>CP106723.1:15477255-25324520 GCA_025506655.1 Gossypium rotundifolium | reverse complement strand
AAAAGAAATATTAGAGGAAATGTGACAAAAAGGGGCTTGGAAAAATGGCCCGGAGACGCCACTTAGGGCTCTGGAAATGACGCCATAGGTTAGGATAACTTGGGCCTAGTATGGCCACATGAAGCCCAAAATAATGGGTCAAAATTTGGCACTCCTAAGGTAAGGAGATGGACGGCATAGGGAGACTAAGGTAGGAGTTTAAGTTGAAGTCAAATTCTTTTGGAATTTTGGCTAAGGTAGGAAAAGAAGTGATGGCCGAATAGGGGACTCTTGGTATAGTATTTTCGGAAAGGAGGAGAGGCCAACCCTTATTCTTTTCCTTTTCCTTTACTCTGTCGAAAACTCTCTAGTAAACTTTTCTCTTCTCTCTTATTTTGTTAAACCAAAAAACTCCCTGTGCCAGCCGAATTCTTCATCCTCTTTTTCTTCTTCTTTTTCATCAAAAGACGAAATCCCTTCCCAAAGATCACCATAGTCGATTCTTCCTAAAGCTCATATCTCTCTCTCTCTCTCTTCCTCCTTGAAACCGATTACTCTATTAGAACTCAAAAGTTGAAACCTTTTGAACACTAGCTAGCCTTCATAGCCGAATCTTTGAGGGGCTTCAAACAAAGGTGCTATCGACTTTTGTATTAAGGGACTCTTCCGAGATTTGTCTCTTGTCGACTTTAAGGAAGGATATTCGGGATTTTAAAGATTCAAGGTAAGACATATTCGGCCAAGGGCTATCTACTTACGATTTAATGTTAGAAATTAATCTAACATAAGTTTTTAAGATATTTCGACAGATACTACAATCCAAGGTCACTTTTTGGGATTTGAAAATCGCAAGGTAAGTGCATAAGTACAATCGGCCAAGGCCTATTTAGGAACCTAGATCTATTTCTTAATTGCTCAAAAAGCCGAAAACTAACTAGTTAAGGGATTTGGTGGCCAGCCGATTGCAAGGGTGAACATCACAAAGTTTCGGGATTTGATTTTTAATCCAATCGGCACCAAGGTAAGAATTTGATTACAACAATCCTACTAGGATTTGGACTTATAGCCGAATGGCTTTGTACTAATAAAATTAGGGTTGGCCAAATATAGGCAGTTAAGGATCTAAAGCTTAGATCGGGATTTTCGGGATCTTCAATAAAGCACTAAGCAAATTAGGTGTGTACCCCACACTAAATCTTGATAGATTTACGGCTTTAATTTATTATATGTGCTAATATAAAAGTGTAAGATTATGGTTAAGGTACCATGTAATGGTACTAAGTACTCAGGTACGTTTCCTACTCCTACTATGAGTATGATAAGTTTTTGCTAAGGCATATATATGAAATTATAAGAATGTGAATAAGAAATATGATATGGTTAATGCATAATTGTATGACATGGGGCATATGGGTGATATGTAAAGGGGAAGTGAATTGGTGGTTTTATACCCCAATATAAGAATGTGGTGACTTTTGTCACAATATAAGCATGTGGTGACTTATGTCACAAATTTATATAAGGTGGCTATGCCACGAACTTTATAAGGGTGATGAACACGTCGACTGCAGCGACTGCCTTCGATGGTGTGTAGCGGATGGAGGGTTGACTTAGTAGTCCCCACGATGTGATGGTTGGTACGGGTGACGTGTAGCGGATGGATGACTAGGCTTGGGTCCTGGATTGCATCATTTTATTTAATGCTATATGATTATGTATGATTTGATATGCCTGAATTTATTTGAGTTTGGTGTTGGTTGTACACATTGAGTCTGTTTGACTCACCCCTTGTGGGACTATTTTTTAGGTGATGATCAGTGATGGACCAGGTCGGCAGGAGCTTAAGGGTGGCCAGGCAAAGCTCAAGGATCAATTTATTTTTATTTATGTTTAAGTTTTGAATTATTTGGGTTTTTATTTGATGTAATAAGGCCAAAGTATTGAATCATTTATGCATGCTTTTAAATTACTTAGTATGATACGATTATTATTGAACTTAAAGTTTAAAAGTTAAATTTTCTTAAGTATATTTATCAAATGTTTTGACACCAAATCAACAAGGAATTTAATCTCGAACCCAAACTAAATCAGCTGTTTTCAAAAACATGCAAATTTTGGCAAAGCCCAAATACGATTCGAATGGTTTTCTTTAGAAGCATGCCAGATCCGGTCAGGGCTTGTGGGCGGGTTTGTGGTGTTTCAGCTTGGTATCAGAGCCTGATTCAAAACTCGGCCTTGAGGGCTTTTAAGGCCCAAAACATTTTCTGTCTTTTGAAAATGGACTTTTCTAAGAAATAAACAGGCTTTCTGGCATGGAACCTGTGTCTCCAACCCGAAGTCCACTAGGTAAGTACTCCTATCTCTTGTGTGATCTATGATATGAATTGTAGAAGGGTAGGAATGGAACGTAGATTAGTATGATAAGTACTTAAACCCTAGGACTAGTTACCCCAACAAATACATAAAACACTAATGCACAATTAAACAAACTTGTGTCTAAGTCGCCGAGCTAGGGTGTGGCAACCGTTGTGCGCATGTCTAGGATTGGTTTCAGTGGGAGCTTGGTTTTTAAGTAGTCCTAGTGACTCACCTCCTACCCATTCGAATCCTACCTGGTGCGTAGTGATGGTTCACCCTAACCAAGAGGACTCAGCCACAGGCTAAACCCAATAACTAAAACCCAAAAGGGACTAGCCATATTTTTATGGAAGCCCTAGTTTTAAAAGTAAAAAAAACTACCCTTTTGAAATTTTGAAAATTAATATTTTGGAAAAAACTTTCTAAAAATTTTCGATTTACAAAATTACCTAAATACCCTTAGTGGTAAAATTGCTAAAATGCCCTTGATTTTCCAAAATTACCATATTACCCCCGATTTCAATAATAACCTCTGATTTTGCAAAAATGTTCAAAAAAAACTTTACAAAATATCAAAGACACCCTGATTTGGAAAAAAATACAAAATTACCCCTGATTTGCAAAATGACCAAATTACCCCTAACCTGTGCCTCAGGAAGGAAAACTTCCGAAGTACCCTCAACTTAGAAATTGTTAACAATGCCCTTGTTTTGAAAAGTCACCAGGAACCATATTTTGCAAAAAATTATCAAAATGACCCTGGCTTGTAAAATTACAAAAATACCCCTAGTGTATAAATTACCATTTTACCCTTGAAATTTTTCCAGCAAGTATTTTGATTTTGTAAAACATCATCAACCTCTATTTTACAACATTTCCAAATACCCTAATTTGAAAAATTACCAAAATACCCCTATAGGACAAAATTACAAAAATACCCCTAGTAGTGGAAAACAACAAACAACGACAATTACAACATTTCTCTGTAATGAACGCAAGTTCATGTGTGTGATTAAATGAATGATGTGAGCTGTATGTGTATGAATCGAAAGAACTACTTCTTAAAACTATTAAACATAAAACTGTTTGTGGATAATCAAGCGGAACAAAACTAATTCATAAAATTCTTTAATCAGATAAACGCAAGCGGACGTATGAATTCAAGGGGACGCGGTCGTAACGTGCGTGGTCGTGGTAGAGGCCGAATGACTGTGTTTGAACCCGTTAGATCGGGTCAAGGATCTGAGAATGAAATGCCACCACCACCCTCAGCCGCTGATGTGGAATATCAGGACCAAACGGGGGATAACGCAGTGTCACAAGCGATGCTGCAGGTCTTGGAAAGGGTGGCAGGAGCAGGTGGAGGCATGGGATCTCAGAAGTCGGTACCTGAGTGACTCCGAGCCAATAGAGCTGAAGTGTTTCGTGGTGTATCAAGTGTAGCACCTAATACCACTAAGTATTGGTTGGAGGCGACCGAGTGGATTATGGATGAGCTCGACTTAACTGACGAGGAAAAGCTGAAAAGATTGGTGTCGCTTCTCCGCGATGAGTCATATCAATGGTGTCTCACGGTGTGAGATGGTGCTACAGCTGAGGAACTCACGTGGGAGTATGCTAAGGTGGCATACCAGAAGAAGTATGTTGGTACTCATTATATTGATGCCCAAAGAAAGGCTTTTCTAGGACTAGTTCAAGGGAACAAGTCCGTAGCTGAGTATAAAGCTAAATTCCTAAGGCTGAGCCGTTATGCTCGGGGCATAGTGTCTACTGAGCATGAGTGGTGTGTCCGATTTGAAGATGAACTAAGAGATGACCTAAGGTTATTGATAGCCCCGCAACAGGAGTGAGAGTTTGCTGTGTTAGTGGAAAAGGCCAAAGTGGCCGAGGGTATTAAGAAGTCCGTGAGGTAGAACTCCGATCAAAATAGGCAGAAGAGAGGATTTGGATCGTCAAGGCCATCTAGGAATGAGCAAAAGAGGCCTAGAATTGAAGGGTCGCGAGGTTAGCAAGCTGCTACTAGAAGGCAATACCCTACTTGTGAACAATGTGGGAAGAAGCACCTAGGTGAATTTTGGAAAAAGATGGGAGGATGTTTTAAGTGTGGGTCAAAGGACCATATGATTAAGGACTGTCCGATGAGACCAGATGGGAATCAACCAATAGCTCAGAATGATAATCAGGCTGGTAGATGTGGACAGAAGCCTCAGCGGGTCGTGGTCCAAATAACAGAGGAAATGGTGTCGAAAGAGGATATGGAACACCGGGCCGAGGCGGTGGTAATGTAGAGGCAAGACAACTGGGCTTGGTGTATGCGGCTCACCGTAGGGAGGATGGTGACTCACCGGACGTCATAATCGATACGTTCCTTATTTTGGCAAACCCTATGTTGCTTTAATTGATATGGGCTCGACCCATTCTTATGTTGCATGTAGAGTAGTTAAAACTCTAGGCATAGCCTCTAAACTTTCTAGTAGGGAAATGACTGTAGTAAGCCCACTAGGCCAAACTGTTGTAGTGAATAAGATGTTTCAGAGAGTACCTTTGGAACTTCAAGGAACGGTATTTCTTGTCGACTTAATGGAATTACCCTTCGAGAATTCAATCTTATACTAGGCATGGATTGGTTAGTGGAGCATCGGGCTATGTTGGATTGTGCAGCCAAACGAATGGAGTTAAGGACTCTAGAGGATGAAGTGGTAGCTATGATAGGAGAAAGACAAAACTACTTGTCTAACGTAGTTTTAGCTTTAAAGGCTGATAAGATGGTTCGGAAGGGGTGTAAGGTGTTTATGGCTTTCATTAGTGATTTGGATATGAAAGAAGGGGGAGTTAGTGAAGTAAGAACTGTAAGGGAATATGAAGATGTCATTCCGGAAGAATTACCTGGAATACCCTCGGATAGGGAGGTAGAGTTTAGAATTGACTTGCTGTCGGGTACAGCTCCTGTGTCCATTGCCCCATACAGAATGGTACCAAAGGAGTTGGTGGAACTCAAGGCTCAGATCCAGGAATTGCTTGACCGTGGGTTCATTCGACCCAGTGTGTCTCCATGGGGAGCACCAGTCTTGTTTGTAAAGAAGAAGGATGGAACTATGCGCATGTGCATAGATTATCGTCAGTTGAATAAGCTAACCATCAAGAACAAGTATCCATTGCCAAGAATAGATGACTTGTTCGATCAGCTTAAAGGGGCCGCAGTATTCTTAAAGATCGATCTAAGGTCTGGATATCATCAGCTTAAGGTGAAGGAGGCTGATATCCATAAGACGACTTTTCGAACAAGGTACGGGCGTTATGAGTTTTTGGTAATGCCGTTCAATTTCACAAATGCCCCAGCCGTATTTATAGACATGATGAATCGGGTTTTCCAACCCTATTTGGATAGGTTCGTCGTTGTGTTCATCGACGACATTCTTGTGTACTCCAAGTCAGAAGAAGAGCAGGATGAGCACCTCCGAGTTATGTTACAAATATTAAGGGAGAAGAAGCTTTACGCCAAATTTGGCAAGTGTGAATTTTGGCTTAAGGAGGTTACATTTTTAGGACATGTGGTATCTGCTGAAGGAATAAGGGTAGATCCTCGAAAGATCGAGGCAATTTTGGATTGGAAACCTCTTAAGTCGGTGACGGAAGTTCAAAGTTTCTTAGGATTGGCAGGCTATTATAGACGATTCGTAGAAGGGTTCTCGTCGATAGCTGCGCCTCTGACAAAGTTATTAAGGAAGGAAGTGCCTTTCATATGGACTGATAAGCAACAGAAGAGCTTTGAAAAGCTTAAGAAGGTCTTGACAGAAGCTCCGATTTTGATTCAGTCGGAGGCAGGGAAGGATTTTGTAGTGTACTGTGATGCTTCCCATACAGGATTGAGAGGTGTCCTTATGCAAGATGGAAAAGTAGTCGCTTACGCGTCTCGATAACTAAGGCCACATGAGGTTAACTACCCGACGCATGACTTAGAATTAGCGGCAGTGGTCTTTGCCCTTAAGGTGTGGAGGCATTATCTTTATGGAGAAAAATCAGTAATCTACACAGACCACAAAAGCCTCAAGTATCTACTGACTCAGAAGGAGTTGAACCTGAGATAGCGAAGATGGGTGGAACTATTGAAGGACTATGATTGTTCGATAGAGTACCACCCGGACAAGGCAAATGTAGTGGCAGATGCCCTAAGTCAGAAGGTAGTGAGGGATCTGAGGGCGATGTTTGCACATCTAAGTCTCAATGACAATGGAAGTTTGCTAGCAGAGTTGCAAGTCAAGCCGATATGCTTGAGTGAAGTAAAGGAAGGACAGTTGGTGGATGAGGATTTAAATGTTAAGTTGCGACAAGCGCAAAATGGAGAGTTAAAGGATTATAGTGTTAATGATGAGGGAGTATTGTGCTTTAAGGGTAAGGTCTGTATGCCGAAGGATGTGGAACTTAGGCATGGAATTCTTCGGGAATCGCATAGTAGCCCTTATGCTATGCATCTCGGAGGTAGTAAAATGTACAGAGACCTAAGGGAACAGTTTTGGTGGCCAGGACTTAAGGGGGAAGTTACCGAATATGTTGGCAAGTGTTTGACATGTCAGCAAGTTAAGGCTGAAAACCAAGTTCCGTCAGGATTGCTTCAGCCAATACAGATTCCCCAGTGGAAGTGGGAAAGAATTACCATGGACTGCGTTAGTAGGCTTCCCCTTACGCCAACTAAGAAGGACTCGGTATGGGTGATAGTGGATCGGCTGACAAAGACTGCGCATTTTATTCTAGTACGGGTTGACTACTCCCTACAAAAGTTGGAAAGGTTGTATGTGGCGAAAATTGTAAGGTTGCATGGAATGCCAATGTCAATTATCTCGAATAGGGATCCGAGGTTCACGTCTCAGTTTTGGAAAGCACTATATCAGGCATTAGGCACTAGATTGGATTTTAGTACGGCTTTCCATCCACAGTCAGACAGTCAGTCTGAACGAGTGATCCAAGTACTAGAGGATATGCTAAGAGGCTTTGTGATAGACTTTAGAGGAAGTTTGGAAGAATATCTACCTGTAGCAGAATTCGCTTACAACAACAGCTATCAGGCAAGTATTAAAATGGCACCGTATGAGGCGTTGTACGGTCGGAAGTGTCAGACTCCTACGTGTTGGACGGAGTTGGGAGAACGTCAAATTTTAGGTCCGGAGTTAGTAGCCGAATTGGAGGAGATAGAATTTGATGTGGGAGATCAAGTGTTCCTTAAAGTATTGCCTTGGAAGAAGGTGATGAGATTTGGTCGAAAAGGGAAGCTAAGCCTAAAGGTTCATAGGACCCTATCGGGTATTGAAGCGAATCGGACCAGTGGCATACCAATTAGAGTTGCCTCCTAAATTGAAGCAGATGCATGACGTATTCCATGTTTCCATGCTACGTCGATACCGATCGGATCCATCTCACGTAGTTCTGGTTGAAGAGGTGGAGCTAAGGCCAGACCTGTCCTACGAGGAAGAGCCGATTCAGATTTTGGAATAAGATGTGAAAGTATTACGGAGGAAGTCGGTTCTTCTAGTCAAGGTGTTGTGGCGAAATCATGGATCGGAGGAAGCTTCATGGGAGCTGAAAGAAGCAATACGACAGCAATACCCCCACCTATTCTAGCCAGGTAATTTCGAGGACAAAATTATTTTAATGGGGGTAGAACTGTAATATCCCGGATTAGGGCTTATGCACTATGGCTAAAATTTTATGAAATAGTATGCCTTATGTGTCGTGAATGTGTTGTGTGCATTTTAGAACCTTGGAAATGTAAGGAAATGCTTTAGAAAATATTAAGTCTTAAAAGAAAGCTAAGCAAAAAGGCCTTAAAAGAAATATTAGAGGAAATGTGACAAAAAGGGGCTTGGAAAAATGGCCCGGAGACGCCACTTAGGGCTCTGGAAATGACGCCATATGCTAGGATAACTTGGGCCTAGTATGGCCACATGAAGCCCAAAATAATGGGTCAAAATTCGGCACTTCTAAGGTAAGGAGATGGATGGCATAGGGAGACTAAGGTAGGAGTTTAAGTTGAAGTCAAATTCTTTTGGAATTTCGGCTAAGGTAGGAAAAGAAGTGATGGCCGAATAGGGGACTCTTGGTATAGTATTTTCGGCAAGGAGGAGAGGCCAACCCTTATTCTTTTCCTTTTCCTATACTCTGCCGAAAACTCTCTAGTAAACTTTTCTCTTCTCTCTTATTTTGTTAAACCAAAAAACTCCCTGTGCTAGCCAAATTCTTCATCCTCTTTTTCTTCTTCTTTTTCATCAAAAGTCAAAATCCCTTTCCAAAGATCACCATAGCCAATTCTTCCTAAAGCTCATATCTCTCTCTCTCTCTTTTTCCTCCTTGAAACCGACATTCCATTAGAACTCAAAAGTCAAACCTTTTGAGCACTAGCTAGCCTTCATAGTCAATCTTTGAGGGCTTCAAACAAATGTGCTATCGACTTTTGTATTAAGGGACTCTTCGGGGATTTATCTCTTGTCAACTTTAAGGAAGGATATTCGGGATTTTAAAGATTAAAGGTAAGACATATTTGGCCAAGGGCTATCTACTTACGGTTTAATGTTAGAAATTAATCTAACATAAGTTTTTAGGTATTTCGACAGATACTACAATCCAAGGCCACTTTTTGGGATTTGAAAATCGCAAGGTAAGTACATAAGTACAATCGGCCAAGGCCTATTTAGGAACCTAGATCTATTTCTTAATTGTTCAAAAAGCCGAAAACTAACTAGTTAAGGGAATTGGTGGCTAGCCCATTGCAAGGGTGAACATCACAAAGTTTCGGGATTTGATTTTTAATCCAATCGGCACCAAGGTAAGAATTTGATTACAACAATCCTACTAGGATTTCGACTTATAGCCGAATGGCTTTGTACTAATAAAATTAGGGTTGGCCGAATATAGGCAGTTAAGGATCTAAAGCTTAGATCGAGATTTTCGAGATCTTCAATAAAGCACTAAGCAAATCAGGTGTGTACCCCACACTAAATCTTGATAGATTCTGACTTTAATTTATTATATGTGCTAATATAAAAGTGTAAGATTATGGTTAAGGTACCATGTAATGGTATTAAGTACTCAGCACGTTTCCTACTCCTACTATGAGTATGATAAGTTTTGCTAAGGCATATATATGAAATTATAAGAATGTGAATAAGAAATATGATATGGTTAATGCATAATTGTATGACATGGGGCATATGGGTGATATGTAAAGGGGAAGTGAATTGGTGGTTTTATACCCCAATATAAGAATGTGGTGACTTTTGTCACAATATAAGCATGTGGTGACTTATGTCACAAATTTATATAAGGTGGATATGCCATGAACTTTATAAGGGCGATGAGCACGTCGACTGCAGCGACTGCCTTCGATGGTGTGTAGCGGATGGAGGGTTGACTTAGTAGTCCCCATGGTGTGATGGTTGGTACGGGTGACGTGTAGCGGATGGATAACTAGGCTTGGGTCCGGGATTGCATCATTTTATTTAATGCTATATGATTATGTATGATTTGATATGCCCGAATTTATTTGAGTTTGGTGTTGGTTGTACACATTGAGTCTGCTTGACTCACCCTTGTGGGACTATTTTTAGGTGATGATCGGTGATGGACCGGCCTGGCAGGAGCTCAAGGGTGGCCATGCAAAGCTCAAGTATTAATTTATTTTTATTTATGTTTAAGTTTTGAATTATTTGGGTTTTTATTTGATGTAATAAGGCCAAAGTATTGAATCGTTTATGCATGCTTTTAAATTACTTAGTATGATACGATTATTATTGAACTTAAAGTTTAAAAGTTAAATATTCTTAAGTATATTTATCAAATGTTTTGACACCAAATCAACAAGGAATTTAATCTCGAACCCAAACCAAATCAACTTTTTCAAAAACATGCAAGCTTTTGGCAAAGCCCAAATACGATTCGAATGGTTTTCTTTAGAAGCATGCCAGATCCGGTCAGGGCTTGTGGGCTGGGTTTGGGGTGTTTCACCATAACAGGTGTGCAATCTCACACCTTCGTCTATTCTGATAGTACAAGGTGTTGTGAATCGGCTAAAAGTCAAAATATTGACAAGCCAAAATTTCAAAAATTGAAAACACTTGAGCGTGTGAGTGCTTGTAGAGGCAAACTGAGCCACTAGTGATGGCGATAGATCGTTGAGAGTGTCATGAACTCTCTCGCGGAATTGAGGCCGTAATAGGCCTTGTTGAGCCGAAATAGGCTAAGTAGGCCCAATGGGTTAATGGGCCCACATGTGCAAAATCAATGGAAACTATCGGATGACTGATGCGACTGCGAAGTCTACAGAACCGAGATCGAAAATGAGCTAAATGGGCCACACGAGCATGTGGGCCCGTTTGGGTCAAAATTGGATTTTAGGCCTAATTACACCGTAGTGACCGAAAAGTGAACATATGTCATTCAAGGCAATAGTGGGCCTTCGAAAAGGCCGTTAGATGGTAAATTACCAAAATACCCTTAGTGGGTAAATTACCGAAATACCTTAATGGTTAAATTACCGTTTATCCCTAAATGACAAATTAACCATTATACCATTGGTGATAGCTAAACATTGTTTATGTGATTTTATATGTATATATATATATATGATCGTATTACACTGCATTCATAATATATTGCATTGGGTTGGGTTTGTTGATTGGAGGAAGTACCGTTCTAGTGGCTCTACCACATACCGTTCTAGTGGCATCGCCACATACCGATATAATGGCTTCGTCACATGTTCGTAATTTAGTGGCTCAACAACATATACCGTTATTAGAATCTTGAATGCATTATTGGAGAGTTTTGGCTTGGTGGGTTGACATGGTCCCCACAAGGTGTGTTGGTTGGTACGGGTGGAGAGTTAATTGGTTGGATAGGATTGGGGTGGGTACATATCCATTTGCATTGAGATGATTTAGGGCTTAGGCCCAGATTGTTACCGAATAGGGCTTAGGCCAGACCAACACCATATGGGCCCGATTATGACCGTATAGGGGATTACACACTGAGTTCTCGTAACTCACCCATTTCTTTTAGCCGTGTAGGTAATCCCCAGCGTTAGAGGATTTGGAGCTGCGGAGGACTCGGAGGTGGCCATACGTCGGATTTGTTAATGAATGAAACTTAGCTTTTATGGGTTAAATTTATTTTATATTATTTTTTTCAGTTAATATTTTATGTAATAAGGCCATTGGGATTTTCTTTTTAACTTTCATTTGGTAATTCTTTTAGTTATGAATTGCTAAACATGTAAACACGGGTTTTTAAAACAACAACTACAGTTTTCAAATTATCACGAATCCGCATCTTTTAAAGTCAGTCTTCTACGACAAATAACATTTTTGATAATAATATTAAGTTTGTAAGAAAAATATCTACAAGCAAATCTTGTTTTGAATTATTTGAAAGTTGGGATTTATAAACGGTGAAAGTTTTAAAACTAAGGAAGGGTTTTCATTAAATGCGTAGTTTTCAAAGAACCTTGCGATGTGACATGCTAGATCCGACCATAACATCTAGGTCAAATTTGGGGTGTTACATTTAATGGTATTAGAGCCCAGTTGCAAAACTCAACTGTGGAAAGGTTTTCAAAAATTTTTCTAATTTGCTTAAATTTTTAGTTTGGAAAAATGATAGTGTTATTGAAAGTATGGCACACCGAGTCTTTGGCACCAAATCTGTAAGTTCGCTGACCTTATACTTTGTTATATACTATAATGACTGCATTGAGAAACTACTAGGGATAGTAGTAGTATACTGAACTCTTTAGTTAGGGAAACTGAGACTATAGGAGACTAAACCTATAGTAAACTCGATCTGGGAAAACAAGTTTTATTACTGTTTTTCATAAAACATTTGTTAATAATCATGAGAACTATAAGCTAATTCATAAAACTCTTAAACAGATTAATACGTTACATTTATATGAGTATAAGAGGTTGCAGAAGGGGTACACGTGGCCATGGAAGAGGCCGAGGTGCTAGGGCTGGTTCCTCAGCATCAGGATATATGCCCGAAGAGGAGGTTTCGACATCATCGGTGTCTGAAACAGGGTCTCATGACCTAGTCGATAGGGATGATACTTTGTCCCAAGCGATGCTACGGGTTTTGGAAAGGGTGGTTGGAGCGAGTATTGGGTTGATGGCCCGAGGGTCAATTTTGAGTGACTCCGATCAAACGGGACGAAAATCTTTAGGGGCATCTCTAGTGTAGCCCCGACGTTGCAGAGTATTGGTTGGAGGCGGTTGAGCAGATCATGGATGACCTTAACTGCATGGTGGAGTAGAAGCTAAAGGGAGTAGTGTCTTTATTGTGAGATGAGGCATATCAATGGTGGCTTACCGTGAGGGAAGGCACGCAGGCTGACCGATTGACATGGGATTTCTTTATGTCAGCCTTCTAGGGAAAATATGTTGGGGCAAGTTATGTGGATGCCCGATAAAGGAATTTCTGAATCTGGTTCAGGGGAACAAGTCTGTAGCGAGTATGAGGTAGAATTTCTGTGGTTAAGTCGGTATGCTCGGGGCATAGTCGTGACTGAGTATGAGTGTTGTGTGTGATTTAAGGATAGTCTTCAAGATGAGTTACGAGTGCTAATAGCCCCGCAGAGGGAAAGGGATTATGCTACTCTGATTGAGAAGGCAAAGATTGTCGATGATGTGAAATGTTCTGAGCTTCAAAACCATGAGAAGGAATGAGGCAGAAGTAAGAGGGATTTTGAGCCCTCAAGTTCTTTAGGTGGGCTTAATGAGAGGCATAGGTTTGATGGGTCAGCCCGAGTTGGGGTTCCAGTTGTTGCTAGGCGACTGCAACCTTATGTTGAGACCTCATTCGGGGAGAGTGCTGGAGAAGAACTGGGGGGTGCTTCAAATGTGGGTCAAGGATCATCAGTTTAGAAATTGTCCTCGGAGCTTATTCAAATACAAGTAGTCGGTTAGGGCTATGGGAAGCCAAGAAGAGGTGGGCAGCAGCCACGAAGAGGTCGTGGTCCACCTAGAGGGGAAAATAGGTTAGGACAAGGTCGTAAAGCACCCGGCAGAGGTGCTGGTAATTCAGAGGTGAGATAGCATAAAATGGGTTGGTTTATGCTGCTTGGCATCGGGGGATGGCGACGCACCTGATGTCATAACTGGTACATTCCTCATTCATGATGCACCATTTATAGCTTTGATTGATATTGGGTTGAAGTACACATATGTTGCATATACTGTATCAAAAACATTGGGTATATAGTTTGAACTTACTGATAGTGAACTATCTGTGATTAGTCCACTGGGGCAGTCGGTTAGAGTGAATAAGCTATTTAGAGATGTGCCCCTAGAGGTCCAAGGGGTTGTCTTTCCGGTGGATTTAATGGAACTATCGTTTAGCGAGTTTGATCTTATTTTGGGCTTGGATTGGTTAGTTAAACACCGTGCGAATTTGGATTGCATTGCTAAACGTATGGTATTAAAGTCTTCTGACGAGGGGGAAGTCATTGTGGTAGGAGAGCGTAGAGATTATTTATCCAATGTAATCTCAGCATTAAGGGGTAAGAGGTTGGTTCGCAAAGTTTGCGAGGCGTTCCTAGCGTATGTCAGCGTATTTGATGTTAAGGGATCATCTATTGAGTATGTCGAAACTATAAAGTAGTTTTCAGATGTATTCCATGAAGAGCTTTTAAGGTTGCCTCCAAACCGGAGGTCGAATTCAGCATTGAACTCCTACCAGAAATGGCTCTAGTGTCCATCGCCCCTTATAGGATGGCACCGAATGAGCTGGTGAAAGTGAATGCTCAAATTCAAGAGCTACTGGATCGAGGGTTTATCCGGCCGAGTGTGTCACCATGGGGAGCACTGGTACTATTCGTAAAGAAGAATGATGGTGTTATGCGCATGTGTATCCATTATCATCAATTGAATAAACTGACGATTAAGAACAAATACCCTTTACCAATAATAGATGATTTGTTCGATCAGCTAGGAGGAGCTTCAGTTTTCTCTAAGATAGATCTTAGGTGAGGATATCATCAGCTAATGGTTAAGGAGGCAGATGTGTACAAGACTGCATTCCAAACTTGTTATGGACATTACGAGTTTCTGGTCATGACGTTTGGGTTAACGAATGCACCAGCTACTTTCATAGATTTGATGAACCAGGTCTTCCAACCCTACCTAGACCGGTTTGTGGTGGTATTTATAGATGATATTCTAGTGTATTCAAGAACTGCGGAGGAGCATGATTCACATATCCAGATTGTTCTACAAATATTTAGAGAGAAGCAACTCTATGCCAAATTCAGCAAGTGTGAGTTTTAGCTGCGAGAGATGACATTTTTGGGTCAAGTGATAAACCATAATATGTTCATATTTTAATCCCACATTTAGCATACTTTTGGATGATTTATTCCCTGAATTATGGAATTTGGTGCTCCTCATCCGTTAATTTCATGTTTTATACTTAGGAGAGCACCAGAGGATGAAAAGAACGAGAAACGAGCTAAAAATAGAGAAAATGGGCCAAAGTACGAAATCAACACAGCTTGAGCCCGAGACACATGGTCGTGCCTCTTTAGTAGATCCGACCATAGCCTAGATTCAATTCACATGGCCGTGCCACACGGCCATGCCCCTACCACAGCAAAGAAGAGTTTCATTCGGATTAGGGTACTTAGAGGCAAAGAAAGACATTCCAAAAGCCTAAATAAACACCCTAGAGGCCAACCTTCAAAGGGGCAGTTGAGCTAGGCCAAGGAGCCGAGCCAGAGAGGCCGAATTGTGGGATTCACTCAAAGAAAGACAGTTGATCCATCCTAGAAGTCGGAATCACACTCAAGATTGAGGATCTCTCCATCAATTCCTTTAGGGTGTTTTAGGGTTTTCTTTATGTTTTGTTATTTTTCTTCTGAGATGTATTTTTTTATGGTTATGAACTAAACCCTCAAATAATTAATATAAATTAGGGAATTCTACAAATCAAGTCAAGTGAATAAATCGTTTGGTTCAGAGTTAGATAGCAAGTGAAGTCTAGGTGGATTCTTCCTCGGGTATTATCTTAATCAATTGGTTTTCCCACAAGTATTTCCCCAATTCCTTCTCTGTGTCTTAGAATCTTTAGCTTAGTAGTTAGTTAATTTTAGATTAAACAACAATTCCCTTAATTCTTAGGCTAAATAATAAGAAGAAAGTTAGTATTAGTACTTTTAGTTCCCTTGGGTTCGACAATTCAGTCTTGCCACTAAACTATACTACTGTTCGATAGGTGCGCTTTCCTTAATCGTGGTGATAGTTAGTTTCTAGGCTCGATCATTCATTATGTAAATTTTAAGACTTTTTCCACCACCATCAAGTTTTTGGCACCGTTGCCGGGGAACTAAAATATTAAGAACGCTCAATTTTTATTACTTTAGCCATATTTTATTTTTGCAATTAAATTTTATTTTTACTTTTCTAATTTTATTTTTCTTTTTATCTGTTCCTAGTAGGAACCTCTAATTTATAGAAGGAATCCGACAGGACCCTTAATTTACGATAGTGATATTGAAGGTACTGTTTGCAGAAATTGTAGAGAAATAAGGCGAAGCTTAAATTACATAGAAAAAGAGCAAGAGAACGAAATCAATACTACCGAAGAGACGGCTGAAAATAATCCGCTACCTCAGGAGGTGGCTGAAAATCATGCTCCTCAAACTATGTATGATTATGCTAAACCTAATTTAACAGGAACTGAGTTAAGTATTGTTAGACCTACTATTGCTGCAAATAATTTTGAACTGAAACCTAACACAACTCAGATGATGCAATAATTTTTCAGAGTGATGGTTTGCAGGATGAAGATCCAAATAATCACTTGGCGAATTTCCTAGAATTTTGCGATACTTTCAAAATTAATGGCGTTTCTGATGATGCCATCCGTCTTCGGTTATTTCCCTTTTCTTTGAGGAATAAAGCTAAACAGTGGCTGAATTCTCTTCCATGAGGATCAATCACTACATGGGAACAAATGATCGAAAAAGTTTTATCAAAATATTTTCCGCTGGCCAAAACGACCAAATTAAGGAATGATATCTCTTCTTTTGTGCAGATGGATCTAGAAACACTATACGATGCATGGGAGAGAAACAAAGATCTATTGAAAAGGTGCCCACACCATGGATTACCCTTGTGGCTACAGGTCCAAACTTTTTACAACGGTTTAAACCCCTCAACCAGGCAGTTGACTGATTCAGCCACTAGTAGAACCCTGAATAACAAAACACCTGAGGTGGCCTACAAATTCATTGAAGAGATGTCACTAAATAACTATCAGTGGCAAGTCACAAGGACAAGGCCAACAAAAGTCGCTAGTGTTTTCAACATCGACGCAGTAACCATGCTATCAAATCGGGTAGAGATGTTAAATAAAAAGATTCATGGTTTGTGTTCTTCACAGGTACACCCAGTAATGCATTATGACTCAAACCTAGGAGGCGTGGCGAATCCTGAGTACCCACCCTACGGACATGGCATTGAAAACGAGCAAGTTCACTATATGGGTAACAATTTTAAACCCTAAAATAACCCTTATAGTAATACTTATAATCCAGTTAGAGGAACCACCCCAATTTCTCATGGGGTGGTCAAGGAAATCAGAGACAACAACCCCCTCCAAACTTCCAACAACAGCCCTACCCATGGGAAAAGAAGCCGAACTTGAGGAGATGCTGAAAAAATTCATAGTGGTGTTAGAAACACGTTTCCAAAACACCGAAACAACACTTAAAAATCAACAAGCATCGATTCAAGAGATTGAGAACCAGTTAGGGAAACTCGCTAAGCTAATATCTGAACGACCACAAGGTAGCTTGCCAAGTAACACTGAGACTAACCCAAATGAGCAACTTCAAGCCATAACAGCTCATTACAGTGAAGGGTTAGTGGAATCCAAATCTGAGCCAAGGTAAGAACCTGTGGAAAGTGAAGGTAAAGTTGAGGAAAGCCAAGAAAAACCAAAATCGGTAATTAAAGAGTACCAGCCTTGAATACCATACCCCAATGCGATGAAGAAAGACAACACAGATGAACAATTCGGTAAATTTCTTTAACTTTTAAAGAAATTACATATTAACTTACCATTTTTTGAAGCTCTTTCGCAGATGCCAGATTCAAGGAAATTTTTAAAAGAGCTTTTAACAAACAAGCGGAAGTTAGACGAAGAATCGCATGTGGAACTAAATGCAGTGTGCTCAGCAATGTTGCAAAATAAACTACCACGAAAATTAAAAGATTCAGGGAGTTTTACAAATTGTTTATCTATTGATAATGCTTTAGCTAATTTAGGGGCAAGCATCAATGTTATGCCTTATAAAATATTTAAACAGCTAGGTCTCGAGAAACCCAAACAAATTAGGATGAGTATTCAATTAGCTGATAAGACTATTCGAATTCCTAGGGGTATAATTGAAGATGTACTAGTTTAAATTGACAGATTCATATTCCCAGTAGTCTTTGTTGTTTTAGACATGGATGAAGACAATAGTATCCCCTTAATTTTAGGGAGACCCTTTTTAGCAATTGCCAGAGCTAAAATTGATGTTGGTACAGGTGAACTCACACTTCGTGTAGGTGATGAATCAATCAGTCTTCAAGCTCTCGACTCAGCCAAGACATCGAGGGATAAAGGTGAGAATGTAAATTCTTTTAATAATCATTTGGTTCAACTTTCTTTACAGGAAGCACAGCGAAATCACATAATTGAGCCAGATCTTAGACCTCGTACTGATAAAGAAGTAATTTAGAGGGAAGAAGGCTTCAGGTCGACGAACTAGATGAGTGGAAAGCACATTTCAAGGAGAAATCAAAATTGCACGAAGTGAAACTGAAGGAACCCTTAGACGAGCTTATAGGAACATCAAATCACTTCAAAATAGAATATCAGGTATTGTTAGATAAAACAAACCCTCGAATCGCCATATCAGACCTCAAGACAAACGAAAAGATCCCCTTTAAGGTACTTAATGTCTTCCCTTACGGGACCGTCGAGGTAAGTAATCTCATATTTGGCACTTTTAAGGTAAATTCCACTCGGCTCAAACTATATAATGATAGCATGGGAAAGGATTTTCAACTCTTCAAACCACCACGATTATGCGAATGAGAGGTAAGTCTAGCTTAAGGCTTTAAACGAGCACTTCTCGGGAGGCAACCCGAGTGCTAACCCTACTAATTAGTTTAGTTTATTTCTTTTCATGTTTAGGCGCAAGTTTTCCATACCCACACAGCCTTACACACGGCTGTGGCCGTGGCCGTATGGGCACCACAGGTAGGAACACGGGCGTGGGCTGCATTTCTATTTAAACCCCCTTCTTCCTTTCCTTTTCCCGTTATCTTTCTTCTTTCATTTTTCATTATTTACTTTTATTCTTATTTTTATTTTTATTATTTTCTTCTTATTCTTCATGCCATTTAGATTTAGCTTAGGATACAATAAAATTGGATCGACTGCTTTGAGGATTCAATTTCAAATGGCTCGAGGCACTCCTCACGTTCACCTCTACTCAATCCTATCCGGTTTCTCTTCATTTACTCCATTCAAAATTCAATAAGTTTCACTTCTCTCCCTGTCTTTTGATTTTCTTACTATATGATTATTATCTATCTTTGTACATTAAGGGCAATGTACATCTTAAGTGTGGGGGTGAATTTTATTTTGAAAAGTTCCTAACTTTTTGCATTATTCTCAAATCCCTGAATGATATCTTGTCATAAGTAATTTTCTCATATCACTAATTAGAATGAAACTTCTATTGATTTATAATTTTTATTGATATGTTTTGAATTAAGTCATAGTTAATTGTGCATTGATGATTTAAACTTTAACATAAGCATGATAAGTCTATTTTTCAGAATTAAAAATTTGCTAGGTTGTTGACCTAAATTTGAATATTACCTTGAAATTTGAAATTTCCAAGGTTGTCATCAAAAACCATAATTTTTGTGAGATTTTAAGCCTTTTAGAGCATATATTTTTTTCGTGCTCACTTCATTGATTATGAGTGTGCCAACATTGATTTGTTATTCTAGAACTTACTTCGATTATACATGTCAAGACCACATCATTGAGTTGATATATAGAGACGACAAAGGCACTTAGGATTTAACCCACTTACTCCATTAAAAGCCTACCCCCACAATTAACCCCTAGTGAACCCCTTTGATCCTAACAACCCTTTTTTTTATTCACCCACTAATATTAACCTAAAATCCATCTTGTATTTGTTATCACCATTTTTCTTGACTACCCTTCTATCGACACCTGATTTGATCAGTTGCTTAATTTTTTATTTTAGTAGTTGAATTCATCTTATATTATGTATTTACTTGATTTGTTCTTAAAAAATAAAAAATAATCGAACTATATTATGTAACATCCTGAAAATGGGCCTATGTATTTTGATTTAATTATACGAAATGGCATGTCCTATGTATTATGAATGTATGATGAACATTTTTGGAAACTCGAAAATGTTAAGTTTTAAGGTTTAAAAAGAGGAAACTAAGGCAATGTGGTCTTAAGAAAATTAATAGGAGGAATTTGACACAAGAACGGGGTTGGAAAAGTGGCAAGGATGCACCACTTAAAGCCCAGTAGGTGACGCCACAATCAAGGGGAAGGAGCCTAGGTTCGAGTCACTTAGGGAGCAAACAAAGGAATTTTATTTTGATGCAAGGAACAAGAGAGTTGGACGGCATTAAGGCACTTGAAAGAAGAGTTTTATTCTCTTTAAATTCTCGGATAAATAGTAGATAAATGGTGATTTAATATTAGATTATTTTAAGGATAAAAGAAGAGATAATTGGATTATTTCTTTATGAAGAGATAAAGACAAAAGTTAAGAATGGAAGAGATGGCCGAATGGGGGACTCTTGGGGTAATAGTTTCAGCAAATAGGAGAAAACAAGGCCATTCTTCACACTTTTCTTCCCTCCTATTCTCTGCCGAATTCCCTAAGCAACATTCTCTCTTCTCTTTTTATTTTGTCAAGCCGAAATCTACTTCTTCTTTATCCACCATTGCTAATTCTTTAAGCCTCAAGAATCAAAAGTGTTGACAGCCTCTAGGCCATAGTCGACTAGTCTTTAAGACTCCATAGCCGAATCTTTGAGGAGCTCCAAGCATAGGTGCTGTCAATTTCTTCAAGTCAGGGTAAGATCAAAATTCGATTTCCATTATTCTACTTTTAGTATTGTCGAAATCAAGGTATTAATCCTATTAGTGATCTTTGGACGAAACTTGAAGGTTCTCCGGGATCTCTGCTATTGTCGACATCTCCATAGTCAAATAGTGCTTTCGAGATTTCAAGGATCTAAGGTGAGTCACACTTTGACATTCGGCCAAAGGCCATTTAATAGTGATTAAGTGTTAAAAATCGATCTAGCATATGATTATAGAGATTTCGACAGGCACCTAAGACAAAAGATCATTTTTGGGATTTAAGATTTGGAAGGTAAGCACATAGGTATATTCGGCCAAGGCCTATTTTGGATATCTAGATCTATCTCTTACTTTGTTTAAAAAGCCGAAACTAACCTATGTAGAGATCCAGTGTTTGGCCGAATACAAGGAGGAGAATAGCAAAGTTTTCGGGATTTGAGTGATAAGCAAATCGGTATTAAGGTAAGTTTTAGTGCACAAATCCTACTAGGATTTGGTTTTATGGCCGAATGAGTTTTTCATTAAATCTTTAATATGGGCCGAATGTAGGGAGTTAAAGATCTAAGATTGGAATTCGGGATTTCAAGTGAAATCATTAAGCGAATCAGGTGTGTACCCTATCCTAAGTTTTAATATGTTCATGGATATGTTATAAATTAAATGTGTTATTAAGAATGTGAAAAGCATGGCTAAGGTACCATACAATGGTACAAAGTACTAAGGTACGTTTCCTACTCCTACTAGGATTATGAATATATGTTATATGTAACATGTGAAAAAGTGATAAGAATGTGAATTAAGGCATGATGTGCATGATATGTATGATTTGGGGCATATGGGTTATATGAAAAGGGGAAGTTAATGTGGTGACCTAAGACCAAGAAATCTGAATGTGGTGACCTAAGACCATGAAACTGAATGTGGTGACCTAAGACCACGAATTCTGAATGTGGTGATCTAAGACCATGAATTTTATAAGAGGCGATGAGCACGTCATTGCAGCTGATCGCCTTGATGGTGTGTAGCGAGATGGAGGTTGACTTAGTAGTCCCCACGTGTGCAAAGTGTGTTGGTGCGGGGACATGTAGCGGATGGCTATCTAGGTTTGGGTTTGGGTTGCATCATTATTTTTTATTTGTTTATGAACATGTATGATAGTGTATGCCCGAATTATTAAATTTTAGTGTTGGTTACACATTGAGTCTGCTGACTCACCCTTGTGGGATTACTTTTCGGTGATGACCATGATGGATCGGGCCACAGATGCTTAGGGATGGCCATGCTCAAAGAAGAAGTTCATTTATTTAGACTATTTCATTTTAAGCACTTTGAATTTAAATTGTGGGAATTATTTGATGTAATAAGGCCATAGTAGAACTACTTTTCTTTGCTTTCATTTATTACGTTTACAAATTTTTATTTATTAAATGATTAAGTAAATTTATTTTAAAATAAAGCCCACACGTTTTTTCACTTAAAGTAAAGGACTTTTAATAATGAAATAAACTTGTTTTCAACTCAAGCCCAACCCAAAACAATTTATCTTTCAAAACACACAAGTTTTTCCTAAGTAACAAAAGAATTTGAAACGGTTTACACCGGGGAACATACCAGATCCGATCAAGGCTCGTGGGCCAGGTTTAGGGTGTTTCAATTTGGTATCAGAGTCCAGTTTTAAACTCTTGGCCTTGGGTTTAAGGCCCAAAACGTTTTCAAAGTTAAGCCCAAAAGGAATTTTGTGAATTAAGCAGGTTTTTCTAGCATGGCCCATTAAGTCTCCGACCCGAAGTCCACCAGGTAAGTACTTCTATCCATTGTGTGATTTATATTGTGACTTGTAGAAGGGTAGAACTGGAATGGAACGTAGAGTAGCATGATAAGTACTCGAACCCTAGGACTAGTTTACCCCAACAAAAACATAAGACTTAAATGCCTAACTAAACAAACCTGTGATTGAGTCGCTGAGTTAGGGTGTGGCAACCATGGTACGCATAGGATTGGTTTTGGTGGGAGCTTGGTATTTAAGCAGATCCACGTGACTCACCTCCTCCACTCGAATCCTACAGTGCGTAGCCTCGGTTCACCCTAGCCAAGAGGACTTACACACTGCTAAACCCCTAACTAAAACCCGAAAGGGACTAAGCCGTATTTTATGGAAACCCTAGTTTTAAAATTTCTAAATTACCCTCTTGATTTGAAAAGATTATTGTTATAAATTTTCCTGAAATATTTTTGATTTACAAATTTACAAAATGCCCTAGTGGTAAAATTACAAAAATGCCCTTGGTTTATGAAATTTCCAAATACCCGCAGTTCTTATCAAAATTTCATTATTTATAAAATGTTCAAAAAAAAAAACCCTAATTTGCCAAATATCAAAATACCTTGATTTTGGAAAATTACGAAATTACCACTTACCTCGCAAATTACCGAAATACCCAGAGTTACAAAATTACCGAATCGACCCTCGATTTTCAAAATTTTTGCAACAAAGACCGATTTGGAAAATAAATTCTCAAAAGAACCCTCAAGTTTTACAAATTTTGAAATACCCTTGATTTATTCAGACTTATAAATTTACCCTGGTTTATTACTAAAATACCCCTGTAATTTCAAAATTTACGAAATACCCCCGAGATTTCAAAAATTACCAAAATACCCTTATTGATAAAATCACCAAGAAACCTTATTTTGACAAATTACGAAAATGCCCCTGTAAGGCAAATTACGAAAATACCCCTTGGTAGTGGAAAAATAACAGCAATGAAAACTACAACATTTCTCTGAATGAACGAAAGTTCATAATTGTTTGATGGATGTATAAATGTAAAGACTGTGTGCATGTATGCATACGAAAGAACCACTCCTAAAATTCTTTTCATAAAACTTCTTCGTGGATAATCAGTGGAATAAGGGCTAATTCATAAAACTTTCTTAAATCAGATTAAAGCGCATCATTAGATATGAGTTCTAGAGGACGCGGTCGTCATGGACACTGTGAGAGAAGAATGATCGTGTCGTAACCCGTTAGATCGGGTCAAGGGTCTGACAATGAGTTACCACCGCCACCTCCACCCCAAATTGTTGGTGTTGAGCAAAGAAGCTCAGACGGGGGATGATCTTGTATCGCAGCTATCTTGTGGGTTCTTGAAATGGTGGCTGGTCTTTGGAGGGAATACGGAGCTCGAAATCTGCATGCGAGCGACACCGAGCCAACAAAGCTGAAGTGTTCCGTGGAGTATCTGGTGTGGCACCCAAGATACCGAATACTAGTTAGGCGACCGAGCGCATTATGGATGAGCTCGATCTGACCCCTGAGGAGAAGTTGAAAGGAATGGTGGCGCTGCTACGCGATGAAGCGTATCAATGGTGGTTAACGGTTCGGGATGGTGCCACAGCTGAGGATCTGACCTGGGAATATGTTAAGATGGCATATCAGAAGAAGTATGTGGGGACCAGATATATTGATGAGCAGAGGAAGGCTTTTCGGAGCCGGGTTCAAGGAACAAGTCGATGAGCGATGTATGAAGCTGAATTTCTGAGGTTGAGCCGGTATGCTTGAGGAGTGGTGGCAACGAAGCATGAGCGATTTGTCCATTTTAAAGATGATTTAAGGGATGACCTCAGGTTATTGATAGCTCCACATCAGGAGCGGGAGTTTTTCGCGTTGGTAGAAAGGGCTAAGGTAGCCGAGGGAATCAAGGACTTGGTTAAGCAGATCTCTAATAGGAATAGACCCAAAAGGGGTTATGGGTCATCAAGATCGTCGGGAAATGTGCAGAAAAGGCCCAGAGCTGATGGGCCGCGGGGTCAGCAAGTCGGTACAAGAGGGCAGTATCGTCCATGTGATCAGTGTGGAAAGAAACACTTGGGTGAATGTTGGAAGAAGACAGGTGGGTGTTTCAGATGTGGGTCAAAAGACCATATGATCAAGGACTGCCCAAAGAAACCAGATGAGAATTGCTGTCAGACACCCCAAACCCGCCCACGAGCTTTGACCGGATCTGGTTGTGTCACCTTTGTGGAAAGAGCGGTTGAAAATCTTTTGAGTTAAGATAAAACGTTAAAATTTTGTCATCTTTTGAAAACCATGTCCATTTAAAATTATAACTAAAACTTTGATGTTATAAAATGTTTGAAGTAAAACTTTATTAAACCCATATATATATATAATTTGAATCAATAAGTTGCTAAAAATAAAAACATCTTCACATAGTAATTTAATTAAAACAAGCCATAATTAAAATAATACCAAATATAGTAAAAGGCCCTTATTACAACCAATACTTGAAGGTAATAATTAATATTAATTTCCATAAAATAATTAAAACATCTCCTTGGCAGGGCCACCTGCATCCTCTCCAACCCGGTCTGACTTTACGCATCACCTGAAATGGTTAAAAAAACTGGGTGAGTCCACAGACTCAGTGCATAATCATGACACATGTTTCACACGATTGGGCTTAGCCCATAACCATACAATCCATACCAACAGAACTGCAATTATGATCCAACCCAACCTAAGTCCCTCCATTACGCCAACCTTAGCAGACTCCCTGCTTAAGGCCATGGCTAATCCACCAATCACAACTGAGTGATCCCATATATCTTACCTAGGCGCACTGCACAGACAAGGTAGTGGTGAGCCACCGATCACATCATGATCCCGACCGCAATCTGTCTACGGTGATGCACCCAGCTATCAACCGCCGAGATGGGCACCTAGCCACACCTCCCTTGATGTAGCACACAGCTAATCATCAAGCGCTAATGTAGCACGAGACTAACACTAGACCACGTACATCAATGTGTACACTCATCCTTTCTTGGTCACATCCAATCCCCATGCATAAGTGTCAATGCATCATGTCAAGTCAATCATATCGAATGAGTATACATCACATGCTCATTACCAAAACATACATACACCATAAGTAAATTTAATAACACAATTTACCAACCTGATAATCGATTACCCCACATATGGGTATCCATCACCTTAGCCTTTAATGTCGGCTATCATACAGCATACACAAGTACACATTAATAAACAATTAACTGAAGAAACAGTGCGATGATTACGTACCTAATCACCTAAAGTTCTAGACCCTCGATCTCAAAGCTATCACTAAACGAAACTATGACGATCTACCTAAATCGCCGCTTCTCGACGCTGGCCCACACCCCGGTGGCCAATCCCGAACCGCCGAAACAGCTCTTTTCTTGAACCTCCGGATAGGGACTTTCCCTTGCTCCCCTTGACTGGTACTTGCCTCCATTAACACACTTAATCAGGTAAACCGGTTAAACCTCCACATCATAAACCCAAGTATTGAACTTATTAATAATTGCTTACCAAAACCACTTGAATCCTGGATGCTACTTAGGCCTCTGCAAATGATGACTATACGCCTTCTGAAAAGGTCTCCTGCGTTAGACTCTGCCTTCCCCACAATCGATCTTAGCACAATAACACAGAACACCTAGGGCCATTCGGCCAAGTCAAGAATATCAGCACCAAGACCATTCGGCCAAACATACATCCTAAATCAAAGAAAAAGCTATCGCACCCTTACCTTGCTAACCACTCCCCTTTTGCTCTAACAAGAATCGGCCATCACAAGAACTAAGGTTCGACTTCAGGGACTTGTAACCAAAGTGGAGAGAATGAGAGAATGAGAGAGTGATTCGGCAATGACTCTTAGATGGAGTTGGGATATTCGGCAAAGGTAACCTTCAGGGGTGATTTCGGCTCAAGTAACGCAAAAGAGAAAGATGTGAAGGAAAAATAGGTACACAAAAGGTTATGCCACTATCGGTTTTGGCTACAAAGGAATGAGAGAAAAGAAGAGAGTTTCTTTGACTTAATTTGACAAGAGACTAAGGAAGAATAAGTGAAGAAAAGGAGGAAACAACTTTCGACAATGAGAGGATAAATGGTGAAAAGGGTGGCCAAAAGGTGAGCATCCCTATAAATACTACTAAGGTTTCGGCACATACCTAAGCACATCCAACAAAGCCGAAAATACCCTCCTCAAGCTTCCCAAAAACCAGCCACTAGCTCAACTCCTCTCAAATCCCAAGATTTCCTCCTAAAAACACTCTACACCAACCTTTCAAACCATTTCAAAATAAAACCAACTCATCCTTCCTCCTAGCCACTCATTTAAAAGATTTGAACAAGTCAAACCTTAATCCTACCCTCCTAGCAAATTCAAAATGGAAGACCAAGTCTTCCTCATCCTTCAAAGATTCAAAAAAAAAAAAACTAACACCTTACCTCTTTGACGCAAAAATAAAGGCCAAAGTGCTACCCTTGCAGTTCGAACATGAGACCCCTTAGCACCCTTGAGGCGTCACTTCTCCATGCTCTAAGTGACGTCTCCCTTGCCACTCTACCAAAGCCATTCTTGAGTCTTAACCTCCCAAATAATTCTCTTAAGGCCCCCTATAGCCAAGCTCCCCTTTTAACCACTAAAAACTAAAAATTTCCAAAGGCATTCCACTACCTCATAAGGTTCTCAAGACCCCTAAAACTCACCCAACCACACACTGAAGTATGCCAACACCTGAGTTAGGCACTAAATGCATAACCCCTAGAACCAGGGTGTTACAATTCTACCCTCCATAAAATAATTTCGTCCCCGAAATTACTTGGCTAAACTAAACAGGAATTACTGCTGCACACTCTGATCTTGAAGAGCCATCATATTTCTAGGCACAGTTCCTAAGTCCATACTCAAGGTTCTAGATATTTTGCTAGCAATAAAAACAACCACCATAGCGAACAAAACCACAAAGAATATTCCAGACATAGGAAACTTACCCGCTGGCACATCTGTTATGTCACTATCCTCCCTCCGACGAACTGCATGTACCAAACTCCGGTCGTCTTACCTCGCTACCATTCCATGACCTCTTGCTCCATGACCTCGACCGGAACCATTCCCTCCATGGTTCGGACCACGACCTCTTGTCTCCTGCTGACCACCTCTGCCTGGCTACACATAACCTTGGTTTAACGTCCGAGTCCTATTTGGGTCCTAGGGACAATCTTTAACCAGATGAGACTTGGACTTGCATCTGAAGCATTCTCGATCCCGATTCCAGCACTCACCAATATGATATCTTCCACACTGAGCACATGGATGATCCGAATTCCCAGCACGGGCAGAATTATCAGTCCTTAGTCTTTTTTGAAGACTCCCAGACAATTCTGACGGTCCATAACTCCTCTTATCCTCGCTCCTTTCTTTATCTCTATTCTGCCTCTCGGTCCTCTTGACCTCCTCGGCTATTCGAGCTTTCTCCACTAAGATGGCGAAGTCTCATTCTCGTTGCGGAGCAATCAAAACTTGTAGCTCATCACGCAGTCCATCTTCAAATCTGACGCATCTCTCGTAATCAGTAGCTACAATACCCCGAGCGTACCGGCTCAACCGCAGGAACTCAGCCTCATATTCTGCTATTGACTTGCCTCCTTGCACCAAATTGAGGAACGCCTTCCTCTGAGCGTCCACATAGCTCGCTCTGATATACTTCCCTTCAAACTTGATCTTAAAGTAGCCCGATCCACTCTATCCGCAGGGTACCATCCTTAACCGTGAGCCACCATTGGTAGGCTTCATCCGTAGCAACGAAAGCAAAGACCCTTAAGCTTCTCCTCGCCAGCTTAAGTCTAAGTCATCCATAATCCTTTCCACTTCCTCAAGCCAAGATTCGCCACGTTCGGCGCTACCCCAGACACTCCTCTGAAAACTTCGGCTCCGTTTGACCTAAGTCTTTTAGCTACCGACTTCTGAGTCCCATTGCCCACATTGGCTCCTGCCACTCTCTCGAGCACCCGCAAAGATAGCCTACGACGATCGCATCGTCTCCTCTGTCGATCCGATGTTCAACCTTAACAGCTGGCGGTGGCGGCACATCGCTCTCTGACCCATGGCCAGACCCTACCAGTTCTGACAGGGTCATCCTACCTCTACCACAGCCATGCGGCGGACATCCACGACCTCTTGAACTCATATCCAGCGTCACGACTTAATCTGTTTAGAAAGTTTTATGCATTAGAAATTTTTGTTCCACTGTTTATCCACGAGTAAATTTTATCAATAACAGTTTCCAGAAGTAGTTCTTTCGATCAATCAAAGTTTCATCTAAAGTTCTCTATTCTAATCCAAACATTCACATCCTTCATTAAAGACACATACATTCATCCATGTCACTTTCTTGAGCATTCCCAACCCAGGGGTAATTTTGTAAATTTCAAAAATCAGGGTATTATTTTGAATCACAGGATTTTTGAATACTTTTGCAAAGTAAAAAGTTTGATTGAAGTTAGGACAATGCGGTAATTTTAGAAACTGAGGGTATTTTCGTAATTTTGCCACTAGGGGCATTTTTAGTAATTTTGTAAATGAGAAAATGTTTTTTTTCAAAATCAAATTTAGGGTTTACAGACCAAAGGGTAAATTTGAAAAAAAAATAAAAGAATTAAGGGTTTTAAAAGCAAGAAGGCTAATCCCTTTCGGGTTTTAATAACCGGTTTAGCCTATGAACAAGTCCTCTTGGTTAAGGTGAACCGTAGCTACGCACCAGGTAGAATTCAAGTAAAGAGGAGGTGAGTCGCTAGGACTACTTAAATACCAAGCTCTTACTGAATACCATTCCTAGACATGCGTACATGGTTGCCACACCTTAACTCGGTGACTTACTTCACAGGTTGGTTTAATAATCCTTAAGTCTTATGCATATGTTTGGGTAGACTAGTCCTAGGGTCCAAAAGCCTAATATTCTAATCTACTGAGCCCAAACTAAGCCCATAATAATTCACATCAACAAATCACTTCAGTAGTTTAGAAGTACTTACCGGTGGACTTGGTAGGAGGTCAGTGCTATGCGCGAATAACCTGAAAAGTTTCTTAAAAGCCCATATTTTCTAAAAGCCCATTCTTGAAACCATTTTGGACCCAAAACCCTCAAAGTCGAGTTTTGAACCTGCTCGATATTAATTTGTAACACCCCAAACCCGCCCACGAGCTTTGACCGGATCTGGTTGTGTCACTGTGGAAAGACGGTTGAAAATCTTTTTGAGTTAAGATAAAACGTTAAAATTTTTGTCATCTTTTGAAAACCATGTCCATTTAAAATTATAACTAAAACTTTGATGTTATAAAATGTTTGAAGTAAAACTTTATTAAACCCATATATATATAATTTGAATCAATAAGTTGCTAAAATAAAAACATCTTCACATAGTAATTTAATTAAAACAAGCCATAATTAAAATAATACCAAATATAGTAAAAAGGCCCTTATTACAACCAATACTTGAAGGTAATAATTAATATTAATTTCCATAAAATAATGAAAACATCTCCTTCAGCATGGACCACCCTGCATCCTCTCTAACCCGGTCCGACTTTACGCATCACCTGAAATGGTTAAGAAAAACTGGGTGAGTCCACATACTCAGTGCATAATCATGACACATGTTTCACACGGGCTTAGCCCATAACCATACAATCCATACCAACAGAACTGCAATTATGATCCAACCCAACCTAAGTCCCTCCATTACGCCAACCTTAGCAGACTCCCTGCTTAAGGCCGTGGCTAATCCACCAATCACAACTGAGTGATCCCACATATCTTACCTAGGCAGACCTGCTGCACAAGGCTGTGGCTGAGCCACCGATCACATCATGATCCCGACAGCAATCTATCAACGGTGATGCACCAGCTATCAACCGCTGAGATGGGCACCTAGCCACACCTCCCTTGATGTAGCATACAGCTAATCATCAAGCGCTAATGTAGCACGAGGCTAACATTAGACCACGTACATCAATGTGTACACTCATCCTTCCTTGGTCACATCCAATCCCATTGCATAAGTGTCAATGCATCAGGTCAAGTCAATCATATCAAATGAGTATACATCACATGCTCATTACCAAAACATACATACACCATAAGTAAATTTAATAACACAATTTACCAACTCGATAATCGATTACCCACATATGGGTATCCATCACCTTAGCCTTTAATGTCGGCTATCACACGAAATACACAAGTACACATTAATAAACAATTAATCAAGAAACAAGTCATGATGATTACGCACCTAATCACCAAGTTCTAGACCTCGATCTCAAAGCTATCGCTAAATGAAACTACGGTGATCGCCTAAACTATTGCGCTCTAACGCCGGCCCACACCCCGATGGCCAATCCCGAACCGCCGAGACAGACTCTTTTCTTGAACCTCCTGATAGGGACTTTCCTTTGCTCCCTTGATCGGTACTTGCCTCCATCAACACACTTAATCAGTAAACAGGTTAAACCTCCACATCATAAACCCAAGTATTAAACTTATTAATAATTGCTTACCAAAACCACTTGAATCTGGATGCTACTTAGGCCTCTGCAAATCCGACTATCATATACGAAAAGGTTTCTGCGTTAGGCTCTGCCTTCCCCACAATCGATCTTAGCACAATAACAGAGAACACCTAGGGCCATTCGGCCAAGTCAAGAATATCAGCACCAAGACCATTCGGCCAAACATACATCCTAAATCAAAGAAAAAGCTATCTCACCCTTACCTTGCTAACCACTCCCCTTTTGCTCTAACAAGAATCGGCCATCACAAGAGCTAAGGTTCGGCTTCAGGGACTTGTAACCAAAGTGGAGAGAATGAGAGAATGACAGAGTGATTCGGCAATGACTCTTAGATGGATTTTGGATATTCGGCAAAGGTAACCTTCAGGGGTGATTTTGGCTCAAGTAACGCAAAAGAGAAAGGTGTGAAGGGAAAATAGGTACACAAAAGGTTATGCCACTATTGGTTTTGGTTACAAAGGAATGATAGAAAAGAAGAGAGTTTCTTTGACTTAATTTCGGCAAGAGACTAAGGGAAGAATAAGTGAAGAAAAGGGAGGAAACAACTTTCGGCAATGAGAGGATAAATGGTAAAAAAGGTGGCCAAAAGGTGAGCATCCCCTATAAATACTACTAAGGTTTCGGCACACACCTAAACACATCCAACAAAGCTGAAAATACCTTCCTCAAGCTTTCCAAAAATCGGCCACTAGCTCAACTCCTCTCAAATCCCAAGATTTCCTCCTAAAAACACTCTACACCAACCTTTCAAACCATTTCAAAATAAAACCAACTCATCCTTCCTCCTAGCCACTCATTTAAAAAGATTTGAACAAGTCAAACCTTAATCCTACCCTCCTAGCCGAATTCAAAATGGAAGACCAAGTCTTCCCTCTTCCTTTCAGCATTCAAAAAAAAAAAACCGCCCAACACCTTACCTCTTTGACGCAAAAACAAAGGCCAAAGTGCTACCCTTGCAGTTCAAACATAAGACCCCTTAGCACCCTTGAGGGGTCACTTCTCTATGCTCTAAGTGGCGTCTCCCTTGCCACTCTACCAAAGCCATTCTTGAGTCTTAACCTCTCAAATAATTCTCTTAAGGCCCCCTATAGCCTAGCTCCCCTTTTAACCACTAAAAACTAAAAATTTCCAAAGGCATTCCAATACCTCATAAGGTTCTCAAGACCCCTAAAACTCACCCAACCACACACTAAAGTATGCCAACACCTGAGTTAGGCTCTAAATGCATAACCCCTAGAACCAGGGTGTTGCAATCGCCTAGCAGCTCAGAATGATAATCAGGCTGGTAGAGGGGGACAGCAGCCTCAGCGAGGTCGTGGTCTGAATAATCGAGGAAATGGTAGAGGATGTGGAACACCAGGCTGAGGTGCTGCAAATACTGAGGCAAGGCAGTCGGGTTTGATTTATGCGGTTCACCGGAGGGAGGATGGAGATGTACCGTATGTCATAACTGGTACGTTTCTCATTCATGGCAAGCCCTATTTTGCTCTTATTGATGTGGGCTTGACCCATTCTTATGTTGCCTGTAGTGTAGTTGAAACACTAGGCCTAGACTCTGAACTTTCTGATAGGGAGATGACTGTAGTAAGCCCATTAGGCCAAACTGTAGTGGTAAATAAGATCTTTCAGAGTGTATCCCTAGAAATTCAGGGAGTGAACTTTCGGGCTGATTTAATGGAACTACCCTTTATGGAGTTTGGCCTCATACTTGGTATGGATTGGTTAGTAGAGCACTGGGACGTGTTGGATTGTACGGCTAAATGAATGGAACTAAGGACCCCAGAAGATGAAATGGTAGTAATGATAGGAGAAAGAAGAAACTACTTGTCTAACGTAGTTTCGGCATTGAAGGCAGAGAAGATGGTTAATAAAGGGTGCAGGGCGTTCTTAGCCTTTGTAAGTGCGTTAGATGGAAAGGAAGGAGGTGTCGGTAGAGTTAGAACTGTAAGGGACTTTGAGGATGTGTTCCCAAAGGAATTACTAGGAATACCCCCAAATAGGGAGGTGGAGTTTGGAATTGACCTGCTGCCGGGTACAGCTCCTGTATCAATTGCCCCTTATAGAATGGCACTAAAGGAGTTGGTGGAGCTCAAGGCTCAAATCTAGGAATTACTTGACCGTGGATTTATTCGACCCAGTGTGTCTCCATGGGGAGCACCGGTCCTATTTGTGAAGAAGAAGGACGGAACTATGCGTATGTGCATAGACTATCGTCAGTTAAATAAGCTGACCATCAAGAACAAGTACCCCTTACCAAGGATAGACGACCTGTTCAATCAGCTTAAGGGGGTGGCAATGTTTTCAAAGATCGACTTAAGGTCGGGATATCATCAGTTGAAGGTGAAGGAGGCAGATATCCATAAGACAGCCTTTAGGACAAGATACAGCCATTTTGAGTTTGTAGTAATGCCGTTTGGGTTGACCAATGCCCCAGCCGCGTTCATGGATATGATGAACTGGGTGTTTCAACCTTACTTGGATAGGTTCATCGTGGTGTTCATCGATGACGTCCTCGTATACTCCAAGATTGAAGAGGAGCATGATGAGCATCTCCGGATTGTGCTGCAAGTATTGAGGGAAAAGAAGCTCTATGCCAAATTCAGCAAGTGTGAATTTTGGCTTAAAGAGGTTGCATTTTTAGGGACGTGGTGTCTACTGAAGGAATAAGGGTGGATCCTAGGAAGATTGAAGCTGTGTTGGATTGGAAACCACCTAATTCGGTGGCAGAGATTCGTAGTTTCTTGGGATTGGTAGGCTATTACAGAAGGTTTGTAGAAGGATTATCGTCGATAGCCGCGCCTTTGACAAAGTTGTTAAGGAAGGAAGTACCCTTTGTATGGACGGATAAGCAGCAGGAGAGCTTTGAAAAGCTCAATAAGGTTTTGACTGAAGCTCCAGTGTTGATTCAGCCGGACGTAGGAAAGGATTTTGTAGTTTATTGTGATGCTTCCCATACAGGATTGGGAGGTGTCCTTATGCAATATGGAAAAGTAGTCGCTTATGCGTCTCGACAACTGAGGCCACACGAGGTTAATTACCCGATGCACGACTTGGAATTAGCAGCAGTGGTCTTCGCTCTTAAGGTATGGAGGCACTACCTTTATGGCGAAAAGTCGACAATCTACACAGACCACAAGAGTCTCAAGTATTTGCTGACTCAGAAGGAGTTAAACTTGAGGCAGCGAAGGTGGGTTGAATTGCTGAAGGACTATGACTGTTCGATAGAATATCACCCGGGAAAGGTGAATGTGGTAGTGGATGCGCTAAGTCGAAAGGTGGTGTCGGATCTGAGGGCGTTATTCGCACACTTGAGTTTGTATGATGATGGGAGCCTGCTGGCAGAATTGCAAGTCAAGCCGACGTGGTTAAATGAGGTGAAAGAAGGACAGTTGGATGATGAGGACCTAAGTGCTAAGTTACAGCAAGTACAGAACGGAGAGTTAGAGGACTATGGTGTTAGTGATAAGGGAGTATTGTACTTCAAAGGAAAGGTCTATATGCCGATGGACGAGGAGTTAAGACAAAGGATTCTTTGGGAAGCGCATGGTAGCCCTTATGCTATGCATCTCGGAGGCATCAAGCTGTACAGGGATCTAAGAGAACAGTTTTGGTGGCCTATTCTTAAGCGGGAAGTTACTGAATTTGTGGGGAAATGTGTGACGTGTCAGCAAGTTAAGGCTGAACACCAAGTTCCATCGGGATTGCTTCAGCCAATCGAAATTCTGCAATGGAAGTGGGAAAGAATTACCATGGACTTTATTAGTGGGCTTCCCCTTACGCCTACTAAGAAGGACTCGGTATGGGTAATAGTGGACCGTTTGACCAAGTCCGCGCACTTTATCCCGGTAAGGGTTGATTATTCTCTTCAAAAATTGGCTAAGTTATATGTGGCAAAAATTGTGAGGCTACATAGAGTGCCGATGTCTATCATTTCAAACAGAGACCCAAGATTTATGTCTCGATTTTGGAGGGCACTTCATCAAGCTTTAGGCACTAAGTTGGATTTCACTACGGCCTTTCATCCTTAGTCAGATGGGCAATCTGAATGGGTAATCCAAGTATTGGAGGATATCTTGAGGGGCTGTGTGATGGATTTCAAAGGAAGTTGGGAGGAGTATTTGCCTTTAGCAGAGTTTGCCTACAACAACAGCTATCAGGCAAGTATTCAAATGGCACCTTATGAAGCGCTATATGGTCGAAAGTGTCAGACTTCTACATGTTGGACGGAATTGGGAGAACGTTGAGTTTTGGGTCCAGAGTTAGTGGTAGAATCTGAAGAAAAGGTTGAGATAATTCGGGCACGGTTAAAGGAAGCATCCGATAGCCAAAAGTCGTATGCAGATCTTAAATGGAAGGAGATTGAATTTTACTTGGGAGGCCAAGTATTTCTTAAGGTTTCGCCTTGGAATAAGGTGATGAGATTTGGTCGGAAAGGGAAGCTAAGCCCAAGGTTTATAGGACCCTATCGAGTGTTGAAGCGAGTTGGACCAGTGGCTTATTAGTTGGAGTTGCCACCCGAGTTGCAGCAGATGCACGACGTATTCCATATATCCATGCTACGTCACTACTGATTGGATCCATCTCATGTGGTACCAGTTGAAGAAGTGGAGCTAAGGCCAGACTTATCCTACGAGGAGGAGCCGATTCAGATCTTGGAACGAGACGTGAAAATCTTACGGAGGAAGTCAATTCCTCTAGTCAAAATGTTGTGGCGCAGTCATGGAACGGAAGAAGCTTCGTGGGAGCCAGAAGAGGCAATGCGACAGCAATACCCTCATTTATTTTAGCCAGATAATTTCAAGGACGAAATTATTTTAAGGGGGGTAGAACTGTAACATCCTGAAAATGGGCCTATGTATTTAGATTTAATTATATGAAATGGCATGTCCTATGTATTATGAATGTATGATAAACATTTTTGGAAACTTGGAAATGTTAAGTTTTAAGGTTTAAAAATGGGAAACTAAGGCAAGGTGGTCTTAAGAAAATTAATAGGAGGAATTTGACACAAGAACGGGGTTGGAAAAGTGGCAAGGAGGCACCACTTAAAGCCCAGTAGGTGACGCCAAAATCAAGGGGAAGGAGCCTAGGTTCGAGTCACTTGGGGAGCAAACAAAGGAATTTTATTTTGGTGTAAGGAACAAAAGAGTTGGACGGCATTAAGGCACTTGAAAGAAGAGTTTTATTCTCTTTAACTTCTCGAATAAATAGTAGATAAATGGTGATTTAATATTAGATTATTTTAGGGATAAAAGAAGAGATAATTGGATTATTTGTTTATGAAGAGATAAAGAGAAAAGTTAGGAATGGAAGAGATGGCCGAATGGGGGACTCTTGGGGTAATAGTTTCGGCAAATAGGAGAAAACAAGGCCATTCTTCACACTTTTCTTCCCTCCTATTCTCTGTCGAATTCCCTAAGCAACAATCTCTCTTCTCTCTTTATTTTGTCAAGCCGAAATCTACATCTTCTTTATCCACCATTCCTGATTCTTTCAGCATCAAGAATCAAAAGTGTTGACACACCTCTAGGCCATAGTCGACTAGTCTTTAAGACTCCATAGCCGAATCTTTGAGGAGCTCCAAGCATAGGTGCTGTCGATTTCTTCAGGGGTAAGATCAAAATTTGGTTTCCATTCTTCTACTTTTAGTATTGTCGAAATCAAGGTATTAATCCTATTAGTGATCTTTGGACAAAACTTGAAAGTTCTCCGGGATCTCTGCTATTGTCGACATCTCCATAGTCAAATAGTGCTTTCGGGATTTCAAGGATCTAAGGTGAGTCACACTTTAACATTCGGCCAAAGGCCATTTAATAGTGATTAAGTGTTAAAAATCGATCTAACATATGATTATAGAGATTTCGACAGGCACCTAAGACAAAAGATCATTTCTGGGATTTATGATTTGGAAGATAAGCACATAGGTATATTCGGCCAAGGCCTATTTTGGATATCTAGATCTATCTCTTACTTTGTTTCTGAAACTAACCTATGTAGAGATCCAGTGTTTGGCCGAATACAAGGAGGAGAATAACAAAGTTTTCGGGATTTGAGTGATAAGCAAATCGGTATTAAGGTAAGTTTTAGTGCACAAATCCTAATAGGATTTGGTTTTATGGCGAATGAGTTTTTCATTAAATCTTTAATATGGGCGAATGTAGGGAGTTAAAGATATAAGATCGTAATTCGGATTTCAAGTGAAATCATTGCTTAATCGTGTGTACCCTACCCTAAGTTTTAATATGTTCATGGCTATGTTTTAAATTAAATGTGTTATTAAGAATGTGAAAAGCATGGCTAAGGTACCATACAATGGTACAAAGTACTAAGGTACGTTTCCTACTCCTACTAGGATTATGAATATATGTTATATGTAACATGTGAAAAAGTGATAAGAATGTGAATTAAGGCATGATGTGCATGATATGTATGATTTGGGGTATATGGGTTATATGAAAAGGGGAAGTTAATGTGGTGACCTAAGACCACGAAATCTGAATGTGGTGACCTAAGACCACGATAAGCGAATGTGGTGACCTAAGACCACGAATTCGAATGTGGTGACCTAAGACCACGAATTTTATAAGAGGCGATGAGCACGTCATTGCAGCGACGATCGCCTTCGATGGTGTGCGTGGATAGAGGTTGACTTAGTAGTCCCCACGATTATGCGGTTGAATACGAGGGCGTGTAGCGGATGGCTATCTAGGTTTGGGTTCGGTTGCATTATTATTTTTTATTTGTTTATGAACATGTATGATAATGTATGCCTGAATTATTAAATTTTAGTGTTGGTTACACATTGAGTCTGTTGACTCACCCCTTGTGGGATTACTTTTCAGGTGACGACCAGTGATGGACCGGGCCGGCAGATGCTTAGGGATGGCCATGCTCAGCAAGAAGTTCATTTATTTAGACTATTTCATTTTAAGCACTTTGAATTTAAATTGTGGGAATTATTTGATGTAATAAGGCCATAGTAGAACTACTTTACTTTGCTTTCATTTATTACGTTTACAAATTTTTATTTATTAAATGATTAAGTAAATTTATTTTAAAATAAAGCCCACACGTTTTGTCACTTAAAGTAAAGGACTTTTAATAATGAAATAAACTTGTTTTCAACTCAAGCCCAACCCAAAACAATTTATCTTTCAAAACACACAAGTTTTTCCTAAGTAAAAAAAGAATTTACAACGGTTTACACGGTTTGGGGTGTTTCATATTCATTATTAGTTCTGTGATTAAGTGACCTTATACGTTTAAATTCAACATCTTGAAGAAGAAGCTTGTATTATTAGTTTTCAATTGATGTAATTATTCAGGACTAGTTCATTTTTCTACTTAGGTAAATTGTCAATTCAATCTCGATCTAACCCTTCAATTTAGCCTTTATCCACACCTTTAACCTAAGCCCCGTTACAACCCTTTTTTAAAGACCTTTTGATCTGTGTATCATTTCATTTTATAGTGGTGGAGATTTGATTTCCAGGCAAGCCTATGGAATTAACTTTTCATGTTCGACTTTTGAGAGCTTAATTTTGAACCTTAAACACTTTGAGTGATTTGAGTGAATCTTTAGTGAGGATGTCAACTCTTGTCGATTTTGAATTAAATATAATAATTTAGATAAGGGAAAACACCTATGTTTTTCGTGCTACAAACTTGTGACTTTGATTGTTTGAATCTTCATGACTCTTTTAGTTAAATTATCCATGTATAAATTATCTATGAATTATGATGAGGCATCATTGATAAGAAATATGAATCGAGTGAAGTTAGTTTTAATTGTGAGTTGAGAATTTTTCTTGAGGACAAGCAAATGCTTAAGTGTAGGGGCATCTAATAAACCGTAATATGTTCATATTTTAATCCTACATTTAGCATACTTTTGGATGATTTATTCCCTGAATTGTGGAATTTGGTGCTCCTAATCCTTTAATTTCATGTTTTATACTTAGAAGAGCACTAGAGGATGAAAAGAATGTGAAACGGGCTAAAAATGGAGAAAATGGGCCAAAGTACGAAATCAACACGGCCTAGGCCCGAGACACATGGTCGTGCCTCTTTAGCAGATCCGACCACGGTCTAAATTCGATTCACACGGCCGTGCCATACGGGCGTGCCCCTGCCGCAGCAAACACTACACCAAAATAGACTTTTAGCGACGTTTTTAGTGGCGTTTTAATAAAAAGCACCGTAAATGTTATACATTAGCGGCGTTTCAAAAGAAAAAGCCGTAAAAATTTGAGCAATAGCTGCGTTTTTGGCCCAAACGCTACTAAAGATCTGAGCATTAGCGGTAACTTTAGAGCATGCTAAAGATCTGAGCATTAGTGGTGCTTCTTGTTTTGAAATAGCAAAGGAGAGGAGAAGAAAATAGAAGAAGAAGAAGAGATGGATTTTGCTTAAAGAAAAGGCAAGAAGGGAGAGAGGAAGAGAGGATTTTTCGACTAAAACGCCGCTATAGATCTAAGCATTAGCGGCATTTTTATAAAAACGCCACAAAAGGTAAGCTTTAGTGGTGTTTTTTATAAAAGCACCGCAAAAAAAATTATTTTAGGGTTTAGAGTTTAGAATTTAAGGTTTAATGTCTATAGCTTAGAGTTTTAGGGTTTATGATATAATGTTTATTATTTTGGGTTAAGGGTTTATGTTTTATGGTTTAGGGTTTTATAATTTAGATTTAGGGTTTAAGGTTTGGGGTTTAAGGATACTGTTTGAAAACCGAAAAACATTTGGAATTTACTGAGGTCCATGCTATTTTGTACTACACCCATATTATTTAATATAAGAATATAAAATATATGTTTTGTACTACACTAACATTGACCACATGAATTCCCAAAAATTTGGTCTCGGATTATGGTTTAAGTTTGTGGTTTTGAGTTTAGGGTTCGAGTTTTATGGTCTAGGATTTATGGTTTGGGTTTTTGAGTTTGGGGTTTAGGGTTTGGTGTTTGTGGTTTATGGTATAATATTTAGGGTCTAAGGTTTATGATTTAGGGATTAATCTTGGATTTTTTAGAATATAAATCAAAATAAGATAAATGTAAATTATTTTTTAAAAAAATATATAAAATGGGTTAAATCCCAAAAGCATACATGAACAATGGTTTAGTGTGCAATTGTATACATGAACTTTAATTTGATCCAAATCTTGTAAAATATTAACACAATTATTGATATAATTAACATTATTTTTTATTGATATATTGCATACATAAAATTTATATTTATTCAATATAAAATGTATTGATGTATTTATATTTTAAAATAATGTGCATGATTAAATAAAAATTAAAGTTTCAACTATACATTTAAATCACAATTAGAATTTCACATCTAGAATTACACATTAAACCAAAATTACGAGATGTATATATCTATATCAAAATTTAGGTGTGTACATATAATTAAATGCCATTTATATAAAAATCTAAACAACTAATGCAGACCATTGATCATTGTTTTGTCAAGTTTTAAAATTTATAAAGACAATGATCAAACCTGGAAACTAACTCTGACAACGACTTAAGGCAAGTGCACCTATCGAACAGTAGTATAGCTTAGGCAAGACCGGATTGTCGAACCCAAAGGAACTAAAAGTACTAATACTAACCTTCTTTCTATTATTTAGCCTAAATATTAAGTGATTGGTTTTTTAATCTAAATTAACTAACTACTAAACTAAAGACGTAAAGACAAAAAGAATGAATTGGGGAAATATTGTTGGAAAAACTCAGTTGATTAAGACGATACCCTTAGGAAGAATCCACCTAGACTTCACTTGTTATCCAACACTGAACCAGACGATTTGTTCACTTGACTTGATCCGTAGGATTCCCTAATTTATATTAAACCCTCTCTCGATGCAAATAACGTCTAATCCAAGGTTGATTAATTGAAATCTCTTTCTAATTAAAACCCCTAGAATTGCACTAACTTGATCTATGGACTCCCATATTAGGTTTCACCCTAATCCGGCAAAATCTCATCACCCTATCTCTAGGCGCGTGATCAACTCTGCTTAATTATGCTAGATCTACTTTTAAGCAGGGACTTTTGCTCCACCACCTAAGCACATTCAACTTAAATCAATATCCCAAAAATATTAACACAAGAATTAAGCACACATAATTAAGAACAAATCAATTATTTATCATATAGTTCAGAAAACAATAACAAGATTCATCTAGGTTTCATCCCCTTCAGGTATCTGAAGGGTTTAGTTCATAACAATAAAAGAAAACATCTCGAGAAAAGATAAAACAAAACATAAGAAATCCTTAAAACTCCCTGAAGGAATTGAAGGAGAAATCCACCGTCTTGAGTAGAATTCTGGCTTCTTGAGATGGATCAACTGGCTATCTTCGAGTGATTCCCACAAATCTGACCTTTTCGGCTCAGCTCCTTGGCCTAGCTGCCTCCTTGAAGGTTATCCTTAGGGTGTTTATATAGGCTCTTGGAATGCTTTATTTGGGCCCTAAGTATCCTAATTCAAGTATAATTCCTACTCGAGTGTTTGAATAGGCTTTGGAATGTGTTTCTTTGCCTCTAAGTATCCTATTCCGAGTAGAACTTCTCTTAGCCACGACAGGACACGCCCATGACACACGCCTGTGAATCTATTTCATGCCATGGTCAAGTCTGCTGAAGAGACATGCCTATGTGTTTCGGGGTCCAGGTTGTGTTCTAGTAATTTGGGGAGGCATGGCCATGTGGTCTTGGGCCCAGGCCGTGTCGATTTCATGAGTAGGCCCAATTTGGTCTGTTTTGAACTCGTTCTCATTCTTTTCGTCCTTAGGTGCTTTTCTGAGTATAAAACATGAAAAGAAAGGATTAAGAGCACCTTTTTATACAATTCAGGGAATAAATCATCCAAAAGTATACTAAATGTGGTATTAAAATATGTTACTTTTACGGTTTATCAAATACCCCCACACTTAAGCTTTTTCTTGTCTTCAAGTAAAATTCTCAACTTACAATTAAAACGAACTTTCCACAATTCATAATTCTCGTTAACAATGCCTCATCATAATTCATAGATAATTTATACATGGATAATTTAACTCAAAGATTCCTAAAGATTCAAACACTTCTAAGTCATATATTTGTAGCATGAAAACATAGGTGTCTGCCTTTATCTAAATAATTACCTCTAATTCAAAACCGACAAAGATTGACATCCTCACTAAAGATTCACTCAAAGCACTCGAAGTGTTTAAGGTTTAGGAAAAAGCACTCATAAGTCGAACCTAAAAAGTTAATCCCATAGGCTTGCCTGAAAATCAAATCTCCACCACTGTAATATGAGATGATACACAAATCAAAAGGTCTTTAACAGGGTTGTAACAGGGCTTAGGTTAAAGGTGTGGATAAAGGCTGAATTGTAAGGTTAAAATTGAGATTGAATTGACAAATTACCTAACTTTAGAAAAAGAATTGATAACCCAAATAATTATATCACATGAAAATTTAAAATACTAATAATACGAGCTTCTTCTTCAAGATGTTGAATTTAAACATGTAAGCTCACTTAATTACAAAACTAATACTGAATATACTTCGATTTTTTTTTTAAGATCAAATCAAGTAAATACATAATATAAGAAAGAACTTTATCAACTGAAATAAAGTAATTAGGCAACTGATCAAATCAATTCTCGATAGAAGGGTAGTCAAAGGAATGGTGATAACAAATACAAGCGGGGTTTTGGGTTAATATTAGTGGGTGAATCAATAAAAAGGTTGTTAAGATCAATGGGGTCTACTAAGGGTTAATTGTGAATGTAGGCTTTTTAGTGGAGTGAATGGGTTAAAACCTAGGTGCCTTTATCATCTCAGTATATCAAATTAAAAATGTGGTCTTGACATGTATAATCGAGGTAAGTTCTAGAATAACAATTTAGTGTTGACACACTCATAATTAATAAAGTGAGCATGGAAAAGATATATGCTCTAAAAGGCTCAAATCTCACAAAAATTATGGGTATTTGACATCAATCCCTATAAATTCAAACTTCAAGGTAATATTCAAATTCAGTTCGACAACCTAGAAAATTTTTTATTCTTGAAAAGAGACTTATCATGCTTGATTCTCTAGTATCTTAAAGTATAAATCATCAATGCACAATTAATTATGACTTACTCAAAAACATATCAATAAGAATCATAAATCATTAGAAATTTCATCCTAACTAGTAATATGAGAAAATTACTTAAGAACTAGATATAATTCAGGGATTTGAGAATAATACAAAAAGTTAGGCACTTTTACCCCCCACACTTAAGATGTACATTGCCCTCAATGTACAAAGATAGATAAATAATCATGTGATACTGAAATCAAAAGAGAAGGGTAGAAGTGACACTTCCTGAATTTTTTTCTAGGATCACTATTACTAGCCTGATTTGGAGGAGGAGGGCGGTGGTGCCGTGGTGAATGCCAACAGTCACTGTGCTAGATGAAGAAATTGGGAAACTCATGACAGATTAGCCAAGAATTATTAAGACACATTTAAAATAAACTATTTATGTATTTAAGGATAAGAAAAATAAAGAGAAGGAAACTAAGAAGGAAAATAAAAGTAAAAGAAAAGATTAATGGACTGAAAAGTCCTTATTATTGGATGGTTCGCGAGGTGGGTGTGATTTCTAAGGCTGTGTTGAGCCGGTGGTCATCGTTCCGGTGTGATTCCCTAGCAGCCTGAAGAACCTAAAACCAAAAAACTATAATAAAATAAACTAAATTAAGTAGAAGAGAAGTAAAGATAAGGAAATTGAAGCAAAAGAGAAAATAAAAATAGAACCGAAAAGGTCTCAAAGACCCTTGGCGTGTTGGAGGGTTGAAGCGGCATGTATGAACTTATGTCGATTGGTATCCCACAAGGAGATTGCGTTTGAATCCTTCCACTTCTTTGACATCGTGATGGTAGAGCAGGGGCTTTGTTAGGAGAAGAGTGGTGGGGATAAAGGGTAATGAGGGGAGGGATGGGGGTTTAAATAGAGTTTTGAATTCGGACACTGTAACACCCCAAACCCGGCCCATGAGTCCTGACCGGATCTGGTATGTCACGAAGTAAAATATTTTGAATCATTTTGAAAGTTTGGTGAGAACTTGGTAAAATTTGGCTAAGGTATGAAAACGGGGTTTGAAACTTAGTTGGGCTTTTTTTATAAATACAGTTGGGCTGAGAAACCCTTTTGAAAACACTTGATCGTGTACATTTTAAAAACATCGAAGTTGTAGTTGACTTAGTTTATTTTTGGTTACCCGATGGTAACGTCTTTGAAAACTCGTAAGAGTTATTAAGTTGGAAAAGGTTATTTTAACCGGTTTACTTTAACATTTGTAATATATTAAAAGTAAAATAAAGCGAAGAAATAAACATCCAAAATAATAATAGCGGCCTTATTACATCCCAAATTAAAAATACTTAGGAAATAAAATAATTAAACTTAACGAAAATAAATTTAACTCCAACGATAAGCATGGCCTCGAGTCCTCTCCGCTCCATCTCCGCAATCTACTCATCTCAGAAATGTTAAGGAAGGGTGAGTCACCAAGACTCAATGTGTAAATCCCCACCAAAAATACAACTCATACACAATTCATTAATAAACATGCACATGCAACCCAACTAGCCATCCATACTCCTTTTCTACCCCGTGGTCAAAACCACCGATGACTTAAAGTCACAAATTAAATGATGGGGCCAACCCATCGTGTGGTCAAAACCAATCGATGACCATAGGTCACAAATAATCAAGTGTGGTCAAAACCACTTGTGGTACCCAACTCATCGGGACTTAGTCGCAAATAATCAATCGATGTGGTCAAAACCACTGATGACCATAGGTCACAAATAATCGGATGGGGCCAACCCATCTTGTGGTCAAAACCACTGACGACAGTCCAATAAAATCATCCCCTCCTCTCATCAATCCCACCATCACATGCTTATACATCAATTTTCATATATCATGTCATAGCATTTAACATCATGTGATGGCATGCAAATCGTATATCAAAAATCACAAGTTAGGGGACTTACCCGGAAACCATGATTATGCCACAAGCTAATCACAACCAAAAGATTAAAGGCAAACAATTAAGTCATGTAAATTAATAAAGTGTGTAGTGAGTTTTTTTTTTACACACCTGTTTCTACCTAAATTCCTAGATCCCGAAAAGCCGATCTGCGATGCTAGATCTTGACCCTACATTCGGCCAATTGTCAGTGTTAATACCAAAGGCCTATTCGGCCATAACAACTTAATACCAAAGGCTCTTACCTTGAACAGATTTGATTTCCAAACAAATCCCGAAAACGTCACTTGATTTGTCGAGATCCCTATCAAAACACTAGTTAAGAATCGACTTGTATAATCACACATAATCAAGGCCTATGGCCGAATGTCACTTACCTCCTTACCTTGGGGAATCAAATCCCGAAACCTCTCTTGGCTACAAAACAAAGCATGAATCCAAGGCCTTAATAAGGTTCGGCCAACCCAAAAAATACATGGTTGAGCCTCAAGGTTTGGTACCGGCCATAAGAATTAACTTAGAGAGATCCCTTACCACACTTATGAAAATCGGCAAAGACCTTATTGGGGATGTGAGATTAAACCTAAGCACAATTGGAAGGGCTGGAATTTTAGTGAAGGAGGAGGGTAGGTTCGACTACTAGGAAAGAAAAAGAAAAGAAAAGATGTAGGGGAAGTGGTGGTTTCGACTTAGTAGAAGGAAAGAAGAAGAAAGCTTTTGGAAGAATTTTGTCAATACAACAAGGGGGATTTCGGCAGCAGCAAATTTGGAGAGAAAGAAAAGAATTTGGTTGAACTTTTGGCACTTCTTTGCCAAACAAAACAGATATGGACAGCCCCCAAAAGAGTCTAAAATTCGGCCAGCACCCTCTATTTTGTGATAATTTCCAGCCTCTAATTATCACAAATAAAACATGATTTATCTTACTTTCTATCCCTTAATCTCCTCTTTTACAAATTAAATGAAAATAAACTGCTAAAATTCCCTCTTCCAGCCGAAATTAAGAGTCCAAAACTTAGCCAACACTCTCCTTCACGCCAGCAGCAAAAAGAAAAAAATAAAATACATTTGCTGCCTCATAGGTTCGAACCTGGAACCTCTTGCCGCAGCCTTCCCTTAAATGCCCCTAGCCACTTCTCCCTTTAGACTTTCATGTCAAATAACCTCCTTTTTTAATTATAAGGCCTTCTTCCTGGCCCTCACTCCTTTAACGCAAAAGCCTAAAAAATAAAACTCCTTGCGTCCCTTATGTCTCGAACCCGAGACCTGCCGCTTCTAAACTCTTAAGTGGCGCCCCAAGCCACTCCACCATCCTGGACTTTCATGTCATGAGCCCTTACCAATTAATCTTAAGGCCTTCCTACCTAAGCCCATCACTGCATAAAAAAAAATAAAATGCAAGACGCCCCTCCAGTCACTCGAACCTGCAACCTGCGCCCCTCTTCACCTCCAACACTTAAGTGGCGCATGGAACCACTTAGCCAATTAATTCTTTGTGTTAAGTTCCTTTTGAAAATTTTCTTAACCCTTATCTCACCTAGCTTCCCTCCTTTAAACACTTAAAAATAAATTTTTAGCTCCAAATCTGACCTAGCTCGGGGTTAGTTCTAAGCCCTAGAACATGCTTAATAATCCTAGAATTTAATTCTTCAAGCACACACATGGGAAAATATTTAAATTACAAATAACCCCTAATTCAGGGTGTTACAGTTCTACCCCCCTTAAAAAGAATTTTGGCCTCAAAATTACCTGGATCAGAAGAGCTGGGGGTATTGCTACCGCATCACATCCTCGGGTTCCCATGTGGCTTCCTCCGTACCATGATTCCGCAATAACACCTTCACCAAAGGCACGGACTTCCTGCGAAGAACCTTGACATCCCGATCCAAAATTTGTATTGGCTCCTCCTCGAAAGACAAGTCCGAGCTCACCTCAATATCTGCTACTGGCACAACGTGTGAGGGATCTGATCGATAACGCCTCAGCATTGACACATGGAAGACATCATGAATCTGGCTCAATTCCGCCAGCAACTCAAGCTGGTAAGCTACAGGTCCCACACGTTTTAACACCGTGTACAGTCCGATGAATCTAGGGCTTAGCTTGCCCTTCCGTCCAAACCTTAGCACCTTCTTCCAAGGCGATAACTTCAAAAAAACCTTATCACCCATTGCATATTCCACCTCTCTGCGCTTAAGGTCAGCGTAGGATTTTTGCCTGTCCGACGCCTCCTTAAGATGATCCCAAATCACTTTGACCTTATCCTCTGTCTCTGCCACTAACTCTGGACCCAACATCCGACGTTCTCCTAGTTCTGTCCAACAGGTAGGAGTACGGCATTTCCGACCATACAACGCCTCATACGGTGCCATCTAAATGCTCGCTTGATAACTATTGTTATAAGCGAACTCTGCCAAGGGTAGGTACTCCTCCCAACTACCGCGAAAATCCAAAACACATCCCTCAAAGATGTCTTCCAACACTTGATTACCTCTCGCATTGTCCATCGATTGCGGGTGAAAAGTCGTGAAGTACAACTTAGTGCCTAACTCCTGATGTAAGGCCTTCCAAAATCTCGACGTGAACCGAGGATCCCGATCTGAGATAATGGACACTGGTACTCTATGTAACCGCACTATCTCAGCAATGTACAACTTAGCTAGTCGTTGAAGCGAGTAGTCAACCCTCACCGGTATGAAATGAGCCGACTTAGTCAACCGATCTACTACCACCCAAACAGCATCATTCTTACTGGGCGTAAGGGGAAGCCCACTCACGAAATCCATAGTAATCTCCTCCCACTTCCACTGTGGGATCTTTACTGGTTGTAACAGCCCCGATGGCAATTGATGCTCAGCCTTCACTTGCTGGCATGTCAAACACTTGCCCACTAACTCGGTCACTTTCCGCTTTAGACCCGGCCAACAAAACTGCTCCCTCAAATCTCGATACATCTTGCTGCTTCCCAGGTGCATAGCGTACGCACTGCTATGAGCTTCTTTAAGAATTCGCTGCCTCAACTCATCATCCTTAGGCATGCACATTCTCCCCTGAAAGTACAACACTCTATCACTGCTCAAGCTGAAACCTTCGGCCTCACCATTCTGTACTTGCAACCTTCGAGTATTCAAAGCTTCATCAGTCATCTGCCTTTCTTTAACCTCATTGATCCAAGATGGCTTCACTTGCAATTCTGCCAAAAGGCTCCCGTCGTCATATAGACTTAGATGACCAAACATTGCTCGCAAATCTGCTACCACCTTTCGACTCAATGCATCAGCTACCACATTAGCCTTCCCCAGGTGGTATTTGATTGAGCAATCATAGTCTTTTAATAACTCAATCCACCTCCGTTGCCTCAGATTCAAATCCTTCTGGGTCAGGAGGTACTTCAGACTCTTATGATCTGTGTACACTACCGACTTCTCCCCGTACAGGTAGTGCCTCCAAATTTTCAAGGTGAACACCACAGCTGCCAATTCCAGATCGTGCGTCGGATAATTAGCTTCGTGAGGCCTCAACTGCCATGACGCATAAGTGACCACCTTTCTTTCTTGCATCAGCACACACCCTAAACCGGTATGTGATGCATCACAGTACACCGTGAACTCCTTTTCGGCCTCAGGCTGAATTAAAACTGGTGCTTCTGTCAGAATCCTCTTCAGCTTATCAAAACTCTCCTGCTGCTTCTCGGACCACACAAACGAAACTCCTTTTCTCAACAGCTTAGTCAACGGTGCTGCGATTAAGGAGAAATTTTCCACACATCTCCTATAATATCCGACCAACCCCAAAAAACTCTGAATTTTCGTAACTGACTTTGGTGGCTTCCACTCCAACACTGCCTCAATCTTATGGGGATCCACTCTAATTCCCTCGTCCGAAACAACATGTCCTAGAAAAGTTACCTCCTTGAGCCAGAACTCGCATTTGCTAAACTTAGCGTACAGCTGTTTCTCCCTTAGAATTCACAGAACCACATGAAGATGTGCGTCATGCTCCTCCTCAAACTTCGAGTACACTAAAATGTCGTCTATAAAGACCACGACAAACTGATCCAGATAGGGTTGGAAAACCCGATTCATTATGTCCATAAACGCTGCCGGTGCATTCATCAAACCAAAAGGCATTACCAGAAACTCGTAGTGTCCATACCGAGTACGGAATGCCGTCTTGTGAACATCAGCCTCCTTCACCTTAAGCTGATGGTACCCTGACCTACGGTCAATCTTAGAAAACACCGATGCACCCTTGAGTTGATCGAACAGATCGTCAATCTTGAGCAAAGGATACCAGTTCTTTATTGTCAACTTGTTCAACTGCCGATAGTTGATACACATCCTCATCGTCCCATCCTTCTTTTTGACGAACAGCACTGGAGCTCCCCAAGGTGATACACTTGGTCGGATGAACCCTCTATCCAACAATTCCTGAATCTGCGCCTTCAACTCCACCAATTCTTTCGGCGCCATTCGATACGGAGCTATAGATACTGGCACGATTCCGGGTAACAAATCTATCCCAAATTCAACCTCACGGTCTGGAGGTAGACCCCGAAGTTCCTCTGGAAACACATCCACATAGTTTCTTGCAGTCCGGACATCTCCCACAGCAACATCCTTAGCTTTCAACGCACAAACATGAACCACATATGCTTCACAACCCTTCTTCACCATTCTTTCCGCCTTCAACGCAGAAACCAAATTAGACAAGTAATCCCTCCTTTTACCTATCATCACCACCTCTTCTCCTTCCATGGTCTTTAACACCATGTGCTTCACCGCGCAATCCAGACTAGCTTGATACTTTACTAGCCAATCCATCCCGAGGATTAGGTCGAACTCCCGGAATGGTAATTCCATCAAATCAGCCAAGAACACGACCCCTTAAAGTTTTAGGGGTACGTCCCTATAGAGTCTACTTACTTCTACAGAGTGACCTAGGGGGCTTAATACAGTCATCTTCCTAGAAGTAAGTTCAGAGTCTAGATGCAAGGTTTTCACTACGCTACTAGCAACATACGAGTGGGTTGAGCCAATGTCTATCAATGTATTATAGGGCATACCAAAGATCGAGAACATACTGGGTTATGATGTCCGTGCGTCGCCTCCTCTTGACGCCTCATGACATAGACCAAACCAGTTGTCTAGCCTCGAGACCACAGTATTTCCCCTCGGTGCCCCACGACCTCTGCCAAAGACCATTACCTCCTCTTCCCGCACCACGACCCTCCGAGGTCATGGTTATCCTTCTATTTGGTGCACGATCCGACCCTCTGCTCTCGTCTAGTTGCCTTCTTTGGACAAATCTCTAACACGATGCTCCATAGACCCACATTCAAGCATCCACGATTACCATTCCAACACTCCTTCTTGTGAGACTTCCCACACCGATCACAACTGTGGTGGCTATTGAGGATTAGCGAAGCAGCAGCTAGCGACTTGATCGACCCACCAAACCTTGTCCTCTTTTCTTGATTACGTAAAACTTTGAAGGTCCCGAGCAACCTTAGATTTCTCCGTCTCGATCGATCGCCTTACCCTTCAGCAACCTTAGATTTCTCCACTAGGACAAGAAACTCCCATTCTTGCTGTGGAGCTATCATCATCCTTAACTCATCTCTCAGGCCATCTTCAAATCTGACACAACGCTCATGCTCGGTACCCACAATACCACGAGCATACCTACTCAGCCAGAGAAATTCTGCCTCATACTCCACCACTGACTTATTGCCTTGAACCAGGTTCAAGAAAGCCTTTCGCTGCACATCTACGTAGCTAGTTTCGATATATTTCTTCTGGTAGGCATCCTTGAAGAATTCCCAAGGAAGATTTTACGCCACTGCTCCATCCTTTACGGTGAGCCACCACCGATATGACTTATCCCAAGTAAAGAGATGATACCTTCAACTTCTCCTCGGTGGTGAAATCTAGGTCACCCATAATTCTTTCGGTGGATTCTAGCCAATACTCCATGACCTTGGCGCCACTCGGACACTCCTCCGAATACTTCGCTTTATTAGCCCGAGTCGTTCACCATAGATTCTGGTTTACGCACCAAACCTCGACTACTGTTCCAACACTCATAATCTGACTTGAGACACGACATCATTACCACCGTCGATCTTGAAATTCGGTTTTCCTGGCGGTAGATCGGCATCTCATTTCTGTGCCGTGACTGGACCTTCTTTGGCTCGCACAAGGTCATCCTACCTCTACCATGGCCACGCGATGGGCGTCCACAACCTCTTGAACTCATTCTAGCGTTTGCGTTTATCTGTTTAAGAATTTTATGCATTAGTACTTGTTTCACTGGATTACCCGCCAAGGAATTTTATGATAAGAGTTTAGGAGTGGTTCTTTCGTAACATACATACACACAGTTTTCCATTCATTCATTCAAAGAGATGTTGTAGTTTCCATGATGATTGTTTTTTTTTCCACTACCCAAGGGTAATTTCGTAATTTGTCCTACAGGGGTATTTTTGTAATTTTCCAAAAATACAGGTTCTCGGATGATTTTGTCAAAAAGTATTTTGGTACTCTTAAATTCTCGAGTATTTTGAAAATTTTGAAATCAAGGGTCTTTCGTAAATTTTGAAACTTCGTGGGCATTTTGGTAATTTTTCACAAATCGAGGTAAATTTGTAAAATTTAATAAATAAAAGATATTTCAAAAGTTGTAAAACTTTGGGGTTCTTTTAAGAATTTATTTTCAAGTTGATGGTGTTGCAAAATTTTGAAAACCAAGGTCGTTTTGGTAATTTTCTTTGGTGAGGGGCAATTTTGTAATTTTACGAAATCATGACGTTTTTGAAGTTTAAGGTTTTTAAGCACTTTTTATGAAATGAAAATTTTGATTAAAACTGTGGGTATTTTGGGAATATCATAAATCAAGGGTGTTTTCGTAATTTTACCCCCTAAGGGTATTTTAGTAATTTTTTACATAATCAGGGCATTTTCACAAAAATGATTTCCAAAAATTTGGTTTCTAAGTGATTTCACAAAAGAAGGATATTTTGGAAATTTCCATTTGAAAATTTTTCATATGGAGGGTATTTTGGTAGTTTACAAGCCAGGGGCATTTTGGTTATTTTTCAAATTGAGGGGTATTTTGGTTAAATTTTTTTAACTAAAGTTTTAATTATTTCCAAAAGCAAAACGGCTAATCCCTTTCAAGTTTTAGTTATCGAGTTTAGCCTGTGACTGTGTCGTCTCAGCTAGGATGAACCGTTACTATGCACCAGGTAGGATTCAAGTGAGTAGGAGGTGAGTAACGAGGACTGCTTAAATACGAGGCCCCCACCGAATCCAATCCTAGACATGTGTATAACGATTGCCACATCCCTTGCTCAGTGACAACTCACAGGGTTTGTTTAGATAATTATTAAATCTTATGCAATTTTTGTTGGGGTATGCTAACCCTAAAGTTCAACAGTTTCTACCCTTGTAGTCTACGTTCCCAATTTACCCTTCTACCCTTCATCAAAAGAATTCACAAAAATGGATAGAAGTACTTACCTGGGCGGATAGGTGCCGGAGACTCGGTGCCATGCTGTTCAAACCAGAATCACTTTCCAAAATATTTCAATAAGGCCTACTAACAAAAACCAAACATTTTGGGCCTTGGGCCCCACAACCGAGTTTTGAACCGTGCTCGATACCAAAATGTAACACCCCAAACTCGGCCCATGAGTCCCTGACCGGATCTGGTATGTCACGAGTAAAATATTTTGAGTCATTTTGAAAGTTTGGTGAGAACTTGGTAAAATTTGGCTAAGGTATGAAAACGGGTTTGAAAACTTAGTTGGGCTTTTTTATAAATCTGATTGAATGAGAACCCTTTTGAAAACACTTGATCGTGTACATTTTAAAAACATCAAAGTTGTAGTTGACTTAGTTTATTTTTGGTTACCCGATGGTAACGTCTTTGAAAACTCGTAAGAGTTATTAAGTTGGAAAAGGTTACTTTTAACCGGATTACTTTAACATTTGTAATATATTAAAAGTAAAATAAAGCAGTAAAATAAACATCCAAAATAATAATAGCGGCCTTATTACATCCCAAATTAAAAATACTTGACAATAAAATAATTAAACTTAACGAAAATAAATTTAACTCCAACAATAAGCATGGCGCCTCGAGTCCTCTCCTGCTCCATCTCTGCGATCTACTCATCTGCAAAATGTTAAGGAAGGGTGAGTCACCAAGACTCGGTGTGTAAATCCCCACCCTAAAATACAACTCATACACAATTCATTAATAAACATGCACATGCAACCAAACTAGCCATCCATACTCCTTTTCTACCCCGTGTGGTCAAAACCATTGATGGCTTAAAGCTACAAATTAAATGATGGGGCCAACCCATCGTGTGGTCAAAACCACTGATGACCATAGGTCACAAATAATCAAGTGTGGTCAAAACCATTGGTGGTACCAAACCACTGGGACTTAGTCGCAAATAATCAATTGAAGTGGTCAAAACCACTGATGACCATAGGTCACAAATAATCTGATGGGGCCAACCCATCTTGTGGTCAAAACCACCGACGACGATCCATAAAATCACCCTCCTCTCATCAATCCCACCATCACATGCTTATACATCAATTTTCATATATCATGTCATAGCATTTAACATCATGTGATGGCATGCAAATCGTAATTCAAAAATCACAAGTTAGGGGACTTACCCAGAAACCATGATTATGCCACAAGCTAATTACAGCCAAAAGATTAAAGGCAAACAATTAAGTCATGTAAATTAATAAAGTGTGTAGTGAGTTTTTTTTTTACACACCTGTTTCTACCGAAATTCCTAGATCCCGAAAAGCCGATCTGCGATGCTAGATCTTGACCCTACATTCGGCCAATTGTCAGTGTTAATACCAAAGGCCTATTCAGCCATAACAACTTAATACCAAAGGCTCTTACCTTGAACGGATTTGATTTCCAAACAAATCCCGAAAACGTCACTTGATTTGTCGAGATCCCTATCAAAACACTAGTTAAGAATCAACTTGTATAATCACACATAATCAAGGCCTATGGCCGAATGTCACTTACCTCCTTACCTTGGGGAATCAAATCCAAAGATCTCCTTACTCCTTTAATGTTGTCCTCTCTTGGCTACAAAACAAAGCATGAATCCAAGGCCTTAATAAGGTTCGACCAACCCAAAATACATGGTTGAGCCTCAAGGTTTCTACCGGCCATAAGAATTAACTTAGAGATCCCTACCACACTTATGAAAATCGGCAAAGACCTTATTGGGGATGTGAGATTCGCCTAAACACAATTGGAAGGGCTGAAATTTTTAGTGAAGGAGGAGGGTAGGTTACTACTAGGGAAAGAAAAAGAAAAAGAAAAGATGTAGGGGAAGTGGTGGTTTCGGCTTAGTAGAAGGAAAGAAGAAGAAAGCTTTTGGAAGAATTTTGTCAATGCAACAAGGGGGATTTTGGCAGCAGCAAATTTGGAGAGAAAGAAAAGAATTTGGTTGAACTTTTGGCACTTCTTTGCCAAACAAAACAGATATGGACAGCCCCCCAAGGAGTCCAAAATTCGGCCAGCACCCTCTATTTTGTGATAATTTCCAGCCTCTAATTATCACAAATAAAACATGATTTATCTTACTTTCTATCCCTTAATCTTCTCTTTTACAAATTAAATGAAAATAAACTGCTAAAATTCCCTCTTCCAGCCGAAATTAAGAGTCCAAAACTTAGCCAACACTCTCCTTCACGCCAGCAGCAAAAAGAAAAAAATAAAATACATTTGCTGCCTCATAGGTTCGAACCTGGAACATCTTGCCGCAGCCTTCCCTTAAACGCATCGCCACTTCTCCCTTTAGACTTTCATGTCAAATAACCTCCTTTTTAATTATAAGGCCTTCTTCCGCCCTCACTCCTTTAACGCCAAAGCCCAAAAAATAAAACTCAGTGCGTCCCTTAAGTCTCGAACCCGAGACCTGCCGCTTCTAAACTCTTAAGTGGCGCCCCAAGCCACTCCACCATCCTGGACTTTCATGTCATGAGCCCTTACCAATTAATCTTAAGGCCTTCCTACCTAAGCCCATCACCGTATAAAAAAAATAAAATGCAAGACGCCCCTCCAGTCACTCGAACCTGCGACCTGCGCCCCTCTTCACCTCCAACACTTAAGTGGCGCATGGAACCACTTAGCCAATTAATTCTTTGTGTCAAGTTCCTTTCGAAAATTTTCTTAACCCTATCTCACCTAGCTTCCTCCTTTAAACACTTAAAATAAATTTTAGCTCCAAATCTAACCTAGCTCTAAGTTAGTTCTAAGCCCTAGAACATGCTTAATAATCCTAGAATTTAATTCTTCAAGCACACATGGGAAAATATTTAAATTACAAATAACCCCTAATTCAGGGTGTTACAGACACCTCCCCACGCCCGTGGATTGTGGGCGTGTCAATTCAAACGGCTACCTCGCACGGCCATATTGTGTGTAACACCCTAAACCCGACCCAAACGTTACGACCGGATCTGGTATGTTACGGGGTAAATTGAAAACGATCTTTCAGTGACTTTGAAAAAACCATAAATTTAAAAAAAAACTTTCCGATTAAAGCGATGACTTTGTGTATAAACAGTCAGGTTCATATGACTTTCAGGGAAAAGGTTATTTTGACAGGAGTTATCATTGTTAAGAAAATCTAGAGTTTTATCAAAAATAACTTGTAAACCATTCGTTGATATCTTTGAAAGATAGTTGTTTAATGTTTTAGGAAAGATCCAGTTTTGAGAATTTATTCATAATCAGTAATAAAAGTAAATACTAAAACCCAATTAAAATTACCAAAGGCCTTATTACAACGAAAATCCCCAAATAAAAACTAAATTTAATCAGTAGAAAGTTCATAAAAATATAACATCTTTTATGGCCTCCACGAGTCCACCTCGGCTCCCATATCCATGATCTACTGATTACCTGAAAAGTTAGGGAAAAGGTGAGTCACAGAGACTCAGTGTGTAAAACCATCAAACACATAAACCGGACCACGGCCCACAATCTTGTATTTAGCTCATACACAATGTCATACAATCACAAGAAATGCATTATGCCAGGCCCAACCTAGTATTTCCATCCTCTACACACCAACTCGTACCAACCATCACACCGTGGGGATTTCTACAATCAACCCTCCATCCGCTACGCACCATCTTGACAGTCATGCTGTCAGAAAATGTGGCAGAGCCACCAATCACTACATGACCTCATAAACAGATGTGGCAGTGCCACCGATCACTATGTGACCTTAATAAACAATGTGGCAGAGCCACCGATCACCATGTGACCTTAAGAACAATGTGGCAGAGCCACAGATCACAATGTGGCCTTATCACTTCGCCTTTATCAACATTCCCATATCCCATGCACAACATTTATATCATGACAGATGTATCATGCTAGTAACAAGGCAATAGATTATCACATACAACCAACTCATATCAGGTAATTATAGATACGTACCTGGCACTTCCTGCCTTACCCCCAAAGGGTATGTCGACTGTATTTACAGCCTTTTTTAGCTTTTCAGCCTACACAATTAATAATATAATTAAGTAAAGTGTGTTAGGTTTTACACACAATCACGCTAATAAACCCCTAAGGGTATAACGGTAATTTTACCTACCGAGGGTATTTAAGTAATTTACCTACCAAGGGTAATTCAATAATTCTACTCATAACTAATCCATGTACGCAGTGCATCTTGAACATAATCAATCATACAATTAACACAGACAACATTAGTACTACCACGAGGGTACAATGGTCATTTGTCGTTTAGGGGTACAATGGTAATTACACACAAAGCGTATTTTGGTAATTTTGTAATCCGACGGTATTTCAGTAATTTTGTAATCTAAGGGTATTTCGGTAAGTTCACAAATGAGGGGTATTTCGTAATTTTACAAACCAGGGGTATTTCTATAATTTGCAAACTAGAGGTATTTCGATAATTTTACAAACCAAGGGTATTTTGGTTATTATATAAATCAGGGTGTTAACGACCCAACAGAAGGCCCACTGTCACCTCAAACGACTCAAGTATTCTAAACAGAGATAATGATGCAAATGGGCCTAAGGCCCATTCTCAGCCCATATAGGCCCACACACTCGTGTAGCCCATTTAGCCCAAACCTAGCCACATATATGAGATTCACATAGTCTAGTTCACTATCTACTACTCAATCATACAATTTACTCATATGGGCCCCTAGGCCCATTAGGCCCATTTGGCCCCTTTCGGGCCATCGTGGCCCAATAGCCCACACCCACAAGAACACTACTGATGGCCTTAAATATCGCGTTGAAGCCCCTCACATGCGCTCGCATGCTCATGTGGTTACTATCGCCGTGTCACCGGTATTTTGGCATATGCCGCTCTACAGCTAGAGTAGAGAGAATGCACACCTGATAGGAATCTGAAACTACTAAACCGCGCTCTGAGCACTCCTATACCCAACGCCAACCAGGTATGCCCCTTCTCCTCCTAGGCAGCTCTATATATAGCTAGCTTTTCACCTTCCTTCTTGGTATCTTTCCGATGTGGGATCCTTCCGTCAGTAGAATTTAAATCCAAATCAAACTCTTGTCGACCAATCCGCAAAATAAATACTCCCTTGCTCTCCATGAGATTCGAACCCAGGCTCCCTTGCACCCTTAATGATGCCTTGCCACTAGACCACTCGCTTCCCTCTGTCTAAAACCATGCACAACTAAATATAACCCTATGGCAAAATTCTAGAGTCCATTTAAAAAGAAAACCAAAATGCAAGAGCCAAGACTTGAACCTTGGACCTCCTTCCTCCCTTTTGGCATCACCCCCTTGCCTCTTATGTGGCGTCATTTTGCCACTACACCACACACTCCACTTGTGTCTTTCTCTCCACATTTTATTCTTAAAGCCTACCTACTAACACTAGGGATTTTTTCACCTAAAACCAAAATTTTTCGAAGGCCTAAGTTGAACCCAGGACTTCATAGAAGCCCTCTAACCTTCCAAAATCACTCACCTACAAAATCCAACTTGCACTAATGTCGTTCTCTTATTCCCAAAAATTTTAAACGCTCCTACGCCTAAAGCTTAACGGGCCCAATCCTACTAGGCCCATCTTTGGGATGTTACAAATCTACCTTCCTTAAAGAAATTTCGTCCTCAAAATTTCCAGCTATAGAAATAATCGCACATCCGAACCTACAACACTACACTCATGCTGCGCACTCTGATTCTAAAACAGTAATACATTTTCTAACTTAAGCTTTGAACCTCTTCATACAACCAAATATCTAATCCAAAAGCAAATAGACATACATAAAAATTTTCAATTCAAACATCACATCCAAAATATACACAGAATAAATACGGTCATTATAACATATAATAATAAGTAAGGGGAATTACAGATTTGGTGCCGGAGACTCGGGTGCCATACTTCCAATAAAGATACTTTTTTTAAAACCAAATTTCAAATAACTTTGAAAAACACTTTCGAACACATTCCACAGCCGAGTGTTGCAACCTAAGCTCTGATACCAAAACTGTAACACCCCAAACTCGGCCCAAATATTACGACTGAATCTGGTATGTTATGGGGTAAATTGAAAATGATCTTTCAGTGACTTTAGAAAAACCATAAATTTAAAAAAAAACTTTCCGATTAAAGCGATGACTGTGTGTGTAAACAATCAGATTCACATGACTTTCAAGGAAAAGGTTATTTTGACAGGAGTTATCACTGTTAACAAAATCCAAAGTTTTATCAAAAATAACTTGTAAAACATTTGTTGATATCTTTGAAAGATAGTTGTTTAATGTTTTAGGAAAAATCCAGTTTTAAACATTTATTCATAATCAGTAATCAAAGTAAATACTAAAACCCAATTAAAATTACCAAAGGCATTATTACAACGAAAATCCCCAAATAAAAACTAACTTTAAGCAGTAGAAAGTTCATAAAATTATAACGTCTTTTATGGCCTCCACGAGTCCACCTCGGCTTCCATATCCACGATCTACTGATTACATGAAAAGTTAGGGAAAGGGTGAGTCACAGAGACTCAGTGTGTGAAACCATCAAACACATAAACCCGCCCACGACCCACAATCTTGTATTTAGCTCATACACAATGTCATACAATCACAAGAAATGCACTATGCCTGGCCCAACCTAGTATTTCCATCCTCTACACACCAACTCGTACCAACCATCACACCGTGGGGATTTCTACAATCAACCCTCCATCCGCTACACACCATCTTGACAGTCATGCTGTCAGAAAATGTGGCAGAGCCACCGATCACTATGTGACCTTAAAACAACTGTGGCATAGCCACCGATCACTACATGACCTCATAATCAGATGTGGCAGCGCCACCGATCATTATGTGACCTTAATAAACAATGTGGCAGAGCCACCGATCACAATGTGACCTTAAGAACAATGTGGCAGAGCCACCAATCACAACGTGACCTTATCACTTCCCCTTTATCAACATTCCCATATCCCATGCACAACATTTATATCATGACAGATGTATCATGCTAGTAACAAGGCAATAGATTATCACATACAACCAACTCATATAAGGTAATTACAGATACGTACCTGGCACTTCCTGCTTTACCCCCAAAGGGTATGTCGATTGTATTTACAGCCTTTTTTAGCTTTTCAGCCCACACAATTAATAATATAATTAAGTAAAGTGTGTTACGGTTTACACACAATGATGCTAATCAACCCCTAAGGGTATAACGGTAATTTTACCTATCGAGGGTATTTTAGTAATTTATCTACCAAGGGTAATACGGTAATTCTACTCATAACTAATCCATGTATGCAATGTATCTTGAAAATAATCAATCATACAATTAGCACAGACAACATTAGTACTACCACGAGGGTACAATGGTCATTTGTCGTTTAGGGGTAAAATGGTAATTACACACAAAGGGTATTTTGGTAATTTTGTAATATGGGGGTATTTCAGTAATTTTGCAAACCAAGGGTATTTTGGTCATTTTATAAATTAGGGTGTTAACGACCTAATTTCGGAAGGTCCATTTTGGTTATTTTATAAATCGAGTTAACGACCCAATGTAAGGTCCACTGTCGCCTCGAATGACTCAAGTATACTAACCAGAGATAATGATGCAAATGGGCCTAAGGCCCATTCTCGGCCCAAGTAGGCCCACACACTCGTGTGGCCCATTTAGCCCAAACCTAGCCATATATATGAGATTCACATAGTCTAGTTCACTATCTACTACTCAATCATACAATTTACTCATATGGGCCCCCAGGCCCATTAGGCCCACTTGGCCTCTTTTGGGCCATCGTGGCCCAACAGCCCACTCCCACAAGAACAATACTGATGGCCTCAACTATCGCGTTGAAGCCCCACACATGCGCTTGCACGCTCATGTGGTCACTATTTTCGTGTCACCGGCATTTCGGCATATGCCGCTCTACAGCTAGAGTAGAGAAAATACACATCTGATAGGAATCTGAAGCTGCTAAATCGCTCCGAGCACTCCTATGCCCAACGCCAACCAGGTATGCCCTTCTCCTCCTAGGCAGCTCTATATATAGCTAGCTTCTCACCTTCCTTTTTAGTATCTTTTCGATGTGGGATCCCTCCTTCAGTAGAGTTTAAATCCAAATCAAACTCTTGCCGTCCAATCCGCAAAATAAATACTCCATTGCTTTCCATGAGATTCGAACCCAGGCTCCCTTGCACCCTTAATGATGCCTTGCCACTAGACCACTCGCTTCCCTGTGTCTAAAACCATGCGCGACTAAAATAACCCTATGGCAAAATTTTAGAGTCCATTTAAAAAGAAAACCAAAATGCAAGAGCCAAGACTTGAACCTTGGACCTCCTTCCTTCCTTTTGGCGTCACCCCATTGCCTCTTATGTGGCATCACTTTCCACTACACCACACACTCCACTTGTGTCTTTTTCTCCATATTTTATTCTTCAAGCCTACCTAATAACACTAGGTTTTTTCCACCTAAAACCAAAATTTTTTCGAAGGCCTAACTTGAATCGGGACTTCATAGAAGCCCTCTAACCTTCCAAAATCACTCACCTACTAGATCCAACTTGCACTAATGTCATTCTCTTATTCCCAAAAATTTTAAACGCTCTTACGCCTAAAGCCCAATGGGCCCAATCCTACTAGGCCCAACTTTGGGATGTTACAAATCTACCCTCCTTAAAGAAATTTCATCCTCAAAATTTCTAGCTATAAAAATAGTCGCACATCCGAACCTACAACACTACACTCACGTCACAAGACTCGATTCTAAAACAGTAATACCCTTTCTAACTTAAGCTTGAAACCTCTTCATACAACCAAATATCTAATACAGAAGCAAACAAATATTTAACACTCATACATAAAAATTTTCCATTCAAACATCACATCCAAAACATACACAGAATAAATACGGTCATTATAGCATATAATAATAAGTAAGGGGAATTACGAATTTGGTATCGAAGACTCGGATGCCATACTTCCAATAAAGATACTTTTTTTAATACCAAATTTCAAATAACTTTGAAAAACACTTTTGAACCCATTCCACAGTCGAGTGTCGCAACCTAGGCTCTGATACCAAAATTGTAACACCCCAAACCCGACCCAAATATTACGACCGGATCTGGTATGTTACGGGGTAAATTGAAAATAATTTTTCAGTGACTTTGGAAAAACCATAAATTTTAAAAAAACTTTCCGATTAAAGCGATGACTTTGGGTATAAACAATCAGATCCATATGATTTTCAAATAAAAGGTTATTTTGACAGGAGTTGTCATTGTTAAGAAAATCCAGAGTTTTATCAAAAAAAACTTGTAAACCATTCGTTGATATCTTTGAAAGATAGTTGTTTAATGTTTTAGAAAAAATCCAGTTTTGAGCATTTATTCATAATCAGTAATCAAAGTAAATATTAAAACCCAATTAAAATTACCAAAGGCCTTATTACAACGAAAATCCCCAAATAAAAACTAACTTTAAGCAGTAGAAAGTTCATAAAAATATAACATCTTTTATGGCCTCCACGAGTCCACATCGGCTCCCATATCCACGATCTATTGATTACCCGAAAAGTTAGGGAAAGGGTGAGTCATAGAGATTTAGTGTGTAAAACCATCAAACACGTAAACCGGTCCACGGCCCACAATCTTGTATTTAGCTCATACACAATGTCATACAATCACAAGAAATGCATAATGCCCGGCCCAACCTAGTATTTCCATCCTCTACACACCAACCCATACCAACCATCACACCGTGGGGATTTTTACAATCAACCCTCCATCTGCTACACACCATCTTAACAATCATGCTGTCAGAAAATGTGGCAGAGCCATCGATCACTATGTGACCTTAAAACAACTGTGGCATAGCCACCGATCACTACGTGACCTCATAAACAGATGTGGAAGCACCACCGATCACTATGTAACCTTGATAAACAATGTGGCAGAGCCACTGATCACCATGTGACCTTAAGAACAATGTGGCAGAGCCACCGATCACAATGTGACCTTATCACTTCCCCTTTATCAACATTATCATATCCCATGCACAACATTTATATCATGACAGATGTATCATTCTAGTAACAAGTCAATAGATTATCACATACAACCAACTCATATCAGGTAATTACAGATACGTACCTAGCACTTCCTGCCTTACGCCTAAAGGGTATGTCGATTGTATTTACAGCCTTTTCTAGCAATTCAACCCACACAATTAATAATATAATTAAGTAAAGTGTGTTAGGGTTTACACACAATCACGCTAATCAATCCCTAAGGGTATAAAGGTAATTTTATCTATCGAGGGTATTTCAGTAATTTACCTACCAAGGGTAATTCGGTAATTCTACTCATAACTAATCCATGTATGCAGTGCATCTCGAATATAATTAATCATACAATTAACACTGACAACATTAGTACTACCACGAGGGTACAATGGTCATTTGTCATTTAGGGGTAAAACGATAATTACACACAAAGGGTGTTTCGATAATTTTGTAATCTGGGGTATTTCGATAATTTCACAAACTGGGGGTTTTTCGATAATTTCACAAACCAGGGGTATTTCAGTAATTTGTAAACTAGGGGTATTTCGGTAATTTTGCAAACCAGGGGTATTTCGATATTTTTGCAAACTAGGGGTATTTTGGTCATTTTATAAATTAAGGTGTTAACGACCCAACAAAAGGTCCACTGTCGCCTCGAACGACTCAATATTCTAAACAGAGATAATGATGCGAATGGGCTTGAGGCCTATTCTCGGCCCAAGTAGGCCCACACACTCGTGTGGCTCATTTAGCCCAAACCTAGCCACATATATGAGATTCACATAGTCTAGTTCACTATCTACTACTCAATCATACAATTTACTCATATGGGCCTCTGGACCCATTGGGCCCACTTGGCCCCTTTCGGGCCATCGTGGCCTAACCGCCTACACCCACAAGAACACTACTGATAGCCTCAACTATCGCGTTGAAGCCCCACACATGCGCTCGCATACTCGTGTAGTTACTATCACCATGTCACCCATTTCAAAGATATATTGCTCTACTGACTAGTAGAGAGAATACACACCTGATAGGAATCTGAAGCTGCTAAACCGAGCTCTGAGCACTCCTATGCCCAATGCCAACTAGGTATGCCCCTTCTCCTCCTATGCAGCTCTATATATAGCTAGCTTCTCACCTTCCTTCTTAGTATCTTTCCGGTGTGGGATCCCTCCATCAGTAGAGTTTAAATCCAAATCAAACTCTTGCCATCCAATCCGCAAAATAAATACTCCCTTGCTTTCCATGAGATTCGAACCCAGGCTCCCTTGCAACCTTATTGATGCCTTGTAACTAAACCACTCGCTTTCCTTGGTCTAAAACCATGCGCAACTAAATATAACCCTATGGAAAAATTCTAGAGTCCATTTAGAAAGAAAACCAAAATGCAAGAGCCAAGACTTGAACCTTGGACCTCCTTCCTTCCTTTTGGCGTCACCCCCTTGCCTCTTATGTGGCATCACTTTGCCACTACACCACACACTCCACTTGTGTCTTTTTCTCCACATTTTATTCTTAAAGCCTACCTACTAACACTAGGGTTCTTTTCACCTAAAACCAAAATTTTTCCTAAGGCCTAACTTGAACCCGGGACATCATAGAAGCCTTCTAACCTTCCAAAATCACTCACCTACTAGATCCAACTTGCACTAATATCGTTCTCTTATTCCCAAAAATTTTAAACGCTCCATGCCTAAAGCCCAATAGGCCTAATCCTACTAGGCCCAACTTTGGGATGTTACAAATCTACCCTCCTTAAAGAAATTTCGTCCTCAAAATTTCCAACTGTAGAAATAGTCGCACATCCAAACCTACAACACTACACTCACACTATGCACTCTGATTCTAAAACAGTAATACACTTTCTAGCTTAAGCTTGGAACCTCTTCATAAAACCAAATATCTAATACAGAAGCAAACAGATATTTAACACTCATACATAAGAATTTTCCATTCAAACATCACATCCAAAACATACACAGAATAAATACGGTCATTATAGCATATAATAATAAGTAAGGGGAATTACGAATTTGGTGCCGAGACTCGGGTGCCATACTTCCAATAAATATACTTTTTTAAAACCAAATTTCAAATAACTTTAAAAAACACTTTCGAACCCATTCCACAGCCTAGTTTGCAACCTAGGCTCTGATACCAAAACTGTAACACCCCAAACCACGCCCAAACGTTACGACCGGATCTGATATGTTATGGGTAAATTGAAAATGATCTTTCAGTGACTTTGGAAAAACCATAAATTTAAGAAAAAAACTTTTCGATTAAAGCGATGACTTTGTGTATAAACAATCAGATTCATATGACTTTCAGGGAAAAGGTTATTTTGATAGGAGTTGTCATTGTTAAGAAAATCCAGAGTTTCATCAAAAATAACTTATAAACCATTCGTTGATATCTTTGAAAGATAGTTGTTTAATGTTTTAGGAAAAATCCAGTTTTGAGCATTTATTCATAATCAGTAATCAAAGTAAAGACTAAAACCCAATTAAAATTACCAAAGGCCTTATTACAACGAAAATCCCCAAATAAAAACTAACTTTAAGTAGTAGAAAGTTCATAAAAATATAACATCTTTTATTGCCTCCACGAGTCCACCTCGGCTCCCATATCCACGATCTACTAATTACCTGAAAAGTTAGGGAAAGGGTGAGTCACAGAGACTCAGTGTGTAAAACCATCAAACACATAAACCGACCCACGGCCCACAATTTTGTATTTAGCTCATACACAATGTCATACAATCACAAGAAATGCATTATGCCCGACGCAACCTAGTATTTCCATCCTCTACACACCAACCCGTACCAACCATCACACCGTGGGGATTTCTACAATCAACCCTCCATCCACTACACACCATCTTGACAGTCATCCTATCAGAAAATGTGGCAGAGCCACCGATCACTATGTGACCTTAAAACAACTGTGGCATAGCCACCGATCACTACGTGACCTCATAAACAGATGTGGCAGAACCACCGATCCCTATGTGACCTTAATAAACAATGTGGCAGAGCCACCGATCACCACGTGACCTTAAGAACAATGTGGCAGAGCCACAAATCACAATGTGACCTTATCACTTCCACTTTATCAGCATTCCCATATCCCATGCACAACATTTATATCATGACAGATGTATCATGCTAGTAACAAGGCAATAGATTATCACATGCAACCAACTCATATCAGGTAATTACAGATACGTACCTAGCACTTCCTACCTTACCCCCAAAGGGTATGTCGATTGTATTTATAGCCTTTTCTAGCTTTTCAGCCCACACAATTAATAATATAATTAAGTAAAGTGTGTTAGGGTTTACACACAATCACGCTAATCAACTCCTAAGGGTATAACGATAATTTTACCTATCGAGGGGATTTTAGTAATTTACCTACCAAGGGTAATTCGGTAATTCTACTCATAACTAATCCATGTATGCAGTGCTTCTCGAATATAATCAATCATACAATTAACACAGAAAACATTAGTACTACCACGAGGGTACAATGGTCATTTGTCATTTAGGGGTAAAATGGTAATTACACACAAAGGGTATTTCGATAATTTTATAATATGGGGTATTTCGATAATTGTGTAATCTGAGGGTATTTCGATAATTTCACAAACTGGTGGTATTTCGATAATTTCACAAACCAGGGGTATTTTAGTAATTTGCAAACTGGGGGTGTTTCGGTAATTTTGCAAACCAGGGGTATTTCAGTAATTTTACAAACTAAGGGTATTTTGGTCATTTTATAAATCAGGGTGTTAACGACCCAACAGAAGGTCCACTGTCGCCTCGAACGACTCAAGTATTCTAAACCCCTCAAATACCTGAGGGGGATGAAACTTAAGACGGATCTTGTTATTGTTTTCTGAACTATATGATAAATACTTTATTTGTTCTTAACTATGTGTTCTTAATTCTTGCTTTGATATTTCAGGATATTGATTCAAGTATTGATGTACTTAGGCAAAGGAGGAATATTCCCTGTTTAAGAGTAGATCTAGCATAGTTAAGCGGAGTTGATCGCAACCCTAGAAATAGGATGACGAAAATCTGTCGGATTAGGGTCAAACCTAATATGGAAGTCCATAGATCGAGTTAATGCAATTCTAGAGGTTTCAATTAGAAAGAGATTTTAATTAATCAACCTAGGGTTAGACGTTAGTAGCCTCGAGAAAGGTATTAATATCTTAATCAATTAGAAAGAGATTTCAATTAAAATGTCTGGTTCAGAGTTAGATAGTAAGTGAAGTCTAGGTGGATTCTTCCTCGGGTATTATCTTAATCAATTGGTTTTCCCACAAGTATTTCCCAAATTCCTTCTCTGTGTCTTAGCATCTTTAGCTTAGTAGTTAGTTAATTTTAGATTAAACAACAATTCCCTTAATTCTTAGGCTAAATAATAAGAAGAAAATTAGTATTAGTACTTTTGGTTCCCTTGGGTTCGACAATCCGATCTTGCCACTAAACTATACTATTGTTTGATAGGTGCGCTTGCCTCAATCGTAGTGATAGTTAGTTTCTAGGCTCGATCATTCATTATGTAAATTTTAAGACTTTTTCCACCACCATTATCATGCCGTGTCTGCCGAGGGAATTAGGGTTGATCCCCAGAAAGTTAAGCCTGTATTAGTTTAGAAGCCATCGAAGTCGGTATCTGAGATTCGAAGTTTTTTGGGTTTGGCTGGGTATTACAGACGATTCGTTGAATGATTTTCACTGAGTGCTGTAGCCCTAACTAAGCTACTGTGTAAAGGAGTACCGTTTTTTTGGACTGATAAATAGCAGGAGAGTTTTGAAAGATTGAAAAGGATTCTAACTGAAGCTCCAGCATTGATATAGCCTGAGGCTGGAAAAGAATTCATTGTTTACTGTGATACGTCACACACGGGGATGGGTTGTGTGCTGATGCAAGAAGGGAAGGTGGTGGCTTATACATCTCGCCAGCTTAGGCCGCACGAGGTGAACTACCCCACTCATGACTTGGAATTAGTTGCGGTGGTGTTCGCACTAAATATTTGGAGACACTACTTGTACAAGGAGAAGTCGATCATTTATACCGATCATAAAAGTCTTAAGTACCTCCTTACTCAGAAGGAGTTGAACCTTAGGTGACGAAGATGGATAGAGTTGCTTAAAGATTATGATTGCTTGATTGAGTATCATCTGGGAAAAGCTAACGTGGTAGCGGATGCACTGAGTCATAAGGTTGTGTTTGATTTGAGAGCAATGTTTGCTCGTCTCAGCCTGTTTGAGGATGGTAGTTTGTTGGCTAAACTGCAGGTAAAACTGACTTGGATTAATCGAATTAAAGAGAAGTAGATGTTGAATGAGTCGTTGGTTTCCTATTTCCAACAAGTGAAAAAGGAAGAGACTATGGATTTTGAGCTGAATAGTGAAGGGGTATTATGCTTCCGTGGAAGAGTTTGTGTACTGAGGGACTCTGAGTTAAGGCAGTCGATTCTGCAAGAGGCGCATAGTAGCCCATACGCTATTAATCCTGGTGGAAACAAATTATATCGAGACCTATGTGACTTGTACTGGTGGCCGGGACTTAAGCGTGAGGTTACTGATTTTGTAAGTAAGTGTCTGACATGCCAGCAAGTGAAGGCTGAGCATCAGCTGCCTTCTGGATTACTACAACCTGTTAAAATCCCACTCTGGAAGTAGGAGAGGATAACCATGGATTTTGTTAGTGGGCTACCCTTGATGCCTACTAAGAAAGATTCAGTCTGGGTAATTGTTGATCGGCTGATTAAATCTTCTCACTTCATACCGGTTCACACTAGTTACTCGTTGCAGAAGTTGGCCAAGTTGTACATGGCAGAAATTGTGAGGTTGCATGGGGTGCTAGAATCTATCATTTCGGACAAGGACCCTAGATTCACATCTCAATTTTGGAGAGTATTACACGAACCTCTGGGTACAATGTTAGGTTTCATCATAGCATTTCATCCACAGACTGATGGTCAGTCAGAGAGGGTAATACAGATTTTGGAGGACATGTTGAGAAGCTGTGTGATTGATTTCAAGGGCAGTTGGGAAGACTATCTACCCTTAGTAGAATTTGCTTATAATAACAACTACCAATCCAGTATTCAGATGGCACCATACAAGCCATTATATGGTCGTAGGTGTCGTACCTCTACTTGTTAGACAAAATTGGGTGAGCAGCGATTGTTGGGTTTAGAGTTAATTTCAAAAATTGAGGAGAAAGTTAAAGTGATCCGTGATCAGTTAAAAGAAGCATCTGATAGACAGAAGTCGTATGCTGACCTAAAGCGTAAAGAGATAGAGTACTCTATGGGAGATTATGTTTTCTTAAAGGTCTCACCATGGAAGAAGATTTTGAGATTTCGGCGGTAGGGCAAACTGAGCCCTAGATTTATCAGGCCTTACGGGATAGTGAAGCGTGTGGGACCGGTCGCCTATCAGCTTGAGCTACCTCCTGAGTTAAATTAGATACATAATGTATTCCATGTTTCTATGCTGAGGCGATACCGTTCTGATCCTTCTCATATAGGGCCGGTGGAGGAGATCGATGTAAGACTTGATCTGACTTTTGAGGAAGAACCGGTGCAGATACTAGATCGTGACGTTAAAGTGATGAGAAGAAAATCTATTCCGTTAGTCAAGGTGCTGTGGCATAATCACGGTTCAGAGGAGGCCACGTAGGAGCCTAAGAAGGAAAAGCGACATCAATACCCTCATCTCTTTTGATCAGGTAAATTTCGAGGCCGAAATTTCTTTAATGGGGTAGAGTTGTAACGCTCCAAAAGTTAGGGGCAGGTAGTTTTGCTTAAATTCATGTTGTGCTTATTTTGCTAGTTATTTGAGTGTGTTTAGGGGTCCTATAGAGGCTTGGGTTCGAAGTTGACCCTTGGAAAAATTTTGGTTTTTGACCTTAAAGTTGAGAGGGCTATTGGCAGTAGGGCTCAAGAAGATTTGTGTGTGTTTATATAGTACAAGTTGAGCATGTGGCTTAGTGGTGTGGCGTCAATGGGAGTGCAAGGAAGGGAAGGGTTTGAATCTTACAAGCTGCATATGGAAGCATTAATTTTATGACTTGAGAGGGGAGAAAGTAGAGTTCAGATCGAACTCTTCAAGGGGAGTTTGAGACTTGGTCAAATAATTCAAATGGTTGGAAGGGAGCAAAAGTAGGAGAGAAAAGGAGAAAATCAAGGGATGGATGGGTGAGCAAGAGTTGGCCGAATGTGGGGAAGGTGGTGTTAGGCAATTTTGGCAAAAAGGGGGTCTTTTGGGTTGTTCATATTTGATTTTTTGTTAGAGGATGTAACACCCCAAACCCGGTCCAAACACCACGATCGGATCTGGCATGTCACTAAGAAGATTTAGTAAAACATGTTGCATTTTTGGAAAACATTTGTCGAGTTTAAACATGTATTTTGGAAAACTTAATGATTTGATAATTTGTAAAAGATATAAATTTTATATGATGCCTTTATGAATTAAAAACCGAAATTTAGTACATGCCTTAGTTTATATTTTTCGTGAAATTAGGTGTCCAATAATAGTAAAAACCCAAAAGAAAGCCCAAAGTATAAGGCTAGTGGCCCATGGCCTTATTACAATAAAATATAAAACCCAAAATAATTTAACTTATTGAAGGAAAATTTAAATAAATGGCGTCTTTGCTATAACTATTCGAACTCTTGCATGGCCACCTTGCACTCCCCTCCAGCCCGGTCCAATGCACTAAGTGCTACCTGAAAAAAATTGTTAAATAATAGGGTGAGTCACAAGAATCAATGTGCAACCCTCGTGCACCATCAGACTGGGCCTTAGCCCCACAGAACAGATAATAAAATATAATATATCATGAATTATGCAAAGCCCAACCCAATCCTAGGTTTCCATCCGCTACACACCACCCTTACCTGCCAATTACACCATTGGGGATTTCTACAATCAACCCACACCGCTACACACCATCGATGGTAGTCATGCTGCAGTTAGCTGCTCATCGTCGGATCATGGCAATAGCCACTACAACGGATCATGGCAAAAGCCACTACAATAGAACACTTCCCCTTTCATCAATCACCCAACCCTGTGCAATCACAGAAATTGGCATACATGTCTATCATATCAAATCAACAGAACCATTCACTTAAGAATGATAGAGATCACTAACCTGGTGATTCGCCTTTACCCTCCTCGGGTTTTCAACAGCCATGCCGGTGTTTTGGCATTTAATAGGATATAACAGATTTATAAGCATATACTAACCGGCAATCCAAATGGTGTGAGAATGTTACACACCTGATTAATGCGTAGGACTACCCTCTATGTCGATACCCTTGCTAATCGGATCTACTGCCTTCTGTCTACAACTTTGCTCAAAAGTCGGAAGAACGTGAAGATAAGGCCTCTCCTATATTCGACCAAGGGTTAGTGTTTTACCTGGATTATACGTTTAAATTAATAGATCTCCTTACCTTGAAATCCTGAAAGTAATACGATCCGAAAAGCATCAACTCGGCTTAGAATTCTAAGCGATTGAATCCCCTTCAAATCCCAGAATGCCGCAAATGAGAGAAAACACCCAATTAGTTAACCATATAGCCATTCAGCTAAGATCTCTAAAAGCCTAAAAAAGATTGAAATCTCGTGAATCTACACTTACCTTTAGTTTTCTTCAAGATTCAGCACAAGCAGACACCACAGAAGGAATTTGGCAATCACAGGAGATGAGATTTAGGGATTTCGGCTTTTAAAAAAATCTCAAAAAAGATGAACGAGAGAAATGCTGATGCATTTTCGACTTTTGGAAGAACTAGGAATTGAAAAGATGGGCAAGGAAGCAGATAGAGAGATTCGTCCAAAGTGTTTGCAAGAGAAGAGAATGTAAATTGTAGGGGTTTCGGTTTCTAACAGAAGGGAAAAAAAGAAGAAGAAAAGATGATTCTAGTTTGCCGAAAAGAGAGAAAGCTTGAGGCTATTTTCAGAGAACACAATGAAAAATTTGGCACACCCCCTTGCCTATACTGAACTGATTTTCCCCCCTCTCCTGTGTTTGATTTTCGGCCAACTCTGCAACTAAGAGATCACTCTTATCATTCTATCCCTTATCCTTAATGTAACACTCATCCAATGAGACCTACACAAAGACCACTACTTTCCCTTTATCAAGATTATATCCACATAATTTAAAACATAAAATCCCTATTTTGTAGCCACATTGCTGTCCCCCTAGCTCTTCTTGGGCTGCCAAAATTGGCCCAATTCCTTGGGCTCCAAGCGGCCACACTAGGGCCCTCCCTCCTACTGCGCCTCTTGTTCCTAGGCCACCAGCCCATTATGCATATTACACTCTCAATACTTTATTTAAACCCAATAATCTCTAAACAAAATATTTAGCCAAGACCTCGGCCCATTCCTGAGCCCAATTTTCACCTCCAAACCTCAAATTAACATTTTAAGCATACATCACATAAAATGCACAGGCCCAATAATTCGGGATGTTACAGTTCTACCCCCCTTAAAATAAATTTTGGCCTCGAAATTTACCTGATCAGAAGAGATGGGGATACTGCTGTCGCTTAACATCCTCTGGTTCTCATGTCGCTTCCTCCGCACCATGGTTTCGCCACAAAACCTTGACCAAAGGGACAGACTTCCTTCTCAACACTTTTACGTCTCGATCCAAGATTTTCACTGGTTCCATCTCAAAAGACAAATCTGACCATACTTCAATCTCTTCCACCGGCACAACGTGCGATAGATCAGAACGATAACGTCTTAGCATTGAGACATGGAACACGTCATGTATCTGCTCCAACTCTGAAGGCAACTCCAATCGATAAGCCACTGGGCCCACACGTTCCAGTACCCGATAAGGCCCAATAAATCGGGGACTTATCTTACCCTTCTAACTAAACCTCATTAACTTATTCCACGGTGATACTTTCAAGAAGACTTGATCTCCTACTACAAATTCCATCCCCTTCCGTTTAAGATCTACATATGACTTTTACCGATCAGACGCTTCCTTCAACCGAGCCCGAATTAACCTAACTGTCTCTTCTATTTCTGGCGCTAGTTCTAGGCCCAACACCTGACGCCCACCCAACTCTATCCAACAAGTTAGGGTACGACATCTCCTTCCTTATAACGCTTTATAAGGCGCCATCCGAATACTATATTAATAACTATTATTGTACACGAATTCTGCCAAAGGCAAATAATCCTCCAAGCTTCCCCTAAAATCGATGATGCAACCCCTTAGCATTTCCTCCAAGATCCGAATTACCTCTCGGTCGACCATCACCATGGATGAAAAGCTGTTGAAGTTCAGCCTTGTTCCCATTGCTCGATGCAGAGCCTTCCGTAATCGTGGACGTGAACCTAGGGTCTCTATCCGATATAATCGACACAGTTACACCATGCAGTCTCACCACCTCAGCCACATATAACTTAGCCAACCTTTGCAGAGAAAAGTCGACATGAACCAGTATGAAGTGAGCAGACTTCGTCAGCCGATCCACAATCACCTAAATTGAATCCTTCTTAGTGGGCATAAGGGGTAACCCACTAACAAAATCCATCGTGATTCTCTCCCATTTCCACTGCGGAATCTTTACCGGCTGCAACAACCCCGAAGGTAACTGGTGTTTCGCTTTCACCTGCTGGCACGTCAAACACTTACTCACGAATTCTGTTATCTCTCACTTCAGACCTGGCCATCAGAATTATTCTCGCAAATCCCGATACATCTTAACCCCTCTAGGATGCATAATGTAAGGGCTACTATGCGCCTCCTGAAGAATCATATGCCTTAACTCCACATCCTTTGGCATACAAACTCTCTTACGAAAACACAGGACTCCATCACCATTCAAACTATAGTCCTCTCCTTCACCACTTCGCACTTGCCGGAGTCTAGCACCCAAAACATCGTCTAGAAGTTGCTTCTCCTTGATCTGACTTATCCACATAGGTCTTACTTAGAGCTCAGCTACCAAACTTCCATCCTCATACAGACTAAGATGAGCGAACATTGCCCTCAAATCCGCTATCACCTTCCTACTCAGCGCATCTACCACCACGTTAGCCTTACCCGGATGATATTCGATCGAGCAGTCATAGTCCTTCAAGAGCTCAATCCACCTACGTTGCCTCAGATTCAACTCCTTCTAGGTAAGGAGATACTTCAGGCTCTTATGGTCCATGTAAATAACTGACTTCTCCCTATACAGGTAGTGCCTCCAAATCTTCAGAGTAAACACTATCGCCGTCAATTCTAAATCGCGCATAGGGTAGTTCAATTCATGCGGTCTCAATTGTCGAGACGCATAAGCAACAACTTTTCCATCTTGCATCAACACACATCTTAAACCCGTGTGTGACTCATCACAGTAGACAGTAAATTCTTTTCCCGCCTCTGGCTGAATTAACACTGGTGCTTCCGTCAAGATTCTCTTTAGCTTCTTAAAGCTCTCCTGCTATTTTTCGGTCCATACAAATGATATTCCCTTCCTCAACAACTTAGTTAAAGGTGCCGCTATCAATGAGAACCCTTCAACAACCTTCTGTAGTACCCGGCCAATCCTAAGAAACTTCGAACTTCTGCCACAGACTTCGACGGTTTCCAATCCAATACAGCTTTTATCTTTCAAGGGTCCACCCTAATTCCCTCTGCAGAAACCACATGCCCTAAGAAAGTCACTTTCTTCAGCCGTAACTCATACTTCTTGAACATTACGCATAACCGCTTCTCCTCGTAATTTGCAACACCACACGAAGATGTGCATCATGCTCCTCCTCGGACTTGGAGTAAACCAGGATATCGTCGATGAACACCACGATGAATTGATCAAGATACGGTTGAAATACCCGGTTCATCATATCCATAAATATCGCTGGCACATTCGTCAACCCGAACGACATCACCAAAAATTCATAATGACCGTACCGAGTCTGAAACGCTACCTTATGAATGTCTCCTTCCTTTACCCTTAACTGATGATATCCCGATCTTAAGTCAATCTTAGAAAATACTGAAGCCCCTTTGAGCTAATCGAACAGGTCGTCGATTCTTGGCAGTGGGTACTTGTTCTTAACCGTCAACTTATTCAATTAACAGTAGTCCACACACATATGCATGGATCCATCCTTCTTCTTCACAAACAGGATTGGAGCTCCCCATGAAGACACACTCAGTCGGATAAATCCACGATCCAACAGTTCCTAGATCTGGGCTTTGAGTTCCACCAGCTCCTTCATCGCCATTCTGTACGGAGCAATAGACACTAGAGCTGCACCCGAAAGTAGCTCTATTCCAAACTCCACTTCGCGATCTGGGGGTAAACCTGGTAATTCCTCAGGAAAGACATCTGTGAAATCCTTGACTATTTGAACCTCATCGATAGTCACCTCCTTAATATCCAAAGCACTGATAAAGGCTGGAAACGCGTTACATCCCTTCTGAATCATCTTAACAGCTTTTAATATGGACACTACGTTAGACAAATAATTCCTTCTTCCTCCTAACACAACCACCTCCCCGCTTTCCGGGGTACTTAACACCGTGCGCTTAGTCTCACAATCCAACTTAGCACGCTGTTTAGTCAACCAATCCCTTCCCAAAATAAGGTCAAACTCTCCAAATGGTAATTCCATTAAGTCTACCGGGAACACTACTCATTGAGTCTCTAAAGGTACGTCCCTAAACAGTTTGTCCACTACCCTAGATTCTCCTAGAGGGCTAACCACAGTGATCTTTCTAGTAGTTGTTTCAGAGTCTAAACTTAGGGTCTCAGATACCAAACATGCAACATAGGAGTGGGTTGACCCAATATCAATCAAAGCAAGGCATGGGCTATTAGCAATAAGAAATGTACTGGTTATGACGTCCGACGCGTCACCATTCTCCCGTCGACGTGCTGTATAGACTAAACCCGGCTGCCTTGCGTCTACATTTCCAGCACCCCTACTAGGTGCTCCACGACCCCGACTGAATCCATTTCCTCCTCTGGCCACGCCACGACCCCTCGGTACTGGCTGACCTCTCCTAACCAAATCAGAACCTTGTCCAGCGGGTTGTGCCTGCTCCACCTGTGGACAGTCCTTAATCATATGCTCCGTGGATCCACACCTAAAGTATCCACCAATTCTCCTTCTACACTCCCTACAATGCACCTTCCCACACGAAGGACATGATCGATTCTGACCCGTCGGAGTACGAGCTGGCCCATCAGACTTAGGTCTTTTCTAAAAATTCCCAGATAATCCTGACGGCCCAAAATTCCTCTTATTTTGATTCTGATCCTTATCCCTATTCTACTTCTCAGTCCACTTCACCTCCTCAGATATTTTAGCTTTCTCGACCAGAACTGCAAAGTCCCTTTCTCGCTGCGGTGCCACTAATACCCTCAATTCATCCCTTAGTCCATCCTCGAACCATACGCAACGCTCATAGTCAGTTGCTACAATCCCTCAAGCGTAACAGCTCAACCGTAGAAATTCAGCTTCATATTCTGACCTAGACTTACTTCCCTGCACCAAGTTCAGGAATGCCCTTCTCCGTGCATCCACATGGCTGGCCCCGATGTCCTTTTCTTGAAATGACTCCTTAAAGAAATCCCAACCAATACGATCTGCGGGAGTACCCTCCTTCACTGTGAGCCACCACTGATAGGCCTCTTCTCGAAGAAGAGACACGACCCCTTTCAACTTCTCCTCCACAGTGAAGTCAAGGTCATCCATTATACGCTCAGTTGCCTCTAACCAATACTCACCGTGTTAGGGGCTACGCTTAGAAACTCCCCGAACATCTCTCGCTCTGTTGGCTCGAGTCGTTCATACGCACTTCGAGCTCTGAACCTGCGTGCCTACTCCAGCCACTCTTTCAAGGACCAAGAGAATCGCTTGAGACATCGTGATCATCTCCATCCGCTTGGTCCCGAAATTCTCCTCAACCCGGGCGGATCCGACATCTCATTACGACCTGCGGGCTGAGACCTCATCGGTTGACACTCGGTCATCCCGCCTCTACCACTTCACCACGCCGACGAGACGTCCTCGACCCCTTGTACTCATCGTCCTAATATCGCCTTTATCTGATTTAAGAAAATTTTATGAATTATTAACTCTTTCCACTGATTATCCACGAATAATTTTATGAAAAAGTAGTTTGATAGTGGTTCTTTCGAATTTAGAATTATATCCAAGGTTCAGGTCTCAAGTCAACTACCCTAATTCGAGAATCACATACATTCACAATCAAGATACTGTAGGGCATTCACAAACTTATGTTCATCACCTAAGGCATGCTTCGTCCTTTCACTACCCAGGGCATTTTTGTAATTTATCCTACAGAGGTATTTTCATAATTTTCAAAATAGGGTATCTTGGTGGTTTTACAAAATAGGGGGTATTTTGGAAATTTTACAATCTAGGGGGTATTTCGATAATTTTGTAACTGAGGGTATTTCGATAATTTTACAAATCTTGGTAATTTTTTCAAATCTAGGGTATTTTGGGAAATTTTTACAAATCAAGAGTATTTCAAAAATTTTACAAAACTAGGGGGTATTTTAGTGATTTTGCAAAATAGGGTGGCTGGTCCCTTTCGAGTTTTAATTATAAATTTTGGCCTATCAACAAATCCTCATGGCTAAGGTGAATAGACACTACGCACTAGGTAGGATTCCAACGAAGAGGAGGTGAGTCACTAGGACTACTTAAGTAGCAAGCTCTCCCTGGATCCAATCCTAGACATGCGTATGCCTATTACCACACCCTAACCCAGTGACTTGTTCACGGACATGTTTAATTAGATTAAGATTTATGGAGTTTATTGTTTGGTGTAAGCTAGGGCTAAGGTCCAATAATTTTTATCTTACTAACCTATGGCCCCATAAAGCCCATTAAGCCCACATACATAACACACAATGGTTCAGAATACTTACCTAGCGGACTTGGGCCAGAGACGCAGGTGCCATACCTAGAGAACAATCCTGTATTACATGTTTCTAAAACCCATCTTTAGAAAACATTTTGAGCACAAAAACCCCAAAGCCAAGTTTTGAACTGGGCTCTGATACCAATTTGTAACACCCCAAACCTGGCCCAAATACCACGACCGGATCTGGCATGTCACTAAGAAGATTTAGTAAAACATGTCGCATTTTGGAAAACATTTGTTTAGTTTAAACATGTATTCCGAAAACTTAATGATTTGATAATTTATAAAAGATATAAATTTTATTTGATGCCTTTATGAATTAAAACCAAAATTTAGTACTTGCCTTAGTTTATATTTTTTCACAAATTAGGTGTCCAATAATAGTAAAACCCAAAAGAAAGCCCAAAGTATAAGGCTAGTGGCTCATGGCCTTATTACAATAAAATATAAAACCCAAAATAATTTAACTTATTGAATGAAAATTTAAATAAATGGCGCTTTCTTTGTAAATAATTCGAACTCTTGCATGGCCACCTTGTGCTCCCTCCAAATTTTGTTCGATGCACTAAGTGCTACTTGAAAAAAATGTTAAATAATAAGGTGAGTCACAAGACTCAATGTGCAACCTCGTGCACCATCGACCGGGCCTTAGCCCCACGTAATGTATAACAAAATATAATATATCAGGAATTATGCAAATCCCAACCCAATCCTAGGTTTCCATCCGCTACACACCACCCTTACCTGCCAATCACACCATTGGGGATTTCTACAATCAACCCACACCACTACACACCATCGATGGCAGTCATACTGCAGTTAGATGCTCATCATCAGATCATGGTAATAGCCACTACAACAGATCATGGTAAAAAAAAGCCACTACAATAGAACACTTCCCCTTTCATCAATCATCCAACCCCGTGCAATCACAGAAACCAGCATACATGTCTATCATATCAAATCAACAGAACCATTCACTTAAGAATGACAGAGATCACTAACCTGGTGATTCGCCTTTACCCTCTTCAGGTTTTCAACAGCCATGCCGATATTTCGACATTTAATAGGATATAACAGATTTATAAGCATATACTAACAGGCAAACCAAATGGTGTGAGAATGTTACACACCTGATTAATGCGTAGGACTACCCTCTATGTCGATACCCTTGCTAATCGGATCATCGCTTTCCTACAACTTTGCTCAAAAGTCAGAAGAACGCGAAGATAAGGCCTCTCCTATATTCGGCCAAGGGTTAGTGTTTTACCCGGATTATACATTTAAATTAACAAATCTCCTTACCTTGAAATCTCGAAAGTAATACGATCCGTGAAACACCCCAAACCCGGCCCACAAGCCCTGACCGGATCTGGCATGCTTCTAAAGAAAATCCATTCAAATCTTGTTTGAAACTTTGCTAAAAACTTGTGTATTTTTTAAAAGTCTTTGATTTAGGTTGGGCTCGAATTAAGAACCCGTGTTGATAAGGTGTTAAAAACAATTTAATAATTATACTTAAGAAAATTTAACTTTTAAACTTTAAATTCAATGATAATCGATCATACTAAGTAATTTAAAAGCATGCATAAACGATTCAATACTTTGGCCTTATTACATCAAATAAAAACCGAATAATTCAAAACTTAAACATAAATAAAAATAAATTAATCCTTGAGCTTTGCATGGCCACCCTTGAGCTCCTGCCGAATCCGGTCCATCACCGATCATTACGAAAAATAGTCCCACAAGGGTGAGTCAAGCAGACTCAATGTGTACAACCAACACCAAACTCAAATAAATTCGGGCATATCAAATCATATATAATCATACAAAGATTAAATAAAATGATGCAATCCTGGACCCAAGCCTAGTTATCCATCCGCTACACGTCACCCGTACCAACCATCACACCGTGGGGACTACTAAGTCAACCCTCCATCCGCTACACACCATCGAAGGCAGTCACTGCAGTCGACATGCTCATCGCCCTTATAAAGTTCGTGGCATAGCCACCTTATATAAATATGTGACATAAGTCACCACATGCTTATATTGTGACAAAAGTCACCACATTCTTATATTGGGGTATAAAAACCACCAATTCACTTCCCCTTTACATATCACCCATATGCCCCATGTCATACAATTATGCATTAACCATATCATATTTCTTATTCACATTCTTATAATTTCATATATATGCCTTAGCAAGAACTTATCATACTCATAGTAGGAGTAGGAAACGTACCTGAGTACTTAGTATCATTACATGGTACCTTAACCGTAATCTTACACTTTTATATTAGCACATATAATAAATTAAAGCCGTAAATCTATTGAGATTTAGTGTGGGTACACACCTGATATACTTATCAAATTTACTGAAATCTCAAAAACTCGTTCTATTCCTTTATATCTTTAATTCCTATATTCGGCCAACCTTAATTTTATTAGTACAAAGCCATTCGGCTATAAGTCCAAATCCTAGTAGGATTGTTGTAATCAAATTCTTACCTTGGTGCCGATTGGATTAAAAATCAAATCTTGAAACTTTGTGATGTTCACCCTTGCAATCGGCTAGCCACCAAATCCCTTAACTAGTTAGTTTTCGGCTTTTTGAACAATTAAGAAATAGATCTAGGTTCCTAAATAGGCCTTGGCCGATTGTACTTATGTACTTACCTTGCGATTTTCAAATCCTGAAAAGTGACCTTGGATTGTAGTATCTGTCGAAATACCTAAAAACTTATGTTAGATTAATTTCTAATAGTAAATTGTAGGTAGATAGCCCTTGGCCGAATATGTCTTACCTTGAATCTTTAAAATCCCGAATATCCTTCCTTAAAGTTGACAAGAGACAAATCCCGGAAGAGTCCCTTAATACAAAAGTCGACAGCACCTTTGTTTGAAGCCCCTCAAAGATTCGGCTATGAAGGCTAGCTAGTGCTCAAAAGGTTTCGGCTTTTGAGTTCTAATGGAGTAATCGGTTTCAAGGAGGAAAAGAGAGAGAGTGAGAGAGATGAGCTTTAGGAAGAATCGACTATGGTGATCTTTGGGAAGGGATTTCGGCTTTTGATGAAAAAAAAGAAAAAAAGAGGATGAAGAATTCGGCTAGCACAAGGAGTTTTTTGGTTTAACAAAATAAGAGAGAAGAGAAAAGTTTACTAGAGAGTTTTTGACAGAGTAAAGGAAAAGGAAAAGAATAAGGGTTAGCCTCTCCTCCTTGCCAAAAATACTATACCAAGAGTCCCCTATTCGGCCATCACTTCTTTTCCTACCTTAGCCGAAATTCCAAAAGAATTTGACTTTAACTTAAACTCCTACCATAGTCTCCCTATGCCGTCCATCTCCTTACCTTAGGATTGCCAAATTTTGACCCATTATTTTGGGCTTCATGTGGCCATACTAAGCCCAAGTTATCCTAGCATATGGCGTCATTTCCAAAGCCCTAAGTGGCGTCTCCGGGCCATTTTTCCAAGCCCATTTTTGTCACATTTCCTCTAATATTTCTTTTAAGGCCTTTTTGCTTAGCTTCCTCTTTTAGACTTAAGACTTAATATTTTCTAAAGCATTTCCTTACATTTCCAAGGTTCTAAAATGCACACAACACATTCACAACACATAAGGCATACTATTTCATGAAATTTTAGCCATAGTGCATAAGCCCTAATCTGGGATATTACAATTCTACCCCCTTAAAATAATTTCATCCTCGAAATTACCTGGCTAGAATAGGTGGGGGTTTTGCTGTCGTATTGCTTCTTCTGGATCCCATGAAGCTTCCTCCGATCCATGATTTCACCACAACACCTTGACTAGAGGAACTGACTTCCTCCGTAATACTTTCACATCTCGTTCCAAAATCTGAATCGGCTCTTCCTCGTAGGACAGGCCTGGCCTTAGTTCCACCTCTTCAATCGGAGCTACGTGAGATGGATCCGACCGGTATCGACGTAGCATAGAAACATGGAATACGTCATGCATCTGCTTCAATTCAGGAGGCAACTCTAATTGGTATGCCACTGGTCCGATTCGCTTCAATACCCGATAGGGTCCTATGAACGTTAGGCTTAGCTTCCCTTTTCGACCAAATCTCATCACCTTCTTCCAAGGCGATACTTTAAGGAACACTTGATCTCCCACATCAAATTCTATCTCCTTCCGCTTTTAGATCGTCAGATGACTTTTTCTCCGATGCTTCCTTCAACCGTGCTCGAATTATACTAACCTTCTCCTCCAATTCTACTACTAACTCTGGACCTAAAATTTGATGTTCTCCCAACTCCATCCAACACGTAGGAGTCTGACACCTTCGACCATACAACGCCTCGTACGGTGCCATTTTAATACTGGCTTGATAGCTGTTGTTGTAAGTAAATTCCACTAGAGGCAAATATTCTTCCCAACTTCTTCTAAAATCTATCACACAGCCTCTTAACATATCCTCTAACACTTGGATCACTAGTTCATACTGTCCGTCTGACTGTGGATGGAAAGCCATACTAAAATCTAATCTAGTGCCTAATGCCTGATGTAATGCTTTCCAAAACTGAGATGTGAACCTCGGATCCCTATCCGAGATAATTGACATTGGCACTCCATGCAACCTTACAATTTTCGCCACATACAACCTTGCCAATTTTTGTAGGGAGTAGTCAACCTATACTGGAATAAAATGCGTGGACTTTGTCAGCCGATCCACTATCACCCATACCGAGTCCTTCTTAGTTGGCATAAGGGGAAGCCCACTAACGAAGTCAATGGTAATTCTTTCCCACTTCCATTGGGGAATCTATATTGGCTGAAGCAATCCTGACGAAACTTGGTGTTCAGTCTTAACTTGCTGACACGTCAAACACTTGCCAACATATTCGATAACTTCTCGCTTAAGTCCTGGCCACCAAAACTGTTCCATTAGGTCTCTGTACTTTTTACTACCTCCGGGATGCATAGCATAAGGACTACTATACGATTCCCGAAGAATTCTTTGCCTAAGTTCCACATCCTTCGGCATATAGACCTTACCCTTAAAGCACAATACTCCCTCGTCATTAACACTATAATCCTCCAACTCTCCATTCTGCGCTTGTCACAACTTAACATTTAGATCCATATCCACCAACTGTCCTTCCTTTACTTAATTCAACCACATCGGCTTGACTTACAACTCTGCTAGAAAACTTCCATCGTCATAGAGACTTAGATGTGCAAACATCGCCCTCAGATCCCTCACTACCTTCCGACTTAGGGCATCTGCCACTACATTTGCCTTGCCCGGGTGGTACTCTATCAAACAATCATAGTCCTTCAATAGTTCCACCCATCTTCGCTGTCTCAGGTTCAACTCTTTCTGAGTCAGTAGATACTTGAAGCTTTTGTGGTCTGTGTAGATCACCGAATTTTCTCCATAAAGATAATGCCTCCACACCTTAAGGGCAAAGACCACTGCCGCTAATTCCAAGTCGTGCACCGGGTAGTTAACCTCATGTGGCCTTAGTTGTCGAGATGCGTAAGTGACTACTTTTCCATCTTGTATAAGGACACCTCCCAATCTCAGTATAGGAAGCATCACAATACACTATAAAATCCTTCCCGCCTCCTAAATTTGAATCAAAATAGGAACTTCGGTCAAGACCTTCTTAAGCTTTTCAAAGCTCTCTTGTTGCTTATCCGTCCATATGAAAGGCACTTCCTTCCTTAACAACTTTGTCAGAGGCGCGGCTATCGACGAGAACCCTTCCACGAACCGTCTATAATAGCCTGCCAATCTTAAGAAACTTCAAACTTCCATCACCGACTTAGGAGGTTTCCAATCCAAAACTGCCTCGATCTTTCGAGGATCCACCCTTATTCCTTCAGCGGATACCACATGTCCTAAAAATGTAACCTCCTTAAGCCAAAATTCACACTTGCTGAATTTGGCATAAAGCTTCTTCTCCCTTAATATTTGTAACACAACTCGGAGGTGCTCATCGTGCTCTTCTTCCGACTTAGAGTACACAAGAATGTCATCGATGAACACAACGATGAACCTATCCAAATAGGGTTAGAAAACCCGATTCATCATGTCCATAAACGCGACTGGGGCATTTGTTAAATCGAATGGCATTACCAAAAACTCATAATACCCGTACCTTGTTCGAAAAGCCGTCTTATGGATATCAGCCTCCTTCACCTTAAGCTGATGATATCCAGACCTTAGATCAATCTTTGAGAATACTGCGGCCCCTTTAAGTTGATCGAACAAGTCATCTATTCTTGGCAATGGATACTTGTTCTTGATGGTCAGCTTATTTAACTGACGATAATCTATGCACATACGTATAGTTTCGCCCTTCTTCTTTACAAATAAGACCAGTGCTCCCTATGGAGACACACTGGGTCGAATGAACCCACGGTCAAGCAATTCCTTGGATCTGAGCCTTAAGCTCAACCAACTCCTTTGGTGCCATTCTGTATGGGGCTATTGACACAGGAGCTATTCCCGTCAACAACTCGATTCTAAATTCCACCTCCCTGTACGGGGTATTCCTGGTAACTCCTCAGGAAAAACATCCTCAAACTCCCTTATAGTTTTAACTCCACTAACTCCCCCTTCGTTTGTATCCAAAGTACTAATGAAAGCCATAAATGCCTTACACCCCTTTCGAACCATCTTATCAGCCTTTAAAGTCGAAACTACGTTAGACAAGTAGTTTCATCTTTCTCCTATCATAACTATCACTTCATCCTCTAGAGTCCTTAACTCCATTCGTTTGGCTACACAATCCAACACAGCCCGATGCTCCACTAACCAATCCATGCCTAGTATAAGATCAATTCCATGAAGGGTAATTCCATTAAGTCGGCAAGAAATACCGCTCCTTGAAGTTCCAAAGGTACTCTCTGAAACATCTTATTCACCACTACAGTTTGACCTAGTGGGCTTACTACGGTCATTTCCCTACTAGAAAGTTCAGAGGCTATGCCTAGAGTTTCAACTACTCTACATGCAACATAAGAATGGGTTGAGCCCACATCAATCAAAGTAACATAGGGTTTGCCAAAAATAAGGAATGTACCGATTATGACGTCCGGTGCGTCACCATCCTCCCTACGGTGAATCGCATACACCAAGCCCGACTGTCTTGCCTCTACATTACCACCACCTCGACCGGTGTTGCACGTCCTCTTCCGGTATCATTTCCTCTATTATTCGGACCACGACCCCGCTGAGGCTGTTGTCCACCTCTACCAGCCTGATTATCATTCTGAACTACTGGTTGATTCCTATTTGGTCTCATCGGATAGTCCTTAATCATGTGGTCCTTTGACCCACACTTAAAACATCCTCCCGTGTTTTTCCAACATTCACCTAAGTGCTTCTTCCCACATTGTTCACAAGTAGGGTACTGCCTTCTAGTAGCAGCTTGCTGACCTCGCGACCCTTCAACTCTAGGCCTCTTTTGCTCATTCCTAGATGGCCTTGATGATCCAAATCCTCTATTCTTCCTATTTTGATCGGAGTTCTGCCTCACGGACTCCTTAATACCCTCATCCACTTTGGCCTTTTCCACTAACACAAGAAACTCCGCTCCCGTATGGGCTATCAATAACCTTAGGTCATCTCTTAGTTCGTCTTCAAACTGAACACACTGCTCATGCTCAGTAGACACTATGCCCCAAGCATAATGGCTCAGCCTTAGGAATTCAGCTTCATACTCAGCTACGGACTTGTTCCCTTGAACTAGTCCTAGAAAATCCTTTCTTTGGGCATCAATATAATGAGTACCAACATACTTCTTCTGGTATGCCGCCTTAGCATACTCCCATGTGAGTTCCTCAGCTGTAGTACTATCTCGTACTACGAGCCACCATTGATATGACTCATCGCGGAGAAGCGATACCAATCCTTTCAGCTTTTCCTCGTCAGTTAACTCGAGCTCATCCATAATCCGCTTAGTCGCCTCCAACCAATACTCAGCGGTATTGGGTGCTACACTTGATACATCGCGAATACTTCAGCTCCGTTGGCTCGGAGTCACTCAGGTATCGACTTTCAAGCTCCCATGCCTCCACCTGCTCCTGCCACCCTTTCCAAGACCCACAGCATTGCTTGTGACACTGCATCATCCCCCGTTTGGTCTTGATATTCCACATCAATGGCTGGGGGTGGTGGTGGCATTTCATCCTCAGATCCTTGACCTGATCTAACGGGTTCGATACGATCATTCACCTCTTCCATGGCCACGCACGCGTTCGACGCGCGTCCCCTTGAATTCATACTTCCACTTGCGTTTATCTAATTAAAGAATTTTATGAATTAGTTTTGTTCCGCTTGATTATCCACGAACAATTTTATGTTTAATAGTTTTAAGAAGTAGTTCTTTCGATTCATACACATACAGTCCTCACATCATTCATTTAATCACACATGAACTTATGCTCATTACGTAAAATGTTGTAATTGTCGTTGTTTGTTGTTTTCCACTACACAGGGGTATTTCTGTAATTTTGTCCTATAGGGGTATTTTGGTAATTTTTCAAATTAGGGTATTTGGAAATGTTGTAAAATAGAGGTTGATGATGTTTTATAAAATTAAAATACTTGTTGGAAAAATTTCAAAGGTAAAATGGTAATTTATACACTAGGGGTATTTTGTAATTTTACAAGCCAGGGTCATTTCGATAATTTTTCAAAAAATATGGTTCCTGGTGACTTTTCAAAACAAGGGCATTGTTAAAAATTTATGAGTTGAGGGTACTTCGGAAGTTTTCCTTCCTGAGGGTATTTTGGTCATTTGTACAAGTTAGGGGTAATTTGGTCATTTTGTAAATCAGGGGTAATTTCTTATTTTATCCAAATCAGGGTGTCTTTGATAGTTTGTAAAGTTTTTGGATATTTTTGCAAAATTAAAATTGTTATTGAAATCGAGAATAATATGGTAATTTTGGAAAATCAAGGGCATTTTAGTAATTTTACCACTAAGGGTATTTAGGTAATTTTGTAAATCAAAAATTCTTAGAAAGTTTTTCCAAAATAATAGTTTTCAAAATTTCAAAAGGGTAGTTTGTTGACTTTTAAAACTAGGGTTTCCATAAAAATATGGCTAGTCCCTTTCGGGTTTTAGTTATTGGGTTTAGCCTGTAGCTAAGTCCTCTTGGTTAGGGTGAACCGAAGCTACGCACTAGGTAGGATTCAAGTGGGTAGGAGGTGAGTCACTAGGACTGCTTAAATACCAAGCTCCCACTAAAACCAATCCTAGACATGCGCACAATGGTTGCCACACCCTAACTCGACAACTTAGACACAGGTTTGTTTAATTGTGCATTAGAGTCTTATGTAATTGTTGGGGTAACTAGTCCTAGGGTTTAAATACTTATCATACTAATCTACGTTCCATTTCTACCCTTCTACAATTCATATCATAAATCACACAAGAGATAAGGGTACTTACCTGGTGGACTTCGGGTCGAGACTCAGGTGTCATGCCAGAAAGCCTGTCTATTTCTTAGAAAAATCCATTTTCAAAAGAGAGAAAATGTTTTGGGCCCTAAAAGCCCTCAAGGCCGAGTTTTGAACCGGGCTCTGATACCAAGCTGAAACACCCCAAACCCGCCCACAAGCCCTGACCAGATCTAGCATGCCTCTAAAGAAAATCCATTCAAATCTTGTTTGAAACTTTGCTAAAAACTTGTGTATTTTTGAAAAGTCTTTGATTTGGGTTGGGCTCGAATTAAGAACCCGTGTTGATAAGGTGTTAAAAACAATTTAATAATTATACTTAAGAAAAATTTAACTTTTACACTTTAAATTCGATGATAATCATATCATACTAAGTAATTTAAAAGCGTGCATAAACGATTCAATACTTTGGCCTTATTACATCAAATAAAAACCCGAATAATTCAAAACTTAAACATAAATAAAAATAAATTAATCCTTGAGCTTTGCATGGCCACCCTTGAGCTCCTGCCGACCCGGTCCATCACTGATCATTACCTGAAAAATAGTCCCACAAGGGGTGAGTCAAACAGACTCAATGTGTACAACCAACACCAAACTCAAATAAATTCAGGCATATCAAATCATACAAAATCATACAGCATTAAATAAAATGATGCAATCCCGGACCCAAGCCTAGTTATCCATTCGCTACACGTCACCCTTACCAACCATCACACTGTGGGGACTACTAAGTCAACCCTCCATCTGCTACACACCATCGAAGGCAGTCGCTGCAGTCGACGTGCTCATCACCCTTATAAAGTTCATGGCATAGCCACCTTATATAAATTTGTGACATAAGTCACCACATACTTATATTGTGACAAAAGTCACCACATTCTTATATTGGGGTATAAAAACCACCAATTCACTTCCCCTTTACATATCACCCATATGCCCCATGTTATACAATTATGCATTAACCATATCATATTTCTTATTCACATTCTTATAATTTCATATATATGCCTTAGCAAGAACTTATCATACTCATAGTAGGAGTAGGAAACGTACCTGAGTACTTAGTACCATTATCTGGTACCTTAACCGTAATCTTACACTTTTATATTAGCACATGTAATAAATTAAAGCCGTAAATCTATCGAGATTTAGTGTGGGGTACACACCTGATATACTTATCGAATTTACTGAAATCCCGAAAACTTGTTCTATTGCTTTAGATCTTTAATTCCTATATTCGGCCAACCCTAATTTTATTAGTACAAAGCCATTCGGCTATAAGTCCAAATCCTAGTAGGATTGTTGTAATCAAGTTCTTACCTTGGTGCCGATTGGATTAAAAATCAAATCCCGAAACTTTGTGATGTTCACCCTTGCAATCGCCTAGCCACCAAATCCCTTAACTAGTTAGTTTTCGGCTTTTTGAACAATTAAGAAATAGATCTAGGTTCCTAAATAGGCCTTGGCCGATTGTACTTATGTACTTACCTTGCGATTTTCAAATCCCGAAAAGTGACCTTGGATTGTAGTATCTGTCAAAATACCTAAAAACTTATGTTAGATTAATTTCTAACATTAAATCGTAAGTAGATAGCCCTTGGCCGAATATGTCTTACCTTGAATCTTTAAAATCCCGAATATCCTTCCTTAAACTCAACAAGAGACAAATCTCGGAAGAGTCCCTTAATACAAAAGTCGACAGCACCTTGGTTTGAAGCCCCTCAAAAATTCGGCTATGAAGGCTAGCTAGTGCTCAAAAGGTTTCAGCTTTTGAGTTCTAATGGAGTAATCGATTTCAAGGAGGAAAAGAGAGAGAGAGAGAGATATGAGCTTTAGGAAGAATCGGCTATGGTGATCTTTGGGAAGGGATTTCGGCTTTTGATGAAAAAGAAGAAGAAAAAGAGGATGAAGAATTCGACTAGCACAGGGAGTTTTTTGGTTTAACAAAATAAGAGAGAAGAGAAAAGTATACTAGAGAGTTTTCGGCAGGGTAAAGGAAAAGGAAAAGAATAAGGGTTGGCCTCTGCTCCTTGCCGAAAATACTATACCAAGAGTCCCCTATTCGGCCATCACTTTTTTTCCTACCTTAGCCGAAATTCCAAAAGAATTTGACTTTAACTTAAACTCCTACCTTAGTCTCCCTATGCCGTCCATCTCTTTACCTTAGAAGTGCCAAATTTTGACCCATTATTTTGGGCTTCATGTGGCCATACTAGGCCCAAGTTATCCTAGCATATTGCGTCATTTCCAGAGCCCTAAGTGGCGTCTCTGGGCCATTTTTCCAAGCCCGTTTTTGTCACATTTCCTCTAATATTTCTTTTATGGCCTTTTTGCTTAGCTTCCTCTTTTAGACTTAAGACTTAATATTTTCTAAAGCATTTCCTTACATTTCCAAGGTTCTAAAATGCACACAACACATTCACAACACATAAGGCATACTATTTCATGAAATTTTAGCCATGGTGCATAAGCCCTAATCTGGGATATTACAATCCGAGTGCTACTGAACTCTAGCTTAGAATTCTAATCGATTGAATCCCTTTCAAAGCCTGAAATGCTGCAAATAAGAGAAAACACCCGATTAGTTAACCATAAAGCCATCCAGCTAAGATCTCTAAAAGCCAAAAAAAGATTGAAATCTCATGAATTGACACTTACCTTTAGTTTTTTCAAGATTCTGACAAGCGAGACACCACGAAAGAATTTGACAATCACAGGAGATGAGATCTAGGGATTTTGGTTTTTAAAAAAAATCCTGAAAAAGATGAACGAGAGAAATGCTGATGCGTTTTTAGCTTTTGGAAGAACTAAGAATTGAAAAGATGGGCAAGGAAATAGATAGAGAGATTCAGCCAAAGTGTTTGCAAGAGAAGAGAAGGTAAATTGCAGGGGTTTCGGTTTCTGATAGAAGGGAAAAAGAAGAAGAAAAGATGATTCTAGTTTTGCCGATAAGAGAGAAAGCTTGAGGCTATTTTCAAAGAACACAATGAAAAATTTGGTACACCCCCTTACCTATACTGAACCAATTTTCCCCTCTCTTGTGTTTGACTTTTGGCCAACTCTACAACCAAGAGATCACTCTTATCATTCTATCCCTTATCCTTAACAGAACACTCATCCAAAAGAGACCTACACCACACCAATACTTCCCCTTTATCAGCATTATATCCACATAATTTAAAACATAAAATCCCCTATTTATTAGCCATATTTTTATCCCCCTCTAGCTCTCCTTAGGCTGCCAAAATTTGCCCAATTCCTTGGGCTCCAAGCAGCCACACTAGGGCCCCCTTCCTTTGTCTATTGGCGCCACTTATAGCTCCCTCCTACTGCACCTTGTTGTTCCTGGGCCACAAGCCCATTATGCCTATTACACTCTCAATACTTTATTTAAACCCAATAGTCTCTAAACAAAATATTTAGCCAAGACCTCGGCCCATTCCTGAGCCCAATTTACACCTCTAAAGCTCAAATTAACATTTTAAGCATACATCACATAAAATGCATTGGCCCAATAATTCGAGATGTTACAGGATGTGCCAAATTTTCTTTGAGTTTTTCTTGGGAAAGTGTTCTCATTTTAGTACTTTGGATGTTTCAAGTCATTTTCTTTTCATTTTGGACCTCTATTGAATTCACTCTTTTGCATTTTTCTTTCTCCTTCGTTTCTCTTACTAATTTTCAAAATCACTCTTCTTCATATTTTCTTTCTCTTTCATTTCTTTTGCAAATTGTTGAATTGATAAGCCCTTCACCTTCTCTTCTTTTCTCTTCACACTATTCTTCTCTATCTAGCTGAATACAACACTATATTTATCTCTTATTATTCTTCCCCTCTCCCTACAAAGATTTTGCCAAAGCATTTAAACTTTGACTCCTTTGGTGTAGGCCAAATCTAGTAGAGTCTAAGCATACCCTCCTCTCTGTTCATTCAGCCTTCGAATCTCGAAAAGTGGTTGGTAAGTATGGCTTTAGTAGAATCTAGAGTTGGTGTTCTTCTTATTTTATTATGTTTTCCTTTAGCCGAAAAGGCTTTCATCCCCATTACCATGGAGATGGTTATCACTAACATCTTCTTTTTCATCGAATGATACTAGGGACTCATCTTTCTTAGCCAAAGTTTAAGGGCCAATTATCTTTCCCTTACAGGAGATATCTTGTTGATGGTAAGTAACATAGACTGATTTAATGGTTTCAATTTTGTAGAGATGCCTTAGCAAGGGTTGAAGCTAATTGATTGGAACTATTGTATTCTTAGGTGCTTGATCATGGGAGCCTCAACTTACAACCCATAACAGGTGTGCAATCTCACACCTTCTTCTATTCTGATAGTACAAGGTGTTGTGAATCGGCTAAAAGTCGTAATACTAACAAGCTAAAATATCGGCAACTGAAAACACTCGAGTGTGCGAGTGCTCGTAGAGGCAAACTAAGCCACTAGTGATGGCGATAGACCATTGAGAGTGTCACGAACTCTCTCGTGGAATTGAGGCCGTAATGGGCCTTGTTGAGCCAAAATGGGTTAAGTTGGCCCAATGGGTTAACGGTCCCACATGCACAAATTGATGGAAACTGTCGAATGGCTAATGAGACTACGAAGTTCGTAGAACCGAGATCAAAAACTAACTGAATAGGCCACACGAGCATGTGGGCCCGTTTGAAATTAAATTTTAGGCCCAATTGCACTATAGTGATCGAAAATGGAACATGTGTCGTTTGAGGTGACAGTGGGCCTTCAGAAAGGCTATTAGATGGTAAATTACCGAAACACCCTTAGTGGGTAAATTATCAAAATACCCTTAGTGGTTAAATTACTGTTTACCCTTAAATGACAAATTGACCATTATACCATTGGTGATAGCTAAACATTGTTTATGTGATTTTATATATATCTGTCTATGATCGTATTACACTCATTCATAATATACTGCATTGGGTTGGGTTTGTTGATTGGAGGAAGTACCATTTTAGTGGCTCTACCTATAACATCCTAAATTAATGGGTCTATGCGTTTAGTGTAATGATAGGTTTAATATGTTAATTTAAGTGATAGGGGTCCAAACTGGGCTCGGGACTAGGAAAAAGGCATTGGTTAAATTATTTGATTGGGCATTATAGAGTTAAAAGGTGGTAATTGTGTTTAAAATACCAACGTGGGCTTGTGGCCCAACAATAGGTGGCGCTAGAAGGTGGTGTTACTAATAGTTAAAGAGACCCAAGTTTTGGCCGCAAGGAGCCCATGTTTCTGGGCCATTTTTAGCACTTAAAAGGGAGCAAGGGGAGATGCCATAACAAGGCTGTAAGGGGCCCAAAATTTAAGTTTTAGGGAGCCCAATTCTCTTAATTTAAGTGAGCTAAAATTTGGCATTAGTGTTAGGAGAAGTGGATGGCAACAAGGCTCTAAAATAGGAGGATTTACATGGAATTTATAATTGATAATATAGAAGATAAAACGGAGAAAAGATATGAGCTATCAAGGAAAGGTGATGGTCGAAAATCCACCACCTAGAGGAGTGAAGAATTCGACTACTTCATGAAGAAGGGGTGCCGAATTTTCCATTTTTATTAGCTTGACTTTTAGTAATCAGGGAGGGTACTCTTGGGTTTTTAAGGTAGATGCCGAAATCTCTATAAATAGAGGGGAGTAGCTCACCAACTCCGGCATTTGAACCCTACTTTTTTCTTCTTAACCTGTGCCAAAATTCTTAACTCTTCCTCTCCAATTTCTTTTCTTTTTATTTCTTCAAAAGCCGAACAATCCCTACTCTTTGCCAATTTCTTCCACTAAAAGCTAAAACTATTCAAGATTCCTTCTTATCATATTCTCTTTTTGATTTTTCTCAACAGTCAGAATCCCCAAGGAGTTGTCGATTTCCCTCTAATAAGGTAAGTGTCGATTCTTGATTTCTCTTAAGATCTCTCTCTCAATTTTTGAAAGGCAAAAACCGAAAAACTAATAGTCTAATGGTTCTATGTTGGGCGCCAATCTGGGATTTCAAGGAAACTTGGTCGTCTAGATCTAAAAGCCGAAAATAGCTAGTCTCTTATTTTGAGATTTTAAGGTAAGGAGATTTTCCCTAGATCTTTACTAGATTCGCTTATTATATACAAGATCTAAACTTTATGATGAGGATTAACGGTCATATATTGTGATAGTAGTTCTGACAAGGACTTGTGATGGAATTAAATATGGATCGGGCAAAGGAGAGAATCCCTAAGTTTAAGAAACGAGTGGTATCTATCGTTCGGGATTGGCTACTTAGTTGTGGACTGGCTTGTGAACAATAATTTAGGCAGATAGCAGTTGTGTCGACTACGGATAGCGTTGATATAGAAAGTATCGTTTTATTGGTAACCAGGTATGTAGATCTCTAACACACACTCTCTAATTGTATTTTATGTGTAGTGGGCTAAAAAGCCGAAAAGTGGCTGTATAGACAGTCGATTAAAACCCTAAAAGGGTTAGGCAAGGATGCTAGGTATGCAACCATGGAAATCTCTATGTGTATTGAGACTTATAAAAGCCTGTATGATGTTCTCTTTGTGTATGTATGCATGGGGTGGGAATATAATATGAAAGGGGAAGTGCAATATGGGTCACATGGTGACCGGTGGTAGAAATCCCACCAATTTAAATGTTAGATCACCAATTTAAATGTTAGATCACACAAGATGGGTGGCTATGCCATGTGGTGTGTAGCGGACGGAGGGTTGATTGTAGAAATCCCCAAGGTGTGATGGTTGGTACGGGTTGGTGTGTAGAGGATGGAATTCTAGGATGGGTTGGGCCATTCATTATGTATTGTCTATCATGTATTGTGATTGTTTCCTTTATTATGGGCCAAGGCCCATAATGTGTTTGTGGGCCTTAGGTTAGTGTGTTTAGGATTTATACACTGAGTCTTGGTGACTCACGCTTTCCTTTTCTCTACTCTTTCAGATGAGCAATAGATCGTGGACATGGGAGTCGAGATGGACTCGAGGGGCCATCAAGTTATTCATTTTATACTTTCCGCTTTATTTCATGTTTTAAATGTTGGAATTATTTGATGTAATAAGGCTCCGTAGCTTAGGTTTAAGCTGATATTTGTTAGTGTTTATTTCTTCTCAAATTTTATGAACAAGACTTATGTTTTAAAGGAAGTAAAAAGATGGGATTTTCAAATATGATTTCAATAACTTCCATTTGAAAACAAAAAATTAAATTACAAAGATTTTCTACAAGTGCCACCTATTTAACGAATATCTACAAGAATGACTAAGTTTTTTCAAAACCATTCTAAGTAAAGTTTTTAACATTAAACCCGTAGCATACCAGACCCGGTTGGAACTTATGGGCCGGGTTTGGGTGTTACATTTTTGGTATCAGAGTCTAGTTCAAAACTCAGCCTGTGCAATGGGCTTAGCAATGTTTTGTAAAATGAGGTGAGTTTGGGAAAAAAATGTTTTGGTTGAAGATATGGCCTTCAAGTCTACCGGCACCCGATCCACGCTAGTAAGTATTATAAACTTTTGTTGTGACATACATGTGGGCTTAATGGGCTTGAGGGACATAGGCTAGAATATTGGACATTGATGGACTTTAGGTTTAGTTTAAATCACTCTCTAAATCCATAAGATTTAATCCAACTAAACAAACTCATGAACAAGTCAATAATTTGGGGTGTGGCAACAGGTATACGCATGTCTAGGATTGGATTCAAGAAGAGCTTGGTACTTAAACAGTCCTAGTGACTCACCTCCTCTTCGCTAGAATCCTACCTGGTGCGTAGTGACTGTTCACCCTAGCTATGAGGACTTGTTGATGGCTAAACGTCATAATTTAAAACCCGAAAGGGACCAGCCACCCTATTTCAAAAAAAAAACCCAAGTTTTATAAAAGAGATACTCTTGATTTGTGGAAAATTTCCAACCAACCATGAATTTATAAAGAACCTATGTTTTAAAAATTTACTCAAAACCTCATGATTACAAGAATAACCCGAATTATGAAACTATATTTTTCCCAATGTACTCCTGTTTTTAAAAAAAATAAACAACAACAACACGACAGCAACAACATCGAAATACCCTAGTTTGAAAAATTACCAAAGTACCCTTGTTGAGAAATTACTAAATTACCCCTGATTCACGAAAGTTACCAAAGTTGACAAAATTATCAAAATACCCCTAGATTCCAAAATTACCAAAATACCTTTATTTCGTAAAATCACCAAGGAACCCTATTTTGGAAAATTAAAAAATACCCCTATAGGACAAATTATGAAATACCCCTAGGTAGTAAAACAACGAAAATACCCTTACGTGATGAATGAAAGTTCATGGATGTTATTTGTATGTTGATGGTGGAATGTATGTGGCTCTAAGAATTAGGAGTTTCTGATTTGGAATTAAGCTCGTTGTGAACTTGAAAGAACTACTTTTAAATCTACTATTCATAAGACTGTTCATGGTTAATTAGTGGAAGAAAACTAATAAATCATAAAATTTTTAACCAGATAAATCGCGAACGGTAGGATGAGCACTAGAGGACGTGGTATGCGTGGCCGAGGTAGAGGCAGGATTGTTGTTTCAGAACCCGTAGGGTCTGGCCACGAATCTAAAAATGAGGTACTAGTGCCACCAGCTATGGAGGCAAAATTTCAAAACCAGACGACCGGAGATGATGCTGTATCTCAGGCTATGCTAAGGGTTTTAGAGAGAGTTGTTGGAGCAGGTATGGGCACAAGAGCCCTAAATGCATCGGAGCGACTTAGAGTAACAGGCGAGTGTTTAGGGAATCTTTGGTATAGCCCCAAACTCAGCTGAGTATTGATTAGAGGCAGTTGAACGCATAATAGACGATTTGGATCTCACGGAGGAAGAGAAATTGAAAGGGGCTATATCTCTCTTAAGGGATGAAGCTTACCAATGGTGGCTCACGGTTAAGGATGGTACGGTGGCTGACCGCATCACATGGGAGTTCTTCAAAATAGCGTTTCAAAACAAGTACGTTGGATCGAGCTATGTGGATGCGCAGCGCAGAGCATTCTTGAACCTGGTTCAAGGAAGTAGGTCCGTAGAGGCGTACGAAGCGAAATTCTTACGCCTAAGCCATTATGCTCGAGGGATAGTGGCCATGGAGCATGAGCGATGTGTTCAATTTGAGGATGGCCTAAAAGATGAATTGCGTGTGTTGATAGCTCCGTAACTAGAGCGAGAATTTGCGGTGCTTGTGGAAAAGGCTAAGATAGCGGAGGAGGTGAAACGGATGAAAAAGCTGAACCAGGATAAAGATAGGGGTGGAGGTAAAAGAAACTTTGGATCATCGAAAACAACTAGAGGTAATCAGAAAAAACCCAGGCTAGATGGGCCGAGACGAGATAATAGACTTGCTGCTACTAGTCAGGCACCGAAATGTGCTCAATGTGGTAAATCCCATACGGGTGAGTGTAGGACGGGTAGTGAAAAGTGCTTTAGGTATGGGTCTTTTGATCATAAAGTTAGGAACTGTCCGAAGCAAAAAGGCAATGAAGGGGCCACGGGCCAAGGGAATGTTCAGCCTGACAGATGAGGTCATGGGGTAGCCAGAGGTGGTAACAGTTCTGGTCGGGGTCGTGGAGCAGTAGGCTCGAGGAGTGAAAAATGCTGAAGCGAGAAAGCCAGGGTTAGTTTATGCTGTCAGACGTCGAAGGAGGCTGACACATCAGATGTCATAACCGATACATTCTTAATTTTTGGTTTGCCCTATCTTGCATTAATTGACATCGAATCGACACATTCATATGTCACTAGTAGGGTATCTGAAACTTAAGTGTAGATGCTGAGATTTCCTCTAGGGTAATGTCTGTAGTAAGCCCATTAGGACAATCTGTGGTGGTAAATAAGCTTTATCGGGAAATACCTTTAGAGGTTCAAGGGATAGTTTTCCGTACGAATCTAATGGAATTACTATTCGGGGAGTTTGATTTAATTTTAGGCATGGATTGGCTTGTGATGTATCAAGCTAATCTAGATTGTGCAGCTTAGCGTTTGGTGTTAAAAACTCTTGAGGGTGGCAAAGTATTGATAATAGGTGAAAGGGGGAATTGTCTGTCAAACGAGGTGACCGCTCTGAGAGCGAAAAGATAGTGAAGAAAGGATGTGAGGCAGTCTTGATGTTTGTTCACGCTATGGAAGTTAAGGAACTAGCAGTGGGAGAAATTAGGACGGTGAAGGAGTTTCCTGATGTTTTTCCTGAGGAGCTTCTGGGATTACCTCTAGATCGTGAAGTGGAGTTTGGAATCGATCTTCTTCCAAGGATAGCGCCAGTATCTATAGCTCCATATCAAATGGCACCAAAAGAGTTGGTGGAGTTGAAAGTACAGATTCAAGAGTTGTTAGATAAAGGGTTTATCCGACCTAATGTGTCACCGTGAGGAGCACCGGTTCTATTCGTTAAGAAGAAGGATGGGTCAATACATATGTGTATTAGCTATCGCCAGTTGAATAAGCTAACGATCAAGAACAAATACCCGTTGCCAAGGATCGATGACTTGTTCGATCAGTTGAAGGGGGCCTTAATCTTTTCGAAGATAGATCTGAGGTCAGGATACCATCAGCTTAAGGTTAAGGAGGCTGATATTCATAAGACGGCCTTTAAGACTTGCTATGGTCGCTATGAGCTCATGGTAATGCCATTTGGGTTGACCAACACGCCAGCAGCGTTCATGGATATGATGAATCGAGTGTTCCACCCTACCTAGACCGGTGTGTTGTGGTATTTAGTGACGATATCTTGGTTTATTCGAAGTCGAGGGGAGCATGATGCTCATCTGCAAATAGTTTTGTAGATTCTGAGGAAGAAGCAGTTGTATGCCAAATTCAGTAAGTGTGAATTTTGGCTGAAGGAGGTTACTTTTCTAGGGCACGTTGTGTCGGTTGAGGGGATTAGGGTTGACCCTCGAAAAATTGAAGCGGTGTTGGATTAGAAGCCGCCTAAGTTGGTGGCAGTGATTCAGAGTTTCCTTGGTTTGGCCGGATACTATCGAAGGTTTGTTGAAGGATTCTCCTTAATTGCAGCACCATTAACTAAGTTGTTACGGAAAGGAGTTTTGTTTGTTTGGACGGATAAGCAACAGGAGAGTTTCAAGAGGTTGAAAAGTATTTTGATGGAGGTTCCAGTGTTGATTCAGCTGGAGGCTGGGAAGGAATTTGTGATTTATTGTGATGGTTCACACACAGGGTTAGGGTTTGTGTTGATGCAAGATGGAAAGGTGGTTGCGTATGCATCTCGGTAGTTAAGATCGCACGAAGCGAATTACCCCACCCATGACTTGGAGTTGGCAGCGGTGGTTTTCGCTTTGAAGATTTAGAGGCATTATCTTTACGGGGAGAAATCCATCATCTTCACTGATCATAAGAGCTTAAAGTATCTTTTGACTTAGAAGGAGTTGAATCTAAGGCGGGAGGTGGATCGAGTTGTTAAAGGATTACTACTGCTCGATCGAGTATCACCTAGGTAAGGATAACGTTGTAGCAGACGCTCTAAGTCATAAAATAATCTCTAACTTAAGAGCAATGTTTACTCACCTTAGTCTATATGATGATGGAAGGTTATTAGCTGAACTTCAGGTGAAACCCTCATGGGTCGACCAGGTTAAGGAGAAGCAACAGACGGATGAGATGTTGAAAGAAAGGTTTTCGGTAGGGTCAAATGATGGATCGACAAAATTTAGTGTTGATAAGGATCGGCTGTTATGTTTCCAAGGGATAGTATGCATGCCTAAGGATCCTGAATTGAGACGAAGGATTTTGCAAGAAGCGCATGGAAGTCCATATGTTATGCATCCGGGAGGGAGTAAGATGCATCGAGACTTACGGGAGCAGTTCTGGTGGCCAAACTTAAAACGGGAGGTGACTGACCTAGTGGCCAAGTGTTTAACCTGTCAGCAGGTCAAGGCGGAGCATTAATTACCATCAGGGTTATTGCAGCCGGTGAAGATTCCCCAATAGAAGTGGGAAAGAATCACAATGGACTTTGTTAGTGGGCTACCCCTCACACCTATTAAGAAAGATTCGGTTTGGGTGGTTGTGGACCGTTTGACGAAGTCTGCTCACTTCATACCAGTACGGGTCGATTACTCTTTGCAAAAGCTGGCTAAGCTATATGTAGCAGAAGTGGTAAGGTTGCATAGAGTACCGATATCGATCATATCGGATAGGGACCCTAGGTTCACCTCGCGATTCTAGAAGGCGTTACATCAAGCACTGGAACGGTTGAATTTTAGTATGACATTTCATCCTCGGACCGATGGACGATCGGCGGGTGATTCAAGTCTTGGAGGATATGTTAAGAGGGTGTGTCATTGATTTCAGAGGTAGTTGGGAAGAGTTCTTACTGTTAGCAGAGTTTGCTTATAACAACAGCTACCAGTCAAGTATCCATATGGCACCCTATGAAGCTTTGTATGGGCGAAAGTGTCGTACCCTACATGTTGGACAAAATTAGGGAACATCAAATTTTGGGTCCAGACTTGGTCACCGAGACGGAGGAGAAAGTGGAAGTGATATGGGCTAGACTAAAAGAGGCGGTGGATAGACAGAAGTCCTATGCTGACTTAAGACGTAAGGACATAGAGTTTGTTGTGGGGGACAAGGTATTCTTAAAAGTATCGCCATGGAAGAAAGTGCTAAGATTCAAACGTAAGGGTAAGTTGAGCCCCAGATTTATCGGACCATATCAAGTGTTGAAGCGAGTAGGACCAGTGGCATATCAGCTTAAGTTACCCCAAAATTAAGTCAAATTCACGATGTATTTCATGTCTCTATGTTAAGACGTTATCGTTCGGATCCATCTCACATAGTGCCTATGGAGGAAATTGAGGTAAGACCTGATCTATCCTTCGAAGAGGAACCGGTGGAAATTCTGGATCATTATGTCAAGGTGTTGCGAAGGAAAATGATTCCATTGGTTAAGGTGTTGTGGCAGAATCATGGTTTTGAAGAGGCTACGTGGGAACCAAAGGAAGCAATGCGATAGCAATACCCCATCTTTTTGATCAAGTAATTTCGAGGATGAAATTTCTTTAAGGGGGTAGAACTGTAACATCCTGAATTAATGGGTCTATGCGTTTAATGTAAGGATATGTTTAATATGTTAATTTAAGTGATAGGGGTCCAAACTGGGCTCAGGACTAGGAAAAAGGCCTTGGTTAAATTATCTAATTGGGCATAATAGAGTTAAAAGGTGGTAATTGTGTTTAAAATACCAATGTGGGCTTGTGGCCCAACAATAGGTGGTGCTAAAAGGTGGCTTTACTAACAGTTAAAGAGGCCCAAGTTTTGGCCGCAATGAGCCCATGTTTCTGGGCCATTTTTGGCACTTAAAAGGGAGCAAGGGGAGACGCCACAACAAGGGTGTAAGGGGCCCAAAATTTAAGTTTTAGGGAGCCCAATTCTCTTAATTTAAGTGAGCTCAAATTTGGCATTAGGGTTAGGAGAAGTGGACGAAATTAGGCTCAAAAATAGGAGGATTTACATGGAATTTATAGTTGATAATATAAAAGATAAAACGGAGAAAAGATATGAGCTATCAAGGAAAGGTGATGGCTGAAAATCCACCACCTAGAGGAGTGAAAAATTCGGCTACTTCATGAAGAAGGGGTGCCGAATTTTCCCTTTTTATTACCTTGACTTTTAGTAATCAGGGAGGGTACTCTCGGGTTTTTAAGGTAGGTGCCAAAATCTCTATAAATAGAGGGGAGTAGCTCACCAACTCCAGTATTTGAACCCTACTTTTTTCTTCTTAACCTGTGCCAAAATTCTTAACTCTTCCTCTCCAATTTCTTTTCTTTTTATTTCTTTGAAAGCCGAACAATCCCTACTCTTTGTCGATTTCTTCCTCTAAAAGCTGAAACTATTCAAGATTCCTTCTTATCATCTTCTCTTTTTGATTTTTCTGAAAAGTCGCGATCCCTAAGGAGTTGTCGATTTCCCTCTAATAAGATAAGTGTCGATTCTTGATTTCTCTTAAGATCTCTCTCTCGATTTTTAAAAGGCAAAGCCAAAAAACTAATAGTCTAATGGTTCTATGTTGGGTGACAATCTGGGATTTGAAGGAAACTTGATCGTCTAGATCTAAAAGCCGAAAATAGCTAGTCTCCAATTTCGTGATTTTAAGGTAAGATGATTTTTCCTAGATCTTTACTAGATTCGTTCATTATATACAAGATCTAAACTTTATGATGAGGATTAACGGTCATATATTGTGATAGTAGTTCTGACAAGGACTTGTGATGGAATTAAATATGGATCAGGCAAAGGAGAGAATCCCTAAGTTTAAGAAACGAGCGGTATCTGCCGTTCGAGATTGGCCACTTAGTTGTGGACCGACTTTTGAACAATACCTTAGGCAGATAGCAGTTGTGTCGACTATGGATAACATCGACATAGAAAGTATCATTCTATCGATAACCAGGTGTGTAGATCTCTAACACACACTCTCTAATTGTATTTTATGTGTAGTGGGCTAAAAAGCCAGAAAGTGGTTATGTAGACATTCGATTAAAACCCTAAAAGAGTTAGGCAAGGATGCCAGGTATGCAACCATGGAAATCTCTATGTGTATTATGACTTATGAAAGCCCGTTTGATGTTCTCTTTGTGTATGTATGCATGGGGTGGGAATATAATATGAAAAGGGAAGTGCAATATGGGTCACATGGTGACCGGTGGTAGAAATCCCACGAATATAAATATGGGTCATATGGTGACCGGTGGTAGAAATCCCACGAATATAAATATGGGTCACATGGTGACCGGTGGTAGAAATCCCACCAATTTAAATGTTAGATCACACAGTGATCGGTGGCTATGCCACATGGTGTGTAGCGGACAGAGGGTTGATTGTAGAAATCCCTAAGGTGTGATGGTTGGTACGGGTTGGTGTGTAGGGGATGGAATTCTAGGATGGGTTGGGCTATTCATTATGTATTGTCTATCATGTATTGTGATTGTTGCCTTTATGTATGGGCCAAGGCCCATAATGTGATTGTGGGCCTTAGGTTAGTGTGTTCAGGATTTATACACTGAGTCTTGGTGACTCACGCTTTCCTTTTCTCTACTCTTTCAGATGAGTAGTAGATCGTGGACATGTGAGCCGAGATGGACTCAAGGGGCCATCAAGTTATTCATTTTATACTTTTCGCTTTATTTCAAGTTTTAAATGCTGGAATTATTTGATGTAATAAGGCTCCGTAGCTTAGGTTTAAGCTAATATTTGTTAGTGTTTATTTCTTCTCAAATTTTATGAACAAGACTTATGTTTTAAAGGAAGTAAAAAGATGGGATTTTCAAATATGATTTCAATAACTTCCATTTTGAAAAAAAATAAATTATAAAGATTTTCTACAAGTGCCACCTATTTAACGAATATCTACAAGAATGACTAAGTTTTTCAAAACCATTCTAAGTAAAGTTTTTAACATTAAACCCGTAGCATACCAGATCCGGTTGGAACTTATGGGCTGGGTTTGGGGTGTTACACTGCCACATACCGTTCTAGTGGCATCACCACATACCGATATAGTGGCTTCGCCACATGTTCGTAATTTAGTGGCATCGCCACATACCGATATAGTGGCTTCGCCACATGTTCATAATTTAGTGGCTCAGCCACATATACTGTTATTAGCAGCTTGATTGCATTATTGGAGAGTTTTGGCTGGGTGGGTTGATATGGTCCCCACATGGTGTGTTGGTTAGTAAGGATGGAGAGTTAGTTGGCTGGATAGGATTGGGGTGAGTATATATCCATTTGCATTGAGATGATTTGGGGCTTAGGCCCAGATTGTTACCGAGTAGGGCTTAGGCCCAGACCGACACCGTATGGGCTCAGGCCCAAATTATGATCGTATAGGGGATTACACACTGAGTTCTCGTAACTCACCCCTTTCTTTTAACCGTGCAGGTAATCCCCAGCGTTAGAGGATTTGGAGCTGCGGAGGACTCGAAGGTGGCCATACGTCGGACTTGTTAATGAGCGAAATTTAGCTATTATGGGTTAAATTTATTTTATATTATTTTGTTTGGGTTAATATTTTATGTAATAAGGCCATTGGGATTTTCTTTTTAACTTTCATTTGGTAATTCTTTTAGTTATGAACTGCTAAACAAGTAAACACGGGTTTTTAAAACAACAACTACTGTTTTCAAATTATCACGAATCCACATCTTTTAAAGTCAGTCTTTTGCGAAAAACAACGTTTTTGATAATAATATTAAGTTTGTAAGAAAAATATCTACAAGCAAATCTTGTTTTGAATTATTTGAAAGTCGAGATTTATAAACGGTGAAAGTTTTAAAACTAAGGAAGGGTTTTCATCAAGTGCGTAGTTTTCAAATAACCTTGCGATGTGACATGCTAGATCTAGCCATAACGTCTAGGCTGAGTTTGGGGTATTACACTTATAGTTATAAGGGCAATGGTGATAAGGCATGTGATATGAGTGATGAATAGGCTAGTGGAAAATTTTGGTTAAAAAAAAATTTCCAAATACAATGGAAGATTAAAAATTTTGAAAACTGAGTCAGTTTGTGATATTTATAGCACAAAATATTTTCTAAAAAGGTAAAATCATTCTTAGCTTTCAACTGAATGACCTTCTCTACTATCATTGTACCACGAATTGCGTCGAGTGTGGCTCAAGCAACACGAACCAAACACAGAATATAAAACAATTTAATTACTTTTAGTAGGAAAGTAATTCTCTCAAATAGAAACCAATCGAATTATAATTCTCAGAAATAGAATTTGATCTTAAAAAAAATAAATTTCCATTATTTTTTGGCAAAATAACAACATATGAAACTTGTGTGTAAATAACTATACAAATGTCATCTATTTATAGGAAGAGATAGGAATCCTGGTTGAAGAAGAACAATACAAATAATATTTAATTAATAGAAAATACTCATCTAGTCTAACTAGGAGAGTGATGGGAAACACACCCTAGTAACTAAGGTTGTTCCCCATCTCTCTTATGATGAGGGGTTTTTTGTCTCTTCTGTATTAGGTCTACTTATATATGCTTCCTAAACTTTTAACCTTACACTTTATAATTCAATCCAACCCAATACTTATTTTCTATTTTCCAAAATAAATATTATTTAATTAATAAATATAATTTAATGACATTACTTTCCCAATTAAATAACTTTTCAATGCAATTCTAATTTTGTTAAAATAATAAGTTTACCATAAAAGAATCTATTAGAAAATATATTTAATTTACGTAATTGAATTTGTAATGATTAATTAATTTAATTCTATTTTTGAACTTCAATTATTTAATTATAATTAATTAAATAATAATTTGAAAACCATAAATTAATTCTTAAGTTATTTTTATACTCAGTAAGAAAACACATTCATTTGTGAATGCAATCCATTTCTCTAACTTCATCATTTTCATTCATTTCTATTAGTTTGATTCTACATTCAAATCATTTCTGGTTTCAATGAGCTAGCGGAGGGATCAATTGGACATGTATAATTTGGGCTCAAATAATTTATAATTAAGTTTCATCTTTTTTCCTATTAATTATAAACTTATTTAGTCACAAATTAATTCCACTATAATATCGTGATTGATCTCTCCCTAATTACATATCATTATGAAAACTACTCAATAAGTGCTCGTCCAATGACATTGTCATAAGTGTGTTACCGTCATAGGATATCCTTAGTCTCTTTGAGATAAATCTTTCACTCAATATGATCTTATTTTATCTCATAGTAATCATTACATCCTCCTTCATGAAAAGTGAATTAATATCAAATGGTAATCAAGTCATTTATCACAAGGAAAAACGACCTATGGCCACGTTTACCTTTCATCTATCATTTAATATCTATGAAAGGATATCATTTACCCATTAGTTGGGCTATGAATTTTACTATTTTGAATGATGTTACATACTGCAGAATTCGTATACTCAATGCACCAACTTTTGGTTCCTTATCTATTTGAACTCAGGCTTTTACTTAAATCAAAGTATACGAGTCACGCATACATAGGTCATCATCCACTTAGGATTAATGTATGCCATACTATGAATGTCACAACTGAACAAATCCATAAACAAATCTAGGATCTATTCTACTTGGGTCATGTCCGATGTACTGTCAATCCAATCAGTCTCATCTATATCTCTATCTTTTGGGAATCATCTACTCTAATGCTCAAGAAAAAATATTTCCCCAATTAGATTTGAGAGGCGGCATATTAGTTTTTTAATCGGTTTGTTCATTTTATATTAGACTAAGGACATGTTTAGGTTCATCTATTAATACAAGTTGCCTTTTCGTATCATGGTCCAACCACGTAATACCACCTAGCATTAGTTAAACATTAGATAATCAGTGAGCTTATATTTTCTTCCATTTTGCTTTGTGTGGAAAACATTGAGGACAATATACAAAGGGTACTAATGTAATTAATGGATATTTTTATTAAACCAATTTGTTCAAAAATACAAGTATACTTAGACGAAAATACTACACTTAGGGCACTAGATCCAATAGTTGCAACAATGACAATATTGGGTGAGGGTTTATGTATGGCTCAAGTTTAGAAATTCCAAGTTTCTAGTTTGTGTTTGGACTCAAGTCATTGAAGACAAAAAGCGAAAAAAAATCAAAATCAAAATAAAATTCAACCAAATCAAAAACAATAAAAATCGAATCATAAAATTGAAATAAAACCAAATGATAAATTTATAATATAGTCAAACTTGAATCCTCAAAATTTAACTTAAAATGATAACCTAAATTAACTTGAATCTAAAAATTGAGTTGGTTCAAATAAAATTAAGTTACAACAATAGTATGTTACTTAGATTTGTAGAAAGAGAAATATAACTAATCTTTTATAATAAATAAAAAAGTAGTCAAACAATCATATAAAGGTTATGGGTTATTGTTAAGGCAATATGAGCTAAATGTTGCTAAGTGGTACTTGATAGTGTCAACTACTGACTTCCATTAAGGTGGTTTAAGTACTTGCCTTATTTGGTTTGATAATTTAATGAAGAAAATCTTTAAACCTATTTACGTTCCGTGTTAGTGAAGATACTATAGTCCATATATGGAAACCAATCATTGGCATTTAAAGATTGAATTGGATTCGAGTGAATCAAATCTTTAAACCTATTTATGTTTCGTGTTAGTGAAGATACTATAGTCCATCTATGGAAACCAATCATTATCATTTGAAGATTGAATTAGATTCAAGTGAATCAAATCAACCCTTGGAACATAGAGGATTGATCAAGATTATGTGTTGTTTTGAAAATCATATCTTTAATTGATCGTGCTTGGAAAGTTGAAATCGTGATAGTTATTTTCAAGGATTTACTTTGTATTCACTTAGTTTCTATGTTAGCAGGTTGAAATTGATATATGCTTTAAGGCTTCTTTAGGTTTTGTATGAGAGCTTCTTGAGTGCATTCTAATATATTCATTTGAAGAACTTTTTGTGAGAGAGTGCAAACCTTTATTGTAAATATTGTTGAGTGTTTACTACCTAAGTTCTTAGAGGGAGGATTTGGAGCTGAGAGTTCTAGTCTTTAGGTACAAATGTGAGATCTCTATACTTGGGGAGTGATAGAGTGTAAATCACTAGTATATGTTGATGACGTCACGAACTAACTAAAATACGACAAAGGCAAGCACACCTATCGAATGGTAGTATAGCTATGGTGAGTCCGGAATATCGTATCCACAAGGACTAAAAGTACTAATAATAACTATCTTTCTATTATTTAGTCTAATAATTAAGGGGATTGTTTTAATCTAAAATTAAACTAAATAATTAACTATGAACGTGACAGAGAGTGAATTGGGAAAATACATTAATAAAACCAATAAGAGAGACAATACCCAGGAAAGAATCCACCTAGATTTCACTTATCATTCCGATTTTGAATTAAACGATTTATTCACTTGTCTTGATCCATTGAAATTCCTAAATTATGTTAATATCTCTTTCGAGACTAAGAAGAACTAACTCTAGGTTGATTAATTGAAATCTCTTTCTAATTAAAACCCCTATCGTCGCATTAACTTAATCTATGGATTCCCCTTTTAGATTTGACTCTAATCCAACATATTTATGTCGTCCTATTTCTAGGATTGCAATCAACTCCGCTTAATTATGCTCGATCTACTCTTAAGAAGGGACTTTTGCTCCACTAGTTAAGCACATCAAACTTGGATTAATATCCTGAAAATATTAAGGCAAGGATTAAGAACACATAATTAAGAACAAGAACAAGTATTTATCATGTAATTTAGATAATTAAATAATATGATTCATTATAGGTTTCATCTTTTCTAGATATTTTAGGGAGTTTAGTTTATAATGTAAAAGGAAAACATCTCAAAATTAGGAAAACAACAATACATAAAGAACCCAAAAACTTCTAAGGAAATTTGATGGAGATCTTCAATCTTAAATGAGATATTGCTTCTGAATTGATTCCGAGGGCTTCCTTCGAGTAATTTCTTTGTTCCACTCTACGTCTCTCCGTCCGCCTTAGATCCTCTTCTAGTGTGTATTTATAGATTTTAGAATGCTTAGAAACCCTAAAATTAGGTTTTTTCGCGTAACATGGAAGCAAGGTACAAAATCGAGACGGGCTGGCACATGGGCGTGTGGCCAACCCGTGTGGCTTACAAGCGCATGTGGCCAACCCGAGTGGAATTGCCCAGGACGTGTGGATCCTGGAAATGTCTTTTGCTCGATTTTGGCTTTTTTTTCGCTCCTTTTACTCCCTTATGCTCACCTAAGTATAGAAACATGAATTTAAAGGATTAGGAGCATCAAATTCACTAATTCACATAATAATTCATCCAAAAATGCATCAAGAATGGGATAAAAAAATTTTACTTTTATGGCTTATCATATGTAAACAAAGATAATGGAATTACTCACTGAGCTAGACTCTGCACACGTAGGGAAACTGAATTGCATAAACAAATCATTTTACTATAATACTATGTTTAGCTCCTAAATATTAAATAATAATATTTATGGATTCTCTCGTCGGATTTGTGGTCTCTAAATCACTGTTTTCAACACCACTAAAAACGAGTTGTTACAACACAATTTTCGTAGTGATGAACTATAGTGACCACTGTAATTTAGCACTTCCATTACAATTTACATTTAAAATAAACAAGCAGCAATAGTTATCACACGAAAAAAAAAAAAAAAGAGAAAAATGTTAAGATTTTTTATTTCCTGTTGCCTCCTTGTAATAAAAATAAATAAATAAATAAAGTATGAGTAGGCTTAAAATAGTTAAAAAATGGCCCGTAGCGTTATCAGGCTTAACATGAACAACCATATTATTGGTAGTTTGTGGAATAGGCACCACAAAAAATAAAGCATTTGCAGATTAGATGGATTGACTTAACATTTTCTTATCCTCAAGAATCTATGCAAGGAGAGCATATCATATAATTTTAAACAATAAATCAATTAGAATTTTGTAAGTAGTAGAAGAAATTCTTCTCTGCTGAGGCAGTGAAGCAAAATCAAACCCCTCAAAGAAAGGAGCCCAACGCAGTAAATAGAGAGAAATGTTAGAGAATCTTAAATTCTTACAATCCACCCCACAGCTACTTCAACCTCCAACTTCAGCTGCCCCTCTCCCACAACTCCATTCCACTTGTTTTCCCATTCTGAAACAGTTCAAAATTTCCCGACGAGAGCTTACAATTTGTAGCAACTCCTCACTGCTTCTTCTCTTAGGTTCTCAAGCCCTTGAGTCTAAGGCAAAAGCTGAAGAAAGTTCACCCAAGGACAATCAACAGGAGGAAGAGAATGTTGCTACCCCTAATCCTAACTGCAGCAACAAAGTTCCTACCAAACGAGCTTTTCTTGATATAGCAATTGATGGAGAGTCCGTTGGTCGCATTGTTATTGGGCTATATGGAGATGATGCTCCGGTAGGGGCAGCCAGGTTTGGTAGTATAGTTAGTGGAGCTGCTGGAATTAGCTACAGACGAAAAGAGTTCGTTAAGATTATGCCAAACTACGTGCAACATGGTGGGTTGAGATCATATGGTGTTGATGCTGAGCTTGCCAAGAGAAGTGGAAGCAATCTGGCCGTTGAAAATTTGCGGGAGGAGTGGGAGAGAGAGTATGGAAAGTGTCCAGGAGTTAAGAACTTGGCTGGAACAGTGAGCATACTGGTGAGGGATCCCTCCAAGCCGCCTCCCAAGCTAAAGTTGGTTGCACGAAAGGGCAAGCTGGAGATTGATGAAGAGGAGATTGGAACCGACCCTAATGGCACAGAGTTTGTGATTTCTATCATGGATTCACCAGAACTGGATGCTTCAGCTCTTGTAATTGGACAAGTGTTGGACGGAATGGAGGTTGTAAAGAGAATTGGACAAGTCAAGACTGTTCAAGAGAACACTGCTTCTCCTTATTTCAGGTATGCTTTCCAACTCATGGCAATTTGATTTTATTAATTGAATGAGATCTGCCTCAGAGAGGTTGATTCAACATTTCTTTGGGAGTTGGGACCATTTAGACTAAAAATAGATGCTTTGTGTTTGGTGAGCAGAGTGGCCAAGCTAATAGGCGACAAAAGAGCTGTTGTGGCAGAAAGGGGCTTCAATCGCCCCTACGCAAAGGTGGTAATCAACAACTGTGGCTTGATGGACTGAATCAAATCTCCTTTGCATGCTTGCTTTCTCATATTGTTTCAATTTTTGAATGAAGGGTGACCAGTTCTATGGTTATGAGATAAATACAAGTATTTCTACAATTGTATTTCTAAGAAACCCCCATGAAATTCTATCAATGTCAATTGCCCAAATTTTGTTAAATTCATAAGCTCTAGTGTGGTAATTGCCAAATTAAACTCCGGCTTTGATCTCAGCAAGAATTTAGCTAACAATGTGTACAATATATTGGTATGTTAGCAAATGGGTAGAATTAGAGACAGATACATCATCAAGATTAGGCAGAGTCACGCTCTTTGCTTGGGTGTTTGGCTATCTACAATATTTTCTGGTAATATCTTAATTCACATGTTTACTTTATAAAATCGAATTTGTATTAAATCCAAATATTACTATTCAAATTAAAATTAATTCTTCATAGGTAGATCAGTTAAATTCCCAAATTTAGTATGTTAAATTTATTTTAAAGAATTTAAAAGTAAGGCAGATAATGAATTATTATATATAAATTTATTATCTACAAAAGTAAAGTAAATTTAAATAATAGATATTCGAATTTGAGTTCATTATATATAGAAGTAGAACAGAGTTATATAATGAATATTTGAAATTAATATCTAAATCCTCTCTAAGGTCATCAATAATATTTAAAAGAGTAATGATTTTTTAGCTTTTTAACTTTATAAAAAAATCATTTTGATCATCTATTCAATTTTCATCTCTTTTAACTACATTGTTTGTGAAATCACTTAAAATGGATGAAAAAATAATATTTATTAATTTTGCTGACATGGTATATACTTGAATTGTCATTTGGACACCATGTCAACAATTTGTTAATTTTAAAAATTTTAAAAATTATAAATTTTATTTTAAAAATTAAAATTATAAAAAACATAATTTTAAATTTAAAAATAATTAATTTACACGTAAATATACATATTTATGTATGCTACACGTAAATATATTTTTCTTATAGTACGTGAATATGTTATTAATTTTTAAAATTTAAGATAAATTAAATTACATCAACATGTCAATAATAATTAAATTATATTCTATTTATTGATTGAATCTTAGCTCAGTTGCTATTAGTATTCTTGTTAGTTTAAGAAAATATAGATTTGAGTGCGTTGAAGTGCATTTATCATCCTATTTAAGAGTTGATAAAATATTTATGACACAACTATGATGTGTGTGAAAATAATTATGTAATAAATTCATTAAAAATTAACATGAAAATTAAACATGATTTTGGTTGAAACGATTGAAGGTTAGGGAGTGAATAGTATGGAGTCTTGGGTTCAAATTCCATTTAAGGGTGTGAATTTTTTGGTTTCATACTGGTTAGTCACAAGAATTAATTTAGTTAGATGTCAGTTCCGAGTTTTTTAAAAATTCAATTATCAATTAATTCATTTCAAATCGAGTAATTAATTGATTTAACAGATTGACCAAAATTAATGATATTATATATATTATATCTACAAGCCCAAACCCAATATATTATATATAAACCCAATATGTATTATATATCTAAACTCCAATATATATAAACCTAATAGATTTATAAACTAAACAGGTCAAAGAAAAAATATTATGAAAAATAAAATAAAAATAAAATTGTTGAGGTAGTTTTATGAGGAGTGCCAAAGAGCAATGCTAACACTGCTCAAACTCATGAACCTGCCATATGTAAATTTTGATAACAAAATCCTTGAGATTTAATCTTTTGTTGATACTTTGGACATGTGTAATGTAACATTTCAAAAACTGGGTTAGAAGAAATTGCATTTCGAAACCAACGTGGTCGTCCCTTGAATTTGAGTTTAGATTTTGGAAATTTTTATAAGTAATTGATTTGGTTTAGTGGTTGAGTGTTTTGCCTATGTGTGTGAGGTTCTAGGTTCAAATCTTCCTTTTGGAAATTTTGCTATTTTGCTTAAACCCTTACCTTGGAATGTGTGGTTTATAAGTTAATTGTGTGCAATTGATATTAAGAATAGGTTTGTTGGCTCAATAGTAAAGTGTTTATATACCCTTGGTCTTATGTTCAAGTTTCGGTAAAAGTTATAGAGATGTTTTTACTGAAATGCCTTGTGGGGTAGTTTATTTTAGTTAATTAAACTTTCCCCAAAACAAAAAATCTCTTTTTCTTTTCACATTGTCTTCATTTTTTATTTCTAATGTTACCTTTTGCTTCCTTCTTCATTGTTTCAGTTTCACCGTTTCAAGTTCATTTCTTTTTGCTATGTTGCATTACACTGTTTCTGTATGGGGATTGGCTTCTCCTTTCTAGTTCAATTTGTTGGCAGGTAAGTTTGATTTAAAGTTTTGGTGTCGAAAGTTCTTCGATGTAACTTCAATTTTGGAATGTTAGTTTTTAGCGATTTGACTACGAGTTAACCATTTATTGAAAAATTACTTGTCATTTAGGGATGGGAACTCATCATTGTTATTTCTACTTCGAATTCGTATCAGGTGTGTACCAAAAACCCTTTCTTCTTCGAATTTTAGTCGTCAAAAAATGGGATTGTACATGCCACACGACCGAGTGCCAAGCCATGAACTTACTGCTATGAAATTGGAGGCACACGAGCGTGTGCCTAGACCATGTGTATGGTTATGAATTGTGTAGGGTTCACATGGGCCAGTGACATGGGCGCGTGTCTAGGTCGTGTAACTCACTGTTTGCTAATTAGGACCACACAGGCAAAGGACATGGGCGTGTGTCAAGCTGTGTGGGACACACGGACGTGTGCCAGACTGTGTGGAGTCACAAGGGCTAGCTCTCTAGGCCAGCTGAAACCACACGAGCATGTGAAACAATATTTGGAATTTTTCGCTCGTGCCACAAGTGTCTTTCAAAATGAATGCAAGCCTACATAGGGTCCGTACAATTTGAATTAGACTGTATAACTTGATATCTGATGATTTGACGATGAACAACTTAGTATGTTTGCTATGTAACATCCTAGATTAGGGGTTATGCATTTAGTGCATAATTCATGTGTTAGTGGGCTAGTGAGGGTGTTTGGAGATGTTTGAGGGGCTTTGGAAATTCTAGGATAAAGATGGAAGCTTTGGAAAATTATTGGTTTTTAAGTTAAAAAGGGGGAGCTGGGCTAAGGTAGCCTTAAGAAAAGTATTGGCGAATATAGGACACAAGAAGTGATGTGGAAAAGTGGCAAGGGACGCCACCTAAGGTGCAAGGGTGGTTGCGTCAAAGGGGGTGCCAAGGGGAAGGGGTTCGAATTGCAGGAATCGCAATTGGGAGTTTTTATTTTTAGCGTTGGGCTAAGGAGGCCTCAAGGAAAATTTTGGGAGCATTTGGACATGGAACCAGGCCTTGGTAAAGTGGCTTCCAAGAGCCACTTAAGGGCCTGGAAAGGACGCCTGGACAAGGGCCTTGGTTCGAATCCCGTTGGCGGCATGGGCGTGTTTTTATTTTGCTTTGGCATTAAGACAAGAGGGAGCTAGGGAAGGAGGCTTTAAAATAAATTGTGGCTAGCTTATGTCATAAAAGAAGGCCATGGCAGAGTGGCTTGGGGCGCTATATGTGGCTTGCGGCAATGAGGGCCCAGGTTCGAGTTATGAAGGAAGCAAGAAAGGGCATTTTATTTTTGTGCAAGAAGAAGGCACTTGGGCTAAGTAGGTCTTAAAAGGAATTGTGGTGAATTATGTCACAAAAGAACCAGCAGAGAGTGGTCAAGGCATTACTGCAGCTTGCTTCAAAGGGTTCTAGCAGTCCCATGTTCGAACCATGTAGGCAAAGAAATGAGTTGGGTTTTATTTTTATTTTATTTTTCCTTGAGACAGAGTAGTGGGACGGCATATGGACTCTCAAATGATAAGGATAATGCTTGGTTTTATTTTTATTAAATTGGCTAAGAGTAGGATAAGTGTAGTTTTATTTATTTGTTTTAAGATGGTAGATATAAGATAATTTTAGTTTTATTTATTTATTTTAATTATGGTTTTATTTAATTTAGATTAAATGAGATATTAGTAAGGGATATTGTTTGTTTATTTCATTTATTTAAGTGGGTGATAAAGAGATAAAAATGGAGAAAATTTTGGGATGTGATAAGGGGGAGAGGTAGTGGCCGATTGAGGGGCTCTTGGTGTTGGTAAATTCGGTCATAAGGAGGGGGTTAAGTGCCAAAATTGTTAGTTTTTCTTTAGTGTTACTTTGCCGAAATTCCATTACTCCTCTCCTCTTCTTTTCTTTTTATTTTCTTTCAACCCCAAAACCCTTCTTTTTATTCCTTGAATAGCCGAATACCCCATCTTCTTTTGAGAGCTATAGTCGAATGTGTAGTCACCATTTAGAGCATAAGTCGAATCATCAAGGAAGGTGCCACGACTACTTTCTTGTAGTCTCTCTAAACAAACGCCAGGTAAGTACCCCTATTAAGCAGTTGGTTTCTCTCTCTTCTTGTGGTATGTCAAATCAAGGGTAGGCCTTGATTTCTAAGAATGGTTAATATGCTCAAGGCCATATTAATGTGTTTCTTTTGTGCCAACGTTAGGGAGCATTAAAGGAGTCTTTCGGATTTGTAGAGATTAAGGTAAGCAATTGGTAATATTCGGCCAAGGGCCATCTTTAGAGTTTTCATGTCCTAAGCCGATTCTAATGGTTGCTAAGTAGGGATTTCGACTATTCAAGGAGCAAGTGGTGATTCAGGATTTAGTTTAGTAAGGTAAGGAGGCTTGTGTTATTCAGCTATAGGCCATATTTGGGTTTAAAAGTGACTGATTCTATCTATGGATGTTAGGGGTAAATCGGCAGAGATAACCAAGGCCTTCGGGATTTGGTAGGAGACCAAATCGGCATTAAGGGAGGAAGAAAAACCCTGTTCATCGTGTTAGATCCTAGTAATTTGGGATTTCGCTAAATTGTAAGGTGTGTGATTAACCCACCGTTTTCCGGGTTTTTGCTATATTTGCATGTGTGAATTATGTGCTAACTAGTGCAGTGGCAGTTATGTGGTGATGACCCTAAAAAAGGGTATATTGATAATCAGGTTAGTATTATCTGTTGATACGAATGTGAAAGTGCCGATGTGAATGTGACTATGCCTATGGAAATATGATGGTCTACCTTAATAACATGTGCATGCATTTATTAATATTATGCCACTATTACATGTTGCATGTGCATGGGTTGGGACATGAAAGAAGGTACGGGTGTACTTTGAGTACGTGGTTTGATGTTAGGCTTGAGCTACATCGTGGATTGACGTTGACTGAGGTCACGTTGTGGATTAATTGCGATTTAGTTCGCGTGGCTTGATGAGTGGCTATGTGCCTCATCGTGGTTGATATCGGCTAAGTGCCATATCATGGTTGATGAGTGACTATGTGTCCCATCGTGGTTTTGGTGTTAGCTACGGCTACATCGTGGATTGGCACTGACTGAGGTCACGTTGTGGATTTTTGTGCTTTATTGTACGTGGATGGCATTTATTGCCTTTTGGAGTGAAAATGAGAGGGTGATTTGATAATCCCCTGGTGTGTGGTAGGCTAGATACGGGGGTGTGTAGAGGATGGACCCTAGGTTTGGGTTGGGTACACTTTGCATAATTATATCTGATATGTGAATTTAATGTGAAAGTGGGCCAAGCCCAATTGATACGTGGACTAACGTGGAAATGGGCTAAGCCCAGTATGTGAAAAGTATGTGGTTAATTACCCTGTTACCTGATAAGTGTTATGAATATGGGCCAAGCCCAGAATGTGGTAAATTGTGAATATGATATCTTGTTATCTGATATATGGGTTAATATGTGTTAACATATGGGTGGAAATCAGTGGTTTAATTACACACCGAGTCCGTATGACTCACCCAATTTTATCAACATCGCAGTGATGCTTGGACCGGGTTTGGAGTGGATACGAGGTGGCCCATGCGAAGACATTTTATTTAATTAATTAAGTATTTATATTTTCAGATTTTGATTTAGTGTTTATTGTAATAAGGCCCATTAAAGTATTTAAGTATTTTTTTATTATTAAGTATCTTTATTGTTATGTTTTATTATGGATTGACAATTGAGATATCTTTCGCCAATGGTTTTATTTTCTTAAATCAGATATAATAAAGTTTTATTTTGGATATTTTTATCAAGCTTCTATTATTTAAAAATTTTAAATGGACATGGTTTTTGAATAAGAACAAAATTTTCAAGTTCCACCACATGTCGATATTTTCAAACGCTTTTCAGTAGTGACATTTCAAATTCGATCAGAACGAATGGGCGGGTTTGGGGTGTTACAGTTTGGTATCAGAGCCCGATTCAAAACTCGAATTTGAGGGTTTTGGGTCCAAAAATGTTTTCAAAAATGGGCTTTTCAAAATATGGACTTTTATTTCATGTTATTCGGCATGGCACTCAGATCTCCTACCAAGTCCACGGGTAAGTACTTCTAATTATTGAAGTGATTGCTTATGTGAATGTTATGGGCTTATTTGGGCTCAGAGATTAGAATATTAGGGCTATTGAACCCTAGGGCTAGTGCACTCAAACACATGCATAAGACTTAAGGACTATGAAACAAACTCAGTGAAGTAAGTCACGAAGTTAAGGTGTGGCAACCATTGTGCGATGTTCAGGAGTGGATTCAAGAAGAGCTTGGTACTTAAGCAGGTCCTAGCGACTCACCTCCTCTTTACTCGAATCCTACTCGGTGCGTAGCTACGGCTCACCCTAACCAAGAGGACTTATTCATAAAGTTAAACCCGAAGAACTAAAACTCGAAAGGGACTAGTCAGAATTTTTTTATAAAACCCTAGTTTTAAATCCTTAAATTACCCCTTCGATTTGTAACAAAATCTATTTTGAAAAATTTCTCGAAAAATTTTTCGAATTGCCAAATTACTAAAATACCCCTGGTGGAAGAATTACGAAAATGCCCTTGGTTTCTAAAAGTACCATATTACCCTTGATTTTAATAAAATTTCTCTATCTTGTAAAAGTGTCAAAAAAAAAACTCTATTTTGCAAAAATTCAATGTACTTTGATTTGGGAAAATTACTAAAATGCCCTTGTGTTGTGAATTACTAAAATACCCTCAGTTTTTAAGATTTTCAAAAATACCCTCGACTTTTGCTAAAATGTTTCTACTTTACAAAAATACCAAAAACTTCTGTTTTACAAATATCAAGATATCCTGATTTGGAGAAATTACGAAAATGCCCCTAACTTCTAAAATTATCGAAATAACCCCGATTTCTAAAATTTTGCAACACCTCTGATTTGGAAAATAAATTTTCAAGATTACCCCGAGTTTTTGAAATACCTTTGGTTTATAAAGATTTTTAAATTGATCCTGATTTATTACCAAAATACCCCTGTAGGACAAATGACGAAAATACCCCAGGATAGAAGCACGCGTAAATGTCCAAATAGTGAATGTGTGTGGTAGATACCACTGAATGAATGTGTTCTTATTGATGAATGAATGTGCCTCCATTGAGGAATGGATGTGACTCTCTGAATTAGAGTAATGAACTTGAACTGAAACTTTGTGTGATCGAAAGAACCACTTTTAGAACTTCTTTTCATAAAATTGTTCGCGGTTAATCAGTGGAACAAAAGTACTAATGCATAAAATTTTAATCTGATAAATCGTGACGTTAGACATGAGTTCTAGAGGACATTGTCGTCGTGGACGCAGTAGAGGTAGAATGGCAGTATCAAAACCAGTAGGGTCTGGCCATGGGTCAGAAAATGACGTGCCGCCACTAGCAGTGGGCATGGAGGAGCAAGATTAGATAGGAGAAGACGACGCAGTATCGTGGGCTATGCTACGAGTGCTCTAGCGAGTGGCAGGAGCTAGTGTGGGAAATGGAGCTCAAAAATCAGTATCGGAAAGACTTAGGTCGAACGGAGTCAAGTTTTTGAGGAGTATCGGAGTAGCTCGAATGTAGCGGAGTATTGGTTGGAGGCGCTTGAAAGAATCATGGATGATTTGGATCAGACTCGAGGAAAAGCCGAAAGGTGATGTCTCGTTGCTCGAGATGAAGCTTATCGATGGTGTCTCACCGTCGTGCAAGGTGTTCCGTGAGATCGAGTGTATTGGGAATATTTTAAGCTTAAGTTCAAGGGAAGTACGTTGGATCTAGCTACTTATACTGCAGAGGAAGGCGTTTCTAAACTTGGTTCAAGGAAGCAAGTCAGAGTAGTAGTATGAAGCTGAATTTGTGCGTTAAGTCAAGACGCCAAAGGGATCGTAGCTACCGATTATGAAAGGTGTGTCCGGTTCAAGATGGGCTACGAGATGAGTTAGCGAGAGTTGATTGCACAAGATGAGAAAGAGACTTTGCCATTTTAGTGGAAAAAGCTCGGATAGTGAAGAAGTTAAGAGGACTGTAGAGAAAATCGAGAAAAATTAGGAACAGAATAAGAGAAGTTTTGGACCACAAGATCATTTGGAGATGTTCATAAAATACTAAGGATCAAGAATTCAAGACGTGCACCTATGCCGCTTAAAGAATCGAGTCGTCTATGTGCTCAGTGTGAGAGCACTCACATAGGAGAGTGTTGGGGTAATAGTAAGGTATGTTTCTGATGTGGATCTAAGGCCCTTGGTTAAGAATTGTCCTCAGGCAACGAAGGTTTGTGGTCCAAACCATGGAGGAAATGGTTCCGACCAAGGTTGTGGAACACAGGGTAGAAGAGCTGAAGGTTCGGATGTGAGACAACCAAGGATGTGATAGCGGGTAAGTTCCTTGTTTTTGGAATATTATTGCTTTAGAGATAGTTCATTGCTGTATTGTTGGTGTAGTGTTTGAAACCCTGGATGTGAACTCAAAAAAAAAATTGTGCCTAGGAAGTGTGATGGTTCTATTAAGATCAGAGTGCGCAGCATAAGCGTAGTGCGGTGAGTTAAGATGTATGATTATTCGTTAGTAAGTAATTTCGAAGACGAAATTATTTTTAAGGAGGGTAGAACGTAACATCCTCGATTAGGGGTTATGCATTTAGTGCATAATTCATGTGTTAGTGGGCTAGTGAGGGTGTTTGGAGATGTTTGAGGGCTTTGGAAATTTTAGGATGAAGATGGAAGCTTTAGAAAATTATTGGTTTTAAGTTAAAAGGGGAGCTAGGCTAAGGTAGCCTTAAGAAAAGTATTGGCGAATATAGGACACAAGAAGTGATGTGGAAAGTGGCAAGGGGCGCCACCTAAGGTGCAAGGTGGTTGCGTCAAAGGGGTGCCAAGGGAAGGGGTTGAGTTGCAGGAATCGAATTGGGAGTTTTATTTTTGGCGCTTGGGCAAAGGAGGCCTCAAGGAAAATTTTGGGAGCGTTTGGACATGAAACTGTGCCTTGGTAAAGTGGCTTCCATGCGCCACTTAAGGGCCTGGAAAGGACGCCTAGACAAGGGCCTTGGTTCGAATCCCGTTGGTGGCTAGGGCTTGTTTTTATTTTGCTTTGGCGTTAAGACAAGAGGGAGCTAGGGAAGGAGGCTTTAAAATAAATTGTGGAGAGCTTATGTCATAAAAGAAGGCTATGGCAGAGTGGCTTGGGGCGCTATATGTGTCTTGCGGCAATGAGGGCCCAGGTTCGAGTTGCGAAGGAAGCAAGAAAGGGCATTTTATTTTTGTGCGGCAAGAAGGCACTTGGGCTAAGTAGGTCTTAAAAGGAATTCAGGGTGAATTATGTCACAAAAGAACCAGCAGCAGAGTGGCTGGGGCGTTACCTGCAGTTTGCTTCAAAAGGTTCCAGCAGGTCCCATGTTCGAACCATGTAGGCAGCAAATGAGTTGGGTTTTATTTTATTTTATTTTTCCTTGAGACAGAGTAGTGGGGACTGGCATATGGACTCTCAAATGATAAGGATAATGCTTGGTTTTATTTTTATTAATTTGGCTAAGAGTAGGATAAGTGTAGTTTTATTTATTTATTTTAAGATGGTAGCTATAAGATAATTGTAGTTTTAATTATTTATTTTAATTATGGTTTTATTTAATTTAGATTAAATGAGATATTAGTAAGGGATATTGTTGTTTATTTTATTTATTTAAGTGGGTGATAAAGAGATAATAATGGAGAAAATTTTGGGATGTGATAAGGGGGAGAGGTAGTGGCCGATTGAGGGGCTCTTGGTGTTGGTAAATTCGGTCATAAGGAGGGGGTTAAGTGCCAAAAATTGTTAGTTTTTCTTTAGTGTTGCTTTGCCAAAATTCCATTACTCCTCTCCTCTTCTTTTCTTTTTATTTTCTTGCAACCCCAAACCCTTCTTTTTATTCCTTGAATAGCTGAATACCCCATCTTCTTTTGAGAGCCATAGCCGAATGTGTAGTCACCATTTAGAGCATAAGTCGAATCATCATGTAACACCCTAAATTAGGGGTTATTTGTATTTTAAAAAAAAAAATTCCATGTGGGCTTCATGAAATAAATAAATATAATTTTATTTGACATGTTTAAGGGTCTAAAATAACCTGAGCTAGGCTCGACCAAAGATTAAAATTTCTTTTAAGTATGTACAAGGAAGGAGCCGTAAAGATAGGGCTTAAATAAAATTTAGGAGAAATTGGACACAAGATTGTTATTACGTGTTGGCTTGGTGAATTAAGGGCTTGCAAGGGAGGTCTTGGGTTCGAGGAACGAAAGGAACGTTTATTTTGGGTTTTACTTTAAAGCGTAAGAAGTAGAGAGGTAGGCTTAAAATTAAATGGAATGGCAATTTGACAAGAAAGGCGATTGGGAGAAGTGGCAAGGCGCTAGAAGAGAGGGGTGTTGGGGTCACTGGTTCGAGACCAAACAAAGAAATTTGGATTTTATTTTTCCCTTGTCACGGGCGTGATGAAGAGGAGGGTTTATAAATAAATGGCAAAGGTAAGGGACATGAAAGTCCGGTGGTAAGTGGCTCCCATGCGCCACTTAGGAGTTGGAGGGAGGAAGGCGCGAGTTGAATGGATGGGGAGTATTTTGCATTTTATTTTCTTTATATGCAACGCTGGGCTTTAGTAAGAGGGTTTATAATTAAATGTTGTGGTTAATTGACATGAAAGTCAAAGTGGGAGAGTTGGCCTGGGACGTTGGAAAAAGGGGCTGCTGCTGTTTCAGGCCCTCGGTTCGAATCTAAGGGCAACAAATGTTGTTTTTCCTTTTATTTTTGTTGGCATGGGGAAAGAAGTACGCACTTTGGACTCCCAAATTCAGTGAAAGAGGTAAGTTGGTTGTTTTATTTTTATTCAATTTGTTTAAAAAGGATAGAGGATAAGTGATATTATCTTAGGTGATAATTAAGAGTTTAATTATCAAGATAGGGAGGAGAACTTGGCAAGATAAGGACTCTTTGGGGCTATTTTTGTACAAAGAAATAGAGCAAAGAAATTTCCAAAGAAGTTTATTTTTTCCCTCATCACATCGCCGAAATTCCTTAGGGAATTCTTCAAAAAAAATTCCAGCTTTCTCTTCTTTTATTTAGCCAAAAACCACCTTTGATCTCTCCTACTAATTCTCCTTTTTCTTTCTTCCACCATTGGCCAAATGTCCACCACCTTGCTACTGAAAATTCTTAGACAAGCTGTCCAAAATCTTGCAAAAATTTCCAGCATCTCTTCACTCCCTTGGTGTGCCAATTTTCCTTCTCCTATTTGGTGTAGTCTTGGCGAACATCAAACAAAGGTGTTCTTCTCTATCTATTTCTTCAATCGGTTCTAAGGTGAGTGTCCAAGATCGAATGCTTTCTTTGGTTCTCTTGTACTTGGCGGTTATGACATCGGTGCGTCACCCTCTCTCATGACGTCTTGCAGCGTAGACTAAGCCAGTTTGCCTAGCCTCTGTGTTGCTGAACCTCGCCACAGAGTTCCTTGACCTCGGTTAGAATCGTTGCTTCTCTGCCATTGCCCGACCCTCTGCAATCCCACATTTACATCACGAATACGGTTCGCCCCTACGGGATTCAGGCTCGCTTTCGGGGACAATCTACGACCGATGTTCTAAAGACCCACACTCAAAACATCCTCATCATGGTCGAACAACCTCCCCAATGGGACTTCCACGGCGATTGCAACTGGTAGGTCTCGATTAGTAGCTACAGGCCTTGCTGATTGGCCCACTCTGCCTAGCCTTCTTGATCGTTACCCTTTGGATCCAGCTGACCCAAATCCTCTCTTTTGATTATTCCTACTATAATTTTGCCTCACAGCCTCCTTGATCCCCTCGGCTACCTTAGCCTTTTCCACAAGAGATGAAAACTCACGGACTTGCTGCGGGGCAATCAGTAACCTCAAATCATCTCGGAGTTCGTCCTCAAAGCGGACACAACGCTCGTGTTCAGTAGCCACGATGCCTCTAGCATACCTACTCAGTCTTAAAAACTCCGCCTCATACTCGGCCACGGACTTAGTTCCTTGTACTAGACCCGAAAAAAGCCTTCCTTTGCGCGTCGGTGTAGGTGGTGCCCATATATACAGCGATTTTAAAGTAGTCCCGTAAGATCATCGGTGTGGCTCCATCCCGAATCGTCGACCACCACCGAGTGCACGCTTCATCCTTTAGGCGACACGCCCTTTCGACTTTTCCTCCTCGGTCGGTCAAGATCATCCATTATCCTTTCACAGATTCCACCAATACTACTGCTTGCTGGGTGCCCTCGACACCGGAACACCTCACTCAGTTGGACCGAATTAAGCAGGGAATAGATTTTGAGCTCTTAAATTTCCACCCGACCACAATCTCCGAACTACGCAATCTGCAGCTTGCGACCTTTGCTTACCTGGGTTCGATCCTACTCCTCATTTCAAAAGTAGGAGGTGGTGGTGGCGGTGGTACTTCATTCAGAACCTGTCCGAGCCCTAACGGAGTTTCGACACGATCATCCTACCCTACCGTGTCCACGGTGTCCACGTCCTCTAGAACTCATTCTATCTCTGCGCTTTTAATGCGATTAAGAAAATTTTATGTATTAGCGTTTGTTCCACTTCATTACTCGAGAGAAATTTTATGAAGAAATTTTAATTAGAGATTCTTCGTGCAAACAAGGTTTGATCTTATCTTAGTTCACTGAAGGAGGTTCTTGCATCCATTCCTAATACTTTCCATACCTATTCGCTCTTGGACATTTACGCCCATTTCTAACCCGAGGTATTTTCGTCATTTTCCTCTGAGGTATTTTAGTAATAAAAGAGATTTTAAAACTTTAGTAAAGTAGGTTGTTTTTGCAATTCCCAACAACTTTGGAGGTATTATAAAAAAATTGATAAGGTTTGAAGTTATGGCATTATTTGAAAACTAGGGTATTTTGGTAATTTTATCCTCGGGGTAATTTTGTAATTTTTGTAAATCAAGGGTGTTTTAATAATTGTAAAACTCTGAGGGTCCTGTCGAAATTTTTCTTTCTTAAAGCGGTGATGTTACAAAAATTTTTATAGAAGGCGTTTTGGTAATTTTTACGTTGAGGGCATTTTAAGTAATTTTCCAAAACCAAAGTGTTTCATTCTTGATTTCCAAAGTGAGTTGAATGTTTGAGAAGTAGTTAAAATTTTTGGACAAGATCATTGAGTTCTTGTTTTATGAACCAAGGGTATTTTAGTAATTTTACCCTAAGGGTATTTTAGTAATTTTCCACAAATCGAACTTTTAGAAAAACATTGTAAAAGAGTTGTTCTTACTTTTGAAGGGTGATTTGAAAAGTTTTAAAACCAAGTTTTGTTGTTTCATTCATTTTTTTGAAAATCAAGGCTAATTCCTTTTGGGTTTTAGTCATTGTGTTTAGCTTTGTAATGAGAGCCTTCTTGGTCGGGGTGAACCAAGCTCGCACTTGAGGCGAGGTTTCGTGTGGAGGAGGTGAGTCACAGAGATGCTTAAATACCAAGCTCCAAGAACCTTTCTAGACATGCCTTGCGAGAGTTACCACACCCAGCCTACGAGTTAAGGTGAACCCAAGCTACGCACGGGTAGGATACTGCGAAGAGGTGGTGAGTCACTCGGTTGCTTAAATACCGAGGCTCTTGGGATCCAATCCTAGACATGCGTCTGAGGTTACCACACCTAGCTCGGTGACTAAGTCATAGATTGGTTTAGTTCTTTAAGTCTTATGTTTAGCTTGTGTGTTTGAGTAATCTAATCCTAAGGTTCAAATTCCTATAAATCTATCTCGTTCCATGCTTCCTACCCTTCTCAGAATATATTTCACAGAGGTTTAGATGTACTTACAGGCGGATCGGTCTTGGGAGACTAAGAGCCATCTTGCTTTAAAACCCAAAATCAATTAATAAGGCCTACTAAAACATTTTTTGGGCCTTGGGCCCATAGCAAAGTTTTGAGCTGGGCTCGATACCAATTTATACTTGCCCAAACCCATTAACGTTAAGACCGAATATGGGTGCGTTCTGGAGAAAAATTTTTGAAAACCCATTTTAAAACCAATTTAAGATTTGTTGAAAACTTCTCGTTTTAAGCTATCTTATCGAAAACCTTCTTGGACTAAATTCGAAAATTTAATTAAGTCAAGTTATTATACAAACTTGAGATAGGCCGATGTACGATAAATCATTTTAGTGTTAATTTTTAAAAAGCAGCGTGATTCAAATTTATAGTAAAAATAAAATATCCAACATATAAGAAAATAACTAAAGTAAAGTATAATGAGGCCTTATTACATCCAAAATAAACAACCCAATAACAAAATTTAACATAACTAAAATTAAAGTCCATAATTTTAAATCCATATATGGCCTCCTCAAGTCCCTCGGCTCCATGTCGCGATCTAAGCATCACTGAAAATAATGGAGAAGGTGAGTCACCAAGACTCGATATGTAACCCTTCCCCGTTTTAAAACATTTTTCACACACAACATATAACAATTAATATCACGAATATTTAATTCCAGACCTAGCCATCCAAGCGCCCTTGTCTACCCGTTGTGGTACCAAACCACTTGGTGGTGCCAAACCACTGGTGACATATAGTCACAATGTGTTACCAAAACAATGGTGTCCGTGAGACACAAATCATTTGATGGGGCCAACCCATCGTGTGATACCAAATCAACGGCGAGCGATCCCATATCTCAAGTGGGGCCAACCCACGGTGGTGTTAACCACGAGGGACAAGTCGCTATTGAGGTACCAAACCTCTGGAGGTACCAAACCTCTGTGACATATAGTCACGGTGTGTTACCAAAACTCTTGGTGCCCGTCGACACGATTTATCTGCTCCTCCACTCACTAATCCCACATCAATCACATACTTAAATCTCATATAATAATGCATCATGCTTACCAAAAGCATCAAATAACAAGTACACATTTAGGGGACTTACGGGATTGCCAACTATCCGATATGGTATATTATCAATGCTACATAGAAATCAAGTTAGCATTCACAACAAACGACATATTAACAAATTACATGTGTGTATGTACACACACACCACGATTAATCTAAATCCGAATGAAGTAGTTGACCCCCTTAGATCTCTTTGTTCCTATATTAAGCCATAATAGAGTTAGTGATATGGGCCATTCGGCCAAACCAATTAATTTGAGAGGGATTCCTTGTGAACGAACCTTACCTTTATCCTTTCGGTTCCTAATCACGGCCTCAATTCCAGATTACTGCTCACGCCAACCACCATCGATTAGTAAATAATACCAATAGCCTTGACTTTTAATCATTAAGCCGACTTACTAGAATAGCACTCTATTTACCATAAATCCTTACCACCTACTTACCAATCGATTGACTAAGGAATGGAAGATCCGCCTTTACGCTTTGAGATCCGGAGTTTCCTAGAAAGAAATCGGTTTCACAAGGGTGTTAATACACTATTGAAATCGACACTTACCCCCTATGGATGTCGTGAGAGACACGAGAGAGAGAAGGAAAAAAAAGAAAAAAAAATAGTATTGGCTAATACCTCTTACCTGCTTCAATATTAGGCCAAGTCTATAGAGTAGAGGAAGGAATTTGAATGTGGGGTTTAAAAAAAAGTAGAGGGGCTTTTAGGTTGAAAAGGGGTGAAAAGTTTGGAGAGATGGAGTATGGAAGTAGAAAGGAAATTCAGCTATTGCCAAAGGAGTAAAATGAAAGATAAAAGAATGTGTGAAGAGAATTTGACACTTAGCAAAAATGACAAAAAAGCAAACAAGGTGACAAGGTTGAACCTTTTATAGGCATTCGGCATCCCCCCCCTAGTGGCCTTGCCGTCCAACTCCACATGAGGTGTTTAAATTTGGCAATCACTTACAACCTCTCACGGCCACTCATTTGATTTAATTCAAATCATTTGAAAAAAATAATCCAATAATAATTCATAATATCCTTGACTATCACTAATTATCCTTAGATAAAAATCTATTAATTCCCAAATAATCAAATAATCTCTTAATAATCCAAATAATTTCCTTATTATCACCTATTATCTTGTTTATCTAAATAAACTAATATCATCCTTATTATCCTTAGAATTAAACAATTAAAAAACCAATTTAAAATGCTCATATTATCCTTTATTAATGAGATAAAATTTGAGCATTTTCTCTCTCTATTCCGTCAAACAAGGTGCCAAAAGGAGAATTTAGCGACTCGAACCAAGGCTCTCCTTGTTCTTGATGGCGTCAAGTGTAGCTCCCAAGTGGCCCTTCCTTTGCCACTTATTCCAAGCTTATTTTATGTCAAAAGCTCCTTATTTATTCTTATAACACCCTCTTGCTAAGGCTCCCTACCTTAAAAGTTAAAAACTAAAATTTCCTACCGTCGAGCCAACACAAAGCCTTAAATTGATCATTATTATTCCATAAATAATGACACGCAATGATTATACATAAGAAAAATAATTAAATCCAAATAGCCCCATTTTGGGATATTCAGAGGTTTGGAGTGGATCTGAGGTGGCCCATCACGAAGACATTTTATTTAATTAATTAAGCATTTATATTTTCGATATTTTGATTTAGTGTTTATTGTAATAAGGCCCATTAAAGTATTTAAGTATTTTTATTATTATTAAGTATCTTTATTGTTATGTTTTATTATGGATTGACAATTGAGATATCTTTACGCCAATGGTTTTATTTTCTTAAATCTGTATATAATAAAGTTTTTATTTGGGATATTTTATCAAACTTATATTATTTAAAATTTTAAATGGACATGGTTTTGAATAAGAACAAAATTTTCGAGTTCCACCACAAGTCGGGATATTTTCAAGCGTTTTCTGCGGTGGCATTTCAAATTCGATTAAATGAATGGGCGGATTTGGGGTGTTCTGATTTAGTATCGAGCAGATTCAAAACTTGGCTTTGAGGGTTTTGGGTCCAAAATGTTTTCAAAATGGGCTTTTCAAAATATGGACTTTTATTTGAGTTATTACGGCATGGCACTGTATCTCGGCAGAAGTCCACGAGTAAGTACTTCTAATTATTGAAGTGATTGTTTATATGAACTATTATGGGCCTATTTGGGCTCGTAGATTAGAATATTAGGGCTATTGAACCTAGGGCTAGTGCACTCAAACACATGCATAAGACTTAAGGACTATTAAACAAACACATGAAGTAAATCGCAGAGTTAAGGTGTGGCAACCATTGTGCGCATATCTAGGAGTGGATTTAGTAAGAGCTTGGTACTTAAGCAGTCCTAGCGACTCACCTCGTCTTTACTCGAATCCTACCTAGTGCGTAGCTACGGTTCACCCTAACTAAGAGGACTTATTCATGGGCTAAACCTAGTAACTAAAACCCGAAAGGGATTGGCCGTAAATTTTTTTATAAAAACCCTAGTTTTTAAATCCTTAAATTACCCCTTCGATTTGTAACAAAATCTATTTTGAAAAAATTCTCGAAAAATTTTTTGAATTGCCAAATTACTAAAATACCCGGTGGAAGAATTACGAAAATGCCCTTGGTTTCTAAAAGTACCATATTACCCTTGATTTTAATAAAATTTCTCTATCTTGTAAAAGTGTTAAAAAAACTCTATTTTGCAAAATTCAATGTACTTTGATTTGGGAAATTTACTAAAATGCCCCATGTTGTAAATTACTAAAATACCACTTAGTTTTAAGATTTTCAAAAATACCCTCGACTTTTGCTAAAATGTTTCTACTTTACAAAAATACCAAAAACTTCATTTTACAAATATCAAGATATCTTGATTTGGAGAAATTACAAAATGCCACAACAACAAAATTACAAAATAGCCGATTTCTAAAATTTTTGCAACACCTCGATTTGGAAAATAAATTTTCAAGATTACCCAGTTTTTGAAATACCTTTGGTTTATAAAGATTTTTAAATTGATCTGATTTATTACCAAAATACCCTATGGGACAAATGTGAAAATACCCACGGGATAGGAGCAGGCGAAATGTCCAAATAGTGAATGTGTGTGTAGATACCCTTTGAATGAATGTTTTCTTGTTGATGAATGAATGTGCCTCCATTGAGGAATGGATGTGACTCTCACGAATTAGAGTAATAAACTTGAGCTGAAACTTTGTGTGATCGAAAGAACCCTTACAGAACTTCTTTTCATAAAATTGTTCGCGGTTAATCGGTGGAACAAAAGTACTAATGCATAAAATTTTAATCGGATAAATCACGACGTTAGACATGAGTTCTAGGGGCGTGGTCATCGTGGACCTTGATAGAGTAGAATGGCGATGTCGGAACCGGTAGGGTGCGGCCATGGGTCGAAAAAAGAGCGTCTGTAACCGGCGGTGGAGCGCGGAGGAGCAAGATCGAGATAGGAGAAGATGGCCGATGATGTCGCGGGCTATACTACGAGTGCTTTAGCGAGTGGCGAAGCTAGTGTGGAAATGGAGCTCGAAAATTAGTATCGGAAAGACTTAGGTCGAGCGAATGAAGTTTTAGAGGAGTATCGGGAGTAGCTCGAATGTGGCGAGTATTGGTTGGAGGCGGTTGAAAGAATCATGGACGATTTGGGTCAGTACTTTCGTGAGGAAAAGGCGAAAGGTCTTTGTCTCATTGCTTGAGATGAAGCTTATCGATGGTGGCTCAACTGTCGGACAAGGTGTTACAGTAGATCAGTGGATTAGAATATTTTAAGCTTAAGTTCGAGGAAATGCGTTGGATCTAGCTACTTAGACTACATGAGGAAGGCGTTTCTAAACTTGGTTCAAGGAAGCAAGTCGGTGCAGATGAATGTGAATTTGTGCGGTTAAGTCGATCGCCAAAGGATCGTGCTCTCACGATTCTGAAAAGGTGTGTCCGGTTCAAAGATGGGCTCTGAGATGAGTTGCGAGAGTTGATTGCATGCGCAGAAAGAGACTTTGCCATTTAATGGAAAAGCTCGGATAATTGAAGAAGTTAAGAGGATGTAAGAAAAATCGAGAAAAGGATAGGAGCAGGAATAAGAGAAGTTTTAGGCAAAATCGGCATCATTTGGAGATGTTCATAAAGTACCAAGGATCGAGAAGTGCATGCGTGCACTGTGCCAATTTACGAGAATCGAGTCGTCTATGTGCTCATTGTGGGAGAACTCACACGAGGAGAGTGTTGGGGTAATAGTAAGGTATGTTTAGATGTGGATCTAAGGCCCATTTGGTTAAAAATTATCCTCGAGGCAATGAAGGTTCGTGGTCCAAACCATGGAGGAAATGGTTCCGGACCAGGTTGTGGAACACCCGGTAGAGGAGCTGAAGGTTCGGATGTGAGACAACCAAAGATGTGATAGCGGGTAAGTTCCTTATTTTTGGAATATTATTGCTTTAGAGATAGTTCATTGCTGTATTGTTGGTGTAGTGTTTGAAACCCTGGATGTGACCTCAAAAAAAAAAAAATTGTGCCTAGGAAGTATGATGGTTCTAATAAGATCAGAGTGTGCAGCATAAGCGTAGTGCGGTGAGTTAAGATGTACGATTATTCGTTAGTAAGTAATTTTGAGGACGAAATTATTTTTAAGGATGGTAGAACTGTAACATCCTAGATTAGGGGTTATGCATTTAGTGCATAATTCATGTGTTAGTGGGCTAGTGAGGGTGTTTGGAGATGTTTGAAGGGCTTTGGAAATTCTAGGATGAAGATGGAAGCTTTGGAAAATTAGTGGTTTTTAAGTTAAAAAGGGGGAGCTGGGCTAAGGTAGCCTTAAGAAAAGTATTGGCGAATATAGGACACAAGAAGTGATGTGCAAAAGTGGCAAGGGACACCACCTAAGGTGTAAGGGTGGTTGCGTCAAAGGGGTGCCAAGGGGAAGGGGTTCGAGTTGCAGGAATCGCAATTGGGAGTTTTTATTTTTGGCAATGGGCTAAGGAGGCCTCAAGGAAAATTTTGGGAGCGTTTGGACATGGAACCAGGCCTTGGTAAAGTGGCTTCCATGCGCTACTTAAGGGCATGGAAAGGACTCCTAGACAAGGGCCTTGGTTCGAATCCCGTTGGCGGCATGGCGTGTTTTATTTTTCTTTGGCGTTAAGACAAGAGGAGCTAGGGAAGGAGGCTTTAAAATAAATTGTGGCGAGCTTATGTCATAAAAAGAAGGCCATGGCGAGTAGCTTGGGCGCTTATATGTGGCTTGCGGCAATGAGGCCCAGGTTGAGTTCTGAAGGAAGCAAGAAATGGCATTTTATTTTTGTTAAGCAAGAAGGCACTTGGGCTAAGTAGGTCTTAAAAGGAATTGAGGTGAATTATGTCACAAAAGAACCACCAATGAGTGGTGGGGTGTTACCTGAGATTTGCTTCAAAGGGTTCAATGAGTCCCATGTTGAACCATGTAAGCGACAAATGAGTTGGGTTTTATTTTTATTTTATTTTTCCTTGAGATAGGAGTAGTGGGACATATGGACTCTCAAATGATAAGGATAATGCTTGGTTTTGTTTTTATTAATTTGGCTAAGAGTAAGATAAGTGTAGTTTTATCTATTTATTTTAAGATGGTAGATATCGATAATTGTAGTTTTATTTATTTATTTTAATTATGGTTTTATTTAATTTAGATTAAATGAGATATTAGTAAGGATATTGTTTGTTTATTTTATTTATTTAAGTGGGTGATAAAGAGATAATAATGGAAAAATTTTAGGATGTGATAAGGGGAGGTAGTGGCGATTGAGGGGCTCTTGGTGTTGGTAAATTCGGTCATAAGGAGGGTTAAGTGTAAAAATTGTTAGTTTTTCTTTAGTGTTGCTTTCTTTGAAATTCCATTACTCCTCTCCTCTTCTTTTCTTTTTATTTTCTTTCAACCCCAAAACCCTTCTTTTATTCCTTGAATAGTCGAATACCCCATCTTCTTTTGAGAGCCATAGGCCAGAATGTGTAGTCACCATTTAGAGCATAAGTCAAACCATCAAGGAAGGTCCGTCGACTACTTTCTTGTAGTCTCTCTAAACAAACGTTGGTAAGTACCCTATTAGCGAGTTGGTTTCCTCTCTCTTTCTTGTGGTATCGAAATCAAGGTAGGCCTTGATTTCTAAGAATGGCCGAATATACTCAAGGCCATATTAATGTGTTTCTTTTGTGCCAACATTAGGGAGCATTAAAGGAGTCTTTCGGGATTTGTAGAGATGAAGGTAAGCAATTGGTAATATTCGGCCAAGGGCCATCTTTAGAGTTTTCATGTGCCAAGCCGATTCTAATGGTTGCTAAGCAGGGATTTCGACTATTCAAGGAGCAAGTGGTGATTCGGGATTTAGTTTAGTAAGGTAAGGAGGCTTGTGTTATTCAGCCATAGGCCATATTTGGGTTTAAAAGTGACCGATTCTATCTATGGATGTTAGGGGTAAATTGGCAGAGATAACCAAAGCCTTCGGGATTTGGTAGGAGACCAAATCGACATTAAGGGAGGAAGAAAAACCCTATTCATCGTGTTAGATCCTAGTAATTGAGATTTTGCTAAATTGTAAGGTGTGTGATTAACCCACCGTTTTAGGGTTTTGCTATATTTGCATGTGTGAATTATGTGCTAACGGTGCGATGGCGATTATGTGGTGATTACCACAAAAGGGTATATCGATAATCGAGTTGGTATTATCTGTTGATCTGAATGTGAAAGTGCGATGTGAATGTGACTATGCCTAAGGAAATATGATGATGCGCCTTAATAACATGTGCATGCATTTATTAATATTATGCCACTATTACATGTTGCATGTGCATGGGTTGGGACATGAAAGAAGGTGCAGTTGTACTTGATGCGTGGTTTGATGTTAGCCTTGAGCTACATCATGGATTGACGTTGTTGAGGTCATGTTGTGGATTAATTGCGATTTAGTTAGCGTGGCTTGATGAGTGGCTATGTGCCTCATTGTGGTTGATATCGGCTAAGTGCCATATCGTGGTTGATGAGTGACTATGTGTCCCATCGTGGTTTTGGTGTTAGCTACGGCTACATCGTGGATTGGCAGCCGGTCGAGGTCGCGTTGTGGATTTTTGTGCTTTATTGCGTGGATGGCATTTATTGCCTTTTGGAGTGAAAAGGAGAGGTGATTTGATAATCCCCGGTGTGTGGTAAATGGATCTGGGGTGTGTAGAGGATGGACCCTAGGTTTGGGTTGGGTACACTTTGCATAATTATATATGATGTGTGAATTTAATGTGAAAGTGGGCCAAGCCCAATTGATACGTGGACTAACGTGGAAATGGGCTAAGCCCAGTATGTGAAAAGTATGTGGTTAATTACCATTACACGATAAGTGTTATGAATATGGGCCAAGCCGAATGTAGTAAATTGTGAATATGATATCTTGTTATTTGATATATGGGTTAATATGTGTTAACATGTGGGTGGAAATCAGTGATTTAATTACACACTGAGTCTGTATGACTCACCCAATTTTTATCAACATCGGGTGATGCTTGGGCCGGGTTTGGAAGTGGATACGAGGTGGCCCATCTGAGAAGACATTTTATTTAATTAATTAAGTATTTATATTTTCGATATTTTGATTTAGTGTTTCTTGTAATAAGGCCCATTAAAGTATTTAAGTATTTTTTTTTATTATTAAGTATCTTTATTGTTATGTTTTATTATGGATTGACAATTGAGATATCTTTCGCCAATGGTTTTATTTTCTTAAATATGTATATAATAAAGTTTTTATTTCGGATATTTTTATCAAGCTTGTATTATTTAAAATTTTAAATGAACATGGTTTTGAATAAGAACAAAATTTTCAAGTTCCACCACAAGTCAGGATATTTTCAAACATTTTCCGTAGTGGCATTTCAAATTTGGTCGTAACGAATGGGCCGGGTTTGGGGTGTTACATGCTATGTTGAACCTAAGTACGTAGAAACTATCAAAACGTAGTGTGCTATTGTATAATGTATGTGAATTATCCAAGTACGATCTGTATTCTGTTAAGTTTACCAGTATGCCTCTGCGTTACTCTATTGATGAAGAATATACAATATTTGAATATGTTAGATTGATTGTTACTGATTCTGACTCATAACCGTGCATGTGACTTCATGGAAAATCTGATATGATTTATTGATGTTTGATAAGTCTGTCTTACAAAACATGAACTCTAATGTCTACTAATTCTATTATTGAATGATAGCATTACCTACATGCTCATCACTCCGATTCTGTATGTGCATGCCATGACATATTACATGGGATTTTGGTTGATGTGAAAGGAGGAAGTTTCTAGCAGTTTCATAATCTGCATAATCTGGTGGTTTATCCATAATTCTGTTTTGGCAACTCACTGTGATATAATGGTTTGACCACGTATATCTGGTCTGGTAGTTTCAACTACAAATATTCTGATGGCACTGTCCAAAGTTATCTTTTGGTGTGATCTCGCTGGACGAGTTCTGGGGGAACTCTATTTTGGTGTGTAGCGAGTTGGGTAGAATGTTTTCTGATCAATCTACATTCTGCTCTGTTTAAAAATGCTGCATCTACATAAACATGCACGTTTTGTACTACTCTGTTCTATTTTTGCTCTGCTCCATTCTGTTCTACTCAGTTCTGCTTTGCTCTATTCCATTATGTTCTGTTTTGCTCTATTCAGTTTTTTTCTTTTGATTTGTTTTGTTCTGCTCTATTCTATTTTGCTTATTTTGTTGTACTACTCTATTCTATTTTGCTTATTTTGTTCTACTAACTTTTTGAAATCTCTATGATACTTTAGATATGTTCTGTACTGGTTATACAACTACTATTAAGTTTTTTGACATTACTACGATTTATACATTACACTCTGTTTGTTTGTATTTGAGTTTGGTTATACGCAGTTCTTGGTAACTCACCATTTGACTTACCTTTACATGTTCAGGAAAACATCTGATTTAGGATCAAAAGGCATACGAAAGCTAAGATTGTTTTGCACTGAAATAACTACGATTTAATCTTTTGGGTTTGTAATCTATTTTGGACTTACCTGTTTCTTTTAAATAATCTCGTCAATATCTGCCAAGTTCTAAAACAAAACTAGAAAACCACCTAAATCAACTAAAATAAATTTCTGGTTTTCAAAGCTAAAACTCTGAAAAGAAATCAGTTTTTATTACGTTAGTGTAACCCTTCCAGATTCGGCTTAAACTTCTAAAGTTGGGTTTGGGGTTTACATGCAAACTCATCTATGATATCCAAACTATTTATAGCAACTTATCTTGAAGCTCGATGTGGATTTGATCAAGGAAATCAACTTTCCTATTTTGAAAAGATTAGATCGAATCAAGTAAACATGGAAGCATATCCTAAAGACACAAGACTTATCCTGAACTTATTAAAATATTCTCAAAGTTGATTATATTGTTGTTTTAATCGGGATATTGATTGTAATTGATGTAGTATGTTAGCAAGTCTCAATTCCTTATAAATTAAGGAGATTTGTATAGGCGATAGACTAAACCGTGAGCACTTATTTCTGTTCATTACGGAACATTTCTTTGGAGTGCATTGACTATAAAATCAAGTGTGTTACTTGGTTTTTATCCTAATTTTTCAAGGGAAACTTATAAGAGAGTGATCGAGATTTTTTGATACAAAATACAACAAGGGAGGAGGACAAGGAGGACAAGGAAGAGGTCAAAGTGACACTATGGAGGATAGTTCATCTGTAAAGGCCAAGAGTAGGAACAAGGACAAGAGCTCAAGTTGATTGAGAGGGAAAATTTTCAAAGTAACCATAAGATGTTCAAGGGTTGATCCCCTATTCATAGTTTTCTAGGGTATTTATCGGAAAGGTCCCCTTGTCCATTGGTATGACCTTGGCTAGTGATTTATGTAATTTGATATATCAAATTAGGCTCTCCATTACATTAGAGGAGTTTATTCTCAAGCAATTTAGGTGTCTTTTCTTTACTTTTGTCCATGTGATGAGATGAGACGCGTTGAAATCCCAACTGAATCTAAAGATTCAATTCGATCTTCCACCTACGCGTTAAGCTCGTGAAAGCTTAGTAAGCACCCAGGAAATCAAATCACGTTTTTACCTTGATTTCTATATATTAAAAATATTATTACTATTACAATTCTTAAATATATCTTAATAATCAACTGAATATATTTTAACAATCAACAGATCATTCTGTATTTATAGTATTTATTATTATCATAGTTCACTACTTTTATCTTTTTCATGGATTGACAGGAAAAAAAACTTTTACTATTCTAATTCAATACATTATCACTTCACAATTTAAAAAAAATTTGTTATCAGAATCCTTTACTTTTCATCTCATTATGCAACAAGAACTTTTCATTAGAACTTGTTTACCATAATTGTCGAAACCATTTTTAAGTTGGTTTTAAAAAACGGGAATTGACTTTTTAAAAAACGAAAAATGGAGTCGCCACCAATCTTTTTTAGGCGTGATTGGGTCACCTTAAGATTAATCGTTAAAACGATAGTTTTGGTCTACAAAATTTAGAAAAATAGGTTCGGGAGTCGGTTACGTACGAGGAAAGATTAGCACCCTCGAAATGCCCAAAATTGGTACCGATTTGATTAATTAATGTCCAAATGTTGAAATTTAGAAAAATTTAAAATGCGATCCTTTTATTTGTAAGAAAGCTAGAACTCACTTATCTTAAGGAAATAAAATGTCACACCCAATAAGTTAGGATGTGATGTCTCAAGACTTCAAAATTAAACTTACCTTTATTTGTAGAAAATCCATACCTCGAGACACAAAATATCGTATCCAATAAGTTAGGATACAACATTTCGAATTCCTGAGTATAAATTTTAATTTGAAGTCTATGCTTTAATTTTTTTAAAAATAATTGGTTCTTTAGATTTTACGAGAAAAAAAGAATTGAAACCCAGTAAGTTAGGGTACGATGTCTTTTAAATCTTAGAACGCGTAATAAAAACAAAATTTTGATGCAACGAATAAAATGTGGTATGATCCTATAAATGAATGTAAAGTAAATTACAATATTAAATTGTATGACAAAATAATGGTGATAAAACAATAACAAAGGTCAAAATAAAACACAATAAAATAAAAGCCAAAAAAAAAAGTAGAATGAGAGAAAACAATAATAAACATAGAAGCTAATAGTAAATCAATGAATAAATAAATACTATACACAAAAGTATAGAGATAATAAACTAATAATTGTAACCAAAAATACAACAATAATAATAAATTATAATGAAAATATGTTAACAAATAAGTAATAATTGGAAAAATAAATAAATAAGGTAATAATAATCATAATAATATTAATAATAATAGTAATGAAAATAATAATAAAAGTAAATATAAAAAAGTATTAGTAACAAAATAATAGTAATAATATTAGAATTAATAACGATAAATAAGAAATAATAATGAAAATAGAAATAATAAATAGGAATATTGAAAGTAATAATAATATTAATAAAAATAACAATAATAATAAATATAAGAAATATGATTATAGTAACAATAATATTATATATAAAAAATAAATAATGGTAATAATAAAATAATACTATTAATACTAATATAATAATGATAATAAAAAAATAATAATAGTAATGGTAAAATTAAAATAATAATTATAATAAAATAATAATAGTAAAATCAATAATAATATGATAATTATAATAGTAAAACAATATTAATGATAATAAAGTCAAAATTAACAATAATAATTAAAATTAATAATAAAATAATAAAAATCACAAAAGAAATAAAAAAAAGATGAAATTGAATCTTTAAATAAAAGTTTAGGGCAAATTTAAAATAAAAGAGAACTGAATTAAGAAAATAAAAAATGCGAAAGGGCACGATCATAAATAGCCCATTTCACAAAAACACGCGATCCACAGGAGAATTGAGTCAATCTTGGCGGTCTAAGGAGGAAACAACGTCGTTTTGGCCTTAAGAAGGGTCTTCAAAGCAGTATGCTTTAGTTGAGTATTTAAAGCAAAAAATCTGAAGAAAAAATCACTCTTCAAGTTAGTTTTAAAAAAAGAAAGAAAGAGGGAGCTCTCATTTCCCTCACTTTGATGATTCAGGCCTTGTTAAAATGAAGCTCCGGTGCCATCGCCGGTCACCCCAAAAGGTAAAAAAAATTCTTCTTTTTTTTTGTATTTTTATACTCTTATATACATATTATATATATAACGGAAAAATAAAAACAAATTTTGGTATGTGTATATAGACTGTTTTGAAGAGAAAGAAAGGAAAAAAATGAAAACAAAAAGATACCTTTGCTGATTTTTCGACTGTGTGTTCGTATTGATTCGCGTGCTTATAAAATGTAATTACTCTTGTATATATCTCTATAAAAAATCCATTTTTTCTCCTTTTACAATGATTTCTCTCTCTGTTTTTATAGCCTATTTAGAGATGAAAAAAAAGAAAAAAAATAAAAAATCCCTAGATTTGGTTCATTTGCTGGTTTTCTTTGCTGTTTGTTTCTCTGTTTCTTGCAGGTGAACGATGAAGATGGGGGCGCGATTCATGCACTAATGGTGACGTGATGTCTGACGAGGAGGGTGGTATGGATGCTTGCGGCGCCTAGCAGGAACCCTAGGGTTCGGGGTTTCCTATTTCTGCAATCATATTTAGACTATTGGGCTGTTTGGGCTTTAGGTATTAGATTGGGCTAGGTTTAAATGTTTTGGGTCTGAGGGTGTAATGGGGTTTGGGTTGGCATTTGGTTTTGGGTTTTATGCCCGTTTATTGTAAAAAAAAACTGATGGACTTTATTATTATTATTTTTTGGGTTTTTTATTATTGATATGGGCCCGAGCACAAATGGGCTCTTACAATAACTTTTTATTTTATAATTATCTTTTATTATTCAATAGAGACCCAACGTAGACTTAATAGAACGCATAAGATATATGAAAATAGTATAGTAATGCACCAAAATGCGCATTCAGAATAGAGAGCACACTAAATTTTCCTTAACGGCATGCCATCTATATCCTATTAGTTCTCATCTCATCTACTTAGGAAATTATATCAGAATAAATTTCATTTCCTTATTTCGTAACAAAATTTAAATACTTATGACTTAATTTAATTTAGTCCACATTGTAACAATTTAAAAATAGAATTTGTAATGCCTTGAATTTGGGCCTAGAAGAATTGGGCCTATTGGGCTTTGGGCTTTAGATCTCAGAAATTTTTTTTAAGTGGGCGAGAAAATGAAAATGTAACACCCCAAACCCGGCCCAAATTTTATGGCCAAATTCGGTATGTTACAGATGAACACATTTTGGAAAACCCTTGTCTAGCCGATTTTGTTCATAGTAAAAGATGTTGTCTTATTTTAAAAAAACAATTGAGGTGTATAAAGAAAGCAATACTTAGTTCATTTAAAATATATTAAGTCAAGTTGTTACCAATTTTGTCGTTGTACTAGATAGTACGAAGAAAATCATTTTGTTTGAATTTAAGATACTTGTGTAACCATTTTAAAGTTTTAAGCAATTTAAATAATTCATCCCAAACATGTAAAAAATAAAAATAATCTTAGGAGGCCTTATTACAACTAAACAATTAAAACCAAAATAAAATAAAAATACTTAAAAATAAACTCAAATTTCCATCATGTATGGCCACCTCAGTCCATCAGGCTCCTCATCCATGATCTCGTGTCACACGAAAAATGTTAAAGGAAAGGTGAGTCACCAAGACTCGATGTGTAACTCTTTTCCGGTTTAATGCATCATCATACACACAATCACAAATTAATTTAACATGCACCCAACCTAACCATCCAAACACCTTTTTCTACCCGTGTGGTACCAAACCACTTGGTGGTGCCAAACCAACGGTGACTTATAGTCACGATATTTATCAATAATTGTGGTGCCAACCCATGTGATACCAAATCACTTGTCGATCCCATAATATAATCCGTGGGGCCAACCCATTGTGGTGCTAAGCCACTGGGACGACCGCTATGAGGTGCCAAACCTCGGAGGTGCCAAACCTCTAGTGACCAGTAGTCACAAAATGTGGTACCAAACCACTGGTGTTAAATAACACGAATATTACTTCCCCTCCTCTCATTCAACCCAAAACAATCAATAATATGCATATAACAGGAATCATGCCCACACATTTATTTAACAACATACCAAATACGTCATGCTTCCCAAAAGCATCATTAAGTAACTCATAATATCAAGGACTTACGGATTCCTTGCTTATACCATGATGGTATAAAATCCAATTCTACACAATCCAACTAAGTGTAATATATTCAGCACATTAATTAATTATTAAGTGTGTATGTACACACCTGTTACTAATGAGAGTCCCAAATCCCGAAGAATCAAGTAGGCCACACTAGATTTCCTTGCCCCTAAATTCGGCCAAACACAAGGTTAGTGCCCTAGACCATTCGGCCAAACCAAAGTAATTCCCAAAGGGTTATCATCCCACCCTTACCTTACAAATGATTCGGTTTCCTACCGAATCCCGAGCTAAACGATTGGTTCACCTTTGACAATCGGCCACACCTTAAGCAATAAAATAGTTAGCCTCCCAAGCCTTCGGCTTTTCAATCACTTAACTAAATAACTTACTAACATAGATCCTTACCAACACTTACCTTCCTCTCAAACCGATTGGGGAAAAAGAGAGCACCCTTTTTGCTTTGATATTCGACCAGAACTACAACAAATAGGGAGGAGTAGATTCGGCTAAAGAGATGCTGGAATTTTGAATAATTTTAGGCGGTTTGCCTTAGGAATTTCAGCTGACAAGGTGGTAGGGGTTGACTAATGGGGAAGAAAAGAAAAAGAAAATATCAGGGAAATCAATGGTGGTTTTAAGCTAAGTAAAGAGGAAGATCTGGAAAATTTTGAAGGATTTCCTAGGGAAATTAATGCGTGATCGAGGAAAAGAAGAAGAAATAGTTCTTTGGAATTTTTGGGCACTTCATCTGTACAAAAATCAAAATATGGACAGCCCCAAGGGTCAAGTTTCAGCAAACACCTCTATTTTGTGATAATTTTCAGCCTTGAATTATCACAATTAAATCTAGCTTTTATCATCCTTTTAATCTCTAATCCCTCAACAATTAATAGCAAATAAAACACTAAAAACTCCCCCTCTTCCGGTAGAATATTAGCGAGAAAAATAAGCCTTATCACTATCAAAATTAGAGTCCAAAATTGAACCAAACTCTCCTTTATCATGAGATACAAGGAAGAAAAAGAAAATAAAATCAAAGTCTTCTTTGCTTTGATTGAACCAATGTCCTCTAGCGTGATGTGACCCCTCTTTAAGCGCCCCAACCAACCCTCCCAATTGACTTTCATGTCAATTTACCCGCCATTTAAATATATAGCCTTATACAGAGCCCTTTTCCTTTTAGCGCCAAAGCCCAAAATAAATTCCCTTTGCGTTAAATCACACTTCGAACAGGAGTCCCTTTGCCAAAGCCTCTTTAAGTGGCTCCTCGACCACTCTGCCCACCTTTCATGTTCGATCCTTACTCAAAATTCATTTAAAGCCTTTCTTACAGGCCCTTCCTTTAGCGCCCCAAAGACAAAAAAAAAACAATTCCCTTGTTACTTCGGATCGAACCCAAGACCCTAGAAAAACCCTTAGGCGTACCACGCCACTTATACCAACCCATCCTTTGTGCCATAACTCACCCAAAATTTTTATTAAAGCCCTAACTAACCTATCTTCTTCCTTTTACACATAATAATAAATTTTAAATCTTTGAGTCGAGCCTAGCTCAAGTTATTTTAGACCTAAATCATGCCAAATAAAATCATATTTATTTATTTCTTGAAGCCCACATGGAATTTATTTAAATTACAAATAACCCACAATTAGAGGTGTTACAATTCTACCCTTAAAAATAATTTAGTCCTCGAAATTACTTACTAACGAATAGTCGTACATCTTGCCTCACCGTACTACGCTTATGCTGCGCACTCTGATCTTAATAAAACTATCTTACTTCCTAAGCACAATCTCTAAGTTCCGTCCTTAGAACTTATTTCTAACGTCTGCGTTTATCATTTAAAATTTTATGTATTAGTACATGTTTCACTAGATTATCCATGAAGGAATTTTATGATAAGAGTTTTAAGGGTGGTTCTTTCGTAAACATACAAACACACAATTTTCCATTCATTCATCCAAAGAGACATTGTTGATTTCATGGTGATTGTTTTCCACTACAAGAGTATTTTCGTAATTTGTCCTCTACGGGTATTTTCATAATTTTTTCAAAAATAAAATTTTAGGATGGTTTTGTCAAAAGCATTTTGAAACTCTTAAATTTTGATGTATTTTGAAAAATTTTGAAATTGAAGTCTTTCGGTGATTACGAAACTTCGAGGAATTTTGGTAATTTTCCACAAATCGGGTGAATTTGTAAAATTTGATAAATCGGGGATGTTTCAAAGAGTTGTAAAACTTTAGGAGTTACTTTTAGGAATTTATCTTCCATTTTAATGGTGTTGCAAAATTTTGAAAACCAAGGTCATTTTGGTAATTTTGTTGGTTAGGGGTAATTTTGTAATTTTACAATATCATGCGTTTTTGAAGTTTAAGGTTTTTAAGCACTTTTTATGAAATGAAAATTTTGATTAAAGCGTGGGTATTTTAGAATATCATAAATTAAGGGTGTTTTATTGATTTTACCCATAGGGGTATTTTAGTAATTTCACAAAATCGGGCATTTTCACAAAATGATTTCCAAAATTGGGTTCTAAGTGATTCCACAAAGAAGGATATTTTGAAAATTTCTATTTGAAAAATTTTCACACGAGGTATATTTGGTAATTTACAAGCTAGGGTATTTTGGTCATTTTTCAAGCGAGGGTATTTTAGTAAATTTTTTAAACTAAAGTTTTATTTATTTCAAAAACAAAGCAGCTAGTCCCTTTGGTTTTAGTTATCGAGTTTAGCTTTGTGAGTGTGTCATCTCGGCTAGGATGAGCGATTACTACATATGGGTAGGATTCAAGTGAGTAGGAGGTGAGTCACGAGGATGCTTAAATGCAGGGCCCCAAGATCCAATCCTAGACATGCGTGTTATGAGTTTGTAGGAAAGTGCATAACGGTCGACAAGTCAAGGCTGAACATCAAGTACCTTCGGATTACTACAACCGATAAAGATTCCGCAGTGGAAGTGGGAGAGAATCACCATGGACTTTGTTAGTGGGCTTCCTCTTACGCCTACTAAAAAGACTCAGATGGGTAATAGTGGATCGATTGACTAAATCGCACATTTTATCCCGATTCGGTTGATTATTCTTTGCGAAATTGGCGAAGTTATATGTGGTCGAGATTGTGAGATTGCATGGAGTGCTGTCAATTATTTCAGATAGGGATTCGAGGTTTACGCCTCTCGGTTTTGGAAAGCTTTGCATCGGGCTTTGGGCACCAGTTGACTTCAAGACAAGATTTCATCCACAAATCGACGGACGATCGAACGAGTAATCCAAATCTTAAAAGATATGTTAAGGGGATGTGTGATGGATTTCGGGGAAGTTGGGAAGAGTTCTTCCGTTAGCGTAATTTATGTGACAACAACAGCTACCAAGCCAAGATTCGGATGGCACCATATGAAGCACTATATGGACGGAAGTGTCACACTCCTACGTGTTGGACAGAATTAGGGAACATTAGATTTTGGGTCCAGAAATAGTGGCTAAATCTGAAGAAAAGGTTAAGGTAATCCGGGCTCGGTTAAAGGAAGCATCTGACAGACAAAAGTCGTACGCAGATCTTAAGCGAAAGGAAATAGAGTTTGCTGTGGGGGATCATGTATTCCTAAAGGTCTCACCCTGGAAAAAGGTGACGGGATTTGGTCGCAAAGGGAAGTTAAGTCCCAGGTTCATTGGACCTTATCGGGTTTTGAAACGGGTCGGACCTGTAGCATATCAATTAGATTTGCCTTCGGAGTTGAAGCAAATGCACGATGTGTTTTCTTTGGTGTTTTCGGCAATGAGGGAAAAAGAAAAAGAAGAAATGTTTTCCAAACTTTTTGATGCTTTTGACTATAGAGGACAAGAATTTGAGAGAATAGGTACTTTAACCAAAATGGTCAAAATGAAAGCCAAAACAAAGCAAAACTATTACCTAATGTCATTAACAAAATTCTGCTAGGAAGAGAGCTTTTGGAGAAATGAGAAAAGATGCACAAATGCTAGAATTTTGGCCAACTATCACCCCCAATCCAAAGTCAAATTCGCCAACATGTATGCCAACATAATCCCCTTTTCCTCCACATTTCTTCCCCATCAATCCTTTGTTTCCTAACACAATTAAGCCTTCTCCCTTAGCCCCTAAAGTTTACTAGGTTCATGGTCAAATGGCCATGAAAAAGCTTCCAAAACATCCTCCTTTCTTCAAGCCTTTTGTCCCCCTATCTTACCATATCATCAAGATCCCATGCCATAACTTCTAGCTTGCCTTTTTCATATGGTCTACTAACCAAAAATAAAAAGATGCTCATCCATTCTAGAATAGTCTTGGCCGACACTATAGGAAAGAAAACAACAAAAAATAAAATTCTTCCATTTGCTAGCTAGGGGATTCGAACCTCTCCCCTCAAACATTCATCCATGCGTCCTTACCACCTTGCCATTTGACTTATTATGCTTTAACCCTTTTGTCAATATTTCTTAAAGCCTATCTTGCTTAACTCCATCTTAATTATTAAAAATTTAATATTTCTCTAAGTATGCGCTTACATAATGAAGTTCAAGAATAAACTTCCAAAACACACTCAATCATATTTAGGCATGCAACAACATTCAATTAAGTAGAGATGCATAACCCCTAATTATTAGGATGTTACAGTTCTACCCCCCTTAAAAATAATTTCGTCCTCAAAATTACCTGGCTAGAACAAGTGAGGGTATTGTTGTCGCATCGCTTCCTCCGGTTCCCACGAAGCTTCTTCTGATCCATGATTACGCCATAACACTTTGACGAGAGGAACCGATTTTCTCCGTAAAACCTTTACATCTCGCTCCAGAATTTGAATTGGCTCCTCTTCATAGGACAAATCTGGTCAGGCTTTTTGGGCCGGGTTTGGGGTGTTTCAAGTTCTCATCTCATCTACTTAGGAAATTATGTCAGAATCAATTTCATTTCATTATTTCGTGACAAAATTTAAATACTTATGACTTAATTTAATTTAGTCCACATTGTAACAATTTAAAAATAGAATTTGTAATGCCCTGAATTTGGGCCTAGAAGAATTGGGCCTATTGGGCTTTGGGCTTTAGATCTCAGAAATTTTTTTTAAGTGGGCGAGAAAATGAAAATTGGTATGTGGGCTTTGAAGGTTAATGAATTTGGAATGTCTAGGGGTGTTGAAGAAGTCCTAGGATCAAGTAAGGGTACAGGAAAAATTTTGGTTTTAGCCCCAAGGGAATTGTGACTTTAGTCAGTAGGCCTCTTAGGTAGATTAAGAGAAAATAGGACACAAATGGGCTTGTGGCCCAGTGGAAAATGGCGTCACTTGGGAGCTATGAGGTGGTGTGTGTGAAAGCTGAAGAGGTCCAAGGTTCGAGTAGGAGGAGTGTATTTTGGAGTGTTTTATTTTGCATAGGTGGAAGGCAAGAGTTGTGTTGGTTTTGTACTCTTGCCGTAGAGAGTTTGTAGTAAGCAGGACTGATGGATGTGGAGGAGATTTCATATAAGATTAAGGTATTATCAGAGAGAAAAGATAGGAGATGAGGAGGGTGAAGTGTTGGAGCCGAATAGGACTATGGGGGGAAGGTATTAGGCTTTGGCTATAAAAGGGGGGTGCCGAAATCCTTAGAAGGGGTTCTTAGAGTTTCCATCTTTATTTCTCTTTTTTCCCCCTCATCCTTATTTTCTTCCATTGCCGAATACCACCATCCCTATTTATCGAAATCCCTATTTGCCAAAATTTCTATTTGTCGAAAGCCCTATTTATGCTGATTCTTTTTTGCTTGTTCCTCCACCTCAATCGATTATTATCTACTCTTAGTCACGTTTGGAAGTCGAATCTTGTTCAAGTAGGTATCTAAGCCACAAGATCAAAGGAGAATTTCGATAAGTGCTTAGTTAAACTTTTTAGTGTGTTTTGTTAAAAGCAAAAGGGCTATCTAACCCCTCCTTGTCATTAACTTGTATTAACAAGGGTAAGGCTCAACAATTGCAAGCGTAGTAAGTAAGGATTGCTAACAAGGTGGTAAGTGTTCTCGACCCAGTCATGGTTTAGTAAATGAACGAATCTAATGTGGCTCATAGGGGTGACTTATGATCAATATGGGTCACTTGGTTTTGACGATATAGGTGTTTAGGTGTAGACCTAGAGGATAATCGCAAATAGTAGCAAAGGAAGGGCTACTAGAACGTGAGGCACACAGTAAGGGTACAGTGAGGTTTTGGTTTTTGATAAGTATGTGTTAAAGCTTTGGTTAATCACTAGTAATGTCGATTGTAGGTTCGTGACTAAGGGGTTTACAGCATGTAAGGTTACCAGGTGTGTACAAACACTACACATACAAAATCGGCAATGCCGAAAAACCAAAAGTGGCTAAATGGGCCCGGTGGGCCCTGAAGCTAAGTTTGATGGAATGGTTTGATTTGTTATACGAATTGAGTTAGTCACGCATGATATACGATCTGGATTTGTTTTGGGCTTAATAGGCCATTTGATAAGATTTGGGCCTAATGGGTCGTAAGGTTGGAATTTGGGTTTGATGGGCTTTATGGGGACGTAGACAAATATGCTAAGGTTCATGGACTTAGGCCTAGAATGAACAACTCTTAAATTTCATAAGACTTAACTTAATTAAACATGTCTATGAACAAGTCGCTGGGTTAGGATGTGGCAACAGGCATACGCATGTCTAGGATTGGATCTAGGGAGAGCTTGGTACTTAAGCGGTCCTAGTGGCCCACCTCCTCTTCTCTGGAATCCTACCTGGTGAGTAGTGTCTGTTCACTTTAGCCGCGAAGACTTGTTGATGGTCCAAAGTTCATAACTAAAACTCGAGAGGGACCAAATACCCGTATATTGCAAAATTACTAAAATACCCTTATATTTGAAAATTACTAAAATGCCCTACATTTGTAAAGTACCAAAATACCCTTGTTTTGCAAAAATACTAAAATACCCCTATTTTGCCAAATTACCAAGATACCCCTATTTTGCCAAGTTACAAAAATACCCCTATAGGGTAGAATTATGAAAATACCCCTGGGTAGTGAAATGATGAGAATGCCCCTATGTGAGGAATATGAGTTTATGGATGTTACTCGTGTGATATTCTGCTTAGGATGCATATGGGTGGGAATTATGGTACGGAGGAAGATGTGAGGATCGCATGGCCATATGGTATGGATCCACCGGAGGCTTTAAGCCTAATATATGATTAGCAGCTTTGCTGCAGCGTTCGGTAGTACCGCAACCGGGTTACCCTTGGTGTGTAACGGAGGGGTGGGTTGAGCTAGAATTCCTCACAGGAGTCATAAGGTTGGAAGGGAAATGGTGTGTGTAGCGGATGGATTTTTGGGGTGGGTTTTGCATTACCTTGTGTGTATATGATGCATTATGATATGATATGAGGTCAATATGGGCTAAGGCCCAAAACCACCAATTTTGATAGGGCTTAAGCCCTATGTAAAAATTTGTGTGTGATTTAATTTCCAATGTTTGTACACACTGAGTTTCGAAACTCACACCCTTTAATTTAATGTTTCAGGTAATCTCGAATAAACGGCTCGACTTGGGAGAGGACTCGAAGATGGCCACACTACAAGATGTTTAAATTTTCATTTATTTGTCTCGAAATACATGTTTTTGTTTACTTAATTTTTAGTGGATGTAATAAGGCCTTGTACTCCGTTTTGACTTCAGATAGATTTTGGGTTTCAAGGTTAATTTGTTATTTAATTATTAAACCTAAGTAAACTCCTATGTTTTAACTTGGTTTCCGAAATACTTAAAAAAGTGAAATGAGTTTTTTTTTTTTTTTTATCTTTACTTAATAAGACTTATAGATTTTTGGGCTTTTGGGGCTTAAACTTTTAATTAGCAAGACCTTTTTGAACTGTGCCTTTAATGTGACATTCTGAATTCGGGCCTCACTTTTAGGCCGGGTTTGGGGTGTTACAGAATTTTAATTTTCTTTAGTACACATAACATATCTCACTACTTAATAAAAAGTCCATAATTCATTGCTACAACTTACCATATTTCTCACATGTTACTTTTGCATATTTTGCAATTTAGTCCTTTTTTTGGTTTTTCATAATTCTTTCATTTCACTAAAACAATTAACATAATAAATATAATTTAATAATTATTTATATTATTCACTATTCTTTTAATTCGGTCTCACTCTCACTTTTCATGCATATACTATTTCATCACACTTTCTTACACATTTTATTTATCCATATTATATTTCACAATTTAACTACAATTTTACACTTTTTTTTCAATTTAGTACTTATCTTTCCACAACTTAAAGAACAATTGCAATTTGAATTACAATAATCATATGTTTTGCATTCTCAACTACATTCTTCACTTATCAAATAGTTTCTTCTAAACTTTCATAACTTTTCAATTTAGTCCCTTTTGTCATAAAAGTCCAATATTCACTAATTAATCATATCAAATCAATTTTCTTTCTTGTTACACTTTAATCACATAATTTATATTAATATCTTGCATCACATATCAATTTCTATGTATTTCACTTCTATTATTTCATCCACATATTTTCTCAAGTTTGGGGTCATCACAAAAATTCCATACTTTTATACAATTTCACTTTTACAATACGTTATGCATATTTCATCATCTCATAACACATTCATTAAATGTAAGACCCCAAACCCGGCCCATATGTTATGACTGGAACTGACATGTCACATGAGGAAAACGTATAAAGTACTTGTGATTTGTACTAAAATAAGTGTTATTTGGTTATGGTTAAGAAAACAAGTTTGGATGTAAATATTTGATAAAATACAACTATTTTTGAGAGGTTGTTTGATGAATCAAAAATCAAGGTAGTGAACTTTAAAACCGTGACTTTTGAAAATGTTGTTGATAATTTGAAATAAAGTTCGAGTTAAATCATTTGTAAAAGTTTGTTTATAAAATCCACTTATTAATCAATTTTGGAAAATCGTTGGTTATGCTTTTAGAAAATTCCCATTTAAAATAAATCAAGCAAAATAATAAGTACGTCAAACGTAAAGCAAAAATAAAATATTCCAGAGGTCTTAATACAACTTAAAAACCCAAAATAGCAAAATAATAAAGTAAACGTAAATAGAAGTCTAACGTTCAAAAAAAAAAAAAAACACCATTTTTGAAGTATGGCCTCCACTGAGTCATCCAAGGCCCAAGTCAACATTACTGAGCATTACCTACAAGAGTTAAGGAAAAAGGAGTGAGTTACTAGAACGTAGTGCATAATCCCCTAACCGTCATCCACTGGGTCTGAACTCGCAAAGCAATATCTTGGGCCTAAGCCCATATAGCATAATCTTGGGCTGAAGCCCATTTAAAAGGTAATAAATAAATGAAATGAATGCAACCCATCCCATCCAACCAATCTCTCCCCCGACCAGCCAATCTCTCCTGTGGGGATCAAGTCAACCCACCCTCCGCCTTCTCCAATTTGCAAATAAGTCGCCATTTATAATATTTTTGTGGTCAAGCCACCAAAATCATAGTTAAGCACGGTAATAAATGAATTGTGGCAATGCCACCAGGCTACACTTCTCTTCATACAAATTTTCCCATCCCATGCAATATGTAGAGATGCAACATACATAATAACATAAAATATCCACATATAAATAATAACCATTAATCTATTGAATACTTTTAATGAATCGACCCATTAAAGTAATATAATAATTTGGCCCACTAAGGCATTTTAACAAATCAGCCCATAGGGGCATTTCGATAAATCGCCCATAGGGGCATTTTGATAATTCGGCCCATAAGGGCATTTCGGTATTTTGGCCCATAGGGGCATTTCGTCATTTATACAAATTAACACCGATTTTGATGAATCTTTAGCAATAATGAAATTTAAACAAATTTCTCGATTTATGCCATATTACGATTTTAGCCATATAAATAAAACGATCTATTTTTTTTCCAACATAATATCGAATCATGAATCTACGAAATTTCGGTGTGAGATTACACACCTGATTACTGTAAGGACTAAACCTTCTTGATCTTCAGCACCTAAAACACCATTACACTCGATTAACCAACCAACGAGGTTTTTCTTAATCCAAATATTTAAATCTAACGATCTAATAAAATTCTTACCCTTAGAATCGTGTACGACCACGATTTGTCTATTCTCACTGGATGATGGTCCACAACCCGGTGGGAAATCTCAAATCGTTGATACCGCTCTACGCTTGAACTTAGGAGTAGGAATCGTAAATCCACACCTTTTGAGTTCTCCGATCGCTTTTCCTTTCGAATTGGTACCACTTGCCTCCATTGGAAAAAGTCTTAATCAAAACGATTTTACGATGATATAAATCGATTGTCTAAGGAAAAGGTTCGGCTTACCACTATTTCCATAGGATCTTCAAGTGAATAAAAACAAGCGATTTATTCCCTATAACAACCGAATAGACAAATCCATCATTCCATTTAGCAAACTAACCGATCAACGGAAAAGATCAAAATGAACCATGACGAGTCCCTTACCTTAACGATGATAAATCCGTTTCCCAATGATTGTACTTATGGCTACGGATGAGTCAAAGGTATAAGATTCTGCTTTTCCACTATTACACCTATTTAATAAAAGAAGAAATGTTCAACTTGCAAGATGGAGAAGAAAAGGTGATCAAGATTCAACTATTGAAAAAAAGGAGAAAGATTGAAGGAATAGTGGAGAGGAAAAGAAGTGATGAACCAAGGAGAATTAGAGAGTTTCGACCATCAAAAGAAAATGAGCAAGAGTGGTTTGAGGTTACGAAAAACAAAGGAAAAAGGAAGATAAACAAATGGCTAGTGTTTTTCGGCCACACAAGAGAAAATGAATTGCTCAATTTGGCTTTAGAATTTCAGCAAGAAAAAGAAAAGAATTGAAAAAAAAAACACCAAAGAAAATGCTAAAATAAAAAATAAGCATCTCATGCACCAAAACTAGCAAAAATGACTAGGAAAATTAGGCTCTCATCACCCCCTCCCAAAATCGTGTATACTATTACCAAGAGGATCAAAATTGACCAAAAACTCTTTCCAAAATATCTTCCCCAAAACCGGCCAACATATCCCCCTTCTTACTCCTTTCTTTTACTCCTTTCCTTACACTCCTTCTTACCATATTTCCTTATCCATCTTTCCATAATTAAAAAGTCTCCCTTTTCATAAATACAACCATGGCCGACACTTAGGAAGGAAGGACAAAAATTAATCAAAATAATTTGTACTAGGTGGGATTCGAACCTCTTCCCTCGATGCTCTCCACTTAACGCCACAACCTCCTTGCCATATGCTCACTTATGCTAGCAAAATACATATTTATTTCCTTGAGCATTGATGTCACTTAACTATCTCTCCTTAAAGTGCTTAAACATAAAAATTTTGCTAAGGCCTAATTCAACCCCGAGCCTTCTTAGGACCCCTAAACATACACAATTAACATTTTTAACTAGCCTATTGCAAGATATTCTTCAAAACATAAAATTCTAAAATTTCAAGATGTTACAATTCTACCCCCTTAAAGAAAATTTCGGCCTCGAAATTTACCTGATTAGAAGAGATGAGGATATTGTTGCTGAATTGTGTCCTCTGGCTCCCATGTAGCTTCCTATATCCCATGACTACGCCATAAAACTTTGACTAATGGTACCGACTTCCTTTTCAGCACCTTAACATCTCGATCTAAAATATTCATTGGCTCCTCTTCAAAAGACAAGTCAGGTCTTAACTTAACTTCCTCCACTGGTATAACATGAGACAGATCCGAACGATAACGCCTTAACATAGAGACATGGAATACACTATGCATCTGATTTAACTCCGAAGGTAGCTCCAGCTAATAAGCTACTGGCCCAACACGCTTCAGTACACGGTATGGTCCGATGAACCTAGGGCTTAACTTGCCTTTCTGTCCAAATCTAAAGATCTTTTTCCAAGGTGAGACCTTCAGAAAGACCTGATCACCCACCGCAAATTCTATATCCTTACGCTTCAAGTCCGCATATGATTTCTGTCTGTCCAAAGCTTCTTTTAACCGAGCTCGAATTACCTTAACTTTTTCCTCTGTCTCCGAGATCAACTTAGGACCCAAAAACTGTCGCTCCCCCAGCTCAGTCTAAGAAGTAGGAGTATGACACCTACGACCATACAAAGCCTCATAGGGTGCCATCTGGATACTGGATTGATAGCTGTTGTTGTATGCAAACTCTGCCAATGGTAGAAAATCTTTCCAACTACCCCTGAAATCGATCACACAGCCTCTTAGCATATCTTCAAGAATCTGTATTACTCTCTCTGACTGACCATTAGTCTGCAGATGGAATGTCATGCTGAAATTTAGTCTTATACCTAAGGTATCATGTAGAGCCTTTCAGGACCGTGATGTGAACCTAGGTTCCCTGTTCGATATGATAGACATCGACACCCCATTCAACCTCATGATCTCTGCTACATACAACTTGGCCAACTTCTGTAATGAATAATCTATACAAACAGGTAGGAAATGAGCAGTCTTCATTAATCAATCCACTATCACCCATACAGAATCTTTCTTAGTAGGCGTTAAGGGTAACCCACTAACAAAGTCCATCGTTATCCTTTCCCATTTCCATAATGGAATTTTCACCTGTTGTAGCAACCTTGACGATTGTTGATGTTCCGCCTTCACCTACAAACATGTCAATCACTTACTCACGAAATCAGTAACCTTTCGCTTCAACCCTGGCCACCAATACTGCTCACGGAGGTCTCGGTACATTTTGCTTCCCAGGGTGCATAGCATATGGACTACTATGCGCCTCACGCAGAATCATTTGTCTCAATTCTAAATCCTTGGGCATACAAACTCTTCCACGAAAACACAATATTCCATCACTATTCAATCTAAAATCCCTATCTCACCACCTTCCACTTGTTGAAGTCGAGAACCCAACGCTTCATCTATCAGCTCTTTTTCCTTAATTTGGCTTAACCAAGTAGGCTTCATCCGAAGTTCGGCTAACAGGCTACCATCTTCATAAAGGCTGAGATGAGCGAACATCGCTCTTAAATCCGATATCACCTTATGACTTAACGCATCTGCCACCATGTTAGCCTTTCTTGGATGATACTCGATTGAGAAGTCATAATCCTTCAATAGTTCTATCCACCTCTGTTGTCTTAAGTTCAACTCCTTCTGGGTAAGGAGGTACTTCAGACTCTTATGATCCGTATATATAATCGACTTCTCACCGTACAGATAGTGTCTCCAAATTTTCAGAGCAAACACCATTGCAGCTAACTCCAAATCATGTGTGGGATAGTTTACCTCATGCGGCCTTAATTGACGAGATGCATAAGCCACCACTTTTCCCTCTTGCATCAACACACATCCCAAGCCCCGACGCATCACAATAAACAATTAACTCCTTACCAGCCTCAGGTTGAATCAATACTGGCGCTTCTGTTAGAATCTTCTTCAATTTCTCAAAGCTTTCTTGCTGCTTATCTGACCACACAACCGGTACTCCCTTACGCAACAACTTAGTTACGGGTGAAGCAATTAACGAAAATCCCTCAATGAAATGCCTATAATACCCAACCAAACCTAGAAAACTCTAAATTTTAGCTATTAACTTTGGTGGTTTCCAGTCCAACACAGCCTCGACCTTCCAAGGATCAACTCTAATTCCTTCAAGACACAACATGTCCCAAAAAGGTCACTTCCCTCAGCCAAAATTCACACTTACTAAATTTGGCATATAGTTGCTTCTCCCTTAAAATCTGCCATACTACCCGTAAATGCCAATCATGCTCCTCTTCAATCTTTGAGTACACCAAGATGTCATCTATGAACACCACCGCAAACCGATCTAGATAGGGTTGGAAGACTCACTTCATCATGTCCATAAATATAGCTGGTGCATTAGTTAACCCAAACTGCATTACTAAGAACTCATAATGCCCATATCGGGTTCGGAATGCAGTCTTGTGAATATTCGCCTCCTTGACTTTTAACTGATGATAACCCGATCTCAAATCTATCTTCGAGAAAACTGAAGCTCCTCGCAACTGATCGAATAGATTATCGATCCTCAATAACGGATACTTGTTCTTAATCATCAAATTATTCAATTGTCTATAATCGATGCACATACACATCAACCCATCCTTTTTCTTAACGAACAAGACCAGTGCTCCCCACGTTGAAATACTCGGTCGAATAAATCCGCGATCCAACAACTCTTGAATTTGAGCTTTAAGCTCCGCTGGCTCCTTCGGCGCCATTCTATAAGGAGTAATAGACACCGGAGCCATTCCTGGCACCAGCTCAATGCCAAACTCCACCTCTCGATCTGGAGGTAATCTTAGAAGCTACTCGGGAAAGACGTGTAACACCCCTTACCCGTACCCGTCACTGGATTAGAGTTCTGAGGTGTTACGGAACCAAACACAAAACATTATAGTCATTTATCACATTTCATACATTCGTAAAATTCAATGCAAATTTCATACGCACACTTGCATATTTAAAACATATACACTTATAACACCTTGTGATATATCTAATCACATATGAAATAATAGTTCCTAGTATCATTATCAAACATGCTCATGTTACCAATATAATTGGCATGCTTATTTCTATGCTTTTCATTAGTAAGCATATCTCTATAACCACATCAAGCTTTAAACAAAAATTATCACCAATTACATGCTCATTGTATGGCATCCACAACAAAGATTTATAGACACAAGAATCATTGAATATCATACCAAATTCATGTAATACATGTAACCAATTTGAAAAGCTAATGTACTACTCATAAATCACCACTCTAAATTCGGTTTTAACTACGACACTTCAAAATTTCCACCTAAATAGTTATAACCATTTTACTTATTGCAAACCAAACCATATTGTTATGATAAAATAAACAAGCAATAAACTATAGTCACCATTCAAGCATAATATACACACGTAAACCAGTTCAAGCCCATTAGACTGCATGTAAATTCACGTTTGAAAGGATCTATTATAGATTCATATCTAACTAGCCACAAAACATGCACATCTATTACAACATTTTTACTTAGCATGAACGAAAGCACATTTATAATCGATATTTACATGTCTTTAGACTATTTAATAAAAGATGATCCATTTTAGCATGGCATACCATTAACAAGTACCAACCCAAAATGTTAACTAGCCTATACATGCCTTAATAATTGAAACTTCAAATTCTAATTGTACCCAAAATGAGTTGATAGTGTGGTTGACTTCAGTGTCGATCCCCAGAGCTCGTAGCTTGAATAGAATCTATAAAACAAACAATAGCACACTCAAAGTAAGCTTATTAGCTTAGTAAGTCTTAAGAAATTATATACCATAAATCCAACCATTCAAGTCAAATTTCTTTATCATCAATTCAAAACATAAGTAATACATAGTTTAACTTACAAAGCCAAGGTAACCGAATACCATTAATGCATTTAGCTCAATAGCTTTACCTTACTTACTCATACACACCAATCACCAAGTACATCAAAGATATATATATATATATATATATATATAACATATGCTTACCTAAACAATTTCATCCCATTCCTACTTTCAAAAAAATCAATCACCACATGATATAACATGTATATATATATCTACCTCCAATCAATGTATAAGATATTCACTTCCTCATGTACTTGTTCAATATTTTCATGAGTAACATGAGTATGAAAATACTTACCTCCATTTCAAATTAACACAATTCATTTTAAAGTCAGAATTTATTGACTTGTTTCATAACTCTGGTTCTTGCATACTCGAGCTCGAATTACATGCACCGGCACTAGGCCCTTTAGACTCAAGGTCCAAGTTAAACAACGGCATTAAGCACGCTAGGCATAAGCCTAATTATTTCATCGGCATGTGGCACTGCTAGGCTCGGCTTCGAATAACATACCTAAGACAAGGCACCTAGGCAATAAGCCCAATTTTTTCACCCAAGACGTGGCTCGCTATGTTCAAGCCCTAACTAATTACCTAATTAATTCATCAACTTACATTTATTAACACTTACATCACTATCAATTCATATACACAAACCACATTCACCTATCATATCAAATGTAGTAATTCATATTGCATTTCAAAACATATCTAATCCAATATAGAACATTTGCATTCGGCTATCACATATATTTTTACTCAAATTAATCCAATGATATCATTGAACATATTCATAATTTTCTCTTTATTGTACTTAAACTTAAGAACTTACCTCGACTATCAACGAACGACGAAGACCGGCTATTCAATAACCTTCGTCTTTCCCCGATCCAGATCTGTTTTTCTTTGTTCTTGATCTAAACACATTAAAATTTAGCTCATTCAAACACATTTCACCTCAATTTAATCCCAAAACACATAAATGGACAAATTACCATTTTACCCCTAATGTTTTATATTTTTACAATTTAGTCCTATTTGCATAAAACACGAAATACACAAAATTTCTCAATACTACTCAAGGGTCGAATATTTATAGGGACCCTACAAGTCCATTCCTTTCATTTATTTTGCAAAAACCCCCTCTAAAATTCTATTTTTGCAAATTAGCCCTAATTACTCAATTTCACCAAAACTTCCAATACTAAATATACTAATCTTTAACATATCTTTAATTCAAAATCATCAAACACCAAAAATCACATGAACACTACAATTGTCGAATATCAAACATGCTTAGATTTGAAAATTTTAACATGGGTCAGCTACGGTTCGAAGCAACAATCTCAAAAATGTTAAAATTATAAAAAACCGACTAAAATTACATACCCGATTTAAGCTTGAAGGATGGCCGAATGTATGAGCCCTCACTTTTATTTTCTTTCTCTCTTATTTTGGTCATGCAAGGATGAAGAATCAACTTTATTTTATGTTTTATTTGACATATAATATGGTATTTGATAATTTACTAATTTAACCTTATAATAATAATATTCATTAACATAACATAATGGCAAAAATGGTCTTTAACCATCCACTAACATGAGAAATGGGCTAATTTCCCTTTTAACACCACAAATTAAAAAGCCATCACCATTCAAGTACTTTTCACTTTAGTATACAACTTTTACGCTTTACGCGATTAAGTCCTTTTTGTCAGATTAAACACTTAAACGATAAAATTTTTCTACGAAACTTTCACACACAATATTTCACACTTAATAAGCACAAAATATAATATTTAAATATCTCTCAGACTCGAATTCGTGGTCCCGAAACCACCGTTTCGATTAGGGTCAAATTCAGACTGCTACAACTCTCCCCCTTAGAGATTTTCGTCCCTGAAAATCTTACCGTTAAATAAAGTCGGATATTGTTGCCTCATTAAATCCTCAGGCTCCCACGTAGCCTCTTCAACTCCGTGCCGATTCCATAATAATTTCACTAATGGAATTCTATTGTTTCTCAACTCTTTCAATTCCCGAGCTAAAATATGGATCGATTCTTCCTCATACGTCATATTGTATCGGATTTCAACCTCTGATAGAGTGATCACATGTGACGGATCCGATCTGTACTTACGAAGCATCGAAACGTGAAATACATCATGTATCTTTTCTAATTCAGAGGGCAATTTCAATCTATAAGCAATAGGCCCAATACGTTTGACGATTTCATACTGTCCAATAAACCTCGGGCTTAGTTTGCCTTTCTGACCAAATCGGAGTACTTTCTTCCATGGAGAAACTTTCAAGAATACCTGATCTCTGACCTAAAATTCAATATCTTTACGTTTCAAATCAGCGTAAGACTTTTGACGATCTAATGCAGCTTTCAAACTATCTTTGATAATAGCCACTTTCTGTTCTGTCTCTTTAATCAAATCGACTCCGTGTACCTTGTTCTCACTGAGCTCAGTCCAGTATAATGGTGTTCGACACTTGTGACCGTACAAGGCTTCGTAGGGTGCCATTTTGATACTAGATTGAAAGCTATTATTGTAAGCAAATTCAATCAAAGGTAGATATCATTCCCATGTACCTTCAAACTCGAGAACGCAACACCTCAACATGTCCTCAAGTATCTGAATAGTTCTCTCGGACTGACCGTCTGTCTGCGGATGAAAGGCTGTGCTAAAGTGGAGTTTAGTGCCTAAAGCAATTTGCAACTTCTTCCAAAACTGTGATGTGAACCTCAGATCTCTATCTGAAACAATGGAACTCGGCACACCATGTAACCTCACTACCTGTGCTACATACAATTTAGCAAGTTTATCAAGTGAATAGTTTGCATAAATTGGCACAAAGTGAGCTGATTTGGTCAATCGATCCACTATAACCCAAACTATATCTTTCTTGCTCGGTGTTGTAGGCAAATCGGATACAAAATCCATGGTGATTCTATCCCATTTCCACTCAGGTATCATGATTGGCTGAAGTAACCCGGAAGGCACTTGATGCTCGGCTTTTACTTGTTGACAAATTAAGCACTTTGAAATAAATTTAGATATATCCCGTTTCATGCCAGGCCACCAATAGAATTGTTTCAAATCATTATACATTTTAGTACTACCCGGATGAATTGACAATTGACTGTTATGAGCTTCGTTCAAAATCATCTGAATCAAATCCACATTCCTCAGAACACATATACGGCCTTTAAAATTCAAACAACCATTTGCATCAATTTGAAACTCTAATCCTGCATCATTATCACACTGAACTCGTCTAGTAATCAAGTCTTTGTCAATTCTTTGTGCATCACAAATTTGTTAAATAAACATCGGTCTTGCTTTTAGCTCGGCTATAATCGAATCATCACCAGACATAACCATATGCACGTTCAACGCACGAAGAGCAAACAATGACTTTCTACTTAATGCATTTGCAACAACATTAGCTTTCCTCGATGGTAGTCAATCACTAGTTCATAGTCTTTCAATAGTTCTAACCATTTTCTTTGTCTCAAGTTTAAATCTTTCTATGTCATTAAGTACTTCAAGCTTTTGTGATCTGAATAAACATGACATTTTTCACCGAACAAGTAATGACGCCTTATTTTCAAAGCGAAAACAATAGCTACAAGTTCCAAATCATGAGTTGGATAATTTCTTTCGTGAGGCTTCAATTGTCTTAAAGCGTAGGCTATGACTTTTCCTTACATCAAAATGCAACCTAAAACATTCAAAGAAGCGTCACTATAAACAATAAATTCTTTACCCGATTCAGGTTGAGCTAACACTGGAGCTTCGGTCAAAAGGGCTTTCAACTCATCATAACTTCTCTAACATTTTTCTGACCATTCGAACTTAACATCATTTTGTAGCAGCTTTGTCAAAGGTGTAGCTATCATGGAAAAACCTTTGACAAATCGTCTGTAGTATCCCACAAGTCCCAGAAAGCTTCAAATTTCGGAGACATTCTTTGGTGGTTTCCAATCAAGTATAGCCAATATTTTGTTCGGATCAACCCGAATACCTGAAGCTGATACATCATGACCCAAAAAGCTGACTTCCTTCATCTAGAACTCATACTTACTAAACTTTGCATACAACTGCTGATCTCATAAAGTCTATAACACTAATCTCAAGTGTTCAGCATGTTTGGTTTCATCTTTAGAGTAGATCAGTATATCATCAATAAACACTACTACAAACTAATCTAAAAACTATCTGAAAACCTGATTTATTAGATCCATAAATACAGTGGGTGCATTTCTAAGTAGAAAAGGCATAACCAGAAACTCAAAGTGGCCATACCTCGTCCGGAATGCAGTCTTTGGCACATCAGAATCCCTGACTCGCAATTGATAGTAACCCAATCTCAAATCTATTTTCAAAAACACTGAAGCTCCTTTCAACTGATCAAATAAATCATCAATCCGAGGTAACGGGTAATTATTCTTTATAGTTACCTTATTCAGCTACCGATAATTGATAGACATTAGCATAGTTCCATCTTTCTTTTTCACAAACTGAATTGGCGCACCCCAAGGAGAAAAACTCAGTCGTGCAAAACCCCAATCTGTCCACTCTTGCAACTGTGCTTTCAACTCTTTCAACTCAGTAGGTGCCATCCGATACAGAGCTATCAAAATCAGAGTCGTCCCCGGTACTAATTCAATACCAAACTCAATCTCTCGAATTGGCGGTAAACCCATTAATTCATCAGGGAACACCTCAGGGTATTCACATACAACCGGTACGGACTCAATCGCTTTTGGACACTTTATTATCCAAAGACATAAGCCGTAAGCTTCACATCCTTTTCTCACATATTTACGGGCTAACATTGAGGATATTACTATAGGTAACCCATTTAAATCACTAGATTCAACCCGGATGGTCTCACCGTTCTGACATCTCAAATCAATGATCTTTCTTTTTCAATTCACCACTACATCGTGCAAAGTTAACCAATCCATTCCCAGAATTATATCAAACTCGTCTAAGGGTAATAACATTAAATCGACCGAAAAGTAAGAATCTCGAATCATCAATGGGCAACCTTTACACACTTTATCAATAAGTACACATCTACCCAAGGGGTTGTACACACGAATCACAAACTCAGTAGACTTAATAGGCAGAGTCGTACTATGTACCAGAGTTTCACATACATACGAATGAGTCGAACCAGGATCAATCAATACAATTACGGTAGTATCATAAAGTGTGAAACTACCGTAATAACATCGGGAAAAGCATCCTCTCGCATGCGATAGTATAAGCTCTAGCTGGTGCTCAAGCCTCGATCGAATCTGCGGTGTCCTCGCTCCTCTCTCGATCGCCACCTACATTATCTGAATGTCTGGGTGGTCCACCTCATGTTGACGCGTTGTGCGATTTACTGTTTTGAGCTGTATTTTGCTCAGCTAATATCGGGCACTCTTAAATGAAATGATTTGACGATCTACATTTAAAACAAGACCGATCACGGAATCTACAACTCCCAGAATGCCATTTTCCACAATGCTTGCACTCAATCCGATCATGTTGAACATTGCCAACACTAGCCATCGAAGTGGCTCGAGAACTCACTAGAGGTCGATCTCGTCTAGACAGGTCAGGAATAGTCTTATATCGGTTAAAATCATCTCTGAGCTTCTTAGATGTTGAATAAGTTTTACTCAACGATCTTTTACGAGTATCTCTAGCTTCTGTTTTAGCCTTTCTTTTCTCTTTTCCGAGCTCTTTAGCTTTGCAAGCTCACTTGACCAATACCACAAACTCTTTAATCTCAAGAATGCCCACAAGTAACTTTATGTCTTCATTCAGACCGTCTTCAAATCTTTTGCACATAATGGCTTTAGAAGAAGCACACTCTCTAGCATATCTGCTGAGTCTGACAAATTTTCGCTCATATTTTGTCACGGTCATTCGCCCCTATTTCAGTTCAAGAAATTCTTTACATTTGTGATCAATGAATCTCTGGCTGATATATTTCTTTCAAAACTCAATCTGGAAGAAGTCCCAAGTCACTTTTTCTTTCGGAACTACTGATACTAATGTTTTCCACCAATGGTAGGCAGAGTCCCGAAGTAGAGATATAGCACACTTTAGGCATTCCTCTAAAGTACAAGATAACTCATCAAGTACTCGAATGGTATTATCAAGCCATATCTCAGCTCGCTCAGCGTCATTATCATCATTAGCTTTAAATTCTTCAGTCCCATATTTTCTAATTTTATCAACAGAAGGCCTACTAGATCTCATCGGATCTATCGTCGGGGGTGCTGAAGGTACCGGAGTTGGATTATTCGGGGATGGAGGTTGTTGTACAGCCGGATTATTCTGAACAAATTGGGTAAACCATTCATTCATCATCTAGTAGAAGGCTTGTTTAGCCTCCTCCTCATGGCTACTCGAAACTGGTCGAGAGTCTTATGGCGCTGATCCGCGTGCATGATCAAGTGCTACACTCTCTATATCATCAGCTACGGCTTTGTCAGGATCAAAATCCATTTACTATATAAAACAAAGTTCAAAATGTCAAAAGTAACCACACTATCAAATATACATAAAAGGCATGTATAGCTAGAATCACACACGCTACGGTAGTCCTAGAATCGACTAAATCATAAGCTCTAATACCAATCAAATGGAACACCCCTTACCCATACCCGTCGCGGATTAGAGTTCTGAGGCGTTACTGAACCAAACACAGAACATTACAGTCATTTATCACATTTCATACATTCGTAAAATTCATTACAAATCTCATACGCACACTTGCATATTTAAAACATATACACTTATAACACCTTATGATATATCCAATCACATATGAAATAATAGTTCCTAGTATCATTATCAAACATGTTCATGTTACCAATATAATAGGCATGCTTATTTCTATGCTTTTCATTAGTAAGCATATCTATATAACCACATCAAGCTTTAAACAAAAATTATCACCAATTACATGCTCATTGCATGACATCCACAACAAAGATTTATAGACACAAGAATCATTGAATATCATACCAAAATCATGTAATACATGTAACCAATTGGAAAAGCGAATGTACTACTCATAAACCACCACTCTAAATTTGGTTTTAACTACGACACTTCAAAAATTCCACCTAAATAATTATAACCATTTTACTTATTGCAAACCAAACCATATTGTTATGATAAAATAAACAAGCAATAAACTATAGTCACCATTCAAGCATAATATACACATGTAAACCAGTTCAAGCCCATTAGACCGCATGTAAATTCACGTTCGAAAGGATCTATTATAGATTCATATCTAACTAGCCACATAACATGCACATCTATTACAACATTTTTACTTAGCATGAACGAAAGCACATTTATAATCGATATTTACATGTCTTTAGACTATTTAATAAAAGATGAGCCATTTTCGCATGGCATACCATTAACAAGTACCAACCCAAAATGTTAACTAGCCTATACATGCCTTAATAATTGAAACTTCAACTTCTAATTGTACCCAAAATGAGTTGATAGTGTGGTTGACTTCAGTGTCGATCCCTAGAGCTCGTAGCTTGAATAGGATCTATAAAACGAACAATAGCACACTCAAAGTAGGTTTATTAGCTTAGTAAGTCTTAAGAAATTATATACCATAAATCCAACCATTCAAGTCAAATTTCTTTATCATCAATTCAAAACATAAGTAATACATAGTTTAACTTACAAATCCAAGGTAACCGAATACAATTAATGCATTTAACTCAATAGCTTTACCTTTCTTACTCATACACACCAATCACCGAGTACATCAAAGATATATATATAACATATGCTTACCTAAACAATTTCATCCCATTCATACTTTTGAAAAAAATCAATCACCACACGATATAACATGTATATATATCTACCTCCAATCAATGTATAAGATATTCACTTCCTCATGTACTTGTTCATTATTTTCATGAGTAACATGATTATGAAAATACTTACCTCCATTTCGAATTAACACAATTCATTTTTAAAGATGTAAATTTATTGACTTGTTTCATAACTCGGTTCTTGCATACTCTGAGCTTCAATCACATACGCCAACACTAGGCCTGCTGTGTAACACCCCAAACCCGGCCCACAAGCCTTGACCGAATCTGGTATGTCACTGCAAAAATCGTTGAAAAGATTTTTGACTTAAGAGTGAAACTTAATAATTTTTTTTCGTTTATGAAACATTGTGTATTTAAAATTCTAAGTAAAAATTTGAGGTTACAAAATATCCGAATTGAAAACTTTATTATACATTTTCACGATGTAAGTTGCCAAAATTAAAAACATTTCCAAATAATAATTAAGTAGTCAATCCACCTTAAAAATAATAACAATGCTTAAATACTTTAGAAGGCCCTTATTACAATAAACAAATGCTTAAAAGTACTGAATTATAAAATACTTAAACAATTAAAATATTTTATTCATGGGCCACCTCGCATCCACTCCAACCCGGTCCAAGCTTTATGCATCACCTGCGATGTTGGAAAAAATTTGGGTGAGTCAACAGACTCAGTGCATAGTTATTTCACATGTCTCCACATATTGGCTTGGCCCATATCCACACAGTCCACTTACATAAATATGCAACATGAAGCCCAACCCAACCTAGTGTCCATCCGTAACACCTACCTTGGTAGACCCGTTGCCCAAGGCCGTGGCTAATCCACCGATCAATGAAGTGATCCCACATATCTTACCTTGGCAGACCTACCGCCCAAGGCCGTGGCTGAGCCACCGATCACATAAGTGATCCCACATATCAATCAGTCCACAGTGATGCACCCAGCTATCAACCACCGAGATGTGGCACCTAGTCAACACCTCCCTTGATGAAGCACATAGCTAACATCAAGCGCTAATGTAGCACAAGGCTATTATTAGACCACGTACATAATGTACACCCTTTCCTTCGATAGTCACATCCCAAGTCCCATGCATACATAAATATCATGGCAACATATCACTTGAACAATTATACATCACATGCCATCACATTTCATGCACATATCAAATGTAAATCAACGTCATAAAATACTGACCTGGTTGAACGATTACCCATCATGGGTATCCACCATTTTAGCCCTTACTTCAGCTACCATTCACATCATATCACATATACATAAATATAACACATACACACAGCAAGAGAACAGTGCGATAACTACTCACCTATTTTGGCACAGTCTGCTCAATCCCGAAACTTCCTTATGTCTGTCAATTTCTTCCTTACTTATCCAAATCCTGAATACTTGCCCTTAAAACCAAAGTACACAATTACTCACATTTATACACCTAAAATATGGCCTTAGGCTGAAAGTCCTAGATCACTTACCTTGCTAACTAAATTTTGAAAACCACTTCTTGTTCTTGAAACTGCCAAATCCTATACATCACATGTTAGAATAATTGACATTCCTGGTCATTTTAAGTTTCCTAAAATTTTCGCGGCTCAGTATTTTCCTAGTTTCCAAAATGTTTAGTTTCTATTTTGGCTTGGTTTCAAAATGTTTAGTTTCCTATTTTGGTTTGGTTTCCAAAATGTTTAGTTTCCTATTTTGGTTCGGTTTCCAAAATGTCTAAGTTTCCTAAAATGTTCATTTCATTTCCATTTCCATTTCCATTTCCATTTCCATTTTCATTTCCATTTCCATTTCCATTTCCATTTCCATTTCCATTTCCATTTCCATTTCCATTTTCATTTTCATTTCCATTTCCATTTCCATTTCCATTTTCATTTCCATTTTCATTTTCATGCATTTTAGGTTTCTAAAAGTATCAAAATTTATTCATAGTACTTGAAACTTGTCCTTTCATACAATTAAACTGAAATGCATAGGCCCTATTCAGATGTTACGTTCTACTCTCTTAAACAAAATTTCGTCCTCTAAATTTTCTAACTAAACAATTGAGGGTATTCTTTGTCTCATGGTCTCCTCGACTCCCACCTAAGCTTCTTCCGATCCATGGTTGCGCCATAATACTTTAACTAAAGGAACGGACTTCCTTCAGTAGTACTTTCACGCCACGTTCGTAATCGAATCGGCTCTTCCTCGTAGGTTAAGTCCGCCTTAGTTCCACTTCTTCTCTGGTACTATGTGAGAGGGATCCGATCGGAACGACGTAGCATGGACACATGGAATACGTCATGCATTTGTTGCAACTCGGTGGCAACTCTAGCTGATATGCCACTGCTGGTCCCACTCGCTTTAGTATCCGATAGGGTCCATGAATCTTGGGCTTAATTTCCTTTTCGACCAAACCTCATCACTTTCTTCCATGGTGTGACTTTTAGAAACACTTGGTCTCCTACTTCAAATTCTATTTCCTTCCGTTTGAGGTCTGGATAAGACTTCATCTGCTCTGAGGCTTCTTTTAACTGTGTTTGAATTATTTCAACCTTCTCCTCTGCTTACGCCACTATCTCCGGTCCCAAAACTCGACGCTCTCCTAACTCACCAACAAGTAGGAGTACGACACCTTCGTCCGCACAATGCTTCATATGGTGCCATTCAATGCTAGCTCGATAATCGCATTGTTGTGGCGAACTCTGCTAAAGGCAAGTAGTCCTCCCAACTTCCTCGAAAATCCATCACACATCCTCTCAACATATCCTCCAACACTTGTATTACTCGTTCAGACCCCGTCCGATTGTGGATGAAAGGCGTAGTGAAATCCAACTTGGTGCCTAAAGCTTGATGAAGTGCCTTCCAAAATCGAGACGTAAACCCTGGATCTCTATCGAGATGATCGACATTGGTACTCCATGTAACCTCACAATTTACGCCACATATAACTTGGCTAGCTTTTGAAGAGGATAGTCTATTCTCCTTTGGGATAAAATGTGTGACTTAGTCAAACGGTCTACTATAACCCATACCGAGTCCTTCTTAGTAGGCGTGGGGAAGCCCACTAACGAAGTCCATGGTAATTCTTTCCCACTTCCACTGTGGAATCGGATTGGTTGAAGCAATCTGATGGAACTTGGTGTTCACTTTAACTTGTCCGTTCGACATCTTCCCACAAATTTCAGAATTCTCTTTTAAGATCCGCCACCAAAATTGTTCTCTTAAGTCTCTCAGATAGCTTAATGCCTCCGGATGCATAGCATAAGGGCTACTATGCGCTTCTCGAAGGATCTTCTGCTTTAACTCCTTGTCTCTTGGCATACATACTTTCCTCTGAGCATAATACTCCTTCATCGTTAATCTCATAGTCCTCCAACTCTCCGTTCGTGCTTTTTGTAGCTTAACATTCAAATCTTCATCAACCAACCGTCCTCTTTTACTTCCTTCAACCATGTTGGCTTGACTTGTAACTCAACCAACAAACTTCCATCCTCATATAAGCTTAAATGAGCGAACATTGCTCTTAAGTCCGTCACCACCTTCCTACTTAAAGCATCATTCTACATTCGCCTTGCGGATGATATTCTATCGAAACAGTCATAGTCTTTTAGTAATTCCACCCACCTTCACGCCTCAAGTTTAACTCCTTTTGAGTCAACAGATACTTGAGACTCTTGTGGTGCAGTAGATCACCGATCTTTCTCCATACGAGATAATGCCTCCACACCTTGAGAGCGAAAACCATCGCCAATTCCAAGTCATGGGTTGGGTAGTTCACTTCATGCGGCCTTAAGCGCTTGGACGCATAAGCGATCACCTTGCCATCTTGCATAAGAACACATCCTAACCCGTGTCGACGCATCACAAGATACCACAAAATCCTTTCACCTTTCGGTTGAATCAACAGAGCTTCATTAATACCTTTTAAGTTTTCAAAACTCTCTTGTTGCTTATCCGTCCACACGAAGGTATTTCCTTCCTCAACAATTTTGTTAATGGCGCGGCTATCGGCGAATCCTTCCACGAACCTTCGTAATAGCCGGCCAACCCTAAGAAACTTGAAACTGTGCAAATCCTACACACCACCTACACACCACATGTTAGAATCGACTACAAGCAATAATCTAGAAAAGATGGCCCTTGGCGGATATTACACTACTAACCTTGAGCACTCGATCCGAACGAATCCTAATGCTCCTAACGTTGGCACCAAAAGAAACACATCAATATGGCCTTAAGCATATTGACCATTCCTACAAATCTAGGCCGAACTATAGATTTGACATACTTATGAAGAAGAACTCAAAGCTGATTACCAAGGGAGAAAAATACTCACCACTTCATGAATAGTCCACTAGCTCCAAATGTCGACGGACTAAAAGAGATGTTGACCTTGATTTTGAGAATTGCGACGAAGAAGGAGAATAAGGACACTTGATATTCACTTTGATATTCAGCTATGATTCTTATTAAAATGCAAAATACGAATGGGAGAAAGAGCATTTACAAGGTTCGGCTAAGCCTTCAAATACTGATGGAATATTCAGCCACAAGAGCAAGGTGTATTCAGCTATTCAAGAAAGGGTATAGAATTGGGGTTGAAAGAAAAGAAGAATGGGAGGACCTAGGAGGATTCGACAATGGTGTTTCCAAATGAAGATGTAATATTCGGCAATAGCAACTTTAAAAGAGATTTCGGTTTAAGCAAAATAAAAGAAAAGAAAGAGATGTGAAAGAAGAAAGAAAATACATGCACAAATGGTTCTAACTTTCGGCTCTTGTCAAAGGAAAATAAGATGCAAATTTTGGCACACACACACTTCCTATATTCTTCAAAACCGAAAATGCCATCCTAAAGAGTCCTATATTCGGCCATTGCTCATCCCCCTCTCTAATCCCATTTTCTTCTCATTTATCACTTTAATAAATAATAAAAATAAAACAATCCAACATTAATCCCTTATCAATCTCCTCATTTATCACTTTATCACCCATTTAAACTAAAATAAATAAAATAAAATCACATTATCCTACTCTTGTAGAATCTTAAAAAAACAAAGCTTATCCCATCCTTTTGGAAGCCCTCATGCCGTCAACTCCTCCCCTCACTTCTTTGATGCCAAAACAAAATAAAACCACTTAATCTTCGCCAACAAGGCTCGAACACGAGCCCTCCAGAAGCTCCCTTTGCATAAGCTTCCTGCTTCTCATGTAACACCCAAGCCACTTTCTTTGCTAGTTCTTTTGTGTCATAAACTCCCCAATATTTCTTTTAAAGCCTCCTTAGCCCAGTTTCCCCTTCTTGACGCAAAGAGCAAAAATAAAAACACACTCCCATGCCACCAATGTGATTCGAACTAAGGCCCTTGCCCACTGCTCATGGCGTCATCACCAAGGCCCTAAGTGGCGCATTCTAGCCACTTTACCAAGCTCACTTCCATGTCCAAAAGCGCCTATAATTTTCCTTTAAGGCCTCCGTGGCATTGCTCCCCTTACTAACTCAAAATCCAACAATTTTCCAATGCATTCCCTTTTTATCCTAGAGTTTTAAGAACCCATAAATCACATCCAAACCACTCACTGAGCCTATTAACACATGAATTATGCTTCAAATGCATAACCCCTAATCTAGGATATTACAATTCTACCCTCCTTAAAAATAATTTCGTCCTCGAAATTACTTACTAACAAAAAATCGTACATCCTAACTCACCACACTACAATACTGCTGCGCACTCTGATCTTAAAACTAACATATTTCCTATGCACAATTTTAAAATTCACATCCAAGGTTTCATACACTTCACTAGCGTTACAAGAACGAACTAACTCTATAACAAACAAGGCAATGAAGGGTATTCCAAAAATAAGAACTTACCCGTTGTCACATCTAGCACATCACTTTCCTCGCGATGGCTAACTGCATAAACCAACCTTGGTTGCTTCGTATCTAACCCTTCAGCACCTCCGCTTGGTGCTCCACGACCACGGTCAGAACCATTTCCTTCATGGTTCGGACCACGACCCCTCGTCACTTGCTGACCATTCCTACCCGGCTGCTCATAACCCTGGCCTACGGTCTGAGCCCTATTCGGATCCTGGGGGCAGTCTTTAATCAGATGAGACTTAGACTTACACCTAAACCAGTCTCGATTCTAGCACTCGCCAACATGATACCTCCCACATTGAACACACAGACTGTCCGAATTTCCAGTAGCTGGCCTAGTAACACGAACCTAATTCTCAACCCTCGGTCTTTTCTGAAAGCTCTCAGACGATTCTGACGGTCTAAAACTCCTCTTATCCTGGTTTCTATCCTTATCTCTGTTCTGTCTCACCAAGTCCTTAATCCCTTCAACTACCTTAGCCTTTTCTATTAATACGGTGAACTCTCGCTCCTGCTGCGGAGCTATCAATAGCCTCAGGTCATACCTTAGTCCATCCTCAAATCGGACACACCGCTTATGCTCCGTAGCCACTACTCCTCGAGCATACTGGCTCAACCTCAAGAATTTGACTTCGTACTCCGCTACAGACTTGTTCCCTTGAACCAGCCCCAGAAACGCCTTCCTTTGCGTATCAATATAGTGAGTACCAACGTACTTCTTCTGATACGCCATCTTAACATATTCCCAAGTGAGATCCTCAACTGTAGCCCCATCCCGAACTGTGAGCCACCATTGATACGCTTCATCGCGTAGCAGCGCCACTATTCCTTTCACTTTCTCCTCAGTGGTCACATCTAGCTCATCCATAATCCGTTCGGTCGCCTCCAACCAATACTCAGTAGTACTGGGTACCACGCCAGATACACCACAAAACACTTCAGCTCCATTGGCTCGAAGTCGCTCGAGCACGGACTTCCTAGCTCTCATGCCTCCACCTGCTCCAGCCACCATTTCAAGAACCCTCAGCACTGCCTGCAATACTACATCATCCCCCGTCTAGTCTTGCTGCTCAACACCAAAAGCTGGTGGTGGTGGTACCTCATTCTCAGATCCCGACCCAACCTAACCGGTTCCGATACATCCATTCTACCTCTACCACGTCCTCGATGACCACGTCCCCTAGAACTCATTTCTAGCATCGTGATTTAATCTGATTAAAAAGTTTTATGCATTAGAAATTTTGTTTCATTGATTATTCCACGAACAATTTTATGAAAAGAAGTTTCCAGAAGTAGTTCTTTCGATTAATCAAAGTTTCAGTTCAAGTTCACTATTCTAATTCAGAGAATCACATTCACATTCATCAATAAAGACACATTCATTCATCCGTGATACTTCCTTGAGCATTCCATCCATTTCCCCACCCAGGGGTAATTTCGTCATTTTTCCTATAAGGGTATTTTGGAAATAAATCGGAGTCAATTTGAAAATCACAAAAGTCATTTCGAAATTTTCCAAACTCATGGGTATTTTTTGAAAGAAAGATTTTCCAAACCCAGGTATTGCAGAAATTTTGGAAATCAGGGTTATTTTGATAATTTCGTAAACCATGGGTAATTTGGTAAAATTCCAAATAAGGGTATTTTGAATTTTTGCAACATAGGGTTTTTTGGACACTTAAAGTAAGAAAATTTCATTAAAATCGAGGGTAGTATGGTAATAAAATTTTTTTCAAGCCAAGGGCATTTTAGTAATTTTACAACTAGGGGCATCTTTGTAATTTTGTAAATCGAAGATATTTTGGAAAAATTTTCACAACAATCTTTTGCTACAATTAAAAGGAAATTTAGGGATTTTAAAACTAGGGTTTCCATAAAAATACGGCTAGTCCCTTCTGGGTTTTAGTTATTGGGTTTAGCCCATGAATAAGTCCTCTTGGTTAGGGTGAACCGTAGCTACGCACCAGGTAGGATTCGAGTGGAGAGGAGGTGAGTCACTAAGACTGCTTAAATATCAAGCTCCCACTGAATACCAATCCTAGACATGCGTACAATGGTTGCCACACCCAAACTCGGTGACTTAGTCACAGGTTTGTTTAGTTAGGAATTAAAGTCTTATGCATGTGTTTGAGTGCACTAGCCCTAGGGTTCAATAGCCCTAATATTCTAATCTACGAGCCCAAATAAGCCTCATAACATTCACATATACGAATCACTTCAGAAGTCAGGGGCACTTACCTGGTGGACTTCCGGTCGGAGATACAGGTGCCAGAATACCTGAAAAATTTTACGAAAAATCCATATTTTTGAAAAGCCCATTTTAGAAAAATGTTTTTGGGCCTAAATCCCTCAAAGCTGAGCTTTGAATCGGGCTCTGATACCAAACTGTAACACCCCAAACCCGGCCCACAAGCCTTGACCGGATCTGGTATGTCACTGCGAAAAGTCGTTGAAAAGATTTTTGACTTAAGAGTGAAACTTAATAATTTTTCTGTCGTTTATGAAACATTGAGTATTTAAAATTCTAAGTAAAAATTTGAGGTTACAAAATATCCAAATTGAAAACTTTATTATACATTTTCACGATGTAAGTTTCCGAAATTAAAACATTTCCAAATAATAATTAAGTTGTCAATCCACCTTAAAAATAATAACAATGCTTAAATACTTTAGAAGGCCCTTATTACAATAAACAAATGCTTAAAAATCTTGAATTATAAAATACTTAAACAATTAAAATATTTTCTGCATAGGCCACGTCGCATCCACTCCAACCCGGTCCAAGCTTTATGCATCACCTGCGATGTTGGAAAAAATTTGGGTGAGTCAACAGACTCAGTGCATAGTTATTTCACATGTCTCCACATATGGGCTTGGCCCATATCCACACAGTCCACTTACATAAATATGCAACATGAAGCCCAACCCAACCTAGTGTCCATTCGTAACACCTACCTTGGCAGACCCGTTGCCCAAGGCCATGGCTAATCCACCGATCAACGAAGTGATCCCATATATCTTACCTAGGCAGACCTGTCGCCCAAGGCCGTGGCTGAGCCACCGATAACATAAGTGATCCCACATATCAATCAGTCCACGATGATGCACACAGCTATCAACCGCCAAGATGTGGCACCTAGCCAACACCTCCCTTGATGAAGCACATAGCTAACATCAAGCACTAATGTAGCACAAGGCTATCATTAGACCACGTACATAATGTACACCCTTTCCTTCGATAGTCACATCCCAAGTCCCATGCATATATAAATATCATGGCAACATATCACTTGAACAATTATACATCACATGCCATCACATTTCATACACATATCAAATGTAAATCAATGTCATAAAATACTGACCTAGTTGAACGATTACCCATCATGGGTATCCACCATTTTAGCCCTTACATCGGCTACCATTCACATCATATCACATATACATAAATATAACACATACACACAACAAGAGAAACGGTCGATAACTACGCTTTTTTTTATACGATCTACTCAATCCGAAACTTCTTTATATGCATCGATTTCTTCCTTACTTATCCAAATCCGAATACTTGCCCTTAAAACCAAAGTACACAATTGGTCACATTTATACACCTAAAATATGGCCTTGGGCCGAAAGTCCTAGATCACTTACCTTGCTAACTAAATTTCAAAAACCACTACTTGTTCTTGAAACTATCAAAATCCTATAAACCACATGTTAGAATCGGCTACAAGCAATAATCTAGAAAAGATGGCCCTTGGCTGAATATTACGCTACTAACCTTGAGCACTCGATCCCGAACGAATCCCTTAATGCTCCCTAACGTTGGCACCAAAAGAAACACATCAATATGGCCTTAAGCATATTCGGCCATTCCTACAAATCTAGGCCCAACTATAGATTTTGACATACTTATGAAGAAGAACTCAAAACCGATTACCAAGGGAGAAAAATACTCACCACATCATGAATAGTCCACTAGCTCCAAATGTCGATAGAATAAAAGAGATGTTAATCTTCGATTTTTGAGAATTGCGACAGAAGAAGGATAATAAGGACACTTTGATATTCGACTATGATTCTTATTAAAATACAAAATACGAATGGGAGAAAGAGCATTTACAAGGTTATTTAAGCCTTTAAATCTTGATGGAATATTCACCACAAGAGCAAGGTGTATTCACTATTCAAGAAAGGGTGTAGAATTGGGGTTGAAAGAAAAGAAGAATGGGAGGACCTAGGAGGATTCGCAATGGTGTTTCCAAATGAAGATGTAATATTAAAGAATAGCAACTTTAAAAGAGATTTGGTTTAAGCAAAATAAAATAAAAGAAAGAGATGTGAAAGAAGAAAGAAAATACATGCACAAATGGTTCTAACTTTCACTCTTGTCAAAGGAAAATAAGATGCAAATTTTAGCACACACACTTCCTATATTCTTCAAAATCGAAAATGCCACCCTAAAGAGTCCTATATTTGACCATTGCTCATCCCCTCTCCAATCCCATTTTCTTCTCATTTATCACTTTAATAAATAATAAAATAAAACAATCCAACATTAATCCCTTATCAATCTCCTCATTTATCACTTTATCACCCATTTAAAATAAAATAAATAAAATAAAATCACATTATCCAACTCTTAGCCGAATCTTAAAAAAAACAAAGCTTATCCCATCTTTTTGGAAGCCCTCATGCCGTCCAACTCCTCCCCTCACTTCTTTGGCGCCAAAACAAAATAAAAACCACTTAATGCTGCCAATAAGGCTCGAACCTGAGGCCTCCTGAAGCTCCCTTTGCCACAAGCTTCTCTGCTCCTCATGTAACGCCCCAAGCCACTTTGCTGCTAGTTCTTTTGTGTCATAAACTCCCTAATATTTCTCTTAAAGCCTCATTAGCCCAGTTTCCCCTTCTTGACGCAAAGAGCAAAAATAAAAACACACTCCCATGCCACCAACGTGATTTGAGCCAAGGCCCTTGCCTAAGTAAGCGTCATTCCAAGGCCCTACTTTACCAAGCTCACTTCCATGTCCAAAAGCACCTATAATTTTCCTTTAAGGCCTCCTGGCCTTGCTCCCTACTAACTCAAAATCCAAAAATTTTCCAATGCATTCCCTTTTTATCCTAGAGTTTTAAGAACCCCTAAATCACATCCAAACCGCTCACTGAGCCTATTAACACATGAATTATGCACCAAATGAATAACCCCTAATCTAGGATATTACATTCTGGACTCAAGGTCTAAAGTTAAACACCGGCATTAAGCCTACTAGGCAATAAGCCGGATTATTTCATCGGCACGTGGCTTGCTAGGCTCGAAGCCCGAATAACACACCGGCACAAGGCCTACTAGGCAATAAGCCCAAATTTTTTCACCGGCACGTGGCCTGCTAGGCTCAAAGCCCGAACTAATTACCTAATCAATTCATCAACTTACATTTATTAACACTTACATCACTATCAATTCATATACACAAACCACATTCACCTATCATATCAAATGTACTAATTCATATTGCATTTCAAAACATATCTAATCCAATATAGAACATTTACATTTGGCTATCACATATATTCTTACTCAAATTAATCCAATGATATCATTGAATATATTCATAATTATCTTTTATTGTACTTAAACTTAAGAACTTACCTCGACTATCAATGAGCAGCGAAGGCTATATTTAATAACCTTCGTCTTTCTCCGATCCAGATCCGTTTTTCTTTGTTCTTGATCTAAACACATTAAAATTTAGCTCATTCAAACACATTTCACCTCAATTTAATCCCAAAACACGTAAATGGGCAAATTACCATTTTACCCTTAATATTTAACATTTTTACAATTTAGTCCTATTTGCATAAAACACGAAATACACAAAATTTCTCAATACTACTCAAGGGCCGAATATTTATAGGAACCCTACAAGTCCATTCCTTTCATTTATTTTACAAATAAGCCCCTCTAAAATTCTATTTTTGCAAATTAGCCCTAATTACTCAATTTCACCAAAACTTCCAATACTAAATATACTAATCTTTAACATATCTTTAATTTAAAATCATCAACCACCAAAAATCACATGAACACTACAATGGCCGAATATCAAACATGCATAGATTTGAAAATTTTAACATGGGTCAGCTACGGTTCGAAGCAACGATCTCAATAATGTTAAAATTATCAAAAATCGACTAAAATTACATACCCGATTTAAGCTTAAAGGATGGCCTAATGTATTTATTTTCCTTTTCTCTTATTTCGGTCATGCTAGGATGAAGAATCAACTTTATTTTATGTTTTATTTGACATATAATATGGTATTTGATAATTTACTAATTTAACCTTATAATAATATTCATTAACATAACATAATGGAAAAAATGGTCTTTAACCATCCACTAACATGAGAAATGGGCTAATTGCCCTTTTAACACCACAAATTAAAAAGCCATCACCATTCAAGTACTTTTCACTTTAGTATGCAACTTTTACGCTTTACGCTATTAAGTCCTTTTTGTCAGATTAAGCACTTAAACGATAAAATTTTTCTACGAAACTTTCACACACAATATTTCATACTTAATAAGAACAGAATATAATATTTAAATATCTCTCAGACTTAGATTCGCGGTCCTGAAACCACTGTTCTGATTAGGGTCAAATTTAGACTGTTACAAGACGTCTAAAAACTCTTTCACTGTTCTAACACTCTCAACCGACAACTCTTTGGCATCCAAAGCACTAATAAAGGCTAAGAATGGTCCACACCCCTTTCGCACCAACTTTTATGCCTTTAAAGCAGATACTATATTAGACAGATAGTTTCTTCTTTCACCAATCTTCATCACTTCCTTATCCTCCAAAGTTCTTAGTACCATCTGCTTTGCAGCACAATCTAAGTTCGCACGATGCTTAACCAGCCAGTCCATGTCTAAGATGAGATCAAACTCACCGAATGGCAGTTCCATCAAATCCACCAAAAATACTTCCCCTTGAACTTCTAAGGGCACATCTCTAAACAACTTATTTACTACCACTAACTGTCCTAAAGGGCTAATCACAGTTGTTTCTCTAGCAGACATTTTAGATTTAATATTCAGAGTTCCAGACACAACACATGTAACATACGAATGGGTGGATCCAATATCTATCAAAGCGGTAACAGGTACATCAGATATAAAAAACGTATCGGTTATAATGTCAGGTGCACCGCTATCCTCTCGACGTCTGATCGCATAAACCAAACCTGGTTGTCTCGCCTCCACTTTACCCCTATTACCGGTACCTCTACCCAGTGTACCCTAACCTCATCCTACACCATTACCACCTCGACCTGGCCCACGGCCTCTCGGCGACTGCTGTGCGCCTCTAGTTGGCTGCGCAGGATCATTACGAACCACCTGAGTCTGAGTAGGCTATCGAGGGCAATCCCTAAATCGATGGTCCTTTAAACCACATCTGAAATAACCACCAGTTCTTTTCCAACATTCACCCAAGTGAAGTCTCTCATAATCCGCACAAGGCTGTAACTGATTGGTAGTAGCTAGAGCACCGCTCATACTGGTCCCTCATTCTGGGGCTTCTTCTGAAATCCTCTAGCAGGACTTGAATACCCAGAGTCTCTCTTATTCCTACCTCTAACCTTGTCTCAATTTTTTCGCTCCGAATGCTTAACCTCCTCAGTTATCTTAGCTTTCTCTACTAGTGTGGTAAAATTTCTCTCCTCTAGTGGGGCAATCAATACCCGCAACTCATCACGTAACCCATCCCCAAAACACACACAGCGTTCATAATTAGTCGGCACAATTCCCCGAGCATACCGACTCAGACGCAGAAATTCTGCCTCGTATGCTGCCATAGATTTACCTCCTTGTACCAGTTTAGAAATTCCTTCCTTCAAGCATCGACATAACTAGCCCCGACATACTTTTCTTGAAATGCGGTCTTAAAGAATTCCCAGGTAATATGATCAGCCTGAGTGCCATCCCGAACAGTGAGCCACCACTAATACGCCTCGTCTCTCAGAAAAGACACCACTCGTTTCAATTTCTGATCGGTGGTGTAATGCAGATCATCCATAATCCACTCTATTGCCTCAAGCCAATGCTCCACTACATTAGGGGCTATACCCGAAATACCTCTAAAAACATTAGCCCTATTCGACCTAAGTCGCTCAAATATCGACCCACAAGCTACCGACCCAGTTCTTGCCCCAACAACCCTTTCCAGAACTAGTAACATTACTTCAAACAGAGCTCGTCCTCTCTCATACGATCATCTGACCCAGCTTCAGTCACTGGTGACATAGGGGCATCCATTTTAGGCATATGTCCCCATGCCTCAGATACAACTCTAGCACCTCGGCCTCTACCATGGCCACATCTACCGCATCCACGTCATCTAGCGCTCATGTTTTCTAAATTGATTTAATCTAATTACAAGTCTTATGAATCAATATACTATTCAATGTTTATTAAACAATGTTTTATGAAATATAGGAAGTAAAGTCGTTTTCGCAAAACGCATCCTATAGTCTCAATCTTTATAGTTTCAGCTCCTAAAGCTAAAAGTTCTAGAGTATTTCTATTTTGTGGAGTTTTTTTCCATAATCATAACACAATAATTATAAAATAAAAACATAAACTTACTTGACTTGGTGTTGGATACCCGTGGTGCCATACTTCTTTTAGAACATGCATTTATAATTTAAAATTTTAAACAGCTTTGAAAACATTTTTGAACCCAAACCACAACTGAGTTTTGCAACCTGGCTTTGATACCATAAAATGTAACACTCAAAACCCGGTCCATGCGTTGTGACGGATCTAACATGTCACATGAGGAAAATCTATAAAGTACTTGTGATTTGTACTGAAATAAGTGTTATTTGGTTATGGTTAAGAAAACAAGTTTGGATGTAAATATTTGATAAAATACAACTATTTTTGAGAGGTTGTTTGATGAACCAAAAATCAAGGTAGTAAACTTTAAAACCGTGACTTTTGAAAATGTCGTTATAATTTGAAAGAAAGTCTGAGTTAAATCATTTGTAAAAGTTTGTTTATAAAATCCACTTATTAATCAACTTTGAAAAATCATTGGTTATGCTTTTAGAAAGTTCCCATTTAAAATAAATCAAGTAAAATAATAAGTATGCCAAACATAAAGCAAAAATAAAATATTCTAGAGGCCTTATTACAACTTAAAAACCTAAAATAGCAAAATAATAAAGTAAACGTAAATAGAAGTCTAACGTTAAAAAAAACACCATTTCTGAAGTATGACCTCCACCGAATCATCCAAGGCCCAAGTCAACATTATTGAGCATTACCTGCAAGAGTTAAGGAAAAAGGAGTGAGTTACTAGAACGTAGTGCATAATCCCCTTACCGTCATCCACTGGGTCTGAACTCGCAAAACAATATCTTAGGCCTAATTCCATATAGCATAATCTTGGGCCGAAGCCCATTTACAAGGTAATAAATAAATGAATGAATGCAACCCATCCTGTCCAACCGGTCTCTCCCCCGACCAACTAATCTCTCCTGTGGAGATCAAGTCAACCCACCCCACCAGTCTCTCCAATTTGCAGTCAAGTTGCCATTTATAATATTTTTGTGGTCAAGCCACCAAAATCATAGTTAAGCACGGTAATAAATGAATTGTGGCAATGACACCGGGCTACACTTCTCTTCATACAAATTTTCCTATCCCATGCAATATGTAAAGATACAACATACATAATAACATAAAATATCCACATATAAATAATAACCATTAATCTATTGAATACTTTTAATGAATCGGCCCATTAAAGAAATATAATAATTTGGGGACAAAGGCATTTTAACAAATTGACCCATATGGGCATTTCGGTAAATTGGCCCAGAGGGGCATTTCGGTAAATCGACCCATAGGGGCATTTCATCATTTATACAAATTAACACTGATTTTGATAAATCTTTAGAAATAATAAAATTTAAACAAATTTCTCGAATTATGCCATATTACGATTTTAGCCATATAAATAATAACGATCTATTTTTTTCCAACATAATATCGAATCATGAATCTACGAAATTTCGGTTTGAGATTACACACTTGATTACTGTAAGGACTAAATCTTCTTGATCTTCAGCACCTAAAACACCATTACACTCGATTAACCAACCAACGAGGCTTTTCTTAATCCAAATATTTAAATCTAACGATCTAATAAAATTCTTACCCTTAGAATCGTCTACGACCACGATTTGTCTATTCTCACCGGATGATGGTCCACAACCCGGTGGGAAATCTCGAATCGCCGATACCGCTCTACGCTTGAACTTAGGAGTAGGAATCGCAAATCCACTCCTTTTTAGTTCTCCAATCATTTTTCCTTTCGAATCGATACCACTTGCCTCCATTGGAAAAAGTCTTAATCAAAAAGATATTACGATGATATAAATCTATTGTCTAAGGAAAAGGTTCGGCTTACCACTATTTCCGCATGATCCTTAAGTGAATAAAAATGAGTGATTTATTCCCTACAACAACCGATTTGACAAATTCGTCATTCCATTTAGCAAACTAACCGATCAACGAAAAGGATCAAAATGAACCATGATGAATCCCTTACCTTAACGATGATAAATCTGATTCCCAACGATTGTACTTATGGCTACGGATGAGTTAAAGGTATAAGATTCAGCTTTTCCACTATTACACCAATTTAATCAAAGAAGAAATTTTCAACTTGCAAGATGGAGAAGAAAAGGTGATCAAGATTCAGCTATTGAAGAAAAAGGAGAAAGATTGAAGGAATAGTGGAGAGGAAAAGAAGTGATGAACCAAGGAGAATTAGAGAGTTTCGGCCATCAAAAGAAAATGAGCAAAAGTGGTTTGAGGTTACGGCAAAACAAAAGAAAAAGGAAGATAAACAAATGGCTAGTGTTTTTCGGCCACACAAGAGAAAAATAAGTGCTCAATTTGGCTTTAGAATTTCAGCAAGCAAAAGAAAAGAATTGAAATAAAAACCAAAGAAAATGCTAAAATAAAAAATAAGCATCTCACGCACCAAAACTAGCTTTAATGACTAGGAAAATTTGGTTCTCATCACCCCCTCCCAAAATCGTGTATACTATTACCAAAAGGATCAAAATTGACCAAAAACTCTTTCCAAAACATCTTTCCCAAAACCGGCCAACATATCCCCCTTCTTACTCCTTTCTTTTACTCCTTTCCTTACACTCCTCCTTACCATATTTCCTTAGCCATCTTTCCATAATTAAAAAGTCTCCTTTCCATAAATACAACCATGGCCGACAATTAGGAAGGAAGCACAAAAATTAATCAAAATAATTTGTACTAGGTGGGATTCGAACCTCTTCCCTCCACGCTCTCCACTTGATGCCACAACCTCCTTGCCATATGCTCAATTATGCTAGCAAAATACATATTTATTCCTTAAGCATTGATGTCACTTACCTATCTCTCCTTAAAGTGCTTGAACATAAAAATTTTGCTAAGGCCCAATTCAACCCCGAGCCTTCTTAGGACCCCTAAACATACACAATTAACATTTTTAACTAGCCTATCGCAAGATATTCTTCAAAACATAAAATTCTAAAATTTTAGGATGTTACATTAAAATTTTATCATTTTTTCCTTATTCACATATTAAATGAGTTCACACTTTATTTTACTAATTTTCCAAAAAGGTCTGTAACATCCTGAAATTGGGCCTAGCAGGATTGGGCCCAATGGGCCTTAAGCGTAGTAGCATTTAAATTTTTAAAGAACAAGAGATCGGCTTAAATGCAAGTTGGACCTATTAGATAAGTGATTTTGGAAGGTTAGAGGGCTTCTATGAAGTCCCGGGATCAAACTTTGGATTTAAGGAAATTTTGGTTTTAGGCGGAAAAAAAACCCTGAAAGTTGGCGGGTAGGCCTTAAGAATAAAATGTGGAGGAAAATGACACAAGTGGAGTGTGTGGTGTAGTGGCAAAGTGATGCGACATAGGAGACAAGGGGGTGACACCACAAGGAATGAAGGAGGTCCAAGGTTCAAGTCTTGGCTTTTGTATTTTGGTTTTTTTTTTTTTTTACTTAGACCTCAGAATTTGGCTATAGATTTATATTTAGTTGTGCATGGTTTAAGACACAAGAGGAGCTTGTAGCTTAGTGGCAAGTGGTGTGTTGAGCTATTGAAGGGAGCAAGGGTTTGAATCTCATGACAAGCAATGGAGTATTTATTTTGTGGATTGGATGGTAAGAGTTTCAGTTGAATTTAAACTCTACTAAGGAAGAGATCCCACATCGGAAAGACACAAAGAATGAAGGTGAAGAGCTAGCTATATAAAGTGCAGCCTAGGAGGAAAGTAAACATACCTTGGTGGGCATTTGGGCACAGGAGTGGTTGTAGCGCGGTTTAACACCAGACTCCTATCAGGTGTGTAACTCTCTTTACTCTAGGCGTAGGCGGCAAATGCCAAAGTGCCGATCACGGCAATAGTAACCACACAGCGTCGCGCGCGCGTGTGGGGCTTTGACACGATAGTTGAGGCCATCGATAGTATTCTTGTGGGTTGAAATTTGCTTGGGTAGCGATGGGCTAAAGTGGGCCCAATGGGCCTCTGGGCCCAGTTGAATAAATTGCATGATGATATAGTATATAGTGAACTAGATTAGGTGGAACTTATATACATGGCTAGATGTATGTTAGATGGGCCACACGAGCGTGTGGGCCCAAATGGGCCAGAATCTGGTTTTAGGCCCAATAGTCCAGTACGACCAGAAATGGTAGCTGAGTCGCTCTAGGCGATATTAGGCCTTCGAAAAGGCCATTGTAGGTGCAAAATTACCAAAATACCCCTAGTTTATGAAATTACCAAAATAGCCCTAGTTTACGAAATTACCAAAATACCCCCGATTTATGAAATTACCAAAATAGCCCTGGTTTACGAAATTACCAAAATACCCTTAATTTACAAAATTACCAAAATACCCTCGATTTGCAAAATTACTGAAATACCCCCGATTTGTTAAATTACCAAAATATCTCTGATTTGTAAATTTATCGAAATACCCTTGGTTTGTAAAATTACTGAAATACCCCTAAGCGATAAAATAATCGTTGTACTCTCGTGGTAGTACTAGTGTTGTATGTGTTAATCGTATGATTGATTATGGTTGAGATGCGTTGCTTACATAGATTGGTAACGAGTAGAATTACCAAACTACCCTTGTAGGGTGGAATTACAAAAATGCCTTTGGTAGGTAAAATTACGGTTATACCCTTAGAGGTTGATTAGTTTGATTATGTCATATTTGTTATTATGATTATGATGGTAATTCGTTTCATCGTTATCTTTGATATATAATTTGCATACATGTCATCTGCATACAAATTATTATGAGTGATGAACATGGCATGAAAATGGGTATGATGAGAGGAGGGAAGGATGATTTAGGCTGTCACCGATGGTTTTGACCATACGATGGGTTGGCCCCGCTTTCCTTATTATTTGTGACTAGTCTTAGTGGTTTTGACCACGGTGGTTTTGACCACACGAATATTATTTGTGACTATGATCACCGATGGTTTTGACCACACATGGATTATTGTGACTCGTCCGGTGGTTTGGTACCACGATGGGTTGGCCCACATTTGATTATGGGATTGTCATCGGTGGTTTTGACCACACGGTGGGTTGGCCCCACCATATGATTTGTGACTACGGTCACGGTGGTTATGACCACACTTATATGATTTGTGACTACTAATGGTTTTGACCACACTTATATGATTTGTGACTACGGTCACGGTGGTTTTGACCACACTTATATGATTTGTGACTATGGTCACGGTGATTTTGACCACCGGTGGTTTTGACCACATGGGGTGAACACAGGAGTTCGATTGGTTAGGTTGGGTTTGCATGATTTGCATATTGACATATCAAATGTGTAAGTGCCTTGTTATTATCGGGATGGAGATTTACACACTAAGTCTCGGTGACTCACCCCTTTCCCTTACATTTGCAGATGAGTCATAGATCGCGGATGTGGAGCCGGGGTGGACTCGAGGTGGCCATGCACTATGTTTTCAGGTTTTATTTCAATTACTATTTTAATTTAATTTACTTTTAAATTTGGTTTTTTTATGTAATAAGGCATTGTGTTTTATTTGGTTTGACTTTCAATTTGAGTTCTTGCTTATTATTAAATGATCAATATGGGATTTTCCTAAAATGATAATAAAGCTGTTTCTTATTCAAAATTACTTAAACTCGATTTCTCACAACGACTATAAAGAATACGAGCTTTTTAACGAACGCACGGTTTTTAGACATTCCTTTCATGTGACATGCCAGATCCGATCGTAACGTTTAGGCGGGGTTTGGGGTTTTACAAGGTCAACAAGTCTACATTTTAATCCTAAAATAACAATCGAATTCATGGGTACTTAACCTTTTCAAACTTCAAATCACTTGCTCTTCTTTTTTCCTCATCAGTTGATTTATTTTCTCAATCTCTTTCTTCAACATCATATCAAAACATAAAACTGTTCATGAGTAATCTTCACTTTAACATCTTTTCTATACTTTTCTAACAAAATTAAACTTAAAAACAATATGAAACCTTAAAATTCGTACCTTGTTCTATTGGAATCAAGCTTTAGCTTATTTTCTCTCCTTGACTTCTATTTTCTTAAATCTAAATTGATATTCTTACTCTCCATAGTCTCCTTATCATTTTCCTCTCTTGGTGGTTATGGAATTCTAGGTTAAAATGGTGGATTTTGATGGAAAATGACCAAATTGCAAAGAAAGCAAAACTTCCTTTACTTCAATATGGTGGACATGAGCTTGAAAGAAAGATGGAGAAATTTTCATTATCTTTTCTTTTTATTTTCTTAACCATTAATTAATAATAAAATATCTTATATTAAAATAATCGTAAAATAATCTTAACCAATCGAATCTAACACCAATATTCATAATTATCATTATGCTTCACAATAATTATCTTAATTGAAAATGACTATTTTACCCTTCAACGTTCTCTACAATTCCTTCATTGAATCATCACTTAATTTGGTAAAATTCTAATTTAGTCCTTCATTTTTCTCCACTTATTCAATTTGTCCATGCACAACAATTTCATGTCATAAGAAATTGGGTTATTTTCACTTTTGGTCCTTTAATTTTCTCATATTTATGCTTCAACCTTTTAAATTTCGAATAATTGTACTTAAACCACAGAACATTTTACAACTTTACGATGTAATTCTTACTTTAAATTAGTATAGCATAACATACTTATTGAGTCAACCTCATTTGCTATCTATCAAACTTCTCTCTTTTTTCGATTGTATTTCTTATTTTATTTTATCGGGAAATCCATGGCACTCAATTCTCACTAAATATTACTTTTATAGCATAACAATTTTAGGGGTGTTACTGAAACACCCCAAACCCGGCCCACGAGCCTTGACCGGATCTGGTATGTTCCTCGAAGTAACTCGGTTCAAAATTCATTCGAATACTTTGAAAGCGTGTATTTTGAAAGATAATTTGTTGTGGGTTGGGCTCGAGTTGAAAACAATTTATCTTATAACAAAAACCCATTTGTTTGGTGACAAAATATTTAAACTTATTTTAAATTAAATGGGCTTATTCTTTGTAAAGCCCTAAATTCATAACATAGTAATTAAGCGAAATAAAATGTCACGATGGCCTTATTACATAAAATGAAACCCAAAATAAAATTATACAATACTTAAAATAAAATAAAGATTCAAATAAAATTAAACTTCAAAGTTTGAACATGGCCACCACAAGTTCTCGCGTCCGGATCCATTCTTGCTCATCACACGAAACATGTTCCCACAACGGGTGAGTCGATAGACTCAATGTGTAACCAACACCAAAACATAATAGAAATAGACACACCATACATATCATATTCATATAAAAATTCAAGATAATGATGCAAACCCGAACCCAAACCTAGGTCCATCCATTACACCAACCTTAGCAGACTCCCTGCTCAAGGCCGTGGCTAATCCACCGATCACAACCGAGTGATCCCACATATCTTACCTCGATAGACCTGCTGCACAAGGCCGTGGCTGAGCCACTGGATATTTGTGTCATGAGACACCACATTTAGATAATGTAACCGAAGTTACCACATTCACTTAATGTGACCGAAGTCACCACATTCACTTAGTAAGACCGAAGTCATCACATATTCTTAATGAGACCGAAGTCATCACGTTTCACTTAGTGAGACCGAAGTCATCACATATTCTTAGTGAGACCGAAGTCATCACGTTTCACTTAGTGAGACCGAAGTCATCACATTCACTTCCCCTTTCTCAAATAACCCGAATGCCCCAAATTATACATATCATGCATATCATATTTAATTTCACTCTCACATCACTTTTCACATGTTAAATATAACATATTTCGAAATCCTAGTAGGAGTAGGAAAATGTACCTGAGTACTTTGTACCATAATATGGTACTTTAGCCACATTCTTTCACTTTCACATTAACATATATATCATATTTAAGCCATAAATCTATTGAGATTAGTGTGGGGTTTTACGGTACCTTAGCCATATTCTTACACTTTCATATTAACACATATATTGAATTAAAGCCAGTAAATCTATCAAGATTTAGTGTAGGTACACACCTGATTTGCTTATCAATTCCTTGAAATCCCGAAAACCCAATCTATTGCTTTAGATCTCAATTCCTACATTTGATTAATCACTTACTACTTTAATAAAAAAAACCATTTGACCATAAATCCAAATCCTAGTAGGATTAGTATTCTTAAAACTTACCTTGTTGCCGATTTCAATACTAATCAAATCTAAAATCTATGCTATGCTCCTCCTTGTATTCACCAAGCACTAAATCTCATCGGGGTTAGTTTGACTTTTTAAACAAACAAGAATTAGATCTAATTATCAAAATAGGCCTTAGCCAAAAGCTATAGACACTTACCTTGTGGATTTTAAATCCCAAAACTCACCAAATAACTATGGAACACGCTGACCTATAGTGTACCTTCGGAAAAGAACTTCTCCTTCCTTGTAGCCTACACTTAGTAAATCCAGAAAGATCTCTTCAAAGTTTGACAACCATGAACATTAATGGGATTAGCCCTAGATTTGATAAGTCTAAAATATAAAAGAATGGAAACCAAACTTGGATCTTACCCTTATTTGAAGGAATTGATTGCACCTTCACTTCAACCTTGATTATTGACTTAGAAACTTGATGAACAATCGGCTATGATTCCCTTATGTATTCGATTTCAAAGATGAAAGAAGAGAGGAATAATAGGCTTAGAAGGAATCGGCTAGGAGGCTCAAAGAAAGAAGAAAAGAATGGATGCTCAAGAAGAATATTCGGTGAGGAAAAGAGAGAGGAGAATGAATAATGAATGGCCCTAGTCTCATCCTTTTATAGCCGAAATTACTAGGCCAAGAATCCTTAACTTGGCCACCACTCTTCCTTATTTTCCTAATTGAAGAATAATTCTTCATTTATCCACCTATTTAGCCGAATTTTAAAGAGAATTAAACTCTTCCCTTAAGAGTCCTTATGATCTTCTAATTAGTCGAGTTTTAAAGAGAGTGAAGCTCCTCTTTTGCAAGCCTTGTGCCATCCACCTCTTGGGCTTCTAGAAGCAAAATAAAACTTATTTTATTTGCTTCTTATGTGACTCGAACTCAAGCCCAACACCCTTGCATGTGGGCCATTTCACGAGGCCTTAAGTGGCATCTTGAGCCACTTTTCCAAGTCCGTTAATGGGTCAAATTTTACATACTTTATATTTTAGGGTCACTGGCCCTAAGTTCCTTTGAACTTTAAAATTCGACATTTGAGGTCATTTTAAGTTTCCAAAAATTTCATGCGACTCTATAAACTTGACATTTCCTAGGTTTCCAAAATGTTTACTTTCCTATTTTGGCTTAGTTTCCAAAATGTTTACTTTCCTCTTTTGGCTTAGGTTTCCAAAATGTTCACTTTCCTCTTTTAACTAATTGTTCCATACATTTCCTTACATTTCCATACATTTCCTTACATTTCCATACATTTCCTTAATTTCCATACATTTCCTTACATTTCCATACATTTCCATACATTTCCATACATTTCCTTACATTTCCATACATTTCCATACATTTCCTTTTATTTCCTTTCATTTCTTTACATTTCCTTACATTTCCTTATACTTCCTTTTATTTCCTTACATTTCCTTATATTTCCTTACATTTCCTTACATTTTCAAGGTTCTAAAGATGCACACCACACATCCATATCACAGTAAACATGCTATTTCATTAAGCAAAAGTGCATACAATGGGATTCAAACCTCTTCCCTCAAAGTACTTCACGTGATGCCATAACCCTTGCCCTTTAGGTGGCGTCCTTTGCCACTTTTCCACATCACTTCTTGTTTTTAACTTAAAAACCAATAATTGTCCAAAGCTTTCTCTTCCATCCTAGGATTTTAAAAACCCTTAATTCACTTCCAACCATTGTCAAAACCTACTACTCATGAATTATGCACAAACACATAACCCCTAATCTAGGATGTTACAGTTACAAACTGGTTTTTGTTAGTTTTATACCCTTTTGAGATCCAAATTGGCCAAATGGTGTCATGGAAGACCTAACAATGTGATTGAGTTGGGGGTAGGAAGTCAATAATGGCCCGAGATCAAGGAAATCATCATTCAAATTGGGTATCATGACAATGAGGCCAACTCTAGTGATATCATGACATCGAGGATGGGTATCGCGACATCGAGACCCTAAGTCCCTCAATTTTGATATTGTTTTGGGTATCGCGACACCAAATCCTGGGTTTCGTGATACTAATATTGGACAAGGAGAAAATTGACTGCAAGGGTAGTTTTTTCCAACATCAACCCTAATCAAATTTTATCGTCTTGGGTGCTTTTGTCAAAAAATTTGGGTTTTATTTAGTTGTTGGCTGATAACTTTAAAGGAGCTACCTTTAACATAATTACACACACTTTTTTATCATATTTTTAGCTAAGTAGTTGTTTCTTCATCTTTTTAGGGTTTTAGTTTATCACTTTTTTGGTTTTTAGCCATTAGTTAGTTAGTGTGACTGTAGCTTGGTGTTATTTACATTTTAGTACTCAAACATTAGCTTGCATTTTCAATTTCATCCAAGGGTTTCAATATCGCTTAGCTTCATTTTCTTTTTAAAGGCTTAGAATCTGATCTTTTTTTTATATTTTCTCACCTCCATTGTTGCCTACATCTTCTCCTTCAAGCATCCATCAAGAAACTACTAAGCTTTATTATCCCCACTTTTTGTACTTAATCTAATGGGTGCTTTGAATGTTTATTGGGTTGTTGTTTGTATGGAAATCATGTTAGGTAACTAAATTTTGGTGCTTGGTTAATTGTAATGTTGCTCGGGTAATTTTTTGTATAGGGACTAAATCGAAAAAACTAGACTAAATTGAATAAACTTTAAAACTTAGAATTGACGCCTCTAAGGGAACATATAGATAGGTGAGACCTATTGAGCATCAATTCATTTATACAGAGTTAGTTTGGAGAGCTCAAGAGATAAATCAGACTAAATCGTCTAATTTGGTAAAATGGTTATCGAAAGATAAAATTGAGCCAATTAGAAGTTTAGGCTTTTTAGATCCCTAATCCAAAGACTAATCAACAACATAGAATTCAATCGAACATTGTCATTTATTGGATTGTTAATTTCTTAGTTTTATGATTTTACAATTTAGTCCTTGACAGTGTTAGGTAGTTATTTAGCATAATTAACCTTGATCATAAATTACCGTAATATGAGTAGTTAACTAGACTTCTTTGTTGCATGCTTGTCACTAGGAATCACTCAGTCCCGAAATCTCTTTTGGGTTCGATCCTTAGAATACTCGAGTGTTCCATTTTGACACTAAAAATATTACAACTCGACCAATCACACTTGTAGTGCACCGCTAGATTATTGATTATTTTTGTGTTGATTCTTAGCCCCGGTGCATGCACTTCATGTAATAGCCGATTTTGGGGCTAGTTAGAATAGTATTTTCAAAAACACTAATTCAAGGCCGAAGAAATTATTTTTAATATTATTTTATTGTTATATCATGATTATATAAGTGCATGAAAATTTTGGTGAATTAATTGTAGTGATTACTTGCTTAATTTTAAAAAAAGACTAAATCGCATAAAAGGTAAAATTTGTATTTTACTAGTTTGAATTATCAAATAGCTATAGAACATTAAATTGGAGGTCCTTAATGTGCAATTAGGACTTATTTAGGGTGATGGCTAGACATAGGGACAAAGAAATGGCATAATCAAGGTTAGGTGAAGCATTTAGTGACTTAATTGATTTTTAATCATAAAATAAAGAAAAGCTATCATCTTTCCCATTTTTCTTCTTCTTCCACCAAAAATATCAACAAGATTAGGGGTTTGGAAGCTTGAAATTTTCAGCAACTTGCACTCCTTGCAAGTAAGTGATTTTGGTGATCATTCTTGATAATTTTTGTACTTTTAGGACTCTTATAGCATGATCTAGCTAATGAGGGGACTATTTTGAAAAATGGTGAGAGTATAGGATTTTTCCATGTGAGTATTTATGTTTTTGCTGAAATTTTATGCAAGAAAATGAATCTTGTTTGTTTAATGAACAACTTTTGTGAAAGAATTTCTCATGAGAACACCTAATAGGACTATTTTGTAAAAGTTATAAAATGGATAGTAAATGTGTGAAATAATTGAAATTTTAAGTTGCTATAAGAGTGGATATGAATCAGATAGGCTTGGGTGTGTGAAAAATAAACACATTTTATTTTACAAGCCTAAGGGCAAAATCATGATTTTGTAAAAGTTAAAGGATAAAACGGTAATTTTTGCCAAAGTATAATTCATAAGCTATTTTAGTCAATGTGAGCAATAAATAAGTGAAATTTTCATTATATATCATGAAACAAGAAGTCCAGACTGAAACCGAGGAAAGAACAAGGTGGTGGACTAAATTGAATGACTATACATATTTTGGTACCGAGGTAAGTTTGTGTGTAATAAATCAATGAAGGTTATTAAGTTTTTATATGCTTGATATCATGAGAAATGTATATTATTTTTATGAAATTGGTTAATGAGGTCTCGAAGAAAATATGAAGAAATTTTGTTAAGTCGAAGTCCCTATTGAACCTTAGGAATAGAAAGGATACCGTTTTCATGACATGAGATTAATAAGGTATCGTATAAGACCATGTTTGGGACATGGCCTCGGCATCGAATGGAGATCCCGTATAAGACCATATCTAGGATATGGCATCGACATTGAATAGTAATTTTGTGTAAGACTACGTCTAGGACCTGGCTTCGGTATGAAAATCGTGTAAGACCATGTCTAGGACATGGTATCGTTATACGATCTCGTATAAGACCATGTCTGGGATATGGCATCGACATCGATATGAGATCCCGTATAAAACCATGTCTAGGATATGGCATCGGCATCGGCATCGAGATGTGATCCCATGTAAGACCATATTTGGGATATGGCATTGGCATCTTATTACGTGTATGACGAGTTCGAGTATCCTTCGATATTCCAAGTGGTTCAACAGGAATAAAGTGCTAAAGTTATGTGATGAAGTGCTACAGGTACATATGAGTATCTTACGAGAAATGAGTTCGATATGTAATATGTGATCGGTAAGAGTAAGCATGAGTAAGTTATGTCAATGTGCTTGAGAACTTGTGTTCTACTTAATATAATGTATGGATGTATCGTAAGATTTTATGTTGCTATCTATTACATGCAAACTTACTATGCTTATGCTTACCCTTCTCTTTTCCATTTCCTTTGTAGTATCGCCAAGCTAGCTCGGGGATCGAGGAACGTCGGAGTTCGATTCACACTATCAACTATTTTTTTGGGTATAGTAAAGTTGATTTATTTTGGATATGGCATGTATAGGAACTTGGTCATTTTGTTATATGTCATATTGGTTAGCCAATGTGTTGGCTATTAATGTCATTCAATTCATTTTGTAAATGGCCATTGTAATTGAACAAAACTAGTTAAGTTATATCTATTCAATGATGATGAAATCCATGAAGTACAAGTTTATGCAATTGAGTGAATGATGTATGAAGTATGTGCATGATGAAGTAGGGTGGAAATTTAGGGTGCAGATGTCTCGATAGTAGATATTCAAAGTATATTATTGTCTTGCTATGTGGTACTTGGATTGGAATAAGAGTTTTTACTTTTCAGGGTGGCAAATGGCATGGTAAATAGCCTTGTATTTGCCCACACAGATAGACACACGGGCGTGTGTCTAGACCGTTGTGACACACAGTCAGCCCCATGGGCATGTTGATAGGCCGTGTGCTCCCCTGCATCAAAAATTTGTAAAATAGAATGCTTAGTAGTAAACACACGGGCAGAGACACGCCGTGTGTCCCAGCCGTGTGAAGGCCACGGCCTCAGGACATGGGCGTGTGCCAAACCGTGTGAATTCTGCACTTAATTTGTGAAAAATTTAGTTCGTCACACAGGCTAGCACATGGGCATGTGACTTGGCCGTGTGGCCCAAAGGTCTGCTGACATCATAAACAGAATGTCAAGGTTTTCACACATGGGTTAAGACACGGGCATGTCATGGCCGTGTGAGGGACACGGGCCATAGACACGGGCTTATACCAAGCCGTGTGAAAACCCCTGTAGGTTCAAAATGAAAAATAAAATCTACACGGGCAAGGAACATGGGCGTGTGTGACCACACGGCTTACCCACACAGGCGTGTTCCTTTCCACATGGGCGTGTGGCCTGTTTTGAGTAAAAATTTCTTAAGTGTTCTTAAGTTCTCGATTTAGTTTTGAACAGTTCCCAATGATTGTTTTGAGCCTCATGGGCCCATATAAGGGACGATTTGCATGTGAATGAGTGATTTTAAATTGAATGAAATTTTATAGATAGGTTTTGTATAAAATGTTTATGTTTAAGTCTAGTAATGCCTCGTATCCTGTCTCGACATCGGACACAAGTAAGGGGTGTTACATGTCAGGGCACAACAAAGTTGTTGGCATCGTTGCCGGGGATTGTAACAGTGTAAATGTGCAGTCAAGTTTGTTGCTTTTGAGGCAATATTAGTCGAAAGACAAAGAAATTAGATAGTGTTTTGTATTTCATTGTATAGTGTTTTATTTTTGTGTTTTTATTTTAATTTTCCTTGTTGAAGATTTAACTTAATCATGTTTAATAACAGTGGATATAAGTGGCTAGATGAACAATACAACTATGAAGAGCAGTTGAGTTCGGTGAATGGAGATTCAACAAGCCATTGGGGTTATTATGGTGATCATAGATGCACAAATATTCATAAGAGCATCCTCATGGGTCATGTAGGTATGTGGATGGCTAGTTATCCAAAACAAGATACATATTCTCCATATTACTAACCGAAAAGCAAAAATGGAGAGTGACAAGTACATGTAAGACCCATCCCTTGATACATGGGATGGAATGTTACTATGTCCTCCATGTTTAAGATGTTGGAGCAAATATTGGGAGCCATCCAATGTTGAGCTGCAATGAACACTTCGATGGAAGAGGTTGAGGATGATATTCTCGTGCTTGAGGATGAGGGTCACTCCACCATTATTAAGCATGATAATTTGAACACAGGTGTTCAACAAGAGTTAAGAGTTGGAAACCGTGATGAGATTGTGAGAAACAAAAATGGTGTCTTCACACCGATTAACATAAGAGTACGAGTTAAAGTAGAATTAGAAGTAAATGAAGAGCTAAACTTGAAATTCAATGAAAGTGTGGAGGAACCAACACACTTTTTGACTATCAGTTTGGAAGAGCCAACCAACGTACTTCACAATCACATGTATTTTTCTTTTGATGTAGGAACTACGGTTTGGGGCAATACGAGTTCATTTTGCCTGAGGCCATAGTACCCCGAAATGAGCTTTGCAGTTGTTTAGGCGTTGGAAGAAAGTAGCTCATGATATGGCTGTCTAAAAGATAAAAAAGAATACGGTAACCATGTGCTTGATCGACAATGAGATTCTTATTCTAGTCATGAAGAATAAACGTCGCTTCAAGGTATCAAAGATGTCTTGGAAGTTCTATGGAGGGGATATGGATCGCCTGAAAGTTGATAAGCTTTCTTTTTGCTAGTTATTATTTTGTTTTTATTTTCTTATTATAGCATATGCTGTTTTTGATGTGTTTGTTTTGTTTTTCTATGTAAGTCTACCCATCGAGAACTACACAACGTTAAGAGCTTTAACGAAGTTTAAGGACTACTCCATCATTTTGTTGCACCTTGTCTTAAATTGAGGGAGTTTTCTCAAACTAATCTTTAGTATGGGACACATTATGGACAATGTGTAACTTAAGTGTGGAGGTGTATAGAAAAATTTTAATTTATGTGTTCTGTTTGCTTATTTTATGCTTTGTTTAAAAAAACTGTTCAAAAATCTATAGAATTTTAAAATTTTGTTTTTTTTTAATCTTTGTATAGTTCTTGAAATATGTTCACGTTGGGATTATTGGTTGTTGATATTGGATGATGTATTGTTGAATTTTGAGCATGTAAATTTTGATCAATGTTAGATAATTTGGTTCTTTTAAAAGTAGGTTAGTTAGCTCAATAAGTTAAATTGCATAATAGACTAGAGGTAATTGTTCTTTTGTAAATATGTACAATTTCTGTCAATTGATATATAGATTGCATAGATGCTTGTAGATAAATAATGCTTGAATCAATTGTTATTCATTTGGGTAAATGTAGTGTAACACCCCAAACCCATATACGTCGTTGGATTAGGGTTACAAGGCATTACCGGACATAGCACAGATCATGATAGACATTTACTACATTTCTTGTTTCGCAATTCAATCACATCAATACACATGCATTTTATATTTAATAACTATGTAAAACAACCTATAAATCAAAACACATTCAAATAATTTTTTTAATAATAAAATTTATCATATTCGACCATAAATAGGCAAATAATATTACACCCAACTCACATGCTTATCAAATTGAACCATTTACTAAGGCCGAATTTTACTACCACATTTTCATCACATTTCAAAATCAATCATTAAACATTTAAATAACGAACCACAATTAAACATATCATAGGTGTATCTATTTGTTTTACCCATCACTAGCCAAATATAACTACACATCATTTACCACTTTCAAGTCTATCCATAAATCAAATTATACATTATGAATGAATCTGTAATAAACCATATTCGAATCATGTTCATTACATATATCTTCTTACTGAAATACATCATACTTATATAAATACATACTAGTACTTCCCGAATGAAATTAAACCATATTCAATTTCAATGATTAACCGGACATATCAATTTGTTCTACCTATATGCTATAACCGTACCTATATATATAGGTATATATATATCAAACATTTACCACATTATTAACTAAACATAGCAGCCATACTTCACATACAAATGAGCCATAGCCGAATTGCTAAAATCAACACATCAAGCATTAAATCAAAAGCACATAAAACCGAACTTAAAAAATTTAGCATCATAGTCAAATATATAATGTGCTTATTATTACCCCTTTATCGAATAATATATTGATAAATATCAAACATCACAAGCTTTTATAAATTCAATATTAAGCTTGCTAATTTAAACTACAAGCATATCCTAAACACACCACACATATATGACATACATATTACTTAATTCATATATTAAAATTATACATATCATTTCAATTATAATATACTTAGAATTTTACCCATTTATTCAATCCACATATCTTAAAACTTTTACACCTAGTATAAACCAAGTTTATCACATACATCTAACTTAAATATCTCATCCTAAAGCAAGCTCAAATCATGATCCAATGTAATCAAATTCGAGCATAAAAATTAAACACATCAAACACCCATTCACACGCACATAAAATCCAACTTAAGCAAAATGATCATGGATAAACCAACTTTAAACCAAAGCGAACACAAGCATGGAAATTAAGCCATTTTCGCATGGCTATTTATATATACATGACCAAAAGTCAAACATTTGAACTATGCTATACATGCCATATTCCCAAAATCAACTTAGTAAAATATTGAAAGAAACAGTCGATAGTATGATAGGCTTTGCTGATGATCTCTAAGCTCGTAACGTGACTCCAAAATCTATAAAACAGAGGTAAACAAAAACACACACATTAAGCTATTTAAGCTTAGTAAGTCATAAGCAAAATAATCAATTTAATGATATAATCAACTCATTTTAAACAAAACCAAATTATATTATCATTACCACAATTAGCCTCAAACTTACAAATTACATAAATATTACATTTTCATACACAAATGCTACTTTAGCCGAATGCTCATATATTTGAAAAAACAAATTATCATTCAAATTTCAAAATCAAAATGTCATTATATAACCAAATATACCTACACCCATATGCACAAACTCAATAATCATAATATAACAACATGTACATATATTACTTATGTGGCCGAATATACATGGTCATATATACATATATTTAAGAATCAATTCCACAATTTTCATATCATTTATTCATTTAGTCGAATTGTAATGCCCCAAAACTTAGGGGTTCGTAGTTTTTATTAAATTCATGTTGTGCTTATTTGGCTAGCTATTTGAGTGTGTTTGGGGGTCTTATAGAGGCCTGGGTTCGAGTTTGAACCTTGGAAAAATTTTGGTTTTTGACCCTAAAGTGGAGAGGGCTATTGGCAGCAAGGCTCAAGTATAATTGTGTGTGATTATGTAGCACAAGATGAGCTAGTAGCTCAGTGGCAGTGCGTCTTTGGGCTTGGAGAGTGGGGTTCGAATCCCACAAGCTGCAAATGGAAGCTTTTATTTTATGACTTGAGAGGGAGAAGTAGAGTTTAGATCGAACTCTTCAAGGGGAGTTGGAGACTTGGTCAAATGTTTCAAATGGATGAAGGGGAACTATTCTAGGAGTCTTTGGTGGAGAAAATCGTGGGATGGGGGAGCATGAGAGTGTTGGCCAAAATTAGGAGTGTAGTTGGGATGAGAATTTCGGCTAAGAGGTGACTATGATGCAAATTTGGCTTGGGGGATCTTTAGAGAGCATTTTTGGGTTTTGGTTCTATTTGGCTTTTTTTTTGTATTCTTTTCTTCCTGAGTGTCTGTGCAAGTGGTCTTTTGGTGCTTTCGGGATCAAGTGAGAGCAAGTTTTGGTGCCAAAATCTCTAAGAGAACTTCTTTTCTTTTCTCAATTGTTCCCTTGCCGAAATCTCACTTCTTTTCTGAGAGCAAGCTTCTTTTTGTTGTTGGCTGAATTCAATCTCCTTTCTTTCTCCTTCATTTTCCTGTTAGGTGCCGAATTGGTAAGATTTACTTTCATCTCTTTTCCTTTTTTCTACTAATATCTCTTCTTCTTATCGTTCATTTCTTTTCTTTACCCCTAAGCCATAACCACTCTTTTACCTTTCTAATTTCTCCCTAGGCTGAATCTTTGAGGGTCAAACATTCTTTTCTTTTCATTCTAAGTGGTTCTAAGTTTCTTTTATTAATTGGTAAGTTGGGGCTACAACCGAATATAGGTTTGTTATTTCTTCTCTCTTTCTTAATTTGGGTTCTCTAAGTCGAAGGACTGGTTCTTTAGTTGCTGTAGAGTAGAGTTTCTAATCTTCTCTTTTCGTCGATCAATACTAGGGACTCAATTTCTCTAACCTCGAAATAGGGTCGATTACCTTGGTGTTGAGGAAGATCGTATCACGTGGTAAGAAAGGCTTGTTTAGTTATATACATCAGTATGTTGATTTACCTGAAGTAGAGACTAACTATTAAACAATTATTTTATAGGTGCCTTGGAAGTTTCAAATCACACTCGTAGTCAAGGTGTGTAATCTCACACCACTGTTTAATCTGCTATTGCTGTGATCTATGAATCGGCTAAAAGCTAAAATACCAAAAGCCAAAATACTAGAAACTAAGATCACTCGAGCGTGCGAGCACTTGTAGGGATAAATCGAGCCACTAGTGATGGCGATAGACCGTTGGGAATGTCACGAACTGATCGTTGTTTTGTCGAGTTTTAAAATTTATAAAGAGAATGATCGAACTTGGAAACTAACTCTGATAACGACTTAAGGCAAGTGCACCTATCGAACAATAGTATAGCTTAGGCAAGACCGGATTGTCGAACCCAAAGGAACTAAAAGTACTAATACTAACCTTCTTTCTATTATTTAGCCTAAATATTAAGTGATTGGTTGTTTAATCTAAAACTAACTAACTACTAAGCTAAAGACACAAAGACAAAAAGAATGAATTGGGGAAATACTGTTGGGAAAACTTAGTTGATTAAGACGATACCCTTAGGAAGAATCCACCTAGACTTCACTTGTTATCTAACACTGAACCGGACAATTTATTCACTTGACTTAATCCGTAGGATTCCTTAATTTATATTAAACCCTCTCTCTAGACGAATAACGTCCAACCCTAGGTTGATTAATTGAAATCTCTTTCTTATTAAAACCCCTAGAATTGTATTAACTCGATCTATGGACTCTCATATTAGGTTTCACCCTAATCTGGCAAAATCTCGCCACCCTATCACTAGGCGCACGACCAACTCCGCTTAATTATGCTAGATCTACTCTTAGACAGGGACTTTTGCTCCACCACCTAAGCACATCCAACTTGAATCAATATCCCAAAAGTATTAACACAAGAATTAAGCACACATAATTAAGAACAAAACAAATATTTATCATATAGTTCAGAAAACAATAACAAGACCCGTCTTAGGTTTCATCCGCTTCAGGTATCTGAAGGGTTTAGTTCATAACAATAAAAGAAAACATCTCAAAACAAAAGATAAAACAAAACATAAGAAATCCCTAAAACTCCCTAAAGGAATTGAAGAGGAAATCCACCGTCTTGAGTAGAATTTCGACTTCTTGAGATGGATTAACTAGCTATCTTTGAGTGATTCCCACAAATCTGGCCTTTCTGGCTCGGCTCTTTGGCCTTGCTAATTGCCAAAAGCCCTGGTAGAAGGCTTCTACCTAACTCCCCCTTTAAGTTGCCCCCTAGGGTGTTTATATAGACTTTGAGATGCTTTACTTGGACCCTACATATCCTAATTCAAGTAGAATTCCTACTAGGGTGTTTGAATAGGCGTTGGCGTGTGTTTCTTTGCCTCTAAGTATCCTATTCTGAGAAAAACTCCTCTTCGTCGCGATAGGGACACGCCTATGGCACACGCCTGTGTGAATTGATTTCAGGCCGTGGTCGAGTTTGATGATGAGGCATGGCCGTGTGCTTCGGGGTCCAGGCCATGTTAGAGTAAATTAGGGAGGCACGGTGTTGTGGTTGTAACATTCTAAAAAAGTATGAGTATCGATATGTTGCATTTTTTTAATTAGCTTGTGAATGAATAAATTTGTGTGTTTAATATAGTTTCAAGAAAGCTCGAGATTTATTCAGAGCTAGAATCAATTTTAGTAATAAGAATATTATTGAAGTGGAACAAGTGACGTTGATGCTTAAGGGAATTAAGTGTCAAAAACTAGCATAAGATGAGCTAGTAGTAAGGTGGAATTGGCGCATGAGTGATTGCTTGAGGGGAGAGGTTCGAATACCATGGATTGCATTTTGGTAGCTTTAATTTTTGCACCCTTTTATCAAGTGTCGATCAAGCCCTATTTATGGTAAGGTTGGACTAAATTTTTATGGCAAGGTGGCTAATATTTAAGGTAAGCTTGAACTTGGGGAAAGGAATCCTAAGCTTATGGAAGGTAGGAGGATCATAAGGCATGAATCAAGGGTGTTATTTTGGAAACTTTGTGTGGCTAAAACTTTGACTTTTAGCCAATGTACATGGACGGCTTATTGGACTAAAGGGGAGGCCAAATTTTTGTGGTAAGTTTTGGGGAATAGGTTGGTAGCTTGATAGAATTTTCATTTGGTCATTTTGCTCTCCCAAAACACCTTTCTCTTCTCTTTCCCTCTCTTGGCGAATGTGCTTGTGTTAGGAGAAAACAATTTTTGTTTTGTTTCTTTTGGTCATTCTTTTTGACCATTTGGTCATTTTTGCAAAACCCTCAAGAGCTTCATCTCATATTTCTCTTCTAGTGCCTAAACTACCAACACAAAAATCCATTCCTTTTTCCTTCTCCTCCCCCATTTTCGAATGCATATTGTATTGTACCTAAACTCATCTCTTTTCTCCTTCACTTTTCTTCTCTTTGAAAACTGAATTATAACACCTTCTCCCCATTCTCTTTTCTTCTCCATTTTTATTTATCATTCAAATACTTTCTTCATTATTTTTCTCCCCATGGTCGGATGGTACTAATACCATTTTCTTCAATTTTCCTTCAAAGCCGAATCTTCTATTCATCTATATTGTCTTGTTGATTATTCTTCCAACCCTCGTTTAAGCAATAGGTAAGAGCTTTCTTTTTGGTTCTTATGTTGGTTTATTGGTTGTTTTGGCCGAACCCTAAGTGTGGTAAAGGAGAGTCTTTTTGATCCAAAATCATTGATCATTACTTAAACGTTTCCTTTCGTTATATTTTAGTATGATAGTGGAGGGTCGAATCACCATCTCGTCAAAGTCATCTTAAAGTTATTAAGTTCGGATCATATTTTTCAAGGTAAGGGTTCTTATCAAGGAGTTATATATATAATACTCGACATATTGATATAGATGGATTATTAATCGATTTCGTCTTAGGGGGACGGTATCGCTCGATTTTCATCTTGTGGAACAAGGATATTTTGTGGTAAGCCAATCTCACCCTTAAAACCGTTTGTCATAATTTTGATATATTATTTAGTCGGACTAATGATCTTTTGTCAATGGAGACAATCAAGATAGGGACGAAAAGGGTGGTGAATAGTGTTTGAAAGAGGGACGGTTTCGCTATTCCCCCAAAATTTAAGCGAAAGGCTATTTCGAATCTGAGATTTTCCACCGGCTTGTGGACCCTCATCCGAGGAGAATCTATTATTTGAAGTCATTCATACTCCTAAGCCGTTGTTTGTTCGTGGATATTCAACAGGTAACAAACCAACAATCGGGGAGAAACCGCATATAGAAGTTGTTCAAAATTCTAAGGGTAAAGTCTAGATCGTTATTTATAAGAATAGATTTATAAATAGTATTAGTGTTCTAAATTATCGTGATGCGTGTTTAGGTATCGACGAGCGGGAAAGTCTAGTTCTCATTGTAATCAGGTGTGTAACTTCACACTTATCTCTCGGGTTAGATACTATACCGTAAGTATTGGGATAAAATCGTAAAGATGGCAAAATCGAGAAATCTGAAATGATTAACACTTTTGTGTAAATGCATGAAAAGCAGTTAAAGTCGTGGAAATTACAAAAATGCCCCAATGGGTTATTTGATAAATAGTAAAATTTTATGCCTCATGTGATATATGGGCCAAAACTACTAGATCGATATATGGGCCAAAAATTACTAGATCGATATCTGGGCCAAAGTTTGCTAGATCGTTAAATGGGCTAAAATGATATTTTGCCTTATGGGCCAAAATGAAAATTTGAAATATGGACTCACTTGTATTATGGGCCTTTTGATACAATTATCATGTGAATGTATTGTTATGTTTTATATATAAACATGATTGCATGGGTTGGGAAAAATTGACGAAGAGAAGAAAGGCCTGTTGCCAAAAATCTAGTTCGGGTGGCTTTGCCACAATCTAGTTCGTGGTGCACCATAATATTATTTAAAATGGCTTTATGCTTACAATTGGTGTGTTGGCGGGGTGGGTTGACTTGATCCCCATAGGTGTGTTGGTTGGTACGGGTGGTGTGTAGCGGATGGAAAATTTAGGTTTGGTTAGGAATTTCATTCTACATGCATTATTATTATATTGTTAAATCCATAAATGGGCTCAAGCCCAATATAATGTCTTGATGATTTGGCCCAGTGGATATGGTAAGTGGGTTATACACTGAGTTCTGAGTAACTCACTCTGCTTTATCATCCTTCTCAGGTAATGGCAATTGATGGAGGCTTGGGCCAGGGATGACTTCGTGGAGGCCATACTATGAACAAGGATTTTATAAACTATGAACTTCAATTAAGTATATTTATTTAATTACTATTTTGGGTATGATGCAATAAGGCCTCTATTATTATTATTATTATTTTATGGATTTTTATGTGTGGATGGATTTAATTATGCTTTAGACACTTAATTTGGACTAATACTATTTTAATAATGTTTCCTTAAATATTTTATTTTTAAACATATGAGATTCTTTAAATATTCTTGTTTTAGATTCTTTTGAACTCTTTAAAATTATTTTAAAGTCATTAACAATTAAATATTAAATAATAGGATTTCAAACTAGTACTACTTTATTCATCGATTTTAAATCAAATTCTTGGTTTTACTAAACTTCATTTTAAAAGGTTTTGTAGAACTATTTTACCTAAATCATTAGATAATTAAATGGATGTTCGTTTCGTGTGACAAACCAAATATCGTCTTATCGCATAGACACGGTTTAGGGTGTTACATTTAATGGTATCGAGCCGCTTTCAAAACTTCGGTTGTGGTAGGGTTCAACAAATAACTTTCGTTTGAAATTATTTTAATTATGTTTTAAAGGTTGTATGGCACCACAAGCATCCCAAGCACCAAGTCAAGTAAGTATTCATTACTGAATGATTATTATGATGATATGATCATAGGAACACTCTAGAACTTCTAGTTTTAAGTGTTGAAAATTGTAGAGATCGAGACTATAGGATGTGTTTGCGAAAAATAACTTTATCTCATGAATCTAATAAAATATCGTTAATAAACACTGAAATAGTTTTCTAATTCATAAAATTTGTAATCAGATTAAAAAGAGTTAGTCAGTATAAGCGCCAGAGGACGCGATGTGGTAGACGTGGCCGTGGTAGAGGCCGAGGTGCTAGAGCTGTGTTTGAGGAATCGGGACATATCCCAGAAATGGATGCACCGACATCACCTACGTTAGAAAATGAATCACAGGAACATAGAAGAGAAGATAATGCTTTGACACGAGCAATGTTGCGAGTCCTTGAAAGGGTCGTTGGAACTAGAGCTGGGCCAACAACTCGTGGGTCGATATCGGAACGACTGAAATCAAGTGGTGCTGAAGGTTTTAAAGGTGTTTCAGGTGTAGCTCTGAATGTTGCTGAATATTGGCTTGAGGCTGTAGAGCGAATTATGGACGATCTAGAGTGCACTGTAGAGCAAAAACTAAGAGGAGCGGTGTCCTTGTTAAGGGACGAGGCATATCAATGGTGGCTTACTGTTCGAGAAGGCACTGAAGCTGCATTAGTTACTTGGGAATTCTTCAAAGTTGCCTTTCAAGGGAAATATGTAGGGACAAGTTATGTGGATGCTCGGAGGAAGGAATTCTTGAATCTGGCTCAAGGAAATAAGACGGTGGCAGCTTATGAGACAGGATTTTTACGCTTGAGTCGTTATGCTCGAACTATAGTACCAACGGATCATGATCACTGTGTACGCTTTGAGGATGGGCTGAATGATGAGTTGCGGGTACTGCTAGCCCCACAATAAGAAAGAATTTTTGCCACGCTTGTGGAGAAAGCCAAGATAGCCGAAGAGGCTAAGAGCTCAGAACGTCAGAATTGGGAAAGAGTCAAAGGTAAGAGAGATATAAAGTATTCGAGTTCTTCAAAAAGGTTTTAGAAGAGGCCTCGAAATGATGAGCTAGCTCAAGGTAGAGCACCTGTGGCTACTAATAAGAGTCGAGACTGTGCCGAATGTGGAAAATAACACCCCGGAGAGTGCTGGAGGAAAATTGGTGCTTGTTATAAATGTTGTTCCAAGGATCATCAATATAAGAATTGCCCTCGACGGATGGATACGACTCAGGAAGCTCGTAACCCTGATGTTCAATCGGCTAGAGGCGCTCAGCAACCACCGAGAGGCCGTGGACCAGGTCGTGGTGGTAATGGGGTTGGACGCGGACAAGGTGCATCGGGTCAAGAAAATGGCTTTAGAGGTAACACGGAGGCAAGACAGCCGGGGTTGGTCTATGCGGTCAGACGTCGGGAAGATGGCGATGCAACTGATGTGATAACTGGTACGTTCTTCATCTTTGATGTGCCTATTTCTACTTTGATAGATATCGATTCTACCCACTCGTATATTGCTAGTGCCATATCTGGAAACCTGAATATAGAATCTGAGATTACCGATAGTGAGATGATGATAATTAGTCCTTTAAGACAGTCGATAATTGTGAATAAACTATTTAGAGATGTGGCCTTAGAAATCCAAAGAGAAATATTTTTGGCGGATTTGATGGAATTGCCTTTCGGCGAATTCGATCTCATTCTGGGCATGGATTGGTTGGTGAAGCACCGGGCGCATTTGGATTGTGCTGAAAAGTGGATGTCAATAAGGACTTCGGATGATAAGGAAGTAGTAATGATAGGAGAGCGAAGGAATTACTTGGCAAATGTGGTATCTGCGTTAAAGGCAGAAAAGTTGGTGCGAAAAGGGTATGGAGCATTCCTAGCTTTTATTAGTGCTTTGGATACCAAGGAGTTATCAGTGGAAGATGTGAGAACGGTGAAGGAATTTTTAGATGTCTTTCCCGAAGAACTTCCTGGTATACCTCCAGATCGGAAAGTAGAATTTGGTATTGAGCTATTGCCCGAAACGGCTCCAGTGTCTATTGCACCTTATAGGATGGCACCGAAGGAGTTGGCGGAGCTTAAAGCTCAAATTCAAGAATTGTTAGATCGAGGATTTATTCGACCTAGTGTGTCTCCGTGGGGAGCACCGATTTTGTTCGTTAAGAAGAAGGATGGGTCGATGCGTATGTGCATTGATTACATGCAGTTGAATAAATTGACGATCAAGAATAGGTATCCCTTGCCGAGAATTGATGACTGTTTGATCAATTGAAGGAGCATCGCTTTTCTCAAAATTGATTTGAGATCGGGTTATCATCAACTCAAAGTGAAAGAGGCAGATATGCATAAGATGGCATTCCAAACTCGTTATGGACATTATGAGTTTTTGGTGATGCCGTTTGGTTTGACCAATGCACCAGCTGCATTTATGGACATGATGAATCGAGTCTTTCAACCTTATCTAGACCGGTTTGTTGTAGTGTTCATAGATGACATTTTGGTATATTCGAGAAATGAAGAGGAGCATGACTCACATTTGCGTATAGTATTGCAGTTACTTCGTGATAAGCAAATTTATGCCAAATTTAGTAAATGTGAATTTTGGTTAAGGAAGTGACTTTCTTGGGTCATGTAGTGTCAATTTGAAGGAATAAGGTGGATCCTCAAAAGATTGAGGTCAGATTGGATTGGAAACCACCAAGTCGATGGTGAGATTCAAGTTTCTTAGGTTTGGCTGGATATTATAGACGCTTTGTTGAGGGGTTTTCATTGATTGCTGCACCCTAACTAAGCTATTGTGAAAGGGAGTACCGTATGTATGGACTGATAAACAACAAGAAAGTTTCGAGAAATTGAAGAAGATTTTGACGGAAGCACTGATCTTGATTCAACCCGAAATTTGAAAAAGAATTTATCGTCTACTGTGATATGTCACACACGGGTTTAGGATGTGTGCTGATGCAAAATGGAAAAGTGGTGGCCTATGCTTCTCGTCAGTTGAGACCGCACGAAGTAAACTACCCTACTCATGACTTGGAGTTGGCTACGGTAGTGTTTGCTTTAAAGATTTGGAGGCACTATCTCTACGGTGAGAAGTCTATCATCTATATGGATCATAAGAGTCTTAAGTATCTTCTTACCCAGAAGGAGTTAAACTTGAGACAAAGAAAGTGGGTGGAGTTGTTAAAGGATTATGATTTCTCAATCGAGTATCATCGTGGAAAGGCTAACGTGGTAGCAGACGCGTTAAGTCGTAAGGTGGTATCTGATTTAAGAGCAATGTTTGCTCATCTGAGTTTGTATGAGGATGGTAGTCTATTAGCGAAACTTCAGGTGAAGCCTCTGTGGTTAGAACAGATCAGGGAAAAGCAGATATCAGATGAAAAGTTGGGATCCTTCATTTAGCAAGTTGAAAGTGGTGAAATAGGGGATTTTGGTATGAATAACGATGGAGTGTTTTGTTTTCGTGGAAGAATTTGTATGCCCAAGGACTCAGATTTGAGACAAATGATTCTGCGGGAGGCGCATAGTAGCCCTTATGCTATGCACCCCGGAGGAAATAAGATGTATCGAGATCTCCGTGAACGGTATTGGTGGCCAGGGTTGAAGCGTGAGATTTTTGAGTTTGTAGGTAAATGTTTGACTTGTCAACAAGTGAAGGCGGAGCATCAACTACCGTCAAGCTTATTACAACCGGTAAAGATTCCCTTATGGAAATGGGAGTGAATATCAATGGATTTTGTTAGTGGGTTACCTTTAACACCTACTAAGAAAAATTACATTTGGGTTGTAGTTGATCGTTTGATGAAGACTCGCCCATTTTCTTCCGGTTCAGATCGGATTACTCCCTGCAAGTTGGCTAAGTCAGATGTATCCGAGATCATGAGGTTGCATGGGGTACCAAAGGTTCATCATATCGGACGGGGATCCTGTGTTTACATCACGATTTTGGAAAGCTTTACATGAGGCTTTGGGAACAAAGTTAAACTTTAGTACAGCTTTTCATCCTCAGTCAGATGGTCAGTCAAAAAGAGTAATTTAGATTTTGGAAGACATGTTACGTGGTTGTATAATTGACTTCAGAGGTAGTTGGGAGGATTTCCTACCATTGGCAGAGTTCGCGTATAATAAAAGTTACCAATCCAGTATCCAAATGGCGCCTTATGAAGCTTTATATAGTCGTAGGTGTCGTACCCCTACTTGTTGGACTAAATTGGGGGAACGACAGTTGTTGGGTCCTGAGTTGATATCTGAGATGGAAGAAAAGGTAAAGGTGATTTGAGCTCGGTTAAAGGAAGCTTCGGATCGACAAAAATCGTATGTGGATCTAAAGCGTAAGGATATTGAGTTTGTGGCGGGAGATCAGGTCTTTCTGAAAGTCTCACCTTGGAAGAAGATTTTCAGATTTGGAAGGAAGGGCAAGTTCAGCCCTAGGTTCATTGGACCATATTGTGTGATGAAGCGTGTTGGTCCAGTGGCCTATCAGCTTGAATTACCTCCGGAGTTGAGTCATATTCATAATGTTTTCCATGCTTCTATGCTGAGGCGCTATAGATCGGATCTGTCTCACATAGTCTTACCGATAGAAGAAGTGGAGTTGAGATCAGACTTATCTTTTGAGGAGGAACCAGTGGAAATCTTAGACCGAGATGTTAAGGTGCTAAGAAAAAAGACCGTGCCATTGGTCAAGGTTTTATGGCGTAATCACGGAGTGGAGGAAGCTACGTGGGAGCTTGAGGACGCAATTCGACAACAATATCCTCACCTCTTTTAGCCAGTTAAATTTCGAGGACGAAATTTTCTTTAAGGAGGTAGAATTGTAACATCCTAAAAAAATATGAGTATCGATATGTTGCATTTTTTTAATTAGCTTGTGAATGAATAAATTTGTGTGTTTAATATAGTTTAGAAAGCTCGGGATTTATTCGAGCTAGAATAAATTTTAGTAATAAGAATATTATTGAAGTGGAACAAGTGACCTTGATGCTTAAGGAATTAAGTGTCAAAAACTAGCATAAGATGAGCTAGTAGTAAGGTGGAATTGGCGCATGAGTGATTGCTTGAGGGGAGAGGTTCGAATACCATGGATTGCATTTTGGTAGCTTTAATTTTTGCACCTTTTTATCAAGTGTCGATCAAGCCCTATTTATGGTAAGGTTGGACTAATTTTTTATGGCAAGGTGGCTAATAGTTAAGGTAAGCTTGAACTTGGGGAAAGGAATCCTAAGCTTATGGAAGGTAGGAGGATCATAAGGCATGAATCAAGGGTGTTATTTTGGAATATTTGTGTGGCTAAAACTTTAACTTTTAGCCAATGTACATGGACGGCTTATTGGACTAAAGGGGAGGCCAAATTTTTGTGGTAAGTTTTGGGGAATAGGTTGGTAGCTTGATAGAATTTTCATTTGGTCATTTTTGCTCTCCCAAAAACACCTTTTTCTTCTCTTTTCCTCTCTTGGCCGAATGTGCTTGTGTTAAGAGAAAACAATTTTTGTTTTGTTTCTTTTGGTCATTCTTTTTGACCATTTGGTCATTTTTGCCAAACCCTCAAGAGCTTCATCTCGTATTTCTCTTCTAGTGCCGAAACTACCAATACAAAAGCCATTCCTTTTCCTTCTCCTCCTCCATTCTTAGAATGCATATTGTACCTAAACTCATCTCTTTTCTCCTTCTCTTTCTTCTCTTTGAAAACTAATTATAACACCTTCTCCCCATTCTCTTTTCTTCTCTATTTTTATTTATCATTCAAATACTTTCTTCATTATTTTTCTCCCCATGGCCGAATGGTACTAATACCATTTTTTTTCAATTTTCCTTCAAAGCTGAATCTTCTATTCATCTATATTGTCTTGTTGATTATTCTTCCAACCCTCGTTTAAGCAATAGGTAAGAGCTTTCTTTTTGGTTCTTTTGTTGGTTTATTGGTTGTTTTGGCCGAACCCTAAATGTGGTAAAGGAGAGTCTTTTTGATCGAAATCATTGATCATTGCTCTTAAACGTTTCCTTTCGTTATATTTTAGTATGATAGTGGAGGGCCAAATCACCATCTCGTCAAAGTCATCTTGAAGTTATTAAGTTCGGATCATATTTTTCAAGGTAAGGGTTCTTATCAAGGAGTTATATATATAATACTCAACATATTGATATAGATGGATTATTAATCGATTTTGTCTTAGGGGGACGTTATCGCTCGATTTTCACCTTGTGGAACAAGGATATTTTGTGGTAAGCCAATCTCACCCTTAAAACCGTTAGTCACGATTTCGATATATTATTTAGTCGGACTAATGATCTTTTATCAATGGAGACAATCAAGATAGGGACGAAAAGGGTGGTGAATAGTGCTCAAAAGAGGGGCGGTTCCGCTATTCCCTCGAAATTTAAGCGAAGGGCTGTTTCGGGAATCTGAGATTTTCTACGGGTTGTGGACCCTCATCCGAGGAGATTCTATTATTTGAAGTCGTTCGTACTCCTGAGCCTTTGTTTGTTCGTGGATATTCAATGGGTAGCGAACCAACAATCGGGGAGAAACCGCATATTAAAGTTGTTCGAAATTCCAAGGGTAAAGTCTAGATTGTTATTTATAAGAATAGATTTATAAATAGTATTAGTGTTCTAAATTATCGTGATGCGTGTTTAGGTATCGACGAGCGGGAAAGTCTAGTTCTCACTGTAATCAGGTGTGTAACTTCACACAAATCTCTCGGGTTAGATACTATACCGTAAGTATTGGGATAAAATCGTAAAGATGGCAAAATCGGAGAAATACGAAATGATTAACACTTTTGTGTAAATGCATGAAAAAGGTTAAAGTCGTGGAAATTACAAAAATGCCCCCAATGGGTTATTTGATAAATAGTAAAATTTTATGCCTCATGTGATATATGGGCCAAAAATTGCTAGATCGATATATGGGCCAAAAACTGCTAGATCGATATATGGGCCAAAGTTTGCTAGATCGTTAAATGGGCTAAAATGCTATTTTGCCTTATGGGCCAAAATGAAAATTTGAAATATGGACTCACTTGTATTATGGGCCTTTTGATACAATTATCATGTGAATGTATTGTTATGTTTTATATATAAACATGATTGCATGGGTTGGGAAAAATTGACGAAGAGAAGAAAGGCCTGTTGCCAAAAATCTAGTTCGGGTGGCTTTGCCACAATCTAGTTCGGTGGTGCACCATAATATTATTTATAATGGCTTTATGCCTGCGATTGGTGTGTTGGCGGGCTGGGTTGACTTGATCCCCATAGGTGTGCTAGTTGGTACGGGTGGTATGTAGCGGATGGAAAATTTAGGTTTGGTAGGGAATTTCATTCTACATGCATTATTATTATATTGTTAAATCCGTAAATGGGCTCAAGCCCAATATAATGTCTTGATGATTTGGCCCAGTGGATATGGTAAGTGGGTTATACACTAAGTTCTGAGTGACTCACTCTGCTTTATCATCCTTCTCAGGTAATGGCAATTGATGGAGGCTTGGGCCAGGGATGACTTCGTGGAGGCCATACTTCGAACAAGGGTTTTATAAACTATGAACTTCAATTAAGTATATTTATTTAATTACTATTTTGGGTATGATGTAATAAAGCCTCTATTATTATTATTAATTTATGGATTTTTTGTGTGGATAGATTTAATTATGCTTTAGACACTTAATTTGGACTAATACTATTTTAATAATGTTTCCTTAAATATTTTGTTTTTAAACATATGAGATTCTTTAAATATTCTTGTTTTCAGATTCTTTTGAACTCTTTAAAAATTAATTTAAAGTCTTTAACAATTAAATATTAAATAATAGGATTTCAAACTAGTACTACTTTATTCATCGATTTTAAATCAAATTCTTGGTTTTTACTAAACTTCATTTTCAAAAGGTTTTGTAGAACTATTTTACCTAAATCATTAGATAATTAAATGGATGTTCGTTTTGTGTGACAAACCAATTTGGTCCGTTTTAGGCCCGTTTCTCGTTCTTTTCTTCCTTAGGTGCTTTCCTGAATATAAAACATAAAAAGAAAGGATTAAGAGCACCTTTTTACACAATTCAGTGAATAAATCATCCAAAAGTATGCTAAATGTGGGATTAAAATATGTTACTTTTACGGTTTATCAAATACCCCTACACTTAAGCTTTTACTTGTCCTCAAGCAAAATTCTCAACTTACAATTAAAACGAACTTTCCACAATTCATAATTCTCATTAACAATGCCTCATCATAATTCATAGATAATTTATACATGGATAATTTAACTCAAAGACTCCTAAAGATTCAAACAATTCTAAGTCATATATTTGTAACATGAAAACGTAGGTGTCTCCCTTTATCTAAATAATTACCTCTAATTCAAAACCGAGAAGGATTGACATCCTCACTAAAGATTCACTCAAAGCACTCGAAGTGTTTAAGGTTTAGGAAGAAGCACTCATAAGTTGAACCTGAAAAGTTAATCCCATAGGCTTGCCTGAAAATCAAATCTCCACCACTATAATATGAGATGATAGACAAATCAAAAGGTCTTTAACAGGGTTGTAACGGGGCTTCGGTTATAGGTGTGGATAAAGGCTGAATTGGAAGGTTAGAATCAAGATTGACCTGACAAATTACCTAACTTTAGAAAAAGAATTGAACTAACAATCTGAATAATTACATCACATGAAAATACTAATAATACGAGCTTCTTCTTGAAATTAAACATATAAGCTCACTTAATTACAGAACTAATAATGAATATACTATGATTTTTTAATTTTTTAAGAACAAATCAGCACAGATTACATAAGAAAGAACTTTTATAACTAAAATAATATAATTGAGCAACTTATCAAATCAAGTCTCGATAGAAGGGTAGTCAAAAGAATGGTGATAACAAATACGAGTGGGGTTTTGGGTTAATATTAGTGGGTAAATCAATAAAAAGGGTTGTTAGGATCAAAGAGGTTCACTAGGGGTTAATTATGTAGGTAGGCTTTTTAGTGGAGTGAGTGGGTTAAAACCTAGGTGCCTTTATCATCTCAGTATATCAAATCTAAAATGTGGTCTTGACATGTATAATCGAGGCAAGTTCTAGAATAACAATTCAGTGTTGACACATTCATAATAAAAAAAGTGAGCACGGAAAAGAATATATGCTCTATAAGGCTCAAAAACTCACAAAAATTATAGGCATTTGATATCAATCCCTGTAAATTTCAAACTTCAAAGTAATATTCAGATTCAGTTCAACAACCTAGCAAAAAAAAAAACATAATTTTGAAAAATAGACTTATTATGCATGATTGTCTAGTATCTTAAAGTTTAAATCATCAATGTACAAATGACTATGACTTAATCTAAGACATATCAATAAAAATCATAAATCAGGGAAATTTCATCCTAATTATAATATTAGAAACTTTACTTTCGAACAAGCCATAATTCAAGGATTTTCAAATAATACTATAGCTAATGTAACATCTTGAAATTTAGAATTTTATGTTTTGAAGTGTATCTTGCGATAGGCTAGTTAAAAATGTTTATTGTGCATGTTTAGGGGCCCTAAGAAGGCTCGGGGTTGAATTGGGCCTTAGCAAAATTTTTATGTTTAAGCACTTTAAGGAGAGATAGGTAAGTGACATCAATGACTTAAGGAAATAAGTGTGCATTTTACTAGCATAAGGAGTCTATTGGTAAAGGTGGAAAGTGGCGTGTGGAGTGTACTATTGGTCTGAAGTTCGAATCCCATCTATTGCATTTTTGATTAATTTTTATGCTTCATTTCCAATGTGTCAGCCATGGCTTTAATATGGTAAGGAAGACTTTTTAATTATAGAAAGGAGGCTAAGGAATAAGGTAAGGAGGAAGATAAGGGAAAAAGAAGGAAAGAAATGAAAGAAAAGGTAAGAGAAGGGAACATGTTGGACTATTATGTGGAGAATGTTTTGAAAAGATTATTTTTGGTCAACATGCATCTTTTTGGTAAAGGTGAAATCAGTTTTGGTAAGGGGGTGTGCCGAATTTTGTTAGGCATTTTGAAGATCTTTTGATTTCTTTTTGAAAGTCTTTTCTTTGTTCATTTAATACCTCTTTTCCTTGCCTAAAACTGAGACCATTTGAGAGGATTTTCCTTTCTTCTTTTCATCTTTGCCTTAGCCATCTTTTATTCTTTTATCATTTTGGTGCCTTTTTCTTTCAATCTTTTCCTTGGTTGCCGAAACACAAGTCTCTCTTTTTGTTCATCCCTTTCATAGTGTTAGCCGAAACTTTGACATTTCTCTTATCCATCTCTTCTTTTTCTTTCCTCATTAATTCTTCAACTTTTCTCTCTTTCCTTTGGTCGATTTTACTTAGTAGCCGAATCATCCTTGTTCTTTTTCTTCAATAGCCGAATCTTGATAACCTTTTCTTCTTCATCTTGCAAGTTGAACATTTCTTCTTTGATTAAATCAGCTAAATGGCTTTATTCTAATCCTTTCATTCTCTTTTCTCTCTAGCCGAATGAGTGTTCCTCTTCGTTCGGTTGTTTTATTTTGTTTCTAACCCGAAATGGTGTTTTCCATACTTCTTCATATCTTAATCATTTTCTTTTTGTGGTATAATAGTGGAAAAGCCAAATCTTATACCTTTGACTCATCCATAGCCATAAGTACAATCGTTGGGAATCAGATTTATCATCGTTAAGGTAAGGGATTCGTCATGGTTCATTTTGATCTTTTTTGTTGATCGGTTCGTTTGCTAAATGGAATGATGGATTTGTCTAATCGATTGTTATAGGGAATAAATCACTCGTTCTTTTTCACTCGTGGATCCTTCGAAAATAGTGGTAAGCCTACTCCTATGACTAAAACATCTACTTTCTCTCATAGTAGTTTTCTAACCGAGATTTTTCCTATGGAGGCAAGTGGAACCAATTTAAAGGGAAAGTGATTGGAGAACACAAAAGGAGTGGATTTGTGATTCCTACTCCTAAGTTCAAGAATAGAGCGATATCAGCGATTCGAGATTTCCCACCGGGTTGTGGACCATTATCCGATGAGAATAGACAAATCGTGGTTGTACACGATTCTAAGGGTAAGAATTTTATTAGATCATTAGATTTAAATATTTGGATGAAGAAAAACCTCGTTGGTTGGTTAATCGAGTGTAATGGTGTTTAGGTGCCGAAGATCAAGACGGTTTAGTCCTTACAGTAATCAGGTGTGTAATCTCACACCGAAGTTCCGTAGATTCATGATTCAATATTATGTTGAAAAAAAAATAGATCGTTATTATTTATATGGCTAAAATCGTAATATGGCATAAATCAAGAAATTTGTTTAAATTTCATTATTTCTAACGATTTATCAAAATCGGTGTTAATTTGTATAAATGACGAATTACCAAAATGCCCCTATGGGCCAAATTACCAAAATACCCCTATGGATCGATTCTCAAATGCCCTTATGGTAGATTTGATTTGTTAAAAATGCCTTAGTAGGTAGAATTATTATATTGCTTTAATGGGCCGATTCATTAAAAGTATTCAATAGATTAATGGTTATTATTTATATGTGGATATTTTATGTTATTATGTATGTTTCATCTCTACATATTGCATGGGATGGGAAAATTGTATGAAGAGGAGTGTAGCCCGGTGGCATTGCCACAATTCATTTATTACTATGCTTAACTATGATTTTGGTGGCTTGACCACAAAAATATTATAAATGGTAGCTTTACTACAAATTGGAGAGACTGGCGGGGTGGGTTGACTTGATCCCCATAGGAGAGATTGGCTGGTCGGGGGAGAGATTGGTTAGATGGGATGGGTTGCATTCATTTCATTTATTTATTACATTGTAAATAGGCTTAGGCCCAAGATTTTGTTAAATGGGTTTAGGCCTAGTGAATGATGGTAAGGGGATTATGCACTGAGTTCTCGTAACTCGCTCATTTCCTTAATCCTTTCAGGTAATACTCAGTGATTTGGACTTGGGCCATGGATGACTCGATGGAGGCCATACTTCAGAAATGGTGTTTTCAAACTTTAAATTTCTATTTACGTTTACTTTATTACTTTTACTTTTTTGGGTTCTTAAGTTGTAATAAGGCCTCTAGAATATTTTATTTTTGCTTTATGTTTTACGTACTTATTATCTTGCTTGATTTATTTTAAATGGGAATTTTCAAAAAGCATAACCAACGATTTTCCAAAATTGATTAATAAGTGGATTTTATAACAAATTTTTACAAATGATTTAACTCGAACTTTGTTTCAAATTATCAACGACATTTTCAAAAGTCACGGTTTTAAAGTTCACTACCTTGATTTTTGATTCATCAAACAACCTCTCAAAAATAGTTGTATTTTATCAAATATTTACATTCAAACTTGTTTTCTTAACCATAACCAAATAACACTTATTTTAGTACAAATCACAAAAACTTTATATGTTTTCCTCATGTGACATGCAGATTCGGTCGTAACGCATGAGCTGGGTTTGGGGTGTTACATTTTATGGTATCAGAGCCCGGTTGCAAAACTCGGACTGTAGTTTGGGTTCAAAAATGTATTTTTTTCAAAGTTGTTTGAAATTGAAGTTATAAACACATGTTTTAGAGAAAGTATGGCACCACGGGTATCCGGCACCAAGCCAAGTAATTTTATGTTATAATTATTGTGTTATGATTATGGAAAGAAAACTCTACAAAATAGAAATACTCTAGAACTTTTAGCTTTAGGAACTGAAACTATAGAAATTGAGACTATATGATGCGTTTTGCGAAAAAGACTTTACTTCAATATTTCATAAAATATTGTTTAATAAACATTTAATAGTATACTAATTCATAAGACTTGTAATCAGATTAAATTGATTTAGAAAACATGAGCGCTAGATGACGTGGACGCGGTAGACATGGCCGTGGTTGAGGCCAAGGTGCTAGAGTTGTATCTAAGGCACCGGGACGTATGCTTGAAATGGATGCTCCTACGTAACCAGTGACTGAAACTGGGTCACATGATCGTATGAGAGAGGATGACGCTCTGTCCCAAGCAATGTTGCGAGTTCTAGAAAGGGTTGCTGGGGCAAGAACTGGGCCGGCAGCTCGTGGGTCGATATTTGAGCGACTTAGGTCGAATGGGGCTAAAATTTTTAGAGGTATTTTGGGTGTATCCCCTAATGTAGTGGGCTTAAGTACGGATCATGGACGAATTTGCACCACCGACCGGAAGTCTTTGTTGAGAGGCAGGCGTGTCGGTGGTGGCTCACTTTTCGAAGGCACCCAGTGATCGTATTACTCGGAAATCTTTAAGACGCATCATGGACGATTTGGATTGCACCACCGACCAGAAACTGAAAGGAGTGGTGTCTTTGTTGAGAGACGGGCGTATCAGTAGTGGCTCACTGTTCGAGAAGGCACCCAAAGAAAGGAATTCTTTAAGACTGCATTTCAAGAAAAGTATATAGGGGCTAGCTATGTGGATGCCCAAAGAAAGGAATTCCTAAATCTGGTCCAAGGAGGTAAATCTGTGGTAGCATACGAGGCAAAATTTTTGCGTCTGAGTTGGTATGCCTGGGGAATTATGCCGACTGATTATGAACACTGTGTGCATTTTGAGGATGGGTTACGTGACGAGTTGCAGGTACTGATAGCCCCATAGAAGGAGAGAAATTTCGCCACACTAGTAGAGAAAGCTAAGATAGCTGAGGAGGTTAAGCACGTTGATATTATGGAGGATATGGATTAGATGAACTTTGAATTATTTTTATTTTATTTTGGTTTTATTTGTTCAAGTTGTAATAAGGCCTCCTAAGATTATTTTTATTATTTTACATGTTTGGATAATTTATTTAAACCACTTAATGACTTTAAAATGATTACACAAGTTTTCTTAAATTCAAACGTAAATGTTTTACGTGCCATTGGGTACATCTCAAATCGGTAACCATCCGCTTGATAAATTTTAACCACTAAGTTAAGTATTGTTTTCTTCATGCACCTCAATAGTTTTAAACAAGACAATATCTTTTTACTTTAAATTAAATCGGCTAACAGGATTTTCAAAAGGTTTTCTTCGTAATATACCAAATTTGGTTGTAGTGTTTGGGTAGAGTTCGGTGTTACAAAATTGGTATCGAGCTCAGTTCAAAGCTTCACTATGGGGCCCAAGGCCCAAAATGTTTTAGTAGGCTTTTTTGAAATATTTTGGTTTTGAACAAAGATGGCACCGAGTCTCCTACCCCAATCCGCCTGTAAGTACTTCGACTTCTTTGTGAATTATTATCTCGTAGAAGGGTAGGTATGGAGCGTAGATAGTATGATAAGTGCTTTAAACTTTAGGACTAGTTTACCTAACAAAAGACATAAGACTTTAAATGCCTAAGTAAACAAACCTAACGACCAAGTCGCGAGTTAGGTGTGGTAACCCCAATGCATGTCTAGGATTGGATCCGAAGAGCCGGTATTTAAGCAGGTCCTCGTGACTCACCTCCTCTTGCAGAATCCTACCCAGTGGTAGCTTGGTTCACCCTAACCAAGAGGACTCGGTCATAGGCTAAACATATTGAGTAAAACCCAAAAGAGATTAGCCATGTTTTATGGAAACTCTAGTTTTAAAATCATTGAGCATCTCTTTTTAATAGTAGCGAAAAATCTATTTTGGAAAATTTTCAAAATATTTTCGACTTACCAAAATTACCAAAATGCCCCTATCTTGGCTTGCGGATCATGGACGATTTGGATTGCACCACCACCGAAAAGCGAAAGGAGTGGTGTCTTTGTTGAGAGCAGGCGTGTCAAGAGTGGCTCACATTGAAGGCACCCAAAGAAAGGAATTCTTTAAGACCGCATTTCAAGAAAAGTATATAGGGCTAGCTATGTGGATGCCCAAAGAAAGGAATTCATCTGGTCCAGGAGGTATCTGTGGTAGCATCTGAGGCAAAATTTTATGCGTCGAGTTGGTATGCTGGGGAATTATCTTGGGCGATTATGAACACTGTGTGCATTTTGAGGATGGGTTACGTGACGAGTTGCGGTCTTGATAGCCCATAGAAGGAGAGAAATTTCGCCACACTAGTAGAAAGCTAAGATAGTGAGGAGGTTAAGCACACGGAGCGCAAAAGGCAGGAGCAGGGTTAGGCGAGGAATAAAAGAGACTCTGGGTATCCAGGTCCTACTAGAGGATTTCAGAAGAGGCCCCGGAATGAGGGACCAGTACGAGCGAGTGCTCCAGCTACTACCAATCAATTACAGCCTTGTGCGGATTATGGGAGACTTCACTCGGGTGAATGTTGGAAGAGAACTAGTGGTTATTTCAGATGTGGTTTCAAGGACCATCGATTTAGGATTTCCTCGACGTACCGCTTCGCACTGGGTGGTTCGTAACAATTCTGCAGACCACTAGAGGCACTCAAAGATCCGAGAGGTCGTGGGCCAGGTCAAGGTGGTAATAGTGTAGGACGAGGTCAGGGTGCACGAGGTAGAGGTACCAGTAATAGGGGTAACACAGAGGCGAGGCAATCAAGATTGGTCTATGCGGTTAGACGTCGAGAAGATGGTGATGCACATGATGTCATAATCGGTACATTTTTCATAGTTGATGTATCTATTACTGCTTTGATAGATATTAGATCCACCCATTTGTATGTTGCTTGTGCTGTGTCTGAAACTTTAAACATTAAATCTAAGATTACTGCTAGAGAAACAATGGTGATTAGCCCTTTAGGACAGTCGGTAGTAGTAAATAAGTTGTATAGGGATGTGCCCTTAGAAGTTCAAGGGGAAGTATTTCTGACGGATTTGATGGAACTGCCATTCGACAAGTTCGATCTCATCTTGGGCATGGACTGGCTGGTTAAGCATCATGCGAACTTAGACTATGCTGCAAAGCAGATGGTACTAAGAACTCAGAGGATAAGGAAGTGATGATGATTGGTGAACGAAGAAATTATCCGTCTAATGTAGTATCTGCTTTAAAGGTAAAAAGTTTGTGCGAAAGGGGTATGGAGCATTCTTAGCCTTTATCAGTGCTTTGGATGCCAAAGAGTTGTCAGTTGAGATGTTAGAACAGTGAAAGAGCTTTCAGACGTCTCTCCCAAGGAGCTTCCAGGATTACCTCCGGTGTAACACCCCAAACCTGACCCATACATCATCACCCGATCTGGTATGCTACGGGTTTAAATCTTGAAAACTTTGCTTTGATGGGTTTAAAAAAAACTAGTTTATTATAGCCGAATATTCCATTAAATGCATTGAATGGGTTTGAAAAGCCCATTTTCCATTTTGTTTTATATTTGAGATTTTGAAGCAAAACATAAGTTGTAAAAACCAACATAACAAGAAAGAAGATAAATCGAAACCTAAGTTCTGGGGCCTTATTACAAAAATATATTCCCCCCAAAAAACAATAATAATCCATAATAATAATGAAAGTTTTAATGGTCCCTCAAGTCCTCCTCGGCTCCCGTGCCCACGGTCTACTGCTCATCTGTAGAGTGGGAAAAAATAAAAGGGTGAGTCACCAAGATTCAGTGTGCAGTACTTGAAAACACATAAAAGCCTAGGACCCATAAACACATTATAGGCCTTAGCCCACATACAATGGTAATAGATTATGTCATGCATCATGGCCCATCCCAAAACATAAGAGTCCATCCTCTAAATGCCCCTGTACCAACCTTTACACCGTGGGGATTTCTACAATCAACCTCCATCCGCTACACACCACATCGACAATTTGTCTTTTGTCATTATATTGACCGATAAACTTACGAACCTCGTAAATACATTATAGTATTTGATGTTTATGCGACTGTCATATAGACCGATCGCTTATCACGAACCTCGAAATACATTATAGTATTCGACAACTATCTTGCTTGTGGCAAAGCCATGATTGCCTCATGACCTGCTCCCCTACCATAAATCCATCAATCATTCCCATCCCATGCATGCATACATACAAGAAACAAGTCATCAAGCCATCTAACAGATCTCATAATTTCACATGCTACGAATCACATAGAAAAGTTTCTATGCGTACGCACCTAACATCCCATGCATACCCTTTCTGGGTATTACGAATGTTGATACAACCTTTCTTTTTGGCTTTTAGCCTTAGCATACATATAATATATAAATGCTTTTGTGTTAAGATTCTACACACCTTATTACTATTAAGATGACACCCTTTATGTCGACACTGTCAGAAGCTGATACAATTGCTATCTTTCTAAGATGTTGTTCAAAAGCCGGTCCACAACCCGGTGGCTAATCTCGAATAGTGGACACTGCTCGTTTCTTAAACTTAGGGATTACGGACCCAACCCTTTCCTTTGCCTGATCCATATTTGATTCCATCCAAAAAGTCATTGTCAGAACTACTATAGCGAAATAGGGTTAAACCATATCATATGAGTTAATAACTCAATTATGATAGTGAATCTTAATGGAAATCTAAAAAAATCCCTTACCTTGAGATCCCAAAATCGATAGGATACTAGAGATTATTGGTTTTCGGCTTTTTGAGATCTGGATGATTCGATCTAGTATGATTTCCCAGAGTGCCACCCAAAAGAACATGCGATTAACAAAAGAGTCAAACTAAAGATAGCCTATCAAATTACTAGCCATTCGGCTATAGTCTTAAAATCGAAAGAGAAAAGAATTTGGTTCTTACCTTTGCAGAGAAATCGGCACTTCAAGAAAATCTCGATTTATGGAGAAATCAGCACAAGAGGAAAAGAACAGAAAAAGAAAGTGAATTAAAAAGGTTTCGGCTTTTAGTAAGGTAATTGACAGAGAGAAAAAAGAAAGAATAATCAAAGGTATTCAGTTATGGAGATGAGAAGAAAGTTGAGAGGTTTCGGTTTTTGGGAAAAAAAAAAGAGAATAGAAAGTGTAGAGAGGGACTTCAAATTTCGGCACAAAGACTAGGGTTCAAATACCGGAATTTGAAGAGATACTGTAACACCCCAAGCCCGGTCTAAACTCTATGACCGAATCTGGCATGTCACTAGGAAGAAAACGTCTTACAAACCATTTTTTTGACTTGATTTGAAAAGAAAACTTTTGTGTAGTTTAAGAAAAATGTGGTTGAATGGAGTGAATTGTTAAAACATTTTGAAACTTTATACAGCATGCTAGAATCAATTTTTTGTTAACCCTTGTTTATTATTTATCCAGTGTACAACTTTAGAAAAACTCAGAGTATTCACTTAAGTTTATAAAATCGTCCATTTCATAGATTCCCTAACATGCCTTTTTCGTTTAATAAAGTTTAAGAGAAAACGGTAAGAATAACAAATCCCAAAGTAAAGTTTAAGTGGCCTTATTACAAACTGAAATCCCAACTTAAAGTAGAGGAAAACTAAATATGAAATAAATAATAAGTAGAAACAATTGTTGAGCATGGCCACCACGAGTCCACCCCGGCTCCGAATCTACGATCTAAGCATTATCTAAAAAACAACTAAGGGGTGAGTCACCGAGACTCAGTATGTAATTCCCCATCCCGAAAGACATTAGGCTCATACACAGTTTCATATGATATTATGCATGTCATGCAACCCATTACCTAAATATCCATCCGAGTCTCCCAAATCTACCCCTTATGGCACCTAGCCACTGGTGGTACCTAACCACTGGTAATCGAAGTTACAAATATTCATGTGTGGGGCCAACCCACTTGTGGTACCTAACCACTGGTGACGATCCCTTAAATCCATATGTGGGGTCAACCCATTGTGGTACCTAACCACTGGGATGAGTTACAGAAATAATCATATGTGGTACCTAACCACTGGTGGTTCCAAACCATTGAGACTTAGTCACAGAATAATAATATGTGGGGCCAACCCACGTGTGGTACCTAACCACTGGTGACAGTCTGATAAATCATGCCTTCCCCCTCCTCTCATCATACCCATATTTCATGTATATGTTTCTCCATACAATATGATCATGCTTAATACATAAGAAAATATAATATGGCACACACAAATTTCACATAGATAAGGCACATTATTCACCATAATGGACTTACACGGAGTCCTTGCTTATATCCGTAAGGGTAACATAATATTTCCTACTGTTATTCTGGCTTTTAACAAACACAACATTTAACATAAAAACATATGAAGTGCATAAAGTTACACACCTGATTCTCGAACTATCGCGCTCACTGGTTTAACACTATCGTCACTCGAGACTTCCACTATCTGCCTACAATCTTTCTCCGATGTCGGCCCACAACCCGGTGGCCAATCTCGCACCCCTGATACTGCTCGCTTCTTAAACATAGGGGCTGTGTTCACAGATCCAACCCTTCCTATCGCTTGGCTGACATTTGAGTCCATAACAATCCCTTGGTCATTAAACAAAATTTAAACGATGAGATCAAATCTAAGAGATAATCATAACACTTAAAATGAAACCCTTACCTGGATCGTCAAACCCGAAAATCCTCAAGAAAGTGTCACCACCCTACCGACATTCGGCCAGGCATCCAAACATTAGACCAACATGATAATCGCACCTATGCTTGATAAGATTCGGTAAAAGAGAAAGGGTAAGGGAGTGGCCATTCGGCCGAACCTATTACCAACACATACCTTCGGCTTTCCTCACAGTTCAGCACGAGAGATCACCGCGAGAAAGATTCGCTTCTAGGAGTACAGAGTGAAAACTAAAGAGATATTAGGAAAGTAATCCGGTTAGAAACTAGATGAGGAAGAAAGAAATAGCAAGGAAGAAAACATCGGAGAACTTACCAATCTTGAGATGATGATTCGGCTATGGTGAAACTTCGGGAAAAGAGACTAAACATTGAAGGTTTCGGCTATGGGTGAAGAAGATATGGGCAAAGAGGGTTCGGCTTTTAGGAAGATATTGAAGAGGGGAATAGAGCTAGAGGGTTTCAGTTTTGAAGCAAATGAGAGAGCCCACAAGAGAAGATAATTTTGGCTTTGAGAGAGGAGATAAGAAAAAGAAAAATGTGAGAAAAGATGGACACTTTTGCCTACTAATTTCGGCATATCAAATAGAATTTCACCCCCTCCCCAAAGTCTGATTTTCGGCCAACTCTTCCTCCACCTGATAACTTTTATCCTCCCTTGCTATCTTAATCCACATCCTCCCTTCAAAAGAGGCCTACTAGGCACCAACTCCTCTTCTCACAATTCAATATATTATCCATATAATAAAAGAATTAAATCCCCTATTTCCTAGCCACTGTGCCGTCCTCCACATAGTCCCCTTAGAGAGCTAAACTTTAGCCCAAAAACATGGGCTCCAAGCAGTCAACGCTTAGGCCCAAGGCTCCCCTTAGTGATGCCACCCACTTGCTCCCTTACAGCATCACCAAATTTTGGGCCACAAGCCCACCTTGCAAACTTTAAACACAGATACCCCTTCTTTCTTTCCTATAGCTCCCCACTAGAAAATTAACCCAAGTCTCAGCCCAAACCTGAGGCCAATTCGCACCTCTAAATCTCAAGCTAACACTTTAACCCTACTACACATAAAATGCACAGACCCACTTATATAGGATGTTACAGTTCTACCCCCCTTAAAATAAATTTTGGCCTCAAAATTTACCTGATCAAAAGAGTTGAGGGTATTGCTATCGTATAACATCCTCTAGCTCCCATGTCACTTTTTGGACCCATGTTCCGCCATAATACCTTCACCAAAGGGACTGATTTCCTACGCAGTACTTTGACATCTCGATCCAAGATCCGTACTGGTTCCTCCTCAAAAGATAGTCTAGGCTCACCTCAATTTTTTCCACTGGCACAATATGAGACGGATCTGAGCGATAGCGTCTAAGCATGGAAACATGGAACACATTATGGATCTGACTCAACTTTGGTGGTAACTCGAGCTGATAAGCTACTAGTCCCACTCGCTTCAACACCTGATAAGGCCCGATAAACCTAGGGCTCAGCTTGCCTTTCTGACCAAATCTCAGCACTTTCTTCCATGGCGACACCTTCAAGAAAACCCTGTCACCTTCTGCAAATTCTATATCCTTCCTTTTAAGATCGACATAGGACTTTTGTCTGTCCAAAGCTTCCTTCAGACGAGCTCGAATCAGCCTAACCTTCTCTTCTATTTCAGCCACCAACTCTGGACCCAATAACTGTCGCTCCCCCAACTCCGTCTAATATGTCGGGGTACGACACTTTCGACCATATAACGCTTCATATGGTGTCATCCGAATACTTGCCTGGTAACTATTATTGTATGCAAACTCCGCCAACGGTAGAAATTCTTCCCAACTACCTCTGAAATCCAAGGCACATCCCCTTATCATATCTTGCAAGACTTGGATTACCCTCTCTGACTGTCCATCCGACTGGGGATGAAATGCCGTACTGAAATCCAACTTTGTACCCAGTGCCTGGTGTAATGCTTTCCAAAACCTCGACGTGAGCCTAGGGTCCCTGTCTGAGATAATCGACACTGGTACCCTATGTAACCTCACAATTTTTGCCATATATAACTTAGCCAACCTTTGGAGAGAGTAATCAATCCAAACCGGTATAAAATGAGTTGACTTTATTAAACGGTCAATGATCACCCAAACTGAATCTTTCTTAGTAGGTGTGAGGGGTAGCCCACTAGCGAAATCCATCGTGATCCTTTCCCATTTCCACCGCAAAATCTTTATCAGTTGCAACAATCCCGAGGGCAGCTGATGTTCAGCTTTGACCTATTGACACGTCAAACACTTACTCACAAATTTAGTTACTTCTACTTAGGCGACCACCGAATCGCCTCCGTAAATCCTGTTTATCTTACTACCTCCGGGATGCATAGCGATGGATCTGCTATGAGCCTCAAGAATCTTCTACCTTAACTCCATATCTCTAGCATGCAAACTTTCCCTAAAACACAAAGACTCCATCATTTGCTCAAGCTATACCCCTTCAATCCACCATTCTACACTTGCAGACACCGAGCGTTTAAAACTTCATCTACCAGTTATTTTTCCTTAACCTGGTTTACCCATGTTGGCTTCACTTGCGCTTACGCTAATGCACTTGCGCCATCATACAGACTAAGGTGGGCAAACATGGCTCTTAAATCTGTCACAACCTTGTAGCTCAAGGCGTCAGCTACAACGTTAGCCTTACCCGGATGGTATTTAATCGAGCAATCATAATCCTTCAATAGCTCGATCCACCTCTTCTGCCTTAAATTCAATTCCTTCTGCGTAAGGAGGTATCTCAAACTCTTATGATCCATGTACACAATAGACTTTTCTCTATACAAGTAATGTCTCTAAATTTTTAGGGAGAAAACCACTGCAGCCAACTCCAGATCATGCATCGGGTAATTCACCTCGTGAGGTCTCAATTGTCGAGAAGCATATGCTACTACCTTGCCTTCTTGCATCAGCACACATCCTAACCCTGTGTGAGACACATCACAATAAACCGTAAACTCCTTCCCTGCTTTAGGTTGAATCAGCACTAAAGCTTCCATCAAAATCCTTTTTAACTTCTCAAAACTTTATAGTTGCTTGTCTGACCACAAAAACAGAACCCCTTTTCCTTAGCAACTTGGTTAACAGCACTGCAATCAAAGAAAACCTTCCACAAACCTCCTATAATATCCTGCTAAACCCAAAAACTTCGAATCTCCGCCACAGACTTTGGTGGTTTCCAGTCCAATACAGCTTCAATCTTCCGTGGGTCCACTCTAATCCCCTCAGTTGACACCACATGACCCAAAAAAGTAACTTCCTTCAACCAGAACTCACACTTACTAAACTTAGCAAACAATTACTTTTCTTTAGAATCTGTAAAACACTCACAGATGTGCATCGTGCTCTTCCTCCGATTTCGAGTACACTAGAATATCATCTATAAACACTACAATGAATCGATCAAAAATAGATGAAACACTCGATTCATCATATCCATTAACGCTATGAGGCATTGGTAAACCCAAACGGCATCACCAAAAATTCATAGTGACCGTAACGTGTACAAAAAGCCATTTTATGGATATTCGCCTCCTTGACCTTAAGCTGATGATACCCCGACCTCAAACCTATCTTGGAAAAAACAGAGGCTCCCTTAATTTGATCAAACAAGTCATCTATCCTCAGTAACAGATACTTGTTCTTAATTGTTAACTTATTCAACTGACGGTAATCAATGCACATTCGCATTGATCCGTCTTTCTTCTTAACAAAAAGTACAGGCGCTCCCCAAGGTGATACACTTGGTCGGATAAAACCCCGATCCAACAACTCCTGAATCTGAGCTTTCAGCTCCACCAACTCCTTCGGCGCCATTCTATATAGGGCAATAGACACTGGCGCTATTCCTGGTAGAAGGACTATACCAAACTCCACTTCGCGATCCGAAGGCAAACCCAAATGTTCTTCCTTAAAGACACCGGTAAATTCTTTCACCGTTCAGACGTTCTCCAAAGCTAACTCATTAATCTCCAAGGCACAAACATAAGCCACAAATGCTTTACATCCTTTCCTCACCATCTTCTCAGCCTTCAAAGTAGATACCACACTAGATAGGTAGTTTCTTCTCTCACCTATCATCACCACCTCTTCACCCTCGTCTGTACTTAGCATTATGTGCTTAGTTGCACAGTCCAAGCCCGCTTGATACCTTACCAACCAATCCATCCCTAAGATCAGATTGAACTCCCCGAAGGGCAATTCCATCAAATTAGCTTGGAACACTACCCCTTGAAGTTCTACGGGTACATCCCTATACAGTTTGTCTACTACCACAGAGTGTCCTAGAGGGCTAATTATCGTCATCTCCCTAGCAGAAGTCTCATAGGCTAAGTTCAAGGTTCCCACTATACTACTAGCAACATAAGAGTGCGTCGAACCAGCATTAATCAAAGCAGTATAAGGCAACCTAAAAATTAAAAATGTACCGATTATGATGTCCGATGCGTCGCCTTCCTCTCGACACTTCACTGCATAGACCAACCAAGGCTATCTTGCATCGATATTTCCAGCACCCTACCCGGTGCTCCACGACCTCGTCTGTTTCCATTACCACCCCTGGCTGCACCTCAACCCTCTGCGGTTGCTGACCAACTCCCCTAAATTGTGTATGCCATTGATTCTTAGTCTGCGTCCTAGCCGGCCTCTGCGGACAATCCTTTATCCGGTGATCCATTGACCCACACTCAAAACATCCTCTATTACCAGTCCAACACTCCCCCGAATGGGACTTCCCACATCGAATACACTGTGGTGGCCATTGAGTAGCAGCAGCAGGCCTTGCAGCTTGATCCCATCCACCAAATCTAACTCTTTTTTAAGAACTCCCAGTAGACTCTGATGGCCCAAAACTCCTTTTATCCCTATTCCTATTCTAATTCTGTTTCTCTGTTTGCTTCACCTCCTCAGCAATCTTGGCCTTTTCTACAAGAACGGCAAATTCCCTCTCTCGCTGCAGAGCAATCAACACCCGCAGCTCGCCCTTTAGTCCGTCCTCAAATCTAACATAGTGCTCATGCTCCGTAGCCACGATACCCCGAGCATACCTGCTCAACCACAAAAATTTCACTTCGTACCCGGATACCAACTTACTCCGCTACACCAAATTCAAGAATGCCTTACATTGCCCATCTACACAACTAGACCTAACGTACTTCCTCTGGTAAGCCGCCCTAAATAAATCCAAAGTGATGTCATCGGCCATTGCACTTTCCCTAACCGTAAGCCACCACTGATAAGACTCATCCCGAGAAGAGACACTATCCCTTTTAACTTCTCTTCAGCCGTGAAATCCAAATCATCCATTATGCGCTCTGTTGCCTCTAACCAATACTCCGCTGTGTTGGGAGCTATACTTGAAACTCCCCTGAATACCTCTGCTCCATTAGTTCGAGTCGTTCAACACAGATTTTCAAGCCCTCGCACCTACACCTGCTCTAACGACTCTCTCCAAGGCCCGTAGCATAGCCTGCGACACCGCGCCATCACCATCCGTTTGCTCTTGAAACTCAGTGCCCACAGCTGGCGGTAGTAGTACCTCATTTTTGACCCATAACTAGACCCTACCGACTCCTACACAGTCATCCTACCTCTACCACGGCCATGCACAACACGCCCTCGACCTCGAGTGCTCATTCTACTATTCACGAATTAATCTGATTTAGAAATTTTATAGGTTAATAACTTTTTCTTCCACTAGTTAACAACGAATAGTCTTATGGAAGGAAGTTTTAACAGTGGTTCTTTCAAATTTGAACTATGTCTACATAGTTCTCAAGTTCGTACTTCCTAATTCTAGAATTCACATTCAATCAACATCCAACAGAGCACCACATACATGTATCAATCACACCAGTACATTCATGGACTCACATTCATTGCCTAGGGGTATTTTTGTCATTGCACTACCTAGGGGTATTTTCATAATTTTAACCTATAAGGGTATTTTGGTAATTTTCCAAAATAAGGTTTCTTGGTGTTTTTTCAAAATAGAGGTATTTTAGTAATTTTACAATCTAAGGGTATTTTGGTAATTTCACAATCTGGGGGTATTTTGGTAATTTTACAATCTGGGGTATTTTGGTCATTTACCTCATCTTAGGGTATTGTGGATAATTTTACAAAATTTTGGGCCCTATAAGTAATTTTGAAAAGATAGGGTGCTGGTCCCTTTCGGATTTAGTTAAAACTTTGGCCCGTTAACAAGCCCTCACGGTTAAGGTGAACAGTCACTATGCACCAAGTAGAATTCTAGAGAAGAGGAGGTGAGACACTAGGACTACTTAAATACCAAGCTCTTCCTGTATGCAATCCTAGACATGCGTATGTCTGTTACCACACCCTAGTCCTTCTGACTTGCTCACAGACATGTTTATTTAGGGAAGTTAAGTTTTATGAAATGTAAAAGTTTGTGTAACTAGGCCTATGGTCCATAAGCCCTAACATATCTATCTACGTCCCTATAAACCCATTAATCCCATCACATATATATATCACATCAGAGGTTAGGACACTTACCTGGGTGGATCGGTGTTGGAGACTCAGGTGCCATGCTTTCCGAGATATGCATCTCCCTAGAAATCATTTTACAAACCTTTATTGAAAATATTTTGGGCCTTATACCCACAGTTGAGCTTTTAAATTGAGCTTTGATACCAAAAATGTAACACCCCAAACCCAATCTAAACGTTACGATCGAATCTGGTGTGTCAATGGGAAGAAAATGTCTTACAAACCATTTTGTCGACTTGATTTGAAAAGACAACTTTTGTGTAGTTTAATAAAAACGTGGTTGAATGGAGTGAATTGTTCAAAACATTTTGAAACTTTATATAGCATGTTAGAATCACTTTGTTGTTAACCCTTGTTTATTATTTATCACGTGTACAACTTTAGAAAAACTCAGAGTATTCACTTAAGTTTATAAAATCGTCCATTTTATAGATTACTTGACATGCCTTTTTTCGTTTAATAAAGTTTAAGAGAAAACGGTAAGAATAACAAATCCCAAAGTAAAATTTAAGTGGCCTTATTACAAACTAAAATCCCAACTAAAAGTAGAGGAAAACTAAATCTAAAATAAATAGTGAAGTAGAAACAATTGTTGAGCATGGCCACCACGAGTCCACCCCGGTTCCAAATCCATGAACTAAGTATTATCTGAAAAAGAAACAATGGAAGGGTGAGTCACCGAGACTTAGTGTGTAATTCCCCATCCCGAAAGAAATTAGGCTCATACACAGTTTCATATGATATTATGCATGTCATGCAACCCATTACCTAAATATCCATCCGAGTCTCCCAAATCTACCACTTGTGGCACCTAGCCACTGGTGGTACCTAACCACTGGTAACCGAAGTTACAAATATTCATGTGTGGGGCCAACCCACTTGTGGTACCTAACCACTGGTGACGATCCCTTAAATTGATATGTAGAGCTAACCCACTGTGGTACCAAACCACTGGGACGAGTCACAAAAATAATCATATGTGGTACCTAACCACTGGTGGTTCCAAACCACTGAGACTTAGTCACGGAATAATAATATGTGGGGCCAAACCACGTGTGGTACCTAACCACTGGTGACAGTCTGATAAATCATGCCTTGCCCCTCCTCTTATCATACCCATATTTCATGTATATGTTTTTCCATACAATATGATCATGCTTAGTACATAAGAAAGTATAACATGGCACACACAAGTTTCATATAGATAAGGCACGTTATTCACCATAATGGACTTACTCGGAGTCCTTGCTTATATCCGTAAGGGTAACGTAACGTTTCCCACTGTTATTCCGGTTTTTAACAAACACAACATTTAACATAACAACATATGAAGTGCGTAAAAGTTACACACCTGATTCTCGTACTATCGCACTCACTGCTTTAACACTATCGTCACTCAAGACTTCCACTATCTTCCTATAATCTTTCTCCGATGTCGACCCACAACCTAGTGGCCAATCTCGCACCCCTGATAGTGTTTGCTTCTTAAACTTAGGGGTTGTGTTCACAGATCCAACCCCACCTATCGCTTGGCTAACATTTGAGTCCATAACAATCCTCTAGTCACTAACACAAATTTAAACAATGAGATCAAATCTAAGAGATAATCAGAACACTTAAAACAAAACTCTTACCTAGATCGTCAAATCCTAAAAATCCTCAAGAAAGTGTCACCACCCTACCTACATTCGGCTAAGCATCCAAACATTTGACCAACACGATAATTACACCTACTCTTGATGAGATTCGATGAAAGAGAAAGGTTAAGGGAGTGGCCATTTGGCCGAACCTATTACCAACACATACCTTCGGCTTTCCTCACAGTTCAACACGAGAGATCACAGCGATAAAGATTCAGCTTCTAGGAGTAAAGAGTGAAAACTAATGAGATATTAGGGAAGTGATTCGAGTTAGAAACGAGATGAGGAAGAAAGAAATAGCAAGGAAGAAAATGTCAGAGAACTTACAATCCTGAGATGATGATTCGGCTGTGGTAAAACTTCGGGAAAAGAGACTAAACTTTGAAGGTTTCAGCTATGGGTGAAGAAGATATGGGCAAAGAGGATTTGACTTTTAGGAAGTTATTGAGGAGGAGAATAGAGCTAGAGGGTTTTGATTTTGAAGCAAATGAGAAAACCCACAGGAGAAGAGAATTTTGTCTTTGAGAGAGGAGAAAAGAAAAAGAAAAATGAGAGAAAAGATGGACACTCTTCCCTACTAATTTCAGCATGTCAAATCGAATTTTACCCTTACCAAAGTTTGATTTTCGGCCAACTCTTCCTCCACCTGATAACTCTTATCCTCCCTTACTATCTTAATCCACAACCTCCCTTCAAAAGAGGCCTACTAAGCACCAACTCCTCTTCTCACAATTCAATATATTATCCATATAATAAATGAATTAAATCCCCTATTTCCTAGCCATTGTGCCGTCCTCCCCATGTCCCCTTAGAGAGCCAAATTTTAGCCCAAAACATGGGCTCTAAGCGACCAACACTTAGGCCCAATGCTCCCTTAGTGACGCCGCCCACTTGTTCCCTTACAGCACCACCAGATTTTGGGCCACAAGCCCACCTTGCAAACTTTAAACACAGATACCCCTTGTTTCTTTCCTATAGCTCCCCATTAGAAAATTAACCCAAGTATCAGCCCAAACCTAAGCCCAATTCGCACCTCTAAATCTCAAGCTAACACTTTAACCCTATAACACACAAAATGCACAGACCCACTTATACAAGATGTTATAGACACACTCCTATTTATAGGGGATTTTGGTACTTACCTATCAAATGCCAGAATTGCCCTCTTTTGAAAATCGAGACTAATTGACAAACATGGGGAATTTTGGCACCCCTTATGCCACTTCAAAACCAATTCTTCCTCCCCTTAGAGTTGGAATTTCGGCCATCTCCTTCTCTCAGAGTTGGTATTTTGGCCAACTCTGCCTATAGCAGATAACTCCCACCTTTTCTCCTTAATCTACTCATAACTAATATCAGCACAATTATCTATATTATTCATCAGATAAATCTCCCTATTTTTAAGCCTTGTTGTCGTCCAACCTTACCAACCTATATGCCAAAATTTAGCTAATTACAATTAAAGGAATGGGGCTTCATTCCCCTTACGTTTGGGCCTCCTTAGTTGACGCCACCTCCTTGCTCTCTAAGTGGCGCCATTTGCCACTGGGCCACAAGCCCACTTGTGATTGAAACACAAATAACATCTTTTAAACCCTCTAATGTCCAAGCAAAAAATTTACCCAAGGCCTCGGCCCAATCTGAGCCCCTTAAATACTCTAATTAACACATTGAATGTAATACACATCAAATGCAAAGGCCCATTAATTCAGGATGTTATAGTTCTACCTCCTTAGAGAAATTTCATCCTCAAAATTTTCAACTAACTATCAATTGTACTACCCAAGTATCACCACTACGCTTTCGTTGCGCACTTCAATTCTAAAAATAAACACTCAATATACTACAGTAGGGTACGCACCATTATCCGCATCTGGAGCATCTTCATCCTCGTTGGCGATGAGTGCTAGAACAAAAGTCGGTCGCCTCACCGCAAAGATAACCTACACCTCTACCTGGTGCTCCACGATCGCATTCATTACCAACATCGCCCCTGGCTTGTCCACGGCCCCTTGGTGGTTACTGACCGCCTCTATCCGACTGAGCATTCCCCCGCCCTATGGGTCTTACTTCACCCCGTGGCTGTGGACAATCTCTAATTTGATGGTCCATAGATCCATACCTAAAGCACTTTCCACTTGCGCCAACACTCACCTAAATGGAATTTACCACATCAAGCACACCTTCGTGTTTGGTTAGTAGCAAGTCTTTTAGCTCGTCTCGGTCCATTCGACCTAGGTCTTTTCTGAATACGCCTGGCTGCCTCTGATGATTCAAAGTTTCTTTTACTTCCACTCCTACCTCTATCCTGATTCAGTCTTTCTGTCCTTCACCTCCTCAGCTATTTTAGCTTTTTCCACGAGCACAGTAAATTCCCTCTCTCGTTGTGGAGCTATCAACACACGTAGATCATCCTTCAGGCCATCCTCAAAATGAACACATCACTCATGCTCTGTGGCCACTATCCCTCGAGCATAACGACTAAGGCGTAAGAATTTTGCTACATACACCCTCACCGACCTACTTCCCTGAACCAAATTCAAGAACGCTCTACACTGCGCATCCACATAGCTCATCCCAATTTACTTACTTTGGAATGCCGTTCTGAAGTGATCCTAGGTGATATGGTTAGCTACAGTACCTTCCTTAACTGTAAGCCACCATTGATATGCTTCGTCCCGGAGAAGAGACATCATTCTATTCAGCTTCTCTTCATCCGTAAAGTCAATATCATCCATTATCCACTCCATTGCTTCCAACCATTACTCTGCTGTACTAGGAGCTACACCCAAAATTCCCTTAAACACTTCTGCCCCGTTGGCTCTTAATCACTCTGGCACAGACTTTTGGGCTCTTGTGCCTATGCCTGCCCCAGCAACTCTCTCCAAAACCCTTAACATAGCCTGAGATACAGCATCATCTCCAGCCGTCTGATCTTGAAACTCTGCCTCTATAGCTGGTGGCACTAGAACTTCATTTCCCGACTCGTGACTAGACCCCACGAAGTCTGACACAGCAATCCTACCTCTACCTCGGCCACCACACCACGTCCTCTAGTGCTCATTCTACCGTTCGTGATCTATCTAATTAAAAATTTTATGAATTAATAATTTTTTCTTCCACTTATTAATAACGGACAATCTTATTGAAAGTAGTTTTAACAGTAGTTCTTTCGAATTCGCCTTCTACCTATAAGTTCAGTTCTCAAGTCTGTATTCCCTAATTCTAGAGTTCACATTCAATCAACATCAAGTAGAGCACCACATACATGCATTAATCATACAAGTAAACATCTACGAACTTGCATTCATCACCTAGGGGAATTTTTGTCATTTCACTACCTAAGTGTATTTTCGTAATTTTATCCTATAGGGGTATTTTAGTAATTTTCCAAAATAAGGTTTCTTGGTGATTTTTCAAAATAAGGGTATTTTGGTAATTTTACAATCTAGGGGTATTTCGGTAATTTTGTCAACCAAGGTATTTTGGTAATTTTCGTAGATTAGGGGTAATTTAGTAATTTCTCATACAAGGGTACTTTGGTAATTCCAAACAAGGGTATTTTGGTCATTTTGCAAAATCAAGGGTATCTCAGTAAAGTTTCTCAACCTAGGGTATTGCGGATAATTTTACAAAATCAAGGACATACAAGTCATTTTATAAAAATAGGTTCTAGTCCCTTTCGGGTTTTAATTATGAATTTTGACCTGTCAACAAGTCCTCGTGGCTAAAGCTGACAAATACTACACACCAGGTAGAATTCCAAAAAAGAGGAGGTGAGTCACTAGGACTACTTAAGTACCAAGCTCTTTCTGGATCCAATCCTAGACATGCGTATGCTGCTTCCACACCCTAACCTCAGGATTTGTTCATGCACTTAATCAAGAAAAATTAAGTCTTATGAGATTTGAAGAATTGTTTAATCTAGGCCTAAGGTCCATAAACACTATCCTACTAGTCTATGTCCATAAGGCCCATCAAACCCATCATATATATCACATCAAAGGTTAGAATACTAACTGGTAGATCAAAGCCAGAGACTTGAAGGCCATATCTTTCAAAACTTTTCTCAACTTACATTACTTTCATAAATTCCTACTAGACCCATTTCACAGCCCAAGTTTTGAACTAGGCTTTGATACCAAAAATGTAACACCCCAAACCCGGCCCATACGTCATCACCAGATCTGGTATGCTACGGGTTTAAATCTTAAAAACTTTGTTTCGATGGGTTTAAAAAAAAAACTAGTTTATTATAGTCGAATATTCCATTAAATGCGTTGAATGGGTTTGAAAAGCCCATTTTTTTATTTGTTTCATATTTGAGATTTTGAAGCAAAACATAAGTTGTAAAAACCAATATAACAAGAAAGATGATAAATCGAAACCTAAGTTATGGGGCCTTATTACAAAAATATATTACAAAAATAAAATAATCCATAATAATAACAAAAGTCTTGATGGCCCCTCGAGTTTACCTCGGCTCTCGTGCCCACGGTCTACTGCTCATTTGTAGAGTGGGAAAAAATAAATGGGTGAGTCACCAAGACTTAGTGTGTAGTACTTGAAAACACATAAAAGCCTAGGACCCACAAACACATTATAGGCCTTGGCCCGCATACAATGGTAACAGATTATGTCATGCATCATGGCCCATCCCAAAACCTAAGAGTCCATCCTCTAAATGCCCCCATACCAACCTTTACACCGTAGAGATTTCTACAATCAACCCTCTATCCGCTACACACCACAACGGTAAGAATTGTCTTCTTTCATCATATAGACCGATCTCTTACGCGAACCTCAGAAATACATTATAGTATTCGATGACTATGTTGCTCATATAGACCGATCGCTTATGCGAACCTCAGAAATACATTATAGTATTCGACAGCTATGCTGCCTGTGGCAAAACTATGATCGCCTCGCGACCTTGCTCCCCTACCATAAATCCATCAATCATTCCCATCCCATGTATGCATACATACAAGAAACAAGTCATCAAGCCATCTAACAGATCTCATACTTTTACATGCTACGAATCACATAGAAAGTTTCTATGGGTACGTACCTGACATCCCATGCATACCCTTTCTGGGTATTGTGACTATTAATACATCCTTTCTTTTCGACTTTTAGCCCTTAGCATACATATAATATATAAATGCTTTTGTGTTAAGATTCTACACACCTTATTACTGTTAAGATGACACCCTCTATGTCGACACTGTCAGAAGCCGATACAACTGCTATCTGCCTAAGATGCTGTTCAGAAGCCGATCCATAACCCGGTGGCCAATCTCGAATAGCAGACACTGCTCGTTTCTTAAACTTAGAGATTACGGACCTAACCCTTTCCTTTGCCTGATCCATATTTCATTCCATCCAAAAAGTCCTTGTCAGAACTACTATAGTGAAATAGGGTTGAACCATATCATATGAGTTAATAACTCAATTATGATAGTGAATCTTAATAGAAATCTAAAGAAATCCCTTACCTTGAGATCCTGAAATCGATAGGATACTAGAGATTATTGGTTTCCAACTTTTTTAGATATGGATGATTCGATCTACTACGATTTCCCGAGTGCCACCCAAAGAACATGCGATTAACGAAAGAGTCAAACTAAAGATAGCCTATCAAACTACTAGCCATTCGGCTATAGTCTTAAAACTGAAAGAGAAAAGAATTTAGTTCTTACCTTTATAGAGAAATCGACACTTCAAGAAAATTCTAGTTTATGGAGAAATCAGCACATGAGGAAAAGAATGGAAAAAAAAGTGAATTAAAAAGGTTTCAGCTTTTAGTAGGGCAATCGACAGAGAGAAAAAAGAAAGAATAATCAAAGGTATTAAGTTATAGAGATGAGAAGAAAGTTGAGAGGTTTCGATTTTTGGAAAAGAAAAGAACATAGAAAGTGTAGAGAGGGACTTCAAATTTTGGCACAAAGACTAGGGTTTAAATGCCAGAATTTGAAGAGATACACTCCTATTTACAGGGGATTTCGACACTTACCTATCAAATGCCGGAATTGCCCTCTTATGAAAATCGAGACTAATTGACAAACATGGGGAATTTTGACACCCCTTATGCCACTTCAAAATCGATTCTCCCTCCCCTTAAAGTTGGAATTTTGGTCATTTTGTTCCCTCAGAGTTGGTATTTTGGCCAACTCTGCCAACAGCAGTAACTCCCATCTTTTCTCTTTAATCTACTCATAACTAATATCAACACAATTACCCATATTATTTATCAGATAAATCTCCCTATTTTTAAGCCTTGTTGATGTCCAACCTTACCCACCTATGTGTCAAAATTTAGCTAATTACAATTAATGGAATTGGGCTTTATGCCCCTTGCATTTGGGCCTCTTTAGTTGATGCCACCTCCTTGCTCTCTAAGTGGCGCCATTTGCGACTGGACCACAAGCCCACTTGTGATTGAAACACAGATAACATCTTTTAAACCCTCTAATGTACAAGAAAAAAATTTACCCAAGGCCTCGGCCCAATCTAAGACTCTTAAATACTATAATTAGCACATTGAACGTAATACACATCAAATGAAAAGGCCCATTAATTTAGGATGTTACATTCGGATTGGGAGGTGGAGTTTGGCATTGAGTTATTGCCAGGAATGGCTTCGGTGTCCATTGCTCCTTATAGAATGGCGCCGAAAGAGCTAGCAGAGCTTAAAGCTCAAATTCAGGAGTTGTTGGATTGTAGATTTATTCGATCGAGTGTGTCACCGTGGGGAGCACCGGTCTTGTTTGGTAAGAAAAAGGATGGGTCGATGCGTATGTGCATCGATTATAGATAGTTAAATAAGTTGACGATCAAGAACAAGTATCCGTTATCGAGGATCGATGATCTGTTCGATCAATTGCGAGGAGCTTTAGTTTTCTTGAAGATAGATTTGAGATCGGGTTATCATTAGTTAAAAGTTAAGGAGGTGGATATTCATAAGACTACGTTCTGAACTCATTATGGACATTATGAGTTCTTAGTAATGCTATTTGGATTGACTAATGCACCAGCTATATTTATAGACATGATGAATCGGGTCTTCCAACCCTATCTAGATCGGTTTGTAGTAGTATTCATAGATGACATTTTGGTGTACTCAAAGACTAAAGAAGAGCATGATTCGTATCTATGGGTAGTATTACAAATTTTAAGGGAGAAACAACTGTATGCCAAATTCAATAAGTGTGAATTTTGGCTGAGGGAAGTGACCTTTTTGGGACATGTTGTGTCTACCGAGGGAATTAGAGTTGATCCCTAGAAAGTCGAGGTAGTATTAGACTAGAAGCCACCGAAGTCAGTGGTCCAAAATTTAGAGTTTTCTAGGGTTGGCTGGATATTACAAGCGGTTCGTTGAGGGATTTTCGTTGATTGTTGCACCCCTAACTAAGCTGTTGCGTAAAGGAGTACCGTTTGTGTGGTCAGATAAGCAAGAGAGCTTTGAGAAATTAAAGAGGATTCTGACTGAAGCGCCAGTATTGATTCAATTGAGGATGGTAAGGAGTTTATTATTTATTATGATGCATCACACACGAGCTTGGGATGTGTGTTGATGCAAGAGGGAAAAGTGGTAGCTTATGCATCTCGTCAATTAAGGCCGCATAAGGTGAACTATCCCACTCATGATTTAGAGTTAGCTGCAGCGGTGTTTGCTCTGAAGATTTTGAGAGACTACCTGTACGGTGAGAAATTGATTATCTATATGGATCATAAAAGTCTGAATTACCTCCTTACCCAGAAGGAGTTAAACTTATGACAATAGAGGTGGATAGAACTATTGAAGGATTATGACTTCTCAATCGAGTATCATCCAGGAAAAGCTAACGTAGTGGCTGATGCGTTGAGTCGTAAGGTGATATCAGATTTGAGAGCGATGTTCGCTCATCTCAGCCTTTATGAAGATGATAGCCTGTTAGTCGAACTTCAGGTAAAGCCTGATTGGGTAAGCCAGATTAAGGAAAAGTTGTTGATAGATGAAGCATTGGGTTCTCGACTTCAACAAGTGGAAGGTTGTAAGATAGTGGATTTTGGATTGAATAGTGATAGCGTATTGTGTTTCCGCAGAAGAGTTTGTATGCCCAGGGATTTGGATTTGAGATAAATGATTCTGCGTGAAGAGCATAGTAGCCTATATGCTATGTACCTCAGGGAAAAAATGTATCGAGACCTCCGTGAACAGTATTGGTGGCCAGGGTTGAAACGGGAGGTTACTGATTTCGTAAGCAAGTTCTTAACATGTCAATAAGTGAAGGCAAAACATCAACTATCGTTTGGGTTGCTACAACTAGTAAAAATTCCATTATGGAAATAGGAAAGGATAACGATGGACTTTGTTAGTGGGTTACCCTTAACAACTACTAAGAAAGATTCAGTATGGGTGATAGTGGATCGGTTAATGAAGATTGCTCATTTCTTGCCAGTTCGTATGGATTATTCATTGCAGAAGTTGGCCAAGTTGTATGTAGCAGAGATGTGAGGTTACATGGGGTACCAGTGTCTATTATATCGGACAGGGACCCTAGGTTTACATTACAGTTTTGGAAGGCTTTACATGAAGCTTTGGGTACAAGGTTAAATTTCAGCACGGTGTTTCATCCGTAGATAGATGGTCAGTCGGAGAGAGTAATCCATATTGTAAAAGACATGTTAAAGGGCTATGTGATTGACTTCAGGGGTAGTTGGGAAGATTTTCTACCATTGGCAGAGTTTGCATACAACAACAACTACCAATCCAGTATCTAGATGGCACCATACGAGGTGTTGTATGGTCATAGGTGTCGTACTCCTACTTGTTGGACTGAACTGGGGGAGCGACAATTATTGGGTCATGAGTTGATCTTGGAGACGAAGGAAAAATTTAATGTAATTTGGGCTCGATTAATAGAAGCTTTGGACAGACATAAATCATACGCGAACCTGGAGCGTAAGGATATAGAATTTGCAGTGGGTGATCAGGTCTTTCTAAAGGTTCACCTTGGAAAAAGATCTTTAGATTTGGACGAAAGGCAAGTTAAGCCCTAGGTTTATCGGACCATACCGTGTAATGAAGTGTGTTGGGCCTGTAGCTTATCAGTTGGAGCTACCTCCGAAGTTAAATCAGATACATAGTGTATTCCATGTCTCTATGTTAAGGCATTATCGTTCGGATCCGTCTCATGTTGTATTAGTAGAGGAAGTTGAGTTAAGACCTGACTTGTCTTTTGAAGATGAGCCAGTGAAGATTTTAGATCGAGATATTACGGTGCTGAGAAGGAAGTTGGTATCATTAGTCTAAGTTTTATGGCGTAATCATGGGACAGGGGAAGCTACATAGGAGCTAGAGGACACAATTCGGCAACAATATCCTCATCTCTCTAATCAGGTAAATTTCGAGGCCAAAATTTTCTTTAAGGGGGTAGAATTGTAACATCCTGAAATTCAAAATTTTATGTTTTGAAGGGTATCTTGTGATAGGCTAGTTAAAAATTTTATTGTGCATGTTTAGGGGTCCTCAAAAGGCTCGAGGTTGAATTGGGCCTTAGCAAAATTTTTATGTTTAAGCACTTTAAGGAGAGATAGGTAAGTGACATCAATGACTTAAGGAAATAAGTGTGCATTTTACTAGCACAAGGAGTCTATTGGTAAAGGTGGAAAGTGGCGTGTGGAGTGTACTATTGGTCTGAGGTTCGAATCCCATCTATTGCATTTTTGATTAATTTTTATTCTTCATTTTCATTGTGTGGGCCATGGCTTTAATATAGTAAGGAAGACTTTTTATTTATGGAAAGGAGTCTAAGGAATAAGGTAAGGAGGAAGATAAGGGAAAAAAAAGGAAAGAAATAAAAGAAAAGGTAAGAGAAGGAAACATGTTGGTCTATTATGTGGAGAATGTTTTGGAAAGATTATTTTTGGTCAACATGCATCTTTTTGGTAAAGGTGAAACCGGTTTTGGTAAGGGGGTGTGCCAAATTTTGTTAGGTATTTTGAAGAGCTTTTGATTTATTTTTGAAAGTCTTTTCTTTGTTCATTTGGTACCTCTTTTCCTTGCCTAAAATCAAGACCATTTGAGAGCATTTTCCTTTCTTCTTTTCATCTTTGCCTTAGCCATCTTTTTATTCTTTTATCACTTTGGTGCCTTTTTCTTTCAATCTTTTCCTTGGTTGTCAAACACAAGTCTCTCTTTTTGTTCATCTTTTTCGTAGTGTTAGTCGAAACTTTGACATTTCTCTTGTCCATCTCTTCTTTTTCTTTCCTCAATAATTCTTCAACTTTTCTCTCTTTCCTTTGGTCGATTTTACATAGTAGCCGAATCATCCTTGTTCATTTTCTTCAATAGCCGAATCTTGATCACCTTTTCTTCTTCATCTTGCAAGTTGAACATTTCTTCTTTGATTAAATCGGGTAAATGACTTTATTCTAATCCTTTCATTCTCTTTTCTCTCTAGCCGAATGAGTGTTCCTCTTCGTTTAGTTGTTTTATTTTGTTTCTAACCCAAAATGGTGTTTTCCATACTTCTTCATATCTTAATCATTTTCTTTTTGTAGTATAATAGTGGAAAAGCCAAATCTTATACCTTTGACTCATTCGTAGCCATAAGTACAATAGTTGGGAATCAGATTTATCATCGTTAAGGTAAGGGATTCGTCATGGTTAATTTTGATCTTTTTTGTTGATCAGTTAGTTTGCTAAACGGAATGATGGATTTGTCTAATTGATTGTTATAGGGAATAAATCACTCGTTCTTTTTCACTCGTGAATCCTTTGAAAATAGTGGTAAGCCTACTCCTATCACTAAAACATCTACTTTCTCTCATAGTAGTTTTCTAACCGAGATTTTTCCTATGGAGGCAAGTGGATCCAATTTAAAGGGAAAATGATTGGAGAACACAAAAGGTGTGGATTTGTGATTCCTAATCCTAAGTTCAAGTGTAGAGTGGTATCGGCGATTCGAGATTTCCCACCGGGTTGTGGACCATCATCTGGTGAGAATAGACAAATCTTGATTGTACACGATTCTAAGGGTAAGAATTTTATTAGATCATTAGATTTAAATATTTGGATGAATAAAAACCTCATTGGTTGGTTAATCGAGTGTAATGGTGTTTTGGTGCTAAAGATCAAGAAGGTTTAGTCCTTATAGTAATCAAGTGTGTAATCTCACACCAAAATTTCGTAGATTCATGATTCAATATTATGTTGAAAAAAATAGATCGTTATTACTTGAATAGATAAAATTGTTATATGGCATAAATCGAGAAATTTGTTTAAATTTCATTATTTCTAAAGATTTATCAAAATCGGTGTTAATTTGTATAAATGACGAATTATAAAAATGCCCTTATAGGTCGAATTACCGAAATGCCCCTATGGGCTGAATTATCGAAATGACCCTATGGGTCGATATATCGAAATGCCCCTATGGGACGATTTGTTAAAATGCCTTAGCAGGCCAAATTATTATATTGCTTTAATGAGTCGATTCATTAAATGTATTTAATAGATTAATGGTTATTATTTATATGTGGATATTTTATGTTATTATGTATGTTGCACTCTACCTATTGCATGGGATGGGAAAATTGTATGAAAAGAAGTGTAGCCCGGTGGCATTGCCACAATTCATTTATTATCATGTTTAACTATGATTTTGGTGGCTTGACCACAAAATATTATAAATGGCGACTTGATTTGCAAATTGGAAAGACTGGCGGGGTGGGTTGACTTGATCCCCACAGCAGATTGGCTGGTCAGGGGAGAGATTGGTTGGATGGGATGGGTTGCATTCATTTCATTTATTTATTACATTGTAAATGGGCTTAGGCCCAAGATGTTATTAAACGGATTCAAGCCCAGTGAATGAAGGGAAGGGATGATGCATTAAGTTCTTGTAACTCACTCATTTCCTTAATCCTTTCAGGTAATACTCACTGATGTGGACTTGGGCCATGGATGACTAGATGGAGGCCATACTTCAAAAATGGTGTTTTTGAACTTTAAATTTCTATTTACGTTTACTTTATTACTTTTACTATTTTGGGTTCTTAAGTTGTAATAAGGCCTCTAGAATATTTTATTTTTGCTTTATGTTTGACGTACTTATTATCTTGCTTGATTTATTTTAAATGGGAATTTTCTAAAAGCATAACCAATGATTTTCCAAAATTGATTAATAAGTGGATTTTATAACAAATTTTTACAAATGATTTAACTCGAATTTTGTTTCAAATTATCAACGACATTTTCAAAAGTCATGGTTTTAAAGTTCACTACCTTGATTTTTGATTCATCAAACAACCTCTGAAAAATAGTTTTATTTTATCAAATATTTACATTCAAACTTGTTTTCTTAACCATAACCAAATAACACTTATTTTAGTACAAATCATAAAAACTTTATACGTTTTCCTCATGTGACATGTCAGATTCGGTCGTAACACATGGGCCAGGTTTGGGGTGTTACAGCTAACCCCCCCACACTTAGTTGTACATTACCCTCAATGTACAAAGATAGATGATAGCAATTTAGTAATCATAAGATAGGGAGAGAATTGAAACTTCCTAAATTTTAGATGAAGTCAATGAAAAGAAACTGGATAAGATTGGAGGTAAATGTGGAGATGAATGTGGGGGAGCGCCATGAACCTGATTAAATTTTGAATTCTCGAAGTAGCCGGCTTGGTTTTATTGTATCCTAAGCTAAATCTAAATGGCAAGAAGAATAAGAAGAAAATAATAAAGAAAATAAAGATAAAAATGAAAATAAAAGTAAAAGTAAATAATGGAAATGAAAGAAGAATGATAATTGGAAAATAAAAAGTAAGAGGGGTTTAAATAGATATGCGACCCATGTTTTGGGGAAAATTTTGTCCCATTGCCACATGTCTATGGTCACGCCCTTTTACCTACTTGTAGTGCCCACACGGCCACGGCCATGGCTGTGTTCAAGGCCGTGTGGTCTGGAAATCTACACTTTTGGTTTATTGGAATGCTAAAAAGGGAAAATAAAAATAAAAATAAGGTTAGCGCTCAGGTTGCCTTCCGAGAAGCGCTCGTTTAAAGTCTTAAGCTAGACTTTTCTTGTATTTACAAAAATCAAGGTGGTTTAAAAGTTTGAATATCTTCCCACATGCTGTAAATTCTATTTTTATGATAAAGTTTAAGTCGAGAAGCGTTTACCTTAAAAGTACCGAATATAGGATTGCTTACCTCGACTGTTTCGTATGGGAAGATATTGCATACCTCAAGAGGGATTTCTTCATATATTTAGGTCTGACGCAGTAATTTGTGGATCTTCCTTCTTTAACAGTACCTGATCTCCTATTTTGAAGTGGTTCGACATTCCTATGATCTTTTCTAGGGGCTCCTTTAGTTTTGCTTTAGGCGGATCTGGTTTCTCTTTACAGTGTGTCTTCCATGCTTCTAATTCGTCGACCTTAAGGCTTCGTTCCTTATATAGTTCTTCTTTATTTGCACGAGGTCTATGATCTGACTTAGGTCTGCGGCTTTGTGGTGGATCTTGTGGTGAAAGGTGAACAAATTGGTCATCAACTGAATTTACTTTCTTACCTTCATCAATTGATGTCTTGGTCGAGTCGAGAGCTTGTAGACTGATCAATTCATCACTTACGCGAAGAATGAGTTCTCCTGTGCCAACATCAATTTTAGTCCTGGCAATTGCTAAAAAGGGTCTTCCTAAAATTCAAGGAATCGGATTATCCTCATCCATGTCTAACACAACAAAATCTACTGGGAAAATGAATTTATCAATTTTTATGAAAACATCTTCAATAATACCCCTAGGAATTCTAATAGCGTTATCAACTAATTGAATACTCATCCTAGTTTGTTTGGGTTTCCTTAGACCTAGCTACTTAAACATTTTATAAGGCATTACATTTATACTTTCCCCTAGATCAGCCAAAGCATTATCAACTGTTAGTCTACCAATTAAACATGGAATTGTAAAATTCCCTAGATCTTTTAGCTTCCGTGGTAGTCTATTTTGTAGAATTGCTGAGCACATGCGTTTAATTCCACATGTGGCTCCTCGTCTAACTTATCTTATTTGTCAAAAGTTGTTTTAAAAATTTCTTTGAATCTGGCATCTGTGAAAGAGCTTCAAGAAGCGATAAGCTAATATGTAATTTCTTCAACAGTTTAAGAAACTTATCTAACTGTTCCTCTGTATTGTCTTTCTTCAATGCTTCGGGATAAAGTATGCGAGGTTGGTACTCTTTGATTACCGGTTTTGGATTTTCTTGTGTTACCTCAATTTTACCATCTTCTACCTTATTTTCTTATATTGAATTGGGTTCATCTAACCCTATACTATCATGGGCTGTGATGGCTTGGATTTGCTCCTTTGGGTTAATCTCAGTGTTGATTGGTAGACACCCTTGCGGTCGTTTGGAAATTAACTTTGCAATTTATCCAACTGACTTAGTAATTTCCCCAAATAACTTAGCAAGTTCCCCAACTAACTTAGCAAGTTCCCCAACTTGGTTCTTGATCCCTTCAATCGATGTTTGTTGGTTTTTAAGTGTTGCCTCAGTTTTTTGGAGACAGGTATCTATGGCTGCCATGAATCTTGTCAGCATCTCTTCAAGGTTCGGCTTCTTTTCTTATGGATAGGGCTGATTTTGGAAATTTGGAAGATGTTGTTGTCTCTGATTGCCTTGACCTCCCCACGAAAAATTTGGGTGGTTCCTCTAACCTGGATTATTACCTATATAGTTCAATGGCAGGTTACTAGAAGGGTTATTATTAGATCTGAAATTATTACCTATATAGTTCATCTGTTCACTTTCTGTGCCCGGTTGGTAAGGTGGGTACTCAAGATTCGCCACAATTCCACTTGCGTCGCACTGCATTACTGGATGTACCTGTGAAGAACACAAACTATCAAGCTTTTTATTCATCATCTCTACCTACGTTGATAGCATGGTTACTGCGTCAAGGTTGAAAACTCCGACTGATTTTGTTGGTTTTGTCCTTGTAACCTGCCATTGATAGTTATTCAGTGACATCTCTTCAATAAACTCATAGGCTGCTTTAGGAGTTCTATTGTTTAGGGTTCCACCGGCGGCTGGATCAATTAGTTGCCTCGTTGAGGGGTTTACACCGTTATAGAAAGTTTGGACTTGGAGCCATAAAGGTAAGCCATGATGCGGACACCTTCTCAAAAGATCCTTGTATCTCTCTCATGCGACGTATAATGTCTCTAAATCCATCTACACAAAAGAAGAGATATCATTCCATAATTTGGCCGTTTTGGCCTGTGGGAAATATTTTAATAAAAAATTTTCGGTCATTTGATCCCATGTGGTAATTGACCCTCGTGGTAGCGAGTTTAACCACTGTTTGGCTTTATTCCTTAATGAAGATGGAAATAACCGAAGACGTATGGCATCATCAGAAATGCTATTTATTTTGAAGGTATCACAGAACTCTAAAAAATTATTAGCAGCTATAGCAGGCCTAACAATACTCGATTCTGCTCCTGTTAAATGAGGTTTAGAATAATCATACATAGTACATGGAGCATTGTTTTCTGCCACATCTTGTGGTGGTGGGTTATTCTCGTCCATCCCTTCAGTAGGATTGGATCTGCCTTCTCTCTCTTCTTCTGTGTAATTTAGGGCTCACCTAATTTCTCTTCGATTCCTGCGAGTGGTAGCTTCAATATGACTGTCGTATACTAGTGGTCCTTTCGGGTTCCCTCTAGTCATAAACTAGAGGTACTTGTGTTGGAAAAGAAATAAAGAAAATTAGCAAGGTTAAAACTAAAATAAAAATAAATTGCGGAAAAATTAAAATAATGGCTAAAGTAAAAAAAATTAAGTTTTCCTAATATTTTAGTTCCCCGGAAACGGCGCCAAAAACTTGATCGTTATGTTGTCGAGTTTTAAAATTTATAAAGAGAATGATCGAACCTAGAAACTAACTCTGACAACGACTTAAGGCAAGTGCACCTATCGAATAGTAGTATAGCTTAGGCAAGACTGGATTGTCGAACCCAAAGGAACTAAAAGTACTAATACTAACCTTCTTTCTATTATTTAGCCTAAATATTAAGTGATTGGTTGTTTAATCTAAAACTAACTAAATACTAAGCTAAAGACGCAAAGACAAAAAGAATGAATTGGGGAAATACTCTTGAAAAACTCAGTTGATTAAGATGATACCCTTAGGAAGAATCCACTTAGACTTCATTTGTTATCTAACACTGAACCAAACGATTTATTCACTTGACTTGATCCGTAGGACTCTCTAATTTATATTAAACCCTCACTCGAGGCGAATAACGTCTAACCCTAGGTTGATTAATTGAAATCTCTTTCTAATTAAAACCCCTAGAATCGCATTAACTCGATCTATGGACTTCCATATTAGGTTTCACCCTAATCTAGAAAAATCTCTAGGCGCGCGGTCAACTCCGCTTAATTATGCTAGATCTACCCTTAGACAGGGACTTTTGCTCCACCACCTAAGCATATCCAACCTGAATCAATATCCCAAAAATATTAACACAAGAATTAAGCACACATAATTAAGAACAAATCAAATATTTATCATATAGTTCAGAAAACAATAACAAGATCCGTCTTAGGTTTCATCCCCTTCAGGTATATGAAGGGTTTAGTTCATAATAATAAAAGAAAACATCTCAGAAGAAAAGATAAAACAAAACATAAGAAATCCCTAAAACTCCCTGAAGGAATTGAAGGAAAAATCCACCATCTTGAGTAGAATTTCGGCTTCTTGAGATGGATCAATTGGCTATCTTTGAGTGATTCCCACAAATCTGACCTTTCTAGCTCGACTCTTTGGCCTCGCTAACCACCAAAAGCCCTGGCAGAAGGCTTCTGCCGAACTCCCCCTTTAAGTTGTCCCCTAGGGTGTTTATGTAGACTTTGAGATGCTTTACTTGGCCCCTACATATCCTAATTCAAGTAGAATTCCTACTAAAGTGTTTGAATATAGAATTTAAAGTGTTTGAATAGGCTTTGGAATGTGTTTCTTTGCCTCCAAGTATCCTATTCTGAGTAAAACTCCTCTTGGCTGGGGTAGGGACACGCGCATGGCACATACCCGTGTGAATCGATTTCAGGCCGTGGTTGAGTCTGATGATGAGGCACGGCCGTGTGTTTCGGGGTCCAGGCCGTGTTAGAGTAAATTAGGGAGGCACGATCGTGTGGTCTTGGGCCCAAGTCGAGTTGATATTTTCTTTGGCCCAATTTGGTCTGTTTTAGGCTTGTTTCTCGTTCTTTTCATCCTTAGGTGCTTTCTTGAGTATAAAACATGAAAAGAAAAGATTAAGAGCACATTTTTACACAATTTAGGGAATAAATCATCCAAAAGTATGCTAAATGTGGGATTAAAACATGTTACTTTTACGGTTTATTACGAACGTTCTCGTGAAACTGAGGCCATAATGGGCCTTGTTGAGCCGAAGCAGGCTAAATGGGCCCAAGGGGTTAATGGGCCCATATGAGCAAAATTGATGAAAAGTGTCAGTTGATTGATGCAACTGCAAAGTCTGCAGATTCGAGACTGAAAACAAACAGAATGGGCCATACGAGAGTGTGGGCCCGTATGGGCTAAAATTAGGTTTTAGGCCCAATAACACTCTATTGATCGAAAATGGAAACCGAGTCGCTCAAGGTGACATAAGGCCTTCGGAAAGGCCGTTGTAAGGGTTAAATTATGGAAATTTTTAATCCCACATTTAGCATACTTTTGGATGATTTATCCCTTTAATTATGGAAATAGGTGCTCCTAATCCTTTGTTTCCATGTTTTATACTCAGGAGAGCACCAGAGGATGAAAAGAATGAGAAATGGGTTGAAAATAGAGAAAATGTGCCAAATTATGAAATACACACGGCTTGGGCCTCGAGTCACACGGTCGTGCCTCTTTAGCAGGACCGACCACAGCCTATAACTCGAATTACACGGCTGTGCCATACAGGCGTGTCCCTGCCATAGCAAAGAAGAGTTTCATTCAGATTAGGGTACTTAGAGGCAAAGAAAGACATTCCAAAGCCTATATAAATACCCTAGAGGCCAACCTTCAAGAAGGCATTCACTAGGCCAAGAGCTGCTAGAGGGCCAATTCAGGATTCACTCGAAGAAAGCCAGTTGATTCATCTCAAAAAGCCGGAATCATACTCAAGACTGAAGATCTCTCATTCAATTCCTTCAAGGGGTTCTAGGGTTTTTCTTTATGTTTTGTTTTATATTTTCTTCTGAGATGTATTCTTTTATGATTATGAACTAAACCCCTTAAATACCTGAGGGGGATGAAACCTAAGACGGATCTTGTTATTATTTTCTGAGCTGTATGATAAATATTTGATTTGTTCTTAAGTATGTGTTCTTAAATCTTGTTTTGATATTTCAGGATATTGATTCAAGCATTTATGCTCTTAGGTTGAGGAGGAATAGACCCTGTTTAAGAGTAGATCTAGCATAGTTAAGCGGAGTTAATCGCAACCCTAGAGATAGGATGACGAAAATCTGTCGATTAGGGTCAAACTAAATATAGGAGTCCATAGATCGAGTTAATGCAATTCTAGGGGTTTTAATTAGAAAGAGATTTCAATTAATCAACCTAGGGTTAGACGTTAGTAGCCTCGAGAGAGGTATTAATATAAATTAGGAATCCTACGGATCAAGTCAAATGAATAAATCGTCTGTTCGTAGTTAGATAACAAGTGTCTAGGTGGATTCTTCCTGTATTATCTCAATCAATTGGTTTTTCCCACAAGTATTTCCCCAATTCATTCTCTTTGTCTTAGCATCTTTAGCTTAGTAGTTAGTTATTTTAGATTAGATAACAATTCATTTAATTCTTAGGTTAAATAATAAAAAGAAAGTTAGTATTAGTACTTTTGGTTCCTTTGGGTTCGACAATCCAGTCTTGCCACTAAACTATACTACTTTCGATAGGTGCGCTTGCCTCAAGTCATTGTGACAATTAGTTTTTAGTCTTGATCGTTCATTATATAATTTTTTAAGACTCTAACACACGATCAAGTTTTTGGCGCCGTTGCCGGGGAACTGAAATATTAAGAAAGCTCAATTTTTATTACTTTAGCCATATTTTATTTTTTGTAATTAAATTTATTTTTACTTTTCTAATTTTCTTTTTCTTTTTCTTTTCCTAGCAAGTACCTCTAGTTTATGACTAGAAGGAACCCGACAAGACCCTTGATTTTACGACAGTGATATCAAAGGTATGATTCAAAAAATCGTAGAGAAATAAGGTGAAGCTTAAATTACATAGAAGAAGAGCAAGAAGATGAAACCAATACTACCGAAGAGATGGCTGAGAATAATCTGCTACCTCATGAGGTGGCCAAAAATCATGCTCCTCGAACTATGTATGATTATACTAAACCTAATTTAACAGGAGCTGAGTCAAGTATTGTTAGACCTGCTATTGCTGCTAATAATTTTGAATTGAAACCTAACACTATACAAATGATACAGCAATTTGTTCAGTTTGATGGTTTGCAAGATGAAGATCTAAATAATCACTTGGCAAATTTCCTAGAATTTTGTGATACTTTCAAAATTAATGGCATTTCTGATGATGCCATCCATCTTCAATTATTTCCCTTCTCTTTGAGGAATAAATCTAAACAGTGGCTGAATTCTCTTCCACGAGGATCAACCACTACATGGGAACAAATGACCGAAAATTTTTATTAAAATATTTTTTGCCGGCCAAAATGGCCAATTTAAGGAATGATATCTCTTCTTTTGTGCAGATGGATTTAGAAACACTGTACGATGCATGGGAGAGATGCAAAGATCTATTGAGAAGGTGCCCACACCATGGATTACCCTTGTGGCTACAGGTCCAAACCTTTTACAACGGTGTGAACCCTTCAACGAGACAACTGATTGATTCAGCAGCCGGCATAACCCTGAATAACAAAACTCCTGAGGTGGCCTATAAGTTTATAGAGGAGATTTCATTGAACAACTATCAGTGGCAAGTTACAAGGACAAAGGACAACAAAAACAGCCAAAGTTTCCAACATTGACGCAGTCACCATGCTATCAAATCAGGTAGAGATGTTAAATAAAAAGATAGATGATTTGTGTGGTGTCTCATAAGTACACCCAGTAATGCAATGTGACTCAAATCTAGGAGGTGTGGCAAATCCTGAGTACCCACCCTACAATCTTGGCATGGAAAGCTAAATATGAAACACCCCAAACCCTACCAAAAAGCTCCAATTGATTTGATATGTTCCTCGAGTAAAACTTTAGCAAATTCTCGCTTTTTAAGAAAAACTTGATGATTTTGAATAAAACAGATTAACTTAAAGATCGGGTTGAAATCAAATTGTATAGTAAATTTGTATCTTCTTAAAACATTATTTTAAGAGAAATTAATAAGTTAAAAGAAAACCAAATTTAATGAAAATTTTATTAATATTGTGGAAATATATTTTGTTTTCAAAAACAGCTTTAAATTATTTATCAAAACCATTTAGTTATTTAATTAATAATTGTTCATGGCGTAATAAAAAATAAATCCAAACACAAAAATTAAAAACAGTTCATAGTGGCCTTATTACATAAAAATAGCAAAACCCATAATAAATTCTAAACAAGTTTAATAAGTTTAATTTGGAGAAACTCCAAATACTTTGTTGAACAATGGCCACCACGTAGTCCTCACCGACCGATCCATCGCTAAAGAGTCATCTCAAAAATTATCCCACAAAAGGGTGAGTCATAAACTCAATGTGTAACACATACATTAAAAAGCCCATTTGATGATAGCCTTTAAGCCCATTAATAACACATATAGCCATAGGCCCATTTTAGTCATATTTAGCCAAAAGCCCATTTTATAGCAAATCAAATAAAATCATTTAGAAGTCACATGGATATTTATATAATGAAATGCAAACCCGAGCCCACCTAAATATCCATCCGCTACACACCACCGCACCAACCAATCACACCGTGGGGATTACTAAATCGACCCTCCATCCGCTACACACCATCAAGGCGCTTGTTGCAACTAACTTGCACATCGCCTTTATAATTTTGTGGCAAGGCCACTCGAGAAATGTGACCAAGTCACCAGATTCAAAATATGTGACCAAGTCACCAGATTCACATATATGTGACCAAGTCACCGGATTCACATATGTGACCGAAGTCATGGATAATGTGGTAAAACCACCTAACACTTCCCTTTATCAATTTCACCCATATGCCAATGCACATACATATTATTCGCTTTCATGCCATTTACCCCAAAATCATAACATAGTCATACTTATTTCACATTTATGCATATAGCAAAATTAACAAGTATTGGGGTAAACATACCGAATATCGCATACCATTGAATGGTACCGTAACCATTATTACACATATTTTCATACAAATCACATTTAATATAGATCTATGAGATTTTAATATAATGTTACATACCTTATGACAAAGGAGAACGATACCTTCCCACTCACAACACCTAGTTAATTATCACACTTGATTAGAATACACTATTACTTATAAAACTATACTTTGATGAGAGATCTAAATCCTTACCCTCGGATTCTCGAACAACCGTTATTTGTGGTTTCTCTCCGTTAGATGGATCAAAACCCGATGATAACCCACTAACTAAAAGTGGTTCTTGTACGCACGACTTCAAATAAACGATCTTCGTTAGCGAGTAGGTCCACAACCCTATGGAAAATCTCAGATACCCAATTAACCCACTAACGAAAAGTGGTTCGCCAGATGTATGCGACTTCAAATAAATGATCTTCGTTAGCGAGGGTCCACAACCCTGGAAAATCTCAGATACCCGACATCTGACCCTTTGCTTGAAGTTTGAGGGTATAACAGAGCCTCTCTTCCAAACACTCCATACCGCTTTTTTCAACCTATCTTGTTAGTCTCAAAATCACCCCTAAAATAAAGATGATTAATAAACTATCTAAAAGAAATGATATAACCGAAAATGATAATCCTTACCTTGGATGATTTCGAATGATCTCTCCTTAAATGTTGGTTTCAAAAAGGATCGTTAACAATCCTTCCAAAGTTTCTACTAGGAGAAAAATGAGAGAATTAAGTTTCTAAATCGGCTATTCTAAAAGAAATAATGAAAACACTTAACAAAAATCCTTACTTAACCACTTGAAGATTCGGCTTTGTCAAAGTAGAAGAAAAGAAATGATGCTTTCATTGAATAAAAAGAAGAGAAAATATGATGTTTTTGGCTATGGTGGTTTGGGTTTTCAACAAAAGAAAAGAAAGAAGAAGATGAAAATAGAGAATGGGAGTTTTACTTAGCAAGGTAAATGAGAAGAGAAATTTGAGAGAAAGGGATGATTTGATTTTGGTAGAAAATGGTTTCGCTGAAAGTGAAGAAGGAGAAGATGATGATGATGATTAAAAGAAAAGAGATGAGGTAAGAGGCTTATGTGCATTTGGACATGAGAGAAAAAGAAATAGAAAATAAGTCTTTGAAACTTTTGATACTTTCGATTACAAAGTGAAGAGAAAGATGTTATGTTTAGGAGAAAAGAAACTAGAAAGACTTCTCAAACCGAAATGGTAAATTGCAAAAGACCAAAAGAATAGAAAAAGACTTCTCTTTTGTGTAGATAGGCATTCGGCTATGAACAAGGTTTTGGAGAGAAAATTGGTTAAAAATTTTGGCCAACTAACACCCTAATGCCTATGCAAAAATTTGGCCAACCTTACCAACATAATCCCCTTTTTCCTCCTCAATTCTTCCCCATCAATCCCTTGATTCCAAACACAATTAAACCTTCTCCCCTTAGTCCCTAAAGTCGACTAGGTTCATGGTCAAATGACCATGAAAAAGCTTCCAAAACACCATCCTTTCTTCAAGCCTTTTGTCCCCCTATCTTGCCATATCTTCATGATTCCATGCCATAACTTCTAGCTTGCCTTTTTCATATGGCCTACTAACCAAAAATAAAAAGATGACCATCCATTCTAGAATAGTCTTGGCCGACACTATAGGAAAGAAAACAAAAAAAAAAAAAAATAAAAATCCTTCCACTTGCTAACTAGGGCATTCGAACCTCTCTTCTCAAGCATTCCTCCATGCGCCATTACCACCTTGCCAAATGACTTATTATGCTTAAAACCTCTTGCCAATATTTCTTAAAGCCTATATTGCTTAGCTCCATCTTAATTATTAAAAAATTTAATATTTCACTAAGCATTTACTTACATAATGAAGTTCAAAAATAAACTTCCAAAACACACTCAATTATATTTAGGCATGCAACAACATTCAATTAAGTAGAGATGCATAACCCTAATTATCGGATGTTACGCTTCTACCTCTTAAAATAATTTCGACCCAAATTACCTAGCTAGAACAAGTGAGGGTATTATCGCAGATCGCTTCCTCCGATTCCCATGTAGCTTCTTCCGATCCATGATTACGCCATAATACTTTGACGAGGAACCGATTTTGTCCGTAAAACCTTTACATCTTGCTCCAATTTGAATTGGCTCTCTTCATAGATGATTCTGGTCTTAATTCCACCTCCTCAACGGCACTACATGAGATGGATCCACCAAGAACGACGTAACATTGAAACATGGAACACATCGCATTTGCTTCAACTCCAAGGCAAATCTAATCGATATGCCACAGTCCGACGCGCTTAAAACCCGATAAAGTCCAATGAACCCCGGACTTAACTTACCTTTATACCAAATCTTATCACCTTTTTCCAAGGTGCAACCTTTAGAAAACTTGATCCCCACAAGAAACTCTATTTCTTTCCGCTTAAGATCTGCAGACGACTTTTGCCTCGCCGATGCTTCTTTAACCGAGCCTAAATTACCTTAACCTTTTCTTCGATTCACCACTATTTCGACCCAAACCATGTCGTTCCCTAGTTCCGCTCCAACACGTAGGAGTGCGACACTTCCGTCCATATAGTGCTTCATACGGTGCCATCCGACATCGCTTGGTAACTGTTGTTGTACGCAATTTCGCTAACTCGTAAGAACTCCTCCTGTGTTCCTCTCAAATCCATTACACATCCCTTAACATATCCTCTAAGACTTGAATTACTCACTTAGACCGCCACAAATCGTGGATGTAATGTTGTATCAAGTCCAATCTGGTACCCAAGGCCTGATGCAATGCTTTCCAAAATCGAGACGTAAACATTGGATCCCTATCCCAAATAATCGACACCCATCCATGCAATCTCACAATCTACCACATATAACTTTGCCAATTTCGCAAAGAGTAATCAACCCGAATCGGGATAAAATGTATGATTTCGTCAATCGGTCCACTATCACCCAAATCGAGTCTTTCTTAGTAGGCGAAGAGGAAGCCCACTAACAAAGTCCGTGGTGATTCTCTCCCACTTCCATCTGGGATCTTTATCTACCGTAGTAATCCCGAATGTACTTGATGTTCAGCTTGACTTGTCGACATCGTTATGCACTTTCCTACACACTCGTAAATCTCTCGCTTAAGACCAAAGCACCAAAATTGATCTCGCAAATCTCGATATAACTTACTTCCTCCGTGATGCATAGCATAAGGGCTACCATGCGACTCTCAAGAATCTTTTGCCTCAACTCCCGATCCCCAGATACAAATTTTACCTTTGAAACACAATACCCATCATTGTTAATACCAAAATCTTCCAATTCCCACTCGCACCTCAAGTTTTGCACTCAAATCATCGCTCACCAATTGCCTCTTTCACTTGACTTAACCATGTCGGCATTAACTTGTAATTCCGCCAAAGAAGCTTCCGTCATCATAAAGACTAAGAAGTGCAAACATCGCCTTAGATCCGACACCACTTTCTCGACTTAGAGCGTTTGCCACCACATTCGCCTTGCCCGGTGGTACTCAATAGAACAAATGTAGTCTTTCAACAACTCTATCCACCTTCGTTGCCTCAAATTCGCTTCTTCTCGAGTCAGAGATATTTTAGACTCTTGTGGTCTCAGATATATTATCGACTTTTCCCAGATAAATAATGTCTCCAAACTTTAAGAGCAAAGACCACCACCGCTAACTCCAAGTCATGCGTCGGTAATTGACCTCGTGTGGCCTCAATTATCGAGACGCATACGCAACTACCTTTCCGCCTTGAATCGTAACACATCCTAATCCTCGTGTGAGAAGCGCCATAATACACGATGAAATCCTTTCCCGCCTCAAAGCTAAATCAAACCGAGCTTCAAATAAAACCTCTTAAGCTTCTCAAAGCTCTCTTGTTGCTTATCACCCACACTAAAAGTACCTCCTTTCTCAAAAATTTCAAGAAAGGTGCAATATCGATGAGAATCCTTCGACTAATCTTTTATAAGAGCTCGCTAATCCTAAGAATCGCGAACCTCGCTTATGGACCGAGGTGGTTTCCATTTAGTATCGCCTCAATCTTCCGAGGATCCACCTTATCCTTCTCGACACACGTGGCCTAAAACGTGATTTCCTTAAGCCAAAATTCACATTTGGTCAATTTGGCATATAGCTTTTCTCCTTAAAACTTGCAACACAATTAAGAGATGCTTATCATGTTCCATTTCGACTTAGAATACACCAGATGTCATCTATGAACACCACGATTTAACCGATCCAAGTAGGTTGGAAAATCCATTCATCATATCCATGAACGCAATTTGGCGTTATTAATCCGAATGGCATTACCGTAAATTCATAATGCCCATATCTAGTTCGGAAGTTGTCTTATGGATATCCGCTTTTCACCTTAAGTCGATGATACCCCGACCTTAGATCAATCTTTGAGAATACCGCACTCCTTTAAGTCGATCGAATGTCATCGATCCTCAGAAGGATACTTGTTCTTGATGGTCACTTATTCAACCGCCAAGAATCTATGTACTTTCTCATCGCTCCATCCTTCTTCTTCACGAATAGACCAAAGGCTCCCATGGAGACACACTAGGTCGGATAAATCCACCATCAAGCAACTCCTCGAATCTAAGCCTTAAGCTCAACTAACTCCTTCTTGCCATTCTATATGGAGCAATAGAAATTGGCGCCGTGCCTGTGCAATAATTCAATCTCAATTCTACCTCACGATCCGGAGGCAATCTCGCGCTTCTTCGTAAAAATATCTACAAATTCACTCACACCCCGACTTCTTCAACAGCTGCCTCCTTAGCCTCCAAGGCACTCACCAACATCGAAAGGCTACACATCCCTTTCTAACCATCTTTTCTCTTTAAGAGTGGATACTACATTAGATAAGTAGTTCTGTCTCTCGCCCATCACTACAACTTCTCTGTCATCAATAGTTCTTAATGACATCCGCTTAGCAGTACAATCCACATTTGCACGATATTTCACTATCCAATCCATGCCTAAGATCAGTCAAATTCCCAAAAGGCAACTCCATTAAATCATCCAAAATCAGATCCTTGAACTTCTAAAGGCACTTCCTTAAAAGTTTGTCTATTACTACCGTCATCCTAAAGGACTAAGTATACCATCTTCCTAGTATTACCTCGTAAGTCACATGTAAAGTTCCGTACTTTCACTAGCGATATATGAGTGAGTTGACCTATATCTATCAAAGTAATAAAGGCAACTCGTAAATCAAAACGCATCTGATAACATCAAAAGGCCACTATCCTCTCTCATGATGAATCGCATATACCAGACACGGCCGTTTTGCCTCGTAGTTACTATCGCCTCATCAAGTTCTCGACCTCTACCAAAACCATTACTTCTTCCATTTGGACCACGACCCTTATCGACATCATCCACCTCTCGCCAACTGATTAACACCCCGCCCATTGGCAATTTTATCTCGATTCATCGGGCAATCCTTGATCATATGATCTTTAGACCCGCACTTGAAATATCCCCCAGTCTTTTTCCAACATTCTCCCGGGTGCATCTTCCCACATTGAGCACAAGCACGATGTTGTCCTCCGTAGTAGTCTGTTGACCTCGCAGACATCAACTCTGGTTTCTTCGAAAATTCTCGATGACCTCAAGACCCAAAGCTTCTTATTCTTATTCTCGCCTTCGCCCTAGTTCTGCCTCTCACCGCTTAACTTCTTCTTGACTATCCTTGCCCTTTCTACTAAGATCAGAAAGTCTCTTTCTAAGGAACAATCAACACTGCAGCACTCATCTCTCACCATCATCGAATCGACACACCGCTCATATTCGGTTGCATACTATCCTCTAGCATATCGGCTAAGTCGCAAGAACTCTGCTTCATACTTAGCTATCGACTTATTTCCTTGCACCAAACTCAGAAACGCCTTTCTCTGAGAGTCGATGTAGCTAGCTCCAACATATTTTCCTTTAAATTTAATCTTAAAATATCCCCAATCCACTCGATCCGCAGGGATACTCTCCTTGACTACTCCAGGTGAGCCACCACCGATAAGCCTCGCTACACGAGTAGTGAAACAGCACCTTTCAATTTTTCTTTAAATTCCACCCATGCAGACCAGATCCAAATCATTCATGATCCTCTGCGAAAAGTCCTCCAACCAAGATTCGTACTACATTTGGAGCTACTCGATACTCCCTAAAACCTCACTCCATTTGATCTTAGTCTTTCGACTCGACTTTCGAGATCCATTTCAGATTAGCGGGTTGACGCTTCCCAAAACTAGTATAAATTATTTATCAAAACCATTTAGTTATTTAATTAATAATTGTTCATGGCATAAAAAAATAAATCCAAACACAAAAATTAAAAAGCAATACAAGTGACTTGGCACATCTAATAAATTCTAAATATGTCACCTCCTCCATTTTGCTCTTGAAATTCCACCCACATACATTAAAAAGCCCATTTGATGGGAAGCTTCATATTGGCCCATTTTTAGAACCTTGACCAGATCTAACTGGTTCCGACACAATCATACTTCCTCTACCACGTCCATCGGCGACCACGCCCCTAGAACTCATGTATGTGACCAAGTCACGCATATACGTATTATCTGCTTTTCATATGAAAAGTCTTATGCATTAGAGTCTTTTCACTTATTATTAAAAGAAAGTTTTATGCAATGATATTTATTACCTGATTTTCCGTAGTAGTAAACATACACCTAGGGTCCATGTCTCTAAAGTATAGTTTCCTTAGGCTTATCATACATTCATATCACTTTATCAATAAAAGTACTTACCGATGGATCCGGGCCGAGAACTTAAATGCGATTCTATAAAACCATTTAACTTAAGAAAACTTTCAAAAGTCATTTGGGCTAAATTTTAAAACGTTGTGGGCTTCAAAACCAAAGATAGAGAGTTTAAAACTAGGCTCGATACTCTCCGAAGTTAAAACACCCCAAACCCTAAACTATCTAAAAGAAACGATATAACCGAAAATGATAATCCTTACCTTGGATGATTTCAAAGATCTCTCTGAAATGTTGGTTTCAAAAGGATCCTTAACAATCCCTTCTAAAGTTTCGCCTAGAGAAAATGAGAGAATTAAGTTTCTAAATCGGCTATTCTAAAAGAAATAATGAAACCACTTAACAAAAATCCTTACTTAACCACCAAGATTCTACCTTGTCAAAGTAGAAAAGAAATGCAATGTGACTCAAATCTAGGAGGTGTGATTTGATTTTTGGTAGAAAATGGTTTCGAATCTTATGTGCATTCAGTACCCACCCTACAATCTTGGCATGGAAAGCGAATAGATAACTATACGGGTAACAATTTCAAATTTCAAAATAACCCTTATAGTAATACTTATAATCCAGGTTGGAGGAACCACCCCAATTTCTCATGGGGTGGTCAAGGAAATCAGAGACAACAACTTCCTACAAACTTCCAACAACAAAACCTCTTGCCAATATTTCTTAAAGCCTATATTGCTACCCATCTTAAGAAAAGAAGCCAACAACATTCAATTAAGAACCTTGAGGGTATCGTCAATTTCAAATAATCAATAGAGTTTTCCACAACAACTTTTCCAACAACCCCAAAGTTCCATTGTATTTGCATTTAGTTTAAGTATTTCATTAGTTTTTAGATTAATAAACCAATCACTCCATATTTCAGGCTAAATTATAGAAAGAAAGTGAGTAGTAGTACTTTTAGGTTCCTTTGGGTTCGATAAAGATACTCTTCTATTCGATAGGTGCACTTGCCTCTATCATTTTCATAGTTAGTCTACAGGTTTGATCATTCTTTTTATAAATATTAAAACTCGACTGTTTGACACGATCAAGTTTTTGGCGCCGTTGCCGGATAACACTAAAATATTAAGAAAGCTCTATTTCTATTACTTTAGCCATAATTTTATTATTTCGCAATTTACTTTTATTTTTTATTTTTTTTTTTGTTTGTTTAGGTTAAATTTTTATTTATACTAAATTTCTTTCTTCTCCTAGCAAGTATCTCTAGTTTATGACTAGAAGGAACCCGAGAGTACCTTTAGCATATGAAAGTGGCATTGAAGCTACCGCTCATAGAAATCGCAGAGAAATTAGACGAGCTCTAGACTACCAAAGAGAAGAACAACAAAACAAATCCAATCCTACTGAAGGGATGGACGAAAACAATCCACCGCCAAATGTGCAAGAATAGAATGCTCCGCATACTATGTTTGATTATGCTAAACCTAATTTGACAAGAGCAAAATCTAGTATTGTTAGGCCCGCTATAGCTGCTAATAATTTTGAATTAAAGCCTAATACAATACAAATGTTTCAACAGTTTGATCAATTTGATGGTTTGCAGGACCAAGATCCAAATACTCATATAGCTAATTTTTTAGAGTTCTGTGATACCTTCAAAATAAATGGCATTTTTTACGATGCCATACGTCTTCAGTGATTTCCCTTTTCGTTAAGGAATAAAGCCAAGCAATGGTTGAACTCATTACCATGAGGGTCAATCACCACATGGGATCAAATCACCGATAAATTTCTTTTAATATACTTTCCACCAGTCAAAATAGCCAAATTTAGGAATGACATATCTTCTTTTGTGCAGAATGACGCAGAAACATTATATGATGCATGGGAAAGATATAAGGATCTCCTAAGAAGATGTCCACACCACGGATTACCTTTGTGGCTTCAAGTCCAAACTTTTTACAATGGTGTGAATTCTTCAACAAGGCAAATGATTGACTCATCAGCCGATGGAACTTTGAATAACAAAACTCCTAAAGCGGCTTACGACTTTATTGAAGAGATGTCGTTGAATACCTATCAATGGTAAATTACAAGGGCCAAACCGATAAAATCAGCCGGAGTTTTTAACATAGACGCAGTAACAATGCTGTAAACACAGGTGGAGATGATGAATAAAAAGCTTGATAATTTATGTTCTTTACAGGTACACCCAGTAATGCAATGCGAAGCTAGTGGGAATGTGGTGAATCCTGAGTACCCACCCTACCAACCAGGAACAGAACATGAGTAGACAAACTATATAGGTAACAATTTTAGAACCAATAATAATCCTTATAGTAACACTTATAACGTAGGTTGGAGGAACCACACAAATTTTTTGTGGGGAGGATAAGGAAATCAAGGAAATCAAAGGCAGCAACCTCCTCTAAATTATCAAAATCAGCCATATCCACAAGAGAAGCAATCGAACCTCGAAGAAATGCTAACAAAATTCATGGCAGCCACAGATTCTCGTTTCCAAAAGACTAAAGCGGTACTTGATGAACAACAAAAATCGATCAAAGGGATTAAGAATAAAGTTGGAGAACTTATTAAGTCAGTGGGACATCTCACGAAGCTGATTTCTGAACGTCAACAAGGATGTCTACCAAGCAACAAAGAAATAAACCCAAAAGAACAGATCCAAGCCATCACAGCTCAAGAGGATATAAAGGTAGACGAAGCCACCACAGCACAAGAAACCAAGGAAGAAAAAGGTAAAATAGAGGTAGCACACGAAAAGCCAAAACTAGTAATCAAAGAATACAAACCTCACCTACCTTATCCCGAAGCATTGAAAGGAGATCATTCAAAGGAACAGATCAGTAAGTTTCTTAAACTCTTAAAGAAATTACATATTAACTTACCCTTCTTGAAGCTCTTTTCCGGATGCGGACTCGAGAAATTTTTAAGACAACTCTTGACAAACAAACACAAAATAGACGAAGAGCACCATGTGGAACTAAATGCAACATGCACGGCAATGTTACAAAATAGACTACCATAAAAACAAAAAGATCCAGGGAGTTTTAAGATTCCATGCTTAGTTGGTAGTTTAACTATTGATAATGCGTTAGCTAATCTAGGGGCAAGTATAAATGTCATGCCTTATACATTGTTTAAACGACTAGGTCTAGGGAAGCCCAAACAAACTAGGATGAGTATTCAACTAGCTAATAAAACTGTTAGAATTCCTAGGTGCATTATTGAAGATGTGCTTGTAAAAATCGATAAATTTATTTTCCCAGTAGATTTTGTTATTTTAGACATGGATGAGGATAATTCAATCCCCTTAATTCTAGGAAGACCTTTTCTAGCAACTGCCAAGACTAAAATTAATGTTGCCACAGGCGAGCTCATACTTCGTGTAGGAGATGACTCGATTAAGCTTCAAGCTCTCGACTCGGCCAGAACAACAGATGATGAAGGTAAGAAATTCACATCAATAGATAATCAAATTATTCAACTTTCATCATAGGAAACACCACATAAAGACAACCCTGAGTGACTCATAAGTCCCCAAACAACAAAGAAAAATCCTACAATGGACAAGACCTTAGGCTTGACCAGTTTGAAGAGCAGAAGATACAAGTCAAAGAAAAGTTGGATCCACAGGAAGTAAAACCAAAGGAACCACCAGAAAAGCTCGTAGGGACATCAAATCACTTCAAAATAGGAAACTAGGTACTGTTAGACAAAGTCGATCCTCACATCACTTCAACAGACCTGAAACCAAAGGGAGAAATTCTTCTTAAGGTACACAATATTTTCCCACACGAAACAGTCGAGGTAAGCAACGTAACATTCGACACCTCCAAGGTAAACGCTTCTCGACTTGAACTTTGTCATGAAAATAGAACTATAAGCATGAGGGAAGATGTTCAAACCTTTAAACCTCACTGAATTTTTTTTCAAAGAGTCTAGCTTAAGACTATAAACGAGCATTTTTTGGGAGGTAACCCGAGTACTAACAATAATTTCTATTTGGTAGTTTTAGTTTCATTCTTATCTCTATTTTCTCTTTTAGAATTAAAAAAATTAAAGATTCCCAGACCACACGGTCTAGCACGCGGTCGTGGCCATGGCCGTGTGGGTAGACCGAATCATCGTACTGACATAGCAGGGGCCATACGAATCCTGACCCAACCAACTGCAGAAGTCACGGGCTCACCTACCCCACCACGGTCGTACGAGGCGGCCGTGGGTCAACACTGCCATTATAGAAACAAGTGTGGCGTGAGAGAGATTAACGTGGCACTCTAAGATGCCTTCAAACACGGCCACCGCGTCTGTATTGCAAAAGTAGCATGCCACGGGCGTGGGACATCATTAGAAGCAAAAATCTATTGAAACCTCTCAACCCTTCCCCTTTCCCCCATCTTCTTTCCTCCTTCTTTTTCTTTCAATTTTTTCAATCTTGCATTAGAAAAGGTGTTCAGACTCTTGAGCTACACTAAAATCATGCCAAAGAAGTGTAAGAGGCCAATCACAATCTCCTTAAAGGAGACCCCAACACATAAAGACATGCTGGCAGCTTTAGCTATTCGACACGCCAAGGGTCTCCGACACCATTTCGATTCTATTTTTCTTTTCTCTTCTCCTTTATTTTTCTTATCTATAACTCTCTTCTACTTAATTTAATTCCCTTCTTCCTAGTTTCTTGGTTTTAGGTTTTAAAGGCTAATTGGGAATCACGCACTACAGCCGTAGAGGTCATAACCACCTCGTGAACCATCCAACAATAAGGACTCCTTAGTCCATTAGTCTTTTCTTTCAATTTTAGTTTTCTTCTTAGTCTCCTTCTCTTTATTCCCTTTATCGTTAATTATAATATTAGTATATTATTAATATTTCTTTAGATTCCTTGGCTATGTCTTCCCAGGCTACCCAATTTCTTCATCTAGCGCAGAGATCGTTAGTAGCCACCCCACCGGGCCCATAGAAAACACCATCACCACCACCAAAGACACCAACTCCCGGAATCACCCAAAATTCAAGAAGGGGCACTCTATCCCTCTCTTTTGATCTTATATTAATTGTTATTACCTATCTTTGTACATTGAGGCAATGTACATCTTAAGTGTGGGGGGGATAAAAGTGCCAATCTTTTTGCATAATTCTCAATTTAATGCCTATTTTTTCATTAATCTTGAATTTAGTCTTGTTTTAAGTATTTTCTCATATTACTAATTAGGATGAAATTTCTAATGATTTATGATTATTATTGATATGTTTTAGAGCAAGTCATAGTTAATTATGCATTGATGATTAAATTTGGAGAATAATAGAGAATCGAGCATGATAAGTATACTTTCTCAAAATTAAAAATTAATAGGTCATTGAACTAAATTTGAGTACTACCTTGAAATTTGGAATCTACAGGGATTGATGTCAAAAACACCCATTTTTGTGAGATTTCAAGCCTTATAGAGCATATATTCTTTTTCATGCTCACTTTATTGATTATAAGTGTGTCAACTTTGAACTGTTATTCTAGAACTTGCCTCGTTTATACATGTCGAGACCACATTAATGATTTGATATACTAAGATGATAAAGGCACCTAGGTTTAACCCACTTTATAAAAAGCCTAACTTCACAAATTAACCCCTAGCAAACCCCGTTGAATCCTAACAATCTTTTTATTGACTCACCCAATAATATTAACCCAAAATCCCTTTGTATTTGTTATCACCATTCTTTTGACTACCCTTTAATCAAGGTTTGATTTGATTAAGTTACCAAATTATATTAGTTCAATAATTACATTTTGTAATAGTTTGTTCTTAAAAAATCCAAGTATATTCAATATTAGTAGTATACAAAAGAGCTTAGAGCATTTAAACTCCAATTGTTGAAGAAAAAGCTTGTATTAAAGTATTATCAAATTTTAAGTGATGAAAATACTCTTTATTATAGAGTAATTATCAATAGTAGGTATTATTAGTTTTCATTCGATGTAAATATTCATATTCAGTTATTTGTGTTTAGATTAGGTAATTAGTCAATTCGATCTCGATTCTAACCTTCTAATTCAGCCTGTATCCACACCCTTAACCTTAGCCTGTTACAACCCTAATAAAGACCTTTTGATATGTGTATCATCTCATATACAGTGGTGGAGATTTGATTTTCAAGCAAGCCTATGGGATTAACTTTTCAGGTTTGACTTATGAGTGCTTATTCTTGAACCTTAAACACTTCGAGTGATTTGAGTGAATCTTTTGTGAGGATGTCAATCCTTGTCGGTTTTCAATTAAAGGTAATTACTTAGATAAGGGGAGACACCTATATTTTGTACTACAAAGGTATGACTTATCTTGATCGAATCTTTAGGACTCTTTGAGTTGAATTATCCATGTATAAATTATCTATGAATTATGATGAGACATTGTCGATAAGAATTATGAATTACAAAAAGTTTATTTTAACTGTAAGTTGAGAATTTTGCATGAGGACAAGCAAAAGCTTAAGTGTGAGGGTATTTGATAAACCGTAGAAGTAACATATTTTAATCCCACATTTAGTATGCTTTTGGATGATTTAGCCCTCAATTTATGTAAAAAGGTGCTCTTAATCTTTTCTTTTTATGTCTTATACACAGGAAAGCACCTGAGAATGAAAAGAATGAGAAACAAGCTTAAAACGGACCAAATTGGGCCAACCCAAGAAATTGGCACGGCCTGGAATTCAAGTCATATGGTCGTGCCTCGCCAATCATTTAAAGACACGCCCCAAGCACGAATTGCAAGGTCGTGTCCCAATTGACAGAACTAAAACACGGCTTGAATCCCAATTTACACGGCCTTGCCTCAATCAACAGAATCAACACACGGCCTAAAGTCGACTTATACGAGAGTGTGCCATGGCCGTGCCCCTGTTATGGGAATGAGCAATTTCACTCGGACTTGGATGCTTGAAGCCAAAGAAACATACTCTTAAGTCCACTTAAACACCTTAATAGTAATTCTACTTGAAGGAGGTACTTAGGAGCCAAGTAAAGCATCTAAGGAGCTTGTATAAACAACCTAAGGCGACCATTCTTGAAGGAGTTTTTGGGTGGGCAGAGTTTCTGCCAGAGCTTTTATTCAGGGAAATACTCGAAGATAACCAGTCGATCCATCTCAAGAAGCCAGAGTTCTACTCAAGACAGAGGATCTCCTCTTCAATTCCTTCAGGGGGTTTTAGGGATTTCTTATGTTTTGTTTTATCTTTTCTCTTGAGATGTTTTCTAATTTTGCTATGATCTAAGCCCTTCAGATACCTAAAGGGGATGAAACCTATAACGATTTTGTTATTTGATTTATAAATTATATGATAAGTAGTTAGTTTGTTCTTAATTATATTGCTTAATCCAAATCTAATGTGATTAGGTGGAGGAGGAATAGACCCTGCCTAAGAGTAGATCTAACATAATTAAGTGGAGTTGATCGAGCACCTAGAGATAGGGTTACAAGATTTTGCCGGATTAGGGTGAAACCTAATATGGGAGTCCATTGATCGATTTACTTCTTCTTTAGGGGTTATTATAAGAGAACGAGGGTTCCACTAATTAACCTAAGGTTAGATGTTATTCGCCTCGAGAGAGGGTTTAATATAGGTTAGGGAGTCTCACGGATCAAGCTAAGTAAAGAATTCATATGAATTAAAAGTTAGATAACAAGAAAAGTGATAGGTGGATTCTTCCTTAGGGTATCGTCGTAATCAAATGAGCTTTTCCATTGTCTTTTCCCAAAGTTCCATTGTCTTTGCATTTAGTTTAAGTATTTCGTTAGTTTTTAGATTAATAAACCAATCACTCTATAGTTCAGGCTAAATAATAGAAAGAAAGTGAGTAGTAGTACTTTTAGGTTCCCTTGGGTTCGATAGGTGCACTTGCCTCTATCATTGTCATAGTTAGTCTACAGGTTCTATCATTCTTTTTATAAATATTAAAACTCAATTGTTTGACACGATCAATAATTAAAGGGGATTTATTTTTAATCTAAAATTTAACTAACTAATTTAACTAACTACGAGCGCAACAGAGAGTAAATTGGGAAAATACTTTGGACAACTTATATGAGATGGACGACACCTAAGAAAGAATCCACCTAGACTTCACTTATTACTTTTGATTCATGTGATTTATTCACTTGACTTAATCCGTAGAAATCCCTAAATTATATTAATACCTCTTTCGAGGCTACTAACAACTGACTCTAGGTTGATTAATTGAAATCTCTTTCTAATTAAAACCCCTATTGCGCATTAATTCAATATATGGATTCCCATATTAGGTTTGACCCTAATCCAGTAGATTTTCGTCACCCTATTTCTAGGGTTGCAATCAACTCCACTTAATTGTGTTGATCTACTTTAAATAAGGACTTTTGCTCCATTGAATAAGCACATTTGACTTGAATCAATAACATGAATTATCAAAACAAGAATAAAACTCACAATTAAGAATAAGCACAAGTATTTATCTCATAAATCAAATAATAATAAGATCTGTCATAGGTTTCATCCCCTTAGGTATCTAAGGGATTTAGTTCATACTAGAAGAGGAAAACATCATAAAAGAGGAAAAACAACAAAACATAAGAAAACCCAAAAACTTCTAAAGAACTTGATGGGAGATCCTCAGTCTTGATGGAAATCCTTCTCCTAAGCTGTTCCTAACGGCTATCTTGGAGTATTTTTTCCTTCTACTCAGCGTTTATTCGACGTTCTGTCGAACTCTCCTTTTAGGCTGCCCCTAGGGTGTTTAAATAGGCTTTGAGATACCTTACTTGACCCACAAGTATCCTATTCTAAATAAAACTCTTTCTAGTTTCGACAGGGACACGCCCGTGTGACACGCCCATGGTGGACTCCTTCAACTGTGGTCGATTCTGTTTGCCACACACGATCGTGTGATCTTCCCGTGGTCGATAGTCCAGGCCGTGTGATTTCTAATGTAGGCCCATTTTGTCCCTTTTTGGCCCATTTCTCGTTCTTTTCGACTTCCTAAGCTCTCCTGAGTATAAAACATGAAATTAAGGGATTAGGAGCATCGAATTCATGAAATCTAATGAATATTCATCCAAAATTAAGCCAAGGATGGGGTTAAAATATGTGTAAATTATGGTTTATCAAATACCCTACACTTAAGCTTTTGCTTATCCTCAAGCAAAATTCTCAACTTACAATTAAAACTAAATTCCTTCAATTCATAATCCTCATCAATAATGTCTTATCATAATTCATAGATAATTCATACATGGATAATTTAACTCAAAGAGTCCTAAAGATTCAAACAATCTAAGTTATTAATTTTTGTAACACGAAAACATAGGTGTTTCCCCTTACCTAAATAATTACCTTAGATTCAAAACTGACAAGGATTGACATCCTCACCAAAGATTCACTCAAATCACTCAAAGTGTTTAAGGTTCAAAATAAAGCACTCATCAGGCAAACATGAAAAGTTATTACCATAGGCTTGCATGAAAATCAAATCTCCACCACTATAAAATGAGATGATACACAAATCAAAAGGTCTTTAAAAAGGGTTGTAATGGGGCTTGGGTTAAAGGTGTGGATAAAGGCTGAATTAAAGGGTTAGAATCGAGATTGAATAGTCAATTTACCTAACTAGAACAATAGACTAATAATTACTAATTACATTCAAATAAAAAATAATTACACAATCTTCTTCTCAAAATATGAAATTAACTGCTTAAGCTCAAATAACATAGAACTAATAATGAATGAATTTCAACTTCTTCTTCTTCTTCTTCTTCTTCTTTTTTAAGAATAAGAACATGCAATAATAGGATGAATTTAACCTGAAATAAAGAAAATAGTTAGGCAATTGATCAACTCAAATCTCGACAAAAGTGACATCAAAAGATTAGGGGAAGTAAAAATTCAATTTTAGGTTAATATTAAAGGTTAAGTCAAAAAAATGGTTTATTAGGATCAAAGGGGTTTACTAGGGGTTAATTATGAAGGTAGGCTTTTTATGGAGTAAGTGGGTTAAGACGTAGGTGCCTTTATCATCTCAGTATATCAAATTAAAGGTGTGGTCTCGACATGCATAATCGAAGCAAGTTCTAGAATAACAAATCAATATTGACACACTCATAATCAATAAAGTGAGCAAGAAAAATATATGCTCTTAGAAGGCTTAAAATCTCACAGAAATTATGGTTTTTAATGTCAATCTTGTAAATTTCAAATTTCAAAGTAATATTTAAATTTAGGAAAACAACCTAGAAATTTTTAATTCTGAAAATAGACTTATCATGTTTGATTTTCTAATATCTTAAAGTATAAATCATCAATGCACAATTACCTAAGACTTACTTCAAAACATATCAACAAAACTCATAAATCAATAGAAGTTTCATTTTAATTAGTGATATAAGAAAATTACTATAAGAACAAGACAAAATTCAGGGATTTTTCTGGTAATGAAATCAATAACCTCCCCACACTTAAGATGTACATTGTCCTAAATGTACAGAGATAGATAACGACAATATAGTAAGAAAATCATAAGAGAGGGAGAGCGGTGAAACTTCCTGAATTTTTGATGGATTAGTATTACTCCGGTGGTGGTGTGGTCGTTCCTTAATAGCACCTTTAACCTAAATTAAAGAAAGCAAAATATCCTAAAATAAAGTAAGGACAGGAAAGATAAAGGGAAAGAATTAAAAAATAAACATAAAAGGAAAATAAAAAATAAATAAACGCCCGTGTAGAAGTTACCACGCCTATGTTGATAAATCAGTGTCGACCACAGCAGTTTTGCATGACCGTGGCATTTTATCACCGCCCGTGGTTTGGGGATTTTTCATCCTTGGTTTGTATGATCTCTACCACACCGGTGTGCAAATCTGTGGTGTCCACACGGCCACGGCCACGCCCGTGTGTAGGGCCGTGTGGTAGGGAAACCTACACTTTTGTTGAATTTGTTAGTTTTTAGTTAGGTGCTAAAAATTGAAAATATAAATTAATGGGGTTAGTGCTCGGGTTGCCTCCCGAGAAGTGCTCGTTTAAAGTCTTAAGCTAGACTTACCTCTCCTTTGCATAATCATGGTGGTTTGAAGAGTAGGAACTCCTCATTCTTACTATCAATTCGGTTATCAATATATAATTTAAGTCAAGTGGTGTTTACCTTAAAAGTGCCGAATGTAGGATTAGTTACCTCAACTGTTCCGTATGGAAAGACATTCATCCATGAAAGGGATCTCTTTGTTTGTATTAAGGTCCGAAGTGGTGATTTGAGGGTCTTTCTTATCCAACAATACCTGATCTCCGATCTTAAATTGGGTTGTCCCCTCCTTAATTTTGACATGGTTTTGCTTTGGTTCATCGTGTTCCCCCGGTTTCTCCTAGTAATGTGTCTTCCACTCTTCTAGTTCATCGATCTAAAGCCTTCGCTCCTCAAGATTTATTTCTTTGTTAGCACGAGGACTAGGATCTGGCTTAGTTGTGTAATTTCGTGGTGTTTCTTGAAAAGAAGGTTAAACTGAATGGTCATTGATAGAGTTTATGTTTTCACCTGTATTACTCGATGTCCTAGCCGAGTCAAGAGCCTGAAGAGTGATCGTTTCATCACCTGCACAGAGTGTAAGTTCACCTGTACCAACATCAATTCTAGCTTTAGCAGTTGCTAAAATGGGTCTTCCTAAAATTAAAGGAATATTATTGTCCTCATCCATGTCTAAAACAACAAAGTCTACTAGGAATATGAATTTGTCAATTTTCACTAGTACATATTCAATTATACCCCTAGGAATTCTAATAGTTTTATCAGCTAATTGAATGCTTATCCTAGTTTGTTTGGGTTTTCCTAGACTTAGCTGTTTAAACATTTTATAAGGCATAACATTGTTGCTTGCCCCTAAATCAGCTAAAGCATTATTAACAGATAAACTACCAATAAGGCATGGAATTGTAAAACTCCCTAGATCTTTTAACTTTCGTGGTAGTTTATTTTGCAAAATTGCTGAGCGCACTGGATTTAGTTCCATATGCGACGTATTGTCTAACCTCCATTTGTTTGTCAAAAGCTCTTTAAAAATTTCCTTAAATTTGGCATCTGCAAAAAGCTTCAAGAAACGGTAAGTTAATATGTAATTTCTTTAAAATTTTAAGAAATTTACCGAATTGTTCATCTGTGTTGTCTTTCTTCATTGCATTGGGGTATGGCACACGAGTTTGGTACTCTGTAATTATCGATTTAGGTTTATCATGTCTTACCTCAACCTTACCTTTATCTACCATATTCTCTTGCCTCAATTTTGGTTCATCTAAGCCTTCACTATCGTGAGCAGTTATTGCTTGAAGTTGCTCCTTTGGGTTAGTTTCAGTGTTACTTGGTAAGCTATCTTGTGGTCGTTTAGAGATCAGCTTAGCAAGTTGTCCTAATTGGTTCTTGATCCCTTGAATCAATGCTTTTTGATTTTTCAGTGTTGTTTTAGTGTTTTGGAAACTGACACCATGATAAATTTTGTTAGTATCTCTTCAATGTTCAGCTTCTTCTCTTGTGGGTAGGGTTGCTGTTGAAAGCTTGGGGGGTTGTTGTCTCTGATTTCCTTGGCCACCCCATGAGAAGTTGGGTGGGTTCCTCCAACCTGGATTGTAAGTGTTACTATAAAGGTTATTTTGAGGTCTAGAATTGTTACCCATATAGTTCATCTGTTCGTTTTCTATGCCAGGGTTGTAGGGTGGGTATTCTGTATTGTTCATCCCTCCTCCATTTGTATTGCACTGCATAACCGGATGTACCTGCGAAGAACCACACAAACCATCAATCTTTTTATTTAAAAGTTCTACCTGGTTTGATAGCATGGTCACTACGTCAAGGTTGAAAACACTAGCGGATTTTATTGGCCTTGTCCTTGTGACTTGCCACTGATAGTTATTCAGTGACATCTCCTCTATAAACTCATAAGCCATTTAGGGTTCACCGGTATTGTCGTAACATTGTTGTAAAAGGTTTGAACAGTGTCTCTAAATCCATCTCTCCCATGCACAAAATCCATCTGCACAAAAGGAGAGATATCATTCCTCAACTTAGCCATTTTAGCCGATGGAAAATATTTTAACAAAAAAATTTCGATCATTTGTTCCCATGTAGTGATTGATCCTCGTGGTAACGAGTTCAACCACTGTTTAGCTTCATTCCTCAACAAGAAGGGAAACAACCGAAGGCAAATGGCATCATCAAAAATGCCATTGATCTTGAAAGTAATCGCACAACTCAAGAAAATTAGCCAAGTGATTGTTTGGATACTCTTCCTACAAACCATCAAACTGAACAAATTGCTGAATCATTTAAATAGTGTTAGGTTCCAGTTAAAAATTATTTGCAGCAATAGCAAGTCTAAAAATACTTGATTCGATTCCTGTTAAATTAGGTTTAGCATAATCATACATAGTACGAGGAATAGGATTTTGATTCACAAGGTTTGCGGCAACCATAGGAGGTAGCGGGTTGTTATCAGCCATCTCTTTGGTAGTATTGGTTTCATCTTCTTGCTCTTCTTCTATGTACTGTAGGCTTTGCCTTAGTTCTCTTCAGTTTCTACGACCGGTAGCTTCTATATCACTGTCAAAAATCAAGGGTGCTAATGGGTTCTTCCTAGTCATAAACTACAATTACCTGCCAGAAACAAATAAAAGAAAAATTAGTAAAGTTCAAAATAAAATAAACATAAATTGTAAATAAATAAAATGGCTGAAGTAATAAAAATTTAGTTTTCCTAATATCTTAGACCCCAGCAATGGTGCCAAAAACTTGATGGAACTCGAAACTAACTATTATTTCGACAAAGGCAAGCGCACCTATTGAATAGTAGTATAGCTGTGGTGAGTCCGAAATATCGTATCCTCAAGGACCAAGAGTACTAGTATTAACTATCTTTTTATTATCTAGCCTAACAATCAAAGGGGATTTATTTTTAATCTAAAATTTAACTAACTACAAGTGCGACAGAGAGTAAATTGGGAAAATACTTTGCACAACTTATATGAGATGGATGCCACCTAAGGAAGAATCCACCTAGAATTCATTTATTAGTTTTGATTCATATGATTTATTCACTTGACTTAATCCGTAAAAATCCCTGAATTATATTAATACATCTTTCGAGGCTACTAATATCTGACTCTAGGTTGATTAATTGAAATCTCTTTCTAATTAAAACCCCTATTGTCGCATTAATTCGATCTATAGATTTCCATATTAGGTTTGACCTTAATCCGGTAATTTTTTTTTGCCCTATTTCTAGGGTTGCAATCAACTCCACTTAATTGTGTTGATCTACTGTTAAACAGGGACTTTTGCTCTACTGAATAAGCACATTCAACTTGAAACAATAACCTAAATTATCAAAACAAGAATAAAACTCACAATTAAGAATAAGCACAAGTATTTATCTCATAAATCAAATAATAATAAGATCTGTCATAGGTTTCATCCCCTTAGGTATCTAAGGGATTTAGTTCATACTAGAAGAGGAAAACATCATAAAAGAGGGAAAACAACAAAACATAAGAAAACCCAAAAACTTCTAAAGAACTTGATGGGAGATCCTCAATCTTGATGGAAATCCTTCTCCTAAGGTGTTCCTAATGGCTGTCTTGGAGTATTTTCTCCTTCTACTCGCTTGTATTCGACGTCCTGTCGAACTCTCCTTTTAGGCTGCCCCTAGGGTGTTTATATAGGCTTTGAGATGCCTTACTTGGCCCACAAGTATCCTATTCTGAATAAAACTCTTCCTAGTTTTGGCAGGGACACGCTGGTGTGGCACGCCCGTGGTGGACTCCTTCGGCCATGGTCGATTCTGCTCGCCACGCACGGTCGTGTGATCTACCCGTGGTCCATAGTCCAGGCTGTGTGATTTCTAATGTAGGCCCATTTTGTCCCTTTTTGGTACGTTTCTCTCTTTTTTCAACTTCCTAAGCTCTTCTGAGTATAAAACATGAAATTAAGGGATTAGGAGCATCGAATTCATCAAATCAAATGAATATTCATCCAAAATTAAGCCAAGCATGGGGTTAAAATATATGTAAATTACGGTTTATCAGGTGGCAATAGCAGTCTATAAGCAACCAGCCCAATACGCTCTATAATCTCATATAGCCCAATAAATCTCGGACTCAATTTGCCTTTACGATCGAATCTGAGTATTTTCTTCCACGGTGATACCTTCAAAAAGACTTTTTCTCCAATTTGTATATGATTTGTAACGATCCGATGCTGTTTTTAGACTGTCACGAATCACTTTCACTTTCTGTTCAGTCTCTTTGATCAAATCGACCCTGTGTATATTATTTTCACTGAGCTCAGTCCAATACAATGGTGTACGACACTTACGATCGTACAAAGCCTCGTAAGATGCCATTTTGATACTAGATTGAAAGTAGTTATTATACGTAAATTCAATCAAAGGTAAGTTTCATTCCCACATACCTTCAAACTCGTGAATACAACATCTCAACATATCCTCAAGTATCCGAATAATTCGTTCGGACTGACCATCTGTTTGCAGATGAAAAGCTATGCTAAAGTGTAGTTTCGTACCTAAAGCATCTTGCAGTTTCTTTCAAAACCGTGATGTAAACCTCGGATCTCTATCCGAAACAATAGAAATAGGTACTCCATGCAATCTCACAATCTGAGAAACATATAATTTAGCCAGCTTATCAAGTGAATAATCTGTATGAACCAGAATAAAGTGAGTCAATTTAGTCAATCTATCCACAATAACCCAGATTGCATCTTTCTTGCTCGGTGTCAACGGTAAACCAGATACAAAATCCATTGTGACTCTGTCCCACTTCCACTCGGCTATCATAATCGGTTGAAGTAACCCAGAAGGTACCTGATGCTCAGCTTTTACTTGCTGACAAACTAAACATTTCGAAACAAAGTTAGAAATGTTTTGTTTCATACCAGGCCACCAATAAAGCTGTTTCATATCATTATACATTTTCATACTACCCAGGTGAACAGATAACTGACTGCTATGAGCTTCACTCAAAATCATCTGGATCAATTCTGAATTTCTCGAAACACATATTCAGTTTTGAACCTCATCATCAACATCAACTTAAAACTCAAATTCAACCCGAATACCCGATGCTGATACAACATGACCCAAAAAACTGACTTCGCGTAACCAGACTCACATTTTTTGAACTTTGCATACAATTATTTATCTTGCAAAGTCTGTAACACAAGTCTTAGATGTTCGGCATGCTCAGTTTCATCACGGGAGTAGATCAAAATGTCATCTATGAATACTACCACAAACCGATCCAGATACTGTTTGAAGATCTGATTCATCAAATCCATGAAAATAGTAGGTGCATTAGTAAGTTCGAAAGGCATAACCAGAAACTCATAGTGTCCGTACCTCATTTGGAAAGCAGTCTTTGTCACATCAGAGTCTTTAACTCGCAACTGATAATAGCCTAATCTCAAATCTATTTTTGAAAACACCGTAGCCCCTTTCAACTAATCGAATAGATAGTCAATCCGTGGCAATGAACACTTATTCTTTATAGTCACTTTATTGAGTTGTCTGTAGTCGATACACATTCTCATAGTTCTATCTTTCTTTTTCATAAATAAAACCGGTGTGCCCTAGAGAAAGAAACTCGATCATGCAAAACCTCTATCTGTCAAGTCTTGCAACTGAGCTTTCAATTCTTTGAATTCCATAGGTGCCATTCAGTACGGAGCTATCGATATCGGAGTTGTCCCCGACACTAATTCAATATCAAATTCAACTTCTCGAATAGGTGGCAAATCCGTAATTCTTCACGAAACACATCCGGATACTCGCACACAATAGGTACTGATTCAATCTTTCTTTCAGTTACTTTACTATCAAGCACATATGTAAAGTAAGCTTTGCAACCTTTTCTTACGTATTTTTGAGTTAACATCGAAGATATCACTGCTGGTAAACCATTCAGATCATTAGATTCAATCCAAATAATCTCATCATTCTAATACCGTAAATTAATAGTCTTATGTTTGCAGTTCACAATAGCATCATGCAGAGTTAACCAATCCATACCCAGAATAGTATCAAACTCGTCGAATGACAACAACATCAAATAATCAGTCAGAAAACATGAATCTCGAATCATCAACGGACAATTCTTGCACACTTTATCAGCCAAAACACACCGGCCTAAGGGGTTCGATACTTTAATCACAAACTCAGTAGAATTTACAGGCAAAGTTGATCGATGCAAAATAGTCTAGTTTTTAATATTTATAAAAGAGTGATCGAACTCAGAGATCGATCGAAAATGATAGAGGCAAGCACACCTATCAAACAGTAGTATAGCTCAGGCAAGAATATCTTATCGAACCCAAGGAACCTAAAGTTACTACTACTCACTTTCTTTTTATTATTTAGCCTAAAATATGGAGTGATTGGTTTATTAATCTAAAACAAATAAAATACTTAAACTTAATGTAAAAACAAAAGAACAAAACTTTGGGAAAAGACTTTGAAGAAAACTCAATTGATAAAGACGATACATTCGGAAAGAATCCACCTATGACTTCACTTATTATCTACCTTTTCAATTCATATGATTTTTTTACTTAGCTTGATCCGTGAGACTCCCTAACCTATATTAAACCTTCTCTCGAAGCGAATAACGTCTTGTAACACCCTAAATTAGGGGTTGTTAAAATTTAATTAAATTTCATGTGGGCTTCAAGAAATAAATAAATATAATTTTAATTGGCATAATTTAGGGTCTAAAATAACTCGAGCTAGGCCCGACTTAGGGTTAAAATTTTAATTTTAAATGTTTAAAGGAGGGAAGCTAGGTGAGTTAGGGGTCAAGAAAATTTTTAAAAGGAACTTGACACAAGGAGATAGTTGGCTAACTGGTTCCATGCATGTTGGAGGAGAAGGGGGGAGCGCAGGTCACAAGTTCGAGTGGCAGAGGAAGCATTTTTGCGTTTTGTTTTTTTTAGAGGTGACGGGCTTAAGTAGGAAGGCTTTAAATAAAAATTTGGGCAAGGTTCATGGCATGAAAGCGAGTTGGCGGAGTGGCATGGGGCGTGGCTTAAGGGCCTTGGCATGAGGTCTCGGGTTCGAGTGGCTAGAGGAGCGTTTTGCGATTTAATTTTTAGATACAGTGACGAGCTCAAGTAGGGAAGTTTTATAATTAAATGACGGTGTTATTTGACATGAAAGTTGGGTTGGAAGAGATGGCAAGAGGCGCTTAAAAGGGGGTCTGTTGCATCACTGGAGGTTGCTGGTTCGAGTCTAAGAAGCAGCATTTGAAATTTTTATTTTTTCCTCTTTGCTGCTGGCGTAAAGGAGAGAAAGAATTGGCATAATTTTGGACTCTCAAAGTCGGCTAGAAGAGGGAAGTTTGGTGTTTTATTTTCATTTAATTTGTTTAGGAAAGGATAGAAGATAAGTGTTATTATCTTGAGTGATAATTAATAGCTTAATATTCACAAAAGTAGGGAGAAATTGGCCAAGATTGGGACTCTTTGGGGTCTTTCAAAGTTGATTTTTGTACAGCAAAGGGTGCCAACATCCTTCAATTTTCTCTTTCTTTTCTCCATAGCTCTTTGCCAATTTCCTTTGCTTATATTACTAAAATTCCAGCTTCTTTTCTTCTGCTTTTACAAGCCGAAATCCTCCTTAATCCTCCTACTTCTTTTCTTTCTTCTTCTTCCTCCATTAGCCAAACCCCTACCACCTTGTTGCCGAAATTCCCTTAGACAAACTGCCCAAAATTATTCAAAATTCCAGCATCTCTTTTGTTTTCCTTGGTCGAATCTACTCCTCCCTATTTGGTGTAGCTTTGGCCAAACATCAAAGCAAAGGGTGCTCTTTTTCTTCAATCGGTTAAAAGAGGTAAGTGGACCTAGTCGAATGTTCTGTTTTGTTGGATCAAGATCTATGGTTATGGCCTATGTTTCATAACATTATGTCTAAACCAATTGTAGGGGGGTTATTGTCGAATTCAAGGAGTTTATCGGGATTTGATTTCTTCAAGGTAAAGCTTATGTAACATTCGGCCAAGGGCTTTGACTAAGAATTTCTGTACTAAGTCCAATTCGAAATATGGTGTGTAGGATCTCGAATGTTCAAGGCACAAGCAGCAAATTTAGGATTTCGGTAAGTGGGGTAAGTGAGTAGTTCCATTCGGCCATGGGCCATCTGTTATAAGGTTTATGTGGTTTGGCCGAATAGCCATGACACTAACTTTCAGGTTTGGCCGAATATAGGAGCAAGGAAGATCTTGAAAGGCCGATTGATTCATTGGGATTTAGGGGCTATTGATAGTAACAGGTGTGTACATACACACACTTTATAATTAATTAATGTGCTGAATATATTACACTAAATTGGATTGTGTAGAATTGGATTTTATACCATCATGGTATAAGCAAGGAATCAGGTAAGTCCTTGATATTATGAGTTACTTAATGATGCTTTTGGGATGCATGACGTATTTGGTATGTTGTTAAAGAAATATGTGGGCATGATTCCTGTTATATGCATGTTATTGATTGTTGTGGGTTGATTAAGAGGAGGGGGAAGTGATATTCATGTCGACGGACACGGTGGTTTGGTACCACATTTCGTGACTACGGTCACCGGAGGTTTGGCACCTCCGGAGGTTTGGCACCTCATAGCGTCTCATCCCAAAGAGCTTAGCACCACGAAGGGTTGGCCCCACGGATTATATTATGGGATCGACGCCATGATTTGGTATCACACGTGGGTTGGCCCCACCAAAGGGTTTGGCACCACAATTATTGATGAATATCGTGACTTTAAGTCACCAAAGTGGTTTGGCATCACCAATGGTTTGGTACCACACGGGGTAGTAAAAGGTGTTTGGTTGGCTAGGTTGGGTGCATAATTTAGTGCATGTTAATTTGTTATAAATTGTGTATGATGTTGCATTAAATCGGAAAAGGGTTACACACTGAGTCTTGGTGACTCACCTTTTCCTTTAATATTTTCGTGTGACTCGTAGATCGCGGATGAGGAGCCGGATGGACTCGAGGTGGCCATGCAGTGGAATTGTGATTTTAATGAACTTTAATTTTATTCTATTTATTTTTGGTTTATTTTGTTCAAGTTGTAATAAGGCCTCCTAAGATTATTTTTTTTATTATTTTACATGTTTGGGATGAATTATTTAAATTACTTAACAACTTTAAAATGATTACACAAATTTTCTAAATTATTTTACAACTTATTTATTAAAAGCTTATAAAAAAGGTTTAATTCAAATATTTTGTAGCATCAAAGTTTTACTTATAAAGTCATGGTTTTCTAAAGATAACAAATTTTAATATTTATCTTAAGTCAAAAGATTTTTAACCATTTTTTTCGCAGTGACATACCAGATCCAGTCAGGGCTTGTGGGCCGGGTTTGGGACGTTACAAATTGGTATCAGAGCCCAGTTCAAAACTCGGCTGTGGGGGGCCCAAGGCCAAAATGTTTGGTTTTTGGATAGTAGGCCTTATTATAATGTTTGAGAAACTGTTTTGGCTTGAACAGCATGGCACCGAGTCCCCGGCACCTATCCGCCCAGGTAAGTACTTCTATCAATTTCTGTGAATTCTTTTGATGTGGGGTAGAAGGGTAAATTGGGAACGTAGACTACTAGGGTAGAACTGTTGAACCCTAGGGCTACTATACCTCCACTATGCATAAGAATTAATAATTACCTAAACAACCCTGTGGGTTGTCACTAAGCAAAGGATGTGGCAATCGTTATACGCATGTCTAGGATTGGATTTAGTGGGGGCCTGGTATTTAAGCAGTCCTCGTGACTCACCTCCTACTCACTCGAATCCTACCTGGTGCGTAGTAACGGTTCATCCTAGCTGAGATGACACACTCACAGGCTAAACTCGATAACTAAAACCCGAAAGGGATTAGTCGTTTTGTTTTTGAGGAAAATAAAACCTTGTTTAAAAAAATGACCAAAATAGCCCTGGCTTGTAAATTACCAAAATACCCTCCGTAGAAAAAAAAAGAAAAAATTTTTTTCCAAGACATCCTTCTTTTGTAAAATCACTTAGGACCAAATTTTTGGAAGTCATTTTGAGAAAATACCCTGATTATGTAAAATTACTAAAATACCCTTAGGGGTAAAATTACGAAAACGCCCTTGAATCATGAAATTTCCAAAATACCCACGGTTTTAATCAAAAATTTCATCACATGAAAAGTGCTCAAAAACCTTATTTTGCAAAATATCGAAAATGGCATGATTTTATAAAATTACAAAATCGCCCCTAACCAACAAAATTACCAAAAAAACCTTGGTTTTCAAAATTTTTGCAACACCATCAAAATGGAAGATAAATTCTTAAAAATAACTCCCATAGTCTTACAACTTTTTGAAACATCCCCGATTTATCAAATTTTACAAATTCACCCGATTTGTAAAAATTACCAAAATGCCCCTGAGTTTCGAAATCCCCAAAATACCCCGAATTTTAAAATTTTTCGAATACCGGAAATTGAGAGTTTTAAAATAATTTTGACAAAATCATCCAAACTGTGTTTTGAAAAAATTACGAAAATACCCCAATAAGATAAATTACAAAATACCCCCATTAGTGGAAAAATAATCACCATGAAATCAACAACGTCTCTTTGAATGAATGGACGAAAGACTGTGTGCTTGTTTGATTGCGAAGGAACCACTTCTAGAACTCCTATCATAAAATTTCTTCACGAATAACCAAGTGAAACTAAGGTACTGATACATAAAAATTCTTAAACAGATAAACGCAATCGTTAGAATGAGTTCAAGAGGTCGTGGACGTCCGCCCCGTGGCCGTGGTAGAGGTAGGATGACCTTGTCTGAGCCAGCGAGGTCGGGTCATGGGTTTGGAAATGAGATGTCAGATCTGCCGATGCCGAAAACTGAGTTTCAGGATTAGACGGGTGGTAACGACGTAGTATCCCAGGCGGTGCTACGAGTATTGGAACGAGTAGTCGAGGTCAAAAGTGTGCAGAACTCGTAAATCGTGGGTCGAACAACCCCGAGCTAACGGAGCAGAAGTATTCAGAGGAGTTTCCGGAGTGGCACCTAGTGCAGCGGAATATTGGTTAGAGTCCACGGAAAGGATTATGGGTGACTTGGATTTCACCCCTGAGGAGAAGTTAAAGGGTATCATTTCTCTACTTCGGGATGAGCCCTACAAGTGGTGGCTCACCGTAAGGGATAGAGCGGTGGCTGAAAATCTAACCTGGGAATTCTTCAGAGAGACTTATCAAAAGAAGTACATCAGAACTAGCTACGTAGATGCACAGCGGAAAGCTTTCCTGAACCTGGTTCAAGGAAATAAAACAGTGGCGGAGTATGAGGCCGAGTTCCTCCGATTGAGTAGATATCTCATGGTATTGTGGGTACCGAGCATGAGCGCTATGTCAGGTTTGAAGATGGCCTGAGAGATGAGCTGAGAATGATGATAGCTCCACAACAGGAACGGGAGTTCGCGGTCTTAGTAGAGAAATCGAAAGTTGCTGAAGGGGTAAGACAGTCGGTTAGACGGAACCAAGATTGGAATTGGAATAAGAGGAGCTCAGAACCTTTGAGGTTCTCGGGTAATGAGCAGGAGAGGACGAGGTTTGATGGGTCAGATCAGGCTGCTAGGCCTGCTAATCCTCAATGGCCACCACGGTGTGATCGGTGTGGGAAGTCTCACAAGGGGGAATGTTGGAAGGGTAATCGGGGATGCTTCGAGTGTGGGTCCTTGGAGCATCGAGTTAGAGACTGTCCGAAAAAGGAAGCTAGACTAAGATCAGAAGGTCAGGATTGTGCACCAAACAGGAGGGATAACCAACAGCCACAGAGGGGTCAAGGTGCGACTAGGGGTAATGGAAATGGTAGCAGGCGTGGCGAGGTGTCAAGAAGTGCAGAGGCGAGGCAACCAAGGTTGGTTTATGCAATTGGCCATTGCGAGGAGGAAGATGTGCCAGATGTGACAACGGGTATGCTCCTTATTTCTGGAATCCTTAATTGCTTAATTATTGTAGAGTTTTCTTATTTTGCTAGGGAAGTGCCTGAAACCTTGGTTGTGAATTTAGAGATGGTGCTTAGGAAGTAAGATAGTTTTATTAAGATCAGAGTACGCAGCATAAGCGTAGTATGGTGAGTTAAGATGTACGACTATTCGTTAGTAAGTAATTTCGAGGACGAAATTATTTATAAGAGGGGTAGAATTGTAACACCCTAAATTAGGGGTTGTTAAAATTTAATTAAATTTCATGTGGGCTTCAAGAAATAAATAAATATGATTTTAATTGGCATAATTTAGGGTCTAAAAATAACTCGAGCTAGGCCGACTTAGGGTTAAAAATTTATTTTAAGTGTTTAAATGAGGGAAGCTAGGTAGGTTAGGGGTTAAGAAAATTTTTAAAAGGAACTTGACACAAGGAGATAGTTGGCTAACTGGTTCCATGCGTGTTGGAGGAGAAGGGGGGAGCGCAGGTCACAAGTTCGAGTGGCAGAGGAAGCATTTTTGCGTTTTGTTTTTTTAGAGGTGATGGGCTTAAGTAGGAAGGCTTTAAATAAAAATTCGGGGTAGTAAAAGGTGTTTGGTTGGCTAGGTTGGGTGCATAATTTAGTGCATGTTAATTTGTTATAAATTGTATATGATGTTGCATTAAATCGAGAAAAGGGTTACACACTGAGTCTTGGTGACTCACCTTTTCCTTTAATATTTTTCAGGTGACTCGTAGATCGCGGATGGGAGCCGGATGGACTCGAGGTGGCCATGCAGTGGAATTGTGATTTTAATGAACTTTAATTTTATTCTATTTATTTTTGGTTTATTTTGTTCAAGTTGTAATAAGGCCTCCTAAGATTATTTTTTTTTATTATTTTACATGTTTGGGATGAATTATTTAAATTACTTAACAACTTTAAAATGATTACACAAATTTTTCTAAAATATTTTACAACTTATTTATTAAAAGCTTATAAAAAAGGTTTAATTCAAATATTTTGTAGCATCAAAGTTTTACTTATAAAGTCATGGTTTTCAAAAGATAACAAATTTTAATATTTATCTTAAGTCAAAAAGATTTTCAACCGTTTTTTTTCACAGTGACATACCAGATCCAGTCAAGGCTTGTGGGCCGGGTTTGGGACGTTACACGTCTAACCTTTGGTTAAATAGTGGAACTCTCATTCTCTTATAATAACCCCCTAAGGAAATGGTAAATCGATCAATAGACTCCCGTATTAGGTTTCACCCTAATCCGGCAAATTCTTGTAACTCTATCTCTAGGCGCCCGATCAACTCTGCTTAATTATGCTAGATCTACTCTTAGGCAGGGTCTATTCCTCCTCCACTTAAGCACATCAGATAAATTTAAGCAACATAATTAAGAAGAAACTAAGTATTTATCATTTAAACCGAAAGAATTAAATAACAAAATCTGTCATAGGTTTCATCCCCTTCAGGTATTTGAGGGGTTTAGTTCATAACTAAATAAGAAAACATCTCAAGAGAAAAGATAAAACAAAACATAAGAAATCCCTAAAACCCCCTGAAGGAATTGAAGAGGAGATCCTCCATCTTGAGTAGAACTCTGACTCTTCGAGATGGATCAATTGGCTATCTTCGAGACAATCCCTGAATGAGAAAGGCTTGGCAAAAAAATTTGCTCAATGATCGACCCCTTGAATAGCCGCCTTGGGGTGTTTTTATAGACTTTTTGGATGCTTTACTTGTCTTCTAAGTACTCATAATTTAGGTACAATTCATCCTAGGTGTTTGAGTAAACTTAGGATTGCATTTCTTGGGCTCCAAGCATCCTATTCCGAGTGAAATTGCTCTTTCCCGTGGCAGGGGCACGGCTAAGGCATGTCCGTGTAAATTGAGGCTTAGCCCGTGTCTCTATTATGTTGATTTAAGCACGACCGTGGCATGCCCATGCAAGTCGAGGGTCAGGCCGTGCTTCGGGTCTGTCGATTGGGGCACAGCCATGCAAATCGGGGATAGGCCGTGTTGGGCTTTTTATCGATGAGACACGATTGTGTAAATTGGTGACAAGCCGTGTTCTAGGTGGATAGCAAGGCACAACCATATGGAATAAAGCCCAGGCCGTGTCAACTTCTTGGGTTGGCCCAATTTGATCCGTTTTAAGCCCTTTTTACGTTCTTTTCATCCTTAGGTGTTCTCTTGAGTATAAGACATAAAAAGAAAGGATTAAGAGCACCTTTTTACATAAATCGAGGATAAATTCATCTAAAAGCATACTAAATGTGGGATTAAAATATGTTACTTTTACGGTTTATCAAATACCCCCACACATAAGCTTTTGCTTGTCCTCAAGCAAAATTCTCAACTTACAATTAAAATAAACTTTCCATAATTCATAATTCCTATTAATAATGCCTCATCATAATTCATAGATAATTTATACATGGATAATTTAATTCAAAGAGCCCTAAAGTTTCAAACGAGATAAGTCATGATTTTGTAGCATGAAAAACATAGGTGTCTCCCCTTATCTAAGTAATTTCCTTTAATTCAAAACTGATAAGGATTGACATCCTCACAGAAGATTCACTCAAATCACTCGAAGTGTTTAAGGTTCAAGAAATAAGCACTCTAATTCGAACCTAAAAAATTAATCCCATAGGCTTGCCCAAAAACCAAATCTCCACCACTGTATATGAGATGATATACAAATCAAAAGGTCTTTAATCAGGGTTGTAACGGGGCTAGGGTTAAAGATGTGGATACAGGCTAAATTAGTGGTTATAATCGAGACTGACTTGACAAATTACCTAACTAGAAACATTGAACTAAATATGAATATTGACTTCGAATGAAAACTAATAATATTACTATTAACAATTACTCTATAGTAAGGAGTATTTTGATAATACTTTAATACGAGCTTTTTCTTCAACGATTGGAGTTTAAATTCTCTAAGCTCTTTTATATACTACTAATATTAAATATATACTTGAAATTTCTCTCTTTTTTTAAGAACAAACTAAAATAAACATAATAGAAGGAACTTTGGTGATTGAAATAACATAATTCGGCGATTGATCAAATCAATTCTCGATAAAGGGTAGTCAAAGGAATGTTGATAACAAATACAAAGGGATTTTGGGTTAATATTAGTGGGTGAGTCAATAAAAAGGTTGTTAGGATTCAATGGGGTTCACTAGGGGTTAATTTGTATGGGTAGGCTTTTTAGCGTAGTGAACGGGTTAAAACCTAGGTGCCTTTATCATCTCAGTGTATCAAATAATTAATGTGGTCTCGACATGTATAAACGAGGCAAGTTCTAGAATAACAGTTCAAAGTTGACACACTCATAATCAATTAAAGTGAGCACGAAAAAGGGTACACGCTCTATAAGGCTCAAAATCTCACAAAAATTATGGGTGTTTTGACATCAATCCTTATAAATTTTGAACTTCAAGGTGATACTCAAATTAGGTTCAATAACCTATCAATTTTAATTTTTAGAAAGTAGCTTATCATGCTCGATTCTCTAGTATTCTTCAAATTTAATTATCAATGCACAATTGACTAAGACTTATTCTAAAACATATCAATAAAAATTATAAATCATTAAAAATTTCATCCTAATTAATAATATGAGAAAATACTTAAGATCAAGACTAATTTTAGGGTTTTAAGAATTATGCAAAAAGTTAGGCACTATTACCCCCACACTTAAGATGTACATTGCCCTCAATGTACAAAGATAAATAATGACAGTTAAGGGATAAATTAAAAGAGAAGGGAGAAAGTGGCACTTCCTGAATTCTGGATGAGTTCCAAAAAGCGTTCCTTAGGTGACTTTTATGTGGATGTGTGTTCGTGTAGGTGATTGATTCTACAAAATTATTTAGTGAATAATCTTGTAGCATATAATTAAGTAGGGATTCTTTAAAAGGTTAGATAGCCAATGGTGGGAAAAGAAAAGAAAAAAAATGAAATACTAATGAAAGTTTAAATTGAAAGCAACGTTCGATGATAAAAAGTAATAAATTTAAAATTCAAAAAAGTAGATGCTAAATAACAATTTATGAGGACTCAGAGGTCCTCATCGTCAATTGGATCCTATGGAGGTGATGGTGGTTATATATGGAAATGATGGCAGATTTGCTACAGGGTGGCCTCGATCCCATCAAAGCATCGAGCAGTGTCAGTAAAGTGCTGGGTACAGTAGTGCTCGAATTGTGTGAGGCGTGTCGAGATATCAGCCAATGAAGTTGCTGAAGATGATGGTTGCTAGCTCGGAACTTGTGGGACATCATCAGTAATGTCCGCGGGTATCTCCTCCTCTGTTTCTAGTCTGTATTGAGGGGGGTTTGTCCCTCGACGATGCTTGATCATCTTCATGTGTAACATCGTCTGGATCCCCTGAGGTGTCATATGTTTGATTAGTGTAAGTGAGGACCTCTGATGATCGGTGTCGAGGAGTCCAAAGTGTCGTGCCAGTCACGTTATGTACGGTCCCATTGATAGGATTCCCTTTCTATGTGCCTCCGTCTGGTGCTGTATTGCACATGCAATAAAATATGCCACATCGAAAACATGTCTTTTGGACATGCATGATAAGAAGTAGACGTCTTGTTTATTAATGACGCCGGTGCTCTCTTTGCGGCCTACAATGGTATGAGCAAGGATAGCATGAATGCACCTGAGAGCTCGGGAAAGGTCAGTTGCCTTAGAATGACTGTGATTATAGGTTTTTGTAGTGGGTTGTAATTTTGCCAGCATTTGAGTGGTTCACAGTGGAGCTCTCGGTTTAAATCATCCAGTGGGTTTTCTTTTATGAATTTTGGTGTGTAAAGTCCAAGTGTCGTTCCAAATTGAGGTACGTATAGTTCACGAACTAAGCCTCCCAGGCGAAATTGGACGGTGCCAGCATCGTCAAAGTGCGTCATTATTGTCTGAAGTGTGAATGTGGCACAAAATCCAAGGGTAAGTTCCAAAAATGTGGGTTCATCGATGGCGAAGAAGTTTTCCCAAGGGTCAGTTGAGAGAAGTGCCTGAATATAAGTTTTGAGTCTGACTTGCCTCACTGCATTCCAGTCAATGCGTCCACCTGTGCCGATAGGTCTCTTCCGGATCTTCATATAGCGCTTTTCTTGTGTTGCTTGAGGGAATCTAAGGAAAGGATGTCAAAGTTCGATAGAGGCACTTGCGGAGGATGATCCAAATGTTTTTCTCTTCTTACTTGGAATGGATCGTTTAATACGTGATGACGACATAATTCTTGAAAAGTAATCAAAAGAGAACCACTTCCTTTAGATAGCCAGGAATTTACCTAATCAAAATTAGTTTCTATTATTATAATTGCTTCTTCAAGAAAATATCAGCAACCATAATTTAATTATTCATTTAGAATAATTCCTAACTAAAATCATACTAAATAAAATAATAAGGCTATACAAAGAATTCATTGGAACCAGACATATTGCATTATGATTTAAAGGCTAACTATGTTTTGCAATAGAGCATCAATTCTTTAATGATGAGAACCAATAAAAGCATCGTGTAAAAAATGCTACAGCAGAGAATTTATCAACAAGAAAAATAAGAGGAAGCAACTAATAAACAACCAAGAAGAAAGTTAAAGCAAATGTACTGAACAAAATTGAATAAAGTAAACAAAATGAATCAGATTCTTTTGAAGTCTAAGATCAAACAAAACTTTAAATAAGAAGAAAATATGCGAAAAGATGAAGAAAAAGGAACCAGGAACGGTGGTATTTGATGAGCACGGGTGGTGGTACGGAGGTGTAGCTGGGTTTCGCGTTGTGAGCACAGCCTAGTAGGGGCATGGTGATTGGGGGCACGGTGGTGTTGCAGCCGTGTGGGTGGTTTATGGTTGCTTCTTTGAGAAAAAATGGTTGGAAGGCGGTGGGTTGGGGGAAGGGGAATGATTTGGTGGCCGGATTGAAAGAAAAGGGGTTTGGAATCTAAGTTTTAGGGTTTGGGGTTAGGGAAGGGGACGATTATTTTAATATATAGGGAGGGTAACACGGCCTTCCGCCATAGCCTTGTTTAATTTGAAATGCCTGTGCTTTTCGTGATTTCTTAAAATTGTGCACGAGTTAGGGTTTTTAGCACGTTCGTATGTCAATTTGGCATGCCCGTGCTCGGTAAGTCAGTATGTTCACACGGTCATGGTGCACGGCCGTGTTCTAGACGTGCTTAATAAGTCAATATCTTCACACGGTCATAAGGCACGGTCGTGCAATGCCCGTGTTAAACAAGCCAGTAGCCTCACACGGTTATTCCGCACGGGTGTGTTCTGGTATTGCAATCCGTGTTTGAGAAGTCAGTGTCTTCACACGATCATGAGGCACGGCCGTGTCTTTTTGTCGCAGCTCGTGTTGAAGAAGAGAGGTTTTCCTGTTTGTACACGGTCATCGGCATGCCCGTGTTACAGGCCTTGTTAGTGATCCTGCATTTTTGTTAGACTTTTACAAAATAATGTTAATGCATTTAGCGCTCGAGTTGCCTCCCAAAAGCGCTTGTTTATAGTCTTCAGCTAGACTCTCCTTGCTTGCAGTTCTAAAGGAAGGCTCGTGGAGCATAAACTCCTTTCTCGTATCTCCAAAATCTGCACCATTATAAATTTTAAGTCGGTGACCATTTACCTTGAACGTCCCTTTAGTGGGATGAGTTTCCTTAATGGTGCCATATGGAAATATTGTTTTGATCATGAATGGTCCTGACTATCTGGATTTTATCTTCCCGGGGGATAGTTTAAGCCTTGAATTGTATAGTAGGACTAGGTCCCCTACTTCAAAATGTTTTGATCGCTTGAGGCGAGCATCATGACGTCGCTTTGTTGCTTCCTTGTATAGCTTTCAGTTCTCATAGGCTTTCGTTCTCCATTCATCCAACTCATTTATCTACATCATTCGTTTCTTTCCTTCAAGTTCGAGGTCAGTATTTAAAAATTTTATTGCCCAAAAAGCTTTATATTCTAACTCGAATGGTAGATGATAGCTTTTCCCGTATACGAGCTTGTATGGGGATGTCCCTAGAGGTGTTTTGAATGTTGTTCTGTAAGCCCATAAAGCATCATCTACTTTAACTGCCCAATCTTTTCTATTTGGTTCAACCATTTTTTCTAGAATGCACTTAAGCTCTCGGTTTGCTACCTCAACTTTCCCACTAGTTTGAGGATGATATGGGGTGGCTATTTTGTGGTATACTCCATATATCTTTAGAACTTTTTCAAATTGTGTATTATAGAAATGAGTACCCCTATCACTAATGATGGCTCTAGGTGTCCCGAATTGGGAAAATAGTTTCTTGAGAAATTTAACTACTACCCTAGCATCATTGGTAGGTAAGGCTTCCGCTTCTACCCATTTTGACATGTAATCAACTGCTACTAGGATGTATTTATGTCCATAGGAACTAGGGAATGGTCCCATAAAATCTATACCCCATACATCAAATATTTCACATGATAGCATATATGTTTGAGGCATTTCATCTCATTTAGAGATATTACATGTTCTTTGGCATTTGTCACACGAGGTAACATACCTGTTGGCATCTTTAAATAGAGTGGACCAGTAAAAACCTGATTTGAGTATTTTGTGTGCTGTCTTAATACCACTATAGTGTCCTCCTGATGGTCCTGAGTGACAATGTTCCAAGATTTTGCTTGCCTCTGTCTTTATAATGCATCTTCATGCGGAAAAGAAAGGGATCTTCCCAAAAATAATTTTTCACATCAGCAAAGAATCGCTTTTTTTGGTGATGTTTTAATTTTGGTAAGATGTTAGCTGCTAAATAATTCGCAATATTTGTAAACCAGGGTACTTCAGAATGTGTTATAGAGAAGAGCTTTTCTTCAGGAAATGAATCATTTATTTCATGTTCATCAAGCTCTTTGGTGTGCGGATTTTCGAGTCTTGAAAGGTGATCTACCGTGAGATTCTTGGCTCCCTTCTTATCCTAGTATTTTCAAGTCAAATTCCTGTAAAAGTATGATCCATTGTATGAGTCTAGGTTTTGCATCAGGTTTGTTTAAAAGATAACGAAGAGCCGAATGGTCAGTGTAAATGAAAACTTTAGATAATATTAGATATTGTCTAAATTTTTCAAAAGCAAAAACTACAACTAGCAATTCTTTCTCAGTTGTGGTGTAATTTTCTTGTGCAGGTGTTAATGTTCTGCTAGCGTTTCTTCGTTGTCCCAAGACTGCACCTACTGTAAAGTCACTTACATCACATATAAATTCAAAGGGTAAGTTCCAATTAGGTGCAATTATGATCGGTGCATTTACTAATTTATCTTTAAGGAAATTGAATGCATCTAAACATTCCTGATTGAAATTAAAAGGAACATCTTTTTCTAGTAATTTTGTCAAAGGCTTAGCTATTTTAGAAAAGTCTTTAATAAATCTTCTATAGAAACCTGCATGTCCTAAAAAACTTCTAATAGCCTTGACTGAGCTAGGGGGTAGTTTTTCTATGGTTTTAATTTTTGCTTTATCTACCTCAATTCCTTTACTAGAAATCTTATGTCCTAATACAATTCCTTCTCTAGCCATAAAGTGACATTTCTCCCAATTCAAAACAAGGTCTGTTTCTTCACATCTCGTTAGAACTCGCTTTAAATTTTTAAGGCACAGATGGAAAGAATTATCGAATATTGAGAAATCATCCATAAATACCTCCATGATGTCCTCAACGAGTTCATCAAAAATTGCCAACATGCAAAGCTGAAAAGTAGCAGGAGCATTGCATAATCCAAAAGGCATTCTACGATAAGCAAACGTACCGTATGGGCATGTAAATGTTGTCTTCTCTTGGTCTTCAGGGGCTATAGGGATTTGAAAGTAGCTGAAGAGTCCATCCAGGAAGCAGTAGTACATATGTCCGGATAATCTTTCTAGCATTTGATCTACGAAAGGTAAAGGAAAATGATCTTTTCTAGTCGCATCATTCAACTTTCTATAGTCTTTGCAGACTCTCCATCCTGTAACTGTTCTTGTGGGAATTAACTCATTTTTTTCATTGGGTACTACCGTTATTCCTCCTTTCTTTGGAACTACCTGCAGAGGACTTACCCAAGTGCTGTCAAAAATAGGATAAATTATTCCTGAATCTAGAAGTTTAATTACCTCGGCTTTGACCACTTCTTTCATGTTGGGGTTTAATCGTCTCTGAGGTTGCACACATGGTTTATATTCTTCTTCCATTAAAATTTTGTGGGTGCAGAATGTGGGGCTTATTCCTTTAATATTAGAAATTTTCCAGGCTATGACTTTCTTGTGTTCTCTTAGTACCTTTATTAGCTCCTCTTTTTCCTTGGATTCTAATTTTGAAGAGATGATTACTGGTAGCGTAAAATTGTCCCCAAGAAATGCATATTCTAAGTGTGTTGGTAACTGTTTGAGTTCCAATTTGGGCGGCTCTTCAATGGAGGGTTTTTTGTTTTATTCCTTCATCATTCTCAGTGCTTTCTTCTTTCCTTTGTTGAAATGATGAAGTATTCAAATTCGACTCATTGTCTCCATCTTCTTCCCCCTCTTCTTGATTCAGACACAGTTTCATCGTGTCATCCTGTATAATTTCCTGTAATGAATTTTTAATGATATGATCAGTAGTGTCGATAAAATAACAGGAGTCATCTTGTTCTTTAGAATATTGCATGGCATTACAAAGTTGAAAGATAATTTCTTCATCACCTATTCTCAGTGCTAGTTTACCATCACCTACATCAATAATAGCTCTAGTAGTGGCTAAAAAGGGACGCCCTAGGATTAAAGGAACATTAATGTCTTCATCCATGTCTAATACAACGAAATCAATAGGGAAAATAAATTTATCAATTTTTACCAAGACATCTTCAATAATTCCTCTAGGATATTTAATAGATCTATTAGCTAACTGAATACTCATCCTAGTGGGATTTGGTTCCCCAAGAACTAGCTTTTTAAACAATTTGTAAGGCATTAAATTGATACTAGCACCTAGGTCTGCTAATGCTTTTTTGATGTTTAAACTACTAATTAAGCAAGGAATAGTGAAACTCCCTGGATCTTTTAACTTCTGTGGTAGTCTATTTTGGAGAGGGGCTGAACGTTCTTCATTAAGCTCCACCATTGATACTTCCCTAAGCTTCCTTTTGCTCGTGAGAAGTTCCTTTAAGAATTTTGCATACTTCAACATTTGTGAACTAGCTTCAACAAAAGGTAAGTTGATGTGTATTTGTTTAAAGATTTCGAGGAACTTACCGTATTGAGCATCCAATTGTTCTTTCTTTGATTTTGCTGGATATGGAATTTGTGCTTTATTCTCTGTAGGTAATGGATCATCGTTCTCATCTTCTACAATCTTTTTCTTGGTAACTTCATGTGGTATCTTTCTTTGTGGTTTAATTAGCTCTTTGCCACTCCTTAGTGTAATCGCTTTTACCTCTTTATGCGCTTTGGAGAAAATCTCTGTCAGTATTTCACATAATATCTCAATAAGTAGTCCAACCGACGTAATGATTTCTCCTACATGAGTCTTAATTCCCTCGATTGATCTTTGATGTTCATCAAGTTGTCTCTTCACTTTTTTGAAAACGAGAATCTGAAGCTGCCACAATTTTTGTCAGCATCTTTTCAAGACTCAGCTTCTTTTTCAGTGGATAAGGTTGATTTTGGTAGTTTGGAAGAGGTTGCTGCCTTTGATTTCCTTGTCCTCCCCATAAAAAAAATTGGGTGGTTCTTCCAACTCGGATTGTAAGTGTTACTATAAGGATTATTATTAGATTTGAAATTGTTACCTATACGCTTGTGCCGCTCGTTTTACGCTCCCGGTTGGTAAGGTGGGTACTGAAATTCGCCACATTCTCGCCGCTTCGCATTGCATGACCGGATGTACCGTGAAGAACATAAATTATCAAGCTTTTATTTATTAACTCCATTTGTGTTGACAACATTGCCATGCGTCTATGTTAAAAACTCCTACTGATTTTGCGGTTTAGCCTTTGTAATTTGCCATTGATAGGTGTTCAATGACATTTCCTCAATAAAATCGTAGTTACTTCAGGAGTTTTATTGTTCAAAGTTCCACCTACCGATGAATCAATCATTTGCCTAGTTGGAGAATTCACACCATTGTAGAAAGTTTGGACTTGAAGCCACAAAGGTAATCCGTGGTGTGGGCATCTCCTTAGAGATCCTTTATCTTTCCCATGCATCATATAATGTTTCAAGGCCATTCTCGCATAAAAGAAGATATATCATTCCTAAATTTAGCTGTTTTGGTGGTGGAAAATTTTAAAAGAAATTTTTGGTCATTTGATCCCATGTGGTGATTGACCGTGGTAACGAAGTTCAACCAATCGCTTTTCTTTATTCCTTAATGAAAAAGGAAATAACCGAAGACGTATGGCATCATCAGAAACGCCATTTATTTTTAAGGTATCACAGAATTCTATAAAATTAGATATATGAGTGTTTGGATCTTCATCTTGCAAACCATCAAATTGGACAAATTGTTGAATCATTTATAGGCTTCAATTCAAAATTATTAGCAGCTATAGCGGGCCTAACAATACTAGATTCTGCTCCTGTCAAGTTAGGTTTAGCATAATCATACATAGTACGAGGAGCATCCTGTTCTTGCACATTTGGCGGTGGATTGTTTTCGTCCATCCCTTCAGTAGGATTGGATCCTTGATGTTCTCCTCTTTGATAGTCTAGGGCTCGTCTAATTTCTCTATGATTTCTGTGAACGGTAGCTCCAATGTCACTTTCGTATTCTAATGGTCCTCTCGGATTTCTTCTAGTCATAAACTAGATGTACCTGCTATGAAAAGAAGGGAAGAAAATTAGAAAAACAAAAATATATGTATAAAAATAAGAGAAATTAAAAATAAAAATAATGGCTAAAGTAATAGAAATAGAGTTTTCTTAATATTTTAGTGTTCTCTACAATGTCAAAAACTTGATCGCTGCAAAACAGTCTAGTTTTTAATATTTATAAAAGAGTGATCGAACGTAGATCGATCGGGACAACGATAGTGGCAACCACACCTATCGAATAGTAGTATAGCTCAGGCAAAAATATCTTATCGAACCCAAGGAACCTAAAAGTACTACTACTCACTTTCTTTCTATTATTTAGCCTAAAATATGGAGTGATTGGTTTATTAATCTAAAACAAATGAAATACTTAAACCTAATGCAAAAACAAAAGAACAAAACTTTGGGAAAAGACTTTGAAGAAAACCCAATTGATAAAGACGATACCTTCGGGAAGAATCCACCTATCACTTCACTTATTATTTACTTTTTCAATTCATATGATTTCTTTACTTAGCTTGATCTGAGACTCTAAACATATATTAAACCTTCTCTCGCTTAATAACGCCTAACCATAGGTTAATTAGTGGAACTCTCGTTTCTTTATAATAACCCCTTAAGGAAGCAAGAATAGATCAATGGACTCCATATTAGGTTTCATCCTAATCCGTAAAGTCTCGTAACCCTATCTCTAGGCGCCGATCAACTCCGCTTAATTATGCTAGATCTACTCTCGTGCAGGTCTATTTCTCCTCCACCTAAGCACATCGATAAATTTAAGCAACATAATTAACAACAAACTAAGTATTTATCATATAAACCAAAGAATTAAATAACAAAATTTGTCATAGGTTTCATCCCCTTCAGGTATCTAAGGGTTTAGTTCATAACTAAATAAGAAAACATCTCAAGAGAAAAGATAAAACAAAACATAAGAAATCCCTAAAACCCCCTGAAGGAATTGAAGAGGAGATCCTCCATCTTGAGTAGAACTCTGACTCTTCGAGATGGATCAATTGGCCATCTTCGAGACAATCCCTGAACGAGAAAGGCTTGGCAGAAAAATCTGTTCAATGATCGACCCATTGAATAGCCGCCTTGGGGTGTTTCTATAGACTTTTTGGATGCTTTACTTGTCTCCTAGGTACTCATAATCCAGGTACAATTCGTCCTAGGTGTTTGAGTAGACTTAGGATTGCATTTCTTGGGCTCCAAGCATCCTATTCTGAGTGAAATTGCTCTTTCCCGTGGCAGGGGCACGGCTAAGGCACGCCCGTGTAAATTGAGGCTCAGCCTGTGTCTCTATTCTATTGATTTAGGCACGGCCGTGGCACACCCGTCTAAGTCGAGGGTCAGGCCGTGCTTCGGGTCTGTCAATTGGGGCACAGCCATGCAAATCGGGGATAGGCCGTGTTGGGCTTTTTATCGATGAGACACGGCCGTGTAAATTGGTGACAAGCTGTGTTCTAGGTGGATAGCAAGGCACGACCGTGTGAAATAAAGCCCAGGCCGTGTTGACTTCTTGGGTTGGCCCAATTTGATCCGTTTTAAGCCCGTTTTACGTTCTTTTTATCCTTAGGTGTTCTCTTGAGTATAAGACATGAAAAGAAAGGATTAAGAGCACCTTTTTACATAAATCGAGGATAAATTCATCTAAAAGCATACTAAATGTGGGATTAAAATATGTTACTTTTACGGTTTATCAAAAGTCTTACTGGATACTAAAGTCTTACACACATAGGAATGAGTTGAACCAAGATCAATCAATGCAACAACACTAGTATCATAGAAAGTGAAAATACCAGTAATAACATCAGGGGATGAGGCCTCCTCTTGTGCGTGAATAGCATAGGCTCTGGCAGATGCACGAGGCTCGGATCTAATAGTTGTATCTTTGGTCCCTCTCTGACCGCCACTCACATTACCCGTATTTTTGGGTGGTCTACCTCGAGCTGCAATGTTACCGGATCTCGTATTCTGTAGTAGATTTTGCTCCACTAACTCTAGGCACTCACGAAAGAAATGATCTTTCGATCCACATTTAAAATAGGCTCGATCATGCAATCTGCAATTGTCGAGATGCCGTTTACCATAATGTTCACACTCGAGTTGATTTGATTTGACATTACCCACACTAGCTACTGAGGTAGCTCTCGAGCTCATAGGTAGTCTATCCCAATCACGTCTAGAATAACTCGTAGTAGTCTTTGAACGGCTAGCATAATCTCGGAACTTCTTCTATGTCGACTAGTCTTATGTGAATTTTTAACTTCAAAGTTAGCTTTTCTTTTCTCTTTCCTGAGCTCTTCGATTTTGCAAGCTCGCTCAACAAGTACCACGAATTCTTTTATCTCAAGTATGCCAACTAACAGTTTAATAACTTCGTTCAGCCCATCTTCAAATCTTTTACACATTATAGCTTCGGTCAAAACACACTCTCGGGCATACCGACTGAGTCTCACAAATTTTCGCTCATACTCTGTCACTGTCATTCGACCCTGTTTCAATTCAAGAAATTTTTTGCGTTTCTGGTGGATAAATCTCTGCCTGATGTATTCTTATGGAACTCAGTCTAAAACAATTCTCAGGTCACTAGTTCTTCTGGAACCACATACTGGTGTATTCCACTAGTGATATGCAGTGTCTCATAGTAAAGATATGGCACATTTTAAGCACTCATCAGTGCTGTAAGATAACTCATCAAACACTCGAATAGTATTATCGAGCCAGCATTCAGCTCGCTCAGCATCATCATCATCAGTAGCTCTAAACTATTCGGCTCCATGTTTTCTAATTTTATCAACAAAAGACTTAGGCAATCTCAACGGATCACTCATTTGAGGTATAACAGTATCAAAGATGGATTAGTCGAGGGTGGAGGTTGTGCAATCGGATTAGTCTGGATATATTGAGTAAACCAGTTGTTCATCATTTGGTAAAAGACTTGTCTAGCCTCTCCCTCCTGTTACTCGAAGTCAGTCAAGAATCAACCGACGCTGTCCCTTGCATGGGAACAGGTGCTATACTCTCAATATCATCAACTATGGCTCGATTGAGATCCATTACCATACGAAAACACATTTTTCAAATGTCAAAAGTCATCACACTATCGCAGTATATAAAAATATGGCATGTATAGCTAGACTCACACACGCTACGTTAGTCCTAGAATCGACTAAACTGTAGCTCTGATACCAATCAAATGTAACACCCCAAACTCATATCTATCACTGAATTAGGGTTACAAGGCATTACTGAACATAGCACAGATCATGATAGACATTTACTACATTTCTTGTTTCGTAATTCAATCATATCAATACACATGCATTTTATGTTTAATAACTATAAAAACAACCTATAAATCAAAACACATTCAAATAATTTTCTTTAATAATAAAATTTATCATATTCGACCATAAATAGGCAAATAATATTACACCCAACTCACATGTCTATCAAATTGAACCATTTACTAAGGCCGAATTTTACTACCACATTTTCATCACATTTAGAAATCAATTACAATTAAACATATCATAAGTATATCTATTTGTTTTACCCATCACTAGCCAAATATAACTACACATCATTTACCACTTTCAAGCCTATCCATAAATCAAATTATACATTATAAATGAATCCATAATAAACCATATTCAATCATGTTCATTACATATATCTTCTTATCAAATACATCATACTTATATAAATACATACTAGTACTTCCCAAATGAACTTAAACTATATTCAATTTCAATGATTAACTGGACATATCAATTTGTTCTACCCATATGCTATAACTGTACCTATATATATAGGTTTATATATCAAACATTTAACACATTATTAACTAAACATAGCAATCATACTTCACATACAAATGAGCCATAGCCGAATTGCTAAAATCAACACATCAAGCATTAAATCAAAACACATAAAACCAAACTTAAACAATTTAGCATCATAGTCGAATATATAATGTGCTTATTATTACGCCTTTACCGAATCATATATTTATAAATATCAAACATCACAAGCTTTTATATATTCGATATTAAGCTTGCTAATTTAAACTACAAGCATATCCTAAACACACCACACATATATGACATACATATTACTTAATTTGTATATTAAAATTATACATATCATTTCAATTATAATATACTTAGCATTTTACCCATTTATTCAATCCACATATCTTAAGACTTTTACACCTAGTATAAACCAAGTTTATCATATACATCTAACTTAAATATCTCATCCTAAAGCAAGCTGAAATCATGATCCAATGTAATCAAATTCGAGCATAAAAATTAAACACATCAAACCCATTCACACGCACATAAAATCCAACTTAAGCAAAATGATCATGGATAAACCAACTTTAAACCAAACCGAACACAAGCATGGAAATTAAGCCATTTTCGCATGGCTATTTATATATACATGACCAAAAATCAAACATTTCAACTATGCTATCATATGCCCAAAATCAATTAGTAAAATATCGAAAAACAAATGATAGTGTGATAGGCTTTCTGATGATCCCCGAGCTCATAACGTGACTCCAAAATCTATAAAAGAGGTAAACAAAACACACACATAGTAAGCTATTTAAGCTTAGTAAGTCATGTGCAAAATAATCAATTTAATGATATAATCAACTAATTTTAAACAAAACCAAATTATATTATCATTACCACAATTAGCCTCAAACTTACAAATTACATAAATATTACATTTTCATACACAAATGCTACTTTAGCGAATGCTCATATATTTGAAATAACAAATTATCATTCAACTTTCAAAATCAAAATGTCATTATATAACAAAATATACATACACCCATATGTACAAACTCAATAATCATAATATAACATCATGTACATATATTACTTATGTGGTAGAATATACATGGTCATATATACACATATTTAAGAACCAATTCCACAATTTTCGTATCATTTATTCATTAAGTCGAATACACTTACCATGTTCACATACGTTCTTCCTTTATTTCATAGAAGACTTACAATAAATATCAAGTAGCTTACTTACCTTATTTCAAGTAGGAAATAAACTCATTCATACCTGATCATTTTAGCTCAATTTACACATTCAATCACACTTATCGTTGCCCGATGAACCATTCGAAATTCAAAAGGATACGCGGATGGTCGAAAGCTCGTACAATGCCAACGTTTCAGACGCGGTCTTACATGTAATCACATATCAATGCCACTGTCCCAGACAGGGTCTTACGAATCAAATACGATGCCAATGTCCCAGATGTAATGCCCTTACCCATGTTTTACATCAAACCGGATACGAGGCATTACCGTACTTAACTCACATGATCGTACAGCTTTGGGCTATCCAATTTAATTTCCAAATTAATAACTTTTCCATACACATCTCTAATATCCTTTTAATGGACCTGTAAAGCCCTAAACATGCTTCCGAAAGGTTTCGAGATGATTCGAAAACTTTTTCGCGTTTAGGAAAATTTTACGTAAATAGGGGCCACACGCTTGTGATCGACACCCGTGGTCAACACTGACTTGATCACACGGCCTAGAACACACCCATATGGTTGGCCCATGGTCATCCCTAACATAATCCACATGGCTTGTCGCACGCCCGTGTGCTTCAACCTGTATGGTGATTTAAATTCCAAATTCAAGGTGTAGACTTCACACGGCCTAGGCACAAGACCATGTCCGTGGCCATACTTTCCACACGGCTGAGACACGGCCGTGTCTCTGCCTGTGTGCTTACTACAAAGCTTACTAACTTGAAAAACTAACATATAGGGGACCCACGGCCTAGTCACACGCCCATGGGACTGACCGTGTATCACACACGACCTAGACACACGCTCATGTGCCTACCCGTGTGGATAGGAACAAGGCTATTTTCCAAGCTCTTTACGCCCCTCTAGCTCACACAACATGAATCCATTCATCATATTACTAAACAACTCATATTTTGCAATATAAACTTCCATGAATAACTACATCTTTTCATATATATAACAAGGTGAGCCATCAACCATGGCAATATACAAAATAGTTTATCTTTCAAATGGGCCAACACACTTTTGGCAAAATAACAAAACAATCTAATTAGTCTAGCCCCTATACATGCCATACACAAAATGTACCAACTCTAGATATACCGAGGTAAGTTGATAGTATAGGCAATCTTCTAATTATCTTCGTATCCCGACCCGACTCTTTAAATATATAAGACAAGGGAAAAGGAAAGGGGAGTAAGCTTTAAGCTTAGTAAGTTTACATGTAAACAAATAACATCATAGTATGTACTAAACAACAAATAGCACATCCACAATCATGCTTACTCATTTCATCCCTTACCACATCCCAACTATACCACAAACTTAATGCTTACATTCATCCACTTGCAACCTCAAGACTTAACACCGTAAATTCTCATGATACAATACATCATAATTTCTCACTAATCCAACCACAATGCCAAATCACTTGGTGGTTTTGCATGTAATGTGAAAGTATTGGTATGGATTGGTTGGAATTTTATTCAAAGTGATGTGAATAAGTGTTTTGGTTTGTTATTCGATATAATCGTGAATTATAAGTGATATTGAATTTGAAATGAAATGTCGTTACATCTTTAACCGAGTTGGTATGTTAAAGTGATTTGAATAATGTGTGATTTATGTTATTTTGGGCATTACTGTAATGTGTATGAGATGATAATAATATTGTATCGGGCTTTGAGCCTAGCGTGCTTAGTCAGGGTGCCCCTTTGAATTAGGATATTATGTGAATGTTTTAGGTATAAGTTAATTTGCATAAAGGATTTAAAATGCATGGACGTTATGAGTTGTATGTGGGTATGATTATAAACTAGTAAATAATATTTTGCAATGAAATAGTTATTAGTTAGCAATGAGAGATGTTATTTTGAAAAATCACCAAAAATAGGATAAATTGAATTATAAAGTGAATAAAATATAGAATTAAATCTTATTTTTATATGGAAGAAACAGGTAGGCAAAGGAATTATATATTATGAGATATTTAAGTTTTAGTGAGACTTGTCCTGAATGAATTCGTGAGTCCCTGTTCTGTCTTGGAAAAATTGTTAAAATTGTACAAAAATAATTATGGAGCATAGTTTATATGTTTAGAATCCTTAATGAGTGTATTTTTGATTGGAATAAACAAGAACATTATTTAAATTTTGTACAATGAAATAACTGAGTTTTTGTAAAGATAGGTCAGAATTCTCAAACAGTGAAATAGGGTAACTTTGATGAATAAACTGTACTAATTGGCCACATGAAAATTCTAGAAAAATTATGGTAAAATTTATATGAGTCTAGTTTCACGAAAAATTTACGGATCTAAATTTCGAGTTTTGTAACTCGAGTTATGGTCAATTTAGTCAGCATGGTGCAGTGGGACAGCTTTAAATTTTTATGCCCAGTTAGTAGTCAAGTCTAGTAATGCCACATACCGACTCCGGCAAAGGTTTGGGTGGGGTGTTACATTTGATTAGTATCGAGAGCTACGGTTTAGTCATTTCTAGGACTCTTGTAGTACGTAAAGTCTAGTTATACATGCCTCGAATTTTATATGTGATAGTGTGGTGACTTACATGATTTCAATTGTATTTAATATAGTAAATGGATTCGATCCGGAAGAGCCGTGGTGATGATGTGGAGAGTATTGCGCTGGTCTAGCACATGGATCAGCACCATTAGACTCTCAACCATTCACGGGTAACCAAGAGGAGAGGCTAAACAAGCCTTCTACCAAATGATGAATGAATGGTTTACCCAATTTGTTCGAATAATCAATTTGTACAACAACCTCCACCCAGAATAATCCAACTCCATACCTTGAGATCCCGATGATAGATCCAATGAGATCTTGTAGGCCCCTGTTGATAAAATCAGAAATTTGGGGCCGGAATTCAAGGCTAATGATGATGATGATCTGAGCGAGCTGAAATGTGGCTTGATAACACTATTGGGTGCTTGATGAGCTATCTGCACTCAGGACGAAAGTTTGAAATGTGCTATATCCTTACTTGGGACCGCCTATCACTTGGTGGAATACACTAGTATCGGTGGTTCCAAAAGAAAAAGTGACATGGGATTTCTTCGAGAATGAATTCCAAGAAATATATCGATCGAGAGGTTCATCGACCGAAACAAAAAATTTCTTGAATTGAAGCAGGGAAAATGACCGTGGTGAATATGAGCAAAATTTGTCGATTGAGCCAATATGCCGGGAGTGTGTATCAAGCTGAAGCCATTATGTGCAAAATGTTTGAAGACGGTTTGAATGAAGATTTAAAGTTGCTAGTTGGCATTCTTGAGATCAAAGTTTTGTGACACTAGTCGGCGAGCTTGCAAAATACGAAGAGCTAAAAGAAAATAAAAGGTGAGGCGAAGCTAGAGAACACTCGTAAAAAGACGATCGGGTAGGAATTTCCATTCCACATTTAAGAAGTTTAGAGATGACTGGTAGTAGCCCACCCTCTATCATTAATAGGGTGGTATCGCACAAAGCCCACCAAAAAGGGTAATTATATTGGTATCACACACAACCCACTAAATAAAATAATAAATGATGGTATCGCACACAGCCCATCGTAGTTAAGTAATAAGGTGGTATCGCACTTAGCACACCATCAAGTGTTACTATTACACCTTTACATAGCTATTTCGTCATTCATACGAAAATATACAATAACTATCAAATCCAATCCACTTTAATTATACATGTTCTCAATCATGCCATGCACCTAACAACAATAATGTGTATATAAAAGGCATTGTTTACACATAAACTTACCTCGATGCAAAATGTTTCGATTTGCAATTTAATCCGCAACCTTGCCTTTTTCACGGTCAAGATTGATCCCGCGTTCTTCTTGATCTATAACAATAGAATTCACTCATTTCGATCATTCTATGATCATAATGCATCAAAATCTACACTTGGGCAAAAATGACCATTTTGCCCTTGTACTATGGCAAAATTACAATTTTGCCCCTAGGCTCGTAAATCATTTTTCAACACATTTTCTCATTAGACAAGCCTAGCTGAACATTTATTTCTCTTACAACTACTCACAATTCCATCTATTTCATGCATTTATGACACAAATTCATTCTTTGCATTCAAGTCCTAATTAGGTGTTTTCCTGCTAACACCTTTCACAAAAGTTGTTTCTCATCTCCCTAATATTCATTTTCTTCCATAAAAACTCAGCTAATAACATAACCATTCTCATGGAAAGTCCCTAGACTTTCAACCATATCACAAATTAGTCCTCTCATTAGCTAGATTAAGCTTTGAGGACTCCAAAAGTACAAAAATTTCAAATAACACCACCAAAATCACTTACTTGTAGAGAAGATGAGTTTCTGAAATTTTCAAGCTTTCAAAACCCCTTGAAGAATGAAATTTTTGGTGGAGATGAAGAGTGAATAGTGAAAGTAGATAGTTTTTCCTTTTACCATATTTTATTTATCTTTTCTCACCTAATTCACCCAATTTTGACCAAAAATTAAATGCTCTTGTCTCCTTATACCATATGGCCGGCCAACACTCCTCTATTGGCCTAATTTACTTTAAAGACCTCCATTTTTACATTCTATAGCTATTAGGTACCTCTACCTTGTAAAATAGAATTTTTGCACTTTATGCGATTTAGTCCTTTTTCACAATTACACATACAATTGTTAAAATTAAAGCACCAAAATTTTCATGCATCCATATAATCATGCTACAACACATGAAATAATATGAAATAATTTTCCTCAACCTCGGGTTAGTGGTCTCGAAACCACTATTTTGATTAGCCCTAAAATCGAGCTATTACAACTCTCCCCTCCTTTAGAGATTTTCGTCCTCGAAAATCTTCTTGCAAAGAGGTTTCGATATTGCTCTCTCATAGCTTCTTCAGTTTCCCACGTAGCCTCTTCTACACCGTGTTTTTTTCATAACACTTTTACTAAGGCTATGTCCTTATTCCTCAACTGTTTCACTTCTCGAGCCAAGATTTTAATCGGCTCCTCTTCATATGTCATATCTGGCCGTATCTCAATTTCTGTATCTAACTCCACTGGCAAAGCCAACCGATATGCCACTGGTCCAATCTTTTCTCTAATCTCATACGGTCCTATAAATCGCGGGCTCAATTTCCCTTTTCTCTTAAATCTCAATATTTTCTTCCACGAGGACACTTTTAGAAATACCTTATCGCCCACTTTAAACTAGATTTCTTTTCTTTTCTAATCTGCATATGACTTTTGTCGATCTGAAGTAGCTTTCAGACTATCCCGAATTACTTTCACTTTTTCCTCAGTCTCTTTAACCAAGTCGACCCCATGAATTTTCTTTTCACTAAGCTCGGTCCAATACAAAGGAGTTCGACACTTGCGACCATACAAGGCTTCATATGGTGCCATCCGTTCACCCAACTGATAATTTTTGTTCTAAGCAAATTCGACCAAGGGTAGGTATCTTTCCCAACTACCTTCGAACTCTAATACACATCACCGGAGCATATTTTCGAGAACTTGAATCACTCTTTCAAACTGACCATCGGTTTGCAGATAGAATGCAGTACTAAAATTCAACCTTGTACCCAAGGCCTCCTGCAACTTCTTCTAAAACCTCAAAGTAAATCTTGGATCTCTATCCAAAATAATAGATACAGGCACTACATGTAATCTCACCACCTCCACAATATATAACTCGGCCAACTTATCCAGTGAATAATCAACACGTACCGATATAAAGTGAGCTGACTTCGTTAATCTATCAACGACAACCCACACAGCATCTTTCTTTTTCGGAGTCATAGGTAACCCCGTCACAAAATCCATGGTGATCCAATCCCACTTCCACTCGAGAACCATCACTAGCTGAAGCAATTTCGAAGGTACTTGATGCTCAACTTTCACTTACTGGCAAATCAATCATCTTGTTGCGAACTTCGAGATGTCACTTTTCATACCCAGCCACCAATAAAATTTCTTCATATCATTGTACATTTTTGTACTACCCTGGTGTACTAACAAATAACCACTATGTGCTTCATGTAAAATTATTCGGATCAACTCATCATCTCTGGGTACACAAATTCTGTCATGAAACATCAAACAACCATCCGAACCCACTCGAAAATTCAGAATCATTTTTTGTTCCACACTTAGCTCTCTTAGCTTGCGTCTCACTGTCATTACATTGAGCCTCACATATTTGTTGAATAAATAGTGGCCTAACTCTCAACTCAGCCAATATAGCACCATCATCAAACAATGCCAATCTCATTCTCATAGCTCTCAAAGCATACAGGGATTTCCTACTCAGGGCATCCGCAATGACATTCGCTTTCCCTGATAGTAATCGATTACTAGCTCATAGTCTTTCAATAATTCGAACACCATCGTTGCCACAAATTTAAATCCTTTTGATCCATCAAATACTTTAAACTCTTATGATCCAAGAAGATTTGGTACCTCTCACCATATAAATAATGTCACCAAATCTTTAATGCAAAACAATCGCAGCCAACTCCAAATCATGAGCCGAGTAATTTTCTCGTGCAATTTTAGCTGCCTCAAGGCGTAAGTGACTACCTTACCCTCTTGCATCAACACACAACCGAGACTATTAAATAATACGTCACTGTAGACCACAAACTCTTTCACTGACTTAGGTTGTACTAAAATCGGTGCCTCAATCAACAATGTTTTCAATCTCTCAAAACTCTATTGACATTTCTCAGTCCATTCAAACTTAACATCCTTATGCAATAGTTTCATCATCGGGGTAGCAATCACAGAGAATCCCTTTATGAACCGTCTGTAGTACCCCGCTAAACCCAAAAAGCTTCTCACTTTCGACACATTTCTTGGTGTTTTCCACTCCACAATAGCGAGATCTTACCGGATCAACTCTAATACCATCACCTGACACAATGTGTCCTAAAAATCCGACCTCTTAGAGCCAAAACTTTTTTTTTCTAAATTTAGCATACAACTGCTTGTCTCTTAAAGTCTGCAAAATAATTCTTAGGTGCTTCATATGTTCACTCTCATCCTGAGAATAAACCAATATGTCGTCGATAAAAATGACTACAAACTTGTCCAAGTACGGTTGGAAGATGCGATTCATCAAGTCCATAAAAATCGCAGGAGCGTTTGTTAGACCAAATGGCATGACAAGAAACTCATAATGGTCATACCTCTTCCGAAATGCATTTTTTGGCACATCTTGCTCCTTAACCCTCAACTGATAATAACCAGGCCTTAGGTCTATCTTGGAGAACACCGTAGCTCCCTTCAATTGATCATATAGATCATCTATCCTTGGTAAAGGATACTTATTTTTCACCGTCACCTTGTTGAGTTGTCTATACTCTATGCACAATCTCATCGACCCATCTTTCTTCTTTACAAATAATACCAGAACACCCCACGGTGAATAGCTCGATCTTGCAAAACCCTTATCCGTCAACTCTTGTAACTAAACCTTCAATTCTTTCAACTCTAATGGTGCCATCCTAAACGGAGTAACCGAAATAGGTGTTGGTCCCAGAACTAACTCAATCCCAAACTTGACCTCTCTAACATGGGGTAATCCGGGTAATTCTTCTTGGAATACATTTGGATATTCACTTACCACTGGCACTATCTCAATCTTTACTTCAAACTCTTGAGTATTAAACACAAAGGCGAGATAAGACTCGTACCCTTTCATCAAATATTTCTCAGCCACCATGGAAAAAATCATCACCGGTAAACTATCTAACCTACCTGATTCAACCCGAATGACATCTCCATTTTCACATTTCAGTTCAATAAATTTACTACCATAGTTCACTAAAAAACTGTGAGTAGTCAACCAATCCATACTAAGAAACAAATAAAATTCATCAAATGGCAAAACATGAGGTTTGCTGAAAAATAATGACCCCTAATTGTCAAAGGACAATTCCTACACACATTGACAACTAACACATGTTTACCTAACGAGTTTGACACCTTTACCACAATTTTCGTAGACTCAACAATCATGCTCATACTAGATGCCAATCTTATGCAAATGTAAGAATAGGTAGACCCCGGATCAATCGATGCAATAACAGAGGTGTCATGATGAGAAAAAGTGTACTACCCCAAACTCGGCCCAAACACCACGATCGGATTTGGTATGTCATATAAGAAGATTTTTAAGAAACTTGACATTCGTCTAAAATTTTGGAATCTCTTTTTGAAAACTTCAAGTTCGACAGTTAATCTGAAACCTCAGTGTTCATTTTATAAAAATTATACTTAGCCCAAATCATGCCTTTGGGTGCCGTTTAAAAAACACTTAATGTTGCATGAAGTTAACTTGAGATTGTTTGTTTAATATCGTTTGTAAATTTTTTGGTTGGGTTGTTGAAAAATTTTCATTTTGCGTTTTATTAGGAAATCATCTTACCAAAAAAAAATTCATAAACTAAAGCGTTTAGAGTTTAAACCAAAGATAAACCCAAATTATTAATGGCCTTATTACATAACAAAAATCCCCAAAATAAAGAGAATCCAAAGAGAAGTAAAGTTTAAGTTAATAATAACCGTGCATGGCCACCTCGAAGTCCACTCCAGCCCAAATCCACGGAACTACGAATTACCTGCAAAAGTTTAAGCAGAAGGGGTGAGTCATGATGACTCAGTGTGCAATTACCTCACATAAACCATAACTGGGCCTAAGCCCCCATTATCCAAGCGGCCGAAACTCAAGCACTATAGCATAGTAGATATTCAATATTATAAACCTAGCCCATACTAATGATCCATCCTCTACACTCCGCTCCATATATTCAACCTCAACACTCTTGTGGGGATTTCTACAATCAACCCTCCATCCGCTACACTCGTCTTTGGCAGTCATGCTGACAGTCATGCTGCTCAAAATCGATATGATGTGGCCTAACCACCGCATCAATGTGACCAAGTCACCGATATACATATATGACACCGAGCCATCGGAATAGTGTAACAAAGTCACTGATATACACTACCCCTTAACATCATCAACATCTTCCCAATCCCATGCAACATGCAATCATAGTGGAAATGGATGCAACATTTTATAACATACACAATATCATCAAAGTGTATATATATAATCCATGCTGAAGTGTTTAAGCCGCTTATTTAGAAAATTACTAACCTGGTATCTCGATTTTACCCCTCAAGGGTAACCCAATAGACACTACTGAAGTTTTGGCTTCTAAATAATGCATATACTTAGTAAATAAAGATCAAATGAAGGAAGATGTGAGAAATTACACACATGATAATGTAGAGGATTAAGCACTCTTGATCAGCGTTCCCCTCACTATCGCGAACCACTGCGATCTGTCTATTCAGATTCAAAGTCGGCCCATAACCCGATAGAAAATCTTGAACGGTAGACACTGCACGCCATTTGAACCTAGGGGCAGGGACTACGAGTCCACCCCCTCATTCACTTGACTGGCATTCGTATCCATGAAAGGATCTTGATCAGGAAACTAGGTTAAAGCAATGAAAAAGAAAGAGAGAATAGGTACTCCAAATCGAAAGAAGCTTCTTACCTTGATCAACGAAAACCGAATGCTAGAAGGCTTGGCCTATGAAACCGAATGAGTCCCAGAGACTTCCCCAAACGTAGGCTAAACGAAGAAGAGAAGATGAGAGTAAACCCCTCTAAGAATAAGAGTATGTCGATTGAAAAGGCTATACTCGGCTACTAGCACAAAACAATGGAAAGGGGGCCTTCAACTGACGTAAAAAGAGGTTCAGCTTCCACAAAATATGAATAAAAAGAGAGGAGAGAAGTAAAGATAGAGGACAAGGTTAGGCTATGAAGGGAAACAAATAGCAAATGGAAGAAAAAGAAATAAAGAAAACACAAATCACCACTCTGATATTTGGCTATCACCAAAGAAACAAGAAGGAGAAGAAATAAAGCTAAAAGGTGTTTTGGCTTTGGTAGAAGAGAAAATGAAGCAAATGTTGGAAAATGCAAAAGAAAAAAAGAGTTTCTAGAATAGATTTGGCTAACACTACACTCAAAATGACCACTTCAAGAAAATGGCACTCCCCTTTTCACTAATGACCGAAATTGCTCACCAATGCCTGAGCACCCAAACGGAAATTTGGCCCTACCTAACCCAAACTTGTAACAGTCTGAATTTGACCCTAATCAGAATGATGGTTTCAGGACCACAAAACCGAGTCAAAAATATTTTTTTATATTATATTTTGTGTTCATTATGTGTGAATTTATGTGTGAAAGTTTCAGAAAAAATTTAATCGTTTGTGTGTTCAATTTAACAAAAGGACTAAATCGCGTAAAGAGTAAAAGTTGCATGTTATAGTGAAAAGTGCCAAATTGATGATGGCTTTTAAAGTGGGGCATTAAAAGGGCAATTAGCCCATTTTAGGTTAGTGGGTGGCATTTGTCATAACTAACCTTAAGTTATATATTAGTTTTATTTTATTTTGAAGGTTAAATTAGTAATTAAATATTATTTACTTTATATGTTAAAAGATTATAATAATAAGCCATCATCCTTTTCATCCATCTTTGGCGAATGTGGGAGAAAGAATGAAGCTTTGAAACCCTTTAACTTTTGGCATTTCTAAGCCAAAAATCAAGGTTAGTTTGATTTCGGTTTTTGTTAATTTTTACGTTTTTGTGATCGTTGCTTCGAATACTTCAAGACCCATGCTTGAATTTTTGATTTTGATCAATATTTTGAAATGTACCATTGATGATTTCATGAGTTTTATGATGTCAGTTGATGGATTATGAAAGATATATGTTAGATTGATATGTTTTTTTTTGGATTTTGGTGATTTTGAGAGATTAGGGCTTAATTATGAAAATAAAATTTTAGAGGACTTAAATGTGAAATAAACAAAATATATGGATTTGTATGAGTGCTATAGATATTCTACCCTTAAGGTATTTATACAAATTGTGTGTATTTTGTGTTTTAAGCAAATAGGACTAAATTGTAAAATGTGAAATAATAGGGTAAAATGGTAATTTGCCCATTTAGGTATTTTGGGACTAAATTGAGATGAAATGGACTTGAATGAGCTTATTTTAAATATGTTTAGATCAAGAACAAAGAAAATAGATTTGGATCGGGGAAAGGCGAAGGTTATCGAATAATAGGTCTTCGTCATCCATCGATATTTGAGGTAAGTCCTTAGGTGAAATATATCAAGGAATTATTTATGAACATATTAAATGATGATGTTCAATAAATTTGAGTACATGTTTATGTCATAGCGAATGTATATAAGTAAATTAGATTGAATGCATAATTTAATAATGTGATATGAATGAGTATCTCGATATGAATTGTGGGTTTTACAATGACGTAATGATTCTATTTGTGTAATGTGAATAAGCTTAGTTGAATTGGATATGTGATAAATTATGAAATGTGTGTGGAATGATTGACTTCATTAATACTCAGGCTTTATGCCTAGCAGGCCTCGTACTGGTGATATATTCGGGCTTCGTGCCTAGCAGGCTTAGTGTCGGTGACATATTCAGGCTTTATGCCTAGCAGGCCTCGTGCCGGTGATATATTCGGGCTTCATGCCTAGCAGGCTTAGTGCCAGTGACATATTCAGGCTTCGTACCTAGTAGGCTTAGTGCCGGTGACATATTTGGGCTTCGTGCCTAGCAGGCTTAGTGCGGGTGATATATTCGGGCTTATTGCCTAGCGGGCTAAATGCTTGTTTGAACTACGGACCTTGAGTCTAGCAAGTCTAATGCCGATATGTGAGATTCGGGCAAATGCCTAGTAGGTTTTTATACCGGTGAGTTGAAATTCCAAGCTTAGATTGTGTACTAGTAAAGTCATGAAATGAATCAAGTGAGCCTAAGTATTTGAAAATGAATTTGTTAATTCGGCTACAAGGTATGTGCTATTCATATTCATGTATTATATATATATATATATATATGATGATGATAAGTAAATGAATTGATGAAGGAAATGTGATATACAATCGGTAGATGCAAATTGTGTATAAACTATGCCATGAGGAAATTTGTATATGAAAGCATAATGTGGTTAAAGGTAATCGTATAAGTATATTGATATGAATAATACAAATTGATCCTGTATATTTGGCCTTATACTTATGTTTACGTGAAATCTGGGATTACTTTGATGCTATGTATACGAATGTATGAAATGTCAAATGGATATAGATATATATATATGTGTGTGTGAATATATTTCCTTTTATGTGAAATTACTAAGTGTAAAGTATATACTTATTGTATATACATATATATATATGATCCTATGGAAATATGTGTATCAAAAATATGAGTAGTTGGAAGCAGTATTTAATCTATATGATGAGATTATAAATGGAGGTTTAAAGGTAAAATAGTGATGATGGTTAAGCTAAGCGAACTTGTGATTATGTAATTAAAGAGGTGATTTAGATGTACATGGCCCTTTACTTGTTCGAATAATTATGTGAACCTATTGAGTTTCATATGTGCATATTATGAATAGATCATAAAGAGAGGATGCTTTATATTTTGGTTAAACTGCTGAGTTGGTAAGTTGGATGTTAATGGTAAGGAAATGATAATCGTTATGTTAAGTGAGGTAAAGGCATTCAGTTTTGGAGGTCCTTCGAGTTAAGCTAATTTATTCAACATTATTACTTGATTTTTTTTAATGCTTGAATGTACAATTGGTATATCATGACTGCTTAAGACTTACTAAGCTAAATTAGCTCACTCTGTGTGTTTATCGTTACATTTTATAGATTTTGATAAGCTACGAGCTCGGGGATCATCAACGAAGTCATTCACACTATCGACTCTTGATGGTACATAAAATTCTTAGACTTTTGGTTCTTAAGGCATGTATAGGCTAGCTAAGTTTTTGAATGATAATTTGATAATGTATAAAAGCCATGCGAAAGTGGCTAGTTCTTAATGTTAATGCTCGATGATATAATCTATCTTTGATGTGAGACATGTATGTTTGGTTTGGGAAATGAATGAGTATGTGTTATATATATATGTACATACTCATATTCATATGTGTTTCATGCTGAACAGGTAGATTTTATGACTTATATACTTGAAACGATTGGGTTATAAGTAAGTTTTAAGTAGTAAATAGTAATATGGTGGTTCGGTTATGAAGTGAACTTATTTGGAAGTGTATTGTATGATAAAACTTGGGTGTAAAGATGAACAAATGTCTCAGTTTGCATGATATGATATTGAATGGTCGAGTCTTAGATTTATGTTCCATGAATCTATGAGTTATGAGATATCCTTGTTATAAATAGGAAAGTTGGTATATATATATGCGTGCATGCATTGTATGTTCGGCTACACCATTTGAATATTCGAGTTCAAGTTAGAAATGCACGAAAATATATGTTTTAAATGTTATAAATGAAAATAAAAGAAGTAGGGTTGGTATGAATTAAAATTAGTATAATAGATAATCTTGATTTAGTCGTATCGATTATATATATATATATGTATCTCGATACATATTTGATTAATTTATTTTCATAAAAGGAAATTTTATGAAGTTGGTTATGTTATATGCGAACCTAGACTAAATCTTTCATAGATGAATGGATACACCATAGAGTCTTTGTGAGAGTTTATGTTTAAATAGGTATATGTGTATAATATGTGAAATGATAAGTTGATAACTGAATAAGTACTAAATGTATTTATATTTACTTTATAAGTATAAAGTGAAAAGTGCATACTCAAACTTGTAACGAACATTTTAATAACATATATTCGATGATTCTATGGTTTGAATTGTATAAGTATGAATTAAGTCTCTTTTGGGTTTGATAAATGCATGATTTGTGATAAATGATTGTGATGATTTGAGTCTAGTTCGGTAATGCCTCATAACCCTAATTTGATGACGGGTATGGGGTAGAGGTGTTACATTTGATTGGTATCAGAGCTTACGGTTTAGTCGATTCTAGGACTATCGTAGCACGTGTGGGTCTAGCTATACATGCCTTAAATTACAATACGATAGTGTGGTGACTTCTGACATCTGAATTGTGATTTTATATTGTAAATGGATCCCGATAGAGTAGTGGTGATGATGTTGAGGCGTGGCGCTGATTAAAATATATAGGTCAAGAGATAGACTCTCGACCTATCTCGAGTAGTCATGAGGGAAAGGCTAAGTAAGCCTTCTACCGGATGATAAGCGAATGGTTTACTCAATATATCTGGACTAACCCGATGTGCAACAACCTCCACTCCGAATAATCCATCTTGATACATATGGTACCTCCGATAGTGGATCCGATAAGATTTGGCGGAGCCTCCTGTAGATAAAATTGAGAAACACAGGTAGAAGAATTTAAAACTAATGATGATGATAATGATGCGGAGCGGGCTGAGTTGTGGTTTGACAATACTATTTGTGTGTTCAACGAGCTATCTTATATTCGGATCAATGTTTAAAGTGTACCATATCTTCATTAGAAGACAATATTAACATATTTGAAGCCGAGTGCGGTCAGTGTATGCTTTTCAAGTTCTAGAGGATGCCTCATCATCGATGTCATAATGGTACATTTACTCTTTATGATACTACGTGATTGTTTTGATAAACCTTGGTTCTACATATCCGTATGTATGCATGAATTTAGTATTCATAAGACTTTGACTGCAGAATCTTCGAGTTTGCTATAAAAGTATTGAACCCATAGATAAAAGTGTCATGGTTGATAAAGTATGCAAGAACTGTCCATTAATGTTTGAGATATCTGTTTCCCGTGATTTGATGCTTTTACCATTTGATGAGTTCAATATTATTTTGGGAAGGATTGGTTGTTATGCATGATCTTTGTTGAAGCGCAAAAGAAAGACTATAAATTTGAGATGTCTAAAAGATAAGAAAGTACGAATTGAGTCTAATGGTTTGAGTAGATTGACTACTATAATATCTGTTTTGAAAGTTCGGAATTATATAAAAAAAAAGGGTTATGAGGCATATTTTGTCTACGTGATTGATTTGAAAGTATCTGGGAAGAAAATTTATTCAATGCCTATTGTTTGTGAGTTTTCTGATATGTTTCCTGGAAGAGTTATCGGGTTTGCCTCTGATTCGTGAAGTTAAATCTGTAATTGAGTTGTTGAGGAAATTGTGGATGATCCCTTTATTTATTCACTTGATGAAAAGGAGCATACTGAACATTGAGAATTTTCTTCCAAACTTTGAGAGAAGAATAATTATATATATGATATTCAGAGAATGTGAATTCTGATTGTATGAAGTTAGTCTTCTGGGACATATTGTGTCAGCTTTTGGAATCAAATTAGATCTGATGATAGCTACTCCGTTGATTAGACTGCTTTGGAAAGATGTCGGGTTTGAATGGTCGGAAAAGTGTTAGAAAAGTTTCGATCAGTTGAAAGCCCTTTTGATTGAAGCTCTAGTGTTAGTTTAGCTTTGAATCGGGTAAAGAATTTGTTGTATTTAGTGATGCTTCTTTGTGGATTGTGTTTTGATGCAAGAAGGCAAAGTCGTAGCCTACGCTTGAGACAATTGAAGCGACATGAAAGAAATTACGACATGGGATTTAGAACTAGCGACTATTATGTTTACGATGAAGATTTGGCGTTATTACTTGTTAGGGAGAAATGTCATGTCTATTCAGATCATAAAGTTTAAAATAATTGATGACTCAAAAAGATTTGAACTGCATCGAGAGAAGATGGCTTAAGATATTGAAAAATTATGAGCTATTGTTAGATTATCATTCGGGCAAAACAAATGTTGTGACTAATGGTCTGAATAGAAAGTCATCGTTGCATTACGGGCTTTGAATACTCGGTTGGACTTGTCTTATGATAGTTTAAGTAATAGAGGAATTGAGAGTAGAATCGATGTTTTTACAACAAATATATATAAAGCTCGAAATTTGATAATAAATTATTAGTGAATCGAGCTCGATGTGAAGTAAATTCAGTCCGAATTTCAAAATTTTTAATGATTGTGCGAGATTCGGGATCATGATTGTATTCGAGAAATTGAGTTAATTCCATCGATTTGAATGAAGCACATAATAGTCGTTTAAGCTGTTCATCCGGGAAGTAATAAAATGTATCATAATTTGTAGCAACACTACGGGTGGTTTGGTATGGAAGGAGACATTTCGATTTGGTTTTAAAATGTTTAGTCACAACAAACTAAAGCCGAACATCAAGTGTCATCTGGATTATTACAGCCAATTTTGATTCTTGAGTGGAAATGGGATAAAGTAACAATGGACTTTGTCTCTGATTGGCCCTGACTCTAAGAAAGAAAGATGTAATATGGGTCGTAATTGACCGATTAACTAAATCTACCCATTTCATTCCGATTAGGTCTGATTTCTCACTAGAGAGATTGACCGAGTTTTATATTAATGAGATTGTGAGATTGCACGGGGTACCACTATCTATTGTGACATATAGAGGTACGAGATTCCCATCACGATTCTAGAGAATTTGCAAGAAGCTTTGGACATGAAATTGCATTTCGATCTGACCTTTCATTTGCAAACAGATGATCAATCTGAACAAACTATTGATTCTTAAAGATATACTAAGGTGCTACGTATTAGAGTTTTATAGCTCATGGGAAAGTATCTACCATTGATTAAAAATTGCATTATAATAGTGGTTTTCGATGAATATCAAAATGGCACCGTATGAAGATTTATACGGACGTAAAATCGTATACCTCGTATTAGATGAACTCGGTGAGAATAAGTTACATGAAATTTGATTTGATAAAGGATCTGAGCAGAAGTGAAATTGATCCGAGATTGTTTGAAAGCGGTATTTGATCGTCAAAAGTCATTTATAGACTTGAAATGAAAGATATAGAATTTGAGATCGACGACAAAGTATTTCATGTTTCAATATTTCGTAAATATCGGCGATCCATCACGTGTGATTGCCCCATCCAAGCAGATCCGATCTAATATGACATATGAAGAGAGTGGTCCATATCTTAGCCGTGAGATAAAGTAGTTGAGAAATAAGAAATGGCACTGAAGATTCAATGAGGCAACAATATCCGACTTTGTTTAACGGTAAGATTTTGAGGACGAAAATCTCTAAGGGAGAGTTATAACGGTCGAATTTGACCCTAATCGGAGCGGTGGTTTTGGGACCAAGAAACCGAGTTAGAAATATTTTTATATTATATTACGTGCTCATTATGTGTGAATTTATGAGTGTGAAAGTTTAAGTAGAAAAATTTAATCGTTTGTGTGTTCAATTTAACAAAAGGACTAAATCGTAAAGAGTAAAAGTTGCGTGTTATAGTGAAAAGTGCCAAATTGATGATGGCTTTTTAAAGTGGGGCATTAAAAGGAAATTAGCCCATTTTAGGTTAGTGGGTGGCATTTTCATAACTAACCTTAAGTTATATATTAGTTTTATTTTATTTTGAAGGTTAAATTAGTAATTAAATATTATTTACTTTATATGTTAAAGATTATAATAATAAGCCATCATCCTTTTCATCCATCTTTGGCGAATGTGGGTGAAAGAATGAAGCTTTGAAACCCTTTAACTTTTGGCATTTCTAAGCTAAAATCAAGGTTAGTTTGATTTGGTTTTGTTAATTTTACGTTTTTGTGATCGTTACTTGAATACTTCAAGACCCATGCTTGAATTTTTATTTTGATCAATATTTTGAAATGTACCATTGATGATTTCATGAGTTTTATGATGTTAGTTGATGGATTATGAAAGATATATGTTAGATTGATATGTTTTGTTTTTGGATTTTTGGTGATTTTGAGAGATTAGGGCTTAATTATGAAAATAAAATTTTAGAGGACTTAAATATGAAATAAATGAAATATATGGATTTGTATGAGTGCTATAGATATTAGACCCTTAAGGTATTTATACAAAGGATGTGTATTTTGTGTTTTAAGCAAATAGGACTAAATTGTAAAATGTGAAATAATAGGGGTAAAATGGTAATTTGCCCATTTAGGTATTTTGGGACTAAATTGAGATGAAATGGACTTGAATGAGCTTATTTTAAATATGTTTAGATCAAGAACAAAGAAAACAATTTGGATCGGGGAAAGCGAAGGTTATCGAATAAGGTCTTAAGTAGATCCATCGATATTTGAGTAAGTCCTTAAATTTGAAATATATCAAGGAATTATTTATGAACATATTAAATGATGATGTTCGATAAATTTGAGTACATGTTTATGTCATAGCGAATGTATATAAGTAAGTTAGATAGAATGCATAATTTAATAATGTGATATGAATGAGTATCTCGATATGAATTGTGGGTTTTACAATGACGTAATGATTCTATTTGTGTAATGTGAATAAGCTTAGTTGAATTGGATATGTGATAAATTATGAAATGTGTGTGGAATGATTGACTTCATTGATACTGGGCTTTATGCCTAGCGGGCCTCGTCTTTGGTGATATATTAGAGCTTCGTGCTGGCGGGCTTAGTCTGGGGTGACATATTCGGGCTTTATGCCTAGCAGGCCTCGTGTTAGTGATATATTCGGGCTTTGTGCCTAGCAGGCTTAGTGCCGGTGACATATTTAGGCTTCGTGCCTAGCAGGCTTAGTGCCGGTGACATATTTGAGCTTTGTGCCTAACAGGCTTAGTGTAGGTGATATATTTGGGCTTATTGCCTAGCATGCTAAATGCCGATGTTTGAACTACGGACCTTGAGTCTAGCAAGTCTAATGCCAGTATGTGAGATTTGGGCAAATGCCTAGCAGGTTTTATACCGGTGAGTTGAAATTCAAGCTTAGATTGTGTACTAGTAAAGTCATGAAATGAATCAAGTGAGCCTAAGCATTTGAAAATGAATTTGTTAATTGGCTACAAGGTATGTGCTATTCATATTCATGTATTATACATATATATATATATATGATGATGATAAGTAAATGAATTGATGAAGGAAATGTGATATACAATCGGTAGATGCAAATTGTGTATAAACTATGCCATGAGGAAATTGGTATATGAAAGCATAATGTGGTTAAAGGTAATCGTATAAGTATATTGATATGAATGATACAAATTGATCCTGTATATTTGGCCTTATGCTTATGTTTACGTGACATCTTGGGATTACTTTGATGCTATGTATACGAATGTATGAAATGTCAAATGGATATACATATATATATGTGTGAATATATTTCCTTTTATGTGAAATTACTAAGTGTAAAGTATATACTTATTGTATATACATATATATATGTGATCCTATGGAAATATGTGTATCAAAATATGAGTAGTTGGAAACGAGTATTTAATCTATATGATGAGATTATAAATGGAGGTTTAAAGGTAAAATAGTGATGATGGTTAAGCTAAACGAACTTGTGATTATGTAATTAAAGAGGTGATTTAGATGTACATGGTCCTTTACTTGTTCGAATAATTATGTGAACCTATTGAGTTTCATATGTGCATATTATGAATAGATCATAAAGAGAGGATGCTTTATATTTTGGTTAAAATCTGAGTTGGTAAGTTGGATGTTAATGGTAAGGAAATGATAAGCGTTATGTTAAGTGAGGTAAAGGCATTCAGTTTTGGAGGTCCTTGAGTTAAGCTAATTTATTCAACGTTATTACTTGATTGTTTTTTTATGCTTGAATGTACAATTGGTATATCATGACTTCTTAAGACTTACTAAGCTAAATTAGCTTACTCTGTGTGTTCATCGTTCTGTTTTATAGATTTTGACCAAGCTACGAGCTCAGGGGGGATCGTCAATGAAGTCATTCACACTATCGACTCTTGTTGGTACCTAAAATGCTTAGACTTTTGGTTCTTAAGGCATGTATAGGCTAGCTAAGTTTTTGAATGATAATTTGATAATGTATAAAAGCCATGCGAAAGTGGCTAGTTCTTAATGTTAATGCTCGATGATATAATCTATCTTTGATGTGAGATGTGTGTATGTTTGGTTTGGGAAATGAATGAGTATGTGTTATATATATATGTACATACTCATATTCATATGTGTTTCATGCTGAACAGGTAGATTTTATGACTTATATACTTGAAACGATTGGGTTATAAGTAAGTTTTGAGTAGTAAATAGTAATATGGTGGTTCGGTTATGAAATGAACTTATTTGGAAGTGTATTGTATAATAAAACTTGGGTGTAAAGATGAACAAATGTCTCAATTTGCATGATATGATATTGAATGGTCGAGTCTTAGATTTATGTTCCATAAATCTATGAGTTATGAGATATCCTTGTTATAAATAGGGAAAGTTGGCATATATATATATGCGTGCATGCATTGTATGTTCGGCTACACCATTTGAATAGTTAGGTTCGGGTTAGAAATGCCTGAAAATATATGTTTTAAATGTTATAAATGAAAAATAAAAGAAGTAGGGTTGGTATGAAGTGAAATTCGTATAATGGATAATCTTGATTTAGTCATATCGAGTTATATATATATATGTATCTCGATACATATTTGATTAATTATTTTCATAAAAGGAAATTTTATGAAGGTGGTTATGTTATATCTTGAACCTAGACTGAATCTTTCATAGATGAATGGATACACCATAGAGTCTTTGTGAGAGTTTATGTTTAAATAGGTATATGTGTATAATATATGAAATGATAAGTTGATAACTGAATAAGTAATAAATGTATTTATATTTACTTTATATGTATAAAGTGAAAAGTGCATACTCAAACTTGTAACGAACATTTTAATAACATATATTCAATGATTCTATGGTTTGAATTGTATAAGCATGAATTAAATCTCTTTTGGGTTTGATAAATGCATGATTTGTGATAAATGATTGTGATGATTTGAGTCGAGTTCGGTAATGCCTCATAACCCTAATCCGGTGACGGGTATGGGGTAGAGGTGTTACAAAACGAAAACCGCACATGCACTCCCCCCACACTTCCCTCATTCGAAAACCTCTCTCCCTCTCTCCACTTCCCACAAATTCCTCCACCTTTCACTCTCCACTCCCCATTTCAAATGTGTTGGCCGATTCTTACTCCTCCAATACCTCTCCTCCTTCCATTTCAAATTTTTTGACCCATTCCACAACTAACATGCAGAGTCTTGGCCAAATCCACCTCTTCTCCATCCTTAGCAAAATGAAACCCCCAAAAATGCAAGCTATGAGATTCGAACCTACTCCCTTCTCCTCCATGCTCCCCTGAGACGTCATCCCCCCTTTCTTCCTAGGCGTCACTTACCACCACACCACAACTATTTTTTTGTGTCATCAAACACACACAAATATATATAAGGCCTACCCCTACAAGCTCATTCCCTCTTAAGCCTTAAAACAAAAATTTAACTAAGGTTCTGGCCTAACCCTGAGCCTTCTCAAGACCCCCAAACACATCCAAAAAGCAAGCTGAACAAGCCAACCACATAGATATCATTAGAATGCAGAACCTCAATTCCTAGGATATTATAGTTCTACCCCCTTAAGGAAATTTTAGCCTCGAAATTAACCTGATCAAAAGAGGAGTGGGTATTGCCACCGCATCACATCTTTTGGCTCCCACATGGCTTCCTCTGCACCATGATTTTGCCATAAGACTTTGACCAATGGGACTGATTTCCTCCTCAAAACCTTAACGTCTCGATCTAAGATCTGTACTGGTTCTTCCTCAGAAGACAGGTCCAGTCTCACTTCAATCTCCTCCACTGGTACTATGTGAGATGGATCAGAACGGTAGCGCCTCAACATCGAGACATGGAATACATCATGTATTTAAATCAGCTCTGGAGGTAACTCAAGCTGATACGCCACTGGTCCCACATGTTTCAATACCCGATAAAGCCCGATGAACCTGGGACTTAGCTTGCCCATCCATCCAAATCTCAATTTTTTTCCAAGGCGAGACTTTCAGGTAGACTCGATCACCCACTGAGAACTCTATATCCTTACGCTTAAGATCTACATATGATTTTTGTCTGTCAGAAGCTTCCTTCAACTATGTTCGAATCAATATAACTTTCTCCTTTCTTTGAGATTAAGTCTGGACCCAACAACCGTCGCTCACCCAACTCTGTCCAGCATGTAGGGGTACGACACTTACGACCATATAGCGCTTCATACGGTGCCATCTGAATGTTGGATTGGTAACTATTGTTGTATGCAAATTCTACCAATGGTAGAAAATCCTCCCAACTACCCCTGAAGTCGATAACACAGCCTCTCAACATGTCTTCTAAGATTTGAATTACCCTTTCAGACTGACCATCAGTCTGTGCATGAAACACCATGCTGAAATCCAGTCTTGTACCCAGTGCCTGATGCAGCGCCCTCTAAAATCACGACGTAAACCTAGGGTCTCTATCCGATATGATAGACACGGGTACCCCATGCAACCTCACAATCTCTGCCACATATAGCTTAGCCAGCTTCTGCAATGTATACTTGATATGAACAGGTATGAAATGGGCAGACTTCGTCAACTGATCAACAATCACCCATACCGAATCTTTCTTAGTAGGCGTAAGTGGTAATCCACTAACAAAGTCATCGTTATCCTCTCCCATTTCTACAGTGGAATCTTCATCGGTTGTAGTAACCCCGAGGGCAACTGATGTTCTGCTTTCACCTGCTGACATGTTAAGCACTTACTCACAAACTCAGTAACTTCTCACTTCAACCCAGGCCACCAAAACTGTTCACGCAGATCCTGATACATCTTACTCCCACCAGGATGCATAGCGTATGGGCTACTATGCTCCTCTCAAAGAATCATCTGCCTCAACTCAACATCTTTTGGCATGTAGACCTTTCCACGAAACACAATACCTCATCACTGTTCAAACTATAATCCTCTACCCCACCATTCTGTACTTGATGAAGTCGAGCACTCAACACATTATCCAATAACTACTTTTCTTTAATCTGGCTTACCCACGTCGGGTTCACTTGGAGCTCAGCTAACAAACTTCTGTCATCATACAAGCTGAGATGAGCAAACATTGCCCTCAAATCCAATATCACCTTCTGACTTAATGCATCTGCCACTACATTATCTTTACTAGGGTGATATTCGATCGAGTAGTCATAATCCTTCAATAGCTCAATCCAGCTCCGTTGCCTCAAATTCAACTCCTTCTGAGTAAGGAGATATTTCAAACTCTTATGGTCGGTATAGATAATGGACTTTTCCTCATACAGGTAGTGTCTCTAGATCTTCAGAGCGAACACTACAGCAGCTAACTCCATCATGCGTGGGATAGTTCATCTCATGCAGTCTTAACTACCGAGACGCATACGCAACTACCTTCCCTTCTTACATCAACACACACCCTAGACCTGTATGCGAAGCATCATAATAAACAACGAACTCCTTCCCCGCCTTAGGCTGAATCAATACCAGAGCCTCCGTCAAGATCCTTTTCAGCTTGTCAAAGCTTTCCTGCTGCTTGTTAGCCCAAACAAATGGTACCCCTTTTCGCAACAAGTTAGTTAAGGCTGTCGCAATCAAGGAAAATCCCTCCACAAATTTTCTGTAGTAACTGACTAACCCAAGAAAACTTCGAATTTCTACTACAGACTTCGATGGCTTCAAATCCAGAATAGCTTCAATTTTTCAGGGATCCACCCTAATCCCCTCCACAGAAACAACATGCCTCAAAAAGGTCACTTCCTTCAACCCAAACTCACACTTGCTGAATTTGGCATGTAGTTGCTTCTCTCTTAATACTTGCAGAACAACCCAAAGGTGCGAATCATGCTCCTCTTCTATTCTTGAGTAGACCAAGATAATGTCTATGAACACCACAACAAATCGGTCTATATAGGGTTGGAATACCCAATTCATCATATCTATAAACGTAGCTGACCCGAACGGCATCACTAAAAACTCATAGTGACCATAATGAGTTTGAAAGGTTATCTTATGGATATCCGCCTCCTTGACCTTAAGCTGATGATAACTTGACCTCAAGTCTATCTTTGAGAAGACTGAAGCCCCTTTAAGCTAATCGAACAAATCGTCAATCCTTGGTAACGGTACTTGTTCTTAATCGTCAACTTATTCAGCTGGCAATAGTCAATGCACATACGCATCGACCCGTCCTTTTTCTTTACGAACAACACTGGCGCTCCCCACGGAGATACACTTGGTCGAATAAATCCACGATCCAATAACTCCTGGATCTGAGCTTTAAGTTCTACCAGCTCCTGCTGCGCCATCCTATATGGGGCGAGGGACACCGGAGCCGTACCTGGAAGTAGTTCAATTCCAAATTCCACCTCACGATCTAGAGGCAACCTTGGAAGCTCTTCAAGAAAGACGTCCACGAATTCCCTTACTATTCTAACCTCCTTAACAGTCACCTCTTTCACATCCAAAGCACTGATAAAAGCTAGAAATGCCTTGCACCCTTTTCGAACCATCTTAACAGCCCTTAATGCAGAAACCACATTAGACAAATAATTCCTTCTTTCCCCTATCACAACCACCTCTTTATCCTCTGGAGTTCTCAACACCATTCGCTTTGTCGTGTAATCCAAATTAGCACGATGTTTAACCAGCCAATCCATGCTTAAGATAAGGTCAAACTCACCGAATGGTAATTCCATCAAGTCTGCTGGAAATACTACTCCTTGAATTTCTAAAGGCACCTCCCTAAACATCTTTTTCACTACTACGGATTGTCCTAAAGGGCTAACCACAGTCATTTCTCTAGCAGCAATTTTAGATTCTATACTTAAAGTATCAGATATAGTACAAGCAACATAAGAATGGGTCGATCCAATATCAATCAAAGCAAGAAATAGCTTATCAGCTATAAGAAATGTACCGGTTATGACGTCGGTGCATCGCCATCCTCTCGTCGTCGAGCTGCATAGATTAAACGTGGCAGTCATGCATCTGCATTACTGACACCCCTGCTCGGTGCTCCACGACCGCGACCAAAACCATTTCCCCTCTATTCGGACCACATCCTCTCGGCATCTGCTGTCCACCTCTTTTCAGCTGCACATAACCCTGGCTTACCGACCGTGCCCCTAGCTAACTCTTGCGGACAATTCCTTATTAGATGATCCCTAGATCCATACTTAAAACATCCTTTATCTCTTCCCCAACACTCCCCTAAATGTGATTTGCCACACTGAGCACACTGTTGAGATTGACTAACAGCAACTGATATCGCAACTCGACCTGGCCCATCAAACCTAGGCCTCTTCTGAAAACCCCCAGCTGATCCCGACGGCCCAAAACTCCTCTTATTTTTATCCCTATCCTTATCCCTTTTTTGCCTCCCAGTCTACTTTACCTCTTCGGCTATTTTAGCTTTTTCAACCAAAACGGCAAATTCCCTCTCCCGCTGCAGAGTTATCAATACTCTTAACTCGTCCCACAACCTATCTTCGAATTGTACGCAATGCTCATAATCGGTCACAACTATCCCTCGGGCGTTACGGCTCAAGCGTAGAAATTTTGCTTCATACTCAGCCACAGATTTACCCCCTTGCACCAGATTCAGGAATGCTTTCCTCTAAGCATCCACATAGCTTGCCCCAACATATTTCCCTTGAAATGTGGTCTTGAAGAAATCCCAGTCAATACGATCTGCTGGAGTACCCTCTCTTATTGTGAGCCACCACTGATATGCTTCATCTCTGAGGAGTGACATCACTCCTTTCATTTTCTCCTCTGCCGTGCAGTTTAGATCATCCATAATTCGTACAACTACCTCAAGCCAATAGTCAGCTACATTTAGAGCCACACTAGGAATGCCCCTAAACATTTCAGCCCCATTTGCTCGAGGTCGTTCAGGAACAGACTTTCAAGATACTGACTCAGTGCTTTCCCCAGCAACTCGCTCCAACACATGCAACATCGCTTGGGACAACGCATCATCTCCACCAGTTTGATCTTGAGATCCCATGAATGATGCTGACACTTCACCTTTAGGCTCGTGTCTTGCTTCCGAGAACTCAGTCTCAACACTCTAGCCTCTACCACAACCGCGTGTACCACGTCCACGTCCTCTAGCACTCATGTCTATCAATCGTCTTAATCTGATTTACAAATTTTATGAATTAGTACCCCTTTCATTATTTATTATCGAGTAGTCTTATGATAGTAGAGTTAAATATAGTTTTTCGCAGAACATACGTATACCAAAAGGTATCAATCTCTAAGGCCGAGTTTCTTAATTCTAGCACTCATAGCATAATATAATTACTTCATGCAAATCACTCAATTCATTCAAAAAACTTACCGTACGAACTTGGTGCCTGAAACTTGGGTGCCATACTTTCAAAAACATGTACATATATATATATTCTAAACCATTTTCGGACCTATTTTGGAAAATGTTTTGAACCTAAAACCCATAGCCGAGTTTTGCAACCTGGCTTTGATACAACAATTGTAACACCCCAAACTCGGCCCAAACACCACGACCGGATTTGGTATGTCATATAAGAAGATTTTTAAGAAACTTCACATTCGAAAAATTTTGGAATCTCTCTTTTCAAAACTTCAAGTTCGACAGTTAATCTGAAACCTCAGTGTTCATTTTATAAAAATTATGCTTAGCCCAAGTCATGCCTTTAGGTGACATTTAAAAAAACACTTGATGTTGCATTAAGTTAACTTGAGATTGTTTGTTTAATATCGTTTGTAAATTCGTTGGTTGGGTTATTGAAAAACTTTCATTTTACGTTTTATTAGGAAATTATCTTACCAAAAAAATCATAAACTAAAGCATTTAAAGTTTAAACCAAAGATAAACCCAAATTATTAATGGCCTTATTACATAACAAAAATCCACAAAATAAAGAGAATCCAAAGAAAAGTAAAGTTTAAGTTAATAATAACTGTGCATGGCCACCTTGAAGTCCACTCCAGCCCAAATCCACGGAACTACGAATTACCTGCAAAAGTTTAAGCAAAAGGGGTGAGTCATGATGACTCAGTGTACAATTACCTCACATAAACCATAACGGGCCTAAGCCCCCATTATCCAAGCGACCGAAACTTAAGCACTATAGCATAGCAGATATTCAATATAACAAACCCAGCCCATCCTAATGATCCATCCTCTACACTCCGCTCCATATATCCAACCTCGGCACACCTGTGGGGATTTCTACAACCAACCCTCCATCCGCTACACTCCTCTTTGGTGTCATGCTGACAGTCATGCTGCTCAAAGCCGATATGATGTGTCCTAGCCATCGCATCAATGTGACCAAGTCACCGATATACATATATGGCACCGAGCCATCAGAGTAGTGTAACAAAGTCACCGATATACACTGCCCCTTAACATCATCAACATCTTCCCAATCCCATGCACCATGCAATCATAGTGGAAATGGATGCAACATTTTATAACATACACAATATCATCAAAGTATATATACATAATCCACATTGAAGTGTTTAAGCGGCCTAGTTAGAAAATCACTAACCTGGTATCTCGATTTTACCCCTCAAGGGTAACCCAATAGACACTACCAAAGTTTTGGCTTCTAAAAAACGCATATACTTAGTGAATAACAATCAAACGAATGAAGGTGTGAGAAATTACACACCTAATAACGTAGAGGATTAAGCACTCTTGATCAGCAGTCCCGTCACTATCCCAAACCACTGCGATCTGTCTATCCCAAACCATTGATGATTTCATGATTTTTATGATGTTAGATGATGGATTATGAAAGATATATGTTAGATTGATATGTTTTGTTTTGGATTTTGGTGATTTTGAGAGATTAGGGCTTAATTATGAAAATAAAATTTTGAGGACTTAAATGTGAAATAAATGAAATATATGGATTTTATGAGTGCTATAGATATTCTACCCTTAAGGTATTTATACAAATTGTGTGTATTTTGTGTTTTAAGCAAATAGGACTAAATTGTAAAATGTGAAATAATAGGGGTAAAATGGTAATTTGCCCATTTAGGTATTTTGGGACTAAATTGAGATGAATGGACTTGAATGAGCTTATTTTAAATATGTTTAGATCAAGAACAAAGAAAACGGATTTGGATCGGGGAAAGGCGAAGGTTATCAAATAGTCGGTCTTCGTCATCCATCGATATTTGAGGTAAGTCCTGTTTAATATATCAAGGAATTATTTATGAACATATTAAATGATGATGTTCGATAAATTTGAGTACATGTTTATGTCATAGCCGAATGTATATAAGTAAATTAGATTGAATGCATAATTTAATAATGTGATATGAATGAGTATCTCAATATGAATTGTGGGTTTTACAATGACGTAATGATTCTATTTTTGTAATGTGAATAAGCTTAGTTGAATTAGATATGTGATAAATTATGAAATGTGTGTGGAATGATTGACTTCATTGATACTCAGGCTTTATGCCTAGCAGGCCTCGTCTTTGGTGATATATTCGAAGCTTCGTGCTAGCAGGTGCTTAGTCTTAGGTGACATATTCGGCTTTATGCCTAGTAGGCCTCGTGGCGGTGATATATTCGGGCCGTGCCTAGCAGCTTAGTGCCTAGTGGCATATTTGGGCTTCGTGCCTAGCGTGCTTAGTGTTGGGTGATATATTCTGCTTATTGCTAGCAGGCTAAATGCTTGTTTGAACTACTGGACCTTGAGTCTAGCAAGTCTAATGCCAAGATGTGAGATTCGGGCAAATGCCTAGCGAGTTTTTATACCTATGAGTTGAAATTCCAAGCTTAGATTGTGTACCGGTAAAGTCATGAAATGAATCAAGTGAGCCTAAGCATTTGAAAATGAATTTGTTAATTCTACTACAAGGTATGTGCTATTCATATTCATGTATTATACATGTATATATGTGATGATGATAAGTAAATGAATTGATGAAGGAAATGTGATATACAATCGGTAGATGCAAATTGTGTATAAACTATGCCATGAGGAAATTGGTATATGAAAGCATAATATGGTTAAAGGTAATCTTATAAGTATATTGATATGAATGATACAAATTGATCCTGTATATTTGGCCTTATGCTTATGTTTACGTGACATACCGGGATTACTTTGATGCTATGTATATGAATGTATGAAATGTCAAAGGATATACATATATATGTGTGTGAATATATTTCTTTTATGTGAAATTACTAAGTGTAAAGTATATACTTATTGTATATACATATATATATGTGATCCTATGGAAATATGTGTATAAAAATATGAGTAGTTGGAAACAGTATTTAATCTATATGATGAGATTATAAATGGAGGTTTAAAGGTAAAATAGTGATGATGGTTAAGCTAAACGAACTTGTGATTATGTAATTAAAGAGGTGATTTAGATGTACATGGCCCTTTACTTGTTCGAATAATTATGTGAACCTATTGAGTTTCATATGCATATTATGAATAGATCATAAAGAGAGGATGCTTTATATTTTGGTTAAAATGCTTGAGTTGGTAAGTTGGATGTTAATGGTAAGAAAATGATAAACGTTATGTTAAGTGAGGTAAAGGCATTCGGTTTTGGAGGTCCTTCGAGTTAAGCTAATTTATTCAACGTTATTACTTGATTGTTTTTTTTTATGCTTGAATGTACAATTGGTATATCATGACTGCTTAAGACTTACTAAGCTAAATTAGCTTACTCCGTGTGTTCATCGTTCTGTTTTATAAATTTTGATCAAGCTACGAGCTCAGTGGGAATCGTCAACGAAGTCATTCACACGATCGACTCTTGTTGGTACCTAAAATGCTTAGACTTTTGGTTCTTAAGGCATGTATAGGCTAGCTAAGTTTTTGAATGATAATTTTATAATGTATAAAAGCCATGCGAAAGTGGCTAGTTCTTAATGTTAATGCTCGATGATATAATCTATCTTTGATGTGAGATGTGTGTATGTTTGGTTTGGAAATGAATGAGTATGTGTTATATATATATGTACATACTCATATTCATATGTGTTTCATGCTGAATGTGTAGATTTTATGACTTATATACTTGAAACGATTGGGTTATAAGTAAGTTTTGAGTAGTAAATAGTAATATGGTGGTTCGGTTATGAAATGAACTTATTTGGAAGTGTATTGCATGATAAAACTTGGGTGTAAAGATGAACAAATGTCTCATTTGCATGATATGATATTGAATGAATGAGTCTTAGATTTATGTTCCATAAATCTATGAGTTATGAGATATCCTTGTTATAAATAGGAAAGTTGGTATATATATATATATATGCGTGCATGCATTGTATGTTCGGCACACCATTTGAAAAGTCAGTTCAAGGTTAGAAATGCCCTAAAATATATGTTTTAAATGTTATAAATGAAAATAAAAGAAGTAGGGTTGGTATGAAGTGAAATTAGTATAATGGATAATCTTGATTTAGTCGTTTCATTATATATATATATATATGTATCTCGATACATATTTGATTAATTTATTTTCATAAAAGGAAATTTTATGAAGTTGGTTATGTTATATGCGAACCTAGACCTAATCTTTCATAGATGAATGGATACACCATAGAGTCTTGTGAGAGTTTATGTTTAAATAGGTATATGTGTATAATATGTGAAATGATAAGTTGATAACTAATAAGTAATAAATGTATTTATATTTACTTTATATGTATAAAGTGAAAAGTGCATACTCAAACTTGTAACAAACATTTTAATAACATATATTCGATGATTCTATGGTTTGAATTGTATAAGCATGAATTAAGTCTCTTTTGGGTTTGATAAATGCATGATTTGTGATAAATGATTGTGATGATTTGAGTCGAGTTCGGGAATGCCTCATAACCCTAATCCGACGACGGGTATGGGGTAGAGGTGTTATAAAACTAAAACCGCACATGCACTCCCCCCACACTTCCCTCATTCAAAAAACCTCTCTCCCTCTCTCCACTTCCCACAAATTCGTCCACCTTTCACTCTCCACTCCCCATTTCAAATGTGTTGACCGATTCTTACTCCTCCAACACCTCTCCTCCTTCCATTTCAAATATTTTGACCCATTCCACAACTAACATGCAGAGTCTTGGCCAAATCCACCTCTTCTCCATCCTTAGCAAAATGAAACCCCCAAAAATGCAAGCTATGAGATTCGAACCTACTCCCTTCTCCTCCATGCTCCCCTGAGACGTCATCCCCCCTTTCTTCCTAGGCGTCACTTACCACCACACCACAACTATTTTTTTGTGTCATCAAACACACACAAATATATATAAGGCCTACCCCTACAAGCTCATTCCCTCTTAAGCCTTAAAACAAAAATTTAACTAAGGTTCTGGCCTAACCCTGAGCCTTCTCAAGACCCCCAAACACATCCAAAAAGCAAGCTGAACAAGCCAACCACATAGATATCATAATAATGCGTAACCTCAATTCCTAGGATATTACGCCTACCCCTTAAGGAAATTTTAGCCTCAAATTAACTTTGAACAAAAGAGGTGGGTATTATCACCAAGATCACATCTTTCGGCTCCCACATGGCTTCCTCTGCACCATGATTTTGCCATAAGACTTTGACCAATGGGACTGATTTCCTCCTCAAAACCTTAACGTCTCGATCTAAGATCTATACTGGTTCCTCCTCAAAAGACAGGTCCAGTCTCACTTCAATCTCCTCCACTGGTACTATGTAAGACGGATCAGAACGGTAGCGCCTCAACATCGAGACATGGAATACATCATGTATTTAAATCAGCTCTGGAGGTAACGCAAGCTGATACGCCACTGGTCCCACATGTTTCAATACCCGATAAAGCCTGATGAACCTGGGACTTAGCTTGCCCTTCCATCCAAATCTCAATTTTTTTTCCAAGGCGAGACTTTCAGGTAGACTCGATCATCCACTGAGAACTCTATATCCTTACGCTTAAGATCTGCATATGATTTTTGTCTGTCAGAAGCTTCCTTCAACTATGTTCGAATCAACATAACTTTCTCCTTTGTCTTTAAGATTAAGTCCGGACCCAACAACAGTCGTTCACCCAACTCTATCCAGCATGTAGGGGTACGACACTTACGACCATATAGTGCTTCGTACGGTGCCATCTGAATGTTGGATTGGTAACTATTGTTGTATGCAAATTCTGCCAACAGTAGAAAATCCTCCCAACTACCCCTGAAGTCGATAACACAGCCTCTCAACATGTCTTCTAAGATTTGAATTACCCTTTCAGACTGACCATCAGTCTGTGTATGAAACACCATGCTGAAATCCAGTCTTGTACCCAAAGGATCGATGCAAATAGCGCCCTCTAAAATCACGACATAAACCTAGGGTCTCTATCATATATGATAGAGATGGGTACCCCATGCAACCTCACAATCTCGCCACATATAGCTTAGCCAGCTTCTGCAATGTATAGTTGATATGAACAGGTATGAAATGGGCAGACTTCGTCAATTGATCAACAATCACCCTTACCGAATCTTTCTTAGTAGGCGTAAGTGGTAATCCACTAACAAAGTCCATCGTTATCCTCTCCCATTTCCACAGTGGAATCTTCATCGGTTGTAGTAACCCCGAGGGTAACTGATGTTCTGCTTTCACCTGCTGACATGTTAAGCACTTACTCACAAACTCAGTAACTTCTCACTTCAACCCAGGCCACTAAAACTGTTCACGCAGATCCTAATACATCTTACTCCCACCAGGATGCATAGCGTATGGGCTACTATGCGCCTCTCAAAGAATCATCTGCCTCAACTCAACATCTTTCGGCATGCAGACCTTTCCACGAAACACAATACCTCATCACTTGTTCAAACTATAATCCTCTACCCCACCATTCTCAGACTTCTGAAGTCGAGCACTCAACACATTATCCAATAACTACTTTTCTTTAATCTGGCTTACCCACGTCGGGTTCACTTGGAGCTCAGCTAACAAACTTCCGTCATCATACAAGCTGAGATGAGAAAACATTGCCCTCAAATCCGATATCACCTTCCGACTTAATGCATCTGCCACTACGTTATCTTTACTCGGGTGATATTCGATCGAGCAGTCATAATCCTTCAATAGCTCAATCCACCTCCGTTGCCTCAAATTCAACTCCTTCTGAGTAAGGAGATATTTCAAACTCTTATGGTCGGTACAGATAATGAACTTTTCCTCATACAGGTAGTGTCTCCAGATCTTCAGACCGAACACTACAGCAGCTAACTCCAGATCATACGTGGGATAGTTCATCTCATGCAATCTTAACTACTGAGACGCATACGCAACTACCTTCCCTTCTTACATCAACACACACCCTAGACCTGTATGCGAAGCATCACAATAAACAACGAACTCCTTCCCCTCCTCAGGCTGAATCAATACCAAAGCCTGACTTGGTTCTTGATTCCTTCTATCGATGTTTGTTGGTTTTTCAGTGTTGCCTCGGTGTCTTGAAGACGGTTTTCTGTGGCTGCCATGAATTTTGTCAACATCTCTTCGAGGTTTGGCCTCTTTTCCTGTGGATAAGGCTGATTTTGGAAATTTTGAGGAGGTTGTTGTCTTTGATTTCCTTGATTTCCTTGACCTCCCCAAGAAACATTTGGGTGGTTCCTCTAACCTGGATTATAGGTATTACTATAAAGGTTATTCTTAGATCTGATATTATTACCTATATAGTTCATCTGCTTTACTTTCTATGCTCGGTTGGTAGGGTGGGTACTCGAGATTCGCCACAGTTCCACTTATGTCAAGACCGCATTCTTGGATGTACTGCGAAGAACACAAACTATCAAGCTTTTTATTCATCATCTCTACTGTGTTAATAGCATGGTTCTTGTGTCGAGGTTAAAACTCGGCTGATTTCGTTGGTTTCGTCCTTGTAACTCGCCACCGATAGTTATTCAATGACATCTCTTCAATAAATTTGTGGCGGCTTGGGAGTTCTGCTCTCGTGGTCCCACCGCGCTTGAATCAATTAGTTGCCTCGTTGAGGGGTTTACACCATTATAGAAAGTTTGGACTTGGAGCCATAAGGGTAAACCATGGTGCGGACACCTTCTCAAGAGATCCTTGTATCTCTCCCATGCGTCGTATAATGTCTCTAAATCCATCTGCACAAAAGAAGAGATATCATTCCATAATTTGGCCGTTTTGGCCAGTGGAAAATATTTTAATAAAAAATTTTCAGTCATTTGATCCCATGTGGTGGTTGACCCTCATGGTAACGAGTTTAACCACTACTTGGCTTTATTCCTTAATGAAAAGGGAAATAACCAAAGACGTATGGCATCATCAGAAATGCCATTTATTTTGAAGATATCACGGAACTCAAAAAAATTAGCTATATGAGTATTTGGGTCTTCGTCCTGCAAACCATCAAATTGAACAAATTGTTGAATCATTTGTATAGTGTTAAACTTTAATTCCAAATTATTAGCAGCTATAACAGGCCTAACAATACTCGATTCTGCTCCTGTTAAATGAGGTTTAGCATAATCATACATAGTACGCGGAGCATTGTTTTCTGCCACATCTTGTGGTGGTGGATTATTCTCGTCCATCCCTTCAGTAGGATTGGATCCACCTTGTTGTTCTTCTTCTATGTAATTTAGGGCTCGCCTAATTTCTCTGTGATTCCTGCGAGCGGTAGCTTCAATATCACTATCGTATATTAGTGGTCCTTTCGGGTTCCTTCTAGTCATAAACTAGAGGTACCTGCTAGGAAAAGAAAGAAAGAAAATTTAGCAAAGTAAAAAATAAAAATAAAAGTAAAAGTAAATTGCAAAAATAAAAAAATGGCTAAAGTAATAAAAATATAGCTTTCTTAATATTTTAGTTCCCCGGAAACGGCGCTAAAAACTTGATCGTTGTTTTGTCGAGTTTTAAAATTTATAAAGAGAATGATCGAACCTGAAAACTAACTCTGACAACGACTTAAGGTAAGTGCACCTATGGAATAGTAGTATAGCTTAGGCAAGACCGGATTGTCGAACCCAAAGGAACTAAAAGTACTAATACTAACCTTCTTTCTATTATTTAGCCTAAATATTAGTTGATTGGTTATTTAATCTAAAGCTAACTAACTATTAAGCTAAAGAAGCAAAGACAAAAAGAATGAATTGGGAAATCTTGTTGGGAAAACTTAGTTGATTAAGACGATACTATTAGGAAGAATCCACCTAGACTTCACTTGTTATCTAACAACGAACTGCATTTATTTATTCACTTGACTTGATCCATAGTTCCTAATTTATATTAAACCTCTCTCGAGGCGCGAATAACGTCTAACCCTAGGTTGATTAATTGAAATCTCATTCTAATTAAAACCGCTAGAATGGCATTAACTCAATCTATGGACTCCCATATTAGGTTTCACCCTAATCTGGCAAAATCTCGTCACCCTATCTCTAGGCGCGCGATCAACTCCACTTAATTATGCTAGATCTACTCTTAGGCAGGGACTTTTGCTCCACCACCTAAGCACATTCGACTTGAATCAATATCCCAAAAATATTAACACAAGAATTAAGCACACATAATTAAGAACAAATCAAGTATTTATCATATAGTTCAGAAAACAATAACAAGATCCCTCTTAGGTTTCATCCCCTTCAGGTATCTGAAGGGTTTAGTTCATAATACTAAGAGCAAACTTCTCAAAAGAAAAGACAAAATAAAACATAAGAAATCCCTAAAACTCCTGAAGGAATTGCAAGAGAAATCTGACGTCTTGAGTAGAATTCTGGCTTCTTGAGATGGATCAACTGGCTATCTTCGAGTGATTCCCACAAATCTGGCCTTTCTAGCTCAGCTTCTTGGCCTAACTAACGGCAAAAGTCCTGGCAAAAGGTTTCTGCCAAACTCCCCCTTTAAGTTGCCCCCCAGGGTGTTTATATAGACTTTGAGATGCTTTACTTGGCCCCTACATATCCTAATTCAAGTAGAATTCCTACTAGGGTGTTTGAATAGGCTTTGGAATATGTTTCTTTCCCTCCAAGTATCCTATTCTGAGTAAAACTCCTCTTGGTCGCGACAGGGACACACCCATGGCACACGCTCGTGTGAATCGATTTCAGGCCGTGGTCGAGTCTACTGAAGAGACACGCCCATGTGTTTTGGGGTCCAGGCCATGTTAGAGTAAATTAGGGAGGCACGGCAGTGTGGTCTTAGGCCCAGGCCGTGTTGATTTCTTCTTTGGCCCAATTTGGTCCATTTTAGGCCCGTTTCTCATTCTTTTCATCCCTAAGTGCTTTCTTGAGTATAAAACATGAAAAGAAAGGATTAAGAGCACCTTTTTACACAATTCAGGGAATAAATCATCCAAAAGTATGCTAAATGTGGGATTAAAATATGTTACTTTTACGGTTTATCAAATACCCCCACACTTAAGCTTTTGCTTGTCCTCAAGCAAAATTCTCAACTTACAATTAAAAAAAACTTTCCACAATTCATAATTCTCACTAATAATGTCTTATCATAATTCATAGATAATTTATACATGGATAATTTAATCCAAAGGCTCCTAAAGATTCAAACACTTCTAAGTCATATATTTGTAGCATGAAAACATAGGTGTCTCCCTTTATCTAAATAATTACCTCCGATTTAAAATCGACAAAGATTGACATCCTCACTCAAGATTCACTCAAAGCACTCGAAGTGTTTAAGGTTTAAGAAAAAACACTCATAAGTCGAACCTGAAAAGTTAATCCCATAGGCTTGCCTGAAAATCAAATCTCCACCACTGTAATATGAGATGATACACAAATCAAAAGGTCTTTAATAGGTTTGTAACGGGGCTTGGGTTAATGGTGTGGATAAAGGCTAAATTAGAAGGTTAAAATCAAGATTGAATTGACGAGTTACCTAACTTTAGAAAAATGAACTAATAACCTGATAATTACATCACATGAAAATACTAATAATACAAGTTTCTTCTTCAAGATGTTGAATTTAAACATACAAGCTCTTAGAATATAGAACTAATAATGAATATACTTCATTGTTCTTTAAGAACAAATCAATAAATACATAATATAAGAAAGAACCTTATCAGCTGAAATAAAGTATTTAGTTAGGCAACTGCTCAAATCAAATCTCGACAAAAGGGTAGTCAAAGGAATGGTGATAACAAATATGAGTGAGGTTTTGGGTTAATTTTATTGGGTGAATCAATAAAAAGGGTTGTTAGGATCAAAGGGTTCACTAAGGGTTAATTGTGAAGGTAAACTTTTTAGTGGAGTGAGTGGGTTAAAACCTAGGTGCCTTTTATCATCTTAGTTTATAAAATCAAAAATGTAGTCTTGACGTGTATAATCGAGGCAAGTTCTAGAATAATAATTCAGTGTTGACACACTCATAATCAATAAAGTGAGCATGGAAAAGAATATATGCTCTATAAGGCTCAAAATCTCACAAAAATTATAAATCATCAATGCATAATTAAATATGACTTAATCTAAGACATATTAATAAGAATCATAAATCATCAAAATTTCATCTAATTAGTAATATGAGAAAATTACTTATGAACTAGATATAATTCAGGGATTTGAGAATAATGCAAAAAGTTAGGTACTTTTACCCCCCCCACACTTAAGATGTACAATGCCTTCAATGTACAAAGATGGATAAATAATTATGTGATACTAAAATCAAAAGAGAATAGGAGAAGTGACACTTCCTAAAGTTTTTCTGGGATCACTATTCCTGGCTTGATTTAGAGGAGGAAGCGGTGGTGCTATGGTGGATGCCAACAATCACTGTGCTAGATGAAGAAATTGGGAAACTCGTGACGGATTAGCCATGAACTAATAAGAAATTTTCAAAATAAACTAATTATATATATGAAGATGAGAAAGAAGACGGAAAGAAAATGGAAAATAAACTAAATTGTAAGTAAAAGATGAATGGACTGTTAAGTCCTTATTATCGGATGGTTCGCGAGGTGGTTGTGATTCCTAAAGATGTGTTGAGTTGGTGTTCGTGGTTCTGGTGTGATTCCCTAGCAACCTAAAGAACCTAAAACCAAGAAACTAGAATAAAATAAACTAAATTAAGCAGAAGAGAAGTAAAGATAAGGAAATTGAAGCAAAAGAGAAAAGGAAAATAGAATCGAAAAGGTCTCAAAGACCCTTGGCGTGTTAGAGGGTTGAAGCGGCAGGCATGAACTTATGTAGATCGATCTCCCACAAGGAGATTATGTTTGAATCCTTCCATTTCTTTGACATCGTTATGGTAGAGCAGGGGCTTTGTTAGGAGAAGAATGGTGGGGATGAAGGGTAATGAGAAGGGGGTGAAAAAAGGGAGGGTGGGGGCCTAAATAGAGTTTTCAATTTTGACACCTCCCCACACCCGTGGATTGTGGGCGTGTCGATTCACACGACTGCCTCACATGATCGTGTTGTGAGGCATGTTGTTTCTCCACGCCCGTTTTTCAAACTGCCACGCTTATTTTTGAGAAGTCAGTGTCGACCACGGTCGCATCGCATGGCCGTGGTGTTCTATCGGTGCCCGTGGGTGGTGGTTGGAGTTCGTGACTCGAAGATTATTCCCTCTAACTTGTACCTCTTCTTCCATTGTCAGTACGGAGATTCTATACTTCCACACGACCACGACCACCGCCGTGTGTAAGGCCATGTGACCTAGGAATCTACGCTTTTGGTTAGTTTACAACTAGGCATTCAGATAGAAGAAAAAAAATAAAATAAAAGAACATAAAAAAATGTAAAGTACTTAAGGTTAGTACTTGGGTTGCCTCCCGAGAAGCGCTTGTTTAAAGTCTTAAGCTAGACTTTCCCTTTGTTTGTATAATCATGGTGGTTTGAAGGTTTGAACATCTTCCCTCATGTTGTCGGTTTTATTTTCATGATAAAGTTTAAGTCGAGAAGCGTTTACCTTAAAAGTGCCGAATGTTGGATTGCTTACCTCGACTGTTCTGTATGGGATGATATTGTGTCCCTCAAGAGGGATTCTTTCGATTGTATTTGGTTTTGATGGGATGATTCGAGGATCTGTTTTGTTCATCAATACCTTATCTCTTATTTTGAAGTGATTTAATGTTCCTACGAGCTCTTCTGGGGGCTCCTTCGATTTTACTTCGTGTGGTTTCAGTTCTTCTTTAAAGTGTGTTTTCCACTTGTCTGTTCATCAACCTTAAGGCTTCGTTCTTTATATAGTTTTTCTTTATTTGCACAAGGTCTATGATCCAGCTCAGGTCTGCGGCTTTGTGGTGGATCCTGTGGTGAAATGTGAACAAATTGGTCATTGACAAATTTTACTTTCTCACTTTCATCAATTGATGTCTTGGTCGAGTCAAGAGCTTGTAGACTGATTGATTCGTCACCCATACGAAGAATGAGTTCTCCTGTGCTAACATCAATTTTAGTCTTGGCAATTGCTAAAAAGGGTCTTCCTAAAATTAAAGGAATTGAATTATCCTCATCCATGTCTAAGACAACAAAATCTACTAGGAAAACAAATTTATCAATTTTTACAAGAACATCTTTGATAATACCCCTAGGAATTCTAACAGTTTTATCAGCTAATTGTATACTCATCCTAGTTTGTTTGGGTTTCCCTAGACCTAGTTGTTTAAACATTTTATAAGGCATGACATTTATACTTGCTCCTAAATCAGCTAAGGCATTATAAACAGTTAGTCTACCAATTAAACATGGAATTATAAAACTCCCTGGATCTTTTAGCTTTCGTGGTAGTCTAATTTGTAGAATTGCTGAGCACATTGCGTTTAGCTCCACATGCGACTCCTCATCTAACTTACGCTTGTTTGTCAAGAGTTGTTTTAAAAATTTCCTCAAATCTGGCATCTGTGATAGAGCTTCAAGAAGCTGTAACTTAATATGTAATTTCTTTAAAAGTTTAAGAAACTTACTGAACTGTTCCTCTGTATCGTCTCTCTTCAATGCTTCGGGATAAGGTATGCGAGGTTGGTATTCATTGATTACCAGTTTTGGCTTTTCTTGGGTTACCTCAACTTTACTTTCTTCTACCTCACTTTCTTGTATTGAATTAGGTTCATCTAACCCTACATTTTCTTGAGCTGTTATGGCTTGGTTTTGCTCATTTGGGTTAATCTCAGTGTTGCTTGGTAGACGCCCTTGATGTCGTTCGGACATTAACGTTGAAAGTTGTCCAACTGACTTTGTAACTTCCTCGACTGATTTAGTAAGTTCCCTGACTTGGTTCTTGATTCCTTCCATCGATGTTTGTTGGTTTTTCAGTGTTGCCTCGGTGTCTTGGAGACGGTTTTCTGTGGCTGCCATGAATTTTGTCAACATCTCTTCGAGGTTTGGCCTCTTTTCCTGTGGATAAGGCTGATTTTGGAAATTTTGAGGAGGTTGTTGTCTTTGATTTCCTTGATTTCCTTGACCTCCCCATGAAACATTTGGGTGGTTCCTCCAACTTGGATTATAGGTATTACTATAAAGGTTATTATTAGATCTGAAATTATTACCTATATAGTTCATCTGTTTACTTTCTATGCTTGGTTGGTAGGGTGGGTACTCAGTATTTGCCACAGTTCCACTTGCGTCGCACTGCACTACTGGATGTACCTGCGAAGAACACAAACTATCAAGCTTTTTATTCATCATCTCTACCTGTGTTAATAGCATGGTTACTGTGTCGAGGTTAAAAACTCCGGCTGATTTTGTTGGTTTCGTCCTTGTAACCTGCCACTGATAGTTATTCAATGACATCTCTTCAATAAATTTGTAGGCGGCTTCAGGAGTTCTGTTTCTCAGGGTCCCACTGGCGGTTGAATCAATTAGTTGCCTCGTTGAGGGGTTTACACCATTATAGAAAGTTTGGACTTGAAGCCATAAGGGTAAACCATGGTGCGGACACCTTCTCAAGAGATCCTTGTATCTCTCCCATGCGTCGTATAATGTCTCTAAATCCATCTCACAAAAAAGAGATATCATTCCATAATTTGGCCGTTTTGGCGGCTGGATATCATTCCAATTTGATCCCATGTTTTGACCCTCATGGTAACGCCATTGGCTTTATTCCTTAATGAAAAGGAAATAATCAAGACGTATGGCATCATCGAAATGCCATTTATTTTGAAGGTATCACGGAACTCAAAAAATTAGCTATATGAGTATTTGGGTCTTAAATCCGCAAACCATCAAATTGAACAAATTGTTGAATCATTAGTATAGTGTTAAACTTTAATTCCAAGTTATTAGCAACTATAACAGGCCTAACAATACTCGATTCTGCTCCTATTAAATGAGGTTTAGCATAACCATACATACATCTTGTGGTGGTGGATTATTCTCGTCCATCCCTTCAGTAGGATTGGATCCACCTTGTTGTTCTTCTTCTATGTAATTTAGGGCTCGCCTAATTTCTCTGCGATTCCTGCGAGCGGTAGCTTCAATATCACTATCGTATATTAGTGGTCCTTTCAGGTTCCTTCTAGTCATAAACTAGAGGTACCTGCTAGGAAAAGAAAGAAAGAAAATTTACCAAAGTAAAAATAAAAATAAGAGTAAAAGTAAATTGCAAAAATAAAAAAATGACTAAAGTAATAAAAATATAGCTTTCTTAATATTTTAGTTCCCCGGAAACGACGCCAAAAACTTGATCGTTGTTTTGTCGAGTTTTAAAATTTATAAAGAGAATGATCGAACACGAAACTAACTCGACAACGACTTAAGGCAAGTGCACCTATCGAACAGTAGTATAGCTTAGGGAAGACCGGATTGTCGAACCCAAAGGAACTAAAAGTACTAATACTAACCTTCTTTCTATTATTTCGCCTAAATATTAATTGATTGGTTGTTTAATCTAAAACTAACTAACTACTAAGCTAAAGATGCAAAGACAAAAAGAATGAATTGGGGAAATACTGTTGGGAAAAATCAGTTGATTAAGACGATACCCTTAGGAAGAATCCACCTAGACTTCGCTTGTTATCTAACACTGAACCAGATGATTTATTCACTTGACTTGATCCGTAGGATTCCCTAATTTATATTAAACCCTCTTTCTAATTAAAACCCCTAGAATCGCATTAACTCGATCTATGGACTCCCATATTAAGTTTTACCCTAATTCGGCAAAATCTTGTCACCCTATCTCTAGGCACACGATCAACTCCACTTAATTATTCTAGATCTACTCTTAGGCAGGGACTTTTGCTCCACCACTTAAGCACATTCGACTTGAATCAATATCCCAGAAATATTAACACAAGAATTAAGCACACATAATTAAGAAAAAAATCAAGCATTTATCATATAGTTTTGAAAACAATAACAAGATCCGTCTTAGGTTTCATCCCCTTCAGGTATCTGAAGGGTTTAGTTCATAATAATAAAAGAAAACATTTCAGAAGAACAGATAAAACAAAACATAAGAAATCCATAAAACCCCCTGAAGGAATTGAATGAGAAATTCGATGTCTTGAGTAGAATTTTGGCTTCTTGAGATGGATCAACTGGCTATCTTCAAGTGATTCCCACAAATATGGCCTTCCTGGCTCAGCTCCTTGGCCTAACTATCCGCAAAAGCCCTGGCAGAAGGTTTCTGCCGAACTCCCCCTTTAAGTTGCCCCATAGGGTGTTTATATAGACTTTTGAGATGTTTTACTTAGCCCCTACATATCCTAATTCAAGTAGAATTCCTACTAGGGTGTTTGAATAGGCTTTGGAATGTGTTTCTTTGCCTCCAAGTATCCTATTCTGAGTAAAACTCCTCTTGGTCGCAGCAGGGACATGCCCATGGCACACACCCGTGTGAATCAATTTCAGGCCGTGGTCAAGTCTGCTAAAGAGACACGCCCGTGTGTTTCGGGGTCCAAGCCATGTCAATTTCTTTTTTGGCCCAATTTGGTCCATTTTAGGCCCGTTTCTCGTTCTTTTCATCCCAAGGTGCTTTCCTGAGTGTAAAACATGAAAAGAAGGATTAAGAGCACCTTTTTACACAATTCAGGGAATAAATCATCCAAAAGTATGCTAAATGTGGGATTAAAACATGTTACTTTTACGATATATCAATGGGCTTTAAAGATAACTTAGCAACGATCTCAAAAACATAAAAATTATCAAAAATCGAAATAAAAACTAATCTTAATCAAGATAAATAGAAGTCGAATCCTAAGCTTGAGTTTCTTTCTTTTTTCTTTTCTCTTGTTTTGGTCATAAGGTAAAAAGATGATAATGGCTTTCTTTTTTAATGTTTTGTTTTATTATATTTACATTATATTATGTTTTTATTATTTGAACATTTATGATTAATATATAAAAACTATATATATTAACCAATATGCCGACCACTAACTTATATAATGGGCTAATTGCATCATAAAACCTCCAAATTATAAAAACAACAACAATTAGGCACTTTCTTATTTTGTAACGACCTGAATTTGGGCCTAGTAGAATTGGGCCCAATGGGCCTTGGGCGTAGTAGCGTTTAAAATTTTTGAGAATAAGAGAATGGCTTTAATGCAAGTTTGATCTAGTAGGTGAGTGATTTTGGAAGGTTAGGGGGCTTCTATGAAGTCCCGGGTTCAAACTTTGGCTTTAGGGAAATTTTGGTATTAGGTAAATAAAACCTTGGGAGTTAGTAGGTATGCTTTAAGAATAAAATGTGGAGAAAATGACACAAGTGGAGTGTGTGGTGTAGTGGCAAAGTGACGCCACATAAGAGGCAAAGGGGGTGACCCATAAGGAATGAAGGAGGTCCAAGGTTCAAGTCTTGGCTCTTGCATTTTGGCTTTCTTTTTATATGGACTTTAGAATTTGGCCATAGATTTATATTTAGTTACGCATGGTTTTAGACATAAGAGGAGCTTTTGGCCTAGTGGTTAGCGGCGTGGATTATGCTACAAGGGAGCCTGGGTTCGAATCTCATGGAAAGTAAGGGAGTATTTATTTTGCGGATTGGACGGCAAGAGTTTGAGTTTGATTTAAACTTTACTGACGGAGGGATCTTACATCGAAAAGATACAAAGAAGGAAGGTGAGAAGCTAGCTATATATAGATCTGTCTAAGAGGAGAAGGAGCATACTTGGTTGGCATTGGGCATAGGAGTGCTCGGAGTGCGGTTTAGCAGCTTCAGATTCCTATCAGGTGTGTACTCTCTCTACTATAGTTGTAGAGCGACAAATGCCGAAAAGTTGGTCACATGGTTATTGTAGCCACATGAGCGTACGAACGCACGTGTGGAAGCTTCGACGCGATAGTCGAGGCCACCATGAGTATTCTTGTGGGTGTGGGCTGTTGGGCTACGATGGCCCGAAAGGGGCCAAATGGGCCCAATGGACTCGGGGCCCATATGAGTAAATTGTATGATTGAGTAGTAGATAGTGAACTAGACTATGTGAATCTCATATATGTGGCTAGGTTTGGGCTAAATGGGCCACACGAGAGTGTGGGCTCACTTGGGCCGAGAATGGGCCTTAGGCCCATTCACATCATTATCTCTGTTTAGAATACTTGAATTGTTCGAGGAGACAGTGGACCTTCTGTTGGGTCATTAACACCCTAATTTGTAAAATTACCGAAATACCCTTGGGTTGTAAAATTACCAAAATGCCCCTAGTTTGTGAAATTACTAAACTATCCCTAGCTTGTAAAATTACTAAAATACCCCTAATTTGTAAAATTACTGAAATGCCCCTAGTTTACAAAATTATCGAGATACCTTAATTTATGAAATTACCAAAATACCCCTAGGTTGTAAAATTACCAATATACCCCTGATTTGTGAAATTACCAAAATACCCCTAGTTTATAAAATTATTGAAATACCCCTGGTTTGCAAAATTACCGAAATACCCCTAGGTTACAAAATTATCGAATTACCCTTGGTAGGTAAATTACTGGAATACCCTCGATGGGTAAAATTAATGTTATACCCTTAGGAGTTGATTAGCGTGATTGTGTGTAATATTCACACCTCTTTGTCATTACTCTTAAGTATGTGTATGCACTACTAAATGTCGAAGTTATGGTATTTCGCTATTCTTTTACATCTGGTGAGTGAAAGCGAGAAATCAGGTTAGTGACTTTTATTTGTAATTGATATATGGTTATACTGATATGATTTTATGTCGCATTTGGTACATATTAAGATATGTTGCATGCTTAAACCATGATTTCATGCTGCATGGGGGGAAATATGCTATGATTAGAAGGGGAAGTGTATCTGGTGGCTTGTGCCATTTCAGCCTGGTGACTCTATCACAACTCTGATAATCTGATGGCTTGTGCCATTTTAGCCTGGTGACTCTGTCACAACTTTGACGATGAGCAGATAACTGCAGCATGACTGCCATTGATGGTGTGTAACGGATGGAGGGTCGGTTATAGAAATCCCCATTGGTGTGTTTGAAAGGTACGGTGGCGTGTAGTGGATGGATATCTAGGTTAGGTCGGGATTTGTATCACATTACATTGATACCTGATTATCTGCTATTCTTTGTTAAAAAGGGCTAAGGCCCAGATGGTATTTAATGGGCTCGGGCCCAGTTATGGTTCATGTGGGGTAATTGCACACTGAGTTTTCGTAAACTCACCCCCTCTTTTTATTAAATGTTTCAGGTAATTCCCCGCAATAGAGGATTGGACGCCTTGAAGGACTCGGTGGTGGCTATACATCGGAGATACTACTCGTGAACTTTAGTAATTTCGATTTTTACCTTTTCTTTTAGATTATTTATTTTGGGTTAATATTTTGTAATAAGGCCATTGGTTTATTTTTTCTAAGTTTTCATTTATAGCTGTTAAACTTATAAATACGGGGTTTTCTTAAAACATTAGCAATCGTTTTCTAAAATATCATGTTTACGCAACAATGCAAGTTCAACTTTCATAACAAAATAGTTTTTTCAAAATAACAACAACTGCTAAATGGGCATTTAGCAAATCGCATTTTTCTAAAACAAACAATGAACTCGGAGTTCAAAAATTTGATAAAACTTTTCTAAACAATTGCTTAGCTTTTCAACTTCCTTCAATGTGACACGCCAGATTCGGGCCTTCAACTTCCTTCAATGTGACACGCCAGATTCGGGCCTAACTTTTAGGCCAGGTTTGGGGTGTTACATATTTAACCATCAAATTTTCATTTTACGCGATTAAATCATTTTATCAAATTAAGCACACAAAAAAATAAAATTAATTCATGAAACTTTCACACATGTAAATTTACACATAATTAACACAGAAAATAATATTAAAATGTTTTTCAGACTCGAATTTGTGGTCCCGAAACCACTGTTTCGATTAGGGTCAAAATCGGGCCGTTACATGTAGTCATGTTTGAAATTTTGTTTTGTGAAATGTTTTGGGATGACCTAAGGCATTGCTTGATTAGCCAAGAGCCTAATTAACTAAACTTGATGCTATGTTATCCTTAGTTCCCATAATATGAGAATCAAATTATCCTTTCTTTATGAACCTATATTTGTGAAACCTTGAGCATTTACAAACTCAACCATTTTCTATCCTTAATCTTAAAATGCACTTTAAAATAGACGTTTGGCCATGGATGTTGAGGGTTAGGTAGAGACATTGTATGTTGGATTTGGTGCCCACAGTGTAGTATATTCGATTATAAACTTGTAATTTTTTCAAATAGATTTATTAATAAAATAAATTCATCTCTTACAATTAATATACTTTGCATTATTTTTCTCGAATGAATTTTGCATGCAAAGGAAAATGGAAGCAAATGTTGTTCATGGGTTGTCTAATGTTTAACTACTACTAAGCAATATTACATGGTTAGATCGTAATATGAAAAGACAGCTTGTATTAGTAGACGAACCTAAACATATCCTTAGTCTAATCGAAAATAAGCAAATTGATTAAAAGGCTAATATGCCGTCTATCAAGTCCAATTGGGCAGATGTCTTTTCTTAGGCATCAGAGCGGATGACTCCCAGAAGATAGAGACATAAATGTGACTGACTAGACTGACAGTACATCAAACAAGACCTAAAAAGTATAGATCCTGAATCTATTTATGGATTTATTCACTTGTGACGTTCATATAGTGGCATATTTATATCCTGAGTGGATGGCGGACTATGCATGCATGACTCGTACACTTTGATGTAAGTAAAAGCTTGAGTTCGAATAGATAAGGAACTAAAGTTGGTCCGTTGGGTGTACGACTTCTATAGCATGTAGTGTCATTCACAATAGTTAAATTCATAGCTCGAGAAATAGGTAAAGGATATCATTTCATTGGCATTACATGGTTGATGAAAAGTAAACATGGTCATGGGTCTTTCGTCTTTATGATGAATGACTTAATTATTATTCGATAGTAATTGACTTTTCATGAAGGAAGATGTAATGATTACCATGAGATAAAATAAGATCATATTGGGAGAATGGGTTTTATCCCAAAGAGATCAAAGATATCCTAATGAGGGTAACACATTTATGACTAGGTCATTGGATGAGCACTGAGTAGTTGCTTTCATAATGGTATGTCATTGGGGTGAGCTCAATCACGATACTATAGTGGAAAGCTTCGTGACTAAATAAGTTTATAATAGGCGAAAATTCGGAACCTAATTATAAATTATTTGAGCCCTAAACACATATGTCTAACAGATCCCTCCGCTAGCTCGTTGAAACCAGAAATGAATTGCTAGGTTTGAACAAAAATTAACAGAATTAATAGGAAAAGAGAAATGAAAAACATTCATGAATGATTATGGTTTTTTCTAAAATGGAAAAATGAAATCATTTGGAAATGGATGTAGGTTTCCAAAAATGGAAATGATCAATTTCCAATTCTATATGGATTACTTACAAATGATCAGAAGAATGAGTTTATATTTTTGAGCTATTTTGAAGATCGAAAATGAAAATAAATCATTCGGACATAGTGAACATGTTGAGTTATGAAATATTGAACATGTTTTCTCAAAAATTTACCATGCATAAAATCGTCAAAAATTTTACGGGGGTAAAATCATCAAAATTTTATTGGGGTAAAATAGGGATGAGAAAATTTTTTAATATAGAATATTAAATTTTTTTTTGGGAAATAGAAAAATAAAATTGGGTTGAATCACGTTATAGAGTACTAAGTCAAAAGGCCCAAGAAGTACTCGTAATTGGACCCGATGTGAGATAGGCCCAAAACCCCTCATATAGCTTCAAGAAGGAGACAACCCTAATAGGAATACTAGAGTGTGTCATCCACCCCACTCCAAATCTAAGTAGGAAGTTATTTTTCTATTTGAAATAAATCACTACAACTCAACAAGGGTTCTTCCTTCTCTTCCTAAAAATAGATGACACAGGTAGAGCTATTAACACAACTTTAAAAGATTGTTACTCTACTAAAAAATAGAGAGAATTTATTCTCAAATATCAAATATATATTTTTTCGGAATAAAAATTCTACCAGTTTCTATTAAGAAGAGAGAATTTTCATTTTCACCCTAAATAAAATAGAGAAAACTTTTTCTAGTTTTGTGTTTAGATTCAATTGGTTCAAGCCCACACTTGAAGTAATTCATGGTACGAGAATAGCGAAGAAGATCATTTGGTTGCAACCTGGGAACAACAAACATCTACTAAGCCGAAAACACAAGTATGAATTTGATTAGGGTTTATGGCTATAAATATCACAAACTAGTCGATTATCAAAATTTTAACTTTTTACTATGCAAAAAAACCATTTTCAAACCATATTTTTCTAACATTGTGGGGATTCCAAATTGTTCTTAAGAAAAAAGTGAAGAGATTGTTTGATATTAAATGTATCGACTCTTATAAAAGGTGCGTATAATGAAAAATGCGAGCAAACAAAAACATTGTGAGGGTTAAAAGCATGGTTAGTGATAAAAACATTGTGAGTAAAAGAGCGAAAATTTTTTAGAAAACACTCAAATGAGAACCTTTTATGAGCTTAAAAGAAATCTTTCATTTCATAATGCACAAGACTTGCTAGCTTTTTGTATGCATCAATATTAAACAATATCTTTCATTTCTTTGGAGAAATAAGGAATGTGAAAGAATGAGAAATAAGGTAGTGAGCTTAATGACTACTTTGGGGATGAATAGGGAATAATTTCATGTGGTTTATTGTTTCTAGTGCTTGAAACCATTTTGAGCTATCTTTCCGTTTGAAATCCAAACCATCCTAAGCCTCTAAATGTTACAAGCCTAGAAGACCTATGTGACCTAAACATTTCCTTTGCATGATCTTCTTGATTTGTTTATAATTAGCTCAATGAATGCTTTTAATTCGCATTTTGTGTCTACTACATATCTATATAGTTTATGTTGATGGATCACATAATCGAGTATTTATTCATTTGAATTGCCTCTAGGTTTGGTATTTCCTTAACTTAGTGAACTAGGTATATTTGCTTTAGGAGTATTTAAGTTAGCTAAACATTAATCTTAAGTTGCATGCGAGAAATGTTTTGTACAAATTCAATACTTTATTGTTATGCTTCTTATTTGTCAACATATTCCAAGGGTCGTCTTATGCATGTGTTTTGAATTTGCTTGAGGATAACAAAAGACTTTCTAACACCCCAAACTCGGCCCATACGTCATGGCCGGATCTAGTATGCTATGAGTTGAATGTTGAAAACTTTGCTTGTAGGGTTTTGAAGAATCTCAGTTTATTTTAACCGATTAATCATTAATTGTGATATTTTGAAGAAACTTCAGCATTTGCGATAGACACACTTGGAAAACCCATTTTAGTTTCACCTTATAATTAAGACATTGAAAATATAAATTTGTAAGACATATAGAATAAATAAAGAAGAAAAAAAATATAAAACGATAACCTAAATTATGGGGCATCATTACAAAAATAATCCCAAATTTAAACTTAAGGAAAAAAATAAAAAAAATAGAAATAGTCTATAAAGATAACAAAAACTTGATGGCCCCTCAAGTCCGCCTCGGCTCCCATGTCCACGATCTACTGTTCATCTGAAATGTTGGGAAAATAAACCAGATGAGTCACCAAGACTCAGTGTGCAAATCCTAAAAACACATAAACGCCTTGGGCCCACAAACACATTATGGGCCTAGGCCCATTCATAATGGCACATAATATATTACATGCAACATGGCCCATCCCAAACCTAAAAGTCCATCCTTTACACACCCCCATACCAACCATCACACCGTGGGGATTTCTACAATCAACCCTCCATCCGCTACACACCATATCGACAACTGTGCTGCCTATCATAAAGATCGATCACTATGTGACCTATGTGGCCAAGCCACCGATCGCTATGCGACCTTAATAATATATATATCGACAGCTGCGATGCCTGTCATAAAGACCGATCACTATGTGACCTATGTGGCAAAGCCACCGATTGCCTCGCGACCTGCTTCCCTTCCTCATATCATTCCCATCCCATGCATACATACATGCAAGAATCAGAACATTAAACTATCTAAACAGATCACATACTTTCACATACTTCGATACACATAGAGAAGTTTCTATGATTACGTACCTGGCATCCCTTGCCTACCCTTTTTGGGTAATACGACTGTTCATACAGCCTCATTTTTTAGCTTTTAGCCCATAACATACATATAATACATATTAGCTAGTGTGATAGAGATCTACACACCTGATTACCGATAGAACAATACTTTCTATGTTTCCACTATTAGAAGTCAATACAACTGCTATCTGCCTAAGATGTTGTTTAGAAGCCGGTCCATAACTCGGTGGCCAATCTCGAATAGCAGAAACCGGCGTTTCTTAAACTTTAGGGCTGGGATTACATATCCAACCCCTTCCTTTAATTTGCTGACATTCGAATCCATGAGTGATCTTTGGTTAGAAGATACTATGATGATTGATTAACGCAACATTAGGCTAAGGCACGAATAATGAAAAAGAACCCGATTAAACAACATAGGAAAACTTGAGCCCTTACCTTGAAATCCCGAAAAGAGATTGAGACTCCAAGACTAGCATTTTTGACTTTTAGATCTAGGTGATCTACCTAAATTCCCGAATGTCACCCAACAAGAAATTATACAAAACCATCAAACCATTAGCTTTTCGGCTTTGTCTTCCAAAAATCGAAAGAGAAAGTGAAGAGATAGGAAAATCAACACTCACCTTAACACAAAGAATTTGACTACCCCTTAGCGATTTCGGCTTTTGAGAAGTTCAAAAGAAAAGATGATAGGAAGAAGTCTATGTAGATTCGATTTTAGTGAAGAAATCGGCAAAAGGGAATAGAAAGTATTCAGCTATGGAGATGAGAAGAGAATTCAGAGTTTAGGCTTTTGAAAGAAAAGATGTTGAGAACAATTGGGAGATTTCAGCTTTTGAAAGAAAAAAGAAAAAGAATATAGAACAGAATAATAGACTTTCGGATTTTGCATAAAAGTGAGGATGAGAGAATGGAAAAATAAAATACGGACCAAATACCGGAATTGAAGAGATATCCCCTCTATTTAAAGAGAATATCGACATCCACACTAACCAAATGTAGGGATTGCCCTCTTTTGAAAACTAAAACTAATTAATAAACAAGGGGAAATTTTGGCACCCCTTAGTCCTATCTAGCCGTCCCCCTTTTGCACACAGTGTCCCAAATTCAGCAACAAGTTGCTTCCTAGATAGCTCTTAAACTTTTTCCCTTATCTTTATCCAAGCACACCTCAAAAGAGGCCTAGACAACACCATCTCTTCCTCCCTTTATCAGTACATTATCAAACTTATTATCCACTAAAATGCCCCTATTTCTAAGCCTTGTTTCCGTCCAACCTTATCTACCTAAATGCCAAAATTTAGCTAACTTTAATTAAAAGAATTAGGCTTCATGTAACTTGAATGTGGGCCTCCTCAATTGACGCCACCTCCTTGCTCTCTAAGTGGCACCACTTTGCCACTAGGCCACAAGCCCACTTTGTATCCTCTCTTCTCTTAATCAGCTTATGAGGCCTTATGCCTGAGACTAGGGTCCACTAAGTAAGAAAAATAAATTTTCCATATTGTCTCCCCTAACTTTAAGGCTTCAAATAATCCCGATAATACCTTAATATTCTTATTCTAGGTGCTACACATACATATTAACTCCCATGCGCAGAGATTAAAAGTTTCAGGACTTTTGGGGCGTTACAACCCAATAGGCCCAAATCTACTAGGCCCAAATTCGGGATGTTACAAATCTACCCTCCATAAGGAAATTTTGTCCTCAAAATTTTCAACTAACTATCAATTGTACTACCCAAGTCTCATCACTACGCTTTCGCTGCGCACTCTAATTCTAAAAATAAACACTCAATATACTACAGTAGGGTACGCACCAATATTTGTATCTGGAGTGTCTTCATCCCCTTGGCGATGAGCTACAAAGACCAAAGCTGGCTGCCTCGCCTCAGCATAACCTGCATCTCTACCTAGTGCTCCAAGACCGCGTTCATTACAAATATCGCCCCTGGCTTGCCATGGCCCCTTGGTGGTTGCTCACCTTCTCTATCCGGCTGAGCATTCCCCTGCATTGCCTCGTGGCTGTGGACAGTCTCTAATTTGATGGTCCATAGACCCACCCCTAAAGCACTTTCCACTGCCTGCCCAACACTCACCTACATGGAATTTACCATATCGAGCACATTTCTGTGTCTGGCTACCAGCATGGTCTCTTATCCCATCTTAGCCTATCTGACCTAGGTCTTTTTTGAATACTCCCAGTTGTCCCTGATGATCCAAAATTTCTCTTACCTCTACCCTTATCTCTATCCCGATTCAATTTCTCCATTCGCTTTACCTCCTCAGCTATCTTAGCTTTCTCCAAAAGCACAGCAAATTCCCTCTCCCTCTGTGGAGCTATCAAAACACGTAAATCGTCCCTCAGGCCATCCTCAAATCGAACACACCGTTCATGTTCTGTGGGTACCATCCTTCAAGCATAACGGCTCAAGCATAAGAATTCTACTTTATACGCCGCCACCGACCTACTTTTCTGAGCCAGATTCAGAAACGCTCTGCACTACGCATCCACATAGCTCGTTCCAATGTACTTGCTCTGGAACACCGCTTTGAAATAATCCCAGGTGATACGGTCAGCCATGGTACCATCCTTAACCGTAAGCCACCATTGATACGCTTCATCCCGGAGAAGGGACACTACTCCTTTCAGCTTCTCTTCTCCCGTAAAATCCAAATCATTCATTATGCGTTCGACCGCCTCCAACCAATACTCAGCTGTACTAGGGGCTACACCGGAAACTCCCTTAAACACTTCTGCCCTATTGGCTCTAAGTTGCTTCGATACAGGTTTCTAGGCTCCTGTGCCCATGCCTTCCCCAATTACCCTCTCTAAAACCCTTAACATCGCTTGATATACCGTATCATCTCCAGCCGTCTGATCCTGGAATTCTGCCTCCACCGCTAGTGGCACTAGTACCTCATTCCCTTACTAGCGATCGGACCCTATCGGTTCTGACACAACAATCTTACCTCTACCTCGGCCACGCACACCACGTCCTCTAGTGCTCATTCTACAGATTCATGTTTATCTGATTAGAAGTTTTATGAATCATTAATTTCTTCTATTGATTAATAACGAACAATCTATGGAAAGTAGTTTTAATAGTAGTTCTTTCAAATTTGTACTCTATCTACAAGGTTCAGTTCTCAGGTCTGTACTTCCTAGCTCTAGGATCCACATACATTCAATCATCACACATCAACATACAAGTAGCATCCATGAACTCACATTCATCACCTAAGGATATTTTTGTCATTTTACTACCCAGGCGTATTTTCGTTATTTTATCCTAGGGTATCTTGGTGATTTTACAAAATAGGGGTATTTTGGTAATTTTACAATTCAAAGGTATTTTAGTAATTTTATCAACCGGGGTATTTCGATAATTTTACAAATTTTGGTAATTTCTTTACAAATCCAGGGTATTTTAGGAAGTTTTCACAAATCAAGGGAATTTTAGAAATTTTACAAAACTAAGGATAATTTTACAAAAATAGGGTGGCTGGTCCCTTTCGGGTTTTAGTTATAAATTTTAGCCCATCAACAAGTCCTTGTGGCTAAGGTGAACAGTCACTACGCACTAGGTAGGATTCCACTGAAGAGGAGGTGAGCCACTAGGGCTGCTTAAATACCAAGCTCTCCCTAGATCCAATCCTAGACATGCGTATGCCTGTTACCACACCCTAACCCTATGACTTGTCCACAGACATGTTTAATTAGAATTAAGTCTTACGGGATTTGAAGAATTGTTTAATCTAGGCCTAAGGTCCATTAACACTATCATACTAGTCTACGTCCATGAAACCCATCAAACCCAACATACATATCATATCAAGAGTTTAGAATACTTACCTGCGTGGATCGGGTGCCGGTAGACTCGAAGGCCATATCTCAACCGAACTTTTCTCGACTTACATTACTTTTACAAATCACTACTAGACCCACTTCGCAGCCTGAGTTTTGAACTAGGCTCTGATACCAAAATGTAACACCCCAAACCCGGCCCATACGTCATGGCTGGATCTGGTATGCTATGAGTTGAATGTTGAAAACTTTACTTGTAGGGTTTTGAAGAATCTCAATTTATTTTAACCGATTAATCATTAATTGTGATATTTTGAAGAAACTTCAGCATTTGCGATATACACACTTAGAAAACCCATTTTAGTTTCATCTTATAATTAAGACATTGAAAATATAAGTTTGTAAGACGTATAGAATAAATAAAAAGAAAAAATATATAAAACGATAACCTAAGTTATAGGGGCTTTATTACCCAAAATTTAAACTTAAGGAAAAAAATAAAAAAATTGGAAATAGTTTATAAAGATAACAAAAACTTGATGGCCCCTCGAGTCCGCCTTGGCTCCCATGTCCACGATCTATAGCTCATCTGAAATGTTGGGAAAAATAAACGGGTGACTCACCAAGACTCAGTGTGCAAATCCCGAAAACACATAAACGCCTTGGGTCCATAAACACATTATGGGCCTAGGCCCATTCACAATGGCACAAAATATATTACATGCAACATGGCCCATCCCAAACCTAAAAGTCTATCCTCAACACACCCCCGTACCAACCATCACACCGTGAGGATTTCTACAATCAACCCTCCATCTGCTACACACCATATCGACAGCTGTGTTGCCTGTCATAAAGACAGATCACTATGTGACCTATGTGGCCAAGCCACCAACTGCTATGTGACCTTAATAATATATATATCGACAGTTGCGATGCCTGTCATAAAGACCGATCACTATGTGACCTATGTGGCAAAGCCACCGATCGCCTCGCGACCTACTTCCCTTCCTCATATCATTCCCATCCCAAGCATACCTACATGCAAGAATCAGAACATTAAACTATCTAAACAGATCACATACTTTCACATACTTCGATACACATAGAGAAGTTTCTATGATTACGTACCTGGCATCCCTTGCCTACCCTTTTTGGGTAATATGACTGTTCATACAGCCTTATTTTCTAGCTTTTATCCCATAACATACATATAATATTGATTAGCTAGTGTGATAAAGATCTACACACTTGATTACCGATAGAACAATACTTTCTATGTTGCCACTATCAGAAGTCGATACGACTGCTATCTGCCTAAGATGCTGTTCGGAAGCCGATCCACAACCCGGTGGCTAATCTCGAATAGCAGACACCGCGTGTTTCTTGAACATTAGGGCTGGGATTACAGATATAACCCCTTCCTTTGATTTGCTGACATTCGAGTCCATAAGTGATCTTTGGTCAGAAGATACTATGATGATTGATTAACGCAACATTAGGCTAAGGCACGAATAATGAAAAAGAACCCGATTAAACAACATAGGAAAAATTGAGCCCTTACCTTGAAATCCCGAAAAGAGATTGAGACTCCAAGTCTAGCGTTTCTGGCTTTTAGATCTAGGCGATCTACCTAAATTTCAGAATGTTGCCCAACAAGAAACTATACAAAACCATCAAACCATTAGCTTTTCAACATTGTCTTCCAAAAACCAAAAGAGAAAGTGAAGAGATAGGAAAATCGACACTCACCTTAACACAAAGAATTTGACTACCCCTTAGAGATTTCAACTTTTGAGAAGTTCAGAAGAAAAGATGATAGGAAGAAGTCTATGTAGATTCGACTTTAGTGAAGAAATCAACAAAAAGGAATAGGAAGTATTCGGCTATGGAGATGAGAAGAGAATTCAGAGTTTCGGCTTTTGAAAGAAAGGATGTTGAGAACAATTGGGAGATTTTGGCTTTTGAAAGAAATAAGAAAAAGAATAGAGAACAGAATAATAGACTTTCGGCTTTTGCATAAAAGTGAGGATGAGAGAATGGAAAAAGAAAATAGGGACCAAATACCAGAATTGGAGAGATATCCCCTCTATTTAAAGAGAATATCGGTACCCACACTAACCAAATGTCGGGATTGCCCTCTTTTGAAAACTAAAACTAACTAATAAACAAGGGAAATCCCAGGCACCCTTAGTCCTATCTAGTCAGTCCCTTTGCACACACAAAGTCCCAAATTCGCCACCACTTGCTTCCTAGATAGCTCCTAAACTTTCTCCCTTATCTTTATCCAAGCACACCTCCAAAATAGGCCTAGACAACACCATCTCTTCCTCCCTTTATCAGCACATTATGAAACTTATTATCCACATAAAATCCCCCTATTTCTAAGCCTTGTTTCCGTCCAACCTTATCCACCTAAATGCAAAAATTTAGCTAACTTTAATTAAAAGAATTGGGCTTCATGTAACTTGAATGTGGGCCTCCTCAGTTGACGCGACCTCATTGCTCTCTAAGTGGCGCCACTTTGCCACTAGGCCACAAGCCCACTTTGTATCCTCTCTTCTCTGAATCAGCTTATGAGACCTTATGCTTGAGACTAGGGTCCACTAAGTAAGAAAAATAAATTTTCCCTATGGTCACCCCTAACTCTAAGGCTTCAAATAATCCCGATAATACCTTAATATTATTATTCTAAGTGCTACACATACATATTAACTCCCATGCGCAAAGATTAAAAGTTTGAGACTTTTGGGGTGTTACAACCCAATAGGCCCAAATCTACTAGGCCCAAATTCGGGATGTTACAGACTTTTTTAAACTAAGCCTTATTGGATTATATGTTTTGATATAACAAATTAATGTGTTTTTGAATAAAAACTAAATTTGAGAAATTTGATAAAATCAAGTTGAAAAAGTTTCAATTGAGTCAAACATTTTCAATATGTTTTAACCATTTTCAAACAAGTCAGAACTGCTCTAGGATAAAAAGTATCGATACTTTTTTTTCTAAGTATAGATATTTTACAAGTTATCGATACCCCTCAGATAATCAATTCCAAATCAAAATTCTACCATTTTCAAACTCTAGTAGGTATCTATCCAGTCTCGATACTTTTCTTAAAGTATCGATATATTTTCTAAGGTATCGATATTCCTACTCCAGCGGTCACTAAACTCTACATTAATTACAAAAAATATCAATACCCTTTTAGTATGTATCGATACTCGTTGTTGCAAGTGAAGTTTGTGACATGGTATTTCATTCCCAATGGCTACATTCAGTTCTACAACAACCACAACGATTGGAAATCAATTAGAGGATAAAAACACCATCTTCCAAAAGTTTATCAATAATAAGAGACATGCACATAGCTTAAAGATCAATTAAAACAACCTAGAGTTTAATTCTTTCATACATCTTCTCGTAAACACTTGTGAGCTTTCATTGTATTCATTTAGCTCAATTATTTTACTTTGTCTTAGTGCTTAATTGGCAAACATCCTGATCTTGTAAGGATTGTTTCTTTGTTTGTTTGTTTGTTTCTCTTTAAGAAAGGGTTTATTCTTAAGGTTTGGGTAGAAACCTTAATTGAGTTGTATCTTAATATTTTTTGGTATAAGTCTTAAGAGAGATTGTAAGGTTAAACCTTACCCTCAAAAGTTTCCAAATTAGTAGATTTGGAGAAAATCCTTAGTTGTGGAAAGCTAAGGTAGTGGAGTAGGCAATTGGGGCTAACCCACTATAAATGATTGTGTTCTTTACTGCATATTTTTCTTTTCTTCCACCAAAATTTTTAAAGTCCAATTCACCCCAGCTCTTGGCATTTTCAATTTGCTCCATCGAGCCAACAGACTTAGTGTGGGGGAGTTTGATATGTCATAATTTGATAAATCAAATTAGGCTCTCCAATAAACTTGATGAGCTTATTCTCAAGCAATTTAAGTGTTGTTTATATGTTGTTTTTATTTATTTCTAAGCATTAATAAAAGTTTTTGTTTAATTTTACACCATTTTGATAACCTAAAATTTTGATTAAGTTGGTGTAAGGAGACAATAAGGACTCAAACTCGAGGACAATGTCATTTAGAGTGAGTATCGCGACACCAATGCGATGGAAGTCGTGATATCCCTAAAAGTGTTAAAGTGAAGAAATTAAGTCCATTTCAAGTGGTATCGCAACACCAAGGGATGGGTATCGTGACACCAAAACCCTCAAGATCCTAATTTAGCTAATGTTTTTGGGTATCGTGACAATGAAGGTTAGGTGTCGCGATACTGCTGCCTAATGGGTGAAAAACTACAGGGGCAATATTGTGTTCAAACAAGCTTAAGTCTTTTTTTTTCATTTAAGGGAATGATAGTCAATGTTAGGTTAAATGTTACTATATTATAAATACTACTTTATAAGCTTTGGAAGACCATTTTTATTGGCTGAACATTTCTCCTTTATGTTTCATAGTTTTAGGTTAGGTTTTCTTTTCTTTTCTTTTCATATTTAGATTAGGTTTAGAATATATTTTATTTTTGTTGTTTCCTATTTGTTCTTTTATTGTCGAAGACTATGCAAAAGGAAGATGATCAAACTCTTGGGCTTTATTGGATTTCCATCAATTAAATGAGTATTTTCTTAAACCCTTAACCTTTATTTTATGCTTACCATGTGTTTGGTAAAATGGTTGTTTAGATTTAAGTTTGATTATGTGCTAAATTGGTTGATAGATGGTTGAGTGGTTATTTGTTAGTTTAAGTTAATGTTTGTTCTTAATTAATTAATTTTTCAATTATATCGAAATGTTTAATACGTTAGAGTTGACGCCTCTAATGGAAAATCTATATAAACGAGATCGAGAGGAGAGTTTATCATTGGATAGTTGGATACAATTGTGCCGAATAGTGAGATCGAGAGGAGATCTATATGCCTAGGTGAGACCGATAGGAGAACCTAGGTGGTATCTTTTAGTATAGGATGAGACTGAGAGGAGATTCTTAGCTAAGAGTGACAAAGAATATAACCGTTATAGGTTTATTAGCTTAGTTAGCGAGTAACGAACCAATCAACCACTGTTTTATCATATTCATTGTCTAAAGTAATAGGGAAGAAAATTAGATTAGTTTATTCAATTGATAATTTTAATTTAGTATATAAACAATTTATTTTTGAATTTGCACTAATAATTCTTAACTCGATTAGATTAGCAATTGTTTAATTGGTAATTGATTTGATAAACACATTTACCAATTTGAAAATCTCTTGGGTTCGATCCTTGGAATACTTGTGTGTTCCATTGTAACACATATAAATATTACAATTGACTTGTCACACTTTCGGTAAAGTTTCCATATATTTAAGTATAATAGTGTTGATTCATAGCCCCCATATGCATGCACCAGGGCTAAGAATCAACACAAAAACAATCAAATATCTAGTAGTGTACTACAAGTGTGAAAGGTCAAGTTGTAATACTTTTGGTGTTACATGGAACACTCGAGTATTCCAAAGATCAAAGCCAATAGAGTTTAGGGACTAAATGATGCCTAATTGAGAAGCATACAACAAAGAAATCTAGCTAACTACACATTAAATTCTATATTACAGTAATTCATGATCAGGGTTAATTAAGCTAAGTAACTACCTAACACTAACAATGATCATATTTTAAAACTGTAAAACTACGAAATTAGCAATCAAATAAACATCAATGGTCAGTTGACTTCTATGTTGTTAATTAGTCTTTGGGTTGAGGATTGAAAAGGCTAAACTTCTAATTGGCTCAATTTTACCTTTTGATCACCATTTTACAAATTTGAAAATTTAGTCCAATTTATCTCACCAAACTAAGTCAGGATAAACAAATTGATGCTCAAGAAGATCTCATCTCGGTCTTACATATCTATATGTTCCCTTAGAGGCATCAATTCTAAGTTTTAAAGTTTATTTAATTTAGTTTAGTTTTTACATTTTAGTCCTTAAACCAAAATTATCCAAGCAATAGTTCAATCAACCAACCACCATAAATTTAGTTACCTAACATGATTTCCATACAAAAAGCAACCCAATGAACATTCAAAGCATACATTAGATTAAGCACAAAAAGTAGGGATAAGAAAGCTTAGTAGTTTCTTGATGGATGCTTGAAGGAGAAGATGTAGAAAACATGAAGGTGAGAAAAATATCAGCAAAGATCAAATTCTAAGATTTTAAAATGAAAATAAAGCTGAGTTATATTGAAACCCTTGGATGAAATTGATAATACAAGCTAAATTTTGAGTACTAAAATGTAAATAACACCAAGCTACAGTCACACTAACTAACTAACAACTAAAAGCCAAAAAAGTAATAAACTAAGACCTTAAAAAGATGAAGATGAAACAACTAATTAGCTAAAAAGAAGATAAAAAAAGTATGTGTAATAATGCTAAAGGTGGTTCCTTTAAAGTTATCAACCAACAACTTAATACAAACAAAATTTTTGACAAAAGTGCCCAAGACGCTGAATTTTGATTGGGCTGGTGTTGGAAAAAAACCGCCACTACAATTAATTTTCTCCTTGTCCAACAGCGGTATTGCGATACCCAAACTTTGATGGCACAATACCCAAAACATTATCAAAATTGGGGGTCTTGGGGTCTCTAAAACACCCCAAACTCGGCCTAGACATTATGGTGAATCTAGAGATGTCACAAGGAATGGGTTTTGATATCGATCTCTGCAGGTTAAAACCATTTCAGTTTTAAAACTCCTATTTTCCTTTACCCATTATCAAAATGTTTATTCAATTACTTAATTAGTCTTAAATTGTGTTTAATAGCGAAAGCTTACGAAAACGTGGTATTTCAAGAAATTAGTTCGTATTCTTAGAAAAGCATTTGTTTTAGTAGAAACCATAGTTTTCATATATCAGTTGCAAATTAAATAATAAAACGAAAATCTAAATCCAAAAGAAAACTAGCCAAAAAGTCCGGAGATTCCAATTGTTACAAAAATCCAAAAATAGTCTTTAAAATAAAACCATAAACATAACCAGTTTACGAACTCGTGGCCACCAAGAGGCTCCGTTGCACTGATCCGTCTAAATCTGTAGATTACCTGAAAAACAGACAACAGATGTGAGTTTACAAAAACTCAGTGTGCAACCTAGCTGAATTAAGCATGCGAACATACAGAATCATATGCACAGTCAAATACAGATACAATTTCAGATTCAGATTCAGATAACAGATTCAATTTTAGATATACCAAATCTACCCTCATCCTCTACACACCAACTTTGTCCATCCCATCACACCATGTGGGGTTAAAAACAGCAACCCATCCCTACACACCACATTGTGCCATTATGACACATAACAGAATATATATAGTTGAGCTGCCAGAATATAGGTGATCAACGCCGAACAGAATACTTCCTTCTCATATACAAATCCCACCCTAATAATAGATACAGAAAATCAGAAATAGATATAACAGATTACAGATCTTCAACATGCTTATATACATATAACACTTATACGTATGGCTGTACAGTCAGGCATACATATAGCATCCTACTCAGATCAATCTACCAGAACATCACAGTATACAAATCGGGGTTTAAAAGCCCTTACCGACTATAATAGGCCCACAGTCGATCAGAGCGACCCGTGCGACCCTTGGGAAATTTTTTATGGGCCCATATACGTGTGGCCCACACTCCCAGATTAGACTTGCTCATGTGGTCCACACGGCCGCCCAAAATCCACATGCCCGTGTGACATGCCCTTGTGGGCCAACACTCCCAACTTGGCCTAGCCCTTGTGTCCCACATGACCACACTCGAGCCACCACACGCCCATGTGGCATCGACAGATTTATTTTTTGGCTTTTATCAAGCTTTGTTTTTTTGCGTTTCGGGTACACACCTGGTATCAATTTGATGCAAACATAATCCCGAGACCACCAGAACCTATATTTGACATACCAAAGCTCAGAATCAAACTTAACACATGATTAAACAGAAAACTCAAAGACCAACCATAGCTCAAATCAAGCGCTTATCGCTTACCCCAACACTTCAAACGATTGACTATGATTTCGCAGGAGTAGAATCACGATCTTCCTGATTTGCTACTGCCAAAACAATCGTATAACCCCAATCGAGTTGAAAAAAAACAAAAGTTACAGAATAGAAAAACCCCACTTACTAGAACGTGCGATGAAAACCGAAATACCGAGAACGAAGGTGTGACGGCCAACAAAAAGGAATCGAAATCGAAAGGGGAATAGGAAGAAGAAAAAGGAAGAGAAACAAGGAACTAATGTCAGTTATTTTTTTGGAAAGAGAGTTTTTTGTTTTCTAAAAAAAATGGATAAAAACAAGAAATACCCCAAATCCCTAATTCTAATCCCACTTTCCCACTAACTCCTAACTCTTCAGAAATCCAGCTCCACCGAAACTTTTTAACAAATATTTGAGAAAAAATTAACACCCTTGCTAACAAAGGGATTCAAACACAGAACCTTCAACACCTTGACTCCATTACCACTTGAACCAAAACCAACAGGCTCATTCTGATATGAATTCACAGATAAAAAAGTAAAAGCCCACTAAACAGGGATAAGGCTTGGATCTAAAAATAACCAAAATTTGCTAAAGGTAGGGCTTGAGCTTGAAACCTCTCACACATACCCAGAACACTTAACCACTGAAGTAGATACACAGTTGTGTCATAATTATACAGAAATAGAAATAAGAAAATTAGTGCGTTACAACTCTACCCCCTAAAAGAAATTTTGACCTCAAAATTTACCTGATCAGAGCAAATGAGGATACTGCTGACGCATCGAGTCATCAGGTTCCCACGTGGCCTCCTTGGTACCATGATTCCTCCTCAGAACCTTAACGTCTCGATCCAAAATCTAAACCGGCTCCTATTTAAAGGTCAAGTTCGGTCTAACCTCGATCTCTTCAATAGAGACTACATGAGATGGATCCAAAAGAAAACCAGCCAAAAAGTCCAGAGAGTCCAATTGTTACAGAAATCCAGAAATAATCTTTAAAATAAAACCATAAACATAACTTGTTTACAAACTCATGGTCATCGAGAGGCTCCGTCGCACCAATCCGCCTAAATTTGTGGATTACCTGACAAACAAAAAATAGATGTGAGTTTATGAAAACTCAGTGTGTAACCCAATAGAATTAAACATGCGAACATGCAGAATCATATGCACAGTCAAATACAAATACAGATTTAGTTTCAGATTCAGATTCAGATAACAGATTCAATTCAGATATATCGAATCCTACCCCCATCTTCTACACACCAACTCCATCCATCCCACACACCATGTGGGGTTAAAACACCCACCCATCCCTACACACCATATTGTGCCATTATGAAACATAATAGAATATATGCAATGATTTGCTGTAATATAAAGCGATCAACACCTAATGTAATACTTCCTTCTCATATACAAATCCCACCCAAATAATGATATAGAAAATCAGATACAGATATAACAGATTACATATGCTCAACATGCTTATATACAGATAATAGTTATACGTATAGTAGTACAGTCAGGCATACATACAGCATCCTACTTAGATCTGTAACACCGTAAATTAGGGGTTATTTGTAAATTAGATAAATTCCATGTGGGCTTCAAGAAATAAATAAATATGATTTTATTTGGCATAATTTAGGGTCTAGAAACAACCCGTTTTGGGTCGAATTTGGATTTTAAAATATTTTTTAAAAGGGTCTAAAAGGAAGGAAGCTAGGAATAGGGGTTAAATAAAATTTAAGAAAAACTTGACACAAGATGTAATTGGCACAAGTGGCTTGGTGCGCCTAAGGGTTTGCAAGGGGTCTTGGGTTCGAGTCTCGATTGTAGCAAGGGAGAAATAATTTTTCCTTGTGGGCTTTTTTAGGCGTTAGGGCTAGAAAGGCTTTATAATTAAATGAAGAAGGTTGTGACATGAAAAATGGGTTCGGTGGAGTGGCATGGGGCATGGTTTAAGGGCTTTGATATAAGGTCTCAGGTTCGAGGCACAAAGGATGCAAAGAGCTTTATTTTTTGGGGCTTTGGCGTTGAAGGAGTAGGGGCCAGGTATGAAGGCCTTATCATTAAATGATGGTGTTAATTAACATGAAAGTCTAAAGGGGAGAATTGGTTGGGGCGCTTAAAGGGTGGGGGGCTGCTGCTGTGGACAGGTCGCTGGTTCGAATAATACCAGCAGCATCTTGGTTTTTTTATTTTTTTCCTTTTTTGTTGCTGGCGTATAAAGGGGGAATTTGGTTCAATTTAGGACTCCTAATTAGGAATATTTTTATGTCATAATCAGCTAGAAGAGGGGGAATTTTAGTGTTTTATTTGCTATTAAATTGTTGAGGGTATTAGGAGATTAAAGCTAGAATTATTTTGTGATAATTCAAGGCTGGAAATTATCACAAAATAAAGAGAATTTGGCCACATTAGGACTCCTCGGGTGTCCATAATTGTTTTTTTTTTTACAAAAGAAGGGCCAAAAGTTCTTCAATTTTTCTCTTCTTTTTCTCACTTGTTGTCACTTAATTTCCTCTGCCTATATTGCTAAAATTCCAGCTTCTTTTCTTCTTCTTTTACAAGATGAAATCCTCATTAATCCCCCTACTTCTTTTCTTTCTTCTTCTCCTTCCTCCATTAGCCAAACCCCTACCACCTTGCTGCCAAAATTTCCTTAGACAAACTGCCCAAAATTACTCAAAATTCTAGCATCTCTCTTGTTTTCCTTAGCCGAATCTACTCCCCCCTATTTGGTGTAGCTTTTGCCGAACATCAAAGCAAAGGGTGCTCTTTTTCTTCAATCGGTTAAAAGAGCGAAGCTTTCCGGAATTATTTTCCAAGGAGAGTTGGTAAGCACATTCGGCCAAGGGGCCTTTCAATTAAAAAGCCTATGATTAAATGTCGAAACTAACGTGTGCCATGGATTTAGGGACTAAATTAGGCTTCGGGATTTGTTAGGAAATCAAATCCGTTTAAGGTAAGTCCCTTTGATACTACTTGGTTTGGCCGAATAGGCCTAATGTCCCTAATTATTTTAATGGCTAATTATAGGTTAAGAGATCTAACGTTATAGATCGACTTTTCGGGATCTAGGAGTTCCGGTAGAAAAAGGTGTGTAGAAACTCACTACACACTTTATTAATTTACATGATTTAATTGTTTGCCTTTAATCTTTTGGTTGTGATTAGCTTGTGGCATAATCATGGTTTCCGGGTAAGTCCCCTCACTTGTGATTTTTGATATACGATTTGCATGCCAAAGACATGATGATTAAATGCTATGATATGATTTATGGAAATTTTATTAAAGCATGTGATGGTGGGATTGATGAGAGGAGGGGAAGATTTTATGGATCGCCGATGGTTTTGACCACAAGATGGGTTGGCCCCATCAGATTATTTGTGACCTATGGTCATCGGTGGTTTTGACCACAAGATGGTTTGGCCCATCGATTATTTGTGACCTATGGTCATCAGTGGTTTTGACCACACCGATTGATAAATTGCGACTAAGTCCCAAAGTGGTTTTGACCACACTTTGATTATTTGTGACCTATGGTCATCGGTGGTTTTGACCACACGATGGGTTGGCCCCATCATTTAAATTGTGACTTTAAGTCATCAGTGGTTTTGACCACACGGGTAGAAAAGGAGTATGGATGGCTAGTTGGGTTGCATGTGCATGTTTAATTAATAAATTGTGTATGAGTTGTATTTTCCGGAGGGGATTTACACATGAGTCTTGGTGACTCACCCTTTCCTTAACATTTTGCGATGAGTAGATCGCGAGATGGAGCCGGAGAGGACTCGAGGCGCCATGCCATCATTGGATTTGAAATCTCTTGTTTTAGTTAATCATATTTATTTTCCTAAGTCTTTTATTTTGGGATTGTAATAAGGCCGCTATTTATTTTGTGGATGTTATTTTATTTATTTTGCTTATGTTATGTTACAAATGAAATTTTCAATTGATAAGTAACCTAGGTTAAAAATAATTTTCAAACTTAATAAATTTCTACGGGTTTTTAAAAGATGTTACCATCGGGTAACAAAATAAACTAAGTCAACTATCACTTTGATGATTTTAAAATGATACATGATCAATGTTTTCAAAAGGGTATATAAAGCCCAATCAGTATTTATAAAAGGCCCAATCGAGTTTTCAAACCCGTTTAAATACCTTAGCCAAATTTAATCAATTTTCACCCAACTTTCAAATTGGCCCAAAATATTTTACCCAGGGCACGCCAGATCCGGTCGAGACTCATGGGTCGGGTTTGGGTGTTACAAGATCAATCTAACAAAACATCACAGCATACAGATAGGGGTTTAACAGCCCTTACTAACCCTACAGTAGGCCCACAGTCGATCAGAGAGACCTGTGCGACCCTAGTTAAATTTTCAACAATATGGGCCCACATGCCCGTGTGGCTTACTCGTGTGGCCCACACAACCTAGCCCAAAATCCACATACTCGTATGACATGCCTGTGTGGGGCCACACGCCCAACTTTGCTTGACCCGTATATCCCACACAGCCATACTCAAGCCACCACAGGTTCGTGTCTTGCGCAATCCAAGTCTTCGTCGACCACACGACTATGTCTCGCACACAGTGTTCCACACGAGGGACCACATGCCCGTGTTACGTCGACAGATTCATTTTTTTGGCTTTTGTTGAAGCCTCATTTTCTGCGTTTTGTGTATACACTTGGTACCGATTCGATGAAAAAACAATCTCAAGACCACCAGAACCTATATTCGAAATACCAAAGCTCAAGTTCAAACTTAACACATGATCAAATTGAAAACTTGAAAACCAACCATAGCTCAAATCAAGCGTTTATCGCTTATCCCAGCACTCCGAACAATTGACTATGATTCTACAAGAGTAGAATCATGATCTTCCTGATTCGTTGTTGCCAAAAAATCGTATAACCCCATTCAATGTTGTAAAAAAACAAAAGTTACAGAATAGAAAAACCCCACTTACCAGAACGTGCGATGAAAACCAAAATAACGAGAATGAGGGTGTGACGGCCAACAAAAAGGAATCGAAACTAAAAGGGGAATAATAAGAAGAAAATGACAGGAAACAAGGGATTAACTTCAGTTTTTTATGGGAAGAGAGATTATTATTTTTGAAAAACAATGGATAAAAATAAGAAATATCGCAAATCCCTAATTTTACTCCCACTAACCCGCTAACTCCTAACTCCTCAGAAATCTAACTCCACCAAAACTCTTTAACAAATATTTGAGCAAAAATTAACACCCTTGCTAACATAGGGATTCGAACACAAATCTCCAACACCTTGACTCTATTAACACTCGAACCAACAGGCTCATTCTAATATGAATTCACTGGTAAATAAATAAAATCCCACTGAATAGGGATAAGGCTTGGATCTAAAAATAACCAAAAATTGCTAAAGGTAGAGCTTGAACTTGGGACCTCTCACACATACCTAGAACACTTAATGAAACACCCTAAACCCGGCCCACAAGCCCTGACTGGATCTGGCATGCTCCTTAAGCAAAACATAGTTAAGTCTCGTATGACATTTTGAAAATCATGGTGGTTTCGAAGAAAAATAGATTCGGGTTGTTCTCAAGTTAAAAATTGAGTTGTAATTTAATTTTGTACTAAATCGATAATTTCATATTTCAAGAGTTACAAGTTAAAGAAATACCGAATTTTAAATTTTATTCTTTTTTTTTTTTTTGTAACTTGAAAAATCATAGGTAATTGAGTTTCAAATCAATTGATGGTGTTCGTATCATATCAGAAATTTAAAACGCAAAGAAAATAAAACAGTTTAGTAATAATGGCCTTATTACATCAAAATATAACCCCAAAATAAATAGATATAAACTTAATAAAAAAACTAAAAATCTTAGCTGTGCATGGCCACCTCTAAGTTCCTGCCGACCCGGTCCATTCACTGAGTGCTATCTGCAAAAAAGTTAGCCCACGAAGGGTGAGTCAACAGACTCAGTGTGTAACAACCATCACAGATTCCCAATCGATAAAACATATCATTTCACATATAATGATAATAAGCAATAATGCAACCCAACCCACCTAGATATCCATCCTCTACACATCACCCGTACCTACCAATTACACCGTGGGGATTACTAAATCAACCCTCCATCCGCTACACACCATCGAAGGTAGTCACTGCAGTCAACTGCACATCGCCCTTATAATGTGGCATAGCCACCAGATAATGTGACAGAGTCACCAGATTCATAATATGTGACATAGTCACCAGAATATGTGATAGAGTCACCAAATATTGTGGTAGGAACCACCAGATCACTTCTCCTTTCACATAATCACCCATATGCCCATGCAACATACAAAACATGCTATTTGTCATGCAATTTACCTTACCCCAAAATCATAACGGGAATCCACATATTTTCACATCAATGTTATTAAACATTATTTACAAATGTTAAAGGGGTAACGTACCTGAATGCACTCGTACCATTGGATGGTACCCTTAGCCATAATTTCATATTTTCATTAACACATATCTAATATTGTCAACCTAGGGGGAATTAGTGTAGGGCTACACACCTGATTATTCGTAGATCTAATTGAAATCCCGAAAATCCCGATCTAACACACTAGTCCCCTTTTTCCTACATTCGTTAACGCTAAGCATATTAGCAAAAAGCCATTCGGCTACACAGCAAATCTCAAGGGTTAACGTGACCAAAATTCCTTACCTTGCTGCCGATTTGGTTACCAACCAAATCCCGAAACTTTGTGATGATTCCCCCTTGCAATCGGCCAAACACTATTTCACTTAACCGGTTAGTTTTTGACTTTTGAACGAATAAGAAACAGATCTGAAACACTAGAAACCTTACCTAAATTGCTTAGCCAAATCCCGAAGATCTGTCAAAAATCCCCTAAGACACCATAGTTAGAATTGGCACCCTTAATAAGTAATATGGCCTTGGCCTAATATTAATATCCCTTACCTTGATTGTCTAAATCCCGAAAATATCACTTGTCCTTGGAGATGTCGAAATCCCTTGGATATTCAAATCCCGAATGATCACTTCTCCAAATGTTAACTACAAGAATCTCGAAAGACCCCTTACATAGTTCGGCCAAAAGAATAAAAGGGATTAGTTTCCTTAGTGTCTACTTAATTGAAGGTATAGGAAAGAAGATCAAATGACAAAGAGTTCCTTACCCCACTATTAGAACCGATAGAATAGCTGGCATCAACTGATCAACCACCCCCTTTGATTACTGAGAGATTCGGCCATAGGAGAAGGGTTTTTAGTTTTGAGAGATAACTAGAAGAGAATTGATTTCAAAAGGTGACAAAGAAATGAACTTTTTGGCTTTAAAAAAAAAGCAAAGAGATATAGATTCGGCTAAGGTCAATTGTGTTTTTGGCTTTTGATGAATCGTGAAAAGAAGAAGTGAGAAGGTTGAGATTTGATGTGATTCAGCCTTAGTGACAAGAGGGAGATTCGGCCTTAACAAAGGAGAAGAGAAGTGTGAGGTTTTAAGGTGTTGCAGCAATGGTGAAAAATGGTAGAGAGGTTTCGGCTAGAGAGTAGATGAGAAAGAAAGAAAAGAAATCAAATGGAAAAGATGAACACTAGGCTTCAAAATTTCGGCAATACCCAAGCATACCCTTAGTGTTGGAATTTCGGCCAACTCTTTCCCTTCTGATAACCTCTATCCATCTTGATAACCTAACCTTTATCTCTCTTTTAAAAGAGGCCACCTAAAGTCCACCTCTTCCCTCTTAATTAACACCCTTTTTAATCATAAAATAAAAGAAATAACACTCCAAAATTGTAGCTAGGTGCCGTCCAACCCCCCTTCCCCTAGGAGTGCCGAATTTTACCTATCCATTTGGGCTTCATGTGGCCACACATGGCCCAATAATCCCCCCTGAGTGGCGCCACCTTTAAGGCCACTCAAAGCATTCCAGATTTTTGGGCCACGAGCCCAACTTGCTACTAGCATACTAATTTAAATTAACATTACCACTAACATTCCTTTTACCCACTTAACTTTGATTTAAGCCCAAACCTGGGCCCAATCCAAACCTCGAAGCCTTCACCTACTAATTCAGCCATACAACACTTCAAATGCACAGACCCACAAAATTAGGATATTACACTTAACAACTGAAGTAGATACATAGTTGTGTCATAATTATACAGAAACATAAATAAGAAAACTAGAGGGTTACAGTCTCGGTGTTTGACCGCGTGCGCATAAAATAAATTATTTTATAAAGTAAATTTAAAGTGTGATTTTATTGCAAGAGGATAGTGTCAGTTGTAATATATATAATTTCGATGGAATACGAAGTGTTCTAAGGGGTCGAACCCAAAGGATTGCCAAGTGGGTAAATGTGTTTATCAAGTTAATTACAAGTTAAGCAATTACTAATCTAATCAAGTCGGAAATTATTAGTACAAGTCTAAATAAAATTGTTTATAAACTAAAATTAAATTGTTAATTAAACTATCTAAGCTAAACTTTCTTCCTAATATTTTAGAAAATGTAAATGATTAAACATTCTGAAACACCCCACACCCGGCCCACGAGAATGGACCGGATCTGGTATGTTCCTCAAGTAAACCGGTTTCAATATTCTTTTGTTACTTAGAGAAAAACTTGTGTGATTTTGAAAAAAAAGATTGGTTTGGGTTGGGCTTGTGCTGAAAATCAATTTATCTAACATTAAAATCCATTTATTTAAAGTGACAAAACATTTAGGTTTTATTTTAAAAATGTATTTGCTTGATCTTTACTCAATAAAAATTCGTAAACATTAAAAGTAAAAAGAAATAAAGAAATCCAACTTGGGCCTTATGGCCTTATTACATCAAGTAAAACCCAGTACAAATAACAAAGTCCAAATCGAATAAAATCTTCAAATTGATGCATGGCCACCTCAAGGTCTACCGTCCCGGTCCGTCACTGTTCATCACCTGAAAATAGTTCCCACAATGGGGTGAGTCAACGAACTCAATGTGCACACAGTACTAACATTCAACAAATCAGGAATACATGTTCAAATCAAATTCATATAAAAATAATGATGATGCAACCCAAACCCAAGCCTATTTGTCCATCCGCTACACACCACCAGTACACGCCATTCACACCGTGGGACTACTAAGTCAACCCTCCATCTCACACTCTCCACGTTGTGTCATTAGACACTATAATCAAATTTAAGCGTTGTGCCATTAGACACTATTGTAACCGAAGTTACCAAAATTTCGCAATGTGACCGTAGTCAACATATTTCACAGGTGAGACCGAAGTCAACACCTTCGTTGGTGAGACCAAGTCAACACCTATATTTCGTTGGTGAGGCCAAGTCAACACCTTCATTGGTGAGACCAAGTCAACACCTATATTTAGTTGGTGAGACCAAAGTCAACACCTTCGTTGGTGAGACCAAGTCAACACCTACTCTTCCCCTTTCACATAAATCCCGAATGCCCCAAAATATATATTGTGCATAACTTAATTTCATGTTCATATACTTATATTCGCATGTTATAAAATAACATATTTCACAATCCTATCGAGTAGGAAACGCGTGCACAGGTACTTTTTGCCACATTTGTAGTACATAGCCACATTCACATTCTTATTCATATTCATATATTAAAATAATAGCCATAAAATATCGAAGGTTAGTAAGGGTACACACACTTTCGCTTAATAGTTTCCTTGAGATCTCGAGAATCCAGATCTAATTTTTAGATCATTATCTCTATATTAAGCCATCATATAAGTCACATTAATAAACCTATTTGGCTTTAAAACAAAACCAAATCCTAGTAGGATTTGTAAAAGACTCACCTTGCCGATTTGGTGTTTATACAAATCCCAAAAGTTTGGTTTTTCCTCTACACGATATTCGGCCAACCTTGTATTTCAATATAGGTTAGTTTTTGACTTTTCAAAAATTAAGGAATTGATCTAGATAATCATACAAGCTTTGGCCGAATACTTTTAGGTACTTACCTTGTGGATCTTAAATCCCGAAACTCACCGAATAACTAGGGAACACGTGGCCTATAGTGTACCTTCGGGAAAAGAATTTCTTTTTCCACGATTTGGCCAAGATTAATAATCGAAATTAGTCTCTAAATTTCAATAAGTCTAGAATATAAAGAATGGAAAACTAAACTTGGATCTTACCCTTATTTGAAGGAATCGATTGCACCTTCACTTTCAGCGTTTAGAGATTCGGCTTAGAGACTTGATGAACAATCGGCTATGATTCCTTTATGTATTTGGTTTCAAAGATGAAAGAAGAGAGGAATAATAGGCTTAGAAGGAAATCGGTGGGAGGCTAAAAGAAAAGAAGAAAAGAATGGATGCTCAAGAAGAATATTTGGCGAGAGGAAAGAGAGGGAGAATGAATAATGAATGGCCTAGTCCCTCCTTTTATAGCCGAATTTACTAGGCCAAGAATCCTTTACTTGGCCACCACTCTTCCTTATTTTCCTAATTAAAGAATAATTCTTCATTTATCCACCTATTTAGCCAATTTTAAAGAGAATTAAACTCTTCCCTTAAGAGTCCTTATGATCTTCTAATTAGCCGAGTTTTAAAGAGAATGAAACTCCTCTTTTGCAAGCTTGTGCCGTCCACCTCTTGGGCTTCTGAAGCAAAATAAAACTTATTTTATTTGCTTCTTATGTGACTCGAACTCAAGCCCAAAACCTTTTGCATGTGGGCCATTTTCTAAGGCCTTAGGTGGCATCTTTAGGCCACTTTTCCAAGTCCGTTATTGGGTCAAATTTCATGTACTTTATATTTTAGGGTCATTTGGCCCTAAGTTCCCCTTTGGGCTCTAAAATTAGACATTCCGGGGTCATTTTTAAGTTTCCAAAAATTTTCGCGCGGCTCTGTATTTTCCAAGTTTCCAAAATGTTTAGTTTCCTATTTTGGCTTGGTTTCCAAAATGTTTAGTTTCCTATTTTGGTTTGGTTTCCAAAATGTTTAGTTTCCTCTTTTGGCTTAGTTTCCAAAATGTTCACTTTCCTAATTTACTTCGGTTTCCAAAATGGTCACTTTCCTATTTTAGTTTAGTTTCCAAAACTTAACATTTCTAAAGCATTTCCTTACATTTCCATACATCTCCTTACATTTCCACACATTTCCATACATTTCCATACATTTCCATACATTTCCATACGTTTCCTTACATTTCCTTTCATTTCCTTACATTTCCTTTCATTTCCTTTCATTTCCTTTCATTTCCTTTCATTTCCTTACATTCTCAGGTTTCCGAAATCATTCCAAATTTATTCCAAAACACATAAAACATGTCTTTTCGCACAATTTGGCCAAAATGCATAGGCCCTTTTTCAGGATGTTACACATTCTTCCTAATTTTGATTGGTGTAGCCGTTGGACAAAAACTACCCCTGCAGTCATTTTTTTGTTGCGTCAAGTAAGATATTGCGATACTTGATTTTGGGTATCGTGATATTCAGGGTTGGGTATCGCAATACCCAAGTTAATATTGAAATTTGGAGCCTTGTGGATCTTTATATCACGATACCATTGTAGGTGGCCTCTATTCTCCTTATTATAGCGTGTCAAGGGTATCATGACTTCTATGCTTCGATATCGCGATATCCTCTTCTAGTTGATATTTTCTTCACGTCCTAGCCATTGTTGACACCCTACAATTCTCAATCAACTTGTTAGGCTCTCCATGGAAGATTAGCCAATTTGGGTCTAGAAAATGACTTAAAACTAATAAAAACAATTTATTAACAACAAAACAAAAAATAAAAAAAACATATAAAAGACACTTAAATTGCTTGAGAATAAGCTCTTTAAGTGTAATGGAGAGCCTAATTTGACGTTTCAAATTACGGAAGATAAAACTCCCCTACACTTAACTGTTTGTTTGTCCTCAAGCAAACACACAAAACATGCAAAAAGATAACTCTTAAACAAATCAGACAATTAAGTCACATAGTGGTAAAACATCGAACTTGTACAAGAGTTACCTCATACACAACTTAAGAGTGATATCTAGTTAACTCAGGTATTCTTAATGCAAAAATAATTAGTTCACTAAGTTAAAGTGCTAATAAATATAGAGGCAATTAAAACAAATGTATGTACAAGTGTTATTCATCAAAATAAATTATGTAGATCACTTATAGATTTTAAAAAGAATTGGTCATATTCGTTCAAACAAATGCAAGCAATTCATGAATTATTGTGTTAGTGAATTGTTTGGTTCCCAAAGGTCTTCTAGGCTTGTCACGTTTTGAGGCTTAAGACGGTTTGGAGTTCAAACAATAGGCATTCAAAATGGGTTCAAGCACTAGAAATGGTTAAGCACATGACATTGTTCCCTACTCACCTCCAATTTATTTATAAAACCACCTCTTTATTTCTCTTTCCCTCGCCTACCTTATTTCTCCAAAATTTTAGACGATATTACGTTATATTAATACGTACAAAATTAGTAAACGTAAACCGAAAGATTTTCCTTTTTGAGCTCAACTTTGATTTCTTTTTAAGCTCTCTTTTTCTTCTTTTTGCGCTCTTTCGTTCACAATGTACTCTTCTCTCTCTCTCTCTCTCTCTCTCTCTCTCTCTCTCTCTCTCTCTCTCTCTCTCTCTCTCTCTCTCTCTCTCTCTCTCTCTCTCTCTCTCTCTTTTTAACGTACTAAAATGCATAATCTCTTTATTTTCTTTTACCACATACAAAACTGCCATAACATTTCTACTTACCCTCAATGTCTATGTTCTAACATCTATTACATAGTGCGTTTAAAAAAATAGAGAAATAGAAGGGTTGAGTACTTGAATTATTTAGGCTTAAGGCTTTGATATTAAGGTTACTTGGAAAAGGATGCTTGAGGCTTAACAACATGGGAACTAGAGGTACATAGCAAAAGGTAAGCTTTTAGGTTCTAGGCTAGTTCAAACAATAGTCTTTCCCGAATTATTCACACAACACCAATTTTATCAAGCATACATCTATTTAAATGAATAATTAACAATTCAAATCATTTATCAACAATGATCCATATATTTCATTCATCCTATAGTACACTTTATACATTTTTATTTAAGGTTATTACCTCTAATCTATTATACAAATTAACTAATTGAGCTAATTAGTCCACAATAAGATCATCGAATAATCTAGTATCAGTCAAAATTTACATGCTTGACAATCCAACACACTTATTTGATATTTACAACCCATGGCCTATTTCCCAATTATTGTCCAGGCACCATGCAAAAATAAAAAAATTAAAGAAAAACAAGGAAAATATTTTTGAATTTTTTTTTTGAAAATTGTGCAAACGAAACACACAAAGATAAAATCTATGTACACCCCTCACACTTAAGTCACACATTGTCCCCAATGTGTCCCAACTAAAGATAAAGTTTAAAGAGACTCCCTTTATCCAATGTAAATGCAGAAAAATGGTGGAGCAGTCCTCAAAATTGATTGAAGCTATTAATGTTGTGTAGCTCTCAGTGGGTAGACCTACATAAAATAAATAAATAAAACACCAAAAGAAAAATATGCAATAAAATAAAATAAAATAAGAACTAACAAAAAGAAAACTTATCAACTTTCGGGCGATCTGTATCCCCTCCATAGAAGAACTTCTAGGAGGTCCTCGACACCTTGAATCATCGTTTGTTCTTTATGACTAGAATAAAACCCCTTTTGGTGTTTGAACACATTGTTGCTGTCTTATTTTTTACCTTCTTGACAGCCACATCACGAACCACTTTTTTCCAAAGCCTAACCGACTCTAAAGCTCATTTCGAGGTACTATAGCCTCGGTATCAAAAACTCAATGTCACCATAAGCCATAGATACTCGGACTTTAATTTTCATTTTGAACTTAAAATAGGTATGTTCGTTAAGTCCATCGGTTGGCTCGTCTTCAACAAGAGGAAAGTGTGTCAACTCCTCCACACCTTCACTTGATTTTGGTTTAAGCTTATCTTCTACATCTAACACTACTACTCCTACTTCTATGTTAATCGGAGTGAAGACACATTCTTCGTTTCTTGTAGTCTCGTTAAATGCACAATGAATAATCATAGGCACATATTGTCGAAACCATTTTAAATGTTTGATTTTAAAAATGGGGATCGACTTGTAAAAACAAAAATGGATTCGCCACCAACTTTTTTACTTAGATGTTATTGGATCACCTTGTAAAACATTTTATTTTAAAACATATTAATTTTGATCTACGAAAAATGAGAAAATGGGTTCGGGGTTAGTTACGTATGAGGAAGGGTTAGCACCCTCATAACGCCCAAAAATTGGTACCTAATTCATAAAATCATGCCCTAATGTTGAAACTTTAAAAAAAAGACCTTTTATTTGAAGAAAAACCCAGACTTACCTATCACAAAGAAATAAAATATCATACCCAGTAAGTTAAGATATAGCATCTCATGACTTTGAAACTGTAACATCCTGGACTGGGCCTAGTAGGATTGGGCCCAATGGGCCTTGGTGGTAGTAGCGTTTAAAATTTTTGAGAATCAGAGAATGCTACTAAGGCAAGTTGGACCTATTAGGTGAGTGATTTTGGAAGGTTAGGGGGCTTTTATGAAGTCCCGGTTCAAGTTAAGCCTTAGGAAAAATTTTGGTTTTAGGTGAAAAAAACCCTGAGAGTTAATAGTAGGCTTTAAAAATAAAATATGGAGAAAAATGACACAAGTGGAGTGTGTGGTGTAGTGGAAAAGTGATGCCACATAAGAGACAAGGGGGTGATGCCACAAGGAAGGAAGGAGGTCCAAGGTTCAAGTCTTAGCTCTTGCATTTTGGATTTTTTTTAAAAATGGACTCTAGAATTTTGCCATAGGGTTATATTTAGTAGCGCATGATTTTAGACACAAGAAAGTGAGTGGTCTAGTGGCAAGGCGTCATTAAGGGTGCAAGGGAGCTTGGGTTCGAATCTCATGACAAGAAAGGGAGTATTTATTTTGCGGATTGGACGAGAAGAGTTTGAGTTAGATTTAAACTCTGCTAACGGAAGGATCCCACATCGAAAAGATGCAAAGAAGGAAGGTGAGAAACTAGCTATATATAGAGCATTCTATAAGGAGAGTTAATATACCTTGGTGGGCGTTTGGGTGCAGATCTAGAGGATAATCGCCAATAGTTGCGAAGGAAGGGCTACTAGAACGTGAGGTACACCATAAGGATACAATGAGGTTTCGGTTTCTGATAAGTACGTGTTAAAGCTTTGGTTAATCGCTAGTAATGTCGATTGTAGGTTCGTGACTAAAGGGTTTGCGGTCTGGCGTGGTTACAGTGTGTACAAACACTACACACACAATAAGCGGCAATCTTAGATAATAACATTGGGTGCTAAAGCATCTTCTAGGTAAATTACATCACGAATGGCATATGTCCTAGTAGGTGCTCGTGTCTCGGCCCTACATGTTATATGATTATTCTTGTATGTGATTTACCGCTTGCAATATCTTTTGTTGTTCCTCGGCTACCACTGACATTACCAGATGGTTGAGATGGTCTACCCCTCAAAGCTGGATTACTCGGCTTCGATATCTGTTCAGCTTCTTTTTCACCCCTTCCTGGACAAACTATGAGGAGATGGTCAAAAGAACCACATCGGTAACAAGCCCCGCTCTTAAATCGAAACTCACCAAAATGAGCTTTATTACAATACTGGCATCTCGGCTTAGGGGTACCAACACTGCCAACACTGGTCATTGATGGAGTGGAAGGTCTTGTGTAACACCCCAAACCCGACCCATAAGTTCCAACCAGATCTGGTATGCTATGGGTTGAACATTGAAAACTTTTCTCTCAAAGGTTTTGGAAAAACTTAGTTTATTTTAGCTGAGTAATCCCTTAAATGTGAGATTTTGTAAATAACTTTACTACTTGCGTTGATTGTGTTGAAAAGCCCATTTATTATTTCATTTTATTTTGGAGACTAAAAAAAACATAAGTTTTGCAAATCCCGACATAACAAAAATAAATCAAAGTCTAAGTTAAGGAAACCTTATTACATAAATAGTCTCAAAGAAATAATAAAAAAAAGAAAACCAAACTTAATCTATAGAAAAAAACTTGATGGCCCTCGAGTCCGTCTACGGCTCCCATGTCCACGATCTCTGCTCATCTGAAAGAGTAGAGAAAAAGGAAAGCGGTGAGTCACCAAGACTCAGTGTATAAATCCTGAACACACTGACCTAAAGCCCACAAACACATTATGGGCCTTGGCCCATACATAGAGGCAACAATCATAATACATGATAGAAAATACATAATAAATGGCCCAACCCATCCTAGATTTCCATCCTCTACACACCAACCCATACCAACCATCACACCTTGGGGATTTCTACAATCAACCCTTCATCCGCTACACACCATGTGGCATAGCCACCAATGACCGTGTGACCTAACATTTATATTTGTGGGATTTCTACCACTGGTCACCATATGACCCATGTTATATTCGTGGGATTTCTACCACCGATCACCATATGACCCATCATGCACTTCCCCTTTCATATTATATTCCTACCCCATGCATACATACATAAAGAGAACATCATACAGGCTTTCATATGTCTCAATATACATAGAGATTTCTATGATTGGATACCTGGCATCCTTGCCTAACCTTTTTTTGGTTTTAATCGACTGTCTACACAGCCACTTTACAGCTTTTTAGCCCACTACACATAAATTACAATTAGAGAGTGTGTGTTAGAGATATGCACACATGACTACTGATAAAATGATACTTTCTATGTCGACTCTATCCGTAGTCGACACAACTACTATCTGCCTAAGGTGCTGTTCAGAAGTTGGTCCATAACCAAGTGGCCAATCTCAAACGGCGGGTACTGCTCGTTTCTTAAACTTAGGATTCTCTCCTTTGCCTGATCCATATTTAATTCCATCACAAGTCCTTGTCAGAACTACTATCACAATATATGATCGTTAATCCTCATCATAAAGTTTGGATCTTGCATATAATGAACGAATTTAGTAAAAAATCTAGGGAAAATCTCCTTACCTTAAAATCTCGAAATTGGAGACTAGCTATTTTCGGCTTTTAGATCTAGACGACCAAGATTCCTTCAAATCCCGGAATGCCGCCCAACATAGAACCATTAAACTATTAGCTTTTCGACTTTTACCTTTCAAAATTGAAATAGAACATGAGAAACCAGCAGTCGACACTTACCTTAACATAGGGAATTGACTAGCCTTTGGAAGGATTCGACAATGTCAATGAGGAAGATTTAAATGTCGAAAGAAATAGAACCAACTCACAAATGGGATGAATAGAGAAAAACTATGGAGATTTTGGCTTTTAGAGAAATTGGTACAAGAGGAAAAGAATGGAAAAGAGAGTGAAGGGAGAGGTTTTGGTTTTTGAAGAAATTAAAGAAAAAAAATTGTAGAGGGAGAGACTAAGAATTTCGGCACAATAGAAGAAGAAGAAATTATGGTTCAAATGCCAGTATTAATGTGATATCCCCTCTATTTATAAAAATTTTGGCACTCCTATCAAAAACCGAAAGTACCCTTCCTGATAACTAAAAATCAAGATAATAAAAAGGGAAAATTCGGCACCCCTTTTTCATGAAGTAGCCGAATTCTTTACTCCTCTAGGTGGTGGATTTTCGGCCATCACCTTTCCTTGATAGTTCTTATCTTTTCTCCATTTTATCTTCTATATTATCAATTATAAAATCCACGTAAATCCTCCTATTTTTGAGCCTTGTTGCCATCCACTTCACCTAACCCTAATGCCAAATTTAGCTTACTTAAATTAAGAGAATTGGGCTCCATAGAACTTAAATTTTGGCCCCTTACACCCTTGTTGTGGCGTCACCCCTTGCTCCCTTTTAAGTGCCAAAAATGGCCCAAAACATGGGCTCCTTGCGGCCAAAACTTGGGCCTCTTTAACTGTTAGTGACGTCAACTTCTAACTCCCTTGCAGCGCCACCTATTGTTGGGCCACAAGCCCATGTTGGTATTTTAAACACAATTACCACCTTTTAACTCTATAATGCCAAATCAAACAATTTAACCAATGCCTTTGCCTAGTCTTGAGCCCAATTTGGACCTCTATCACTTAAATTAACATATTAAATATATCCTTACACTAAACGATAGACCCATTAATTCAAGATGTTACAGTTCTACCCCCTTAAAGAAATTTCGTCCTCGAAATTACCTAATCAGAAAAGATGGGGGTATTGCTGCGGCATTGCTTCCTCGAGTTCCCACGTAGCCTCCTTAGAACTATGATTCCTCCACAGCACCTTAACCAATGGGACCATTTTCCTTCACAACACCTTGACATCACGATTCAGAATTTCCATCAGTTCCTCTTCGAAGGATAGATCGGGTCTTACCTCGATTTCCTCTAAAGGTGCTATGTGAGATGGATCCGAACGATAACGTCTTAACATAGAAACGTGAAATACATCATGAATTTGACTTAATTCAGGAGGTAACTCAAGCTGATATGCCACTGGTCCTACTCGCGTCAACCCCTGATATGGTCCGATAAATTTGGGGCTCAACTTACCCTTACGTCTGAATCTTAGCACTTTCTTCCACGACGATACTTTCAAGAATACCTTGTCCCTCACTGCAAACTCTATGTCCTTACGTCTTAAGTCAGCATAGGACTTCTGTCTATCTGCAGCCTCCTTTAGTCTAGCTCAAATAACTTCCACTTTCTCCTCTGTCTCGGCGACCAAGTCCGGACCCAAAATTCGACATTCCCCTAATTCCGTCCAACATGTAGGAGTCCGACACTTTTGCTCATGCAAAGCTTCATAGGGTGCCATCTGAATACTTGACTGGTAACTGTTGTTATAAGCAAACTCTACTAACGGAAAGAACTCCTCCCAACTACCTCTGAAATCAATGACACACCCTCTCAACATGTCCTCCAAGACTTGAATCACCCGCTCAGACTATCCATCGGTCTGAGGATGAAACGTTGTACTGAAATCCAACTTTTTTCCTAGCTCTTGATATAATGCCTTCCAAAATCATAAAGTGAACCTAGGGTCCCTATCCGATATGATCGATACTGGTACTCCATGCAACCTTACACCTCTGCTATGTACAGCTTAGCCAGCTTTTGCAAAGAGTAATTGACCCGCACTGGTATGAAGTGAGCAGACTTCGTCAAACGGTCCACACCCACCCAAACTGAATCTTTCTTAGTAGGTGTGAGGGGTAGCCCACTGACAAAGTCCATTGGGATCCTTTCTCACTTCCATTCGGGAATCTTCACCGGCTGCAATAACCCTGATGGTACTTGATGCTCCGCCTTGACCTGCTGACAGGTTAAACACTTGGCCACTAAATCAGTCACCTCCCGCTTCTTGCAAAATCCTTCGCCTCAACTCAGGATCCCTCGGCATGCATACTCTCTCTTGGAAACATAACAGCCCATCCTTATCAACACTGAATTTTGTCGATTCATCACTTGACCCTACTGAAAACCTTTCTTTCAAAAACTCATCCGTCTATTGCTTCTCCTTAACCTGGTCAACCTATGAGGGTTTCACCTGCAGTTCAGCTAACAACCTTCCATCATCATATAGACTAAGGTGAGCAAATATTGCTCTTAATTTAGAGATTACTTTACGACTTAGAGCGTCCGCTACTACGTTAGCTTTACCCGAATGATACTCGATCGAGCATTCATAATCTTTTAACAACTCGATCCACCTCCTCTGCCTTAAATTCAACTCCTTCTGAGTCAAAAGATACTTCAAGCTCTTATGATCAGTGAAAAAGATAGATTTCTCCCTGTAAAGATAATGCCTCCAAATCTTCAAAGCAAAAACCACTGATGCCAACTCCAAGTCATGGGTGAGATAATTTGCTTCATGCGGTCTTAACTGCTGAGATGCGTATGCTACAACCTTTCCATCTTGCATCAACACACACCCTAATTTCGTGTGTGACGCATCATAGTAAATCACGAATTCTTTTCCAGCCTCCGACTGAATCAGCACCAGAGCCTCCGTCAAAATTCTTTTTAACTGCTCGAAACTCTCTTGTTGCTTATCAGACCAAACAAACGGAACTCTTTTTCGTAACAACTTAGTCAATGGTGCTACAATTAAGGAGAATCCTTCAACAAACCTTCGATAGTATCCGGCCAAACCAAGTAAACTCTGAATCTCTGCCACCGACTTGGGTTGCTTCCAATCCAACACCGCTTCAATTTTTCGAGGGTCAACCCTAATCCTCTCAGCCGACACAACGTGCCCCAGAAAAGTAAACTCCTTCAGCCAAAATTCACACTTACTAAATTTGGCATACAACTGCTTTTCCCTTAGAATCTGTAGAACCATTCGCAGATGTGTATCATGCTCCTCTCTCGATCTTGAATAAACCAAGATGTCATCAATAAAAACCATGAAAAATCGATCTAGGTAGGGTCGAAACACTTGGTTCATCATGTCCATGAATGCTGCTGGCGCATTGGTCAACCCAAATGGCATCACCATGAGCTCATAGTGACCATAGCGAGTCCTAAAGGCCGTCTTATGAATATCAGTCTCCTTAACCTTAAGCTGATGGTACCCCGACCTCAGATCTATCTTCGAAAAGATTGAGGCCCCCTTCAACTGATCGAACAAGTCATTGATCCTTAGCAATGGGTACTTGTTCTTGATTGTTAACTTATTCAACTGGTGATAGTCAATACACATATGCATTGACCCATCCTTCTTCTTGACGAATAAAAATGGCGCTCCCCACGGTGACACACTAGGTCAAATAAACCCTTTATCCAACAACTCATGAATCTACGCTTTCAACTCCACCAACTCCTTCGGCGCCATTCGATATAGAGCTATAGATACCGATGATGTCCCTGGAAAAGATCGATTCCAAACTCCACTTCACGATCTGGAGGTAATCCCGGAAGCTCCTCAGGGAAAAGATCAAAAAATCCCTTCATCGTCCTAACATCTCCCACTGTTAGTTCCTTAGCTTCCATAGCGCGAACAAACATCAAGACCGCCTCACATCCTTCCCTCACCATCCTTTCCGCTCTCATGGCAGTCACCACGTTTGACAGACAGTTCCCCCTTTCTCCCATCACCAACACTTCATCACCCTCGGGGGTTTTTAACATCATATGCTTGGCTGCACAATCTAGATTAGCTTGATACTTCACAAGCTAATCCATGCCTAATATTAAATCAAACTCCTCGAATGGTAATTCCATTAGATCCGTTCGAAAGACTATCCCCTGAACTTCTAAAGGTACTTCCCAATAGGGTTTATCCACTATCACCGATTGTCCAACGGGCTAACTACAGTCATTTCGCTTGGGGTAATTTCAGATTCTAACCTTAAAGTTCCAGATACACTACTAGCTACATACGAATGCGTCGACCCAATGTCAATCAATACAGTGTAAAGCAAGCCAAAAATTAAAAATGTATCGATTATGACATCTGGTGCGTCAGCCTCCTCTCGACGTCTAACAGCATAGACCAACCCCGGCTACCTCGCCTCAGTGTTTCCTACCCCTTTACCTTGTGTTGTACGACCTCCACCAGAATTGTTACCACCTCTGCCTACCCCACGACCTCCTCTACCAAGCTGAACATTCCCTTGACCCGTGGGGCCTTCATTGCCTTTTCACTGCGGACAGTTCCTAACTTGATGGTCAAAAGACCCACACCTAAAGCACTTCCCACTGCCCGCCCTACACTCACCCACATGGGATTTACCACATTGAGCACACTTTGGTGTCTGCCTAGCAGCAAGTCTATTATCTCGCCTCGGCCCATCTGGCCTGGTCTTTTTCTGATTACCTCTAATTATTCTCGAATCCAAAGTTTCTCTTACCTCCACCCCTATCTCTATCCCGTCCGTTTCACCTCCTCCGCTATCTTAGCCTTTTCCACAAGCACCGTAAATTCTCGTTCTCATTGCGGAGCTATCAACACCCATAATTCGTCCTTCAGGCCATCCTTAAATCGGACACATCGCTCATGCTTCGTGGGCACTATCTCTCGAGCATAACGGCTCAGGTGTAAGAATTCCGCTTCGTACGCCGCTACGGACCTACTTCCTTGAACCAGGTTCAGGAATGCTCTGCGCTGCGCATCCACATAGCTCAATCCAACGTACTTATTTTGAAACATTATTTTGAAGAGCTCCCATGTGATACGGTCAGCCACCGTACCATCATTAATCGTGAGCCACCATTGGTAGGCTTCATCCCTCAAGAGAGATATAACCTCTTTCAATTTCTCTTCCTCCGTGAGGTCCAGATCGTCCATTATGCATTCAATTGTCTCTAACCAATACTCAGCTGAGCTCGGGGCTATACTAGAGATTCCTCTAAACACTTCTGCCCCGTTGCTCCTAAGTCGCTCCGGTACAGATTTTCGGACTCTTGTGCCCATACCTGCTCCAACAACTCTCTTCAAAACCCTTAACATAGCCTGAGATACAGCATCATCTCCGGCCATCTGATCTTAAAATTTTACCTCCACAACTGGTGGCACTGGTACCTCATTCTCGGATTCATGACCAGACCCTACATGTTCCAACACAGTAATCCTGCCTCTACCTCGGCCACGCACACCACGTTCTCTAGTGCTCATCCTACTGCTCGCGATTTATCTGATTAGAAATTTTATGATTTATTAGTTTTTTTCCACTAATTAACCACGGACAGTCTTATGAATAGTGGGTTTAAAAGTAATTCTTTCAAATTCGCAACGAGTTCAATTTTAAGTCTGTATCTCCTAGTCTTAGGAGTCATACACAATCAACCATCAATATACAACCAACATCCATGAACTCACATTCATCATATAAGGGCATTTTCGTCATTTCACTACCTAGGGGTATTTTCGTAATTTATCATACAGGGGTATTTTTATAATTTTTTTAAAAAAACAAAATAATAGGGTTTCTTGGTAATTTTTCAAAATAAGGGTATTTTGGTAATTTTACAATTCGAGGGTATTTTGGTAATTTTGTCAACTTTGGTAACTTTCGTGAATTAGGGGTAATTTAGTAATTCCTCAACAAGGGTACTTTGGTAATTTTTCAATCAAGGGTATTTTGGTCATTCCACAAAATCAGGGGTATCTTGGTAAATTTCCTCAACCTAGGGCTTTTGGGTAATTTACACAATCAGGGACGTATAAGTAATTTTTTAAAAGAAACGGGGTACTAGTCCCTTTTGGGTTTTAGTTATAAATTTTGGCCCGTCAACAAGTCCTTATGGCTAAGGTGAATAGTCACTACGCACCAGGTAGGATTCCAGAAAAGAGGAGGTGAGTCACTAGGACTGCTTAAATACCAAGCTCTTTCTAGATCCAATCCTAAACATGCGTATGCCTGTTGCCACACCCTAACCCATCGACTTGGTCACGGGTTTGTTTAGTTAGATTAAGTCTTATGGATTTGAAGAGTTGTTTAACTAAGCCTAAAGTCCATTGCTACTATCCTACTAGTCTATGTCCCTCAAGCCCATCAACCCAATGAGTACATCACATCAAGGGTTAGAATACTTACCTACGTGGATCGGGTGCCGGTAGACTCAAAGGCCCTATCTTCTTCCAAAGTTTTGTTCAAATTCTCCTCAACTTTACAAAACATCTCTAGGCCCATTTCACAGCTCGAGTTTTGAACTGGGCTCTGATACCAAAATGTAACACCCTAAACCCGACCCATAAGTTCCAACTGGATCTGGTATGCTACGGGTTGAACATTGAAAACTTTTCTCTCAAAGGTTTTGGAAAAACTTAGTTTATTTTAGCCGAGTAATCCCTTAAAAGTGAGATTTTGTAAATAACTTTACTACTTGCGTTGATTGGGTTGAAAATCCTATTTATTATTTCATTTTATTTTGGAGACTAAAAAAAACATAAGTTTTGCAAATCCCGACATAACAAAAATAAATCGAAGTCTAAGTTAAGGAGGCCTTATTACATAAATAGTCCCAAAGAAATAATAAAAAAAGAAAACCAAACTTAATTTATAGAAAAAAACTTAATGGCCCCTCGAGTCCGTCTCGGCTCCCATGTTCATGATCTACTGCTCATCTGAAAGAATAGAGAAAAAGGAAAGCGGTGAGTCACCAAGACTCAGTGTACAAATCCTGAGCACACTGACCTAAGGCCTACAAACACGTTATGGACCTTGGCCCATACATAAAGGCAACAATCATAATACATGATAGACAATACATAATGAATGGCCCAACACATCCTAGATTTCCATCCTCTACACACCAACCCGTACCAACCATCACACCTTGGGAATTTTTACAATCAACCCTCCATCCGCTACATACCACGTGGCATAGCACCGATCACTGTGTGACCTAACATTTATATTTGTGGGATTTCTACCACCGGTCACCATATGACCGATGTTTATATTCGTGGGATTTCTACCACCGGTCACCCTATGACCCATGTTTATATTCGTGGGATTTCTACCACCGGTCACCATATGACCCATCATGCACTTCCCCTTTCATATTATATTCCCACCCCATGCATACATACATAAAGAGAACATCATACAGGCTTTCATATGTCTTAATATACATAGAGATTTATATGATTGCGTGCACAGCATCCTTGCCTAACCCTTTTGGGTTTTAATCTCTGTCTACACGACCACTTTCTGGCTTTTTAGCCCACTACACATAAATAACAATTAGAGAGTGTGTGTTAGAGATCTACACACATGATTACTGATAAAATGATACTTTCTATGTCGATGCTATCCGTAGTCGACACAACTGCTATCTGGCTAAGGTGTTGTTCAGAAGCCAGTCCACAACCAAGTGGCCAATCTCGAACGGCGGATACTGCTCATTTCTTAAACTTAGGGATTCTATCCTTTGCCTGATCCATATTTAATTCCATCACAAGTCCTTGTCAGAACTACTATCACAATATATGATCGTTAATCCTCATCATAAAGTTTGGATCTTGCATGTAATGAATGAATCTAGTAAAAATCTAGGGAAAATCTCCTTACCTTAAAATCTCGAAATTGGAGACTAGCTATTTTTGGCTTTTAGATCTAGACGACCAAGTTTCCTTCAAATCACAGAATGTCGCCCAACATAGAACCATTAAACTATTAGCTTTTTGGCTTTTGCCTCTCAAAAATCGAAATAGAATATTTGAAACCAACAGAAGTCGACACTTACCTTAACACAGGGAATTCGGCTAGCACTGGAGAGGATTTGACAATGTCAATGAGGAAGATTTAAATGCCGGAAGAAATAGAACCAACTCACAAATGGGATGAATAGAGAAAAAATATGGAGATTTTGGCTTTTAGAGAAATCGGCACAAGGGGAAAAGAATAGAAAAGAGAGTGAAGGGAGAGGTTTCAGCTTTTGAAGAAATTAAAGAAAAGAAATTGTAGTGGGAGAGACTAAGAATTTTGGCACAATAGAAGAAGAAGAAACTAGGGTTCAAATGCCAAAATTAATGAGATATCCCCCCTATTTATAGAAATTTCGGCACTCCTATCAAAAAACTAAAAGTACCCTTCTTGGTAACAAAAACTCAAGCTAATAAAAAGGGAAAATTTGGCACCCCTTTTTTCATGAAGTAGCCGAATTCTTTACTCCTCTAGGTGGTGGATTTTCGGCCATCACCTTTCCTTGATAGCTCCTATCTTTTCTCCGTTTTATCTTCTATATTATCAATTATAAAATCCATGTAAATCCTCCTATTTTTGAGCCTTATTTTCGTCCACTTCAACTAACCCTAATGCCAAATTTAGCTTACTTAAATTAAGAGAATTGGGCTCCATAGAACTTAAATTTTGGGCCCCTTACACCCTTGTTGTGGCGTTACCCTTGCTTCCTTTTAAGTGCCAAAAATGGCCCAAAAACATGGGCTCCTTACGGCCAAAACTTGGGCCTCTTTAACTGTTAGTGACGCCACCTTCTAACTCCCTTGCAGCGCCACCTATTGGGCCACAAGCCCACGTTGGTATTTTAAACAAAATTACCACCTTTTAACTCTATAATGCCCAATCAGACAATTTAACCAAGGCCTTTGCCTAGTCCTGAGCCCAATTTGGACCCCTATCACTTAAATTAACATATTAAACATATCCTTACACTAAACGCATAGACCCATTAATTCGGGATGTTACATCTTAGATTAGTGCATTGAGAACCTCACTCTCTGCCTGAAAACCTAGTGGCTGAGGTAGAACGATCCTGGTACTTCTTCAATTTCTTTGGAATAGAAAATTGGGATATTCCCATTGGTCTTTTACTAAAAATTTGAGCTTCCCTCTCAGCCTGTTTCTTTTCTTTGCTCAATTCCTCTGCTTTATAAGCTCATTCTGCCAATGTAGCAAACTCTCAAATTTCAAGAATTCCAATCAGTAGCTTAATGTCTTCATTCAACCCTTCTTCGAATCATTAACACATTTAAGCTTCTAATTGTACCCATTCTCGAGCATATTTACTCTGTAACACCCCAAACCCGGTCAACACATCACGACCGAATCTGGTATGTTACAGGGAAAAAATGTATTTGAGAGGTTTCAGGTTTAAGAGAAAGGCAATGTACATATGAGGAGAAGGGGATGCTAGTTTCAGTTTACCCAAAATGAAAATAAACAGAAATGGGAAAGAACATTCGGCTACCAAGGATCATAAAGAGTAAACAAAGCAAATTCGGCAAGGGTGTGCTTGGACTTTCGGTTCAAGGAGAAGAAATGAAGAAATGCACTTGAAAATTTGGCTTGTTTGACAAAAGGAGAATTGGCTTACCAAAAGTTTTGTGACCGAAAAAAAAAAACACAAAGCTGCCAAAATTACCTAATGAATTTCGGCATATCACTCCCCCACTACACCTACCAACCGGCCACTCCCCAAAATCTCTCCAAAAATTCGGCACAACTCCCCCAAACACTCCAAGCCTCCCATTCAAACTAGTTTGAACTAGTCTCCCTCCTACATTCACTCTCCACCCATCATTTGAACTTTTGACTTAGTCCAAGGCAGAGTTTGAATTGCCTACAACTCCTCCCCTCCATGCCGTCAAAATAGAAGCCAAAATGGAGCACTCCGTAGCTTGAACATAGGACCTCCTCCCTGCAAGTGGCATCACACACACAAGCCTCAAGTGGCGCCTATCCTGCCACTCCACCAGCTTATTTATTATGCAAAAATTCACCTAAAGATATTTATAAACCCCAACTCCTTCAGCTCCTCCCACCTAAGCCTAAAAACAAAATTTTTTTCCTACCACTCAGGCTTACACCTAGCTTATAACTAAGCCCCAACAACATCAAAATAACAACATAGCACACCATGCACATGCAACAAAGCCAAAAAAAATAGCCCTTAACCCGGGATATTACATACTCAACCGAACAAATTCTCTTTCAAACTCAGATACCGATCTATTGCCCTATTTCAGCTCAAGAAATTCTTTTCTTTTCTGATCAAAGAACCTCTGGCTGATATATTTCTTTTTAAACTCGGTCTAGAAAAATTCCCATGTAATTTCTTCTTTCGAAACAACTGAAGATTTAGTATTCCACCAATGATAAGCTGTGTCTATTAGCAGTGAGACGGCACATTTCAGACATTCTTCTAGTGTACAAGATAAATCTTCCAAAACCCGAGTAGTATTCTCTAACCAAAATTCAGCCCGTTCGGGATCATTATCAACTGCTGCTCAAAATTCTTCAGCCCCATATTTTCAAATTTTATCAATCGGAGCTTTCCCTTTTCTGACAGATTCAGTACCTATACCCTGTGGAATCTTAAGAATCGGTGGAGGAGCAGGAGGGGGAGCTTGAGTTTACTGGACTACAGGGTTAGTTCTTATGTACTGAGTAAACCATTCATTCATCATTTGAAAGAAGGCTATTTCTGCCTCCTCCCTCGACCCTCTGTCTCGAGCCTTCTACTACTAGTTTCTTCTCTTTGTAATGAAGCCAGAGCATGACTCTCAGCTTCCTCGGATTGAGCTCGGCCTGATAACATTACTATAAGAAAAGCACAATTTAAATGTAACACCCCAAACCCGGCCCAAAACGTCACGACCAGATCTGGTATGCTATGGGTTAAATGTTGAAAACTTTGCTTTGGAGGGTTTGAAAATCTCGGTTCGTTTATGCAGGTATTTGTTAAATAAGTGATATTTGTAGAAAGCCTTTGTAGTTTTTTTTTTTTAAAAACTTATTTGAAAATATTTTTTTCCCCTTCTTATAATCAAGTCCTTAAACATAAGTTTATAGAATATAAACATTAACAAATATAAATTGATAACCTAAGCTATGGAGGCCTTATTACATAAATAATCCCAAAATTAAAATTTAAAGGAAAATCGAAAATAGTTTATGAAAATAAAAACTTGATGGCCCTAGAGTCCGCCTCGGCTCCCATGTCCATGATCTCTTTGCTCCGAAAAGTCGGGAAATAAAGGGTGAGTCACCAAGACTCGGTGTGTAAATCTGAAAACACATAAAAGGGTGAGGCCCACAGACACATTATGGGCCTTGGCCCATACACAATGGCAATGAATATATACATGCTACATGGCCCATCCCAATCCTATAGTCCATCCTCTACACACCAGCCCGTACCAGCCATTATACCTTGGGGATTTCTATAATCAACCCTCCATCCGCTACACACTATTTCGACAGCTGTGCTGCCTGTCATAAAGACTGATCACTATGTGACCTATGTGGCAAAGCCACCGATCGCCATGCGACCTTAATAATATTTTTTAGTTTAACCATCGATCACTAGACCTATTAATCAGATGTGGTAGAGCCACCAATCGCCATGCGACCTAAATAACATGTTGTGGATTAACCACCGATCACTGAGTGACCTATTAGCATGCTCTTCCCCTTCGTCATATCAATCCCATCCCATGCATACATACATGTAGAATCAAAACAATATACTATCTAAAAATATCACAAACTACCACATCGTTCGATACACATAGAGAAGTTTCAATGATTACGTACCTGGCATCCTTTGCCTCCCTTTTCGGGTAACACAACTGTTCATGCAGTCTTTTCTCGACTTTTAACCAATAACATATATATAGTACAGATTAACTAGTGTGATAGAGATCCACACACCTGATTATAGACAAGACGAGACTTTCTATGTCGACACTATCGAAGTCGATCGATCGCTAACTGTCTAAGGTTTTGTTACGAAGCCATCCACAACTTCGGTGGCCAATCCGTCTGGCTGGTGACACAGCTCACTTCTTAAATCTAGGGGTTGGATTTATAGATCCAATTCCCTTTTTTGTTTGACTGGCATTTGTATCCATGGAACAGATCTTAGTTAACAAATCGAATTAAAACATTGAATCGAGTACAAACACGAATGTACATTCATAGGGCAGAGATCCCTTACCTAGAAATCCCGAAAGAGATAGAGTTTAGAGACTAGCGATTTTCGACTTTTAGGTCTAGATGATCTACTTTGATTCCCGATGTGTCGCCCCAAAATAAGAACATGAGAACAATCAAATCATTACTCCAAAGACAATCTTATCTAGCCTTTCGGTCTCCAAAAATCGAAAGAGAAAAAGTGAAGAGAGAATTCGGCACTTACCTTAATCGACAGGTTCGACTAACTCTTAGAGATTTCGGCTTCTGAGAAGATCAAAAGGAAAACAATGCAACAAGATCTATGAAGATTTCGCTATGAAGAAATCGGCAAAGAGAGAATAAAAGAAAGAACAATGATCATTCGGTTATAAGAAAAGAATGGAGAAGAGAAGAGTTATGAACGTTTTGGCTTTTGAGAAAAAGATGATTGAGAGAAGAGAACAATGGAAATTTTGGCTTTTTCATAAAAGTGGAGATGAGAGGAAAGAAAAAGAGAATAGGGTCAAATGCCGGAATTGAAGAGGTATCCCCCTACTTAAACCAAAATTTTGACACCTACTGCCTAAAAACTGAAAATGCCATTTTTTAAAATCAAAACTAAGCTATTTAATCAAGGGAAATTTTGGCACCCCTTAAACCTATCAGAACCAATTTCACCTCCCCCTTCAGTGTTGGAATTTCGGCCACCACTGTGACCAGTAGACAAATCCAAAATTTTCTCCTTATCTTTATCTGATTACTCCTCCACAGTGTCATGGATAGTACCACCTCTTCCTTCCTTTATCAGCACATTATCAACCTTATTATCCACACTAAATAATTCCTAATTTCAAGCATCCAAGCCGAACTCCACTACTGCTCTTTGCTATTGCCGAAATTAAATTAAAATAAAAAGGTATCATGTGACTCGAAATTACCTGATCAGAATAGATGCGAGTATTGCTGCCGCATTGCTTCTTCTGGTTCCCAAGTAGCCTCCTCAGAACTGTGATTCTGCCACAGAACCTTAACTAACAGAACCGTTTTCCTTCGTAATACCTCAACATCATGATCCAGGATTCCTACTGGTTCTTCTTCAAAGGATAGGTCAAGTCTCACTTCGATTTCTTCCATAGACACCACATAAGATGGATCAGAATGGTAACGTCTTAACATAGAGACGTGGAATACATTATGAATCTGGCTTAGCTCAGAAGGTAGCTCTAGCTGATAGGTTATCGGCCCTACTCGTTTCAACACCCGATAAGGTCTGATAAATCTGGGACTTAATTTACCCTTCCGTCCAAGCCTCAGTACTTTCTTCCATGGTGACACTTTCAAGAACACCTTGTCACCCACCGCATACTCTATGTCCTTACGCTTCAAATCATCATAGGACTTCTATCTGTCTGACGCTTCTTTTAGTCGAGCCCGAATTAACTCCACCTTCTCCTCTGTTTCAGTAACCAACTCTGGACCCAAAATTCAACGTTCCCCTAATTTCATCCAACAGGTAGGAGTACGACACTTTCGCCCGTACAATGCTTTATAGGGCGCCATCTGAATACTAGACTGGTAGTTATTGTTGTAAGCAAACTCCGCTAATGGTATAAATTCTTCCCAACTACCTCTGAAATCAATGACACAACCTCTCAACATGCCCTCCAAGATCTGAATTACCTGCTTAGACTATCCATCGGTCTGAGGATGAAACGATATACTGAAATCCAACTTCGTACCCAACGCTTGATGCAACGCCTTCCAAAATTAGGATGTGAACCTCGGGTCCCTATCTGATATGATCGATACTGGTACTCCATACAACCTCACCACCTCCGCTATGTATAGCTTAGCCAATTTCTGCAGAGAGTAATCGACTCATACTGGTATGAAATGAGCAGAATTCAACAAGTGATCAATAATCACCCAGACCAAATCTTTCTTAGTAAGCGTGAGAGGTAGCCCACTAACAAAGTCCATTGTGATCCTTTCCCACTTCCATTGTGGAATCTTCACCGGCTGCAATAACCCTGATGGTAACTGATGCTCTGCCTTTACCTGCTGACAGGTCAAACACTTACTCACAAATTTAGTTACCTTACGCTTCAAGCCCGGCCACCAGAACTGATCCTCAAATCCCGATACATCTTACTCCCTCCAGGGTGCATAGCGTATGGACTACCATACGCTTCTTGCAAAATCCTATGCCTCAACTCCAGATCTTTTGGCATGGAAACTCTCCCTTGAAACCATAACACTCCTTCCTCATTCACACTAAATTTTGTTGGCCCATCATTTGAAATTAGCTGCAACTTCACCTTAAGCAACTCATCAGTCTGCTGCTCCTTAGCCTGACTGGCCCAAGAGGGTTTCATTTGAAGCTCAGCCAATAAACTCCCATCATCATATAAACTAAGGTGAGCAAACATTGCTCTCAAGTCAGAGATTACTTTACGACTCAAAGCATCCACCACCATGTTAGCTTTACTCGGACGATACTCGATCGAGCAGTCATAATCCTTTAACAACTCGATCCACCTCCTCTGCCTTAAATTCAACTCCTTCTGGGTCAAAAGGTATTTTAGACTCTTATGATCGGTATAAATAATAGATTTCTCCCTGTATAGATAATGTCTCCAAATCTTCAACGCAAAAACCACCACCGCCAATTCCAAATCATGGGTGGGATAATTTGCTTCGTGCGGTCTTAACTACCGAGATGCATACGCAACAACCTTTCCATCCTGCATCAATACGCATCCTAGTCCCATGTGTGAAGCATCACAGTAAATTATGAATTTCTTCCCAACCTCTGGCTGAATCAATACAAGAGCCTCCGTCAAAATCCTTTTTAACTTCTCAAAACTCTCTTGCTGGTTATTAGACCAAACAAACGGAACCCCTTTCAGTAACAACTTAGTAAATTGTGCCGCAATTGAAGAAAATCCTTCAACAAACCTTCGGTAGTACCCGGCCAGACCAAGAAAATTCTGAATTTTTGCCACAAACCTAGGTGGCTTCCATTCCAACACCGCTTCAATTTTTCGAGGGTCAACCCTAATCCCTTCCACCGACACAACGTGGCCTAGAAAAGTAACTTCACTTAGCCAAAATTCACACTTACTGAATTTGGCATACAACTACTCCCTCAGAATCTACAGAACCACTCGCAGATGTGAATCACGCTCCTCTTCTGATCTTGAATAAACCAGGATATCATCTATAAATACTACGAAAAACTGATCCAAGTAGGGTTGGAACACTCAGTTCATCATATCCATAAACGCTGCTGGTGCGTTAGTCAACCTAAATGGCATCACCATGAATTCGTAGTGACCATAGCAAGTCCTGAATGCCGCCTTATGAATATCTACCTTGAAACACCCCAAACCCGACCCACGAGCCTTGACCAGATCTAGTATGTTCCTCGAGTAAAACACTTGAAAAACTTTTTGTCACTTAGGAAAAATTCAAATGGTTTTGAAGGAAAATTTGATTATGTTGGGTCCAATTGGAAACTTTGTAAATTTTGAAATCGGAGAAATTTTAAAACTTGGTTTTTATATCAAAAACACATGCCGATTTTGTTTTAAGAATTTTACTTTTGAATTTAAAGCATTTGTATATAGATGTCATAATATTTGAAGGTTTATTTTAAGGAAACTTACTTAACTTTAGATTTTATAGAAATTGTGTCGTGCTGAAATAAATGACATGCATGCATAATATGGTTCATACTATGGCCTTATTACATCAACATAAAACCCAAATTAAATTGAGTACTTAAAATAAAAAGACCAAATAAGATAAATTCCTTCTTGAGCATGGCCACCACTAAGCTCCTGGCACCGGTCCATCACTGATCATCACCTAAAAAATGTTCCCACACGGGGTGAGTCAAACAGACCCAATGTGTACGGCCAACACTAAGGCCCAACAGATTATGGCATACAGAATCATACATACAAATATAAAAACATAAAAAAATGATGCAATCCCGAACCCAACCTAGATGCCATCCGCTACACATCACCCGTACCAACCTGCACACCATGGGGACTACTAAGTCAACCCTCCATCCGCTACACACCATCGAAGGCAGTCGCTGCAGATGACATGCTCATCGCCCTTATAATTTCGTGGTATAGCCACCAGATAATATTTTGTGACATAAGTCACCACATTCAGATTTCGTGACATAAGTCACCACATTCAGATATTGTGGTATAAAACCACCAAATCACTTCCCCTTTACATATCACCCATATGCCCCATGTCATACAATTATGCATTAACCATGTCATATTCCTTATTCACATTCTTATAGTTTCACATATACGCCATAACAGATCATATTATACTCATAGTAGGAGTAGGTAAACGTAGCTGGGTACTTTGTACCATTGCATGATACTCTTAGCCACATCTTACATATTCTTATTAACATATTTATTAACACATAACCATAAATTCATTAAGGCTTAATGTGGGGTACACACCTGATTAACTTAGCAAATTCACTCCAAATCCCGAAAAGCCCGATCTAAAGCCTTAGATCTCAAGTTCCTACATTCGGCCAACATGCAATATTTTAGCTAAAGTCCATTCGGCCAAGTAATCAAATCCCAAAACTTACCTTGTTGCCGATTGTCTCTTAACCAAATCCTGAAACGTTGTAATCCTTTTTCCTAGTAATCGGCAAGCACTAGATCAATTGGCTTGGTTAATTTTCAGCTTTAAAGTGAATAAGAAACAGATCTAAATATCACAATAGGGCCTTGGCCGAATGTCAGATTCACTTACCTTGTGAATCTAAAATCCCGAATTATCACTTGCCTTAGAAGCTGTCGAAATCCCTATAGTCACTGCTAGAATCGACTTAGTACATAAATCCATAACTATGTCCCTTGGCCGGATAGTTCATGCTGCTTACCTTGAATGCTCCAAATCCCGAAAGACTCCCTTAATGCTCCTAGCGTTGGCTACCTTCAATAGAGACACATAATATGGCTTAAAGAACATTCGGCCATCCTTAAGGCCTAACACCATGATTTTGGCACACTAATAGGAAGGGAAATCAATTGCTAAGGAAGAAATACTTACCACCAAACACGATTAAGACTAGGAAAGATCAAAAAAGAGTAGTCGACAGCCGCCCTTAGAGATTCGGCTTTAAGACTTGCGACAGAAAAAAAAAGATAAGGGCCCCTTGATATTCGGCTATGACTTCTAATGATGATGACACATTCGGGTATCACAAAGAATATTTCAACTTTGAAAAACTTGTAAAAAGAAGAGGTGAATGCTTATAATGGTTCGGCTAGCCTCTAAATCACAAAAGCATATTCGGCTACAAGGGAATTGGGGTTGAGAGGAAGGAAAAGAATAGAAAAAGAGTAGAAGAATTTCGGAAAAGGTGACTAGGGAAAATTCGGCTTCAAATGACAAAGAAGAAAAAGAGAGAACTCTCTTGACTACAAATTTCGGCAATGGAGATTAAAAGATGAACAAACAATTTTGGCACCTAATCCCCTACATAGCCGAAAATACTCACCTCTGAGTCCCTTGGCGGCCACTTTATCTTTACTTATCATATCCCTCATATTTCTCCTATTTATCTCTTAATCACCTATTCAAAATAAATTTAAAAAAAAAATAATTATCCCTTACTCTTCTAGCCGAATTCTAAAAAGAATAAAACTCATCTTTTAAGTGCCCCTTTGCCGTCCACTTCTCTAGCTCCTTGCAACCAAAAATAAAATTCTTTTTGCTACCCATGCAGCTCGAACTCAAGCCCTTAGCCCCCTGCATATGGCGTCACTTACCTGGGATTTAAGTGGTGCCTCCAAGCCACTTAGACAAGCCCATTTCTGTGTCATATTCCACATACAATTTCTCTTAAGGCCTACTAAGCTTAGCTCCTTATTAAAACTTAAAATTAAATATTTTCTAAGGCATTTTCCTATATTCGAAGGTTCACAAAATTCACAATACACATTCACAACACACTCAAGCATGCTATTTCATATAATTAAGCATAAATGCATAAGCCATAAACCAGGATATTACAGTTCTACCCCCTTAAAATAATTTCGTCCTCGAAATTACCTGGCTGAAATAAGTTAGGGTATTGTTGTTGTATTGCTTCTTCCGCTCTCCATGAAGCTTCTTAGATCCATGATTGCGCCATAACACCTTGAATAGAGGCGGCTTCCTCCGTAACACTTTCATATCTCGCTCCAAGATCTGAATTGGCTCTTCTTCGTAGGACAAGTCTGGCCTTAGCTCCACCTCTTCAACTGGTACTACATGAGATGGATCCGATCGGTAACGGCGTAGCATGGACACATGGAATACGTCGTGCATCTGCTTCAATTTTGAAGGCAACTCTAATTGGTATGCCACTGGTCCAACTCGTTTCAACACTCGATAGGGCCCTATAAACCTTGGGCTCAACTTCCCTTTCCGTCCAAACCTCATTACCTTCTTCCAAGTCGAGACTTTAAGAAACACTTGATCTCCCACATCAAATTCTATCTCCTTTCGTTTCAGATCAGCGTACGACTTTTATCTATCAGATGCTTCCTTCAACTGTGCCCGGATTACCTCAACTTTCTCCTCGAATTCTGCCACAATCTCGGGACCCAAAACTCGACATTCTCCCAATTCTGTCTAACATGTAGGAGTCCGACACTTCTGACCATATAGTGCTTTATACGGTGCCATTTGAATACTTGCCTGATAACTGTTATTCTAGGCAAACTCTGCTAAAGGCAAATTTTCCTCCCAACTTCCTCTAAAATCCATCACACAGCCCCGTAACATATCCTCTAAGACTTGGATTACTCGTTCAGACTGGCCGTCTGACTGTGGGTGAAAAGCCATAGTGAAATCCAATTTGGTGCCTAAAGCCTGATGTAGAGCTTTCCAAAACTAAGACGTGAACCTCGGATCCCTATCCGAGATAATTGACATCGGTACTCCGTGCAATCTTACAATCTCTGCTACATACAACTTTGCTAACTTTTGTAGGGAGTAGTCAACCCGCACTGGAATAAAATGCGTGGACTTGGTCAGCCGATCCACCATCACCCATACCGAGTCCTTCTTAGAAGGTGTAAGGGGAAGCCCACTAACGAAGTCCATGGTAATTCTCTCCCACTTCCATTGGGGAATCTGTATTGGCTGAAGTAACCCCGATGGCACTTGGTGTTCAGCCTTAACTTGCTGACACATTAAGCATTTGCCAACATATTCGGTCACTTCCCGCTTAAGACCAGGCCACCAAAATTGTTCCCTTAGATCTCTGTACAACTTAGTACCTCCAGGATGCATAGCATAAGGGCTGCCATGTGATTCCTGAAGAATCTTCTGTCTTAACTCCTTGTTCTTTGGCATATAGACCTTAACCTTAAAGCACAATACCCCCTCGCCATTAATACCATAATCCTCTAATTCTCTATTCTGTACTTGCCGTAGCTTATCACTTAAATCCTCACCAGCCAACTGTCCCTCTTTTACCTCGTTCAACCACGTCGGCTTGACTTGCAGCTCTGCCAGCAGACTTCCATCATCATACAAGCTCAGATGTGCGAACATCGCCCTCAGATCCGACACAACCTTTTGGCTTAGGGCATCTGCCACTACATTCGCCTTGCCCGGGTGATACTCTATAGAACAATCATAGTCCTTCAATAATTCTACCCACCTTCGCTGTCTCAAGTTTAACTCCTTCTGAGTCAACAAATACTTAAGACTCTTATGGACTGCGTAGATTACTGACTTTTCTCCATAGAGATAGTGCCTCCATACATTAAGAGCAAAGACCACTACTGCCAATTCCAAGTCGTGTGTTGAGTAGTTAACCTCATGTGGCCTTAGTTGTCGAGACGCATAAACGACCACTTTTCCATCTTGCATAAGAACACCTCCCAATCCTGTGTGGAAAGCATCACAATACACCACGAAATCCTTCTCTGCCTCGGACTGAATCAAAACTGGAGCCTCGGTCAAGACCTTCTTAAGCTTTTCAAAGCTCTCTTGTTGCTTATCACTCCATATGAAAGGCACTTCCTTCCTTAATAACTTTGTCAAAGGCGCGGCTATCGACGAGAACCCTTCCATGAACCTTCTATAATAGCCTGCCAATCTTAAGAAACTCTGAACTTTCGCCACTGACTTAGGGGGTTTCCAATCCAACACCGCCTCAATCTTCCTAGGATCCACCCTTATTCCTTTTGCGGATATCACATGCCCTAAGAAGGTAACTTCCCTAAGCCAAAATTCACACTTGCTAAATTTGGCATAAAGCTTCTTCTCCCTCAACACTTGCAACACAACCCGAAGATGCTCATCATGTGCTTCTTCAGACTTGGAGTACACTAGGATGTCGTCGATGAACACAACGATGAACCTATCCAAGTAGGGTTGAAAAACCTGATTCATCATATCCATGAACGCGGCTGGGGCGTTCGTCAATCCAAATGGCATTACCATGAACTCAAAATGGCCATACCTTGTCCGAAAAGCCGTCTTATGGATATCAGCCTCCTTCACCTTAAGCTGATGATATCCAGACCTTAGATCTATCTTCAAAAATATCGCGGCTCCTTTAAGCTGATCGAACAAGTCATCTATCCTTGGCAATGGATACTTGTTCTTGATGGTTAGCTTGTTCAACTGACGATAATCTATGCACATGCGCATAGTTCTATCCTTGTTCTTTACGAATAAGACCGGTGCTCCCCATGGAGACACACTGGGTCAGATAAACCCACGGTCTAGCAATTCTTGGATCTGAGCCTTAAGCTCAACAAACTCCTTTGGTGCCATTCAGATGGGGCAATGGACACGGGGCTGCATGCAACAAAGAAGTCGATTCCAAACTTCACCTCCACATCTGGGGGTATTAGAGTAATTTCTCCGGAAAAACATCCTCAAACTCCCTTACAGTTCTAACTCCACTAACTCCCCCTTCTTTCCCATCCAAAGTACTAATGAAAGCCAAAAATGCCTTGCACCCCTTCTAAACCATCTTATCAGCCTTTAAAGCAGAAACTACATTAGACAAGTAGTTTCTCCTTTCTCCTATCATAATCACCACTTCATCCCCCGGGGTCCTTAACTCCATTCTCTTAGCAGCACAATCTAAAACAGCTCGATGTTCTACCAGCAGTCCATGCCAAGTATAAGATCGAATTCCCCGAAGGGTAATTCCATTAAGTCGGTAGAAAATACCGCTCCTTGAAGCTCCAAAGGCACTCTCCAAAACATCTTATTCACTACTACAGTTTAGCCTAGTGGGCTTACTACAGTCATCTCCCTATCAGAAAGTTCAGAGGCTATGTCTAGAGTTTCAACTACTCTACATGCAACATAAGGATGGGTCGAGCCCACACCAATTAAAGTAACATAAGGCTTGCCATAAATAAGGAACGTACCGGTTATAACGCCCGATGCGTCTCCATCCTCTCTCCGGTGAACCCCATAAACCAAACCTGGCTGCCTTGCCTCAGTATTAGCAACACCTCAGCCTGGTGTTCCACGTCTTCTACCAGCACCATTTCTACTGTTATTCGGACCACGACCCCGTTGAGGCTGCTAACCACCTCTACCAACCTGATTAACATTCTGAGCTACTGGTCGATTCCCATCTGCTCTCATCGAATTGTTCTTAATCATATGGTCCTTTGACCCACACTTGAAGCATCCCCCTGTCTTCTTCCAGCATTCGCCTAAGTGCTTTTTCCCACATTGATCACAAGTACGATATTACCCTCCAAGATGGCGACTTTGCGACCTCGCGACCCATCAACTCTAGGCCTCTTACGAACACTCCTAGACGATCCTGACGGCCCAAATCCTCTTTTCTGCTTACTCCGGTCCGTGTTCTGCCTTACAGTGTCCTTAATTCCCTCGGTTACCTTAGCCTTTTCTACTAATGCGGCAAACTCCCACTCCTGGTGTGGGGCTATCAATAACCTAAGGTCATTCCTTAGTCCATCCTCAAACCAGACACATCGCTCATGCTCCGTAGCCACTACTCCTGAAGCATACCGGCTCAACCTTAGAAATTCAACCGCGATTCGCTACTGGACTTGTTCCTTGAACCACTTCTTAAAAGCCTTCCTCTGTTCATCAATATATCTGGTTCCCACATACTTCTTCTGATACGCTGCCTTAACATACTCCCAGGTTAGATCTTCAGCGGTGGCACCATCCCGAACTGTGAGCCACCATTGATACGCTTCATCGCGTAACAGCGCCACCATTCCTTTCAATTTCTCCTCAGGTGTCAGATCGAGCTCATCCATAATTCGCTCGGTCGCCTCTAACCAATATTCAGCTGTACTGGGTGCCACACTAGATATGCCACGAAACACCTCAGCTCTGTTGGCTCGGAGTCGCTCGGGTACAGATTTTTGAGCTCCCATATTCCCTCCAAAGACCACCACCATTTCAAGGACTTGTAGCACTACTGCGATCGACATCCTCTCCGTCGATCTTCTTGCTCAACACTAACGGTGGTGGTGGTGGTGGCGGTGGTACCTCATTCTCAGATCCTTGACCCAATCTAACGGGTTTCGACACGGTCATTCTACCACGACCGCATCCTCGGACATTACGACCACGCCCCTTGTGCTCATTCTTACGATTGCACGTTAATCTGATTAAGAAATTTTATGAATTAGTTTTGTTCCATTGATTTAACAAGAGCAATTTTATGTTTAATAGTTCTAGGAAGTAGTCCTTTAGTTCCATACACACACAGTCTCATATCATTCATTTAGTCATACACATGAACTTGCATCCATTACAGAGAAATGTTGTAGTTATCGTTGTTTGTTGTTTTCCACTACCCAGGGGTATTTTCGTAATTTTGTCCTATAGGGGTATTTTGGTAATTTTTCAAATTAAGGTATTTGAAAATGTTGCAAAATAGAGATTGTTGATGTTTTATAAAAATTAAAATACTTGCTGGGAAAATTTCAAGGATGGAATGATAATTTTATGCATCAAGGGTATTTTTGTAATTTTACAAGCCAGGGTCATTTTAGTAATTTTTCACAAAATATGTTTCCTGGTGATTTTTCAAAATGAGGGTATTTTTAAAGATTTCTAGATTGAGGGTACTTTGGTAGTTTTCCTTTCTGAGGGTATTTTGGTCATTTTACAAATTAGGGGTAATTTTGTAAATTTTTCAAACCGAGGTATCTTGAATTTTCACAAGTTAGGGTTTCATGGATACTTTTGCAAAGTAGGAAATTTTATTGAAATCAAGGGTAATATGGAAATTTTAGAACCAAGGGCATTTTAGTAATTTTACCACTAGGGTATTTAGGTAATTTGTAAATTAAGAATTCTTAGAAAGTTTTGCCAAAATAATAATTTTCACAATTCAAAAGGGTAGTTTGTTGACTTTTAAAACTAGGATTTTCGTAAAAATGTGGCTAGTCCCTTTCGGGTTTTAATTATTGGTTTAGCAGTGACTAAGTCCTCACGGTTAGGGTGAGCCGAAGCTACGCACTGGTAGGATTCAAGTGGAGAGGAGGTGAGTCACGCTGATTGCTTAAGTACCAAGCTCCCACCAAACCAATCCTAGACATGCGCACTATGGTTGCCACACCTAACTCGGTGACTTAACCACGTGTTTGTTTAATTAGGCACTTAAAATTTTATGTAATTGTTGAGGTAACCTAGTCCTAGGGTTCAAGTACTTATCATGCTAATCTACGTTCCCTTTCTACCCTTCTACAATTCATATCATAAATCGCACAAGAGATAGGGTACTTACAGGTGGACTTGGTAGTCAAGACTCGGAGCCATACCAGAAAACCTACTTATTTCTCAAAATTTTTCACAAAATCCTTTTGGGCTTAATTTTTGAAAACGTTTTGGGCCTTAAACCCAAGGCCTAGAGTTTAAAAACTGGGCATTGATACCAAATTGAAACACCCCAAACTCGGCCCACGAGCCTTGACCAGATCTAGTATGTTCCTCGATTAAAACACTTGAAAAACTGTTTGTCACTTAGGAAAAATTCGAATGGTTTTGAAGGAAAATTTGATTATGTTGGGTCCAATTGGAAACTTTGTAAATTTTGAAATCGGAGAATTTTTAAAACTTGGTTTTATATCAAAACACATCCCAATTTTGTTTTAAGAATTTTACTTTTGAATTTAAAGCATTTGTATATAGATGTCATAATATTTGAAGGTTTATTTTAAGAAAACTTACTTAACTTTAGATTTTATAGAAATTGTGTCGTCTTTGAAATAAATGACATGCATGCATAATATGGTTCATACTATGGCCTTATTACATTAACATAAAACCCAAATTAAATTGAGTACTTAAAATAAAAGTCCAAATAAGATAAACTCCTTGCTTAGCATGGCCACCACTAAGCTCCTGCCAATCAGGTCCATCACCGATCATCACACGAAAAAATGTTCCCACAACGGGTGAGTCAAACGGACCCAATGTGTACGGCCAACACTAAGGCCCAAAGATTATGGCATACATAATCATACATACAAATATAAAAACATAAAAAATGATGCAATCCAGAACCCAACCTAGATGCCATCCGCAACACATCACCGTACCAACTCGCACACCGTGGGGACTACTAAGTCAACCCTCCATCCGCTACACACCATCGAAGGCGTTCACTGCATGCAGACACATGCTCATCGCCTTTATAATTTCGTGGCATAGCCACGGATAATATTTTGTGACATAAGTCACCACATTTAGATTTCGTGACATAAGTCACCACATTCAGATATTGTGGTATAAAACCACCAAATCACTTCCCCTTTACATATCACCCATATGCCCCATGTCATGCAATTATACATTAACCATGTCATATTCCTTATTCACATTCTTATCGTTTCACATATATGCCATAACAGATCATATTATACTCATAGTAGGAGTAGGTAAACGTACCTGGGTACTTTGTACCATTGCATGATACTCTTAGCCACATCTTACATATTCTTATTAACATATTTATTAACACATAACCATAAATTCATTAAGGCTTAATGTGGGGTACAAACCTGATTAACTTAGCAAATTCACTCCAAATCCTGAAAAGCCCGATCTAAAGCCTTAGATCTCAAGTTCCTACATTCGGCCAACATGCAATATTTTAGCTAAAGGCCATTCGGTCAAGTAATCAAATCCCAAAACTTACCTTGTTGCCGATTGTCTCCTAACCAAATCCCGAAACGTCATAATCCTTTTTCCTGGTAATCGGCAAGCACTAGATCAATTGGCTTGGTTAATTTTCGGCTTTAAAGTGAATAAGAAACTGATCTAAATATCACAATAGGGCCTTGGCCGAATGTCAGATTCACTTACCTTGTGAATCCAAAATCCCGAATTATCACTTGCCTTAGAAGCTGTCGAAATCCCTATAGTCACTGCTAGAATCGACTTAGTACATAAATCCATAACTATGGCCCTTGGCCGGATAGTACATGCTGCTTACCTTGAATGCTCCAAATCCCGAAAGACTCCCTTGATGCTTCTAGCGTTGGTTACCTTCAACAGAGACACATAATATGGCTTAAAGAACATTCGGCCATCCTTAAGGCCTAACACCATGATTTCGGCACACTAATAGAAAGAAGGGAAATCGATTGTGAAGGAAGAAATACTTACCACCAAACACGATTAAGACTAGGGAAGATCAGAAAAGAGTAGTCGACAGCCCCTCCTTAGAGATTCGGCTTTAAGACTTGCGACAGAAGAAAAAAAAAAGATAAGGGCCCCTTGATATTTGGCTATGACTTCTAATGATGATGACACATTCGGGTATCACAAAGAATATTTTGACTTTTGAAAAACTTGTAAAAAGATGAGGTGAATGCTTATAATAGTTCGGCTAGCCTCTAAATCACAAAAGCATATTCGACTACAAGGGAATTGGGGTTGAGAGGAAGGAAAAGAATAGAAGAAGAGTAGAAGAATTTCGACAAAGGTGACTAGGGAGAATTCGGCTTCAAATGACAAAGAAGAAAAAGAGAGAACTCTCTTGACTACAAATTTCGGCAATGGAGATTAAAAGATGAACAAACAATTTTGGCACCTAATCCCCTCTACATAGCCAAAATACTCACCTCTGAGTCCCTTGGTGGCCACTTTATCTTTACTTATCATATCCCTCATATTTCTCCTATTTATATCTTAATCACCTATTCAAAATAAATTAAAAAAAACATAATTATCCCCTACTCTTCTAGCCGAATTCTAAAAAGAATAAAACTCATCTTTTAAGTGCCCCTTTGCCGTCCACTTCTTTAGCTCCTTGCAGCCAAAAATAAAATTCTTTTACTACCCATGCAAATCGAACTCAAGCCCTCACCCCAAGATATGGCGTCACTTACCTGGGCTTTAAGTGGCGCCTCCAAGCCACTTAGACAAGCCCATTTCTGTGTCATATTCCACATATAATTTCTCTTAAGGTCCTACTAAGCTTAGCTCCCTTATTAAAACTTAAAATTAAATATTTTCTAAGGCATTTTCCTACATTCGAAGGTTCACAGAATTCACAATACACATTCACAACACACTCAAGCATGCTATTTCATATAATTAAGCATAAATGAATAAGCCATAAACCAGGATATTACATGCCTCCTTGACCTTAAGCTGATGGTACCCTGATCTCATATCTATCTTCAAAAGACTAAGGCCCTCTTCAACTGATCGAACAAGTCATCGATCCTTGGCAACGGATATTTGTTCTTGATTGTTAACTTATTCAACTGACGATAGTCAATGCACATACGCATTGATCCATCTTTCTTCTTAACAAATAACATCGGCGCTTCCCACGGTGACACACTTGGTCGAATAAACCCTCTATCCAGCAACTCCTGAATCTGTGCTTTCAATTCCACCAACTCCTTTGGCACCATTCTATATGGAGCAATAGATACTGGCATTGTTCTCGAAAGAAGATCGATGCCAAACTCCACTTCACGATCCGGGGGTAATCTCGAAAGCTCTTTTGGAAAAACATCAAGAAATTCCTTCACCATCTTAACGTCCCTAATATTTAGGTCATCGATTTCAGAGCCCGAACAAACATTAAAACTGCCTCGCATCCTTCTCTCACCATCCTTTCTGCTCCTAAGGCATTCACCACATTCGACAAACAGTTCCCCCTTTCTCCTATCACCAACACTTCACCACCCTCGGGGGTTTTTAACACCATACGCTTGGCTACACAATCTAAATTAGCTTGATACTTCACCAGCCAGTCCATGCCTAATATTAAGTCGAACTCTCTGAACGAAAACTCCATCAAATCTGTCAGGAAAACTATTCCCTGAACTTCTAAGGGTACCTCCCGATAGAGTTTATCTACTATCACAGATTGTTCTAATGGGATAATTACAATCATCACCCTAGGGGTAATCTCGAAATCTAAACTTAAAGTTTTAGACATACTACTAGCAACATATGAATGCGTCGACCCAATGTCAATCAATACAGTGTAAGGCAAACCAAATATTAAAAACGTACTGGTTATAACATTCGATGGGCCAGCCTCCTCTCGACGTCTGGCAACATAGACCAATCCCAGCTGCCTCACCTCAGTGTTTCCGGCCCCTCGGCCTGGTGCTCCATGCCCCGACCAAAACCGTTACCACCTCTGGCTGGACCACGACCTCTCTGCGGCTGTTGACCTCCTCTACCCGGTAGAGCATTTCCCTGCCCTACGGGTCCTACATCGCCCCGTGGCTGTGGACAGTCTCTAATCTGATGGTCCATAGATCCATACCTAAAGCACTTCCCACTGCCTGCCCAACACTCACCTACATGGAATTTACCACATCGGGCACACTTCTGTGTTTGACTAGCAGCAGCAGGTCTCTTATCCCATCTCGGCCTATTTAACCTAGGTCTTTTCTGAACACGTCCGGCTGCCTCTGATGATCCAAAATTTCTCTTACTTCCACTCCTATCTCTATCCCTGTTCAGTTTTTCCGTCTGCTTCACCTCCTCAGCTATCTTAGCTTTCTCCACAAGAACAACAAATTCCCTCTCCCACTATGGAGCTATCAAAACACGTAGATCATCCTTCAGGCCATCCTCAAATAGAACACAACGCTCATGTTCTGTAGCCACTATCCCTCAAGCATAACGGCTAAGGCGTAAGAGTTTTGCTTCATATGCTGCCACTGACCTACTTTCCTGAACCAGATTCAGAAATGCTTTGTGCTGCGCATCCACATAACTTGTTCCAATGTACTTACTCTGAAATGCCATTCTAAAATAATCTCAGGTGATATGGTCAGCCACTGTACCATCCTTAACTGTAAGCCACCATTGGTACGCTTCGTCCCGAAGAAGGGACACTACTGCTTCCGTACAATTCTTTTCTTCTTCCAATCACCTCCAACCAATACTCAAGCGTAAACAAAATTCCCTAAACACTTCTGCCCCATTCGCTCTAAGTCGCTCCGACACAGAATTTTGGGCTCTTGTGCCCATTCCTGCCCTAGCAACCCTCTCTAAAACCCTTAACATCGCCTGAGATACCGTATCATTTTTGGCCGTCTGGTCCTAAAATTTTGCCTCCTCAACTGGTGGAACTGGCATCTCATCTCTTGATCCATGGCCAGACCCTACTGGTTCTGACATAGCCATCTTGCCCCTACCATGCCACGCGCAGGATGTCCACGACCCCTTGTACTCATTCTATCGATTCGCATTTATCTTATTAGAAATTTTATGAATTATTAATTTCTTTCACTGATTAACCACGAACAATCTTATGGAAAGTAGTTTAATTAGTAGTTCTTTCGAATTCAAACTTAGTCTCAAGTCTGTATCTCCTAGTTCTAGAAATCACATACATTCCGCATCCATATGCATCACAACAAAGCATCACATAACAGCATCAAACACAAAAGTGACAACCATAAATCCACCTTCGTCACATAAGGGTATTTTTGTCATTGCACTACCCAGGGGTATTTTGGTAATTTTACAAATCGGGGGTATTTTGTCCCTTTCGGGTTTTAGCTATGAACTTTGGCCCATCAACAAGTCCTTACGGCTAAAGTGAACGGACACTACGCACTAGGTAGGATTCCAGAAAAGATGAGGTGGGCCACTAGGGCCGCTTAAGTACCAAGCTCTCCCTGGATCCAATCCTAGACATGCGTACGCCCGTTGCCACACTCAAACCCTGTGACTTGTTCATAGACATGTTTAATTAAATTAAGTCTTATGGAATTTACGAGTTGTTCAAACTAGACCTAAGTTCTATAAACCCTAACATACATGTCTACTTTCCCATAAGCCCATCAAGCCCAAATCACTCCCTTACGGCCCATTAGGCCCAAATCTCATCATATGGCCTATTAGGCCTAAAATAAATCCAAATCGTGTACCATGAGTGACTAACTTAATTCGTATAATAAACCAAACCATTTCATCAAACCTAGCCTCAAGGCCCATCGGGCCCATTTAGCCACTTTCGGCTTTTCGACTTTGTCGATATCGTGTGTGTAGTGTTTGTACACACCTGGTAACACGCACGCTGCAAACCCCTTAATCACGAACCTACAATCGACAACACCTAACGATTAATCATAAGTTAATATACACTTATCGAAATTGAAACCTCACCGTAACCTTACCATGTACCTCACGTTCTAGTAGCCCTTCCTTCGCTACTATTGGCGATTATCTTCTAGGTCTGCACCCAAATGCCCACCAAGGTATATTAACTCTCCTCATAGAATGCCCTATATATAGCTAGCTTCTCACCTTTCTTCTTTGTATCTTACCGATGTGGGATCCCTCCGTTAGCAGAGTTTAAATCCAACTCAAACTCTTCTCGTCCAATCCGCAAAATAAATACTCCCTTGCTTGACATGAGATTTGAACCCAGGCTCTCCTATTAGCCACTTTACGCCACTTGCCACTAAGCCACCAGCTCCTCTTGTGTCTAAAACCATGCACAACTAAATATAATCCTATGGCAAAATTCTAGAGTCCATATAAAAAGAAAACCAAAATGCAAGAGCCAAGACTTGAACCTTGGACCTCCTTCCTTCCTTTTTGGCGTCACCCCCTTGCCTCTTATGTGGCATCACTTTGCCACTACACCACACACTCCACTTGTGTCTTTTTTTCCACATTTTATTCTTAAAGCCTACCTACTAACTCCCACAGTTTTATTCACCCAAAACCAAAATTTTTCCTAAGGCCTAACTTGAACCCGGGACTTTATAGAAACCCTCTAACATTCTAAAATCACTCATCTAATAGGTCCAACTAGCAATAAAGCCGTTCTCTTGTTCTCAAAAATTTTTAAACGCACCTACACCTAAGGCCCATTGGGCCCAATTCTTCTAGGCCCAATTTTGGGATGTTACATTAAATGATCAGGAGATATCACACTATCAATAATAATTTAAATGGCATGTATAGCTAATCCGTATTTACTACGTCAGTCTGAGAACCGACTAAATCGTAGCTCTAATACCAACAAATGTAACATCCCTACCCATATTCGTTGTTGGAATAGGGTATGAGGCATTACCGGAGTTTACAAATAATTTTTTTTTACTCAACATAACCCCTTTATAAATATCTAGCCTTCCCTGCAAATTTTAAACCGAGACCAATCTACATCAACCAAACCAATTCAACATATTTTCAAAATAGATTCATGCATATTTATAAAATAACCTCATCACATACTAAAACTAAAATTTGTTAGCCATACTAATGGCTGACCTTACATTCATTTCATATTAACATTTACTTTATTAGCTTATACATGCCATTGATTTTCAAAATAAGGTTTCTTTATATGCCGAAATCTTGGGGTTGCTAGTGTGATGTGTCTCCGACCGAATCCGACCTCCAAGCTCTTAACACTACAAAACAGGGGAAAAGGAAACAGGGTAAGCACTTTGTGCTTAGTAAGCCCATTTAACAAGAATTATACTTACCTAATATTTTCAATACAAAGCAATAAACATTCCTATATCCATTCAATGCATTATTACCTTAACATTAACAAACTTAACATTCAAGTTAGTCCAATAATTTTCATGTATCAATAATTTATACCATGATTGATGAGCTCATCAATACCATGATTTCCATTTCTTTATTATTTTTCCATATTTGTCCCGTTGAATTTCTCAAAATTTTGATGGATATTCAAGGGTACACTTTAGTATAAATTCAGTCCGTATAAATTCATTTTTGGTCCCCGAAAATGTATAGAAATGTTAAGTTTAAAATGGAAAGTGAGCAATTCATGTTCAGAAATGACTTAGAAATGTCGAGTTTTAAAGTTTAAACGAGGAAATTAAGGCAAGGTGGCATCTTTCGGGATTATCGAGTAGTCAACAAAAAGGAGGAGTATTCGGCATTTCTAAGATTAAGGTAAGACATGTGAATATTCTACCAAAGGCCTTGATTTATGATTTGATGATTAAGATTAAGTCTAACGTAAGGTTTTAAGGATTTCGACATTCCTAGGGAAATAAGGAGCAGGTTTGGGATTTGTTGGTGATCCAACCGCAACAAGGTAAGAATACTAATCCTACTAGGATTTGGAATTTTGGTAGAATGGCTTTTTATTAAGGTAAAAGTGATTAATCAATTGTAGGAACTTGAGATCTAAGCGTAGATCGGATCTCGGGATCTCAAGGAATCTATTAAGCGAATCGGTGTGTACCCACACTATTTCATAATACGTTTATGGTCGTGTTAAATAATATATGTGATATTAAGAATATGAAAGTGGCTAAGGTACCATGATATGGTACTAAGTACTCGTGCACGATCCTACTTCTACTAGGAATTTGAAAAATGTTATTATTAACATGAGAATATGATAAGAATGTGAACTTGGGCATGTAATTGCATAATATGTTAGGGGCATATGGGTTTGTTTGAAAGGGAAGTGAAAAGTGGTGACCTAAGACCACGATGTCTCGAAAGTGGTGACCTAAGACCACGATGTCTGAACGTGGTGACCTAAGACCACGAATGCGGTGACCTAAGACCGCAATTTGGAGTGTAGCGGAAGAAGGTCGACTTAGTAGCCCCAGTTGTGTGTTGGCGAATGCAGGGGTGTGTAGTGGATGGACAATTAGGATTGGGTTTGGGAATGCATCATAACTTGTATTTTATGTTTTGAATGTGTAACTATTGTATGCCTGATTCTATTATGATTTAGTGTCGTGTACACATTGAGTCTGTTTGACTCACCCCGTTGTGGGACCATGTTCCAGGTGATGAACAGTGATAGACCGGGACGGCAGTACTTGTGGTGGCCATGCTCAACATGAAGTTTATATTTTTATGGACTCTTGAATTTATTTTACCACTTTGAAATATTTTGGAAACTATTTGATGTAATAAGGCCATAAGGCCATGATGAACGATTTTTTTTTTATTTCTACTTGTTGTTTTATTGTGTTACAAATTTTGATTAGGTTAAAGACTAAGTATTTTATTTTAAAATATACTTGATATGTTTATTACTTAAAATTAAAAAAGGGTTTTCTAATATAAAAATCTAGTTTGTTTTCAACACAAGCCCAACCCAAACAATATTTTTTTTTTTAAAATCACACAAGTTTTTCTCTAAGTAACAAAAGAATTTGAAAACCGGTTTACTTGAGGAACATACCAAATCTGGTCAAAGCTCGTGGGCCGAGTTTAGGGTGTTTCAATTTGGTATTAGAGCCCGGTTTCAAACCCCTACCTTGGGTATAAGGCCCAAAACTTTTCGAATCGAGCCCAAATAAGTTTCATGAAAATATTTTATGAAATAGACAGGTTATTCTGGCATGGCACCTAAGTCTCCGACCCGTAGTCCACCAGGTAAGTACCCCTATCCTTTGTGTGATTTATATTGTGATTTGTAGAAGGGTAGAAATGGAATGGAACGTAGACTAGCATGATAAGTACTTGAACCCTAGGACTAGTTTACCCCAATATTTACATAATACTTAAATGCCTAATAAACAAACCTATGATTAAGTCAGGAGTTAGGGTGTGGCAACCATTGTGCATGGCTAGGATTGGTATTCGGTGGGAGCTTGGTATTTAAGCGATCCAGCGTGACTCGGCTCCTCTCCACTGAATCCTATCTCAGTGCGTAGCTTCGGTTCACCCTAACCAAGAGGACTTATTCATGAGCTAAACCCTAACTAAAACCCGAAAGGGAACTAGCCGGTATTTTCATAAAAACCCTAGTTTTAAAACTCTTAAAATTTCTTTTTAATTTGTGAGAACTATTGTTTTACAACATTTTTCCAAAAATTTCCGATTTGTATAATTACTAAAATACCACAGTGGTAAAATTACAAAATGCCCTTAGTTTATAAAATGTTCAACTACCCAACAGTTTTTCCAAAATTTCCTTATTTTGTAAAAGTGTTTAAAAACCCTAATTCGCAAACTAACAAAAATACCTTGGTTTTGGAAATTTTCAAAATTTCCCCTAACTTACAAAATTACCAAAATGACCCGATTTCCAAAATTTCATAACACCACTTTTTTTGGAAAGTACAATTCTCAAAAGAACCCTCAAAGTTTTGCAACTTTTAAAATATCCCCGATTTAGTAGATTCTACAAATTTACCACAGTTTATTACTAAAATACCCTGAGTTTCACAATTACTAAAATACCCCAGTTCTAAAAATTTTCACAATACCCCGGAATTTAAAATTTCAAAATACTTTTGACAAAATCACCAAGGAACTTTTTCTTTTGAAAATACAAAATACCCACAGAGGACAAATTACGAAAATACCCACGGGTAGTGGAAAAACAACAACAATGAAAACTACAACGTTTCTCCGAATGAACGGAAGTTCATAGTTGTTTGATGGATGAATGTGTGAATGAAAAGGCGTGTGTATGTATGAATACGAAAAACCACTTCTAAAACTCATTCATAAAACTTCTTCGCGGGTAATAAGTGAAACAAGGACTGATTCATAAAACTTTTTAATCAGATCGCGACGATCGAAATGAGCTCTAGAGGACATGGCCGTCGTGGACGCGGTAGAGGAAGAATGACTAGGTTAGAACCCGTTAGATCGGGTCAAGGGTCTGATAATGAGGTACCACTACCCCCACCACTCCCAGCTGTTGGTGTGGAGCGACAAAGCTCAGACGGGGGCGATCTTTGTGTCGCAGCTATCTTGCGAGTTACGGAGTTGGTGGTCAAGGTGAGGAAATCGAGAAATCAAAAGTCGTGCTCGAACGGCTTCGAGCTAATGGAGCTGAAATGTTTCGTGGAGTATCGGGAGTGGCACCCGATGCAATGATCTTGGTTGAAGCAATGGCGCATCATGGATGAGCTTGATCGACCCTAAGGAGAAGTTGAAAGGAATGGTGGCACTTTACACGCGATGAGGCGTATCAATGGTGGTTAAGCTGTTGGGATGGTGCCACGGTGAGGATCTAACACAGGAGTATGTTAAGGAAGCATTTCGGAAGAAATATGTTGGAACCGGTATACGGATGAGCAAAGGAGAGCATTTCTAGAAATTTGGTTCAAGGAACAAATCCGTTGCGAGAATATGAGGTGAATTCACGAGGTTGAGCCGGTATGCTCGAGGAGTAGTGGCAACCGAGCATGGCGTTGTGTCCGTTTGAGGACGGACTAAGGGATGATCTGAGATTGTTGATAGCGCCGCATCGGGGCGGAATTTTCTGCGTTAGTGGAAAAGGCTAAAGTGGTGAAGGAATTAAGGATTCGCAAGGCGAACACCGTCGGAATAGGCGAAAAGAGGTTTTGGATCGTCTGGATCATCCGGGAATAAGAGGCCTAGAGTTGATGGGTCGCGAGGTCGACAAGTTGGTTCGGAAAGGCGGTATCGACCTTGTGATGTGTGCGGAAAGAAGCACTTAGGAGAGTCTTTGGAGGAAGACAGGGAGGATGTTTTAGGTGTGGGTCCAAGGATCATGTGATCAAGCATTGTCCTAAGAACCTAGATGAAAGTCGACCAGAACTCGTAATGTTAATTAGGTGGTAGAGGTGGGCGACAACCTCAAGAAGAATGTGGACCGAACCATAGAGGAAATGGTTCGGCCGAGGACATGGAGCACCAAGCGAGATCTCAAGGTGCAGACGCGAGGCAACCAAGGTTGGTTTATGCGGTTGGCCATCACGAGGAGGAAGATGTGCGGATATGACAACTGCACGTTCCTTATTTCTAGAATACCCTTAATTGCTTTGCTTGTTATAGGTTAGCTTATTCTTGTATTGCTAGTGAAGTGACTAAAACCTTGGATGTGAACCTAGAGAATGTGCCTAGAAAATATGATAGTTCTTTAAAATCGAGTCTTGCGACAATAGCGTAGTGGGGTGAGTTAGACCGCACGATTGTTCGTTAGTAAGTAATTTCGAGGACTAAATTATTTTAAGGGTAGAAGCGTAACATCCTGGAAAGGGCCTATGCATTTTCGGTTTAATTATGCAGTGACATGTTTTATGTACTAGGAATAAATTTTGAACATTTCGAAACCCGAAAATAAATGGAAATGATTTGGAAATGAACATTTTTGGAAACCTGAAAATGTGTAGAAATGTTAAGTTTAAAAATGGAAAGTGAGCATTTTTAGGAAATGTAAGGAAATGTCAAGTTTACAGAGCCGAACAAAAATTTTTGGAAACTTAGAAATGACTTAGAAATGTCGAGTTTTAAAGTTTAAAAGAGGAAATTAAGGCAAGGTGGCCTTAAAAGAAAAAGTTTGTGAAATTTGACACACTGATCGGGCTTGGAAAAGTGGCTCAAGATGTCACTTAGGGCCTCTGGAAATGGCGCCACATGCAAGGTGTTGGGCCTGGGTTTGAGTCACTTGGGAAGCAAAGAAAAGGAGTTTTATTTTTTCTTCCAGAAGCAGAGGAGTGGACGGCAAGGCTTCTAGAAAAAGGGAGTTTTATTCCTTTAAATTTTGGCAAGTAATGGGATAAATAAAGGATTTAAATTGGATTATTTTTTGAAGAGATAATAGATGGATAAATATGGATTTATTTCTTTTATTTTGATAGATAAGGAAGAGATAAAAGAAGATTATTATTAGTATTATTTTTATTAAGAGATAAGAGATAATAAAGGATATTTCTTTAATTATTTTAAATTAAAGAGATAAAGCTATCAAATAAAGAAGAGTGGTGGCCAAGTGAGGGATTACGAGTAGTAGTTCGGCTATAAAAGGGGAAAATAGGGCTACTCATCAATTTGTTCTTCCTTCTCTTCTCTCTGAAAATTCCTAAGACATTCCCTCTCTCTCGCTAAAATTTTCCTAGCCAATTCTCTCTTTTCTCTCGCTATTTTGGTCTATTTTGTTAAAACCAAAACCCTAGTAAAGCAAGCCAATCTCTTCATCTTTCTTTTCTTCCTATTTCTCCTTACCAATCCATTCAAAAGTCAATCTTGGAAAGGCTTCAAGCATAGGTCTTGTCGATTTCTTCAAAGGTAAGAGCAAGTTTGGTTTCCATTCTTTTCTTTTAGATTAGTGAGAAATAATCTAACCCCATACATATTTTGGTTGCCGAATATGGAAGGATCTTTCGGGATTATTAGAGTAGTCAACTAAAAGGAGGAGTATTCGCATTTCTAAGATTAAGGTAAGACATGTGAATATTCTACCAAAGGCCTTGATTTATGATTTGATGATTAAGATTAAGTCTAACGTAAGGTTTTAAGGATTTCGACATTCCTAGGGAAATAAGGAACAGTTTGGATTTGTTGGTGATCCAACCTAGCAACAAGGTAAGAATACTAATCCTACTAGGATTTGGAATTTTGGTAGAATGGCTTTTATTAAGGTAAAAGTGATTAATCAATTGTAGGAACTTGAGATCTAAGGCGTAGATTAGATCTCGGGATCTCAAGGAATCATTAAGCGAATCGGTGTGTACCCACACTATTTCATAATCGTTTATGGTCGTGTTAAATAATATATGTGATATTAAGAATATGAAAGTGGCTAAGGTACCATGATATGGTACTAAGTACTCAGTGCACGTTTCCTACTTCTACTAGGAATTTGAAAATGTTATTCGTAACATGAGAATATGATAAGAATGTGAACTTGGGCATGTAATTGCATAATATGTTAGGGGCATATGGGTTTGTTTGAAAGGGAAGTGAAAAGTGGTGACCTAAGACCACGATGTCGAAAGTGGTGACCTAAGACCATAGTAATCTGGCGTGGTGACCTAAGACCACGAATACGGTGACCTAAGACCGCAATTTGGAGTGTAGCGGAAGGAGGGTCGACTTAGTAGTCCCAGCGTGTGTATTGGCGAATCTGCAGGGGTGTGTAGCGGATGGACAATTAGGATTGGGTTTGGGAATGCATCATAGCTTGTATTTTATGTTTTGAATGTGTAACTGTTGTATGCCCGATTCTATTATGATTTAGTGTCGTGTACACATTGAGTCTGCTTGACTCACCCGTTGTGGGACCATGTTCGAGTGATGAGCAGTGATGGACCGGACTGCGAGTACTTGTGGTGGCCATGCTCAACATGAAGTTTATAATTTTATGGACTCTTGAATTTATTTTACCACTTTGAAATATTTTGGAAACTATTTGATGTAATAAGGCCATAAGGCCATGATGAACGATTTTTTTTTTTATTTCTACTTGTTGTTTTATTGTGTTACAAATTTTAATTAGGTTAAAGACTAAGTATTTTATTTTAAAATATACTCGATATGTTTATTACTTAAAATTAAAAAAAAGGGTTTTCTAATATAAAAATCCAGTTTGTTTTCAACACAAGCCCAACCCAAACAATATTTTTTTTTAAAATCATACAAGTTTTTCTCTAAGTAACAAAAGAATTTGAAAACCGGTTTACTTGAGGAACATACCAAATCTAGTCAAAGCTCGTGGGCCGGGTTTGGGGTGTTTCAATGTGCGACATTTCCATTTCGAGAGCACACTCCGTGAAGCTCATCCTTACAGAGGATTACCACCTAGGCTAAATCTCCTCGCAACGACAATTACTCTAATGAGCTTGGATCCGAATTACAGTCCGAGCTAAATTTAGACCTAATCCAGACACCCGTCTGGCTAAGTCCATTTTCCACATATTCTTTGAGAGGGCTATATCAGGATAAGATCACCCGTCCGGGCTAGATCCTTTTTACCGTCAATTCCTTTTCAGAGGTCCATCAAATTTTCCTTTCATTCAACCGGATTTCTTTCTTTTTTTATCAAATACACCAATGTTTCATCAATCTTCATACAATTAACATTTAAATTATATTCACATCAATAACATACATTTGAAGCATTTAAGAATATAATTCAAGTTACATGAACTTACCTCGATACTAGTTCGTATACAAAATCTACTAATCCGAACTTTTCCTTTCCTCGATCTAGCTTCAGATTTGTGTTTTCGGATCTAAATATATAAATTCAATCATCAATTCAATACATTTCATGTTCACATGTAGCATTCACTATAATTCTATTATTATTTATAGTTCATTCAAAGTTGTCTACTTGAGCCATAGTCACTAAATTATTTTTATCTTGAGCTACAGAACTTAAAATTAGGATCTGCTAATTTTCCCTAAAACTAGACTCAAATATCTTCTTACCATAAAATTTTCAGAATTTTTGGTTTATCCAATAAGTACAGTTTATTCTTTAAAGTCACCCCTATTCTTCTGTTTGACAGTTCTAACCGTTCTTCGCTAAAAATTAACTATCCCTTCATACAAGATTTGGATTATGCTTCCATTTGTTTACTTTGAAAATAGACTCATTCAGGACTCTAACAATATAAATTTAAGTCCCTATTTATTTTTATCCAATTTTTTATGATTTTCCAATGTCAGAACAGGGGAACCCAAATTCTTGCTGACATTGTCTCACAAAATTCATTATATCTCATGATTTACAAATCTATTGCTTACACTGTTTCTTTTATAAGAAACTAGACTAAATAAGATTTAATTTAATATTTTTTTCATCTTCTAATTCGATTTATACAATTTATGGTGAGTTTTCAAATTTAGTCTACTGCTGCTGTCCAAAATTGTTTTAGTGCAAAGTGTTGATTTCTATTTTACCCCAAATTTCACAGTTCATACAATTCAGTCCTTGCTCAATTAACCCCTCAATTAAGCTAAATTTTCTAAATTAATACTTTACCTAGACATTATAAGTTATTTCAAAACTATTGAAATTCAGAATTTTCACATAAAACCCAAACTTCAAATTCTTTTAAAATTAGATCCCAAACATTCAATTTCTATTCATTTCTTTCAACAAAATCGACATATAACAATTTAAAGCTCTAATTCCATGCTAAATCATCATATAATTCCAGCACATATTCACAGCAACTTCCAACTTCATTCATAAAATATAAAACTAATGAATTCAACAAGTGGACCTAGTTGTAAAAGTCACAAAAACACAAAATTTCAAGAAATAATCAAAAATTGAACTTACTTGCAGTAAAAATATGAAAAACCAGCGTAAGTAAACCCTTATATGGTGTTTTTCCTGATGAGAATAAAAAATAAAGAGAAATCTAGATAATTCCATTTTAATCCTAGCTTTATTAAGTAAATTTTACAATATTCCAATTTTACCCTTAATTCTCCTTATTTTCTTACTAATTTCATGCCCTTTCCGTCCAGCCCAAATAGACCTTGGGTCTATTTTCCTTTTAAGCCCCCTTTCTTTTATCATTTAAGCTATTTAATCATTTCTCATAATTTTGCATTTGTTACAATTTAGTCTTTTTAGTTCAATTAACTATCGAAACTTTAAAATTTCTTGACGAAACTTTACTACTAACTTATTAACACTCCATAAATATTTATAAAATATTTATGGCTAGATTTAAAATCTCCAAGGTCTTGATACCTCATTTTTTATTCTCATTATTATTATTTTAATACACTATTTACTATTTCAAAAATTTTCCTAACTTCACACTTAACTTATACTCACTAAATTAATAATATTTTCTACTCACTTGTCAGATTTAGTGACCTCGAATCACCGTTCCGACACCACTGAAAATTCAGGCCATTACAACTCTCCCCGCTTTTAAGGATTTTCATCCTCGAAAATCTTACCAATAAAGAGTTTTGGGTATTGTTTCTTTCCTCCGGTTCCCATGTTGCTTCCTCAATCCCGTGCTTTTGCCATAATACTTTCACCAAACTTATTTTTTTATTTCTAAGCTCCTTTATTTCCCGTGCCAATATCTTGACCAGTTCTTCACTGTAAGTCATATCCGGCTGAATCTCCACTTCTGTCGGAGAAATAACATGTGAAGGATCTGACTGATATCGCCGTAGCATAGACACATAAAAAACATTATGAATTCTATCGAGTTCTGATGGTAATGCCAATCGATAAATGACCGGTCCCATTCTTTTTATAATTTCATTTGGCCCGATAAATCTTGGACTCAATTTACCCTTTTGACTGAATCGGAGAACTTTCTTCCAAGGAGACACTTTCAGGAATACCTTGTCACTGACCTGAAATTCAATCTCTTTTCGTTTAAGATCAGCATATGATTTTTGGTGATCGGAAGCTTCTTTTAAACTATCCCGAATAACCTTTACTTTTTCTTATGTTTCCCGGATTAAATCAACCCCATGTATCTTCTTTTCACTAAGCTCTGTCCAATATAATGGTGTTCTACATTTCTACCATACAAAGCTTCATATGGTGCCATTTTAATACTGGACTGATAACTGTTATTGTAAGCAAATTCAATCAAAGGTAGATATTTCTCCTAATTACCTTGAAACTCTAGTATGCAACATCTTCCAATACCTGAATTACACGCTCAGATTGGCCATCTGTTTGAGGATGAAATGCAGTGCTGAAATACAACTGAGTACCCAAAGCTTCTTGCAATTTGTTCCAGAAACGAGACGTAAATCGAGGATCTCTATCCTATATAATGGAGACAGGCACTCCATGTAGCCTGACAATCTCAGATATATATGCAGTTCACGGTTTATCTAAAGAATAATCCATACGTCATCGGAATAAAGTCGCCGACTTTGTCAATCGGTCAACAATCACCCAAATAGCATCTTTTTCCTCGAGACAACGGTAACCCGATACAAAATCCATAGTGATTCTTTCCCATTTCCATTCCTAGATAATAATTGGTGAAGTAACCACAAGGTACCGATGTTCTACTTTGACCTGTTGACATATCAGACATCTTGATACAAACTCAAAAATATCACGTTTCATACCTGGCCACCAGTACATCTTCTTCAAATCATTATACATTTCATTACTTCCTGGATGTACAGGCATAGTACCACTGTGGGCTTCGTGTAAAATCTTCTGTATAAGCTCTGAATTCTTGGGTACACATACACTACCTTTGAATAACATACAACCATCAATCCCAACATGAAATTTAGAATCAGTACCTGACTCACACTGTGTTCGGTTAACCTGTAACTTTTCATCATTCTTTTGAGCTTCATATATTTGCTGTAGAAATGTTGGTTTAACTCTCAATTCAGCTATGATTGAACCGTCATTAGCCAGTGACAACTGAGTATTCATAGCTCTTAAAGTAAATAGAGATTTTTGACTTAAAGCATCAACTACAACATTAGCCTTACCTGGATGGTAATCAATAATCAAATCATAGTCCTTTATCAATTCAAGCCACCTAGGCTATCTCAAATTCAAATCTTTTTGTGTCAACAAATATTTCAAGCTTTTATGATCAGTATAAATATGACATTTCTCACCGTATACCACCATATCTTCAGCGCAAATATAATAGCAGCTAATTCAAGATCATGTACAGGGTAATTTCTTTCATGTGGTTTAAGTTGTCTTGAAGCATAGGCTATTACTTTACCTTCTTGCATCACGACACAACCTAAACCATTTAATTAGGCATCACTGTAAATAACAAATTCCTTACCCGGTTCAGGGTGCACTAATACTGGTGCTTTCGTTAGTAGATCTTTCAATCGGTTGAAACTCTGCGGACATTCATCAGTCCACTCAAACTTTACATCTTTCTGCAATAATCAAGTCATCATGTAATAGTCCGATTTATACCCTAGTCAAAACAATGGTTTCAGGACCACGAATTCGAGTCTGAATATTATTTTAACATTATTTTTTGTGCCATTGATGAGTGTTTAAGCATGTGCTAAATTTTCGTAAGCTAATTTGATTATCTGTGTGTTTAATTTTACAAAAGGATTAAATTGCACTAAATGTGAAAGTTGCTTGCTATTTGTTAAAGCACCTATGTGTTGTGGCTTTATAAATGTGAGGACTTATGTGGTAATTAAACCAATTTTATTTATAGTGGACGGTAACATGGTTTTATAAAATGTTTTTATAAGTTATTTTATAAGTTAAATTTATATTATATTATTTTATAAGTTATTTTTTTATAATAAAAGAAACATGAGTTAGTGGCTTCATTATTTTGTTATCTTCTTGCCAAATATTACAAAGAAAAAAAGAAAGAACTTAAGCTTGCTAAGGTTCGGCCATTTGAGGGTTTAAATTCAATGTTAGTTTTTGATCCATTTTCGATAATTTTTACGTTTTTGTAATCGTTGCTTTGAGAGCTATCAAACCCATGTCTCAATTTGATGAATTGACAATGTTTGTGTGAGATGCCATTGATGATATGTTAAGCTTTTTGATGATTTTTGGTGTTAAATGAAAGAGATGAGTTAGATGAACATACTTTGCTCTTGAATTATTGATGAATTTAGCTAAATGGGGCTAAATTGAGAAAATGGTAAATTAAGGGACTAAATTGCAAGTTTGATGAAAATGTGGGCTTGTATGTGATGTATATGTATTCGGCTAAGCATGTGTATGTGTGGATTTTGTGAATTTGATGTTTTGAGAAAATTAGACTAAATTGATAAAATGTGTAAATGTGAGGGCTAAATTTTAAATAGCCCAAAATATGTGTGTATGGATTGAATTGAATGAATTAGTGAATAAAAGGATTAACTCTAAATATGTTTAGATCAAGAACCAAGGAAAACGATTTAGATCGCTGGAAAACGAAAGTAAACGAGTAGCCGTTTCCATTCCGATAAATCGAATCCGAGGTAAGTCATTTTGCAAATAAATGTATTTTTTTTTTGGAATATGTATGTCTATGTGATTATTGATAACGTTGAATGTTTACAAGATGATGTGTGCATAAATTTTAAGTTAAGATCGATATAGTGACAATGCCCGAGAAGTCCAGTACGAACCTAGGGATAAATAGGATTAACTATGTTATGACATAGGTATCTGTTTTGAATATGAGTAAGACCCTATCAGGGATAGTGGCATCGATATCTGTTTACGTGTAAGACCCTGTCAGGGATAGTGGCATCGAAATTTGTTTACGTGTAAGACCGCCGTCAAAGGCATCGATATCTGCTTTACGTAAGACCGACCTTATATCATTTACGTGTAAGACCTATGCGGGACGAAGGCATCGATATCTATTTACGTGTTAGACCCTATCAGGGACAGTGGCATCGACATCTGTTTACGTGTAAGACCCTGTCTGGGACAGTGGCATTGATATCTATTTTCATGTAAGACCCTATCTGGGACAGTGGCATCGATATCTGTTTACGTGTAAGACCCTCTCAGGGACAGTGGCATCGACATCTATTTACGTGTAAGACCCTGTCTGGGATAGTGGCATCGATATCTGATTACCTGTAAAACCTTGTCAGGGACAGTGGCATTGATATCTGTTTACGTGTAAGACCACATGCGGGACGGTGGCATCGATATCTGCTTACGTGTAAGACCACATTAGGGACAAGTGGCATCGACATCTGCTTATGTGTAAGACCACCTGCGGAGCGGTGGCATCGATATCTCGCTTACGTGTAAGACCACATGCGGGACGGTGGCATCGATATCTGCTTACGTGTTAGACCCTATCGTGGGCGATGGCATCGATATCTATTTACGTGTAAGACCCTGTCAGGGACAGTGGCATCGACATCCGACTATATGTAAGACCACGTCTGGGATGTTGGCTTTGTACAATTATTCTGAGTTTTCGAGTATCTTAATAAATTTTGAACTGTTCAATGAGTAAATTTGAGATATGAACAAATATGAAAATGTATACTCGTTTCTGATACGTTTGGTAAGTACACTTTGTGTGTATAAGAAGGTAAGCATTTTCTTAAACTTGCCTAGATGAATTATGTAATTGAATATGGGATTGTAAGTGTGCTATATTGATGGGAAAAGCTATGAACTAATAAAGTATGTAGTGTTATGCAAGTTTGAAAGATGAATGGTCTAAGTGAAAGTATTAAGAAGATTTATGATGGTGAAATTGAGCCAATAGTGAATTTAGATTGATTATACATTAAAATGTTTATATGCTAAGTTTATTTGTATTATGATTTACTAAGCTTTTGAAAAGCTTACTCTGTGTGTGTTTTTCTCTATCTTTTAGGTCGCCAAAGCTACTGAGGGCTCGGGACCGTCACGGATCGTCATCACACTAATAAATTCATTTTGGTATACTTTGGAAATGTATAATGTTAGATATGGCATGTATAGGCTAGCATTTTTGGTATATGCTAGTTTTGGTCATAAGTTTGCTATGTGAATTGACTTTGTGTTTTGGCTAGACATGAAATGGAAATATGCATGAAAGACTATGTGATGTGGAGCTTGTTTTAGCATGATGAATTGGTCTATGATATAGTTAAGTTTTTGGGTAAATAAATGAATGAATTATGCTTACGATGATATAAGTTTTGGTATTGAATTTGTTATGGTTGGAGTTGGTATTGATTGTATTTATTGATTGGATAAATTGGTATGTTTTTGGTTGCCAGATATGCATAATATGTTTTGGTATGTATTGCTTGTAGGTGAGACCCAAAAAGGGTGGCATTTTGGCCTTGTAAATGGCCTATAAAGCCACACGGCCATGGCACACGGGCAAGTGCCTAATAACCGTGGAGTAAAATCGTACCTAGCTTAAGAAATGGCAATATATAACCTCTGAGAAATGGCAAGATATGACCTAGTAGTACACTGCCTTAGCACACGGGCGTGCTTGGTGACCGTGTTGGTTTTGGTAGTATATGACCACGGGGAGGACACACGGGTGTGTCTAGTAGCCGTGGGTGAGGCACGGCCTACCCCCACGGGCGTGTATCCCCTGCATTTAGAAAATTTTTTATTTTTACATGATATTTTGTATGTGTTTCGATTTAGTCTTGACTCGATTTATAAGCATGTTTAAGGTCTCAATGACCTATTTAAGGGACATTATGATTGATATTGATGAATGGCTATGTGATAAATTCTATGAATGTTTTTGATCTGTCCGCTAATACTTCTAACCCTAATTTGACGATGGACACGGCATAGGGGTGTTACACATCGGAGAAGCAATCATAGAGAATTCCTATACAAATCTCCGATAATAACCAGCTAAACCCAAGAAACTTCTAACTTCAGATACATTCTTCGGTGGATTCCAATTGACAATAGCTGATATCTTACTTGGATCTTCTCTGATGCCTTCGATGGATACAATATGTCCAAGAAAACCCACCTCTCAAAGCCAAAATTCACATTTACTGAATTTAGCATATAACTGCTTCTCTCGCATAATTTACAACACAATTCTCAAATGTTCTGCGTGTTCTTCTTCATCTCGAGAATAAACCAAAATATCATCAATGAATACTACCATAAATCTGTCTAGGTACGATCTGAATATCCAATTCATCAGATCCATAAATACTGCAGGTGCATTAGTTAGCCCAAACGGCATAACTAGAAACTCATAATGCCCATACCTGGTTCTGAAAGCTATCTTCGGCACATCTTTACCCGTAGCTGGTAATAACCTGATCGAAGATCAATCTTTGAGAATATTGTGGCACCTTTCAGCTGATCAAATAAATCATCAATCCGGGGTAACGGGTACTTATTCTTTATAGCTACCTTATTGAGCTGTCGATAGTCAATACACAATGTCAATAACCCGTCTTTCTTTTTCACAAATGAATCGAACACCCCAAGGTGAATGACTCGGTTGGAAAAACCTCATCAAAAGTTCTTGCAAGCGTGTCTTTAATTCCTTTAATTACATTGGAGCCATCCGATGCGAGCTATGGAAATCGGAGTAGTTCTCGGAATCAAATCTATAGAGAATTCCACTTCTTTTTCGTGGCAATCTGGTAACTCTTCTGGAAACACATCAAAAGTTCACATACCATCGGCATTGCACGAATCTCGACTCGATACCTTGGTGTCTAATACATAAGAAAGAAAAGAATCATACCCCTTTTTGACATACCTCGGCGATAATAATCGAAATCACATCAAATAATCTCTCTATCTGCTCAGATTTAACTCGGAGTAATTCGAAATTCTGACACTTCAACACAATATATTTCTGTTTACAGTTTACTACTGCATCATGCTGAGTTAACCAATCCATACCCAATATCACATTAAACTCATCAAATGGAAGTAATATCAAATCAGCCATGAAACAGTAACCTCTTACCATCATTGGACAACTTTTACAAATTTTATCCACCAAAACAGATTGGCCCAGGGGGTTCGAGACTTTAACCACAAATTTAGTAGGTTCAATAGATAAATCTTTAACACATGCAAGCTTTATACATATATATATATATGAATGTTTAGAACTAGGATCAATTAATGCAGTAATATCAGTGTCAAGTAAAGAAAATGTACCAGTAATAACATTGGGTGCTGAGGCATCTTCTCTGGCACGAATGGCATATGTCCTAACAGGTGCTCGTGTCTCAAGGCTGCTTGCAGTATCTTTTGTAGCTCCTCGGCTACCACTGACATTATCGAATGGTCGAGATAGTCTACCCCTCAAAGTTGGATTACTCGGCTTCGATATCTGTTCAACTTCTTTTTCACCCCTTCTCTGGACAATCTCTGAAGAAATGGTCAAAAGAACCACATCGATAACAAGCCTCGCTCTTAAATCGGCACTCACCAAAATGAGCTTTATTACAATACTGGCATCTCGGCTTAGGGGTACCAACACTGCCAACACTGGTCACTGATGGAGTGGAAGGTCTTGGATTAGTGCATTGAGAACCCCGCTCTCTGCCCGAATACCTAGTGGCTGAGGTAGAACGATCCTGGTACTTCTTCAATTTCTTTGGAGCAAAAAACTAGGATTTTTCCATTGGTCTTTTACTAAAAATTAGAGCTTCCCTCTCAGCCTGTTTCTTTTCTTTGCTCAATTCCTCTACTTTATAAGCTCGTTCTGCCAATGTAGTAAACTCTCGAATTTCAAGAATTCCGATCAGTAGCTTAATGTCTTCATTCAACCCTTCTTTGAATCGTTTACACATTTCAGCTTCTAATTGTACCCATTCTCGAGCATATTTACTCAACCGAACAAATTCTCTTTCATACTCATATATCGATTTATTACCCTATTTTAGCTCAAGAATTTCTTTTCTTTTCTGATCAAGGAACCTCTGGCTGATATATTTCTTTTTGAACTCGGTCTGGAAAAATTCCCATGTAATTTCTTCTTTCGGAACAACTGAAGCTTTAGTATTCCACCAACGATAAGCTGTGTCTTTTAGTAGTGAGACAACACATTTCAGACATTCTTCTGGTGTCCAAGATAAATCCTCCAAAACTCGAATAGTACTCTCTAACACAAATTCAGCCCATTCGGGATCATCATCAACTGCTACTTGAAATTCTTATGCCCCATATTTTTAGATTTTATCAACCGGAGCTTTCCCTTTTCTAACAGATTCAGTACCTATACCCTGTGGAATCTCAGGAATCGATGGAGGAGCAGGAGGGGGAGCTTGAGTTTGCTACACTACAGGGTTAGTTCTAATGTACTGAGTAAACCATTCATTCATCATTTGAAAGAAGGCTATTTTTGCCTCCTCCCCTCGACCCTCTGTCTCGGGCCTTCTACTGCTAGTTTCTTCTCTTTGTACTGAAGTCGGAGCATGACTCTCAGCTTCCACGGATTGAGCTCGGTCGGATGACATTACTATAAGAAAAACACAATTTGAATGATTAGGAGATATCACACTATAAATAATAATTTAAATGGCATGTATAGCTAATCCGTATTTACTACGTCGGTCCGAAAACTAGCTAAACCGTAGCTTTGATACCAACAAATGTAACATCCCTACCAGTATTCGTTGTTGGAATAGAGTATGAGGCATTACCGGTGTTTATGAATAATTTTTTTTTACTCAACATAACCCCTTTTATAAATATCTAGCCTTCCCTGCAAATTTTAAACCGAGACCAATCTACATCAACCAAACCATTTCAACATATTTTCAAAATAGATTCATGCATATTTATAAGATAACCTCATCACATACTAAAACTAAAATTTGTTAGTCATACTAATGGCTGACCTTACATTCATTTCATATTAACATTTACTTTATTAGCTTATGCATTCCATTGATTTTCAAAATAAGGTTTCTTTATATACCGAAATCTTGGGGTTGATAGTGTGATGTGTCTCCGACCGAATCCAACCTCCGAGCTCTTAACACTACAAAACAGGGGAAAAGGAAACAGGGTAAGCACTTTATGCTTAGTAAGCCCATATAACAAGAATTATACTTACTTAATATTTTCAATACAAAGCAATAAACATTCCTATATCCGATCAATGTATTATTACCCTAATATGAAAAAACTCAACATTCAAGTTAGTCCAATAATTTTCATGTATCAATAATTTATACCATGATTGATGAGCTTATCAATACCATGATTTCAATTTCTTTATTATTTTTCCATATTTGTCCTGTTGAATTTCTCAAAATTTTGATGGATTTTCAAGGGTATACTTTAGTGTACAAATTCAGGTCCGTCAATTCATGTTCATGTGCGCACATTTCCATTTCAGAGAGCACACTCTCGTGAACATCATCCTTACGGAGGATTACCATCAGTGCTAAATCCTCGTAATATAAACTCATAGAGTATTGTCGGGATTACCGGTCGATTAAATCCTCCCAATATAAACTCATAGAGTATTGTCGGGATTACCAGTCTAGGCTAAATTCAGACCCTAATTCGGATTACCCGTTCAGGCTAAGTCCATTTTCCACATATTCTTCGGGAGGGCTATATCAGGATTGGATCACCCGTCTGGGCTAGATCCTTTTTACCGTCAATTCCTTTTCAATGGTCCATCGAATTTTCCTTTCATTCAACCGGGATTTCTTTCTTTTTTTATCAAATATACCAATTTTTCATCAATCTTCATACAATGAACATTCAAATTATATTCACATCAATAACATATATTTGAAGCATTTAAGAATATAATTCAAGTTACATGAACTTACCTCAATACTAATTCGTATTCAAAATCTACTAATCTGAAACTATTTCCTTTCCTCAATCTAGCTTCGTATTTGAGTTTTTGGATCTAAATAAATAAATTCAATTATCAATTCAATACATTTCATGTTCACATGTAGCATTCACTATAATTCTATTATTATTTATAGTTCATTCAAAGTTGTATACTTGAGTCATAGTCACTAAATTATTTTTATCTTGAGATAAAGAACTTCAAATTAGGATCCACTAATTTTCCCTGAAACTAGAATCACATATCTTCTTACCATAAAATTTTCAGAATTTTTGGTTTATCCAATAAGTACAGTTTATTCTTTAAAGTCACCCCTCTTCTGTTGTTTGACAGTTCTGACCCTTCTTCACTAAAAATTAATTATCCCTTCATACAAGATTCGGATGATGCTTCTGTTTGTTTCTTTTGCAAATAGACTCATTTAGGATTCTAAACAATAAATTTGAGCCCCTATTTATTTTTATCCAATTTTTGATGATTTTCCAAAGTCAGAATAGGGGAACCCGAATTCTTTCTGACCTTATCTCACAAATTTCATTATATCTCATGATTTACAAATCTATTGCTTACACCATTTCTTCTAATTCTATTTCTACAATTTATGGTGAGTTTTCAAAGTTAGTCTACTACTGCTGTCCAAAATTGTTTTAGTGCAAAGTGTTGATTTCTATTTTTCCCCAAATTTCACAATTCATACAATTCAGTCCTTGCTCAATTAACCCCTCAATTAAGCTAATTTTTCTAAATTAATACTTTACCTAGACATTATAAGTTATTTCAAAACTATTGAAATCCATATTTTCCACTTAAGACCCTAACTTCAAATTCTTTTAAAATTAGATCCCAAACATTCACTTTCTATTCAATTCTTTCAACAAAATCGACATATAAACAATTTAAAGCTCTAATTCCATGCTAAATCATCATATACTTCCAGCACATATTCATAGAAACTTCCAAGTTCATTCATAAAATCTAAAACTAATGAATTCAACAAGTGGACCTAGTTGTAAAAGTCACAAAAACACAAAAATTTCAAGAAATAATCAAAATTTGAACTTACTTGCAGTAAAAATATGAAAAACCAGCCTAAGGAAACCTTTCTATGGTGTTTTTGCTGATGAGAATGCAAAAAAAAAAAGAGAAATCTAGATAATTCCATTTTAATCCTACCTTTATTAAGTAAATTTTGCAATATTCCAATTTTACCCTTTATTCTCCTTATTTTCTTACTGATTTCATGCCCTTGCCATCCAGCCCAAATATACCTTGGGTCTATTTGCCTTTTAAGCCCCCTTTCTTTTATCATTTAAGCTATTTAATCATTTCTCATAATTTTGCATTTGTTACAACTTAGTCCTTTTTGTTCAATTAACTATCGAAACTTTAAAATTTCTTGACAAAATTTTAATACTAACTTATTAACATTCCATAAATATTTATAAAATATTTATGGCTAGATTAAAAATCTTCGAGGTCTCGATACCTCGTTTTCATTATTATTATTATTTTAATAAACTATTTACTATTTCAAAAATTTTCCTAACTTCACACTTAACTTATATTCACTAAATTAATAATATTTTGTACTCACTTTTCGGATTTAGTGACTTCGAATCACCGTTCTAACACCACTGAAAATTCAGGCCATTACAGGGTCTGGTTTTGTAAAAGGTCTGTAATTGGACACTTATTATTTTTTCGTTAAGCCCGGGCAATAATGGCCTGTTATAGCTCCCTCTTTGCTCATTGTCGTGCAACGAGAATAGAGCAAAGACGATAAAAGAGCCCATTTCGCCCGGTCTTGCCAAATGGCTGTATCTTCAGGGAGATAGGCTAATTTCTTCAATCTGCTTCACTGCAACTTCAGGAAGACAAAATTTACTATCTTTAGTCTGCTCCACTGCAAAATCAAGGATACCAATTTGATACCATTGATCCATTTCCTGCATCTTCAGGAAGATAAGATATGCTATCTTTGATGTTCTTCTTACAACTTCAAGAAGACAAGATCAGTTATCTTCAGTCTACTCTACTGCAACTTCAGGGAGACAAGGCTGAAAGTGTCTTTTGATCTGCTTCCTGCAACATCAGGAAGATGAGATTAGCTTTCTTCAGTCTATTCCACTGCAACTTCAGGTGGATAAGGCTGAAATCTTCTTTTGATTTGCTTCCCACAACTTCAAGAAGATAAGATCTTCTTTCTTCAGTCTACTCCACTACAACTTCAAAGAGATAAGGCTAAAATCTTCTTTTGATTTGCTTCCTACAACTTTAGGAAGATAAGATATTCTGTCTTTTGTCTATTCTGCTACAACTTCAGGGAGATAAGTGATCGCTACAAAATAGTCTAGTTTTAAAATTTATAAAGAATGATCGAACCTGTAGACTAACTATGACAACGATAGAGGCAAGTGTACCTATCGAACAGTAGTATAGTTAAGGCAAGAATATCTTATCGAACCCAAGGAACCTAAAAGTACTACTACTCACTTTCTTTCTATTATTTAGCCTGAAATATGGATTGATTGGTTGATTTATCTAAAACTAATGAAATATTTTAAACTAAAATGCAAAGATAAATGAATAAATTGGGAAAAGACTTTGGAAAACTCAGTTGATAAAGATGATACCCTCAGGAAGAATCCACCTATGACTTCACTCATTATTTATCCCTAAACCATATGATTTCTTTACTTAGCTTGATCCGTGAGACTCCCTAACCTATATTAATCCTTCTCTCGAAGCGAATAACGTCTATCCTTAAGTTAATTAGTGGAACTCTTGTTCTCTTATAATAACCTCCTAAGGAAGCAGTAAATCGATCAATGGATTCTCATATTAGGTTTCACCCTAATTTGGAAAAATTTCGTAACCCTATCTCTAGGCGTCCGATCAACTCCGCTTAATGATGCTAGATCTACTCTTAGGAAGGGTCTATTCCTCCTCCACCTAAGCACATCAGATTAAATTAAGCAACATAATTAAGAACAAACTAAGTATTTATCATATAAATTCAGAAAATAATAACAATATCCATCATAGGTTTCATCCCCTTCAGTTATCTGAAGGGTTTAGTTCATAATTAAATAAGAAAACATCTTAAGAGAAAAGATAAAACAAAACATTAGAAATCCCTAAACCCCCTGAAGGAATTGAAGGAGAGATCCTCCGTCTTGAGTAGAATTCTAGCTCTTTGAGATGGATCAACTGGCTATCTTCAAGTGACTCCCTAAAAGATGAATGCTTCAGCCTAAAAGCCTCTGCCAAAAAGTTGTCCTATTTCGCTTCTGCCAAACTCCCTTTTTAGTTGCTACCTTGGGTGTTTATATAGGCTTTGAGATGTTTTACTTGGCTCCTAAGTATCCTAATTCAAGTAGAATTCCTCCTACGATGTTTAAGTAGACTTAGGAATGTGTTTCTTTGCCACCAAGCATCCAAATCCAAGTGAAATTGCTCATTCCCATGCGAGGGCACACCCATGGCACACGCCCGTGTAAGTCGTCTTTAGGCGTGTCTCAATTACATCGATTGGGGCACGGCCAGTAAATCGTGGCATGGCTGTGAAGTAAATGGCAAAACGCAGTACTGTGTGACATGAAGTCCGTGCCATGTCGATTTCTTGGGTTGGCCTAATTTGGTCCGTTTTAAGCCCGTTTTACGTTCTTTTTATCCTTAGGTGCTTTCCTGAGCATAAGACATGAAAAGGAAGGATTAAGAGCACCTTTTTACATAAATCAGGGATAAATCATCCAAAAGCATACTAAATGTGGGATTAAAATATGATACTTTTACGATTTATCAATAAAACTAAAAACGTCTTCGATCTGCTTCATACAACTTCAGGAAGATAAGATCTTCTATCTTCAATCTACTCCACTACAACTTCAAGGAGATAAGACTGAAAGTGATTTTTGATCTGCTCCCTGCAACTTTAGGAAGATAAGATCTTCTGTTTTCGATTCGCTCCACTGCAACTTCAAGGAGATAAAATCTTTATCTTTAGTCTATTTTGCTATAACTTCAGAGAGATAAGACTAAAAACATTTTCGATCTGCTTCCTACAACTTCAGGAATATAAGATCTTCTGTCTTCAGTATACTCCACTGCAACTTCAGGGAGATAAGGCTGAAAGTGTTTCAATCTACTTCCTGCAACTTCAGGAAGATAAGATCTTCAATTTACTCCACTGCAACTTCAGTGAGATAAAACTGAAAAGGGTATTTGATCTGCCTCCTGCAACTTCAAGAAGATGAGATCTAAAAATTCACCGATATTGCTACACCGTCCACTGCAGGATGTTTATGTCACATGACTAAGATGCTATGATCAGAATGAATCAAATGCTTTTAGTTACATGTGTCATGAGTGACATAAATGCAACATGTCATGAAAATGATTCCTTCTAAAGGATTACGATTAGAATGCAATGACCGAAATGAATCAAATGCACCTAAAGAAATTTGTTATGATACAAAAATGTTATGAGTATGATTCCTACTCTAGGTGTTATCACTCATTTGTTTTTCATTTTTGTTCATCAATCACGTTTTGCTTAACAAGCTTGCCCCAATGTAATTTTCGAGTCAACTTCGCTTGGATCTTGAGAATACAAGGCTTATACCATTCTACCACACTAAGAGTCGAGACTCTTTCAATCCAACCCATCTCCAAATTATAGGGCATAGGGTTTATTTCCCATTCCACCACGATTTAGGGTTTCTTAGTTCATCACACCCCCCGAGTATTATGACCTGATAACACCACTTACTTTCATCATATCAACTCATTATTTTTATCCAATTATCAACTGGACACAGAGTTCAGAGAAATGGTCTCTATCTAGACTCTTCTTTCTCAAATATTTCTATGGACATGGAAATTCTAAACAATTGTCCTATTTTGGCTCCTTGTCTTATCTAGAAATTTCCAAAGTAATATGTAAAACTTCTTTTTGAGAAATTATTAGTTTGTCAATCATTATTTCAATGCAAAACATTTATGAATAGTGGGTAACAAACAAGTTGATCTCAAAAAGAGTTGAAATTGAATAAATTATCAAAAAATACAAAGAAAATTAACCAAGAATTTATCTTTGAGAAGAAAAAGAATCCCAAGATAGCAAAAAGAATAAGACAAAAATCAGATGCACTAGATATCGCCGATTGAGCTTCTATATACAAACTTTTATGAAGACTGCCTTGAGTTCAACATGTGTTTAGAAGACCCAAGGCACTTTGTTGATGCCCTGATATGCAACATTCTTCATTTGTTTTTGATTCAAGTGTAGCAAGGTGATTGCGTGTCCATTAAGAATTTGAGCCGCCCTTTTCGGGTTTTCAACTCAAAACCCCTTTGGTCTCAAAGTGCCCTTTGCGGGTTTTCACTTTGGCCTCTTCTCCTTTTCAAACAAAATACTTTTTGACTGAGTCAGAATTCATAGGGTTGGGTAAACTTTTCCCATCTATCTCGTGTAACACCCCAAACCCGGCCTATGCATTAAGCCCAGATTTTGGCATGCTACACAAATTAAACATACATTCAAATCATTTAACAATGTAGGAATCAAATTCCAAAACGATTAAGAGAATGACTTTATCAAAAAAAATCAAAGTTCATTGAAATCCATAATTAAAACACAAGAGTTTATCATTTAATCTATAGAGTAGTAATTGATTAAAACTATGGATTTATTTAGTCGAAATATTTTATCGAAAAGTTTTAAAAGAATTTCCTAAGTTTCAGTAATATTTAAGAAAAACCTTTATTTTATACGAGAGTTATAGAAAAACATTTATAAAAACTAAACCAATCCAACTTAGGAAAACTAAAACATAATAGAATCGATCCACATAATAAAATCCATAATTAAAGAGGCCTTATTACATCGCCATAAAAATAGTACTTAATAAAATTTATTAAGGAAGTCTTAAAGTTTTATAAACCACCATTTGTAGTATAGCCTCCACACGAAGTCATCTCTGACCCAAGTCTCCATCAATTACTATTACCTGAGAGGGGTAAAAAAAAAATTTAGGGTGAGTTACTTAGAACTCAGTGTGTAACTCACCTTAATCCACTGGGCCAAAACCATTTAAGCATTTATTTGGGCCTAAGCCCATTATAATTATAATAATTTAGCATGTATATAATGCAAGTGATATGCAATTCCCAAAACCAAACCTAAATTTCCATCCGCTACATACCACCCGTAGCAACCAGCACACCTGTGGGGAGCTTTAGTCACCCACCCCGCCAACACACCGAAGTAGGCATTAAGCCGTATTTTAAATTTCGTGGACAAGCCACCGAATTCACAGAGTTTACATGGCACTTGCCATTTTTCAGAATTGTGGCAGAGCCACCAAAATATTGTAGCAAAGCTACCAGAACTTCTCTTCGTCAAATAGCCCAACCTATGCAACCATGTATATAACATGCATAACAATCCATTCATATAATTATTCCAACATAAGGCCCATTATAAAAGTTATTACAATCAGGCCCATTTTACATTTTGGCCCACGAAATCTCATATCACATATGACCCATTTATGAATTATCATATATGGCCCAATTATCAAATATCACATATGGCCCATTTATCGATTATCACATATGGCCCATTTATCAAATATCTCATATGGCCCATTTATCGATTATCACATATGGCCCATTTATCAATTATCACATATGGCCCAATTATCAATTATCACATATGGCCCAAATTGTCCAATTATCAAATATCACATATGGCCCAAATTGTCCAATTATCACTTTAAAATATCACATATGAATTGTCCAATTATCACTTTTATCGAATTAGCAATTAAGGGCAATTTCGTAATTTTCATGATCTTAATACCAATTTCAAAACTTTTTATCATTAAGGTGATAAATATGCTATTCTTCCCAATTTCACTAACTTGTGATTTCATCCACCGATTTATACGATATAGTCAACTAACCCATGAGATACGGTGTGAGATAACACACCTGATTACGATGAGAACTACACTTTCCCGTTCGTCGATATCTAAACACATATCACGATGGATTAGAACACTAATATTTAATATAAAACTATTCTAATGTTAAGCGATCTAGATCTTACCCTCGGAATCTCGAACAACCACTATTTATGATTTCTCTCTAATCAAAGGTTCAGAACCACGAGTAAACAATGGTTCGGGGGTACGTACGACTTTGAATAATTGATTTTCGCGGATGAGGGTCCACAACCAAGTGGAAAGTCTCGGATTCTCGAAAAAGTCCTTCTCTTGAATTTAGGGGGAATAATGGAACCACCCCTCTTCCGAACACTATTAACAACTCTTTTTGTCCCTATTTTGATTGCCTCCATTGACAAATAAATATTAGTCAAACTAATATTCCCTTATCACCACCAATTGATTTTAAGAGCGAAATCGGCTTACCATAGGATTCTTTCGTTCAAAAGGTGAAAGTCGATTGATAGAGTCCCTATGATAGAATCGATTAATCAATACAATCTTGTCAAAATAGAAGGATAAAAATAGAATCCCTTTTCGAAATAATCCCTTACCTTGACTGATGAAATCTCCTTTTTCACCTGATCTATAATAGCTATGATCAACTAAAGATGTAGAAAAGAAATTGGCACTCCACTATATCACTACAAAGAAAGAAGGATTTGATTGAAGGAGAAAAGATTAAAAATAAAAAGAAAGATTGAAAAGAATACTTATGTATAAGAGAAGATTCGGCTATGGATAAACAAAGAAAAGAAAAATGATTCGGCAAAAGATTTTACCATCAACATTCGGCCATGGTGAAGAATTAGAGAGAGGATGATGTTTGAGTGTCTTTTAAGAGAAGTAAAGAAGAAAAAAGAATAGAAATGAAGGTTTTGATTTTGGTTCTCAAGAATAAAAGATGATTTAAAAGAGAACTTTGAGTCAATGGACATTCGGCAATGAGAAAAAAAGGGAAGAAATGGTCTTTGATGTTTTTATATTTTTGGTCATAAAGAGGAGAGAAAGAAAATAATTTGGGGAGAAAGATCAACTCAAAACCGAAATGGTCAAAACTCAAATTGCCAAAAGAAAAGAAAATGGTTTACCTTTTGTCTAATATACATTCAGCTAAGAGAAGAAAACTAGAGAGAAACAAGCTTTGAGAAAAACACCAAATGACCAAAAGAGAGATGTGCACAACTAGCTCCTAATTCATCCAAATGTCTTCAAAATTTCGGCCAACCCCTAGCCCCAAAAACCGTCTAAGTACATGGACATAAAGTCAAAGTTTTTGCCACACAAAACTTTCCAAAACATTCACCTTACATTAGCCTTGTGTCCACCCTTAATGCCTTTTTCATAAGATTCTTTTCCTTAAGTTCCATGCTTACCTTAACTATTAGCCACCTTGCCATAAGTAAAATAGTCCAACCTTACCATAAATAAGGCTTGACCGACACTTGCTATAAAGGTGCAAAAATAAAAGTCACCAAAAATGCTATCCATCGGATTCGAACCTCTCCCACCAAGCAATCACTCATGCGCCATCACCACCTTGCTACTAGCTCATCTTATACTAGTTTTTGACACTTAAATTTACTTAAACCTCAAAGTCACTTGATCCACTTCAAATAAATACCCTTACTAAAATTTATTCTAATTCCGAATAATTCTCAAGTCTTCTCAAGACTATACTAATCATGCAAAATTTAATTATACACAACTTAAGCACCAAAACATGCATCATATAAATACTCAAATTTTAGGATGTTACAACTCTACCCTCCTTAAAAAAAAATTCGTCCTCGAAATTTACCTGGCTAAAAAAGATGAGGATATTGTTGTCGAATTGTATTCTCAGGCTCCCACATAGCTTCCTCCACTCTGTGATTACACCAAAGAACCTTAACCAACGGCACAGTCTTCTTTCTTAACATCTTAACATCGCGATCTAAAATTTTCACTGGTTCTTCCTCGAAAGACAAATCGCCTTAATTCCACTTCTTTTTAGGTATTATGTGTGATGGATCCGATCTATAGCGTCTCAAAGATAGAAACATGGAAAACATGGACTTAATTCGGAGGTAAATCATAGGCCACCGATCCTACATCATCACACAGTGCACGGTCCAATAACCTAGGGCTCAACTTGCCTTTCCTCCGAATCTAAAAATCTTTTTCCATGGTGAAACTTTCAAAAGACCTTATCTCCCACCGCAAACTCAATATCTTTACGCTTCAGATCCGTGTACAACTTTTGTCTCTCCGAAGCTTCCTTTAATCGCTCTCGAATCACCTTTACCTTTTCTTCCGTCTCAGATATCAGTTCAGGACCCAACAACTGTCGTTCCCCCAATTCAGTCCAACAAGTAGGAGTACAACATCTACGATGATATAACGCTTCATAGGGCACCATTTTGATACTGGATTGATAACTGTTATTATACGCGAACTCTACCAATGGTAGATATTCCTCCCAACTACCTCTGAAGTCGATCACACAACCTCATAACATGTCTTCCAAAATCTGAATTACTCTTTCTCGATCGACCATCCGATTGAGGATGAAAAGTCGATCAAGTTTAACTTTGTTCCCAAAGCCTCATGTAAAGCTTTCCAAAATTGTGATGTAAATTTAAGATCCCTGTCCGATATGATAGACACTGGTACCCCATTCAACCTCACGATTTTAGATACATACAGTTTAGCCAACTTTTGCAACGAGTAATCCGTCTTTAACCGCTAAAAATGAGCGGTCTTCGTTAATCGATCTACTACCACCTGCATGTAATCTTTCTTAGTAGGTGTTAATGGTAACCCACTAACAAAATCTATCGTTATCCGCTCCTATTTCCATAGAGGAATCTTTACCTGTTGCAATAAACCCAATGGTAATTGATGTTCCGCCTTCACTTGTTGACAAGTCAAATATTTTCCCACAAAATCAGTAACCTCTCGCTTTAACTTTGGCCACCAATACTATTCACGGAGATCCCGATACAACTTATTTCCTCCGGGGTGCATAGCATAAGGGCTACTATACGCCTCTAGAAGAATCATTTGCCTCAAATCTGAATCCTTGGGCATACAAACCCTCCCACGAAAACACAGTACACCATCTTTGTTAAAACCAAAATCCCTTATTACACCACTTTCAGCTTGTTGTATTAAAGGACCCAACTTTTCATCGGATAATTGCTTTTCCTTGATTTGCTCCAACCACAGAGGCTTCACCTGAAGTTCTGCTAGCAGACTGCCATCCTCATACAAACTGAGATGAGCAAACATTGCTCTTAACTCCGATACAACCTTTCGACTCAATGCGTCTGCTACAACGTTAGCCTTTCCAAGATGATACTCGATTGAGAAATCATAATCCTTTAACAACTCCACCCATCTCTATTGTCTTAAATTCAACTCCTTTTGGGTAAGGAGATACTTAAGACTCTTATGGTCCATATAAATAATTGACTTCTCACCGTAGAGATAATGCCTCCAAATCTTTAATGCAAACACCACCGCAGCCAACTCCAAATCATGAGTAGGATAGTTGACTTCATGCGGCCTCAACTGTCGAGAAGCATAAGCTACCACTTTTCCACTTTGCATTAGTATACATCCTAAACCCGTGTGTGACGCATCACAGTAAACGGTAAACTCTTTTTCGGCCTCAAGTTGAATCAGTACTGGCACTTCCGTTAGAATCTTTTTCAGTTTCTCGAAACTTTCTTGTTGTTTATCGGTCCATACATACGGTACTTCCTTCCGCAACAGCTTAGTTAGGGGTGCAGCAATCAACGAAAACCCCTCAACAAAGCATCTATAATAACCAGCCAAACCCAAGAAACTCTGAATCTTAGCTACTAATTTCGACGGTTTCCAATCCAACACAGCCTCTACCTTTCGAGGATCAACTCTTATCCCTTCAACTGACACTACATGACCCAAGAAAGTCACTTCCTTTAACCAAAATTCACACTTACTGAATTTGGCATAAAGTTGCTTATCTCGCAAAATTTGCAACATAGTGCGCAAATGAGAGTCATGCTCTTCTTCATTCCTCGAATATACCAAGATGTCATCTATGAACACTACTATGAACCGGTCTAAATAGGGCTGAAAGACTCGGTTCATCATGCCCATAAATGCAACTGGTGTATTAGTCAAACCAAACAGCATCACTAAAAACTCATAATGTTCATAGTGAGTTCTGAATATCGTCTTATGAATATCTGCCTCTTTCACCTTGAGTTGATGATAACCTGATCTCAAATCAATCTTGGAGAAAACTGAAGCTCCTCTTAATTGATCAAACAGGTGGTCAATTCTCGGTAATGGATACCTATTCTTGATCGTCAATTTATTCAACTGCCTATAATCGATGCACATACGCATCGACCCATCTTTTTTCTTGACAAACAAAACCGGTGCTCCCTACGGAGACACACTTGGTCAAATAAATCCCCGATCTAGCAGTTCTTGAATTTGAGCTTTAAGCTTCGCTAACTCCTTCGGTGCCATTCTATAAGGAGCAATGGACACCGGAGCCGTTCCGAGCAGAAGCTCAATGCCAAATTCTACTTCCCGATCTGGAGGTAGACCCGGAAGTTCTTCAGGAAAGATATCTGAAAATTCTTTCACCGTTCTCACACCTTCTACCGATAATTCCTTGGCATCCAAAGCACTGATGAATGCGAAGAATGCTCTATTCCCTTTTCGCACCAACTTTTTTGCCTTCAAAGTAGATACCACATTTGCCAAAAAGTTTCTTCTTTCGCCTATCATTATTACCTCCTCATCATCCATAGTCCTTATTGACATTCGCTTTTCGGCACAATCCAATTGTGCTCGATGGTTCACCAACCAATCCATGCCCAAAATAAGATCAAACTCACCGAAAGGTAATTCCATCAAGTCCGCTAGAAATACCTCTCTTTGAATCTCCAAGGGCACATCACTAAAAAATTTATTCACTATTACCGACTGTCCTAAAGGACTAATTACCGTCATCTTTCTATCGGTAATCTCAGATCTAATATTTAGGTTTCCAGATATGGCACTAGCAACATACGAGTGAGTAGACCCGATATCTATCAAAGCAGTAACAGGTACATCAGAGATGAAGAACGTACCAATTATCACATCAGGTACATCACTGTCTTCACGATGCCTGACAGCATAGACCAATCCTGGCTGTCTTACCTCCATGTTACCTCTAACGCCATTACCTCGACCCGATGCACCATATCCACGTCCGTTACCATTACCACCACATCCTAGCCCACGACCTCTCGGTGGCTACTGAGTACCTCTAGCTGGCTGAGCATCAGGGTTACGAGTTCCCTGAGTCGTATCAGTCCGTCAGGCAATTCTTAAACTGATGATCCTTGGAACCACTTTTAAAGCAGGCACCAGTTTTTCTCCAACATTTTTCGGGATGTCGTCTTCCACAATCGGTACATTCTCGACTCTGATTGGTCGTCACAGTTTCCCTAGTTTGAACTGGCTCATCATTCTGTGGCCTCTTTTGAAACCTTTTAGAAGAACCAGAGTATTTAAAATCCCTCTTGCCTCTGACTTTTTCCTGATTCTGACGTTCTGAATTCTTAGCCTCTTCCGCTATCTTAGCTTTTTCTACAAGCGAGGTAAAAGTTCGTACTTGTTGTGGGACTATCAGTACCCGTAACTCATCATTCAGCCCATCCTCAAAGCGTACACAGCACTCATGATAAGTCTGCATGATAGTACGAGCATAACGACTCAAACAAAGAAATTCTACCTCGTAAGCTGCCACAGTCTTACTACCTTGTACCAAATTCAGGAATTCCTTCCTCCGGGCATCTACATAACTTGTCCCGATGTACTTCCCTTGGAAAGTAGCTTTAAAGAAATCTCAATTAACCAATGCAGCCTCGGTGCCTTCTCAAACAGTAAGCCACTGTTGATACGCCTCGTCTCTTAGCAAAGACATGGCTCCTCTCAGTTTCTGCTCGACGGTACACTCCAGATCATCCATAATTCGTTCTATAGCCTCAAGCCAATATTCTGCCACATTCGGAGCTACACTAGAGACACCTCTTAAAACTTCTGCACCACTAGACTTGAGTCATTCCGATATTGATCCATGAGCCATCGCCCGCCTCGCCCCACTACTCTTTCTAAGACTCGCATCATTGCTTGAGTCAAAGCATTATCCTCATTCGCATGATCATGGGATCCAATTTCGCTCTCAAATGACGCAGGTGCATCCATTTCTGGTATATGACCCGGTGCTTCAGACGCAGCACCTCGTCCTCTACCACGGCCACATCTACCGCGTCCACTACCACATCCTCTAGTGCTCATAATGACTAATTCACTTTTAATCTGATTACAAGTTTTATGAATCAGAATATTATTTCAGTGTTTATTAACGATATTTTATGAGATATAAGAGATAGGGTTGTTTTCACAATCAGATCCTATAGTCTCGATCTCTATCATTTTCAACACCTAAAACTAGAAGTTCTAGAGTGTTCCTAAGGTCTCATCACAATAATAAACATTTAATAAACAAATACTTACTTGACTTGGTGCCGGATGCTCGTGGTGCCATACTACCTTTAAATCATAAAGTCTAGAAATTTAAATAGTTTTTAAATAGAAATCATTGTTGAACCCAAACCACAGTCGAGTTTTGAAACTGGGCTCTAATACCATAAAATGTAACACCCCAAACCCGGCCTATGCATTAAGCCCAAATTTTGGCATGCCACACAAATTAAACGTACATTCAAATCATTTAACGATGTAGGAATCAAATTCCAAAACGATTAAGAGAATGACTTTATTGAAAAAAATTTGAAGTTCATTGAAAACCATAATTAAAACACAAGAGTTTATCATTTAATCTATAGAGTAGTAATTGATTAAAACTATGGATTTATTTAGTCGAAATATTTTATCGAAAAGTTTTAAAAGAATTTCCTAAGTTTCAGTGATATTTAAGAAAAACCTTTATTTTATACGAGAGTTATAGAAAACATTTATAAAAACTAAATCAATCCAACTTAGGAAAACTAAAACATAATAAAATCCATCCACATAATAAAATCCATAATTAAAGAGGCCTTATTACATCGCCATAAAAATAGTACTTAATAAAATTTATTAAGGAAGTCTTAAAGTTTTATAAACCACCATTTGTAGTATAGCCTCCACACGAAGTCATCTCCACCCAAGTCTCCATCAATTTCTATTACCCGAGAGGGTAAAAAATTTGGGGTGAGTTACTTAGAACTCAAAGTGTAACTCACCTTAATTCACTGGCCAAAACCATTTAAGCATTTATATGGGCCTAAGCCCATTATAATTATAATAATTTAGCATGTATATAATGCAAGTGATATGCAATTCCCAAAACCAAACCTAAATTTCCATCCGCTACATACCACCCGTACCAACCAAAGACACCTGGGGAGCTTTAGTCACCCACCCCGCCAACACAATCAAGTAGGCATTGTCAGATTTTAAATTTCGTGGACAAGCCACCGAATTCACAGAGTTTACATGGCACTTGCCATTTTTCGTAATTGTGGCAGAGCCACCAAAATATTGTAGCAAAGCTACCAGAACGTCTCTTCGTCAAATAGCCCAACCTATGCAACCATGTATATAACATGCATAACAATCCATTCATATAATTATTCCAACATAAGGCCCATTATAAAAGTTATTACAATCAGGCCTATCTCACATTTTGGCCCACGAAATCTCATGTCATATATGACCCATTTATCAATTATCATATATGGCCCAATTATCAAATATCACATATGGCCCATTTATTGATTATCACATATGGCCCATTTATCAAATATCTCATATGGCCCATTTATCGATTATCACATATGGCCCATTTATCAATTATCACATATGGCCCAATTATCAATTATCACATATGGCCCAAATTGTCCAATTATCAAATATCACATATGGCCCAATTATCAAATATCACATATGGCCCAATTATCAAATATCACATATGGCCCAATTAATAAATATCACATATGGCCCAAATTGTCCAATTATCACTTTTATCGAATTAGCCCGTTACGGGCAATTTCATAATTTACATGATCTTAATACCAATTTCAAAACTTTTATCATTAAGGTGATAAATATGCTATTCTTCTCGATTTCACTAACTTGTGATTTCATCCACTGATTTATACGATATAGTCATTTAACCCATGAGATACGGTGTGAGATTACACACCTGATTACGGTGAGAACTACACTTTCCCGCTCGTCGATATCTAAACACATATCACGATGGATTAGAACACTAATATTTAATATAAAACTATTCTAATGTTAAGCGATCTAGATCTTACCCTCGGAATCTCAAACAACCACTATTTGCGATTTCTCTCCGATCAAAGGTTCAAAACCACAAGTAAACAATGGTTCGGGGGTACTACGACTTTGAATAATTGATTTTTACCAGATGAGGGTCCACAACCCGGTGGAAAGTCTCAGATTCTCGAAACAGTCCTTCTCTTGAATTTAGGGGGAATAATGGAACCACCCCTCTTCCGAACACTATTAACAACTCTTTTCGTCCCTATTTTGATTGCCTCCATTGACAAATAAATGTTAGTCAAACTAATATTCCCTTATCACCACCAATTGATTTTAAGAGTGAAATCGGCTTACCATAGTATTCTTTCATTCAAAAGGTGAAAGTCGATTGATAGAGTCCCTATGATAGAATCGATTAATCAATACAATCTTGTCAAAATAGAAGGATAAAAATAGAATCCCTTTTCGAAATAATCCCTTACCTTGACTGATGAAATCTCCTTTTTCACCCGATCTATAATAGCTATGATCAATTAAAGATGTACAAAAGAAATCGGCACTCCACTATATCACTATAAAGAAAGAATGATTTGATTGAAGGAGAAAAGATTAAAAATAAAAAGGGAGATTGAAAAGAATACTTATGTATAAGAGAAGATTCGGCTATGGATAAACAAAGAAAACAAAAATGATTCGGCAAAAGATTTTACCATCAACATTCGGCCATGGTGAAGAATTAGAGAGAGGATGATGTTTGAGAGTCTTTTAAGAGAAGTAAAGAAGAAAAAAGAATAGAAATGAAGGTTTTGATTTTGGTTCTCAAGAATAAAAGATGATTCAAAAGATAACTTTGAGTCAATGGACATTCGGCAATGAGAGAAAAAGAGAAGAAATGGTCTTTGATGTTTTTGTATTTTCGGTCACAAAGAGGAGAGAGAGAAAATAATTTAGGGAGAAAGAACAACTCAAAACCAAAATGGTCAAAACTCAAATGGCCAAAAGAAAAGAAAATGGTTTACCTTTTGTCCAATATACATTTGGCTAAGAGAAGAAAACTAGAGAGAAACAAGCTTTGAGAAAAACACCAAATGACCAAAAGAGAGATGTGCACAACTAGCTCCTAATTCATCCAAATCCCTTCAAAATTTCGGCCAACCCCTAGCCCAAAAAACCGTCCAAGTACATGGACATAAAGTCAAAGTTTTTGCCACACAAAACTTTCCAAAACATTCACCTTACATTAAGCCTTGTGTCCACCCTTAATGCCTTTTTCATAAGATTCTTTTCCTTAAGTTCCATGCTTACCTTAACTATTAGCCACCTTTCCATAAGTAAAATAGTCCAACCTTACCATAAATAAGGCTTGACCGACACATGCTATAAAAGTGCAAAAATAAAAGTCACCAAAATGCTATCCATGGGATTCGAACCTCTCCCACCAAGCAATCACTCATGCGCCATCACCACCTTGCTACTAGCTCGTCTTATGCTAGTTTTTGACACTTAAATTTACTTAAACCTCCAAGTCACTTGATCCACTTCAAATAAATACCCTTACTAAAATTTATTCTAATTCCGAATAATTCTCAAGTCTTCTTAAGACTATACTAATCATGCAAAATTTAATTATACACAAGTTAAGCACCAAAACATGCATCATATAAATACTCAAATTTTAGGATGTTACATCTCGGTCAAGATCGGTGCTTGTCTAGAGAAAGCCTTCTTCACCACATATGATCCTTCCAAATTCAGCATCCATTTTCCTCTGGAATCTTTTTGTATGGGAAGAATCTTTTTCAATACAAGGTCCCCCTCATAAAATTCTCTTGGGCGAACTTTCTTATTATAGGCTCGCACCATTCATTTTTGGTACATCTGATCGTGACGAATAACCTTTAGCCTCTTTTCTTCAATTAAGTTCAACTGATCATATTGAGCTTGAATCCATTCAGCTTCATCCAGCTTTTATTTCTGACAAAACCTGAAGAGAATGAATTTCCACTTCAATGGGTAGAATTGCCTCCATTCCATAGACTAATGAGAAATGCGTTAACCCAGTAAAGGTTCTCATGGACGTTCGACAAGCATAGAGTGCAAACGGTAATTTCTCATGCCAATCCTTATAAGTCTCAGTCATCTTTCCCACTATCATCTCGATGTTTTTGTTAGCGGCTTCCACTGCCCCATTCTTTTTTGGACGATATGGAGACGAGTTATGGTGCTTGATTCCAAATTGGCTATAAATTTCTACTATCGAGCGATTGTTCAAGTTCATTACATTGGCTGATATGATCCTCTCGGGCATTCCATATCGATAAATAATCTCCTTTTTAAGAACCGACTAACTACTGATTTGGTAACGTTAGCGTATGAAGCAGCTTCTACCCATTTCGTGAAGTAGTCAATTACCATGAAGATGAACCGATGCCCATTCAAAGATTTTGGTGAGATCACCCATAATATCCATGCCCCACATGGAAAATGGCCATAGGAAAGTCATAACGTGCAAAGGTGATGGAGGCACGTGAATTTTATCTCGTAAATCTGACACTTATGACATCTCCTAGCATAATTGATACAATCACCTTCCATGGTGGACCAATAATATCCAAATCTCATTATCTGTCTAGCCATTGTGAATCCATTAGCATGTGTTCCACAAATGCCCTCATGAACTTCTTCAAGGATTTGCTTAGCTTCAACAGCATCAACGCATCTCAATAGTACTTGATCTTTTCGTTTTTTGTATAAGATATCCCCATCTAAAACATAGTCAGAGGCCAATCTTCTTAATGTCCTTTTCTTATTCTCAGTTGCATGCTCTGAGTATTCACGATTTTTTACGTATCGTAATATATCCTGATACCAAGGGTGGTCATTTTTTTTTTTCTTTATGTCATAACAATGGGCTGAAACCTCGAAAATACTCATCTGAATAGGAATCATATCTTCTGGTCTATTTACTTTGATCATTGAAGCCAAGGTCACCAAATCATCCTCCATCTGATTTTTATCGCGCGGAAGGTAATTGAAGGTAATGTCATCAAATTCTTCAATCAATCCCAAAACTATTTTTCGATAATCAATTACTTTGGGATCTCTTGTCTCTCATTCTCCTTTAAGTTGATAAATCACTAGTGTGGAATCTCCATATACTTTTAACACTTTGATTTTACGCTCGATAGCTGCTCGAATGCCCATGATGCACGCTTTATACTCTGCCATGTTGTTTGTGCAATCAAAATCCTATTTGCATGTAAATGGATAATGATCACCTCTTGGGGATACTAAGATTGCCCCAATTCCATTTCCCACAGCATTGGATGCTCAATCAAAATTTAACTTCCATAGGCCATCTTCAGTATTTGCCACATACATCAGCTCCTCATTTGGGAAATCGAAGCTCAATGGTTCGTAATCTTTTAAATCTCTGCTAGCCAAAAATTTTGCTACTGCTCTCCCTTTTATAGCCTTTTGGTTTACATAGACTATATCGAACTCAGATAATAAAATCTGCCACCTAGCCATCCTCCCATTCAAAGAAATGGATTCCATCATATACTTTAACAGATCGAGCTTCAAAATTAACCAAGTAGTATTATATAGCATGTACTGCCTCAACCTTCTAGTTGTCCAAATCAAGGTGCAACACAATTTCTCAATCGAGGAATATCTCATCTCACAATCAATGAACTTTTTACTGAGATAATATATCGCCTTTTCTTTTCTTCTTGACTTATCGTGTTGTCAAAGCACGCATCCAAGGGAGTTATTAAATACTGACAAATGCAATATCAATGGTCTACTAGATTAGGTGGAGATAGTACTGGTGCATTTGACAGATATTGTTTGACTTTGTCAAAAGCTATCTGACATTCATCGTCCCATACACCTTGATTGTATTTCTTGAGAAGACAAAATATGGGATCACATTTCTCGGTTAATTATGAAATAAACCGAGCAATGTAATTTAACCTTCCAAGAAAACCTCAGACTTTCTTCTGAGTGCGCGGTGGAGGCAATTCTTGTATAGCTATAACCTTACTTGATTCAACTTCAATCCCATTCTCGCTAACCACAAAACCCAGTAATTTCCCTGACCGAGCTCCAATACACTTTGCCAGATTGAGCTTCAACTAAAATTTTCTCAATCTCAGAAACAACTTTTTCAAAACTTCAATGTGTTCCTTTTCTGTTCGCGATTTGGCAATCATGTCATCAACATATACTTCAATCTCTTTATGCATCATGTCGTGAAACAATGTTACTATGGCCCTTTGATATGTTGCCCCAGCATTCTTTAATCCGAATGGCATTAACTTATAGCAAAAGGTACCCTACAATGTTATGAAGGTAGTTTTCTCCATATCTTCGGATGCATCTTGATTTGATTGTATCCTAAAAATCCATCCATGAAGGAAAATAATGAAAATCATGTTGTATTATCGACCAATGTGTCAATATGCGGCGGAAATTATCTTTTGGGCTAGCTTTATTTAAGTCCCTATAGTCCACACACATCCGGAACCTTTCCATCCTGGGTACAGGAACAATGTTGACTACTCACTCTGAGTACTTAACCACTTGTAGAAAACCAGCATCAAATTATTTCTAGACCTCTTCTTTTATTTTCAACACTATACCAGGCATCATCCTTCGGAGCTTTTGCTGAACTGGCTTGCACTCTTCCCTTATGGGAAGGTGATGTACTACAATATCAATGCTTAATCCGGGCATATCTTGGTATGACCATGCAAAGACATCTTTAAACTCTCGTAGTAGATCAACAAGATCTTGTTTCGTCTCCTTGGCTATGCGCGTCCCAATTTTCACAACATTTCCTTCTTCCAAGGATATGTTCTCTATTTCTTCCTCATGGGGCAAGATCTATTTCTCCTCATGCTTTACCATTCTTAACAAATCTGGAGACAAGTCACAATCTCGATCATCTTCAAAATCCTAAGATTCCTCTAAACACATTTCTTGCTCAAAATGGACCTCTGGATCCGTATTATCGTTGCTCATGTCATTGATATCTAGGGACCTGTGAAGGGTACCAAAGAATGTACAAAGAACAAATGAATTCAAGGATAACTATTCACATGATATGAATGAAAAATTTGGAATGAAATTAGAAAGTCAAAAGAATGAAAGAATATTTACTCAAGTTAATTATCAAAATGTATTTTATTGAAATAATAACTTTTGAACATGAGCCTATTTCACAAAAGAAATCTTATTGCTCCTAGGCTAAAAAACAACAAGAGCATTCTGAATATTACTCTGTATAATTCTTAAAAGCTACAGGAAGTTCCTCTGCAGTCCAATTGTCCAAAACGCTTCCAAGTTCATAAGGGCAAATGCCCAACAGGTTTCTCTGTTCATCTTCCTCGTGTATGGCATTGATGTGAGGACTTTCCAATAACCCTCTCTCAGGGTGAATTATCCCTCCGGATAAAAAGGTCTGAGATATGTGAGGGAATGTCATCGGCTCCCACTGGACCTCTTTTCCATTCAAGTGTACCCTTCTTCTCTATTTCCCTTCTTCTCTGTTTAGTATCTGGCTTAAAACCTAAGCCAAAATGATCTCTCTTCTCCTTCAGCATCGGTACTTGAATCTCCCCTTGGAGATGTCTGCCCAATCCTTTTTCTGGTAAGGCTCATTTCCCCACCATCATTTGTAGACCCATTCTCATGGCCTTGGATATTTTGGGCACCAAATTTTATTCCCTTCTAAAATAAAATTTTTGTTTGCAAATTCTAAAGATCGAAAAAAACAATAAATGGCCTCCTCATTTGTATCTACATATGGCACATCATGGGTAACAGTCACTATGATGTCTTCCTCTGCGTTTATAGTGATCAACCGACCATCTGTTACTAGTTTCAGCTTTTGGTGCAAGGATGAAGGCACTGCCCCTACCGAATGAATCCAGGGCCTTCCCAGCAAACAGTTGTACGAGGGCTTTATATCCATCACCAGAAAGTCCACCTCATATGTGTTTGGCCTAATCTGCAATGGTATGTCAATTCTCCCAATCACCCTTCTCTCGATGCCGTCAAACACTCTCACTATGTTATGGCACGTCTTCATGTGAGAACTATCTATTGGCAACCTCTTCAGTGTCGACAATGGTAGGACATTCAAGGCTGATCCATTGTCTATCAGTACGCTTGGTAGAGTATATCCCCTGCAACGCGTAGTTATGTGTAAGGCCTTGGTCAATCCCCTACCCCAGGTGGAATTTCATCATCACTGAAGGAAATAAAGTTGTCAGCACTTATGTTACTAACTAATCGGTCAAGTTTATTGACAGATATGTCTTTAGTAACGTAAGTCTCATTCAGCACTTTCACTAAAGCCTCACGATATAGTTCAGGACTTAAAAGTAAGGCTAGCACTGAAATACGAGCCGATTGTTTGTGCAACTGCTCCACCATACTGTATTCATCGTGCTTTAAGAATTTCAAAAATTCTTTAGCCTCTTCCTCCTTCACAGGTACATTGATAAGGTTATCAAGTCCTTCTTCTGGTTTAATTGATACATCCTTTGACTTCACTGGTTCTGTTTTGACGTTTACAGAGTCGTAACGCCTCCCATTTCGTGTGTAGAATCCCTCTCTTTGGACCTCCTTGGAAGTACTAGCTGAGATTTCTATTCTCGGTGTCGCTACGTTACAATTGTAAGTCCATGGCACCATCTTGTTGTCCTTATAAGAAAAGGAAACATGTTTCTAAATTACGACTTTAGACGCGATTTGTGCTCCGCCTTCTACATTCCTCGGTGGGAGATAATGACCCTTGGATAATTGACTTTTAACTTGTCAACTCTCCTTTGGTTGCATGTATGTGTCCTCCCTCTGAGCCTTCTTCGTAAAATTCCAGCTCCTTATTATCCATAAGGCTCTGTATCATCACCCTAAACCCAGCACAATCTTGGATTTCATGTCCATCAGTTTCGTGGAACTCACAGTAGTTTCTTGGTTCTTCACTTCTTTCTCCTAGACTTGATTTTATTAATCCCCTTCTTGCCATTTCCCTCCAAATTATTCTTAATGGGATCTTTACTTCTAAGATATCCCCCTTGGTCCTTCTTACAAGATTTTTTCCAATCGCGTTTACTCCCTTATCTCCATGATTGAGCAATGGATTCTCCGCACTAGGTGTATCATCCAACTTGACAACTCCCAACTTAAGAAGCCTCTCAACTACCTTTTTAAAAGCAGTACAGTTTTCTATTGAATGTCCCGTTATTCTTGCATGGTAATCACATTGAGCGTTTGAGTCATACGAAACGGGGTTATAATGGCTATAGATAATACGGGGACACCACACGTGCCTCTAATAAAGTATGATACAGCTCCCTATATGTCATTGGATTGGCGTAAATTGGATCTTTTCAGCACTTTGACTGAGACCTGATTCTTGTCTTGTCGATCCTTGTTGTCCGGTAGCAACTACTTTCGGCTAACTAATAGTAACTACCGTTAAGTACCCTTTATTGTACGTACTCGCATTGTTCACCTCATTATTTTTTTTCTTAGGAGCTGATCTCCTAGTAGTTTCTCCTACTTCGATCTTGCCACCCCTTATGGCATTTTCAATCATTTCACCTGCCATGACTATATCCGCAAAGCTTTTAGTGGTGCTTCCTATCATATGGGTGATAAAAGGTGCCCTTAGAGTGTTGATAAACAACATGATGGTTTCTTTTTCCAAGAGAGATGGTTGTACTTGCATGGCAACTTCCCTACATCTCTGCGCGTATTGCCTGAAGCTTTCATTTGGTTTCTTTTCCATGTTTTGCAACATGATTCTATGAGGCATCATGTCTGTGACATGATTGTATTGCTTCATGAAGGCTTGATTTAAGTCCCTCCATGAGCTAATATTAGTGCGGCTAAGTTGATTGTACCACCTAGACGCTGCTCCCGTTAAACTATCTTGAAAACAATGAATCAGAAGTTGATCATTGTTCACATAGCCCGTCATACATCTACAGAATATAGTGATATGGGCTTCAGGGCAACTAGTCCCATTGTACTTCTCAAATTCTGGCATCTTGAATTTATGAGGAAGCACCAAATCCGAGACCAGACTCAAGTCCTTGGCGTGAATACCCAGATGATGGTCGGCATTTTCTAGATCCTTGAATTTTTCCTCCAACCATCTACAGCGATCTTCTAACTATCTTGAAGATTCAGTTCTAATCCCATCTCTCTCCACCATGTTTAGGTCAGTGATAACAGGATTGGCTGGGTTATCTCCTGGATTAGATCATGAGTGTAACACCCCAAACCCGGCCTATACATCACGAGCGAATCTGGTATGTCACAGGGTGAAGTAAAATCAAGTCTTGGTTATACTTAAGAAAAATCAGAGATTTGAAAGAAAACTTTTTTTCTTATTACCGCAGTGTTTTAGAAACATCGATGTGTAGATTAATGAAACTCCACTTTTACTTTAATATTTAAACTGCCGTGGTGTCGAAGTTGATATAAACAGTAACTAATAAAAACCAAAGTACAACTTTGAAAGGCCTTATTGCATAGCAAAAGTCCCAAATCAAAATAAACTTATAGTAATATTGAGACTATAAAAGAAAGAAAAATGAAATTATGGCCTCCACGAGTTCGCCTCGACTCCCGCATCCACGAGCAACTGCTCACCTAAAAAGTTAAGGAAAGGGGTGAGTCACCATAACTCAGTGTGTAAATTCTCCCACAATATACATACGGCTTGTAGCCCACAGTCACATATCAACATACAACATATGAATGCAATAAGCCCAACCCAAACCTAGTTTTTCCATCCTCTACACACCAACCTGTACCAACCCATCACACCGTGGGGATTTCTACAATCAACCCTCCATCCGCTACACTCCATTTCGACAGTCAGGCTGCCAATTATACACGATCACTAGGTGACCAATAATACATCGTAGCACAGCCACCGAACACTATGTGACCAAATAATATATATATCATGGCAAAGCCACCGATCATAGTGTGATCAAAAGTAGTGTATGAACATATATATATATATATCGTGGCAAAGCCACCGATCACAATGTGACCTGATTACCCTTCATATCAAACCCATACCCCATGATCTACATACAAATCCTAACAAATGCAACATGCTATTCATAACACATCATTTTGCCATACATACATTCGACCATGCAAAGAAACGATACGGTCACGTACCTGGAAATCTTAGCCTTACCCCTAAGGGCATCACGACTGTCTACACAACCCTTTTTCCAGCTTTTCAGCCCACACAAATGTTAGTACAGATATAGTATAATGTGTGAAGGTTTACACACCAGGTAACACGCAAAATGACACTCTCTATGTCGACACTATCACTAGTCGTCACAACTGCTATCTACCTACTATTCTCCTCAGAAGCCAGCCCACAACCCGGTGGCCAATCTCGAACAATGACACACAGATGCTTCTTGAACTTTGGGGCTGGGATGATGGATCCAACCCCTTCCTTCGATTCACTGACATTCGAGTCCATGAATGATCTTGGTCAGAAGGTACTATATTGAAACAATGATCGCTTAATGAAACATTGGGTTAAGATACGAATAACAAAAGGAAAACTGATCGAACAACTTAGAGAGAATTGAAACCCTACCTTGAGATCTCAAATGAGGTGATAGAATTCACTTGATTCCTTGACTTGGAGTTCGATTGCTTCAACTAATCAGGATTTCCCAAAGTAGGCGCCCCAAAGAAAGTGTAAACACACAAGTCATTCACTGAGTCAATTAGCCATTCAGCTTTGGCTATCAGAAACTGAAAGACAAACAAAGGAATAAGAGAACGCTTCTTACCTTATAACAGCAGATTCGAATAACACTTAGGGGAATTCGACACTAGCCTAACAGTGAACAGGATTCAACAATGATTAAAGCAAAAAAGAACTAGAAGAGTTAGCCGTAAAGAAAAATAAAGATACTTCAAATAGAGGCTTAGGTGTTTCGATTTTAAAAGAAATAGAGAAGAGATTTGAGAACAAGATCATTCAGCCATAGCATGAAAGTGGAGATGGGAACAGAGTTAGGAGTTTTCGATTTTGGCAGAAAAAGAGAAGAAGAAACCCTCAATTGTCGAAAATAGGAGGAGAGAAAAAAAATATGCCCTTAGAAAAACAATGGAAATTTGGCACACCCTTAGCCGCATCTAGTCGATTTCCCTTCTTGCACTCAGTATCCCACATTCGTTCACCACCTACACTCAAATCCTATCCCACATTTTCCTCTTATCCTTATCTTCTTATCTTCTGACTCAATCCACACTCTTCCTATCTTCTAACTCAATCCACACTCACTCCTTTAGAGTCCCAGCTCGAAACCACCTCTCAACTCCTCAGGCTCATATAATAAAAAAAAAACACTCTTTTTTGCTTGACATGGGATTTGAACCTGCTCCCTCATCACCTCCTTATGGTGTCACTTACCTGTTCCCTTAATGGCGTCTCCTTGCCACTTTACTAGTTAGATTTTTGTGTTAATTTTCCCACTCAAGTACCCTTAAGGCTCACTTCACCTAGTTCTCCCTTGTAGTGTCTAAAAGCAAAATTTCTACCAAGGCTCAGGCTTCACCTCAAGCCTTCCCGAAAGCTCTAAACACACCAAACACACACACACACACATCATGGCATGCACACACAACACATCACAAATGCAGAGCCCCCAATCTAGGATGTTACATTTCTACCCCTTAAAAGAATTTCATCCCCGAAATTACCTAATCAAAAGAGGTGAGGGTATTGCTATCGTATAACATCCTCCGGCTCCTATGTAGCTTCCTCTGATCCATGATTCCACCACAGAACCTTAACCAAAGGAACCAATTTTCTTCACAAAACTGTAACATCCCGCTCCAAGATCTAAACTGGTTCCTCTTCAAAAGTTAAATCAGGCTTTACTTCGAGTTCCTCCAATGGTATCACATGAGATGGGTCTGAATGGTAACGTCGCAACATTGAAATATGGAACACATCATGAATCTTACTTAGCTCCGAAGGTAACTTAAGCTGATAAGTAACTGGTCATACATGCTTCAACACCCGATAAGGCCCGATGAACCTAGGGCTTAGATTACCCTTCCGTCCAAACCTTAAAATTTTATTCCACGGTGATACCTTCAAGAAAACCCGATCACCCACTGCAAATTCTATGTCCCTTCGCTTCAGGTCAGCATAGGACTTCTGCCTATCCGACGCTTCCTTCAACCTAGCCCGAATCAACTCAACTTTATTCTCCATTTCCAATACGAGTTTCAAACCCAATAACTATCGTTCACCCAACTCCGTCCAACATGTAAGAGTACGACACTTCTGCCCGTACAACACTTCATATGGTGCAATCTGAATACTGGACTGGTAGTTGTTATTATATGCGAATTTTGCCAATGGTAGGAATTCTTCCCAGCTACCTTTGAAATCGATAATGCAACCTCTCAACATGTCTTCCAAAATCAATCACTCTTTCGATTTGTCCAGTCCATCTATGGATGAAATGCCATATTAAAATCTAACTTTGTACCTAACACTTGATGCAATGCCCTCCAGAATCTTGATGTAAACCTAAGATCTTTGTCCGAGATGATGGACATGGACTCTATGCCGTGGATTTAAATAGCGGTCAGTAAACCGCTATTATCCGCTATTATATTTTCCTTTTAAAATTCACGACCTCACAATAGCATTCGTTATGTCCGCAATCATGATAAACGCAACGCGATAAAACGCGATCGAAAACGCAACCGCAATTTAAATCCTCGCCTATGCAACCTCACAATCTCCGTTATATACAACTTAGCCAACTTTTGTAGAGAGTAATCAACCCAAACCAGTATAAAATGAGCGGACTTCATCAATCAATCAACGACCACCCATATCAAATCCTTTTTAATAGGCGTAACGGGTAGCCCACTAATAAAATCCATAGTGATTCTCTCCCATTTCCATTACGGAATCTCCATCGGCTACAATAACCCCGAAGGTAACTAATGCTCCGCCTTTACCTGCTGACATGTCAAACATTTACCCACAAATTCGATTACCTCTCGCTTGGACACGCCACCAAAATTGTTCTCAGAAATCGATACATTTTACTTCCTCCGGATGCATAGCATATGGGCTACTATGCACTTCCTCAAGAATCATCCACCTCAATTCAACGCCCCTCGATACAAACCTTCTTTCAAAACACGAACCCGTCATCATTCGGGATTATAGTCCCCTACTTCACCATGTTGAACTTGAGATAGTCGGACACTCAAGTCATCATCTTGCAACTGCTTCTCTTTAATCTGATCTATTCATGTCGGCTCAGATCCGAGATTACCTTACGACTTAGCGCATCCGCCACTACGTTAGCTTTACCCAGAGGGTATTCAATCGAACAATCGTAATCCTTTAGTAGTTCAATCTACCTCCTCTGCCTCAAGTTTAACTCATTTTGGGTGAGGAGATATTTCAAACTCTTATGATCTGTATAAATGATAGACTTCTCTCCATACAGATAGTGTCTCCAGATCTTTAAAGTAAAAACCACCGCTGCCAACTCCAAATCGTGGGTGGGATGATTTAGCTCATAAGGTCTTAACTGTCGAGACGCATAAGCAACCACTCTTCCACCTTGCATCAACACACATCCTAACCCGGTGTGTGAAGCGTCACAATAAACCATGAACTCCTTTCTAGCCTCCAGTTGATCAATATCGGAGCTTCCGTCAACACCTTCTTCAGCTTTTCAAAGCTTTCTTGTCGCTTGTCACCCCACACAAAATGTACTCCCTTCCCCAACAACTTGGTTAAAGGTGCTGCGATCAAGCAGAACCCCTCAACGAACCTCCTATAATAACCAAAGAAGACCCGTAAAACTCAATTTCGACACGCACTGGTGATTTCCAATCCATGATAGCTTTAACTTTCTGGGGATCAACTCTAACCCTTTGTCGACACAACGTGTCCTAGAAAAGTAACTTCACTTAACCAAAATTCGCACTTACTGAATTTTACGTACAATTGTTTCTCCCTCATGATTTGTAGTACCACTCGCAGATGCGAATCATGCTCCTCCTCCGACCTTGAATATACCAGGATATCATCTATAAATACAACCATAAACCGGTCTAAATAGGGTTGGAACACCCGGTTCATCATATCCATAAACGCCACTGGCGCGTTGGTCAACTCAAACGGCATTACTAGGAATTCGTAATGACCATAATGGGTCCTGAAAGCTGTCTTATGAATATACGATTCTTTGACCTTAAGCTGATAGTATCCTGATCTCAAATCTATCTTTGAGAACACTGACGCCCCTTTCAGTTGATCGAACAAATCATCAATCCTTGGCAACGGATACTTGTTCTTGATAGTTAACTTGTTTATCTGACGGTAGTCAATGCACATACGCATTGATCCATCTTTCTTCTTGACAAATAGCACTAGAGCTCCCCAAGGCGATGCACTTGGTCGGATGAAACCCCGATCCAACAATTCCTGAATCTGGGCTTTCAGTTCCACCAACTCCTTTGGTGCCATTCTATATGGTGCAATGGATACTGGTGCTGTTCCCGGAAGAAGATCAATTCCAAATTCCACCTCATAATCCGAAGGTAGTCCGAGAAGTTCTTCTGGGAAAACGTCAGAAAACTCCCTCACCGTTCTAACATTCTCCACAGTTGAATCTTGGACCTCCAAAGCATAAACAAAGGCTACGAACGCCCTACACCCTTTTCTCATCATTCTTTCAGCCTTTAGAGCGGATACTACGTTAGACAGGTAGTCCTTCCTTTCACCTATTACCACCACCTCATCTCCCTGACTAGTCTTTAGTGCCATACGCTTGGCTGCACAATCTAGATTTGCTCGATATTTCACTAACTAGTCCATACCTAAGATCAGATCGAACTCCCCAAAAGGCAGTTCCGTTAAATCTGCCGGAAAAACTACCCCTTGCACTTCTAGAGGTACATCCCTATACAGTCTATTCACCACTACCGACTGACCTAGCAGGCTAATTACAGTCATCTCCTTAGGAATAATCTCAGAGTCTATACTTAAGGTTCCAGATACTATACTAGCAACATAAGAATGTGTCGATCCAATATCAATTAATGCAGAAAAAGGCAAACCAAAAATCAAGAACGTACCGGCTATGACATCTAGTGCATCCCCCTCCTCTCGACGTCTTGCTGTATAGACCAACCCCGACTGTCTTGCAATGGTGTTTCCTACACCTCTGCCTTGTGTTCCACTACCCCAACCATAACCATCACCTCCTCTAGCTGGACCGCTACCTCTCTGCGACTGTGGACCTCATCTACCAGGCTGAGCATTAGTCTGTCCTACCGGCCCTGTGCCACCCCGATCCTGTAGACAATCCTTCACTTGATGATCCGAGGACCCACACCTAAAACATTTCCTGTCACCTATCCAATATTTGCCTGAATGAAATTTATTACACCGGCCACACCTCTGAGGTTGACCATTACCTCCAGATCTCATACCCTGACTTAGCCCATCTATCTTAGGTCTTTTCTGGAAACGCCCCGTTGACCCCGACGTCCCAACACTCCTCTTATTCCTATCCCTATCTCTATCACTATTCCACTTCTCGGATCGCTTAACTTCTTCGACTATCTTAGCCTTTTCCACTATTCTTGGCAATGGATACTTGTTCTTGATGGTCAGCTTATTCAACTGACGATAATCTATGCACATGCGCATAGTTCTGTCCTTCTTCTTCACAAACAGGACCGGTGCTCCCCATGGAGACACACTGGGTCGAATAAACCCACGGTCGAGCAATTCTTGAATCTAAGCCTTGAGCTCAACCAACTCCTTTGGTGCCATTCTGTATGGGGCAATGGACACAGGAGCTGTACCCGGCAGCAAGTCAATTCTAAACTCCACCTCCCTGTCCGGGGGTATTCTTGGTAGCTCCTCTGAAAAAACATCCACAAACTCCCTTACGGTTCTAACCTCACTAACTCCCCCTTCATTTGTATCCAAAGCACTAATGAAGGCCATAAACGCCTTACACCCCTTCCGAACCATCCTATCAGCCTTTAAAGCCAAAACTACGTTAGACAAGTAGTTTCGTCTTTCTCCTATCATAACTATCACTTCATCCTCTAGAGTCCTTAACTCTATTCGTTTGGCTGCACAATCCAATACAACCCGATGCTCCACTAGCCAATCCATTCCAAGTATGAGGTTGAATTCTCCAAAAGGTAATTTCATTAAATCGGCTGGAAATACCGTTCCTTGAAGCTCCAAAGGTATTCTCCGAAACATCTTATTCACTACTACAGTTTGGCCTAGTGGGCTTACTACAGTCATCTCCCTACTAGATAGTTCAGAGGCTATTCCTAGAGTTTCAACTACTCTACATGCAACATAGGAATGGGTCGAGCCCACATTAATCAAAGCAACATAAGGTTTACTAAAAATAAGGAACATACCGGTTATGACATTCGGTGCGTCTCCGTCTTCTCTCCGATGAATCGCATAAACTAGACCCGACTGTCTGGCCTCCGTGTTACCAACACCTCAGCCCGGTGCTCCTCGTCCTCTACCAGCACCGTTACCTCTGCCAGTCAAACCACGACCTCGTGGTGGCTATTGTCCTCCTCTCTCAGCCTGATTAGATCTTTGACTTACTGGTTGTCCCCCTTCAGTTCTCTCGGGACAATCCTTAATCATGTGGTCCTTGGACCCACACTTGAAGCATCCTCTCGTCTTTTTCCAACACTCACCCAAGTGCTTTTTCCCATATCGATCACAAGTACGACATCGTCCTCTAGCAAGCACTTGTCATCCTCATGACCCATCAACTCTAGGCCTCTTTTGCTCATTCCTAGATGGCCTTGATGATCCAAAACCTCTTTTCTGCCTATTTTGATCAGTTTTCTGCCTTACAGAATCCTTGATACCCTCAGCTACCTTAGCCTTTTCCACTAACACAGTAAATTCCCACTCCTGCTGCGGGACTATTAATAATCTTAGGTCATCTCTCAGTCCGTCCTCAAAACGAACACACCGCTCATGCTTAGTTGACACTATGCCTCGAGCATAACAGCTTAGCCTTAGAAATTCAGCCTCGTACTCAGCTACGGACTTGTTTCCTTGAACCAGTCCTAGAAATGCCTTTCTCTCGGGCATCAATATAATGAGTGCCAACATATTTCTTCCGTATGTCAGCTTAGCATACTCCCACGTGAGTTCCTCACCAGTAGCACCATCCCGCACTCGAGCCACCATTGATATGACTCATCGCGAGAAGCGACACCAACCCTTTCGGCGCTTCCTCGTCGCTAAGTCGAGCTCATCCATAATCCGCCGCATGCTTCCAACGAATACTCAGTGGTACTTGGTGCTACACCGATACACCACTTAAACACTTTAGCTCATTGGCTCGAGAGCCGCTCAGGTACCTTGATATTTTGTAAAATAGGGTTTTTGGATATTTTTAAAGTAAGAAAATTTTGATAAAAACTGTGGGTAGAATGGAAATTTTATGAATCAAGGGCATTTTAGTAATTTTTCTTTTTCTTTTTTTTTCAACCAGGGGTATTTAGATCATTTTAGTAATTCGGGGATATTTTGGAAAATGTTTCAAAATAGTTTTCCTAAACCTTGAAGGGGTATTTGGTGATTTAAGGACTTAGGGTTTTTATAAAAATATGACTAGTCCCTCTCGGGTTTTAGTTATTGGGTTTAGCCTGTGGCTGAGTCCTCTTGGTTAGGGTGAACCATCACTACGCACTAGGTAGGATTCAAGTGGATAGGAGGTGAGTCACTAGGATTGCTTAAATACCAAGCTTCCACTGAAACCAATCCTAGACATGCGCACAATGGTTGCCACACCCTAGCTCGGTGACTTAGACACAGGTTTGTTTAGTTGTGCGTTAGAGTTTTATGTAATTCTCATGTTGGGGTAAACTAGTCCTAGGGTTTAATTCCTAGTCCACTAATCTACATCCATATCAATTCCCACATACAATTCACAGAAAGGTTAGGGGTACTTACCTGATGGACTTCGGGCCAGAGACCCAGGTGCCATACTAGAAAAACTTGCTTATTTCTTAGAAAAGTCCATTTTCAAAAGACAGAAAACATTTTGGGCCCTAAAAGCCCTCAAGTCTGAGTTTTGAACCGGGCTCTGATACCAAACTAAAACACCCCAAACCCAGCCTACAAGCCCTGACCGGATCTGGCATGCTTCTAAGAAAATCCATTCGAATCTTGTTTGAAACTTTGCTAAAGTTTTTCGAGTTTTTGAAAATAGTTGATTTGGGTTGGGCTCGAATTTTAAAACACGTGTCGATTAGGAGTTAAAAACAATTTGTTATTTACATTTAGGAGGAATTAACTTTAATTTGATAAATATCGTGCCATAACAAAATAATTTAAGTGCATGCATAATCAATTCATACTATAATCTTGTTACATCAAAATAAAACTCCAAAATAAATTTAAAGTACTAAAGTAAAATAAAATATCCAACTCATAAAGTTCGTATTTGAGCATGGTCACCCCCGAGCTCCCGTCGATCTTGGTCCATCACCGATCATTACCAAAAATATTCCCACAACGAGGTGAGTCAAACAGACTCAATGTGTACAATCAACACTAAGTCTCAATAGATATGGTATATCAAATCATACATATTCACATAGCATTTAAATAAAATGATGCAATCCCGAACCCAAACCTAAATGCCATCCGCTACACATCACCCGTACCAACCATAACACCATGGGGACTATTAAGTCAACCCTCCATCTGCTACACACCATCGAAGGCAGTCGCTGCAGACGACGTGCTCATCGCCCTTATAATTTTGTGGCATAGCCACCAGATATATATAGTCGTGACATAAGTCACCACATTCATATATTGTGACCTAAGTCACCACATTCAGATATTGTGGCATAAGTCACCACATTCACATATTGGGGTATATAACCACCAATTCACTTCCCCTTTACATATCACCCATATGCCCCATGTCATGCAAAACATGCAAATGTTATGCCTCATGCTTTACTCACATTCTTATTGTTGCACTTATGTGCCATAATAGAACGTATTATATTCCTAGTAGGAGTAGGAAAACGTACCTGAGTACTTTGTACCATCGCATGGTAACTTAGCCATATTTTTCACATTTTTCTTATCACATGCATTAAAGTAAAGCCGTAATCTATTAAGGTTTAGTGTGGGGTACACACCTGGTATACTTATCGAATTTACTGAAATCCCGAAAACTCAATCTATCGCTTTAGATCTTTAATTCCTATATTCGGCCAACCCTAACATGTTAGCAAAAAGCCATTCGGCTATAAAACCAAATCCCAAAGGCTTAATGTAACCAACTTCTTACCTTGCTTGCCGATTTGAGTACTTCTCAAATCCCAAAATTTCGTGTTCTTGCCCCCTAACAATCGGCCAACACTAGATTACCTAAATAATTAGTTTTCGGCTTTTGAATAAATAAGAAATAGATTTGAACTACCAAATTTAGCTTTGGCCGATTAAAATATTCACTTACCTTTGTGAATCTAAAATCCCGAAAACTTGTCACTTGGCTTATGAAGATGCCGAAATACCTTAGATCTGAAATCCCGGATGATCTCCCTAGAAATCGGCTAATATGGAAAATCCTAAAATTCACCTTCCCAGTTTCGGCCAACAAGATTAGAAGAGATTAGATTTTGATTTCAACAATCGGAGAAGAAATAAAGAAAGTAGATTGACATAGGTGATGTTCCTTACCAATTTAATCAAATGTCCTTCCTTGAAGTAGAAATTCACTCTCTGAGAGATAGGGAGTATTCGGCTATGGCCACTAACATGTGAGATTTGGCTTTAACAAGGAAAAGAAAATAGAAGAAAGGTGTATGGGACTTAGAGAGAATAGGCAATGGCTTAGGAAGAACTTCCTTTCAGCTTTTGGAAAGTTTGCAAAAAGAAGAAGAGAAAGGTGAAGAAATCGGCAATGGTTACTTGTGTTTTCCGGCTTTTGACAAAATAAAGAGAGAAGGAGAAGAGTGGCTAGAGAATTCGGCAGAGACTTCAAAAGAGAAAAGAATAATAGCCTTTCTTTTCCTCCTCTTGCCGAAATTACTAAACCTAGAGTCCCTTGGCCGGCCAACACTTATTCTCCTACCCTTGCCGAAATTTCTAAAAGAGTTGTACCTCATCTTAAACTCCTTCCTCAGTCTCCCTATGCCGTCCATCTCTACTTCCTTTGCCACAAAAATTAAAGCCTTATTTTCTTCCCTAGTGACTCGAACCTTAGCCCATCTATCCTTCTTGTGGCATCATTTCTAGAGGCCTTAAGTGGCGCCTCCGGGCTACTTTCTAAGCCCAATTGTGTGTTTTATTTCCCTCATTTATTTTCTTAAGGCCTATCAGGCTTAACTCCCTCTTTTAGACTTAAAGTTAAATAACTTCTAAGGCGTTCACCTACACACTAGGGTTCATAGAGCACATTTATACACACAAAGGCATGCTTTTACATTCAATTAAGCAATTATGCATAAGCCATAGTCCGGGATATTACAGTTCTACCCCCTTAAAATAATTTCGTCCTCGAAATTACCTGGCTAGAATAGGTGGGGGTATTGCCATCGCATTGCTTCTTCTGGCTCCCAAGAAGCTTCCTCTGATCCATGATTTTGCCATAACACTTTGACTAAAGGTACTGACTTCCTCCGTAACACTTTCACATCTCACTCCAAGATCTGAATCGACTTCTCTTCGTAGGACAGGTCTGGCCGTAGCTCCACCTCTTCAACCGGAACTACGTGAGATGGATCCGATCGATATCGAAGTAGCATGGAAACATGGAATACGTCGTGCATCTGCTTCAATTCCGATGGCAATTCCAACTGGTATGCCACTGGTCGGATTCGCTTCAATACCTGATAGGGTCCTATGAACCTTGGACTTAGCTTCCCTTTTCGACCAAATCTCATCACCTTCTTTTAAGGCAATACTTTAAGGAACACTTGATCTCCCACATCAAATTCGATCTCCTTCGATTTGAGATCTGCATACGACTTTTGTCTATCGAATGCTCCCTTCAATCGAGCTCGAATTATACTAACCTTCACCTCCGATTTCGCTACTAACTCTGGACCTAAAATTTGACGCTCTCCCAACTCCGTCCAACACGTAAGAGTGCAGCACTTTCGTCCATACAACGCCTCGTATGGTGCCATCCGTATACTAGCCTAATAGCTGTTGTTATAAGCAAATTCCGTTAGAGGCAAATATTCTTCCCAACTCCCTCTGAAATCTATCACACAGCCTCTTAGCATATCATCTAGCACTTGGATCACTCGCTTAGATTGACCGTCTGACTGTGGATGAAAAGCCGTTCTGAAGTCCAATCTAGTGCCTAAACCTGATGTAGAGCTTTCCAAAACTGAGATGTGAATCTCGGATCCCTATCCGAGATAATCGACACCGGTACTCCGTTCAACCTTACAATCTCCGCCACATATAACCTTGCCAACTTTTGTAGGGAGTAGTCCACCCGTACTGGAATAAAATACGCGGACTTTGTCAGCCGATCCACTATCACCCATACCGAGTCCTTCTTAGTAGGCGTAAGAAGAAGCCCACTAACGAAGTCCATGGTAATTCTTTCCCACTTCCATTGGGGAATCTGTATTGGCTGAAGCAATCCTGACAGAACTTGGTGCTCAGCCTTAACTTGCTGACACGTCAAGCATTTCCCTACAAATTCGGTCACTTCCCGCTTAAGATTAGGCCACCAAAATTGTTCCCTTAAATCTCTGTACATTTTACTACCTCCAGGATGCATAGCATAGGGGCTACTATGCGATTCCCGAAGAATTCTTTGCCTAAGTTCCACATCCTTTGGCATACAAACCTTACCCTTGAAGCACAATATTCCCTCGTCATTAACACCATAATCATCCAACTCTCCATTCTGCGCTTGTCGTAACTTAACACTTAGATCCTCATCCACCAACTGTCCTTCTTTTACTTCATTCAACCACGTTGGCTTAACTTGCAACTCTGCCAGCAGACTTCCATCATCATACAAGCTCAAATGTGCGAACATTTCCCTCAGATCCGTCACTACTTTCTGACTTAAGGCATCTGCCACTACATTTGCCTTGCCTGGGTGATATTTATGGAACAATCGTAATCCTTCAATAATTTCACCCACCTTCGCTGTCTCAGATTCAACTCCTTCTAAGTCAGCAGATACTTAAGGCTTTTGTGGTCTATGTAAATCACTGACTTTTCTCTATAAAGATAATGCCTCCATACCTTAAGGGTAAAAACCACTACCGCCAATTCCAAGTCATGCGTCGGGTAGTTCATCTCGTGTGGTCTTAGTTGTCGAGACGCATAGGCAACTACCTTTCCGTCTTGCATAAGGACACCTCTCAATCCTGTATGGGAAGCATCACAATACACTACAAAATCCTTCCCCGCCTCCGGCTGAACAAAATCAGAGCTTCATCAAGACCCTTTTAAGCTTCTCAAAGCTCTCCTATTGCTTATCGGTCCATGTGAAAGGCACTTCCTTCCTTAATAACTTTGTCAGAGGCGCGGCTATCGACGAGAACCCTTTCACAAATCATCTATAATAGCCCGCTAATCCTAAGAAACTTCAGACTTTCGCCACTCGACTTAGGTGGTTTCCAATCCAACACCGCCTCGATCTTCCGAGGATCCACCCTTATTCCTTCAGCAGGTACCGCATGTCCTAAAAACGTAACCTCCTTAAGCCAAAATTCACACTTGCTGAATTTGGCATAGAGCTTCTTCTCCCTCAACACTTGCAACACAACTCGAAGGTGCTCATCGTGTTCTTCCTCAGACTTTGAATATACCAAAATATCATCTATGAACACAACAACGAACAGGTCCAGATAGGGTTGGAAAATCCGATTCATCATGTCCATAAACGCGACTGGGGCATTTGTCAATCTGAACGGCATTACCAAAAACTCATAATGCCCGTACCTTGTTCGAAAAGCCATCTTATGGATATCAGCCTCCTTCACCTTAAGATGATGATATCCAGACCTTAGATCTATCTTCGAGAATACTGCAGCCCCCTTAAGCTGATCGAACAAGTCATCTATTCTTGGCAATGGATACTTCTTCTTGATGGTCGACTTATTCAACCTGACGATAATCTATGTACATGCGCATAGTTTACATCCTTCTTCTTCACAAAAAGACCGGTGCTCCCCATGGAGACACACTGGGTCGAATAAACCCACTATCGAGCAATTCTTGAATCGAGCCTTGAGCTCAACCAACTCCTTTGGTGCCATTCTCAGATGGGGCAATGGACACAGAGTCTGCATGCTTTACAAACAAGTCAATTCCAAACTCCACCTCCTGTCTGGGGGTATTCACAGTAGCTCCTCCGAAAAACATCCACAAACTCCCTTATGGTTCTAACCTCACTAACTCCCCCTTCGTTTGTATCCAAAGCACTAACGAAGGCCAAAAACTCCTTACACCCCTTCTAAACCATCTTATCAGCCTTTAAAGCCGAAACTACGTTAGACAAGTAGTTTCATCTTTCTCCTATTATAACTATCACTTCATCCTCTAGAGTCCTTAACTCTATTCGTTTGGCTGCACAATCCAATACAGGCCGATGCTCTACTAGCCAATCCATTCCAAGTATGAGGTCGAATTCTCCAAAAGGTAATTCCATTAAATTGACTGGAAATACCGTTCCTTGAAGCTCCAAAGGTATTCTCTGAAACATCTTATTCACTACTACAGTTTGGCCTAGTGGGCTTACTACAGTCATCTCCCTACTAGATAGTTCAGAGGCTATTCCTAGAGTTTCAACTACTCTATATGCAACGTAGGAATGGGTCGAGCCCACATCGATCAAAGCAATATAAGGTTTGCTAAAAATAAGGAACGTACCGATTATGACGTCCGACGCATCTTCGTCTTCTCTCTGGCGAACTGCATAAACTAGACCCGACTGTCTGGCCTTCGTGTTACCAACACCTCGGCCTGGTGCTCCTCGTCCTCTACCAGTACCGTTACCTCTGCCAGCTGAACCACGACCTCGTGGAGGTTACTGTTCTCCTCTCTCAGCCTGATTAGATCCTTGACCTACTAGTCGTCCCCCTTCGGTTCTCTCGGGACAACCCTTAATCATGTGGTCCTTGGACCCACACTTGAAGCATCCTCCCATCTTTTTCCAACACTCACCCAAGTATTTTTTCCCACACTGATCACAAGTACGACATCGCCTCTAGTAGCGACTTCATCGTCTCACTACCATCAACTCTAGCCTCTTTTGCTCATTTTTAGATGGCCTTGATGATCCAAAACCTCTTTTCTGCCTATTTTGATTAGTGTTCTGCCTTATAGAATCCTTGATACCCTCGGCTACTTTAGCCTTTTCCACTAACATAGCAAATTCTCGCTCCTGCTGCAGGGCTATTAATAATCTTAGGTCATCCCTCAATCCGTCCTCAAAACAGACACATCGCTCATGCTTAGTTGACACTATGCCTCGAGCATAACGGCTTAGCCTTAGAAATTCAGCCTCGTACTCAGCTAAGGACTTGTTTCCTTGAACCACTCCTAGAAAAGCCTTTCTCTGGGCATCAATATAATGAGTGCCAACATATTTCTTCCGGTATGTCGCTTTAGCACACTCCCGTGAGTTCTCACCAGTAGCACCATCCCGCACTCGAGCCACCCTTGATATGACTCATCGCGAGAAGCGACACCAACCCTTTCACTTTTCCTCGCGGTTAAGTTGAGCTCATCCATAATCCGCCGACCGCTTCCAACCAATACTCAACTAGACTGGGTGCTACACCGATACACCACTTAACACTTCACTCCGTTGGCTTGGAGTCGCCAGTACCGACTTTCGAGCTCCCATGCCTCCACCGCTCCCGCCACCCTTTCCAAGACCTGCAAGATCGCCAGACACTACGCCATCCCCGCTTGGTCCCGATATTCTACATCGCCACCGGGGTGGTAGTGGCATTTCATTTTCAGATCCTTGACCCGATCTAACGGGTTCGTACACGATCATTCGGCCTCTTCCACGGCCACGCATGCGTTATGACCACGCCCTTTGAATTCTTACTTCCACTTTATGCTTATCCGATTAAAGAATTTTATGAATTAGTTTTGTTCCACCGATTTATCACGAATGCTTTATGTTTAATAGTTTTAAGAAGTAGTTCTTTCGATTCATACACATACAGCCTCACATCATTCATTTAGTCACACACATGAACTTATGCTCATTACAGAAATGTTGTAATTGTCATTGTTTGTTGTTTTCCACTACCTGTGGTATTTCCGTAATTTTATCCTATAGGGTATTTTGGTAATTTTTCAAATTAAGGTAATTTAAAATGTTACAAAATAGAGATTGTTGATATTTTACAAAATTAAAATACTTGCTTGGAAAAATTTCAAGGGTAAAATGGTAATTTATACACTGTGGTATTTTGTAATTTTACAAGCTAGGGTCATTTCGGTAATTTTTACAAAATATGGTTCTGGTGACTTTCAAAACAAGGGTATTTTTAAAGATTTCTAATTTGAGGGCACTTCGGTGATTTTCCTTACTGAGGGTATTTTGGTCATTTGCACAAGTTAGGGGTAATTTGGTCACTTTACAAATCAGGGGAAATTTTCGTAGATTTTTTTCCAAATCAGGGTATCTTGATATTTTGTAAAATAGGGTTTTTGGATATTTGTAAAATAAGAAAATTTTGGTAAAAACTGTGGGTAGAATGGAAATTTTATGAATCAAGGGCATTTTAGTAATTTTTCTTTTTCTTTTTTTTTCAACCAGGGGTATTTAGATCATTTTAGTAATTCGAGAATAATTTGGAAAATGTTTCAAAATAGGTTTCCTAAACCTTGAAGGGGTATTTGGTGATTTAAGGACTTAGGGTTTTTATAAAAATATGGCTAGTCCCTCTCGGGTTTTAGTTATTGGGTTTAGCCTATGGCTGAGTCCTCTTGGTTAGGGTGAACCATCACTACGCACTAGGTAGGATTCAAGTGGGTAGGAGTTGAGTCACTAGGACTGCTTAAATACCAAGCTCCCACTGAAACCAATCCTAGACATGCGCACAATGGTTGCCACACCCTAGCTCGGCGACTTAGACACAGGTTTGTTTAGTTGTGCATTAGAGTTTTATGTAAGTCTCATGTTGGGGTAAACTAGTCCTAGGGTTTAATTCCTAGTCCACTAATCTACGTCCCTATCAATTCCCACATACAATTCACAGAAAGGTTAGGGGTACTTACCTGATGGACTTTGGTAGGAGACTCAAAGCCATGCTAGAAAAAACCTGCTTATTTCTTAGAAAAGTCCATTTTCAAAAGACAGAAAATGTTTTGGGCCCTAAAAGCCCTCAAGGCCGATTTTTGAATCGGGCTCTGATACCAAACTAAAACACCCCAAACTCAGCCCAAAGCCCTGACCGGATCTGGCATACTTCTAAGAAAATTCATTCAAATCTTGTTTGAAACTTTGCTAAAGTTTTTCGTGTTTTTGAAAATAGTTGATTTGGGTTGGGCTCGAATTTTAAAACCCTTGTCGATTAGGAGTTAAAAACAATTTGTTATTTACATTTAGGAGGAATTAACTTTAATTTGATAAATATCGTGCCATAACAAAATAATTTAAGTGCATGCATAATCAATTCATACTATAATCTTGTTACATCAAAATAAAACTCCAAAATAAATTTAAAGTACTAAAGTAAAATAAAATATCCAACTCATAAAGTTCGTGCTGAGCATGGTCACCCCTGAGCTCCTGCCGACCCGGTCCATCACTGATCATTACCTGAAAAATATTCCCACAACGGGGTGAGTCAAACAGACTCAATGTGTACAATCAACACTAAGTCTCAATAGATATGGCATATCAAATCATACATATTCACATAGCATTTAAATAAAATGATGCAATCCCGAACCCAAACCTAAATGCCATCCGCTACACATCACCCTTACCAACCGTCACACCGTGGGGACTACAAAGTCAACCCTCCATCCGCTACACACCATCGAAGGCAGTCGCTGCAGACGACGTGCTCATCGCCCTTATAATTTTGTGGCATAGCCACCAGATATATATATATTCGTGACATAAGTCACCACATTCATATATTATGACCTAAGTCACCATATTCGGATATTGTGACATAAGTCACCACATTCACATATTGGGGTATATAACCACCAATTCACTTCCCCTTTACATATCACCCATATGCCCCATGTCATGCAAAACATGCAAATGTTATGCCTCATGCTTTACTCACATTCTTATAGTTGCACTTATGTGCCATAATAGAACGTATTATATTCCTAGTAGGAGTAGGAAAATGTACCTGAGTACTTTGTACCATCGCATGGTAACTTAGCCATATTTTTCACATTTTTCTTATCACATGCATTAAAGTAAAGCCGTAATCTATTAAGGCTCAGTGTGGGGTACAAACCTGGTATACTTATCGAATTTACTGAAATCCCAAAAACTTGATCTATCGCTTTAGATCTTTAATTCCTATATTCGGCCAACCCTAACATGTTAGCAAAAAGCCATTCGGCTATAAAACCAAATCCCAAAGGCTTAATGTAACCAACTTCTTACCTTGCTTGCTGATTTGAGTAATTCTCAAATAATAAATTTTGTGATCTCAACACTAGATTACCTAAATAATTAGTTTCCGGCTTTTGAATAAACAAGAAATAGATTTGAACTACCAAATTTAGCATTGGCCGATTAAAATATTCACTTACCTTTGTGAATCTAAAATCCCGAAAACTTGTCACTTGGCTTATGAAGATGCCGAAATACCTTAGATCTGAAATCCCGGATGATCTCCCTAGAAATCGGCTAATATAGAAATTCCCAAAATTCACCTTCCAAGTTTCAGCCAACAAGATTAGGAGAGATTAGATTTCGATTTCAACAATCAGGAGAAGAAATAAAGAAAGTAGATTGACATAGGTGATGTTCCTTACCAATTTAATCAAATGTCCTTCCTTGAAGTAGAGAAATTCGGCTCCTAGAGGATAGGGGAGTATTCGGCTATGGCCACTAACATGTGAGATTCGGCTTTAACAAGGAGAAGAAAAGAGAAGAAAGGTGTATGGGACTTAGCGAGAATCGAAAATGGCTTAGGAGGAACTTACTTTCGGCTTTTGGAAAGTTTGCAAAAAGAAGAAGAGAAAGGTGAAGAAATCGGTAATGGTTACTTGTGTTTTCCGGCTTTTGACAAAGTAAAGAGAGAAGGAGAAGAGTGGCTAGAGAATTCGGCAGAGACTTCAAAAGAGAAAAGAATAATAGCCTTGCTTTTCCTCCTCTTGTCGAAATTACTAAACCTAGAGTCCCTTGGCCGGCTAACACTTATTCTCTTACCCTTGCCGAATTTTCTAAAAGAGTTGTACCTCATCTTAAATTCCTTCCTCAGTCTCCCTATGCCGTCCATCTCTTGTAACACCCTAAATTAGGGGTTTTTTGTAATTTAATTAATTTCCCATGTGTGTGCTTGAAGAAATGGACTTTATGTTTGCTAGACATGTTTTTGGGTCTAGTCATAACCCCGAATTAGGTCAGACTTGGAGCTAAAAATTTATTTTTAAGTGTTTAAAGGAGGGAGCTAGGAGATAGGGGTTAAATAAAATTTAGGGAGAAGCATGACACAAAGAATTAAGTGGCAAGGTGGCTTTCATGCGTCACTTAAGTGTGGGAGGTGAAGATGGGCGCAGGTCATAGGTTCGAATGGCTGGAGCAGCGTTTTTGGTGTTTTATTTTTATATATGCGGTGATGGGCTTAATTAGGAAGGCTTTAAAATTAAATGAAGGGGTTTTATGACATGAAAGTCAAATGGGAGGAATGGCATGGGGCGTTATAAGGAGGGGGCTGTGGCAGTAAGGTCCTGGGTTCGAACCAAAGACACTATAGTTGGGTTTTTTTTTTTTGGAAGTCAGCGTGAATGGGAGAAAGAGTGATGGCCCGATTATGGACTCTTAAGGTGATGAGGATAAGTTTAATTTTTTGCAAATTAATATCGGCTGGAAGGGTGTGTGTAGTGGTTTATTTTCATTTGAATTGTGGAAGAGGTGGATAGGAGATAAATATTATTCTTTTTGGGTGATAATTAAGCTGGAATTATCACCAAAAAGTGAGGTGATGGCCAGTTATAGGACTCCTTGGGGGAGGGCTATCCACATTCGGTTTTTCACCTAAAGAGAGGGGCCGAATTTCATAAAAATTCTTTTCTTTCTCTCCAAACTGCTGCTGTCGAATTCTCCCTAGCCTCTCTTGCCAAAATTCTTCAAAAGTTCTCTTCTTCTCTTGCTTCTTTTTAGCCGAACCTACCCCCTCTTTTAGAGAAAATTCCAGCCCTTCCATCTTGTGATTAGTCGAATCCCCCTAAGGTAGGGTGCTATCATTTTCAAGTAGTGGTAAGTATTTTCTCTTAACTTTGGGTTCTTTCTCTTTTGGTATACCGAAAGCAAGGGTAAGCCTTAATATTTTGGGTTGGGCGAATCTTATTAAGACCTTGGTTTCACGTTTTGTTTTGTAGTCAAGAGAGGATAGCATTAAAGGAGTAAGGAGATCTTTCGGGATTTGATTCCCCAAGGTAAGAATGTAAGTAACATTCGGCCATAGGTCTTGATTATGTGTGATTGTGCAAGCCAATTTTTAACATGTGTTTTGGTAGGGATCTCGAAGACTCAAGTGATAATTTCGGGATTTCGGTAAGTGGGGTAAGTGAATAAGTTACATTCGACCAAGGGCCATTCGTTAAAAAGTTTATGTTTAAATGCCGAAACTAATGTGTGCCATGGATTTAGGGGCTAATTAAGGCTTCGGGATTTGTTTGGAAATCAAATCCGTTTAAGGTAAGTGCCGCAAGAGCCTTTGGTATTTCTTTTAGTTTGGTCGAATAGGCCAAAGTCCCTAACCCTATTGTTGGCCGATTATAGGGTCAAGAATCTAGCGTCGTAGATCGAATCTTCGGGATCTAGGAATTTCGGTGGTAACAGGTGTGTAAACTCTTTACGCACTTTATTAGTAAACTTTGCTATATTGTTGCCTTGTTAATAATTATGGTAGTGATCTATGATATATGCTTGTGGGCTTAAGCATGGATTCCGGGTAAGTCCCCTATACGTGATCTTTGATATATGATTTTGTATGCCATCACATGCTATCAAATGCCATGCCTAAATACATGATATATGATAATTGATATGTAAGCATGATGATGGTGGGATTGATGAGAGGAGGGGGATGATTTTATGGACTGTCACCAGTGGTTTTGACCACAAGATGGGTTGGCCCTATCAGATTTATTGTGACTTCGGTCACCAGTGGTTTTGACCACACCGATGATAATTGTGACTAAGTCCCAGGTTTGGTACCACCGATGGTTTTGACCATATTATGACATTTGTGACCTATGGTCATCGGTGGTTTTGACCACACGATGGGTTGGCCCCATCATTTAAATTTGTGACACCAAATACCGATGGTTTTGACCACCAGTGGTTTTGACCACACGGGGTAGTAAAGGAGTATGGATGGTTAGTGGGTTGCATAATTGCGTGTTTATTAATATCTTGTGTATGAGTTGCATTTTTGGGTGGGGGATTTACACACTGAGTCTTGGTGACTCACCCCTTCCCTTACTATTTTGTAGATGAGTAGATCGCGGAGATGGAGCCGGAGAGGTCTCGAGGTGGCCATGCTTATCGTTGGATTTAAACTTATTTTGTTATAGATATTATTATTTATTTTCTAAGTCATTTTATTTTGGGATTGTAATAAGGCCGCTATTTCTTATTTGGATGTTATTTTATTTTACTTATGTTATGCTACAAATGAATTTACAAATGATATGTAAACCGGTTAAAAGTAACTTTTCAAACTTAATAAACTTCTACGGGGTTTTAAAGATGTTACCATCTGGTAACAAAAATAAACCAAGTCAACTATAACTTCGACGATTTTAAAATGCACATGGTCAAATGTTTTCAAAAGGGTTTATCAACACAACCAAGGTTTTAAAAAAAAAGCCCAACTGAGTTTTCAAACACCGTTTTAATACCTTAGCCACATTTTAACAAATTTTCACTAGACACTCAAAATGATTCAAATTATTTTACTCCGTGACATACCAGATCCGGTTCAGACTCATGAAATTTGGGTTTGGGGTGTTACATTTTGGTATCGAGCCCTGTTCAAAACTTCTATTTGGGGGCCCAAGGCCCAAAATGTTTTGTTTTTGTTAGTAGGCCTTATTAGAATGTTTTGGGAAACTGTTTTTGGCTTGAGCAGCATGGCACCGAGTCTCCGGCACCAATCCGCCCAGGTAAGTACTTCTATCTATTTTCTTTGTGAATAATTGATGAGGGGTAGAAGGGTAAATGGGGAACGTAGACTATTAGAATAGAAATTGTTGAACCCTAAGGTTAGTATACCCCAACAAACAATACATAAGATTTAATAATTTCTTAAACAACCACGTGAGTTGTCAATGAGCTGTGGATGTGGCAATCGTTATACGCATGTCTAGGATTGGATTGATGGGGGCTGGTATTTAAGCAGATCCTCGTGACTCACCGCCTACTCACTTGAATCCTACCTGGTGCGTAGTAACGGTTCATCCTAGCTGAGACGACACATTCACAGGCTAAACTCGATAACTAAACCCGAAAGGGACTAGCCGTTTTGTTTTTGAAGTAATTAAAATCTAGTTTTTTAAAAAAATGACCAAAATACCCCTGGTTTGAAAATTTCTAAAATACCCTCCGTATGAAAAATTCAAAATAACCTTCTTTTGTGAAATCAATTAGAACCAAATTTTTGGAAATCTTTTTATGAAAAATTACTAAAATACCCTCAATGATAAAATTACAAAATTGCCCCTAACCAACAAAATTACCAGAATAACCCCGATTTTTAAAATTTTACAACATCATTGTTTTGGAAAATGCAATTCTCAAAAAGAACCATCAATGTTTTACAACTTTTGAAATATCCCTGATTTATTAACTTTTACAAATTCACTTTGATTTGTGGAAAATTATCGAAATACCCCTGAGGTCTAAAATTACCAAAATACCCCCAGATTTTAAAATTTTTCAAAATACCCCAGGAATTTAAGAGTTTCAAAATACTTTTTGACAAAATCATCCGAAAACTTTTATTTTTGAAAAAAATTACAAAAACACCCACAATAGGATAAATTACGAAAATACCACGGTAGTGGAAAATAATCACAATGAAATCTACAACGTCTCTTTGAATGAATGAATGGAAAACGTGTGCATGTATGATTCTGAAAGAACCACTCCTAAAACTCCTATCATAAAATTTCTTCATGGATAATCAAGTGAAACAAGGTACTAATGCATAAAATTCTTAAGCAGATAAACGCAATCGTTAGAAATGAGTACAAGAGGTCGTGGACGTCCCGCCGTGGTCGTGGAAGGGTGTCCGAGCCAGCAGGTCCTGACATGGGTCCGAAAATGAGATGTCGGATCTACGTGGCGAAACTAAGTTTTAAGATCGGTGGTGGTAATGATGTTGTATCTCAAGTCATTACGGTATTGGAATGTGTTCTTTGGTAGTAGCAAAAGGTGAAACACAGAAATCGTGGTTGAACGACTTGAGCTAACGAGCGTAGGTATTTAGAGGAGTTTCGGAGTGGCACCAGTCTTGTGCGAATATTGGTTAGAATCGATTGAGAGGATCATGGGTGACCTAGATTTTACAAATGAGGAGAAATTGAAGGTATAATCTCTTTGCTTCGGGATGAGTCATATCGTGAGTGGCTCACTTGTAAGGGATGGAACAGTGGCAGAAAATCTCACCGGGAATTCTTCAGGGATGCCTATCAAAAGAAGTATATCGAAACTTGCTACGTGGATGCGCAGCGAAAGGCTTTCTTGAACCTGGTTCAAGGTAATAAGACAGTGGCGGAGTATGAGGCCGAATTCCTCCAGTTGAGTAGGTATGCTATGGTATTGTGGGTACCGAGCATGAACGCTGTGTTAGATTTGAGGATGGGCTTAGAGAAGAGCTGAGAATGATGATAGCTCCACAACAGGAACGGGAGTTCGCGGTCTTAGTGGAGAAATCGAAGGTTACTGAAGGGGTAAGACAGTCAGTTAGACGAAACCAAGATCAAAATTGGAATAAGAGGAGCTCCGGACCTTTAAATTTTTTTGGTAATTAGCAAAAGAGGACGAGGTTTGGTGGGTCGGATCAAGCTGCAAGGCCTGCTGTTGCTGGTAATCCTCAATGGTCGCCCCAGTGTGCTCAGTGTGGCAAGTCTCACACGAGAGAGTGTTGGAATAGTAATCGAGGATGCTTCGAGTGTGGGTCCTTAGAGCATCGAGTTAGAGACTGCCCGAAAGAGGCAAATTAGAATCGAGATCGAGGGTCGATCGCATCAAATAGAAGGGATAATTAACAACCAGTAAGGGGTCGTGGAGCAGGAAGAGGAGGTAATGGTACTAGCAGAGGTCATGAGGCACCGAGGGGAGGTACCGGTGGTACTGAGGCTAGGCAACTTGGTCTAGCCTATGCCGCGAGGCGTCAAGAGGAGGGCAACGCACTGGACGTCATAACCGGTATGTTTTTAATCTTTGGTGTGCCCTATAATACTTTGATTGACATTGGCTCGACTCACTCGTACATTGCTAGTAGCGTAGTGGAAACTACGCACTTAGACTACGAACTTACTTCTAGGAAGATGACCGATTAAGCCCCTAGGTCACTCTATAGAAGTAAGTAAACTCTATAGAACGTGCCCTAGAACTCCAAGGGTCGTGTTCTTGGCGAACTTGATGGAACTACCGCTTTAGAGTTCGATCTAATTCTCGAGATGGATTGGCTAGTAAAGTATCGAGCTAGCTTTGGATTGTGCTGACTAAGCACATGGTATTAAAGACAAGTGGAAGGTGATGAGGTGGTGATGATAGGTAAAAGGAGAGATTACTGTTTAATGTGGTTTCTGCGTTGAAGGCGTAAAAGATGGTTAGGAAGGGTTGTGAAGCTTATGTGGTGCATGTCTATGCTTTGGGAGCTAAGGACGTTCTTTGTGGGAGATGTCCGACCGTGAGGGACTATGTTAATGTGTTTTCAGAGGAACTTCCAGGTCTACCTCTGGACCGCGAGGTTGAATTTGGTATAGATCTGTTACCCAGAATCGCGCCAGTATCTATAGCTCCCTATAGAATGGCGCCGAAAGAATTGGTAGAGTTGAAGGCGCAGATTCAGGAATTGTTGGACAGAGGGTTCATCCGGCCAAGTGTGTCACCTTGGGGAGCTCCAATACTTTTGTCAAGAAGAAGGATGGGACAATGAGGATGTGTATAGACTATCGGCAGCTAAACAAGTTGACAATAAAGAACCGGTATCCTCTGCCCAGGATTGACGATCTGTTCGATCAACTCAAAGGAGCATCAGTGTTCTTTAAGATTGACCTTAGGTCAGGTTACCACCAGCTTAAAGTGAAGGAGGCTGATGTCCACAAAACGGCATTCCGTACTCGGTATGGCCACTACGAGTTTCTGGTAATGCCTTTTAGTTTGACGAATGCACCGGCCGTGTTTATGGACATGATGAATCAGGTTTTCCAACCCTATCTGGATCGGTTCGTCGTGGTCTTCATAGACGACATTTTGGTGTACTCGAAGTTGGAAGAGGAGCATGACGCACATCTTCATGTGGTTCTGCAAATTCTAAGGGAGAAAGCAGGTTATGCCAAATTCAACAAATGTGAGTTACGCTCAAGGAGGTAACTTTTCTAGGGCATGTTATTTCAAATAGGGAATTAGGGTGGATCCCGTAAGATTGAGGCGGTATTAGAGTGGAAACCACCCAAGTCATTATTTAAAATTTGAAGTTTTCTAGGGTTCGCAGGATATTATAGGAGATTTGTGGAAAATTTCTCCTTAATCGCAGCACCATTGATGAAGTCATTAAGAAAAAGAGTTTCATTTGTGTGGGGAAAGCGAGAAGAGAGTTTTGATAAGTCAAGAGGATCTTGTGAAGCACCGGTCTTAATTCACTTGAGGCGAAAGGAGTTCATCAGATATTGCGATGCATCACATAACGGTTTAGGGCCGTATTGATGCAAGAAGGAAGGTGGTCGCTTATGCGTCCACGGTAGTTGAGGCCTCACGAAGCTAACTACCCGACACATGACTTGGAATTGGCTGCGATGGTTTTGCCTTGAAGATCCTGGAGGCACTACCGTATGGGGAGAAGTCGACGGTACACGAGATCACAAAAGTCAAGTGCCTCGACTCAAAAGATTTAAATCTGAGGTAGCGGAGGTGGATTTTGTTGCTGAAGGACTATGATTGCTCAATCGAATACCATTCGGGGAAGGCTAATGTGGTAGCTGATGCATTGAGTCGAAAGGTGGTAGCAGATTTACGAGCAATGTTTGCTCATCTAAGTCTCTATGAGGATGGGAGCCTTTTGGCAGAATTGCAAATGAAGCCGTCTTGGATTAATGAGGTTAAAAAAGGCAGATGACTGACGAAACTTTGAGTACTAAGAGGTTGCAAGTACAGAATGGTGAGGCCGAAGGTTTCAGCTTGGGTAGTGATAGAGTGTTGTACTTTCAGGGGAGAGTATGCATGCCTAAGGATGATGAGTTGAGGCAATGAATCCTTAAAGAAGCTCATAGTAGTGCGTCGCTATGCACAGGAAGCAACAAGATGTATCGGGATTTAAGGGAGTAGTTTTGATGGCCGAAGTGCAGGCGGTAAATGAGTTGGTAGGCAAGTGTCCGACATGCCGACAAGTTAAGGCTGAGCATCAATTGCCATCGAGGTTATTCAATGGTAAAGATCCCACAAAGTGGAAATGGGAGGAGATTACTATGGATTTAAGTAAGTAGGCTTCCCTTACACCCATAAGAAGGATGCGATTTGGGTGGTAGTAGATCGGTTGACTAAGTCGGCTCATTTCATACCGTGGTTGACTACTCGCTTCAAAAGTTAGCCAAGCTGTATATCGCAGAGATAGTACGGCTGCATGGAGTACTTGTGTCCATTATCTCAGATCGGGATCCTCGATTTACGTCGAGATTCTGGAAGGCTCTACATCAGGAGTTAGGCACGAAGTTGAATTTCAGCACGGCTTTTCACCCACAGTCTGATGGACAATCTGAGAGGGTTATTCAAGTATTGGAAGATATGTTAAGGGGCTATGTTTTGGACTTTCGTGGTAGTTGGGAGGAGTACCTACCTTTGGCAGAGTTCGCTTATAATAATAGTTATCAAGCGAGTATTCAGATGGCACCGTATGAGGTGCTGTATGGTCAGAAATACCGTACTCTTACATGTTGGACGGAACTAGGAGAACGTCGGATGTTGGGTCCAGAGTTAGTGGCAGAGACGGAGGATAAGGTTAGAGTAATTCGGGCTCGTCTGAAGGAGGCGTCGGATAGGCAAAAATCCTACGCTGATCTTAAGCGAAGAGAGGTTGAATATGCAGTGGGTGATAAGGTCTTCTTGAAAGTATCACCTTGGAAGAAGGTGCTAAGGTTTGGCCGGAAGGGCAAGCTAAGCCCTAGATTCATCGGACCGTACACAGTGTTGAAACGGGTGGGACCGGTAGCTTACCAGCTTGAGTTACCAGTAGAATTGAGCCAGATACATGATGTCTTCCACGTTTCAATGCTGAGACGCTATCGATCGGATCCATCACACGTAGTGCCGGTTGTAGAAATTGAAGTGAATCCGGACTTGTCTTTCAAAGAGGAGCCGGTACAGATCTTGGATCGAGATGTCAAGGTTTTGAGGAGGAAGTCAGTGCCTTTGGTAAAGGTGTTATGGCGAAACCATGGTATAGAGGAGGCCACATGGGAACCCGAGGATGTGATGCGGCACCAATACCCCCAACTCTTCTGATCCAGGTATTTTCGAGGCCAAAATTCTTTTTAAGGGGGTAGAACTGTAACACCCTAAATTAGGGGTTGTTTGTAATTTAATTAATTTCCCATGTGTGTGCTTGAAGAAATGGACTTTATGTTTACTAGACATGTTTTTGGGTCTAGTCATAACCCCGAATTAGGTCGGACTTAGAGCTAAAAATTTCTTTTTAAGTGTTTAAAGGAGGGAGCTAGGAGATAGGGGTTAAATAAAATTTAGGGAGAAGCATGACACAAAGAATTAAGTGGCAAGGTGGCTTTCATGCATCACTTAAGTGTGGGAGGTGAAGATGGGTGCAGGTCATAGGTTGAATGGTCGGAGCGGCGTTTTTATGTTTTATTTTTATATATGCGGTGATGGGCTTAAGTAGAAAGGCTTTAAAATTAAATGAAGGGGTTTTATGACATGAAAGTCAAATGGAAGGAATGGCATGGGGCGTTATAAGGAGGGGTCATGGCAAGAAGGTCCCGGTTCGAACGGAGAAACTACAGATTGGGTTTTATTTTTTTTTGGAAGTCAGCGTGAATGGGAGAAAGAGTGATGGCCCAATTATGGACTCTTAAGGTGATGAGGATAAGTTTAATTTTTGCACATTAATATCAGCTGGAAGGGTGTGTGTAGTGGTCTATTTTCATTTGAATTGTTAAAGAGGTGGATAGGAGATAAATATTATTCTTTTTGGGTGATAATTAAGCTGGAATTATCACCAAAAAGTGTGGTGATGGCCGGTTATAGGACTCCTTGGGGGAGGGCTGTCCACATTCGATTTATCACCTAAAGAGAGGGGCCGAATTTCAAAAAAATTCTTTTCTTTCTCTCCAAACTGCTGCTGTCGAATTCTCCCTAGCCTCTCTTTCCAAAATTCTTCAAAAGTTCTCTTCTTCTCTTGCTTCTTTTTAGCCGAACCTACCCCCTCTTTTAGAGAAAATTCCAGCCCTTCCATCTTGTGATTAGCCGAATCCCCCTATGGTAGGGTGTTGTCGTTTTCAAGTAGTGGTAAGTATTTTCTCTTAACTTTGGGTTCTTTCTCTTTTGGTATACCGAAAGCAAGGGTAAGCCTTAATATTTTGGGTTGGGCGAATCTTATTAAGACCTTGGTTTCACGTTTTGTTTTGTAGTCAAGAGAGGATAGCATTAAAGGAGTAAGGAGATCTTTCGGGATTTGATTCCCCAAGGTAAGAAGGTAAGTAACATTCGGCCATAGGCCTTGATTATGTGTGATTGTGCAAACCGATTTTTAACATGTGTTTTGGTATGGATCTCGAAGACTCAAGTGATAATTTCGAGATTTCGGTAAGTGGGGCAAGTGAATAAGTTACATTCGCCAAGGGCCATTCGTTAAAAGTTTATGTTTAAATGTCAAACTAATGTGTGCCATGGATTTAGGGCTAATTAAGGCTTGATTTGTTTGGAAATCAAATCCGTTTAAGGTAAGTGCTTGCAAGAGCCTTTGGTATTTCTTTTAGTTTGGCCGAATAGGCTAAAGTCCTAACCCTATTGTTGGCCGATTATAGGGTCAAGAATCTAGCGTCGTAGATCAGATCTTCGGGATCTAGGAATTTCGGTGGTAACAGGTGTGTAAACTCTTTACACACTTTATTAGTAAACTTTGCTATATTGTTGCCTTGTTAATAATTATGGTAGTGCTCTATGATATATGCTTGTGGGCTTAAGCATGGATTCCGGGTAAGTCCCCTATACGTGATCTTTGATATATGATTTTGTATGCCATCACATGCTGTCAAATGCCATGCCTAAATACATGATATATGATAATTGATATGTAAGCATGATGATGGTGGGATTGATGAGAGGAGGGGGATGATTTTATGGACTGTCACCAGTGGTTTTGACCACAAGATGGGTTGGCCCCATCAGATTTATTGTGACTTCGGTCACCAATGGTTTTGACCACATCGATGATAATTGTGACTAAGTCCCAGTGGTTTGGTACCACCAGTGGTTTTGACCACATTATGACATTTTGTGACCTATGGTCATCAGTGGTTTTGACCACACGATAGGTTGGCCCCATCATTTAAATTTGTGACACTAGTCACCGTGGTTTTGACCACCGGTGGTTTTGACCACACGGGGTAGTAAAGGAGTATGGATGGTTAGTGGGTTGCATAATTGCTCGCTTATTAATATCGTGTGTATGAGTTGCATTTTCGTTGGGTGATTTACACATCGAGTCTTGGTGACTCACCCTTCCCTTACTATTTTGCGATGAGTAGATCATGGAGATGGAGCCGAGAGGTCTCGAGGTGGCCATGCTTATCGTTGGATTTAAACTTATTTTGTTATAGATATTATTATTTATTTTCTAAGTCATTTTATTTTGGGATTGTAATAAGGCCGCTATTTATTATTTGGATGTTTTTTATTTTACTTATGTTATGCTACAAATGAATTTACAAATGATATGTAAACCGGTTAAAAGTAACTCTTCAAACTTAATAAACTTCTACGGGTTTTTAAAGATGTTACCATCGGGTAACAAAAATAAACCAAGCCAACTATAACTTCGACGATTTTAAAATGCACATGGTCAAATGTTTTCAAAAGGGTTTATCAACACAACCAAGGTTTTAAAAAAAAAAGCCCAACTGAGTTTTCAAACACCGTTTTAATACCTTAGCCACATTTTAACAAATTTTCACCAGACACTCAAAATGATTCTAATTATTTTACTCCGTGACATACCAGATCCGGTCAGGACTCATGGGCCGGGTTTTGGGTGTTACATCTCTACTTCCTTTGCCACAAAAATTAAAGCCTTATTTGCTTCCCTAGTGACTCAAACCTTGGCCCATCTATCCTGCCTGTGGCGTCATTTCCAGAGGCCTTAAGTGGTGCCTCTGGGCCACTTTTCCAAGCCTAATTGTGTGTTTTATTTCCCTCATTTATTTTCTTAAGGCCTATCAGGCTTAACTTCCTCTTTTAGACTTAAAGTTAAATAATTTCTAAGGCGTTCACCTACACACTAGGGTTCATAGAGCACATTTATACACACAAAAGCATGCTTTTATGTTCAATTAAGCAATTATGCATAAGCCATAATCCGGGATATTACAGGTATCTCATTTCTTGACTCATGACCAGACCCTACCTGTTTTGACACAGCAATCCTGCCTCTACCTCGACCACGCACACCACGCCCCCTAGTGCTCATTTCTAACGTTCACGATTTATTAGATTAAAAAATTTTATGGATTAATAATTTCTTCCACTGATTAATAATGAACAATCTTCTGGAAGGTAGTTTCAATAGTAGTTCTTCAATTCAAAATTATATCTACAAGGTTCAGGTCTCAAGTCTCAGATCTCCTAGTTCTAGAAACTACATACATTCAGCAACCATATGCATTCCCAAGCAGTTATCACATAAATGTATCAAACACGAAAGTAACATCCATAAACTCACCTTCGTCACACAAGGGTATTTTCGTCATTTCACTACCTAAGGGTATTTTCATAATTCTACCCTATAGAGGTATTTTTGTAATTTCGCAAAATAGGGTATCTTGGTGATTTTACAAAATAGCGGTATTTTGGTCTTTTTGTAAAGTAGGGGTATTTTGGTAGTTTTGTAAACCAGGGGTATTTTGGTGATTTTTACAAACCAAGGGTATTCCGATAATTTTCACAAACCTAGGGGTATATTAGTAATTTTACCAAAAATAGGGTATTGGTCCCTTTCGGGTTTTAGTTATGAACTTTGGCCCGTTAACAAGTCCTCGCGGCTGAAATGAACAGACACTACGCATCAGGTAGGATTCTAGTGAAGAGGAGGTGGGCCACTAGGACCGCTTAAATACCAAGCTCTCCCTAGATCCAATCCTAGACATGCATACGCCAGTTGCCACACTCCAACCCGACGACTTGTTCACGAACATGTTTAATTAGAGAAATTAAGTCTTATGGATTTTAAGAGTTGTTTAACTAGGCCTAAGGTCCATAAACCCTAGCATACTTGTCTATGTCCCCATAAAGCCCATCAAACCCAACATGCATACCTTATCAAGAGTTAGAATACTTACCTGCGTGGATCGGTTGCCGATAGACTCGGATGCCATAATTCGATCAACCCAAAGTATTTTTCTTTTTTCTTAAATTCACATCAATCTACAAAACACTACTGGGCCCATTTCACAGTCTGAGTTTTGTAATTGGGCTCTGATACCAAAAATGTAACACCCCAAACTCGGCCTATACGTTACGACTGAATCTGGTATGTCACAGGGTGTAGTAAAATCAAGCTTAGTTATACTTAAGAAAAATCGAGATTTGAATGAAAACCATTTTTTTTCTTATTACTGCGGTGTTTTGAAAACATTGATGTGTAGATTAATGAAACTCCACTTTTACTTTAATATTTAAACTACCGTGGTGTCGAAGTTGATATAAACAGTAACTAATAAAAATGAAAGTACAACTTTGAAAGGCCTTATTACATAGCAAAAGTCCTAAATCAAAATAAACTTATAGTAATATTGAGACTATAAAAGAAAGAAAAACAAAATTATGGCCTCCACGAGTCCGCCTCGGCTCCCGAATCCACGAGCTATTGCTCACCTAAAAAGTGAAGAAAAGGGGTGAGCCACCATGACTCAGTGTGTAAATTCTCCCACATTATACATACGGCTTGTAGCCCACAGTCATATATCAACATACAACATATGAATGCAATAAGCCCAACCCAAACCTAGTTTTTCCATCCTCTACACACCAACCTGCATCATTTCATCACACCGTAGGATTTCTACAATCAAACCTCCATCTGCTACACTCCATTTCGACAGTCAGGCTACCAATTATACACGATCACTAGGTGACCAATAATACATCGTGGCACAGCCACCGATCACTATGGGACCAAATAAAATATATATATCGTGGCAAAGCCACCGATCATAGTGTGACCAAAAGTAGTGTATGAACATATATATATATATCGTGGCAAAGCCACCGATCACAATGTGACCAATTAATCATGCACTTCCCCTTCATATCAAACCCATACCCCATGATCTACATACAAATCCTAACAAATGCAACATGCTATTCATAATACATCATTTGCCATACATACATTCGGCCATGCAAAGAAATGATACTGATCACGTGCACTGCAATCCTAGCCTTACCCCTAAGGGCATCACGACTGTCTACACAGCCATTTTTTCAGCTTTTCAGCCCACACAAATGTTAGTATAGATATAGTATAGTGTGTGAAGGTTTACACACCTGGTAACACACAAAACGACCCTCTCTATGTCGACACTATCAGTAGTTGTCACAACTGCTATCTGCCTACTATTCTGCTCAGAAGTTGGCCCACAACCCGATGGCGAATCTTAAATAGCAAACACCATACGCTTCTTGAACTTTGGGGCTGGGACTATGGATCCAACCCCTTTCTTCGATTCACTGACATTTGAGTCCATGAATGATCTTGGTCAGAAGTTACTATATTGAAACAATGATCGCTTAATGAAACATTGGGTTAAGATACGAATAATGAAAGGAAAACCGATCGAACAGCTTAGAGAGAATTCAAAGCCTACCTTGAGATCTCAAATGAAGTGATAGGATTCACTTGATTCCTTGACTTGGAGTTCGATTGCTTCAACTAATCAGGATTTCCCGGAGTAGGTGCCCCAAAGAAAGTGTAAACACATAAGTTATTCACTGAGCCAATTAGCCATTCGGCTTTGGCTATCAGAAACTGAAAGACAAACAAAAGAATAAGAGAACGCTTCTTACCTTATCACAGCAGATTCGAATAACACTTAGGGAATTCAAGACTAGCCCAACAAAGGAATGTGATTCTAACAATGATTAAAGTAGAGAAGAACTAGAAGAGAGAGCCACAAATAAAAATAAAGATACTTCAAATAGAGGCTTAGGCATTTTGGTTTTAGACGAAACAGAGAAGAGATTTGAGAACAAGATCATTCGGCCATAGCATGAAAGTGGAGGTGGGAATAGAGTTAGGAGTTTTCAATTTTGGGAGAAAAAGAGAAGAAGAAACCCTCAATTGTCAAAAATAGGAGGAGAGAAAAAAAACTATGCTCTTAGAAAACAATGGAAATTTGGCACACCCTTAGCCACATCTAGTCGATTTCCTTCTTGCACTCGAGGTCCCACATTCGACCACCACCTACACTCAAATCCTATCCCACATTTTCTCTTATCCTTATCTTCCTATCTTGACTCAATCCACACTCACTCCTTTAGAGTCCCAAATTAAACCACCTCTCAACTCTTCAGGCATATATAATAAAAAAACACTCCTTTTTGCTTGACATGGGATTCAAACCTGCTCCCTCACCACCTCCTTATGGCGTCACTTACCTATTCCCTTAGTGGCACCTCCTTTCCACTTTACCAGTTAGATTTTTGTGTTAATTTTCCCACTCAAGTACCCTTAAGGCCCACTTCACCTAGTTCTCCCTTGCAGTGTCTATAAGCAAATTTCTACCAAGGCTCAGGCTTCACCTCAAGCCTTTCCAAAAGCTCTAAACACACCAAACACACACACACATCATGGTATGCACACATAACACATCACAAATGCAGAACCCCCAATCTAGGATGTTCCACTGAGCCGACTTGGAAATTCATGGGCGGTCTAATATCAGCTTGCCCTTGTTGAGGCCTTATTGTGACAGATGGCCTCTGGGATACTCTTCAAGCTGTGCTAGCACATGTGGTGGGGTAAAACCCGGGGGATTGCCTTTGCTTTCTTCTCAAGTAATGGCCATAGTACTCTTTCCTTTGTCCATCATCCCGCTCATCATCTGGGCCATTAGGGCAATCATGTTCTTTTGGGCTTCCAACATCTAGTCCTTCATCTCTTACTAGAGCTTTGCCATCTGCTCTTACATCTGGTCTTGCATGTCTCTTTGAAATTGTTCCATCATTTGGTCCATTTTTCTTGATTTAGCATGTGTACCATAAGGGTGTTCAGCTTTTAGGTTTTCCTTTCCTTTTTCCTTTCTCTCTCACTGTTATAATTTTGACTAATTAGACTCTATTTATGGATTTAAATGCAAATGATATGATGCAAATGCAAATGCATGAATGTAAAGAGGCATCAATTTTGATTCAACTTCACTTTAGAAAATTTTATTAGAAAACAAAATCCTTTACATAAAATAGATTACAAATATGCTTTCGCCCTAAGTCCTAAAGTTTTAATTTTCCCTAAAACAAAGCTAGTTCTTGACTACGATCTGACTGTAGCTCATATTTGATGCTCAATACGTCAGCCTGTGTTGCCAAAGTCTGTAAGTGATCAGCTACCTCTCGAATCTAAATTATGGCTTCCCCCATGAGATAATCTCGGCTTCTAACTTGATCATGTGAATGGTGGAGCTCTTCTTTTAAACACCCTTCTCTTGCTTCAAGAAGCTCTATTCGGGTTCACAGTTATGCAATGTTGATTCTAACTCTTCTATCCTGCCCTTCATTTCCTCAATCTTGTTCAGGCTTGACTTTAGCTCAGCTACAGAATTACGACTTCGATGATGATGAAGAGACCATCCCAATTTAGGAACTCTAGCTTTCAATTCTCCCTTTTTATTTAAACTTTCTTTCAAGTTCTTCTCTAAGGCCTCGTTTCGCGCTTGCATCTCTCGAAACTTTCTCTCCCAATAGTCAGCTTTAGCCTTTTCCTCTTGGACCTCTCGTTGTCATTGTTCAGAAGTTTTCCCCAATCCAGCATTCTTCATCATCAGTCGCATCTTCTTATACTCTATCTTTAAGCTATCTCGATCTTCTTCAATCTTCCTTTTTTTCCTTTCTTACTTTCTCGACTTTTGATTTCTGAATATCCACATCTAACCTCAAGTACATCTTTTCTTCTTCTAGCTCCTCTATCCTCTTTCAAAGTTCTGAATTCCTCCTTTCAAAATCTCGTTTCATCATCTCTATTTCCAATAGGACCACTTGTAGAAATTCTTCAATCGATCGAGCATCTTTTGAACTTGGCACAGGGATATTATCGTTGACTCTCTTACTCCACCATCAACAATACTCTGGAGATGTCATTAGGCCCACGTCTACTCTCTTCATGTGACGGGTTTGATTCCAAGCACTAGAAATCTTCTTAACCCTCTTCTTGTAACTATTTTCTTTATTCGAAAACTCACTTTGAGCTAATCCGTGTGTAGCTGGTACAAATTACCTCGATCTGAATTGCCTTAATACAAGCAAAGGCGCATATCCAATGGCTCTTTAAATTCCAAGTAGAGGGACCCAATCAAAACTCCCACACCGATACAAAACTTCATTAGGAACCATCCAGGGGGCTCTCTATTCAACATCTTCTTCCCGAGATTTCGTAGAAGTGCTATCCAATTTTCTTCGACTATGTCATCTCTCCTCGGGGTGGCCACTATCTCCTTTAATAGAGAGTCATTTTCTGAGAAGACCCGATAAGAAACCTTGTCCACTTTCCAAAAGTGACTATGGAACCAAGCCAACAATAACTGTGCACATCTTATAAATCTTCCCTCCTTAGCTCTCCTACATGCACTCAATGACCGAAATGTTTCCACCAAGATTGCCGGAACAGTGTGACTTGCTTGTCAAGTCAAAAAAAATATCTGAGACAACTTCATCCACATATCCCAATGCCCTAGGAAAGATCATTAATCCATATATACTCAAAGCAAATATATCGACTTTCTTTTTCATGTTAGGATGTTCTAAAATCAAGTCATTCAAAGCTTTCCACGAGATGCAGTTATACTCACCTTTTTGTTTGATTCTGGCTGTAACCCATTGCTCGCTCATCCCTGTAATATTCATCATTTTCCTCATGAAGGTTATAACATTAGGGGCCCTCGAGTAAACTTTATCAAATTGAATCTTAGGTATCCCAAGAGAGCTGTATACTCCTCTACCGTAGGTACCAAATTAACTCTTCCGAGAGTAAAACAACTATATGCAGAATTCCAATATTGAGAGATGACTCAAAATAGATGTTCATCTACCTTAATATCCAATAGGTACTGTAAATCTCCATAGCTGCTGTAAAATAGATACTTAGTCTCGTTATTCCACTGATCCCATATCTCCCTTAATTCCTGAAGATTGTTCTATGTCACACTGATGCGAGTGTAGTCCCATAGCTCTGACTTGTACCCTTCGGCTAGGCTATCTCATTTTCCTAACTGTGTCTGCTCTGACCACCTATGGACGGTTACATTGTCCTCCACTTTATCAAGGAATTCGTTCTCCATAACTAGCTTTCTAATTTAGAAACTAACCGTGAATTGATACCTCTTTAAAATATGAAATGACATACAACAAAACACTATTGATCTGTAACATGAAATAAAGTATAAAGCAAACAATTCATCGCCTATTTGGGTAATTGCTAAAGTTTGGTATAGATCTACCTAGGGTAAGTACTTAGGTTTTCTATGTGTGGTTTTAGTTCTAAAGTTAAGGTACCTGAACCAGCAGATTCCTCGATCCTCACCCATTATAGGCTCATATGGACTGAGTTCAATTCAAGGGACCCTATGGCTACACGGAGGTGAAAATATCACGAAGACATAGGCACGGATGTATCCCGAAAGCGATTCACTATCCTACACGGAGGTGAAAACCTCACGAAGGAGTAGCTTCTTGCTCCCACTTAAAGGTACGACCACAACGGTCATGCAAATGCAATGCAAAGATATTTTATAAAAAAATGCAATAAAAGGATGATGATTTTTTCAAATCAAAATTTCAAAGTTTCAACAATAGGATATGAAATTATTGACTTTACGGCTTGACTCTCTTATTGGTCCCCAGTGGAGTTGCCAAGCTGTCAAAACCATTTTAAATGTTTGATTTTAAAAACGGGGATCGCCTTGTAAAAACGAAAATGGAGTCGCCACCAATTTTTTTACTTAGGTGTTATTGGATCACCTTGTAAAATGTTTTATTTTAAAACATATTAATTTTGATCTACGAAAAACAAGAAAACGGGTTTGGGGGTCAGTTACGTATGAGGAAGGGTTAGCACCCTCATAATGCCCAAAAATTGGTACCTAATCAATAAAATCATGCCCTAATGTTGAAACTTTAAAAAAAGACCTTGAAGAAAAACCCAGACTTACCTATCTCAAAGAAATAAAATACCATACCCAATAAGTTAAGATATAGCATCTCATGACTTTGAAACTAAGCACATCTTTATTTTAGAATATTCCTACCTCGAGACACAAAACGTCGAACCGAGTAAGTTAGGGCACAACACTTTGAATTCCCAAGAATAGGTCCTTTTTATTGGAAATTGGTAAATCTTAATTTCTTTTAAAAAGGGATATGTAATACCTAAAGTTTTACGAGAAAAATCGAACCCAGTAAGTTAGGGCAAAATTCTTCTAGAAATTCCCTAAATATCACATCTCACCATATTTTGAAAACCATTTGAAATAAATATTTTAATTCGAAAGGTATTTTTATAAAATGATTTGAATGAATCATACATTACAACATATATGCCAAATATCGGTTTATCATAACTACGAGACTATATTAATAATCTCTACTAATAAAGAATAATAAGAAATAATAAACGATTTAAACAATTGCAATATCATACTAAAACATGCAATTAAAGAATGAAAATAAACGAACATGAAGTAAAGTGCAAGAAATAACCTAAGATAAAAGTTATAAGATACTATACACACATATAAATCATGATATTAAAAATAATTATAATAAGTAATATATGTAAAATATATAAATGCAATAATTATGAAAAATATATGTAATAGATAATGAAATATATTACATAATATAAATAATTTTTATACAATTTTTTAAAAAATTATATGCGTATAATATAAAAGTCAAAGAATATATAATAAATAATATATGAATTATAAAATAATATATAATATATTAACCAAATAAATAAAATATAAGAATAATTAAATATATAAGAATAATATATGCAAAATATATATGAATTTTATACTATTTTACAAAATTAATATATAAATAATAATAATATAAAATTTTAGTATAATAAAATAATTAAATATAATATTTAAATAAAAAGGTTTTAATTATTCGGACCTAATTGAATTTTTTAAAAAATACGAAAGGGCTTTTGATGCAATTAGACCATTAGTAAAAAAACGCGGATCCTTGTTGGGTCATCGGGTCAACGCGCGGGTTTTCTTACTCAAAAATGACGCCGTTCCGTTTTGTTTATAAAAGCTAATTTTATTTGCAAAAAATTCATTTAAACACCATTTGTTAAAAAAAATGGAAAACCCTCTAAAATATTTGTCCTCTCGCCTAAGCTCCAATCGCAGGGTTTCTGCGCCACGTGCTACACGCTCCTCTATGGCCGATGGCCAGAGGCCAAAAATTTCCATTTTTCCTCGCCTTCGAAAGGTAACTCCTTTCTTTTTATTTTTTCTAAAATAGTGGTTATATATGCGCAAATATATATATATATAAAACAAACAAAAAAAAGGTAAAAATAAACAGAATGAAGAGTCACCTCTGAGAAATCAAGGTATTTTATTCCTCTTTGAACTTTTGACGATACTTTGAGCCCACTGACTTTGTGCAAATCTGTGCTTTTTGTGTATTCGTAAGTTTATGTGTTTTTTTTTTTTGGTATCCCTCTTTACAAGTTTTAATCTAGGGGTTTTTATAACCCAAAAATGAAAAACAAAAAGCAAATAAATCTCTGTTTTTGCCTCTGTTTCGCCTTTTTTTGTTGGGATTTTTTTCCTTTTACAGGTCGGGCAAAGATCCTAGTGGCGACTGCGGCGTGATTGGGCGAGATCCCGCACGACCAAAGCTCAGCATGGGTGCGACGATTGGGCTCCAATGAATTGCGGAATGACGTTTGGGATGACTCCTGCATGAGCTTAGGGTTTCTCCAGAAACCCTATGTTTCTGAGGCTCGATTGGTTTTTTGGGCCTTTTGGGCCGTAAGACTTTGGGTATGGTTTGTTTAGGGGTTAGTTAAATTTAGGTTAAGATCTGTTGGGTGTAATTGGGGTTTTGGGCTCTAGGTAATCTATTTGTGGTATTGGGCTCGGGTATTGGGTTTGGTTTTGTAAAAGGACTGTAATTGGACACTTATTATTTTTTCATTAAGCCCGGGCAATAATGGGTTGTTACACATATTATGGGATTCTATTAGTATAAGGTAGTCAAGTTGAAATAGATTTCTTATTATCTTGGAAGTGTGTTCACATTAGAATAGCATTCTCCTTTAATCCCGGGTGGTAGGTTCCGTTTGAAATGGGACAGGTGGCCAAGCTCAAGAGGCCAATGTAAATTCAACCATGCCTCTTGTGCTAACACGTGTCTTTTTGGTGGAGGGATATAACAATCTTAATTGCAAATGTGAGGTTCTAATCCGTTGAGTGTTAGAACTTGTAACCACTTATTATACGAGGTGTTAAGATAGTAAATTATTTCTTTGAACAAGACCCTACAAATGTAAAGAAGGTGAACTACATAAAATGTAACACCCTAACCCGAAACCGTTACCGAAATAGGGTTAAGAGGTATTACCGATCATTTAGAACATTTACATCTAAGTTTACAACACATGGTCAATCATCTTCAATCACTCTCATTTACAAACATTTTGTCCCTTATCTAGGTCTATGAAACCTTTACCACATGCTAAAGAGGGGTAGGGACTAAACCGAACATACACTAAGATTCTCGAAAACATAACAACTTAACCAAAATATAGGGTGTAAGACCCAATTTATGCCTGAGCCCATAAGACCAAAACAAAACCAAAAAGAGACAAACAGAATAAATAAACCCAAAATTTTAAAAGTCCAATAAACAGTCTGATTACAATTTTAAACCCAATGTTTAAAATAAAATAGTGGCCCAAATTTCAGCCCAAAAATTACTAGCCCAAATACTAAACCCAATAGCAGACCTAGCCCAAATCTGAAATTAGCCCGAATGGCCCAAGCATTTCAAGGTTTCAGAAAACCCTAAAGACCTTCTAGAAGCTTCATGCGCCGTAGCCCTACTGACGGTTGGGCTACCACGTCCCTCGCACGAGCCTTGCTTTATTTCAGCACCACGCGTGCCCCCATACACCTCTGTACTGCTAGCGCCCCATACAACAACGTCGCCTTCGTACCTGCAAATTAGATGACAACAACAGCAAATATAGAACAAAAAGAAAAAAACTATAATTTTTTATTTTCGTTTTAGTTTTATTCCTGGTTTTCGGCTTTAAAGGGCTAAAACACACTATTGTAAAAGGGCACCCCATTTTCTTGTACACACGATTTTTTTTTAATACGGAAGAAATACCAAAAAAAAGAATATTGAAATAAGAGATTCAGAAAAAGGTTACTATCTATTTGATTTTTTTCTTTTTTGTTTCGTTTTTGCTTTTTAATCGAGTGGAATAAGTGAACAAAAGAGAGATGAGATACCTTCGCGTGGTTCTATCCTTGTCCTCTCCGTCACGATCGGAGTCCGGATAAGGGCGAGACTTCAAGGTTGGCGTGAAAAGACCTCCCTTGGGTTCTTCATGTACCACTAAGCGCCTTTACAGTGGTGTTTTGGGTGGTCGGACGGAAGGATTTCCTTTGGCTGTGGTTGGGGGTTAAACTGAAAAGAAATTTTAGGGTTTCAAAAGAAAAAGGGGGAAGAGTGGCGTCTGTTAGTTTTAATTTGGTTTAAAGGGGGTGTTATAGGCTAATTAGGAAAACGGCGACTCCACTGGGGATTTGGGTTGAGAGTCAAGCCATAAATTGATTAATTTTTGTCCTTGCGATTCAAAAATTTGAAGAGTTGTTTTGAAAATTAGGTTTCTTTTAAAGCATTTGTTTGTGATATAACTACAATAATGTCGAGTCGTATAATACTTGCATTTGCATTACATGACCGATGTGGTTACGCCTTTAAGTGGGAGTGAGAAACTATGCCTTCGTGAGGTCTTCACCTCCACATAGGCTAGTAGACTGCTTCCGGAATACATCCGTACCTATGTCTTCGTGAGGTTTTCACCTCTGCATGGGTATTGGGAAATGTATTCCCCTAAATCAAACTCGAACCATATGAGCCTATAATGGGTGAGGATTGAAGAACCTGCAGGTTTAGGTACCCATTCTCTAGAACCAAGCCGCATATAGCAGCCCTAGGAGCCTACCCTAGATAGAACCATGCCAAACCCTAGTGGTCACCTGGTCAGGTGGTTTATGTTGTTTATTTCTCTTACACTAACGTGTTTTATTTTATTTTGATTGCATTGCATTGCATTCATTCCATGCATTTGCATTACATTTCATGCATGTGCATTACATCATTTGCATTATGCCATTTTCATTACATTGCATCATTTGCACGAGTTTTACAAAATGACCCTGATTAGGTGAAATATTTTCAGTTAACCTAAAAGACATGGAACAAAGGTTGAAGAGATCAGAGACCCAATAGGAACATTGGGAAACCTTGACACTAATGACATATTTGAAGAAAGAACCAGAGAATAGATTTTTTCAAGCTTCTACCTTTACGTACTTGGAAAGATTTTAAACAATGGGACTGTGGAAGGGATCCTTGTATTTTTTGAGTTAATCTAGAGTTATATTCAGAACATGCTTGTTGCTTTAAGCCCAGAAGCAATAAGAATCTTTTGTGAAATGGGCTTGTGTCCAGAATTTTTATTTCAATAAAATGCATCTTTTGAAGTAAATATTCTTTCATTTTTTTATTTCATATCGCACACTCCTTTGTGTTTTGGAATATTCTTTCATCCTTTATTCATGACCATACCATAAAAAATAATTATCCTTAGAATCATTTATTCTTTGGATTGCCTTTGAATCTAGGTACCCAGATATCAATGACAGGAGCGACATTGCTACAAACTCCTTTTTTGAATGAGATATGGGTTTAGGGGATCTAAGAACTTTGAATACGATAGAGATTACAGCCTATCTTTTAAATTGTTAAGGATGGTTGAACAAGTGAAAATAGACTCTATTTTGCGAAGGGTCAGTGGACGTTGCGAGCTTAGGAAAAAGCCTAACTCACCACAGAAATAAAACGAGACATCATTTTCAAGAATTCCAAGATGTTTTTGCATAATCATGTCGAAGCACGTTAGGCTTGAAATATGGACATTGTAACATCCTGAATTAGGGGCTTTGCATCTTTTATGCTTCTGTGTGTTTGGGTTTCCTTATCTATTGTTTGAGTGTGGTTGGGGTCCCCGAGAAGGCCCGGGGTTAACTCAGAACCTTAGCCAAAATTTCAATTTTGGGCATTTTAGGAGGGAAGCTAACTGGGGCAGGACTTAAGGTTTATTGCTTGTGCTTAGTGACACAAGAATTAAAGTGGTAAGGTGGTAAGGAGGCACTACTTAGGAGGTAGGTGAGTGACGCCACAGGGAGCAGTGAGGGAGCAGGTTCGAGTTGCACTGTTTTCACTTTTAGAATTCTTTTTGGCGTTTGGAAGGGAAGTGATGGATTTGGCTAGGAACCTTGTAGAGTGGGTGTTGAATTGGTCAAACTGTTTGAATAGATGGACAAGAGTGAAAGGGGATTTTAAACTTTCAAACTAATTTGAATAAGAGGTTGGGAGTGAATGTAGGAGGGAAGCATGGAGTGGGTAGCTAGTGAGTTGTTGGTTGAATTTTTCTTGAATGTTGGAAGGGGGAAGTTCGATTTTGAGCTAGGAGGGCGGTAAGCTGAATCTTAAGGTTAGTAGCTCTCGGTCCCTCTCTTTTTTTCTCATTTTTCTTTTGTTCATATTTTGTTTCACATCTCTAAACCCCTTAACCGAAACCTCTCACCAACAACACCACTTCATTATTTCTTCTTCATTTGTTCTCTTTAGGTGAATCTTCATCCCTTACCCTAAAAGATTCATCCCGTGTTCTCCCTTTTTCTCAAGCCAAAATCCATTTTCTTTTCTTCTCATTGTGTTGGTTCTTCATAACCGAAACTCATCTCACACTTTGGTAAGTAGTTAGCCATTCAATTCCTTTTTCTCTCTTTTCAAGGCCGAACCATTCGCTCATATCTCTTATTGAGTTGTGTTTTTTTTATGTTTCTTTCTCTTTAGCCAAATCTCTGAATGTTGTTTCCCTTTTCTTCTCTTAGAGGTATCATCTGAGTTAGCCGAATATTGTGGAACAAGGTGTTAGGGTCTGCTTCGGATCTTCCATCGACTTGGTTGTTAAGGTAAAAAGACGCTGTTATCTTTTCCTGTTCTTCTTTCGGGTTTTGGTAGCTAAAGCCGAATGGCTGATTGGCTTGATGATGCAATTTTATTAACTTCTCTTCTTTTATCTTTATCTTCTTCTCTCTTGAGGGCACTTATTTCGGAAAGCATCGCTAGCCGAATCAATTGAGTTTCAAGTCGGAGGATCATCCAATCCCTGAATCTCATCTCTCTCTTTTCAAAATTATAAGGTAAGAGATTCCTCCCTAGTTATTCTTTTAGCCTATCTGTTCGTCGTTCGTTGCCTTAACCCAGTTGAGTGGTTAAACAATCATCTCTTTCGTATAGCAATTTACTGATCAAGACTTTTCATGGATGCAAGAAATGTTCAAGTTGGGGAAGGGAGCAAACCCTTGGTTTCGACTCCAAAGTTTAAGAAGCGAACGGTATCGACAGTTCGAGACTGGCCACCGGGTTGTAGGCCGACTTCAGAAAGGGATAAGCAGATCGTTGTGATCCCTGCAAGTGAGGACGTTAGCGAGATTGATAGTTTAGTTCTTCAGGTTTACAGGTGTGTAATTACCACACTACTCTTTAGTTGTATAAAAGGTGTATGTGTTATATTTGGAAGCCAAAAATCTCGGCAATGGCGATTGAGTTACCCATGTGGGTAAAAATGAAACCCCAGGTTAGTGTATTTTGATTAAGCCTTATAACTAATGTTGATAGCATGATCGTGTGTGTACACTAAAGATTGCATGTATGACATCATATGATCTCTTTATTATACTATATTGCATGTGCATGGGATTTGGGATTTTAATGATATGAAGGGAAGTGTATATCGGTGACATTGTCACACTAAATGATGGCTCGGTGCCTCATTATCATATCGATGACTTGGTCACATGGTTATTGGTGGCTAGACCATGTTATTTTGACTTTGAGTAGTGTGACTATCAACATGACTACCAAAGAGGAGTGTAGAGGATGGAGGGCTAATTGTAGAAATCCCCACAGGTGTGTTGAGGATGGACATATGGAGCGGAGTGTAGAGGATGGAATAATAGGCTGGGTTGGGTTATCATATTGATTACTTAGTTATGCTGTAATGATTGGGCTTCGGCCGATGGTGTTTGGGGCTAAGGCCTACTAATGGATTATGTGGACTAATTGCACACTGAGTCTTGTGACTCACTCTATTTGTTAAACAAATTGCAGGTGACTCTTAGCTACATGGATTGAGCTGGAATGGACTCAAAGTGGCCATGCATGGGTGATTCTATCAAAACTTTATTTTATTTTTCATTTGCTACTTTTGGGGAATTTTTAATATGTAATAAGGCCACTTCAAATTTGGTAAATTTTGGATTTTTAATTTTTTTTGACACATTGATTACAAACTACTCGATGGGACATTTTTGTAAAATACAAACGAAAGTTTTCTTTACAACCTGTCAAACAACATTTCTTATAAAAAGGAATTTTGCTAACAATCTGATAATCGAAAAATCAATAAGTATTTTCAAATGTCACCTAATCGCAAGGCTTGGCTAACTAAATTTCTAACTTAAATGAATCATGGGTTTTCAACTGAACCACGGAACTTGGGGTTTTAAAAAAATCTTAAAATTCTTCTGAAGCTTGTGAAACTTTTTAAACTCTTTTCTAGTGACATGCCAGATCCAGTCGTGGTGTTTGGGCTGGGTTTGGGGTGTTAAAATTTGGTATAGAGCTAGGTTTAAAAAGCTCGGCCTTGGGTTTTGGATTCAAAACATTTTCCAAATTTTGCATCTAAGATGGTTTAAAAGAAAAAATACATATGAACTTGTTTTTGGAAGTGTGGCACCCGAGTCTCCGGCCCAAGTCTGCCAGGTAAGTTTTCTGATTCTTAAGTGATTTGCATGAGGTAGTTATATAACATAGATATATCGTTATGGATGTTGGAGTTGAGAAACTCTATTGTAGAGATGAAAACCTTTAGATATGCATGTGTCTCGCAGAAAAACTACTTATAATTCTATCCTCATAAAACTACTCATTAATAAACACTTGAAAGAAATACTGACGCATAAATTTGTAATCAGAATAAGACGGAGTGATAGACATGAGTGGTAGAGGACGTGGATGTGTTACACGCGACCGTGGGAGAGGCCGGGGTACACTGAAGTGGAACTCTCGGAAGCGAGAAATGAGCCTGAAGGCGAAGCGCCAGCATCACTTGTGGCAGAAGTAGGGTCACAAGACAGAATTAGTGGAGATGATGCTCTGTCTCAAGCAATGCTGCATGTGTTGGAATGAGTGGCTGGGGCAAGCACTGGAACAGCAACTCGAAGTCCATCCCTGAACGACTTCGAGCTAATGGAGCTGAAATGTTTAGGGGTATTTCTTGGGTGGCTCCAAATGTGGCTGAGTATTGGCTAGAGGCAGTCGAGAGGATTATGGATGATTTGGATTGTATGGCAAAGGAGAAGCTGAAGGGCGCGATGTCTCTACTTTGGGATGAGGCATATCAGTGGTGGTTCACCGTGAGAGAGGGTACTCCGATAGACTGAGTTGATTGGGATTTCTTTAAGATGATGTTTCAAGAAAAGTATGTTGGGGCCAGTTATGTGGATACTCAGAGGAAAGCATTCTTGAATTTGGTACAAGGAGGTAAATCGATAGCTGAGTATGAGGCAAAATTTCTGCGGTTGAGTCGATACGCCCAGGGATAGTTGCAATCGATTATGAGCGTTACGTATGATTCGAAGATGGGCTGCGAGACGAGTTGCGAGTGTTGTTAGCTCCACAGTGGGAAAGGGATTTTGCTATCCTGGTGGAAAAGGCTAAAATAGCCGAGGAGGTAAAACGGACTGAGAGGCAAAATAGGGACAAGGATAGAGGCAGAAGTAAGAGGAGTTATGGACCGTCAGGGTCATATGAGGGTTTCCAGAAGAGGCCTAGGGTTGATGGGTCGAGTCATGTTGAAATGCCAGCATTGTTGGGCAATTTCGACAGTGTGCTCAGTGTGGGAGGTCATATGAAGGAGAGTGCTGAGGAAGAGATAGGGTATGTTTTAAGTGTGGGTAAAAGGATCATCTGATCAGGAATTGTCTGCTAAAAATGACCAGGGTACGGATGGTAGGTCAGGGGTATGTGCAGCCAGGAAGGGGTGGGCAGCAGGTGCCGAGAGGTCATGGTCCGAAGAGAGGAGGGAATGGTTCTGGTCGAGGTCGTGGAGCATCGAGTAGAGGTACTAGAAATACAGAGGCAAGACAGTCCGGGTTGGTTTATGCAACCAGACGCCAAGAAGAGGGTAATGCATCGGATGTTATAACGGGTACATTCCTCATTGTCGATTTACCCTTTACCATTAATTGATATTGGGTCGACACATTCCTATGTTGCTAGTGTGGTGTCTGGAACTTTGAACATGAACTCTGAAACTGCTTCTAGGGAGATGACTGTACTTAGTCATTTAGGACAATCAGTAATGGTAAACAAACTTTTTAGAAGTGTGCCTTTAAAAGTTCAAGGGTCAATTTTCTCGGCTAATTTGATGGAACTGCCTTTCAAGGAGTTCTATTTGATCTTAGGCATGGATTGGTTGGTAAGGTATCGAGCAAACTTGGATTGTGCTATTAACCGCATGGTGTTAAGGACTCCCGAGGATGATGAAGTTTTAGTGATAGGTGAAAGGAGAGACTACTTGTCCAATATAGTGTCTACTCTAAAGGCAGAAAGAATGGTGAAGAAAGAGGGCGTGGCTTTCTTAACTTTTGTTAGTGCATTGGATGCAAAGGAAGTGACTATGAATGAGGTTAGAATAGTAAAGAAATTTGTGGATGTCTTTCCTGAAGAGCTTCCAGGGTTGCCTCCGGATCGCGAGGTGGAGTTTGGGATTGAGCTACTTCTAGGTACAGCTCCGGTGTCTATTGCCCCTTATAGGATGGCGCCAAAGGAGCTGGTTGAACTTAAAGCTTAGATCCAAGAGATGTTAGATCATGGTTTTATCCGACCCAGTGTATCTCCGTGGGGAGCGTCGGTACTATTCGTGAAGAAGAAATACGAATCCATGCGATGTGCATTGATTACCGCCAGTTGAATAAGTTGATGATTAAGAACAAGTACCACGCCGAGGATAGATGACCTGTTTGATCAGCTCAAAGGGGCTTTGGTCTTTTCAAACATAGATTTGAGGCCGGGATATCATCAGTTTAAGGTCAGGGAAGCAGATATTCACAAGACGGCCTTCGGACTCGCTATGGCCACTACGAGTTCCTGGTGATGCCGTTTGAGTTGACAAATGCACCAGCTGCGTTCATGGATATAATGAATAGGGTTTTCTAACCTTATCTGGACCGGTTCGTTATAGTGTTCATAGATGATATTCTGGTATACTCTAAGACAGAAGAGGAGCACGATTCGCATCTTCGAGTGGTTCTGCAGATTTTGAGGGAGAAGTCGTTGTACGCCAAGTTTAGCAAGTGTGAGTTTTGGTTGAAGGAAGTTACCTTTCTGGGTCATGTGGTGTCTATTGAGGGGATTAGAGTCGATCCCCGGAAAATTAAAGTTATGTTGGATTGGAAATCACCTAAGTCTTTGGTAGAAATTCAGAGTTTTCTTGGTCTAGCTAGGTATTACTGAAGGTTCGTTGAGGGTTCCCATTGATTGCGGCACCATTAACCAAGTTGTTGTGGAAAGGGGTACTGTTTGTTTAGACTGTCACGCAGCAGGAAAGCTTTGAGAAGCTGAAGAGGATTTTGACAGGGTCGGTGATTGATTCACTTTGTGGAAGAGAGTTCGTGGTTTATTGTGAAGCTTCTCACACGGGGCTAGGATGTGTGTTAATACAGGATGGGAAGGTTGTTGCGTATGCATCTCGGCAGTTAAGACCGCATGAGATAAACTATCCCATGCATGATTTGGAGTTGGCTGCGATAGTATTCGCTCTGAAAATCTGGAGACATTATTTGTATGGAGAGAAGTCTGTTATCTACACCGACCACAAGAGTTTGAAATATCTTCTAACTCAGAAGGAGTTGAATTTAATGCAGCAAAGGTGGATTGAGCTGTTGAAGGAATATGACTGCTCGATCGAATATCATTCGGGTAGGGCTAATGTGGTTTCAGATACATTAAGCGAAGACTATCTCAGTTTATATGATGACGGGAGTTTATTAGTTGAACTTCAAGTGAAGCCTTCTTGGGTCAGTCAGATTAAAGAGAAGCAGTTATCGATGATGTCTTGAGTGCTCGACTTCTGCAAGTATAGAATGGTGGGGTAGAAGATTATAATTTGAACGGTGATGGGGTTTTGTGTTTCCGTGAGAGGGTTTGCATGTCGAAGGATATTGGGTTGAGGCAGATGATTCTTAAGGAAGCACATAGTAGCCCTTACGTTATGCACCTTGAAGGGAATAAGATGTACCAAAATCTGCATGAACAGTTCTAGTGGCCTGGATTGAAGCGAAAAGTTATAGAGTTTGTGAGAAAGTGTTTAATGTATCAGCAGGTAAAAGCCGAGCATTAATTGCCTTTGGGGTTATTGCAGCCGATGAAGATTCCACAATGGAAATAGGAGAGGATCACTATGGACTTTGTTAGTGGGCTACCTCTTACGCCTACTAAGAAAGATTCGGTATGGGTGATTATGGATTGGTTGACGAAGTCTACTCATTTCATACATGTTCGTGTCGACTATTCTCTTTAGAGGTTGGCTAAGCTATATGTGGCAGAAATTGTGAGGTTGCATGGGGTACCAGTATCGATCATATTAGATAGAGACCCTAGGTTTACGTCACGATTCTGGAGGGCACTGCATCAGGCATTGGGCACAAGATTGGACTTCAGCACAGCGTTTCATCCGCAGACAGATGGAGGTAATTCAGATCTTGGAAAATATGTTGAGGGGCTATGTCATTGACTTCAGGGGTAGTTGGGAGGAGTTTCTACCATTGGCAGAATTCGCATACAACAACAGCTACCAATCTAGTATTCAGATGGCGCCCTATGAAGTGTTATATGGGCGGAGGTTTCGTACTCCTACCTGTTGGACAGAATTGGGTGAGCGTCAGATGTTGGGTCCAGAATTGGTTACAGAGACAGAGGAGAAGGTTAAGTTAATTCAAACTCGGTTGAAGGAAGCATCAGATAGATAGAAATCATATGTAAATCTAAAGGAAAGGAGATAGAGTTTGCAGTGGGTGATCGGGTTTTCTTGAAGGTTTCACCGTGGAAAAAGGTGATGAGGTTTTGACGGATGGGCAAGCTAAGTCCCAGATTTATACTGTCTTATTGAATTTTGAAACGTGTGGGACCAGTGGCATATCAGCTAGAGTTACCTTTAGAATTGAAACAAATACATGATGTGTTCCATGTTTTAATGTTAAGATGCTACCGGTCGGATCCGTCTCACGTCGTGCCAGTGGAGGAAATTGAGGTAAGGCTAGACATGTCTTTTGAGGAGGAACCAGGAAGATCTTGGAATGAGATGTCAAGGTGCTAAGAAGGAAATCGGTTCTATTGGTTAAAGTCTTGTAGCGAAATCACAATATAGAGGAGGCCACGTGGGAGCCAGAGGATGTTATACGTCAACAGTACCCTCATCTCTTTTGACCAGGTAATTTCGAGGCTGAAATTTTTTAAAGGGGTAGAGCTGTAACATCTTGAATTAGGGGCTTTGCATCTTTTATGCTTCTATGTGTTTAGGTTGCCTTATCTATTGTTTAAGTGTGGTTGGGGTCCCCAAGAAGGCCCGGGGTTAAGTCGAAACCTAGGCCAAAATTTTAGTTTTGGGCATTTTAGGAGGGAAGCTGACTGGGTAGGACTTAAGGTTTATTGCTTGTGTTTGGTGACACAAGAATTAAAGTGGTAAGGTGGTAAGGAGGCGCTACTTAGGAGGTAGGTGAGTAATGCCACAGGGAGTAGTGAGGGAGCAGGTTCGAGTCACACTGCTTTCACTTTTAGAATTCTTTTTGGCATTTGGAAGGGAAGTGATGGATTCGGCTAGGAACCTTGAAGAGTGGGTGTTGAATTGGTCAAACTTTTTGAATAGATGGACAAGAGTGAAAAGGGGGATTTGAAACTTTCAAACTAATTTGAATAAGGGGTTGGAAGTGAATGTAGGAGGGAAGCATGGAGTGGGTAGCTAGTGGGTTGTTGGCCGAATTTTTCTTGAATGTTGGAAGAGGGAAAGTTTGGTTTTGAGCTAGGAGGGTGGTGAGCCGAATCTTAAGGTTAGTAGCTCTGGGTCCCTCTCTTTCTTTCTCATTTTTCTTTTGTTCATATTTTGTTTCACATCTCTAAACCCCTTAACCGAAACCTCTCATCAACCACACCACTTCATTATTTCTTCCTCATTTGTTCTCTTTAGCCGAACCTTCATCCCTTACCCTAAAAGATTCATCCCGTGTTCTCTCTTTTTCTCAAGCCGAAATCCATTTGCTTTTTTTTCTCATTGTGTTGGTTATTCATAATCGAAACTCATCTCACACTTTGGTAAGCAGTTAGCCATTCACTTCCTTTTTCTCTCTTTTCAAGGCCGAACCATTCGCTCATATCTCCTATTGAGTTATGTTTTTTTTTTATTTTTCTTTCTCTTTAGCCGAATCTTTGAATGTTGTTTCCCTTTTCTTCTCTTAGAGGTATCATCTGAGTTAGACGAATATTGTGGAATAAGGTGTTAGGGATCTACTTCGGATCTTCCATTAACTTAGTTGTTAAGTTAAAGAGAAGCTGCTATCTTTTCCTGTTCTTCTTTTGGGTTTTGGTAGCCAAAATCGAATGGCTGATTGGCTTGATGATGCAATTGTATTAACTTCTCTTCTTTTATCTTTATCTTCTTCTCTCTTGGGGGCACTTATTCCAAAATCATCACTAGTCGAATCGATTGAGTTTCAAGTCGGAGGATCATCCAATCTCTGAATCCCATCTCTCTCTTTACCGAATTGTAAGGTAAGAGATTCCTCCCTAGTTATTCTTTTAGCCTATCTGTTCATCGTTCGTTGCCTTAACCCAATTGAGTGGTTAAACAATCATCTCTTTCGTATAGCGATTTACTGATCAAAACTTTTCATGGATGCAAGAAACGTTCAAGTTGGGGAAGGGAGCAAACCCTTGGTTTCGACTTCAAAGTTTAAGAAGCGAGCGGTATCGGTAGTTCGAGACTGGCCACCAGGTTGTGGGCTGACTTCAGAAAGGGATAAGCAGATCGCTGTGATCCCTGCAAGTGAGGATGTTAGCGAGATCGATAGTTTAGTTCTTCGGGTTTACAGGTGTGTAATTTCCACACTACTCCTTAGTTGTATAAAACATGTATGTGTTATATTTGAAAGCCAAAAATCTCGGCAATGGCGATTGAGTTACCCATGTAGGGTATGTATTTTGATTAAGCCTTATAATTAATGTTGATAGGATGATCGTGTGTGTACACTAAAGATTGCATGTATGACATCATATGATCTCTTTATTATACTATATTGCATGTGCATGGGATTTGGGATGTTAATGATATGAAGGGAAGTGTATATCGGTGACATTGTCACACTAAATGATGGCTCGGTGCCTCATTATCGTATCGATGACTTGGTCACATGCTTATTGGTGGCTAGACCACATTATATAGACTTTGAGCAGTGTGACTATCAACATGACTACCAAAGAGGAGTGTAGAGGATGGAGGTTGATTGTAGAAATCCCTACAGGTGTGTTAAGGATGGACATATGGAGCGGAGTGTAGAGGATGGAATAATAGGTTGGGTTGGGTTATCATATTGATTACTTGGTTATGCTGTAATGGTTGGGCTTCGGCCAAAGGTGTTTGGGGCTAAAGCCCACTAATGGATTATGTGGACTAATTGCACACTGAGTCTTGTGACTCATTCTATTTGTTAAATAAATTACAGGTGACTCTTAGCTATATGGACTGGGCTGGAAAGGACTCGAGGTGGCTATACATGGGTGATTCTATCAAAACTTTATTTTATTTGTCAATTGCTACTTTTGGGGAATTTTTAATATGTAATAAGGCCACTTCAAATTTGGTAAATTTTGGATTTTTAATTTGTTTTTTTTTTTGACACATTGATTACAAACTACTCGATGGGATGTTTTTGTAAAATACAAACGAAAGTTTTCTTTACAACCTGTCAAACAACATTCCTTATAAAAAGGGATTTTGTTAATAATCTGATAATCAAAAATCGATAAGTATTTTCAAATGTCATCTAATCACAAGGCTTGGCTAACTAAATTTCTAACTTAAATGAATCATGGGTTTTCAACTGAACCACGGAACTTGGGGTTTTAAAAAAATCTTAAAATTCTTTTGAAGTTTGTGAAACTTTTTAAACTCTTCCAGTGACATGCCAGATCCGATCATAGTGTTTGGGCCGAGTTTGGGGTGTTATAGATATGTTGTTAATGGTGCTACGATGGTCAGGTTAATCAAGAGGATTGGGTTACTTGTTTACCAAGAAAAGGAAATTACATCAGTTACGCCGTAAATGCCAAATTGGGGAGACAAGACTTATGTGTCTTTTCCATTCTTTCTATAGGTGGGGCATGGATGTTATGAGACAGATCTCGTCAAAAGCATCTAGCCGATACCAATTCAACTTCGTGGTTATCAATTACTTCGCTAAGAGGGTGAAGGTTTCTTCATATGCCAAACTTACAAAGTCAGCAGTCATCAAATTCAAATCCAAATCCAAATTCAAATTCAAAGCCAAATTCAAATCCAGAGTCAAATACAAATCCAAATTCAAGTTCAAAGCCAAATCCGAATTCAAATTCAAATCCAAAAAAAAGGGTGGCAATAAAGAATGTCAAAAGAAACATGTTTGATGTCAAAATTTATAGATCGACACCATATCGGTCAAAGAAAGGCGTACCAAAAACCATGCAAAAATATTTGAAAAATGACTGAGACTTGTAAAGGTTGGCATAGAGAAGTTACCATTTACTCTCTTTGCCTCTTGAACGTTGGCCAAGACCTTCACCGGGGCAACATCTTTCTCATTGGTTTATGAAAGGGAAGCGATTGTGGGAGGTTAAGACTCCTTTTCTTCAAGCTTCGATTGAGTTGGAGGAAGCAGAATGCCTCCAGTGAGCTTGATTGAAAGTATTCAAAATAGATGGCGCGGGGTTATGACAAAGAGGTTTGCCCAGGAGGATTTCATGATAGGGACCTGGCATTAAGAAAGATCAATCTCATACAAAAGGACCTTAGAGGGAAGTAAATGCCAAAGGCTTATTCTCGAGTATCATTAATGGATGGCAAGGAGGACATGCTTAAGCCGGTAAATTCAGATTTCATCTAAGAGGAGAGGCCAAGGTCAAAACCTGCAAAGGGAGCCTTGAGACCTTTTTCTTAAAAAAATTAAAAAAAATTCAATCAAAAAGAAAAAAAAAGAGAGGCCAAGGCGAAAACCCGCAAAAGGGCACTTTGAGACCAAAGAGGATTTGAGTTGAAAACTCAGAAAGGGCGGCTCAAATTTTGATCAAAAGTAGGGCATACAGTGGTCTCGCTACATTTGAATTAACAATGAAAAAGTATACTACGTCTTGGGGCATCGGCAAAGTACTCCGGATCCCCTAAACACATATTGAATTTAAAATGGTCCTCAAGAAGTTTGAATGATAAGCTCAAGTCACGATATCTGGGGCACCTAGTGTCCGTTTTACCCATTTTAAATTTGTTATTTGTGATTATATTATTCTTTTCAAGATATGTTCACAATAAATTTCTTTCTTGATTGCAATTGCTATCTTTGCTTAACTTATTTGTTTCGAGCTATACTCTTAATTAATTTCCTTTTTGTCCATAGTTATGATCTTTTTCAGGCATTTTGCATTGAAATAATGATTAGTGGACTAATAATATTTTCATAAAATGAGTTTCGCATATTACTCTGAAAATTTCTGAACAATACAAGAACTCGAAATAGGACTATTGTTTAAAACCCACCAATTTTAAGGAAGAGTCTAAACTGAGACTATCTCTCTGGATTTTTGTCAAAAATGGTGGTTGAACCAAATGACAAGATATTGCGTCTGTAATACAATCTTGACGAGAAATAGGCGATGATTACCTAGGTGTAAAAGGGAAATCATTCTCGAAAAATTGATATTTTGCATTCACGCGAGCATCATGCATACACATTTGATTGGTCACCCGAGGAGTGATCAATTGATGGAAAAAACTATAGGCTCTATACCCCGAGTCGTAGTGGGATAGATGGGAAAAAATTTAGATCCTATACCCCAAAGTCACAATGAGATGAGCCCGAAGTTACGGTGGGGCAAGTCTATTGAGCAAGATATTTGTTTTCTCGGGTTTTCTATCAAGAATACCAGCTGAACAAGAGGGCAGCATATTACTCGGATGAACAATGAACGATGACACCTTAAGCAATGATCATTCTCATGAAATTCTACATTCATGCAAAACAAATTTAGAAGATTTGATCCATTCCGATCATTGCATTCTAATCATTGTAAGGAATCATTCTTTTGACATTCTGCATTCATACAAATGTCATCCATAAGACATTTATTTAGGGGCATTTGATTCATTCCGATCATTGCATTCTAATCTTTGTAAAAAGACCATTCTCATGACATTCTGCATTCATGCAAATTTCGTCCATAATACATTTAATTAGGAGCATTAGATTCATTCTAATCATGGCATCCTAACCATTTTGCACAAACACAAAATTGATTTTACAGGATAGGTCCCCTAGAGGACGTTGTCGCAACATTGGTGAATTCGAAGATTTTGCGTCCCTGAGCGAAGCGGTTGAAGATAGCAAATCTGGCAATCCTGAAGTCGCAGGAGCAAATCGAAGCCATACAAGTCTTATTTCCTCGAAGTTCCAGCGAAGTAAGTTGAAATTACAAATCCCTCCTCCTTAAGTTTACAACAAGGATCAAACTTTATTTTCGAGAAGTTTCAACAAGAAGATTGAAATTACAAATCTCTTCCATCTGAATTCTTATCACCTCGAAGTTCCAGTGGAGTAGGTTGAAATTAAAAATCCCTCCTCCCTGAGTTTACAACGAGGATCAAACTTTATTTCCGAGAAGTTTCAGTAAGAAGATTGAAATTTTGAATCTCTTCTCTCTGAATTTCTATCACCTCAAAGTTCCAGTAGAGTAGGTTGAAATTACAAATCCCTCCTCCCTGAGTTTACAATGAGGATCAGTCTGCATTTTTTAAAGTTTCAGCAGAGAAGATTGAAACTACGAATCGCTTCTCTCTAAATTTCTATCTCCTTGAAGTTCCAGTGGAGTTAGGTTGAGGCTACAAATCCCTCCTTCCTGAGTTTACAATGAGGATCGATCCATATTTCTTCGAAGTTCCGATGGAGTAGATTGACACTACGAGTCTCTTCTCCTTGAAATTACATTGGAGCAAATCGAAATGCCAGTTCCTGGGCCCCTGAAGATGCAGTGGGATGGAACGAAGCTACTTGAAGAAGAAAAGCACTGAAAGAGGCACGATCAGACAAAATTGGCCCTTTTTGAAGTCTTTGCTCTATTCTCGTATACCGACAATGAGCAAAGAGGGCAATAGAAGACCCAATTTATGCCCGGCCCATAAGACCAAAACAAAACCAAAAAGAGACAAACAAAATAAATAAACCCAAAATTTTAAAAATCCAATAAACAGTCCGATTACAATTTTAAACCCAATGTTTAAAATAAAACAGTGGCCCAAATTTCAACCCAAAAATTACTAGCCCAAATACTAAACCTAATAGCAAACCTAGCCTAAATCAAACCTACCAATGGTTTAAGCATTTTAGGTTTGAAAACCCTAGAGACCTTCTGGAAGCTTCATGCACCGCAACCCTACTGACGGTTGGGCTACCTCGTCCCTCGCACGCGCCTTGCATTATTTCAAAGACCACGCAGTGCCCCCACGCACCTCTCAGACCACCAATACTTTGTATACACCCGTCGCCGCCTTCGTACCTACAAATCAGATGATAACAACAGCAAATATAGAACAAAAAAGAACAAAAAAATTGTAATTTTTTATTTTTGTTTTAGTTTTTTTCCCGATTTTCGACTTTAAAGGGCCGAAACACACTATTGTAAAAGGGGGGATCCCCATTTTCTTGTACACACAATTCTTTTTTAATACGAAAGAAATACCAAAAAAGAGAATATTGAAACAAGAGATTCAAAAAAGGTTACTATCTATTTGAATTTTTTTCTTTTTGTTTTGTTTTCGCTTTTCAATCAAGTGGAATAAGTGAACAAAAGAGAGAGGAGATACCTTCGCGTGGTTCTGTCATTGTCCTCTCCATCGCGATCGAAGTCCGAATTGGGGTGGGACTTCAGGGTTGGCGTGAAAAGACATCCCTTGGGTTCTTCGTGTACCACTAAGCACCTTTACAGTGGTGTTTTGGGTGGTCGGACGGAAGGATTTCTTTTGGCTGCGGTTGGCGGTTAAACTGAAAGGAAATTTTAGGGTTTCAAAAGAAAAAGGGGGAAGAGTGGCGTCTGTTAGTTTTAATTCAGTTTAAAGGGGGTGTTATAGGCTGATTAGGAAAACAACGTCATTTGGGCTCATTACCATAGCTTCAATACGACGCCGTATAAGACGAGCTCCGAATCGACCCGACCCTATGCTCCGAAGATCAGCGTGCTTTTGGCAACGACAAAATTTTTGCACACCTGGCCCTTTGAGTTTCGCGTTTCCATTCAATTCAATTTATTATGTTCTCTTTATTTTCTTAATTAATCTCTTTAATTTGTGCACTGTTTCGATTTGGTCCTTTCCATACGCTGCGTTTTCGCAACGAGGATTATTTGTTGGTTTAGTCGCTAATCATTTGGGGCGCATTTATATTGATCCCTGATCTTGTTTAAATGGTTTTATTTATTTATAAATTAGCCTTGTAACTTCATTTCTTTCTCAATTAAGTATTTTTTAATCTTTATTTAAATTCTTTATCTCCATCTTTATTTTAATCTTTATCCCCATCTTTTGTACTCTTCGTTTTTGTCGTTTTAGTCAAATTATCTTTGCCCGTGGTTTGTTATCCTCTTCGGAGAGGTTTTTCCATGTAAAATATGTGTGTTCGATCTTTTCAATTTATTTGTTATTTTACTTGTTCATTGCTTAAACTAGTTTATCCCCAACAAATTGGTATCAAAACTAGTTCGATTTTCATAATTAACTCATTCAGAGATAGCAACAATAAGGTTTGATATTGATAAGTTCGATGGCATCACAAATTTTAATACATGGCAAGTTCGAATAACGGCAATTTTGATTCAGGGCAGTTTTGAGAAGGTCCTTACAGAGAAGAAGCTTGCAGACATGGATAAATCAGAATGAGATTGTAACACTCCTTACCCGTATTCAATGCCAGAACAAGGTACGAGGCATTACCAGACTTATACACCAACTATTATGGAATACCAAGACACGACTTTCCATTCAAAATTAAAACTTTTCGTAAAATCTCTTAAACAAGCCTACTAGGCCCAAATCACACATTAGAAATGGTTCGTGACCAAATCAAACTCCTTTGAATCTCTCTAGAAAATATTAGAAAATTTTCACTAAACAGTCCACACGCCCATGTGGAGGAAGGGACACGCCTGTGTGGCATATCACATGCCCGTGTTCCACACCCGTGTGGATTTATTTCTCAATTCGAACCTATAGGGGCTTTCACATGACCGGACACACGCCCGTGTCCCTACCCTGTATCCCTCACACGGCCTTGACATGCCTGTGTCTTAGCCTGTGTGCAAAAACCTTGGCATTTTGTTTCTGACATCATCACCCCATAAATGTCACACGGCCAAGGCACACGCTCATGTCTTTCGGCCATGTGGCGAATTAAATTCCTAATTTCAGGTGCAGACTTCACACTACCTGGGCATACACCCATGTCCATGGTAGTGCCATCCACACAGTTGAGACACACGGCCGTGTCTCTACTTGTGTGTTTACTACTGAGCACACTAACTTGTAAACCTAGCATGCAAGGTGACACATGGCCTAACCACACGCCCATGAGGTTGACCGTGTGTCAAACACGGCCTAGACACACAACTATGTGTCTACCCATGTGGACAAGAATAAGGCTATTTTCCAAGCTCTTTCTATCACCCCAACTCATACAAACATAATTCACATCAAACCTCCAACCCATTCATGCATATTTAAACTAAGTAAACCAATCATGCATCTTGCACATTCATGAATAACCTCATCTTTTCATATATTCATAAGAAAGAGCCACCAACTATGGCCTTATACAAAAGAGTTCATCTTTGAATGAGCCAACACATTTGGCCAAAATAATATGACATTCAACTAAGCTAGTCCCTATACATGCCATACTCAAAATGCTAAGTCTAAATATACCAAGATACACTGATAGTGTGGGTGATCTTCTAATTATCTTCGTATCCCGTGCTGGCTCTTCAACACTATAAAACAAGGGAAAAGAGAAGGAAGTAAGCTTTAAGCTTAGTAAGTCTACATGTAAACAATAAGCATCATACCACAAAGTATTCAGTTAAACATCACATGCTATATAATAACAATTCATATCCTCGTAATCATGCTTACTCATCTCAACTCTTACCACATCCCAACCACATATCATATACATTGCTCACATTCACTTGTATTTATGCCCTACACTTATCACCACAAAGCCACATATAATTTCACTTAGACAAGTTTCTCGATGAACCCTTTAGAATGATACAAGATACTCGGTGGTTTCGTACATAGCCCACCATTAATCAATAATAGGGTGGTATCGCACACAGCCCACCAATAATGATAATAAATACGAAGGTATCGCACATAGACTATCATTAATAAACAACAAGGTGGTATCGCACACAACCCACCAAAATGATAATAAATGTGATGGTATTGCACATAGCCTATCGTTAATAAATAACAAGGTGGTATCGTACATAGCCCACCAAAATTTACATATTTACAGATATTCATCAGTATCCATATTTTTCTTCCGAAAGTTCATCTGAAAGTTTTCACATTTTCTACTATTTCAATAATTCTCACTATCAATCAATTACATCCACACAATGCATTAATAGTTAAAACTTATGTAATAGGGATGTATCATTTACACTTAAACTTACCTCGGTGCAAAATATGTTAATTTGCGGCTTAGTCCGAAACCTTGCCTTTTCCCCGGTCAAGGTTGTTTCGCGTTCTTCTTGATCTATAATAGTAAAATTTACTCATTTATTCACTACATAAATCAAGACACTTCAAAATTTCTATTTTGGCAAAAATGACCGTTTTGCCCTTATAATTTGGCAAAATTACAATTTTACCCCTAGGCTCGTAAATCATTTTTCATCAAATTTCCTCATTAAACAAGTCTAGCTGAAAATTTATTACTCTTATAACATTACACAATACCAATCATTTCATGCATTTACTACTCAATTTACAACCTTTACAAATAGGTCATTTTAGGTGTTTTCATAGAAACACCTTTCACAAAAGTTGTTTATTTAACAACCATAATTCATTTTCTTCCCTATAAACTCAACAAACAACATAAGCACTCACATGGCAAATCCCTTCAATAATTTTGCAAAATAGTCCCCTCTTTAGCTAGCTTAAGCTTTAGGGGTTCCAAGAGTACAAATATTATCAAGAAAAACCACTAAAATCACTTACTAGCAATGAGAATAAGTTGATGAAATTTCAAGCTCCCCCAAGGCCTTTCTTAAGTGTAAAAATAGGTGGAAGAAGAAGAGAAATGAAAAAGATGATAGCCTTTTCTTTATTTTATGTTATTTTATTCATTTAGTCACCTAATGCCTCCAAATATTGACCAAGTTAATGCTCTTGTCCCCCTTGGCCGGCCATCACCTATAGGAAGGCCTAATTGCACTTTAAAGACCTCTAATTTAATATTCCATAGCTATTAGGCACCTCTAACTTGTAAAATGAAACTTTCGCACTTTATGCGATTTATTCCTTTTTTGTAATTAAACATGCAATCACCAAAATTAATGTACCAAATTTTCATGCACCCATATTGTAACAACTTGAAATTGGGCCTAGTAGAATTGGGCCCAATAGGCCTTGAGAATGGGAACGTTTAAAATTTTTGGGTTGCATGTAGCACCTAGAATGTTATGGTAAGGTATTAATAGGCTTGAGCAGTGAGTGTAATGTTATGTTTAATATGTTAAATTAAGATTGTAAAGGTTGAGCTGACTTTTTGATTAAATATTTGGATTAGGGTTAAAGTTAGTGTTCTGGATAATTTAAAGTGAAATAGTGGGCTTTAAAAAATGGGTTAGGTGGCTAATAAATGGTGTTAGCTTATAATTTAAGAAGATGATTAATTAAGTGACAATTTAGGCTTGTGGCCCAGAAGGGAATGATGCCTAAGAAAGGAGGGGAGTTGGCGTCAAAAGGCAAGGGGGAGAGGCCCAATTTGTGGCCACTTGAAGCCCAAGTTATGGGTCAAATTCGGCACCTAGAATGGGAAGGGGTGGACGGAAATTAGGCTACCTTTTAGGAGTTATTTCTTTTATTTTAAGTGTTAAAAAGTTGATAATTAATAAGGAGGAGTTGGTTTTAAGGTGGGCTCTCCTAAAGGTAAGATAAGGATTGAGTTATCAAGAGAGTTAAAGGCTATCAGAGAGGGAGAGTTGGCCAGAATTCCAACTCTGTGTGTGTGGGTATGCCGAAATTTCTCTATAAATAGGGAGTAGTATTCTTCAATTTTGGTACTTTGAAACCCTATTCTTCTCTCATTCTCTACCGAAATTTCCAAGCATTCTCTACAGTTTCTCTTTTTCTTTTTCTAAGAGCCGAATTCCTTTGTTCATACCCTCATCTCCCATAGTCGAATCTACAAGTGAGATCTCTATTTTCCCGAAGGTACACTGTAAGCCGTATACTCCCTAGTAATCCGGTGAGTTTTGAGATTTTTCCTTTCTTATGATTCCTTTATTTTTATCAAACTCCTAATCTAAAACATTGTTTCCAAGGTCTTGTCGATTATACTCTTTACTCCTAGAAGTGAAACTATCCCATTAAAGCCGATTTGGTAGAAAAATCGAAGGTAAGAAGTGGTAAGTATGGTCGAATGGCCTTCCATGATTCTTCCCATTTAGCCGAATGGCATATAGGTTGGAATGGTTGTGATTTTTGATTCGTTTGCTATTTGGTTGATGGCCGATGTTGGAAGGATTGGTGGTGACAATTTCTAAAGGATTTTTGGGAATCGGCTAACTAGGTAAGTGTTCGTTTTAAAGGTTACACTTAACTAATGAGTTAGATCTCATCGTTATTTGGTTTAGTGATTAAGGGATTGATATGGACTCAACTAACAGTCAAGCAGAGAAGGTTGGATCTGTAAAATCGTCGCCCAAATTCAAGAAGCGATCTACTTGGTGAAAAGAGATTGGCCAACGGGTGTGGCCAAAATCAAAGATGATCGTGGGCCAATAATATTTGTTTCAAGTGATAGTAGCGTAGACATAGCAAAAGCCTTAGTACGCAAATCAGGTGTGTAATACTTCCCCACCGTCTAGATCTGATTAATAATAAATATATATATATATATATGTATATGTGTTCATAAGATTTACATGTTACATTAAAAAGCCGAAATCTCGGATTTAAACAACGGACCCTCAGGTTAGTAAATAATCTGACTATATGTTACAAGTAAAATATTGTACATGTTTTAAATTATTGTGCATGATTGCATGGGTTGGGTGATGAAAGGAGGAAGTTATATGTACATGTATATGAGTAATGATTTTACCATGAATTATCAGAGCATTAATGCCGTGAATCGTTATATCTGAGCTTCGCCATTATATGTTACATGGGCTTCGACCATATATGTTGATGAGCAACATGACCGCCATCTTGGAGAGTAGATGTGGGTTGATTGTAGAAATCCCCAATGGTGTGTTAGTTGGTGCGGGCGTATAGCGGATGGAAACCTAGGCAAATGGGTTGGTCTTTGCATATTATATGTTTCCATGTAAATGAATTTATTATTATGTTTAATGAGGCCTAAATCTAGTGGTGCATGAGGGTTGCACACTGAGTCTCGCGACTTACCCCCTTTAAACTAACCTTTTTAGATGACGATTAGTGCATCGGATCGGGCCGGAGTGAAGCGCAAGGTGGCCATGCAAAAGAAGGTGGATCCGGCGACAAGTTTCCCATATTAGTTTTTTTTAAAAGTGTTTTATATTATGGGTTAAAATTACGTTGTAATAAGGCCATGGGCCATTAGTTTACATTTTTGTTTTATTATGGGCCTTTATTACTTACTCTCGTTTTAATTTCTTTCAAGGATATGTAAACCAGTTTTGGGCTTTTGCTTATTAAGACACATTTTATGAAATTCCTATTTGGGCTTTTTGTCGACACGATTGTTTTACAAAATTTTTTCTTAGTGACATACCAGATCCGATAGTAGTGTTTGGGCCGAGTTTGGGGTGTTACACATATAATTATGCCATAAACATAAAATATATTAAAACTAATTTATCCAATCTCGAATTAATGGCTTTGAAACCATCATTCTGACTAGCCCCAAAATTGGGCTGTTACAGGGATAAGTTAGATAAAAAGACTTTATCCATGATTCAATTATATTTAACAAATAATGTGTTGCAGGAGGTTTTGATGGAGAGAACGATATTCAGAGTATGGAAAAGGATAGAAACCCTTTACGTGACAAAGTCTCTAGTTAACCGATTAGTGCTGAAACAGCAGTTGTACACGTTCCGCATGAACAAAGGTGAGCACCTTAGATATCACATCAGTCAATTAATTACTCTTTTGAATGATTTAAAAAATGTTGAGGTTTAGATTAACAATGAAGATTAGGCTATGTTATTATTGTGCTCTTTACCCCTTCATATAAGTCATTCAGGGAAACCCTAATTTATGGCAGAGATTATCTCACATTCGATGATGTGAAGGGCCATTTGTTGAGCAAAGACAAACTCAGCAATGAGTTTGGTTTGAATAGCAAGTCAAATAAGCAAGCTTTGATTTTAGTAACATCAAGGAAGTAAGACAAGAGATGTCATTATTATAAGAAGTTAGGTCACATTAATGCAGATTGTTACAAAATGTGAAATAAAAGGGCTGCTAAGAGCAACAAAGAAGATTTAACTGATGTTAATTTGGCCAATGATAAGGGTGATGATTCCTTGTTAGTGTCAATAAGTGAAAACTCTGAGCTTACGTCTAAGTGGATCCTAGATTTGGGGTGTTCTTTCCACATGTGTTCCAATAGGGACTAGTTCTCCACATACAGTTCAGTTGAAGGTGAAGTTGTGCACATGGGGAATAGTTCACCCAGTAAGGTAACTGGTATTAGTACTGTTCAGATCAGGATGCACAACAGGACAATTAGGACATTGTCAGATGTCAGGCATGTGCCTAACTTAAAGAAAAATCACATCTCCTTGGGAATTTTGGACTCGAGGAGTTGTTGAATTAACATCGAGTCAAGTGATATTAAGGTATTCGGTTGAGGCTCTCATTTTGATGAAAGGAAAAAGATTGTAGTCTTTATATTCTAGAAGGATAACGGTGAGTGGTGAAATCGAACATCCCTCATCCGTTAAAGAGTCGAAGTTGACTCGTTTGAAGTGGAGACAACTTGGTCATAAGAGGGAAAAAGGTATGACTATTTTGTATAAGAGAGGTTCTCTTTTGGATGTTGGTTTTGAAAAGATAGGGCACTGCATTCGTGAAAATTAAACCCGGGTTAGTTTTGATTTGGATATGCACAAGTCAAAGACTAAAAGACTTCTAGCTTCTAAGCACAGTTTTGATTCAGTTAATATCCTACATTGATCGAGATAAGCCCGTGGTGGGTTTTGACAAAGAAGGCATTGTGGAAATACGAGTCAATGTGGAGATTTGTTGTAACACCCTGAATTAGGGGTTATTTGTAATTTAAATAAATTTTCATGTGGGCTTCAAGAAATAAATATTTTGATTGCTAGACATGTTTTAAGGGTCTAGTCATAACCCCGATTTAGGTCGGATTTGGAATTAAAAATCTCTTTTTAAGGCTTAAAAAGGAGGGAGCTAGGTGAAGTTAGGGCTTAAATAAAATTTAGGAGGAACATGACACAAGAATGTAATTGGCGTGGTGGCTTGGTGCGCCTAAAGGGGTTGCAAGGGAGGAGGTTCGATCCGTGGGAGTAACAAGGGGATATGTTTTTTTTCTTTTGGGGCGTTAAAGGAAGGGCCCCAAGTAAGGAAGGCCTTAAATAATTTTTGGGTAAGGATCGGACATGAAAGTCAAGGAGGTAGAGTGGCTTGGGGCGCCACTTAAAGGGGCTTTGGTTTAAGGTCTCGGGTTCGAGATATGAAAGACGCAAGGAGTGTTATTTTTTTTTGGGCTTTTTGCGTTAAAGGCAAGAGGGCCAAGAAGAAGGCTTATAATTAAAAGGTAAGGGCTCATGACATGAAAGTCTAAGGGAAAAGTGGCAAAGTGCGTTGGAGGAGAGGGTCGCATGAGGTCATTGGTTCGAATCAAAGAAGCGAAGACCTTGGTTTTATTTTCTTCTTCTCTTTTTCATCTTTGGCGTAAAGGAGGGGATGTTGGCGACTTATAGGACTCTTAATTGATAAGAGATAAGGCTTATTTTTTTGCTTAATTTCTATTTGGAAGGGGGAGTAATTAGTGGTTTATTTGCTTTTAATTTGTTCAAGGAAGATTAGGAGATAGATGGAAGATTAAACCTTGCATTATCTTGGATAATTCAAAATTTGGAATTATCACAAAAACAAGGTGTTTCTTGATTGAGGACTCTTTGGGGTGTCTATAATCGGTTTGTATAGCAAAGAAGTGCCAAAAGTTCAACCAAAACTCTTTTCTTCTCCCCAAATTTGTCTTGAATTCTCCATTGTTTCATAGCTAAAATTATTCAAAACTTCCGCTTTTCTTGCTTCCTTTTAATTAAATATACTCCCTCTTTAAGAGAAAATTTCAGACTTCTCTTGTTCTTCTTAAACCGAAAATACTTCTTCTTCTTTTAATTTTGCTGCTGGCAGAAACCACTCCAACCTTTGCCCAAAACCCTTCAAAAATTTCCTTCTTTTTCTTTCCCTAATAGCCGAACCTATCTTTAAAATTCCAGCCTCCATTTGAGTTTGGCGAATCTCCTTAAGGAAAAAGGGTGCTTTCTCTTCATTGAAGATAGCCGAACCCTCTCACAACATTAAGAGGTGCTGCCGATTTCCAATAAGTGTGGTAAGGATAATCATCTCTTTTATAATTAAAGTTATGGCCTATGATTCTTACTAATACGATTAAAGCGATTGTAGGGAAGCCATAGCCATTAAGGGAAACTTTCGGGATTTATTCTCCTAAGGTAAGTGGTGGTAAGGTTTCGGGTTCATGTGAAACCCTTTGGTACAATCTTGGTTTGGCCGAATAGGCTTTTGGTACTAACAAAGATGATTGGCCGAATGTAGGGTCAAGATCTAGCGTTGTAGATCGGAGTTTCGAGATCTAGGAATTACGATAGTAATGTGTGTAAGATCTCAATACACACTTTATTAATTTCATGACTTTATTGTTTGCCCTTAATCTTTTGGTTGTGATTAGCTTGTGGCATAATCATGGTTTTCGTAAGTCCCTAACTTGTGACTTTTGATATATGATTTGCATGCTATCACATGATATTAAATGCTATGACATGATATATGAAAATTGATATAAAAGCATGTAATGGTAGGATTGATGAGAGGAGGGATGAATTATGGATCGTCGATGGTTTTGACCACAAGATGGGTTGGCCCCATCGGACTATTTGTGACCTATGGTCATCGGTGGTTTTGACCACAACGATTGATTATTTGCGACTAAGTCCCGTGGTTTGGTACCACCAGTGGTTTTGACCACATTTGATATATTGTGACCTATGGTCATCGATGGTTTTGACCACACGATGGGTTGGCCCCATCATTTAAATTGTGATTTTAAGTCATCAGTGGTTTTGACCACACGGGGTAGAAAAGCAGTATGGATGGCTAGTTGGGTTGCATGAGCATGTTTATTAATGAATTGTGTATGAGTTGTGTTTTCCGGTGGGGATTTACACACCGAGTCTTAGTGACTCACCCTTCCCTTAACATTTTGCGATGAGTAGATCGCGGAGATGGGTAGGAGAGGACTCGAGGCGGCCATGCTTGTCGTTGGATTTGTCTTTACATGCTTTAGCTGAACTTAATTATTTTCTAAGTTTTTATTTTGGGATTGTAATAAGGCCGCTATTCATTATGTGGATGTTCTTTTTATTTTACTTATGTTAAGTTACAAATGAAATTTTAAAACGATAAGTGAACCGGTTAAAAGTAATTTTTCAAACTTAATAAACTTCTACGGGTTTTTAAAGATGTTACCATCGGGTAACAAACTACACCAAGTAAATTATAATCCTGACTTATTAAATGTTACATGATCAAATGTTTTCAAAGAATTTTCCAACCCAACTACATTTATAAAGAGCCCAACTAAATTTTCCAAACCCCGTTTTAATACCTTAGCCAAATTTTATTGAATTTTCACCAAACTTTCAAAATGACTCAAATTGTTTTACCCAGTGACATACCAAATCCGGTCAGGACTCGTGGGCCGGGTTTGGGGTGTTACATTTGTGGAGTTATACCTCGTATTTTTTGGTTTTTCTTCTCCCCATTAAATTATATTTTTAATTTTTCACTTAAACTCTGATTATTGTAGGTTATTTTAATATTATTTGATCTACAAATTTAGCCAGTAAATAGGTCCTTTTTCCACCTTAGAAAAATAACCCATTACACATTTAAGTATTAGCTTTTATAAGCTTTCAGAGAATTTTGTGTTTACGTTTGAATGTTCTTATTTTAGGTTTCGAGGTTTAGTTTTATCTCCATCTTTTGTACTCTTCATTTTTTCCGTTTTAATGAAATTATCTTTCTCCGTAATTTTTTATTCTCTTCGGAAGGATTTTTTTTACGTAAAATATTTATGTTCGATCTTTTCAATTTCTTCATTATTTTACTTGTTCGTTGCTTAAACCAAGTTTATCCCTAGCAATTATATATATTAATATAAACAACATTTTAAATTGATATAATAGAGATATTAGATCGATTCAAAATTTTACATGTATGACCAATACAAAACATATTGTCTTATTCAAGGACTGGATTGATAATATATTAACAATATAAAAATTTAAAAAGTAATCACTTAAGTTTTATACTAATTTAATTGAATTTCTTTCCATTTTTATATTTATATTATAAAATTTTGCATACCCTTTTTATCTACCGTTTATTTATTTACTTTTTAGAATATTATCCACTATTTTATTTAATTTTTGAAAATACATCTACTATATTAAAGAAAAGAAAGGGGATTCGTAGACCACTAAAGTTATAGTGGAAAGTTGAGAACCTGAATCAGAGACGTGGCAGGATAAGGGCTGGTGTTGTCTTTGTTGGTTTGGGTGGGTTGTCTTATCATGGATCTTTCATGTCCTCGACAATCTAAACCATAATATTTGTTTGGTCAAAAAGACCATATTCCTAGCCCTGTTCTAAGCATTACCCCAAACCTAAACCTTCAAGGAAAACACACTCCTTTGAACTATTTGATGGGTCCTTGTATTGAAGGGCCTTAGAGTTAGGAGTCAGTAATTTAATGTCCTTTAGCATTTGGTTTAAATAATTGGATTAAATCTTAAAATTATAAGTAAATTTTAGTTTAATATATAATTTTATATAAATTTTAATTTTATGTAATTTTATATATAATATTTTAATTTGATTCAATTCTCACAAATTATTAACACAATTATTGATAAAATATCATATTATGTTTATATATAGCATACTCAAATAATTACATTTATTTAATATAAAAATAATTTAATGTATTTATTTATTTAAATGTGTATAATTGAATCAAATTAAAATTTTATTTATATATTTGAACCACATTCAAAGTTTCACGATATAATTGCACCAAATCAAAATTTATGTATAATTTTGATATTTATCCATATATAATTTTATTTCTTTAAATTTATAGAGGTTAAATTGGTAATTTAACCAAATATGAACATTTGAAAGTGGAATCAGCACTATTATTTAGGTTTAATACTTGAATTTCATACAGTTTTCTTAATATGATAATTTTATAAATACTTATATTTAATAAAAATTAATACATTTTTTTATTTAAAAAAAAAACTGTGAACTTATTGAAATATAGTAGTATAGAACTTCAAGATAGGAAGCCCAATTTTTAGGCCTAACGTAGTAATAGTGATTTGTGGGGATGGGATGATGGGCCTGCTGGGCAGTAAGTGAGCATAGGAGGAGGAAATTTCAATAGTACCCCGAGAGAGCCAGGGAGGGAGCAGTGGATATGGCCGAGGAAGCAGAAGTGGATAAAACAACTCCTTATATTAGCCGTTCTTTTTAGTCCGTCCATTTCACAATCCCTCATCCTCAAAGCCACTGAGGAATAAGATAACAAACCCAAAACTCTTTTACCTTCTCTTCTTCATTTTCCAAAGCCAAAGGCCAAAACCCTCCTTTCCTCTCCTCTCCTCTCCTCTCCTCTCCTCTACAAGGAAATGGCAATTTCATCAACAGCAGCAGCCACTGCCGCTTCTTCTAAGCTTAGATACCCACACGCCTCCCCTTTCCCAACTCACTCCTCAACCACCACCTCTGCCTTTTTCTCCTCAATTCCCTCTAAACTAACCCCTACCCACCTCTCCTCTTCCTTCCTCCCTCCTTTCCTCACTACCGTTGCCACCACTTCCGTATTCCCTCGCCGTCGCAGTTCCTTCACCGTCAAAGCTGCCCGTGGCAAATTCGAACGCAAAAAGCCCCACGTCAACATCGGCACCATCGGCCATGTCGACCACGGCAAAACCACCTTAACTGCCGCTCTAACTATGGCCTTAGCTTCCATGGGTAACAGTGCCCCAAAAAAGTACGACGAAATTGATGCCGCCCCTGAAGAGCGTGCCCGTGGTATCACCATTAACACCGCCACCGTTGAATACGAAACCGAGAATCGCCATTACGCCCACGTCGACTGCCCAGGGCACGCTGATTATGTCAAAAACATGATTACCGGAGCTGCCCAAATGGACGGTGCTATCTTGGTTGTTTCCGGAGCCGATGGACCCATGCCCCAGACTAAAGAACATATCTTGTTGGCTAAACAGGTCGGTGTCCCTAACGTGGTTGTGTTTTTGAACAAACAAGACCAGGTAGATGATGAAGAGCTTTTGCAATTAGTCGAATTGGAGGTGCGTGAATTGCTTTCTAGTTACGAATTTCCCGGTGATGATGTCCCTATTATTTCTGGCTCCGCACTTTTAGCTTTAGAAGCTTTGATGGCTAAGCCCAGTATTCCTAGAGGTGAAAACCAATGGGTGGATAAGATTTATGAACTTATGGATGCTGTTGATAGTTACATTCCTGTTCCTCAAAGACAAACAGATTTGCCTTTCTTGTTAGCTGTTGAGGATGTGTTTTCCATCACGGGTCGTGGTACTGTTGCCACTGGTCGTATCGAGAGAGGTACTGTTAAGGTTGGAGAGACTGTTGACATTGTTGGATTGAAGGATACAAGGAACGTCACAGTTACTGGTGTGGAAATGTTTCAAAAGACATTAGATGACGCCATGGCTGGTGATAATGTTGGGTTGTTACTTAGAGGTGTTCAAAAGGCCGATATTCAGAGAGGGATGGTTTTGGCTAAACCAGGGACAATCACTCCGCATACCAAGTTCAGCGCCATTGTCTATGTGTTGAAGAAGGAAGAGGGTGGCAGACATTCTCCCTTCTTCGCAGGTTATAGGCCTCAGTTCTACATGAGGACCACTGATGTCACTGGAAGGGTGGCTTCCATTATGAATGATAAGGATGAGGAGTCTAAGATGGTTATGCCTGGTGACCGTGTAAAGATGGTAGTTGAGCTTATCATGCCTGTGGCTTGTGAGCAAGGGATGCGATTTGCTATCAGAGAAGGAGGGAAGACGGTTGGAGCCGGGGTTATTCAGTCTATTATTGAGTGATCTTAGGATACTTTGGCGTTGCAGGATATGTTATTTGCTGTTGCAGTGATGTCAAAGAACCTTCATATGCCAAATGTCAAGGTCATGCAATTAGTTTCGTCACCATTTATAGAACCTCTTTGATTCCAATGTCATATTTTGGAGTTTTGTATTTCTTTTGCTTCAGACTCATGTCTAATCTAGTTGGATTGGTAATATTCATGTCACAATTCGATATGATTTTATTTCTCTGTTGCTTTTGCTGTTATTGCTAATTCTTAATCATACCTTTTGCTTGCTCTAGAACATTTGATGTTCCTCATATGGTTTACCTACGGTAGTCCCCCCGAGGAATTCATTTAATCTTCTAGGTTGTTCTTGTCTATTGTCCATGACAAGCATATATTCATATATTCATGCTATTCTTTTAGCCGGTGTTCAGCAAGCTTTGCTCCATCTCCAGCTTGGGGCATGTAGCAAAGTACATTATTCACATTCTTTCCGGCCATGATCTGTTACATTATTCACATTCTGGCCAAGATCTGTTTGTTTGTAAATTTTGTGGTTTTATGGATAAAAATGGATATACAAAGGCATAACAGGCCGATGGTATCAAAACACGGGTGGAGAATAAAGAAAAATAAATAAAACAAGACATCTCTCTGCTTTATTTATGAAACAGAGTTTGTTACATTCAGTATACAGTGACTTCATATACGTGTATATATATATATATATATATATGGTAAATTCTACTCTAGACCTTAATACAGGCATGCGTTACCTTTTGATGAATATATATGTTTATATTAAGCTCAGAAGATGTTGACATGACTACCTCTTGAACAAATGTTGCTCTTTGCCATTCGTTTGCATGTAGTCCCCTTCCAAATGAGAAAACCATAGAACAGAAAATGTCTGTACTTATACATCAGAAATAAAAAAATAAAAAAAAAAAACCAAAGAATCGGAAATCAAAATTTGAGACTATCCTAGACTATCCTATACAGAAGCTGACAAGTTGAGAGCAAATTTTTCATTTTCATTTTCATTTTCATACATGAAGACAATGATTTGAGTCAAGATAAATCAAGATTCTAGTAATGTTCAATAACCATCAAAGGAAGTTCTCGGCATCCTTCATGCCTTTGAACTCCTCTGGTGTCAGCAATCAACTTGTAGTTTGAAATCATCAACACGCCACCACTCTTTGCTGTCTTTACGCTCAAAAGTTCACTCTTGAGCTTCTTGATCTCGCCACACATCACTTCCACCAACGCCTCGAGGGCCTTGTTCTTCCAAGCAAGATCACCTAAGGTTTCCCTCATATCCTCTTGTAGCTCCTCTAAGCTCATCTCGAGACTCCATTATTGTTGAACTTGATCTCCTTAAGGGAATCCTTGGTGTCCTCCACCCACATAAGGACATCACTCATAGTAGACTCGACCTTGGCCATCTGGGTCTCAACGATCTTCGCAAAGTCCTTCAATCTTCCTGTATTTCCCTTCGCAGCACCTTGGCTCTCCACCACAGCATCCTCTTGCTTGTTCACCTTCTCGAACTTGGTCACCATCATTCACTACCATGGGACTAAACGCAAGCTTTAATACCACTGTTCATGTGTGGTCTTAGGCTCAGTTCCAAGAACAAGAAGCCTGAGTTAGCCTTCAATCTTTGCTTGGGAAAGGCTTTGGCACACTTAGCCTAGAGAAGTATGTTTCGGTATAATGTTTCAGATTAATCTATTTTTAATTTAATGAATATATGTATATAAAAATATTTCCAATTACCAAAATATTAAATAAATTTTAAATAAAAATATTCATCAATAAACTCCACAAATAAAAATACATAATTTCATAAATCTACAATTAATGAGAAAAAAAGAAGTTGAAGGGTGAGGGAGATTTTTTTATAAAAGAAGTTAAAGGTAGTGGAGATTTTTTCTTTGATAATGGGGTGAGTGAGTTTTTCTATTATATTATAGATTTTATATTTTAAATGTGAAAATACGTCCCAAAACAAATTAAAGTTTAAAATGTTAAACATTACTTTTCACTGTAATATTTTTTTTTATTGGTTATTACATTACAATTAAGATATTATCATAATAGTAAATAGTTAAAAAAATTCATATTTTTAATATTATTCATGCACTGGCAGGTGCACCATGTTTCAATCAGTGTGACTGAAATGAGTTGATGTGATTAGCACAAATCAAAATTTTCACCAATGCAAAAAATTTTATTGATTGTTCTGCTTTAGTACTAGAACAGTGCGCAGCAACCGATACAACCAGAAATGGTGCGAAACCGGGCACCATGAGCCAAACTACTATAAATTCAATATGTTAATTTTTATTGAGCTTTCTTCCATTCAATTTTAAATAACAATTCATCCCTGTTACTGTTTATTAGGCTTACCGAATTGGAATCCAATTTAGTTCCAAGGTTAGACTAAAAATTCAAACTGGTCCAAAATCTTACACAAAACTAGTTTTCAGAAAATTTGAAGAAAATACTGTGAAATTCGAGTCAAGGGACCAGGAAAAAATTAGCTATTTATAGTGCAATTTTACTTAAAGTTGATTAAAAAACCCAATTTATATATTTTCTTTTGACGCCCCTCTTCAATCTTCATGGATGTAAAGATTATTTTTCTCCTTGCTTTTTCTCTTATCGCACACTTTTAGAAGACTTAGGAAAATTTCTATCGTTATTCTTTTTCTAGTTTTTCAACATTTTTGTTTAGACATTAAAAATAAAAATATGGATTCGTATGATCAAATAGTTAGCACTATTTTAGCAAAGTGAATCTTGACCTTACAAAAGTTATTTTATGCCTGATGTAGATAACTGTTAAGACTTATTGTTTAAACGGCTACAAGTTTTCAACAACCGAACTTAATGTTGATATAAAAGCAAAGGAAATTGATCTAAGATGCCAATCACCATAGTTTGAGAAATATTTTTAATCAATGTTATTATATGTTTTTACTTGATAACTGATAAATCCAACCAAACAAATTCGAGATAGAATCCAAATGATATATGTTTTATTTCTTCTGTTGTGCATGCTTATAATTTGTTTAATTTTCTATTTTACAAACTTATAATCAGATTCTAATATAAGATTGCACACAAGCATAAAAATCCTTTTTTTTTTCACGCCAAATAATTTGTGTAATTTTGTAGGACCATTTTGTCACGAATAACACCCTTAACTTACATTTTACTTGTGCTTTGCAACCTTATCATTAGTATAAAATTTTGTACCAATGCCTTAATAATCTAATTGCTTGTTTGAGTTAAATGCATAATTGCTCGAGTCTATTATATTATTGTGTGCTTTGTTTAGGTTTTTAATTTTGTTATGCTTGAAAACAAAACAAACATGATTTAATGGTTAGCTTAGTCTTCTTACTAATCAATCCTCCGCATCTTGTGTATGACTCTATGCCATAACCTTTAATCTCATTACACGCGAGGATTTAAAGTCAAGATAGACAAGGCATCAGTGGCAGTGGGTATCGCTAAAGATTTAACATTTTCAGCATAAGAAGCATCCATTTTACACCAGTACAAAACTCCATTACTTCAGTCGGGCAGTTCAGAACGCTCCCTCCAGGCTGTGTCTATCATTGTGTTCAACAACTTATTAGGGTCACAACAATACGGGTTGTCAAGTGCTGCATGCGCCAAAAATGGTAGTTTTCTCAATGTTCTTCCACTCAATCCCTGTAAACAAACATACACTAATTATTTCACCAAAAGCCTTGCTAGATTCAATGTGCTCTCAGTCAGGGCTTCAGTTTCTAACCTCACATGCTTCAGCAGCCTCTGCTAATTGCTTACACAGATGAAATGTTGTTTGAACTTCCTGAATCTCATGCCTATTCAATTTCTCCTTCAAAGTAACATAGTCTGAAAGGATGTATTGGCTTGAACCCTAAAGAAATCCATAGTTGACTTGGGCATTAAGTAAAGAGATGAAACCATGGTGGTCTTTAGCATTGTTCTGCATCCTTACCTGGATATTTGATATTATTCCTGTCCGAATAAGTTCCTGCAAGCAGGATCTTAAAATTTCATAACGAGCTTGAAGAGTTGGAGGGCCCACATAGGCTTTGATATCAGCTCGGTCAACAAAAGCGATATCTGCAATACTATCAGTAAATTTACATATTCCAATCCCCAATAATGAGGATTTTTCACAGAAAAGTGACATTCATAACTACAAAAATAGTAACAAGATGCAGAAATGTAAAATATCCCTCAATACATTATATAAGAGGACTATCTGAGGCTCAATCGGCATCATTACTATTGCAACAATTACGATGGACTTGGGTTTCAGAGCGCTTAAGCACAACTTTTTCTCTGATTTAAGAATGGAGAGAGGCTATGGGTAGCAGTAGGCTTTGCATTAGAAAAAAAGAAAGACTATCTGATAAAAGTTTCTAACAGTTAGAAGATTCCAATACTAATCCAAAAGGAGATAATGACCAAATTACCATGCAAACTTGCTGAGTTCAAGTAAATACAACACTTTCAGTATAAGGAACCAATATGAAATAGATTATAGGCTTACCAATAGCAGCAGTTATATTGGATGTGGTCAAAATTATAACATTGGGAGATGATTTCAGCTTATCCATCTGAGTTAATAGCGCGTTTACAACCTGAGGTACATTTTCAAGTTGTATTAGGTGTAAAGTTGAGTTAAATATACTCACTTACATAAAGATGTGCATTTAAGAAGAATTTACAAAGTAGTCTAATGCTGCACAAAACCATACCCGAATGGAATCTGAAGGCTCAGAACCAGACAAAGCAGCCTTTCTAGCAGCAGCAAGACTTTCAACTTCATCTGCAGTAACATCATCACATCTAAAGAACCATAAGCTAAAAAGACCAGAATTGATCAAAACCCTCAATAATGAAAGACTCACCAATTAGAACAAATACTAGATTGTTTTCTTCTTCTATCATTTCTTGAATTTTTTGGAAAAGCTTTGCAACCTATAAGACCGGGGTAAAGAATGTAAACAACATATCATTAACATCCAGGAGTTCATTATATTTCTGTCATAGGTTCAACAAATTGATACAGGGACATACCAATTTGCCACTCTCAGAGAACCATTTACTAAACAAAGAATGTGCATTAACTTCAATCAATTGGCATTGTGGATATCTGAAAAAAGAATGGCAACCCGAAAACAAAATAAGGTTAAAACCAATCATCTGACAAGATAAGTATAGGACCTTAAAGAGATAAATGCATCAGACAATGAAATTAACAAAAAACCTGGAGCTGAATCTAATGGATAGCTTTTGTGCCAGCGCTTTACATAGAGATGTCTTTCCTGTTCCTGGGGGACCATGTAAAAGAATAATGCTGCAAAAAATAATAATATAATAATAAAATAAATTCATCAATCAGATTTCTTGTTGGTACTATTATCAATGCCTATAATCAACTGTACTTTCCTATCATTATCTAGATGACAGGAAAATGGAGAAAGTATCAGAGAAAGAAACTAAAATATCTACTTCTGAAAATTTTGAACCAATGACCATATGAAGCCTTGCTTCATATAATTTCAAAAAGTAGCCCTCAGGGTAATGTCATGCAACAGGGGACTGCCAAATTGCTTGAAGAAAATTTTGGAAGTTGGAAAGTAAGCATGTAAATGCGCATATGTGTCTAGGCTCCCTACAGAGCTTTGCATCATCAAGATTGCAGAACCACGATGTTACAGTTGCCTTTTGTAGGCAAGACAAGAAGACAAATAAGTTTATTTTAGTACCTTATACTTTATATAAAATATTTAAAGCCAAATCCTCTAATAAAAATGAAATATATCTTATGTGGATGATCTAAAATTTTGACTTGTGAACTGCTTAAAATTCCTCTATGTGTCATATCATATATTTAATATTTTATGATTTTTCCTTTAAAAATTAAATTACATCAATTATATGAAATTTATTTTATGATATGCATTAATTTCACCTAACATAGAAGGCATATTAATAATTGTCAAAATTAAGCATTTACATGATAGTATTGATAATAATTGAAGTAGATTAGTTTACACAATCATTTGTAAAAAGTACAAATTAAGCATTTATTGTTAAGCCTAACAGATAATAGTCAAAACTTCATAATAATAATTGTAAACTTATTATTAAGCATAATGTACTATTTAACTTCACCTAATTATTAAAACTATAATAATCATATTAGATAGGTTAAAATTTTCTATTAGTTCCTATACTATGCATAAATTATAGATTTAGTTCTAATCAGGGATTAAAATAGCAGTCGGGTAGCGGAATAGCGGCCACTATATAGCAGTAGCGGCACCGTCCTAAACCGCTACTGCTGAAAATAGTGGTGTGAAGCAGAGCCACACCAATAGCGGTGGATCACGGCCTCAATTTAACGGGTAACGGCCAATTGCCCGTTATTGCCGTTATTTTTCCGCTATTCCCATTGATATCTATTTTTTTTACTTTGTTATTAGTTATTAGTTGTGTGAATTTTAAAAAAATTCACGACCGCGATACCTGCTGTGACCGCAATAGCATCCGTTATGTTCAACCGCGATATACGCAACACAACCAAAAACGCGGCCGCAACTACAATTTAAATACCTGGTAATTTAATTTGAGCTTTTTTAGTCCCTGTACTTTTTTAATTTTAAATTTTCAATTTCAATACTAATAAAATAGTAGCTATTAAATTCATTAAATTAAGTTTTCCTATTTCCAAAATCTAATATATAAACTTACTATCACATGTGTAATGCCATATTAGCTTACTATAATTCATTAAGTGAAATTTCAATAATATCATTCTATATTTACATAATCTATGAATAAAAGATAATGTTATATTTTAATTTTAAATTTAATTTCATCTTGATTATAAATATCATTATTTGAAATAATATTGTGTTACCAAATTAATAATTGATTATGTACAGATTTGAAAATAATTTAATTCAAAATAAAGAGGTTTAAAATACTCTTCCTAAGATTCTAAGGTTAAGAGCTTTTTTCAACAAGTTCTAAGTTTAGGAGCTCCCTCGACGAGTTCCATATATTATTATAGGTTCATATGGTAGAAATTGCAACAAGGGAAAGGCTCCATCAATCGAAGTAGATTTTCAAGTGAATCCCTTGATGACTTTATCTATAACCCTTGAACATAACTTGACATCAGATACAGACACTTATGCAATTCTAATGCTAAAGAAGAGAGGGCTTTGTTCGATGAAAGAGCAGTAAAAGCAAAGTCACAAATGACAGTAAACATTGCATAAATCAAGTCTAAATTGGAAAATCAGTTGCAACAACTGTTGCTACAATTACAGGAACTTTTTGTTGGTTTTAACCGAAACCATGAAAGAGGCACAATGGGGGTACAAGTAGCAGTAACCATTATAGAACAAGCAATTGAATGGAACTGCAGACAGGGTTTGGAGTAGTGCTGTGGTACACAAAGCATGTTCCAACCTTTGATGGATCATAGGAGCCGTTAATTTGGTTACACTAATGTGAGAATTTCTTTTCTAATCAACAGAAAGTGAAACTAGACAATGTTAGTTTTGGCAGCTTCACATGTTGGGTGAGGTGCAATTATGGTACCATCAGATGGAGCAAGAGGAACCAAATCTCACATGAGAGGCATTCAAGGTATTCAAGAGGATCCCAAATTTGTCTATGAAGAGCATATCTAATTGTATTAGTGTCTATAATTGATTTCTTCTGTGTAATACTAATCAATAGGGCCTCATTGGTAAGTGCTACAAGATCTCATGCATTGGAACCCACGGTTATGGACCCAAATCCATTAGTATGGAAAATTTTCTTTTCCAAGTGAAATCCCCTAGTATATAAAAGAGTGAAAAAGTGTTTTTGTTGTTGTGGAATAAGAAGCCTTCATATCTTAATACATGTATTTAATTTATTCAGGGCTATTAGAGTGGGATCCACTTTTTGGGCTCCTAGAATAGGTGAACTAATTAACTTGAAATTTGTTTGAAGGAGAAAGATGAAGGGATAATAAAAATAATTTAATCAAAAATAATTAAATAATATTTTAATAATATATATTTTTCTTCTTAACAAAAAATTATTTTAATAAAATTATTTTATGAAAATAAAAATCAAGACACATGGCATGATTTAATTGGCTAGAGATCTTTTTTAACAACTGTGAAGTTTTGGACTAAAAATTATAACCAAGAAATACTTTAGGTACCAAAATGGGCCAAAATAGATTGAGGTACCAAAATAGGAAAGCAGGTATATTTCAGGGGTCAAACCATTAATTAAGCCTATTCCTAATTCGAATAATTTATTTTAGCAAGGATCTTATGCATTAAAAGTAATTTTAGTTTCCTATGTCAAAGAATAAACCCTATGTAACCTTTATTTAAGAGAGATCATTCTAGGTGATAAACAATTAATCCAAATTACAAAGTTTTAAGATTATCTCTTCCTAACGAGTCTAAGGTTAGGACGAGTTCTAAGGTTATGAGCTCCCTTCAACAAGTTCCATATGTTATTAATCATAAGTTCTTCTCAAAATAGAAATCGCAACAAGAGAAATGCTCACTCAATCAAAGTATACTTTCAAGTGACTAGCTTCGTGATTTGATCCATAACCCATGAATTTAACACACAACAAAGTGGATTTATCAATAACATGTAACTATGCATGAAGCTGAAAGATAGACAAGTGATACATTCTAAAGCCCAATTCAAATTTTAGTATTGGGGGTCAAACTAGGACAACCCCAACTGGAACAATCTAACCAGTTGACTCACTACTAAATAGGGACCATGGTACTAGCTTTGAAAGAGAAAAATGATACTTCCTCTTTTCTTTCATATTTTTTGGCACAAAATGATACTAGTTTGTTGAAACTTTTTTAAGTCATGAGGAGGTTCCATACCGGTTCCATGACACAAGGAAAGGATCAACACCTTTTTCAGTAAAAAGCAATGCACTGGCTGCATAACGCAATAACCGCTGCTTTAGGCCAGATTCATATATTAAGCTGCAAAATCAAGTTCTAGCATCATTATAAAAACCAATTCAATCCTTCAAGAAAAACAGATGCTGCAGACAAACCTGTCCCACATGCCATCAAATTCCTTAGCTGGTAGGATCCATTCATTGAAGCTGGACAACTGGCCATCCCCAGTCAATTCCTCACATGGTCCCTCCTCACTAAGCTGACAAGTCAACAATCATATCCATTCAACTTTAAACAAACATAAAGTAAGTATAAACTGAAGAGTTGGTCACACAATTTGAAATTTCTGCAGGCCAAGCAAACACCGTATCAACATCCTACTGTTACAAACTAAAGCAGATGTTCCATTTGAAATGTGGTTCAATTTCAAACAAAATGTGAACAGCCATTACTAAGTCAAGTTGTTGGGAAAAATGTGCCAATCATAATAACAAAAAGATAACCACCTTTTAATCTTACTAAGATTAGAGTAGCGTTGTACCTGAAAGACATGAACAATGGGTTTCACTTGCCAGAACAAAAGAATATCATGGTTTTTCACCCATTCATCTACAAAACCAACAATTTGAACAAGATGAGTACATTATAATCCCCCAGCCTCTCTACATAAATAATTGAACTCTTGAACAAAAATAAGATAATCAATTATCAAACTAAATGCCTCAAATTTAACAATCAAATCTGTCAAAAATATACATTTCCTTACTTTCCTCATTACTCACTTTCACTAAAGACTTCAAACGCAAAATGATAGCAAAAGACAACAGAAAAAGTAAAATATACCTGTATCACATATACGGATTCTGTGTACATTTTCCATGAGAAATGGATCATCATTAGGCACAGGAATGGGACCATCAACGTAGCTCAGGCTTCTCTTTTCAAGCATTCTAATTGCAAAACAGAAAAGCTTAATCTCAGCATTTCAGTTAAAAACCCCAAAACTAACCCTAATCTTTTTAAAATTAGCATATTCTTAAAGCATAAGAATCAAACAACAGTCACCAGTCAAATATTTTTAAAAAATAAAAGAAAATCATTTTAACTTCTTACTGTTCAACGGCTTTTTGGACATCGTCAGGGCGAGCTGTGCTTGAAGGTTTTAAGCAAACTTCAACTGACAATAAAAGAACAGATACAAACATATAAATCGGATATTAAAAAAAGGAATCAAATTTGTGAAAAGAGTGAGACTGAGGAATCACCAGAAACGTGAAATTTTTCATGAGGCACGTTAGAAGGCGATGCCGGGGGTGGTGCTAAAGGGACGCCGTTTTGGTCGGAGATCTTGACGCCCTCGAGGTTTGGAACGGAAATATCCATTGGAGAGCCCATCTTTTTTTTTTTTTTTCGGTGATTAAGAGAATACGGATTATAATGTGAATAGCATTGCAGAGAATCTGGACAAAGATCGGGTTTTTGAGGGTTAAATCAGAAACACTGGACAGGTTGGAAAGAAAATTGAAATGGGCGGGAAAAAAAGAGGCTGACAAAATAGAATAGTATTGTGCTCACTCGAATTTCTTTCCTTTTAGCGGTGGCATTTTTTTTTTTTCTTTAGCCTACTTCTAAAATTTTTTAGTGGATATCAAAATTTCTAGGATTTCTTTTCGGAATATTATGGAAACAAAATTAATTATTGAAATAATATGAAATTTTTTAATTATTCGATTAATTTGGACATATTAAAATCTCAAATATCGATATAATAGTTAATGATTTGAGGTGATGATGATACATATATTTGATCGACATGATAACATCGTAAACTAAATTATGAGTTGTGATATTGATTTAGGGTTCTCATGTAGAATTATTATTTAAGTTTTAAATTTTTTAAAATTATAAATTAATAAAGATAAAATTATATATTGAGTCCTTTAAAATTATAAAATTTTAATTTAATTATTTAAAATTATAAAGATATAAATTATAAAAATTAAAATTTTATTTGACTTCTCTTAAAAATTTATTCTGATCTCGCCAATGTTCTCATGCATATTCCAATTATTATTACAAAAAAAAAGTGTACAAGGACTGAATGAATATTTTCCATTTTCTTTTCCCTTTCACTTCCCACTTAATTTGGGATAAATATCTAGAATATACTAAAAAATAAAAAAATTACGAAATTAGGCCGTTTTCTACAAAATTTACGGAAAATGGCTGTTTCCCCTCAAAACACGTCTACGTCAAAGCGTTTTTAGAAATGCCGAAAAAGCGCTTGGGACGCGCTTTTGTCCAATCGACCAAAGCGCCCTCGTGAGACGCGCTTTCTTCGTCAGTGGACAAAAGCGCGTCCCTAAGCATGCGCTTTCTTAACCAACAATCAAAATTTTCTCCTATAAAATTCCCCCCAACCCTTTTATTTTTTTCACACTTTAATCCTTCTCTCAATTTTCTCTCAATTTTCTCTCAAAGTCATTGAAATTTACTCTCAAATCTCACAATAGTCCTTTACTATTTACAAAAAGCCCTTTTAATTTTATTTAATATATTTTTTGGAAAATTTTAAAATTTTCGATCAGATTACAATGGTAGGGAGTTACTTCGCCTAGACAACAAGCACATCTCCGTCAAGCAAATGAAAATGGTAAGTTTTAATTTTAATTTTCAATATTATTTAATATTTTTACAATTATGCAATTTTAATTAATTTTATTTTATAATTTTTAAATATCAGTAGATCGGTGTTGCAATGTTATATTCATAACATGCATGGTCCCCATCGCCGTTGATCGAGAATTACCTGCGGGAAGCAGATTTTTGGCACATGGCTACGATAGGCCGGGGGTTCAAGTTAGAGCCGCCTTTGATCAGTGCGTTGATAGAGAGGTGGAGGCCCGAGACACACACTTTCCATCTTCCATGCGGAGAGTGTACCATAGTGTACCATCACTCTGGAAGATGTCAGATTCTGATTGGGATTCTTTGGTGGACGGCCCAGTAGTCAATGGGTCCGCAACTTCGGTGATTGGATGGCCGTATGCTACGAGCTTTGGGTGCCATTCGGATAAAATTCATAGAGGTCGGATCGAGATGGCTCAGTTGCGAGACACATTCCGAGCCGAATGAGGGTTCAATCAAATTGTAACATCCTAAATTTTGGGCCTATCGTTTAATGGGTGAATATGTGGAATGAGTTAATTTAAGTGTTAGGGGTCCAAATTGGGCTCGAGCTTAGGCGAGACCTTGATTAAAATTATCTGTTTGGGCATTATAGGGTTTAAAAGGTAGTATCTATGTTTAAAATACCAAAGTGAGCTTGTGGCCCAATCTTAGGAGGTGACGCCACACAAGGGAGTAAGGGCCCAAATTTAAGTTTCATAGAGCCCAATTCTTTTAATTTAAGTTAGCTAAATTTTGGGGTTTTAATGTTTAAAATATGTGGATAATAAATGATAAAGGCTATTATTTAAGAATTTATTTTATGTGGATAATAAGCGAGATAAAGGCTAAGATCTAGAGATTTTAATGATTAAAATATGTGGATAATATCTTGATAAAGGAGGAGGAGTTAGAGATAATTAAGTCTCTTTTAGATGAGCTAGTAGATTAAGATAAAGGAGAAAAGTTAGGAATTTATCTACAAAGAGAGTGATGGCCAAGAATCCATCATCGAGAGGAGTAAAGAAACCACTACTACATGGCAAAAGGTTGCCGAATTTCCTATAAATAGAGGGGGCTATCTCCTTGTTTCGACATTAAATCCTCTCCCTTTTGTGCCAAATTCCTAGCTTCTTTTTTCCAAATTTCTTTCTCTAATTTCTTTAAAACCAAACTTTTCCCCACTTTCTTTTCCTTGTGCCAATTTCTCTAAAAAGTCAAGCATCCATCGCTTTTCTTTTATTCATCCTATTTGAGAAATTGTTCTACACTTCGCATTTAAATCCTCCATTGACATTGTCAATTCTCTCTCTAGTACTAGCCAATCTCCTAAGTTAAGGTAAGAGTAGATTTTTATTAGTTCTCATAATCTATTCCCGATTTTGAAAAGGCAAAAGTTGAAAGCTAATAGTTTAATGGTTTATGATGGGTGGCAAGTCGATTTGAAGGAAGCCTAGTTGACTAGATCTAAAAGTCGAATCCATAAGTCTTCAATTTTGGGATTTTTAAGGTAAGAAGATTTTCCTAGATTTCTATTAGATTTCATCATTATATACAAGATTTTAACTTTATAAGGAGGATTAACGATTAAATATTATTATAGTAACTCGATAAGGATTTATGATGGAATTAAATATGGATCGTGCAAAAGAAAGAATCCTAAGTTTAAGAAACGAGCAAGATCTCATTGCTCGAGATTGGCCAATTGGTTGTGGACCGCTTCGAACAACACCTTAGGCAGATAGCGATTGTGTCGACTAAGGATAGCGTCGATATAGAAAGCCTCGCTTTATCGGTAATCAAGTGTGTAGATTCTTGACACATAAGCTTTGTTATATTATATGTATGTTATGGGCTAAAAGTTTGGAAAAGGTGTGTAGATCTCTATCACACTAGTTAATCTGAATTATATGTATGTTATGGGCTAAAAGTTTGGAAAAGGTGTGTAGATCTTTATCACACTAGTTAATCTGAATTATATGTATGTTATGGACTAAAAGCGGAAAATGAGGTCAGATGAACGATCTTATTACCTAGAAAGGGTAGGCAAGGGATGCAGTACGTAATCATAGAAACTTCTATGTGTATCAAGTATGTAAAATATGTGATCTGTTTAGATAGTTTAATGTTCGGTTCTTGCATGTATGCATGGGATGGGATTGATTGATTTACTAAGGGGGCAGGTCATGAGGCGATCGGTGGCTTTGCCACATAGGTCACATAGTGATCGGTCTTTATGACAAAAAGACAACTTGTCGATATATTATTAAGGTCGATAGCGATCGATGGCTTCGCCACATAGGTCACATAGTGATCGGTCTTTATGACAAGCAGCACAGCTGTCGATATGGTGTGTAGCGGATGGAGGGTTGATTGTAGAAATCCCCACGGTGTGATGGTTGGTACGGGGTGTGTAGAGGATGGACTCATAGGTTTGGGATGGGCTATCTTGCATATTTTGTTACCCTTGTATACTGGCTAAGGTTCATAATGTGTTTGTGGGCCTCAAGCCTTTTATGTGTTCTCGGATTTGCACATGAGTCTTGGTGACTCAACCTTTATTTTTCCAACATTTCGGTGAGCAAGAGATCGTGGACATGGGAGTCGAGGCGGACTCGAGGGGCCATCAAGTTCTATTTATACAAGTTAATTTCTTTTGGATTTTCTTAAAGTTTATTTTATTTCATGTATATTTTGAGAATATTTTTGTAATAAGGCCCCTAGCTTTCATTCAACTCAGCAGTTATCAATGTTAAGCAACTTATGAATTTTATAATAAGGTTTATTTATACTTAATAATACTAATATAAGATTTTATTTTTAAAATGCCGCTTATTTACTTAAATATGGTCCAATTAACTCACAAATTTCAAGTACCATCAAAGCAAAGGTTTTCAAAGCCGTGACATGCCAGATCCGGTTGAAACGCATGGGCGGGTTTGGGGTGTTACAAAAATAAAGCGAATACACCATGCTCGGGCATACATTCTTCAAATAATTAGAGGCTATCTGATGCCGAACCTTTCTAGAAACCTCGTACACTTGAGATGGCTGCTGAAACTTGTTGATTTTAAAGCAACCGCCGAATTGAGTTGGGAGTCTGCCGTGCTATCAAGGTTGTATCGGAAGATGTGCGGGGCGACGCGGCCAAGTAAAGTAAAATCGAGGTTTCCTATCACTACTGTAGTCATGGGCATGGTTTCGATTTCCATTTTTATGTCCTCGACTCGACCAACCATATTCATTCCCACTGATAATGAGATAAATTTAATGTTATATTTTACAATTATTACGTTGATTTATAGTATAATTGTATGCTAAAATTTTATTTAATTAGGTGGAACCATTAGGCAAGTCATGCTGGAATACCTACCTCGCTTGAAGATATACGGCTTCTATTGGACCAACGGTCGAAATCACAAGTAAGTTTCGAATTTCATATTTATAATTTAGTATTTCATATTTAGTGTTTAGTATTATGTATATAACTAGTATTTTGTAATGTTAATATAGTTTCAATGGACATCGTACGAGGATCCAGCAATTCGGGCAGTAATTTCGGAGGAGTTCTTCCAAAATCCAAACTGTTGGCACGTGAAGGTCCCATTGATCACCTATGCGACCGTGGAGATGCACCAGTCAGATCGGGTTTTGCGACAATTTAGATTCCGGCAACCGATTCCCGTGCCACTTGAGGTGCTCGATGATGAGCACAAAGTGGACTTACGGCAGTTGCACATTGATTGGCCAAGATTTTGGTCAGAACATATCGAGATGTGGGAGAACCGGTATGATTACTTACCTATCCGAGAACCGATCATCGTCCCTAAGTTAGCGTGCGTGCCTGGAATACATGCCATGGTTTAGGATCCATGGTAAGCCGTATCTGTTGTCCAAAGAAGAGAGGCGACGATAACTTTGTCAACAAAGGGAACGTCGAGGCCCCTTGAATCCAAGGAGAAGGGGTGATGACACGGGACCATCAACAGCGCCGACATAGTCACCGGGCCCAACAACAGCGCACACATAGTCACCGGGCCCATCAGTTCAGCCGACGACACCGATATCACAGCCTTCACCCTTTATGCCAGGTGCGTACCCTACCCCTTATATGTATCCTAACCCGTATATGTTTCCTTTTCCCAGTCCCACCCCAAGTTGGAATGCATAGCCGGGTTCGATTCTGTTCCCGACTACTCCGACTGGCCAGCCGATCTTGAGGCCGTCGTCGCGTAAGAGATCACAAGAGGAGCCGTTAGGGAGCACTTCTTTCTACCAGCCTCATTCGCCATATGAGATTCAAACACCCTCGCCATGGTTTATGCAAACACCTCCAAGGTCATTATTTTATCAAGGTGGGTCATCCTCGCAACACCCACAACCAGACCCAATGCCGGAGGAACCGGAATCCCCGTTCGAGGTTCCACGTCCCTCGTTGGAAGCTAGAAGAAGGAGGAATCCAGTGTAACCGCCGACCACCCCCGTGTATTTTTTGGTTAGATGATTTTTCATCATTAAGTAAGTCCAATTTCTCTAATAAACATTTTAATATGTATTTTTTATTTCATGGTGTTCAAGTTTTTTATTTTTAATTAATGCTTATAATTATGTATTTTAATTTCATGGTGTTTCAAGTTTTTTAATTACACCATGAAATAAAAAGTACATATTAAAATACTTCTTAGAGAAAATAAAATTACAAGTATTTAACTATCTAACCAAAAGAGCTAATGTATTAAAATGTTAATTAAAAATTAAAAGTTTGAAACAACATGAAATAAAAATATAAATGTTAGTAGGAAAAGAATCGAACCTAGGACTCAATGACAAAAACACTAAACATTTAACCATCTAACTAAAAGAGCTAAATTATTAATTTTAATAGAAATGTATATTGTAGAACACCTTTTATTTCTCTCTCAAAAAAACTTATACTAATAACTATAAAAAAGCCTAATTTTTTAAATTTGATAAAAAAGCAGATATATCAATAATTTAACCCCTTCCAAATATGTCATAAAAATCCAAATTTGTTGGTTATTTGATTCTCGTGAAAAACGGCTTAGATTTTAAAAAATAATATTTACAACACGTTTGGTTGGAGGAATGAAATAGAATTGTAATGTAATAGAGTTGTAATTAGTAATTCAGTTGTTTGGTTGAATGGAATGGAATAAGACTGTAATGTAATAGAACTGTAATGGAATAGAGTTGTAATCAGTAATTCAGTTGTTTGGTTGAATAGAATGGAATAGAGCTATAATAGTATTCTTGTATTTAGTTGAATGCAATGGAATAGATTTATAATAGTATTATTGTATTTGGTTGAATGGAATAGATGTTGTAATAGCATAAGGAAAAATGTTTAAATGACCAAAGTACTCGTAATAATTTTTTTAGATAGATGATTATTGTTATTATTTATTAAATTTTAATAAGATTATTATTAAATATATTTTAATAACATTCTTAATATAATTATTAGTAAAATATGAATTAATAAAAATCATAATATATAATATTATAAAATAATATATAACCTACATTATTATTTTTAAGTCGCAATGCATATTTAATGTGCTAAAATACCATTAGCGAAACAAATAATTTAATTATCTTCTAAACTAAAAAGCAAAAGATTAGAACTAATAAATAACTTGAGAATTATATTTTACATTCAAACATAATGTTCATACATTAACAACAAGTTACATGATGTCATTAGCTTATATGCCATAATCTGTATGTTAAATTTTACAACACCAAAAAGTTACAACAGTCTGTGGCATTCTACTAATGGCATCTTACCATCCAAATATTACATATACAAAAAGTTACCAAAACATCACCAACACAACTATGATTTTTAATAGTTAGAAAGAAATCTTTTCACACATTCCAATTGCACTGAAGAAAATGAGCATTTGTGTTGGATGATCAGGAATTTTTCTCAACGCACGATAGCACTCATCCTCAGTTAATCTTTCTATTTCGCATAAGATCGTATATAATTTTTGAGCACTTTCTTGAAGGCAATGCTCCTATTTAATTCAAGGCTAACAATTCATATGTTTTCCCCCAATAACATGGAAGCATCAATAATTGAAGTAGAAATTTTTTCACTTCCATCAAAAATCTTTTTTTTCTTCTTTGAAGATGTGGAACCATCTTGGTTTGGTTTCGGCAGTTGCGATTATGTAGCCGAAACATCCATCTCATCCAAAGAAATATCATCTTCGCATCCACGGTAATTGTTTCCTTCTTCAAGATTACTTGCAGTAGCTACATCCTCAGCATCTATTTCTTCAACAATATCTGCAGCTATTTGAGCATCTTTCTCAGTGGCTCGATCTTTTGCATATATAAAGTAAGTTGGTCATAATAAGGGAAACTGTGTTGTTTGAATTGACCGGCTGCTTTATGACTCTATAAAAAAAAGAAGGAATCCACATTAGATATAAGTTTGGTCAAAATAAGGTAATAAAGATATGAAATAATTCTTACACTTATATATGAGTTCCACACAATATCTTCAGCAACAACCATCTATCTATACTCGTCCTAACCAAAGCCGCTATTGTCTTTTCCACTGAGCATGTCATAAACGATTGCCCAATCCCTTTTCAATTTCCTAATCCTCGATTCAAAATTAGGTTTAGCCTTTAACATAGCATGAGGTAAAACTTTTTCTAACATTCTTTCCAGCTCATTTAAATAATCGGCCTTGAATTCGTATATGTATTATAGGTTCCAACATTGTACAAGTCGACCATACAAGCAACCAACGCAACATCTTCTTCTAGAACCCATTTCCTTTTGGTTCATCGAGAATTTTGGGAAGAAACACTTGATTGTAAAAAGCCTAACATAACTATCTTAAGAAAAAATGCAAATTAAAATTAGGTTCAATATTATGAATTAGAAGGTAAACGCTTTGTAAAATTATAACACATGATGAATCAAAAGAAAATAAGTAATTCAACAAGTTTACTACAATACACAAAGACAATTCAAACAACACCAAAGCTTCGTAAATCTGATACATGAAATAACATAAACAAATTAATCTTCTATTATGTTTTAATAAACCTAACTAATTTCTAGATGCTTTCCATTCAAAGAACATTTGATTGGCTAGTTCCATCCTCCAATTAGCTCATGTATCCGATAGATGAATATTTACGGTATTCGGTTCATGGTCATCTATCACATTACTAGGTAATCCTTCTCTCAACTCCGTTTCAATAGGATCAAGACTCATATATGTTCAAATAAAATTATGGAGTAAATAATATGCAATAATGATTCTATTATACACCCTTACAAGATAAAATGATGGACTCATAAGTATGCCCCATCTAAGTTTTAATAACCCAAAACATCTTTCAACAACATTGCGCGTTGAAGCCTATTTCATATTGAAAAATTCTTCTAGAGTACTTGGGTGGTAACCTTGACGCCACTCATTCAAATGATATCTTTGTCCTCTAAAAGGCGCGAGAAATCCCTCACAGTTTGTGTAACCAACATCAACTAGATAATAGCAACCTATAAAAAAGAAAAAGAAGATTGTAACACCTCAAACCCGGCCCAAACACTACAACCGGATCTGGTATGTCACTAAGGAGATTTTATAAAAATTGTGGCACTTTGGAAAAACAATTATCAGGTCTAAACATTTATACCGAAAATTTAATAATTTATAAGTTCATATAAGTTAAAAAATGCCTTGGTGATTTTTAAATAAAATCTGAAATTTGTTACATGCCTTAACTTAATTTAAACATAAAATTTAAATGTTTACTAATAATAAAACCCAACATAAAACCCAAAATGATAAAGTCTACTGCTCATGGCCTTATTACATTGAAGTTTAAAACCCATCAAATAAAAATATAAAATAATAAACTAAAGTCTTTTCTTTTCTGAATCCAAATGTTCATTTGCATGGCCACCTTGCGCTCTCTCTCCATTCGGTCAAAGCACTAGGTGCTACCGGAAAAATGTTAAATAATAGGTTGAGTCGCGAGACTTAGTGTACAACCCTCATGCACCATTAGATTTGGGCCTTAGCCCTACAGAACAGAATAACATATTAATATATATATGTAACAAATATTTATGCAAGCCCAACTCAAATCCTAGGTTTCCATCCGCTACACGCCACCCGTACCAGCCTTTTACACCATTGGGGATTTCTACAATCAACCCACACCGCTACACGCCATTGATGGCGCTTTTGTCATCATCGTCAGAGTTGTGACAGAGTCACCAGGCTGAAATGGCATAAGCCACTAGAAACAGAGTTGTGACAGAGTCACCATGCTGAAATGGCAAAAGCCACCAGAAATAGAGTTGTGACAGAGTCACCAGGCTGAAATGGAAAAAGCCACCAGAAACAGAGTTTGTGACAGAGTCACCAGGCTGAAATGGTAAAAGCCACCAGAACAGATCAATTCCCCTTTTCATCAATTACCCAACCCCGTGCAATCACAGAAACTAACATACATGTTTATCATATCAAATCATCAGAACCATTCACTTTAGAATGTCAGAGATCACTAACCTAGTGATTCGCTTTTACCCTTCTAGGGTTTTCAATCGTTATGCCGGGATTTCGGAATTTATCAGAATATAGCAGATTTATACATACATACTAACAAATAATCTGATGGTGTGAAAAGTTACACACCTGATAAATACGTAGGACTACTCTCTATGTCGATACCCTTGCTAATCGAATCTACAATCTTGCTCAAAAGCCAGAAAAAAAATGTAAAGATAAAGCCTATCCTATATTCGGTCAAAGTTAGTGTTTTACCCGGTTTATACATTAAAATAAAACAAATCCCCTAACCTAAATCGATTAGATCCCGGAAGTAGGATGATTCTTGTGCTACCGATTTGAAAACCTAAGCGAGTGGATTTCTTTCAAATCTCGGAATACCGCAAATGTGAGCAAACACGAGATTAGCCAACTATTTAGCCATTCGGCTACTGCCTCCAAAAGCTGAAAAAGGATTGAAAGAAAACCCAAATCGATACTTACCTCAGTAGAAGATTTCGCTATCCTTGTAGAATGATTCGACAATCATAGAAGAAGATCAAGCGTGAAGAGTAGAGATCTAGGAGTTTCGACTCTTTAAGAAAATCCTGGAAAGATGAACTAGATGTGTTTTTCAGCTTTTTAAAAGAATTGAATGGGGTTTTGGTTTTGGCTTAGGAAAATTAAACAAAAGAGAGCCTTAGAAATTTCGGCTAAGAAGTAATTTCGACAAAAGAAGAAAAAGAAAAGAAGTTTCGACAACAGAGAAAACTGAAAGAAAGTTCTCAGAGAAACTAATGAAATTTCAGCATAGAGAATGAGAGAAAAGAGTAGGGTTCAAATGCCAGAATTGATGAGATATTCCTTCTATTTATAGGGAATTTCGGCACCCTAGAGTTTGAAATTCGACCACCACTGTGACCAGCAGATCAGATCTTAAACTTTCTCCCTTATCTTTACCTGATCTTTCATCCAAAAGTGTCATGGATGACACTGCTTCTTCCTTCCTTTATCAGCACATTATCTCCCTTATTATCACATTAAATAAATCCCTAAATTTCCTCACTTATCTCACCTTGCAAGTGACCTAAATAACACCACCTCTTCCACCCTTTATCTGCCACATTATCCATATTATCCAAGTCAAGAATCCTCCTAATTTTAAGCCTTGTTGCCATCCAATCTTACCCACCTAAATGCCAAAATTAATTAAATTAAAATTAAATAATTGGGCTCCATAAAACTCGAATTTGGGCCTCCTATTGACGCCACCTCCCTGCTCTCTTAGTGGCACCATTTGTTGCTGGCCACAAGCCCATTTGTATATTTATTTACAAATAATATCTTTTAAACCTCCTTCTAACAAGCTCTCCACTTAAGTGCCCAAACAGAAAAATTTAACTAAGGCCTTCAGCCCAAACCGGAACCCAATTTGGACCCCTAACACTCAAATTAATATTTTAAGCAAACATCACATAAAATGCACAGGCCCAAAAATTTAGGATGTTACAAAGATTATTTATCATGGTTAACTTTCCAAAAATGTTTGATCTTAAAAATTAATTCAAATTCCTCTAATTTTGCACTTTACCATGAGGAACTTTTAGTCCATGTCTCATACTAATGGCATCTCGAAAAACCCATCCATAAGCAACAAAACCTTCCCAACCAGGAAGAACATAAACAAAATGCATATCAAGTGTACAAACACCTAACATATTTGTTGCTATATCACCTTTTCACATTCAATATCTAGATTTATCAACTATTGGAACCCTAATCTTGATGTGGGTTCCATCTAAAACACCTAAGCAATTCTACATCACATGTATAAAACCTCAGGTTAAGTTACTATATTTAAATCTAAATAAACTAAATTATGTATGAGCAATATATGGAACTCACTCCAATACCTTGAACCGTTTCCACCTTAGGTCTGTAGAATTAGTTGTAATTGGCTCTACTTTTTTTACATAGCATATCTTGTAAGCGTATGACAACATTTAAAACATTGTGAAATGATTTGCTAACAGTTTCCCTAGACCTATTAAAGTGATGCTTGGTAACTCAATTTTTAAGGTGATGAGAAATGATATGTAAAAACATTGCCACTTGCTCATCAACAAATATGTTCATTGACAACTTCAATCCTCCTAAAGTTTGTAACATCTCACATAGTTTTAAAAAAAAAGTGATTCTATTCATCCTAACTTGTTCAATATAGGTCTTGTCACTAGCATATACAAGTCTTTTCACATAATCTTGTTTTGCATAAAAATCTAAAATATATTATCTAATCATTGGTCTATAAGAATGTACACTAAGGACAACACCTAATGTAACTAAGAACCAACTCACAACTGTACACATTTGAAATCATACTGTCAATGCAAGAATAATTCTTTTACGACTCTCACTTTGTACTACTAAAGGCAAACAAATCATTACTGCAAGATATTATAGTGTTACATATATATATTTTTGATACAGTATAATGTTACATATATTCAAATCATAGTAAAAAGGTCACATTTCTTCAATACTAATCTTAATAACAGTAAAACAAAATCAAAGAATTTAGTTGTAAAAGAACTTACAGTGATTCTGTGGAATACAAGAGGTTCAGTTGTGGGTGAAGGAAGCAATCAAGCAAGCTAAAGAAGAAGAGAAAACAAAAACATATTACCAAAGAAAAATGAACAATATATATTAAGAATCTTTGTAGGACACAAAAATAGAAATTACAAATATCTTTGCAAGTAAAAAACTTGAAATTAATTTCTTTATCAAATTTCATTCAACAAAATCGGCTCTTTATTTAGCAAATAATAATGTCTTGAACAAAATTTTACATGTTGTATTTACATGTTGTGTTTTAAAATTTTAATAGGGTTGTAGGCTCTTTAATCGTTTACTTCCATTTATTTGTTGTAGTTACATGTATGGATTCTTTTCAGTTCAGTACTTGTATTATTAGATCTAAGTGACTATATTGTCAAATTTGAGGTATATAGGGACTGAAATTATAATTTGACCAATTTAAAATGTATTAGATAAGCTTAATACATGCCACATGCAGTGGCGTAGCCAGGGGGTTGGCATGGGCCCCAGCCCCCCTGAAATGTAAAATTGCTTAAAAGGCCCTTAGCATTTTTTAAAAATTTAAATTAATAAAGGTAAAATTACACTTTGCCCCCCTAAAATTATAAAAATTCAATTTAATCATTTACAAATTATAAAGATATAGACTATAAAAAATTAAAATTTTATCCATTTTTAAAATTGTTCTGCTTCTTACCGCCACATGTTTAATCAACATACTTTTATTTCTAACAATTTATTCACTTTATCAATCCAACTGTTATTACTATTAAAATTATTTTACTAAATTTAGATTCATTACGTCATTATTTCTTTAGTTGCATGTCTACTTTTCTTTATTAATTGATGAATATTATCTTATTAAAATGATTGAATAAAATTGTATATTATCTTCTTTTTTTATCTTGTTATGTAGTCGAAAATTTTTTTATACATGGCATTTTTTTCTTTAAGAAAATGAGTCCACAAATCTCTAATAGTTCAGATTATATGGTATTTGTTAAAATACACCCCTATATTTATATATGTAAATTATTTTTATTCAATTCTTACTACTACTATAATCTTTTAAATCCTTAAATTAAAGGAAAATACATATTTTGAAATTCAATTACTCTAATTGTTGCACTTGCAACTCGTGTCAACTAAATTAAAGTTCAATCGATTATATGTATATAAATTTTAATACTAATTTTAGTGTGCTTTACTACTATTAATACTTGTTGGTAAATAAATTTTAGTTTAACATCCAACTACATTTATGCCAAATTTTAATGTACATCTAATATTTCATTTGACATAAGGATTAATTTAAATAAAATTTAAAATGTTGGACTTGTTTTGCTGTAATTTTCATAAAGAAATTTAATATTTAGTGATTTTATTTATAAGAATTTAGTTGTTTTATTTTTAAAATTTTTAAATTTAAATTCAATTGTTAATATTATCAAAATTTATGTGTTAAATTTATTGGTGTAACTAGAAAAACACTTGGCCTAGGTTAACATGAAAATGTCAATATAATGAATCAAAGTTTATAGAAAATTTTTATTAACATTAATAATAATTGAATTATATTTTTAAATCTAATTTTAAAATAAAATAAATAAATTAGTCTAATACAACAATACTTACCAAAACAAGGAGAGGTCTGTTTATAGGTAAAACTACAATTTTCAGATATGGAAAGAGAGGCCATGATCTTAACAGTCTCTACATCAAAGTCATGAAAAGAGATACCATTTGTAGATTCCAAGATTATTCCAAAAACTGGGAATTTCTGTTGGGCCAAATTGCAATAAAAAGAAATTAAAAGGAGTCACGCCAACCACAACACAAAGCCTTTTCAATTATTCTTTATTTGTCCCAACGCCTGAAACTCTCTTAATATGGAAGGCAAAAAAAAGTAATGATATAAAAAACAACTATTTACTTCCAATATGGAAGGCAAAAGATATATTAATAAGCATTCAAACCTCCTTAAACACTTCAATGATATCAAAAGACGTTCACATATACACCAAAACAGATTTTTAGCGTTTTTTTTTTACTTTTAGTGGCGTTTTTAAGCGCCACTAATAGTATTTGCGCGCTTTAGAAAGCGCCGCAAAAAACGCCGCTAAAGAAGGCGCCGCAAAATTTAGTGGCGTTTGTTGTGAAAAAACGCTGCTAAAAGTCAAGACTTTTAGCGGCACTTTTCAAAAAAACGCCGCAAAAGATATGTGCTTTTAGCGGCGCTTTTATAAGAAAACGCCGCTAAAGGTGGGGACTTTTAGTGGCGCCGCAAAAAGTATGGGCTTTTAGAGGCACTTTTAAAAAAACGCTGCTAAAGGTATGGGCTTTTAGCGGCACTTTAAAAAAAACGCCGCTAAAGGTATGAGCTTTTAGCGGCGCTTTTCAAAAAATGCCGCTAAAGGTATGGGCTTTTAGCGGCGCTTTTAAAAAAAACGCCGCTAAATGTATGGACTTTTAGTGGCGCTTTTAACACAAACACCGCTAATTTGCATGATTTGCAAAGGCTCATTTTCTCCAATATCCTACCTCCCCGCATTAAAACAAACCAAAACAGCAAGAAATTGCATATAATTTCAACTCAATACAAAGAAATAAAACATTTAAATCTCACTAAAATCATTAAATCTAAACGATACTTCAAATTTAATAAATGAAGTATAATTCAAACAATTCTTACAATAATGTTAAATGTAACAATGTTAAAAATCATCTTACAACAAGAAAACAAATGTCTAAGATGGCGGCCTCTGCATCATTGGAACATCTTCATCATAGTCCAAGTCAGAATGGAGTTCTTCATACTTTATGTTCTCGCTCGCCTCCTCTCCGCCTCCGCCTAAGTTGAGCAATATGCTCGCCTCCTCACGCTACCTCCACTCTAAGTTGAGAAATTTGCTCGCCTCCCTCTCCGCCTCCGCCTAAGTTGAGAAATTTGCTCACCGCCGCTTCCATCCGAGCTATCTGGTCTTTTAGTCTCTGAACTTTAGCACGAGATTGACTCCCGGAAGGCATGTACTGTTGGGAGCCGGATCCAAAATATTGGGTCGAGGTAACCCCAGATCCTTGACATCGAACCCGACCATACCTTTTAAGACCCAAAACATTAGTGATAATTTTGTTATAAACTCAAGATTAATAGAACTATCAATCGAAGCAGTCGCACTTTCAGGACCCAAAACATCAGTAATAATTCTGTTATTAATCTCCTCGAGATTAACAGAACTATCACTCGAAGCAACCGTTTTATACTCCACCTTCTTCTCCTTTAGTTTATCCTAATAAATCAACGAAAGAGTTAGAAACGAAATATATAATAAAAAGGAATGCAACATAACTTAAAATTATAAAATTAAAACTACAAACGATGAATTAAAGTACTATAATTAAACATTATAAATATTTATAATAAATCAATTATTAAGTAAATATACCAAAATTTCGTAGTTTTGGATGTCATCAAAGATCCGTCTTTCTTCCTATAAGTAATGTCAAAAAGTCAAGGCATCCAACTTTTGACCGCATTTAAGCTTCCTACATTATAGCGTAAAAATATAATTTAATAGTATAAAGTCATTAATATTTGAAAGAAATAATAAATTATAATACCTTGGCCTCGCCACACAAGCAAAACTTCGGAACTTACCGTAAAGTAAATTTTGTTTCGTCTCCGCTTGTTCCAACTTGCTCACGGTCCTAAATAATGGAATTTGAATTATGTATATAGTAAATACGATAAGTCAAAAATTTTATAAGACTTTACAAGTACGTAATAACTCTCCTCTCTTTGAATTCCAGAATCTAACTTGATCTCCCATTGGTACCTCAACATTCCCGGCGGGACATTTTGCAATTTTTCATCGAGGCTTATGTCTTTCTTAAAATATTGTTTTTTTAGCGTGCTTTTATTATCTCTCCATTTTTTACCCAATGTCTTCTTAACATAGTCATCGGAGACCTCTAAAGTAAATCTACCCTGAAGAAAAAAAGTTTAAAAAGTTAATATGAATGAAAGTTAAATTAAAGTATTATAAATTACATTCATGTTTTGTTACCTTAATATTATCGAGAGCCTGATTTTTGTTGGCACCAGGCATGTGATGCCATGATTCGTAGTTAATGGGCAACATATTGGCATTTCGTGCTATAATGCCCAAATAGCCTGCTAACAATCGAGCTTCAGATCCAATAGGCTGGCCATGATTGTTTCTCCTTACTTTAACACGATCGGTAGGCTCTAAGTCTTATAAATCTTTAAGTAATGTACGTCCCCGGCCTCTGCGCGTCCCACCACCTTCAGTTGAAAAATGATATATCATTATATTAAAATTGAAAAATGAATCAATAACAAAATTCAACATGCATGTAAAATAAACTTAACATTACTTTCAAATTCTCCAAGCTCGTCATCTATGTCCGGCAGACTAGAAGATCCAAAAACTGTTTGTTGTTCACTATTTGCTTCTTCTAAATTTGGAGTAGTGTGGACAATGTTTAAATCTCGTAATCGTCTTCTAGGCATTTTTCCTGCAATACACATGAAATAGTTCAACATTTTAGTAAAATAAAAGGAATAATTAAAATAAAATAATTATTGCTTATTTAAATATTATTTCAACATATTTTGATATAAATAAAATTTTAAAATGCTTTATTGCATTAAATTTAACAAAAATATTGACAATTAAATTGATATGATAGTCATGTTGATAAAATTTCACCATTATTATATAATCTTAAAAAAAAGTGTTTATTTGGACATGTATGAATAAGGAAGCCTTAGAGCATTATTGTCCCTTTAAAAGAATAGCAGTCTTAACTTCACTCGTGAATCAACACTTTGAAAATATAATATAAAAATTTTAGAAAATCAAGTGAATTAAGTATCAACTTGCAAAACAACCCATTTAAATAAATAATTACGTCAACAAATTGCATCAGTAGATTTCCTGCTATCGAGTGATCATTTGCTAAAAAGGAGCAATAAAATGTTCCCATCTCAAGAAGAATAATGGACACTACGCTACATTTTTATGGAACATAATCAAAGTGCGAATCAATTTAGCCAAACTGACCTTTGCAAAAAAGGAGGATCTATAATTGGTTGACACTCCTACACTCCTACACTCCTCCAATGCTTTTTGCTGGAATGAAAAAGAAAGAAAAGGAATCAAGCATATAAAATTATGCATTCAAATAAAACCAATCTCTATTAACATATACTGACAAAACAAAATAAACGGGAAGGCAGTAATATTATCCAACTATTACGACCTGCCATTCAAAACTACCAATGCTAGAAGCGGTTAAGAATATTAGAAATACATCACAAAGAACCAAACAACCATAACTAATAAAACTTTTTAATTTTCAAAGCATACATATATTATATACATTCACATATTATATACATATATTTCTTTATGCTAACTCATACAAAGAGGAGGGAAAGGGTTACGCATTGCAAGCACAATCTTATGAAGAATGGCAATAAGAACACAAAATCAAATATATACTTGCGATCATTTGATCTTACCGCAAGAATTTCAAAGAATAACTTTACACCTATAGTGATTGCGCTTTCATTCACAAATTGTCTGCAAAATAGTCAAGCTCTCAAAGAACTAGTCTCAAACACACGACATAAACCTAAAATTTGATAATAAGGGCTTAACTTTAAAAATATTACCCGCTATCAAATGCACCTCTAGTGCCTTGTAGGAGTTCAAGAGCAAATTAAATTTCGTAAAGAGTGGCAAGCAGAATCTTAGCCTTGACAACTGTTCATGCTCCCAAGTTACCTACAAGACCTTAACCGCTTTATTACACGATCTAAACAAAGACAAATGCAAGAGCAGAGCATTCTTACATCTATCCATAAATGTTCTCATAAATAGATGTAATGCACCTTCATGTGACATGTCATTTGGTAAAATCATATTTCATTAAAGATAGCAAGAAGTTCGATTTAATGATATATTTCAAGTATGAGTTAAGGGGAAAGCTCAGTTGTGGACCGGTCTAGTAAGGGGATCATTCGTCAAGACAGGTTACTCTTCCGCTTCTAGTATCGGGTAGAGGAAATGATTTGTGCCACTAAGGCCTCTTGATGCTTTTGACTTGTCTTGCTCGTAAAGATATTCTTAATAAAGGTAATAGTATAACTAAGACTTAAAGATAGTAATGAATAGTAAAAAGGACATAACACTCTTTCAATCCGCTCTAGATTCTAGATGAATTAAATGATGAACTTTTAATACCCATATATGTTTATATATCATATATTAGATAAATTAAACTAATTCAAATTCAAATGTTTTCAAAATTATACTCAAACTAAAATAAAGAATCAAATATTTCTTTAAGCAAAACTAGATTGTACTCCTGTGTACATTCTCATACCTTCACAACTATGCAAGAACAACCAACTACCTTTCGTGCTTTACCTCGAGTCTATCTTACATACCGCATGTATAGATGAACACAATTAGCATTTACCAATTTTCAAGGGCACAAGGCACACTTTAGGAGCTACAACCCTTATACTACCTCGCACAAGGTGCCAAAAGAGTGCTAGTCTGAGTGAAGTGCATCACATATGCATGTGTGTTTTGTTTTTTGATAGTTCCTCAAACAGCTTAATATATATCGGGAAAAAATAGAGTAAAATAATACTTTATTAGAAATTACATAAAAATCTCAAATTTCTAATCAAAATAACAAAAAATATCAAAGAAACAACAAACAATTCTCACCCCAACTAAAACATAGATTCAACATCTCAAAATGAGTTACACAAACAAGGATTCAGGAGAAAAAAAGAATTGAACTCACTGTGATGTAGAAAAGAAGTATATGATATTGAACTTGAGAAATCAATTATTAAAAGTGACAAATTTCGGAAAAATAAGAGAAAAGTTAGGGTTTGAAAGCAAAAGACAATTTTAACTAAGAGCAAATAAATTAAGAATGATAAATGAAATACCAAATAAACCCAAAAAGATGAATGACGAGAAAGAGAGAAGATTCAAGAGTCGACAAATTGGCAATTTGGTAGCTAAAGACATGAAAAAAGAAAGAGAGTGAGGATAGTAATGATGGGAGAAATGTGAGGGGGGAAAACATACCTGTTTGATATCAAAATGCCTGTCTATTGGAAGTTGCTTGATCCTATTCGGAAAATTCCCCTCAAAACTGGCAACAATCCCAAAAGCTTTCGGCAATCTATCCTCAAAATTCACGGTAATCTATCCAAGCAAAATCGGAGATGCAAAATCAATTTAGGGATTTCAAAGACTTGCTAAACGCGATGTTTTTCCTAAAATATTTCAAGAATTGCGGCGTTTATCAAAGTGCACCACTAAAAACATACCTATTGCGGTGTTTAACTAAAAAAACGCCACTACAAAACAATAAAACTATGTCGTTTTAATTAAAGTACAGTAACATTTTGTGGCGTTTTGGATTAGCACCGCTATATCCCACCTTTTGTGGCTTTTTTTTTTGTAAAATGCCACTAAAAATAAATAATATTTTACGGCGTTTCTTAACAAACGCCACTAAAATTCTGATAAAATGGTTGCATTTTCAATCTCCAAGAACATATTTGTGTGTTTTTTACGAAAACGCCACTATTCTCAATTTTAATTTTTTTCTATTTTTCAATTTTAATTTTAATTCTAATTTTAACCTAAATTTTTCTAAGTTTTTCCTTTCAAAATTTTCTTAATTTTAATTCTAATTTTGGGCTGGGGATGATGCACTATCCCAAGCTATGCTCCATTCTGGAAAGGGTCGCAGGGACCAGTACTAGTGTTGTGGGCCGTGGGTCAATTTCAGAATGACTCTGGTCGAATGGAGTGAAAATATTCAAGGGTACTTTTGGAGTAGCCACTAATATGGCTGAATACTAGTTGGAAGCCACAGAGAGAATAATGGACGACCTCGACTGCACTTCTGAACAAAAACTAAAAGGTACAGTGTCTTTACTGCGAGACGAGGCCTATCAGTGGTGGCTTACCGTGAGAGAGGGTACACAGGCCGATAGGTTAACCTGGGATTTTTTTAAGGCGACATTACAAGAAAAGTATGTGGGCGTAAGTTATGTGGACGCCCGAAGAAGATAATTTCTGAGCTTGACAGAATATGAGGCAGAGTTTCTGCGACTGAGTCGCTATGCTCGTGGGATAGCGGCGACTAAATATAAACACTGTGTGTGATTCGAAGACGGCCTCTGAGATGAGTTATGAGTGTTGATAGCCCCGCAGAGGGAGCGAGATTTTGCTGCTCTAGTAGAAAAGGCGAAAATCGCCGAAGACATGAAGCGCGCTGAGCGCTAGAACCGTGAGAAGGATAGGGGCAGATATAAGAGGGATTCAGAGCCCTCAAGTTCTTCTAGAAGGTCTGAAATGAAGGCCATGTTTGATGGGCCAGTCCGAGCTGGGGTTCCTATTACAAGACCACAACCCTATGCTGATTGTGGGAGACATCACCTGGGTGAGTGCTGGAAGAAGATTGGGGCATGTTTTAGATGTGGGTCTATAGAGCATCAAGTCAAGAATTGTCCTCAGAGGCCTGTTCAGATGCAAGCTACAGCTCAGGGTTATGTTCAGCCAGCGAGAGGTGGTCAGTAGCCACTAAGAGGCCATGGGCAGGCCGGGTGGAAATGGTGTAGGACAAGGTTGTGGAGCGCCAGGCAGAGGTGCTGGTAACATTGAGGCGAGGCAGCCAATATTAGTCTATGTTGCTCATCGCCGAGAGGATGGTGACACTCCAGACATTATAACTGGTACGTTTTTAATTCATAATGTACCTTACACTGCTCTGATTGATATAGGGTCTACGCATTCATACATTGTATGCATTGTGTCTGGCACCTTGGGTATCATGTGTGAGTATCATAATGAAGTGACTGTTAATTCCATCGGGACAACAAGAAGAGTAGACAAGTTGTTCAGAGATGTACCCCCCAAAAGGTTTAAGGAATTATATTTCCAGCAGATTGATGGAGCTACCGTTTGGTGAATTTGACCTAATCTTGGAGATGGATTGGCTGGTAAAACATCGTGCAAGTTTGGATTGTGCTGCTAAGCGTATGGTGTTAAAGACTACAGATGATGAGGATGTGGCTATGATTGGGGAGCGAAGGGACTTTTGTCTAATGTGATCTCTACATTAAGGGTTGAAAAATTGGTTCGTATGGGTTGTGAGGCGTTTCTAGCCTATATTGGTGTATCTGATTATGAGGATCCTTCTATTGGAGATATTAGAACAGTTAAGGATTTTTCTGATGTATTTCTGATGAGCTCCCCGGGTTGCCTCCGAACCGCCAAGTTGAATTTGGCATTGAGCTCCTGCCTGGAACAGCTCTAGTGTCTATCACTTCTTATAGGATGGCACCGAAGGAGCTGGTGGAATTAAATGCTCAAATCTAAAAACTTCTGGATCGATGATTCATTTGACCTAGTGTGTCTTCATGAGGAGCACCAGTGTTGTTCGTAAAGAAGAAGGATGGATCCATGCACATGTGCATCGACTATCGGCAATTGAACAAACTGACTATCAAGAATAAGTATCCTTTGCCAAGGATAGATGATCTATTTGATCAGCACAAGGAGCTTCAATTTTCTTCAAAATAGATCTTCGTTCTGGGTACCATCAGCTGAGAGTTAAAGAGACTGATGTGTATAAGATTGTGTTTAGGACTCGTTATAATCAGTACGAGTTCCTAGTGATACCGTTTGGGTTGACGAATGCACCAGCTGCCTTCATGGACCTGATGAACTGAGTATTCCAGTCCTACTTAGATCTGTTCGTGGTGGTGTTTATATACGTCATCTTAGTGTATTCGAGAACCGAAGATGAACATGATGCACATCTCTAAACTGTTCTGCAGATTTTAAGAGAGAAACAACTGTACGCTAAGTTTAGCAAGTGTGAGTTCTGGCTGCGAGAAGTGACATTTCTAGGTCACGTGGTATCTACCGAGGGAATTAGGGTTGATCCTCAAAAAATTAAAGTCGTACTGGATTGGAAACCACCTAAGACCGTATCTAAGATTCAAAGCATTCTGGGTCTGGCAGTATTACAGACGTTTTGTTGAGGGGTTTTCCTTGATTGCTGCACCTATGACTAAGTTGCTGCGTAAAAGGGTACCGTTTAACTGAACTGATAAAAAGCAAGAAAGTTTTGAAAAACTGAAGAAGGTTTTGACTGAGGCCCCTGTCTTGATACAGCCAGAGTCTGGGAAGGATTCACTGTCTACAGTGATGCATCACACGTTGGTTTGGGTTGTGTATTGATACAGGAGGGTAAGGTGGTTGGTTATGAGTCTCGTCAGCTTAAGCCTCACGAGGAGAATTGCCCTACTCATGAGTTGAAGTTAGTCACGGTGGTATTCGTACTAAAAATTTGAAAGCACTATTTATATGGTGAGAAGTGTATTATCTACACAGATCACAAAAGCCTCAAGTACCTCCTCACTCAGAAGGAGCTGAATCTTAGGCAGTGAATATGGATAGAGCTACTTAAGGATTATGATTGCTCGATTGAGTACCATCTTGGTAAGGCTAATGTGGTAGTGGCGACCGAAACAGTAAAAGTCAGATTCGATTTGAGAGCAATGTTTGCTCGCCTCACTTTTGTTTGATGATGGTAGCTTGTTGGCTGAGCTGCAAGTTAGACCGACATGGATTGAACAGATTAAGGGTAAATAATTGTTGGATGAGTCACTGGTTCCTCATTTTTGACAGATTGAGAATGGGGAAACTTTGAATTTTGGGCTAAATAGGAAAAGAGTACTGTGTTTCCGTGGGAGAGTCTGTGTACCGAGAGATTCTGATCTGAGGCAGTCTATATTGCAGGACGCGCATAGTAGTCTATATGCTATACATCCTGGCAAAATCAAGTTATAACGAGATTTTCTTGAGCTATACTGGTGGCCAGGACTAAAACGCGAAGTTACTGCTTTTATGAGTAAGTGCTTAATGTGCCAGCAAGTTAAGGCTGAGCATCAGCTGCCTTCAGGGTTACTGTAACTAGTTAAGATTCCACTTTGGAAGTGAGAGAGGGTAACTATATATTTTGTGAGTGGGCTGCTCTTAACACCTACTAAGAAAGATTCGGTATGGGTTATTGTAGACCAATTGACTACCCATTTTATTCCAGTCTGTACTGATTACTCGTTGCAAAAGTTTGCAAAGTTGTATGTGGCTGAGATTGTAAGACTGCATAGGGTACTGGTTTCCATCATATTCGACAAAGACCCTTAATTTACATCTCGGTTCTAAAAGAAATTACACGAGGCTTTGGGTACTAGGTTGGACTTTAGTATTGCATTCCATCCTCAGACAGATGGTCACGGAGGGTGATTCAGATACTAGAGGACATGTTAAGAAGTTGTGTAGTTGATTTTCGAGGCAGCTGGGATGACTATTTGCCGCTAGCAGAGTTCGCATATAATAATAGCTACCAGTCCAGTATTCAAATGGCACCGTACGAAGCGTTATATGGTCGTAGGTTTCATACTCCTACCTGTTGGATTAAGCGGGCTGAGCGGCGAGTTTTGGGGCCAGAGTTAGTTTCTAATATCGAAGAAAAGGTAAAACTGATTCGAGGCCGATTGAAGGAAGCATCTGGTAGGCAGAAGCCTTACGCAGATCTTAAACGGTGAGAGATTAAGTGTTCTGTGAGGGACTTTGTATTTCTCAAGGTCTCCCCATGGAAAGAGATACTGATGTTTGGGCGGAAGGGTAAGCTTAGCCCTAGGTTCATTAGGCCGTACCGTATACTAAAGCGTGTGGGACCGTTCGCCTATGAACTTGAGTTACCTCCAGAATTAGACCGGATTCACAATGTGTTCAACGTCTTCATACTGAGGCGTTATCGCTCTGATCCCGCACATATAGTACTAGTCGAGGAGATCGAGGTTAGGACAAATCTAACATTCGAGGAGGAGCCAGTGCAGATATTAGACCGTGAGGTTAAAGTACTGAGGAAGAAATCTATTCCACTAGTCAAAGTGCTTTGGCGTAATCACAGTTCAGAAGAAGCCACGTGGGAACCTGAGGAGGCGATGCATTGGTAATACCCTCATCTATTCTGACCAGGTAAATTTTGAGGTCGAAATTTTGTTAAGGGGGTAGAGTTGTAACGCCCCAAAAATTTAAGTCCTTAATTTTTTCATGATATGACACAAGTTACTTGTTTGCTTTAATGGCTAAGTGATTTGGGTGTGTATGGGAGTGTTTGAGAAGCCTGGGTTCAAGTCTTGGCTTTTGCAGAATTTTTAGTTTTGCTCTTAAATGAATCTGGACATTGGCATAAAGGTCTTATAAATAATAGTGCTTATTTTATGACACAAAAAGAGCTTGTGTCCTAGTGGTAAGGTGGTGTGTTGTGTAACTGTAAGGTCTGAGGTTCAAGTCTTGGGTTGCACAATGGAGTGTTTATTTTGCTGCTTGAGCTGTGTAGGTAGTAGAGTTAGACTGAAAAACAGCTAAGGGAAGTTTGAATAGAATTTGAATGGAGTTTGAACTGGTCTTGGAGAGGTTTGGGAGGGACGTTAAGAGAAAATCAAGGAGATGATAGAGGAGGGAGTTTGTGCCAAATTTGGACGCACTCAAGAATTATGCCAAGAGAGGTATACTGCTCATTTGTGTTTTTTTCTCTCTTTGGTCGAATGTGGTAGGTTCTTTTGGCAATTTTTCTCTACTCACTTTTCCTTGTTGCATTTTTCTTTCTTCTCATCTGCTGAATTCACTTTTCTTCCCTTCCATTCATTGACTTTTGGTTCATTTGTCCCTTTCTTTTCATCAATAGGTTGATTTTGTGAGAAACTATTCCTTTTCTTTTCTCCCTTTATTCTCTTCTTCAAGTTGTACTCTTTTTTAGCCGAATATCACTTGCCTTCCAATCGGCTTACCTTGTCAGAATATTTCTCCTTTTATCTTTTAGTTTGGTCGAATATCACCTTTTGTTTTATCACTCTCTGCGCTGATGTTCTCTTCATTGCTTCTTACTGTTCCAGTGCTGTAAGTGTCTCTAATTATCGGTAAGGTGGTTATACTCCTCACTTTTTAATTAAACCTGTTCTCTTCTATTTTTTATTGAAACCGAATACCCTCCTTTTTATCTTTTGATTATCGACTGTTGATTCTTTCCTCACGATGTGTTACTCGTTGCGGTGCTAGGGTTTCCCCAAGGAGTGGTGGAGCGTAAGTGGTTTTGAAGTAGTCACAGCCCTTGTTCTCAGCGTTCAATCAAGGTATATGTTACCTTACTTTTGGAGTTTAGGTCGTATACTAGTTCTTATAGGATAGCAATTGTGGATTAAGGCCACTTATATGGCCTACCTTGGTTAATGAGATCGGTGTTTAGGGTGCAGATAATTGATAAAAGCATATGATCACTATTGGTTAGCAGTCTTGGATGACTAAACTCACCTCATTTCAAGCAAGGTAAGGATGGTGTTTTTGGATTAAGTGTTAATAAGAGGGTGTGTTACTCTAGCGATTAAAGGACTGACATTGGATCATGTTTGAATCTAGGTTGGGTGCTGGAGAAGCTTGGAGCGATTTAGTAAGTAAGTGTGCATTCACACTGTTTTGACTGTTGAACGGCAAAAGCCAAAATGTCGAAAAGTTGGAAGATTGGGCTTTGAGGTCATATGGGCGTGCGAACGCTCGTGTGGTCAAACCGAGCCCATGAATTACGGGCGTATGGCTATAGAGGCCTCCATGAGCATTTTTATGGGCTTAGGTCGTATTGGGCCACTGTTGGGCCAAAATGGAAAGTGTGGTTCCAATGGGCTCGTGGACCCCAACAGATAAAATTCATGATTTGTGGTATATATTGGACTGGGCTATGTAGGTCTTATAGCCGTGGCGAAATCTAGGTCGAACGGGCTGCACGAACGTGTGGGCTCACTTGGGTGAGTAATGGGCCTTGGGCCCATTTACACTGTTACGACCATTTAGGTTACCGAAGTCATTCGAGGTGATTGCGGACCTTCTAAGAGGTCGATATCTTCACCGAGACCCCAAAGTAGGTAAAATGACCCAAATACCCCTAAAAGGTGAGACAACTATTTTACCCCTAATAGATAGAAATGTTCGTTATAACCTTAAAGGTAGGTTGACTGATGTGTTCATGATTTGTAGATGACTGTTACTGTGTATGACATTCTGCATATGCGTATGATTTATGACATGACAAACTGCACGGGGTTGGGATACTGTTATGGAGGAAGTATACTGTACTGGTGGCTTTGCCATATATACTTACCGGCGCTTTTGTCGCAATATCATATCGCGCTTTGTTGCGATATTATTATTGGCGCCTTTGTCATGATATCATATTGGCGCCTTTGTCGCGATATTGGTGTGTTGGATGGGTGGGTCGATTTTATCCCCGCATAGGGTGTTGGTGGTACGGAGTGGTGTGTTGGTTGGATTGGAATGGGTTGCATTATTGTACTGTACTGATATGGTATTGGGCTAAGGCCCACACTGTTACTGTATTGGGCTAAGACCCACACTGTACTGTTATTGAATAGGGCTCAGGCCTTGACTGTTACTACATGTTGTATACTGACTGGATGATAGGGGATTACACACTGAGTTTTCGTAAACTCACCCTTTCCATTTTATTGCACACGTAACCCTCAACCATAGGCGATTCAGTGCTGTGAGGGGCTCGGAGGTGGCCACACAACTGCAGCGGTTTTACATTTGCTTTCATTTAAATTTAAAGTTTATGTTGGGTTTTGTTTATGTAATAAGGCCATTTATATTTGTTTAAATTTTTAATTGGGCTATATTTACTTATTTTAAACTGCTTGTTTAGGAGAAGACGAATTTTCAAAATAATTACCGTTTTCAAAGACAAGAAATTTAAACCTTAGAGTTTTCAAAAGCTTCCGCGATTTTAAATCAACTTACTATAACAATAGCAGATAATAAGGAAGACGCTTTGACTAGATGATTCGTTAAATAATAAAGGGGTTTTTAAATTTGAAAACGAATTTTTACCAACAAGTCCAATTTTTGAAAGACACTTCAATGTGACACGCCAGATTTGACTATAACGTCTAGACCAGGTTTGGGGTGTTACACAACACCTCCCATAGCACAGCAGCAAAATAACAATTCCCTTGCCAATACCAAGATTCGAACCTCAGTTGTAACACCCCAAACCCAGTCGAAACGCTACAACCGAATCTGGTGTGCCACAGGGAAGAAAATGTTTTGAAGATCAATTTGTCAATTTGTTTAAGGAGAAAACTTTTGGATAATTTTAGAGAAAATGAAGTTGAGTCTTGTGACGTTTAAAACGTGTTAAAACTTGTTTTAGAAAAAAACTTAGTTGTCTTATTGTTACTCCGCATTTATTACTTAATCAGCGAACATGTCAAAAAATAAGTACTTATCGAGGTTTTGAAAACAACTAGTTCATATTTACCAGGTATGCTTAACGAAAGTTATAGAAAAAACCAAACAAAACATCCCAAAAATTAAAGTTTGAAAACAACTAGTTCATATTTACCAGGTATGCTTAACGAAAGTTATAGAAAAAACCAAACAAAACATCCCAAAAATTAAAGCTAAGCGGCCTTATTACAACGCTGAAAACCCAAAGCAAATAAACAACTATGTCCAAATGAAAACTTTATAATAAAATGAATGCTGAGCATGGCCACCTCGAGTCCACTCCGACTCCAAATCCACGATCTAAGGTTTATCTGTAAAATATAAAGGAAGGGGTGAGTCACCTAGACTCAGTGTGTAAATCCCCATCCCAAAAGAAATTAAGCTCATACACAAATTCAAATACCAATATGCATGTCACGTGACCCATCAACCTAGGTATCCATCCGTGTCTCCCAAATCTACCCCTTGTGGTACCAAACCACTGGTGGTGCCAAACCACTGGTGACCGAAGTCACAAATAAACATACGTGGTACCAAACTACTAGTGGTCCCAAACCACTGAGACTTAGTCACAATCTTTATAATATGTGGGGCCAGCCCACTGTGTGATACCAAATCACTGGTGATAGTCAGATAGATCATACTCCCCCTCCTCTCATTACCCATAACATATATTCATGCGAACAATATTAGTATGATCATGCTTGACATACATAATTATGTATACAGAATATCATGCTCTCATAGATCACAATCAACACAAGAAACATAACCACGTACCCGGCATCCTCGCCTGTTACCCACAAGGGTATTTTGGTAACCATAGCCGTCACTCTGGCTTTTATCAACACATAACAATTAACATATTAAGTAAAGAAAGTGTAAGAGTTACACACCGGTTCTCGATTAGCGCTTTTATCGCTTCTACGCCATCATCACTCGAAACTATGACTATCGGCCTACGATTTACTTCCGATGTCATCCCGCACCCGGATGGCCAATCTCGCACTCCCGATACTAATCGTTTCTTGTACTTTAGCGTTGGGTTTACATATCCAATCCCTCCTATCGCTTGACTGTTATTAGTGTCCATAATAACTCCTTGGTCACTAAACCAATAAAATGATGAGATCCAATTAATTAAATTAATCATATACTTAAAACGAACACTTGTCTAATCTGTCGAATCCCGAAAAGCCCTTAAGAAATTGTCGCCTTCCTACCTACATTCAGCCAAGCCCAAAAGATTAAACCAAAGCGCTGATCACAACCAATCGAGTACCATACAACATTCGGCCAAAGAGGAAAGAACACAAAAGTGGCCATTTGGCCAAACCTACCACCAACCTACCTTTGGCTTTTCAACAAATCGGCAATACATGCACAGCAAGATAGGATTCGGCTACCAATAGCAGAGAGTGAAACCGGTAGAGCCTTAGGAAAAATATGATTCGGGTTAGATACTAATTGAAGTAGAGAGAAATCGTAGAGAAGAAAATCCTAAAAACTTACCAAACTAAAGAGGTGTATTCGGCTATCGTGCACCTTTGGGGAAAAAGAGACTACCCAGGAGAGGTTCGGCTATGGGAGAAGAAGATGGGAACCAGGGTATTCGGCTTTAGAAGAATTTTGGAAAGAAGAATAAGGCTAGGGAATTTCAGTTTTGTCAAGAAGCAGAGAGAAAATGAAGAAAAGAATTTCGGCTTGAGAGAAAAGATGAGAAAGAAAAGAGGAAAAATGAAAGAAAAGATGGACACTTTGGCTACTAAATTTCGACAAAACACACACACAGAGAGTTGAGTTTCGCCAACTCTCTCTCTCCTGATAGCCCTTATCTCAACTGATAACTTAATCATTATCTTACTCTTTAAAAGAGACCACCTTAAAACCAACTCTTCCCTTCCCTATTATCATCTTTTAATTATCCAAAAATAAAAGAATTCAAGCTCTTAAATTGTAGCACATGCCGTCCTCCCCCTTCCCCTAGGAGTGCTGAATTTTGACCCATCAATTTGGGCCCCAAGCGGCCACACTAGGCCCAAACTCGTCCCCCTTGTGACGCCACCTACATGCCCACTTATAGCACCTCCAAAACGTTGGGCCACAAGCCCAACTTGCTACTAAAGCCACAAGCCCAACTTGTTACTAAACATACTTACTTAACTTCATTCATAAACTAACACTATTTATAATCAATTTAACCCAAGTTTAAGCCCAAACCTGAGCCCAATACACACTTCAAGGCCTTAACCTACTAATTTAGCCATGTAACATACTAAATGCACAGACCCCCAAAATTAGGATATTACAGTTCTACCCCCCTTAAAATAAATTTCGACCTCAAAATTTACCTGGTCAAAAGAGTTGAGGGTATTGCTGATGCATGATATCCTCCGGTTCCCATGTCGCTTCCTTTGACCCATGGTTCTGCCATAATACCTTCACCAAAGGGACCGATTTCACGCAAAACCTTAACATCCCGATCTAGGATCTCGACCGTTCCTCCTCGAAAGATAAGTCCGATTTACCTCAATCTCCTCCATCGGTACAATATGTGACTTAATCTGAGTGATAGCGTCTAAGCATGGACACATGAAACACGTCATGGATTTGACTCAACTCTGGTGGCAACTCGAGCTAATAAGCCACTAGTTCCACTCGCTTCAACACCCGATAAGGCCCGATAAATCTAGGGCTTAATTTGCCTCTCTTACCAAATCTCAGAACATTCTTTCACGGCGACACCTTCAAGAAAACCCTGCCACCTTCTGCAAACTCTATATCCTTCCGTTTAAGATCGGCATAAGACTTCTGCCTATCCAAAGCTTCTTTCAAACGAGCTCGAATCACCTTCACTTTATTTTCTGTTTCAGCAACCAACTCTGGACCCAACATCTACCGCTCCCCCAATTCCGTCCAACACGTAGGGGTACGACACTTCCGACCATATAACGCTTCGTATGGTGCCATTTGAATACTTGCCTGGTAACTATTGTTGTACGCGAACTCCACCAACGGTAATAATTCTTCCAAACTGCCTTTAAAATCCAAGACACAACCCCTTAGCATATCTTCCAAAACTTGAATCACCCTCTCCGACTGTCTATCTGACTGGGGATGGAATGCAGTACTAAAATCCAACCTTGTACCCAATGCCTGATGCAAAGCTTTCTAGAACCTTGACGTAAATCTAGGGTCTCTGTCCGAAATAATCGGCACTGGCACCCTGTGCAACCTTACAATCTCCGCTATATATAGTCTCGCTAGCTCCTGAAGAGAAAAATCCATGCAAACAGGTATGAAATGAGCAGACTTTGTCAGACGGTCCACAATCACCCAAACTGAATCCTTTTTAGTGGGTACGAGGGGCAGCCCACTTACAAAATCCATTGTAATCCTTTCCCACTTCCACTGTGGAATCTTAATTGGTTGTAACAATCCCGAGGGTAACTGATGTTCAGCTTTGACCTGCTGACACGTCAGACACTTACCCACAAACTCAGTTATCTCACGCTTAAGGCCCGGCCACCAAAACTACTCCCGTAAATCCCGATACATCTTACTACCTACCGGATGTGTAGCATATGGACTGCTATGTGCCTCCTGCAAAATCTTCTGCCTTAACTCCTCGTCTCTAGGCATACACACTTTTCCCTGAAAACACAACACTCTATCGCTGCTCAAGCTATACCCCTCCAATCCACTATCCTGCACTTGCAAGCACTGTGCGCTTAAAACTTCATCCACCAATTGTTTCTCATTAACCTGATCTACCCACGTTGGCTTCACTTGCAACTCTGCTAACAGGCTTCCGTCATCATACAGACTAAGGTGGGCAAACATGGCTCTTAACTCTGCCACCACCTTATGGCTCAAGGAGTCCGCTACCACATTAGCCTTTCCCAGTTGGTACTCTATCGAGCAATCATAGTCCTTTAACAACTCGATCCACCTCCTCTGCCTTAAATTTAGCTCCTTCTGTGTAAAAAGGTACTTTAAACTTTTGTGATCCGTGTACACTATAGACTTCTCTCCATACAAATAATGTCTCCAAATTTTTAGGGCAAAAACCACTATAGCCAATTCTAGATCATGCGTCGGGTAGTTCACTTCTTGAGGTCTCAACTGTCGAGAAGCATACGCTACTACTTTCCCCTCTTGCATCAGCACACATCCCAATCCTATGTGCGACACATCACAATAAACCAGAACTCCTTCCCGGCTTCAGTTGAATCAACACCGAGCTTCACAAAATCCTTTTCAACTTCTCAAAACTCTCTTGTTGCTTGTCCGACCATACAAACGGAACCCTTTCCTCAAAGAATTTGGTTAATAGCGCCGCAATCGAGAAAACCCTTCTACAAACCTTCGTAATATCCCGCCAAACCCAAAACTCAATCTCCCACGCACTTCAAAGCTTCTAGTCCAATACAACCTCAATCTTCCTAGGGTCCACTCTAATCCTCACCGACACCACATGACCCAAAAAGGTAACTTCCTTCAACCAAAATTCGACTTACTAAACTTTATGATAAACCCTTTTCCTTAAGAATCGCAACACCACTCGCAAATGCGCCATGCCCTCCTCCGATTTCGAGTACACCGAATATCATCTATAAATACTACAACGAACCGATCCAAATACTAATTAAACACCTGGCTTCATCATATCCATAAATGTCATTGGTGCATTCACAACCCGAACGACATTACCAAAAATTCATAGTGTCCAGACGAGTATGAAACGCCGCCTTATGGATATCCGCCTCCTTCACCTTAAGTTGGTGATATCCCAACCTCAAATCTATCCCGAGAGGACCGATGCTCCTTGTCGGTTGAACAAGTCGCCTATCCTCGACAACGGATACTTGTTCTTAATTGTTAATTTATTCAATCGCAAGAGTCTATGCACATTCGCATAGACCCGTCCTTCTTCTTAACAAAGAGTACAAGCGCTCCCCAAGGTGATACACTTGGCCGGATGAAACCCCTATCCAACAACTCCTAATCTATGCTTTCAACTCCACCAACTCCTTTGGCGCCATCCTATACGGAGTAATAGACACTGGCGCTGTTCCCGGTAGAAGATCTATACCGAACTCTACTTCGCGATCCGGGATAAACCCGAAAGCTCTTCCGAAAAAACATCAATAAACTCTTTCACCGTTTGGACACTTTCTATCTCCAATTCCTTAACCTCCAAAGCACAGGCATAGACCACAAATGCCTCACCTCCTTTCTTTACCATCTTCTCAGCCTTCAGCGTGGACACCACATTGGATAGGTAATTCCTTCTCTCACCTATCATCACCACCTCTTCACCTCGAATCGATTTTAGCACCATGCGCTTAGTCATATATCCTAGTTCTCGCTCGGTACTTAACTAACCAATCCATTCTCAAGATTAAATCGAACTCCCCGAAGGGTAGTTCCATCAAATCCGCTTGAAACACTACCCCTTGAAGTTCTAGGGGTACATCATTATACGCTTTGTCTACTACCACAGTGTCCTGTAGGGCTAACTACCGCCATCTTCCTAGTAGAAATCTCATAGGCTAAGTTCAAAGTTTCCACTATACTACTAGCAACATATGAGTGTGTCAAACCAACATCAATTAAAGCAATGTAAGGCAACCCAGAAATTATAAACGTACTAGTTATAACGTCCGGCGTCGCCTCCTCTCGACACTTCACAGATAGACCAACCCAGTCGCCTTGCATTAGCACCTCAAAGACTCGGCCAGTGCTCCACTACCGTCTGCTACCATTTCCACCCCTAACTACACCTCGACCCTCTCCTGTGGTTATCGGCCATCTCTCCGAATTGACCACGCCCTTGATCCTCACTTGAGTCCTAGCTAACTTTTACTTGACAATTCCTTAAACGGTGCTCTATTGACCCGACTCAAAACACCTCTATTACCATTTCAAAGACTCTCCGAATGAGACTTCCCACATCGAGCACACTAAGGTGGCTATCGAAAGAAGAGCAAGCTTTGCGGCTCGATCTAGTCCACCAAATCTAGCCCTCTTCTGTGAACTTTCAGTAGACCTCGACGGCCCAGAACTCCTTTTATCCCTACCTCGGTCCTGATTCTGTCTCTCGATTCGCCTCACCTCCTCAGCTATTCTGGCCTTATCCACGAGAACAGTAAATTCCCTTTCTGGCTGAGGTGCAATCAACACCCACAACTCATCTCTTAGCCCGTCCTCAAACCTGACACAGTGCTCATGTTCCGTAGCCACCATTCTCCGAGCATACTTAACCTCAAAATTTTGCTTCGTACTCGGGTACCGACTTATTCCTCTAAACCAAATTTAGAAATGCCCTACGTTGCGCATCAGTATAACCAGCTCCCACATACTTCCTCTGATAGGTGCCCTAAAATAATCCCAGGTGATGTCTTCAGCCACTGCACCATCCCTGACCGTGAGCCACCATTGATACGACTCATCCCGGAGAAGAGACACTATCCCTTTCAACTCCTCCTCAGCCGAGAAGTCTAAGTCATCCATTATACGCTCTGTTGCCTCTAACCAGTACTCAGCAGTATTGGGAGCTACACCGGACACCCCTTAAATACCTCCGCTCCGTTAGCTTGGAGTCGCTCAGCCACCGATTTTTGAGCTCCTGAACTCGCGCCTGCCCCGACAACTCTTTCCAAAACCCGCAGTAATGCTTGAGATACTATATCATTACCACCATTTTGGTCCTGAAACTCAACTTTCGCCGCCGGCAGATCTGGCATCACATTCCCTGACCCATGGCCAGACCCTGCTGGCTCTGACAAGGCCATCCTCCCCCTACCACGGCCACGTAGCGGACATCCACGACCTCTTGTACTCATGCTTCTCGTTCGCGTTTAGATGGTTAAGAATTTTATGAATTATTAATTCTGTTCACTATTTATCCACAAACAATTTTATGAAAGATAGTTTTAAAAGTGATTCTTTCGAATTTGAATCTATCTATAGTTTCAGTTTCAGGCTTATCTCCTAGTTCTAAGTACATTTATCGCATAACCAACATCTACAGACCACATTCAACATGTAGGGGTATTTTCGTCATTTCACTACTCGGGGGAATTTTTGTAATTTTTCAAAATAAAGTTTCAGGTGATTTTTCAAAATAAGGGTATTTTGGTAATTTTTTTGTGAAGTAGGGGTATGTTGGTAATTTTTCAACTCGGAGGTATTTCGGTAATTTTATAAGTTAGGGGGTAATTTAGTAATTTCACAAACTAGGGGTACTTTGGTCATTTTTCAAATCTAGGGTCGTTTTTACAAATCAAGGGGTAAATTTGGTGATTTCAAAACTAGGGTTTTTTTTTCAAAACAAGGTGACTGGTCCCTTTCGGGTTTTAATTATAAGGTTTAGCCTGTGAACAAGTCCTTACGGCCGATTGAACTGGCCATCACAAGACCGTAGGATTCGAGCGAGAGGAGGTGAGTCACTGGGACTGCTTAAATACCAAGCTCTCCCTGAATCCACTCCTAGACATGCACATGATAGTTGCCACACCCTAACTCGGCAGCTCACTCACAGGTTTGTTTGATTGGACTTAAGTTTTATGTAATTAAGAAGTTGTGTAAACTAGCCCTATGGTCCATCAAGATTATCATGCTCAACTACGCCTAGAAACCCATAAAGCCCAACATATAAACATTAAATCAAAGGTTAGGTACTTACACTGGTGGATCGGGGTCAAGACTCGTGTACCATGCTTTCCGGAAAAATTTCATTTCACAAACTCTTAAAACATATTTTGGCCTTAAACCCACAATCGAGCTTTTGAACTGGCTCGATACCAAAATGTAACACCCCAAACCCAATCAAAATGCTACAACCGAATCAAAATATTTTGAAAATCGATTTGTCAATTTGAAAGAAAATATTTTGAAAATTGATTTGTCAATTTGTTTAAGGAGAAAACTTTTGGATAATTTTGGAGAAAACGAAGTTGAGTCTTGTGACGTTTAAAAAGTGTTGAAACTTGTTTTAGAAAAAAAACTTAGTTGTCTTATTGTTACTCCGCATTTATTACTTAATCAGTGAACATGTTAAAAAACAAGTACTTATCGAGGTTTTGAAAACAACCAATTCATATTTACCAGGTATGCTTAACGAAAGTTATAGAAACAACCAAACAAAACGTCCCAAAAATAAAAGTTAAGAGGCCTTATTACAATGCTGAAAACCCAAAGCAAATAAACAACTATGTCCAAATGAAAACTTTATAATAAAACAAATGCTGAGCATGGCCACCTTGAGTCCACTCCGGCTCCAAATCCACGATCTAAGGCTGATCTGCAAAATATAAAGGAAAGGGTGAGTCATCTAGACTCAGTGTGTAAATCCCCATCCCAAAAAAATTAAGCTCTTACACAAATTCAAATACCAATATGTATGTCACGCGACCCATCAACCTAGGTATCCATCCGTGTCTCCCAAATCTACCCCTTGTGGTACCAAACCACTAGTGGTGCCAAACTACTGGTGACCGAAGTCACAAATAAACATATGTGGTACCAAACCACTAAGACTTAGTCATAATCTTTATAATATGTGGGGCCAACCCAATCGTGTGAAACTAAATCACTCGGTGACAACCGATAGATCATACCCCCTCCTCTCATTACCCATAACATATATTCATATTTACAATATCAAGATGATCATGCTTAACATACATAATTATGTATACGTATATCATACTCTCATAGATCACAATCAACACAAGAAACATAACCACTTACCCAAGATCCCCACTGTTACCCACAAGGGTATTTTGGTAACCACAATGCCAATCCGACTTTTATCAACACATAACAATTAACATATTAAGTAAAGAAAGTGTGTAAGAGTTACACATCCGTTCTCGTACTAGCGTTTTCGCTTTCTACGCCATCACACTCGAGACTACGACTATCGACCCACGATTTACTTTTGATGTTGGCCCGCACCCGAATGGCCAATCTCACACTCCCGATACTAATCGTTTCTTGTACTTTAGCGTTGGGTTTACAGATCCAACCCCTCCTATCGCTTGACTGTTATTAGTGTCCATAATAACTCCTTGGTCACTAAACCAATAAAACGATGAGATCCAATTGATTAAATTAATTGTATACTTAAAACGAACCCTTATCTAATCTATCGAATCCCGAAAAACCCTTAAGAAATTGTCGCCTTCCTACCTACATTTGGCCAAGCCCAAAAGATTAAACCAAAGCGCTTATCACAACCAATCGAGTACCATACAATATTCGGCCAAAGAGGAAAGAACACGAAAGCAGCTATTTGGCCGAACCTACCACCAACCTACCTTCGGCTTTTCCACAAATCGACAATACAGGGCACAGCAAGACAGGATTTGGCTACCAATAGCAGAGAGTGAAGCCGATAGAGCCTTAGGAAAAATATGATTCGGGTTAGATACTAATTGAAATAGAGAGAAATCGTAGAGAAGAAAATCCCGAAAACTTACCAAACTAAAGAGGTGTATTCGGCTATGGTGCACCTTCGGGGAAAAAGAGACAACCCAAGAGAGGTTCGGCTATGGGAGAAGAAGATGGGAACCAGGGTATTTGGCTTTAGAAGAATTTTGGAAAGGAGAATAAGGCTAGGGAATTTCAGTTTTGTCAAGAAGCAGAGAGAAAAGAAAGAAAAGAATTTCGGCTTGAGAGAAAAGATGAGAAAAAAAAAAGGAAAAATGAAAGAAAAGATGGACACTTTGGCTACTAAATTTCGACAATACATACACACAGAGTTGGAGTTTCGGCCAACTCTCTCTCTTCTGATAGCCCTTATCTCAACTGATAACTTAATCATTATCTTACCCTTTAAAAGAGACCACCTTTAAACCAACTCTTCCCTTCCCTATTATCATCTTTTAATTATCCAAAAATAAAAGAATTCAAGCTCCTAAATTGTAGCACATGCCGCCCTCCCCTTCCCTAGGAGTGCCAATTTTGGCCCATTAATTTGGGCCCCAAAGGCCACACTAGGCCCAAACTCCTCCCCCTTGTGACGCCACCTACATGCCCACTTATAGCACCTCCAAACATTGGGCCACAAGCCCAACTTGCTAGTAAACATACTTACTTAACTTAATTCATAAACTAACACTATTTATAATCAATTTAACCCAGGTTTAAGCCCAAACCTGAGCCCAATACACACCTCAAGGCCTTAACCTACTAATTTAGCCATGCAACATACTAAATGCACAGACCCCCAAAATCAGGATATTACATCAGTCCTCTGGCCTAAGCAACACGCCACTTACCCCCTAAACCAGCATGCTTTTTATGTCATGCTTTACCCATATTTATTTAAAAGCTTATTAACCAAAAGCAAGGGTTTTATTCCTTAAAAACCAAAATCTTGCACAAGCCCAGGCTCGAACCCAGGACTTCTTAGACACTCCCAAACACACCCAAATCACTTGGCCACTAAAGCAGTGTAACACCCCAAACTCGGCCCATGCGTTATGACCGGATCTGACATGTCACATGAGGAAAACATGTTAAATCCTTTTTATTTGAACTAAAATAGGTATTAATTCATTATAATCAAGAAAACAAGTTTGATCCACGAAGGTTGATTGAAAAAAATCGATAATTTAAACTAATGAACTTATAAAACCGTGACCTTAGAAAATGTCGTTGATAATTTGAAAGAAAGTCCGAGTTAAATCATTTGTAAAAGTTTATTTATAAAATCCACTTATTAATCAATTTGGAAAATTGTTGATTATGCTTTTAGAAAATTCCCATTTAAAATAAATCAAGCAAAATAATAAGTACGTCAAACATAAAGCAAAAATAAAATATTCCAGATGCTTTATTACAACTTAAAAATCCAAAATAATAAAAGTAATAAAGTAAACGAAAATAGAAATTTAAAGTTCAATGACACCATTTTCTGAAGTATGGCCTCCACCGAGTCACCCATGGCCCAAGTCCCCATCACTGAGTTTTACCTACAAGGATTAAGAAAGAAAGGGGTGAGTTACAAGAACTCAGTGCGTAATCCCATTACCGTCAACCACTGGGCCTGAACCCGTTTAGTAACATCTTGCGCCTGAGCCCATATAGCATAATCTTGGGCCGAAGCCCATTTACATAACAATATATATATGTGCAATGTATGAAACCCAACCAATTCATCCAACACACCCCCATACCAACCATCACACCTGTGGGGATCAAGTCAACCCACCCCGCCATCACACCAAAACACAGGCAAATTGCCATTTATAATATTTTATTGTGGCTGAGCCACCAGAAACGCTGCAGTCAAACTGCTTTTTATAATATTTGTGGCTGAGCCACCAGAGTCATAAGCACATTAATGAACAAATTGTGGCAATGCCACCAAGCTACACTTCTCTACATTCAATTTGTCCCAACCCATGCGATATGTAAAATGCAACATACATAATAAAGCATAATATCCACATATATGTACAACAATCATTAATCCAATAATTTATTACGACAAATCGGCCAATTATAGAACATTGTAAATCGGGCTACTAAAGCATTCTAGCAATTTGGCCCATAGGGGCATTTTCATAATTCGACCCATAGGGGCATTTCAATAAATTTCACAACCCAAAGGTATTTCTATAATTTTACCCATCGAGGGTATTTTCGTAATTTTGCAACCCCGAACTTAACTACTAATTTGGGGCATAAAAATTGAAACTGTCCATCTACATCATATTGACTAAATTGACTATAACTCGAGTTAGAAAACTCAAAATTTAGATCCGTAAATTTTTCTTGAAACTAGACTCATAAATCTTCTTACTACAATTTTTCCAGAATTTTTGGCTTAGCCGTTTAGTACAGTTTATTCATTAAAGTTTCCCCTGTTTCACTGACCAATGGTTCTGACCTCTCTTAACCTAAATTCAAATATCTCCTCATACAGTTTTTATATGTTGCTCCTACTTGTATATATTGAAACTAGACTGACTAAGGAATCTATACATATAAATTATAACTTATAATTCACTTTGTACAAATTTGAATGATTTTTCCAAGATAGAATAGGGAACCACGAAGTCATTCAGAACCAGTCTCACTAAAATTAAAATATCACAGAATATAAAATACCTCTTCCTACTCTGTTTCTTTCATATAAAAATAGACACAATAAGAATTAATTCTATACCTTATTCACCTTCTAATTAACTTTCTCCTATTTTTGTGATTTTTCAAAATCACGTCACTGCTTCTAAACAAAAACTGTTTCATTGCAAAATATGGTTACCACTACGAACATACGCACACCCGAGTGATCACAAATGCCGTTTTTGATTTTTCGATCTTTCTACCAAATCACAAAACATTTCATGCAAATATTCAGAGAGGTGTGAGATTACACGCCATTACAAACCTGTATTCGGAAGAGGTATGAGATTACACACCTTATTGGATTTCCTAAAGAACCACTCTTCGTTGCCCCCACAATCGTGATCCTTCCCTACTAGGTTCTAAAATCCAGCCTTGCACTTTGGCTATTGCAACGAGTTCCTAAATAAATAAGTGATGTACCAAAGGGGTTAGCCTTCATCCAATATTCGGCCCTTCCACAAGAGCAAGAAGTTGATATCATTACCACAAAATAGAATCACATGAGCGGTGCAAAACATCGAAATAAATAGTAACATCTTACCACCAATATTCGTCCTAATCACCCACTTACCAATCAACTTCCGAAACCAAGGCTAAGAGAAGGATAAGTACAGCAAAGAATGGCTTGAAAGTTTCGGCAAAACAAAGGAAGAATGAATAGGATGGATTGAGGGTTACGGCACAACAAGGGGACAAAATGAACAATGCTAGGTATTTCGGCCAAAACAAGAGAAAAGTAGTTGGTAAAGAAAATGCCAAAATGAACAAAGCTTTGCAAAAATAGCCAAGAGAAATTCGGTTCTCCCTTTTCTCTCCCTACCAAAACCTTGTATCATCTTTACCAAAAAGATGAGTGTTGACCCCAAAATATTCTTTCCAAAACATCCTCCACATAATAGGCCAACATGTCTCCTTTTCTTGCCTTTTTCTTTTGATTCTTTCCTTCCTTTTCCCTTATTTTCCTCCTTACCATATTCCTTAGCCTCCTTTCCATAAATAAAAATTCTTCCTTGCCTTAATTAAGACCATGGCCGACAGTTACCTTAAAGCACCAAAAAAAAATTAATCCAAAACAAATGCACTAGGTGGGATTCAACCCAAGCTCTCCCATCAGCTAATTCACGCCACTTGCCACTAAGCCACAACCTCCTCTTGTGCTAGCAAGTTTCCCAATTATTCCCTTATGCTAGATGCCACTTGTCTTCTCCCCTTTAAATGCTTCAACACTAAAATTTTCCTATGGCCTAACTTGAACCCGGAGCTTCCTAGAAACCCCGTAACTTTCCAAAATCACCTTCCTAATAAGACCAACTTGAAATAATGCCGTTCTCTTATTCTCAAAAAAAATTTAAATACTCCTTACATCTAAGGCCCATTGGGCCCAATTCTACTAGGCCCGATTTTGGGATGTTACAATTCTACCCTCCTAAAAAATTTCATCCTCGAAATTTCCAACCAACTACTAAACGCACCACTCAAGTCACACCACTATGATTTCGCTACGCACTTTGACCTTAATAACACTAATGTACTTTTAATTTAATCTTGAATCCTCTTACACATAACCAAACATCTAACCATAGAAGCAAGTAGTTATCTTCCACTTCTACCTAAAATTTCTACATTCAAACATCACGTCCAACCAAAACATACTTGACTTGATGGTGATGAAACAATCTCGAGCCTTATGCTCCATAGACCCGCATCTCAAGCATGCTCCCGACCTCCTTCAGCATTCTCCCGGATGACGCCTTCTACAATAATCGCAAGCCAGAAAGTTTGGACGTACCTTAACATGCTTTACAGATCGAGAATGCGGCTCTAGAGAACTGCGATCTCTTTTCTTCTTATAGTCTATGCACCCAACCCGAAGTGCTTCACCGATTCCTTTAACCTCCTCCAATATCTCCTTAACAAGCTGAGTCAACACATCAGCTCCGGCTCGATCATGAGACCCCGTCTCAGTCACTAGCGATGTCGATGCCTCCCTTTCGGGCACATGCCTCGGTGCTGAAGATCCAGCTCTAGCACCTCGGCCTCTACCACAGCTACGTCCACCGTGTCCACGTCCTCTAGCGCTCATATTTACTAAGTCGATTTAAGCTTATTAAGAGTCTTATGGATCAGTATACTATTCAATGTTTATTAAACAATGTTTTATGGAGTATAAGAAGTAAAGTCACTTTCGCACAATGCATCATAGAGTCTCAATCTCTATAGTTTCAACTCCTAAAGCTAAAAGTTCTAGAGTATTTCTACAGTCATACCATAATAATCATAAAATAAAAACATAAACTTACTTGACTTGGTGCCGGATACCCGCGGTGCCATACTTCCTTTGGAACATGCATTTATAAATCAAATTTCAATAGCTTTGGAAATCATTTTTGAACCCAAACCAAAGCCGAGTTTTACAACTGGGCTCGATACCATAAAATGTAACACCCCAAACCCGACCCATACGTTATGACCGGACCTGACATGTCACATGAGGAAAACATGTTAAATCTTTTTTATTCGAACTAAAATAGGTATTAATTCATTATAATCAAGAAAACAAGTTTGATTTGAAATATTTGATAAAAATACTACTAACCATGAATGTTGATTGAAAAAAAATCGATAATTTGAACTAATGAACTTATAAAATCGTGACCTTTGAAAATGTCGTTGATAATTTGAAAGAAAGTCCGAGCTATATCATTTGTAAAAGTTTATTTATAAAATCCACTTATTAATCAATTTGGAAAATCGTTGATTATGCTTTTAGAAAATTCCCATTTAAAATAAATCAAGCAAAATAATAAGTATGTCAAACATAAAGCAAAAATAAAATATTCCAGAGGCCTTATTACAACTTAAAAACCCAAAATAATAAAGGTAATAAAGTAAACGAAGATAGAAATTTAAAGTTCAATGACTCCATTTTCTGAAGTATGGCCTCCACCGAGTCATCCATGTCCCAAATCCACATCACTGAGTTTTACCTACAAGGATTAAGAAAGAAGGGGGTGAGTTACAAGAACTCATGTAATCCCTTATCACAACCACTAGGCCTAAACCTGTTTAGTAACATCTTGGGCCTGAGCCTATATAGCATAATCTTGGGCCGAAGCCCATTTACATAACAGAAATATATATATGTGCAATGTATGCAACCCAACCCATCCATCCAACAGACCCCCGTACCAACCATCACACCTGTGGGGATCAAGTCAACCCACCCCGCCATCACACCAAAACGCAGGCAAATTGCCATTTATAATATTTTATTGTGGCTGAGCCACTAGAAACACTGCATTCAAACTGCTTTTTATAATATTTGTGGCTGAGCCACCAGAGTCATAAGCACATTAATGAACAAATTATGGCAATGCCACCAGGCTACACTTCTCTTCATTCAATTTGTCCCAACCCATACGATATGTAAAATGCAACATACATAATAAAGCATAATATCCACATATATGTACAACAATCATTAATCCAATAATTTATTACGACAAATCAGCCAATTATAGAACTTTGTAATTCGGCCCACTAAAGCATTCTAGCAATTCGGCCCATAGGAGCATTTTCGTAATTCAGCCCAAAGGGGCATTTCGATAAATTTCACAACCCAAAGGTATTTCTGTAATTTTACCCATCGAGGGTATTTTCATAATTTTGCAACCCCGAACTTAACTACTAATTTGGGGCATAAAAATTGAAAACTGTCCATCCGCGTCATATTGACTAAATTGGCTATAACTCGAGTTAGGAAACTCGAAATTTAGATTCGTAAATTTTCCTTAAAATTAGACTTATATATCTTCTTACTACAATTTTACAAATTTGGACCATTTCTCGATTTGTGCATGTCATCCTTGCGCAGGGGGCATGTTAATCTTCTCTGTATCGTTCCAGTTTTATCGGATGTCCCCTGTTTATTCATTAAAGTTTCCCCTATTTATTCATTAAAGTTTCCCTTGTTTCACTGACCAATGATTCTGACCTCTCTTACCCTAAATTCAAATATCTCATTGTACAGTTTTTATACGTTGCTTCCACTTGTATCTATTGAAACTAGACTCACTAAGGAATCTATACATATAAATTATAACTCATAATTCACTTTGTACAATTTTGAATGATTTTTCCAAGACAGAATAGGGAACCACGAAGTCATTCAGAACCAGTCTCACTAAAATTAAAATATCACAGAATATAAAGTACCTCTTCCTACTCTATTTCTTTCATATAAAAATAGACACAATAAGCTTTAATTCTATACCTTATTCACCTTCTAATTCCCTTTCTCCTATTTTTCATGATTTTTCAAATTCACGTCACTGCTGCTAACCAAAAACTGTTTCATTGCAAAATATGGTTACCACTATGAACATACGTACACCCGAGTGATCACAAATGCCGATTTTCGATTTTTTGATCTTTCCACCAAATCAAAAAACATTTCATGCAAATATTCAGAGAGGTGTGAGATTACACACCATTACAAACATATATTCGGAAGAGGTATGAGATTACACACCTTATTGGATTTCCTAAAGAACCACTCTTTGTTGCCCCCACAATCGTGATCCTTCCCTACTAGGTTCTAAAATCCAACCTTGCACTTTGGCTATTGCAACGAGTTCCTACATAAATAAGTGATGTACCAAAGGGGTTAGCCTTCATCCAATATTCGGCCCTTCCACAAGAGCAAGAAGTTGATATCATCACCACAAAATAGAATCACATGAGCGGCGCAAAACATCGAAATAAAGAGTAACATCTTACCACCAATATTTGTCCTAATCACCCACTTACCAATCAACTTCAAAAACCAAGGCTAAAAGAAAGATAAGTAGCAGCAAAGAATGGCTTGAAAGTTTCGGCAAAACAAAGGAAGAATGAATAGGATGGATTAAGGGTTTCGACACAACAAGGGGATAAAATGAACAATGACTAGGTATTTCGGCCAAAACAAGAGAAAAGTAGTTGGTAAAGAAAATGCCAAAATGAACAAAGCTTTGCAAAAATAAGCAAGAGAAATTCGGATCTCCTTTTCTCTCCCTACCAAAACCTTGTATCATCTTTACCAAAAAGATGAGTGTTGACCCCAAAATATTCTTTCCAAAACATCCTCCACATAATAGGCCAACATGTCTCCTTCTCTTGCCTTTTTCTTTTGATTCTTTCCTTCCTTCTCCCTTAGCCTCCTCCTTTCCATATTCCTTAGCCTCCTTTCCATAAATAAAAAGTCTTCCTTGCCTTAATTAAGACCATGGCGGACACTTACCTTAAAACACCAAAAAAAAAAATAATCCAAAACAAGTGCACTAGGTGGGATTCGAACCCAAGCTCTCCTATCAGCCAATTCACGCCACTTGCCACTAAGCCACAAGCTCCTCTTGTGCTAGCAAGTTGCCCAATTATTCCCTTATGCTAGACGCCACTTGTCTTCTTCCCTTTAAATACTTCAACACTAAAATTTTCCTATGGCCTAACTTGAACCCGGAACTTCCTAGAAACCTCGTAACTTTCCAAAATCACCTTCCTAATAAGTCCAACTTGAAATAATGCCGTTCTCTTATTCTCAAAAAAATTTAAACACTCCTTACGTCCAAGGCCCATTGGGCCTAATTCTACTAGGCCCAATTTCGGGATGTTACAAGCAGACAGGTATTTATGTTAAAAACTTTCAAAAATAAATACCTAAGTTTTGGGGCGTTACATAAATAACAAATCGCGTGAAAGAGCGAAGGAATGGAAGTGGTCGGAGGCGAAGCAAGTAAGGAAGGGTGGGTGAGAGGGGCTGACGTTAAGGGATGAAGGTTTCAGAAAGGTTAAGGGCAAAAAATGAAAATGGGAAAAAATTATTCCACATGGGCTGAATCACCATTCAATGGTGAAGAAACGAAACACCTATGCTGCATTTTCCCAAAATAAGGCCTTATTCCACACGGATTGTAATAGATCATTATAGTCAACCAAACTAATGTTTGGTGGTAAACCCACCAAATTGGGTTGGAATCCATTCATAAACCCCCAACCAAACATGTTGTTAGTTATTTGTTTGCAAATTTTTGGGGGATAGGGTTTATTGTTTTTGTTTACTTTCAATGACCAATTTTATTTTAAGTTCTTTTCAATTTCGTAAATTGTTTTCCTAGGTTAATTTATTTTTATTTAATTGTTTTTAAGTCAAAATAAAAAGACTTATTTTCTTTTAAAGTTTTAATTGGTACAACCAATTATAATTCACCAATAAAAATACATTAAAAAAGAAAAGAAAGCTAAGAGGTCAAATCAAATGGGGAAATGCAAGGAAAAAAAAGGAAAATTTTCTATTCAATTCTTGTACACTTTTTTTTCTACAGTAACATTTTCTATTGAAGAAAAGAAAGTTGATGATTTGGGTTTATGTTGATATCATGTTTGATTCTGATATAATAAATACATTGCTGTTATCCTAAATTGTCAACCATCATGCCGATTTGGGGTTCTCATACTCAGTTCATATTATTCGAGTAATTAAAATTTTTCATATTATTCTGGAAAAAAGCTAAATTTTTAACGTGATTCAAATATTTTTAATGTAATACCAAATTTTCTAATGGATACTAATATTTCAAAGGCAATACTAAAATACCAAAATTTTTAACGAGATCCTCTTAAAAATTTTAGTATTTTATTAGAAATTTTTGTATACCAAAATTCGGAATCTAACAACCATTGCCAAGAAGGTCGTCACTTAGTAGCATCCATTGCCGTTATCCGACAATCAATCAACACCAAAAATCCACCTTAAAATTATTTTGACCCTTTTCAAACTTGACATCAGTTTTATTAGGCCCATGCAAGGTATCTAGATTGGTTTTTCAAGCACAAGCTCGACCCGATTTGAAAAATGACATTATTTTTTTGTCCAAGCCTGACCCAATTTAAAAAAGGTATACTTGGGGTTGACTTAGTCCGTCCATATTGTTTTTTTTTAGATTAGTTTTTTTATTTAAAAATAATTTTTTAAAAGATATTATACACTAAATGCACTAAATAAAGTTAAAATAAAAGTTTTCTAACACATTAAACATAAATTAAAAAATTATTTATATTAAAAGACACTACCATAAATATAATAATTTTTTATTATATTAAAAATATAATATTTTTTATTTTATTAAATATAATTTTTAAAATTTTATATTTTGGGTTAGGTTATTTAGTTGCGTAAGTTTTTTTAGGTTTTGGGTAATGATTTTAATTGTTATTGGGTTAGTTATTTAATATAATTATATAATTATTATTTGACATGTGAAATTAATATAATTACTTTTTATAACATAATATATTCAGGTCGGGCTTGGGCGAAAAATCTTGCCAAGGCCTAACCCATATAGAAAATGGGCCTTAAATTTTACCCAAGCCTATTTTTTAGGCATCATATTTTTCTCCAAACCCTCCAATTTTTCAGGCGGGCCTTTGATCGTGGGTGGGTGACCTAGCTCATGAGCAAGTCTAGTTTTGTAAAAAAAAAAAACCCAAAATTTCATAGTTCTATAATGTAACAGCCTGTTTTCAATGGTGTTAGAAATAGTGATTTTGTGACCATGATTTTGACGAGCGAGTTAGTATTTTAATATTTATTTAAGTTTACAAGTATTTATTAAGGTCGTATTAAATTTTCATTAAGAAATTTTAAAGTTTGGATAGTTAATTAAGTAAAAAGGACTAAATCATAAAAGCTAAAAATTAGTTCTATTAATTAATTGAAAGAATTGGGCTAGTAGCTTACCGTTTAGCTTTACCGACAAAATTAGAGAAAATTCATAATGTTTTCCATGTATCAATGTTACGATAGTATCGATCTGAACCCTCATACGTGATTTTGTCAGGCGATGTGGAAATTCAGCTTGATATGTCGTATAATGAAGAACCAGTTAGAATCTTGGCTCGGGAAGTTAAAGAATTAAGAAATAAACGTATAGCTTTGGTTAAAGTTCTTTGGCGCCATCACGGGGTAAAGGAAGCTACCTAAGAATCAGAAGAGGCTATGAAAGTGCAATACCTGAACCTATTCTCTGGTAAGATTTTAGAGGACGAAAATTCCTTTAGGGGAGAAAGTTGTAACAGCTCGTTTCTAGTTGTGTCAAAAACAGTGGTTTTGCGACCACAATAGTGACGAGCAATTTAGTATTTTAATATTTATTTAATGTTTATGAGTATTTATTAAGGTCGTATTAAATTTTTGTTCAGAAATTTTAAAGTTTGGATAGTTAATTAAGTAAAAAGGACTAAATCATAAAAGCTAAAAAAGTTAGTACTATTAATTAATTGTATCAATTAGTTATGGAAAGCTAATTAAATGGACTTAGTGGGTGAATATACCATATAACATGTTAGTGGATAGTTATGGACAAGGTTGACTTGAAATTTTTAATTAACAATAAGGGTAAGATGGTCAATTAGTAAATAAACATAAAATTAATTAAGTTAAAATCTCCTTCTTCTTCATTTGGATGTTCTTGTACCAAAGCTTAGTTCTTGTGCATGGTATTTATTTTATGCTTGTTTTTATTGATTTTTATGTTTTTGAGCTCGTATTAGATTAATCTAGCTAGCCTGGGGGTCAATTTGTAAAGTTGTTAAAAGTCTAGGGACTTTCATGAATAACTTTGTAGTGTTTGTGAATTTAGTTGATAGATTATTAAACTTGGTTGTTAGATAGACATATTTTGTTAAATGATTTTTGATGATTTTAAAGTTTAAGGGCCTATTTGAGAAAATAGAAAAATTCAATGATAATAGTGTGAAATAGTAGAAAATATAGGTTGTTTGTAAACCTATTAAAAATTAGTTAGCATGGTTTTTAGTTAAAAATTTTTAATTAGCAAGTTTTAGATTTAGGGACTACATTGTACAAAAGCTAAAATGTTAGGGGTAATTTCATAAATCACATTAAAATGGGTTATAAGCTACAATTAATGATATTAAGTTCTCGACTTTGTTGTAACAATCGTTGTAATCGAAGTAAGTTCGTATGAGTATTAAACTTAATTGCTGTTTTGATTATATGTTAATTAATGTTATGCTAGGTATAATTAAATTGATAATAATATTATGTTTTGGATATTGGATGGTTTACTAGTCCCGTTTGAACATTATGAATAATTAGGATACAAATGACATGTCATTAGGGATTATATGGTTTTGGATGCTGGTCCGGATGTCCTACCAGTAGTAGAGGTCCTGCATTTGTTGCGGATTCTCCACAACTCGTGTGAGCAGCATCGTGTAGATAACATTCCGACCCACAGCTCGTGTGAGTAGACCTATTTCACAGCTCATGTGAAAATTATTAAGACGGTTACAGTTACATGAAAAGGCAAACTTCTTAAGAGCATTTCTCGAGTATCTGATGTTATTCTATATGGTTCAACGGGTAATTAAGGTTTAATGGAAATGTATGTATATTAGTTGGTTTACGTTAATTAACATATGAAATGAAAAGTATGGTATGTGCAAATGGATTGAAAAGGGAACTAATTGAACATGTGATAAATGGCATGTATATGGAATGTAACATCCTGAAAATGGGCCTATGTATTTCTGATTTAATTATACGAAATGGCATGACTTATGTATTATGAATGTATGATGAACATTTTTGGAAACTTAGAAAGTGAACATTTTGGAAACTTGGAAATGTTAAGTTAAAATAGGAAAGTGAACATTTTCGAAAACCTGGAAATGTAAGGAAAATATTTAGAAATGTTAAGTAAAAGAGGAAACTAAAACAAGGTGGCCTTAAGAAAATTAATAGAAGAAATTTGACACAAATATAGGCTTGTTTAAGTGGCTTGGTGGCACCACTTAAGGCCCAGGTAGGTGACGCCACAAGCTATGCAAATGGGCCTAGGTTCGAGCAACGTGAGAAGCAAATAAAGGATTTTATTTTGCTACAAGAAGCAAAAGGAGGTGGACGGCACTAAGGAACTTATGTGAGGAGTTTTATTCTCTTTAAAATTCGCCAAAGGGTGTGCTCAAGTGTGGATTAAATTCCTTTTATTTTAAGTGGATAAAGAAGAGATAATTGATGGGATTAATTTTATTAAGGTGATAATTAAAAGATAAAATTTATCAAGATATGGAGAGTTGGCCGATTGAGGACTCCTTGGATGGTAGTTTCACCAAGGTTGTAAAGGGGAGGCTATAGCCAAATTTCATTAAGCACTTTGGCCTCCCTATCATCTACTCTTTTCTCTCCAAAACCATCACTCTCTTTTCTTCTTCTTTAATCCAACTAGCCTAAACACCTTGTGTTCTAGCCAAGTCTTTTCCATCTCCATTACCGAAAGCGAGTAACTTATTCTCTTCTTCTCATAATCTTCCAAAAGTCAAAATAAGTCCCTCTAGCCTTAGTCAATCTTTGAAGGACTTAAAGCAAAGGGTTGTCGATTTCTTCAAGTAAGTGTAAGATCTCAGTATTTAGCATGCTTATTAGTTATAAAGTGTGCATGTACACGCTCGTTACCAATGATAGTCCTAAATCCTCGAAGAGTCAATCGGCCACACTAGGTATCCTTGCTCCTATATTCGCCAAACATAAGGTTAGTGTTATAGACCCTTCCGTCAAACCCAAAATAATTCCATTGTGGTTACACTTGAACCCAAAACTTACCTAAACGCCTTTGATTATCACCACCACACACTATGTGTTTACGCTTCCCTACAATCGGCAAATATCCACATTAATAGCCTTCTGACCACAATACTAAAAAGATTAGACTATTAACAAATCCTTACCACCACTTACCAACCAATTAAAGGATGATCGCTTCACTAGATTGTTTCCAAAACCTCAAGGCCCTACAACAAACCGATTCCTAAATCAGTGATTCACACTTGCAATCCAATGCCGAAATCGGCTCTTACCCTTGTAAAAGTCGCAGAGAATAGAGAGAAGAAGAAATAGGCATTCTGCCTTGAGCACATACCTTCCTCTAAAACCGATTGGAGAAAAAGATAGAAGAGAGCACCTTTGCTTGAGATTCGCCAACACCAATCAAAAAGGGAGAAAAGAATTCCGCTAGAGTTTTAGAGAGTAGAAGCACTTGGAATGTGGTTAAAGAAGAATGGAAAAATCGGCAAGGGTATATGTTGTTTGGGGGTTTTTGGTTTCAAGGAAGAAAATGAGAGAACTCACCTTGAAAATTCTGGCTAGGTGCACTAGACTAAAGTCGATCGAAAATGCACCAAAATGCCTAAGAACATTCTAAGACTCCCCTTGAAGACTTCAAAATTCGCTACAACCTACAAAGTTTCGACCACTAATTCAAACTAGTTTGAATTAGTCAAATTCTTAATTTCCTCTCCGCCAATCATTTGAAAATATTCAAAAGAATTTGAATAAATCAAATTCTTCTTTTCTCTTTGCCACCCTTTTTAGATTATTCACATAAAATCCAATTAAATCCTTATTATCCTGAAATTAAAATTGAGCATTTCTCTCTCATCATCCAAAATAAAGAGCAAAAGGAGAATTCTCAACTCGAACCTAGGCTCCCTTGCTCCTCTTGTGGCGCCAATTCCAGCTCCTAAGTGGCCTCCTTGTGCCACTTTTCCAAGGCCTTTTAGTGTCTAATATTCCCTCATTTAACTTGTAACCCCTACTTACTAAGGCTCCCTATCTTTAAAGCTTACAAATGGAATTTTCCTACTACTCGAGCCTACTCAAGATTCATAATTAAGTCCTATTATACCGCCGAATAACACCACAACAATCCAATCACAAGTAATTTAATTCAATCACAATAACCCCAATTTTAGGATGTTACGCTTCTACCCTTAAAATAATTTCTGACTCAAAATTACCCGATCGTAAGAGGTGGGGTATCACTGTCGATCACATCCTCGTGTTCCACGTAGCTTCCTCCGCACCATGGTTTCGCCATAGCACTTTCACCAAAGGTACCGACTTCCTACGTAGAACTTTGACATCTCGATCTAATATCCGAATCGTTCTTCCTCGAAAGATAATTTCGAGTTTACTCTCAATCTCTCGCCATCGCACAACGTGTGATGGATCCGACAGATCACCAAAGCATTGATACATGGAAGACGCCATGAATCGACTCAACTCGCTCGGCAATTAAGTCGGTAAGCTACCGGACCCACTCGCTTTAACACTCAGATATGGCCCGATGAACCTAAGGCTTAGCTTCCTTTTCACCCAAACCTTAATACCTTTTCCAAGGTGAAACTTTCGTAAAAACTTTATCTCCCATCGCATATTCCATTTCTTGCTTAAGATCAAGATAAGATTTCGCTTATCCGACGCTTCCTTGAGACGAGCCCAATCACCTTAACTATATTTTCGCTTTTCCACCAACTCGACCCAAAACTTGTCGTTCACCTAATCGCCCCAACACGTAGGAGTACGGCATTTTTGTCCATACAAGGTTTCATATGGTGCCATCCAATACTCGCTGATAACTATTGTTATAAGCGAATTCGCCAACGGTAGATACTCTTCCCAACTACCATCAAATCCGTAACACAATCTCAAAGATGTCCTCTAAAATCAGATGACCCTTTCCGACCGCCCGTCGATCGTGGATGGAATGTCAGATCGAATCCAATCATGTACCCAAAGCCCGATGCAACGCTCTTAACCTTGATGTAAATCCGATCCCTATCTCGAGATGATCGACATCGGCACTCCATACAACCTCACTATTTTCGACATACACTTAGCTAGCTTCAAGTGAGTAATCCACCTCATTGCAGATGAAGTGAGCTGATTTAGTCGACGGTCCACAATCACCCAAATCAAGGCCCTTCTTGCTAGGCGTGAGGGTAGCCCACCGATAAAATCCATAGTGATCCTCTCCCATTTCCACCGAGGATCTTCACCGGTTGAAGTAACCCCGATGGCAACGGTGTTCACCTTAACTCACGACACGCCGACACCTTCCCACATCATTCCTCCTCCGTCTTTGAATAAACCAATATGTTCATCCTTTTGAAACACCTTTTAAGATTAACATCACCAAAAACTGAAACCGAAATCTAACCCCATTATTGTGTTAGTTGAAACTAAGAAACAAGAAGGCTTGGGATCACATCCATAAGTCTCCCTACGGACTTGGTCGGATAAGGAAGAAATCTTCCAAGATCTAAGGTAAAAAGGAATATTCGTTCGAACCAAGGCCTATTTTGGTGTTTTAGATCATAATTATTCAAAATAGAACCATGCGAAACTAACCTTGCACGATATTTTCCAAGAATGAACTTTCCCAAATGGCAGTTCCATCAGATCAGCCACAAACACTACCCCTTGGAGTTCTAGGGGTACATCCCTATATAGCTTGTTTACAACTACAGAGTGACCTAGAGGGCTAATTACTGTCATCTCCCTAGAAGCAGTCTCAAAGTCTAGATTCATAGTCTCTACCACACTACTAGCAACGTATGAATGCGTCGAACCCACATCAATTAATGCAACATATGGAAGACCAAAAATTAGGAGCTTTTCGCCCACTCGCCTAGCTCTCTACATGCACTACTACCCGATCTAGACGACCCAAAACCTCTTTTACGCTTGTTCCTAAGTTACATCTCCCGCGAGACTCCTTGACCCCTTGACTACTTTAGCCTTTTCCACTAAGACGAAAAACTCACGCTCTGTTGAATCAACAACCTTAAATCATCCTTAAGTCCATCTTCAAGCGGACACAACGATCATGCTCCGTTGACACAATTCCCCAGAGCATAAGGATGACCTCGAAAATTTCGGCTCATATTACGACCGAGTCTTATTTCTTTGTATCAACCCGGAAAGGCTTTCCTCTGCGCATCGGTGTAGCCATGCCCACATACTTCTTCCGATAAATAGCTTTGAAATACTCCCAAGTAAGATCATCTGCCATAGCACCATCCCGAACCGTGAGCCACCATTGATATGACTCATCCTTTAGGCGACACCGCTCCTTTTTCTCCTCACTCGGGTCGAGATCATCCATGATCCTCTCATCGATTCTAACCAATATTAGCCGCCTTTGGATGCCACTCCCGATACACCGGAATACCTCGGCTTATTGGATCAAGTCGCTCGATGCATGATTGAGCTCCCATACTCTACTTTCCCTGATCACCATCTCAAGGGCGCAGCAACACGACTATGACATCTTGCCTCACCTAAAATCCGATCCCGCCTCCTCACCGAAAAGTTAGGGGTGGTGGCGGTATACTTCATTTCGACCCCTGATTCGAGCCTAAAGGGTTCTAACACGGTCATCCACCCCTCATCGCATCCACGACGACCACGTGCTCTAGAGCTCATTCTAACTATTGCGCTTTATGTCGATTAAGAAATTTTTATGGATTAGTACTTGTTCCACTTGGTTATCCATGACGAAATTTTATGAAGGGAGTTTAATAGAGATTCTTTCGATCAATCAAAGTTTTAAGTCCATTATCCTAGTTCACCTGAAAAAGTACATCCATTCCCTAATACCTTTCTTCCACATTCACTCTTCGGACATTTCTTCCGTTCCTATCCCAGGGGTATTTTCGTCATTTTCCTACAGGGATATTTTTGTAACAAATCAAATAAATTTTTTAAAACTTTAGTAAATCAGGGCCTTTTTAGAATTCCCAAAACTGGAGAGTATTTTTGAAAATTTGTCAAATTAAAGGTACGGCAGAATTTTAGAATCTAGGGGTATTTTGGTAATTTTGTCAATTAGGGGTAATTTTGTAAATTTTGGTAAGTCAAAAATATTTTGAAAATTTTCCAAAAATAGATTTTTCGTTACTATTAAAAAGAGATGCTCTAATGATTTTAAAACTAGAGTTTCCATAAAACATGGCTAATCCCTTTCGGGTTTTGCTCAGTATGTTTAGCCTATGACCGAGTCCTCTTGGTTAGGGTGAAAAGTATGCACCGGTAGGATTCTGTGAAGAGGAGGTGAGTCACGAGGAGCCTTAAATACCGAGGCTCTTCCTGATCCAATCCTAGACATGCACATGAGGGGTTACCACACCTAACTCTATGACTTAGTCGTAGGTTTGTTTACTTAGGCATTTAAAGTCTTATGTCTTTTGTTGGGGTAAACTAGTCCTAAAGTTTAAAGCACTTATCATACTACTCTGCGTTCCATACCTACCCTTCCACGGATAATAATTCACAAAGTGGAAGTACTTACAGGCGCGATTGGTCTTGGGAGACTCGATGCCATCTTGTTCAAAACCAAAAATATTTCAAAAGGCCTACTAAAAACATTTTGGGCCTTGGGCCTACCAGTAGCTTAACTTTAAATTGGGCTCGATATCAATTTTGTACACACCCAAACCCGCCCAAACATTACGACCGAATTTGGTATGTTAAAAGAAACATTTTGAAAAATCCCTTTATCCGATTTAATTTAAAGTAAAAGATATAATCTTGTTTTAAAACCATTGAGGTGTATGAAGAAAACCACACTTAGTTTTCAGTTCATCCTTTTCTTTTAAGATTAATCGAAACCGTGAAATCTAACCCCATTATTGTGTTAGTTGAAACTAAGAAAGTAAGGCTTGGGATCTCATCCATAAGTCGACCATAAGGAAGAAATCTTCCAAGATCTAAGGTAAGGAATATTCGCCAAGGCCTATTTTGGTGTTTTAGATCTAGTTCATAATTATTCAAAATAGCCGAAACTAACAAGTTAATAGATCTAAGGGTCAGTCGACTACAAGGAAGGAGAAATTCTTTTCCCGAAGGTACACCATAGGCCACGTGTTTTCTAGTTATTCGGTGAGTTTCGGGATTTAAAATCCACAAGGTAAGTATCTATAGCATTCAGCCAAGGCCTATATTGATACTAAGATCTATTTCTTACATGTTAAAAAGCCGAAACTAACCTATGTAGAGATCCAGTGTTTGGCCGAATACAAGGAGGAGTATAGCAAAGTTTTCGGGATTTGAGTGATAAGCAAATCGGCATCAAGGTAAGTTTTAGTGTACAAATCCTACTAGGATTTGATTTTGTGGCCGAATGGGTTTTCATTAAAACTTTAATATGGGCCGAATGTAGGGAGTTAAAGATCTAAGGCAGTAGATCGGATTTCGAGATTTCAGTGAAATTGTTAAGCGAATCAGGTGTGTACCCCACACTATCTTTTAATAAGATTTATGGCAATAATTAACATGTGCATGTTTATAAGAATGTGAATATGGCTAAGGTACCATGTTATGGTACAAAGTACTCAGGTACGTTTCCTACTCCTACTAGGAATATGAATATATGTTATTTTTAACATGTGAAAAGTGATAAGAATATGAAAAGTGATAAGAATGTGAATTAAGGTATGATATTGCATGATATGTATGATATGGGGCATATGTGTTATATGAAAATGGGAAGTTAATGTGGTGACCTAAGACCACGAAATCTGAATGTGGTGACCTAAGACCACGATAACTGAATGTGGTGACCTAAGACCACGAATTCTAAATGTGGTGACCTAAGACCATAAATTTTATAAGGGCGATGAGCACGTCGACTGCAGCGACTGCCTTCGATAGTGTGTAGCGGATGGAGGGTTGACTTAGTAGTCCCCACGATGTGCAGGTTGGTACGGGGGACGTGTGGCGAATGGCTATCTAGGTTTGGGTTCGGGTTGCATCATTATTTTTTTATTTGTTTATGAACATGTATGATAATGTATGCCCGAATTGTTAAATTTTAGTGTTGGTTACACATTGAGTCTGTTTGACTCACCCCTTGTGGGATTACTTTTCAGGTGACGACCAGTGATGGACCGGGCCGGCAGATGCTTAGGGATGGCCATGCATAGCAAGAAGTTCATTTATTTTTATTTGGACTATTTTATTTTAAGTATTTTGAATTTTTATTTTGGGATTTATTTGATGTAATAAGGCCATAGTAGCACTACTTTACTTTGCTTTTATTATTAAGCTTACAAACTTTTATTTATTAAAAGATTAAATAAATCTATTTTAAAGTAAGCCCAAATGTTTTGTCACCTAAAGTAAGGGTTTTTCTTTAAAAAAGAAATAAACTTGTTTCAACTCAAGCCCAACCCAAAACAATCTTTCTTTAAAAACACACAAGTTTTCCTAAGTAACAAAAGAATTTGAAACAGAATTTGAACATACAGATCCGTTCATAGACACCGGGAACATACCAGATCCGGTCAAGGCTCGTGGGTCGGGTTTAGGTGTTTCAATTTGGTATTAGAGCCCGCTTTTAAACTCTCGGCCTTGGGTTTAAGGCCCAAAACGTTTCAAAGTTAAGCCCAAAAGGAATTTTGTGAATTAAGCGAGTTTTTCGGCATGGCCCACTAAGTCTCCGACCCGAAGTCCACCAGGTAAGTACCCCGATCTTCTGTGTGATTTATATTATGACTTGTAGAAGGGTAGAAATGGAATGGAACGTAGATTAGTGTGATAAGTGCTTGAACCCTAGGGCTAGTTACCCCAACAATTACATAAGATTAAATGCCTAATTGAACAAACCCATGATTAAGTCACCGAGTTAGGGTGTGGCAACCATGGTACGCATGTCTAGGATTGGTTTCGATGGGAGCTTGGTATTTAAGCAGTCCTAGTGACTCACCTCCTCTCCACTCGAATCCTACCTGGTGCGTAGCCTCGGTTCATCCTAACCAAGAGGACTTATACACGGGCTAAACCCCTAACTAAAACCCGAAAGGGACTAGCCGTTTTTTTATGAAAACCCTAGTTTTATAATCACCAAATTACCCCTTGAATAGTAGCAAAAACTTACTTTGGAAAAATTTCAAAATATTTCCGATTTAAATTTTTTTTACAAAAATACCCCTAATGGTAAAATTACAAAAATGCCCTTGGTTTATGAAATTTTCAAAATACCCACAACTCTTATCAAAATTTCATTACTTAATAAAATGTTCAAAACCCCTAATTTGCAAAATATCAAAATACCTTAATTTTGGAAAATTACAAAATTGCCCCTAACCTGCAAAATTACCAAAATGACCCTGATCTTCAAAAAAATTTCTGCAACAACACTGATTTGGAAAACAAATTCTCAAACAACCTTCAAGTTTTGTAAAATTTCAAAGTATCCTTGATTTATTAAGATTTACAAATTTACCCAGGTTAATTACCAAAATACCCTTGGATTTCAAAATTACCAAAATACTCCCGGAATGAAAAATTACCAAAATACCCTTATTGACAAAATCACCAAGGAACCTTATTTTGACAAATTATGAAAATACCCCTGTAGGGTAAATTACAAAAATACCCCTGGGTAGTGGAAAAACAACAACAATGAAAACTACAACATTTCTCTGAATGAACGAAAGTTCATAATTGATTGATGGATGTATGAATGTAAAGACTGTGTGCATGTATGAATACGAAAGAACCACTCCTAAAATTCTTTTCATAAAACTTCTTCGCGGTTAATCGGTGAAATAAAGGCTAATTCATAAAATTTCTTAATCGATTAAAGCGCATCGTTAGATATGAGTTCTAGAGGACGCGTGCGTCATGGACGCGTAGAGGAAGAATGATCGTGTCGAACCCATTAGATCGGGTCAAGGGTCCGACAATGAGTTACCACCGCCACCGCCACCCCCAATTTATTGGTATCGAGCGAAGAAGCTCGAGATGGGGATGATGCTATGTCGCAGGCTATGCTACAAGTTTTGGAAATGGTGGCTGGCGCGGATGGAAATATGGGAGCTCGAAAATCTATACTCGAACGACTCCGAGCCAATGGGGCTGAAATATTTCGTGGAGTATCTGGTGTGGCACCCAGTACAGCTGAATATTGGTTGGAAGCAACCGAGTGCATTATGGATGAGCTCGATCTGATCTCGGAGGAGAAGTTGAAAGAAATGGTGGCACTACTACGCGATGAAGCGTATCAATGGTGGTTAACAGTGAGGGATGGTGCCACTGCTGAGGATCTGACCTGGGAGTATGTTAAGGAGGCATATTAGAAGAAGTATGTCGGCACACGTTATATTAATGAGCAGAGGAAGGCTTTTCTAGGATTGGTTCAAGGGAACAGTCAGTAGCAGCGTATGAAGCTAAATTTCTGAGGTTAAGCTGATATGCTCGAGGAGTAGTGGCTACGAGCATGAGCGGTGTGTTCGATTCAAGACGATTTAAGGGATGATCTAAGGTTATTGATAGCTCCACATTAGGGCGAGAGTTTTCGCGTTAGTAGAAAAGGCTAAGGTAGCCGAGGAATCAAGGACTCGGCTAAGCGAGCTCGATAGGAATAGACCCAAGAGGGTTATAGGTCATCAGGATCATCGAGAATTGTGCAGAAAAGGCCCGGAACCGATGGGCCGTGGGGTTGACAAGTTGGTGCAGGGGCGATGTCGTCCTTGTGATCAGTGTGGGAAGAAACACTTAGGTGAATGCTGGAAGAAGATAGGTGGGTGTTTCAGATGTGGGTCAAAGGACCATATGATCAAGGACTGCCCGAAGAAACCAGTTGAGAATTGCCCAGCAACTCAGAATGCTAATCAGGCTGGTAGAGGGGGACAGCAGCCTCAGCGAGGTCGCGGTCCAAATAATCGAGGAAATGGTAGAGGATGTGGAACACTGGGCCGAGTTGCTGCTAACACTAAGGTAAGGCAGTCGTGTTTGGTTTATACGATTCACCGTAGGGAGGATGGAGACACGTCGGACGTCATAATTGGTATGTTTCTCATTCATGGCAAGCCCTATTTTGCTCTTATTGATGTGGGTTCGACCCATTCTTATGTTGCCTGTAGTGTAGTTGAAACACTAGGCCTAGACTTTGAACTTTCTGATAGGGAGATGACTGTAGTAAGCCCATTAGGCCAAACTGTAGTGGTGGATAAGATCTTTCGGAGTGTATCCCTAGAAATTCAGGGAGTGAGCTTTCGGGCTGACTTAATGGAGTTACCCTTTGAAAAATTTGACCTCATACTTGGTATGGATTGGTTAGTAGAGCACCGAGTCGTGTTGGATTGTGCGACTAAACGAATGGAACTAAGGACCCCGGAAGATGAAGTGGTAGTAATGATAGGAGAAAGAAGAAACTACTTGTCTAATGTAGTTTCGACGCTAAAGGCTGAAAAGATGGTTCATAAAGGGTGCAAGGCATTTTTAGCCTTTGTAAATGCGCTAGATGAAAAGGAAGAAGGTGTTAGTGGAGTTAGAACGGTAAGGGACTTTGAGGATGTGTTCCCAGAGGAATTACCAGGAATACCCCCAGACAGGGAGGTGGAGTTTAGAATTGACTTGCTGCCGGGAATAACTCTTGTGTCAATTGCCCCTTATAGAATGGCACCAAAGGAGTTGGTTGAGCTCAAGGCTCAAATCCAAGAATTGCTAGATCGTGGGTTTATCCGACCCAGTGTGCCTCCATGGGGAGCACCGGTCCTGTTTGTGAAGAAGAAGGACGAAACTATGCGTATGTGCATAGACTATCGTCAATTAAATAAGCTGACCATTAAGAACAAGTATCCTTTGCTGAGGATTGATGACCTGTTCGATCAGCTTAAGGGGGCGGTAGTGTTTTCAAAGATTGACTTGAGGTCGGGATATCATCAGTTGAAGGTGAAGGAGGCAGATATCCATAAGACAGCCTTTAGGACAAGATACGGCCATTTTGAGTTTGTAGTAATGCCGTTTGGGTTGACAAACACCCCAGCTGCGTTCATGGATATGATGAACCGGGTTTTTCAAACCTATTTGGATCAGTTCATCATTGTGTTCATCGACGACATCCTAGTGTACTCCAAGTCAGAAGAGGAGCATGATGAGCATCTCCGGATTGTGCTGCAAGTATTGAGGGAAAAGAAGCTCTATGCCAAATTCAGCAAGTGTGAATTTTGGCTTAAGGAGATTGCATTCTTAGGGCATGTGGTGTCAGCAGAAGGAATAAGGGTGGATCCTAGAAAGATTGAAGCAGTCTTGGATTGGAAACCACCTAAGTCGGTGGCGAAGATTCGTAGTTTCTTGGGTTTGGCAGGCTATTGCAGAAGGTTCGTAGAAGGATTTTCGTCAATAACCGTACCTTTAACAAAGTTGTTAAGGAAGTACCCTTTGTATGGACGGATAAGCAGCAGGAGAGCTTTGAAAAGCTCAAGAGGGTTTTGACTGAAGCTCTAGTGTTGATTCAGTCGGAGGCAGGAAAGGATTTTGTGGTGTACTATATCGCTTCGCATACGGAATTAGGATGTGTTCTGATGCAGGATGGTAAAGTAGTCACTTATGCGTCTCGATAGTTAAGGCCACATGAGGTTAACTACCCAACCCATGACTTGGAGTTGGCGGCAGTGGTCTTTGCTTTGAAGGTGTGGAGGCACTATCTTTATGGAGAAAAGTCGACGATCTACACAGACCACAAGAGCCTTAAGTATTTGCTAACTCAGAAGGAGTTAAACTTGAGGCAGTGAAGGTGGGTTGAATTGCTGAAGGACTATGACTGTTCGATAGAATATCACCGGGTAAGGTGAATGTAGTGGCGGATGCCTAAGTTGGAAGGTGGTGTCGGATCTGAGGGCAATGTTCGCCCATTTAAGTTTGTATGATGATGGAAGCCTGTTGGCAGAGTTACAAGTCAAGCCGACGTGGTTGAATGAAGTGAAAGAAGGACAGTTGGCTGATGAGGACTTAAGTGCTAAGCTACACCAAGTGCAGAATGGAGAGTTGGATGATTATGGCATTAATGGCGAAGGAGTGTTCTATTTCAAGAGCAAGGTCTGTATGCCTAAGGATAAGGAACTTAGGTGAAGGATTCTTCAGGAATCGCATGGTAGCCCTTATGCTATGCATCCTGGAGGCACTAAGTTGTACAGATACCTAAAGGAACAATTTTGGTGGCCTGGTCTGAAAAAGGAAGTTACTGAACTTGTTGGCAAATGTTTGACATGTCAGCAAGTTAAGGCTGAACACCAAGTTCCATCGGGATTGCTTCAGCCAATCGAGATTCCGCAGTGGAAGTGGGAAAGAATTACCATGGACTTCGTTAGTGGGTTTCCCCTTACGCCTACTAAGAAGGACTCGGTATGGGTAATAGTGGACCATTTGACCAAGTCCGTGCACTTTATCCCGGTAAGGGTTGATTATTCTCTTCAGAAATTGGCTAAATTATATGTGGCAAAAATTGTGAGGCTACATGGAGTGCCGGTGTCTATCATTTCGGATAGAGACCCAAGATTTACGTCTCGATTTTGGAGGGCACTTCATCAAGCTTTAGGCACTAAGTTGGATTTCACTACGGCTTTTCATCCACAATCAGACGGGCAATCTGAACGGGTAATCCAAGTATTGGAGGATATGTTGAGGGGCTGTGTGATGGATTTCAGAGGAAGTTGGGAGGAATATTTGCCTCTAGCGGACTTTGCCTACAACAACAGCTATCAGGCAAGTATTCGAATGGCACCTTATGAAGCGCTGTATGGTCGAAAGTGTCGGACTCCTACATGTTGGACGGATTTGAGAGAACATCGAGTTTTGGGACCAAAATTAGTAGCAGAGTCTGAAGAGAAGGTTGAGATAATTCATGCACGGTTGAAGGAAGCATCTGATAGATAGAAGTCGTACGCAGATCTTAAATGGAAGGAAATCGAATTCGATGTGGGAGACAAAGTATTCCTGAAGGTTTCACCTTGGAAGAAGGTGATGAGATTTGGTCGAAAAGGAAAGCTAAGCCCAAGGTTTATAGGACCCTATCAAGTATTGAAGCGAGTAGGACTAGTGGCATACCAGCTAGAGTTGCCACCCGAGTTGAAGCAGATGCATGACGTATTCCATGTGTCCATGCTACGCTGTTACCGATTGGATCCATCTCATGTGGTACCAGTTGAAAAAGTGGAGCTAAGGCCAGACTTATCATACGAGGAAGAGCCGATTCAGATCTTGGAATGAGACGTGAAAATATTACGGAGGAAGTCAGTTCCCCTAGTCAAAGTGTTGTGGCACAATCATGGATCGGAGGAAGCTTCGTGGGAGCCAGAAGAGGCAATGCGATAGCAATACCCTCATTTATTTTAGCCAGGCAATTTCAGGGGCTAAATTATTTTAAGGGGGTAGAACTGTAACATCCTGAAAATGGGCCTATGTATTTCTGATTTAATTATACAAAATGACATGACTTATGTATTATGAATGTATGATGAACATTTTTGGAAACTTAGAAAGTGAACATTTTGGAAACTTGGAAATGTTAAGTTAAAATAGGAAAGTGAACATTTTTGGAAACCTGGAAATGTAAGGAAAAGATTTAGAAATGTTAAGTAAAAGAGGAAACTAAAACAAGGTGGCCTTAAGAAAATTAATAGAAGAAATTTGACACAAACATAGGCTTGTTTAAGTGGCTTGGAGGCACCACTTAAGGCCCAGGTAGGTGACGCCACAAGCTATGCAAATGGGCCTAGGTTCATGCAACGTGGGAAGCAAATAAAGGATTTTATTTTGCTACAAAAAGCAAAGGAGGTGGACGGCACTAAGGAACTTATGTGAGGAGTTTTATTCTCTTTAAAATTCGGCTAAAGGGTGTGCTCAAGTGTGGATTAAATTCCTTTTATTTTAAGTGGATAAAAGAAGAGATAATTGATGGGATTAATTAAGGTGATAATTAAAAGATAAAATTTATCAAGATATGGAGAGTTGGCCGATTGAGGGACTCCTTGGATGGTATTTTCGGCCAAGGTTGTAAAGGGGGAGGCTATAGCCGAATTTCATTAAGCACTTTGGCCTCCCTATCGTCTACTCTTTTCTCTCCAAAACCATCACTCTCTCTTTTCTTCTTCTTTAATCCATCTAGCCTAAACACCTTGTGTTCTAGCCGAAGTCTTTTCCATCTCCATTACCGAAAGCGAGTAACTTATTCTCTTCTTCTCATAATCTTCCAAAAGCCGAAAATAAGTCCCCTCTAGCCTTAGCCGAATCTTTGAAGGACTTAAAGCAAAGGGGTTGTCGATTTCTTCAAGTAAGGGTAAGATCTCATTCAGTTCATCCTTTTTCTTTTAAGATTAACCGAAACCAGGAAATCTAACCCCATTATTATGTTAGTTGAAACTTGGAAAGTAGGCTTCGGGATCATCCATAAGTGGACCATAAGGAAGAAATCTTCCAAGATCTAAGGTAAGGAATATTCGGGCAAGGCCTATTTTGGTGTTTTAGATCTAGTTCATAATTATTCAAAATAGCCGAAACTAACAAGTTAATAGATCTAAGGATCAGTCGACTACAAGGAAGGAGAAATTCTTTTCCCGAAGGTACACCATAGGCCGCGTGTTCCCTAGTTATTCGGTGAGTTTTGGGATTTAAAATCCACAAGGTAAGTATCTATAGCATTCAGCCAAGGCCTGTATTGATACTAAGATCTATTTCTTACATGTTAAAAAGTCGAAACTAACCTATGTAGAGATCCAGTGTTTGGCCGAATACAAGGAGGAGTATAGCAAAGTTTTCGGGATTTGAGTGATAAGCAAATCGGCATCAAGGTAAGTTTTAGTGTACAAATCCTACTAGGATTTGATTTTGTGGCGAATGGGTTTTCATTAAAACTTTAATATGGTAGAATGTAGGAGTTAAAGATCTAAGGCGATAGATCGATTTGAAATTTTAGTGAAATTGTTAAGCGAATCAGGTGTGTACCCCACACTATCTTTTAATAAGATTTATGGAAATAATTAACATGTGCATGTTTATAAGAATGTGAATATGGCTAAGGTACCATGTTATGGTACAAAGTACTCAGGTACATTTCCTACTCCTACTAGGAATATGAATATATGTTATTTTTAACATGTGAAAAGTGATAAGAATATGAAAAGTGATAAGAATGTGAATTAAGGTATGATATTGCATGATATGTATGATATGGGGCATATGGGTTATATGAAAAGGGGAAGTTAATGTGGTGACCTAAGACCATGAAATCTGAATGTGGTGACCTAAGACCACGATAACTGAATGTGGTGACCTAAGACCACGAATTCTGAATGTGGTGACCTAAGACCACGAATTTTATAAGGGCAATGAGCACGTCATTGCAGCCGATCGCCTTCGATGGTGTGTAGCGGATGGAGGGTTGACTTAGTAGTCCCCACGGTGTGCGAGGTTGGTATGGGGACGTGTAGCGGATGGCTATCTAGGTTTGGGTTCAGTTGCATCATTATTTTTTATTTGTTTATGAACATGTATGATAATGTATGCCCGAATTGTTAAATTTTAGTGTTGGTTACACATTGAGTCTGTTTGACTCACCCCTTGTGGGATTACTTTTCAGGTGACGACCAGTGATGGACCGGGCCGACAGATGCTTAGGGATGGCCATGCACAGCAAGAAGTTCATTTATTTTTATTTGGACTATTTTATTTTAAGTATTTTGAATTTTTATTTTGGGATTTATTTGATGTAATAAGGCCATAGTAGCACTACTTTACTTTGCTTTTATTATTAAGCTTACAAACTTTTATTTATTAAAAGATTAAATAAATCTATTTTAAAATAAGCCCAAATGTTTTGTCACCTAAAGTAAGGGTTTTTCTTTAAAAAAGAAATAAACTTGTTTCAACTCAAGCCCAACCCAAAACAATCTTTCTTTAAAAACACACGAGTTTTTCCTAAGTAACAAAAGAATTTGAAATGGTTTACACCGGGGAACATACCAGATCCGGTCAAGGCTCGTGGGCCGAGTTTGGGGTGTTTCATGGAAATTCATTTCATGATATGTGACATGTTACATAGTTGATATATTTTTCAGTATATTTACTAACCATGCGAACTGTTGTGATAGGAAAGCAAAACATCCTTATGATTAATGAGAAATGTTGAATGGTTTATCGTTTTATGTTTGGTAAGTTTAAGTTTCTTTTATATGAGCTTACTAAGCACTAGTTGCTTACGTAGTTGTTTTTCTGTCTTGTAGATCATCGAAAAGCTCGACCGGTTGGAATCTTGTCGGAGCTCTATCATACTACCTATCAACCATTTTGGTAGTTTTTGGTCATTTTGGCTATGGTTATAAATGGCATGTATAGGGCTCAAATGTTTTAGGATTTTTTAATCATGCTATCTAGTCAAGATGTTGTGGTTATGTTTCTTGTATTTATGTTTTGCTTTTGACTTGTAAATGCATAGGTAAATATATGTCTTTTGGTCACTTTTAAATGCATTGTAAGTATATAGCATATGACTTGTTGATATATAAATGAGGTGGTTCAAAGATATGTAGGTGAGTATGATGTATGTTTAAGGTATGAAATATAGTTTTGAATGAATCCAAGTGGTGTATGAATTGAGGTGCCTTTTGATGGCATATTGGTTAGATATAGGGTGGATAAATATTTGGCATGTTTATGATGTTTCGAATGTGCTTTTAACCATGTGAAATAGGTTGGGTATGATATTTCTCGGTGTGCAAGAATTTAGGCTTGATTTGGATTATTTTAGGGGCATATAACATACGGCCTATGACACGGCCATGTAACCCAACATCGAATACACACACTGTTTGGCACACGGCCCAGTGTCTCTATTTTGAATACCTAAAGGGGCGAACACACGGCACGGGCTGGGACACGGCCGTGTGTCCAGACTTCGAATGTCCACACGGTCTAGGCTATGTCACACGGCCGTGTGACCCCTGTTTCTAAAATTTTCAAGTTTTTCCAAAAATTTTTGTTTTGTTTCAAATTGATCCTTGAATGTTCTCAAACTATTTTTAGGGCCTTATAAGCTTGATTCAAGGCCCGTAAGTGTATATTTATTATAATTAAATTGAGTTATTAAATGATAATGTTTAAATTTCATAATTGTTTCTATTTTGAATTTGAAAGTTCTGTTTTGTATAGTAATACTCTGTAACCCTAATCTAACGACAGAGACAGGTTAGGGGTGTTACATATAGCCAAACTTTCAAACTCTCTCTATGATCTCCATTTTTGGTCATCGGATCGACCTAAGATTTTAGTATGTTACTAACCTCCTCCTAAATTGTCATTTCATTGTTTGGATTTGTCAAAGTGACCTAATTTTTTCATAAGAAGTCGACAACTCCCCCTCTCTCATTTTTCAAAAAAAGAGAAAACATTTTGTTTCTTTTACTTTTGTTATTAAATATCAACTTTTCAACTTGAAAAAAGAAATTCTTCTTTGATTTATTTCTTCATTATAATCAAAACTCATATTCATTTTTTCCTCAAGAATTAAAATGATTGAGAGAAATTTGTTTGCATGGAGGGATTTTAATCTCCACTTTTTGTTTGCATTAAGATATTTTGATGTTAAAAAAGTTGAAAGATTCTAAAATACATTTTTTGGGTGTTGGTTTTGATTTGAAAAAAGAATAGGAGAGTAGTTTTGAAAGCTAACTTTTGGGTTTAAGCTCTAGTTTTCAATAGAGAAAATAAGAAGATTATGTCTTGAAGGAAACCAAAAAATATTTGGAAAAAAAATTCATTTTAAAAAATTGAAAATTAATTAGTCTGTCGATATGATAAATTAACTTTGTTTAACTTTCATTGTAATGATAGTTAGAACAAAAACAAGCAGCGGAAAGAAAATAAAAGTAAAAAAGAATCGACACAACTGATTTATAACAGTCCGATATTCAGTGGTACCAAAAAATATGGTTTTGGAACCCCATTTCCTTAAACCGAGCCAATGAATATTAAATATTAATATTTATGAGGATGATATAAAATATATTAAATTTGATCCAGTAGTTTTGTTGAATTAATAGTTAATTAAAGCTTAAGGACTAAATTGTAAAGTCCAATGCTATAGAATTTTAATTGGGCAAAGGTTTGAGGACTTGCAGTGTAATTAGCAAATGTCCAAAATGGTAATTAAAGCATTCCAAATTTGGAGTTAGTGGATGATAATGTAATTTCATTAAGTTAAACTAGTAATTAAATTAATGCAAGTTAATAATGATTAAATCAAATTAAACTAGATTAATTAAGCCTTAATCCAACTATATATATTAAGTTAGTGGAGAAAGATGTTAAAGCCATGTTTCATCTTTATCTTCTTGCCTTCCATGAAGAAAAAACCCAAGGAAACATTATACCATTCGACCATAATTTTGTAAGTAAATTCAAGCCTTTTTCTTGTAATTTTGATAGATTTAAGGTTATGGGAGCTTGATTTAGCTAGCCTGTGTACTAAATTATGAAATTTCTAAAGTGTTAGAAACCTGTCATTGTTTATTTCTTGAAGAATTAGGTTTGAAATTGATAGATTTTAAGCTTAGAATATAAAAAGAACTAGATTATATACTTAATTTAGCTTGTTGTTAACTTTGTTACATTAGGGACCAAATTCAATAAATTTAAAACTTGTTATGAAATTTTGTTAGAAATAGAAAGTATAAGGTCCCTAATGAGAATATATTAAATCAGATTTTAATCTAAAGCTAGGAACTAAAAGTTATGACTATTCCGAGTTCAGGACTAAATTGAATAAAGTAAAAAAATTAAGGATATAAAAAAATCAAGTTCATATAGGTTCATACATATTATAGCATATAATGTAAGTATTTGATATTGATTTATGATATAAAATGATTGTTTCGATCAAGAATCGATAGAAGTGGAGTTGGTTAGGGAAAAGCTAAAATTGCATATTAGCCATTAAAGGATCCACTTTACATATTTGGAACAGGTAAGTTCATATAAGACTTACCACCCTATTTTATTTTATATTTGAATTATGTTTGAATTTATTTATATGTTAGAATTGTGTAGAATTTAGTGAATTTGGCACATATGGCTTAAAATGAATTGAAGTGAAAAGTCATGTGAATATTGGCTATTATGAAATATAATAGGGTGCATATATGAATTTTAAATAACTATAGGACTCGTAAACAAAATATGTAATCATGTACATGAATTGGTAATGTCATATATAAGAAAATTATGCCCGTGTGAACTTAGTAAAATATTAGGATACGTATGACATGTTATTAGGGTTATATGCGTGTTTGATTAGGGACTTTACATGTTATTACAATATCTAGAATTTGTTGTAGATTCTTGAGTTATATGTATTGTAGGTTTAGCCCAGATGAGCAACCTCGATATACTATCAGCTTGTGTGAGCAACCCTGATATATTGTCAGCTTGTGTGAACAACTTATTCTCGTGTATCCAAATCCGTTTTACTATAGTTGTATCGAGTGATGTTAAAATAAATGGAAATGGAAATTTAAATGCAAATTTGATATGTGATTATATATGTTTGATATTTGATATTTGATATGTGATAAGTATTGGATTGCCTTAATGTCTTAAATCTTTCACATGATTTATAAATGTGACTAACCTATTCACTTGATAATATTGACATGTACTTAGATGTGCTAATATGTGCCAAGAATAGGCACTTTTGAATTCCAAAATGTATGACATGTTTCTTTATGCTTTTATGGATCAAAGTAAGTTTAGTAACTCTATTTGAAGTTATTAAGCCTTCTTAATGTTTACTCTGGTTGTTTTTTCTTCCCTCTAGATTTTTAGCTTGTGGAACTATCGAGCCTGATTAGTGAAGGAGCACACACTATCTCGAGACGGTAGTTATAAATTAATTTTGAACCTATATAGAAACCTTTGTTGTGAAAATGGTCAATTTGGTGTTGATGTTATGTGATAAGTTGATAATTGTTGAAACTTATGTAATTGGTTGCTATAAGATTAAAGTGATACATGTTTGATCTTGTGTGATGCTTGTATTCATAATGATCTCAATTGGTAAGTTTTGGGATGATAAAGATTATAAGTATCATACTTTGAATGGTTAGATAAGTAAATGGTGAAATTGAACTTGAATGAATGACATGGATGGTATGTTAAGTTAAATGGTTAATTTCAAATTGTTAAAAGTTCATTTTGATATGTTTTATTAGGTTTGGCATAAGTAAAATGGTCAAATGAATATTGGTAAGAATATATTTTGGTTGAAATGTATAATGGTGTTATGTTCATACCTTAAATGATTAAGCATATAGTTTAAAGGTTTGATTGATTTAAACTAGGTAATGTGGCATTGGTACACCATTGATTAAAGTGTCTTGTTCATGCTTGATTTATAAGGATTGCATGTTTTGGCTAAAAGTATGGTACAAATGTGTATATTAGTTTATTGGAATTGTAGGTTGAAGTTTCATTTAGAAATTTGCGGAAATAGTCTGTCATGTCGCGATGTCAAGCTAGTGTTGTCACGATGAGATCAAGTTACCATACCATGACGCGACATTGAGTATTGGTCACTATGACAAGACCTAGTCATTATGTTGCATCACGATGAGGAACCCCGACATTGTGACGTCAACTCGAAGTTTTGTAAATATGATAATTTAGTCCTAATTCGGTCTCGGGTTAGCATTACAGCTTTCTTAAGCTTGCATAAAAATCTAAAATACATTATTTTATATACTTAATTTTCTTGTAATTGAATTATAAATTGTTCGTAGTTGCTCCGACAATGAATGTGACACCTTATAGTTCGGACTCGGCTATCGGGTCGGGTATGGGGTGTTACATAATCTTTTTTAACACAGTTCAGACACAACGATCCTATATTTGTAGAACCTTGTCTAGTGAACGATTTTATTCAACAATCATTTCGATCACCTATTTGCTTGAGCCCAATCTACCCTTACACAAAGAAGCAATTATAGCCCTAATACCAATCCCAATTATCATAAATCACGGTGGCTATTTTTAGCTATTTTTAGCTAAGTCAACCATCCTCCTTCCTCAAATCAAGGTGGCCGATCATGCATGAAAGAAAAGGGGGGTATTGATATGCTATTTTTAACAAACTCAAGGGCTTCTCAAAAGTATAAATACCCCTTGCCGTTCCCCCATTCCATTCATCCCTTATTCACCATCTCTTTTCTCTCTCTTCTTTCGCTCTCAATATTTTCCCACTCTTTAAAGAGTTTTGCAAGGCTTTAAGAGTAGCCCCACCCGGCCATATTAGGAGCATTTCATCTTGGTTATCAAGACAAGAGGCTAAGAGCGAAGGAGGAGCGAGGTGAGCTGCGCGTCAGAGAACCACCGGAAACAGCTTAGCATTTCTTATCCCTTTAATCTTTTATTTTTGTTCAATTCAAGAAACATGATTGCAACTAAGTTTTTTGCCTTTAATATAATCATGGTTGCTTAATTTTGTTAGTTTTAGAATGATTCAAAATCTATAGCTTAGATTATTTAATTCTATCAATGATGTTATGTGCCTCAATTACTTATTCATTTAGATAAAACCATGAATATGTCATTCGTGCTTTATAAATGTAGGGATGCAATTGAAATAATTATTAAATTAGAACCAAGTTGTAATTAATTGACACAATATTTGAATGATGCATGTTTGATCTATTTAGGAAAATATTAGGTGATATTTGTAATAATATCGAAAAAATTTATTACCTTGCATAACCCTAGGATTTATGTGATTAAACTGTTTCATTATAAAATATTAGTGTTACCTCGTATAATATATTTTCTACTTATTGAAAATACTAAGTTGTTGAGATAGACATATGCTAGACTTAATAATTTAATAAGTATGAATTATTAGACGATGCCTGAAAAGGTAACTTATAAGGAATGGGTGTGAATGAACGTGAAAGCGGATCATAAAGTTTGTTCAAGTCGTGGATTTGACTTAGAGCTCTAGACGTTTGGAAAGAAATTTTGATTTTGACAAAACTTGAAACACAATCAAATCCAAGTCAAATAAACTTTAAGCAAATTTTATTTGTTAAGTGGCGAAACTCGAGCTTTTTCATTGAGATAAAGTTTTTAAATTGGGGAAAGGTTATTAAAGATCGTAAGGTTTATACAACCTTTTGACGTGACATGCCAGATTCGGGCCTAACTTCTTGGTCGGGTTTGGGGTGTTACATGTACCGTAAAAGAATCTATGAGAAAATATATTTAATATTTCTATATTCAACGAATTCATTATGACCTATTATTTTAATTCCATTTTCGAACTTCAATTAATTAATTAATTAATAATTTGAAAAACCATAAATTAATTTTTTAGGTCATTTCCATTTAGAGAAACCACATTCATTTTTAAATGTTTCTCATTTCTCTAAATTTACCATTTCTATCCATTTTTGTTCATTTGATTCAACACACAATTCATTTTCGATTTCAAAGTGAGCTGGCGGAAGGACCGGTTGGACATATGTGATTAGGGCTCAAATGGTTTTATAGTTAAATTCCAACTTTCATCTATTAATTATAAACTTATTTAGTCACGAAGTCATTCCACTATAGTATCATGATTGAGCTCCCCCTAATGACATACCATTGTGAAAGCAACTCAGTCAATGCTCGTCCAATGACCTTGTCATAAGCATGTTACCCTCATAAGATTGTAACAGTGCGTTTTCAGTTAAGTCGAAACAATAGTTTTGGGACCACAAATCTAAGTCCGTAAGAAAAATTATTTTAAAATTATTTTATAGTCTACCATATGATAGGAATATCGTATAAAAATTTCATTAAGAAAATTTTACCGATTACATGTTTAATTGATAGAAGGACCAAATTGCATGAAATGCAAAAGTTGAGTCCTAATAGCTATATGTATCAAATAGATATGAAATTCAAAATTGGAGGTCCTTATATGGAAAATAGACCATTAAGAGGAGTTATTAAATAAGTATGATGATTCATCATACGAAAATTAAATAAAGAAAAGGACTAAATTGAAAAGTAAAAATAATAAAAGATGATAAATGATTAAATAAAGAAAATATCATCATTTTATATCATCTTTCCCAAATTAAAGACATGGAAACCCTATTTATGGGTGTTGAATTCAAGCAAGCTATTTTGGCTTAATTAGGTATGTTTTCTTGTCCTGTTTTTAATAATTTTCATATTTTCGATATCAAAATAGCTTAATCTAGCTATCGCAGGGATTAATTTGTAAAGTTATCAAAGTATTAGGGTTTTTCCATGGATGAATATGTATGAATTATGAAGTTTTATGGTAGAAAATGAAATGTTGTTGATAGATAAACAACTATTGTAAAGTAAATTTTAATGAAATTGTGTTTTAGGGACTAAATTGAAAAGATGTAAAATTCATGGAAATTTTTGAATTTTATGAAATACATGGCTGTTATTGTGACATATGAAATTCAGCTAGGCTTGGAATAAGGATTAAATTGCATGAACTTCATTTTTCGAGCCTAGGGATGAAATCATAATTAAATGAAAGTATAGAGGTAAAATGGTAATTTTACCTAAGATGTGAATTGGATTGAATTGAATATGAATTGTATTAAATTGAACTAAATTTACTCGTATAAATCCGGATACACCAAATACGGAATTGGATCAAGGACAACAAAGTATCGGATTAGTAGATTACAATTAGGGGTGAGCAAAACTCGATTCGACTCGAAAAAATCGAAAAAAATTTTGAATTTCAAGTTAAACAAATCGAATTATTCGAGTTAATCGAGTTATTCGAGTCAACTCGATTTTTTTTGAATTTCGAGTTCAAATCGAGTTGAGTTTTCGAATTTGAATAACTCGAATAATTCGAATAATTCGAATATCAAAATATAATATTTTACATTTTTACCCCAAACTCTCAAACCTTTTTACTTTTCCCTCAAAGCTTTAACTCCTTCCCACTTTTCCCCCAAAACTTTTATTCCCCTCCCATCCCAACCCTCCAATCTACCCAAAATCCATTTCCTACCAAAATTTTACTCTCCATTTACTTTTCTCAAAATTTTACTCCCAAAACCCTCAAAACTTTTTATTTCCCCCAAATTTTTACTTCCTCCCACTTTTCCCTAAAACTTTTATCGCTTTCCATCCCATCTCCCATCTACCCCAAACTCATCCCCAAATTTTTTTATATTTTCCTCCAAAATTTTACTCCCTTATTTACTTTCCTCAAACTTTTATTCCCAAAACTTTTATTTTCCCCTAAACTTTTACTTCTCACCCTTTACTCTCAAATAAAAATCAAAATTATCCAAAAAATCACTAAACATAAATAGTAATAATTTTATTTATATCTACTATTTATATTATTAAATTAAATTTCACATTTTATATTATTTATATTATTGAATTTTTAGTCATATTGAATATTTATATTAAAATTGAATTATTAATTATGCTATAAAATATTCGTATTAAAATTTTATATTGGTATCAATTTCACGTTTTATCTTTAAAATAACTTTTATTAAAAAATCACATTTTACATTTAATATATATTTTAATTCCAAAATACATAGTGACAAGAATCAAGATAATTGAAACAACTAAGCAAGTAAAGAAGCTAACTCAGATATAAAAGATTAATAAATAAATTATGAGGTGATGAAAGTTAATAAAAATTTGATTAAGGTGGACAAATTTTAGTACGATGGGTGGCGTGAGTTACAAGGACCCAAAATTATTTTTTAAATTTAACTCGAACAAATATATTCGATTCGATTCGAATTCCATCTCACTCAACTCAATTCGAGAAAATTTCAAATCAAATTAGAATGATAAAATATGATTCATCAACTCGATTAACTCGAAATTTTTTCATTCGATTCGATTCGATTCGATCGAACACTCACCCCTAATTACAATTCACGAACACTTGTCAAGGTAAGTTCGTGTAACTAAATTGAAAAATTATATGTTTGAATTGAATGTTATATATGTGTATTGTATGATTGACATGTATGAAAATCGGTCACATATCCGATAATGCCCGACAAGTATTAAGTTCTGTTTGAATAAATGACATTAGATGGATACTGGGTTCCCAAATTGGTTGTGGTCCTGCATATGTTGCGGACACACCAAAGCTCGAAAGAGCGTCCCGTTATTAGCTCTCATGAGCATCTCGATATTTGGCCCTCTCGAGCTTCCCATTATATGATTCTTGCGAGCTTCTGTTAATAGCTTTTCGGAGCATCCCGATTGGTTGTGACTCTGCATGTGTTGTAGACACACCACAGCTCTTATGAGCGTCTCGGTATATGGCTCTCCGGAGATTCCCGATATGGCTCTCTTGAACTTTCCGATATATGGTTATCCGGAGCTTCCTGATTAATGGCTCTTCAAAGCTACCCATTATTGGCTTGCATGTGCTTCCTGAATATGGCTCTTATGAGCTTCCCGTTATACAACCTGGAATAAGCTTCTTATTATATGGCTCGAGAAGGAGAGCTTCCTGTTTACATGCTAGTATGAGCATTCCTGAATATGAATTGACAGATTATAGTTTTGTAACATTCTAAATTTTTGGGCCTATGTGTTTAATGGGTGAATATGTGGAATGAGTTAATTTAAGTGTTAGGGACCCAAATTTTAAGTTTTAAGGAGCCCAAATCTTCTAATTTAAGTTAGTTAAATTTGGCATTAGGGATTAGGGAAGTGGACGGCACAAGGCTATTTTTTTTGGGAATTTTATTATATTTATTCTATGTGGATAATAAGAAGATAAAGGCTATTATTTAGGGATTTAGTCTTTAAGGATAATAAGTAGATAAAGACTATTTTTGAGGAGATAATAGATTAAGATAAGGGAAAAGGGATAGGAGCTATCATGTGTGGCAATGTTGGTGAAAATCAATCTCTGCTAAAGGGAGGAATCGCTTTCTATATAAAGAGGGTGTGTCAAATTTTGGAAGTCTTTATTTTATTTTATTTTCTCATCTTCTTCCTCTCAAAAGTCAAAACCACCATTTTCTTCACCCTTTCTTCCTCTCTAAAATTTCTGGTTGGTCAATCTTTTAACCTCTATTATTATTTTTCTTCTAATCCCTAAAAGCTGAAATCACATCTCTATTATTCTATTCTTCTCCTTAATATTCATTGGCCAAATATCTCTTAGCCATCTCTTCAATTCTTAAATCTTCTAAAAATCGAAATTCTTAGATCTCACCTACTGAAGTTGCCGAATTTTCTTCAGTAAAGTCTGCTTGTGCCGAATCTGAAGAAAGCAATTGGTATGTGTTGATTTTGAGTTTTCAATATTTCTCTGGCTTTTCAAAGTCCCTAGCCGAATGGCTATTTAGTAACTAATCAATGGTTTTTTTTATTTTCGGCATTTCAGGATCTGAAGAGGAGTCCAACGCTTAGATCTCTAAGTCAAAGATCAGTAACACTCAAGTCGTGTTATTTTCAGGATTTCAAGGTAAGGAGATTGTTTTTTTTATAAATATATGAAATCGGGTAGAACACTAACCATGGCCGAATATAGGAGAGGCCCTATTTTCACATCTTTCTGGCTTTTTTAGCAAAGTTGTAGATCAGGATAATAAGGATATCGACTAAGAATATTGGATTTCGTGATATCAGGTGTGTAACTTTCCACACCATCTAGATTTGTTTGTTAAATACATGATTATAAGACTTGTATGTTCTGATAAATGCCGAAATCCCGGCATAACGTTTGAAACCCAAAGAGGGTAAAGCAAATCACCAGGTTAGTGATCCTTGTCATTCTAAGTGAATGTTCTGATTAAATGATATGTGTATGCTGATTTTCTGTGATTGCATGGGTTGGGTTTGATGAAAGGAGGAAGATATATGTTGTAGCGATTTTTACCGTGATCTGTTGTAGCGGTTCTTTACCATGATTCGCTGTAGCGGCTTTTGCGTGATCATTATAGTGGCTACTGCCATGATCGATGATGAGCAGCACGACTGCCATCAAGGCGTGTAGCGGTGTGGGTTGATTGTAGAAATCCCCAATGGTGTGAATGACTGGTACGGGTGGCGTGTAGCGGATGGAAACCTAGGATTTGGGTTGGGCTTGCATATTATTTTTATTATGTATAGTAATTCTGATTATTTTAGTTTTATGGGGGCTAAGGGCCAAATCTAATGGTGCATGAGGGTTGCACACTGAGTCTCGCGACTCAACCAATTAATTAACATTTCAGGTAGCATTTAGTGCATCGGATCGGGCTGGAGAGGAGCGCAAGATGGCCATGCAAAAGAACATTTGGATCCAGCAAAAAGACTCTAGTTATTATTTTATATTCTTATTTAATGGATTTTAAATCTGTTGTAATAAGGCCATGGGCCACCGCTTATATTTTGTTTTATTACCGCTTTTATTACTTTTAGTTATTTAAATTTTTATTTTTAATTGAACTAAGGCATGTATTTAAATTTGGGTTTTTAATTCATAAAGGCATATTTTATTTAAAACTATAAATTATAAATTTTTCTCGAATAAAAGGTTAAACTTTACCAAAATGTTTTTCTGAAAATGCGACATGTTTTACAAAATTTCCTTAGTGACATACCAGATCCGGTTGTAGTGTTTGGGCCGGGTTTGAGGTGTTACAAGTTTTGTACACTTCAAGTGTACTACCTATCTATCCATCGATATTTCAAATAAATTCAACGGGCAAAGTTCTGACATGGAATAATCTGAACTTGAGATGAATTATTATGGAAATGTATATGTTATATGAATATATGATGTGGAAAATATATGTATATGAAAATTGTTACATGATAAACTTATCCTTGTGTCTTGATATTAACATGAAGTACATGACTAACATGTTTCTTGAGGTTATATGTGTTTAGGCAAATTGCCAAATTTCTTTGGATGAATTTTGCATGCTTACTTTAAATGTAAATGAGTGGTAAGTCAATTTTCGTTTATATGAACTTACTAAGCATAATATGCTTACTCTGCTTTATTTTCCTTTGTTCTATAGTAATTCGGAAGCTCGTTGGGTTGGAAGCTTGGCGAGATATCATCACACTATCCATCGGCTCATCTTGGTATATTTAGTAAATCAATTTTGGTTATAATGGCATGTATAGGTTAACTTGGCCAATGTCGGCATATAAATGTTTTGGTTGTAACTAGCCATTGAAATGGCTTGTGATGGACATGTTTTGATGTGAATATAACAGGCTATATCATGTTTGATATGTGTTTGAAATGGTTGATTGATAGAATCACATTGGTATATTAATGATTAAATTGAGTTAGCATATTTGGTAAAAAATGCATATATGTGAATTTGGTAAGTTAGGTAAGTTTGTATACTTTGTTATAAAAGGTATTATATCATGTATAATACTTGATTTTGAATGGATTTGAATGTCTTGTATTGGCTTGAAAATATGCTTAATTGTTTATGTAGGTGGAAGGCAAATTTGGGTGAGAAATATAACCTTGTAAATGGCCTATTTTCGTCCACACGGGCAGAGACACGAGCGTGTGTCTCGATCGTATGTCACATACGGCCTTGCCCTAAATTAGGGGTTATTTGTAATTTAAATAATTTCCCATGTGTGCTTGAAGAAATAAATATTTTGATTGCTAGACATGTTTTAAGGGTCTAGTCATAACCCCGAATTAGGTCGGATTTGGAATTAAAATTTCTTTTTAAGGGTTTAAAAGGAAGAAAGCTAGGAGATAGGGGTTAAGGGCAAATTTGGGTGAAATATGACACAAAGAAAGGGCTTGGCACAATTGGCTTGGTGCGTGTAAGGGGGTTGCTAGGGAGGAGGTTCGAGTCTCGGCAATAACAAAGGGGAAAATGTTTTTTTTTCCTTTTGGGCTTTTTGGACGTTAGGGTTAAGGAAGGTTTTAAAGAATTTTGAGGGTGAGTTTGGGCATGAAAGTGAGTTGGTGGAGTGGCTTGGGTTTGAGGTGGCAATTGGGGTGTCACGGTTGAATCTGCCTAGGTTGCGTTTTGGAGTTTATTTTATTTTGCTTTGAAAGGAATCGGCCTAGGAAGGCCTTATAATTAAAAGGTGAAGGCTTTATGTCATGAAAGTCTAATGGGAGAAGCGTTGAAGTAAGGGTAATTTGCAAGTGAGGTCGCGGGTTCGATCCAAAGAAACTGCATTGGTATTTTTATTTTTTCTTCTTTGAGGCCGGCGTGAATGGGGGAGGTGATGGCATGAAATTGGACTCTTTAAATGATATGGATAAGCTTATTTTTTTGCCTATTTTCTACTGGAAGGGAATGTTTTAGGAGTTTATTTTCATTAAACTAGTTAAAGAGTAGATGAAGGGTAACAATGATAATTGTAACTTGAATAAAAGCTGGAATTATCACCTAAAAGGAGGTGTTGGCGAAATAGGGACTCTAGGGTCATCTATTTTTCGGTTTAATGCTAAACAAAGAAGTGCCTAAAATCATTTAGCAAATTTTCTTTTCTTCTCCAAAGTGTCACTTAATTCTCCCTTGATTCTTAGCCAAACTTGTTCAAAATTTCTAGCTTCCCTTGCTCATTGTTAGCCGAACCTACCCCTCTTCTAATCAAAATTCCAAACCTTTCTATTTGTGATAGCTTAATCTTCTTTCCCCTAACTAAGTGTCTTTGATTTTAATAGTTTGGTAAGGGTGATCTTTTCTTGACCGATTTTGTGTAGTGCCTTTACTACACCTATTTCTTCATCTTAGTATTAAACCCCGTTTTGTTCTTTGAAGGAGCCAAAAGCTAGTGACATCAACTAGGGTGCCCAAAAGTGGTGTGACTTGCCGAATCCATCATTAAGGTAAGGGGTTACACTCTCTTTTAAGAATTAAAATTATGGCCGAATGGCCTATAACCCATAATGATGTACTTAAATCGATTGTAGGGGCTAATTAAGGCTTTGGGATTTGTTAGAAATCAAATCCATTCAAGGTAAGTACTGCAAGAGCCTTGGTATTTCTTTTGGTTGGTCAATAGCCATGTCACTAACCTTCGTGTTTGGTCTAATATAGAGCAAGAAATCTAGTGTGGCCAATTGACTCTTCTGGATTAAGAGCTATCATTAGAACAAGTGTGTACATACACACTTCATAACTCAGAATCGTGTTAAATGCATTGTGTATGCTAATCAATTGATGTAGATTTGGATTTAATACCATCGTGGTATAAGCAAGGAGACAGGTAAGTCCTTGTTGTTATGAGTTTACTTTATGATGCTTTTGGGAAGCATGACATATTTGGTATATGTGGCATATAAATATGTGGCTTTTGATAAATTCAGTATATGTTATTAAATAAACATGTTTGGCATGATTTATGTTATGTGCATATCATAAATATGTGGGTTAAACGAGTGGAGGGGGAAGTGATATTCGTGTCGACGGACACCAGTGGTTTGGTACCACATTTCGTGACTACGGTCACCAGAGGTTTGGCACCTCATAGCGTCTTGTCCCAGTGGCTTAGCACCACAATGGGTTGGCCCCACGGATGATATTATGGGATCGACGCCAGTGATTTGGTATCACACGTGGGTTGGCCCCACACTTATATATGTGACTTTGAGTCACCTGTAACACCCCTACCCGTATTCATTGTCGGAATAGGGTACGAGGCATTACCGGAGTTTACGATTTTTTTTTACTCAATATAACCCATTTATAAATATCTAGCATTTCCTACAAGTTCTAAACCGAGACTATTCCAATTCAACATATTTTCAAAATAAATTCATGCATATTTATAAGATAACATCAACACATACCAAACCAAGGTTTACTAGCCATACCAATGGTGGACCTTACATTCATTTCATATTAACATTTATTTTACTAGCTTATACATGCCATTCATTTCCAAACTAAAGTTTCTTTAAATACCGAAATATTGGGGTTGATAGTGAGATGAGTCTCCCACCGATCCGATCCCCAGCTCTTAACACTACAAAACAGGGAAAAGGAAATAGGGTAAGCACTTTGTGCTTAGTAAGCCCATGAAACAAGAATTATACTTACCCAATATTTTCAATACAAGCAATAAACACTCATATACCCATTCAATGCATTATTACCCTAACATTCACAAACTCAACATTCAAGTCAGTTCAAAATTTCCATATATCAATAATACAAATACTATGATTGATGAGCTCATCAATATCATGATTTCCATTTCCTTGTTATTTTTCCATATTTATCCCATTGAATTACTCGGAATTTTGATGGATTTTCAGAAGTACACTTTTAGTGTACAATCCAGGTCCGTCAATTCATGTTCATGTGCGCACATTTTCATTTCAGAGAGCACACTCATGAACCTCATCCTTACAAAGGGATTACCACCAAAGCTAAATCCTCAGAATATAAACTCATAGAGTATTGTCTGGATTACTAGTCCAAAGCTAAATCCTCGCAACGACAATTACTCTAATGAGTTTGATCTGAATTACCACCCAAAGCTAAATTGGACTTAATTCGGATTACCCGTCCGCTAAATCCATTTTCCACATATTCTTCTGGAGGGCTATATCAGATAGGATCACCCGTCCTGCTAGATCCTTTTACCGCCAATTCCTTTTCGAGATCCATCGAATTTTCCTTTCATTCAATCGGGATTTCTTCCCCTTTTTATCAAATATATCAATGTTTCATCAATTTTCATACAATGAACATTCAAATTATATTCATATCAATAACATACATTTCAAGCATTTAAGAAGATAATTCAAGTTACATGAACTTACCTCGATACTAGTTCGTATATAAAATCTACTAATCCGGACTTTTTCCTTTCCTCGATCTAGCTTCAGATTTGGGTTTTCCGGATCTAAATGAATAAATTCAATCATCAATTCAATACATTTCATGTTCACATGTACCATTCATTATAATTCTATTACTATTTATAGTTCATTCAAAGCTGTCTACTTGAGTCATAGTCACTAAATTATTTATTTTTCGAGCTACAGAACTCCAATTTAAGAACCGTTAATTTTCCTAAAACTAGACTCACATATATTTATACCATAAAATTTCCAGAATTTTGGCTTATCCAATTAGTACAGTTTATTCATTAAAGTTTCCCCTGTTTCATTGTTTGACAGTTCTGCTATCTCTTCACAAAATCTCAGATATCTCACTGTACAGAATTAAAATAATGTTTTCATTTGTACCATAAAAGAATAGACTCACTAAGGATTCTAAGAATATAAACCACTCCCCATAATTATTTTTGTTCAATTTTTTATGATTTTTCAAAGTCAGAACAGGGGAACCCGAATTCATTCTGACCTTGTCTCACAAAACCTATTATAGACCTTGTCTCACAAAACCTATTATATCTCATGATTTACAATTCTATTGCTTACAACGTTTCTTCCATAAGAAACTAGACTCAATAAACTTTAATTTCATATTTTGTTCATCTTCTAATTCAACTTCTACCATTTATGGTGATTTTTCAAAGTTAGACTACTGCTGCTGTCAAAAACTGTTTTAGTGCAAGCTGGTTATTACCATTTTTCCCCTAAACTTTCAATGAATGATAATTTCGTCCCTACTCAATTAACCTCTCAATTGAGCTTATTTTTCTCAATTAACACTTTATTCTATCACTTTAAACTACTTTATAACCTTTGGAAATCATAATTTCAGTAATAGACTTTAATTCCAAACACTTTCATAATTAGGTCCCAAAATCAATTTCTATTGAAATTACCTAATAAAATCATCCCTTAAACGAATTAAGGCTTAAATTTCATGCTATTTCATCATAAACTTACATAAACCAACCATGGTGGCTTTCAATGTCATCCATGAAATCAAAGACTAATGAATTTAATAGTAGGACCTAGTTGTAAAAGTCTTTAAAACACAAAATTACAAGAAATAGGCAAGGATTCACTTACTTGGTGCAAAATTATGATATACCAGCTTAGATACCCTCCTATGGCGTTTTTAGCTGATGAGAGTGAAGAAAATGAAGAGATTTTAGATATCCCTATTTAGTCCTAGTTTTATTTAGCAAATTTTGTTATTTTCCCATTTTACCCTTATTTCTCCTTATTTTCTTGCTGATTTCATACCCTTGCCGTCCAGCCCAATTAGACCTTGGGTCTATTTTCCTTTAAGCCCACTTTCTTTTATCCTTTAAACTATTTAATCATTTTTCATAATTTTATATTTGTTACAATTTAGTCCTTTTCATTTAATTACATACTCAAACGTTAAAATTTTCTAACGAAATTTTACTACCACATTAATAACATTTTATAAATATTTATAAAAATATTTCCTACTCAATTTTATGAGATCAAGGTCTCGATACCTTGTTTTTACCCAATTCCTTCAATAATTCCTTTTTCTAACTAACCACTAAATCGGTAAAATTTTTCTATCGATATTTTAATACGATTTTCCTATCATATAAATATTCATGCAAAAATATTAAAATAAATTTCTTTAAATCGGATTTATGGTTACGAAACCATTGTTCCGATAACCTTGAATTTAGGCCATTACAACTCTCCCCTTTTAAGGATTTTCGTCCTCGAAAATCTTACCAGTAAAGAGGTTTGGATATTGTTTCCTCATTGTCTCCTCCGGTTCCCATGTTGCTTCTTCAATCCCATGCTTTTGCCATAATACTTTCACTAAATTTATCTTTTATTTCTAAGCTCCTTTGTTTCGTACAATATCTTGACCTGTTCTTCACCGTAAGTCATATCCGGTTGAATCTCCACTTCGCTTGAGAAATAACATGTGAAGGATCTGACCGATATCGTCGAGCATAGATACATGAAAACATTATGAATTCTATCGAGTTCGGTGGTAATGCCAATCGATAAGCGACTCGGTCCAATTCTTTCTATAATTTCATATGGTCCGATAAATCTTGGACTCAATTTACCCTTTCGATCAATCGAGAACTTTCTTCCAAGGAGACACTTTCAGAATACCTTGTCACCGACCTGAAATTCAATCTCTTTTCGCTTAAGATCGGCATATGATTTTTGGCGATCTAAGTCGCTTTTAAACTATCCCGAATAACCTTCGCTTTTTCTTACGCTTCCGGATTAAATCAACCCCATGTATCTTCTTTTCACCGAGTTCATCCAATACAATGGTGTTCTACATTTTCTACCATACAAAGCTTCATATGGAGCCATTTTAATATCGGATCGATAACTATTATTGTAAGCAAATTCAATCAAAGGTAGATACCTCTCCCAATTACCTTCAAACTCTAGTAAACAACATCAGAGCATATCTTCCAATACTTGAATTACACGCTCAGATTGGCCACAGTACTGAAATACAACTGAGTACCCAAAGCTTCTTGCAATTTATCCTAGAAACGAGACATAAATCGGGGATCTCTATTTGATATAATGGAGACAAGCACTCCATGTAGCCTGACAATCTCAGATATGTATAGTTCAGCCAGTTTATCTAAAGAATAATTCATACGTACTGGAATAAAGTGTGCTGACTTTGTCAATCGGTCAACAATCACCCAAATGGCATCTTTTTTTCCTCGGAGATAACGGTAATCCCGATACAAAATCCATAGTGATTCTTTCCCATTTCCATTCTGGTATAGTAATTGGCTCAAGTAACCTCAAGGTACCGATGTTCTGCTTTGACCTGCTGACATATCAAACATCTTGATACAAACTCGTAAATATCACGTTTCATACCGCCACCAAGACATCTTCTTCAAATCATTATACATTTTATTACTTCCTGATGTACATACATAATACCACCGTGAGCCTCGTGTAAAATCTTCCAGATGAGCTCAATTTTGGGCACACATACCCTATCTCCAATAATAAACAACCATCAATCCCAACTTGAAATTCGTAATTAGTACCGACTCACATTGTGCCCGCTTAACTCAGAACTCCTCATCATTTTCCGAGCTTCACATATTTGTTGTAGAAATGTTGGTTTAGCTCTCAATTCAAATATGATTGAACCATCATCATCAAGGACAACCGTATTCATAACTCGAAAGCAAACAGAGATTTTCACTCAAAGCATCACCACAACATTAGCCTTACCCGGATGATAATCAATAATCAAATCACAGCCCTTTATCGGTTCAAGCCACCGCGTTGTCTCAAATTCAAATATTTCGTGTCATCAAATATTTCAAGCTTTTATGATCAAGATAAATATGACATTTCTCACCATATAGGTAATGTCGCCATATCTTCAAATAAGAAATACAATAGCAACTAATTCAAGATCATGTACCGGTGATTTCGTTCATGTGGTTTAAGTTGTCTTGAAGCATAGGCTATTACTTTACCTTCTTGCATCAAGACACAACCTAAACCATTTAATGAGGCATCATCAGAATAACAAATTCTTTACCCTGCTCAGTCAGACTAATCATCGGTGCTTTCGTTAGTAGATCTTTAATCGGTTGAAACTCACGACATTCATCATCCACTCGAACTTTACATCTTTCGCAATAATCGAGTCATCGGAGAAGCTATCATAGAGAATCCTGACAAATCTCCGATAATAACCACTAAACCCAAGAAACTTCTAACTTCGACATACGCTTTGGATTCCAGCTGACAATAGTGAGATTTTACTTGATCTACCCCGATGCCTTCAATGGATACAATATGTCCAAGAAAACCCACTTCTCAAGCCAAAATTCATATTTATCGAATTTAGCATATAACCGCTTCTCTCGCAAAATTTGCAACACAATTCTCAAGTGTTCGCATGTTCTTCTTCATCTCGAGAATAGACCAAAATATCATCAATGAAAACTACCACGAACTCCGTCTAAATATGGTCCAATATCCGATTCATCAAATCCATAAATACTGCAGTGCATTAGTCACCCAAATGGCATAACCGTAAACTCATAATGCCCGTGCACAGTTCCGAAAGTCGCCTTTGGCACATCCGACTCCTTTACCCAGAATCGATAGTAGCCCGATCGGAGATCAATCTTTGAAAATATAGTAGCACCTTTTAGCCGATCAAATAAATCATCAATCCGGCAACGGTACTTATTCTTTATAGTTACTTTATTAAGTCGCCGATAATCAATACACAATCTCAAAGACCCGCTCTTTCTTTTTCACAAAGTAACCGAGCACCCAAGGTGAATGACTCGGTCGGATAAAACCTCTATCAACAAGTTCTTGCAACCGTGTCTTTAATTCCTTTAATTACAGGAGCCATCCGATGCGGAGCTATGGAAATCAAGTAGTTCCCAAATCAAATCTATAGAGAATTCCACTTCCCTTTCGTGGCAACCTCGTAATTCCTCCGAAACACATCGGAAATTCAGATACCATCGGCATCGCTCAGATCTTTGACTCGAGATACCTTGGTGTCGAGTACATAAGCAAGAAAAGCATCATACCCTTTTTAACATACCTCCGAAAAGAATAATCAAATCACATCGATAATCCTCCGTCTCGATTAGATTTAACCCGAGTAATTCGCCATTCGACACTTCAACACAATAAATTTTCATTTACGCTTACTATTGCATCGTCTTTGAGTTAACCAATCCATGCCCAATATCACATCAAACTCATCAAATGGCAAGAACATCAAATCACCAGAAACAATAACCTCTTACCATCAAGGGACAATTTTACAAATTTTATTCACCAAAATAGATTGGCCAAAGGGTTCGAGACTTTAATCAGAATTCAAGAGGTTCAACAGATAAATCTTTAACGCATGCAAGTTTTACACATATATATGAATGCGTAGAACCGGATCAATTAATGCGTAATATTAGTATCAAGTAAAGAAAATGTACCAAGAATAACATCGGTGTCGAGGCATCTTCTCCGCACGCATGACATATGTCCTAGAAGGCGCCGTGTTCCAAATTTACTTGCGGTATCTTTGTAGCTCCTCGCTACCAATCGACATTACCGGATGGTCGAGATGGTCTACCCTCAAAGATGGATTACTTGGCTTTATATATATTCACTTCTTTTTCACCCCTTCTCGACAATCTCGAGGAAATGGTCAAAAGAACCACATCGGTAATAAGCCCCGCTTAAATCGACATTCACCAAAATGAGCTTTATTACAATACCGGCATTTCAAATTAGGGTACCAACACTACCAACACCGGTCACCGATGGAGTGGAAGGTCTTGGATTATTGCATTGAGAACCTCGCTTCCGCCTCAATACCCAAAGGTGAGGTAAAACGATCCGGTACTTCTTCAATTTCTTTGGAGCGTAAAATTGGGATTTTCCCATTGGTCTTTTACTAAAAATCGAGCTTCCTTTCACTGCTTCTTTTCTTTGCTCAATTCTTCGCTTTATAAGCTCGCTTCGCCAATGTAGCAAACTCTCAATTTCAAGAATTCCAATAAGTAGCTTAATTTCTTCATTTAACCCTTCTTCAATCGTTTGCACATTTCACTTTCGATTGCACTCCATTCTCGAGCATATTTACTCAACCGAACAAATTCTCTTCATACTCGAGACATCGATCTATTGCCTGCTTCACCAAGAAATTCTTTTCTTTTCGATCAAGGAATCTCCGATCGATATATTTCTTTTGAACTCTATTCGAAGAATTCCCATGTAATTTCTTCTTTGGAACAACTGAAGCTTTAGTATTCCACCAATGATAAGTCGTGGTCTTTAGTAGTGAGACGGCACATTTTAAACATTCTTCCGTGTGCAAGATAATTCTTCCAAAACCCGAGTAGTATTCTCTAACTAAAATTCAGCCTGCTCAAGATCATCATCAATCGCTTTCTCAAATTCTTCTACCCATATTTTCAAATTTTATCAATCGAGCTTTCCTTTTTCGACAGATTCAAAGGCTCACTGTGGAATCTCTGAACCGTGGAGGAACAGGAGGGGAGCTTGAGTTTGTTTGACCGTAGGGTTAGTTCTTATGTATCGGGTAAACCATTCATTCATCATTTGAAAGAAGGCTATTTTTGCCTCCTCCCTGACCCTCTATACGGCCTTCTATCGCTAGTTTCTTCTCTTTGTAATCAAACCGAGCATGACTCCCACTTTCTTCAGATTGAGCTCGGTGGGATGACATTACTATAAGAAAAACACAATTTAAATGGTCGGAGATATCACACTATCAAAAATAATTTAAATGGCATGTATAGCTAATCCAGATTCGCTATGCCCGTCCTAGAACCGGCTAAACCGTAGCTCGATACCAACAAATGTAACACCCCTACCGTATTCATTGTTGGAATAGGTACGAGGCATTACCGAGTTTACGATTTTTTTACTCAATATAACCCATTTATAAATATCTAGCATTTCCTACAAGTTCTAAACCGAGACTATTCCAATTCAACATATTTTCAAAATAAATTCATGCATATTTATAAGATAACATCAACACATACCAAACCAAGGTTTACTAGCCATACCAATGGTGGACCTTACATTAATTTCATATTAACATTTATTTTATTAGCTTATACATGCCATTCATTTTCAAACTAAAGTTTCTTTAAATACCAAATATTGGGGTTGATAGTGATGAGTCTCCCACCGATCCGATCCCCAGCTCTTAACACTACAAAACAGGAAAAAGGAAATAGGTAAGCACTTTGTGCTTAGTAAGCCCATGAAACAAGAATTATACTTACCCAATATTTTCAATACAAGCAATAAACACTCATATACCCATTCAATGCATTATTACCCTAACATTCACAAACTCAACATTCAAGTCGGCCAATAATTTCCATATATCAATAATACAAATACTATGATTGATGAGCTCATCAATATCATGATTTCCATTTCTTGTTATTTTTCCATATTTATCCCATTAAATTACTCTAATTTCGATGGATTTTCGTATACACTTTTAGTGTACAATTCAGTCCACAATTCATGTTCATGTGCGCACATTTTCATTTCGAGAGCACACTCCATGAACCTCATCCTTACAATGGATTACCAATCCAAAGCTAAATCTCAGAATATAAACTCATAGAGTATTGTCGGATTACTAGTCCAAAGCTAAATCCCGCAACGACAATTACTCTAATGAGCTTGGATCCAATTACCAATCCAAAGCTAAATTGAGACTAATTCGGATTACCCGTCCGGCTAAATCCATTTTCCACATATTCTTCTGGAGGGCTATATCAGATAGGATCACCCGTCCTGCTAGATCCTTTTACCGCCAATTCCTTTTCGAGATCCATCGAATTTTCCTTTCATTCAATCGATTTCTTCCCTTTTATCAAATATATCAATGTTTCATCAATTTTCATACAATGAACATTCAAATTATATTCATATCAATAACATACATTTCAAGCATTTAAGAAGATAATTCAAGTTACATGAACTTACCTCGATACTAGTTCAGTATATAAAATCTACTAATCCGGACTTTTTCCTTTCCTCGATCTAGCTTCAGATTTGTGTTTTCCGGATCTAAATGAATAAATTCAATCATCAATTCAATACATTTCATGTTCACATGTACCATTCATTATAATTCTATTACTATTTATAGTTCATTCAAAGCTGTCTACTTGAGTCATAGTCACTAAATTATTTATTTTCGAGATACAGAACTCCAATTTAAGAACCGTTAATTTTCCTAAAACTAGACTCACATATATTTATACCATAAAATTTCCAGAATTTTGGCTTAGCCAATTAGTACAGTTTATTCATTAAAGTTTCCCCTGTTTCATTGTTTGACAGTTCTGCTATCTCTTCACAAAATCTCAGATATCTCACTGTACAGAATTAAAATAATGTTTTCATTTGTACCATAAAAGAATAGACTCACTAAGGATTCTAAGAATATAAACCACTCCCCATAATTATTTTTATTCAATTTTTTATGATTTTTCAAAGTCAGAACAGGGGAACCCGAATTCATTCTGACCTTGTCTCACAAAACCTATTATATCTCATGATTTACAATTCTATTGCTTACAACGTTCTTCCATAAAAACTAGACTCAATAAGCTTTAATTTCATATTTTTTCATCTTCTAATTCAACTTCTACCATTTATGGTGATTTTCAAAGTTAGACTACTGCTGCTGTCAAAAACTGTTTTAGTGCAAGCTGGTTATTACCATTTTCCCTAAACTTTCAATGAATGATAATTTCGTCCCTACTCAATTAACCTTTCAATTGAGCTTATTTTTCTCAATTAACACTTTATTCTATCACTTTAAACTACTTTATAACCTTTGGAAATCATAATTTCAGTAATAGACTTTAATTCCAAACACTTTCATAATTAGGTCCCAAAATCAATTTCTATTGAAATTACCTAATAAAATCATCTCTTAAACGAATTAAGGCTTAAATTTCATGCTATTTCATCATAAACTTACATAAACCAACCATGGTGGCTTTCAACTTCATCCATGAAATCAAAGACTAATGAATTTAATAGTAGGACCTAGTTGTAAAAGTCTTTAAAACACAAAATTACAAGAAATAGGCAAGGATTCACTTACTTGGTGCAAAATTATGATATACCAGCTTAGATACCCCTCCTGTGGCGTTTTTAGCTGATGAGAGTGAAGAAAATGAAGAGATTTCTAGATATCCCTATTTAGTCCTAGTTTTATTTAGCAAATTTTGTTATTTTCCCATTTTACCCTTATTTCTCCTTATTTTCTTGCTGATTTCATACCCTTGCTGTCCAGCCCAATTAGACCTTGGGTCTATTTTCCTTTAAGCCCTCTTCCTTTTATCCTTTAAACTATTTAATCTTTTTCATAATTTTTATTTGTTACAATTTAGTCCTTTTCATTTAATTACATACTCAAACGTTAAAGTTTTCTAACGAAATTTTACTACCACATTAATAACATTTTATAAATATTTATAAAAATATTTCCTACTAATTTTATGAGATCAAGGTCTCGATACCTTGTTTTTACCCAATTCCTTCAATAATTCCTTTTTCTAACTAACCACTAAATCGGTAAAATTTTTCTATCGATATTTTAATACGATTTTCCTATCATATAAATATTCATGCAAAAATATTAAAATAAATTTCTCTTTAAATCGGATTTATGGTTACGAAACCATTGTTCCGATAACCTTGAATTTAGGCCATTACATCACCAGTGGTTTGGTACCACAATGTTGATGATATCGTGACTTTGAGTCACCAGTGGTTTGGCACCACCAATGGTTTGGTACCACACGGGGTAGAAAAAGGTGTTTGGATGGTCGGGTTGGGTGCATGTTAAACTTGATTGTAATTTGTGTGTATGATGTTGCATTAAACCGGAAAAGGTTACACATCGAGTCTTGGTGACTCACCTTTTCCTTTAATATTTTTCGTGTGACTCGAGATCGCGGATGTGGAGCCGGATGGACTCGAGGTGGCCATGCGAGAAAATATGGATTAAATGGATTTTGAATTGTTTTATTTTATTTCGGTTTTATTTGTTCGCTTGTAATAAGGCCTCCTAAGATTATTTTTTTGTATTATTTTACATGGTTGGATAATTTGTTGAAACCATTTAATGACTTTAAAATGATTACACAAATTTTCTTAAAATCAAGCATAAAAATGTTTTCTGTGCATCGTACATCCAAATTGGTAACAATCGACCTAATATATTTTTAAACGAATCTAAGCATTGTTTTCTTTATACATCTCAACTATTTTTTAACAAGACAATATCTTTTACCTTAAATTAAATCGGCTAAACAAGGGTTTTCAAAATGTTTTCTCGTAATATGCCAAATTCGGTTTCGTAATGTTTGGGCCGGGTTTGGGGTGTTACAAAATTGGTATCGAGCCTAGTTCAAAGCTCGACTGTGGGCCCAAGGCCCAAGATATTTTGGTAGGCCTTTTGAAGTATTTTTGGTTTTGAACAAAGATGGCACCGAGTCTCCTGCACCAATCCGCCTGTAAGTACTTCTCGACTTCTTTGTGAATTATTATCCTGAGAAGGGTAGATATGGAACGAGATAGTATGATAAGTGCTTTAAACTTTAGGACTAGTCTACCCCAACAAAAGACATAAGACTTTAAATGCCTAAGTAAACTCACCTAACCATGTCATTGAAGTTAGGTGTGGTAACCTCAAGCGCATGTCTAGGATTGATCTGAAAGAGCTTGGTACTTGCAGTCCTCATGACTCACCTCCCTTCGCAAAGAATCCTACTGGTGCGTAGCTTTGGTTTACTCCTAACCAAGAGGACTCTACCATAAAGCTAAACACTATAAATAAAACCCAAAGGATTAGCCATGTTTTACAAAAAACTCTAGTTTTAAATCATTAAAGTACCCTTACACAAGAATAAAATTTATTTCGGAAAATTTTCAAAATATTTTCAATTTACCAAATTACCAAAATGCCCTAGTGGCAAAATTATGAAAATGTCCTTGGTTTCCAAAATTATCAGACTACCCCGATCTCAATAAAATCCTCTTACTTTGCAAAAGTATAAAAATTCTGATTTCAAAATAATATCCTGACTTTGGAAATTTACAAAATTACCTCGATTGACAAAATTACCAAAATACCCTTGGTTTCCAAAATTCGCAGACCTTTAATTTGACAAATTTTTAGAAATACCCTCTAGTTGTGGGAAATTTCAAATGTCCCGATTTACCAAAGTTTTCAAAATTTCCTCGCTTTATTACTTAAAATACCCTCAGAGAAAATGACAAAAATACCTCGGATAGAAACGATGTAAATGCCCGAAAGAGTGAGTGTGTATGAAAGGTATTAGGAATGGATGTGCTTTCCGTGAACTAGGATAGAGTACTTAAAACTTTGATTGATCGAAAGAATCTCTATTAAACTCTCTTCATAAAATTTCTTCAAGGTAATCAAGTGAAACAAGTACTAATCCATAAAAATTTCTTAATCGATTAAAGCGCAATAGTTAAGAATGAGCTCTAGAGGACGTGGCCGTCGTGGACGCGGTAGGGGCAGGATGACCGTGTCAGAACCCGTGAGGTCGGGTCAGGGGTCTGAGAATGAGGTACCACCGCCACCACCACCCTCGACTTTTGGAGCTAAGGAGCAGGATCAGACGGGAGGTGAGGCAAGATCGCAAGTCGTGTCATGTAGTCCTTGAAATGGTGGTCAGCACGGGAGGTATGGGAGCTCAAAAATTTGTACCCGAGCGACTTTGATCCAACGGGGTTGAGGTATTTCGGGGAGTATCGGGTGTGGCACCCAGTGCGACGGAATACTGGTTGGAGTCGACTGAGAGGATCATGGATGATCTCGATCTGACGAATGAGGAGAAGCTGAAAGGAGCGGTGTCACTTCTAAAGGATGAGTCATATCAGTGGTGGCTCACTGTTCGGGATGGTGCCATGGCAGATGACCTTACTTGGAAGTATTTCAAAGCTGTTTATCAGAAGAAGTATGTGGGAACTAGCTACATTGATGCGCAGAGGAAAGCCTTTCTGGGGTTGGTACAAGGAAATAAGACTGTGTTAGAGTATAAAGCGGAATTCTTGAGGCTGAGCCGCTATGCTCGGGAATTGTGTCAACAGAGATGAACGGTGTGTCCGCTTGAAGACGGACTTAGGATGATTTGAGGTCACGATTGCTCCACGCAGGAGCGTGAGTTTTCTATCTTGGTGGAAAAGGCTAAGGTAGCCGAAGGGGTCAAGGAGTCTCGTAAGATGTAACTACGATAGGAACAAGCGTAAAAGAGGCTTTGGATCGTCCGGATCGGTAGTAATGCACGTAAAGGGCTAGGCAGAGTGGGCCAAATCAGGCAGAAGGCCCATGACTACTAATCGAGACCAAACGTTGTAATCACTGGGAAATCACATTGGGAGGTTGTTAGACCGGTGAAAGGGATGCTTTGAATGTGGATCTTTGGATCATCGTAAGGGATTGTCCTCGGTTAGCTAAAACCACCAGTAGGGTCAAAATCGTGCTTAGGTTAGAATGTAGAACCACCACGAGGGATCGTGGTAATGGTAGAGGAGGCAATGGTTCTAGTCGAGGTCGCTAAACTCGGGCGAGGTGCAAGCAACACGCAGGCAAGGCACTGGTTTATCTATGCAAGAAGGCCGAGAGGAGGGTGACGCACTGCACGCTATAACCCAGACGCTCCTAATTTTTGGTCTTCCATATGTTGCATTAATTGATGTGGGTTCAACGATTCAAACGCTGCTAGTAGTGTGGTAGAGACTATGAGCATAGACTTTGAGACTACTTCTAGGAGATGACATGAATTAGCCCTCTAGGTCACTCAGTAGTTGTAAACAAGCTATATAGGATGTACCTTAGAACTCCAAGGGTAGTGTTTGTGGTCGATCCGATGGAACCGCCATTTGGGGAGTTCGATCTAATTCTTGGCATGGACTGGTTGGTTAAGCATCAGGCAAGGTTGGATTGCGCTGCTAAGCGCATGGTTCTAAAGATGGCTGAGGGTGATGAAGTGGTCATGATAGGTAATAGAAAAGATTACCTATCCAACATGGTGTCTGCGTTGAAGGCAGAGAAAATGGTCAGAAAAGGGTGTGAGGCATTTTTGGTTCGAATATGTGCCTTGGAGGCTAAGGAGTCAGTAGTTGAGAAGGTCCGAACGGTAGGGGAATTCACTGACGTGTTTCCAGAAGAACTTCCGGGTTTGCCTCCAGATCGAGAAGTTGAATTTAGTATAGACTTATTACCCGAAACGGTGCCTGTGTCTATAGCACCATACCGAATGGCATCGAAGGAATTGGTAGAGCTGAAGGCTCAATTCAGGAGCTCTTGGATCGAGGGTTTATCCGACTAAGTATATCCCCGTGGGGAGCACCTGTGCTGTTTGTCAAGAAGAAAGACGGGTCAATGCGGATGTGTATCGACTACCGTCAGCTAAACAAGTTAACGATAAAAAACAAGTATCCGCTGCCTAGATTGATGACTTGTTTGACCAACTCAAGGTGCATCGCTTTCTCAAAGATAGACCTTAGGCTCAAGTTATCATCAACTTAAGGTGAAGGAGGGTGATGTTCACAAGACGGCTGCTCGTGACTTCGGTATGGGCATTACAAGTTTCTAGTGATGCCATTTGGGTTGACCAACGCACCGCAGCTGCTCATGGACTTAATGAATAGGGTCTTTCAAGAGTACTTGGATCAATTTGTCGTGGTGTTTATAGACTACATATTGGTTTATTCAAAGACGGAGGAGGAGCATGACATGCATTTACGATAGTTCTACAAGCATCGAGGAGAAGAAGTTATATGCCAAATTCAAGAATGTGAATTTTGGCTTAGGATGGTGGCTTTCTTAGGTCACGGTGTTAGCGGAAGGATTAGAGTGGACCGCAAGGTTGAAGCGGTGTTGGAGTGGAAACCGCCTAAGTCGATGGTAGAAATTCAAGTTTTCTGGTCCGACAGGTACTATCAAGATTTGTGGAAGGGTTCTCTTTAATTACACCCACTAACTAAGTTATTAAGGAAAGGAGTTCCATTTGTATGGTCGAGAAACAAAGAGGAAAGTTTTGATAAGCTACGAAGACTCTTACTAAGCCCCACTCGCATGTACCGAGGTGGGAAGTTGTTTACAGCCATCGTGATGCATTCCATACGGGGTTGGGATGTGTATTGATGCAGAAAGGGAAGGTAGTGGCCTATGCATCCCGTCAGCTAAGACCACATGAGGTTAACTATCCGACTCACGACTTGAAATTAGCGGCAGTAGTTTTCGCTTTGAAAATATAGAGGCATTACTTGTATGGGGAAAAGTCGATAGTCTACACGGATCACAAAAGTCTGAGGTATCTTTTGACTCAGAAGGATTTGAATTTGAGGCAGCGCCGATGGATTGAACTGTTAAAGGACTACGACTGTTCAATTGAATACCATCCGGGCAAGGCTAACGTGGTAGCTGACGCTTTGAGTCAGAAAGTTGTGACAGACTTAAGGGCGATGTTTGCTCACCTCAAACTATACGACGATGGAAGTCTTTTAGCAGAGCTGCAAGTTAAACCAACTTGGATCGAGGAGATTAAGGAAAATAATTAGTAGATGAAAGTCCTAATGCACGAGATTTCAAGTTCAAAATGGTGGTTTAGAAGGGTATAGCTTGGTCAAGATGGAGTATTATGCTTTCAGGGCGAGCTTGTATGCCAAAATATGTGGAATTAAGGCAAAAAATTCTTTGGGATGCACATAGCAGCCCATACGCTATGCATCCCGGAGGTAGTAAGATGTATCGAGATTTGAGGGAGCGCTTTGGTGGTCGGGTCTCAGGCGGAAGTGACCGAAAGTTAGTGGGCAAGTGTTTGACATGCCACAAGTTAAGGTCGAGCATCAATTGCCATCGGGCTATTACAATGGAAAGATCCCACAAGGAAGTGGAGGAGATTACTATGGATTTCGTGAGTGGGCTTCCCTTATGCCCAAGAAGAAAGATGTCGTTTGGGTGGTAGTAGACCGATTGACTAAGTCGGCTCATTTCATATCGGTGAGGGTTGACTACTCACTTCAACGACTATCTAAGTTGTACATTCTCGAGATAGTGCGGTTACATGGAGTACCAAAGGTCTATTATCTCGGATCGGGATCCTCGGTTCACGTCGAGATTTTGGAAGGCCTTACATCAGGAGTTAGGCACCAAGTTGAATTTTAGCACGGCTTTCCATCCACAGTCTGATGGACAATCTGAGAGGGTAATCCAAGTATTGGAAGACATGTTAAGGGGCTGTGTTTTGGATTTCTATGGTAGTTGGGAGGAGTACCTACCGTTGGTAGAGTTCGCATATAACAATAGTTATCAAGCGAGTATTTAGATGGCACCGTATGAGGCACTATACGGTCGGAAATGCCGTACTCCCACATGTTGGATAGAACTTGGAGAACGTCAAATGTTAGGTCCAGAGTTAGTGGCAGAGACGGAGGATAAAGTTAAAGTGATTCGGGCTCGTCTGAAGGAGGCATCGGATAGGCAGAAATCCTACGCTGATCTTAAGCGCAGAGAGGTTTAGTATGCTGTGGGTGATAAGGTCTTCTTGAAGGTATCACCTTGGAGGAATGTGCTAACGCTTGGCCAAGGGCAAGCTAAGCCCTAGATTCATCGGACCGCATACGTGTTGAAACGCTGGGACCTAGTAGCTTACCAACCTTGAGTTGCCAGAGAATTGAGCTAGATCCATGATGTCTTCCATGTCTCGATCGTCGAGGCGCTTATCGATCGATCCCTCACACGCCAGTCTGGTTGAGGAAATTGAAGTAAACCCGACATGTCTTTCGAGGAGGAACCGATACAAATCTTGGATCGAGATGTCAAAGTTCTTCAAGGAAGTCGTGCCTTTGGTAAAAGTGCTATATGAACATGGTACGGAGGAGGCCACATGGGAACCCGAGGATGTGATGCAAAGAATACCCCAACTCTTCCGATCCGTAACTTCGAGGCCGAAATTTTTTAAGGGGTAGAACTCAGAATAATCCTAAATTAGGGGTTATTTGTAATTTAAATAATTTTCCATGTATGCTTGAAGAAATAAATATTTTGATTGCTAGACATGTTTTAAGTGGTCTAGTCATAACCTAATTAGGTCTGATTTGGAATTAAAATTTCTTTTTAAGGGTTTAAAAGGAAGAAAGCTAGAGATAGGGTTAAGGGAAATTTGGGTGAAATATGACACAAAGAAAGGGCTTGGCACAATTGGCTTGGTGCGCCCAAGGAGGTTGCTAGGAGGAGGTTCGAGTCTCTGCAATAAAAAGGGAAAATGTTTTTTTTCCTTTGGGCTTTTTAGGCTTAGGGTTAAGGAAGGTTTTAAAGAATTTTGAGGGTGAGTTTGGGCATGAAAGTGAGTTGGTGGAGTGGCTTGGGTTTGAGGTGGCAATTGGGCAAGTCACGGTTCGAATCGCTTAGGTTGCGCTTTTGGAGTTTATTTTATTTTGCTTTGAAAGGGAATCGCCTAGGAAGGCCTTATAATTAAAAGGTGAAGGCTTTATGTCATGAAAGTCTAATGGGAGAAGTGGCAAAGGGCGTTGGAAGTAAGGGCAGTGAGGTCATGTGTTCGATCCAAAGAAACCGCATTGGTATTTTTATTTTTTTCTTTTTGAGGCCTACGTGAATGGGGAGGTGATGGCATGAAATTGGACTCTTTAAATGATATGGATAAGCTTATTTTTTGCCTATTTTCTACTGGAAGGGAATGTTTTAGAGTTTATTTTCATTAAACTAGTTAAAGAGTAGATTAAGGGTAACAATAGATAATTGTAACTTGAATAAAAGTGGAATTATCACCTAAAGGGAGGTGTTGGCCAAAATAGGGACTCTCTAGGGTCATCTATTTTTGGTTTAATGCTAAACAAAGGAGTGCCGAAAATCATTCAAAGAATTTTTCTTTTTTCTCCAAAGTGTCGCACCTAATTCTCCCTTGATTCTTAGCCAAACTTCTTCAAAATTTCCAGCTTTCTTGCTCATTGTTAGCCAACCTACCCTCTTCTAATCAAAATTCCAAACTTTTCTATTTGTGATAGCCGAATCTTCTTTCCCTAACTAAGTGCTGCCGATTTCAATAGTTTGGTAAGGGTGATCTTTTCTTGACCGATTTTGTGTAGTGCCTTTATCGCACTTATTTCTTCATCTTTGTATTAAACCCGCTTTGTTCTTTGAAGGAGCCAAAGCTAGTGACATCAACTAGGTGCCCAAAAGTGGTGTGACTTGGTCAATCCATCATTAAGGTAAGGGGTTACACTCTCTTTTAAGAATTAAAATTATGGCCGAATGGCCTAGAACCCATAATGATGTACTTAAATCGATTGTAGGGGCTAATTAAGGCTTCGGGATTTGTTAGGAAATCAAATCCATTCAAGGTAAGTACCGCAAGAGCCTTCGGTATTTCTTTTGGTTGGCCGAATAGCCATGTCACTAACCTTCAGGTTTGGCCGAATATAGGAGCAAGAAATCTAGTGTGGCCGATTGACTCTTCGAGATTAAGAGCTATCATTAGAATAGGTGTGTACATACACATTTCATAACTCGTAACTGTGTTAAATGCATTGTGTATGCTAATCTGAATTGATGTAGATTTGGATTTAATACCATCGTGGTATAAGCAAGGAGATGTAAGTCCTTGTTGTTATGAGTTTACTTTATAATGCTTTTGGGAAGCATGACATATTTGGTATATGTGGCATATAAATATGTGGCTTTTGATAAATTCAAGATATGTTATTAAATAAACATGTTTGGCATGATTTATGTTATGTACATATCATAAATATGTGGGTTAAACGAGTGGAGGGGAAGTGATATTCGTGTCGATTTTACACCGTGGTTTGGTACCACATTTCGTGATTACGGCCACCGAGGTTTGGCACCTCATAGCTGCCTTGTCCCAAAGGGCTTAGCACCACAATGGGTTGGCCCCACGGATGATATTATGGGATCGATGCTGTTGATTTGGTATCACACGGGTTGGCCCCACACTTATATATGTGACTTCGAGTCACCAAAGGGTTTGGTACCATAATGTTGATGATATCGTGACTTTGAGTCACCAAGTGGTTTGGCACCACCAAGGGTTTGGTACCACACTGGGTAGAAAAAGGTGTTTGGATGGTCAGGTTGGGTGCATGTTAAACTTGATTGTAATTTGTGTGTATGATGTTGCATTAAACCGGGAAAAGGGTTACACAAATTTTCTTAAAATCAAGCGTAAAATGTTTTCTGCTACATCTGCACATCCAAATCCAGAATAATCAACCTAATATATTTTTAAATGAACTAAGCATTGTTTTCTTTATACATCTCAACTGTTTTTTAATAAGAAAATATCTTTTACCTTAAATTAAATCGGCTAAACAAGGGTTTTCAAAATGTTTTCTATGTAACATACCAAATTCGGTCATAATGTTTGGGCCGGGTTTGGGGTGTTACAGGCCTCACGCAAGGACATGTGGTTTGGCCGTGTGTCCCCTGCATCTTAAAATTTTCAAAATAGAATGCTCGAAATTGATCACACGGCTTGGCACGGGCGTGTGGCTTGGCCGTGTGACCCCTGCACCTAATTAATGCAAGCTATTATGTTCACATGGCCTAGCACACGGACGTGTGACTTGGCCGTGTAACCTAAGTTAGAGAGTTACACGGGTATGGGCACGGGCTGGGACACGACTATGTGCTCTATTTCAATGCCCACACGACCTGAGACACGGGCGTGTGTCCCCTATACCTTGAATTTTTTTTGATATTTTGCGAAAAAAATTTTGAGTTCCCGATTTAGTCCCGACTTGATTCGAAGGTGTTATTTTGGGCCTCGAGGGCTCATATAAGGGACCATATGATTGATTTATGATTGTTTTCTGATATGAATGTGAAGTGATATGAAATGTCTATATTTGATCTATAAATTTTGGTAATGCTCCATAACCCTGTTTCGGTGACGGAATATGGGTTAGGGGTGTTACAAAGATATCCTTAATCTCTTTGGGATAAATTTTCTTTCCCTAATGGCATACCATTATGAAAGCAACTTGATCAATGCTCGTTAAATGCTTATAAGATATCCTTAATCTCTTTGGGATAAATCGACTCTCCCAATATGATCATATTTTATCTAATGATAACTATTGCATCTTCTTTCATGAAAAGTCAATTACTATCATGAAGTAATTAAGTTGTTCATCACAAAGATAAATAACCTGTCGCCATATTTACTTTTCATCTATCATGTAATGCTAATGAGAGGATATTATTTATCCATTTCTTAGGCTATAAATTCCACTATTGTAAATGATGCTATATACTATAGAAGTCGTATACCCAATGCACTGGCTTTCGATTCCTTATTTATTTGAACTCGAGATTTTACTTACACCAAAGTATACGAGTCACGCATACATAGTCCATCATCCACCCAAGATTAAGGTATGCCACACTATGAACATTACAAGTAAATAAATCCATAAACGGATTTAGGATCTATTCTACTTGGGTACTATCTAATTTATTGTCAGTACAGTCAGTCATATCTACGTTTCTATCTTCTAGGATTCATTCACTTCGATGCCCATGACAAGGCATCTCCCCAATTGGTTTTGATAGACAGCATATTAGTCTTTCAATCGGTTCACTCCTTTCCAATTAAACTAAGGACATGTTTAAGTTCGTCTACTAATATAAGTTATCTTTTTGTATTACTATCCAACCACGTGATGTCGCTTAGCAATAATTAAACACTAGACAACCTGTGAGCTGATATTTGCTTATATTTTGCTTTACATGAAAAACCACATGAGGAAAATATACAAATGGCATTAATGTAATTCATGAATAATTTTATTAACCAATCTATTCGAAAAAAATTACAAGTGTAGATAGATGAAAATACTACATTTAGGGTACCAAATTCAACAGTCTAGTATTTCCAAAATAGTAACAAACATGTGTTCCATTATTCTTTTTATCTGTCTCAAAGGAAGAAGTAGCAACCAACTCATTAGATTTAACAAAATTCGTAGGAGATGTAGGTTTCTTACCAAGTGTATTACGATCAGGTTTGGACATCTCAACAGTTATGGTACATTCACTTTGCCTTTCATATTTTTTGAGAATGGCCTTGTCATCATTTAACTCTTTCTCAGTTGCTTCCAAAGTTATATTAATTTTAGCAATCATGTCATCCTTTCTCTTGATAGTCCCAACAAACATCTTGTTAATCTTTCTAAGATCAGTATTCACATAATCTTTCTCTTTGACCATATTTTCGAGGCTTTGTTTTTCTCCTTTGAGAATGATAGCTTCTTCCCTCAAGGACTTGTTCAATTGACATAGTGCTTTCATGTTCTTCAACATATAACTGAATACACCATCATCAATGTCATTTTTTGAATTTGATGCTTTAATCACCAAAGGTGGATTAGGGATAGAATGACCTTTCTTCTTAGACTTCATTATTGTAAATAGTATCTTAGGATCTCCTTCGAACAACTCTCGAAGTCAGTTTTGATACCAATTGAAAAATAATATTTTGTTGATAGGATAAATCAATTTTGCTTAATGTTCATTATAATAACAGTTAGAATGAAAACAGGCAGCGAAAAAAATAGAAGTAGAAAAGAATCGACACTATCGATCTTTGTTAATGTAGTTTAGACAGAACAGTCCTATGTCTGCTGAGCCTCACCTAGAGATTGATTTTATTCAACAATTGTCCAGATCACCTATTGGCTTAAGTGCAATATACCCTTGCACAAAGAAATAATTGCAGTCCCAATACCAACCTCAATTGTCACAAATCACTAACCCAAATACCTCACAATACAATCAATAAACTTTAAAAAAAAAACTAAAAGGGTGTCACGAAATAACCACAAGAACATAGCAAAACTTTAGACAAAGACACTCTAAAACTGCTCTCAACACAAGAAAGAAATAAAGGTTGGTAATGAGAAAAACTTATGAAAGTGAAGATCTTCTAGCTCTCTCTATAGTGATTTATCGAGGGAGAATGAAGCCTATTTATAGGTTATTATAGCAACAAGATAAACTTCTTTAAGTCAATAGATAAATACTTGAAAAACTCCATTGAATAAATATAATATTTATCTCTAAAAAATAGTATTTTAATAATAAGATTTTCATGCTTATCCAATCACCTCAAGCAATTCAGTTGAGAGGCTTAAGATTTTAGTCGACTCATGCTTCTAGTTTTGTCAAATATGCCCCATTCAAGGGGACTAAACTCAACAAAAACGAAACCTATTCAAGGTCTAAGTTAGTGGCCCTAGTAGAGATAGTTTCGTTATAACATGACATAGAAGGAGCAATAATAACTTTGCCAACAAAAATAAATCTAGATTTTGATTACTAGAATATGGAAATTTTAAGTTTTCCAATGAAAGATTTGAATTTGTCAAACTGAAGCTCTATAAAGTAAAGAACATGAAATTTTGGTATCACATTACATATATTGGTATCGCATCAGAAAATTTAGTATTTGGTTAGAAATTTTGGTATCTGTTAGAAATTTTAGTATCATGTTAGAAATTTAGTACTGCTATTGGTCTCTACAAATGGGCGAGAAAAGGAAAGTTTTGGTATATCAAAGTATCTAATGATTTTTAATAGAAATATTGGCATCACATTAAAAACTTTCGATAGAAATTTTGGTATTCATTAGAAATTTTGATATACTAGAGTATCAAACGATATCCTTAGAAATTTTGGTACACATTAGAAATAATGGTATAGTATTAAAAATTTTGGTATAAGCTATTGGTCCTCTCACACAGGTAGGAAATGGGCAATTTACGTATACTATCTAACGGTTTTCATTAGAAATATTGTTATTGCATTAGAAATTTTGGTATAAACTTATAACCTGTTGATTTTGCAAAACCTTTTCATAATTTTGTGTGAAAATTGAAGGGTAAATAAACTTTAGGGTTAATGTCAACAATCTGGCCTAATTGTAAGTGATCATGGGTTTCTTTTTACCTTAATGTTATCTTGATGCTAGTATAAATATGATTAAGTTATTGTTGATGAAATTGGTGTTGGTAATATTGGAGTTTGTTACACTTACTTTTGGCAGTGATGAATAATAGTGGACTAAGCTTTGGTACATTAGTAGGAAATTGATCTGTCGTAATTTAGTGTAACAGATTAAACTAGTTTTCACATTTTAGGAGCTTGAATACAAGCACTTTTGTTAAGTTTTAGTTAAAGTTTTTGTAATATTATCTAAATTCAATAAAGTGTGTAATTTGAGTCTTTTATTGACCTTAAGGATTGAATGAGGCATAAGGGTGAGCTAATATACTTTGTGAGTGTGTAGGAGACCATTAGAAGGCGTGCTAACTCAATACTAGTCGATGTGTAGCAACACGGAGTGTTGGATGTCACAACATAGGGAGTAGAATAGAAGGATTCGAAGACTACCTTTAGTGTCGCGACACAGTCTGAGGATATCGTGACACACTTCTAAAGAAGCCCTGAAGATGAAGCATACTGCCCCCGATGTTGCGACATAGGACCTAGTGTGTCGCAACATCACCTTTGTATGGGAAATAATTACAAGGGCATTTTGGTCCGCATAATCAAACATTTAGCATGAGAACAACAACTAACCTAGGTTTAAGGTCGACAACCACTCTAAAATCTATAAATAGTCTTAATTAACAAATGTTATAGACAACTTTTATATTATATAATTTTTTCCTAGTTCTAGTATTTAGTTTTTCTCTTTTCTTAGGCTTTAAGTTTATTTCACTTTTCATTCTTTGCTTTGTAAAAGAAATAAAATTTTTGAAACGTGATCAAACTCTGTGAGGATTCAAAATTCTATTCTAATACAAATCAAACTTATTCTAAACCTTATATTGTTGAATTATTTTTCATGCATAGTCTTTCTATAAAGTTTATATTGTTTATAAGATCCATGAGAAACTAATCCGCCTGTGGGGGATTAGCGCGTGGAGGTATGATTAATTAATTTTTTTGCGGGTTCTCTTAAGCGAATCAGATGTTTAGGAAATGAAGAACTTAAACTGTATGCCTAACAACCCTAGGAAGTCATCAAGGTGGGAATTAACCCAAAATTGGTATGGCCTATCCGTGAACACTTTAACCCTGAACCGGTTTAGACTGTGGGTCAAGAGATAAGTAGTTATTGTTGACTCGTTATTCAAATGGAGGATGTAACATCCCAAACCTGGCCCAAACATTACAACCGAATTTGGCATGTCACATAGAAACTTTTTGAGAAACCCCTTTTTGTTGATTCACATTTAGGAAAGATATTGTCTTGTTTTAAGTAAAAGTTGTGGGTTATGCGAGAATCCAACACTTTGCTTCCTTATTTAAAAATCTATTAAACTCGTTATTATCAATTTTGTCAATGTACCATGGCACGTAAGAAAACATTTACGCTTTGGATTTAGGAAAACTTGTGTTTAAGAAAAATATTTAAGCCATTAAGTAGTTTGGAAGTTTCATCTAAAACAGTAAAATAATCAAAGCGAAATTTTAGGAGGCCTTATTACAACTTGAACAAATAAGAATAAAAAAATAAAATGAAAATAAACCCATAGTCTACTAAACTAAATTTTCCATTGCATGGCCACCTCGAGTTCATCCGGCCCTCATCCGCGATCTACGAGTCACCAAAAGTTAGAGGAGAAGGTGAGTCACCAAGACTCAATGTGGAACCCTTCCTCCCATTTAATGTAACATCATACACAAATCATATCTAAGTTTAACATGCACCCCACCTAGCCATCCATAACTCCTTTCTACCCTGTGGTGGTACCAAACCACGGTGGTGCTAAACCACTGTGACCCAAAGTCACGATATCCATCAATATTGTGGTGCCAAACCATCGGTGGTGCTAAACCACTGTGACCCAAAGTCACAAATAATAAGTTGTGGGCCAATCCACGTGTGATACCAAATCACCGGGCGACGATCCCATAATATCAACCATGGGGCCAACCCATCGTGGTGCTAAGCCACTAGGACAAGCCGCTATGAGGTGCTAAACCTCTGTGACCCAAAGTCACAAAATGTGGTACCTAACCACCGGCGTCCAAGACACCTGATATCACTTCCCTCTACTCAAATCACCCACCATGATACGATGTGCATATAAAAGAAATCATGCCAAACATGCTTAAATAATAACATATATCAATTTATCATAGGCCATATTTTTATGTATCACATATACCAAATATGTCATGCATCCACATGCATTATATTGCAAGCTCATATTGAAATGGACTTACCGAATCCTTGCTCATACCTTTACTAGATCAAATCCAGATCTACACAAATCCTAGATAACATACACAATTTATTAGCGTTATATTACTTATGAAGTGTGTAAGTACACACCTATTACTAACGCAAATCCTAGATCCCAAGATTCGATCCATCAGGTTTCATCCTTGACCCTATATTCGGCCAACATCAAAGTTAGTGCCATAGGCCTATTCGGCTATAATAGCTAAAACCCAAAGACTCATTTGTGGCACTTACCTTGAACCGATTTGGTTTCCAACCAAATCCCGAAGCCACACACTGGATTCCTTGCAATCGGCCAAACCTTAGATCCATACAAGTGATTAGCTTTCAGCTTTTCCAAGTATCTAATGGAAAGACTAAAGAGAATCCCTTACCGTAGACTTACCAAATCGATTAGCAGAGAATGGAGGATCAGATCTACTGCTTTGAAAATCCCAGAGTTCCTAGGTGAAATCGGTTTCAAAAAGTGGTTAGCCAAATCATCAATAAATACCGGATCTCGGCTTTTCCCTTCATCCAAATCGATAGAGAACAAGAGAATATGGGAGAAGAGTTTCGGCAAACACTTACCTTCTCAAATCGATTGAAAAAGAAATCCCGAAGAGATGTATACCAATCTTTATATTCGGCCAAGTGAATCTAATGGGAGAGGGGAGATTTCGGCAACAAGAGTGGAAGAGATTCGGCTAATAGAGAAAGAAAAAGAGAAGGAAAAGAAGATGGGGAATTCGGCAGAGGGAGGGTAGAGAGGGTTTCAATTTTAAGCAAACAAGAAGAAGAGAAGTAGGGGATTAATGGTGGTTTCAGTTTTGAGAAAGAAGAAAAGAAATAGATGGGAGATGAGAGTGTAGGGAGATTCAGCCAAAGGCTAAGAAGAAGAAAAGAGGATCAATGGTTTTGGTTTTTGGTATGTGTTAGCCGAAAATGTCAAGCTAGGTGCCTAAAGAAAATTCAGCCACCACCCTTTACACACTCCTTGCCGTTTACTCCTCTCCAACAAGGAGTCTTAGATTCGGCCAACACCTTGAATCACTCTTGGCCAATCATTTAAAATTATTCAAATAAAATTCCTTATTATCCTGAAAGAGTTTGAGCTGAACACTTCTCTCTCTCTTGCCGTAAAAATAAAGAGCAGAAAAGAGAATTCTGCTACTCGAACCTAGGCTCCCTTGCTCTCCTTGGTGGCGTCAATTCCAGCACTTAAGTGGCACCCCTTGCCACTTTTCCAAGGCCTTATTAGTGTCAAATATTACCTTTTTAAAACTTGTAACCCCTATTTACTATGGCTCCTTGTCTTATTAAAGCTTACAAATGAAATTTTTCTACCACTCGAGCCTACTCAAGGTCCATAGCTAAGTCTTATTACACCATAAATGGTATTACAAAGAATCCAATCATATGCACAACAATACCATCACAAATAACCCCTAATTCAGATGTTACGCTTCTACCCCTTAAAAAATTATTTGACCTCAAATTGTAACACCCCAAACCCGGCCAGAGCCCTCGACCGATCTCGTTATGTCAACATGAAAAGAGTTAAAATCTTTTGACTTTAGAATAAAACATGAAAATTTGGTTAACTTTTGAAAACCATGTCCGCTTAAAATTATAAGTAAAACTTTGTTATTATAAAATGTCCATATTAAAACTTTAGTATATAAATATATATATCTTGAATAAATAGATTGCTAAAAATAAAATAAAATCATCTCTATATAGTAATTTAATTTTAATCTAACCACAATTAAAATAATACCAAAAATAGTAATAAGGCCCTTATTACAACTCTGTTATTTAAACAAAATACTTAATATCAAAATTTCATAAAATAATCAAAATCTTCTTACACATGGCCACCTCAGATCCACTCCAACCCGGTCCAAGCTCATGAATTACCCAAATGGTTAAGAAAATTGGGTGAGTCCACAGACTCAAGGCATAATCATCACACATGCCTCCACATATAGGCTCGGCCCATATCCACACGATCATACAAATAAATATGCAATTACTAAACCCAACCCAACCTAAGTCCATCCGTTACACCAACCTTAGCAGACTCCTGCCAAGGTCGTATAATCCACCGATCACAACCGAAAGTGATCCCATATATCTTACCTCGACGGACTGGTCAAGACAAGGTCGTGGTGAGCCACCAATCACATCGCTGATCCTCACATTAATCTGACTACGGTGATGCACACACTTTCAACTGCCGAGATGGGCACCTAGCTAACATCTCCTTGATGAAGCACACACTAATCATCAAGCGCTAATGTAGCACGAGGCTAACATTAGACCACGCACATAAATATGTACACCCATCCTTCCTTGATCAAATCCAAGCCCCAAGCATATATGTTAATGTATCTTATCAAATCAATATGTAGAATGAATATACATCACATGCTCATTATCATATCACACAGCACCATAAATAATTTAATATCACATATTATCGACTGTTAACCGAATACCCCAAACGTGGTATCCACCACTTTAGCCTTTATTGTCGCCTATCACACATCATACACCAAGTATATGTACATATATATCAATACACAAAACAGAGAAATAAAGGCGATAATTACGCACCTAATTACTTGCGCTCTACACTCGATCCCAATGCTATCGCTAATCGAGACTACTGCTATCCGCTTAATCATTGCTCCGACGTTGGCCCACACCCGTGGCCAATCTCGAAATGTCGAGACCGATCTCTTTTGAACTTGAATGTGGACTTTCCTTGCCCTCCTTGACCGAACTTGCCTCCATCAATACACTTAATCAGATCACACGGTTAATCCTCCAAGCCATAAATTTAAACAACGAGTCTTACCAAATATTGCTTACCAAAACCTCTTACCGAAATCCCGAAAGATCTCCTTACTCCTTTAATGTTATCCTCCCTTGACTACAAAACAAAGCATGAATCCATAGTCTTCATAAGGTTCAGCCAATCCCAAAAAATACATGGTTGAGCCTCAAGGTTTCAGCTGGCCATAATAATTAAAGAATTAATTTAGAGAGATCCCTTACCACACTTACCAAAGTCGACTGCCAGAGAATAGGGCTTAGATCGATTGTTTCAAATATCCCGGAGACCCTACAATATGTCGGTTTCAAAAGAGTATTATCACCTTTGATATCAAATGCCAAAATTGGCTCTTACCTTCCTAGAAGTCTTCCAGGAGAGGGAAAAGAAGAAATAACATTCTACCATGCATACATACCTTCCAAAATCGATTGACAAAGGAACTCAAGAGATCAACACCACATTTAATATTCGCCAAGGTGAGTTAAATAGAAGGAAAGAAATTCCAGCACATAGGTAGGAATAGGTTCTGTAGAGGAAGAAAATAATGGGAAAAAGGGAGATAGAGGTTTCGGCTAAGCTTGATAACAATCAAGGTTTGGCTTTGAGGGGAAAAGAGGATGAAGAAGAAGTAGAAAAGAAGCTGGAATTTCAGCAATATAAGCAGAGGAAATTCTAAGAAGAAATATGGAGAAAAGAAAGAGAAAATTGAAGGACTTTTGGCACCCTTTCATGTACAAAATCAATTTTGAACAAATTTCCAAAGAGTCCCAATGTCAGCCAATTCCTCCCCTTTTTGCGATAATTAAGCTATTAATTATCACTCAAGATAATAACACTTATCTTCTATCCTTTCTTAAACAAATTGAATGAAAATAAAACACTAAACTCCCTCTTCCAAATTAATATGAGCAAAAAAAAATAGCTCCAACCTTATCAATTTAAGAGTCCAAAAAATGCACCACTAGCTCTCATTCCCTCCACGCCAAAGAATAGGAAAATAAAAAGAAAAACCATCTTGTAGTTGTCTTGGTTCGAACTCAAGACCACACCGCCTCAAATTTCTCTTCTTCTAACGCTTAGGCCACTTTTCCTCATTTGACTTTCATGTCAAATGTCCTCACCATTTATTTATAACACCTTAATACTCCTGGCCCTTCTCCTTTTAGCGCCAAAGCCTAAAATTAAAATTCCTTTTATGCTTGTTACGACTCAACTCGAGTCCTTGCACCAGGGACCTTAAGTGGCGCCCAAGCCACTCCACCAACCTGCCATTCATGCTCTTTCCTTGCCCAAAAATTCTTTAAAGCCCTCTTACTTGGCCTCTCCCTTTAACGCCCCAAAAAGCCTAAAACAAAACGCATTTCCTTCTTCCGTAATCAAACCCATGACCTCCCATCCGTCCCCTAAGTTTTTAAGTGGCGATGCTAGCCACTCGCCACCTATTTCTTTTTAGTCATGCTTCTACCGAATTTTTACTTAATCCCTATCTCCTAGCTTCCTTCCTTTTAAGTTCCTTAAAAGAGATTTTTAATTCCAACTCCAACCTAAATCAGGGTTATTTCTAGACCCTAAATCGTGCCAAATAAAATCATATTTATTTATTTCTTGAAACCCATTTCTATCTCCCTTTTGTACAGCAAAGGGGTGCCAAAAGTCCTTCAATTTTCTCTTTTCTTTTCTCCATAGCTGCTGCAGAATTTCCTCTGCTTATATTGCTGAAATTCCAGCTTCTTTTCTACTTATTCTTCATCCTCTTTTCCCCTCAAAGCCAAACCTTGATTGTTATCAAGCTTAGCCGAAACCTCTATCTCCCTTTTTCCCATTATTTTCTTCCTCTAGCCAAACCTATTCCCTACCTATGTGCTGGAATTTCTTTCCTTCTATTTAACTCACCTTGGCCGAATATTAAATGTGGTGTTGATCTCTTCGGGATTCATTTGTCAATCGATTTTGAAGGTATGTATGCATGGTCAATGTTATTTCTTCTTTTTCCTCTCCTCTGTCGACTTCTAGGAAGGTAAGAGCCAATTTTAGCATTTGATATCAAAGGTGATAATACTCTTTGAAACCGACATATTGTAGGTCTCCTGGATATTTGGAACAATAGATCTAAGCCCTATTCTCTCGGCAAATGACTTTGGTAAGTGTGGTAAGGATCTCTAAATTAATTCTTTAATTATTATGGCCACCAAACCTCGAGGCTCAACCATGTATTTTTTGGGATTACGAACCTTATGAAGACTATGGATTCATGCTTTGTTTTGTAGTCAAGGGAGGATAACATTAAAGGAGTAAGGAGATCTTTCGGGATTTCTGTAAGAGGTTTTGGTAAGCAATATTTGGTAAGACTCGTTGTTTAAATTTATGGCTTGGAGGATTAACCGTGTGATCTCGATTATGTGTTGATGGAGGCAAGTTCCAAATAAGGAGGGCAAGGAAAGTCCCTGTTCAAGTTCAAAAGAGATCAGCCTCTGCGGTTTGAGATTGGCCACCGGGGTGGGCCAAATACGTAATGTAAGAGATTAGGGCAGATAGTCGTAGTCTCGCTTAGATTATAGCATTGGGATCGAGAGTGTAGAATCGCATAATTAGGTGCGTAATTATCGACTGCTTTCTCCCTGCTTTATGTATTGATATATATGTACATATACTTGGTGTATGATGTGATAGCCGACAATAAAGGCTAAAGTGGTGGATACCCACGCTTGGGGGTATTCGTTAATGTGTCAAGAATATGTGATATTAAATTATTTATGGTGCTCGTGTGATATGATAATGAGCATGTGATGTATATTCATTCTACATATTGATTTGATAAGATACATTAACATATATGCTTGGGGCTTGATTTGATCATGAAGGATGGGTGTACATATTTATGTACGTGGTCTAATGTTAGCCTCGTATACATTAGCGCTTGATGATTAGTCGTGTGCTTCATCAAGGGAGATGTTGGCTAGGTGCCCATCTCGACTGCTGAGGCTGCGTGCATCACCGTAGTCGATTAATGTGAGGATCACTCGATGTGATTGGTGGCTCACCACTACCTTGTGCAAAGCAGTGTCCGCCGAGGTAAGATATGTGGGATCACTCTTGCCAGATCGTGGATTAGCCACTACCTTGAGCAGGAGTCTGCTAAGGTTGGTGTAACGGATGGACTTAGGTTGGGTTGGGTTTCAGAATTGCATATTTATTTGTATGATCTGTGTGGATATGGGCCGAGCCTATATGCGAGGCATGTGTGATGATTATGCACCGAGTCTGTGGACTCACCCAATTTTTCTTAACCATTTCTGTAATTCATGAGCTTGGACCTGTTGGAGTGGATACGAGGTGGCCAGTGTAAGAAGAGATTTTGATTATTTTATGAAATTTTGATATTAAGTATTTTGTTTAAATAACGGTTGTAATAAGGGCCTTATTACTATTTTTGGTATTATTTTAATTGTGGTTAGATTAAAATTAAATTACTATATAGAGATGATTTTATTTTATTTTTAGCAATCTATTTATTCAAGATATATATATTTATATACTAAAGTTTTAATATGGACATTTTATAATAACAAAGTTTTACTTATAATTTTAAACTACATGGTTTTCAAAAGTTAACCAAATTTTCATGTTTTATTCTAAAGTCAAAAGATTTTTAACCGCTTTCCGCAGTTGACATAACCAGATCCTGTCAGGGCTCGTGGGCCAGTTTGGGGTGTTACAGTAAATTACCCGATCGTAAGAGTTGGGGTATTATCGCCAGATTACATCCTCGGGTTCCCACGTAGCTTCCTCCGCACCATGGTTTCGCTTATAGCACTTTCACCAAAGGTAATCGACTTCCCACGTAAAACTTTGACATCTCGATCTAAGATCTGGACCAGCCTCCTCAAAAGATAAGCCCGAATTCACCTCAATCTTCGCCATCGCACAACGTAGCCGGATCCGATCAACATTGCCTAAGCATTGACACGGGAAGACGCCATGAATCATTTTAATTTCACTGGCGACTTGAGCCGATAAGCTACCATTCCACTTGCTTCAACACCGTATGGTCTGATAAACCTAGGGCTTAGCTTCCTTTTCGCCTAAATCTCAATACCTTTTTCCAAGGCGACACCTTCGTAAAAACTTTATCTCCCATCGCATATTCCATATCCTTACGCTTAAGGCTCTGATAAGACTTCGCTTATCCGACGCTTCCTCGAGACGAGCCCGGATTACCTTAACTTTATCTTTAGTTTCGCTACCAACTCGACCCAAAACATGTCGCTCACTTAATTCCGCCCAACACGTAGGGAGTATGGCATTTCCGCCCATACGATGCTTTATATGGTGCCATCTCAATACTTGCTTGATAACTATTGTTATAAGCTTAATTTCGCCAATGGTAAATACTCTTCCCAACTACCATCAAATCCGTAATATAGCCCTTAGCATATCTTCTAAGACCGAATCACCCTTTCGATTGTCCGTCTGCTTATGGGTGAAAAGTCAGGCTTTGAAATCCAACCTCGCTCCCAAAGCCCGATGCAAAACCCTCTAAAACCTTGACGTGAACTCGATCCCTATCCGAGATAATCGACATTGGTACACCATGCAATCTTACTATCTCGGCTACATATAACTTTGCTAGCTTTGAAGCGAATAATCCATCCTCACTAGTATAAAATGAGTGACTTGGTGGGCCGATCTACAATCACCAGATCGAGTCCTTTTTACTAGGCGTGAGAGGTAGCCCACGACAAAGTCCATGGTGATCCTTTCCCATTTCCAATCGAGGGATCTTCACCGTTGAAGTAAATCTAATCTAAATCGATGTTCAAATTTTAACTCTGCGACATGTTAGACATTTTCCCACAAATTCGCTTATTTCACGCTCACCGCCACCGTAATCGCTGCAAATCTCCATACATCTTGCTACCTCTAGGATGCATAGCGTATGGCTATGTGCATCTTGAAGAATTCTTTTCTTAATTCCACATCCTTCGCATACAAGTCATTTCTTGAAAGCATAGCACTCTATTACCGCACAAACTATACCCTTCTAAACCACTATCTTGAACTTGCAATCTCCGCTGCTCAAACTTTCATCTACTAACTGCTTTCTCCTTAATCTCCTCGATCCAAGTCGCTTAACTTGCAATTCCGCCAAAAGACTTCCATCGTCATATAAACCGAGGTGAGCAAACATCGCCTTAAACCGGCACGACCTTCCGCTCAACGCCACCATCACTACGTTAGCCCCGCCTTGGATGATACTCAATTGAACAACAGTAGTCCTTCAATAGCTCAATCCATCGTCACGCCAAGTTCAAATCCTTCGAGTCAAAAGATACCTCGCACTCTTGTGATCTGTGTAGACTATCGACTTCTCCCTATACAAGTAATGCCTCCATATTTTCAAAGCGAAGACTATCGCTAATTCCAAGTCGCATCGGATAGTTAACCTCATGCGGTCTTAGCCGACGGATGCATAAGCCACTACTTTCCTTCTTGTATCAACACACACCCCAAACCAGTATGGGATGTATCACAGTAAACCGTAAATAACTTCCCTGCCTCAGACTGTACCAAAATCGGAGCTTCGGTCAGAATCTTCCTTAGCTTATCGAAACTTTCCTCATTGTTTCTCGACCATACAAATGGAGCTCCTTTTCTTAACAACTTAGTCAACGGTGTCACATCAAAGAGAATCCTTCCACAAACCTTCGATAGTACCCTGCCAGACCCAGAAAACTCCAAATTTCTGCCACCGACCTTGGCAATTTCTAATCCAACACCGCTTCAATCTTGCGAGGGTCCACTCTAATCCCTTTAGCTGACACTATGTGACCTAAGAAAGCCACCTCCCTAAGCTAAAATTTGCACTAACTGAATTTGGCAAATAACTGCTTCTCCTCAAGATTTGTAGAGCTATTCGCAAGTGCATGTCATGCTCCTCCTCCGTCTTTGAGTAAACCAATATGTCGTCTATAAACACCACGACAAACTGATCCAAGCATCAATACTGCTGAAACACCCTATTCATTAAGTCCATGAATGCTACTGGTGCGTTGATCAACCCAAACGGCATCACCAAAAATTCGTAATGACCATACCGAGTACGGAATACAGTCTTGTGACCATCAACCTCCTTCACTTTAAGTTGATGATACCCCGACCTAAGATCTATCTTCGAGAAAACCGATGCACCTTTTAGTTGGTCAAACAAGTCATCAACTGGGGCAATGGATACTTGTTTTTGATCGTTAACTTGTTCGGGCCATGTAATCTATACACATCCGCATTGAACCGTCCTTCTTCTTAACAAAACAGCATTGTGCTCCCCACGAAGATATACTTGGTCGATAAACCCTCCGCCCGTAAGCTCCTCAATTTGAGCCTTCAACTCCACCAATTCCTTGGCACTATTCGTATGGTGCTATAGACACCGCGCCGCTCCGGGCAACAAGTCTATACCGAATTCAACTTCCCTATCCGGAGGCAGACCCGAAAGTTTTTCTGGAAATACATCAGCGAATTCCCTTACTATTCGGGCATTCTCCACTGCTGGCTCCTTAGCCTCCAAGGCACATATTTGAACCAGAAATGCCTTACAACCTTTCCTGACCATTTTCTCCGCCTTCAGTACAGAGACCACATTTGATAGGTATTCCCTTCTGATACCTATCATTGCCACCTCCTCGCCTTCCATTGTTCTCAACACCATGCGCTTAGCCGCGCAATCCAAACTGGCTTGGTACCTTACTAGCCAATCCATTCTGAGAATCAGATCGAACTCCTTAAACGACAGCTCCATCAAATCTGCTAAGAACACTACCCCTTAGAGTTCTAGGGGTACATCCCTATATAGCTTGTTTACTTCTATAGAGTGACCTAGAGGGCTAATTACTGTCATCTCCCTAGAAGTAGTCTCAAAGTCTAGGTTCATAGTCTCTACTATGCTACTAGCAAAATACGAATGCGTCGAACCCACATAAATCAATGCAACATATGGAAGTCTAAAAATTAGGAACGTACCGATTATGACGTCCGGTGCGTCACCCTCCTCTCGACGCCTCACTGCGTAGACTAAACCAGACTTCCTTGCTTCTGTGCTACCCGCACCTCTGCCCGGTGTCCCGTGGCCTCGACTAGAACTATTTCCACCTCTACCATTACCACGACCCCTTTGTGGTGGTGGTCCTTCATTTCTAACCTGAGCACGATTCTGACCCTCTGGCTGATTCTTAGCTAACTTTCGAGGATAATCCCTCACTCGGTGATCTAACGATCTGCACTTGAAGCATCCTCTTTCACCGGTCCAACATCCTCCCCAATGTGATTTCCCACAGCGGTTACACTGAGCCGGTCTCTGATTAGCAGCCATGGGCCTCCCTGACTGATTCGGCCCACTCTGTCTAGCCTTCTTCTGTGTATTACTACCCGATCCAAATGATCCAAAGCCTCTCTTCTGTTTGTTCCTTTCGTAGTTCTGTTTCACAGACTCCTTGATCCCTTCGGCTACCTTAGCCTTTTCTACTAGGACAAAAAATTCACGCTCCTGCTGTGGAGCAATCTGCAACCTCAAATCATCCCTCAGCCCGTCCTCAAAGAGGACACAATGTTCATGCTCCGTTGACACAATTCTCCGAGCATAGCGGCTCTGCCTCAAAAATTCTACCTCACCTCCTGTCTGATCCTGCTCCTCAGCTCCAAAAGTTGGGGTGGTGGTGGCGGTGGTACCTCATTCTCAGACCCCTGACCCGACCTAACGGGTTCTGACACGGTCATCCTACCCTATCAAGGCCCACATCGCCCACGACTCTAGAACTCATCCCTTATCGCTATGATCCGATTAAAAAGTTTTATGAATTTAGTCATTGTTTCACTGATTATCCGCGAAGAAATTTTATGAAAGAGTTTAGAAGTTGTTCTTTCGATCACACAAAGTTCCAAGTCTTCTACTCTAATTCAAAGATACCCATTCATTCATACATCCATTCAATGGCACCTACTACACACATTCATCATTCGAACATTCTTGATCTTATTCCTACCCCAGGTGTATTTTCGTCATTTTTCCTACAGGGGAATTTTTGTAATAAATTAGGGAAATTTTGAAAACTTTAATGAATCAGGACATTTTGAAATTTCCAAAACCGGAGAGTATTTTCGAAAATTTTTCAAATTAACGGTCTGGCAGAAATTTGGAAACCAGGGATATTTTGGTAATTTTGTCAATCAGGGGTAATTTTGTAAGTTTTCCAAGTCGGTATTATTTTGCAAAGAAGATTTTGGATACTTTTGCAAAGTAAGAGACTTTTATTGAAATCGGGTAGTATAGTAATTTTAGAAACCAAGGGCATTTTATAATTTTGCCACTTAGGGCATTTTGGTAATTTTGTAAATCGGAAATATTTTGGAAATTTTTCAAAAATAAATTTTTGCTATTATTTAAAGGGGTAATTTGGCGATTTAAAGATTAGGGTTTTCATAAAACATGGCTAGTCCCTTTCGGGTTTTATTTATTGTGTTTAGCCTATGACCGAGTCCTCTTGGTTAGGGTGAACCGGCTACGCACTGTAGGATTCTGCAAGAGGAGGTGAGTCACTAGGATCGCTTAGTACTAGGCTCTTCCAGATCCAATCCTGACATGCGCACCATGGTTGCCACACCCTAACTTGGCGACTTAGCCACAGGGTTTGTTTAATTAGGCATTTAAAGTCTTATATGATTTGTCAGGGTAAACTAGTCCGGGGTTCAAATACTTATCATACTATCTACGTTCCATTTCTACCCCTCTACAGATAATAATTCACACAGTAGTTAGAAGTACTTACCTGGGCGGATTGGTGCCGGAGACTCGATGCCATGCTATTCAAAACCAAAAACTTTTTCCATAACTTTTCTCAAGGCCTACCAAAAACATTTTGGGCCTTGGGCCCCCACATCGAGTTTTGAACTGGGCTCTGATACCAATTTTGTAACATCCCAAACCCGGCCCAAACATTACAACCGAATTTGGCATGTCACATAGAAAACGTTTTGAGAAACCCCTTTTTGTTGATTCACATTTAGGAAAGATATTGTCTTGTTTTAAGTAAAAGTTGTGGGTTATGCGAGAATCCAACACTTTGCTTCCTTATTTAAAAATCTATTAAATCCTATTATTATCAATTTTGTCAATGTACCCGATGGCACAGAAGAAAACATTTACGCTTTGGATTTAGGAAAACTTGTGTTTAAGAAAAATATTTAAGCCATTAAGTAGTTTGGAAGTTTCATCTAAAATAGGTAAAATAATCAAAGCGAAATTTTAGGAGGCCTTATTACAACTTGAACAAATAAGAATAATAAAAAAAATAAAATGAAAATAAACCTATAGTCTACTAAACCAAATTTTCCATTGCATGGCCACCTCGAGTTCATCCGGCTCTCATCCGCGATCTACGAGTCACTGAAAAAGTTAGAGGAGAAGGTGAGTCACCAAGACTCAATGTGTAACCCTTCCCGCTTTAATGTAACATCATACACAAATCATAACTAAGTTTAACATGCACCCTACCTAGCCATCCATAACTCCTTTCTACCCCCAGTGGTACCAAACCACCGGTGGTGCTAAACCACTGTGACCCAAAGTCACGATATCCATCAATATTGTGGTGCCAAACCACCGTGACCCAAAGTCACAAATAATAAGTTGTGGGGCCAACCCATGTATGATACCAAATCATCGGCGGCGATCCCATAATATCAACCGTGGGGCCAACCCATCGTGGTGCTAAGCCATCGGGACAAGTTGCTATGAGGTGCCAAACCTCCGTGACCCAAAGTCACAAAATGTGGTACCAAACCACTGGTGTCCGAAGACACGGATATCACTTCCCCCTCCACTCAAATCACCCACCATGATACGATGTGCATATAAAAGAAATCATGCCAAACATGCTTAAATAATAACATATACTGAATTTATCATAGGCCATATTTTTATGTATCACATATACCAAATATGTCATGCATCCACATGCATTATATTGCAAGCTCATATTGAAACGGACTTACCCGAATCCTTGCTCATACCTTTACTAGATCAAATCCAGATCTACACAAATCCGTGATAACATACATAATTTATTAGTAGTTATATTAGTTATAAAGTGTGTAAGTACACACCTGTTACTAACGCGAATCCTAGATCCCGAAGATTCGATCTACTGTGCTCTATCCCTTGACCCTATATTCGGCCAACATCAAAGTTAGTGCCAACATCAAAGTTAGTGCCATAGGCCTATTAAATTCGGCTATAATAGCTAAAACCCAAAGACTCATTTGTGGCACTTATTTTGAACCGATTTGGTTTCCAACCAAATCCGAAACCACACAATCGGATTCCTTGCAATCGGCCAAACCTTAGATCCATACAAGTGATTAGCTTTCAGCTTTTCCAAGTATCTAATGGAAAGACTAAAGAGAATCCTCATCAGAGACTTACCAAATCGATTAGGAGAGAATGGAGGATCGATCTCTCGCTTTGAAAATCCGGAGTTCCTAGGTGAAATCGGTTTCAAAAGTGGTTAGCCAAATCATCAATAAATACCGGATCTCGACTTTTCCTTCATCCAAATCGGCAGAGAACAAGAGAATATGGGAGAAGAGTTTCAAACACTTACCTTCTCAAACCGATTGAAAAGAAACTCAAGAGATGTATACCAATCTTTATAGATATCAACTAGTTGATTGAACAAGAAGACCTAAAACAACAGGTAATTATGATTACCAAAACAAGCTAATCACCCATGCTAAGATTTGATAAATTTACTATTTGATTTCTCATTATTTCTTTATTTCTTTTCAGTTTATTTTAATTATTATTCAGAATCCTAAAAACTTTTATTTTTATTTGATCGTAATATAATTCATCTAAAGTACTAATTAGATATATTTATGCTTAGGTTAGAATTAGTTTAGTGCTTGCCTCCCTTGGGTATAATCCTCGAAGTACTCATCTACTCCATTGTAACTATATTACAATCTGACCTGTTCACTTGTGGATAGTGCTTTTTCATATGTTTTGTGTAGAATTTCTACTCTGGACATTGGTACGTCCCAAGATAATCAGAAATAACATATTAGCAAGTATTTTTTTGGAAGGTATGAAATTGTTAGATTTGTTTTGCAATTATTGAGTATATATAGTGGTTATTTGAAGTAAATGATTGTGTTATGAAGTATTGAACATGTAAATATTGCATATGCATAATTTGGCATTAAAAGGAAAAGTTATTGCTATGTTTACTTGTAGTTTATTAAATTTATATGCATGTGTGTAGTGTATAAAGTGATTGAATCATTATAGCTAATAAAATAGCATTGTTAAATGCCCTAGTAAACATGGTGTGAATAGAGATGGAATATGATTTACACATCAAAAGGAATCGATAGTAATACTACGTAATATGCGACTAAGATAAAGAAGACTTGGAGAATTATATGCCATTCTAGATAGTTAGGTGGTATACTTAAATGATATAATGCAGACTTGGGTCGATATTATATGCACATTATGCAATGGAAAGTTGGGTGGAAACTGTATTTCGTATATCTGGCTCAAATATTCCAAGGTTCTTACCTTTTTGGATGCTCTACAACACAAAATCTTACTTCCATATACTTGAATCTGTCCCCAATTAAGCTTGGAAATCTCATTTCCATCATTATCACATTATTCCATTGATGCAGTCATAAATTAACTAAAAATTCGACTAAGGCAAGTGCAGCTATCAATTAATAGTATAACTACGGTGAGCAAAGATATCGTTCCCATGAGGACTAAAAGTAATAGTAATTATCGTCTTTCTATTATTTAATCAAAAATTTAGAGTGGTTGATTAAAACTAAAATAACTAAATTAATTAACTAAAAAACACGGCAAAGAACAAATCAGGAAAATAAACGATTAACAACCAAGAAGCGAGACAATACCCATTAAAGAATCCACCCAGACTTCATCTGCCACAATCAATCTATATTACGCAATTTCTTGACTTAGTATCTTGATCCATAGAAATCCCTAAATTATGCTAATATCTCTCTTTAAGACTAAGAACAACTGACTCTAGGTTGATTAATTTAAATTTCTTTTTAATTAAAACCCCTATTGTCGCATTAACTTGATCTATGGATCCCCCTATTAGATTTGACTCTAATATAGTAGATTTATGTTGTCTTATTTCTAGGATCTCCTCTAATTTAAGCAGATCAAATATGGAATAATAGTCTAGAAATATTAAACCAAGAATTAAGCACACATAATTGAGAACAAGATCCATGTATTTACCGTAAAATTAGAAATCAAATAACAGAATCCATCCTAGGGTTCATCTCCCTAGGTATTTGGAAAATTAGTTCATGATAGCAAATAAAAGCATCCTAAAGGTTGTATAACCACAAGAAGCAAAGAAACTCATAATAAACTTCAAAGAAATCAAAAGGATATCTTCAATCTTGATGGAAATCTATTTTAGATTCGGCTTCAATGGTGTTTTCGAGTTGTTTTCTTTAGTATTCTCTGACGGCTCTCTCCCATCTTCTTATTTTTGTCATATATAGGTCTAAAATGCCCGTAAAACCTGAAAATGCACTTTCTCATAGGTTTGAAGTGCGATTCACGATTTCCACACGGTCTGGTTCCACGTGGCTCATACGACCTTGTGCCCAACCCATGTAGCTCTTGAAACATCCTCTGATTTTTCCTTTTCACTCATTTTTTGCTCTTTTGCTCCCAAATGCTCTCCAAAGAATATAAACATGAATTTAAAGGATTAGGAGCACAAAATTCAACATTTTAAATCAAATAATCATCCAAAATGCATTAAGAATGATGCTAAAACATGTTACTTTTGGCATTTATCATCCATATACATGAAAATTATAACAACCCAATTTTAGTGAAGTCTGAATAGTGGTTTTGTAGCCACAAATCCAAGCCAAAAAGATGAAATATTTTAATATTATGAAATGATTAGTAATATGATAGAAAGATTGCATGAGAATTTTGATAAGAAAATTTTATCAATTAGGTGCTTAATTGTAGAAAGGACTAAATTGCATAAAATGTCAAATTTGAATTCTAGGAGCTGTAAGAATTAAATAACTATAGAATTTAAATCTTGAGGTCCTTAAATGGCAATTAGACCATCGATGAAAAATATGTAGATATTTTTGGTGAATCATCCATGGAAAAATTAGAAAAGGTTAAGGACTAAATTGAAAATGGAAAAAATTTAAAGATGATAATTAAATTAAAATGAAATATCATCATTTTATATCATCTTCCCCAAATATTTCCATGGAAACCCTAGGAAAGAGAAAACAAGCTTTCAAGGCATAAATGGTAAGTTTCTATGTTCTTTCTATGTTCCGTTTTTTAGTAATTTTTATATTTTTAAGATCATGAAAGCTTAATTTCTCTATTTAGGGGGTTAATTTGAATAGGTATCAAAGTATAGAAAGTTTTCCATGGATGAACATGCTGAAATTTAAAATTTTATGATAGAAAATGAAAAGTTGTTGATAGATAAAACAACTTTTACAAAGGGAAATTTGATGGAAATTTGATTTAGAGACTAAATTGAAAAATAGTAAAACCCATAGAAAATTCTGAAATTTTTAGAATATATGTGCTGTAAAAGTTATATTAGAATTTTGATTGCCTTGGAATAATGATTAAATTTAATGAATTTCAATTTCTGAGCCTAGGGACGAAATTGGAATTAGTCAAAAGTATAGAGGCAAAATGGTACTTTTGCCTAGATTGTAAATTGAGTTCAATAGAATATTAAATGGATTGAATTGATGATTAAATTCATTTATATAGATCCGGATACCAAACTAAGAGTTAGATCGAGGAAAGGAAAAGATTTTGGATTAGTAGATTTTAGTTACGAACAAATATCAAGGTAAGTTCGTATAACTTAAATGAGTAAAAAAATGTGTTGTTTTTAAATGCTATTGTCGAAACCATTTTTATTTTGAAAAATGGGGTGACTTTTAAAACGAAAATGGATTCGCCACCAATCTTTTTTTGAGGTGTGATCGGGTCACCTTGAGATTAATCATTTTAATAAAACATTTTGATTTATTAAAATAATGATTTTGGTCTACAAAATTCGAGAAAACGTGTAACACCCCAAACCCGGCCTAGAAGTTAGGCCCGAATCTAGCGTGTCACATGGAAGTGTTTTTCAAACCATATTTCTTGTTGTTAAAACTTGTTTGAGAGCTAAAGCCTCTTTGTTAAAACTCACAACACTTAATCAATTGTTATCTACTTGAAAACGTAATTACCTTTAAAACCTTAGCTGTTGCGGAAGCATATTTAAAATAAACCATTTACGAAAATGTGATGTTTAAAAATTGAGTTGCAGAAGCATTTTGAAAACGTTACGAAAACATAGTGTTTGGAAATCGTATTTGAAACACCCCACACCCACCCACGAGCCTGGACTGGATCTGGTATGTTCCTCGATGTAAACCGGTTCAAATTTCTTTTGTTACTTTGAAAATTGTGGGTTTTGAAGATAGTTTGTAGTGGGTTGGGCTTGAGTTTGAAAACAAGTTTATATCGTTATTGAAAATCCTTTTGATTTAGGTGACAAAACGTTTGGGCTTGTATTAAATTACTTAATCTTTTAATAAATATAAAGATTTTAGGCTTAATAATAATAAAAAAATAAAGTAAACGCTTATTACTACCTTATTACATCAAATAATTTCCCAAAATTAAAACCAAAATAAACTTTAAAATACTTAAATTAAAATAAAAGTCCAAGTCATAAACTTCTTGCTTGCATGGCCATCCCTAAGCTTAGAACCCGGTCCATCATCGTCGTCACCAAACATGATCCCACAATGGGGTGAGTCAATGACTCAATGTGTACACAAGCACTAAAATTAATAATTCGGGCATACCGTATATATCATGTTCAAATAATAACTCAAGCTAATGATGCAACCCAAACCCAAACCTAGATGCCATCCGCTACACATCCCCGTACCAATCTGCACATCGGGACTACTAAGTCAACCCTCCATCCGCTACACACCATCAAGGCGATCATTGCGATCGGCGTGCTCATCGCCCAAATAAAAGTTCGTGGCATAGCCACCAGATTTAATAATTGTGTCATGTGACACCACATTCGAGATAATGTAACCGGGTTACCACATTCGGATAATGTGACCAAGTCACCACATTCGATAGTGGGACCGAAGTCACCACATACACTTCCCTTTCTCAAATAACCCGAATGCCCCAAGTTATTCATATCATGCATATCATACTTAATTTCACATTCATGTTCACTTTTCACATGTTAAATATAACATATTTCGTAATCCTAGTAGGAGTAGGAAACGTGCCTGAGTATTTTGTACCATAACATGGTACTTTAGCCACATTCTTACACTTTCATATTAACACATATATCAATTTTAAGCCATAAATCAATTAAGATTAGTGTGAGGTACACACCTGATTCGCTTAACAACTTCACTGAAAATCCCAAATCCGATCTACTGCTTTAAGTTTCTAATGCCTACATTCGGCCAAAATGGTATATTTAGCAAAGGCCTATTTGGCCAAACTTAGTGTTTTCTTTTAAAGCCTAATCGGCTATAACCTAAATCCCGAAGGATTCATGTAATCAATTTCTTACCTTTGGTGCCGATTTGATGACTATTCAAATCCCGAAAACTTTGTTTTTCTTCTCCTTGTATTCGGCCAAATCCTAAGTCCCTTGAATCAATTAGTTTTCGATTAAATAGATCTAAATACTTAAGATTGGGCCTTGGCCAAATATGTGAGTGCACTTACCTTGGAGTTCTCAAATCCCGAAATTGATCTTTGCTTCCTTAAGGCTGTCGAAATTCCTATTACCATATGTTAGATTTGATCTAATATTAAAGTAGGGAATAGACCTTTGGCCGAATGTACATATATGTACTTACCTTGTTTTCGAATCCCGAATGATCCTTGGTAATAATTGATTATGGCTCTCATAAGTAACACAAAGTTTCAGCCTTGAGACTTGGAGGAGAATCGGCTATGGACACTTAGGTACTCGGCTTCAACAAGGACTGAAAAGAAAGAAGGATCTAAGGCCTTTAAGGAGGATCGGCTAAGAGTTGTTTTTGAGGTTTCAATTTTTGGTGAATTGAAACAAAGAAGAAGAATAGGGATAGGGGATTCGACAATGGTAAGTGTGAGAGAGAGCTTGCGGTTTTGGTCAACAAAAGAGAATGGAGAAGATGACAAGGGAAATTTCGGCAGAGACTTTCAAAAGAAACAAAATAAGAAACAAATGGCCTTTACTCCTTTTTAGCCAAAATTACCACACTTAGTTCCCCCTATTCGGCCAACTCTCCCTTATTTTGATAAAGTTCATATTTTATTTATCACTTAATTAATCTCATCAATAATCTACTAAAAATAATCTATCATTAAATCTGTTACTTATTCCCTATTTAGCCGAAATTTTAAAGGGAATAAAACTCTTCTTTACAAGCCTTGTGCGTCCACCTCTGTGTTTCGGAAGCAAAATAAAACTTCTTTTATTTGCTTCCTAAGTGACTTCGAACTCGTGCCCAACACCCTTGCATGTGGCGCCATTTCCAGAGGCCCTAAGTGGCATCTTCAGGCCACTTTTCCAAGCCTGTTTGTGTGTCAAATTTCACAGACTCTTTCTCTTAAGGCCACCTCGCCTTAATTTCCTCTTTCAAACTTTAAAACTCGACATTTCTAAGTCATTTCTAAGTTTCCAAAAATTTTCGTTTGGCTCTTTATACTCGACATTTCCTTACATATCCAATTTTCCAGAAATGTTCACTTTCCTCTTTTACTTAGGTTTCCAAAATGTTCACTTAACATTTCTATACATTCTCAGGTTTCCAAAAATATTCAAAATTTATTCATAACACATAAGACATGTCATTATGTACAATTAAATCGAAAATGCATAGGCCCTTTTCAGGATGTTACAGTTCTACCCCCTTAAAATAATTTCGTCCTCGAAATTTCCTAGCTAAAATAATTGAGGGTATTGCTGTCGCATTGCCTCCTCTAGTTCCCACGAAGCTTCCTCCGAGCCATGATTGCGCCATAACACATTGACTAGAGGAACTGACTTCCTCCGTAACACTTTTACATCACGTTCTAAGATCTAAATCGGCTCCTCCTCGTAGGATAAGTCTGGCCTTAGCTCCACTTCTTCAACTGGTACCACGTGAGATGGATCCGATCGGTAGCGACGTAACATGGACACATGGAATACATCGTGCATCTGCTGCAACTCAAGTGGTAACTCTAGCTGGTATGCCACTGGCCCAACTCGCTTTAGTACTCGATAGGGCCCTATAAACCTTGGGCTTAACTTCCCTTTCCGACCAAACCTCATCACCTTCTTCCAAGGCGAGACTTTCAGGAACACTTGGTCTCCCACTTAAACTCTATTTCCTTTCGCTTGAATTTTGCGTATGACTTCTGCCTATCAGCAGCTTCCTTTAGCCGTGCTCGAATTATCTCAACCTTCTCTTCAGTTTCTGCCACTAACTCTGGTCCCAAAACTCGACGTTCTCCTAACTCAGTCCAACAAGTAGGAGTTCGACACTTCCGCCCGTACAATGCTTCATATGGTGCCATTCGAATGCTAGCCTGATAACTGTTGTTGTAGGCGAACTCTGCTAAAGGCAAGTAATCCTCCCAACTTCCTCGAAAATCCATCACACAGCCTCTCAACATATCCTCTAACACTTGTATTACCCGTTCAGACTGCCCGTCTGATTGTGGATGAAAAGCCGTAGTAAAGTCCAACTTAGTGCCTAAAGCTTGATGAAGTGCCCTCCAAAACCGAGACGTGAACCTTGGGTCTCTATCCGAAATAATTGACACCGTCACTCCATGTAGTCTCACGATTTGCGCCACATATAGCTTGACTAACTTCTGAAAGGAATAATCCACTCTTACGGGGATGAAGTGTGCGGACTTAGTCAAACAGTCCACTATTACCCATACCGAGTCTTTCTTAGTAGGCGTAAGGGGAAGCCCACTAACGAAGTCCATGGTAATTTTTTCCCACTTCCATCATGGAATCTCGATTGGTGAAGCAATCCCGATGGAACTTGGTGTTCACCTTAACTTGCGACACGTCGGACATTTTCCCACAATTGATAACTTCTCATTTAAGATCGTGCCACCAAAATTGTTCTCTTAGATCTCTGTGCAACTTAGTACCTCCGGGATGCATCGCATAAGGGCTACCATGCGCTTCCCGAAGAATCCTCTGTCTTAACTCCTCGTCCCTCGGCATATAGACTTTTCCTTTGTAGCACAATATTCCTTCATCATTAAGGCCATAACCCTCTAACTCTCCGTTCTGTACTTGCTGCAACTTAGCACTTAGGTCCTTATCAGTCAACTGTCCCTCTTTCACCCCCTTCAACCACGTTGGCTTGACTTGCAACTCAGCCAACAGGCTTCCATCCTCATACAAACTTAAATGGGCGAACATTGCCCTAAGATCCGACACAACCTTCGACTTAGAGCATCAGCTACTACATTCGCCTTGCCCGGGTGGTACTCTATCGAGCAATCATAATCCTTCATCAATTCAACCCACCTTGACGCCTCAAGTTTAACTCCTTCGAGTTAACAGTACTTAAGGCTCTTGTGGTGCATGTAGATCACCGACCTTTCTCCATAGAGATAGTGCCTCCACACCTTAAGGGCAAAAACCATCGCTCCCAATTCCAAGTCATGGGTTGGGTAGTTAACCTCATATGGCCTCAAGCTGCCGGACGCGTAAGCTACTACCTTTCCGTCTTGCATCAACACGCAACCCAAACTCAGTATGGGAAGCATCACAATACAAGTAAATTCCTTTCCCGCCTCTGGTGAATCAATACTAGAGCTTGATTAAAACCTTCTTAAGCTTCTCAAAGCTTTCTTCGCTTATCGACCACACAAAGGTACTTCCTTGCTCAACAATTTCGTCAAAGGCTTGGCTATAGACGAGAACCCTTCCACAAACCTTACAGTAATAGCACTCGCCAAACCTAAGAAACTTGAATCTCACCACGGACCTAGGTGGGTTCCAATTCAACAACGCTTGATCTTCCTAGGATCCACTCTTATTCCTCTGCGGATACCACATGCCCTAAGAACGAACTTCCTAAGCCAAAATTCACACTTGCTGAATTTGGCATGAAACTCTTCTCCTTAACACTTACAAAGACAACTCGAAGATGCTCATCATGCTCCTTTTCGGTCTTAGAGTATACGGTGATGTCGTCGATGAACACTACGATGAATCTATCTAAGTAAGGTTGAAACACGGTTCATCATATCCATGAATGCGGTGGGCGTTTGTCAACCCGAACGGAATTACCACAAACTTATAGTGGCCGTATCTTGTCCTAAAAGTCATCTTATGGATATTCGCCTCCTTCACCTTCAATGATGATATCTCGACCTTAAGTCGATCTTTGAAAACATCATGCGCCCCTTAAGTCGATCGAACAAGTCATCAATCCTAGGCAAAGGATACTTGTTCTTGATGGTCGACTTATTTAATCTGACGGTAATCTATGCACATACGCATAGTTCCGTCCTTTTTCTTCACAAATAGGACCGGTACTCCCCATGGAGACACACTGGGCGGATAAACCCACGATCAAGTAATTCTGGATTTGAGTCTTGAGCTCAACCAACTCCTTTGGCGCCATTCGGTATGGAGCGATTGACACAGGTGCTATTCCCGGTAGCAAATCTATTCTAAATTCCACCTCCCTATCTGGGGGTATTCCTGGTAATTCCTCTGGAAACACATCCTCAAAGTCCCTTACCGTTCTAACTCCATTGACACCTTCCTCCTTTCCATCCAACGCACTTACAAAGGCTAAAAGCGCCTCGCACCCTTTTCGAACCATCTTTTCAGCCTTAAGTGCCGAAACTACATTAGACAAGTAGTTTCTTCTCTCTCCTGTCATAATGATCACCTCATCCTCAGGGGTCCTTAGTTCCATTCGTTTAGCCGTACAATCCAACACGACTTGGTGTTCTACCAACCAATCCATACCAAGTATGAGGTCAAATTCTCAAGGGTAACTCCATTAAGTCACCAAAGCTCACTCCACAATTTCTAGGGTACATTCAAAAGATCTTATCCACCACTACGGTTTGGCCTAACGGGCTTACTACCGTCATCTCCCTACCAAAAATTGAGTCTAGGCCTAGTGTTTCAACTACACTACGAGGCAACATAAGAATGGGTCGAGCCCACATCAATTAAGGCATAATAAGGCTTGTCATAGATAAAGAACGTCTGGGTTATGACGTCCGGTGCGTCTCCATCCTCCCTTCGGTAAACTGCATAAACTAAACCCGGCTACTTTACCTCAAGATTATGACACCTCGCCTTGTGTTCCACGTCCTCTGCGGCACCATTACCTCTATTATTTGAACCACGACCTCGTTGAAATTTTTGTCCTCCTCTACCAAATGATTAATATTACGAGTGGCGATCGACTTTCATCCGGTTTCTTAGGACAATCTTTGAGCATATGGTCCTTGGACCCACACCAAACATCCTCCCATTTTTTCCAAAGACTCCCTAAGTGCTTCTTTCCACAATGCTCACAAGGGCGATCTCGCCTCCGGTACCAACTTGTTGACCCTCACCCCATCAGCTCTGGGCCTTTTCTACACATTTCCTGATGATCCTGACGACCCATAACCCTCTTGGGTCTATTCCTACCTGAGCTCTGCTTAACTGAGTCCTTGATTCCCTTAGCTACCTTAGCCTTTTTAACCAACGCAGAAAACTCCGTTCCTGATGTGGAGCTATCAATAACCTGAGGTCATCCCTTAAACGTCTTCAAAACGGACACAACACTCATGCTCAGTTGCTACTACCCTCGAGCATATCGGCTCAACCTCGTAAATTCAGCTTCATATCTTTCCGACTTGTTCCCTTGAACCATTTCAAAAAGCTTTCCTCCGCTCATCAATATACCGTGTGCCGACATACTTTTTCCGATATGCCTCCTTAGCATACTCCTGTGTCGATCCTCGGTAGTGGCACCATCTCGCATAGTTAACCACCATTGGTATGCTTTATCACGTAATTACCACCATTCCTTTCAACTTTTCCTCTAGGGTCGGATCGAGCTCATCCATAATATGCTCGGTTGCTTCCAACCAAGATTTCACCAGACTTGGGTGCCACACCGGATACTCCATAGAACACCTCGGCCCGTTGGCGTGAGTCGCCGGTCTGATTTTAAGCTCCGATTTCCACCGCGCCACCACCATTTCGAACTTGCAAAGACACCGCGATCTGACATCATCCCCGTCTGAGCCTCTTGCTCGACATCGATAATGGGGTGGTGGTGGTGGTGGTAACTCATTGTCAGACCCTTGACCCGATCTAACGGGTTCTGACACAGCCATTCTTCCTCTATTGCGTCCATGATGACCGCGTCCTCTAGAATTCATATCTAACTGTGCGCTTTAATCTGATTTAAGAAAGTTTTATGAATTAGTCCTTATTCCACTGATCATCCACGACGAAGTTTTATGGAAAGAGTTTTAAGAGTGGTTCTTTTGTATTCATACATGCACACAGTCTTTTCATTCATTCTTATATCTATCAAACAATTATGAACCTTCGTTCATTCAGAGAAATGTTGTAGTTTTCATTGTTGTTGTTTTTCCACTACCTAGGGGTATTTGCGTAATTTATCCTACAGGGGTATTTTTGTAATTTGTCAAATAGGGTTCCTTGGTAATTTGTCAAAAAGTATTTCAAAAATTTTAAAATCCTGGGGCTTTTCGATAAATTTGGAAATTCTAGGGGTATTTTGGTGATTTTGAATTTTGGGGGTATTTTGGTAATAAACCAGGGTAAATTTGTAAAGTTTAATAATTCAGGGATATTTCAAAATTTTCAAAACTGATGAAGTTGCAAAAATTTTGGAAGTCAGGGTCATTTTGGAAATTTTGGTAAGTTAGGGGCAATTTTGTAATTTTCCAAAAATCAAGGTATTTTTGATAATTTGCAAATAAGGGTTTTTGGACTTGTTATAAAATAATGATAATGTTGATTAAAACTGTGGGTATTTTAGACATTTTTATAAACCAAGGGCATTTTTGTAATTTTACCACTAGGGGTATTTTTGTAATTTTATAAATCAAAAATTTTTTTCGAAGAATTGTGTAGAAAAGATAGTTTCCACGAATTATAGAAAATAATTTTAAGAGTTTTAAAATTAGGGCTTCTTATTAAAAAAACATGGCTAGTTCCTTTTGGGTTTTAGTTATTGGGTTTAGCCTATGACCGAGCCTTCTTGGTCAGGGTGAACCAAAACTACGCACTAGGCAAGATTCGAGTGGAGAGGAGGTGAGTCACACGGACTACTTAAATACCAAGCTCCCACTGAAACCATTCCTAGACATGCGCATAGAGGTTGCCACACCCACTAAGTCTTCTGGGTTAGGGTGAACCGAAGCTACGCACTGTAGGATTCTCAAGAAGAGGAGGTGAGTCACTAGGATCGCTTAAATACCGAGCTCTTCCGATCCAATCCTGACATGCGTACCATGGTTGCCACACCTAACTCGATTGACATAGCCATAGGTTTGTTTAGTGCATTAAGTCTTATATATTTGTGTTTGAGTAGACTAATCCTAGGGTTCAAGTTCCTATCATGCTATTCTACGTTCCATTCCTTTTCTACCCTTCTATAATTCACATAATCACACGTATAGTTAGGGGTACTTACACGGTAGAGTCTGGTCGGAGACTTAGGTGCCATGCCGAAAAACACGCTTATTTCATAAGATACTTTATAAAGCTTATTTGGGCTCAATTTGAAAACATTTTGGGCCTTAGCCCACGTGCCGAGAGTTTAAAATCGGGCTCGATACCAAATTGAAGCACCCACACCCTACCACGAGCCCGGACCAGATCTGTATGTTCCTCGATGTAAACCGTTCAAATTTCTTTTGTTACTTTGAAAATTGTGGGTTTTGAAGATAGTTTGTAGTGGGTTGGGCTTGAGTTTGAAAACAAGTTTATATCGTTATTGAAAATCCTTTTGATTTAGGTGACAAAATGTTTGGGCTTGTATTAAATTACTTAATCTTTTAATAAATATAAAGATTTTAGGCTTAATAATAATAAAAAAATAAAGTAAACGCTACTACTACTTTATTACATCAAATAATTTCCCAAAATTAAAACCAAAATAAACTTTAAAATACTTAAATTAAAAATAAAAGTCCAAGTCATAAACTTCTTGCATGCATGGCCATCCCTAAGCTTCTCGCCAACCCGGTCCATCATTTGTCACACCAAACATGATCCCTAACGGGTGAGTCAATGACTCAATGTGTACACAAGCACTAAAATTAATAATTCTGCATACCGTACATATCATGTTCAAATAATAACTCAAGATAATGATGCAACCCAAACCCAAACCTAGATGCCATCCGCTACACATCCCCGTACCAACCTGCACACCGTGGGGACTACTAAGTCAACCCTCCATCCGCTACACACCATCGAAGGCGCCATCAGCGATCGACGTGCTCATCGCCCATATAAAAGTTCGTGGCATAGCCACCAGATTTAATAATTGTGTCATGTGACACCACATTCGAATAATGTAACCGGTTACCACATTCGATAATGTGACCAAGTCACCACATTCGGATAGTGGGACCAAGTCACCACATACACTTCCCTTTCTCAAATAACCCGAATGCCCCAAGTTATTCATATCATGCATATCATACTTAATTTCACATTCATGTTCACTTTTCACATGTTAAATATAACATATTTTGTAATCCTAGTAGGAGTAGGAAATGTACCTGAGTATTTTGTACCATAACATGGTACTTTAGCCACATTCTTACACTTTCATATTAACACATATATCAATTTTAAGCCATAAATCAATTAAGATTAGTGTGAGGTACACACCTGATTCGCTTAACAACTTCACTGAAAATCCGAAATCCGATCTATTGCTTTAAGTTTTTAATGCCTACATTTGGCCAACATGGTATATTTAGCAAAGGCCTATTTGGCCAAACTTAATGTTTTCTTTTAAAGCCTAATCGGCTATAACCTAAATCCCGAAGGATTCATGTAATCAATTTCTTACCTTTGGTGTCGATTTGATGACTATTCAAATCCCGAAAACTTTGTTTTTCTTCTCCTTGTATTCGGCCAAATCCTAAGTCCCTTGAATTAGTTAGTTTTCGATTAAATAGATCTAAATACTTAAGATTGGGCCTTGGCCGAATATGTGAATACACTTACCTTGGAGTTCTCAAATCCCGAAATTGATCTTTGCTTCCTTAAAATCGTCAAATTCCTATAACCATATGTTAGATTTGATCTAATATTAAAGTAGGAATAGACCTTTGGCCAAATGTACATATATGTACTTACCTTGTTTTCGAATCCCGAATGATCCTTAGTAATAATCGATTATGGCTCTCATAAGTAACACAAAGTTTCGGCCTTGAGACTTGGAGGAGAATCGGCTATGGTCACTTAGGTACTCGGCTTCAACAAGGACTGAAAAGAAAGAAGGATCTAAGGCCTTTAAGGAGGATCGGCTAAGAGTTATTTTTGAGGTTTCGATTTTTGGTGAATTGAAACAAAGAAGAAGAATAGGGATAGGGGATTCGGCAATGGTAAGTGTGAGAGAGAGCTTGCGATTTTGGTCAACAAAAGAGAATGGAGAAGATGACAAGGGAAATTTCGGCAGAGACTTTCAAAAGAAACAAAATAAGAAACAAATGGCCTTTACTCCTTTTTAGCAAAATTACCACACTTAGTTCCCTATTTGGCCAACTCTCCTTATTTTGATAAAGTTCATCTTTTATTTATCACTTAATTAATCTCATCAATAATCTACTTAAAATAATCTATCATTAAATCTGTTACTTATCCCCTATTTAGCCGAAATTTTAAAGGGAATAAAACTCTTCTTTTACAAGCCTTGTGCCGTCCACCTCTGTGTTTCTAGAAGCAAAATAAAACTTCTTTTATTTGCTTCCTAAGTGACTCGAACTCAGGCCCAACACCCTTGCATGTGGCGCCATTTCTAAAGGCCCTAAGTGGCATCTTCAGGCCACTTTTCCAAGCCTGTTTGTGTGTCAAATTTCACAGACTCTTTCTCTTAAGGCCACCTCGCCTTAATTTCCTCTTTCAAACTTTAAAACTCGACATTTCTAAGTCATTTCTAAGTTTCCAAAAATTTTCGTTTGGCTCTTTATACTCGACATTTCCTTACATATCCAAGTTTCCAGAAATGTTCACTTTCCTCTTTTACTTAGGTTTCCAAAATGTTCACTTAACATTTCTATACATTCTCAGGTTTCCAAAAATATTCAAAATTTATTCATAACACATAAGACATGTCATTATGTACAATTAAACCGAAAATGCATAGGCCCTTTTCGGGATGTTACAGTATTACCCCTTTTAATTTATTCATTCATAGTCCATACGAGAATCAATTGGGCCTAGCCCAAACCAATAACAGGTCACAAGTAGGCTAAGCCACGTCGACATTTTCCCATGAATTCAAGAATGAGATCTTATAAACAAGTATGCAACATAGATAAGGATGCATTCCAACCCTCGCCCCCAAGATATGACTTTTCCAATATTCCTTCACCCATAACCTCTAACTCTCCGCTCAACCACTTGTACCAACCAATACACCATGTGGGGACCAAGTCGACCCACCCACCCAGCTCACCAATCTTAGAGCATCCGACATTCGCTTTGCGGGTGGTACTCTAACGAGCTAAGTCAATAGAACGGCTCAAAGATCAGGGCGCTGTAATGGTTTCTCCATAGAATAGCCATAGATATCCAATTCCAAGTCATGGGTTGGGTAGTTAACCTCATGTGGCCTCAACGCCGGATGAATGGCCAAAAGCCAAAATGGGAATTATCATAATACACAGTAATGGTTATAAACCATAATCGCTTATCTCGACCACAAAGGGTATGACATAGAGCCATAATCTTAGAGGATAGCACAAAGCTATCAAGAAAGCCATAATAAGTTTGGCACATAGCCATCAAAAATAGAATGGTTAATAAAATCATAGAGCCATAATCGAGATACACAAAGCTATCAAGACCTTGGGTAAATATGCCCGAAGTAAAATCGATTTACGCCTTTGGGTAAATATGCCCGGCACAGAGTCATCGATATATATGTTAGGCACATAGCCACGGGTAAGTACGATTGGCACAAAGCCATAATCAAGATGGCACAGAGCCATATTTAGGTTGGCATAGAGCCATAATCAAATTACGCGGCTTTAAGCCGTCTGTTGGTCCACAGTTGTCATGCGACCCGTGTGACCATAACAGATCAATATTGGATCCACAGTTGTCATGCAAGCCGTGTGACGCTATCAGATCAATACTGGATCCACAGTCATCATGTGACCCGTGCGACCCTATCATATCAATACTGGATCCACAGTCATCATGCGACCCGTGCGACCCTATCAGAACTTCCTCCGTATCAATGTCCCAACCCCATGCAATATGTCGTGTATGTCATGCTCAATCATTACACGTGTATGCAAAATGGCCACACTCAGTAACAATCATTTAAACATGTAATAAAAGCATATCAATTATATAACCACAGTCAAATTAGTTAAAACATAGTCATACATTCACAGTTAAATCAGTCAAACTCATAGTCTAAGTTAGTCATTTACCCCCAAGGGCAAAATAGTCATCTTACCCTATAAAGGTATTTCAATAATTTTACAAATAGAAGGTATTTCGATTAATTTTGCAAACTGGGGTATCCTACCCAAACCGATATAGGGGTAATTTTACAAATCGGTGGTATAATTTCAAAGAATTTTGCTACTCTCAAACCATGGGTACTTTGGTAATTTTGTATTTTAGTAATTTTACAAATTGAGGGTATTTAATTTTGTAATTTTGCAAATCGATTTCTATTTTGGCCCAAGTTGGTCCGTTTTAAGCTAATACTAACTCTTTTCTTGTTCTTTTCATCTTCTAAACTAAAGGTGCTCTCCAAGGAAGAATCCACCTAATATAAAACATGAAAATAATGGATTAAGAGCACCAAATTACATAATTCAAGGCTTAAATCATCCAAAAGCATGCTAAACGTGGGCCTAAAATATCTTACTTTTTTACATAATTGTAAAAGAAAATTTATCAAATACCCCCCTCACACTTAAGCTTTTGCTTGTCCTCAAGCAAAATTCTCAACTTACAATTAAAATGAACTTTCCACTCATCAACAATGTCTCATCATAATTCATAGACAATTCATATCATGATTCATTTCATACATGGATAATTTTACTCAAAGACTCCTAAAGATTCAAACAATTCTAAATCATATATTTGTACCACGAAAACATAGGTGTCTTCCCTTATCTAAATAATTACCTTTGATTCAAAATTGACAATGATTGACATCCTTACTAAAGATTCACTCAAAGCACTCGAAGTGTTTAAGGTTCAAGAATAAGCACTCATAAATCGAACCTGAAAAGTTAATCCCATAAGCTTGCCTGAAAATCAAATCTCCACCACTATAATATGAGATGATATACAAATCAAAAGGTCTTTATCAGGGTTGTAACGGGGCTTAGATTAAAGGTGTGGATAAAGGTTGAATTAGAAGGTTAGAATCGAGACTGAACTAACAAATTACCTCACTTGAAAAATGAACTAATAACATGAATAATTATATCACATAAAAATTTAAAATACTAATAATACGGGCTTCTTCTTCAAGATTTTGAATTTAAATGTACAAGCTCTTAGAACATAGAACTAATAATGAAAATACTTCAGTTTTTTTTTAAGAACAAGCCAGATTACATAAGAAAGAACTTTTATAACTGAAATAATATAATTGAGCAACTTATCAAATCAAGTCTCGATACAAGGGTAGTCAAAAGGAATGGTGATAACAAATATGAGCGGGGTTTTGGGTTAATATTATGGGTAAATCAATAAAAAGAGTTGTTAGGATCAAAGAGGTTCACTAGGGGTTAATTATGTAGGTAGGCTTTTTAGTGGAGTGAGTGGTTAAAACCTAGGTGCCTTTATCATCTCAGTATATCAAATCAAAAATGTGGTCTTGACATGTATAATCGAGGCAAGTTCTAGAATAATAATTCAGTGTTGACACACTCATAATCAATAAAGTGAGCGTGAAAAGGAATTTATGCTCTATAAGGCTCAAATCTCACAAAAATTATGGGTTTTTGACATCAATCCCTATAGATTTCACACTTCAAAGTAATATTCAAATTCAGTTAGACAACCTAAAAAAATTTTATTCTGAAAAATTTAATCATCAATATCCTTCAAATTTAATCATCAATACACAATTATCAATGACTTAATTCAAAACATATTAACAAAAATCATAAATCAGGGAAATTTCATTCTAATCATAATATGAGAAGCTTACTTTAGAATAAAGTATAATTCAGGTATTTTCAAATAATACTATAGGTAACCCCCCACACTTAAGATGTATATTGCCATCAATGTACAAATACATATAATGTTCATATAATAAGAAAATCAAAAGATATGGGGGGAAGTGAAACTTCCTGAATTATGGATGAGATCCTTGGAGGATGTTCCATGACGAGTGTGATGACTAAGTGTACGTGATGTTTTCATTCCGTGAGTGGTATATTCAATCTATTTAATCTGCAAAGTCATCAATTAGTTTTGGTGGGTTGATATTGTTATGGAATTTTATGGTTAGATAGCCAGTGATAAATTGAGATCAATAGTAATAATAAAACTTTCAAGTCTTTAGACAATAACTAAATTAGGATCAAAATAAAAGTAGAAATAAAGATAAAGGAGAAAAGAAAAGAAAAGAAAAGAAAAAGAAAAAGAAAAATAAGCATAAAAATAAAAAGGACTCAGAAGTCCTCTACATCATCTAGGACTTGAGGTGGTGGTGATGATGAGATATGGAAATGATGACAGATCTGCTGAAGGGTGGCCTCGATGTCGTCAAATCGTTGAGCGGTGTCATTGAATTGCTAAGTACAGTAATGCTCGCACTGGGTGAGACATGCAAAAATGTCTGATAGTGAAGTTGCTGTCTAGGAGGGATGATGGCTCGGTAGTGGTACCTTCTGTGGTGGTTGGACATCGTCAGTAATGTCCTCGGGGTCCTCCTCGTTGGTGGGAGGTTTAAGTCGATATTGTGGAGGATCAGTTCCACGTCGGTGTTGGATCATCCTCATGTGTAACATAGTCTGGATGCCTTGTGGGGACATCTGACCGATTAGGGTGAGTGAGGATGTTTGTTCGTCAGTGTTGATGAGTCCGAAATGTCGAGCCAAGTGTGTGATGTATGGCTCTATAGATATGATCCCTCTCCTGTGTTGCTCCATTTGGTGTTGAATGGATCGGGCTATGAAATAGGCTAGGTCAAAACGTTTTCGTTTGACATGCACCATAGGTAGTAGGCATCGTGAGTATTGAGGACGCTAGTGCTTTCTCGCCAACCTGTAAGTGTATGGGCTAGAATAGCATGTACGTACGTTAGGGACGGGGCGAGAGCTATCGCCTTGGAGCGGCTGGGGTCGTAATTTCCTCCGTCGGGGACAATGTTATACCAATAGCTTATGGGGGTGCGATGAAAATGATGGTGTAGCTCGGAGAGATCATTCTCTGCTACAAAGTCGTCTATATAAAGTCTGAGTGCAGCTCTGAACTATGGTACGTTCATCTGTCGTATAGTGCTTTCGAGGCAGAATTGTATTGTACTTGGATCATCGTGTTTTGTCATCACCGTCTAAAGTTGGAACGTTGAGCGGAACTCTAGAGTGAGCTCCAAGTATGTAGGCTCAATGATGGTAAAAAATTGATCCCATAGATCGTTTGTAAGCAGCGCTCAAACATCGTCTGCGAGATGGACCTACTCTAAAGCGGCCCAATCAATGCATCTATCGGGTTCGAGAGGTCACACCCATAGTGCTTTGTAACGGTCTTCTTGGGCAGCTTGAGGGAATTGGAGGAACCGGTGGCATATTTCAGTGGTTGCGCTAGCAGAGGATGAGATGGGTCCCTTTCATTTTTTAGAAGTGGTGGCTACGGTTCGCTTTCCTCGTGATGACGACATTGTACCTGAAAATAGTGGATATTCAAGTAATTTTATACCAAAATAAAGCAAGTACATCGATCAATACCCAAAATTTTCAAAGACTAAATAAGAACATTTCAACCATGAGCAACCATTTTGGCAGTGATTAGTTCATTTAGTTCTGATTAACTACCTAAACAATGACTAACATACTTTAAAGTAGTAATCAAATTAGTTTTAAAATTCTAAAGATTAATTTAATTAATGAATAACAATAGAAAAGAGACTAAACAAAATGAAATCTTAATCATATAATAAGTAAATAAATGGGAATGAAATAATGAAAGGTGACCAGTGGTCCTTTTGAGCGTGGCGATGTAGACAGGCGGAGCACGGTTGTGTGCTGTGAAAATTCTAGGTAACACGGCGGTGGAGTGGGCATGGACTCCTATTAACATGCGCGTGTCTTCGTATTTGTATGGATATTTGAAATTTTGAAAGATTTGGGGTGGGGAAAGGCAATGGTGATGGGATTTCTTGCTGGTGGTCAGATTTGGGGGAAGCTTTTTTAAGGAAAACGGCTAGGGTTGGGGTTTGGGAAAGAAAATTTGGGAAAAATGGGGCTGAGTTTCTTTAAATAGTAAAGGTGACACAGGCAGAGGCCACGCCCGTGTGTCTATTTATTCAGGCCGTATTTTTCGTGATTTTCAAATTTGGGCGCTTTCAATATGTTTCCCACTCCCGTGTTCCCTGGTTGTTTGCTATTATGTTCGCTTCTCCCATGCCCGTATATATATAGTCAATGTCTTCCATGGTTGGCACGCACGGTGTGGCTCATGCTAGTGCTTAGTTACTTAGAATAGACCATGGTTGCATCGCACGGCATGGTCTTTTTATTGCAACCCGTGTTGGGGAAAAATTTTTCTTCTTCTTCTCACACGTCTACCCGCACGCCTATTTTTCATCCCATGTTGACCACACGACCACGGGCACGCCCGTGTATAAGGCCGTGTGATAGGAAACCTGCACTTAACTGACTTAGCTTAGTTTGATTTAGATGTTAAAAAGGAAAAATAAAATGTAAACATTAATGGGGTTAGTGAAGTTACTACTTAGGTTGCCACCCGAGAAGCTCCCATTTAAAGTCTTAAGTTAGACTCACCTTGTTTTTATTCCTAAAAGAAGGTTCATGGAGCTGAAGCTCCTCTCTCAATTCCTTGAAATCTTCACCATTGTAAAATTTCAGTCGATGTCCATTTACCTTGAATGTTTCTTGAGTTAGATGTGTTACCTCGACTGTGTTGTAAGGAAAAATAGATTTTATCACGAATGGGCCTGACCACCTTAATTTCAACTTTCCAGGAAATAGTTTGAGCCTTGAATTATACAGCAGGACTAAGTCTCCTACTTCGAATTGCTTTGATTATTTTAAACGAGCATCATGGCATCGTTTTGTTGCCTCCTTATATAGTTGTGAATTCTCATAGGCCTCAGTTCGCCATTCATTTAGTTCATTTAACTGCATCATCCTCTTATCACTTGCGGTTTGAGATCGTAATTCAAGAATTTTATCGCCCAGTAGGCTTTGTGCTCTAACTCAAATGGTAGATGACAACTTTTTCCGTAAACAAGTTTGTATGGGGATGTCCCTAAAGGGGTTTTAAATGTTGTTCTATAGGCCCACAAAGCATCATCTATTTTTACTGCCCAGTCTCTCCTATTTGATTCAATTGCTTTTTCTAGGATTCGCTTAAGCTCTCGATTTGCCACTTCCACTTGCCCACTAGTTTGAGGATGGTAAGGGGTAGCTGTTCTGTGGTGTACACCATATTTTCTTAAGACTTTTTCAAATTGGGTATTGCAAAAGTAAGTGTCCCTATCACTGATGATTGCTCTGGGTGTTCCAAAGTGAGAGAAAAGTTTCTTAAGAAATTTTACCACAGCTCTAGCATCGTTAGTAGGTAAAGCTTGAGCTTCTACCCATTTTGACATGTAATCTACTTCTACTAAGATGTATTTATTTCCAAATGAACTAGGGAACGGACCCATAAAGTCAATACCCCATACATTAAATATCTCGCATGATAACATATATGTCTGGGGCATTTCATCGTGTTTAGAGATATTACCTGTTCTTTGGCATTTATCACATGAAACGGCATACCTGTTGGCATCTTTGAAAAGAGTTAGCCAATAAAATCCTGATTTGAGCATTTTGTGGCTGTCTTAATCCCGCTGTAATGACCTCTTGAATGTCCTGAATGGTTATGTTCCAGGATTTTGCTTGATTCCGTCCTTGTAATGCATCTCCGAATTACTTGATCAGCACATATGTGGAAAAGAAAAGGATCTTCCCAAAAATAGTTTTTCGCATCAGGAAAGAATCATTTCTTTTGATGATGTGTTAACATTTTTGGTAAGATGTTAGCAGCTAAATAATTCGCGACATCTGCAAACCATGGTACCTCGAAGTTGGTTATAGAAAAGATTTATTCTTCAGGGAACGAGTCGTTTATCTCACTTTCATTGAGTTCTTCGATATGTGGGTTCTCAAGCCTGGAGAGGTGACCTGCTGCAAGGTTTTCAGCTCCCTTCTTATCCTGTATTTCCAAATCAAATTCCTGTAAGAGTAAGATCCATCGTATGAGTCGAGATTTTGCATCAGGTTTAGTTAAGAGGTAATGAAGAGCTGAATGATCAGTGTAAACAACAACTTTAGATAATATTAGATATTGTCTAAATTTTTCAAATGCAAAAACTACAGCTAGCAATTCTTTCTCTGTGGTGGTGTAGTTTTCTTGTGCAGGTGTCAATGTTCTGCTAGCATAGTAAATTGGCTGAAAATGCTTATTTCTTCGTTGTCCCAAAACTGCACCTATTGCAAAATCACTCGCATCACACATTAGTTCAAAAGGTAGATTCCAATCAGGTGCAACTATAATCGGAGTATTTATTAGTTTATCTTTGAGGATATTGAATGCATCTAAACACTCCTGATCAAAATTGAAAAGAACATCTTTTTCTAGTAATCTCGTTAAAGGCTTTGCTATTTTAGAGAAATCTTTAATGAATCTTCTATAAAATCCAGCATGTCCTAAAAAGCTTCTAATAACCTTAACTGAACTAGGGGGATGTAATTTTTCTATGGTTTCAATCTTAGCTTTATGTACCTCAATCCATTTACTAGAAATCTTATGTCCTAACACAATCCCCTCTCTAACCATAAAGTGGCATTTTTTCAATTCAAGACAAGATTTGTTTCCTCACATCTTATTAGAACTCGTTCTAAATTTTTAAGACAAAAGTGGAAAGAGTTATCGAAAACCAAGAAGTCGTCCATAAATACCTCCATAATATCTTCCACAAGTTCATCAAAGATGGCTAGCATGCAATGCTGAAAAGTAGCAGGAGCATTACATAATCCAAAAGGATTCTTCGATAAGCAAATGTACCATATGGACATGTAAATGTTGTATTTTCTTGATCTTCAGGAGCTATGGTGATTTCAAAGTAGCCGAAGAGTCCGTCCAAGAAGCAATAGTACATATGCCCAGACAACCTTTCTAACATCTGATCAATAAAGGGTAAAGGGAAGTGATCTTTTCTAGTTACATCATTCAGCTTCCTATAGTCAATGCAGACTCTCCAACCTGTGACTGTTCTTGTAGGAATCAATTCATTCTTTTCATTGGCTACAACAATCGTGCCTCCTTTCTTTGGAACTACTTGCACAGGACTTACCCAGGTGCTGTCAGAAATAGGATAGATTATTCCTGCATCTAGAAGTTTAATTACCTCAGCTTTGACAACTTCTTTTATATTGGGGTTCAAACATCTCTGAGGTTGCACACAAGGTTTATATTCATCTTCCATTAAAATTTTGTGGGTGAAAAATGATGGGATTGTTCCTTTAATGTCTGACATTTTCCATGCTATGGCCTTTTTGTGCTTCCTCAGTACCTTTAGCAAATCTTCTTTTTCCTTGGGTCCTAGTTCTGAAGAGATGATTACCGGAAGTGTAGAATTTTCCCTGAGGAATGCGTATTCCAAATGTTTTGGCAATTGCTTCAGTTCTAACTTGGGTGGCTCATCAATAGAGGGTTTTTATTTTAATTCGTCATTGATTTAAGATGTCCTCTATTTCTGTTTGTCTAGAGGATGATGTATTGGGATTCACTTTATCGATATCGTTATCTTTCCCCTCACCTTGTGAAAGATACAGTTCCATCGTGTCACTATACATGATTTCCTACAAATATTCTTGAAAAATGTGATCAGTGGCCTCAACAAAGTAACAAGAATCATCTTGTTCTCTAGAATATTGCATGGCATCATAAATTTGGAATACGATTTCTTCATCTCCTACCCTTAGTGCGAGTTTACCATCACCAATATTAATGACAGCCCTAGCACTAGTTAGAAAGGGTCATCCCAAAATTAAAGGTACCTCTACGTCCTCATTCATGTCAAGCACAACAAAATCAATGGGAAATATAAATTTATCTACTTTTACTAGAACATCTTCAATAATTCCCCTAGGATACTTAACAGATCTGTCAGCTAACTGAATACTCATCCTAGTGGGTGTTGGTTCCCCGAGACCAAGTTACTTAAACATTTTATAAGGCATTAAATTAATGCTGGCACCTAAATCAGCTAATGCTTTTTCTATGCTCAAACTACCAATTAAACAGGGAATAGTAAAACTTCCTGGATCTTTCAATTTGGTTGGCAGCTTGTTTTGAATGATAGCTGAGCATTCTTCATTAAGTTCCACTGTTGAAATTTCCTCGAACTTCCTTTTATTTGTTAGAAGCTCCTTTAAAAATTTTGCATATGTTGGCATCTGCGAAATAGCTTTAACAAAAGGTAAGTTAATATGTAGCTGTTTGAAAAGTTCAAGAAATTTACCATATTGTGTGTCTAAGCGGTCTTTCTTAAACTTTGCTGAATACGGGATTTTTGGTTTAATTTCCCCACGGGTCGGAGTTATCTTTGCCTTATCAGGTTCATGTGGTATTTCCTTCTTTGTTTTGATTAACTCCTTTCCACTTCTCAGTGTCACTGCCTAGACCTGCTCTTTTTCCCTAGTTATATTTCTGATCGTATTTCAAAAACTAACCTAGTAAGTTGCTCGATCTGGTCCTTGAATTCCTGTGACAATACTTCAATTTTTGTTTCTACCTTTTGGAAACGTGTTTCTGAGGCTGCTATGAAATTTCTTAGCATTTCTTCAAGATTCGGCTTCTTTTCCTGTGGGTAGGGCTGTTGTTGGAACTTTTGAGGTGTTTGTTGTCTTTGATTTCCTTGACCGCCCCATGAGAAATTTGGGTAGTTTTTCTAACCTGGATTATAAGTATTACTATAAGGGTTATTGCTAAATCAAAAATTATTACCCATATAGTTCATTTGTTCGCTCTCCATGCCCTGTCCGTAGGGTGGGTACTCAGGGTTCACCACTCCTTCACTTGGTTCGCACTGGATAACTGGATGTGCCTGCGAAGAACCATATAAACCATCAAATTTTTTATGTAGCAATTCTACCTGATTTGATAACATGGTTGCTGCATTGAGGTTGAAAACTCCGGCTACTTTGGCTGGCCTTGTCCTTGTAACTTGCCACTGATAGTTATTTAGTGACATCTTCGTAGGTTGCTTCAGGAGTTTTGTTATTCAGAGTTTCGCCGATGGCTGAATCGATTAGTTGCCTTGTTGAGGGGTTCACACCGTTGTAGAAAGTCTGCACTTGTAGCCATAATGGTAATCCGTGGGGTGGACACTTTCTCAACAAATTTTTTATCTCTCCCATGCGTCATAAAGTGTTTCTCAATCCATCTGCACAAAAGAAGAGATATCATTCCTTAACTTTGCCATTTTGGCCGGCGAAAATATTTTAATAAAACTTTATCGGTCATTTGATCCCATGTAGTGATTGATCCTCGTGGAAGAGAATGTAACCATTGTTTGGCTTTATTTCTCAAAGAAAAGGGAAATAACCGAAGATAGATGGCATCATCAGAAACGCCATTTATTTTGGAGGTATCATAGAATTCTAGAAGATTTGCTAAGTGTGTGTTAGGATCCTCATCCTGCAAACCATCAAACTGAACAAACTGTTGTATCATCTGTATAGTGTTAGGTTTCAATTCAAAATTATTTGCAGCAATAGTAGGCCTAACAATACTTGACTCAGTTCCTGTTAAACTATGTTTAGCATAATCATACATAGTACGTGGAGCATGATGTTCGCCGCCTCCCGAGGTAGCAGTTATTCTCGACCATCCTTTCGAGAGGATCGCTTTTGCCTTCTTGCTCTTCTTCTATGTAGTTTAAGCTTCCTTATCTCTCGCGATTTACGCAAATGGTACCTTCGATGTCACTATCGTAAAGTAGAGGTCCTGTCAGGTTCCTTCTAGTCATAAACTAGAGGTACCTGAAATGAGCGAAAAAATAAAATTTAGAAAAGCAAAAATAAAATTTAGTTGCAAAAATAAAATATGGTTAACGTAATAAAAATTAAGCATTCTTAATATTTCAGTTCCCTAGCAAAGGCGCAAAAAACTTGATTGTTGTTTTGTCGAGTCTTAAAATTTATAAAAAGAGTGACCGAACCTGGAAACTAACTAAGACAACGATGGAGGCAAGCGCACCTATCCAACAGTAGTATAGTTTAGGCAAGACCGGTATATCGAATCCCAAAGGAACCAAAAGTACTAATACTAACTCTCTTTCTATTATTTAGCCTAAGAATTAAGGGAATTTGTTGTTTAATCTAAATTAACTAACTACTAAACTAAAGACTTCTAAGACAAAGAAGAATGAAATTTGGAAAATAACTTGAGGAAAAACCAATTGATTAATACGACACCCAAGGAAGAATCCACCTAGACTTCACTTGTTATCTAACACCGAACTGCATTTACTTATTCACTTGACTTGATCCATAAGATTCCCTAACATATATTAATCCCTCTCTCGAGGTGACTAACGTCTAACCCTAGGTTGATTAATTGAAATCTCTTTCTAATTAAAACCCCTAGAATCGCACTAACTCGATCTATGGACTCCGATATTAGGTTTCACCCTGATTCAGAAAAATCTCGTCACCCTATCTCTAGGCGTGCGATCAACTCCGCTTAATTATGCTAGATTTACTCTTAGGCAAGGACTTTTTCTCCTCCACCTAAGCACATCATACTTGAATTAATATCCCGAAAATATCAACACAAGAATTAAGAACACATAATTAAGAATAAGACAAATATTTATCATATAGTTTAGCAAACAATAACAAGATTCACCTTAGGTTTCATCCGCCTCAGGTATCTGAGGGTTTAGTTCATAATTGTAAAAGAAAACATCTCAAAAGAAAAGATAAAGCAAAACATAAGAAATCCCTCAAACCCCATGAAAGAATTAAAGGAGAGATCCGCCGTCTTAAGTATAATTCCAGCTTCTTGAGATGAATCAACTGGCTATCTTCGAGATCTCCACAAATCTGCCCTCTTTGGCCTAGCTGGACGCCTATTCAAACGTTCCCCCCAAGGTTGGCCTCTAGGGTCTTTATATAGGCTTTTGGAATATGTTTCTTTTCCTCTAAGTACCTTAAATCGACTGAAACTTTCTTTCCTGCGGTAGGGACACGCCCATGTGGCACGCCCATGTGCTTCGATTGCAGGCCGTGGTCGAGTCTGATGATGAGGCACACTGTCGTGTGTTTTGGGGCTCAGGCTGTGTTCTAGTCTATAAATGAGGCACGGCCATGTGGTTATGGGCCCAGGCCATGTCGATTTCTATTTTGGCCTAATTTGGTCTATTTTAATCTTGTTTCTCGTTCTTTTCATCTTCCGGTGCTCTCCTAGTATAAAACATGAAAACAACGGATTAACAGCACCAAATTACAATAAAACATGAAAACAACGGATTAAGAGCACCAAATTACATAATTCAAGGCTTAAATCATCCAAAAGTATGCTAAACGTGGGCCTAAAATATGTTACTTTTACAGTTTATCAGGCCCACTCTCAGCCCAAATGGGCCACACGCTTGTGTGGCCCATTTAACCCAAATCTAGCCACAAATATGAGATTCACATAGTCCAATCCAATATTTACTACACAATCATACAACTTATCCGATTGGGCCCATTGGCCCCATATGGCCCCATTCAGCTAATCGTGGCCCAAATAGCCTAAACCCACAAGAACACTCATGATGGCGCCAACTATCGTGTTGAAGCTCCCACACCTGCGCTCGTACGCTCATGTGACTACCATAGTCGTGTGACCTGTATTTCGGCATTTGTCGCTCTACAGCTAGAATAGTGCGAAATACATAACTAATAGGAATCTAGAGTTAATCCGCACTCCGAACACTCCTATGCCTAAATGCCAACCAAGGTATGCTTACTCTTCTCATAGATCACTCTATTTAAAGCCAGCTTCTTGCCTACTCTCATGCTAGCTTCCCAATGTGGGATCCCTCCATCAATCCTCCAAAATCGTCCCAAATTAGCAAAATAGTCACCTTTCGCATGCAAGGGGTTTTGAACTCAGGCTCCTCTATAACTTAATCCACACCGCTAGCCACCTTACCAACTAGCTCCTTGTGTAACAAAACAAGCTCAACTAAATATAAGCCTATGGGCCAAAGTCTAAGTTTATTTAAAAAGAAATAAAAAAGAATTGCGAGCCCCAAGACTTGAACCCATACTCCCTTGCAACCTTAATGATGCCTTGCCACTAGACCACTCACTTCCTTGTGTCACATTTTATCCTCAAATATTCTTAAAGCCTACTCACTTACAACCAGAGTTTTATTCACCTAAACCAAAAATTTTCTTAAAGCCCAGGTTTGAACCCAAGACCTCATGGATGCCCCCTAACCTTCCAAAATCACTCACCTAATAGGTCCAACTTGCATTAGTTTCATTCTCTTGTTCTCCAAAAATTTTACACACTCTCATGCCCAAGGCCCAATAGGCCCAATTCTACTAGGCCCAAAAATTTGGGGCTTTACAAAATGAGCTCAGGAGTCGATTACACATGAGGAAGGATTAGCACCCTCGTAACGCCCAAAAATTGTACCTAATTGATTAATTAACGTCATAATGTCAAAAATTTAAAAAGATTTTAAAATACAATCCTCTTTAAAAACCTGAACAAATTGAATTTGATGTTAAGACCTCCTTGTCCCGAAGTAATAAGATGTCACATCCAGTAAGTTAGTATACGACATTTTAACCCTCGAAACTAAGCTTGTCTCATGCATTAAAGTTTAAAAAGGATATTCGGTTATTTGGATAATAAAAAATCGAAACCCAGTAAGTTAGGGCACGATTTTCTCAAAGCTCCAAAGTATTGAATATTGCCTTATTTTTAAAAGTTTTCTTTTTTAAAATTGGGGAAAATTGACACAATATTAAAACGATACGTAAAAACTTTGATACAAAAAACTGCAATATGAAAATACAAATAAACAATTTATAAAACACATAATGGCAATTATTTAAATACTAGCATCAATAATCAAGACCAATGAATTTAAAACAAAGAGTATAAAATAAAAAAAATATAAGGCAAAATAAAATGTAAACAAATTTAAAAAATAATGAATTTGAAAATGAATAATAAGGAAAAAGAAATTTGAAATCAACAATATACAAATCAATAAATAAATTATATATATAAAAAAGTAGGTAATATATGTATAAGTTTGGAATAAATAATATATAAAAATGAAAATAGGTAATATATAAAGTAATAATATAAATGAGTTTAAAATAAATAATGTGTAATAAGGAATTTAGAAGAAGTTATACACAAAACATCTTACAAATAAATGGTATATAAAATAGATAGTATAAAAAAATTTTGTAATTGATAATATATGGAAAAAAAATTAAAGCAAATTGTAACATCCCAAAAATTAAGTGTTGTAATTTTTGCTTAATTGTATGTTTTGCTTGCTCAGCTGGCAATTTGAGTGTATTTGGGGATTCCAAGGAGGCTTGGGTTCAAGTTTGAGCCTTGGAAAAATTTTGGTTTTAGACCCTAAAGTGAAGAGGGTTGGCGGTTGTAGGACTTAAATATATTTGTGTGCATTTAGGAGACACAAGATGAGCATGTGGCTTACTGGTGTGGCATTAATGGGAGAACAAGGAAGGGAGGGGTTCAAATCCCACATATTGCAATTGGAGACTTTTATTTTGTGGCTTGAGAGTGGAGGAAGCAGAGTTCGGATCAAACTCTTCAAGGGGAGTCGGAGACTTGGTCAACAAGTTTGAATGGGAGGCTAGGAGTGATCGAGGGAGGAAATAGTGGAGAAAATCAAGGAAGTGATGAGAGTGGGAGTGTTGGCCAAAATTGGGAGAGTGGCTAAGAGAGAAATTCGGCTAGGGGTGGCATTTGGGAGTATTTCGACAAATTTGGTTGTGATAGAAACCGAAAACCTTTTCTTTGCCTTTTGGATTTTCTTTTGCTCATCTTAGTATTTTTCTTTTGGTAGAGGTATTTTGTGCAATGATGGTTACCATTTGGGTTTTTTCTAGTGCATTATTTCTCTAACTGCCGCCACTTTCTGCCTTCACATTTTCTTTCCTATCTTGAGACTTCTTGGCTAAATTCAACACTCTTTTCCTCTCATCTTCCTTTCTTTTCTATTTTGGATAGTCGAACCTATCCTCCCCCTTGTTCTCAACCCTTCATCTTTGTTCTTCAAGTTGTTCAAGCCGAAACTAACCCTTCTTTCCCTTCTAGTGTACTTCCATCTTTGGGGTTGTCCATTCCTGTTGCTAGAAGAAAACTATTTTGCCAAATTGAAAAGGTAAGTATTATGGACTTTTCTTTTAGTCATTGGTCAGGTAGTACGGTTCTTCCCTCTCCTGTACCGAATCTTCCCTTCTCTCTTGGACTAATGTTGTTTGGTACATAGGTTCGCTCGAAGTGTAAGAAGGGACAAGCGTTGGGAAGCAAGTGATTTGTCCTCTTAGCCTTGATCGGGTAAGCACTCTCACTTTGTATTTGTCAAGGGAGGTTGTTAACCATATGTTTTCTTCAAACTCTTTTAATAAGGGTGTGTTGTATTGCAAGCTATTTCAGGGATTCCTAATCTTCACTAAAATTTGGAAAGCGCTTAGTAAAACCCGGTGTAACAAGGTAGGTGTTTTTAGAGTTTCAATTCTGTTATATAATGGGAGGATAACCCTCTTAATCGTTTGACTAATTGTTGATCTTGCCTAACATAGGATCGGTGCTAAGGGATTGGCGGCACACTCGTAATCAAGGTGTGTAATCTTACACTCCTGTTTGTTCTGTTAGTGCGATGGTTTGTGAATCAGCTAAAGTTAAAATACCAAAAAGCAAGAATATCGGCATTTGAGATCACTCGAGCATGAGAGCGCTCGTAGAGATAAACCAAGCCACAAGTGTTGGCAACAGACTGTAGGGAGTATCACAAACTCTCTCGTGGGACTGAGGCTATAATGGGCCTCATTGAGCCAAAGTGGGCTAAGTGGGCCCAACGGGCTAATAGGGCAATAAGGGCAAAATCCGTGGTAAGTGTAGGATGATTGATGCGGCAGCGATGTCCGTAGAATCGTGATCGAAAATAGGCTGAATGGGCCACACGAAGCGTGTGGGCTAAAATTGGGCTTTAGGCCCAATTGCTCCGTTTTGACCAGAAATGGAACCTGTGTCGCTCGAGGCAACAGTAGGCCTATGGAAAGGCCATTAGATGACTAAATTACAGAAATACCCTCGAAGGGTAAACTACTGAAATACCCTCGAATGGTAAATTATCGAAATACCCTCGATGGGGAAATTATCGAAATAACCTCAATGGGTGAAAGTACTAAACTACCCTCGATGGGTAAAATTACTGGAATACCCCTGAGGGGTGAATTACTATTTTAACCCCAATCGACCGAATGATCGTTAGACCCTTAATGGTAGAATCATTTATGTATGAGTATTAATTGTATGATTGATCTTGATTGTGATGCACTACATACATGAATTAATTATGACATGACATACTGTATTGGGTTGGGTTATGGATTTTGGAGGAAGCACTGTATTGGTGGCTCTACCACATTGTACTGATTTAGTGGTTTTTGCCATGTATATTGATTCTAGTGGCTCATCCACGTATACTGTTATTAGCAGCTCGGTTGCGTTCTTAGTGTGTAGGGTTGGGTGGGTCGACTTGGTCCCCACATGGTGTGTAGGGTTGGTTTGGGTGTTGTGTTGGTGGACTGGGTTGGGTTACATGTCTGTTTTGCATATCGTAGGGCTTAGGCCAAGACTATTACTGAATAGGACTTAGGCCAGACTGTTATCAAATGGGCTTGGGCCCAGACTGTGACTGTATTAGGGGATTACACACTGAGTTCTCGTAACTCACCCTTTTATTTGACTATGCAGGTAATCCCCAACCGTAAAGGATTTGGAGCTACAAGGAACTCGGAGGTGGCCACACGTCCGACATGTTTCAAAGATAAACTTAGCGATTCTACGATTCTATTTTAGTTTTTTTTTTTGGGTCAATAATTTTTGTAATATGGCCATTGGGATTTTTTTTACTTTCATATGGTGTTGGTTTTAATTACAATCTGCTAGTCTATTAAACTTGGGTTTTGCAAACAATAACTACTGTTTTCAAAATGTCACATTTCACAACTGATTGAATTAATCTTCCGCAGCAAATAAGGTTTTAATAAAAATAAAGTTTGATTGTAGTGGTTAAGAAAATGACTTTGAGTAAATCTTGTTTCAATACTAAGCCACAAAAATTGGGATTTCAAATGGTAGAAAGTTTTAAATTGGAAAAGGGTTTTCAATGATTGCATAGTTTTCAAACAACACTTTGGTGTGACACGTTGGATCCGGTCATAACGTCTAGGCTGGGTTTGGGGTGTTACACAAATAATCAAACAATTTAAAATGGATGATTTATAACACGAGTTTTAAAAAAATAAACAACATGTGTGACATAATATTAAAAACAAATAAAGTATATAATTAATGAAAGAAAATAAAAGAATGATAAGAATGGTTAAATGAATGAACAATATGTAAATAAGAAAGTTGATGGATAAATAAACGAATAAAAGTAAAATAATAATTAATGATTAAACAATTAAATGGATAAATAAAAAAGGTTTAAAAAAATGCTTAAGTCAGCCTAACTCTCACAATATGAAGATTCAAAGAAACTCCTCCACCAAAATCCAACTCAAATGAAAGCAACTTAAAAAGAAACGAAGATGAACGAAGAACAAAATAAGAACAAGCCACAGAAAATAAGAACACAAGAGAGGGAGAAATTTGAGTGAATGCTCTTAAGAATTATTATTGCTCCAAACTCAAGTGCTTTACAATGAAGGGAGAGGCCTCTATTTATAGTTGAGCCTCCCCAAATTCAACAGTACAGATCAATTACATCAATGGCTAAGATTAAAAGGTATCTACAAATCAAATCTTTAAGATTACAAAATCATATCTTCTAAGATTGCATATCATATCTTCTAGGGTTGCATATCATATTTAAGATTTGCATATCATATCTAAGATTGCATATCCTTGAAGATTATATTTCCATATATGTCAAGCTTGTAGATGGACCTTCAACCTTTTCAAGGAATGGGCCATTCCGATCGGGCCAAATGATATATTTTAGACTGGACTTGGACTTTGTTTTATTATTTTGGGTTTATTATTTTTTTGTATGGGCTTGGGCTAAATTGACCTATTACAGCTATATTACATTGTATATGTTGTATGAAATTTGTTTGTATGAAATGTATGGAAATTGTAATCGATGGAATGGTATATGATGGAAATTTATTGATAAAGGGTAAAATTTAATATGAATTCTGAATTTCGATGGATAAATGTGATTTCCCTGATAAAACTGCATGTGTTGCAGAATGAATTTTTCCTGGATGGGTAATCCAAAATGATTCTCTCGAGTATATGTTTCAATTAGGATTTAGCCTGGAATGGTAATCCTAATTGATTAGATTTAGCCTGGACTGGTAATCCAGAATGAACTCTATAGGGAATTATTTGTCATATAAAGGATTTAGCCTGGACTGGTAATCCAAAAACCATTAGAGTATATGCAACAGCTAGAATTTAGCCTGGACTGGTAATTCAACTGTCTGATATGTGGCTCGAGGTGTACCTATAAGGTACTACTAGATATGAATTGATAGATAGTGAAATTGTACACCTCAAGTGTACTATTTGAAATATCCATCGAAAATTCAAAGATTTAACGGATAAAGTGTATATTGTAATATGAGGAACATAAGATGGAATGTGAATATAGCATGATGAGCTCATCTATGCATATTGGTATATTATGACTAACATGTTGGTTGAGTAGGTGTGAATAAGTAAATTACCAAATAGTTGGAAAGCATGTTTTGTATGGTTAATATATTGAATTTAATGGTAAGCATAATTTATGTTATACAAGCTTATTAAGCATAATATGCTTACTAGGTTTTATTTTCCCTATTTTATAGTGCTCAAAGCTCGTGAAGGTTGGAGATTGGTTAGAGAAAATCATCACACTATCAACCTGTTGTTTTGGTATAAATGAAAATCTTATTTTGTTAATGGCATGTACAGGCTAACTAAATCAAATGATGGTGTGTAAATGATGAATGAAACTTAGCCATTGGAATGGATAATATATTTATGTTTTGATATATTTTATGGTTGGATTATACTTGTAATTAGTTGGATTATACTTGTAAGTGTTGGTGCAAGAAAATGGAAAATTTGGGTGAGAAATGAGGCTAGGAACCTTATTTTGTCCATACAGGTAGGCACACAGGCGTGTATCTAGGCCGTGTGTGTCACACACGGCCTGGTACATGGGCATATGGTCTGGCCGTGTGTCCCCTGTGTTTCAAAATTTCAAAATAGAATGCTTAGAATTGAGCACACAGGCAAAGACACGAGCGTGTGTCTCAACCTGTGTGGGTGACACGACCTTGAACACGAGTGTGTGTCATGGCCGTGTGAAACCTACACCTAATTCGAATTAAATTAATTAACCACACCGCCTAGCATACGATCGTGTTGCATGGACGTGTGGTGCAAGTCAAAGAGCAACCTAAATTGGACATGGCCTAAGGCACGGCGTGTGTCCTTGGACCACACGAGCGTGTGAGCCCTGCACCTTAGAAAAATTTTAAAATTTTACAAAAAATTTCTAGAGGTTCTGAATAAGTTCCAACTCGATTCTAATGCTCGTATTGGGCCTCGAGGGTCCATTTAAGGGACGTTCTTAACAATCTCAGTTAATGAATAGTGATTTACATGATTTATCTGAAAATGTTCTGAAAAGTTTTGATAATACTCTGTAACCCTGTTTTGACGATGGATACGGGTTAGGGGTGTTATATTTATTGGTATCAGAGCTACGATTTAGTCGATTCTTGACGAACGTAACAAGTATGAGTTTAGCTATACATGCCATTATATAATTGTGATAGTGTGATATCCTCTGACCATTTTTAAATGTATTTTTCATATAGTAACCGTCTTCCAACCGAGCTAAAGCTGATCCTGAGGAAGCTGAGAGTACTGCTTAAGCTTCCGTACAAAGAGCTACATCTAGTAGTAGAAGGCTCGAGTCTGAGGGCCGAGATGATGAGGGAAAAGTTGCATTTTTCAAATGATGAATGAATGGTTTACAAAATATATAAGAACAAATCTTGTTGTTTAGCAACCTCCCCCACCTACTCCTCAAACAATTCCTGAGACACCACAGGGTACTGAATCATTAAAAATTGGTAAGGCTCGGGTTGATAAAATCAAAAAATATAGGGCTGATGAATTCAGAGCTACTACAGATGATGATGCAGAAAAGGCTAAGTTTTGACTGGAGAATACTATCCGGGTATTAGATGAATTGTCTTGTTCACCAGCCGATTATCTAAAATGTGTAGTTTCTTTATTGAAGGACACAACCTATTATTGGTGGAAAACTATAACTTCTGTCATTCTAAAAGAAAACATTACATGAGATTTCTTTCAAATAGAATTCAGAAAGAAATATATAAGTCAGAGATTCTTGGACTAGAAAAGAAAAGAATTCCTAAAACTTAAACAGGGGAACATAACAGTGTCAGAATATGAACAGAATTTGTTCGACTGAGTAAATATGCTCAAAAATGGGTTAAGACTGAGGCTGAAATGTGCAAATGATTTGAAGAAGGACTGAATGAAGATAGTAAACTGTTAATTGGTATTCTTGAAATAAAAGAATTTATAGTATTGGGTGATCGAGCATTAAAAGCGAAAGAATTAAGCAAAGAAAAAAAACAAGCTGAAAGAGAAGCTCGGGTTTCTGGTAAGAGACCTATGGGAAAATTCCAATCATCTATTTCGAAGAAATTAAAGAGATATCAGGATCGTTTTACCACATCCGCTGGATATTCTAAAAAAGAGTGGGGTTCTCAATGCTCTAACCCGAGATCATCGTCCCCATCAGTAACCAGTGTTGGAAGTGTAGGAAATCCAATGCCAAATGTAACTACTGTAATAAGTTTCATTTTGGGGAATGTCGTCTAAAAAATGGGGCTTGTTTTCGATGTGGTTCTTTTGATCATTTTCTTAGAGATTATTCGGAGAGACGGGAAAAAGAGATTGAATAGATTTCAAAGCCGAGTAATACTATCTCTAGAGGTAGACCACCTCGACACCTGTAAATATTGGTGGTAGCCGAAGTGCTACAAAAGATTCAACAGCTTAAATCTGAGGAACGAGCACCGGCAATAACCTATGCTATAAGTGCCAGAGAGGATGCCTCTGCTCCAGACGTCATTACTGGTATATTTTTTTTACTTGGCACTATTATTACTTTAATTTATCTCGGTTCCACACACTCATATATATGCACAAAATTGGTATCTGTTAAAAATTTACCGATTGAATTCATTGAATTTGTGGTGGAAGTTTCAAATCCCTTGAGCTAATGTGTGATGGTGGATAAAGTTTGTAAAAACTGTCCGTTGGTGGTAAAGGGTAAATGCTTCTCAGCTGAGTTGATGTTACTGCCTTTTGATGAGTTCGATGTAATTTTGGGAATGAATTGGTTAACCCAACATGATGCAGTAGTGAATTGTAAACAAAAGTGCATTGTATTGAAATGTCAGAATGGTGAATTACTTCATATTGAATATGATAAATTAGATGGGTTGTCTAATGTAATTTCAGCGATAACAACACCGAAATGTATCAGAAAGGGATACGATGCTTATCTTGCTTATGTGTTGGACACAAAGGTAACTGAGTCAAAGATTCAGTCAGTACCGGTATTGTGTAAATTTCCTGATGTGTTTCCGGAAGAATTACCTGGTTTGCCACTGGTTAGAAAAGTCCTTATTCAAGGAACAACACCAATATCAATAGCACCTTATAGAATGGCTCCAGTTGAGTTGAAAGAGTTGAAAGCACATGTACAAGAATTAGTTGACAAAGGCTTTGCTCGACCCAGTTTCTCACCTTGGGGTACACCGGTTTTATTTGTGAAGAAGAAAGATGGATCTATGATGTTATGTATTAATTACAGGTAGCTCAATAAAGTTGCAATCAATAATAAGTACCCGTTGCCTCGAATAGATGATTTATTTGATCAGTTAAAAGGAGCTACTGCACTTTCAAAATTTGATCTTCACTTGGGTTATTATCAGTTACGGGTAAAGCACTCAGATGTTCCAAAAATAGCTTTTAGAACCAGGTATGGTCACTATGAGTTTTTAGTGATGCCATTTAGGCTGACTAATACACCGGCAGTGTTTATGGATCTGATGAATAGAATTTTTAGACCGTACCTAGACAGGTTTGTGGTGGTATTCATTGATGATATTTTAGTCTATTCACGATATGATAAAGATCATGCCGATCATCTGAGAATTTTATTACAAACTCTACGGGAGAAGCAATTGTATGCCAAGTTCAATAAATGTGAATTTTTGCTACGGGAAGTTGGATTTCTTGGGCATATTGTATCTGCTAAAAGTATCAGGGTAGACCCGAGTAAAATTTTAGCAATTGTCAATTGGAATTCACCAAAGAGTGTGTCAAAAGTCAGAAGTTTTCTGGGTTTAGCCAGATATTATCGGAGATTTGTTAAAGGGTTTTTGATGATAGCCTCTCTGATGACTCGACAGTTGCAGAAAGATGTGAAGTTTGGGTGGAATGATAAATGTCAAAAAAGTTTTGACAGGTTAGAAGCTTTATTAACTAAAGCACCTGTGTTGGTACAGCCTGAATCGGGTAAGGAATTGCGATTTATAATGATGTATCTTTAAATGGTTTAGGTTGTGTTTTGATGCTAAAAGGTAAAGAAATTGCCTATGCTTCAAGACAACTACAACCACATGAAAATAATTACTCGATACATGATCTTGAATTAGTAGCTATTGTGTTTGCATTAAAAATATAGCAACATTATTTATATGGTGAAAAATGTCATATCTTCATTGATCACAATAGTCTGAAGTATTTGATGACATAGGAAGACTTGAACTTGAGACAACACAAGTGGCTTGAATTTTTAAAACATTATGATCTTGTGATTGAATATCATCCGGGTAAAGCCAATGTAGTTGCTGATGCTTTGAGCAGAAAATCTTTATTTTCTTTACGAGCAATGAATACTCGGTTATCTATTTCTGATGATGGTTCTATTGTGGCTGAATTGAAAGTTAGACCAGTATTTTTGCAACAAATTTTTAAAGCCCAGAAAAATGATGTTGATTTACAGGCAAAACGGGAACAATTTAAATTGAATCCTGATTCAGAATTTCAGATTGGATCTGATGGTTGTTTGTTTTTCAGAGATAGATTGTGTGTGCTGAAGAATTTAGAGTTGGTACAGAAGATTTTATATGAAGCCCACAATGGTACAATGTCTGTTCATCTCGATAGTAATAAAATGTACAATGATTTGAAAAAGATGTATTGGTGGTGAGAATGAAAAGAGATATTTCTGAATTTGTACCCAAATGCTTGATATGTCAGCAAGTGAAAGCTGAGCATCAGGTGCCTTCGGGGTTATTACAGCCAATTGTTATACCTGAGTGGAAATGGGAAAGAATTTCAATGGACTTTGTATCGGGATTACAATTGACTCCGAGGAAGAAAGATGCTATTTGGGTGATTGTCGACCGGTTAACAAAGTCTGCACACTTTATATCGGTACGTATGGATTTTTCTTTACATAAATTGGTTGAATTATATGTCTCTGAGATTGTTAGATTACATGGGGTGCCAGTTTCTATTATTTCTGATAGAGATCCCCGGTTTACATTTCGATTTTGGAATAAATTACAAGAAGCATTGGGTACACGGTTGCATTTCAGTATTGCATTTCATCGTCAGGCAGATGGCCAGTCTGAACGTGTTATACAGATTTTGGAGGATATGTTACGGTGTTGTGTACTTGAATTTGAAGGTAATTGGGAAAAATATTTACCTTTGATTGAATTTTCTTATAACAATAGCTATCAGTCCAATATTAAAATGGCACGTATGAAGCTCTGTATGGTCGAAAATGTAGAACACCGTTGTATTGGACATAACTTAGTGAAAAGAAGATTCTTGGAGTTGATTTAATTTGGGAAACAGAAGAAAAGGTAAGGTGATTCAAGATAGTTTGAAAGCAGCTTCTAATAGACAAAAGTCTTATCCCGACCTTAAAAGAAAAGAAATAGAATTTGAAGTTGGTGATAAGGTATTCTTAAAAGTGTCATCTTGAAAGAAAGTTCTTCAACTTGGACGGAAGGGAAAATTGAGTCCAAGATTTATCGGGCCCTATGAAATTATTGAAAGAATTGGACTGGTTGCATATCGATTGGAGTTACCACCAGAGTTTGATGTCTTTCATGTATCAATGTTACGACAGTATCGATCGGATCCTTCACATATTATTTCTTCGACAGAAGTTGAGATTCAGTCTGATATGACATATAATGAAGAACCGATCAAGATTCTGGCACGGGAAACAAAAGAGCTGAGAAATAAAAAGGTGGCATTGGTAAAAGTTCTTTGGCAAAAACATGGAATTGAAGAAACTACTTGGGAGTCAAAGGATACCATGAGAAAATAATACCCTAATATCTTTACTAGTAAGATTTTCGAGGACGAAAATCCTTAAGGAGAGGAGAGTTGTAACAACCCAATTTCAGTGAAGTCGGAATAGTGGTTTAGTGACCACAAATTTGAGCCGAAAAGATAAAATATTTTAATATTATGAAATGATTAGTAATGTGGTAGAAAGATTGCATGAGAACTTTGATAAGAAAATTTTATCAATTAGTTGTTTAATTGTAGAAAGGACTAATATAAAATGTCAACTTTGAATTCTAGTAGCTATAAGGATTAAATAGCTATAGAATTTAAATCTTGAGGTCCTTAAATGGTAATTAGACCATTGATGAAAAATATGTAGATATTTTTGGTGAATCATCCATGAAAAAATTAGAAAAGGTTAAGGACTAAATAGGAAATGGAAAAAAAATTTAAAGATGATAATTAAATTAAAATGAAATATCATCATTTTATATCATCTTCCCCAAATATTTCCATGGAAACCCTAGGAAAGAGAAAACAAGCTTTAAGGCATAAATTGGTAAGTTTCTATGTTCCATTTTTAGTAATTTTTATATTTTTGAGATTGAGAAAGTTTAATTTCTCTATTTGGGGGTTAATTTGAATAGGTATTGATAAACTGAAATAGTAACATATTTTAATCCCACATTTAGCATATTTTTTGATGATTTATCCATTTAATTATAGAAATAAGTGCTCCTAATCCTTTGTTTTCATGTTTTATACTCAGTAGAGCACCGGAGGATGAAAAGAACGAATAACGGCCCAAAAATGGAGAAAATAGGCCAAAGCATGAAATCCAGATGGCCTGGGCCCAAGACCACACTGTTGTGCCTTGCAAGAAAAGTCGACCACGGCCTGGCCACGATTTATACGGGCGTGTGCCATGGGCATGTCTCTGCCGCAGATAAGAAGAATTCTATTCGGATTATGGTACTTAGAGGCAAAGAAATATATTCCAAAAGCCTATATAAAGACCTTAGAGGCCAACCTTTAGGGGGTTGAGCTAGGCCAAAGAGCCGAGCCATAGCAGTTAAATTCAGGGATTTACTCGAAGGAAGCCAGTTGATTCATCTCAAGAAGCCAGAATCATACTCAAGACAGAGGAATTATTCTTCAATTCCTCCAGGGGTTTTTAGGGTTTTCTTATGTTTTGTTTTATCTTTTCTTCTGTGATGTTGTCTTTTACAATTATGAACAAAACCCTCATATACTTGAGGAGGATGAAACCTAAGACAGGTCTTGTTATTGTTATCTAAGTTGTATGATAAATACTTGATTTGTTCTTAACTATCTGTTCTTAATTCTTGTTTTGGTATTTCCGGGATATTGATTCAAGCGTGATGTACTTAGGCAGAGGAGGAAGAGACCCTGTCTAAGAGTAGATCTAGCATAGTTAAGTGGAGTTGCTCGCACGCCTAGAGATAGGGTGATTAAAATCACGATTAGGGTCAAACCTAATATGGGAGTCCATAAATCGAGTTAATGCAATTCTAGGGGTTTTAATTAGAAAGAGATTTCAATTAATCAACCTAGGGTTAGACGTTAGTAGCCTTGAAGAGAGGTATTAATACAAATTAGGGAATCCTACGGATCAAGTCAAGTGAATAAATTGTCTGGTTCAGAGTTAGATAACAAGTGAAGTCTAGGTGGATTATTCCTCAGGTATTGTCTAAATCAATCGGTTTTCTCTCAAGTCCTTCCCCAAATTTCTTCTTTGTCTTAACATTTTTAGTTTAGTTGATTAGGTAATTTTTAGATTAGATAAAAATTCCCTTAATTGGTAGGCTAAATAATAGAAAATTAGTACTTTTGGTTCCTTTGGGTTCGACAATCCGGTCTTGCCGCTAGCTATACTACTATTCAATAGGTGCACTTGCCTCCATCGTTGTCTTAGTTAGTTTCTAGGTTCGATCGTTCTTTTTATAAATTTTTAAGACTCGATAGACACGATCAGGTATTAAAGGATAGAAAATTTTCCATGGATGAACATTCTGAAATTTAAAAGTTTATGATAGAAAATGAAAAGTTGTTGATAGATAAACAATGTTTACAGGGAAATTTGATGGAAATTTGATTTAGGGACTACATTGAAAAATAGTAAAACCCATGGAAAATTCTAAAACTTTTAGAATACATATGTGTAAAAGTTATATTAGAATTTTGATTAGGCTTGGAATAATGATTAAATTTCATGAATTTCAATTTTCGAGCCTAGGGACAAAATTGGAATTAATCAAAAGTATAAGGGGCAAAATGGTACTTTTGCCTAGATTGTAAATTGAGTTCAATAGAATATTAAATTGATTGAATTGATGATTAAATTCATATATAGATCCGGAAGTACCAAACAAAGATTTAAATTGAGGAAAGGAAAAGATTTCGGATTAGTAGATTTTAGTTATGAACAAATATCAAGGTAAGTTCGTATAACTTAAATGAGTATAAAAATGTGTTGTTTTAAAATGCTATATTACATTGTATATGTTGTATGAAATTTGTATGTATGAAATGTATTGGAATTGTAATGGATGGAATGGTATATAATGGAAATTTATTGATAAAGGGCAAAATTTCGTATGAATGCTGAATTCCAATGGATAAATTTGATTTCCCTGATAAAATTGCATGTGTTGCAGAATGGATTTAGCCCAGACGGGTAATCCGAAATGAGTCTCTCGAGTATATGTTTCAAGTAGGATTTAGCCTAGACTGGTAATCCAGAATGAACTCTATAGGGAATTCTTTGTCATATAAAGGATTTAGCCTAGACTGGTAATCCGACAAAGCCCTTAAAGTATATGCAATAGCTAGAATTTAACCTGGACTGCTAATTCAGTTGTCTGATATGTGGCTCAAGAGTGTACCTATAAGGTACTACTGGATATGAATTGACAGATAGTGAAATTGTACACCTCGAGTGTACTACTTGAAATATCCATCGAAAATTCAAAGATTCAACGGATAAAGTGTATATTGTAATATGAGAAACATAAGATGGAATGTGAATATAGCATGATGAGCTCATCTATGCAGATTGGTGTATTATGACTAACATGTTGGTTGAGTATGTGTGAATAGGTAAATTACCAAATAGTTGGAAAGTATGTTTTGTATGGTTAATATATTGAATGTAATGGTAAGCTTAATTTATGTTATACGATCTTACTAAGCATAATATGCTTACTAGGTTTTATTTTCCATGTTTTATAATGCTCAAAGTTCGTGAAGGTTGGAGATTGGTCAGAGCAAATCATCACACTATCAACCTGTCATTTTGGTATAAATAAAAATCTTATTTTGTTGATGGCATGTATAGGCTAACTAAATCAAATGATGGTGTATAAATGATGAATGAAACTTAGCCATTGGAATGGCTAATATATTTATGTTTTGATATATGTTATGGTTGGATTATACTTGTAAGTGTTGGTGCAAAAAAATGAAAAATTTAGGTGAGAACTGAGGCTAGGAAATGGCCTTATTTTGTCCACACGGGTAGCCACACGGGCGTATGTCTAGGCCTTGTGTGACATACGGCCTGCTACATGGGCATGTGGTCTAGCAGTGTGTCCCCTGTATTTCAAAATTTCAAAACAGAATGCTTAGAATTGAGCACACGGGCAGAGACATGGGCATGTGTCTCAGCTGTGTGGGTGACATTGTAACACCCTGGTTTAGGGGCTAGGCAATTTGAGTATAATTTAGGTGTTGGAAGGTTTTGGGTGCACTTGGATGTGTTTAGAGGATTTAAGAATGCTCGGATGAAAGGGAAGGCTTTGGAAAATTTTGGATTTTAGGGCAAAAGGGAATAGGGCGGTGAAGGCCTTAAAATAATTTTATGGAGTTTATGACGCTAGAAAGGAGTTGGCAAAGTGGCATGGAAGCACCGCTTGGGGCTTGGGAAGGTGACGCCTAAGGGTCAAGGTTCGAGTTCTTTGGGCAGACAATTTTGTGTTATTTTTGTGCGCCAAGGGCTAGGCTAAGTATGCCTTAAAATTAATGGTGTGGCTTGGTGTACATGGAAGTCCATTCAAAGTGGCACTCATGCGCTACTTAGTACCAAGGAGAGCAAGTATGACTGGTTCGAGTGGGAGCAGCAGATTTGGCGCTTTTATTTTTGTTATTTGGTGATGGGTGAAGTAAAAGGAGTTAAAAATAAATGTTGGGGCTTTATGGACATGAAAGGCGGTGGGCGAAGTGGTGAGGCGCTACTTGGAAGGCGCTAGGTGCAGTCATGAGTTCGAGGCGCAAGGAGGCGAATTTTGACATTTATTTTGCAAGTCGGCGTTGGAGATGGAAAGGGCTTAAAAGAATATATTATGCGTTTAAGTCACAAAACAACGTCTAGGCCGAATGGCTGAGGCGCCATCGGTCGTTGGTTCCCCAGTGTCCCGCTCAATCATGGAGGCTGCGGTGGGGTTTTCTTTCACGACATGAAGAGGTGGCGTGAAGGTGGAGGGCACCAGGCTGCATTGGATTAAGCCTATTGTTGTTTTATTTTTTTTAAATTCAGGTTGGTAAGTAAGTGATAATTTATTTTATTTATTTTAGATAATTGTAGGATTATTTTATTTAGTTTAAATTAGTAAATAAGAGTTGTGATTGGTTTATTTGAATTTGATAAGGAGATAGAATATGGGATAAATTGAGAAGAGGATTAATTCAAATTAGATTGAATTAGTATGTGGTGGCGATTTTGGAGTCTTCAAGGGGAGGGGTGCGAATTCTATAAATAGGGTGTGCTCATCCCTTAATCAATTTAGCCCCATTTCTTTGTTGCCAAATTATTTCTAATTTTCCCTTAGCCTCTTGTGAAACCAAGTCAAGGAAAACACCTCCTCTTTTCTTTTATTTTGTGGAAGCCAAAGTAAAAGTGGTGCATCTATTTTCTCTCTTCCTTTATACTTTTCTTGGAAACTCGCTTAGGCCGAATTCCCTTTTCTTCATAAAACAATTCTTTTGTTGCAACTCTTCAAGGCCTAGCCAAACTCCCTATTAGTCATTTTGGTGTAGTTAAGACGAATCAAGGCGGAGCATCTCCAATCGGTTTTAGAAAGGGCTCAGAGATTTGGAAGCAAGCAAGCAAAGACTTTACCCTTGAGTATTCAGTTGGTAAGTGATCCATTGAAATTGACCTTAGGCCATTGTTTATGTTTTTGTGTTGACCGAGTGGTGGCTATGATCTTTTAGGGCCAAATCGATGTAGCAAAGGGAGCCTTCGGGATCTCAGTATTTCGGTAAGGATGTTATTAGGTGATCTAAATTCAATAATAGTAGATTATGAGTTTGTTGATTAATCGTGTGGTTCTGATTAAGTATCGTCAATGGATGCGAGTGCCAGTCAAGAGGAGAAAGGGAAAGCTCCCATCCCGAAGTTCAAAAAGAGATCGGTTTCTGCACGAGATTGGCCACCGGTGTGGGCGGCAATGTAAAACGATAGGCGATAACGATAGTCTCGCTAAATGATAGCGTCGGGTCAAGGTTTAGAGCTTGTGTTATAAGGTGTGTAGTTAGCCATTGTTTCCGGGTTTTATGTGATATCTCGCTTATGTTATATGCTTACTAATAAGTGCGATGGTGAAAGTGCAATAAATACCCTAAAAGGGTATGATGTCGATCGTAAATAGCAAATTGTTAATATTGTTGTCATTTATTTAAATATGAGTGTATGCCTATGTTTGTGAATGACTTGCACATGCATCATATTGTCATTATATCATGTTACATGTGCATGGGTGGGTTATGAAAGAAGGACGGTGTACTTGAGTGCGTGGTTGATGTCGACTTTGTGCTACATCGTGGATTGGCGCCGATCGAGGTCGCGTTGTGGATCTCTCGCGATTTAGTTCGCGTGGTTACCTTGATCGATATCGACTTATGCCATATCGTGGCTTGATGGATTGCTTGTACTCCATCGTGGTTTGATGTTAGCTATACGCTACATCGTGGATGGCATTGGTTGCCTTTTGGAGATAAAGGAGAGGTGACTCGATAGTTCCCTGGTGTGTGGTAGGCTGGTTAAGGGGGTGTGTAGCGGATGGACCTTAGGATTGGGTTGGGTTTCATGATTGCATTGTTCCGTTATGAATTGATATGGAAATGGGCCAAGCCCAATTTGAAATATGAATAGGTATGTTTTGAGAACATACGTGGAAATGGGCTAAGCCCAGTAATCAGTGGATTAATGAGAAAAGGGCCTAGCCCAGTACTTGAATGTAGATTGAATGTGGGCCAAGCCCAGATTGTGGTAATATCTAAATGATTATATTTATATGTTGCATTTGATAATTGGGTTGATTTGTGGCTAGCATGTGGGTGGATATCAGTGGTTTAATTACACACTGAGTCATTATGACTCACCCAATTATTTATCCAACATCGCAGTGACTTGTTGATTAATGGACTGGTTTGAGAGGATGCAAGGTGGCCCATGCGTAGGAGATTTATTTAATTATTTTTAAGCAATTTTAATACTAAGTGTTTTGTTTAATATTGGTTGTAATAAGGGCCACTTTTGTTTAAAGTACTCTTTTATGGATGATGAATTTATATCGTACTTAGAAATATTTTTACAAATGATTTATCCTTTAATAAAATAGAATAAAGTTTTAATTCAAACCAAGCTTATTATTTAATAATTTTAATGGAATTACTTCCTAAAAATAAACAAAATTTTCAAGTTTTATTCTAAAGACAAAATTTTCAATCGTCATTCAAAGGACATAACCAGATCCGGTCAAGGCTCGTGGGCGGGTTTGGGGATGTTACAATTTGTATCGAGCCCGATTCAAAACTCGGCTTTGAGGGTTTTGGGCCCAAAACATTTTCAAATGGGCTTTTCAAAATATGGGCTTTTAAGAAATTTTTCAGATTTTCCGGCATGGCACTGTATCTCCTACCGAGTCCACCGTAAGTACTTGAGACTTGTCAAGTAATTTGTTATATGGACTATTATGGGCTTTGTTGGGCTCAGATTAGTGAATTAGGATCGGTTGAACCTAAGGCTAGTCTACTCAAACATGTGCATAAAACTTAAGGTTACTAAACAAACTCATGAAGTAAGTCACCGTGTTAAGGTGTGGTAACACAATGTGCGCATGTCTAGGAGTGGTATTCATGTGGGAGCTTGGTATTTAAGCGATCACGTGACTCACCTCCTCTCCACTTGAATCCTACAGTGCGTAGCTACGGTTCACCTTAACCAAGAGGACTTGTTCATAGGCTAAACCAATTATTAAAACCCGAAAGGGACTAGCTTTACTGTTTTAAAAACCCTTAGTTTTAAAATCTTTAAATTTACCCTTTTTGGTTTGTAAACCCTAAATCTGGTTTTGAAAAAAAAAACATTTTTTTTTGATTTACCAAAATTACCAAAATGCCCTAGTGGCAAGATTACAAAATGCCCTCAGATTATAAAATTACCACACTACACTCAACTTTTGTTAAAATGATTTTCACTTTGCAAAATATTAAAACCTCTAGTGTTCAAAATATAAATATACTCCGATTTGGAAAATTTACGAAAACACCCCTGTGTTAAAAATTACTAAAATGCCCCTGACTTTCAAAATTTTTGAGATAACCCCAACTTTAATAAAATTCTCTCACTTTGCAAAAGTATCCAAATTTTTGTATTTCAAAATAATACCCGACTCTTGAAATTTACAAAATTACCTCGTTGACAAAATTACTAAAATACCTCGGTTTCCAAAATTCTTTGATTCTAATTTGACAAATTTTTAAATGCCCTCCGATGTGGAAATTTCAAAATATTCGGTTTGTTAAGTTTTAAAATTTCCCTGGTTTATTACGGAAATGTCCCTGTAGGACAAAATGACAGAAATACCCCTGGGGTAGAAACGGGCAGGAAGGTCCGAATAATGAATGTGTGGGGTAGATACCACTGAATGTGCCTCTGCGGAGGAATGAATGTGTTTTGATGATGAATGAATGTGGCTTCATTGTGAAATGAAGGTGGCTCTATTGATGAGTGTAAAAGTGATTCTCTGAATTAGAATAGCGAATTTGAACTGGAACCTTGTGTGATCGAAAGAACTACTTCTAAAATCTTTCATTCATAAAATATGCTCGCGATTAAATAGTGGAACAATTACTAATGCATAAAACTTCTTAATCGATAAATTAAGACGATAGAGATGAGTTCTAGGGGACACAAGAGAGGTAGAATGGCAAAGATTTGAACCGATAGGTCCGCCATGGGTCGAAAATGAAGTGCCGCCAAGGGAAGTGGAGGAGCAAGATCGATCGAGAAGATGACGCATGATCGCGGGCCATGTTGCGAGTGCTAGAGCGAGTAGCGGAGTTAGTAGAGAAATGGAACTTCGAAGTCGGTATCGGAAGGCTTAGATCGAACGGAGATGAGATCTTTAGAGGAGTGTTAGGAGTAGCTCCGAACGTGGCGGAGTATTAGCTAGAAGCGCTTGAAAGAATCATGGACGATTTGGATTGTACCAATGAAGAAAAGTCAAGGCGCTATTTCGTTGTTTCGCGATGAAGCTTATCGTTGGTGGCTCATTTGTCAAACAAGGTGTACCGGCGGATCGACCGGATTGGGATTTCTTTAAGGCCAAGTTCAAGGGAAGTATGTAGGAGCCGCTTATTTGGACTCGCAAAGGAAAGCGTTCTAAATCTAGTGCAAGGAAGTAAGTCGATAGTCGAGTCTAAGGGCGAATTTGTGCGTTAAGCTAGTATGCTAAGGGAATTGTGGCCACCGATTATGAGAGGTGCGTCCGGTTTGAGGACGGATTGCGAGATGAACTTGAATCTTGATTGCTCCGCAGAGGAGAGAGACTTCATGGTGCTAGTGGAGAAAGCTTCGGATTCTCAAGAGGTTAAGAAGACTATAAGAGAAAACGGGAAAAGAATAGGAACGAGAAGAAGAGAAATGTTGGGCCATCAAGATCGTTGGGTAATGCCGGAAAAGACCAAGGACCGAGAACCCCGTAAGTGCACTTGTACCAAAGGATCGGAATCGTCCTTGTGCTCGGTCTGGAAGACATCACACGTGAGAGTGTTGGGGAAATAATAAGGAATGCTTTCTTGTGGATCTAAGGCACATCCGTTAAGAATTGTCCTCGGCGACGAGGGTCGTGGTCCAAGCCATGGAAGGAATGGTTCTAGTCAGAGTCAACCAAGGATGTGATAGCGGGTAAGCTCCTTTGCTTTGGTACATGCTTTGATTGCTTTGCTTGCTTGTGAATTAGTCTTTTCTGTGTTGCTAAGAGAGGTGTTTTGAATTCTTGAATGCGAACTTAGAAACTGTGTTGGGAAGGTATGATAGTCTTAGTAGGATCAGAGTGCGAAGCATAAGCGTAAGGTGGTAAGATAGGTTGTACGGACGTTCGTTAGTAAAGTAATTTCGAGGACGAAATTATTTTAAGGAGGGTAGAATTGTAACACCACGGTTTAGGGCTAGGCAATTTGAGTATAATTTAGGTGTTGGAAGGTTTTGGAATGCGCTTGGATGTGTTTAGAGGATTTAAGAATGCTCGGATGAAAGGGGAAGGCTTTGGAAAATTTTGGATTTTTAGGGCAAAAGGGAATAGGGCGGAAGGCCTTAAAATAATTTTATAGAGTTGATGACGCAAGAAAGGAGTTGGCAAAGTGGCATGGAGGCGCTTGGGGCTTGGGAAGGTGGCGCTAAAGGGTCAAGGTTGAGTCTTTGGGCAAAGAATTTTGTGTTATTTTTAAAGGCCAAGGGGTTTGGGCTAAGTATGCCTTAAAATTAATGGTGTGGCTTGGTGTACATGGAAGTCCAGTTATAAAGTGGCACTCATGCGCTACTTGGCACCAAGGAGAGCAAGGGCTATTGTTCGAGTGGGAGCAATGACATTTTGGCGCTTTTATTTTGTTATTTGGTGATGGGTTGAAGTAAAAGGAGTTAAAATAAATGTTGGGGCTTTATGGACATGAAAGGCGGTGGGTGAAGTGGTGAGGCGCTACTTGGAAGGCGCTAGGTGCAGTCGCGAGTTCGAGGCGCAAGGAGGCGTAATTTTGATATTTATTTTGCAAGTGGCGTTGGAGATGGAAAGGGCTTAAAAGAATATATTATGCGCTTAAGTCACAAAACAACGCCTAGGCCGAATGGCCTGGGCGCCATCTTGGTCGTTGGTTCCCCAGTCCTGCGTTGAATCATGGAGGCTGCAGGTGGGGTTTTCTTTTGCTGCTGACATGAAGAGGTGGCGTGAAGGTGGAGGGCACCAGGGAGCTGCATTGGTTTAAGCTGCTGTTGTTTTATTTTTTTTTTTTTAAATTCGGTTGGTAAGTAAGTGATAATTTATTTTATTTATTTTAGATAATTGTAGGATTATTTTATTTAGTTTAAATTAGTAAATAAGAGTTGTGATTGGTTTATTTGAATTTGATAGGGAGATAGAATATGGGATAAATTGGAGAAGAGGATTAATTCAAATTAGATTGAATTAGTATGTGGTGGCCAGATTTTGGAGTCTTCAAGGGGGAGGGGGGTGCCGAATTCTATAAATAGGGGTGTGCTCATCCCTTAACCGAATTTTAGCCCCATTTCTTTGTTGCCAAATTATTTCTAATTTTTCCCTTAGCCTCTTGCCGAAACCAAGTCAAGGAAAACACTTCCTCTTTTGCTTTTATTTTGTGGAAGCCAAAGCCGAAAGTGGTGCATCTATTTTCTCTCTTCCTTTATACTTTTTCTTGGAAACTCTGCTTAGGCCGAATTCCCCTTTTCTTCATAAAACAATTCTTTTGTTGCAACTCTTCAAGGCCTAGCCGAAACTCCTATTAGTCATTTTGGTGTAGTTAAGATTAATCAAGGCGGGAGCATCTCCAATCGGTTTTAGAGAAAGGGCTCAAGATTTGGAAGCAAGCAAGCAAAGACTTTACCCTTGAGTATTCGGTTGGTAAGTGATCCATTGGAATTGACCTTAGGCCATTGTTTATGTTTTGTGTTGACCGAGTGGTGGCTATGATCTTTTAGGGCCAAATCGATGAAGCAAAGGGAGCCTTCGGATCTCAGATTTTGGTAAGGATGTTATTAGGTGATCTAAATTCAATAATAGTAGATTATGACTTTGTTGATTAATCGTATGGTTCGATTAAGTATCGTCAATGGATGCGAGTGCGATCAAGAGGAGAAAGGAAAGCTCCATCCCGAAGTTCAAAAGAGATCGATTTACTGCACGAGATTGGCCAACGGGTGTGGCGGCAATGAAAACGATAGGCGATAATCTGTAGTCTCGCTAAACGATAGCGCGTCGGTCGAGGGTTTAGAGCTTGGGTTATAAGGTGTGTAGTTAGCCATTGTTTCCGGTTTTATGTGATATCTACTTATGTTATATGCTTACTAATAAGTGCGATGGTGAAAGTGCAATAAATACCCTAAAAGGGTATGACGCCGATCGTAAATAGCAAATTGTTAATATTGTTGTCATTTATTTAAATATGAGTGTATGCCTATGTTTGTGAATGACTTGCACATGCATCATATTGTCATTATATCATGTTACATGTGCATGGGTGGGTTATGAAAGAAGGGCGGGGTGTACTTGAGTGCGTGGTTGATGTCGACTTTGTGCTACATCGTGGATTGGCGCCGATCGAGGTCGCGTTGTGGATCTCTCGCGATTTAGTTCGCGTGGTTACCTTTGATCGATATCGGCTTATGCCATATCATGGCTTGATGGATTCTTGTGTGCTCCATCGTGGTTTGATGTTAGCTATACGCTACATCGTGGATGGCATTGGTTGCCTTTTGGAGATAAAGGAGAGGGTGACTCGATAGTCCCCGTGTGTGGTAAGTTGGTTAAGGGGTGTGTAGCGGATGGACCTTAGGATTGGGTTGGGTTTCATGATTGCATTGTTCGTTATGAATTGATATGGAAATGGGCCAAGCCCAATTTGAAATATGAATAGGTATGTTTTGAGAACATACGTGGAAATGGGCTAAGCCCGATGTCGTGGATTATCGAGAAAAGGCCTAGCCCAAGACTTGAATGTAGATTGAATGTGGGCCAAGCCAGTTGTGGTAATATCTAAATGATTATATTTATATGTTGCATTTGATAATTGGGTTGATTTGTGGCTAGCATGTGGGTGGATATCGGTGGTTTAATTACACACCGAGTCATTATGACTCACCAATTATTTATCCAACATCGCAGTGACTTGTTGATTAATGGACCTGTTGGAGAGGATGCAAGGTGGCCCATGCGATGGAGATTTATTTAGTTATTTTAAGCAATTTTAATACTAAGTGTTTTGTTTAATATTGGTTGTAATAAGGGCCACTTTTGTTTAAAGTACTCTTTTATGGATGATGAAATTTATATCGTACCTAGAAATATTTTTACAAATGATTTATCCTTTAATAAAATAGAATAAAGTTTTAATTCAAACCAAGCTTATTATTTAATAATTTTAATGGAATTACTTCTAGAAAAATAAACAAAATTTTCAAGTTTTATTCTAAAGACAAAAATTTTCAATCGTCATTCCGCAGTGACATAACCAGATCCGGTCAAGGCTCGTGGGCCGGGTTTGGGGATGTTACAGACATGGCCTTAGTCACGAGCGTGAGTCATGGCCGTGTGAAACCTACACCTAATTCGAATTAAATTAATTAACCACACGGCTTAGCACACGGGCATGTGGCATGGCCGTATGGCACAAGTCAGAGAAGAACCTAAATTGGACACGACCTAAGGCATGGGCGTGTGAGCTCTGCACCTTAGAAAAATTTTGAAATTTTGCGAAAAATTCCTAGAGGTTCTGAATAAGTCCCAACTCGATTCTAATGCTTGTATTAGGCCTCGATGGTCCATTTAAGGGACGTTCTTAACAATCTCAGTTAATGAATAGTGATTTTGTAACATCCTGAATTAGGGGTTGTTTGCAATTTAATTATTTTTCCCATGTGTGTGCTTGAAGAAATATGTATGCTTGATTGCTTGACATATTTTAGGGTCTAGTCATAACCTCGGGCTAGGTCTGACTTAGGGCTGGAAATTTCTTTTAGTGCCTAAGAGGTGGGAGCTAGGTGAAGAGAGGGTTAAGAGATGTTATAGCGCCTTAGACAAAAAGGTGCCTTGGTAAAGTGGCTTAAGGGCGCCACTTAAGGGCTCGAAAGTGACGCTTTGGCCTGCAGTCTTGGGTTCGAGCTGCTTGGGGCGCTTGGGAGTTTACTTTTTATGTTATGTATAGGGTGATGGGCTAGGAAGGCCTTAAAAATAAAATGGTAGGGATTATGGACATGAAAGTCGGACAGGTTAAGTGGCTTGGGACGTGATAAAGGGCCGTGCCATGGGGTCCCATGTTCGAGTAGCATGGGCAGCTTATGGGAGGTTTATTTTTCTTGGCATGCTGGCGTAAGGAGAGAGAGAGAGCTAGTGGCCTGCACAAGGACTCTCAAATGGATGAGGATAAGCTTAATATTTACTTTTAATTTCGGCTGGAAGAGTAAGTGCTATTAGTTTTATTTTTTTTTATTTGAAGAGGTGGCTAGGAGATAAAATAGAAGATAAATCTTGTTTTATTTCAAATGGGTGATAATTGAAAGATAAAGAATTATCACAAAAGGGAGATGGCCGAATGTAGGACTCCTAGGGACTCCTATATTCGGTTTTGAGTATAGTGATGGGGGTGCCAAAAACTTGTTTTCTTTCTTCTCAATTTGTGTTGAATTCTCCCTAGTTCTCTTGGTCTTAAAGTTCTTCAAATTCCTCTCTTCTCTTTAGTTTCTACTTGGCGAATCAATCACCCTTCTTCTACTCAAACTCCATCTTCCATCTTGTGTAAGAATCTACTCCATTCTTTTGCCTAAATCTCCTTCTCCTATTAGATCCACTTTGGCCAATATCGTGGGCATAGATTCTCTTGGATTTCTTCTTCAAATCGATTTGTAAGGGTAAGTGATTGCCAAAACCTTCCTTTCATATTATCTCTTTCTCTGTCGACTTATATGAAGGGAAAGTCGAAATCCGGCATTTGTGGATGGTTTGGCTAACTACTTTTGAAACTGTTTTCTCATAAGGTGCTATGGGATTTTGAAACCGCCGAAATAAGCCTCCGTTCTCTACTAATCGATTTGGTAAGTCTATGGTAAAGAATTTCTCCTTAAGCCTATTCATTAGATATTTTGGAAAAGCCAAAGGCTAACTTTTGAAGTGTGCTAATGTAGCCGAATACAAGGAGGACTTGGTGTGTGTTTTCGGGATTTGGTAGGAGACCAAATCGGCACTAGGGTAAGAAATCAAACTTAAGCGATTCATCCTTTGGGATTATTAGATCTAGCCGAATAAGGCTTGTTTGGATACTAACCTATATTGGCCGAATGTAGGGCAACACAGGAATACGTTTCGGGATTTTGTGATATCGCATAGATTCGTGATTTCTCTTTAGATTTTCGGTTAAACAGGTGTGTAAAACTCTTACACATTTTATTAGTTGGCATTGCTTATTATGTTACAATTAACTATGTTGATAGTGATTTTCCTTGTGGGCTTGTGCATAGATCCCGGGTAAGTCGCTTGTGATTTTAAATATGTTACATGAATGATATAGTGGGTAAGATGCTATGCCATGACTTATATGCATGATTTATGATATTATGTTAAGCATGTTTTGAGCATGTTGGTAGCAGGATTGAAGAGAGGAGGGTTTATTCTCTATGGATCACACGGTGGTTTTGACCACAAGATGGGTTGGCCCCATCGGTTTAATTGTGACTTGGTCACGGTGGTTTTGAACACACCGTTGATATAAATTGTGACTAAGTCCTGGTTTGGTACCATCGGTGGTTTTGACCACATATTGATAATTGTGACCTATGGTCATCGTGGTTTTGACCACACGATGGGTTGGCCCCATCACTTGATTTGTGACTCGGTCACGGTGGTTTTGACCACCAAAGGTTTTGACCATCTGGGATAGTTAAAGGAGTATGGATGGTTAGTTTGGGTTGCATGTTTGCATGTCTTACTAATATTTTGTGTATGAGTTTGCACTTCGGGTTGGGGATTTATACTCGAGTCTTGGTGACTCACCCTTCCTATATCATTTTGCGATGAGTAGATCGCGGAGATGGAGCCGAGAGGACTCGAGGCTGCCATGCTTGTTCCTTGGATTTGGAATTTTATTTAGTACAGTTTAAGTTTATTAATTACTAAATTTTTGGTTTGGATTGTAATAAGGCCGCTAATAATTATTTTGGGTGTTTAAGTAGTTGTTTTAATTCATTCCTACTATACTACTAATGAAGCGTAAATTGTTTAAATAAACCTATTAAAAGTAATGTTTTCAAAAATGGGAAATTTTTACGAGTTTTCAAGGATGTTGCCATCGGGTAGCAAAATTCACCAAGTTAACAATAACTCTGATGGTTTTAATAATTTAAATGGTCAATGTTTTCAAGGGTTTCATCCCAACCATTTTTGTAAAAACAATTCCACCTGAGTTTTTAATAGACACTGTTTTATGATCCCAGCAAAATTTTCAAATTTCTTCCGGATAACCAAAATCTTTCAAAACATTTTACTCCGTGACATACCAGATCCAATGAGGCTCATGGGTAGGGTTTGGGGTGTTACATTTTGGTATCGAGCTCGATTCAAAACTTCTATTTGGGGGCCCAGGGCCCAAAACATTTTGTAGGCCTCTATGAATTATTATGAAAATGGTTTTGTTTTGAAACAACATGGCATCGAGTCTCCCACCAATCCACCTGTAAGTGTCTCTCGATCGCTCGTGAATACTTGATAAGGGTAAATGGGCAACTTGGGAACGTAGAATAGAATGATAGGTACTTGAACTTTAGGACAAGTCTACTCCAACTACTACATAAGACTTAATTGTTTAATTAAACAAACCTATGTCTAAGTCACCGAGTTAGGGTGTGGTAACCATTGTGCGCATGTCTAGGATTGGTATTCGGTGGAAGCTTGGTATTTATGCAGTCCGCGTGACTCGCCTCCTCTCCACTCGAATCCTACCTAGTGCGTAGCTTCGGTTCACCCTAACCAAGAGGACTTATTCATGGGCTAAACCCTAACTAAAACCCGAAAGGGAACTAGTCGTATTTTCATAAAAACCCTAGTTTATAAAAAAAAAATTTCGATTTGTAGAATTACTAAAATACTCCTAGTGGTAAAATTTCAAACAATGCCCTTGGTTTATAAAATGTTCAACTACCCAACAGTTTTTCCAAAATTTCCTTATTTTGTAAAAGTGTTTAAAAACCCTATTTTTTGCAAACGTCCAAAGTACCTTGATTTTGGAAAATTACAAAATTGCCCCTAACCTACAAAATTACCAAAATGACCCTGATTTTTAAAATTTTTGCAACACCATCAACTTGGAAAATAAATTCTCAAAAAGAGAACCCTCAAAGTTTTGTAACATTTGGAAATACCCCGGAATTATCAAACTTTACAAAGTTACCCTAGGTTATTACCAAAATACCCCCGAGCTTCAAAATCATCGAAATACCCCCGAATTTCAACATTTTTCAAAATACCCCAGGAATTTAAAAGTTCTAAAATACTTTTTGACAAAATCATCCGAGAACTTTTATTTTTGAAAAATTACAAAAAAACCCTTGTAGGTTAAAATTACGAAAATACCCCTAGGTAGTGAAATGACGAAAATGCCCCTACACGTTAGATATGGTCTGTGAATGTTGTTTGTGTGATTGATGTACTTAGAACTAGGAGATAAGTCTGAAACTAGAATTATAGGTAGTTTCGACTTCGAAAGAATCACTTAAAAAAAAAACTATTCCTCATAAAATTGCTCGTGGGTAAATAGTGAACAGTATTAATAATGCATAAAATTCTTAATCAGATAAACGCGAATGAGAAGAATGAGTACAAGAGGTCGTGGACGCCCACCGCGTGCCCGTGGTAGGGTAAGATGACCTTGTCGAGCCAGCAGTGAGGTCTGGTCATGGGTCCGAAATGTGATCTTTGAATCTGTTGGCATGCGAAAACTAAATTTCAAGATCGAAATGGTGGTAACGATGTAGTATCCCAAGTCGTACTACTGAATGTTGGAATAAGTTCTTGAGGCGAACAGCAGTGCAGAGCTCAGAACTCAGGGTTGAACGACTCGCCTAACTGAGCGAAGTGTTTAGAGGAGTTTCGGAGTGGCACCCAGTCTTGAGTATTGGTTGGAATCAACTGAGAGGATCATGGATGACTTGGATTTTATAGCTGAGGAAAAGTTGAAGGGTATAATCTCTCTACTTTGGGATGAGTCATACCAGTGGTGGCTCACCGTAAGGGATGGAGCAATGGCGGAGGATCTCACATGGAAATTCTTTAAGGCAGCCTACCAAAAGAAATATATAGGAACTAGCTACGTGGATGTGCAGCGGAAGGCTTTCTTGAACCTGGTTCAGGGTAATAAGATAGTGGCAGAGTATGAGGCCAAATTTCTCCAGTTGAGCAAGTATGCTCGTGGTATTATGGGTACCGAGCATGAACACTATGTCAAATTTAAGGATGGGCTGAGAGATGAGCTGAGGATGATGATAGCTCCACAACAGGAGCGGGAGTTCGCTGTCCTAGTGGAGAAGTCTAAGGTTACTGAAGGGGTAAGACAATCAGTTAGGCAGAATCAGGATAGGAGTTAGAATAAGAGGAGCTCCGAATCTTCGAGGTTTTCTAGTAATCAGCAGAAAAGGACGAGGTATGGTGGGTCAAATCAAGCTGCTAGGCCTTCTGCTGCTGTTAATCCTCAATGGCCGCCACGGTGTGCTCAGTGTGAAAAGTCTCACACGGGAGAGTGTTGGAATGGTAATCAGGGATGCTTCGAATGTGGATCTATGGAACATCGAGTTAGGGATTGTCCAAAAAAGGCAGCTAGGCTAAGGTCTGAGGGTCAAGATCGTGCACTGAATAGAAAGGATAATCAATAGCCACCGAGAGGTCGGGGTGCAGGAAGAGGAGGTAATGGTGCTGGCAGAGGTCGTGGGGCACCGCAGGGAGGTACCGGTAGTACTGAGGCTAGGCAACCTGGTTTGGTCTATGCCACGAGGCGTCAAGAGGAGGGTGATGCACCGGATGTCATAACCGATATGTTTTTTATCTTTGGAGTACCCTATAGTACCTTAATTGATGTTGGCTCAACCCACTCATACATTGCTAGTAGCATAGTGAAAACTCTGCACTTAGATCTGAGCTTACTTCTAGGAAGATGACTGTGTTAAGCCCTCTAGGTCACTCTGTAGAAGTAAGTAAACTCTATAGGAATGTACCCCTAGAACTCTAAGGGGTCGTGTACTTGGCTAACTTGATGGAACTGCCGTTTTGGGAGTTCGATCTAATCCTCCGGATAGATTGGCTAGTAAGGTATCAGGCTAGTCTGGATTGCGCAGCTAAGCGCATGGTATTAAAGACCATGGAAGGAGAAGATGTGGTGATGATAGGTAAAAGGAGAGGCTACCTATCTAATCTGGTTTCTGCATTGAAGGCGGAAAAGATGGTTAGGAAGGGTTGTGAAGCATATGTAGTGCATGTCTGTGCTTTGGAAACTAAGGGTGCAGTTGTGAGGGATGTCCGGACCGTAAGGGATTATGTTGATGTGTTTCCAGAGGAACTCCCTGGTTTACCTCCGGACCGTAAAGTTGAATTTGGTATAGATTTGTTACCCGAAATCGCGCCAGTATCTATAGCTCCGTATCGGATGGCGCTAAAAGAATTGGTAGAGTTGAAGGCTCAGATCTAGGAATTGTTGGATAGAGGTTCCATCCAACCAAGTGTATCACCTTGGGAGCTCCAGGTGCTTTTGTCAAAAGAAGGATGGGACAATGAGGATGTGCATAGACTATCGACAATGAACAAGTCGACAATAAAGAACAGGTATCCTTTGCCCAGGATTGATGATTTGTTCGATCAACTCAAGGGTGCATTGGTGTTCTATAAGATCGACCTTAGGTCGTGTACCATCGCTTAAGGTGAAGGAGGTGATATCCATAAGACGGCATTCAGACTCGGTATGGGCACTACGAGTTTCTGGTAATGCCTTTTGGTTTGACGAATACACCAGTGCGTTTATGGACATGATGAACCGGTTTTCCAACCCTATCTGGATCGGTTCGTCGTGGTGTTCATAGACGATATTTTGGTGCACTCGAAGTCTGAGGAGGAGCATGACGCACATCTTCATGTGGTTTTGCAAGTTCTAAGGGAGAAACGGTTGTACGCCAAATTCAGCAAGTGTGAGTTCTAGCTTAAGGAGGTAACTTTCCTAGGGTATGTTGTTTCAGCTGAGGGAATCAGGGTGGATCCCGTAAGATTGAGGCAAGATTGGAGTGGAAACCACTAAAGTCGATTCTGAAAATTGAGTTTTACGGGGTTGGCGTGGATATTATAGGAGATTCATGGAAAATTTCTCCTTAATAATAGCAGATTGACTAAGTCTTTGAAAAAAGGAGTTCCGTTTGTGTGGTCTCGAGAAGCAAAGAGAGTTTCAATAAGTCAAGAGGATTTTGATGAAGCACCGATCTTGATTCACTTGAGGCGGAAAGGAATTCATCGTATTGCGATGCATCGCATCTTGGTTTAGGTGTGTGTTGATGCAATAGGGAAGGTGGTCGCTTATGCATCCACGGTAGTTGAGGCCTCACAAAGGTAACTATCCGATACATGATTTGGAATTGGTCATTGTGGTTTTGCCTTGAAGATTTGGAGGCACTATCTATATGGGGAGAAGTCGGTAGTGTACACGATCACAAGAGTCTGAAGTACCTCTTGACTCGTAAAGATTTAAATCTGAGGCGTGAGGTGGATTGAGTTCTTGAAGGACTACGATGCTCAATCAAATACCATCCGGTAAGGCTAACGTGGTAGCCGATGCTTTGAGCCGTAAGGTGGTAGCGAATTCTGAGCAATGTTTGCTCACCTAAGTCTCTATGAGGATGGGAGCCTTCAGCAGAGTTACAAGTAAAGCCGTCTTAGATTGATGAGGTAAAAAAAGGCGATGACCGACGAAGTTCGAGTACTCGGAGGTTACAAGTCTGAGCGGTGAGGCCAAGGGTTCACTTGGGTAGTGATGGAGTGTTGTATTTTCGGGAGAGTATGTATGCCTAAGGATGATGATTTGAGGCAAAATCCTTAAAGAAGCTCATAGCGATCCGTCGCTATGCACCCGGAAGCGACAAGATGTATCGAGATTTAAGGGAGCGATTTGGTGGCGGGTCTTAAGCGGAAATGTAACCGAGTTAGTGGGCAAGTGTCGACATGCCCGACAAGTTAAGGCGAGCATCAATTGCCATCGTAGTACATACGGTAGGTAAAGATCCCACAATGGAAGTGGGAGGAGATTACTATGGATTTTGTAAGTGGGCTTCCCCTTACGCCTAGTAAGAAAGACTCGATATGAGTGATAGTAGATCGGTTAACTCAGTCGGCCCATTTCATACCGGTAAGGGTTGACTACTCGCTTCAAAGGTTAGCCAAGCTGTATATAGCAGAGATAGTGCGGTTGCATGGAGTACCGGTGTCTATTATCTCAGATCGAGATCCCCGATTCACGTCGAGATTTTGGAAGGCCTTACATCAGGAGTTAGGCATGATGTTGAATTTCAGCACGGCTTTTCATCCGCAGTCTGATGGACAATCTGAAAGGGTAATCCAAGTGTTGGAAGATATGTTAAGGGGCTATGTTTTGGACTTCCGTGGTAGTTGGGAGGAGTACCTACCTTTGGCAGAATTTGCTTATAACAATAGTTATCAAGCAAGTGTTCAGATGGCACTGTATGAGGCATTGTATGGTCGAAAATGTCGTACTCCTACGTGTTGGACAGAGCTGGGAGAATGTCGGATGTTGAGTCTAGAGTTAGTGGCGGAGACAGAGGAAAAGGTTAGAGTAATTCGGGCTCGTCTTAAAGAGGCGTCGGACAGGCAGAAATCCTATGCCGATCTTAAGCACAGAGAGGCTGAATATGCAGTAGGTGATAAGGTCTTCCTGAAGGTATCACCTTGGAAAAAGGTGCTGAGGTTTGGCCGGAAGGGCAAGCTAAGCCCTAGATTCATCGGGCCGTATCATGTTGAAACGTGTGGGACCCAGAGCTTACCGACTTGAGTTGCTTGGCAAAATTGAGCGGATCCATGACGTCTTCCATGTTTCGATCATTGAGACACTATCGATCGGATCCATCACACGTAGTCTTGGTTGTGAAAATTGAAGTGAACTCGGACTTGTCTTTCGAGGAGGAGCCAGTCTGATTTTGGATCGAGATGTCAAGGTTTTGAGAAGGAAGTCGATTACCTTTGGTAAAGGTGTTATGGCGAAACCATGGTGCGGAGGAGGCCACATAGGAACCCGAGGATGTGATCGGCGAGAATACCTAACTCTTGATCCGAGTAATTTCGAGGCGAAATTATTTTAAGGGGGTAGAACGTAACATCCCTAATTAGGGATTGTTTGTAATTTAATTATTTTTCCCATATGTGTGCTTGAAGAAATATGTATGCTTGATTGCTTGACATATTCTAGGGTCTAGTCATAACCCCTGCTAGGTCGACTTAGGGCTAGAAATTTCTTTTAGTGCCTAAGAGGTGGGAGCTAGGTGAAGAGAGGGTTAAGAATGTTATAGCGCTCTTAGACAAAAAGCAGTGCCTTGGTAAAGTGGCTTAAGGGCGCCACTTAAGGGCCTGGAAGTGATGCCTGGCGCAGGTCTTGGGTTCGAGTTGCTGGAGGGGCGCTTGGGAGTTTTACTTTTTGCGTTATGTATAGGGTGATGGGCTAGAAAGGCCTTAAAAATAAAATGGTAGGGATTATGGACATGAAAGTCGGACAGGTTAAGTAGCTTGGGACGTGATAAAGGGCTGTAGCATGGGGTCCCATGTTCGTGTAGCATGGGCAGCTTATGGGAGGTTTATTTTTTTTGGCATGCTGGCGTGAGGAGAGAGAGAGAGAGCTAGTGGCCTGCACAAGGACTCTCAAATGGATGAGGATAAGCTTAATATTTGCTTTTAATTTTGGCTGGAAGAGTAAGTGCTATTAGTTTTATTTTTTTTATTTATTTGAAGAGGTGGCTAGGAGATAAAATAGAAGATAAATCTTGTTTTATTTCAAATGGGTGATAATTGAAAGATAAAGAATTATCACAAAAGGGAGATGGCCAAATGTAGGACTCCTAGGGACTCCCACATTCGGTTTTGAGTATAGTGAGGGGGTGCCAAAAACTTGTTTTCTTTCTTCTCAATTTGTGTTGAATTCTCCCTAGTTCTCTTGGTCTTAAATTTCTTCAAATTCCTCTCTTCTCTTTAGTTTCTACTTGGCCAAATCTATCACCCTCTTCTACTCAAACTCCATCTTCCATCTTGTGTGTTTGAATCTACTCCATTCTTTTGCCTAAATCTCCTTCTCCTATTAGATCCACTTTGGCCAAATATCGGTGGGCATAGATTCTCTTGGGATTTCTTCTTCAAATCGATTTGTAAGGGTAAGTGATTGCCGAAACCTTTCTTCCATATTATCTCTTTCTCTGTTGACTTATATGAAGGGAAAGCCAAAATTCGGCATTTGTGGATGGTTTGGCTAACTACTTTTGAAACTGTTTTCTCATAAGGTGCTACGGGATTTTAAAACCGCCGAACTAAGCCTCCATTCTCTACTAATCGATTTGGTAAGTCTATGGTAAATAATTTCTCCTTAAGCCTATTCATTAGATATTTTGGAAAAGCTGAAGACTAACTTTTGAAGTTTGCTAGTGTAGCCGAATACAAGGAGGACTTGGTGTGTGTTTTTGGGATTTGGTAGGAGACCAAATCGGCACTAGGGTAAGAAATCAAACTTGTGCGATTCATCCTTCGGGATTATTAGATCTAGCCGAATAAGGCCTTTTTGGATACTAACCTATAGTGGCCGAATGTAGGGCAACACAGGAATACGTTTCGGGATTTTGTGATGTCGCATAGATCGGGATTTCTCTTTAGATCTTCGGTTAAACAGGTGTGTAAAACTCTTACACACTTTATTAGTTGGCATTGCTTATTATGTTACACTTAACTATGTTGATAGTGATTTGCCTTGTGGGCTTGTGCATGGATCTCGGGTAAGTCGCTTGTGATTTTAAATATGTTACATGAATGATATGGTGGGTAAGATGCTATGCCATGACTTATATGCATGATTTATGATATTATGTTAAGCATGTTTTGAGCATGTTGGTAACAGGATTGAAGAGAGGAGGGGATTATTCTCTATGGATGTCACGGTGGTTTTGACCACAAGATGGATTGGCCCCATCGGTTTAATTGTGACTTGGTCACCAAAGGGTTTTGACCACACCGTTGATATAAATTGTGACTAAGTCCTAGTGGTTTGGTACCACCATGGTTTTGACCACATATTGATAATTGTGACCTATGGTCATCAGTGATTTTGACCACACGATGGGTTGGCCCCATCACTTGATTTGTGACTCCGGTCACCAATGGTTTTGACCACTAGTGGTTTTGACCACACGGGGTAGTTAAAGGAGTATGGATGGTTAGTTTGGGTTGCATGTTTGTATGTCTTACTAATATTTTGTGTATGAGTTTGCACTTCCGGGTTGGGGATTTATACACTGAGTCTTGGTGACTCACCCCTTCCCATATCATTTTGCAGATGAGTAGATCACGGAGATGGAGCCGGAGAGGACTCGAGGCGGCCATGCTTGTTCCTTGGATTTTGAATTTTATTTAGTACAGTTTAAGTTTATTAATTACTAAATTTTTGGTTTGGATTGTAATAAGGCCGCTAATAATTATTTTGGGTGTTTAAGTAGTTGTTTTAATTCATTCCTACTATACTACTAATGAAACTGTAAATTGTTTAAATAAACCGGTTAAAAGTGATGTTTTCAAAAATGGGAAATTTTTACGAGTTTTTAAGGATGTTTCCATCGGGTAGCAAAATTCACCAAGTTAACAATAACTCTGATGGTTTTAATAATTTAAATGGTCAATATTTTCAAGGGTTTCATCCCAACCATTTTGTAAAAACAATTCCACGAGTTTTAATAGACACTTTGTTTTATGATCCCAAAAAATTTTCAAATTTCTTAGGATAACCAAAATCTTTCAAAACGCGTTTTACTCGTGACATACCGAGATTCGATTCGAGGCTCATGGGCCGGGTTTGGGGTGTTACAGATTTACATGGTTTATTTGAAAATGTTCTGAAAAGTTCTTGTAATACTTTATAACCCTATTCCGGCGATGGATACGGTTAGTGGTGTTACAAAAAAGCCAAAAATTAATTTATATATATATATATATATATATATATATAAGTTTTCAAAGCATTCTTAAACCAAAATTCTCAAATAGCAAAAGCTTGGAGAAATAGAAAACACCATTACTAACCTTTATGGAGCTTTCTTTCTCTAACTTTTATTTTCTCTCTCAAAAACCCGTGAAGCCCTAGGCTGAAAGTTGAGAGTTTGATGGTGGAAATGAGAGTAGGAGGTAGTTGCCAAGTAATTTCAACAAAAACTCAAGGTGAGTGTCGAGATTATTGACAAAAATTGAAGGAAGAATAAGAGAAATGAGAGAAGAATAAGAAAGACACCGTGGAAGGTGATGGCTGGCTGCAAGGATGAATGGGGGCTTCCTCTCTTCATTTCTTTCCCTTTAAAAATTATCCAAGTGTGCCAAAGGCCCAAGTCCACTCATTCACGTCCAAAGTTTCTAAAATTTGTGGCCTATTTCTGTAATTCATAATCCAAATTCCCAAATTTATTCCATATGTCAAATATCTCATTTAAACAATATTTTCATCATAAAATTTTTTAGGAATGACCAAAATACCTTTATAGGGTCAAAGTATCTTTTTTCCCCTTTTATGCCTTTAAGTACAATTTCTTCACAACAAATAGTTATTAACGATCCCGAATTATGAAATTCTCATTTAATGCTTAAGAAACATCCTTGGATAATGAGCATTATACTTTTTACCATTTTCTTGGTAAAAATGGAAAATTTTCAATTTAGTCACCATACTTTCATTAGTATCCCCAAAAGTTATCTTCACCACACCAATACATATTCCAACTTATTCTTCACATTTCTCCTTTTAGTCAAATTACACTTTAGTCCTTAAACTTTTCAAAATTTGTTATTTGGCCTTTTGTCATATTATCATTTCTAAGATTCTTTTCATCAATTCTCGTATCAAATATCAACTTTTATTCCATAAGAATCCTTTATTCGATTCATTTCTAAATTTTCTCGCCAATTCTCTTATTCGCCACCAAAATAGTGTTACGTGTCTAATAGAAAATTTTGGGACATCACATTGATTGGGAAAAAAACTTGAAGACTTGTCTTCCAACAATGCACCTTACTTTGATCATTATTATAATATTAAACTTAGCTATTTTAGCTTTTGCTTAGAAGGGATTGTAATTGATATTTAGTATGTTAGTCTCAAAAAACTTCTATATATTTGAGAGACTTGTATAAGTTTTTCTACTGAATATTAAGAGCACTTACCAAGTTCATTGAGGAACATTACTTGTAAGAGCTCATTTGAGAAAGTAAAACCTCTCGTTGTTGGTTTTGCAACCTAAGTTCTCAAGGAGAGAATTTAGTGGTGAGATATTTAGTCTTTGAGTACAAAAGTGAGGATTATTCACTAGGGTGTTATAGAACTAGGATCATTGGTGTATTTAAGTTTAAAGATAATTGATTCATCTCATCGAGTTAGACTCCTTAGGCTTAGAGAAAGCGAACTGAAACAATTTATTGTCTCTTATTTTTCTATTGTTTATCGCAATGTCATCATAAGTACCCACTTCCACTATCACTTCTGCTCATACTTTATTTCTTGCAATTTAACAATTAGTTAAGTCAACAATATATAGTAAAAATTAATTTAAAAAAAAAAGTAATAGACAAACTTAAAAATAAAAGAATTTGAGCATGGCACATAAATACCCTCAAAGCTCAAAAGTATCATCAGAGATACTTTCTTTTTTATTTAACATTTTAGAAAAATAATTAAATTTAAGTCGTGGACTGTGGTCTCTCTATCATGCCACATAAATACTTTCTTTTTATATATTATAAGATACTGGCCAAATATCAATTTTGACATTTCAACTATATTAAATTTGAGATTTAATTTATATATTTTAATTTTTAGCATAATTTAGTCCCTTTACTTTTATAATAATGTCAATTTTCTTAAGAATACTATACCAACAAAAAATCATTTTATCATGATGACTTTGAATAGGTATTTTAAGAAAAAAATCATAATTAGTATTTTCAACATTATTTCTATTGTTACATGATTATTAAGTGAATTTTTTAAAACAATTTCAAAATGTCACACCGAAATTTTAATAGAAAAATTTTAAAGATGGTAACAATTGGAGCTAGATTTTAAATTCGAAAAGTTGAATATTAAATTCCAAGTGTACAAAATATATAGAGGCTTAGAGCATATTTTAACTTTCAAATTTTTGTTGTATAATTTAATACAAATAAATAATCAATCCAACGCAAAAGCATAGCTCCAAGAAACTAGTATTAGATAAACGAAATGACCTATCAGTAGAAAAATGTTAAATTTTGCTATTAGTCATGAACTTTGCGAAATTTTTGGATTTAGTCTCTGTATTTAAGTTTTATCACTTTTAATCACTATACCTTTTGAAGTGGTCAAATTTAGTTCTTGTACTTTTCAAAATTTAAAATTTTATTCCTGACTCAAACAATAGCAGCTAAATTTATTTGGTTAAATTTAATTACTAGTCTTGTACTATATGTACAATTGTAGGTTTAGTCCATATTTTCTAACTGGACCATCCTAAGTCCATATATTTTTCAAAATTTAAAATTTCAATCTTGAAGCAAACTACCGTGGTTAATCCATTAACTGAATTTCTAGTAAGTAATATGTGGAAACAATAAATTGACATGTTATTATTCATATGATAATATGTTTACTGCATCAAAATTTGAAAATAGCAAAGCTTAACTCAATGAATTTAATAATTATCATTAGTTGAGGACTAAAATTTTAAAATTTGAAAAAGTATAAAGACAGGGACTAATAACAGAATTTAGCCTAGAACAATCGACCATCCATCCATCCATCCGCCCGTCCACCCACCCACCCACCCGCCAATCAATCTCTCATTTCTATTTCTGTGGGCACACCACAAGCATTCATGCCCATGCTTTAGAATTACACTCCATGCAGCAGATTTTTCAGTTAATTAGAAAAACCAAAAAATTAATCTTTATAAATATGGAGTGATGTTCATCACATAAATTAGCTAGCTAGGTTAGGATCTGCCTACAATATTCTATCTACAACAGCTAGCGTGTGAGGCTCTAATTTATCCCAAGGAATAGGATGCCACATGCAGTCTGGATTGGCCCCTACATCATGACCTAATTCCTACAGAGCACCACCGATGAAGAAAAAGCAGCTCCAGCCTCAACATGACATCAACAAAGACCTTCAAATCATCAAAGCAGTAGCACAAGCCTGGCACTCTCACTCCGGTACCTCTATGTCTACCAATGAATTCGATGCTTACCCACGTCGACATTTCAAAGCTAGGCCTTCAAGATTCAAGCTTGAAGCAATGAGCAACCCATCGGTGAAGCTTAAGGACGAGCGCACTAGTAATGCTAATACTCCACATTGGGACTTCGCCCAATCACTGTGGGATTCATATGAGCTTGTCACCCTGGCCAAAAAGCTTGAGACTGCTCTGGTTCTCGATGACCCTTTTTCAGCAGCTGGGTCAGAGTTAGAAGGAAATTCAAGTAGAGCACAAAAAAGGGGAAAGGAGAGTAAGAACAGCCTTAGAAATCTGTTAAAAAGGGTGTCTTCTAGGAGATACGTTGAAGCTGATATTAAAATCCCCCGTGAAGATGACAATGGTTTTTGATCCTTTTTCTGTTTCCTGCTAGTCTTAGGTCTATGTGAAGTGTGAATTGGATTGGTGGGTCAACAGTACCACATTTTTCGTCCTGCAACAATAAACATAGTGATAGTAGTTCCTTTGGTAGTCTGAGATCCAACACATAACCTATTTTGAAGGTTATCCATCCTCTTTTCCCATAGTTTTAATTGGAATCTTCTTTTTAATATCTGTGCATTTGGAGTCGTCTAAATGTTGTTCAGGCAACACATTAAAAATTATAATATATATATATATTTTATTACAAGTGAGTTATTTGATGTGAAGAACCAACTCATTCCTGATCAAGTTATTTGATGTCTAGAACCACCAAACTTGTAGGCTTACACATGGAACAAGGTTTTTAGGTAGGATCAGGGATTCAAATAGCGGCCCGTTATCGGAATAGCGGCCGTTATATAGCGGTAGCGGCGCCGTCCGAAACCGCTATTGCTGAAAATAGCGGTGTGAAGCGGATTCACACCAATAGCGGCGGATAGCGGCCGCAATTTAACGGGTAACGGCCGATCGCGGAAATAACGGGCCGCTATTCCCGTTATTTTCCGTTATAGTTAAAAAAAAATTGGAAGAATGATGAACTTGGCCCTCATGTGCAGACAAACACAATAAAACAGCGGATAGCATATCCTACATAGAAACACAAAAGAAACAGATTCAACTGCACAAACACAATAAAACAAAAGCCAAAAGGAATATATTCCCCATGGCCCTACGCCCCTACCTGCAATCAGAGATTTCAATCAAAAAAAAGTAAAAAGAAGTTGAACTTAAATGTTGAATCTGAAAACCAAACAACACAGATTCGGAGCGATAGAAATTAAAGTGCTTACTGCTTGGTTTCTTATTCAAAATTCCAAACATTTTTGTAATTTGGCAAAAACAGACACAGGAGCAGCAAATAAAAGCACAGAGGAAGGAGGCGAGGCGAGGACTCATCCAGATTCCAGAATCCAGAGAATAGAGATTGATAATTTTCAAGTAAGTTACCTGAAATTTTGTCTTGGTTCTTGCTTGCATGTCTTCAATCTGCAGTGCATATGTTCTTTAGAGACTTAATAGCGATGCCGATGAACCGATGAAGGGAGAAGGCAGCCAGCAGCAACATATTTTCCAAGAGGCAAGAATTTCAGAGGAGAGGAAGAGGATGTCACGAATCATGATGATAGAGTTTAAACTCATCAGTTTTTCTTCCAAATTTTATGTGGTTACTGTTTGTTGTTTTAGGGATTTAAACTTAGAAGAAAATAGGAGTGAAATGAAGAAGAACAGACGAGAGAAGAGAAGTAGAGAACAGAGGCGTTTTAGACGATTGAAAAAATATTTTGTGGGTTTTAACTTTTAAGAGCTTTAAATTGTCCATGCGTTCTTTAATTTTTTTAATTAAAATTAGAAAATATTTTAATTATGGCTTTTGGCTTTTACTATTAGGTTAAATTTTTTTCTCTTTATTTTAATTTTGCTATATAATTAAATTTGTTTGGGCCAAGTTTTATTATAATTGACCGGACTCTTTCAATTTTTTAATTTTTTTCTTTTAGTTTTTAATTTTGTGTATTATTAATTTGTTAAAATAAAGCCCAATTTTTAGTTTTAAAAAAATAATGCTTCACTTACTTATTCAAAAATACATATTCATTTTGTGGGTTATAAATTGCATATTGATTGGATCACATAGTATTGAATTTTTAAAAGACTTGAAATAAATATTTTGAAATAAAACATGAACATGTTAATAATAATAACGGATCATTATAAGCATATTACTTGAAATATTTTAGACAAAACTATTCTCACTTGTTTTAACTTTTGAGTTTGAATAAAATTTAAAAAAAAGTTAACTTTTAAAAATAAAAAATTTGAAAAACGAGATTAGAATTTGATTTTATTTATATATGTATAGAAAAATTAATTACGATCTTATTGTATTAGAAAAGTATTAGTTAACTATTAATTTCTAAATTTAAAGTGAAAAACATTAATTTCAATTTGTTTACTTGTTTCAATATTAAAAACTAATTAGTAATTACTTTGGAACCAAGTACTAATGGGTTATGGTGTATTGTTGTTTTTAAAAAAATTATGTATGGATTATGCAATAAATTTAAATTTTCCATGTTAATGATGTTTACTTTTTTTTCTATTATATTGTTGATAATGTAAGTAATGAGTTACTTATATTTCTAAATATAATTTTATGTTTCTTATATATATAAAATAAAGCATGCCACCGCGTGAAGAGTTCCCGACTAAAGGATTGGAGGGTGCACCAAGTAATGATATAGGTTGGCACTTTGGAACTCCAATTGCCAAATGCGAGAGGAAATATCGTGTGTAAACTTTGTGGTAAAGTTGTGAAAGGAGGAATAACACGATTTAAGGAGCACATTGCTCATAAAACCGGCAATGTTGCACCATGCCCTAATGTTACTGGTATGTGATACTTCATTATTATTTTTAAATGTTATTGTAAATTTATCAATAAAGATTATATAATATTGATAATAATATAAAGTGTGAATTTTTTTATTTTATTAACAGGTGTCATTAGAGAAAGTATGATGAATATACTGAAAGAAAGCAACACAAAGAAAATAGATAAAAAGAGGAGAAAAGATGAATTCTTATCTCAAATAAGAGAAGAGGAGGATGAACACGAAGAATTCATTGATGAGGTTTCTGCTATAAGGCAAGCAACTCGAGAAAGTATTCAATCACAACATGAGTGGCATAGAAGGGAAGAATTCAGACGAAGTACTGGTGGTCGTGATAACATTTATGAAGAAGGGCGATCTTCTCATAGGGAAAGAACAAGAAACCCATCCCAAGTGAGTCTGAATTTACCTTAAGGGGAGCTATACCTGAATTGGTTAGAAGCAAAAGTTCAAAGCAACCAAATGTCAATGACTCTTTTTTAAAGAATTTTCGAAGGAAGATAGGTGAAGCGGTTTCTAAATTTTTAATATATGAAAGACTTCCTTTTCAATTAGCAAGCTCTCCATGGTTGTATAACTTAATTCAAGTGTCAACAGAAGTTGGACAAGGTGTAAAGCTCCCAACACCTTATGAGGTTTCATATGTATATTTGGAGTTAGAGTATCAACGAGTTCATGATTGGGTAAATGAACTAAAGACTCATTGGAAAGAATTGGGTGCAACTCTAATGTGTGATGGTTGGACCAACAGTTTGAATCAAATGCACATCATTAATTTCCTTGTTTATTGTAGTAAAGGAACTATTTTTTGGAAATCGGTAGATGCCTCAAGTGTTCGTAGTAGAGATGCTGAATTCTACTACAATTTGTTAGATTCAGTTGTGGAAGAAGTTGGAGAAAATTACATTGTCCAAATAGTGATCGATAATGAGGCAAGAATGAAAGTCACTGGAAAAAATTAATGTTGAAAAGAAAACACCTATATTGGACCTCATGTGCAATCTCATTGCTTAGATTTATGCCTTGAAGACATTGGGAAAAAGCCCGAAGTAGCAAAAGTGTTAGATGAGGCAAAGAAAGTGACTTGTTTTATATACAATCACATTTGGACAGTTGATTTGATGAAGAAGTATACACAAGGAAACAAATACTTGACCGCTCTTACTCGATTTGCAACTCATTTCATTCAACTTGAAGAGATAACAAGACAAAAGCAAGGTCCGAGAGAAATGTTTAATTCAAAGGTTAGTATTTTATAATTAGTTGATATAATTACTTAAATATAGCAACCTTTAATTATTTTATTAGTTCCAAATAATTTAAATTATATTATTTTAAAATTTTTCTTATGAATATATAGGAATTTAAAGAATCTAAATGGGGACAAAGAAAAGTCGTGGCACACTTATGAAGCCAAAAAATTGTCTTGGGAAAAGATTTTTGGAAAAGGCCAATGACCTCATAAAAGTTTACGAGCCTCTAGTAAAAGTATTGAGACTTCGGATAGTGATGAAAAACCAACAATGGGCTTTATTTATGAGGTTGTTGATAGAGCTAAACGAGCAATTTAACAAGATTGTCGATATTTCACCGAGTACTGAAAAGATTATTGACAATAGATGGAATTTTATGCATTCCGACTTGCATTCAAATTGGTAAGATAAAATGTTTCATATAATTAAGAAATTTTTTTATATTTTATTATTTTAAGCTTTAGATTATTATTATTTGATGATATTCTTATAAATTATACTTAGGTTATTTTCTCAATCCTCAATTTCAATTTGGGGTGGAGCATTCTGAGAATGTACTAATAGAAACATTAGAAGGTACACGATCAGTAATTGAAAGATTAGAACCTTCTCTTGATAATCAAGTCAGAATGGTGAATCAGGTTAGATTCAAGTACTATTATTTGTAACTTAGTTACATAATTTGAAATAGAATTTTTATTTTTTATTTTTTTACTCTATCTTTTATTTATGCAGTTGTTGCTATTTAGAGATAAACACGAGACATTCGGTACTCCACAAGCACAAAGAGCTTGGAAGCAAATGAATCCGGGTAAACAGTTAATTAAATTATTTAATTTAATTTATATTATTTAATTATATTGTACATTTTGAAGTTATTTTGAAATTTAAATAATATTATGCAAATTGAGTGGTGGATGATATACGGCACATGTGTTCCGAATTACAAAAATTAGCAATTAAAGTGCTTAGTCAAACAACTTCAAAGATCAAATTGCGAGCGAAATTGGAGCACATTTAGTTATATTCACACCAAGGCAAGAAATAGGTTGAAGTATAAAAACTTGAGAAACTAGTGTTTACCTATTATAATATGAGGCTTAAGATAAGGCATCAAAAAGAATGAGCATCGATGATATAAACGCTAGTTTTAATCCTATCGACCTTGATCATATCTTTGAAGATGTTGATCAACTATCGAATGGCTTCATGAGAAAGAGAATCCATTATTAGATGGTGAAAATGCGGTGTGTTGCTGTGGATACCTCGATGATGAGATGGATGTTAATCAATCTCATCGCTTGAATTTGTCTCATTCAAGTTCTAGTTCAACTCCAAGTCGAGTGGCGATGGACTCGATGGTGGTGGTTTAAGTCCAATTGAAGAGGATGATGTATATAGTGGTGATAGAGGTGAAATTAGGTCTTCTAGTCGGTATGGAGGAGAATATGGGTCGGTACCACTAGTGGACATTTTCGTGATAGATCGAGTTTGATGGAAATATGTTTCTGAACCTAGGAGAGATAGAAGTGAACCTAAAGCTCCATCAAAAGGAAAAGGCAAGAAGCATACTTGAGAGGCTCTTCATCCAGTAGGAGATCGAGTTCTAGTAACCTTGGGTATAGTGATTCATCTACTAGCACTCAAGGTTTTTATCCACCGAACAACCTTCATATTTTCAACCTTCACATGGTTATCCACAACCATATGGTTATTATCCACCATTTCCTAATTATGGTGTGCCATACCGACCTCAAATGCATCCTCCACCACCAATGTATCCCCACCTCCACCTCTCATGTATCCTCCTCCTCAAATATATCCTCCATATCAATTATATGAAAACCAAGGTGAAAATGTTACTTTTTTGGATATATTTTTGGACAAAGGCCAAGAGAATCAAGTCAAGAACGCTCTGAAAGTGAAGGTGAAGGATTTGATCTTCCTCGTCATTCCACTAATTGGTGAAAACTAAATCGCACCACTACCATTATTTGTAAGGTATTTTTTTTTTTGAAGAAAACTTTTGTTAATGTTCTTAATTTTGATGATATTAAAACATTTAAAATATATCTTTAGATAAATGAATAGAGTATATTTTATGAAAAGATAATTAAGAGTCAAGCATGTTAAACTATACATTAAAGTAGAATGAGAGTGATAATAAGTGATAGTAAATAGAAATAATTAATGAGAATCTATACAATTATATATTCCTTTTTCCTTTTGCGTAATAGAATGTCTATATCTTTATCATCTTCAAAGTCACAAGAAATATTGAAGACATCTATCGTGTATAAATTTTAATTATTTTATCCTTAAAAACTTTCGAACTTATTAAATATGATAAATGTTTAATATTTCCTTTTTTTTTACTTTGTTATTAGTTAATATAACATTCTTAGAAAATTCGTAAATAAATGTAAGCATATTTAATGATTATAAAAGTTGTGTTCTCATATCACATTAATAAAAGTTCATAAGTGTTAGAAAACATTCTAAAAATCATTAAAAGTGACTTTTTATAATTATAATTATATTTATTATGTTTTATAATAAGTTGTGCGAATTTTAAAAAAATTCACGACCGCGATACCCGCAGTGACCGCAATAACGTCCGTTATGTCCGCAACCGCGATAAACGCAACGCGACCGAAAACGCGACCGCGACCGCAATTTAAATCCCTGGGTAGGATATATTTCCAGCGTTGCCACAATTGTCAGCTAGGCCTAGGCTTCCATTCACCTCAAGCATATTATTAGTTTCTTCAATCACATCGATATTTTATTTTTTATTTGCATTACAATTTAGGGTCCTTCTTTGGACTTGAGGTGTTAACACAAAACTTGAATCACTTGCTTCTTTGAATTGTTTGCTCAATTACTTTAAATTTAACTGTTTGATTACTTCAACAATCAAGGTCGGGTCGGGTGCTAAGACTGATGAACCATTCATGTTATCTCAGTTAACAATTGGACAGCATCCAGAAGGCAACTCGATCAATACTATAGTGGCTTGATTAGATATGTTTTGTATATATATATATATATATATATTGGTTCTGCTGGAATTACTGCATACGAAGGTAATGTATATGTGTATACTATATATTAGTATTCATAAATAATTTTCAATTAACAGCAGCTACATATCATGCCACACTTAAGAGCAATTACTCTGCTATCCAAGCAACCAACATTAAGAGCTTAGTTAACTTATAAAGAAAAAGAGAAAAAAGAGAACACACGAGTCTTGGTAGCACTCCAAGACAGTGACAGGTCATTTATTTAACTAGTGTATGGGCAGCAATACTTCATATATTTAGGTTACGTGGCCTGTCATTAAATCATGATCGACATGCTTACTCCAAAAGTCTCAAACTCTAGTGCACTTTGAAGGTCTTCCATTTGCACAGTTCAAAGGCTTTGTGTTTCTGCTGGATGTAGCCATCAGCTTGAGAATCAAGGCTGGCTTCATCAACGGTCTCTGCATGCTCAACCACCTGAACCTTCTTTTGGGAGTTTGCCGTTGGGGACCGCTCAGCGCACTGATCTTCTTCCGGAAACTCAACCTTGTTGTTGAAGGCCTTGTGGACATTGGGGTACTGAGGGGCACCAGGGATCATGGTGGCTGATCTTTCCATTCGGGAGAGATGAGCTTGGTAGTCTTGGGACGTGGTGTCCCAACCGGAATTCTGTCTGGGAGTATATACTAAGCTCCTTCTCATTGTTGTCTGTATCTACTCCCTTCACTTCCAACTATGGCTATGAGTAAGCTTGTAATATTGGACGCTGCACATTTATAGCAACCTTACATTATTGATTCGTAAGTGATAAGATTGCATCCTGTTCGCTGCTTTATCAAGTTGGATTCAGTGTAACCACATATACAGACGGAGGAATAAAATATTGGTAAAAGAAAAAGAACCAACAACAGAAAGATTTGGTTAGAATGTGATGTCACCTGCTGCGTTATTCAATGACCTATACAGGAATCAGAATTTCTTTATGATAGTGAACACGTGTTTGAGGTTCCAGTGGCTGGTTTAGGAGACACGCTTGTTAGAGCCAAAAAGATACGCTGAAAAGCAGATCCTCTCGAATTTTGCTAATGGGAATCAAACTAATTTGCCATCAACCCCTCTGAAAAAAAAAGTTGCAGAATCGAATCCTTAGCATCAAGAAAATTTATTTTAAGCTTGCCTGCTTTCTTGGAACTATTTCACTGAAATATTTTGAATAAGATATTGGAACCCCCTGCATAGTTGGATCACATTCTTATAAAAACACTACTTGCAAATTGCAATGAAAGTTGTTTTGAAGTGCATTAATGCAAGTGTATATCATAATTACGAAGAAACTGTTGCTAGTAATAGGAATCGCTTACAGCTACTCTAACCTCTTAGTCTGCGTGTTGCTTTCTTCTCCTTTAGAGTGATTAACACTAGTAATTCTTACAATTTCTTCTTCTTTTACAATAAAAAAGAAAAGAAATTCCTTCCTACACCCATCTTATCATTAAACATTGTAATATACCCCCCAACTGACCAATTACTGATGATGATCAGAGCCAGTTATTTCCAACTATGAACTATCGTGAGCACAAAATGACAGAAACATCAAGATGAGATAGATGCCAACATTTGCTTTTACCCAACTGAACAGGACTTCCACTTAGTGTCACTTATTATTCTAAAATATATAACGTTCGATGTTATCAAAAAGCTTACTTGTTAGGCAAGCGAGCCCTCTTTGGCTTCTTTTGATTCCAACATGGCGAGAAGTACCTTGTTATCTCGTCTATTGCTGCTGAGGAACTAATAGCACTGGTCAAAGCAGAAGAAGAAACTCCTTTGGTTTTTATCTGTCCTGGCTTTGGGGGTTTCCTCGGAATCGTCACGGACTCCCATCAAAGAGCTCGTACCTGGAGACTCGGGCGCCAAGATGGAGTTCTCTGAAGCAAAAATTCGAGGAGGAATAACTGTTGGCTCAGGAGGACACATACCAGAAATAAAATTTAGGAGCATCTGGATTATTTCACTGAAATTAGGACGAGCATTTGGGTCCTCCTTCCAAGATGATTTTAGAATGATGGCCAATTCCTCCGGCAGGTTTTCAGCACTAGGCCTCACATTCTGTATTGCAAAACATCAGCTAAATTTAACAATACTTGAAATACAAAAGGTTTTAGCACACAAGCTACTTTAATCAATCAATATAACAAGACTGGACTAGAAACATTACATGGGGGGTTATTACCTTAAAAGCAGCTGCATATGCTGCCTGGAGATTTGACATGCCTTCAAATGGTAACTTGTTGTGCAGGAGCTCCCATAGCACAATCGCAAAGCTGTAGGCATCCACTTTATGGTTATAACGCTTCTTTTCTTCTTGCCTTAATGTGACAGTGCTGTACAACTATCATAGTTTAGCCACACAACCAAGATTAATTAGTGGTTTAGTATGAAAAGGCATGAACAACAAACCAAGGTGAAAATATAAGTACCTCTGGAGCCATCCAGCGGTATGTTCCTGTTTCAGCAGTCATCATCTCTGTCAATGTCTCCTCTCGCGCTAAGCCAAAATCTGCTAGTTTAACTGTTCTATTGTCTGCTGTCAAAAGCAAGTTTTCTGCAGAGAGAATATGCAGATACAGTGAAAATTATGACCTCCCAATGCTATGTTGAATCATTCGTGTCGATAGCATCAAGTTTTCCATTTCCACCGTCTGAGGGGGCATTAAAGATGGATGTGCATAACTTCTAGTTAAGCAGGATTAAGTTGTAACACAAAAGTTAACTCACACAACTGGTTCTCTTAAGTCAAATGTTATTATTTTCTTTATAGCCATTATACAAGTACAGCAAAACAACAACAGACAAATATAAGATGACAATAAAACATGAGACCCTAGTTTCACCACCTAAAACAATCAATATGCAGCTTAATAGACTTAATGGTAATGATTTGACACCATTTGTGATACTATCTTTGACAGGACGAGTGAACCCAACATCTGGAAGAGATTCAATTTTGTTTCCATTGGAAGCAAATCCATGCTCTTCTCCAATTATATCGGATGCAACTGATTTTTACTTATATAATACATTGGGGTTTTTATAGGTTCCTTGACGCCAACCAACTGCATCAGATTTATATGCAACACAAAACTTGCATGTCAAAATGCCCGGCTCTACACCATATTTTAATTCTGAATACTAAGTTGAAATTTAATATTTTCCTTACAACTTCTTAGAGTTCCCACCTGAAACACTCCAAACCCGGCCCACGAGCCTTAACCGGATCTGGTATGTTCCCCGGTGTAAACCGTTTCAAATTCTTTTGTTACTTAGGAAAAACTTGTGTGTTTTGAAAGAAAGATTGTTTTGGGTTGGGCTTGAGTTGAAAACAAGTTTATTTCATTATTAAAATCCTTTACATTAGGTGACAAAACATTTAGGGTTTATATTTAAATGAAATAAACTTAATCGTTAATTTAAGAAAAAGTTCGAATCATAATAAAATAATTTAATGTGCATGCATAAAATAAAATTCATACTATGGCCTTATTACATTAAAACAACCCAAAATAAATTAAAGTGCTTAAATAAAAATTAAAATGTCTAAATAAATAATTTCCTTCTTGTGCATGGCCACCTTTAAGTTCCTGCTAACCATCCATTCTTGATCGTCACTGAAAAGGTTCCCACAACGGGTGAGTCAAGCAGACTCAATGTGTACACAAACACTAAGTCTTAACAAATTCAGGCATAACAAATCATATTCATACATATCATAATTCACATTTAATGATGCATTCCGAACCCAAGCCTATATGCCATCCGCTACACATCACCCGTACCATCCTCGCACACCGGGGACTACTAAGTCAACCCTCCATCCGCTACACACCATCGAAGGCGGCATTGCAATCGACGCGCACATCGCCTTTATAAAGTTCGTGGTCTTAGTTCACCACATTCGGATATCGTGGTCTTAGGTCACCACATTCGAGATATCGTGGTCTTAGGTCACCACATTCGATTATCGTGGTCTTAGGTCACCACATTCACTTCCCCTTTTCATATAACCCATATGCCCCATATCATGCATATCATGCATTAACATGCCAAATTCTTATTTCACATTCTTATAATGTCATATGTGTGTCGTAACAGATATTTAACATAATCCTAGTAGGAGTAGGAAGCGTGCACGAGTACTTACCATAGCATGTACTTTAGCCATATTCACATTCTTATAAACATGCTCATATTAAATTTTAGCCATAATTCTTATTAAAAGATAGTGTGGGGTACACACCTGATTCGCTTTAGCAAGTTCACTCCAAATCCCGAAAAGCTTGATCTAATGCCTTAGATCTTAAATCTCTACATTTGATCAATCACTTAGTACTTAGTAAAGCGCCATTCGGCCATAAATCCAAATCCTAGTAGGATTAGTACACTTAAATCCTTACCTTGCTGCCGATTGATGTCTAATCAAATGCCGGAAACTTTGTATCCTTCTTTCTTGAAATCGGCAATCACTAGATTACTTGAATAGATTAGTTTCGGCTTTTAAATATTAATGAAACACATCTATTTACTCAACATGGCCTTGGCCGAATGCTATAGATACTTGCCTTGTGGATTTTAAATCCCGAAACTCACTGAATAACTAGGGAACACGCGGCCTATGGTGTACCTTCGGGAAAAGAATTTCTCCTTCCTTGTAGTCGACACTTAGTAAATCCCGAAAGATCTCTTCAAAGTTTCGGCAACAAGATATTAATGGGGTTAGTCCTAGATTTCGGCAAATCTTAAAAGAAAAAGGATGAAACTGAATGAGATCTTACCCTTACTTTAGAGATCGACAATCCTTGCTTGAAGTCTCAAACTATTCGGCTATAGTCTTGATAATAGCAAGTTTTCGGCTTTTGGAACTTAACAAGAAATTGGCTAAAGGTTATCTGTGTTGTCGGTTTATCAAAAGAAAAGAGAGGGAAAAGAGTCACTAGGGGATTTGACAATGGTGGACTTATGGAGAAAAAGATTTCGACGATGGCAAAAATAAGAGAGAAAGGAGAGAGTTTGCTAGGAAATTTTCGGCAGAGACTTCAATGGAAAAGAGAAGATTGATGAACAGCCTTATTTTCCTCCTTTTACCGAAATTACTAGGCCAAGACTCCCTTACTTGGCCATCACTTCTCATATCTTGATAACTTTATCACTTTAATTATCACCCATTCAATTTAATAAAACTTAATCCAATATTTATCTCTTATAAAAATAATAATAATAATAGTCCATCATTATCTATCTATTTGCCGAATTTTAAAAAGAATTAAACTCTTCCCCAAGTGCCTTGGTGCCGTCCAACTCCATTGCTCCTTGCAGCAAAATAAAACTCTTTTATTTGCTTCCCACGTGACTCGAACCTAGGCTCCTTCCCTTGATTGTGGCATCACTTCTTCGGGCTTTAAGTGGTGCCTCCTAGCCACTTCTCCAAGCCCGTTCTTGTGTTAAATTCCTCTACTAATTTTCTTAAGGCCACCGGTTTTAGTTTCCTCTTTTAAACTTAACATTTCTAAAACATTTCCTTACATTTCCAAGTTTCCAAAATGTTCACTTTCCTCTTTTAAACTTAAGATTTCTAAAACATTTCCTTACATTTCCAAGTTTCCAAAATGTTCACTTTCCTCTTTTAAACTTAACATTCCAATATTTTTCCGATGCATTTTCCCCATCTCCTAAGGTTCTCCAAACCCTTAAACACACTCACCCACACACCGAGCCTATTAATTCATGAATTATCGCCAAATGCATAACCCCTAATCAGGATATTACGCTTCTACCCCTTAAAAATAATTTCGTCCTCGAAATTACTTACTAACGAATAATCGTACATCCTAACTCACCACACGACACTACTCTGCACAAGACTCGATCTTAAAACTAACACATTTCCTACAAAAATTCACATCAGCGGCTGAGGGTGGTGGTGGCATTTCATTTTCAGATCCTTGACCAAATCTAACGGGTTTAGACACGGTCATTTGGCCTCTTCCACGGCCACGCATGTTACGACCACGTCCCCTTGAATACATACTTCCACTTGCGTTTATCTGATTAAAGAATTTTATGAATTAGTTCTTTGTTCCACTGTTTATCCGCGAACAGTTTTATGAAAAGGAGTTTAATAGTGGTTCTCTCGATCAAACAAAGTCTCAGTTCAAGTTCACTATTCTAATTCAGAGATTCACATTCACATTCACATTCATCCATCTCGATAGAGACACATTCATTCACAACATTCACTTCACTACTTTGGGCATTCCTGATCATTCCCCATCCAAGGGTAATTTCGTCATTTTTCCTATAAGGGTATTTTGGTAATAAATCGGGGTCAATTCGAAAATATTTTACAAATCAAAGGTATTTCAGAATTTACAAAACCTCGGGGGTTATCTTGAAAATTTGTTTTCCAAATCAGAGGTGTTGCAAAAATTTCAAAAATCGGGGTTATTTTGGTAATTTTTTCACAAAATATGGTTCCTGGTGACTTTCAAAACAAGGGTATCTTTATAGGTTTCTAAATTGAGGGCACTTCGTTGATTTTCCTTACTGAGGGTATTTTGGTCATTTGCACAGGTTAAGGGTAATTTGGTCATTTTACAAATCAGGGGAAATTTCGTAAATTTCTCAAACTAGGGTATCTTGAATTTTCACAAGTTAGGGTTTCATAGATACTTTTGAAAAGTGGAGAAATTGTATTGAAATCAAAGGTAATATGGAAATTTTAGATCCAAGGGCATTTTAGTAATTTTACCACTAAGGGTATTTAGGTAATTTTGTAAATCAAAATATTTTGAAAAATTTTAAAATAGTTTCATATCAAAAGGGTAGCTTGTTGACTTTTAAAACTAGGGTTTCCATAAAAATGTGGCTAGTCCCTTTCGGGTTCTAATTATTGAGTTTTGCCTGTTGCTAATTCCTCTTGGTTAAGGTGAACCATCACTACGCACCAGGTAGGATTCAAGTGGGTAGGCGGTGAGTCACTAGGACTGCTTAAATACCAAGCTCCCACTGAAGCCAATCCTAGACATGCGCACAACGGTTACCACACCCTAGCTCGGCAACTTAATCACAGGTTTGTCTAATGGTCCTTAAGTCTTATGTACTTGTGTTTTTGAGTAGACTAGTCCTAGGGTTCAATGATCCTAGTTCACTAATCTACGTTGCCATAAAAGCCCATACATTTCACATATTAAATCACTTCAGAAGTCAGAAGTACTTACCTGGTGGACTCCGGGTCGGAGACTTGGTGGGCCATGCCAGAAAAACCTGCTTAATTCACAAAATCCCTTTTGGGCTTAACTTTGAAAACGTTTTAGGCCTTAAACCCAAGGCCGAGAGTTTAAAACTAGGCTCTGATACCAAACTGAAACACTCCAAACCCGGCCCACGAGCCTTAACCGGATCTAGTATGTTCCCCGGTGTAAACCGTTTCAAATTCTTTTGTTACTTAGGAAAAACTTGTGCGTTTTGAAAGAAAGATTGTTTTGGGTTGGGCTTGAGTTGAAAACAAGTTTATTTCATTATTAAAATCCTTTACTTTAGGTGACAAAACATTTAGGGTTTATATTTAAATGAAATAAACTTAGTCGTTAATTTAAGAAAAGTTTGAATCATAATAAAATAATTTAACGTGCATGCATAAAATAAAATTCATACTATGGCCTTATTACATTAAAACAACCCAAAATAAATTAAAGTGCTTAAATAAAATTAAAATGTCTAAATAAATAATTTCCTTCTTGTGCATGGCCACTTTTAAGCTCCTCGCCAGCCAGGTCCATTATTGATCACACCGAAAAAGGTTCCCACAACGGGTGAGTCAAACAGACTCAATGTGTACACAAACACTAAGTCTTAACAAATTCGGCATAAAAATCATATTCATACATATCATAATTCACATTTAATGATGCATTCCTGAACCCAAGCCTATATGCCATCCGCTACACATCACCCGTACCATCCTACACACCGTGGGGACTACTAAGTCAACCCTCCATCCGCTACACACCATCGAAGGCAATCATTGCAATGACGGCACATCGCCTTTATAAAGTTCGTGGTCTTAGGTCACCACATTCGATATCATGGTCTTAGGTCACCACATTCGAGATATCGTGGTCTTAGGTCACCACATTCGCTTATCGTGGCCTTAGGTCACCACATTCACTTCCCTTTTCATATAACCCATATGCCCCATATCATACATATCATGCATTAACATGCCAAATTCTTATTTCACATTCTTATAATGTCATATGTGTGTCGTAATGATATTTAACATAATCCTAGTAGGAGTAGGAACGTACCTGATTACTTCGTACCATAGCATGGTACTTTAGCCATATTCACATTCTTATAAACATGCTCATATTAAATTTTAGCCATAATTCTTATTAAAAGATAGTGTGGGGTACACACCTGATTCGCTTTAGCAAGTTCACTCCAAATCCCGAAAAGCTTGATCTAATGCCTTAGATCTTAAATCTCTACATTTGATCAATCACTTAGTACTTAGTAAAGCGCCATTCGGCCATAAATCCAAATCCTAGTAGGATTAGTACACTTAAATCCTTACCTTGCTGCCGATTGATGTCTAATCAAATGCCGGAAACTTTATATCCTTCTTTCTTGAAATCGGCAATCACTAGATTACTTAAATAGATTAGTTTCGACTTTTAAATATTAATGAAACACATCTATTTACTCAACATGGCCTTGGCCGAATGCTATAGATACTTGCCTTGTGGATTTTAAATCCCGAAACTCACCGAATAACTAGGGAACACGCGGCCTATGGTGTACCTTCGGGAAAAGAATTTCTCCTTCCTTGTAGTCGACACTTAGTAAATCCCGAAAGATCTCTTTAAAGTTTCGGCAACAAGATATTAATGGGGTTAGTCCTAGATTTCGGCAAATCTTAAAAGAAAAAGGATGAAACTAAATGAGATCTTACCCTTACTTTAGAGATCGGCAATCCTTCCTTGAAGTCTCAAACTTTTCGGCTATGGTCTTGATAATAGCAAGTTTTTGGCTTTTGGAACTTAACAAGAAATCGACTAAAGGTTCTCTGTGTTGTCGGTTTATCAAAAGAAAAGAGAGGAAAAGAGTCACTAGGGGATTCGGCAATGGTGGACTTATGGAGAAAAGATTTGACTATGGCAAAATAAGAGAAAGGAGAGAGCTTGCTAGGAAATTTTCGAGAGACTTCAATGGAAAAGAGAAGATTGATGAAGAGCCTTATTTTCCTCCTTTTACCGAAATTACTAGGCCAAGACTCCCTTACTTGGCCATCACTTCTCTTATCTTGATAACTTTATCACTTTAATTATCACCCATTCAATTTAATAAAACTTTATCCAATATTTATCTCTTATAAAAATAATAATAATAATAGTCCATCATTATCTATCTATTTGTCGAATTTTAAAAAGAATTAAACTCTTCCACAAGTGCCTTGGAGCCGTCCAACTCCCTTGCTCCTTGCAGCAAAATAAAACTCTTTTATTTGCTTCCCACGTGACTCGAACCTAGGCTCCTTCCCCTTGATTGTGGCATCACTTCATGGGCTTTAAGTGGTGCCTCCTAGCCACTTCTCCAAGCCCGTTCTTGTGTTAAATTCCTCTACTAATTTTCTTAAGGCCACCGGTTTTAGTTTCCTCTTAACATTTCTAAAACATTTCCTTACATTTCCAAGTTTCCAAAAGTGTTCACTTTCCTCTTTTAAACTTAACATTTCTAAAACATTTCCTTACATTTCCAAGTTTCCAAAATGTTCACTTTCCTCTTTAAACTTAACAATTCTAAAACATTTCCTTACATTTCCAAGTTTCCAAAATGTTCACTTTCCTCTTTTAAACTTAACATTTCTAAAACATTTCCTTATATTTCCAAGTTTCCAAAATGTTCACTTTCCTCTTTAAACTTAACATTCCAATATTTTTTCGATGCATTTTCCCCATCTCCTAAGGTTCTCCAAACCCTTAAACACACTCACCCACACACCGAGCCTATTAATTCATGAATTATCGCCAAATGCATAACCCCTAATCGGGATATTACGCTTCTACCCCTTAAAAATAATTTCGTCCTCGAAATTACTTACTAACGAATAATCGCACATCCTAACTCACCACAGTACACTACTGATGTGCACTCTGATCTTAAAACTAACACATTTCCTACAAAAATTCACATCAGCGGCTGGGGTGGTGGTGGCATTTTATTTTTAGATCTTTGACCCGATCTAACGGGTTTAGACACGGTCATTTGGCCTCTTCCACGGCCACGCACGTTACGACCACGTCCCCTTGAATTCATACTTCCGCTTGCGTTTATCTGATTAAAGAATTTTATGAATTAGTTCTTTGTTCCACTATTTATCCGCGAACAGTTTTATGAAAAGGAGTTTAATAGCGGTTCTCTCGATCAAACAAAGTCTCAGTTCAAGTTCACTATTCTAATTTAGAGATTCACATTCACATTCACATTCATCCATCTTGATAGAGACACATTCATTCACAACATTCACTTCACCACTTTGGGCATTCCTGATCATTCCCCATCCAAGGGTAATTTCGTCACTTTTCCTATAAGGGTATTTTGGTAATAAATCGGGGTCAATTCAAAAATATTTTACAAATCAAAGGCATTTCAGAATTTGCAAAACCTCGAGGGTTATCTTGAAAATTTATTTTCCAAATCAGAGGTGTTACAAAAATTTCAGAAATCAGGGTTATTTTGGTAATTTTTTTGCAAAATATGGTTCCTGGTGACTTTCAAAACAAGGGTATCTTTATAGGTTTCTAAATTGAGGGCAATTCGTTGATTTTCCTTACTGAGGGTATTTTGGTCATTTGCACAGGTTAAGGGTAATTTGGTCATTTTACAAATCAGGGGTAATTTTGTAAATTTCTCAAACTAGGGTATCTTGAATTTTTACAAGTTAGGGTTTCATGGATACTTTTGCAAAGTGGAGAAATTGTATTGAAATCAAAGTTAATATGGAAATTTTAGAACCAAGGGCATTTTAGTAATTTTACCACTAAGGGTATTTAGGTAACTTTGTAAATCAAAATATTTTGAAAAATTTCAAAAGAGTTTCATATCAAAGGGGTAGTTTGTTGACTTTTAAAACTAGGGTTTCCATAAAAATGTGGCTAGTCCCTTTCGGGTTCTAATTATTGAGTTTTGCCTATTGCTAATTCCTCTTGGTTAGGGTGAACCATCACTAGGCACTAGGTAGGATTCAAGTGGGTAGGAGGTGAGTCACTAGGACTGCTTAAATACCAAGCTCCCACTGAAACCAATCCTAGACATGCGCACAACGGTTACCACACCCTAGCTCGGCGACTTAATCACAGGTTTGTCTAATGGTCCTTAAGTCTTATGTACTTGTGTTTTTGAGTAGACTAGTCCTAGGGTTCAACAGATCCTAGTTCACTAATCTACGTTGCCATAAAAGCCCATACATTTCACATATTAAATCACTTGAGTCAAGTACTTACCGGTGGATCATGGTTGGAGACTTAGTGGGCCATGCAAGAAAAACCTGCTTCATTCACAAAATCCCTTTTGGGCTTAACTTTGAAAACGTTTTGGGCCTTAAACCCAAGGCCGAGAGTTTAAAACTGGGCTCTGATACCAAACTGAAACACCCCAAACCTAGCCCACTAGCCTTAACCGGATCTGGTATGTTCCCCGGTGTAAACCGTTTCAAATTCTTTTGTTACTTAGGAAAAACTTGTGTGTTTTGAAAGAAAGATTGTTTTGGGTTGGGCTTGAGTTGAAAACAAGTTTATTTCATTATTAAAATCCTTTACTTTAGGTGACAAAACATTTAGGGTTTATATTTAAATGAAATAAACTTAGTCGTTAATTTAAGAAAAAGTTTGAATCATAATAAAATAATTTAACGTGCATGCATAAAATAAAATTCATACTATGGCCTTATTACATTAAAACAACCCAAAATAAATTAAAGTGCTTAAATAAAAATTAAAATGTCTAAATAAATAATTTCCTTGCTGTGCATGGCCACCTTTAAGCTCCTGCCGACCCGGTCCATTACTGATCGTCACCTGAAAAAGGTTCCCACAACGGGGTGAGTCAAACAGACTCAATGTGTACACAAACACTAAGTCTTAACAAATTCAGGCATAACAAATCATATTCATACATATCATAATTCACATTTAATGATGCATTCTCGAACCCAAGCCTATATGCCATCCGCTACACATCACCCGTACCATCCTGCACATCGTGGGGACTACTAAGTTAACCCTCCATCCGCTACACACCATCGGCGCGTTCAATACGGCAATGACGTGCACATCGCCTTATAAAGTCCGTGGTCTTAGGTCACCACATCCGATATCGTGGTCTTAGGTCACCACATTCGGATATCGTGGTCTTAGGTCACCACATTCGCTTATCGTGGTCTTAGGTCACCACATTCACTTCCCTTTTCATATAACCCATATGCCCCATATCATACATATCATGCATTAACATGCCAAATTCTTATTTCACATTCTTATAATGTCATATGTGTGTCGTAACAGATATTTAACATAATCCTAGTAGGAGTAGGAAACGTACCTGAGTACTTCGTACCATAGCATGGTACTTTAGCCATATTCACATTCTTATAAACATGCTCATATTAAATTTTAGCCATAATTCTTTTTAAAAGATAGTGTGGGTACACACCTGATTCGCTTTAGGAAGTTCACTCCAAATCCCGAAAAGCTTGATCTAATGCCTTAGATCTTAAATCTCTACATTTGATCAATCACTTAGTACTTAGTAAAGCGCCATTCGGCCATAAATCCAAATCCTAGTAGGATTAGTACACTTAAATCCTTACCTTGCTGCCGATTGATGTCTAATCAAATGCCGGAAACTTTGTATCCTTCTTTCTTGAAATCAACAATCACTAGATTACTTGAATAGATTAGTTTCGGCTTTTAATTTTTAATGAAACACATCTATTTACTCAACATGGCCTTGGCCGAATGCTATAAATACTTGCCTTGTGGATTTTAAATCCCGAAACTTACCGAATAGCTAGGGAACACGCGGCCTATGGTGTACCTTCGGGAAAAGAATTTCTCCTTCCTTGTAGTCACACTTAGTAAATCCAAAGATCTCTTCAAAGTCTTTGGCAACAAGATATTAATGGGTTAGTCCTAGATTTCGACAAATCTTAAAAGAAAAAGGATGAAACTGAATGAGATCTTACCCTTACTTTAGAGATCGATAATCCTTGCTTGAAGTCTCAAACTATTTGGCTATGGTCTTGATAATAGCAAGTTTTCGGCTTTTGGAACTTAACAAGAAATCGGCTAAAGGTTATCTGTGTTGTCGGTTTATCAAAAGAAAAGAGAGGAAAAGAGTCACTAGGGATTTGGCAATGGTGGACTTATGGAGAAAAGATTTCTACTGTGGCAAAATAAGAGAGAAAGGAGAGAGTTTGCTAGGAAATTTTCGCAGAGACTTCAATGGAAAAGAGAAGATTGATGAATAGCCTTATTTTCCTCTTTTTACCGAAATTACTAGGCCAAGACTCCCTTACTTGGCCATCACTTCTACTATCTTGATAACTTTATCACTGTAATTATCACCCATTCAATTTAATAAAACTTAATCCAATATTTATCACTTATAAAATAATAATAATAATAATAGTCCATCATTATCTATCTATTTGCGAATTTTAAAAAGAATTAAACTCATCCCCAAATGCCTTGGTGCCGTCCAACTCCTTGCTCCTTGCAAGAAAATAAAACTCTTTTATTTGCTTCCCACGTGACTCGAACCTAGGCTCCTTCCCCTTGATTGTGGCATCACTTATCGGGCTTTAAGTAGTGCCTCCTAGCCACTTCTCCAAGCCCGTTCTTGTGTTAAATTCCTCTACTAATTTTCTTAAGGCCACCGGTTTTAGTTTCTCTTTAAACTTAACATTTCTAAAACATTTCCTTACATTTCCAAGTTTCCAAAATGTTTACTTTCCTCTTTAAACTTAACAATTCTAAAACATTTCCTTACATTTCCAAGTTTCCAAAATGTTCACTTTCCTCTTTTAAACTTAACATTTCTAAAACATTTCCTTACATTTCCAAGTTTCCAAAAATGTTCACTTTTCTCTTTTAAACTTAACATTCCAATATTTTTTCGATGCATTTTCCCCATCTCCTAAGGTTCTCCAAACCCCTTAAACACACTCACCCACACACTGAGCCTATTAATTCATGAATTATACACCAAATGCATAACCCCTAATCTACGATATTACAGTTCTACCCCCATTAAAAATAATTTTGTCCTCGAAATTACTTACTAACGAATAATCGCACATCCTAACTCACCACACTACACTACTGCTGAGCACTCTGATCTTAAAACTAACACATTTCCTGCAAAAATTCACATCAGCGGCTGGGGGTGGTGGTGGCATTTCATTTTCAGATCTTTGACCCGATCTAATGGGTTTAGACATGGTCCTTTGGCCTCTTCCACGGCCACGCACGTTACGACCACGTCCCCTTGAATTCATATTTACGCTTGCGTTTATCTGATTAAAGAATTTTATGAATTAGTTCTTTGTTCCATTGTTTATCCGCGAACAGTTTTATGAAAAGGAGTTTAATAGTGGTTCTCTCGATCAAACAAAGTCTCAGTTCAAGTTCACTATTCTAATTCAGAGATTCACATTCACATTCACATTCATCCATCTCGATAGAGACACATTCATTCATAACATTCACTTCACCACTTTGGGCATTCCTGATCATTCCCCATCCAAGGGTAATTTTGTCACTTTTCCTATAAGGGTATTTTGGTAATAAATTGGGGTCAATTCAAAAATATTTTACAAATCAAAGGCATTTCAGAATTTACAAAACCTCGGGGGTTATCTTAAAAATTTGTTTTCCAAATCAGAGATGTTGCAAAAATTTTAGAAATTGAGGTTATTTTGGTAATTTTTTTGCAAAATATGGTTCCTGGTGACTTTCAAAACAAGGGTATCTTTATAGGTTTCTAGATTGAGGGCACTTCGTTGATTTTCCTTACTGAGGGTATTTTGGTCATTTGTACAAGTTAAGGGTAATTTGGTCATTTTACAAATTAGGGGTAATTTCGTAAATTTCTCAAACCAGGGTATCTTGAATTTTTACAAGTTAGGGTTTCATGGATACTTTTGCAAAGTGGAGAAATTGTATTAAAATCAAAGGTAATATGGAAATTTTAGAACCAAGGGCATTTTAGTAATTTTACCACTAAGGGTATTTAGGTAATTTTGTAAATCAAAATATTTTAAAAAATTTCAAAATAGTTTCATATCAAAGGGGTAGTTTGTTGACTTTTAAAACTAGGGTTTCCATAAAAATGTGGCTAGTCCCTTTCGGGTTCTAATTATTGAGTTTTGCTTGTTGCTAATTCCTCTTGGTTAGGGTGAACCATCACTACGCACTAGGTAGGATTCAAGTGGGTAGGAGGTGAGTCACTAGAACTGCTTAAATACCAAGCTCCCACTGAAACCAATCCTAGACATGCGCACAACTGCTTACCACACCCTAGCTCGTGACTTAATCATGTGTTTGTCTAATGGTACTTAAGTCTTATGTACTTGTGTTTTTGAGTAGACTAGTCCTGGGTTCAATGATCCTAGTTCACTAATCTACGTTGCCATAAAAGCCCATACATTTCACATATTAAATCACTTGTAAGTCAAGTACTTACCGGTGGGTCATGGTCTGAGACTTAGTGGGCCATGCCGAAAACTCGCTTCATTCACAAAATCCTTTGGGCTTACCTTTGAAAATGTTTTGGGCCTTAAACCCAAGGCCGAGAGTTTAAAACTGGCTCGATACCAAACTAAAACACCCCAAACCCTACCAAGAGCCTTAACCGGATCTCGTATGTTCCCTGTAAACTGTTTCAAATTCTTTTGTTACTTAGGAAAAACTTGTGTGTTTTGAAAGAAAGATTGTTTTGGGTTGGGCTTGAGTAGAAAACAAGTTTATTTCATTATTAAAATCCTTTACTTTAGGTGACAAAACATTTAGGGTTTATATTTAAATGAAATAAACTTAGTCGTTAATTTAAGAAAAGTTGAATCATAATAAAATAATTTAACGTGCATGCATAAAATAAAATTCATACTATGGCCTTATTACATTAAAACAACCCAAAATAAATTAAAGTGCTTAAATAAAAATTAAAATGTCTAAATAAATAATTTCCTTCATGCATGGCCACCTTTAAGCTCCTGCCGACCCGGTCCATTACTGATCATCACCTGAAAAAGGTTCCCACAACGGGATGAGTCAAACAGACTCAATGTGTACACAAACACTAAGTCTTAACAAATTCAGGCATAACAAATCATATTCATACATATCATAATTCACATTTAATGATGCATTCTCGAACCCAAGCCTATATGCCATCCGCTACACATCACCCGTACCATCCTGCACACCGTGGGGACTACTAAGTCAACCCTCCATCCGCTACACACCATCGAAGGCAGTCACTACAGTCGACGTGCACATCGCCCTTACAAAGTTCATGGTCTTAGGTCACCACATTCGGATATCGTGGTCTTAGGTCACCACATTCGATATCGTGGTCTTAGGTCACCACATTCGATTATCGTGGTCTTAGGTCACCACATTCACTTCCCTTTTCATATAACCCATATGCCCCATATCATGCATATCATCCATTAACATGCCAAATTCTTATTTCATATTCTTATAATGTCATATGTGTGTCGTATGTATATTTAACATAATCCTAGTAGGAGTAGGAAACGTACTGAGTACTTCTGCACCATAGCATGGTACTTTAGCCATATTCACATTCTTATAAACATGCTCATATTAAATTTTAGCCATAATTTTATTAAAAGATAGTGTGGGTACACACCGATTCGCTTTAGCAAGTTCACTCCAAATCTCGAAAAGCTTGATCTAATGCCTTAGATCTTAAATCTCTACATTTGATCAATCACTTAGTGCTTAGTAAAGCGCCATTCGGACATAAATCCAAATCCTAGTAGGATTAGTAACTTAAATCCTTACCTTGCTACCGATTGATGTCTAATCAAATGCCTGAAACATTGTATCCTTCTTTCTTGAAATCGGCAATCACTAGATTACTTGAATAGATTAGTTTCGCTTTTAAATATTAATGAAACACATCTATTTACTCAACATGGCCTTGGCGAATGCTATAGATACTTGCCTTGTGGATTTTAAATCCAAACTCACCGAATAACTAGGAAACACGCTGCCTATGGTGTATCTTCGAAAAGAATTTCTCCTTCCTTGTAGTCGACACTTAGTAAATCCCAAAGATCTCTTCAAAGTTTTGGCAACAAGATATTAATGGGTTAGTCCTAGATTTCGCAAATCTTAAAAGAAAAGGATGAAACCGAATGAGATCTTACCATTACTTTAGAGATCGGCAATCCTTGCTTGAAGTCTCAAACTATTCGGCTATGGTCTTGATAATAGCAAGTTTTCGCTTTTGGAACTTAACAAGAAATCGGCTAAAGGTTATCTATGTTGTCGGTTTATCAAAAGAAAAGAGAGGAAAAGAGTCACTAGGGGATTCGCAATGGTGGACTTATGGAGAAAAGATTTGCTATGGCAAAAATAATAGAGAAAGGAGAGAGTTTGCTAGGAAATTTTCGGCAGAGACTTCAATGGAATAGAAAAGATTGGTGAATAGCCTTATTTTCCTCCTTTTACCGAAATTACTAGGCCAAGACTCCCTTACTTGGCCATCACTTCTCTTATCTTGATAACTTTATCACTTTAATTATCACCCATTCAATTTAATAAAACTTAATCCAATATTTATCTCTTATAAAAATAATAATAATAATAGTCCATCATTATCTATCTTTTTGCCGAATTTTAAAAAGAATTAAACTCATCCCGAAGTGCCTTGGTGTCGTCCAACTCCCTTGCTCCTTGCAGCAAAATAAAACTCTTTTATTTGCTTCCCACGTGACTCGAACCTAGGCTCCTTCCCCTTGATTGTGGCGTCACTTCATCGGGCTTTAAGTGGTGCCTCCTAGCCACTTCTCCAAGCCCGTTCTTGTGTTAAATTCCCTCTACTAATTTTCTTAAGGCAACCTGGTTTTAGTTTCCTCTTTTAAACTTAACATTTCTAAAACATTTCCTTACATTTCCAAGTTTCCAAAAATGTTCACTTCCCTCTTTTAAACTTAACATTTCTAAAACATTTCCTTACATTTCCAAGTTTCCAAAAATGTTCACTTTCCTCTTTTAAACTTAACATTCCAATATTTTTCCGATGCATTTTCCCCATCTCCTAAGGTTCTCCAAACCCCTTAAACACACTCACCCATACACTGAGCCTATTAATTCATGAATTATGCGCCAAATGCATAACCCCTAATCTGCAATATTACACCACCCCTTTTCACATGCATGAACTGCATAATCTTCATGCATCCCTTCATAGTTCTTAGAAATGAAAAAACTCAATAAAGCCCACCGGCAATCAAGAAACCAAGTCACTTAATTGATGTGGCCATCTGATTCAAAATTGCCCTATGCCTCCGTAAAGCAAAATCCAAACCTTATCCACGTTCAAATTTCAAAACCCAAAAAATGCAGATGTAAAATGAGAGAATTACCAGGCTTCAGATCACGGTGTATGATCCCATGAGAATGCAAGCATTCCATAGCACAAGCTATATCAAGTGCGAAACCAATAGCAACACGCATATCTAAGCACCTCGGCCGCATGTTCAGCAAATACTTCCGTAGAGTCCCACCCAGCAGAAGCTCAGTAACTATCACCATTACAGGCTCCTTGCAGGCACCAATAAACTGTTAAAGACAAGGGTTCAACAATCAGAGTTAGAATTGAAAGAAACTATTACAATGGCTAATCAAGTATTATCATCACTTAAACATCACATAGGCAACTATGCTAAGGGAACTGTATCCAATCCAACCTTCACTAGATTTTTATGCTGCACTGTAGACAACATTGCAACCTCTCTTGCAAACCGTCCTTCTCTCTTGGCTATCTCCTCAGGAGTTTCTCCCTTATGAAGTATTTTAATTGCAACAGTCTGGTTTTTATATCTGCATAAAGAGGAGACAAATGAAAGAAAGTTGAGAGAGAAAAGGTGACATTGCTACAAACAATATATATATATATATATATATATAATTACGGATAAAACGGGCTGAAAACATATTCAAGATCTCAATCCAGACGCAACTACGTATAATTCAATGAAAGTCTTCACTATTTTACAAGAAGAATTATATATTCCCACTCCCCAGTTTCTGTTTGAGACACAGATTAAAGTTTTAGACAAAATGGGGAAAGAATAGAGCATAATCTAGACATGAATGCCTGGAATATCAGCTAAACGTAAAACCCACAAATAAATCAGAAAGACTACTAATTCCCCCAATTGATAGATTTTGAACAATGTAATGATGAAGTAGGTGAATTTGGCAAAGAGAAAAAAAAGTTGGGACTCACAGTGAAGGCATTACCCAGAAAAATACAAACCAGTAATCAAAGAAGGAAAAAAGTAAAGGATTTTGCAAACTTACTTTCCCTCATAGACCTTGGCATGAGCTCCTTCTCTGATTCTTGGACCAACAAAGAGATGCTTTGAATCAATCAACCATTTAGCATCCAATTTGAACTCATCAGCCGTGTAAATTCTACTCCCAGAATCCATAATTCTAAAAGAGGAAAGGGCTCAAACATCTATATCTAGCAAGTAATCATCATAAAAGTTTACCCCCTTTGTAAATAGTAAAAAAAACATATATCAGAAACTCAAAAAGATGGAAGTTTTTTCAATGCTCATTCATTCACCAAAAAGCTGGAGTTAAGGGAAGAGAGTGAGAGAAGCAGAAAAAGATATGATCTGGGGTGGTGTATGTTTTCGATAAAAAACCTCAAAGATGCAAAGTTTCAGAAGTGTAATGGGTTGGATGTGTCCTAAATGAAAGCAGGAAAAGAAAGGAACCCCACATGTGTAGTGTACTGTAGTAAAAGATGGAGGAAAGTAGATGGGATGAAGAAAGATACCCCAAACTACAGCAAAGTAAGGAAAGCAAGGCAAGATACGTTGAAAGTCCAATCTCCAAACATGTGTCATCAAAATTCATGGGGAAAGGAGAAGACGAGAACAACATCAAATCTGCTCTTCCATCATTTCCTAATCTCTCTCCTTCTAGAACTTGACTTGACTCCTTTTATTTCACCCTAATATTGTATGAGCGTTTTTAAGAGAGTATTTAATAAAATTATTCTATTTATTAATTAAAGAATTGAATTTAAAGTTTTTTATTTTAATAAACTATTAAAAATAAAATAAAACAAAATAATTTTAAAATATGAATAAAACTTATCTATCTAAATAAGATTTGTCTAATTAAATAAATTTAAAATATATATTAATTTCAACACCCTCCCTCAAGTTAGTGCATATATATCAATCATGCTCAACTTGCTTACAAGAAAATCAAAGCTTATCCTAGAGAGCCCTTTAGTGAGTATGTCAGCAATCTGTTGTTTTGAAAGAACAAACGGTATGCACACTTGGCCTTTTTCAATCTTCTCCTTGATAAAGTTTCTATCAATCTCAACATGTTTAGTTCTGTCATGCTGGACTAGGTTGTGAGCAATACTAATGGCAGTTTTGCTATCACAATACAACTTCATTGGTGAAGTTATTGGTTTCATCAACTCTTACATAATTCTTTTTAACCACATCATTTCACAAATTCCTTGAGCCATTAATCTAAACTCAGCTTCTGCACTACTTCTTGCTACAACATTTTGTTTTTTGCTTCGCCAAGTCATAAGGTTTCCCCAAACAAGTGTATAGTATCCTGATGTAGATCTTCTAATCTGTTATTGAGCCTGCCCAATCTGCATCTGTATAAGCTTCAATTTGTCTTTGTTTTGATTTCTTGAAGAATAACCCATTTCCATGTAAACTCTTCAAGTACCTGAGAATCTGAAACACTACTTCTTCATATTCCTCCATTGGGGAGTGCATAAATTGACTCACTAAGCTCACTGCAAAAACTATGTCTGGCCTTGTATGTGATAAGTAAATTAACTTACCAACTAATCTTTGGTACTGCCCTTTATCAACTAATTGACCTTCTTTATTTCTGAATTTTGCATTTGAATCAATTGGTGTGTCAATTGGACGACAACCACTCATCCCAGCCTCTTTTAAAAAATCAATCACATATTTTTCTGAGAGACCACAAGACCCTTCTTTGATCGAGCAACTTCCATTCCAAGAAAGTATTTCAAAGGACCCAAGTCTTTGATCTCAAACTCCAATGCTAGATGCTCCTTAAGACTCATTATTTCATCCACATCATCTCCTGTAAGAATGATATCATCGACATAAACTATAATAGCTGCTATTCTACCTCTTTGTGAGTGTCGATAGAACACGTATAATCAGCTTGTCCTTGTGAGTAACCTTGTTTTTTAACAACTTGAGTGAATCGTTCAAACCAAGCTCGAGGAGACTACTTTATACCATACAAAGATTTCCTGAGCTTACATAGTCGAGTTCCAAATTTTTCTTCAAAACCTGGAGGAGGATCCATGTAAACTTCTTCTTCAAGTTTCCCATTTAGGAAAGCATTCTTCACATCTAGCTACTGTAAGGACCAATCAAGACTAACAGCAATTGATAAAAGAACTCTAACAGAATCTAATTTGGCCACTAGAGCAAATGTTTCAAGATAATCTATCCCGTATGTTTGAGTGTACCCTTTAGCCACCAGTCGGGCTTTGTATCTATCTAAAGATCCATCCGATTTGAATTTGGTTGTGAACACCCATTTATAGCCTATAGTTTTTTTCCTTACAGGTAATTCCACTGTTTCCCATGTACCTATTTTTTCAAGAGCGTGCATCTCCTCTAAAATAGCCTCCTTCCACTCAGGAACTTGTAAAGCATCTTTCACATTTTTGGGTATTTTCACAGTATTGAGACACGAAACAAAAGTTGAGAATGTTGAAGACAACGCTTTATAGGAACAAAGTTAGACATGGGATATTTAACAAATTTCTAACACCTTTTCTTTTAGTAAATGGAATATCTAAATTAGAAAATTTATTGGTTAGATTAAAAGCTTTACTTGGACTTTTGGCAAGATCTTGCGGGTCGGATTCTTAGTGATGAATCTGGTGGATTCCACTTTCTTCCTTTCGATTTCTTCTTGAGTAAACAATTAACTCCTTTGTTTGTTATTTATTCTCATGATCAGACTCTACACCTTCATTGTAACATTTGGGATTTAGGGGTTATGCATTTTAACTTAAATGTATGTGGTAGCATGCTTATGTGTGGGTTGAATATGTGTTGGGGACTTCGGGAACTTTAGAATGTAGGAGAATGCCTTAGAAAAATATTAGATTTTGAGTCTTAAAATGGAGCTAAGCAAGATAGACCTTAAGAAAAATTGTATGGGATTTTAGACACAAGAATTCAGTTGGCAAAGTGGCAAGGGAGACGCCACTTAGGGCCTTGGAAGGTGACGCTACAAGCAAAGGAAGGGGCTTAGGTTCAACAAAGATAAGCAACATTTTGGGCTTGAATTTTTCGCAAATAGGAGTAGTGATGGACGGCACAAGGACTTTAAGTGGATGAGGATGAGACTTGGTCATATTCTTTTAAAAAGAGTTGACTCATTCAAATTATTTTGAATGAGTAAATAAGAGGAAAAATAGGAGAAAAAGAAGGAAGCTGATAGGGGAAAAAGAGTTGGCCGGCCAAGGGATTTCTTTAGTGTCAATTTCGGTCATGTTGGAGGGGGAGGAAGCCGAATATGCATAGTGAAGTTTAGGCATTCTCTTTGTGCAATTTCTTTGTCTCGAAAACTTGTGTTCTTTTTCTTGTGGAATCGAAATAGGAGATCACTTGTGCACCTTTTTCTCTCTTGACCAAAAGCCGAAACCATTTGTACATTCCCTTCTCAATCTCACCATTGCCGAATTCTTTTAGCCTTCTTCTATACTTCTTCCCTTTCTCTCAACCGCAAGTCTATACCTACTCTTTTGGTGGCCGAATATCCCATCTCCATTTGAGAGTATTAACCGAATCTTATGTCCCTCATTCTCTTTTCTTTTTCGTAAATCCTTAAAGCCGAAACATTTACCATCTAGCCGATTTCTTCATCTATTTCTCCTTCAAAGTCAATACTTTTCTATAGTAGCCGAATTCCTCTGTGGTTCTAAGCAAGAGTGCAATCGATTTCAACATTAGGGGTAAGGATCAACAGTCATTCGTTTTTCTTTCTTTTTTTTTTGGATTAGCCGAATCTAAGGATCTAATCCCTCTTATTCTCAATTGGCAGAAACCTTGAAGGGGGATTTCGAGATTCTTTTGTAGACGATGATTAGGGGGAGATCATTCGAGATTTGAATACCCAAGGTAAGTGAAGTGTGATCTTAGGCCGAAGGCCATTTACTTTGGTTTATTAAATGTTAGAATCGAATCTAACATATACCATATAGGAATTTCGATAGACTCCACAAACAAGTGATGGATTCGGGATTTAGACGATCAAGGTAAGGGATGTTAATATTCGGCCAAGGGCCACTTTTTGTTCTAAGACTATGCCGATTCTAACTATGGTGTCTTAGGGGGTTTTCAACAGATCTTCGGGATTTGGCTAAGCAACCTAGGTAAGGTCTCTAGTGTTTTAGATCTGTTTCCTATTCGTTCAAAAGCCGAAAACTAACCGTTTGAGTGTACTAATGCTTAGCCGATTGTAAGGGGGGACATCATGAAGTTTCGGGATTTGGTTGGTAACCAAATCGGCAGCAAGGAAAAAGGGGATCTAGAGTATTAGATCGGGATTTTTGAGATTTCAATTAGATCTACGAGTAATCAGGTGTGTAACCCACCCTAAATTCCTAATTAACAATAATATTGATTTGTATATGTTAATAAGGCTATGCATGAATAAGGCTAAGGGTACCATTCCATGGTACAATTGCATTCAGTGCACGCTACCCCTAACTCTCGGATAATTAAAGTTTATAAAATATGAATATGGATATATGAGAAACATCGTTATGGCTATGGGGTAGGGTATAATGCATGTTATTCGTATGTTTTGTATGTTGCATGGCCATATGGGTGATTATGTGAAAGGGAAGTGATCCGTGGTTCCTACCACAATATCCGGTGACTCACACATTATCTCGTGACTATGTCACATAATATGAATCTGGTGACTCATCACATTATCTCGTGGCTATGCCACAATTATAAAGGCGATGTGCGCTTGATCGCAATGATCGCCTTCGATGGTGTGTAGCGGATGGAGGGTCGATTTAGTAATCCCCATGGTGTGATCGGTCGGTGCGGTGATGTGTAGAGGTTGGATCTAGGTGGTTTGGGTTGCATCATGGTTTACGCTTATTTTATGTGAATTAATATGCCCGGTATGTTTTGGGAGTCTATGTTGGTAGTTACACATCGAGTCTGTTGACTCACCCTTCGTGGGCTAACTTTTGCGATGGCACTCGAGAGATGGACCGGTCAATAGAATTTAGCGGTGGCCATGCACATTTCAGATTTTCGATTTTCTTATTAAGTTTATATTTATTTATTTTGGGTTATATTTTGGTGTAATAAGGCCATTATTACTTAACCGCTTTTATTTTCATTGCGTTTTAAATTTACGATATGATACTGAACAACATCAATTGTTTTGAAACTCAATCACCTACGAGTTTTTTTTCAAGTTACAAAATATTAAACTCTAAAATTCTAATATTTCTTTAACTTGTAACTTTTGAAATATGAAATTATCGATTTAGTACAAAATTCAATTACAACTCAATTTTTAACTTGAGAACAACCCAAATCTATTTTCTTCGAATCCACCATGATTTTCAAAATGTCATATGAGACTTAACTACGTTTTACTCAAGAAGCATGCCAGATCCGGTCAGGGCTTGTGGGCCAGGTTTGGGGTGTTTCATTCATACTCCTTTTCATTAACAACATTAACATCACTAATTTTTGTGTTAATCATAAATTCGCCTTCCCCATTATTAGAATCCCTATGTTGTATATTCCTAGTGTTTTTTTGATCAATTATAGAATCTTCCTTACTATAATTCCCTCCCTAAGTATTAGAATCAAAGTAAGATTGCATTTCAACAAATGTGACATCTATGGTAACAATAATCTTCCTATCAATTGGATTGTAACATTCGTAACCCTTTTTATTAGATGCATAGCCAACAAAGACGCATTTTTTGCTCTAGGATCTAGTTTACCTTGGTTGTGAAGATGAACAAAAGCACTACACCCAAAATCTCGGAGGGATAAATCTGTGATCAATTTAGAGTTAGGAAAGTTATTTTTAAAAAGACTGAAAGGAGTTCTATAGTTTAGAGTTTTACTAGGCATTCTATTAATAAGATATGTAGCTGTTAACAAGGCTTCACCTCAACGATAATGTGGTACCTGACTAGTAAACATCAAGGCTCTAGTTACTTCCAAAAGATGTTGGGTTTTTCTTTCAGCAACCCCATTTTGTTGTGGTGTATTTGTACAAGAGCTTTGGTGGACTATACCATGTTTGGTTAAGAAAACACCTAATTGGTCACTAAAAAATTCCCCACCATTGTCACTTTTGAAGTACTTATATTCTCACATAAACTTGTGTTTTTACCATAGCATAAAAAGACAAAATATTTTTAACTTCAGACTTATCTTTTAATAAAAACACTCAACAAATGCGAGTATGATCATCAATAAATGTGACAAACCAACGTTTTCCTGAAAAAGTTGAGACTCTCGAAGGTCCCCAAACATCTCTATGAATTAAAGAAAAAGGTTTGGAAGCTTTATATTTTTGAGGTGGGAAGAATGACCGATGATGTTTAGCCAATTCACAAAATTCACAGTGATATGAAGAAGGACTTTTATTTTTAAATAGATCAAGTAACAAATATCTTAAATAATAAAAATTAGTATGTCTAAGCCTATAATGCCAAATCATAACCTTATCAAAACTAGAGGCAGGATTTAAACATAAATTAGTTGTTGGTTGACTTAGATGGTCGTCGTCAAGAAGGTAAATTCCACCAGATTCTTTAGCATTGCCAATCATCCTCCCTGAGACTATGTGTAACACCCCAAACCCTACCATGAGTCCCGACGGATCCGGTATGTCACGGGTAAAATAATTTGAATCATTTTGAGTGTCGGTGAAAATTTGTTAAAATGTGTCTAAGGTATTAAAACGGTGTTTGAAAACTCATTGGGCTTTTTATAAACATGGTTGTGTTGATAAACCCTTTGAAAACGTTTGATCATGTAACATTTTAAAATCGTCAAAGTTATAGTTGACTTGGTTTATTTTGTTACACGATGGTAACATCTTTGAAAACACGTAGAAGTTTATTAAGGTTGAAAAGTTACTTTTAACGGTTTATTTATCATTTGTAAATTCATTTGTAGCATAACATAATTTAAATAAAATAACATCCAAATAATAAATAGCGGCCTTATTACAATCCCAAAATAAAATGACTTAGAAAATAAATAATATTATCTATAACAAAATAAGTTTAAATCCAACGATAAGCATGGCCACCTCGAGTCCTCTCCGGCTCCATCTCCGCGATCTACTCATCTGCAAAATAGTAAGGGAAGGGGTGAGTCACCAAGACTCAGTGTGTAAATCCCCCACCCGGAAATGCAACTCATACACAAGATATTAATAAACATGCAATTATGCAACCCACTAACCATCCATACTCCTTTACTACCCCGTGTGGTCAAAACCACTGGTGGTCAAAACCACTGGTGACTAGTGTCACAAATTTAATGATGGGGCCAACCCATCGTGTGGTCAAAACCACTGATGACCATAGGTCACAAATATCATAGTGTGGTCAAAACCACTGGTGGTACCAAACCACTGGAACTTAGTCACAATTATCATCGGTGTGGTCAAAACCACTGGTGACCGAAGTCACAATAAAACTGATGGGGCCAACCCATCTTGTGGTCAAAACCACTGGTGATAGTCCATAAGAATCATCCCCCTCCTCTCATCAATCCCACCATCATCATGCTTACATAACAATATCATAATCCCATATATATCATGCAACTATGTACAACATATCATTTAACAGCATATGATGGCAATCTCAATCATATATCATAGATCACAAGTTAGGGGACTTACCCGGAAACCATGATTATGCCACAAGCTAATCACTACCAAAATTATTAACAAGGCAACAATATAGCAAAGTCTACTAATAAAGTGTGTAAAGAGTTTACACACCTGTTACTACCGAAATTCCTAGATCCTGAAGATTCGATCTATGACGCTAGATCTTGACCCTATATTCGGCCAATTACCAAGGTTAGTGACTTTGGCCTATTCGGCCAAACCAAATGATACCAAAGGCTCTTGCGGCACTTACCTTAAACTGATTTGATTTCCAAACAAATCCCGAAGCCTTAATTAGCCCCTAAATCCATGGCACACATTAGTTTTGGCATTTAAACATAAACTTTTTGACAAATGGCCCTTGGCCGAATGATGTATAAGCCTTACCATCACTTACCAAAATAGTTTGAAATCCTGGAAGCTTCCTTCAATCGGCTATGGCCTCCTTACTGAAACACCCCAAACCCGACCCACGAGCCTTGACCGGATCTGGTATGTTCCCCGGTGTAAACCGTTTCAAATTCTTTTGTTGCTTAGGAAAAACTTGTGTGATTTGGAAGAAAGATCATTTTGGGTTGGGCTTGAGTTGAAAACAAGTTTATTTCATTAGTAAAAATTCTTTTACTTTAGGTGACAAAACGTTTGGACTTTGTTTTAAAATAAATTTACTTAATCTTTTAATAAATTTAAAGTTTGTAAGCTTAATAAATAAAAGCAAAGTAAAGTGGTGCTACTATGGCCTTATTACATCAAATAATTCCCAAAATTTAAATTCAAAATACTTAAAATAAAAATAAATGAACTTCTTGCTGTGCATAGCCATCCCTAAGCATCTGTCGGCCCGGTCCATCACTGATCGTCACTTGAAAAGTAATCCCACAACGGGGTAAGTCAACAGACTCAATGTGTAACCAACACTAAAATTTAATAATCAGGCATACAATATCATACATGTTCATAAAGCATTTAAGCAGTAAAATAATGATGCAACCTCAACCCAAACCTATATGCCATCCGCTACACACCACCCGTACCATCCTCGCACACCGTGGGGACTACTAAGTCAACCCTCCTTCCGCTACACTCCATATCGCGGTCTTAGGTCACCGCGATTCGTGGTCTTAGGTCACCACGCTCAGATTTCTATGGTCTTAGGTCACCACATTCGATTAATGTGGTCTTAGGTCACTACATTCAGATATCACGGTCTTAGGTCACCGTGTTTGTGGTCTTAGGTCACCATATTCACTTCCACAAAAATAAACCCATATGCCCCATATAATAGTAATATGCATAAATATGCCAGAGTTCACATTCTTATTCTTATTCTCATGTTACAATTAACATATTTCATAATCCTAATAGGAGTAGGAAACATACCTGAGTACTTTGTACCATAACATGGTACCTTAGCCACTTTCATATTCTTAATATCACATATATTAATTAAACGTAGCCATAAAACATATTATGATATAGTGTGGGGTACACACCTGATTCGCTTAACGATTTCACTTGAAATCCGAAACCGAAACTCTCGCTTTAGATTTTAAGTCCCTACATTCGGCCAACCTTAGTATGTTAATATAAGGCCTATTCGGCCATAAAACCAAATCCTAGTAGGGTTTGTACACTAAGACTTACCTTAATGCCGATTTGCTTATCACTCAAATCCTGAAAACTTTTCTTTTCTTCTCCTTGTATTCAGCCAAACACTAGATCTCTACATAGGTTCGTTTTCGGCTTTTAAGATAATAAGAAAATAGATCTATGTACTAAAGTAAGGCCTTAGCAATGCTATAGTGCTTACCTTGCGGATCTTAAATCCCAAAACTCACCGAATAACTAGGGAACATGCGCTTATGGTGCACCTTCTGAAACAATTTCACCTTCCTTGTAGTCAACACTAGCAAATCTCGAATGATCTTTCCAAATTTCGCAAACAAGATATTAATGATATTAGTTCCTATGTTGCGCTTAAAAAGAGAATAAATTAATGGCCATAAAATTCTTACCCTTAATATTGAATTCGACAAGACTAAGCTTGAAGCCACTTGATATATTCGGCTATGGCCTTAAAAGGCTTACTTAGGCTTTTGGAGGGATTAGAAGGAAAAGAGAAGAAAGAATAAAGATAGAGGATTAATTAGAGCACAAGGTATTTCACTTTGGCTAACAAAAGAAGAATAAAGCAGAGGAAATTCTAAGAGAGAGGAGAATATGCTTAAGAAATTTGGCAAAGGAAGAGTGAATGAATGAATGAATGGCCTCTTTTCCTTTTATAGCCAAAATTACTAACTTAGAATCCCTTACTTGGCTATCACTGTTCTATTTTGATAGCTTTATCTCTTATTTAGCCGAAATTCTAAAGGGAATAAAACTCTTCCCTTAAGAGTCCCTATTGTCGTCCATTCTAAGTAATTAAATAAAAATTACTTAAAGTCTTAGCTAGATACCGTCCACCCCTTTCCCTTGATGAGCCAAATTTAAACGAGGCCCAAATTATCCACCTAAGTGGCGTCACTCACTGGGCTTTAAGTGGTATCTTTAGGCCACTTTTCCAAGCCTGTTTGTGTGTCAAATTTCACATACTCTTTCCCTTAAGGCCACCTTGCCTTAATTTCCTCCTTTAAACTTTAAAACTCGACATTTCTAAGTCATTTCTAAGTTTCCAAAAATTTTCGTTTGGCTCTTTAAACTTGACATTTACATTTCCAAGTTTCCCGAAATGTTTACTTTCCTCTTTTGAATCATTTCCAAATCATTTCCTTATATTTATTAGTTTCCAAAAATGTTCACTTTCCTCTTTTAACTTAACATTTCCAAGTTTCCAAAATGTTCACTTTCCTCTTTTTGAAACTTAACATTTCTAAATCATTTCCTTACATTTCCAGGACATTTCCCTACATTTCCTTACATTTCCATACATTTCCTTACATTTCCATACATTTTCATACATTTCCATACATTTCGATACATTTCCATACATTTCCATACATTTCCTTACATTTCCATACATTTCCATACATTTCCATACATTTCCATACATTTCCTTACATTTCTTACATTTCCTTACATTTCCAAGGTTCTAAAATGCACACCACATATCACAAGAAACATGCTATTTCATAAAATTAAGCAAAATGCACACAATGGGATTCAACCTCTTCCTCAAAGTACTTCACTTGATGCCATAACCCTTGCACCTTAGGTGGCGTCCTTGCCACTTTTCCACATCACTTCTTATTTTTAACATAAAACCAATAATTGTCCAAAGCTTTCTCTTCCATCCTATGATTTCAAAAACCCTTAATTCACTTCGAAACACTGCCAAAACCTACTACTAATGAATTATGCACAAACGCATAACCTTAATCTAGGATGTTACACCTACAATCGGTTTAATCATTATTAAGAGTTATAGGCAATTCGGCCATAATCTTGAACCTAAAAGAGGGTATCACCCCTTACCTTGATAATTATATCGGCCCTTAAACACCACAAGTCAGCACCACTTAGTGTTGTGAGGGGGTTCGGCTACCTTTAATGAAGAGAAAGGAACCGAAAATAGCACCTTTCCTTGAGAGAGATTCAGCCAAGTGAGTCTAATGGAAGAGGCAGGATTTCGGCAGCAAAAGTGGTAGAGGTTCGGCTAATAGAGGAAGAAAAAGGAGAAGGAAGAGAGGTAGGGAATCAATGGTGGTTTCGGCTTGTAAAATAAGAAAAGAAGTAGATGGGAGATTGAGGGAGATTCGGCCAGCAACTAAGTGAAAGAAAAGAAGAAACTTGCTGAATGATTTTCGGCCAGCAGCAGTTTGAGAAAGAAAAGAATTTTTATGAAATTCGGCCCCTCTCTCTAAGTGATAAACCGAATGTGGACAGCCCTCCCCCAAGAAGTCCTATAACCGGCCATCACCTCACTTTTGTGATAAATTTTATCTTTAAATTATCACTAAATTAAAACATTGTTTATCTTCCATTCTATCCCTTAATCTCCTCTTTAAACAAATATAGTGAAATTACACTACTTAACACTTACCCTCCAGCCGAAAATATATAAAAATTTAAGCTCATCCCTATCAAAATAAGAGTCCAAAATCAAGCCACCACCTCCCCCTCTTCACGCCAGCTTCCAAAAAAAATAAAAACTCCACTGCTGCTTCTTTGGTTCGAACCCAGGACCTCACTGCCGCAGCCCTCTCTTCCAACGCCCCAGGCCATTTCTCCCAATTGACTTTCATGTCATAGAACCCTATCATTTAATTTTAAAGCCTTCCTACTTAAGCCCATCACCGCATATATAAAAATAAAATGCAAAACGCTGCTCCAGCCATTCGAACCTGCGCCCATCTTCACCTCCAACTCCTAAGTGGCGCACGGTAGCCAAACCTCAACACCTGTTTATTTTTGTTACCCGATGGTAACATCTTTGAAAACCCGTAGAAGTTTATTAAGGTTGAAAAGTTACTTTTAACCAGTTTACATATCATTTGTAAATTCATTTGTAGCATAACATAAGTAAAATAAAATAACATCCAAATAATAAATAGCGGCCTTATTACAATCCCAAAATAAAAAGATTTAGAAAATAAATAATATTATCTATAACAAAATAAGTTTAAATCCAACGATAAGCATGGCCACCTCGAGTCCTCTCCGGATCCATCTCCGCGATCTACTCATCTGCAAAATAGTAAGGGAAGGGGGTGAGTCACCATGACTCAGTGTGTAAATCCCCACCCTAAATGTAACTCATACACAAGATATTAATAAACATGCAATTATGCAACCCACTAACCATCCATACTCCTTTACTACCCCGTGTGGTCAAAACCACTGGTGGTCAAAACCACTGGTGACTAGTGTCACAAATTTAATGATGGGGCCAACCCGTCAGATGGTTAAAACCATCGATGACCATAGGTCACAAATATCATAGTGTGGTCAAAACCATCGGTGGTACCAAACCACCGGAACTTAGTCACAATTATCATCGATGTGGTCAAAACCACCGGTGACCAAGTCACAATAAACCGATGGGGCCAACCCATCTTATGGTCAAAACCACTGGTGACACCCATAAGAATCATCCCTCCTCTCATCAATCCCACCATCATCATGCTTACATAACAATATCATAATCCCATATATATCATGCACTATGTACAACATATCATTTAACAAAGATATGATGGCAATCTCAATCATATATCATAGATCACAAGTTAGGGACTTACCGGAAACCATGATTATGCCACAAGCTAATCACTACCAAAATTATTAACAAGGCAACAATATAGCAAAGTCTACTAATAAAGTGTGTAAAGAGTTTACACACCAGAATACCGAAATTCCTAGATCCCAAGATCCGATCTACGACGCTAGATCTTGACCCTATATTCGGCCAATTACCAAGGTTAGTGACTTTGGCCTATTCGGCCAAACCAAATAATACCAAAGGCTCTTACGGCACTTACCTTAAACGGATTTGATTTCCAAACAAATCCCGAAGCCTTAATTAGCCCCTAAATCCATGGCACACATTAGTTTTGGCATTTAAACATAAACTTTTTGACAAATGGCCCTTGGCCGAATGATGTATAAGCCTTACCATCACTTACCAAAATAGTTTGAAATCCCGAAAGCTTCCTTTAATCGGCTATGGCCTCCCTACAATTGGTTTAATCATTATTAAGAGTCATAGGCCATTCGGCCATAATCTTGAACCTAAAAGAGGGTATCACCCCTTACCTTGATAATTATATCGGCCCTTAAACACCACAAGTCAGCACCACTTAGTGTTGTGAGGGGGTTCGGCTACCTTCAATGAAGAGAAAAGAACTGAAAATAACACCTTTCCTCGAGGAAGATTCACCAAGTGAGTCTAATGGAAGAGGAAATTTTGGCAAAAAAAGTGGTAGAGGTTCGGCTAATAGAGGAAGAAAAGGAGAAGGAAGAGAAGTAGGAATCAATGGTGGTTTCAATTGTAAAAGAAAAAAGAAGTAGATGGGAGATTGAGGAGATTCGAAAGAAGTGAAAGAAAAGAAGAAACTTGCTAAATGATTTTCGGCCAACAGCAGTTTGAGAAAGAAAATAATTTTTATGAAATTCGGCCCCTCTCTCCAAGTGATAAACCAAATGTGGACAGCCCTCCCCCAGGAGTCCTATAACCGGCCATCACCTCACTTTTGTGATAAATTTTATCTTTAAATTATCACTAAATTAAAACATTGTTTATCTTCCATTCTATCCCTTAATCTCCTCTTTAAACAAATATAGTGAAATTACACTACTTAACACTAACCCTCCAGCTGAAAATATGTAAAAATTAAGCTCATCCCTATCAAAATAAGAGTCCAAAATCAAGCCACCACCTCCCCCTCTTCACTCCACTTCCAAAAAAATAAAACCCCATCACGCTTCTTTGGTTCAACCTAGGACCTCACCGCCAGCCCTCTTCCAACGCCCAGTGCCATTTCTCCCAATTGACTTTCATGTCATAAAACCCTATCATTTAATTTTAAAGCCTTCCTACTTAAGCCCATCACCGCATATATAAAAATAAAATGCAAAACTCCTTGCAAACCATTCAACTCGTGCCCATCTTCACCTCCAACTCCTAAGTGGCGCCCAGTAGCCACTTAGCCAACCCAACTTTCATGTCTAAACCTTACCCACAAAATTCTTTAAAGCCTTCTTACTTGGCCCCTTCCTTTAACGCCAAAAAGCCCAAAAATAAAACTCATCCCCTTGTATCTCCCAAGAATCGAACGCTCCGCCCATTCATCCCCTAAGCCTTTAAGTGGCGCATGGAAGCCACTTTGCCAATTAATTTTTGTGTCATGCTTCTCCCTAAATTTTACTTAACCCCTACCTCACCTAGCTCCTTTCTTTAAAATACTTAGAAAGAAATTTTAGTTCTAAGTCGAGGCCTAGCTCGGGTTATTTCTAGACCCTAAAACATGTCAAATGATCCCAGATTTAATTCTTCAAGTACACACATGGGAAAATAATTAAATTTTAGACAACCCCTAATTCGTGATGTTACAGTTCTACCCCTTAAAAGAATTTCGCCTCAAAATTACCTAGATCAAGAGTGGGGTATTCTCGCCGCATCACATCCTCGGGTTCTCATGTGGCCTCCTCCGTACCATGATTCCGCTTACAACACCTTCACCAAAGGCACGGACTTCCCTCGAAGAACTTTGACATCTCGATCCAAGATTTGTACTCGCTCCTCCTCGAAAGACAAGTCCGAGTTCACCTCAATTTCCGCTATCGGCACTACATGTGAGGGGTCTGATCGATAGCGCCTCAGCATCGAAACATGGAAGACATCATGGATCTGGCTCAATTTCACCGGCAACTCAAGCTGGTAAGCTACCGGTCCCACGTATTTCAACACCGTGTACGGTCCGATGAATCTAGGGCTTAGCTTGCCCTTCCGGCCAAACCTCAGCACCTTCTTCGAAGGTCATACCTTCAAGAAGACCTTATCACCCACTACATATTCAACCTCTCATCGCTTAAGATCAGCGTAGGATTTCTGCCTGTCCGACGCCTCCTTAAGATGATCCCGGATTACTCTAACTTTATCCACCGTCTCTGCCACTAACTCTGGACCCAACATCCGATGTTCTCCTAGTTCCGTCCAACATGTAGGAGTACGACATTTCTGACCATACAGCGCCTCATACGGGGCCATCTGAATACTCGCTTGATAACTATTGTTATAAGCGAACTCTGCCAAAGGTAGGTACTCCTCCCAACTACCACGAAAGTCCAAAACACAGCCCCTCAGCATATCTTCCAATACTTGGATAACCCTCTCAGATTGTCCATCGGACTGCGGATGGAAAGCCGTGCTAAAATTCAACTTAGTGCCTAACTCCTGATGTAAGGCCTTCTAAAATCTCGACGTGAACCGATGATCCCGATCTGAGATAATGGACACCGGTACTCCATGTAACTGCACTATCTCAGCGATATACAACTTAGCTAGCCTTTGGAGCGAATAGTCAACCCTTATCGGTATAAAATGGGCTGACTTAGTCAATCGGTCTACTACCACCCAAACTGCATCTTTCTTACTGGGCGTAAGGGGAAGCCCACTTACAAAATCCATAGTAATTTCCTCCCACTTCCACTGTGGAATCTTTACCGGCTGTAACAGCCCTGATGGCAATTGATGCTCAGCCTTAACTTGCTGACATGTCAAACACTTGCCTACCAACTCGGTCACTTCCAGCTTAAGACCCGGCCACCAAAGCTGCTCCCTTAAATCCCGATACATCTTGCTGCTTCCCGGGTGCATAGCATACGCACTGCTATGAGCTTCTTTAAGGATTCGCTGCCTCAATTCATCATCCTTAGGCATGCATACTCTCCCCTGAAAGTACAACACTCCATCACTGCTCAAGATGAAACCTTCGGCCTCACCATTCTATACTTGCAACCTTCGAGTATTCAAAGCTTCATCAGTCATCTGCCTTTCTTTAACCTCATTAATCCAAGACGGCTTCACTTGCAATTCTGCCAAAAGGCTCCCATCCTCATAGAGACTTAGATGAGTAAACATTGCTCGTAAATCCGCTACCACCTTTTGGCTCAATGCATCAGTTACCACATTAGCCTTCCCCGAATGGTATTCGATTGAGCAATCGTAGCCCTTTAGCAACTCAATCCACCTCCGCTGCCTCAGATTCAAATCTTTCTGAGTGAGGAGGTACTTCAGACTTTTGTGATCTTTGTACACTACCGACTTCTCCCCATACAGGTAGTGCCTCCAGATCTTCAAGGCAAATACCACAGTAGCCAATTCCAAGTCATGTGTTGGGTAGTTACTTTCGTGATGCCCCAATTGCCGTGACGCATAAGCGACCACCTTCCCTTCTTGCATCAACACACACCCTAAATCGGTATGCGATGCATCGCAATATACAGTGAACTCCTTTCTTGCCTCAGGCTGAATTAAAACCGGTGTTTCTGTCAGAATTCTCTTCAGCTTATCGAAACTCTCTTGCTGCTTTTCAGACCACACAAACAGAACCCCTTTTCTCAACAGCTTAGTCAACGGTGCTGCGATTAAGGAGAAATTCTCCACGAATCTCCTATAATATCCTGCTAACCACAGAAAACTCTAAATTTCCGTAACAGACTTGGGTGGTTTCCACTCTAATACTGCTTCAATCTTACGGGGATCTACCCTGATGCCCTCAGCTGAAACTACATGCCCTAGAAAAGTTGCCTCCTTGAGCCAGAACTCACATTTGCTGAATTTGGCGTACACTGCTTCTCCCTTAGAACTTGTAGAACGACATGAAGATGTGCATCATGCTCCTCTTCCGACTTTGAGTACACCAAAATGTCATCTATGAAGACCATGACGAATCGATCCAGATAGGGTTGGAAAACCCGGTTCATTATGTCCATAAATGCAGCCGGTGCATTTGTTAAACCAAAAGATTACCAGAAATTCGTAGTGTCCATACCGAGTACGGAATGCCGTCTTGTGGACATCAGCCTCCTTCACCTTAAGCTGATGGTACCCTAACCTAAGGTAAATCTTAGAAAACACTGATGCCCCTTTGAGTTGATCGAACAGATCGTCAATCCTGGTAAGGGATACGGTTCTTTATTTCAACTTGTTCAACTTGTCGATAGTCTATACACATCCTCATTGTCCCATCCTTCTTCTTGACAAACAAAGATGGAGCTCCCAAGGCGATACACTTGGTCAAATGAACCCTCTATCCAATAATTCTTTGAATCTGCGCTTCAATTCTACCAATTCTTTCACGCCATCCGATCACGGAGCTATAGATCTTGGAGCGGTTTGAAATGATCGATACCAAATTCAACCTCACGGTCCGGAGGTAGACCCGGAAGTTTCTCTGGGAACATCAACATAGTCCCTTACAGTCCGGACATCTCCCACAGCAACATCCTTAGCTCCCAAAGCATAAACATGCACCACATAAGCTTTACAACCCTTCCTAACCATCCTTTCGGCCTTTAATGCCGAAACCAAATTAGATAGGTAATCTCTCCTTTTACCTATCATCACCACCTCATCACCTTCTACGATCTTTATTACCATGCGCTTAGATGCACAATCCAGGCTAGCCTGATACTTTACTAGCCAATCTATCCCGAGGATTAAGTCGAACTCCTGGAACGGTAGTTCCATCAAATCAGCCAAGAACACGACCCCTTGGAGTTCTAGGGGTACGTTCCTATAGAGTTTTCTTACTTCTACAGAGTGACCTAAAGGCTTAATACAGTCATCTTCCTAGAAGTAAGCTCAGAGTCTAGATGCAGAGTTTCCACTACGCTACTAGCAATGTACGAGTGGGTTGAGCCAATGTCAATTAAAGTATTATAGGGCACACCAAAGATTAAGAACATACCGGTTATGACGTCTGGTGCGTCGCCCTCTTCTTGACGCCTCGCGGTATAGACTAGACCGGGTTACTTAGTCTCAGTATCACCGGTACCTCCCCTCGGTGCCCCACGACCTCCGCCAAAGACCATTACCTCCTCTTCCGCACCACGACCTCTCTGTGGTCATTGGTTATCCCTCCTGCTTGGTACACGATCCCGACCTCTGGATCTCAGTCTAACTGTTTTCTTCGGACAATCTCTAACTCGATGCTCCAAGGACCCACACTCGAAGCATCTCTGATTACCATTCCAACACTCCCCCGTGTGAGACTTGCCACACCGAGCACACCATGGCGGCCATTGGGGATTAGCAGCAGCAAGAAGCCTAAGCACTTGATCCGACCCACCAAACCTCATCCTTTTTTGCTGATTACCAGAAAATTTTGAAGGTCCGGAGCTCCTCTTATTCTAATTCCGATCTTGGTTCTGTCTAACCGACTGTCTTACCCCTTCAGTAACCTTCGATTTCTCCACTAAGACCGCGAACTCCCGTTCCTGTTGTGGAGCTATCATCATTCTCAACTCATCTCTAAGCCCATCCTAAAATCTAACACAGCGTTCATGCTCGATACCCACAATACCACGAGCATACCTACTCAACCGGAGAAATTTGGCCTCATACTCTGCCACCGTCTTATTGCCTTGAACCAGGTTCAAGAAAGCCTTCCGCTGTGCATCCACGTAGCTAGTTCCGATATACTTCTTTTGATAGGCATCTCTGAAGAATTCCCAGGTGAGATTTTCTGCCACCGTTCCATCCCTTACGGTGAGCCACCACTGGTATAACTCATCCCGAAGCAAAGAGATGATACCTTCAATTCTCTTCACCAGTGAAATCTAGGTCATCCATGATCCTTTCATTGCTTCCAACCAAGACTCACGCAAGACTGGTGCCACTCCTAAACTCCTCTAAATACTTCGCTCCATTAGCCCGAGTCATTCAACCACGATTTACTTGCCCTCGCACCCATGCCACCTCAAGAGTAACTCATTCCAATACCGTAATACTGACTTGAGATATGACATCATTACCACCGCTTGATCTTGAACTTGCCTTTACGGTAGATCTAGCATCTCATTTTAGGCCCATGTCCGGACCTCGCGGTTCGGACAAAGTCATCCTACCCCTTCCACTACCACGTGCGGATGTCCACGACGCCTTGTACTCATTTCTAACGATCGCGTTTATCTGCTTAAGAATTTTATGCATTAGTACTTGTTTCTTGGATTATCCGCTAAGGAAAAGAGTTTTAGGAGTGGTTCTTTCGTAATCATACATGCACACGCTTTTTCATTCATTCATTCAAAGAGATGTTGTAGTTTTCATGGTGATTGTTTTTCCACTACTCGAGGGTATTTTCGTAATTTGTCCTATAGGGTATTTTTGTAATTTTCCAAAATAAAAGTTTTCGAGATGATTTTGTCAAAAGCATTTTGAAATTCTTAAATTCTTGGGGTATTTTGAAAAATTTTGAAATTGAGGGGTCTTTCAAATTTTGAAACTTTTTTGGTAATTTTCACAAATCGAGGTAAATTTGTAAAATTTTAAGAAATCGGGATATTTCAATAGTTGTAAATCTTTGATGGTTCTTTTTGAGAATTGCATTTTCCAAAATAGTGATGTTGCAAAATTTTGAAATCAAGGTCATTCTGTGATAATTTTATTAAAATTGGGTATTTTAGAAATTTCATGATTCAATTTTGTAATTTCACCACTAGGGTATTTTAGTAATTTTTCATATTCGAAAGATTTCCAAAATTTTAGTTCTAAGTGATTTCACAAAGAATGATATTTTGAAAATTTTCCATTTGAGGGTATTTTGGTAATTTATAAGCATATGGAGGTATTTTGGTCATTTTTCAACCGAGGGTATTTTGGTTATTTTTTTTTTTTTAAAAACAAGGTTTTAGTTATTTCCAAAAACAAAGCGGCTAGTCCCTTTCGGTTTTAGTTATCAAGTTTAGCTTTGTGAGTGTGTCGTCTCATTAGGATGAACCGTTACTACGCACTGGTAGGATTCAAGTGAGTAGGAGGTGAGTCACGATGGTCGCTAAATACCAAGCCCCCACCGAATCCAATCCTAGACATGCGTATAAATATTGCCACATCCCTTGCTCAGTGACAACTCACAGCGTTGTTTAGGGTATTATTAAATCTTATGATTGTTTGTTGGGGTATGCAAACCTTAGGGTTCAACAATTTCTATTCTAATGTTCTACGTTCCCAATTTACCCTTCTTCCCCTCATCAAATATTCACAAAGAAAATAGATAGAATTACTTACCTGGGCGGATAGGTGCCGGAGACTCGGTGCCATGCTGTTCAAGCCAACAACAGTTTCTCAAAGCATTCTAATAAGGCCTACTAATAAAAACAAAACATTTTGGGCCTTGGGCCCCCACAGCCGAGTTTTGAACTGGGTCTGATACTAAAAATGTAACACCCCAAACCCGGCCCATGAGTCCTGACCGGATCTGGTATGTCACGGGGTAAAATAATTTGAATATTTTTGAGTGTCTGGTGAAAATTTGTTAAAATGTGACTAAGGTATTAAAACGGTGTTTGAAAACTCGGTTTGGCTTTTTATAAACATGGTTGTGTTGATAAACCCTTTGAAAACGTTTGATCATGTAACATTTTAAAATCGAAAGTTATAGTTGACTTGGTTTATTTTGTTACCCGATGGTAACATCTTTGAAAACCCGTAGAAGTTTATTAAGGTTGAAAAGTTACTTTTAACCTGTTCATTTATCATTTGTAAATTCATTTGTAGCATAACATAAGTAAAATAAAATAACATCCAAATAATAAATAGCGGCCTTATTACAATCCCAAAATAAAAGACTTAGAAAATAAATAATATTATCTATAACAAAATAAGTTTAAATCTAACGATAAGTATGGCCACCTCGAGTCCTCTCTGGCTCCATCTCCGCGATCTACTCATCTGCAAAATAGTAAGGGAAGGGGGTGAGTCACCAAGACTCAGTGTGTAAATCTCCCACCCGGAAATGCAACTCATACACAAGATATTAATAAACATGCAATTATGCAACCCACTAACCATCCATACTCCTTTACTACCCCGTGTGCTCAAAACCACTGGTGGTCAAAACCACGGTGACTAGTGTCACAAATTTAATGATGGGGCCAACCCATCGTGTGGTCAAAACCATCGATGACCATAGGTCACAAATATCATAGTGTGGTCAAAACCATCGGTGGTACCAAACCACCGGAACTTAGTCACAATTATCAATCGATGTGGTCAAAACCCTTGGTGACCAAGTCATAATAAAACCGATGGGGCCAACCCATCTTGTGGTCAAAACCACTGGTGACAGTCCATAAGAATCATCCCCTCCTCTCATCAATCCCACCATCATCATGCTTACATAACAATATCATAATCCCATATATATCATGCACTATGTACAACATATCATTTAACATCTTTATGATGGAAATCTCAATCATATATCATAGATCACAAGTTAGGGGACTTACCTAGAAACCATGATTATGCCACAAGCTAATCACTACCAAAATTATTAACAAGGCAACAATATAGCAAAGTCTACTAATAAAGTGTGAAAAGAGTTTACACACCGTTACTACCGAAATTCCTAGATCCCAAGATCCGATCTACGACACTAGATCTTGACCCTATATTCGACCATTACCAATGTTAGTGACTTTGGCCTATTCGGCCAAACCAAATAATACCAAAGGCTCTTTTACGGACTTACCTTGAACGGATTTGATTTCCAAACAAATCCAAGCCTCTAATTAGCCCCTCCATGGCACACATTAGTTTTGGCATTTAAACATAAACTTTTTGACAAATGGCCCTTGGCCTGATGTATAAGTTTGCCATCACTTACCAAAATAGTTTGAAATCCGAAGCCTTCAATCGGTTATGGCCTCCCCAATCATAATCATTATTAAGAGTCATAGGCCATTCTAAATCTTGAACCTAAAGAGGTATCACCCTTACCTTGATAATTATATCGCCCTAAACACCACAAGTCAGCACCACTTAGTGTTGTGAGGGGTTCGACTACCTTCAATGAAGGAAAGGAATCAAAAAAACACCTTTCCTCAAGGAGATTCGCCAAGTGAGTCTAATGGAAGAGGCGGAAATTTTCTCTTAAAAGTGGTAGAGGTTCATATAATAGAGGAAGAAAAGGAAAAGGAAGAGAAGTAGGAATCAATGGTGGTTTCAATTGTAAAATAAGAAAAGAAGTAGATAGGAGATTGAGGAGATTCGCCAAAGAACTAAGTGAAAGAAAAGAAGAAACTTGTTTGAATGATTTTGGCCAAGCCAGCTAGCTTGAGAAAGAAAAGAATTTTATGAAATTCGACCTTCTCTCTAAGTGATAAACCGAATGTGGATAGCCCCCCAAGGAGTCCTATAACCTACCATCACCTCACTTTTGTGATAAATTTTATCTTTAAATTATCACTAAATTAAAACATTGTTTATCTTCCATTCTATCCCTTAATCTCCTTTTAAACAAATATAATGAAATTACACTACTTAACACTTACCTCCAAATTAAAATATGTAAAAATTTAAGCTCATCCCTATCAAAATAAGAGTCCAAAATCAAGCCACCACCTCCCTCTTCACGCCATGACTTCCAAAAAAATAAAACCCCACTCTCGCTTCTTTGGTTCGAACCAAGACCTCACTTGCACAGCCTCTCTTCCAACTTCCTGTGCCATTTCTCCCAATTGACTTTCATGTCATAGAACCCTATCATTTAATTTTAAAGCCTTCCTACTTAAGCCCATCACCTTTATATAAAATAAAAATAAAAACGCCTTGCTCCGACCATTCAAACTCGCGCCCATCTTCACCTTCAACTCCTAAGTGGCGCCCAAGCCACTTAGCCAACCCAACTTTCATGGCTAAACCTTACCCACAAAATTCTTTAAAGCCTTCTTACTTGGCCCCTTCCTTTAACGCCAAAAATCCCAAAATAAAACTCATCCCCTTGTATCTCCCAAGAATCGAACCCAAGACCTCCTTCGTCCCCAAAGCCTTTAAGTGGCGCCCAAGCCACTTTGCCAATTAATTCTTTGTGTCATGCTTCTCCTAAATTTTACTTAGCCCCTAACTCACCTAGCTCCTTCTTTAAAACACTTAGAAAGAAATTTTAGTTCTAAGTCGACCTAGCTCGGGTTATTTCTAGACCCTAAAACATGTCAAATGATCATAGCATTTAATTCTTCAAGTACACACATGGGAAAAATAATTAAATTTTAGACAACCCCTAATTCAAGATGTTACACTATGTCCTGAAATTTACACATAGATGAGTCAAATATAACATGAAAATTCAAGGACTGGGATAATTTACTGACCGATATGAGATTACAAGCTAGATTTGGCACATGTAAAACATTATGTAAAACCAAGGAAGGCAAAATTTTAACAGTGCCTTTCCCGGCTATTGTCGAGAATGACCCATCTGCTACTTTTTTTTTTGTTTCCTGCACAAGGTGTGTAAGTTGAGAAAAGAAAATGACTACTAGTCATGTGATCACTAGCTCCAAAATCAACGATCCACATGTTTGTTTTACAAGGCTTGGCACTAAAAAAATAGAAAAATCAGTACCTGATTGGGAAAAGGAGGAAGAAGGATTATTGGATGAGTTAGGTAGATAAAAATTCATCCGAAATTGTGGTGATTGAATAAGCTTGTGTAGATGCTCTAGTTGCACCTTAGTGAATGAAGACCCTTCTAGAGAACTTTGGCCCTCATAATTTTCATTAGTTGTTTCAACGGTAAAACTTTCTTCCTCTGTTTGATTGTTGGATCTCTTATCTCTAATGAAGGTAGTTTTAATCATGATGCTACTAGAGATAACCTAGCCCAGATGCCATGAAAGTTTTCAAGAGAGTATTTAATAAAACTGTTCTATTTTTATTAACTAAAGAACTGAACTTAAATAGAGAAAAGAGTCCTAATCCTAATTGGGAAAATAATTCCTTATTCTAATAAACTACTAAAACATGAGGGAAATAGTTCCTTATTCTAATAAACTACTAAAAGATAAAATAGAATATTCCTAGAATATGAATAAAAGTTATCTACCTAAATAAGATTTATCTAAACAAATTTAAAATATATATGTATTTTAACACCGTCTTATAACAAGAGTGCTAATGTAAAGTTAGATTTTTCTATAGCCAACAATTAACATGATGATTTTCTTTTTCTAAATATTTTTTGAGATGTAATTACCATTTGAGGACAAACAAATATAGGTTATTAGAAATCTTCATAAGAACAAAGCCACATAATTATTTTTAGATTTGTTCATGAATTCGATCTTGACTCGATTTTAAAAAAAATTAAACTCGAGCCTAAACTTGACCTAGCCTAGCCCACCCAAAAACCTATATTAACTTCTGACTTAAGTTTTTGGATGAATTAGTTAAGAATTAATATAGTTATTACCTTTCGGTCTCAAATTAAATTAACTAATTGACATAAGTTATTTATCTTTTGACTTCACAGTTTAAATTCGATTAAATCAAGAGATGTTCGATAGACTATTCTTTCGACCTCATCTACCTAAAAAAACTTACTAGGGTCATCAATCCTAGGGTTTAATTGCACTCAATTTAATCCAACTAATTCTAAAACAAACCCTAATTCTTCAGTCAATTAATTCCACCTTCACTCTTTAATCTCCCTACGGGTTTAGTTCCTCATGAATCTAGATGCAAATTTCACTAATTTCACGTCAGACATTCAAACAAATATAAAAATAACAAAGAAGGAAAAGAGATTTTTGATCCATTGGGATGTCGATTGGGCGCGAAATTGAAAACTCGTTTAACTGTCATTGAACAAAACTCGATCTCAATTCGAACTAAAATTGCAATTGAACCCAAAGCTGAAGTAGCAAAAAATTCCCAATTAACAAACCTTAAATCCATAAACTAAAACTAAAACTAAGGGAATAAGCTCCATCAATCGGGTATTAAGTGTTACTATATATAGTGTGCTGATTTCTGACCATATTAGGTCAAATACAAGTGATTAAGACGGATTAAAATGACTTGTCAGATGAAAACACCCTTAGCTATAATTTGGCCTCGTTAAATTGATGTCGCGAAACCACAGGACCAGTGTCGTGACATTTAACATCAAATTGGAGCTTCCTTGGCCTTGAAGTTGGGTGTTGTGACATTGCACTCTGGTGTCGTGACATCAAAAGTGAATTATTTCTCCTGAAGGTTCAAAGTAGAGTGTCGTGACATTAATACCTTTAATACCCCAATTCTACTTTAAATTTGATGGTCGGGACACCACCGGCAGATGTCGCGACATTGAAGTTGTTCCTTTGATTCATTGGCCTAAAATGGTGTCCTGCACACTCAATTAACCCAGTAGTCTTTCATTAGGCCTCAATTGTCCTAAGAGGTCATCAAAGCAATCAAAACCACTTATTTTATTGAAGTTGAATATGAAATACTAAAACAGAAAACTCTTAGAAAGCTAATCAAATTACCTAAAAATAAGCTCATTAAATGCTAAAAAGAACCTAATTTTGGCAGATTAGTTAGGACTTAAATCAGCAGTTGTATTGTGAGAAATATAGTGAATCATTACTCTAGGCAAGGCCCGCAACCGTAGGCTAATGTTGAACTGCATAAACAATATCAATGTTCATCGTTACGTATATGCACTTTTGGTTTCATGATTGAAACTATGACCACAGTTCCAAGCACTATTGTAGCCACAGTTTTTTGTTTGCTGAAGCACGTATCCCATCGTTTCTATAATTGGTGTCAAAGCCTCTCACTAAACATAAATAATGATTATCTTGGTTGATATACTTGTTTGGAATGGAATTGTGGAAACCATTTTTAAGTTTTTGTTATAAAAACGGGGGTCGACTTTAAAAACGAAAATGGAGTCGCGACCAATCTTTTTTTGAGGTGTGATCGGGTCACCTTGAGATTAATCATTTTAATAAAACATTTTGATTTATTAAAATAATGATTTTGGTCTACAAAATTCGAGAAAACGGGCTCAGGATTCGGTTACCCACGAGGAAGGATTAGCACCCTCGTAGCGCACAAAAATTGGTACCTAATTGATTACTTTATGTCCTAATGTCAAAATTTTGAAAAGATTTTAAAACACGATCCTTTTGATTTTTAAAACTTATGTCCTTTAATTTTAAATGGACATTCAATTATTTGGATTTTAAAAGAAAAATTGAAACTCAGTAAATTAGAGCACGATCTTTTGAATTTTACAAACACCAAATATCCTTTGCTTTTTAGAAATCCTTGCCTCGAGATGACAAAACTTCGCATCCAGAGAGTTAGGACACCACATCTTAAATTCCCGAGGTAGGTTTTTTATTTGAAAATCATATATTTTAATTCCAAAAAAGGTATTTGATCATTTAGACTTAATGAGAAAAATCGAAGCCCGAAGAAGTTAGGACACGATTCCATCAAAACTCCAAATGTCAAAATTGCCTTATTTTAAGAAATAAAGTTTTGGATAAAAAGTGGCAATTAAAATAAATTTAAAATAAATTTAAAATAATTAAAATAAATGAATAAATAATGATTAAGTAATTAAATGGATAAATAAAAAAAGTTAAAAAATGCATAAGTTAACCTAACTCCCGCAATATGAGGATTCTATGAAATTCCTCCACCAAAAACTAACTCGAATGAAAGCAACTCAAAAAAGAAATCAAGATGAGCGAAGAAGAAAATAAGAACAAGCCACAGAAAATAAGAACGCAAAAGAGAGAAATTTTAGTAAATGGTCTCAAGAATTTTTATTACTCAAAACTCAAGTTTGTTTTACAATGAAGGAGAGGCCTCTATTTATAGTTGAGCCTCCCCAAATCCAACGGTACAAATCAATTACATCAACGGCTAAGATTAAAAGGTATATACAAATTAAATCTCTAAGATTACAAAATCATATCTTCGAAGATTGCATACCATATCTTCTAAGATTGCATATCATATCTAATATTTCCATATTATATCTAAGATTGCATATCATATCTTCTAAGATTGCATACCATATCTTCTAGGGTTACATATCATATCTAAGATTGCATATCCTTGAAGATTGTGTTCCCATATATGTCAAGTTTGTAGATGGACCTTCAATCTTTTCAAGTAATGGGTCATTCCAGTCGGGCCAAATGATATATTTTGGACTGGACTTGGACTTTGTTTTATTATTTTGGGTTTATTCTTTTTTGTATGGGCCCGGGCTAAATTGGCCTATTAGAGCTGCCCCTCTTTGCTCATTGTCGTAACGAGAATGGAACAAAGACTATAAAAGGACCAATTTTGCCCGGTCTTGCCGAGCCTTAACTTCTTGATCCTCACAATGCTTGTTAGCCTCTTCAAGAAGGCCGAGACGTGGTGATTCTTTGTCAGCTTGAATCCTTGGGCAATAAAGTCTTGTATTCCTTCACAGACTATCAGTCTTCTCTCATTGTGTTTACTTGGACCATATTTGAACGACCGTATAATAATCCACTTTATCAAGAAATCCATTTTCTCATGAAAAACTCTTCTATTTAGCAATCGTATTTGAATCAATACCTTCTTTTTATGATGTGAATGCAATGCAATCAAAACAAAAGAGAACACGTTAGTACAAGAGAAATAAATAACAAAATGGGGTACCAATCTAGGTGACCACTAGGGTTCAATATAACTCTATCTAAGGTTGGCTCTTAAGGATCACTATATATGGCTTAGTTCTAAAAGGTGGGTACCTGAACCAGCAGATTCCTCAATCTTTACCCATTATAGGCTCATATGGATTGAGTTCAGTTCAGGGGAATACATTTTCCTATGGCCATGCGAAGGTGAAAACCTCACGAAGGCATAGTTTCTTACTCCCACTTAAAAGGTATGACCACCACAGTCATGCAATGCAATGCAAAGATATTTTAAAAAATTAGAACCACATGCAATAAAAAGGATCATAGTTTTTTCAAATAAATTTGGACAAAAGGACAGAAAATAATCAATTTTACGGCTTGACTCTCTTATTTGTCCCCAGTGGAGTCGTCAAGCTATCGAAACCATTTTTAAATTTTGGTAAAAACGGGGATCGACTTTAAAAACGAAAATGGAGTCGCCACCAATCTTTTTTCGAGGTGTGATCGGGTTACCTTGAGATTAATCATTTTAATAAAATATTTTGATTTATTAAAATAATAATTTTGGTCTACAAAATTCGAGAAAACGGGCTCGGGAGTCGGTTACGCACGAGGAAGGATTAACGCCCTCGTAACGCCCAAAAATTGGTACCTAATTGATTAATTAATGTCCTAATGTCAAAATTTGAAAAGATTTTAAAACACGATCCTTTTTATTTTTAAAACTTATATCCTTTTATTTTAAATGGACATTCAATTATTTGGATTTTAAAAGAAAAATCGAAACTCAGTAAGTTAAAGCACGATCTTTCGAAATTTCCAAACACTAAATATCCTTTGCTTTTTAGAAATCCTTGCCTCGAGATGACAAAACGCCGCATCCAGTGAGTTAGGACACAACATCTTAAATTCCCGAGAATAGGTTTTTTATTTAAAAATTCATATGTTTTCATTTCAAAAAGTGTACTCAATCATTTGGACTTAATGAGAAAAATTGAAACCTAGTAAGTTAGGGCACGATTTTCTCAAAACTCCCAAATATCGAATATTGCCTTATTTTTAAATTTAAAAAGATCATGAATTTTGAAATATGAAGGTATATTTGGTCACATTAGTAAATAAAGATTAATGAATTTTTTAAAAAAATCTAAAAACAAATAAAAACAAAATGTACCAAGCTTTCAAATAAAATGGACAATGTTAAAACAAATAATGTGAAAGAAAAGGATTTTGAAATCGACAATAAAAAGCAATTTAAAATAAATTCATGTATAAAAATTTTAAAGTAGGTAATATATGTAAAAGTTTAAAATAAATTAAAAAAGATAAAAATAAATAATATAAAAAACTTAATCAAAATAAAATTATTTAAAATAAGTAATATAAAAAATAATAAAATAAAACAACTTGAAATAAATACCACATAAAAATTTGGAATAAATAAATAAAATACAAATTGGCAAAAGTGTGAAAATAAAATAAATCTCTATACAAAAATAATAAATAAACGAATAAACTAAAAAGAATAATTAATTATTAAACAATTAAATGGATAAATAAAAAGGTTGAAAAATGAAGATGAAGAATAAAATAAGAACAAACCATAGAAAATAAGAACACAAGAAGGAGAGAAATTTGAGTAAATGCTCTCAAGAATTCTTATTACTTCAAAACTCAAGTGTGTTTTACAATGAAGAGAGAGGCCTCTATTTATAGTTGAGCCTCCCCAAATCCAACGGTACAAATCAATTACATCAACGGCTAAGATTAAAAGGTATATACAAATTAAATCTCTAAGATTACAAAATCATATCTTCTAAGATTGCATACCATATCTTCTAAGATTGCATATCATATCTAAGATTTGCATATCATAACTAAGATTTCATATCATATCTTCTAAGATTGCATACCATATCTTCTAGGATTGCATATCATATCTAAGATTTGCATATCATATCTAAAATTGCATATCCTTGAAGATTGAGTTCTCATATACGTCAAGCTTGTAGATGGACCTTCAATCTTTTCAAGTAATGGGTCATTCCGATCGAGCCAAATGATATATTTTCTGAGGATGCAGGAATTAGAGACCATTTGAGAGTTCTATGCAAAATTCTATAACCTAGACAATCAGGCTTTTGCCTTAAGGAATGAGTACTCAAACTCTAAACTTGTAAGAAAGGTTCTTACGTCAATACTTGAGAGGCTCAATATCAAAGTAAAACCATCAAGAAGGCCAAGGATATCGATGCATGGGAATTAATGAGCTAATTGAATTTCTCAAAATTTTTGAGATCAACATGGAAAAGGCTAAGAAGGGCAAATTGAAATTTGAGAAGAATATTAGCTTTTATATAGCTGAAACTGTGCCCATTAAATAAAGCACTATTATCAAATGGATGTAAGAATAGTTGCCTTTGCTTATTCATGGGTTTAACAAGGTGAATAAAAAATTAGTTTGGAAGGAATAAACGTTTTGAGTCGTCTAAGGCTATCCAAAAGGGGAAAGTAAAAAACAAAGTTAAGTTAAATGAACTTGTCAAGGAGAAGAAATAAGGAATTTAATGTCATGAGTGTAATGGCTTTGGGCATATCCAAACAAAATGTGTAAATACCCTTAAAAAGAAAAAGGGATAATCTCTATGTGTGACCTAGAGTGATGAGGAAACCAACTTAGAATCAGAGTTAGATAATGAACAAGTAAGCAACTTTGTTGCTTTCACATCAAAGGTGGATAAACCAGATGCTTTTGAGTGTGAATTAATGACCGACTCTAAATGTACTAATGTCAGGAGTGTGTATACTACTACAAAAGATAGGAAATTTGGTGGTGTCCACAAGTGTACAAGTCAAATTGTAATATAGTTTGTTAGTACAATGAAGTATTAAAAGTACTCCGAGGGTTGTACCCAAGGGATTGTAGTTTGGGGAAAACTAATATTAAGCTTGTAATATCCTGGAATAGGGGCTATTTTGTTATTGCATTGTTTGCATGTGTTTGATCTGTGGTGTGGTTGTTTTTGATGTCTTGGGGCTTAGTTGTAAGCCTGGTGTAAGCCTGAGTGGTAGGGAAAATTTTAGTTTTTAAGCTTTAAGTGGATGGAGCCGAAGGAGCTAAGGGGTTATAGGTATTTTTAGGTGGATTTTAGCACAAAAAAGAGGGTTGGCAAGGTGGCAGAAGGACGCCACTTAGAGCTTGAATTTGGCGTCACTTGCAAGGGAAGGAGGTCCCATGTTCGAGCTGCAAAAGCCTCATCTTTTTGCTTCCATTTTGACGCCAAGGTGGTTGAGGGTGGACCAAGTCAAATAATTTAAATGGTGGGTGGAGAGAAAATCATGGAGGTTGACTAGTTCAAAGTTGTTTGAACTAGTGGTTGGGAGTGTTTGTAGGTGGTGGCCGAATCTTGGGTGCTTCATGGGGGGAGTGGACGGTTGGTAGGTGAGTAAGGGGTGTGAAACTTCCTTAGGCATTTTGGTGATTTTCGCCACCTTTGTTTGGGGTGCCAAAAGTCAATTTTCAAAGTAGGTTCTCCCATTTTACTTCTTGAAACAGAAAGTCCAAAGCAACCATACCTTTGCGTAAATTTGTTTGGTTTTCTCTGATTTTTATTGATAGCCAAAATTAGGTACTTCTTTCTTCTCATATTTTCATTTCTTTCTTTCTTAAAACACTTGCACCAAATTCATATTGCCTTCTTAGCCTAATTTGCTCTCTCTTTTTCTAATCTACTTTGCTGCTTTCTCTCTTCTTTAATTATTTCTTTGCTTCTACTTCCAAAACTGTAGCCGAATTCTCCACTTGTTTCTCTCCATTTCACTTGAGCCGAAACCATCTCATCTTGTCCCCTCAAACTTTCTTTTTCTTTTCTCAAACCCTATTGCCGTAACCCCCTATCTCTTTTCACTTCTACTCTTTCTCTCTTACCACTCAAGCCGTACCATAAGTGGTGTTAAACACCTATAGCCGAACCTCCCCTCTCCTAGTAGTTTTCATCTTGGCCGAATATTAGTGTGGTGTGGATCTCTTCTAGTGTAGTTCCAATCGGGTTTAGAGGAAGGTAAGTGGTTTAGCCGAATGGCTATTTCTTTCCCTCTCTGTTATCTGTCAATTTTTACAAAGGTAAAAGTTGGTTGCGGTAATTGTTGTTAAGGGTGCTAATCACATGTGGAACCGAATTGTTGTAGGACATCCGGGATTTCAAAGCAATCAAGCGAAGCCTTTATCTGTAAGTGATCGGTTGGTAAGTGGTCGATTGGTAAGAAGTTGTTTTGTTAGTCACTTTTTAGTTTTTGTTGTCAAGGCTTGTGAGGCTAACTGCTTATGTTATAGGGTGTGGCTGCTTGCATAAGGAGGAACCATCGTTGGTTCGGATTTGGTAGGAAACCAAATCATTTGCTAGGTAAGGGTTGAACGTTAACCCTTTGATTTATTTGGTTTGGCCGAATGGCCTTAGTTCTAATGTTCATGTTTGGCCGATTATAGGAACAAGGTATTCAAGGGTCTTAGATCGGTTCTTTGGGATTAAGGCTTGCGCTTTAACAGGTGTGTAAACTAATGCACTCTTTGCTTAGTAATATGCTTAATAACCTGATTGTTTAATAAAGCCGAAAATAGTACGGTTGATTGATATGATACCCTATGGGGTAAGTGCATGGATTCGGGCAAGTCCGTTTCATTACGAGTTCTGTTATTGATGTGATATCATGATTCACGATGTATGTGTTGTGAGATGCAATACTAAACATATTTAGCATGATTTGCATGATTTGCACGATTTGCATCAGTATGATATGTCTATGGGTGATATGAGAGGAGGGGGAATATGATATCCATGTCTTTGGGACACCAGAGGTTTGGCACCTCCAGTGGTTTGGTACCACAGATCGATTTATTGTGACTTTGGGTCACCAGAGGTTTGGCACCTCATAGCGACTTGTCCCAGTGGCTTAGTACCACAGTGGGTTGGCCCCACAGTTAATATTACGGGATCGTCACCAGTGATTTGGTGTCACACGTGGGTTGGCCCCACAACTTGACTATTCGTGACTTCGGTCACCAAAGATTTGGTATCACGCTTGTGTCTTTGGGACACGGAGGTTTGGCACCTCATAGCGACTTGTCCCTGTGGTTTAACGCCACCGTGGGTTGGCCCCACTATTGAGATACGGGATCGTCGCCAGTGATTTGGTATCACACGTGGGTTGGCCCCACAGATGGATTATTCGTGACTTTGGGTCACCAAAGGTTTGGCACCACATTGATGGATATCGTGACTTTGGGTCACGGTGGTTTGGCACCACCTGGTTTGGTACCACACGGTAGAAAAGGTGTTATGGATGGTTAGGATCGGTGCATTAATTGTATTGCTTTGTTATGATGTGTGTTAGTATGTTGCATTCATCGGGAGGGATTTGTGCCTTCGAGTCTTGCGACTCACCTTCTCCCTTATCATTCCAGGTGACACTTAGATCGCGGGCATGGAGCCGGGTGGACTCGAGGTGACCATGCCATGAATAAACTCGGAGTTGCACTCATTTAAAAACTTGGTACTATATTTCATATTGTCTTTTATTTGGTTTGTTGGGATTGTAAAAGGCCTTTTAAAATTATGTTTTGGTTATATATATGCTTAGATTTGATTTAAAATATGCCTTAACAAATTATTGGGTTAATATTGATAAAACTTGGAAAGATAAGGTTTTCAAGACTACAAGCGATATGTTTTAAACTTTACCATCTGCATCATTGTAATTTAAAATGAATGCAACTCAAATGTTTTCCAAACTTAAACTAAGTTCAAAATGTTTTTAAGCAACTAAAAGGAATAACTCAATTTCCAAATGATATAAATTGGTTTTACTATTAGATTCAACTAAGTTTTCAAAACTTTCGGGTTATCAAAATTCACTATCGGTTTTAAACAATCATACCTAGGATTTTTTTACAAACACAGCAAAGAGTTTTTATCAACCCTTTAACCGAAAACCTAACCTCTCAAATACGAATTTCCCCGTAACATACCAGATTCGGTCGTGGTGTATTGGCCAGGTTTGGGGTGTTATAATTGTGGTATCAAAGCTAAGTTCAAAGGCTCGGCTGTGGGCCCGGGGCCCAAAATGTTTTAAAGATTGGTTTAAGTGATGTTGTTTTAAAATAAATGGTTTGAAAGGCATGGCACCGAGACTCCAGCACCAATCCGCCCAGGTAAGTACCCCTTACTATTGCTTGAGATGTTTGATGTAATGTGACTGAATGACTAGCGGTAGTAGATTACTTTAGAAACTGAAATCGATAGGACTCGTGGACTCGCGAAACAAAACTTCTTTAATAAGAGATATTCATAGGACTCTTGCCTTTAAAGATAGTGGAATATTTACTAATGCATAAACTTCTAATCGATAAGACGAGATTTTAGTCATGAGCGCTCGAGGTGGACGTAGTCGTGGACGTGGTCGGGGTAGGATAACAGTTTCTGAACTAGTAGGGTCTGGTCAGGGGTCCGAGAATGAGATACCGGTACCACCACCAGCTGGAGGTGGTGAGTTTCAGGAATAGACCGGGACGACGCAGCGTCACACAAAGTATGTCATGAGTTCTGGAAAGGGTAGCTGAAGTAGGTGAAGGCGCATGAGCTTAAAAATCAGGCTCGAACGACTCAGAAAGCAAACGGGCCGAGGTATTTCGAGGTGTGTCCGGTGTGGCTCAGCACTACCGAGTATTGGCTGGAGGCGACGGAGCGGATCATGGACGATTTGGACTGATCTTCAAGAGAAGCTAAAAGGATAGTATCACTTCTTGAGATGAGTCATACCAAGAGTGGCTCACGGTTCGAGACGATCTTTGCAATGGAAGATCCGCTCACTTGTTAGGGACAATCTTTGCAATGAAAGATCTTACTTGCGATTATTTTAAGGTCGCATATCAAAAAAGTACATTGGATCTAGCTACATTAATGATCAACGGAAGGCATTTACGAGGTCAAAGCGGGAGTAAGTCCGTGTCGAGTACGAGGTAGAGTTCTTGAGGCTGAGTCGGTATGCTAGGGGAATTGTGGCTACTGAACACGAGAGGTGTGTTCGATTCGAAGATGGTCTGAGAGATGAATTAAGGTTGCTGATTGCTCCACAGCAGGAGCGTGAGTTTGCTATCCTAGTAGAAAAGGCTAAGGTAGCCAAAGGGGTTAAAGAGTCTGTGAGGCAGAACTTGGATAGGAACAGGCATAAGAGGAGTTTTGGATCTTCTAGGTCGCCGTAATCCTCGAAAAGGGCTAGAGCAGAGGGCGAATCGGTCCGTAGGTTCGTTCTTTCGCTAATCGGGGACCGCCACAATGTAACCGCTAGGGAAAGCTCATTGGGAGGATGTTGGACCGGTGGAAGAGGATGTTTTGAGTGTGGTTCGCTAGACCACCGTGTGAGGGACTGCCCGCGTAAGTTGGCTAGGATTCAGTTTAAGGGTCAGGGTCGTACTCAGTTTCGGAATAATAGACCGCCACCGCAGAGGGGTCGTGGTAATGGTAGAGGAGGTAATGGTTCTGGTCGGGGCCGCGGAGGACCGGGTAGACGTGCGGGTAATTTTGAGGCAAGACAGCCTGGGTTAGTGTATGCAGCGAGGCGCCGAGAGGAGGGCGACGCACCAGACTTCATAACCGGTACGTTCTTGATCTTTGGTTCTCCATTTATTGCTTTGATTGATGTGGGTTCAACGCATTCATACTTTGCGAGTAGCATAGTGGAGACCATGGATTTAGACTCTGAGATATCCTCTAGGCAGATGACTGTAATTAGCCCTCTAAGTCACTCTGTAGTTGTAGATAAGCTGTATAGAGATGTACCCCTAGAACTTCAAGGGGTAGTGTTTGAGGCTGATCTAATGGAACTGCTGTTTGGAGAGTTCGATCTGATTCTTGGGATGGACTGGTTGGTTAAGTACCAGGCGAGGTTGGATTGCGCGGCTAAGCGCATGGTTCTAAGGACGGCTAAGGGTGATGAGGTGGTTATGATAGGCAATAGAAGAGATTACTTATCCAACATGGTGTCTGCTTTGAAAGCTGAGAAGATGGTCAGGAAGGGCTATGAAGCATATGTGGTTCATGTGTATGCCTTGGAGGCTAAGGAGTCTGCTGTAGGGAAGGTTCAAACAGTTAAGGAATTTGTTGATGTGTTTCCAGAGGAGCTTCCGAGATTGCCACCGGATCGTGAGGTAGAGTTCGGATAGATTTGTTACCCAAATCGCGCTTGATGTCATTGTTCCGTATAGGATGGCGCCAAAAGAGTTAGTAGAGCTTAAGGCTCGAGATCCGGGAGTTGTTGGACCGAGGCTTTATCGTGCCAAGTGTTTCACCTTGGGGAGCGCCTTTACTTTTGTCAAGAAGAAAGACGGTACTATGCGAGATGTGTATAGACTACCGCCATTGAATAAGTCGACGATCAAAAACAAGTATCCATTGCCACGGATAGATGACTTGTTTGATCACCAAGGGTGCATCGGTATTCTCAAGATCGATTTAAGGTCTGGGTATCACCAGTTAAAGGTGAAGGAGGCGGATATCTACAAGACGGCATTTCGTACTCGGTATGGGCACTATGAGTTTCTGGTAATGCCGTTTGGGTTGACTAACGCGCCGGCAGCATTCATGGATATGATGAATAGGGTGTTCTAGCAGTATTTTGATCAGTTTGTCGTAGTATTCATAGACGACATCTTAGTGTATTCAAGGACTGAGGAGGAGCATGATGCACATTTACGAGTTGTGTTGCAGATTCTGAGGGAGAAGCAGCTTTATGCTAAGTTTGGTAAGTGTGAGTTCTGGCTTAGGGAGGTGACCTTGGGTCATGTGGTGTCAGCTGAGGGGATTAGGGTGGATCCTCGAAAGATTGAGGCAGTTTTGGATTGGAAGTCGCCTAAGTCAGTGGCTGAGATTCGAGTTTTCTGGCTTGGCGTGATACTACCAAGATTTGTAGAAGGATTTTTGGTGATCGCAGCGCCGATGACCAAGTTGTTAAGAAAAGGAGTTCCGTTTGTTTGGACTGAGAAGCAGCAGGAGAGTTTCGACAAGTTGAAGAAGATTTTGACCAAGCTTCAGCCTAATTCAACCCGAGGTGAAAGAAATTCACAGATATATTGCGATGCATCACATACTGTGTTTGGGTTGTGTCTTGATGCAGAAGGAAGGTTGTGGCTTACGATCTCGGCAATGAGGCCACATGAAGTCAATTATCCGACGACGACTTGGAGTTAGCGACGTAGTCTTCGCTTTGAAAATTTAGAGGCACTACTTGTACGGAGAGAGATCGATAGTCTACAGATCACAAGAGTCTCAAGTACCTTTTGACTCGTAAGGATTTGAATTTGAGGCGCAGCAGATGGATTGAGTTGCTAAAGGATTACGATCGCTCGATTGAGTATCATCCGCAAGGTTAACGTGGTGGCAAACGCGTTGAGCCGTAAGGTTGTAGCGGACTTAAGAGCGATGTTTGCCCATTTGAGTTTGTATGACGACGGAAGTATTCTAGCAGAATTGCAAGTTAAGCCTACGTGGGTTGAGCAGATTAAGGAGAAACAGTTAGAGGATAAGATTCGAATACGCAGAGGTCGAAGTGCGTAATGGTGGTTTGGAGGGTTCTGATTTGGCTAGTGATGGAGTCTTTGTGTTTTCAAGGAGAGCTTGTATGCCGATGGATATCGAGTTAAGCGAAGATTCTTCAGACGCATATAGCATGACCCTACGCTATGCATCCTAGAGGTAGTAAGATGTATCGGATCTAAAAGAGCGCTTTTGGTGGTAAAGTCCGAAGAGGAAGTGACAGAGTTTATAGGAAGTGTCCGACTTGTCGTGATCAAGGTGAACATCGATTGCCGTCGAGGTTGCTTCACCGAAGAAGATTCTACGATGGAAGTGGGAAAGGATAACTATAGATTTCGCTGGATTACCTCTTACGCCTAGCAAGAAGGACTCGATTTGGGTAATTGTGGATCGTCTGACTAAATCAGCTCACTTCATTATGGTGAGGGTGGATTACTCACTTCAGAGGTTAGCAAAGCTGTATGTGTCAGAGATAGTGACGTGCAAGACAGTGCCAAGATCGATCATCTTGGATAGGGATCCCAGATTTACGTCAAGGTTCTAGAAAGCGTTGCATCGCTCTGGCACGCTGCTTGGATTTCAACCTGACATTTTACCCGCAAATCGGCGGGCGATCGAAAAGGGTTATACAGATCTTAGAGGATATGCTACGAGGTTGTGTTCTAGACTTGAGGTAGTTGGGAAGAGTTTCTACCATTAGTGAAGTTCGCCTACAACAACAGCTACCAAACTAGCATCAAGATGGCACCATATGAGGCATTGTATAGTAGGAAGTGTCGCTCACCTACATGTTGGATGAGTTGGGTGAACGCCGATGTTGGGACCAGAGTTGGTTGCGAGATCAAGACAAGGTTAAGTTGATTCAGCTCGATTGAAGGAAGCTTCGGACAGACAGAAGTCTTACGCTGACCTCAAGCGTAGAGATATAGAGTTTGCCGTGGGTGATAAGGTCTTTCAAGGTCTCGCCATGGAAGAAAGTATTGAGGTTCTAAGAAAAGGCAAGTTAAGCCCGAGGTTTATTAAGAAGGGTAAAATCGAGACAAGTGGGACCAGAGCTTATCGCCTTGAGTTGCCAGCGAGTTAAGTCGATTCACGACGATTTCACGCCTCGATGCTTAGGCGTTATCGTTCGGATCCATCGCATGCGTGGTAGCGATGGAGGAGATCGAGATTAATCCAAACTTGACCATAGAGGAAGAACCGGTCAGATTCTAGATCGAGATGTGAAAGTCCCGCGTGAGGGAAGTCGGCCTTTGGTAAAAATGCTATGGCGTAATCATGGTGTGGAAGAAGCTACGTGGGAACCAGAGGATGCGATGAGGCGAAGAATACCCTCAACTCTTTTGATCGTAATTTTGAGGTCGAAATTATTTTTAAGGGGTAGAACCGTAATATCCTGAATAGGGGCTATTTTGTTATTGCATTGTTTGCATGTGTTTGATCTGCGGTGTGGTTGCTTTTGATGTCTTGGGGCTTAGTTGTAAGCCCGTGTAAGCTGAGTGGTAGGGAAAATTTTAGTTTTAAGCTTTAAGTGGATGGAGTCAAGGAGCTAAGGGTTATAGGTATTTTAGGTGGATTTTAGCACAAAAAAAAGAGGGTTGGCAAGGTGGCAGAAGGACGCCACTTAGAGCTTGAATTTGGCGTCACTTGCAAGGGAAGGAGGTCCCATGTTCGAGCTGCGAAAGCCTCATCTTTTTGCTTCCATTTTGATGCCAAGGTGGTTGAGGGTGGACCAAGTCAAATAATTTAAATGGTGGGTGGAGAGAAAATCATGGAGGTTGACTAGCTCAAAGTTGTTTGAACTAGTGGTTGGGAGTGTTTGTAGGTGGTGGCCGAACCTTGGGTGCTTCTTGGGGAGTGGACGGTTGGTAGGTGAGTAAGGGGTGTCCTGAAACTTCCTTTGGCATTTTGGTGATTTTCGCCACCTTTGTTTGGGGTACCAAAAGTCAATTTTCAAAGTAGGTTCTCCATTTTACTTTTGAAATCAAGTCCAAAGCAACCATACCTTTGTTAAATTTGTTTGGTTTTCTTGATTTTCATTGATAGCGAAATTAGGTACTTCTTTCTTCTCATATTTTCATTTTTTCTTTCTTAAAACACTTGTGCCAAATTCATATTGCCTTCTTAGCAGAATTTACTCTCTCTTTTCTAATCTACTTTGCTGCTTTCTTCTTCTTTAATTATTTTTTGCTTCTACTTCTAAAATCAGAGTCAATTCTCCACTTGTTTCTCTCCATTTCACTTGAGCCAAACCATCTCATCTTGTCCCTCAAACTTTCTTTTTTCTTTTCTCAAACCCTATTGCAGTAACCCCCTAACTCTTTTCACTTCTACTCTTTCTCTCTTACCACTCAAGCCGTACCATAAGTGGTGTTAAACACCTAAAGCCGAACCTCCCCTCTCCTAGTAGTTTTCATCTTGGCTGAATATTAGTGTGGTGTGGATCTCTTCTAGTGTAGTTCCAATCAGGCTTAGAGGAAGGTAAGTGGTTTAGCCGAATGGCTATTTCTTTCCCTCTCTGTTATTTGTCAACTTTTACAAAGGTAAGAGTTGGTTGCGGCAATTGTTGTTAAGGGTGCTAATCACATGTGGAACCAAACTGTTGTAGGACATCCGGGATCTCGAAGCAATCAAGCGAAGCCTTTATCTGTGAGTGATCGGTTGGTAAGTAGTCGATTGGTAAGAAGTTGTTTTGTTAGTCACTCTTTTAGTTTTCGTTAAGCCGAAGGCTTGTGAGGCTAACTGTTTGCGTTATAGGGTGTGGCCGTTTGCATAAGGAGGAACCATCTTTGGTTCGGGATTTGGTAGGAAACCAAATCATTTGCTAGGTAAGGGTTGAACGTTAACCCTTTGATTTATTTGGTTTGGCCGAATGGCCTTAGTTCTGATGTTCATGTTTGGCCGATTATAGGAGCAAGGTATTCAAGGGTCTTAGATCGGTTCTTTGGGATTAAGGCTTGCGCTTTAATAGGTGTGTAAACTAACACACTCTTTGCTTAGTAATATGCTTAATAACCTGATTGTTTAATAAAGCCGAAAACAGTACGGTTGATTGATATGATACCCTATGGGGTAAGTCCACGGATTCGGGTAAGTCCGTTTCATTACGAGTTCTGTTATTGATGTGATATCATGATTCACGATGTATGTGTTATGAGATGCAATACTAAACATATTTAGCATGATTTGCATGATTTGCACGATTTGCATCAGTATTATATGTCTATGGGTGATATTTAGCATGATTTGCATGATATCCGTGTCTTTGGGACACCAGAGGTTTGGCACCTCCAAAGTGGTTTGGTACCACGATCGATTTATTTTGACTTTGGGTCACCGGAGGTTTGGCACCTCATAGCGACTTGTCCCGGTGGCTTAGTACCACAAAGGAGTTGGCCCCACGTTGATATTACGGATCGCCGCCGGTGATTTGGTATCACACGTGGGTTGGCCCCACAACTTGACTATTCGTGACTTGGTCACCGGTGATTTGGTATCACGCTTGTGTCTTTGGGACACCGGAGGTTTGGCACCTCATAGCGACTTGTCCTCGTGGTTTAACGCCACCATGGGTTGGCCCCACTATTGAGATACTGAATCGCCGCCAGGTGATTTGGTATCACACGTGGGTTGGCCCTACAGATGGATTATTCGTAACTTTGGGTCACCAAAGGTTTGGCACCACATTGATGGATATCGTGACTTTAGGTCACCGGTGGTTTGGCACCACCGGTGGTTTGGTACCACACGGGTAGAAAAGGTGTTATGGATGGTTAGGATCGGTGCATTAATTGTATTGCTTTGTTATGATGTGTGTTAGTATGTTGCATTCATCGGGAGGGATTTGTGCACCGAGTCTTGCGACTCACCTTCTCCTTATCATTCCAGTGACACTTAGATCGCGGACATGGAGCCGGGTGGACTCGAGGTGACCATGCCATGAATAAACTTCTTGAGTTGCACTTATTTAAAAACTTGGTACTATATTTCATATTGTCTTTTATTTGGTTTGTTGGGATTGTAAAAGGCCTTTTAAAAATTATGTTTTGGTTATATATATGCTTAGATTTGATTTGAAATATGCCTTAACAAATTATTGGGTTAATATTGGATAAAACTTGGAAAGATAAGGTTTTCAAAACTACAAAGCGATTTGTTTTAAACTTTACCATCGGGTATCATCTGTAATTTAAAATGAATGTAACTCAAATGTTTTCCAAACTTAAACTAAGTTCAAAATGTTTTAAGCAACTAAAAAGGAATAACTCAATTTCCAAATGATATAAATTGGTTTTACTATTAGATTCAACTAAGTTTTCAAAACTTCGGGTTATCAAAATTCACTATCGGTTTAAACAATCATACCCAAGATTTTTTACAAACACAAAGAAAGAGTTTTCATCAACCCTTTAACCGGAAACCTAACCTCTCAAATACTAATTTCCCGTAACATACCGATTCGGTTAGTGGTGTATTGGCCAGGTTTGGGGTGTTACAAAGCTAATTATCGGAAATAATTACTAATTTACTTGAGTCACGGATTAATAGTGTTAATTTGGAAACAAGATGATAATAATAAACTAATTGAACTAAACCTAAATCTACTCCTAGGTTAATGCATCTGCTTCTCCTATTCCTTGTTTCGACTAGGAGAGTTCCTTTAGCCTAAATCCAATTGCTTTACCTGATTAATTATTGGTGTAGGGTTCTAAATCATTGGCTAATAATTAATCTAGTAGGACCTCTCAGCCTTCTATCAACTTAACTAGTCGACAGGAACTACTTATCTCTCGATGTCATAATTCAAATCGGGCCAAGATAAGGTTTTTACGTATAGGCAATACTGATTTCAGTTTCATTCCCACTTTTATGATTTCCTTGGGTCATCAATCCTAGGGTTTAAGTTCTTCCTTCCCCAACCACTAATTTTCTAAGTGATGCTTGGTAGGCAATACCGATTTTGGGTTCATTCCTACCCAGATGACTTCCTAGGGTCGTCAGTCCTAGGGTTTAATTATACTCAACCAGATCTAACCAATCCAAATGAAACTCTACCTTCCAATCAATTAATTAAGTTAATACAGTTCAAGCATGTAAAATATGTATAAAACATAAATTGATTCTAATCTTTACACAAACATTCAATTAATAATGTTAAAGAAAGAAATATAAACAATAGAATAAAGGAAAGAGATGTTCATGAATTTATCGATGAAAGCATGGCTCTGAAATAATCTCCACCCGTGAAAGTCTCACTTTGGAATAGGATCTTCCGATTACAATAACATACATAAACTAAGCAAAAATTAAGAATGAAATAAAAACGTAAGAATAATTTCTGTTTCCCTAAAATTGTGTGTTTAATCTGGCCATAATGGGCTTTATATAGGCTAAACTCGAAATATTAAAGTGCCAGAACTATCCTTGAAGTAATTAGAGTTCAATTAGGAAAAATACTCCTAACTTCCCTAAAAAAATGTAGCTGTCACGTGGAGGGATTTTTGGGTCATGCAGAAGTCGTGTTGCAACATAGGGGGCGTGTCGCAACACAGTATTGGCGTGTCACGACACAGCAGACAATTTCATTCCAAGACTTGTTTTTTCTTCTATCTTTAGTGTTGCGACATTGGTGTCTTAATGTCGCGATATGGACATTAGTTTTGGCCTCATATGCATATTTAGCTCTTGATTTATACTACAGACCATGTAACTTTATTTAGATATATAAGATGTAATAAAAACTACTAAAAAGCATAAATTACTACTTCAAACATGGAAACCTAAATATATACTAGGATGCTTAGATTTAACTATTAATCAAACTAAAGTTATGTGTAGAAAGGGATGTAAATAATAGTGTTATTCGTGGCAGATCAATAAGATGAGTGTAATGAAGAAAAGAAACATGAAGAATTGATGAAATCCTACAATCTCATATTGGAAAATGAAATATTTTGTGTGATGTTATGTAATACCCTTCACCCGACCCGATCATCGGGTTTGAGCTATGGAATGCTATAGTCGATAATAGAGTAAATACAATCAAATATCATACATTGTAAAAAAAAATCATTTAAATACAAAAATTACATCATACAACCTTTCTCGAGTTTATATGAGCCTATGAATGCTCTAAGGTTAACCCGAAATCGAAGCAGGACCAATTGGCATCATTTTTAAAATTTTCCATTTAACATCATGACGTGGAGGGTTTCCTCGTCGTGACGTGATTAATTGTTTTGGCCTCGTTGTGATGACAGGGTTCCTCATCATGCTGTGGTCTGAAGTTCAAGCTTCGTCTCGAAGACCACCGATTGACATCGCAATGTGGACTCTGTTTTTGGCTCGAACTATGCCTTTTGATACTTATTTCATTCAACTGAGCCATGACATACAATTGCATCAACACTTACTCAAACCTGCAGAAGGACATTCCAAAATATACCTATTCACCACATTCAACCAAATTCAAGTAACCAATCCAACCTAGCTTCCAGGTGATGCCAAACCATTCCAACTTAACTTATTTAAGTTCAACCTAACAAATCATACTTTAGTTCATTCTAAAACTTTATTACCATTCCTTTTACCATTCACTTGGTTATAAAAACTCCACATACCTAGTTTGACACTTAGCCAAAACATACACAACTTTAAAATCCATAATCAAAGCTTAACCCAAAGTTCAAGCAAACCAACATTTTCAAGCTAGCACACTTTAATACATGTAACAACCCAGTTTTCAATGGTGCTAGAAATTATGGTTTCGAACCCCGTTATCCAATAATTGAGTCCACAAATATTATTAAGTAATATTTAAATTTTATATTGAATTTTTTCTGGTGAAAATTTTCAATTGGATAGTTAGTTAAAGTACAAATGTATTGACCCTAAAGTTAGTGGTGTCAAAAATGAGGTATCGGGACCTTCGATTCCGTAAACCGAGCTTATAAACATTTTTATTAAATATTTACGGAGTTATTGTATAGGAGAATTGAATTTTGGAAGTAATTTTGTTGATTTAGCAATTAATTAAGGTATAAGAATTAAATTGTAAAAACTATAAAAGTTAATCACTATTAATTTTTATTAGTTAAAAGGATTAATTAGTTCAACCTAACAAATCATACATTAGTTCATTCTAAAACTTTATTTACCATGCCATTTCCCATTCACTTGGTTATAAAAACTCCACATACCTAGTTTGACACTTAGCCAAAACATACACAACTTTAAAATCCATAATCAAAGCTTAACCCAAAGTTCAAGCAAACCAACATTTTCAAGCTAGCACACTTTAATACATGTAACAACCCGGTTTTCAATGGTGCTAGAAATTATGTTTTTGAACCCCGTTATCCAATAATTGAGTCCATAAATATTATTAAGTAATATTTAAATTTTATATTGAATTTTTTCTGGTGAAAATTTTCAATTGGATAGTTAGTTAAAGTACAAATGTATTGACTCGGTTGTCGAACCTGAGTTACAGGATGTTACAATAAAACATGGACATTTACTTACAAAACCATTAGATAAATATTTTTTTAAGTCATTATAATTCAATATGAAATATTTGAACAAAAACACGTTGCTGGAAAGAAAAGGAAAATGAATTTCTACCACAATCTATCCGCCAGAAAACTGTTGACCTGCCGTCAAATGTAGTTGTTAATTTGGGTCAATTCCACACTTAAGGAGCTTGTTTTATAATCAATGTAGGATTTTATATTTTGTTTTCAGTAGTTAGGCCTTATGAGTAAAAGTTAATAAAATAAGTGTTTTTAACACATTTTGTAGGTGTTGTGACCTAATAGGCCGACGCGGGCCTTAGGTTGTGCTAAAATGTTCAATTGAGTAGGATGAAGATGTAAAGGCCCAATTGACATGGAAGCAAGGGACAAGTGATGTACAAGCCTCTCGGGACGTCAAAGCACCAAACAAATGACACAAGGCTGGAAATGGGTGTTTTGTTGCACCATGCAAGGGGTGTGGCGTGACACACGTTGACGTGCTACCCAAGTTTATCGATGTTATATTTGTCCGTGCAATCAAACTTATACAAAGACCTAAGACGTGCTGATGACCTAATTTGGGTTGTCGAAACCTTTATAAATAAGATATTAGGGGTTGAATGTAACTAAGTCATCCTAGATGCCTTCAAAAAACCCTTAGTAGTTTAGGAGTAGGATTAGATTATTTTCTTTTCGGTTTTTTCAATACTTTTTGTTTTTCCTTTTGAAATTAGTTTTGATTCAAGAGTCTATCTATCTAATTCAAGTACTTCAGTTTGTGTGCTTTTGCATTTGATTTAATTCTTTATTCCAATAAAGAGATTTACTACTTTGTTCCTCATTCAATATTCAATCCACGGTTATTCAAATCTCTTTTCTCTTTCGAGTCGGTCATGTTCTTCACATGATTTTTTCAATCGAGGAAGAGAATATGAATAACTTGTGTAGCTAAATCCCTCAGGGGATATTAACTAGTGAATGGGGATGTAATTAACAAAGGATTTAGGGTTTCTTAAGAGGGATTTGTTGGTATGAATTACGTGTGTTTAATCCACTAGGATTGACAACTCTAGAAAGTTACCATAGGCTACATGAGGTTGAGAGATAAGTTGAACTAATTAAATAGTAATTTATCCTGGTTGAGAAAGTGAGGTCAGGAGATAAGCAAGTATCAACCAATCGATTAGTTAATTAGAGACCGGGAGATAATAATTGGTTAATCGGTAGCTAATCCACCTTAAAACCCTAATCCAAAGTTAGTTACAAACCCCTAAAGCGACTTAATCTTCTTCATTGGTTTATTGATTTATTTCGTTTATTTATTTTTATTTATTTATTTATTTTCATTATTTATTTATTTTTATCTCTTCAACTTATTTTATGGTTTATTGTAATATAGGGATTAATTACTACTACTTAGACTTGTTATTGTAAAAATGTTTTCATTATTTATTCCATCCTCCCTTGGGTACGATCATCAGAATACTTCCAAATATTTCATTTTACAAAACTATATTACAATTTGACTCGTGCACTTGTGGGCTCCACCGGTCTTACTTCTTATATTTTTGGTGTGATATTTATTTTATCAACGGTAACACATTTATAGGCGGTTAACTGTCCTCCAGGAATTTTGATAATGTTATGAGTATTCGCTAAAACAATCGCATTTATAAGTTTGATAGTTATCCAGAAGTAAGTGCATATTTATCGCATGCAAATATTTCTAATTCAAGCATACTATAGTCTATGCTAACATTAAACAAGTATCACAATAGAGTAACTACATATATATATATACACCTCATTCAAAACATTGTCATTCTTTCACATACAGTTCCGCTAAATGGACCCTATATACATGCCATTTAACCTGGGTAGAGTTAAAAATAATTCTACCGAAACATAAGCTAGATAGTGTAAATTGTAGATCAATCTGCCTACCGAGTTCTGCCAAAACTCTGCAAGGAAAGGAAAAATTAAATGAGGTAAGCATTAAATATGCTTAGTAAGTTCATAGATTTTAATACATTAAACTCACCTAGCAAAACATTTAAACACACATAGAATTTAACTAAATTCTTAATCCTGTTAGCACATTAAGGTGAGTACATCCCATTCAAACATATAACCTATCCAACATTTCGTTACTTATTCATACATCAACTCATACAAATCATACTATTAGCATTTCTATGTCAAGAACAATCAACCTGATAATCAACATGAATAGAAAGGAATACGTGGGTAACCATCCTGTAACCTACCCAACCCGTTCTAGAAGTTATAGCCAGATCATGAAGACTACATTATTAATCGAATTGACTAACCCCATAGACCATAAAAACCCTATTTTATCTCACTTTGGTAAAATTGCGGTTGCACCAGAATTAGTTTGAAAAATTTCACTTATTTAGCCATCTATACTTAAGATCCATTTTACTAATGATAGTGACGTTTTTGGGAAATTCGTTGTTTATTACTTTGTTTTGAAAAAAAAAACTCATCATCTTTTAATGTAGTGGAAAGATACTAATCATGTTAGGATTTAGTTAAGTCGAGTAACATATCTGATTTGTGGAACTCGATCAACTCTTTATGGATTTTGTGCTTCAATTAAATACAATTCTGATTCTCTTAAACCTTCGTCTCTTGATTTGTTATTAATGTTCACCTTCTACATAAAGTTTATTACGCTTTTGAAATCCATGAGGAACTAATCTTCTTATGGGGGATTAGTAAGTGGAGGTATGATTAGTTGATTGTTGTGTAGGGTTTTCTTAGAGGATCAATTGTTTGGGAGAGAAAGAGCTTAAACCCTAGGCTTGACGACCCTAGGAACTCATCTGGGTGGGAATTAACCCAAAATTGGTATGGTCTATCCATGAACACCTTAGCTCCGAACTGGTCTGGACTATGAGTTGAGAGATAACTAGTTCTTCCCAACTCATTATTCTAGTGGAAGATCGAGAGATCCTATTAGGGTAAGGACTAGTTGATTGAACAAGGAACGTAAAGCAATAATTATTTATCACTACCGAAGCGAACTAATCCGCCATGCTCAGATCTAATTCAATTTCCATATCAAATTTCTTAGAGTTTTCCCTTTATAGTATTTTATTCTTAATTTGTAGAAATACCCAAAAATCTTTCTGTAATAGGCCAATTTAGCCCGAGCCCATACAAAAAATAATAAACCCAAAATAATAAAACAAAGTCCAAGTCGAGTCCAAAATATATCATTTGGCCAGATCGGAATGGCCTATTACTTGAAAAGATTAAAGGTCCATCTACAAGCTTGACGTATATGGGAACTCAATCTTCAAGGATATGCAATCTTAGATATGATATGAAAATCTTAGATATGATATGCAATCCTAGAAGATATGGTATGTAATCTTAGAAGATATGATATGCAATCTTAGATATGATATGCAATCTTAGAAGATATGGTATGCAATCTTAGAAGATATGATTTTGTAATCTTAGAGATTTAATTTGTAGATACCTTTTAATCTTAGCTGTTGATGTAATTGATCCATTGGATTTGGGGAGGCTCAATTATAAATAGAGGCCTCTCCCTTCATTGAAAAGGGGACTTGGGTTTTAAGTAATAAAAATTATTGAGAGCATTTACTCAAATTTCTCTCTCTTTTACATTCTTATCTTATGTGGCTTGTTCTTATTTTGTTCTTCGCTCATCTTCATTTCTTTTTGAGTTGCTTCCGTTTGAGTTAGTTTTTGGTGGAGGAATTTCGTCGAATCTTCATATTGCGGGAGTTAGGTTGATTTATGCGTTTTTAACCTTTTTTATTTATCCATTTAATTGCTTAATCATTATTTATTCATTTATTTTAATTATTTTAAATTTATTTTAATTTCCATTTTTATCCAAAATTTTATTTTTTTAAAATAAGGCAATGTTTGGTATTTAGAAATTCGGGAAATAATGCCCTAAAGTGCTGGGTTTCGATTTTCCGTTTGACTAAATACTAAATATCCTTTTTAATAAAATTTTGTAAATCATGAGATGATTTTAGTTACGAGGATTTAAAAATATCATGTCCTAACGTGCTGGATGTGATGTTTGTATGCTTTCGGAATAAAGAAATTTCAAATTCTAACTCAAATTGTTCAAGTTTTTTTAAGAAATCATATTTAAAATTCTTTCAAATTTTCAGCATTAGGACATGATTTTATCGATTAGGTACCAATTTTTGTGCGTTATGAGGGTCCTAATCCTTCCTCATACGTAATCGACTCCCGAACCCGTTTTCTTGTATTTCGTAGACAAAAATCAAATGTTTTAAAATAAAACGTTTTACAAGGTGATCCAATCACACCTAAGTAAAAAGGGATTGGTGGCGACTCCATTTCCATTTTTTTAAAGTCGATCCTGTTTTTTCAGAAACTTTAAAGATGGTTTCGATAGCTTGGCTACTCCACTAGGGAACACCAAGAGAGTCAAGCCGTAAAATCGATAATTTCATGTCCTTTTGTCCAAATTTAAAATTCTGATTTAAAAAAAAACATGATCCTTTTATTACATATGTCCTAATTTTTAATATATATTTCTGCATTGCATTGCATGACCGTTGTGGTCATACCCTTAAGTGGGAGCGAGAAGCTATGCCTTCGTGAAGTTTTCACCTCCGCATGGGCTAGTAGACTACTTTTGGAATACATCTGTACCTATGTCTTTGTGAAGTTTTCACTTCCGTATGGCCATAGGGAAATGTATTCCCCTGAACTGAACTCGATCTATATGAGCCTATAATGGGTGAGGATCGAGGAATCTGCTGGTTCGGGTACCTCAACTTTAGAGCTAAGCCATATATAGTGATCCTTAAGAGCCAACCCTAGATAGAGTTATGTTGAACCCTAGTGGTCACCCAGATACGTACCCTATTTTGTTATTTATTTCTCTTATACTAACGTGTTTTCTTTTGTTTTGATTGCATTGCATTCATATCATAAAAAGAGGTGTTGATTCAAATTCGATTGCTAAATAGAAGAGTTGGTCATAAGAAAATGGATTTTTTGTTGAAGTGGATTATAATACGGTCATCCGAATATAGTCCAAGTAAAAACAATAAAAGAAGACTGATAGCCTGTGAAGGAATGCAAGACCTTATTGCCCAAGGATTCAAGCTGACAAAAACTATTTGAGAGTCACCACGTCTTGGCTTTCTTGAAGAGGCTAACCAGCTTTATGGAAATAAGTGAGTGAAGAGTCACGGCCTGGATCAAGTAACAAGGAGCTAGAAGAGGCATCTATTGGGAAAGTTCATGAGACACAACCATAACATCTTTTTTGAAGAAGGGGATTGATTTTTCACTTGGACTATGAGGACAAAGCCGCATATATAATCCGTTTTGTGTAAAGAAATTTATTTTCTAGAAAAGTTTTTCTAATGAAATTGAATTCAAAATCAACACCTCTCTTTTTCCATTTCATTCCTTTGCATTGCATTTCATGCATTTGCATTACATCACATCATATGTATTTAAGTCCATAGAGAGAGTAATTAGTTGAAATTATCAGAGAAAGAGAGGAGGTTAATCTAGGAACTAAACACCGTTACGGTACACGTGCTAAAAAAATGGATCAAAGACGTGAATAGTTCCAGAGAGATGTGCAAGACCAGCTAAAAGAGCAGTTGGCAAAAATCCAACAAGATATGAGGGACCAAATAATGGAAGCCCAAAGGAATATGGTGGTTCAAATGACTCAGCTACTGAATGGGGCAATGGACAAAGGAAAAGGCCCCATGACTAATGCTGGAGAAGATAATGAAGACTATCCTTCAGGTTTCACCCCACCAAATGTACAGATACAACCTGAGGTGTATCCTCAAAGCTCATCTACTACAATTAGGCCTCAACAAGGTCAAGCTGATATTGGGGTACCCATGATTGTTCAAGTTGGCTCAGGATTTAACCCAGGAGATAACACTGCTAAACCTGTTATCCCTAATGACATATCTAAAGAGGGAATCGAGGAATAAAAGTTTCCAAACCCTTGCATACTTGGGAGTGTTTTGAATAATGTAACTGTGGAGGAGATCCCTGTATTTGTAGAGCTAATCTAGAGTAATATTCAAAACACACTTGTTGTCTTAAGCCTAGAGGCGATAAGAACCCTTTTGTGAAATAGGCTTGTGTCCAGAATTTTTATTTCAATAAAATGCATTTTTTTAAGTAAAGATTTTTTCATTCTTTACATTTCATATTAAACATTCTCTTGTTTCTTTCAAGTATTCTTTCATTCTCCATTTATAACCATACAAATGATCATTCTTTCAAACATTTATTCATTGGAATATTCCTTCGAACCTACTATAGGTCTCCAGATATCAACGATGTGAGCAACGCTACTACTGACTCAGAGTCTCCTTTCGAGTAAGATATGTGTCTAGAGGGATCTCAGGACTTTGAAGATGACAAAGATTGTAACCTATCTTCTGATTTGTTAAGAAAGGTTAAACAAGATGAAAAACAGACCCTACTCTACAAAGGGTCATTGGACATTATGAGCCTAGAAAAGAGAACATGCCTAGGTTAATAAGACACAGGCTAAACATGAGGATCGGGCACTGTTGGTCTACTATGAAAGGGGGTTGCATCAGTTATACCACAAATACTAAATTGAAGAATACGAGATTTATGTGACTCTTCCATTTTCTTCACAGACTTTTCTATATGTGGGGCATGGATATTATGGGGCTAATCTCATCAAAAGCTTCTAGTCGATATCGATTCATCGCCGTGGTCATAATTTACTTCACTAAGAGGGTGGAAGTAGCTTCATATGCCAATGTTACAAGGTTGAAGTCAAAAAAAAAAAATGGCCCGACAATGAATGCCAAAAAGGACAAAGTCAAAAGTTTGTAGTCTGTTCAAAGATCAAACACCATATAATAAAACAACAAAGGTAGCCAAAAAAAATAAGGATTGTAGAAAAGATGACCGAGACTTGTAAAGATTGGCATAAAAAGTTACTATTTATCTTCTATTATTATCGAGCATTGGCGAGGACTTTTTTTTTCGGGGCAACATCTTACCTATTGGTTTATGGAATGAAAGCATTTTTTTTCCAATTGAACATAATCGAAGAAAAGGTTAAAAGTTATTCATCATGGTCAGATAATGCAAGCTTATGACAAAGATGTTTATCCTAGAGAATTCCACGAGGAGAACCTGATCTTTCTTTTACAAAAGGATTTCAGAGAAAAGAAAATGCCAAACTGGGAAGGACCTTATGTTGTAGAGAAGGCCTTTTCTGGAGGAGCATTAATATTGACCGAGATGGATGCCAAAGACTTGCCCAATCCGGTGAATTCAGGTTCATTCAAGAAGTATTTTACCTGAAAAGGAAAAGGCCAAGGTGAAAACCCGCAAAGGGCGCCTTAAGTTCAAATTCAAAAAAAAAAAAAAAAAATAAAGAAAAAGGTGAGGCCAAGGCAAAAACCCGCAAAGGGCGCTTTGAGACCAAAGGGTTTTGGGCCGAAAACTCAAAAAAGAACGGCTCAAATTTTGGTCAAAGATAGGGCATGTGATAGTCTTGCTATGCTTGAATTAACAATGAGGAAGTATGCTACGTCTTGGGGCATTGACAAAGTACTCTAGATCCTCTAAACACGTATTGAGCTCAAAATGGTCCTCAAGAAGTTTGTACAGATAAGCTCATGCTGTGATATCTGGGGCACCTAGCTTCTATCTTACCCATTTTTGAATTTGCTATCTTTGATTACTTTATTCTTTTCAAAGATACACCCCAATCAATTTTCTTTTATAGCCTTGGCTATCTTTGCTTACTTTATTCTTTTTAAGATACACCAATCAATTTTTTTTTATTGTCTTGGTTATCTTTGATTAGCCTATTTGTTTCGAGCTATGCTCCTGATTAATTCCTTTTACGTCCATTTTTATGATCTTTTTCAAGCATTTTATTGAAATAACGATTAATGGACTAATAATACTTTCATAGAAGAAGTTTCGCATATTACTCTAGAAGCTTCTAAATAATATGAGAATCTGAAACAGGACTATTGTTTAGAACTCACCAAGCCTAAGGGTTGGAAACATTGAAAGATGATTATCTCTTCAGATTTTATTGGATAAGACATTTCGTCGGTGATACCATTTCGACAAATAACGAGCAATATCAATCCAGGTGTAGAAGGGGATCTTTCTCGGGAAAAGAAAAAGATACCCTACATTCATGCAAATTTCAAGCACATACATCTGGTCATTACACCCAGGGAATGGTGTAACAGATCAAGTTGATTGAAGATAATACAAATTTCATACCTCTGAATGGTAACTAGATGGATAGAAGAAACCAAATGTTATTCCCATGAAGTTACAGTAGGAGGTACAAATTTTATGTCCTAAAGTTCAAGGGAAGGGACTCTAAAATTGAAGCGGGGCAAGCTTGCTGAGCAGAATATTATCATTTCTTTGGGTTTTCTGTCAAAGATACCAGCTGAACGAGAAAGCATTGTAATGCATCAGTGATAGAACCTTGACGAACTATGAGTAATGACAACCCAAACATTAAAAAGGGATCATTCTCATGTAAATATCATTCATACATTTCCAATTGGGAGCATTTGATTCATTCTAATCATTGTATCCTAATCATTGTACATAAAAAATAGAAAAAGAAGGAGATCATTCTCATGAAATTCTGTATTCATGTAAATATTATCTATAATATCATTTAGTTAGGAGCATTTGATTCATTTTGATCATTGCATCCTAATCATTTTACAAGGGATCATTCTCATGACATTCTGTATTCATGCAAATATCGTCTATAATACATTCGAGTCTACAGGACATGTCCCCCGGAGGACGGTGTAGCAACATCGATGAATTCACTAGTCCTATCTCTCTGACCAGCGGGGAATAGGTCAAAGATTGTAAATCTGTCACCCTAAGCAGTAGTGGAACAAGATCAAATGGCAAATTTTATCTCCATGAAGCAGCAGAGTAGATTTAAGCCATCAGTCTTATTTCCCTCGAGATGGCAGTTGAGTAGACTAAAAACTGAAGTCTTCTTGAGATAGTAAGGAAGCAAATTGAAAAATTCAAATTTTGTTCCCTCGAGATAGTAGTGGAGCAAACTGAAGAATAAAGTCTTCATGAGATAGTAAGGAAGCAAATTGGAAAGTTCAATTTTTGTTCCCTCCAGATGGTAGTGGAGCATACTAAAATTAAAGTCTTCCTAAGATAGTAAGGAAGCAAATTGAAAAGTTAAGATTTTGTTCCCTCGAGATGGTAGTGGAGCAGACTGAAGATTGAAGTCTTCTGAGATAGTAAGGAAGCAAATTGAAAAGTTCAGATTTTTTCCCTTGAGATGGTAGTGGAGCAGACTGAAGTTTGAAGTCTTCCTAAGATAGTAAGGAAGAAAATTGAAAAGTTCAGATTTTGTTCCCTCGAGATGGTAGTGGAGCAGACTGAAGATTGAAGTCTTCCTGAGATAGTAAGGAAACAAATTGGAAAGTTCAAATTTTGTTCCTTCGAGATGGTAGTGGAGAAGACTGAAGATTGAAGTCTTCCTAAGATAGTAAGAAAGAAAATTGAAAAGTTCAGATTTTGTTCCTTCGAGATGGTAGTGGACTGAAGATTGAAGTCTTCCTGAGATAGTAAGGAAGCAAATTGGAAAGTTTGAATTTTGTTCCCTCGAGATAGTAGTAGAGCAGACTGAAGATTGAAGTCTTCCTGAGATAGTAAGGAAGCAAATTGGAAAGTTCAGATTTTGTTCCCTCGAGAAGGTAGTAGAGCAGACTGAAGATTGAAGTCTTCTTGAGATAGAAAGGAAGCAAACTGAAAAGTTCAGATTTTGTCCCCTCGAGATAGTAGTGGGGCAGACTAAAGATTGTAGATCTTATCTCCCAAAGCAGTAGCAGAGCAGATCAAATTTGGCAAATCTTATCTTCCTGATGTAGCAAGGGAGCAGATTTTAGCCATTAGCCTTATCTTCCTGATGTAGCAAGGGAGCAGGCTGAAGATTATAGACTTATCTTCCTGATGTAGCAAGGGAGTAGACTAAAAGATCTTATCTTCCTGAGTTTGTAGTGGAGCAGAATGAAGACAATAGATTTGGCATTCTTGAAGTTGCAGGAAGCGGATCGAAGATACTAGTATGTCTCCTTGAGTTTGCAGTGGAGCAGACTAAAGATAATAAATCTCGTCTTCCTAAAGTTGCAGTGAAGCAGATTAAAGATATTAGTCTATCTTCCTGAAGATATAGCCATTTGACATGACCGGGCAAAATTGGTCCTTTTATTGTCTTTGCTCCATTCTCATTACACGACAATGAGCAAAGAGGGGCAACTATAATAGGCCAATTTAGCCCGAGCCCATACAAAAAATAATAAACTCAAAATAATAAAACAAAGTCCAACTCCAGTCTAAAATATATCATTTGGCCCGATCGGAATGGCCCATTACTTGAAAAGATTAAAGGTCCATCTACAAGCTTGACGTATATGGGAACTCAATCTTCAAGGATATGCAATCTTAGTTATGATATGCAAATCTTAGATATGATATGCAATCCTAAAAGATATGGTATGTAATCTTAGAAGATATGATATGCAATCTTAGATATAATATACAATCTTAGATATAATATACAATCTTAGAAGATATGGTATGCAATCTTAGAAGATATGATTTTGTAATCTTAGAGATTTAATTTTTAGGTACCTTTTAATCTTAGCCGTTGATGTAATTGATCTGTACTATTGGATTTGGGAAGGCTCAATTATAAATTGAGGCCTCTCCCTTCATTGAAAAGGGGACTTGAGTTTTAAGTAATAAAAATTCTTGAGAGCATTTACTCAAATTTCTCTCTCTTTTGTGTTCTTATTTTATGTGGCTTGTTCTTATTTTGTGCTTCGCTCATCTTCATTTCTTTTTGAGTTGTTTCCGTTCAAGTTAGTTTTTGGTGGAGGAATTTCGTCAAATCTTCATATTGCGGGAGTTAGGTTGACTTATGCGTTTTTTAACCTTTTTTATTTATCCATTTAATTGTTTAATCATTATTTATTCATTTATTTTAATTATTTTAAATTTATTTTAATTGCCACTTTTTATCCAAAACTTTATTTTTTAAAATAAGGCAATGTTTAGTATTTAGAAATTCGGGAAATAGTGCCCTAACGTGCTGGGTTTCGATTTTTCGTTTGACTAAATAACTAAATATCCTTTTTAATAAAATTTTGTAAATCATGAGATGATTTTAGTTACGAGGATTTAAAAATATCATGTCCTAACGTGCTGAATGTGATGTTTGTATTCTTTCGGAACAAAGAAATCTCAAATTTTAACTCAAATTGTTCAAGTTTTTTTTAAGAAATCATATTTAAAATTCTTTCAAATTTTTAGCATTAGGACATGATTTTATCGATTAGGTACCAATTTTTTAGCGTTATGAGGGTGCTAATCCTTCCTCATACGTAACCGACTCTGAACTCGTTTTCTTGTATTTTGTAGACCAAAATCAAATGTTTTAAAATAAAACATTTTATAAGGTGATCTAATCTCCTCTAAGTAAAAAGGGATTGGTGGCGACTCCATTTCCATTTTTTTAAAATTCGATCCCCGTTTTTTCAAAAAATTAAAGATGGTTTCAACACTTTCTTTATGTTTATTCATAATATAATTTATTTAAAGTACTAATTAGCTCTATTTGTGCTTAATTTAGGATTAATTTAGTGCTTGTCTCCCTTGGGTACTATCCTCAGAGTATTCACCTACTTTGTTGTAACTATATTACAACTTGACTTGTATACTTGCAGACAAGTTGGTACGTTCAGAGGCGGTCAAGCTGTTGGCATCATTTTCGAGGAGGCAACGTCACTATATTGATTTTAATCTTTGTACTTAATAAAATAATTAGGAAATTAATAAATAATAGATACGAGTTCTATATTTTATCTTTATTGACACCCTATTTTTTTTTTTTTTGTTTTTTATGATTTCAGGGTATAGGAAGACATTCGCAAGGATTCTTACGTATCTAAAATGATTAACAACTAATTCTTTACAGTTATTCCAGAGATCAAGCACCAATAATATTTGACCTTTGCAATCTGATAAGTAACCTTTAATGACATGATGCAATTTTTTATGTGGAGTGGTTGCCCTCTAGTATTACACGCCTCATTATTTATAGTCCTCATTTTGAATTAAATCCTTCATTACTAACCTGGATTTCTAATAATGTAAAATTTAATGATTATAAAATAGAGGATCTTATAGCCTTCCTCTAGTAGTTTAAACACATATGCAGCACTATTGCTTATGTGGGGGTTCCAACAGACACTATTAAATTATTACTAATTCCATTCACATTGGACGAGAAAACGAAAGCCTAGTTAGACACTTCCACCTAACACTATCACTACATGAGCTGATTTTGTGTGATTATTTCTTTGACAGGTTTTGCCTATGACTCAGGTATTCAATATTTATGAAAAATTATTTTAATTCAAACAGTACATTACTGAAACATTAGGGCAAGCATGGGAAAGATTCAAAACAATTCTCAGGTCAGTGCTGGGAGGAGACATACATTTTGCGGTCCAAATCCAACATTTCCACGATCAATTAGATAGCCAAAATAGGAAAAAATTTTGACGTTATGACCGGGGGAAGTATCTAGAAGAAAATCGGAAAGGAAGCCATGGAAATATTGGAAAATTTTAGTGAAAATGAATTTACCTATAGGAAACATCAAGAGTTGGAAGCTGGCCTATTGGTAGAATCCAAGTCAGAAGAGTAAAAGTGCAACAAACTGCAATCGATCATAGAAAATTTGGCTGACCACGATGAATATGAATCGAAACAAGAGAAATGGGATGAGACAGAACAAGAAAATTACCAGATAGTTCAACTTGATCGATAGCGGTATAGCAAGGAACAACCAGAACAAATCAATCCAAATACAACAAGAATGGTACCTTCCATTATCAAACCGCCTGAGTTAGAGTTAAAGCAATTACCAAAACACTTAAATTATGGATATTTAGGGGAGAAAAATACATTACTATGATTATAGCTGCTAGATTAAGTTCGAAGCAAGAAGAGGCATTGTTAAGTGTTTTAAAAACACACAAAAAAGCCATTGGATGGACGATTACTAATATTAAAGGAGTCAATCTTGCACTGTCAACATAAGATTAGATTAGAACAAGGGAGAAAACCAGTGGTAGATGCACAGCTTCGGTTAAATACGGCTGTAAAAGAAATGGTAAAAAAAGAATTACTCAAATGGCTGGATGCGGGTATTATTTATGCAATCTCTGACAGTGAATGGGTCAGTCCGACACAATGCATCCCAAAGAAAGGAGGATTGAAGGTGGTTTAGAATTATAGGAATGAGTTAATACCAACAAGGACAATCACTGGTTGGAGGGTATGTATAGACTATCTGAAATTAAATGATGCGATAAAAAAATATCATTTCCCGCTTCCTTTTATTCATCAAATGGTAGATTAGCAAGAAAATAGTATTATTGTTTCCTTATTGGATATTCTGGATATCATCAAATTTCAATACATCCAAATGATCAAGAAAAAACCACCTTTACATGTCCTTTTGGCACATATGCTTTTAGACGAATGTCATTCAGACTATGTAATGCACTGACAACCTTTATGTGGTGCATGGCTGTTATTTTTGCTGAAATGCTGGAAGAAGACCTGGATGTGTTCATGGATGATTTCTCAGTATACGAAGAATCCTTTCAATAATGCTTGGATAGCCTTGAGAAATTTCTACAAAGATGTGAAGAAACCAATCTAGTACTCAATTAGGAAAAATGTCACTTTATGGTAAAAGAAAGATTGCTGCGGGGAAATCAAATATCAAGGAAAGGTCTAAAAGTACACAAGGATAAGATCTAAGTTATCAAAAATATCCTAAACCCTACAACAGCTCGGGGAGTGAGAAACTTTTTGGGTAATTTTGGATTCTACAAGCGGTTCATAAAATATTTCGCTCACATTTCTAAACCATTGGATCAACTGCTTCAAAAGGAGATACCTTTTACATATGATCAAGATTGTATCAAAGCATTTGAGGTAATAAAAACCCTTATCTCTACACCTATAATTATTACTCCTAACTGGTCAGAACCCTTTACTATAATGTACGACGCTAGCAATTATGTCATGGGAGTAATATTGGGACAAAAGAGAAACAACATGTTTGGAGCTATTCATTATGCAAGTAAGAAACTCAATTCAGCACAATGTAATTACACTAATACTGAAAAAGAAGTGCTTGCTATCATTGTTTCTTGTAAAAAATTTCACCCTTATTTGATGGTAAATAGAGTTTATGTTTAAACTGACCATTCTACACTACAGTACGTCATGAAAAAGAAGGAAACAAAAGGCAGATCAATGAGATGGGAATAACTGCTTCCAGAATTTGACCTTTGGATAATAGGCAAAAAATGAACGGAGAATCAAATCGCGAACCATTTATCTAGAATAAAAAATGATTTAGAACAGAAAAAATTTGAAGAAATGAATAAGACCTTCATAAGTGAACAATTATTTAGGCTAGACGTCTAGCAAACGAGGGTCAGAAGTAACAGCCCACCATTGTATGCAGATTATGTGAATTACATTGCTAAAGACGTTTTTCCACCATAAGTATCATGGAAACAAAAAAAGATGATCATGCATGAATCGAAAAATTATATTTAGGAAGATCCATATGTATTAAGGCAATGCACAGATCAATTAGTATGAAGATGTATAGCAAAAAAAGAAGTAAACGATATTATGCAAGGGTGTCATACATCATTATGTAGGGGCATTTCGATAAAAAAAAGACAGCTCATAAAATAATGCAATCAGGATTTTATTGGTCGACTATGAACAAAGATGCTTATGAATTCGTACAAGGATGTGATAGATGCCAAAGAACTAGAAGTATATCGAGAAGAGATGAAATGCCACAAATTGAGATACTCGAAGTAGAAGTATTTGATGTTTGGGGAATTGACTTCAATGGGACCCTTTCCAAGTTCTTTTGGGAATCAATACATCCTATTAATTGTCGGTTATGTTTCCAAATGGGTTGAAATAGTGGCATTACCTACTAATGATACAAAATCAGTAGTTCGATTCTTAAGAAAAAACATCTTTGCTAGATTTGGAACACCTCGTGCGTTGGTAAGTGATAAAGGATCTCATTTTTGCAGTAAACAATTTGAAGCTACTCTAGCCAAGTACGATGTGAGACATCGGATGACAAAAACATACTATCCACAAGCTAATGGCCAAGTAGAGGTATCCAACTGGGAGATCAAACGAATTCTTGAAAAACGGTAAATCCAAGTAATCTAAATAGGAAAGATTGGTCATCAAGATTAGACGATACGTTGTGGGCCTACAGAACAACATACAAAACTTTGTTAGGAATGCCTTATTACAAATTAGTTTATGGGAAAAAATTCACTTGTCTGTTGAATTAGAAAAGAAAGCATACTAGGCAATCAAATAATTGAAATTAGATCCAGAGTTAGCCAAGAAAGAGAGACTATTTCAATTACAAGAATTGGAAGAATTTCATTTTATGGCTTACGAAAACACCAAGCTATACAAGGAGAGAAGTGAACTTAGACATAACGAAAAAATACGAAAATGTGAATTTTTGCCTAGACAAAAAAGTGTTGTTTAATTCGAGATTAAAATTATTCCTTGGTAAGTTGAAATCCAAATGGACTAGCCCATATGCTATAAATCAGGTAACACTCATTGGGCAATAGAACTTATTGGAATGAAGGACAACCATTTTTGGTAAATGGACAAAGAGTAAAACATTATTTCGGGATGACAACAAAAGAAATAATTGACACTTAAGCCTTTCAATGCAAAGTTTTATAGGGACGAGGGTATATTAGAAAGTGAATGGGAAATAAATGAAGAAAATGAGGCAACAGAAGATCCTAAGGTAGAGAAAGAGGACAACAGAAACTAGCCTCAACGTCGCGACACTAGCCCTGCATGTTATGACACCACACAAAATTTAGCACAGGTAAATTGTCCTCAACGTCGCGACATTCATAGAAGATGTTGCGACACCCCTACATAAGTTGTCTTCTATCTTTTAACTAACATCTGACATTTTTATATTTGAATTTCAGTAGATTTAGAATTCTTTAACTCTTTATTGATTAGGAATAATTTGACTAACATAACTATAACTCTTAATTGTATCATTATCTTCCTCTAAGATAAATAGACCACACAAATCTTTTCATCATCCCCAAACGTTGTGTAAAGAACAAGATCTCTCTGTCTCTATTCAAGGAAGCACCATAGTCTCGGGGAGCCATACCACAACAACATTCAGATTTGAATAGTTATATATTCTGATATAACATTATAAATCCATCAGTTGAATTTCAGGAAAACAACATAGACAAATATCTACAACAATTGCAGCCATACACATTCATCCAAGAATAAGGATTCGACCCATTAATGAGAAACTATAAAGGAGTGTGGGAAATTGCAACAGAAAGAGAATGGACTAACTTTTGCTTGCCACTTGAAGAACCAACAATAATACCCGTGGTGCAGGAATTCTATCTTACGTTAAAAGAGAGAGAAGCGACAAGACTGTATTATGAGATACGGACATATGTCAAAGTCAAAGGGTTCAAAATCCTGGTAACTGAAAGAAGTATTTGTTCATTTTATGATGCTTCGTATTATTACCGAGATTACCTATACAAAATAGATCTCAAAGAATTTAAAAATGTAGACCTGGAAGAGGTTATGAGATTTTTAATAGAAGGGAAAAAAGAAAAGACGTATCAAACAAACACAGCAATACCCGAGACATTCAACCAAGAGTTAATGACTCCAAGAGCAAAAATATGGATAAAGTTCGTATGTTCGAGAATTTAGCCTACAGCCGACATCAACCCAGTACAATTATTCTAGTTTATACAATCTTGCAAAAGAAGCAAATATGTACTAGTACTTGGATATATCGAAACATGATTGAATGTGTAAGAAATCAGGCAAAAGGAACCTTCTTTCCACACCTTATAACGGAGTTGTGTAAAAGAGCCGGAGTACCTATGGAGCGGATGGATAAGGAGATAAACCCTCCAAAGAATTTTCTAGGAGACGATGTTTATAAGCAATTTGTAATATTAGAGAGAAAACAAAAAGAAAAGAGGAGGAAAAGATGACTTCAATGGGAAGATGAATAATAAAATATATATACAGTAGGACAATTTTTAAGTTTAGTTTATTTTACGTTGGGAAAGTTACTTTTTTCTTTTAAGATATTGTAATTAATCATATTTGACGAAATAGTAGAATTGAAAAAATATATATTGATGAATTTTCTAATAAAAACCCCACACAATAGAAGCACAAACATCACGAACTTTCAATGATCAAAGGAGGAAGCACCTACCAGTAGCTTACGGAATTTCCACGTTCAATCGTGTAACTTCTTTCCTTATCTTTTCAGGACTATACATTGAGGACAATATGTTATCTAAAGTGTGAAGGGGCAATAGAAAAGTTGTTTCAATGTTTATGTTTTTCTTGACAATGGTGTGCTTGAGCTTGTAGAAATACAAGTGATTAGTTAGGAGCATGTATATAGGTTGATTGTATTTACTATAAATTTGGCATGATAGTAGATTATTTTAAATTTTTTTATTATTAGACTACTAAGTTCTATATATTACACTGTAAATAGGCATTGAGCAATTGAATGTGCCATATGATATAGGAAATATAGGGAAATGAGTATGCTAGTATGAATGATAAATTATTGAATTTATGATTGTTTGGTTGACTAAATTTGTGAATATTGAGATACCTAGGGATGACTTAAGGTATTGTTTAGTATACACCCAGAGCAAAAAAGCTAACCCTATTTATTCATCCTTAGTACCTATATTTAAGCTAGAAAACACTTCTTGATGAACCTTCATGCAAAATCCAAGCAAAAAACGATAATTTGTATTTGCCCTTTTTCTTTGGTCCTAAACTACACAACTATAGACGTCTGGCCATACGTATTAAGGGTTAAGTAGATACATTACAGTGAAATTTTGTAAAAATATAGTGAAATAGGAAGGATCAGTGCGATAGAGTGATTACAGGTTAGTCAATACATGCAGAAAAAGAAAAACTCATAAAGAAAATTAAAAACAAATATAAAAAGTTCTTGAAATTAAAAGCATTCGTGAATGAGAAATGTATTAAAAAAAAAAAGAAGAAAGAAAAGTGGCAAATTCACAAAAAATAGAAAAACTCGTTCATTAGTGCACACAAACTCATGATCTAGCCATAGTTGTTGTATCATGTTGTGATTTCCTATGTGGAGAAATAAGGAAGGCGAGAGAAGGCGAAATAAGACGATAAATGGGTAAGGGTCGCTAAGGGGGGAGAATAGTGAACAATAAGATGTGCCAAACTATTTTTGTGCTTGAAACTATTTGATGCTTATTGTTTTTGAATTCCATACTCGTTTTAAACCTCAGAACATTACAAGTTGAAAAGCCCTATGTGATCTAAGTAGACTTATTTACGAATTGATATCATACTAAATAATTGCATTTACAATTGTGTGTATTCTGCTGGGATAATCAAATTACCTGCTTAACTTATTGATGGATCCCTACATTTGAAACCCTTAATGTTTGTATGCTTTGTAATGACTTCAGATCAGGTGTTTGATATCAAAATGGTAAATCAACTATATATCATGCCAAGATTATGTGTAAATATGAAATGCCTAGTCATGTGCTCCAAAACTAACATTTGTACCATATTTTTAAGGGTCATCTTTTAATTACTGTTTTTGTTTGCTTTGCTTGAGGACAAGTAATGACTTCAGTGTAGGGGAGTTCGATCTACCGTAATTCAGTGTAGCAGATTAAACTAGTTTTTGCATTTGAGGAGCTTGAATACAAGCATTTTATTATGTTTTAGTTGAGTTTTTAGAATTTTATTTACATTCAATAAAAAGTGTAATTTGAGTCTTTTATTGACCTTAGGGGCCAAATGAGGCCTAAGGATGAGCTAATATACTTTTTGAGTGTGCATGAGCCATTAGAGGGCATACCAACTCAATATTGGTCATTGTGTTGCAATACAGGGAGTTTGATGTCACAATATAAGGAGTAGAGAGTAAGAATTCCAAGACTACCTTCAGTGTCATGACATAACCAAGGGATGTTGCAACACACCCTTGAAGCTACCATGAATACGAGTATACTGCTTTCGATGTTGCAACACAGGCACTAGGGTGTCACGACATCGGTCTTGTATGAGAAATACTTACAAGTCGAGGCGTTTTGGTCTACACAATTAAATATTAAACATGAGAGTGTCAGCTGACCTAGGGTTGAACACAACGACAACCCTAACTCTATAAATAGGCTCATTTAACACTTGTTATGGATAGCTTTTGATACCTTATAATTTTCTTTGTAATTTTAGTTTTTATTTTTTATTTTTCCTTAGGCTTTAGGTTATTGTCAATTTTGCATTTGTCGGGAGATCTGATTTGTGGAACTTGATCAACTCTTTGTGGATTTTGTGCTTTAATTAAATATAATTCAGTATTCTCTTAAAGCTTTGTCTCTTGATTTACTATTAATGTTCATCTTCTACATCAAGTTTATTATGTTTTTGAGATCCATGAGAAACTAATCCTCTTATGAGGGATTAGCGAGTGGAGGTATGATTAATTGATTATTGTGCAGGATTTTCTTAGCGGATCAATTGTTTGGGAGAGAAAGAACTTAAACCTTAGGCTTGACAACCCTAGGAAGTTATCTAGGTGGGAATTAACCTAAAATTGGTATGGCCTGTCTGTAAACACCTTAGCCTCGAATTGGTTTGGACTGTGAGGTCGAGAGATAAGTCGTTCTTGCCAACTCATTATTCTGGTGGAAGATCGAGAGATCTTGCTAGGGTAACGACTAGTTGATTGAACAAGGAACCCGAACAAACAATTACTTATGACTGTCAAGTGAGCTAAAATCACCCATGCTCAGATCTGGTTTGGTTTCCATATCAAATTTCTCAAAGTCTTCCCATTGTAGTATTTTATTCTTTATTTATAAAAACACCAAAAATCTTTCTTTATGTTTCTTCGTAATATAATTTATTTAAAGTACTAATTAGCTCTATTTGTGCTTAGGTTAGGATTAAGTTAGTGCTCACCTACTTTCTTTGGGTACGATCCTCGGAGTACTCACCTACTTCGTTGTAACAATATTACAACTTGACCTATATACTTGTGAACACCGCCTATTTGACATATTTTGTGCTGGTTTTTTACTCTGGACGTTGGAACATCCGGAGGCGGTCAAAAACAAACACTAATAAGAAAACTAAAATTTATATTGATCATTGTTGTTAAAACAAAAAAAGAGAGTCAATTTATCATAACATCTGTAACACCCAAAACCCGGCCTAGAACTTAGACTAAATCACGGATGTCACATTAGTTACCGAAATAACCGTAGTTAAATTTCACAAAACAAGTCCTCAAATTAAATCAGAATATTTGACCGTTTAAAACCCAGTATGTAAAGTTACAATTAAGAAAACTATATAGCCTAGTTTAAGTAAATGCATAAAAATCAAAACAGAGATTGTACCAAAGCTTTTAAAAATCTTAAATTCCAAAAATTTGTTTAACCACATATAACTGAAAATATAAATCGAAAATCCTTTATTTCCACCGAGATTGTCTAAGACCTCCACATACCGAGTCTAGCGTCAGAATTTAGGAAAAGTACCTGAAAAGGAAAACTAAGAGGTGAGCTACTCAAGCTCAATGTAAGTCCGAAACAAGTCTTAAATAGAGATATAGAATTCAAAACAGTAGCATAATTAAATTTCAGTTACTCACGAAGTTAGAACGCACACTTAGGACTAATGTCCCAACAGAACTTAACAACTAGAGCACATCAAATTCACTCAAATACTCAGCTCAAATGCTGATCAGTCAAATAGATTATAAAAACCCATTCTTACAGTCAGAATACATAGAAAATGCAGATGAAATGTAGTCAGATAAATATAACCCACCCATCCAACCAATACACCTCTCTGTCCCCCGATCACACCTCATAGGAGCTGTTAAAGCTTTTTATCAACAAAAAAAAGGACTGTTAAAGCTCATCCAACCAATCACACCAATTAAGACCTCAGAAGGCCCATCCAACCCTACACTCCACATATATGGACTAAGCCACTCAAATAATAATAAGCAGCAGGGCTAGCGTATGTGTTGTACTGTGCAATACAGTAGATTGTGGTACAGGCCAGGTCAGATAATAGTACGCAGCAAAGCTAACGTACGTATAGTACAGTGCAATGCAGTAATCCGTTGTACAGTCATGTTGCAGCTAAACTGCTAGATCAGATAATAGTGCGTAGTGTAGCTGACGCACGTACGGTACAGTGCAATAAATCATTGTACGTATAAGGTTGCAGTTAAAATGCCAGTTCAAAACAATTACAGTCTTCCTTCTCTTCACAACCCAACCCAAAATATTTTATGCAAATGCATGTATGCATTCAAGCTAATGTAATGAGACACATTATGAGATGCATAATGTAATAGTTACGTAGCACACTCTTCAGACCATATTTAAAATCATATATCACACACAACCATCACAAATATCGAGTCTTGAATGCCCTCACTAAACTTAGTTAAGGGTTGGAGCACACACAAACACATTTAGATAAAAAATGCATACAAAACCGCTTATAAGTGTCTTAAGACCACACGCCTGTGTGTTCTGGCTGTGTGGTATTGCCTAGGCCGTGTAGGAGATCAAAAACTCGTGTGAGGAGGGGCACATGGCCATGTGACAAAGGCACATGCCCATGTGAAGAGAAACACACGGCCGTGTGACTGAGGCACACACCCGTGTGGACTAGGGACATGGCCGTGGGGACAGGATGTGTAACTCTCTGTCCATTTGCACTAAATTTGAGTACAGGGCTGAAACGACTGTAAGGGTTTCACATGCCTGTGTGCCCACCAGACACGGCCGTGTGTCCATAACACACACGCCCGTGCAGAATCCCTAATTCCAAAATTAGTCACATGGCCGTGTGGCCAGGCTGTGTGACATCAAATCATTCAAACCCTAATCCTCAAACTCACACCCCGTATGCCCTATAGAACGATTGTGTGAAAATCAATAAAATCCCAAATCAACCACACGACCATGTGGCACCAAAATTGGCCCGAAACTCCAATTCCCAAAAGCACACGGCCGTCTGAACTGGCACACGACTGTGTGAAAACATCAGTGGCCATGAAACCACCCCTACACAGCCTGAAAAACCAAGTTTTTCGGTTACTAAAATCACCTCTAGTCACGCCACTTCTAGAACCAACCGTAATGCACTACCCTCCAGACGATTCCAATCAACACGAGCCTAAAAGGCCCAATTACCAACACACTAAAAGATTGCCAAAATCCTATAGCAAATCAACAGTTTTGCAAAATAAAATAAAGAAGTTTCGAATCCCACACCTGTTTTAACGATGGTAGAGAAAAATTATTCGTTTTAAGTGCAGCAAAACCTGTTTCCCAAAGAAACGAGAAGAAAACCATAACCACCGTAAAAAGAAAAAAGAAACCCAAAGAGAAAAGCCAAAAGCATGTCCTAGACCAAAAATTAAAATATAAACAAAATAAAACCAAAAATAAAATAACTAATTATAAATATTAACTAAAAAGACAAAATAAAATGGCTTCTTCAAAATGCGCTCCTAAGGACTCGAACCGAGCACCTTGAAATTAACTGCACACAACCAAACTACCAGACGAGCAGGCCCATTCTGTCACTTAGGCACGAAACTGAACACAATAGCACACATTTCTCTCAAACCTTAATCACTAACATCAAAACTTCTAAGCCCCAAAATCTGGGGTGTTACAACTCACCCCTCCTTAAAGAAATTTCATCCCGAAATTTCCAACTAATAGATCAGTGGTATGGCACAAGCTACACCACTACGCTCCCGCTGCGCACTCTAACTCAAACAGAACCAAATCAACCTAAGACGTCACACACACACCCAAAGCACTTTACTACTGAAGTAGATCCACAATTGTCATTTCACACATACAAACATTATCCAACAAGCAATCATCAATGTCCTTCAAATAAATCACACACAGATTCAGAACAATCTACCACCATACCTGTCTTAATGTCGTCGCAGACACTCCCTAATTCGATGCTCCTGGACTCGCATCTAAGACACGCACCCGCCTTTTTCCAACACTTGCCTGGATGGAGCTTCTTACAGTTATCGCAAGACGAAACGCTTGCACCACTACTAGCACCCTCTGCAGAACCACTATCACTACTCATATACGTTCTAACACGCTTCGCAGCATAAGGTTCCAACCTCGAAGGACTGCGATCTATTTTCTTCCTACAATCCACACACCTAGCTTGAAGGGTTTCACTAGTCTCCCTTATCCTAGCCTCGAACACCTTCTCTAATACCTCCCTCACTACCCGAGTCAATGCCTTAATCCCAAGCTCCGGGTTATTGTCACCCGAAGTTGGTGGAATCACATTGACCTTCGGCTCCTAAACAGACACACGTCCTAGAGAAGCAGATAACTCCTCGCGATCTTGCTCACTTTCAGAACCTATATCTGCCTTGAGGCTAACTTAAGATATCTACACTTCCAGAAAATATACACAGTTAAACACATAAATTTATATTTCTAATCTTACAGTTTTGGAGTCTCAGACAGTTTATTTTCGTAAAATATTTTCCCAAAACACAAATCATTTCAGCTTACTGTGGTAAGGTTTTCTCAAAAATATTTTTATAACCTTCACGTGCGCACACCGAACGTAAAAAAACAGGTCAAATTTTTGCAAACCTGGCTCTGATACCACTAAATATAACACCCAAAATTGGACCTAAAATTTAGACTGAATTTCGGATGTCACATTAGTTACCGAAGTAACCGTAGTTAAATTTCACAAAATAAGTCCTCAAACTAAATCAAAATATGTGACCGTTTAAAACCCAGTATGTAAAGTTACAATTAAGAAAAACATATAGCCCATTTTAAATAAACGCATAAAAATCAAAACGGAGATTGTACCAAAGCTTTTAAAAATCTTACATTCTAAAAATTCGTTTAACCACATATAACTGAAAATATAAACTGATAATCCTTTATTTCCACCGAGACTGTCTAAGACCTCCGCACACCGAGTTCAGCGATCGAATTTATGAAAAGTACCTAAAAAGAAAAACTTAGAAGGGGTGAGCTACTCGTGCTCAGTGTGAGTCCGAAACAAGTCTTAAACAGAGATATAGAATTCAAAACAGTAGCATAATTAAATTTCAATTACTCACGAAGTCAGAACGCACACTTGGGACTAATGTCCCAATAGAACTTAACAACCAGAGCACATCAAATTCACTCAAATACCCAGCTCAAATGCTGATCAGTTAAACAGATTACAAACAACCATTCTTATAGTCAGAATACACGGACAGATGCAGATGAAATGCAGTCAGATAAATATAACCCACCCATCCAGCCAACACACCTCTCCGTCCCCCGATCACACTACATAAGAGCTGTTAAAGCTCATCCAACCAATCACACCAATTAGGACCTCAGAAAGCCCATCCAACCCTACACTCCACATATGTGGACTAAGCCACTTAGATAATAATAAGCAGCAGGGCTAGCGTATTTGATATCTCAGATAATGCGGTAGACCGCAGACAGCCGATCGAGATAATGGTACGCAAAAAGTCGACATCGACAATACAATGCAATGCGGTGCTCCATTGTACAGTCATGTTGCAGTTAAACTGCCAAATCAGATAATAGTACATAGCGTAGTTGACGCACGTACGGTACAGTGTGATAAATCATTATACGTATAAGGTTGCAGTTAAACTGCCAGTTCAGAACAGTTACAGTCTTCCTTCTCTTAACAACCCAACCCAAAATATTTTATGCAAATGCATGAATACATTCAAGCTAATAGAACAGAGACACATTAACAGACAGTCAGTCAAAATAGTTACGTAGTACACTCTTCAGACCAGATTCAAAATCATACATCACACACAACCATCACAGATATCGAGTCTTGAATGCCCTCACTAAACTTAGTTAAGGGTCGGAGTAAACACAAACACATATTCAGATCAGAAATGCATGCAAAACCATTATAAGTGTCTTAAGACCACACGCCCATGTGCTCTAGTCGTGTAGTATTGCCTAAGCCGTATGGGAGATCAAAAGCTCGTGTGAGGAGGGGTACACGGCCGTGTGACAGAGGCACACACCCATGTGAAGAGAAGCACACGCCCGTATAGACCAAGGACATGGCCGTGGGGACAAGCTGTGTAACTCTCTGTCAACTTACACTAAATTTGAGTACAGGGCTGACACGGCCGTGTGAGGGTCTCACATGCCCGTGTGCCCACCAGACACAGCTGTGTGTCCATAACACACACCCCCGTGTGGAATCCCTAATTCCTAAATTATCCACACGATCGTGTAGCCAGGCCGTGTGACACCAAATCCTCAAACTTCAATCCCCAAACTCACACGCCCGTATGCCCTAAGGACACGGCTGTGTGAAAATTGATAAAATTCCAAAATCGGCCACACGATCGTGTGGCACCAAAATTGGCCCGAAAACTCTAATTATCAAAAGTACACGGCCGTGTGAACTGGAACACGTCTGTGTAGAATCTCCAATGGCCACAAAACCACCCCTACACAACCTGAAAAACCAAGTTTTCCGGTCACTAAAACGACCCCTAGTCACGCCACTTCTAGAACCAACCATAACACACTACCCTCTAGACGATTCCAATCAACGTGAGCCTAAAATGCCCAATTACCAACACGTTAAAAGATTGCAAAATCCCACAGCAAATCAACAGTTTTGCAAAATGAAATAAAGAAGTTTCAAATCCCACACCTGTTTCGACGATGACAGAGTAAAATTCTTCGTTTTACGTGCTACAAAATCCGTTTCCCAGAGGAACGAGAAGAAAACCACAACCACCGTAAAAAAAATAGAAACCTAGAGAGAAAAGCTAAAAGCACGTCCCAGACTAAAAAGTAAAAATATAAACAAAATAAAACCAAAAATAAAATAATTAATTATAAATATTAACTAAAACAAAACAAAATAAAATGTCTTCTCCAAAATGTGCTCCCAATGACTCAAACCCAGCATCTTGAAATTAACTGCATACAACCAAACCACCAGACCAACAAGCCTATTTTGTCACTTAAACGCGAAACTAAACACAATAGCACACATTCTCACAGACTCTAACCTTTAACATCAAAATTTCTAACCCCCAAAATCTGAGGCATTACAACATCGACCAAAATAAAACAAAACAAAAAATCATCCTCAAGTTTATCACTAATTTATCATTTCTACATATACTCAATCTTTTACAAAGTCATTTAATCCTAAACCTATTATCATTCTAAACTCAACCTCTAGAACCAAATCTAACCCCTAAACCAACATAAAAAAACAAAATAATATTATCATTTCATTCATCAATACCCAAATAAAAAAATATAGCAGCCTCTAAACCAACACCCCACATTTTATGTTCTTTCTTTCTTTCCCTCTCATTACAACAAAACAGACTTTTAGCGGCATTTTTAGTGGCGTTTTAAAGAAAAACGCCGCAAATATAATACATTAGCGGCGTTTTAAGAAAAACGCCGCCAAAAAATGAGCATTAGCGGCGTTTATATACAAAAAGCCGTTAAAAAGGATATATAGCGGCGTTTTGTCGTAAAACGCCGCTAAAAGTCAGAGTATTAGCAACGCTTTTGGAAAAACGCAGTTAAAAGTCAGAGCACTAAAAGTCAGATCATTAGCGGCGCTTTTATAAAAACGCCGCTAAAAGTCAGAGAATTAGCGGCGCTTTTGGAAAAACGCCGCTAAAAGTCAGAGCATTAGCGGCGCTTTTGTAAAAACACCGCTAAAAGTCAGAGAATTAGCGGCGTTTGTGGAAAAACGCCGCAAATAATTTTAAAGTTTTTTTGGATATATATGGTGATTGTTTTAAATTTATATATTAAATAATTGTAAAGAGATAACATTAATTTTAATACATTAAAATTATGATTCTAGTTTAAATTATTTAAGAGAAAATATTTGTTAAAAATGAATAAATTATTAAATAATTTCTTATATAATCGTAAAAAAGATAGTATTAATTTTAAAATATTGAATTAATTCTCATGATTGTTTAGGGTTTATGATTTAGCATATATAGTTTAGGGTGTAAGGTTTAGGAGTTACTATTTTATTGTTTAGGGATTATGGTTTATGATTTGCGGATTAAGGTTTAAGGGGGATGTGTTAGGGTTTTATGAGTTAAAAGTTAGGGTTAATGGGTTGAAAGGTAAATAGTTAAGGGTTTGGAGTTAATAGGTTAAGGGTTAGGGGTTAGGGTTTATAGTCTATGATTTAGGGTTTATATGATAGAGGATAGGGGTTATGGGTTTAGATTAAATTAGTGTCTTTTAATTTATATATTAAATAATTTCTTATATAATTGTAAAAAGATAATAGTAATTTTAATACATTAAAATTATGATTCTAGTTTATATTATTTAAGAGAAAATATTTGTTAAAAATGAAAAAATATTAAATAATTTCTTATATAATCGTAAAAGAGATAGTATTAATTTTAAAATATTGAATTAATTCTCATGATAATTTGGGGTTTATGGTTTAATTTATGGTATATAGTTTATGGGTTAATCTTTATAGTTTATGGTCTAGAGTTTATGTTTTAGGGTTAAATATTTAGGATTTAAGATTAAGGGTTAGGTTAGGATTTAGGTTTGGGTTTATAATTTAATTAGTTTTATTATTTTAGAGTTATAGTGTTTTGGGTTTATTGCTTAAACCATATTGAATAATAACTATTTATTTTCTTTATTGTAACTTCATATTGCTATAGTATATGTATAACTAATTTGTATACCCATATGACATACAGGCTAATAGTGTTTGTCAATGTAATTATTTAAAAATAATAATAATAAATTTAATCTTAACTTAAAAATCAATAATACATATTAGTAGTATAAAAAATATATTTTATTCTTTGAAAATAGTAAATTAAAATGATTATAATAAATAGAGATGTCAAATGTTAAAATAAATAGAAAAAATTTATGGTAATGAACAAATTAATTTATGTAAATTAATTATAATTAATTATAATGAAAGAATTTTATTATGAAAATAATAACAATAAGATTAATTTTAAAAAAGTCCTTATAATTGTAATAATTTAAAAGTTATTTTATTCAAAAAATTTAAAACATATATTATTTTTTCAAAATTATTGAAAATATTTAATATTATATTAATATCAATTCAATTTAAAAATTACTAAACAAAAATTACTAAACAATATTATTTTAATATTAAAGGTATTAGCGGGTTTTGCTCAAAAGCGCCAAAAAAGCTTGGGAATTTACTGCGCTAGACAAATAAGCGCCGCAAATTAAGAGTAATAGTGGCGTTTGTTTTCAAAACGCATAAAAAGAAATTAAATTGAATTGAAGCAGTAGTTTTTATTTTCTCAATTTTCTCACTAAGTCTTTTCGCCTAGGTTTCTTTTCGTTCTTCCCTCTTCCCAGAGATTTCTTCCTCTCGCTAGGTCTTCTTCCCTTTCCTGTAATCCCCTATCTTTCTTCCCTAATTAGAAAAAGAAAATTCCCTTTTCTCTTTTTACGTAAAAACTTAAATCTAAAGTTTTTATTTTTCAATTTTCTCACTAAGTCTTTTCACCTAGGTTTCGTTTCATTCTTCCCTCTTCCCAGTGATTTCTCCTCTCGCTAGGTCTTCTTCCCTTTCCTGTAATCCCCCTTCTTTCTTCCCTAATTAGAAAAAGAAAATTCCTTTTCTCTTTTTACGTAAAACTTAAATCTAAAGTTTAATTTTTTAAATTTCATGTTTCAAGATCTCTTAATTTTTTTATTTTGGTTTTAGCCTCCCCATTAAGCCATTGAAAGCTGACAATGACGATCAGTTGAGTTTAGAGGATATAGATGCCATTAAAGTTATCGGAAAAGGTAATGGTGGAATTCTGCAATTGGTCCTCTGAGTTAGATGGTGCTTTTCTTTAGTTTGTATTGTGTGCATTAAAAAATAAACTGATCTAAAATAAGGAATTTTGTCATCCATGATCAGGGTTTATAATAGGAGTTTTCAATGATTGTTTCTTATCTTTACATCTTTCATTATTTAATTTTTCTTTTAACCATCCATACCATTTTATCTTGGTAATCTCATGTGACTTTTATATATTTGAAAAGGAAATAAGTGTTCAAGCCAGTCTTCTTCTAATGACTTTTTGGAAAGGAAACAAATATGTGTAATGTTAAAGATTATAGTTTAACATTATAGTGCAGATGGGTTATGATATTGCTTGGACCTCACAGTGCAACACCCCAAACCCGGTCTATGCGTTAAGACAAGATTTGGTTTGTCACACAAATCGAACATTGTTTTAGTCTATCTAATGATTTAGGTGAATCGGTATTTCAAAACCTCTTTTGAAAATAAAGTTTAATAAAAACCAAGAGAAATAATTCTAAGTTCGATGAATTTGGAAAAAATATTAGTTGAAAATCTCATCATTTAATATTTAATTATCAAAACCTTAAAGTAATTTTTTATAAGAGTTCAAAGGATTTGGAAATAAGAATAGATAAAGAATCTTATATGTTTGAAAACCCATAGTATTTTAAGAAAACATTATAGGATAAACATAAGCCCATATTAAATATCCAAAACATGATTTAAATCCATCCACGCATAAAAATCCATAAAACCTTAATAGAGGCCTTATTACATCTTATTCAAAATAGTAATTTAAAGAAAGTACTTAATAAAAGTTCAAAGTTTATAAACCCATGTTTGCAGTATGGCCTCCACGAAGTCATCCTCGGCCCAAGTCCACGTTAATTTCCATTACTTGAGACGGAAAAATTTAAGGGAGTGAGTCACTTAGAACTCAGTGTATAACTCACTTACTATATCCACTGGGCCAGATCATCAAGTCATAATTTTGGGCTTGAGTCCATAAACAGATTTAACAATGTAATAACTGTAATGTATGCAAAATGAAATTTCCCACCCAAACCTAATATCCATCCGCTACACACCACCCGCACCAACCATCACACCTGTGGGGATCAAGTCAACCCACCCCGCCAACACACCAATCGTAGGCATAAAGCCATTTTTATATTTGTGGCAGAGCCACCGAACTAGATTGTGACAAAATCACCGAACTAGAGGCATTGAGCCATTAAAATATTTGTGGCAGAGCCACCGAACTAGAGGCAATAAGCCATTTAATTATTTGTGGCAAAGCCATCGAACTAGAGGCAATGAGCCATTTAATTATTTTGTGGCAAAGCCACCGAACTAGAGGCAATGAGCCACTTAATTATTTTGTGGCAGAGCCACCGAACTAGATTTTGGCAACAGGCCTTTCTTCTCTTCATCATTCTATATACATATGATGATTTTAGCAAAAAGGCCCAATTTAAATGTGAGTCAATATTTCAGGTTTTTATTAAGGCCCATAATACAAAATATCATTTAGCCCATTTAACAATCTAGCAACTTTGGCCCATTTAACAATCTAGCAACTTTGGCCCATTTAACAATCTAGCAGAGTTTTCGGCCCATTTATCGATCTAGCGGAGGTTTCGGCCCATTTTACGATCTAGCATACTTTTCGGCCCATTTAACAATCTAGCAGAGTTTTCGGCCCATTTATCGATCTAGCAGAGGTTTCGGCCCATTTTACGATCTAGCATACTTTCAATTTACCAACTAACTCATTGAGGGCGTTTTCGTAAATTTCACAACTTTAACCGTTTTCATAAATTTTTACAAAAATACCAATTATTACATATTTTACCGATTTTGTCATCTTTACGATTTTTCCCAATAATTACGGTATAACATCTAACCCGAGATAAGTGTGAAATTACACACCTTGATATTGTGAGTACTAAACCTTCCCGCTCGTCAACACCTAAACGTAACACGAACCATTAGAACACTTTCATTTATTAAAAATACACTATTGGTAAACGATCTAAATCTTTACCCTTTTGATTTCAAACCACTTCTATTTTTGGTTTCTCCTCGATTGTTGATTCGTTACCCGATGAGAATCCACGAACGAACAAAGGTTCGGGAGTACGAATAACCTCAAACAATTGATTCTCCTCGGTTAAAGGTCTGCAACCCGGTGGAAAATCCCAGATTCTCGAAACAACCTTTCGTTTATATTTAGGGGGATTAGCGGAACCACCCCTCTTTCGAAGACTATGGACTGCCCTTTTCTGCCCTATCTTGAATCTCTCTTATGACATAGAATCATTAGTCCGACTTATAAATATCGAAATATGGCTAACGATTTTTTTTAAAAGATTTGAGATTGGCTTACCACGATTATCTTCGTTCCTCGAAGAAACAATCGAGCGATTACGTCCCTATAACGAAATCAATTAAGTAACTAACCATACTAATATAATGAATAAAGTGAGAATCCTTAAATAATCTCCTTACCTTAACTCTTACAATCGATTCCAACGATCCACAATACTCAAGAACACGTTGAGTTTCTGTCTTCCAAAACTCTCACTAATGTCCACGGTTGAAAAGAATTGAGTGAGAAAATTATGTATGACTAAAGGAAATCGGTTGTGATCAAACAAAGAAAATGAAAGAAATTTTGGCACAAGAGCATATTATCATTCGGCCATGAGTGAAAGTATTGAAGATATTTTAATGAAGAAGAAAATAAAAGAATGAGAAAATGGAAATGATATGATTCGGTTTCAAGAGAGAAAGAGAAAAAGAAAAGAGAAGAAAAGAGAATTTAGTTTAAAAGAAAAGTGCATTCGGCATTGGGGAGGAAAAATGAGAAAAACAAAAGAAAGAAAAATCCTTGCTTGCAAAAGTGCTTTCGGTCACAATGAGAAGAAAAGATTTTAGAGAGAAAAAAAATTATTAAACCGAAGTGGTCAAAAGAAAATGACAAAAGAATGAGTTGCTTACTCAAGGTTGTTGGAAATTTTCGGCTTGAGAGAAAATGAATGGAGAGGAAATATGTTTTGCTAAAAAAAAATGACCAAATGAATGTGTTTCACCAACACCAAAGCCTACCAAAGCAATCAACAAAACCGGCCATCCCCCTAGTCTCTATGACGTCCAAATACAAGGTCAAAAGGCCATTAGGAAGTTTCCAAAACATCTCCCTATTCTTAAGCCTTATCCTCCTCCTTTTTCTTTAAGTTGGAGAGACAAAATCCCCCAATTCAAGCCATTCTATCCCCTATCTTTAGCTTTCCATAATCCTTAATCTTCTTACCAAAAAAAAAAAAAAAACAATCCAACTCGTCCTAATCTTATCCATAGCCGACACATACTATGCTAAAGCAAAAAAATAAAATTCCTTAATTGCATGCTAGGTGATTCGAACTCCTTCCCTCATGTCCAACTTATGGCGCCAACTCCTCTTTAATACTAGCTCATCTTATGCCATCTTTTAGTACTTAATTAACTTAAGTTTCAAGGTCACTTAATATCTTTACACTAAAGTACACTTTACTAATATTTATTTTAACTCCAATTAAACCCGAGCTAACACTTAGCAACATAATGATACTCGAATATTTAGGATGTTACAATTCTACCCCCTTTAAAGAAAATTTCATCCTCGAAATTTACTCGATTAAAGAGGTGAGGATATTGTTGCCGAATTGCATCCTCGAGCTCCCACGTAGCTTCCTCCGCTCGTGATTACGCCATAAAACTTTGACCAACGACACGGTCTTCTTTCTTAGTACTTTCACGTCTCGGTCTAAAATTTCCACTAGTTCTTCTTGAAAAGACAAGTCTGATTTTAATTCCTCCTCCTCTACCAGTACTATATGAGATGGATCCGATCTATAACATCTCAGCATGGAAACATGAAAACATTATGAATTTGACTCAACTCCGGAGGTAATTCAATCTGATAAGCCACTGGACCAACACGCTTCATTACACGATATGGCCCAATGAACCTAGGGCTCAACTTTCCCTTCTTTCCAAATCTGAAAATTTTCTTCCAAGGTGAGACCTTCAGAAGACCTGCTCTCCCACAAAGAACTCGATATCCTTGCGCTTCAGTGCGCATATGACTTCGCTCATCCAAGCTTCCTTTAACCGTGCTCGAATAACTTTTACCTTTTTCTCTGTTTCAGATATCATCTCAGGACCCAACATCTGCCGTTTGCCCAATCCAGTCCAACAAGTAGGAGTACGGCACCTACGACCATACAATGCCTCATAGGGTGCCATCTGAATGCTAGACTGAAAGCTATTATTATATGCAAATTCTGCCAATGGTAGAAAATCCTCCCAACTGCCTCTGAAGTCGATCACACATCCCCTTAACATGTCTTCCAATATCTGAATTACTCTTTTCGACTGACCATCTGATTGTGGATGAAAAGCTGTACTAAAGTTTAACTTCGTTCCCAAAGCTTCATGCAGAGCTTTCCAAAATCGTGATGTAAATCTAGGATCCCTGTCCGATATAATAGACACTAGTACCCCATGCAACCTCACGATTTCAGATACATACAGCTTTGCCAATTTTTGTAATGAATAATCCGTACCAACTGGAAGAAAATGAGCAGTCTTCGTTAATCGGTCAACTACTACCCATACAGAATTTTTCTTAGTAGGTGTTAAAGGTAACCCACTAACAAAATCCATTGTTATTCGCTCCCATTTCCAAAGAGGAATCTTTACTGGTTGTAATAAACCTGACGGCAATTGATGCTCCGCTTTCACTTGTTGATAAGTCAAACATTTTCCTACAAACTCAGAAATCTCACGCTTCAACCCTGGCCACCAATACTGTTCACGGAGATCTCGATACATCTTATTTCCTCCGGGGTGCATAGCATAAGGGCTACTATGCGCCTCCTGCAAAATCATTTGTCTCAATTCTGAGTCTTTAGGCATACAAACCCTTCCACGAAAACACAGCACTCCATTCGTGTTTATACCAAAATCCTCTATTTTACCTCTTTCAACCTGCTGTAATAAGGGTCCCAACTTTTTATCTGATGTCCGCTTTTCCTGATTTGTTCTAACCACGGGGCTTCACCAAGTTCGCTAATGACTACCATCCTCATATAAACTCAAATGAGCAAACATTGCTCTCAATTCAGATACCACCTTAAGACTTAGCGTGTCAGCTACCACATTAGCCTTTCCAGGATGATATTCGATTGAGAAATCATAATCCTTTAATAATTCTACCCATCTTCTTTGTCTCAAATTGAACTCCTTTTGGGTAAGGAGGTACTTAAGACTCTTGTGATTCGTGTAGATGATAGACTTCTCACCGTAGAGATAGTACCTCCAAATCTTAAAAGTAAATACCACTGCAGCTAACTCTAAATCATGAGTAGGGTAATTTACTTTGTGCGGTCTCAACTATCGAGAAGCATAAGCCACCACCTTTCCATTTTGCATCAGCACACAACCCAAACCCGTGTGAGACACATCACAGTAAACAGTAAATTCTTTTCCAGCCTCCAGCTGAATCAAAACTGGTGCTTCTATCAGAATCTTCTTCAATTTCTCGAAACTCTCTTGTTATTTTTCAGTCCAAGTATATGGAACTCCTTTCCGCAAAAGTTTAGTTAGGGGTGCAGCAATCAACGAAAACTCCTCAACAAAGCGTCTATAATAACCAGCCAAACCTAAGAAACTCCAAATTTTAGCTACCAACTTTGGTGGTTTCCAATCCAGAACAGCCTCAATCTTCTGAGGATCCACCCTTATTCCTTCAGCTGATACCACATGACCCAAGAAAGTCACTTCCTTTAACCAAAATTCACATTTCTTGAATTTGGCATAAAGTTGTTTATCACGAAGTAGTCTTAATACTATACGCAAATCGTGTCATGCTCCTCATCATTTCTTGAATAAACCAAAATGTCATCTATGAACACTACCACAAATCGGTCTAAATATGGTTGAAAGACTCGGTTTATCATGTCCATAAATGCGACTGGTGCATTGGTTAATCCAAATGGCATCACTCATAATGTCCATAACGAGTTTGGAATACCGTCTTATAAATATCTACTTCTTTTACCTTAAGTTGGTGATAACCCGATCTCAAATCAATTTTGGAGAAAACCGAAGCTCCCTTCAATTGATCAAACAGGTCATCAATTCTCAGCAAAGGATACCTATTCTTGATCGTCAATTTATTCAATTGCCTGTAATCAATGCACATACGCATCGATCTATCCTTCTTCTTAACGAACAAAACTGGTGCTCCCTATGGAGATATACTAGGTCGAATAAATCCCTGATCCAACAATTCTTGAATTTGAGCTTTAAGCTCCGCCAACTCTTTCGGTGCCATTCTATAAGGAGCAATGGACACTGGAGCTATGCCGGGCAAAAGCTCAATGCCAAATTCTACTTCCCGATCTGGAGGTATACTAGGAAGTTCATCGGGAAATACATCTGGAAATTCCTTCACCGTTCTCACATCATCCACAGATAACTCTTTAGCATCCAAAGCACAAATAAAAGCTAGGAATGCTCCAAATCTTTTCTGCACCAACTTTTCTGCCTTCAACGCAGATACCACATTTGCCAAGTAATTCCTTCGTTCACCTATCATTATTACTTCCTTATCATCCGAAGTTCTTAATAACATCCGCTTTTTAGCACAATCCAAATGCGTCTGATGCTTAACCAACCAATCCATGCCCAGAATAAGATCGAACTCGCCGAAAGGCAATTCCATCAAATTCGCCAGAAATATTTCTTCTTGAATTTCTAAGGGCACGTCTCTAAACAGTTTAGTTACAATTACCGACTGTCCTAAAGGACTAATTACTGTCATCTCACTATCGATAATTTTAGATTCTAGATTCAAGTTTCAAGATATGGCGCTAGCAACATACGAGTGGGTAGAACCAATATCTATTAAAGTAGTAACAGGTACATCGAAGATGAAGAACATACCAGTTATTACATCAGGTGCATTGCCATCCTCGCGGCGTCTAATCGCATAGACCAATCTCGGTTGTCTTGCATCGGTGTTACCTCTAGGACCATTGCCTCGACCGATGCACCTTGACCACGCCCAAATTTATTACCCACGACGACGGTCCACGGCCTCTCGTTGGTCAGCCGAGTACCTCCGATCGATCAGACATCAAGATACGAACTTCCCGAGTCGATCCGTATGTCGAGGGCAATTCTATATTGGTGATCCATTGAACCACATTTATAACAAGCGCTCGCTTTTCCTCCAGCAGTCTCCGAATGCCTTTTTCCACATTCAAGACAATCTCGACTTTGATTATTAGCTATGGTGCTCTACCTTGAGTGGTTTATCATTCCGAGGCCTCTTTAGAAACCTTTTAAAGAACCCGATCGCTTATATCTCTTACTTCTAAATCTTTCCCGATTCGACGTTACGAGTTCTTAGCCTCTTCGGCTATCTTGGCTTTCTCCAAGCGTGGCAAAGTTCTAACTTATTGTGGGGCAATCGAACCCACAACTCATCATTCACCCATCCTCGAATCGTACATAACGCTCATGATCCGCTGACACTATTATCCGAGCATAGCAACTCAAGCGTAAAAACTCAAATTTCATCTGCGCCATTGTCTTATTCCTTGAATTAAATTCAAATTCCTTCCTTCGGCATCCACATAACTTGTTCCTACATACTTCCCTTGGAAGGCGTTGAAGAATTCCCAAGTAATCAATGTAGCCTCGGTGCCCTCTCGAACAAGAAGCCACCATTGATACGCCTCGCCTCTTAGCAAGGACACAGCTCCTTTCAGTTTTTGTTCGACAGTGCATTCCATATCATCCATAATCCGCTCTATAGCTTCGAGCTAATATTCTGCCACATTCGGAGCTACAACAGAAACTCCTCTAAAAACTTCTGCATTATTAGACTTGAGTCGTTCCAATATTGACCCACGAGTTGTTGGCCCAACTCTAATTCCAGCGACCCTTTCAAGGACTCGCAACATTGCTCATGTCAAAGCATTATCTTCTTCCATATGATCATGTGATCCCGTCTCACTCTCAAATGAGGCAGGTGCATCCATTTCCAGCATATGATTTGGTGCTTCAGTTGCACCTCTAACACCTCATCCTCTACCACGGCCACGTCCTCTAGTTCTCGTAATGTCTAACTCGATTTAATCTGATTACAAGTTTTATGAATCAGAAAATTGTTTCAGTGTTTATTAACGGTGTTTTATGAGATTTGAGAGATAAAGTTGTTTTTCGCAAACACATCCTATAGTCTCAATCTCTACGATTTTCAACATCTAAAACTAAAAGTTCTAGAGTGTTCCTATGATCATATCATCATAATAATAATCATTCAGTAACGAATACTTACTTGACTTGGTGTCGGATGCTTGTGGTGCCATACTAATCTTTAAAACATAATTGAAATAATTTCACACAGAAATTATTTGTTAAACCCAACCACAGCCGAGTTTTGAAACTAGCTCTGATACCATTAAATGTAACACCCCAAACCCGGTCTATGCGTTAAGACAAGATTTGGTTTGTCACACAAATCGAACATTGTTTTAGTCTATCTAATGATTTAGGTGAATCGGTATTTCAAAACCCTTTTGAAAATAAAGTTTAATAAAAACCAAGAGAAATAATTCTAAGTTCGATGAATTTGAAAAAACATTAGTTGAAAATCTCATCATTTAATATTTAATTATCAAAACCTTAAAGTAATTTTTTATAAGAGTTCAAAGGATTTGGAAATAAGAATAGATAAAGAATCTTATATGTTTGAAAACCCATAGTATTTTAAGAAAACATTATAGGATAAACATAAGCCCATATTAAATACCCAAAACATGATTTAAATCCATCCACGCATAAAAATCCATAAAACCTTAATAGAGGCCTTATTACATCTTATTCAAAATAATAATTTAAAGAAAGTACTTAATAAAAGTTCAAAGTTTATAAACTTATGTTTGCGATGGCCTCCACGAAGTCATCCTCGGCCCAAGTCCACGCCAATTTCCATTACCCGAGATGGAAAATTTAAGGAGTGAGTCACTTAGAACTCGATGTATAACTCACTTACTATATCCATCGGGCCGATCATCAAGTCATAATTTTGGGCTTGAGTCCATAAATGATTTAACAATGTAATAAGCGTAATGTATGCTAAATGAAATTTCCCACCCAAACCTAATATCCATCCGCTACACACCACCCGTACCAACCATCACACCTGTGGGGATCAAGTCAACCCACCCCGCCAACACACCAATCGTAGGCATAAAGCCATTTTTATATTTGTGGCAGAGCCACCGAACTAGATTGTGACAAAATCACCGAACTAGATGCATTGAGCCATTAAAATATTTGTGGCAGAGCCATCGAACTAGAGGCAATAAGCCATTTAATTATTTGTGGCAAAGCCACCGAACTAGAGGCAATGAACCATTTAATTATTTTGTGGCAAAGCCACCGAACTAGAGGCAATGAGCCATTTAATTATTTTGTGGCAGAGCCATCGAACTAGATTTTGGCAACAGGCCTTTCTTCTCTTCATCATTAATCCCAACCCATGCAACATGTATGCAAAATAGTCTATATACATATGATGATTTTAGTAAAAAAGCCCAACTTAAATGTGAGTCAATATTTTAGGTTTTTATTAAGGCCCATAATACAAAATATCATTTAGCCCATTTAACAATCTAGCAACTTTGGCCCATTTAACAATCTAGCAACTTTGGCCCATTTAACAATCTAGCGAGTTTTCGCCCATTTATCGATCTAGCGGAGGTTTCGCCCATTTTACGATCTAGCATACTTTTCAAATTTCATTTAACAATCTAGTAGAGTTTTCGCCCATTTATCGATCTAGCGAGGTTTCACCCATTTTACGATCTAGCATACTTTCAATTTACCAACTAACTCATTGAGGCGTTTTCGAATTTCACAACTTAAACCGCTTTTCATAAATTTTACAAAATACCAATTATTACATATTTTACCGATTTTGTCATCTTTACGATTTTTCCCAATAATTACGATATAACATCTAACTCGAGATAAGTGTGAAATTACACACCTTGATATTGTGAGTACTAAACCTTCCCGCTCACAACACCTAAACGTAATACGAACCATTAGAACACTTTTATTTATTAAAATACACTATTGGTAAACGATCTAAATCTTTACCCTTTTGATTTCAAACCACTTCTATTTTTGGTTTCTCCTCAATTGTTGATTTGGAATAAAAGATTAACTTAAAGTTCGTTGAAATCAAATTGTAAAGTAAATTTGTTTCTTCTTAAAACATCATTTTAAGAGAAATTAATAAGTTAAAAGAAAACCAAATTTAATGAAAAATTTATTAATATTGTGGAAATATATTTTGTTTTCAAAAACAGTTTAAATTATTTATCAAAACCATTTAGTTATTTAATTAATAATTGTTCATGGCGTAATAAAAATAAATCCAAACACAAAATAAAAAAAAAAGTTCATAGTGGCCTTATTAAATAAAAATAGCAAAACTCATAATAAATTCTAAGTAGTAAAAATAAGCTTAATTAGGAAAATCTCCAAAGTACTTTGTTTGAGCATTGGCCACCACGTAGTCCTCACTGACCCGATCCATCGTGCTAAAAGTCATCTGAAAAATTATCCCACAAAAGGGGTGAGTCATAAACTCAATGTGTAACACATACATTAAAAAGCCCATTTGATCATAGCCTTTAAGCCCATTAATAACACATATAGCCATAGGCCCATTTTTAGTCATTTTTAGCCAAAAGCCCATTTTTATAGCAAATCAAATAAAATCATTTAGAAGTCACATGGATATTTATATAATGAAATGCAAACCCGAGCCCACCTAAATGTCCATCCGCTACACACCACCCGTACCAACCAATCACACTGTGGGGATTACTAAATCGACCCTCCATCCGCTACACACCATCGAAGGCAGTTGCTGCAATCAACATGCACATCGCCCGTATAATTTTGTGGCAAGGCCACCAGATAATTGTGACCGAAGTCACCGGATTTCAAATATGTGACCGAAGTCACCAAATTCACATATGTGACCGAAGTCACTGGATTCAAAATTTGTGACCGAAGTCACTGGATATTGTGGTAAAACCACCGGAATACTTCCCCTTTATCAATAACACCCATATGCCCATGCACATACATATTATTTAGTTTTCATGCCATTTACCCCAAAATCATAGCAAAATCATATTTATCGCACATTTAGGCATATAGCAAAATTAGCAAAATATTGGGGTTAAACATACCGAATATCGATACCACCGAATCAGTTTTCGCAACCATTATTTCACATATTTTATACAAATCACATTTAATAAAGATCTATGAGATTTTAGTGTAATGTTACACATCTTATGACCGTGAGAACGATACCTTCCCGCTCGTTAACACCTAGTTAATTATCACACTTGATTAGTATACACTATTACTAATAAAACTATACTATTGATGAGAGATCTAAATCCTTACCCTCGAATTCTCGAACAACCGTTATTTGTGGTTTTCTCCGTTAGATGCATCAAAACCGGATGACAACCCACTAACGAAAAGTGGTTCGGTTGTACGCACGACTTCAAATAAACGATCTTCGTTAGCAGAAGGTCTACAACCCGGTGGAAAATCTCAGATACCCGACATGCCCTTCGCTTGAAGTTTGTGGGTATAACAGAGCCTCCTCTCTTCCAAACACTGCATCAGCTCTTTTTTCGAACCTATCTTGTTAGTCTCAAAATCACCCTAAAATAAAGTTGATTAATAAACTATCTAAAAGAAACGATATAACCAAAATGATAATCCTTACCTTGGATGATTTCAAAGATCTCTCCTTAAATGTTGGTTTCAAAAGGATCCTTAACAATCCCTTCCAAAGTTTCACCTAGGAGAAATAATGAGAGAATTAAGTTTCTAAATCGGCTATTCTAAAAGAAATAATGGAAACACTTAACAAAAATCCTTACTTAACCACTTGAAGATTCTACCTTGTCAAAGTAGAAGAAAAGAAATGATGCTTTCTTGAATAAAAGAAGAGAAAATATGATGTTTTTGGCTATGGTGGTTTCGGGTTTTCAACAAAAGAAAAGAAAGAAAAGATGAAAATAGAGAATGGGAGTTTCGCCTTAGCAAGGTAAATGAGAAGAGAAATTTGAGAGAAAGGGATGATTTGCTTTTGGTAGAAAATGGTTTCGGTTGAAAGTGAAAAGGAGAAGATGATGATGATGATTAAAAGAAAAGAGATGAGGTAAGAGGCTTATGTGCATTCGCCATGAGAGAAAAAAAAAGAGAAAATAGGTCTTTGAAACTTTTGATACTTTCTTGTTACAAAGTGAAGAGAAAGATGTTATGTTTAGGAGAAAAGAAACTAGAAAGACTTCTCAAACCGAAATGGTAAATTGCAAAAGACCAAAAGAAGAGAAAAAGGCTTCTCTTTTGTGTAGATAAGCATTCGGCTATGAACAAGGTTTTAGAGAGAAAATTGGTTAAAAATTTTGGCCAACTAACACCCTAATGCCTATGCAAAAATTCGGCCAACCTTACCAACATAATCCCCTTTTTCCTCCTCAATTCTTCCCCATCAATCCCTTGATTCCCAACACAATTAAACCTTCTCCCCTTAGCCCCTAAAGCCGACTAGGTTCATGGTCAAATGACCATGAAAAAGCTTCCAAAACACTATCCTTTCTTCAAGCCTTTTGTCCCCTATCTTACCATATCTTCATGATTCCATGCCATAACTTCTAGCTTACCTTTTCATATGGTCTACTAACCAAAATAAAAAGATGACCATCCATTCTAGAATAGTCTTGGCGATACTATAGGAAAGAAAACAAAAAAAATTTAAAATCCTTCCACTTGCTAACTAGGAGTCGAACCTCTCTTCTCAAGCATTTATCCATGCCCTTACCACCTTGCCAATTGACTTATTATGCTTAAAACCTCTTGTCAATATTTCTTAAAGCCTATCTTGCTTAGCTCCATCTTATTTATTAAAACTTAATATTTCTCTAAGTATTCACTTACATAATGAAGTTTGAAAAACTTCCAAAACACACTCAATTATACTTAGACATGCAACAACATACAATTAAATAAAATGCATAACCCCTATTTTCAGGATGTTACAGGCAATGAGCCATTTAATTATTTTGTGGCAAAGCCACCGAACTAGAGGCAATGAGCCATTTAATTATTTTGTGGCAGAGCCACCGAACTAGATTTTGGCAACAGGCCTTTCTTCTCTTCATCATTAATCCCAACCCATGCAACATGTATGCAAAATAGTCTATATACATATGATGATTTTAGCAAAAAGGCCCAATTTAAATGTGAGTCAATATTTCAGGTTTTTATTAAGGCCCATAATACAAAATATCATTTAGCCCATTTAACAATCTAGCAACTTTGGCCCATTTAACAATCTAGCAACTTTGGCCTATTTAACAATCTAGCAGAGTTTTCGGCCCATTTATCGATCTAGCAAAGGTTTCGGCCCATTTTACGATCTAGCATACTTTTCGGCCCATTTAACAATCTAGTAGAGTTTTCGGCCCATTTATCGATCTAGCAGAGGTTTCGGCCCATTTTACGATCTAGCATACTTTCAATTTACCAACTAACTCATTGAGGGCATTTTCATAAATTTCACAACTTTAACCGTTTTCATAAATTTTTACAAAAATACCAATTATTACGTATTTTACCGATTTTGTCATCTTTACGATTTTTCCCAATAATTACGGTATAACATCTAACCCGAGATAAGTGTGAAATTACACACCTTGATATTGTGAGTACTAAACCTTCCCGCCGTCAACACCTAAACATAACACGAACCATTAGAACACTTTCATTTATTAAAAATACACTATTGGTAAACGATCTAAATCTTTACCCTTTGATTTCAAACCACTTCTATTTTGGTTTCTCCTCGATTGTTGATTCGTTGCGATGAGAATCCACGAACGAACAAAGGTTCGGAGTACGAATAACCTCAAACAATTGATTCTCCTCGGTTGAAAGTCCACAACCCAGTGGAAAATCCGGATTCTCAAACGACCTTTCATTTATATTTAGGGGATTAGCGAACCGCCTCTTTCAAGACTATGGACCGCCTTTTCGCCTATCTTGAATCTCTCTAATGACATAGGATCATTAGTCCGACTTATAAATATCGAAATATGGCTAACGAATTTTTTTAAAAGATTTGAGATTGGCTTACCACGATTATCTTCGTTCCTCGAAGAAACGATCGAGCGATTACGCCCCATAACGAAATCGATTAAGTAACTAACCATACTAATATAATGAATAAAGTGAGAATCCTTAAATAATCTCCTTACCTTAACTCTTACGATCGATTCCAACGATCCACAATACTCAAGAACACGTTGAGTTTCTGTCTTCCAAAACTCTCACTAATGTCCACGGTTGAAAAGAATTGAGTGAGAAAATTATGTATGACTAAAGGAAATCGGTTGTGATCAAACAAAGAAAATGAAAGAAATTTTGGCACAAGAGCATATTATCATTCGGCCATGAGTGAAAGTATTGAAGAGATTTTAATGAAGAAGAAAATAAAAGAATGAGAAAATGGAAATGATATGATTCGGTTTCAAGAGAGAAGAGAAAAGAAAAGAAGAAAAGAGAATTTAGTTTAAAAGAAAAGTGCATTCGGCATTGGGGAGGAAAAATGAGAAAAACAAAAGAAAGAAAAATCCTTGCTTGCAAAAGTGCTTTCGGTCACAATGAGAAGAAAAGATTTTAGAGAGAAAAAAAATTACTAAACCGAAGTGGTCAAAAGAAAATGACAAAAGAATGAGTTGCTTACTCAAGGTTGTTGGAAATTTTCGGCTTGAGAGAAAATGAATGGAGAGGAAATATGTTTTGCTAAAAAAAATGACCAAATGAATGTGTTTCACCAACACCAAAGCCTACCAAAGCAATCAACAAAACCGACCATCCCCCCTAGCCTCTATGCCGTCCAAATACAAGGTCAAAAGGCTATTAGGAAGTTTCCAAAACATCTCCCTATTCTTAAGCCTTATCCTCCTCCTTTTTCCTTAAGTTGGAGAGACAAAATCCCCCAATTCAAGCCATTCTATCCCCTATCTTTAGTTTTCCATAATCCTTCATCTTCTTACCAAAAAAAAAAAAAAAAAACAATCCAACTCATCCTAATCTTATCCATAGCCGACACATACTATGCTAAAGCAAAAAAATAAAATTCCTTAATTGCATGCTAGGTGATTCGAACTCCTTCCCTCATGTCCAACTTATGGCGCCAACTCCTCTTTACTACTAGCTCATCTTATGCCATCTTTTAGTACTTAATTAACTTAAGTTTCAAGGTCACTTAATTTATTTACACTAAAGTACACTTTACTAATATTTATTTTAACTCCAATTAAACCCGAGCTAACACTTAGTAACATAATGATACTCAAATATTTAGGATGTTACACACAGTATCAGCATATTTCCTACGAGAAAATGCCTTTTGCTTTTGGGTTTTGCATATAAATGCTACCGATTTTATCTTCCAAGTCTCTTATTATTTTACGTTTACATTCTTAACCATTTCCCTTGTTATTATTACACAATTTACAGGATTGATGTTTCTTGGAGCTCTTGTGAACCTGATTTCTTACCTCTTACCGTGACTTTGTTGGAAGTTTGGGACTCACATCTTTAACCTTCCTGTCATCGTTATGATATTTGCGAGACTTGGATACAAGTTCGCTTAATGAGGTTGCCTTCGAAAAGGCCGCTCAAATTTTATTAATATGAAATATTCAATCAACCTGTAGGACTTGGTTTTATGTTCTATGAATTCACATTGGGTAAAATTCATTGTTTTTTTCATGAATTTGGAATTTAAATTGCCATTATCTAGCCCACCTTTGAATGGCTATGAATGTGGATTTAATTCTATTGAAAAACTTAAAAGAAATCAAGACAGTGAGCGAAACTTTTCCCCTTTTGAGATTTTGCATTGAAACCTTGTTCTATGTGCTTACAATGGGGTTGTTAATGATTTCGACACAATCCTTTAGCTTTCTTTGTATGTCTTTAAACTTGATCTAGGTACAGTAGATGACATAGGTTGGACTTTTTCTGTTAAACAACCACTTTGGATTTATAGCAAACTTAATTACTTGTCATGTTTCCTTTAGATGACATAGGTACAGTAGAGATGTATGTATTGTTGGTATCCAAGATAGTACAAAGGAAAAAACTTACGATGTTTGAATTATTTCAATTTTGAAGCAAAGAAAGGCAAATGACGGTTTGCCCCAACCACATCTCGTTCCCCATAGTCGTTCCCCATAATTGCTTTGATTTTGTTTTAAGGAGAATTGTTATTATTTTTCATTTCAGCTTTGAGTCTATCAAATGTAAAAAGCTTCTGTCTGAATTGCTACTTATGATGTTGGGATTTTTGGTTTGTTTTGTTACAAAGTGCGACTTGCTATTCAAGTTGTGATTGATAAAGAATTTCACATAGGCTGATTGTAGGAGGAAAAGTTTATCTGTGTATATCTTTGGTTATCGAGAAGATCAAGGGAAAATGATATTTCAGTCAGTCCTTTAGTAAAACTGGGTTGGATTTAATGTTTTCTTGCATTTGTGACAATTCTTTGTCAGAGGCACTTGATTTGTTAATCATTGAGTATTAATTGTTTTTCTTCTTATGCAATGGGCCGGCCTTAACTTCCTAATACTGCATTTTAAAGGTTAAGAAACTGGAGGAGCTTGGAATTGGTAGACCTTCGACATATGCCTCAACATTGACAGTTGCTGTCATATTAAATAATTGTTTGCTACATTACTTTACTACTGCTATTAGTATTATAGTATATTTATCTATGATTTTCAAATAGTTGATGCAATTTGTGAACTGTATGTAAAGGCTTGTCAATTGGAATTGTTTATTTGCTGGAAATTGAGATGTGGTATTGCTGTAATTGAGGTCTAAATATGTTGTTAATTGAGGTGTTTAAATTGCTGTAATTTCATATTAGTGTTTAATAATTTATGTGAATAGAATTTTGTTTTAATAAATTTCATATGTATTTGTTACAGATTTGTATTGAGAAACGTATCCGTACTTTGCAAGTGATTAGAATTGAAGAGGACTTACTTCGACTACTGAATCGACTATTTTTCTTTCAATTAAATAATGCGAGTATTAGTTTTTAGTAAATAGCATTATTAATCAATAGCACTTGTTCATTCATATGTTGTTTGTATTTCAGTTACTACTTCCTCGCTCCCTCACAAATCGTTGGATTTGATTTGTTGGTAATAACTTAACAGTATATATGTCTTTGTTGGATTGGATTTGTTGGTAATTCATATGTTTATTATTATCCTGCTTATTATCCCGCTTGGTTGGTAATTCGTAATTTGAAACAAATTATAACATAGAAAATATATGTTAAAATTGAAAAAAAATACTATGATTTATCAACATGTAATTCAACCAAATAATGTTATTTATATAAAATTGACATAAAAATAAAATATTATTTATTTAAGGGTAGTAATGTTATTTTCACACTTATTACTTACTTATTCTTTATCAACATGTAATTCAACCAAATAATGTAATAATATTACTTGTTTATTCTATTCAACTAACTAAACTACATAATACCTATTATTTATCTATTCAATTCCTAATTAATCCTATTCAAATTTTGCTCTATTCCATTATAGTAAATCAAACATAAAGTCATGGTCGTTTGAACTAGTTGGGCTATCAATTCGAAAAAAGTATTAGACTAATTGACTTGAAAATAAGTATATACCGATTAAACCAAGTTAAAAAATAAAATTATTTTTAATATTTTTTTTTTTAGTGATTTATTCAATTAAACCATATCTAGTAACCTGACCAATTAAATAATTTATCCTGATATCTTTAATTTTCTAAAATTTATTCTATATTTTAATATAGTCAAATAACAAACCCAACACAAAAGTTTAGTAAAACATACTAATTATTACTATTATATAACTGTTGAATTGAATCTCCCCAACCCCCAATAATCTCAACCCGTTTCCCTAGCCTTCTCATTCCGTTCAAAAAATATCTTCCGTGAAAGAACAAAATCGCAATTTTCTCCATCTTCCTCCTTTTGAATTTCTTTGTGCAAAATAATATTTAACATTAAAAAGATTTGTATCCTAAAAACTAAAATAAGTTCAGTTCGTTCTTCCTTTTCTTTATTGTCCATGCTTCTTTATATAAAATGTACTAACCGATTTTTTTGTCTCAATCCATTAGATATAAGATTCGAATTAAAATAAATTATTAAACAAGTTATTTCAAATTCTAAGCACCCTCACAACATCTCAACAATCTCAAAATAAAAAATAAAAAATTCACTTAGATCAAGAAATAAATTATTTGTATCATATTTATGTGAGTAGCATGAAACATAAAATCAAAATATGGCGATACATCATTCAATATACCAATAGAAGCTAATTAGCAAGAAACTATAAATATTACTTATTCATTCATCTTGAACAATAAATTTCTTATAATTATTATAAAGAAGTACATAAATTTAAGTTAAGATCAAACTTCATAACTTACATAATACTTGTATAGAAAAAAAAGATTCAAAGTATATAGGCTGGAAACCTGACGGGTTACCTTATATGTCACAGTTAGATATAATGGATCCTCCCTAGGTGTAAAATGCCACGTATGATGAATCTTAAAGAATACATAACTTACTTAATTTTAAGATCAAATTTCATTACGTACATAAGTTTAAGATCAAATTTCATAACTTACATAATTTTAAGTTAAGATCAAACTTCATAACTTACATAATACTTGTATAGAAAAAAAGGATTCAAAGTATATAGGTTGAAACTTTGACGGATTGCCTTATATCTCACAGCTTAGATATAATGGATCCTCCCTAGGTGTAACAATGCCACGTATGATGAATCTTAAAGAATACATAACTTACTTAATTTTAAGATCAAATTTCATTACGTACATAAGTTTAAGATCAAATTTCATAACTTACATAATTTTAAGTTAAGATCAAACTTCATAACTTACATAATACTTGTATAGAAAAAAAGATTCAAAGTATATAGGTTGAAACCCGACGGGTTGCCTTATATCTCACAATTAGATATAATGAATCCTCCTTAGGTGTAACAATGCCATGTATGATGAATATTAAAGAATACATAACTTACTTAATTTTAAGATCAAATTTCATAACTTACATAAGTTTAAGATCAAATTTCATAACTTACATAATTTTAAGTTAAGATTAAACTTCATAACTTACATAATTTACATAACTTACATAGTACTCAGTTATATATATGATCATATCATTACTTACATAAATTATTAATTAACAATTTAGCTGTGTAATTTATTGTCAACTTTAGACTTCAACAACTACGAAATGGATAGGAGTTGGATGAAATTGTCAAGGGTAAGCAACGGCTATCGAAATGGAGTAGAAACTTTTCGAATTTCGCATTTCAAAATGCAAGCCAGAGAATATGATTCTTTGCCCGTATAAGACGTGTTGCAATATTAATCGGCATTATCGTGAAGTGGTCTCGAACATCTAGTTGTTAATGGCTTTGTCCGGGGTACAAAAATGGTTTTTCATGGAGAGTGTACATCTAGTGGAGCATCTTCATCGATGAATCTGGGTATCCTCATAGTGCTTTCAATCGAATGTTAGAGACGATAACATGGAAGGCATGTTGCGGGATGCTTTTAATATGTGCGATGATGGTTTGGTCATTTCCACGACTTGGGTACAACCAAGATCATAATTTTGGTGGAAATACTTTCACCGAAACAAGAAGAAGTGTACCGGATGAACAGCCAAATGAAGAAGCGGCGAGGTTCTACACGTTACTTGGTGAAATGAATGAAGAACTGTATGAGGGATCAAAATTTTCCAAACTATCATTCTGTATTCGTCTTTTTCACTTGAAATGTTTGGGGGTGGACCGAAAATTTGTTGACAATGCTGTTAGAGTTTCTTCAAGAAATGTTTGCGTTTACAAAAATCCCTCAATCTTCCAAAGACATGAAGAAATTGATAAAGGATTTGGGCCTTGGCTACAACAAAATTCACAGTTGCCCAAATGACTGCATGTTGTATTGGGGCGACCGGATAAACCAACAGTGCTATCATGTATGCGACCAATCCCGTTGGATTAATAGAAATATAGAGGACGGTAATGAGGATGAATACGATACACAGTCAAGGAAGCAGCCAGTTAAGATTTTACGGTATTTTTCGCTAATACTAAGGCTTCAACGGCTTTTCATGTCATCGAAGACAGCCGAATCAATGACGTGGCACCGTAATGGACGAACAGATGATGGGTTGTTAAGGCATCCTATAGATTCTTTAGCTTGAAAATCTTTTGACTCCAAATTTTCAAGCTTTGCAAGCGATCCTCGGAGTGTGAGGCTTGGGCTAGCATCCGATGGATTTAACCCTTACAAACTCATGAGCACAACGTATGGTACTTGGTCTGTGATGCTTGTTCCCTACAATTTGCCTCCATGGGTTTGCATGAAACAATCTTATTTTATCTTGTCTATGATTATACCTAGAGAGAAAGGGTCGGGGAATGATATTGACGTATATTTGCAGCCCCTTGTTGACGAGTTAAAACAACTATGGGCTGGGGTTCAGACATACGATGCAATGAGAAAAGAGAACTTTAATTTACGTGCGGCTTTAATGTGGACTATTAACGACTTCCGCTTATGCTAATTTATCCGGTTGGAGTACCGGGGACGTTATGCTTGTCCATGTTGTCGCTGCAGACTTGTTCGCAATGGTTATATAATGGGAAGAAGTTCTCTTACATGGGGCATCGTCGGTGGTTACCGTAAAATCATACATTTAGATTTCGAGTGCTCGGTTTGATGGTATGAAGAGTTCGCACCACTCCTTCGCAAACCGGTGGATCTGAAATATTCTTAATGTTGAAAGATATGTATTTCATTTATGGGAAGATAAATCAACCGCCAACCCGCAAAGAAATAGAAGATCTAGGATGAATCGATGATGAATCGATGAAGAGGATGATCCTAATGAGGCGGACTTGTGGAAAAAAGAAGTATTTTTTGAGTTGCCTTATTGGGAGCATCGATTTTACGTCATAATCTTGATGTCATGCATATAGAGAAAATGTCTACAAGAACATCATTGGGACTATTTTGAATGTCGATGGAAAATCGAAGATAATCTTGAGTCGACTTGATTTAGTCCACAAGGAATTGGCATGAGCTTCATCCCCGAGCACTTTCAAATATGAAATATCGGTTGCACAAGCCTACTATTTTTTCAATATCGAAGACGGAGAAAGAAGTGTTTTGTATGGTGTTGAAGGATATAAAGGTCCGGATGCATATGCATCAAATATATCGCGATGTGTGAGTCTTAAGGATCGAAGACTATATGGCTTAAAATCGCATGACTATCACATCTTGATGCAAGACTTACTGCCAGTTGCTATGTGGTGTTGTATGTCGAAAAAGGTGACGACTCGTGTAATTGAACTGTCGAATATAATGAAAAGCATTTGTGGTAAAGTTTTGAATGTTCAAGAATTAGAGAGACTACATGATCGAGCCGCATTGACTTTATACAATCTGGAGAAGATATTCCTGCCTTCCTTCTTCACTATTGTGGTGCACTTGTTAATTCATCTCCCACGTGAAGCACTACTTGGTAGACCCGTTATGTATCGATGGATGTATCCCATTGAAAGGTCTTACCTTATTTGCAAAATATTCCTTCATTCAGCTCAATGCCTTTAGTTGTAACTTTTGATAATGTTGTATACCGTGTTTAGGTTCGTTTCCAAATTAAAGTCATACTGCCGCAATAAGCGTTATCCGGAAGGATCAATTTGCTTTATAGGTCTCCAATGACTATGTTAAGAAGACGTTGGGTAAAAAATGGAGAGACAATAAAAGCACCCTAAAAAAATAATATTTTAAGAAAGACATAAGCCTCGACAAAAAATTGCGAAATGTCCCACTGGGAATGTTGAGGTACCAATGGGAAGATCAAGTTAGATTCTGGAATTCAAAGAAATGAGAGGTATTACGTACTTTCAAAGTCTTATAAATTTTTGGTTTATCGATTTACTATATACATAATTTAAATTCCATTATGTAGGACCGTGAGTGAATTGGAACAAACAATGACGAAACAACAATTCACGCATACCGGTGTTCCGTAAGTTTTGCTCGTGTAATGAGGCCGAGGTAGTATAATTTATTACTTCTTTCAAATATTAATTACTTTATACTATTAAATTTTTTTTTTTGCTATAATGTAGGAAGTTTCAATCGTCAAAAGTTGGACGCCTTGACTTTTTGACATTACGCATAGGAAGAAGGATGGATCTCCGATGACATCCGAGGTCGCAGAAATTTTGGTATATTTACTTAATAAAATTTGATTTATTATAAATATTTATAATGTTTAATTACAATAGTTTAATTCATCGTTTGTAGTTTTAAATTTATAATTTTAAGGTATGTTCCATTCCTTTTTATTATATATTTCGTTTCTAACTTTTTATTGATTTATTAGGATAAACTAAAGGAGAAGAAGGCGAGTATGAAGCGGTTGCTTGCTTCGACATTCTGTTAATCTCGAGGAGATTGATAATGTAATTATTATCGATGTTTTGGGTCCCGAAAGGTACGATCGCTTGATTGATAGTTTTGTTAATCTTGAGTATATTTATAACAAAATTATCACTAATGTTTTGGGTCTTACAAGGTATGGTCGGGTTCGATGTCAAGGATCGTGTTACCCGACTCAATATTTTGATCCGGCTCCTCGCAATACATGCCTTCCGGAGTCAATCTCGTGCTAAAGTTCAAAGACTAAAAGACCAGATATCTCGATGGAAGCGAAGCACACCGAGCAAATTTCTCGAGTTAGAACGGAGGCAACAATGAGGAGGCGAGCATATTGCTCAACTTAGAGCGGAGGCAAGCAAGGAGGCAGAAAGCGATGTAAAGTATGAAGAACTCCACCACAATTGCAAACTATGATGCAGATTGTTCCAAAGAAGTAATGCAGAGGCCGCCTCTTAGACATTTGTTTTATTGTTGTAAGATTTTTTTAACATTGTTACGATTAACATTATTGTAAAATTGTTTGAATTATGCTTCATTTATTAATAAATATCATATATCTTTTATTAAATTTGAAGTATCGTTTAGATTTAATGCTTTTGGTGAGATTTAAATGTTTTATTTGTCGCCTTGAGTTGGAATTATATGCAATTGTCATTGCTTTTTGGTTGGTTTTAATGCAGGAGGGTAGGATATTGCAGAAAACAAAGATCGCAAATCTATGCAAATTAGTGGCGTTTTTGTTAGAAACGCCGCTAAAAGACCACGCCTTTAGTGGCGCTATTATAATAAACGCCGCTAAAAGACCACGCTTTTAGCGGCGCTTTTATATAAACGCCGCTAAAGACCACACACCTTATAATAAACGCGCTAAAGACCCGAAGATTTAGCGGCGCTTTTCTAAGAAACGCCGCTAAAAGGCTAACCTTTAGCGTCGTTTTATAAAAAAACGCCGCGAAAAGATCTAACCTTTAGCGTCGTTTTATAAAAAAGCGCCGCTAAAGATGGGGTCTATTAGCGCGTTTGTTATAAAAGCGCCGCTAAAGGTGTGGTCTTTTAGCGGCGCTTTTCTAGAAAACGCCGCTAAAAGTCCCCACCTTTAGCGGCGTTTCTTATAAAAGCGCCGCTAAAAGTCAAGACTTTTAGCGGCGTTTTTTCACAATAAACGCCGCTAACTTTTACGGCGCGTGTTTTAGCGGCATTTTTTTCAGCGCTTTCAAAAGTGCCGCAAATAGTATTAGTGGCGCTTAGAAACGCCGCTAAAAGCCAAAAAATACCGCTAAAAGTCTGTTTTGGTGTAGTGTCTCTATTGCCTTGATTTTTCTTAACAATTAAACTATGACAACTCTTGCACGAGGACTTGTTGGATTATCAAACCAGGTGAAGAAGTAGAAACGTCTTCGACCACCATAGTTTCTACACCTAAAGAACCTTCTACCAAGGTTACTGTTGGACCACAATGTCCTTAATGGTGCTGAAAATCCACAATAGCATATTGGGATGGCATGGACTTCTTTCATTGCAGCTTTCTTCCCTTCCAATCTTACACCTTCTCCTTTGCCCTTTTTTTCTCGATAGAAAGAAAATAATTTTTTAGGGACTTTACCATTATAAGTCCTCTTATAAACATTAAAAAAATTAAAATGATTTAATTTTTTGGGAAAATTAATTTAATGATGTGTAAAAGTATATACACATGGCGGTACAATCATTGTGGCGGTACAGTCATTGTGGCGCCTAGTTAGCATTTCGTTCGGTGTTTAACAAAGGAGTGGCTAAAATGATCAAAGTTCTTAACAATAATGCTTAATTTGACAAAAAAAAAAGTACCAAAATAGGAACATTGTAATTTTAGATTGATTATCTAAGTAGTTTACTTTATATAATTTTTTCAAATACACAAGTATCCCATTAGGAAAAAAAGAGTCAAAATCGAGGATTTATTTGAATATCACAGGTAATTGAATGAAAATATAATTACTAGCTAATGTAATTACAAAGAATAACAATTCCTATATCATGTTTAGTAGTACAAATTAAATTACACAGCTTACATATTTTCAAAAATATTAATTATTATATAAAAATTATCAAGACGATAATTTTTTAAATGAGTAATGAAAATTAAAATCAAATAATCATATGCAATATGTTAGTCCTAGAAAGCAATTGATAATACACTTACTAATAAAAATAACAAGAAAAATAAACACGTAAATAAATATATTATAACACTTTTATAACATTTAAGTTATTTTTTACAACATAGAAAATACCTTTCATAAATCTTTTAGGATTTAAATAATATAAATTTTATTATAACTTTATAAAATCAACATAAATTATTTTTGTAATATAATTTTTAATATTTATAATTTATACTTTAAAAATTTTGGCCATAACCATCTTAAATACTTTTATGTGTTCATATTTATAATATACTTTTTATAACTTAATCTTGTATAAAAAATAATTTCCTAAGTTAAATAATGTATGAATATTTGAAAAGTCATGAGATAATTGAATTTGGATGTAATTTTCTAGGTAATTACTTCAATTACGCCTGCAAACCATTAGTTCAATTTCTACCCTCTTCTAAGAATTAAAAATTATAGTTGGGTGCTCCAATTATACCCTATTCAATAGAATCTATTAATTACAATGATTACTCAAATATGTTATTACTATATAATTATAAATAATTACATTAAAATATAATGATTAGTAACTTTCTAAACACTACTTAAATATTAAATTATATCCTTTTAAATAAAATATTAAAGGTTAATATTTGATACACTGATAATATATCTTTTAGTCTACAAACAACATTAAAAATTGATAAATAACTTTTACTAATATATATTTATTATAATAGATTAATATACCCTATAAAATACTTGTTAACTCTTTAGTTATCGTGTACCAAATATTTTGCCCCTATTAAACACTGCTCTAAGTTCCAACTCAATCCGTAGAATACTCTTTTGCTTGCTTGGGGTAAAAGATAAAAGACTGAAAAAGACGGAAAAAAAAGAAGCAAAAAAAGTCAATGAAATTTCTTATTGGCTAAGCTATACGAGCCGCTATAAATAAATAAATAAACCCAAACGAAAGAGGAAAAATAATATCTTTGGATTGAAACAGAAAAAAAGAGCTTCCGCCATAAGGAAAGGAACTCCGCGGCTTCCGTTCCGTATTTACTCGGCCACTCCCTTACAAAATAGATTACCTCAAATATTCGTCTCCCTATTACACTTTTCCTCTAGGGTTAGGGTTTTCTTTCCCGATTCACCTCTTCATTTTTTCCGTTCTCTTTCTTCTGATAAGCTATGGAATCTAATCTCGTTATTAAGGTTCGTTCTTTCATCTTTTTATAACCTTTTCATCTCCCTTTTCCATACACAACACTGCAGTTTCAGTATTTTATCTTATGATAAGCTCCTTTTATTCTTTTTATTTGTTTATTTTTAATATTCTCTCTGTTTCCTCGGGAAAAATGTGGCTTTCTGTTTTGTTTTGTTTTTTAATTTTTAATTCGAGGCTGATTATATCCATCCTGATTGTTTTGCTTATTTTGATTTGTGATTGTCAAATACAGTGAAGGCTTTTTGCCTTCAAATTCTGAGTTAATTTCATGAATATCAATCATGCACATATGATAATTGTAATGTCATTTTTAGAATGAATATCAATCATGCAGTGAAGGCTTTTTGCTTTAAATTTCTAGGTTGATTTCATGAGTGTACATCATGCATAAATGATAACTTTTTTGTCAAATTTAGAATGAATTTATGATTAACCCTAATTGTTCCTTTTGATATATGTCTATTGATTTCTTGGTTCCCTAATTATAAAATGTTACCGATACCATAATTGTAGTCAGTTGTTAGAACAAGATGCTTTGTTTATATTTTTATTTATTAAATTTATTTTTAGATTCCTTATACTATATATTGTTGCAAATATTACGGATGCAGGTTAAGTATGGAAATACTCTAAGGCGTTTCAATGCTCGAATTGTTGATGGTGAACGCCTGGATCTTAATATGACTGGACTAAGGGCAAAAATTATGGGGCTTTTCAATTTTCCTTTTGATACTGAACTTACTCTGGCATATATTGATGAAGATGGGGATATTGTTACCCTTGTTGATGATGATGATTTGTGTGATGTGATGAGGCAACGCCTTAAATTCTTGAGGATTAATGTGCAACTAAATAATGACAAGCTCAATAAACCTTACACAAGATCAAGTGGTGGTTCTACTCCCTTGAGATCCCCATCTGTTCAGCCTCCGTTGCCAAGCTTTAATACTGCTTCTGCTGATGCACTGAATTCTGTACCAGAGCCTCTTCGTGATGCTCTAACTGAAGTTTTCTCAAAGCTTTCCGTAGAAGTTGCTTCGAAAGCTGCATCTGCCAGTCCATTGTTGGGTGATCTTTTGGAGTCCTTGTCTAAGATGGGACAATCCTACTTGATTCCTGCTTCCCAACCTGGAGTTGGTGCTGATTCTGGCATTCCTGTTGGATCTTCTGAGAGCCCTTCTGGGCCATCTGCTCCAACTGGTGTTTTACCAAAATTTACAGCTGTTGATTCAAGCTGCAAGACTGGCAAGGAAGCCAACACTGGAAACCCAGCAGATGGTGTGGATGTACCTGCTGTTTCTGATCCAGCTGCTGTTGATTTGAATGCTGACCCTCCGTATGATGCCAGCCTTACTGGATATACTACCATGTCCTCTGGACCATCTGCATCGAACATTTGTGCTCATAATGACAAGAAAAACACAAAGGAGAACAATGGACGTAACAAGGGGAAGAGTGTGAGCATGGATGCATCAACTCCCTTCTTTGATACTACAAGGAAAGATTATCCTTCAAATGAATGTCCCTTCAGTGTAGTGCCTGTAGCAAATGGCCCTACTGTGCCTCCATTTTCGTACCATCCCTTTAGTCCAAGTAAAAGGAGCTTTGTATCGACTGATGGAAATGTCTTGTTTGGTACATTCCACAAGGGAGTTCAGTGTGATGGTTGTGGGGTTCTTCCCATTACTGGACCTCGGTTCAAGTCTAAAGTGTAAGAAATGTTATTAAGCACTGATCATTCCTTCTTGGACTTGATTTTTATTGTTGTTTATTACTCACTGAACTTGCAAATGCAGAAAAGACAACTATGATCTCTGCAGCATCTGCTTTTCTAAAATGGGAAATGAAGCTGATTATATAAGAATGGACAAGCCTATGCATTACCGGCATCCATGGTGTTTCAGGGCATCAAATGATCATGTAATTTTCTTTTCATGTTTGCTTGTTAACTGTTCTCTACCTTTCAATGATGTGGGGTCCATTTTTATTTATAGGTTCCAAGAGTTGGCCCAGCACTCCCTCATGTCTTGAGGAATCGTGTACTAAAGTTGTCTCGGCCTAAACTAGAAAGTCACTTTATCTTGGATGTCAATGTATTGGATGGGACTGTAATGGCTCCATCTACACCATTTACAAAGATCTGGCGAATGCGCAACAATGGTACTCTGCCCTGGTATCGTGGGATGCAACTTGTCTGGATTGGGGGAGACAAGTTAACAAATGCAATCTCAGTTGATATAGACGTAAAGTGTTCGATCTTCTGCATTAATTGCAATCTGCTATATCATTTCATGTGTACTCATTAACAAAATGATTTTATTGCTGTGCTTAATTATTTGTTTCATCCTCCCAACTTATGACAGATTCCTGCCGAAGGTGTGCCTCTTGATGGGGACCTGGACATTGCTGTTGATTTTACTGCACCAGAGTTGCCTGGTCGGTATGTTTCTTACTGGAGGATGGCATCTGAATCTGGCATTAAGTTTGGACAACGTGTTTGGGTTCTTATCCATGTAAGTCTTGTATTTTCTAAGAGGTTGATATGCTTTTAGAGCTTTAGTTTTCTCAACAGTTGAGTCACTTCTAATTACAATTTGTTAATGCAGGTCGATGCTTCCCTGAAGGATTCAAGTTGTGATAACCTTCAGGGTTTTAACTTGAATTTGCCGCCTGAAAGCGGTGGCCAAAAAGACTCTCACATTGCGGATATGAATGCTGATTTTGTTACTGAGCTTTGTAGCTCTGGTGCAGGCCCCGTGCCAGTGAAGCACATGGTTACTGAACAGTCAACAAAGGAGCAGACAGTAAACAACAGTGATGTCCCAGACCCTGTTCCTACATCCTCATTCGTGAGTTATCCCATCATTGATCAAGGTGTTGTAGTACCTGTTGCCCAACCACCTATACAATCTTCATCTGAGGCATATCCCATCAGTGACCAAGGCTTTTCGGTCCCTGCCGTTCCACAAACTCCATCTTCATCTGTGTCTTATCCTATCATTGATTTTTCAGAAGCTGCTCCTGTTGGACCCTCTCAAGTGCCACACCCTGCAATCAGCGTGCAAGCACCTAGTCAAGGGGAGAGTGAAAATATTGTTGAGCAGTCTCTACTTAAGGAACTTGAAGATATGGGGTTCAAGCAGGTTGATTTGAACAAGGACATTTTGAGGAGGAATGAATATGATCTGGAGAAGTCTGTTGATGATCTTTGTGGGGTGGCTGAATGGGATCCGATACTTGAGGAGCTGCAGGAAATGGTAATTATCTGCAACTATCACGGTCATACTCTTCTTTTTTTTTTTTTTTGGGTGATGTCGATGACATTGGGTGTTTGTGTGGGTGCAGGGTTTCTGTGATGCTGAAACGAACAAGAAGCTGCTGAAGAAGAACAACGGAAGCATCAAGGGAGTTGTCATGGATCTGTTAACAGGTGAAGGTGCTTAAATTATTAATTATGGATGATGTCTCTTGGTTTCTAGGCATTTTATTATATATAAATAAATGAGTGTGCGCATCTAAACCGTGTCTTTATGAAGTAGCTGCCATTTAATTTCTAGTCTTCTGAAGTATGCGGGGGCTAAAGAAAAGAGCTGTAAACATTTTACTGTTTATTTGAACTTTGAAGCCTAAAGGCTATAACTACTTGTGTATATATAGTTATTTACATTAAATATATATTTGTCCCATTTGTCTTGAAAAATTAAATTCAAAAAATCGAGTGAAGGTGACACTTATCTAGCCATACATCGGATCATTATAATTTTGTGAGAGGGGACGAGTTATAGGCTTTGATTTTTATTTTTATTTTTTTGACATTTTGAGCTCTGGTTTTCAATGAATAACTTAATTGTTTAGAAACATCTACACGTTTTAAATAATAGTTTCGGGCTTTTAGTAATGCTTTTGTGTTTTACAAATTACTTTGTATCTTAGAGAATTTTTCATGTTTCAAGTGACGCTCTCATTTGTTAAGTAATGTTTTATTCTCCATAAATTAATTTCTTTGAATTCACGAAGCAGTTATCAGCGAAAAGAAAACGAGAGAGGATGGGAAAGTGACAATTAGTTTTGTACCCTTTGATGGACCCCTCTTGCTCCCTCCAATAATAAAATGAGACTATTAATTTCCTTATAGATCATCACATTGATGATGTGCAAATAAACACTAACAAGCTCAACTAGACTTGCATACAAATGAGAAGAACTTCCTTCGGGGAGGGTGATTGGATTGCTGAGACGGATGGACCGTCTCCAAATTCTCTCCACAATGTTGAACCTTTTTGGCATCGCCAACAATGGTTACCTCCCAATAGTCCGGAGCATTGTTCTTGATCAATTCTCCTATCCCTTGCTTGTCTGAACAAAACATTTACAAACATCATCTTATATCATACATACATAAACAAGGTTTTAAGTTTGACAACATGATTTAAGCTTAGGCTTTTTGGTGCTTCAGCTACTTTTATGAAACAATTAATATTCAATCATGAATAATGATGTGCGGTAGTGGGTGTTTTGTTCTGATGACGAGGCTGGTCATGTTGAGTACTGGAATGAGTTGGTGAATTGGTTTGGACATGGAATTGACTCTCAATCAGCATCCTATCCACCATCAACTGTGCATGATGATTAAGCAAGAATACATTTTTATTTCTGTTCTTACAAATTGTTAAAATCCTTTTGGTTTAAATATGTCAGGGTCTCTGTATTCTTCTTTAATCATCATTTGAGAACACCCAAGTCAAGTCATCTTTTCCAATCCTTGTCATTTCCATCAGCAAAGCTCTTTCCCACTTGTCCAATCTGCCATTTCCGGAGACACCATTGTCCGAGTTTGCTGCCGGCACTACTTTTCTTCTTCTATAGACATGAAGAATGAAAAGGTAGTGAAGTGGAGGGTGAAAGAAAGAGCCAAGATAACATGATTTCGGCGTAAGCAGATTGGAAGTGTAATAGTCATTCTTTGCTCTCAATGCCACAAAACAAAGAGGGGGACATTCCCTAATTTTAATATGTCAAGGTTGTGGATTTAGATATATATCAAATAAGTCTCTGGACAAGATAGAAATAGAATAGCACGCAACAAAACAAATACATAATACGACCCTTCCCTTCTAAATTTCTACATTCAAGTTAATTATTTGTTAACATTTACTTTTATTTTCAATAATTTAGTCCTTCCAATTATTAAATTTAAAAATTAAGTTTAATTGTTATTACCATTAAAGTTATTCTATTAACTTCTCTAATGTTACATTTTGTTTTAAAAAGATTTATATGAAAAATAGGTGCTCAAACTGTACAGCTTTTCTTATTTAAGTACCTAGAGTTTTTTTTTTTTTGTCAAAGTAGATACTTGAAGTTTTATCCCATTATCACTTTAAGTGTCAACCCTTAAATTAAAATAATTTAGTTTTAAATATTTTATTTAATTAAAATGCTACACATCATAATTTGATTTTTTGAGAAACACATAATTTGATTGGTTCAGACTTTTTTTAATTGAGTCAACATTTTAAATAATTTTATTTAATTAAAATGATACATGTTATAATTTGATTAGATTCGAAGTTTTTAAACGGAAGGTAATGGCTACCTTAAGTGGTAACAAAATAAAACTTTAAGTACCAAAATAAGAAAAATTGCATAGTGTGGGTAACTATTTTCATATAAGCCTAAAAAATACACTTGGTATTCATGTACTAATAAAAATAGAGTTGAAAATATTGATTAAGATTTTTCTTAAAAACACTTATTTGAATTCATCATGATAAAATGTAATTTTTTTTCTATTGGAATAGTGTTCTTAAGAAAAGTTTACGTCATTTTGAATGAAATAAATAATAATAATAACTAATTAGACTAACTAACGACATTATAAAAGAGAGGGATCAAATTATGTTAAAATTTAAAGTATATAGATCAAATCACAAATTTCAACTTAATTTAGGAGTCAAAATTAAAAGAAAAAGCGACACAAGCTAGTCACATGTCAATCTCAAAAATTTAAGACATTCAATATATAGCAACTTAATATTTTATTTGAAAAGTTAATGATACTAACTATTTCGACTAATTAATAACATTATAAAAATTAATGAACTAAATAATGCTAAAAGTTGATGCATAGAGATTAAATCTCAAATTTAGGCATAATAAAATGATCAAAATTAAAATTTAACCAATTTTTAAAATGTAAAAAGGAAAAAAAATAAGGAGAGAGCAAAAGTGGACATGTGCCACATGGACAACAACATGTACACTACTTTTATATATTAGCTTCTATTGTCACATATAACGCATGTAATTTTATGTGTTTAATATTTAATTAACTTTTAAATATTGTATTTTCAATTGCAATAATTAACTTAAAATAATTTTTATTTGAATTATTTAATATAATTAAAATATATTAGCTTATCAATTCAAATATTATAATAGAAAATTTTCAAATCATAATTTAAAATATTTTTTTAACATACTCAATATGCAATATAGTTTTACTTTTGTGATTAATGCAAAGTAACATTATTCAAAACAATAGTTCATTAATATACTCAACTCTAATATATTAATTAAGTGATAATTAAAATACTTAAAATTCTATTCAAATAATAAATCTATTTTACATCAATAAAATTAACACAACTTTTAAAAATAAAATTAGCACAATTTTTTACCTCAATTTTTAATTAAGAATTTTAATTTTACTTATCACAATTTTTTCTTATATTTTCTATTCAAATAATAACTCTATTTCAAAATTAGCACAATATTTTTAACTAACAATTGTAAATTAAATTGTAATATTTTTAACTATATAATAATTACCACTACTTCAATTAAATTATAATATTTTTATAGGTCTAATTATAGTTTAAATTATGAATTTAGTAATATGATAAAAATAAATATTATTATCATCAATTCAAAAGTTTTTCAAACTTGTGCTTTTATATATACTAGCTTTTAAGGTCACATTATTTAATATTTAAGTAATTTTTTAAGATATTTTACTTTTAATTTTAATAATTAGCGTAAAATAATATTTCTTCTTTCAGTTATGGAATATAATTAAAATATATTAACTTTTCAATTCAAATATTATAATATAAAATTTTAAATAATAATTAAAGCATTTTAGCTTTTCTTTTTGCTAGAAAGCCTTTTAATATATTCAAAATATAATATATTTTTTATTTAATTAATGCAAAGTAATATTATTTAAAATAATAACTAACTAACATAATTAACTCTAATCCAGCCTACTCATGGTTATCCTTCAAGCGACTCGGTTTTGGCCCTCATAGATTTTTTTGAAAAATAATTTGGAAGCTCAAAATGCTTCCTAAGATTAAAATCTTCAACTGGAGAATCGGCCATGACATCTTACCAACATACGATAACATCGCCCGCATTCGCAAAACTTTTCCACTACTTGCCTGAGATGTAAAAATAGTACAGAGACTTTGATACATGCCATGAAAGATTGCCCCAAGGTAAGTGATGTCTTTATTATTAGAGGTTTAAACAATAGACTTTTAGAAGGTAGATACGAACGATGCATTGATTGGCTGGAAGATGCCCTCCGCGAGCTCGACTCAAAAGCAACCGAAGATTTTTTAATCTTCTCTGAAACTGTTGGAATAACAGGAACAAGATAGTGTTTCAGGGTAAAGAAGACCCTGCTAGGGTAGTGTGGGAGAAGGCACAGGCGCTTAGTAATGAGTTTAGAATTTTCAACCTCAACGACCCCCTTTAATTCCCCCTAAGCCGATGTGTAAAGGCTGGAAGAAACCCCGAAGGATTTTGTTAAAATCAACGTTGATGCTACGATCTCAGAAGGGTGCGTTGGCTATGGGGTTATTGTGAGAGTTGCCGATGGTTTTGTCTTGGGTGGCTGTTATGGTTTTGCTAATAAGACTCTCGATGCAACTTAGGCGGAACTGGAGGCGTTGTCTATGGGTTTAAAGCTGGTCGATTCTATGAAAATCTCAAAATTAATTGTGGAGTCAGACAATGCAACCTTAATTAACACTGTGAATAAGCGCGAGAATGATGTTACTATTCTGGGCCAATGCATCAAAAAGGAGTGTATGATCATCAGAAATTTTGATTCAGTCCTCTTTAATTGGGTTGATCGTAGAAGCAATGAGGTAGCTGATTCTTTTAGCAAGTTAGCTATTAAGATCAATTGTAATCTGAATTTTACGATGGAAATCCACAATGTTATTATTCGTGAAGCAATAAAATGAGCTTGACCCTTGAGTCATTTTTTTATCAAAAAAGAAAAAAATAATAATTAAGATGCTTAGAATTCTATTTAAGTAATAACTCTATTTTACATCAATAAAATTAGCACAACTTTTGTTTAGGTAAAAATTTTAAACTAATAATTGTATTTTATAATTATAATTATAATATCACAACTTTTTTCTATTATATTTAGAGTTCTATTCAAGTAATAATTCTATTTTAAAATTAGCACACTAATAATTGTAATTTAATTAGTTTTAAATGTGTACTTCTATTAAATTATAATTATTTTAAATATATAATTATCATAAATTTTATTTTATTTCAACTTTTTAACTAATAGTTCTAAATTAAATATTATAATTATTTTTAAATGTGAATTTAGTAATTTTATGAAAATTAAATTATATTTTTGTGAGTTCAATTTTTTTCCAAATTTTAAAGATATAAAAATATTAATATACATACACTCATTTACAATCATGCAAATGTTGAAACTTTTCTTGGATTTATAGAAAAATCACAATTAAGTAGAAATTCAATTCTACAATGTACAATTCTAATATGTTTTTTTTTTAGTATATATGATTTATATATGGTTTGTGTCAATAAAGTTTTAAAATTTATTATTTAACCATGTAGTGTGGTGTTGCTCACCTCATCCTTTAATTATGAAGTTGGGCGTTCGATCATTGTCCTTGGGAATAGAGCACATTTCATGGAAAGTTGTTTACCTCCTTAGAGAGTACTAGTAATAAGGGGATTAATCACGGCTACAGGCGTCCGGCGGTGAATACCCTAGTTTCAACTGTAGGGAATTGATCCGTATATGCAACGAACAAGTAAATATAATAAAATCAAGAAGATCAAACACATAAATTTTACATGGAAAAACTCCTTAAAGAGGATAAAAAAACCATGAGTAGAAGGAGATTTCACTATAATAAAGGAGAGTACAAAAGATTGAGAGAATTAAAGGAAAACCCGAAGCCCCAAAAACAAAACCTTTAAAACAAAGAACAAAATTCTCTCAATTTAAATATTTTTATTGTTGTTTAAACCTAGAGTAACTATGGCCTATTTATAGGATGAGATTCATAATATATATGACTACAACAACCATAGGATAATCAAAATTTAAATAGAAAACTAAAAACAAAGTTTAACCGGAAGAAGAAAGCCAAGAAAACTTGGACTGCACGTCACCAAGTCGTGACATGGCTTGATGTGTCGTTGGGACGTGAAGGACCGTCGCGTCATTAGGATGAAGTTTTGTTGCTCGTTGAGACGAGATGACCATCTCGTCGTCGCAAAGAAAAAGTGTTGCTCGTCGGGACGTTGCGTACTGGTTGGTTAAAATAAGAGGCATTCTCCTACAAATTTCCACCATGACTCATATTTGGACTAAACTCCCTTGCCAAGCCTTATTGTGGGCCTAACTGATTCTTTGTCGGATATTTACCAAGTCCAAGCAATGCTTGAACTTTGAAACTAGAAGACTCTTAGTCAACATGTCGATCGAATTGTGTTCTGTGCCAATTTTAAGAATTTGAACATCCCCTTGAATGATCACCTCTCGAACAAAGTGATAACTAATGTCTATGTGCTTCGTTCTCTCATGTTGCATTTGATCTTTCGTGAGATGTACGTCATTTTGACAATCACAATATACAAAAATTGCCCCTTTTTCGCTTCGACCTTTTGAGTTCTTCCGAACTTCACTAAATAGGCTATTTATTGCTAACAATACTAAAACTGAAATATCAAGACAAGTTAACATCAAATTTTAACTACGCTTGAATAAGATACTGTCATGTATTTTGCATCTTTTTTATTCTTCGACTAAAGCCACCGCTAAAGCTAAATGTATCTCTCGAAATTTCCATCCCCAAAATTTTCTTTGCTGCACCTTAATCCTTCATCTTGAACTTAGAGTTAAGCATGGTTTTAAGACGATCAATTTCAAATGGATTCTTAGTCGCAATCAACATATCATCAACATAAAACAACAAATATATAAAAGAACCATCATCAAGACATTGTAGGTAAACACAATTGTCATACTTACTTCGAGAAAATCAATACTCAACATGAATGAGTCGAACTTTTTATACCACTTCCAGTGAGGCTGCTTCAAACCGTACAAAGACTTTTGTAAGAGACAAACATGATCTTCTTTACCTTCAAATTTGAAGCCTTCCGATTGTTGCATGTAGATGTCCCTTTAAGATCACCATGAAGGAAAGTAGTCTTCATATCTAACTACTCTAATTCAAGATTGTTTGATGCCACAAGAGCCAAAAGCACCCAAATATACGTTTGTTGCACAATGGGAGAGAAAACATCATGAAAATCAATTCACTCCAACAGATTAGGGTTACAGGATGCTACGACAAATAAACAATTAAGAATATGCAAGTTCAATCCAAAAATTCAATTTAATCATTCATTAATAGATAAACATTCATAACCATACTATTCATATAAAACGGGACTTAAATCGAGTTTCTAAAACTCTAAAATCAATTTGGAAATAAGTAGGGACTAATTCGAAACAAAATAGAAAATTAAGGTAAATACAAAAACACGGGTCACATGGTTGTATGGTCAGGCTGTGTGATAGGTTTAGTTCGTGTTTGATATGGGACATAGTCGTGTTGTTCAACCATGTGTGATAACCAAAACCTTGTGGAAAGAGACACACGATCGTGTCTTCCAATCGTGCAACTAATTGTTGTCGTGTGTGCAAAATGAAAACAAAAATTACACAGACCATACAGTCGTGCCAAGAAACCGTGTATGGCACATGGCTATGCGTCAGGCCGTGTCTCAGCCAGTGTGACCTGAAATGTATCTTCAATAGCAAGTCAAACATTTCATGCTTACTTAAGCTACAATATGCCATTTACCAATCATTCAACCTGTTCAAATTACACCAAAAACATACCAAAACATGACATTTGCCTAGTTCTAACCAATATGCCATAGGGCATCATCACAAACAATAATCTCAACTAACATCCAAAGTTATTTCCTAATCAATTCAAGCTTGCTTAACAATGTTATACAAAGTGTCAAATGACACCAAATAAATGTTTTCAAAATCTACCGAAAGATAGTTGGATAGTGTGATCTTTAGTTTGATCCGATTGCCCAGTTCAACAAAACGATATCTACAAGAAAACAGGAAAAAAAACACGAGTAAGCTTTAAGAAGCTTAGTAAGTTCACAGGTTGAAATGATATAACTTACCAAATTTATAGCTTAATAATTAGCAAACTCTTTAACTAATATTAACTCTGTCAACCACAAGCATTCAATAGGTGAAGAGCATATACACTAGTCATTTGATCATCTCATTTGTACGATAGCAACATTATCAAGTCACGATATAAAATCAGAAATCATTAAAACGTATTGTAACATCCTAAAATAGGGGGTTATTTGTGATTAAATTATTTTGCTTGTGATTGGATTGCTGTGATGTTATTCGTGGTGTAATAGGACTTAGTTATGAACTTTAAGTAGGCTCGAGTGGTAGGAAAATTTGTTGGTAAAGCTTTAAAGATAGGGAGCCTTAGTAAGTAGGGGTTACAAGTTAAATGAGGAACGTTAGACACTAAAATGCCTTGGAAAAGTGGCAAGAGGAGGCCACTTAAGGGCTAGAGTTGACGCCATCAAGGGAAGTAAGGAGCCAGGTGTTCGAGTTGCGAAATTCCCTTTCTACTCTTTTATTTTGACTGAGAGAGAGAAGAGTGTTCAATTTAAACACTTCAGGATAATATGGATAATAAGGATATTATTAGCATTTTATTTGGTGATTGTTGAATAATTTTTAAAGGGTGGCAAGGAGAAAAGTAGGCATCTGTTAAATTCAAATTATTTTGAATTATTTTAGACTATTGGCCAAGAGTGATTCAAGGTGTTGGTCAAATTTGAACTCCTTGTTGAAGGGGAGTGACTGGCAAGGAGACTAGGTGATAGGGAGTGCCGAATTCTCTTGAGGCATACTCTCCATCTTTTGTCTTTTCTTTTCTCCATTTGCAAGTAGCCAAATTCCCAAAATCTTCCATCTTTGATTTTCTCCTTTCTCAATCTCTCAAACCGAAAACCATTCTCTTTTTTCTTAGACCTTGGTCAATCCTCTACACTCTCATCTTCAATCTATTTCTTTCCTCTTCTTCTCAAAATCGAAACCCCATCTCCCTTTTTCTCATTATTTTCTTTCCTATTAGCAAACTCTCTCTCTTCTTTCTCTTTGTCGACTTGGTTGAAGGGAAAAGCCAAATATATTGGTGGCTAATCGATGTTAAAACCGATTCGCTAGGTGCTCCAGATTTTGAGGTATTCAAACCAAGCCTTCATTCGTCAAAGAATCGTGGTAAGTGGTGGTAAGGATCTACTTTAATAGACTATACTTTTAATGATCGAAAAGCCGAAGGCTATTAATATGGGTATGTGATTGCCGATTATAGGGAAGCAGAAACACTTGGTGTGGTGGCTAGTATTCAAAGGACGTGTAGGTAAGGTTTCGTTCATGTGTAACCCTTTGGGTATATTTTGGTTGGGCCGAATGGTCAATGGCACTAACATGGGTAATGGCCGAATATAGGGGCAAGAAGATCTTGTGTGACCGATTGACTCTTCAGGGATTTAGAGCTATCGTTAGAACAGGTGTGTACATACACACTTTATAACTCAGAATCGTGCTAAATGCATTGTGTGTGCTAAACCGAATTGATGTAGATTTGGATTTAATACCATCATGGTATAAGCAAGGAATCGTAAGTCTTTGTTGTTATGAGTTTTCTTTATGATGCTTTTGGGAAGCATGACATATTTGGTATATGTGGCATATAAATATGTGGTGATGATAAATTCAGTATGTTGTTAAATAAACATGTGGGCATGATTCTGTTATATGCATATCATTGATTGATGTGGGTTAAATGAGAGGAGGGGAAGTGATATTCGTGTCGATTTTGACACGGTGATTTGGTACCACATTTCGTGACTTTTGTCACCGAGGTTTGGCACCTCATAGCGCCTCGTCCCGTGGCTTAGCACCACAATGGGTTAGCCCCACGATGATATTATGGGATTGACGCCATGATTTGGTATCACACGTGGGTTGGCCCCACAACTTGTTATTTGTGACTTGGTCACCAAAGTGGTTTAGCACCACCAAAGGGTTTGGCACCACAATATTGATGGATATCGTGACTTTAAGTCACCAAGGTTTGGCACCACCAAAGTGGTTTGGTACCACACGGTAGAAAAAGGTGTTTTGGATGGTTAGGTTGGGTGCATGTTAAACTTGATTGTGATTTGTGTGTATGATGTTGCATTAAACCGGAAAAGGGTTACACATTGAGTCTTGGTGACTCACCTTTTCCTTTAATATTTTCAGTGACTCGTAGATCACGGATGAGGAGCCGGATGGACTCGAGGTGGCCATGCAGAGAAAATATGGATTAAATGGATTTTGAATTGTTTTATTTTATTTTGGTTTTATTTGTTCGGTTGTAATAAGGCCTCCTAAGATTATTATTTTTTTTATTATTTTACATGTTTGGATAATTTGTTTAAATCACTTAGTGACTTTAAAATGATTACACAAATTTTCTTAAATTCAAACGTAAAATGTTTTTCTCTGCCTTCAGTACATCCGAAATCGGTAATAATCGACTTAATATATTTTAAACGAACTAAGTATTGTTTTCTTTATACACCTCAACTGCTTTTAAAACAAGACAATATCTTTTACCTTAAATTGAATTGGCTAAAAGGATTTTTAAAATGTTTTCCTCTCAGAATAAACCAAATCCGGCCATAATGTTTGGGCCGGGTCTGGGGTGTTACACGTATACAAGTCATTAACAAGGCATCATAACCAAATATCAATTACATATCATCACCATGTCATTTAACCATTGAAAATTTGTCCGATGAATGATATAAGCAGATACAGATATATAGTTATCCACCCAAGACACGCCAAAATGCTCAACCAAGCCAACCCAACCAAGAACATGTTTGGGCACCAAGTGCCTAGCCCGAAGGCTAACATCCCTCTAGAAACATGCTTGGGCACCAAGCGCTAAGCCCAAAGGCTTTACCTCTACCCCCAGAAACACGACAGAATCACTATAAGTATAACTCGACAATCCGCAACAAATGCTGGAGTTCAGTATATTTAATGTATAATAACAAGTCAAGAATCATCATCTCATTATAAGTCAATCCAGTACAGCGTGCAAAATAACTTATTTGCATGTCAAATGTATCCTATCCTATGTTCATCAAGGCTAGATACATGTCTCAATATAACAATTTACATTTCAATCCACTTCTCACCTTATTCTAATTATAACATTTAACACTCAAAATATATATCGATTCAATAAAACATAATTAACATATAGAAAATAGTACCGTATGAACTTACTAGGGCTAAACTGCAGATATAGTAATATCAGGAATTAGTCAACAAATTTCTTTTTTCCACGATTTTCTACTGGTTCTTGATCTATACAATGATTTAATTCAATTATCAATCCCAAATACTTTATAATAATTCATTTAATGCATATGACTTCTTTATTGCATTTTCATAATTATCCTAAACTTTTGCATTTTATTCAATTTAATCCCTAAAATCAAAACAAACTTAATTTTACAATTGATCCATAAACCCATATTGCCGAATTCCTAATAATTCATAATCAGCCCTCTAAAGTTTAAATTTTACAAGAAAACCATGCCAATTTAACATACTTTTAGTTTAGTCCTTAAAGTTAAAAACTATACAAAATCACTTTGCAAAATAGTCATAATTCATCATCAAACTTCAAATGAAACCATTAACAACTAAAAAGCTTTAAAAACATCAATGACAAGTTTTCAAAACTTTGAAAAAATCACAAATTAGTCATTGGGCTAGATAAATTAAGTTACAACGATCTCAAAAACATAAAATTCAAGAAAATTCGACTAATGAAACATTTACATGCAAGGTGATGCGTCGTTGAAAGCACCAAATATATCCTATTCCCTGTAAAATAGTAAAAATAATAGTAAAGGGGAAGTAGGGTCGAATCCTCGAGGGACCGGATTATACGAATGCTTGTTTCTCGAAACCCTGGGCAGAATCGTGCCCAAGAAAACCTGAGTTCCTAAAAAAATAAAAATAACAAAATTAAAAGTTTGATCTGGGAAAATAAAAAAACAGAATTTAAGATGAATTGAAATTACGAGAATAAATTACGAAAATTAAAATGAGGAAAATAAAAAGAAAGAGTTTAGAGAAAGTTTCTTATGTGGAGAGATTCCAACCTCCAGTTGCCTTGATCCGCCTTGGGTTCAATCCTCAACTTTTAGATGATCCTTCTCAACTCGAATAAGCCAGTTATAGTGGAAGAGGACGCCTACGACCACCAGCTCCGAGGATTTAGATTTTGATTTGGTGGAACCTGACTCTAGCCGACGATCGCTCTTGTGGGATCATCTATGCTAGATCAACGTTTCTCAATGGTGAATCCCACGCCATTTTGTCTCTTGGGCTCGCCAACCTCTGTCGCAGTAAGTTAACGAATCGACTGTGCAACCTTGCAAACGTTGAAAAGATTACTTCCTAAGGGACATGGACGGAAGCGTCAGCCCCGTAATGCGGAGAAATGATGAATACCCTATTGAGAAGGCTAAGTACATATTCTAAACCTCAAGAACCTTTTTTGGGGATTTTCGGCAACCTTTGGCTAGATGGGTTTTAGTGGCTCATGGTTGTGGTGGAAAAGAAAATAAATATATAAATTGAGGTTTTATTAAAAAGAAATATGAAAGAACAAAGCCTTATGGGAGAGTGTTTACAGAAAAAGATAAACAACCAAACTAAGTCACTTCATCCCCTATTTATAGTGCTAAGATAGATAGACTAGTCCTACTTAAATTCCTAAAGATAATTACAAATAATCAAAGATAAATAAAATAAATCCTAAATTAAATAATCCTTAATAATTATTTTAATATTAATTATCCTAATATAAACAAAATAGAGTCTAATAGAATAAAAACTCTTCTTTTTGTATTTCAACCCTTGTGTCCTCCATGCTTGCACTTTTGGCACCAATTTTTTTATTTATCGCATATTGGCCCATTTTATCTTTAATTTCACGCTTTTGGTCCTTAATTTTGCTTTTGCCTCCAATTTAGTCCCTACAAGATAAAAGACCATAAAAAGCCCAAATTAGTAGAATCATACTCAAAATAAATATGCAATTAGCACATAAAAATATGACGTTCTAGAGTATTATCAAATTCCCCCTACTTAGCCCATACTTGCCCTCAAGTATGGTTCCTATCCACTGTGAAAATTAGATCCTAAAAGAAATTCTACTCCAAAGTTTTATAAAGATTAGTAAAAAATGCATATGAAAAATAAAGAGAACTTCTAGGCTTGCTTTAAGTAAAACAGAAAAAGTTTTTTAATTAACACACAAAAAAATTAAAATCGTCTTGAATTATTTCATGCTATTTAGGTAAATTACCAAACCTACCAAGACACTCTATTTATTTCCTCCTTTAGTCCTCAACTGTAATTTTATTAGTATTATTTTTCTTTTCTTTTTTTTTTGTTTTTTTTTGTTATTTTATTTTATTATTTATTTACTTAGGAATATATTGAACCTTTTAATGCGAAGAGAGATGACAACCCAAGCACCCCACCCTGGTTACTCAGTAACATACTCCTAAAAATTATTTATTTCTAGTTAGCGGAGTTTTACCCATCATGTCACAAAATCTTTTGACGCGAAGTAGAATGAAAACCCAAGCACCCTACCCCGTTACTCAATCAGTCACGTTCTGAGCCGTACTCATAACCTTGGTTAGCGGAGTTTTACCTATCACATCACACAACCTTTTGACGCGAAGTAGAATGACAACCCAAGCACCCTACCCCTAGCACTCGATCCACCACGTTCTAAGCTGCACTCATAACCTTGGAAACATTTATTAAACAAAATTTACATGAAATTTTAATTTTAAGAGGACCTAAGAGAAATAATCAAGTGTCAAATATAAGTTTTAGAAACCACCTAATAGACATGAACATAATTTAGGCATGCAAATGTATTAAGTGTCCATTTGATATTAAACTTGATCAATTTTACAAAAAGCAAGATAGAGTTAACTTATTAATCATAATTATTTTAGTCTAATAAAATAAAATAGTGGAGATAAAATCAAATGACAAAATCATAACTAACTCAAGAGCAAGAATCATGCATGTAGGTCAAACAAAGGGCAAGTCGTGGTCAAATTCTTGGGCATGAAAAGCTACGAGAATATTCTTAGAAAAAATGGATGAAATAGCCTCAAGCGGAAACACAAATGACATTAGAAGACAACAAGATGTCTGAAAAGTATCTCCCCCTACTTAAAACACATTGTCCTTAATGTAGACGCAAAAGAAATAAATAGGTAGAAAAGTTTAGAAAAAATCCCCGTGTAGCTACTGTCGATTGTGAAGGGCTTGGTGGCTTGTGTCGTGGGAGAAGAGGAGGAAGGGAGGTCGAATGGCGCGACGATGATGGAGAGCGAGAGGCGACAACGGCGCGAGTTGACAGTGAATGGAGGCTCGGCGGCGGCGACTTCGAGGTTGCACCATTGCGAATGGCTAACGACGGTGGTTGGTGGAGAGGGGTGAGTTTTCAGCGGTAATGGAGTTGGGGAAGGAAATTTGGGGAAAAGAAATTAGGTTTTGGGGTTTTATTTGGCTGAAAGGGGATGTTTGGTTGTAGGGATAAGGGTGGTTAGTTGCAGGAATAGGGTAGTTTGGCTGTAGGGATATTGTATTCTAAGCTGGAATAGTATCTGGAATAGAGGCTATTTGGTATTGTGGATAGGGCTGTTTGGTTCTGAATTGTCTCCATTTTCTTAGTATTTTCGCTCTGTTTTACCTATATAGAAGAGGAGAAATTTATTAATATTTAAATAAAATAAAAATAAATTAAATTAAAAAGAAAAGAAAAGAAAATAAGAAATAAGAAATAAGAAATAAGAAATAATAATAAAATGAAAAAAAATAAGGATTGGGTTACCTCCCAACAAGCACTTGTTTAACGTCATTAGCTCGACGACTTAAATGGTTCTACAGTAAGCTCAAAATAAATCTTTTTAATCGTGTGAGCTTAGAAATTCTCATTTTTTATCACATCCACCATATTTGGGTTTAATCGTCTTTGCGCCTTTTTCATTGGTTTCATATTTTCCTCCAAGGGTTGATCCCTTTCAAGTTGGCAATGGTCTTATCATTCTCCAAAAATGTGAATTTGAGATGCTCGAGAAGTGGTTTTAATTTCGGATCTGATGCCTGCACAACAGAAGGTAGAAGTTTAGTATCCATAAGAGCTAATAATTTATTAATAGATTCAAAATCATCAAACATCATTTTATATTTATCTCCATAAGATGACTCAAAAGTTTTTTCTACTGATGAGTTAATTATGTCGACACGGTTTACGTCTAAGACTTCACTTGGGTGGCTAATTGTGCCATAAACGTTAAACTTCACGATCTCCCCATCAAACTCCATCGCGAGGGTTCCGCTTCGTACGTCAATCTTAGTATTTGCGGTACTAAGGAAAGGTCACCCCAACAAGATGTCTGAAGACCCGAGAGCGTTATCCTCCTCCATTTTTATCACATAAAAATCTGCAAGAAAAATAAGTCCATTGACTTTGACTAATACGTCCTCGAGGACTTCTTCGGGATGCACAACGGACCTGTCTGCCAATTGAATGCTAACACCTGTTTTTGTCAAAAAACTTGCGTTAAGTGATTCATAAATAGAGTATGGCATTACATTTATGGAGGCTCCTAAATCACACATAGCCTTTTTAATTCCCAAATGACCTATTTTGCATGGTATTGCAAACATGACTCTATCCTTGCATTTTGCCTGCATTTTTCGCTGTAACACTGCGGACACATTTTCACCAACATTCAACCTTTCATTACCTGTTAATTTTCGCTTGTTGGTGCAAAGCTCTTTAAGAAATTTAGCATACATCGGTATTTGCTTGATGGCATCCAACAACGGAATGTTGATCTCGACATTCCTAAATGTTTCAAGGATTTCCTTGTCCTCTTTACCTCTTCGACACTGGTTGAATCGTTCTGGAAATGGAGGTTGAATTTTAGGCAATGGAGGTTTCGGTCGGACCTGTTCGTCTTTTTTGGGTTTTTCCTGTGCGATTTCTTGGCTAAGATTCCTGTCAGGAATAGGTTCCAGTACCTTACCGCTTCACAACATCACTGCATTTGAGTGTTGTCTTGGATTTAGTTCTGTTTGTGACGACAACTTCCCTTGAGAGTTCAATTTCTCAACTGATATGGTCAATTCTCTTATAGACGCCTCAGTTTTCTGTTGAAAATCCTTCATTTCTCTTTGGAAATTAAGAGTTTGCTGTTGAAAATCAAGGACATTAGTTGCTAATTTATTGACCATGGTTTCTAAGAAATTACCTGAATCTCGAGGCTATTGTGGAAGCTGATTTTGGTATGGCTGGTTATACCGTGGGTTGGTCCCATAACTTAAGTTAGGATGGTCCCTCCACCCTAGGTTGTAGGTATTAGTGTAGGGGTCGTATCACCTTTGTGGTGGGCTAGGGAAATTTCCCACTACATCTAAATGAGCCATAGAGTCATCACAAAAACTGGGACATGCATCAGTTGTGTGCTCAGGTGTAGCACATATTCCACATAACCGAGCTGGTTTAACTTTTTCTGCAACAAGAGAGCTCACAATATTAGTAAGTCTATCAAGTCTATCTTCTATGGAAGAATTACTTAGCTGGTGAACCCTTCTGAGGGTTCAGGATTAGCTCGAAACTGCTGAGAATTTGCAACCATTGTGGAGATTAAGTCCCTTGCTTGTTGGGGGTCATGTTGACCAACGCTCTTCCACTAGCGGCGTCTACCATATTCATCTCCATTGGTTTCAAACCTTCATAAAAGTATTGAAGGAGAGATTGCTCTGTTATACCATGTTGTGGGTAGCTCGCACACAACTTCTTAAACCACTCCCAATAATCGTAAAGAGTCTCTACTTCTTTTTGCCTTATTCTCACGATCTCTCTTCTTAGCTCAGCTGCTCTAGATGCTAGAAAAAACCTATTGAGAAATAAACGAGATAAATCAGCCCAAGTAGTAATAGATCCAGGAGGTAAATAAAATAACCATTCCCTAGCTGAATCTGCTAAGGAAAAAGGGAAAGCGCACAATTTAATTTGATCCTCAGTTACGCCTTGAGGTTTCATACTCAAACAAACCATATGAAACTCCTTCAAATGTTTATGGGGGTTTTCATTTTGTAACCCCTGAAAAGTTGGCAGCAACTGAATTAACCCTGATTTTAGTTCAAAATCGGTATCCATAGTAGGATATGCTATGCATAGTGGCGATTGTTCTGTCGGAGTTTCTGCTAGTTGTCAATTGTTTGAGCCATTGGTTGGGGTGCTAAATTAGGGTTTTCGTTAACCCTAGTTTCAAGCACCTCTTCAAGTGAATCGACTTCTTCTGCTTTACTTTCAAATGTTTGAGTAGGGTTTTCGTTAACCCTAGACTTTGCTTCGTCATCGATTCTGATTTCTGGCGGTGGATTACTTTGAGTCTCAACCACTGCTGACTGCTTTTTCCTTAGCTTTGTTTCCTTGCGATTAGCTTTTGCAGTCTTTTCAATCTCTGAGTCAAACGCAAGAGTGCCTGGAGCAGATCTGGTCATAGAAAACAAAAAACAAGGTTAGTGCATTACCGATCCCCGGCAACGACGCCAAAATTTGATGCGTCATTGAAAGCACCAAATATATCTTATTCCTTGTAAAATAGTAAAAATAACAGTAAAGGGGAAGTAGGGTCGAATCCTCAGAGACCGGATTATACGAATGCTTATTTCTCGAAATCCTCGGCAGAATCATGCCCAAGAAAACCTGTGTTCCTGAAAAATAAAAATAACAGAATTAAAAGTTTGATCTGGGAAAATAAAAAAATAGAATTTAAGATGAATTGAAATTACGAGAATAAATTATGAAAATTAAAATGAGGAAAATAAAAAGAAAGAGTTTAGAGAAAGTTTCTTATGTGGAGAGATTCCAGCCTCCAGTTGCCTCGATCCGCCTTGGGTTCAATCCTCAGCTTTTAGATGATCCTTCTCAACTCGAATAAGCCAATTATAGTGGAAGAGGACGCCTACGACCACTAGCTCCGAGGATTTAGATTTAGATTTAGTGGAACCTGACTCTAGCCAACGATCGCTCTTGTGGGATCATCTATGCTAGATCAACGTTTCTCAATGGCGAATCCTACGCCATTTTGTCTCTTGGGCTCGCCAACCTCTGACACAGTAAGTTAACGAACCGACTGTGCAACCTTCTCAAAATATACAAAGCTGCCGTTCCTTGCAAACGTTGAAAAGATTACTTCCTAAGGGACATGGACGGAAGCGTCAGCCCCGTAATGCGGAGAAACGATGAATACCCTCTTGAGAAGGCTAAGTACGGATTCTAAACCTCAAGAACCCTTTTTGGGGATTTTCGGCAACCTTTGGCTAGATGGGTTTTAGTGGCTCATGGTTGTGGTGGAAAAGAAAATAAATATATAAATTGAGGTTTTATTAAAAAGAAATATGAAAGAGCAAAGCCTTATGGGGAGAGTGTTTACAGAAAAAGATGAACAACCAAACTGAGTCACTTCATCCCTATTTATAGTGCTAAGATAGATAGACTAGTCCTACTTAAATTCTTAAAGATAATTCCAAATAATCAAAGATAAATAAAGATAAATAAAATAAATCCTAAATTAAATAATCCTTAATAATTATCTTAATATTAATTATCCTAATATAAATAAAATAGAGTCTAATAGAATAAAAACTCTTCCTTTTGCATTCAACCCTTGTGTCCTCCATGTTTGCTCTTTTGGCACCAACTTTTTCATTTATCGCATATTGGCCCATTTTATCTTTAATTTCACGCTTTTGGTCCTTAATTTCGCTTTTGCCTCCAATTTAGTCCCTCCAAGATAAAAGACCATAAAAAGCCCAAATTAGTAGAATCATACTCAAAACAAATATGCAATTAGCAAATAAAAATTGACGTTCTAGAGTATTATCACAAGGAAAAAACTAACTGAATGCTTCAAGCTTTTCCTTCCATGGTTTCGGTCACAAAATGAAAAGAAGAAGATGGTGTTTTGTTTTTTTTTGTTTTATTATTTTAATTACTTTAACTTAAATTTTAATTAACATTTTTAATTATAAAACTTAATTAATAAACACATGACCAACCATTAGCATGCATCATGGTATAATTACTACATAAATCCTCCTACTTTAATAATTTAAGCCATTTAGTTAAGAAAATCAATCTCAAGTAATTTTTGTAAATGTTATTATTTATCCCTTTTCTTTAATTAACTATCAAATCACTAAAATTTTCAGGCCAAACCTTAATATACTTATATAGTAACTCCATAAATATTTAATAAAAATATTTACGGGCTCGGTTTACAAAAACAAAGTCCTGATATCTCATTTTCAAAAGCCACTTTACTTGAGGGATAACCCACTTGTACTTAACTATTTATTCAAACAGTAAAAAAATACCAGTTTAAATTTTAATATGACACAAATGACCTCACTAATATTAATTGTTTAAAATTTACGGACTCACCATCGGATTCGTGGTCTCGAAACCACTATTTCTAACACCACTGAAAAATGAGTTGTTACAAGAAATCTCCACTAGTTATGTTAAGTGGGAGGCTTTGATACCAATTGTCGACCTCAAAGTAGTTCCCAATTAACAAGCTAAATATTAAAAGAAGTGACTGCAGAAGTTGGCACTTCTCCAAGCAATACAAAAACACATAGTAAATAAAGGACAACAAAGTTTATTTACGTAGTTCAGTTTTCCTACATCTACGAAGCCTAGCCTAGTGAGAAAATTCCACTATATTCAAACAATTACAACCAATGATCCTAATCTATCAGACCCAGTGATAATTCTTCACTCTTGCACCTTTGAAGAATAGACCTCTCACCACTAAGTTCTCCTCTTGAGAACTTAATTTGTAAAATCCCAACACAGGTTTTAAAATATCAACTACGCTTTCAAAAGTAATGTTCCTCACTTGAATAGATAAGTGCTCTCAATAATCAGTACATTAACCTATACAAAACTTTCAATTATATAAAGTTTTTTAAGACTTGCTAACATAATGAAGATCAATCATAATCCCTTTAATAGCTAAATTAGTTGAATACAATATAATAATAACAATCAAGGTAAACATGGACTATTGGAAGATATGTCTTCAATGTTTTGATCCGTTCCAACTTCTTTGATCAAAGGGATTTGATATACCTGATTCGATCCAATTTGATTCTCCAAATAAATTTCTAGAAGTGATATGATTTTTATCGATAGGTTAAATATAATCCACGATCTTAGCTTAGGCCAAAGATATGGTTCAATAAATTGTCAATCTCTTAAATATGAAGCACATTTTAATCCATCCATATTTTCAATAAACACTTCTTCACCAAAGAAAAATTAGAAGCCTAAAAATAGTAATAAATATACAAAGAAAATCATAAATATAATGAAGAGAAATTTATATGCACATCATAATATTTTTACACTCCTAAAAGATAACTAAATATTTAAATCAATTAAAATACTCATATTACATAAAAGTAACCATATATATACTTATCTCAAGTGTTTTATTAGTTGTTGTCATGGATCAACTAGACACCAACTCAATTATGAAATTATTAAAATACTCTTCCATATACAAATTAAGTTATACTTTAATGAAGGTGTTTTTGTCTTATTTTATATAATAAATCAATAAAAACTTAATCATAATGAGATTTGAATCTAAAACACCATACATGATAAATAATTAACTTTATTATAACTAAAACATCAATTAATTTTTATGTGATTTTTAATAAATATATTTCTTAAATATATTTCTTACATAATTTTTCATCCACATTGTTATTTTATTATATAAATCTAGTATTAATTAAATGTTTAACACCCTTTTGGCACTTGAAAGATTAGGGCTCAAACCTCTTGTTGTCATCCTTCTCCTCCAATTAGTAATATGTACCGAAAATAAGCATTTGGAAATTATTTTCAAATATACTTGTTGAGTGTTTTTCTCTATCTTCTTTAGATGGTAAGGTTGTTTATTCATATGATATGGTTATTGTTTATTGATGTGATATCCTAGGTAGGTTCCATGCATGTTAACATGTACTCTACTCTAGACTTAACACGTGTTTATACGATGTGGGTTCGCCTATATAGTGACGTATGAACCCACATCACACAAATATCGTGGGAGGGTGTAAGTTCCCTTCCTGCGAACACTCAGTGTCATGCGATCTCAATACGCTAATCGTGTGGAATCTGACCTGTAAAGGGATGTTCTGGGCAACACGACTACCTCCTCTAGTCCTAGCCATGGTGTGCTAACAAAAGCTACAAAGAAAAATTGAAAGAACGATGGAAATTTTAAGAAGATTATCTTTGAAATCGCTCTCCTCAATAATCACTTTTCTTCAAAGTCTCATATCCAAATAATGTGATGTTTAGGGCTCTGGTAACCTCCTTTTAAAAGGGTTTTTCTTCGCACTTTAACGATTCATATGACCAAGAAGGAGGGCATAATCAACTGCACCAAGTGTACCTCTTTATTCACACGTGACAAAGTGTACGTTGCAAATTAAAATATAAAACATACTCAATTAGTTTTTCCTTAATTTATTTCTTGCTTCATAGAACCAAGATTCAAGAAGAGCCACTTTATAACTATTCTTCGAACCAGGCGAGGGACAAATTGTTATGATACTTACTATTATTGACCCATAACCGGATGGGTTCGGATTAGATTTTACACGGTTTGCATATCGAGCTCATGTATCAAGCTCGCATGACACTAAGTGTTCACAGGAGGGGAACTTACACCCTCCCACAAGACCACACGTGAGATCGCACATGTGACCGAGCGATGTGGATTCGCACGTCACTACATAGGCGAACCCATATCGTATAAACACTTCTTAAGTCTAAAGTGGAGTACATGTTGGCATGTATGAAACCTACATAGGATATCACATTAATAAACAGAAACTATATCATATAAATATACAACATTACCATCTAAAGAAGATAGAGAAAACATTGTTAACATTTGAAATCAAGTTATTTTTAGGTTACTTCCAAATTATTTCCAAATAAAAGTAATAGTATATATTAAATTTTGAAATAAATAAAATTAACTGTTTTCAAATTAAATTCTTACATTTAAAAGAAATTGATTCCAAAATTAAATGAAAATACAATTTATTATGGTTTTAATTATTATTTTAATATTCCGTAATGTTGAGAAGTCAATAAATGAGGTCCGTTATTTCTTTCGCTCAAGGTTTTTTATTATGCATGAAAACTTTACTTTAAATAATACATAAATATGATATAAATAATAATGAGTTGTAATTATAATTGATTTTTAAAAGAAGAAAGAAAGAAAGAAAGAAAGAAAGAATGTTATAAAATTTAATAATTGACATGACACATGATGAATTTTAAAGCCACCTACATGTTAAAAAATTAGACTCGCATGTAAGGTTGTTTCAATTTTATTTTGTAGCCAATTGGGTTTTAATATAAGATAAGATATACATATATTAATTATTGACTAATATATAATTTGGAAGATATTAGCTAGTGGAAGTAGGTGAGGTGAGTGAGCTGGGATTAAAGCAAAACAGTGTGAATATGAATAAAAATAAATAAACATGGACCACTTATCCATTTAGTGGATGCTTACTTGGCATCGATTGTTCATTGCCCGTTAAATAGTTCCACGATGTACTTCCACCGTCAAAGAAAACAGCAACTTCACTTCCCATTCAGCCCCATGTAATTTTTTACTTAAATATAGGATTTAATTTGGAGGGATTGCATATAAATATATACATTTTGGAGGGATTAATTATAATTTATGATAATAATTTCTTGTTTGATTATTAGTGTAATAATATAAGAAAAATTTATTTATTACATATATATTATTATAATTAGACATAAAATAAAAATAATTAATATAATTTAAACTCAAAATAAAAATAAATAAAAATTCGACATGTTTAAAATTTCTTTAACATTAATAAATTAATTTATATAATTAAACATTTATTTATTTTGCATTTTTACATCAATCCTTTTTTCAATCACTTTCATAATAATATGGGAGCATTCAAATCATGGGTCATTTCAACTTCAATAAAAAGGTTTGTTTAATATTTACCCCAAAAGAGAAGGTTGTTTATTAATTGTATTTACATAATGCAAGATTCTGGACATACATCTGGACAACGATTCTAACATTCACTTTTTTTAATATTATTTAAAGATTCTGAATAGAGAATAGATAAGGACGAGTCCACTGATCAAGTATATGTATCTATTCATTAATTATTTGTTAAACAACACGTAATTAATTCTTTTTAATTCAAAGACCATTATCAAATTCAAATAGAATAATATCTATCCATGTTGGTCTGACTCATTACAAGTTTTTATTCTTATTTGGTTAAGTCTTTTACTATTTCAAAAAAATCAATCAAAGTTTTTCTACACAAATTATTTTCAATTAAGCTTTCAAACTTTAAAATTGGGGCAATTTATTTAAAAATCCCCTTTTTTTAATTTACGAAAATAGACCTATTTTTTAATTATTTATCAGAATAGGTCATTTTTTCCGAAAGCGCGTCCACATCAGCGCGATGTCAGGGGACGTGCTAGCAAAACGCGTTCTGTTTTGTTCACGTCAGCACACTTTATGCTGACATGTGCTGACGTGGACAAAATGCTTCCCCAGAGACACGTTTTAGCCCATGTTTTTTTTCAAAAAAAAAACTATTTTTAAATTAAATTTTCAAAAAGGTCATTTTTTAGATATTATAAAAATAAACTAATTTTTTTAAAAATTTACGAGAATAAACCTTTATAAATGCTCAAAGTGACAACACATTTTTTTAATGTGTCACTAATTAATATGGAAATATAACTTAAAAAGTAAATATTTATATAGACCCAAAGTCTTATTTCCTTTGTTTTCTTAAGTAATATGGGATAGGAGGTATGTGTATATATAGACTCATGAATAGTTTTACAGCTTGTTCCTAAACAATGTGAGATTCTTTCCTCTTTTAACTAACAACATGAGGTTAAAGGCTACACTATATTTGATATTTTTTTACTTAGAGTTTAAATATTTTTACAAAAAGTTAACGTTTGTTACATTATAAATAAAACTTTTAAACTCTATAAGTAAAAAAAATATAAAATATAAAATGAGTATGGAAAACTATTAAAAATTACTAATAGTTGAATGATCATTTTGTAAGTTTTTATAATTCGATAGCTAAAAATATAGTTAAGTGACTACTAATGTAATTTAATCTAGATATAAAATATGAAAAATAATTATTATATTTTATGTATATTATATATTTCTATAAAAAATTATTTAACATAATTATATACTATGTTTAAATAGATTATCTATTTAGTCAAAATATATCTAAAATAAATTTATCGGCATTCATTAGGTGATGAAAATTAAATTAAAATTAGAATTAAAAAATTAATGAGTATAGTAAAATATTAAAATAAATAAATATTTAAAAGATATATCAATTTTTAAATTTACAAAAAATACTATTTGAGTACCAAATACTCACCATTTATTTATTAATCAAACATTCATAACATAAAATAAAAAAATAAAAAATAAAAAATTAAAAGTATAACTTCTAAATTTAAATAATGGAAAGTTATTTTAAAAATTAGAATTGCATTGATATTAACTTCAAACATTTAAATTTGAATAGAAGATTGTATGTTCAAGTTCCATATGTGCAATTTGTTCTCTTTTTTAATAGTTCTTTGTATGTGTTAATAATTCTAAAATGCAACAAGATTAAAGATCTCAAAAGATAATTTTATAATATAAGAAAATGTTAATAAAATATTAAAAAATAGATTTTTTTGTAAAAAATATCAAATATTATGTAGCATTTAATCTCATGATGTTAGTTAAAAGAGAAAGGAATCCCACATTGTTTAGGAACAAGCTACAAACCTATTCATGAGTCTATATATATACATATCTCATATCCCACATTGCTTAAGAAAACAAGGGAAATGAGACTTTGGGTCTATATAAATATTTGCTTTATAAGTTATATTTTCATATTAATTGGTGACACCTTTAAAAAATTGGTGTTGTCACTTTGAGCCTTTATAAAGGTTTATTCTCGTAAATTTTTAAAAAAATTGGTTTATTTTTATAATATCTAAAAAATAATCTTTTTTGAAAATTTAGATGTGGATGCGCTTTGTGCTGACGTAAATAATTAAAAAATAGGTCCATTTCCATAAATTTTTAAAAATGGTATTTTAAAGTAAATTGTCCTTAAAATTACATTAATTAAAGTTTTTATTAACAATTTTTGTCGTATATGTTGATATCACCCTTTATGATCCCATCCAATATTGTAAAATTTATATTTTAAATATTACTTAAATATAAATATTATTGTTTTTAACTATGGTAAAGATTACTTTATAACCCATCTCTCAATTGATAAGGGGACTATAGTTATACCATTGTCTTGATTGGTACACGTGGCAACACGATAATTAATCGGAGAGACACATAGATAACTCTCCACTTTATACTGTTTAGATGGTTATTCAGTGACCAACCACCCCGTGTGCTTCGTTCCATCCACGGGAGGGACCATCCATCCTTAACCACCCGATTGGACCCTCCGTTAGGTCACCTTAAGAGGAGACCACCCAAGAACCATGACCTACGTATAAATACCCCCAAAACACAACATAAAAAAGACTCTCTCCTTCCTTCTCTACAAATCCTAATAGCCCTAGCTTTCCATTCTCCTCTCTATTCTTTGACTTTTCCGGCTCTCGGTCATGACGTGGGTAAACCAACTTTCCTTAGCACCACCTCTTCTCCTCTTTTTCCACCCTCATTGATACTATGTATCAAAAAATATACAAGTTTAATTTTAATGATATTAGACTAAATTTAAATAAACAAAATTTCAATTTTATTTTTAAATTATAAATATTATAATTGTAGATTGCATGAAATTCTATTTTATTTATCATTTCTAACTTAAACTCTATTATTAATTAGTGAAGGTAGATTGTTAATTATTGTGTCTACTAAATTATATAATAAAAAAACGAAGGTGTTTATTTTGCAATTTTCCCTTCTCAAATGCTTATTTTCTTTCATTATCATATGTCAAATTTTTATAGTGTGAACACATTTGAAATTTAAAGACCTTGTAATATAATATAATATATATGATGTTAAAATTATTAAAAAATATTGTTTCGTGCTTTGCATGAGTTTAAAATAGCTAACTAGTTCTCTATAATTTATATAAAACATGAGTTTGAAAAAAATTAAATCGATAATAATATCTTTTATTGTTCATTATATTATCGAATTGACATTAATTTTTTAAAAAATTAATAATAGAATTTCTATTCATTTGAACTATACAATGGAGTATTTTAGTTAATTTAATTAATTATTAGATATCATTTTGAATTAATTATCATTTAATTCATGTTAAAATTATATATTATTAAGATTTAGCATTATAAATTGAGTATTATTAGATATTATTTTAAATTAGTTATCATTTAATTAGTGTTACAATTATATAAAAATTAAAATTAAGATTTACTATTATAAATAGCATTCAACAATATCATATCAATAATATCTTTTATTTTTATTTGTATAATAGAGTTTTATTAGTTTAAACTACACAATTGATTATATTAATTAATTAATAAATATTATTTTAAATTATTTTTCTTTTAATTACTGTTACAATTATATATCAATTAAAATTAAAATTTACTATTATAAATAACATCCAACATTTAATCATTTTCAAACAATAACATCTAAAAATATTTGCATTATTTATGCAACTCCATAAGTATAAAACAAAGTTCAAAGGTTGAAGATAAAACATTTCACTGGCAAATGGCAATATCAAAATCACTTTTAAGATGGATGATAGGTTACGTTTTCTCAACTATGTTTTTATATCCATATCAATGCAAGATTATAATGATAATATTTATTTGTAATTTTGATTTAATACTTTGCACCATACACTTAACATGCATTATAATTTCATGGAATCAAAATATTATTAGCTATTTCCGTAGCAGCCCCTCCCCCCCTTAACAAAATTATTAGCTTTTGTATGTAAAAGTATTTAAAAATAATTGAGTATTAAAATAATGATTAAAAGTTGGATTGATTTTAAATTTATTTGAATATTATTTTACTTTTATTATTTTTAAGAACTTCAATTTTTAATATTTTTATTTTATTTATTTCATATTATTTTTATAATACAATTAGATAGTTTAATCTTAATTATTTCAGTTATGAAAATAAAATATATTATCATATAACTCATCCCAATTGAACAAGTTAATTTTGAAAAGAATTTATAAAGTTTAAATTGATTATATTTGCAGTTTAAAATTATAAAAAACTCAAATATTTAAAATTTAAAATTTCTATATAAAAATTCAGATTATTGCCCGGCTATTGCATCAACAAATATTCAACATTCCATAAAATCATGAAAACAGGTAAAATAGATCAATTTCATTCTTTTAACACAATATTCATATTATATAAAGCTAGATTTTGTTATAATAAAGCTCAAGATTATTCAAAGTGTTAATACATAAGGACAAAAATATCATTCAATATAATCCAATTGTAATATCCCGAATTATTGGGCCTGTACATTTTATGTGGTTGTATACTTAAATATGTTAAATTGAGAATTTAGGCATTAATTGGGCTCGAATGGGCTAAGACCTCGTAAAAATATTCTGCTTGGGCATTACAAGGTTTAAAGATGGTTATCTATGTTTTAAGGGACAAATGGGCTTGTGGCCCAAAGGTAGGTGGCGCTACCATGGGCGAGGATGGCGTCGAAGCAAGGAAGGAGGAGGCCAATGTGTGGCCGTTTGGACCCATTGAGGTGGGCCAAATTCAAGCCCAAGGGACTAAGAAGGGGACTGCACAAGGCTAATAATTAGGGATTTGGATTGTTAAAATTTATGGATAATAAGTTGATAATAGGAAATGAGGAGTTGGTGCAAATATGGCCTCTTTTGGATGAATATTTGATAAGGATAAGGGATAGAGGGGTAAGGTTAATCTCTTGATTACAGTGTTGGCCGAAAATCAATCTCTGCTAAGGGGAGGAATAGGTTTTCTATATGCAGGGGAGAGGTGCCAAAATTTGCTGCAAAAGCTCTCATCTTTTCTCTTTTCTCTGCCAAAATTTCTACTCTATTCTCCCTCTCATTTCTTTTTCGAATCCTCTCTTTCTCATCTCTTTGAGACACCTTAGCCGAATCGTCAAGCCTCTCTTTACTCTCTTCTCACTTTTCTTGTTAGTCGAAACACATCACCCAGATCTTCTAAAAAGCCGAAAATGCGGTAGCTTATCTTTTTAGGGATTTTGCATAAAAGACAAAATCGTGAGATCTAGTCTTCTGTGTGTGCCGAAATCACTCTGGGGTGCCTACTTGTGCCTAAATCTGAAAGAAACTTTAGGTAAGTATTGATTTGGAAGAAAACCAAATCTTTTCTGGCTTTTCAAAGTCTCTAGCTGAATGGCTATTTAGTGACTAATCTATTGTTTTTCTCAGATTTTCAGTATTCGAGATCTAAAGAGGAGTCAATCGCTAGATCTCTAAGTCGTGGTCGAATCGTAATGTTTCAAACCCTACCCAAACACTACGAATCGAATTTGGTTTGTTACGAGAAAACATTTTTTTGAAACCTTTTAAGTTTTGTTGAAAACCTTTCGCTCGGATTGTCTTGCTAAACCATATTTAGTGTTTATTTTAAAAAATTAATTAAGTCAAGTTGTTATAGGTTTCAAGTGTGTCGATGGCACGATAAAACATTTTATCGATTTAACTTGAGAAAATCATGTATATATATATTTTTTAATTTCATTACGTAGTTTAGCAACCATTCAAATAAAAGAAATAGTAAAAGTAGTTATAGGAGGCCTTATTACACTTGAATAAAATAAACCAACATTAACTATAAAATAAATTTCAAGTTCACTTAATAAAATTCCACTGCATGGCCACCTCGAGTCCGTCCGGTCCACATCCGCGATCTACACGCCACCGAAAAATAAAGGAGAAGGTGAGTCACTAAGACTCAAGATGTAACCCTTCCCCGGTAAATGCCACATCATACACACTATATAACAAATTAATCATGCATTAAGACATGTTCCCAACCTAGCCAACCAAACGCCTGTTTACCCCATTGTGGTACCAAACCACCGGTGGTGCCAAACCACCGTGACGTTTAGTCACGATGTGATACCAAATCACCGGAGGTGCTAAACCTCCGTGTCCGAAGACACAAATTGGTTGATGGGGCCAACCCATCGCGGATACCAAATCACCGGCGCCAATCCCATATCTCAAAGTGGGGCCAACCCACGGTGGGGCTAAGCTACGGGATTTAGACGCTATGAGGTGCCAAACCTCCTGAGGTACCAAACCTCTAGTGACCGTAGTCACAGCAGTGTTACTAAAACACTGGTGTCCGCGACACAATGTAATCGCCCCTCCACTCATCAACCCATATAAAACAGCTTATGAATAGAGTTTAAGTCAACATACATTTATTACATGTATCAAATAAGCCATGCTTCCCAAAAGCATTATTAACAATCACATATTGACAGAGACTTATCGAGATCCTCACTTGTACCATTAAGGTACTAAATCTGCTTTCTACATAGAGCGATTTACATATAACATACCTTTCATACAGCTTTATTAATAGTTATAAGTGTGTATGTACACACCGCCACCAACGAGGAGTCTAAATCCCGAAAAGAGAAGTCGGCCACCCTAGATCTACTTGTCCCTATATTCTACCAAAACATGGGTTAGTATTATGGCCTATTCTACCAACCCAATTAATCCATAGGTCATTTGTGATCCCGATTCCTTACCTTTTCCTTTGAGCACTCACTTGTACTTGATATGCGATTCTGCTTCACTCCTACAATCGGCCATCACTAAAGTTATTACCCTTCTGCTTTTAATCACTTTTAAAGAACAATCTATTGACAATAGGCCCTTACCACTACTTACCAAAGTCGATCACAAAGAATGGCCTAGATCGCTTGTTCCACAAATCCAGGAATCCTATAATCAATCGATTTCACAAGAGTGTTAGCATCTTTTGTTTACAAAACCAAATCGCCCTTACCCCTTGTATAAATCGATGAGACACCAAAGAAAAGGAAAATAGCATTCGCCAATACTTACTCTTACCAATCGGTTTGGAGAAGAAATCTCAGAAGAACACCTATGACTCCCGGTATTCGCCACAAAGAGACTTAACAGAGAAAGGAATTTCGACAAGGTAAGGTAGATTCGGTTAGATGTTGATGAGAAAAGAAGGTGGGATTTCAGCAAGAAGTGGAGAGAGTTTTGGTTTTGGGAAAATGAGAAAGAAAGTAGATTGATGTTGAGGGTATAGGGGATTCGACCAAGGTCTAAGAGAATGAAGAATAATTTTCGGTTTTTGTTTGGGAGAGTTTGGAAAAACAAAAGGGATGCTAGCCGAAATTATCAAGAAAATTAAAAGAATTCGGCCTCCCCTACACCTATGCTTGCCTCCCACTCTTCCCTTGAAGAGTTTAAAATTTCACCAATTCCTTAATTCACTCTAGGCCACATATTTCAAATTATTCAAAATTAACTTGAACACTCAAACTCCTATATTTTCTCTTTGCCACTTATTGAAGATTATTCACAAAATAATCCAAATAAAAACTTGATAATATAGTTATTATCCTTATTAACAAAAGAGTTTGAAATGAGAAGTTCTCTCCCCTATGCCATCCAAAATAAAGAGTAAAAGGGATTTCCATGACTCAACATGTGCTCCCTTGCTCCTCTTGTGGCGTCAACTTCACTCCTAAGTGGCCTCCTTTTGCCACTTTTCCAAGGCTTAATTTGTGTCAATTGTTCCTTCATTTATTCTTATAACCCCACCGCTAGAGGTCCTTACCTTTAAAGTTCCCAAATAAAATTTTCTACTAAACCGAGCCTACTCAAGACCTCCAACTAAGCCTTATTATACCACAATTAATAACACAACAATTCAATTTAAGAAAACCATTTAATTACAAATAGCCCCAGCTTTTAGGATGTTACGTTCTACCCCTTAAAAGAATTTCGTCCCTCGAAATTACCCGGTTAGAAAAGGTGGGGGTATTGTCGCCGTATCACATCCTCGGGTTCCCACGTAGCCTCCTCTGCACCATGGTTCCGCCATAGCACTTTCACTAAGGGCACTGACTTTCTACGCAGAACCTTCACATCCCTATCCAAGATCTGAACCGGTTCTTCCTCGAAAGATAAGTCCGAGTTGACCTCAATTTCTGCCACAGGCACTACGTGCATGGATCTGACCGATATCGCCTAAGCATCGACACATAGAAGACGTCATGAATCTGACTTAACTCCGGCGGCAGCTCGAGCTGATAGGCTACCGGTCCTACTCGCTTCAACACCAAATATGGGCCAATGAACCTTGGGCTTAGCTTTCCTTTTCACCCAAATCTCAACACCTTTTTCCAAGGTGACACCTTCAGGAAAACTTTGTCTCCAACATCATACTCCATTTCTCTGCGCTTCAAATCAGCGTAAGACTTCAGTCTATCTGACGCTTCCTTCAGACGAGCCCGAATTACCTTAACTTTGTCTTCCGTTTCCGTGACCAACTCGAGACCCAAAACTTGTCGTTCTCCCAACTCCGTCCAATATGTAAGAGTACGGCATTTCCGTCCATACAGTGCTTCGTATGGTGCCATCTGAATACTCACTTGGTAACTATTGTTGTAGGCGAACTCGGCTAATGGTAGAAATTCCTCCCAACTACCTCGAATTCCAAGACACAACCCTCAAAGATATCCTCTAAGATCAGATGACCCTTTCCGATCGCTGCGTCCGATCGTGGATGAAAAGTCGACCGAAATCCAATCGCGTACCCAAAAGCTTGATGTAACGCTTTCCAAAACCTCGACGTGAACCTTGGATCCCTATCTGAGATAATCGATACTGGCACCCCATGCAACCTCACTATCTCGGCCATATACAACTTTGCTAGCTTCTGGAGTGAGTAATCCATTCTCACCGGTACGAAGTGAGCTGACTTAGTCAAGCCGTCCACAATTACCCAAACTGCATCTTTCTTGCTGGGCGTGGGGGGTAGACCACTGACGAAATCCATAGTGATCCGCTCCCATTTCCACTGAGGGATCTTTACTAGTTGAAGTAGTCCCGATGGTAATCGATGTTCGCTTTAACTCGCGACACGCCGACACCTTTCCACGAACTCGACCACTTCGCTTCAACCTGTGCCACCAAAACTGCTCTCCACAAGTCTCCGTGACATTTTGCTACCTCCGGGATGCATAGCGTATGGGTGCTATGTGCATATTGGAGAATTCTTTGTCTCGCCCACATCCTTCTAAGATACTGGTACGCCCTTGAAAACATAACACACCATGATCACCAAACTATACTCTTCCAAACCACCATTTTGGACTTGCAATCTCTTTGCATTCAATCCTCGCCTACCAACCGCTTATCCTTAATCTCCTCGATCCAAGTTGGCTTAACTTGCAGCTCCGCCAAAAGACTTCCATCGTCAGATAGACTCTAATGAGCAAACATCACCAGTAAGTCCGCCACGACCTTCCGACTTAACGATCACCACCACGTTAGCTTTGCCGGATGGTACTCAATTGAATAGTCTTAGTCTTTTAACAGTTCAATCCACCGTCGTTGCCTCAAGTTCAAGTCCTTTGAGTCAAGAGATACCTTAAACTTTTGTGATCGATGTAAACTACCAACTTCTCCCCATACAAGTAATGCCTCCATATTTTCAAGGCGAAGACTATCGCGCTAACTCCAAGTCGTGAGTTGGGTAGTTAACCTCATGCGATCTTAGTCGACGGGACGATAGGCTACTACCTTCCCTTCTCGCATCAATACACATCCCAACCCCAGATGGGACGATCACAGTAAATCAGAACAACTTTCCCGCTCAGTCAGTACCAAAATCGAACTTCAAATGTAATCTTCCTCAACTTATCAAAACTTTCTTGTCTTTTTTCCGACCAAACAAATGGTACTCCTTCCTTAATAACTTAGTTAAAGGTGCAAGAATTAACGAAAATCCTTCCACAAACCTTCGGTAGTACCCTGCCAGACCCAGAAAGCTTCGAATCTCTGCCACCGACTTAGGCGGCTTCCAATCCAACACCGCTTCAATCTTACGGGGATCCACTCTAATCCCTTCCGCTGACACTACGTGACCTAAGAACGCCACTTCCCTTAGCCAAAATTCGCACTTACTGAATTTGGCATATAATTGCTTCTCCCTCAATACTTACAGAACTATTCGCAAATGCTTGTCATGCCCCTCCTCCGTCCTTGAGTAAACCAATATGTCGTCTATGAACACTACGACAAATTGATCTAAGTACTGCTGAAACACCCTATTCATTAAGTCCATGAATGCCGCCTGTGCATTGGTCAACCCGAATGGCATCACTAGGAACTCGTAATGCCCATACCGAGTTCGGAATACTGTCTTGTACACATCAACTTCCTTCACCTTTAATTGATAATAACCCGACCTAAGGTCAATCTTCGAAAATACCAACGCACCCTTCAGTTGGTCAAACAAGTCATCGATCCGAGGCAACGAATACTTGTTTTTGATCGTTAACTTGTTTAACTATCGGTAGTCGATGCACATCCGCATAGAACCGTCCTTCTTCCTGACAAACAACACAGGTGCTCCCCACGGAGATATACTAGGTCGAATAAACCCTCTATCCAAGAGCTCCTGAATTTGAGCCTTAAGCTCCACCGATTCCTTTGGTGCCATTCGATACGGTGCTATAGATACAGGTGCCGTTCCAGGTAGCAAATCTATACCGAATTCGACTTCTTGATTTAGAGGCAAACCCGGAAGTTCCTCTGGGAATACATCAGCAAATTCCCCTACTATTCAGACCTTTTCAACCGCTGACTCCTTAGCCTCCAAGGTACAAATTCGAACTATAAACGCCTCACACCCTTTCCTAACCATCTTTTCAGCCTTCAAGGCCGACACCACATTAGATAAGTAATTTCTTCGATTATCGATCATAACCACTTCATCCCCTTCGGCCATCTTAAGAACCATGCGCTTAGCAGCGCAATCCAACCTCGCCTGGTACCTAACCAACCAGTCCATCCCGAGGACCAAATCGAACTCTCCAAACGGAAGTTTCATCAGATCAGCCACAAACACGACCCATTGGAGTTCTAGGGGTACATCCCTATAAAGCTTGTTCACAACTACAGAATGGCCTAAAGGGCTAATTACAGTCATCTCCCTAGCAGCAGTCTCAGAGTCTAGATTCAAAGTCTCTACCACACTACTCGCTACGTATGAATGCGTTGAACCCACATCAATTAATGCAAAATAAGGAAGACCGAAAATTAGAAACGTACCGGTTATGACATCCGGTGCATCACTCTCCTCGCGACGCCTCGCCGCATAGACTAAGCCAGTCTGCCTTGCCTCTCAGATTGCTCGTGCCTCCGCCTCGACTTCCATGACCACGATTAGCACCATTTCCCCCTCTACCATTACCACGACCTCTCTGTGGTCCCACACTTCTATCCCGAGTACGGTTACGCCCTCATCGACGATTTTGAGCTCGCTTGGGGACAATCCTCACGCGGTGTTCCAAAGACCCACATTCAAAGCAACCTCGCCACCACCCAACAACCTCCCAATGGGCTTTTCTACAATGATTACATCGAATCGGTTTCGATTAGCGCCATGGGCCTTCTTTTGACTTGGCCCACTCGCCTAGCCTTTTTTGATCATTACCACCGACCCAGATAGCCCAAAACCTCTCTTCGCTTGAGCCTATCGTAGTTTTGCCTCACGATGCCTTGATACCCTCGGCTACCTTAGCCTTTTCCACTAGAGACGAAAACTAACGAACTCGCCGCAGAGCAATTAAGCGACCTCAAATCATCTTTCACCCCGTCCTCAAAGCCGACATGTTGTTCATGTTCAGAGCCACGATGCCTCTCGATATCTACTCAAATTTAGAATTCCGCCTCATACTCGGCTACGCACTTAGTTCCTTATACCAACCCCATAAAAGCCTTTCTCTGTGTCGGTGTAAACTGGTACCCATGTACTTCTTCCAGAAAGTAACTCTAAAGTACTCCCATGTAAGATCCTCTGCCGTGGCGCCATCTCGAACCGTGAGCCACCATCGATATGCTTCATCCTTCAGAAGCGACACGGCTCTTTCGGTTTCTCCCCATCAAACAGTCAAGATCGTCTATGATCCTTTCAGAGATTCTAGCCAAGATTCTCACAAGACTGGTGCCATTCAGACACCTCGGAACACTTCACTCAGTTAGACCGAATTCACTCGGGAATAGATTTTTGAGCCCCTAAATTTCCACTAGCCCCAGCCACCAACTCCAAGACTCGCAACACAGCTTGCGATACCACCTCACCTCCCGTCTGATCTTGCTCCTCAGCTCCAAAAGTTGGGGGTGGTGGTGGCGGTGGTATCTCATTTTCAGAACCCTGTCCTGACCTAACGGGTTCAGATACGGTCATTCTTCCCCTACCACGCCCATGTCGGCCATGTCCTCTTGAACTCATTCTATCTAACGCGCTTTTAATCTGATTAAGAAAAATTTTATGGATTAGTAATTTGTTCCACTTGATTATCCGCGAAGAATTTTATGAAAGGTTTAATAGGGATTCTTTCGATCAAATCATGTTTTAAGTCTTCTACCCTAGTTCACACAAAAGGCCACATTCATTCCCTAATACTTCCCTACCTACTCACCTCTGACATTTCGTCCTGCTTTAACCCGGTATTTTCGTCATTTCCCTACAGGGGTATTTTTGTAATAGAATCCGAGAGATTTCAAACTTTAATGAAGCAGGTCACTTTGAAATTCCCAAAACTGAAGGGTATTACTGAAAATTTGTAAAATTTATTGATATGGCATCATTTTGGAAACCAGGGGTATTTTAGTAATTTGTCAATCAGGGGTAATTTTGTAATTTTTAACAAATTCGAGGTATTTTAACAGTTGTAAAACTCTGAGGGTTCTTTTTGTGAGTTTTCCCTTCTTGAAACGATGATGTTGCAAAAATTTTAAATTCGAGGTCATTATGGTAATTTTACAAGTTGAGGGCATTTTTAAAATTTTCCAAAACTGAAGTATTTTATTGATGATTTGCAAAGTATAATGTTTGGATATTTCTCAAATAATACAATTTTTTGGGCAAAACCATTGAATTAATATTTTATGAGTCAAGGGCATTTTAGTAATTTTACCCCTAAGGGCATTTCTGTAATTTTCACAAATCAACTCTTTCGGGAAAAACATTGTAAAAATGGTTGTTCTCATATTTGGAAGAGTGATTTTAAAAGTTTTGAAGAAATTAGGGTTTTGTTGTTTTCTTCTTTTTCAAAAACATGGTTAGTTCCCTTTCGGGTTTTAGTCGTTATGTTTAGCCTATGACCGAGCCCTCTTGGTCAGGGTGAACCAGAGCTACGCACCAGGCAGGATTCGAGTGGAGAGGAGGTGAGTCATGCGGACTGCTTAAATACCAAGCTCCCACCGAACCTTTCTAGACATGCGCACAGAGGTTACCACACCACTGAGCCCTCTGAGTTAGGGTGAACCGAAGCTACGCACCAGGTAGGATACCTGCGAAGAGGAGGTGAGTCACTGGACCGCTTAAATACTGCACTCTTCCAGATCCAATCCTAGACATGCGCATGAGGTTACCACACCCTAGCTCGGTGACTTGGTCATAGGTTGGTTGAGTTCATTAAGTCTTATGCTCTGCTTGTGTTTGAGTAGTCTAACCTAGGGTTCAAATTCCTATAAGTCTATTCTACGCTCCATGCTTCCTACCCTTCTACGTAAAATAAATCATACTGTAATTTAGGAACACTTACTCAGGCGGATAGGTGCCGAGACTCGGTGCCATGTCAGTTTAAAACCCAAAATAACTCAAAGAGGCCTACTAAAACATTTTTGGGCCTTGGGCCCCACAAATTGAGCTTTGAATCTGCTCGATACCAATTTTGTAATAGCCAAACCCTACCCAAACACTACGAATCGAATTTGGTTTGTTACGGAGAAAATATTTTTTTTGAAACCTTTTAAGTTTTGTTGAAAACCTTTCGTTCGGATTGTCTTGCTAAACCATATTTAGTGTTTATTTTAAAAAATTAATTAAGTCAAGTTGTTATAGGTTTCAAGTGTGTTCGATGGCACGATAAAACATTTTATCGATTTAACTTGAGAAAATCATGTATATATATATATTTTAATTTCATTACAGTAGTTTAGCAACCATTCAAATAAAAGAAATAGTAAAAGTAGTTATAGGAGGCCTTATTACACTTGAATAAAATAAACCAACATTAATTATAAAATAAATTTCAAGTTCACTTAATAAAATTCCACCGCATGGCCACCTCGAGTCCGTCAGGGTCCACATCCGCGATCTACACGCCACCGGAAAAATAAAGGAGAAGGTGAGTCACCAAGACTCAAGATGTAACCCTTCCCCGGTAAATGCCACATCATACACACTATATAACAAATTAATCATGCATTAAGACATGTTCCCAACCTAGCCAACCAAACGCCTCTTTCACCCCATTGTGGTACCAAACCACCGGTGGTGCCAAACCACCGGTGACGTTTAGTCACGATGTGATACCAAATCACTTGGAGGTGCCAAACCTCCGTGTCCGAAGACACAAATTGGTTGATGGGGCCAACCCATCGCGTGATACCAAATCACCAAGCGCCAATCCCATATCTCAAAGTGGGCCAACCCACGGTGGTGCTAAGCCACAAGGACGAGACGCTATGAGGTGCCAAACCTCTGAGGTACCAAACCTCTGTGACCGTAGTCACAGCAGTGTTACCAAAACACCGGTGTCCGTCGACACAATGTAATCGCCCCTCCACTCATCAACCCATATAAAACAGTTATGAATAGAGTTTAAGTTAACATACATTTATTACATGTATCAAATAAGCCATGCTTCCCAAAAGCATTATTAACAATCACATATTGACAGAGACTTATCGAGATCCTCGCTTGTACCATTAAGGTACTAAATCCGTTTCTACATAGAGCAGATTTACATATAACATACCTTTCGCACAGTTTATTAATAGTTATAAGTGTGTATGTACACACCTGCCACCAACGAGGAGTCTAAATCTCGAAAAGAGAAGTCGGCCACCCTAGATCTACTTGTCCCTATATTCGGCCAAAAACATGGGTTAGTATTATGGCCTATTCGGCCAACCCAATTAATCCATAGGGTCATTTGTGATCCCGATTCCTTACCTTTTCCCTTTGAGCACTCACTTCAGTACTTGATATGCGATTCCTGCTTCACTCCTACAATCGGCCATCACTAAAGTTATTACCCTTCGTCTTTTAATCACTTTTAAAGAACAATCTATTGACAATAGGCCCTTACCACTACTTACCAAAGTCGACTGTCAAAGAATGGCCTAGATCACTTATTCCACAAATCCCGAGAATCTATAATCAATCGATTTCACAAGAGTGTTAGCATCTTTTGTTTACAAAAACTGAAATCGGCCCTTACCCCTTGTATAAATCGACAGAGACACCAAAGAAAAGGAAAATAGCATTCGCCAATACTTACTCTTACCAATCGGTTTGGAGAAGAAATCCAGAAGAACACCTATGACTCCACGGTATTCTACCACGTAAGACTTAACAGAGAAAGGAATTTCAGCACAAGGTAAGGTAGATTCGGTTAGATGTTGATGAGAAAAGAAGGTGGGATTTCAAAGAAGAAGTGGAGAGAGTTTCGGTTTTGGGAAAATGAGAAAGAAAGTAGATTGATGTTGAGGGTATAGGGATTCTGCCAAGGTCTAAGAGAATGAAGAATAATTTTTGGTTTTGTTTGGGAGAGTTTGGAAAAACAAAGGGATGCTAGTCGAAATTATCAAGAAAATTAAAAGAATTCGCCTTCCCTACACCTATGCTTGCTCATCCACTCTTCCCTTGAAGAGTTTAAAATTTCACCAATTCTTTAATTCACTCTAGGCCGCATATTTCAAATTATTCAAAATTAACTTGAACACTCAAACTCCTATATTTTCTCTTTGCCACTTATTGAAGATTATTCACAAAATAATCCAAATAAAAACTTGATAATATAGTTATTATCCTTATTAATAAAAGAGTTTGAAATGAGAAGTTCTCTCCCCCCTATGCCGTCCAAAATAAAGAGTAAAAAGGGATTTCCATGACTCGAACACAGGCTCCCCTTGCTCCTCTTGTGGCGTCAACTTCAGCTCCTAAGTGGCCTCCCTTTTTGCCACTTTTCCAAGGCTTAATTTGTGTCAATTGTTCCTTCATTTATTCTTATAACCCCTACCTACTAGAGGTCCTTACCTTTAAAGTTCCCAAATAAAATTTTCTACTAAACCGAGCCTACTCAAGACCTCCAACTAAGCCTTATTATACCACAATCAATAACACAGCAATTTAATTTAAGAAAAACCATTTAATTACAAATAGCCCCATTTTTAGGATGTTACAGTAACACTCGAATCGTGTTACTTTCGAGATTTCAAGGTAAGGTGGTCTATAGATTTTATTGTGTAAATTCGAGATTTACTAACCCTTGGCCGATTATAGGGGAGGCCAAATCTTTGTGTTCTTCCGGCTTTTGAGCAAGGTTTAGACTAAAGGTTGTAGATCCAGATAGTAAGGATACTGATTAAGGGTATAAAACTACGCGATATCAGGTGTGTAACTTTCCACACCATCTAGACCTGTTTGCTAAATACATGTATATAAATCTAATATGTTCTGATAAATGCCGAAATACCGACAAGGCTGTTGAAAACCCAAAGAGGGTCAAAGCAAATCACCAGGTTAGTGATCCCTGTTATTCTAAGTGAATGTCCTGATTAAATGATATGAGATATGTGTATGTCGATTTTCTGTGAATGCATGGGGATGGGTTTGATGAAAGGGGAAGTATTCTATTGTAACGGCTTTTTCGTGACCTGTAGTAGCGGTTTTCGCCGTGACCTGTTGTAGTGGCTTTTGCCATGACCTGTTGTAGTGGCTATGGCCATGATCTGACGATGAGCAGCATGACTGCCATCAATGGCGTGTAGCGGTGTGGGTTGATTGTAGAAATCCCTAATGGTGTGAATGGCAGGTAAGGGTGGCGTGTTGCGGATGGAAATCTAGGATTTGGGTTGGGCTTGCATAATTTTGTTATAAATATATTAATCTGTTATTCTGCTCTGTGGGGCTAAGGCCCAAATCTAATGGTGCACGAGGGTTGCACACTGAGTCTCGCGACTTAACCCATTATTTAACATTTTTCAGGTAGCACCTAATGCTTCGGACTGGGTTGGAGAGAAGCGCAAGGTGGCCATCCAAAAGAACATTTGGATTCGGAAAAGAAAAGACTCTAGTTTATTATTTGATATTTTTATGGGTTTAAATTTCAATGTAATAAGGTCATGGGCCAGTAGACTTTATCATTTTGGGTTTTTTGTTGGGTTTTATCGTTGGTAAACATTTAAACTTTATGTTTAAATTAAGTTAAGTCATGTATTAAATTTCGGTATTATTTAAAAAAAACCAAGGCATTTTATAACTTCATATCTTATATAACCCTAATAAACTATTAAGTTTTCAGAACGTTTAAACCTCGATAATTGTTTTCCTAAAGTGCCACAAGTTTTCTAAAATCTCCTCAAAGACATACCGATCCGGTTGTAGTGTTTGGGCGGGTTTGGGGTGTTACAAATTGGTATCGAGCCCTGCTCAAAACTCAACTTTGAGGGTTTTGGGCTCAAAACGTTTTCTAGAAATGGGCTTTTGAAACATGTATGTTTATAAATGATAACAGTTTGTTAGCAAAGATAAGCACTGCGTTTCAAATTTCAAGTCCGCTGTAAGTACTCTAAACCATTGTGTGATATATACATGTAGGCTTGATGGGCTTTATGGGACGTAGACTATCTTAATTAGACTTTAATGGACTATAGGCCTAGCTTAAACAACTTCTTAAACCCCATAAGATTTAATTTATCCAAACAAATCCTGTAAACTAGTCGCTGAGTTAGGGTGTGGCAACAGGCATACGCATGTCTAGGATTGGATTTAGGGAGAGCTTGGTATTTAAGCAGTCCTAGTGACTCACCTCCTCTTCACTGGAATCCTACCTGGTGCGTAGTAACTGTTCACCTTAGACATGTTAGGGTGTGGCAACAGGCATACACATGTTTAGGAGTGGATACAGGGAGAGCTTGGTATTTAAGCAAATCCTAGTGACTCACCTCCTCTTCACTGAATCCTACCAGTGCGTAGTGATTGCTCACACTAACCATGAGGATGTGTTGACAGCCAAAACTTATAATAAAACCCGAAAGGGACCAAACCACCTGCTTTGTAAAATCCTAAAGTAAACACTAGTTTTTAAATTACCAAGTTACCCTTGACTTGTAAAAATTTCCCTGGTTTTGGAAAATGACCAAGGTACCCCTGATTGTAAAATGCTTAAAACACCTTTGATTTATAAAATTATCAAAATACCCTTAAATTACAAAATTACCGAAATACCCCCGAATTATAAAATTACCAAAATACCCCCGAATTTTAAAATTACTAAATGCCCCTAGATTAAAAAATTACCAAAATACCCCCGAATTACAAAATTACCAAAATACCCTTATTTCGTAAAATTATCGAAACCATATTTTGGAAAATTATGAAAATACCACTATAGGTTAAAATTACGAAAACCCCTGGGTAGTAGACTTAAGAACTGAACTGATAGATAGAATTTGAAATCGAAAGAACCACTATCAACCTACTTTTTCATAAAATTATTCGTGGATAATTAGTGGAAAGAGTTAATAATTCATAAAATTTCTAATCAGATAAACACGAGTCAAGAATGAGCACAAGGGGTCGAGGACGTCCGCCGCATGGTCGTGGTAGGGGTAGGATGACCGTGTCAAAGCCAGTAGAGTCTGGCCACGGGTCAGAAAACGAGATGCCGGAACTACCAGCTGTGGAGGGAGAATTTCAGGATCAGACGGGCGTAGAGGATGTGGTGTCTCAGGCAGTGTTAAGAGTTTTAGAGAGAGTGACAGAGGCTGGTTTAGGCACAGGAGCCCGAAAATCAGTACCGGAGAGACTTAGAAACAACGGGGTAAAAGTATTCAGGGGAGTCTCTGGTATAGCCCCGAGTTCAGCTGAATATTGGTTGGAGGCGGTAGAACTCATAATGGATGACCTAGACTTCACGGTGGAGGAGAAGTTAAAAGAGGTCGTGTCTCTTCTTTGAGACGAGGCCTATCAGTAGTGGCTCACAGTGAAAGAGGGCACTGTCATAGGCCGGATTGACTGGGATTTCTTTAAGGAGTCATTCCAGAGAAAGTATCTTGGGGCCAGCTATATGGATACACAAAGGAAGGCATTTTGAACTTGGTGCAGGGAAGTAAGTCTGTGGCTAAATATGAGGCAGAGTTTTTGCGCTTGAGCCGTTACGCTCGAGGAATGATAGCAACGGAGTATGAACGTTATGTTCGGTTCGAGGATGGGCTACAGAATGAGTTAAGGGTTCTGATAGCACCACAGCGAGAGAGAGTTTTTGCTGTTCCGGTGAATAAGGTTAAAATAGCTGAAGAGGTGAAACGGGCTGAGAGACAAGAAAGAGATAAGGATCGGGTAAGAATAAGAGAAGTTTTGGGCCATAAAGAGCATCTGAAAATTTTCAGAAAAGGCCTAGGACTGATGGGCCAGCTCGTGCTCCGACGGGCCAAAGTCAATCATGTCCTTCATATGGGAAGGCACATTATGGGGAGTGCAGAATGAAAATCGGTGGATGCTTTAGATGTGGATCCACAGAGCATCTGATTAAGGACTGTCCTCAGGTGGATCGGGTACAACCTACGGGCCAAGGTTTTGATCAGACTAGAGAGGTGATCAGCCTAGATCAAAGGGTCGTGGTACGGCCAGAGGAGGAAATGGGTCTGGTCGGGATCGTGGAGCACCTGGTAGGGGTGCAGGTAATATAGACACAAGGTAGTCGGGTCTAGTTTATGTGGCTCACCGACGGAGGATGGTGACACATCGGATGTTATAACCGGTACGTTTCTTATTGCTGATAACCCTTTTCTTGCCTTAATTGATATTGGGTCAACCCACTCCTATGTTGCATGTTTGGTATCTGAAACCTTAAGTTTAAACTTTGAAACAACTATTAGAAAATGACTGTGGTTAGTCCTTTAGGACAATCTAAGGTAGTGGACAAACTGTTTAGGGATGTACCTTTAAAGACTCAAGGGGTAGTGTTCCCGGCAGACTTAATGAAATTACCGTTTAGAGAGTTTGACCTTATCTTAGGAATGGATTGGTTGACTAAGATCGTGCTAAGTTGGATTGTGAGACTAAGCACATGGTATTGAGTACCCCGGAAGGCGGGGAGGTGGTTGTGTTGGGAGAAAGAAGGAACTATTTGTCCCACGTAGTTTCGATATTGAAAGCTGTTAAGATGATTCGAAAGGGATGTCAAGTGTTTCTAGCCTTTATCAGTGCGTTGGATGTTAAAGAAGTGACTGTTGATGAAGTTCAAACGGTCAAGGATTTCGCGAATGTTTTTCTAGAAGAATTGTCAGGATTATCCCCGGATCACGAAATGGAGTTTGGAATAGAGCTACTTTTGGGTACAGCTCCGGTGTCTATTGCTCCTTATAGAATAGCTCCGAAAGAGTTGGTGGAGCTCAAAGCTCAGATCTAGGAACTGTTAGATCGAGTGTTTATTCAACCGAGTGTGTCTCCGTGGGGAGCGCCAGTCCTATTCGTGAAGAAGAAAGATGGATTCATGCGTATGTACGTGGACTACCATCAATTGAATAAGTTGACGATTAAAAACAAGTACCCACTACCAAGAATCGATGATCTGTTCGATCAGCTCAAAGGAGCTTCGGTCTTTTCTAAGATTGACTTAAGGTCGGGATATCATCAGTTAAGGGCTAAAGAAGGAGACATTCATAAGACGGCGTTTCAGACTCGGTACGGTTATTATGAGTTCTTGGTGATGCCGTTCAGGTTGACGAATGCGCCAGTGGCATTCATGGATATAATGAATAGGGTGTTTCAACCATACCTTGATCGGTTCGTTGTGGTGTTTATCGACGATATCCTGGTTTATTCTAAGTCTGAGGAGGAATCTGACGAACATCTTCGTATGGTGTTGCGAACTCTGAGGGAGAAGCAGTTGTTCGCAAAGTTCAGTAAGTGTGAGTTCTGGCTGAAGGAAGTGACTTTCTTAGGACATGTGGTTTTGCAGAGGAATTAGGTGAACCTCGAAGATAGAAGTCAGATTGATTGAAAACCGCCAAAGTCGGTGGCGTAAGTTTGAAGTTTCTTAGGATTGGCCAGGTACTACAGAAGGTTTGTTGAAGGGTTCACATTGATAGCGGCACCTTTAACTAAGTTGTTGAGGAAGGGGGTATTGTTTGTATGAACTGACAAACAGCAGGAGAGCTTTGAAAAGTTGAAAAGAATTCTGACAGAAGCCCCGGTGTTAATCTAACCTGAGGCGAGAAAAGAATTTACCGTCTGCTGTGATGCGTCACACACAGAGTTAAGGTGTGTGTTGATGCAAGATGGAAAGGTGATTGTATATGCGTCTCGACAGTTAAGATCGCATGAGTTGAACTACCCTACGCATAATTTGGAACTGGCGGCAGTAGTGTTTGCTCTGAAGATTTGGAGACACTACTTGTACGGGGAGAAGTCAGTTATTTACACTGACCACAAGAGCTTGAAGTATCTCCTCACTCAAAAGGAGTTGAACCTAAGGTAGAGAAGGTGGATCGAGCTATTAAAGGATTATGACTGCTCGATTGAGTACCACCCAGGTAAGGCTAAAGTGGTAGAGGATGCGTTGAGTCGGAAGGTGATAGCAAATTTAAGGGCGATGTTTGCTTATCTTAGCCTGTATGAGGATGGCAGTTTGGTAGCTGAACTACAAGTAAGACCTATGTGGACAAGTCAGATCAAGGAAAAGTAACTTCTGGATGATGTCTTGAGTACTCTAATCCAACAAGTGCAAAATGGTGAGGTAGAGGACTATAGCTTGAATTGTGATGGAGTTTTGTATTTTCGGAGAGTCTGTATGCCGAAGGATGTGGAGTTAAGGCAGATGATTCTACGGGAGGCGCATAGTAGCCCATGTGCTATGCATCCTGGAGGAATTAAGATGTATTGGGATTTGCGAGAGCAATTTTGGTGGCCAGATCTGAAAGCGAGAGGTAACGAAATTCATGGGTAAGTGTTCGACGTGCCAGCAGGTGAAAGCGGAACACCAGTTGCCTTCGGATTGTTGCAGCCGGTAAAGATTCCGCAGAGAAGTAGGAAAGGATCACGATGGATTTTGTTAGTGGGTTACCCTTACGCCCACTAAGAAAGATTCGATTTGGGTGATTGTGAATCATTTGACAAAGTCGGCTCACTTCATACCGATTCGGGTCGACTATTCTTTACAAAAGTTGGCTAAGTTGTATGTGGCTGAGGTGGTGATATTGCATGGTGTACCAGTGTCGATCATATCGGATAGGGACCCTAGGTTCACATCCCGATTCTGGAAGGCTCTTCATCAAGCAATGGGAACAAGGTTAGATTTTAGTACCACTTTTCACCAATGTAGATCGATGGTCACCGAGAGGGTAATTCAGATCTTGGAGGATATGCTAAGGGGTTGCATCATTGACTTTAGGGGCAGTTGGGAGAAGTATTTACCTTTGGTGGAATTCGCATACAATAACAGTTACCAAGCTAGTATTCAGATGGCGCCTTATGAAGCGTTATATGGAAGAAGATGTCATACCCCAACTTGTTGGACGGAGTTGGGTGAACGTCAGGTGTTACTTTCGGAGATAATCGCTTAGATCTCTAAGTTAGGGTGCAGTAACACTCGAATCGTGTTACTTTCAAGATTTCAAGGTAAGGAGGTCTATTGATTTTAGTGTGTAAATTCGGGATTTACTAACCTTTGGCCGATTATAGGAGAGGCCAAATCTTTGTGTTCTTCCGGCTTTTGAGCAAGGTTTAGACTAAAGGTTGTAGATCCAAATAGTAAGGATACTGATTAAGGGTATAAAACTACGCGATATCAGGTGTGTAACTTTCACACCATCTAGACCTGTTTGCTAAATACATGTATATAAATCTAATATGTTCTGATAAATGCCGAAATACCGACAAGGCTGTTGAAAACCCAAAGAGGGTAAAAGCAAATCACCAGGTTAGTGATCCCTGTTATTCTAAGTGAATGTTCTGATTAAATGATATGAGATATGTGTATGTCAATTTTCTGAGAATGCATGGGGATGGGTTTGATGAAAGGGGAAGTATTCTGTTGTAGCGGCTTTGCTGTGACCTGTTGTAGCGGTTTTCGCTGTGACCTGTTGTAGTGGCTTTTGCCATGACATGTTGTAGTGGCTACGGCCATGATCTGACGATGAGCAGCATGACTGCCATCAATGGCGTGTAGCGGTGTTGGTTGATTGTAGAAATCCCCAATGGTGTAAATGGCAGGTAAGGGTGGCGTGTAGCGGATGGAAATCTAGGATTTGGGTTGGGCTTGCATAATTTTGTTATGAATATATTAATCATTATTCGCTTCTAGGCTAAGGCCCAAATCTAATGGTGCACGAGGGTTGCACACTGAGTCTCGCGACTCAACCTATTATTTAACATTTTTCAGGCAGCACCTAGTGCTTCGGACCAGGCTGGAGAGGAGCGCAAAGTGGCCATGCAAAAGAACATTTGGATTCGGAAAAGAAAATACTCTAGTTTATTATTTGATATTTTTATGGGTTTAAATTTCAATGTAATAAGGCCATGGGCCAGTAGACTTTATCATTTTGGGTTTTATCTTGGGTTTTATCGTTGGTAAACATTTAAACTTTATGTTTAAATTAAGTCATGTATTAAATTTCGGTATTATTTTAAAAAAAAACCAAGGCATTTTATAACTTCATATCTTATATAACCCTAATAAACTATTAAGTTTTCGGTAAACGTTTAAACCTGATAATTGTTTTCCTAAAGTGCCATAAGTTTTCTAAAATCTCCTCAGTAACATACCAAATCCGGTTGTAGTGTTTGGGTCGGGTTTGAGGCGTTACACCAATAACAAATTAAAAATAAAATAATTACAAATTAGTAATATCTTCAATTTAAGTTTCATGTTGTTAAAAGCTTTTTTGAAAACTAATATCACAAATAAAAATACAGTTAATTGAGTCAATGCACTGTTGACAAAAGTTGAGGCCTCAAATCTTAAAGGTTTGGATTCAAATATTTTTGTTTGCAATTGCAATGTGTGAGTTTCCTTTCCACCATGTGCCTTAATGGGGTTTGTTTGATTCTTTTTAGATTAATCCAATTTTTGCCTAGTTCTTCGTTTGTTGTGAATTGTATTGATTGGTTTCTACATTGTAGTTAGATTTACGCACTCATTTCCTTTCCTTCGATTTAAGGGTTTTGGGTAAAAATAGACATCGTATTAGAAAAAATAAGAGTATCTTCCTCCTATACCATCCAATACAAAAATACAGCTTCAATTTAATTATTATATTATTATGTCTAAGGATAATTATTGATACACTGACAATGTCTTTTTAACTCCACAAGTCGTGTTAAAATACTGCCAAATATCTTTAAGCGATGTTTAAAAAATAAAATAAATAAATAAATTGGACATATAGTGACATCTTAATCCCTCTTGTACAGTTTAAAAACTCCCCACTGGTGCATCAAATAATAATCCTATATTTAATGCCCAATTAATTAATGTTTTGTAGGGATATTCCAAAAAATAAAAATAATTAAGAGTGATATTATTTGATTACCACCATTATAGAAATAGGTGTAAAATGCACCATAGGTTACTATAGGTTACTTTAAAATAGTGTCATTTCTATTTTGGTCATTTTAATTTTTTTTATCAATTAGCCACTCTAATTAAGATAATTGTTCGAATTGGTTACTGTCATTAAAATTTTGTTAATCCACTAATGGATTGTTGACGTGACATTTTTTTTTTACTTTTGACTATAGTTAGGGACCTCTTTATAATAAGTCCAAAATATTTTTATTTATTTATTTGCAACATAAAAATTTTAATGGTAGCATCATCAATATTTGAATACTCTATAAAGAAGAGGAAATCCAACGACGGTGACGGCGAACCATAACTATGGTCCCACCCTTTCCGATGAATCCATTTGTCAGTATAACACCACTTAGCCACCCTACAGCCACCAACGATCATGACGACGTTATCCAACGATCATGACGACGTTGTCTCTACCGTTACTTCAAGTAAAACTACTCTTGATTACTTATTTTTTTGTTTGTTTTATAATTATATTTTTTTCCGCAATTTAGAAAAATAAAAAAACCTATTACAAATATTACAGAGGATTGAAGAACTAATCTCCAAAACAAATTGTGCGATTGTTGCTTTCAACCAAAACTCAAATTCGGTTCCTACAGTTATCCAGAGCACTATTACATATTGGTTATTTTATGTTTGAATTTGATTTCATAAATTTTGAAACAGAACTTCAAAAAGGATCATCTAATTCTTAAAGTTAAATCCTCCAAAAGAAAGAAATATGAACAGTTAGAATCTAATTTTCCAAATATAAAATTCTAAAAAAAAGTTATCAAACAAAAAAAAAAAATGGAAGTAAAAGAGATAAATTTTACTTGAAGTAACAACAGAGACAACATTGTCATGGCCATCGAAGACGATAGGGCGATCGATGGTGTTATACTGGAAAATGGGCCATCAGAAAGGGCGGGGTTATGGTCATGATTTGTCATCACCGTAATTGGATTCCCTCTTCTTAAAAAGAATTCAAATGATGATGCCATTATTAAAATTTTCGCGTTGCAAATAAATCAAAAAATATTTTGGAATAATTATGTAGAGGTCCCTAACTTTAGTTAAAAGTAAAAAAAATTACATCAGCAATCCGTTAATAGATCAATAAAACTTTTAACGATTAATTCGAGTAATTATCTTAATTAGAGTGATAAAATAAATTTTGAAGAATGAGGGTAGTTTATCCTAAAAGTAAAATAAGAGTAGGTAAAGAAAGCAGTGGCGTGGGCCGTAGCCCACAAGTAAAAGTGAATATAGAGAAATTAAGTCCTTATAAATAAATAAGAGGAAGTTGTACGGCATTATCAGGCTAACATTAGGATCCTCCTATCAGTGCATGTATCACCCCTTATCCACTCAAAATGATCCCTCTTATAAATCATTATTATAAGCTCCCCACCCAAAATCCTACAAAAGCATAAAACAAAAGTAGGGCCATCGCCTTATGGCCCATATCCACCACCATCAGTTTTAGTTTTGTTATTATCTGGCGTTAAGAAAAAAAAAAAGTAAAACGGGTCACCTATGATCTCCAGTCCAATAAATCAATAAAAATAGAGGGAGTGAGTTGAGAGTGAGATGGATGCACGTGGTTTCTGTACTTTCTCTTATATAGGAATAGGAGTAGAATAGTATATAAAGCCCTTCCATTCCCTTACTTTTTCTCCGTTTATCCAACTCCACCATTGATTTTTTTTTCCTTTTTCCTTTTGTTTTGTTTCTGGTTCTGGTTTCCTTTTTCTCTTCACATTTCTTTCTCCCGATGAACAAACGCTCCTTTGTCGTTAGAATTAGAGTTTATTGCCACTCAACTCACCACTATTTGATCTGACCTTGGTTATTTCTGCTTCATTTTTTTCTCTTTTAATTTTTCTTGTATTTTCTTGAAGCTTCTTTCCAACGGAGAAATAGATAGAAGAGAGAGGGAGAGCCAGAGAGAGTCGACTGAGAAAGTTTTGCTGTATGTCAGTAGATTGTATTGAGACTTACTGCGGTGGATTTGGCGAGCTTGCAAACCCTTTACAATGGCCTCAGCTAAGAAAAAGACGACGCTTCTTTCTTCTTCATCTTCTTCCCCTTCTTCATGTTGCGCATCGCACTCTGTTGTTTCCGCCTCGCCTCCTGCTTCTTCATCTGCCTCCGCCTCCGCCTCCAATCTGCTGCACGAGTGGACCCTCGGTTCTACGGATCGCCGCGACGATAGCAGCGCCACCAAAGCTGCCATGGCGTCCTTGATTCGCCCCGTTGATTCTCTTCCCGATACTTCCACCAAAGGCATCTCTCTCTCTCCCCTGTCTCTTTCGTTGTTGTGAGAAATGTGTTGGCGTTTCAGATGATCCTCAATTTAGATGCTAGCCGTTTTACATGTTGTTATGTATTTCTTTTTCTATCATCTCATGTTTTTCGGACTTTTTTTTTCTGCATCGTTCCTTGTGCATTAATCATCCACGAATGTCATGAACTAAAGTTTCAGACTTCGATACATATATATTCTTTTGAAAAAAAAAAAAGGAATTAACTACGGTTTAGTTTGTACCAAATGCATGTATATTTCTTTCATTTATTTATGTATCTTTTATAGTTATATTGGAAGAATCTTGAAAGTGTAAGATTTATTTCGAGAAAGGACGATCAATTCATTACTTAATGCTTCACTTTCACCTTTTATTTTTATTTGCTCTGCTGCTTGTTGACCGATTTCTTTTTCCTAAAAAACATCCAAGTGAATAACTTCAACAGTTTTGTGTTTAATCGAACGTGTTTGAGAGTTATGCTGGTATTTAGTTATTTAGCACTCTGATGTCGACAAGGATTTTTCTCTCTATAGTGTTCAATAAGATTGCTTGGTTGATTGTGCAGGCATCCAAATAATGACAAGGCCTCAAACCAGTCATCCTTTGGACCCTTTATCTGCTGCTGAGATCTCTGTTGCAGTTGCTACTGTCAGAGCTGCTGGTGCCACTCCTGAGGTTGCTAATGTCTATATAATGCCTTTATTTTGTTGTCCTCCACTATATCATTTCCAAACCATTGTGCTTAAGATTTGTTGATGTTTCTATGTTGTTTAAAATGTTGAGCTAAGTAATATTCGTATTTTTCTTTTTCCAGGTAAGAGATAGCATGCGCTTCGTTGAAGTGGTTCTTTTGGAGCCAGACAAGCATGTTGTTGCTCTGGCAGATGCTTATTTCTTCCCACCTTTCCAACCCTCATTACTTCCCAGGACCAAAAATGGCCCGGTGATACCTACCAAGCTCCCTCTCAGGCGAGCTAGATTGGTTGTCTATAACAAGAAGTCCAATGAAACAAGTATATGGATTGTTGAGTTATCTGAAGTACATGCAGTAACTCGAGGAGGGCATCACAGGGGAAAAGTAATATCATCTCAAGTTGTACCAGATGTTCAGCCTCCTATGGTAAATCTCATTGCATGGACAGTTGTACTTTATGTTTTTCCGGTTTGCTAGATTTAGAATTCTAGACTTATTGCAGTTAAGTGTTATGTTGTTTAAGACTCTTTATATCCCTTGAATTCTCCTACTTACATGTGTATGGATGTTTGGCCTTTCAAAAATATTTAAAAACTTCACCTTAAATTGAACGTACCTGTTTGGGACAAATGCTTATAATCTGACCCCTCTCTCCCAGTCCAAATGCAAAGGTTAGGTTAAGTTGAACTACCAATTCATATTTTATTTCTCAGTTTTGAATTCCTTTCAGGATGCTATGGAATATGCTGAATGTGAAGCTGTTGTAAAAGACTTTCCTCCATTCCGAGAAGCAATGAAGAAGAGGGGTATTGAGGACATGGACCTTGTGATGGTTGATCCCTGGTTAGTTAAATCCACATCTTGATTGTATATAAAATGTTTGCCTTTTTTATCTGTGTCGTGTTCTGGTGCTTATACATTTGGTTTTTAAATCCATTTTCAACAGGTGTGTTGGTTATCATAGTGATGCTGATTCTCCAAGCAGAAGACTTGCTAAACCACTTATATTCTGTAGAACTGAAAGTGACTGCCCCATGGAAAATGGCTATGCTCGCCCAGTTGAGGGGATTTATGTACTTGTTGATATGCAAAAGATGAAGGTGATTGAGTTTGAGGACCGTAAATTTGTTCCTTTACCTCCGGCTGATCCTTTGAGGAACTATACTTCTGGAGAAACAAGGGGTGGTGTTGATCGTAGTGATGTGAAACCCTTGCAGATTGTTCAGCCTGAAGGTCCAAGCTTTCGTGTTAATGGGTGTTTTGTTGAGTGGCAGAAGGTAGGTCTGCATTTTTCAATTGATTATACTTTTTGCTAAATTCAGAAGCTCATATGAATGTTCTCCTTTCTTGTCTATTGTTGATAGTGGAATTTCCGTATTGGTTTCACCCCAAAGGAGGGTTTGGTTATATACTCAGTTGCTTATGTTGATGGTAGTCGAGGTCGAAGGCCTGTTGCTCATAGGTTGAGTTTTGTGGAGATGGTTGTGCCATATGGGGATCCAAATGATCCACATTACCGAAAGAATGCTTTCGATGCTGGGGAAGATGGCCTTGGTAAAAATGCACATTCTCTCAAGAAGGTTTGCCCATTATCCTGCCTACTCTTTATATTATAATTTTTAATTTATATAGTGCTGTTTTTCAACTGAAGTTAAAATTTGTTCTACACAAAAATGCTGTTACAGGGATGTGATTGTCTCGGCTATATCAAATACTTCGATGCTCACTTTACAAATTTCACTGGAGGTGTTGAAACGATTGAAAATTGTGTCTGTTTGCATGAAGAGGATCATGGGATTTTATGGAAGCATCAAGATTGGAGAACAGGTTTGGCAGAAGTTCGAAGGTCTAGAAGGCTAACAGTGTCATTCATATGCACTGTTGCTAACTATGAGTATGGATTTTACTGGCACTTTTATCAGGCAAGTCTATTTCCATCTCCACATATTCTAAATTGTGATGCCAACAATGAAATATAATTTATGCTTATAAACAGATCACTGTTGAAAATGTTCAGAATTTCTCAAGGTGCATTCAGGGAATTTTCATAATGAATTTTAGCTTTGCTGCAAACTTCAATGTTGTTATACCTTCGTATCCTTTTTGAAGATTTTCTTGACCTTTGTTATTGGTCACTACAGGATGGAAAGATTGAAGCTGAAGTTAAGCTTACTGGAATTCTTAGCTTAGGAGCATTACAGCCTGGGGAATCTCGAAAATATGGTACAATGATTGCCCCGGGTTTATATGCACCTGTTCATCAACACTTCTTTGTTGCACGTATGGACATGGCTATCGATTGCAAACCAGGCGAAGCTTTCAATCAGGTATGTTGGTTTGTATTCTGATGATGTTATTTCCTTGAAACGTTTCTCTACTATATGATATAATTTCAACTATATTCCTAGGTTGTTGAGGTTAATGCTAAAGTTGAGGAACCTGGGGAAAATAACATTCATAATAATGCATTCTATGCGGAAGAAACCCTGCTTAAAACAGAACTCCAAGCAATGCGTGATTGTAATCCCTTAACGGCTCGCCACTGGATTGTAAGTTTCTGTGTCTTTGGTGTTGAATTGCCTGTATATGTTGCTTGTTTCGCCTTAGTTCTGTTCCTAGAATGCCTTGGGTGTTCCATATAATCAGCAAAAAATTTCTACTGCCTTTAATTTTGTATGTAGGTGCTTTTACTGCGTAGAAGTACTTAGATTTTATGTTCTCTAGAAAATTGTAGCGATTTACTTCTGTTTCTCCTTTCTTACAAAGTGTCTAGTTTTCTTTTGGTCACATGCTACTTTCTAGTAATCACATGATTTTTGTCCTTCTCTTACTACTGAAGTAGTTAGTATTACCATCTCACCAGTGGATGTACCATTTTGTTTAGATGTTTTAGTATTCTCTCTCTCTCTCACACGCACATAACCCATTTCCAAGTTCCTTAACAAAATATGTACATAAGAACAATTCTTCATTTTTTGCATCAATATGCTTATATGAAACTATAATTTTTTTAAAAAAATTAATAAAATATACTGAAATATTGGAAAAATGTAGTAAATTGTTATTAACTAGGTTAAATAGCCTAACTTTGATGAACGTCTTTTATTTGAATGAAATTATGAAAAAGTAAAATTGATCATGAGTGAAAAAATTAGGAATTGATTGAAAGAAACCAAAAAAAAAATCTTGATCCGACCGTTACTGTACCAGTTTTCCTCAAAACTGATCTGTCCTAGCTTGTACCACTGATAGCCATGGTTGTCCTTATCATTTAGTTTTCAAACTCTTGATCAAGTTTTAATCCATTGCAAGCTTAAAAATATTTGATGAACTTTTCTTGAAATGATCGTTGTTCCTGTTTCTGGGTTAGTTGTGATGTTTTTTAGTCCTCAGTCAACCTCAAGGATTATATTCTAGCTTACAGCTGTCAGTGGTCATTTTAACATATAAATGTTGGTTTTATTGGTTTCATCATATACTTATAGCTTCAGGAGTGGTGTATCCAGCAGGTTGATCTAAGAGTCAATTGCACCTGGGGAACATATTCAATAAGTTAATTGAGGCAAAGTAATATTTTACCAGAAATAAAAGTTAAAAAAAATAAATTTTTTTACATTCATTGATTTGTCTTAAGAGTAGGTATTTTTGTTAATTATTTCTCAGTTGTGTTTCAGTATGTTGATAAAAGTAAGATGTGTGGCATGGGACTTCAATTTCTGGATACTAGTATTGTGATGGTGTAATCTTAATTGTGCCTATCCTTTTATTTTATCTTATAAATAAGTGATAGTGTGATACATATTTATGTGCTCAGTGAATTCATAATTGCAATATGGCAGGTGAGGAATACAAGGACAGTAAACAGGAGTGGTCAACTGACTGGTTACAAACTTGTACCTGGCTCCAACTGTCTACCACTAGCTGGTTCTGAGGCCAAGTTTTTAAGAAGGGCTGCTTTCTTGAAGCATAACCTTTGGGTTACTCAGTGTGCTCCTAATGAGATGTTTCCTGGAGGAGAGTTTCCTAATCAAAATCCACGTGCTGGTGAAGGATTGGCTACATGGGTCAAGCAGGATCGTTCTCTGGAGGAAACTGATATAGTTCTCTGGTTTGTTGAATTGGTCTTTCTTATTAAAGCATTTACTTTTTAACACTTTATGCTTCACAGCTGTTTGCCAATAAAGCACTGGTGTCATCTCAAACGATCTTTTTTGTTTTGATAATTATACATGTCAAATTGCTGATGAAGAAGAAAGCATTGTCCTTTTCCTTTAAAATCTTCTTTATGATTGGGCTATGGATACTTGTGGTTTTGTCCCTGTAGCATAATAGGGGAGAATGGTTGTGGTCTTGAATTCTTTCTAAATAAAAATGCATTTTCTTTGATCCGTTTTGTTTGGACTAACCATAACGAGTTATTACTACTGCAGGTATGTTTTCGGAATTACCCATGTCCCTCGACTGGAAGACTGGCCTGTGATGCCAGTGGAGCGCATTGGTTTCATGCTGATGGTAACCATCTAATTGAGTTCAGACTCCAGCCATTTATTAGAATTGCTTTAGTACTCTCATATGCTTTGTTCATGCTTATGATGCTTTGTTCATGCTTATGATCACTTGTTCTGCTAGCTTATAAAGGCCTTTGATGGGGCTTCCTTTCTCACAAGCAATTAGGGAATGTTGTTGCCACCTTGAAAAAGTAGTAAAATTTACGTGTTTTTATTGTTGAACATTTATTTAACGATAAGGTTAATGCATTATTTGGGGCTGAACTTTGGCAAATGTTCGCACATAAGGACCTAAACTTTCTCTGAACTTGGCAATTATTCTCGCATAGGAGACTAACTTAGACAAAAATAAAGTTTAGGTTTCAATGTGAGAACAATTACTTAATTCAGGCCCCAAAAAATGGATTAACCTAGAACTTAAAATAGTAACGGATGTTGGCTTTTCTGTTTCTTGTTAGTGGAAATTATTTGATGTGATGAGCAGGTGTTAATTAATTAGTTGTCTGTTGTGTTGTCTTTATATGCAGCCGCAAGGATTCTTTAACTGCTCTCCTGCTGTGGATGTCCCTCCTAATGCGTGCGAATTGGATACGAAAGACAATGATATCAAAGAAAATGTGGTACCCAAGTCTATGCAGAATGGTCTGATGTCAAAACTTTGAGCATATATTCGGCCCTGGAGGCATTGCATTTGTGTGCAATAAAAACATGGTACTATCATCACTGCTGTAGAATCTCATATAAATTTGTCTGCTTTTTAAGGGTTTGTGTACTAGGATGTATGAATTATTATTGTAAAAGAATACTTTTTTTTTCTTCAACAAAACAGAAAAATCTATATTTTTCTTTGTAAAAAGGACTTTGATAAGCATAGCATGCTGATGCCACTTGTTTGGAGTGTGGTAGTAGGTAGGGTTGGAAATGATTTGAGTTTGAACGACTAATAGTTTGTTTATTTTATGTTAGTTTGTGTGCCCTGTTTGTTAAGAATTTTAAATTATATTTGGTCTCCTTGTATTTGTTTGTTTAAATTAATTAAATTTTATTGTGAACAATAAATAAACATATGAACAAATAAATGCATTTTTTTATATATAAAATAATAGAACATAAATATTAATAATTACATTATAAATAAATAAAAGATTATTAATTTTAATATTAATTATATAATAATTGAAAAAAAATTCACTAGAACGCTCTCAACGTGGGTATTGGTAGAGCGACTAAGGTTGCCTTTGGATCACCAGATGTTGCCAGTGAGGTGCAGTTACTACTATCAATCTCATTGCATTGCTGTTTGGATCAGCATGAAAATCCAGTGAGGTAGTATTTTAATCTCATTTCAATCTCATTGGGGGCTAAAATTTGACTGAAGATTTCAACTCCAGTGAAAAAAGAAAAACCCAGTCAACATGGTTTTTTACAATTCTAATCGAACTCCTTTGTTTTCCAGACAAAAATTCCTGTTAACCCCTACCAGTCTTCTAGCGTTCCTTCTCTTGTATTCTAACCACACCACACAAACATCATCAATAATCAAAATTAATACATGGGTTTTGTAACTCTCAAACAACGATTGTAAAAACGTAAAATTATCAAAATCAAAACCAAATCATACCTTAATTTTGGCTTGCAAGTGCCGAATGCTTAACTCAAGCTTTCTCTCTTTTTCTTCTGGTATTTTTCGGTGGTAAGAATGGATGAATGAATATCCACCACCACTTTTGTTTCTTTTATTATAAAATATCTATAATATAAAATAAATATAATATAATTGCCATCCACTAACCATAAAATTGGCTTAATTGCAACATAAATCCTCACATTTTATAAAGTCACAACACATAGGTGCTTTAAATAGTAGTTATATATATTATTAAATTAATATTAATTAATTAAAATAAATATTTTAATAAACATATTTTATTAAATAAACTTATAAATTTACCTATTTTAATAATTTTATATAAGTAAAATAATTTAAAACTTCTATTATATATCAATTCTAATCTAATGTCCTTAATAGTCATTTTATATTTTCACCTCACCGCCATACAATGCGTATGAATCCAAACACACACTCCACCATTGCTTTAATCTCACCGCCATAAAGGTCCAATCTCACCGCTTGCAGAATTAATCTTACCGCCACCGCTATTTTTAACCTCACCGGAGGTAAACACACCGCCCATCCAAACTAGGCCTAAGAAGGTCGCTGTCGGAGGATGATCCTGTTGACACGGGTGATCCGACGAATGAGTCTGTTGAGGGAACTCGGTCTTCTTTCAAGGATATGCTCCTGGGAGGTGGTATTCCCAAGTTGGAGGCTCGCGAAGTGGATAACTTGGAAGTTACAGGAAGGGGATGTAATCACGACAGTCATAAATGGTATACTGCCTATAGGTTTCTCTGAGAGAAATTCACTTGTTGGTTGAGAAAAATATGTCTTTCAATGGTTATCAAAATGGGAAGGAAAGTTTATTCCAACGCCTTATTAAGGTGTATTCTCTCTAGAAATCAAAGTTGACAATTCAATTGATGGATTTTGAGAATGATTACTATTTGGTGAAATTTAAGGAAGAAAAAGACTACATTAAAGCTTTGACTGAGGGTTCATAGGTAACATATAGACACTATTTAACGATTCCTCCATGGTCGTTGTTTTCCACAAGTCAAGATTATCTGTGAAGAATTACTATTTGGATTCGTCTTCCGTGAATCTTCCTATGTTTCATCGAACGAATCATCTCCTTTAGATGTGTTGTTCATCTTTTGCTAACTTTTAGGCAAGTTCTTTTACCATTTCTGTTAGATTTCGTACTTTATTCCTAAGTTGCTCAAGGTCTTGGTTGTCACGTCCTTGATCCATGAGAGTGGTGAGGCTCTTGGTCCTTTGCTTCTTGGGCTGGCCGTCCTTAGTGTGGACATGGAAGTTGTCCTTGTCTTGCTTCATTCGTGCCTTGGGAAGTATTTTTGCCCTTCACCTCTTTAGAGGCATACTTCTTGATTTTTCCTCGAATAAAATGTTGTGGATGAGAAAGTTCCACTGTTCATAGCGGTGAAGGTTCACGAACAAGGTGTGCTAGATATAAGGATGGAGTAAACAAAAACTTATGAAGACGTCCAATGTAGATAGGGAGAACCTTTGTTCATCATGGTAATGTCTTGAGCCTTCGATAGTATTAAAAAAGTTACTGACGATCATAATAGAATCTCAAATAAATGTAGATGTTAAGAATACTACAAGGTAGTGAGAAATGATCATAATGGGATCTTGGACAAGCATAGTCACTTAGAGTACTTCAAGAGAGTGAGCAACGACCGTGATGAGGCTTTCAGACATAAATTGATGTTATAAGTGTAACAAGGGAGTGAGCAACTATCATGGTAGGGTCTTTGACAAGGAATGACATCAAGGATGAAAGGCTCATCATTTTTTCGTATTTGTTTTGTGGTGAACATTCCTTAGACACCTTGAAAGAGAAAACAATCGCGAGTAAGTATAAGAGATTGCTTTTAAGGCATACTTCAACGGTTAAATCAACTTATCAAACAATAATAAGTAAATCCAATGAAAAATAATTTGAGCATGAAAATCAAATTTGATGCGCTTGTGTGGCAAGCATGGTGATACACTCGAAAGATGCTTAAAGCCTAAAGTAATGGATTTTGTTCGTAGGAACCTAGAATTCTAGAAAGATAGAGAGCATTAAAGAGAGATACTCTTAAAATAGAGAAAAATGTGAAAATCAGCGAATATCTTAAGAACAAGATTTGTAAAATGAGTTTTGTATGAGATATATAAATTCTCCTATTTATACCAAGTTCGTGACCAAGTAACTTTTCGATTTGCACAAAGTGACCGGTCACGTCCCTCTCACTGAATAGGGGGAGAGCTGTGTGCTTAAGTTCATACACCTCGATTATTGTCTACGGATGCGAATGATCCCTTATCCCTATGAGAAGCCAAATGGGATTTCTAGCTTCACGTGAGCTTTATAAGCCCAAGTGTTGAGCCCATGAAAGCCCATTGATGGACTTTCACACTTGATGGTTCTAAGAATGGGCTTCGGATTGATATCAAAAGTGACCTACAAAATATTCACCTCCTACGACTATTCTAGATATGTCGGTAACTATAGAGACTCAGTTTCACCTTGTTGTTCAATGGTGATGAGCCATGTAAGTGGAGAAGCCAGTAAATTTGTGAGTTACACTTGATGTTTGCATATCATCAGTGATCTCATAATCAATGATCCTAAATCTCCAGGCAACTCTTCCATTGCATATTTTTCCAATGTCTCCATTGATTTCAACTAACATATTCTGGTTTAGCTCGCAGCAAGTACTCAAGAGGATAGACGTCTATGTGAAGACAAAATTGTAAATTATCTAAATTGGAAAGCTGTCCGGAAAGCTCTTCATGCTCTGCTTCTTGGGGTTTAGAAATGGACCGTCTGCAGTAAGTAATACTACTTGCTTGGGCTAAAAAAATACCTCGTAATATAAGAAAGTTGGTTGGATCTTACTTGAGCCATATGCTGCTAAATTAGTTGATTCTTGTATTAGTTGACCAATTCTCAATTTTTAACTTTCTTTTGCAGAAATGTAGACTACCTCAAATTGCAGTCGAATGAACTGAGAAGAAGACTACAGTAGAGAGCTGGAGAAAACTGTGTTAAAATCTAATGATTTTTCTGCGTATTGTTGAATCTACCGGACCCAAGAAAAGGAAGAATCCAAATAACATAGATACACGAACTACGAATAACCAAATATATAATCCCGCAATGACCAGGACGCTTAGCCGCTTTAACTGTGAACAAATGTGTTCCAGATAAAAGGGTGGTAGAAGTGGAACATAATCACATTAGAACGTATTTCAATATAATTCAAAACAATATATCCAAACAGTTTATTGTGAAGTTAAATTCTAAACTAACACTTCCAGCATCTTCTTTGCCCCTTCCAATTAAGCAGGCGATTTTAAGTGTCAGAAATACACCTTCAATGCCAACGGGCAAGCTAGCGATGGCTGTCAATTCAACTGCCAAGTAGTCCTTTCAATGAAAACGGAAAGGTAAAAAGAGCATATATCCAAAAAAGACTATTTGGTTACACGACTGAAATTGGATCACCCAATGACTCGGGAGTACCGCTGCTACCATTGAGAACCGTAACATTTCCATCGGAGTCAACATCAATGATTACTGAATCACCCTCCTTGATTTCCCTGGCAAGCATTTTCTCGGCCATGCTGTCCTCGAGAAGTCTCATAATAGCTCTTCTCAAAGGCCTTGCACCATAGCTCGGGTTGTATCCTTCTTCCACCACCCTTTCCCTAAACCTTTCAGTCACTTGAAGCTCTATCTCTTTGTCTTTAAGTCTGTCAAACACCTCCTTAAGCATTATATCTGCGATCTCCTTCACCTCCAACTTGGTGAGCTGCCTGAAAACAATCATTTCGTCCAATCTATTCAAGAACTCAGGCCGGAAATATTGTTTCAGCTCTTCCGTCACCAGGCTCTTTATTCTATTGTAACTGCTGTCTTTCTCATCATAATCAAGATCAAAACCTATCCGTCGGCCACCCTTCTCAATTACACTGCTTCCAACATTAGATGTCATTATTAGAAGGGTATTCTTGAAATCCACAGTTCGCCCTTTACTGTCTGTCAACCTTCCATCCTCGAGTATCTGAAGCATCATGTTGAAGACATCAGGATGGGCCTTCTCAATTTCATCAAAAAGTACTACAGTGTACGGACGTCTTCTAACAGCCTCAGTTAGCTGACCACCCTCAGTGTAACCAACATACCCAGGAGGTGACCCAATGAGCTTGGACACTGTGTGCCTTTCCATGAACTCACTCATATCAAGTCGGATCATAGCTTCTTCAGAGCCAAAATAGTAAGCAGCTAGAGCCTTTGCTAGTTCTGACTTTCCTACACCAGTTGGTCCAGAAAAGATGAAGCTAGCAATTGGCCGGTTGGGGTTCTTGAGACCTACACGGGCACGTCGGATAGCACGGCTAATGGCTATAACAGCTTCATCCTGACCAATGACTCGCTTATGAAGTGTCTCTTCCATCTTAAGGAGACGATCAGATTCATCAGTTGATACTTTCTCAACAGGAATACCAGTCCACGAAGAGACTATATGCTGGATGTCCACTTCTGTCACAACAGGACCTCCATCTCCTGCCTCAGCCTCAGCCTCAGCCTTGTTGATCTCCTTGTCTTTCTCCTGAATTGCAGTGATCTGAGCCCTAAGCTCAATTTCTCGATCACGTAATTCCCAGCCTGTTTAAAGAAAGTAGTATACACTGAGCTAAACCAAATTTTGTAAAAATCAAACAGGTAAAACAAATGGTGACTACTTAACAGCATTATAAGAAATCAAAATTTTGAGACCATCAAACAATCAAATACAAAAATGTTAAGACCCAAAGGAGGACCATTAATATATTTTGATCCACCCTCTAGAAGAAATCACCATAAAATGGGCCCATAAAACTAGAAGAACTTTTGTACCTTCTCAAAGTCCTGGCTGCGGACTGCTTCATTCTTTGACTTTGTGATCTGCCTCAGCTCTTTTTCAAGCTCTTTAGCTTCCTCAGGGAGCTGCACCAACAAGAATGCCATCAAATAAACTTGAGACAGAAAGGCAAAAAAGAGTCACTCATGGCTAGATTTAATAGAAGCACACCTGTGCATGACGAAGGCGAACACGAGAACCGGCTTCATCAATCAAGTCAATTGCTTTGTCAGGTAGAAAACGGTCACTGAAATTTACAGAAATCAAAGTGAGAAATTTAGTGACTAAGAAATTGCAAATACTTTATGAAAAAAGATGATCACACGCCTGATGTACTGGTATGACAGCTGTGCAGCAGAAATTAAGGCCTCATCTGTGTACCGAAGCTTATGGTGAATCTCATAACGTTCTCGCAAACCTTTTAAAATCTGTATAGTTTCATCAACAGATGGTTCAGGCACTTTGACCGGTTGGAATCTTCTTTCCAATGCTGGGTCTTTCTCAATATGCTTTCTGTATTCGTCCAGTGTTGTAGCTCCAATACACTGCATGAATTCAAATAGAATACTTAAGAAAGAAGTCAGATTTTATCAGAACAGAGCCAATAGTTTCAATTAACCCAATACTGTTTTCAACTGTAGCACAAATACCAGATATAACAATATGCCTCACTTCGCCTTGCTAAACAGAAAATCCTGACATAAGCAGGCAGCAATAGACAGGCCCCAAATAGTTCAGACAGAAGTGAGATCATGACAATCAACTTTATGCTCTTACAATTGTAATATTTAGTGAAACTATAAACAGAAAATTCACCTAGTATATTGATATGCAGTGCCAGCTCAACCCAAACCTAAAAAAGACTCAGAAAACTTATTTTTCTATTTCCTTCTCTATTTGCTGACTTAAAATTAATATACAGACTACAATCTCCATTGCAAGAACAAGATTTACCTGCAATTCACCTCTTGCAAGAGCTGGCTTCAAGATATTGGCAGCATCAATAGCACCTTCTGCAGCTCCTGCTCCAATTAAGGTGTGCACCTCATCAATAAACAATATAATTTCATCACTTTGCTTGATTTCCTCCATTAGCTTCTTCAATCTTTCCTCAAATTCTCCACGATATTTAGTTCCAGCAACAAGGAGACCCATATCAAGTGTAATAACCTAACAAGAAAAGAGGGTCAATGAGCATTAGTCATTGAAAAAATAATAGAAAAAACAGTTACAAAAAACTTAATGTATCTTTGGGAGCTCGGGAAAACGTGGGGAACTAGGTAAAAAAGGAAACCTTAGTGCTGAGAGAAACGAGCACCTCACTTATCATTTTTAACTAGCTTTGTACAAGACCCTTGCAGTTTGAATATCTCAAATTTCTTGAAAGTAATAACATACAAGTTCAGAATATAAGGCACTAAAATCTCCATGAATAATTTTTTCATGTCATGTACATTAATGCAATAAAATCCAGGGAGACTTACTCAATGCAGATAAATGTTATGCACGGATTTTAGTATGCAACTTGTGCAATGGAAGGAAGTTTAAGGCAGTTCTAATGGGAACATGCAAAAGAAATACCAGATCTGCAAGTCAGGACAAAGGCACAATTCTGAAAATGAAAAAAGAAATACCCTCAATTCTTTAATCCCTGTGATAAGATAAAGTGTGTATAAGAAAAAGAGACATTTTATGCACCTTCTTTCCCTCAATTGTATCAGGAACATCACCACTGGCAATACGTTGAGCAAGACCTTCTGCAATTGCAGTTTTACCAACACCAGGTTCTCCAATAAGACACGGATTGTTTTTGGTTCGTCTACCCAATATTTGGACAACACGTTCTATTTGATCCTGCCTCCCAACAACAGGATCCAATTTACCCTGAAAGTGGAAAAGACCTGCTTAGAAACGAGCACATATAAATACTAGTATCAGGGATTTAAATTGCGGTTGCGGCCGTATTTTCGGTTGCGTTGCGTTTATTGCGGTTGCAGACATAACAGATGCTATTGCGGTCACTGCGGGTATCGCGTTTAAAATTCACACAACTTATTGTAAAGCATAATAGCGGTTTCGGCAGTAGCGGTTTCGGACGGTGCCGCTACCGCTATATAACGGCTGCTATTTCGATAATGGACCACTATTTAAATCCCTGACTAGGATATAAAACAGATAAACAAATTCCTTGCCTCCTCAGCTAGCTTAGTCAGATTGGTCCCATATTCCTCAAGTGTTGGCATCTTTGTGTTTCCACCTGATCCTCCAGTAACAACACTAACTTCATTGCCCTCACCAACCATACGAATAACCTAGATAATCAAATGAATAATTAACCCCATTGATTTTTATATTGAAAAATAATGCACCAGAAATTTGAAACAAGATCAAATCTAAAGGCATTCTTACCTGGGTGCGGATATTACTTGGGTCAGCACCTAAATTCTCAAGAACACGGGCTGCTACACCTTCACCTTCACGAAGCAACCCAAGAAGAAGATGCTCTGATCCAATATAATTATGGCCTGAAATTTTCATAAAATAAGATTTACCAATTAATCAAAGTAACTTTTCCAAGTCAAGTCCATAATACTTGTTTTATAAACAAAATGAATAGAGGAGAAAGTCCTAAATGACAATCAGGGATTTCATGAGGCAAGCTAAGAGCTTACACCTACATATCATGGTTGTTTAAATAAGGAAAAGCCTCCTGACTACAACAATCCTTCGGTATTTTTTCCCAGCTTCATCAAGTCAAAAGTTTTTCCTATAGATTAAGGCAAATGGAAAATTTGATTCCTCCAACTTGCCCCAAATAAATAAACTCTAACACAGATGCATATGACAGTATGAATTGTCATATAAGTAACCAACTCAAATAAAATGAAATCTGATAAAATGGTTTGAGTAACCCTCGATGCTAGCTAAATTTCCAGTTTAAAAGATGGCATAAATAATTAAAATCGAAAAAGGAGAAACTAAAAGATAGAGATACCAAGCTGGCGAGCTTCTTCCAACGAGAGTTCCAGAACACGTTTTGCGCGAGGAGTAAAAGGAATCTCCACAGCGACAAATCCACTTCCCCTTCCAATTATCTTCTCCACTTCTACACGTGCATCTTTAAGATTGATTCCCATGGATTTAAGAACTTTTGCAGCAATGCCAGTACCTTCACCAATAAGGCCCAATAAAATTTGCTCAGTACCAACAAAATTATGGCCAAGCCGTCTGGCTTCCTCTTGTGCAAGCATAATTACTTTAATCGCTTTCTCAGTGAAGCGCTCAAACATAGCCTTAGGTACGAATCTGCTACCCCTTCCTCGTCGAGAAGATATTGAAATTCCAACCTTAGAATAGAAATCTTGGCCATGGCCAAATCTAACAATATTATCTAAAGAATTTGAGCCACGCAACCCAGAGAAACTTTTTATCCTCAATCCAGGAGTTTGTAAACTGCACATCATTTTGGCAGACCTCTTTGGTTTTCCAGATTCTTTAGACGCACCATGGCTACGACTAGTAAGTAGAGTAGGAACAATAGCAGACTGAGCCAGAATCTTAGCCATCACTCCTATGCAATCTACATTTGGTAATAAAACAAGTTAATTGAAACTAATACTTCAAAAGACACAATCCAAAAACTTGCATCATTCGCAAATTACAAGACTCCACTAAGCATGAATAAAGGTATAAACCATTCACCAACAATCGCTTCAAAAGAACATAGTTGAACAAAAAAACAAGACAGCATATAGTCTCAAAGTCAACCAAAAGAGAAATAAAAAAACAGGTGCTTGTCTATAGATGATTTTAATTACCATAGTTATAGCACTTCATCGAGCAAAACATAAATTCATAGCATTTCGTCAAGAAACATTAACCAAATATACTCATCTTACCCTAATATATGTACCTTCAGATAACAAAGTTATCAGCACATGTATTAATAATTGATATAAAGCTAAGGTGCAATAATTAAATCTAAAAAATGAAAAAAAACGACTTACAAAAAAGCTTCGCACTTTCAATGGACTTAATTTAAGCATGATTACTCACCTTATTCATAAGCAATCACCACAGAAAAAAAATTGAAAAAAAAATACACAAATTAAAACCCAATCAAACAGCATACCAAAACCCTAAATCAGATCTTTTGAAAAAAAAAGGAACAAAGGGAGACAAAGATGAAAATCCGAACATTCAAAAAGCTCGTAAAGGCATAAGAAAACATTAAATTAAAGCTAAAGAAAAGCCCAGCAAAAAATATGAAAGACTCACCTAAATAAAAAGAAAGAGTCGGTGAAGAATTTAAAAAGCAGAGAAACTAAAATAGAAAAAAAAAAAAAAAGGGTATTCTCTTTCAGAAGCTGCAGAGTAGAAGCGACCCTTTCTCTTTTTTCCTTTTTATCTTCTGGGAGTGGTCGGCCGAAAGATAAAATGAAGAAGATAGATATGGTTTATATTTATATTAACATTTTCTTTTTATTTAGTGTTTCAGATATGTATACATATGATAAGGGGTAATTTATGAGAAAATAACTATTTTTTTAAAAAATATACTGAAAATGACTTATTAATTAATTATTTATTAGAAAGAGTTATTTCTCTTGAAAATATGTTTACGTCAATATATTTTTAGGGATCGCAGAGAAAATCGTCCTCGAGGAGCGTGATTCGCCACATCGAGACAAATCGCGTCCTTAAGGCTGCTGACTTTCTGTGACAAAAACACTCACTCAGGGGCGCGTTTTGTCTGCTTTCCAACGGTCATATATTTTTTGACTATTTGAACTCCAACGATAAAAAAAAAAAACTATAAACCCCCTCAACCTTTCATTTTTTTCACACAAAGGTCCTTAATCAATTTTCTCTTAAATTCCTCTCAAATTTCTCTCAAATTCATTTAAAGTTCCTCTTAAGTTTCACAATAGTCCTTTAATTTTTATAAAAAAGTCCTTTTAAAAGTTTTTTGAAATAATTTTTTTTGTTAAATTTAAAAATATTCGATCGTATTAGCAATGGCTAGAGAATTAATTCGTCTCGACAATAAACATATCTCCGTCGATTAAATGACAATGGTAAGTTATAATTTTTATTTTTTAAAATTATTTAATATTTTTTAGATTTTTATTTTATAATTTTTAAACAGTCTGTAGACTGGGTGTTGCAATGCTATATTCGCAATATGCTTGGTCCGCCATCGCCGTTGATCGAGAATTACCTGTGGGAAGTAGGTTTTTGGCACGTGGCCACGATAGGCCGGGGGTGCAAGTTGGACCCAAAGCTAACCAGTGCGTTGATAGAGAGGTGGAGACCCGAGACGCACACTTTCCATCTTCTATACGGAGAGTGTACTATCACTCTGGAAGACGTGCATTTGCAATTGGGATTGCCGGTGGATGGGTACGTAGTCACCGGGTCCGCAACTTCTGGTGATTGGGGAGCATTATGCTACGAGCTTTTAGGTGCTATTTCGGATAACATTTACGGAGGTCGGATCGAGATGGGCTGGTTACGAGACACATTCCCGGAGTCGGATAATGATTCGACCGAAATAGAAAGAATATGGTATGTTCGGGCATACATTCTTGAGATGATTGGAGGCTATCTGATGCCGGACTTGTCACAAACCTCATACATTTGAGATGACTGCTGAAACTCGTTGATTTTAGAGCAGCCAGTGAATTGAATTGGGGTCTGCCGTGCTAGCAAAATTGTATTGAGAGATGTCTTGGCGACGCGGCGAAAGCGAAAATCGGAGGTTGCCTATCACTACTGCAATCATGGCACGGTTTCACTTTCCATTTTTACGTCCTCGAGTGGACCACCCATATACATTCCCACTCATAACAAGGTAAATTTAATATTATATTTTACAATTATTACGTAGATTTAAAATATAATTGTATGCTAAAATTTATTTAATTAGGTGGAACCATTCTATGAGTTATGTTGGAATACCTACCTCGCTTGAAGATATACTGACTTCTATTGAGCAACGGCCGGAAGCACAAGTAAGTATTAAATAAAATATATTTTCGTAATAAAATAGTCGTTTCATATTTCATATTTCGTATTTAGTATTTAGTATATAACTAATATTTTTTATCATGTTAATATAGTTTGAATGGACACCATACGAGGATCCGTTAATTCGAGCAGTAATTCCGGAAGAGTTTTTTCAAAATCCGAACATTTGGCATGTGAAAGTGTTATTGGTCAACTATGCCACTGTGGAGATGCATCAGTCAGATCGGGTTCTGCATCAATTTGAATTCCGACAACCGATTCATGTGGCACCTGAGGTGCTCAATGATGAGTATAAAGTCGACTTACGGCAGTTGCATACAGATTGGCCAAGATTTTGGTCAGTGTATATCGAATTGTGGGAAAATCAGTATGATTATATACCTACTCGGGAATCGATCATCGTTCTTGAGTTAGTGTACGTGCTGGAATACATGCCATGGTTTAGGATCCATGGCAAGCCGTATTTATTATTAGAAGAGGAGAGGCGACGGCAACTTCGTGTACAAAGGAAAAGATAGGGCCCTTTAAATCCAAGGAGAAGGAATGATAGGAAGGGCCCATCAACAGCGTTGACACAATCACCGGGCCCATCAACAGCTCCCACACAGTCATTGTAACATCCAAAAATTTAGGGGTCTGTAATATTTGTGTAATTGCATGTTATGCTTGCTGTGCGGGTTGTTTGAGGAGGTTTAGGGGCTCTAGGGAGTCCTAGGGTCGAGACCAAGCCCTGAAAAAATTTTGTTTCTTGGGGCCTTCAGTGGAGAGAGCTAGTGGAAGCAGGACTTAAGGTAAATTGGGTGCATTTTGTTAACACAAGTAAAGTGTGTGGTGGTGGTTGTGGCGTCAATGGGTGAGCAAGGGGGAAGGGGTTCGAATTCCACAAGCAGCATATGGGAGTTTTTATTTTATGCTTTGGGGGGGAGAAGAGGTGGAGTTGGACTAGAACTCTAGAAGGTGGATGGAGACTTGGCCAAGCAACTTTGAATGGGAGGTAGAGAGTGAATTGTGGAGCAAAAAGAGGAGAGAATCATGGGATAGGAGAGGTTGGTAGTGTTTGGCCGAATATGGAGTGTGTGGGGGATGAGAATTTTGGCTAGAGGTTGGTTTGAGTAGCAAATTCGGTATTTGGTGTAGGTAGCAAAATCGAAACTTTAGTGTGTGCCATTGTGTTGTTTTTGTGTTTTTGACTTTGTCATTTTAGGTCTTTTCTCTTCATTTTTGCTATTACCGAATTTTTCAGTTTCACCTTTCCTCTCTTTCGCTCGGTCTTCATACTTTGCTTTCTTGTGCTTGTTACCTCTTCACTCTAGGCCGAAACTCACCTTTCATCTCCTCCCATTTGTTCTTTTCTGCACTATAGCCGAAACCTCTACTCCCTTTTCTTCTAGTTCTCAATTGGCTTACTTCGTTTCTTCTCATCTTTGGGTTCTTCATTTTGATTAACCTCATAGCTGAATCTCCGTATTGTGTGTTTTCTGCTAAAATGTAACAACCCAAACCTAGCCCAGATGTTAAGGCCAGATTTGACATGTCACATGAGAAAAATACATTTAATGTAACACCCCAAACCAGGTCTATACGTTAAGACGAGATTTGGTTTGTCCCACAAAATGAACATCCATTATCTAATGATTTAGGTAAAACAATTCTATAAAACCTGTTGAAAATGAAGTTTAGTAAAAACCAAGAATTTGATTTAAAATCGATGAATAAAGTAGTACTAGTTTGAAATCTTATTATTTAATGTTTAATTGTTAAAGACTTTAAAGCAATTTTTAAAGAGTTCAAAAGAATCAAAACAAGAATATTTAAAGAATCTCATATGTTTAAAACAAAATATTTAAGGAAACATTATTAAAATAGTATTACTCAAAATTAAGTGTCTAAAGCATAATTAAATCCATCCACACATAAAAATCCATAAAATAATAATAATAGAGGCCTTATTACATCATACCCAAAATAGTAATTAAATAAATATACTTAATTGAAGTTCATAGTTTATAAAACCCTTGCTCGAAGTATGGCCTCCACGAAGTCATCCCCGGCCCAAGCCTCCATCAATTGCCATTACCTGAGAAGGATAATAAAGCAGAGTGAGTTACTTAGAACTCAGTGTATAACTCACTTACCATATCCACTAGGCCAAATCATCAAGATATTATATTGGGCTTGAGCCCATTTACGGATTTAACAATATAATAATAATGCATGTAGAATGAAATTCCCAACCAAACCTAAATTTTCCATCCGCTACACACCACCCGTACCAACCAACACACTTGTGGGGATCAAGTCAACCCACCTCGCCAACACATCAATCGCAGGCATAAAGCCATTTTAAATAATATTGTGGTGCACCATCGAGCTAGATTGTAGCAAAGCCACCCGAACTAGATTTTTGGCAACAAGCCTTTCTTCTCTTCGTCAATTTTTCCCAACCCATGCAATCATGTTTATATATAAAACATAACAATACATTCACATGATAATTTTAACAAAAGGCCCATAATACAAGTGAGTCCATATTTCAAATTTTCATTTTGGCTCATAAGGCAAAATAGCATTTTAGCCCATTTAACGATCTAGCAGTTTTTGGCCCATATATCGATCTAGCGCTTTTGGCCCATATATCGATGTAGCGCTTTTGGCCCATATATCGATCTAGCGAGGCCCATATATCACATGAGGCATAAAATTTTACTATTTATCAATTAACCCATTGAGGCATTTTCATAATTTCTACGACTTTAATCGCTTTTCATGCATTTACACAAAAGTGTTAATTATTTCAGTATTTCTCGATTTTGCCATCTTTACGATTTTATCCCAATACCTACGGTATAGTATCTAACCCGAGAGATAAGTGTGAAGTTACACACCGATTACAAGTGAGAACTAGACTTTCCGCTTCGTCGATATCAAACACGCATCACGATAATTTAGAACACTAATACTATTTATAAATCTATTCTTATAAATAAAGATCTAGACTTTACCCTTGGAATTTGAACAACTTCTATATACGGTTTCTCCCGATTGTTGGTTCGTTACCGTTGAATATCCATGAACAAACAAAGGCTCGAGAGTACGAACGACTTCAAATAATAGATTCTCCTGATGAGGGTCCACAACCCGTGGAAAATCTCGATTCTCAAAATGATTTCTTCGCTTAAATTTTGGGGAATAACGAACCGCCTCTTCTCGAACACTATTCACCACCCTTTTATCCCTATCTTGATTGTCTCTATTGACAAAAGATCATTAATCCGACTAAATAATATATCGAAATTATGACTAATGGTTTTAAGGGTGAGATTGGCTTACCACAAAATATCCTTGTTCCACAAGATGAAAATCGAGCGATAACGTCCCCCTAAGACGAAATCGATTAATAATCCATCTATATCAATATGTCGAGTATTATATATATAACTCCTTGATAAGAACCCTTACCTTGAAAAATATGATCCTAACTTAATAACTTCAAGATGACTTTGACGAGATGGTGATTCGGCCCTCCACTATCATACTAAAATATAACGAAAGGAAACGTTTAAGAGTAATGATCAATGATTTCAATAAAAAAGACTCTCCTTTACCACACTTAGGGTTCGGCCAAAACAACAAATAAACCAACATAAGAACAAAAGAAAGCTCTTACCTATTGCTTAAACGAGGGTTGGAAGAATAATCAACAAGACAATATAGATGAATAGAAGATTCGGCTTTGAAAGAAAAATTGAAGAAAATGGTATTAGTACCATTCGGCCATGGGGAGAAAAATGGTGAAGAAAGTATTTGAATGATAAATAAAAATGAAGAAGAAAAGAGAATGGGAGAAGGTGTTATAATTCGGTTTTAAAGAGAAGAAAGAGAAGGAGAAAAGAGATGAGTTTAGGAACAATATGCATTCGGCAAATGGGGAAGGAGAAGGAAAAGGAATGGCTTTTTGTGTTGGTAGTTTCGACTAGAAGAGAAATACAAGATGAAGCACTTGAGGTTTTGCAAAAATGACCAAATGGTAAAAAGAATGACCAAAAAAACAAAACAAAAATTGTTTTCTCCTAACACAAGCACATTCACCAAGAGAGGAAAAGAGAAGAGAAAGGTGTTTTTGGGATAGCAAAAATGACCCAATGAAAATTCTATCAAGCTACCAACCTATTCCCCAAAACTTACCACAAAAATTCGGCCTCCCCTTTAGTCTAATAAGTCGTCCATGCACATTGGCTAAAAGTCAAAGTTTTAGCCACACAAAGTTTCCAAAATAACACCCTTGATTCATGCCTTATGATCCTCCTACCTTCCATAAGCTTAGGATTCCTTTCCCCAAGTTCAAGCTTGCCTTAACTATTAGCCACCTTGCCATAAAAATTTAGTCCAACCTTACCATAAATAGGGCTTGAGCGACACTTGATAAAAAGGTGCAAAAATTAAGCCTACCAAAATGCAATCCATGGTATTCGAACCTCTCCCCTCAAGCAATCACTCATGCGCCAATTCCACCTTACTACTAGCTCATCTTATGCTAGTTTTTGACACTTAATTCCCTTATGCATCAAGGTCACTTGTTCCACTTCAATAATATTCTTATTACTAAAATTTATTTTAGCTCCGAATAAATCCTGAGCTTTCTCGAAGCTATATTAAACACACAAATTTATTCATTCACAAGCTAATTTAAAAATGCAACATATCGATGCTTGTATTTTTTAGGATGTTACAATTCTACCTCCTTAAAGAAAATTTCGTCCTCGAAATTTACACGCTAAAAGAGGTGAGGATATTGTTGTCGAATTGCGTCCTCAGGCTCCCACGTAGCTTTCTCCGCTCCGTGATTAGGCCATAAAACCTTGACCAATGGCACGGTCTTCTTTCTTAGCACCTTAACATCACGGTCTAAGATTTCCACTGGTTCTTCCTCAAAAGATAAGTCTGATCTCAACTCCACTTCTTCTACCAGTACTATGTGAGACGGATCCGATCTATAGTGCCTCAATATAGAAACATGGAAAACATTATGAATCTGACTCAACTCCGGAGGTAATTCAAGCTGATAGGCCACTGGACAACACGCTTCATCACACGTTATGGTCCAATAAACCTTGGGCTCAACTTGCCTTTCCTTTCAAATCTGAAAATCTTCTTCCAAGGTGAGACTTTCAGAAAAACCTGATCTCCCACCGTAAACTCAATATCCTTACGCTTCAGATCTGCATACGATTTTTGTCGATCCGAAGCTTCCTTTAACCGCGCCGAATCACCTTTACCTTTTTTCCATCTCGATATCAACTCAGACCCAACAACCGCTGTTCCCCAATTCACCCAACAAGTAGGGGTACGACACCTACGACCGTATAAAGCTTCATAAGGCACCATTTGGATACTAGATTGGTAACTGTTATTATACGCGAACTCTGCCAACGGTAGGAAATCCTCCCAACTACCTCTGAAGTCGATTATACAACCATGTAACATGTCTTCCAAAATCTGAATTACTCTTTCTGACTGACCATCTGACTGAGGATGAAAAGCCGTACTAAAGTTTAACTTTGTTCCCAAAGCCTCATGTAAAGCTTTCCAAAACCTTGATGTAAACCTGGGATCCCTATCCGATATGATAGACACTGGTACCCCATGCAACCTCACGATCTCAGATACATACAGCTTAGCCAACTTCTGCAGCGAGTAATCGTATGAACTGGAAGAAAATGGGCAGTCTTCGTCAAAAAATCAACTACAACCCAAACGAAATTTTTCTTAGTAGGTGTTAAAGGTAACCCAATAACAAAATCCATTGATATCTGCTCCCATTTCCATAGGGGAATCTTTACCGGTTGTAATAAGCCTGACGGCAGTTGATGCTCTGCCTTCACTTGTTGACAAGTCAAACATTTACCTACAAACTCAAAAATCTCACGCTTCAACCCTGGCCACCAATACCGTTCATAAAGATCTCGATACATCTTATTTCCTCCGGGGTGCATAGTATAAGGGCTACTATGCGCCTCCCGCAGAATTATTTGTCTCAAATTTGAGTCATTGGGCATACAAATTCTTCCACGAAAACACAACACTCCATCGTTATTCATACCAAAATCCCCTATTTCACCACTTTCAACTTACTGAATTAAGGATCCCAACTTTTCATCTGATATCTGCTTTTCCCTGATCTGATTTAACCACAGAGGCTTCACCTGAAGTTCTGCTAACAGACTACCATCCTCATACAAACTCAGATAAGCAAACATTACTCTTAAATCAGATACCACCTTACGACTTAACGCGTCTGCTACCATGTTAGCCTTTCCAAGATGATACTCGATTGAGAAATCATAATCCTTTAACAACTCCACCCACCTTCTTTGTCTCAAGTTTAACTCCTTCTGGGTAAGAAGATACGTAAGACTCTTATGATCCGTATAGATGATAGACTTCTCACCGTAGAGATAGTGCCTCCAAATCTTTAAAGCAAACACTACCGCAACCAACTCCAAGTCATGAGTAGGGTAGTTTACTTCGTGTGGTCTCAACTGACGAGAAGCATAGGCCACCACTTTTCTATTTTGCATCAAGACACATCCTAAACTCATGTGTGGCGATCATAGAGACGATAAATTCTTTTCCACCTCAAAGTTGAATCAAGATCGGTGCTTTCGTCAAAATCTTCTTCAATTTCTCGAAACTTTTTTATTATTTATCACCCATACATACGGTACTCCTTTTGCAATAGCTTAGTTAGGTGCAAAGAATCAATGAAAACCCTCAACAAAGCATCTATAATATCCACCAAACCTAAGAAACTCAATCTCACCATCGACTTTGGTGGTTTCCAATCCAAGATGACCTCAATCTTCCGAGGATCCACCCTTATTCCTTCAGCTGACACCACATGACCCAAGAAAGTCACTTCCCTTAACCAAAATTCACATTTACTGAATTTGGCATAAAGTTGCTTATCACGAAGTAACTGCAATACTATACGCAAATGTGAGTCATGCTCCTCTTCATTTCTCGAATATACCAAGATATCATCTATGAACACTACTACAAACCGGTCTAGATAAGGTTGAAAGACTCGGTTTATCATGTCCATAAATGCAGCTGGTGCATTGGTCAAACCAAACGGCATCACCAAAAACTCATAATGTCCATAACGAGTTCGGAATGCCGCCTTATGAATATCTGCCTCTTTCACTTTGAGTTAATGATAACCCGATCTCAAATCAATTTTAGAAAAAACTGATGCTCCCTTCAATTGATCAAACAGGTCATCAATTCTCAGCAAGGGATACTTATTCTTGATCGTCAATTTATTCAACTGCCTGTAATCAATGCACATACGCGTCGACCCATCCTTCTTCTTAACGAACAAAACCGGTGCTCTCCACGGAGACACACTAGGTCGAATAAATCCTCGATCCAACAATTCTTGAATTTGAGCTTTAAGCTCCGCCAACTCCTTCGGTGCCATCCTATAAGGTGTAATAGACACTGGAGGCGTTCCGAGCAATAGCTCAATACCAAATTCTACTTCCCGCTCTGGAGGTATACCGGAAGTTCTTCGGGAAAGACATCTAAAAATTCCTTCACCGTTCTCACATCTGTCACTGATAACTCCTTGGTATCCAAAGCACTAATAAAAGTTAGGAATGCTCCATACCCTTTTCGCACCAACTTTTTTGCCTTTAACGCAGATACCACATTTGCCAAGGAATTCCTTCGTTCCCCTATCATTACTATTTCCTTATCATCCGAAGTCCTTATTGACATCCGCTTTTCAGCACAATCCAAATGTGCCCGGTGCTTCACTAACCAATCTATGCCTAGAATGAGATCGAATTCGCTGAAAGGCAATTCTATCAAATCCGCCAAAAATATTTCTCTTTGAATTTCTAAGGGCACGCCTCTAAACAGTTTATTCACAGTTATTGACTGTCCTAAAGGACTAATTACCATCATCTCACTATCGGTAATCTCATATTCTATATTCAGGTTTCCAGATATGGCACTAGTAATATACGAGTGGGTAAAACCGATATCTATCAAAGCAGTAATAGGCACATCAAAGATGAAGAACGTACCAGTTATCACATCAGTTGCATCGCCATCTTTCCAACATCTGATCGCATAGACCAACCCCGACTGTCTTGCCTCTGCGTTACCTCTAAAGCTATTTCCTCGACTCGGTGCACCTTATCCGTGTCCAACCCCATTACCACCACGACCTGGTCCATGGCCTTTCGGTGGCTACTGAGCGCTTCTGGCCGACTGAGCATCAAGGTTATGAGCTTCCTGAGTCGTATCCATCCGTCGAGGGCAATTCTTATATTGATGATCCTTGGAACCACATTTATAACAAGCACCGCTTTTCCCCAAGATTCTCTGGGTGTCGTTTTCCACATTCGACACGCCTCGACTGATTAGTAGCCACGTGTGTTCTACCTTGTCGGCTCATCATTTCGAGGCCTCTTTTAAAACTTTTGAAGAACCCAATACTTTATATCTCTCTTACCTCCGACTCTTTCTGGTTCGACGTTTCGAGCTCTTAGCCTCTTCGACTATCTTGGCTTTCTCACAAGCGTGGCAAAAATTCTTACTTGTTGGGGCTATCAAGACCAGAACTCATCATTCAAATTTATCCTCAAAGTGTACACAAGTGCTCATGATCCGTTGGTACTATAGTTCAAGCATAACAACTTAAGCGTAAAATTTCGCCTCATAAGTCGCCACCGCCTTATTTCCTTGAACCGATTCAAGAATTCCTTCCTCCGAGCATCCACATAACTTGTCCCTACATATTTCCTTGAAAGGCGCTTTGAAGAATTCCCAAGTAATTAATGCAGCTTCATGCCTTCTCGAACAAGAAGCCACCATTGATACGCCTCGTCCTTAACAAGGACACCGCCCTCTTAGTTTTTGCTCTACAAAGGCACTCTAGATCGCCTATAATTCACTCTTCACCTCAAGCCAATATTCAAGAACATTCGAGCTACACCGAAACACCTCTAAAACTTCAAAGACCACTTGATTTCATCGTTCGATATCGACCAACGAGTTGTCGGCCCACTCTAGTTCAATGACCCTTTCAAGGACTCGCAACATTGCTCGTGTCAAAGCATTATCTTCTCTTCTATGGTCTTGTGATTCATTTTCTGACGCAGGTGATGCCGGTGCATCCATTTCTGGGATATGTCCCGCTTCCTCGATACGCCTCTAGCACTCTCGGCTCTACCACTACCACGCCTACCACGTCCGCGTCCTCTAGTGCTCATACTGTCTAACTCGTTTTAATCTGATTACGAATTTTATGAATTAGAAAACTATTTCAGTGTTTATTAACGATATTTTATGAGATTCATGAGATAAAGTTATTTTTCGCAAACACATCCTATAGTCTCGATCTCTACAATTTTCAACACTTAAAACTAGAAGTTCTAGAGTGTTCCTATGATCATATCATCATAATAATCATTCAGTAATGAATACTTACTTGACTTGGTGCCGGATGCTTGTGGTGCCATACAACCTTTTAAACATAATTAAAATAATTTCAAACGAAAGTTATTTGTTAAACCCTACCACAGCCGAGTTTTAAAACCGACTCTGATACCATTAAATGTAACACCCCAAACCAGGTCTATACGTTAAGACGAGGTTTGGTTTGTCCCACAGAACAAACATCTATTATCTAATGATTTAGGTAAAACAGTTCTACAAAACCATTTGAAAATGAAGTTTAGTAAAAACCAAGAATTTAATTTAAAATCGATGAATAAAGTAGTACTAGTTTGAAATCTTATTATTTAACATTTAATTGTTAAAGACTTCAAAGTAATTTTAAAGAGTTCAAAAGAATCAAAACAAGAATATTTAAAGAATCTCATATGTTTAAAAACAAAATATTTAAGGAAACATTATTAAAATAGTATTAGCCCAAATTTAGTATCTAAAGCATAATTAAATCCATCCACACATAAAATCCATAAAATAATAACAATAGAGGCCTTATTACATCATACCTAAAATAGTTATTAAATAAATATACTTAATTGAAGTTCATAGTTTATAAAACCCTTGTTCGAAGTATGGCCTCCACGAAGTCATCCCTACCAAGCTTCCATCAATTGCCATTACTTGAGAAGGATAATAAAGCAGAGTGAGTTACTCAGAACTCAGTGTATAACTCACTTACCATATCCACTAGGCCAAATCATCAAGACATTATATTGGGCTTGGGCCCATTTATGGATTTAACAATATAATAATAATGCATGTAGAATGAAATTCCCAACCAAACCTAAATTTTCCATCCGCTACACACCACCCGTACCAACAAACACACCTGTGGGGATCAAGCCAACCCACCCCGCTAACACACCAATCGCAGGCATAAAGCCATTTTAAATAATATTGTGGTGCACCACCGAACTAGATTGTGGCAAAGCCACCCGAACTAGATTTTTAGCAACAGGCCTTTCTTCTATTCGTCAATTTTTCCCAACTCATGCTATCATGTTTATATATAAAACATAACAATACATTCACATGATAATTTTAACAAAAGGCCCATAATACAAGTGAGTCCATATTTCAAATTTTCATTTTGGTCCATAAGGTAAAATAGCATTTTAGCCTATTTAACGATCTAGCAAACTTTGGCCCATATATCGATCTAGCAGTTTTTGGCCCATATATCGATCTAGCAGTTTTTAGCCCATATATCGATCTAGCAGTTTTTGGCCCATATATCGATCTAGCAGTTTTTGGCCCATATATCACATGAGGCATAAAAATTTACTATTTATCAATTAACCATTGGGGGCGTTTTCGTAATTTCCATGACTTTAACCGTTTTTATGCATTTACACAAAAAGTGTTAATTATTTTGTATTTCTCCGATTTTGCCATCTTTATGATTTTATCCCAATACTTACGGTATAGTATCTAACCCAAGAGATAAGTGTGAAGTTACACACCGATTACAAGTGAGAACTAGACTTTCCGCTTCGTCGATACCAAATACGCATCACGATAATTTAGAACACTAATACTATTTATAAATCTATTCTTATAAATAACGATCTAGACTTTACCCTTGGAATTTTGAACAACTTCTATATGCGGTTTCTCCCCGATTGTTGGTTTGTTACCCGTTGAATATCCATGAACAAACAAAGGCTCAGGAGTACGAACGACTTCAAATAATAGATTCTCCTCGGATGAGGGTCCACAACCCGGTGGAAAATCTCAGATTCTCGAAACAACCCTTCGCTTAAATTTTGAGGGAATAACGGAACCGCCCATCTTCTAAACACTATTCACCACCCTTTTCGTCCCTATCTTGATTGTCTCTATTGACAAAAGATCATTAATCCGACTAAATAATATATCGAAATTATGACTAACGATTTTAAGGGTGAGATTGGCTTACCATAAAATATCCTTGTTCCACAAGATGAAAATCGAGCGATAACGTCCCCCTAAGACGAAATCGATTAATAATCCATCTATATCAATATGTCGAGTATTATATATATAACTCCTTGATAAGAACCTTTACCTTGAAAAATATGATTCGAACTTAATAACTTCAAGATGACTTTGACGAGATGGTGATTCGGCCCTCCACTATCATACTAAAATATAACAAAAGGAAACGTTTAAAAGTAATGATCAATGATTTCGATCAAAAAGACTCTCCTTTACCATACTTAGGGTTCGGCCAAAACAACCAATAAACCAACATAAGAACCAAAAAGAAAGCTCTTACCTATTGCTTAAACGAGGGTTGGAAGAATAAATCAACAAGACAATATAGATGAATAGAAGATTCGACTTTGAAGGAAAAATTGAACTAAATGGTATTAGTACCATTCGGCCATGGAGAGAAAAATAATGAAGAAAGTATTTGAATGATAAATAAAAATGAAGAAGAAAAGAGAATGGGGAGAAGGTGTTATAATTCGATTTTCAAAGAGAAGAAAAGAGAAGGAGAAAAGAGATGAGTTTAGAAACAATATGCATTCGGTAATGGGGGAGGAGAAGGAAAAAGGAATGGCTTTTTGTGTTGGTAGTTTCGGCACTAGAGGAGAAATACAAGATGAAGCACTCGAGGGTTTTGCAAAAATGACCAAATGGTAAAAAAGAATGACCAAAAGAAACAAAACAAAATTGTTTTCTCCTAACATAGGCACATTCGCCAATAGAGGAAAAGAGAAGAGAAAGGTGTTTTGGGAGAGCAAAATGACCAAATGAAAATTCTATCAAGCTACCAACCTATTCCCCAAAACTTACCACAAAATTCAGCCTCCCTTTAGTCCAATAAGTCAGTCCATGTACATTGGCTAAAAGTCAAAGTTTTAGCCACACCAAGTTTCCAAAATAACACCCTTGATTCATGCCTTATGATCCTCCTACCTTCCATAAGCTTAGGATTCCTTTCCCCAAGTTCAAGCTTACCTTAACTATTAGCCACCTTGCCATAAAAATTTAGTCCAACCTTACCATAAATAGGGCTTGAGCGACACTTGATAAAAGGTGCAAAATTAAAGCTACCAAAATGCAATCCATGGTATTCAACCTCTCCCTCAAGCAATCACTCATGCACAAATTCCACCTTACTACTGGTTCATCTTATGCTAGTTTTTGACACTTAATTCCCTTAAGCATCAAGGTCACTTGTTCCACTTCAATAATATTCTTATTACTAAAATTTATTCTAGCTCTGAATAAATCCCGAGCTTTCTGGAAACCATATTAAACACACAAATTTATTCATTCACAAGCTAATTAAAAAAATGCAACATATCGATACTTGTTTTTTTAGGATGTTACATTTAAGTCCTTTTTATTCGTACATAAAAAGAGGTATTGCTTCGTTAAAATCAAGAAAACAAGTTTGATTTGAAATATTTGATAAAATACTACTGACCTCGAAGATTGATTGATAAATCGACAAATTTGAACTAATGCTCTTATAAAATCGTGACTTTCGAAAACGACATTTGAAAATTCGAAAGAGAATCTGAGTCTTTTGAGAATTTAGTTGATAATTCGAAAGACAATTTCCGTGTTAAAATTATTTGTAAAAGTTTATTTTGAAATCCATTTGTTAATCGATTTTGGAAAACCTTTATTTAATTTTTTTAGAAAATTCCCTTTTAAAACAATTTAAGCAAAATAATAAATATATCAAACATAATGCAAATAATAAAATACTCTAGAGGCCTTATTACAACATAAAACCCAAAATAGTGAAGGTAACGAAATAATATGGAAAGTAGTTTACTAGTAGTTGCAATCATCATTTATGAAGTATGGCCTCCACCGAGTCATCCATGGCCCCAAGTCCTCGTCACTGAGTATTACCTATAGGGATTAAGAAAGAAAAGGGGTGAGTTACAAGAACTCAGTGTATAATCCCCTTACCATCATCCATTGAGCCGGAACCCGTTTAGCAAAAACTTAGGCTTGAGCCCATTTAACAATAACTTGGGCCGAAGCCCATTTAGCAAAATAATGTAACAATTATATCATGTGTATGGAATGCAGTTCCCAAACCAAACCTAATATTCCATCCGCTACACACCACCCGTACCAACCAACACACCTGTAGGGATCAAGTCAACCCACCCCGCCAACACACCAATCGCAGACATTAAGCCATTTATAACAAATTTAATTATGGACAAGCCACCAGAATAACAGAATATACGTGGCGTGGCCACCAGACAGATTGTGACAGAGTCACCAAAATATGTGGCAGAGCCACTAGAACTTCTCTTCAATATTATCCCATCCCATGCAAAATCATGTATATGATGCATAACAAATCATGGTTTCTACAATATAACAACAGTAATTTATTTGGATATTTATTACAAAATTATAGCCCATTATAAAAATTTATCAAATAGGCCCATTTAGCAAAATATCAGATTGGCCCATATAACAAAATATCAGATCGGCCCATATAGCAAATTATCAGATTGACCCATATAGCAAATTAACAAATCGGTCCATTAAGGCATTTTCATATTTTGGCCCTTCAAGGCAATCTTATCAAATCGGCCCATTAAGGCATTTTCATAATTCGGCCCATCAGGGGCATTTTCGTAATTTGGCAATTTACCCACTAAGGGTAATTCAGTAATTTTGCAATCCAGACTTAACTATTAATTTGGGCATAACAATTTAAATTGTCCATCTGCGTCGTACTAACTAAATTGACTATAACTTGGGTTAGGAATCTCGAAATCTAAATCCGTAAATTTTTCTTGAAACTAAACTCATATATCTTCTTACTATAATTTTTTCAGAATTTTTGTCTTAACCATTTAGTACAGTTTATTCCTTAAAATTTCCTTATTACAATCGTCCAACGATTCTGACCTCTCTTGCCTTAATTTCAAATATCTCACTGTACAGTTTTCATATATTGCTCCCACTTGTTTCTAATGAAAATAGGCTCACTAAGGAATCTATACATATAAATTATAACCCATAATCCACTTTGTACAATTTTATATGATTTTTCCAAAATGATCGTGGAACCACGAAGTTAATCGTAACCGGTCTCACTAAAATTAAGATATCTCAGAATATAAAATTCCTTTTCTTCTCCGTTTCTTCTATATCAAAATAGACACAGTAAGATTTAATTTGATATCTCATTCACTTTCTAATTTCCTTTCTCCTATTTTCGTGATTTTTCAAAAACACGTCACTATTTCTAACTGGAACTGTTTTATTACAAAATATGGTTACTACTACGAATATACGCACTCCCGAGTGATCACGGATGCCGATTTTCAGTTTTCTTCGGTATTTCGACCGAATCACAAAACATTTCATACAAACTTTCAGAGATATGTGAGATTACATACCATTTCAAACATATTTTCAGAAGGTATGGGATTACACATGTAACATCCCCAAACCCGGCCCACGAGCCTTGACCGGATCTGGTTATGTCACTGCGGAATGACGGTTGAAAATCTTGGTCTTTAGAATAAAAACTTGAAAATTTTGTTAACTTTTGGAAAATGTGTCCATTAAAAATTATTAAATAATAAGCTTGGTTTAAATTAAAATATGTGAATTAAAACTTTATGATAATTTATTATATTATAAATCATTTGAAGAAAATATATTTAAGTATAATATAAACTCCAATAATCATAAATAGAACACCTTAAATAAAAGTGGCCCTTATTACAACCAAAATTAAACAAAACACTTAGTATTGAAATTTCTTAAAAATAATTAAATTAATCTCCTTCTGCATGGGCCACCATGTGTCCTCTCCGATCCCGGTCCAATCTCAAGAGTCACCGAAATGTTAGGAAAATAATTGGGTGAGTCATACAGACTCAAGGTGTAATTAAAACCACCGATATCCACCCACATGCTAGCCACAAATCAACCCAATTATCAAATTCAACATGTAAATATAATCATTTAGACATTACCACAACTGGCTTGGCCCACATTCAATCCACATTCAAGCATCGGGCTAGGCCCTTTCTCATTAATTCATCGATTATTGGGCTTGGCCCATTTCACGTATGTTCCCAAAACATACCTATTCATATTTCATATTGGGCTTGGCCCATTACCATATCAATTCATAACGAAACCATGCAATCATGAAACCCAACCCAATCCTAAGGTCCATCCGCTACACACCCCCTTAACCAGCCTACCACACACCAGGGGACTATCGAGTCACCCTCTCCTTTTATCTCCAAAAGGCAACCAATGCCACCACGATGTAGCGATAGCTAACATCAAACCACGATGGAGCACACAAAGAATCCATCAAGCTACGATATGGCATAAAGCCGATATCAATCAAGGTAACCACGCGAACTAAATCGCAAAGATCCACAACGCGACCTCGGCCAACAACCAATCCACGATGTAGCACAAAGTCGACATCAACCACGCATCAAGTACACCCGCATCTTCTTTCAAAAACCCACCCATGCACATGTAACATAATATAATGACATAATGAATAAAGCATGTACATGATATTCGTGCATACATTCATATTCATAGACATACTCACATACACGTATTAATAACCACATCTCAACAGATTTGATACTAACTGTTTATCGACATACCCTTTAAGGGTATCCGGCTCACATAGTCAACGCACTTATTAACACATATTTAACACATACACTTATTGCATACATATCATATACCCTAAATCGATGGGTTAATCACACACCTTATAACTCAAGCTCTAATCCTCGATCCCGACGCTATCGCTTAGCGAGACTACTGTTATCCGCCTATCGTTTTACACAGCCGCCCACACCCCTATGGCCAATCTCGCATGCAGTAAACCGATCTCTTCTTGAACTTCGGATGGGAGTTTTCCCTTCTCCTCTTGATTGGCACTCGCATCCATCGACGATACTTAATCGTAACACTTCGTTAATTATCAACAAAGTCATAAGCTAGGTAACAAATCTTAAATAAAATACCTTACCAACTCAACTGGTGGATCCCGAATGCTCTTACAACACCGCCGAAATCCACAATAATACCACATTAGATTCGCCCTAACATCATTCACTTAACAATCTTAGACTTAATCGAATACTAAATACATAACTTACCAAATAAACCCTTACCACCACTTACCAAGTCGATCGCTAGCGACCGAGGCTTGATGAATACCTCAAAATCCTAGAGTACCTTCAACAACGATTGCAACGAAAACCCAAGAGATCTATGCTAATATTCGCCAAGGTGCTACCAAATTAAGGAAAGGAAATTTACACAAGGGTGAGGTGTAGATTCGCTACCAACGATTGAGGAGAAGAATCAAGAGATCCACACCACACCTAGAATTCACCAAGGTGCAAACTAATAGGAGAGGAGAAGTTTGACTATCAAGGAATTAAAAGAGAACAATAAAAATATTTGACTAAAAAGCCAAAGGAGAAATCAGCAAGGGTTAATGTTGTTTGGGAGGATTTTGGTTAAAAATAAAATAAAAGAACTCCCCTAGAACATTCTACAAATGGTCAAAAGAAATTCAAAAGAGGGCGCCCATTAAATAGGAAATTAGGCACTTGCTCCCCCTCAAGACTCCACATTCGGCTACCACCTTCAAAAACTCCTAACCGCTAATTCAAATGCTAAACAACTCCAATTAAATCTTATCTTCATCCATTCAAAACAATTTGAATGGTTCCACTATTATCCTAATTATCCTACAATAAAAAACAAATACTAGATAAAATTAAACACCAATCCCACCTAGTCAGCCTAACACTTATCACCATCGCCCAATTAATTATAAAAAAACTTCAATTTACAACACCCATGTGCAGTCCCACACTCACACCAATTCAGAACCAAAAACAAATCTACCTACAAATTTCTGTGATTCAACACAGACTGGGAAAGCCAACGACCAACTAGCGCCCGTGCCATTCTACCACTTTGATTTTTATGCTATAAACCCGCAATTTATTCTTTTAAGCCTTACTTCCTTAGTCCCTTCCTTTAACGCCTCTAAAACAAAATAAAACTCTTTATCGCTTGCCACACAGATTCAACCAGTCCTTAATGGCGCCCTCCCCAAACTCATAAGCAAGACGAGCCACTTTGCCAACCGGTCTTTCACGTTCAATAACTCGCCATTTATTTATAAGCATACATGGCCCAGTCCCCTAATTAGCGCAGAGATAAAACAAAATTGCTGCCTTAGCAATCGAACCTTGACCCCTTAGGCGCCACCTTCCCAAGCCCCAAACAAGACCTCCATACCACTCCACCAAAGACTCTCTTGTGCCATAAATTACCTAAAAATATACTTAAGGCCTCCTTGGCTCTGCTTCCCTTTCCACTAAAAATACAAAATTTTCCAAGCCTTCCCTTTCATCCAAACATTTCTAAAACCCTAAAACCCATCCAAGCACTCCCAAAAACCTACTAACACTCGAATTACACACAACCTACATAGCCCCTAAAACCAGGGTGTTACAACACACCTTATTCGGAATCCGTAACACGATATTCTCTGCAGCACCTGAAGATACGATCGGTCAACAATTAGTCCAAAACCCAATTTACAACTTCATCCAAGTATTGCGATTGATTACCAATCTATATCACTTACAAACAATTCGAGTATCTTATTACGAGAGATAGGTGTTCGACTTTACCACTATTTCCGAAAAATCCACAAGTAGAGAGTATCGAGTGATTTCGTGCCTAACAACATAATCGATTAGCCAAACTTTCAATCCAATTAACACCATAACCGAATAGAGAAATCGAATAGACTATGAAAAGACTCTTTACCTTAATCGATGATAATCCCGATTCCCACCAATTGGCTTATGACTACGAATGAATCGACAAGGATTTGGTATTAGGCCACCCACTAGAACTCTACGAAAAAGAGTTGATCAAATATGAGAGTGATGGAGAGAGTGAAATTTCGATAAGAAACAAAGTGGAATAGCCGTATAGTGATGAACATACATATTTGGCTAAAAAGAGAAGAAAATGAAAGGAGTTGAAATGAAGCCCTTACCCGATTCAATCAAGGAGAGATGTCCAACACGCAAAAATGGGAAGATAGAAGATGATAGAAATTCGACTACTGAAGAGAAAATAATAAAGAAGATTTGATCATATGGTAATGTCGATTTAGGAAAATGGAAGAAAGGTTGAAGGAATGATAAAAAGAAGAGAAGAGATATGAGAATAAATGTTAGGTAATTCGGTTAACACAAAGGAAAAAGGTTGGAAAAGAGTACCAAAAATGTTCAAAAGAGAAAATAGGCTTTTCAAGCACAATCTTGCAAATAGGCTAGGATAATTCAGCTCCTCCTTTTTCCGAATCAAAACTGTCCACATTCATGCCCCTAATAGTCAAAAATTTGCCAACCAACATTTCCATAACATTTCCCTTGAAAAAGGCCACTTGTTCCCCTTACTTTCCCTTTTATCTTGATTTCTTTCCTCACCTTCATTCTTTCCTATTCTCCTTAGCCATCTTGCCACAAATAAAAAGTCCACCTTACCTTATTTACATGCTTGGGCGACACTTAAGGAAAGGGTGCAAAAATAATAGTCAATATTTGCACACAATAGGATTTGAACCTCTTCCCTTAAGGTACTTCATATGATGCCATAACCTCTGTACTAATTGCTCACTTATGCTAGCAATTTACTCATTTATTTCCATAATCTTTGAGGTCACTTACTATCTCTCCTTAATAGGCTTAAACACAAAATTTTACTAAGGCCCAACTTGAACCCGGAACTTCATAGAAACCTCGTAACTTTCCAAAATTACTTTCTTAATAAGTCCAACTTGAATTAATGCCATTCTCTTGTTCTCAAAATTTTAAACACTCCTACGCCCAAGGCCCAATTTTAAAACATGGGCCCAATCCTATTAGGCCCAATTTCGGGATGTTACATTCTACTTGTGCCGAATCTCTTCTCCCATTCGACTCATTTTTGGCTTAAGGTATGGTTTGCTCTTCCTCTGGTGTTCTTTATTTTCTTTCCTCTGAAGCCAAATCTCTCACCCTATTTTTTTTTACTAAGGCCAATTCAATCCATTCTCTTCTACCTCGAATCTTTCTTGTTTCTTTGGTGTAGGCCGAATCTGTTGGAGAGTTAGCATACCCTCTATCATTCTTCTAGCCTTTGGATTTCGAAAGTTGGTTGGTAAGTAAGGTTAATGCCGAATATAGGTGATAGGGTTGTACTTAGCGGTTGGTTCTTACTCAAGCCAAAAGGCTATTTTGAGTTCTTTTGTGATCATGATTAAGGTGTTACTAACATCTATTTTTCGTATGAAACACTGCTAGGGTCTCGACGTGCTTAATTAGAGGGCCAACTAAACACCTTTCCCTTGCAGTGGATCTCTTGGCTGTGGTAAGTGGTGTGGATTAAGTTGTCGATCTCAATCTATTGGATATGTCTTACTAAGACTAAGACTAATGGTTTAAAGTATATTTTTTTCATAGGTGCATAATCTCGGGAGTTTCAATCTACGCTCGTAAATAGGTGTGTAATCTCACACTCACCTTGATGGATGCATGTGACGCTCTGTGAATCGACCAAAACCAAAAAGCTAAAAATCGGCAACTGTGACCACTCGAATGTGCGAGCGCTCGTGGTGGTAAACTGAGACACGAATGATGGCGATAGATCATTGTGAGGGTCGCGATCGCTCTCGCAAAATTGAGGCTGTAACGGGCCTGACCGAGCCAAGACGGACTGAATGGGCTCAATGGGCTAATAGGCCCATATGGGTAAAATTGATGGAAAACTATCAAATGATAGATGCGATTGCGAAATCTGCAAAAATGAGAGCGAAACCACGTCTAATGGGCCACACAAGCGTGTGGGTCCCTTTGGGCCTGAAATGGATTTTAAGCTCAATTGTACCGTAGAGACCCAAAAAGGGGTCCCAAGTCACTCGATACGACAGTAGGCCTCCGGAAAGGCCGTAAAATATCTAAAAATTACCAAAATACCCTTAAAAGGTAAATTATCGAAATACCCCTGAGTTACAAAATTACCAAAATACCCTTGAAAGGTAAATTATCAAAATACCCTTGGGTTACAAAATTACCAAAATATCCTCGATGGGTAAAATTACCGAAATACTCCCAAAGGGGTGAAAATGACCGTTATACCCTTGATTGTGGTTGAATATCATGTGTATGATTTTATTTACACTTTTATATGTTTGATACATTGCATTTTATCATGTTGCATGGGGAGGGTTTAACGACTGAAGAAAAGTGTAGCCTGGTGGCTCTGCCACATACTATTTTAGTGGTTATGCCACACACACACACACACACATATATATACTATTACCTGGTGGTTCAGCCACAAATATTGTGATTAGCAGCTTGTCTGCAATATTGGTGTGATTGGCGGGGTGGGTTGACTTGATCCCCACAGGTGACGATTGGTTGGTACGGGGGTGTGATTGGTTGGATTTGGTTGGGTTGCATTACATTATCTAGACTTACGTGATTATAGTGCTTAGGCCCAGATTGATGTCATATGGGCTCGGGCCCATCCAGTGACCGTTTAGGGGATTATACACTGAGTTCTTGTAACTTACCCCCGTTCCCTTAACCTTGCAGGTAATCCCTAGCGATAGAGGATTTGGAGCTGCGGAGGACTCAGTGGTGGTCATACATGGGAGTTACTTTTCACGAAAATTAGTAAATCCGTTTTACTTTATTTATGATTATTTAATTTGGGTTTAATGTTATGTAATAAGGCCATTGGATTTTATTTTTCTTTTAAACTTTCATTTCAGCTATTTTTAAACTATTGATGATTAAACTCTGGGTTTTCTTAAAACGACAATAATCGTTTTTCCAAAATGTCACGTTTCCGCAATTTCTTAATTAAACTTTAGTAACAACCAAGTTTTCAAAAATAATAATAACATTTTACAAGAAAAAAATTAGAGCAAATCTGAATTTCGTAAATAACCAAGTTCGGAGTTTAAAAAGAATACGAAGTTTTTAACGAATGCGTAGCTTTTAAACTACCCTTCTATGTGACCTGCTAGATCCGGTCAAAACGTCTAGGCTGGGTTTGGGGTTCTGATCCTACTGTGCCCAAAGACTTCAAATTGACGACACCCATATCACAAGATTTTTACGGTTATGCCAAAGCGTATCCTAGCCCTTATATGTATCCTAACCCCTATATGTTTCCTTTTCCCATCAATGGCAGTTGGAATGCATGGCCCGATTCGAGTCCGTTCACGACTACTCTGACTGGCCAGCTGATCTGTAGGCTACCGTCGCATGAGGGATCGCACGAGGCGCCGAGGAGCTCTTCTTTTTACCAATCTCCTTCGCCTTATGGGATTCAAACACCTCCGCCATGGGTGATGCAAACACCTCTGTAGTTAATATTTTATCAAGGTGGGTCATCCTCCCAACACCCACAACTGCACCTCTCACGGAGGAACTGAATCTCACTGAGCAACCACAACCTCACTGGAAGCTAGCACAAGGAGGAATCAACGCAGAATGGCGACCACCCCATGTGGCAATTGATTCGACCCAAGCACTAACATTGATGTTTTTAATATATTTGTATAAACTTTTTTATATTGTTTCATTTAATAAAATAAATGTTGTTTTAATATTTCAATTGTAATTTAATTTTTATATTTTTAAAAAAATAAAAGTTGTTTTTATTTTTTATTGTAATTTTTTATTTTATAAAATAAATGTTGTTTTTAATATTTCAATTGTAATTTAATTTTTATATTTTTAAAAATAAAAATTGTTTTTATTTTTATTGTAATTAATTTTTATTTCATTTAATAAAATAAATGTTGTTTTTTATTTCAATTGTAATTTAATTTTATATTTAAAAAATAAAAGTTTATTTATTTTTTATTGTAATTAATTTTTTGTTTCATTTAATAAAATAAATGTTGTTTTTTATTTCAATTGTAATTTAATTTTTATATTTTTAAAAATAAAAGTTATTTTTATTTTTTATTGTAATTAATTTTTTTGTTTTATTTAATAAAATAAAATTTTTTATTTCAATTGTAATTTAATTTTATATTTTTAAAAATAAAAGTTATTTTTATTTTTATTGTAATTATTTTTTGTTTCATTTAATAAAATAAATGTTGTTTTTTATTTAATTGTAATTTAATTTTTGTATTTTTAAAAATAAAAGTTGTTTTTATTTTTAATTGTAATTTATTTTTTAATATAATAAATGTTGTTTTTAATATCCTAATTGTATTGGTTTAAGTAAGGACTAAATCGAAAATGTGAGAAAAGTTTTTCGGGTTCAATAGTAAACATTCAAAATTTGACGGGTTAAAATGTATATATGAAAAAAATCTTGAAGGGCCAATGGTGTAAATATTTTAAGGGTGGACCGATCTAGAAACTAATAAGAAATGGAAGAATTAGGACTAAATTGAATAAGTGAAAAAGTATGAGGGGTTAATTTGTAATTTTATCAAGATGGATGTTGATCCAATGTATGAATTTTGAAGGATTGTAAGGGGCAAAATAATCATTTAGCTAGAAAGATAATTTTGAAGAATAACGATGATGGTGATATTTTAGATTAATTGAGTAACTTTTTTTTTGTTTTGCAACTTAGTCCTTCTACAAAAGTTCACCATTTTCATAAAGAAATTAAAAGAATTTTCATAGCCACCAAAAGACCAAAATAATAAGGAGACTATCAACTATTCTGATTTGGACACGAGCGAGATGTATGGCATGGGTTCTTACACCATCCGCATAACTTCCGTTGGTTGGCCATTTCTCAGATATCCATATTGTTGCGTATTCTAGTCGAGTAAGGTCGACCCTTTGGTTTGTGATGCAGTTCTCTATCCGGTAACAGTTTATATGGAACAAGCGATACAGACGGCCACTTACGTTCATCTGGGACTGGTGGGAATATGTGTCTCCACACGTTGTACATGTATTCTATTTTATACACTTCGTCGACATAGCTCATGGGATCCAGATAGATATTCTGACAAGCCGCAATTACATAAGCGAATGGATAACGAAGTGCATCAAATATCCCACAGTCGCAAGTCCTATTTCTCAAGTGTACACGATATTGCCCGCCAATAATACCTTGGTTCGGTCTGTCAAACTCCGTCACATGAAACCATAAGTTGTCGCGATCGTGACACACTGTGTTCATAGTGTTGGCCCGTGCCTTCGCCTTGTTAATTTATCGCAATACTTTCACACACTATACATGGCCTCCCTGCATTTGGCCTTTATAACTCACTGCTCGCTTTGGAAATAGTGCCGCTAAACGAAAATATGTCTCTCGCACAACTGATGTTATCGGTAAATGTCGCGTTCCTTTTAGAATAGAATTTATGCATTTGGCCAGGTTTGAGGTTATATGACCATATCGTATGCCGCCGTCATATGCTTGTGTCCACTGTTTTAAGGTATGTTGCATAAGTAGTTTATGCCTTCTTCGTTAACTGAGTGCAAACTCGCCAACATCTCGTGAAAATGGTCCTTATTGATCTCGTACCTTGCCAATATAAGTTGATAGCAAATATTATATACCACTCTTCAATTAAGAATAAATTGAATATTTCAAACGAAATTATATTAATAGATATTACATACCCATGTTGGTCACTTTCTGTCGTTCACTTGTAGATTGATGTTGCCCGTGGTAGTTGGACGCAACATGCCTTAGGCAATATCGATGGTGTGTGTGATGCCACAGGCTTCCCTGTCGCTCTATTGCGGCTAGTATTCCAGGGCCCCGATCCGATATAACGCATATATTAGGTTAGGGGCAGACATGCCTTCTTAACCTCGATAGAAAGAAATCTCAGTCATCAGCTAACTCCCTTGGTGTTATTGCAAATTCAATTGGAAATATTCTCCCACTGTCATCCTGTGCCACAGTTAGCAATAGCCGATGCATATATCTACCATACATAAAGGTACTGTCAATTTGTACCAATGGCTTGCGGTATAGAAATGCGTCTCGACATTGTTTAAATATCCTGAACAGACACTTGAACACTTGGCATCCACGGAGCAATAGATCGTTATAGTACGCCGGTTCTATTTCAGGGTCTATTATGCTACTTGGGACATATCTCTCCAGCACCTGACACCACTGTCACACTTCATTATATGAAGCGTCCCACCGACCATGCAACTTGTCCAACATCTTCTGCTTAGCTATCCAAGTTTTTTGGTAAGAGGGCGTGTACCCCAATTGGCTACGAATATTGGCAATTAAGGTTGGCACTGAAGTCTTGGGATTTGCCTTCACCGTCGGTATTATTAAGTTAGCCAACATATCTGAATCCATCTTGGGATGATCTTGTGAAACACCTGTCAACGAAGTACGTTAAATAATGCAACATTACGTAATATCAATATTATTCTAAAACCTTAAACACCTAATGATACTATACTGACAAGACATGTATGTGGACCTTTGTACTTTTTAATCTCCCACAAGTCTGTCCTTTTCCTCAGCTAGGCCATGATTTTCCATGAACATGTACCCTCTTGCACTACACACTTGGCCTCATACTTATCGAGTTTGGATTTAACCACGATGTAGTTAACCCCGTTCTTGATGTTATATTATTTTAATGCACCAAGAAAACTATCCTTGTTGGAAAACTCTTTACCAACTTCTAATTCACCCGAATCTAATGATGAACTTGTACGGTCACGCCTTTTGTAAGGTAGTTCAGGAAACTCCAATGCATCGTCTTGAGATAAATCGACATTATGCATGTGGGCTGGAGGCGAGTACGCCCTGAATCGCGGATCTTCTTCTTCTTCATATGAACCCCCTTCAATATCTTTAGGTACGGTTGGAACAGGCTCCGATTTAGAAAATAATGCAACTTTTGCACCATCGGTGTCGGGCTCTCGAGATGGATCCATATCAGACTCATCATCCGACCCTCCACATCTACAATGAACGAGGTCCCCTCACCGGTGGATGTCGTGGGGAGTACATTATCCCTTCCTAAATAACTTTTGTAACGTCCCCAATCATATGTGGATTGCCAACCACTAGAAGTTGATGACGTTCACCAATACGTATTTCTAGCATCGAACGTCGAAGGAAGGATATGCATATCCCATCCACCAACCGAGTGTCGTGCAGGGGTTGTGTTTTCCATACTACCGCCAAACATGAGCGCTTCTGTATTCTGCCTCCCACAAACAGAGTGTCGACTTGGGGTCGTGTATTCCCCTCGAACATCAGTAGATGTTGAAGTCGAAGGAAGATCACTTGGTGATGAATATTGTACATATACCTCAAGATAGGGTGATCCACTGGAAAGATAAGTCCCCACCATTGCCTCCAAGCTCCGAGGACCTTTGATGTCGAATGAGTCATATCTTACGGGATCAACCGAAGCACAAAATCTATACTTAATAGACTGAACTTTCATTGGCGTTGTTCCGAAGATTTTAAACCTAATTCTTTTGCGAAGTTCTGTCAAATCTATGTTCTGGTTAAAAACCAGTCGTGCTGTGTTCTCCGATAAAAAAATAACACCATTTTCGGTATCACAAACCTCACCATCATAGTAAATAACAACACTGATACGTTCACTCATCTTCAGTTTCTATTTTACTTTTGCCTCAATTTCTATTATGCAACCTGAGAATAAAATTTGGCTCATTTATAGTTTAAGGACAATTAGGAACTACTGTAGCAAAAGAACGTCCTCGTGGGAGCTTTTTTCAGTACTCTTGCTGTAAGTGTATCCTGCTTGAAGTGTTTTGGTCACTATTTGTTTAGAAACGTCTTCTCAAAATTATTTTTCCAGAGATTATTGTAGCAAAAGAGCGTCTACGTGGGAGCTTTTTTCAGTACTCTTACTGACAGTGCATCCTCCTTGAAGTGTTTTGGTCACTATTTGTTCAGAAACGTCTTCTCAAAATTACTTTTCTAGAGACTACTATAGCAAAAGAGCGTCCACGTGGGAGCTTTTTTCAGTACTCTTGCTGACAGTGCATCTTGCTTGAAGTGTTTTGGTCACTATTTGTTCAGAAACGTCTTCTCAAAATTATTTTGCCAGAGACTACTGTAGCAAAAGAGCGTCCACGTAGGAGCTTTTTTCAGTACTCTTGCTGACAGTGCATCCTGCTTAAAGCGTTTTGGTCACTATGTGTTCAGAAATGTCTTCTCAAAACTATTTTACCAAATACTATTGTAAATTTTTTTTATATTGCTGATATATTTTTCCAAAACCCTAAAACCTAAAATTATTTTAATTAATTAACCCTAAAATCTAGTTCATTAATTTTTTCTTAAAAACCATAAACCCTAAGACCCTAAAAAATCCTAAACCATAGCCTTAAAACCTTATAAACCCATACCCTAACCCTAAAAACACCTGAAAACCCTATCAGGGGGAAAGGGCAAAAACACGTTTCCCAGGGAGCGTTTTTGCCACATCAGCAAAGCGCGCCCTCAAGGACGCGATTTGTGTTGATGTGGCAGAAAACGCTCCCTCGGGGACGCATTTTCCTGTTGCATCCCCTGAAAACGCACTGACATGGACGTGTTTTTGGGGGAAATGACCCTTTCCGATAAATAATTGGAAAACAGGTCCTTTTTCGTAAATTTTGTAAAAAAAAAGATATTTTATGGTAATTTTCCCTATGATAATACCTACTCAAATCTAATATAATATTACCACAAATGGCACTTTTAATCTATTACCACATCATTGATATTTTTAAAATTAAATTAAATAAATAATATTTAAAAATTGTTAATTAGATAAATTAAAATATTTAACATTATTAAATTAAATTAGATAGATAATTTTTTTTTAAAATAAATTAGATAAATATTTAAGTAGATAACCGAAATTTTGAAAATTAGATAAATATTTAATTAGATAATTTATACATTTGATTTAATTTAAATACTTTGTATGTATATTATATATATTATTGTTTATTTTAAATTTTGGTTTTAACTTAACTTTTAAAAATTAATTATCACATTTTTAAAAGAGTATTTTTTTAAATTACATAATTTATTTATTAATCATATTTTATGATTATTTTCAAAAATTACTTTAAAATCATTATTATATGTTTGCTAGAACTTTTCCCTACTTCACCCGTAGATGTATTCATCGGTCGGATTAGATCGGGCCTAAGCATGATTTTAACATACTTTTGTGCTTACTTAAGCTCGGCCCAACCTTAAATATCAGTTTGAAATTTTACCCAAACTCGCCCATATTTACAAAACACTAATTCAAGCCTATTTTAAGCTCGATCATATTTTTTAAATTTATTTTTGAATATTTATATTATATATATTTTACTATTTAATAATTTTATACATTTCTATTTATTGAAATTTTTTATATAGTCATCTTAACATTATTTTAATGTTTATATTAGAGTAATATTATATATTTAGTATAGGTTTATTTTTTTAATGTATTCTAAATTACATAATATATATAAATAACATAATATAAAATATTATAAGCTTAAAAATAGGTCGAGCTCGAGCATGAGCCCAGCCCATATTTTAAACGAGCCTATTTTTTTTACCTAAACCGATTTTTCGAGCCTAATATTTTTACCCAAACCATCCAAAATTTCAAGCGGGCCTTCAAGTTTGGTCAAGTAGCCCGACCCATAAACATGTCTATTCACCGAGGATTTAAAAAGTATAATATATACTAGAAATTCTATCACACACATATGTGTGTGAAAATTACAAATTTAGAATATAAATATGTGTTTAGAAATAACTTCTAATACATAATGAAATATATGGTTTAAAACTAATTAATCATAATAACATATGAAATATGCACGTTATTAAATTAAAAATTTAGATTAAAATATGAGATAATAAATTGTGTATGTTAAAATAACATTGTATAAAATACATTAAATAAAGCTTTGATTTAGTGGTAAGTTTAATGTTTTATCAATTTAATTGATGTATGTTCAAATTTCACCATATGTATATTTTTATTTTTATTGGTTGTTGTTAAAATAAAATGATTAAAGTATTCTCAAATAATATAAATTATTTTAATATTTTATATAAAATCAATAATTTAAATTACAATTATTTATTTATATTTTATATGATTCATAAAAATTTTCATTTTATATGAATTTTTAAATTTGAATATTTCTATATTTCTATATTAATAATTTATTATTCTCCCAATCTTTTCAATACAAATGCTAAAAATCCAATATTTCTAATTAATTATGATCTTAAATTATATTATAAATATTTATATTATAAACATTTTCTTAAAACTTATTTTTTATTTTTCATGAGCTTTCAAAAAAAAAAAGTCAGTATGCCTTTTTCTTCGTTACATTTGGAGTTTTAAAAGTGTTTTTCCACCGTAGAAGTAATAAAGAATACTAAGTTTTTGAGGTCAAATTTATAGTAGAAAAGTGTTTTTCACCCAAACATAAAAACTGGGATATAGGTACTTTTGGCTTTTGTTTTTAGGGTGAAAATTATCAAATTATTCTTATTTATATTAATTATTTAAAAGTATATAAAAATTATATTAATTTATATTTTATGTATCATTAGTTTTACAAATAATTTATCTTTTTATTTAAATGTATTTACAAATTAATTAATTAATTTTTATTTTTCACTATCATATTTAAAAAAATATTTTAATTTCAACCACAATTAAAAATTAATAATCTGTACTTTTTCAAAACATTTTTTACCACACTTTTCAAAAATATTTTTCAATCGCAATAAAAATGAAGAACTAGCCTATATAAAGTTTAGATAGACATTTAAATGTAATTTGAGGGTTGTTTTTAATTATAGGTATAGATATTATCTTAAATAAATATTATCCAGAAGAATGACATTGAATATATGAGTCATTATAAATATTTTTATTTAATAATTAAATAGTTCAAAATTAAAATTTAAAACCAAAATATATTATCTAAACTTAAATAATCAAATATGTATTGAATTTATTTCAATTCAACTATAAACAGTTGGATTACGTGGATGTTATAATTTGATGTTGCGAAAAAATATTATTTAGTCATATATATCTTTTAGGAGAGTTTCCATCTCTTCAGCTTGAAGAAAAGAAAAATTATTATTTAGTCATATATTTATTTTCAGTTGTTTTTAGGAGAGTTTCCACCTCTTTGCGTGAAGAAAATAAATTGATGGTAGAAGTTAGGAGAAGGTCAATATTAAAAATAAGACACATTGGTGCCAAATAGTTGAGCTATTGATATCTTTCTAGAATATATGATTTGTACTTTAGTCTGCAATTTTTTTTACATTTTTCAAATTTTAAATTATTTACATATTTAAATAGAAAAATGGGTTATCGTAACTTTTAAATTTATTTAATCTATTAAAATTGATCTTTCAAAATTTAGATTAATAATAAATTGTGAGTCTATTCCATTGAATATTATTTATATGTTGTTGTTATTTATAGGACCGTACAAGATTCTTGAGCGAATTGGTCCAATGACATATAGATTAGCTTTATTTTCAGAGCTTGAGAAAATTCACAATGTGTTTCATGTATCAATTTTACGTCAATATTATTCTTATCTATCTTATGTAATAATTTCGATTGAAATAGAGCTACAACCTGATTTGTCTTATAGTGAGGAACTAGTGAAGATTCTAGCTCAAGAAGTAAAAGAACTGAGAAACAAGTGAATAACTCTAGTAAAGGTTTTGTGTCAACGCCATGGTATTGAAGAAGCCACTTTTGAACCCGAGGAAACTACGAAGTCATAATACCCGAACCTCTTTTCAAGTAAAAATTTTCGAGGACGAAAATTTCCTTAGGGGAAGAATTATAACAGCTCGATTTTAGTGGTTCTGGAAGTGGTGGTTTTGGAACCCTGTATATCAATGGTTGAGTCAGTAAGTTTTCATGTTTCATGATTACTAGTCTATTATATTGTTATAAGAAATTATAATTAGATAATTTAGTTGATTTGATAATTGATTTTCGTATAATGACTAAATTGTAATGAAGGTAATAGTTAGTCATCCTTGACCTTTAAGAGTTAAAAGGTTTTATATAGCAATTGTCCACTTTCAGAGTTAGTGGGTGGTTGATGTATGGATTTGGATGAACACCAATTAGACTGTTAGTAAAATAAGACTTTGATCATTGTGAGAATAAGTATTTAAATGGAAGGAAAGATGATAAGGAATTGGAGCGGAGGAAGCGGAAGAAGAATTGAATTCAAGTTGTATGACTCAAGAAAAAAAGATTTGGATGTGATCTGAAAGGAAAAAACCAAATAAATTTAGAAAATAACAAAAGAAATAAGAAAAATAAGAAAAATGATTAAAAAAGGATAAATATTCAAAATAATAATTAAATAGTGAAAATATAGATTAAAGTAAAGTGGAAGATGGAACAATAAACTGATGGATATGATGGATAGAAGGATAAATGTCCAATTGAACCCTTTGAGATATAAATCACAACAAACTCAACTAATGACTCTAATCAACTCTCAAAAAAATAATCATTGGTAAATTGAAGGGTGAAAAATGAATTCCTATGACTTCTTGAAGAAAATCAAGAAGAAAACTACTTCTAAAAAATCACAAGAAAGAAATCTTGCATAAAGAAACAAACTCCCAGAGTTGAAAACTTTATTAATGAAAACAATTGTCTCCCCATTGCACAATGAAGAAGCCTTTATATAGGCTAGCTAAGTACATCCAAAAAAAACTCTAAAGTATACTGAAACTTTAATTAATCTAAATAAGAAGTAGTTTTAAACTAAAATTTTCTTTTTTGACTAAGAAACAAAAACTCCTAAACAACTTAAAATACTTAAACAATATCCGATTTTCGAAAGAAATAAATAATAAAATAATAAAACATAATAAATATAATATTGGGCTCATATATAATAAAAATTAACCTTAAAAACTGAACCCAATGTGATTTAAACTCAAATTAAAAGCTCGAAACTCGTAATTCCCGTCATAATCAATTCTAGAAATTTTGCTCGCGCAGTCTTCACTAAAACAGCCATAACTAGAGTTCCCAAGCTCGAAATCAAGTGATTCAAAATGCGTTTCGAAGCTAAGAGATAGATCTTCGAATTCCATGAGACATATAAACCCAAAAATGTCCAGATCCTATCCACAAAGTCATTGTAAATCTAATAATTCCTAAACTTAAAATTAACTACTTCAGTGAATGGAATTTAATAAATTTCACACCGTCTGTGCATGTATCAAAATAAAATGATTTTCATTCTCATGTTCTTCTCCGAAATCTCACCATAGTAGGCAGAAAGAAAAGCTTTAAAAATCTCCTTAGCCTTCGGTCTTGCATGGTAAGTAAATTGTAGTCTAATTCTCATAAATTTTATGTTTTTGTGAATGTGATAACTCAATTTAGCTAACTTGTGTGTCTGTTTTCAAATGTATTAAAGTTTCGAAGTGTTACCATTGTTACATGCTTGAGATGTTGGTGTTAATTAATTAGATTAGAAATTTAGATATGAAAAAGATTTACCTGGTAAAGTGAACAATTGTTATTCTTAATTATAAAGATTCAAGTATGAATGTCTGAAACGAGTTTAAATGTATTGTAACATGATGAATAGTATTTAGAATTTCAAGTGATAGAATTGAATTGACTTATATATATAGATAGTGAGATGATGAATGATATTTGGTTGATAAGAATTGAATTAAATTATGTTATAGATCAAGAGTTGAATCAGTAAAGAGAAGACCGCGAAAAAGGAAAGGTTGTTGAGTAAACTTTACCGTGTGTGTTACCATTCCACCAGGTAAGTTCATACAATATAAACATTGTTTAATCCTTCTTTAATTTTATTATTTAAATTGTATAAATTGAATTTGGTAAGTTAGATTCGGTTTGTTAAATATAGAAATGATATATTGAATTATGAAATGAAAGTGTCCCGATGAACTTAGTAAAAGAATTGTATACATAGATACATGTTATTTCCTGATGATTCTGAGATCCAGCATTTGTTGCGGATTCGAAGATACATGTGACACAAAATTAGCTTGGGCTAGTAATCTGATGTCATTTTAAAGGTTTAGCCTGGATTGGTAACCTTACATGTATATATAGCCCTGACCAGGCTTTCTTTGTGTCGATAAAGGTTTAGCTTGGATGAGTAACCTAACACCTTTGTATGTGACTAGCTTAGAAGGGACTCAGATGTAAAGAAAACATGTATTTTGAGTTCTTTTACAACGTTTCATCGGGTATGGTAGATTCTGCAATGAGTGAAATTGGTAAATTATGGAATAGAGGTAATAGGATAATTGTTGTTAAATTTTGAATCTGTACCCTTAAAAGATAGATTGACAAATTGAACAGAAAATTTTAATACATCATGTTACATATTTGGCGTAGTGTATTTGATTCATGTTAGATCTGGTGCCCTAAGTGTAGTATTTTTGTCGTAGTATTTTGTCTAAGTACACTTGTAACTTTTTCAAGTAGATTGATTATTAAAATTATTAATGAATTAAATTAATATACTTTGTATTATTATCCTCAAATGGTTTTTGCATGTAAAGCAAAATAGAAACAAATGTTGCTCATTGGTTTTCTATTGTTTAAACTGTTACTAAGTGATATTATGTGGTCGAATCGTGGTACAAAAAGACAACTTGTATTAGTAGATGAACCTAAACATATCCTTAATTTAATCAAAATGAGAAAATTGATTGAAAGGCTAATATGTTGTCTATCATGTCCAATTGGAGAGATGCCTTGTCTTGGGCATCGGAGTGGATGACTCCCAAAAGATAGACACATAGATGTGACTGACTGGACTAAAAGTATATCGAACAGGACCCAAGCAGAATAGATCTTAAATTTGTTTATGGGTTTATTCACTTTTGCTTTAAGTCCTGAGTGGATGATAGACTATGTATGCGTGACATGTACACTTTGATGTAAGTAAAAGCCTGAGTTCAAATAGATAAGGAACTGAAAGCTGGTGCGTTAGGTGTAGGACTTATGCAATATGTAACGTCATTCACGATTGTGGAATTCATAGCCCAAAACATGCGTAAATGATATCTTCTCAATGGCATTACATGGTTGATGAAAAGTAAACATGACCACGGGTTGTCCGTATTTGTGATGGATGACTTGATCACTATTTGATAGTGATTGACTTTCATAAAGAAAGATGTAATGTTTACCATGATATAAAATAGGATCATATTGGGAGAACGAATATTAGCCCAAAGAGATCAAGGATATCCTATGAGGGTAACATATTAATGACAATGTCATTGGACGAGCACTAAGTAGTTGCTTTTGTAATGGTATATTGGTGGGGAGAGCTGAGTCGCGATACTATAGCGGAATGAATTCATGACTAAATGAGTATAATCAATAGGCAAAAAACTGTAACTTAATTATAAATCATTTGAGCCTCAACTACATATGTCCAATTGGTCCTTTCACTAGCTCGTTGAAACCAGAATTGAATTGTGTGTTTGAATAAATATGAACAGAATGAATAGTGTCAAACCTCAAAATTGGGCCTAGTAGTTTTGACGGTAATTTAGGGATTTTAGCTCAAATGTGTTTGAAAATTTGAAGCATGGTAAATCAAAAATTTGAAGCACGGTAAATCGAAAATGCCTTTGTCTATGGCTTTTAAAAATTAAATCAATTTTTGAAAAGGTTGTTCTAAAAACCTTTAATTTTGAATAGAGGACTTTTTTTTGAAAAAAAGGTTAAAGTTAGGAGTACCAAAAAGGTAGATATATTAAATTTTAAAATTAACCCATTTCTTTTCCCCAACCTACAACAAAACTCATGAAACCCCTTCCCCTTATTTTTGTTTTGCCATCCCTTGCATTCCCAAGCTCTATTCATTCAATTTTATTTCCCAAACTTCAAATCCTTTGATTTCTATCGTCATTCAAGTGTTAAACCTCCCTCGAATTTCAAGAAAGGCATTAAAAACACCATCAATTTTGTTATCTCTCAAATTTGTAGATTTTCTTGATTTTCTACCAAACATTCATTTTTATCCCATCAAAGGTAATGATTCGATTTCCTATTAGTTTTTGATGATATATAGTCTTTTAAATAGAGTTTTTACCTATTGAATCAATATCTTTGAATAAATATTGAAAATTGGGTCGTTAATGGTGGATTTTGGGATATTGAAGGAAAAAGATTTTCCAAAGTGTTTTTAAATTTTTTTTAAAGTGATTAGAAGGTTTCTAAGCTTTCCCTAAAGTTTCGTTAAAGAATTTTAAGGTTTTATTGAGTATATGTAAAAATTGCCATTATATTTCGAAATTGCGGAACCATGAATTTGTGTAGTTTTGTGTAGTTTGAAGGTTGAGAATTGTTCTTGGATGTATAATTAGTCGATTGGAATTAGTTTTATGTGATAGGAGCGAGCTAGGTGTTGAGATTTTTACGTTTCGGCTAAGCTAGTCAGAATTTTAGTTTCATAAGGATCTAGCTTACGCTTGTATTTTTGGTTCATTTAAGTGGGTTTATGGCTGAATGTTAATTCTGTGATTTACTTTGGTGAAGCTTCGGAATCGTTAGGACCTTTTACGAGGAAAGAAAAAGGCAAGGAAAAACTAGTTTAAGCTTTCAGCATCTAGGCGAAAGCGTGAACGGTGAGTGTTTGGAATCGCTACTTATAGACACGATTCATAGTGTTAATTGGAAATATAGGAGTAGCCTAAAACTCTACTCTAAGTTTCGAGTGTAAGCTTTCTCATACCTGTAACACCCCAAACCCGGCCTAGACGTTACGACCGGATCTGACATGTCACATGAAAGGAATGTCTAAAAAAAACTGTGCGTTCGTTAAAAAGTTCGTATTCTTTTTGAAACTCCGTGTTTTGTGGTTTGTTTATAAAAGCCGATTCATTCAATGCCCATTTTACAAAGTTGTTATTAATTTGAATAAAATTGTATTTGTTGTGAAAATCTAGTTTAAGTAATTTTTAATAAAAACAGTTTATTATCATTTTAGAAAAATTCCATATTGAACATTTAATAATAAACAGTAACCAAATTGAAAACTAAAACCAAATAAAATACCAAAGGCCTTATTACATAACAAAATCCCAAAATTAAAAGTAAGTTTAAATAAAAGAAACGAGTTTATGAGAAAACATTGCAGGGCCACCATAAGTCTGCCTCGGCTCCCAAATCTGCGATCTAATGATTACCTGAAACATTTAAAAAGAGGGGGTGAACCATCGAGACTCAGTGTGTGATTCCCCTTACTACTCTAACTGGGCCTAAGCCCACAGTACTATATTAGTCCAATGTCATGGCATATCAAGAATGAGTGCAATGCAATTAATCCACATGATTCCACAAATGGGCTTGGCCCCAAATCCACATAAATCCACATACCACACATGATTATGCAAAATGCACCCAACCCAGCTTAGGTCCATCCTCTACACACCCCCGTATCCAGCCACCACACACCAGGGGATTACTAAATCGACCCTCCAACCTCTACACACCAATCTAGCAATCAATGCCATCCACCAAGTGGTCTAGCCACTGGTCCACGTGATCAAATCACAATATCCACGATGTGACTCAAGGTCATCATCAATCCACGATGAGGCACGAAGCCAACATCAATCCACGATGAGGCACATAGCCAACATCAATCCACGATGAGGCACATAGCCAACATCAATCCACGATGAGGCACATAGCCAACATCAATCCACGATGAGGCACGAAGCCAACATCAATCCACGATGTAGTTCAAGGCTGACATCAATCCACGTACATAAATGTACACCCTTTCCTTCATTAATCATATCCCGATCCCCATGCACATACAATACATTATGATGAAATGACAATGTAATCATTATGAACATATCAGACAACATATGAAACGGATTACCATCATAATCAGAATAACCAATACAACATAATCAAGCTAATCAACCTCTAAGGGTATAACAATAATTTTACCTACCAAGGGTATTTTCGTAATTTACCCACCCAGGGCATTTTCGTAAATTCACACCTGCAATGGCCTTTTTGAAGGCCTAATGTCGCCACGAGTGACTCAACTGCCATTTCCGAGTCATTACCGAACTATTGGGCCTAAAACTAGATTTTGGCCTATTCGGGCCCACACGCTCGTGTGGCCCACCTAGTACAAATCTAGCCACGTATATAAGATTCACCTAGTCTAGTTTACTATATACTATATCATCATACAATTTTTCATATGGGCCCACAGGCCCATTGGGCTCACTTTGGCCCATCGTGGCCCAAGCAGCCCAACCAACAAGAATATTACTGATGGCCTCAACTATCGCGTCGAAGCCCCACACGTGCACTTGCACGCTCGTGTGGCTACTATTGCCGTGACTCGGCACTTCGGTATTTGTCGCTCTACAACTAGAGTAGAGAGAGTACACACACACACCTGATAGGAATCCGATGCTAAACCACGCCGCGACCATTCCTGCACCCAAACGCCCACCAAGGTATCTTAACTCTCCTCCTGGAGTGCTTTTTATATAGCTAGCTCTTCACCTTCATTCTTTGTGTCTTTCCGATGTGGGATCCCTTCGCCAGTAGAGTTTAAATTCAACTAAAACTCTTGCCGTCCAATCCGCAAAATAAATACTCCCTTACTTATCATGAGATTCGAACCCAGGCTCCCTTGTAGTATAATCCACGCTACTAGCCACTTGGCGACAAGCTCCTCTTGTGTCTTAAACCATGCGCAACTAAATATAAACTATGGCCCAAATTCTAAGATCCAGGTAAAAAGAAACCAAAATGCAAAAGCTAAGACTTAAACCTTGGACCTCCTTCCTTCCTTGTGGCGTCACCCCTTTGTCTCTTATGTGGCGTCACTTTGCCACTACACCACACACTCCACTTGTGTCATTTTCCTCCACTTTTTATTCTTAAGGCCTACCTGCCAACTTCCAGGGTTTTTTTCACCTAAAACCAAAATTTCCCTAAAGCCTAAATTTGATCCTAGGACTTCCTAGAAGCCCTCTAACCTTCCAAAATCACTTACCTAATAAGTCTAACTTGCATTAATACCGTTCTCAAAAATTTTAAACGCTACTACGCCTAAGGCCCATTGGGCTCAATCCTACTAGGCCCAATTTTAGGATGTTACAATACCCCTGTTTAATTTGTGAAATATGTGATTATGTGTTGTGAAACTGTGAATTGAGATGTGATACTATGACATGTGAAATATGCTTGTGATGGCTATTATGAAAGTGTTAATCGTGGGCATATTGTACATGCCAATTGAATGTGATAACGATTTCCTTATAAAGTGAATGTATAGTGAAAAAAGTACAAAAAACGGTAGGTAAAATGTGAGTTTAATTGTGGATATTTTGGCCTTGTGATCTTTGAGACCATTGGATATAGTTGGCATGCTATAGGATTTGTGAGTACTCACCCTTATGTTGTGTTTTTGGGGTGTTAAGGCCCAAGACAAATTTGAAGAGATAAGGGAATGTGAGCTTGACTCCATTCAATGAAATATGTTGGTGTGTTTGGAGTGTGTCAACTAAATGCTACACTTTTGGGATATGTTTGACTTATCGAGTCATTGGTGTGTTGGAGATCCGTGTATTTGATGTGTGGTGATTAGAGCTCACTTTTATGTTTCATAGCCACATGTGCCAAATTATCGTTTGAATGTGATATTACAATATGTGATGTATGCGTACATAGGTGAATAATAAGCTAAATGAGTTGATTACTATTACATGAATATGTTCTCATAATAAATTGCGTATGTTGTTGAGAGCTTTGATCATTTTCGTTTAATGTGTGAATGCATGTCTATTTGGTGGTTATTCTGATCATTGACTAAGCTTGTTTAAGCTCACCCACTGTTTTAAAATCTTTGCAGACAGTTAGTGTGTGGTGTGAATGATGCAAAAATTTCCAAGGGGGTGATCCAAGTAGATTTAGCATTTGAGTACGTGATTATAACTATTTTGTTGAATTATGGGAATAAGGTAATGTGGTAGATTTGTTGCATGAATATTAACATGATGTTTTGTGCAGAGGTATCAATAATCGGGTATTTAGTATTAAGGCCTCCATGATATTTTGAATATGTAGGAAGTCAGTAGCTCATTTTGGTATCGATACCATTTCTCAAGTATCGATATTCGGGTTAAAAATACCGATACTTTTTTACTAGTATCAATAGTTTGCTGGTTTTATTTTTGTAGGGAAATAAAATGCTAAAATGGTATTTATTTTCTAAACGGTATTGATACCCCTTATAAAAATATCGATTCCATTGAATGGGTATCAATACATACATGATTTTTTTAAGATTTTATGTTAAATGGTCTTTAAGCATGCTATTAACTTGTTGTAAGGTTGATTATTGTATGTTTAAGCGAAATTTTAACTTCGCTAAGGGGAGATTAGACTTAAACCTCATATAGTTACTTATTATGATGTTAATTGCATGTCAATGAGATGTTTTATGCTTGTTGATGTGAGACGATGGTGTAGCATCCTATTACTTGAGTTCGAGGATCGGGCTGGGTATAGGGTGTTACATTTGGTTGTATCAGAGCTTAGGTTATTTAACACTCGGACCTATGTTATTGGTATGTGGATTGGGGTTATGAAACCTATGTGTCTAAATTTCTCTAATTTTTGGAATTGTTTGAGATATCTTGTTTGAACTACATGAATTTGTTTGAAATTGGGGTATGGATGGGAACACATTACCTTTATTCTAAAGTTTTCTTGTAGGAACATGACTTGGATAATTTCCCCGCCACTCACACCTCTTATTTGTTTGTGTATGTTAGATTATTAGATTCGATATGCCTCGTAGAAGTGTGAATGCAGATGCTCAAAAGGATGGTACATCCTCTGCACATCCTGTGCCATTGTGTAGAGTGTATATACCTGATGAGGGTGTTGACCTTCTGGTGGAACCTATGATTGGAGCGTTTTAGAGGATTTCTAGTGCTAACCCTACTCCTACACCTTACGAATCCTGTACCTGTTAGTCGAGGGTTGCCACTTGAACGTTTGCGAGCATTGGGTGGGAAAAGTTTTTAGAGTGAAAGGGACCGATCCGATCGTAGCTAATTACTGGTTAGAAGGAGTTAAAAGGATCCTCAAGCAGATGTCCTATTTTGATGGGGAGAAGTTAGGTTGTACTATGTCCCTACTCGACAGTGAGGCTTATCGTTGGTGGAAATACTATTAAGAGAGGACTAATTCTAACAGGTTGACTTGGGAATACTTTCTTGAGGTTTTTAAGAGGAATTTTATGGGTGAACAGTGCATGGAAGCTCGTAAATGTGAGTTTTAGAATTAGTTCAAGGTAATTTCACAGTGGATTGAGTATGAATAGGAGTTCGTATGACTTAGTCATTATGCTCTTGAAATGGTTCTTTCTGAGAGGGACTGTTGTAATAGGTTTCATTTTGGGCTTAATCGTGAGCTTCGGGTTAGTTGGTAACTTAGAACTCGAAGTGGTTTGATGAGTTGGTTAAGAAAGCCAAAGCTGTTGAGGAGAGTTTGGCTGAGCTACCTTGTTCTGTGGTAACTGAATTGGTTGGGCAGTGAGTTGTTGATCATACTGTTGCTACTCAGGTTGAGTCTGGAGGTCCAGCTCGAGTTTATGCTGTTAGGGAGCTAGAGGATCTAGATTCGACTGATGTTATCGCAGATACTTTTACGTTGCAATCTATTCAATTATTCTCTTTGGTTGATGCTGGTTCTATACATTCGTACATTTGACTTTAGTATGACATATTTGATCACTTATGCATACATGACTGAATTTACTTGGTGAAATGATTGAACTTATTTATGTGCATATTTCTTTTTTGAATGATATGAATAACTTTGAAATTGTTTCAATTGATGGTCTATGGATGAGTATATTATTACTATTGCTTGACTAAAGTAGCAACACCGAATTACTGTATTTAAAAATTGATAGATACTTATAACCGATTGTTCTTATTGGTATGATGTACAATGTAATTTAATGTTTAAAATTATAACTCGTATAATTTGTTTTTTTTTTTGTAAATGGACTCACATTGAATGGTATTATGATTGAATTAGTTTATTTTGAATACATTTAGATCAAGAACTAAAGAAGTCGATTTGGATCGGGAAAGGTCATATGAGCGGTCGTATTACCCGAAAGGGTAGGCATGGAATACTGTACATAGCCATAGAAACTTTTCTATGTGAATCGTTGCATGAAAGTATGAGATCATTAGATGGCTTGATGACTTGTTTCTTGTATGTATGCATGCATGGGATGGGATTGATTGATGGATTTATGGTAGGGGCGGTGGGTTGAGGCGATCGTGGCTTTGCCACAGTATAGTATCCAAATACTATAATGTATTTCGAGGTTCGCATAAGCGATCGGGGAAAATGACGGTAGCATAGCCGAATACTATCGTGTATTTCGATTTTCGTAAGACTCGGTCTATATGACAAAATGACCACCCTACCGATGTGGTGTGTAGCGGATGGAGGGTTGATTGTAGAAATCCCCACGGTGTAACGGTTGGTATGGGGGTGTGTAGAGGATGGACTCTTAGGTTTTGGGATGGGCCATGATGCATGACATGTTTTGTTACCATTGCATGCGGGCCAAGGCCCATAATGTGTTTGTGGGCCCTAGGCTTTTATGTGTTTTCAAGTTTTGCACACTGAGTCTTGGTGACTCACCCTTTTATTTTTCCTACTCTACAGATGAGCAGTAGACCATGTGTAACACCCCAAACCCGGCCTATGCATTAAGCCCAGATTTCGGCATGCCACACAATTTTAACGAACATTCAAAACATTTAACGAAGTAAAAATCAAATTACAAAACAATTAAGAACATTACTTTATCAAAAAATCGAGGTTTATTTGAAATGCTTGATTTAAAACACAAGAATTTATCGTTTGATATATATAAAGTAGTAATCGATAAAAATTTAGATTTATTAAATCGAATATTTCATCAAAAAGTTTTAAAAGAATTTTCTAAGTTTCTAGATAAGAAAAACTTTTATTTGAAACGAGAGTTATAGAAAATCATTTACAAAAACAAAATCAATCCAACTTAAATAAACTAAAACATAAATAAATCCATCCACACAATAAAATCCATAATTAAAAGGCCTTATTACATCGCCATTAATAATACTTAATAGAAATTATAAAAGAAGTCTCAAATTTTATGAACCACCATTTGTAGTATAGCCACCCATTAAGTCGTCTCCGAACCAAGTCTCGATCGATTGTTGTCCGAGGTGTAAAATAATAGGGTGAGTTACTTAGAACTCGGTGTACAACTCACTTACCATAGTCCACTAGGCCAAGACCATTTAAACATTTATTTGGGCCTAAGCCCATTTCAAAATATAATAATAGTATTTAAAAATAATAATGCAAATGATATGCATTCCCAAAACCAAACCTAGATTTCCATCCGCTACACACCCGTACCCAACCAAACACACACTGTGAGGCTTTAGTCACCCACCCGCCATCACAAAGTAGGCTTTAAGCCCAATATCATATTTGTGGCAGCCATTTAAATAATTGTGGTAAAACCACATCTAGATTTCAAACAACGACCATTGTGACAGAGTCACCTATCTAGAATTCGGCATTAAGCCTTTCTTCTCTTCATCATTGATCCTAACCCATGCAATCATGTTTATGCATTACAAAATATTTGTAAAGAAAACCATATTATAATTTATGAATTTTGGCCCATTAAAACACATTTCACATGTAGCCCATTTATCCATTATCATAAATGGCCCAATTATAAATTTTACTTAAGGCCCATTTATCGATTATCACATGTGGCCCAAATTCTCAATTATCACATATGGCCCAATTTGCCAAATAACACATATATTTAATTTTCCAAATAACACATATGGCCCAATTTGCCAAATATCACATATGGCCCAAATTTGCCAAATAACACATATATTTAAATTTACCAAATAACACATATGGCCCAAATTTACCAAATATCACATATGGCCAAATTTTCCAAATAACACATATGGCCCAAATTTACCAAATAACACATATGGCCCAAATTTACCAAATAACACATATGGCCCAAATTTTCCAAATATCACATATGACCCAATTTGCCAAATAACACATATGGCTCAAATTTGCCAAATAACACATATGGCCCAAATTTATCAAATATCACATATTATCGTTTTAACCATTAAGTCGACTTTCAATCGTTCACGATCTTACTCTGATTTCGAATTTTAACACTATCAATAATGTCATATTTTTGATTTCACCAACTTTGCGATTTTTAATCCAACTTTAACCATTGTATAGTCATCTAACCCATGAGATATAGTGTGAGATTACACACTGATTATGGTGAGAACTACACTCTCACTGTCGATATCTAAACAACATTCATAAGGATTAGAACACTAAAATTTGATATTAAACTATTCTAATATTGAACGATCTAAATCTTACCCTCGAATCTCGAATAACCACTATTTGTGATTTCTCTCCGATCAAAGGTTCAATACCAGTAAACGGTGGTTCGAGAGTACGTCGGACGAATATTTGATTTTCAGGATGAAGGTCCACAACTCGTGGAAAATCTCGATTCTGAACAGATCCTTCTCTTAAACTTAGGGGATTAATAGAACCACCCTCGTTCGAGTACTATATCGCCCTGCTGTCGATATTTCGATTGTCTTCAAAGACAAAGAAACATTAGCCCTAACATTAAACTATCGAAAATCTTAAAACTAAAGTCTTGAATGTAATCGTCCTGCTTTGATTTTCGTTGTCCGAGGAAATCTCCTTTTCACCGATCTATAATAGCTATAATCACTTAAGATGTAGAAAAGAAATCGGCACTCCACTATACCACTACAAAGAAAGAAGAATTTGTTTGAAGGAGAAAAGATTAAACTAAAAGAAAAGAATGATTCTTAAGGTTTTACCATCAACATTGGGCATAATGAAGAATGTGAGAGAGATGATATTTGAGAGTCTTTTCAAAAGAATGAAAGAACAAAAAGGATAGAGAGAGTTTATGTATCTATTTTCCAAGGATGAAAGATGAACAAAAGTGGGTCTTGAAGTTGGTGTATATTCGGCCAAAAGAAAAAGAAGAATGAATTAGGTTTCTTCAAAGTTGCATGGTTTCGGTACAAAAGAGAAAAGAAGAAAATGATACTAATTGGTCAAAATGGCCAAACAACCAAAAATTTGCCAATGGTTACAAGTACATTCGGCTAGAAAAGGGTTTTGGAGAGAATTAAAAAAATGCTCATGTTGCTAAAGAAATTGACCAAAGTCGCCGACTAATCGTCTCTCAAGCTACTAACAAAAATTCGCCAACCTCTAGCCGAAAACCGTCCAAATATGGACAATAGGCCATTAAAAAGTTTCAAAACATCTTCCTTAATCCAAGCCTTATGTCTCCCTTATCATACCAAAACTTCTTGATTCCATACCTTAAGTTAGTACTTACCTTATTCCCTTAGTCTACTTTCCATAAATGAAAAAATCCATCCTTACCATAAGTTGTAGCATTAAACCAGCTAATCGTTAGGATAGAATATGGGTCGTTACTAAGAAGAACTTTTTGAAACCCATTTTCTAAATCCACTTAAGGTTTGTTGAAAGCGCTCATTTTAAGTTATCTTGAAATTATACTTAGTCCAATTTGAAAGTTTAATTAAGTCAAGTTATTACACAAATTTCGGATGTGCTAGATGGCACGATAAAACATTTTTCGTGTTAATTTAGAAAAACGTGTAATTCAAATTTTCATTAAAATAAATTATCCAACATCTGGGAAAACTAAAGTAAAGCTTAATGAGGCCTTATTACATCCAAAATAAAACAACCCAATAACCAAAGTTAAAATAACAAGACTAATCGTCCATTTTGAGTCCACCGCATGCCTCCTCAAGTCCCTCGGCTCCATGTCCGCAATCTAAGCATCACACGAAAGAAATAATGGAGAAGGTTAGTCACCAAGACTCGATGTAACCCTTCCCGTTTAAAATATTTTTCATACACAACATATAACAATTAATATGCAAAATAATGTACCCAACCTAGCCAACCATACGCCCTTTGTCTACCCGTTGTGGTACCAAACCCTTTGGTGCCAAACCACCAGTGACATATAGTCACAATGTGTTACCAAAACACGGTGTCCGTAGACACAAATCGGTGATGGGGCCAACCCATCATGTGATACCAAATCAACGGCAGACGATCCCATATCTCAAGTGGGGCCAACCCACGGTGGTGTTAACCACAGGACAAGTCATATTGAGGTACCAAACCTCCGGAGGTACCAAACCTCAGTGACATATAGTCACGGTGTGTTACAAAACATGGTGCCCGTCGGCACAATAATGCCCCTCCACTCATCAATCCCACAACAGATAAACATACATATGTTTCATGCCATCACATTCTTAAATTTCATGTGTCAATACATCATGCTTACCAAAAGTAGTAATACTAATAAATCACATTACAGTACTTACACGAATCACCACTTATACCGATTATCGGGGAAAACTAAAGTCGGTCGATAATCGCCCATGCTTTCGATTTTCGTTGTCCGAGGAGTAATCTTTTATAAGTAGACGCTTACCACCACCTACCCAAAACCAAAGTCGCCGATTAATCTCCCCTGCTTTATTGATCTCCCATAAGTCGACAAGAAAAGAAAATACGAGTAGAGGGTCCGCCATCCCTTACCTTGATAATCGATTGAATTACAAAGAAGTCCCGAGTATCAATGCCACCGCACTATTCGGCCAAAGTGCAACCAAGGAGGAATGTGAGGTTTTCACTACAAGAGGGTATATCCGCTATTTGGAGGTAGGACAATAGGGTTTTGATCTATGAAGAAAAGAAATAGATGGGCTATGGAGATGTGGAGGATTCGGCCAAGGTTTTGGAGAGGATGTAAAAGAAAGAAAAATATAAGATGAGAGGGTTTGGAGATTCACTGCAAACTTGGAAAAAAGAAAACAAGGTGATCACTTAGGTGCTTATATAAGCATTGGCACTCCCCTAGTGTCCTTGCCGTCCACTTCTTCTAAAGAGTTCAAGATTCATCAATCTTCCTTGAATCACTCTAGACCACTTAATTTAAAACCATTCAAATAATTTAAATTTTCTAATAATAATCCAATGATAATTCTTTTAAATCTCATGATCTACTTGATTATCCTTAAAATAATATGCTTATATTATCTATTAATAATAATTAAAGAGTTTAAAGGAGAGAGGACTCCCTCAAGTGCCGATCAATATATTGCCAAAAGAGGATTTCAATTTTATCCTTTCAGAGATTCCACCAATACTCTACACTGGGGTGCCACTCCGACACACCCTAACACCTCGAAATCGATCGGAAAACCAAAGTCGTCGACTAATCGCCCTGCTTCGCCTCCTCCTCTCCGTCGATCCTCGCCTCCTCTGCTCCAAAGTTGGAGGTGGTGGTGGCGGTGGTACATCGTTTGAAACCTTGTCCCGACTGGGTTCGAGAGTCATCCTACCCTACCACATCCACGGCGTCCGTCCTCTAGAACTCATTCTATCTCTGCGCTTTTAATCGATTAAGAGAAATTTTATGTATTAGTGTTTGTTCCACTTCATTACTCATGAGAAATTTTATGAAGAAAAGTCGCTTTATAATCGCCCTGCTGCGATTTTCGTTGTCCGAGGAAAGTGAGTTGAATATTGGAGAAGTAGTTAAAATTTTGGACAAAATCATTGAGTTGATGTTTTATGGACCAAGGTATTTTAGTAATTTTACCCTAAGGGCATTTTCGTAATTTTCCACAAATCAAACTTTTCGGGAAAAATATTGTAAAAGAGTTGTTCTTACTTTTGAAGGAGTGATTTGAAAAGTATTAAAGCCAAGTCTTGTTGTTTCTTCTTTTTTTTTTAGAAAATCAAGGCTAATTCCCTTTGGGTTTTAGTCATAATGTTTAGCTTGTGTACCGCCTTCTTGGTCGTAGTGAACCAAGCTACGCACCAAGCGGGTTTCGTGTGGAGAGGAGGTGAGTCACACGGATCGCTTAAATACCAAGCTCCCACCGAACCTTTCTAGACATGCGCATGAGAGGTTACCACACCATCGAGCCCTCTCGAGTTAGGTGAACCCAAGCTACGCACTGTAGGATACAGTGAAGAGGTGGTGAGTCACTTGGACCTTAAATACAGTGCTCTTCGGTTCCAATCCTAGACATGCGTACAGGGGTTACCACACCCTAGCTCAGTGACTAAGTCATAGATTGGTTTAGTTCTTTAAGTCTTATGTTTAGCTTGTGTGTTTGAGTAATCTAATCCTAGGGTTCAAATTCCTATAAATCTATCTACGTTCCATGCTTCCTACCCTTCTACAGAATATAATTCACACAGAGGTTTAGATGTACTTACCTGGGCGGATCGGTGCCGGAGACTCGGGCCATGCTGCTTTAAAACCCAAAATCAATTAATAAGGCCTACTAAAACATTTTTGGGCCTTGGGCCCCCACAGCCGAGTTTTGAACTGGGCTCTGATACCAATTTGTAACAGCCCAAACCCGGCCCAATCGTTAGGACCGAATATGGGTCGTTACTAAGAAGAACTTTTTGAAACCCATTTTCTAAATCCACTTAAGTTTTGTTGAAAACTGCTCATTTTAAGTTATCTTGCCGAAATTATACTTAGTCCAATTTGAAAGTTTAATTAAGTCAAGTTATTACACAAATTTTCAGATGTGCTGATGGCACGATAAAACATTTTTCGTGTTAATTTAGAAAAACATGTAATTCAAATTTTAATTAAAATAAATTATCCAACATATAGGAAAATAACTAAAGTAAAGTTTAATGAGGCCTTATTACATCCAAAATAAAACAACCCAATAACCAAATTTAAAATAACAAGAATTAAAGTCCATTTTAAGTCCACCGCATGGCCTCCTCAAGTCCCTCCGGCCCATGTCCGCAATCTAAGCATCACCGAAAGAAATAATGGAGAAGGTGAGTCACCAAGACTCAAGATGTAACCCTTCCCCGTTTTAAAATATTTTTCATACACAACATATAACAATTAATATGCAAAATAATGTGTACCCAACCTAGCCAACCATACGCCACTTTATACCCGTTGTGGTACCAAACCACCGGTGGTGCCAAACCACTGGTGACATATAGTCACAATGTGTTACCAAAACACCGTGTGTGCAACCAAGGAGGAATGTGAGGTTTGGCACTACAAGAGGGTATATCCGCTATTTGGAGGTAGGACAATAGGGGTTTTGATCTATGAAGAAAAGAAATAGATGGGCTATGGAGATGTGGAGGATTCGCCAAGGTTTTGGAGAGGATGTAAAAGAAAGAAAAATATAAGATGAGAGGGTTTGGAGATTCAGCTAGCAAACTTGGAAAAAAGAAAACAAGGTGATCACTTAGGTGCTTATATAAGCATTCGGCACTCCCCCCCTAGTGTCCTTGCCGTCCACTTCTTCTAAAGAGTTCAAGATTCATCAATCTTCCTTGAATCACTCTAGACCACTTAATTTAAAACCATTCAAATAATTTAAATTTTCTAATAATAATCCAATGATAATTCTTTTAAATCTCCATGATCTACTTGATTATCCTTAAAATAATATGCTTATATTATCTATTAATAATAATTAAAGAGTTTAAAGGGAGAGAGGACTCTCCCTCAAGTGCCGTCCAATATATTGCCAAAAAGAGGGATTTCCGCGACTCGAACACAAGCTCTCCCTTGCTCCTTGGTGGCGTCACATGTAGCTCTTAAGTGGGCTTACTTTGCCACTTAGTCTAGGCTCATTTTATGTCCAAATTATCCCCATTTATTCTTATAACATCCTCTTGCTAAGGCTCCTACCTTAAAAGTTAAAACTAAAATTTCCTACCAAATCGAGCCAACACAAAGCATTAAATTGATCATTATTATTCCATAAATAATATCACAACAGTTCATACTTAAGAAAATAATTAAATTCCAAATAGCCCCATTTTTGGGATGTTACATAAGTATTGCTTGACTGACACTTGCCATACAAGTGCAAAATTAAAAATCATCTAATTGCTATCCAAGGGATTCGAACATCTCCCCTCATGCAATTACTCATGCGCCAACACCTCCTTGCCAATAACCCATCTTATGCTAATTTTTAACACCTAATTTTACTTAAACCTCAAAATCACTTGATCCACTTCAATTAAATACTCCTTACTAGAATTTATTCTAATTAGAATAGTTCTCAAGTCTTCTCAAGACTATACTAAACATGAAAATTTTTACTATACACAAGTTAAGCACTAAAACATGCATCAAATAAATACTTCAAACTTTAGGATGTTACACCGTGGACACGGGAGCCTAGGAGGACTCGAGGGGCCATTAAGACTTTCATTATCATTATGGATTATTATTATTGTTTTTGGGAATATATTTTTGTAATAAGGCCCCATAACTTAGGTTTCCAATTTATTTGTTACTTGTTTTACTTTATTTTACTTTAATATGTCACATGTTTATAAACCTATGTTTGCCCAAAGTCTTAATAATAAAATGGAGTGCTAAATGGGCTTTTCAAATCCACTCAACATAAAAGTTTAAGTTTCTTTTATTTTTTTTTCAAATAATGACTAAATAAACTGAAATTTTCAAAACCCATCGAAGCAAAGTTTTCAAGAATTAAACCCGTAGCATACTAGATCCGGTAATGACGTATGGGCGGGTTTGAGGTTTCTGATGTAAGTGCCAAATTGATGATGTTTTATAAATTGAAGTGTTTATATTGTAAATTGGCCATAATTTAAAGTAGTGGCGGTTTGGTATGCATGAAATAGTAAAATGTTTGTTTATGATTAAATTAATGACATTTTGGTAAATATGTTAATATATGTTATAATTTTGATAATTTTTACGTTTTAAGATCATTTGCTTGAATACTATCCGACCTATGCTTGAATTTCTGATTTTGATGAATATTTTGAGTTATGCCATTGATGAATATTTGTGTTTTTTGATGTTTGATGATGAATTATGAAAGATATGTTTTGGATTAATATGTTTTGTACTGAAATTTTTGATGAATTTGAGTAATTAGGGCTAAATTGTAAAAAATTATAAATTGAAGGACTAAAATGTAAAATAAATGAAATGTATGGACTTGTATGAGCATAAGGAAGATTCAGCCTAGGCATAGTGTGGTCATATTTTGAATATTTTATGTTTTATGTAATTTAGACTAAATTGTAAAAAGTGTAAAATGTTAGGGAGAAAATGGTAATTTGCCCAATTATGTGTTTTGGACTAAATTGAATGGTATTATGATTGAATTAGTTTATTTTGAATACATTTAGATCAAGAACTAAAGAAGTCAGATTTGGATCGGGGGAAAACCAAAGTTGTTAAGCAAATATGTGTTGTTAATTATAAATAAATACGAGTTTTATATGTTGGATTGTACCATATGAAATTAATGTGCGAAAATGATTGTACGAAATATAGCACTAAGTGTGCGAGAATATATATTAGCTACGGCTATGTGATGGCACTAAGTGTGCGAAATAGAGAATGACAAAATGAAATGTGATGGCACTAAGTGTGCGATACGTTATAAAGTTTGAATATATATAACTGACACCGAGTGTGCGAGTTTGCTGATCCTTTAAGTGTATCGAGTTATGAATGGGTAATCGAGCTAAAGTGAACAGGTATGTGTTAGATATTTACTCTTGTGAAATAAGGTAAGTTGGCTATTATAATTGTGATACAAATTATATGAGTTGAAAATGGAAGTTCATGTTTTTATAAAAGTATATATTCGGCCAAGTATTATTACATGTGATTTCTTAGTGAAGATTTATGAGCTTGGACATCAATATATGAATATATTCAAAAAAAAAAAAAAAAGAGTTGGTGACTTGACCTAGATGAATTAATGCATGGTTTTAATAAACCGAATGTGTATATGTGATTGTGATGGCATAAGTTGATTTTGTTATAATGATATTCTAATGTTAATGAGTTTTTATTTGCTTAAGACTTACTAAGCTATGTTATCTTACTTTGTGCGTTTACTTTTGTCTTTGTTTTATAGATTTTGGAGATCTGTTACGGGCTCAGGGATCATCAGCGAAGTTAATCACACTATCGTCTGTTTATCGGTATCTTTAAAAGTTAAACTTGAACATCTATGGCATGTATAGGCTATACTACCTTTTGGATATATTTTGAGTGATGTGTGTATATTAAGCCATGCAAAAATGGCTTGTTTATTTATGTTAAGTTCGGTTTTAAGTTTGAATATACCAAAAATATATTTGGTTGTGGTTTTGATGTTTTGGTCAATATATATGTTTATATGTGAACTATGGTATATATATATTTGTCAATGTTGATGAAATTATCCCAAAGTATATGTGTTTGGTATCATTTGTATGATGTGAAATTGTGGTTGGATATTTTATTGAGTGATTTATATAAAAAAAATAATAAGTAGAAAATATATTAGGTAAATGGCTATAATTTGGAATATTGATATTCGGTTATGTGATGAAGTAGGTATGGACAATATTTGTATGTCCTTGTTCATTGGTGGCAAATATGATTTTAGGTTTAATGAAAAGCTTGAGAAACAACCATTTTTTTTGATTTCATCAAATAGGTGAATTAACTTTCAGTGGATGTTATATATTTGAGGTGTCATGTATTTGTCATTAAAGTTGGATTGTTTTGGCTATATAGATTTATATATATATTTAGCCGAATATGTGGTCTATTAAATTAGTTTTGAATATGATTTTTGCTAATTGATGTGTTGGTGTGAAGGTTAAAATAAAATTTCTGATATTCGGTTTGGTTATTGGAAATGTTTCATATGTGTAAAGTGATTGAGCATAATAGAAGTTGACATTTAATAAGGCATATGTGTGTTGCATGTTATTTATATATATTTTTTGCTAAAGATTTAGCAAATGACCATATAAATAGTAACGTTGGTTTTTAATAAGTAAGTTGGTTTAAATAGAATTACATTAAGGATTGCATGTATGTTTGGTTTTAAGTAATGAATAATGAGATGTTTAAATTCTTATGCTTATATCCGGCCATTTGACAACGATTATGGTTGTATGTTTTTTAATTTATGTGTAACTTGTAATTTTTGGTTTGATTTAGTATATGTTCAATTGTGATGTTTTAAGATGATTAATTTCTATGTGTACCTATGATTATCCGAAAGTTGGGTTTAGTTTGGTAATACCTCATAACCCCTTTCCGACGACGGATACGGGATAAGGGTGTTACACATACTTCGAAATTCAAACATATCAAACATATCTATTTAATCAAATTGGTAAATCAATTATCATGCATCAAAGTCATGCTACATATACTTTATAAATCATAACTCAAATCCTAAAACCATCAAATTTCATGACATGCGAATATGTAGCTTAAAAACAAGTATATATATATTTCTTTTATTTCATATACTAAACATATATATATTTCACGGCATTCATTTGTATATATATATTCCATTAATTAATTATCAAACATGCCATTTAACAACACATTTCGATACTATTATCTCATTTAAATAAACAGCTAAAACAAATCCAAAATATATTCAATTCAGATCATAATAATGCAACCATTTCAAAAATGCGTTTTTGCCTAAACCAAACATGCCAAATTCGACAGCATATATATATACAAGGCTTCAACTAACACATAAATTCTAGCCAAAAATATACCAATTCATGCGCATTTCATACTTTAAAGCATCACCCGATATTATACCAATTTCCAACATCACATGATCAATCACATAACCAACAAAACAGCCATAATAATTTTGTCAAATACATACAGTATTTCAAAACATATTTAATTTCTACCTATCATTAGCTCAATGTAAACACATATTTTATACCATAATTATCTCACAAATGACCAAAGCAACTTCATTATAACAAATTTACCAAGTACATAATCAACCAATTACCAAGATCACATTTTAAACCATGAAACATATTCCCCAAAATGAGTTAAGTAATAAGGCCGAATACTCACCAACTTAAACACCATTTATAAGCCAATTCACAAAACAAATTATACATCAACACATAGGTCATTAATTAATCATACCAAATATCCAAATTCATTGATATAGCATAGTGATTCCATTGCAAATATAAACACATATCATAAGTTAAAGATGCATCCATCATTTACCTCATTACTTATTGAAATTATAAAACCATCCATCTCATTTTGGTAAGTATGATGTATAATCGGCTTTATAGCTAGCTCATTTTGGAAGTATGAAAAGTGGTATAATCGGCTTGGTAATAAGGTAAGGTGATGAATATATATATTTGATTGAGTATTGGTTATGTTGATTTGGTTTGAAATGTTAAAGTATACACATTTATTATGCTTGAATGGTTGAGTTTTTAGTTACGGTTCATGATGGAAAATAATGATTATATTTTGAGTATGTTTGATGGACATTTGAATAGCTAAAAGTGACATAGTCGTTTTGATATTAGGTTATGAGATAGCATGTTTAGTTTAAAATGCAGGTGATGGAAATGTTATGACTTATGAAGATTAAATTGATGACCGAATAAGTGTTTATTTGAGTGGTTGGACTTATGAGGTTTAAACATGGTAATTTGTATGTGAAATAGGTAAGCTTGAATTGATATTTGTGTTTAAAAAGGGTTAACTTTTATTTTGATAAAATGGTTAATGATACTATGTTAACTTGCGCATGTACTAGTAAAGTACAAGACCATATTTTTTTATGTGGTAATGTTTGATAATGTCTCATGTATAGATGTTATTTAGGTCATAAGGTTATATGTCCATACCTACTTATGAACTTACCTCGTACGGACGCAAACGGACCGGAACGACTAATCGATAACTTCCAATTTTCCCTATCCAAATTTGATTTCCACTTTTCCAATCTAATTAATATCAAAATTAACTTACTTATTCAACATTTCATTCAATTTTCATTCAAGAACATATAAATGGGCAATTTGCATTTTAGCCCCTAACATTTTGCATTTTTTCAATTTAGTCCTTATTTCAAAATAACACAAAATATACAAAATTTCACTAAATCCTTGTTAGGTCGAATTCTACCCATACTACTAGCAGAGTGTGTGAGTTTCCTGATCCTTTAAGTGTATCGATTTATGAATGGGTAATCGAGCTAAAGTGAACAAGTATGTGTTAGATATTTACTCTTGTGAAATAAGGTAAGTTGGCTATTATATTTGTGATACAAATTATATGAGTTGAAAATGGAAGTTCATGTTTTTATAAAAGTATATATTCGCCAAGTATTATTACATGTGATTTCTTAGTGAAGATTTATGAGCTTGGACATCAATATATGAATATATTCAAAAAAAAAAAAATGAGTTGGTGACCTTAAAGGTGGAAGATAGCTATGTTAGTAGTTATATGTGTATTCGACCTAGATGAAATAATGCATGGTTATATATATACATATATATAATTGATATGTTGAATTTTAATAAACTGAATGTGTATATGTGATTGTGATGGTATAAGTTGATTTTGTTATAATTATCTTCTAATGTTAATGATTTTGTTCATCAAAATCAGAAATTCAAGCATGGGTCGGATAGTATTCGAAGCAACGATCTCAAAAATGTAAAAATTATCAAAAACTGAACAAAACGAACCTTGAATTTAAGCTTCCAAATGGTCAAACTCACAAAGCTTACTTTCTTTTTGTTCTTTTGATATTCGGTCATGAAACAAATAAAAATGAATGCATGTTGTTTCTTTTATGTTTTATTATAACATATATTATCATATATTAACATATTTACCAAAATGTCATTAATTTAATCATAAACAAACATTTTACTATTTCATGCATACCAAACCAGCCACTATTTTAAATTATGGCCAATTTACAATATAAACACTTCAATTTATAAAAAAACATCATCAATTTGGCACTTACACATTTGACTACCATTGGTATCATCAAAGCATTAAAACATGGAATACATTATGGATCTTTTCTAACTCAGATGGCAACAACAATCTGTAAGCAATCGGCCCGATACGCTCTATAATCTCATACGGCCCAATATATCTCAGACTCAACTTGCCTTTACGACCAAATTTGAGTATTTTCTTCCGTGGCAAAACTTTCAAAAACACTGTATCCCCGATCTAAAACTCAATATCTTTATGTTTTAAATCTACGTACGACTTTTGACGATCTGACGCAGCTTTCAGACTATCGCGAATCACTTTCACTTTCTGTTCAGTCTCTTTGATCAAATCGACCACGTGTATCTTACTTTCACTGAGCTCAGTCCAATACAAAGGTGTCCTACATTTACGTCCGTAAAAAGCCTCGTAAGGTACCATTTTGATACTCGATTTAAAACCATTATTATATGCAAATTCAATCAGTGGCAAGTATCGCTCCTAGGTACCTTCAAACTCGAGAATATAACATCTCAGCATATCTTTGAGTATCTAAATGATTCGTTCGGATTGACCATCTGTCTGCGGATGGAAAGCAGTGCTAAAGTGTAGTTTCGTACCTAGTACATCTTGCAATTTCTTCCAAAATCGCGATGTGAACCTCAGATCTCTATCCGAAACAATAGAAATAAATACTCCGTGCAATCTCACAATGTAACATCCAGGAATTAGGGGCTTTGCATTTGTTATGTCTATGTGTGTTTGGCATGTTTTGTTTGCTAAATTGGTGTGTTTGGGGGCTCCGGGAAGGCTCGGGGTTAAGTTTGAGCCTTAGTGGAAATTTTATTTCTAGGCACTTTAGGGGATAGTTAGCTAAGGCAGGCTTTAAGGTTTAACACTTGTGTTTATTGACGCAAGAGAATGGGTGGTGAAGTGGCAAGGAGACGCCACTTGGTGTGCATGGAAGTGACATCATAAGGGAATGGCAGCAGGGGGAAGAGGTTTGAGTCGTGCAGCTTGCATTTTGGGAATTTCATTTTGGCACCAGGATGGAGGAGAGGTAGATTTGGCTAGGACTTTGGTGTGTGGGAGTTGAATGAGTCAACACATTTGAATTGAAGGGAGGAGAGGAATTGGAGGAGTATGAATCGGTCAACAAGTTTGAGTGGGGAGTGGAGAGTGAAAGGTGGAGGAAGTTGTGGAATTTGGAGAGAGGGAGAGAGGTTGGCCGAATTTGGGAAGGTGTGTGTGAGTGTGCACGGTCTAGCTTGATAGGTGGGGGGCCAAATCTTCATTGGTTGCTTTTGGTTTCTTTCTTTGTGGTGCATGTTCGATTATTTTGAGGGTAGTGCCGAAATGGTTTCCAAATAGGTGTTTGAGTTGGTTCATTTTCATTCCTTTCAATAGCATTTTCTTTCATTTCTTTTGCACTTTTCTTTGAAGGTTGATTCATCTTTCTCCAACCAAAACTGCAACCCTTCACTCCATTTGCTTCTTTTCTCATTTACCAAAAGTCAAACACCTTCTTCCTGCATCTTTCTTCTTCTTTTCTTCATAGCTGGATCTTCCTAGTTTATCTTCTTCTTGTTTCATCTTCAAAACCAAACCTATAGGTGCTATAGTCGAACCTTATTCTTTGTTTTATCTTCTCTTCTTTCTTCTTTACTTCATATTGTGTGAGGGCCAAATCTCCTTTTTGTGTCAAGTGTAGGCACCCTTTCGTCGATTTTTTTAATAGTCGAATATAGACTCTCCTTTAGGAATACTCTTGTGGCGGTAAGAAACTCTCTTCTCTTGTCATCTCATTCTTTTTCTTTTTCCTCTTTGGGGTTGGTTAACCGAAGTTCTGACTCACTCCTCGGGTTTTGGCCAATTATAGAAGGGTGTGTTTTCCTCATCTCTTTTTTGTGTAGTCGGTTTTCAAGAGGATTTTGGTAAGTAGTTGTTGGTCGAATGGGTGGTAATGGATTCTTCATTGATTCGGTTGGCCGAAAGGCCACTCTTTTATTTTATTTCTAAGAACCAATTCTAACTTGGTGATTGTTCAGGGGCTCAATCGATTCCTTAAGTGAAGTTTGTTAGCTATTGGTTTCTGTCGACCTAGGTAAGAAACTTCTTCGATTTTGGGCACCTAATCTCTCTTTCATTTTCTATGCCTTAACCCAGTTTCCTGATCAAGATCTTCTCATGGATACGAATGCCAGCCAAGTAAGGGAGGGGGTTGGACTCGTAGTCCCTGCCCCTAAGTTCAAATGGCACGCGGTGTCAGCCGTTTGGGATTTTCCATCGGGTTGTGGATTGGATTAGAATCTGAATAGACAGATTGCGGTTGTTCTCTCTTCCGAGAGTGTCGACAATATTGAGAGTTTAGTTTTCGTGTTTACAGGTGTGTAATTTCTCGCACCCTTTCCTATTAATTTGCGATAACTACATGCCTTACGCTTGAGTCGTAATGACGATATTGATCACCAAGATACCCTCGTGGGTAAGATTGAAAACACCAAGTAAGTTCCACTATGTTCTGTCATTAACAAATGTATGTATGAGTGAGATGGCTTGACTATTATGCATTTGGCGCATGATCATAATCATATTGTATGTTAACATGTGCATGGTCTCGGGGGTATAGTGCAAAGAGAGGAAACATAATTCTAAGACTGTCACCAGTGGTTTGGTACCACAAGTGGGTTGGCCCTACATATTATTATTTGTGACTATGTCTCAGTGGTTTGGGACCACCAGTGGTTTGGTACCACTATGATATTTTAGTGACTCGTCCCAGTGGTTTGGTACCACAGTGGGTTGGCCCCACAAATATATTTATTAGGGATTGTCACTAGTGGTTTGGTACCACAAGTAGGTTGGCCCCACATATTATTATTTGTGACTATGTCACCAGTGGTTTGGAACCACCAGTGGTTTGGTACCATAGTGGCTGAGTGCTACAGATTTTGGGTAGATTTAGGAGATGTGAAGGATGGAAACATAGTTTGTTTGGGCTGCATTGCGTACATGGTTATCTTACTGGACGATGTGGGCTTAAGGCCCAGTTTGCGTTATGCGGAGATTTACACACTGAGTCTCGGTGACTCACCCCTATGCTAAACTTTGCAGGTAATCATTAGATCTTGAATTTGAAGCCGAGACTGACTCGAGGTGGCCATGCATAAAACTCTGAGTAATTTTGTTTTCAATTTTTTTAACTTCACTATTTGCTTTGGATTTTGGTATTGTAATAAGGCCACTTTAACGTTAATTTGGGTTTCACTATGAAATTGATGTAGCATGTTTAACGAACTATCAAACCGGGAGTTTTCTAAGATTACAACTTTGATTAAACTTTTTTTTAAAAGAATAAAAATGGCTAATGAAAGATGGGTATCAAACATTAACTTGATTAAAGTTTCACTTAAAAATCGCAACATCACTTTTGACTGATAGCTTAAATGGAATTTTCTCAAAATTCGATTTTCAATGAATCAACTCGGCTTTATAAAGCGGCACAAGCTAAACAAATTCTCTGGATTTCCTCTAAAGGTACAATAAAGTTTGTTTTCAACTCGAGATTTTAATTAGTTCCCAAATCCTCTGTCCTGTAGCATACCAGATTCGGTCGTAGCATTTTGACCGGGTTTGGAGTGTTAAAATTATGGTATCAGGGCCTGGTTCAGAAGTTCAGCTGTGGGTATAAGGTTCAAAATATTTTCAAAAGATGGTTAAAGAAAATGATTTAGAGAAAATAGATGTTTTCGGTAAGCATGGCACCTGAGTCCCCGGCACTAAATCCGTACGGTAAGTCTTCTAAACATTAGTTGCTCAGCATGACGTAATTGTATGATGATATGATTTCTAGTACTAGGAAATTTCCCTTTAGAGATTGAAACTTGTAGGAATACATACGTTCGTGAAGAATTACTTTAATACTATTTTCATAAGATTGTTCGATAATAAATAGTAGAAGAAAATACTAACTCATAAACCTTTTAATTAGATTAAATCAAAATGATAAGCATGAGTGCTAGAGGACGTGGTCGTGGCATGCGAGGCCGTGATAGAGTCCGGGGTGTTGGGTCTGAACCTTCGGAATCAGGACATGGGCTGGAAGGTAAAGTGCCAACACCGTCAGTTGCGAAAGCTAATTTTTAGGATCAAATAGGCGGAGACGATGCTATGTCTCAGGCGATGTTATGTGTTTTGGAGAGAGTTGCTGTGGCAAGCACGGATCGAGAGGGTCAAAATCGTGTCCGAACGACTTGAACCAATGAAATTTGAGATGTTTAGGGGCATTTCTGGTGTGGCTCCTAACGTAGCTGAGTTCTGGTTATAGGCAGTTGAGCGCATCATGGATGATCTTGACTGCACTGCAGAAGAAAAACTGAAAGGAGTGGTGTCTCTTCTCCGAGATGAGGCATATCAATAGTGGCTCACGGTCAGAGAGGGTACAGCAGCTGACCGCATTACATGGGATTTCTTTAAATCGGCATTCTAGGGGAAATATATTGGGTCGAGCTATGTGGATGCTCAGCGGAAGGCATTCCTTAATTTGGTTCAGGGAAGTAAGTCAGTGGTGAGTATGAGGCAAAATTTTTACGTCTAAGCCATTATGCTCGGGGTATTGTTACAACCAATCATGAGCGCTGTGTCCGATTTGAGGATGGGTTGAGGGACGAGTGCGAGTATTGATAGCTCCGCAGTGGGAAAGAGAATTTGCTGTTTTAGTGGATAAGGCTAAGATAGCCGAGGAGGTGAAGCGATCTGAAAAGTAAAATCAAGACAAAGATAGGGGTAGGAATAAAATGAGTTTTGGGTCGTCGGGAGCTGCTGGGGGTTTTCAGAAGAGGCCTAGGTTAGATGGGCCGAGTCATGTTGCGAAGCCCATTGCTGTTAATTGGCCACCGCAGTGTGCTCGATGCGGAAAATCTCTTTTGGAAGAGTGTTGGGTAGGTAATAGAGGATGTTTTAGGTGTGAATCTATCGAACATCGAATAAGGGATTGTCCGTAAGAGCCAAATAGAATGCGCCAATGAGGCTTAATTATGTCTGACTAGAAGAGGTGTTCAAAGAACCACGAGAGGTCGTGGTCCGGCCAGAGGACGAAATGGTTTTGGTCGAGGGCGTAGAGTACCGAGCAGAGGTGCTAGGAATTCAGTTGCAAGACAGCCTGGGTTGGTTTATGCAGCTAGACACCGAGAGGAAGGTGATGCACCGGATGTCATAACCGGTACATTCCTTATTTTTGGGTTGCCCTTTACTGCACTGATTGATATTGGATCTACGCATTCCTATGTTGCTACTATTGTGTCGGGAACTCTAAACATAGGCTCTGAGATTGCTTCTAGGGAGATGACTATACTTAGCCCTTTAGGACAATCTGTAGTGGTAAACAAACTTTTCAGAAGTGTGCCTCTAGAAGTACAAGGGTTGGTTTTCCTGGCTGACTTGATCGAACTACCATTCGGGGAGTTCGATTTGATCTTAGGTATGGATTGGTTGGTAAGATATCGAGCAAACTTGGATTGTGCTACTAAGCGCATAGTGTTAAGGACTCCTGAGGATAATAAAGTTTTAGTGATAGGTGAAAGGAAAAACTAATTGTCCAATATAGTGTCTGCTCTAAAGGTGGAAAGAATGGTGAGGAAAGGATGCAAGGTTTTCTTAACTTTTGTCAGTGCATTGGATGCCAAGGAAGTGACTGTTAGTGAGATTCAAATAGTAAAGGAATTTGTGGATGTCTTTCCTGAGGAACTTCCAGGGTTGCCTCTAGATCGCGAAGTAGAGTTTGGAATTATGCTGCTTGCGTGCAGCTCCGATGTCCATCGCCCCTTATAGGATAGGCGCCGAAGGAGCTAGCAGAACTCAAAGCTCAGATCTAGGAGCTGTTGGATTGGGGGTTTATTTGACCAAGTGTGTATCCGTAGGGAGCGCCGGTACTTTTTGTGAAGAAAAAGGACGGGTCCATGCATATGTGCATTGACTACCGCCAGTTGAATAAGTTGACGATTAAGAAAAAATACCCACTGCCAAGGATTGACGGTTTGTTTGATCAACTTAAGGAGGCTTTGGTCTTCTCAAAAATTGATTTGAGGTCAGGATATTATCCGCTTAAGATCAAGGAAGCGGATATTCATAAGATGACGTTTCGAACTTGCTACGGTCACTACGAGTTTTGGTGATGCCATTCCAATTGACAAATGGACCAGCGATATTTATGGACATGATGAATCGGGTATTCCAACCCTATCTGGACCGGTTTGTGGTAGTGTTCATAGACAACATTCTGTTATATTCCAAGACAGAAGATGAGCACGATTTGCATCTTCGGTGGTTCTGCAGATTTTGAGGGAGAAGCACTGTACGCCAAATTCAGCAAGTGTGAATTTTGGTTGAAAGAAGTTACCTTTCTGGGTCATGTGGTATCTGCAGAGGGGATTAGGGTTGATCCTCGAAGATTGAAGCTGTGTTGGACTGGAAACCGCCTAAGTCCGTGGCGGAGATTTGAAGTTTCTTGGGTTTGGCTGGGTATTATAGAAGGTTTGTTGAGGGGTTCTCATTAATAGCTACACCGTTAACCAAGTTATTACGAAAAGGGGTACCGTTTGTCTGGTCAGATAAACAGTAGGAAAGCTTTGAGAAGCTGAAGAGGATTTTGACTGAGGCACTAGAGTTAATTCACTTTCGAGGTCAAAGGAGTTTATCGCTCATCGTGATGCGTCGCACACAGGGTTAGGATGTGTGCTGATGCAAGAAGAGAAAGTGGTAGCATATGCGTATCGACAATTGAGACCTCACGAGGTGAACTATCCCACGCATGATCTTGAGTTAGCTGCGGTAGTTTTCGCTCTGAAGATTTGGAGACACTACCTGTATGGGGAGAAGTCCATCATCTACACGGATCACAAGAGCTTGAAATATCTCCTTACCCAAAAGGAGTTGAATTTGAGGCAACGTAGGTGGGTGGAGTTATTGAGAGATTGTGACTGTTCAATCAAATACCACCAAGGTAAAGCTAATGTAGTAGCAGATGCGTTGAGCCGTAAGATAGTAACGGACTTGAGGGCAATGTTTGCTCATCTCAGCTTGTATGATGACGGAAGCTTGTTAGCTAAACTTCAAGTGAAACCTTCTTGGGTCAGTTAGATTAAAGAGAAGCAGTTGTCAGATGAAGCACTAAGTTCTAAGTTTCAATTAGTGGTAAGGGGTGAGACAGAAGATTTTAGTCTAAGCAGGGATAGGGTTTTGTGTTTTCATGGGAAGACTTGTTTGCCAAGGGATGTAGAGTTGAGGCAGAAGATTTTGCAGGAAGTGCATAGTAGCCCATACGCTATGCATTTTAGTGGGAGTAAGATGTACCGAGATCTGCGTGATCAGTTTTGGTGGTCGGGTTTGAAGCAAGAGGTTACTGAGTTTGTGGGTAGGTGTCTGACATGTCACAGTGAAGGCGTAACATCGCTTACCTTCGTATCTTCATACCGGTAAAGAATCCACTTTGGAAGTGAGAGAGAATAATGATGGATTTCGTGAGTGGGCTACCCCTTACGCCTATAAAGAACTTAGTATGGGTAATTGTTGATTGGTTAAAATTCACTCACTTCATTCTGATTCGAGTTGATTATTCACTACAGAAGTTAGCCAAGCTGTATGTAGCAGAGATCGTGAGGTTCCACGGGTGCTAGTGTCAATTATATCAGACAGGGACCCTAGGTTTACATCACGATTTTGGAAAGCATTGCATCAGGCGTTGGGTACGAGACTAGACTTCAGCATAGCATTTCATCCATAGACTGATGGTCAGTCTGAAAGGGTAATTCAGATCTTGAAAGATATGTTGAGAGGCTGTGTCATTGACTTCAGGGGTAGTTGGGAGGAGTTTCTACCATTGGCAGAATTCACATACAACAATAGCTACCAATATAGCATTCAAATGGCGCCCTATGAAGCGTTGTATGGACGGAGGTGTCGTACTCCTACTTGCTGGACAGAGTTGGGTGAGCGTCAGAAGTTGGGTCCGGAATTAGTTTTTGAGACTGAGGAAAAAGTTAAGATGATTCGGACTCGATTGAAGAAAGCTTCTGACAAGCAGAAATCCTATGCTGATCTGAAGCGTAAGGATATAGAATTTGCAGTGGGTGATCGGTGTTTCTGAAGGTTTCGCCTTGGAAGAAAGTTTTGAGGTTTGGACGGAAGGGCAAGTTGAGCTCCATGTTCATCGGACCTTATCGGGTGTTGAAGCGTGTGGGACCAATGGCTTATCAGCTCGAGTTACCTCCTGAGTTAGGGCAGATACATGATGTATTTTATGTCTCAATGTTAAGGCGCTACCGTTCGGATCCATCTCACATAGTGCCAGTGGAGGAAATCAAGGTAAGATCTAATTTATCTTTTGAGGAGGAATCGGTTCAAATCTTGGACCGAGATGTTAAGGTATTGCAAAGAAAGTCGGTTCTATTGATGAAAGTTTTATGGCAGAACCACGGTTCAGAGGAGGCCACGTGGGAGCCAGAGGATGTTATGCAATAGCAGTACCCTCACCTCTTTTGACCAGGTAAATTTAGAGGCCAAAATTTCTTTAAGGGGGTAGAACTGTAACATCCGGGAATTAGAGGCTTTGCATTTGTTATGTCTATGTGTGTTTGGCATGTTTTGTCTGCTAAATTGGTGTGTTTGGGAGCTCCAGGAAGGCTCGGGGTTAAGTTTGAGCCTTAGTGGAAAATTCATTTCTAGGCACTTTAGGGGAGAGTTAGCTAAGGCAAGCCTTAAGGTTTAACACTTGTGTTTGTTGATGCAAGAGAAGGGGTGGTGAAGTGGCAAGGAGACGCCACTTGGTGTGCATAGAAGTGACGCCATAAGGGAATGGCAGCAGAGGGAAAAGGTTCGAGTCGCGTAGCTTGCATTTTGGGAATTTCATTTTGGCGCCAGGATGGAGGAGAGGTAGATTCGGCTAGGACTTTGGTGTGTGGGAGTTGAATGAGTCAACACATTTGGATTGAAGGGAGGAGAGGAATTAGAGGAGTATGAATCGATCAACAAGTTTGAATGGGGAGTGGAGAGTGAAAGGTGGAGGAAGTTGTGGGATTTAGAGAGAGGGAGAGAGGTTGGCCGAATTTGGGAAGGTGTGTGTGGGTGTGCACAGTCTAGCTTGATAGGTGGGGCACCGATCTTCATTGGTTGCTTTTGGTTTCTTTCTTTGTGGTGCATGTTCGGTTATCTTAAGGGTAGTGCTGAAATGGTTTCCAAATAGGTGTTCGAGTTGGTTCATTTTCATTCCTTTCAATAGCATTTTCTTTCATTTCTTTTGCACTTTTCTTTGAAGGTTGATTCATCTTTCTCCTACCAAAATCGCAACCCCTCACTCCATTTTCTTCTTTTCTCATTTACCAAAAGTCGAAACACCTTCTAGCTTCATCTTTCTTCTTCTTGTTCTTCATAGTCGGATCTCCCTAGTTCATCTTTTTCTTATTTCTTCTTCAAAACCAAACCTGTAAGTGCTATAGCAGAACCTTATTCTTTGTTTTATCTTCTCTTCTCCCTTCTTTACTTCATATTGTGTGAGGGCTGAATCTCCTTTTTGTGTCAAGTGTAGGCACCCTTTTATCGATTTTTGTTAATAGTGAATATAGACTCTCCTTTCGACATACTCTTGTGGCGATAAGAAGCTCTCTTCTCTAGTCATCTCATTCTTTTTATTTTTCCTCTTTGGGGTTGGTTAACTGAAGTTCTGACTCACTCCTCGGGTTCTGGCCGATTGTAGAAGGGCATGTTTTCCTCATCTTTTTTTTGTGTAGCCAGTTTTCAAGAGGATTTTGGTAAGTAGTTGTTGGCCGAATGGGTGGTAAGGGATTCTTCATTGATTTGGTTGGCCAAAAGGCCACTCCTTTATTCTATTTCTAAGAATCGATTCTAACTTGGTGATTGTTCAGGGGCTCAATCGATTCCTTAAGCGAAGTCTGTTAGCTTTTGGTTTCTGTCGACCTAGGTAAGAAACTTCTTCGATTTTTGGCACCTAATCTCTCTTTCATTTTCTATGCCTTCACCCAGTTTCCTGATCAAGATCTTTTCATGGATACGAATGCCAGCCAAGTAAGGGAGGGGGTTGGACTCGTAGTCCCTACCTCTAAGTTCAAATGGCGCGCGGTGTCAGCTGTTCGAAATTTTCCACCGGGTTGTGGACTGGATTCGAATCTGAATAGACAGATTGCGGTTGTTCCCTCCTCCGAGAGTGTCGACAATATTGAGAGTTTAGTTCTCCGTGTTTACAGGTGTGTAATTTCTCGCACCCTTTCCTGTTAATTTGTGATAACTACATGCCTTATGTATGAGCCGTAATGACGGTATTGATCACCAAGATACCCTCGTGGGTAAGATTGAAGACACCAGGTAAGTTCCACTGTGTTCTGTCATTAACAAATGTATGTATGAGTGAGATGGCTTGACTGTTATGCATTAGATGCATGATCATAGTCATATTGTATGTTAACATGTGCATGGTCTCTGGGGTATAGTGCAAAGAGGGAAAACATAATTCTAAGACTGTCACCAGTGGTTTGGTACCACAAGTGGGTTGGCCCCACATATTATTATTTGTGACTATGTCTCAGTGGTTTGGGACCACCAGTGGTTTGGTACCACATATAATATTTTAGTGACTTGTCCCAGTGGTTTGGTACCACAAGGGTTGGCCCCATATATATTTATCGAGGATTGTCACCAAGGGTTTGGTACCACAAGTGGGTTGGCCCCATATTATTATTTATCAGTGACTATGTCACCAGTGGTTTGGAACCACCAGTGGTTTGGTACCACAGTGGCTAGGTGCCACAGATTTTGGGTAGATTCAGGATATGTGAAGGATGGAAACATAGTTTATTTGGGATGCATTGCATACATGGTTATCTTACTGGACGATGTGGGCTTAAGGCCCAGTTTGCATTATGCGGAGATTTACACACTGAGTCTCGGTGACTCACCCCTCTTCTAAACTTTGCAGGTAATCATTAGATCGCGGATTCGAAGCCGAGACGGACTCGAGGTGACCCTGCATAAGACTCTGAGTAATTTCGTTTTCAATATTTTTTTTAACTTCATTATTTGCTTTGGATTTTGGTATTTTAATAAGGCCACTTTAACGTTAATTTGGGTTTCACTTTGAAATTGATATAGCATGTTTAACGAACTATCAAATCGGGATTTTTCTAAGATTACAACTTTGATCAAACATTTTTTTTAAAAGAATAAAAATGGCTAATGAAATATGGGTATCAAACATCAACTTGATTAAAGTTTCACTTAAAAACCGTAACATCGCTTTTGACTGATAGCTTAAACGGAATTTTCTCAAAATTCAATTTTCAATGAATCAACTCGACTTTATAAAGCGACTCAAGCTAAACAAATTCTTCGGATTTACTCTAAAGGTACAATAAAGTTTGTTTTCAACTCGAGATTTTAATTAGTTCCCAAATCCTCTTTCCTGTAGCACACCATATTCGGTCGTAGCATTTTGACTGGGTTTGGGGTTTTACACACAATCTGAGAAATATACAATTCAACAAGTTTATCAAGCGAGTAGTCTATACGAATCGAAACAAAATGAGCTGATGTAGTTAATCTAGTTCACCCGGGTAGTAAGAAAATGTATAATGATCTGAAACAACACTATTGGTGGCATGGTATGAAACGAGACATTTCTAACTTGTTTCGAAATATTTAAATGTCAGCAAGTAAAAGTCGAGCATCAGGTACCTTCTGGATTGCTTCAGCTGATTATGATACCTGAGTGGAAATGGGATGAGTCACGATGGATTTTGTATCCGGTTTACCATTAACACCGAGCAAGAAAATGCAATCTGGGTTATTGTGGATAGATTGAATAAATAGGCTCACTTTGTTTCGGTTTGTACATATTATTTGCTCGATAACCTCGCTGAACTATATATTTCTCAAATTGTGAAACTGAACGGAGTACCTATTTCTATTGTTTCGGATAGAGATCCGAGGTTTACGTCACGATTTTGGAAGAAATTGCAAGATGCACTAGGTACCAAATTGCATTTTAGCACTGCTTTTCATCCTCAGACAGATGGTCAGCCCGAGCGAATTATTCAGATACTTGAGGATATGTTGATATGTTTCATTCTCGAGTTCGAAGTTTCGTGGGAATGATACTTGCCTCTGATTGAATTTGCGTACAATAAAAGTTTTCAATCGAGTATCAAAATGGCACCTTAAGATATTTTGTACGGTCATAAATGTTGTACACCTTTGTACTGGACTGAACTCAGCGAAAACAAGATACACGAGATTGATTTGATTAAAGAGACTGAACAGAAAGTAAAAGTGATCTGCGAAAGTCTAAAAATAGCATCAAATCGTTAGAAATCATATGCGGATTTGAAACGTAAAGATATAGAGTTTCAGATCGGAGACAAAATATTTTTGAAAGTCTCGCCGTGGAAGAAAATACTCAGATTCGGTCGTAAAGGCAAATTGAGTCCGAGATTTATTGGGCCATATGAGGTTATAGAGTGGATTGGGCCGGTTACGTATAGACTGTTGTTGCCACCTGAGCTAGAAAAGATCGATGATGTATTTTATGTTTCAATGCTTCGACGGTAAAGATTTGATCCTTCACATGTGTGAAATCCGTCAGAGATTGAGATTAAGTCCGACATTACTTATGAGGAAGAACCGATTCGCATTCTGGCTCGCAAAGTGAAAGAGTTGCGAAATAAGAAAATTCCATTAGTAAAATTATTGTGGCATAAACATGGAGTTGAAGAGGCAACTTGGGAGCCGGAAGATGAAATGAAAGAATGTTATCTGAACCTATACACCGGTAAGATTTTCGGGGACGAAAATCCTTAAGAGGAGAGTTGTAACAATTCGATTTTGACCCTATTCAGAACATTGGTTTTGGGACCACGAATCTGAGTCACAAAAATATTTTAAAAATTATCTTTGGTGTTTATAATGTGTGAATTTGTGTGTGCTAAAACTTCGTTCGAAAATTTTATCATTTGGATGCCCGATTTAATAAAAGGGCTTAATCGCGTAAAATGAAAAATTTAGTAGCCAAATGTGTAAGTGCCAAATTGATGATGTTTTTATAAATTGAAGTGTTTATATTGTAAATTGGCCATAATTTAAATTAGTGGCCGGTTTGGTATGCATGAAATAGTAAAATGTTTGTTTATGATTAAATTAATGGCATTTTGGTAAATATGTTAATATATGATAATATATGTTATAATAAAACATAAAATAAACAACATGCATTCATTTTTATTTGTTTCATGACCGAATATCAAAAGAAAGAAAAGAAAATAAGCTTTGTGAGTTTCGTCTATTTGGAAGCTTAAATTCAAGGTTTGTTTTGTTCGGTTTTTGATAATTTTTACATTTTTGAGATCATTGCTTCGAATACTATTCGACCCATGCTTGAATTTCTGATTTTGATGAATATTTTGAGTTATGCCATTGATGAATATTTGTGTTTTATGATGTTTGATGATTGTAATAGGCCAATTTACCCTGGGCCCATACAAAAAATAATAAACCCAAAATAATAAAATAAAGTCCAAGTCCAGTCCAAAATATATGATTTGGCCCTATCGGAATGGCCCATTACTTAAAAAGATTGAAGGTCTATCTACAAGCTTGACATATATGGAAGTACAATCTTCAAGGATATGCAATCTTAGATATGATATGCAAATCTTAGATATGATATGCAATCCTAGAAGATATGGTATGCAATCTTAGATATGATATGCAAATCTTAGATATGATATGCAATCCTAGAAGTTATGGTATGCAATCTTAGATATGATATGCAATCTTATAAGATATGGTATGTAATATTAAAAGATATGATTTTGTAATCTTAGAGATTTAATTTGTAGATATCTTTTAATCTTAGCCGTTGATGTAATTGATCTGTACCGTTGGATTTGGGGAGGCTCAACTATAAATAGAGGCCTCTCCCTTCATTGTAGACACTTGAATGACACTTGAGTTTTTGGGAAGCAATAAGAATTGTTGAGAGCATTCACTAAAATTTCTCTCCCTCTTGCGTTCTTATTTTCTATGGTTTGTTCTTATTTTATTCCTCATTCATGTTTGTTTTTTCAACCTTTTTATTTATCCACTTAATTGTTTAATTATTAATTATTCTTTTGATTTTATTCGCTTATTTATTATTTCAGTATAGAGATTTATTTTATTTTCACACTTTTATTTTATTTATTTTAAGGCAATATTTAATATTTGGGAGTTTTAAGAATATCGTGCCCTAACTTACTAGGTTTCTATTTTTCTCATTAAGTCCAAATGATTGAGTACTCTTTTTGAAATTAAACATATGGATTTTTAAATAAAAAAACTATTCTCAAGAATTTAAGATGTTGTGTCCTAACTCACTGATGCGACGTTTTATCATCTCGAGGCAAGGATTTCTAAAAAGCAAAGGATATTTGGTGTTTGGAAAATTTGAAAGATCGTGCTCTAACTTACTGAGTTTCAATTTTTCTTTTAAAATCCAAATAATTGAATGTCCATTTAAAATTAAAGGACATAAGTTTTAAAAATCAAAAGGATTATGTTTTAAAATCTTTTCAAATTTTTTACATTAGGACATTAATTAATCAATTAGGTACCAATTTTTGGGCGTTACGAGTGTGCTGATCCTTCTTGTTGCGTGACCGAATCCCGAGTCCATTTTCTCAAATTTTGTAGACCAAAATTATTATTTTAATAAATCAAAATGTTTTATTAAAATGATTAATCTAAAGGTGACCCGATCACACTTCGAAAAAAGATTGGTGGCAACTCCATTTTCATTTTTAAAGTCAACCCCGTTTTAAAAAAAACAAAAAATGGTTTCGATAGCTTGGCGACTCCACTGGGGACCAATAAGAGAGTCAAGCCATAAAATTGATTATTTCTTGTCCTTTTGTCTAAATTTGAAAATCCAATTTGAAAAATTACGATCCTTTTTATTGAATGTTGTTTTAATATTGAAAAGCATGTCTGCATTGCATAGCATGACCGTTGTGGTCACACCCTTTGAAGTGGGAGCGAGAAGTTACTCCTTCGTGAGGTTTTCACCTCCGTGCAGGATAGTGAATCGCTTTCGAGATACATCCGTACCTATGTCTTTGTGAGATTTTCATCTCCTTACAACCATAGGGAAATGTATTCCCCTGAACTGAACTCGGTCCGTATGAGCCTATAATGGGTGAGGATCGAGGAATCACTGGTTCAGGTACCCTCCCTTTAGAACTAAGTCACATATAGTGATCCTTAAAAGCCAACCCTAGATAAAGCTATATTGAACCCTAGTGGTCACCCAGATAGGTGCCTTATTTTGTTATTTCTCTTATGCTAACGTGTTCTCTTTTGTTTTGATTGCATTGCATTCACATCATAGAAAAGAGGTGTTGATTCAAATTTGATTGCTAAATAGAAAAGTTTGTCATGAGAAAACGGATTTTTTGATAAAGTGGATTATAATACGGTTGTCTGAATGTGGTCCAAGTAAACACAACGAGAGAAGAATGATAGTCCGTAAAGGAATACAAGGCCTTAATACCCAAGGATTCAAGCTAACAAAGACTATTCGAGAATCACCACGTCTCGGCTTTCTTGAAGAGGCTAACGAGCATTATGGAAATAAGTGAGTAGTGAGTTGTGGCCCAGATCAAGCAAAAAGGAGCTAGTGGAGGCATCTATTAAAAGTTTGTAAGGTTTGACCTTTGTGAATAAGGGGGTTAATGTTTTTGCTTAGAATATGAGGGCAAGGCCGCATATGCAATCCGTTTTATGTAAAGAAATTTGCTTTCTCGAAAAGTTTTTCTAATGAAATTGAATTCAAAATCAATGCCTCTATTTCTTTTTGCATTCATTTCATGCATTTGCATTACATAGCATCATATGCATTAAAATCCATATAAGGACTTTAATTAGGTAAAATTGTTTCAGCAACCTAGGAACTGACGAATGTTTACTGAATTGAGATCATGGCCTTAGTGCAAGGCCTGATGGATAATAAATTGAAGAGATCAAAACCCAAAGGAATATCAGGGAATCTAAACATTAATGACATATCCGAAGAGAGAATCGAGGAATAAAAGTTTCCAAAGCCCTTACATACTTCAGAGGATTTTAAACAATGGAACAGTGGAAGGAATTCCTGTATTTTTTAGAGGTAATATAGAGTAATATTCAGAACATGCTTGTTTCTTTAAGCCTAGAGGCAATAAGAATCCTTTTGTGAAATAGGCTTATGTCTAGAATTTTTATTTCAATAAAATGCATCTTTTTTAAGCAAATATTTTTTTTATTCTTCATATTGTAGATTCTTTTGTTCTTTACAATATTCTTTCATTCTTTATTCATAACCATACCATATAAATAATAATCCTTAGAATCATTTATTCTTTTGATTTTTTACCTTCGTACCTAGGTACCCAGATATCAACAACATGAGCGACGTTGTTATTGACTCCCTTTTTGAATGAGATATGGGTCTAGGGGATCTAAAGACTTTGAAGATGATAGAGATTGTAACTTATCTTCTAATTTGTTAATAATGGTAGAACAAGGTGAAAATGTGTAACATCTTGAAATTTAGAATTTCAAGTTTTGTATTATACCATGCAATAGGCTAGTGAAAAATGTTAATTGTGTATGTTTAGGGGTCCTAAGAAGGCTTGGGGTTGAGTTGGGCTTTAGCAAAATTTTTGTGTTTATGCAATTTAAGGAGAGAAGGTAAGTGGCATCAAGGCTTAAGGAAATAAGTGTGTATTTTACTAGCACAAGAGGAGCTAGTAGTAGAGTGGTGTGGCATCACATGAAGGAGCTTAAAGGGTGGAGTTCGAATCCCACCTATTGCAAAATTTTTAGATTATTTTGTGTTTCTTTTCCAAAGTGTCGGCCAAGGCTTTAAATAAGGTAAGGAAGACTTTTTATTGATGGAAAGAAAACTAAGAAAATAAGGTAAGGAGGAGAATAATGAAAGAAGTAAAGGAAATGAGTAAGAAGGGGGATATGTTGGCCGAATATTTAAAGGTGATTGGGATAGAATTTTTGGTCAACCATGACCTTTTTGGTGAATGAAGTACACGATTTTGGTAGGAGGAGTTAGGGAGTCAATTTTTCTTTTAGTTTTTGTGCAAATTGGTGCGTGAAAGGTTTTGGTTTCTTATGGAATTTTGGGTACTTTTCTTTTCCAACTTTTTTTTCCCCATGTTTTGACCGAAACACTCTAGCACATTTGTCCATCTTTCTCTCTTGTTTTGCCGAAACCCTCAATCCATTCTTGCTCATTTTTCCTTTGTTAACCAAAACTATCTAGTACTCTTTATCCATTTTTTCTTTTCTTTTTCACTATTTCTTCAACCTTTCTTTCTTCTTCTTTAATCAATATTTTGGTGGTCACCTAAAAATTATTTAATTTTGCATGATTTTGTTCATTTCTCTTATTGAAGTCTTTGAGAGGGTAAAGCATAATTTGAGGAAAGAATAAAATTTAACCTTTTGACCCTTAATCTCTTCTTCATTATTTCTTTCTAGCTTTCCCTTGTGTTGGCTCATGACTAGGAAGTGTCGGCAAGGAGCTTATAAGGAAGGTGTTGACCATGTATTTTTGGTTAGTGTATCAAAGGATTAAGGAAACAACTAACTTATGGCATGGAATCAAAGACTTAAGGAAAGAGAGGGAGACATAAGGCACTTATCAAGGGAAAATTTGGAAAGAAATCATGGCCAATTGACCATGTCTTTGGACGGCAATTTGGTATAGGAGGAGCCTAAATTTTGAGTTAGTTTTGGTGAGAAATTCTTTTCTCTCTTTGGTTGTTCTTTGCACTTTGTGCAGAATTTTATTTCCTCTCTATCAACATTCTTCTTGGCGAATTTTGCATTTGGTAAAGCCAAAATCTTTTGACCATTTGGTCACTTTTATTCATCTTGTCAATTTTCTTTTGTATTCTCCTTGTCGAAATCATCCATACAAAAAAATCAGTCTCTTCTTTTCTTTTGCCATGGCGAATATATTAGCACCTAAAGTTCATATTTTTCTTTTCTTCTCTTCTCTTTGAAATCAAGCAACAACATCACCATCATCCTTTCGTTTTTATATTATTTCTTTTCAATCGAAATTCTCCATCTTCACTCTCTTGGCGAATGCTATTGTGCCTATAAACCAAATATTTATTCTTCTTTTCCTTGATCATTCATAGTAGAACCCTTCATCATTTAGACACCATTCTCAATCCTTTCCTTTCGGTCGTGGAAAATAGGTAAGGTTCTTTTCCATTTTCGATTTATTAAGGTACTTTGGCGAATATCATTGGTTTATTGAGGGTCTTTTGGATTGATATAGCATTCATACTAATAACGTTTCTTTCGTTATTATTTAGTGCAATAACGAGATTGGAATTCAAGTGATCGGAGAATCGTGGAAACGTTGGAAGCGTTTCATTTTGGTAAGGAAATCCTACTCTTTAAAATCTCTAGTATTATTGATATTATTTTAGATCTAACTAAATTCCTTTGGATCTTGAAGATCAAAATAGGGAAGAAAAGGCGGTGTTTAGTTATCGTAAGAGGGTGGATCAGAAATCCCCATTCAAACGAAGAGCGGTTTTTGCAATCGGGATTTTCCACCGGGTTATGGGCCATCTTCGAAGGAAGTCCATTATTCAAGTGGTACGAACTTAGAACCATTATACGTTGGTGGATTCGCGGCGACGAACGAATCATTAAACGAAGGAAAACCAAAATCAAGTGATTCAAAATCAAGAGGGTAAGATTTTGGATCCATTATCGATTTAGATTATTTTCTAATTAGTTGTCTAACGAATCAAAATATATTTTAGGTGCTTGGAGCGAGAAGGATTAGTACTTTCGGTAACGAGGTGTGTAACTTCACACTTATTATTTTCTCGGTTGAATGTCAATATCGGTATGGAATTAAATCGTAAAACGATTAGTTCGGTAAAAACGTAAAAATTGATATTTTGACGAAAATAAGTAAAAACGTCTAAATCGTTAAAAAAATTACGAAAATGCCCTCGAGAAATTTTTCGTTATTACGAAAATACTCTAGTTCGTGAAAATGGGCCAAAATACTCTAGTTCGTGAAAATGGGCCAAAATACTCTAGTTCGTGAAAATGGGCCGAAAATACTCTAGTTCGATAAAATAGGCCGAAAAAAACTCTAGTTCGATAAAATGGGCCGAAAATACTCTAGTTCGATAAAATGGGCCGAAAATACTCTAGTTCGATAAATTGGGCCAAAATATTCTAGTTCGATAAATCGGGCCAAAATACTCTAGTTCGTTAAAATTGAGCCAAAACACTCTAGTTCGGTAAATGGGCCAAAGCCCACTAAACTGCTAAATAGACAAATTGCTATAATTATGGGCCAAATGAAATGTTATTGATAAACCCATCATGTTATGTATTGTTAATAAATTTAATATTTTAAAGTACATGTATAATTGCATGGGTGGGATATATGAAGAGAAGAATGGCCGATTGTTACAATATCGACTTATTGCCTCTAGTTCGGTGGCTTCGCCACAATATCGACTTATTGCCTCTAGTTCGGTGGTTTCGCCACAATATCGACTTATTGCCTCTAGTTCGGTGGTTTCGCCACAATATCGCTTATTGCTCTAGTTCGGTGGCTTTCTGCCACAATATCGACTTATTGCCTCTAGTTCGGTGGCTATGCCACAATTATAAAAAGGCTTAATGCCTACGATTGGTGTGATGGCGGGGTGGGTTGACTTGATCCCCACAGTGTGATGGTTGGTACGGGTGTTAGCGGATGGATATTAGGCATGGGTTGGGAATTACATTTTACTTGCATTATTAATTGTTTTAATTCATAATATATTGTTGAATTGAATTGGGCTCAAGCCCAAAGATAATATCTTGACAATCGGCCCAATAATGGTGGTAGGTGAGTTACACACTGAGTTCTAAGTAACTCACCCCCTTTTTATTTTTCCATCTCAGGTAATGGAAATTGATGTGGACTTGGGCCGAGGATGACTTCGTGGAGGCCATACTGCGAGAGAGGGTTATTTAAACTCGAACTTATAATAAATATTTTACTATTATGGATTATTGTAATAAAGGCCTCTATAAATAACTCATGGATTTTATGTGTGTTTGGGTTTTAAACTAAACTTTGGACTTTTTAATTAAGGTTGTGATTTTATGATGCTTTTTAAAAATAAATTTGAGTTTTCAAGTATATGAAATTCTTTTATAAATATTTTATTATAGTCAATTCATTAACAAACTATTTAAAAGTTTTGATAATACAATGATTTTCAACTAATGTTTTCAAATATTATCAAATTCAAATACTCTGCAATTTATTTATTTTAAAACCTGAAATTTATATTGAAGTTTTCAACTTATTGCAAATTTAAAGATAACTCGATTCATGTGACAAACCAAATCTAGTCTCAACGCATAGACCGGGTTTGGGGTGTTACATTGGCACTCTCTTCTTTGATCGAATCGGTAAGTGGTTTCTTTCTCTCTTTTCATTTTCTTTTCTCCCTAGTCGAATGTGTGTCCATCACTATTCGGTTGTTCTATTTTGCTCTAAACTAAGATATCATTTTCTCCTACTCTCTCAAGTCATGATCATCTCTTCTTTTTCGTAGTGTTTTAGTGGGTGGCCGAATACCACATCCTTGTTGATTCATCCGTAGTCATAAGCCAATCGATGAAAGTTGGATCTACCATTGTCAAGGTAAGAGATTTCTTCAAGGTTCATCTCGATATCTCTCAATACTTGGTTATTCTGCTAAAACAGATTGATGATTAAGTTTAAACGCTTATTCTAGGGACTAATCGTTCGTTCTTATCTATTCGTTGATCCTTCAGAACTAGTGGTAAGCCGAATCCTATCCTTAAACAACTACTTTCTCTTGTAGTAGTAATATTCTAACCGAGACTTTTTCAATGGAGGCAAGTGGTAACAATTTGAAAGGAAAAGCGATAGGAGAGCAAAAAAGGAGTAGATTTGCGATTCCTACTCCCAAGTTCAAGCGAAAGGCGGTATCGACAGTTCGAGATTTTCCACCGGGTTGTGGACCATCACCCGGTGAGAATAGACAAATCGTGGTTGTTCATGATACTAAGGGTAAATATTTCATTAGATCGTTAGATTTAGATATTTAGATTAATAAAATCTCATTTTTTGGTTAATCAAGTGTAATGGTGATTTAGGTGCCGACGATCAAGAAAGCTTAGTCCTCACCGTAATCAGGTGTGTAATCTCACACCGAAATTCTGTAAATCTGTGATTTATCATCATGTTAGAAAATCGATCGATGTTGCTTAAGAACTTAATAACGGTAATATGGTGTGAATCGAGTGATTTGCTTAAAAATCGTTAATACTAAGATTTGTCAAAATCTGTGTTAATTTGTAAAATTACAAAAATGCCCTTATGGGTCGAATTATGAATATACCCTAAATGTGCCATTTTTATCAAAATGCCTTAACGGACCAAATTGTTTAAATGCCTTTAAAGTGTTGATTTACCAAATGCCTCTAAGGGCCGATTTACGAAAATGCCCCTATGGGCCGAATTACCAAAATGCCCCTAATGGGCCGATTTGCTAAAATGCCTTAGTGGGCCAAATTATTAAATTTTTTTAATGGGCCGATTCACCGAAATTAATTCATTAGATTATTGGTGGTTATATATGCATGTGGATGTTTAATTATGAATGTTGCACTTTTACATATTGCATGGGATGGGATAAATTGTATGGAGAGCAGTGTAGCCTGGTGGCCTTGCCACAATTTGTTCATTAATGTGCTTAAATATGATTTTGGTGGCTTGACCATGAAAATATTATACTTTAGCAGCATGGTTGCAGAATGGTGTGAGCGACGGGGTGGGTTGACTTGATCCCCACAGGTATGATTGGCTGGTCGGGGGTGTGATGGATGGATGGGTTGGGTTGCATACACTTACTTCATTTAAATATTGTTATGGAAATGGGCTTCGTCCCAAGATTATGCTATATGGGCTCAGGCCCAGTGAATGACAGTAAGGGGATTATACACTAAGTTCTAGTAACTCACCTCTCCTTCTTAATCCTTGTAGGTAATACTCAGTGATGTGGACTTGGGCCATGGATGACTTGGTGGAGGCCATACTTTAGAAATGGCATTTTGGACTTTAGTAAATTTCATTTTCCACTTTATTACTTTTCCTATTTTGGGTTTAAAGCTGTAATAAGGCCTTTGGGATAAACTTTAATTTGCTTTATGTTTAGACGTATTTATTATTTTTCTTGAATTATTTTAAATGGGGATTTTCTAAAATCATAAATAAAGGTTTTCCAAAATAGATTAACAAATGGATTTCATAATAAACTTTTACAAATAATTTAACTCAAAAATTCTCTTTGAATTATCAACAATATTTTTTAAAAGATTACTAGTTTAATTATCGATTCTTCAATCAACCTTTCAAGATTAATAGTATTTTATCGAGTAATTCTAAATCAAATTTGTTTTCTTAAACAATAGCATAATAACAACATCTTTAGTAAGAATCATAAGTTCTTTATTCTTTTTTTTCATGTGACATGCCAGATCTGGTCATACCGCATGGGCCGGGTTTGGGGTGTTACAAAATGGATCCTACCTTACATAGCGTCAGTTGACATTGCGAGCCTAGGAAAGGGGTGAAGATTGAAGCCTAGCCTACCATAGAAATAAAGTAAGATATCATTGAGTTGTTTTCAATTCAAAGATGTTTTTGCGTGATCATATCAAGACATGCCTGAGCTACTAAGACATGGGCTAAACATGAGGATCATGTACTGTTGGTCTACCATGGAAGGGGATCGCATCAGTTATACCCCATAATTCTAAAAAGACAAGATTTATATGACTCTTCCATTTTCTTCACTGACTTTTCTATATGTGGGGCATAGATTTTATGGGATCGATCTCGTCACAAGCTTCTAGTCGATATCGATTCATTATCGTGGTTGTCGTTTACTTCACTAAAAGGGTGGAAGTAACTTTATATGCCAATGTTACAAGGTTGAAGTCATTTAAAAAAAAAAAAAAGGGAAGAATAAAGGAAAGGATCAGATGCCAACAAAGAATGCATAACTGTACAAAGTCAAAGTTTACAGTTTGTCCAAAGATCAAGCAACATATCACAGTGCAGCAAAAGTTACCAAAAAAAAAAAAAAGAAAAAAAAACAACAAAAACTATGAAAGGTGATTAAGACTTGTAAAGATTGGCATGAGAAGCTACCATTTATCCTCTGTCTTATTGAACGTCGACCAGAACCTTTGTTGGGGCAAAATTTTACCCATTGGTTTATGGAATTGAAGCTTGTTTTCCAATTGAACCTAATCAAAGAAAAGGTTAAAAGTTATCCATCACGGTCGGATGATGAGAGCTTACGACAAAGAGGTTCATCCTAGATAATTTCACGAGGGGAACTTGATGAAGATTCTTTTTATACAAAAGATCTTCAAAGAAGAGCAGATGCCAAACTGGGAAGGACCTTATGTAGTAAGAAGGAGCCTGTGCTAGAGGAGCATTGATATTGACCGTGATGGATGCCAAAGACTTGCCTAATCCGGAGAATTCAGGTGATCTCAGATTATCATCTGTTTGAAGATCTGACTCTATTTTCCTCTTACCATAAGGATCCCGTTTGTCAATTTCCCTAGGTTTAGGTGTTTCATACTCATATGGATATGGTTGTTTAGTATCCAGAATTTTTTGTCTGAATTCTAAGGCATAGACACTCTTCTATTAGAGGGTCTGTTATGGATATAAAGTAATTTGGTTTTACCTTAAATCCTATAACACCTGTGTGTAAATTAGATTGAATTCCTCCAATAAGTGCTTTAAGGGCCAAGGTGAAAACCTGAAAAGGGTGCCTAGAGCTCAAAATTACCAAAAAAAAAAAAAGAAAAGAAAAGAAAAGAAAAAAGAGAGGCTAAGGCGAAAACCCGCAAATGGTGTTTTCAGACCAAAGGGGATTTGAGTTGAAAACTCGAAAAGGGCTACTCAAGTTTTAATTGAAAGAGGGCATACAGTAGTTTTGGCATGGTTGAATTAACAATGAGGAAGTATGCTACGTCTTGGGGTCTTCACAAAGTACTCCAGATCCTCTAAACACGTATTGAGCTGAAAATGGTCCTCATGAAGTTTGAACAGAGAAGCTCAGGCGACGATATCTAGGGCACCTAGCTTCTATCTTACCCATTTTTGAATTTGTTATCTTTGATTGCTTTATTCTTTTCAAGATAATCCCAAATCAATTTCTTTTATTGCCTTGGTTATCTTTGATTAACTTATTTCTTTCGAGCTATGCTCCTGAATAATTTCTTTCTTGTCCATTGTTGTGATCTTTTTCAAGCATTTTATATTGAAATAACGATTATTGTACTAATAATATTTTCATAAAAGGAGTTTCGTACATTACATTGGAAGTTTTTTAAATAATATAGGAACCTGAAACAGGACTATTGTTTAGAACTCACCAAGCCTAAGGTTTGGAAATATTGAAAGGCACATACATCTGGTTATTACCAAATGTTATTCCCCTGAAGTTGTAGTGGGGGGTACAAACTTTATGTCCTAGAAGGTATAGTGGAAGGGACTCTGAAATTACAGCGGGGCAAGCTTGCGGAGTAGAATATGATCTTTTTTTGGGTTTTCTGTCAAATACCAGTTAAACGAGAAAGCATGGTAACACATCAGTGATAGAACCTTGATGAACTATGAGCAGTGAAAACCCAAACAGTAAAAAAGGGGATCATTCTCATGTACATATCATTCATACACTTCCAATTAGGAGCATTTGATTCATTTCGATCATTGTATCCTAATCGTTTTCTTTAAAAAAAAAGGAGATCATTCTCATGACATTCTGCATTCATGCAAATGTCATCCCTAATATCATTTAGTTAGGAGCATTAGATTCATTCCGATCATTGCATCCTAATCACTATACACTTAAAAAATGGGATCATTCTCAACATTCTGCATTCATGAAAATGTCATCCATAATACATTCGAGTCTACAGGACATATCCCTCAGAGGATGGTGTAGCAACATCGAAAAAGTTCAGATTTTGTTCCCTAGAGATGGTCGTGGAGCAAACTGAAGATTGAAGTCTTACTGAAGATAGTAAGGAAGCAAACCAAAAAGTTCAGATTTTGTTCCCTAGAGATGGTAGCAGAGCAAACTAAAGATTGAAGTCTTCTTGAAGATAGTAAGCAAGCAAACCAAAAGTTTAGATTTTGTTCCCTAGAGATGGTAGTAGAGAAAACTAAAGATTGAAGTCTTCCTGAAGCTAGTAAGGAAGTAAACCAAAATGTTCAGATTTTATTCCCTAAAGATGGTAGTGGAGCAAACTGAAGATTGAAGTCTTCTTAAGATAATAAGGAAGCAAACCAAAAAGTTTAGATTTTGTTCCTTAGAGATGACAGTGGAGCAAACTGAAGATTGAAGTCTTCCTGAGATAGTAAGGAAGCAAACCAAAAAGTTTAAAATTTGTTCTCTAGAGATGGTATTGAAGCTGGCTGAAGATTGAAGTCTTCCTGATATAGTAAAAAAGCAAATTGAAAAGTTCAAATTTTGTTCCCTAGAGATGGTAATGGAGCAAACTGAAGATTGAAGTCTTCCGAGATAGTAAGGAAGCAGACTAAAAAGTTCAGATTTTGTCCCCTCGAGATAGTAGTGGGGAAAACTGAAGTTTGTAGATCTTATATCCCTAAGCAGTAGCGGAGCAGATCGAATTTGGTGAATCTTATCTTCTTGATGTAGCAAGGGAGCAGATTTTAGCCACTAGCCTTATCTTCATGATGTAGCAAGGGAGCAGGCTAAAGATTATAGTCTTGTCTCCTTGAGATTGCAATAAACCAGATCAAAGACATCAGGTCTTGCATTCTCTAAGTTTGCAGTGGAGCAGACCAAAGATAGCAGATCTGGCATTCCTAAAGTTGCAGTGAAGCAAATTGAAGCTGAATTACAGATGGGATAGAAGTTATTTAAAGAAAGCAATAACCAAGAAGTCAAGGCTCGACAAAGACCAGGCAAAATTTGGCCTTTTATAGTCTTTGCTCTATTCTCGTTAAACGACAATGAGCAAAAAGGGGCAGCCATAATAGGCCAATTTAGCCCAGGCCCATACAAAAAATAATAAACCCAAAATAATAAAATAAAGTCCAAGACCAGTCCAAAATATATCATTTGGCCCGATCGAAATGACCCATTACTTAAAAAGATTGAAGGTCTATCTACAAGCTTGACGTATATGGAAACAATCTTCAAGGATATGCAATCTTAGATATGATATGCAAATCTTAGATATGATATGCAATCTTAGAATATATGGTATGCAATCTTAGATATGATACGCAAATCTTAGATATGATATGCAATCCTAGAAGTTATGGTATGCAATCTTAGATATGATATGCAATATTAGAAGATATGGTATGTAATATTAAAAGATATGATTTTGTAATCTTAGAGATTTAATTTGTAGATACCTTTTAATCTTAGCCGTTGATGTAATTGATCTGTACCGTTGGATTTGGGGAGGCTCAATTATAAATAGAGGCCTCTCCCTTCATTGTAGACACTTGATTGACACTTGAGTTTGGGAAAGTAATAAGAATTCTTGAGAGCATTCACTCAATCTCTCCTTCTTGCGTTCTTATTTTCTATGGTTTGTTCTTATTTTATTCTTCATTCATCTTTGTTTTTTCAACCTTTTATTTATCCACTTAATTGTTTAATCATTAATTATTCTTTTTATTTTATTCATTTATTTATTATTTCAGATAGAGATTTATTTTATTTTCACACTTTTATTTTATATATTTTAAAGCAATATTCGATATTTGGGAGTTTTGAGAAAATCGTGCCCTAACTTACTAGGTTTCGATTTTTCTCATTAAGTCCAAATGATTGAGTACTCTTTTGAAATTAAACATATGAATTTTAAATAAAAACCTATTCTCGAATTTAAGATGTTGTGTCCTAACTCACTGGATGCGACGCTTTTATCATCTCGAGGCAAAGATTTCTAAAAGCAAAGGATATTCTTGTTTGAAAAATTTGAAAGATCGCGCTCTAACTTACTGAGTTTCGATTTTTCTTTTAAAATCCAAATAATTGAATGTCCATTTAAAATTAAAGGACATAAGTTTTAAACATCAAAAGGATCATGTTTTAAAATCTTTTCAAATTTTTTACATTAGGACATTAATTAATCAATTAGGTACCAATTTTTGGGCGTTACGAGTGTGCTAATCCTTCCTCGTGCATAACCGACTCCCGAGCCCATTTTATCAAATTTTGTAGACCAAAATCATTATTTTAATTAATCAAAATGTTTTATTAAAATGATTAATCTCAAGGTGACCCGATCACACCTCGAAAAAAGATTGGTGGTGACTCCATTTTCGTTTTTAAAGTCCACCCCGTTTTAAAAAAAAAAACTAAAAATGGTTTCGACAATGATGAATTATGAAAGATAAGTTTTGGATTAATATGTTTTGTATTGGAATTTTTGATGAATTTGAGTAATTAGGGTTAAATTACAAAAAAATTATAAATTAAACGACTAAAATGTAAAATAAATGAAATGTATGGACTTGTATGAGCATAAGGAAGATTCTGCCTAGGCATAGTGTGGTCAAATTTTGAATATTTTGTGTTTTATGCAATTTGGACTAAATTGTAAAAAGTGTAAAATGTTAGGGAAAAATGGTAATTTTCCAAATTATGTGTTTTTGGACTAAATTAAATGGAATTATGATTGAAATAGTTTATTTTGAATACATTTAGATCAAGAACTAAAGAAGTCGAATTTGGATCGGGGAAAACCAAAGTCGTTGACTAATTGTCCCGTTTCGATTTTCGTTGTCCGAGGTAAGTTATTAAGAAAATATGTGTTGTTAATTATAAATAAATATGAGTTTTATATGCTGAATTGTACTATGTGAAATTAATGTGCGAAAATGATCGTACGAAATATAACACTAAGTGTGCGAGAATATATATTAGCTACGGCTATGTGATGGCACTAAGTGTGCGAAATAGAGAACTATAAAAATGAAATGTGATGGCACTAAGTGTACGATACGTTACAAAGTTTGAATATATATAACTGGCACTGAGTGTGCGAGTTTGCTGATCCTTTAAGTGCATCGATTTATGAAGGGGTAATTGAGCTAAAGTGAACAGGTATGTGCTAGATATTTACTCTTGTGAAATAAGGTAAGTTGGCTAGTATAATTGTGATACAAATTATATGAGTTGAAAATGGAAGTTCATGTTTTTATAAAAGTATATATTCGGCCAAGTATTATTACATGTGATTTCTTAGTGGAGATTTATGAGCTTGGACATCAATATATGAATATATTCAAAAAAAAAAATGAGTTGGTGACCTTAAAGGTGGAAGATAGCTATGTTAGTAGGTATATGTGTATTCGACCTAGATGAATTAATGCATGGTTATATTTATATGTATATATAATTGATATGTTGAATTTTAATAAACCGAATGTGTATATGTGATTGTGATGGTGTAAGTTGATTTTGTTATAATGATATTCTAAAGTTATTGAGTTGTTTATTTGCTTAAGACTTACTAAGCTATGTTAGCTTACTTTGTGCATTCACTTTTGTCCTTGTTTTATAGATTTTGGAGATTTGTTACGGGCTTGAGGATCGTCAATGAAGTTAATCACACTATCGTTTGTTTATCGGTATCTTAAAATTCAAACTTGAAAACCTATGGCATGTATAGGCTATACTACCTTTTGGATATATTTTGAATGATGTGTGTATATTAAGCCATGCTGTAAGATAAGTGTCTTTTAGGGCCACCTCTCCCATCAAACATAGAAAATGGTGGGATTTGGTACCCTGGTGGATAAGGAACCGTGTCATGATATGGAGGATATGGACTGCGATAAGGCTGGATTGTTCCTGCATTCTTTGGGTTTTTTAAACGGAGTTTTTCATCCAATTTTTCCTTAGTGACAAACTGTGCGGAAGTATATGGACCTGACTGAGCAGGTGGAGGTGCTGTTGCTTGTGCAGCTGGAACATAAGGCTGAAAAGCGGGAGGTGCAGAAGTTGAAGGAGTTGAGGCTGCTATCAGTGCTTCCAGAGCAGCCAACTCACCAAATTTCTTCAATTTCTTCAGATGTAGGGGGCCGATAGGCTGCATTTAATTGGGTTTTGGGGGCTGCAATCTCGGCGCCTCTTTGTTTTGTGCTATAATCTCATTTTTACGGGCCAAGGCTGCCCTAATTTCCGCCATTCACTGTCTGTACGACGGAAAGGACTGGAGATGAATCGGTCGTAGTCATTGCGGGTAATAAAACTAGCCCACGTTGTGAAGGGAATGAGCTAGCTGAAGCTTCTGACGATTCTGACTGAGACCTCGGTGAGGAGACTGAGTCCTCTTCTGACGGAACCGGACTCCGACTCCTTTCTGCTGACGTTGGCTCACGTTGCCGCACAATCTAACGAAAGTGAAACTGTCTCCTAAGCTTCAGAACCCCCCCTATGTTTCCGACTTGAACTTACCTTTAGAGCTTACCGCACAAAAAGAATATTAGAAAAGAGAAGAGGGAAGATTCTCTCAGCAGACCAAGAGCTTGACTTGCTTCTAGGCTTACGGAAAAAGGCGAAAAAAGGGCTTGTTTGAAGGAATTGATAGATGCGGGAAGAATTGCTGCTCCTCAAAACTAAACTTCTGTATGGACCGTCTGCTTTTTGATTAGGTTACCTGAGAGCTCATTGAGGAGTCATTAAATTAAAGCCAAAATTATTCCCCGTAACCTATAAAGTAAAGATATACCTACCATTCATTCGACCGAAAGTGTGGATAACAAGGCCACCTTCACAACCTTCTCCCTTCTGTCCCTATGTTGTAGTAAGGTAGGGCGATTTGCTTGAGTTGCTCAACCGCCCCTTAGCCCGGTGCTCATGACGTGCTACTGAATCTCCATCGCGTCGGGGACCAAGCGAGGCATAGCTAGCGACATAGGAGCCGACTCGGCGTCGGCGGACTTCGTCAAGACCGAGTAATCCAATATGTGGTTCCGCACGTTCCACCACTTCTCCGTTCATTTCCAATAATGATCGTGAAACATCATGAGTAGCAGGATGTTGAGGTCCAAAATTCAAGTGAAATTTTTATTTGCTCGCTCCTAGTCGTCATGGGAAAGAAAGGCGTAAATAAGAAAGATTATTCCACGAGAGCTTGTCCAAGATTACCAAGACATAAATGTATCTCCTTCGCCCTTAGCGATAGCTTTCTACTGGCGTGCGCCTTGCATGCAAGCGAAGCGCTATTGGCGATAATAAATAGCTCATCGAACGATGATTGATGCATCCCCACCTCTAAAAGTCAAGGAAGGCAAAGCCTCGATTGTTTCAGAGAGAAGGATCATGGCACCCAGTAACCGTGACATCCAAAGAAGAAGATCTCCTTATGTGCGAGAGACTTCTATGCCACCGTTATTCCCGGCTCATTATGAAAGAAAGTGGTAGATGATCTCACGGTGTTCCCTAATGAGGGATTTTAGGGATTCATTAGGGTTCTCCTTTTCTCCTCCACCCATCCGCGGAGGGTTTCAGATCCATCTCTGCAGATATTTCTAGATCGCGAGACATAATGTTTTCATGCAGACCTGAGTCTCTTTCGCCATTTCCGTAAAGTGAATGGACAACCGCCTTTCCCTTCTCACAATGTTCCCAAACTTGCTCAAGAATTAAAGTGTGAATGGTACTTGAAGTGCCTCACGTTGTTCTTCTTGGGATCGGCGGGGAACTTATGCCGGATCGGAGCCAGTGGTTCGAATGACCTCCTCTCACGGTTAAAAAGCGGTTAACCCTCTTGAAAAATCCATATCGTCCATCCAAAAATGTGTCTCAACTACAACTAACTCCCCTATTTTTCTATTGAAAAACCAACCCTACTAAATTTGTTCTAGAAATGCTAACCAAGTGACACACTGGGTCCATGGGTCATGAAAGTGGTTGACCCCATCCTCCTTCACTATGTATGGCCAATAAACTCCTCACTTAGTCTATTCTTTTCCCTCTTTTGGCTCGGGTCGATAATAGCCGTGGTAGTAATGTCTCGGAGCCCAGCTACCGACTCGAGGCACCGATCGAGAAAGTCATAAAGGGACGTTAAATGTAATTCTAGAAGAGCGTTACCACAACAAAAAATATCTGAGTCTTGGCAGTTCAAGTGAAAGTTTATTAGACTAGTCCCACTAAGATGGTGGGGAAACTTACTTCCGAGAGAGCTGCTTTCACCTCGGTAATTACCTAACGAGAAAGAGCCGATGCCAAAGTCGCCCTTTACGTGAGGGAACGCCGGACAGACTTACCTCTGCTAATTGCATTTTATATAGACTGGAATTTATAAAGATACTATACTAAGGTATAGTGTTGCTACCAGAGAAGGCTGTTTCATACTAGGCATCCAGACCTACTACGCCCGAGTCGCATCCTCGGCATACTTGCTATATCCACTAAGGCTTCATCCCATTTCATCCTACCAAACTATACCTGATATAAAGCCGTTTATAAAAATTCAAGACAACAAGAAAGCAAGGAAATGATATCGATCGATTTAGAAGCGTCACTGGGGGGAGGAAATAAGTATTTCAAGGACCCGGCTTTGTGGACGAGAAAGAATAGAAGAAAGGGCATGCTCGACCTAAGCTACTAGGCCAGGGCCTAAAGAGAGGAACTATTTCAAGCAAGGATGCTATGACCTCAGACTTGAGATCGATTCAAAGATATAGGAATGAATGAATCCAATGTCATCTATACCGTGTTTTTGGGCTGTCATATTGTGACAATTTTGACTTCTGTCATCTTTGTCTATTCCATTTAGGGAATGGGCTTATTCATTCTGATTTCTATAAATACTTCGTAAATATCTCCCCACCTCGGTCTAAATAGCTCATGCCTTCTTGCTTGTCGTGTCTTGCACTTCGCTCGCTTCATATCTTTCTTTGTCGGGTCAAGGAGAATTGCTTGGTTGGGTTCTTTGCTTGCTTATTCCACTTCTTTCAGTGGGAGGACTTTTATCAGTAGCAGCAAGTGGGCTTAGGCTCAGTTCATCGATTACTATGGATTTTGTTTTAGTAGAAGATTTTATTCATAAGGAGCGATTCGCATTCTTTCAATAGTAGTTATCTCTCCCCTTCATCTAGAAGGAAGAGGAAATTGACCCCCAGCAATTGGTCATCATTCCTGGCCGACTGGCCGAGGTCGAGCTCCTCCCTTATTCAGAATCTATATGGCTTTGTTCGTCTCTATTATTTGATTTTTGAATAGCCAAAAACTTGAGTTTCAAGTTTGCGAGAGGTCAATGTACTAGGGCTCATGCCCAAATAGGGGCTTTCTTTTCTCTTGTATGCACCTTCGTTACTCATTCATTCAAATCAAAGGAAGCTCCATTGGTAAAAGGGATAGGGATGGCGCATTGGCTTGGTTGGTATCTGGCGAGCTTAGCTTAAATAAAAGGTTACTTCTAGTTCCTTTCGGGTAGCACTAGTGGAAAGCCCTCAAAGCCTTTAAATTAAGGAAGCCGAGTTGAATGAAGATAGAGTTTCGAGTTCGGTGAAAGCCCTACTCCTAAAAAGTCAAAAAGTAGTTAGTCTTTTCGGTAAGTCAGTGTTGCAAGTCTTATGGTCCGAACAGAGTACAGAGCGGGCACTCCCAAAAGCCTGTGAGGAATAAGGATGGAAGACTAGACAGAGCTTGAGCTTGAGAGAAAAAAATATTGCTAAAACGTAGACTCTGAGACTCAAATCAAGGAGATCAGATAGACGAAAAGTACTTTCCCTCGTATGGAGAACAAATCCTATCTATTATCTCTAGTTTCTTTGAATATACCTTTCAAGAAAAGACCTTTCTTTTACGCCTTATTTGTTATGAAAGCGGAACCCACTCAAAAACCAACTAACTTGATCAATTTAGTGCTTGGATTAGGTCCGGGTAGAGAATAGGTATGGGCGGTAGGCTTTTTACTTTAGCCGTTGTTATTCAAGGCCTTACTTTACTCGTTTAAAGCTTTTTCAATCCCCTCTTTCTTTCTAGTTAGGGAGGCCGTAGATGAAAGCCTCTTCAATAAACTCTTTCCGCTTCCACTTCCGAATCTGTATAGCGGCTTTGGTTGGAGAAGAAAGTGTTTTAGTTAGGATTTAAGGCTAATGAGTTACTATACGTTAGTGAAGTTAGACAGGCACTCGTAGATAGAAAACCGTTTTTGTGGAGTGACTTAGAAAAAACAAACCACTCCTTATTTTAAAAAGCGCTGCGTACAGTTCTGGGGGTTGTACAACAACTACTTCTTTACCGTTCTTTTTTCGTTAGCAAGTATCTAGACTCTAAGACTCCTTGCGCTTAGCCCACCGCAGGTGCTTTGATAGAGAGTAACTTTCGGGCTGTAGGGCACAAGGGGATCTTGAATCAATTCCCTCTTTGCCAGTAGCTAGTTTAGATATGGCAAGTGGTTCGAGTCAAGTGTCGCTTGAAGAATCAATTGTTGGCAAGAGTCACAAATATGAAGTAAACGACTTGGTCTCTTCAGAAAGTGACTTTGACCAAATAGAGTATCCTTCCAGATATGGGAGGAAAGGCTCTCAGTTCGTAAGGGCTTTCATTAGCTTTGAAAAGGCGGTGAAAGGGTATTGAGCTAAGAAGCTTATACATGGCAACTATAGGGCTTATAGAGAATGAGAGGGCCTACTTGACAGAAAGTGCCGAACATTGTTCGTTGTGCTAGTTCCACTGCTATAGTTCTATTGGTAAATGAAACCTTTTTCTCTTACTTTCGCCCACGTCTCTCTTTCAAGGGTTCCACTTTCTTTGGTAGCTTTGGGCAAGGTAGTCTTGGTACTCAGTTGATCTTGCTCTAGCCGCTTTCGCTTAAGGGAAGGTTGATTTTCCTTTCCGTGAAGTTTTGTTCCAGTCCACTTCTTAGTCAATGGACCGATAGTTGAAGGGCGGGATCATGACTTTGACTTCTAGGTAAACACGTAAGTTAAGATTTCAAAGGAGTTGAACCCGTACATGAAGCGAGAAGGAATCAAAAAAGCCAAGAATGGTATTAGGGCGGGAGGAGAGCATTAAATTTTATTGTAGGTAGCGGACAAGTGTCACCTAAGAGAGCCATCACTCGAATAAAAACCAGTAGTTTAGTTTTGGTACTCAAGTTCCAGCGCTCGTAGAAAGAAAAGAGGTAGGTTCGTCAGTTTAGCCCCTTTAAGGCTTAGGGAAGGCTTGGCTTAAAGAAAATAAGGGCATGGATGGAGATCTTCCTTACTGATGGGCTTTTAGGGCCAGCCTTATCGCAGTCCATATCCTCCATATCATGACACGGTTCCTTATCCACCAGGGTACCAAATTCCACCATTTTCTATGTTTGTATAGCCTGTGGTCTACACAAAAGTAGAAGGGAGAAAGAGATCAGAATGAAAGTACGAACCCATATGTAAACAACCACAACAGGTCATGATTTCAGCGAAGAACTGGGATTTCATCCCCGCTAGGTATACCTGGGAAAAAGAAATGCTTTAAATAAGCTTGAACCTCAGGATCAATGCAATTGGATTTTATCCCGACTAGAAAGATTCCCCTTCTGTCCAATCCCCGTGAATAGTGTCCCCCACCTTCAAAGAGAATCAATAACATCTTCTACTACTAGGAAGTAGGTTTCGAAGCAAAAGAAGAGTCAAGAAAGGTGGAAGCCAAAATAGCGGACGGTGGAAAGCTGCCTATACACATGCATTTGAATTCCCAAGTGTGAACATGATAAATGGAGATGAGCAAAGGTCGAAAGTCGCGAAAAGGAAGGCAACCGCACCCGTAGGAGGCATATTCCAGAAAAAGTCAACTGAGTCTATTATTGAGATTGGATTTCCGTCTCTTAATTCAATAAGAAAAAACCGGCTCCAGCTGGACTAGGGTTGCCACTAACAGATCCATCAAGATGGATTTTTACCCAATCATCATGTGGGGTAGTCAAATGGACCAGAACTTTTTCTTTTCTGTGGTTAGATATTTGCTTCTTATTGGCGCTATGGCCTGCGTTCGCCCTTCTCATTATTTTATTTCCAAAGTGGGCTTGGACGGCCTAACTGGGCTCATGTTCCGCCTTATTTCTCCAAGCCCATATAGTATGGACGGCTACTGCAAATAGAAGGCGCCAGTCTATAGACCTTGGTCCCTAACTCATTTAGCTGAGATCCTTAGACCCAGACCCCCACGACTATTAATAAAGCACTGCTCTTGGTCTACCCGTTGTGATTGAATCACTAACCGCAGTTGTGCTAGTGGGTTGAAGGTTTTCATTTGACATTAGAGCCGCTATTGAAGGAATTACCGGGGAACTCTCAATTTCTTTTTCAAGAGTAGGTTCTTTGGCACTAAGCCTTTACCTTGAGTCTTCCCCTGTCAGGTAGCCCGATTATAGTAAAACTTATAGAATGAAGCTATGCCCCGCCCCTTCTACGAATGAATGGTACGGAAATGGGCTTTCATCCCTACTTTTTTCATACGCACCCGCAGCTAAAGCTAAGCCGCCTTCTAAAGTCAAGGAGTTTCCGCCTGGCCTTACCCGAGCGCAGAACGGAAGTAAATGAAACTTATTAATAGAATTACTATAAGAAAGATTCATTCTGCGGTGATCTTTTCTGCTCTTAGAAATCCTATGCTAACAAGTGTAAGCAAAGAAATTACTAGGTTTCTAATAAATAGACTAAGTGCTCTCATCTCTTTACTTTGTCGCATCATTTTTTTATTTTGTCACAAAAATTTTTCCATTTTGATTTCTATTTATTTACCTGCTTTTACCATGTCTCCCAACAATCTCAAGACATATGGCGAGACGATTCTATATATCGAGGTCAAAATGGGATCGGTGTTTTCATGTCTTCACCGTAGTGCCCGATTTGTCTTGATTTCAATTGATGAACAAGAAGGAAAATGGAACTATTTTCTTTTGACTTGCCCCTGCCACGTGTCCTTTGGACCCTTCGCACTACCACCACCAGTGGAAGCAAGCTAGCCCCTATGTAGGTTTGGGGAAGAGTGCATTTCAATCGCGAAGGATTCAATCCACCAGTGGTTCCCTACGGCTACTTTGTTACGACTTCACCCCACTCAAAGACCCTACATTGGTATGCGCCAATAAGACCACCAAAAGCCTTTGTGTCACTAGTGGTACACAGAAGTCATGGGTGATCATTGGTCCGATGCTTCGGGCGAAACCAATTCCCAAGGTGTGACGGACAGTGTGTACAGGGCCCGGGCACATATTCATCGTGGCATTCTAATTTGCGATTACTAGTGATTCCAACTTCATGTTCCCAAGTTGCGAGAGAACAATCCGAATCGAGGCAATCTTTTGGATTCGCTCGCTTTACAAACCTTGCTTCCCATTGTAATCGCCATTGTAGCACGTGTGGCCCAGCCATAAGGGCCATGCGACTTGACGTCATCCCCACCTTCCTCCAATATATCACCGGCGGTCCCTCGTGAGTGCGACACGCACCTTTTATTTATTTTGAGTCATTTTTTTTGGCGAGGCGTACTAAACCCATTACGCACCACACCACCGGGCGACTCGCTCAATGCCGAGTCTTTCCTCACGCCAACTCGACGCCGCCGCCACCGCAAGATAAGGCAAAAACTTGACTTTACTAAACAAGCGAGAAAAGAAAGCCCTTTCTATGTTATTAGTAAAGCACGCTAGCAGCAATCAAACTAAAGCGCACACTAAAAAGGGCTTTCTCCGGCGCATATTAGCTTAGCTGCGCTTAATAGGCCGGTTTGGCTTCCTCTCTGGCGGCCACTTTCCTTACCTTACCTACGCTACACTCCCACTCCAAGCTACGCCTGCTGAGCAAGATGCATTGCGATTTCCTCTTCTGTGGACGCACCGGCATGATGACTTGACATCATCCTCACCTTCCTCCGACTTATCACTGGTAGTCTGCTGCAGGGTTCCAAACTCAACGGTGGAAACTAAACACGAGAGTTACGCTTGTTGCGGACTTAACCCAACACCTTACGGTATGAGTTGACGACAGCTATGCACCACCTGAGTCCGCGTTCCTGAAGGTACCCTTCTCTTTCAAGAGGATTCGCAGCATGTCAAGCCCTGGTAAGGTTCTTCGCTTTGCATCGAATTAAACCACATGCTCCACCGCTTGTGTGGGCCCCCGTCAATTCCTTTGAGTTTCATTCTTGCGAATGTACTCCCGTGGGATACTTAATGCGTTAGCTACAAAGACCTTTGCGGGTCAATACGCACGGCGCCTAGTATCTATCGCTTATAGCTAGGACTACTGGAGTATCTAATCCCATTCACTCGCTTAGCATCCATCCATTTGCTATTTCCTTCGATACCGCTTACTCAGGATTAGAATCTAATAGAAAAGGATCAACATTATGAAATTAGCTGTGTTCAATTCGATTATAATGCAACCTATCTCATATTAGGGAGAAGTGTATTGCCCTCAATCAAACTAGATATATCATAAGAGAAGAAAGATCATAGCGTAGAAAAGAAAAAACGTTTTGATTTGCCTTTACGAGTTGAGTAAACAAAGAAACTTTCTCTAGTTATAACATCTAATGAGCGCTCACGCCGTGGCTTATACTTAACTTAGTATAGATTAGGTTGGTGTTCGATTGTACCGTGGGTACAAGATCGAAAAGAATGCATTAGATGGATGCCCGAGCATTGAGAAGGAAGGACACTTTCGAGGCGAAAGGCCATGGGGAGATACCGCGTCAGTGATCCATGGATCTCCGATCGGAAATCGTATCCAAGCTCGTGGGTAGTCTGCGCTCTTTCAACTTTTAAAACTTAGTGAATCAAACATCCGAATAGCTAAAGGAAGGAAATCAACCGAGACCCGTTAGTAGCGGCGGCGAGAGCGAATTGGGGTTTGAAGAAAAAAAACACGAAGCTTCGTTTCTCGAAGAAAGTGTTCACTTCTTTTTCGCCAGGTTTCATTCGATTTGTTGTGGATTGGATGATGGAAAAACTAGCAAGCCCCTTGACTTTCTATTTAGTGTTTGAAAATTAGTACATTAAAATTTAAAAATCCAATTATTAAGGTAGTGTTTGAAAAGTTACCAAGTAATTGAATTTGAGTATAATTGTTTATAATTACACAATGGTGACATGTTTGCTTAACTTGTAACACTCTCGACCCAGCCTAGGAGTTTTAGCTAAGTCTATGACGTTACATTCGATCACCGAAGTAATCTTGTAAAGCCACTTTTTTTTTACTTGCGTTGATATGTAAGAAAAACATTCTTTTGTTTTTAGTAAAACATTCATTCATTAAGCCGACTTTTCTTAGAAATTTAATTATGATAATATTATTGTGGCGTTTTGAAAATGGTTAATGTTTTCAAGAAAATAATTATCAAAACTTTAAGTACTTTGTAAAGTAGCGGAGAACATTTAAAATAATAATTCTCTAAATCGAATAGCATGCAATATCAAAGTAATAATTAAGTAACATTGTAACACCCCTAACCCATATCCGTCGCTTGAACAGGGTTAGAAAGCATTATTGGAGTTTACAGAACAAATACAATTAATTCATGTCTTTTACTATTCATATCCGAAACAAATCATAATTCAATTATGTTGTCCCTTAAATGGACCATTGAGGTCCTATTTATACATTAGAAACAAGTCGGGACTAAATTGAGAACTTAGAAATTTTTTTTTGCAAAATATCAAAATTTTTCTTAGGTGCAGGAGACATACACCCGTGTGCTCAAACCATGTGGCTCTAACACGGCCAAGTGACACGCCCGTGTCTTAGGCCGTGTGGGTATTTGATGTAAGGTACACGGCCGTGTCCCAACTCGTGTTCAAATTAAGGTAGCTACTGACTTGGGTCACAAGGCTAGCCACACGCCCGTGTGATAGGCCGTGTGGACAATTTAATTTTCAAAAATAGGTGCAGTATTCACACGACCAAGACACACGCCCGAGTGTTGGGCCATGTGTTTCACACGGTTGAGACACATGCCCGTGTCTCTATCCGTGTGACCAATTCTGAGAATTCTATTTTTCAATTTTTAAGATGCAGGGGACACACGCCAAACCACATGCCCGTGCACATGGTCGTGTGTCACGCACGGTTGAGGCATACGCATGTGTGTATACCCGTGTGGACAAAATAAGCCATTTTTAAGTCTTATTTCTCACCCAAATTTTGCCTTGTACCTACATTAATACTTGCATACATATAACAACCAATTCAAGACATTAAAACCTAGCCAACATTAACATTATACATGATATGTCATCACATGTATTCAAACTCACCTTTTTTTAAGACACATATGTTTAATCTAACCATACCAAGCACACATATATTAACCATATTATAACCTCAAGTATATATTCACTAAATATACCATTATTAGCCATTCCAATGGCTAGATTACAAACAACCATTTACATGCCAACATTGGCCAAGTTAGCCTATACATGCCATTATACCAAAATAAGTTTACTATTTGTATCAAAACGTGCTGAAAGATAGTATGATGATGCTTCTGTAACATCCCAAAATTGGGCCTAGTAGGATTAGGCCCATTGGGCCTTGAGCACGGAAGCATTTAAAATTTTTGAGAACAAGAGAACAACATTATTTCAAGTTAGATTTATTAGGAAGGTGATTTTGGAAAGTTACGAGGTTTCTAGGAAGTTCCAGGTTCAAGTTAGGCCATAGGAAAATTTTTGTGTTTAAGCCTATTAAGGAGAGATGGTAAGTAGCTTCAAGGCTTATAGAAATAAATGAGTAATGTGCTTGCATAAATGAGCAATTGGTAAAAAGGATATGGTGCCACATGATGGAATTTGAGGGAGGAGGTTCAAATCCCATAATGTGCAAATTTTGACTATTATTTTTACCTTCTTTCCCTAAGTGTCGGCCAAGCTTGTAAATAAGGCAAGATGGACTTTTTTATTTTTGGCAAGATGGCTAAGGAAAATAGGAAAGGATGAAGGTGGGGAAAGAAATCAAAAGAAAGGGGAAAGTATAGGAAACATGTGGCACAAAAAAGAGGAGAGTGTTATGGAAAGTTTTGGTCAGCCAATGTTGACCTTATTGTCAAGCTATGGACAGTTTTGTTAGGGGGAAGGGAGAGCCAAATTTCTCTTTTCTCTTGAGACATTTTGTTAGTTTTTGGTGCATGAGAGGTACACTTTTCCCTTTGAACATTTGTGTCTTCTTTTCAAATCCATCTCCCTCTTTGCTTTGGCTGGAACACTCATCTTTTGCTCATTCCCCTTTTGATAGCCGAAACTACCAAATCACTTTTCTCCATCCTTTCTTTATTTTTGATCATTTCATCAACCTTTTCTTCTTCTTTAATCAACATCACTTTGTGATCACATCTTCTTGTTCGATTTTCTCTATAGCTGAACCCATTATCATCCTATTTCTTCATCATTTCATTCCCTATTGTGTAGGAAAACCTCATCTTGATCGAATCGATAAGTAGTATTTTTCTCTTTGTCAATAACTTTGTTTCATTCGAGTTTTTCCTTAATAAATCGTGTGTTCTTCTTTCTCTCTCGTTGGGTCTGAGTTACATTCTTTTCTACGATATGACCATCGTTGGGCTTAGGACTTTCAACAAGGTGAAGGAGCACTAGTGATTTGTATTAACCAAATCATTATCGTCGACTCATCAAGTAAGTAGGGTAAGAACATTGTTATAAGATTTGTTTTGGCCAAAGGTGGGATAATTGCTAACAACTCGTTCACTCACCGAATATTGTTAGGACGAGATTTCAGTAGCCAAAGGGTAGGATCGAGGGAGATCACATTCGTGGTAAGTGGAGTTAGCCTAATAAAATGTCTCTAGTTATGATTATCAAAATAGAGACTAACCTTCTATCAACAATCATTATAGGTGTTGAAATCAGTAGAAAGCACAACTCGTAATCAAGGTGTGTAATCCCGTACTTTCTGAATACATGTTTGAAATGGTGTGTAATCTCACACTTCTCTGAAATTTTGCAAGAATGTTCTGTGATTTGGTCGAAATACCAAAGAAAATCGAAAATCGGCATCCTGGATCACTCGGGCGCGCGTAGGTTCATAGTGGTAACCATGTTTTTGTAATAAAATAGTTTTGGTCAATGGCAGTGACGTGATTTCGAAAAATCATGAAAAATAGGAGAAATGGAAAGTGAATAAGATATCAAATTAAATCTTACTGTGTCTATTTTGATATGAAAGAAATAGAGAAGGAAAAGGAATTTTATAATCTAAGATATCTTAATTTTAGTGAGACTAGTTCTGATTAACTTCGTGGTTCCCTGATCTGATTTGGAAAAATCATATAAAATTGTACAAAGTGAATTATGGGTTATAATTTATATGTATGGATTCCTTAGTGAGCCTATTTTCATTAGAAACAAGTGGGAGCAATATATAAAAACCGTACAAGTGGGTTATAATTTATATGTATGGATTCCTTAGTGAGCCTATTTTCAGAATCGTTGGACAGTGAAAGAAGGGAAAATTTAAGGAATAAACTGTACTAAATGGTTAAGACAAAAATTCTAGAAAAATTGTAGTAAGAAGATATATGAATCTAGTTTCAATAAAAATTTACGGATCTAAATTTTGAGTTTCCTAGCTCGAGTTATAGTCAATTTAGTTAGTATGACACAGTTGGACAGTTTAAATTTTAATGCCCCAAATTAATAGTTAAGTCCGATGTTGCAAAATTACGAAAATACCCTTGGGTAATAAATTACCGAAATACCCCTATGTTGCAAGATTATCGATTTATCGAGATGCCCCTATGGGCCGAATTACAAATATGCTCCTAATGGGCCAATTGATATATTGCTTAATGCGCCAAATTGATATATTACTTAATGGGTCGAATTGATATATTGCTTAATGGGCCAAATTGATATATTGCTTAATGGGCCAAATTGATATATTGCTTAATGGGCTAAATTGATATATTGCTTAATGGGTCGATTTGATACATTGTCTTAAAGGGCCGATTTGCAAAGTGTTAATGGGCCAAACTTTTGTCTGAATTAATTATTGTTGTTATATTTGTAAATATCATGATTTACTATGTATGTTGCATTTACATAATTCTGCATGGAATTGGGATATTGATGATCGGAGGAAGTAATCTGGTGGCTCTGCCACATATTTTGGTGACTCTGTCACAATCTGTCTGGTGGCTATGCCACGTAAATTCTGTTATTCTAGTGGCTTGTCCACAATTAAATTTTTTATAAATGGCTTAATGCCTGCGATTGGTATGTTGGCGGGGTGGGTTGACTTGATCTCCACAGGTGTGTTGATTCGTACGGGTGGTGTGTAGCGGACGAAATATTAGGTTGGTTTGAGATTGCATTACATTCATTTGATTATTTGATATATTCTGTTTTGTAAATGGGCTTTGGCCCAAGATTATGCTTTATGGGCTTCGGCCCAAGTTTTTGTTATATGGGCTCAGGCCCAAATTTTTGCTAAACGGATTCAAGCCCAGTGAAAAATGGTAAGGGGATTATACACTGAGTTCTTGTAACTCACCCCTTCTCTTAACCCTTGTAGGTAATGCTCAGTGACGAGGACTTGGGGCCATGAATGACTCGATGGAGGCCATACTTCAGTAATGGTGTTATTAAACTTTAGATTTCTATTTCCGTTTACTTTACATCTTTACTATTTTAGGTTTTTAAGTTGTAATAAGGCCTCTGGACTATTTTTATTTTGCTTTATGTTTGGGATGTTTTTATTATTTTTCTTAAATTGTTTAAAAAGGAATTTTCTAAAAATATAAATAATGGTTTTCAAAATTGATTAATAAATGGATTTAATAGCAAACTTTTACAAGTAATTTAACTCAATTCTCTTTCAAAATTTCAACGTCATTTTCAAAAGTCCTGATTTTAAAGTCCACTACTTTGATTTTCGACTCATCATTCAACTTTTCAAAAATAGCTATATTTTATCAAATATTTACATCCAAAACTTGTTTACTTAAACACAACCAAGTAACGCCTATTTTAGTAAGAATCACATGATGTTTTACGTTTTCCGATGGTTTTAAGGTTCAATAGTTCGCCGATACATCAATCAACTTCTCGAAATTTGTATTTTATAGAATAGTTATAAATCAAACTTGCTTTCTTAACTATATTATATTATTGTCATTCTTTAGTACATTCATAAGTTTTCAAAACATTTTCTTCATGTGACAAACCAAATTCACTCGTAATGCATGGGCTGCGTTTGGGGTGTTACAGCTTTGACCGGTTCCAACCTTTACAAGCTTCCGAGCACTATAAAACAGAGAAAAAAATCGAGTAAGCATTTCAAATGTTTAGTAAGTTCGTATAACAATAATTTAACTTACCAATCATGTACATTTAAAATAAGTATACAAACATGCAACCAAATCATTATGGCCATTTGCCTAAACACATATGATCACAAAAACTTGTTATTCATGTATATCATGTAAACATCAAAAATCAAAGATGAGCTTATCATGTAATAACTTTCATAAACATGTGCTTTTCATATCATGTTTTCATATAGCATGTGCATTTTTTATAACCAATCATCTTAAGTTCAATTCAACCATGTCAAAACTATTCCCATTGAATTTATTTGAAATATTGATGGATAAACATGTAGTACACTCAAAGTGTACAAAACTGTAAACCGTCAACTCATATTCAGGGGTACCCAATTAGGGCACATATCAGGAAGCCCTCTCTCGAGCCATATAACAGGATGCTCATATGAGCCTTTAACAGGAAGCTTATCCAGGCTAAATCACGAAACTCATAAGAGTTTAGAACAGGAAGCTCATTGAGATTAACAGGTAACTCCGGAGAGCTATTATTAGGGAGCTCCGAATAGCCATATAACAGGATGTTCAAGCGAGCCATGTCAGGAAACTCACAAAGAGCCTATATTAGGACGCTAATAAAGAGCTACGTATATGCAAGATCACAACCGATTATATAATAGGACACTCACAAAGAGTTGGGGTAGTCGCAACACATGCAAGATCACTACCGATCAAGATGCTTATAGATACCATATAACGGGAAGCTCAAGAGGGTTTATAACAAGATTCTCTTTCAAGTTATGGTGTGTCTGCAACATATGAAAGACCACAACCAATCAGGAAATCCTGTATCCATCGAATTCCATCTATTCAAACAGGACTTATCATGTATCGGGCTTTGTCAAATATAATATTTATTTCATATTCATGACAATGATACAATTCACATACATATTATTCAATTTAAAACATATAAATAAACAATTTAGTTACACGAACTTACCTCGTCACTTGTTCGTATAAAGAAATCTACTAAATCTGACACTTTTTCTTTTCCTCGATCTAACATCATATTTGGGTTATCCGGATCTATATAAATGAATTTAATATCAATTTAATCCATTTCATATTCAATTTAATTCAACTCACATCCTAGGCAAAATTACCATTTTGCCCCTATACTTTTCATAAATGACGATTTTGTCCCCAGGCTCAGAAAATGAAATTCATGCAATTTAATCCTTATTCCAAGCCTAACTGATTTTTACATATAACATTTATAGCACATATATTTCATAAAAATAAAAAATTTCCATGAATTTTACATCTTTATAATTTAGTCCTTAAATCACAATTTCATGAAAATTCACTTTACAAAAGTTGTTTATCTATCAACAACCTTTCATTTTCTACCATAAATTTCAAATTTTCAGCATATTCATCCATGGAAAAATTTCAACACTTTAATATCTTTTCAAATTGATCCCCAAAATAGATAGATTAGGTTATTCCGATTTCAAAAATATAAAAATTACTAAAAACGGGACAAGATTACTTACCCAATTAAGCTTGCTTGGTTTTCTTTCTCTTTCATAGGGTTTCCATAAAATTTGGGGAAGAAGATGACATAAAATGATGATATTTGATATTTATTTTATTTATCATCTTTTATTTATTTCAATTTCCAATTTAGTCCTTTTCTTTTTCTAATTTTCCATGAATGAATCATAAAAAATATCTACTAACTTTTTTTAATGGTCTAATTTCCATATAAGGACCTTAATTTTTGAATTCCATAGCTATTTGATACTTATAGCTATTAGAACTTAACTTTTACATTTTATTAAACATGAAATCGGTAAAATTTTCTTATCGAAATTTTCATATGTCTTTCCTATCATGATGTAGACCATGCAATAATTTTAAAATAAATTTTCTTTCCAACTCGAATTTATGGTCTCGAGACCACTATTCCGATTTCACTAAAAGCGGGTTGTTACAACTCTCCCCCTTAAAGAATTTTCGTCCTCAAAAATCTTACCAGTAATGAGGTTTGGATATTGCTTTCTCATGGTATCCTCCGGTTCCTAGGTAGCTTCTTCAATCCCATGTCGTTGCCAAAGAACTTTCACTAGAGCTACCTTTTTATTCCTTAACTCTTTTTGTAACACCCTAAAAATTCTAGTATTTAAATTGCATAAATTGGTGTTTAGATTTAATTAGTGATATTATGGCGAATAGTAATGGTGATTTGAAGGACTTTTGAATCGATATAACGTTCATTCTAATAACGTTTCTTTCGTTATTATTTAGTGCAATAACGGAGATCGGAACTCAAGTGAGCGGAATCGTGGAAGCGTTGGAAGCGTTTCATTGTGGTAAGGAAATCCCACTCTTTAAAATCTCTAGTATTATTTGATATTATTTTAGATCTAACTAAAATTCCTTTGGATCTTGAAGACTTTCAAAATAGGGAAGAAAAGGCGGTGGTTAGTCACGTTAAGAGGGCGGATCCAGAATCCCCATTCAAATGAAGAGCGGTTTGGCGGTCAGGATTTTCCACCGATTACGGGCCATCTTCCAAGGAAGTCCATTATTCAAGTATACGAACTTCCGAGCCGTTATCGTTGGTGGATTCTCGGCTAGCGAATCAATAAACGAGGAAAAGCCGAAATCAAGTGATTCAAAATCAAGAGGTAAGATTTTGGATCTATTATCGATTAAGATTATTTCTGAATTAGTTGTCTAACGGATCAAAATATGTTTTAGGTGCCGAGGAGCGAGAAGGATTAGTACTCTCGGTAACGAGGTGTGTAACTTCACACTCATTATTTTCTCGGTTGGATGTCAATTTGGTATGAAGTAAATCGTAAAACGATTAGATCGGTAAAACGTAAATATTGATATTTTGACGAAAATACGTAAAACGTCTAAATCGTAAAAATTATGAAAACCTCGAGAAATTTTTTCGTTATTATGTAAATTGGATGTTTTGATAAATTGGGCCAAAATACTCTAGTTCGATAAATTGGGCCAAAATACTCTAGTTCGATAAATTGGGCCAAAATACTCTAGTTCGTTAAAATTGGGCCAAAATACTCTAGTTCGATAAATTGGGCCAAAATACTCTAGTTCGTTAAAATTGGGCCAAAATACTCTAGTTCGATAAATTGGGCCAAAATACTCTAGTTCATTAAAATTGAGCCAAAACACTCTAGTTCTAAATGGGCCAAAGCCCACTAAACCGCTAAATAGACAAATTGCTATATTATAATTATGGGCCAAATGAAATGTTATTGATAAACCCACCATGTTATGCATTATTAAGAAATTTTATATTTTATAGTACATGTATAATTGCATGGGTGGGATATATGAAGAGAAGAATGGCCATTGCCAAATATCTAGTTCTATGGCTCTGCCACAATAATGGCTTATTGCCTCTAGTTCGGTGGCTCTTGCCACAATAATGGCTTATTGCCTCTAGTTCGGTGGCTTTGCCACAATTATAAAAAGGCTTGATGCCTACGATTGGTGTGATGGCGGGGTGGGTTGACTTGATCCCCACGGTGTGATGGTTGGTACGGGGTGTTAGCGGATGGATATTAGGTTTGGGATGGGAAATACATTTTACATGCATTATTAATTATTTTTTTGATATATTGTTGAATTCTGTAATTGGGCTCAAGCCCAGCATAATATCTTGATGATCTGGCCCAATAATGGTGGTAAGTGAGTTACACACTGAGTTCTAAGTAACTCACCCCTTTTAATTTTCCATCTCAGGTAATGGGAATTGACGTGGACTTGGGCCGAGGATGACTTTGTGGAGGCCATACTGAAAAACATGGGTTATTTAAACTCTGAACTTTTAATAAGTATTTTACTATTTTGGATTATTGTAATAAGGGCTCTATAAATAATTTATGGATTTTATGTGTGTTGGGTTTTAAACTATATTTTGGACTTCTAATTATGGGCTATGATTATATGATGTTTTTATTAAAATAAATTTGGGTTTTCAAGTATATGAAATTCTTTTATAAATATTTTGTTATTGTTAACTCTTAAACAAATTTCCTAAAGGTTTTGATAATACAACGATTTTTAACTAATGTTTTTCTAATATTATCAAATTCAAATACTCTTCTATTTTTTAAAAATCTGAAATTTATATTGAAGTTTTCAACTTATTGCAAATTTAAAATAGCTCGATTGGTTCATCACCGGGTAAGTCATATCGATTGGTTCATCACTGTAAGTCATATCAGGCTGAATTTCAACTTCTATCGGAGAGATAGCATGTGAAGGATCTAACATGTAACAACCCAAACCCGACCTAGACGTTACGATCGGATCTGGCATGTCACATGAAAGGGTTGTTTAAAAATTGCGCGCTCATTAAAAACTTCGTATTCTTTTTGAAACTCTGCGCTTTGTTGTTTGTGAAATTCAAATTTGCTTTTATGGTTTTCTTGTAAAAGCATTGTTATTGCTATTAGCGAAAACTTTTTTATAGCGTAAATCGATCCAAGAATTTACTAAATGTGATATTTTGAAAATGCTTATTAACTTTTTAACAAAACCCAGTGTTTAATCATTTATAGTTTGAATATAACAGAAATGAAATTTAAAAAGTAAAACAAAATCCAAAGGCCTTATTACAAAATACTGAACCCAAATTAAAATAATCTTAAAATGAAGTAAAGACTAGATTTACTAAAATTCTTGAATAAAACTCCGATGTATGGCCACCACAGAGTCCTCCGCAGCTCCAAATCTTCTAGTGCTGGGGATCACCTGCAAGGTTAAAGCAAAGGGGTGAGTTACGAGAACTCAGTGTGTAATCCCCTAATCGGTCATTAACTAGGCCTGAGCCCATACATAAGCTAATCGGGCTGAGCCCATATGTATAGATCGGGCCAAAGCCTATACTGAAGGCATCGGGTCAAGCCCATCTGAGAGCAGATCGGGTCAAGCCCTATTCGGTAACAATCTGGGCCTTAGCCCTATAACATGATCATGCAAACAAAATATGCAACCCAGCCTAATTATCCATCCGCTACACACCACCCGTACCATCCCAACACACTTATGGGGATTTCTAAATTGACTCACCCATCCTCTACACACCAATAAGGTAGACAAGTTGCTAATCATAGAATTTGTTGCAAAGCCATCAGCATAACATAATATATGTGGCATAGCCATCAGACAGAATGTGGCAGAGCCACCAGATTACACTTCCTCCGATCATCAATATCCCAATCCCATGCAGAATGTCATGTATGCAAAGCATTTATCAAAAATGATGTATGAAATAAATTACCTTCACAAACAATTAAACATAATACACACAATTGTACTAATTAACCCCTAAGGGCATAACAGTAATTTACCCACCAAGGGTATTTCAGTAATTTACCTACCAAGGGTATTTTAGTAATTTACCCACCAAGGTATTTCAATAATTTACCCTCTAGGGGTGTTTTGATAATTTCACAAACTAGGGATATTTGATAATTTCGTAAACTAGGGGTATTTTTGTAATTTTGCAAACTAAGGGTATTTCGATAATTTCACAAATCGAGATATTCTAAATAGAGATAATGATGCAAATGGGCCTAGGGCCCATTCTTGAACCAAATGAACCCACACGTTCGTGTGGCCCATTTAGCCCAAATCTAGCCATAGATATGAGATTTACATAGACTAGTTCACTATCTACTACACAATCATACTGTAATATCCATGATTTAGGGGCTATGCATTTTTATTTGAACGTATGTGATTGCATGCCTCTATATGTGATTTGAATGTGATTTGCGGGCTTCAAGAACCTTGGGATGTAGGTAGGAGCCTTAGAGGTTATTAGATTTTTAAGCCCAAAAAGGGGAACTAAGGGAGCTAGGCCTTAAGGAGATTATTGTGTGGTTTAGAACACGAATAACCCAGTGGTAAGGTGGCAAGGAGGCGCCACTTAGGGCCTTGTGAGGTGACGCCACAGGGAGTGAGAAGGGCCTAGGTTCGAGCAGCAAGGGAAGCGTTTTGGAGTTTTATTTTTCAGCAAGGAAGGGTAGTGGTGGACGGCACAAGGACTCTGATGGAGGAAGTATAGATTGGGTCTGACAACTTAGAGATTCGGCTAAGGTAGAGTGAAAAGGGGGATTGAGTGGAGAGAAGGAGAGTTGGCCGAATAGAGGGGACTTTGGAGAGGGCATATTCGGTTCAGATAGGGAGCTAAGTTCAAAATTACTTAGTCTTTCTACTCATCTCTTGACCAAACCCTCACCTCTTCTCTTCTCTTCTTTTTTTTTTTTTTGATTGACAAATTAAACCTATTCTCTTAATCTTGCAATAATAAAAAACCATACAAGACATCAACCTTCCTCTTCTTCTTTACATCGATTCCTCCATTCTCAAAACACGTAAGAACTTTTCTCTTCATTTCTCGAGATCATAGCCAAACACCATAGATCCTCAACCCTTTTCTTTTATCTCCTTGAGTGTTGGCCAACCACGACTCTATTCCGTTAGATCTACTAGTTGGTAAGGGTTCTTCTATTCCAATTTCTTTCCTTTTCCCTTTTGATTAGCCAAAATAAAGGACTCTAATCCCTTATGTTTCTTTGGTCAAACCATGAAGGTGGGTTTCGGATTCTTTTGTAGCCGATTTATAGAAGGAGATCTTTTGGGATTTAAGATCCAAGGTAAGCAAGGCATACTATTTGGCCAAGGGCCACTTTTACTTGTTCAAAGGCTATGCCGATTCTAATTATGGTGTTTTAGGGAGTCTTCAACAGATCTTCAGGATTTGGGTAAGAAATCTAGGTAAGGGTTCTAGTGTTTCAGATCCGTTTCTTATTCGTTCAAAAGTCGAGAACTAACTGTTTGAGTGTACTAGTGCTTAGCCGATTGCAAGGGGAAATCATCACGAAGTTTCGAGATTTGGTTAGTAACCAAATCAGCAGTGAGGTAAGGATTTTGGTTGCGTTAACCCTTCGGGATTTGCTGTTTAGCCGAATGGCCTCCTTGTTAATATGCTTAGTGTTGGCCGAATGTAGGAAAAAGGGAACTAGTTTGTTAGATCGGAATTTTTGGGATTCAGTAATCGCGTTAGAAATCAAGTGTGTAACCCTACACTAAATTCCCAATAGTTTAATAATAATTATGTTAATCATGTGTTAGTGAAGTGACGAATAAATATTGCTAAGGGTACCATTTAATGGTACTGTGTATTCAGGTACGTTACCCCTCAACACTCGTAAATAATGTTTAACAACATTGATGTGAAAAAAATGTGGAATTCCGTTATGATTTTGGAGTAAGGTAAATTGCATGATAAATAGCATGTTTTGTATGTTGCATGGGCAAATGGGTGATTATGTTAAAGGGGAAGTGATCTAGTGGTTTTTACCACATTATCTGGTGACTATGTCACATATTATGAATCTGGTGACTCTGTCACATTATCTGATGGCTATGCCACAATTATAAGGGCGATGTGTAGTTGACTGCAGCGACTGCCTTTGATGGTGCATAGCGGATGGAGGGTCAATTTAGTAATCCCCACGGTGTGATTGGTAGGTACGAGTGATGTGTAGAGGATGGATATCTAGGTGGGTTCGGGTTGCATCATTATTTATATTGGCTCGTATGTGATATGATATGTTATGACTATTTGGGAGTCTGTGATGGTTGTTACACACTGAGTCTATTGACTCACCCTTTGTGGGCTAACTTTATGTAGATGGCACTCAGTAAATGAACCGGTCGGCAGGAACTTAGTGGTGGCCATGCACAACTTAGTTTTTTTTCGGTTTCCTTATTAAATTTATTTTGATTTATTTTGGGTTATATTTTGATGTAATAAGGCCATTATCACTAAACTATTTTATTTATGTGTTTTAAATTTTTATTATGATGCGAACAATATCGAACAGAACGATTGAACAATTTTCGTAAAACAACATCAATTGTTTTGAAACCCAAACACCTACAGTTTTCAAGTTAATAATAATAAACTCTAAAATCTGGCATTTCTTTTAACTTGTAACTTTTGAAATATGAAAATATCGTTTTAGTACAAAGCCAAACTACAACCCGGTTTTAACTTGAGAACAATCCAAATTTATATTCTTCAGAACCATCAAGATTTTCAAAATGTCATTCCGAAACTTAACTACGTTTTCTCAAGGAGCATGCCAATCTGGTCAGGGCTTGTGGGCCAGGTTTGGGGTGTTTCAATTTGGTATTAGAGCCAGTTCAAAACTCGACCTTGAGGGCTTTTGGGCCCAAAACGTATTTTTATTTTGAAATTGAGTTTTACAAAAGAATGAGCAGGTTTTCTGGCATGGCACCTGAGTCTCCGGCCACATCCACTGTGTAAGTACCCCTAACCACTGTGTGATTTGTATGTGGGTATTACGGGGACGTGATTAGTAGATTAGGAGTTAATGAACCCTAGGATTAGCTTACTCCAACACGAGTTACATAAAATTTAAAGTCTAACCAAACAAACTCGTGAGTGAGTCACTAAGTTAAGGGTGTGGCAACCACAGTGCATGTCTAGGATTGGATTCAGAGGGGGAGCTTGGTATTTAAGCAGTCCTAGTGACTCACCTCCTCTCCGCTCGAATCCTACCTAGTGTGTAGTGACGGTTCACCCTAACCAAGAGGACTTAATCATAGGCTAAATTCAATAATTAAAACCCGAAAGGGACCAGTCACCTTGTTTTGTACAACCCTAAGATTAAACCTTGGTTTCAAAATTACCAAAATACCCATAGTATGGAAAGTTATCAAAGTACCCCCGAATTGAAAATTTCCAAAATACCCTTATTTCGTAAAATCACCTGGAACCATATTTTACAAAATTATCGAAATGTCCCTAGTTTGTAAAATTACAAAAATACCCTCAGTTTAGAAAATTACCATACTACCTCGATTCCTTTTATCAAAATATTCCTATTTTGCAAAAATACCCAGAAACCTCTATTTTACGGAATTTTAAAAATACCCTAATTTGGAAAATTACAAAAATACCCCTGTAGGATAAAATTATGAAAATACCCCTGGGTAGTGGAAAACAACAACAATGACAACCACAACACTTTTCTGTAGTAAACACAAGTTCATGAATAGTGATGATTGAATGAATGAACTTGAGACTGTAGTGTGTGTATGGATTCGAAAGAACTACTTTTTAGAACTATTAATCATAAGACTGTTCGCGATAAATCAGTGGAATGAAATAATGATTCATAAAACTCTTAATCAGATAAATGCAACTCGGAAGAATGAGTTCTAGAGGACGTGGTCGTAATGTGCGTGGCCGTGGTAGAGGCCGAATGACCGTATCGGAACCCGTTAGGTCTGGTCAAGGGTCCGAAAATGAAATGCCACCACCACCAGCTGCTGGTATGGAATATCAAGATCAGGCGGGGGATGATGCAATATCGCAGGCGATGCTGTGAGTTCTTGAGAGGGTGGCTGGAGCAGGTGGAGGTGTAAGAGCTCAAAAATCTATACCCGAGCGACTCCGAGCTAATGGAGCTGAGGTATTTCGAGGTATATCTGGTGTGGCGCCCAATACGGCTGAGTATTGGTTGGAGGCGACGGAGCGAATTATGGATGATTTGGGCCTGACTGCCGAGGAGAAATTGAAAAGGGTAGTGTCGCTTCTCTGTGATGAGTCATACTAATGGTGGCTCACAGTTCGGGATGGTGCTGCAGTAGATGATCTCACTTGAGAATATTTTAAGGCGGCGTATCATAAGAAGTACATTGGGACTAGCTATATGGATGCACAGAGGAAGGCATTTTCGAGGCTCGGTTTAGGGGAATAAGTCCGTAGTAGAGTACGAGGCGAAATTCCTAAGGTTGAGCCGATACGCTCGAGGTATTGTGGCTACGGAGCATGAACGATGTGTCTGGTTTGAGGATGGATTGAGGGATGACCTGAGATTGTTGATTGCTCCACAGCAGGGGCGGGAGTTTTCTGTGTTGGTAGAGAAGGCTAAGGTAGCTGAAGGGGTTAAGGAGTCTGTGAGATAGAACACGGACAAGAATAGGCAAAAGAGAGGTTTTGGAACATCAGGGTCATCCGGGAATGTTCAAAAGAAACCTAGAATGGATGGGTCACGAGGTCAGCAAGTTGCTACGGGAGGACAGTACCGTACTTGTGCTCAGTGTGGAAAGATGCACTTGGGAGAGTGTTGGAAGAAGACAGGAGGATGTTTCAAGTATGGGTCCAAGGATCCCATGACTAGGGACTATCCTATGAAAACAGATGGGAGCCGACCAGTAGATCAGGGTCTTAATCAGGCAGGAAAGGGTGGACAGCAACCACTGCGGGGTCGGGGTCCGGCTGGCAGAGGTAATGGTTCAGGAAGAGGTCGGGGAACACCGGGCAGATGTATTGGTAACACAAAGGCGAGACAACTGGGTCTAGTGTATACAGTTCGTCGGAGGAAGAATGGTGACGTACCTGATGTCATAACGGGTATGTTCTTTATCTCTGGATTACCCTTCGTTGCGTTGATAGATATTGGGTCAACTCATTCATACATTACTAGTAAGGTGTCCGAACTCGCATGTTGACTCGAGACTGCATAGGAAGATGACCTGTACTTAATCCTTTAGGGCAATCAAGAGTATTAGACAAACTCTTTAGGCGCACCTTTGGAAGTTCGGGGCGCAGCTTCACCGACTTAATGGAGCTACCATTCGAGGAATTTGATTTAATCTTAGGCATGGACTGGTTGGTAAAGTACCATGTGAATGTGGATTGTGCTACTAAGAGCATGCCATTAAGAACTTCTGATGACAAAGAGGTTGTGGTGATGGGCGAGAGGCGGAATTGCTTGTCGAATGTGGTATCTGCCCTTAAGGCAGAGAAGATGGTAAGAAAAAGATGTGTAGCTTTTTTGATGTTGATCAGTGCCTTAGAGGCTAAGGAAGCAGCTGTAGGAGGAGTTAGAACAGTAAGAGAATTTGTGGATGTCTTTCCGGAGGAGCTGCCTGGGTTACCCCCGGACAAGGATGTGGAGTTCAAATTGATTTTTCGCCGCACACCCCTGTGTCAATTTCTCCATACCGAATGGCACCAAAGGAGTTAGTAGAGCTTAAAGTTCAGATCCAAGAGTTACTCGATCGTGGGTTTATTTGACCTAGTGTGTCTCCATGGGGAGCACCGGTCCTATTTGTGAAGAAGAAGGACGGGACTATGCGCATGTGCATAGATTATCGATAGTTGAATAAGCTGACCATCAAGAACAAGTATCCATTTCCAAGGATAGATGACTTGTTCGATCGACCAAAATCGATATTTTCGAAGATAGATCTAAGGTCAGGATATCATCAGCTTAAGGTGAAGGAAGTAGATATCCATAAGACGGCTTTCCAGACTAGGTACGGGCATTATGAGTTCTTGGTAATGCCGTTCAGATTGACAAACGCCCCACCGCATTCATGGATATGATGATCCGAGTTTTCCAACCCTACCTAGATCGATTCGTCGTTATGTTTATAGATGATATCTTAGTCTATTCCAAGTCTGAGGAAGAACACGATGATCATCTTCGGGTTATGTTGCAAGTGTTAAGGGAAGAGAAGCTATATGCCAAGTTCAGCAAGTGCGAATTTTGGCTGAAGGAAGTTACGTTCTTAGGGCATGTGGTGACTGCCGAAGGAATAAGGGTGGATCCTCGAAAGATTGAGGCAGTATTAGATTGGAAACCACCTAAGTCTGTGGCTGAGGTTCGTAGTTTCTTGGGGTTAGCAGTGCTACTATAGGAGATTTGGTGAAGGGTTCTCAAATAGCAAAGACCTTTGACGGTTGCTAAGAAAGGAGGTATCTTTCGTATGGGCGGATAAGCAGCAGGAGAGTTTTGAGAAGCTTAAGCAAGTATTGACAGAGGCTCCGATTTTAATTTAGCCAGAAGTAGGGAAAGACTTCGTGGTATATTGTGATGCTTCCCATACAGGATTGGGATGTGTTCTTATGCAAGACGGGAAAGTGGTCGCTTATGTGTCTCGGCAATTGAGGCTACATGAGGTTAACTATCCGACGCATGATCTGGAATTGGTTACAGTAGTTTTCGCTCTTAAAGTGTGGAAGCACTATTTGTATGGAGAAAGGTTGGTGATCTACACAGACCACAAGAGTCTAAAATATTTACTGACTCAGAAGGAGCTGAATTTGAGACAGTGTAGGTGGGTGGAGTTGTTGAAGGACTACGATTTCTCAATAGAGTATCATCCGGGCAAGGTGAATGTAGTGGCAGATGCCTTAAGTCGAAAAGTGGTGTCGAGTTAAGGGCGATGTTTGCACATTTGAGCCTTTTTGATATGGAAGTTTGCTAGCGGAATTGCAAGTGAAGCCGACGTGGTTAGGTCAAGTAAAGGAGAAACAATTGGTAGATGGTGAACTAAGTGCTAAGCTGCTACAAGTACAAAATAGGGAGTTGGAAGACTATGGTGTAAACAGTGATGGAGTACTGTGTTTTCGGGGCAAGGTCTATATGTCGAAGGATGAGGAGTTAAGGCAGAGGATTCTTCAAGAATCGCATAGTAGCCCTTATGCTATGCATCCTGGAGGAAGTAAGTTATACAGGGATTTACGGGAACAGTTCTGGTGGCCTGGTCTTAAGCGGGAAGTTACAGAATTTGTAGGGAAGTGTTTAACGTGTCAACAAGTCAAGGCTGAACACCAAGTACCATCAGGATTGCTTCAGCCGATAAAGATTCCATAATGGAAGTGGGAGAGAATTACCATGGACTTCGTTAGTAGGCTTCCCCTTACACCTACTAAGAAGGACTTGGTATGGGTGATAGTAGATCGGTTGACGAAGTTTGCACATTTCATACCAGTATGGATTGACTATTCTCTGCAGAAATTGGCAAAGTTGTATGTAGCAGAAATTATGAGGCTGCACGGAGTGCCGGTGTCAATTATTTTGGATAGGGATCCGAGGTTTACGTCGAGGTTTTGGAAAGCACTACATCAGGCTTTAGGCACCAGGTTAGACTTCAGAACAACATTTCACCCGCAGTCGGACGACCAATCTGAGCGGGTAATTCAAGTGCTAGAGGATATGTTGAGAGGTTGCGTGATAGACTTTAGAAGGAGTTGGGAGGAGTTCTTGCCTTTAGTAGAATTTGTTACAATAATAGCTATCAGGCAAGTATTCGGATGGCACCGTACGAAGTGCTATATGGACGGAAGTGTCGCACTCCTACGTGTTGGACAGAATTGGGGGAACGTCAAGTTTTAGGTCCGGAGACTGTGGTAGAATCAGAAGAAAAGGTTAGAGTGATTCGAACACGGTTGAAGGAGGCATCGGACAGACAAAAGTCATATGCAGATCTTAAGCGGAAGGAGATTGAGTTTGCTGTGGGAGATCAGGTGTTTCTCAAAGTTTCACCGTGGAAGAAGGTAATGAGATTTGGTCGCAAGGGAAAGTTAAGTCCTAGGTTTATAGGACCTTATCGGATTCTGAAGCGGGTTGGACCAGTAGCGTATAAGTTAGAATTGCCTTCGGAGTTGAAGCAGATGCATGATGTGTTTCACGTTTAGATGCTACGTCGTTATCGATCGGATCCATCTCATATAATACCGGTTGAGGAGGTAGAGCTGAGACCAGATCTATCCTATGAGGAAGTGCCGATTCAGATTCTGTAATAGGATGTGAAGGTGCTTCGGAGGAAATCAGTCCCTCTAGTCAAAGTGTTAGGGCATAACCATGGATCGGAAGAGGCTTCATGGGAGTCAGAAGAAACAATACGACAGCAATACCCTCATTTATTTTAGCCAGGTAATTTTGAGGTCGAAATTATTTTAAGGGGGTAGAACTGTAATATCTGTGATTTAGGGGCTATGCATTTTTATTTGAATGTATGTGATTGCATGCCCATGTGTGTGATTTGAATGTGATTTGGGGGCTTCAAGAAACTTGGGATGTAGGTAGGAGCCTTAGAGGTTATTAGATTTTTAAGCCCAAAAAGGGGAACTAAGGGAGTTAGGCCTTAAGGAGATTATTGTGTGGTTTAGAACACGAATAACCCAGTGGTAAGGTGGCAAGGAGGCGCCACTTAAGGCCTTGTGAGGTGACGCCACAGGGAGTGAGAAGGGCCTAGGTTCGAGCAGCAAGGGAAGCGTTTTGGAGTTTTATTTTTCAGCAAGGAAGGGCGGTGGTGGGCGGCACAAGGACTCGATGGAGGAAGTATAGATTGGTCCGACAACTTAGAGATTCTGGCTAAGGTAGAGTGAAAAGGGGATTGAGTGGAGAGAAGGAGAATTGGCGAATGGAGGGACTTTGGAGAGGGCATATTCGGTTCTGTATAGGGGAGCTAAGTGCCGAAATTGCTTAGTCTTTTTACTCATCTCTTGACCGAAACCATCACCCCTTCTCTTCTCTTCTTTCTTTTTCTTTTTGATTGAAAGCCTAAACCTATTCTCTTAATCTTGCAAAAATAGAAAACCATACAAGACATCAACCCTTCCTCTTTTTCTTTGCATCGATTCCTCCATTCCCAAAAGCCAGAAGAACTTTTCTCTTTATTTGCTGAGATCATAGCCGAAACACCATAGATCTTCAACCCTTTTCTCTTATCTCCTTGGGTGTTGGCCGAATTCGTCAAACTCTATTCCGTCAGATCTACTAGTTGGTAAGGGTTCTTCTATTCCAATTTCTTTCCTTTTTCCCTTTTGATTAGTCGAAATAAAGGACTCTAATCCCTTATGTTTCTTTGGCTGAAACCATGAAGGTGGGTTTCGGGATTCTTTTGTAGCCGATGATAGAAGGAGATCTTTTTGGGATTTAAGATCCAAGGTAAGCAAGGCATACTATTCGGCCAAGGGCCACTTTTACTTGTTCAAAGGCTATGTCGATTCTAATTATGGTGTTTTAGGGAGTCTTCGACAGATCTTCGGGATTTGGCTAAGCAATCTAGGTAAGGGTTCTAGTGTTTCAGATCCGTTTCTTATTCGTTCAAAAGTCGAGAACTAACCGTTTGATTGTACTAGTGCTGTAACACCCCAAATTCGGTCAATACACCATGACCGAATCTGGCATGTCACAGAGAAAAAGTTTTGAAGAAAATCGGGTTGACGGTTTAGTTTTAGACAAAATTCTTTAGATGTCTAATGTTTGTAGAAATTAGGTGCATGATTAGTTAAAGACCGATAGCTTACTTATAAATCCCGAAAATCAATCTCTAAAATTTAGTTATCGATCCATAGGTTAGAAATCATTTATGTCATTTTAAAAAAAATCCGAATGATTGCTTTGAAAACCTTTGCATTTGAGTGTGAAAACTTAAATTTGAAAATCATTTAAGTTGTCGAAAACATTTGAATTGTCATTTGTTATTAAAAAATTTGTATTATCCGACGGTAAAGTTTTGAAAACCATTGCATTCATATTATTAAAATTTGTCAAGTAATTTACTTAGCCATGTTTAAAACAATCCCAAAGCATATAAATAGTTGAAAAGTATAACTTAAATGTCCTTATTACAAACCCAAATAAATGAAACCAAATTTAAACAAAATAAAGTACCCAAAGCAAAGTCCATATAAAACTGAGTTTATTTATTGAATGGCCACCTCGAGTCCTACCCGGCTCCTCATCCGCGATCTACGAATCACCTGAAAAGATAAGGGAGAAGGTGAGCCACCAAGACTCAGTGCATAAATCCTTCCCCCGATTAATGCAACATACTTACACAATTCATAACCAAGCAATATAGATAATGCACCCAACCTAGCCATCCATAACTCCTTTACTACCCGTGTGGTACCAAACCACCGGTGGTGCTAAACCACCGGTGACCCAAAGTCACGATATCCAATGATAATGTGGTGCCAAACCACCGTGACCCAAATTCATGAATAATCTATCTGTGGGGCCAACCCACGCCAGATACCAAATCATCGGCGACAATCCCATAATATCAAATGTGGGGCCAACCCCCTGTGGTGCTAAGCCACTAGGACGAGTCGCTATGAGGTCCCAAACCTCTGGTGACCCAAAGTCACAAAATAAACTGTGGTACCAAACCACTGGAGGTGCCAAACCTCTGATGTCCCAAAGACACGGATATCAAATCTTCCCCCTCCTCTCATATCACCCATACCAATGCATTACAAGTGCAAATCATGCCATTATGCTTTAATATGCAACATTAAGCAAATGTATCATAGCTCATATTATTATGCACCATATAGAAAAACCATATCGAAACGGACTTACCTGAATCCTTGCTCATACCCATAAGGCATCATATCAAGATCTCAAAATTTTAGTCTTTTAAAGAAAACATGATTAGGTTATTAAAATATTACCAAGTTATAAAGTGTGCAAGTTACACACCTGTTACTATCACAAGTTTTAAATCCCAAAGACTAGATCATCAGACTAGATCTCCTTGCCCTACATTCGGCCAACACTTAGATTAATAACATAGACCATCGGCCAATAATAAACTTTAGTCTCAATAGTCTTCGACTTTTCCACCACTTAAAGAATGATGAACCAACATAAATCCTTACCACTTAACTTACCAAAATCGATTGTCAGAGAATAGAGGCTTAGATCGACTGCTTCCAAAGTCCCGAAGAATCTAGGAGATGATTAGAAATCTTGTTAACAAATACCAAAATTTGATTTTCATCCTATGAGAGTCAACAGAGAGAAAGAGAAAGTAAGAATGGAGTTTTGGCCAAGAACACTTACCCTTCTTTAAAACCGAATAGAGAAGAACCTAAAGAAGATCCACCCTTGTTTGATATTTGGCCAAATTAAACTAGAAGAAAGAAAGAAGATTTGGCAATAGTGTTAGATGATGGAGGAAGATTCGGTTAGAGTGGGGAAAAAGAAAGAAATTTGGCAATGAAGGTGGAGAGGATTTTGGCACAAGAGTTTGAGAGAAGAAAAGAAAAAGATGAAAGGGAGGAGATGGGCACTTTCGATTTTGAGCAAAATGGAAAAGAAAAGAGAGAGATGGAGAAAGAGATTCACCAAGGAAGAAAAGAACTAGATGAAAGAAAATGCCTCCCTTCAATGGTAGAATATTTTCAGCACAAAGAGAAAAGAGTTTGAGAGGAGAAGAAAACAATACCAATTGGTCAAGAATAACCAAAACAAAAGCTTACCTATTGCTCAAATTCGGTTTAGGAGAAAGAGTTTTTGAGAGAAAAGAAAATGATGTACAAAATGCTAAGGAATATGACCAAATAGCTACCAACCTACCAAATCCTTCAACAAAATTCGGTCACCCCTCCCCTAGACCATAATGCCATCCACATACATGGACAAGTTGGTCATTATAAAGTTTCCAAAAACCGCATCCTTAATCCAAGCCTTATGTCCCCTTATCATTCCTTAATCAAAATGATTCCTATCCCCAAGTTCAAGCTTACCTAAACTATTTGTCATCTTGCCATAAAATTTAAAGTCCAACTTACCAACTATAGAGCTTGGCCGACACTTGATGTAAAGATGCGTAAAAATAAAGTCTCCAAATGTACTCCATGTTACTCGAACCATTCCCTTCAAGTAACTACTCATGCGCCACTTCCACTATGCTACTAGCTCTTCTTGTGCTTAAATTCCCCACAAATTACACTTAATCCCTAGCTCCTTCAGCTCCCTCTAACTAAAGCTTAAAAACAAAAATTTCCTACAGCTCGAGCCTACCCTTGGTTTATTCCTAAACCCTAGAACATCTCACTTAACAACACGACAATCCGTACTCATACAAAACATTACAATTACAAATAACCCCTATTTCAGGATATTACAATTCCACCCCATTAAAATAATTTTGACCTCGAAATTATCTGGTCAAAAGAGTTGAGGGTACTTATGTCTCATCACATCCTCCGGTTCTCATGTAGCTTCTCCCACGCCATGATTTCGCCATAATACCTTCACTAATGGAACTGACTTCTGCAGAACACTTTCACATCTCGATCTAAAATCTTCACCGGTTCTTCTTCCATCACAACTGACTCACTTCTATTTCTTCCACTGCCACGACATGCGATGGATCAGAACAATAGCGTCTAAGCATGGAGACATGGAACACATCATGTATCTGACTCAGCTCTGCTGGCAACTCGAGCTGATAGGCTACTGGTCCCACTCATTTCAACACCTTATACAGCCCAATAAACCTTGGACTTAACTTGCCTTTTCTGCCAAATCTTAACACTTTCCTCCATGGCGAGACCTTCAAAAAGACTTGGTCACCCACGGCAAACTCTACATCCCTCTGCTTGAGATCGGCATACGACTTCTGCCTGTCCAAAGCTTCCTTCAACCGAGCTTGAATCAATTTCACCTTATCCTTAGTCTCTGCAACCAACTCTGGTCCTAACATCTGACGCTCACCCAACTCTGTCCAGCATGTAGGTGTGCTACACTTCCTACCATACAACTCCTCATATGGTGCCATCTTAATGCTTGCTCGATAATTATTATTGTATGTGAACTCATTAATGGTAAAACTCTTCCCAACTACCTCAAGTCCAAAACACAACCTCTCTAGCATATCCTCTAAAATCAGATAACCTTTCCAATCGCCCATCGACCGTGGATGAAATGCCGATTGAAATCCAACCGCGCACTCTAAAGCCCGATGTAACGCTCTCCAAAACCTTGACGTAAATCTAGGATCTCTCGTCGAGATTATCGACACGGCACACCGTAACCTCACTATCTCCGCTACATACAACTTAGCTAACTTCAAGTGAGTAATCCACCCTCACCGAATGAAATGAGTCGACTTTGTCGACGATCCACAATCACCCAAACCGAGCCCTTTTTACTAGGTGTTAGGGGTAATCCACTGACAAAGTCCATGGTAATCCTTTCCCACTTCCATTGAGGAATCTTTACCGATTGAAGTAAACTCGACGGTAGAATGATGCTCGCCTTTGACCTCACTGGCATGTTAAACACCTACCCACAAATTCGGTCACTTCCCGCTTCAGCCCTGGCCACCAGAACTATTTTTGCAAATCTTGGTACATCTTGCTACCTCCAGGATGCATAGTGTAAGGACTACTATGTGCGTCCTGAAGAATCCTCCGCCTTAACTCTTCATCCTTCGGCATACAAGCTTTCCCATGGAAACACAATATTCCATCACTGGACACACTATAACCCTCTACTCCACCATTCTGAACTTGCAACCTCCGACCATTCAAGCCCTCATCCACTAACTGTTTCTCCTTGATCTGCTCAACCCAAGTCGGCTTAACTTGCAATTCCTCCAAAAGACTCCCATTGTCATACAAGCTAAGATGAGCAAACATCGCTCTTAAGTCTGATACAACCTTACGGCTCAACGCGTCTGCTACCACGTTAGCCTTGCTCGGATGATACTCAATCGAACAGTCGTAGTCCTTCAACAACTCAATCCATCTACGCTGCCTCAAGTTCAAATCTTTCTAAGTCAAAAGATACTTTAGACTCTTATGATCCGTGTAGACTATCAACTTCTCTCCGTACAAATAGTGTCTTCATATCTTCAAAGTGAAAACCATCGCAGCTAATTCCAATTCATCGTCGAATAGTTAACCTCATGTGGTCATGGCAATCGCCGAGATGCATAAGCCACTACCTTCCTTCCTCGCATCAAGACACATCCCAAGCCAAGATGTGATGCATCACAAGATACCGTTCCTTAATTCAAAGTTGAATCAAAAGCCTTGAATCGTAATCTTCTTCAACTTGTCGAAACTTCCTTGTCTTCTCGGTCCACACAAATGGAACTCCTTTCCTCAATAACTTGGTTATTGGTGCTGCGATCAAAGAAAATCCTTCCACAAATCTTCGGTAATATCCTACCAAACCTAGAAAACTCTGAATTTCTGCCACTGACTTAGGCGGCTTCCAATCCAACACTGCCTCGACCTTTTGAGGATCCACTCTAATTCCCTGAGCTGATACCACGTGACCCAAGAAAGTCACCTCCCTAAGCCAGATCTCGCACTTACTAAATTTGGCATATAGCTGCTTTTCCCTCAGAATCTACAACACTATTCGCAAATGCGCATCATGCTCCTCCTCTAACCTTGAGTATACCAAGATATCGTCTATAAATACCACTACAAACTGATCTAAATACTATTGAAATACCCAATTCATCATGTCCATGAATGTTGCCGGTGCATTAGTCAACCCAAACGGCATTACCAAAAACTCGTAGTGCCCATACCGAGTGTAAAATGCCGTCTTATGGATATCAGCCTCTTTCACCTTTAGGTGATGATACCTGCACCTTAAATCAATCTTGAGAAAACCATCGCCTCTTGTCGATCAAACAAGTCATCTATCCTCGGCAATGGATACTTGTTTTGATCGTCGACTTGTTCAATCGGCGGTAGTCTATACACATCCGCATCGTACCATCCTGCTTCTTGACAAAGAGTATCGGTGCTCCCTAAGGCGAAACACTTGGTCGGATAAAACCTCGATCCAACAACTCCTGAATTTGAGCCTTCAATTCCACCAATTCCTTCGGCGCCATCCTATATGGAGCGATAGACACTGGCGCAGTTCCGGGTAATAGATCTATTCCAAATTCAACTTCACGATCCGGAGGCAGTCCCAAGTTCTTCTGAAAATATGTCAGCATATTCCTTTACCGTTCGAACATTCCCTACAGTAGACTTCTTAGCCTCCAACGCACACACATGAACCATAAATGCCTCGCAGCCCTTCCTGACCAACTTCTCAGCTTTCAACGCAGATACCACATTGGATAGATAATCTCTTCTATTACCTATCATAACCACCTCTTCACCCTCAGCTGTCTTCAAAACCATGCGCTTAGCAGTGCAATCCAAACTTGCCTGGTATTTGACCAACCAGTCCTTCCCAAGAATCAGATCGAACTCCCCAAATGGTAGTTCCATCAAATCAGCTACAAACACTACCCCTTGGAGTTTTAGGGGTACATCCCTATACAGCTTATTCACTTCTACAGAGTGACCTAGAGGGCTAAGTACTGTCATCTCCCTAGAAGTAGTCTCAGAGTCTAAGTTCATGGTTTCTACTATGCTACTAGCAACATACGAATGCGTCGAACCCACATCTATCAAAGCAGTATATGGTAAACCAAAGATTAAGAATGTACTGGTGATGATGTTCGATGCGTCGCCCTCCTCTCGATGCCTCACTGCATACACCAACCCAAACTGTCTTGCCTCAGTGTTGCTCAGTTTCTCTACCGGTTCATGCCCCGACTAGAACCATTACATCCTCTACCATTACCACGACCCCTCTGTGGTGGCGATCCCTCATTTCTGAATTGAGCACGACACTGACCCTCAGACTGGTTCCTGGCTAGCTTACGTGGACAGTCCCTCACACGATGATCCAGTAAGCTACACTCAAAACATCTTTTCCCACCGGTCTAACATTCACCCCAATAAGATTTCCCACACCGATTACATCGCTACTGGTCCCGAATTAGCAATAACAGACCTCCTGCATTGGTTCGACCCACTTTGCCTAGCCCTTTCTCGAGAATTACCTACCAACCGGATGATCCAAAACCTCTCTTATGTCTATTCCTGTCGTGATTCTGCCTCACAGATTCCTTTATCCCTTCGGCTATCTTATCCTTTTCTATTAGTACAGCAAACTCTCGCTCCTGCTGCGGAGCAATCAGCAATCTCAACTCATTCCTCAGTCCATCCTCAAACCTGACACATCGCTCGTGCTCCGTAGCCACGATACCTCTAGCATACCGGCTCAATCTTAAAAATTCTGCCTCATACTTTGTTACGGACTTACTCCCTTGAACCAACCTTAGAAATGCCTTCCGCTGCGCATCAATGTAACTAGACCTAACATATTTCTTCTGATACGCTGCTTTAAAATAGTCCCAAGTGAGATCCTTCACGCAAAGACTATCCCGCACCGTGAGCCACCACTGGTATGACTCATCCCGAAGAAGCGACACTATCCCTTTCAGTTATTCCTCAACAGTCAGATCTAAGTCATTCATGATTCGCTCCGTCGCCTCTAACCAATATTCAGCCGAACTGAGAGCCACACCAAAAACACCTCGAAATACCTCAGCTTCATTGGCTCAGAGTCGCTCAGGTATAGATTTTCGAGCTCTCACACCTTCACCTACTCCAGCTACCCTCTCAAGAACTCGCAGCATTGCCTGAGACACCGCGTCATCCCCTGCTTGATCTCGAACTCACCACCTACAACCGGTGGTGGTGTTGGTATCTCATTTTCTAACCCCGACTGCACCTCACCGGCTCGACACACCCATCCTACCCCGATCAAGGCCCACACGTATATGACCTCGACCTCGAGTGCTCATGTCTAAAGTCTCGATTATCTGATTTTAAAAGTTTTATGCTTTAGTCATTATTCCACTATCTTTAAAGCACAGTTTTATGAATAATTCTTCAAAGAGTTTTGTTTTCGCGAGTCCATAGAGTCCTATAAATTTTAGTCTCTAAGATAGTCCACTATCACTAGTCATTCAAAGTTTATAACATCCAAAAATCACAACCAAAGGCTAGGGGTACTTACCTGGGTGGATTGGTGCCAGAGACTCGGTGCCATGCCTCTCAAACCATATAAAAAAATATTCAAAAACTATATTTTAAAACATTTTGGGCCTCAGGCCCACAGCTGAGCCTTTGAACTTGGCTCCGATACCACAATTGTAACACCCTAAACTCGATCAATACACCACGATCGAATCTGGCATGTCACAGAGAAAAAGTTTTGAAGAAAATTGGGTTGACGGTTTAGTTTTAGATAAAATTCTTTAGATGTCTAATGTTTGTAGAAATCAGGTGCATGATTAGTTAAAGACCGATAGCTTACTTATAAATCTCGAAAATCAATCTCTAAAATTTAGTTATCGATCCATAGGTTAGAAATCATTTATGTCATTTTAAAAAAATCCGAATGATTACTTTGAAAACCTTTGCATTTGAGTGTGAAAACTTAAATTTGAAAATCATTTAAGTTGTCGAAAACATTTGAATTGTCATTTGTTATTAAATAATTTGTATTACCCGACGGTAAAGTTTTGAAAACCATTGCGTTCATATTATTAAAATTTGTCAAGTAATTTACTTAGCCATGTTTAAAACAATCCCAAAGCATATAAATAGTCTAAAAGTCCTTATTACAAACCCAAATAAATGAAACCAAATTTAAATAAAATAAAGTACCCAAAGTAAAGTCCATATAAAAGCGAGTTTATTTATTGAATGGCCACCTCGAGTCCTACCCGGCCCTCATCCGCGATCTACTTAATCACCTGAAAAGATAAGGGAGAAGGTGAGTCACCAAGACTTAGTGCATAAATCCTTCCCCTAGTTAATGCAACATACTTACACAATTCATAACCAAGCAATATAGATAATGCACCCAACCTAGCCATCCATAACTCCTTTACTACCCAGTGTGGTAACAAACCACTGGTGGTGCCAAACCACTGGTGACCCAAATTCACGATATCCAATGATAATGTGGTGCCAAACCACTGGTGACCCAAAGTCATGAATAATCTATCTGTGGGGCCAACCCACATTGTGATACCAAATCACTGGTGACAATCCCGTAATATCAAATGTAGGGCTAACCCACTGTGGTGCTAAGCCATTGGGATGAGTCGCTATGAGGTGCCAAACCTCTGGTGACCCAAAGTCACAAAATAAACTATGGTACCAAACCACTGGAGGTGCCAAACCTCTGATGTCCCAAAGACACGGATATCAAATCTTCCCCCTCCTCTCATATCACCCATACCAATGCATTACAAGTGCAAATCATGCCATCATGTTTTAATATGCAACATTAAGCAAATGTATCATAACTCATATTATTATGCACCATATAGCAAAACCATATCAAACGGACTTACCCAATCCTTGCTCATACCCATAAGGCATCATATCAAGATCTCAAAATTTTAGGCTTTTAAAGAAAACATGATTAGGTTATTAAAATATTACCAAGTTATAAAGTGTGCAAGTTACACACCATTACTATCACAAGTTTTAAATCCCAAAGACCCGATCATCTTGCACTAGATCTCCTTGCCCTACATTCACCAACACTTAGATTAATAACATAGACCATTCGGCCAATAACAAACTTTAGTCTCAATAGCCTTCGGCTTTTCCACCACTTAAAGAATGATGAACCAACATAAATCCTTACCACTTGACTTACCAAAATCGATTGTCAAAGAATAGAGGCTTAGATCGACTGCTTCCAAAGTCCCGAAGAATCTAGGAGATGATTAGAAATCTTGTTAACAAATACCAAAATTTGACTTTCGAACACTTACCCTTCTTTATGAGAGTCAACAGAGAAATTAAACTAGAAGAGAAAGTAAGAATGGAGTTTTGGCCAAGAACACTTACCCTTCTTTAAAATCGAATAGAGAAGAACCCAAAGAAGATCCACCCTTGTTTGATATTTGGCCAAATTAAACTAGAAAAAAGAAAGAAGATTCGACAATAGTGTTAGATGATGGAGGAAGATTCGATCAGAGTGGGGAAGAATAAAGAAATTCGACAATGGAAGGTGGAGAGGATTTCGGCACAAGAGTTTGAGAGAAGAAAAGAAAAAGATGAAAGGGAGGAGATGGGCACTTTCGATTTTGAGCAAAAATGGAAAAGAAAAAGAGAGAGATAGAGAAAGAGATTCGGTCAAGGAAGAAAAAGAACTAGATGAAAGAAAAATGCCTCCCTTCAATGGTAGAATATTTTCGACACAAAGAGAAAAAGAGTTTGAGAGGAGAAGAAAACAATACCAATTGGTCAAGAATAACCAAAACAAAAGCTTACCTATTGCTCAAATTCGGTTTAGGAGAAAGAGTTTTTGAGAGAAAAGAAAATGATGTACAAAATGCTAAGGAATATGACCAAATAGCTACCAACCTACCAAATCCTTCAAAAAAATTCGGTCACCCCTCCCCTAGACCATAATGCCGTCCACATACATGGACAAGTTGGCCATTATAAAGTTTCCAAAAATCGCATCCTTAATCCAAGCCTTATGTCCCCTTATCATTCCTTAATCAAAATAATTCCTTTCCCTAAGTTCAAGCTTACCTAAACTATTTGTCATCTTGCCATAAAAATTTAAAGTCCAACTTACCAACTATAGAGCTTGGCGACACTTGATGTAAAGATGCAAAAAATAAAGTCTCCAAAATGTACTCCATGTTACTCAACCATTCCTTCAAGCAACTACTCATGCGCCACTTCCACTATGCTACTAGCTCTTCTTGTGCTTAAATTCCCCACAAATTACACTAATCCCTAGCTCCTTCAGCTCCCTCTAACTAAAGCTTAAAAATAAAAATTTCCTACAGCTCGAGCCTACCCTTGGTTTATTCCTAAACCCTAGAACATCTCACTTAGCAATACGACAATCCGTACTCATGCAAAACATTACAATTACAAATAACCCCTATTTCACGATATTACAAGTGCTTAGCCGATTGCAAGGGGAAATCATCACGAAGTTTTGGGATTTGGTTAGTAACCAAATCGGCAGCAAGATAAGGATTTTGGTTGCGTTAACCCTTCGAGATTTGCTGTTTAGCCAATGGCCTCCTTGCTAATATGCTTAGTGTTGGCCGAATGTAGGAAAAAGGGAACTAGTGCGTTAGATCAAAATTTTTGGGATTCAGTAATCGCGTTAGAAATCAAGTGTGTAACCCTCCACTAAATTCCCGATAGTTTAATAATAATTATGTTAATCATGTGTTAGTGAAGTGGCGAATAAATATGGCTAAGGGTACCATTTAATGGTACTGTGTATTGAGGTACGTTACCCCACAACACTCGTAAATAATGTTTAACAACATTGATGTGAAAAAAAATATGGAATTCTGTTATGATTTTGGGGTAAGGTAAATTGTATGATAAATAGCATGTTTTGTATGTTGCATGGACATATGGGTGATTATGTTAAAGGGGAAGTGATCTGGTGGTTTTTACCACATTATCTGGTGACTATATCACATATTATGAATCTGGTGACTCTGTCACATTATCTGGTGGCTATGCCACAATTATAAGGGCGATGTGCGATTGATCAGAATGATCGCCTTCGATGGTGTGTAGCGGATAGAGGGTCGATTTAGTAATCCCCACGGTGTGATTGGTAGGTACGGGTGATGTGTAGAGGATGGATATCTAGGTGGGTTCGGGTTGCATCATTGTTTATATTGGCTCGTATGTGATATGATATGTTATGACTGTTTGGGAGTCTGTGATGGTTGTTACACACTGAGTCTGTTGACTCACCCTTCGTGGGCTAACTTTTTGCAGATGGCACTCAGTAAATGGACCGGGTCGGCAGGAACTTAGTGGTGGCCATGCACAGCTCAAGTTTTTTTTCGGTTTTCTTATTAAGTTTATTTTGATTTATTTTGGGTTATATTTTGATGTAATAAGGCCATTATCACTTAACTATTTTATTTATGTGTTTTAAATTTTTATTATGATTCGAACAATATCGAACAGAACGATTAAACAATTTTCGTAAAATAACATCAATTGTTTTGAAACCCAAACACCTACGGTTTTCAAGTTAATAATAAAAAACTCTAAAATCCAGCATTTCTTTTAACTTGTAACTTTTGAAATATGAAAATATCATTTTAGTACAAAGCTAAACTACAACCCGGTTTTAACTTGAGAATAATCCAAATTTATATTCTTCAAAACCATCAAGATTTTCAAAATGTCATTCTGAAACTTAACTACATTTTACTTAAGGAGCATGCTAGATCCGGTCAGGGCTTGTGGGCCGGGTTTGGGGTGTTTCACATACAATTTATTCATATGGGCCCACTTGGCCCCCTCAGCCCATCGTGACCCAAACAACGTTAACACACAAGAATACTCATGGTGGTCTCGACTATCGTGTCAAAGCTCCCACACATGCGCCCGCACGCTCGTGTGGATACCATCGCTATGTGACCGGCATTTCGGCATTTGCCACTCTACAGCTAGAGTAGTGTGAGATACACACCTGATAGGAGTCTGCAGCTAATTCGTGCTCCACCTTCCCTCTTGCTAGCTTTCCGATGTGGGATCCCTTCTTCAGTAGAGTTTAAATCCAACACCAACTCTGGCCGTCCAGTCCACAAAATAAATACTCCCTTGCTTGTCATGAGATTCGAACCCAGGCTCTCCCATCAGTCAATTCATGCCACTTGCCACTAAGCCACCAGCTTCTCTTATGTCTAACATCACGCAAAACTAAATATAAACCTATGGGCCAAAGTCCAAGTTCACTTAAAAATAAATAAAAAAGAAATGCTAGTGCCAAGGCTTGAACCTTGGACCCCTTGCTTCCTTGTGGCGTCACCTCCTTGTCTTTTATGTAGCATCACTTTTCCACTACACCACAAGCTCTTTTTGTGTCATTTTTCTCCACATTTTATTCTTAAAGCCTACTTACTAACTCCCAGGGTTTTATTTACCTAAAACCAAAATTTTCTTAAAGCCCAAGTTTGATCCCGGGACTTCATAGAAGCCCCCTAACCTTCCAAAATCACTCACCTGATAGGTCAACTTGCAGCAATGTCGTTCTCTCATTCTCAAAAAAATTTAAATGCTCCCACGCCCAAGGCCCAATGGGCCCAATTCAACTAGGCCCAAATTTGGGTTGTTACAAATCTACCCCCTTAAAGAAATTTCGTCCTCGAAATTTCCAACTAACGAAAATGTTGCACATCCTAACCTAGCACACTACGCTCTCGCTGCGCACTCTGATCTTAATAACACAAGCACGCACCACACTATTTATCCATCAGAGCGGATGGACATCACACGCAAATGATTTCGACAATATACACGGAATAAATACAAACTCTAAGTTTAAGCATCACATCCACAAAACATACACAGAATAACTATAGTTAATACAGCATACAACAAAGCATAGTATTAGGAACTTACGGATTTGGTGCCGGAGACTCGATGTGCCATACTTCCAGTAACACTATCACTTTTCTGAACCAAAGGTTAAACATATTTTGAAAAAAAAATTAAACTCATTTCACAGCTTGAGTTTTGAAACTGGCTCGATATCATAAAATGTAACACCCAAACTCGGCCTAGACGTTATGATCGGATTTGGCATGTCACATAGAAGGGTTGTATAAAAACTTGTGCATTCGTTAAAAAAATTCATTTTCTTTTTGAAAGCTTCAAGCTTTGTTGCTTATAAAAATCGATTTGTCTTTATGGTTTTCTTATAAAAACGTTATTGTTACTGTCATTGTTGAAAAACTTTGCTTACAATCGAAATGAGATTCAGTGATTTGTGACAATATGATATTTGAAAACCAAAATTTTGGTTTTTGGAAAAATCTCGAGTTTTATCGTTTATAGTTGAAAATAATCGAAATGAAAGTTTAAAAGAAAAATTAAGTCCAATGGCCTTTTTAAAAAATATTAAACCCAAAATTAATATTTCCTTAAAATAAAGAAAATGCTTGAAATTTACTAAAGTACATGAGAAGTACTCCGATGTATGGCCACCACAGAGCCCTCCGCCGCTCCAAATCCTCTAATGCTGGGGATCACCTACAAGGTTAAAGCAAAGGGGTGAGTTACGAAAACTCAGTGTGTAATCCCCTAATCGGTCATTAACTAGGGCCGAGCCCATACGGAAGCGGACTGGCCAAAGCCCATACAGAAGTAGACTGGGCGAAAGCCCTATTCGGTAACAATCTGGGCTTTAGCCCTATAAACATGATTATGTAAACAAAATATGCATCCCAGCCTAATAATCCATCCGCTACACACCACCCGTACCATCCCAACACACCTGTAGGGATTTCTAAATTGACCCACCCATCCACTACACACCAATAAGGCAAACAAGCTGCTAATCATAGAATTTGTGGTAAAGCCACCAAAATAATAGAATATATGTGGCATAGCCACCAGACAAATGTGGCAGAGCCACCATATTACACTTCCTTCGATCATAAATATCCTAATCTCATGCAGAATGTCATGTATGCAAAGCATTTATAAAAAATGATGTGTGAAATAAATTACCATCACAACCAATTAAATAGAATACACACAATCGTACTAATTAACCCCTAAGGGTATAACAGTAATTTACCCACCAAGGGTATTTCAGTAATTTACCCACCAAAGGTATTTTGGTAATTTACCTCCAGGGGTGTTTCAGTAATTTTACAAACCAGGGGTATTTCAGTAATTTTACAAACTAGGGGTATTTCGGTAATTTCACAAACTAGGGGTATTTCGGTAATTTTACAAACTAGAGGTATTTCGATAATTTCACAAATCGAGATATTCTAAACAAAGATAATGAAGCGAATGGACCTAGGGCCCATTCTCGGCCCAAATAGACCCACACGTTTGTGTGGCCCATTTAGCCCAAATCTAGCCACAGATATGAGATTCACATAGACCAGTTCACTATCTACTACACAATCATACAATATATTCATATGGGCCCACGGGCGCAAACAACGTCAACCCGCAAGAATACTCATGGTGGCCTCGACTATCGCGTCGAAGCTCCCACATGTGCGCCCGTAAGCTCGTGTGGCTACCATCATCGTGTGAGTGACATTTCGGCATTTGATGCTTCTACAGCTAGAGTAGTGCGAGATACACACCTGATAGGAGTCTGAAGCTAATCCACGCTTCGAATGCTCCTATGCCCAAATGCCCATCAAGGTATGCTTTCTCTCCTCATAGACAGCTCCATATATAGCCAGCTTCTCACCTTCCCTCTTGCTAGCTTTCCGATGCGGGATCCCTTTTTTAGTAGAGTTTAAATCCAACACAAACACTGGCCGTCCAGTCCACAAAATAAATACTCCCCTACTTCTCATGAGATTAGAACCTAGGCTCTCCCATCAGCCAATTCACGCCACTTGCCACTAAGCCACCAGCTCCTCTTATGTCTAACATCATACGCAACTAAATATAAACCTATGGGCCAAAGTCCAAGTTCACTTAAAAATAAATAAAAAAAGAAATACCAGTGCCAAGGCTTGAACCTTGGACCTCTTGCTTCCTTGTCGCGTCACCTCCTTGTCTCTTATGTGGCATCACTTTGCCACTACACCACAAGCTCTTTTTGTGTCATTTTTCTCCACATTTTATTCTTAAAGCCTACTTACTAACTCCCAAGGTTTTATTCACCTAAAACCAAACTTTTCCTAAAGCCCAAGTTTGATTCCGGGACTTCATAGAAGCCCCCTAACCTTCCAAAAGCACTCACCTAATAGGTCCAACTTGTAGTAATGCCGTTCTCTCATTCTCAAAAAATTTTAAACGCTCCAACACCCAAGGCTCAATGGGCCCAATTCTACTAAGCCCAAGTTTGGGTCGTTACATGACCGATACCATCGCAACATAGACACATGAAAAACATTATGAATTTTGTCAAGCTCCATTGGTAATGCTAATCTGTATGCAACAGGTCTAATTCTTTCAATAATTTCATATGGTCCAATGAACCGTGGACTCAATTTTCCTTTACGACCAAACCAGAGAACTTTCTTCCAAGGTGATATTTTTAAGAATACCTTATCACCAACTTGAAATTCTATCTATTTTCATTTAAGATCAGCATAAGACTTTTGATGATCCGAGGCTGCCTTCAAACTATTCCGAATCACCTTCACCTTTTCTTCAGTTTCACGGACTACATCAACTCCATGTATCTTTTTCTCACTGAGTTTCGTCAATACAATAGAGTTCTACATTTACGACCATACAGAGCCTTATACGGTGCCATTTTAATGCTTGACTGATAGTTATTATTATATGCAAATTCAACTAAAGGTAAATATTTTTCCTAGTTACCTTCGAATTCCAACACACAACACCGAAGCATATCTTCTAGAATCTGTATCACACGCTTGGATTGTCCATCAGTCTGAGGATGGAAAGTGGTGTTGAAATGTAACTGTGTACCTAGAGCTTCTTGCATCTTATTCCAGAATCAGGATGTAAACTGGGGATCTCTATTAGAAATAATGGAGACTGGTACCCCATGTAGTCTAACAATCTCAGAAACATATAACTCAACCAAATTATCCAGGGAGAAATCCATATGTACTGGAATAAAGTGTTTAAACTTTGTTAATCGATCGACGATTACCCAAATGGCATCTTTCTTTTTCAGAGATAAGGGTTACCCTGATACAAAATCCGTAGTAACTCTTTCCTATTTTCATTCTGGTATCGTAACTGGTTGTAATAATCCCGAAGGTACCTGGGGTTCAATTTTAACTTGCTGACATATCAAACACTTAGACAAAAATTCAGAAATATCACATTTCATTCCTGGCCACCAATACATCTTTTTCAAATCATGGTACATTTTGTTACTTCCTGGATGAATGAACATATTACCATTATGAGCTTCGTTTAAAATCTTCTATACCAGTTCTGAATTCTTCGGAACACATATTCTACCTTTGAATAACAGACAACCATCGACCCAATCTGAAATTCTGAATCAGAATTCAACTCACACTATACCCGTTTAGCTTGTAATTTGTCATCATTTTTTTGAGCTTCAGAAATCTACTGTAGAAACGTCGGTTTAGCTTTTAACTCAGCTATAATTGAACCATCATCAGACAAAGACAACCGGGTATTCATTACTCGCAAGGCAAACAAGGATTTTCTTCTCAGAGCATTTGTAACCACATTGGCTTTTCCCGAATGATAATCAATAACTAGATCATAATCTTTTAATAACTCAAGCCACCTGCGCTGTCTCAGATTCAAGTCTTTTTGAGACATTAAATACTTTAAAATTTTATGATAAATTAATATGTGACATTTTTCACCAAACAAGTAATGTTATCAAATTTTCAAAGAAAATACAATAGCTGCTAATTCCAGATCATGTATCAGATAGTTCTTTTCATGTGGTTTTAGCTATCTATAAGCATAGGCTATTAATTTGCCTTCTTGCATCAAAACACAACCCAAACCATTTAATGATGCATCACTGTAAATCACAAATTCCTTATTCGATTCAGGTTAAACTAACACGGGTGCTTCAGTCAACAAGGCTTTCAATCTGTCAAAACTTTGCTGACATTTAACAGTCCATTCAAATTTCACATCTTTTTGCAACAATCGTGTCATCAGATAAGCTATCATATAAAACCCTTATACAAATCTCCGATAATAATCGGCTAATCCCAGAAAACTCTTGAGTTCAGACACATTTTTGGTGGCTTCCAATTAACAATCACTAAAATTTTATTTGGATCCACCCTAATACCTTTTGTAGATACTATATGTCCAAGAAAATCGACTTCCCGAAGCCAAAATTCACATTTACTAAATTTGGCATACAATTTTTTTCACGTAGCGTTTGCAACACAATTCTCAAATGAACAGCATAGTCATTTTCATCTCGAGAATATACCAGGATATCATCAATAGATACCACCACAAATCTGTCTAGATACGGTCTAAAAATTCTATTCATTAAATCTATAAATACTGCAGGTGCATTAGTAAAGCCGAACGACATCACAAGAAATTCATAATACCCGTACCTAGTTCTGAAGGGTGTATTTGGTACATTTGAGTCTTTTACCTGTAGCTCATAGTAACCAGAACGAAGATTAATATTTGAAAATACAGTGGCATATTTCAACTGATCAAACAAATCATCAATACACGACAATGGATACTTGTTCTTTATTGTGACTTTATTGAGCTACTTGTAATCAATACATAACTTCAATGATCTATCTTTCTTTTTAACAAATAAAATCGATGCACCCCAAGGTGATGAACTGGGTCGAGCAAAACCTCTATCAGTCAATTCTTGCAACTGTGCTTTCAACTATTGTAATTCAGTAGGAGCCATTTTGTAGGGTGCTATGGATATCAATGTTGTCCTCGGAACAAGATCTATAGAAAATTCTACCTCTCTAACAGATGGTAAACCAAGTGAATCTTCTGGAAACACATCAGAAACTCACAAACAATCGGTACTTACTTAATCTTCGATTCAGATCTTTAGTGTCCAACACATATGCAAGATAAGCATCATCCCTTTTCTGATATATTTCTGTGCTGATATAGCTGGGGTTACATTGGAAAACCTGTCCAATTTATCAAAAGTAATTCACCATTCTGACATTTTAACACAATGTACTTCTGCTTACAATTTACCACTACATCATGCTGAGTTAACCAGTCCATAACCAGAATTACCTCAAATTCATCAAATGGCAACAACATTAAATCAGCTGAGAAACAATAGCCCCGTACCATTAACGACAATTTTTACAAACTTTATCCACCATCACATGCTGGCCTAGAGGATTTGAAACTTTAACCATGAATTCAGTGGACTCAATAGGTAAATTGTTAACAGATACTAAATTTGTGCATATGTATGAATATGTTGAACCAGGATCAATTAAAGCAGTAATATCCGTATTAAGAAGAGAAAATGTACTAGTAATAACATCAGGTGCAGAAGCATCCTCTCGTGCACATATATCATATGTTCTCGCTGGTGCTCGTGTTTTAGATTTAACTGTTGAATCTTTTGTAGCACCTCAGCTATCACTGACATTGCCAGGGTGACGGGGTGGTCTACCTCTTGAGCCAGGGTTACTTGGCTTTGAAGTCTAAACAATATCTTTTTCAAGCCTTTCTGGACAATATTTACGATAGTGGTTGAGAGAACCACATCTAAAGTAGGCTTTACTTCTCATACGGTACTCCCCAAAATAAAATTTATTACAATGTTTACATCTAGGTTTGGGATTACCAACACTTCCAGCACTTGCTACTGGTGGAGACAGAGATCTCAGATTAGAGCGTTGAGAGCCTCGGTCTTTTCCAGAATGCCCCACAGATGAGATAGAATGATCATGATATTTCTTTGATTTCTTTGAAACTAATGTTTGTGATTTCCCCATAAATCTTTTACTTGAAGTTCGGGCTTCCATCTCTGCATGCCTCTTTTCTTTATTTAATTCTTCAGCTTTATGTGCTCGGTTGGCCAGTACAATAAATTATTTTAATTCTGGAATCCCAACTAACATCTTGATATCTTCATTCAGTCCCTCTTCAAAATGTTTACATATGGAAACTTCATTCGGGATACACTCTATGGCATATTTACTTAACCGAACAACTTCTCAATCGTATTCAGATACAGTTATATTTCCTTGTTTAAGTTCTAAAAATTCTTTCTTTTTCTGATTAAGGAATCTCTGGCTAATGTACTTCTTTTTGAATTCTGCCTGGAAAAATTCCTGATAAACCTAAAAGTAACATATTTTAGGCCCACATTTAGTATGCTTTTGGATGATTTAGCTCTTGATTTATGTAAAAAGGTGCTCATAATTCTTTCCTTTCATGTTTTTACTCAGGAAAGCACCCGAGGACAAAAAGAACAAGAAACGGGCTTAAAACGGGCCAAAGAGGAAATCAACACGGCCTGGACTTCAAGCCACACGGCCGTGCCTCGTCAAACTACTTCACACGGCCTAAACCATGATTTACACGGTCGTGCCCCAATTGATAGAATCAAGACACGGCCTAAAAATGATTTACACGGGCGTGTACCATTTTCGTGCCCCTGTCGCGAGAGAGAGGAATTTCACTCAGATTTGGATATTTTGAGGCAAAGAAACACATTCCAAAGCCTATTTAAACTCTGTAATATCCCAGAATAGGGCTTATGCACTATGGCTAAAATTACATGAAATAGTATGCCTTATGTGTTGTAAATGTGTTGTGTGCATTTTAGAACCTTGAAAATGTAAGGAAATGCTTTAGAAAATATTAAGTCTTAAGAGGAAGCTTGGAAATGTAAGGAAATGTAAGGAAATGCTTTAGAAAATATTCAGTCTTAAGAGGAAGCTTGGTGACCTAAGACCACGATATCTGAATGTGGTGACCTAAGACCACGATATCTGAATATGGTGTCTCATGACACAAAGTATGTATCTGGTGGCTATGCCACGAATTTTATAAGGGTGATGAGCACGCCGATCATCATAAAGCAATCGGCACCAAAGTCTACTAGCCTTCGATAGTGTGTAGCGAGATGGAGGGTTGACTTAGTAGTCCCCACGGTGTGATGGTTGGTACGGTGACGGTAGCGGATGGATAACTAGGCTTGGGTCCGAGATTGCATCATTTTATTTAAATGCTATATGATTATGTATGATTTGATATGCCTAAATTTATTTGAGTTTAGTGTTGGTTGTACACATTGAGTTTGTTTGACTCACCCCTTGTGGGACTATTTTTCAGGTGATGATCAGTGATGGACCGGGTTGGTAGGAGCTCAAGGGTGGCCATGCAAAGCCCAAGGATTAGTTTATTTTTATTTATGTTTAAGTTTTGAATTATTTGGGTTTTCATTTGATGTAATAAGGCCAAAGTATTGAATCGTTTATGCATGCTTTTAAATTACTTAGTATGATACGATTATTATCGAATTTAAAGTTTAAAAGTTAAATTTTTCTTAAGTATAATTATTAAATTGTTTTTTTTAAACCTTATCGACACGGGTTCTTAATTCGAGCCCAACCCAAATCAAGTGTTTTCAAAAATACACATGTTTTTAGCAAAGTTTCAAACAAGATTTGAATGGATTTTCTTTAGAAGCATGCCAGATTCGGTCAGGGCTTGTGGGCCGGGTTTGGGGTGTTTCAGCTTGGTATCAGAGCCCAGTTCAAAACTCGGCCTTGAGGGCTTTTAGGGCCCAAAACGTTTTCTGTCTTTTGAAAATATACTTTTCTAAGAAATAAACAGGCTTTCTAGCATGGCACCTGAGACTCCGACCTGAAGTCCACCAGGTAAGTACTCCTAAACTCTTTGTGATTTGTATGTAGGGATATATAGGGACGTAGACTAGTGGATTAGGAATTAAATCCTAGGACTAGTTTACCCTAACAATTACATAAAACTCTAAGGCACAATTAAACAAACCTATGTCTAAGTCGCTGAGTTAGGGTGTGGCAACCATTGTGTGCATGTCTAGGATTGGTTTCGGTGGAAGCTTGGTATTTAAGCAGTTCGCGTGACTCACCTCCTACCCACTCGAATCCTACCTGGTGCGTAGTGATGGTTCACCCTAACCAAGAGGACTTAGTCACAAGCTAAACCCAATAACTAAAACCCGAAAGGGACTAGCCATATTTTTATGGAAACCCTAGTTTTAAAAGTTAACAAACTACCCTTTTGAAATTATGAAAATTACTATTTTGGAAAAACTTTCTAAGAATTTTTTATTTACAAAATTACCTAAATACCCTTAGTGGTAAAATTACTAAAATACCCTTGATTTCCAAAATTACCATACTACCCCCGATTTCAATAACAATTTTTGATTTTGCACAAGTATTCAAAAACTTTACAAAATATTAAAGACATCCTGATTTGCAAAATGACCGAATTACCCCTAACCTCAGCAAATGACCAAAATACCCTCAAGAAGAAAAATCAACGAAGTACCCTCAAATTAGAAACCTTTAAAAATGCCATTGTTTTGGAAAGTCGCCAGGAACCATATTTTTGCGAAAACTTGCCGAAATGACCCTGGCTTGTAAAATTACAAAAATACCCCTAGTGTATAAATTACCATTTTACCCTTGAAATTTTTTCAGCAAGTATTTTAATTTTGTAAAATATCAACAATCTCTATTTTGCAACATTTTCAAAATACCCTAATTTGAAAAATTACCAAAATACCCCTATAGGATAAAATTACGAAAATGCCCCTGGGTAGTAGAAAACAACAAACAACGACAATTACAACATTTCTCTGTAATGAACGCAAGTTCATGTGTGTGGCTAAATGAATGATGTGAGACTGTATGTGTATGAATCGAAATAACAACTTCTTAAAACTATTAAACATAAAACTGTTCGTGGATAATCAAGCAGAACAAAACTAATTCATAAAATTCTTTAATTAGATAAACGCAAGCGGAAGTATGAATTCAAGGGGACGTGGTCGTAATGTGCGTGGCCGTGGAAGAGGCCGAATGACCGTGTCTGAACCCGTTAGATCGAGTCAAGGATCTGAAAATGAAATGCCACCACCACTCTTAGCCGCTAATGTGAATTTTTGTAGGAAATGTGTTAGTTTTAAGATCAGAGTGCGCAGCAGTAGTGTAGTGTGGTGAGTTAGGATGTACGATTTTTCGTTAGTAAGTAATTTCGAGGATGAAATTATTTTAAGGGGGTAGAACTGTAATATCCCAAAATAGGGCTTATGAATTATGGCTAAAATTACATGAAATAGTATGCCTTATGTGTTGTGAATGTGTTGTGTGCATTTTAGAACCTTGGAAATGTAAGGAAATGCTTTAGAAATATTAAGTCTTAAGAGGAAGCTTGGAAATGTAAGGAAATGTAAGGAAATGCTTTAGAAAATATTAAGTCTTAAGAGGAAGGTTGGAAATGTAAGGAAATGTAAGCAAATGTAAGCAAATGCTTTAGAAAATATTAAGTCTTAAGAGGAAGCTTGGAAATGTAAGGAAATGTAAGGAAATGTAAGGAAATGCTTTAGAAAATATTAAGTCTTAAGAGGAAGCTTGGAAATGTAAAGAAATGTAAGGAAATGTAAGGAACCTTAGAAATGTGACAAAATCGGGCTTGGAAAAATGGCCCAGAGACACCACTCAGGGCTTTGGAAATGACGCCATATGCTAGGATAACTTGGACCTAGTATGGCCACATGAAGCCCAAAATAATGGGTTAAAATTTGACACTCCTAAGGTAAGAAGATGAATGGCATAGGGAGACTAAGGTAGGAGTTTAAGTTGAAGTCAAATTCTTTTAGAATTTCGGCTAAGCTAGGAAAATAAAGATATGAGAGTGATAGCCAAGAAAGGGACTCTCTAGGCTTAGTAATTTCAAAGAAAAGGAGGAAAACTAAGGCCATTCAACATTCTTTTTTCTCTTTTTAAATCTCTTCTCTCTCTCCGCCATTATTCTTCTTTTTTTTCTTTTCAATTCTCCACAAAGTCGAAAACAAAATCCCTAGTCTTGCCGAATTTCTAAGTTTTATATCTTCCTTTTCTTTCCTTGTAGAACCGAAATACCACATGCTTCCCATCATCAATTCTTTTCCTTTGTAAAACCAATCAAAAGTCAAGATAAGTTTCAAGCCTATAGCCGAATCTCTAAGCCTCAAAGTCGAATCTACAAGGGTGTTTTAGTTTCCGAAGGTGCACCATAGGCCGCATGTTCTTTAGTGATTCAAGAAGTTTTGGGATTTCTTTTCCTCACGATTTCTTCCTCTATCAAGATCTAACCCAATCAATTGTCTATGCCTATCAATTTCTCTTCTTTAGCCCTAAGTTTAATCCTACTTTATAATAAGCCGGAAGTGCCGATTTTGGAAAAGTCAAGGTGAGTAATTAATGGTAGGTGTCGAATGGCCCTTTTCTATTCTTTTCTTTTTGGTCGAATGCCATATGGGCTAAGATAATTGAGAATTTTAGTTTGTTGAATAAGTGGAGGATTGCCGAATGTAGGTAAAAAATTAGGTGACTTTGGTTTTTAGGAGGAAGGCGACAGAAGTAAGCTGAGGTTTCCGGGAATTTAGATTCATAAAGCTGATTGTAAGAAAGAAGCATCATAAAGTTTTGGGATTTGATTTTTAATCCACTCGGCACCAAGGTAAGAATTTGATTACAACAATCCTACTAGGATTTAGATTTATAGCCAAATGGCTTTTTACTAACATGTTAGGGTGGACGAATATAGGAATTAAAGATCTAAAGCGATAGAACGAGTTTTTGGGATTTCAAGAATTCGATAAGTAAATCGTGTGTACCCACACTATTTCTTAATAAGTTTAAGGCAATTTATTTAATATGTATGTATGTTATACTGAATGTGGAAAAATATGGCTAAGTACCATGTTATGGTACACAAGATTAAGGTACGCTTTCCTACTCCTACTATGAGTATGATAAGACTTGTTATGCCATGAATATGAATATGATAAGAATGTGAAATCGGCCTAAGGCATTATGTTGCATGATTTTGTATGACATGGGTATATGGGATATTATGAAAAGGGAAGTGAATGTGGTGACCTAAGACCACGATATCCTAAGAATGTGGTGACCTAAGACCACGATATCTGAATGTGGTGACCTAAGACCACGATATCTAAATATGGTGTCTCATGACACAAAGCATGTATCTGGTGGCTATGCCACGAATTTTATAAGGGCGATGAGCACGTTGACTGCAGCGACTGCCTTCGATGGTGTGTAGCAGATGGAGGGTTGACTTAGTAGTCCCCACGGTGTGATGGTTGGTACGGGTGACGTGTAGCGGATGGATAACTAGGCTTGGGTCCGGGATTGCATCATTTTATTTAAATGCTATATGATTATGTATGATTTGATATGCCTGAATTTATTTGAGTTTGGTGTTGGTTGTACACATTGAGTCTGCTTGACTCACCCTTGTGGGACTATTTTTCGGTGATGATCAATGATGGACCGGCCTAGGAGCTCAAGGGTGGCCATGCAAAGCCCAAGGATTAGTTTATTTTATTTATGTTTAAGTTTTGAATTATTTTGGTTTTATTTGATGTAATAAGGCCAAAGTATTGAATCGTTTATGCATGCTTTTAAATTACTTAGTATGATACGATTATTATCGAATTTAAAGTTTAAAAGTTAAAATTTTCTTAGGTATAATTATTAAATTGTTTTTTACACCTTATCGGCATGGGTTCTTAATTCGAGCCCAACCCAAATCAAATGTTTTCAAAAATACACATGTTTTTAGCAAAGTTTCAAACAAGATTTGAATGGATTTTCTTTAGAAGCATGCTAGATCCGGTCAGGGCTAGTGGGCCGGGTTTGGGGTGTTTCAAACACCGAGTAAGAAGGATACTTGAATTGGGACACTTAGAGGCCAAGTAAAGCATTCCAAATGTCTATATAAACACCCTAAGTGTAACCTAAAAAGGGGGCATTTAGCTAGGCCAAGGAGCCGAGCCAGAAGGTTAGATTTGTGGGAATTACTCGAAGATAGCCAGTTGATCCATCTCAAGGAGCCGAAATTCTACTCAAGACGACAGATTTCTCCTTCAATTCCTTTAGGGGGTTTTAGGGATTTCTTATGTTTTGTTTTATCTTTTCTCTTGAGATGTTTTCTTTATTCATTATGAACTAAACCCTTCAGATACCTGAAGGGGATGAAACCTAGATGAATCTTGTTATTGTTTCCTGAATTATATGATAAATACTTAGTTTGTTCTTAAGTATGCATGGTTAATTCAAATCTGATGTGCTTAGGTGGAGGAGGAATAGACCCTACTTAAGAGTAGATCTAGCATAATTAAGCAGAGTTGATTGCATGCCTAGAGATAGGGTGACGAGATTTTACTGGATTAGGGTGAAACCTAATATGGGAGTCCATAGATCGATTTACTGCTATTCTAGGGGGTTATTATTCGAGAAAGAGATTTTTGTTAATTAACCTAAGGTTAGACGTTATTCGCCTCGAGAGAGGGTTTAATATACATTAGGGAGTCTTACGGATCAAACTAAGTGAATAAATCGTATGGTTCAATGTTAAATAACAAGTGAAGTCTAGGTGGATTCTTTCTGAGGGTATCGTCGTGATCAACTGAGTTTCTCTTCAAGATATTTCCCAATTCATTTTTTTTTGTCTTTTCGTCTTTAGTTTAGTAATCGTTAATATAGATTAAAGCAACTTCACTTATTTTAGGCTAAATAATAAAAAGAAATTGAGTATTAGTACTTTTAGTTTTTTCGGGTTCGATAATCCGGTCTTGCCTAAGCTATACTACTGTTCGATAGGTACACTTGTCTTTAATCGTTGTCAGAGTTAGTTTCCAGGTTCGATCTCATTCATTATAAATTTTAATACTTGACAAAACAACGATCAAGTTTTTGGCGCAGTTGTTGGGGAACTAAAATATTAAGAAAACTCTATTTTTATTACTTTAGCCATCATGTAACACCCCAAACCCGGCCCCATGCGTTATGACCGGATCTGACATGTCACATGAGAAAAATGTGTTAACTCCTTTTTTTGTTCGTACTAAAAATAGGTATTATTTTGTTATAATCAAGAAAACAAATTTGATTTGAAACATATGATAAAAATACTACTAATCTCGAAGGTTGATTGACAATTCGATAATTTGAACTAGAGACCTTATAAACCGTGACTTTTGAAAATATCGTTGATAATTTGAGAGAAAATTTCCAAGTTAAACATATTTGTAAAAGTTTGTTATAAAATCCATTTGTTAATCTATTTTGGAAAACCTTTATTTAAGTTTTAGAAAATTCCCATTTAAAACAATTCAAGCAAGATAATAAGTACGACTAAACATAAAGCAAAATAAAAATATCCTGAGGCCTTATTACAACTTTAAAACCCAAAATAGTAAAAGTAACGAATTAAAATGGAAAAGAAGTTTACTAATGTTCGAAAACATTATTTCCAAAGTATGGCCTCCACCAAGTCATCCATAGGCCCAAGTCCTCGTCACTGAGCATTACCTACAAGGATTAAGAAAGAAAGGGGGGTGAGTTACAAGAACTCAGTGCATAATCTCCTTACCGTCATCCACTGGATCTGAACCCATTTAGCAATAACTTGGGCCGAAGCCCATGTAGCATAATCTTGTGCCGAAGCCCATTTACAAAACAAACTGGGCCTTAGGCCTATAAACATGATAATGCAGATAATGTAATGCAATCCCAAACCAATCCTAATAATCCATCTGCTACACACCACTCGTACCATCCATCACACCTGTAGGGATCAAGTCAACCCACCTCGCCAAACACACCAATCGCAGGCATTATGCCATTTATAAAAAAATTTTGATTTGGCCAGAATCATATTAACAAACATTTTTGTGGCAGTGCCACAGGAACTTCTCTTCATCATATTTTCCCATCCCATGCAAAATCATGTAAAGGCATCATACATAGCAAATCATGATATTTACAAATATAAACAACAATAATTAATTCAGAGATTCATTTCACAAATTCGGCCCATTATAACACTTTGCAAATTGGCCCATTAGGGCAATCTATCAATTCTTCCCATTAAGGCAATATATCAAATCGGCCCATTAAGGCAATTTTCATAATTCAGCCCATAAGGGCATTTTGGTAAATCGATAATCTCGCAATCCATGCGTATTTCGGTAATTTATCATTCAAGGGTATTTTTATAATTTCGCAACCCCGGACTTAACTACTAATTTGGGGCATAAAAATTGAAACTTTCCATTCGCGTCATATTGACTAAATTGACTATAACTCGAGTTAGGAAACTCAAAATTTAGATCTGTAAATTTTCCTTGAAACTAGACTCATATATATTCTTACTACAAATTTTCCAGAATTTTTGGCTTAGCCGTTTAATACAGTTTATTCATTAAAGTTTCCCCTATTTCACTGACCAATGTTTCTGACCTCTCTTACCTTAATTCCAAATATCTCACTGTACGGTTTTCATATGTTACTCCCACTTATTTCTATTGAAAATAGACTTAATAAAAAATCTATAAATATAAACTATAACTTAGAATTCACTTTGTATAATTTTAAACAATTTTTCCAAGACAGAATAGGGAACCCTAAAGTCAATTAGAACTAGTCTCACTAAAATTAAAATATCACAGAATATAAAATTCCTATTCCTCCTATGTTTCTTTCATATAAAACTAGACACAGTAAGATTTAATTCGATATCTTACTCACTTTCTAATTCCCTTTCTCCTATTTTTCGTGATTTTTCTAAATCACGTCACTGCTGCTGACCAAACTATTTCATTGTAAAATATGGTTACCACTACGAACATACGCACGCCCGAGTGGTCACAGATGCCGGTTTCTGATTTTTCGATCTTTCCACGGAATCACAAAATATTTCATACAAATACTCAGAGAAGTGTGGGATTATACACCATTTCCAACATGTGTTCAGAAGGGGTAAGGGATTACACACCTTATTCGGATATCCTAAAGAACCACTCTTCGTTGCCCCTAGAACAATACCAACCAAAAGTTAGCCTCGGATTTCCAAAAGATTTCATACCCAATGTATTACTTACACTTGAATCACTTACCACTATATCCGAAGGATTAGCAAATAGAATATATCGAGTGATTTCGTCCCTAAAACATAATCGATTAGTCGAAACTTCAATCCGATTTGCAACATAGCCAAATAGAGTTATAACGAAAAATCCAAAAATGAACCCTTTACCTTAATGATGATAGATCAGACTTCAATCGATTGACTTAAGACTAGAGAGGAATCAGCAAGAATGTGCTTTACGACCACACACTAGAACACGATTCGATCAAAGAAGATGTGTTCAACTCACAAGATAGAGAAGAGAAGATGATTGAAATTCAGCTATTGATGAGAAAAGAATTAAGAAGATTTCAGCCAAAAAAAAAGAGAAAATGGACAAATGGACTAGGATATTTCGGCCAAAGCAAAAGAGAAAAGAGTTTGGAAAAGAGACACAAATTGCTCAAAGAGAAAAATACCTCTCATGCACTAAAACTTAGCAAAATGACCCTAGCAAAATCTGCTACCCTCCCCCAAACCATGTATCATCTTTACCAAAAGATGAACATTGACCCATTAAAAACTTTCCAAAACATCTTCCCCCTTAAAGGCCAACATGTTCCCTTATCTTTCCTTTTTCTTTTTATTTCTTTCCTTACCCTCAACCTTGCCTTATTTCCTTAGCCACCTTGCCAAAATTAAAAAGTCCACCTTACCATATTAAAGCCATGACCGAGACTTACCTTATTACTACAAAATTTAATCCAAAATATTTGCACTAGGTGGGATTCAACCTCGCACCATTAGTACACTCCACACGCCCACTTTCCACCTTTACCAATAGACTCCTTGTGCTAGCAAAATGCACACTTATTTTCATAAGCCTTGATGCTACTTACCTTCTTTCCTTAAAGTTCTTCAACACTAAAATTTTCCTATGGCCTAACTTGAACTTGAAACTTCCTAGAACCCCATAACTTTCTAAAATCACCTTCCTAATAAGTCCAACTTGAAATAATGTCGTTCTCTTGTTCTCAAAATTTTAAAACGCTTCTACGCTCAAGGCCCAATGGGCCTAATCCTACTAGGCCCAATTTTGGGATGTTACACATCATTTTTATTTTTATTTTCGCAATTTATTTTTATTTTTCTAAATTTTCTTTCTTTTTTTCCTAGCAGGTACCTCTAGTTTATGACTAGAAGGAACCCGACAGGACCTCTAGTATATGATAGTGATATTGAAGCTACCGCTTGTAGGAATCGCAGAGAAATTAGGCGAGCCCTAAATTACACGGAAGAAGAGCGTGAAGGCAGATCCAATCCTACCGAAGGGGTGGACAAGAATAATCCACCATGAGATGTGGCAGAAAACAATGCTCTGTGTACTATGTACGATTATGCTAAACCTCTTTTAACAGGACTGAATCTAGTATTGTTAGGCCTACCATAGCTGCTAATAATTTTGAATTAAAGCCTAACACAATACAAATGATTCAACAATTTTTTCAAATTGATGGTTTGCAGGACGAAGACCCGAATACTTATATAGTCAATTTTTTTAGAGTTCTGTGATACTTTCAAAATAAATGGCATTTCTGATGATGCCATTTGTCTTCAGTTATTTCCCTTTTCATTAAGGAATAAAGCCAAACAGTGGTTATACTCGTTACTACGAGGGTCAATCACTACATGGGACCAAATGACTGAAAATTTTTATTAAAATATTTCCCACAGGCCAAAACGGCCAAATTACGAAATGATATCTCTTCTTTTGTGCAGATGGATTTAGAAACATTATACGACACATGGGAGAGATACAAGGATCTCTTGAGAAGGTGTCCACACCATGGTCTACCCTTGTGGCAACAAGTTTAAACTTTCTATAATGGTGTAAACCCCTCAACGAGGAACTAATCGATTCAGCCGTCGGTGGAACCCTAAACAACAAAACTCCTGAAGCAGCCTACGAGTTCATTGAAGAGATGTTACTGAATAACTATCAGTGGCAAGTTACAAGGATAAAACTAACAAAATCAACCAGAGTTTACAACCTCAATGCAATGACCATGCTATCAACACAGGTAGAGATGATGAATAAAAAGCTTGATAGTTTGTGTTGTTCGCAGGTACATCTAGTCATGCAGTGCAACACAAGTGGAACTGTGGCGAATCCTGAGTACCCACCCTACCAATCGGACGTAGAGAGCGAACAGATGAACTATATAGGTAATAATTTCAGATCCAATAATAATCCTTATAGTAATAACTACAATCCAGGTTGGAGGAACCACCCAAATTTTTCATGGGGAGGCCAAGGAAACCAAGGAAATCAAAGACAACAACCTCCTCAAAATTTCCAAAAATAGCCATATCTGCAAGAGAAGAAGCCAAACCTCGAAGATATGCTTACAAAATTCATGGCAAACATAGAAAGTTGTTTCCAATAAACTGAGAAAATAATTAAAAGCAACGAGAACCAAGTCAGGGAACTTACTAAGTCAGTCAAGGAAGTCACTAATGCAGTCGAACAACTCGCAAAGCTAATGTCAGAATGATAGCAGGGATGCCTACCAAGTAACACCGAGATTAACCCAAATGAGTAAATTCAAGCCATATCAGCTCATGACAGTAAGGGGTTAGATGAACTCAATCCAATACAAGAAAACAAGGTAGATGAAGTTAAGGTAGAGGTAACATAAGAAAAGCCAAAACAGGTAATCAAGGAGTTCCAACCTTAAATACCTTATCCTGAAGCGATGAAAAGAGACAATTCAGAGGAGCAGTTCAGTAAGTTTCTTAAACTCTTAAAGAAATTACATATTAACTTACCTCTTCTTAAAGCTCCTTTTCAGATGCCAGACTTGAGGAAATTTTTAAGACAACTCTTGACTAGCAAATGCAAATTAGATGAAGAGCACCACGTGGAATTGAACGCAGCATGCTCAGCAATGTTACAGAATAGACTACCATGAAAGCTAAAAGATCCAAGGAGTTTTACAATTCCATGTTTAATTGGTAGTTTAGCTATTGATAATGCATTGGCTGATTTAGGGGCAAGCATAAATGTCATGCCTTATACATTATTTAAACGACTAGGTCTAGGGAAGCCCAAACAAACTAGGATGAGTATACAATTAGCTGATAAAACTGTTAGAATTCCTAGGGGCATTATCGAAGATGTTCTTGTCAAAATCAATAATTTTGTTTTCCCAGTAGATTTTGTTGTCTTAGATATGGATGAGGATAATACAATCCCCTTAATTTTAGAAAGACCCTTCCTAGCAACTGCCAAGACTAAAATTGATGTTGCCATAGGAAAACTCATACTTTGTGTAGGTGACAAATCAATCAGTCTTCAAGCTCTTGACTCGGCCAGGACAACAATCGATAAAGGTAAGAAATAAAATTCAATTGATAATCAATTTGTACAACCTTCATCACAGGAAACACCACATTAAGACAAACCTGAGCCAATTCATAGAACCCAAACCAACAAAGAGAATGATCAAAACCTTAAAGTCGACATACTAAAAGAGCAGAAAACACACGTCAAAGAAGAACCATACGAAGTAAAACCAGAGGAACCACCAGCAGAGCTCGTAGGAACATCCAATCACTTCAAAATAGGAGACCAGGTACTGTTAGACAAAGCAGATCCGCACATCATCACAACAGACCTGAAGCCAAAGGGAGAAATCCTTCTTAAGGTACACAATATCTTCCCACATGGAACAGTCGAGGTAAGGAACCCAACATTCGGCACTTTTAAGGTAAATGCTTCTCGACTTAAACTTTTTCAAGGAGATGGAACTGTAAGTAGGAGGGAAGATATTCAAACCTTTAAACCTCCCTAATTTTTCAAATCCAAGGAAAGTCTAGCTTAAGACTATAAATGAGTGCTTCTCGGGAGGCAACCCGAGCACCAACATAATATATCTTTCCATTTTGCTTTCAATTTCTTTTCTTTTATGATAATTTAGTTTTAAATTAACACAAAATTATAGATTTCAAAGCCACACGGCCTTGCACACGACCGTGGCCATGGCCGTGTGGACCACCAGAATCCCCATACTAACATAGCAGAGGTAGTATGAATCAAACCCCACCTAATTCTCAATGTCACGGATCCAACCACTCCCCCACGGGCACCAATAAGTTGGCACGGCCGTGTTCTACGATCGTGTGAAGCCATTGACTTACCAGACACAAGAAAGACACGCCCATGCTACCCAACCGTTCCAACACACTGCCTTTTCAGGAACGGGCGTGGCATCTGGAAAATGAGCGTGGGTGAACCAACACACCTAGACACATGGCCATGCGATGTGGCTGTGTAATTCAACACACCCTTGGTCCACGGGCGTGGGAAAGCACCAGAAAGCAAAATTTTATTTAAACCCACTCCCTTCCCATTCTTACTAACAATTCTTTTTCCTCTTCTTCCTCCCTTTTCTCTCAAAATTCTCCCCTTTTCTTAACAAATTTTTTTCCAACCCTTGAGCCACACCAAAGTCATGTCGAAGAAGCGTAAGAAGGAAAGCATAGTCTCCACACCGGAGACTTCGATACATAAGTTCATGCCACCGCTTCATTCGAAAACCAAGCCAAGGGTTTTTGAGACCATTTAGTTTTTATTTTTCTTTTCTCTTTTGCTTTAATTTCTTTATCTTTACTTCTCTTCTACTCAATTTAGTTTATTTTGTTTTAGTTTCTTGGTTTTATGTTCTAAAGGTTGCTTGGGAATCACACCGGAACCACGACCACAGCCCTTCCGTAGCCTTAGAAGTCACACCCACCTCGTGAACCATCTGTCAATAAGGACTCTTCAGTCCATTAGTCTTTTCTTTTAATTTCAGTTTTCTTCTTAGTCTCCTTCTCTTTATTTTTCTTGTCCTTAATTATATTATTAGTATATTTTTAATGTTTCTTTAGGTTTCCTGGCTACATCTTTGCGGGCTCCCCAATTTCTTCATCTAGCACAATGCTTGTCGGCAGCCACCTCACCAGGCCCATAGAAAATGCCACCACCTCCAAATCGACAAGGGAACAAGGAATTCATCCAAAATTTAGGAAGTGTTACTTCTCCCCTTCTCTTTTGATTCTATTATTGCATAATTGTTTATCTATCTTTGTACATTGAAGATAATGTACATCTTAAGTGTGGGGGGTAAAAGTACATAACATTTTGCATTATTCCAAAATCCTGAATTTTAGTCTTGTTCCTAAGTAATTTTCTCATATTATCAATTAAAGTGAAATTTCTAATGATTTATGATTTTTATTGATATTTTTTTGAGTAAGTCATTGATAATTGTGCCTTGATGATTTGTACTTGAAGAATACTAGAGAATCAAGCATGATAAGTCTATTTTCAAGAATAAAAAATTTTCTAGGTTGTTGAACTAAATTTGAATATTATCTTGAAGTTTGAAATTTACAGGATTGATGTTAAATACCCATAATTTTTTTGTGAGATTTTGAGCCTTATAGAGCATATATTCTTTTTGTGCTCACTTTATTGATTATGAGTGTGTCAACACTGAATTGTTATTCTAGAACTTGCCTAGATTATACATATCGAGACCACATTAATGATTTGATATACTGAGATGATAAAGGCACATAGGTTTTAACCCATTCACTCCACTAAAAAGCCTACCTTTACAAATTAATCCTTAGTGAACCCATTTGATCCTAACAACCCTTTTTATTATTTTACCCGCTAATATTAACCCAAAACCCTTTGTATTTTTTATCACCATTCTTTTGACTACCCTTCTATCGAGAATTGATTTGATCAGTTACCGAATTAGTTTATTTTAGTTGATAAAGTTTTCTTTATTATGTTTCTATTTGATCTTAAAAAAAATCAAAAAAATCAAAGTATATTCAGCATTAGTAGTATAAAAAGTAAGCTTGCACATTTAAATTTCAATTATCAAAGAAAAAGCTCGTAGTATTACTAGTTTCAAAGTTTCAATTGATGTAACCATTTATTTTCAAGTTCATTATTTTTAGTTAGGTAATTGGTCAAGTCAATCTCGATTCTAAACCTTCTAATTCAGCCTTTATCCACACCTTTAACCTAAGCCCCGTTACAACCCTGTGAAAGACCTTTTGATTTGTGTATCATCTCATATTACAGTGGTGGAGATTTGATTTTCAGGCAAGCATATGGGGTTAACTTTTTAGGTTCGACTATTGAGTGCTTAATTATGAAACTTAAAACACTTTGAGTGATTTGAGTGAATCTTTAGTGAGGATGTCAATCCTTGTCGGTTTTAAATTAAAGGTAATTATTTAGATAAGGGGAGACGCCTATGTTTTCGTGCTACAATTATATGACATATACTGTTTGAATCTTTAAAAGTCTTTGAGTTAAATTATCCATGTATGAATTATCTATGAATTATGATGAGGCATTATTGATAGGAGTTATGAATTATGGAAAGTTCGTTTTAATTATAAGTTGAGAAGTTTGCTTGAGGACAAGCAAAAGCTTAAGTGTGGGGGTATTTGATAAACCGTAAAAGTAACATATTTTAGGCCCACATTTAGTATGCTTTTGGATGATTTAGCCCTTGATTTATGTAAAAAGGTGCTCTTAATCCTTTCTTTTTATGTTTTTTCTCAGGAAAGCACCCGAGGACAAAAAGAACAAGAAACAGACTTAAAACGGGCCAAAGAGGAAATTGACACGGCCTGGACTTCAAGCCACACGGTCGTGCCTCATCAAATTTCTTCACACGGCCTAAACCACAATTTATACCGCCGTGCCCCAATCGACAGAATCGAGACACGGCCTGAAAATGATTTACATGGGCGTGTACCATGGCCGTGCCCTTGCCACGGGAGAGAGGAATTTCACTCAGATTTGGATATTTTGAGGCAAAGAAACACATTCCAAGTAGGAAGTATACTTGAATTGGGATACTTAGAGGCCAAGTATAGCATTCCAAAAGTCTATATAAACACCCTAAGTGTAACCTAAAAAGGGGGCGGTTAGCTAGGCCAAGGAGCCGAGCCAGAAGGTCAGATTTGTGGGAATTACTTAAAGATAGCCAGTTGATCCATCTCAAGGAGCCAAAATTCTACTCAAGACGGTAGATTTCTCCTTCAATTCCTTCAGGGGGTTTTAGGGATTTCTTATGTTTTTTTTTTATCTTTTCTCTTGAGATGTTTTCTTTATTCATTATAAACTAAACCCTTCAGATACTTGAAGGGGATAAAACCTAGATGAATCTTGTTATTGTTTCCTGAATTATATGATAAATACTTAGTTTGTTCTTAATTATGCATGCTTAATCCAAATCTGATGTGCTTAGGTGGAGGAGGAATAAACCCTGCTTAAGAGTAGATCTAGCATAATTAAGCGGAGTTGATCGCATGCCTAAAGATAGGGTGACGAGATTTTGTCGAATTAGGGTGAAACCTAATATGGGAGTCCATAGATCGATTTACTTCTATTCTAGGGGTTATTATTCGAGAAAGAGATTTTCGTTAATTAACCTAGGGTTAGACGTTATTCGCCTCGTGAGAGGGTTTAATATACGTTAGGGAGTCTTACGGATCAAACTAAGTGAATAAATCGTATGGTTCAGTGTTAAATAACAAGTGAAGTCTAGGTGGATTCTTCCTGAGGGTATCGTCGTGATCAACTGAGTTTCTCTTCAAGATATTTCCCAATTCATTCTTTTTGTCTTTGCGTCTTTAGTTTAGTAGTCGTTAATATAGATTAAAGCAACTTCACTTAGTTTAGGCTAAATAATAAAAAAAAGTGAGTATTAGTACTTTTAGTTCCTTTGGGTTCGATAACTCGATCTTGCCTAAGCTATACTACTGTTCGATAGGTACACTTGCCTTTAATCGTTGTCAGAGTTAGCTTTCAGGTTTGATCTCATTCATTATAAATTTTAAAAGTCGACAAAAAAATGATCAATTCCCATGTAACATTTTCCCTCTGTACAAAAAAAATTATGGTATTCCACCACTGGTACGCTGAGTCTTTTAGTAGAGATACAACACATTTCAAGTATTCTTCAGGTGTAAAAGACAATTAATCTAAAACCCTAATGGTATTTTCTAGCCAAAATTTAGCCCTTTCCGGATCATCATCAGCAGTAGCCCTGAATTCTTCTGCCCCATATTTCTAAATTTTATATACCGGAGGCTTACTAGTTTTAACAGGTTCAGTACCTTGTGGCACATCGAGAACCGGTTGAGGAGCAGGAGGGGGAGGTTGTTGTACAATAGGATTTGTTCTTAAATATTCAGTGAACCACTCATTCATCATTTGAAAAAAAAGATTCTTTTGCCTCCTCACTTCAGCCTTCAGATACAGGCCTTCTACTACTACTAGATGCAGCTCTTGAATTGAAGCTAGAACATTGCTCTCAGCTTCCTCAGATTTAGCTCTGTCTCGGTTAGACGACATTACTATATGAAAAACACATTTAAAATGGTCAGGACATATCACATTATCACAAATTATATAATGGCATGTATAGCTAAACTCGTACTTACTACATTAGTCCGAGAATCGGCTAAACTTTAGCTTTGATACAAATAAATGTAACACCCCTAACCAATATCCGTCACTGGAATAGGGTTACAAAGTATTATCGGAGTTTGCAGAACAAATACAATTAATTCATGTCTTTTACTATTCATATCTAAAACACATCATAGTTCAATTATGTTGTCCTTTAAATGGACCCTCGAGGTCCTATTTATACATTAGAAACAAGTCGGGACTAAATCGGGAACTCAAAATTTTTTTCGTAAAATTTCAAAAGTTTTTAAGGTGCAAGGGACACACGCCTGTGTGGTCAGACCGTGTAGCTTTCACATGGCCAAGTGACACGCCTGTCTTAGGCCATGTGGGTATTCAATGTGAGGCACACAGCCGTGTCTCAACCTATGTTCAAGTTAGGGTAGCTACTGACTTGGGTCACACAGCCAACCACATGCCTGTGTGCTAGGCCATCTGGACAATTTAATTTTCAAAAATAGGTGCAGTATTCACATGGCTGAGACACATGCCCGTATGACCAATTCTGAGCATTCTATTTTTTTAATTTTTAAGATGTAAGGGACGCACAACCAAACCACACGCCCATGCGCATGGCCGTGTGTCACACATGGTTGAGACACACACCCGTATGGACAAAATAAGCCATTTTTAAGCCTTATTTCTCACCCAAATTTTGCCTTGTACCTATATTAATACTTGCATACATATAACAACCAATTCAAGACATTAAAACCAAGCCAACATTAAGCTTATACATGATATATCATCACATGTATTCAAACTCACCTTTTGTAAGACACATATATTTGCCATAATTCAATCTAACCATACCAAACACACATATATTAACCATATTATAACCTCAAGTATATATTCACTAAATATACCATTACTAGCCATTCCAATGGATAGGTTACAAACAACCATTTACATGCCAACATTGACCAAGTTAGCCTATACATTCCATTATACCAAAATAAGTTTGCTATTTGTACCAAAATGTGCTGAAAGATAGTGTGATGATGCTTCGACCGATTCCAACCTTTATAAGCTTCTGAGCACTATAAAATAGAGAAAAGAAAATTGAGTAAGCATTTCAAATGCTTAGTAAGTTCGTATAACAAGAATTTAACTTACCAATCATGTACATTCAAAATAAGTATACAAACATGCGTCCAAATCATTATGGCCATTTGCCTAAACACATATGATCTCAAAAACTTGTTATTCATGTATATCATGTAAACATCAAAAATCAAAGATGAGCTTATCATGTAATAACTTTCATAAACATGTGCTTTTCATATCATATTTTCATATAGCATGTGCATTTTTTATAATCAATTATCTTAAGTTCAATTCAACCATGTCAAAACTATTCCCGTTGAATTTATTTGACATATCGATGGATACACATGTAGTACATTCAAAGTATACAAAACTGTAAACCATCAACTCATATTCAGGGGTACCCATTAGGGCACATATCAGGAAGTACTCTCTCGAGCCATATAACAGGATGCTCATGTGAGCCATGTAATAAGAAGCTTATCCAGGGCTAAATCACGAAACTCATAAGAGTTTAGAACAGGAAGCTCATTGAGCTTAATAGGTAACTCCGAAGAGCTATTATCGGGAGCTCTGGATAGCCCTATAATAGGATGTTCAAGCGAGCCATGTAAGGAAACTCACAAAGAGCCTATATTAGGACGCTCATAAAGAGCTGCGTTTGTGTTTGCAATATATGCAAGATCACAACCGATTATATAATAGGACACGCACAAAGAGTTGGGGTAGTCCACAACACATGCAGGATCACTACCAATCAAGATGCTTGCAGAATCCATATAATGTGAAGCTTGAGAGGGTTTATAACAAGATGCTCTTTCAAGTTATGGTGTGTCTGCAACATATGAAAGACCACAACCAATTAGGAAATCTTGTATCCATCGAATTCCATCTATTCAAACAGGACTTATCATGTATCGGGCTTTGTCGGATATAATATTTATTTCATATTCATGACAATGATACAATTCACATACATATTATTCAATTTAAAATATATAAATATACAATTTAGTTACACGAACTTACGTCGTCACTTGTTCGTATAAGGAAATCTACTAAATCTGACACTTTTTCTTTTCCTCGATCTAACTTCGTATTTGGGTTATCCGGATCTATATAAGTGAATTTAACATCAATTTACTCATTTCATATTCAATTTAATTCAATTCACATCCTAGGCAAAATTACCATTTTGCCCCTATACTTTTCATAAATGACGATTTCATTCCTAGGCTCGGAAAATGAAATTCATGCAATTTAATCCTTATTCCAAGCCTAACCTATTTTTATATATAACATTTACAGCACATATATTTCATAAAAATAAAAAATTTCCATGAATTTTACATCTTTACAATTTAGTCCCTAAATCACAATTTTATGAAAATTCACTTTACAAAAGTTGTTTATCTATCAACAACCTTTCATTTTCTACCATAAATTTCAAATTTTCAGCATATTCATCCATGGAAAAATTTTAATACTTTAATATCTTTTCAAATTGATCCCCAAAATCGATAGATTAGGTTATTCCGATCTCAAAAATATAAAAATTACTAAGAACGAGACAAGATTACTTACCCAATTTAGCTTGCTTGATTTTCTTTCTCTTTCCTAGGGTTTCCATAAATATTGTGGAAGAAGATGATATAAAATGATGATATTTGATATTTATTTTATTTATCATCTTTTATTTATTTAAATTTCCAATTTAGTCCTTTTCTTTTTCTAATTTTCCATGGATGAATCATCAAAAATATCTATTAAATTTTTTTAATGGTCTAATTTCCATATAAGGACCTCAATTTTTGAAATCCATAGCTATTTGATACTGATAGCTACTAGAACTTAACTTTTGCATTTTATGCAATTTGGTCCTTTCATTATTAAACATGAAATCGGTAAAATTTTCTTATCAAAATTTTCATACGTCTTTCCTATCACGATGCAGACCATGCAATAATTTTAAAATAAAATTTCTTTCTAACTCGGATTTGTGGTCCCGAAACCACTATTCTGATTTCATTGAAAACGGTCTATTACAAACATGCTTAATGTAAATAAGTTATACAATCCCAAACCTAAGATATAAAAGAAAGAATAGTTAATAATTACAAACCAAAACAAAAATATTACAGGAAAAATTTTAATGAAAACTTTTAAATATGAAGAAAAACAAGATGCTAATTTGAGGCTCCTTCGATGCCATTCTTAGACCTAATTCTCTGCACTACCTGAAAGGTAAAGTAAGGGGGAGTGAACTTATGACAACTCAATGTGAATCTAATTTTTAAACCATTATATATAATCATTCAAACAGTATAACATTTAATTTATAACATAATAACAAGTTAAACATAATATAAGGAACATATAGTAAATCAATGTATGTACAAGTTATGTTCATGATGCAATGCAATTTTAATTTTAAGTTCTTACCCATATATCCTATTTTCCCTCGAGCATTGCTTGACACACCAAAACACATATCAATAACTGACTGTAACAGCTCGTTTTTCAGTTGTGTCAGAAATAGTGGTTTCGAAATCACAATTTCGACGAGTGAGTCTGTAAATATTATTATTTATTATTTATGAGTCAAATATAGTAATATAGTGAATTTTGATTTGATAAATTTTGTTATTTGGACGACTAATTTAAATACAAGTGGGTTGCCCCTAAAGTCAAGTGATTTCAAAAAAGAAGGTATCAGGACCTCGTTTCTGTAAACCGAATAAATTTTTTTACAGAGTTATTATATTAGTATGTGAAGGTTCGGTTCGGGAATTTTAATGTTTGGTTAGTTAATTAAAGAAAAAAGGATTAAAATTTTAAAAATGCAGAAAGTTAATTGCTATAGGTTAATAAGGGTTAATTAAGTGCAAAACATAATATAATGGTTTTATATAGCTGTTGAAACCATTTTTAAAATTTTGGTAAAAGCGGGGTCGACTTTTAAAAATGAAAGTGGGAGTCGCTACCAATCCCTTTTTATTTAGGTGTGATTGGATCACCGTACAAAACATTTTATTTCAAAACATTTGATTTTGGTCCACGAAAAACAAGAAAACGGGTTCGGGAATCGGTTACGTATGAGGAAGGGTTAGCACCCTCATAACGCCCAAAAATTGGTACCTAATCGATAACATTATGTCCAAATGTTGAAAATTTAATAAGAATTTAAAAATATGATTTCTAAAAAAAAAAAATACTTGAACAATGCGATTTAAAATTTGAGAGTTCTTCGTTTCGAAAGAATATAAAAATCACATCCTGCACGTTAGGACACGATATTTTTAAACCCTCATAACTAAAATCATCTCATGATTTACAAAATTTTATTAAAAGGATATTTAAATATTTAGTTAAACGGAAAATCAAAACCACGACACGTTAAGGCACTATTTCCAATTTCTAAATACAAAGCATTGCTTTATTTTAAAAGCTTTAAATAAAATATAGTAATTTTGCAAAATGCATTTTATTTAAAAATGATGATCTATAAAAAATATCACATTAATACATTATCGAACATAAATATCAAAAGCAATCGTGAAATAATAACATTTCATATTAATATAGGCAATAAAAGAAATAATAATATAAAATACGACTAATAATAATATCTACACTAAAGCAATTATAAATAAATGAAGAAGTATAAACAAATATAATAAATAATAGATAATAAAATAAAATAAAAACTACAAAATAAATATGAACACTTTTCATGCTAGTTAAAAATTTCCCTACAATGACATATACCTAATAATAAATAAATGCTAAAAAATTATATATATTAAGAAAATAAATAAAATACATTTTAAAATAAATAAATAATTTATAAATTTAAATAAAAACATATTTATAATAATCTAATACATATGAAACTATATTTTTAAGAATAATTAATATATTATACAATATAAATAATTTTAAATAAAATAAAATTTTAAAAAATAATATAGGAAATAATACTATATAATATACAAAAGTTTAAAAATATATAATATAATAACTAATATATAAGTCTAAAAATATTATATGATAAAAATAATTAAATCAAATAAAATAATAAATAATAATAGTTTAAAATACATAAGGATAATATATAATAAAGAATATATACAAGTTTTACACTATTAATAAATTAATATACAAATAATAAGATTAATATAATATTTTAACATGATAAAATAATTAAATATAATATTAGAATAGTTTAAAAAAATAAAATAAAAATAAATAAAGAAAGGAGGATTAAATAACAAATAAAAACAGATATAAAAAGGGATTAAAACAAAATGCGCTTCGTACTGCAAGGGTTATTATGGCAATTTTGCCAAATTTTCAAAACGACGTTGTTCAGATTTAAGCCTTTAAGGAGTCCGAGGATTAAAATGAAATAGAATATAAGTTTTAAGGCTAAATTGTAAATACAAAAATGTTATTGGACATAATTGTAAATTTGAAAAAATGCGGAAGGGTCTATAGGGCAATTAGACCCTTAAACGAAAACACGCGGATCCTCCCCGGGTTGGGTCAACGATGGATCCTCAGCTTTGAAATGGCGTCGTTTTGGTCATTAATGACCACCTCAAAACGGCGTCGTTCCTTTGGCCTATAAAAGTAAAAAATAGGCCCAAAAATTCATTTTATACACTGCTTTTAAAAAAAAAGAGAGCTCAAATGCTCTCTTCCCTTGATCTAAGGTCGACTCGACCCTTGCTCCGTGATTTTGTCGTCAGACGCAGCTACCAACAGACACGCCATGCGGTATATGGCGGTCCGAGACTTCGTTTTTGTTTGCGGTTTAGAAAGGTAAAGGGCTTTTCTTTTATTTTATTTATTGTACATTCAATATTTTCATGAATCAAAAAATAAATAAATAAAATAAAATAAAATAACATGAATATAAATAAAAAATCACCTTCTGTTTTAGTGATTTTTTTATATTTTTCTGAATATTTTGTGTATTTCCTTTTGTCTATTTCTGTGAAGTATTTTTGCATGCTTTTTTACAGATTATTGTGGGTTTTTTATAACCCGGAAAAAAATGAAAAAGGAAATATTTTGTTGCCTTTCCTTTCCTTCTTTGTAGGTGACCGATGAGAAGCCCGTCGGTGATGAGACGATTTGCACAAACTGCGGCGCGACTGATGGCTTGGGTGCGAGGCAGGGGTTGCTTGCGGCGCGATGTTTCCCTAGGGTTTCAGAAACCCTTGTTTCTGACTTGGGTTCTGGGCCTTTTGGGCTGTATTTGGCTTGGGTCTGATTAGGGTCTGGGTTTTGGAGTGCAACTGGGCTCGGGTGTAATGGGTTTAGGGATTTATTTTGGGTTGTTTGAACTGTGCTGGACATTTATTTTTATTTTATTTTTTTATTCTGGTTTATTTAAGCTCGGCCAAAATTGGGCTCCTACAGCTGCCCTTCTTTTCTCATTGTCGTGTGACGAGAATAGAGCAAAGACTATAAATTGACCCATTTTGCCTGGTCTTGGTCGAGCCTCGACTTCTTGGTCCTCGTTTTCTTCAAATGGCTTCCAACTCCACTGCAACTTCAACGGTATTGGAACTTCATCTTGATTTCAATAAGTTTGATGGCTTCAATCTGCTTCACTGCAACTTTAGGAAGGCAAGATTAGCTATCTTTAATCTTCTCCACTGCAATTTTAGGGAGGTTAAACTAGTATCTTTGATCCACTTCGCTACAAACTCAGAAAGAAAAGATATGTTGTCTTTTAGTCTGCTCCACTGCAAACTCAAAGAAGCAAGGCTGATGTTTTTGATTTGCTTCTTGCAACTTCAAGAATGCCAAATTTGCTATCTTCAATCAGATCCCTGCAAACTCAGGGATGCCAGACTGATGTCTTCGATCTACTTCCTGTAACTTCAGGAATGCCAGATCTGATGTCTTCAATCTGCTCCCTGCAAACTTAGGGATGCCAGACTGATGTCTTCGATCTGCTTCTTGCAACTTCAGGAATGCGAGATCTGCTTTTTTCAATCTGCTCCACTGTAAACTCAGGGATGCGAGACTAATATCTTTGATTTGCTTTCTGCAAACTTAGGAATGCCAAATCTGCTATTTCCAATCCGCTCCACTGCAAACTCAAGCATGCCAGACTGATATCTTCGATCTGCTTCCTGCAAACTCAGGAATGCCAAATCTATTATTTTAATCTGCTCCCTGCAAACTCAGGGATGCCAGAGTGGTATCTTCGATCTACTTCGCTGCAATCTCAGGCATGCCAGATCTGCTATCTTAATCTGCTCCCTACAAACTCAAGGATGCCAGATTAATGTCTTTGATCTGCTTTCTACAACTTCAGGAATGTCAGATCTATTATCTTTAATTTGCTTCCTACAAACTCAGGAATGCAAGATCTACAATCTTTAGTCTGCCCCACTACTATCTTGAGAGGACAAAATCTGAACTTTTTAATTTGCTTCCTTACTATCTCAGGAAGACTTCAATCTTCAGCCTGTTCCACTATCATCTCGAGGGAACAAAATCTAAACTTTTCAAATTCTTCCTTACTATCTTAGGAAGCCTTTAATCTTTAGCCTGTTCCACTACCATCTCGAGTGAACAAAATCTGAACTTTTCAATTTGCTTCCTTACTAATCTCAGGAAGACTTTAATCTTCAGTCTGCTCCACTACCATCTTGCGGAGATAAGACTGATGGCTTAAATGTACTCCACTGCTTCATGGAGATAAAATTCACTGTTCTATCTTGTTCCACTACTGCTTAGGGAGACAAGATTTGCAATCTTCGACCTATTCCCCTGCTAGTTAGGGATATAAGGCTGGTGAATTCACTAATATTGCTACATCGTCCTTTGATGGACATGTCCTGTAGACTCGAATGTATTATGGATGACTTTTGCATGAATGCAGGATGTCATGAGAATGATGATTAGGATGCATGATCGAATGAATCTAATGCTCCTAACAAAATGATATTAGGGATGACATTTGCATGAATGCAGGATGTCATGAGAATGATGATTAGGATGCATGATCGAATGAATCTAATGCTCCTAACTAAATGATATTAGGGATGACATTTGCATGAATGCAGAATGTCATGAGAATGATTTCTCTTTTTTTTTTTACAAGGATTAGGATACAATGATCGAAATGAATCAAATGCTCCTAATTGAAAATGTGAGAATGATCCCTATGGGTTGTAATTGCTCATAGTTCATCAAGGTTTTATCACTGATACGCTACCATGCTTTCTCATTCAGCTGATATCTTTGACAGAAAACTCAAAGAAACAATTGTATTTTGTTCAGAAAGCTTGCCCCACTATAATTTCAGAGTCCCTTCTACTGTACTTTGGAACATAAATTTTGTACCTCCTACTGCAACTTTAGGGGGATAACATTTCATCCAATCCATTACCACTCATTTGTATCAATTTGATCCGTTACACCATTCCCTGGGTATAATGACCTGATGTATGTGCCTGAAATTTGCATGAATGCAAAGTATCATTTTTCTTTTCCTAAGAATGACCCTTGTACACCTAAGTTATCCAATAAAAAATCAAGAGATAATCATCTTTCAATTTTTCCAACCCTTAAGCTTGGTGAGTTCTAAACAATAGTCCTATTTCAGACTCTCATATTATTTAGAAGCTTCTGAAGTAATATACAAAACTCCTTTTATAAAAGTATTATTAGTCCATTAATCGTTTTTCAATATAAAATTCTTGAAAAAGATCATGAAAATGGACGTGAAAGAAATTAATCAGGAGCATAGCTCGAAACAAATAAGTTAATCAAAGATAACCAAGGCAATAAAAGAAATTTGATTGGTGTATCTTGAAAAGAATAAAGTAAGCAAAGATAACCAAGAAAATTGATTGGGGTGTATCTTTGAAAAGGAAAAAAAGTAATCAAAGATATTAAATTTAAAATGGGTAAGATAGAAGCTAGGTGCCCTAGATATCGCAGCCTAATTGTCTCTATACAAACTCCTTGAGGACCATTTCGAGCTCAATACGTATTTAGGGGATCTGGAGTACTTTGTCAATGCCCCAAGACGTAGCATACTTCCTCATTGTTAATTCAAGCATAGCAAGACTATCACATGCCCTAACTTTGATCAAAATTTGAGCCGCCCTTTTGGGTTTTGGCTCAAAACCCCTTTGGTCTCAAAGTGCCTTTTGTGAGTTTTTGCCTTGGCCTCTCCTTTTTCTTTTTTCTTTCTTTTTTTTTTAATTTTTTGAATTTTTGCAAGTAAAATTCTTCTTGACTGAACCCGATTCTCCAGATTAGGTATGTCTTTGGCATACATCTCGGTCAATATCAATGCTCCTCTAGAACAGGCTCCTTTTTACTACATAAGTTCCTTCCCATTTTGGCATCTGCTTTCCTCTGAAGATCTTTTGTATAAGGAAAATCTGTTTCAACATCAAGTTCCTTTTGTGGAATTCTCTAGGATGAACCTCTTTGTCGTAAGCTTGCATCATATGATCGTGATGGATAACTTTTAACCTTTTCTTCGATCAGGTTCAATTGGCAAAAATGCTTCCATTCCATAAACCAATGGGTAAGATATTGCCCCGAAAAATCCTTGCCAACGTTCGATAACCATAAAAGATAAATAGTAACTTCTTTATGCCAATCTTTACAAATCTCGATAATCCTTGTTTTGGTTTTTTGTTTTTTTTGTTTTATTTTGTTTTTGGCTGCCTTTGTTGCTCTATAATATGGCTTTTGATCTTTGAATAGACTACAAACTTTTGACTTTTCCCTTTTTGGTGCTCTTTGTTGGCGCCTAATTTTTTTTGAAATTTAATGACTTCGACCTTGTAACATTGGCATATGAAGCTACTTCTACCCTCTTAGTGAAGTAAACGACGACCACGACAATGAATCGATATTGGCTAAAAGCTTTTAACTAGATTAGCCCCATCACATCCATGCCCCACATATGGAAAATTTGTGAAGAACTGGAGAAGGCACATGAATCTCGTCTAATTTAGTATTTGTAATATAACTGATGCAATCCCCTTCCATGGTAGACTGACAGTGTCCGATCCTCATGTTTAGCCGCGTCTTATTAGCCCAGGCATGTCTTGATATGATCGTGCGAAAACATTTTTGAATTCTTGAAAATAACTCAATGATGTTTCGCCTTAGTTCTATGATGAGATAGGCTGCAATCTTCACCTCTTCTCTAGGCTCATAATATCCACTGATCCTTTGTAGAGTAAGGTCTGCCTTTCATCTTATTTTACCATCCTCAACAAATCAGAAGGTAGGTTACTATCTCTGTCATTTTGAAAGCCCTGAGATCCCTCTAAACACATATAACTTACTTGAAAGGAGACTCTGAGTTAGTAACAACATTGTTCACATCGTTGATATCTAGAGACCTAGTGTAGGTTCGAAAGAAGATTTCAAAGAATAAATAATTCAAAGAAATAATTATTTGTGTGGTCATGAAATGAAGAATGAAAGAATACTTAAAAGAAAGTTTGAACAAAAGAAAGAACTAAGAGCCATGGAAAGAATAAAAGAATATTTGCTTAAAAGATGCATTTTATTGAAATAACCATGGAAAGAATAAAAGAATATTTGCTTAAAAGATGCATTTTATTGAAATAAAATTTAGGACACAAGCCTATTCACAAAAGGGGTCTTATTGCCTCTAGGCTTAAGGCAACAAGCGTGTTTTGAATATTACTCTAGATTAGCTCTAAAAATACAGAGATCTCTTCCACAGTCCCATTATTCAAAACACTCCCAAGTATACAAGGGCTTGGAAACTTTGTTCCCCGATTCCCTCTTCACTTTTGATTTCTTCAAGGGGTCGCAACTTTCTTGTCTCCTCCTTCAATTATCACATTTACTGCCTCGTTAGCTTGATGAATTGTCGAACTTCACAACTCCCATTTTAATGAACCTTTCAACCAAATTTTTAAATGTAGTACAATTTTCAATTGAGTGACCCTTTATCCCGCGTGGTACTCATATTGGGCATTCTCGTTATACCATTTTGGGAACGGAGGTTGCAACGATTTCAAATAAAATGGGGACACCACGTGTGCATCAAACAAACTTTGATATAGCTGCTTATATGTCATTGGAATTGGTGTAAATTGGAGCTTTTAGAGTTTTGCCTTGTGCCCGATTCTTGTCTCATCGACCCTTGCTGCCCAACAGTGATTACCTTTGGTTGGTTAACAGTAATTGCTCTTGAGTACCCTTTGTTGTATGTACTCCTATTATTCACCTCGTTATCCTTTTCCTAGAAGCGGACCTTTTAGTGGTTTCCCCTGCTTCAATCTTGCCACCTCTTATGGTATTTTCAATCATCTCTCCTGTCATCACTATATCCGCAAAGCTCTTAGTGGTACTTCCTATCACATGAGAGCCTTCAAGGTATTGATGAAGAGCATTGTATTCTCCTTTTCTAGGAGTGGTGGCTGAACTTGCATGGCTACCTCCCTCCATATTTGCGCATATTGCCTAAAGCTTTCATTTGACTTCTTCTCCATGTTTTGCAAAGTGATTTTGTCAGGAGTCATGTCTGTGACATGATTGTATTACTTCATGAAGGCTTGGGTTAGGTCTTTCCAGGAGCTAATCCTAGCACAGCTGAGTTGGTTGTACCACCTGGATGCTGCCCCTACTAAACTATCTTGGAAATAATGAATCAAAAGTTGATCATTGTTCACGTAGCATGTCATCCGCCTACAGAACATAGTGATGTGGGCTTCAGGCAGCTGGTCCCATTGTACTTCTCAAATCCTAGCATCTTGAATTTATAAGGAAGCACCAAATCTGGAACCAAACTCAAGTATTTAGCGTTAATACGATGGAGATGATCGACATTTCCCAAAGCCTTAAATTTTTCTTCAAACCATCTACAACGATCCTCTAACTGCCTCGAGGATTCAGTTCTAATCCCCTCTCTCTCTCCTATATCTAGGTCATAGATAATAGGATTGGCAGGGTTATCTCATGAGTTAGATCCTCAGCCCACTTGGAAGTTCATGGGTAGTCTGGGATCATCTTGCCCCTGTTGAGGCCTAATCGTGACAGATGGTCTTTGGGGATACTCTTTAGGCTATGCTGGCGCATGCGGTGGGTTAAAACTCGGAGGAATGCCTTCGCTCTCTTCTCCAGTAATAGCCATGGGTCCTTTTCCTTTTTCCATTTGTAATATCTGGGAATTAGGGCTTGTGCATTTTTTCTCAATTGCATGTGCTTGTATGCCGTGTATATTATGAATGTGCTTTATGAATTTTGAGAACCCTAGGATGTAGAGGAATGCCTTAAGAAATTATGAGATTTTAAGTCTAAAAGGGGAAGCTAGGCTAAAGAGACCTTAAGGAAATTTGCGTGGGATTTGTGAACAAGAAGTCAAGCAGAAAAGTGGCAAGGGACGCCACCTAGGGTACTGTGAAGTTTGCGTCAAAGGGAGCTTCAGGAGGGAGGAGGTTCGAGCTGTAGAGGTTGCACTATGGGTATTGCGTCAAGAGAGGGAAGGTGTTAGACGACAAACAGGACTTTAAAGGGATGAGGATGAGGCTTGGTCTTTAGTTTGAATTTTGGCTAAGAAGAGAAGGATAATGGTTGACTCATTCAAACTTTTGAATGAGTGTTGAAGAGAGAAAGAGGAGCAAAATAAGGGATATGATAAGAGGAGGAGCTAGTGGTAGAATATAGGACTCTAGGGTGTCTCAGTGTCGAATTTGATAAGGACAAGGGCGTGATCATCTTTTGATATTTCTTTTTCTTCTTAATTCCCTTAGTGCCAAAAATTGGTTTCTTTCATCTCATTCTCTCTTTCTTCGAAAACCATAAGAATTCAACTTGTTTTCTCTTCAATTGACCAAAGCCGAAAGTTGGGAGTCATTTGTGCGTCTTTTTCTTTTTTCTACAACTTATTTTTCCCTCACTCACTTCCTAATAAAAAAAGAAAGAAAAAACGAAACCCATCCTCTCATTTTCAACTAAGCCGAAACCTCTCTACTATTGATCACCATTGCCGAATCTTTCAGCCTCTCATCCTATCTTCTATTTTGCAAATCTTTGAGGCCGAATCTTCTAGAGTGGAGTCGTTGACTACTTTCTTGTAGTTTCTTCGAGCAGGCGTTAGTGGTAAGCAACATAGTGGTATGTGATCTCCTCTTTAAGCAATCGGTTTTGGGTTCTTTTCATTTGGTGTGCCAAATCAGGTGATTAGGGCCTTGGTTTAGGGATGGCCGAATATGCTTAGTGCCATAATGAGTGTTTCTTTTGTGTAGCCAATGTTAAGGAGCATCAAAGGAGTTTCTTGGATTCGAGTCTTCAAGGTAAGTGATAGGTAGTATTCGGCCAAAGGCCATTCTCATAGATTTATGCTTAAAATCGATTCTAACACCTGACAAGTAGGGATTTTGTCAACTTCAAAGTAAGTAACCACTTTCGAGATTTAAAATCGCAAGGTAAGTACACATGATATTTGGCCAAGGCCTATTTAGTGACTTAGATCTATTTCTTATTTATTAAAAAGCCGAGAACTAATCTGTAAAGTATTTAGTGCTAGCCGATTGAAAGGAGGAAACACTACAAAGTTTTGGGATTTGATTAGTAATCAAATCGGCAACAAGGTAAGATTTTGGTTGCGATAATCCTTCAGGATCTGATCATTTGGCTGAATAGGCTTTTGCTAAAATACTAAGTGTCAACCGAATGTAAGAACTAAGGATCTAAAGTATTAGATCGGGTTTTTGAGATTTCAGTGAAAGCGTTAAGTGAATCAGGTGTGTACCCCACACTAACTTTTAATAGATTTACGGCATCAATTTAATATATGTGTTTATAATGATGTGAAATGTGGCCAAAGGTACCATGCAATGGTACAAAGTACTCAGGTACGTAACCTTAACATTATGTTAATAAATGATAGGAATATTTGGAATATGGCACATATGTGAATATTGATAAGAATGTGAAATATGGCGTAAGGCATGATGTTGCATGATTTTTATGACATGGGGCATATGGGAAATTATTTTAAAGGGGAAGTGATCTGGTGGTTTATACCAGAATATCTGAATGTGGTGACTCATGTCACAAAATCCGAATGTGGTGACTTATGTCACAAATCATTATCTGGTGGCTATGCCACAATATATATAAGGGCGATGAGCATGTCGTCTGTAGCGACTGCCTTCGATGATGTTTAGCGGATGGAGGGTCGACTTAGTAGTCCCCACGGTGTGATGGTTGGTACGGGTGATGTGTAGCGGATGGCTATCTAGGTTTGGGTTCGGGTTTGCATCATTGATTATATGTGTTTTATATGTGTGATCTGACATGCCTAAATTGATTGAGAGTTTGTGTTTGGTGGTTACACATTGAGTCTGTTTCACTCACCCGTTGTGGGATCTTTTTCAGTGACACTCAAGAATGGACCGGCCGGCAGGAGCTTTATGGTGGCCATGCTCATTTCGAAATTATTTTGTTTTGGACTTTCAATACTTAAGTATTTTGGACTATTTCAGGATTTGTTTTGATGTAATAAGGCTATAAGTATTAAACTGATTATGCATGCATTTTAAATTATTTTAGTATGGTACGATCTTTATCACTTTAAAGTTCAAGTAACTTATATTAAAAATAAATGTTAAATGTTTTGACACCTAATCAACACAAATCAACTATTTTTCAAAAACACACAAAGTTTTGGCAAAACTTTAAATAAGTTTCGAATGATTTTTCCCTAGAAGCATGCCAGATCCAGTCAGGGCTTGTGGGCCGGGTTTGGGGTGTTTCAGCTTTGTAACACCCTAAATTAGGGGTTGTTTGTAATTTAATTAATTTTCCATGTATGTGCTTGAAGGAATAAATATTATGACTTCTAAGCATGTTTAGGGTCTAGAATTAACCCCGAGCTAGGCCTATTTTAGGATTAAGAATTTCTTTTTAAGTGTTTAAAGAAAGGAAGCTAGGTGAGATAGGGGTTAAGTAAAATTTTGGGTGAAGCATGTCACGAAATAAGGCAGTAGCAAAGTGGTAACCGAACGCCACTTAAGAGCTGGAGGAGAGAATGGGCGCAGGTCAGAGGTTCGAGTGGCTGGAGGGGCATTTTGCATTTTATTTTTATATGCGGTGATGGGCTTAAGTAGGGAAGCTTTAAAAATTAAAAGGTGAGGTATATGACATGGAAATCAGTTCGGTGGAGTGGCTTGGGGCGCCACTTAAGGGTGTTGGCAAAAAGGTCTCGGGTTCGAGACATGAGGGACGCAAGGAAGGTGTTTTATTTTTTTTGGGCTGTTGGCGTTGAAAGAAAGAGGGCCAGGAAGAAGGCTTTAAAATTAAATGGAGAGGGTTCATGACATGAAAGTCAAATGGGAAAGATGGCAAGGGGCGTTGGAAGAGAGGGCTGGGGCGTGAGGTTCCACGTTCGAACCAAAGTAGCAGCAATTTGGTTTTTATTTTTTTTTTCAAAACCGGCGTGAATGTGAGAGTAGGTGATGGCTGCTTGTTGGACTCTTGAAGTGATGTGGATGAGCTCTATTTTTGCATATTTTCTGCTGGAAGGGAATGTATTAGTAGTTTATTTTCATTTAACTTGTTAAAAAGGAGATTAAGGGATAACAATAGATAAATGTAATTTGAATAAAATCTGAAATTATCACCAAATGGAAGGTGATGGCCGAAATAGGGACTCCTTGGGGGCTGTCCATATTTAGTTTTAACACCTAGAGAGAGGGGCCAGGATTCTTCAATTTTCTTTTCATTTTTCTCTCTAAGTAGCTACTGCCAAATTTTCCCTTGATTCATAGCCAAAATTGTTCAAAAATTTCCAGCTTCTCTTGTTTCTTCTTAGCCGAATATACCCCTCCTTCTTCTCAAAATTCCAGCCCTTCCATTTGTGTTGGCCGAATCTTCTCCCCTCCCCAACCAAGGTGCTGCCGATTTCTATAAGTGTGGTAAGGGTGGTAAGTGCCTCTCTTAAGCAATCGGTTTCTTTTTCCTTCCTTTTTATGTGTCAAAAAACTTGGGAGACAAGCCTTGGTAAGTGGCCGAATGTGGTTATGATTATGATAGTGTATGTTTTGTGTGTAGCTAACGGCAAGGTGCTTTGAGGGAGCCTTTCGTGGTCGAAATTTTACAAGGTATGCCAATATGGTATTCGGCCATAGGCCACTTTCCATAGTTTTGTTATAACTGATTTTAACCAAGTGACATATAGGGATTTTGACAGTTCAGAAGATAGGAGTGGTTTTCCAGGATTTCGATTTAGCCTTGGTAAGTGATTAGTAAAATTCAGCCAAGGGCCATAATTGGATTAAAGGTGCGATTAGTCCTTCGGGATTACTATTTGGCCGAATAGGTCTATGGTACTAATTTTGGTGATTGGCCGAATATAGGGTCAAGATCTAGCGTCGTAGATCGGATCTTCGGGATCTAGGAATTTCAGTGGTAACAGGTGTGTAAACTCTTTACACACTTTATTAATAGACTTTGCCATATTGTTGCTTTGTTAATAATTATTGTAGTGATCTATGATATATGCTTGTGGGCTTAAGCATGGATTCCGTGTAAGTCCCCATACATGATCTATTGATATATATTTTGTATGCCATCATATCTTTGTTAAATGCCATGCCTAAATACATGATATATAATTGATATGTAAAGCATGATGATGGTGGGATTGATGAGAGGAGGGGATGATTTTATGGATATGCGCGATGGTTTTGACCACAAGATGGGTTGGCCCCATCAGATTATTTGTGACCTATGGTCATCGAGTGGTTTTGACCACACCGATTGATAATTTGACTAAGTCCCGTGGTTTGGTACCACCATGGTTTTGACCACACTTGATTATTTGTGACCTATGGTCATCGGTGGTTTTGACCACACGATGGGTTGGCCCCATCATTTGATTTGTGACTCTAAGTCATCGATGGTTTTGACCACCGGTGGTTTTGACCACACGGGTAGTTAAGGAGTATGGATGGTTAGGTTGGGTTGCATGTGCATGTTTATTAATAAATTGTGTATGAGTTGTATTTTCCGGGTGGGGAATTTACACACTGAGTCTTGGTGACTCACCCCTTCCATTACCATTTTGCGAGATGAGTAGATCGCGGTGATGGAGCGAGAGAGGACTCGAGGCGCCATGCTTATCGAGGATTTGAAATTACTTTGTTTAGTTAATCTTATTTATTTTCTAAGTCTTTTTATTTTGGGATTGTAATAAGGTCGCTATTATTATTTTGGATGTTTATTTTACTGTTTTACTTTACTTATGTTATACTACAAAAGATATTTTTAAATGTTAAGTAAACTGGCTAAAAGTAACCTTTCAAACTTAATAAACTTCTACGGGTTTTTTTTAAAGATGTTACCATCGGGTAACAAAAATAATCTAAGCCCAACTGAGTTTTCAAAACCCTGTTTTAAAAACCTTAGCCATATTTTAACAAGTCTTCACCAGTAAATCAATGTCTTTCAAAATTATTTTACTCCGTGACATACCAGATCCGATCAGGGCTCATGGGCCGGGTTTGGGGTGTTACAAGCTTGGTATCAGAGCCCGGTTCAAAACTCGGCCTTGACGACTTTTTGGGCCCAAAACATTTTCTTTCTTTTGAAATTGGATTTTTCTAATAAATAAGCAGATTTTCTGGCATGGCACCTAAGTCTCCGGCCCGAAGTCCACCAGATAAGTACTCCTAACTCTTTTGTGATTTGTATGTGGGAAACTATAGGGACGTAGATTAGTAGATTAGGAAATATTAAACCCTAGGATTAGTCTACTTCAACACCAAGTTACATAAAACTTAAAGTCAACCAAACAAACCTATGACTGAGTCACCGAGTTAAAGGTGTGGCAATCATTGTGCGCATGTCTAGGATTGGATTCAGTGGGAGCTTGGTATTTAAGCAGTCCTCGTGACTCACCTCCTCATCGCTCGAATCCTACCTGGTGCGTAGTAACGGTTCACCCTAACCAAGAGGACTCAGCCACAGGCTAAACCCAATAATTAAAACCCGAAAGGAACCATGATTTTAAAACTCCAAGTGCCCTTGATTTAAAGAAGACCAGAATACCCCTGGTTTGCAATTGACCAAATTACCCCTAACCTATACAAATGACCAAAATACCCTCAGTGTGGAAGTTACCGAAGTGCCCTCAAATTAAAATTTCTAAAAATACCCTTGTTTTGAAAAGTCACCTGGAACCATATTTTGCAAAAAATTACCGAAATGACCCTGGCTTGTAAAATTACAAAAATACTCCTAGTGTATAAAATTACCATTTTACCCTTGAAATTTTCTTACCAAGTATTTCAATTTTGTAAAGATACCAAAAGTCTCCATTTTACAACATTTTCAAATACCCTAATTTGGAAAATTACTGAAATACCCTTATAGGATAAAATTACGGAAATACCCCTGGGTAGTGGAAAACAACAAACAATGACAACTACAATATTTTTCTGTAATGAACACAAGTTCATGAATGTGATTGAATGAATAAATTGAGACTATATGTGTATGAATTCGAAAGAACTACTCCTTAGAACTATTAAACATAAGACTGTTCGTGATAAATCAGTGGAACAAAACTAATTCATAAAATTCTTTAATCAGATAAACGCGATTCGAAAGTATGAACTATAGGGGATGTGGTCGTAACGTACGTGGCCGTGGTAGAGGTCGAATGACCGTGTCGGAGCCCATTAGGTCAGGACAAGGGTCCAAAAAGGAGATGCCACCACCACCAGCCGCTGATATGGAATATCAGGATCAGACGGGGGATGATGTAGTATCACAGGCGATGCTGCAAGTTTTGGAAAGGCTAGCTAAAGTGGGCAGAGGTATGGGAGCTCGGAAGTCAGTACTTGAGCGACTTCGAGCTAATAGAGCTAAATTTTTTCGTGGAGTTTCTGGTGTGGCACCCAATACAGCTGAGTATTGGTTGGAAGCAACAGAGCGGATTATGGACGACTTAGACCTGACTACCGAGGAAAAACTAAAAGGGGTAATGTCGCTACTCCGTGATGAGTCAAACCAATGGTGGCTCACAGTTCAGGATGGTACTATCGTAGACTATCTTACTTGGGAATAATTTAAGGTGGCATATCAGAAGAAGTACATTGGAACTAGTTATGTGGATGCGCAGAGGAAGGCGTTGTTGAGGCTGGTGCAAGGAAAAAAGTCTGTAGCGAAATACGAGACAGAATTTCTAAGGCTGAGTCGTTATGCTCGAGGTATTGTATCAACGGAGCATAAGTAGTGTGTCCAGTTTGAGGACAGCCTAAGGGATGACCTGAGGTTATTGATAGCTCCACAGCAGGAGCGAGAGTTTACCGTGTTAGTGGAGAAGGCTAAGGTAGCCGAAGGGATTAAGGACTCAGTGAGGCAGAATACGGACCGCAATAGGCAAAAGAGAGGTTTTAGACCATCAGGGTCATCAGGGAATACCCAAAAGAGGCCTAGAGTTGATGGGCCACGTGGTTAACAAGCTACTATGGGAGGGCAGTATCGTACTTGTGCCCAATGTGGGAAGATGCATTTAGGGGAGTGTTGGAAGAAGACATGAGGGTGCTTTAAGTGTGGGTCCAAGGACCACATGATTAAGGATTGTCCTATGAGAATAGAAGGGGGTCGACCAGTAAGCCAAGGTCCTAACAGTGGAAGAGGTGGATGAAGAGCCTCACGGGCCGTGGTCCAAATGGCGAGGTAATTCAGATCTTGGTAGAGGACGGGGAACACCGGGCTGAGGTGTTGGTAACACGGAGGCCAGACAATCGGGTTTGGTTTATGTGGTACGTCGGAGGGAGGACGGAGACGCACCGGATGTTATAATCGATACGTTCCTTATATTTGGCAAGCCTTACTTTGCTTTAATTGATGTTGGCTCCACCCACTCATATGTTACATGTAGAGTAGTTGAAACTCTAGGAATAGCCTCTGAACTTTCTAGTAGGGAGATGACTGTAGTAAGCCCATTAGGTCAAACTGTAGTGGTGAATAAGATGTTTCGGAGTGTACCTTTGGAGCTTCAGGGAGCGGTATTTCCTGCCGACTTAATGGAATTACCCTTCAAAAAATTTGATCTCATACTTGGTATAGACTGGCTAGTGGAACATCGGGCTGTATTAGATTGTGCGGCTAAGCGAATGGAGTTAAGGACCCTAGAGGATGAGGCGATAATTATGATGGGGGAAGAAGAAACTACTTGTCTAATGTAATTTCAGCCTTAAAGGCTGATAAGATGGTTCGGAAGGGGTGTAAGGCATTTTTGGCTTTCGTTAGTGCTTTGGATGTGAAAGAAGGGGGAGTTGTGGAGTTAGAACCGTAAGGGAGTTTGTGGATGTCTTTCCGGAGGAATTGCCAAGAATACCCCCGGATAGGGAGGTGGAGTTCTGAATTGACTTGCTTTGCCGAGAACGACTCTTTGTCAATTGCCCGTCATGAATGGCACCAAAGAAGTTGGTTGAGCTCAAGGCTTAGATCCAAGAATTACTTGACCATGGGTTTATTCGACCCAGTGTGTCTCCATAGGGAGCACCGGCCTTGTTTGTGAAGAAGAAGGACGAAACTATGCATATGTGCATAGATTATCGTCAGTTGAATAAGCTGACCATCAAGAACAAGTACCCTTTCCCAAGGATAGACGACTTGTTCGATCAACTTAAGGGGGCGGTAGTATTCTCAAAGATAGATCTAAGGTCTGGATATCATCAGCTTAAGGTGAAGGAGGCAGATATCCATAAGATAGCTTTTCGGACAAGATATGGGCATTTTGAGTTTGTAGTAATACCGTTCGGATTGACAAATACCCCAGTCGCGTTCATGGACATGATGAACCGGGTTTTCCAACCCTATCTAGACCAGTTCATTATTGTGTTCATAGACGATATATTGGTGTATTCGAAGTCTGAGGAAGAACATGATGAGCACCTCCGAGTCGTGTTGCAAGTGTTAAGGGAGAAGTAGCTTTATGCCAAGTTCAGCAAGTGTGAATTTTGGCTAAAGGAGGTTATGTTTTTAGGACATGTGGTATCTGCTGAAGGAATAAGGGTGGATCCTCAGAAGATTGAGGCAGTTTTGGATTGGAAACCCCCTAAGTCTGTGGCAAAAGTTCAGAGTTTCTTGGGATTAACAGGCTATTACCGAAGGTTTGTAGAAGGGTTCTCGTCAATAGCTGCACCTTTGACGAAGTTACTAAGGAAGGAGGTACCTTTCATATGGACTGATAAGCAACAGGAGAGCTTTGAGAAGCTTAAGAGAGTCTTAACTGAAGCTCCAATTTTGATTCAGCCTGAGGCAGGGAAGGATTTTGTAGTGTACTGTGATGCTTCCCATACAGGATTGGGAGGTGTCCTTATGTAAGACGGGAAGATAGTGGCTTATGCATCTCGACAATTAAGGCCACACGAGGTTAACTACCCGACGCATGACTTGGAATTGGCGGCAGTAGTCTTTGCTCTTAAGGTGTGGAGGCACTACTTATATGGAGAAAAGTCAGTAATCTACATAGACCACAAAAGCCTTAAGTATCTGCTGACTCAGAAGGAGTTGAACCTGAGACAGCGAAGGTGGGTAGAATTGTTGAAGGATTATGATTGTTCCATAGAATATCACTTGGGCAAGGTGAATGTAGTGGCAGATGCTCTAAGTCAGAAAGTAGTGTCAGATCTGAGGGCGATGTTTGCGCATCTGAGCTTGTATGACGATGGAAGTCTGCTGGCAGAGTTGTAAGTCAAGCCGACATGGTTGAACGAGGTGAAAGAAAGTCAGTTGATAGATGTTGATCTAAGTGCTAAGTTACGACAAGTGCAGAATGGAGAGTTAGAGGATTATGACATTAATGATGAGGGAGTATTGTGTTTCAAGGGAAAAGTCTATATACCGAAGAGCGAGGAGTTAAGGTGGAGAATTCTTCAGGAATCGCATAGTAGTCCTTATGCTATGCATCCTAGAGGTAGTAAGTTGTATAGAGATCTAAGGGAACAGTTTTGGTGGCCTGGTCTTAAGCAGGAAGTTACGAAATTTGTTGGCAAATGCTTAACGTGTCAGCAAGTTAAGGCTGAACACCAAGTTCTGTCAGGGTTCTTCAGCCGATTAAGATTCCACAGTGGAAGTGGGAGAGAATCACCATGGACTTCGTTAGTGGGCTTCCCCTTACACCTACTAAGAAGGACTCGGTATGGGTGATAGTGGATCGGCTGACAAAGTCCGTGCATTTCATTCCAGTGCGGGTTGACTATTCTCTCCAGAAGCTAGCAAAGTTGTTTGTGGCGGAGATTTTAAGGCTGCACGGAGTGTCGGTGTCGATTATCTCGGATAGGGATCCGAGGTTTACGTCTCAATTTTGGAAAGCACTACATCAGGCTTTAGGCACCAGATTAGACTTCAGTACGGCTTTCCATCCACAATCGGACGGTCAATATGAATGAGTAATCCAAGTGTTAAAGGATATGCTAAGGGGATGTGTGATAGACTTCAGAGGAAGTTGGGAAGAATATTTGCCTTTAGCTGAGTTTGCATGCAACAACAGTTATCAGGCAAGTATTAAAATGGCATCGTACGAGGCGTTGTATGGACGGAAGTGTTGCACTCCTACATGTTGGACAGAATTGGAGAACGTTAGATTTTGGGTCTGAAAATTGTGGCAGAATCCAAGGAGAAGGTTAAGATAATTCGGGCACGGTTGAAGGAGGCGTCTGACAGGCAGAAGTCGTATGCCAATCTTAAATGGAAGAACATAGAATTTGCTGTGGGAGATCAAGTGTTTCTCAAAGTTTCGCCTTGGAAGAAGGTAATGAGATTTGGTCGAAAAAGAAAGTTAAGCGCAAGGTTTATAGGACCTTATCGGGTGCTGAAGCGAATTGGATTGGTGGCATATCAATTAGAGTTGCCTTCGGAGTTGCAACAGATGCATGACGTATTCCATGTCTCTATGCTACGTCGATACCGATCGGATCCATGTCATGTAGTTCCGGTTGAAGAGGTGGACCTGAGACCAGATCTGTCTTATGAGGAAGAGCCGATTCAGATTCTGGAACGAGATGTGAAGGTGCTTCGGAAGAAGTCGATCCCTCTGGTCAAAGTGTTATGGCGTAACCATGGATCGGAGGAAGCTTCTTGGGAGCCGGAAGAAGCAATGCGACAGTAATACCCCCACCTATTCTAGCCAGGTAATTTCGAGGTCAAAATTATTTTAAGAGGGTAGAACTGTAATATCCGGGAATTAGGGCTTGTGCATTTTTGCTCAATTGCATGTGCTTGTATGCCTGTGTATATTATGAATGTGCTTTATGAATTTTGAGAACCCTAGGATGTAGAGGAATACCTTAAGAAATTATGAGATTTTAAGTTTAAAAGGGGAAGCTAGGCTAAGGAGACCTTAAGGAAATTTGCATGGGATTTGTGAACAAGAAGTCAAGCAGAAAAGTGGCAAGGGACGCCACCTAGGGTGCTGTGAAGTTTGCGTCAAAGGGAGCTTCAGGAGGGAGGAGGTTCGAGCTGCAGAGGTTGCACTATGGGTATTGTTTTTACGTCAAGAGAGGGAAGGTGTTGGACGGCAAATGGGACTTTAAAGGGATGAGGATGAGGCTTGGTCTTTATTTTGAATTTCAGCTAAGAAGAGAAGGATAATGGTTGACTCATTCAAACTTTTTGAATGAGTGTTGAAGAGAGAAAAGAGGAGCAAAATAAGGGATATGATAAGAGGAGGAGCTAGTGGCCGAATTGTAACATCTTGAAAATGGGCCTATGCATTTTCGGTTTAATTGTACGAAATGACATGTCTTATGTGTTATGAATGTATTTTGAATATTTTTGGAAACCTGGGAATGTATGGAAATGTTAAGTTAAAATAGGAAAGTGAACATTTTAGAAACCTGGAAATGTAAGGAAATGATTTAGAAATGTTAACTAAAAGAGGAAACTAAGGCAAGGTGGCCTTAAGAAAATTAATAGGAGGAATTTGACACACAAACAGGCTTGGAAAAGTGGTCTGAAGATATCACTTGAGGCCCAGGTAGGTGACGCCACATACAAGGGTATTGGGCCTAGGTTTGAGTCACTTGGGGAGCAAATAAAGGAGTTTTATTTTTGGTACAAAGAGCAGGGAAGTGGACGGCACTAAGGAACCCAAGGGAAGAGTTTTATTCTCTTTAAATTTTGTCTAAATAGGAGATAAATAATAGATTTATTTATCATTATTTTTAGGAGATAATTGTTGGATTAATTATTTTAATAAAGTGATAATTCAAAGGATAAAGTTATCAAAATAGAAGAGTGGTGGCCAAGTAAGGGATTCTGAGTAGTAATTTCGGCAATAAGAGGAAAAAAAAATAGGGCTACTCATCAATTTTTCTTCCTCCTCTTCTCTCTGCTGAATTTCTTAGTGCTCTCCTCTCTTCTCTTCTCTTTCATTTGTTAAGCCGAATCTATAGTCCACTATTGCCAAAATTCTCAAGTCTTCTTTTCTTTATTTTTTTGTGGAAACTGAATACCCCAAGAGAACCCCTAGCCGACTTCTCCATTAAATCCTAAAAGCCGAAACCTTATCATCTAGTCATCAAGGCCGATTCTTTAAAGGGCTTTTAACAAGGGTGCTACCGATTTCTTAAAAGATTAAGATCCAAAATTGGTTTCAATTCTTTTATATTTTAGACCTATCGAAAATTTAGGGACTAATCTCTATTATTGATTTTGGCCGAATTATGGAAGGGTGTATTCGGGATTTAAGAATTGTCAACTACAAGAAGGTATCTTTCAAGATTTCAAGGATCCAAGGTAAGACATATGTATATTCGGCCAAAGGCCATGTTTTATGTTTTAATGTTAGATTAAATCTAACATATGGTTATAGGAATTTCGACAGCATTAAGGAAGCAAGGATCCAATTCGGGATTTAAGATTTGGAAGGTAAGCACCTATGTATATTCGACTAAAGCCTAGATTAGTATTTAGATCTGTTATTTAAATATTCAAAATAGCCGAAACTAACAAGTTAATAAATCTAAGGATCAGTCGACTACAAGGAAGAAGAAATTCTTTTCCCGAAGGTACACTATAGGCCGCGTGTTCCCTAGTTATTCGGTGAGTTTCAGGATTTAAGAATCGTAAGGTAAGTGTACTTACACATTCGGCCAAGGCCAATTCTGGTATTTAGGTATATTGTTACTTGTTTAAAAAGCCGAAACTAACCTATGTAGAGATCCAGTGTTTGGCCGAATACAAGGAGAAGAATAACAAAGTTTTCGGGAGTTGAGTAATAAGCAAATCGATATTAAGGTAAGTTTTAGTACACAAATCCTACTAGGATTTGGTTTTATGGCCGAATGAGTTTTTCATTAAATATTTAATATGGGCCGAATGTAGGGAGTTAAAGATCTAAGATCGAATTCGGGATTTCAAATCGTTAAGCGAATCAGGTGTGTACCCTACCCTAAGTTTTAATATGTTCATGGCTATGTTTTAAATTAAATGTGCATGTTTACAAGAATGTGAATATGGCTAAGGTACCATACTATGGTACGAAGTACTAAGGTACGTTTCCTACTCCTACTAGGAATATGAATATATGTTATTTTTAACATGTGAAAAGTGATAAGAATGTGAATTAAGGCATGATTTTGCATATTGTGTATGAAATATGGGGGCATATGGGTTATATGAAAAGGGGAAGTTAATGTGGTGACCTAAGACCACGAAATCTGAATGTGGTGACCTAAGACCACAAAATCTGAATGTGGTGACCTAAGACCACGATATCTGAATGTGGTGACCTAAGACCACGAATTCTGAATGTGGTGACCTAAGACCACGAATTTTATAAGAGCGATGAGCACGTCGATTGCAAAGAATCGCCTTCGATGGTGTGTAGCGGATGGAGGGTTGACTTAGTAGTCCCCACGGTGTGCAAGTTGGTACAGGGGATGTGTAGTGGATGGCATATAGGTTTGGGTTGGGTTGCATCATTATTTCCTATCTCATTATATGAATATGCATGTAATATGTGAACATATGCCTAAACTATTAAATTTTAGTGTTGGTTACACATTGAGTCTGCTTTGACTCACCCCTTGTGGGATTATTTTTCGGTGACGATCATGATGGACCAAGGCCGAGCGGATGCTTAGTGGAGGCCATGTGAAGTTGATTTCTTTTATTTGGACTATTTTACTTTAAGTATTTTGAATTTAAATTTTGGGAATTATTTGATGTAATAAGGCCTTAGTAGAACTATTTTATTACATTTTTATTTATTAAGCTTACAAACTTTTATTTATTAAAAGACTAAGTAAATCTATTTTTTAAAACAAAGCCCAAACATTTTGTCACCTAAAGTAAAGGATTTTTATAATGAAATAAATTTGTTTTCATCTCAAGCCCAACCCAAAACGGTCTTTCTTCCAAATCACACAAGTTTTTCCTAAGTAACAAAAGAATTTGAAACGGTTTACACCGGGGAACATACCAGATCCGGTCAAGGCTCGTGGGCTGGGTTTGGGGTGTTTCACGAATATAGGACTCTAGGGGTGTCTGTGTGCCGAATTTGATAGGGACAAAGGGGAGTGATCATCTTTTGATATTTTTTTTTCTTCTTAATTCCCTTAGTGCCGAAAATTGGTTTCTTTCATCTCATTCTCTCTTTGTGCCGAAAAACCATAAGAATTCAACTTATTTTCTCTTCAATTGACCAAAGCCGAAAGTTGGGAGTCATCTGTGCGTCTTCTTCTTTTTTTTTGCAACTTATTTCTCCCTCATTCACTTCCTAAGAAAAAAAAAAAAAAGAAAAACTGAAACCCACCCTCTCATTTGCAACTAAGCCGAAACCTCTCTACTATTGATCACCATTGCCGAATCTTTCAGCCTCTCATCCTCTCTTCTATTTCACAAATCTTTGAGGCCGAATCTTCTAGAGTAGTGCCGTTGACTACTTTCTTGTAGTTTCTTCAAGCAGGCGTTAGTGGTAAGCAACATAGTGGTAAGTGATCTCCTCTTTAAGCAATCGGTTTTAGGTTCTTTTCATTTGGTGTGCCGAATCAGGTGATTAGGGCCTTAGTTTAGGGATGGCTTAATATGCTTAGTGCCATAATGAGTGTTTCTTTTGTGTAGCCAATGTTAAAGAGCATCAAAGGAGTTTCTTGGATTCTATTCTTCAAGGTAAGTGATAGGTAGTATTCGACCAAAGGCCATTCTCATAGATTTATGCTTAAAACTGATTCTAACACTTGACAAGTAGGGATTTCGACAACTTCAAAGCAAGTAACCACTTTTGGGATTTAAAATCGCAAGGTAAGTACACATGATATTCGGCCAAGGCCTATTTAGTGACTTAGATCTATTTCTTATTTATTCAAAAGTTGAGAACTAATCTGTGAAGTGATTTAGTGCTAGCCAATTGAAAGGACGAAACACTACAAAGTTTCGGGATTTGATTAGTAATCAAATCGGCAACAAGGTAAGATTTTGGTTGCGATAATCCTTCGGGATCTGATCATTTGGCCGAATAGGCTTTTACTAAAATACTAAGTGTCAACCGAATGTAGGAACTAAGGATCTAAAGCATTAGATCGGGTTTTCGGGATTTCAGTGAAAGCGTTAAGTGAATCAGGTGTGTACCACACACTAACTTTTAATAGATTTACGGCATCAATTTAATATATGTGTTTATAATGATATGAAATGTGGCCAAAGGTACCATGCAATGGTACAAAGTACTCAGGTATGTAACCTTAACATTATGTTAATAAATGATAGGAATATTTGGAATATGGCACATATGTGAATATTGATAAGAATGTGAAATATGGCGTAAGGCATGATGTTGCATGATTTGTATGACATGGGGCATATGGGAAATTATTTTAAAGGGGAAGTGATCTGGTGGTTTATACCAGAATATCTGAATATGGTGACTCATGTCACAAAATCCGAATGTGGTGACTTATGTCACAAATCATTATCTGGTGGCTATGCCACAATATATATAAGGGCGATGAGCATGTCGTCTGCAGCGACTACCTTCGATGATGTGTAACGGATGGAGGGTCGACTTAGTAGTCCCCACGGTGTGATGGTTCGTATGAGTGATGTGTAGCGGATGGTTATCTAAGTTTGGGTTCGGGTTTGCATCATTGATTATATGTGTTTTATATGTGTGATCTGACATGCCTAAATTGATTGAGAGTTTGTGTTTGGTGGTTACACATTGAGTCTGTTTGACTCACCCCGTTGTGGGATCTTTTTCAGGTGACACTCAGTAATGGACCGGGTCGCAGGAGCTTTATGGTGGCCATGCTCACTTCGTAAATTATTTTGTTTTGGACTTTCAATACTTAAGTATTTTGGACTATTTCGAGTTTGTTTTGATGTAATAAGGCTATAAGTATTAAGCGATTATGCATGCATTTTAAATTATTTTAGTATGGTACGATCTTTATCACTTTAAAGTTCAAGTAACTTATATTAAAATAAATGTTAAATGTTTTGACACCTAATCAACACAAATCAACTGTTTTTCAAAAGCACACAAAGTTTTGGCAAAACTTCAAATAAGTTTCGAATGATTTTTCCCTAGAAGGATGCCAGATCCGGTCAGGGCTTGTGGGTCGGGTTTGGGGTGTTTCACCATTGCCCGCTCATCGTTTGGGCCATTTGAGCCATCATGTTCCTCTGAGCTTCCAACATTTGGTCTCTCATTTCTTGTTGGAGCTTAGCCATTTGCTCTTGCATTTGGTCTTCCATGTCTCTTTGAAACTGTTCAAGTCTTTGATGCATTTTCTTTGTCTTTGCACGTGTACCGTAGTGGTGTTTAGTTTCCAAATTTCCCTGCTCTCTTTCTCTTTTCTGTCTCTCTGTTATAATTTCAACTAATTATACTCTCTCTATGGACTCAAATGCAAATGATATGATGTAACGCAAATGCATGGAATGGATGCAAAAGAAAGAGAGGCGTTGATTCTGAATTCAATTTCATTAGAACAACTTTTCTAGAAAGCAAATTTCTTTACATAAAACGGATTACATATGCAGCCTTGCCCTCATATACCAAGTAAAAACATCAATCCCCTTCTTCGTAAAGGTCAAATCTTCTAATAGATGCCTCCACTAGCTTCTTTTTGCTTGGGTCGCGACTCATTACTTACTTATCCTAGCAATGCTTGTTAGCCTCTTCAAGAAAGTCGAGACGTGGTGATTCTCGAATAATCTTTGTCATCTTGAATCCTTGGGAAATAAAGTCTTGTATTCCTTTATGGACTATCAGTCTTCTCTCGTTTACTTGGACCATATTCGGACGACCGTATTATAATCCACTTTATCAAAAAATCTATTTTCTCATGACAAACTATTCTATTTAGCAATCAAATTTGAATCAACAACTCTTTTCTATGATGTGAATGCAAATGCAATCAAAACAAAAGTGAACACGTTAGCACACCACAAAAGAGAACACCCCAAACCCGGTCAGCACACCACAACCAGATCTGGCATATCACGAAATGGTAACCTTTTGGAAATGAAAGTTTGTCGGATAATTTTCTTTAGAAAACCCTTTTTGGAAATCCGTGCTTAAAGTCTAATTATTGTTGCAAGTTTTTAGAAAACATTCAAGTTATCTTTGTTATCATATTTTAAGTGATGTTACCCGATGGCAACACTTTAAAGAAAAACGAAGGAGTTATAGTTTTAAAAACATTGCGTTTTGCCGGTTAATTAATAAAATTATATATCCCACATAGTTAAAATAATAGCAAGTAATAAAATGAAACCAAAATAAATCTTAGCGGCCTTATTACATAACCCGAAAACTAAAATTTAAAATTTAAAAAGTAACTAAAAGAAACCATAATCCAACGAACATGCATGGCCGCCTCGAGTCCTCCGGGCTCCAACTCCGCAATCTATTCACCTGCAAAATATAAGGGAAGGGGTGAGTCACCAAGACTCAGTGTGTAAATCCCCAACCCGATGGTGCATTCACTTGCACAGGTTATTAGTAAAAACATGCAAACCATGCAAATCATGCAACCCATAACCTAGCCATCCAAACACCTTTAACTACCCTGTGTGGTCAAAACCACTGGTGATCGTAGTCACAAATAAATCGGTGTGGTCAAAACCACTGATGGCCGAAGTCACAAATCAAGTGATAGGGCCAACCCATCGTGTGGTCAAAACCACTGATGACAATCCCGTAAATAATCTCGTGGGGCCAACCCACTGTGGTACCAAGCCACTGGGACGAGTTACAAATCAATATGTAGTCAAAACCACTGGTGGTCAAAACCACTGGGACTTAGTCATAATTTATAATACCAAGACGGGGCCAACCCGTCGTGTGGTCAAAACCACTAGTGACAGTCCAAAATAAATCATCCCCCTCCTCTCATCAAACCCATCATCATGTTCATAACATATGTGTCATAATATCAAATGATCATGCTAATAACATATATCATAGCATTTAACAGATTACAATAATGTGTACCAAGAATCACATGATAGGGGACTTACCCGGAATCCAAGCTTATGCCCACAAGACAAAGTCACTCATACGAAGGGTTATACAGTAACATATCAAGGATCATTAAACTAATAAAGTGTGTAAGCGTTTACACACCTGACTATACGCGAAATCCCGAAACTACGCGATACCACGAGATCCTGAAACGTATGTCCTTACTGCACCTACAATCAGCCAACATCACCCTTTAAATCTAAAGCCATTCGACTTATTCACAAAGTCCCGAAAGATGAATCGCACAAGGTTAATTCCTTACCTTAGTGCCGATTTGGTTCCTAACCAAATCCCAAAACCACATACTAAGTCCCCCTTGCAATCGGCCACACCCTTAATCGACAGTCAAATCTTTCAACTTCACTGTATTCGGCTACTTCACCTCCCCCCTACAATCGGCTTAACACAACATTAGAGATCTAGAGGCCATTCGGCCAAAACATAAATCCCGAAACCAAAAGGGATTATCATCTTTTTACCTTGATGACTGATTCGGCTCAAACACCAAAGATCGGCACCCCTTAATGGTGTTAGAGGTTTCGGCTACACACTTTCCTGCAATTGATTACCACTACATCAACTCTCATAGCCATTCAGTTATGATCAACAAATCCGAAAGGAGTAAACCATACCACAACAACCACACTTACCTTAACGCACAAGATCTCTCCGGCTTTTACCAAGATTCAGCCCTAACACCCAAAGATAGAAGAATCGACAACCAAAAGAGAAGGTGAGACTAGTAAGAGATTCGACCATAAACCGAAAGAGAGAAAGAGAAAGGCAGTAATGAAATAATAAGGACTTACCACACCAAGATTTGGGATTCGGCAAAGAGAATCAAGAAAAGATGAATGTCGGCACTTGGGATTATGAAAAGAGAATACAATAAGAAGGGTTTATGAGCAAAATATTCGGCCAAGATGAATGAGAGGACTTTCGGCATAAAGGTTTTGAAAGAGAGAAAAGGAAAGACAGGTGTAAAGGGTTCGGCTATGGTGTTTTCGGTTTTGAGCAAAATAGGAGGAAAAAAGAGAGAGATGAGGGAGATGAAAATTTCAGCCTAGTACTTTGAGAGAAAAAGAAATAAAGTAACACTAAAGAGCTTAGAGGGGCATTCGGCTATACCACAATCTCCTCAAAATCGATAGCCCCCTTTTGCCCACAATCCACCATTCGACCAACTCTCTTCAAATGAGTTTGAAAATATCCCAACTCTTCAATTCCCTCATCTACATCTTATTTGACTCCCTCTATCCTTATCTCCCAGAGTCCAACCTGAGCACTCCTCCTTCTAGCTTGTGGCGTCAAAATAAGTAAGCAGAAAAGAGATTTCTGTAGCTCGAACCAAGGCACTCCCATCCTGCTTGTGGCGTCACTGCTCTAACACCCTAGTGGCGTCTCCTTGCCACTTTTTCCATTGATTTCTTGTGTCAAACTTCCCCAATAAAATCTCTTAACCCCTCTCTCCCTTAGCTCCATTTCCTTAAATGCCAAAACATAATTCTTAGCCCTAACTCAAGCCTAACCTAGGGTTATAACTAAACCCCAAAACATGTTAAATGAACATTATAGACAATTCATCACATGCAACACAAGCAAAACACAGAACCCCCGTTTTAAGGATGTTACAGTTCTACCCCCTTAAAAATAATTTTGGCCTCAAATTACCTGATCAGAAGAGTTGAGGATAGTGCTGCCTCATCACATCCTCGGGTTCCCATGTGGCCTCCTCCGTACCATGGTTCCGCCATAATACTTTCACCAGGGGTACTGACTTCCTACGTAGAACTTTGACATCCCGATCTAAGATACCGGCTCCTCCTTGAAAGACAAATCCGAGCTTACCTCAATCTCTGCAGCTGGTACCAAGTGTGACGGATCAGATCGATAGCACCTAAGCATCGAAACATGAAAAACGTCGTGAATCTGACTTAATTTTGCTGGCAGCTCGAGCTGATAAGCTACCAGTCCTACTCATTTCAACATCGTGTACGACCGATAAACCTAGGGCTTAGCTTCCCTTTTCGTCCAAATCTTAGCACCTTCTTCCATGGCGATACCTTTAGAAAAACTTTATCACCCACTGCATACTCTATATCTCTGCGTTTAATATCGATATAAGACTTCTGCCTGTCCGACGCTTCCTTGAGACGAGCCCGAATCACCTTAACCTTATCCTTAGTTTCTGCCACCAACTCCGGACCCAAAACATGCCATTTACCCAACTTTGTCCAGCACGTAGGAGTACGACACTTTCGTCCATACAGTGCCTCATATGGTGCCATCTGGATACTCGCTTGATAACTATTATTGTAAGTGAATTCCGCCAATGGTAGATACTCCTCCCAACTACCACTGAAATCCAAAACACAGCCCCTTAGCATGTCCTCCAGAATCTGAATTACCCTTTCAGACTGTCCATCAGATTGCAGATGAAAAGTTGTGCTAAAATCCAACCTCATTCCCAAAGCTTGATGCAAAGCTCTCCAGAACTTCGACATGAACCTAGGATCCCTATTCGAGATGATCGACACTAGCACTCCATGCAACCTTACAATCTCGGCAACATACAATTTGGCTAACTTCTAGAGCAAATAATCAACCCTCACCGGTATGAAGTGAGCTGATTTGGTCAGACGATCCACAATCACCCAGACTGAGTCCTTTTTACTAGGCTTGAGGGGTAGCCCACTGACAAAGTCCATGGTAATCCTTTCCCACTTCCACTGAGGAATCTTTACTGGCTGAAGTAAACCTAACGGTAGCTGATGCTCAGCTTTGACCTGCTGACACGCCATACACTTACCCACAAACTCAGTCACTTTTCACTTCAACCTTGGCCACCAGAACTGCTTTTGCAAATCCCGGTACATCTTGCTACCTCCAGGATGCATAGCATATGGGCTGCTATGTGCATCCTGAAGAATCTTTTACCTCAACACCACGTCCTTGGCATACAAGCTCTCCCTTGAAAACACAGTACTCCATCGTGAGTCAAGCTGTATCCTTCTAAACCATTACTCTGTGCTTACAACTTTCGAGCATTCAAACCCTCATCTACTAACTGTTTCTCTTTGATCTGCTCCACCCAAGTCGGCTTTACTTGCAATTCCGCCAACAAACCCCCAGCGTCATACAGACTAAGGTGGGTAAACATCGCTCGCAAGTCTGTTACCACCTTTCGACTCAATGCATCAGCTACTACGTTAGCCTTGCCCGGATGATACTCAATCGAGCAATCGTAGTCCTTCAGCAGCTCAATCCATCTGTGCTGTCTCAAGTTCAAATCCTTCTGAGTCAGAAGATACTTCAGACTCTTGTGATCTGTGTAGACCATCGACTTCTCTCCGTACAGATAATGCCTCCAAATCTTTAAGGTAAAAACCTCTGCAGCCAACTCTAAGTCATGAGTCGGGTAGTTACCCTCATGCGGTCTCAGCTGTCGAAACGCGTACGCTACTACTTTCCCTTCCTGCATCAGCACACATCCCAAACCCGTATGTGATGCATCACAGTAGACCGTGAATACCTTTCCGTCTCAGTACACGTAACCGAGACTTCACAAAATCTTCCTCAACTTGTCGAAACTCCCTGCTGTTTCTCCGTCCACACAAATGGGACTCCTTTCCTCAATAGCTTGGTCAACGATGCCGCGATCAGAGAAAATTCTTCCACGAATCTCTGATAATACCCTGTCAGACCTAGAAAACTCTAAATTTCTGCAACCGACCTCGATAATTTCCAATCCAACACCGCCTCAATCTTGTGAGGGTTCACTCTAATCCCTTCAGCGGACACTACGTGACCTAAGAAAGTCACTTCCCTAAGCCAGAATTCGTACTTACTAAATTTGGAAAATAGCTGTTTCTCCCTCAGAATTTGCAATACCACCAGCAAGTGCGTATCATGATCCTCCTCAGTCTGGGAGTACACCAATATGTCATCTATGAATACTACGACAAACTGGTCCAAGTATTGCTGAAACACCCGATTCATTAAGTCCATGAATGCTGCCGGTGCATTAGTTAACCCAAACAGCATTACCAGAAACTCGTAATGCCCATACCGAGTATGGAATGCCATCTTATGAACATCAGCCTCCTTCACTTTGAGTTGATGATACCCTGACTTGAGATCTATCTTCGAGAAAACTGATGCACCCTTAAGTTGATCAAACAAGTCGTCAATCCGGGGTAACGGATACTTATTTTTGATCGTCAACTTGTTCAGCTAGCGGTAGTCTATACACATCTACATTGTACCATCCTTCTTCTTAACAAAGAGTACAGGTGCTCCCCAAGGAGATATACTCAGTCGGATGAAACCTTGATCCAACAACTCCTAAATTTGAGCCTTCAGCTCCACCAATTCCTTTGGCACCATCCTATACGGGGCTATAGACACTGGCACAGTTCTGGGTAACAAGTCTATACCGAATTCAACTTTCTGATCCAGAGGCAGACCTGAAAGTTCTTTTGAGAATACATCAGCGAATTCCTTCACTGTTTGAACATTCTCCACTGCTAACTCCTTGGCCTCCAAGGCACACACCTGAACCAGAAACACTTCACAGCCCTTTCTGACCATTCTCTCCGCCTTCAGTGCAGAGACCACATTGGATAAGTAATCCCTCCTATTACCTATCATCACCACCTCCTCACCTTCTATTGTCCTCAACACCATACGCTTAGTCGCGCAATCCAAACTGGCCTAGTACTTCACCAGCCAATCCATCCTGAGAATCAGATCGAACTTCCCAAACGACAGTTCCATCAAATCAGCCAAGAATACGACCCCTTGAAGTTCTAGGGGTACGTCCCTATATAGCTTATTTACTCCTACAGAGTGACCTAGAAGGCTAATTACTATCATCTCCCTAGAAGTGATCTTAGAGTTTAAGTTCATAGTCTCCACTATGCTACTGGTTACATATGAGTACATCAAACCCACATCAATTAAAGCATTATAAGGAAAACCAAAGATTAGAAATGTACCGGTTATAACGTCCGGTGCATCACCTTCCTCTCGATGCCTCACTATGTAGACTAATCCAGGCTGTCTAGCCTCCGTACCACCTGCACCTCTGTCCGGTGCTCCACGGCCTCTACCAGATCCATTACCTCCTCTAGCAAAGACCACGCCCCTCAGTGGTCTCTTGAACATCCCCTGCTCGAGTACGGTTCTAATTCCTAGACTGCAATCTAGCTGACCGCTTCAGACAATCCCTCACTCGATGCTCCATCGACCCACACTCAAAACATCCTCTGTTTCCAGTCCAGCATTCCCCCATGTGAGACTTTCCACACCGAGCACATCGTGGCGGCCACTGAGTATTATCAGTAGTAGGCCTAGCAGCTTGATTCGGCCCACTATATCTACCCCATTTTTGCTGGTTCCCACTAGACCCAGATGATCCAGCATTCCTTTTATTCCATCCCCTGTCCTGATTCCGCCTCACAACTGTTTCACCTCCTCATCAACTTTGGCCTTTTCTACTAAGACCGCAAACTCTCTCTCCTGATGGGGAGGAATCAGTAGCCTCAAATTGTCCCTTAATCCATCCTCGAATCTAACACACCACTCATGCTTCGTAGCTATAATGCCCCGAGCATATCGGCTCAGCCTTAGAAATTCTACCTCGTACTCCGATATAGATTTATTCCCCTGAACCAGCCTTAAAAATGCCTTCCTTTGCTCATCAATGTAGCTAGACCCCACATAAGCTACCTTAAAATAGTCCCAAGTGAGATCATCCACCGCTGCACTATCCCGAACCGTGAGCCACCACTGGGATGACTCATCCCGGAGAAGCGACACTATCCCTTTCAGTTTTTCCTCAGCAGTCGGTCCAGATCATCCATAATTCGTTCAGTCGCTTCCAACCAATACTCAGCCATATTGGGAGCCACAACAGAAACACCCCAGAATACCTCGACTCCATTGGCTCGGAGTCGCTCTGACACAAATTTTTGAGCTCCTGTACCCCCACCGGTTCCAACCACTCTTTCCAGCACTCGTAGCATCGCCTACGACACTGCATCATCCCTCGTTTGATCTTGATACTCAACCCCAGCAGCTGGTGGTGGTGGTATCTCATTCTTGGACCCTTGACCAGACCTGACCGGTTCTGATACGGTCATTCTACCTCTACCACGTCCTCGCACGTTACGACCACGTCCCCTAGTACTCATGTCTATAGTCGCGATTTATCTGTTTAAGAGATTTTTATGAATTAGCTTCTATTTCACTGATTACCTACGAATAAGTTTTATGAAAAGTAATTTGGTAGTGGTTCTTTCGATCATCACACAGTTTTCAGTTCAACTTTCTACCCCCACGAGTAGGGGTATTCTAGTCATTTCACTACCCAAGGGTATTTCCATAATTTAACCTATCGGGTATTTTAGTGATTAAAATAGGGTTAATTCAAAAAACTTTACAAATCATAGATGTTTCAAAAATTCCAAAAAAAATCAGGGGCGTTTGATAATTTCATAAACCAGAGTACTTTCGTAATTTTTCATAGTCCAGGGGTATTTTTCGAAATTTTTTTTTTTTTTCAAAATATTGTTCACGGTGATTTTACAAAGTAAGGGTATTTTGAATATTTTCACTTTGAGGGTACTTCAAAAATTTTCCCATACTGAGGGCATTTTGGTAATTTTACAAGTCAGGGGTAATTTGGTCATTTTTTCCAAATCGGGGGTATTTTAGTAATTTCTTAAATCAAGGTTACTGTGGCCATTTCAAAACCAAGGTTTTGAAGCATTTCAAAACAAAATGGCTGGTCCCTTTCGGGTTTTAGTTATGAAGTTTAGCCTGTGAATAAGTCGTCTTAGCTAGGGTGAACCATCACTACGCACCAGGTAGGATTCGAGTGAAGAGGAGGTGAGTCACTAGGACTGCTTAAATACCAAGCTCCTCCCTGAATCCACTCTTAGACATGCGCACAACAGTTACCACACCTTTGGCTCAGTGACGTACTCACAGGTTTGTTTAGTGGATCATTAAGTCTTATGTACTTGAGTTGGGGTAAACTATTCCTAGGGTTCAATAATTCCTATTCAACTAATCTACGATCCCGAAATACCCATTTCCCCACATATAAATCACACAACAATCAGAAGTACTTACCTGGGAGAATTGGTGCCGGAGACTCGGCGCCATGCTGTCCAACCCATGTATTTCCAACCATGAACATTTAAAAATCTTACTTTCAAATGTTTTGGGCCTCAGGCCCATAGTCGAGCCTTTGAACTTGGCTCTGATACAAAAATTGTAACACCCCAAACTCGGTCAGCAGACCACAACCGAATCTGGCATGTCACAGAATGATAACCTTTTGGAAACGAAAGTTTGTCGGATAATTTTCTTTAGAAAACCCCTTTTGGAAATCCGTGTTTAAAGTCTAATTATTGTTGCAAGTTTTTAGAAAACATTCAAGTTATCTTTGTTATCATATTTTAAGTGATGTTACCCGATGGCAACGCTTTAAAGAAAAATGAAGGAGTTATAGTTTTAAAAACATTGCATTTTGCCGGTTAATTAATAAAATCATATATCCCACATAGTTAAAATAATAGCAAGTAATAAAATGAAACCAAAATAAATCTTAGCGGCCTTATTACATAACCCAAAAATTGAAATTTAAAATTTAAAAAGTAACTAAAAGAAACCATAATCCAATGAACATGCATGGCCGCCTCGAGTCCTCCCGGCTCTAACTTCGCAATCTATTCACCTGCAAAATATAAGGGAAGGGGTGAGTCACCAAGACTTAGTATGTAAATCCCCAACCAGATGGTGCATTCACTTACACAAGTTATCAGTAAAAACATGCAAACCATGTAAATCATGCAACCCATAACCTAGCCATCCAAACACCTTTAACTACCCCGTGTGGTCAAAACCACTGGTGGTCAAAACCACTGGTGACCGTAGTCACAAATAAATTGGTGTGGTCAAAACCACTGATGACAAAATCAAGTGATGGGGCGAACCCATCGTGTGGTCAAAACCACTGATGACAATCCCGTAAATAATCTTGTGGGGCCAACCCACTATGGTACCAAACCACTGGGACGAGTCACAAATCAATATGTGGTCAAAACCACTGGTGGTCAAAACCACTGGGACTTAGTCACAATTTATAATATCAAGATGGGGCCAACCCGTCGTGTGGTCAAAACCACTAGTGACAGTTCAAAATAAATCATCCTCTTCCTCTCATCAAACCCATCATCATGTTCATAACATACGTGTCAAAATATCAAATGATCATGCTAATAACATATATCATAGCATTTAACTGATTACAATAATGTGTACCAAGAATCACATGACAGAGGACTTACCCGGAATCCAAGCTTATGCCCATAAGACAAAGTCACTCATACCAAGGGTTATACAGTAACATATCAAGCATCATTAAACTAATAAAGTGTGTAAGCATTTACACACCTGACTATACGCGAAATCCCAAAACTATGCGATACCACGAGATCCCAAAATGTATGTCCTTACTACACCTACAATCGCCAACATCACCCTTTAAATCTAAAGCCATTCGGCTTATTCACAAAGTCCCGAAAGATGAATCGCACAAGGTTAATTCCTTACCTTAGTGCCGATTTGGTTTCCAACCAAATCCTGAAACCATACACTAAGTCCCCCTTGCAATCGGCCACACCCTTAATCGGCAGTCAAATCTTTCAACTTCATTGAATTCGGCTACTTCACCTCCCCCCTACAATCAACTTAACACAACATTAGAGATCTAGAGGCCATTCGGCCAAAACATAAATCCCGAAACCAAAAGGGATTATCATCTTTTTGCCTTTATGACTGATTCAGCTCAAACACCAAAGATCAGCACCCCTTAATGGTGTCAGAGGTTTCGGCTACACACCTTCCTGCAATTGATTACCACTACATCAACTCTCATAGCCATTCAACTATGATCAACAAATCTCGAAAGGAGTAAACCATACCACAACAACCACACTTACCTTAACATACAAGATCTCTCCGGCTTTTACCAAGATTCGGCCCTAACACCCAAAGATAGAAGAATCGACAACCAAAAGAGAAGGTGAGACTACTAAGAGATTCGGCCATAAACCGAAAGAGAGAAAGAGAAAGGCAGTAATGAAATAATAAGGACTTACCACACCAAGATTTGGGATTCGACAAAGAGAATCAAGAAGAGATGAATGTCGACACTTGGGATGATGAAAAGAGAATACAAGAAGAGGGGTTTATGAGCAAAATATTCAGCCAAGATGAATGAGAGGACTTTCGGCACAAAGGTTTTGAAAGAGAGAAGAGGAAAGATAGGTGTAAAGGGTTCGACTATGGTGTTTTCGGCTTTGAGCAAAATAGGAGGAAAAAAGAGAGAGATGAGGGAGATGAAAATTTTGGCCAAGTACTTTGAGAGAAAAAGAAATAAAGTAACACTAAAGAGCTTAGAGGGACATTCGGCTATACCACAATCTCCTCAAAACCGATTGACCCCCTTTTGCCCACAATCCACCATTCGACCAACTCTCTTCAAATGAGTTTGAAAATATCCCAACTCCTCAATTCCCTCATCTACATCTTATTTGACTCCCTCTATCCTTATCCCCCAGAGTCCAACCTGAGCACTCCTCCTTCTAGCTTGTGGCGTCAAAATAAGTAAGCAAAAAGAGATTTCTGCAGCTTGAACCAAGGCACCCCATCCTGCTTGTGGCGTCACTCCTCTGACACCCTAGTGGCCGCCTCCTTGCCACTTTTCCCATTGATTTCTTGTGTCAAACTTCCCCAATAAAATCTCTTAACCCCTCTCTCCCTTAGCTCCATTTCCTTAAATGCCAAAACATAATTCTTAGCCCTAACTCAAGCCTAACCTAGGGTTATAACTAAACCCCAAAACATGTTAAATGAACATTATAGACAATTCATCACATGCAACACAAGCAAAACGCAGAACCCCCGTTTTAAGGATGTTACACCACTAGGGTTTAGCATAGTTCTACATAGGGTGAGAATTTAGGTTTTCTTCATGTGGTTTAGCTCTAAAGTTGAGGTACCCAAACCAACAGATTCCTCTATCCTCACCCATTATAGGCTCATACGGATCGAGTTTGGTTTGGGGGAATACATTTCCCTATGGCCATACGGAAGTGAAAACTTCACGAAGAAATAGGTATAGATATATCCCGAAAGCAATCCACTAGCCCATGCAGAGGTGAAAACCTCACGAAGGCATAGCTTCTCGCTCCCACTTAAGGGTGTGACCACAACGGTCATGCAGTGCAATGCAGGGATATTTTATGAAATTAAAACCACATGCAATAAAAAGGATCATAAATTTTTTTAAAATCAGATTTTTAAGTTCAGACAGAAGGATATGAAATTTTTGATTTTACGGCCTGACTCTCTTATGATCCCCAGTGGAGTCGCCAAGCTGTCGAAACCATTTTTAAAATTTTGGTAAAAGCGAGGTCGACTTTTAAAAATGAAAGTGGGAGTCGCCACCAATTCCTTTTTATTTAGGTGTGATTGAATCACCTTGCAAAACATTTTATTTCAAAACATTTGATTTTGGTCCACGAAAAACAAGAAAATGGGTTCGAGAATTGGTTACGTATGAGGAAGGGTTAGCACCCTCATAACGCCTAAAAATTGGTACCTAATCGATAAAATTATGTCCAAATGTTGAAATTTTAATAAGAATTTAAAAATATGATTTCTAAAAAAAAATACTTGAACAATTCGATTTAAAATTTGAGAGTTCTTCGTTCCGAAAGAATATAAACATCACATCCAACACGTTAGGACACGATATTTTTAAACCCTCATAAATAAAATCATCTCATGATTTACAAAATTTTATTAAAAGGATATTTAAATATTTAGTTAAACGGAAAATCAAAACCCAGCCCGTTAGGGCACTATTTCCCGAATTTCTAAATACAAAACATTGCCTTACTTTAAAAGCTTTAAATAAAATATAGTAATTTTGCAAAATGCATTTTATTTCAAAAACGATGATCTATAAAAAATATCACATTAATACATTATCAAACATAAATATCAAAAGCAATCATGAAATAATAACATTTTATATTAATATAGGCAATAAAAGAAATAATAATATAAAATACGACTAATAGTAATTTCTACACTAAAGCAATTGTAAATAAATGAAGAAGTATAAACAAATATAATAAATAATAAATAATAAAATAAAATAAAAACTACAAAATAAATATGAACACTTTTCATGCTAGTTGAAAACTTCCCTACAATGACATATACCTAATAATAAATAAATGCTAAAAAACTTATATATATTAAGAAAATAAATAAAATACATTTTAAAATAAATAAATAATTTATAACTTTAAATAAAAACATATTTATAATAATCTAATACATATGAAACTATATTTTTAAGAATAATTAATATATTATACAATATAAATAATTTTAGATAAAATAAAATTTACAAAAAATAATATACACTACAATAAAACAGACTTTTAGCGGCGTTTTTTTTGGCATTTAGCGGTGTTTATAAGCGCCACTAAAAGTGTTTGTGGTGCTTTTCTAAGCACCACAAAAACGCCGCCAATACAATCATAGAAAATTTTTATGGCGTTTATGAGAAAAACGCTAAAGACCATGACTTTTAGCGGCGTTTGTGAAAAACGCTAAAAAAACCATGGTTTTAGCGGCGTTTTTTGAAAGCGCTAAAAACCATGACTTTTAGCTACAAACGCCGCTAAAAGTGACTTTAGCGACATTTAGCGACACTTTTATACAAACGCCGCTAATTTGTGCAGATTTTGAAGTGCAATTTTTCAATATTATACCCTCCCGCACTAAAACCAACCAATAACAAATAAATATAGCATATAATTCCAACCCAAAACAACAAATTTAGCATAAAAATCACACCAAATACATTAATTCTAAATGATACTTGAAATTTAATAAATTAAATGAATGATAACTGAAAATATTGTAACAATAATGTTAAATGTATTCTTACAACGAGAAACTAAATGTCTAGGATGGCGATTTACATCATGAAACATCCGCATCATATGTCAAGTGGTCTTTGGAGCTCTTCGTATTTTCTTACGCTCTGCTAGCATCGATCTCGCCTCTGCCTCCCTCCTTGTCATTGCCGCCGCTCTCTCCATCTTCTTGCCTCCCTTCTTCATTGCCGCTTCAGATCCGCTCTAAGTCGCTTTGGAGTTCTTCATATTTTCTTTGAACATCAACAATTTGTCGCTTCTTCTCAATCGTGCTCTCTTATATCTCGAGCTATCTGGTTTTGTAGCCTCGAACTTCAAAGACGAGATTGACCCTAGGAAGGCATGTACTTTGGGGCGGATCAAAATATTGGGTCTGGTAACACGAGATCCTTTAAATCGAACCCGACCATACCTTTCAAGACCAAAAATTAGTGATAATTCTATTAAAATATACTAAAGATTAATGTAACTATCAATTGAAGCGATTGTACCTTACAGGACCCAAAACATCTCGTAATAATTACATTATCAATCTCCTCAAGATTAACAGAACTATCGATCAAGCAACCGCTTCATACTCCGCCTTCTTCTCCTTTAGTTTATCCTAATAAATCAATGAAAGAGTTAGAAACGAAATATATAAATAAGAAAGAATGCAACATAATTTAACATTATAAATTTAAAACTATAAACGATGAATTAAACTATTATAATTAAACATTAGAAGTATTTATAAAAATAAAATTTTATTAAGTAAATACACCAAAATTTACGCACTTTGGGATGTCATCGGAGATCCATCCTTCTTTCTATCGTAATATCAAAAAGTCGAACGCGTCCAACTTTTTTGACCAAATTGAAGTTTCCTACATTTTAGCGTAAAAATATAATTTAATAGTATAAAGTAATTAATATTTGATGTAATTAATAAATTATAATACTTGACCTCACTACACAAGCAAAACTTCTAGAACTCCGCTGTAATAAGTGAATTTCTATTTCGTCACGCTTATTCCAACTCGCTCACAGTCCAAGATAATGCAATTTGAATTATATATATAGTAAATACTATAAACCAAATAATTTATAAGATTTTAGAAGTACGTAATACCTCTCCTTTTTTGAATTCTAAAATCTAACTTGATCTTCCCATTGGTACCTCAACATTCCGTTGGAACATTTCTTAATTTTTCGTCGAGGCTTATGTCTTTCTTAAAATATTTTTTTTTTTAGCGTGCTTTTATTGTCTCTCCATTTTTACCCAATGTCTTCTTAACATAGTCATGAGACCTCTAAATTAAATCTACCTCAAGAAAAAAAGTATAAAAGTTAATATAAATGAAAATTAAATTAAAGTATTATAAATTACATTCACATTTTGTTACCTTAATATTTTCGAGAGCCTGATTTTTTTTGGCATCAGGCATGTGATGCCATGATTCGTAGTTAATGGACAACATATTGGCATTTCATGCTATAATGCCCAAATAGCCTCCTAACAGTCGAGCTTCAGATCCAACAGGATGGCCATGATTGTTTCTCCTTACTTTAACACGATCGGTAAGCTCTAAGTAGTATAAATCTTTAAGTAATGTACGTCACCGACCTCTGTGCGTCCTACCACCTTTAGCTGAAAAATGATATATTATTATATTAAAATTGAAAATGAATCAATAATAAAATTCAACATGCATGTAAAATAAACTTAACATTACTTTCAAATTCTCCGGGCTCGTCATCTATGTCCGTGAGTAGAAGATCCAACAACCTGCTTGTCGTTCACTATTAGCTTCTTCCGGATTTGAGTATCGCGGACAATATTTAAATCTTGTAATCATCTTCTAGGCATTTTTCCGCAATACACGTAAAATAGTTCAAAATTTTAGTAATAAATAACAACAATAATAGGACATTTAAAATAGTTAAATTATATAACATGCCCAACATTAAAATTATAATATTACATATAAATAATAAATTGTAAAATCTTACTAAATCATATTTCGTAAATATCTTCGTCCACATTTTGACGAACCCATTGAAATTGTTGACTAGTACTAGGGATATTTTCATTTAAGTTTTGTTTTGGAAAAGGCAATGTTTCTGATCTTTCGACTATGTCATCTCTACTTCCACCGCCAATGTCGAAGAAGTCTCTAGGGTGTTTCAAGTACAACGTATCAACCCTCATCAATTGGATCTTCGAGTAAAAACTTGTTTAACTTGAGAAGAAAACACATATGACTCGTCCATCGCTTATTCTCGGTGTGAATTAATCGAGAGAAATTCACCATTGTAAAGCCATATTGATCGTTTTTAATTTCACGAGCCGTATTCACATCATTAATCACCTCGAAATAAGACAACTTTGCATTTGCTGTAATAATCCAACTCAATGATGTCAGTAATAAGTCCGTAATACTCCAGATTCCCCTCGATCGGATTACTGTCCCTAGCACTAGCATAACTTGTAATCGAAGAATTAACAACAATTCCGCAATTTTGGGTTCTCCTTAATCTCTCGCGATACTTTGTATGAAATCTGTATCCGTTGATAAGGAAGCCACTATATCTTTTAACTAATCTGCTTGGACCTTGTGAAAGCCATTTAACGTCGTCATTTACTTCATTCCGACTCCAAACCTATCGAGTCAAAAGTAAATCGAGTAATTATGAATGTTATGAGAAAACTTTATTACTTGTCAATGAAAACTTAAATTGCATACCATTTGGCTTAACCGTTCATGGAATGATTCTGCGAACAACTTATTAATTTCTTGTCGATTTAATCTTCGAGATCGTGAACGAGCTCTCAATATTTATTTGTACTCACTACGGTAAAAAAGGTTTTACTTTGTTAGAAGACAAACAAATCATAATTGATGAGTATTTATCAAATTGTAGAACTTACTTCCGAAATGGTTCCATTGAATCGTGATGAAAAAGAACATATCGATGTGCTTGGACCCACGATCTATCGTCTAATTTTGTAATTTCGAATTTGTCGATCGGTTCTCCGAAACATTGAAATAAATAAGTTTCAGGCAAATTATGATCTGTGAGCCCAGCATATGTACTTGGTCTGCTCATTCTTGTTTCAACATCTTCCAAATACCTCGAACAGAAAGTCATACATTCCTCTGCCAAGTAGCCCTCGGCAATTGATCCTTCCGGATAACGCTTATTACGGCAGTATGACTTCAATTTAGAAAAGAACCTAAACACGATATACAACATTATCAAAAGTTGCAACTAAAGGCATTGAGCTGAATGAAGGAATATTTTGCAAATAAAGTAAGACCTTTCAATGGGATACATCCATCGATAGAAAATGGGTCCACCAAGAAGTGCTTCACGCGGGAGATGAATTAACAAGTGCACCATAATAGTGAAGAAGGAAGGTAGGAATATCTTCTCCAGATTGCATAAAGTCAATGCGGCTCGATCTTGTAGTCTCTCAAGTTCTTGAACATTCAAAACTTTACCATAAATGCCTTTCATTATATTTGATACTCAATTATAGGAGCCGCCACCTTTTTCGACATACAACACCGCATAGCAATCGGCGATAAGTCTTGCATGAATATGTGATAGTCATGCGATTTTAAGCCATATAACCTTCGATCCTTAAGACTCACACATCGCGATATATTTGATGCATATGCATCTGGGACCTTTATATCCTTCAACACCGCATGTAACACTTCTTTCTCCGTCTTTGACATTGAAAAAAAGCGAGATGGCAATCGATATTTCATATTCGGAAGTGCTCGGGGATGAAGCTCACGTCGAATTCCCATGTGGACTAAATCAAGTCGACTCTAAAGTTTATCTTTCGATTTTCCATCGACATTCAAAATAGCCCCAATTATGTTCTCGCAGACATTTTTCTCTATGTGCATGACATCAAGATTATGGCGTAAAATCTGATGCTCTCAATAAGGCAACTCAAAAAATACTTCTTTTTTCCACAAGTTCACCTCATTAGGATCATCCTCTTCATCGATTCATCATCGATTCATCCCTAGATCATCTATTTCTATGCGGGTTTGCGGTTGATACATCTTCCCATAAATGAAATTCATATCTTTCAACATTAACAATATTTCGATCCACCATTCTCAGAAAGGAGCTGGTCCGAACTCTTCAAGACCATCAAACTAAGCACTCTAAAATCTAAATGTATGATTTTTGGTAACCACCGACGATGCCCCATGTAAGAAAACTTCTTCCCATTATATAACCATTGCGAACATGTTCAAGACAAAGACAACACGGACAAGCATAACGTCCTTGGTACTCCAACCGGATAAATTAGCATAAGCCAAAAGTTGTTAATAGTCCACATTAAAGCCGCACGTAAATTAAAGTTCTCTTTTCTTATTGCATCGTATGTCCGAACACCATCCCATAGTTGTTTTAACTCGTCAACAAGTGGCGCAAATAGGCGCCAATATCATTCCCTACCCTTTTTCTCTAGGTATAATCATAGACAAGATAAAAGAAGATTGTTTCATGCAAACCCATGGAGGCAAATTGTAGGAACAAGCACCACAAAGCCAAATCATCAGACGTTGTACTCATAAGTTTATAAGGGTTAAATCCATCGGATGCTAGCCCAAGCCTCACACTCGAGGATCGCTACAAAGCTTGGAAATTTGGAGTCAAAACATTTCCAAGCTAAAGAATCAGAGGATAACTTAACAACCCATCATCGGTTCGTCCATCACGATGCCAGAACACCCCAAACCCTACCATGAATCTAATTTGATCTAGTATGTCACCGGGTAAAATAATTTGAGTCATTTTGAAATTCGTGAAAACTTGATAAAATTGGGCTAAGGTATTTAAAGCGGGTTTGAAAACTCGATTGGGCCTTTTATAAATACGCTTGGGCTTTATAAACCCTTTTGAAAACATTGATCATGTATCATTTTAAAATCATCAAAGTGATAGTTGACTTAGTATATTTTTGTTACCCGATGGTAACATCTTTTAAAACCCGTAGAAATTTATTAAGTTTGAAAAATTATTTTAATCGCCATTTATCAATTGAAATTTTCATTTGTAACATAACATAAGCAAAATAAAGAAAATAGCATCCACAAAATAAATAGAGGCCTTATTACATTCCAAATTAAAGATACTTAGGAAATAAAATAATTAAACTTAACGAAAACATAATTTAATTCCAACATTAAGCATGGCCTCGAGTCCTCTCCGGCCCATCTCCGCGATCTACTCATCTCCAAAATGTTAAGGAAGGGTGAGTCACCAAGACTCAGTGTAAATCCCCACCCTAAAATACAACTCATACACAATTTATCAATTAAACATGCACATGCAACCCAACTAGCCATCCATACTCCTTTTCTACCCCTGTGGTCAAAACCACTGATGACTTAAAGTCACAATTTAAATGATGGGGCCAACCCATCGTGTGGTCAAAACCATCGATGACCATAGGTCACAAAATATCAAGTGTGGTCAAAACCATCGGTGGTACCAAACCACCGGGACTTAGTCGCAAATATTCAATCGCTGTGGTCAAAACCACTTGATGACCACAGTCACAAATAATCGATGGGGCCAACCCATCTTGTGGTCAAAACCACCGACGACGATCCATATTTCATCCCCTCCTCTCATCAATCCCACCATCACATGCTTTAGTAAAATTTTCATAAATCATATCATAGCATTTAATCATCATGTGATGGCATGCAAATCATATATCAAAAGTCACAAATTTAGGGACTTACCCTAATCCATGTTTAAGCCCACAAGCATATCATAGATCACTACCAAAATTTATACACAAGACAATAAATTCAAGTTTAATAATAAAGTGTGTAAGGAGTTTACACACTGCTTCTACCGAATTCCTAGATCCCAAGATCCGATCTACAACACTAGATTTTTGTCCCTTGAATGGATTTGATTTCAATCAAACTCAAGCTAACTTAGTCCCTAAATCCATGGCATACGTTAGTTTCGCATTTAGTCATAGACTTTTTAATTGAAAGGCCTTTGGCGAATGTGCTTACCAACTTTCCTTGGAAAATAATTCAAAGCTTCCCTACAATCGGTTTAGACATAATGTTATAACCATAGATCTTGATCCAACAAAGCGAGAACATTCGATGAGATCCACTTACCTCTTCTAACCGATTGAAGAAAAGAGCACTCTTTTCTTTGATGTTCTACTAAACTACACCAAATCGGGAGGAGTAGATTCGCTAAGGAGAACAAGAGATGATGCTGGAATTTTGAGTGATTTTGGGCAATTTGTCTAAGGAGATTTTGGCAAGAAGGTGGTAGGGTTTGGCTAATGGAGGAAGAAAAGATGAAGGAAAAGAAGTAGGGTTCAAGGGGTTTTGGCTTGTAAAAGAAGAAGAAAAGAAGCTGGAAAATTGAGCAATTGCTTAGGGAATTTGGCTGACAACAAGTGAGAAAAAGAAGAAAAATTGAAGAACTTTTGGCCCTTCCTTGTCAGAAAAAACAATTATGGATGCCCTAAGGAGTCCCAAAGTGGCCAAATTCTCTTTATTTTGTGATAATTTCCAGCCTTGAATTATCACAAAATAAATCTAGCTTTAATCTCCTAATCCCTCAACAATTTAATTGTAATTAAACTACTAATAACCCCCTTCCACCGATTATGAGTAAAAAATGCCTTATCTCTTATCAAAATTAGAGTCCAAAATGTCGCTAATTCGCTCCTCACGCCAAAGAAGCAGGGAAGAAAAAAGGAAAAAAATAACCAAGTTGTTGTCGCTTGATTCAACTCGAACCCCAAGCAAAGCCCCTTCTTAACACGCCCAGAGCCACTCTACCACATTGACTTTCATGTCAATTAACCACAACATTTAATTATAAACCTTATTACTAAAGCCCAAAGATCGATATGGAAAAAAAAAAACGCGAAATGCTCCATTGCATCCTTCATGTCTCAACCCGAGACCTCACCGCAGCCCCTCTTCCAACGCCTTACCACTTCTCCCAATCGCCTTTCATGTCATAAATCCTCCTCATTAAATTTTAAAGCCTTTATAATTGGGCCCTTTTTCCTTTCAACGCCAAAGCCAAAAAACGTCCCCTCATACCTACCATGACTCGAACCCGAGTCCTCATACCAAAGCACCCTTAAGTGGCGCCCAAGCCACTCCACCACCCGCCTTTTCATGTCGAACATCTCCATTATTTAATCTTAAGACCTTCCTTTCGCCCCCTCTCTTTAACGCCCAAATAAAAACAAAATGAATTCTCCCTTTCCAAGATTCAACCCAAGACCTCCTTGCAACCCTTAGGCGCACCATGCCACTTATACCAAATACATTCCTGTGTCAAGTTTTTCTTAAATTTTATTTAACCGCTATTCCCTAGCTTCCCTCCTTTTAAGTACTTTAATTAAAATTTTTTTTTTGTAAACCCAAATTCAACCTAAATCAGGGTTATTTCTAGACCCTAAATCATGCTAAATAAAATCATATTTATTTATTTCTTGAAGTCCACATGGAATTTATTTAAATTACAAATAACCCCTAATTCAGGGTGTTACAGTTCTACCCCCCTTAAAAATAATTTCGTCCTCGAAATTACTTACTAATGAATAACCGTACATCTTTACTCACCACACTATGCTACTATCACAAGACTGATCTTAAAGAATTATTATGCTTCCTAGACACAATCTCTAAGTTCACAACCAAGATTTCAGGCACTTCCCTAGTAAAACAAGAAAACTCTACAATAATTAAAACAATTAGGGTATTCTGAATTAAGGAATGTACCGTTGTCACATCCGCACATCTTCCTCCTCGCGACTACCAATTGCATAAACCAACCTTGGTTGCCTCGCCTCTGCACCTTCAAAGACTCGGCCACGCCTGCTACCATTTCCATTACCCCTAGTGCACCTCGACCCTCTGTGGTTGTTGGTTATCCTTCGTTTCGGTGCATGATCCCGACCTTCCGTTCTCGGCCTAGGCGCTTCTTAGATGTCTCTAACTCGATGCTCCATAGACCCACATTCAAAGCATCCACGATTACCATTCCAACACTCCCCTTGTGAAACTTGCCACACTAATCACACCGTGGCGCCATTGAGGATTAGCAAGAAGAAAGCCCAGCGCTTGATCGACCCACCAAACTTTGACCTCTTTTGTCGATTACTGTGGAACTCGATGGTTCCGAGCTCCTCTTATTCCAATTTCTATCATGGTTCCGCCTAACGGACTATCTTACTCCTCAAGAACTTTAGACTTCTCCACAAGGACAAATAACTCTCGCTCCTATCATGGAGCTATCATCATTCTCAACTCATCTCTCGTGCCATCCTCAAACCTCGACATACCATGCTCGGTACCCACAATACCACGAGCATATCTACTTAATCGGAGGAACTCGGCCTCATATTCGCCATCGACTTGTTTCCTTGAACCAGTTCGGAAAGCTTTCCTCTGGCGTCTACATAGCCGGTTCCAATATACTTCTTTTGGTAGGCTCCACGAAAAATTCCCAAGTAAGGTTTTTCGCCACTGCTCCATCCCTTACGGTGAGCCACCACCGATAAGACTCATCCCAAGTAGAGAGATGATACCTTTTAACTTCTCCTCGGGGTGAAATCCAAGTCACCCATAATCCTTTCCGTGGACTCTAACCAATATTCCATTGACTAGGTGCCACTCGGAAACTCCTCTAATACTTCGCTCCGTTGGCTTGAGTCGTTCAATACAATTTACGGGTTCCTCGCACCGCGCCACCTCGCCTTACTCGTTCTAACACCTGTAGAATCACCGAGATACTACGTCATTACCACCGTATGGTCTTGAAACTCGCCGTCGGTGTTGAGATCCGGCATCTCATTTCCGACCCATGACCGGACCTCGGTTCGACAGGTCATCCTACCTCTACCACGGCCACGAGGCGGACGTCCACGACCTCTTGAACTCATTCTAACGATCGCGTTTATCTGTTTAAGAATTTTTATGTATCAGTACCTTAGTTTCACTTGGTTATCCGCGAAGAAATTTTATGATAGGAGTTTAGGAGTGGTTCTTTCGTAATCAACCAAACACATGCCTTTCTTTCATTCATTCAAAGAGAGTTGTTGATTTCATGGTGATTGTTCTTCCACTACCCGGGGGTATTTTCCGTAATTTATCCTACAGGGGTATTTTCGTAATTTTTCAAAAATACAGGTTCTCGGATGATTTTGTCAAAAATTATTTTAAAACTCTTAATTTCCTAGTATTTTGAAAAATTTTGAAATTGAGGTGTTTTGTCGATTTTGAAGCTCGGGGCATTTTGGTAATTTTCACAAATCTGGGTGAATTTGTAAAATTTGATGAACCAGGGATATTTCAAAGATTGTAAAACTTTGAGGGCTCTTTTTCTAATTGCACTTTCCAAAATAGGATGTTGCAAAATTTTGAAAGTTAGGGGTATTACGGTAATTTGGTAGGTTAGTGGCAATTTTGTAATTTTACAAAATCATAACGTTTTAATTTTACGATTTTGGGCACTTTTCATGTGATGAAATTTTTGGATTAAAATCGTGGGTATTTTGGAAATTTCATAACTCAAGGGCATTTTCGTAATTTCACCCTAAGGTATTTTAGTAATTTTACATAGTTGGGGTATCTTCACATAATAATTTCCAAAATTTAGGTTCTAAGTGAATTCACAAAAAAAGGATGTTTTTGAAAATTTCTATTTGAAAATTTTTCCATATGGAGGGTATTTTACAAACTAGGGGTATTTTGGTCATTTTTCATACTGAGGGGTATTTTGGTCTCTTTTTTAAAAAAACTAAAATTTTAATTATTTCCCAAAACAAATGGCTAGTCCTTTCGGGTTTTAGTTATCGAATTTAGCTCGTGAGTGTGTCGTCTCACTAGGATGAACAGTTACTACGCACTGGGTAGGATTCAAGTGAGTAGGTGGTGAGTCACGAGGACTGCTTAAATACCGTGCCCTCACCGAATCCAATCCTAGACATGCGATAACGATTGCCACATCCTTTGCTCATTGACAACTCACGTGGTTTGTTTAGGTAATTATTAAATTTTATGAAATTTTGTTGGGGTATGCTAGCCACAAGGTTCAATAGTTTCTACTCTAGTAGTCTACGCTCCCATTTTATCTTCTACCCTCATCCAAAAAAATTCACGTAAATTGATAGAGGTACTTACAGGCGGATAGGTGCCGAGACTCGGTGCCATCTTTGTTCAAGCCAAAATAATTTCTCAAACATTATAATAAGGCCTACTATCCAAAATAAAACATTTTGGGCCTTGGGCCCCACAATGAGTTTTGAACCTGCTCGATATCAATTTGTAACACCCAAACCCGGCCCATGAGTCCCTAATCGATCCGGTATGTCACCGGGTAAAATAATTTGAGTCATTTTGAAATTCGTGAAAACTTGATAAAATTGGGCTAAGGTATTTAAAACGGGTTTGAAAACTCAGTTGGGCCTTTTTATAAATACAATTGGGCTTTATAAACCCTTTTGAAAACATTGATCATGTATCATTTTAAAATCATCAAAGTGATAGTTGACTTAGTATATTTTTGTTACCCGATGGTAGCATCTTTTAAAAACCCGTAGAAATTTATTAAGTTTGAAAAATTATTTTAATCGCCATTTATCAATTGAAATTTTCATTTGTAACATAACATAAGCAAAATAAAGAAAATAGCATCCACAAAATAAATAGCGCCTTATTACATTCCAAATTAAAGATACTTAGGAAATAAAATAATTAAACTTAACGAAAACATAATTTAATTCCAACATTAAGCATGGCCGCCTCGAGTCCTCTCGGCTCCATCTCCGCGATCTACTCATCTCGCAAAATGTTAAGGGAAGGGTGAGTCACCAAGACTCAGTGTGTAAATCCCCTAGGAAAATACAACTCATACACAATTTATCAATTAAACATGCACATGCAACCCAACTAGCCATCCATACTCCTTTTCTACCCGTGTGGTCAAAACCACCGATGACTTAAAGTCACAATTTAAATGATGGGGCCAACCCATCGTGTGGTCAAAACCATCGATGACCATAGGTCACAAAATATCGTGTGGTCAAAACCATCGGTGGTACCAAACCACCGGGACTTAGTCGCAAATATTCAATCGTTGTGGTCAAAACCACCGATGACCATAGGTCACAAATAATCGATGGGGCCAACCCATCTTGTGGTCAAAACCACCGACGACAATACCCATATTTCATCCCCTCCTCTCATCAATCCCACCATCACATGCTTTAGTAAAATTTTCATAAATCATATCATAGCATTTAATCATCATGTGATGGCATGCAAATCATATATCAAAAGTCACAAATTTAGGGACTTACCCTAATCCATGTTTAAGCCCACAAGCATATCATAGATCACTACCAAAATTTATACACAAGACAATAAATTCGCAAGTTTAATAATAAAGTGTGTAAGGAGTTTACACACTGCTTCTACCTAATTCCTAGATCCCAAGATCCGATCTACAACACTAGATTTTTGTCCTTGAATGGATTTGATTTCCAATCAAATCTCAAGCCTAACTTAGTCCCTAAATCCATGGCATACGTTAGTTTCGCATTTAGTCATAGACTTTTTAATGGAAAGGCCTTTGGTCGAATGTGCTTACCAACTTTCCTTGGAAAATAATTCAAAAGCTTCCCTACAATCGGTTTAGACATAATGTTATAACCATAGATCTTGATCCAACAAAAGTAGAACATTCGATGAGATCCACTTACCTCTTCTAACCGATTGAAGAAAAAGAGCACCCTTTGCTTTGATGTTCGCCAAAACTACACCAAATCGGGAGGAGTAGATTCTGCTAAGGAGAACAAGAGATGATGCTGGAATTTTGAGTGATTTTGGGCAATTTGTCTAAGGAGATTTTGGCAGCAAGGTGGTAGGGTTTGGCTAATGGAGGAAGAAAAGATGAAGGAAAAGAAGTAGGGGTTCAAGGGGTTTTGGCTTGTAAAGAAGAAGAAAAGAAGTGGAAAATTGAGCAATTGCTTAGGGAATTTCTGCAAAGAACAAGTGAGAAAAAGAAGAGAAAATTGAAGAACTTTTGGCCCTTCCTTCTTGTAAAAAAACAATTATGGACAGCCCTAAGGAGTCCCAAAGTCGGCCAAATTCTCTTTATTTTGTGATAATTTCCAGCCTTGAATTATCACAAAATAAATCTAGCTTTAATCTCCTAATCCCTCAACAATTTAATTGTAATTAAACTACTAATAACCCCCTTCCAAATTGATTATGAGCAAAAAATGCCTTATCTCTTATCAAAATTAGAGTCCAAAATGTCGCTAATTTTGCTCCCTCACGCCAAAGAAGGGGGAAGAAAAAAGGAAAAAAAATAACCAAGTTCTTCTTTGCTTGATTCAACACGGAACCCCAAGCGGTAGCCCCCTTAACACGCCCAAAGCCACTTTCGGCCACATTGACATTCATGTCAATTAACGACAACATTTAATTATAAACCTTATTACTAAAGCCCAAAGATCGCATATGGAAAAAAATAAAACACGAAATGCTCCATTGCATCCTTCATGTCTCGAACCGAGACCTCACCGCAGCCCCTCTTCCAACGCCTTACCACTTCTCCCAATCGCCTTTCATGTCATAAAGCCTCCTCATTAAATTTTAAAGCCTTTATAATCGGGCCCTTTTTCCTTTCAACGCCAAAGCCAAAAACGTCCTCCTTGCGCCTACCATGACTCGAACCCGAGTCCTCATACCAAGGCACCCTTAAGTGGCGCCCAAGCCACTCCACCAGCCCATCTTTCATGTCGAACATCTCCATTATTTAATCTTAAGACCTTCCTTTCTGGCCCCCCTCTCTTTAACGCCCCAAAATAAAAACAAAATGAATTCTCCCTTTCCAAGATTCAACCCAAGACCTCCTTGCAACCCTTAGGCGCACCATGCCACTTATACCAAATACATTCTCATGTCAAGTTTTTCTTAAATTTTATTTAACCGCTATTCCCTAGCTTCCTCCTTTTAAGTACTTTAATTTAAATTTTTTTGTAAACCCAAATTCAACCTAAATCGTGGTTATTTCTAGACCCTAAATCGTGCTAAATAAAATCATATTTATTTATTTCTTGAAGTCCACATGGAATTTATTTAAATTACAAATAACCCCTAATTCAGGGTGTTACAATGCCACGTCATTGATTCGGCTGTCTTCGACGACATGAAAAGCCGTTGAAGCCTTGGTATTAGCAAAAAATACCGCAAAATCTTAACTGGCTGCTTCTTTGACTGTGTATCATGTTCATCCTTATTACCGTCCTCTGTATTTCTATTAATCCAATGGGATTGGTCGCATACATGACAGCACTGTTGGTTTATGCGGTCGCCCCAATACAACATGCAGTCATTTGGGCAACTGTGAATTTTGTTGTATCCAAGGCCCAAATCCTTTATCAATTTCTTCATGTATTTGGAAGATTGAGGGATTTTTACAGACGGGAACATTTCTTGTAGAAACTCTAACAGCATTGTCAACGAGTTTTCGGTCCACCCCCCAAACATTTCAAGTGAAAAAGACGAATACAGAATGACAGTTTGGAAAATTTTGATCCCTCATACAGTTCTTCATTCATTTCACCAAGTAACGTGTAGAACCTCGCCACTTCTTCATTTGGCTATTCATCCGGTACACTTCTTTGCCCTTCGGTGAAAGTATTTCCACCAAAATTATGATCATCGATTGCACCCAAGTCAGGTGAAAATGACCCGAAACCATCACTACGCATATTAAAAGCATCCCGCAACATGTTTTCCATGTTATCATCACTAACATTCTAATTGAAAGCACTATGAGGATACCCTAGATTCATCGATGAAGATGCTCCACTAGATGTACACTATCCATGAAAAAACCATATTTTGTACCCCCGGACAAAGCCATCAACAATTAGATGTTCGTAGACCACTTCACGATAGTGCCAGTTAATATTGCAACACTTCTTACACGGGCAAAGAATCATATTCTCTTGGCTTGCATTTTGAAATGCGAAATTCAGAAAAGTTTCTACTCCATTTCGATAGCCGTTGCTTACCCTTGACAATTTCATCCAACTCCTATCCATTTCGTAGTTGTTGAAGTCTAAAGTTGACAATAAATTATACGGCTAAATTGTTTATAAATAATTTATCTAAATAATGCTATGAAATTTGATATTAAAATTAAGTAAGTTATGTATTCTTTAAGATCCATCATACGTGGCATTGTTACACCTAGGGAGGATCCATTATATCTAACAGTGAGATATAAGGCAACCCGTCAGGTTTCCAGCCTATATATTTTGAATCTTATCTTTTCTATACAAGTATTATGTAAGTTATGAAATTTGATCGTAAACTTATGTAAGTTATGAAATTTGATCTTAAAATTAGGTAAGTTTTGTATTCTTTTAGATTCATCATACGTGGCATTGTTACACCTAGGGAGTGTAATATCCCAAATTATGGCTTATGCATAATTGCTTAATCGAGTGTGAAAGCATGCCTTTGTATGTATGAATGTGTATTTATGAATGTTGTGAACTTTAGAATAATAGGAAATGCCTTAGAAAATTTTTAGATTTTAAATCTAAAATAGGAAGCAAAGGAAGGTGGCCTTAAGAAAATTTAAAGGTGAAACATGACACACAATTGGGCTTGGAAAAATGGCTACAAGGCGCCACTTAAGGGCCTAGCACGTGACGCCACATACGGGTGCAGTTGGGCCAGGGTTCGAGCAACGTGGGAAGCATTGGAGACTTTTATTTTTTTCCGCCAAAAAGGGGAACTGGGCTAAGGAGGCTTTAAGGGAAAATCATGAGGGATTTATGACATAAGAATCACCTTGGTAAAGTGGCTGCAAGGCGCCACTTAAAGCTTGGGCAAGTGGCACCATGAGCAAAGCGAAAAGGGGCCTTGGTTCGAGTTGTGAAGAAGGCAAGAAGGAGCATTTTATTTTGCGTCAAGTTGGAAAGAAGAGATGGACGGTTTTGGGACTTTGGAAGGAAGGGATAAGCTTAGTTTTTCTTTTAATTTTCGGCTAAGAAGAGTAAGATAATTATTGTTTTATTTTATTTATTTTAAATGACAAGATAAGAGATAATGAGGAGATTAATAAGGGATTTGATCGGAGTTGAGGTGGTGGTGAATAGGGGCTCTTTGGGTTGGTATTTTCGGTCTTATGAAGGGGAGTGTAGTGTTAATATTCTCTAAGTACAAGCATTCATCTTTTGGCCGAAATTCTTTTACCTCTCCTCTTCTTCTCTATTTTTCTTTCAACCCAAATCCCTTTCTATTTTTTTTGAAGCCGTGAAACGCCCCAAACCCAGCCCACGAGCCTTTACTAGATCTGGTATGTTCCGCGATGAAAACCGGTTCAAAATTCTTTTGTGACATTGGAAGCGAGCGATATGATTTAAAAGAAAGATTGTTTTTGGGTTGGGCTCGGGTTGGAAAACAAGTTAATTTTATATTTGAAATCCTTTGATTTTAGGTGACAAAACATTTAGGGTTTAGTTCATGATAAATTCACTTAGTTTTTTTATAAAATCTTTTATAGCAGGGATAAGTAGAAGTAAAATAAAATAATTCAACTATGGCCTTATTACATCAAATAATTCCCAAAATAAATTCAAAGTACTTAAAATAAAAAGAGTCCAAAACAAAGTAAAATCTGAACTTCACATGGCCTCCACTAAGCTCCTGAGGCGAATCTCCCATCACCGATCGTCACCAAAAGTGATCCCACAAGGGTGAGTCAAACAGACTCAATGTGTAACCAACACTAAAATTTAACAATTTAGGCATATGTTCACATATTACATGCATATTCATATAACAGATAGGAAATAATGATGCAACCTAAATCCAAACCTATATGCCATCCGCTACACATCACCGTGCATTCATCCTCGCACACCGTGGGACTACTAAGTCAACCCTCCATCCGCTACACACCATCGGGGGCGGCCATTGCGGTCGGCGTGCACATCGCCTTATAAAGTTCGTGGCATAGCCACCAGATACATACTTTGTGTCATGAGACACCATATTCGAGATATCGTGGTCTTAGGTCACCACATTCAGATATTGTGGTCTTAGGTCACCACATTCACTTCCCCTTTTCATAATATCCCATATGCCCATGTCATACAAAACATGCCAAATTCTTAAATCACATACTTATAGTTTCATATGTCCGCTTAATGATATTTTCATAGTCCTAGTAGGAGTAGGAAACGTACTTGAGTACTTTGTACCATAGCATGGTACTTTAGCCATATTCACATTCTTATAAACATGCTCATATTAAATTTTAGCCATAAATCTTATTAAAAGATAGTGTGGGGTACACACCTGACTCGCTTAAGGTTTCCAATCCAAATCCTAAAAAGCTTGATCTAATGCCTTAGATCTTAAATCTCTACATTTAATCAATCATTTAATACTTAGTAAAGAGCCATTCGGCCATAAATCCAAATCCTAGTAGGATTAGTACACTAAAACTTACCTTGGTGCCAAATCCCGAAATCTTCACTATACTCTTCTTGTATTCGCCAAGCTTTAAATCACTTTAACAAATTAGTTTCGCCCTTTTAAACAAAAAATAGATCTTAATCAACAATTAAGGCCTTGGTAGAATGTACATATGGACTTACCTTGAAATTCTCAAATCCTTTAATGTTGTAGACTCCTTCCTTGTAATCGGTGGTATTAAATCCCTTCATAGATTAGTTTTCGACTTTTAAATCATGTAAGAAAATAGATCTAGTGCTAAAATAAGCCTTGGCGAATGTTCATATCTCTTACCTTGAATCTTTAAATCCCAAAAGTAGTCTCTTCTCCCGGTAGTCGATAATAGACAAACTCCCTAAAGATCCTTTGTAGTTTCGGCCAAGAGATACAAATAGCATTGGAATCTTAATCTTGGTCTTGAAGAAAAGAAACATAATGATAATAATAGATCCTTACCCTTACTATAGGAGTCGACACACCCTTACTTGAAGTCCTACAAATATTTGGCTATGGAGACTAGATAGTGATAAAAAAGCTTTCGGCTTTTGGTGTTAATGGACAATCGGCTAGGCCTAAGAGAACCTGCTTTCGACTTTTGGAAGGTTGAGAGAAAAGAAAAAGGAAGAGAAGAAAGGTGAAGAAATCGGCTTGCTTTGGTAGAGTTTTCGGTTTTGGCAAAATAGCAGAGAAGAGAGGATTTTTCTAGGAAATTTTGGCAGAGAGAAAAGGAGAAAGAAAGAATGATGAATGGCCTCTCTTCTCCTCCTATTACCGAAATTACTAGGCCTGGTGTCCCTTACTTGGCCATCACTTCTCTTATCTTTATCACTTTATTTAAAACTTAAAGAATAATCCCTCAATTTTCTCTTTGAAAATAATCTAAAATAAATCATCATTTATTTACCCCTTAGCCGAAATTTTAAAAGAATTTAAACTCCTCCCTTAGTGCCTTAATGCCATCCATTACCTCTTCTCCATGATGAAAAATAAAACTTTCATTCGCTCCCTTCGCGACTCGAACACAAGCCCTCCTTGCACTATGTTTGGCGTCATTCCCAGAGCCTTAAGTGGCATCTCCAAGCCACTTTTCTAAGCCCAATTGCGTGTCAAATTCCCTCTACTAATTTTCTTAAGGCCACCTTGTTTTAGTTTCCTCTTTTAAACTTAACATTTCTAAAACATTTCCTTACATTTCCAAGTTTCCAAAAATGTTCACTTTCCTCTTTTATACTTAACATTTCCAAGTTTCCAAAAATGTTCACCATACATTCATAACACATAAGATATGCCATTTCGTATAATTAAATGTAATATCCCGGGTTGGGGGCTATTTTGTGGTAGCATTTGTTTGCATGTTAATGGCTTGCTATGTTGTTGTTTGTGTGGTTTTTGGGCTTAGTTATAAGCTAAGAGTGAGCCTGAGTAGGTGGGAAAATTTTTGTTTTTGGCCTTTATGTGATAGGGGCTGAAGGAGCTGGGTCTTATGTATTTTATTTGGTGAATTGTTGCACAAGTGATGAGCTAGCAAAGTGGCAAAGCATGCGCCACTTAGAGCTTGTGTGTGACGTCAAGTGCAAGGGAGGATGTACTGGGTTCAAGTCTGAAAATCCCTATTTTTGCATCCATTTTGACTGGCATGGAGGGAGGAGTTGTAGGCGATCAACTCCGCCTTGGACCAAGTCAAAACTTCAAACAATGGGTGGAGAGTGAAAGTAGGAGGAGACTAGTTCAACTAGTTTGAATTGGTGGCTTGGAAGTGCTTGGGGGGAGTTTGGCCGAATTTTGGAGAGGTTTTAGGGGAGTGGCCGGTTGGTAAGTGTTGTGTAGGAGTGTGCCGAATGTGTATTTTGGCAAAGTGTGCATTTTCGGTCAAAATCCTTTTGGTAAGCCGATTTTCTTTGTGTCAAAAGCTAGTAAAAACTTCAAGATACTTCTTCTCTTTTTCTCCTTCAACCGAATGTTCAAGTTGCTTTTTGCCAAAACTTCTTTTCATCTCTTGATTTGGTATGCGTGAGGCCGAGTGGTTGCTCTCCTTTCTTCTTATTTTCTTTTGGGTAAACCGAAACCAGCATTTTACTTTCTCTTCAACTTGAGCCGAAACTAGTTTCTCTTACTCTCCTTTTCTGCTCATATTCTTTCTTCTCTTGGAACCATTGTTAGCCGAAACTCTACTTCTTCTTGTTGTAAACCGAAAGCACCCCTCCATTCATCCTTGTATCTTCTTCTTTTCTTCTCCAAACCCCTTAGCCTCTTGTTCCCAATCGTTCTTTTTCCATTGCTCTTAAGGCCGAACCTCCTTCTCCATTCTGATTAAGGGTGCTAGCTGAATCTTTTCTTTCTTCCTATAGTTTCTTTATTGCCGTATATCAGAGGGGGAGTGTGACCTTGTTGGAGTCTTGTTCAATCGGTCTAGTAAGGGGTAGGTGGTTGGCTGAATGGCCATTTCTCCTCTTTCTTGTACTTTGTCGATCTTTAGTGTGTTTAAGGACCGATTTCAGTATCTGTTAAAAGGAGTTAACATTTGGTTTGGTAATCGTTTTTCGTATAGGGCCTTTGGAGTTCAAAATCAAGCAGGGAGAGCCTTCCTTCTCCGATAATCGTTTGGTAAGTGATGGTGAGATGGTTGCTCATGGTTTATTTGTTTAGTTTTGATTAAGTACAAGGTTTCAAAGGATTAATTATTCTCTTTTAGGGTGTAGTCGATTAGTGGAGGAACCACTGTTGGCTTGGGACGTGGTTGGAAACCGAATCAAGGGCAGGTAAGGGATCGGGTTAAACCCTTATTGTTTAAATGGTTATGACCGAATGGTATGATGATTAATCCATTGTTAGCCGATTATAGGATCGTGGTTGTCGAGGTGATCAAGGGACTTAGACCGGTTCTTAGGATTAAACCTTCGCTATTTCGTGTGTAAGCTAACACACCGATTTCTTAGTAATAAGTTAATAACCCGTGTTGTAACAAGTGAAACAAAGGATGATTGTCATGATACCCGATAGGGTATGTTCACTGATTCGTAAGTCCGTAGCATTACGAGTTCTATTGTTGATACATCTAATATTATGATCCATGATATATGTGCTATAAGATGCAATATTGGACATGTTGGCATGAATTACATGATTTGCATATTGTACATGAGTCAGTATGACATGTATGGGTAATATGAGAGGAGGGAGTATGATCTCCGTGTCTTTGGGACACCGAGGTTTGGCACCTCCAATGGTTTGGTACCACAGATGATATTTTGTGACTTTGGGTCACCAGAGGTTTGGCACCTCCGCGTCTCGTCCCAGTGGCTTAGTACCACAGTGGGTTGGCCCCACGATTGATTATACGGGATTGACGCTAGTGATTTGGTATCACACGATGGGTTGGCCCCATCATCGGATTTGTGACTGCGGTCACCAGTGATTTGGTATCACACTTGTGTCTTTGGGACACCAGAGGTTTGGCACCTCATTGCGACTCGTCCCTGTGGTTTGACACCACCGTGGGTTGGCCCCACTTATGAGATACGGGATTGTCGTTAGTGATTTGGTATCACACGATGGGTTGGCCCCATCATTGGATTATTCGTGACTTCGGGTCACCAAAGGGTTTGGCACCACATTATGGATATTATGACTTTGGGTCACGAGTGGTTTGGCACCACCAATGGTTTGGTACCACACGGGGTAGAGAAGGTGTAATGGATGGTTAGGAACGGGTGCATTAATTGTATTGCTTTGCTATGATGTGTGTTAGCATGTTGTATTATCTGGAGGGGATTTATACACCGAGTCTTGCGACTCACTCTCTCTTTGACATTTTAGGTGACACTTAGGCGCGGACATGGAGCCGGATGGACTCGAGGTGCTCATGCCATGCTTAAATAAGGATTTGCTCGACTTTTATAAAATTTGGTACTTAAGCTTATTTATTACTATTTGGTTTTATTTGGGTTTGTAAATGGCCTTTTAAAATTATGTTTTACTATGTTTATGTTTAAAATAGGTCCTTGATATGCCTTAATAAATTAATGGGGTTAAGATTTTCTAAAACTTGGAAAGATAACGATTTCAAAACTACAAAAGCGATATTTTAAACTATACCATCGGGTATCACACTAAGATTTGGAATAAAGGGGACTCAAATGTTTTTCTAACTTAAACTCGATTTTCTACTAAGTCAAAATGTTTTAGTAACAATCAGAACGACTTGAATTTCTAAATGAAATAAACGTGTTTTTAACTTCATAACCGATTAAGTTTTCGAAATTCCTGAGTTTTCAAACAAAACATAAGTTCTCAAACAATCATGCCCAAGATTTCTGCAAGTATGAAATTTACCAAAGGGTTTTATCAAACTTTTAAACGGAAACCTATCTTCACCAAAACACGATTTCTCCCTCAGAATATACCGTTCGATATTGTGGTGTATTGACCGGGTTTAGGTGTTACATTAAATCAAAAATGCATAGGCCTATTTTCAAGTATGTTACAGTTCTACCCCCTTAAAATAATTTCATCCTCGAAATTGCCTGGCTAAAATAAATGAGGGTATTGCTGTCGCATTGCCTCTTCTGGCTCCCACGAAGCTTCCTCCGATCCATGATTGTGCCACAACACTTTGACTAGGGGAACTGACTTCCTCCCTTAATATTTTCACGTCTCATTCCAAGATCTGAATTGGCTCTTCCTCGTAGGATAAGTCTGGCCTTAGCTCCACTTCTTCAACTGGTACCATATGAGATGGATCTGATCGGTAGCGACGTAGCATGGATACATGGAATACGTCGTGCATCTGCTTGCAACTCGTGGCAACTCTAGTTGGTATGCCATCGGTCCAACTCGCTTCAACACTCGATAGGGTCCTATAAACCTTGGACTTAACTTCCATTTACGATCGAATCTCATCACCTTCTTCCAAGGTGAAACCTTAAGGAATACCTGGTCTCCCACATCAAATTTGATTTCCTTCCATTTAAGATCTGCGTACGACTTCTGCCTATCAGATGCTTCCTTTAACCGTGCACGAATAATCTCAACCTTCTCTTCAGACTCTACTACTAATTCGGGTCCCAAAACTCAACGTTCCCCTAATTCAGTCCAACACGTAGGAGTTCGACACCTTCGACCATACAACGCTTCATACGGTGCCATCCGAATGCTAGCTTGATAGCTGTTGTTGTACGCAAATTTTGCTAGAGGTAAATATTCTTCCCAACTTCCTCTGAAATCCATCACACAGCCCCTTAACATATCTTCTAACACCTGGATTACCCGTTCAGACTGCCCGTCTGATTGTGGATGAAAAGCCATAGTGAAATCCAACTTAGTGCCTAAAGCTTGATGAAGTGCCCTCCAAAACTGAGACATAAATCTTGGGTCTCTATCCGAAATGATAGACACTGGCACTCCATGTAGCCTCACAATTTCCGTCACATATAATTTAGCCAATTTCTGAAGAGAATAATCAACCCTTACTGGGATAAAGTGTACAGACTTGGTCAAACGGTCCACTATTACCCATACCGAGTCCTTCTTAGTAGGCATAAGGGGAAGCCCACTAACGAAGTCCATGGTAATTCTTTCCCACTTCCACTGTAGAATCTCGATTGACTGAAGCTATCCCGATGGAACTTGGTGTTTAGCCTTAACTTGCTGACACGTCAGACATTTCCCCACGAATTCAGTAACCTCCCGCTTAAGATCAGGCCACCAAAACTGTTCTCTTAGATCCTCAGACAGCTTGGTGCCTCTGGGATGCATAGCATAAGGGCTACCATGTGCTTCCCAAAGAATCCTCTGTCTTAACTCCTCGTCCCCAAGATACGGACCTTTCCTTTGAAGCACAATACTCCTCATCACTAACCCCATAGTCCTCTAACTCTCCGTTCTGTACTTGTTGTAACTTAACACTTAGGTCCTCATCCACCAACTGACTTTCCTTTACCTCATTCAACCATGTTGGTTTGACTTGCAATTCTGCCAGCAGACTTCCATCATCATACAAACTCAAGTGTGTGAATAACACCCTCAGATCCAACACCACCTTCCGACTTAGCACATCTGCTACCACATTCGCCTTGCCCGGGTGATACTCTATCGAACAGTTATAATCCTTGATAATTCCACCCACCTTCATTGCCTTAAGTTTAACTTCTTCCGAGTCAACAGATACTTAAGGCTCTTGTGGTCCAATGTAGATTATCGACCTTTCTCCATAAAGATAGTGCCTCCACACCTTCAAAGCAAAGACCACTACCGCCAACTCCAAGTCATGGGTTGGGTAGTTAACCTCATCGACCTTAACTGCCGAGACGCATAAGCGACTACTTTACCATCCCGCATCGAACACATCCTAATCCCGTGTGAGCGCCACAAGACACCACAAAATCCTTTCCTACTCCTGCTGAACCAACACTAGAGCTTCAGTCAAAACCCTCTTGAGCTTTTTAAAGCTCTCCTGCTGCTTATCCGTCCATACAAAGGGTACTTCCTTCCTTAACAACTTTGTTAAAGGCGTGGCTATCGATGAGAATCCTTTTACAAACCTTCTATAGTAGCCTGCCAATCCTAAGAAACTGCGAATCTTAGCCACTGACCTAGGTGGTTTCCAATCCAACACCGCTTCAATCTTTCTAAGATCCACCCTTATTCCTTCAGCAGATACCACGTGTCCTAAGAATGCCACCTCCTTAAGCCAAAATTCACACTTGCTAAATTTGGCATAAAGCTTTTTCTCCCTTAACACTTGTAACACAATCCGGAGATGCTCATCATGCTCCTCTTCTGACTTGGAGTACACTAGGATGTCGTCGATGAACACAACGACGAACCGATCCAAATAGGGTTGAAAAACCCGGTTCATCATATCCATGAACGCGGCTGGGGCATTGGTCAACCCAAACGGCATTACTACAAACTCAAAATGGTCGTATCTTGTCCTAAAGGCTATCTTATGGATATCCGCCTCCTTTACCTTCAACTGATGATATCCTGACCTTAAGTCGATCTTTGAGAACACTGCCGCCTTTTGTCGATCGAACAAGTCATGAATCCTTGGCAAAGGATACTTGTTCTTGATGGTCAGCTTATTCAACTGACGATAATCTATGCACATTCGCATAGTTCCGTCCTTCTCCTTCACAAATAAGACTGGTGCCCTCCACGGAGACACACTGGGCCGGATAAACCCACGGTCAAGTAATTCCTGAATTTGAGCCTTGAGCTCAACTAACTCTTTTGACGCCATTTGGTATGGAGCGATTGACACAGGATCTATTCCCGGTAGCAAGTCTATTCCAAATTCCACCTCCCTATCTGGGGGTATTCCGGGTAACTCCTCTGAAAAAACATCCACGAAGTCCCTTACCATTCTAACTCCACGAATTCCCCCTTCCTTCACATCCACAGCACTAACAAAGGCCAAAAATGCCTTGCATCCTTTCCGAACCATTTTCTCCGCCTTTAATGTCGAAACTACGTAAGACAAGTAGTTTCTTCTTTCTCCTATCATTGCTACCACTTCATCTTCTGGGGTCCTCAGTTCCATTCGTTTAGCCGCACAATCTAACACGGCCCGGTGCTCTACTAACCAATCCATACCAAGTATGAGGTCAAATTCTCCGAAGGGTAACTCCATTAAGTCAGCTTGAAAGCTCACTCCCTGAATTTCTAGGGATACACTCTGAAAGATCTTATCCACCACTACAGTTTGGCCTAATAGGCTTACTACAGTCATTTCCCTATCAAAAAGTTCAGAGTTTAGGCCTAGTGTTTCCACTACACTACATGCAACATAGGAATGGGTCGAGCCCACATCAATAAGAGCAAAATAGGGCTTGCCATGAATGAGGAACGTACGGGTTATGACGTCCGGTGTGTCTCCATCCTCCCTCTGGTGTACTGCGTAAACCAAACCCGGCTGTCTAGCTTCAGCAACACCTCTGCCCGGTGTTCTACGTCTTCTACCAGTACTATTTTCTCTATTATTCGGACCACGACCTCGGCCGAGGTCATTGTCCACCTCTACCGGCTTGATTAACATTACGAGCTCTTGGATGATTCCTATCTCGATCTCATCTGACGATCCTTGATCATATGGTCCTTTGACCCACATCCAAACACCCACTGCCTTCTTCCAAAGATTCGCCTAAGTGTTTCTTCCCACACCGCTCACAAGTACTAGTATTGCCTCTAGTACCGGTTTAGCGACCTCGCGACCCATCAGCTCTATGCCTTTTCTGAGCATTCTCAGAAGATTCAGATGACCCAAATCCTCTCTTCTGCTTATTCCAGTCTGTGTTCTGCCTCACAGAGCCCTTAATTTCTTCCGCTATCTTAGCTTTCTCTACTAAAGCAGAAAACTCCCGCTCTTGATGTAGAGCGAGTAACAACCTCAGATCATCCCTTAGTCCGTCCTCAAACTGGACACACCACTCATGCTCTGTTGCCACTACTCCTCGAGCATACCGGCTTAACCTCAGGAATTCAGCTTCATACGTTGCTACTGACTTGTTCCCTTGAACCAGCCCCAAAAACGCCTTCCTCTGCTCATCAATATAACGTGTGCTGACATACTTCTTCTGATATGCCGCCTTAACATATTCCCAGGTCAGATCCTCAGTTGTGGCACCATCTCGAACTGTTAACCACTATTGATACGCTTCATCGTGTAGCAGTGCCACCATTCCTTTCAACTTTTCTTTAGGAGTCAGATCGAGCTCATCCATAATCCGCTCGGTTGCCTCCAACCAGTATTCAGCTGTACTTGATGCCACATCAGATACTCCACGGAACACCTCAGCTCCATTGGCTTGGAGTCACTCGGGTACAGATTTTTGAGCTCCCATATTCCCTACGGCACCAGCCACCATTTCAAGAACTCGCAGCATAGCCTGCGATATAGCATCTTCTTCCGTCTGATCTTGCTGCTCAACACCAACAACTGGTGGTGGTGGCGGTGGTACCTCATTCTCAGATCCTTGTCCCGATCTAACGGTTCCAACACGGTCATTCTACCTCAACCGCGTCCTCGTACATTGCGACCACGTCCCCTAGAGCTCATTTCTACGATCGCACTTTAGTCTGGTTTAAGAAATTTTATGAATTAGCCCTTATTGCACTGATTATCCACAAGAAGTTTTATGGCAGGAAGTTTAATAGGGGTTCTTTCGATCATTCAAAGTTTCAAGTTTTCTATCCTAATTCACAGAAAAGCACATCCATTCTATAGTATCTCCCATACACATTCACTCTTCGGACATTTCTGTCCGTTCCTATCCTAGGGGTATTTTCGTAATTTGTCCTACAAGGGTTTTTTCGTAATTTGTCAAGATAAGGTTCCTTGGAGATTTTGTTAATAAGGGTATTCGGGTAATTTTGCATTCTCGGGGGTATTTTGGGAAATTTGGAAATTCGAGGGTTTTTTGGTAATTATCCCGGGTAAATTTATAAATCTTAATAAATCAAGGGTATTTTGGAATTTATAACACTTGGGGGTTGTTTTTGAAAATTTTGCTTTCCAAATCGATGATGTTGTAAAAATTTTGGGATTCAGGGTTGTTTTGATAATTTTGTGAGGTAGGGGCAATTTCGTAATTTTCTAAAATCAAGGTATTTTGATATTTTGCAAATTAGAGTTTTGAATATTTTATAAAGTAATGAAATTTTGATAAAAGCGTGGGTATTTGGAAATTTCATAAACCAAGGGCATTTTGTAATTTTACCACTAGGGGTATCTTTGTAATTTTATAAATCGAAATTTTTCGAAAATTTTGTAAAATAGTTTTCACAAATTAAAAGGGTGATTTTAAGAGTTTTAAAACTAGGGTTTTTTTAAAAAATACGGCTAGTTCCCTTTCGGGTTTTAATTAGTGCGTTTAGCCTGTGACTCAGTCCTCTTGGTTAGGGTGAACCGAGGCTACGCACCAGGTAGGATTCCAGTGAAGAGGAGGTGAGTCACTAGGACTGCTTAAGTACCAGGCTCTTCCGGATCCAATCCTAGACATGCCCATAATGGTTGCCACACCCTGACTCGGCGACTTAGTCATAGGTTTGTTTAATTAAGCACTTGAGTCTTATGTAGTAGTTGGGGTAAACTAGTCCTAGGGTTCAACAGATCCTAGTTCACTAATCTACATTCCATTCCATCTCTACCCTTCTACAATTCATACTATAATTCACACAGGAGATAGGGGTACTTACCTGATGGACTGTGGGTCGGAGACTTAGGTGCCATGCCAGAAAAACCTGCTTATTTTCATAAAAATTTTCATAAATTCATTTTGGGCCTAATTTCAAAACACCCCAAACCTGGCCCACGAGCCTTTATCGGATCTGGTATGTTTCGCGATAAAAACCGATTCAAAATTCTTTTGTGACATTGGAAACAGAACGATGTGATTTAAAAGAAAGATTGTTTTTGGGTTGGGCTCAGGTTGGAAAACAAGTTAATTTTTATATTTGAAATCCTTTGATTTTAGGTGACAAAACATTTAGGGTTTAGTTCATGATAAATTCACTTAGTTTTTTTTTTATAAAATCTTTTATAGCAGGATAAGTAGAAGTAAAATAAAATAATTCAACTATGGCCTTATTACATCAAATAATTCCCAAAAATAAATTCAAAGTACTTAAAATAAAAAGAGTCCAAAACAAAGTAAAATCTGAACTTCACATGGCCTCCACTAAGCTCCTACCGACCCGGCTCATCACTGATCGTCACCTAAAAAGCGATCCCACAAGGGGTGAGTCAAACAGACTCAATGTGTAACCAACACTAAAATTTAACAATTTAGGCATATGTTCACAAATTACATGCATATTCATATAATGAGATAGGAAATAATGATGCAACCCAACCCAAACCTATATGCCATCCGCTACACATCACCGTACCATCACGCACACCGTAGGGACTACTAAGTCAACCCTCCATCCGCTACACACCATCAAGGCGCCCTGCAGCCAACGTGCACATCGCCTTTATAAAGTTCGTGGCATAGCCACCAGATACATACTTTGTGTCATGAGACACCATATTCAGATATCGTGGTCTTAGGTCACCACATTCGAGATATTGTGGTCTTAGGTCACCACATTCACTTCCCCTTTTCATAATGTCCCATATGCCCATGTCATACAAAACATGCCAAATTCTTAAATCACATACTTATAGTTTCATATGTGTGCCTTAATGAGATATTTTCATAGTCCTAGTAGGAGTAGGAAACGGACTGAGTACTTTGTACCATAGCATGGTACTTTAGCCATATTCACATTCTTATAAACATGCTCATATTAAATTTTAGCCATAAATCTTATTAAAAGATAGTGTGGGTACACACCGATTCGCTTAAGGTTTCCAATCCAAATCCCAAAAGCTTGATCTAATGCCTTAGATCATAAATCTCTACATTTAATCAATCATTTAAAACTTAGTAAAGAGCCATTCGCCATAAATCCAAATCCTAGTAGGATTAGTACACTAAAACTTACCTTGGTGCCAAATCCCGAAATCTTCACTATACTCTTCTTGTATTCGACCAAGCTTTAAATCACTTTAACAAATTAGTTTCGGCCTTTTTAAACGAAAAATAGATCTTAATCAACAATTAAGGCCTTGGCCGAATGTACATATAGACTTACCTTGAAATTCTCAAATCCCGGAATGTTGTAGACTCCCTTCCTTGTAATCGACTGGTATTAAATCCCTTCATAGATTAGTTTTTGGCTTTTAAATCATGTAAGAAAATAGATCTAGTGCTAAAATAAGCCTTGGCCGAATGTTCATATGTCTTACCTTGAATCTTTAAATCCCGAAAAGTAGTCTCTTCTCCCTGGTAGTCGACAATAGACAAAATCCCGAAAGATCCTTTGTAGTTTCGGCCAAGAGATACAAATAGCATTAGAATCTTAATCTTGGTCTTGAAGAAAAGAAACATAATGATAATAATAGATCCTTACCCTTACTATAGGAGTTGACACACCCTTGCTTGAAGTCCCACAAATATTCGACTATGGAGACTAGATAGTGACCAAAAAGGTTTTGGCTTTTGGTGTTAATGGACAATCGGCTAGGCCTAAGAGAACCTACTTTTGGCTTTTGAAAGGTTGAGAGAAAATAAAAAGAAAGAGAACAAAGGTGAAGAAATTGGCTTGCTTTGCTAGAGTTTTTAGTTTTGGCAAAATAGTAGAGAAGAGAGGATTTTCCTAGGAAATTTTGGCAGAGAGAAAAGGAGAAAGAAAGAATGATGAATGGCCTCTCTTCTCCTCCTATTGCCGAAATTACTAGGCCTGGTGTCCCTTACTTGGCCATCACTTCTCTTATCTTTATCACTTTATTTAAAAATTAAAGAATAATCCCTCAATTATCTCTTTGAAAATAATCTAAAATAAATTATCATTTATCTACCCCTTAGCCGAAATTTTAAAAGAATTTAAACTCCTCCCTTAGTGCCTTAATGCCGTCCATTACCTCTTCTCCATGGCAAAAAATAAAACTTTCATTCGCTCCCTTCGCGACTCAATAAAGAAATTTTTATAAAAACTTATATTTCTCAAAAACAAACTAGTTACCAACTTGAGCCCAACCCAAATCGAGTTTTCTCCCAAAATCACTCAAAGACTTTCTAAGAACCCACGAATTTGAACCGTTTTTACTCGAGGAACATACCAGATCTGGTCGAGGCTCGTGGGCCGGGTTTGGGGTGTTTCAGCTTGGTATCAGAGCCTAGTTTTAATCTCTCGGCCTTGGGTTTAAGGCCTAGAACGTTTTCAAAGTTAAGCCCAAAAGGAATTTTGTGAATTAAGCAGGTTTTTCTGGTATGGCCCACTAAGTCTCCCAATTCAAGTCCACCGGTAAGTATCTCGATCTCTTGTGTGATTTATATTATGACTTGTAGAAGGGTACAAATAGGATGGAACGAGATTAGCATGATAAGTACTCAACCCTAGGACTAGTGTACCCCAACAAATACATAAGACTTAAATGCCTAACTAAACAAACACTGTGGCTAAGTCACGAAGTTAGGGTGTGGCAACCATTGTGCGATATCTAGGATTGGTTTGTGGGAGCTTGGTATTTAAGCAATCCTAGTGACTCATCTCCTCTCCACTCGAATCCTACAGTGCGTAGCCTCTGCTCACCCTAACCAAGAGGACTTATACACAAGCTAAACCCCTAACTAAAACCCGAAAGGGACTAGTCAGTACTTTTATGGAAACCCTAGTTTTAAAATTACTAAATTACCCTTTTGAGTTGTAAAAACTATTCTATAAAATTTTTCCAAATATTTTTTAATTTACAAAATTACTAAAATACCACTAGTGGTAAAATTACAAAATGCCCTTGGTTTATGAAATTTTCAAAATACCCACACTCTTATCAAAATTTCATTACTTTGTTTAAAACCCTAAATTTACAAAATATCAAAATACCTTGATTATGGAAAAATTACGAAATTACCCCTAACCTGCAAATTATCGAAATACCCCCGAGTTACAAAATTACCAGAATGACCCCCGATCTTCAAAAATTTCTGCAACAACACTAATTTGGAAAACAAATTCTCAAAAACAACCCCCAAGTTTTGTAAATTCCAAAGTACCCTTGATTTATTAAGATTTATAAATTTACCCGGGTTAATTACCAAAATATCCTCGAATTTCAAAATTTTCAAAATATCTCGGGAATGCAAAATCACCAGAATACCCTTATTGACAAAATCAACAAGGAACCTTATTTTGAAAAATTACAAAAATACCCCTGTAGGATAAATTACGAAAATACCCCTATAGGACAAATTACGAAAATACCCCTAGGATAGGAACGGACAGAAATGTCTGAAGAGTGAATGTGTATAGGAGATACTATGGAATGGATGTGCTTTTTTGTGAATTAGGATAGAAGACTTGAAACTTTGATTGATCGAAAGAACTGCTACTAAACTCTTTACATAAAACTTCTACGTGGATAATCAGTGGAATAAAGGCTAATTCATAAAATTTCTTAATCAGATTAAAGCGCGGTAGTAGAAATGAGCTTCAGGGGACGTGGTCACAATGTACGAGGACACGATCGAGGTAGAATGACCGTGTCAAAACTCGTTAGATCAGGTCAAAGATCTAAGAATGAGGTACCACCGCTACCAGCACCACCAACTGTTGGTGTTGGCAAAGAAGATCAAACGGAGAAGATCTTCAGTATCGCAGTCAGTCTTGCGAGTTCTTGAAATGGTGGCTGGTGTTGGAGGGAATATGAGAGCTCAAAAATCTGTACCCGAGCAACTCCGAGCCAATGGAGCTGAAGTGTTTCGTGGAGTATCTGGTGTGGCACCCAGTACAGCTGAATATTGGTTGGAAGCAACCGAGTGCATTATGGATGAGCTCGATCTAACTCTTGAGGAGAAGTTGAAAGGAATGGTGGCACTGCTACGCGATGAAGCGTATCAATGGTGGCTAACAGTTCGTGATGGTGCCACAGCTAAGGATCTGACCTAGGAGTATGTTAAGGCGGAATATTAGAAGAAGTATGTCGGCACACGATATATTGATGAGTAGAGGAAGGCATTTTTGGGGCTGGTTCAAGGGAATAAGTCCGTAGCAGAGTATGAAGCTGAATTCCTGAGGTTGAGCCGGTATGCTTGAGGAGTGGTAGCTACGGAGCATGAGCGATGTGTCCGATTTGAGGACGAAACTATGCGTATGTGCATAGACTATCGTCAATTGAATAAGCTGACCATCAAGAACAAGTATCCTTTGCCAAGGATTGATGACTTGTTCGATCAGCTTAAAAGGGCAGTAGTGTTCTTAAAGATCGACTTAAGGTCAGGATATCATCGGTTGAAGGTGAAGGAGGCGGATATCCATAAGACAGACTTTAGGACAAGATACGGCCACTATGAGTTTGTGGTAATGCCGTTCGAGTTGACAAACGCCCATCCGCATTCATGGATATGATGAAACGGGTTTTTCAACCCTACTTGGATAGGTTCATCGTTGTGTTCATTGACGACATCCTAGTGTACTCCAAGACTGAAGAGCAGCATGATGAGCATCTCCGAATTGTGCTGCAAGTGTTAAGGGAGAAGAAGCTCTATGCCAAATTCAGCAAGTGTGAATTTTGGCTTAAGGAGGTTGCATTCTTAGGGCACGTGGTGTCTGCTGAAGGAATAAGGGTGGATCCTAGGAAGATTGAAGCAGTGTTGGATTGGAAACCACCAAAGTCGGTGATAGAGATTCGTAGTTTCTTGGGATTGGCAGGCTATTACAGAAGGTTCGTGGAAGGATTTTCGTCAATAGCAGCGCCTTTGACAAAGTTGTTAAGGAAAGAAGTACCCTTTGTATGGGCGAATAAACAATAGGAGAGTTTTGAAAAACTTAAGAAGATATTAACGCAAGCTCTAGTGTTGATTCAGCCTGAGGCAGGAAAGGATTTTACGGAGTATTGTGACGCTTCCCATACAGGTTTGGGTTGCGTATTGATGCAAGACGGGAAGGTAGTCGCATATACGTCCCGACAGTTGAGGCTACATGAGGTGAATTACCCGACGCATGACTTGGAATTAGCAGTAGTGGTCTTCGCTCTTAAGGTATGGAGGCACTACCTTTATGGTGAAAAGTCGACAATCTACACATACCACAAGAGTCTCAAGTATCTGTTGACTCAGAAGGAGTTGAATCTGAGGCAGCGAAGGTGGGTGGAGTTATTGAAGGATTACGACTGTTCTATAGAGTATCACCTGGGTAAAGCAAATGTAGTGGCGGATGCCTTAAGCCAGAAAGTTGTGTCGGATCTGAGGGCAATGTTTGCTCACTTGAGTTTGTATGATGATGAAAGCCTGTTGGCAGAGTTGCAAGTCAAGCCGACGTGGTTGAATGAGGTGAAAGAGGGACAGTTGGTTGATGAGGACCTAAGTGCTAAGCTACAGCAAGTACAGAATGGAGAGTTAGAAGATTATGGCATTAATGGCGAAGGAGTGTTGTGTTTCAAGAGCAAGGTCTGTATGCCTAAGGATAAGGAACTTAGGCGAAGGATTCTTCAGGAATCGCATAGTAGCCCTTATGTTATGCATCCTAGAGGCACTAAGTTGTACAAAGACTTAAGAGAACAGTTTTGGTGGCCTGGTCTGAAAAAGGAAGTTACTGAAATTAAGAGGGCAAGTGTTTGACGTGTCAGCAAATTAAGGCTGAACACCAAGTTCCGTCAGGATTGCTTTAGTCAATCAAGATTCCACAGTGAAAGTGGGAGAGAATTACCATGGACTTCGTTAGTGGGCTTCCCTTCGCCTACTAAGAAGGATTCGGTATGGGTAATAGTGGACCGTTTGACCAAGTCTGCGTACTTTATTCCTAAGTGAGAGTCGATTATTCTTTGCGGTTGGCAAAGTTGTATGTGGCAGAAGTCGTAAGGTTGCATGGAGTGCCAGTGTCAATTATCTCGGATAGGGACCCAAGGTTTACTTCTCGATTTTGGAAAGCGTTACATCAGGCTTTAGGCACTAAGTTGGATTTTACTACGACTTTTCATCCACAATGGACGGCGATCGAAGCGGTTAATCCAAGTGTTGGAGGATATGTTGAGAGGCTGTGTGATGGATTTCAGAGGAAGTTGGGAGGAATATTTGCCTCTAGCAGAATTTGCCTACAACAACAGCTATCAAGCCAGTATTCGGATGGCACCGTACGAAGCACTGTATGGTCAGAAGTGTCAGACTCCTACATGTTGGACGGAATTGGGAGAATGTCGAGTTTTGGGTCCAGTGTTAGTGGCAGAATCTGAAGAAAAGGTTAAGATAATTCGGGCACGGTTAAAGGAAGCATCTGATAGATAAAAGTCGTATGCGGATCTCAAAAGGAAAGAAATAGAATTTGATGTGGGAGACCAAGTGTTTCTTAAAGTTTCACTTTGGAAAAAGGTAATGAGATTTGGTCAGAAAGGGAAGTTAAGTCCAAGGTTTATAGGACCTTATAAGGTTTTGAAGCGAATTGGACCAGTGGCATATCAGTTGGAGTTGCCTCCTGAATTGAAGCAGATTCACGATGTATTTCATGTTTCCATGCTACATCGATACCGATCGGATCCATCTCATGTAGTTTTGGTGGAAGAGGTGGAGCTAAGGCCAGACCTGTCCTACGAGGAAGAGCCGATTCAGATTCTAGAACGAGATGTGAAAGTGTTACGACAAAAATCAGTACCTTTGGTTAAGGTGTTATGGCGCAATCATGGATCGGAAGAAGCTTCTTGGGAGCTAGAAGAAGCAATGCGACATCAATATCCCCACCTATTCTAGCCAGGTAATTTTGAGGACGAAATTATTTTAAAGGGGTAGAACTGTAATATCCTGAATTATGGCTTATGCATAATTGCTTAATCGAGTGTGAAAGCATGCTTTTGTATGTCTGAATGTGTATTTATGAATGTTGTGAACTTTAGAATAATAGGAAATGCCTTAGAAAATTTTTAGATTTTAAATCTAAAATAGGAAGCTAAGGAAGGTGGCCTTAAGAAAATTTAAAGGTGAAACATGACACATAATTGGGCTTGGAAAAATGGCTACAAGGCGCCACTTAAGGGCCTAGCACGTGATGCCACATACGGGTGCAGTTGGGCCAGGGTTCGAGCAACGTGGGAAGCATTGGAGACTTTTTTTTATGCCAAAAAGGGGAACTGGGCTAAGGAGGCTTTAAGGGAAAATCATGAGGGATTTATGACATAAGAATCACCTTGGTAAAGTGGCTGCAAGGCGCCACTTAAAGCTTGGGCAAGTGATGCCATGAGCAAAGGCGAGTTGCGGAGGAGGCAAGAAGGAGCATTTTATTTTGCGTCAAGTTGGAAAGAAGAGATGAACGATTTTGGGACTTTGGAAGGAAGGGATAAGCATAGTTTTTCTTTTAATTTTCAGCTAAGAAGAGTAAGATAATTATTATTTTATTTTATTTATTTTAAATAATAAGATAAGAGATAATGAGGAGATTAATAAGGGATTTGATCGGGAGTTGAAGTGGTGGCGAATAGGGGGCTCTTTGGGTTGGTATTTTCAGGTCTTATGAAGGGGTGTGTAGTGCCAAATATTCTCTAAGTACAAGCATTCATCTTTTGGCGAAATTTTTTACCTCTCCTCTTCTTCTCTATTTTTCTTTCAACCCAAATCCCTTTCTATTTTCTTTAAAGTCAATACCCTTTGTCATTGGGAGTGATAGCGAAACTTTACTACCATTGCTCACCATTGCCGATTTTCATAAGCCTCTCCCATTCTCTTAATCTTCTTTTCTTCAAACTCCATATCGCCTCTTTGTGTTAGCCGAATATTCAATCATCTTTCTAAGGGCTTAGCCGAATCTTGTAAGTACTCTTCCTTCCATTTGTATTTTATTTTATTAAGTGCCATAACCAAATCTTAAGGTGCTCTTATTCCTTCTTTTGCCGCAAGTCATTAAAGTCAAACATCTAGCGAAACCTACTCTCTTCAAGCGTGTGGTGGTAAGTGTATTCACCCTTAATAATCAGTTTACGTTCTTATTCTTTTAAGTGTGCCAAAATCTGGTGATTAGGCCTTGATTTTAGGCATGGCCGAATATGCATAGTGCCATAATAAGCGTTTTGTGTGTAGCTAGCGATAAGGATCATCAAAGGAGTCTTTCAGGATTGAAGTGACCAAGGTAAGCCATAAGTGAGATTCGGCCATAGGCCATTCTATTATGTATTAGTGTTAGATTAAATCTAACATATGTGTATAGGGCTGTCGACATCTCCATAATCAAGTGGTGTTTTCGGGATTTGGAAATCGCAAAGTAAGTGCATAAGTACAATCGGCCAAGGCCATATTTGATGATTTAAGTCTATTCCTTATTTAATTAAAAAGCCAAAACTAATCCTTTAGGTGATCTAGTATAGGCCGATTGCAAGAAGAACCAACACAACATTTTCGGAATTTGTTTGATAACCCAATCGGCAGCAAGTAAGATTTCTGTCGCAATAATCCTTCGGGATTTAATCTCATAGCCGAATAGACTTTGCTAAACATCAAAGTGATTGACCAAATGTAGGAATTGAGATCTAAATCAGTAGATTAGATTTTTTGGGATTTAAGTAAACCGCTAAGTGCATTAGGTGTGTACCCCACACTATTTCTTAATAAGTTTTATGACATGTTTAATATATATTTATATGCGATATTAAGAATGTGAAAAGTATGGCTAAAGTACCATACAATGGTACAAAGTACTAAGGTACGTTTTCCTACTCCTACTATGAGTATGATATGGTTTGTTATGCCATGAATGTGAGTATGATAAGAATAAGAATTAAAGCATGATATTGCATAAGGTATATGATAGATGGGGGCATATGGGATATTATGAAAAGGGGAAGTGAATGTGGTGACTATTGTCACATTATCTGAATGTGGTGACTTCGGTCACAATTATCGAATGTGGTGACTTGGTCACAATTATTTAATCTGATGGCTATGCCACGAATTTATAAGGCGATGAGCACATCATTGCAATGATCGCCTTCGATGGTGTGTAGCGGATGGAGGGTTGACTTAGCAGTCCCCACGGTGTGCAGGTTGGTATGGGTGATGTGTAGCGGTTGGTGACTAGGCTTGGGCTTGGGAATGCATCATTAATTGTATATTTTGATATGAATGTGTATGACTTAATATGCCTAAATCTATTTGGACTTAGTGTTTGTGTACACATTGAGTCTGTTTGACTCACCCCGTTGTGGGATCATTTTTCAGGTGACGCACAGTAATAGACCGGGCTGGCAGGAGCTTAGTGGTGACCATGCTCAACAACGAATTATTTTATTTGGAAAATTTATTTTTAATTAAGTACTTTCAATTTATTTTGGGTATATTTTGATGTAAGAAGGCCATAGTATGAACTAATTATGCATGCATTTAAATTTACGATATTATGTTTCGAATGTTTACAAAATTAAAGTTAAGTAACATTTTTAAAATAAACTCGTAGATATTATGACATCTAAATACATATATTTTCAAAGGCAAAATCTTTAAAATTAAATCGGCATATCTTTTACATTGAGTTTTGGGACTCAATGAAGAAATTTTTATAAAAACTTATATTTCTCAAAAACAAACTAGTTTCCAACTTGAGCCCAACCCAAATCGAGTTTTCTCCCAAAATCACTCAAAGACTTTCTAAGAACCCACGAATTTGAACCGTTTTTACTCGAAGAACATACCAGATCTGGTCGAGGCTCGTGGGCTGGGTTTGGGTGTTTCAGGGAGGATCCATTATATCTCACTGTAAGATATAAGGCAACCCGTCAGGTTTCCAGCCTATATACTTTGAATCCTTTTCTTTTATCTATACAAGTTTTATGTAAGTTATGAAGTTTGATATTAACTTAAAATTATGTAAGTTATGAAATTTGATCGTAGACTTATGTAATTTATGAAATTTGATCTTAAAATTAGGTAAGTTTTGTATTCTTTTAGATTCATCATACGTGGCATTGTTACACCTAGGGTTTAAGGTTTAGGGTTTAGGGTTTAGGGTTTACGAGTTAGGGTTTATAGTTTAGGGTTTAGGGTTTAAGGTTTTAAGGTTTTAGGGTTTATGGTTTTAGGGTTTAGGGTTTTAGGGTTTTAGTGTTTAAGTTTAAGGTTTAGGGTTTAGGGTTTAGGGTTTAGGGTTTAGGGTTTAAGGTTTAAGATTTAAGGTTTTAGGGTTTTAAGGTTTAAGGTTTAGGATTTAGGTTTAGGATTTAGGGTTTGGGGTTTAGGGTTGGGGGTTTAGGATTTAAGGTTTAAGGTTTTAGAATTTTATGGTTTTAGAGTTTAGGGTTTAGGGTTCAAGGTTTAGAACTTTAAGTTTTTAGGGTTCAGTATAAACCACAAATACAACTTAGCAAATAATTCAATTATTACAATTTAAATATAAAATAATAGAATTCAAATACATGAAAAGTTATTACTATCTTTTAGATAAGTTTTGTATTCTTATAGATTAGGTAAGTTGAGATGTTGTGAGGGTACTTAGAAAATAAATATTATTAAATATTATTATTTACTATTATATTGGTTGAAATATGCTATAAGTCTATATAATTTTCGTGTATTTGAAAATTATCCTCCTACTATATTATATAGTGTTATATCATATCATATAATAAATTAGTAATTTATATATATACATCGATAATTAAACATTATAATATCACTTAATACTATATATTTTATTATAATCTATAGTATAATAATAGTTATATATGTATTAATATTTTTAGGAATAATTATATGTTATATTTTGTGTAACATCCTGAAAAGGGCCTATGCATTTTCGGTTTAATTGTACGAAATGACATGTCTTATGTGTTATGAATGTATTATGAACATTTTGGAAACTTAAGTTAAAAGAGGAAAGTGAACATTTTGGAAACCTGGAAATGTATGGAAATGTTAAGTTTAAAAAGAGGAAACTAAGGCAAGGTGGCCTTAAGAAAATTAATAGGAGGAATTTGAAACACAAACAGCTTGGAAAAGTGGCTCAAGATACCACTTAAAGCACTAGTGAGTGACGCCACAAGCAGTGCAATTGGGCCTGGTTCGAGTCACTTGGGAAGCTAAAATAAAAGTTTTATTTTGCTACAAGGAGTAGAGAGGTGGACGGCACATGGCTAAATTCTAGGAGCTTTTATTCTTTTATAATTAGTGGATAAATAAGGGATAAATAAGAGATTTATTTATCATTATTTTCAAGAGATAATTGTTGGATTAAATTCTTTTAATTTGAATAAAGTGATAATTCAAGGGATAAAGCTATCAAAATAAGGAAGAGTGGTGGCCAAGTAAAGGACTCTAGCTAGTAATTTCGGCTACTAGAGGAAAAGAGGCCATTCATTCATTCACTCTTCCTTTGCCAAATTTCTTAAGCAGATTCTCCTCTCTCTGCCAAATTTCCTACAGTTTTATTCTTCTTTTTGTTAGCCAAAGCCAAAATACCTTGTGTTCTAACCGAATCCTCCATCTTTATTCTTCCTTCTCTTTTCCTTCTAATCCCTCCAAAAGCCGGAAGTAAGCCTTTTAAGGCCATAGCCGAATATCTCAAGTGGCTTCAAGCTTAGGTACTGTCGAATTCAATATTAAGGGTAAGAATTTTATGGTCATTAATTTATTCTCTTCTTTAAGCCGCAACATAGGAACTAATATCATTATTATTTTGTGGCCAAAATTATAAAGGGTGTTTCGGGGTTCTGCAACTGTCGACTCCAAGGAGGGATATTTCGGAATTCAAGGATCTAAGGTAAGTTAGGATTTACATTCGGCCAAGGGCCATCTATGATGGTTTAATGTTGGAATCGAATCTAACATAGGTGTATAGGTATTTCGACAGACATCTGAGGAAAGGGATAGTTTTTGGGATTTGAGAATTTCAAGGTAAGTGTACTCACATATTCGGCCAAGGCCCTATCTTAAGTATTTAGATCTATTTGTTTTAACCGAAAACTAACTGATTCAAGGGATCTAGTGATTAGCCGATTTCAAAGGGGAAGAATACAAGTTTCCGGGATTTGATTTTTAATTCAATCAGCAACAAGGTAAGTTTTGGTTGCAATAATCCTTCGGGATTTAGTCTTATGACCAAATAGGCTTTTACTAAATAGTAAGTGATTAATCTAATGTAGGAACTTGAGATCTAAGGCAGTAGATCAGATTTCGAGATTTCAGTGAAGTTGTTAAGCGAATTAGGTGTGTACCCCACACTAATATTAATAGATTTATGGCTTTAACTTGATATATGTGTTAATATGAAAGTGTAAGAATGTGGCTAAAGTACCATGTTATGGTACAAAGTACTCAGGTACGTTACCTACTCTTACTAGGATTACGAAATATGTTATATTTAACATGTAAAAAGTGACATAAATATGGATTTAAGTATGATATGCATGATATGAATAATATGGGGCATTCGGGTTATATGAAAAAGGGGAAGTGAAAGTGGTGACTTGGTCTCACTATCCGAATGTGGTAACTTTGGTCACATTACATTATCCATTATCGAATGTGGTGTCTCATGACACAATTATTTAATCTGGTGGCTATGCCACTAATTTTATATAAAGCGATGAGCACGTCTTTGCAAATGATGCCTTCGATGGTGTGTAGCGGATGGAGGGTTGACTTAGTAGTCCCCATGGTGTGCAGGTTGGTACGGGGATGTGTAGCGGATGGCATCTAGGTTTGGGTTCGGGATTGCATCATTATCTTGAATTATTATGTGAACATGATATGTATGGTATGCCTAAATCTATCAAATTTTAGTGTTGGTTACACATTGAGTCTGTTGACTCACCTCATTGTGGGAACATGTTCCAGGTGATGAACAGTGATGGACCGGGACGGTAGAACTTGTGGTGGCCATGCTCAGCTTAAAGTTTTATTTAATTTGGACATTTTATTTTATTTAAGTACTCTACAAATTTTATTTTGGGTTTTGTTTTATGTAATAAGGCTATAGTGATGATTTTATTGTTGTTTTAATTACTATGTTACGAACTTATGTTATTTAAAGATTAAGTCAATTTAATTAAAAATAAACTTTAAATGTTTTGTCACCTGAAATAAATGGGTTTTCAATATAAAAATAAACTTGTTTTCAACTCGAGCCCAACCCACAAACAAACTACCTTCAAAACACACAGTTTTCAAAGTAATCAAGAATTTTGAACCGGTTTACATCGAGGAACATACGAGATCCGGTCCGAGCTCATGGTAGGATGTGGGGTGTGTTCGATTTGATATCGAGCCCAATTTTAAACTCTACACGTAGTCTAAGGCCCAAAACATTTTCAAATCGAGCCCAAGGGAGTTTTATGGAAGTATTTCTGAAAATAGGCAGGTTTGATGGCATGGCACCTAAGTCTCTGACCCGCAGTCCACCAGGTAAGTACCCCTAACCATCTGTGTGATTATGTGATTTATAGAAGGGTAGAAAAGGAATGGAACGTAGAATAGAATGATAGGTACTAGAACCCCAGGACTAGTCTACCCCAACTACTATATAAGACTTAAATGCCTAACTAAACAAACCTATGGCTAAGTCAACCGAGTTAGGGTGTGGTAACTCCTATGCACATGTCTAGGATTGGATCCGGAAGAGCCTGGTATTTAAGCAGTCCTAGTGACTCACCTCCTCTTCGCAGGAATCCTACCTGGTGCGTAGCTTCGGTTCACCCTAACCCAGAGGACTTAGTGGGCGTGGCAACCCCTGTGCGCATGCCTAGGAATGGTTTCAGTGGGAGCTGGGTACTTAAGCAGTCCGTGTGACTCACCTCCTCTCCACTCGAATCCTACCTGGTGCGTAGCTTTGGTTCACCCTGACCAAGGAGACTCGGTCATAGGCTAAACCCAATAACTAAAACCCGAAAGGAAACTAGCCATGTTTTTTTTTTATATAAGAACCCTAATTTTAAAACTCTTAAAATCATTTTTCTTTAATTTGTGAAAACTATTTTTTTCCACACAATTTTTCAAAAAATTTTTGATTTATAAAATTACAAAAATACCCCTAGTGGTAAAATTACAAAAATGCCCTTAGTTTATAAAAATGTCTAAAATACCCACAGTTCTAATCAACATTTTCATTATTTTATAACAAGTCCAAAAACCCATATTTGCAAATTATCAAAAATACCTTGATTTTGGAAAATTACAAAATTGCCCCCAACTTACCAAAATTTCCAAAATGACCCTGATTTCTAAAATTTTTGCAACTTCATCGTTTTGGAAAATAAATTTCTCAAAAAGAACCCTCAAAGTTTTGCAAATTTTGAAATATTCTTGAATTATTAAACTTTACAAATTTAAACAGGTTAATTACCAAAATACCCCCGAGAATGAAAATTACCAAAATACCCTTATTGACAAAATTACCAAGGAACCTTATTTGACAAATTACGAAAATACCCAGAGGACAAATTACATAAATACCCCAGGTAGTGGAAAACAACAACAATGAAAACTACAACATTTCTCGAATGAGCGGAAGTTCATAATTGATTGATGGATATATGAATGTGAAGGCTGTGCATGTATGAATCTGAAAGAACCACTCTTAAAATTCTTTTCATAAAACTCCGTCGTGGATAATCGAGTGGAATGAGGGCTAATTCATAAAACTTTCTTAATCAGATTAAAGCGCATCATTAGATATGAGTTCTAGAGGACGCGGTCGTCATGGACGCGGTAGAGGAAGAATGGCTGTGTCAGAACCCGTTAGATCGGGTCAAGGGTCTGACAATGAGTTACCACCGCCACCACCACCCCCAGCTGTTGGTGTCGAGCAGCAGGCTCAGACGGGGGATGATCTTTGTATCGCAGTGTCTCTTCGAGTTCTAAAATGGTGGTGGGAGGGCGAAAATATGAGAGCTCGAAAGTCTGTACCTGAGCGACTCCGAGCCAACGGAGCTGAGGTGTTCCGTGGAGTGTCTGGTGTGGCACCCAGTACAGCTGAATACTGGTTGGAGGCGACCGAGCGCATTATGGATGAGCTCGACCTGACCCCTGAAGAGAAGTTGAAAGGAATGGTGGCACTGTTACGCGATGAAGCATATCAATAGTGGTTAACAGTTCGGGATGGTACCACAGCTGATGATCTGACCTGGGATTATGTTAAGACAGCGTATGAGAAGAAGTATGTGGGGACCAGATATATTGATGAGCAGAGGAAGGCTTTTCTGGGGCTGGTTCAAGGGAACAAGTCAGTAGCAGCGTATGAAGCTGAATTTCTGAGGTTGAGCCGATATGCTCGAGGAGTAGTAGCAACTGAGCATGAACGCTGTGTCTATTTTGAGGATGAACTAAGGGATGATTTGAGATTGTTGATAGCACCGCATCAGGAGCGGGAGTTTTCTGCTTTAGTAGAAAAGGCCAAGGTAGCCGAGGGAATTAAGGATGCTACAAAGCAGACTATGGATCGGAATAAACTAAAAAGAGGTTTTGGATCATCTGGAAAGGTTCAAAAGAGGCCTAGAGTTGATTGGCCGCAAAATCAGCAAGCTGGTACAGGATGGCAGTATCGTCCTTGTGATCATTGTGGAAAGAAGCACTTAGGGGAATACTGGAAAAAGATGGGAGGATGTTTTAGGTATGGGTCCAAGGACTATATGCTCAAAGATTGTCCTAAGAAACCAGATGAAAGTCGGTCAGCAGCTCAGAATGTTAATCAGGCTGGTAGAGGAGGACAGCAGCCTCAACGAGATCGTGGTTCGAATAACAGAGGTAATGGTACTGGCAGAGGATGTGGAACACAAGGCAGAGGTGCTGCTAACACTGAGGCAAGGCAGTCGGGTTTGGTTTATGCAGTTCACCGGAAGGAGGATGGTGATGCACCGGATGTTATAACCGATACGTTCCTTATTTATGGCAAGCCTTATTATGCCTTAATTGATGTGGGCTCGACCTATTCTTATGTTGCATGTAGTGTAGTGGAAACACTAGGCCTAGACTCTAAACTTTTGGATAGGCAGATAACTGTAGTAAGCCCATTAGGCCAAACTCTAGTGGTGGATAAGATCTTTCGGAATGTACCCCTAGAGATTTAGGGAGTGAACTTTCGGGCTGACTTAATGGAACTACCCTTTGGGGAGTTTGAACTCATACTTGGAATGGACTAGCTAGTAGAGCACCGAGCCATGTTGGATTGTGCGACTAAACGAATGGAACTAAGGACCCCGGAGGATGAAGTAGTGGTAATGATCAGAGAAAGAAAAAACTACCTATCTAACGTAGTTTCGGTATTGAAGGCTGAGAAAATGGTTAGGAAATGGTACAAGGCATTTCGGCTTTCGTCGATCTTGTGAAGCGCAAAAGAAGGGGAGTTAGTGGAGTTAGAACAGTAAAAGACTTTAAAGACGTATTTCTGGAGGAATTACCAGGAATACCCCCAGATAGGGAGGTGGAATTTGGAATAGATTTGCTACCGGGAACAGATCCTATTTCAATCGCTCCATACCGAATGGCGCCAAAGGAGTTAGTGGAGCTCAAGGCTCAAATCCAAGAATTGCTGGATCGTGGGTTCATTCGACCTAGTGTGTCTCTATGGGGAGCACCGGTCCTGTTTGTAAAGAAGAAGAACGAAACTATGCGTATGTGCATAGATTACCGTCAGTTAAATAAGCTGACCATTAAGAACAAGTATCTTTTGCCAAGGATTGATGGCTTGTTTGATCAGCTGAAAGGGGCCGCAGTATTTTCAAAGATAGACTTGAGGTCGGGATATCATCAATTGAAGGTGAAAGAGGCAGATATCCATAAGACAACTTTTAGGACAAGATACGGCCATTTTGAGTTTGTAGTAATGCCGTTTGGGTTGACAAACACCCCAGCCGCGTTCATGGATATGATGAACTAAGTTTTCCAACCTTACTTGGATAGGTTCGTCATCGTGTTCATCGACGATATTTTGGTGTACTCCAAGTCTGAAGAGGAGCATGATGAGCATCTCAGAGTTGTCTTTGCAAGTGTTAAGGAGAAGAAGCTCTATGCCAAATTCAACAAGTGTGAATTTTGGCTCAAGGAGGTGGTGTTCTTAGGGCATATGGTATCCGTAGAGGGAATAAGAGTGGATCTTAGGAAGATCGAAGTGGTGTTGGATTGGAAGCCACCTAGGTCTGTGGCTAAGATCCGAAGTTTCTTAGGTTTGGCAGGCTATTATAGAAGGTTCGTGGAAGGGTTCTCATCTATAGTCGCTTTTGACAAAGTTGTTAAGGAAGGAAGTACCCTTTGTATGGTCAAGAGCTTTGGATCTTAAGAAGGTTTTAACGAGGATTCAATGTTCGCCCATTTAAGTTTGTATGATGATGGAAGCATCTTGGCGATGCATGAGGTTAACTACGAGTTGCAATTGGCGTCAAGGTTTTCGCTCTTAAGGTATGGAGGCACTTGAATAAAGTGAAAGAGGGATAGTTGGTGATGAGGACTTAAGTGCTAAGCTACAAAGCAAGTGCAAAATGGAGAGTTGGAAGATTATGGCATTAATGGCGAAGGAGTGTTGTGTTTTGAAGTGAAAAGGTTTGTATGCCTAAGGATAAGGAACTTAGTTGGAAGAAGGATTCTTCAGAGTCACATGGTAGCCCTTATGCTATGCATCCTAGCCCTTAGGCATTAAGTTGTTGTCAGAGATCTAAGAGAACAATTTTGGTGGCCTGATCTTAAGCGGAAGTTCTTGAATTGTGGGAAAATGTCGACATGTCGACAAGTTAAGGCTGAACACCAAGTTCCATCGGGATTGCTTCAGCCAATCGAGATTCCACAGTGGAAGTGGGAAAGAATTACCATGGACTTCGTTAGTGGGCTTCCCCTTACGCCTACTAAGAAGGACTCGGTATGGGTAATAGTGGACCGTTTGACCAAGTCCGCGCACTTTATCCCGATAAGGGTTGATTATTCTCTTCAGAAATTGGCTAAACTATACGTGGCAGAGATTGTAAGGTTACACGGAGTGCCGGTGTCAATTATTTCGGATAGAGACCCAAGGTTCACGTCTCGATTTTGGAGGGCACTTCATCAAGCTTTAGGCACTAAGTTGGACTTCACTACGGCTTTTCATCCACAATCAGACGGGTAGTCTGAACGGGTAATACAAGTGTTGGAAGATATGTTGAGAGGCTGTGTGATGGATTTTCGAGGAAGCTGGGAGGATTACTTGCCTTTAGCAGAGTTTGCCTACAACAATAGTTGTCAGGCTAGCATTCGGATGGCACCATATGAAGCATTGTACGGTCGGAAGTGTCGAACTCCTACTTGTTGGACTAAGTTAGGAGAACGTCGAGTTTTGGGACCAGAGTTGGTGGCAGAAGCTGAAGAGAAGGTTGAGATAATCCGAGCACGGTTAAAGGAAGCCTCTGATAGGCAGAAGTCTTACGCCGACCTCAAGCGGAAGGAAATAGAGTTTGAAGTGGGAGACCAAATGTTTCTGAAAATCTCGCCTTGGAAGAATGTAATGAGGTTTGGTCAGAAAGGGAAGCAAAGCCCAAGGTTTATAGGGCCCTATCGAGTGCTAAAGCGAGTTGGGCCAGTGGCATATCAGCTAGAGTTGCCACCAGAGTTGCAGCAGATGCACGACGTATTCCATGTATCCATGATACGTCGCTACCGATAGGATCCATCCCATGTAGTACCAGTTGAAGAAGTGGAGCTAAGGCCAGACTTATCCTATGAGGAAGAGCCGATTCAAATCTTGGAACGAGACGTGAAAATATTACGGAGGAAGTCAGTTCTTCTAGTCAAAGTGTTATGGCGCAATCATGGATCGGAAGAAGCTTCGTGGGAGCCAGAAGAGGCAGTGCGACAACAATACCCTCAATTATTTTAGCTAGGAAATTTCGAGGACGAAATTATTTTAAGGGGGTAGAACTGTAACATCCTGAAAAGGGCCTATGCATTTTTGGTTTAATTGTACGAAATGACATGTCTTATGTGTTATGAATGTATTATGAACATTTTGGAAACTTGGAAATTTTAAGTTAAAAGAGGAAAGTGAACATTTTGGAAACTTAAGTTAAAAGAGGAAAGTGAACATTTTGGAAACCTGGAAATGTATGGAAATGTTAAGTTTAAAAAGAGGAAACTAAGGAAAGGTGGCCTTAAGAAAATTAATAGGAGGAATTTGACACACAAATAGGCTTGGAAAAGTGGCCTGAAGATACCACTTAAAGCCCAGTGAGTGATGCCACAAGCAGGTGCAATTGGGCCTGGGTTCGAGTCACTTGGGAAGCTAAAAATAAAAGTTTTATTTTGCTACAAGGAGTAGAGAGGTGGACGACACATGGCTAAATTCTAGGAGCTTTTATTCTTTTATAATTAGTGGATAAATAAGGGATAAATAAGAGATTTATTTATCATTATTTTCAAGAGATAATTGTTGGATTAAATTCTTTTAATTTGAATAAAGTGATAATTCAAGGGATAAAGCTATCAAAATAAGGAAGAGTGGTGGCCAAGTAAAGGACTCTAGCTAGTAATTTCGGCTACTAGAGGAAAAGAGGCCATTCATTCATTCACTCTTCCTTTGCCAAATTTCTTAAGCAGATTCTCCTCTCTCTGCTGAATTTCCAACAATTTTATTCTTCTTTTTGTTAGCCAAAGCCGAAATACCTTGTGTTCTAGCCGAATCCTCCATCTTTATTCTTCCTTCTCTTTTCCTTCTAATCCTCCAAAAGCCTAAGTAAGCCTTTTAAGGCCATAGCGAATATCTCAAGTGGCTTCAAGCTTAGTTCTTTGTTGAATTCAATATTAAGGGTAAGAATTTTATGGTCATTAATTTATTCTCTTCTTTAAGCCGCAACATAGGAACTAATATCGTTATTATTTTGTGGCCAAAATTATAAGGAGTGTTTCGGGGTTCTGCAACTGTCGACTCCAAGGAGGGATCTTTCGGAATTCAAGGATCTAAGGTAAGTCAGGATTTACATTCGGCCAAGGGCCATCTATGATGGTTTAATGTTGGAATCGAATCTAACATAGGTGTATAGGTATTTCGATAGACATCTAAGACAAGGGATACTTTTCGGGATTTGAGAATTTCAAGGTAAGTGTACTCACATATTCGGCCAAGGCCCTATCTTATGTACTTAGATCTATTTGTTTTAACCAAAAACTAACTGATTCAAGGGATCTAGTGATTAGCCGATTTCAAAGGGGAAGAATACAAGTTTCCGGGATTTGATTTTTAATTCAATCGGCAACAAGGTAAGTTTTGGTTGCAATAATCCTTCGGGATTTAGTCTTATGACCAAATAGGCTTTTACTAAATAGTAAGTGATTAATCTAATGTAGGAACTTGAGATCTAAGGCAGTAGATCAGATTTCGGGATTTCGGTGAAGTTGTTAAGCGAATCAATTGTAACACCCTAAAAATCCGAGTGTTTATATATTGCATGAATTGGTGTTTAGATTTTAAAGGAAAATTTCCTTACTTTTATTTTAGTGCTTATTGAAGTCCTAAAGAGGAATATAGCATAATTTGGATAAGGAATAAAATTTAATAATTGAGAATCTATTGAAGAGAAGCAAAGGTCATTAAGACTTAAGTTAAATTAAGTGTTAATGAGTGTCATAAGTTGAGTACATGGCATGGTGGAGTTGGCGCATGGGTTATAGCAAGAGGGAAGAGGTTCGAATCCCTTGTTTAGCACCTAGATTAATTTTTATTTTTAATTTTCTGCACATGGATAGCAAGTGTCGGCCAAGAACATATATGGTAAGTGTTGACCATGTTATTTTTGGTTAGTGTATCAAAGGTTTAAGGAAATAGTTAACATATGGCATGGAATCAAATACTTAAGGAAAGATAGGGGGAACATAAGGCACATATCAAGGGGAAATTTTGGAAACAAATCATGGCCAATTGACCATGTGTTGGATGGCAACTTGGTAAAGGGAGGGAGCCAAATTTTGTGTTAGTTTTGGCTTAGAATTCTTTTTTTCTCTTTGGTTATTCCTTGCACCTTGTGCAGAATTTTGTTTTCCTCTTTCAACTTTCATCTTGGCGAATTTTGCAATTGGTAAAGCTCAAGTTTTGTGATCATTTGGTAATTGTTATTTCATTAGCCATTCTTTGTGTCTTTTCCTTGAGTGTCGAAATCAACCATACCAAAAAGAACCATCTTCTCTCTTTTCTTTTACCATGGCCGAATGTACTCTCTCCTAAATCCATCTTTTTCTTCTCTTCTCTTTGAAATCAAATAACACAATCATCATCTCTTTTTCATATTTCAATTCTTTTCAATCAAAGTTTCTCCATCAAAACACTCTCTTGGCCGAATACTAGAGTGCCTTAGCCGAATCTTAATTCTTTCCCTTTTGATCATACATAGCCGAAATCTTCATCTATCACAAACACCTTTTCTCAAGCCTTTCTTCTTGATCGTGGATTATAGGTAAGGGGTTCTTCTTTTTCGTTTTCGTTTTATTAAAGTGTTATGGCCAAATGTTTATGGTGTTATGAAGGCCTTTTTGGATCGAAATAAACATTCGTTCTAATAACGCTTCATTCGTTATTATATAGTGCAATAACGGAAGATCGGAACTCAAGAGATCGGGAGAATCGTAGAAACGTTGGAATCGATTTCTTGTGGTAAGGAAATCACATTTTTTTAAAAAGCCTCTAGTACTATTCGATATTATTTTAGATCTAACTAATACTCCTTTGATCGTGAAGACTTTCAAAATAGGGAAGAAAAGGGCGGTGGTTAGTCACGTTAAGAGGGGCGGATCTGTAAATCCCCCATTTAAACGAAGAGCGGTTTCGGCAGTCCGGGATTTTCCACCGGGTTGCGGACCATCTTAGAAGGAGTCAATTATTCAAGTAGTACGAACTTAGAGCCATTATACGTTGGTGGATTCTCGGCGATGAACGAATCAATAAACGGGGAGAAGCCGAAAATCGAAGTGATTCAAAATCAAGAGGGTAAGATTTTGGATCTATTACCGATTAAGAATATTTTTATGAAATAGTATTCTAACGGATCGAAATGTGTTTTAGGTGGCGAGGAGCGAGAAGGATTAGTACTCTCGGTATCGAGGTGTGTAACTTCACACTATTTTTTCGGTTGGATGTCAATATCGGTATGTAAGTAAAAATCGTAAAACGACTAGATCGGTAAAAATGTAAAAGCGATATTTTGACAAAATACGTAAAACGACTAAATCGTGAAAATTACAAACGCCCTCAAGAAATTATTTGTTATTACGAAAATTGTATGTTTCGATAAATTGGGCCAAAATACTCTAGTTCGATAAATTGGGCCAAAATACTCTAGTTCGATAAATTGGGCCAAAATACTCTAGTTCGATAAATTGGGCCAAAAATACTCTAATCGATAAATGGGCCAAAGCCCACTAAACTGCTAAATGGGCAAATTACTAAGTTATTTATTTTGGGCCAAATGAAATGTTTAATGAAAAACCCACCAATGTTATAAATTAAATTAAAAATTTTTATATGACTATATTTTGCTATATAAGCATACTTGCATGGGGTGGGGTATATGAAGAGAAGAATGGCCTGTTGCCAAAATCTAGTTCGGTGGCTCTGCCACAATTATGGCTTATTGCCTCTAGTTCGGTGGCTCTGCCACAATTATGGCTTATTGCCTCTAGTTCGATTGGCTTTGCCACATTTATAAAAAGGCTTAATGCCTAGATTGGTGTGTTGGCGGGTGGGTTGACTCGATCCCCAGGTGTGATGGTTGATACGGGGTGTTAGCGGATGGATATTAGGTTTGGTTGGGAAATTCATTTTACATGCATTTTAAATTATTTTATTTTATGATATATTGTTGAATTACGTAATTGGGCTCAAGCCCAAAGATAATATCTTGACGATCCGGCCCAATAATGGTGGTAAGTGAGTTACACACCGAGTTCTAAGTAACTCACCCCTTTTAATTTTTCCATCTCGGGTAATGGAAATTGGCGTGGACTTGGGCGAGGATGACCTCGTGGAGGCCATCTTGCAAAACATGGGTTATTTAAACTTTGGACTTTTTAATAAGTATTTTTACTATTTTGGGTTATTGTAATAAGGGCCTTTATAAATAATTTATGGATTTTATGTGTGTTGGGTTTTAAACTATACTTTGGACTTTTGAACATGGACTATGATTATATGATGTTTTTTTTAAAATAAATTTGGGTTTTCCAAAGATATGAAATTCTTTTTATAAACATTTTATTATTGTTAACTCTTAATTAAAAATACCTAAAAGCTTTTGATAATACATGATTTTCAACTAATGTTTTCTAATATTTATCAAATGCAAATACTCTTCTAATTTTATAAATCCTATAAATAATATTGTAGCTTTCAACTTATTGAAGATTTAAACACAGCTCGATTCAGGTAACAAACCAAATCTAGTCTTAATGCATAGACCGGGTTTGGGTGTTACATTTAGTAATATCGAGCAGTTTCAAAAACTCTACCGTGGTTTGGGTTCGCAAATAATTTACGTATGAAATCGTTCAAATTTTTTGATCAAGATGGCACCACAAGCATCCCAGCAACAAGTCAAGTAAGTATTTATTGCTTAGTAATTACTATAATATAATCATAGGAACACTCTAGAACTTCTAGTTTTAGATGTGAAAACCGTAGAGATTGAGACTATAGGATATGTTGCGAAAAAACAACTTTATATCTCAAATCTCATAAAATATCGTTAATAAATACCGAAATAAATTTTACGATTCATAAAACTTGTAATCGATAAAACGAACGAGCTATCATGAGCACTAGAGGACGTGGTCGTGGGCGCTTGATAGACGTGGCCGTGGTAGAGGCCGAGGTGCTACTATCAAGCACCAAATCATATGCTGTAAGTAGACGACCAAGTCAATTGAAAGTGAGACGGGATCACGCGATCACATGGAAGAAGATAATGCATTGACTCAAGCAATGTGCGAGTCTTGGAAAGGGTCATTGGAGCTAGAATTGGGCCAACAACTCGTGGGTCAATTTGAGCGACTTAAGGCAAATAATGCGAAGTTTTAGGGAGTCTCGGTGTAGCTCAAATGTAGCTGAATCTTGGCTCAAGTCGTGGAGCGGATTATGGATGATATGGAATGTACTGTCGAGCAAAAACTGAGAGGAGCTGTATCCTTGTTAAGAGATGAGGCGTATCAGTGGTGGCTCACTGTTCGAGAAGGCACCGAAGCTGCACTGATTAATTGGGAATTCTTTAAAGCTACCTTCCAAGGAAAATATGTTGGAACGAGTTATGTAGACGCTCGAAGGAAAGAATTTCTGAATCTTGTCCAAGGAAGTAAGACCGTGGCAAAGATATGAAGTCGAGTTTTACGTCGAGCCGTTATGCTTGGGACAATTGTAGCAACAGATCACGAACGTTGTCTGCGTTTCGAGGATGGACTTAATGATGAATTGAGGGTTCTGATTGCTCCACAGCAAGTTAGAAATTTTTCGACTCTCATGGAGAAGGCCAAAATAGCCGAAGAGGCTAAGAATTCGAAACAAGCAAAGCAGAGAAAATTCAAACAAGAGAGAGACACACGCGATGCGTTCGTCAAAGAGATTCTAGAAGAAACCTCGGAATGATGAATCAGTTCAAGGTAGAACCCCGATAACAAATAATCGGAGTCGAGATTGCACTGAGTGTGGGAAAAGACATTTTGGAGAATGTTGGAATAAAACGGGTGCATGCTACAAATGCGGTTCAATGGATCATCAGTACAAAAATTGTCCTCGACGTATGGATACGACTCAAGAAGTTCGTAATAATGATGCACGATCGGCCAGAGGTAATCAAGACCACCGAGAGGTCGTGGACCGGTCGTGGTGGTAATGGGGCTGGTCGTGGTCAAGGTGCACCGGTCGAGGCAATGGTCATAGAGGAAATGCGATGCAAGATAGCACGGATCGGTCTATGCGGTTAGGCGCCATGAGACGGCAATGCACCAGATGTGATAACTGGTACGTTCTTCATTTTTGATGTACCTGTTATTGCCCTAATAGATATTGGCTCTACCCATTCATATGTATCTAGTGCCATATCCGAAACACGAAATTAGAATCAAATTACCGATAGTGAGATGATGATAATTAGTCCTTTAGGGCCGATCGATAATTGTTAATAAAATATTTAAAGACGTGCCCTTAAAAATTCAAGAGGAGATATTCTTAGAAAACTTGATAGAACTACCTTTCGGCGAGTTCGATCTCATTACAGGCATGGATTGGTGGTTAAACATCGGCGCAATTGGATTGTCTGAAAAATAAATGTCGATAAGAACCTCGGATGATAAGGAAGTCATAATGATTGGTGAGCGAAGGAACTATCGGCAAATGTGGTATCTGCATTAAAGGCGGAGAAGTTGGTGCGGAAAGGATATGGAGCATTCCTAGCCTTTATCGTGCTTTGGATGCTAAAGAGTTATCTGTGGATCATGTGAGGACGGTGAAGGAATTTTACGATGTATTTCCAAGAACTTCCCGGTATACCTCAGTTGGGAAGTAGAGTTTGGCATTGAGCTTTTGCAGATAGCTCCGGTGTCCATTGCTCCTTATAGAATGGCAAGAAGGAGTTGGTGAGCTCAAAGCTCAAATTCAAGAATTCTTGGATCGGGATTTATTCGACCAAGTGTGTCTCAGTGGGGAGCACCATTACTTAAATCAAGAAGAAGGATGGATCGATGCATATGTGCATTGACTACGAACAATTGAATAAATTGACGATCAAGAATCGGTATCCTCTGCAGAGAATTGACGACTGTTTGATTAATTACAAGGAGCTTGAGCTTTCTCCAAAATTAATTTGAGGTCGGGTTATCACCACTCAAGGTGAAAGAAGCGGACATTTATAAGACGGCATTTCGGACACGTTACGGACACTATGAGTTTGTAGTGATGCCGTTTGGACTAACCAATGCACCAGCTGCATTTATGGACATGATGAACCGAGTCTTTCAACCATATTTAGACCGGTTTGTGGTAGTGTTCATAGATGATATATTAGTTTATTAGAAATGAGGAGGAACATGACCAAATTTGCGGATAGTATTACTGACTACTTCGTGATAAACAATTATATGCAAATTTAGTAAATGCGAATTTTGGCTTAAGGAAGTGACTTTCCTTGGTCATGTAGTATCAGCCGAAGGAATAAGGGTGGATCCTCGGAAAATTGAGGCTATTCTGGATTGGAAACCACCAACATCGGTAGCTGAAATTCAGAGTTTCTTGGGTTTGGCTGGATACTATAGACGTTTTGTAGAGGGTTTTTGTTGATTCTTGCACCTAACTAAACTGCAAGCGAAAGGGAGCTCCGTATATTTGGACTGAAAAGTAGCAAGAGAGTTTCGAGAAATTGAAGAAGATCCTGACGGAAGCTCCAGTTTTGATTCAGCCGGAGGCTGGAAAAGAATTTACTGTTTATTGTGATGTGTCTCACACGGGTTTGGGTTGTGTGTTGATGCAAAATGGAAAAGTGGTGGCTTATGCTTCTCGTCAATTGAGACCACACGAAGTAAACTACCCTACGCATGATTTGGAGTTAAATTGCTTGTCTTTGCTCTAAAGATTTGGAGGCACTATCTCTATGGTGAGAAATCTATAATCTACACGGATCACAAGAGTCTTAAATACCTCCTTACCTAAAAGGAGTTAAATTTGAGACAAAGAAGATGGGTAGAATTACTAAAAGATTATGATTTCTCGATCGAATATCATCTGGAAAGGCTAACGTGGTAGTAGACGCGTTAAGTCGTAAGACGATGATCCGAATTAAGAGCTTTGTTTGCCCATTTGAGTCTATACGAGGATGGCAGTTTGTTAGCGAACTTCAATTGAAGCCTCTTGTGGCTGGAACAAATCAAGGAAAAACGGACATCAGATGAGAAGTTGGGACCTTTACTTCGGCAAGTTGAAAATGGTGAAATTGAGGATTTTGGAATAAACACGGAAGGTGTGTTATGCTTTCGAGGAAGAGTATGTATGCCTAAGGATTCAGACCTGAGGCAACTGATTCTACGGGAGGCGCATAGTAGCCCTTATGCTATGCATCCCGGAGGAAATAAGATGTACCAAGATCTCCGTGAATAGTATTGGTGGCGTGGTTGAAACGTGAAATTTCAGAATTTGTGGGAAAATGTTTGACTTGTTAGCAAGTGAAGGCAGAACATCAATTACCGTCTGGGTTGTTACAACCGATAAAAATTCCTCTTTGGAAATGGGAACGGATAACCATGGATTTTGTTAGTGGGTTACCTTTAACACCTACTAAGAAAAATTCTGTGTGGGTAATTGTTGATCGGTTGACGAAGACTGCTCATTTCTGCCGATCCGTCGGATTATTCATTCTGAAGTTAATGGCTGTATGTATCTGAAATTGTGAGGTTGCATGGGTACCGCATCTATTATATCGGATAGGGACCCTAGGTTTACATCACGATTTTGGAAAGCTCTGCATGAAGCCTTGGGGACAAAGTGAACTTGATCGGCTTTTCATCCTCGATCGATGGTCGGTCGGAGAGAGTAATTCGAGATATTGGAAGATATGTTAAGGGGATGTGTAATCGACTTGAGGGTAGTTGGGAAGATTATCTACCACCGGCGTAATCCGTATAACAACAAATATCGGTCTAGCATTCGATGTCACCTTACGAGGCATTGTATGGTCGTAAGTGTCGTTCTCCTATTTGTTGGTGAGTTGGGCGAAAAATGATGTTAGGTCCCGAGATGATATCCGAGATGAGGATAAGGTAAAGTTATTCGAGCACGGTTGAAAGAAGCCTCGGATGATGTAAGTCGATGCGGACACTGGCGAAGGGATATCGAGTATGATGTGGGGATCGGGTTTTCTTGAAGGTATCTCCTTGGAAAAAGATCTTGATTTGGAAGGAAGGGCAAGTTAAGTCCTAGATACATGGACCTTATCGTGTCTTTGAAGCGTGTTGGTCCAATGGCTTATCGATTGAGTTACCTCCTAATTGGATCAAATCCATAATGTTTTCATGTTTCCATGTTGAGGCATTATAGATCGGATCCTTCGTACATTATACCGGTAGAAGAATTGGAGCTGAATTCAGATTTGTCTTTTGAAGAAGAACCAGTGGAAATCTTAGACCGAGATGTTAAGGTGCTAAGAAAAAGAACCGTGCCGTTGGTCAAAGTTCTATGGCGTAACCACGGAGTGGAGAAAGCTACGTGGGAGCCCGAAGATGCAATTCGACAACAATACCCTCACCTCTTTCAACCAGGTAAATTTCGAGGACGAAATTTTCTTTAAGGAGGGTAGAGTTGTAACACCCTAAAAATCCGAGTGTTTATATATTGCATGAATTGGTGTTTAGATTTTAAAAGAAAATTTCCTTACTTTTATTTTAGTGCTTATTGAAGTCCTAAAGAGGAATATAGCATAATTTGGATAAGGAATAAAATTTAATAATTGAGAATTTATTGAAGAGAAGCAAAGGTCATTAAGACTTAAGTTAAATTAAGTGTTAATGAGTGTCATAAGTTGAGTACATGGCATGGTGGAGTTGGCGCATGGGTTATAGCAAGAGGAAAAGGTTCGAATCCCTTGTTTAGCACCTAGATGAATTTTTATTTTAATTTTACGCACATGGATAGCAAGTGTCGGCCAAGAACATATATGGTAAGTGTTGACCATGTTATTTTGGTTAGTGTATCAAAGGTTTAAGGAAATAGTTAACATATGGCATGGAATCAAATACTTAAGGAAAGATAGGGGAACATAAGGCACATATCAAGGGAAATTTTGAAACAAATCATGGCCAATTGACCATGTGTTGGACTGACAACTTGGTAAAGGAGGGAGCCAAATTTTGTGTTAGTTTTGGCTTAGAATTCTTTTTTTCTCTTTGGTTATTCCTTGCACTGCAAAATTTTTGTTTTCCTCTTTTCAACTTTCATCTTGGCGAATTTTGCAATTGGTAAAGCTCAAGTTTTGTGATCATTTGGTCATTGTTATTTCATTAGCCATTCTTTGTGTCTTTTCCTTGAGTGTCGAAATCAACCATACCAAAAGAACCATCCTCTCTCTTTCTTTTACCATGGCCGAATGTACACTCTCCTAAATCCATCTTTTCTTCTCTTATCTTTGAAATCAAATAACACAATCATCATCTCTTTTCATATTTCAATTCTTTTCAATCAAAGTTTCTCCATCAAAACACTCTCTTGGCGAATACTAGAGTGCCTTAGCCAATCTTAATTCTTTCCTTTTGATCATACATAGCCAGAAATCTTCATCTATCACAAACACCTTTTCTCAAGCCTTTCTTCTTGATCGTGGATTATAGGTAAGGGTTCTTCTTTTTCGCTTTCGTTTTATTAAAGTGTTATGGCGAATGTTAATGGTGTTATGAAGGCCTTTTGGATCGAAATAAACATTAGCTTCTAATAACGCTTCATTCGTTATTATATAGTGCAATAACGGAAGATCTAACTCAAGAGATCGGAGAATCGTAGAAACGTTGGAATCGATTTCTTGTGGTAAGGAAATCACATTTTTTTTAAAGCCTCTAGTACTATTCGATATTATTTTAGATCTAACTAATACTCCTTTGATCGTGAAGACTTTCAAAATAGGGAAGAAAAGGGCGGTGGTTAGTCACGTTAAGAGGCGGGATCAGAAATCCCCATTTAAACAAAGAGCGGTTTCGACGATCAGGATTTTCCACCGGTTGCGGACCATCTTAGAAGGAGTCAATTATTCAAGTAGTACGAACTTCCGAGCCATTATCGTTGGTGGATTCTCGGCGACGAACGAATCAATAAACGGGGAGAAGCCGAAAATCGAAGTGATTCAAAATCAAGAGGGTAAGATTTTGGATCTATTACCGATTAAGAATATTTTTACGAAATAGTATTCTAACGGATCGAAATGTGTTTTAGGTGCCGAGGAGCGAGAAGGATTAGTACTCTCGGTATCGAGGTGTGTAACTTCACACTATTTTTTCGGTTGGATGTCAATATCGGTATGGAAGTAAAAATCGTAAAAATGACTAGATCGGTAAAAACGTAAAAACTGATATTTTGACGAAAATACGTAAAAACGACTAAATCGTGAAAATTACGAAAATGCCCTCGAGAAATTATTTGTTATTACGAAAATTGTATGTTTCGATAAATTGGGCCAAAATACTCTAGTTCGATAAATTGGGCCAAAATACTCTAGTTCGATAAATTGGGCCAAAATACTCTAGTTCGATAAATTGGGCCAAAAATACTCTAGTTTGATAAATGGGCCAAAGCCCACTAAACTGCTAAATGGGCAAATTGCTAAGTTATTTATTTTGGCCAAATGAAATGTTTAATGAAAAACCCACCAATGTTATAAATTAAATTAAAAATTTTTATATGACTATATTTTGCTATATAAGCATACTTGCATGGGGTGGGGTATATGAAGAGAAGAATGGCCTGTTGCCAAAATCTAGTTCGGTGGCTCTGCCACAATTATGGCTTATTGCCTCTAGTTCGGTGGCTCTGCCACAATTATGGCTTATTGCCTCTAGTTCGGTGGCTTTGCCACATTTATAAAAAGGCTTAATGCCTACGATTGGTGTGTTGGCGGGGTGGGTTGACTCGATCCCCACAGGTGTGATGGTTGGTACGGGGGTGTTAGCGGATGGATATTAGGTTTGGTTGGGAAATTCATTTTACATGCATTTTAAATTATTTTATTTTATGATATATTGTTGAATTTCAGAATTGGGCTCAAGCCCAAAGATAATATCTTGACGATCTCGCCCAATAATGGTGGTAAGTGAGTTACACATCGAGTTCTAAGTAACTCACCCCTTTTAATTTTTCCATCTCGTAATGGAAATTGACGTGGACTTGGTAGAGGATGACCTCGTGGAGGCCATCTTGCAAAACATGGGTTATTTAAACTTTGGACTTTTTAATAAGTATTTTTACTATTTTGGGTTATTGTAATATGGGCCTTTATAAATAATTTATGGATTTTATGTGTTTGGGTTTTAAACTATACTTTGGACTTTTGAACATGGACTATGATTATATGATGTTTTTTTTTTTAAAATAAATTTGGGTTTTCAAGTATATGAAATTCTTTTTATAAGCATTTTTATTATTGTTAACTCTTAATTAAAAATACCTAAAAGCTTTTGATAATACATGATTTTCAACTAATGTTTTCTAATATTTATCAAATGCAAATACTCTTCTAATTTTATAAATCCTATAAATAATATTGTAGCTTTCAACTTATTGAAGATTTAAACACGATCGATTCGGGTAACAAACCAAATCTAGTCTTAATGCATAGACCGGGTTTGGGGTGTTACCTCAGTGTAATACTACACTAATCTTAATAGATTTATGGCTTTAACTTGATATATGTGTTAATATGAAAGTGTAAGAATGTGGCTAAAGTACCATGTTATGGTACAAAGTACTCAGCTACGTTTCCTACTCCTACTAGGATTACGAAATATGTTATATTTAACATGTGAAAAGTGACATAAATATGGATTTAAGTATGATATGCATGATATGAATAATATGGGGCATTCGGGTTATATGAAAAAGGGGAAGTGAAAGTGGTGACTTCGGTCTCACTATCTGAATGTGGTGACTTCGGTCACATTATCTGAATGTGGTAACTTGTTTACATTATCTCAATGTGGTGTCTCATGACACAATTATTTAATCTGGTGGCTATGCCACGAATTTTATATGGGCGATGAGCACGCCATTGCAATGATCGCCTTCGATGGTGTGTAGCGGATGGAGGGTTGACTTAGTAGTCCCCACGGTGTGCAGGTTGGTATGGGGATGTGTAGCAGATAGCATCTAGGTTTGGGTTCGGGATTGCATCATTATCTTGAATTATTATGTGAACATGATAAGTATGGTATGCTTAAATCTATTAAATTTTAGTGTTGGTTACACATTGAGTCTGTTGACTCACCCCGTTGTGGGAACATGTTCCAGGTGATGAACAGTGATGGACCGGGACGGCAGAACTTGTGGTGGCCATGCTCAGCTTAAAGTTTTATTTAATTTGGACATTTTATTTTATTTAAGTACTCTACAAATTTTATTTTGGGTTTTGTTTTATGTAATAAGGCCATAGTGATGATTTTATTGTTGTTTTAATTACTATGTTATGAACTTATGTTATTTAAAGATTAAGTCAATTTAATTAAAAATAAACTTTAAATGTTTTGTCACCGAAATAAATGGGTTTTCAATATAAAAATAAGCTTGTTTTCAACTCGAGCCCAACCCACAAACAAACTATCTTCAAAACACACGAGCTTTCAAAGTAATCAAGAATTTTGAACCGGTTTACATCGAGGAACATACGAGATCCGGTCCAGGCTGTGCTCGTAGGGTGTGGGTGTTTCATTTTGTGTTAGTAATACAAATACATTATAATACATTATTGTATTATGTATTAGTAATATATCAATTTAGTATTGGTTTAAGGTCGGGTTAGGTAATCGGTTTCAATTTTTGATAATAGTTATATAATATATTACTATATTATTATTAAAGCTTAATTTTATATATTTTAATAATTATTATTTTATATATTTTTTATACATATATAATTATAGTATTCAAATCATTTGTATTAAATTGACGTTTTCAAAAATTATTTCACTTTATAATTTAATATAATAAAATTATTATTAATTATTTTCTTATTAATAAATTTTTAATATAAGTATACAATGCTTATGAAACACTTTCAAAAATATAGTCATTTATTTACATTTTATTTTTATTTTAAGTAATATTATAAAATTATATTAATTATTAATACTTATTATGATTGTTCAATTATAAATTGAGATTTTTTGGGCTTTGGATTGAATTTATCTTGAAGTTAGGTCAAATTGATCTTGAGCTTGAATCAGTTATAGGTTTGAGCTTTCTCGAGCTCAAATTTATTATGGGCTCAGATCGTAACGAGTTCAAATTGGTACGGACAGAAAAATTATATTAATTATTAATACTTATTATGATTGTTCAATTATAATTTTCAAATACACGAAAAGCATAGAGACTTATAGCATATTTCAACCAATATAATAGGTTTTGCAGACACCATAAATTAAGGTTTTCAAATCGATACTAGAGTTTTGTAAAGTCCAAAGTCGATAGATTGTATGATATAGCAAGCATCCATATATAATAGCAAGCATAGACATAAAAAGATGGTCATGGGAAGGAGAAGGTACTCACGAATTGTTCCTAAAGTCTTTGAGGACTCCAATATCTGGATTTCACCAGAGAAAAAGTTGGTACACAAATTGCTGCCACAAATAGCAATCATCAAAATTTTTAGGAACGTGTTAATTCAATCCTAAAACATATTGTTGCCATAAATCGCAAGTTTAGCACAAGGCCACGAAACTTACGTCTGCATGTGGAGGAGATAGGTGTGGATATTGAGAAGGTGCAAATGTCGCTATCGTTTAAGCGAAAGAAAGGGCTCATCTTGTGATTGGTTGTTTAACGACTACCAAAGCCTCGTCAAAGTGGTGAAATTAGTAACCCACAAATACTGCTTCAACTCGTAAGTACTGACAGCAACTCAATGTGCATTAGCATACTTTCATTTGTGATATAATATTAGTATAAGTGATATAATCTTGCTTAGTTTCTATATAAAGCAAGCGAGGTTACCAAACCCAATCAAGGATTTAGTGGCAAGATTTAGAGTTTACCAAACTCAACCAACCCATGGCAATTAAAAAGAATAATTTTTTCTCACTATAATGCGAAACCCGATAGAAGAAGGCATTTTCTCGTAGGAAATATGCAGATACTGTGAGGTCCAAGCAATATCATAACCCATCTGCACTATAATGTTAACCTATAATCTTTAACATTACACATATTTATCCTTTATTTTATGTAAGTGTATGAATTCTAATTAAAATTTATCCTGCAATGCTTATAATTATTAATTAAAATTGAAACAATAATAACTTATAACTTAAAACAAACACTCTCTTTTTACATTCTTCTTAATTATATATTTCAGTATCGAACCTGATTTCAAAGTTCAATCTAGCACTTAAAGTTATTTTTATCTAATTACATATTTGAACTTGGTTTTCAAGGTTCAATTTGATATTTTTGTCCAATTGGATAGCTAAACTTGACTTTTATGTTCAAATTGGTACATAAACCAGCTTTTTTGTCCAAATTAATGCTTATAATAAATGTTTTGTTTAAACCAATTTAAATTATGAAGCCAAACTTAAGTACTAATTTAAACAAAAAAAAAATCAAGTTCAGATATCTAATTTAAAACTTGAGGCCAAATTTAAATATTAAAATAGACCAAAAAAAAAATTAAAAGTACAAATTTGAAACTTAAAACCAAGTCCGGACAAAGTGGAATAAACATTTAAAAAATATTCTCTATTCCACCCCACTTTGGATGTGTAAAAGGGTGGGGCTTTTCCATCAATATCGATGGCACTATTGGGGAGGGACCATCTAAGCATGGGCATACTAATTGATGGAACTTAAGGGTAAACAACAAATTTCATCCTATACCCAACAAAATTTAATTTAAAAACTACAAGTCGAACAACATTATTATCATTTCCATATCGATCATTAGAAGCACATAAATCAAACTACCCAACAAAAGCATTCTTTAAAAGCATCGCACTAATTCACCAAATCTAAAGCGTAAAAAGAAACTAAGCGAGATCTACGAAAAAAGAAACTAAGCGGAGAAAAACAAAAATCGTTGAACGAAATAGTGAAGAACACAAACACAAGTTAGGATCATATGTACCTTTCACGGAGGAAGCAGAGAATCGAAGAGAGGTTCAGAGATTTTGACCGAGAGCGCTAGGGGATTTTGGGGAGAAATTAGGGATTAAGAGGTCTGTTTTGGGGGAGGAGGATGACTCGGGGTAAATCGAGGAAAAATACGGTCCGCTTTTGTTTAAAAAATTGGCATTTTCTCGTTTTCAACAAGTGCCACTAAATTACCTTAAAAACGACGCGTTTGAATTAATGGTTCCACTAACACTCTAAATAAAATGACATCGTTTCAATTAAATTGTCGGGTTATTTGCGGCATTTCATATAAAGCGCCACTAGAACTCTAAAGAAAACGGCGCCGTTTGAATTAAAGTTAATACTTTTTTATGGCGTTTTATAAAATGCCGCTAATACTAATCTATTGCGGCGTTTTACTGCTAACGCCGCTAATGCCCCCATGTAAACGACGTCTTTTTGTTTATTAATATGTTTATTGATATGCTTTTTGCGGCGTTTTTCACAAAAAAAATGACGCTAATACCAATAATTTTATTAGTTTATTTATTTATTAAATTCCTTTAAAATATTTTTGTTTTCTTTGTAACACTATATTTAAATTATATAGTTCTATAATTTAAGTTCTCATACCTAAATCATAAAACCCTAAATTATACACCTAAAAAGTATATCATATGATACACTAAACCCCAAATTATACACCATAAACCCCGACTAAATTATACATATACATTAAACCCTAAACGCAAATCATACATATATTATAAGGTGCGTATAATTAAAGATATAATCTTATTGCAAACTGTAAACCCTAAAATAATTTAAATTTTATCTCTTTTATCAAAATCTTAAACCCTTATTAAACCCTAAACACTAATACTCTAACTTTGTTGTTCGATTGATTTAAGTACTAAACCCTAAACCCTATAAATCTAAACACTAAAATTAAACTATAAACCCAAATTAAACCCTAAACCCTAAAACCCTAAACCCTAACCTAAACCCCATAAATCTAAACACTAAAAATTAAACTATAAACCCAACCTAAACCCTAAACCTTAAAACCTTAAAACCCTAAACCCTAAACCCTAAACCCTAACCTAAACCCTATAAATCTAAACACTAAAATTAAACTATAAATTAAATTTTTTCTACCGTCATTATTATTTTTTATTATAAATAATTTATATTTTAATTAAGATAAAATATTTATATTTTAAATATTCAATTAAAAATAAATTAAATATTCGATTAATTTTTTAAATCCTAAACCCTAAACCCTAAACCATAAACCATTAACCCATATCCTGTAATCCATAATCCCAACCACTAACCCTAAACCTTAAATCATAGACTCTAAACTTTAAACATTAAATCTCGAACTATAAACCCTAAATTCATAACCTTCTCAACTTATATTGACAAGAAAACGAGAAACCCTAAACTCGTTTTTTGCGACATTTTTAGTACAAACGCCACTAACTTTTTACAATTTTTATACTGAAATTAAAACGAGGACGTTTTGTTTTGAAATAAAAAATAATTTCGCGGCGTTTATGAATAAAATGCCGCAATAAGTTCATTTTTTGCGGCGTTTTTAGTACAAACGCCACTAATTTTTTTGCAATTTTTATACTGTAATTAAAACGAGTACATTTTGTTTTGACATAAAAAAATAATTTAGCGGCGTTTTTAGAGAAACGCCGCTATTGCTTGGCCTGGAAACAAAACAGCGCCGTTTGAGTATTTGAATAATTAGATATTTTGCGGCGTTTTTACACAAGCGCCGCTAATGCTCAGACTTATAGCGGCGTTTTTCAACAAGCACCGCTAATGCTCAGACTTATGGCGGCGTGTTTAAACAAGCGCCGATAATACTCAGACTTATAGCGGCGTTTTAACAAAAGCTGCTAATGCTCGACCTATAGCGGCGTTTAACAAAAGCGCCGCTAATGTTTCATTCTATAGCGTTTTTCAAAAGCGCTAATGCTCGACCTATAGCGTTTTTACAAAAGCGCAGCTAATGCTCGACCTATATAGCGTTTTACAAAAGCGCTCTAATTCTCTAATCTTTAGCGGCGTTTGAGTAAAAACGCGCTATTTATCATTTTAGCGGCGTTTTGGTTAAAAATGCACTATTGCTCAACTTTTTATGCGGCATTTGTATTCAAACGCCACCAATGTATAATATTTACGGCGTTTTTTTTTTAAAAGGCCGCTAAAAATGCCAGTGAAAGTCTGTTTTGGTATAGTGATAGGAAATAATACTATATAATATACAAAAGTTTAAAATATATAATATAATAACTAATAAATAAGTCTTAAAAATATTATATAATAAAATAATTAAATTAAATAAAATAATAAATAATAATAGTTTAAAATACATAAGGATAATATATAATAAAAATATATACAAGTTTTACACTATTAATAAATTAATATACAAATAATAAGATTAATATAATATTTTAACATAATAAAATAATTAAATATAATATTAGAATAGTTTAAAAAAATAAAATAAAAATAAATAAAGAAAGGAGGATTAAATAACAAATAAAAATATATATAAAAAGGGATTAAAACAAAAGGCGCTTCGTACTGCAAGGGTTATTATGGAAATTTTGCCAAATTTTCAAAACGACGCCGTTCAGATTTAAGCCTTTAAGGAGCCTGAGGATTAAAATGAAATAGAATATAAGTTTTAGGGCTAAATTGTAAATACGAAAAAATGCTATTGGACATAATTATAAATTTGAAAAAATGTGGAAGGGTCTATAGGGCAATTAGACCCTTAAACAAAAACACGCGGATCCTCCCCGGGTCGGGTCAACACGTGGATCCTCAGCTTTAAAACGGCGTCGTTTTGGTCATTAACTGACCACCTAAAAATGGTGTCGTTCCTTTGGCCTACAAAAGTAAAAAACGGGCCCAAAAATTCATTTTATACATTGTTTTTTAAAAAAAAAACATAAGAGAGCTCTGAAATGCTCTCTTCCCTTGATCTGAGGTCGACTGCCCTTACTCGATGATGGCCGTCAGACGCCATGTGACATGCCGCCAGATATATGGCGATTCGAGACTTCGCTTTTGTAAAGCTTGATTTAGAAAGGTAAAGGGCTTTTCTTTTATTTTATTTAGTGTACATTCAATATTTGCATGAATAAAAAAATAAATAAAAATAAAATAAAATAACATGAATATAAATCGAAAATCACCTTCTGTTTTAGTGATTTTTTTTTATTTCTCTGAATATTTTGTGTATTTCCTTTTGTCCATTTTTGTGAAGTATTTTTGTATGCTTTTTTTATAGATTATTGTGGGTTTTTTATAACCCGAAAAAATGAAAAAGGAAATATTTTGCTACCTTTCCTTTCCTTCTTAGTAGGTGACCGATGAGAAGCCTTGCAGTGGTGGCGATTGCGAAAATCATGCGCGCGATCGATGGCCCGGGTGCGAGGCGGGGTGCCATGGTGCGATGTTTCCCTAGGGTTTCAGAAACCCTTGTTTCTGACTTAGGTACTAGGCCTTTTGGGCTGCGTTTGGCTTGGGTCTGATTAGGGTCTGGGTTTTGGAGTGTAACTGGGCTCGGGTGTAATGGGTTTAGGGATCTGTTTTGGGTTGTTTGGGCTGTGCCAGACATTTATTTTTATTTTATTTTTTATTCGGTTTATTTAAGCCCGGGCAAAATTGGGCTCCTACAATAACAATTTAGTCATAGATTTGTTAATGGTCGGTTAGTCATAAAGCTTTATTATTAAATATATGTTGTAATTTAATAAAACATGATAATGAAAATAATAAAAAAAGTTAAAAGAATAGTCATCATCTTTATTTTATTCTTGCACCGAAATAGTAACCTTAAAAACACCATGGATGGAGTTGAAGTTTCGGTTACTATTCTTCCTTGCATGTAATTCTGTTTTTAACCCGTTTCTTATAAATTTTATGTTTTTAAAATCATTGTAACTTAATTTAGCTAGTTCAATGATTATTTTGTAAAACTGTCAAATTATTGAAAACTTGCCATTGATATTCTTGAAGCTTTTTTGTTGTTAATGATTTAGTTGGAAGATTGATAATGAGTTTGGACTAGTTTGTAAAGTGATTTTGTTTAGTTTTTAGGTTTAAGGGTTAAATTGAAAAGAAGTTAAATTTGACATATTTTTCTAGTAAATTTCAGCATGTGAGAATTGTTTTTGGGTGTTAATAAATTTGGCACATGGGTTGAAGTACTAATTGTGAAAATAATCTTATTTTGGTCTTAGGGACTAAATCAAATAAAATGTAAAATTTTAGGGAATTTATGAAAAAAGTGTGAAGAGAAAGTCAAATGCATTAAATTGAATACTACAATGAAGTTGAAGCTAATAATTTAAATAAATTATCGTATAGATCAATAACAGATAAAAATTCACCGTGGAAAATAAAAAATTCGGACTAGTCCCTTATATTGCTACTTCTGCAATTTGGCCTTGGTAAGTTCATACAATATTATTTTGTGTATTTTAGTAATGTTAGTATTAAAATTTTGTAATTTGTTGACATTGGTTTTAAATTGAAATGTTACAATTGAAATGATGAGAAAATGGATTGAAATGTAAGATGTTATATGGTTATATGTATCGAGCTCGGATGAACATATGATAGGATACAATTGGCATGCCAATAGGTTATATTGCACGCTGTACAGGATTGAACTATGATGAGATGTTGGTTCTTGACTTGTTATTTATCCACTGAATATACTAGAGTCCAGCATTTGTTGCGGACTATTGTGTTAATTTATAATGATTCTGGTGTGTTACTAGAGGCAGATGTAAAGCCTACGGGCTTTGCACTTGGTGCCCAAGCGTGTTCTTGGTTGGTTTGGCTCGTTTGAGCTTTCTGGCATGTCTTTGGTGGATAACCGCATATCTGCATTTGTTATATCGTTCAATAAGCAGTTTTTCAATTGTTAAATTTTTGTTATCGAATTATACAAATGTTGGCATGATTTTTTGATATTATATCGTGACTTGGTATGAAATAATCTTGAACAACTGAATGGATTTTGTAACTCATATATTTGTAAAACTCACCTGTTGAATGATTGTGGTTGGTAGGAGTAATGTTAATTAACATTATTATACAATTTGGTAAGTTTGTTCGGTAAGTTTTAACCTTTCAACTTGTGAACTTACTAAGCTCTATTGAACCTTACTCGTGTCATTTTTCATTGTTTCCTTGTAGATATCATTTTGTGGAATTGGAAGATTGGATCAACTTGAAGATCACACTATGCATCTATCTTTCGGTAGATTTTAAAAATGTTTTCTTTTGGGATATATGGCATGTAATAAGAGTGTCTTGTATATATTAGAAGTATTTACTTCGGTGGTATGCTTATGCTAGTGTGATGGTATATGTTTAAGGTTATTATTGTGGCTATTTATAGCTTGAAGTGAAAATCTAAATGTGGTAATGAATTTGTCTTGTAATAGGAGTTATCTTATTTATGAATGTGTTTGAGGATATGTAAATGATTGTTATTGATTTGGCCATTTTTCTTGATGCCTCGTGAATGTGGTGAAAACATGGTAAAAATGATTGCGAGGGGTATGAATGAAATGATATGCTTGTCATGTGTAATAGGTAGGAACTTGTAGTCTTTGAATGTGAATTGGTTGGTTTTTGAAATGTCGTGTCTAATACATTTAAATTATATAGGTTTTATTAGCACCTTTTTACTCATAATTTATGCAAATTTCGAGCATGCAGGTAGCCAATTGAGTCATTTTAATTCATATTGAGACATGAGACATAATTTGAGTGAACTTTGTAATTTTATACAATTTACTATTAACTTTATATAATTTTTGTAGCATCTTATAACTCGAGTCTGGCGACCGGTCCGGGTATGGGGTATTACACTAACCATCTTGGATTACCTGGTGAAGATGGTTGTTCACTTGTCATATGTGATGACAACTTTTACTACAATAACTTACCATCCTAGTTGTTTGATTTTGATGGCTTTTATTACCGCCTACTTCATGCAGTACTGACTTTTGGTGTGGACTTAAATTGCCACTATTTCCTACAGAACTCATTTGTCCTCCATACCCAGTTTCATGTAATTATGCACATATACTTAGCATATTATGCTATTTATCATTAGTCGGTGCAACATTCAATATTTCATACTAACATTTAATGGCATGTATTCATGCATTCATTCTCATAAATTTCACCTATACAATTAATTTATGCGAACTAAAAACAATTTCACATATACATTATCTTTATGCGAATTAATATACCTAGTTCGGTTAACACATACAAAATAGGTTCACATGAAGGGTTCACACATACAGGGTTTGTACGTATGGGTTCTCACATGTAGGGTTCGCACATATGGGTATTCACATGTAGGGCTCACACTTATAGGGTTCGTGCATGCATGGTTCATACATATAGGATTTGCACGTATAAGGTTCATACATGAGGGTTTGAATATTAAAACATACGAGGTTCGCATACTAAATCCATAAGGGTTTGCATGTAGGCTCGCATTCATGGGTTCGCATGTAAGGGGGTTCACATATAGGGGTCTGCATGCAGGGGGTTCACTTGCAAGGGGGTTCGCTGTAAGAGGGTTCACATACGGGAGTTCGCATGCAAGGGGATTCGCACATACGGGTTCACATGCATGGGGGTGTTCGTTACTCACTAATTTTTCTTAATACTTTAATGAATCAAACATAATGATTTAAGTTTAGATCCCACAACTGATTTTGAAAATACAAAAAACCTTAATCGAATAAGGAGATTGACGATCTACTCAGTAGGAGAGATATGATTTTGAAAACTTTGAATTATTTTGTTTGAAGATTGATTTGGTAATGGTGGAGAAAAAGAAGTACTTGAGAGTTTTTCTTGAAAAATTTGCTAGATAAAAATGCTAGGGTTTGAAAAGATTTACTTTTTATAAGACTATTTTTCCCTAGTTGAAATAGGTTTTAGAAATTTATGTAGAATTAGGACTATTTTAAAATAAGGACTAAATTATAAAAAAATGGTTTTGGCTGGGATATTTTAAAATTTTGACAATTTCATGGGGTAAAAATAGGAAAATATAAAAATTTGGCTTAATGCAGGGGGTTTTGAACTTAGGACCTAAAGGTAAACTAAGACATTATCACTGAATTAATAGACTCATTCTTATTATTTTCTTAACACAAATAATTTTTAAGGTTTTTAATTCTCTTACCCTATATTTTAACTAAAAATAAAATTTCTAAGTTTTATCCATATTTCTTCTAGTCATTGTAATAATTTCAAACCCGCCCAAATGCTTCGACCGGATTAGGTTTGCTACGGAGAAAAACTTTTTGAAACCCATTTTAAAACCAATATAAGTTTTATTGAAAACTTCTCGTTTTTGGTCATCTTGTCGAAATCATACCTAGATTAAATTCGGGAATTTAATTGAAGTCAAGTTATTATACAAATTTCGAATGTGTTCACGACACGATAAAACATTTTCGTGTTAATTTAGGAAAACATGTAATTTTAATTTAATTTTAATAATATAACTTAAAACAAGTATCCAACATATGAGAAATAACAGAAGTAAAGTTTATGGAGGCCTTATTACAACCCAAATAAAAATAAACCAATAATAAAATAAAATAACTAAGTTTAAAATTCATTTAATTCATGTCCACTACATGGCCACCTCAAGTCCCTCCCATTTATATCCGTGGTCTATGTATCACCGAAAAATATAAAGGAGAAGGTGAGTCACCAAGACTCAGTATGTAACCCTTCCCCCGGTTTAAACCAATCTCATACACAAATTATAACAATTAATATGCACAAGATAATGTACCCAACCTAGCCAACCAAACACCTCTGTCTACCCCTGCTGTGGTACCAAACCACCGGTGGTGCCAAACCACTGTGACGATAGTCACAAATGTGATACCAAATCACCGGAGGTGCTAAACCTCGGTGTCCATAGACACAATCGATTGATGGGGCCAACCCATCGTGTGATGCCAAATCACCGGCGCCAATCCCATATCTCAAAGTGGGGCCAAACCAATGTGGTGCTAAGCCACGGGACGAGACGCGATGAGGTACCAAACCTCCGAGGTACCAAACCTCTAGTGACCGTAGTCACAGCAGTGTTACCAAAACACGGTGCCCGCCGGCACAATATCACCGCCTCCGCTCATTTAACCCACAAAAGTCAAGTAATCATGATCGATCTCATACATTTATCACATGTATCATAAAACCATGCTTCTCAAAAGCATAATAATAATCTCATATTAAAAGAGACTTACCCAAATCCTCGCTTGTACCATTAAGGTACTATATCCGTATCTACATCAAGCAAATTTACATACAACAAATATCTAGCACGGTTATTAATTGCTATAAGTGTGTATGTACACACCTGTCACCCACGGATAATCTAAATCCCGAATGGAGGAGTCGGTCACACTAGATCTACTGTCCCTATATTTGGCCAAATACATGGGTTGGTATATTTGGCCAAATCAAATAATTTAAAGGGGTCATCTTTTGGAACCCGAATCCTTACCTTCTCGCTTTTGGATACTAATCACAACACCCGATTCCGAATCGCTTCACCAACTACTATCGGTTAATAAATAAAGCTAATAGCCTTTGGCTTTTAAATTCTTGAAAACTAAATCTTATGAAAATCGATCCTTACCACCACTTACCAATTCGATTGAAGAAAAGAAAGAGGAGAACACCTTGCTTTAATATTCGCCAAGACTTCTCAAAGTAGGGAGAAGGAATTCGCTATTGTTGGTTAAATTAATAAACAAGGTTCGCTTATGTGAAAAGAAGAACAAAAAGTAGGAGAAGATGCTGGAATTTTATTAATAACAAAGAGAGGAAAATCGGCAACAAAGTGATGGATTATTCGACCATTGGTGGAAGAAAGAAAAAGGAGAATAGGTGGAGAAATCAAAGGTGATTTTGGCCAAATAAAATAGAAGAAAGCTGAAAATTTGAAGAATTCCTAGGGAATTTTCTAAGCGAGTAAAGGGAAAAAGAAAAGCTACAGATTCTTGGAATTTTCGCTCTTTTTTGTGCATAAAACAACCCTCCAAAGAGTTCTAAAGTTGCCCAATTCCTCCCTATTTTGTGATAATTTTCAGCCTTGAATTATCACAATTAAATCTAATTTTATCTTACTCCTTATCCCTTAATCCCCTCTTAAACAAATTGAATAAAAATAAAACCAAACTTACCTCTTCCAGCTGAATTTGGGAGTCCAAAGTGCAGCCAAATTCTTCCCCATACGCCAAAGAACAAAAATAAAAGAAAGAAAGAAATAAAAATGCATTTGTCGCTATGTTTGGCTCGAACCAAAGGACCTCTAGCAATGCAAGAACCCCCTCTCTAACACGCCCCAGGCCAACTCTCCCATTCAACTTTCTTGCTATAGAATGCTATCTTTTAATTTTAAAGCCTTTATAATCGGGCCTTTTTCCTTTCAACACCAAAGCCTAAAAAAACGTCCTCCTTGTGCCTACCATGACTCGAACCCGAGTCCTCATACCAAGGCCCTTAAATCACACCCCGTGCCACTCCACCGCACCCAACTTTCATGTCATATGCCTCACCTTTTAATTTTTAAAGCCTTCTTCAACTTAAGCCCATCACAAAGATACAACCCAAAAATAAAACCCATGCGCCAAGCGTTGCTCGAACCCCGACTGCTATGGTGCCAAACCCAAGCCTTAAGTGGCGATGGAAGCCACTTTACTGTGGTGATTGTTATGCCATAACCCGCCAAAATTTATTCTTAAGGCCTCCTTGCCCATATTCCCTTTCTAACCCAAAATTTTCAAAATTTCCAAAGCTTCCTTTTAGTCCTAGAGCTTTAAGAACTCCTAAAACACATCCCAACCATTCTTAAGCCTACTAACTCGTGAATTATGCTCCAACGCACAGCCTCTAATTTGGGATGTTACAATTTACCTCCTTAAAAATAATTTCGTCCTCAAATTACTTACTATCGTCCAATCGTATCCTTAACTCATCACCCCACGCCATCGCTAAGCACTCGATCTTAAAGGTCTATCATACTTTCTACACATTCCCTAAGTCCATAATCCAAGTTCCATACACTTTACTAGCAACATGAAATCGAACTAATGTAACCACAACCAAGGCAATTAAGAGTATTTCGAATAAGAAACTTACCCGCTGTCAGATCCGCACATCTTCCTCCTCGCTGACGGCCAATCGCATAAACCAACCTTGGTTGCCTCGCCTCTGACCTTCAAAGACCTCGCCACGCCTGCTACCATTATCATTACCTCTAGTGCACCCGACCCTCCGTGGTGGTCCTTCATTTCTAACCCGAGCACTGTTCGACCTCCGGGTGATTCTTAGCTAACTTCGAGGACAATCCTTACACGGTGATCCAACGATCCACATTCAAAGCACCTCTACTTCCACCAAACATTCTCCGAGTGGGATTTCCAGATCTAGCACACTAAGGTGGCCAACGAGTAGGCTTTGTGGCTCTTCTCGATTCCCCAAATCTAGCCCTCTTCTCCACATTATTGCTCGATCCAGCGATCCAAAGCCTCTTCTTTTTATTCTTTTCGTGATTCTCGTCTTACGGACTCCTTGATCCTTCGGCTACCTTAGCCTTTTCCACTAGGATCGAAAACTCACGCTCTTGTTGTGGAGCAATCAAGAACCTTAGATCATCCCTAAGTCCGTCCTCAAAGCGAACACAGCTGCTCAGTGCTCGTTGATACAATTCCCGAGCATAGCGGCTCAAATTTTAAAATTCGCCTCATATTCGACAATCGACTTATTTCCTTGTACTAACCCTGGAAAAGCTTTCCTCCGAGTATCGCAGTGGTGCCCACATACTTCTTCCGAAAAGCGACTTTGAAGTAATCCCATGTAAGATCATCTGCCGTGGCACCATCTCGGACCGTAAGCCACCATTGATACGCTTCATCCTTCGAGCGACACACCGCTCCTTTAACTTCTCCTCATTAGTCGTCAAGATCGTCCATAATTCTTTTCGTTGATTCTAGCCAATATTCCACAGACTGGGTGCCACTCCCGACACACCCCTAATACCTCCGCCTGCTAGATCGAAGTCACTCGGCATGCACTTCGAGCTCCCATACCTCCACTCGCCTCACCACCATCTCAAGGACTCGCAACACGACTTGCGTTCGCCTCACCTCCCGTCGATCCTCGCTCCTCACTCTAAAAATTGGGAGTGGTGGTGGCGGTGGTACCCCATTCTCCGATTCTCGACTGACCTCACGGGTTCGACACGCTTAGCTCGCCTCACCAAGGCCCACGATGGCCTCGTCCTCTAGAGCTCATTCTAATGATCGCGTTTCTGCTTAAGAATTTTTATGTATTAGTGCCTTAGTTTCACTTGGTTAGCCAAGAAATTTTATGGCAAGAGTTTAAGAGTGGTTCTTTCAGAACATACAAACACACAGCTCCCATTCATTCCTTCCAAGAGACGTTGATTTCATGGTGACTATTTTTCCACTACCCGGGGGTATTTTCGTAATTTGTCCTACAGGGGTAATTTTTCAAAAATGCAGGTTCTCGAATAATTTTGTCAAAATTATTTCAAAACTCTTAATTTCTGGGTATTTTGAAAAATTTTAAAATTCGGGTTGTTTTGTCGATTTTGAAGCTCGAGGGCATTTTGGTAATTTTCACAACCTGAGTGAATTTGTAAAATTTGATGAATCGTGGATATTTCAAAGATTGTAAAACTTTGAGGCTCTTTTTGCTAATTGCACTTTCCAAAATAGGATGTTGCAAAATTTTGAAAGTTAGGGGATTCGGTGATTTGGTAGGTTAGGGGCAATTTTGTAATTTTACAAAATCATAACGTTTTCGATTTTGGGCACTTTTCATGTGATGAAGTTTTTGGATTAAAATCGTGGGTATTTTGGAAATTTCATAACTCAAGGGCATTTTCGTAATTTCACCCTAAGGGTATTTTAGTAATTCTACATAGTGGGTATCTTCACAAAATAATTTCCAAAATTTAGGTTCTAAGTGAATTCACAAAAGAAGGATGTTTTGAAAACTTCTATTTGAAAATTTTTCCATATGGAGGGTATTTTACAAACCAGGGTATTTTGGTCATTTTTCATAATCGAGGGTATTTTGGTCTCTTTTTTTAAAAAAACTAAAATTTTAATTATTTCCCAAAACAAAACGGCTAGTCCTTTCGGTTTTAGTTATCGAATTTAGTCTGTGAGTGTGTCGTCTCACTAGGATGAACCAGCTTACTACGCACTGTAGGATTCAAGTGAGTAGGAGGTGAGTCACGAGGATGCTTAAATACCGTGCCCTCACCAAATCCAATCCTAGACATGCGATAACGATTGCCACATCCTTTGCTCAAGGACAACTCACGTGGTTTGTTTAGGTAATTATTAAATTTTATGAAATTTTGTTGGGTATGCTAGCCCTAGGGTTCAACAGCTTACTCTAGTAGTCTACGCTCCCATTTTACCCTTCTACCCTCATCCAAAGAATTCACAGAAATTGATAGAGGTACTTACACAGATAGGTGCCGAGACTCGGTGCCATCTCGTTCAAGCCAAAATAATTTCTCAAACATTATAATAAGGCCTACTATCCAAAATAAAACATTTTGGGCCTTGGGCCCCAGTAGAAGTTTTGAACCTGCTCGATACTAATTTGTAATAATTTCAAACCCGCCCAAATGCTTCAATTGGATTAGGTTTGCTACGAGAAAAACTTTTGAAACCCATTTTAAAACCAATATAAGTTTTATTGAAAACTTCGCGTTTTGGTCATCTTGTCGAAATCATACCTAGATTAAATTCGGAATTTAATTGAAGTCAAGTTATTATACAAATTTCGAATGTGTCCGCTGACACGATAAAACATTTTCGTGTTAATTTAGGAAAACATGTGATTTTAATTTAATTTTAATAATATAACTTAAAACAAGTATCCAACATATGAGAAATAACAGAAGTAAAGTTTATGGAGGCCTTATTACAACCCAAATAAAAATAAACCAATAATAAAATAAAATAACTAAGTTTAAAATTCATTTAATTCATGTCCACTGCATGGCCACCTCAAGTCCCTCCGGCTCCATATCCGTGGTCTATGTATCACCGAAAATATAAAGGAGAAGGTGAGTCACCAAGACTCAAGATGTAACCCTTCCCCGGCTTAAACCAATCTCATACACAAATTATAATAATTAATATGCACAAGATAATGTACCCAACCTAGCCAACCAAACGCCTGTCACCCCTGCTGTGGTACCAAACCACCGGTGGTGCTAAACCACGGTGACGATAGTCACAAATGTGATACCAAATCACCGGAGGTGCTAAACCTCCGTGTCCATAGACACAATCGATTGATGGGGCTAACCCATCGTGTGATGCCAAATCACCGCATCAATCCCATATCTCAAAGTGGGGCCAACCCAATGTGGTGCTAAGCCACGTGGGACGAGACGCGATGAGGTACCAAACCTCCGGAGGTACCAAACCTCGATGACCGTAGTCACAAGCAGTGTTACTAAAACACTCGGTGCCCGTCGGCACAATATCACCGCCTCCACTCATTTAACCCACAAAAGTCAAGTAATCATGATCGATCTCATACATTTATCACATGTATCATAAAACCATGCTTCTCAAAAGCATAATAATAATCTCATATTAAAAGAGACTTACCCGAAATCCTCGCTTGTACCATTAAGGTACTATATCCGTATCTACATCAAGCAAATTTACATACAACAAATATCTAGCACAGTTTATTAATTGCTATAAGTGTGTATGTACACACCTGTCACCCACGGATAATCTAAATCCCGAATGGAGGAGTCGGTCACACTAGATCTATCGTCCTATATTCGCCAAATACATGGGTTGGTATATTTGGCCAAATCAAATAATTTAAAGGGTCATCTTTTGGAACCCGAATCCTTACCTTCTCGCTTTTGGATACTAATCACAACACCCGATTCTCGAATCGCTTCACCAACTACCATCGGTTAATAAATAAAGCTAATAGCCTTTGGCTTTTAAATTCTTGAAAACTAAATCTTATGAAAATCGATCCTTACCACCACTTACCAATTCGATTGAAGAAAAAGAAAGAGGAGAACACCCTTGCTTTAATATTCGCCAAGACTTCTCAAAGTAGGAGAAGGAATTCGCTATTGTTGGTTAAATTAATAAACAAGGTTCGCTTATGTGAAAAGAAGAACAAAAGTAGGAGAAGATGCTGGAATTTTATTAATAACAAGAGGAAAATCGGCAACAAAGTGATGGATTATTCGCCATTGGTGGAAGAAAGAAAAGGAGAATAGGTGGGAGAAATCAAAGGTGATTTTGGCCAAATAAAATAGAAGAAAGCTGAAAATTTGAAGAATTCCCTAGGGAATTTTCTAAGAGCAAAGGGAAAAAGAAAAGCTACGATTCTTGGAATTTTCTCGCTTTCTTCTTTACACAAAATAGCCTCCAAAGAGTTCTAAAGTTGCCCAATTCTCCCTATTTTGTGATAATTTTCAGCCTTGAATTATCACAATTAAATCTAATTTTATCTTACTCCTTATCCCTTAATCCCTCTTAAACAAATTGAATAAAAATAAAACCAAACTTACCTCTTCCAAATGAATTTGGGAGTCCAAAGTGCACCAAATTCTTCCCATACGCCAAAGAACAAAAATAAAAGAAAGAAAGAAATAAAATGCATTTGTCGCTATGTTGGCTCGAACCAAAGACCTCCAAAGAACAAAGAAGAACCCCCTCTAACACGCCCAGTGCCAACTCTCCCATTCAACTTTCTTGCTATAGAATGCTATCTTTTAATTTTAAAGCCTTTATAATCGGGCCCTTTTCCTTTCAACACCAAAGCCTAAAAAAAAACGTCCTCCTTGTGCCTACCACGACTCGAACCCGAGTCCTCATACCAAGGCCCTTAAATCACACCCCGTGCCACTCCACCGCACCCAACTTTCATGTCATATGCCTCACCCTTTTAATTTTTAAAGGCTTCTTCACCTTAAGCCCATCACAGCATACAACCCAAAAATAAAAACCCATGCGCCAAGCGTTGCTCGAACCCCGACCGCTATGGTGCCAAACCCAAGCCTTAAGTGGCGCATGGAAGCCACTTTACTGTGGTGATTGTTATGCCATAACCCGCCAAAATTTATTCTTAAGGCCTCCTTGCCCATATTCCCTTTCTAACCCAAAATTTTCAAAAATTTCCAAAGCTTCCCTTTTTAGTCCTAGAGCTTTAAGAACTCCTAAAACACATCCCAACCATTCTTTAAGCCTACTAACTCGTGAATTATGCTCCAACGCACACGCCCCTAATTTGGGATGTTACAGTCATATTTTTAGGATGTGACATAACCATTGCAATTGGTAGATCCTAAAGAATTGGGTGTAATTAGAGTATCTCAATTACACTTTTCAATTATTAGGGAAGAGTGAGAATTTGAGTAATTACAAGAGTAATTACACCTAAATCCAATTTTAAAAATTATTTTTATACAAGTTATAAAATTATATTATAAGTATGGACACATATGAGTGTTTGGGATGGCTAGTAGCTAAAAATTTCTTATACTATAAATCATAAAAAATCATTTTTTTATTTTGTAAAGTTGTAACGCCTTGAATAATTTATCTCTGTTTCTGTAATTATCTGACACAACTGTGTATCTAGCTTCAGTGGTAAAGTGTTTTGGGTATGTAAAGGTCTTGGATTCAAGCCTAATCTTTGCCAATTTTGTCATTTTTCTAACCCAAGCCTTACCCTTGTTGAGTGGACTTATATAAAATTTTCTATAAAACTATATCAGAATGAGTCTGCTGGTTCAAGTGGTAAGGGAGTTAGTGTGTGGGAGGTTTTGTGTTTGAATCCTTGCGTGAGCGAGGGTGTTTATTTATTTTTACTCAGTTGACTATTGTTGTTTCGGTAAAGCTAAAATTCTAAAGTGGTTGAGATTCAGGTGTTAGTGGGATGTTGGGATTATCAAGTTGGTTTTAATTTATTTTCTTTTATTTTCCCAAAATTTCCTTGACTTTTTTTTCTCTGTTGCTCTCCCCCTCTGCGTTGTTTTTTCTCCCTACGTTTGCCTCTCCATTCTTCGAACTATATTTCTAATTAAATGGTGGGTTTTGATTGATTGATCGATGTTGTGGTGTATTTGTGGCTCTTTTTTGTCCAATTCCGTTTGCGATTTAATTCAGTAAATTTCGGTAGGGTGGTTTTGTTTTCGCTTGTTAATTCTTTATTGGTGGCTGTAGTTAATGTCGTTTAGGGGAAGATTCAAGGGCTCAAATCGCTTGTCGGGAACTTAGTTTTGTGGGAATTACCGTTGCTCGTCGAAGGTAAGGGTTGGTTGCTCAATGGATAGTTAGCTCGATTTGGGCTCGAATTTAGTTCGGTTTTAAATGACTAATTCATTGCTTTGTTGGTCAATCTAGGTGCTGTGAGGTTCGGAGTGTTCTTGCATCGAAACATATCAGGTGTGTTCCCAAAAAGTAAAAAATTGAGTTTCACGAAAGTCAAAAAATTGCACTGTCGACGCCACACGGACGTGTTGTCGCCTGTGTGGATGGCCGTGTGCGAGAAACAGCTGTGTGATCGATGAAGGCTTGGCGTGCACAGGACATGGCCTTGTGGTGGCCTAAGTGTGGCCGTGTGGGCTCACACGGGCATGTGAATATTGGGCCAGGCTACGTGGGTCCACACAGGCATATGGGCCCATTTTTCTAAAATTTTCCTTAGGGTTGCACGGGTCGCTCCGATCGACTGTAGGCCTACTGTAGGGTCGGTAAGAGCTAATTAAACTCTGATTTGTATGTTATCGATAAGAGCTAATTAAACTCTTATTTGTATGCTATGATAGGCTGATATATTGATCTAAGTAGGATACTAAATGTATGCCTAACTATACTGATGTATGTGTATCCATTATTTGTATAAAGCATGTTGAGCATGTTTAATTTGTTATATCTATATCTGAATCTCTGTATCTGTTATTGGGGTGGAATCTATATATGAGGAATAAGTATTCTGTTCGGCGTTAATCGCCTTTATATTGGCAGTTTCGCTGCATATTATCTGATATGTGTCTTAATGGCGCAACGTGGTTTGTACAGATGGGTGGGTGTTTTTAATGCCTCATGGTGTGATGGGATGGTCGGAGTTGGTGTGTAGAGGATGTGTAACACCCTGAAAATGGGCCTATGCATTTTTGATTTAATTATACGAAATGGCATGTCTTATGTGTTATGAATGTATGGTGAACAGTTTTTTGGAAACTTGGAAATGATAAATTTTAAAAGAGGAAAGTGAACATTTTGGAAACTTGGAAATGATAAGTTTAAAAGAGGAAAGTGAACATTTTGGAAACTGTTTAAAAGAGGAAAGTGAACATTTTTGGAAACTTGGAAATGTAAGGAAATGTTTTAGAAATGTTAAGTTTAAAAGAGGAAACTAAAACAAGGTGGCTTTAAGGAAATTAATAGAAGAAACTTGACACACAAATGGGCTTGGTAAAGTGGTTGTAATGTGCCACTTAGGGCCTCAGCTTATGACGCCATACACAGTACAAGGAGTGCTTGTGTTCGAGCCACAAGGAAAGTAAAAAGAAGTTTTATTTTTGCTACAAGATAGGTAGAAGTGGACGGCATTAGGGAACTAAAAGGGAGGAGTTTAAGGTTGGATTAAATTCTTCTAATAAAATCGGCTAAGGTGGTAGATAATGGATGTTTATTTTTGGATTATTCTTAGGAAAAGATAAAGAGAAAAACTAGAGAATTGATAGAGTTGGCCGATTGGGGGGCTCCTTTAGGTGATAATTTCAGCCAAAGGAGGGAACTTAGGCCATTATTCAATCTTCATTCTTCTCTAAGTCTCTGCCGAATCCTCTCTTTCTCTGCCGAACCTACTCTCCTTCTTTTTCCAAAATTCAACCAAAGTCGAACCCTCAAGGTAACCATTAGCCGATTTCTTCATAGTTACAAAAGTCAAAATTTGCTGATCACACTTAGTCTATAGCCGAATCTCTGTGGGTTTAACCAAGGAGCAATCGACTTCTGAATTAAGGGTAAGAGCTAGTTATCATTCGGGTTTCATTCTTTAATTATAGACTTGTCGAAATCTAGGGACTAACCCAATGGTATTTCCATCTTGGCTGAATCTTGGAAGGTGGTTTCAGGATTTAGGAATTATCAACTACCAAGAGGAGATATTTTGGGACTTTCAAGGATCCAAGGTGAGTTATTCGGCCAAAGGCCAATTTCCTAAATCTATTCATAAAACCGATTCTAACAAAAGTTTAGTAGGGAGTCTACAACATTCCGGATTTGAGAATTCCAAGGTAAGTCCATGTGAATATTCGGCCAAGGCCTATTTTTGGTGTTTTAGATCTAGCTCATATTTATTCAAAATAGTCGAAACTAACAAGTTAATAGATCTAAGGATCAGCCGATTACAAGGAAGGAGAAGTTCTTTTCCTGAAGGTACACCATAGGTCACATGTTCCCTAGTTATTCGATGAGTTTTGGGATTTGAAAATCGCAAGATATGTGCCTAAATACAATCGGCCATAGGCCTGTTTTGATAACTAGATCTATTTCATAATTGTTTAAAAAGCCGAAACTAACCTGTGGTGTGATTTAATGTTTGGCCAAATGCAAGAAGGAATACAACAAAGTTTCGAGACTTGATTCTTAAGTAAATCGGCAACAAGGTAGGTTTTAAGTGTACAAATCCTACTAGGATTTGGTTTTATAGCCGAATAGGCTTTATGCTAACATATTGAGGTTGGTCAATGTAGGGACTTGAGATCTAAGGCTTTAGATCAGATTTTTGGGATTTAAGTTAACCGCTAAGTGTATCAGGTGTGTACCCCACACTACTTTTTAATAAGATTTATGGCAATAATTAATATGTGCATGTTTATAAGTATGTGAATATGGCTAAGGTACCATGTTATGGTAAAAAGTACTCAGGTACGTTTCCTACTCCTACTAGGATTATGAATATATGTTATTTTAACATGTGAAAAGTGATAAGAATGTGAAAAGTGATAAGAATTAAGGCATGATGTGCATGATATGTAAGATATGGGGCATTCGGGTTATATGAAAGGGGAAGTGAATGTGGTGACCTAAGACCACAATATGTGAATGTGGTGACCTAAGACCACGATAACTGAATGTGGTGACCTAAGACCACGATATCTGAATGTGGTGACCTAAGACCACAAATTTTATAAGACCGATAAGCATGTCGACTAAGACCACAAATTTTATAAGACTACCGCCGACCGCAAATGATCGCCTTCATGGTGTGTAGCGGATGGAGGGTTGACTTAGTAGTCCCCACTTGCACAAAGTTGGTACGGGGACGGTAGCGGATGGCTATCTAGGTTTGGGTTCGGGTTGCATCATTATTTTTTTATTTGTTTATGAACATGTATGATAATGTATGCCTGAAATGTTAAATTTTAGTGTTGGTTACACATTGAGTCTGTTTGACTCATCCCTTGTGGGATTACTTTTCAGGTGACGACCAGTGATGGACCAGGCCGACAGATGCTTAGGGATGGCCATGCACAACAAGAAGTTTATTTATTTTTATTTGGTCTATTATATTTTAAGTATTTTGAATTTAAATTTTGGGAATTATTTGATGTAATAAGGCCATAGTAGCACTACTTTACTTTGCTTTTATTTATTAAGCTTGCAAACTTTTATTTATTAAAAGATTAAATAAATCTATTTTAAAACAAGCCTAAACATTTTGTCACCTAAAGTAAAGGTTTTTAGTAAAGAAATAAATTTGTTTTCAACTCAAGCCCAACCCAAAACAATCTTTCTTTAAAAACACACAAGTTTTTCCTAAGTAACAAAATAATTTGAAACGGTTTTCACCGGGGAACATACCAGGTCCGGTCAAGGCTCGTGGGTCGGGTCTGGGGTGTTTCAGGATGGGGGTAGGATTTTGCATATCTGAAATTGAATCTGTTATCTAAATCTGAATCTGAAACTGATTCTATATCTATATCTGACTGTGCATATAATTATGTATGTTTGCACGCTTAATTCTGTTGGGTTACACAATGAGTTTTCGTAAACTCACATCTGTTATCTGTCTTGTCAGGTAATTCACAAACATAGGCAAATCAATATGGCAGAGACTCAGCGGTGACCACTTGTTTATAAACTGTTTAACATTATTAATTTTATGGTTTTATTATGATTTTGGTTTTCTTTTAGAGAGTTTTTTATTTTGGGGACTCTTTGGACTTTATGGTTTTTAATTGTTGGTTTTTGGTTTATTGATGATATGAATGATTTGTTAAGATGTATGAATTTGACGGTTTTACACGAAAAGAAATTTTTCTAAAAAAAAATCGGGTTTTTAAAATGTAATGAATTTGTTAAAGCTTCGCTGTAATAAGTGTTTTGACAAAAATAACTAATTGAATGGGTTATCAATTTGACACCATTTTCAAAACCCATTTTTTGTGACATCACTAGGTTCGGCCATAACGTCTAGGCCGGATTTGGAGTGTTACATTTAGTGGTATCAGAGTCAGGTTATAAATCTCGGCTGTGAATTTTGGGCTCCAAAATTTTGTTTCAAAAAAATATTTTTTTAAATAACTTAAATAATTTGAATAATTTAGAAAGTATCTGGTAGACCGAGTCTTCGGCACTGATCTTGTAAAACTTAGTTAGAACTACTCTGTAACACTGTAGATAGTATCTTCTAAAACACTATATATAGTACCTTCTGAAACTATACTGAGTTAGCTAAAGACTGAAACCTGTAGAAACAATTCTGAACTTCTGATAATTTATGTATAAAACATCTGCTAATAAATACTAAAATTGATGCATAAAATTTTATAATGTAGATAAAATTCGAATTATATGATAAACGTTTGTGGAACTCGCAGACGTGGTACTCGAGGCCGTGGTAGAGGTCGTAGGGGGCTTGAGCTGAGTTTTCCTCACTAAGTAGTATGTCGCATTTAGATACGAGTGAGGCGCTACTTTTGCTTGCTACTGAGACTAAGTCTCAAAGTCGTTTGACTCGGGACGACGCACTGTCCCATGTCATGCTGAAGATTTTGGAGAGGGTCACTGGACCCCATTCTGGAGCTGGAGGCCGAGGGTCGGTAACTGAACAACTCCTATCTAATGGTGCTGAGTTGTTTAGGGGTGTCATTGGAGTCACCCCTAATGTGGCCGAGTATTCGTTGGAGGCCATTGAGAGGATCATGAATGATCTAGACTGTACTTCTCAGTAGAAACTGAAGGATTCAGTCTCTTTGCTTCGCGGTGAGGCTTATCAGTGGTGGTTGATGGATGAGGAGGGTACTCAGCTTGATCATCTGAATTGAGATTTCTTTAAGACAACCTATTAGAGTAAGTACGTGGGGGCAAGCTATGTGGATGCTTGTAGGCTTGAGTTTACGAATCTCACGCAAGGTGATAGATCTATGGCTGAGTATGAGGCTGAGTTTCTAAGGTTAAGCCATTACGCTCGAGGCATGGTAGCGTCTGAGTATGAGAGTTGTGTCCAGTTTGAAGATGGACTAAGGCGAAAATCACCGAGGATGTTAAGCGCGTGGAACGCGAGGATAGGGGCCGAGAGAGAGGAAAGAATAAGAGGGATTCAGAGCTCTCTAGTTCTGTTTAGAGGCCTAAGAAAAAGGCCAAACCTGATGGTCTGTTAGAGTGGGAGCCCCTATTGCTCCTACCGGGATTCAACTGTGGGGAGATTGCAGTAGGCGCCATCCAAGCAAGTGTTGGAGGAGGATTGGGGCTTGTCTGAGGTGTGGGTCATTAGAGCATCGTATTTAAGAGTGTCCACAGCTGACAAATCAGATGCAAGCTTTGGGACTGAGTTCTACGTAGCCTCAGAGGGCAATTCAATAGCCACATAGGGGCCGTGGATTGGCTAGGGGTGGAAATGGTGTAGGCGGAAGGCAGAGAGCATCGGGCAAAGGTGCTGGTCAGACTGAGGTGAGGCAGCTTGCATTGGTTTATGCTGCTCAAAGCCGAGAGGACAGAGATGCTCTAGATGTTATCACCGGTACATTCTTTATATTTGATGTACCTTATACTGCTCTGATAAACATAGGTTCTACACATTCCTATGTAGATAGTATTATATCTAAAACCCTGAAGATTTTTGTTGAGAGCACTACTAGTAAGGTTACTGTACTGAGTCTATTGGGGTAGTCTGTTTAGGTTAGTAAACTTTATAGGGACGTTCCATTAGAGGTGCAAGGGGCGGTATTTCTCGTAGATCTAATGGAGCTTTCATTTGGGAATTTGACTTGATCCTGCATATGGAATGGTTGGTTAAGCATCGAGTTAGTTTGGATTACATGACTAAGAGGGTCATTCTGAGAACTAAGGATGATAATGAGATGGTTGTGATTGGTGAGCGTCGAGATTATCTGTCTAATGTGATCTTCTCACTTGTGGTTGAGGAATTAGTTCTGGAAGGGATGTGAGGCGTATTTGGCTTACGTCAGTGATTCTGTTTCTAAGGACTCTTCTATTGGGGATATCAGAATAGTGAGGGACTTTTCGAATGTCTTTCCTGAGGAGTTATCGGGTTTACCTCCAAATTAAGAAGTTGAGTTCAGAATTGAGGTTTTACTGGGTATAGCTCCGGTGTCTATCGCTTTATACCGTATGGCACCAAAGGAGCTTACCGAGCTTAAGGCTCAACTATAATAGCTTCTGGGTCGTGGTTTCATCTGTCCTAGTGTGTCTCTATAGGGAGCACCAATTCTGTTTGTTAAGAAGAAGGATGGGACCATGAGGATGTGCATCAATTATCGACAGTTGAACAAGTTGATTGTGAAGAATAAGTATCCACTTCCGATTATTGATGACCTTTTTGATCAATTTCAAGGGGCTTTAGTGTTTTCAAAGATTGATCTTCGTTTTGGCTATCATTAGTTGAGGGTTAGGGAGGTGGATGTTCATAAGACTATATTTAGGACTCGTTATAGACATTACGAGTTCCTAGTGATTCTTTTTGCCCTGATGAATGCTCCGGTGCGCATTCATGGATTTGATGAATCAAGTGTTTCAGCCATATCTAGATCAATTCATCGTGGTCTTTTTCGACGATATTCTGGTATACTCTAATACCAAGAATGAGCATGATAAGCGTATTAGAGTAGTAGTTCAGATTCTACATGAGAAACAGATTTACGCTAAGTAGAGAAAGTGTGAGTTCTGGTTGCGTGAAGTGACTTTTCTAGGGCATGTGGTTTCTACTGAGGGGATCCGTGTTGATTCGAGGAAGATAGAAGTTGTGCTTGATTGGAAACAGCCTAAGAACATGTTTAGAATTCGTAGTTTTTTGGGTCTGGCTAGTTTTTATCGGCTGTTTATCGTGGGGTTCTCTCTGATCGCAGCTCCGTTGACAAGCTTCTACACAAGGGTGTTCTTTTGTTTGGACTGATGTGCAATAGTCGAGCTTTGAGAAGCTTAAGTCTGTTCTGACTCAAGCTCCTATTCTGATATAACCTGAATCTGGTAAAGAGTTTGTGGTATATAGTGATGTGTCGCATGTTGGTTTGGATTGTATTCTGATATAGTATTGTAAGGTTGTGGCTTATTCATCCCATCCGCTTAAGACACATGAGGGAAATTATCTGACACATGATCTCGAGTTGGCTGTAGTGGTTTTTACGTTGAAAATCTAGAGGCACTATCTGTATGGTGAGAGGAGTATCATCTATACCAATCACAAGAGTCTCAAGAACCTCCTTACTCAGAAGGAGTTGAATCTTAGGTAGCACCGATAGATTGAATTGCTCAAGGATTATGACTGCACGATAGAGTATCATCTTGGTAAGGCTAATGTCGGCCGATGCTTTAAGTCGTAGAGCGATGACTGATTTAAGGGCTATTTTCGCTTGCCTTAGTCTGCTTAATGATGGGAGTCTGTTAGCCGAGTTGCAAGTTAAGCTGACTTAGATTGATCAGATTTGAGATAAGCAATTGGGGGATGAGTCTCTAGGTTTGCGGTTTCGTCAGGTTAAGAGTGGCAACACTTCGGATTTTGGTTTTGTAGCCTGCTATGTTGGAATGAGTTGGGTGAATGTCAGTTTTTTGGTCCTGAGTTGGTTTTTTAGACCGAAGATAAGGTTAGACTGATTCAGGATCGTCTAAAAGAAGCTTCTAATAGACAGAAATTTTATACGGATCTTAAGAGGCGATATATTGAGTATTCTATGGTGATTTTGTGTTTCTAAAGGTTTCATCATGGAAGAAGGTTCTGAGATTTGGCTGTAAGGGCAAGTTGAGCCATTGGTTCATTGGGCCGTATCAGATTCTGAAGTGTGTGGGACAGGTTGCTTATTAGTTGGAGCTACCTCCTGAGCTGGACCATATTCATGAAGTCTTTCACGTTTTAATGTTGAGGTGGTATCGGTCTGATCCATATCACATTGTCTCCATTGAGGAGATCGAGGTTAGACAGGATTTAACTTTTGAGGAGAAGCTGGTTCAGATTCTGGATCAAGATGTTAAAGTTCTGAGAAGGAAGTCCATTCCTTTAGTGAAGTTTCTGTGGCAGAATCATGGAACTAAGGAAGCCATGTCAGAACTTGAGGACTCGATTCAAAGATCCTCAACTGCTCGACTGTAAATCCTTTGAGGTTGAAATTTCCTCAACTGACACAACTATGTATTCGATCACCCCAAACCAAATTTCCATAAGTAAATTTTGAGGTTGAAATTTCTTTTAAAACATGGTTTGATAAATTTGTAAAACGTTTGACCATGTAAAATTTTAAAATCATCAAGGTTATAGTTGACTTGGTGTATTTTGTCACCCGATGGTAACATCTTTGAAAACTCGTAAAAATTACCTAGTTTGAAAATGTTGCTAAATAATTTATATCTATTTTTGTAATTATCAAACTAATCTTAACTATAATAAATTAAATTCAAATCCAACGACACAACTATGTATCTAAATGTAACTCAGCTTAACCATCCGTAGTGGTAAAGTGTTTTGGGTATGTGTCACAAATATCATAATGAGATCAACAAGGTGGTCAAAACCATTTGGTGACCGTCACAATTAACTGATGGGGCCAACCCATCTTGTGGTCAAAACCACCGGTGACAATCCATAGAAATCATCCCCTCCTCTCATCAATCCCACCATCATCATGCTCTTGGGTTCAAGCCTAATTTTGCTAATTTTGTCATTTTTCTAACCCAAGCTTACCATTGTTGAGTGGGCTTGTATAAAATTTTCTTCACCCAAAATTTCATTGAAACCATATCGAATGAGCTGGGGTTATAACTAGCTAGTTCGAGAGGTAAGTGAGTCAGTGTGTGGGAGGTTTTGTGTTTGAATCCCTACGTGAAACACCCCACACCCTGCCACGAGCCTGGATCGAATTTGGTATGTTCCTCGATGTAAACCGATTCAAAATTCTTTTGTTACTTTGAAAACTATGTGTTTTGAAGATAGTCTTTTGTGGGTTGGGCTCGAGTTGAAAACAAGTTTGTTTTATATTGAAAACCCATTTATTTCAGGTGACAAAATAATTAAAGTTTATTTTAAATTAAATCGACTTAATCTCTAAATAACATAAATTCATAACATAGTAATTAAAATAATAATAAAATCATCACTATGGCCTTATTACATAGAACAAAACCCAAAATAAAATAGTAGAGTACTTAAATAAAAATAAAATGTCCAAATTAAATAAAACTTTAAGCTGAGCATGGCCACCACAAGTTCTCGCTCCTCGGTCCATCACTGCTCATCACCAAGCATGTTCCCACAACGGGTGAGTCAATGACTCAATGTGTAACCAACACTAAAATTTAATGATTTAGGCATACCATACATATCATGTTCACATAATAATAATGATGCAATCCCGAACCCACACCTAGATACCATCCGCTACACATCCCCGTACCAACCTGCACACCGTGGGACTACTAAGTCAACCTTCCATCCGCTACACACCATCAAAGGTAGTCGCTGCAGTCAACGTGCTCATCACCCATATAAATTTCGTGGCATAGCCATCAGATTAAATAATTGTGTCATGAGACACCACATTCAGATAATGTAACCGAAGTTACCACATTCAGATAATGTGACCAAGTCACCACATTCAGATAGTGAGACCGAACTTACCACATTCACTTCCCCTTTCTCATATAACTCCGAATGCCCCATATTATTCATATCATGCATATCATACTTAAATTCACATTCATGTCACTTTTCACATGTTAAATATAACATATTTCGTAATCCTAGTAGGAGTAGGAAACGTACCTGAGTACTTTGTACCATAACATGGTACCTTAGCCATATTCACATTCTTATAAACATGCATATATTTATTATAGCCATGAATCTTATTAAAAGTAGTGTAGGGTACACACCTGATTCGCTTAACAATTTCACTTGAAATTCCAAAATTCGATCTACTGCCTTAGATCTTTAACTCCCTACATTTGGCCCATTTAAAGGTTTAATGAGAAACTTATTCGGCCACAAAACCAAATCCTAGTAGGATTTGTGCACTAAAACTTACCTTAATGCCGATTTGCTTATCACTCAAATCCTGAAAACTTTGCTTTTCTTCTCCTTGTATTCGGCCAAATCCTAAATCTTTACATAGGTTAGTTTTCACTTTTAAGATAATAAGGAATAGATCTATGTACTAAAATAAGGCCTTGGGCGAATATTCAAAGTTACTTACCTTGAAAATCTTAAACCTCAAACTCACCGAATAACTAGGAATACGCTACCTATGGTGTACTTTCGAAAAGAACTTCTCCTTCTTGTAGTTTATTTAAACAAATCCCGAAAGATCTCTTCAAAGTTTCGACAACAAGATATTAATGGGGTTAGTCCTAGATTTCGCAAATCTTAAAAGAAAAGGATGAAAATCGAATGATAACTAGTTCTTACCCTTAATACGTAAGTCGACAACCCCTTGTTTGAAGTCTCAAAACTATTCGGCTATGGCCTTGATTTTAGCAAACTTTCGCTTTTGGAAGATTATGAAAGAAGAAGAGAAAAGAGTTTGAGCAATTTGGTAATGAAGTTTCTGCTACACAAGGTGTATTTTCATTGGCAAAATAATGAAGAAAGGAGATATTTGCTAGAGAGAATTCGAGAGAGAGAGTAGAAGAAAGAATGAATGGCCCTCTTTTCCTTTTATAGCCTAAATTACTAACTTAGAATCCCTTACTTGGCCATCACTTTTCTATTTTGATAGCTTTATCTCTTTAATTAAAAATTAAAGAATAATCCCTCAATTATCTCTTTGAAAATAATCTAAAATAAATCGTCATTTATCCACCTATTTAGCCGATTTTTAAGGAGAATTAAACTCTTCCCTTAAGAGTCCCTATTGCCGTCCATTGCTTCCTCTTTAAGTAATTAAATAAAAATCACTTAAAGTCTTAGCTAAATGTCGTCCACCCCCTTCCCTTGATGAGCCAAATTTAAACTTATTCTATTGGACTCCTTGTGGCCATACGAGGCCCAAATTATCCACCTAAGTGGCGCCTCCCTATGATTAGTTTAGCTTTAATAACGAATTGGGCCGCAAGCCCAATTTAGACGCAAAACACTCTCAGGAATGCTCTCCATCGCTCGAACCTAAGCTTGCACACATGTTGGCGCCATTTACTAGGCTTTAAGTGGTGCCTTCTTGCCACTTTTCCAAGCCCTGTTCTTGTGTCAAATTCTCCTATTAATTTTCTTAAGGCCACCTTGCCTTAGTTTCCTCTTTTTAAACTTTAAAACTTGACATTTCCTTACATTTCCAGGTTTCCCAAAACGTCTGTTTCCCTCTTTTAACCTAACATTTCCTTACATTTCCAAGTTTCTCGAAATGTTTACTTTCCTCTTTTGAATCATTTCTAAATCATTTCCTTACATTTCCTAGTTTCCAAAAATGTTCACTTTGAACTTAACATTTCCTTACATTTCCATACATTTCCTTACATTTCCATACATTTCCATACATTTCCATACATTTCCTTACATTTCCTTACATTTCCATACATTTCCTTACATTTCCATACATTTCCTTACATTTCCATACATTTCTATACATTTTCTTACATTTCCAAGGTTCTAAAAATGCACACCACATATCACAAGAAACATGCTATTTCATAAAATTAAGCAAAGATGCACACAATGGGATTCGAACCTCTTCCTCAAAGTACTTCACTTGATGCCATAACCTTTGCACCTTAGGTGGCGCCCTTGCCCTTGGTGGCGCACCACTTTTCTACATCACTTCTTGTTTTTAACTTAAAACCAATAATTGTCCAAAGCTTTCTTCCATCCTAGGATTTTAAAACCCTTAATTCACTTCCAAACACCGCTAAAACCTACTACTCATGAATTATGCACAAACGCATAACCCCTAATCTAGGATGTTACGCTTCTACCCTCCTTAAAAATAATTTTGTCCTCAAATTACTTACTAACAACAGACAATCCTTCTCACCGCGACTATGCTTACGCACAAGACTCAATCTTAATAGAACCATCATACTTTCCAGCACAATCTCTAAGTTCACGCCCCTTAGAACTCATTTCTAACGTCGCGATTTAACTGATTAAGAAGTTTTATGTATTAAAAATTTTGTTTCACCGATTAACCACGAAGAAGTTTTATGGAAAGAAATTTTTTTTAGAAGTGGTTCTTTCAGATTCATACATGCACACAGTCTTTACATTCATACATCCATCAATCAATTATGAACTTTCGTTCATTGAGAGAAATGTTGTAGTTTTCATTGTTGTTATTTTTCCACTACCCAGAGGTATTTTCGTAATTTACCCTATAGGGGTATTTTTGCAATTTGTCAAAATAAGGTTCCTTGGTGATTTTGTCAATAAGGGTATTTTGGTAATTTTTTCATTCCCGAGGGTATTTCAGAAATTTTGAAATTCGAGGGTATTTTGGTAATTAACCCGGGTAGATTTGTAAATCTTGACAAATCAAGGGTACTTTGGAATTTACAAAACTTGAGGGTTGTTTTTGAGAATTTGTTTTCCAAATCAGTGTTGTTGCAAAAATTTTTGAAGATCGGGGGTCGTTCTGGTAATTTTATAACTCGGGGGTATTTCGATAATTTTAGAAGTTAGGGGCATTTTAGTAATTTTCCCAAATCAAAGTACCTTGAATTTTTCGTAAAATAGAGTTTTTTGGAAACTTTTGCAAAACAGAGAAATTTTACTAAAATCGAGGGTAATATGGTAATTTTAGAAACCAAGGGCATTTTTGTAATTTTACCATTAGGGTATTTTTGTAATTTTAAAAATCTTAAATATTTCAAGAAAATAAAAATAATCTTTTTCAAATCAAGGGGATAATTTAGAAATTTTAAAACTAGGGTTTCCATAAAATACGGCTAGTCCCTTTCGGGTTTTAGTTGTGGTTTAGCCTGTATAAGTCCTCTTGGTTAGGTGAACCGAGGCTACGCACTGTAGGATTCGAGTGGAGAGGAGGTGAGTCACGCGATCGCTTAAATACCAAGCTCCCACCAAACCAATCCTAGACATGCGTACCATGGTTGCCACAACCTAACTCCTGCGACTTAATCATGGGTTTGTTTAGTTAGGCATTTAAGTCTTACGTTTTGTTGGGGTACACTAGTCCTAGGGTTCAAGTACTTATCGACTAATCTACGTTTCCATAAAAGCCCATACATTTCACATATTCAAATCACTTGAAGTCAAGTACTTATCTAGTGGATCATGGTTTGAGACTTAGTGGGCCATGCCGTAAAACCCAAAATTTTTCGAAAATTCCTTTTGGGCTTACTTTGAAAACATTTTGGGCCTTAAACCCAAGGCCAAGAGTTTAAAATCGGGCTCGATATTAAATCGAAACACCCACACCCTACCACGAGCCCGGACCGGATCTCGTATGTTCCTCGATGTAAACCTGTTCAAAATTCTTTTGTTACTTTAAAAAGCGTGTGTTTTGAAGATAGTTTGTTTGTGGGTTGGGCTCGAGTTGAAAACAAGTTTATTTTTATATTGAAAACCCATTTATTTCAAAGTTACAAAATAATTAAAGTTTATTTTAAATTAAATCGACTTAATCTCTAAATAACGTAAATTCGTAACATAGTAATTAAAACAATAATAAAATCATCACTATGGCCTTATTACATAGAACAAAACCCAAAATAAAATAGTAGAGTACTTAAATAAAAATAAAATGTCCAAATTAAATAAAAATCACTTAAAGTCTTAGCTAGATGTCGCCCACCCCTTCCCTTGATGAGCCGAATTTAAACTTATTCTATTGGACTCCTTGTGGCCATACGAGGCCCAAATTATCCACCTAAGTGGCGCCTCCCTATGATTAGTTTAGCATTAATAACGAATTGGGCATAAAGCCCAATTCAGATGCAAAACACTCTCGTAAATGCTCTCCTTGTCGTCGAACCTAAGCTTGCATCGAACACCCCAAACCCTACCAAAAAGCCCTAATCGGATTTGATATGTTCCTCGAATAAAACTTTTGCAATTTCTCGCTTTGTTTAACAAAAACTTGATGAATTTGTATAAAACAGATTAGCTTAATATTTAGGTTAAAATCAAATTTAAATAAATTTGTATCTTCTTAAAACATTTTTTTAAGAGAAATTTATAAATTAAAAGAAAACCAAATTTTATGAAAAATTTTACTTATTATTGTAAAACATATATATATTAGTGTCAAAAATAGTTTAAATTATTTATCGAAAACCATTTAGTTATTTAATTAAATATTGTTCATGGCGTAATAAAAATCCAAATGCAAAAATTAAAAACAATTCATAGTGGCCTTGTTACAAAAATAGCAAAACCTATAATAAATTCTAAGTAATAAAAATACGCTTAATAAGTTTAATTAGGAGAAACTCCAAATACTTTGTTGAGCAATGGCCACCATGTAGTCCTCACCGAATTCGATCCATCATGCTAAGAGTCATCTCAAAAATTATCCCACAAAGGGTGAGTCATAAACTCAATGTGTAACAAAAACACTAAAAGCCCAATTGATCATGGCCTTTAAGCCCATTTAATAACACATATTGCCATAAGCCCAATTAAGTCATATTTAGTCATAAGCCCATTTTATAGAAAATCAAATAAAATCATTTAGAAATCACATGGATAAATATATAATGAAATGCAAACCCGCCCACCTAAATATCCATCCGCTACACACCACCGCACCAACCAATCACACCGTGGGATTACTAAATCGACCTCCATCCGCTACACACCATCGAAGGCGCTTGTCATAGCCAACATGCACATCGCCTTTATAATTTTGTGGCAAGGCCACTCAGATAATTGTGACCAAAGTCACCAGATTCAAATATATATGTGACCAAGTCACCAGATTCAAAATATATGTGACCAAGTCACCAATTCACATATGTGACCAAGTCACCGATAATGTGGTAAAACCACCAAATACTTCCCTTATCAATAACACCCATATGCCCATGCACATACATATTATTTAGTTTTCATGCCATTTACCCCAAAATCATAGCAAAATCATACTTATTTCACATTTATGCATATAGCAAAATTAATGAAGTATTAGGGGTAAACATACCTGAATATCGCATACCACTGAATGGTACCCACAATCATTATCAAACATATTTTCATATAAATCTTATTTGTTTTAGATCTATGAGGAGCTTAGCATAATGTTACACACCTTATGACAGTGAGAACGATACCTTCCCGCTCGTCAACATCTAATTAATTATTACACTTGATTAGAACACACTAATACTTATAATCTACACTATTGATGAGAGATCTAAATCCTTACCCTCAGAATCTCGGACAACCGTTATACGTGGTTTCTCTCCGATAGATGGATCAAAACCCGATGACAACCCACTAATGAAAAGTGGCTCGGGTGTACACACGACTTTAAATAACCGATCTTCATTAGCGGAGGGTCCACAACCCAGAGAAAATCTCGATCCCCGACATGACCCTTCGCTTGAAGTTTGAGGGTATAACAAAGCCTCCCTCTTCCAAATACTCCTTACCGCTTTTTTCGAACCTATCTTGTTCGTCTCGAACTCTCCCTAAAATAAAGTCGATTAATAATCTATCTAAAAGAAATGATATAACCGAAAATGATAATCCTTACCTTGGATGATTCCAATGATCTCTCCTTAAACGTTGGTTTCCAAAAGGATCCTTAAAATCCTTCCAAGGATTCGACCTAGAGAAAATGTGAGAATTAAATTTCTAAATCGGCTATTCTAAAAGAAGATAATGAAAACAATTGATAAAAATCCTTACTGTAATACCGGAGATTGATTCACCCTTACTTACACTATTAGGAAGATTCGGCCTTAATGATTTAGAAGAAGAAAATTGGTGATTTCAGTTTGCACAAAAAGAGAAGAGAAAAAGATAGTGATTTTAGGCTATAGTGGTTTCGGTTTTCAATAAAAGAGAATAAAGAAGAAGATGAATGTGAAAAATGGTTCGATTTTAACAAAAGAGAAGAAAAAAATGGTGGTTTTGGTTATGGTAGATGATGGTTTCGGTTGAAAGAAAGAAGAAGAAAAGAGAAAGAAAGAGAAAGATTGAAAGAAGAAGAAGATGATGATGATGTTGATTTTTCAAAAGAAAAGAGGTGGGTTTAGAAGCTATGAACATTCGGCCATGAAGGAAAAAGAGAAATGTTTTCCAAAACTTTTTGATGCTTTTGGCTATAGAGGACAAGAATTTGAGAGAATAGGCACTTAAACCAAAATGGTCAAAATAAAAGCCAAAACAAAGCAAAACTTTTACCTAATGTCATTAACAAAATTCGGCTAGGAAAAGAGCTTTTGGAGAAATGAGAAAAGATGCACAAAATGTTAGAATTTTTTTTTGGCCAACTATCACCCCCTAATCCATTGTCAAATTCGACCAACATGTATGCCAACATGATCCCCTTTTTCCTCCTCATTTCTTCCCCATCAAATCCCTTGATTCTATCACAATTAAACTATCCCCCTTAGCCCCTTATGCCTTCTAGGTTCATGGTCAAATGACCATGAAAATGCTTCCAAAACATCCTCCCCTCTTCAAGCCCTTTGTCCCTTATCTTACCATAACTTCATGATTCCATACCATAACTCCTAACTTGCCTTTTTCCTAAGGTCTACTAACCAAAAATAAAAAGATGTCCATCCATTCTAGATAAGCTTGACCGACACTATAGGAAAGAAATCAAAAATTAAAATTCTTCCACTTGCTAGCTAGGGGATTCAAACCTCTCCCCTCATGCATTCACCCATGCACCATTACCATCTTGCCAATTGACTTATTATGCTTAAAACAGCTTGCCAATATTTCTTAAAGCCTATCTTGCTTACCTCCATCTTAAATATTAAAATTTAATATTTCTCTAAGCATTCACTTACAAACCAAGTTCCTAAAACTTCCAAAACACACTCAATTATACTTAGGCATGCAACAACATTCAATTAAGTAAAATGCATAACCCCTTTATTCAGATGTTACGCTTCTACCCCTTAAAATAATTTCGACCTCAAAATTACCGGCTAGAACAAGTGAGGGTATTGTTTGTCGATCGCTTCCTCTGCTCCCACGAAGCTTCTTCGATCCATGATTACGCCATAACACTTTAACGAGAGGAACTGATTTTTCCAGAAACCTTTACATCCCACTCCAAGATTTGAATTGGCTCCTCTTCATAAGACAAATCGGTCTTAATTCCACCTCCTCAACGGCACTACATGAGATGGATCCGGCCGATGTTTGAAACATGGAACACATTGTGCATTTGCTTCAACTCCAAGGCAATTTAACCGATATGCCACAGTCCGACCCACTTCAAAACCCGATAAGGTCCAATGAACCTGGGACTTAGCTTTTCTTTGTGACCAAATCTCATCACCTTTTTCCAAGGTGAAACCTTCAGGAATACTTGATACCCCACAGGAAACTCTATTTCTTTTCGCTTAAGATCTGCGTATGACTTTTGTCTGTCAGATGCTTCTTTTAACCGAGCCCAAATTACCTTAACCTTTTCTTCGGATTCAGCCACTAATTTTGGACCCAAAATATGACGTTCCCCTAGTTCTGTCCAACACGTAGGAGTGCGACACTTCATCCATATAGTGCTTCATACGGTGCCATCCGAATCGCTTGATAACTTGTTGTTGTACGAATTTCGCTAACTGAAGAACTCCTCCCGCCTTCCTCTCAAATCCATCACACATCCCTTAACATATCCTCTAAAATTTGATTACTCGATCGACCGCCGTCGACTATGGATGAAATGCCGATCAAGTCCAATCGGTGCCCAAAGCCCGATGCAATGCTTTCCAAAATCGAGACGTAAACCTCGGATCGTTATCCTAAATAATCGACACCGGCATTCCATGCAATCTCACAATCTCAGCCACATATAACTTCGCCAATTTTTGCAAAGAGTAATCAACCCGAATCGGGATAAAATGTAGATTTCATCAATCGGTCCACTATCACCCATACCGAGTCTTTCTCAAGAGGCGAGGAGGAAGCCCACTAACAAAATCCATGGTGATTCTCCCACTTCCATCAAGAAATCTTTATCGGTCAAGCAATCTCAAAGGTACTTGATGTTCACCTTGACTTGTTGACACGTTAAACACTTTCCTACTATTTCAGAACTTCTCACTTAAGACCATGCCACCAAAACCGATCTCGCCTTAGTATAACTTACTTCCTCCAGATGCATAGCATATGGGCTACCATGCGACTCTCGAAGAATCTTTTGCCTCAACTCCCGATCCTCGGCAGACACGATTTTACCTTTGAAACACAATACTCCATCGTTGTTAATACTAAAATCTTCTAATTCCCCATTCAGCACTGCCAGTAGCTTTGCACTCGGATCATCGCTACCAATTGTCTCTCTTCACTTGACTCAACTATGTCGGCTTTTACTTGTAATTCTCGCCAAGCTTTCGTCGTCATAAAGACTAAGATGTGCAAACATCGCCTTAGATCCGACACCACTTTCGACTTAGGCGCCCGCCACCACATTCGCCTTGCCCGGTGGTACTCAATAGAACAAATGTAGTCTTTCAACAACTCTATCCACCTTCATTGTCTCAAATTCGGTTCCTTCCGAGTCAAGAGATATTTTAGACTCTTGTGGTCCGTATATCACTAACTTTTCCCCGTATAAATAATGTCTCCAAACTTTAAGAGCAAAGACCATCACGCCAACTCTAAGTCATGCGCCGTAATTAACCTCGTGTGGTCTCAATCGCCGAGATGCATACGCAACTACCTTCCCGCCTTGCATCGTAACACATCCTAATTACGTGTGAGAAGCGTCACAATACACGATGAAATCCTTCCCCGCCTCAGTCAATCAAAATCAAGCTTCAATAAAACCCTCTTGAGCTTCTCAAAGCTCTCTTGTTGCTTATCAGCCCACACGAAAGGTACTTTCTTTCTCAACAATTTCGTTAAAGGTGCAGCTATCGATGAAAATCCTTTGACAAATCTTTTGTAATAGCCTACTAATCCCAAGAAACTACGAACCTCAGTTACGGACTTGGGTGGTTTCCAATCTAATACTGCTTCAATCTTTCAAGGATCCACCCTTATCCCTTCCGCAGACACCACATGGCCTAAAATGCAACTTTTCACCAAAATTCACACTTTGAATTTGGCATAAAGTTCCTTCTCCTTAAAACTTGCAACACAATCCGAGATGCTTATCATGCTCTATCTCGACTTAGAATACACTAGGATGTCGCCTATGAATACAACGACGAACCGATCCAAGTAGGGTTAGAAAACCCGGTTCATCATATCCATGAACGCAATTGGGCATTCGTCAATCCGAATCGGCATTACCGTAAATTCATAATGCCCATATCTTGTTCGGAAAGTCGCCTTATGGATATCTACTTCTTTCACTTTAAGTCGATGATACCCGACCTTAGATCTATCTTTGAGAATACCGCAGCTCCTTAAGTCGATCGAACAAGTCATCGATCCTTGGCAAAGGATACTTGTTCTTAATGGTCACTTATTCAACCGCCGTAGTCTATACACATCCGCATCGATCCGTCCTTCTTTTTCACGAATAGACCGGTGCTCCCCATGGAGACACACTAGGTCGGATAAATCCATGATCAATCAACTCGGATCTCGAGCCTTAAGCTCAACCAACTCCTTCTGCCATTCTATACGGAGCAATAGAAACGCGCCTGCTCTGTGCAATAATTCAATCCCAAATTCTACCTCTCGATTTGGAGGCAATCCTGAAGTTCTTCCAAAAACATCTACAAATTCTCTTACATTTCCACTCCTTCAATACATTGCTTTTTAGCCTCTAAGGCACTAACCAACATCGGAAAAGCCACACATCCCTTTCTAACCATCTTTTACGCCTTAAGGCGGATACTACATTTGATAAGTAGTTCCGCCTCTTCCATCACTACAACTTCTTTGTCATCAATAGTTCTTAATGACATCCGCTTAGCAATGCACAATCCACATTTGCACGATATTTCACTAGTCGGTCCATGCCTAAGATCGTGTCAAATTCTCCAATGGCAACTCCATTAAATTAGCCGGAAATTGCGCCCCTTGAACTTCTAAAGGCACTTTCTTAAAGAGTTTATCTATTACTACCGTTCATGCATCTAAAGGACTAAGTATATCATCTTCCTAAGTACGCCTCTAAGTCACATGCGAGTTTCAGATACTTCACTAGCGACGTATGAATGAGTTGACCCTATATTTATCAAAGCAATAAAGGGTAACCCGTAAATTAGAAACGCATCTGTGATAACATAAGGTGCGCCACCGTCTTCTCTGTGATTTAATCGTGATATACCGCACTGGCCGTCTCACCTCGAGCTACCATCGCCTCGCTCAAGTCACGCGACCTCTACCAGAACCATTACCCCTTCCATTTGGACCACGACCCCTTATCGACTGCTGTCCACCTCTGCCAGCCTGATTAACACCCTGACCTGCTGGGTGGTTCTTATCTGAATTCATCAGGCAATCCTTGATCATATGATCTTTAGACCCGCACTTGAAACATCCCCCGGTCTTTTTCCAACATTCTCCCGGGTGCATCTTCCCACATTGAGCACAAGCACGATGTTGTCCTCCCGTGATCTCACGACTTCGTGGCCCATCAACTCTTGGTTTCTTTTGAAAATTCCGGATGACCTCAAGACCCAAAGCTCCTCTTATTCTTATTCGCCTCCGTCCTGCTCGTCTTTTCAAGACGCTTTAACTTCTTCACTATCCTTACCCTATCCACTAAGACTGCAAAGTCTCTTTCCCAGTGAGAAGCAATCAACACTTGTAGTTCATCTCTCACTCCATCCTCGAATCGACACACCGCTCATATTCGTGAGCTACTATCCTCCGCATATCGACTAAGTCGTAAGAACTCGTCGACTTATTTCCTTGTACTAAATTCAAACGCCTTTCTCTCGAGTCGATGTAGCTAGATCCAACATATTTCCTTCAAATTTAACTTTAAAATACCCCAATCCACTCGATCCAAAGGGTACTCATTGATAGTGAGCCACCACCGGTAGGCCTCATCACGGAGTAGTGAAACAAGACTTTTCACTTTTTCAAGAAGGCAGCCTAAATCGTCCATGATCCTCTCGATCGCCTCTAACCAATATTTCGCTACATTCGAGCTACTCCAGATACTCCCTAAAAATCTCACAATGGGATTCAACCTCTTCCTCAAAGTACTTCACTTGATGCCATAACCCTTGCACCTTAGGTGGCGCCCTTGCCACTTTTCCACATCTCTTCTTGTTTTCAACTTAAAACCAATAATTGTCCAAATCTTTCTCTTTCCTAGGATTTTAAAAACCCTTAATTCACTTCCAAACACTGCCAAAACCTTCTACTCATGCTTTAAGCTAAGCATGGCCACCATAAGTTCTGCCGTCCCAGTCCATCACTGTTTATCATCTAAAACATGTTCCCATTAACGGGTGAGTCAAGACTCAATGTGTAACCAACACTAAAATTTAATGATTTAGGCATACCATACGATCATGTTCACATAATAATAATGGTGCAATCCCGAACCCACACCTAGATACCATCCGCTACACATCCCCGTACCAACCTGCACACCGTGGGGACTACTAAGTCAACCCTCCATCCGCTACACACCATCGAAGGCGATCATTGCGAATGACGTGCTCATCGCTTATATAAAATTCATGGCATAGCCACTAAATTAAATAATTGTGTCATGAGACACCACATTCAGATAATGTAATCGAAGTTACCACATTTAGATAATGTGACCGAAGTCACCACATTCAAATAGTGAGACCGAAGTCACCACATTCACTTCCCCTTTCTCATATAACCCGAATGCCCTATATTATTCATATCATGCATATCATACTTAAATTCACATTCATGTCACTTTTCACATGTTAAATATAACATATTTCGTTATCCTAGTAGGAGTAGGAAACGTACCTGAGTACTTTGTACCATAACATGGTACCTTAGCCATATTCACATTCTTATAAACATGCATATATTTATTATAGCCATGAATCTTATTAAAAGTAGTGTAGGGTACACACCTGATTCGCTTAACAATTTCACTTGAAATCCCGAAATTCGATCTACTGCCTTAGATCTTTAACTCCCTACATTCGGCCCATTTAAAGGTTTAATAAGAAACTCATTCAGCCACAAAACCAAATCCTAGTAGGATTTGTGCACTAAAACTTACCTTAATGCCGATTTGCTTATCACTCAAATCCTGAAAACTTTGCTTTTCTTCTCCTTGTATTCGGCCAAATCCTAAATCTTTACATAGGTTAGTTTTCAGCTTTTAAGATAATAAGGGAATAGATCTATGTACTAAAATAAGGCCTTGGATGAGTATTCATAGTTACTTACCTTGAAAATCTTAAATCCCGAAACTCACCGAATAACTAGGGAATACGCAGCCTATGGTGTACCTTTGGGAAAAGAACTTCTCCTTCTTGTAGTTGACTTAAACAAATCCCGAAAGATCTCTTCAAAGTTTGACATCAAGATATTAATGGGGTTAGTCCTAGATTTCGAAAATCTTAAAAGAAAAGGATGAAAATCGAATGATAACTAGTTCTTACCCTTAATACGTGAGTCGACAACCCTTGTTTGAAGTCTCAAAACTATTCGCTATGGCCTTGATTTTAGCAAACTTTCGCTTTTGGAAGATTATGAAAGAAGAAGAGAAAAGAGTTTGAGCAATTTGGTAATGAAGTTTCGGCTACACAAGGTGTATTTTCACAGCAAAACAATGAAGAAAGGAGATATTTGCTAGAGAGAATTCGCAGAGAGAGTTAGAAGAAAGAATGAATGGCCCTCTTTTCCTTTTATAGCCAAATTACTAACTTAGAATCCCTTACTTGGCTATCACTCTTCTATTTTGATAGCTTTATCTCTTTAATTAAAATTAAAGAATAATCCTCAATTATCTCTTTGAAAATAATCTACAATAAATCACCATTTATCCACCTATTTAGCCGAAGTTTTAAGGAGAATTAAACTCTTCAAGTCCCTATTTTCGTCCATTGCTTCCTCTTTAAGTTATTAAATAAAAATCACTTAAAGTCTTAGCTAGATGCCGCCCACCCCTTCCCTTGATGAGCCAAATTTAAACTTATTCTATTGGACTCCTTGTGGCCACACGAGGCCCAAATTATCCACCTAAGTGGCACCTCCCTATGATTAGTTTAGCTTTAATAACAAATTGGCCAAAGCCCAATTCGTATAAAAACACTCTCGAAATGCTCTCCTCACGCTCGAACCTAAGCTTGCACACATGTTGGTGGCGTCATTTATGGGCTTTAAGTGGTGCCTTCTTGCCACTTTTCCAAGCCCTCGTCTTGTGTCAAATTCCTCCTATTAATTTTCTTAAGGCCACCTTGCCTTAGTTTCCTCTTTTAAACTTTAAAACTTGACATTTCCTTACATTTCGTGTTTCCAAAACGTTCGCTTCCTCCTTTAACCTAATATTTCCTTACATTTCCAAGTTTCCAAATGTTTACTTTCCTCTTTGAATCATTTCTAAATCATTTCCTTACATTTCCTAGTTTCCAAAAATGTTCACTTTAAACTTAACATTTCCTTACATTTCCATACATTTCCTTACATTTCTTACATTTCCATACATTTCCATACATTTCCTTACATTTCCATACATTTCCTTACATTTCCATACATTTCCATACATTTCCATACATTTCCTTACATTTCCATACATTTCCTTACATTTCCATACATTTCTTTACATTTCCTTACATTTTCTTACATTTCCAAGGTTCTAAAAATGCACACCACATATCACAGTAAACATGCTATTTCATAAAATTAAGCAAAGATGCACACAATGGGATTCGAACCTCTTCCCTCAAAGTACTTCACTTGATGCCATAACCCTTGCACCTTAGGTAGCATCCCTTGCCACTTTTCTACATCACTTCTTGTTTTTAACTTAAAAACCAATAATTGTCCAAAGCTTTCTCTTCCATCCTAGGATTTTAAAAACCCTTAATTCACTTCCAAACACTGCCAAAACCTACTACTCATGAATTATGCACAAACGCATAACCCCTAATCTAGGATGTTACACTACGTGAGCGAGGGTGTTTATTTATTTTTACTCGGTTTACTGTTAGTGTTTCAGTAAAGCTAAAATTCTGAAGTGGTTGAGATTGAGGTGTTAGTGGGAAGTTGGGATTATCAAGTTGGTTTTAATTTATTTTCCAAAAATTTCCTTGACATTTTTTTTCTCTGTTGTTCTCCCCCTCTGCATTTTTTTCTTCCCGACGTCTGCCTCTCTATTCTTCGAACTATATTTCTAATTAAATGGTAGGTTTCGATTGACTGATCAACGTTGTGGTGTATTTTTGGTTCCTTTCTGTCCAATTCCGTTTGCAATTTAATTCGGTGAGTTTCAGTAGGGTAGTTTTGTTTTTGCTTGTTAATTCTTTATTGATGGGTGTCGTTAATGCCATTTAGGGGAAGATTCAGTAGCTCAAAATCGCTTGTCTGAGACTTAGTTCGTGGGATTACCATTGTTCGATCAAAGGTAAGGGTTGGTTGCTCAATGGATGGTTAGCTTGATTTGGGTTCGATTTAGTTCGATTTTAAACGACTAATACAATGCTTTATTGGTCAATCTTAGGTGCTGTTAGGTTCGAGGGTGTTCCCGCATCGAAATCATATAAGGTGTTTTCCCAAAACACAAAAATTAAGTTTCAACGAAAGCCAAAAAACTGCACTGTTGACACAATACGGGCGTATGGTCGCCTGTGTGGATGGCCGTGCGCGAGACACGGTCGTGTGATCGATGAAGGCTTGCCATGCACAGGACATGACCGTGTGGTGGCATGAGTGCGGTCGTGTGGGCCACATGGGCTAGGCTTTGTTAGGCGTGTGGGCCACATTGGCTACGCTGTGTTAGGTGTGTAGACCACGGGCATGTCACACGGGCGTGTGGAATTTGGGCTAGTTCGTGTGGGCCACACAGGCAAACCACACGGGCATGTGGGCCCATTTTTCTAAAATTTTCTCTAGGGTCGCACGGGTCATTCCAATCGACTGTGGGCCTACTATAGGGTCGGTAAGAGTTAATTAAACTCTAATTTGTATGCTATAATATACTGATAGACTGATTTGAGTAGGATACTAAATGTATGCCTGACTATACTGATGTATGTGCATCCGTTATTTGTATAAAGCTTGTTGAACATGTTTAATTTGTTATATATGTATCTGAATCTCTGTATCTGTTATTGGGGTGGAATCTGTATATAACGAAGAAGTATTCTATTCGACGTTAATCGCCTTTATACTGGTAGTTTGGCTGCATATTAACTAATATGTGTCTTAATGGCACAACGTGGTGTGTAGGGTGGGTGAGTGTTTTTAACCCCACGTGGTGTGATGGGATGGTCAGAGTTGGTGTGTAGAGGAAGGGGGTAGGATTCTGCATATCTAAAACTGAATTTGTTATCTGAATTTGAATCTGAAACTGATTCTGTATCTGTATCTGACTGTGCATATAATTTTGTATGTTTGCATAGTTAATTCTGTTGGGTTACACACTGAGTTTTCGTAAACTCACATCTGTTATCTGTTTTGTCAGGTGATCCACAAACTTAGGTAGATCGGTGCGACAGAAACTCAGCCGTGACCACTCGTCCGTAAACTGTTTAACGTTATTAATTTTATGGTTTTATTATGATTTTGGATTTCTTTTGGAGAGTTTGTTATTTTATGGACTCTCTAGACTTTATGGTTTTTAACTGTTGGTTTTTTGTTTATTGATGATATGCATGATTTGTTAAGATGTATGAATTCGACGGTTTTACACAAAAAGGGATTTTTCTAATAATAACAAATCAAGTTTTTTAAAATGTAATGAATTTGTTAAACCTCCGCTATAATAAGTGTTTTGACAAAACTAATTAATTGAATGGGTTATCAATTCGACACCATTTTCAAAACCCATTTTTTGTGACATCACCATATTCGGCCATAACGTCTAGGCCGGATTTGGGATGTTCCAAAAGTTATAATAAAAAATATATTATTTAAAATACTAAAAAAATTATAAAGTTATGACCAAAAAATTATTATAAAAAATAATGGCTTAATATGCAAATTTTCCATTATAATTTAAGTGAAAATTAAAAATTACCATTATACTTCACTACGATTGATATTTTCCATTTTCCTTATTAGCTAGAGAAAAATTTATTGTTCTAAAAAGATATTTCTCATATTAACATCATCACCTTAGTGTAGCATAAAAAAACGAGGTTGGATAATACTATCATATTGCATATTTCATAACTTCAACATAGGTGGAATTGAATTATCCATACTTCGAAGAGTACATAGAAGAAGGAGATCTCGATAATCTTAACGATGCAAATTCAAATGTTGATAAGAAGTATATGTGAAATATAAAAAAGGGAATAACCTGATATGCACTAGAACAATTAGATAAAATTGCATATGATGTATCATCAACTACTTTTTAGACTAACATAATACATATGATGATTTGGTTTTAATTTTGTCACTTGTTTAGAAAATATTTTATCATACTAATTATTTTTATAGTAATTAATATTTATTAAAAAATTAATTATATAACTATGTAATTACAATTTATACTACCAAACATGACATAGGGAATTACAATGTAATTACACTCACACCAATCACATCCAAAGAATTTATAATTCTTTGTAATTTCAAGAGAGTGTAATTACTACATTAGTAATTACAGTTTCATTCAATTTCTCTGTGCTATCCAAACAAATCCTAAAAGCCAAAATGTAATAAATTTAGTGGGATGGAGGAGTACAAAATTTGAAAACTAACCATGGAACTCTTATATGTTAGAAAAAGTGCAAATTGACCCTTCAGTTAAAAATTTCATTCATATGTGCTATTAAGTGATGATTTGGCTTATTCAACTTTTTTTATACAAGTGACCTGGAAATAAATGATGAGTAGGATTAGTTAAAAGTACCATGGAGGACTTTGTATTAGGAGTCAAGTTGCATTTTAACCCCCTCTACTAAAAAAATAGGGAAATTAACAATTGTACATTAAATCAAAGAGCAATCTAGTCCTTTTGTTAAAAATTCCATCCATTTGTATTGTTAAATGTTGAACATGGTGTGGCACATGTACCTCATGTTAACGTGATAATATTCTAAAAATTAAAAACTCTAAAAAATAAAACAATATATAGTTACTAATGATGAACTTGGACAAATGATTGTCCTAATTCATTTCAGATTGGGCATGTTTTTTCAAAAGTTATAAAAGCATAGGAGTTATATAAAAATATTAAAATTATAAAAAGTTTCAAAATTACTACAAATTAATAAAGATTATTACAAGCAACATCCAAAATGATCCTAGACATATGGTTGTCTAAGCTCAAATGAACTTGGAGAATTAGTTGCCTAGGTTCATTCTTGAGTAGTTTCTTAAACAATTATTAAATAATTATAGAAAATTATTTAAAATTATTAAAAGTTATAAGAAATTAAAAATAATGATTAAAAGTTTTAAAATTGCAAAAATATATATACATACATATAGCATGCTTGAAGAATTCAAATATACCTATATACACATACAAATCTTAATAATCAAGTTAATAATTTTAGTTTATTAAGTTAAGAAGTCTTATTTTATTAATTTCTTATAATTATTTAAGAAACAACTCTAAAACAAACTTAGACTAATAGTTATATGGTTCATTTGAACTTGGACAACCATGTATCTAAGTTCATTTTAGACATTGTTTTCAATAATTTTTAAATGATTTCAAAAACTTTTGTAATTTCTTATAAAATTTAAATATTTTTATAATTATTTAAAAACCATAAACCATATGGACATGTTTTTTAAAATAATGATTAGAAATTAGTTATTTTTAGATTTTTTAAAATTTTAAATATTTGTTGATGTGGTAAAATGTATCATATCAGAATGAGGTATACATGGTACATTAAGTGTCGCTATTTAGTTGTTCTGTTAGTCACGTCATCACTTAAAAGTAGAAATTGATGGAATTTTTAATAGAATGGCTAGTTGATTTTTGATCTAATTTACCCATTTTTCAAGAGAGGGAAAATAAATGCAATCCAACTCTTATTTTAGGGCCCTCCACGGTACTTTTATCTAATCTTACTCATCCTTTAATTCCATGCCACTTACATATATATATATTTTTTAAAAATTCAAAATCATCTCTTAACAACACATAAGGTGGAGTTTTTAACAGAACGATCAATTTACACTTTTTTTCTAATGTACAGGAGTTAATTTGCCCATTTTTAGTAGATGGGGCAAAATGTTATCTACCTCTTAGTACATAAGTCCCCATGGTACTTTTATAGTGCAAAATTTAAAATAAATAAATAATATTTGTTATGTTATTTGATATAAAACATATTTAATCATACTAGGTCTCATGTCACGACGTTACGCATTTATTTTTAAAAAATATATTTCCATAAATTTTAAAGTATATATTTCTTAATTAAATAAGAATTGGTCTATTTTATAATAAAAGTCCATTAATTTTTAAAAAATAATTGAGAGAATAAAATACCATTTTAAAAGTAATGAGAATAAAAAGTGAGAAACCATCAATAGAAAAATATTAAATAATTCGATAAAATAACTTGTCTTTCTAACATGAATAGAAAACTCACATACAAAGAACTATTACTTTAATACTTCATTGCTTTTAATATATTATTTCATAATATAATGATAAACAACAATTAACAAATATGTAAATATTATTAAAATAAAATAATAGTAAGACTATTAAAAATAAAATAATAACTAGCCATTTCAAACAATAATAAAAATCATACCTTTTTGGTGATGAAAACAAAACTAATAAATAATACTAAAATATAATTTTTCAATAATTTTTCTAGATGTTATTTTGAATGAAAATGTCTTACTAATTCATATATTTATAGTGTTAAATATTAATTTTAATTGATATATAACTGTAAAATCAATTAAGTGAGAATTAATCTAAAATAATAAGTGTACTTTAATATGGATCCAAAGTCTAATTGAATGATAATAATAATTACATTGACTATTTCAAAAAAAATCTATTACATTATCAATAAATAAATAAATTTACACATTATATATTAGATTACCAATATATTGATATTACCTTTTATATATTTAATGTTAATCTCACATATTCATTTTTATTAATTACAAAAATAATTTTAACATTATTAATTATTATCATATTTATATATAAATATATATAATTAACTTAAAAACTTGGATTTTTATTTTAATTTATCCAATTATATTCAATGATTTTATAAATTTCTAATTTCATTAATTAATAATATATTATGTTATTTTTTAAGTGGATGTTTTAAAAGATATAATGAAATTAATTAATTTCACATTAATATATTATCATATTAATTAATATTATTTTATCATTATCAATATAATAATATTAATAAATTATTATTTACAAATGCATACTTTATATATATTATAAATATTCTAAAAGAAACGTATTTAATCATAATTACAAGTATGCTTCTTCTTTTTTTAGTGAAAGGAAAAACATTACAAAGAACTATCAAAAAATTGAAGGACACTGTTATAACCGACTGTCATTTTTGCTAGTCTATCAACATCTTTGTTGAGTTTTTGGAAACATGATGAATTGACTAATGCATCATTTTAGTTAATAATAGTCGATTCTTCTGACCAAAGCGATGTAACACCCTTTATCCTGCCTGAGAGTTTTCGACTAAGTTGAAGGTGTTACATTCGATCACCAAAGTGATCTTGTAAAACCACCTTGTTACTTGAGTTGATATGTGAGGAAACCACACTTTTGTGTTTAGAAAAACATTTGTTCCTTAAGTTGACTTTTCTTAAAAAATTTAATTAAGATACTATTATCATGGCGTTTTAAAAATAATTAAGTTTTTCAAGACTTTTTCCAAAACTTTTAAGTATTTTGCAAAGCAGCGAAAAATATTATTAAAATTAATTATTTTTTAAACCAAATAGCATGCAATTATCAAAGAATTAACTAATTATCACGCTTAGAATTAATAAGCTAAAGAATCCCAAATCTAAGATAAAAAGAAATAAATAAATAAAAATTATAACCCTAAAAACGATGAAGGAAAAAGTTAATGGAACTTTAAAATAATAATAAAAATGAGCTGCTTGTCCGGGGTTCTTTCGATGCCTTTTCGAGTCCTAGTTTTCTATGTTACTTGAGAGGTAAGAAAATGGGGTGAGCTTATGACAACTTAATGTGAGTCTAATTTTTGAACTGTAACACCTCATACCCGGCCTAGGTATTATGGCTGAATTTGGAGATGTCACAAAGAAGGATTTTGAAACAGCGTCATTTCGATAAAGCTTTGTATAGTTGTTCGAAAAATCATCCAGGTTTTATAACCCATATTCGTTTATAATTATTACTAAAAGTGTTATTTAACCCATTTATTTGGCAAAACATAATTTACAGCGAAAGTCATAGAAATCGTTATATTTGAAAATCCTGTTCGTACTCTCAGAAAACCTTTGTTTTAGTAAAACCATATTTTTAGTTAACCATCGCAAATAAAGAGTTAAATAAAAAATCAAAAATAAAACCAAACAGTATGGAGAGTCCCTTAATTACAAAACTCCCAGAAATAACAAAAACCATTAATTTAAAGTAGTTCACAAACTTGTGGTCACCGGAGACTCCGCTGCACCGATCCAACTAAGTCTGTGGATTACTTGTATAGAACAGACAAATAGAAGTGAGTTTTCGTAAACTCAGTGTGTAACCCAACAGAAATAGACATGCTATATATATAGAAAACTCATATACAATCAGATTCAGATTCAAACTCAAGTCCTTTACAGATACAGATAACATAATCAGATAAGCAGAATAGATATACAGAATCCTACCCCATCCTCTATACACCAGCTCCGACCATCCCATCACACCATGTGGGGTTAAAAATACCCCCATCTTTACACACCATATAGTGTCAATACGACACATCACAGATAATATGCAGTTGAGCTGCCAGAGTAATCATTGTTTTGTCAAGTCTTAAAATTTATATAAATAATGATCGAACCTGGAAACTACCTAAGACAACGATGGAGGCAAGCGCATCTATCGAACAGTAGTATTGATAAACCGTAAAAGTAGCATATTTTAATCCCACATTTTGTATGCTTTTGAATGATTTATCCTTGATTTATGTAAAAAGGTGCTTTTAATCCTTTCTTTTCATGTCTTATACTCAGGAAAGCACCGAAGGATAAAAATAACAAAAATGGGCTTAAAACGGACCAATTTGGGCCAACCCAAGAAATCGACACGGCCTGGACTTCAAGCCACACGGCCGTGCCTTGCCATTTATTTAGAACATGGCCTCACCTCGATTTATACGGCCATGCCTTGTCGACAAAAGTCCAACACGGTCTGGCCACAACTTACACGGGCGTGTGCCATGGGCGTGCCCCTGCCACGGGAATGAGCAATTTCACTCGGATTTGGATGCTTGAAGCCAAAGAAACATACTCCTAAGTCTACTTAAACACCTTAATAGTAATTCTACTTGAATGAGGTACTTAGGAGCCAAGTAAAGCATCTAAGGAGCCTATATAAACAACCCAAGGCAGTCGTTCTAAGAGAGAAAGTTTTGGGCAGAGTTTTCTACTAGAGCTTGTATTCAGGGAATTACTCGAAGATAGCAAGTTGATCCATCTCAAGAAGCCGGAGTTCTACTCAAGACAGAGGATCTCCTCTTCAATTCCTTCAGGGGGTTTTAGGGATTTCTTATGTTTTGTTTTATCTTTTCTCTTGAGATGTTTTCTTATTTTGTTATGAACTAAACCGCTTCGGATACACAAGGGATGAAAACTATGATGGATTTTGTTATTTGATTTCTAAATTATATGATAAGTACTTAGTTTGTTCTTAATTATGTTGCTTAATTTAATCTAATGTGCTTAGGTGGAGGAGGAATAGACCCTGCCTAAGAGTAGATCTAGCATAATTAAGCGGAGTTGATTGCACGCCTTGAGATAGGGTGACGAGATTTTTCCGGATTAAGGTGAAACCTAATATGGGAGTCTATTGATCGATTTACTACTTCCTTAGGGGGTTATTATAAGAGAATGAGAGTTCCACTAATTAACCTAAGGTTAGATGTTATTCGCCTCGAGAGAGGGTTTAATATAGGTTAGGGAGTGTCACAGATCAAGCTAAGTAAAGAAGTCATATGAATTAAAAGTTAGATAACAAGAGAAGTCATAGGTGGATTCTTCCTAAGGGTATCGTCGTAATCAACTGAGTTTTTCCACAGTCTTTTCCCAAGGTTTCATTCTTTTGTCTTTGCATCTAGTTTAGTTTTCATTAGTTTTAGATTAATAAACCAATCACTCCATATTTTAGGCTAAATAATAGAAAGAAAGAGAGTAGTAGTACTTTTAGGTTCCTTTGGGTTCGATAAAATAATCTTGCCTAACTATATTATTGTTCGATAGGTGCACTTGCCTCAATCATTATCATAGTTAGTCTACAAGTTCGGTCATTCTTTATAAATATTAAAACTCAACTGTTTGACACGATCAAGTTTTTGGCGCCATTGCCGGGGAAAATAAAATATTAAGAAAGCTCTATTTCTATTATTTTAGCTATTATTTTATTATTTTTTTGCAATTTACTTTTATTTTTAGTTTAGGTTAAATTTTTATTTACACTAAATTTCTTTCTTTCTTCTCCTAGCAGGTACCTCTAGTTTATGACTAGAAGGAACCTGAGAGGACCTTTAGCATACGAAAGTGACATTGAAGCTACCGCAGAAAATCACCGAGAAACTAGGCGAGCTCTAGACTACGAAAGAGAAGAACAAGATGATCCAATCCCATCAAGGGATGGACGAAAACAATCCAACGCCAAATGTGCAAGAATGTAATGCTCGCTTACTATGTATGATTATGCTAAACCTAATTTGACAAGAGCGAATCTAGTATTGTCGAACTGCAATAGATGCTAACAATTTTGAATTAAAGCCTAACACAATACAAATGATTCAACAGTTTGTTCAATTTGATGGTTTGCAGGACGAAGACCCAAATACTCATATAGCTAATTTTAGAGTTCTGTGATACCGTCAAAATAAATGGCGTTTCTGACGATGCATATGTCTTCAGTTATTTCCCTTTTCATTAAGGAATAAAGAAAAGCAGTGGTTGAACTCATTACCACGAGAGTCAATCACCACATGGGATCAAATGACCAAAAAATTTCTTTTAAAATAATTTCCACCACCAAAACGGCCAAATTTAGGAATGACATATCTTCTTTTGTGCAGAATGACGCAGAAACATTATATGATGCATGGGAAAGATATAAGGATCTCCTGAGAAGATGTCCACACCACGGATTACCTTTGTGGCTTTGAAACACCCCAAACCCAGCCCACAAGCCCTGACCGGATCTGGCATGCTTCTAGAGAAAAACCATTCGAATCTTATTTGGACTTTGCCAAAAACTTGTGTGTGTTTTTTTATTTTTGAAAACAGTTGATTTGGGTTGGGTTCAAGATTAAAACCCGTGTTGATTAGATGTCAAAACATTTAATATTTATATTTAAGAAAAATTGACTTTAACTTTAAATTAATAAAAATCGTATCATACTAAAATAATTAAAAGTGCATGCATAAACAGTTTCATTCTAGTGGCCTTATTACATCAAAACAATTCCCGAAATAAATCCAAAACTTGAAAATTTAAAACTAATAAAAATATATCAATCTCTGAATTGAGCATAGCCACCACTGAGCTTCTCCCGACCCGGTCCATTACTGAGTGTCACCTGAAAAATAATCCCACGAAGGGGTGAGTCAAACAGACTCAATGTGTACAACCAACACAAGTCTCAATTAATTCAGGCATGTCAAGTCATACATACTAAACACATATAAACCATGATGCAAACCCGAACCCAAACCTAGATAACCATCCGCTACACATCACCCGTACCAATCATCACACCGTGGGGACTACTAAGTCAACCCTTCATCCGCTACACATCATCGAAGGCAGTCGCTGCAGTCGACATGCTCATCGCCCTTATAAAAGTCGTGGCATAGCCACCAGATAATAATTCGTGACATAAGTCACCACTTTCAGATTTCGTCACATAAGTCACCACGTTCAGATTTCATGACATAAGTCACCACATTCAGATATTGTGGTATAAAACCACCAAATCACTTCCCTTTTCATATCACCCATATGCCCCATGTCATACAATTATGCATTAACCATGTCATATTCCTTTTTCACATTCTTATAGTTTCACATATATGCCATAACAGATCTTATCATACTCATAGTAGGAGTGGGTAAACGTACCTGGGTACTTTGTACCATTGCATGATACTCTTAGCCACATCTTACATATTCTTATTAACATATTTATTAAAACGTAACCATAAATTTATTAAGGCTTAATGTGGGGTACACACCTGATTTACTTAATGAACTCACTGAAATCCCGAAAATCTAATCTAATTCTCTAGATCTCAAGTTCCTACATTCGGCCAACACTTAGTATTCTAGCATAAGCCTATTCGGCCATATAACCAAATCCCAAAGGAAACATAACCGAAATCTTACCTTGCTTGCCGATTTGATTACTAATCAAATCTTGAAATTCCGTGATATTCCTTGCAATCGACCAACACTTATGAATCTTAAATCCTGGAAACCTCAGCTTACTTCTGTCGACTTTCTTCTAAAAGCCAAAGTCACAATCGGTTAACACTTAAATACCAAATATGGCCTATGGCCAAATGTCAACACTTTCTTACCTTGGTTACCAAATCCCGAAACTGCACTTGCTTCCTGAAATTGTCGAGATCCCTACTTAACCATTGTTAGAAACGGCTATACACAATAAATCCATGAGGATGGCCTTTGGCCGAAACTACATATCACTTACCTTGATGTTCAAAACCCAAGAGATCTCCCTTAATGCTCCTTAGCATCGGCTACCTTCAACAGAGACACATAATATGGCTTAAAGAACATTCGGCCAACCTTAGCCAAGGCCTACTCACATGATTTCGACACCCCAATAAAGAGCCTAAAATCGATTGATAATGAAAGAACACTTACCACTACACGTTTGATGAGAGAGATCACTAGCAAGCAATGACAAAGACCTTTAATAAGGATTCTACTATGGTATCAAAAGGTGATGAAGCATTCACTATCTCAAGAGTATTTCGCTTTTAGAAACAATGAGAAAAGAATAGTCTTCGGAAGATGATAATTCAAGTGAACACGAGAAAAATAAAGAGAAGAGAATGAGGCTCTCAAATAAAGATGGAATATTCGGCTAACACAAAATAAAAGAAGCTTGAGAGAAAGAAGTAGGCTCGGCCAAGAAGCAAATAGATTCAAAGTGATCAAAGTTTCGACTTTAATGCTCTCAACAAGATTCGGCTAAGCCTTTAAAAAGGGTGATTGCATATTCGGTCATACAATAAAAAGATGGAGAAACAAAGTAGAGAGAAAAAGAATAAGAAGAGGGAAAAAAAAGAATGAATTTGCTTGACTAGAAATTTCGGCAAGCAACACTAAAGATGAGGCTAACAATTTTTGGCACTTATCCCCCCTCATATGATCGAATTTTCCCAACCAAAGAGTCCCTTGGCCGGCCACTTCATCTCTTCATATCATATCCCTTATTAAACTCCTATTTTATCTCTTTAACACTCATTCAAAATAAATAAAATAAATCCATATTTATCCAACTCTTCTAGCCGAATTTTTTAAAAAGATAAAACAAGCCTTATCTCATCCTTCCAAAGTCTATATGCCGTCCATCACTCCCTCTCTCCCTTAACGCAAAAATGCAAAATAGTAGCCACCCATTATGCTGCCATCATGACTCGAACCTCCTCCCTCCTGAAGCCCCCTTTGACGCAACCTTCCTTGCACCTTAGGTGGCGTCCCTTGCCACTTAACCAAGACTTTACTTGTGTCTAAATTCCCTCACAATTTCTCTTAAGACCTAACAAGCTTAGCTCCCACTTTAAAACTTAGAATCCAATATTTTCTAAGGCATTTACCTACACTTTGAAGTTCTCAAAAGTTCATATAACACATTCAAACACACCTAGGCATGCCATTACATACAATCAAGCAATAATGCACAAGCCCTAATTCATAGATATTACAGTTCTACCCCTCTTAAAATAATTTCGACCTCAAAATTACCTGGATAGAATAGATGGGGGTATTGCTGTCGCATTGCTTCTTCCGGCTCCCAAGAAGCTTCCTTCGATCCATGGTTACGCCACAACACTTTAACCAGAGGGACTGACTTTCTTCGAAGCACCTTCACATCCCGTTCTAAAATCAAATCGGCTCTTCCTCATAAGATAGATCTGGTCTCAGCTCCACCTCTTCAGTCGGAACTACGTGAGATGGATCCGATCAGTATCGATGTAGCATGGATACATGGAATACATTGTGCATCTGCTGCAATTTCGAAGGCAACTCCAACTGGTATGCCACCGGTCCAATTCACTTCAATACCCGATAAGGTCCTATAAACCTTGGACTTAACTTCCCTTTGCGACCAAATCTCACCACTTTCTTCCAAGGCGAAACTTTAAGAAACACATAGTCTCCCACAGCAAACTCAATCTCCTTCCGCTTGAGATCTGCGTAAGACTTTTGCCTATCAGACGCCTCCTTCAACCGTGCTCGAATTATCTTAACCTTCTCCTCAGATTTTACCACAATTTTCGGACCCAAAATCTGACATTCTCCCAATTTCGTCCAATATGTAGGAGTGCGACACTTCCGTCCATACAATGCTTCGTACGGCGCCATCTGAATACTGGCCTGATAGCAATTGTTGTAAGCAAATTCCGCTAGAGGCAAATATTCTTCCCAACTTCCTTTAAAGTCAATCACACAGCCTCTTAATATATCCTCTAACACTTGGATCACTGGTTCAGACTGGCTGTCCGACTGTGGATGAAAAGCCGTACTGAAATCCAATCTAGTACCTAAAGCCTGATGTAGAGCTTTCCAAAACCGAGACGTGAACCTCGGATCCCTATCCGAGATAATTGACACCAGCACTCCATGCAACCTCACAATCTCTGCCACATACAACTTAATTCATATTCTTATAGTTTCATATGTGTGCCATAACAGATATTTATTATAATCGTAATAGGAGTAGGAAAACGTACCTGAGTACTTTGTACCATTGTATGGTACCTTAGCCACACCTTTCACATTCTTAATAACACATATATATATATATATTAAACATTGCCATAAAACTTATTAAGAAATAGTGTGGGGTACACACCTGATACACTTAGCGTTCACTTAAATCCCGAAAAGCCTGATCTAAAACCTTAGATCCTTTAGTCCCTATAATCGGCCAACACTAGGCATATTAGCAAAAAGGCCTATTCGGCTAAAAACCCAAATCCCGAAGGATCCTTGTGACAAAAGTCCTTACCTTGTTACCGTTTTCACCACTAATCAAGTCCCAAAACTTTGTTGTGCTTATCCTTGAAATCGGTTAACACTAGATCACCCAAAGGATTAGTTTCGGCTTTTTAAACAAATAAGGAATAGACTTGAAACATCAAGTATGGCCTTGGCCGATTGTACTTATGCACTTACCTTGTGATTTTCAAATCCCGAAAAGTATCACTTTGACTATGGAGATGTCGATAGCCCTATACACATATGTTAGATTTAATTCTAACACTAAAACATAATACAATGGCCTAAGGCTGAATTTCACTTATAGCTTACCTTGGGTTCTTAAAATCCCGAAGATCTTCCTCCTAGAAATCGACAATAGGCCAAAAAGCCTGAAATGTGACTTTGGATTGTAGTATCTATCGAAATACCTAAGAACTTATGTTAGATTACTTTCTAACATCATAATAAATGGCCCTTGGCCGAATACTTGCCTTACCTTAGATCTTGATACCCGAAGCTCTCCTCCTTGTAGTCGACTACACACAAAAGACACATTATTATGACACCATATACATTCGCCATGCTCTAAAAATCAAGACCAACCATTGATTTGACACACCCATGAAGAAAGAATAAAATCGATTGCTTTAAGGGGAGATCACTTACCACTATGTCGCTTGAAAAGGCTACAAGAGAAAAGTCGATAGCCCCTCCTTTAAAGATTCGGCTTTTGAGATCAACAATGGTGGTTCGACACTTTATGATCTCAAGAGAAGAAAGGAGAAGAAGAAAGCTATAAGATTCGGCTAAGGCTTTAAATCACAAGAAATATTCGGCTACAAGGGAATTTGGGGTTGGAAGAAAGAAACAAAAGAAGATTAGGAGAAGAGTAGAAGAATTTTAGCAATGGTGGATGCTAATGGAGTTTCGGCCTTAACCAAATAGATGAGAAAAAGGAGAGGATTTTCTTGACTACAAAATTCGGCAAGAGAGACTTAGAGGAGAAACAACAAAATTCAGCACTTAAGCCCCATTTCAAGATCGAAAATACCAACCCAAAGAGCCCCCTATTCGGCCACCATCTCAACTCCTGATCAAATCCCTTATTAATCTCCTCATTATCTCTTATCTTATCATTTGAAATAAATAAAATAAAACCTCCATTATCTAACTCCTCTAATTAAATTTTAAAAAATAAAAACAAGCCTTATCTCATCCTTTTAGAAGTCCACATGCCGTCCAACTCCTCTCCCCACTCTTGACGCCAAAAGTAAAAATAAAAACCTTAAAATTTTGCTTCCCACGCGACTCGAACACCAGTCCTTCCCCTAGCTTATGGCATCACACACTAAAGCCCTAAGTGGCACCTTGTAGCCACTTTGCTAAGCCCAATTGTGTGTCGATTTCCTTTATTAATTTTCTTAAGGCCACCTCGCTAGCTTCCTATTTTAGACTTAAAATCTAAAAATTTTCTAAGGCATTTCCTATTATTCTAAAGTTCACAACATTCATAAATACACATTCATACATACAAAGGCATGCCTCCACACTCAATTAAGCAATTATGCATAAGCCATAATTCGAGATATTACAGTTCTACCCCCTTAAAATAATTTCGTCCTCGAAATTACCTGGCCAGAATAGGTGGGGGTATTACTGTCGCATAGCTTCTTCCGGCTCCCAAGAATCTTCTTCCGATCCATGATTGCGCCATAACACATTAACTAAAGGTACGAATTTTCGTCGTAACACTTTCACATCTCATTCTAGAATCTGAATCGGCTCCTCCTCATAGGACAAATCTGGCCTTAGTTCCACCTCTTCAACCGGACTACATGAGATGGATCCGATCGGTAATTGCAGTAGCATGGGCACATGGAATACGTCGTGCATCTTTCAATTCGTGGCAACTCCAACCGGTATGCCACCGTCCAATTTGCTTCAAAACCTTTTAAGGTCCTATAAACCTTGGACTTAACTTCCTTTCGACCAAATCTCATTACCTTTTTCCAAGACGAAACCTTAAGAAACACTTGATCTCCTACATCAAATTCTATTTCCTTCCGCTTGAGATCTGCGTCGACTTCATCTTCATCGATGCTTCCTTTAATGTTGCCCAATTATCTCAACCTTTTTTTTGGATTACGCCACTAACTCGGACCCAAAACTCGACGTTCTCCCAATTCCGTCCAACATGTAGGAGTCCGACACTTCGACCATACAAGGCTTCGTGACGGCCATTCGAATCTTGGCTTGATAGTCATTGTTGTAGGCAAATTCGCTAGAGGCAAATATTCCTCCCAACTTCCTCTCAAATCCATCACACCCCTCAACATATCTTCCAACACTTGGATTACCTGCTCGATCGCCCATCCGATTTGTGGATGAAAAGCCGTAGTAAAATCCAACTTAGTGCCTAAAGCCCGATGTAATGCTTTCCGAACCGGAAGTAAACCTTGGGTCCTATGCGAGATAATCGACATCGACACTCCATGCAACCTTACGACTTCTGCCATATACAACTTTGCTAACTTCGCAAAGAATAATCAACTCTCACCGGAATAAAATGCGCAGACTTGGTGAAACGGTCCACTATTACCCATACCGAGTCCTTCTTAGTAGGCGCAAGGGGAAGCCCACTAACGAAGTCCATGGTAATTCTCTCCCACTTCCACTGTGGAATCTTGATTGGCTGAAGCAATCCTGACAGAACTTGGTGTTCAGCCTTGACTTGTTGACATGTTAAGCATTTGCCAACAAATTCGGTAACTTCCTTCTTAAGACCAGGCCACCAAAATTGTTCCCTTAGATCTCTGTACAACTTAGTACCTCTAGGATGCATAGCATAAGGGCTACTATGCAATTCCTGAAGAATCCTTCGCCTAAGTTCCTTATCCTTAGGCATACAGACCTTGCTCTTGAAACACAACACTCCTTCGCCATTAATGCCATAATCTTCCAACTCTCCATTCAGACTTGTTGTAGTTTAGCACTTAGGTCCTCATCACCAACCGTCCCTCTTTCACTTCATTCAACCACGTCGACTTGACTTAAAACTCTGCCAACAGGCTTCCATCATCATACAAACTCAGATGTGCGGACATCGCCCTCAGATCCGACACAACCTTCTGACTTAGGGCATCCGCTACTACATTCGCCTTGCCTGGGTGATACTCTATGGAACAGTCATAATCATTCAGTAACTCCACCTATCTTTGTTGTCTCAGGTTCAGCTCTTTCTGAGTCAGCAAATACTTCAGGCTCTTCTGGTCCGTGTAGATTACTGACTTTTCTCCATATAAGTAGTGCCTCTACACTTTAAGAGCAAAGACCACCGCTGCCAATTCCAAATCGTGCGTCGAGTAGTTAACCTCATGAGACCTTAATTGCCGAGACGCATATGCGACTACCTTCCCGTCTTGCATCAATACACAACCCAAACTCAGATGGGAAGTCACAATACATCAGAAAATCTTTTCCTGCCTCAGGCTGAATTAACACTGGAGCTTCCATCAATACCCTCTTAAGCTTTTCAAAGCTTTCCTGTTGCTTCTCTGTCCATACAAAAGGTACTTCCTTTCTCAGCAACTTTGTCAGAGGCACGGCTATTGACAAAAATCCTTCCATGAACCTTCTATAATAGCTTGCTAATCCCAAGAAACTACGAATCTCCGCTACATACCTAGGTGGTTTCCAATCCAACACCGCTTCAATCTTTCTAGGATCCACCCTTATTCCTTCAGTAGACACCACATGCCCTAAGAAGGCAACTTCCCTAAGCCAAAATTCACACTTGCTGAATTTGGCATAAAGCTTCTTCTCCCTCAATACTTGCAACACGATCTGGAGATGCTCATCATGCTCCTCCTCAGTCTTGGAGTATACAAGGATGCCATCGATGAACACCACGACGAACCTATCCAAGTAAGGTTGAAAAACCCGGTTCATCATATCCATGAACGCGGCTGGGGCGTTTGTCAACCCCGAACGACATTACTACAAACTCATAGTGGCTATATCTTGTCTTAAAGGCTGTCTTATGGATATCTGCCTCTTTTACCTTCAACTGATGATATCCCGACCTTAAGTCGATCTTTGAGAACACTGCCGCCCCCTTAAGCTGATCGAACAAGTCATCTATCCTTGGCAAAGGATACTTGTTCTTGATGGTCAGCTTATTCAACTGACGATAGTCTATGCACATACGCATAGTTCCGTCCTTCTTCTTCACAAACAGGACCGGTGCTCCCCATGGAGACATACCGAGTCGAATAAACCCACGATCTAGCAATTCCTGGATTTGAGCCTTGAGCTCCACCAACACCTTTGTGCCATTCTGTACGGGGCAATTGACACAAGAGCTGTTCCCGGTAGCAAGTCAATCCTAAACTCCACCTCCCTGTCTGGGGGTATTCTTGGTAATTCCTCCGAAAACACATCTTCGAAATCCCTTACCGTTCTAACTCCACTAACACCTTCTTCCTTTCCATCTAACGCACTTACGAAGGCTAAAATGCCTTGCACCCTTTACTTAACCATCTTTTCACCTTTTAGCCAAAACTACATTAGACAAGTAGTTTCTTCTTTCTCCTATCATAATGACCACCTCATCCTCCGGTCCTTAACTCCATTCACTTAGTCAGATAGTCCAACACAGCCCGATGGTCCACTAGCCAGTCCATTCCAAGAATGAGATCAAACTCTCCAAAGGGAAGTTCCATCAGGTCGACAAAAAATACGACGCCTTGAATTTCTAAAGGTACACTTTCAAAGACCTTATTCACCACTACAGTTTGACCTAGTGGGCTTACTACAGTCATCTCCCTACTAGAAGGTTCAGAGGCTATGTCTAGAGTTTCAACTACTCTACATGCCACATAAGAATGGGTCGAGCCCACATCAATCAAAGCATAATAAGGCTTTCCAAATACAAGAAACCTACCGGTTATGTAACACCCCTAATCCATATCCGTCGCCGAATTAGGGTTACGAGGCATTTTCAAAGAAAATATAACTTTCGTACTGTAATACCCTTTTCATTCAATATACTTCATCCTATTCTAAAACAACCGAATTGATACATGTTTAGATACATCTCAAGCATATAACCCAAATTCATATTCATATCAATTTCATGAAATTTAAAACCGCCTAACATCTCTCTTTATTAACTTACCACATATATGCATGATTAAAATTCTAAGTATATTCGTATAATCATCAATCTAATACAGAATGATCAATCAATATACATTTCTTTAATAAAATCAACCACAAAACAAATACAAACACCTACTTAGCACCACCACCTACGCATTCATTTCATGCAACCATTCCTCATGTACAATCTCATTTCAACCAATGCACATTAAAACTTTATAGTTAGAAATACTAATAAGCATCATATGGTTACATGCATATATCACTTGCTTGCACACTTATAAACTAATAAATAATATTCCTTTTACAATTACATATATCAGAATGCACATCATCTTAGCTTTTAATGCCATAAACACAAATTAACTTTGCATGATATATGCATATGATCAAAGACCGAATATACTAATTAAACTTCCATAATTCATGAATTCTATGTCACGAATTTGTACACTATTGACCATTCATAAACGTAGATCTCAAACTAAATTAACATAGAATTATAAGCATATTTAATCATGCCTAGACCGAACCTTCCATACCACCTTTCCATACAATTTATAACTGCCTATACTTATCAATAACAAAAGAATCTAGCAAATCAACTTACATATACAAATTTTCATTATGAGATCATTATTACCACCTAACCGTAACAACCATATTTAACATTCAATAACCCAAGTTAAGATTTTACAACTATATACATAACACTCATATCACCTACCACATTTCCAATAATATCTAAACTTCAACCGAATACAAACATTCATTAATAGCATAAGCAAGCCATTTCATCCAAGCATATTGATGAAGTTTAACCCAAAATAAGTAGCCATTTTCGCAAGGCTATAAATATATACACGATTAAGCATCATTAGTAATATAGCTTAGTCTAACCTATACATGCCTTTTGAATTAAAAACCAAGTTTATCAAGACCAAAAGAGAGTGGATAGTGTAGTTAACTTCTTTGAAGATCCTTCGAGTCCGTAGCTTGAATCAAAATCTATAAAATGCAGGTAGACAAGAACACACACACAAGAAGCTTGCTAGCTTAGTAAGTCTCAAGCAAATATAAACGTAATGAACATACATTTAAACATGTTAATACCCAAGTTTATAGTATGGAACATAAATATTTCATTATGTAAAATGTACATAGTGAATACTAGTAACGCTCTTGATTTAAATATCGTTGCTATGTCATCATGAACCTGTACATTATCAAATCACATGAATATCATCTTATATCGTATATTCCGAATCACATGAACCAATCTAGGCATCGATCTTCTATTTCTACTTATACACAAAAACAAACACTTTTGTCTCATTCATCACTAATCTTTAACTAAACAATAAGAATTTAGCTCACTTAATTCCTTACTAATATAGTAGGCTAATTCTTACCCATACTTTTAGCACATAGCACTATATATATATCTCACCTTGTTTGATTCTCAGAATCTCCATTTATAGCATATCACCGGCATAAAGCCTGCTAGGCATTAAAGCCCGAAATAAATCACCGGCACGAAGCCTGCTAGGCATTGAAGCCCGAAATAAATCACCGGCACAAAGCCTACTAGGCATTGAAGCCCGAAATAAATCACCGGCACGAAGCCTGCTAGGCATTGAAGCCCAAAATAAATCACCGAGATGAAGTCTCGCTAGGCATTGAAGTTCAAATAAATCACCAAGACGAAGCACGCTAGACATTAAAGCCCGAATGTAATTATAGTTAATCTTTCATTTCACATTTCATAGTGCTAAATTCACCACCACTTATATTTCAAATATTTTAATCATATAGCAAACCAAAAGCACTTATTCATATCACATTAAATAAAATTTCAACCAATCCAATTTATTATCATCACATTCGGCCAACTCATGACTTTATACTATAATTATACCAATTTCACCATACATTAGATTTATAAATAAACTTTTAACATATGTTCGCTTAAGGACTTACCTCGGTTGTCGATAGACCGTGCAAATCGGCTATTCGAGAACCTTCGTCTTTCCCCGATCTAAATCCGTTTTTCTTTGCTCTTGATCTTGAATTTTAGCTAGATGATGTCCGAACCTTCCAAGCTTTTAAACCCTTATTTTCATGGCTAACTTTCGGCACTTCAAGATGAAGAACAAAAATACGGCTTTTAAATTTTATGTAATATAACATATAATAACATTTTCTTATGTTTTACCATTTTAACCTTTATTTAATAATAAAACAAATTATAACATAAGGTTATACTTGACCTTTGCCACCCACTAACTCATAAATGGGTTATTTACCTTTTAATGCTCCACTTTAAAAGCCATCATCAAATAAGAACTTTACACTATAGTTTGAGACTTTTAAAATTTACGCGATTAAGTCCTTTTTGTCAAATCGAGCACCCAAACGATGAAATTTTTCTATGAAACTTTCACACATTTTAATTCACATAATAAACACAAAATAAAATATTAAAATATTTCTCGACTTGGATTCGTGGTCCCAAAACCACCATTTCGATTAGGGTCAAATTCGATGCATTATAACTCTCCCCTTAAGGATTTTCGTCCCGAAAATCTTACCGTTAAACAACGCTCGGATATTGTTGCCTCATTGAATCTTTAGGCTCCCATGTAGCCTCTTCAACTCCGTGCCTTTTCCACAAGACTTTCACTAATGGAATTTTCTTGTTTCTTAACTCTTTCTTTCCCGAGCTAAAATACGAATCGGCTTCTTCCTCATACGTCATATCGGGTCTGATTTCAATCTCGATGGTGTAATCACATGGGACGGATCGATCTATACTTACGAAGCATCAAACATGAAATACGTCATGTATCTTTTCTATCTCGAAGGTAACTTCAATCTATAAGCAACAGCCCAATACGTTCAAGAATTTCATAAGGTCCGATGAATCTCGGACTAAGTTTGCCTTCCGACCAAATCAAGTACCTTTTCCACGAGAAACTTTCAAGAATACTCGATCTCCAACTTGAAATTCAATGTTTTCCGTTTCAAATTAGCATAAGACTTTTGACGATCGAGGCGACTTTCAAATTGTCTCTAATAATAGCTACTTTCTAATCGGTTTCTTTAATCAAATCAACCCCGTGTATCTTATTCTCACCGAGCTCGACCAAAGATAATGGCGATCGACACCTTCGCCCGTACAAGGCTTCATAGGGCGCCATTTTGATACTAGATTGAAAGCTATTATTATAAGCAAATTCAATCAAAGGTAGGTATCATTCCCACGTACCTTCAAACTCTAGAACGCAACATCTCAACATGTCCTCAAGTATCTCGAATAGTTCGCCGCATGACTATCTGTTCATGGATGAAAGGCTGTACTAAAATGTAGTTTAGTACCTAAGGCATCTTGCAACTTCTTCCAAAATCGCGATGTAAATCTCAGGTCTCTGTCTGAAACATGGAACTAGGTACACCATGCAATCTCACAATTTACGATACATACAATTCAGCAAGTTTATCGAGTGAAAAGTTTGTACAAACCGGCATAAAATGAGTTGATTTAGTCAGTTTATCAACTATAACCCAGATGGCATCTTTCTTACTCGTGTCATAGGAAGACCGAATACAAAATCCATCGTAATTCTATCCCATTTCCATTCGGTATCATGATTGGTGAAGTAGTCCGGATGGCACTTGATGTTCAAATTTTACTTGTCGACAAACTAAGCATTTCAAACAAATTCAGATATATCCCGCTTCATGCCCTACCACCAATAGAACTATTTCAAATCATTATACATCTTTGTGCTACCGGATGTATTGATAATCGACCACTATGGGCCTCACTCGTAATCATCTCAGATCAAATCGAGTTCTTGTAACATACATTCGGCTTTTAAAATTCAAACAGTCATTTGCATAAATCTGAAAATCTAATTCTGCACCTTTTTCACACTGAATTCGACTAGCAATCAAATCATTGTCAACTTTCTGTGCATCACAAATTTGCTGAATAAACATCGGTCTTGCTTGTAACTCGGCTATGATCGAACCATCACCAGACATAGCTATCTGTGCGTTCATTGCACGAAGAGCAAACAATGATTTTCGACTTAACGCATCTGCAACAACGTTAGCTTTTCCCGGATGGTAGTCAATCACCAACTCATAGTCTTTCAACAATTCTAACCATCTGCGTTGTCTCAAATTTAGATATTCCTGAGTCATTAAATACTTTAGACTTTTATGATCTGAATAAATGTGACATTTCTCGCCAAATAAATAGTGACGCCAAATTTTCAATGCGAAAACAATGGCTGCTAATTCCAGATCGTGAGTCGGATAATTTCTCTCATGTGGCTTCAATTGTCTCGAAGCGTAGGCTATAACCTTGCCTTCCTACATCAAAACGCAACCCAACCCATTCAAAGAAGCATCACTAAAAAAATAAATTCTTTACCCGTTTCAAACTGATCTAACACTGGAGCTTCTGTCAAAAGGGCTTTCAGCTGATCAAAACTTTTCTGACACTTTTCTGACCACTCGAACCTGACATCTTTCTGTAATAACCTTGTCAACGGGGTAGCTATCATAGAAAAACCTTTCACAAATCGTTGATAGTAACCCGCAAGTCCCGAAAAATTCAATCTCTAAATATTTTTCGTGGCTTCCAATCAAGTATAGCCTAGATTTTGTTCGGATCAACTCGAATGCCCGATGTCAAACAACATGTCCCAAAAAGTGACTTCTTTCATCCGAACTCACACTTACTAAACTTCGATACAACCGCTGATTTTGCAAAGTTTGTAGCACTAATCTCAAATGCTCAAAGATGCTCGATTTCATCTTTGGAGTAGATCAATATATCATCAATAGACATTACCACAAATCGATCCAAAACCGCCTAAAACCCGATTCATCAAATCCATAAAATAGCGGGTGCATTAGCAAGCCCAAAAGGCATAACTAAAAACTCAAAATGTCCGTATTCTCGTCCGAATGCGCCTTTGGCACATCGTATCTCGACTCAGAATCGATAAAACACGATCTCAAATCTATCTTCAAAATATGAAGCCCTTTCAACCGATCAAACAAATCATCAATTCGAGGTAACGGTACTTATTCTTTATAGTTACCTTATTCAGTTGCCGATAATCAATACACATTCGCATCGCTCCATCTTTCTTTCTCACAAAAGAACCGTGCACCCCAAGGAGAGAAACTTGGTCGTACAAAGCCCTATCATTAACTCTTGCAATCTGTGCTTTCAACTCTTTTAGACAAGAGGTGCCATCCGATATGGAGCTATTGAGATCGGAGTCGTTCCGGTGCTAATTCAATGCCAAACTCAATCTCTCGTCTTTGGGGTAAACTCGTAGTTCTTCGTGAAACACATCCGGTATTCACATACAATCGGTCAGATTCAATCTGCTTTCTCGACAATTTATTATCCAAAGACATAAGCCAAATAAGCTTCGACCTTTTCTCACATACATCCGGCTAACATCGAGGATATAAGCGTAGAAACCCACCTAAATCATTGGATTCAATTCTAATGATCTCACCGCCTCGATGTCTCAAATCAATAAGCTTTCTTTGCAATTCACCACCGCATCATGCGGTTAATCACCCATTCCCAAAATTATATCAAACTCATCGAAAGGCAACAAGATTAAATCGATCGAAGCAAAATCCCGAATCATCAATGGGCAACCTTTACACACTTTATTAACAAACACACATCTACCCAAAGGGTTGGATACGCTGATCACAAACTCAGAGACTCAATGGCGAGTCTTATCAATACCGAGTTTCACATACATATGAATGGGTCAAACCAGATCAATCAATGCAATCACGGAGTATCATAAAGGGTGAAAGTACCAGCAATGACATCCGGAGAAGCGAGATCCTCCCTAGCTCGAGTAACATAAGCTCTAGCCGAGTCTGTAGCCTCGAATCGAATCTACGTGTTCTTCATCCTCTCGACTACCACCTACATTGTCGAATGCTCGGTGGTTTGCCCGTCTTCGATGCATTTTCGGTCTAGAGTTCGTGTCAGTATTCGCTTTCGGTAACATCGGGCACTCTCGAATAAAATGGTCCGAGGATCCACATTTAAAGCGGGGCGATCACGAACTCTACAACTCTCGTAATGCCATTTTCCACAATGTTTGCATTCAACTCGATTACGTGGAACATTACCAACACCGCCATCGAGGTAGCTCGGAGCCCACCGGAGGTCGATCACGTCTAGGTAAATTTAAAGTAACTTTATGTCGGCTGAAATCATCTCTGAACTTCTTAGATGTGGAATGGAAAGTCTTACCCGATGACCTCTTACGAATGTCTCTAGCTTCAGTCTCAGCCTTTCTTTTCTCTTTCCCGAGCTCTTCAGCTTTGTAAGCTCGCTCAACTAGAGTCACAAATTCTTGAATTTCAAGAATGCCAACAAGCACTTTATCTCTTCATTCGCATGTCTTCAAACCTTTTACACATAATGGCTTCAGCTTGATACACACTCTCTAGCATATCTGCTAAGCCCGACAAATTTCCGTTCATATTACATCACGGCCATCCTTCCCCGTTTCAATTCAAGAAATTCTTTTCGCTTTTGATCAATGAATCTTTGATCGATATATTTCTTGCGAATTCATTCGGAAGAAATCCCGTCACTTTTCTTTCGGAACCACGATACTAGTGTATTCCACCGTGATATGCAAAGGTCCTCAAGTAAAGATATAGCACACTTCGCATTCGTCTGAGTACAAGATAGCTCATCTAGTACCGAATAGTGTTATCAAGCCACATTTCGGCTCATTCGCGTCATCATCATCATTGGCCTTGAATTCTTATTTAAATTTCTGATTTTATCAATCTGAGGCCTACTAGATCTCATTGGATCTATCATCGAGGTCTTCAAGGTATTGAGTTGGATTATTCGGGGTGGAGGTTGGTGTACTGCCGGATTAGTCTGGATAAACTGGTAAACCACTCATTCATCATCGATAGAAGGCTTGTGTAGCCTCCCCTCGTGGCTACCGAAACTATTTGAGAGTCTACCAAGACCGATCTGTACACGGTCGGCGCTATACTTCCACATCATCCGCTCTGACTCTTTTCGTGATCGGTGTCCATTTACTATATAAAATACTGATTCGAATATCGAAGTCACCACACTATCGATATATAATAAAGGCATGTATAGCTAGACTCACACGCCGCTACTACAGCGTCCTAGAATCGACTAAATCGTAAGCTCGATACCAATAAAATGTAACACCCTAACCCATATCCATCGTCAATTAGGGTTACGAGGCATTTTCAAAGAAAATATAACTTTATTGTAATACCCTTTTCATTTAATATACTTCATCCTATTCTAAAACAACCGAATTGATACATGTTTAGATACATACTTCTCAAGCATATAACCCAAATTCATATTCATATCAATTTCATGAAATTTAAAATTGCCTAACATCTCTCTTTATTAACTTACCACATATATACATGATTAAAATTCTAAGTATATTCGTATAATCATCAATCTAATACGTAATGATCAATCAATATACATTTCTTTAATAAAATCAACCACAAAACAAAAACAAACACCTACTTAGCACCACCACCTACGCATTCATTTCATGCAACCATTCCTCATGTACAATCTTGTTTCAAACCAATGCACTTTAAAACTTTATAGTTAGAAATACTAATAAGCATCATATGGTTACATGCATATATCACTCGTTTGCACACTTATAAACTAAGAAATAATATTCCTTTTACAATTACATATATCAGAATGCGCATCATCTTAGCTTTTAATGCCATAAACACAAATTAACTTTGCATGATATATGCATATGATCAAAGACCGAATATACTAATTAAACTTCCATAATTCATGAATTCTATGTCACGAATTTGTACGCTATTGACCATTCATAAACGTAGATCTCAAACTAAATTAACATAGAATTATAAGCATATTTAATCATGCCTAGACCGAACTTTCCATACCACCTTTCCATACAATTTATAACTACCCATACTTATCAATAACAAATGAATCTAGCAAATCAAGTTACATATACAAATTTTCATTATGAGATCATTATTACCACCTAACCGTAACAACCATATTTAACATTCAATAACCCAAGTTAAGATTTTACAACTATATACATAACACTCATATCACCTACCACATTTCCAATAATATCTAAACTTCAACCGAATACGAACATTCATTAATAGCATAAGCAAGCCATTTCATCCAAGCATATTGATGAAGTTTAACCCAAAATAAGTAGCCATTTTCACAAGGCTATAAATATATACACGATTAAGCATCATTAGTAATACTGACTTAGTCTAACCTATACATGCCTTTTGAATTGAAAACCAAGTTTATCAATACCAAAGAGAGTGGATAGTGTGGTTAACTTCTTTGAAGATCCTTCGAGTCCGTAGCTTGAATCAAAAATCTATAAAATGTAGGTAGACAAGAACACACACACGAGAAGCTTGCTAGCTTAGTACGCCCTCAAGCAAATATAAACGTAATGAACATACATTTAAAATGTTAATACCCAAGCTTATAGTATGGAACATAAATATTTCATTATGTAAAATGTACATAGCTAAATACTAGTAACGCTCTTGATTTAAATATCGTTGCTATGTCATCATGAACCTGTACATTATCAAATCACATGAATATCATCTTATATCGTATATTCCGAATCACATGAACCAATCTAGGCATCGATCTTCTATTTCTACTTATACACAAAAATAAACACTTTTGTCTCATTCATCACTGATCTTTAACTAAACAATAAGAATTTAGCTCACTTCATTCCTTACTAATATAGTAGGCTAATTCTTACCCATACTTTTAGCACATAGCACTATATATATATATATATATCTCACCTTGTTTGATTCTCAGAATCTCCATTTATAGCATATCACCGGCATAAAGCCTGCTAGGCATTAAAGCCCGAAATAAATCACCGGCACGAAGCCTGCTAGGCATTGAAGCCCAAAATAAATCACCGGCACGAAGCCTGCTAGGCATTGAAGCTTGAAATAAATCACCGGCACGAAGTCTGCTAGGCATTGAAGCCCGAAATAAATCACCAACACGAAGCCTGCTAGGCATTAAAGCCCGAATGTAATTATAGTTAATCTTTCATTTCACATTTCATAGTGCTAAATTCACCACCACTTATATTTCAAATATTTTAATCATATAGCAAACCCGAAAGCACTTATTCATATCACATTAAATAAAATTTCAACCAATCCAATTTATTATCATCACATTCGCCAACTCATGACTTTATACTATAATTATACCAATTTCACCATACATTAGATTTATAAATAAACTTTTAACATATGTTCGCTAAGGACTTACCTCGGTTGTCGATAGACCGTAAATCGCTTATTCGAGAACCTTCGCCTTTCCCCGATCTAAATCTTTTTCTTTGCTCTTGATCTTGAATTTTAGCTAGATGATGTCCGAACCTTCCAAGCTTTTAAACCCTTATTTTCATGGCTAACTTTCGGCACTTCAAGATGAAGAACAAAAATACTGACTTTTAAATTTTATGTAATATAACATATAATAACATTTTCTTATGTTTTACCATTTTAACCTTTATTTAATAATAAAACAAATTATAACATAAGGTTATACTTGACCTTTGCCACCCACTAACTCATAAATGGGTTATTTACCTTTTAATGCTCCACTTTAAAAAGCCATCATCAAATAGGCACTTTACACTATAGTTTGAGACTTTTAAAATTTACGCGATTAAGTCTTTTTGTCAAATCGAGCACCCAAACGATGAAATTTTTCTATGAAACTTTCACACATTTTAATTCACATAATAAACACAAAATAAAATATTAAAATATTTCTCAGACTTCGGATTCGTGGTCTCGAAACCACCATTCTAATTAGTGTCAAATTTGGTGCATTATAGGTTATGACGTCCGGCGCGTCTCCATCCTCCCTACGACGAACCGCATAAACCAAACTCGGCTGCCTTGCCTCAGTATTAGCAGCACCTCGACCCGATGTTCCACGTCCTCTACCAATACCATTTCCTCTGTTATTCAGACCACGGCCCCGCTGAGGCTGCTGTCCACCCCTACCAGTCTGATTAGCATTCTGAGCTACTAGTCGATTCCCATCTGGTCTCATTGGGCAGTCCTTGATCATGTGGTCCTTTGACCCACATTTGAAACATCCACCTGTTTTCTTCCAGCATTCGCCTAAGTGTTTCTCCCCACACTACTCACAAGTACGATATTGCCCTTTAGTACCAGTTTGCTGACCTCGTAGCCCATCAACTCTAGGCCTTTTCTGAGCATTCCCAGATGATCTAGACGACCTAAATCCTCTCTTCTGCTTATTTCGGTCCGTGTTCTGCCTCACAGAGTCCTTAATTCCTTCCGCTATCTTAGCTTTCTCTACTAAAGCAGAAAACTCCCGCTCTTGATGTGGAGCGACTAACAACCTCAGGTCATCCCTTAGTCCGTCCTCAAATCGAACACACCGCTCATGCTCCGTAGCCACTACTCTCGAGCATACCGCTCAACCTCAAGAATTCACTTCATACTCTGCTACGGACTTGTTCCTTGAACCAAATTTCAAAATGCCTTCCTCTGCTCACCAATATATCCGGTTCCCACATACTTCTTCTGATACGCTGTCTTAACATACTCCTAGGTTAGATCCTCAGCGGTGGCACCATTCCGAACTGTAAGCCACCATTGATATGCTTCATCGCGTAGCAGTGCCACCATTCCTTTCAACTTCTCCTCAGGGGTCAGATCGAGCTCATCCAAAATGCGTTCGGTTGCTTCCAACCAATATTCAGCCGTACTGGGTGCCACACCAGATATGCCACGAAACACTTCAGCTCCGTTGGCTCGAGTCGCTCGGCTACAGATTTTGAGCTCCCATATTCCCTCCAAGACCACCACCATTTCAAGAACTTCAAGACAAACTGCGATATCGCATCTTCTCCTGTCTGATCTTGCTGCTCAACACCAACAACTGGTGGTGGTGGCGGCGGTACCTCATTCTCATATCCTTGACCCGATCTAACGGGTTTCGACACGCCATTCTACCTCGACTGCATCCTCGTACATTGTGACCACGTCCCCTAGAGCTCATTTCTACTACCGCGCTTTAGTCTGATTAAGAAATTTTATGCATTAGCCATTGTTTCACTGATTATTCGCGAAGAAGTTTTATGAAAAGAGTCTAGTAGCAGTTCTTTCGATCAATCAAAGTTTCAAGCTTTCTATCCTAATTCACAGAAAAGCACATCCATTCCATAGTATCTCCCATACACATTCACTCTTCGAACATTTCTGTCTGCTCCTATCCTGTGGGTATTTTCATAATTTATCCTATAGGGGTATTTTCGTAATTTATCAAAATAAGGTTCCTTGGTGATTTTGTCAATAAGGGTATTCTGGTAATTTTGTATTCCCGGAAATATTTTGGGAAATTTAGAAATTCGAGGGTATTTTGGTAATTAACCTGGGTAAATTTGTAAATCTTAATAAATCAAGGGTATTTTGGAATTTATGAAACTTGGGGGTTATTTTTGAGAATTTGTTTTCCAAATCAATGTTGTTGCAGAAATTTTTGAAGATCGGGGGTCATTTTGGTAATTTGCAGATTAGGGGTAATTTTCGTAATAATTTTTTTCCAAAATCAAGGTATTTTGATATTTTGTACATTTAGGGTTTTGAACAAAGTAATGAAATTTTGATAAGAACTGTGGGTAATATGAGTATTTTATAAACCAAGGGCATTTTTGTAATTTTACCACTAGGGGTATTTTAGTAATTTTGTAAATTAAAAAATATTTTCGAAAAATTTTATAGAATAGTTCTTACAAATCAAAAGGGTAATTTAGTAATTTTAAAACTAGGGTTTCCATAAAAATACGGCTAGTCCCTTTCGGGTTTTAGTTAGGGTTTTAGCCCGTGAATAAGTCCTCTTGGTTAGGGTGAACCGAAGCTACGCACCAGGTAGGATTCGAGTGGAGAGGAGGTGAGTCATGCGGACTGCTTAAATACCAAGCTCCCACCGAAACCAATCCTAGACATGCGCACCATGGTTGCCACACCCTAACTCGGCGACTTAATCATGGGTTTGTTTAGTTAGGCATTTAAGTCTTATGTAATTGTTGGGGTAACTAGTCCTAGGGTTCAAGTGCTTATCATGCTAATCTACGTTCCATTCCATTTCTACCCTTCTACAAGTCATAATATAAATCACACAGGAGATAGGGGTACTTACCTAGTGGACTTCGGGTCGGAGACTTAGTGTGCCATACCAGAAAAACCTGCTTAATTTACAAAAATTCCTTTTGGGCTTAACTTTGAAAATGTTTTGGGCCTTAAACCCAAGGCCGGAGTTTAAAACTAGGCTCTGGTACCAATCTAAAACACCCCAAACCCGGCCCACGAGCCTTGACCGGATCTGGTATGTTCCTCGTTGAAATCTAGTTCAAAATTCTTTTGTGACTTTGGAAAAACGATGTGTTTTGAAAGAAAGATTGTTTTTGGGTTGGGCTCGAGTTGGAAACAAGTTAATTTTTTTCACTTGAAATCCATTGATTTTAGGTGACAAAACATTTAGAGTTTAATTTATGATAAATTTATTTAGTCTTTAAAAAAAATATTTTGTAGCATGATAAATGGAAGTAAAATAAAATAATTCAACTATGGCCTTATTACATCAAATAATTCCCAAAAATAAATTCAAAGTACTTAAAATAAAAAGAGTCCAAAACAAAGTAAAATCTGAACTTCACATGGCCTCCACTAAGCTCCTGCCGACCCGGTCCATTACTGATCGCCACCTAAAAAAAAATTGTTCCCACATCGGGGTGAGTCAAACAGACTCAATGTGTACACAACACTAAGTCCAAATAGATTCAGGCATATCAAGTCATATACATTCATATCAAAATATACAATTAATGATGCATTCCCAAGCACAAGCCTAGTTACCAACCACTACACATCACCCGTACCAACCTGCACACCGTGGGGACTACTAAGTCAACCCTCCATCTGCTACACACCATCGAAGGCAGTCGCTGCAGTCGACGTGCTCATCACCCTTATAAATTCGTGGCACAGCCACCAGATAATATTTTGTGTCATGGGACACCACATTCAGATAATGTGACCGAAGTCACCACATTCTTATATCGTGACATGAGTCACCACATTCACTTCCCCTTTTCATAATATCCCATATGCCTATGTCATACAAAATATGCCAAATTCTTAATTCACATTCTTATAGTTTCATATGTGTGCCATAATGATATTTATTATAATCCTAATAGGAGTAGGAAAATGTACACAGTACTTTGTACCATTGTATGGTACCTTAGCCACACCTTTCACATTCTTAATAACACATATATATATATATATTAAACATTGCCATAAAACTTATTAAGAAATAGTGTGGGTACACACGATACATAGCGCGTTTCACTTAAATCCCGAAAAGCCCGATCTAAAACCTTAGATCCTTTAGTCCCTATAATCGGCCAATACTAGGCATATTAGCAAAAGGCCTATTCGGCTAAAACCCAAATCTGAAGGATCCTTGAGACAAAAGTCCTTACCTTGTTGCCGTTTTCACCACTAATCAAGTCCCAAAACTTTGTTGTGCTTCTCCTTAAAATCGATTAACACTAGATCACCCAAAGGATTAGTTTCGGCTTTTTAAACAAATAAGGAATAGACTTGAAACATCAAGTATGGCCTTGGCGATTGTACTTATGCACTTACCTTGTGATTTTCAAATCCCGAAAAGTATCACTTTGACTATGGAGATGTCGATGACCCTATACACATATGTTAGATTTAATTCTGACACTAAAACATAATAGAATGGCCTAAGGCCGAATTTCACTTATAGCTTACCTTGGGTTCTTAAAATCTCGATGATCTTCCTCCTAGAAATCGACAATAGGCCAAAAATCCCAAAAAGTGACTTTGGATTGTAGTATCTGTCGAAATACCTAAGAACTTATGTTAGATTACTTTCTAACATCATAATAAATGGCCCTTGGCCGAATACTTGCCTTACCTTAGATCTTGATACCCGAAGCTCTCCTCCTTGTAGTCGACTACACACAAAAGACACATTATTATGACACCATATACATTCGGCCATGCTCTAAAAATCAAGACCAACCATTGATTTCGGCACACCCATGAAGAAAGAATAAAATCGATTGCTTTAAGGGGAGATCACTTACCACTATGTCGCTTGAAGAGGCTACAAGAGAAAAGTCGATAGCCCCTCCTTTAGAGATTTGGCTTTTGAGATCAACAATGGTGGTTCGGCACTTTATGATCTCAAGAGAAGAAAGGAGAAGAAGAAAGCTATAAGATTTGGCTAAGGCTTTAAATCACAAGAAATATTCGGCTACAAGGGAATTTGGGGTTGGAAGAAAGAAACAAAAGAAGATTAGGAGAAGAGTAGAAGAATTTCGGTAATGGTGGATGCTAATGGAGTTCGGCCTTAACCAAATAGATGAGAAAAAGGAGAGGATTTTCTTGACTACAAAATTCAACAAGAGAGACTTAAGGGAGAAACAACAAAATTTGACACTTAAGCCCCCTTTCAAGACCGAAAATACCAACCCAAAGAGCCCCCTATTTGGCCACCATCTCAACTCCTGATCAAATCCCTTATTAATCTCCTCATTATCTCTTATCTTATCATTTGAAATAAATAAAATAAAACCTCAATTATCTAACTCCTCTAATTAAATTTTAAAAAATAAAAACAAGCCTTATCTCATCCTTTTAGAAGTCCACATGCCGTCCAACTCCTCTCCCCACTCTTGACGCCAAAAGCAAAAATAAAAACCTTAAAATTTTGCTTCCCACGCGACTCGAACACCAGTCCTTCCCCTAGCTTATGGCGTCACACACTAAAGCCCTAAGTGGCGCCTTGTAGCCACTTTTCTAAGCCCAATTGTGTGTCAGATTTCCTTTATTAATTTTCTTAAGGCCACCTTGCTTAGCTTCCTATTTTAGACTTAAAATCTAAAAATTTTCTAAGGCATTTTCTATTATTCTAAAGTTCACAACATTCATAAATACACATTCATACATACAAAGGCATACATCCACACTCAATTAAGCAATTATGCATAAGCCATAATTCGGGATATTACAAGAACTCTGACTCTTCAAGATAGATCAATTGGCTATCTTCGAGACAATCCCTAAACGAGAAGGGCTTGGCAGAAAACTCTGCTCAATTGTCCTCCTTGAATAGCCGCCTTGGGGTGTTTTTGTAGACTTTAGGATGCTTTACTTGTCTCCTAAGTACTCATAATTCTGGTATAATTCATCCTAGGTGTTTGAGTAGACTTAGGATTGCGTTTCTTGGGCTCCAAGCATCCTATTTCGAGTGAAATTGCTCTTTCCCACGGCAGGGGCGCGGTTAAGGCACGCTCGTGTAAATTGAGGCTCAGCCCATGTCTCTATTCTCTTGATTTAGGCACGGCTGTGGCACGCCCATGCAAGTCGAGGGTTAGGCCATACTTTAGGTCTATCAATTGGGGCACAGCTATGCAGATCGGGGATAGGCCGTGTTGGGCTTTTTGTCGACGAGACACGGTCGTGTAAATTGGTGACAGGTCGTGTTCTAGGTGGATAGCAAGGCACGGCCGTGTTGAATTCTTGGGTTGGCCCAATTTGGTCCGCATTAAGCCCGTTTTACGTTCTTTTTATCCTTAGGTGTTCTCTTGAGTATAAGACATGAAAAGAAAGGATTAAGAGCACCTTTTTACATAAATCGAGGATAAATTCATCCAAAAGCATACTAAATGTGAGATTAAAATATGTTACTTTTACGGTTTATCAAATACCCCCACACTTAAGCTTTTGCTTGTCCTCAAGCAAAATTCTCAACTTACAATTAAAACAAACTTTCCATAATTCATAATTCCTATTAATAATGCCTCATCATAATTCATAGATAATTTATACATGGATAATTTAATTCAAAGAGCCCTAAAGTTTCAAACGAGATAAGTCATGATTTTGTAACATGAATACATAGGTGCTCCCCTTATCTAAGTAATTTTCTTTAATTCAAAATTGACAAGGATTGACATCCTCACAGAAGATTCACTCAAATCACTCAAAGTGTTTAAGGTTCAAGAAATAAGCACTCTAAGTCGAACCTGAAAAGTTAATTCTATAGGCTTGCCTGAAAATCAAATCTCCACCACTGTATATGATATGATACATAAATCAAAAGGTCTTTAATCAGGGGTGTAACGGGGCTAGGGTTAAAGGTGTGGATACATGCTGAATTTATGGTTATAATCGAGACTGACTTGACAAATTACCTAACTAGAAACATTAAACTAAATATGAATATTTACATTGAATGAAAACTAATAATACTTGCTATTGAAAATTACTCTATAATAAAGAGTATTTTCATCACTTAAAATTTAATAATACTTTAATATGAGCTTTTTCTCCAACAATTGGAGTTTTAAATGCTCTAAGCTTCTTCTTTTTTGTTTTTTTGTTTTTCTTTTTTTTAAGAACAAACTAAGATATTACATCATAAATGATAAATGTAACTACTGAACTAATATAATTTGGTAACTTAATCAAATCAAACCTCGATTAAAGGGTAGTCAAAAGAAAGGGTGATAACAAATACAAAGGGGTTTTGGGTTAATATTAGTGGGTGAGTTAATAAAAAGGTTGTTAGGATTCAACGGGTTCACTAGGGGTTAATTTGTGAAGGTAGGCTTTTTATAGAGTAAGTGGATTAAATCCTAGGTGCCTTTATCATCTCTGTATATCAAATCAAAAGTGTGGTCTCGACATGTATAAACGAGGCAAGTTCTAGAATAACAGTTCAAAGTTGACACACTCATAATCAATAAAGTGAGCACGAAAAAGAATATATGCTCTATAAGGCTCAAAATCTCACAAAAATTATGGGTGTTTTGACCTCAATCATCAGTAAATTTCAAACATCAAGTAATACTCAAATTACATTCAACAACCTATTAATTTTTAATTTTTGGAAAGTAGACTTATCATGCTCGATTCTCTAGTACCCTTGATTTAATCATCAATGCATAGTTAACTCGACTTACTCTAAAATATATCAATAAAATCATACATCATAAGAAATTTCATCCTAATTAGTAATATGAGAAAAATACTTTAACAAGACTAAATTCGGATTTTGAGAATAATGAAAAAGTCGGATGCTTTTACCCCCATTACTTAAGATGTACATTGCCCTCAATGTACAAAGATAGATAAACAATTATGTAATAATAAAATCAAAAGAGAAGGGAGAAGTAACACTTTCTAAATTTTTGGATGAAGTCTATGAAAAGAAACCGGATAAGATTGGAGGTGAACGTGGGGAAGCATCTCGAACCGTTTAAAATTGAATCCTCGAAGTAGCCGGCTTGGTTTTATTGTATCCTAAGCTAAATTTAAATATCATAAAGAATAAGAAGAAGAAAATAAAATAAAATAAAATAAAGTAAAGTAAAAAAAATAATGATGAAATAAAATAGAAACAAAAATAAATAATGGAAAATGAAAAACAACTAGAAAAATGGGGAATGAGGTTTAAATAGAGATGTAGCCCGTGTTTTGGGATTTTGAATTTTGAATGCATTCAGGGTGTTCGGGCATGGCCGTGGGTGTCGTGTCACGCCCGTGTCTTTCTTCACATGTTCATTCAATATGGACGTGCTCTTCCGGTGTTCGATAAGTCAGAATGTTGGCACGATTGGGAGGCACGGCCGTGTTTATCCCATTGTTGATGAGTCAAGAACCTCATGCAGGCGTCGGCACAGGTGTGGACTAGTATCGTAGCCCGTGTTGGAGAAATAAGTTTATTCCCTGTTCGTGCACGGCTAACGGCATGCCCATGGTTCAGCCCCTAGCTTACACACGGCCACGGGCACACCCGTGTGTAGGGCTGTGTGGCCTAGAAATCTGCTCTTTGGTTAGTTTATGGTTAGGTGATAAAAAGAAAAAGAAAAGAAAAAATAAAAAATAAAATAAAAATGTAAAAATGGGGTTAGTGCTCGGGTTACCTCTCGAGAAGCGCTTGTTTATAGTCTTAGCTAGACTTTACCTCTCATTCATATGGTCATGGTGGTTTGAGGAGGTGGAAATCCTTTCTCATTCGATCAACTCGATTATGGATATAAAGTTTAAGTCGAGTAATGTTTACCTCAAAAGTGTTGAATTTAGGATTGCTTACCTCGACTGTGCCATATAGGAAGACATTAAGTACCTCAAAAGTGATTTCTTAGTTTGCCTTGAGTTCTGAATTGGTGATTCGAGGGTCTTCCTTATTCAATAATACCTGATCCTCTATTTTTGATGTGATTTGTTGTTCCTATCAGCTCATCTGGGGTTTCCTTCAGTTTCACTTCGTGTGGTTCTGGTTTCTCATGTAATTCTTCTTTATTAGAAAAAGGTCTATGATCCGGCTTAGGTTTGTAGCTTTGTGGTGTTTCCTGCAATGAAGGTTGAACAAGTTGGTTATCATCTGAATTTACTTTCTCACTTTTATCACTTGATGTTCTGGCCGAGTCAAGAGCTTGAAGAGTGACTATCTCATCGCCTACACGAAGTATGAGTTCTCCTGCATAGATATCAATTTTAGCTCTAGCAGTTGCTAAAAAGAGTCTTCCTAAAATTAAAGGGATCGTGTTTTCGTCATCCATGTCTAAAACAACAAAGTCTACTGGGAATACAAATTTATCAATTTTGATTAGAACATTTTCTATTATGCCCCTAGGAATTCTTATAGTTTTATCAGTTAATTGAATGCTCATCTTAGTTTGTCTAGGTTTCCCTAGACCTAGTTGTTTAAACATTTTGTAAGGCATAACATTGATTCTTGTCCCTAAATCCGCTAACGTATTATTAATAGATAAACTACCAATTAAACATGGAATTGTAAAACTCCCTGGATCTTTTAATTTTCGTGGCAGTTTATTTTGTAGAATTGCTGAGCACATTGCGTTTAGCTCCACGTGGTGCTCTTCGTCTAATTTGCATTTGTTGGTCAAGTGCTGTCTTAAAAATTTCCTCGAGTCTGGTATCTGAAAAAGAGCTTCAAGGAGAGGGAATTTAATATGTAATTTCTTTAAGAGTTTAAGAAACTTACCGATCTGTTCCTCTAAATTGTCTCTTTTCATTGCTTCGGGATAAGGTATGCAAGGTTGGTACTCCTTGATTACCGATTTTTGGTTTTCTTATGTTACCTCTATCTTACCTTCGTCTACCTTGTTTTCTTGTTTTGAGTTTGGTTCATCTAACCCCTTACTGCCTTGAGCTGGGATGGCTTGAATTTGCTCCTTTGGGTTAACCTCGGTGTTACTTGGTAGACGTCCTAGCTGTCGTATTAGCTTAGCGAGATGTCCCACTGACCTAGTAAGTTCTCCAACTTGATTCTCGATCCCTTTGATCGATTTTTGTTGTTCATCAAGTGCTGCTTCAGTCTTTTGGAGACAAGAATCTATGGCTGCAATGAAATTCGTCAGCATCTCTTCAAGATTCGACTCCTCTTCTTGTTGGTGAGGTGGTTGTTGAAAATCTGGAGGAAGTTTCGATCTTTGGCTATTTTGATAATTCCACGAGAAATTGGGATGGTACTTCCAACCTGCATTATAAGTGTCACTATAAAAATTATTTTGATATCTAGAATAGTTACTTGTATAGTGAGCTTGCTCGTTTTCCATGCCATATGGTACTCGTGGATTCGCCACGCCCTAGATTCAAATCATATTGTATTTACGGATGTACTTATAGGACTATACCACCATCAATCTTTTATTCATCATCTCTAATCGATTAGATAACCCGTGACCACGTCGAGGTTGAAAACACTTGGTTGCTTTACTAGGAATTGCCCCATGCCTCGCCATCGATAATTATTCAAAGGCCATTTTTCCATAGACTAAAATTTTACGCCAAAAGCAAAATAGAGGAAAAAATTAGCAAAGAAAAAGAAATAATAATAAATAATAATATAATAATAAATTACAAATAAAAAAATTTGGCTAAAGTAATAGAAATAGAGTTTTCTTAATATTTTAGTGTTCCCAAGAACGGCACTAAAAACTTGATCATTTGCAAAGCAAATCTAGTTTTAATATTTATAAAAGAGTGATTGAACCTGTAGACTGACTGCGACAACAATAGAGGCAAGCGCACCTATCGAACAATAGTATAGCTCAGGCAAGAATATCTTATCGACCCCAGGGAACCTAAAAGTACTACTACTCACTTTCTCTCTATTATTTAGCCTAAAATATGGAGTGATCGGTTTATTAATCTAAAACAAATGAAATTGTAACATCCTTAAAGTGGGCCTACGCATTTATATGATAGTCTAATATGTTAAATTGAGATTGTAAAAGTTGGGCTGACTTTTTGATTAAATATTTGAATTAGGGTTAAAGTTAGTGCTCTGGGTAATTTAAAGTGAAATATTGGGCTTTAAAAATTTGGGTTAGGTGGCTAATAAATGGTGCTAGCTTATAATTTAAGAAGATGGTTAATTAAGTGAAAAGCTGGGCTTGTGGCCCAAAGAATTAAAGTGCTTTAAGTGGGCATAAGGTGGCATCATAAGGGGGAGGAGTTTGGGCCCTTGTGTGGCCGATTGGGCCTTAGGAGATGGGTCAAAATTTGGCACTTCGACGGGAAGGGGGTGGACGACATGTAGGCTACTAATTAAGGAGCTTTATTTCTCTTTATTTAAGTGATAACAGATGATAAACAAGGAGGGAGGAGTTAGCTTTAGTGAGGACTCTTCTAAAGGTAAGATAAGGATTGGGGTTATCAAGTGAGATGAAGGCTATCAGGAGGGAAAGAGTTGGCAGAAAATCCAACTCTGTGTATGGGTATGATATGCCGAAATTGGGAGGCCAGATATCATCTTTTCCATTTAGTTTTTCTCACTTTCTCATCTATTCTCCTCAACCGAAAATTCTTTCTCTTATGTACCTCTGTTTCTTGTCAAAATCGAAAACTCTCTAGCTCTTCTCTTTTCTCCTAGATCCCTTTTGAAAGCTGAATGCTTTTAGTGCATATCTTCTTCCTCTATAGCCGAATCTACAAGGGAGATCTCTGTTTTCCTGAAGGTGCACTGTAAGTCGTATACTCCTTAGTAATCCGTTGAGTTTCGAGATTTTTCCTTTTCTGTGATTCCTTTATTTTTATCAAACTCCTAATCTAAATCATTATTTCCAAGGCCCTTCCGATTATACTCTTTACCCCTTAAAGCCGAATCTATCCCATTAAATCCGATTTGGTGGAAAAGTCGAAGGTAGGCAGTGGTAAGTGTGGCCGAATAGCCTTCCATGATTCTCTATGCTTTGGCCGAATACTATTTGGGGTTAGGTTGAATGTGTGTATCGGTTGGTTTGATATTTGGTTGATGGCCGAATGTAGGAAGGTTGGTGGTGACAATTTCTAAAAGATATTCGGGATTCGGCTAACTAGGTAAGTGTTCGTTTTAAAGGTTACATTTAACTAATGAGTTAGATCTCATAGTTTATTTGGTTTAGTGATTAAGGGATTATTATGGACTCAACTAACAGTCAAGCAAAGAAGGTTGGATCTGTAAAACCGTCGCCCAAATTCAAGAAGCGATCTGTTTCGGTAGTGCGAGATTGGCTAATGGGGTGTGGGCCGAAATCGAAGTCAGATTGTGGGCCAATAGTAGTTGTTTCAAGTGATAGTAGCATAGACATAGCAAAAGCCTTAGTACGTGAACCAGGTGTGTAATACTTCCCCATCGTCTAGATCTGATTAATAATAAATATATATATATATGTATATGTGTTCATAAGATTTATATGTTACATTAAAAGCCGAAATCTCGGATTTAAACGACGGACCCTCAGGTTAGTAAATAATCTGACTATATGTTACAAGTAAACTTTTGTACATGTTTTAAATTATTGTGCATGTTGCATGGGTTGGGTGATGAAAGGAGGAAGTTATATGTATATGTATATGAGTAATAGTTTTACTGTGAATTCAGAATGTGGCTAATGCCGTGATTTGTTATACTGAAGCTTGACCAATATATGTTGATGAGCAAAGATGACCGCCATCTTGGAGTGTAGTGGTGTGGGTTGATTGTAGAAATCCCAAATGGTGTGTTGGTTGGTACGGGGGCGTGTAGCGGATGGAAACCTAGGCAAATGGGTTGGGCTTTGCATATTACTTGTTATCTATGTAAATGAAATTGTTGTTATGTTTATGAGACCAAATCTAGTGGTGCGTGAGGGTTGCACACTGAGTCTCGCGACTCACCCCCTTTAAACTAACCTTTCAGGTGACGATTAGTGCATCGGACCGGGCCAGAGTGAAGCGCAAGGTGGCCATGCAAAATAAGGTGGATCCGGCGACAAGTTCCCCATATTAGTTTTTTTTTTTAAGTATTTTATATGATGGATTTAAACTACATTGTAATAAGGCCATGGGCCATTAGTTTACATTTTAGTTTTATTACGGGCCTTTATCATTTATTCTCGTTTTAATTTTTTCCAAGGACATGTAATCTAGTTTTAGGCTTTTGCTTATTAAGGCACAATTTATGTAATTCCTATTTGGGCTTTTTGTCGACACGTTTGCTTTTTCCTAAAATTTTTCTTAGTGACATACCAGATCTAGTAATAGTGTTTGGGCGAGGTTTGGGGTGTTACAAATTGGTATCAGAGCCCGATTCAAAACTCGACTTTGGGATTTTGGGCCCAAAAGATTTTCTAAAAATGGGTTTTAAAACATGGATTTTTATTAGTAAAGGCTTATTAGTTCAGCATGGCACCTGCGTCTCCGGCCAAGTTCGCCAGGCAAGTACTCTAAACCATTGTGTGATATAAATGTGGGTTTAACGGGCTTATGGGACGTAGACTATTTAGGTTAGAACTTGATGGACTCTAGGCTTAGACAAACAACTCTTAAAATCCATAAGACTTAACTTCATTAAACAAAACCTGTAAACGAGTCATCAGACTAAAGTGTGGTAACAAGCATATGCATGTCTAGGAGTAGATCCGGAAGAGCTTGGTATTTAAGTAGTCCGAGTGACTCACCTCCTCTTCGCAGGAATCTCACCTGGTGCATAGTGATTGTTCACTTTAGCCATGACAGGGTGTGGCAATAGGCATATGCATGTCTAGGAGTGGATTCAGGGAAAGCTTGGTACTTAAGCAGTCCAAGTGACTTACCTCCTTTCCACTAGAATCCTACCTAGTGCATAGTGGCTATTCACCCTAGTTACGAGTACGTGTTGACAGGCGAAAACTACAATTGTAACACCCCAAACCCGGTCTATGCATTGAGACTAGATTTGGTTTGTTACATGAATCGAGCTATTTTAAAATCTTCAATAAGTTGAAAACTACAATATTATTTCTAATTACGGGTTTAATAAAAATCGAAGAGTATTTTAATTTGATAAATATTTGAAAACGTTAGTTGAAAAACATTATTAACATTGTAATATTAAAACCCTTAGGTAATTTGTTTAGAGTTAACAATAATAAAATATTTATAAAGGAATTTCATATATTTGAAAACCCAAATTTATTTTAATAAACATCATATAATCAAAGCCCATATTTAAGAGTCCAAAATATAGTTTAAAACCGAACACACATATAAATCCATAAATTATTTATAGAGGCCCTTATTACATTAACCCAAAATAGTAAAATACTTATTAAAAAGTTCGAGTTTAATAAACCCATGTTTTACAATATGGCCTCCACGAAGTCATCCTCGCCCAAGTCCACGTCAATTTCCATTACCGAGATGGAAAAATTTAAGGGGTGAGTTACTTAGAATTCAGTGTATAACTCACTTACTTGTCCATTGGGCGATTTTCAATTTACTGGGTTTGGGCCTTGAGCCCATAAGCAAAATAATATAATGAATAACATAATTAATAGCATGCATGTAAAATGAATTTTCCTCCCAAACCTAATTCCATCCGCTACACACCCCGTACCAACCATCACACTGTGGGGATCAAGTCAACCCACCCCGCCATCACACCAATCATAGGCATTAAGCCAATTTATATTTTGTGGCATAGCCACCGAACTAGATTGTGACAAAGTCACCTAACTAGAGGCATTGAGCCAATTATTATTTTGTGGCGAGCCACCGAACTAGAGGCAAATAGCCATTTATAACTTTTGTGGCGAGCCCCATTTAACTAGAGGCAATAAGCCATATTTTTGTGGCGAGCCACCGAACTAGATTTTGGCAACAGGCTTTCTTCTCTTCATCATTTCCCAACCCATGCAATATGTATGCAATAGTAAACTAGGGTCATACAATAATTTTATAAAAAGGCCCATTAACAAGAGTTAATATTTCCAAATCTTTATTAAGGCCCATAAATAACATTTTGGCCTAATTAACTATTTATCAACCTAGGCCCAATTTTACGATCTAGCAAGTATATTAGCCCATTTAACAATTTCACGAGTTTACTACCCATTTATCGATCTAGCGATTTCGCCCAATTTACATTCATACTGTAGATTTCGCCCGATTTTCAACTTAACGAGTTTACTGACCCATTTATCGATCTAGCGAGATTTCGGTCCAATTTACATTCATACTGATTTCGCCCGATTTTCAACTTAACGAGTTTACGCCCATTTATCGATCTAGCGATTTATTTCGCCCAATTTACAACCAAATGAGGTTTCGCCCGATTATCAATTTAATAGAGTTTTCGGCCCAATTTATCAATCTAGCAGGCTTTTAGACCCATTTTCACGAAACATACAATTTACATATTAACAAATAATTTCTCGAGGGCATTTTCGTAATTTTCACGATTTTAGTCCTTTTCATGTATTTTCGTCAAAATATCAGGTGTTACGTTTTATACCGATCTAGTCATTTTACGATTTTACTTCAATACCGAAATTGACATCCAACCCGAGAAAAGTGTGAAGTTACACACCTCGATACCGAGAGTACTAATCCTTCTCGCTCCTCGGCACCTAAAACATATTTCGATCCGTTAGAACACTATTTCAGATAAATATACTTTATCGATAATAGATCCAAAATCTTACCCTCTTGATTTTGAATCACTTGATTTTCGATTTCTCTCGTTTATCGGTTCGTTAGTCGTAGAATCCACCAACGATAAAGGCTCTGGATGTTCGTACCACTTTAAATAATTGACTTCCTTCTAAGATAGTCCGCAACCGGTGGAAAATCCCGATCGTCGAAACCGCTTCTTCGTTTAAATGGGGGATTTACGGATCCGCCCCTCTTAATATGACTAAACACCGCCCTTTTCTTCCCTATTTTGAAAGTCTTCAAGATCAAAGGAATATTAGTTAAATCTAAAATAATTTTGAAATAGTACTAGAGGCTTTAAAGGATGTGATTTCCTTACCACAATAAATCGATTCCAACGTTTCTATGATTCTCCCGAACACTTGAGTTCCGATCTTCCGTTATTGCACTATATAATAACGAATAAAACGTTAATAGAACGAATATTTATTTCGATCCAAATAGTCCTTCATAACACCATCAATATTCGGCCATAACACTATTAACTAATTGAAAACAAAAAAGAAGAATCCCTTACCTATTTTCCACGATCAAAAAGAAAGGATTGAGAATGATGTTTGTGATGGATGAAGAGTTCGCTATGTATGATCAAAGAAAGAAAAGAAAGGTTCTATATGGGCACTCTAGCATTCGCCATGAGAGAGTTTAAATGAAGAAACTTTGAGTGAAAAGAATTAAAATATGAAAGAAGAGATGATGATGATGTTGTTGATTTCAAAGAGAAGAGAAGAAAAGATGGATTTTAGGAGCTAGGTACATTCGCCATGGTAAAAGAAAAGAAAAAGAATGGCTTTTGGTACTAACAATGTCAAAGACTAAGAAGAAGCACAAGAGAAAACTCAAAAGATGAACAAAAGTGACCAAATGGTCAAAAGAATTTGGCTTTACCAAGGTTCAATTTCGCCAAAGGAGAAAATTGAGAAGAGGGATGAAAATTCTGCACAAGGTTGCTAGGAATGACCAAAGAGAAAATTCATTTCTTAGCCAACTATCACCAAAAATTTGGCTCCCCCTATAGTTTAAGTTGTCGTCCCTATGCATGGTCAATTGGCCATGATTTTGTTTCCAAAATTTTTCCTTGATATGTGCCTTATGTCCCCATATCTTTCCTTAAGTTTTTGATTCCATGCCATAAGTTAACAATTTCATTAATCCTTTGATACACTAACCAAAAATAACATGGTCAACACTTACCATATATGCTCTTGGCCGACACTTGCTATACATGTGCGAAAAATTAAAAATAAAATTTACCTAGATGCTAAACAAGGATTCAACCTCTCCCTCATGCTACAACTCATGCGCCAACACCAAAGATGCCATGTACTCAACTTATGTCACTCATTAACATTTAATTTAACTTAAGTATTAATGACACTTGCTTCTCTTCAATAAATTCTCAAATATCAAATTTATTCCTTACCCAAATTATGCTATACTCTTCTTTAGGACTTCAATAAACATGAAAATAAAAGTAAGAAATTTTCCTTTAAAAATCTAAACACCAAATCATGCAATATATAAATACTGGATTTTTAGGTGTTACAACTCTACCCTCCTTAAAGAAAATTTCGTCCTCGAAATTTACCTAGTTGAAAGAGGTGAGGTATTGTTGCTTAATCGCATCCTCGTGTTCCCACGTAGCTTCCTCCACTCAGTGGTTACACCATAGAACTTTGACCAGCAGCACGATTTTCTTTCTTAGCACTTTGACATCTCGGTCTAAGATTTCCACTGGTTCTTCTTTAAAAGAAAAATCTGAATTCAACTCCAATTCTTCTACCGGTATAATGTGCGAAGGATCCGATCTATAAAGCCTCAACATGGAAACATGAAAAACATTATGAATTTGATCCAATTAGGAGGTAACTCAATCGATAAGCCATCGGACCAACACGCTCAAAGACACGATAAGGTCCAATGTATCTAGGACTTAGCTTGCCCTTCCTTCCAAACTTGAAGATCTTTTTCCAAGGAGAGACCTTCAAGAAAACCTGATCCCCTATAGCATACTCATGTCCTTACGCTTCAGTGCGTGACATCGACTTACGCCTATCTGAGGCTTCTTTCAACCGTGCTCGAATAACTTTTACCTTATCCTCTATTTCAGATATCATCTCCGGACCTAACATCCGTCGTTCGCCCAACTCAGTCCAACAAATAGGAGAGCGACACTTACGACCATACAATGCCTCGTAAGGTGCCATCTGAATGCTAGATCGATAGTCATGTTGTTATCTCGCTAATTACGCCATGGTAGATAATCCTCCTAACTACCCTCAAGTCGATTACACATCCCCTTAACATATCTTCCAATATCTGAATTACTCTCTCCGATCGACCATCGACCGAGGATGAAAAGTCGTCTTGAAATTCAACTTTGTCCCCAAGGCTTCATGCGAGCTTTCGAATCGTGATGTAAACCTAGGGTCCCTATCCGATATAATAGATACAAAAACCCATGCAACCTCACAATTTCAGATCACGCATAGCCGCCAACTTCGCAATGAATAATCCGTCTGATTTAACCGGCGAAATGAGCGATCTTAAATCAAACGATCAACAATTACCCACACGTAATTTTTCTTAGTAGGTGTTAAAGGTAACCCACTAACAAAATCCATGGTTATCCGTTCCCATTTCCAAAGAGGAATCCTTATCGGTTGTAACAATCCAGACGGTAATTGATGTTACGCCTTCACTTGATGACAAGTCAAACATTTTCCCACAAATTAAAATCTCACGCTTCAACCACAGCCACCAATACATTCACGGAGATCTCGATACATCTTATTTCCTCCGGGATGCATAGCATAAGGGCTACTATCGCTTCCGTAGAATCATTTGCCTGTGTCCGAGTCCTTAGGCATACATACTCTTCCTCAAAAGCACAACACACCTTCTGTGCTTATTCCAAAATCCTCGATTTCACCATTTTCAACTTGTCAAGTAAAGGTCCCAACTTCTCATCGATGTTTGTTTTTCCTTGATTTGTTCCATACCACGAGGCTTCACGAAGTTACGCTAACAAACCGCCATCCTCATACAGACTCAAATGGGCAAACAATGCTCTCAAATCGAATCGCCTTACGACTTAACGCGTCGGCTACCACGTTAGCCTTTCCGGATGATATTCGATTGAGAAATCATAATCCTTTAATAATTCTACCCATCTTCTTTGTCTCAAATTTAACTCCTTTTGGTAAGGAGGTATTTAAGACTCTTGTGATCCGTGTAGATTATTGACTTCTCACCATAGAGATAGTGCCTCTAAATCTTTAGAGCAAAGACAACAATTAACTCTAAATCATGCGTAGGGTAGTTTACTTCGTGTGATCTCAATTGACGAGAAGCATAGGCCACCACCTTTCCATTTTGCATCAACACACAACCCAAACTCGTGTGAGACGATCACAATAAATAGTGAATTCTTTTCGACCTCAATTTGAATCAAAGCTGGACTTAGTCACAGATCTTCTTCAATTTCTCGAAACTCTCTTGCTCGCTTTTCGGTCCAAATATACGGAGCTCCCTTTCGCAATGCTTTAGTTAGGTGCGACAATCAACAAAAACCCTCTACAAAATGTCTATAGTATCCATTAAACCCAAGAAACTCAAATTTCACCACTGGATGTTGGTGGTTTCCAATCCGAATAGCCTCAATTTTACGAGGATCCACCCTTATTCCTTCTGATACTACATGACCAAGGAAAGTCACTTCCTTTAGCCAAAATTCACATTTACTAAATTTGGCATACAATTACTTATCACGAGGTCTTGTAATACTATCCGCAAATGCTTGTCATGTTCCTCCTCATTTCTCGAATAAACCAATATGTCATCTATGAACACTACCACAAACCGGTCTAAATATGGTTGAAAGACTGGGTTCATCATGTCCATAAATGCGGCTGGTGCATTGGTTAATCCAAACGGCATCACTACAAACTCATAGTGTCCGTGAAGCGATGTCCGAAATGCCGTCTTATAAATGTCTCGCTTCTTTCACCTTGAGTGGTGATAACCCGATCTTAAATCAATTTTGGAAAAGCTGAAGCTCCTTTTAATTGATCAAACAGGTCATCAATTCTCGGCAGAGGATACCGATTCTTGATCATCAATTTATTCAATTATGCGTAGTCAATGCACATACGCATCGATCCATCCTTCTTCTTGATTTAACAAAACTGGTGCTCCCCACGGAGACACACTTGGTCGAATAAATCCCGATCCAACAATTCTTGAATTTGAGCTTTTAGCTCACCAACTCCTTGGTGCCATTCTATAAGGAGCAATGGACCTTTGGAGTCATCGAACAAAAGCTCAATGCCAAATTCTACTTCCGATCCGAGGTATACCGAAAGTTCTTCGAAATACATCGGAAATTCCTTCACCGTCCTCACATCATTCACGAGATAACTCTTTGGCATCCAAAGCACGAGATAAAGGCTAGAATGCTCCATATCCTTTCCGCACCAACTTCTACGCCTTAAATGCAGATACCACATTTGCCGATAATTCCTTCGCTCACCAATCATTATGACTTCCTTATCATCCGAGGTTCTTCTCGACATTTGTTTTTCAAAGACAATACACTTGCTTAGATGTTTAACCAACCAATCCATGCCTGAATGAGATCGAACTCGCCAAAGGTAGTTCCATCAAGTTTGCTAAGAATACCTCCTCTTGAATTTTCAAGGGCACGTCTTTAAACATTTTATTAACAATTATCGACTGTCCTAAAGGCCTAATTACTGTCATCTCATTTTCGATAATTTTAGATTCTAAATTCAGGTTTCCAGATATGGCACTAGCTACATATGAATGGGTAGAGCCAATATCTATTAAGGCAATAACAGGTACATCAAAAATGAAGAACGTACCAGTTATCACATCTGGTGCATTGCCGTCCTCGCGGTGTCTAACTGCATAGACCAGTCCAGGCTGTCTTGCATCTGCATTTCCTCTAGGACCATTACCTCGACCCGGTGCACCTTGACCACGTCCAGCCCCATTACCACCACGACCTGGTCCACGACCTCTTGGTGGCTGCTGATTACCTCTGGCCGGCTGTGCATCATTATTACGAACTTCTTGAGTCGTATCCATACGCCAAGGATAATTTTGTCTTGATGATCCATTGAACGCATTTGTAGCATCGCCCGCTTTTCCTCAACATTCTCCAAAATGTCTTTTCCCACATTCAAGGTAAATCTCGACTTCGATTATTTGCTACCGGGTTCTACCTTGAACTGGTTCATCATTCCGAGGTCTCTTCGGAATCTCTTTGAAGAACCGATCACTGTGTCTCTCTCTCGGTTTTGGAATCTTTCTCGGTTACGCCATTCTCAATTCTTAGCCTCTTGACTATTTTGGCCTTCTCCACAAGTGTGGAAAATTTTCTAACTTGCTGTGGAGCAATTAGAACCCTCAGCTCATCATTAAGTCCATCCTCAAAACGCACACAACGTTCGTGATCTGTTGCTACAATTGTTCGAGCATAGCGGCTCGGGACGTAAAACTTCGACTTCATATCGCCACCTTACTTCCTTGGACAAGATTCAGAAATTCTTTCCTTCGAGCGTCTACATAACTCGTTCCAACGTATTTTCCTTGGAAGGCAGCTTTAAAGAATTCCCAATTAATCAGTGCAGCTTCGGTGCCTTCACGAACAGTGAGCCACCACTGATACGCCTCATCTCTTAACAAGGATACAGCTCCTCTCAATTTTTGCTCAACAGTGCATTCCATATCATCCATAATCCGTTCCACAGCTTCGAGCCAGTATTCAGCCACATTCGGAGCTACACCGGAGACTCCTCTAAAAACTTCTGCATTATTTGACTTAAGTCGCTCTGAAATTGACCCACGAGTTGTTGGCTGATTCTAGTTCCAGCGACCCTTTCCAAGACTCGCAGCATTGCTTGAGTCAATGCATTATCTTCTTCCATGTGATCGCGTGATCCGTCTCACTCTCAATTGACGCAAAAGGCCCATTTCAAAGATATGATTTGGTGCTTGATCGTAGCACCTCGGCCTCTACCTCGGCCACGTCTACCGCGTCAACGACCACGTCCTCTAGTACTCATGATAGCTTGTTCGTTTTTATCTGATTATAAGTTTTATGAATCAAAAAATTTGTTTCGTGTTTATTAACGATATTTTATGAGATTTGAGATATAAATTTGTTTTTTCGCAACATATCCTATAGTCTCAATCTCACAGTTTTTCACATCTAAAACTAGAAGTTCTAGAGTGTTCCTATGATCATATCATAGTAATCATTAAGCAATAAATACTTACTTGATTTGTTGCTTGGGATGCTTGTGGTACCATACCGATCTTTAAAATATAATTGAGCGATTTCTTACGTAAATTATTTGCGAACCCAAACCACAAACCGAAGTTTTTGAAACTGCTCGATACCATTAAATGTAACACCCCAAACCCGGTCTATGCATTGAGACTAGATTTGGTTTGTTACATGAATCGAGCTATTTTAAAATCTTCAATAAGTTGAAAACTACAATATTATTTCTAATTACGGGTTTGATAAAATCGGAAGAGTATTTTAATTTGATGAATATTTGAAAACTTTAGATGAAAAACATTATTAACATTGTAATATTAAAACCCTTAGGTAATTTGTTTAAGAGTTAACAATAATAAAATATTTATAAATGAATTTCATATATTTGAAAACCCAAATTTATTTTAATAAAACATCATATAATCAAAGCCCATATTTAAGAGTCCAAAATATAGTTTAAAACCTAACACACATATAAATCCATAAATCATTTATAGAGGCCCTTATTACATTAACCCAAAATAGTAAAATACTTATTAAAAAGTTCAGAGTTTAATAAACCCATGTTTTGTAGTATGGCCTTCACGAAGTCATCCTCAGCCCAAGTCCACGTCAATTTCCATTACTTGAGATGGAAAAATTTAAGGGGGTGAGTTACTTAGAACTCAGTGTATAACTCACTTACTTGTCCACTGGGCCAGATTTTCAATTTACGGGGTTTGGGCCTTGAGCCCATAAGCAAAATAATATAATGAATAACATAATTAATAGCATGCATGTAAAAATGAATTTTTCCCTCCCAAACCTAATTCCATCTGCTACACACCCCCGTACCAACCATCACACCGTGGGGATCAAGTCAACCCACCCCGCCATCACACCAATCATAGGCATTAAGCCAATTTATATTTTGTGGCATAGCCATAGAACTAGATGTGACAAAGTCACCGAACTAGAGGCATTGAGCCAATTATTATTTTGTGGCGAGCCACCTAACTAGAGGCAAATAGCCATTTATAACTTTTGTGGCGAAGCCACCTAACTAGAGGCAATAAGCCATATTTTTGTGGCGAGCCACCAGAACTAGATTTTGGCAGCAGCCTTCTTCTCTTCATCATTTCCCAACCCATGCAATATGTATGCAATAGTAAACTATGGTCATACAATAATTTTATAAAAAGGCCCATTAACAAGAGTTAATATTTCCAAATCTTTATTAAGGCCCATAAATAACATTTTGGCCTAATTAACTATTTATCAACCTAGGCCCAATTTTACGATCTAGTAAGTATTTTAGCCCATTTAACAATTTCACGAGTTTACGACCCATTTATCGATCTAGCGAGATTTCGCCCAATTTACATTCATACGTAGATTTCGCCCGATTTTCAACTTAACGAGTTCTGACCCATTTATCGATCTAGCGTAGATTTTGGTCCAATTTAAATTCATCTGAGAGATTTCAAATTTGATTTTCAACTTAACGAGTTTACCCATTTATCGATCTAGCGAGATTTCACCCAATTTACAACCAAATGTAGGTTTCGCCCGATTATCAATTTAATGAGTTTTCGCCCAATTTATGAATCTAGCGTGCTTTTAGACCCATTTTCACGAAACATACAATTTACATATTAACAAATAATTTCTCGAGGCGTTTTAGTAATTTTCACGATTTTAGTCGTTTTCATGTATTTTCGCCAAAATATCGGTTGTTACGCTTTATACCGATCTAGTCGTTTTTGCGATTTTACTTCAATACCTAAATTGACATCCAACCCGAGAAAAGTGTGAAGTTACACACCGATACCGAGAGTACTAATCCTTCTCGCTCCTCGGCACCTAAAACATATTTCGATCCGTTAGAACACTATTTCATATAAATATACTTTATCGATAATAGATCCAAAATCTTACCCTCTTGATTTTGAATCACTTGATTTTCGCCTCCTCGTTTATTGGTTCGTTAGTCGCCGAGAATCCACCAACGATAAAGGCTCTAAGTTCGTACCACTTCAAATAATTGACTTCCTTGAAGATGGTCCGCAACCCTATGGAAAATCCCTGACCGCCAAATTGCTCTTCGTTTAAATGGGGATTTACGGATCCGCCTCTTAATATGACTAAACACCGCCTTTTCTTCCCTATTTTGAAAGTCTTCAAGATCAAAGGAATATTAGTTAAATCTAAAATAATTTCAAAATAGTACTAGAGGCTTTAAAGGATGTGATTTCCTTACCACAATAAATCGATTCCAACGCTTCTACGATTCTCCGAACACTTGAGTTCCGATCTTCCGTTATTGCACTATATAACAACGAATAAAATGTTAATAGAACTAACGCTTATTTCAATCCAAATAGTCCTTCATAACACCATCAATATTCGCCATAACACTATTAACTAATCGAAAAAAAAGAAGAATCCCTTACCTATTTTCCACGATCAAAAGAAAGGATTGAGAATGGTGTTTGTGATGGATGAAGATTTCGCTATGTATGATCAAAGAAAGAAAAGAAAGGTTCGCTATGGGCACTCTAGCATTCGCCATGAGAGAGTTTAAATGAAGAAACTTTGAGTGAAAAGAATTAAAATATGAAAGAAGAGATGATGATGATGTTGTTTGATTTCAAAGAGAAGAGAAGAAAAGATGGATTTTTAGGAGCTAGGTACATTCGGCCATGGTAAAAGAAAAGAAAAGAATGGCTTTTGGTACTAACAATTTCGACTAAGAAGAAGCAAAGAGAAAACTCAAAAGATGAACAAAAGTGACCAAATGGTCAAAAGAATTTGGCTATACCAAGGTCCAATTTTGGCAAAAGGAGAAAATTGAGAAGAGGGATGAAAAATTCTGCACAAGGTTGCTAGGAATGACCAAAGAGAAAATTCATTTCTTAGCCAACTATCACCAAAATTCGGCTCCCCATAGTCTAAGTTGGCGTCCCTATGCATGGTCAATTGGCCATGATTTTGTTTCCAAAATTTTTCCTTGATATGTGCCTTATGTCCCCATATCTTTCCTTAAGTTTTGATTCCATGCCATAAGTTAACAATTTCCTTAATCCTTTGATACACTAACCAAAAATAACATGGTCAACACTTACCATATATGCTCTTGGCCGACACTTGCTATACATGTGCGTAAAAATTAAAAATAAAATTTACCTAGATGCTAAACAAGGGATTGAACCTCTCCTCATGCTACAACTCATGCGCCAACACCACCATGCCATGTACTCAACTTATGTCACTCATTAACACTTAATTTATTTTAAGTATTAATGACACTTGCTTCTCTTCAATAAATTCTCAAATATCAAATTTATTCCTTACCCAAATTATGTTATACTCTTCTTTAGGACTTCAATAAACACGAAAATAAAAGTAAGAAATTTTCATTTAAAAATCTAAACACCAAATCATGCAATATATAAATACTCAGATTTTTAGGGTGTTACAACAATTAAAACCCGAAAGGGACCAGCCACCTGTTTTTCCCCAAAAAAAAATTAGAATATCCTTACTTTGAAAAAAAATTACCTATGATTTGTGAATATACCCTGATTTACAAATTCAACCGAATCTTTCCATAGAAAACAAAACAACAAAAACAACAACAACATCAAAATATCATTGAATTGTAAAATTACCAAATTACCCCTGAGTTGTAAATGACCAAAATACCCCTGATTGGCAAAAATTACTGAAACACCCCCAGATTTTCAAAATTTCTAAAATAACCTCAGATTTTATAAATTACTAAAATAACCCCAAATTTGTAAAAATTATCGACATACCCCCAGATTTGCGAAATTACCAAAATACCCCCGAGTTGGAAAATTACCAAAATACCCTTATTTCGCCAAATCACCCGGAACCTTATTTTGGAAAATTACAAAAATACCCCTTGTAGGATAAAATTACGAAAATACCCCTCGGTAGAAAATGATGAAAATACCCTTAGGTAATGAATGTTACTTGTATGAGCGTTGTGTGTGCATAATTCCTAGAATAGGAAGACCAAAAGCGTAGATAGGTTCAAATTGAAAGAATCACTTTTAAAACTATATTTCATAAGATTGTTCGGGATAATTAGTGGAAACAACTAATGACTCATAAAATTTTTAAATCGATAAACGCGAACTAGAAGAATGAGTACAAGAGGTCGAGGACGTCCACCACGTGGACACAGATGAAATAGGATGATGTGTATCGTAACCCGTAAGATCGGGTCATGGGTCCGAAAGTAAGATACCTGGTTCCACCGACTCTTGAGGTGGAATTGCGAGACCGAGACAGGAGGAGAGGGCGTGGTGTCTCAAGTCAGATTGAGGGTTTTAGAAAGAGTGGTGAGGTTGGTATGGGCATAGGGCCCAAAATCAGGCTGAGAGGTTGAGGAACAATGGGGCGTAAGTATTTAGGGAGTCTCTGGCGTATCCCCGAGTTCCGCTGAATATTGGTTGGAGGTAGTGGAACGTATAATGGATGACTTAGACTTCACGGTGGAGGAGAAGCTGAAGGGGGTCGTGTCTCTCCTTCGAGACGAGGCCTACCAATGGTGGCTCACGGTGAAAGAGGGTATGGCCGTGGACCTGATTAACTGGGATTTCTTTAAGGAGTCATTCTAGGGAAAGTACGTTGGGGCTAGTTATATGGATGCTCAAAGGAAAGCATTCCTGAATTTGGTGCAGGGGAGTAAGTCTGTGGCTGAGTATGAGGCTAAATTTCTATGCCTGAGCCATTACGCTCGAGGAATAGTGTCAACGGAGTATGAACGATGCGTTCGATTCAAGGATGGGATAAAAAATGAGCTAAGGGTTTTGATCGCGCCACAACGAGAGAGAATTTTTGCGGTTCTAGTGGATAAAGTTAAAATAGCTGAGGAAGTGAAACGGGTGGAGAAACAAGAGAAGGATAAGGATTGGGGCAGGAGTAAGAGAAGTTTTGGACCCTCCAGAGCAACTGGAAATTTTCAAAAGAGGCCTAGGACTGATGGGCCAGATGGTGCTCCATCGGGCTAGAGTCAAGCATGTTCTATATGTGGGAGAACCCATTATGGGGAGTGTAGAGTGAAAATCAGTGGATGTTTTAGGTGTGGATCCACAGAACATTTGATGAGCTACTGTCCTCAGATGGATCGTGGGCAGCCAGCGGGTCGAGGTTCTGATCAGACTAGGAGGGGTGATCAGCCTAGACCAAGGGGTAGAGGTGCAGCTAGAGGAAGAAATGGATTCGGTTGGGGTCGTGGAGCATCCGGTAGAGGTACAGGTAATACGGATGCAAGGCAGTCGGGTTTAGTTTATGCGGCTCGCCAAAGGGAGGATGGTGACGCACCAAATGTTATAACCGGTACGTTTCTTATCGCTGATAACCCTTTTCTTGCTTTAATTGATATTGGATCAACCCACTCCTATGTTGCATGCTCAGTATCTGAGACTCTAAGTATAGATTATGTGATATCTACTAGGAAAATGACCGTGGTTAGTCCTCTAGGACAATCTAGGGTAGTGGACAAGCTGTTTAGGGAAGTACCTTTAGAGACTCAAGGGGTAGTGTTCCCGGCAGACTTGATGGAATTGCCATTTGGAAAGTTTGACCTCATCTTGGGAATGGATTGGTTAACTAAGCATCGTGCCAAGTTGGACAGTGAGAACAAGCGTATGATGTTGGGTACCCCGGAAGGTGGGGAGGTGGTTGTGTTAGGAGAAAGGAGGAATTACTTGTCCAACGTGATATCCTCTTTAAAAGCTATTAAGATGATTCGAAAGGGATGTAGTGCATATCGAGCTTTTATTAGTGCGTTGGATGCTAAGGAGGTGACTATTAATGAGGTCCGAACAGTTAAGGATTTCATGGATGTCTTTCTAGAGGAATTGCCAGGATTACCCCTAGATTGCGGGTGGAATTTGGAATAGACCTACTTAGAGTGCTGACTCAGATATCTATTGCTCCTTATAGAATAGTGCCGAAGGAGTTGGTGGAGCTCAAGGCTCAGATTCAGGAACTATTAGATCGTGGGTTCATTCGACCGAGTGTGTCTCCATGGGGAGCGCCGGTCTTATTCGTGAAGAAGAATGACGGATCCATGCGTATGTGCGTGGACTATCCTCAATTGAATAAGTTGACGATCAAAAACAAGTACCCATTACCAAGGATCGACGATCTGTTCGATCAGCTCAAAGGAGCATCGGTATTTTCTAAGATTGACTTAAGGTCTGGATACCATTAAATAAAAGTTAAAGAAGGGGATATTCATAAGACGGCATTTCGGACTCAGTACGAGCATTATGAGTTCTTGGTAATGCCGTTCGGGTTGACGAACGCACCAACAGCCTTTATGGATATGATGAATCGGGTGTTTTAGCCATATCTTGATCAGTTCGTAGTGGTGTTCATCGACGATATCCTGGTTTACTCTAAGTCGGAGGAGGAGCATGACGAACATCTTCGCGTGGTGTTACAAACTCTGAGGGAGAAGCAGCTGTTTGCAAAGTTCAGTAAGTGTGAGTTCTAGCTGAAGGAAGTGACTTTCTTAGGACATGTGGTTTCGTTGAGGGAATCGAGGTGGGCCCTCGAAGATAGAGGTCAGATTGGATTGGAAACCACCAAAGTCTGTGGCAGAGGTTCGGAGTTTCTTAGGTTTGGCAGGGTATTATTGAAGGTTCGTTGAAGGGTTTTCTCTAATAGCGGTTCCTCTAACTAAGTTGTTGAGGAAGGGAGTATTGTTTGTATGGACCAACAACCAGCAAGAGAGCTTTGAGAAGCTAAAGAGAATCCTGACGGAAGCGCCAGTATTAATTCAGCCAGAGGCAGGAAAATAATTTATCGTCTACTGTGATACGTCGCACATGGGTTTAGGGTGTGGGCTGATGCAAGAAGGAAAGGTGGTGGCATATGCGTCTCGACAGTTGAGACTGCATGAGTTAAACTACCCTACGCATGACTTAGAGTTGGCAGCAGTAGTGTTCGCCTTAAAGATTTAGAGGCACTACTTATACGGGGAGAAGCCGGTAATTTACATTGACCATAAAAGTTTGAAGTACCTCCTTACCCAGAAGGAGCTGAACTTGAGACAACGTAGGTGGATCGAGCTTCTAAATGATTATGATTATTGGATCGAATATCACCCTGGTAAGGCGAATGTGGTAGCAGATGCGCTAAGCCGCAAGGTAGTATCGGAGTTAAGAGCCATGTTTGCTCATTTGAGTTTATTCGATGATGGGAGTTTACTGGCTGAGTTGCAAGTAAAGCCAACATGGGTAAGTCAGGTTAAGGATAAGCAGTTAGGGGATAAAGACTTGAGTGCTCAACTTTTACAAGTGAGGGATGGTGAAATAGAGGACTATAGTCTGAACAAGGATGGAGTTCTGTGTTATCGTGGGAAGATTTGCATGCCTAAGGATGATGAGCTAAAACAGAAGATTCTTCGGGAATTGCATAGTAGCCCTTATGCTATGCATCCTGGAGGAGTCAAGATGTACCGTGATTTGCGAGAACAATTTTGGTGGCCAGGTCTGAAGAAAGAGGTAACAGAAGTCGTAGGAAAATATTTGACGTGTCAGCAGGTCAAAGCCGAACACCAAGTGCCATTGGGATTGTTGCAGTCGGTGAAGATTCCCCAATGGAAGTGGGAGAGAATCACATGGATTTTGTTAGTGGGTTACCCCTTACACCCACTAAAAAGAATTCAATTTGGGTGATTGTTGACCGACTGACAAAGTCTGCTCACTTCATATCAGTTCGGGTGGACTTTTCTTTACAAAAGTTGGCTAAATTGTATGTGGCTGAGGTTGTAAGATTGCATCGTGTGCCAGTGTCGATTATATCAGATAGGGACCCTAGGTTCACGTCACGATTTTGGAAGGCTCTTCATCAAGCAGTGGGAACAAGGTTAGACTTTAGTACTGCCTTTCACCCACAGACTGATGGTCAGTCCGAGAGGGTAATTCAAATCTTGAAAGATATGCTAAGGGGTTGCATCATTGACTTTAGGGGCAGTTGGGAAGAGTATTTGCCCTTGGCAAAATTTACATATAATAATAGTTATCAAGCTAGCATTCAGATGGCGCCTTATGAAGTGTTATATGGAAGGAGATGTCGTACTCCAACATGTTGGACGGAGTTGGGTGAACGTAAGGTGTTAGGTCCAGAATTAGTTTCAGAAACCGATGAGAAAGTGAAGTTAATATGGGCTCGACTAAAGGAAGCGTCGGATCGACAAAAGTCGTACGCAGATTTAAAGCGGAAGGAGGTGGAATTCGCGGTAGGTGATCAAGTCTTCTTGAAGGTATCTTCATGGAAGAAGGTAATGAGGTTTGGTCGAAAGGGGAAGTTAAGTCCACGGTTTATTGGGCCTTACCGGGTACTAGAACGTGTGGGCCCAGTGGCTTATCGATTGGAGTTGCCTTCGGAGTTGGAGCAGATACATGACGTGTTCCATGTTTTGATGCTGAGACGTTATCGATCGACCCATCGCACATAGTCTTGGGTAGAAGAGATAAAGTAAGGCCGGACTTGTCCTTTAAGGAGGAACCAGTATAAATTCTGGATCGAGATGTGAAAGTATTGAGAAGGAAGTCTGTTCCATTGGTTAAAGTTTTGTGGCAAATCATGGCGCAGAAGAGGTGACGTGAGAGCCAGATGATGTTATACGCCAGCAGTATCCCCATCTTTTCTGACCAGGTAAATTTTGAGGCTAAAATTTATTTTAAGGGGGTAGAACTGTAACATCCTTAAAGTAGGCCTACACATTTATATGATAGTCTAATATGTTAAATTGAGATTGTAAAGGTTGGGCTGACTTTTTGATTAAATATTTGAATTAGGGTTAAAGTTAGTGCTTTGGGTAATTTAAAGTGAAATATTGGGCTTTAAAAATTTGGGTTAGGTGGCTAATAAATGGTGTTAGCTTATAATTTAAGAAGATGGTTAATTAAGTGACAAGCTGGGCTTGTGGCCCAAAGAATTAAAGTGCTTTAAGTGGGCATAAGGTGGCATCATAAGGGGGAGGAGTTTGGGCCCTTGTGTGACCGATTGGGCCTTAGGAGATGGGTCAAAATTCAACACTTAGATGGGAAGGGGGTGGTCGGCATGCAGGCTCCTAATTAAGGAGCTTTATTTCTCTTTATTTAAGTGATAAAAGATGATAAACAAGGAGGGAGGAGTGGCTTTAGTGAGGGCTCTTCTAAAGGTAAGATAAGGATTGCGGTTATCAGGTGAGATGAAGGCTATCAGGAGGGAAAGAGTTGGTAGAAACTCCAACTCTGTGTATGGGTATGATATGCCAAAATTGGGAGGCCAGATATCATCTTTTCCATTTAGTTTTTCTCACTTTCTCATCTATTCTCCTCAACCGAAAATTCTTTCTCTTATGTACCTCTGTTCTTGTCAAAACCGAAAACTCTCTAGCTCTTCTCTTTTCTCCTAGATCCCTTCTGAAAGCTGAATGCTTTTAGTGCATATCTTCTTCCTCTATCGCCGAATCTACAAGGGAGATCTCTGTTTTCCCGAAGGTGCACTATAAGCCATATACTCCTTAGTAATCCGGTGAGTTTTGGGATTTTTCCTTTTTTGTGATTCCTTTATTTTTATCAAACTCCTAATCTAAATCATTATTTCCAAGGCCCTACAGATTATACTCTTTACCCCTTGAAGCCGAATCTGTCCCATTAATGCCGATTTGGTGGAAAAGTCGAAGGTAGGTAGTGGTAAGTGTGGCCGAATAGCCTTCCATGATTCTCTGTGCTTTGGCCGAATACTATTTGGGGTTAGGTTGAATATGTGTATCGGTTGGTTTGATATTTGGTTGATGGCCGAATGTAGGAAGCTTGGTGGTGACAATTTCTAAAAGACATTCGGGATTCGGCTAACTAGGTAGTGTTCATTTTAAAGGTTACATTTAACTAATAAGTTAGATCTCATCGTTTATTTGGTTTAGTGATTAAGGGATTATTATGGACTCAACTAACAGTCAAGCAAAGAAGGTTGGATCTGTAAAACCATCGCCCAAATTCAAGAAGTGATCTATTTCGGTAGTGCGAGATTGGCCAATTGGGTGTGGGTCGAAATCGAAGTCAGATCGTGGGCCAATAGTAGTTGTTTCAAGTGATAGTAGCATAGACATAGAAAAAGCCTTAGTACGTGAATCAGGTGTGTAATACTTCCCCACCTTCTAGATCTGATTAATAATAAATATATATATATGTATATGTGCTCATAAGATTTATATGTTACATTAAAAGCCGAAATATTGGATTTAAACGACGGACCCTCAGGTTAGCAAATAATCTGACTATATGTTACAAGTAAACTGTTGTACATGTTTTAAATTATTGTGCATGTTGCATGGGTTGGGTGATGAAAGGAGGAAGTTATATGTATATGTATATGAGTAACGATTTTACTGTGAATTCTTGTAAGCGACTAATGTCGTGATTTGTTATACTGAGCTTGACCAACATATGTTGATGAGCAGCATGACTGCCATCTTGGAGTGTAGCGGTGTGGGTTGATTGTAGAAATCTCCAATGGTGTGTTGGTTGGTATGGGGGCGTGTAGTGGATGGAAACCTAGGCAAATGGGTTGGGCTTTGCATATTACTTGTTATCCATGTAGATGAAATTGTTGTTATGTTTATGAGACCAAATCTAGTGGTGCATGAGGGTTGCACAGCATCGGACCGGGCTGGAGTGAAGCGCAAGGTGGCCATGCAAAAGAAGGTGGATCCGGTGACAAGTTCCCCATATTAGTTTTTTTTAAAGTATTTTATATGATGGATTTAAACAATGTTGTAAGAAGGCCATGGGCCATTAGTTTACATTTTAGTTTTATTATGGGCCTTTATCATTTATTCTTGTTTTAATTTTTTTTCCAAGGACATGTAATCTAGTTTTGGGCTTTTGCTTATTAAGGCACAATTTATGTAATTCCTATTTGGGCTTTTTGTTGACACGTTTGGTTTTTCCTAAAATTTTTCTTAGTGACATACCAAATCCAATAGTAGTGTTTGGGCCGAGTTTGGGGTGTTACAGAAATACATAAACTTAAATGCAAAGGCAAAAGAAATGAAACTTTGGGAAAAGACTTTGAAGAAACCTCAATTGACAAAGACGATACCTTCGGGAAGAATCCACCTATGACTTCACTTATTATCTACCTTTTCAATTCATATGATTTCTTTACTTAGCTTGATCCGTGAGACTCCTTAACCTATATTAAACCTTCTCTCGAAGCGAATAACGTCTAACCTTAGGTTAATTAGTGGAACTCTCATTCTCTTATAATAAGCCCTAAGGAAGCGATAAATCGATCAATAGACTCCCATTAGGTTTCACCTAATCCAAAAAATCTAGTAACCCTATCTCTAGCGCTTAGATCAACTCAAGCAATTATGCTAGATCTACTCTCGGTGGGTCTATTCCTCCTCCACCTAAGCACATCGATAAATTTAAGCAACATAATTAAGAACAAACTAAGTATTTATCATATAAATAGAAATAATTAAATAACAAAATCATCATAGGTTTCATCCCTTGGTATCTCAGGGGTTTAGTTCATAACTAAATAAGAAAACATCTCAAGAGAAAAGATAAAACAAAACATAAGAAATCCCTAAAACCCCCTAAAAGAATTGAAGAGGAGGTCCTCCGTCTTAAGTAGAACTCCGACTCTTCGAGATGGATCAATTGGCTATCTTTGAGACAATCCCTAAACGAGAAGGGCTTGGCAGAAAACTCTGCTCAATCCTTCCCCTTGAATAGCTACCTTGGGGTGTTTTTATAGACTTTGGGATGCTTTACTTGTCTCCTAAGTACTCATAATTTAGGTATAATTCATCCTAGGTGTTTGAGTAGACTTAGGAATGCGTTTCTTAGGATCCAAGCATCCTATTCCGAGTGAAATTACTCTTTCCTTGGTAGGGAGCACGCCTAAAACACGCCTGTAAATTGAGGCTCAGCCCGTGTCTCTATTCTGTTGATTTAGGCACGGCCGTGGCACGCTCGTGCAAGTCAAGGGTCATGCTGTGCTTCAGGTCTTTCAATTGGGGTACAGCCATGCAGATCGGGGATAAGCCATGTTGGGTTTTTTGTCGACGAGACACGGCTGTGTAAATTGGTGACAGGCCGTGTTCTAGGTGGATAGCATGGCACGGCCGTGTGGAATAAAGCCCAGGCCGTGTCGACTTCTTGGGTTGGTCTAATTTGGTCTATATTAAGCCCATTTTACGTTCTTTTTATTCTTAGGTGTTCTCCTGAGTATAAGACATGAAAAGAAAGGATTAAGAGCACCTTTTTACATAAATCAAGGATAAATTCATCCAAAAGCATACTAAATGTGGGATTAAAATATGTTACTTTTTTGGTTTATCACAAATCCAAAGGTCTTTAACAGGGTTGTAACGGGACTTGGGTTAAAGATGTGGATAAAGGCTAAATTAGAAGGGTTAGAATTGAGATTGAATTGATAAATGATTACATCTGATAAACCGTAAAAGTAACATATTTTAACCCCATATTTAGTATGCTTTTGGATTATTTAGCCCTTGATTTATGTAAAAAGGTGCTTTTAATCCTTTCTTTCCATGTCTTATACTCAGGAAAGCACATAAGGATGAAAAGAACGTAAAACGGCCTTAAAACGGACCAAATTGGGCCAACCCAAGAAATCAGCACGGCCTGGACTTCAAGCCACACGGTCGTGCCTTGCCACTTACTTCACACGACCATGCCACGATTTACACGACCATGCCCCAATCGATAGAATCGAGACACGGCCTGAAGATGATTTACATGGACGTGTACCATGGCCGTGCCCCTGCCGCGGGAAAGAGCAATTTCACTCAGATTTGGATGCTTGGAGGCAATGAAACACATTCCTAAGTCTACTTAAACATCCTAGGAGGAATTCTACTTGAATTAGGATACTTAGGAGCCAAGTAAAGCATCTCAAAGCCTATATAAACACCCAAGGTAGCAACTAAAAAGGGGAGAGTTCGGCAAAAGCCAAAACAGACTGCTTTTGGGCAGAGGCTTTTGTCGAAGCTTTCATCTTTTAAGGAATCACTTGAAGATAGCCAGTAGATCCATCTTAAGAAGCTGGAACTCTATTCAAGATGGAGGATCTCTCCTTCAATTCCTTCAGGGGGCTTTAGGGATTTCTTATGTTTTGTTTTATCTTTTCTCTTGAGATGTTTTCTTATTTAGTTATGAACTAAACCCTTCAGATACCTGAAGGGGATGAAACCTATGATGGATTTTGTTATTTGATTTCTAAATTATATGATAAGTACTTAGTTTGTTCTTGATTATGTTACTTAATTTAATTTGATGTGCTTAGGTGGAGGAGGAATAGACCCTACCTAAGAGTAGATCTAGCATAATTGAGCAGAGTTGATCGGGCGCTTAGAGATAGGGTTACAAGATTTTGCCGGATTAGGGTGAAACCTAATATGGGAATCCATTGATCAATTTACTGCTTCCTTAGGGGGTTATTATAAGAGAACGAGAGTTCCACTAATTAACCTAAGGTTAGACGTTAGTCGCCTCGAGAGAGGGTTTAATATAGGTTAGGGGTAAATTACTGAAATACCCTTGGTGGGTAAAATTACTGAAATACCCTTGGTGGGTAAATTACTATTATACCATTAGGGGTTAATTAGTACGATTGTGTGTATTCTATTTAACTGGTTATGATGGTAATTTATTTCATACATCATTTTTGTTATATGCTTTGCATCGGGGTTGGGATATTGATGATCGGAGAAAGTGTAATCTGGTGGCTCTGCCATATTCTGTCTGGTGGCTATGCCACGTATATTCTGTTATTCTGGTGGCTTTGACACAAATTCTATATTCAATAGCTTGTCTGCAATATTGGTGTTTTTGGTAGGGTGGGTTGACTTGGTCCCCACAGGTGTGTTGGGCTGGTATGGGGGTGTGTGGCGGATGGATTATTAGGTTGGGCTACATATTTTGTTTGCATGATCATGTTTATAGGGCTAAGGCCCAGTTATTTACAAATAGGGCTTCACCGATCCGCTTCGTATGGGCCCTAGTTAATGACTGATTAGGGGATTACACACTGAGTTCTCGTAACTCACCCCTCTACTTTAACCTTGCAGGTGATCCCCAGCGTTGAAGACTTTGAGCTGCGGAGGGCTCTGTGGTGGCCATACATCGGAGTACTACTTCCAAACTTCAGTAAACTTTCGTTTCACTTTATTTTGAGATTTATCTTAATTGGGGTTTAATGTTGTAATAAGACCATTGGACTTTAATTTTTCTTTAAAGCTTACATTTTGGTTATATTCAAACTATAAACTATTAAACTCTGGGTTTTCTTAAAATGACAATAACTGTTTTCAAAATATCACCTTTCCACAATTCACTAAATCTGATTGTTGTTATAAACCAAGTTTTCAAAAATAATATTAATAATAACGTTTTTACAAGAAAGCCATAAAATCAAATCTAAATTTCACAAACAACAAAGCTCAAAGTTTTCAAAGAGAATACGAACTTTTTAACGAATGCACAGTTTTTTGCTAAATAACCCTTTTATGTGACATGCTGGATCAGGTCATAATGTCTAGGCCTAGTTTAAGGTGTTACATTTTATGGTATCAGAGCTCGGTTGCAAAACTCAATTGTGGGATGGGTTCAAAAATATTTTCAAAATTTGTTTGAAATATGATATATATCGTTATTGGAGGTATAGCACAGAGAGTCTCCAGCACCAAATCTGTAAGTCCTCTTATTTTATGTCTGAGGGTATGATGAAATGACTATATAGAGAAGACTACTAGAGTTAGCAGTAGTACACTGAAACTGTTAGCTATAGAAGTTAAGACTATAGAGACTGAAACATTAGGAAATTCGATCTGTGAGAACAACTCTTATATATGTCATCCATAAAACACTTGTTAATAAACATTGGAATTATAGACTGATTCATAAAACTCTTAGTCAGATTAATACGATTCAGCAGTATGAGTACAAGAGGACGTGGATGAGGAACACGGGGCCGCAGTAGAGGCCGAGGTTCTAGGGCTAGGATCTTCATGTCAGGGTATATGCCCAGAAGGGAGGCGCCGTCATCGCTAGTGACTGAGACGGGGTCTCATGACCGAGCCGGGGCTGATGCGCTGACTCAACTAGTTAGGGAGGTATTGAAGGAGGTTAAAGAAATTGGTGAAACACTTCGAGTTGCGTGCATGGACTGTAATAGAAAAAGAGATCCAGTTCTCTAGGATTGTAGTCTCGTTCTGTGAAGCATGTTAAGGCACGTTCAAACTTTTTGACTTGCAAATGTTACCGTAGGCGTCACCGGGGTGAATGCTGGAGAAGGTCAGGCGCATGCTGGAGATACGGGTCTAAGGGGCATAAGGCTCGGGATTACTCTATCACTATTAAATCGGGTATGTTTTGGTTGGATGTAGTGTTTGAATGTAGGAAATTTTATGTATGTGTGATAAATATCTGTTTGTTTCTGTGGTTAGATATTTGGTTAGGTGAAGAGGTTTCTAGATTAGGTTAGAAGTGTATTAGTGTTATTGGAATGAGTGTGCACAGCGGCAGCGTGGTAGAGTAGCCTGTGTTAAACTACTGTTAGATAGTTGGAAATTTTGAGGACAAAATTTCTTTAAGGGGGTAGATTTGTAACGACCAGAATTTGGGCCTAATAGAATTGGGCCCATTGGGCCTTAGGCATAAGAGCGTTTTAAAATTTTTAGAATAAGAGAACGGCACTAATGCATGTTGGACCTAATAGGTGAGTGGTTTTAAAAGGTTAAAAGGCTTCTATGAAGTCCCGGGATCAAACTTGGGCGTTAGGAAAATTTTGGTTTTAGGTGAGTAAAACCCTAGGAGTTAGTAGGTAGGCTTTAAGAACAAAATGTGGAGAAAAATAACACAAAAGGAGTTGTGGTCTAGTGGCAAATAGCGCCACATGGGAGACAAGGGGGTGACGCCTCACAAGGAAGCAAGGGGTCCAAGGTTCAAGTTTTGTCACTTGCATTTTCTTTTAGATTACCTTTTTAAATGGAATTAGACTTTGGCTATAGACTTATCTTTAGTTGCACATGTTTTAAGACACAAGTGGAGCATATGGCAAGGTGGTGTGACATCAAGGGTAGTGCAAGGAGGTTAGAAGTTTGAATCCCACAGTTGGCAAATAAAGGCTTTTATTTTTGTGTTAGCTAGATGGTAGAAGTGGAGTTTAGTTAGAACTCGCCTTAGAGGTTGGTGACTTGGTCAAATGGTTTGAATGGGTGGTGGAGAGCATGTTGGGGAGGAAAATGGGGAGAGAATCATTGGATTCAAGTGGGGAAGAGTTGGTCGAATATAGGGAAGGGGATAGGAAATTCGTTCAGGAAAAAAGAAAGAACTTGGCATTTTGGGAAGGTGCATATTCGGTTTTGTCAAGGGAGGTGCCGAATTTTCTTTAGTCTCTTTAGGCATTCTTTTGCATTTTTGGCCTTTTCTACTCAAGCATTTTCGGGTTGTTTCTTTTTGGAACATTTTCTCTTCTTCTTTTCGTACACTGTCTATCTTCTTGTTTTCTCTCTTTCGGACTTGGCGAAACTCTCCCTGCCATCTCCTTCACATGTTTTTTTCTCTCATCTCTTCTCTAGAATTTCCCTAAAAGTCGAACCTCCTCTTCTATCCCATTTTGAATCGGTTTCTCTGTTTTTTTGCCAATAGTCGAATTTCAACCCCTTTTCTTCTAGTCTTCAATCGACCTTTTCTTTTCTTCTAATCTTTGGAATCTTATTTTACTTTAACCCCCTAGCCGAATTTGATTTTTGGTATTACTGCTAGGTGCCGAATCATTCCATCTGTAGTCCACGGTTATTACTCTTTCCTGCCGAACCTTGCCTCCCCATTTGGTTTTTGGTCAAATCGAAGTCCGAATCTGAATACTCCTCTCCACCCCAAATCTTGTTTGTCCCTGTGTGGAAGCCGAAACCCTTGCTTGTGCTATTCTCGAATCTGTGGCACTTTGGGTCTCGACGTGCTTAATCAGAGGGCCAACTGAACACCTATCCCTTGCAGTGGATTTCTTGGATTGTTGGTAAGTGATGTAGATTTTTAATCAATCTCAATACTTGGAAGAAGTTATATTAAGGTTTTAGACTAACTGTTAACCGATTGCATCCTTAGATGCCTCGGAGAGTATCATGTTACGTATTTCAAACTCAGGTGTGTAATCTCACACCCCTCCGAATGCATGCTTGCAATGTTTTGTGAACCGGCCGAAAGCCGAAAAGCCGAAAAACGTCATCTATGATCACTCGAGCGTGCGATCGCTCGTAGTGGTAAATCAGAATACGAACAATGGTGTTAAGTCGTTGAGAGTGTCACGAGCACCCTCGCGATACTGAGGCTGTAACGGGCCTAATCGGGTCGAAACAGGCCAAATGGGCGCAATGGGCTATCTGGCCCACTTGGGCAAAACTGTTGGAAAACTACTAAATGATAGATCCAAATGCAAAATCTGCAAATCTGAAATCGAAACCATGCGTTTTGGGCCACACGAGTGTGTGGGCCCGTTTGGGCCTAAAATGAATTTTAGGCCCAATAGTTTCGTGAAGACCCAAAAAGGGTTCCGTGTCACTCGAGGCGACAGTAGGCCTTCGGAAAGCCATTAAATGTAAAATTTTTAAAATACCCCTAGAGGGTAAATTACCAAAATACACTTGGAGAGTAAATTACCAAAATACCCTTGGTGGGAAAATTACTGAAATACCCTTGGTGGGTAAATTTATGAAACACCCTTGGTGGGTAAAATTACTAAAATACCCTTAGTGGGTAAATTACTGAAATACCCTTGGTGGGTAAAATTACTGACATACCCTTGGTGGGTAAAATTACTAAAATACCCTTAGTGGGTAAAATACTAAAATACCCTTGGTGGGTAAATTACTGTTATACCCTTAAGGGTTAATTAGTACGATTGTGTTTATTCTGTTTAACTAGTTATGATGGTAATTTATTTCATACATCATTTTTGATATATGCTTTACATACATGACATTCTGCATGGGATTGGGATATTGATGAACGGATGAAGTGTAATCTGGTGGCTCTACCACATTCTGTCTGGTGGCTCTCCCACATTTTGTCTGGTGGCTATGCCACGTATATAATGTTATTCTGGTGGCTTTGCCACAAATTCTATGTTTAGTAGCTTGTCTGCAATATTGGTGTATTTTCGCAGGGTGGGTTGACTTGGTCCCCACAGGTGTGTTGTGCTGGTAAGGGGGTGTGTAGTGGATGGATTATTAGGTTGGGCTACATATTTTGTTTGCATGATCATGTTTATAGGGCAAAGGCCCAGATTGTTACCGAATAGGGCTTCAACCCAGTCTGCTTCCGTATGGGCTCGGGCACAATTAACGACTGGTTAGGGGATTACACACTGAGTTCTCGTAACTACCCCTCTGCTTTAACCTTACAGGTGATCCCCAGCGTTGAGGATTCAGAGCTGCGGAGGACTCTGTGGTGGCCATACATCGAGTACTACTTCCAAACTTTAGTAAATTTTTGTTTCACTTTATTTTGAGATTTATCTTAATTTGGGGTTTAATGTTGTAATAAGGCCATTGGTCTCGTAACTCACCCCTCTACTTTAACCTTATAGGTGATCCCCAACATTGAGGATTCGGAGCTGCGGGGACTCTGTGGTGGCCATACATCGGAGTACTACTTCCAAACTTCAGTAAATTTCTGTTTCACTTTATTTTGAGATTTATCTTTATTTGGGGTTTAATGTTGTAATAAGGCCATTGGACTTTAATTTTTCTTTAAAGCTTACATTTTGGTTATATTCAAACTATAAACTATTAAACTCTGGGTTTTCTTACAATGACAATAACTGTTTTCAAAATATCACCTTGACGAATTCACTGAATCTGATTGCTGTTATAATCCAAGTTTTTGGAAATAATATTAATAATAACGTTTTTACAAGAAAATAATAAAATCAAATCTGAATTTCACAAACAACAAAGCTCAAAGTTTTCAAAGAGAATACGAACTTTTTAACGAACGCATAGTTTTTTTTGTTAAACAACCCTTCTATGTGACATGGCGGATCTAGTCATAACGTCTAAGCTGAGTTTGGGGTGTTACATCTAGCATGTAGAACTCAACTTTTGCACTTTTTACAATTTAGTCCTTTTGACTAAATTAAGTGCCCAAACGTCAAATTTTTTGAACGAAATTTTCACCAAATCATTTCATGAAATTGTAGACAATAAAAATATAATAAAAATGAACTTTACTACATCAATTTTTTGGTCTCAAAACCACTGTTCAAACTAGGCCTAAAATCGGGTTGTTACACCATCGCTTCTTAATAAGTCTTAGGCTCATCTGATCCGTGAGCAGAAAATCACTATGTTTTTTTAATTAGAAATCCATATCTCTCAAGTACATAGTGTTCTCTTAAAGATCTTTGTGATAGTTGTGTTTCCAAAAGAGTTTATTGTTCCGCAACAACTTGAGGAACCTATTGTTGCTCAATCTTTGGTTTAGTGATATGTTGTTCTCGAATTTTTCTTAGTTCTATTCTTTTACCACTTCCCTTTATAGAGACAAACTCTTTTTCAACGAAGACTCCTGTCTGAGCAACAAAAACTTTGTTCTCGGTGGGATTGAAGAAATACCATCCTTTAGTTCACTTAGGATATCACACAAAGATGCAATTTTAAGATTTGGGTTCGAGCTTAGTAGACGTCTAATGTTTAACATAAGCTTCTGATCGTTGGTCTGAAAGTCTTAAAATTTATATAATGAATGATCGAGCCTAGAAACTAACTGTGATAATGATTGAGGCAAGCGCACCTATCGAATAGTAGTATAGTTTAGTGGCAAGACCGAATTGTCGAACCCAAGGGAACCAAAAGTACTAATACTAACTTTCTTTTTCTTATTTTGCCAAAGAATTAAGGGAATTTTTATTTAATCTAAAATTAACTAACTACTAGGCTAAAGATGATAAGACACAGAGAATGAATTGGGGGAAATACTTTTGGGAAAAACAAATTAATTAAGACAATACCTGGGGAAGAATCCACCTAGACTTCACTTGTTATTTAACTTTGAACCAGACGATTTATTCACTTGACTTGATCCATAGGATTCCCTAATTTATATTAATACCTCTCTCGAGGCTACTAATGCCTAACCCTAGGTTGATTAATTGAAATCTCTTTCTAATTAAAACCCCTAGAATTGCATTAACTCGATCTATAGACTCCCATATTAGGTTTGACCCTAATCCGGTAGATTTTTGTCATCCTATCTCTAAGGTTGCGATCAACTCCGCTTAATAATGCTAGATCTACTCTTAAACAGGGAATATTCCTCCACTGCCTAAGCACATCAATACTTGAATCAATATCCTGAAATATCAAAACAAGAATTAAGAACACATAATTAAGAACAAATCAAGTATTTATCATATAGTTTAGAAAACAATAACAAGATCCATCTTAGGTTTCATCGCCCTAAGGTATTTGAGGGGTTTAGTTCATAATCATGAAAAAATACATCTTAGAAGAAAATATAAAACAAAACATAAGAAAAACCCTAAAACCCCTGAAGGTAATTGATGGGAAGATCTTCTGTCTTGAGTATAAATCTGGCTTCTTGAGATGAATCAACTGGCTTTCCTCGAGTGAATCCCACAATTCAGCCTATCTGGCTTGGCTCCTCGGCCTACCTGAATCGCCCTCTTGAAGGTTGGCCTCTAAGGTGTTTATATAGGCTTTCAGAATGTCTTTCTTTGCCCTTAAGTATCCTAATTTGAATGGAATTAAAATAGGTCACGATAGGAACACGCCCGTATAAATCGAGTCCAGGCCATGTTCGGGTCTGCTTAAGAGGCACGGCCGTGTGTCTCGGGCCTAGGCCATGTAAGTTTCGTACTTCGGCCCATTTTCTCCATTTTTAGCCCGTTTCTTTATTCTTTTCATCCTTCAGTGCTCTCCTAAGTATAAAACATGAAATTAAAGGATTAAGAGCACCAAATTCCACAATTCAGGGAATAAATCATCCAAAAGTATGCTAAATGTGGGATTAAAATATGTATATATTACAGTTTATCAAATACCCCTACACTTAAGCATTTGCTTGTCCTCAAGCAAAATTCTCAACTCACAATTAAAATGAACTTCCTTACTTCATAATATTCATCAATAATGTTTCATCATAATTCATAGATAATTTATACATTGATAATTTAAGTAGAAGGGTCTTAAAGATTCAAACAATCAAAGTCATAGTTTTTATAGCATGAAAATATTGGTGTTTTCCCTTACCTAAATAGTCACCTTTAATTCAAAATCGACAAGGGTTGACATGCTCACTAAAGATTCACTCAAATCACTCAAAGTGTTTAAGGTTCAAAATTAAGCACTCAATAGTCAACGTGAAAAGTTAATCCCATAGGCTTGCATGAAAATCAAATCTCCACCACTATAAAATGAAATGATACACAGATCAAAAGGTCTTTAAAAAGGGTTGTAACGGGGCTTAGGTTAAAGGTGTGGATAAAGGCTGAATTAAAGGGTTAGAATCGATATTGAATTGACAATTTACCTAACTAGAAAAATGAACTAATCCTAAATAATTACATCAATTGAAAACTTGTAATACTAATAATACGAGCTTCTTCTTCAAGATGTGGAATTTAAACGTATAAAAGCTCACTTAATTATAGAACTAATAATGAATATACTTGATTTTTTTAAGAATAAATCATAAAAATAGAATTTTACAATTGAAATAAAGAATGTAGTTAGGCAACTGATCAAATCAACTCTCGATATAAGGGTAGTCAAGAGAAATGGTGATAATAAATACAAGATGGGTTTTAGGTTAATATTAATGGGTCAGTCAAGAAACAGTTTGTTAATATCAAAAGGGTTCAGTAGGGGTTAATTACGAAGGTAGGCTTTTTAGTGGAATGAGTGGGTTAAATGCTAAGTGCCTTTATCATCTCTGTATATCAAATCAATCGTGTGGTCTCAACATGTATAATCGAAGCAAGTTCTAGAATAACAAATCAATATTGACACACTCATAATCAATAAAGTGAGCACGAAAAATGTATGCTCTTAAGGCTCAAAATCTCACAAAAATTATGGTTTTTTGATGACAACCTTGCAAATTTCAAACTTCAACGTAATAATTAAATTTAGGTATTGCACGACCATGTTGTGCTTCGTTCATTTCTCCCATGCCTGTGTGCAAGTTGCCATGCCCGTGTTGATAAAACAGTGTTGACCACAACCGTATCACACGGCCGTGGTGTTTAATCGAGCCCGTGGTTATCTCAATGTCGGCCATGGCCGCATCGCACGACCTTGGTGATTTATCGCAGCCCGTGTGTTGGAAAAACTTTGTCCTATTGCTACACGTCTACGACCACGCCCATTTACCTACATGTGGTGCCCACACGGCCATGGCCACAGCCGTGTGCAAGGCCGTGGGGGTTTGGAAACCTGCACTTCATTAACTTGGTTAGTTTGTAGTTAGGTGCTAAAAGTATAAATAAAATATGAAAATTAATGGGGTTAGTGTTCGGGTTGCCTCTCGAGAAGCACTCGTTTAAAGTCTTAAGCTAGACTTACCTCTCATTCTCATAATCATGGTGGTTTGAGGAGTTGAAATTCTTTCTCATGCTATCAGTTCTATTGTCGATGTATAGTTCGAGTCTAGTAGCGTTTACTTTAAAAGTACCAAATATAGGATTACTTACCTCAACTATTTCGTATGGGAAGATGTTGAGTACCTTAAAAGGGATTTCTTATTTTGTTTTAAGGTCGAGAAGAGATATTCGAGGGTTTGTCTTATCTAACAATGCTTGATCTGCGATCTTAAATTTATTTGTCCAACGGAATGGCATTGGGTCTAATTCATGTATTCCTAATTTCTCCTTGAAATGTGTCTTCCACTCGCCTAGTTCATCGATTTGAAGCCTTCGTTCTTCATAAATTTCTTTTTTATTGGCACGAGGTGTATGATCTGGCTCAGTTGTGTAATTTCGTGGCGTTTCCTGTAAGGAAGGTTGAACCATTTGGTTATCAATAGAATTTACGTTCTCACCTTTATCGCTCGATGTCCTAGCCGAGTCAAGAGCTTGAAGAGTGATCATTTCGTCACCTACATGAACTGTGAGTTCTCCTGTACCAACATCAATTTTAGATCTAGCAGTTGCTAAAAAGGGCCTTCCTAAAATTAAATAAACAGTGTTGTCTTCATCCATATCTAAAACAACAAAGTCTACTGGGAATATGAATTTGTCAATTTTTACTAGCACATCCTTAATTATACCCCTAGGAATTCTAATAGTTTTATCAGCTAATTGAATGCTCATCCTAGTATGTTTGGGTTTCCCTAGACCTAGCTGTTTAAACATTTTATAAGGCATAACTTTAATGCTTGCCCCTAAATCAGCTAAAGCATTATCAACAAATAAACTACCAATTAAGCATGGAATTGTAAAACTCCCTGGATCTTTTAATTTTTGTGGTAGTTGATTTTGCAAAATTGCTGAGCACACTGCGTTCAGCTCCACATGCGATGCTTCGTCTAACCTCCATTTTTTTGTCAAGAGCTCTTTTAAAAATTTCCTTGAATCTGGCATCTGTGAAAGAGCTTCAAGAAACGGTAAGTTAATGTGTAATTTCTTCAGAAGTTTAAGAAACTTACCGAATTGTTCATCTGTGTTGTCTTTCTTCATCGCATTGGGGTATGGTATTCGAGGCTGGTACTCTGTAATTATCATTTATTTTTAAGTGTGTAAAAGGAGGGCGCTAGGTGAGTTAGGGCTTAAGTAAAAATTTGGAGAAGCATGACACAAAGAGTGGGCTTGGCACAATTGGTTTGGTGCATCTAAGGGTGTTGCAAGGGAGGTCTTGGGTTCGATTCATGGGAGATACAACGGGGAAATAAGTTTTATTTTTACGTTATGAATGGTTGGGCTAGGAAGGCCTTATAATTAAATGAAGGAGGTTTGTGACATGAAAGACAGGTTGGTGGAGTGGCTTGGGGCGCCACTTAAAGGGGCTTTGGTTTAAGGTCTCGGGTTCAAACATAAAAGACGCAAGAATGTTTTATTTTTTGGGGCTTGTGGCGTTAAAGGAAAGAGGGCCAGGAAGAAGGCTTTAAAAATAAATAAGGAGGCTTCATGACATGAAAGTCAATTGGGGAAAGATGGCAAGGGGCGTTAAGAAGGGGGCTGCGGCAGTCGCTCTTTAGCTCTTGGGTTCGAACCAAGGCAACTGCAGTGGCTTTTTATTTTTGCTACTGGCGTGAATGGGAGAGTGTTGGCTTAATTTTGGACTCTTAATTTCGGCTGGAAGAGTAACTATTAGTGTTTTATTTTCATTATAATTGTTGAAGAGGTGTATAGGAGATAATTGAAAGATAAATCTTACATTATCTTGGATAATTAAAGGCTGAAATTATCACCATAGGGAGGGGTGTTGGCCGAATTTTGGACTCCTTGAGGGGGCTGTCCATATTCAGTTTAACACCTAGAGAGAGGGGCCAAAATTCTTCAATTTTTCTTTTCTTTCTCCCAAAGCCGCTGCTGCCGAATTCTCCCTAGCCATAGAAGGCAAAATTCTTCAAAAATCCCTTGCTTCTTATTTCTCCTACTTAGCCGAACCTACCCCCTCCTTCAACAAAAATTAGCACCTTTCATTTGTGTTGGCCGAATCTTCTCCCCTCCCTAACTAAGGTGCTGCCGATTTTCATAAGTGTGGTAAGGGATCTCTCTAAGTTAATTCTTTAATTATTATGGCCAGCCGAAACCTTGAGGCTCAACCATGTATTTTTGGGTTGGCCGAACCTTATTAAGACCTTGGATTCATGCTTTGTTTTGTAGTCAAGAGAGGATAACATTAAAGGAGTAAGGAGATCTTTTGGGATTTGATTCCCCAAGGTAAGGAGGTAAGTGACAATCGGCCATAGGCCTTGATTATGTGTGATTGTACAAGTCGATTCTTAACATGCGTTTTGGTAGGATCTCAAAGACTCAAGTGACAAATACGAGATTTCGGTGAGTTTGGTAAGTGAATAAGTCACATTCGGCCAAAGGCCATACTCTTGGTACAATTGATCCTTCGGGATCTCTAGTTTAGCCAATTGGCTAATAGATCTAAAAATTCATGTGTTGACCAATTGTAGGAGGAAACAACGTCTCGGGATTCCGCTAGTATACTCGGGATCTACTAGTAATTAGGTGTGTAAGAAATCACTACACACTTTATTAATTTACATGATTATTGTTGTTGTTATTCACCTTTTTGGTAGTGTTTTGCTTATGGCTAAGCATGGATTCCGTAAGTCCCTAACTTGTGATTTTGATATATGATTTGCATGCCATCACATGATGTTAAATGCTAAGACATGAAATATGATAATTGATACATAAGCATGTGATGGTGGGATTGATGAGAGGAGGGATGATTTTATGGATCGTCATGATGGTTTTGACCACAAGATGGGTTGGCTCCATCAGATTATTTGTGACCTATGGTCATCGATGGTTTTGACCACACCGATTGATAAATGCGACTAAGTCCCGTGGTTTGGTACCACCAAAGGGTTTTGACCACACTTGATATATTGTGACCTATGGTCATCATGGTTTTGACCACACGATGGGTTGGCCCCATCATTTAATTTGTGACCCATGGTCATAAGTGGTTTTGACCACACGGGTAGTTAAGGAGTATGGATGGATAGGTTGGGTTGCATGTACATGTTCATTAATAAATTGTTTATGAGTTGTATTTTCCGGGTGGGGATTTACACACTCGAGTCTTGGTGACTCACCCTTCCCTTAACATTTTGCGGATGAGTAGAGCGGAGATGGGTAGGAGAGGACTCGAGGCGGTCATGCTTGTCGATGGATTTAAATTTATTTTATTAAAGTTAATATTATTTACTTTCTAAGTTTTTATTTTGGGATTGTAATAAGGCCGCTATTATTATTTTGGATGTTTATTTCTTTGTTTTATTTTACTTATGTTATATTACAAATAAAATTTTATAAATATTAATTGAACCGGTTAAAAGTAACTTTTCAAACTTAATAAACTTCTACGGGTGTTTAAAGATGTTACCATCGGGTAACAAAAATAAACCAAGCCCACTATAACTTTGACGATTTTAAAATACTACATGATCAAATATTTTCAAAAGGGTTTATCAACCCAACTGTATTTATAAAAAAACCCAACTAAGTTTTCGAACACCGTTTTCATACCTTAGCCAAATTTCATCAAGTTTTCACCAAATTTCTAAAATGTTTCAAATTATTTTACTCCGTGACATGCCAGATGCAATCAGGACTCATGGGCCGGGTTTGGGGTGTTACATTTTGGTATCGAGCCAGTTCAAAACTTCGGTTGTGGGGGCCCAAGGCCCAAAATGTTTTATTTTGTTAGTAGGCCTTATTATGATGTTTTGAGAAACTGCTTTGGCTTGAACGACATGGCACCGAGTCTCCCACCAATCCGCCTGTAAGTACTTCTATCCATTTTGTGAATACTTGATGAGGGGTAGAAGGTAAATTGGGAACGTAGACTACTAGAGTAGAAACTATTGAACCTAGGGCTAGCATACCTCAACTATGCATAAGATTTAATAATTACCTAAACAACCACATGTGAGTTGTCACTAAGCAAAGGATGTGGCAATCGTTATCGCATGTCTAGGATTGGATTCGGTAGGGCACAGTATTTAAGCGATCCTCGTGACTCACCTCCTACTCACTCGAATCCTACAGTGCGTAGTAACAGTTCATCCTAATGAGACGACATTCTCATAGGCTAAACTCGATAACTAAAACCCAAAGGGACTAGCCATTTGTTTTGAAATAATTAAAACCTTGTTAAAAAAAGACCAAAATACCCCTCAATTTGAAAAATGACCAAAATACCCCTGGCTTGTAAACTATCAAAATACCCTCCATATGAAAAATTTTCAAATAGAAATTTCCCAAAAATATCCTTCTTTTGTGAAATCACTTAGAACCCAATTTTTGGAAACCATTTTGTGAAAATACCCTGATTACGTGAAATTACTAAAGTACCCTTAGGGGTAAAATTTTGAAAACGCCCTTGAATTATGAAATTCCAAAATACCCACGGTTTTCATCAAAAATTTCATCACATAAAAAGTGCCCAAAAAAAAAAAAACCTTAGATTTCAAAAACGTCATGATTTTAGAAAATTACAAAATTGCCCCTAACATACAAAATTACCAGAATACCCCTGACCTTCGAAATTTTGCATCACTATTTTGGAAAATACCATTATCAAAAAGAGCCCTCAAAGTTTTATAACCTTTGAAATATCCTTGAATTCTAAAATTTTACAAATTCACCACGATTTGTGAAAAAAATTACCAAAATGCCCCTAAGCTTCAAAATCACCGAAAGACCCCCCGAATTTTAAAATTTTTCCAAATATCCCAGGAATTTAAGAGTTTCAAAATGTTTTTGACAAAATCTTCTGAAAATTTTCATTTTTTTGAAAAATTACAAAAATACCCCTGTAGGACAAATTACGAAAATACCCCTGGGTAGTGGAAAAACAATCACCATGAAAACTACAACGTCTCTTTGGATTGAATGAATGAAAGACTGTGTGTTTGTATGATTACGAAAGAACCACTCCTAAAACTCTTATCATAAAATTCCTTCGCGGATAATCCAGTGAAACATGTACTAATACATAAAATTCTTAAACAGATAAACGCAATCGTTAGAATGAGTTCAAGAGGTCGTGGACATCCACCGCGTGGCCGTGGTAGGGGTAGGATGACCTTGTCAGAGCCAGCAAGGTCTGGTCACGGTTCTGGAAATGAGATGCCGGATCTACCGGCGGTGGAAACTGAATTTCAAGATCAGACGGGTGGTAATGATGTCGTGTCTCAAGCTGTACTACAGGTGTTAGAATGAGTAGCTGAGGCAGGTGCGGGTGCAGGAACCCGTAAATCTGTGGCGAAATGACTCCGGGCTAATGGAGCTGAGGTGTTTAGAGGAGTTTCCAGAGTGGCACCCAGTACGGCGGAGTTCTGGTTGGAAGTAACAGAAAGAATCATGGATGACTTAGATTTTACGACTGAGGAGAAGTTGAAGGGCATAATATCTTTACTTCGGGATGAATCGTATCAGTGGTGGCTCACTGTAAGGGATGGAACGGTGGCAGAAAATTTTACTTGGGAATTCTTCAAGGATGCCTACCAGAAGAAGTATATTGGAACCAGTTACGTGGATGCACAACGAAAGGCTTTCTTGAACCTGGTTCAAGGAAATAAGACAGTGGCTGAGTATGAGGTCGAGTTTCTCCAGTTGAGTAGGTATGCTCGTGGTATTGTAGGTACCGAGCATGAGCGCTGTGTCAGATTTGAAGATGGCCTGAGAGATGAGTTAAGGATGATGATAGCTCCACAACAGGAACGAGATTTCACTGTCCTTGTGGAGAAGTCTAAGGTTCTTTGAAGGGGTAAGATATCGGTCAAAGCGTAACCAAGATCAGAATTGGAATAAGAGGAGCTCCGGACCTTTAAAGTTTTCCGGTAATCAGCAGAAGAGGACAAGGTTTGGTGGGTCGGATCAAGCTGCTAGGCCTACTCCAGCTGCTAATCCTCAATGGCCGCCACGGTGTGCTAGGTGTGGGAAGTCTCACAAGGAGGAATGTTGGAATGGTAATCGGGGATGCTTCAAATGTGGGTCTATAGAGCATCGAGTTAGAGACTGTCTGAAGAAAGCAATTAGACTGAGATCTAAGGGTTAGGATCGGGCACCGAATAGAAGGGATAACCAACAGCCTCGGAGGGTTGTGGTGCGGGGAGAGAAGGTAATGGTCTTTGGCAGAGGTCGTGGCACCGAGGGGAAATCTGGAATGGTCGAGGCTAGACAACCTAGTTTGGTCTATGCCATGAGGCGTCAAGAGGAGGCGACACACGGACGTCATAATCGGTATGTTCTTGATCTTTGGTATACCTTATAATACCTTGATAGACATTGGCTTAACCCACTCGTACATTGCTAGTAGTGTAGTGGAAACCTTGCATCTAGACTTTGAGCTTGCTTCTAGGAAGGTGACTGTATTAAGCCCCCTAGGTCACTCTGTAGAAGTAAGTAAACTTTGTAGGGACATACCCCTAGAACTCCAAGAGGTCATATTCTTGGCTGATTTGATGAAACTACCGTTCCGGGAGTTTGACCTAATTCTCGGGATGGATTGGCTAGTGAAGTATCAGGCTAGCCTGGATTGCGCAGCTAAGCGCATGGTAGTAAAGACCGTGGAAGGTGATGAGGTGGCGGTGATAGGTAAAAGGAGGGATTACCTGTCTAATGTGGTTTCTGCGTTGAAGGCGGAAAGGATGGTTAGGAAGGGTTGTGAAGCTTATGTGGTTCATGTCTGCGCCTTGGAAGCTAAGGATGTTGCTGTGAGAGATATTCGGACGGTAAGTGACTATGTGGATGTGTTTCCAAAGGAACTTCCGGGTCTACCTCTAGATCGTGAGGTTGAATTTGGGATAGATCTGTTACCCGAAACCGTGCCAGTATCTATAGCTCTGTATTAGATGGCGCTGAAGGAATTGGTGGAGTTGAAGGCGCATATCCAGGAATTGTTGGATAGAGGGTTCATCCGACCAAGTGTATCACCGTGGGGAGCTCCAGTGCTGTTTGTCAAGAAGAACGATGAGACAATGAGGTTGTGCACAGATTATCGACAGTTGAACAAGTTGACAATAAAGAACCGGTACCCTTTTCCCAGGATTGACGATCTGTTCGATCAACTCAAAGGGGCATCGGTGTTTTCTAAGATTGACCTTAGGTCAGGGTACCATCAGCTTAAGGTGAAGGAGGCTGATGTCCATAAGACGACATTCCGTACTCAGTATGGCCACTATGAGTTTCTGGTAATGCCTTTTGGTTTGACAAATGCACCGGCAGCATTTATAGACATGATGAACCGGGTTTTCCAGCCCTATCTGGATCGGTTCGTCATGGTCTTCATAGACGACATTTTGGTGTACTCGAAGTCGGAGGAGGAGCATGACGCACATCTTCATGTGGTTTTACAAGTTCTAAGGGAGAAACAGCTGTACGCTAAGTTCAGCAAATGTGAGTTCTGGCTCAAGGAGGTGACCTTTCTAGGGCATGTAGTTTTAGTTGAGGGCATCAGGGTGGATCCCATAAGATTGAAAGCGATGTTAGAGTGGAAGGCACCAAAGTCAGTCACAAAAATTCAGAGTTTTCTTGGGTTGGCTGGATATTATAGGAGATTCATGGAGAATTTCTCCTTAATCGCAGCACCGTTGATGAAGCTATTAAGAAAAAGAGTTTCGTTTGTGTGGGCTGAGAAGCAGCAAGAGAGTTTTGATAAGCTAAAGAGGATTCTGACAGAAGCACCGATTTTAATTCAGCCTGAGGCTGGAAAGGAGTTTACGGTGTACTGTGATGCATCACATACCGGATTAGGGTGGATGCTGATACAAGAAGGGAAGGTGGTCGCTTATGCGTCACGGTAGTTGAGGCCTCACGAAGCTAATTATCGACACATCAAGGGTGGACTTCATTATTTTTGGTAAGGTGGCTATAAGAATAAGGCAAGGTTGAGGTTGGGGAAAGGAATCAAGAGAAATAGGTAAGTAAGGGGGACAAGAGGCTTATTTTGTGGATGGTGTTTTGGAAAGCTTGGGTGGCCAAACTCTTATCTTAAGGGGGGATGCATGTGGACGATTTTGAGGTAGATAGGTGGCTGAAAATTTTACCTTGGCATTTGGTAAGGCCTTGGTTTTGTTTTGGCCAAAAATCCTATTACAACCTTTGTGTCATCTTCTCTCATTTTGCTACTTACTTTGCCGAAATTTTCTAGCACAATAGTGCATTTTCTCTTCTCTTGAATTGGTCACATATTCATCTTTTGTCTAATCTCCTTGATAGCCGAATATCATTGTTCATTCTCTTCCATAACCGAAACCTTTCCATCGTTCTTTCTTTCTCATTCCTTAAGCAATCGGTAAGTATTCTTTCCAATGTTTTATTTTCTTCTCTTATGACCGAACCCATATTTTGGCTTTTGGATGGTCATTTTGACCATACTTTCTCTCATACGAGATCGTTTTCTTCTTCAGTAGTGATATAGAGAGAGTCGAATACCACAACATCGCCTAATCATCTTTAGTCATGGGACGATCGTGAGAAACAGGATTATAATCGATTAAGGTAAGGAAGATCTTTCATAGTCCATTCGATATCTTCATTTGGTTTTTGAGTTAATTGGATTGAAGGTTGGCTAATTGAAATTGTTGGAAGGATCAATTTTTGGTGCATCGAGGGAGATCACAATGTGGTGTTGAAATCGATAGAAAACACAACTCGTAATCAATGTGTGTAATCCCGTACCCTTCCGAATATATGTTTGAAATGGTGAGTAAATATCACATCTCTCTGAAAGTTTACATGAAATAATCTGTGATTCAGTAGAAATATCAAAGAAAACTGAAAATTGGCATCCGTGATCACTCGGGCGTGCGTAAGATCGTAGTGGTAATCATGTTTTGTAATAAAATAGTTTCGGTCAGAAACAGTGATGTGTATTTGAAAAATCATGAAAAATTGGATAAAGGGAATTAGAAAGTGAAAGAGATATTGAATAAAATCTTACTGTGTCTATTTTGATAAGGAAGAAACGGAGAAGGAAAAGTAATTTTATATTCTGAGATATGTTAATTTTAGTGAGACTGGTTCTGAATGATTTCGGAGTATTCTATTCTATTTTGGAAAAATCATATAAAATTGTAAAAAGTGAATTATGGGACATAGTTTATATGTATGGATTCCTTAGTGAGCCTATTATTAATAGAGACAAGTGGTAGCAGTATATTAAAAATGTACAGTGAGATATTTGGATTTTGGTTAAGAGAGGTCAGAATCGTTGGATAGTAAAACAAGGAAAATTTAAGGAATAAAATGTACTAAATGGTTAAGGTAAAAATTCTGGAAAAATTGTAGTAAGAAGAAATATGAGTCTAGTTTCAAAGAAAATTTACAGATTTAGATTTCGAGATTCCTAACATGAGTTATAGTCAATTTAGTTAGTATGACGCAGATGGACAGCTTCAAACTTTTATTCCCCAAATTAGTAGTTAAGCCTAGGTTACGAAATTACCATAATACCCTTGGAGGGTAAATTACCGAAATACCCTTGGGTTGCGAGATTACCAAATTACCCTCGACGGGTAGAATTACAAAAATACCCTTGTGGTTTGAATTACAAAAATGCCCCTAATGGGCTGAAATACGAAAATGCTCTAATGGGCCGATTTAATATATTGCTTAATGGGCCGATTTGATAAATTGCCTTAATGTGCCGAATTGCAAAGTGTTAATGGGCTAAACTTTTGTATGAAATATTTATCGTTGTTATATTTGTAAATATCATGATTTGCTATGTATGTTGCATATTTACATATTGCATGGGATGGGAAACTTGAGAAGAGAAGAGTAGACCGGTGGCATTGCCACAAATTCGATAATGGCTATGTGCCAATTTAAATATGGCTTTGTGCCATCGTGACTAAGGTCAGTATGCCGATTATATTATCAGATATGATTCTGGTGGCTCACCCACAAATATTATAAATGGCATTTGATCGCAAATTGAGAGACCTGGATGGGTGGGTTGACTTGATCCCCATGTAAGAGATTGGTTGGTATGGGTGGAGAGACTGCGGGGTGGGTTGACTTGATCCCCACAGAGAGATTGGTTGGTACGGGTGGAGAGATTGGCTGGATGGGAAGGGTTGCATTCATATCATTTATTTATTACATGAAAGTGGGCTTAGACCCAAGATTATGTAAATGGGTTCAAGCCCAAGATATTGCTAAGCAACCAAGGCCCAAAGTGGATGACGGTAAGGGGTTATACACTGAGTTCTTGTAACTCACCCCCTTCTTTCTTAATCCTTGTAGGTAAATCTCAGTGACAAGGACTTGGGCCCATGGATGACTCGGTGGAGGCCATACTTCGGAAATAAACATTTCAAACTTTAGTAAATTACTTTTCTGCTCTATTTCGTTATTTTTACTATTTGGGTTTTTATGTTGTAATAAGGCCTATGGATTATTTTATTTTGTTTTATGTTTGACGTATTTATTATTTTGTTGGTTTATTTTAAATGAGAATTTTCTAAAAGCATAATCAACGATTTTCCAAATTGATTAATAAGTGGATTTTATAAATAAACTTTTACAAATGATTTAACTTGGACTTTCTTTCAAATTATCAACGGCATTTTCAAAAGTTACTATTTAAAAGATCACTAGTTCAAATATCAATTCTTCAATCACTTTTCAAAGATTAGTAGTATTTTATCAAATATTTCTAAACAAACTTGTCTTCTTCAATTACACCTATTTTAGTACGAATCACAAGATCTGTAACACCCTAAAAATCCGAGTGTTTATATATTGCATGAATTGGTGTTTAGATTTTAAAGGAAAATTTCCTTACTTTTATTTTAGTCCTTATTGAAGTCCTAAAGAGGAGTATAGCATAATTTGGATAAGGAATAAAATTTAATAATTGAGAATTTATTTAAGAGAAGCAAAGGTCATTAAGACTTAAGTTAAATTAAGTGTTAATGAGTGTCATAAGTTGAGTACATGGCATGGTGGAGTTGGCGCATGGGTTATAGCAAGAGGGAAGAGGTTCGAATCCCTTGTTTAGCACCTAGATGAATTTTTATTTTAATTTTCTCGCACATGGATAGCAAGTGTCGCCAAGAACATATATGGTAAGTGTTGACCATGTTATTTTTGGTTAGTGTATCAAAGGTTTAAGGAAATAGTTAACATATGGCATGGAATCAAATACTTAAGGAAAGATAGGGGGAACATAAGGCACATATCAAGGGGAAATTTTGGAAACAAATCATGGCCAATTGACCATGTGTTGACTGACAACTTGTAAAGGGAGGGAGCCAAATTTTGTGTTAGTTTTGGCTTAGAATTCTTTTTTCTCTTTGGTTATTCCTTGCACCTTGTGCAGAATTTTGTTTTCCTCTTTTCAACTTTCATCTTGGCCAATTTTGCAATTGGTAAAGCTCAAGTTTTGTGATCATTTGGTCATTGTTATTTCATTAGCCATTCTTTGTGTCTTTTCTTGAGTGTCGAAATCAACCATACCAAAAAGAACCATCCTCTCTCTTTTCTTTTACCATGGCCGAATGTACTCTCTCCTAAATCCATCTTTTTCTTCTCTTCTCTTGAAATCAAATAACACAATCATCATCTCTTTTCATATTTCAATTCTTTTCAATCAAAGTTTCTCCATCAAAACACTCTCTTGGTGAATACTAGAGTGCCTTAGCCAATCTTAATTCTTTCCCTTTGATCATACATAGTCGAAATCTTCATCTATCACAAACACCTTTTCTCAAGCCTTTCTTCTTGATCGTGGATTATAGGTAAGGGTTCTTCTTTTTCGTTGCTTTATTAAAGTGTTATGGCGAATGTTAATGGTGTTATGAAGGCCTTTTGGATCGAAATAAACATTCGCTCTAATAACGCTTCATTCCTTATTATATAGTGCAATAACGGAAGATCTGAACTCAAGAGATCGGAGAATCGAGAAACGTTGGAATCGATTTCTTGTGGTAAGGAAATCACATTTTTTTAAAAGCCTCTAGTACTATTCGATATTATTTTAGATCTAACTAATACTCCTTTGATCGTGAAGACTTTCAAAATAGGGAAGAAAAGGCGGTGGTTAGTCACGTTAAGAGGGCGGATCTGTTAATCCCCATTTAAATGAAGAGCGGTTTCGATGCAGGATTTTCCACCGGGTTGCGGACCATCTTCAAGGAGTCAATTATTCAAGTAGTACGAACTTCCGAGCCATTATCGTTGGTGGATTCTCGGGACGAACGAATCAATAAACAGGAGAAGCCGAAAATCAAGTGATTCAAAATCAAGAGGTAAGATTTTGGATCTATTACCGATTAAGAATATTTTTACTAAATAGTATTCTAACGGATCGAAATGTGTTTTAGGTGTCGAGGAGCGAGAAGGATTAGTACTCTCGGTATCGAGTGTGTAACTTCACACTATTTTTTTTTCTTGGATGTCAATATCGGTATGGAAGTACAAATCATAAAAACGACTAGATCGGTAAAACGTAAAACGATATTTTGATGAAAATACGTAAAAACGACTAAATCGTGAAAATTACGAAAACGCCCTCGAGAAATTATTTGTTATTATGAAAATTGTATGTTTCGATAAATTGGGCCAAAATACTCTAGTTCGATAAATTGGGCCAAAATACTCTAGTTCGATAAATTGGGCCAAAAATACTCTAGTTTGATAAATGGGCCAAAGCCCACTAAATTGCTAAATGGGCAAATTGCTAAGTTATTTATTTTGGGCCAAATGAAATGTTTAATGAAAAACCCACCAATGTTATAAATTAAATTAAAAATTTTTATATGACTATATTTTGCTATATAAGCATACTTGCATGGGGTGGGGTATATGAAGAGAAGAATGGCCTGTTGCCAAAATCTAGTTCGGTGGCTCTGCCACAATTATGGCTTATTGCTTCTAGTTGGTGGCTTTGCCACATTTATAAAAAGGCTTAATGCCTACAATTGGTGTGTTAGCGGGGTGGGTTGACTTCGATCCCACATGTGTGATGGTTGGTACGGGGTGTTAGCGGATGGATATTAGGTTTGGTTGGGAAATTCATTTTACATGCATTTTAAATTATTTTATGTTATGATATATTGTTGAATTACGAATTGGGCTCAAGCCCAAGATAATATCTTGACGATCCGCCCAATAATGGTGGTAAGTGAGTTACACATCGAAGTTCTAAGTAACTCACCCCTTTTAATTTTTCCATCTCGTAATGGAAATTGACGTGGACTTGGGCCGAGGATGACTTCGTGGAGGCCATACCGCAAAACATGGGTTATTTAAACTTTGGACTTTTAATAAGTATTTTTACTATTTTGGGTTATTGTAATAAGGGCCTTTATAAATAATTTATGGATTTTATGTGTGTTGGGTTTTAAACTATACTTTGGACTTTTGAACATGGACTATGATTATATGATGTTTTTTTTTAAAAATAAATTTGGGTTTTCAAGTATATGAAATTCTTTTTATAAACAATTTTATTATTGTTAACTCTTAATTAAAATACCTAAAAGCTTTTGATAATACATGATTTTCAACTAATGTTTTCTAATATTTATCAAATGCAAATACTCTTCTAATTTTATAAATCCTATAAATAATATTGTAGCTTTCAACTTATTGAAGATTTAAACACAAATGATTCGTGTAACAAACCAAATCTAGTCTTAATGCATAGACCGGGTTTGGGGTGTTACATTTAGTGGTATCGAGCTAGTTTCAAAAACTCGATCGTGGTTTGGGTTCGCAAATAATTTCGTATGAAATCGCTCAAATTTTTGATCAAGATGGCACCACAAGCATCCGCAACAAGTCAAGTAAGTATTTATTGCTTAGTAATTACTATAATATAATCATAGGAACACTCTAGAACTTCTAGTTTTAGATGTGAAAAAGCGAGAGATTGAGACTATAGGATATGTTGCGAAAAACAACTTTATATCTCAAATCTCATAAAATATCGTTAATAAATACGAAACAAATTTTCTCGATTCATAAAACTTGTAATCGATAAAAACAAACGAGCTATCATGAGCACTAGAGGACGTGGTCGTGGACGCAGAGACGCGTGGTAGAGGCCGAGGTGCTACGATCAAGCACCAAATCATATACTGGGAAGTAGACGCACCTACGCCAATTGAAAGTGAGACAGATCACGCGATCACATGGAAGAAGATAATGCATTGACTCAAGCAATGATGCGAGTCTTGGAAAGGGTCATTGGAGCTAGAATTGGGCCAACAACTCGTGGGTCAATTTCGAGCGACTTAAGGCAAATAATGCGTAAGTTTTAGGGAGTCTCGTGTAGCTCAATGTAGCTGAATATTGGCTCAAGTCGTGGAACGGATTATGGATGATATGGAATGTACTTGTCGAGCAAAAGCCGGAGGAGCTCAGATCCTTGTTAAGAGATGAGGCGATCGCTGGTGGCTCACTGTTAGAGAAGGCACCAAGTCAGACTGATTAATTGGGAATTCTTTAAAGCCGCCTTCCAAGGAAAATACGTTGAACGAAAGTTATGTAGACGTCAAGGAAAGAATTTCGAATCTTGTCCAAGGAAGTAAGACCGTGGTAGCATATGAAGCTGAGTTTTTACGTCTGAGCCGTTATGCCCGGACAATTGTAGCAACAGATCATGAACGTTATGTGCGTTTCGAGGATGGACTTAATGATGAGCTGAGGGTTCTGATTGCTCCACAGCAAGTTAGAAATTTTTCTACTCTCGTGGAGAAGGCCAAAATAGCCAAGAGGCTAAGAATTCGTAACAATGAACCGAGAAAAATTTCAAACAAGAGAGAGACACAAGATGCTGGTTCGTCAAAGAGATTCCAAGAAACCCCTAATGATGAATCGGTTTAAGGTAGAACCCAGAATAAATAATCTGAGTCGAGATTGCACCGGTGTGGGAAAAGACATTTTGGAGAATGTTGGAGGAAAACGGTGCATGCTACAAATGCGCTTCAATGGATCATCAAGACAAAAATTGTCCTCGACGTATGGATACGACTCAAGAAGTTCGTAATAATGATGCACACCGCCAGAGGTAATCAAGAGGCACCGAGAGGTTGTGGACCGTGTCGTGGTGGTAATGGGCTGCTCGTGGTCAAGGTGCACCGGTTGAGGCAATGGTCATAGAGGAAATGCAGATGCAAGACACTGGATCGGTCTATACATGCTTAGACGCCGCGAGGACGGTAATGCACCGGATGTGATAATCGTACGTTCTTCATTTTGATGTACCGTTATTGCCCTAATAGATATTGCCTCTACCTATTCATATGTATCTAGTGCCATATCCGAAACCTAAAATTAGAATCAAATTACCGATAGTGAGATGATGAGAATTAGTCCTTTAGATGACACGGTAATTGTTAATAAAATATTTAAAGACGTGCCTTAAAATTTCAAGAGGAGATATTCTTAGCAAACTTGATGGAACTACCTTTCTACGAAGTTCGATCTCATTCGGGCATGGATTGGTGGTTAAACATCTAAGAATTGGATTGTGCTGAAAAACGAATGTCGAGAAGAACCTCGGATGATAAGGAAGTCATAATGATTGGTGAGCGAAGGAACTATCCGCAAATGTGGTATCCGCATTAAAGGCGAGAAGTTGGTGCGAAAGGATATGGAGCATTCCTAGCCTTTATCTCGTGCTTTGGATGCTAAAGAGTTATCTATGGATGATGTGAGGACAAAGAAGGAATTTTTCGATGTATTTCGAAGAACTTCCGGTATACCTCCAGACGGAAGTAGAGTTTGGCATTGAGCTTTTGTTCGACGACCAAAGGTCCATTGCTCCTTATAGAATGGCAATCAAGGAGTTGGTGAGCTCAAAGCTCAAATTCAAGAATTCTTGGATCGGGATTTATTCGACCAAGTGTGTCTCCGTGGGAGCACCATTACTGCTCGTCAAGAAGAAGGATGGATCGATGCGTATGTGCATTGACTACGCATAATTGAATAAATTGACGATCAAGAATCGGTATCCTCTATCGAGAATTGACGACTGCTTGATCAATTAAAAGGAGCTTCGCTTTTCCAAAATTGATTTGAGGTCGGGTTATCACCACCTCAAGGTGAAAGAAGCGGACATTTATAAGACGGCATTTCTGGACACGCTACTTTATACACTATGAGTTTGTAGTGATGCCGTTTGGACTAACCAATGCACCAAATGCATTTATGGACATGATGAACCAAGTCTTTCAACCATATTTAGACCGGTTTGTGGTAGTGTTCATAGATGATATATTGGTTTATTCGAGAAATGAGGAGGAACATGACCAAAGATTTGCGGATAGTATTACAACTACTTGTGATAAACAATTATATGCCAAATTTAGTAAATGCGAATTTTGGCTTAAGGAAGTGACTTTCCTTGGTCATGTAGTATCACGAAGGAATAAGGGTGGATCCTCGAAAAATCGAGGCTATTCTCGATTGGAAACCACCAACACTCCAGAAATGAAATTTGGAGTTTCTTGGTTTGGTGGATACTATAGACGCTTTGTAGGGGTTTTCGTTGATTGTCGCACCCTAACTAAATCATGCGAAGGGAGCTCCAGATATTTGGACCGAAAAGCAGCAAGAGAGTTTCGAGAAATTGAAGGAGATCCCGACGGAAGCTCCATTTGATTCAAATTGAGGTCGGAAAAGAATTTATCTTTATTTTAATGCGCCTCACACGGGTTTGGGTTGTGTGTTGATGCAAAATGGAAAAGTGGTGGCTTATGCTTCTCGTCAATTGAGACCACACGAAGTAAACTACCACACATGATTTGGAGTTAGCTTGTTGTCTTTGCTCTAAAGATTTGGAGGCACTATCTCTATGGTGAGAAATCTATAATCTACACGGATCACAAGAGTCTTAAATACCTCCTTACCCAAAAGGAGTTAAATTTGAGACAAAGAAGATGGGTAGAATTACTAAAAGATTATGATTTATCGATCGAATATCATCCTCGAAAGGCTAACGTGGTAGTCAAGCGTTAAGTCGTAAGACAAGATCCGAATTAAGAGCTTTGTTTGCCCATTTGAGTCTCAGACAAGGATGGCGGTTTGTTAGCGTAACTTCGTTGAAGCCTACTGTGGTCGGAACAAATCAAGGAAAAGCAGACATCGATGAGAAGTTGGGACCTTTACTTGCAAGTTGAAAATGGTGAAATTGAGGATTTTGGAATAAACACGAAGGTGTGTTATGCTTTCGAGAAAGAGTATGTATGCCTAAGGATTCAGACTGAGGCAATCGATTCTACTGAGGCGATAGTAGCCACTTATGCTATGCATCCGGAGGAAATAAGATGTATCGAGATCTCCGTGAATGAAGACAGGTGGCTGTGGTTGAAACGTGAAATTTCGAATTTGTGGGAAAATGTTTGACTTGTCGCAAGTGAAGGCGTAACATCAATTACCGTCTGGTTGTTACAACCGATAAAATTCCTCTTGAAATGGGAACGGATAACCATGGATTTTGTTAGTGGGTTACCTTTAACACCTACTAAGAAAAATTCGTGGGTAATTGTTGATCGATTGATGAAGACCGCCATTTCGCCAATCAGACGGATTATTCACTACTGAAGTTAAGCGAAATCAGTATGTATCCAAAATTGTGAGGTTGCATGGGTACCTTGTATCTATTATATCGGATAGGGACCCTAGGTTTACATCACGATTTTGGAAAGCTCGCATGAAGCCTTGGGGACAAAGTTGAACTTCAAGATGGCTTTTCATCCTCACCGATGGTCAATCGGAGAGAGTAATTCAGATATTGGAAGATATGTTAAGGGATGTGAAATCGACTTGAGGGTAGTTGGGAAGATTATCTACCATCGGTAGAATTCACAGATAACAACAAATGCCTATCGGTCCTAGCATTCAGATGGCACCTTACGAGGCATTGTATGGTCGTAAGTGTCGCTTCTCCTATTTGTTGGATCGAGTTGGGCGAAAGAGCGGATGTTAGGTCCCGAGATGATATCCGAGATGGAGGATAAGGTAAAAGTTATTCGAGCACGATTGAAAGAAGCCTTAGATAGATGTAAGTCGATGCGCACTGAGGCGAAGGGATATCGAGTATGATGTGGGGATCGTGGTTTTCTTGAAGGTATCTCCTTGGAAAAAGATCTTCGATTCGGAAGGAAGGGCAAGTTAAGTCCTAGATACATTGGACCTTATCGTGTCAAGCATGTTGGTCCAAAGGGCTTATCGATTGAGTTACCTCCTAATTGGATCAAATCCATAATGTTTTCATGTTTCCATGTTGAGGAGTTATAGATCGGATCCTTCGCACATTATACCGGTAGAAGAATTGGAGTGAATTCAGATTTGTCTTTTGAAGAAGAACCGGTGGAAATCTTAGACCGAGATGTCAAGGTGCTAAGAAAAAAACCGTCTGCTGGTCAAAGTTCTATGGCGAACCACGGAGTGGAGGAAGCTACGTGGAGCCCGAGGATGCAATTCAAGCAACAATACCCTCACCTCTTTTCAACTGTAAATTTCGAGGACGAAATTTTCTTTAAGGAGGGTAGAGTTGTAACACCCTAAAATCCGAGTGTTTATATATTGCATGAATTGGTGTTTAGATTTTAAAGGAAACTTTCCTTACTTTTATTTTAGTGCTTATTGAAGTCCTAAAGAGGAGTATAGCATAATTTGGATAAGGAATAAAATTTAATAATTGAGAATTTATTTAAGAGAAGCAAAGGTCATTAAGACTTAAGTTAAATTAAGTGTTAATGAGTGTCATAAGTTGAGTACATGGCATGGTGGAGTTGGCGATGGGTTATAGCAAGAGGGAAGAGGTTCAATCCCTTATTTAGCACCTAGATGAATTTTTATTTTAATTTTCTCGCACATGGATAGCAAGTGTCGGCCAAGAACATATATGGTAAGTGTTGACCATGTTATTTTTGGTTAGTGTATCAAAGGTTTAAGGAAATAGTTAACATATGGCATGGAATCAAATACTTAAGGAAAGATAGGGGGAACATAAGGCACATATCAAGGGGAAATTTTGGAAACAAATCATGGCCAATTGACCATGTGTTGGACGGCAACTTGGTAAAGAGAGGGAGCCAAATTTTGTGTTAGTTTTGGCTTAGAATTCATTTTTTTCTCTTTGGTTATTCCTTGCACCTTGTGCAGAATTTTTGTTTTCCCTCTTTTCAACTTTCATCTTGGCCGAATTTTGCAATTGGTAAAGCTCAAGTTTTGTGATCATTTGGTCATTGTTATTTCATTAGCCATTCTTTGTGTCTTTTCCTTGAGTGTCGTAAATCAACCATACCAAAAGAACCATCCTCTCTTTTTCTTTACCATGGCCGAATGTACTCTCTCCTAAATCCATCTTTTTCTTCTTCTTTGAAATCAAATAACACAATCATCATCTCTTTTCATATTTCAATTCTTTTCAATCAAAGTTTCTCCATCAAAACACTCTCTTGGCGAATACTAGAGTGCCTTAGCCAATCTTAATTCTTTCCCTTTTGATCATACATAATGAAATCTTCATCTATCACAAACACCTTTCTCAAGCCTTTCTTCTTGATCGTGGATTATAGGTAAGGGTTCTTCTTTTTCGTTTTCGCTTTTATTAAAGTGTTATGGCGAATGTTAATGGTGTTATGAAGGCCTTTTGGATCGAAATAAACATTCGTTCTAATAACGCTCATTCGTTATTATATAGTGCAATAACGTAAGATCTAACTCAAGAGATCGGAGAATCAGAGAAACATTGGAATCGATTTCTTGTGGTAAGGAAATCACATTTTTTTTAAAAGCCTCTAGTACTATTCGATATTATTTTAGATCTAACTAATACTCCTTTGATCGTGAAGACTTTCAAAATAGGGAAGAAAAGGGCGGTGGTTAGTCACGTTAAGAGGGGCGGATCTGTAAATCCCCCATTTAAAAGAAGAGCGGTTTCGGCAGTCCAGGATTTTCCACCGGGTTGCGGACCATCTTCCGAAGGGAGTCAATTACTCGAAGTAGTACGAACTTCTCGAGCCATTATACGTTGGTGGATTCTACGACGAACGAATCAATAAACGGGAGAAGCGAAAATCAAGTGATTCAAAATCAAGAGGGTAAGATTTTGGATCTATTACCCATTAAGAATATTTTTACTTAAATAGTATTCTAACGGATCGAAATGTGTTTTAGGTGCCGAGGAGCGAGGAGGATTAGTACTCTCCGACGAGGTGTGTAACTTCACACTATATTTTCTGCTGGATGTCAATATCGGTATGGAAGTACAAATCGTAAAATGACTAGATCGGTAAAACGTAAAACCGATATTTTGACGAAAATATGTAAAAACGGCTAAATCGTGAAAATTACTAAAATGCCTCGAGAAATTATTTGTTATTACGAAAATTGTATGTTTTCATAAATTGGGCCAAAATACTCTAGTTCGATAAATTGGGCCAAAATACTCTAGTTCGATAAATTGGGCCAAAATACTCTAGTTCGATAAATTGGGCCAAAATACTAGTTTGATAAATGGGCCAAAGCCCACTAAACCGCTAACTGGGCAAATTGCTAAGTTATTTATTTTGGGCCAAATGAAATGTTTAATGAAAAACCCACCAATGTTATAAATTAAATTAAAAATTTTTATATGACTATATTTTGCTATATAAGCATACTTGCATGGGTGGGGTATATGAAGAGAAGAATGGCTGCTTGCCAAATCTAGTTCTAGTGGCTTTCGCCACAATTATGGCTTATTGCTCTAGTTCTGGGGTTTTGCCACATTTATAAAAAGGCTTAATGCCTACGATTGGTGTGTTGGCGGGTGGGTTGACTCGATCCCCCATGTGTGTGATGGTTGGTACGGGTGTTAGCGGATGGATATTAGGTTTGGTTGGGAAATTCATTTTACATGCATTTTAAATTATTTTATTTTATGATATATTGTTGAATTTCAGAATTGGGCTCAAGCCCAAGATAATATCTTGATGATCTGGCCCAATAATGGTGGTAAGTGAGTTACACAATCGAGTTCTAAGTAACTCACCCCTTTTAATTTTTCCATCTCGTAATGGAAATTGATGTGGACTTGGGCCGAGGATGACTTCGTGGAGGCCATAATGCAAAACATGGGTTATTTAAACTTTGGACTTTTAATAAGTATTCTTACTATTTTGGGTTATTGTAATAAGGGCCTTTATAAATAATTTATGGATTTTATGTGTTTGGGTTTTAAACTATACTTTGGACTTTTGAACATGGACTATGATTATATGATGTTTTTTTTTAAAAATAAATTTGGGTTTTCAAGTATATGAAATTCTTTTTATAAACATTTTTATTATTGTTAACTCTTAATTAAAAATACCTAAAAGCTTTTGATAATACATGATTTTCAACTAATGTTTTCTAATATTTATCAAATGCAAATACTCTTCTAATTTTATAAATCCTATAAATAATATTGTAGCTTTCAACTTATTGAAGATTTAAACACGTTTCGATTAGGGTAACAAACCAAATCTAGTCTTAATGCATAGACCGGGTTTGGGGTGTTACAAGATCCTTTATACGTTTTCTTCATTGTGACACACCAGATTCGGGCCTAACTTCTAGGCCGGGTTTGGGGTGTTACAAAACATAAGAAAAACCCTAAAACCCCCTGAAGATAATTGAAGGGAAGATCTTCCGTCTTGAGTATAAATCCGGCTTCTTGAGATGAATCAATTGGCTTTCCTTGAGTGAATCCCACAATTTGGCTTCCCTGGCTTGGCTCCTTGGCCAACCTGAACCGCCTCTTGAAGGTTGGCCTCTAGGGTGTTTATATAGGCTTTGAAATGTCTTCTTTCCCCTAAGTATCCTAATCCAGAATGGAATTAAAATAGGTCACCGAGGACACCGCCCCTTATGGCACGCCTATGTAAATCGATTACGGTAGTGTTTGTGTCTGCTTAAGAGGCACGACTGTGTGTCTCGGGCCCAGGCCATATGAGTTTCTTACTTTGGCCCATTTCTTTCTATTTTGGCCGCTTTCTCTTCTTTCCATCCTCCGGTGCTCTCCTAAGTATAAAACATGAAATTAAAGGATTAAGAGCACCAAATTCCATAATTTAGGGAATAAATAATCCAAAAGTATGCTAAATGTGGGATTAAAATATGTACATATTACTATTATCGACCACAACCCCTAAATCTTCATGAAATATATACTACGATACTTCCGATTGATGGAGCTCAAAACTAACTATTATTTCAACAAAAGGCAAGTGCACCTATCGAGCAAAGAGTATAGTTATGGCGAGTTTGGAATATCGTACCCTCCAGGACTAAAATTACTAGTAATAACTATCTTTTTATTATCTAGCCTAATAATTAAGGGAATTTACTTTTTAATCTAAAATTAATTAACTAATTTAACTAACTATGAACGCATAAGTAGAGTAAATTGGAAAAATACTTTTGACGACTTATATGAGATAGGAAATACCTAAGGAAGAATTCACCTAGAATTCACTTATTACTTTTGATTCATGTGATTTATTCACTTGGCTTAATCCGTAGAAATCCTTGATTTATGTTAATATCTCTTTCAAGACTAAAAACAATCGACTCTAGGTTGATTAATTAAAATCTCTTTCTAATTAAAACCCTATTGTCGCATTAACTCGATCTATGGATTCCTTATTAGGTTTGACCTAATCTGGAATTTCACAATTCTATTTCTAGGGTTGCAATCAACTTCGCTTAATTGTGTTGATCGACTCTTAGACAATGACTTTTGCTCCAATTGAATAAGCATATTTGACTTGAATCAATAACTTGAATTATCAAACAAGAATAAGAACTCACAATTAAGAATAAGCACAAGTATTTATCTCATAAATCAAATAATAATAAGATTAGTCTTAGGTTTCATCCCTTAGGTATTTAAGATTTAGAAATTCATTTTATTAAAGTTAATATTATTTACTTTTTAAGTTTTTATTTTGGAATTGTAATAAGGCCGCTATTATTATTTTGGGTGTTTATTTTATTGTTTTATTTTACTTATGTTGTATTACAAATGGAATTTTATAAATATTAATTGAACCGGTTAAAAGTAACTTTTCAAACTTAATAAACTTCTACGGTGTTTAAGGATGTTACCATCGGTAACAAAAATAAACCAAGCCCACTATAACTTTGACGATTTTAAAATGCTACATGATCAAATATTTTCAAAAGGTTTATCAACCCAATCAGTATTTATAAAAACCCAACTAAGTTTTCAACACCGCTTTTCATACCTTAGCCAAATTTCATCAAGTTTTCACCAAATTTCTAAAATGTTTCAAATTATTTTACTCGTGACATACCGATCCGGCCAGACTCATGGGCGGGTTTGGGGTGTTGCAAAACTCTCCGTCGCTTTTGTTGGCCTTGTCCTTGTAACTTGCCACTAATAGTTGTTCAAAGGGCATCTCCTCTATAAACTCATTGGTCGCCTCAGAGTCTTATTATTCGTGGTTCTCACGCAACGGCCGAATCGATTAATTGCCTAGTTGGGGGTTCACACCGTTGTAGAATGTTTGAACCTCAAGCCACAAAGATAACCCATGATGAGGGCACCTTCTTAGTAAGTCCTTGTATCTCTCCCATGCATCGTATAGTGTTTCTAGATCCATCTGCACAAAATAAGAGATATCATTCCTCAACTTGGCCGTTTTTACCGACGGAAAATATTTTAATAAAAAATTTTCGTTCATTTGATCCCATGTAGTGATTGATCCTCGTGGAAGAGAATTCAACCACTGTTTGGCTTTATTCCTTAATGAAAAAGGAAATAATCGAAAATGAATGGCATCATCAGAAATGCCATTTATTTTGAAGGTATCACAAAATTCTAAAAAATTTGCTAAAAGTATTTGGGTCTTCGTCCTGCAAACCATCAAATTTAACAAATTGTTGAATCATTTGCATAGTGTTAGGTTTCAGTTCAAAATTATTAGCAGCTATAGTAGGCCTAACAATACTCGATTCAGCTCTTGTTAAATTAGGTTTAGCATAATCATACATAGTACGAGGAGCAGGATTTTGATTCACCGAGTTTGCGGCAACTACAGGAGGTAGCGGATTGTTGTCAGCCATCACTTCTGTAGTATTGGTTTCATCTTCTTGCTCTTCTTCTATGTAATTTAAGTTTTGCCTTATTTCTCTATGATTTCTGCGAACAGTACCTTCAATATCACTGTCATAAATTAAGGCCACGTTTGGTTCGCTGTTATGGAATAGATCTGTAATTGAATAGAGGTGTAATGGAATAGAGCTGTAATAAGTAATTCAACTGTTTGGTTGAATGGAATGGAATAGAGCTGTAATAGAATTCTTGTGTTTGGTTGAATGGAATGATGTTGTAATAGCATAAGGAAAAAAACTAAAATGACCGTAATACCCTTAGCGATTTTTTTAAGTAGATGATTATTGTTATTGTTATTAAATTTTAATAAGATTATTCTTGGAAATAATTTAATAAAATAATAAATAATTTAATCATATTTTAACATAATTATTATTAAATATAATTTAATTAAAAATAATTTAATAACATTCTTAATATAATTATAATATGAATTAAAAATTAAAATATATAATACTATAAAATATATATAATCTACTATATCATTTTTAAATTGTAATACATATTTAATGTGCTAAAATATCATTATTGAAACAAATAATTTAATTATTCTAAAATAAAAATTAGAATAATAAATAACTTGAGAATTATATTTTGCATAAACATAATATTCATATATTAATGTAAGGTTAAATGATTTCACTAGTTTATATGTCATAATCCGTATGTTATAAAATTTTACAACATCAAAAGTTACAACATTGTAATGACATATATCATGTCATTATACCGTCCCAAATATTACAATCACAAAAAGTTGCCAAAATATCATTTACACAACGATAATTTTGTGAATTTGATTAATTGATGACCGACATTTAATAATTTTTTAAAAATACCCATTTGATTAAATATAGTGTGTTAAATATATTCCTTTTTTAAAAAAAACATGATTTGTTTTTTTTTTTTGATAGAAATAGATTGGGCTTTTACTTATTTAAAAGAAAAATAATGTAACATATGAGAACGTAAACATGATTTGTTTTTTCGATGAAGCTTCAAGTGAGTTATTAATAAATTATGTTTGGATTTTATTTTTCACCAAAAATAATAATTTGCAACATTAATTGTGTTGTAGAATAATCGTGCATTCAATATGGCCATTACTAAGAAGAATCATCTAACAATGACTAGAGCCAATCGCAATGTAAAGATGCCAAGGACGATCAAGAACCATCTTTCTCCAAATTGAATTAATATGAGCTTTGAGCTTAAGTGCCACAAAAGTTGCTTGACATGAACCCGCCTACACCCAAGCAATTACCCATCCGAAAATTTCCAAGGGACAACGGATAGACACTACAATCAAGTACAAGCAACAATAAGTTATGTTGTTCGGATAATAGGCCTCACTTTAAAGAAATCTCTAAAAGTCTAGGCATTATCTTTAATGTTGTTTTTATTCGATTGTTTTCTCATTTTTCAATGTTTGGAATCTCTTTAAAAGTTGGGGGCAAGGAGTTGAGGCAGGGATCAACTTGAACTTTAAGAAATAAACTTCCAATAAAGTTTATTGAAATCCAAAAATAAAATGATAGAGAGCCAAATGAACTATCTTCACATTCGTAGGGAAAAGAAGAGAAGAAAAGAAACTAGAGAGCTTACTAGTCTGGAATAATGACAAATAAGGAGTATCCATACGCACAAAACAATGGACAAGGCCCGATGGTGCTAAAAGTACTTGAGAATAACATACAAGATAAGAGGAACCACAAGGACATACCCATAGAACACACCAAAGAGACCAAGTAACTAGATTTATGTCATAATCCCATTCTTTTTCTTGAGCTTGTGTGCTATATAAGTCACAAAAGTTCCAATAGATGCCTACAAATATAAGAGTGGTGCATATCCGAATGGTCCATATCTAGAGTGGTGCAAATGTTTTGACCATGTGCAATGTAAAAGAAACTTTATAGTCTCAAGCTTGAAAATTTTACCATATATCTATGTTCGACAAATATAAATGAGTTATGTGGAGAAAACTCACAAATCAAGGTTAGTAGCCGCTTTCTCCAGTAAATGTTCCTATAAATGGAAAGAGTGACTCACATCAAGTATGGCTTGTATGCAATGATGGTGAATGTATGAAACCAGCCACTCCTTGTGGTTCACCATATCCAGTTGAGATCCACCAAGAGGTTTTGAAAATGTATCCGCCTCAATAGCAAAGTAATCATTTACCACCAACATAACACCAACCATTGTTCATGTGAAAATCTAATTAGATTTTTCAATGAACTACAACATATCGATACTATATCCGATTTATTTGATCTATTAACTGTTGCTCAACTATTTGTTTTATGCATAGCAAATATTTCAAACATGTGATCAATGACATGGATCATCTTTCATGCTATAAAAATTTATAAACCTAACCTTTAGATCACTAATGAATTTATGCAAAATGCCACCGAGATCATGAATCCAAGATATATAAGCACCGGATAAACAAATCAAAGCATAAGCACCATCACAAAGGAATTCAAATCAAATGGAAATGTAAATACCATCAAGATCGAGAAGAGGTTGAGTTTCAACAGATCTTCCCTTGTGCACCGATGGAGGAAACGTTTGAAGGTTCGAATCTATAAATTTAAGCAAACTAATTTATAAAAGTAGAACTAAATCCACAAGTTAGCTACCTTAAAGCACTAAACAACACTTTATTGACCTTACAATTTCATTATACATTAAAACACACATTCGTTTCATTCATTTTAAACTCGATTTCCTTCTCTTCCTACATTTTCCAAAGAATCAATCAACTAATACTACTACATATAAAATAAAATGAAATAAAGAATTCAAATTCGATTCAGATTCGCAATGACAATCGAAAAAAGTTTAGTTCACTGTAAATTTAATCGGTGAATTGACTGGATCCAAATCGCTCGTGAAATTAAGGATTAAAAAACCAAACTAACAAAAAAATCATTAAATATATAATTATAAATTCAAAACTAACCTTAGGGATTTTGGAGAGGGGGAACTGATTTGGGGAAAAAAGAAATTAGGTTCTGGGAATAAAACAATTAAAAATCAAATAAGGAAAAAAAGCCATTACCCAAATATGGAAGCGTAAGGAGAGAAAGTTAGAGATCTGTGGGAGAATATGAAGAAGGATATCCAAATATGACAAGAGAGTTTGAGGGCAGAAATTGTGCAGAGAATTTGACGGCAGATAAAGGAGAAGATGAATGAGGGCAAAATTTGGAACATGAGACAAAAAGAGCCGAACGTAATAGCTATGCAGGTGTGTGGGCAACGAATGGCTATTATAGCCTTTACCTGTAATAGGGCCTGAATGGAATCAGGCAGTAATAGGATTACAGCCAACCAAACATTGATTTGGTGGTGGGCCCATCGAATTGGGGGGGAATGCATTTCTATTCCCCCCAACCAAACATGCCGTAAGGGTCCTATCGGGTTCCTTCTAACTAGAATACCTGCCAGAAGCAAAGAAGAAAATTTAGAAAAGTGAAAATAAAATTTAATTGCAAAAATAAAATATGGCTATAGTAATAAAATTTAGCATTCTTAATATTTCAGCTCCCCAGCAATAGTGCCAAAAACTTGATCGTTGGTCTGAAAGTTTTAAAATTTATATAATGAATGATCGAGCCTAGAAACTAACTGTGATAACGATTGAGGCAAGCGCACCTATCGAACAGTAGTATAGTTTAGTGGCAAGACCGAAATGTCGTACCCAAGGGAACCAAAAGTACTAATACTAACTTTCTTTTTATTATTTAGCCTAAGAATTAAGAGAATTGTTATTTAATCTAAAATTAACTAACTACTAGGCTAAAGATGCTAAGACACGTAGAATGAATTGGGAAAATACTTTGGGAAAAACCAATTGATTAAGACAATACCGAGGAAGAATCCACCTAGACTTCACTTATTATTTAACTCGAACTGCATAATTTATTCACTTGACTTGATCCATAAGATTCCCTAATTTATATTAATACCTCTCTCGAGGCTACTAATGTCTAACCCTAGGTTGATTAATTGAAATCTCTTTCTAATTAAAACCCCTAGAATTGCATTAACTCGATCTATGGACTCCCATATTAGGTTTGACCCTAATCCGGCAGATTTTCGTCATCCTATCTCTAGGGTTGCGATCAACTCCGCTTAACTATGCTAGATCTACTCTTAAACAGGGAATATTCCTCCACTGCCTAAACACATCAATACTTGAATCAATATCCTGAAATATCAAAACAAGAATTAAGAACACATAATTAAGAACAAATCAAGTATTTATCATATAGTTTAGATAACAATAACAAGATTCATCTTAGGTTTCATCCCTTTCAGGTATTTGAGGGGTTTAGTTCATAATCATAAAAGAATACATCTTAGAAGAAAATATAAAACAAAACATGTAACATCCCGAAATTGGGCCTAGTAGGATTGGGCCCAATGGGCTTTGGGCGTAGGAATGTTTAAAATTCTTAGAATAAGAGAATGGCATTATTGCAAGTTGGACTATTAGTTAAGTGAATTTGGAGTTTACGGGGTTTCTATGAAGTCTCGGGTTTAATTGGGCCTTAGGAAAAATTTGGTATTTTAGCACTTTAAGGAGAGATGGTAAGTAGCATCAATGCTTATTGAAATAAATGAATAAATGGTTAGCACAAGTGAGCAATTAGTAAAGAGGTTATGGCATTAAGTGAAGTACCTTGAGGGTGGACTTCATTATTTTTGGTAAGGTGGCTATAAGAATAAGGCAAGGTTGAAGTTGGGGAAAGGAATCAAGAGAAATAGGTAAGTAAGGGGGACAAGAGGCTTATTTTGTGGATGGTGTTTTGGAAAGCTTGGGTGGCCAAACTCTTATCCTAAGGGGCGATGCATGTGGACGATTTTGAGGTAGATAGGTGGCTGAAAATTTTACCTTGGCATTTGGTAAGGCCTTGGTTTTGTTTTGGCCAAAAATCCTATTGCAACCTTTGTGTCATCTTCTGTCATTTTGCTACTTTCTTTGCCGAAATTTTCTAGCATAATAGTGCATTTTCTCTTCTCTTGAATTGGTCACATATTCATCTTTTGTCTAATCTCCTTGATAGCCGAATATCATTGTTCATTCTCCTCCATAACCAAAACCTTTCCATCGTTCTTTCTTTCTCATTCCTTAAGCAATCGGTAAGTATTCTTTCCAATGTTTTATTTTCTTCTCTTATGACCGAACCTATATTTTGGCTTTTGGATGGTCATTTTGACCGTACTTTCTCTCATACGAGATCGTTTTCTTCTTCGTAGTGATATAGAGGAGGCTGAATACCACAACATCGCCTAATCATCTTTAGTCATAGGACGATCGTGAGAAACGGGATTATAATCGATTAAGGTAAGGAAGATCTTTCATAGTCCATTCGATATCTTCATTTGGTTTTTGAGTTAATCGGATTGATGGTTGGCTAATTGAAATTGTTGGAAGGATCGATTTTTGGTGCATCGAGGGAGATCACAGTCGTGGTGTTGAAATCGATAGAAAACACAACTCGTAATCAAGGTGTGTAATCCCATACCCTTCCGAATATATGTTTGAAATGGTGAGTAAATCTCACATCTCTCTGAAAGTTTACATGAAATAATCTGTGATTCAGTAGAAATACCGAAGAAAACCAAAAATCGGCATCCGTGATCACTCGGGCGTGCATAAGATCGTAGTGGTAATCATGCTTTGTAATAAAACAGTTTCGGTCAGAAACAGTGATGTGTATTTGAAAAATCATGAAAAATTGGACAAAGGGAATTAGAAAGTGAAAGAGATATTGAATAAAATCTTACTGTTCCTATTTTGATAAGGAATAAATGGAGAAGGAAAAGTAATTTTATATTCTGAGATATGTTAATTTTAGTGAGACTGGTTCTGAATGACTTTGGAGTATTCTATTCTGTTTTGGAAAAATCATATAAAATTGTAAAAAGTGAATTATAGGACATAATTTATATGTATGGATTCCTTAGTGAGCCTATTATTAATAGAGACAAGTGGGAGCAGTATATGAAAACTGTACAATGAGATATTTGGATTTTGGTTAAGATAGGTCAGAAACGTTGGATAGTAAAACAAAGGAAAATTTAAGGAATAAAATGTACTAAATGGTTAAGGTAAAAATTCTGGAAAAATTGTAGTACGAAGAAATATGAGTCTAGTTTCAAGGAAAATTTACGGATTTAGATTTCGAGATTCGTAACATGAGTTATAGTCAATTTAGTTAGTATGACGCAGATGGACAGCTTCAAACTTTTATGCCCCAAATTAGTAGTTAAGCCTAGGTTACAAAATTACCATAATACCCTTGGAGGGTAAATTACCGAAATACCCCTGGGTTGCGAGATTAACGAATTACCCTCGACAAGTAGAATTACGAAAATACCCTTATGGTTTGAATTACAAAAATGCCCCTAATGGGCTGAAATACGAAAATGCTCTAATGGGCCGATTTAATATATTGCTTAATGGGCCGATTTGATAAATTGCCTTAATGTGCCGAATTGCAAAGTGTTAATGGGCTAAACTTTTGTATGAAATATTTATCGTTGTTATATTTGTAAATATCATGATTTGCTATGTATGTTGCATATTTACATATTGCATGGGATGGGAAACTTGAGAAGAGAAGAGTAGACCGGTGGCATTGCCACAAATTCGATAATGGCTATATGCCAATTTAAATATGGCTTTGTGCCATCGTGACTAAGGTCAGATGCCGATTATATTATCAGATATGATTCGGTGGCTCACCACAAATATTATAAATGGCGCTTGATTGCAAATTGGAGAGATCTGGATGGGTGGGTTGACTTGATCCCCAGAAGAGATTGGTTGGTACGGGTGGAGAGATGGCGGGGGTGGGTTGACTTGATCCCCACAGAGAGATTGGTTGGTACGGTGGAGAGATTGGCTGGATGGGAAGGGTTGCATTCATATCATTTATTTATTACATGAAAGTGGGCTTAGGCCCAAGATTATGTAAATGGGTTCAAGCCCAAGATATTGCTAAACAAGCTCAGCCCAAGTGGATGACTGAGGGGTTATACACCGAGTTCTTGTAACTCACCCCTTCTTTCTTAATCCTTGTAGGTAAATCTCAAAGACAAGGACTTGGGCCCATGGATGACTCGGTGGAGGCCATACTTGAAATAAACATTTCAAACTTTAGTAAATTACTTTTCACGTTTGTTTCGTTATTTTTACTATTTGGGTTTTTATGTTGTAATAAGGCCTCTGGATTATTTTATTGTGTTTTATGTTTGACGATTTATTATTTTGTTGGTTTATTTTAAATGAGAATTTTCTAAAAGCATAATCAACGATTTTCCAAATTGATTAATAAGTGGATTTTATAAATAAACTTTTACAAATGATTTAACTCTTTCAAATTATCAACGGATTTTCAAAAGACTTTCTTTCAAATTATCAACGGCATTTTCAAAAGCTACGGTTTTAAAAGATCACTAGTTCAAATATCAATTCTTCAATCACTTTTCAAAGATTAGTAGTATTTTATCAAATATTTCTAAACAAACTTGTTTTCTTCAATTACACCTATTTTAGTACGAATCACAAGATCCTTTATATTTGGTCGTTTTCTTCATTGTGACACACTTTTTTTCTCTTCTCTTTGAAATCAAATAACACAATCATCATCTCTTTTCATATTTCAATTCTTTTCAATCAAAGTTTCTCCATTCGGCTGAGCCTAACTTCTAGGCCTTTCTTCTTGGGTTTGAGTGTTACAAAACATAAAAAACCCTAAAACCCTCAAGATAATTGAAGGGAAGATCTTCTCTTGAGTATAAATCCAGCTTCTTGAGATGAATCAATTGGCTTTCCTCGAGTGAATCCCACAATTCAGCCTCCCTGGCTTGGCTCCTCGGCCAACCTGAACCGCCCTCTTGAAGGTTGGCCTCTAGGGTGTTTATTATATAGGCTTTCGAAATGTCTTTCTTTGCCCCTAAGTATCCTAATCCGAATGGAATTAAAATAGGTCATGGCAGGGACACGCCCTTGTGGCACGCCTATGTAAATCGATTCAGTAGTGTTTGGTTCCGCTTAAAGAGGCACGATGTGTCTCGGCCCAGGCCATGTGAGTTTCTTACTTTGGCCCATTTTCTCTATTTTTGGCCAGTTTCTCTTCTTTCCATCCTCCGGTGCTCTCCTAAGTATAAAACATGAAATTAAAGGATTAAGAGCACCAAATTCCATAATTTAGGGAATAAATAATCCAAAAGTATGCTAAATGTGGGATTAAAATATGTACATATTACGGTTTATCAGCTTCACAACCCTAAATCTTCATGAAATATATACTACGATACTTCCCAGTTGATGGAGCTCGAAACTAACTATTATTTCAACAAAGGCAAGTGCACCTATCAAACAGTAGTATAGTTATGGCGAGTTTGGAATATCGTACCCTCCAGGACTAAAATTACTAGTAATAACTATCTTTTTATTATCTAGCCTAATAATTAAGGGAATTTATTTTTAATCTAAAATTAATTAACTAATTTAACTAACTATGAACGCGACAGAGAGTAAATTGGGAAAATACTTTTGGACGACTTATATGAGATAGGCAATACCTAAGGAAGAATTCACCTAGAATTCACTTATTACTTTTGATTCATGTGATTTATTCACTTGGCTTAATCCGTAGAAATCCTTGATTTATGTTAATATCTCTTTCAAGACTAAAAACAACTGACTCTAGGTTGATTAATTAAAATCTCTTTCTAATTAAAGCCCCTATTGTCGCATTAACTCGATCTATGGATTCCCTTATTAGGTTTGACCCTAATCTGGGAATTTTCATCACCCTATTTCTAGGGTTACAATCAACTTCGCTTAATTGTGTTGATCTACTCTTAGACAATGACTTTTGCTCCACTGAATAAGCATATTTGACTTGAATCAATAACTTGAATTATCAAACAAGAATAAGAACTCACAATTAAGAATAAGCACAAGTATTTATCTCATAAATCAAATAATAATAAGATTCATCTTAGGTTTCATCCCCTTAGGTATTTAAGGGATTTATTTCATACTGATAGAAGGAAACATATTAGAATATGGAAAACAATAAAATATAAGAAAACCCAAAAACTTCTAAAGAACTTGATGGGAGATCATTCGTCTTGATGGAGATCCTTCTCTAAGCTATTCCCAACGGCTGTCTTCGAGTAATTTTCGCCTCCTATTCGGCGTCTCTTCCACCCTCCTTTTAGGTTACCCCCTAGGGTGTTTATATAGGTTTCAAGATGCATCTCTTGGCCCACAAGTATCCTATTCCGAATAGAATTCATCCTAGTTATGGTAGGGACACGCCCGTGATGGACTCTTTCGGCCGTGGTCGATTCTGCTCACCACACACGGCCATGTGATTTGCCCGTGGTCAATAGTCTAGGCCGTGTGATTTTTTATGTAGGCCCATTTTGTCCCTTTTTGGCCCGTTTCTCATTCTTTTCGACTTCCTAAGCTCTCCTGAGTTTAAAACATGAAATTAAGAGATTAGAAGCATCGAGTTCATCAAATCTAATGAAAATTCATCAAAAAATAAGCCAAGCATGAGGTTAAAATATGTGTAAATTATGGTTTATCAAATATCCCCACACTTAAGCGTTTGCTTGTCCTCAAGCGAAATTCTCAACTCACAATTAAAATTAACTTCCTTCAATTCATAATTCTCATCAATAATGCCTTATCATAATTCATAGATAATTCATACATGGATAATTTAACTCAAAGATTCTTAAAGATTTAAACGATCTAAGTCATAAATTTTTGTAGCACGAAAACATAGGTGTTTCCCTTTACTTAAATAATTACCTTTGATCCAAAATCGACAAGAATTGACATCCTCACTAAAGATTCACTCAAATCACTCAAAGTGTTTAAGGTTCAAGATAAAGCACTCAAAAGTCAAACATGAAGAGTTATTACCATAGGCTTGCATGAAAATCAAATCTCCACCACTATAAAATGAGATGATACACAAATCAAAAGGTCTTTTAAAAAGGGGTGTAATGGGGCTTGGGTTAAAGGTGTGGTTAAAGCTGAATTAAAGGGTTAGATCGAGATTGAATTGTCAAATTACCTGAAACACCCCAAACCCAGCCCACGAGCCTCGATCGGATCTGGTATGTTCCCCAGTGTAAACCGTTTCAAATTCTTTTATTACTTAGGAAAAACTTGTGTGTTTTGTAAGAAAAATTGGTTTTGGGTTGGGCTTGAGTTGAAAACAAGTTTATTTTATTATTAAAATCCTTTACTTTAAGTGACAAAACGTTTGGGCTTTGTTTAAAATAAATTTACTTAATCCTTTAATAAATAAAAGTTTGTAAACGTAATAAATGAAAACAAAGTAAAGTAGTTCTACTATGGCCTTATTACATCAAATAATTCCCCAAAATTTAAATTCAAAATACTTAAAATATAATAGTCCCAATAAAAATAAATGAACTTCTTGCTGTGTATGGCCATCCCCAAGCATCTGCCGGCCCGGTCCATCACTGGTCGTCACCTGAAAAATAGTCCCACAAGGGGTGAGTCAAACAGACTCAATGTGTAACCAACACTAAAATTTAACAATTTAGGCATACATTATCATACATGTTCATAAACAAATGAAAAAAAACAATGATGCAACCCGAACCCAAACCTAGATAGCCATCCACTACACGTCCCACGTACCAACCTGCACACCGTGGGGACTACTAAGTCAACCGTCTATCCGCTACACACCATCGAAGGCAGTCGCTTCAGTCGACGTGCTCATCACCCTTATAAAATTCGTGGTCTTAGGTCACCACATTCAGAATTCATGGTCTTAGGTCACCACATTCAGTTATCGTGGTCTTAGGTCACCACATTCAGATTTCGTGGTCTTAGGTCACCACATTAACTTCCCCTTTTCATATAACCCATATGCCCAAAATCATACATATCATGCACATCATGCCTTAATTCACATTCTTATCACTTTTTCACATGTTACATATAACATATATTCATAATCCTAGTAGGAGTAGGAAATGTACCTTAGTACTTTGTACCATTGTATGGTACCTTAGCCATGTTTTTCACATTCTTGATAACACATTTAATTTAAAACATAGCCATGAACATATTAAAACTTAGGGTAGGGTACACACCTGATTCGCTTAACGATTTCACTTGAAATCCTGAATTCCTATCTTAGATCTTTAACTCCCTACATTCGGCCCATATTAAAGATTTAATGAAAAACTCATTCGGCCATAAAACCAAATCCTAGTAGGATTTGTGCACTAAAACTTACCTTAATACCGATTTGCTTATCACTCAAATCCCGAAAACTTTGCTATTCTCCTCCTTGTATTCGGCCAAACACTGGATCTCTACATAGGTTAGTTTCGGCTTTTTAAACAAAGTAAGAGATAGATCTAGATATCCAAAATAGGCCTTGGCCGAATATACCTATGTGCTTACCTTCCAAATCTTAAATCCCGGAAATGATCTTTTGTCTTAGGTGCCTGTCGAAATCTCTATAATCATATGTTAGATCGATTTTTAACACTTAATCACTATTAAATGGCCTTTGGCCGAATGTCAAAGTGTGACTCACCTTAGATCCTTGAAATCCTGAAAGCACTATTTGACTATGGAGATGTCAACAATAGCAGAGATCCCGAAGAACCTTCAAGTTTTGTCCAAAGATCACTAATAGGATTAATACCTTGATTTTGACAATACTAAAAGTAGAAGAATGGAAACCGAATTTTGATCTTACCCTTACTTGAAGAAATCAACAGCACCTATGCTTGGAGCTCCTCAAAGATTCGGCTATGGAGTCTTGAAGACTAATCGACTATGGCCTAGAGGTGTGTCAACACTTTTGATTCTTGAGGCTTAAAGAATCAGCAATAGTGGATAAAGAAGAAGTAGATTTTGGCTGGACAAAATAAAAAGAGAAGAGAAAATATTGCTTAGGGAATTCAGCAGAGAATAGGAGGGAAGAAAAGTGTGAAGAATGGCCTTGTTTTCTCCTATTTGCCGAAACTATTACCCCAAGAGTCCCCCATTCGGCCATCTCTTCCATTCCTAACTTTTCTCTTTATCTCTTCATAAACAAATAATCCAATTATCTCTTCTTTTATCCTTAAAATAATCTAATATTAAATCACCATTTATCTACTATTTATCCGAGAATTTAAAGAGAATAAAACTCTTCTTTCAAGTGCCTTAATGTTGTCCAACTCTCTTGTTCCTGGCACCAAAAAAAATTCCTTTGTTTGCTCCCTAAGTGACTCGAACCTAGGCTCCTTCCCCTTGATTGTGGCGTCACCTACTGGGCTTTAAGTGGTGCCTCCTTGCCACTTTTCCAAGCCCGTTCTTGTGTCAAATTCCTCCTATTAATTTTCTTAAGACCACCTTGCCTTAGTTTCCCCTTTTTAAACCTTAAAACTTAACATTTCCATACATTTCCAGGTTTCCAAAAATGTTCACTTTCCTCTTTTAACTTAAGTTTCCAAAATGTTCACTTTCCTCGTTTAACTTAACATTTCCAAGTTTCCAAAATGTTCACTTTCCTCTTTTAAACTTAACATTTCCAAGTTTCCAAAAATGTTCATCATACATTCATAATACATAGGACATGCCATTTCGTATAATTAAATCAAAATACATAGGCCCATTTTCAAGATGTTACAGTTCTACCCCCCTTAAAATAATTTCGTCCTCGAAATTGTCTGGCTAAAATAAATGAGGGTATTGTTGTCGCATTGCCTCTTCTGGCTCCCACGAAGCTTCTTCCGTTCCATGATTGTGCCACAACACTTTGACTAGAGGAATTAACTTCCTCCGTAAGATTTTCACGTCTTGTTCCAAGATCTGAATTGGCTCCTCCTCGTAGGATAAGTCTGGCCTTAGCTCCACTTCTTCAACTAGTACCACATGGGATGGATTCGATCGGTAGCGACGTAGCATGGATACATGGAATACGTCGTGCATCTGCTGCAACTCTAGTGGCAACTCTAGCTGGTATGCCACTGGTCCAACTCGCTTCAACACTCGATAGGGTCCTATAAACCTTAGGCTTAACTTCCCTTTATGACCAAATCTCATCACCTTCTTCCAAGGCAAAACCTTAAGGAATACCCGGTCTCCCACATCAAATTCGATCTCCTTCCATTTAAGATTTGTGTACGAATTTTATCTATCGGATGCTTCCTTTAACCGTTCCCAAATTATATCAACCTTTGCTTCGGACTCTGCCACTAACTCTAGACCCAAACTCGACGTTTTCCCAATTCTGTCCAACATGTAAGAGTCCAACACTTCCGACCATACTGATGCTTCATAAGGTGCCATTCAATACTTGCTCGATAGTCATTGTTGTAGGCAAACTCGCTAAAGGCAAATACTCCTCCCAACTTCCTCTGAAATCCATCACACAGCCCCTCAACATATCCTCCAATACTTGGATTACCCATTCAGACTGCCCGTCTAACTGTGGATGAAAAGCCGTAGTGAAATCCAACTTAGTGCCTAAAGCTTGATGAAGTGCCCTCCAAAATCGAGACGTAAATCTTGGGTCTCTATCCGAAATGATAGACACCGGCACTCCATGTAGCCTCACAATTTCTGCCACATATAACTTAGCCAATTTCTGAAGAGAATAATCAACCCTTACCGAGATAAAGTGCGCGGACTTGGTCAGACGGTCCACTATCACCCATACCGAGTCCTTCTTAGTAGGCGTAAGGGGAAGCCCATTAACGAAGTCCATGGTAATTCTTTCCCACTTCCATTGTGAAATTTCAATTGGCTGAAGCAATCCCGATGGAGCTTGGTGTTCAGCCTTAACTTGCTGACATGTCAGACATTTCCCCATGAATTCAGTAACTTACCGCTTAAGATCAGGCCACCAAAACTGTTCTCTTAGATCCCTATATAGCTTGATGCCTCCGGGATGCATAGCATAAGGGCTACCATGCGCTTCCGAAGAATCTTTTGTCTTAACTCCTCATCCCTCAGCATACAGACCTTTCCTTTGAAGCACAATACTACCTCATCACTAACACCATAGTCCTCTAACTCTCCATTCTGTACTTGCTATAACTTAGCACTTAGGTCCTTATCAGCCAACTATCCTTCTTTCACCTCATTTAACCATGTCGGCTTGACTTGCAATTCTGCCAACAGGATCCCATCATCATACAAACTCAAGTGTGCGAATAACGCCCTCAGATCTGACACCACCTTCCGACTTAGTGCATCCGCTACCACATTCGCCTTGCCCGGGTGATATTCTATCAAACAGTCATAGTCCTTCACAATTCAACCCACCTTCGACGCCTCAAGTTTAACTCCTTCGAGTCGAAGAAATACTTGAGACTCTTGTGGTCATGTAGATTGTCGACTTTTCACCATAAAGGTAGTGCCTCCATACCTTAAGAGCGAAGACCACTGCTGCTAATTCCAAGTCGTGCATCGGGTAAATATCCTCCTGTGGCCTAAGTTATCGAGACGCATAAGTGACTACTTTTCCATCTTGTATAAGGACACCTCCCAATCCTGTATAGGAAGCATCACAATAAACTACAAAATCCTTTCATGCCTCCTTTGAATCAACACTTTGAGCTTGAACATTACAAAATCCTTTCCCGCCTCCTATGAATCAACACTGAGCTTCAATCAAAACCTTCTTGAGCTTTTCAAAGCTCTCTTGCTACTTATCCGTCCATACAAAGGGTACTTCCTTCCTTAACAACTTTGTCAAAGGCGCGACTATTGACGAAAATCCTTCCACGAACCTTTTGTAATAGGCTGCCAATCCCAAGAAACTACGAATCTTCGCCACCGACTTAGGTGGTTTCCAATCCAACACTGCTTCAATCTTTCTAGGATCCACCCTTATTCCTTCAGCAGACACTACGTGTCCTAAGAAAGCAACTTCCCTAAGCCAAAATTCACACTTCCTGAATTTGGCATAAAGCTTCTTCTCCCTCAATCCTTGCAACACAATCTGGAGATGCTCATCATGCTCCTCTTCAGTCTTGGAGTATACAAGGATTCCGTCGATGAACACTACAATGAACCTATCCAAGTAAGGTTGAAACACCCGGTTCATCATATCCATAAACGCGGCTGGGGCGTTGGTCAACCCAAACGGCATTACTACAAACTCAAAATGGTCGTATCTTGTCCTAAAGGCTGTCTTATGGATATCTGCCTCCTTCACCTTCAACTTATGATATCCCAACCTTAAGTCGATCTTTAAAAACACTGCCGCCCTTTGTGATCGAATGTGTCGCCTATCCTTGGCAAGGGGTACTTGTTCTTGATGGTCAGCTTATTTAACTGACGATAGTCTATGCACATCCGTATAGTTCCGTCCTTCTTCTTCACAAATAGGACCGGTGCTCCCCATGGAGACACACTGGGTCGGATAAACCCACGATCCAGTAATTCTTGGATTTGAGCCTTGAGCTCAACCAACTCCTTTGGTGCCATTCTATAAGGGCAATTGACATAGGAGCTATTCCCGGTAGCAAGTCTATTCCAAATTCTACCTCCCTATCTGGGGGTATTCCTGGTAACTCCTCCAAAAAAATATCCACGAAGTCCTTTACCGTTCTAACTCCATGAATTCCCCCTTCCTTCACATCCACAGCACTAACAAAGGCCAAAAATGCCTTGCATCCTTTCCTAACCATTTTCTCCGCTTTCAAAGCCAAAACTACGTTAGACAAGTAGTTTCTTCTTTCTTCTATCATTAATACCACTTTATCTTCCGGGGTCCTTAGTTCCATTCGTTTAGCTGCACAATCCAACACGGTCCGGTGCTCTACTAACTAATCCATACCAAGTATGAGGTCAAACTCCCCAAAGGGTAATTCCATTAAATCAGCCTGAAAGTTCACTCCCTGAATTTCTGGGGATACACTCCGAAAGATCTTATCCACCACTACAGTTTGGCCTAATGGGCTTACTACAGTCATCTCCCTATCAGAAAGTTCAGAGTCTAGGCCTAGTGTTTCCACTACACTACATGCAACATAAGAATGGGTCGAGCCCACATCAATAAGAGCAAAATAGGGCTTGCCATGAATGAGGAACGTATTGGTTATGACGTCCGACGCGTCTCCATCCTCCCTACGGTGAACCGCATAAACCAACCCCTACCGCCTTTGCCTCAAGATATTAAAGACCTTGGCCTGGTGTTCCACGTCCTCTACCATTTCCTTGATTATTTGGACCACGACCTCGTTGAGGCTGCTATCCCCCTCTACCAGCCTGATTAACATTCTGAGCTACTGGCTGCTTTTCATTTGATCTCTTTGGACAGTCCTTGATCATATGGTCCTTTGACCCACATCTGAAACACCCACCTATCTTCTTCCAACATTCGCCTAAATGTTTCTTCCCACACTGATCACAAGGACGATATTGCGCTCCTGTACCAACTTGCTGACCGCGCGGCCCATCAGCTCTTGGCCTTTTCTACATATTTCCGATGATCCCGACGACCCATAACCCTCTTGGGTCTATTCCTATCGAGCTCGCTTAATGAATCCTTGATTCCTCGGCTACCTTAGCCTTTTCTACCAATGCGAAAACTCCCGCTCGATGTGGAGCTATCAATAACCTTAGGTCATCCCTTAAACCGTCTTGAATCGAACACACCGCTCATGCTCGTAGCCACTACTCCTCGAGCATATCGCCTAACCTCAAAATTCAGCTTCATACGCACTCTCGATTTGTTCCTTGAACCACCCCGTAAATGCCTTTCTTTGCTCATCAAGATAATGTGTCGACATACTTCTTCCGATCTGTTGTCTTAACGTATTCCTGTGTCAGTCCTCGGTTGTGGCACCATCCCGAACTATTAACCACCATTGATACGCTTCATCGCGTAGCAGTGCCACCATTCCTTTTAACTTCTCCTCAGGAGTCGGATCGAGCTCATCCATAATCGCTTCGGTTGCTTTCAACCAAGATTCAACAGCATTTGGTGCCACACCGATACTCCACGTAATACTTTAGCTCCATTGGCTCGAGTCGCTCGGTGCTGATTCTTGAGCTCCGTATTCCTCCAAAGACCACCACCATTTCAAGAACTCACAAGATAGCTCGCGATCACAACATCATCCCCGTCCGAGCTTCTTTGCCGACACCAATAACCTGGAGGTGGTGGTGGCGGTGGTAACTCATTGTCAGACCCTTGACCCGATCTAACGAGTTCTGACACAGTCATTCTTCCTCTACCGCGTCCATGACGATCGCGTCCTCTAGAACTCATATCTAATGATGTGCTTTAATTTGATTTAAGAAAGTTTTACGAATTAGCCCTTATTCCACTGATTAACCGCGAAGAAGTTTTATGAAGGGAATTTTAGGAGTGGTTCTTTCGTATTCATACATGCACAAAGTCTTTACATTCATACATCCATCAATCAATTATGAACTTTCGTTCATTCAGAGAAATGTTGTAGTTTTCATTGTTGTTGTTTTTCCACTACCCATGGGTATTTTTGTAATTTGTCCTACAGGGGTATTTTTGTAATTTGTCAAAATAAGGTTCTTTGGTGATTTGTCAATAAGGGTATTCTGAAAATTTTGCATTCCCGGGGTTATTTTAGAAATTTTGAAATCCAAGGGTATTTTGATAATTAACCCGGGTAAATTTATAAATCTTAATAAATCAAGGATATTTTAGAATTTACAAAACTTGAAGGTCGTTTCTGAGAGTTTGTTTTCAAATCAGTGTTGTTGCAAAAATTTTTTTGAAGATCGAGTGTCATTCTGGTAGTTTTGTAATTCGGGGGTATTTCGGTAATTTTACAAGTTAGGGGTAATTTCATAATTTTTTCTAAAATCGGGGTATTCTAATATTTTGCAAATTAGGGTTTTTGAACATTTTATAAAGTAATGAAATTTTGATAAGAATTGTAGGTATTTTGAAAATTTCATAAACCAAAGGCATTTTTGTAGTTTTACCACTATGGGTATTTTTGTAATTTTATAATTCAAAAATATTTTGAAAATTTTCCAAAATAAGTTTTTGCTACTATTCAAGGGGTAGTTTGGTGATTACAAAACTAGGGTTTTCATAAAAAATACGGCTAGTCCCTTTCGAGTTTTAGTTAGGGGTTTAGCCCGTGTATAAGTCCTCTTGGTTAGGGTGAACCGAGGCTACGCACCAGGTAGGATTCGAGTGGAGAGGAGGTGAGTCAAGCGGACTGCTTAAATACCAAGCTCCCACCGAAACCAATCCTAGACATGCGTACCATGGTTGCCACACCTTAACTCAGCGACTCAATCACATGTTTGTTTAGTTAGGCATTTAAGTCTTATGTTTTTGTTGGGGTATTCTAGTCCTAGGGTTCAAGTACTTAATCTCTATTCTACATTCCATAAAAGCCCATACATTTCACATATTCACATCACTTCAGAAGTCAGAAGGACTTACCTAGTGGACTGCAAGTCGGAGACTTAGGTGCCATGCCAGAAAACCTAAAAATTTTTCTGAAAATTCCTTTTGGGCTGGATTTTGAAAATGTTTTGGGCCTTAAACCACAGGCCGAGTGTTTAAAACTAGGCTCTGATACCAAATTGAAATACCCCAAACCCATCCCACGAGCCTTGATCGGATCTGGTATGTTCCCCGGTGTAAACCGTTTCAAATTCTTTTGTTACTTAGGAAAAACTTGTGCGTTTTGTAAGAAAAATTGGTTTTGGATTGGGCTTGAGTTGAAAACAAGTTTATTTTATTATTAAAATCCTTTACTTTAAGTGACAAAATGTTTGGGCTTTGTTTAAAATAAATTTACTTAATCCTTTAATAAATAAAAGTTTGTAAACGTAATAAATGAAAGCAAAGTAAAGTAGTTCTACTATGGCCTTATTACATCAAATAATTCCCCAAAATTTAAATTCAAAATACTTAAAATATAATAGTCCAAATAGAAATAAATGAACTTCTTGCTGTGCATGGCCATCCCTAAGCATCTGTCGGCCCGGTCCATCACTGGTCGTCACCTGAAAAATAGTCCCACAAGGGGTGAGTCAAATAGACTCAATGTGTAACCAACACTAAAATTTAACAATTCAGGCATACATTATCATACATGTTCATAAACAAATGAAAAAAATAATGATGCAACCCAACCCAAACCTAGATAGCCATCCACTACACATCCCCGTACCAACCTACACACCGTGGGGACTACTAAGTCAACCCTCCATCCGCTACACACCATCGAAGGCGTCATGCAGGTTGACGTGCTCATCTCCTTATAAAATTCGTGGTCTTAGGTCACCACATTCGATTTCGTGGTCTTAGGTCACCACATTTAGTTATCGTGGTCCACCACATTCGATTTAGTGGTCTTAGGTCACCCATTAACTTCCCCATATAACCCATACCCCAAATCATGCATATCATGCACATAATTCACATTCTTATCACTTTTTCACATGTTACATATAACATATATTCATAATCCTAGTAGGAGTAGGAAATGTACCTTAGTACTTTGTACCATTGTATGGTACCTTAGCCATGCTTTTCACATTCTTGATAACACATTTAATTTAAAATATAGCCATGAACATATTAAAGCTTAGGGTAGGGTACACACCTGATTCGCTTAACGATTTCACTTGAAATCCCGAATTCTGATCTTAGATCTTTAACTCCTTACATTCGGCCCAAATTAAAGATTTAATGAAAAACTCATTCGGCCATAAAACCAAATCCTAGTAGGATTTGTGCACTAAAACTTACCTTAATACTGATTTGCTTATCACTCAAATCCCAAAAACTTTGCTATTCTCCTCCTTGTATTTGGCCAAACACTAGATCTCTACATAGGTTAGTTTCGGCTTTTTAAACAAAGTAAGAGATAGATCTAGATATCCAAAATAGGCCTTGGCCGAATATACCTATGTGCTTACCTTCCAAATCTTAAATCCAGAAATGATCTTTTGTCTTAGGTGCCTGTCGAAATCTCTATAATCATATGTTAGATCGATTTTTAACACTTAATCACTATTAAATGGCCTTTGGCCGAATGTCAAAGTGTGACTCACCTTAGATCCTTGAAATCCCGAAAGTACTATTTGACTATGGAGATGTCAACAATAGTAGAGATCCCGAAGAACCTTCAAGTTTCATCCAAAGATCACTAATAGGATTAATACCTTGATTTTGACAATACTAAAAGTAGAAGAATGGAAACTGAATTTTGATCTTACCCTTACTTGAAGAAATCGACAGCACCTATGGTTGGAGCTCCTCAAAGATTCGGCTATGGAGTCTTGAAGACTAGTCGACTATGGCCTAGAGGTGTGTCAACACTTTTGATTCTTGAGGCTTAAAGAATCAACAATGGTGGATAAAGAAGAAGTAGATTTCGACTTGACAAAATAAAAAGAGATGAGAGAATGTTGCTTAGGGAATTCAAGAGAGAATAGGAGGGAAGAAAAGTGTGAAGAATGGCCTTGTTTTCTCCTATTTGTCAAACTATTACCCCAAGAGTCCCCCATTCGGCCATCTCTTCCATTCCTAACTTTTCTCTTTATCTCTTCATAAACAAATAATCCAATTATCTCTTCTTTTATCCTTAAAATAATCTAATATTAAATCACCATTTATCTACTATTTATCCTAGAATTTAAAGAGAATAAAACTCTTCTTTCAAGTGCCTTAATGTTGTCCAACTCTCTTGTTCCTTGCACCAAAATAAAATTCCTTTGTTTGCTCCCCAAGTGACTCGAACCTAGGCTCCTTCCCCTTGATTGTGGCGTCACCTACTGGGCTTTAAGTGGTGCCTCCTTGCCATTTTTCCAAGCCCGTTCTTGTGTTAAATTCCTCCTATTAATTTTCTTAAGACCACCTTGCCTTAGTTTCCCCTTTTTAAACCTTAAAACTTAACATTTCCATACATTTCTAGGTTTCCAAAAATGTTCACTTTCCTCTTTTAACTTAAGTTTCCAAAATGTTCACTTTCCTCTTTTAACTTAACATTTCCAAGTTTCCAAAATGTTCACTTTCCTCTTTTAAACTTAACATTTCCAAGTTTCCAAAAATGTTCATCATACATTCATAATACATAGGACATGCCATTTCGTATAATTAAATCAAAATACATAGGCCCATTTTCAGGATGTTACATTACCTAACTAGAATAATAGACTAATACTGAATAATTACATCAATTGAAAACTTAAAATAATAACACGAGCTACTTCTCAAAATATGAAATTAACTGCTTAAGCTCAAATAATCATAATACTAATAATGAATTTCCACTTTTTTTTTTTTAAGAATAAGAACAGGTATAATAAGAAAGAATTTAGAGACTAAAATAAAGAAAATAGTTAGGAAACTGATCAAATCAAATCTCAACATAAGGGGAGTCAAAGTAGGGTAAGTAAAAATTTGATTTTGGGTTAATATTGCAGGTTAAGTCAAGAAATGGTTTATTAGGATCAAAAGAGTTCACTAGGGGTTAATTATGAAGGTAGGCTTTTTATGGAGTAAGTGGGTTAAAACCTAGGTGCCTTTATCATCTCAGTATATCAAATCAAAAGTGTGGTCTCGACATGCAAAATCGAAGCAAGTTCTAGAATAACAAATCAATATTGACACACTCATAATCAATAAAGTGAGCACGAAAAGATATATGCTCTAAAGGCTCAAAATCTTAAAAAATTATGGTTTTTGATGTTAACCTTGCAAGTTTCAAATTTCAAAGTAATATTTAAAATTTAGGGAAACAACCTAGAAATTTGATTTTGAAAATAGACTTATCATGCTTGATTCTCTAATATCTTAAAGTATAAACCATCAATGCACAATTATCTATGACTTATTTCAAAACATATCAACAAAAATCATAAATCAATAGAAGTTTCATTCTAATAGTAATATAAAAAATTATTTAAGAACAAGACAAAATTTAGGGGTTTTCTGATACGAGTATTGTTGACACCTCCCCACACTTAAGATTTACATTGCCCTCAATGTACAAAGATAAAAATGATAATAAAGTAAGAAAAGCATAAGACAGGGAGGGAAGTGAAACTTCTTGAATTTTTGGATGGAGTCAAAGAGAAGAAATGGGGAAATTTGGGCTGAGTTGGAGGAGGATATTCAGGTGGTGTGGTCGTTCCATAATAGCCCTGAACCCTTAGAAACTGTGGGGTCAAAGAAAAGAAACGGTAGTTAGGCATAGATGAATGATAAACCATAAAAGTAACTTATTTTAACTCCATATTTAGCATGCTTTTGGATGATTTAGACCTTGATTTACGTAAAAAGGTGCACTTAATCCTTTCTTTTCATGTTTTATACTCAGGAAAGTACTCGAGGACGAAAAGAATAAGAAACGAGCTTAAAACGGGCCAATTTGGGCCAAAGTGGAAATTGACATGGCCTAGACTTCTGTGCCTCGTCAATTAACTAGAACACGACCTAACCACAATTTACACTCGTGCCTCCATCAACAGACCTGAAACATGGCCTGAAGTCGATTTACACGGGCGTGTACCATGGTCGTGCCCCTATCGTGGAAAAGAGGAATTTTACTTGGATTTGGATACTTTGAGGTAAAGAAATACATTCCAAAGTCTATCAAACACCCAAGTAGGAATTATACTTGAATTAGGACACTTAGGGGCCAAGTAAAACATTCCCAAAGTCTATATAAACACCTTAAGTGTAACTAAGAGGCGGTCAGGCGGTCACTAGAGCTGTAAGGCCGATTTGTAGGAATCACTCGAAGATAGCCAATTGATCCATCTCAAGAAGCCAAAATTCTACTCAAGACGGCGGATCTCTCCTTCAATTCCTTCAGGCAGTTTTAGGGATTTCTTATGTTTTGTGTTATCTTTTCTCTTGAGATGTTTTCTTTTATCATTATGAACTAAACCCTTTAGATACCTGAAGGGGAAGAAACCTAGATGAATCTTGTTATTGTTTTCTGAACTATATGATAAATACTTAGTTTGTTCTTAATTATGTGTGCTTAATTCTTGTCTTAATATTTTTGGGATATTGATTCAAGTGTGATATGCTTAGGTGGTGGAGCAAAAGTCCTTACTTAAGAGTAGATCTATCATAATTAAGTGGAGTTGATCACGCGCCTAGAGATAGGGTGACGAGATTTTGCGGATTAGGGTGAAACCTAATATGAGAGTCCATAGATCAAGTTAATGCGATTCTAGGGGTTTTAATTAGAAAGAGATTTCAATTAATCAACCTAGGGTTAGACTTTATTTGCCTCGAGAGAGGGTTTAATATAAATTAGGGAGTTTTACGGATGAAGCTAAGTGAATAAATCGTCTTGTTCAGTGTTGGATAACAAGTGAAGTCTAGGTGGATTCTTCCTAAGGGTATCGTCATAATCAACTGAGTTTTTCCAACAGTATTTCCCCAATTCATTCTTTTTATCTTTGCATCTTTAGCTTAGTAGTTAGTTAAATTTAGATTTAATCAACCAAATCATTTAATACTTAGACTAAATAATAGAAAGAAAGTGAGTATTAGTACTTTTAGTTCCTTTGGGTTTGACAATCCGGTCTTGCCTAAGCTATACTACTGTTCGATAGGTGCACTTGCCTTAAGTCGTTGTTAGAGTTAGTTTCCAGGTTCGATCATTCTCTTTATAAATTTGAAAACTCGACAATTCTAGACGATCAAGTTTTTGGCGCCGTTGCCGGGGAACTAAAATATTAAGAAAGCTCTATTTTTATTACTTTAGCCATTATATTTATATTTATTTTTATTTATATTTTCCAATTTATTTTTGCTAAATCCTATTTCTTTCTTTTCCTAGCAAGTACCTCTAGTTTATGACTAGAAGGAACTTGACAGGACCTATAGTATATGATAGTGATATCGAAGCTACCGCACGTAAGAATCGCAGAGATATCAGGTGAGCCTTAAATTACCAAGAAGAACAGCAACAAGGTGAATCCAGTCCTCTTAAGGGATGGACGAGAATAATCCACCACGAGATGTGGCAGATGCTTTACGTACTATGTATGATTATGCTAAACCTCAATTAACAGGAGCAGAATCTAGTATTGTTAGGCCTGCTATAGCTACTAATAATTTTGAATTAAAGCCTAACACTATACAAATGATTCAACAATTTGTTGAATTTGATGGTTTGCAGGACGAAGACCCTAGTACTCATATAGCTAATTTTCTAGAGTTCTATGACACCTTCAAAATAAATGGCGTTTCTGATGATGCCATATGGCTTCGGTTATTTCCCTTTTCATTAAGGAATAAAGCTAAACAATGGTTGAACTCGTTACCACAAGGGTCAATTACGACATGGGATCAAATGACCGAAAAGTTTTTGTTAAAGTATTTCCCACCGACCAAAACGGCCAAATTACGGAATGATATTTTTTTTTTTGCAGATAGATTTAGAGACATTATACGACGCATGGGAGAGATACAAGGATCTCTTGAGGAGATGTCCACACCACGGATTACCTTTGTGGCTACAAGTCTAAAATTTTTACAATGGTGTAAATCCCTCAACGAGACAACTAATAGATTCAGCCGCCGATGGAACTCTGAATAACAAAACTCCTGAAGCAGCCTATGAGTTTATTGAAGAGATGTCACTGAATAACTATCAGTGGCAGGTTACAAGGAGAAAACCAACAAAATCAACTGGAGTTTTCAACCTCGACGTAGTAACCATGCTATCAACGCAAGTAGAGTTGATGAATAAAAAGCTTAATAGTTTGTGTTCTTTGCAGGTAAATCCAGTAATGCAATGCGATGCAAGTGGAAGTGTGGCGAATCCTGAGTACCCACCCTACCAACCGGGCACAGAAAGCAAACAGATGAACTATATAGGTAACAATTTCAGATCTAATAATAACCATTATAGTAATACCTATAATCCAGGTTGGAGGAACCACCCAAATTTTTCGTGGGGAGGTCAAGGAAATCAAAGACAAAAACCTTCCCAAAATTTCCAAAATCAGCCCTATCTACAGGAAAAGAAGCCCAACCTTGAAGAGATGTTGACAAAATTCATGGCAGCCACAGAAAATCATCTCCAAGACAATGAGGCAACACTTAAAAACCAATAAACATCGATGGAAGGGATCAAGAACCAAGCTGGGGAACTTACTAAGTCAGTCGGGGAAGTCACAAAGTCAGTTGGACAACTTGTAAAGTTAATGTCCGAACGACCACAAGGGCATCTACCATCAACCCAAAGGAGCAAATCTAGCCATAACAGTTCAGGAAAATGTAAGGTTAGATGAACCTAATTCAATACAAGAAAGTGAGGTAGAGGAAGGTAAAATTAACGTAACCCAAGAAAAGACAAAACTGGTAATCAAAGAGTACAAACCTCGCAAAACATATCCCGAAGCGTTGAAGAGAGACGATACAGATGAACAATTTGATAAGTTTCTTAAACTTTTAAAGAAATTACATATTAACTTACCGCTTCTTGAAGCTCTGTGTAACATCCTAGATTAGGGGTTATGCATTTGGAGCATAACTCAAGTGTTAGTAGGCTTTAAGGGTGTTTGGAGGTGTTTTAAGAGTTTTTAGAATTCTAGGATGGAAAAGAAAGCTTTGGAAAATTATTGGTTTTAAGTTAAAAAGAGGAAGCTAGGCTAAGGAAGCCTTAAGAAAATTTGTGTTGGATTCATACACAAAGAAACCAATTAGCAAGATGGCAAGGGACGCTACCTTGGGGCTTGGAAGGTGCGTCACATGGAGTGCCAAGGCGAGGAGGTTCGAGCTACAGAGATTGCACTTGGGAGCTTTTATTTTTGGCGTTAAAGGGAGCAAGCCAGGGAGGTCTTAAGGGAAAAATCTTAGGCGTGTTTGGCATAAAACAAGCCTTGGTAAAGTGGTACAAGGCGCCACTTAAGAACTGAAATGACACCATAAGCCCAGTGCGGTCCGGAGTTCGAGTCTTGAGGGCAGCATGGGAGTGTTTTATTTTTTCTTTTGGCGTTAAGGCAAGGGGGAGCTAAGGAAGGAGCTCTTAAAAGGAATTGTAGGGAGTTTATGTCACAAAGGAGCTAGCAGCAAAGTGGCTGGTAGCGTGGGGTGGTTCCAACAGGTCTCATGTTCGAAACTTGGGGGTAGCAAATAGGTGGTTTTCATTTTGCACATTTGCGTCAAAAAGGGAACTAGGCTAAAAAGGCTTTAAAGGAAATTCATGAGGGATTTATGACACAAGGGTTAGCCTGGTAAAATGGCAGCAAGGCGCTACTTAGGGCTTGGGCAAGTGACGCCTCAAGCAATGGGTAGAGGCCCAGTTTGAGTCGAAGGACGCAGGAAGGAGCTTTTATTTTTGCATTAAGAAGGCGCCTGGCGAAAGAGGCTTTAAAAGAAATTGTGGCGAGTTTATGTCACAAAAAAAGGCCTTGGCAGAGTGGCTTGGGGTGTTATTGCGACTTCTGTGAAGTGAGGGCTTAGGTTCGAGCCTCGTGGACAGTGATGGGTGGGATTTTATTTTGCTTTTGCGTCAAAGCGTGGGAAGAGGAAGGTTATCTGACAATTAGACTTCTATTTGGATGAAGATTAAGCTTATTTTATCCTATTAATATTCAGCTAAGAGTAGGATAATTGTAGTTTTATTTATTTATTTTATTATAGGATAATTATGGTTTTATTTAGATTAAATGAGATTTTATTTTATTTATTTTAGTTTAATAGATAGATAAGAGATAAGGTGTTGGATTAATTATTTTATTTGTTAAGAGATAAAATAGGAGTTTAAGTTGGGATTTGATAAGTGGGGAAGTGGTGGCCGATTGTTGGACTCTAGGAGCTTGAATTTTCGGTATAAATATGGTGCTAGTGTGTGCTAAATTTCCCATTTCAAAACCTTTCTTTTTCATCTTGGTTATTGCCGAAATTTAGTACCTCTTTTCCCATTGGTGCCGTTTTTCCCTTGTGCAAAAGCCACTTGTGTTTCATTCCTCTTCTCTCTGTCGAATTTCCCAGTGCAACTCCTCTTTTCTCTTCTCTTTTTGCCAAGCCAAAATACTCTGTGTTCTAGCCGAAACTTCTTCCAAAATTTAGTTAGTATCGATTATTTCTAAGCCTCATATCCCTCTCTTTTATCTTTGAGTGAAGCCGATTATACAAAGTGCCACATAGCCGATTATTCTCTAAGCCTCAAAGTTGAATATCCCTGTGGTGACGAAGATAGGTGCTGTCGATTTCTTCAATAGAGGAGAGATTCGAGATTTTGGCCTATTGTCGATTTCTAGGAGGAAGATCTTCGGGATTTCAAGGATTTGATGAAGTCATGTATTGACCAAAAGCCATTGATCATGTTTAAGTGATTAGAATCGGATCTAACATATGTGTATAGGGATTTCAACATCTCCATAGTCAAGTGGTGTTTCGGGATTTAAGATTTAGAAGGTAAGTACAATCGACCAAGGGCCTATTTCAGTATTTAGACTTGTTTCTTATCTGTTCAAGCCGAAAACTAACCAAGCTAATGGATCTAGTGGTTAGCCGATTATAAAGAGGAAACACTACAAGTTTCGGGATTTGTTTAAGAAACAAATCGGCAACAAGGTAAGATTTTTGTCACCAAGATCCTTCGGGATTTAATCTCATAGCCGAATAGACTTTTGCTAAACATCAAAGTGATTGACCAAATGTAGGAATTGAGATCTAAAGTGTTAGATCGGATTTTGGGTTCTCAGGAAAGCATTAAGCGAATCAGGTGTGTACCCCACACTATTTCTTAATAAGTTTTATGGCAATGTTTAATATAAGTATGTGTATAAGAATGTGAATATGGCTAAGGTACCATGTCATGGTACAAAGTACTCAGGTACGTTTCCTACTCCTACTAGGATTATGTTAAATATCTGTTACGACACACATATGACATTATAAGAATGTGAAATAATATGTATGATATGGGGCATATGGGTTATATGAAAAGGGGAAGTAAATGTGGTGACCTAAGACCACGATATCGAATGTGGTGACCTAAGACCACGATAATCGAATGTGGTGACCTAAGACCACGATATCCGAATGTGGTCACCTAAGACCACGATATCTAAATGTGGTGACCTAAGACCACGAATTTTATAAGGGCGATAAGCACGTCGACCGCAATGAATGCCTTCGATGGTGTGTAGCGGATGGAGGGTTGACTTACTAGTCCCCACTGTGCTGAGTTGGTACGGGTGATGTGTAGCGGATGGCATCTAGGATTGGGTTCAAAGGTTGCATCATATTGTTTAAATGCTTTATGTACATGTATGATTTGAAATGCAAAATTGTTAAGACTTAGTGTTCGTGTACACATTGAGTCTATTTGACTCACCCGTTGTGGGAACATTTTTCGGTGATGATCGATGAGGGACCAAGGGTTGGCGGTGAGCTTAGGGATGGCCATGCTCAAAGAAGAAATTCATTTTATTTGGACTATTTTATTTTATGTACTTTGGTTTTAATTTTGGGATTTAATTGATGTAATAAGGCCATAGTTGGATTACTTTATTTTACTTTTATTTACTATGTACAAATTTTTATCAAGTGAAGTTAAGTAAATTTATTTCTAAAACAAAGCCTAAACGTTTTGTCACCTAAAGTAAAGGATTTTACAAAATGAAATAAACTTGTTTTCAACTAAAGCCCAACCCAAAACAATCTTTCTTTCAAAACACACAAGTTTTTCCTGAGTAACAAAAGAATTTGAAACGGTTTACACTGGGGAACATACCAGATCCGGTCAAGGCTCGTGGGCCGAGTTTGGGGTGTTTCAGTTTGGTATCAGAGCCCAATTTTAAACTCTCGGCCTTGGGTTTAAGGCCCAAAACGTTTTCCAAAGTAAGCCCAAAAGGAATTTTACAAAAAATTTCGTGTTTTCTCGGCATGGCACCTAAGTCTCAGGCATGATCCACCGTAAGTACTTGACTTCAAGTGATTTGAATATGTGAAATGTATGGGCTTTTATGGCAACATAGATTAGTGAACTAGGATCTGTTGAACCCTAGGACTAGTCTACTCAAAAACACAAGTACATAAGACTTAAGGACCATTAGACAAACACAGTGATTTAGTCACGAGCTAGGGTGTGGTAATCATAGCTGTTGTGTGCATGTGTCAGGAGTGGATTCATGAAGAGCTTAGTATTTAAGCGATCCTAGCGACTCACCTCCTCTTTACTCAAATCCTACAGGTACATAGTAACTATTCACCCTAACCAAGAGGACTTAATCATCGGCTAAACCAATGATTAAAACCGAAAGGGACTAGCCATACTTTTTATAAAAACCTTAGTTTTTAAATCCTTAAATTAACCCTTCGATTTGCAACAAAATATATTTTGAAAATTTCTTAAAAAAATTCTTGTTTGCCAAAATTACTAAAATACCCCTAATGTAAAATTACAAAAATGCCCTTAGTTTCTAAAATTACCATATTACCTCGATTTTTGTAGCCATGCGAATGTGGCTTATATTTGATGTTAGTTGAAGTAGAAATATTGACTTACTTTAAATGGTCAAGTGATGTGCATGGATGAATATTAGTTTTGAATATATATATATATATATATATATGGCCATAGTATAGATGTATATTATAGATATAGTTAAATTATGATTGTTGTATTGTATGCATGATTTGGTTCATGGGCTATACATGCATTCTTCACTAAAATCTGGTGAATTTAAAATTATGGAATTCAACTAGTTTTATTAAATTGAAGAAATGGTAGACTAATTATAATAATCTTTGTGATTATTAAATTGTTTAGAACTGTTGCATGCATGGTTTTATAAATGGTAAAGAAGGAGGTTTATTCTTTATTTCTTTGTAATAAGTTATTTGTTCATATTATCTATTTTCAATACCGTATGTGATATTGGCTATTAAATTTTGTGAAATGTTTTGTCCGGTCTAGTCTATATATATATACAATTATAAGAATAGTTGATTTATAGTTGTAGTATATTACGCCAAGGGGTATAGTAATATGTTGTTATATGTATAATTGATTATTAAATGGTGAAATGGTTTAATTGTTTTAAAATATGCACTTGTAGTATAGTATTATAAATGAAAACTCAGTTTATGTTACATGAATGTTGGTTGATACTCGATATAAGCTATAATTTGGCATAAGTTGAGATATGATTTATACAAATATATATATATAATTGGTTGTAATGTCATACAATATGAAAATGGTTGCATTGCTTATACTTGAATCAATTGAAGTCCTTTTGAAATTGAATATTGTGTAGTAGCGCCTCTTAACCCCAATTCAATGACGGATATGGGTTAGGGGTGTTACATTTATTAATATCGAGCTATGATTTAGTCGATTCTAGGACTACTAGTAGTATGTAAGAGTCTAGCTATACATGCCTTTGAATTGTATATATGATAGTGTGGTGACTTGACAATTTCAATTGTATTTTATATAGTAAATGGATTAGATCCCGATGGGCCGTGGCGATGATGTGGAGAGTGTCACGCTGGTCTCGCACATGGATCAGCGCCATCAAAGAAAGTACTTGATTTGGTCGGAAGGCAAACTTATCCGAGATTCATCGGACCTTATGAAATCACCGAGCGTATTGGGCCGTTGCTTATAGATTAAAGTTGCCCTCAAGAGTTAGAAAAGATACATGACGTATTTCATGTTTCTATGCTTCGTAAGTCTGAGATCGGATCCAGTCACATGTGATCACACCGTCGAAATTGAAATCAACCGATTTGGCGTATGAGGAAGAATCGATCTATACTTTAGCTCGGGAAATGAAAGAGTTAAAAACAAAAGGATCCTATTAGTGAAGATCTTGTGGAATCGGCGCGGAGTTGAAGAGGCTACGTGGGAGCACGAGGATTCAATGAGGCAACAATATTCGATTTTGTTTAACGGTAAGATTTTCGAGGACGAAAATCCTAAAGGGAGAGTTGTAATAGACGAATACTAGCGACCTCCTCTTTACTCAAATCACACGCCAATCATGGTTTTATAAATGGTAAAGAAGGTTTATTCTTTATTTGCTTTGTAAGTAGTAATTGTTCACCCTAACTAGAGGACTTAATCATCGGCTAAACCAATGATTAAAACCAGAAAGGACTAGCCATACTTTTATAAAAACCTTAGTATTTTATATAGTAAATGGATTAGATCCCGATGGCCGTGGCGATGATGTGGAGAGTGTCACGCTGGTCTCGCACATGGATCGGTATTATTGAATCTTAACCATTTACGGGTAACCACGAGGAGAGGCTAAACAAGCCTTCTAAATGATGAATGAATGGTTTACCAGGTTTGTTCGAATAATTGGTACGTACAACAACCTCCACCCCGAATAATCTAACTCCGTACCTTTTTAGATGATAGATCCAATGAGATCTAGTAGGCTTAGGTTGATAAAATCGAGAAATTTAGGTAGAAGAATTCAAGGCTAATGATGATGATGATGCAGAAAGGTGAAATGTGGCTTGATACCTCCTCTTTACTCAAAGAAAAGAAAGGTAGGAGAAGCTGAGACACTCGTAAAAAGACCGTCAAGAATTTCCCACATCTAAAAGTTTAGAGATGACTTAGCATAATACTTCGGATTCACCTAGGCGTGATCGACCTCCGGTGAGCTCCGAGCTACCTCGATGGCATTGATAATTTCTTTAAATCCTTAAATTAAGCCTTCGATTTGCAACAAAATCTATTTTGAAAATTTCTTAAAAAAATTCGATTTGCCAAAATTACTAAAATACCCCTAAATGTATTTTAGTAAAATTTCTCGATTTTATTTTGCAAAAGTGCCAAAAACTCTATTTTACTTAAAAATTCAAGGTACTTTGATTTGGGAAAATTACTAAAATGCCCATGTGTTGTAAATTAATAAAATACCCTTAGTTTTAAGATTTTCAAAATACCCTCGACTTTTGCTAAAATGTTTCTACTTTACAAAATACCAAAAATTTTGTTTTACAAATATCAAGATACCCAAATTTAGAGAATTTACAAAATGCCCTTAACTTCCAAAATTACCAAATAACCCGATTTAAAATTTTGCAACACTACCGATTTGGAAAATAAATTTTCAAGATAACCTCGAGTTTTGTAAATTTTGAAATACTTTTGATTTATAAGGATTATTTTCAAGTGACCCGATTTATTACCAAAATACCTTATAGAAAAAATGACAAAATTACCCCTGGAGGGATGATCAGGAATGCCCAAAGTAGTGAAGTGAATGTTGTGAATGAATGTGTCTCTTTCGAGATGGATGAATGTGAATGTGAATCTCTGAATTAGAATAGTGAACTTGAACTGAGACTTTGTTTGATCGAAAGAACCACTATTAAACTCCTTTTCATAAAATTGTTCGCGGTTAAACAGTGGAACAAAGTACTAATGCATAAAACTCTTTAATCAGATTAAATTGAGACGTTAGAAATGAGTTCTTGTAAACTTAAAAAAAATTGTTCCTAGGAAGTATGATGGCTCTATTAAGATCAGAGTGCACAGCGTAAGCGTAGTGCGGTGAGTTAAGATGTTCGATTATTCGATAGTAAGTAATTTCGAGGATGAAATTATTTTTAAAGAGGGTAGAACTGTAACATCCTATATTAGAGGTTATGCGTTTGGAGCATAACTCAAGTGTTAGTAGGCTTTAAGGGTGTTTGGAGGTGTTTTAAGAGTTTTTAGAATTCTAGGATGGAAGAGAAAGCTTTGGAAAATTATTGGTTTTTAAGTTAAAAAGGGGAAGCTAGGCTAAGGAAGCCTTAAGAAAATTTGTGTTGGATTCATGACACAAAGAAACCAATTGGCAAGGTGGCAAGGGACGCTACCTTGGGGCTTGGAAGGTGCGTCACATGGAGTGCCAAGGGAGGAGGTTCGAGCTCAGAGATTGCACTTGGGAGCTTTTATTTTGGCGTTAAAAGGGGAGCAATGCCAGGGAGGTCTTAAGGGAAAAATCTTAGGCGTGTTTGGCATAAAACAAGCCTTGGTAAAGTGGCTGTAAGGCGCCACTTAAGGGCCTGGAAATGACGCCATAAGCCTGGTGCAGGTCTGGAGTTTGAGCCTTGAGGGCAGCATGGGAGTGTTTTATTTTGCTTTTGGCATTAAGACAAGGGGAGCTAAGGAAGGAGCTCTTAAAAGGAATTGTAGGAGTTTATGTCACAAAGGAGCTAGCAGCAAAGTGGCTGGTAGCTTGGGGTGGTTCCAGCAGGTCTCATGTTCGAAACTTAGGGGCAGCAAATGGGTGGTTTTCATTTTGCACATTTTCGTCAAAAAGGGAACTAGGCTAAAAAGGCTTTAAAGAAAATTCGTGAGGGATTTATGACACAAGGGTTGGCTTGGTAAAATGGCAGCATGGCGCTACTTAAAGCTTGGGCAAGTGACGCCTCAAGCAATGGGTAGAGGGCCCAGGTTCGAGCTGCGAAGGACGCAGGAAGGAGCTTTTATTTTTGCGTTAAGAAGGCGCCTGGTGAAAGAGGCTTTAAAAGAAATTGTGGCGAGTTTATGTCACAAAAAAGGCCTTGGCAGAGTGGCTTGGGCCGTTATTGCAATCTGGCAAAGATGAGAGGCTCGAGTTCGAGCCTCGCGGATAGCAGTAGGTGGGATTTTATTTTGCTTTTGTGTCAAGGTAGGGAAGGGGAAGGTTATACGGCAATTAGACTTCTATTTGGATGAAGATTAAGCTTATTTTATCCTATTAATATTCGGCTAAGAGTAGGATAATTGTAGTTTTATTTTTTATTTTATTATAGGATAATTATGGTTTTATTTAGATTAAATGAGATTTTATTTTATTTATTTTAGTTTAATAGATAGATAAGAGATAAGGTGTTGGATTAATTATTTTATTTGTTAAGAGATAAAATAGGAGTTTAAGTTGGGATTTGATAAGTGGGGAAGTGGTGGCTGATTGTTGGACTCTAGGAGCTTGAATTTTCGGTATAAATATGGTACTAGTGTGTGCTAAATATCCCTTTTCAAAACCTTTCTTTTTCATCTTGGTTATTGCCGAAATTTAGTACCTCTTTTCCCATTGGTGCCGTTTTTCCCTTGTGCAAAAGCCACTTGTGTTTCATTCCTCTTCTCTCTACCGAATTTCCCAGTGCAACTCCTCTTTTCTCTTTTTTTTTGCCAAGCCGAAATACTCTGTGTTCTAGCCGAAACTTCTTCCAAAATTTAGTTAGTATAGATTCTTTCTAAGCCTCATATCCCTCTCTTTTATCTTTGAGTGAAGCCGATTATACAAAGTGCCACATAGCCGATTATTCTCTAAGCCTCAAAGCCGAATATCCCTGTGGTAACAAAGATAGGTGCTGTCGATTTCTTCAATAGAGGAGAGATTCGAGATTTTGGCCTATTGTCGATTTCTAAGAGGAAGATCTTCAGGATTTCAAGGATTTACGGTAAGTCATGTATTCGGCCAAAAGCCATTGATCATGTTTAAGTGATTAGAATCGGATCTAACATATGTGTATAGGAATTTCAACATCTCCATAGTCAAGTGGTGTTTCGAGATTTAAGATTTGAAAGGTAAGTACATTCGACCAAGGGCCTATTTCAGTATTTAGACTTGTTTCTTATCTGTTCAAACCGAAAACTAACCAAGCTAATGGATCTAGTGGTTAGCCGATTATAAAGAGGAAACACTACAAGTTTCGAGATTTGTTTAAGAAACAAATGGGCAACAAGGTAAGATTTTTGTCACCAAGATCCTTCGGGATTTAATCTCATAGCCGAATAGACTTTTGCTAAACATCAAAGTGATTGACCAAATGTAGGAATTGAGATATAAAGTGTTAGATCGGTTTTGGTTCTCGGAAAGCATTGTTTAATCGGTGTGTACCCACACTATTTCTTAATAAATTTTATGGCAATGTTTAATATAAGTATGTGTATAAGAAAGTGAATATGGCTAAGGTACAATGTCATGGTACAAAGTACTTAGGCACGCTTCCTACTCCTACTAGGATTATGTTAAATATCCATTACGACACACATATGACATTATAAGAATGTGAAATAAGAATTTGGCATGTTAATGCATGATATGTATGGTATGGGGCATATGGGTTATATGAAAAGGGAAGTGAAGACCACGATGAATGTGGTGACCTAAGACCATGATAACCGACCTAAGACCACGATATCTCGAATGTGGTGACCTAAGACCACGATATCTGAATGTGGTGACCTAAGACCACGAATTTTATAAAGGCGATGAGCACGTCATTGCAGTGATGTTGCCTTCGATGGTGTGTAGCGGATGGAGGGTTGACTTAGTAGTCCCCACTTGTACAAAGTTGGTATGGGTGACGTGTTGCGGATGGCATCTAGGATTGGGTTCGGGTTGCATCATATTGTTTAAATGCTTTATGTACATGTATGATTTGAAATGACTAAAATTGTTAAGACTTAGTGGTCGTGTACACATTAAGTCTGCTTTGACTTACCCTTGTGGGAACATTTTTCGTGTGATGATCGATGAGGGACCAAGATTGGCAGGAGCTTAGGGATGGCCATGCTCAGCAAGAAATTCATTTTATTTGGACTATTTTATTTTATGTACTTTGGTTTTAATTTTGGGATTTAATTGATGTAATAAGGCCATAGTTGGATTACTTTATTTTACTTTTATTTACTATGTACGAATTTTTATCAAGTGAAGTTTAAGTAAATTTATTTTTAAAACAAAGCCTAAACGTTTTGTCACCTAAAGTAAAGGATTTTACAAAATGAAATAAACTTGTTTTCAACTAAAGCCCAACCCAAAACAATCTTTCTTTCAAAACACACAAGTTTTTCCTGAGTAACAAAAGAATTTGAAACGGTTTACACTGGGGAACATACCAGATCCGGTCAAGGCTCGTGGGCCGAGTTTGGGGTGTTTCACTCTGTCACAGATGCCAGATTTGAGGAAAATTTTAAAACAACTCTTGACGAACCAACGTAAGTTAGACGAGGAGTCCCATGTGGAGTAAAATGCAATGTGCTCAGCAATTCTACAAAATAGACTACCACGAAAGCTAAAAGATCCAGTGAGTTTTACAATTCCATGTTTAATTGGTAGTTTATCTATTGATGTTAAACCGTAAAAGTAACATAATTTAGGCCCACATTTAGTATGCTTTTGGATGATGTAGCCCTTAATTTATGCAAAAAGGTGCTTTTAATCCATTCTTTTCAAGTTTATACTCAGGAAAGCACCCGAGGATGAAAAGAACAAGAAACAGGCTTAAAACGGACCAACTTGGGCCAAAGAGGAAATCGACGTGGCCTGGACTTCAAGCCACACAGTCGTGTCTTGTCAATTTACTTCACACGGCCATGCCACGATTTACACAGTCATGCCCCAATCGATAGAATCGAGACATGAAAACAATTTACACACCATGGCCATGCCCTCGCAGGGAGAGAGCAATTTCACTTGATACTTGAGGCAAAGAAACACATTCCAAAGCCTATTCAAACACCGGAATTGGAACACAAGGCCAAGTAAAGCATTCTAAAAGTCTATATAAACACCCTAAGTGTAACCTGAAAGTGGGCGGTTAGCTAGGCCAAGGAGCCGAGCCAGAAGGCCAGAGTTGTGGGAATTACTCGAAGATAGCCAGTTGATCCATCCCAAGAAGCCGGAATTCTACTCAAGATGGCGATTTCTCCTTCAATTCCTTCAGGGGGTTTTAGGGATTTCTTATGTTTTGTTTTATCTTTTCTCTTGAGATGTTTTCTTTATTCATTATGAACTAAACCCTTTAGATACCTGAAGGGGATGAAACCTAGATGAATCTTGTTATTGATTTCGAATTATATGATAAATATTTAGTTTGTTCTTAATTATGCATGCTTAATCCAAACTGATGTGCTTAGGTGGAGGAGGAATAGACCTGCCTTAAGAGTAGATCTAGCATAATTAAGCGGAGTTGATCGTGCGCCTCTGAGATAGGGTGATGAGATTTTGCTTGGATTAGGGTGAAACCTAATATGGGAGTCCATAGATCGATTCTTTCGCTATTCTAGGGGTTATTATAAGAGAACGAGAGTTCCACTAATTAACCTAAGGTTAGACATTATTCACCTTGAGAGAGGGTTTAATATATGTTAGGGAGTCTTACGGATCAAACTAAGTGAATAAATCGTATGGTTCAGTGTTAAATAACAAGTGAAGTCTAGGTGGATTCTTCCTAAGGGTATCATCATGATCAACTGAGTTTCCCTTCAAGTTATTTTCCAATTCATTCTTTCTGTGTTTGCGTCATTAGTTTAGTAGTCGTTAATTTAGATTAAAGCAACTTCACTTCATATTTTAGGCTAGATAATAAAAAGAAAGTTAGTATTAGTACTTTTAGTTCCTTTAGGTTCGACAATCCGGTCTTGCCTAAACTATACTATTGTTCGATAGGTACACTTGCCTTAAGTCATTGTCAGAGTTAGTTTCCAGGTTCGATCATTCTCTTTATAAATTTTAAAACTCAACAAAACAACGATCAAGTTTTTGTCGCTGTTGCCGGGGAACTAAAATATTAAGAAAGCTCTATTTTTATTACTTTATCCATTTTTTTTATTTTCGCAATTTCTTATTTTAATCTTGCTAATTTTTCTGTCTTTTCCTAGCAGGTACCTCTAGTTTATGACTAGAAGGAACCCGATAGGACCTCTAGTATACGATAGTGATATTGAAGCTACCGCTCGTAGGAATCGTAAAGAAATTAGGCGAGCCTTAAATTACACAGAAGAAGAGCGAGAAGATAGATCCAATCCTACTGAAGGGATGGAAGAGAATAATCCACCACAAGATGTGGAAGAAAACAATGATCCGTGTACTATGTATGATTTTGCTAAACCTCATTTAACAGGAGCTGAATCTAGTATTGTTAGGCTTGCTATAGCTGCTAATAATTTTGAATTAAAGCCTAATACAATACAAATGATTCAACAATTTGTTCAATTTGATGGTTTGCAGGACGAAAACCCAAATACTCATATAGCTAATTTTTTAGAGTTCTGTGATACTTTCAAAATAAATGGTGCTTCTGATGATGCCATTCGTCTTCGGTTATTTCCCTTTTCATTAAGGAATAAAGCCAAATAGTGGTTATACTCGTTACCATGAGGATCAATCACTACATGGGACTAAATGACCGAAATTTTTTTATTAAAATATTTCCTACCAGCCAATACGGCCAAATTACGGAATGATAGCTCTTCTTTTGTGTAGATGGATTTAGAAACATTATACGACGCATGGGAGAGATACAAGGATCTCTTGAGAAGGTGTCCACACCATGGTCTACCCTTGTGGCTACAAGTCCAAACTTTCTATAATGGTGTAAACCCCTCAACGAGGCAACTAATCGATTCAGCCGTTAGTGGAAATTTGAATAATAAAACTCCTGAAGCAGCCTACGAGTTCATTGAATAGATGTCACTGAATAACTATCAGTGGCAAGTTACAAGGACAAAACCGACAAAATTAGCCGGAGTTTACAACCTCGATGCAGTGACCATGCTATCAACACAGGTAGAGATGATGAATAAAAAGCTTGATAGTTTGTGTTCTTCACAGGTACATCCAGTCATGCAGTGCAATGCAAGTGGAACTATGGCAATCCTAAGTACCCACCCTACCAACCGGACGCAGAGAGTGAACAGATGAACTATATAGGTAACAATTTTAGATCCAATAATAATCCTTATAGTAATACTTACAATCTAGGTTAGAGGAACCACCCAAATTTTTCATGGGAAGGCTTAGGAAACCAAGGAATTCAATGACAACAACCTCCTCAAAAATTTCTAAAATCAGCCATATCCACAAGAGAAGAAGACAAACCTCGAAGAGATGCTGACAAAATTCATGGAAAACACAGAAAATCATTTCCAAGAAACTGAGAAAATAATTAAAAGAAATGAGAACCGAGTCAGGGAACTTACTAAGTTAGTCAAGGAAGCCACTAATGCAGTCGAACAACTCGTAAAGATAATGTCAGAACGACCGAAGGACGTCTACCAAGTAACACTAAGATTAACCCAAAGGAGAAAATTCAAGCCATCTTAGCTCATGACAGTAAGGGGTTAAATGAACCCAATCCAATACAAGAAAACAAGGTAGACAAAGTTAAGGTAGAGGTAATACAAGAAAAGCTAAAATTGATAATCAAGGAGTACCAACCTCGCATACCTTATCCCAAAGCGATGAAAAGAGATGATTTAGAAGAACAGTTCGTTAAGTTTCTTAAACTCTTAAAGAAATTGCATATTAACTTACCTCTTCTCAAAGCTCTTTTTCTGATGCCAGACTCTAGGAAATTTTTAAGATAGCTCTTGACGAATAAACACAAATTAGATGAAGAGCACCACATGGAATTGAACGCAGCATGCTCAGCAATGTTACAGAATAGACTACCACGGAAGCTAAAAGATTCATGGAGTTTTACAATTCCATGTTTAATTGGTAGTTTAGCTATTGATAAAGCATTAGCTGATTTAGGGGAAGCATAAATTCATGCCTTATACATTATTTAAACGACTAGGTCTAGGGAAGCCCAAACAAACTAGGATGAGTATACAATTAGCTGATAAAACTATCAGAATTCCTAGGGGCATTATCGAAGATGTTCTTGTCAAAATCAATAAATTTGTTTTCCTAGTAGATTTTGTTGTCTTAGATATGGATGAGGATAATACAATCCTCTTAATTTTAGGAAGACCCTTCCTAGCAACTGCCAAGACTAAAATTGATGTTGTCACAGGAGAACTCATACTTTGTGTAGGTGACAAATCAATTAGTCTCCAAGCTTTTGACTCGGCCAGGACAATAATCGATGAAGGTAAGAAAGTCAATGCAGATGATAATCAAATGGTTCAACCTTTATCGCAGGAAACACCGCAAAGACACAACCCTGAGCCGACTCATAGATCCCAAATAGACAAAGAAGAATCACACAAGAAACAAGACCTTAGGGTCGACAATTTAGAAGAGCAGAGGACACAAATCAAAGAAGAATCGAACCGCACGAAGTAAAACCAGAGGAACCACAAGAAGAGCTCGTAGGAACATCAAACCACTAAAAATAGGAGACAGGTACTGTTAGACAAAGCAGATTCGCACATCATCACAATGACCTGAAGGCAAAGAGAGAAACCCTTCTTAAGGTACACAATATCTTCCCACACAAAATAGTCAAAGTAAGCAACCCAACATTCGACACTTTTGAGGTAAACGCTTCTCGAATTCAACTTTGTCAAGAAAATAGAACTTTAAGCAAGAGGGAAGATATTCAAACCTTTAAACCTCTCTGATTCAAGTACAAGGAAAAGTCTAGCTTAAGGCTATAAACGAGCGCTTCTCTGGAGGCAACCCAAGCACTAAACCTACTTCTTTTTACATGTGTTTTCATTTTATTTCATTTTTTTCTTTCTCTTTATAAACTAACCAAAAGTGCATATTTCTAGGACACACGGTTGTGTCCGTGGCCTTGTGGACCATCAAAATCCCCGTACTGACATAGCAGCGATCGTGCGAATCAAATCCCAACCACTTTTCGACGTCACAGATCCAACCACTCCCCCAAGGGCACCAGTAAATTGGCATAGCCGTGCTCCAAGATCATGTGAAGCTACTGACTTACTAGACATGGGAAAAACATGCCCATGCTACCCAACCGTGCCAACACACTGCCTTTTCAGGAACGGGCGTGGCATCTAGAAAATGGGCGTGGGTGAACCAACACGCCTAGACACATGGCCGTGCGATGCGGCCATGCAATTCAAAACACCCTCGGTCCATGGGTGTGGGAATGTGCCAGATTGGAAATCCTATTTAAACCCCACAGCCTTTCTCCTTCTCCCCTCATTCTTTCCTCCTTCTTTATCTTTTTTTCCTTAGAAAAGGTGTCCAGACTCTTGAGCTACACTAGAATCATGCCGAAGAAGCATAAGAAGGCAAGTATTGTCTCTTCAAAGGAGACCCTACACATAAGTTCATACCGGCCGCTTCATCCAAACACCAAGCCAAAGGTCTTTGAGACCTTTTTGGTTTTATTTTTCTTTTCTCTTTTGCTTCAATTTCCTTCTCTTTGACTCTCTTATGCTTAATCTAGTTTATTTGGTTTTAGTTTCTTTGTTTTAGGTTCTAAAGGATGCTTGGGAATCACACACCATAGCCTTAGAGGTCACACCCACCTCGCGAACCATCCAACAATAAGGACTCATTAGCCATTAGTCTTTTCTTTTAATTTCAGTTTTCTTCTTAGTCTCCTTCTCTTTATTTTCTTTGTCTTTAATTATAGTATTAGTATATTATTAATGTTTCTTTAGATTTCTTGGTTATATCTTTGCAGGCTACCCAATTTCTTTATCTAGGACAAAGCTCATCGGTAATCACCCCACCAGGCCCATAGAAAACACCACCATGACCTCTGCCAACTCCTAGAATCATCCAAAATTCAGGAAGTGTTACTTCTCCCTTTCTCTTTTGATTATTTTATTACATAATTGTTTATCTATCTTTGTACATTGAGGACAATGTACATCTTAAGTGTGGGGGTTAAAAGTACCTAACTTTTTACATTATTCTAAAATCCTAAATTTTAGTCTTATTCCTAAGTAATTTTCTCATATTATCAATAGGATAAAATTTCTAATGATTTAAGATTTTTATCGATATGTTTTTGAGTAAGTCATTGATAATTGTGCATTGATTATTTATACTTGAAGAATGCTAGAGAATCAAGCATGATAAGTCTATTTTTCAAGAATAAAAAATTTTCTAGGTTGTTGAACTGAATTTGAATATTACCTTGAAGTTTGGAATTTACAGGATTGATGTCAAATACCCATAATTTTTGTGAGATTTTGAGCCTTATAGAGCATATATTCTTTTTCATGCTCAATTTATTGATTATGAGTGTGTCAACACTGAATTGTTATTCTAGAACTTGCCTTGATTATACATGTTGAGACCACATAAATGATTTGATATACTGAGATGATAAAGGCACCTACGTTTTAACCCATTCACTCCACTAAAAAGCCTACCTTCATAAATTAACCCTAGTGAACCCATTTGATCCTAATAACTTTTTTTTTTATTTACAAGCTAAATTTTAACCCAAAACCCTTTGTATTTGTTATCACCATTCTTTTAACTACCCTTCTATTGAGAATTGGTTTGATCAGTTGCCGAATTAGTTTATTTTAGTTGATAAAGTTTTCTTTATTATGTTTCTATTTGATCTTAAAAAAAATCGAAAAAATTGAAGTATATTCAGCATTAGTAGTATAAAAAGTGAGCTTGTACATTTAAATTTCAATTATCAAAGAAAAAGCTTGTAGTATTATTAGTTTCAAAGTTTCAATTAATGTAATCATTTATTTTCAAGTTCATTATTTTTAGTTAGGTAATTGGTCAGGTCAATCTCGATCCTAAAACCCTCTAATTCAGCCTTTATCCACACCTTTAACCTAAGCCTCATTACAACCCTGTCAAAGACCTTTTGATTTGTGTATCATCTCATATTACAGTGGTGGAGATTTGATTTTTAGGTAAGCCTATAGGATTAACTTTTCAGGTTCGACTTATGAGTGCTTTTTCTTGAAACTTAAACATTTTGAGTGCTTTGAGTGAGTCTTTAGTGAGGATGTCAATCTTTGTTGGTTTTGAATTAAAGGTAATTATTTAGATGAGGGAAGATGCCTATGTTTTCGAGCTACAAACTATACGGCTTAGAATTGTTTGAATCTTTAGGAGTCTTTGAGCTAAATTATCCATGTATAAATTATCTGTGAATTATGATGAGGCATTGTTGATAGGAATTGTGAATTATGGAATGTTCATTTTAATTATAAGTTGAGAATTTTTCTTGAGGATGAGCAAAAGCTTAAGTGTTGGGGTATTTGATAAATTGTAAAAGTAACATATTTTAGGCCCACATTTAGTATGCTTTTGGATGATTTAGCTCTTGATTTATGCAAAAAGGTGCTTTTAATCCTTTCTTTTCATGTTTATACTCAGGAAAGCACCTGAGGACGAAAAGAACAAGAAACGGGCTTAAAACAGACCAACTTGGGCCAAAGAGGAAATCGACACGGCACGGACTTCAAGCCACACTACTGTGTCTCAATCAATTTACTTCACACTACCATACCATGATTTACAGTAGTGCCCCAATCGATGAAATTGAGACACGACTAAAATCAATTTACAGGCGTGCACCATGGCGTGCCCTACCACGGGAGAAAGTAATTTCACTCAGATTTGGATACTTTGAGGCAAAGAAACACATTCCAAAGCCTATTCAAACACCGAGTAGGAAGTATACTTGAATTGGGACACTTAGATGCCAAGTAAAGCATTCTAAAAGTCTATATAAACACCATAAGTGTAACCTAAAAGATGGAAGTTAGCTAGGACAAGGAGCCGAGCCAGAAGGCTAGTGTTGTGGGAATTACTCGAAGATAGCCAGTTGATCCATCCCAAGAAGCCAAAATTCTACTCAAGACGGCGGATTTCTCCTTCAATTCCTTTAGGGGGTTTTAGGGATTTCTTATGTTTTGTTTTATCTTTTCTCTTGAGATGTTTTCTTTATTCATTATGAATTAAACCCTTCAGATACCTGAAGGGGATGAAACCTAGATAAATCTTGTTATTGATTTCTGAATTATATGATAAATGCTTAGTTTGTTCTTAATTATGCATGCTTAATCCAAATCTGATGTGCTTAGGTGGAGGAGGAATAGACCCTGCTTAAGAGTAGATCTAGCATAATTAAGCGGAGTTGTTCGCATGCCTAAAGATAGGGTGACGAGGTTTTACCGGATTAGGGTGAAACCTAATATGGGAGTCCATAGATCGATTTACTGCTATTCTAGGGGGTTATTATAAGAGAACAAGAGTTCCACTAATTAACCTAGGGTTAGACATTATTCACCTCGAGAGAGGGTTTAATATATGTTAGGGAGTCTTACGGATCAAACTAAGTGAATAAGTCATATGGTTCAGTGTTAAATAACAAGTGAAGTCTAGTTGGATTCTTCCTGAGGGTATCGTCGTAATCAACTGAGTTTCCCTTCAATTCATTTTCCAATTATTTCTTTCTGTCTTTGCGTCTTTAGTTTAGTAGTCGTTAATTTAGATTAAAGCAACTTCACTTCATATTTTAGGCTAGATAATAAAAAAGAAAGTTAGTATTAGTACTTTTAGTTCCTTTGGGTTCGACAATTTGGTCTTGCCTAAACTATACTACTGTTTGATAGGTACACTTGCCTTAAGTCATTGTCAGAGTTAGTTTCTAGGTTCGATCATTCTCTTTATAAATTTTAAAACTCGACAAAACTACGATTAATTGACAATGCCTTAGCTAATTTAGGGGCAAGTATAAATGTCATGCCTTATAAAAATGTTTAAGCAGCTAGGTTTAGGGAAACCCAAACAAACTAGGATGAGTATACAATGTAACACCCCAAACTCGGTCAACACCCCATGACCGAATCTAGCATGTTACAGGAAGAATATTTTGAGGAAATCAGGCTATCGAATAAAGTCTTGAGAAAGATTCCTTGTTGTTTCTTAACTTTTGTAGAAAACAGTTGCATGATGAGTTAAAAAAACTGATTAGTTGACTTTGGAAACCCGGAACTAGACCTTTAAAGATTAAGTTGTCGGTTTTAGGTTAGAAAATATTTACGACATTTTTTTTTTGAAAAACAATCCCGAATGATTCTTTAATTATTGGAAACCAGTTGAGTTGAGTGAGAAAAAGCTTAAGTTTGAAAAAAAAACCATTTGAGTTGTAGTTTCTTTCAGTAATAACGTTATACCCGATGGTAAATTTTAAAACATGTCGTTTTGTAGTTTAGAAAACCTTGCTGTTCCTATTTTATCGAATGTTATCCCAAATAATTTATTAAGTCAAGTTTGAGATCAAGTCCAACCACGTATATAATCAAAACATAATTTAAAAAGGCCTTTATACAACCCAAAAATCAAAACAAACCCAAATTTAATAAAAACAGAGTACCAGAAGCAAATCAGGAACTGAAATTTATTCATGGCATGGCCCCCTCGAGTCCACCCGGCTCCTCTTCCGCGATCTAAGTCTCACCTGAAATGATAAGGGAGAGAGAGTGAGTCACCAAGACTCAGTGTATAATTCCTCCTCCCGAATAATGCAACATACTTACACACACCATGACCAAGCAATATATAATGCACCCAACCCTAGCCATCCGTAACTCTGTTTCTACCCCGTGAGGTACCAAACCACTGGTGGTGCCAAACCACTGGTGACCCAAAGTCACGATATCCAATATTGTGGTGCCAAACCACTGGTGACCCAAAGTCACCAATAATCCATCTGTGGGGCCAACCCACGTGTGATACCATCACTGGCGACGATCCCGTAATATCAACTGTGGGGCCAACCCACTATGGTGCTAAGCCACTGGGACAAGTCGCTATGAGGTGCCAAACCTCTGGTGACCCAAAGTCACGAAATTTAATATCCAGGTGTGGGGCCAACCTACGTGTGATACCAAATCACTGGCGATGATCCCGATATGTCAACTGTGGGGCCAACCCACTGTGGTGCTAAGCCATTGGGACAAGTCGCTATGAGGTGCCAAACCTCTGGTGACCCAAAGTCACTAAATCAATATATGGTACCAAACCACTGGAGGTGCCAAACCTCTGGTGTCCCAAAGACACGGATATCATCTTCCCTCCTCTCATATCACCCCATCATGCCATACTCATGTAACTCATGCAAATCATGCAAATCATGTCAACATGCTTTGTTTTGCAACTCATAACACATATATGTCATAAATCATGATATCATATATTGAATAACGAACTCATATCGAAGCGGACTTACGAATCCGCACATACCCATAGGGTATCGTATCAACTTCCATCTTGTTTGGCTTTTATTAATATCGTTATTAAAATATATTACTAAGTAATAGAGTGTGTAAGCTACACACCGCTATAACTGAAGCCCTAAATCCCAAGAGTCGATCTACCACACTAGGTCCCTTGCTCCTACATTCGGCCATTACTAAGGTTAGCAACATAGGCAATTCGGCCAAACCAAATAAACCCGAAAGGGTTAACGCTTGAAACCCGAGACCTTACCTAGACGCCCCTTGAATACTAGCCACCACACGCTATGTGAATCGCTTCACTCCCTACAATCGGCAATCCAAAACACCCACATCAAAACCTTGACTTTTGAATACTTAAAGAACAGTGAACTTGAAATAGATTCTTACCACTGCACTTACCAAACTGATTATCAGAGATTAGAGGCTTAAATCGATTGTTCCAAAATCCCGGAGGCCCTACAATAAATTGGTTCCAACAAAAAGGTAATTAACACCCTTGCTATCAAATGCCAAAATCAGCTCTTACCCTTATAAAAGTCGATAAAGAAAAAGAGAGAAGGAGAAATAGGCATTCGGCCTTGACCACTTACCTTCCTCTAAAAACCGATTGGAGAAAGATTAGAAGAGATCCCCCTTGCTTGAGATTCGGCCTAGAACTAAATAAGGAGATTCGGCTAGGATAACAAAAGGAGAAAGAGATTCGACTAAAGTCTTGAGAGTTGAAACAAATGAGATGTGGTTAAAGAAGAAAGAAGGAATCGGCAAAGTAGATTAGAAGTGGGAGAGGGAAGATTCGGCTAGGAAGACAAAGTAAATTTCGGCACAAAAATTTTAAGAAAGAAAGAAATTAACAACATGAGAGGAAGAAGATGGCTATATTCGGCCTAGCATAAATGGAAAAAAACAAAGAGAGTTGGAAGGGTAAATGGTTCGGCCAAATAGCAAAAAGAAGAAAAGAAGCAAAGCAACAAAAATAACACTTAGGAATTCAAGAGAGCATTCGGCTAGGTGTTGCAAAAAAAAGAATTTCGACTTTTGGTATACTAAACAAGGCTGACCGAAAATGCACTCTAACACTTAAGGAGGTTTCGGCATTCCCCTCTACTCACCTTTCCAAAACCGGCCACTCCTCTCATGAGGAGTTCAAAATTCTGCCACTTCCTAGAAATGCTCCTGGCCACTAATTCAAACGAATTTGACTTAATCAAATTCCTACTTTTCCTCTCTGCCAATCATTTGAATAATTTGACTCAGTCCATCCTACTAGGTAGAGTTTGAACTGCACACAACTCCTCCCATCCCTGCCGTCAAAATAGAAAGCAAAAGGTGGGATTTCTACTGCTCGAACTTGAGACCTCCTTCCCCTGCAAGCAGCGTCAATCACAGGCTCTAAGTGGCGCCTTCTTGCCACTTGGCCAAGCCTTTTCTTGTGCTACAAACCCCCCTTGGATTACTTATAACCCTTAGCCCCTTCAGCTCCTTTCACTTAAAGCTTTAAAATAAGAATTTTCTTACTACTCAGGCTTGCTCTAGGCTTACAACTAAGTCTCAAAACATCACAAATAATTACACCACAGTCCAAACACAAGCAAAACAATTCAATTAAACTACCCCCATCTCAGGATATTACATACAATTAGCTAATAAAACTGTTAGAATTCCTAGGGGTATTATTGAAGATGTTCTCGTAAAAATTGAGAAATTTTTTTCCCAGTAGATTTCGTTGTTTTAGACATGGATGAGGATAATTTGATTCCTTTAATTTTAGGAAGACCCTTTTTAGTAACTGCTAGGACTAAAATTGATGTTGGCACAGGAGATCTCATTCTTCATGTAGGTGACAAATCGATCAGTCTACAAGCTCTTGACTCGACCAAGACATCAATTGATGAAGGTGAGAAAGTAAATTTAGTTGATAACAAATATATTCAAATTTCACCACAAGAAAAAGCACAAAGCTACAAACTTGAGCCGGAACATAAACCTTGTCCCAACAAAGAAGAAATATATGAGAAATGAAGCCTTGAGGTTGACAAACTAAGGGAGTGGAAGACCCACTTTAAAGAAGAACCAGATCTACACAAAGAAGAACTGAAAGAACTTCCAGAAGAGCTCGTAGGGACATCGAATCACTTCAAAATAGGAGATCAGGTATGGTTAGATAAAGCAGATCCTCGCATCACCATACCAAACCTAAATTCAAACGCAGACATCCCTCTCAAGTTACAAAATATCTTCCCCTATAGAACAGTCGAGGTAAGTAATCCCATATTTGGCACTCTTAAGGTTAATCCTTCCCGACTTAAAATTTATCATGAAAATAAAACTAATAACATGAGGAAGGATATCCAAACATTTAAACCACCATGATTTTTTTAACACAAGGAAAGTCTAGCTTAAGACTCTAAACGAGCGCTTCTCGGGAGGCAATCCTAGAACTAACACTATCTCTTTATTTCTATTCTATTTTTATTTTTCTCTTCCATAATTTTAATGAATCAAAAGTGCAGATTCCCAGACCACACGGCCTAGCACACGGCCGTGGCGTGGCTGTGTGGGTACTCTAAATCATCATACTGACATGAGTAGAGGCGGTACGAATCAAATCCCAACTAATTTTTGAAATCACAGACCCAACAACCCCTCCACGGGAACTGACAAAGTGCCACGGTGGTGCCACGTGGCCGTACTTGCCAAACACAAGCTGGACACGCTCATGCTACCCAATCATGCCAACATACTAAATTTTCACCAACAAGCGTGGCTTGCTGAGAAATGGGCATAGAGAATCAACACGCCTAGACACATGGCCGTGCAAGGCGGTCGTGTGAAACAACATGCCATCGGACCACGGGCGTGGAACGTACCAGAATGGAGCCCCTATTTAAACACCAACCCCCCCATTCTTCTACTTGCTAACTCTTTTCTTATTCTCTTTTCTCAGATTCACCTCTTCATAAAAAGTCTCTATAACCCTTGATCCACACCAAAGCCATGTCGAAGAAGCATAAGAGGCCAACCACAGTCTTCTCAAAGGCGACCGATTCACATAAGCTCATGCCGATAGCTTCAGCTTCTCAACAAGCCAATGGTCTTTGAGACCTTTTCGATTTTATTTTTCTTTTCTCTTTTGCTTCAATTTCCTTATATTTACTTCTCTCCTGCTTAATTTAGTTTATCTTACTTTAGTTTATTTGTTTTAGGTTCTAAAGGCTGCTAGGGAATCACGCACCACAGCCTTAGAAATCACACCCACCTCGCGAACCATCTACCAATAAGGACTCCTTAATCCATTAATCTTTTCTTTTAATTTCAGTTTCCTTCTTAGTCTCCTTCTCTTTATTTTTCTTGTCCTTAATTATATAATTAGTTTATTTTAAATACGTATTATAAATCCCTGGCTAATTCTTTACAGGCTCCCAATTTCTTCATCTAGTACAGAGATTGTCAATAGCCACCCCACCAGGACCATAGAAAATGCCACCACCACCTCCTCCAACTCATTTTTTACCATGACCACTGCCAACTCCCAAAGTAATCCAAAATTCAGGAAGTGTTACTTTCCCCCATCTCTTTTGATTTTATTATAACATGATTATCTATCTTTGTACATTGAGGGTAATGTACATCTTAACTGTGGGGGGTAAAAGTACCTAACTTTTGCATTATTCTCAAATCCCTGAATTTTAAATTTGTTCTTAAGTATTTTTTTCTCATAGTACTACTTAGGGTGAAATTTCTGATGATTTATGATTTTTATTAATATGTTTTGGATTAAGTCATTGATAATTGTGCATTGATGATTAAATTTGAAGAATACTAGAGAATCAAGCATGATAAGTCTATTTTTCAAAGAATTAAATTTTTTTTAGGTTGTTGAACTGAATTTGAATATTACTTTGAAGTCTAAAATTTACAGGGATTGATGTCAAATAACCCATAATTTTTGTGAGATTTTGAGCCTTATAAAGCATATATTCTTTTCCATGCTCACTTTATTGATTATGAGTGTGTCATCACTGAATTGTTATTCTAGAACTTGCCTCGATTATGCATGTCAAGACCATATTATTGCTTTGATATATTGAGATGATAAAGGCACCTAGGTTTTAACCCATTCACTCCACTAAAAAGCCTACCTTCGCAATTAACCCTTAGTGAACCCTTTGATCCTAACAACCCTTTTATTTGATTCACCCATTAATATTAACCCAAAACCCCACTCGTATTTGTTATCACCATTCCTTTGACTAACCTTCTATCGAGAATTGATTTGATCAGTTGCCTAATTACTTTATTTTAGTTGATAAATTTATTTATTATATTATGTCCTTATTGATTTGTTCTTAAAAAAAAATGAAGTATATTCATTATTTCTATGTTCTAAGAGCTTACATGTTTAAATTCAACATCTTGAAGAAGAAGCTTGTATTATTAGTATTTTAAATTTTTGTGTGATTATTTAGGTTATTAGTTCATTTTTCTAAAGTTAGGTAATTTGTCAATTCAATCTCGATTCTAAACCTTCTAATTCAGCCTTTATCCACACCTTTAACCTAAGTCCCGTTACAACCTTGTTAAAGACCCTTTGATTTGTGTATCATCTCATATTATAGTGGTAGAGATTTGATTTTTAGGCAAGCCTATGGGATTGACTTGTTAGGTTCGACTGTTGAGTGCTTTTTCTTGAACCTTAAACACTTCGAGTGCTTTGAGTAAATCTTTAGTGAGGATGTCAATCCTTGTCGGTTTTAAATTAAAGGTAATCATTTAAATAAGGGGAGACACCTATGTTTTCGTGATACAAATGTATGACTTAGAATTATTTGAATCTTTAGGAGTCTTTGAGTTAAATTATCCATGTATGAAGTATCTATGAATTATGGTTTATAGAAAGTTTGTTTTAATTGTAAGTTGAGAATTTTGCTTGAGCATAAGCAAAAGCTTAAGTGTGGGGGTATTTAATAAACCGTAAAAGTAACATATTTTAACCCCATATTTAGCATGCTTTTGGATGATTTAGCCCTTGATTTATGTAAAAAGGTGCTCTTAATCCTTTCTTTTCATGTTTTATACTCAAGAAAGCACCTGAGGACGAAAAGAATAAGAAACGGGCTTAAAACGTGCCAATTTGGGTCAAAGTGGAAATTGACATGGCTTGGAATTCAAGCCACACGGCCGTGCCTCGTCAATTAACTAGAACACGGCCTAACCATAATTTACACGGCCGTGCCTCCATCAATAGACCCGAAACACAGTCTGAAGTCAATTTACACGGGCGTATGCCATGGCCATGCCCCTGTCGTGGAAAAAAGGAATTTTACTAGGATTTGGATACTTTGAGGCAAAGTAACACATTCCAAAGTCTATTCAAACACCTGAGTAGGAATTATAGACACTTAGGGCCCAAGTAAAGCATTCCAAAAGTCTATATAAACACCCTAAGTGTAACCTGAAAGAGGGCGATCAGTTAGGCAGTCAGCTAGGTCAAGGAGCCGAGCCAGAAAGCCAGATTGGTAGGAATCACTCGACGATAGCCAGTTGATCCATCTCAAGAAGCCGGAATTCTACTCAAAGCGGCTGATCTCTCCTTCAATTCCTTCAAGGAGTTTTAGGGATTTCTTATGTTTTGTGTTATCTTTTCTCTTGAGATGTTTTCTTTTATCATTATGAACTAAACCCTTCAGATACCTGAAGAGGATGAAACCTAGATGAATCTTGTTATTGTTTTCTGAACTATATGATAAATACTTAGTTTTTTCTTAATTATGTGTGCTTAATTCTTATTTTAATATTTCCAGGATATTGATTCAAGTGTGATGTGCTTAGGTGGTAGAGCAAAAGTCCCTGTTCAAGAGTAGATCTATCATAATTAAGCGGAGTTGATCGTGCGCCTAGAGAGGGTGATGAGATTTTTTAGGATTAGGGTGAAACCTAATATGGGAGTCCATAGATCGAGTTAATGTGATTCTAGGGGTTTTAATTAGAAAGAGATTTCAATTAATCAACCTAGGGTTAGACGTTATTCACCTAGAGAGAGGGTTTAATATAAATTAGGGAGTCTTACGGATCAAGCTAAGTGAATAAATCATCTAGTTCAGTGTTGGATAACAAGTGAAGTCTAGGTGGATTCTTCCTAAGGGTATCGTCGTAATCAACTGAGTTTTTCCAATAGTATTTCCCCAATTCATTCTTTTTGTCTTTGCGTCTTTAGCTTAGTAGTTAGTTAAATTTAGATTTAATCAACCAAATCATTTAATATATAGGCTAAATAATAGAAAGAAAGTGAGTATTAGTACTTTTAGTTCCTTTGGGTTCGACAATCCGGTCTTGCCTAAGCTATACTACTGTTCGATAGGTGCACTTGCCTTAAGTCATTGTCAAAGTTAGTTTCCAGGTTCAATTGATAAACCGTAAAAGTAACATATTTTAATCCCACATTTAGCATACTTTTGGATGATTTATTCCCTAAATTGTGTAAAAAGTTGCTCTTAATCCTTTCTTTTCATGTTTTATACTCAGGAAGGCACCGGAGGATGAAAAGAACGAGAAACGGGCTTAAAATGGGCCAATTTGGGCCAAAGTGGAAATCGACACGACCTGGACTTCAAGCCACACGGCTGTGCCTCGTCAATGAACTAGAACACGGCCTAACAATGATTTACATGGCCGTGCCTCAATCAATAGAACCGAAACACGGCCTGAAGCCGATTTACATGGGCGTGTGCCATGGTCGTGGGCCTGTCATGGAAAAGAGGAATTTCACTCTGAAAAGGATACTTAGGGAGAAAGAAATGCATTCAAAGAGCCTAAATAAAGACCTTAAGTGTAACCTGAAAGGGAGCGATCAGTTAGACAGTCAGCTAGGCCAAGAAGCCGAGCCAGAAGGCTAGATTCGTGGGAATCACTCGAAGATAGCCAGTTGATCAATCTCAAGAAGCCGAAATTCTATTTAAGACGGCGGATCTATCCTTCAATTCCTTCAGGGGGTTTTAGGGATTTCTTATGTTTTGTTTTATCTTTTCTCTTGAGATGTTTTATTTTATCATTATGAACTAAATCCTTCAGATACGAAGGGATGAAACCTAGATGAAACTTGTTATTGTTTTCTGAACTATATGATAAATACTTAGTTTGTTCTTAATTATGTGTGCTTAATTCTTGTGTTAATACTTCCGGGATATTGATTCAAGTTGAATGTGCTTAGGTGGTGGAGCAAAAGTCCCTGCTTAAGAGTAGATCTAGCATAATTAAACGAAGTTGATCGTGCGCCTAGAGATAGGGTGACGAGATTTTGCAGGATTAGGGTGAAACCTAATATGGGAGTCCATAGATCGAGTTAATGCGATTCTAGGGGTTTTAATTAGAAAGAGATTTCAATTAATCAACCTAGGGTTAGACGTTATTTGCCTCGAGAGAGGGTTTAATATAAATTAAGGAGTCTTACGGATCAAGCTAAGTGAATAAATCATCTAGCTCAGTGTTAGATAACAAGTGAAGTCTAGGTGGATTCCTTCTAGGGTATCGTCGTAATCAATTGAGTTTTTCTAAAAGATATTTCTTCAATTTGTTCTTTTTGTCTTTGCGTCTTAGTTTAGTAATTAGTTAGCTTTTAGTTTAATCAATCACTTTATATTTAGGCTAAATAATAGAAAGAAAGTGAGTAATAGTACTTTTAATTTCCTTGGGTTCGACAATCGGTCTTGCCTAAACTACACTACTGTTCAATAGGTGCACTTGCCTTAAGTCATTGTCAGAGTTAGTTTTCAGGTTAGATAATTATCTATTATAAATTTTAAAACTCGACAATTCAGACAATCAAGTTTTTGGCGCCGTTATCGAGGAATTAAAATATTAATAAAACTCTATTTTTATTACTTTAGCCATTATTTTTTATTTTTCGTAATTTTTTATTTTATTATTTTTTCTAATTTTATTTCTTTCTCTTCCTAGCAGGTACCTCTAGTTTATGACTAGAAGGAACCCGACAGGACCTCTAATATACGATAGTGATATCAAAGCTACCATGCGTAGGAATCGCAGAGAAATCAGGTGAGCCTTAAATTACCAAGAAGGCGAATCCAATCCTCTTGAAAGGATGGATGAAAATAATCCACCATGAGATGTGGCGGATGCTCCACGTACTATGTATGATTATGCTAAACCTAATTTAGATATCTAGTATTGTTAGGCTTCTAATAATTTTGAATTAAAGCCTAACACTATACAAATGATTCAACAATTTGTTCAATTTGATGGTTTGCGGATGAGTTACGTGATACCTTCAAAATAAATGGCGTTTCGACGCGATTCCATATGGCTTCGATGGCTAAACAATGGTTATTCATTACCACGAGGTCAATAACCACATGGGAGACATTTAAAATATTTCCCATATGACATTATACGACGTATAGGAGAGATATAAGGATCTCTTGAGGAGATGTCCACACCATGGATTACCTTTGTGGCTACAAGTCCAAACTTTTTACAATGGTGTAAATCCTTCAACGAGACAACTAATAGATTCAACTTCCGGTGGAACTCTGAATAACAAAACTCCTGAAGCATCCTACGAATTCATTGAAGAGATGTCACTGAACAACTATCAGTAGCAAGTTACAATGACAAAACCAACAAAATCAGCCAGATTTTTCAACCTCGACGCAGTAACCATGCTATCAACACAAGTAGAGATGATGAATAAAAAGCTTGATAGTTTGTGTTCTTCACAGGTACATCCAGTAATGCAGTGCGACGCAAGTGGAATTGTGGCGAATCTTAAGTACCCACCCTACCAAGTGGGCATAGAAAGTGAATAGAAGAACTATATAGGTAATAATTTCAGATCTAATAATATTCCTTATAGTAATACTTATAATCTAGGTTGGAGGAACCACCAAAATTTTTCATGGGGAGGTCAAGGAAATTAAGGAAATTAGAAACAACAACCTCCTCCAAATTTCCAAAATCAGCTCTATCCACAGGAAAAGAAGCCCAACCTTGAAGAGATGTTGACAAAATTCATGGCACCGAGAATACCATCTCCAAGACTCTAAGGCAACACTTAAAAACCAAAAAACATCGATGGAAGGGATCAAGAACCAAGTTGGGAAACTTACTACGTCACTCGGGGAAGTTACAAAGTTAGTTGGACAACTTGCAAAGTTAATGTCCGAATGATCGCAAGGGCGTTTACCAAGCAACACCGAGATCAACCCAAAGGAGTAAATCCAAGCCATAATAGCTCAGGAAAATGTAGGGTTAGATGAACCCAATTCAATACAAGAAAGTGAGGTAGAAGAAAGTAAAATTGAGGTAACACAAGAAAAGCTGAAACCCGTAATCAAAGAGTACCAACCTCACATACCTTATCTCGAAGCATTGAAGAAAGATGATACAGAGGAATAGTTCGGTAAGTTTCTTAAACTTTTAAAAAAATTATGTATTAACTTACCACTTCTTGAAGCTCTGTCACAGATGCCAGATTCGAGAAAATTTTTAAAACAACTCTTGACAAACAAGCGTAAGTTAGACGAGGAACTACATGTGGAACTGAACGCAGTATGCTTAGCAACGTTGCAAAATAAACTACCACAAAAGCTAAAAGATCTAGGGAGTTTTACAATTCCATGTTTAATTGGTAGACTAACCGTTGATAATGCATTAGTTGATTTAGGGGCAAGCATAAATGTCATGCCTTATAAAATGTTTAAACAGCAAGGTTTAGGCAAACCCAAACAAACTAGGATGAGTATACAATTGGCTGATAAAACTGTTAGAATTCCTAGAGGTATTATCAAAGATGTTCTTGTAAAAATTGATAAATTCGTTTTCCCAGTAGATTTTGTTGTCTTAGACATGGATGAGGACAATTCGATCCCTTTAATTTTAGGAAGACCCTTTTTAGCAACTGCCAAAACTAAAATTGATGTTGGTGCAGGAGAACTTATACTCAGTGTAGGTGATGAATCAATCAGATTACAAGCTCTTGACTCGGCCAAGACATCGAATGATGAAGGTGAGAAAGTAAATTTAGTTGATAATAATTCTATTCAAATTTCACCACAGGAAAAAGCACAAAGCTACAGACCTGAGCCGGATCATAAACCTCGTCCCAACAAAGAAGAAATATATGAGGAACGAAGCCTTGAGATCAACAAACTAAGGGAGTGGAAGACCCACTTTAAAGAAGAACCAGAACCACACGAAGTAAAATCGAAGGATCCCCCAGAACAACTCGTAGGGACATCGAATTACTTCAAAATAGGAGACTAGGTACAGTCAGATAAAGCAGATCCTCACATCACCACACCAAACCCGAATTCAAACGCAGACATCCCTCTCGAGGTACGAAATATCTTTCCATACAGAACAGTCGAGGTAAGTAATCCCATATTCGGCACTCTTAAGGTAAATGCTTCCCGACCTAAAATTTATCATGAATATAAAATCGACAGCAAGAGGGAAGATGTTCAAACCTTCAAACCACCATGATTATACAAACAAAGGGAAAGTCTAGCTTAAAATTTTAAACAAGCGCTTCTTGGGAGGCAACCCGAGCACTAACACTATCTCTTTATTTCTATTTTTGGTTATTTTTTTCTATTTTTATTTTTCTCTTTCTCCAGAATTTTAATGAATCAAAAGCTGTAGCCGTGTGGGCACTTTGAATCGCCTTACTGACATGGCAGGGATGGTACGAGTCAGAACGAAACAAATTTTTGAAGTCACGGACACAACCACCACGCCACGGCCGTGCGATGAGGCCGTGGCTGACACTGAGAGTTCATACACGGCCGTGGCAAACTACACATGGGCATGGGAAAAATGATCTGCCCCACACCACGGCCGTGCGATGCGGCCGTGGTCGACACTGACTTATCACACACGGGTGATACGATCCACAACAAGGCCATTGGAGGAGGCCGTGTACTTTGACACACCCATGGTACACGGCATGGGACGATGTCAGGATCCAAAACTCTATTTAAACCTCCCCACCCCTCCCTATTTCACCCATTAACATTCATCCCTACCTTCTCCCCCTTAGATTTCTCTCCTTTTCCCCTATCATTCTTTCAACTCTTGAGACACCAAAGCCATGACGAAGAAGCGTAAGAGGCCAACCATAGTCTCCTCAAAGGAGACCAATCTACATAAGTTCATGCCAGCCGTTTCAACCCTCCAACACGCCAAGGGTCTCCGAGACCTTTTCAGTTTTATTTTTCTTTTCTCATCTCTTTTATTTTCCTTCCCTTTGACTATCTTATGCTTAATTTAGTTTATTTTATTCTAGTTTCTTTATTTTAGGTTCTGAAGGCTGCTAGGGAATCACACACCACAGCCTTAGAAATCACCCCCACCTCGTAAACCATCTATCAATAAGGACTCTTCAGTCTATTAGTCTTCTCTTTTAATTTCAGTTTTTTTCTTAGTCTCCTTCTCTTTATTTTCCTTGTCTTTAATTATATTATTAATATATTATTAATGTTTCTTTAGATTTCCTGGCTATATCTTTACAGGCTCCCTAGTTTCTTCATCTAGTATAGAGATTGTCAGTAGCCACCCCACCAGGACCATAGAAAACACCACCACCGCCTCCTCCACCAAATCAGGCTGGGAGATCCCAGGAAAAAATTCATGAAGTGTCATTTCTCCCCTTCTCTTTTGATTTCAGTATCACATGATTATTTATCTATCTTTGTACATTGAGGGCAATGTACATCTTAAGTGTGGGGGATGTAAAAGTGCCTAACTTTTTGCATTATTCTCAAATCCCTAAATTATATCTAGTTTTTAAAGTATTTTTCTCATATTACTAATTGGGGTGAAATTTCTAATGATTTATGATTTTTATTAATATGTTTTGGATTATGTCATTGATAATTGTGCATTGATGAATAAATTTGAAGAATACTAGAGAATCAAGCATGATAAGTCTATTTTTTAGAATTAAAAATATTTTTTAGGTTGTTGAACTGAATTTGAATATTACTTGGAAGTTCAAAATTTACAGGGATTGATGTCAAATACCCATAATTTTTGTGAGATTTGAGCCTTATAGAGCATATATTCTTTTCCATGCTCACTTTATTGATTATGAGCGTGTCAACACTGAATTGTTATTCTAGAACTTGCCTCGATTATACATGTCAAGACCACATTATTGATTTGATATACAGAGATGATAGAGGCACCTAGGTTTTAACCCACTCACTCCACTAAAAAGCCTACCTACATAATTAACCCCTAGTGAACCCTGTTGATCCTAACAAACCTTTTTTTGATTCACCCACTAATATTAACCAAAAACCCTTTATATTTGTTATCACCATTCTTTTTGACTACCCTTCTATCGAGAATTGATTTGACCAATTGCCTAATTAGTTTATTTCAGTTGATAAATTTCTCTCTTTATTATTTATTCATTTAAGTTTGTTCTTAAAAAAAATGAAAAACGAAAAAATGAAAAAAATCAAAATATATTCAGTATTAGTAATATAAAAAGTGAGCTTGTACATTTAAATTTCAATTATCGAAGAAAAAGGCTCGTATTATTAGTTTCAATGTTTCAATTGATGTTAATCGTGTCAAACAGTCGCGTTTTAATATTTATAAAAAGAATGATCAAACCTGTAGACTAACTATGACAACGATAGAGGCAAATGCACCTATCGAACAGTAGTATAGTTTAGGCAAGACTATCTTATCAAACCCAAGGGAACCTAAAAGTACTACTACTCACTTTCTTTCTATTATTTAGCCTAAAATATGGAGTGACTGGTTTATTAAACTAATGAAATACTTAAACCAAATGCAAAGACAAAGGAATAAATGGGAGAAAGACTTTAGGAAAACTCAGTTGATGAAGACGATACCCTTAGGAAGAATCCACCTATGACTCACTTATTTTTTTTCCCCAAACCATATAGTTTCATTACTTAGCTTGATCCATGAGACTCCCTAACCTATATTAAACCCTCTCGAGGCGAATAACGTCTAACCTTAGGTTAATTAGTGGAACTCTCGTTCTCTTATAATAACCCCCTAAGGACGCAGTAATTCGATCAATGGATTCCTATATTATGTTTCACCCTAATCCGGTAAAATATCATAACCCTATCTCTAGGCATCCGATCAACTCCGCTCAATTATGCTAGATCTACTCTTAAGTAGGGTCTATTCCTCCTCCACCTAAGCACATCAGATTAAATTAAGCAACATAATCAAGAACAAACTAAGTACTTATCATATAATTTAGAAATCAAATAACAAAATCCATCATAGGTTTCATCTCCTTCAGGTATCTGAAGGGTTTAGTTCATAACTAAATAAGGAAACATCTCAAGAGAAAAGATAAAACAAAACATAAGAAATCCCTAAAACCACCTGAAGGAATTGAAGGAGAAATCCTCCGTCTTGAATAGAGTTTCGGCTTCTTGAGATGGATCAACTGGCTATCTTCAAGTGATTCCCTAAAAGATGAAAGCTTCGGCAAAAGCCTCTACCAAAAAGCCTTCCGTTTCAGCTTCTACCGAACTCTCCCCTTTTTAGTTGCTACCTTGGGTGTTTATATAGGCTTTGAGATGCTTTACTTGGCTCCTTAGTATCCTAATTCAAGTAGAATTCCTCCTAGGATGTTTAAGTAGACTTAGGAATGTGTTTCTTTGCCTCCAAGCATCCAAATCCGAGTGAAATTGCTCTTTCCCGTGGCAGGGGCACGACCATGGTACACGCCCGTATAAATCCTCTTTAGGCCGTGTCTCGATTCTGTCGATTGGGGCACAGCCGTGTAAATCGTGGCATTGTCGTGTGAAGTAAGTGGCAAGCGCACTAGTGTGGCTTGAAGTCCGTAGTGTCGATTTCTTGGTTTGCCTAATTTGATCCGTTTAAGCCTGCTTTATGTTCTTTTCATCCTTAGGTGCTTTCCTAAGTATAAGACATAAAAAGAAAGGATTAAAAGCACCTTTTTACATAAATCAAGGGCTAAATCATCCAAAAGCATACTAAATATGGGGTCAAAATATGTTACTTTTACAGTTTATCAAATACCCCCACACTTAAGCTTTTGCTTGTCCTCAAGCAAAATTCTCAACTTACAATTAAAACGAACTTTCCATAATTCATAATTCCTATCGACAATGTCTCATCATAATTCATAGATAATTTCTACATGGATAATTTAACTCAAAGTATTCTAAAGATTCAATCACGATAAGTCATACCTTTGTAGTACGAAAACATAGGTGTCTCCCCTTATCTGAATAATTACCTTTAATTCAAAATTGACAAGGATTGACATCCTCACTGAAGGATCAATCAAATCACTCAAAGTGTTTAAGGTTCAAGAATAAGCACTCGTAAGTTGAACCTGAAAAGTTAATCCCATAGGCTTGCCTAAAATCAAATCTCCACCATTGTATATGAGATGATACACAAATCAAAAGGTCTTTAATCAGGGTTGTAATGGGGCTAAGGTTAAGGGTGTGGATACAGGCTGAATTAGAGGGTTAGAATCGAGACTGGCTTGACAAATTACCAAACTAGAAACAATGAACTAAGTATGAATATTTACATCGAATGAAAACTAATAATACCTACTATTGATAATTACTCCATAATAAAGAGTATTTTCATCACTTTAAAATTTTATAATACTTAAATACGAGCTTTTTCTTCAACAATTGGAGTTTAATTGCTCTAAGCTCTTTAATATTGAATATACTTGGATTTTTTTAAGAACAAACTAAAATATTACATCATAAATGATAAATGTAACTACTGAACTAATATAATTCTAAGTAACTTAATCAAATCAAACCTCGATTAAAGGGTAGTCAAAAGAATGGTGATAATAAATACAAAGGGATTTTGGGTTAATATTAGTGGGTGAGTCAATAAAAAGGTTGTTAGAACTCATTAGGGTTCACTAGAGGTTAATTTTTGAAGGTAGGCTTTTTATGGAGTAAGTGGGTTAAATCCTAGGTGCCTTTATCATCTCTGTATATCAAATCAAAAGTGTGGTCTCGACATGTACAATCAAGGCAAGTTCTAGAATAATAGATCAAACTTGACACACTCATAATCAATAAAGTGAGCGCAAAAAAGAATATATGCTCTATAAGGCTCAAAATCTCACAAAAATTATGGATGTTTTTGACATCAATCCCTGTAAATTTCAAACTTCAAAGTAATACCCAAATTCAAATCAATGACCTATTAATTTTTAATTTTTAGAAAGTAGACTTATCATGCTCGATTCTCTCCAGTTTAACTCAAGGGGCAGCTCCAGCTGATATACGATTGGTCCAACACTTTTCAACACCCGATAAGACCCAATGAACCTAGGGCTTAACTTGCCCTTCCGTCCGAATCTCAAGATCTTTTTCCACGGTGAGACCTTCAAGAAAACATAATCTCCCACTGAGTACTCAATTTCTTTACGCTTAAGATCTCAGATATGACTTACATCATCGAAGCTTCTTTTAATCGACCGAATCAACTTCACCTTCTCTTCAGTTTCTGAAATCAATTCTGGACCCAAAAACTGTCACTCACCCAATTCTGTCCAACAAGTAGGGGTACGACACCTTCGACCATACAACGCCTCATAGGGTGCCATCTGATTGTTGCATTGGTAACTATTATTATATGCGAATTCTGCCAAGGGTAAATAATCTTCCTAACTGCCCCTGAAATCAATCACACAACTTCTCAACATGTCTTCCAAAATCTAAATTACCTTCTCCGACTGACCATCAGTCTGTGGGTGAAACGCTGTGCTGAAATCTAGCCTTGTACCCAAAGCTCCATGTAACACTTTCCAGAATCAAGATGTGAATCTAAGGTCCTTGTCTGAGATGGTAGACATTGGTACACCATGTAGCCTCACAATTTCAGCCACGCACAACTTGGCCAACTTCTGTAATGAGTAATCAATGCGAACCGATATGAAGTGAGTGGACTTAGTCAACCGGTCCATAATTACCCATACTGAATCTTTCTTAGTAGGCGTAAGGGGTAGTCCACTAACAAAATCCATTGCTATCCTCTCCCACTTCCAGAGCGAAATTTTCACCGGTTGCAGTAGTCCCGAAGGCAGTTGATGCTCAGCCTTTACTTGCTAACATGTCAATCACTTACTTACGAAGTCGATACATCTTGTTTCCACCGGGATGCATAGCGTATGGGCTACTATGCGCCTCATGCAAAATCATCTACCTTAACTCAGAGTCCTTCGGCACATAAATTCTTCCACAGAAACATAACACCCATTCACTATTCAGCCCAAAATCCACCGTCTCCCCACTTTTCACTTGCTGAAAACGAGAACCTAACGACTCATCCAATAACTGCTTCTCCTTAATCTGACTAACCCGCCAGTTTCACCAAGTTTTGCTAATAAACTACCATCCTTATAAAGGCTGAGATGAGCAAATATTGCTCTCAAATTCGATACCACCTTACGACTTAGTGCATCCGCCACCACGTTGGCTTTACTCGAGTGATACTCAATTGAGCAATCGTAATCCTTCAGCAACTCTATCCATATCCATTGCATGAGATTTAATTCCTTTTGGGTTAGGAGGTACTTAAGACTTTTATGGTCGGTGTAGATGGTCAACTTTTCCCCATATAGGTAATGTCTCCATATCTTTAGTGCAAACACTACTGCAGCTAGTTCCAAGTCATGAGTGGGGTAGTTCACCTCATGCAGCCTTAGTTGACGAGATGCATTCGCCACTACCTTCCCTTCTTGCATCAACACACAACCCAAACCTGTGTGCGACGCATCATAATAGACAACAAATTCTCTCCCAGCCTCAGTTGAATCAAAACCGGTGCTTCAGTCAAAATCTTCTTCAGTCCCTCAAAACTCTCTTACTGCTTATCAGTCCAAACAAACTGTATGCCCTTACGTAATAACTTAGTTAGGGTGCAGCAATCAAAGAAAACCCCTCAACGAACTGCTTGTAGTATCCAGCTAAACCCAAAAACTTTGGATCTCTGACACTGACTTCGGTGGCTTCCAATCCAACACAGCTTCAAATTTTCGAGGATCAACCCTAGTCCCCTCGGCAGACACAACATGCCCAAAAATGTAAATCATGCCCCAAAACTCGCACTTACTGAATTGGCGTAAAGTTGTTTTTCCCTCAATATCTGCAGCACAACCCAAAGATGTAAATCATGCTCCACCTTAGTTTGGAATTTATAGGATTTAGATGACATATTTGTGCATTATTTACCCTATAAATACCAATCTGTAGCACAACCAATTTAAATAGGGTTGGAAGACCCGATTTATCATATCCATGAAAGCGGTGGGTGCATTCATTAATCCGAACAACATGAATAGAAATTTGTAATGCCCATAACGAGTGCGAAATGCAGTCTTAGATATATCCGCCTTCTTAACCCTTAGCTGATGATATCTTGATCTTAAGTCTATTTTTGAGAAAATCGAGGCTCTCCACAGCTGATCGAACAGGTCATCTATCCTTAGTAGCGGATATTTGTTCTTAACCATTAGCTTATTCAACTGACGATAGTCAATACACATATGTATCGACCCATCCTTCTTTTTCACGAATAATACTGGTGCTCCCCACAGAGATACACTTGGTCTGATAAATCCCCGATCCAAAAGCTCTTGGATCTGAGCTTTTAGTTCTACCAGCTCCTTCGGTGCCATCCTATAAGGGACGATAGACACGGAGCCATTCTCGGTAATAGCTCAATGTCAAATTTAACCTCGCGATTTGGGGGCTACCCCAGAAGCTCTTCCGAAAATATGTCTGAAAATTCATTACGGTCCTGACATTCTCAACCGACAAATTATCAGTATCAGTCGTGTTGACATAAGCTATGAACGCTTCACAACCTTTACGCACCAACTTCTCAGCCCTTAGCGCTGAGATCACATTGGATAGATAATTCTTTCTCTCACCTATCACAATCACTTCCTCATCCTCAGGAGTCTTTAATACCATACGCTTAGCAGCGACAATCCAAGTTCGCACGATGTTTCACTAACCAGTCCATGCCCAATATAAGATCAAACTTGCCGAACGGCAATTCCATCAAATCTTTTAGGAATACAACCCCTTGAACTTCTAGAGGCACACTCCTAAACAGCTTATTCGCTACCACCACTTATCCTAAAGGCTAATTACAAACATTTCTTTATCAGTAAACTCAAACTATATACCCAGAGTCCCAAACACAGTACAAGCAACATACGAGTGTGTAGACCCAATATAAATTAAAGCTGTAAATGGCAAATCAAATATGAGAAACGTACCGGTTATGACATCCGATACGTCGCCATCCTCTCAACATCGAGTAGCATAAACCAGTCCTAGCTGCCTCGCATCTGTGTTACCTACATTACCAGCACCTCTGCCTTGCTCCACGACCACATCCTATCCCATTTCCCCCTCTGGCTGGGCCACGACCTCTCGGTGGCTGCTGACCACCTCTCTCCGACTGCATAAACCTCTGACATACTACCTGCGATCGACCAGGCTCCCTAGGAAAGTCCTTTATCTGATGATCTTTAGACCCACATCTGAAACACCCACAAATTCTTCTCTAACACTTCCCTGGATGTATCTTCCCACACTGCACACAAGGTTGCAACCGACCCACAGTAACTAGAACCCCAACTCGAGCTAGCCCATCCAACCTAGGCCTCTTTGAAATCCCCCAGAAGAACCCGAAGACCCAAAACCTCCCTTATTCTTACCCCTTTCCTTGTATCAATTTTGTCTCTCAAAGCGTTTCACCTCTTCGGTAATCTTTGCTTTCTTAATCAAAGCGGTAAAATCTCTTTCTCTCCTGGAGCTATCAGTACCCGTAACTCATCCCGCAGACCATCCTTGAACTGTACACAGCGCTCATAATCGTTTGCGACTATGCCTAGAGCATAACGACTCAAGCGTAGAAACTCCGCCTCATACTCTACTACAGATTTGTTTCCCTGAACAAAATTCAAAAATTCCTTCCTCTGGGCGTCCACATAACTAGCCCTGACATATTTTCCTTAGAAAGCTACTTTAAAGAAATCCCAAGTTATACGATCCGCTTGTGTACCTTCCCTCACAGTAAGCCACCACCGGTATGCCTCATCTTGCAGTAGAGACACTGCTCCTTTCAATTTCTATTCTACTGTGTAGTCCAGGTCATCCATAATTTGTTCCACAGCCTCTAACTAGTACTCTGCTATATTCGGGGCAACACCAGAGATGCCCCTAAAAACTTCGACCCCACTCGACCGGAGTCGCTCAGAAATGGATCCCCGAGCTACCGACCCAGTACTCTCTCTAGCAACCTATTCTAAAACTCGCAGCATTGCTTGGGACAAGGCATCGTCCCCTCCAGTTCGGTCATGAGACCCCGCTTCTGCCACTAGCGATGCTGGCACCTCGCTTTTAGGCACATACCCTGATCCTGAGGATCTAGCCCCAGCACCTTGGCCTCTACCACGACCCCGTGTACCTCGTCCGCATCCTCTTGTACTCATATTACTAAATCGATTTAATCTGCTTAATAGTTTTATGCATCAGCTTATTGTTCAAGTAATTATTGACAAACATTTTATGAAATAGCAGTGATATGAGAAGTTTTCGCAACTCGATTTTTCTTAAAATTTTAGTCTCTATAATCTCAATTTCCCTAATCTAGGGTTTTCCATACTACTACTATCCCTAGTAGTTTTTTTTTAGTATAATCACTTATATAACCAACTATAAAAAAATCAAGGAACTTACAGATTTGGTGCCGGAGACTCAGTGTGCCATACTTCTAGTAAAGCTATTTATTTTCTAAACTATATTTCAAACAAATTTGAAAAATATTTTTGAACCCATTCTATAGTCGAGTTTTACAATTGGGCTCTGATACCATAAAATGTAACACCCCAGACCCAACCTAGATGTTATGACCGGATCCATCATGTCAAATAGAAAGGTTGTTTAAAAGTTTTGCATCCATTACAAATTTTACATCCTTTTTTAAACTCCAAGTTTATTGTCGGTTTGAGAAAAACGTGTTTTGCATAATGACCATTTGTAAAAGTTGTTGATATTTCAAGTGACTATTTTAGATGTGAAAATCTAGGTTGAGTAGTTGCGAAAACATGATATTTTGGAAAATCGTTTATTAACTTTTTAAGAAAACCCCATATTAAGCCTTTAACAATAAATCATAGCAAAAAAAAGTTTAAAAGAAAATTAAAGTTTAAAGGCCTTATTACAAAATATTAAACCCAAATAAAAATAATCTTAAAAATAAGGTAAGGATCGGATTTACTAAATTTCATGAATAAAATTTCGATGTATGGCCACAATAAAGTCCTCCGCAACTCCAAATCCTCTAACACTGGGGATCACCTGCAAGGTTAAAACAAAGGGGTAAGTTACAAGAACTTAGTGTGTAATCCCCCAAACGGTCATTATCTGGGTCCAAGATCGCATGGAAGCAGTTTGGGCCGAAGCCCTAATCGGTAACAATCTGGGCCTTAGCCCCATAAACATGATAATGCAAACAAAGGATGTAGCCCAACCCAATCCAACCAAACACACCCCCGCACCAACCAATCACACCGGTGGGGATCAAGTCAACCCACCCCGCCAAACACACCAATATGGTAGACAAGCTGCTAATCATAGAATTTGTGGCGAGCCACCAGAATAACAGAATATACGTGGCATAGCCACTACACAGAATGTGGTAGAGCCACCAGAATAACACTTCCTCCGATCATCAAACACAACCCATGCAACATATTATAAATCGTCTAGTTCAGAGTTAAATATCATACGTGCAAAAGTGTAAATAAAGCATATACATGATAACCATCCATAATCAAGGGTATAACGGTCATTTACCCTCTAGGGTTATTTTGGTAATTTACCCTTTCAGGGGTATTTCGATAATTTTATCATTGAGCGACCTCACCGGAGGCCTATGGTCAACACGAGCGACACGGGACCCTTTTCTAGATTACTATGGTATAATTGGGCCAAAAATCCATTTTAGGCCCAAACGGTTCTACACGCTCGTATGGCCCATTTCGCATGGTTTTGGTCTCTGTTTTTCATATTTCACAGTTGCATCTATCATTTGATAGTTTTCCATCAATTTTGCCCATGTAGGCCTGTTAGCCCATTGGGCCCGTTCAGCCCACTTCACCAGTCAGGCCTATTACAGTCTCAATTCCGCGAGAGTGCTCATGGCACTCTCAATGGCTTACCATTATTATTCGTGTTTTGATTTATCACTACGAGCACTCGCATGCTCGAGTGGTCATAGTTGTCAATTTTTTGGCTTTTCAGCTTTCGGCCGATTCACAGAACACTACAAGCATTCATCTAGAAGGGTGTGAGATTACACACTTGTTAAGAGCGTAGATTGAACCCCTCGAGATTACGCACCACAAGAATGTGACCTTCTTCAATCGAGTGATCGCTATTCAATTTTTCTTTTTTAACGGATAAAGTAAATAATTCCCTTAATTGATTGATGCACAGGGGTTAGCATCTACTAATACTCGGCACAAAAAAGAAATCCAACAGTGTTTAATGCTACTTAACCTTATAATCGATGGAAACAGATCCCTTGAACAAAGGGAGTTAAGCACGTACGCCCTCAAAGATGATATCTAACTACAAGAAAAATGAGGAGTTAGAAGCATATTAGGAACCAAAAGAATTAGATTCGGCAGTTGGTCCCTTCCCCCAAAGAGTTTTGGCTCTTGCCAAACTTCTCAAAACCCGAATGTTTAATGAACAGAGAAGAGGGTAAGCTTGATCCTTAATGAAATCGGCCTAGGCAAAGAGATGAGAGTTTCGGCTTTAATAAGGAGAAAAGGGAGTAAAGAAGATAAAGAAACAAAGAGAAAGAAAAATTACCTTATGATCACAGAAGAATCGAATAGACCAAGTAGATCCGACAGACCAAAGAACACCAAGCTTTAGGCTACAAGGTGTTCGGCTATTAGCAAAAGAAGAGAGGAACCGATTCAAATTGGAGAAAAAGAGGAGATTTAGTTAATAGAGAAAAGAGCATAAAGGAAATGAAGAAGAAGGGAGGTTTCGGCTATAGTGAACACACAAGAGAGAAAAGTGAGAGAAAAGTAGAAAAGAATGTGTGAAAAGAGGTGGAAAGGAAAGATTCGGCCAAGAGGTGTTTAGGTAACAAGGAGAGGAAACAATGCACGAAAACAAAGCAAAAATATGAAGAAAAGAGATGAAAAGAAATTCGGCACAAGCAAGTTTGAGGAAAAGACCTGAAATCCTATGGTCCAAATGCCAAAAGCAATACTCTCCCCAAATGAATTTTGAAAAAATGGTACTCCACTCCCCCACTCAAACCAAATATGCTCTCACAAGTGACCACTTCCCACACACGGCACAACTCCCTCACACACTCTACTCATTGATCCACTCCACCATTTCCTCCTAGAATCCCTCTCTTCCACCCATTCAAATGATTTGACTAAGTCTTCTCTCTCTCCTGCAGAGTTCTAACCGAACTCTACTTCCTCCATCCAGCTAACACAAAAATAAAAACCTTTGACTTGACACAAGTGGGATTCAAACCCCTTCCCTTCAGGCTCTCTCATAGATGCCACAACCCCCTTACCATATGCTCTCTTTTGTTAGCAAAACACAAACAATTTTCTTAAGTCATGCTAACAACAGTCCTCTCCCCTACAGAGCTCAAAAACCAAAAATTTCCCAAGGCTTGGACACAAACCCGAGCCTCCCTAGAACCCCCAAACACACCCAAATAACAAGCTAAACAAGCTCAACACATGCAATAGTGCAAAAAATGCCAGACCTCTAATTTTTGGATGTTACAAGTTCAGAGTTAGATAACAAGTGAAGTCTAAGTGGATTCTTCCTCGGGTATTGTCTTAATCAATTGGTCTTTCCCACAAGTATTTCCCTAATTCATTTTTTTTATCTTAGCATCTTTAGCTTAGTAGCTAGTTAATTTTAGGTTAAACAACAATTCCTTTAATTCTTAGATTAAAGAATAAAAAGAAAGTTAGTATTAGTACTTTTGGTTCCTTTGGGTTGACAATCCGGTCTTGCCACTAAACTATACTACAGTTCGATAGGTGCGCTTGCCTCAAGTCATTGTCACAGTTAGTTTTTAGGCTAGATCATTCATATTATAAATTTTTAAGACTCTGACACACGATCAAATATTCTTATGTCTAGTGTCAAATAATACCTTTTCATGTATTATCTATTAGTTCATCTACATAGCATTTACATACTCATTCAAGCATATATCACATAATGTATGTTCCATTAATCATGTATCACATTTCACACAATCACGTATAATGATAAATTGACACTTGAGGTATGAAACATAAAGTGAGCACTATCACTACACATCGGATACGCAGATCTCCAGTCACACCGAATGACTTATAGAGTCCAACATACCCCATAAGTGAAGCATATAGCTAACACTCTCCTATTTCCCCTCACATGTCCCGTTGAATGGAGCTTAGCACACATTCCCTTATCCCTCCAACATACCCCAGGGCCTAAACACCCAAAATCACTATATATGTATATATGTGAGTACTCACAATCCTATGGCATGCCAACTATATCCAACGATTTCAAGATCACAAGGCCAAAATATAAAAAATCAAACATATATCACTTACCGATTATTGTGTACTATCATTGCATATTTTAATTTTTAGCAAAACACTTTCACTAACGTTTAACATATACATAACATGTATACATTTTCACTTTCACAAAAGTTATCATAACCACGTTTCACATGTTATAGCATCTCATCTCAATTTACATATTCACAAAACATAAGCAACCTAGGGTTAATTAGAAAGAGATTTCAATTAATCAACCTAGGGTTAGACATTAGTAGCCTCGAGAGAGGTATTAATATAAATTAGGGAATCCTATGGATCAAGTCAAGTGAATAAATCGTCTAGTTCAGAGTTAAATAACAAATGAAGTCTAGGTGGATTCTTCCTCGGGTATTGTCTTAATCAATTGGTATTTCCCAAAAGTGTTTTCCCCAATTCATTCTCTGTGTCTTAGCATCTTTAGCCTAGTAGTTAGTTAATTTTAGATTAAATAACAATTCCTTTAATTCTTAGGCTAAATAATAAAAAGAAAGTTAGTATTAGTACTTTTGGTTCCCTTGGGTTTGACATTTCGGTCTTGCCACTAAACTATACTATTGTTCGATAGGTGCGCTTGCCTCAATTGTTATCACAGTTAGTTTCTAGGCTTGATCATTCATTATATAAATTTTAAGACTTTCAGACCAACGATCAAGTTTTTGGCACTGTTGCCGGGGAGCTGAAATATTAAGAACGCTAAATTTTTATTACTATAGCCATATTTTATTTTTGCAATTAAATTTTATTTTCACTTTTCTAAATTTTCTTCTTTGCTTCTGGCAGGTATTCTAGTTTATGACTAGAAGGAACTCGACAGGACCCTTAATTTATGACAGTGATATTGAAGGTACTATTCACAAAAATCATAGAGAAATGAGGCGAAACTTAAATTACATAGAAAGAAGAGCAAGAAGACGAAACAAATACTACCGAAGTGATGGCTGATAACAATCCGCTACCTCCTATAGTTGCCACAAACTCGATGAATCAAAATCTTGCTCCTCGTACTATGTATGATTATGCTAAACCTAATTTAACAGAAGCTGAATCGAGTATTGTTAGGCCTACTATAGCTACTAATAATTTTGAACTGAAACCTAACACTATACAAATGATTCAATAATTTGTTCAATTTGATGGTTTGCAGGACGAAGACCCAAATACTTTTAGTAAATTTTCTAGAATTTTGTGATACCTTTAAAATAAATGGTGTTTCTGATGATGCCATTCATTTCGGTTATTTCCTTTTTCATTAAGGAATAAAGCCAAACAGTGGTTGAATTCTCTTCCACGAGGATCAATCACTATATGGGATCAAATGAACGAAAATTTTTTATTAAAATATTTTTCGTCGGCCAAAACGGCCAAGTTGAGGAATGATATCTCTTCTTTTGTGTAGATGGATCTAGAAACACTATACGATGCATGGGAGAGATACAAGGACTTACTAAGAAGGTGCCCTCATCATGGGTTACTTTTGTGGCTTCAGGTTCAAACCTTCTACAATGGTGTGAACCCCTCGACTAGGCAATTAATCGATTCAACCGTCGACAAAACCCTGAATAACAAGACTCCTGAGGTGGCCTATGAGTTTATAGAGGAGATGTCACTGAACAACTATCAGTGGCAAGTTACAAGGACAAGGCCAACAAAAGCAGCCAGAGTTTTCAACCTTGACGCAGTAACCATGCTATCAAATCAGGTAGAGATGTTAAATAAAAAAATTAATGGTTTGTGTTCTTCAAAGGTATACCCTGTAATGTATTGTGACTCAAACCTAAAAGGTGTGGCGAATCTTGAGTACCCCGCATGGACATGGTATGGAAAATGAACAGATGAACTATATGGGTAATAATCTTCGACCTTAAAATAATCCTTATAGTAACACTTACAATGCAGGTTGGAGGAACCATCCAAATTTTTCATGGGGTGGCCAAGGAAATCAGAGATAACAACCCCCTCCAGGCTTCCAACAGCAACCCTACCCACAAGAGAAAAAGTCAAACCTTGAGGAGATGCTGACAAAATTCATCGCAATGTTAGAAACTTGTTTCCAAAACACTAAAACAACACTAAAAAATCAGCAAGCATCAATCCAAGGGATTGAAAACCAATTGGGAAAACTTGCTAAACTCATCTCTGAACAACCGCAAGGTAGCTTGACAAGCAACACTGAAACAAACCCAAAGGAGAAACTTCATGTTGTTTTCGCTCAAAGTAGTGAAGGATTAGTAGAATCTGAATCTGAGCCAAGACAAGAACCTGTGGTAAGTGAAGGTAAGGTTGAGCTAAGCCAAGAAAAACCAAAACTGATAATTACAGAGTACCAGCCTCGAATGCCATACCCTAATGCGATGAAGAAAGATATTGCAGACAACAATTCAGTAAGTTTCTTAAACTTCTGAAGAAATTACATATTAACTTACCATTTCTTAAAGCTCTTTCGCAGATGCCAGACTCAATGAAATTTTTAAAAGATCTCTTGACAAAAAAATAGAGGTTAGACGAAGCATTGCATGTAGAGCTGAACGCAGTGTGCTCAGTAATTTTGCAAAATCAACTACCATAAAAATTAAAAGATCCAGGGAATTTTACAATTCCATGCTTAATTGGTAGTTTATCTGTTGATAATGCTTTAGCTGATTTAGGGGCAAGCATTAATGTTATGCCTTATAAAATGTTTAAACAGCTAGGTCTAGGGAAACCCAAACAAACTTGGATGAGCATTCAATTAGTTGATAAAACTATTAGAATTTCTAGGGGTCTAATTGAGGATGTGCTAGTAAAAATTGACAAATTCATATTCCCAGTAGACTTTGTTGTTTTAGATATGGATGAAGACAACACTGTTCCTTTAATTTTAGGAAGGGCCTTTTTAGCAACTGCCAGATCTAAAATTGATATTGGTATAGGAGAACTCATAGTTCATGTAGGTGACGAAATGATCACTCTTCAAGCTCTTGACTCGACTAGGACATCGAGCGGTAAAGGTGAGGATGTAAATTCTATTGATAACCAAATGGTTCAACCTTTCTTACAGGAAACACCATGAAATTACACAACTGAGCCAGATCATACACCTTGTGCCAATAAAAAAAGAAATTTATAAAGAACGAAGGCTTCAAATCGATGAACTAGACGAGTGGAAGACACATTTCAAGAAGAAATTAGGAATACACGAAGTAGACCCAACGCCATTTCGTTGGACAAATAAATTTAAGATCGGAGATCAAGTATTGTTAGATAAGACAAACCCTCGAATATCTCTTCTCGACCTTAATACAAAATAAGAAATCCCTTTTAAGGTACTCAACGTCTTCCCATACGGAATAGTTGAGTTAAGTAATCCTATAGTCGGTACTTTTAAAGTAAACGCTACTTGACTCGAACTATATATCGACAATAGAACTAATAGCATGAGAAAGAATTTTCAACTCTTCAAACCACCATGATTATGAGAATGAGAGGTAAGTCTAGCTTAAGACTTTAAACTAGAGCTTCTCGGGAGGCAACCCGAGCACTAACCCCATTAATTTTCATATTTTTATTTATACTTTTAGCACCTAACTACAAACTAACCAAGTTAATAAAGCGCAGGTTTCCATACCCCCACGGCCTTGCACACGGTCATGGTCGTAGCCGTATGGGTACCACCAGTAGGTAAATGGGCGTGGCCATAGACGTGTAGCAATAGGACAAAGTTTTTCCAACACACGGGCTGCAATAAATCACCACGACTGTGCGATGCGGCCATGGCTGACATTGAGAAAACCACGGGCTCTGACTAAACACTATGGCCGTGTGATACAGTTGTGGTCGACACTATTTTATCAACACGGGCGTGGCAACTTGCACACAGGCGTGGGATAAATGAACGAAGCACAACATGGCCATGCAATACTTGAATCTAATTATTACCTTAAAGTTTGAAATTTGCAAGGTTGTCATCAAAAAACCATAATTTTTGTGAGATTTTGAGCCTTAAGAGCATACATTTTTCGTGCTCACTTTATTGATTATGAGTGTGTCAATATTGATTTGTTATTCTAGAACTTGCTTTGATTATATATGTTAAGACCACACCATTGATTTGATATACAGAGATGATAAAGGCACTTAGGATTTAAATGTAAATCATGCCCCAAAACTCGTGTGGCCCAAAACGCATGGTTTCGATTTTAGATTTGTAGATTTTGCATTCGGATCTATCATTTTGTAGTTTTCCAACAGTTTTGCCTAAGTGGGCGGATAGCCCATTGGGCCCATTGGGCTTATTTCAACCGGTTAAGCCCGTTACAGCCTCAGTATCGCAAGGGTGCTCGTGACACTCTCAACGACTTACCGTCATTGTTCATATTCCAATTTACCATTACGAGCATTTGCACGCTCGAGTGATCATAGATGCCATTTTTAGGCTTTTCGACTTTCGGACGATTCACAGAACATTGCAAGCATGCATTCGGAGGGGTGTGAGATTACACACCTGAGTTTGAAATAAGTAACACGATACTCTCCGAAGCACCTAAGGATACAATCGATTAACAGTTAGTCTAAAACCTTAATACAACTTCTTCCAATTATTGAAATTGATTACAAATCTACATCACTTACCAACAATCCAAGAAATCCACTGCAAGAGATAGGTGTTCAGTTGGGCCCCTGATTAAGCACGTCGAGACCCAAAGTGCCACAGATTCGGAATAGCACATGTAAGGGTTTCGGCTTTCACATAGGGACAAACAAGATTCGGGGTGGAGAGGAGTATTCAGATTTGGCCTTTGGCTTGACCAAAAACCGAATGGGGAGGCAAGGTTAGGCAGCAAAGAGTAATAACCGTGGACTCAGATTTGGCTAGGGGGTTAAAGTAAAATAAGATTCCAAAGATTAGAAGAAAAGAAAAGGTCAATTGAAGATTAGAAGAAAAGGGGTTGAAATTCGGCTATTGGCAAAAGAACAGAGAAATGATTCAAAATGGGATAGAAGAGGAGGTTCGGCTTTTGGGGAAATTCTAGAGAAGAGATGAGAGAAAAGAACATGTGAAGGAGATGGCAGGGAGAGTTTCAGCCAAGTCCAAAAGAGAGAAAACAAGAAGATAGACAGTATACGAAAAGAAGAAGAGAAAATGTTCCAAAAAGAAACAACCCGAAAACACTTGAGTAGAAAATGCCAAAAATGAAAAAGAATGCCTAGAGAGACTAAAGACAATCTGACACCTCCCTTGATAAAACCAAATATGCACCTTCCCAAAATGCCAAGTTTTTTCTTTTTCCTGGCTGAATTTTCCTATCCCCTTCCCTATATTCGGCCAACTCTTCCCCCACTTGAATCCCATGATTCTCTCCCCTTTTTCCTCCCTAACATGCTCTCCACCACCCATTCAAACCATTTGACTAAGTCACCAACCTCCAAGGCAGAGTTCTGACTAAACTCTACTTCTTCCATCCAACTAACACAAAAATAAAAGCCTTTATTTACCAACTGTGGGATTCAAACTTCCAACCTCCTTGCACTACCCTTGATGTCACACCACCTTACCATATGCTCCACTTGTGTCTTAAAACATGCGCAACTAAAGATAAGTCTATAACCAAAGTCTAATTCCATTTAAAAAGGTAATCTAAAAAGAAATGCAAGTGCCAATACTTGAACCTTGGACCCTTTGATTCCTTGTGTAGCGTCACCCCTTGTCTCCCATGTGGCGCTATTTTCCATTAGACCACAACTTTTTTGTGTTATTTTTCTCCATATTTTATTCTTAAAGCCTACCTACTAACTCTAGGGTTTTACTCACCTAAAACCAAAATTTTACTAAAGCCCAAGTTTGATCCCGGGACTTCATAGAAGGCTCTTAACCTTACAAAATCACTCACCTAATAGGTCCAACTTGCATTAGTGTTGTTCTCTTGTTCTAAAAATTTTAAAACACTCTTACGCCTAAGGCCCAATGGGCCCAATTCTACGCCCAAATTTGGGTCGTTACAAATCTACCCCCTTAAAGAAATTTCGTCCTCGAAATTTCCAGCTATCTAATAGCGGTCTAACATAGGCTACTCTACCATGCTACCGATGCGCACACTCATTCCAATAACACTAATACACTTCTAACCTAATCTAGAAACCTCTTCACCCAAACAAATATGTAATCACAGAAGCAAACAGATATTTATCACACATACATAAAATTTCCTACATTCAAACACCACATCCAACCAAAACATACCGATTTAATGGTGATGGAGCAATCCCGAGCCTTATGTCCCTTAAACTCGCATCTCCAGCATGCTCCTGACCTTCTCCAGCATTCATCGAGGTGACCCCTATGGCAATATTCACAAGCCAAAAGTTTGGACGTGCCTTAACATGCTTCACAGAACGAGACTGCGGTCCTAGAGAACTGGATCTCTTTTTCTCTTACAATCCACGCACTCAACTCAAAGTGTTTCACCAATTTCTTTAACCTCCTTCAATACCTCCCTAACTAGCTGAGTCAGCGCATCAGCCCCGGCTCGGTCATGAGACCCCATCTCAGTCACTAGCGATGATGGTGCCTCCCTTCTAGGCATATACCCTGATAATGAAGATCCAGCCCTAGAACCTTGGCCTCTACCGCGGCCCCGTGTTCCTCATCCACGCCCTCTTGTACTCATACTGCTGAATCCTATTAATCTGACTAAGAGTTTTATGAATCAGTCTATAATTTCAATGTTTATTAACAAGTGTTTTATGGATGATAGATATAAGAGTTGTTCTCACAGATCGAATTTCCTAATGTCTCAGTCTCTACAGTCTTAGCTTTTATAGCTAGCAGTTTTAGTGTACTACTGCTAACTCTAGTAGTCTTTTCTCTATAGTCATTTCATCATACCCTCAGACATAAAATAAGAGGACTTACGGATTTGGTGCCGGAGACTCTCTGTGCCATACCTCCAATAATGATATATATCATATTTCAAATAAATTTTGAAAACATTTTCAACCCATTCCACAGTTGAGTTTGGAAACCGAGCTCTGATACCATAAAATGTAACACCTTAAACCCGACCTAGACATTATGACTAGATCCAGCATGTCACATAAAAGGGTTGTTTAACAAAAAATTGTGCGTTCGTTAAAAAGTTCGTATTCTCTTTGAAAACTTTGAGCTTTGTTGTTTGTGAAATTCAGATTTGATTTTATGGTTTTCTTGTAAAAATGTTATTATTAATATTATTTCTGAAAACTTGGTTTATAATAACAATCAGATTTAGTGAATTGCGGAAAGGTGATGTTTTGAAAACAGTTATTGTTGTTTTAAGAAAACCCAGAGTTTAATAGTTTATAGTTTGAATATAACCAAATTGTAAGCTTTAAAGAAAAATTAAAGTCCAATGGCCTTATTACAACATTAAACCCTAAATTAAGATAAATCTCAAAATAAAGTGAAACGAAAATTTACTGAAGTTTGGAAGTAGTACTCCGATGTATAGCCACCACAGAGTCCTCCGCAGCTCTAAATCTGCAATGCTGGGGATCACCTACAAGGTTAAAGCAGAGGGGTGAGTTACGAGAACTCAGTGTGTAATCCCCTAATCAGTCATTAACTAGGGCCCATACGGAAGCAGACTGGGCTGAAGCCCTATTCGGTAACAATGTGGGCCTTAGCCCTATAAACATGATCATGCAAACAAAATATGTAGCCCAACCTAATAATCCATCTGCGACACACCCCCGTACCAGCCCAACACACTTGTGGGGACCAAGCCAACCCATCCTGCCAAAACACACCAATATTGCAGAAAAGCTACTAAATACGAAATTTATGTCAAAGCCACAAGAATAACAGAATATACATGGCATAGCCACCAGATAGAATGTGGCAGAGCCACCAGATTACACTTTCTTCGATCATCAATATCCCAACCCCATGCAGAATGTCATGTATGCAAAGCATATATCAAAAATGATGTATGAAATAAATTACCATCATAACCAGTTAAACAGAATACACACAATCATACTAATTATCCCCTAATGGTATAACAGTAATTTACCGACCAAGGGTATTTCAGTAATTTTACCCACCAAGGGTATTTCAGTAATTTACCCACCAAGAGTGTTTCAGTAATTTTACCCACCAAAGGTATTTCAGTAATTTACTCACCAAGGGTATTTCAGTAATTTTTCCACCAAGGGTATTTTGGTAATTTTCCCTCTAGTGGTATTTTAGTAATTTACCCTCTTAGGGTATTTCGACAATTTTTCATTTAATGGCCTTTCCCAAGGCCTACTGTCGCCTCGAGCAACACGGAATCTTTTTGGGTCTCCACAGAACTATTGGGCCTAAAATTCATTTAACGCCCAAACGGGCCCACACACTGTGTATGTCTCAAAATGCATGGTTTCGATTTTAGATTTATAGATTTCGCATTTGGATCTATCATTTGGTAGTTTTCCAACAGTTTTGCCCAAGTGGGTCGAATAGCCCATTGGGCCCATTTGGCCTATTTCGACCCAGTTAGGTCCGTTACAGCCTCAGTATTGTGAAGGTGCTCGTAATACTCTCAATGACTTACCGCCATTTTTCATATTCCAATTTACCACTACGAGCGTTTGCATGCTCGAGTGATCACAGATGCCAATTTTCTGGCTTTTCTACTTTCGGTCGATTCACAGAACATTGCAAGCATGCATTTGGAGGAGTGTGAGATTACACACCTATTTTAAATACGTAACACGGTACTCTCCGAGGCACCTAAGGATACAATTGGTTAACAGTTAGTCTAAAACCTTAAAACAACTTCTTCCAAGTTTTGAGATTGATTAACAATCTACATCACTTACCAACAATCCAAGAAATCCACTGCAAGGGATAGGTGTTCAGTTGGCCCTCTGATTAAGCATGTCGAGACCTAAAGTGCCATAGATTCGGCAATGTCACAAGCAAGGGTTTCAGCTTCCACACAGGGACAAATGAGATTCGGGGTAGAGAGGAGTATTCAGATTCGGCCTTCGACTTGACCAAAAACTGAATGGGGAGGCAAGGTTTGGCAGCAAAGAGTAATAATCGTGGACTACAGATGGAATGATTCGGCACCTAGTAGCAATACCAAAGATGATATTCCGCTAGGGGGTTAAAGTAAAATAAGATTCCAAAGATTAGAAAAAAGAAAAGGTTGATTGAAGACTAGAAGAAAAGGGGTTGAAATTTGGCTATTGGCAAAAGAACAAAGAAACCGATTCAAAATGGGATAGAAGAGGAGGTTTGGCTTTTGGGAAAGTTCTAGAGAAAGAGATGAGAGAAAAGAACATGTGAAGGAGATGGTAGGGAGAGTTTCGGCCAAGTCCGAAAGAGAGAAAATAAGAAAATGGACAGTGTACGAAAAGAAGAAAAGAAAATACGTGAAAAAGAAAGAACCCGAAAACACTTGAATAGAAAATGCCAAAAATGCAAAAAAATGCCTAGAGAGAATAAAGAAAATTCGACACCTCCCTTGACAAAACCAAAAATGCACCTTCCCAAAATGCCAAGTTCTTTCTTTTTTCCTGGCTGAATTTTCCTATCCCCTGCCCTATATTCGGCCAACTCTTCCCCACTTGAATCCCATGATTCTCTCCCCTTTTTCCTCCCCAACATGCTCTCCACCACCCATTCAAACCATTTGACCATGTCACCAACCTCCAAGGCAGAGTTCTGACTGAACTCTACTTCTTCCATCCAGCTAACACAAAAATAGAAGCCTTTATTTGCCAACTGTGGGATTCAAACTTCCAACCTCCTTGCACTACCCTTGACGTCACACCACCTTGCCATATGATCAACTTATGTCTTAAAACATGCTAACTAAAGATAAGTCTATAGCCAAAGTCTAATTCCATTTAAAAAGGTAATCTAAAAAGAAATGCAAGTGCCAAGACTTGAACCTTGGACCTCTTGCTTCCTTGAGTGGCGTCACCCCCTTGTCTCCCATGTGACGCTATTTGCCATTAGACTACAACTTCTTTTGTGTTATTTTTCTCCACATTTTATTCTTAAAGCCAACCTACTAACTCCAGAGTTTTACTCACCTAAAACCAAAATTTTCCTAAAGCCCAAGTTTGATCCCGGGACTTCATAGAAGCCTCCTAACCTTCCAAAATCACTCACCTAATAGGTCTAACTTGCATTAGTGCCATTCTCTTATTCTAAAAATTTTAAAATGCTCTTACGCTCAAGGCCCAATGGGCCCAATTCTACTAGGCCCAAATTTGAGTCATTACAAATCTACCCCCTTAAAGAAATTTTGTCCTCAAAATTTCCAACTATCTAATAGTGGTTTCACACAGGCTACTCTACCTCAAAAAATGGCATTCCACCCCCCACTCAAATCGAATATGCTCTCACTAGTCACCACTTCCCACACACGGCACAACTCCCTCACACACTCCATACCTTGATCCACTCCACCATTTCCTCCTAGAATCCCTCTCTTCCACCCATTCAAATGATTTGACTGAGTCTTCTCTCTCTCTCTCCTGCAGAGTTCTAACTGAACTCTACTTCCTCCATCCACCAACACAAAAATAAAAACCTTTGACTTGACAAAAGTGGGATTCGAACCCCTTCCCTTCAGGCTCTCTCATTGACGCCACAACCCCCTTGCCATATGCTCTCTTGTGTTAGCAAAACACAAACAATTTCCTTAAGTCATGCTTCCAACAGTCCTCTCCCCTACAGAGCCCAAGGCTTGGACTCGAAATCGAGCCTTCCTAGAACCCCAGACACACCCAAATAACAAGCTAAACAAGCTCAACACATGCAATAGTGTAAAAAAAATGTCAGACCCCTAATTTTTGGATGATACAGTTCTACCCCCTCAAAGAAATTTTAGCCTCGAGATTCACCTGATTAAAAGAGGTGAGGGTATTACTGTCGCATTGCCTCCTCCGGCTCCCACGTGGCTTCCTTTGAACCGTGATTGTGCCACAACACTTTGACTAGTGGGACGGATTCTCTCCTCAACACTTTAACATCCCGCTCCAGATCCTGCACCGGTTCTTCTTCAAATGTCAGATCAGGTCTTATCTCAATTTCTTCCACCGGTACTATATGAGAAGGATCTGAGCGGTAGCGCTTCAACATAGAAACATGAAATACGTTATGTATCCGATTTCACTCAGGGGGTAGCTCCATCTAATATGCGATCGGTCCAACACTTTTCAACACTCGATAAGGCCCGATGACCCTAGGGCTTAACTTGCCCTTCCGTCCAAATCTCAATATCTTTTTCCACGGTGAGACCTTCAAGAAAACATAATCTCCCACTGAGTACTCAACTTCTTTACGCTTAAGATTTGCATACGACTTCTGTCTACCAGAAGCTTTTTTAATTGACCCCGAATCAACTTCACCTTCTCCACAGTTTCTGAAATCATTTCTGGACCCAAAAGCATCGCTCACCCAATTCTGTCCAACAAGTAGGGGTATGACACCTTCGACCATACAACGCCTCGTAGGGTGCCATCTGAATGTTGGATTGGTAACTGTTATTATATGCGAATTCCGCCAAGGGTAAATAATCTTCCCAACTGCCCCTGAAATCAGTCACACAACTTCTCAACATGTCTTCCAAAATCTGGATTACCCTCTCCGACTGACCATTAGTCTGTGGGTGAAATGCTGTGCTGAAATCTAGCCTTGTACCCAAAGCTCCATGTAACACTTTCCAGAACCGAGATGTGAATCTACGGTCCCTGTCTGAGATGATAGACACTGGTACACCATGTAGCCTCACAATTTCAGCAACGCACAACTTGGCCAACTTCTGTAATGAGTAATCAGTGCAAGCCAGTATGAAGTGAGCGGACTTAGTCAACCGATCCAAAATTACTCATACTGAATCTTTCTTAGTAGGCGTGAGGGGTAGTCCACTAACAAAATCCATTGCTATCCTCTACCACTTCTAGAGTGAAATTTTCAACGGTTGTAGTAGTCCCGAAGGCAGTTGATGCTCAGCCTTTACTTGCTGACATGTCAAACACTTATTTACGAAGTCGGTAACCTCACATTTTAGTCCTGGCCAATAATACTATTCCCGTAGGTCTCGATACATCTTGTTTCCACTGGGATACATAGTGTATGGGCTACTATGCACCTCCTTCAGAATTATCTATCTTAACTCAGAATCCTCCGGCACATAAATTCTTCCACGGAAACATAACACCCCTTCACTATTCAACCCAAAATCCACCGTCGCCCCACTTTTCACTTGCTAAAAATGAGAACCTAACGACTCATCCAATAACTGCTTCTCCTTAATCTTACTAACCCACGTCGATTTCACCTGAAGTTTTGCTAATAAACTACCATCCTCATAAAGGCTGAGATGAGCAAACATTGCTCTCAAATCCAATTCCACCTTAAGACTTAGTGCATCCGCCACCACGTTGGCTTTACCCGGGTGATACTCAATCGAGCAATCGTAATCCTTCAGCAACTCTATCCATATTCGTTGCATCAGATTTAACTTTTTGGGGTTAGGAGGTACTTAAGACTTTTATGGTCGGTGTAGATGGTCAAATTTTCCCCATATAGGTAATGTCTCTATATCTTTAGTGCAAACACTACTGCAGCTAGTTCCAAGTCATGAGTGGGGTAGTTCACCTCATGCGGCCTTAGTTGACGAGATGCATACGCCACTACCTTCCCTTCTTGCATCAACACACAACCCAAACCTGTGTGCGATGCATCATAATAGACAACAAATTCTCTCCCATTTTAGGTGAATCAAAATCCAGTACTTGATTGAGAATCTTTTCGCCTCTCAAAACTCTCTTACTACTTATCAGTCCAAACAAATTGTATTCCCTTACACAATAACTTAGTTAGGGGTGCAGCAATCAAAGAAAACCCCTCAACGAACCGTCTGTAATATCCAGCCAAACCCAAAAAACTTTGGATCTCTGACACTGACTTTGGTGGCTTCCAATCCAACACAGCTTCAACTTTTCGAGGATCAACCCTAGTCCCCTCGGCAGACACAACATGGCCCAAAAATGTCACTTCCTTCAGCTAAAACTTGCACTTTCTGAATTTGACGTAAAGTTACTTTTCCCTCAATATCTAAAGCACAACCCGAAGATGTAAATCATGCTCCTCCTCAGTTTGGGATTTATAGGGTTTAGATGACATATTTGTGCATTATTTACCCTATAAATACCAATCTGCAGCACAACTAGTTTAAATAGGGTTGGAAGACCCAATTTATCATATCGATGAAAGCGGCGGGTGCATTCATTAATCCGAACGGCATTACTAGAAATTCGTAATGCCCATAACGAGTGTAGAATGCAGTCCTGGATATATCTGCCTCCTTAACCCTTAGTTGATGATATCCCGATCTTAAGTCTATTTTTGAGAAAATCGAGGCTTCCTACAGCTAATCGAACAGGTCGGCTATCCTTGGTAGCGGATATTTGTTCTTAACCGTTAGCTTATTCAACTGACGATAGTCAATACACATACGCATCGACCCATCCTTCTTTTTCACGAATAATATCGGTGCTCCCTACGGAGATACACTTGGTCTGATAAATCCCCGATCCAAAAGCTCTTGGATTTGAGCTTTTAGTTTTACCAGCTTTTTCGGTGCCATCCTATAAGGGACGATGGACATCGGAGCCGTTCCTGGTAATAGCTCAATGTCAAATTTGATCTCGCGATTTGGAGGCAACCCCAGAAGCTCTTCCGAAAATATGTCCAAAAATTCATTTACGGTCCTGACATTCTCATCCGACAAATTACCAACATCAGTCGTGTTGACATAAGGCTATGAATGCTTCACAACCTTTACGCACCAACTTCTCAACCCTTAGTGTTGAAATCACATTGGACAGATAATTCATTCTCTCACCTATCACAATTAGTTCCTCATCCTCTGGAGTCTTTAATACCATACGCTTAGCCGCGCAATCCAAGTTCGCACGGTGTTTCACTAACCAGTCTATGCCCAGTATAAGATCAAACTCACCGAACGGCAGTTCCATCAAATCTTCCGAGAATACAACCCCTTGAACTTCTAGAGGCACACTCCTAAACAGCTTATTTGCTACCACCACTTGTCCTAAAGGACTAATTACCAACATTTCTCTATCAGCAAACTCAAATTGTATACCTAGAGTCCCAGACACAGTACAAGCAACATACAAGTGTGTAGACCTAATATCAATTAAAGCTATAAATGGCACATCAAATATGAGAAACGTACCGGTTATGACGTCCGATACATCATCATCCTCTCGACGTCGAGTAGCATAAACCAATCTGCTTGCCTCTTTGCATCTCAGACACTTAGACACCTCCGCCGGGTGCTCTACGACCACGTCCTATCCCATTTCCCCCTCTGGCCAGACCACGAGCTCTCGGTGGCTGCTGATCACCTCTCTCCGACTGCATAAACCTCTGACCTACTACCTGCATCTGACCAGGCTCCCGAGGACAGTCCTTTATCTGATGATCCTTAGACCCACATCTGAAACACCCATCAATTCTTCTCCAAAGACTCCCGGATGTATCTTCTTCAGACCGCACACAAGGTTGCAACGACCCACAAAGAATCGAACCCCAACTCGAGCTGGCCCATCCAACCTAGGCCTTTTTTGAAATCCTCCAGAAGAACCCGAAGACCCAAAACCTCCCTTATTCTTACCCTTTTCCTTGTATCGATTTTGTCTTTCAGAGCGTTCCACCTCTTCGACAATTTTTACTTTCTCAATCAAAGTGGTAAAATCTCTTTCTTTCTATGGAGCTATCAGAACCCGTAACTCATCCCGCAGACCATCCTTGAACCGTACATATAATTGGTCACGACTATGCCCCGAGCGTAACGACTCAAGCGCAGAAACTCCGCCTCATACTCTACTACAGATTTGTTTCCCTGAACAAGATTCAGAAATTCCTTCCTCTAGGCGTCCACAAAACTAGCCCTGACATATCTTCCCTAGAAAGCTACTTTAAAGAAATCTCAAGTTATATGATCCGCTTGTGTACCTTCCCTCACAGTAAGCCACCACTGGTATGCCTTATATCGCAGCAGAGACATTGCTCCTTTCGATTTTTATCCTACTATATACCCAGTCATCCATAATTGCTCCACGACCTCTAACCAAGATTCGCTATATTCGGGGAAACACTAGAGATGCCCCTAAAAACTTTGACCCCACTCGATCGGAGTCGCTCAGAAATGGATCCCCGAGCTACCAACCCAGTACTCTCTCTAGCAACCCATTCTAAAACTCGCAGCATTACTTGGGACAAGGCATCGTCCCCTCCAGTTCGATCATGAGACCCGCTTCTGCCACTGGTGATGCTGGCACCTCGCCTTTAAGCACATGCCCTGATTCTAAGGATCTAGCCCCAGCACCTTGGCCTCTACCACGGCCCCGTGTACCTCGTCTGCGTCCTCTTATACTCATATTGCTAAATCGAGTTAATCTGTTTAATAGTTTTATACATCAGCTTATTGTTTAAGTAATTATTTACAACGTTTTATGAAATAGTAGTGATGTGAGTTGTTTTCGCAACTTGATTTTTCCTAAAATTTTAGTCTCTATAATCTCAATTTCCCTAATCTAGGGTTTTCAGTACTACTACTATCCCTAGTAGTTTTTTTTAGTACAGTCACTCATATAACCAACTATAAAAAAAATAAAGGAACTTACAGATTTGGTGCCGGAGACTCAGTGTGCCATACTTCTAGTAAAGCCATTTATTTTCTAAACTATATTTCAAACAAATTTGAAAAAATGTTTTTGAATCCATTCTACAGTCGAGTTTTGTAACTGGGCTCTGATACCATAAAATATAACACCCTAGACTCGGCCTAGACGTTACGACCGGATCCAGCATGTCAAATAGAAAGGTTGTTTAAAAGTTTTGCATCCATTACAAATTTTACATCCTTTTCTAAACTCCAAGTTTGTTGTCGGTTTGAGAAAAACGCATTTTGCATAATGATCGTTTGTAAAAGTTGTTGATATTTTAAGTGATTATTTTAGATGTAAAAATCTAGGTTGAGTAATTGCGAAACGTGATATTTTGGAAAATCATTTATTAACGTTTTAAGAAAACCCCATATTAAACTTTTAGCAATAAATCATAACAGAAAAGAAAGTTTAAAAGAAAATTAAAGTTTAAAGGTCTTTTTACAAAATATTAAACCCAAATTAAAATAATCTTAAAAATAAAGTAAGGACCGGATTTACTAAATTTCGTGAATAAAACTCCGATGTATGGCCACCATAGAGTCCTCCGCAACTCCAAATCCTCTAACGCTGGGATCACCTGCAAGGTTAAAACAAAGGGGTGAGTTACGAGAACTTAGTGTGTAATCCCCCAAACGGTCATTATCTGGGTTCGAGCCCGCATGGAAGCAGTCTGGGCCGAAGCCCTAATCGGCAACAATCTGGGACTTAGCCCCATAAACATGATAATGCAAACAGAGGATGTAGCCTAACCCAATCCAACTAAACAAACCCCCGTCCAACCAATCACTCCTGTGGGGATCAAGTCAACCCACCCCACCAAACGCACCAATATGGCAGACAATCTGCTAATCACAGAATTTGTGGCAGAGCCACCAGAATAATAGAATATACGTGGCATAGCCACTACACAGAATGTGGTAGAGCCACCAAAATAACACTTCTTTCGATCATCAAACACAACCCATGCAACATATTATAAATGCAATGCATCATACGTACAAAAGTGTAAATAAAGCATATACATGATAACCATCCATAATCAAGGGTATAACGGTCATTTACCTTTCAAGAGTATTTTAGTAATTTACCCTTCCAGGGGTATTTGATAATTTTATCATTGAGCGGCCTCACCGGAGGCCTATGGTCACCATGAGCGACACGGGACCCTTTTTTGGGTCACTGCGGTACAATTAGGCCAAAAATTCATTTTAGGCCCAAACGGTTCTACACACTCGTGTGGCCCATTTCACATGGTTTTGGTCTCATTTTTCATATTTCACAGTCGCATCTATCATTTGATAGTTTTCCATCAATTTTGCCCATATAGGCCTATTAGCCTATTGGGCCCGTTCAGCCCACTTTGGCCCAGTCAGGCCCATTACAGTCTCAATTCCACGGGAGTGCTCGTGGCACTCTCAATGGCTTGCCATCATTATTCGTGTTTCAGTTTACCACTACGAGCTCTCGCATGCTCGAGTGGTCACAACTATCGATTTTTGGCTTTTCACTTTGGTAGATTCACGTAACATCGCAAGCGTTCATCCAGAAGGGTGTGAGATTACACACCTGTTACGAGCGTAGATTGAACCCCTTGAGATTATGCACCACAAGAAAGTGAACTTTTTCAACCAAGTGACCACTATTTGATTTTTATTTTTTAATGGCTAAAGCGAAAAATTCCCTTAATTGATTGATGCACAGGGGTTAGCATCTACTAATACTCGACACAAAAAGAAATCCAATAGTGTTTAATGCTACTTAACCTTATAATCGATGGAAACAGATCCTTTGAACAAAGGGAGTTAAGCACGTACGCCCTCAAAGATGATATCTAACTACAAGAAAAAAGAGGAGTTAGAAGCATATTAGGAACCAAAAGAATTAGATTCGGCAGTTGGTCCCTTCCCTCAAAGAGTTTTGGCTCTTACCAAACTTCCCGAAACCCGAACGTTTAATGAACAGAGAAGAGGGTAAGCTTGATCCTTAATGAAATCGACCTAGGCAAAGAGATGAGAGTTTTGGCTTTAGTAAGGAGAAAATGGAGTAAAGAAGATAAAGAAACAAAGAGAAAGAAAAATTACCTTATGATCATAGAAGAATCGAATAGACCAGGTAGATCTGATAGACCAAAGAACATCAAGCTTCAGGCTACAAGGTGTTCGGCTATTAGCAAAAGAAGAGAGGAATCGATTCAAATTGGAGAAAAGAGAAGATTTGGTTAATAGAGAAAAGAGCAGAAAGGAAATGAAGAAGAAGGGAGGTTTCGGCTATGGTGAACACACAAGAGAGAAAAGGTGAGAGGAAAGTAGAAAAGAATGTGTGAAAAGAGGTGGAAAGGAAAGATTCGGCCAAGAGGTGTTTAGGTAACAAGTAGAGGAAATAATGCACGAAAACAAAGTGAAAAGATGAAGAAAAGAGATGAAAAGAAATTCGACACAAGCAAGTTTGAGGAAAAGACCCAAAATCCTATGGTCCAAACGCCAAAAGCAATACTCTCCCCAAATGAATTTTGAAAAAAGGGTACTCCACCCCAATCTCAAACCGAATATGCTCTCACAAGTGACCACTTCCCACATACACGGCACAACTCCCTCACACACTTTACTCCTTGATCCACTCCACCATTTCCTCCTAGAATCCCTCTCTTCCACCCATTCAAATGATTTGACTGAGTCTTCTCTCTCTCTCCTATAGAGTTCTAACCGAACTCTACTTCCTCCATCAAGCTAACACAAAAATAAAAACCTTTGACTTGACACAAGTGGGATTCGAACCCCTTCCCTTCAGGCTCTCTCATTGATGCCACAACCCCCTTGCCATATGCTCTTTTTGTTAGCAAAACACAAACAATTTTCTTAAGTCATGCTTCCAACAGTCCTCTCCCTTACAGAGCCCAAAAACCAAAATTTTCCCAAGGCTTGGACTCAAACCCGAGCCTCCCTAGAACCCCCAAACACACCCAAATAACAAGCTAAACAAGCTCAACACATGCAATAGTGCAAAAGAAAATGCCAAACCCCTAATTTTTGGATGTTACAAGTTCAGAGTTAGATAACAAGTGAAGTCTAAGTGGATTCTTCCTCAGGTATTGTCTCAATCAATTGGTTTTTCCCACAAGTATTTCCCTAATTCATTCTTTTTGTCTTAGGATCTTTAGCTTGGTAGTTAGTTAATTTTAGGTTAAACAACAATTCCTTTAATTCTTAGATTAAATAATAAAAAGAAAGTTAGTATTAGTACTTTTGGTTCCTTTGGGTTGACAATCCGGTCTTGCCACTAAACTATACTACTGTTCAATAGGTGCGCTTGCCTCAAGTCATTGTCACAGTTAGTTTTTAGGCTAGATCATTCATATTATAAATTTTTAAGACTCTGACACACGATCAAATATTCTTATGTCTAGTGTCAAATAATACCTTTTCATGCATTATCTATTAGTTCATCTACATAGCATTTACATACTCATTCAAGCATATATCACATAACAGATGTTCCATTAATCATGTATCACATTTCACACAATCACGTATAATGATAAATTGACACTTGAGGTATGAAACATAAAGTGAGCACTATCACTACACATCGGATACGCAGATCTCCAGTCACACCAAATGACTTATAGAGTCCAACATACCCTATAAGTGAAGCATATAGCTAACACTCTCCTATTTCCCCTCACATGTCCCGTTGAATGGAGCTTAGCACACATTCCCTTATCCCTCCAACATGCCCCAGGGCCTAAACGCCCAAAATCACTATATATGTATATATGTGAGTACTCACAATCCTATGGCATGCCAACTATATCCAACGATTTCAAGATCACAAGGCCAAAATATCAAAAATCAAACATATATCACTTACCGATTATTGTGTACTATCATTGCATATTTTAATTTTAAGCAAAACACTTTCACTAACATTTAACATATACATAACATGTATACATTTTCACTTTCACGACAGTTATCATAACCACATTTCACATGTTATAGCATCTCATCTCAATTTACATATTCACAAACACATAAGCACATAATTCACAAGATAACATGAGTATGATAAAGCTTACACTCAGAATTCAGAGCAAGGGTTTAGGCTACTACCTAATTCCTAAATACACATTACTCGTGTCTACGAGCAATGATTTTGAACACTCACCAATACGCTTTTGTCAAGAAGCCGAAAGCTCAACTAGCCTTTTCTAACTCGTAGATGGTCCTAGTGAATCCGAAGCTTTAACACAACAAATTTACACAACAATACATTAAAAAATTATTCAAGGACTTACCACAAGCAATAAAAAACATAAGCCTAAACTAAGTTCTCATGTAACTGAAACCTTTAATATAAAAAACTTTTAATTTGAATATCTCAGTCTATATTCATTCTTTTCACCTAAAACCAATTCCGTTCATCTTACAATTCACCTATTACTAATTCCTAACCTTTAAACTACAAAAAAAATACTAAATTCATTTTATCGACTTTTTCGACATGTTTTATGGCTATTTTTCAAAAATCCATTAAAAATCAAGAAATATTTATCGAAACTTCAAAACAAGTTTAGAAACCTCTTAATCATGTCAAAACTAATTGAAAAACACTTTGAAACCACATTTTTACTCAACATCCCAAAATTCACCATTAACGTCTCTATTTTCGACTATTAATCAAAACATGCAATTTAATAACTAATAATTCAGTTTTAAAGACTAATTAAAATTAAAAACTAATAGGTAGACGGATGGTTACCTTAGATGGAAGAAAAATGAAGATTAGCAGAAAACCCAAAAAACTAACACAGTAAGAATATGACGAAATCTATAGAGTTTTGGGATTTTTTTTGAAGATTTATGAAGGTTTAATGCTTGGGGAATGATGGAAATCAAAAGAGTGAAGCTTTAACAAAGAAAATCGAGGATGAGAGGTTGGGAAAGCAAGGGGTGGCACTAACAAGCAAAAGAGAATAAATGACATAAAAACTGTAGGTGGGGGTATTTTTAGGTTTAATTTTAAAAATTGGTAAAACTGCAACATAAATGCTCACAATTTTGTCTCTGTTACAAATCAATCATTTTTTCAAAATTAAAGGTTTCCAAATTACTTTTTCAAAAATTATTTTGATTTTTTGAAAATCATAATCGAAAACATTATCGATATACCATGTTGCAAAAATTCTAAACATTCTAAGGCTAAAATTCCTAAATTACCCCAAAAACTCCTAGGTCATATTTTAGGGTGTTACAGGAAAAGTTCAAAGCAAGATACAATAGCTAATTCTACAACTAATGCCAAGTACATTATAGCTAGTGAGGCTGCAAATGAGGTTGTTTGGATCAAGAAGTTTATGTCTAAACTAGGGGTTGTGCCTAGCATATCAGATGCTATAGAACTTCGTTGTGACAATAACGAAGTTGTTACACAAGCAAAGGAACCAAGATTTCACCAGCGATGCAAACATATACTTAGACGCTTTCGTCTCATTCGAGAAATCATTGATCGATGAGATGTGAAAATATCCAGTACCAATAGATGGCAACATTGTTGATCCACTAACGAAGCCTCTAACGCAGCAGAAGCATGATCGTCACACTAAGTCACCTGGTATTAGATATATGATTGATTGGTCTTAGCGTTAGTGGGAGATTGTTAGAGTATGCCCAAAAACTAATCATGAGATAATTGTAATCACATACTCATTTTACCTTGTTTATTAATATAAGGCATTGCCATTATTATTTCAGTTTCTTTTTCTGTACATATAAATAAACTGAATTGTAATAAATTCCTAAGAGAATATGATTACTTATAAAAGGTCCTTAGTCAAGTATTATTGTGGAATTGGACAACAATAATGCATTGAGACTAATGTGTAGTTGATTGATGACAAAGAGTTGTGATTGACATAAGGATGCCAAAATCAATACATAAGTATGTGTTAGAGAACAACATATTGGACTGACTCGATATGAATATGTTTCTTGGATTATTATGTAATAGTCACAATATTACTCATAGTGATAACTACGTATACGATTCTTAGACTTGAGATCATCATTGTCCCAACATCATGAGTCGTATATTTATATATAGTCAAAACATCTATCGTAACAGGCTTGTGCTATAAAGACTAATGTTGGATATAGCACAATCCATATATTTAGATATGGTTGAACAAGATAGGATTTATCCCTTCTACATAATGGGAGCAATATCTTATGCCTCTTGATAGAGTGAGATTAGAAATGCATGGCCATGCTCGAATATCACACTTATTTGTTTATTGCAGCCTACTTAGAAAATCAAGAAATATGAGATTGGACTATACAAGTGTGACTATTCCATGACTTGTGTCCAATCTAGATATTAAGGATAAAATGATATAATACATGAAAAATTTTCATAAAAAGGTTATGTCGAATCACGACTTCTTCTAACTTGGGTGGCAATGATGCATTGCTAGATGTCACCCATTGCTTGTAATGTTAGAAACGTTCTAGTATTACTACCAACGTTACAAGAGCCTACAAGGTCATGCCCTATAGTTGAAACGAACAGAATCCAAATACATTTGGTATTGTATTTATGTAACAACCCAAACCCGGCCCATGAGTCCCTACCGGATCGGTATGTCACTAATAAAATAATTTGAAACATTTTGGGTGTCCGGTGAAAACTTGTTAAAATGTGGCTAAGGTTTTAAAACGGGGTTTGACAAAATTTAGTTGGGATTATTTTTATAAAGATGGTTGGGTTGATAAACCCTTTGAAAACTTTTGATCATGTAAAATTTAAAATCGTCAAGGTTTTAATTGACTTGGTGTATGTTGTTACCCGATGGTAACATCTTTGAAAACCAGAGTGCTTATTAAGTTGGAAAGTGTTGCTTTTAACCTGGTTTACATAACATTTGTAAATTCATTTGTAGTATAGCATAAGTAAAGCAAAATAACTATGTAAACATCCAAATAAAATTTAGCGGCCTTATTACAACCCAAATTAAAAAGACTTAGAAAATAAATAATGTTAACTATAACAAAATAAATTGAAATCCATCGAATAAGCATGGCCGCCGAGTCCTCTCGGCTCCATCTCCGCGATCTACTCATCTCGCAAAATGGTAAGGGAAGGGTGAGTCACCAAGACTCAGTGTAAATCCCCACCCAGAAATTCAACTCATACACAATTTATTAATAAACATGCAAATATGCAACCCCACTAACCATCCGATTCTTAACTACCCCGTGGTCAAAACCACAGTGGTCAAAACCACGGGTGACTAGTGTCACAAATTTAAATGATGGGGCCAACCCATCGTGTGGTCAAAACCACTTGATGACCATAGGTCACAAAATATCATAATGTGGTCAAAACCATCGGTGGTACCAAACCAATGGGACTTAGTCACAATTATCATCGGTGTGGTCAAAACCATCGTGACCAAGTCACAATAAATCGATGGGGCCAACCCATCTTGTGGTCAAAACCACTGGTGACAGTCTATAAGATCATCCCCCTCCTCTTATCAATCCCACCATCATCATGCTTACATCACAAATATCATATATCATGCATTTAATAGCATATGATGGCATACACATACATCATAGATCATGAGTTAGGGACTTACCAAATCCATGCTTATGTCCACAAGCACTACCACAATGATAAAAAACAACAATATAGTCATGTAAACTAATAAAGTGTGTAGTGAATTTTTACACACCTGATACTACCACGAATCCTAGATCCCAAGATCCGATCTACGACACTAGATCTCTTGACCTATAATCGCCAACAACATGATTAGGGACTTAGCCTATTCGGCCAAACCAAATTAATACCAAAGGCTCTTTTATGACTTACCTTGAACGGATTTGATTTCCAAACAAATCCAAATCGCCACTTGATTAAGACTCGCCAAAATTCCTTTAACAACCCACAAAAAGATCACCACCACATATATTACATAACATGGCCTTTGGCCGAAAGTCATAACCTACATACCGAGCTTACCTTAAATCCGGAAGACCTCTCAATTCTTCTTAATGTCGGCTTCTAAAAGGGTTACAAATCCAAGATCCCTAATAGGTTTAGTCATACAAAATTCAAGGTTAAGCCTCATGGTTTCGGCTATAACAAGAATAAAGATTAAACAGGAGTGTCCTTACCACACTTATTGAATCGGCAAGACCTTGGTTAGGGAGGATTCTACCTAGTACAAGATGAAAGGTCCGAATTTTCTAAAGAGGGGTAGGTTCTTAAAAGAAGCAAGAGAAGAAGAGAACTTTTGAAGAATTTTGGCAAGAGAGGCTAGGGAGAATTCAAGAGAGTTTGGAGAGAAAGAAAGAATTTTTATGAAATTCTACCCTCTCTCTAAGTGATAAATCGAATGTGGACAGCCCTCCCCCAAGGAGTCCTATAACCGGCCATCACCTTGCTTTTGTGATTAATTTGGCTTTTAATTATCAAAAGATAAAGCAAGGTTTATCTTTCATTTATCCTTTAATCTCCTCAAACAAATTAAATGAAAATAAGCTATTAACACCTATACCGCCAGCCGAATTTTAGAGCAAAAATTAAGCTCAACCTTATCAAAGTAAGAGTCCAAAATCAAGCCATCACCTCACCCTCTTCACGCCAGCTTCCAAAAAAAATAAAAACCCCAATTGTAGCTCCCTTGGTTCGAACACAAGACCACACTAACGCAGCCCTCCTTGCAACGCCTCATGCCATTTTCGCAATTAACTTTCATGTCATATAACCTCCCCATTTAATTATAAGGCCTTCATACCTGGCCCCCTTTCCTTTAACGCCAAAAGCCTAAAAATAAAACACCCCTTGCGTCCATCATGACTCGAACTCGAGTCCATACACCAAGGCCCTTAAGTGGCGCTCCAAGCCACTCCACCAACCCGACTCCCATGTCAAAACCTTACCCACAAAATTCTTTAAAGCCTTCTTAACCCTTTCTAATGCCCAAAAGCCCAAAAGAAAAACATTTCCCCTTGTAACTCCCAAGAATCGAACCTCCTCCTTGCAACACCCTTAGACGCACCAAGCCAATCATGCCAATTAAATCCTTGTGTCATGTTCCTTCCCAAATTTTCCTTAACCCTTATCTCACCTAGCTCCCTTCTTTAAACACTTAAAAGAATTTTTAGTTCTAAGTCAGGCCTAGCTCGGGGTTATTTCTAGTCCCTAGATCATAGCATGCATAATTTTTTTTTCCAAGCAAGCACATGAAAAATAATTTAATTCCAAACAACCCCTAATTCAGGATGTTACAGTTCTACCCCTTAAAAAGAATTTCGCCTCAAAATTACCTCGATCAAGAGTTGGGGTATTGCCACGCATCACATCCTCGGGTTCCCATGTGGCCTCCTCCGTACCATGGTTTCGCCATAGCACTTTTACCAAAGGCACTGACTTTCTCCTCAAAACCTTGACATCTCGATCCAAGATCCGACTGGCCTCTTCAAAGATAAGTCCAGATTCACTTCAATTTCCTCAACCGGTACCACGTGTGAGGGATCTGATCGATAGCGCCTCAACATCGAAACATGAAAGACATCATGGATCTGGCTCAATTCTGCTGGCAACTCAAGCTGGTAAGCTACCGGTCCCACGCGTTTCAACACCGTGTACGGTCCGATGAATCTAGGGCTTAGCTTGCCCTTCCGGCCAACCACAGCACCTTCTTCCAAGGTGATACCTTCAAGAAGACCTTATTACCCACTGCATACTCAACATCTCTACGCTTAAGATCGGCGAGGATTTCGCTTTGTCGATGCCTCCTTAAGACGATCCTGAATTACTCTAACCTTATCCTCCGCTCTCGCTACTAACTCGACCTAACATCCGACGCTCTCCTAGTTCATCCCCAACATGTAGGAGTACGACATTTCGACCATACAATACTTCATACGGTGCCATCCGAATGCTCACTTGATAACTGTTGTTATAAGTTTAACTCACCAAAGGTAGGTACTCTTCCCAACTACCACTGAAATCCAAAACACAGCCCCTCACCCTCTTCAGCTTATCAAAACTCTCTTGCTGCTTCTAAGCCCACACAAACGGAATCCCTTTTCTCAACAGCTTAGTCAACGATGTCACATTAAGGAGAAATTTTCCACAAATCTCTTATAATATCCCCGCCAACCCCGTAAAACTCAATTTCAGAATCGACTTTTGGTGGCTTCCACTCCAATACCACCTCAATCTTACGGGATCCACCACGATGGCCTCAAATTGAAACAACATGCCCTAGAAAGGTTACCTCCTTGAGCCAAAACTCACACTTGCTGAATTTGGCGTACAACTGATTCTCCCTTAGAACTTGCAGAACCACATGAAGATGTGCGTCATGCTCCTCCTCTGACTTCGAGTACACCAAAATGTTGTCTATGAAGACCACGACGAACCGATCCAGATAGGGTTGGAAAACCCGGTTCATCATGTCCATAAATGCTGCCGGTGCATTTGTCAGACCAAAAGGCATTACCAGAAACTTGTAGTGACCATACCGAGTACGGAATGCCGTCTTGTGGACATCAGCCTCCTTCACCTTAAGCTGATGGTACCCTGACCTAAGGTCAATCTTAGAGAACACCGATGCCCCTTTGAGTTGATCGAACAGATCGTCAATCTTGGGCAAAGGATATCGGTTCTTTATTGTCAACTTGTTCAGCTGCCGATAGTCTATGCACATCCTCATTGTCCCATCCTTTTTCTTGACAAAAAGAACTGGAGCTCCCCAAGGCGATACACTTGGTCGGATGAACCCTCTATCCAACAGTTCCTGAATTTACGCCTTCAACTCTACCAATTCTTTCGGCGCCATCCGATACAGAGCTATAGATACGGGCGCGGTTTCGTAATGTGTCGATACTAAATTCAACCTCACGGTCCGGAGGTAGACCTGTAAGTTCATTTGAAAACACATCAAGATAGTCCCTCACAAATCCGGACATCTCCCACAAAGAACATCCTTAGCTTCCAATGCATGACATGCACTACATAAGCTTCACAACCCTTCCTAACCATCTTTTTCGCCTTCAAATAAAAACCAAATTAGACAGTAATCCCTCCTTTTACCTATCATCACCACCTCATCACCTTCCACGGTCTTTATTACCATGCGCTTAGTCAAGTAATCCAAAGCTAGCTCGATACTTTACTAGCCAATCCATCCCGAGGATTAGGTCAAACTCCTAACAGTAGTTCCATCAAGTCTTCAAAACACGACCCCCTGGAGTTCTAGGGTACGTTTCTATAGAGTTTACTTACTTCTATAGAGTGACCTAGTGGGGCTTAATACAGTCATCTTCCTAGAAGTAAGCTCAGAGTCTAGATGTAAAGTTTCCACTACGCTACTAGCAATGTATGAGTGGGTTGAGCCAATGTCAATCAAAGTATTATAGGGCACACCAAAGATCAAGAACATACCTAAGTTATGACGTCCGGTGGTCCGCCTCCTCTTGATGCCTCGTGGCATAGACTAGACCAGTTGCCTAGCCTCAGCATCACCCAGTTACCTCCCCTCGGTACCCTCGACCTCCAAAGACCATTACCTCCTCTTCCTGCACCACGACCCCTCGCTGGTTGTTGGTTATCCATTCTATTCGGTGCTCAATCCTGACCCTCAGATCTCAGTCTAGCTACTTTCTTCAGACAATCCCTAACTCGATGCTCCAAGGACCCACACTCGAAGCATCCCCGATTACCATTCCAACACTCCCCCATGTGAGACTTGCCACACTGAGCACACCGTGGCGGCCATTGAGGATTAGCAGCAGTAGGCCTAGCAGCTTGATCTGACCCATCAAACCTTGTCCTCTTCTGCTGATTACCAGAAAACTTTGAAGGTCGGGAGCTCCTCTTATTCCAATCCCGATCTTGGTTCCGTCTAACCGACTGTCTTACCCCTTCAGCAACCTTCAATTACTCCACTAAGACCGTGAACTCCCATTCCTGCTGTGGAGCTATCATCATTCTCAACTCATCTCTCAGCCCATCCTTGAATCTAACACAGTGTTCATGCTCGGTACCCACAATACCACGAGCATATCTACTCAATCGAAGGAATTCAAATTTCATACTCCGCCATCGCCTTATTGCCTCAAACCAGTTCAAGAAAGCCTTCATTGGCATCCATGTAGCTAGTTTCGATATACTTCTTTTGATAGGCATCTCAAGAATTCCTGTGAGATTTTCGCCACCGCTCCATCCCTTATAGCGAGCCACCACCGATATGACTCATCCCAAGCAAAGAAATTATACCTTCAATTTCTCCTCACCAGAAAATCTAGGTCATCCATGATCCTTTCTTGCTTCCAACTAGTACTCTGCCGACCGGGTGCCACTCAAAACTCCTCTAAACACCTCTCTCCGTTAGCCCAGAGTCATTCAACCACGATTTATGGGCTCAGATCGCGCCCGACCTCAAAGAACTCGCTCCAATACCAGAATAATCGCTTGGGATACCACGTCGTTACCACCGTCTAATCTTAGAACTCGGTTTTGCTGATGATCCAAGATCTCATTTCCGCACCTATGTCCGGACCTGTGGCTTTCGGACAAGGTCATCCTACCCTTCCACGACCACGGGGCGGATGTCCTCGACCTCTTGTACTTATTTCTAACGATTGCATTTATCTATTTAAGAATGTTATGCATTAGTACTTGTTTCACTGGATTATTCACGAAGAAATTTTATGATAGAAGTTTTAGGAGTGGTTCTTTCGTAATTATACATGCACACAGTTTTCCATTCATTCATTCAAAGAGACGTTGTAGTTTTCATTGTGATTGTTTTTCCACTACCCATGGGTATTTTCGTAATTTGTCCTACAAGGGTATTTTTGTAATTTTTCAAAAATAAAATTTCTCGAATGATTTTGTCAAAAAGCATTTTGAAACTCTTAAATTCCTGGGGTATTTTGAAAAATTTTGAAATCCGGGGGTATTTCGGTAATTTTAGACCTCAAGGGTATTTCGATAATTTTTCATAAATCGGGTGAATTTATAAAATTTAATAAATCAGGGACATTTCAAAAGTTGTAAAACTTTGATGGTTGCTTTTTGAGAATTGCCTTTTCCAGAATAATGATGTTGCAAAATTTTGAAAATCAGGGTTATTCAGGTAATTTTGTTGGTTAGGGGTAATTTTGTAATTTCACCACTAGGGGTATTTTAGTAATATTTTTTCATAACAAGATTTCCAAAATTTGGTTTTTATGGATTTCACAAAAGAAGGATATCTTGAAAATTTTCTATTTGGAAATTTTCTTACGGAGGGTATTTTGGTAATTTTCAAGCCAAGGGTATTTTGGTCATTTTTCAAACTGAGGGGTATTTTGGTCTTTTTTTCTTTTTAAAACAAGGTTTTAATTGCCTTAAAAACAAAACGGCTAGTCCCTTTCGGGTTTTAGTTATCAGTTTAGCTTTGTGAGTGTGTCGACTCAATAGGATGAACCGTCACTCACGCACTGTAGGATTCGAGTGAGTAGGAGGTGAGTCACTAGGATCGCTTAAATACCGTGCTCCCACCGAATCCAATCCTAGACATGCGATAACGATTGCCACATCCCTTGCCCAAAGGACAACTCACGGGTTGTTTAGGAATTATTAAATCTTATGCATCATTTGTTGGGGTATACTAACCTTGGGTTCAACAATTTCTATTCTAATAGTCTACGTTCCCAATTTACCCTTCTACCCCTCATCAAATATTCACAAAATGGATAGAAGTACTTACCGGGTGGATAGGTGCCGAGACTCGGTGCCATGTCGTTCAAGCCAAAAACAGCTTCCCAAAACATTCTAATAAGGCCTACTAACAATAATAAAACATTTTGGGCCTTGGGCCCCCAAACCGAAGTTTTGAACCTGCTCGATATCAAAATGTAACACCCCAAACCCGCCCATGAGTCCTGACTGATCTGGTATGTCACGAGTAAAATAATTTGAAACATTTTAGGTGTCCGGTGAAAACTTGTTAAAATGTGGCTAAGGTTTTAAAACGGGGTTTGACAAAATTTAGTTGGGATTATTTTTATAAACATGGTTGGATTGATAAACCCTTTGAAAACGTTTGATCATGTAAAATTTAAAATCGTCAAGGTTTTAGTTGACTTGGTGTATGTTGTTACCCGATGGTAACATCTTTGAAAACCCGTAGTAGTTATTAAGTTGGAAAGTGTTGCTTTTAACCGGTTTACATAACATTTGTAAATTCATTTGTAGTATAGCATAAGTAAAGCAAAATAACTATGTAAACATCCAAATAAAATTTAGCGGCCTTATTACAACCCAAATTAAAAAGACTTAGAAAATAAATAATGTTAACTATAACAAAATAAATTGAAATCCATCGAATAAGCATGGCCCTCGAGTCCTCTCCTACCCATCTCCGCGATCTACTCATCTCGCAAAATGGTAAGGGAAGGGTGAGTCACCAAGACTCAGTGTAAATCCCCACCGAAAAATTCAACTCATACACAATTTATTAATAAACATGCAAATATGCAACCCCACTAACCATCCAGATTCTTAGCTACCCCATGTGGTCAAAACCACCGGTGGTCAAAACAACCGTGACTAGTGTCACAAATTTAAATGATGGGGCCAACCCATCGTGTGGTCAAAACCACCGATGACCATAGGTCACAAAATATCATAATGTGGTCAAAACCATCGGTGGTACCAAACCACCGGACTTAGTCACAATTATCATCGGTGTGGTCAAAACCACTGGTGACCAAGTCACAATAAATCGACGCCAAACCCATCTTGTGGTCAAAACCACCGTGACACCCATAAGATCATCCCTCCTCTCATCAATCCCACCATCAACATGCTTACATCACAAATATCATATATCATGCATTTAATAGCATATGATGGCATACACATACATCATAGATCATGAGTTAGGGGACTTACCCGAAGTCCATGCTTATGTCCACAAGCACTACCACAATGATAAAAAAAAACAACAATATAGTCATGTAAACTAATAAAGTGTGTAGTGAATTTTTACACACCTGATACTACCACGAATCCTAGATCCCAAGATCCGATCTACGACACTAGATCTCTTGACCTATAATCGGCCAACAACATGATTAGGGACTTAAGCCTATTCGCCAAACCAAATTAATACCAAAGGCTCTTTTATGACTTACCTTGAATGGATTTGATTTCCAAACAAATCTCAAATTGTCACTTGATTAAGACTCGCCAAAATTCCTTTAACAACCCACAAAAGATCACCCACATATATTACATAACATGGCCTTTGGCCAAAGTCATAGCCTACATACCGAGCTTACCTTAAATCCGGAAGACCTCTCAATTCTTCTTAATGCTGGCTTCTAAAAAGGGTTACAAATCCAAGATCCTGAATAGGTTTAGTCATACAAAAATTCAAGGTTAAGCCTCATGGTTTCGGCTATAACAGGAATAAAGATTAAACACCGAGAGTGTCCTTACCACACTTATTGGAATCGGTAGCACCTTGGTTAGGGAGGATTCGGCCTAGCACAAGATGAAAGGGCTGGAATTTTCTCTAAAAGAGGGGGTAGGTTCGGCTAAAAAGAAGCAAGAGAAGAAGAGAACTTTTGAAGAATTTTGGCAAGAGAGGCTAGGAGAATTCAAAGAAGCAGCTTGAGAGAAAGAAAAGAATTTTTATGAAATTCTACCCTCTCTCTAAGTGATAAACGAATGTGGACAGCCTCCCCAAGGAGTCCTATAACCTACCATCACCTTGCTTTTGTGATTAATTTGGTTTTAATTATCAAAAGATAAAGCAAGGTTTATCTTTCATTTATCCCTAATCTCCTCAAACAAATTAAATGAAAATAAGCTATTAACACCTATACCGCCAAATTTAATTTTAGAGCAAAAATTAAGCTCAACCTTATCAAAGTAAGAGTCCAAAATCAAGCCATCACCTCACCCTCTTCACGCCAGCTTCCAAAAAAAATAAAAACCCCAATTACAGCTCCCTTGGTTCGAACACAAGACCACACTAATGCAAATTTCCTTGCAACGCCTCATGCCATTTTCCCAATTGACTTTCATGTCATATAACCTTCCCATTTAATTATAAGGCCTTCATACCTGGCCCCCTTTCCTTTAATGCCAAAAGCCTAAAAATAAAACACCCCTTGCGTCCATCATGACTCGAACTCGAGTCCATGCACCAAGGCCCTTAAGTGGCGCCCCAAGCCACTCCACCAACCCGACTCCCATGTCAAAACCTTACCCACAAAATTCTTTAAAGCCTTCTTAACCCTTTCTCTAATGCCCAAAAAGCCCAAAAGAAAAACATTTCCCCCTTGTAACTCCCAAGAATCGAACCTCCTCCCTTGCAACACCCTTAGACGCACCAAGCCAATCATGCCAATTAAATCCTTGTGTCATGTTCCTTCCCAAATTTTCCTTAACCCCTTATCTCACCTAGCTCCCTTCTTTAAAACACTTAAAAAGAAATTTTTAGTCCTAAGTCAGGCCTAGCTCGGGTTTATTTCTAGTTCCTAGATCATAGCATACATAAATTTTTTTCCAAGCAAGCACATGAAAAATAATTTAATTCCAAACAACCCCTAATTCAGGATGTTACAATTTAATTGTCACATGAATTAAATTAATTTTTAATTAATTTAATTTGAAGTTAAATATTAAACACATTATATGTACAAATTGGTTATACACAAATAGAGAACATAAATAAAATTAATATATGAATTTGATTGATACAAAATATTAATTGTATATATTTTATTGAATTTATTATATAAACAATTATATTAATTAATTTCACCAAAATATAAAAGACATGGAAATTAATATTCTTTTGGGGAAAAATGAATATTATCTCTTCTTTAATAGACACATGAAAAATTGTTATTTTGAAATATATGTTTATAATTTGTGAATAAATTCTCTATATTTTTTGGTAGAACAACAATCTCTCAAAAGTTTTATTAATAGCTCTATCGGTGCCATCTATTTATAGGAAAAGAAGATAGAACCATTGTAGAGTTATAGAGGTTTATTTTAAATAGAAAAATAACATTCTACTTAGAGTAGGAGAGGGTCAAACGACTCACCGCTTGTATTTCTACTAAGGTTGTCACCCATTCATGTTATATGAGGGGTTTTCAACCTTTCTTACATCGAGTCCAAGTACGAGTACTTCATGGGCCTTTTTGATCTAATACTTTGTAATATGATCCAACCCAATTCAATTTTTCCATTTCCCAGAATAAACTTTAATATTTACATATTAAATAATTTTCTCATCCCAAATTTACCCCAGTAAAATTTTGACTATTTTACCCCCGTTAAAATTTTGACGATTTTACCCCTATAAAGTTTTGAGAAAATTCGTTCAATATGTAACAACTCAACATGTTGACTGTGACTGAATGATTTATTTTCTTTTTTGGGCTTCAAAACAGTCTAAGAATATAAACTCATTCTTCCATCATTTTTTAAGCAATCCTATATAGTATTGCAAGTTTCCATTTTTTATTTTCATTTTTATTTCTATATTTGGAAACTTACATTTACTTTCAAATTATTTCATTTCTCCATTTAGAGAAAACCATAATCATTCCTGAATGTTTCTCATTTCTCTTTTTCTATTCATTTAGTTCTTTTCTATTAAAACACGCAATCCATTTTGGTTTCGATAAGCTAGCTAAGGGATCGATTGGACATATGTAGATTTTCAAATGATTTATAATTAAGTTCTGGATTTTTGCCTATTAATTATAAAACCATGTAGCCATGAAGTCATTTCACTATAATATGGTGCTTAAGCTCTCCCCAACGACATACCATTATGAAAGCAAATAGTCAGTGCTCGTCTAATAACCTTTTCATAAATGTATTACCCTTATAGGATATCATTGATCTCTTTGGGATAATATCTGTTCTCCCAATATGATATTATTTATCTCATGGTAACCATTACATATTCCTTCATGAAAAGTCAATCATTATCAGTTAGTGATCAAGTCATCTATCACAAAGACGAACGACCCGTGGCCACTTTTACTGTTCATCAACCATGTAATGACAATGAGACGATATCATTTTCCCATGTTTTGGGCAATGAACTCCACTGTTGTGAATGACGCTACATACTACAGAAGTCGTACACCCAATACACTAGCTTTCGGTTCCTTATCTATCTGAACTGAGGCTTTTGCTTACATCGAAATGCACGAGTCACACATACATAGTGTAACATCCTGCCCGATGGAACCTTAGTACTTAAATATTGCTCTAAACATAAGAAGGATATAATAAGTGTAGAAGCTTATAAGTGTTAGAACAAGACTAAGTATAAAAACTACCCAAATGCGTCTGTGATGCCTTGAGAGATTGGCAAACACTGGGTTAGTATGTAATGAACAGGAAAGTGTTGGATGAGGAAGGATTCGCACTAGGAGCATAAAAATGTGTTTTCGTATGGTAATGGATCCCGATCAAGCAATTACTGATAATGTAGAAAGTAACGCGCCTGCTCCCACTCAAAGGATAGCACCAGCCACATCTAGGCCGAATGATAGTGGTGAGGGAGGAGAGGCTAAAATGCCTTCTTTCGAATAATGAGCAAGTGGTTTACAGAGTTCGTTCAAATGAATTCGGCTACTCCATAACCTCTACCCCCACAAGTACCTATGGTGCCACAAGTTGTAGATTCGATCAGATTGAATAAACCCCTTATGGACAATATTCAAAAGTATAGGGCCAATGAGTTTAGGGCTACATCTGATGACGATGCTGAGCAAGCTGAGTTTTGGCTCGAGAATACCCTTCGAGTATTTGATGAGATGTCATTAACTCCGAAAGAATATATAAAATGTGTCATTTTGTTGTTGAGGGATACGAGTTATAATTGGTGGAAGACGTTTATATTTGTAGTTCTGAGAGAGAGAATCACCAGGGATTTCTTTCAAGCTGAGTTCAAAAAGAAGTATATCAGTCAACAATTTATTGATCAGAAACGTAAAGAGTATTTGGACCTAAAACAAGGTTGTTTGTCAGTTACTGAGTACGAACGAGAATTTTTAGGATTGAGCCAGTATGCATGGGAATGTGTTTCGACTGAAGCTACTATGTGTAAACGCTTCATAGAAAGGTTGAATGAGGACATTAAGTTGTTGGTTGGGATACTCGATATAAACAAATTTGTTGTGCTAGTTGAAAGAGCATGCAAAGTTGATGAGCTCAATAAAGAAAAGAAGAAAGCTGATTCAGAAGCTCGTGATGAAAGAAAAATATCGATGAGTAAGTTTTCTCAACCTTCAACCAAGAGATTTAGAGAGGCAAGAAATTGTTCAAATGCCTCGTTTGGACATTCAAGTAGAGATCATTTGAGACAAAGTGCTGGTCCACAAACTCAAGCTCCGAATGAATCAAGTTTTGGTAGCGTTAAAGGTAATAAACCTGAGTGTAGACAATGTGGGAGAATGTTGGGGCAAGTATAATTATAGAACATGTTATAAGTGTAGATCACGAGATCACTTTATTTGGGATTGCCCAAAGGTGGTTGAGGAAGAAAATGTTTAGAATGAAAGACCGAGTAATGTGAGGGCTAGAGGTAGACCACCCAGAAACACCAGAAATGTGAGTGAAAGCCAGAGAGGGACAATCGATACAATTGTGAGATCGGAGGCGAGAGCTCCTGCTCGAGCCTATGCTATTCGAGCACGAGAAGAAGCATCATCTCTAGATGTCATTACTGGTACTTTTACTTTATTCGATACTGATGTGATTGCATTAATAGATCCAGGATCAACTCATTCTTATGTGTGTGTGAATCTAGTATCGAGTAAGACTTTATCTGTTGAATCTACTGAATTGGTGGTTAGAGTGTCGAACCCTTTAGGCAAGTGTGTCTTGGTGGATAAGGTGTGTAAGAACTGCCCATTGATTTTTTGAGATATATGTTTTCCAGTTAATTTAATGTTGTTACCGTTCGATGAGTTTGACATAATTCTGGGTACGGATTGACTTACTCCGCATAATGCCATTATGAATTGTAAAAGAAAGAGTATTGAATTGAAAAGTCAAAATGGTGAGATAGTTCGAATTGAATCCAGTGATATGAAAGGATTACCAGCTGTTGTATCTACGATGAAAGCTATGAACTATGTGAGAAAAGGTTTTGAAGCCTATTTAGCGTACGTGATTGATACAAAAGTGTCAGAAAAGAAAGTTAAATATGTGCCTATGATATGTAAGTTTCCAGATGTGTTTCTTGAAGAGCTACTAGGATTACCTCCGATTCGGGAAGTTGAATTTGGTATTGAGTTAGTGCCAGGAACTACTCTTATTTTGATAACTCCGTATAGAATGGCACCAACAGAATTGAAACAGTTAAAGTCTTAGTTGTAGGAGTTGACTAACAGAGGATTTGCACGACCGAGTTTCTCACCCTGGGGAGTTCCTGTGTTATTTGTGAAAAAGAAAGATGGAACTATGAGAATGTGTATTGATTATCAATAGTTGAACAAAGTGACGATAAAGAATAAATATTCGTTGCCTTGTATTGATGATTTGTTTGATCAGCTGAGAGGAGCTACATTGTTTTCAAAGATAGATTTGAGATTAAGCTACTATCAGTTAATAGTTAAAGAATCTGATGTGCCAAAAACTACTTTCAGAATGAGGTACGAACATTACAAATTCTTAGTGATGCCTTTTGGACTAACAAATGCTCCTGCAGTGTTTATAGATCTGATGAATTAGATATTTAGACCTTATTTGGATCATTTTGTAGTGTTTATTTATGATATTTTGATTTATTAGTGTGATGAGACGCAGCATACCGAGCATTTGAGAACCGTGCTACAAACCCTGCGTGAGAAACAATTGTATGCAAAGTTTAGCAAATGCGAATTTTGGTTACATGAGGTTGGTTTTCTCGGGCATATTGTATCAGCTGCGAGAATAAAACTTGATTCGAGTAAAATCTCTGCTATTTTTGAATAGAAGCCTCCGAGAAGTGTGTCCGAAGTCTGTAGTTTTCTGGGACTAGTGGGATATTATAGGTGATTTGTGAAAGGTTTCTTGATGATTGCGACTCCATTGACAAAGTTTCTTGATGATTACAACTCCATTGACAAAGTTGTTACAGAAAGAAGTTAAATTTGAGTGGTCAAAAAAGTGCCAGCAGAGTTTTGAACAGTTGAAAGTGTTGTTGACAAAGGCGCCAGTGTTAGTTCAACCTAAATCAGGCAAGGAATTTATAATTTATAGTGATACATCATTGAATGGTTTGGGCTGTGTGCTGATGCAAGAAGGGAAAGTCATTGCTTACGCTTCGAGACAGTTAAAATAGCATGAAAAGAATTACCCAACGCATGATCTTGAATTGGCTGCGATTGTATTTGCATTGAAGATTTGGCGTCATTATCTGTTTGAGGAGAAATGTCACATCTATACTGATCATAAGAGTTTAAAGCACTTGATGACTCAGAAAGACTTGAATTTGTGACAGAGAAGATGGTTAGAATTGTTGATAGGCTACGAACTTATGATAGATTACCACCCGGGTAAAGCTAATGTTGTAGCTGATGTCTTGAGTCAGAATTCGTTATATGTTTTGCGAGCTATGAGTAATCAGATAGATCTGTGTGATGATAGTGCGGTTATAACTGAGTTGAAAGTTAAACCGATGTTTGTACAATATATTTGTGATGCCTAGAAAAAAATGTTGAAATGATGGCTAAACAAATTCTGTGTGAATCGAATATTGATTTAGAATTTCAAGTTGATAGTGATGATTTTATGAGATTTAGAGATCGAATTTGTGTTCTGAGAAATTTAGAGTTGGTCTCGATGATTTTGAATGAAGCTCACAGTAGTCATTTGACTGTACATCCGGGGAGTACGAAGATGTATAATGATATGAAACAGTTCTATTGGTGGCATGGTATGAAAAGAGATATTTCTGAATTTGTGTCGAAGTGTTTAGTTTGTCAGCAAGTTAAGGCTGAACATCAAGTTTCGTCCAGTTGTTGCAACCAATTATGATTCTTGAGTGGAAATGGGAGAGGATTACAATGGACTTTGTGTTGAGTTTGCCCTTATCTCCGAGTAAGAAAGATGCAATCTGGGTGATAGTTGACAGATTGACGAAATCAACCCATTTCGTTCCAGTGAGAACCGATTGTTCTTTCAATAAGTTAGTTGAATTGTATATTGCTGAGATTGTGAGATTGCACGAAGTACCACTATCTATAGTGTCTGAAAAATATCCGAGGTTTACCTTGCAATTTTGGAAGAAATTGCAAGAGGATTTAGGCACAAAATTGCATTTTAGTACTACTTTTCATCCACAAACAGATGGTCAATCCGAACGAATCATTCAGATTCTCGAAGACATGCTGAGGTGTTGCATAATTAAGTTTGAGAATACATGGGAAAAACATTTGCCGTTAATTGAATTCGCGTACAATAATATTTTTCAATCTAGTGTCAACATGGCACCATATGAGGCTCTTTACGGTCAAAAGTGTCAAACTCCATTGTATTGTACTGAGCTGAGTGAGAATAAGATTCATGGGGTTGATCGTATAAAAGAGACTGAGCAGAAAGTGAAAGTAATTCGTGACAGTTTGAAAGCGGCCTCCGATCATCAGAAGTCTTATGCAGATTTGAAATGAAAAGATATTGAAGGTGGGTGATAAAGTGTTTTTGAAAGTATCTCCGTGGAAGAAAATACTTCGATTTGGCCGAAAAGGCAAGCTGAGTCCAAGATTCATCGGACCGTATGAGATTATTGAATGAGTTGGGTCGGTTGCTTACAGATTGATGTTACCACCTGAGTTAGAAAAGATTCATAATGTGTTTCATGTGTCGGTGCTTCGACGGTACTGATCTAATCTGTTTCATGTGATGGCTCCTAATGAGGTTGAGATTCAGTCAGATTTGTCGTATAATGAAGAACCGATCTAAATTTTGGTACGAGAGACCAAAGAGTTGAGAAATAAGAAAATATCTTTAGTGAAAGTGTTATGGCACAAACACGGAGTTGAAGAGGCTACGTGGGAGCCAGAGAACATTATGAGAGAGAAATATCCACAACTATTTGCTGGTAAGATTTTCGGGGACGAAAATCCCTAAGGGGGAGAGTTGTAACAGCCCGATTTAGACCCTAGTCAGAACAGTGGTTTTGAGACCACAAATCCAAGGTCAAAATAATATTTTAATGTTATATTTGGTGTTGATTCTATGTGACATAGTCTGTGTGAAAATTTTGTATGATAATTTGATCGATTGTGTGTCGAATTAAGAGAAAGGACTTAATCACGTAAAGAGTAAAAGCTATATGCTAAATTATAAGTACCTAAGTGTTGTTGTCTTTATAATAGGATGGCCTTAAGAGACAATTAAGACATTATTAAAGATAGTGGATGGCTAAATGACAAATTAGCCTTAATATATATTTGTTTTATATGTTTAATGAAAGGGCAAATGAGTAAAATGTTAAATAAGATAATAATAATAAAACAAAACATTAAAGATGACCATTATCATCTTTTCTTAGCCGAATGTGAAGAAGAAAAAGAAAGAAATAGGGCTTGAAGCATTCGGCCATTGTTACTATTGATTGAGGTATGTTTTGAGCTACGTTTTTTATGATTTCTACTTTTTCGTAATCGTTACTTCATGTTCTAACTAACCCATGCTTTAAGTTTGTGAATTGATGATGTTTTTGTGATGAGTCATTGATGAACACTTGAGCTATGTGTTAGTTGATAGTGAAATATGGAAACTTGGTGTTGGATTAACATAGTTTGTATTGGGATTTTTAGTGAAATTGAGTATTTTAGACTTAATTGAGAAATGAGAAATTGAAGAGTTAATTTGTGAAATAAATGAAATGTATGAGGTTGAATTAGCATGGGAAGAATTCGGCTAGCATATGTGTTTTGAAATTATGTGTATTTGATGATTTTATGAATAAAGGACTAAAGTGTCAAAATGTGAAAATGTGAGGGCTATTTTGTAAAATGCCCTAAATGTGTGTATATGAACTAAATTGAATGAATTGGTGATTGAATAGATTGAATTTAAATGTTTATAGACCAAGAGAGGAGAAGTTCGAATCAAGATCGAGGCAAAGATAAAGTGTTCGATTAATCGACTGTATCGATATTTTGACTTCCAAGGTAAGTTCGGATATAATACATGTTATTGAGATATGTTTTAGTATTATGGAATGAATATGTGTATGATTATGAGATTTGAGATTCTATGTGCAAAAATTAAATTAGATAGCACTAAGTGTGCGAAATTGAAATCGAAACAGAGATAAATAGCACTATGTGTGCAATGTTATGAAAACTTGACTTATTGATTTGGCACTGTGTGTGCGATACCGAGATAAGTCAGTTAAAAGAATAGGCACTAAGTGTGCGATGACGAATGTACTTTGATCATGTATATGGCACTGAGTGTGCGATTAAATTAAATGAATATCAGAGAATGATCAACATGTAATATCGAGCATTGAATAGCTTGTGTAACACCCCAAACCCGGTCAATACACCATGACCGAATCTGGTATGTTGCAGGGAAAAAGGTATTTGAGAGGTTTAGGTTTCCGTTTAAAAGTTTGATGAAAACTCTTTCATATGTTTTGTTCTTGTAGAAAACTTGAGCATGATTGTTTAAAAAGCGATAGTGTATTTGAAAACCCTAAATTTGGAAAACTTAATCGATATGTAAGTAAAACAAGTTTATCTCATTTAGAAATTTAAGTAATCCTTGTTGTTGCTTAAACACATTTTTAAGTTAATAAGAAATCACATTCAAGTTTGGAAGACAATTGAGTTTCATTTATTTTGAATTACAGCAGTGATACCCGATGGTAATGTTTAAAACATCTTGCTTTGCGCTTGAAGAAAACTTTATCTTTCCAAGTTTTAGCAAATTTTAACCCAATTAGTTTGTTAAGGCATATTTGAAAGTAAATTTAAGCATAGAGAAACCAAAGTAAAATTTTAAAAAGGCCACACAAACCCAACAAATCCAAACGAAAAATAAATAAAGCAAAGTACCAAGTTTAAAATCAAGACAAATCCGCCTTTTATTTTTGGCATGGGCACCTCGAGTCCACCCTTTATCGTGTCCGCGATCTAAGTGTCACCAAATGATAAGGAGAAGGTGAGTCGCAAGACTCAAAGGCATAAATCCCCTCCAGTATATGCAAAGATACTAACACACATCATAACCAAGCAATACAATTAATGCACCCGGTCCTAACCATCCGTAACACCTTTTCTACCCGTGTGGTACCAAACCACCGGTGGTGCCAAACCACCGTGACCCAAAGTCACGATATCCATCAATGTGGTGCCAAACCACCGGTGACCCAAAGTCACAATAATCAATCTGGGCCAACCCACGTGTGATACCAAATCACCGGCGACAATCCGTATCTCAAAAGTGGGGCCAACCCACGGTGGTGTTAACCACGAGGACGAGTCGCTATGAGGTGCCAAACCTCCGTGTCCCAAAGACACAAGTGTGATACCAAATCACCGTGACCGCATCCGCGAATCGAGTGATGGGGCCAACCCATCGTGTGATACCAAATCACTAGCGTCAATCCCGTAAAATCAACCGTGGGGCCAACCCACCGTGGTGCTAAGCCACTTTGGGGCGACGCGGAGGTGCTAAACCTCCGTGACCCAAAGTCACAAAATATCATCCGTGGTACCAAACCACCGGAGGTGCCAAACCTCCGTGTCCCAAAGACATGGATATCATATTCCCCTCCACTCATATCACCCAATACATATCATACTAATGCAAATCGTGCAAATCATGCAATCATGCTCACATGCTCAATATGGCATCTCATAATACATACACCATAAATCATGATATCATATATCACTACAGATCTCGTAATGAAACGGACTTACGAATCCGTATCCATACCTCATTGGGTATTATATCACCAACCATACTGCTTCACTTTACACAATCAAAGTTATTAACATATTACTCAAGAAAAAGGTGTGTTAGTTTACACACCTGTTAAAACGCACGCTTAATCCCAAAGAACTGGTTTAAATCCCTCGATTATCTTGCTCCTAAAACCGACCAAACACGAGATTAATCACTTATACCATTCGGCCAGAACCATTAAACCAAAGGGGTTAGCGTTTGAACCCTTACCTTGCAAATGGTTTGGTTTCCTACCAAACCCGAACCAACAATGGTTCTTCCTTAAGCAATCGGCACACCCTAAAATGTAAACAGTTAGTCCTTTGGAGACTTGATTAAATGAAACTAACGTTTAGACCATGAACCAAAATCTCACCATCACTTACCAATTAATCAACTTAAGATAAATGCCTCGTTTGACTGCTTCGGAATCCCAGATACCCTATGAAGAAATCGGTTACCAAAACGAAAGGTTAACTCCCTTCAACAAATGCTGAAATCGGCCCTTAAACAACCCAAAATCGATAAAGAATAAGAGAGGGAAGAAATAGCCCTTCGGCTACACCACATACCTTCTTCTAACCTGATTTGAACCCACTAGGAGAGATCCACACCACACCTAGATTCGGCCAAAGTGCAAAACTAAAGAGAGAAGGGGAAGTTTTGGCAACACAAGGGAGAGATTCGGCTAGAGTCTTTGAAGGTACAAAGCAAAAGAAATGCGGTTCAAAAGGAGAAAAGAAATCGGCAAAGGTTGAAGAAAGATTCGGCTCAAATATAATGGAGAGAATTAAGTGGAGAATTCGCTAAAAGGTTTTGGAAAAGAAAGAAAATAAAAGGTGAAAAGAGGAGGGTGCTTTGGTTTGAAAGAAGAAGAAATGGAGGAAAGTATTTTTGGAAAATAGAGTTTCGGCTATCAAGGTTTCCAAAGAAGAAAAAGTATGAGAAGAAAGGGGTACTAGCTTCGGCACTTATGAAATAAAGAAAGGCAAAATATGTGAGAAGAAAATGGCTATTTCGACTTAGCACAAATGAACAAGAGAGAGAGAGTTGAATAGAGCATTCGCCACCCACCAAATCAAGAGAAGCAAGGTGATTTTCTAAAGAAGATGCTTGAACTTTCGGCCTCGAAAAAGAAAAAAAATGAAGGAATTTACTTGAAATTTGACTTAGGCTATTGACAAAAAGAAAAGAATTTTGCTTACTAAACTTGATCAAAATGTACCAAAATGCAACGTGCATTTCAAGACTCCTACTACACCAAAATCGCCACTCACCCCCAAAATCTCTCAAAATCCGCCACAACTCCCCAAACACTCCAAGCCTCCCATTCAAACTAGTTTGAACTAGTCTCCTCCTAAATTCACTCTCCACCCACCATTTGAACATTTGACTTGGTCCAAGGCGAGTTTGAACCGCCTACAACTTCTCCCTCCATGCCGTCAAAATGGAAGCCAAAATAGGAGCACTCTGAGCTTGAACACAGACCTCCTCCTCAAGTGGCATCACACACAAGCCTCAAGTGGCGCCTATCCCGCCACTCCACCACTTATTTGTTATGCCAAAATTCACCTAAAAATATTTATAAACCCCACTCCTTCACTCCTCTCACCTAAGCCTAAAAACAAAGATTTTTCCTACCACTCAAAGCTTACACCTAGCTTGCAACTAAGCCCCAAAAACATCAAAACAATAACATAATAAGACCAAAAACATGCAAACCATGCCATAACAAATAGCCCCTAACCCGGATATTACGCTTCTACCCCTTAAAATAATTTCGACCTCGAAATTACCTCGATCGAAAGAGTTGCGGTATTGTCGTCTCATCATATCCTCGGGTTCCCACGTAGCTTCTTCCACGCCATGGTTTCGCCATAGTACCTTAACCAAAGGCACAGACTTCCTACGCAAAACCTTTACATCCTGATATAGAATCTGCACAGGTTCTTCCTCTATGGTCAAATCTAGATTTACCTCGATCTCTTCCACTGCTACCACATACGATGGATTTGAATGATACCGCCTAAGCATCGAAACGTGGAATACATCGTGAATCGACTTAGCTCACTGGCAACTCAAGTCGATATGCTACCGGTCCCACTCGCCTCAAAGACCTTATACTACCCAATAAACCTGGACTTAGCTTGCCTTTCCTTCCAACCTTAACACTTTCTTCCATGGTGAGACCTTCGAAAAACTTGATCCCCACCGTAAATTCTATATCTCTCCGCTTAAGATCGGATAAGACTTACGTCGGTCCAAGCTTCCTTCAACCGAGCTGAATCAACTTAACCTTGTCTTCTGGCCTTAGCAACCAACTCGTCCCAACAACCGACGCTCACCCAACTCCGCCCAACATGTAGGTGAGTGACACTTCCTACCATACAACGCCTCATAAGGTGCCATCTTGATGCTTGCTTGGTAACTATTGTTGTAGGCGAACTCGCCTAATGGTAGAAACTCCTCCCAACTACCTCTCAAGTCCGAACACAACCTCTCAAAGATATCCTCTAAGATCTCGAATAACCTTTCCGATTGCCCGCCGATCATGGGTGAAATGCCGTCTTTGAAATCCAACCGTACCCAGAGCTCGATGCAACACTTTCCGAACCTTGACGAATTGATCCCTATCCGAGATGATCGACATCGCACACCGTGCGACCTCACTATCTCGACACATACAGCTTCGCCAACCTCTCAAGTGAGTAATCCACCTCACCGGATAAAGTGAGTGATTTAGTCGACGATCCACATTACCCAAATCAATCCTTCTTGCTAGGCGTAAGAGGTAATCCACCGATTTAAATCCATAGTTATCCTTTCCCACTTCCACTGTGGAATCTTTCTATCGGTCAAGCAACCTCGACGGCAATCGATGTTCACCTTGACCTCCGACATGTCGACACCTTCCTACAAACTCGCTACTTCCTCTTCGCATCTTGCCACGTAATCGCTCTCGAGATCCCTATACATTTTGCTACCTCCAAGATGCATAGCGTAGGGCTTTGCGCGGCCCCAATAATCTTCCGCTTTAACCCAATATCCCTCAGATACAAGCTTTCCCACGAAATACAAAGACTCCATCACTAGACAAATCAGAACCTCCAAACCACCATTCTCAGATTTGTGACCTCTCGCAGACTCAAAATCTCATCCATTAACTATTTTTCCCGATCCGCTCAACCCAAGTAGGCTCAACTCAGTAGCTCGCTGTAATATACATCCGTCAGACAAACTCAAATAGGCAAACATCGCTCTTAAGTCCGAAACAACCTTACGGCTCAACGTGTTCGCCACTACGTTAGCCTTGCCTTGATGATACTCAATCGAACGATCGTAGTCTTTTAGCAACTCAATCCATCTGCGTTGCCTCGATTCAAATCTTTACGAGTCAAAAGGTACTTCAGACTCTTGTGATCCGTGTAGACTTTCGATCTCTCTCCGCATAAGTAATGCCTCCAAATTTTCAAAGCGAAGACTACAGCCGCTAACTCCAAATCGTAAGGCCGATAATTGACCTCATGTGGCCTCAACTGTCGAGATACGTAAGCCACAACCTTCCCTTCCTGCATCAGCACACAACCCAAACTCAGATGTGATGCATCGCAATAAATCGTGAATTCCTTTCCGCCTCAGTTGAATTAGAACCGGATCTTCACCAAAATCTTCTTCAACTTGTCGAAGCTCTCCTGCCGCTTCTCACCAAATGAACTAACCCCTTTTCTTAATGCTTTGGTCACCGGTCACGATCAACGAAAATCCTCTACAAATCTTGGTAGTATCCTGTCAAGCCCGTAAAACTCCGAATCTCGACATCGACCTAGGCGGCTTCAATCCAAAATCGCTTCAATCTTTCGAGGATCTACCCTAATCCCTCACCGACACTACATGACCCAAGAACGTCACCTCTAAGCCGTAACTCGATTTACTAAACATAGCGTAAATGCTTTCTCCTCAAAATCGCAACACAATTCGCAAATATGCATCATGCTCCTCCTCGGTCCTTGAATACACCAAGATGTCGCCAATAAAAACCACGATTTAACCGATCCAAATACCTTTGGAACACCCTATTCATCATATCCATAAATACTGCCGGCGCGTTAGTCAACCCAAACGGCATTACTAAGAACTCATAGTGCCCATACCGAGAACGAAACGTCATCTTGCAGATATCCGCCTCTTTCACCTTTAGCTGGTGATACCCAGACCTTAAATCGATCTTTGAGAATATCGATGCACCCTTCAGTTGATCAAACAAGTCATCTATCCGTGGCAGTGGATACTTGTTTTTGATCGTCAGCTTATTTAATTGGCGGTAGTCTATACACATCTGCATAGTACCGTCTTTCTTCTTAACAAAGAGTACCGGCGCTCCCCAAGGTGAAACACTTGGCCTGATGAAGCCTCGGTCCAACAACTCCTGGATCTGAGCCTTAAGCTCTACTAACTCTTTAGGCGCCATCCTATACGGAGCAATAGACACTGGCGCAGTTCCGGGTAATAGATCTATCCCGAACTCCACCTCACGATCCGGTGGTAAACCCGGAAGCTCCTCAGGAAACACATCGGCAAATTCCCTAACTGTCTGAACCTCCCCCACAGCAGACTCCTTAGCTTCCAAGGCATACACGTGAACCACATATGCTTCACAGCCCGTTCTGACCATTTTCTCAGCCTTCAGAGTAGATACCACGTTGGACAAGTAATTTCTTCTATTGCCGATCAGGACTACCTCATCTCCCTTAGTGTTTTCAGAACCATGCGCTTAGCCGCGCAATCCAACTTCGCATGGTACTTAACCAGCCAATCCATCCCAAGAATCAGATCGAACTCCCCAAACGGCAGTTCTATCAGATCAGCCACAAACACTACCCCTTGAGTTCTAGAGGTACATCTCTATACAACTTATCTACAACTACAGAGTGACCTGAGGGCTTATTACGGTCCATCTACCTAGAAGATATCTCAGAGTCTAGATCCATGGTCTTCACTATGCTACTTGCAACATAAGAATGCGTTGAACCCATATCAATCAAAGCAAGAAATGGAGAACCAAAGATTAAGAACGTCACTGGTAATGGCGTCCCAGACGTCGCCTCCTCTCAAAGGCCTCACAGATACACTAGCCCAGCCGTCTGCCCTCGAACTACCTTACACCTCTCCTCGGTGCTCCACTACCACTGAACCATTACCTCCTCCGCCATTACCACGGCCCTCTGCGATGGTGGTCCATTATTCCCGGCGAGTACGGCCCGACTCCTGACCAATCCTAACCAACTTACGGACATCCCTCACACGGTGGTCCAAATGAGCCACACTCAAAACATCCTCTTCTACCACCAACATCCTCCCAATGTGCTTTCCCACAACGGTTACATCACAAGGTCCCCGACTAGTAGCAACAAACCTACCAGATCGATTCGCCCACCTTGTCTAGCCCTTTCTCGAGGATTACCCGACGACCTGTAAGACCCAAAACTCCTCTTATGCTTGTTCCTATCCATGCCTTGCCTCACAGACTCCTTAATACCCTCGGCTACCTTAGCCTTCTCAACCAGACAAGAATTCACGCTCTGCGGGGAGCAATCAAGAACTTTAATTCATCTCGCAGCCATCCTCGAACGAACACACCTCTCGTGTTCAAGAGCCACCATACCCCTAAGCATACCGACTCACCTCAAGAACTCTACTGCATCTATTACGCACTTACTCCCCGAACCAACCTCAAAAATACTTTCTTGCTCATTAATGTAGTTAGCTCCAATGTACTTTTTCTGATATGCAGCCTTGAAATAATCCCAAGTAAGGTCTTCCGCTAGAGCACTGTCTCGAACCGTGAGCCACCACTAGTATGACTCATCTCGAAGAAGTGATACTATCCCCTTTAATTTCTCTTCAGCAGTCAGATCCAGATCGTCCATGATCCGCCTCCGTCGCTTCCAAATTAATACTCCGCCAGTCTTGGAGCCATACCAGACACACCCGAAATACTCAAATTTCGTTTGCTCTGAGTCGCCAGCACAAATTTCTAGCTCCTGTGCCTCCACCTACTCCAGCTACCCTTTTCAGAACTCAAGAGATCGTCATGACATCTGGCCATCCCCTCCTGCTTCCTAAAACTCACCACCTCCACTGGTGGCGATCGGTATCTCATTCTCTCGACCCGACTAGAACCTACGGGTTCGTAAACCATCATCCTACTCGACCACGCCCACGACCACGCCCACCTCGTACTCATGACTAAAATCTTGTCTCGATTTAAGGAATTTTATACATCAAGAATTATTCCACTGCTTAAAAAGCAAAGTCTTATGAATATTAAAGAAGCTTTGTTTTCGCAAGTCCACAGAGTCCAATCAGTTTTAGTTTCTAAAGTAATCCACTATTGCTAGTCATCCAATCACATCAACATCAAAATCAGAAGCAACAGTAAGGGGTACCTACCTGGCGGATTGGTGCCGGAGACTCGGTGCCATGCCTTTCAAACCATGCTTTTTAAAACAAAACACTTAAAACCAGTATTTAAAATATTTTGGGCCTCGAGCCCACAGCCGAGCCTTCAAACTTAGCTCTGATACCATAATTATAACACCCCAAACCCGGTCAATACACCACGATCGAATCTGGTATGTTACAGGAAAAAGGTATTTGAGAGGTTTAGGTTTCGCTTAAAAGTTTGATGAAAACTCTTTCATATGTTTTGTTCTTGTAGAAAACTTGAGCATGATTGTTTAAAAGCGATAGTGTATTTAAAAACCAAAAATTTGGAAAACTTAATCGATATGTAAGTAAAACAAGTTTATCTCATTTAGAAATTTAAGTAATCCTTGTTGTTGCTTAAACACATTTTTAAGTTAATAAGAAATCACATTCAAGTTTGGAAGACAATTGAGTTTCATTTATTTTGAATTACAAGCAGTGATACCCGATGGTAACGTTTAAAACATCTCACTTTGCGCTTGAAGAAAACTTTATCTTTCCAAGTTTTAGCAAATTTTAACCCAATTAGTTTGTTAAGGCATATTTGAAAGTAAATTTAAGCATAAAGAAAACCAAAGTAAAATTTTAAAAAGGCCATTTACAAACCCAACAAATCCAAACGAAAAATAAATAAAGCAAAGTACCAAGTTTAAAATCAAGCAAATCCGCTTTTTATTTTTGGTATGGGCACCTCGAGTCTACCCCTATCGCTTCTTCATGATCTAAGTGTCACCGAAATGACAAGGAGAAGGTGAGTCGTAAGACTCAAAGGCATAAATCCTCCCCAGATATGCAAAGATACTAACACACATCATAACCAAGCAATACAATTAATGCACCCTATCCCCAACCATCCGTAACACCTTTTCTACCCCGTGTGGTACCAAACCACCGGTGGTGCTAAACCACCGGTGACCCAAAGTCACGATATCCATCAATTTGGTGCCAAACCACCGGTGATCCAAAGTCACAATAATCAATCGTGGGCCAACCCACGTGTGATACCAAATCACCGGCAACAATCCCAGATCTCAAAAGTGAGGCCAACCCACGGTGGTGTTAACCACGAGGACGAGTCGCTATGAGGTGCCAAACCTCCGTGTCCCAAAGACACAAGTGTGATACTAAATCACCGGTGACCGCAATACGAATCGAAAGTGATGGGGCCAACCCATCGTGTGATACCAAATCACTAGCGTCAATCCCCTAAAATCAACCGTGGGGCCAACCCACTGTGGTGCTAAGCCACTGGGACGAGACGGAGGTGCTAAACCTCCGTGACCCAAAGTCACAAAATATCATCTGTGGTACCAAACCACCGGAGGTGCTAAACCTCCGTGTCCCAAAGACACGGATATCATATTCCCTCCACTCATATCACCCAATACATATCATACTAATGCAAATTGTGCAAATCATGCAATCATGCTCACATGCTCAATATGGCATCTCATAATACATACACCATAAATCATGATATCATATATCACTACAGATCTCGTAATGAAACGGACTTACCTCGAATCCGTATCCATACCTCATTGGGTATTATATCACCAACCATACTGCTTCACTTTACACAATCAAAGTTATTAACATATTACTCAAGAAAAGGTGTGTTAGTTTACACACCGTTAAAAAGCACACTTAATCCCAAAGAACCAGCTTTAAATCCTCGATTATCTTGCTCCTAAAACCGACCAAACACGAGATTAATCACTTATACCATTCGCCGTAACCATTAAACCAAAGGGGTTAGCGTTTGAACCCTTACCTTGCAAATGGTTTGGTTTCCTACCAAAATCGAACCAACAATGGTTCTTCCTACAATCAAGCACACCCTAAAATGTAAACAGCTAGTCCTTTGGAGACTTGATTAAATGAAACTAACGTTTAGACCATGAACCAAAATCTCACCATCACTTACCAATCAATCAACTAAAGATAAATGCCTCGTTTGACTGCTTCGGAATCCCGAATACCCTATGAAGAAATCGGTTACCAAAACAAAAGGTTAACTCCCTTCAACAAATGCCGAAATCAGCCCTTAAACAACCCAAAATCGATAAAGAATAAGAGAGGGAAGAAATAGCCCTTCGACTACACCACATACCTTCTTCTAACCCGATTTGAACCCACTAGGAGAGATCCACACCACACCTAGATTCGGCCAAAGTGCAAAACTAAAGAGAGAAGGGGAAGTTTCGGCAACACAAGAGAGAGATTCAGCTAGAGTCTTTGAAGGTACAAAGTAAAAGAAATGCGGTTCAAAAGGAGAAAAGAAATCGGCAAAGGTTGAAGAAAGATTCGGCTCAAATATAATGGAGAGAATTAAATGGAGAATTCGGCTAAAAGGTTTTGGAAAAGAAAGAAAATAAAAGGTGAAAAGAGGGAGGGTGCTTTCGGTTTGAAAGAAGAAGAAATGGAGGAAAGTATTTTGGAAAATAGAGTTTTGCTATCAAGGTTTCCAAAGAAGAAAAGTATGAGAAGAAAGGGTACTAGCTTCGGCACTTATGAAATAAAGAAAGGCAAAATATGTGAGAAGAAAATGGCTATTTTGCTTAGCACAAATGAACAAGAGAGAGAGAGTTGAATAGAGCATTCGCCACCCACCAAATCAAGAGAAGCAAGGTGATTTTCTAAGAAGATGCTTGAACTTTCAGGTCTCGGAAAAGAAAAAAAATGAAGGAATTTACTTGAAATTTCTATTAGGCTATTGATAAAAAGAAAAGAACTTTGCTTACTAAACTTGATCGAAAATGTACCAAAATGCAAAGTGCATTTCAAGACACTCCTACTACACCAAACCGCCACTCACCCCCAAAATCTCTCCAAAATCCGCCACAACTCCTCAAACACTCCAAGCCTCCCATTCAAACTAGTTTGAACTAGTCTCCTCCTAAATTCACTCTCCACCCACCATTTGAACATTTGACTTGATCCAAGGCGAGTTTGAACCGCCACAACTTCTCCCTCCATGCCGTCAAAATGGAAGCCAAAATAGAGCACTCTGCAGCTTGGACACAGGACCTCCTCCCTGCAAGTGGCGCCACACACACAAGCCTCAAGTGGCGCCTATCCCGCCACTCCACCACTTTATTTGTTATGCCAAAATTCACCTAAAATATTTATAAACCCCAGCTCCTTCAACTCCTCTCACCTAAGCCTAAAACAAAGGTTTTCCTACCACTCAAAGCTTACACCTAGCTTACAACTAAGCCCCAAAACATCAAAACAACAACATAATCGACCAAACACATACAAACCATGCCATAACAAAATAGCCCCTAACCCGGGATATTACAGCTTGGAAGTTGAATAACTATGTGTTAGCTAAGGTATGTATTGAGCCTTTGTGATTGATGAGTTTATAGAGAAAGTTATGAATGGATGAATGAGTATTTTAGCTATGGAGGATATGGTATGAATATGAGAGAATTGATCTATGTGATGGTTGATTATATACATTGGTTTGATTTGATGAGATAATTGTATTTTACTTTGAACTTACTAAGCTTTTGAAAAGCTTACTATGTGATTTGTTTCTCTGCTTTGCAGTGTCAGTAAAGCTAGCTCAGATCTGGGGATCATCAGCATCTCAATCACACTATCGGCAATCTATTTTGGGTACTTTTGGAAAGATGTATATAGTTGAAATATGGCATGTATAGGCTAGTTATTTTGAAACATATATGAGATGTGTAAATAGCCATGTGATGTGGCTAGATATATGTTGGATTTAAGCATGAATAGCTTTGATATATGATGCATATTTTGGTATGGCTTGTGGGTAAAGAGAATGGCTTATGAATGGTAAACTTTATGATGGTATGATGTTAGTATGATATAATGAATTTGGGGATGAATCATGTTTGATATTGAATGTGTACAAGTGGTGAATTTTAGTTTATAAGTTGACTTGATTAGAAATGAGATTGTATGATATGATATGTTGATCACTTGACATGAAATTGGTTGCTAAATTGTGTGTGGGATTATGCTTAAATGTGCTTGTAGGTTTGACCCATGTGTGGGTGGAAAATTGGCCTTGCATATGGCCTGTTTTGCCAACACGGTTATGGCACACGGGCATGCCTAATGGCCGTGGGAGAATGATAAGATCTAGCTTAATAGTACACGGCCTTGACACGGGCGTGTCAACTAGCCATGGGCATAAGTCAGTAGCTAGCTTGAGAGCACATGGCCATGGCACACGGGCATGCCTGGTGGCTGTGTGGAGAAGTCAGAATGCTTGCTCTGTTTTGGTACTGCCTGGACACAAGGGGGTGTCTGGTGACCGTGTGAGGCACACGGCCTGGTGGCATGGGCTTGTGGCCTCAACAAATTTGTTAAATGTTTGAAATTTCTAAAAGTTTCGTAAGTGTTCGGTTTAGTCCCGACCCCTCTCTAGCATGTGTTTAAGGTCTTGTAGACTTCAATAAGGGACTATTTGATTATGTCTTGATGTACTATGATGATGATTGACTTTGTTTTGTAAATGGGATGTGAAATAATTCGATTGTTCGGTAATGCCTCTTAATCCCTATTTCGGCTACAGATTCGGTTAGGGGTGTTACATTAGGGACTAAATTGAATAAAAGTAAAGTGTTGGAGGTAATTTTCTAAAAATGACAAGAGGACTTAATTGCATAAAATGAAATAATTTTGCTGTTAGAATTAGTGAATTAAATGGAATTATTATTTTAGATCCTAAACGAGTGGAAAACTGAGAAAAAGAGAAAATTACCAAATAGTTCTTGTACTTTTTTGTTGCTACATTTTAGTCCTCTAAGTTCGTACGATTTAATTTTAGTAAATTTTTAAGTGTATTATATGAACCTAACTGTAAAATTTTGGATTATATTGATGTGTGTAATTGAAAATGGAAATAATGATTTGACACAACGTCGATCACTAACTGAGCTACTCTGGATCGTTACTGCAAATTAGTCTTGTAAGTTCATTCGTTTTTATTCTAATACATTTAAATGCATATTAAATGAATTAAACTATTTTGGTTTTAATGTTATAATGATGCTATGTTTATGAGTAATAAAATAGTGGATAGTTGTAGCATTGAGCACTAACGAGATATTCTTAGCCAATGAATGTTTGGTTGTTAAACTAATGCCTATATACGAACTATGAGATAGTGAGTTATTCATATATTGTTCTGTGTTAGAATACTCTAAACCGATAAACGTATGATAGAGTACAGTTGGCATGCCAATAAGTTATGTTGCACGTGGTACGGGGTTGATGGGAGTAGTGGAAATGATTATAGTAGATTCTCTATTCATTGGATATGTCTAGGTCCTACATTTGTTGTGGACTAACGAGATACATTACAGTGTTATTTGGTGTGCTGGATGGATTAGCTCATATGAGCATTTGGTGTGCTGGATAGATTAGCTCATATGAGCATTTGGTGTGCTGGATGGATTAGCTCATAAGAGCATCTGGTGTGCTGGATGTTTAACTGTATACTCGTATCCACTTATCTTTCATCGGGCTATGTTTTATTGATCTCTGAAAATTTATTGAAATGTGGAAACTAATTTGTATTATTATACTGAGCATTTCTCACCTGTTGTGAGTTGTGATTGATAGAAATTCTGATAATAACCTCATTCATAGGAACATTGTTCATTAATCTTTTATTTGAATTATTATTATGTTTGATTCAGTAAGCTTTACCGTTCAATCAACGAACTTACTAAGCTTTACAAAAGTTTACTCGTGTTATTTGTCTTATTTCTTGTTGATACATTTTACGGATCGGGAGATCTGTAACATCCCAAACCCAGCCTAGACGTTATGGCCGAATCTAGCGATGTCACACGATAGTACTTTGGAAAATGTAATTACAATAAGGCCATTTTCGATACCTTAGGTTACCAAAACATGTCGTTTATTCATTCATTATCCATTTTCAAAACATTATACATTGCAGAAGCTTTTAAAATAATTTTTGAATTTGTGTGTCTTTGATAAAACATTCATTTATTTGAAATTCGCTTCTTATCCTATTGCTAGCAGTTTATAAAATAAAAATCCCAAATTTTAAACAAAAATCCGTAATGGCCATATTACATAAGGCATACCCAGATATAATTAAAATCGTATAGGAAATAAATAAAACAAAACCATAAGGGTTTAGAACCGTGGTCACCGCCGAGTCCTCCATCTGACCAACTCGCTCTCCACTGGGATTACCCAACAAATTAAATCAAAAGGATGAGTTTTACATAAACTCGTGTGTAACCCCACGTAAAACATACACATGGCATAAAGTCAGAAGACAGTCATAAATCTATAGATCGTGTCTAAGCCCATTATAGATATAGTGTGGACTTTAGCCCACTCAGATACAGAATCAAATATGTTCTAGGGCCTTAGCCCATTTCAAACACAATAAGCAGATCAGGCAAAATAGCAGAATCCTACACACCAGCCTCTACACACCAACCCCGTCCAACCCTACACACCATGGGGATAAAATCAACCCACCCATCCCTATACACCATGTTGTATAGAATGCAGCACATAATCAAAAAGTTACAGCTGAGCTACTAGATAACAGGCTTGAGAGCCTTTCAGATACTTCCTCCGAATCATCAACCCACCACGATGCAATAAAACATACATAAAATGTCATGCTATTATGCAAACACAGTTCATACACTCAGATATCAGAATACATGCTCAATACAGAAATCAGAAAGCCAAGTCACATAATTAGGAGTCTAGGTAAAGCTTACCGACCCTACATTAGGTCCACAGTCGACTAGGGCGACCCGTGCAACCTTACAGAGCATCATAAAAAATGGGCTCACACGCCCATGTAGTCTGCCCGTGTGGGCCCACACGACCTGCCCCAGAATCCCACATGGCATAATTGGTCGAGCTCGTGTGTTGCACACGGCCTCAATCGGCCATCACACGGCCGTGTGGTGACTTACAATCTTGCACATGGCTTACCACACGGGCGACCACACGCCCGTGTGTCGTCGACAAAAAGGTTTTCAGCTTTCACCGAAACCTCATTTTCTACGTTTTTGGGTACACACATGGTCTGCTTTCAACACGTAACCACTCCCGAGCACTCCAAAACCTATATTCGACAATTGAAAGCCCAATTTTAGTCACTTAATCCAAGTTGTTATGACAGGAAATTTCCCGAAACTTACCGACAACCTTACCTTTAACAAGCAATGATGATTTTCTACTACTAAAACCCCAAAAAGTAGTCCACAACTCCTTGATTGTCCCCTAATTAGAAAGCAAACCTTTAATACTCCATTACTACACCAAAACGAAACATAACGTACCTTTTGACTTACCGAATACACACTAACCGCAGGATTGAGATGTTGATGGGAAAGGGGAAACAAAACGAAATCGAGGTGGAAGGGAAAAGTGAAAAAACGGTAGCAAGATAAACGGAAGAGAAATTGGGGAAAAAAGGGAATGTCGAAGTTTGTTTTTGTTGGAGAGGAAAATTTAATAGATTTTCTGATATTCCCGCTATCATCTCCCCAAATCTCTCTTTACTATCATATTTTTAGTCCAACACAAACACTCGGGACATGACAGGAAAAAATAATGCTCACGTAGGGATTCGAACTCCAGGCCTCCAACAACCTCAACACTCCACTTAGCCACTAGACCAGCAGGCCCATTCTGTTAGTTACTTACACACTTTTACTTATAAGCCTACTAACCAGAGATAGGGCTTCATTCATAGAAATACCAAAATTTGCCCAAGCTAATGCTTGAACTTTGGACCTCTCAGACACTTCCAGAACACTTAACCACTGAAGCAGATACAGATTTGTATTAAAATTACAAAAATCAAAATTAACTAAAACCGGTGGATTACAACTCTACCCTTTAAAAGAAAATTTCATCCTCGAAATTTTTACGTGATCAGAAAAGGTGAGGATACTGTTGCTGCATCGAATCCTCTGGCTCCCAAGTGACCTCCTCAGTGCTATGATTCCGCCACAACACCTTCACTAAGGGAATAGATTTCCTCTGCAGAACCTTAATGTCGTGCTCCAGAATCTGAACCGGCTCCTCCTCAAATGTCAGATCTAGTCTAACCTCAATGTCCTCAATAGAAACAACATGCATGGGATCAGAGCGGTAATGTCTCAATATTAAGACGTGGAACACATCACGAATACGGTCCAACTCTGGAGGAAGCTCCAACTGATATGCGACTGGCCCCACTCACTTCAGAATATGGTACAGCCCAATAAATCGAGGGCTCAACTTACCCTTGCGATCGAACCTCAGAACCTTTTTCCTTGGCAAGACCTTGAGAAAAACTAAGTCCCCCACAATATACTCAATATCCTTTCTTTTCAGATTCGCGTAGGACTTCTACCTATCGATGCCGCTTTCAGACAATCTCGAATCAAGCAAACCTTATCTTTAGTTTCTGAAACCAATTCTGGACCCAGAACACGTCACTCCCCCAACTCAGTCCAACATATGGGATTACGACACTTACGGCCATACAGAGCCTCGTATGGTGCCATCTGGATGATAGACTGATAGCTGTTATTATAGGCGAACTCTACCAATTACAAGTGCTCCTCCCAACTGCCTCGAAAATCTATAACACAGCTTCTCAACATATCCTCCAGTACTTGAATCACCCTCTCCGATTGCCCATCCGTCTGAGGATAGAAAGCAGTACTAAATTCTAACCTCGAACCCAGAGCCTCGTACAACTTCTTCGAGAATCGAGACCTGAAGCGAAGATCCCTATCGGAGATGATTGAGACAAGAACCCTATGCAGTCTCACTATTTTAGATACATACAGTTTAGCCAGCTTCTGAATAGAAAAGTTTGTTTTGACCGAAATGAAATGAGCAGACTTGGTCAATCGATCCACGATAACCCAGACAGAATCCTTCTTAGTGTGTGTTAAAGGAAACCTACTAACAAAATTCATCGTTACTCGCTCTCATTTCCACATTGGTATCTTCACCGGCAGCAGCAACCCCGAAGGCAATTGATGCTCAGCTTTAACCTGTTGACAAGTCAAACAGTGAGCAACGAAGTCAGTAACCTCACGCTTCAACCCTGGCCACCAGTATAACTCTCGTAAATCTCGATACATTTTATTCCCGCCATGAAGCATAGCGTAAGGGCTACTATGCGCCTTCCTTAGAATCGACAGTCTTAAATCCTCATCATTTGGCACACAGATCCGACTGTGAAAATAAAGTACCTAAAACACCCCAAACCCGGCCCACGAGCCTTGACCGGATCTGGTATGTTCCCTGGTGTAAACCATTTCAAATTCTTTTGTTACTTAGGAAAAACTTGTGTGTTTTGAAAGAAAGATTGTTTTGGGTTGGGCTTGAGTTGAAAACAAGTTTATTTCATTATTAAAATCCTTTACTTTAGGTGACAAAACGTTTAGGCTTTATTTTAAAATAAATTTACTTAATCTTTTAATAAATAAAAGTTTGTAAGCGTAATAAATGAAAGCAAAGTAAAGTAGTTCTACTATGGCCTTATTACATCAAATAATTCCCAAAATTTAAATTCAAAATACTTAAAATAAGATAGCCCAAATAAAATGAACTTCTTGTCGAGCATGGCCAACCCTAAGCATCTCACCATTGGTCCATCACCGATCATCACCAAAAATGTTCCCACAACGGGTGAGTCAATAGACTCAATGTGTAACCAACACTAAGATTTAACAATTTAGGCATATGTTCACATATTACATGCATATTCATATAACAGATAGGAATTAATGATGCAACCCGAACCCAAACCTATATGCCATCCATTACACATCACCCATACCAACCATCACACCGTGGAGACTACTAAGTCAACCCTCCATCCGCTACACACCATCGAAGGCAGTCGCTGCAGTCGACGTGCTCATCGCCCTTATAAAATCTGTGGTCTTAGGTCACCACATTCAAATTTCGTGGTCTTAGGTCACCACATTCAAATATCGTGGTTTTAGGTCACCACATTCAGATTTCGTGGTCTTAGGTCACCACATTCACTTCCCCTTTCCATATAACCCATATGCCCCATATCATACATATCATGCATTAACATGCCAAATTCTTATTTCACATTCTTATAATGTCATATGTGTGTCGTAACATATTTTTAACATAATCCTAGTAGGGGTAGGAAACGTACCTGAGTACTTTGTACCATAGCATGGTACCTTAGCCATATTCACATTCTTATATACATACTTATATTAAACATTGCCACAAAACTTATTAAGAAGTAGTGTGGGGTACACACCTGATACACTTAGTGGTTCACTTAAATCCCAAAAAGCCCGTTCTAAAATCCCGAAGGCTCCTATGTACTTCTATCGATTTGCCCCTAAGAATCATAGTACATAATTGGTCAACACTTAATAACCAAAATGGCGAATACCATGAATCACTCACCTAGATTGTTGAAATCTCAAAACTACTCCTTGCTCTTGAACCGTCAAATCCCTATAATCCACCGTCGAATCGGCTTCTACACCAAAAGCATTAGAAAGTGGCCTTAGTCAATACTACACTACTCACCTTGATGAATCGAATCCAAAGAATCCTTAGCGTTCCTTTCTTCACCTACGTTCGAGTGAGAGATCACAAGCAAGTAGTCGACAGCACCTTCAATAAGTATTCGGCTATGGCTTCAAACAATGATGGGCATTCGGCTAACACCAACATAAAAGAAGAAGTTTGGGAGAGGGATATAGGTTCGGCCAAGAACAAATAGAAAAGAGGAATGAAACACAAATGGCTTTTGCACAAAGGAAAAATGGCACCAATGGGAAAAGAGGTACTAAATTTAAGCAATAACTAAGATGAAAAGAAAGGTTTTGAAAGGGAAAATTTAGCACACACTAGCACCATATTTATACCAAAAATTCAAGCTCCTAGAGTCCAACAATCGGCCACCACTTCCCCACTTATCAAATCCCAACTTAAACTCCTATTTTATCTCTTAACAAATAAAATAATTAATCCAACACCTTATCTCTTATCTATCTATTAAACTAAAATAAATAAAATAAAATCTCATTTAATCTAAATAAAATCATAATTATCCTATAATAAAATAAATAAATAAAACTACAATTTTCCTACTTTTAGCCGAATATTAATGGGAGAATTAAGCCAAATCCTTATCCAATTGAAATTCCATGTGCCGTCCAATTCCTTCCAACTCTACCTTGATGCAAAAACAAAATAAAACATTCCTCTTCTTTGCTCACAAGCCTCGAACCCGAGACTGTTGGAGCCCTTAACACAAGTCGCAGTAACGCCCCACCACATTGCCAAGGCGCTATTTGTGATATAAACTCCTCAGAATTTCTTTTAAACCCTCTTTCGCCAGGCGCCTTCTTATCGCAAAAATAAAAGCTCCTTCCTGCCTCCTTCACAACTCGAACCTAGGCCCTCTACCCATTGCTTGAGGCGTCACTTGTCCAAGCCTTAAGTAGCGCCCTGCTGCCACTTTACCAGGCTAACCCTTGTGTCATAAATCCTTCACAAATTTCCTTTAAAGCTTTTTTAGCCTAGTTCCTTTTTGACGTTAAATGTGCAAAATGAAAGCCACCCATTTGTCTGCCCCAAGTTTCAAACATAAGACCTGCTGGAATCACCACACGCTACCAGCCACTTCACTGCTAGCTTCTTTGTGTCATAATCCCCCCACAATTCTTTTTAAGACCTCCTTTACCCTTAACGCCAACTTGCAAAAATAAAACACGCTTATATCGCCTTACAGACTCGAACCTGTGCCCTTCTCCCTTACTCATGGCGTCATCACCAAGGCCCTTAAATGGCGCCTTGCCGCCACTTTACCAAGCCCGCTTTCATGTCCAAAATCCCTTGCAATTATTCATAAGGCCTCCTTAGCCCAATTCCCTTTAACTTAAAATTTCCATATTTTTCCAAAGCTTCTCTTCCATCCTAGAGTTTCCAAAGCCCTCAAACACCTCCAAACACACTCACTAAAGCATGCTAACACTTGCATTATGCACTAAATACATAACCCCTAATTGAGGATATTACGTTCTACCCTCCTTAAAAATAATTTCGTCCTCAAAATTACTTACTATCGAATAATCGAACATCTTAACTCACCGCTACGCTTATGTCACAGACTCGATCTTAATAGAGCCATCATACTTCCTAGGCATAATTTTTTTTAAGTTCACGTCCCGAGAACTCATTTCTAACGTCGTGATTTAATCGATTAAAGAGTTTTATGCATTAGTACTTTGTTCCACCGCTTAACCGCGAATGCTTTTATGAAAAGGAGTTTAATAGTGGTTCTTTCGATCAAACAAAGTCTCAGTTCCAGTTCACTATTCTAATTCATAGATTCACATTCATATTCACATTCATCCATCTCGAAAGAGACACATTCATTCACGACATTCACTTCACTACTTTGGGCATTCCTGATCATCCCCCAAGGCTAATTTCGTCATTTTTCCTATAAGGTATTTTGGTAATAAATCGGGGTCACTTCGAAAATAATCTTTATAAATCAAAAGTATTTCAAAATTTACAAAAACTCGAGGTTATCTTGAAAATTTATTTTCCAAATTATGGTGTTGCGTAAATTTTAAATCGGGTTATTTCGGTAATTTGCAGGTTAGAGGTAATTTCGTAAAAAAAAAATTTTTTTGTTTCCATAATCAAGGTATTTTGATATTTTGTAAATTTAGGATTCCTTTAAGCAAAGTAGTGAAATTTTGATAAGAACTGTGGGTATTTTGAAAATTTTCATAAACCAATGGCATTTTTGTAATTTTACCATTAGGGATATTTTTGTAATTTTATAAATCGAAATATTTTGAAATTTTTCAAAATAAGTTTTTGCTACTATTCAAGGGGTAATTTGGTGATTATAAAACTAGGGTTTTCATAAAAAAATTACGGCTAGTCCCTTTCGGGTTTTAGTTAGGGGTTTAGCCCATGTATAAGTCCTCTTGGTTAGGGTGAACCGAGGCTACGCACTGTAGGATTCGAGTGGAGGAGGTGAGTCACGCAGACTACTTAAATACCAAGCTCCCACCGAAACCAATCCTAGACATGCGCACCATGGTTGCCACACCCTAACTCGGCGGCTTAACCACAGGTTTATAGGCATTTAAGTCTTATGTAATTGTTGGGGAACTAGCCCTAGGGTTCAAGTACTAAATCTCTATTCTACGCTCCATTTCTACCCTTCTACAAGTCATAATATAAATCACACAAGAGATCGAGTACTTACCTGGTGGACTTTGCCTGAGACTTAGTGGACCATGCCAGAAAATCCTGCTTAATTCACAAAAATTCTTTTTGGGCTTAATTTTGAAAACGTTTTGGGCCTTAAACCCAAGGCCAAGAGTTTAAAACTAGGCTCTGATACCAAACTAAAACACCTCAAACTCGACCCACGAGCCTTGACCTGATCTGGTATGTTCCCCGGTGTAAACCGTTTCAAATTCTTTTGTTACTTAGGAAAAACTTGTGTGTTTTGAAAGAAAGATTGTTTTGGGTTGGGCTTGAGTTTAAAACAAGTTTATTTCATTATTAAAATCCTTTACTTTAGGTGACAAAACGTTTAGGCTTTGTTTTAAAATAAATTTACTTAATCTTTTAATAAATAAAAGTTTGTAAGCGTAATAAATGAAAGCAAAGTAAAGTAGTTCTACTATGGCCTTATTACATCAAATAATTCCCAAAATTTAAATTCAAAATACTAAAAATAAGATAGCCCAAATAAAAACGAACTTCTTGCTGAGCATGGCCAATCCTAAGCATCTGCCAGCCCAATCCATCACCGATCATCACCGAAAAATGTTCCCTAACAGGGTGAGTCAATGACTCAATGTGTAACCAACACTAAGATTTAATAATTTAGGCATATGTTCACATATTACATGCATATTCATATAACAGATAGGAATTAATGATGCAACCCAAACCTAAACCTATATGCCATCCGCTACACATCACCCGTACCAACCATCACACCTTGGGGACTACTAAGTCAACCCTACATCCGCTACACACCATCAAGGCATCATTGCAATGACGTGCTCATCACCCTTATAAAATTTGTGGTCTTAGGTCACCACATTCAAATTTCATGGTTTTAGGTCACCACATTCAAATATCGTGGTCTTAGGTCACCACATTCAGATTTCGTGGTCTTAGGTCACCACATTCACTTCCCCTTTTCATATAACCCATATGCCCCATATCATACATATCATGCATTAACATGCCAAATTCTTATTTCACATTCTTATAATGTCATATGTGTGTCGTAACATATTTTTAACATAATCCTAGTAGGAGTAGGAAACGTACCTGAGTACTTTGTACCATAGCATGGTACCTTAGCCATATGCACATTCTTATACACATACTTATATTAAACATTGCCATAAAACTTATTAAGAAGTACTATGGGGTACACACCTGATACACTTAGCGGTTCACTTAAATCCAAAAAAGCCTGTTCTAAAATCCCGAAGGCTCCTATGTACTTCTATCGATTTGCCCCTAAGAATCATAGTACATAATCAGTCAACACTTAATAACCAAAATGGCCGAATACCATGAATCACTCACCTAGCTTGTTGAAATCCCGAAAACTACTCCTTGCTCTTGAACTGTCGAAATCCCTATAATCCACTGTCAGAATCGGCTTCTACACCAAAAAGCATTAGAAAGTGGCCTTAGGCCGAATACTACACTGCTCACCTTGATGAATCGAATCCGAAAGAATCCTTAGCGTTCCCTTCCTTCACCTACGTTCGGAGTGAGAGATCACAAGCAAGTAGTCGACAGCACCTTCAATAAGGATTCGGCTATGGCTTCAAACAATGATGGGCATTCGGCTAACACCAACATAAAAGAAGAAGTTTGGCAGAGGGATATATGTTCGGCCAAGAACAAATAGAAAAGAGGAATGAAACACAAGTGGCTTTTGCACAAGGGAAAAACGACACCAATGGGAAAAGAGGTACTAAATTTTGGCAATAACTAAGATGAAAAAGAAAGGTTTTGAAAGGGAAAATTTAGCACACACTAGCACCATATTTATACCAAAAATTCAACCTCCTAGAGTCCAACAATCGGCCACCACTTCCCCACTTATCAAATCCCAACTTAAACTCCTATTTTATCTCTTAACAAATAAAAATAATTAATCCAACACCTTATCTCTTATCTATATATTAAACTAAAATAAATAAAATAAAATCTCATTTATCTAAATAAAACCATAATTATCCTATAATAAAATAAATAAATAAAACTACAATTATCCTACTCTTAGCCGAATAGTAATGGGAGAATTAAGCCAAATCCTTATCCAATTGAAATTACATGTGCCGTCCAATTCCTTCCAACTCTACCTTGATGCAAAAGCAAAATAAAACATTCCTCTTGCTGCTCACAAGCCTCGAACCCGAGACCTGTTGGAGCCCTTGACACAAGCTGCAGGTAACGTCCCCAGCCACTTTGCCAAGGCACTGTTTGTGATATAAACTCCCCAGAATTTCTTTTAAACCCTCTTTCGCCAGGCGCCTTCTTATCGCAAAAATAAAAGCTCCTTCCTGCCTCCTTCGCAACTCGAACCTGGGCCCTCTACCCATTGCTTGAGGCGTCACTTGCCCAAGCCTTAAGTAGCGCCCTGCTGCCACTTTACCAGGCCAACCCTTGTGTCATAAATCCCTCACGAATTTCCTTTAAAGCTTTTTTTGCCTAGTTCCCTTTTTGACGCAAATGTGCAAAATGAAAGCCACCCATTTGCTGCCCCCAAGTTTCAAACATGAGACCTGCTGGAATCACCACACGCTACCAGCCACTTCACTGCTAGCTTCTTTGTGTCATAATCCCCCCACAATTCTTTTTAAGACCTCCTTTACCCTTAACGCCAACTTGCAAAAATAAAAACACGCTTATGTCTTTACACAGACTCGAACCTGTGCCCTTCTCCCTTGCTCATGGCGTCATCACCAAGACCCTTAAATGGTGCCTTGCACCACTTTACCAAGCCCGCTCTCATGTCCAAAATCCCTCGCAATTATTCATAAGGCCTCCTTAGCCCAATTCCCCTTTTAACTTAAATTTTCCATATTTTTCCAAAGCTTTCTTTTCCATCCTAGAGTTTCCGAAGCCCCTCAAACACCTCCAAACACACTCACTAAAGCATGCTAACACTTGCATTATGCACTAAATGCATAACCCCTAATTGAGGATATTACAGTACCCATCACTGTTAATCCTAAAATCAGTAGAATCACCAGTCTCCACCTTACAGAATCGCAACTCAAGAGACTTATCCCCCATCTGTTTACTTCTAATCTGATTAATCCATATAGGCTTAACCTGAAGTTCCGCTAACAGACTCCCATCGTCGAATAAACTGAGTTGAGCGAACTACGCTCTCAAATTGATCATAGCCCTACGGCTCAAAGCATTTATCGCTACATTAGCCTTCCCAGGGTGGTACTCGATCGTGCAATCAAAATCCTTAAGCAGTTCAACCCATCTACGCTACCTAAGGTTTAACTCCTTCTAAGTGAGGAGATACTTGAGGCTTTTGTGATCAGTGTAGATAGTACACTTCTCACCGTACAGATAGTGCCTCTAGATTTTTAGAGCGAATACTACTACTACCAACTCTAAATCATGCATTGGATAATTGTCCTCATGCGTCTTGAGCTGACGAGACACATAAGCTACCACTTTACTATCCTACATCAGTACGCAACCCAGACCCACATGCAACATATCACTGTATACGATGAAATCCTTCCCAAATTCAGGCTGTATGAGAATCGTAGCCTGAGTCAAATAGATTTGAGCTTCTTGAAGCTCTCTTGTTACTTATCAGTCCAGACAAAGGGAACTCCCTTACGTAGAAGCTTGGTCAATGGTGTTGCGATCAAAGAGAACCCTTCTACAAAGCGTCGATAGTAACTCGCTAGCCCTAGAAAGCTACAAATTTTAGACACATTCTTCAGCTATTTTTAATCTAACACAGCCTTAATCTTACGAGGATCAACATGAATCCCCTCCATAAAAACCACATGCCCCAAAAAGGTTACTTTTCGAAGCCAAAACTCACACTTACTGAACTTTGCATACAACTTTTTCTCACGAAGAGTTTGTAATACCACTCGGAGATGCTCATCGTGCTCATTCTCAATTTTCAAATACACTAGAATGTCATCAATGAAAACTACCATGAACCTATCCAGATAGGGCTGGAACACTCGATTCATCAGATCCATAAAAGTTGATGGTGCATTCGTCAGTCTAAATGGCATCACTAGGAACTCGTAATGGTCGTAGCGAGTCCTAAATGTCGTCTTATGTACGTCAACCTCTTTAACTTTCAACTGGTGATACCTTGATCGTAATCGATCTTGGAGAAATTGAAGCTCCTCGAAATTGGTCAAACGGATCATCGATCCTCGGTAGGGGGTATTTATTCTTGATGGTTAGCTTATTCAATTGACGGTATTCGATATACATATGCATGGATCCATCCTTCTTTTTCACAAACAGAACAGGTGCTCCCCACGGAGATACACTAGAGTGGATGAACCCACGATCTAGTAACTCTTGGATTTGAGCCTTAAGCTCCACAAGCTCCTTCAATGCTATTCTATAAGGGGCGATGGACACTGGAGCTGTACCAGGATAGAGCTCAATCCCAAACTCTACCTCTCAGCTCGGAGGCAGACTGGTAGTTCTTCAGGAAAACATCCGAAAAGCCCCTTACGATCCTGATGTCCTTAACCGAAAAGTCTCTAGAATCTGAAACACTGATGTAGGCCAAGAATGCCTCACATCCTTTCTGTACTACCTTTTCTGCCACCAACGCAGAAATCACATTAGTCAAGTAGTCTCGACGTTCCCCAATCACCACTACCTCGTTGTCCTTATTGGTTCTCAAAACCACCCTCTTTGTTGCACAATCCAAACTTACCCGGTGTTTGACCAGCCAGTCTATTCCCAAAATCAAATCGAACTCCCCTAATGGAAGCTCCATCAGATCGACTAGAAGTACTGTCCCTTGTACCTCTAATGGGATGTCTCTATATAGTTTACTAACCCAAATAGATTGCCCCAAAAGACTCACAACAGTTAACTCGCTCGAAGAACTCTCAACCAGAATCCTCAGAGTTTCAAACACAACACTAGCTACGTAAGAGTGTGTAGAGCCTATGTCTATCAATGCCAAGTAAAATACATTATAGATGAAAAACGTACCGTGATGACGTTTGGAGCATCTCGGTCTTCACAGAGATGGGCAGCATAAACCAGTGTAGGCTACCTCACCTCAATCGATCCAGCACCTCAGTCCGGTGCTCTCTATCCTCGGCCCATGCCATTACCACCCCTGGCTTGACCTCGGCCCCTAGGTGGTTGCTGAATTACCCTCTGCGACTGCGCAGCACCAGTACCCGCAGCTTGCATCTGATAGGTTCTCAACAGACAATCCCAAACACGGTGCTCAATCGACCCACATCTAAAAATGCCCCATTCGTCCTCCAACATCGCCCAGATGGTGTCTACCATAGTGCCCACAAAGTGCCACCCTAGTAGATGCAACAGGAGGCCCAACTCTCACTGGCCTATCAGATCTGGCCTTTTTTTATGCCTCATCACAGAATTCGAGGGCTCCGATTCCCTCTTATTCTTTCCTTTCTTGTGGTTTTGGCACTCAATGCGCTTAACCTTATTGGCGATTTTTGCCTTCTCCACTAAAGTAGAAAAATCACGCTCTCTCTGTGAGCTATCAAAACCCGTAAGTTGTCCCTAAGTCCATCCTCAAAACAGACGCAGTGCTCATTCTCGGTCACCATCATGTCCCAAGCATAATGATTTAGTCTCAGGAACTCGGCCTCATACTTGGCCACTGAACAATCCTCTTGGGTGAGATTAAAGAACTCACACCTCCTAGCGTCTATGTAGCTGGCTCCCACATACTTGCTCTGAAAAGCTATCTTGAAATAGTCCCAAGTCAAATGGTCGGGCTGAGTGCCCCCTTAACCGTCAACCACCACTGATACGCTTCATCACGAAGTAGAGAAATAACCCCCTTAAGCTTCTGCTCCGTGGTAAAATCCAGATCATCCATGATTCTTTGTGGCCTCTATCCAAGATTTCACCATGCTAGGCGACTCAATGACACCCCTGAATAATTTAGGCCCATTGGATCGGAGTCATTCTATAACTGACCCTCGGCTCCCAAATCCAGTGTTAGGCCCAGCGACCCTCTCTAAAATTTGTAGTATGGCTCGGATAGTACGTCATCCCTAGCCTCATAGTCATGAGACCCAGTCTCTGTGGTAGGTGAGACCGGCGTCTCGTTTGTATCCAGATTAGGTAGATTCTCAGATGCTGAGAACCCCGCTCGAGCCCCCCTACGGCCTCTACCACGACCTCTAGTACCCCGTCCGCGAATACCTCGTGCACTCATCGTAAATTAGAGTTTATCTGGATTAACAATTTTATGCATTAGTTACAGTTCTAATATTTGTTAATAGATGTTTTATATAGAATAATATCAAAAATTCAGAGTTCATTATCGCATGTCGTAGTCTCACTACGATTTCTAGTTTCGCTATAATTTCCAGTTTACACTACCTAGAGTGTTTCAGCACAGTTTACTACCTATTGGCTGTTTTAAGCATGCAAGTAGTAATTTTAAACAAATCTTAACAGAGTTCAAAACACTTACAGGATCGGCGCCGGAGACTCGGTGTACCACATTCTCAATCAAAAATATTTTGAATCATAAAAGAAAATCATTTCGGATAACCCAATTTAAAAATCCAAATCCATAGCCGAGTTTTATAACCTGGCTCTGATACCACTAAATATAACACCCCAAACCCTGTCGAATCTGGCGATGTCACATAATAGTGCTTTGGAAAATGTAATTAGAATAAGGCCATTTTCGATACCTTAGGTTACCATCAAAACGTGTCGTTTATTCATTCATCATCCATTTTCAAAACATTATACGTTGCGAAGCTTTTAAAATAATTTACGAATTTGTGTGTCTTTGATAAAACATTCGTTTATTTGAAAATTCGCGTCTTATCTTACTGCTAGCAATTTATAAAATAAAAATCCCAAATTTTAAACAAAAATTCGTAATGGCCATATTACATAAGGCATACCCAAATATAATCAAAATCGTACAGGAAATAAATAAAACAAAACCATAAGGGTTCAGACTTGTGGTCACCGTCGAGTCCTCCGCTATATCGAGCCGTGTACTGGTGGGGATTACCTGAACAGATTAAACAGAAAAGAATGAGTTTTAGCAAACTCAGTGTGTAACCCCCACAGAAAACATACACATGGCATAAAATCAGAAGACAGTCATAAATCCATAGTTCGAGTCTAAGCCCATTACAAATACAATGTGGACTTTAGCCCACTCAGATACAGAATCAGATATGTTCTAGGGCCTTATCCCATTTCAGACATAATAAGTAGATTAGACAGAATAGCAGAATCCTCCCCACCAGCCTCTACACACTAACTCTGTCTAACCCTACACACCATGTGGGGATAAAATCAACCCACCCATCCCTACACACCATACTGTACAGAATACGTCACATAATCAGAAAGTTGAAGCTGAGCTTCCTGATAACAGGCTTGAGAGCCTTTCAGATACTTCCTTCGAATCATCAACCCACCCCAATGTACAGTGCAACATACATATTATGCAAACACAGTTCATACACTCAGATATCAGAATACATGCTCAATATAGAAATTAGAAAGCCTAGTCACATAATTAGGGGTCTAGGTAAAGCTTACCGACCCTACATTAGGTCCACAGTCAACTAGGGCAACCCGTGCAACCTTATAGAGCATTACAGAAAAATGGGCTCACACGCCCATATGGCCTATCCATGTGGCCCACATAGCCTGACCCAGAATCCTACACCCCCGTGTGGGTCCACACGCTCGTGTGGCCCACACGGCCCAATTGGTCGAGCCCGTGTGTCACACATGGCCTCGCTCGGCCATCACACGGCCGTGTGGTGACTTATAGTCTTCCACACGACCTACCACACGGGCGACCACACGACCTACCAAAGTTTAGTAACCATTTGAGCTAAAGATATCGATGCCAATAGGCTTTTATCGATACCATATGAAAACTATCGATATTGGATCAAAACTTAGCTGAATTGGTTGAAAACAAATTGTCAATTTGGTACCGATTTTAAAATGGGTATCAATATTTTGATAAGTATCGATACAAATACTAACTTGTTTTAAAATAGTTTCAACTTGATTGAAAATGTTTAACTCAATTGAAACCATTTTAACTTGATTTTATCATTTTGCCAATTTTGTTCAACTTTAACTTTTATCCAAAACCATTTTAATTTGTTATATCAAAACATATTATCAAATAAAGCTAGTTTAACAATCTCTGCCTTTTTGATATAACAAAACATTTTGTAAATTTGTTTTGAATAAATTGCTCCCTTATATAAAATTTGTTTTCAATGTAAGGCTTAAAAAATTGAAATAAGATCAAATTTGACATTCATTTTGCTTTGAAAAATATGGTCACTAAATTTGACATAAAATCAATTAATCATAATCAATCAACCATTAAATTTACCTTTCTCTTCTTCCCTTTTTGTTATTTTAAAATAATCAAATAAAGCTTAAGAGGAAAAGAAAGTAGTTAGTCCAAAGATAGATATGAAAAATAAGGAACAAGTGAACTATACCAAGTAAACATTAAGGTGCAATCATATAGAATTTGCATTAGTGATGTTCTCCTTGAAGCAATGCACCTTTTTTTTCAAAAATAGAATTAAAATTTGTTTTTGGTGCCCAATTTCTTTTGGGTCCATAAGCATTAGTTTTCAAGATTCTAGTCCCTTTAAGTATCTATTTATAAAGGATATCATTATCTTTAATAGTTATGAGTCCTTTAGGGAGCCATATACTTTTAACAAATTTTTCCTTTGTAAAAGCTTAGAGGACCTCTATGTTTATAGAAATTAAAGCTAGTTTTAACAAAGTTTTGTTCTGAACTTTCTCCTTTTTCAAAAACTTTGTTAGAGTGAGCTTTTTCACTCTTAAACAACTCAAGTTACTTTTGATGATCATCATGAACTTTAGAAACTAAATTATGCAAGTCACAATTCCTTTTCTCAAAATCATTTATAATAGCTTGCATATCATTTATTTTACTTTCAAGTTCATGATTGACTTTGGAGAGTGAATTATTTTCATCTTTTAATTTTGAAATAGTTTTACTATGTTTTGAAACCATTAATTCAAACTGCAAGCCTAATTCATCATAGGCATTTTGCAACTCATTAAAAGAATAAGAATTTGAAGTACATGAGTTAGAAGTTACCTTAGAATCATTGATAGCCATAAGGCATAGGTTGGCTACTTCTTGATCTTCATCATCGGAGGAATCCTCATCATTCCAAGTAGCAACATTAGCTTTAAGCTTTTGTTTGTTTGATCCTTTCTTCTTCCATTGAGGACAATTAAACTTGATGTGTGTCATTTTCTTGCACTCATAGCAAATAATGTGATATTTCTCCTTGGTAGATTCAAGCTTCAATTCATCCATTTTTTGGAATCTTCTTCCTTTATTAGACTTTATGAACCTCTTGAATCTTCTAGCAAACATCTCCATCTCTTTGTCTTTATCCACCTCTTCACTTGATTCGCTATCTTCATTCTCATCTCATCTATAAGCAAAGAACCGATGAGTTCATCGAAAGTAAATGTTTCTATATTCTTTGCTTCTTCAATTACAGTCACCTTGGCTTCCCACGATTTAGGTAAGCTTTGAAGAATCTTCCTTACCACCTATTTATTTGGATAAATCTTTCCATAAGACTTCAATCCATTTATGATGATTGTGAATCGATTGGATATCTCCTTAATATCCTCTTCGGGCTTCATCTTGAAAGTTTTGTAGTTGAGTTGAAGAATTCAAGCTTTAGACTTCTTCACTTGGATAGTGCCTTCATGGGTGAATTCAAGCTTGTCCCATATCTCTTTGGCATTTGAACAAGATGAAACTCTACATACTCATATGGACCAAGTGCACAAAATAGAATGTGCATTGTCTTTGGCATTGAGTTGAATGATTCTCTTATCTTCCTCATTTCATTCATTTTTGCTTTTTGGAACTAAAAACTCTCCTTCTTATTTGAATGAAATTGAAGGACCATCCATAAGAATATCCTATATGGCAAGATTATTTGCTTGGATGAATAACATCATCCTTATCTTCCAATAGGAATAGTTAACACCACTGAAATAAGGAGGTTTAGAGATAGATTGAAACTCACCAAAGAAAATTGACTCGGAAGTAAATGTCATTGTTGTAGAATGAGTTAATGATCATTTTAGCTTCTCTGAGGATCTTCTCTTGGTTGTTAAGCAGTCTTTAAAGACTAGCTCTAATACCAATTTTTAGCTCGATAATTCAACTCGAAATCACCAAGAGGGAAAGAGAATTTACCTTTAAGAAAAATTGTGGAAGAAATGAAAGAATATGAAACAATGAACATAATAATTTAGAGTGGTTCAGCCCCAATTGCCTACTCCATTACCTTAGCTTTCCACAATTAAAGATTTTCTCAAATTTAATAATTTGATAACCTTTGAGGAAAAGGTTTAACCTTACAATCTACTTTAAGATTTCTACCCAAAATTTTAAGATTACAACTCCCTTAAGGTTTCTACCCAAACCTTGAGATTGCAACTCCCTTATGGTTTCTACCTAAACATTAAGATACAACCCTCTCAAAAAAATATAAAGAAGTAAACAAAGAAATAATCCTTAAAAGATCAAAATGTTTGCCAATAAAGCTCAAATAAACAATAATACACTTGAGCTAAAGAATAACAATGAAATCTCACAAGTGTGTACAAGAAAGGTATGAAAGAATTAAGCAATAAGGTTTTTTTTATTGATCTTTAAGCTTGAAGATATGAATAGAGTCGTTGGGGATGTGAAAACCAGTGCATTTAATTCATCTGCAACAACAAGTAATCTATAATTTTTGCATTTAATGCAAAGTTCAGTGACCATTGGAGCTAAAGATATCGATACCAATGAACTTTTATCGATACCATATAAAAAGTATCGATACTAGACCGATATTTAGCTAAATTGGTTGAAAACAGAATGTCAATTTGGTATCGATTTTAGAATGGGTATCGATATTTTGAAAACTATCGATACTAATACTTTTTGGCCTGGAGCAATACTAACTTGTTTTAAAACAATTTTAACTTAATTGAAAATGTTTAACTCAACTAAAACTATTTTAACTTGATTTTATCATTCTGCCAATTTTGTTTAACTTCAACTTTTAACTTTTATTCAAAAAAATTTTAATTTGTTATATCAAAACATATTATCAAATAAAGCTAGTTTAACATGTGAAAGCCTTTGATTTCCATTAACGTCGCCTCATGGCACACTAAGTTGTGCAATGTGGCAAAATCGAGTAATGTCCCTAAAAAAAGGTTTTAAAAGCATAAAAATTTATAAAAATTCTAAAAGAATTTTAAAATTATAAAAGAATTAGAACTTTGAAAATTTTTAAAAATAGAATTTTAAAAGTTATAAAATTATAAAAATTATAATTATTCAAAATTATAAAATTTATAAAATTTATTAAAAAAAACAAAAAAATATTTAAAAATTATGAAAATATAAAAATTATTTTTTTATGGAGCCATCTTTGAGATTGATCAACTTGTCAATATCATTAATATAAGCATCAGCTCCACGTGGGAACATGGTGTTGTCATTAGGGAGCCTAAACCTCTCCCTTTTGACCTTAACTCAATTCTAATTCCTTTTCTTGATGTTCAACTCTTTATGTCACAAATTAGTGAACCATGCTTATTCTTTTCATAATTTTATATAATTTTAATAATTTTCTATTTTTAATATTGTTTGCAATTTTATACTTTTTGCAATTTTATATTATTTTAAATCAATTGTAATATATATTTTTTATAATTTTTCCTTTTTATAAATTTTTGAAAATTCTAATTCTTTTACAATTTTTATAATTTTTGAAAATTCTAATATTTAGTTTTTTAAAAATTAATTATATATTATTTTTAGATAAATTTCCATATATTTTTAAATTTTTATAATTTTAAAATTCTATTTTTGAAATTCTAAATTTTTTATAAGTTTAAATTTTTTATTTTTAAATATTTTAAATGAAAATTTCAGATTTCATCATGTGGTACAACCTTAACGTGCCACATATTGAAATTAACGGACTCAAGGAATTTATATTAAAATTAATTTTTAATTGCTTAATTGATTGCTTAAATTCGATCAAGGGCTCAATTGAATGTTATTTTCGATTAAGGTCTTAATTTATTATTAAATTATTTTACATAGGCTTTTTTTATATATTAAGTTTAATAACAACCCTATTACAAATTCACTAAATGTTCAAATTATAGCTTAGATTACTCTGCATAATTGTCAAATTTTTCAAAAAATAATCGTGTAAGGGCTTAAACTTTGAGAAAGACATTTTAATCTACTTTGTAATAAAAATTATGTGAATATTGATATATTTAAAATAAAACATGTCAATTGAATTAAATATTATTTAAAAATAAAAGTATAATTTAAAATCTATAAGATATTTGAATTTAAACTCATTTTTTGAAAGGTTTATTTAACTAATTTTAGCCTAATTTGAGCATTTTGTGTGTTTTATAGGAAGATTTTGAAAGTGACCTCTACAAAGTTACACCCAATTCAATTCCTCAAACTTTATTTACCTTTTTATTTATTTCACCACGTATCATTTAATCCCTCTAAAATCGACAATTTGATTGTTTATCTCTTTAGCTGATTCAATCAAAAAGCTTTCGCCCTTTCTGCAACTCCCTCTCTCTCTCACTCTCTCAAAAGCTGCCCCATGCCCCCCCACTATTTTAAGTTCATAAGCGCTCAACAAAAACCAAAGTTAGGTTTTGATTCTCTCTCTTTTCAAAGAAAACAAAGAAAATTTTGAGTCCTGCATAATCAAGAAGTTCTCCCGAAACCCATGCTTCCAAGGGTTAATGGCGGTGTTATTTGGATGGAAGATAAAGAAGATGAAGACTCAGCTTCATGGAACCGAACCAACTACAACAGCAGCAATAATAATAACAACAATAACAGTGGTGTTATAATGGAGAACAAAGAAGATATGGGTACTTTTTCAACATTCAAATCCATGTTAGATGATGAATGGTACGTTGGAAACAACAGCATTTCAAGCCATCAAGATATTAGAGACCTTTCCTTTACTTCAAATCTTGGTGACCATCATCAAGATAATCTTTTGCTCCATCATCATTCTCTTCCTTCAGTGGATTCTTCATCTTCATGTTCACCATCTTCCTCCGTTTTCACCCATCTTGACCCATCTCAGGTACAGTACTTTTGCCAACCAAAACCAAACTTATCTTCAATCCTTAATTTTGTTTCTAATAGCCCTTTAGACCATGGTTTTGATTTGAGTGAAATTGGGTTCCTTGACAACCAAGCAACAAATGGTACTACTTTGTTGAACAGGGGAAATGTTGGGGTTTTGGGTAGTTTAACTGATCTAGGTCATGGTAATCATTTAGACCCTGCTAATTTGTGTCCTGAGGCTCAGTTTTCTTGTTCTCGGATAGTTCAGCTACCAGAAAATGGTGCCGGGTTTGCTGGTTTTCAAGGGTTTGATGAGAATCCTGGAAATGCTCTGTTTTTAAAGAGATCTAAGTTGTTAAGGCCACTAGAAAGTTGTCCTTCCGTTGGTGCACAACCTACTTTATTCCAAAAAAGAGCAGCTACGAGGAAGAATTCAGCTGATAGTGGACCAAATTTCGGGGTGTTAGATGGAGGAAAGGTTAGTGTTTCAAGTGGTGCTGAGGGAGATAAAGGGAAGAAAGAAATGGTTAAAGAAGAGAATGGGAAGAGGAAAATTAACAACAGAGATGATGTAGAAGATGTGAGCATTGATGGGTCAGCTTTGAATTATTATTCAGATGAGTTTACTGAGAATACCAAGGTGGAGGAAACTCTTAAAAATGGGGGAAATACCATAAATGCAAACACTAGTGCTACTGGAGGAGACCAAAACCAAATGGGTAAAAGGAAAGGGCTTCCTGCTAAGAATTTGATGGCTGAGAGGCGCCGTCGAAAGAAACTCAATGATAGGCTTTACATGTTGCGCTCTGTTGTTCCAAAGATTAGCAAAGTAAGAATTTTCTTTCAGACTTTCTTTTTTATTTTGTGAATTCAAGTATGGACTATTGTGTTCATTTTGATCCTCAGAAAAACATCAAATTTTCTTACTTTTTCTTATTTTGGTGTGTGTGTTTTGTTTTCTGGGTGGCATTTTTGGATTATATGTGAGTCACTGGCAATCTTTTGTTTTTATGTGTTCTCAAAATGCTGTGAGAAAGTTAGCATTAATTTCTCTCACATGGAGTCTGGTTGTGCGTTTCAAATTTCACCATAATTCTTTGGACCACATTTCAGTAACTTCTTTCAACTCATCCATAAGTAAAGTTCAATACTTGCAATCTTTTCTTATCATGTCTTTATACTTCTATATTTGAGCACCGTAAATAGTTACATTGTTGGTATTTTAGCAACAATATAAAACACAAAAAATATGAAAGAAAGTTATATTGGAAGCACACAATAGTCTGTTGTATTGTTAAGATTATATACGCAAAAAAAAAAAAAAAAAAAAAAAAAAAACAGAAGCACGTTAAACTTACTCCTAAAATCATGCCACAAACACTTAATTCACTCCTAAAATCATGTGACAAAAAATTAAAAATTAAAAATTCCTAAACACTTGGTTTACAAACCTATTATTAAGCAAGTCCAAGGCACATTCTCAACATACATCCTATGTGCTCTGTGTTTATATTTTTCTTCAAGTATCTATGTTTAGCTCGCCCACGAAGCGGACTCTCTAAATTCATAAACAACTTTAAAAAATTTGAATGTACCCCATACCCATGGGTTTGTTAAATGAAGAGTAGTTAAACTTCTAATCTAACTAACCTCGACAAAGGAGCATGTTGCTTTACTTGCAAAAGAAGGGTTTTGGGAAGTTCATATTTTCTCAATTTTGCTTCTTAGAAATAGTATGATTTACCTTCTCCTTTTAGTTATAGATGGATAGAGCTTCACTTCTCGGGGATGCTATCGAATACCTGAAGGAACTTCTACAGACAATCAATGACCTCCACAATGAATTGGGGTCAACCCTTCCAAGCTCCTCACTGACACCTACGACCAGCAGTTTCCATCCATTGACACCCACTCCAGCTACCTTTCCTAGCCGTATCAAGGATGAACTTGGCCCCAGTTCATCACCGGGTCTGAATGGGCAGCCAGCAAGAGTAAGCTTCATATCTATATCATGAAAAGTTACTTTCACCTTTCACTTTTCTTTGTTTCTGCAATTATATCTAGTTGGGTCTTTCTGAATTTTAGCAAATATCAGTATTTAACTGAGCATAAATATGTTGTACATGGGTACTTGAAGAAAAATGAAGAGTCAGAGAGTAACATAGAAATGGGTTGCATGTAGCGTCATTAGATATGAGTCACATTGTAAAATTTAGCCAAATGTGTGTGTGTGACTGTATTTATATAGGTTGAAGTAAGGCTGAGAGAAGGAAAAGCTGTAAACATCCACATGTTCTGTGGACGGAGACCAGGTCTTTTGCTCTCCATAATCAGGGCTTTGGACAACCTTGGACTTGACGCCCAGCAAGCAGTCATTAGCTGTTTCAACGGTTTTTCCATGGATATCTTTCGAGCTGAGGTACATTTTCTGACCCCTTGTAAATTTCCCATTTTGCTTTTCAAAAGTTGATGACAGCAATAACGGTGGTGACCATGAAAACTTTAACATTATCGTGACACGAAAGAAGACGAATATTTGTAGTTTTCCCTCTTAGCCAACTCTGTTATCATGAGAAAAGCATCTGCAGTTTGGATTATAGCTTTCTCCTATCTGGTTTATCATGGAAGTAAAGGATAGGAGGGGTATCTTCTATATTCTTATCGAGAATTCACAGTTTGCTTTTGAGTTTTAACATACTAATTGTTGTGTTTTTCCAATTTCCAGCAATGCAAGGAAGGGCAGGACATCAATCCTGAGAATATCAAAGCTGTACTTTTGGATTCAACTGGCTTCCTGAAATCTCCATGAGGTAAGTATATATTTGTTCCACCAGATCAAATTATATAAACCTGAAAAACTTTTAACTTTGTTTCTTCAGGTCGGAACTCATCATCAACTAAGCTAAACTTTTGGACAAACTGATAATCTGTAATTTGCAAAATCTTTTTCCGCTTTTTACTAATAAAAACATATGTTGTTATATTTGGAATGTATGTAGACTATAGTCGAGCAAACATGTGGCCTTAGGCCTTAGATTTGAAACACTTTAAATTCAGATTTCAGATTTGTTTTTAAAGGCAATAATCATATGAACCTGAGAAAGTGGGTTGATATGATCCTGGAATTATTATGGACTTTTCCAACTAAGCCAATTCTCTACGTTGCATGAAATGTGCTGCTTTTTGTCTCAAACTTGACATTAGAACAAAACTTGAGCAACATGTAAAAACATAAGTCTAATTTACATCTCCTTGCTATAATATATACTAGGTTTTTTTTTTTTTTTTTTTTTTTTTAAACTCACATGACACACGCACATACTACCACACAGACACACGCACATACTACCACACAGACGAACTTTGATTTCGAATACGGGTGAACTCTCTTTCGACCGATGAACCTACTGCTCTAGTTCATAATATATACTAATTTTAATATTATATATTATGTATGTGATATTATCAAAATGTCACATGATAATTTAATGTTTTATAAAAATTAATTAAAATAATCTTCATTATATTACATTAATATGAAATTTAGATTTTAAAATAGAAATACATATAACAAAAAAAAAATTAAGGCTTAATATTTGTAGAAACTAAATATATAATCTTTCCATTTTAGTTTTTCTATCTAAATTTACATATGAAGTATTTAAAATATAATTATTATAATATTCTATAAAAAATTATTAATTAATTTGATGTAAATTTTAAAAACATATAATTGATAATATAATTGCAAGTTAAGCTTTCGAAATTAAAATTTTTAATACAAATATATTTATAACCTTATTACTTAGTTTATACAAAATTGTACAAATGTAATTAATTTTACTATTATTTTATATTATCAATTATTTATTTTATCATATATCATTTACTATTACTTTATTCATAATATTTGCAGACATTCACCATTATAATTTACAGATCTATATGTATCCCCAGTTTTGGTTAAAGCTTTTCTAATCTAGGATATTGGCTGTTTTAACTTCATCTGTTTGTTAGTCTTGTAATTGCTGTTCTTTGACTATGTACTTCCACTGAAAAAAAATGTTTTTATTTGTATATTATAAATTACTTATTCTAATGTTTACCTCTATATTATTATTGATTATAAAATGTTATTATTTACGATGATATACATCATATACTATTAATTAATAATTATATATCTTTAAAATTATGAAATTTATTGATGTACTATAAATCATTTCGTAAATATCTAAAAAAATTACTAATAATTTTATTTGATAAATTTTCAACGTCATTTATCATTTACTCACAATTGCATATTAGAATTTAATATAATATTTAATTCACCATGTCCACTTCAATCGTCACATTGATAATTTGGACATAATTCAATTGGTAAACATAGTTCGACAATCTATTGGTATTTAAATTTAGTGACTTCAATTCTATTTTTTTAAGTAAGTGGTAGCTTATACCTCGGCAATTGATCTATATACAATAGGTTAGAGGTTCGATCCCATTAAAGGCGAAATGTCCACATCTCCACTTGGTGGGTGGTTATATGTTTATGTATGGTCGAGATGTCCTTTTCGTGAATCGTACACGACTCTCTATGGAGGGAGTGGGCAAAATCCTCCTGAAATAAAATACATTTTGTTGTTGAGAGACGGGACGGTGTCCCCAAGGATGACACTTTGAAAACTTCTTCCAGAGGAAACGATCCACCGTCAACAATAAAAGGCGCCTTTCATTGTTGAGGGGGATTGACTTCTATGAAAGAAGTCTTAGAAGTATCACTGACAGTGACTTTCTAGGTCTACAACCCAAGTGCAGGTTATATTCAAGTAATAAAATCTCGGGAGTTCGAGGTCGGTCCACAAAGAAGTTTTTAGAACTTACAAGATTACAAGTATTATGCTATAACAAAAATTTAACACTTGATTTTGGAAGAAGCATTGATAATGAAAGTAGTAGCTAGAAACACTAGAAATAAAAAGTCAGCGTAAGAAATTAACTAAAAACAATAAAGAGCAAATACCTGGAAGAAAATATGCCGAGGTTAAAGGATCAACTCTTAGTGTCATATTGAGATTATATTTTAATACTCAATGTTATTACTCAATTAGAATCCATACATAAATGGAGGTCCCAAACAAATGATCTATGTAACGCCCCAAAGTTCTTAGTTTTTAATTGTGTAAGATTGCTAAGTAATTTGTTATGGTGTGATGGTTAAGTGCTTTAGATTGTTTTAGTCCTATGTTCAAGCTCCATCGTACGCAAGGGAGAAATCTTTTTGATTAGTCTTACTCTTTTGGTTGGGCGTTAGAGTTTAATTTCTGGTTGATATCTTTTTATTATATTTTATTCTAAAATTGAATTTTAAAATTTCCTAAATTAGCTCCTACTCCTAATTGCCCATACCCTTTCTGCTTGTTCTTTCTTTGTTTCTTTTTTTTTTCCCACTTTCTTTGCTTCCTTCTTTTCTTCTTTTATTATTTCTTTTTCTCCATAGAAGTGATCTTATCTTTCTTTCTATTGTTTTTGTTTATTTGCTGTCATTATATCTTCTTTTGTGTTCGTTTCGGCAATCGTATCAAATCGTTGTAATTGGGGTGTAAGTCGGATTGAATTATTTTATGTTACGTTGCTTTCTTTTGTTTTGTTTTTGGTCAATTTTTGGGGTCGTGTAATGATTAATTCATGTGTTAGTAGTTTAAATGTTACTGTGTTTTCATTAGGTGAAGGGAACAAAGGTCGATTACCTCCAGCAAAGTAAGTCACGTTTTGGGTGCTGTTACTCGAGTGGTAAGGACTCGGTTTTGGTTTTAGAGACTGAAATGTTAATTATTATATGCTTCTAGATTGGATCTTGTGATGGTTAATTGGTGTAATTTGTGGAACGAATGTAGGTTTTGTGAGTTTCTGATTGTAGGTTATCAATTTCGTTATCAGGTGTATGATGTAACTTGGAAAACTCATCAGAATTCGAAAAAATTATAAAAACAGGGGTTGGTTGTAACGCCCCGATTTTTGCTTAATTTCGGCTTTTGTAATTTTAGCATAAATAAGTGTCTGCTTCAATGGTTATGTGTGCTGGGTGTGTGTGGGAGGTCCCAAGTTCAAGTCTCAACTTGGGTGAATTTTGGTATTTTTATGAATAAAGGCCAAACTCTGGTTAGTAGGCTTATAAGTTAAAGTGTGTAAGAAATTAACAAAATAGGCCTATTGGTCTGGTGGTTAAGTGGAGTGTTGGAGGTGTTGGTGGCCTTGAGTTCGAATTCTTGCATGAGCATTATTTTTGTCTGTCACATCCAGAGTGTTTGTGTTGGACTGAAAAACTGATAGTAGGGAGAGATTAGGGGGTTAGCAGATTTCCTTTTTACGAAATTCTAGGCTATCACCCGTTCCCAAAATTTCCTGACGCCATACTTCTTCTCCTCCTGCGTTGCTGCCGATTTTTTTACTCTCCCTTCCCCACTCTCTCCCTTTTCTTTTACAAATTGTCCCGTTGTGTGCAACCATCATTCTGCCTGTTTGGTAAGTTTTGCTTAAGTTTTATCTTGAATATGATCGTGGATAAGTGACTTAAGAAAAGTGGTTATTTTGATTGTTAGGAGTCAATCAAGCGACTGAATATCATTCTCAATTGATGAGTTAAGCGCGTGGAATTCTCGTTTCAATCGAAGGTAAGGTTTCGTTAATTAGGGATGGACGCCTCGTTTAAATTCCATTTAAATCTCAGTTATGTTACTGAAATTGGGGCTTTGATTTGTTGAATATAGGTTCTAGAGTGCTTGGCAGTGGGTTTAGCTTCAATCGAAACTAGGTGTACCCGAAAACATAGAAAACAAGGTTTCGATGAAAGTCGAAAACCTTACTATCGACGCAACACGGGCGTGTGGTAGGCCGTGTGAAAGACTGTAAGTCACCACATGGCCATGTGATCGACGAGCGCACAGCCGTGTGAGCGCCAAACGAGGCCGTGTGTGTCACACGGGCTCGACCAATTGGGCCGTATGGGCCCACACGGGTGAATTACACAGGCGTGTGGAATTTTGGCCAGGCTGTCTGATCCACACGGCCAAGGCCAATTTGGGCCATATGGGCCACACGGTGTGTAAGCCTACATGGGCATGTGAGCCCATTTTTCTGATAAACTCTGCAAGGTTGCACGGGTTGCCCAAGTTGACTGTAGACCTACCGTAGGGTCGGTAAGCAATACTTAGACCTCTAACTGAATGCTCTGTCTATTTGATTTCTGTACTAAGCATGTATGCTGATTTGAATATATGAGATTTATCTGCATAATAGCATGTTATTCATGTATGTTGCATTGCATCGGGGTGGGTGGATTATGATTGGAGGAAGTATCTGAAAGGATCTTAAGCTTGTTATCTGGCAGCTCAGTGGCAAATTTCTGATTATGTGCCATAATCGGTACACCATGGTGTGTAGGGCTGGGTGGGTTGATTTTATCCCCACATGGTGTGTAGGGTTGGACGAAGTTGATGTGTAGAGGATGGTGGGTAGGACTCTGTTTCTACATATTCTATCTGAAATGGGCTAAGGCCCGATAATATGTCTGATTCCGTATCTGAGTGGGCTAAGATCCACACCGTTTTTTATAATGGGTTCAGACCCGAACTGTGAACATCATGTCTATTATCTGATATTTCTGTTTGTATGATTTCGGTGGGGATTACACACTGAGTTTGCAAAAACTTACCCTTTTCTGTTTAATCTGTTCAGGTAATCCCCAGCACTAGATGGATCGATGCTACGGAGGACTCAGAGGTGACCACGGTTATGGATTCTTATTTTATAGTTTCATTTTTATTTATGGTTTGATTATATCTGGGTAAATGTTATGTAATAAGGCCATTCGGAGTTTTGTTTAAAATTTGGGATTTTTATTTATAAACTGCTAGCAGTAGAACAAGACGCAAATTTTCAAAATAAACAGAGGTTTTATCAAATACACAAAAACTTGCAAATTATTTTAAAAGCTTCCGCAACATATAAACGTTTTGGGAATGGATAATGACTAATTAAATGACACGTTTTGATGAAATCCTAAGATATTTACAAATGGTTTTAACGTAGTTAAGTTTTCCAAAGCACTATCATGTGACACCGCCAAATTCAACCATAAAGTCGAGGCCAGGTTTGGGGTGTTACATTGGTTTCGAAACTGCCCAGCGACCACACAACCGTGTGGTGGATCGTGTGTGCCACATGGCCGTGTGTGTTTTTGCAAGTCGTGTAGAGCACATGGTCGTGTGAAACCTTGCAGATCGTGTGGGTAGGCCGTGTGGATCATACGGGTTAGTTTTTTAGGCAATGTGGGCCTTTTTGCCAAATTTTAGGGCCCAATTTGTATACATCGTATGGGGTGGAAAGGCCTAGGTTTCAGTACATAAAAGTATACAAATCGTAGAAGGTATGTTAAGTAGGAAATGTTACCATTAAATCATGTGCTATGTTATGATTTGTATGAAAATATGAATATATGCATGCCATATGATTTATGATATTTGTAAGTATGATATATGATTATGATTTATTTGTGTTTCGGGGTAGGTTATGATATGATGAATGAAGTGCTATATGGCAATTTATACTACAATTATGGATGCTAGATTGTAAATTTATGTATGGCAGCTCAGCTGCAATTATATGAGTGGCACATCGCCACCTATTGGTATGATTGGACACTGCAATTATATGAGTGGCACATCGCCACCTATTGGTATGATTGGATGGATGAACTCTAGTTGTCTTATATGGTGCGATTGGCTAGACGGAGATGGTGTGTAATAGATGGGGGTAAAACATGATATGTTATGATATGTTACGCTATGTTACGAAATGATATGATATGATACGCTAATAAGATATATCTTGATATGAAATCTATGCTATGAGACAAATTAATGGTTATGATTACTTGTATTGAAATTTGGGTTAAATCACAAACTAGACTTAAACTCATGCTTATGTTTTGCTTCATTTCAGGTGATCCTTCAACTTAGGATTGGACGGCGACTCTGGAGCTCGAATTTCATATTTCTTTTAGTTTAAGTACTTTGGACTTTCTTTTTGTTTAATATGGACATTTTGGACTTTTCATTGATTTTATGGACTTTGAGACATTTTAAGTTTTGTTTAGAATGTTAGGATTATTTGGAATTTATCTCACAGAAGTTTTTACCTTGAGTGACGCCTAACTTAAGATAATTAAAAATGAATCACCGTTTTAAAATTGACATGTTATAAGGTTTTTCGTTACATAATAAATTGACGTTTACTAAGAGATTTTTCTAGTAACATTTAAGCAAATTGGACTTGATTTTTGGTAAAACTATTTTAAGCTGCGATTTTGGAAATTGCTATGATTTTCAAGAGTCGTTCAAAGTGACATATATTTTCGCAAAAAGCTGGTTTCTTTCAAAATTGTACAACCATTTCTTTTGCTAGTACAATGTAACCTCTATGATCCGACCGTAACGTTTAGGTTGGGTGTAACACCTCTTACCCTTAATCCTCGTCGGAATCGAGAACGAGGCGTTACCGTATAAAACTACTTGAACACCACTTAGGCTCAACGCAACTACTCTCTTTGATGTCAATACTACAACTTCTTTTCGACTTACAAGACCTCACTCACACATGTGAGGGCTCTCGAGACTATACCGGGAACTCTTACGATCCGTAAAATTTTTTTCCCATTTAAACAGGGTGTACACGCCTGTGTTAGATGACACACACGCCCGTGTGTAGTCACACACGACCATCTGCTCACATCGTGCTAAAAAATCACAACATTCTGCCAAAACTCCCACGATTAGGGCACACGCCTGTGTGGAATGGGGGCACGCCCGTGTACCCTCACAACATGCCCGTGGCTTTGAACCGTGGAGAGTTATTGATGATATTCACACGGCCTTGACACGCCCGTGGGCCTAGACCGTGTGTTAATCCTTGGTATACTGACTTGTTCACTCGCTCTGGGGCACACGCCCATGTCCAAACCGTGTGTCCTACACGGCTCATACAAACGGCCGTGGAGTTTGACCATGGCCTATCCTAACTTAAAAAAATAAGGTGCAGGTTACGCACGGCCTAGACACACGCCCGTGTGTCTACCCGTGTGAGCACATGAAGGCTATTTTCCAAGCCAATCACCACCCTCAGTTTCATACATTCATTCATCATCACTTAAATTCTAGTAATATCATTATAATTCTTGGTTAAAGACATTTAAACACAAGAGAAGTAAAGTCTACAATCCATACACTAAAGGAGCTATTTCCCATATAATTACAACCAACTTAAGCCATTATCTATGGCTATACACAAACAACTACAAGTTCTCTTAGGCCAATACAATTTGGCTACATTCACAAGACTTAATCAACCTCAAGTACTAGCCCTATACATGCCTTGACTCATAAGGACTTGATACCTCATACCAAGTGTCTGATCGATAGTGTGAAAACATCTCCGGCGATCTCCAACCTGAGCTAGCTAAATTAACCTATGAAAGATGAGAAAAGGAAAAAGGAGTAAGTAATAATGCTTAGTAAGTTCATCTGCACATAACTGATAAATATTGATATTCATTGAATATACACAACTACAAGGCATTTTAATGAGTTTTTCTCATTATCTCATGGTTGCTTACTTGACCATTCTTGAAGCTTACTCACTCTATCTCTTACCGCATCCTAACTTGGCCACAAGCCAATTGCTCATTTAATTAACATACAATCATGCACTGATCACTACATGATCATACGAAACAATACATCAAACATTTTTCACTAAGCCACTCATACTACAAATCTCTCGGTGGTTTCACACTTAGCCCACCAATTATTTATACTTGTGGTGGTATCGCACTTAGCCCACCAATTATTTATACTTGTGGTGGTATCGCACTTAGCCCACCAATTGATAAATATAGTTGATGGTATCGCATACGACCCATCGATTACTAATTAATCGTGGTAACGCATATAGCCCATCGATAACAAAGATAATTGATGGTATCGCATTACGACCCATCGACACTTAATTAATCGTGGTAACGCATATAGCCCACCGATAATAAAGATAATTGATGGTATCGCATACACCCCATCATTAACATCAATAAGGTGATATCGCCCATAGCTCACCATTATTTTACATTCATGGATAATAATCCACATATATTATCTATTCTAATGTTCACTCGAGAACATCCTCACGCATTACTTTTCTTATTTAACCTTCCACGATAATTATTTGCATTCCTACCATGCATAAATAACTCTATCTCATGCACTTAAAACACATTGATCATATATAAGCCGCTAGGGTTCATCATGTACTAAATCCATCTCAATTTAGTTCTAACACGTACCTATACCTCTCATGGTACAACACATTCATTCTCAATTTTCAAAATACTTATTGAGTTACTAGAATTGTTAAGTAACCCCCTTAAGTCTCGTACATATAATGTCACACTGACATCATGCCCTCGATATGATTATACATGAATTAACCTATCGATGTCATGTCCCCGACATGGTCTTATACAAAATCTCTCACCGAGACCATATTTCAATATGGTTTTACACGAAACCCTAGCTATCATCATTTCATACTATTTGCATTTCTTACTATTCTTAGATTTCCAACTCTCTTAACAACTCATCAACACTTATTTAATACAGTCATTGCATAATTATACATTCCCTACAACATTGGAATATTAAAATAACTCATACGTAATTACCACATTTACACATGAACTTACCTCGATGACGAAAGTAGAAAGGGACTTTTTGCCCACATTCTCTTTTCACTCGCTCTAAGACCGAAACTCATTTTCTTTGATCTAGAACAATGGAATTTAGTGATTTAATCACTTATAAATCATAATACACCATAATCTATGCTTTAGGAAAAATGACTATTTTGCCCCTACACTTTGTCAAAATTATGATTTTGCCCCTAGGCTCGTAAATAAATTTTTATCACATTTTCATGTTAAGAAAGCCTAGCTAATCATTTTATCCTCTTATAACTATCCACAATTTCAACTATTTCATGCCTTAATGAACAATTTACAACTTTTACATTTTAGCCCAAATTAGGTGTTTTTATGACAACACCCTTCAAAAAGTTGTTTCTCATCATCTTATCATTCATTTTCTTCCATAAAAACTCAGCAACCAGCATAAACTCTCTAATGGCAAGTCCCTAGATTCTCAACCATATTGCAAAATAGTCCTCTCATTATCTAGCTTAAGCTTTGGGGACTCTAATAGTACAATTTTTATCAAGAAAAGTCATCAAAATCACTTACTAATAAGGGATATAGCTTGGCTGAAAGTTCAAACCCCAAAGCTCCATTTATTCTTCAATTTTTGGTGGAGAGAATATAGATGAATAGTGAAAGATGATAACATCTTTTACTCATATTATTTTATTCATTTTTATCACCTAATTCCCACCTATTTTGACCAAAATTAAAAATTCTTGTCCCCTATGTCACATGGCTGGCCTACTCACTTAAAATAAGGCTAAATTGCACAATTGGGGCCTCAAATTAATATCACATAGCTTTTTGGCACCTTTTGCAAATAAACCAGAACTTTTGCACTTTATGCGATTTAGTCCTTTTTCACAAATTAGCTAGAAATTGCTAAAATTAAGGCACCAAAATTTTCATGCATCCTTATAAACATGTTATAACACATAATGTAATGTGAAAATACTTTTCTCTAACCTTGAATTAGTGATTCCGAGATCACTGTTCTGACTAGCCCTTAAATCTGGCTGTTACAATTCTCCCCCCTTTAGGGATTTTAGTCCCCGAAAATCAAACCAGGAGGAGTTGTTACCAACATTCTTAAAATGTTTCCATTAACTCTTCAAATCACAAATCCACTTATCCTTAGGTTTATCTTGTCAACAACCTTTAAGCTATCATACACAAGATCGAAGCATAATTTGAGACTTAGGTTATTCTCCCTTTGGGGTATATACTATATGTAGAAATCCACAAATTTGGAACTCTGTACATATCTAAACGATCATTCGGATCCTTACTGGTCGATTCACTACAACTCGAAGGTCATTCCCCTCATTGGAAATTTTGTCAAACCAAATGTGAAATCAATAAGGTTTCATCTCACTTCCTCTTTAAAGCATTTCTCGACTTTAATATTCTTGACTTGTACTCTAAAGAAACTTAGCTTTTAATGGTCAACTACTTCTAGCCATAACCTCAATCATATCGTGAAATGTATTCTAATGTCAAAACATTTATGTACATAACTGCACTTTCTTATTCCTGCATTAGTAGATATACTACTACTAAATCTCATACCAAACTTCTGTATAAGTTTTGGATTCATCATCATTCAAATTCTATCTCGAGGAATCTTCAACAACGGTAATCTTATCCAACCTGGATTTATCAACTAAGGTCAGTCGAGTACCTAACTAGCATTGCTTAACATGGATCTTTCATCCAGACATCTGTACCATGTCTACTGTCTGAGAAGTATTATAATAACTATACATGCCATCGTAATAGTTCTAGCCATTTCCACTTCTTCATTTCATAATGTTTAACTCACAATAAAGACATAAAAGTGATCGTCTCTAGATCACTAACCTGGCAATTCTTTTTCTCGATTCAGACTGAACTCAATACTAGAACTTTCAATTAATAGTCCCTTCTATAGCTTTCAACTCAACCATTATGGTCCAGACATTACCAATGAGCATATCTTTGTATCATGCTCCCTATTCGCGTACATACAAAATTTTATTCTCTTTACTGACTCATGCGTGAATATACACAAAACTTGAATCATACCTAAACACAATAATCCACTTTTTCTCCATACTGAGAATATATTTTAAGCACACTCTTATCTGAGTTTCTCTTGCTATGCTAATCTAAAACATTTACTATCGTTATATCTCACGATAGTAGGGACACCTTGGTCGAATCCATTAATTTTACTCGACTTGTTCGAAAACCCATCACACAACATGAAACTCATGATTTCACTCCTTATACTAGAATTATCACCAACTTCCTCCTCAAAGTACCCGAATAAGGTTACGAAAAGATAAAGGAATGTCAATTCCAATTGCTAAATCGACAACCGTTTAATCTAATTTTGAAAATCAGCTAACTTTCTCGCACGATCTCAATTCATGAGATAAACAACTACATCGCCCCTGAAAGGAAAAAGATATTAACACGTAATACTTAAAGATATCATTATGATCCATACAATTATGGTTATCATGATTGAACACTCTCACAGTTCAAACATTGTTTCTCTAACCATTTCGTCCTCAACTCCTTAATAATTCCTTTCATTAGTGAACATTAATTTAAGAATACCTCGATAATGATAAACCTTAGGCTTCCTACTCACTTACAATTGCCTCTATTAAGCACATACCGTGCCACATTCCGTACTCATTTCCTTTTGACTCGTTCACAAGTACCTGTATTCACTCATTCACATGACTTTAGTACAATTCTCCTTTCTACCTCTAGACTCATCTATCTGTCCCATTGATTACTGGGGATAATCAAAGATGCACATTCCTCATCATTTATGTAGGCACGAAACCAATGCCACACTCCCGAGGTGGTCTTATATGGAGTCACCTCTAAATGCCAATGCCATAACCCGGTTAAGGTCTTATATGGAATTTCGCATCAAGTATCGATGCCATATTCCAAATATGGTCTTATACGATTCTCATATCCATTATCGAAGCCACCTTCTAGATGTAGTCTTATACGAAATCATACTTGGTGCCGAGGCCATGCCTCGAACATGGTCTTATAGGAGACCTTATCTATTTCATATCTTAATAATAGCCTTTTCATTATAGTCCCCTAGGACTTCAACCCCATGTTCAACCACAATTACTCTATCTAGCAGAGTGTCATGTATCAATGTGATACAGAGCATTCCTAGAATGCTAACATAAATACTGTGTTAATCACATACAAACTTACTCAATTTGGCTCTCGTAGCATCTCATCATAATTCGATAGTGGTAAGGAGGGTGAGTTCACAGAGCCCCTTGACTTGACTCTTGTGACTACATACATATGGCTTAAAATTTCATCATCAATGAAATATCATCATAGTCACACAACTTGTCCAAGTGAGTTTTCACATTCATCATGCTACATTTGTTTCTCGCTCATACTTTTGAATAGTGATTTCAATTACTCAAGTTCCACATTACTATCTACTTGAGTATTCAACATTTAACTCTACTTTCTCTTACCGTCACTTATCAATTAAAGAATGTCTTATGGGCTTGAGTACGTCATTTACCTGATTGCCATAGTCCACCTATGGTCTTACTCGTATCACTACATCATAGCCCAACTATTTCTTTACATGTCGTCACGATGCCATAGCCTCGCTATGGTCTTACAGAACTCTCATATCAACACCAATGCCATACCCCAGATATGGTCTTACATGAAGTCGTGTCTAGGTACCAATGCCATATCCCGAACATGGTCTTATATGGGATCACATATACTGCCATGGTCCAACCATGGTCTTATTCATCATTTTATCATTAAACGACTGTACCCATCCCTGCATTCTACTTAGTCAAACTTCCCAGTTTAACCTCACACCATAATACTCGTAGTTTCATACAGGATCACGAAATAAAACATTATAAAATTTTCTACTTTAATAGTCACACATGAGATTCAACTATGTTGACATATTAATCATACATACACATATACCCCATTCTCTAGGTAAATTTACTCACCATATGCACCTAACCCAATAGGTTGAGTATATAACACTTATGCACATCCCGCCAATACAGATAAGCTTACCACTTTATAACTCTCATTTCATGCATAAGAGCTTTTCAATTTCCCATTATCACTTACACCATTATTGGATTTAGCTCGGTTGGGAACCAACCCTGTCTTAACAAAATAATTTCGTTAGTGCTGGGAGATATAACACTGTCACAGTCCACCTATGGCATGTATAGCTAGACTCTTACTCACGCTAGGTTAGTCCGAGAACCAACTAAACCATGCTCTGATACCACTAAATGTAACACCCCTTACCCGTAATCCTCGTCAGAATCGAGCACGAGGCGTTACCGTATAAAACTACTTGAACACCACTTAGGCTCAACGCAACTACTCTCTTTGATGTCAATACTACAACTTCTTTTCAACTTACAAGACCTCACTCACACATGTGAGGGCTCTTGAGACTATATCGGAACTCTTACGATCCTTAAAATTTTTTTCCCATTTAAACAGGGTGTACACGCTCGTGTGTAGTCACACACGACCATGTGCTCAAAAATCCCAACATTCTGCCAAAAATCCCACGGCTAGGGCACACGCCTGTGTGGAATGGAGGCATGCCCATGTACCCTCACAACATGCCCATGGCTTTGAACTTTGGGGAGTTACTGATGATATTCACACGGCCTTGACACGTCCGTAGGCCTAGACCGTGTGTTAATCCTTAGTATACCGACTTGTTCACACGGTCTGGGGCACACGCCCATGTCCAAACCGTGTGTCCTACACGGCTCATACAAACGGCCGTGGAGTTTGACCGTGGCCTATCCTGACTTAAAACAATAAGGTATAGGTTATGCATGGCCTAGACACATGCCCATGTGTCTACCCGTGTGAGCACATGAAGGCTATTTTCCAAGCAAATCACCACCCTTAGTTGCACACATTCATTCATCATCACTTAAATTCTAGTAATATCATTATAATTCTTGGTTTAAAGACATTTAAACACAAGAGAAGTAAAGTCTGAAATCTATACACTAAGGGAGCTATTTCCCATATAATTACAACCAACTTAAGCCATTATCTATGGCTATACACAAACAACTATAAGTTCTCTTAGGCCAATACAGTTTGGCTACATTCACAAGACTTAATCAACCTCAAGTACTAGCCTTATACATGCCATGACTCATAAGGACTTGATACCTCATACCAAGTGTCTGATCGATAGTGTGAAAACATCTTCGGTGATCTCCAACCTGAGCTAGCTAAATTAACCTATAAAAGATGAGAAAAGGAAAAAAGGAGTAAGCAATAATGCTTAGTAAGTTCATATGCATATAACTGATAAATACTGATATTCATTGAATATGCACAACTACAAGGCATTTTAATGAGTTTTTCTTATTATCTCGTGGTTGCTTACTTGACCATTCTTGAAGCTTACTCACTCTATCTCTTATCGCATCCTAACTGGGCCACAAGCCAATTGCTCATTTAATTAACATACAATCCTGCACTGATCACTACATGATCATTCGAAACAACACATCAAACATTTTTCACTAAGCCACTTATACTACAAATCTCTCGGTGGTTTCACACTTAGCCCACCAATTATTTATACTTGTGGTGGTATCGCACTTAGACCACCAATTATTTATACTTGTGGTGGTATCGCACTTAGCTCACCAATTGATAATATAGTTGATGGTATCGCACACAGCGCATCGATTACTAATTAATCAGGTGGTAACATACATAGCCCACCGATAATAAAGATAATTGATGGTATCGCATACGACCCATCGATTACTAATTAATTAGGTGGTAACGCATATAGCCCATCGATAATAAAGATAATTGATGGTATCACACACGACCCATCATTAACATCAATAAGGTGATATCGCCCATATCTCACCATTATTTTACATTCATGGATAATAATCCACATATATTCTCTATTCTAATGTTCACTCAAGAACATCCTCACGCACTACTTTTCTTATTTAACCTTCCACGATAATCATTTGCATTCCTACCATGCATAAATAACTCTATCTCATGCACTTAAAACACATTGATCATACATAACCCGCTAGGGGTTCATCATGTACTGAATCCATCTCAATTCAGTTCTAACACGTACCTATACCTCCCCTGGTACAACACATTCATTCTCAATTTTCAAAATACTTATTGAGTTACTAGAATTGTTAAGTAACCCTCTTAAGTCTCGTACATATAATGTCACACTGACATCATGCCCTCGATATGATCATATATGAATTAACCTATCGATGTCATGTCCCCAACATGGTCTTATACAAAATCTCTCACCGAGACCATATTTCAATATGGTTTTACACGAAACCTTAGCTATCATCATTTCATACTATTTGCATTTCTTACCATTCTTAGGATTCCAATTCTCTTAACAACTCATCAACACTTATTTAATACAGTCATTGCATAATTATACATTCCCTACAACATTGGAATAGTAAAATAACTCATACATAATTACCACATTTGCACATGAACTTACCTCGATGACGAAAAGTAGAAAGGGACCTTTTTGCCCACATTTCTCTTTTCACTCGTTCTAGGTCCGAAACTCGTTTTCTTTGATCTAGAACAATGGAATTTAGTGATTTAATCACTTATAAATCATAATACACCATAATCTACGCTTTAGGAAAAAATGACTATTTTGCCCCTACGCTTTGGCAAAATTATGATTTTGCCCCTAGGCTCGTAAATAAATTTTTATCACATTTTCTTGTTAAACAAGCCTATCTAATCATTTTATCCTCTTATAACTATCCACAATTTCAACTATTTCATGCCTTAATGAACAATTTACAACTTTTGCATTTTAGCCCAAATTAGGTGTTTTTATGACAACACCCTTTACAAAAGTTGTTTCTCATCATCTTATCATTCATTTTATTCCATAAAAACTCAGAAACCAGCATAAAATCTATAATGTCAAGTCCCTAGACTCTCAACCATATTGCAAAATTGTCCCCTCATTAGCTAGCTTAAGCTTTGGGGACTCCAAAAGTATAATTTTTATCAAGAAAAGTCATCAAAATCACTTACTAATAAGGGAGATAGCTTGGCTGAAAGTTCAAACCCCCAAAGCTCCATTTCTTCTTCAATTTTCGGTGGAGAGAAGGTAGATGAGTAGTGAAAGATGATAACATCTTTTACTCATCTTATTTTATTCATTTTTATCACCTAATTCCCACCTATTTTGACCAAAATTAAAAATTCTTGTCCCCTATGTCACATGGCTGACCTAATCACTTAAAACAAGGCTAAATTGCACAATTGGGGCCTCCAATTAATAGCACATAGCTATTTGGCACCTTTTACAAATAAACCAGAACTTTTGCACTTTATGCGATTTAGTCCTTTTTCACAAATTAGCTAGAAATTGCTAAAATTAAGGCACCAAAATTTTCATTCATCCCTATAAACATGTTATAACACATAATTTAACATGAAAATAATTTTCTCTAACCTTGAATTAGTGATTCTGATATCACTGTTCCGACTAGCCCCTAAATCGGGCTGTTACATCGGGTATGGGGTGTTGAATTTTAGTAATGTATGTCCACTAATTAAGCATATGAATCCATGAGCAAAGTTATGTCCATCAATAAAGTGTCCAAAATGATTGTCCAATAAGTCCAAGAGTTTAGCACATGAATCCATAAGCAAATGATGGTGCAATATGACAATTCAACTGTTTAAGTTCAGTCCAACCATATGGTATTATAATCACCTGATAACTTCAAGACCTATAAAAAGATTTCAAATATTTATTATGCCAATTTTTATGTCTACAAAAAATCAATGTTAATTTATCCAAGCATTCATTATGCCATATATTGTCTATAACAAATAAAATATCTTACTTTACAAGTATGATTATAACAAGGATTGATAATTAATTTTAGCTCAAATGATGAGTATGTAATTTACCTTAACATTTCCTAAGAGTTTCACCCTTTCACCTCAACATTGAAACTAAAAATAACATAGCAAAAGTAAACAACTCAAACTTAGATGAAATAGACATATTAGAAATAATAAACTTGAAATTTTACACAAATAATGAAACAAACAAAAAATTAACAAGAAAATGATCTTGAACTCAACTTCAAGATGCCTCTTATGTTGAAACAAAAATCTATTTACAAAGATTTTTGAAGAGGAAAATTGTAATACAAAGGACTTGCGAATAATAAATTTCTAGGCCAACTTCTTTGTCATCTTTTGAGTCATTTTTCACATGTTAAAAGATGACTCCTTTTGTCCAACTTAACGGCTTTCAATGGGAATAGTCCAAGAGTTGATTAATGGTCTGTATCTTGTCTATATGCTGTTAAAATTTCAAGTCCAAACTCCAATTGTATTAAGAAATATGAGCCAAACACGAAAATGCTTCAAAATTATTCATCAATGTGAAACTAGTAACTTTATCTTTACTTTTGGATTTCTTCTTGATGCATTTTGGTGTTGGTGTTCCAATATTTGAATAGATCCTCAAATCCCCTTTTCGAAGATATAAGATACACCCAAAATGGAGTCCTGAAGCTCGAGATATGATCAAAACACTAGGAAGAGTTCCGATTGGAAGTTCTAAATGTGTTCAAATTACAAATTTTTAATATTTTGAGCTTTGAACTTTCACTCATCATCTTGGATCAACTTTAGGCTTAGTGCATTTAATCTTATAGTTCCATGTATTGACGTCTTCTTCCCAAACCTATTTTACTTGCAAATCCCACATGGAATATTTTATTGAAACTAAATACATGAAAAACACTAAAAATACACAATATTTACAATACAAACAAAAAAGTCAAGTCATTAAAATAAATTTAAAACATATAAAAATGCTCAGGAAACCAAACAAATGTAAGTAATATATAGCCCAAAATAATCATATGATGATCACTCATCCTACCCCCATAGTTACATTTTTGCTTGTCCTTAAGGAACAAAACAAAAAGAAAAAAAAAAAATTGCTATTACCCAAAAATAGTACACAAATTAAAACAACATGTGAATGAAGTGCAAAAGTATTATAAAACAAGAAGTCATGATGAAAATAGAAATCATAGATGCTAGTCAAAATATAAATAGTCACATGAATATTTATATAATTAGGCAAAATTAGAAACCTTGGACCTTTGTGCTTGTATGCAATTACCTGTGTGCAATCTTATCCACGCATTAAACAGTAATAAGTTGTAAGTTAAGCATAATAATCATGATTTCATAAGTCTATTAACAGTTGCCTTCTCCTTTAATCTGATTCCAATATGCATAACAAGTTCACTAGGTCTTCTGGCTTGTAACATTAGGCTAGGGCTAATGTATGATGAAAAGTCAATTTAGACTTAAATCTTAAGCATTAGTTACTTACAAATCATAAAAAGGTTAAATTATCATTCCCTACTTCCTCAATATGAGCACTAATTATATTTTCATCTCCATCTATTTTTTTGTTTTGTTTTTATGTCTTTATTTCTCCATCCTTCAAATAAAGCATGCATAAAAGAGGTAGACAAAAAAACAATCCTTATCTTTTATTTTTTCATGATTTATATACAAAGTATAGTGAAGCCATGCTTTATTCATTTTCTCACCCTAAAATATCCACCTTAATATTTCTACTTATCCCATTTAATATTTAGCTAAAGGAATACGTTCGATAAGCACTAAATACTTAGGGTAAACAAAAGGATTGAGATTTAGCAATTAAGGTTTTATAAGCTAAGATTACAACATTAAACGAAAAAAATCTTAAAAGGCTCAAAATCAGGGTATTAAGAAAATTTATGCAAGGGTTGGCTCGAAAGGCTCAAACGATCCAAAGAAATTGCCTAGTTCTTCCCTTATCATGCATTTGGAACTACTCATTAAATTTAAGGGTAATAAGCCAATAGATTATAAGATCATGATTAAGATATTACTTACAACCCATTACAAGTCATGCATATCATCTAAGATAGACAATGTATCAAAGAAAATTCAAAAGATAATATTATCAAATAAAGTTCAAAAAGGAAAAATACAAAGTCCTAACAAAACCTAATTACACAAAACCCATTAAACACATTATATAATAGGCTAGCAACTAGTCTTTCTGTAACACCCCAAACTCGGCCTAGACATTATGGCCAAATCTGGCGATGTCACATGAAATGAATTTTGAAAACGGGGTTATCTCGGTAGAAACCAATTTCGATTATTTAACTCTTATTTTTTATATTTATTCCAAAACGTTTATTTAATTAGTCTAAATATCTTAAGATGTACCTCTTTTTAGCGAAAGCTTATAAAATCCTTAAGTTTAGGAAAACTCATTCGATATTTTTAGAAAGCCTTTGTTTTTGGTAAAATCTGAGCTTTTTTCAAGTTTGGAAACATTAAAAGCATAATACCTAGTCAAACCCAAATTAAAAAAAAAACATGAAAAGTCCACATTTTACAAATACCCAGAAAGGAATAAAAAATTTAAAGTAAAACCAAATTGGAAATAGTACGTGACGGGTGGTCATCGTCGAGTCCCCCGCTGCACCAATCCACCTAACTCTGTGGATTACTTGTACAGATCAAACAGAAAAGAGTGAGTTTACGTAAACTTAGTGTGTAACCCTACAGAATTAAGCATGCATACACATACAAAAACAGAATTGGTCAGATATAGATTTGGGCCTAAGCCCATTATAGATACACAAATCAGAATCAAAATCCTAGCCCCATCCTCTACACACCATCTCTGACCATCCTTATGCACCATGTGGGGTTTTAAACACCCACCCATCCCTACACACCATATAGTACTAATGCGGCACATAACAAATATAATGCAGCCATGCTGCCAGATAATATGCATAAATTGCCTTTCGAAACACTTCCTCCAATATACATCATCCCAACCCCAATATCAGATATAGAAATTTACAAGTACAAAAAATAATCTAACATGCTCATATGCTTATGATCGTATACAGATAGCAAATAATAGTGCAAGTAGACATGCTTCAGAATTCTAATTAGATCAGAATGTCAAACAGTCAGTTCATACAATTTAGGGTTTAATTAGCCCTTACCAACCCTATAGTAGGCCCACAGCCATTTGGAACAACCTGCAACCCTAGGAAAAATTCAAATAAAGGGGCCCACACGCCTAAATTGCCCGTGTAGATCACACAGCCTGGCCCAGATACCACATGTCCGTGTAGCCCACACGCCCAATTTGGCCTAGCTCGTGTGGCTCACACGGCCACACTCCGGCCATCACATAGCCATGTCTTGCACACGGCCTAGCCTTCGTCGATCACATGGCCTACCACACGACTATGTGGCATCGACTGTGGGGTTTTTCAGCTTCCATCAAATCTCATTTTTCTGCGTTTCGGGTACACACCTGGTATCATTTTGATGCGAAAACTATCCCGAGCCTTTCAAGACCTACAAATCGATATTTAAAGCCCAAATTTTAGCAACACTAATGAAAATCAACCGAAATTAACTCAATACCAAAGCTTTACAACATCACTAAAATGCACTCGAATACTTATCGCTATCGAACAGAGACCCCAAACTCCTAAATCGCTGCAGAGGCCCTAGCCAAAACTTGTCCTTCACATAAACCAAGAGAACCAAAAATAACCTCCATTTAGAATACTAATCACGAAACAATAAGCTAGAGGCAAAATACTTACTTACCTAATGAGCGCAAACAAACGATCAATATGGAAAACTAAAATGGAGAGGGAAAAGCAAAGAAAATTCGGCAGAGAAGAGGGAAATAGAACATCAAATATGGGAGAATTTTTGGGGAAAAAATAGGAAAAAAATAAAAACAAAAATAAAAATAGGATATGACACAAATTCCCTTGATTTTCTCCCACTACTCACATGATCTCAACTTTCTAAGAATTTAAATTAAATTGAAACTCTACCAGTGAACCGAGCCAAAAATAAAACTCCCTCGCTAACGCAGGGATTCGGACTTAGAACCTCCAGCATACCAATCCCCTTACCACTCGAACCAGCAGGTTCATTCTAATATAGAATTACAGATAATTAAATATAAGCCCATTGAACAAACATAGGGCTTAATTTTAAAAACATAACAAAAATTGCTAAAGATAAGACTTGAACTTGGGACCTCTCACACACACTAGAAAACTTAGCCACTGAAGCAGATACACATTTGTCTAAAAAATTCCCAAAAACAAAAACAAAAAGTTAGAGCGTTACAACTTTACCCCCTAAAAGAAATTTCGACCTCAAAATTTACTTGATCAGAATAGGTGAGGATATTGCTGATGCAAGTCCTCAGGTTCCCACGTAGCTTCCTCAGTGTATGATTCCACCACAGCACCTTTACTAAAGGGATGGACTTTCTTCTTAGAATCTTAACATCTTAATCTAGAATCTGAACCGGCTCCTCCTCAAAGGTCAAGTCTGGTCTAACCTCGATCTCCTCAACCGAGACAATGTGAGATAGATCAGAGCGATACTGCCTCAACATTGAGACATGAAACACAACGTGGATACGGTCCAACTCTAAAGGTAACTCTAACTGATAAGCGACCGATCCCACATGCTTTAGAATCTGATGCGGCCCAATGAACCTAGGGCTCAGCTTGCCTTTGCCATCGAATCTCAAAACCTTCTTCCACAGAGAAACCTTAAGAAAGATGAAGTCCTCCACAGAATACTCAATGTCACGTCTCTTGAGATTTGTATAAGACTTCTGCCTATCAGATGCCGCCTTCAGATGATCCCGAATCAATCTAACATTATCCTCGGTCTTCAAAACCAACTCAGGACCCAAAACTCGATGTTCACCCAACTCAGTCCAACATAGCGGAGTACGACACTTACGACCATACAAGGCCTCTAAGGTGCCATCTGAATTCTAGCCTGGAAGCTATTATTATAGGCGAACTCAGCCAACAGTAAATAATCCTCCCAACAACCTCAGAAATCAATCACACAGCTTCGAAGCATATCCTCTAGTATTTGAATTACCCTCTCAGATTGACCATTAGTCTGAGGATGGAACACAGTATTGAAGTCCAACCTTGAACCCAGAGCCTCATTCAATTTCTTCCAGAATCGAGAAGTGAAGCGAGGATCTCTATTAGAAATAATTAAGACAGAACCCCATGTAGTCTTACTATCTCAAAAATGTACAACTTCGCTAGCTTCAGCAGAGAATAATAAGTTCGAACCTGAATGAAGTGAGTAGACTTGGTTAATCGATCCACGATGACCCAAACAGAATCCTTTTTAGTGGGTGTTAAAGGCAACCCAATAACGAAGTCTATCGTCACTCGCTCCTATTTCTAAAGGGGAATCTTAACCGACTATAGCAAACTTGAAAGTAGCTGATGCTCAGTCTTAACCTACTGACACGTTAGACAATGAGCAATGAACTCCATAATCTCACTCTTCAACCTCGGCCACCAATACAACTCCCGGAGATCACGATACATCTTATTGCCATCGGGATGCATAACATAAGGGATACAATGCGTCTCCTTCAGAATCGACTGTCTCAAATCAGAGTCATTTGGTACACAAATCCAACCTCGAAAACATAATAACCCATCATTATTCAACCCAAAATCTAAAGTGCTTCCACTGTCAACCTGATGAAACCGCACACCCAGAGTCTCATCCACTAACTATTTATCTCAAATCTGATCAATCCAAGTTAGCTTGACTTGTAATTTGGCTAACAGACTCTCATTATCAAACAGACTAAGACGAGCAAACATCGCTTTCAAATTAGTCATCACTCTGCGACTAAAAGCATCAACCACCATATTGGCCTTACCGAGATGATACTCAACAATCATAATCTTTAAGCAGCTCAATCCATCGCCGCTACCTAAGGTTCAATTCTTTCTAAGTAAGGAGATATTTGAGGCTATTATGATCGGTGTAGATGATACACCTCTCACCATACAGATAGTGCCTCTAGATTTTCAACGCAAAGACCACTGCAGCCAACTTAAGATCATGCGTCGGATAGTTCCCTTCATGTGTCTTAAGCTGACGGGATGCATAAGCCACAACCTTACCATCCTTCATCATAACGCAACCCAACCCAACCTACGAAGCATCACTATAGACCACAAACTCCTTACCAGGTTCAGGTTATATCAAAATAGGAGCCTGAGTCAGAACAGACTTGAGCTTCTCAAAGCTCAATTACTGCGCATCCGTCCAGACAAACGACACACCCTTACGTAAGTTTAGTAAGAAGAGCTGCAATCAAAGAAAACCCCTCAACTAAAAGTCGATAGTATCTCGCCAGATCCAAAAAACGTGGAATTCCAAACACATTCTTCGACTGTTTCCAATCCAACAAAGCCTCAATCTTTCTAGGATCAACTCAGATCCCCTCAGTAGAAACTACGTGCCCTAGAAAAGTCACTTCACACAACCAGAACTCACACTTGCTTAGCTTAGCGTAAAGCTACTTCTCACGAAGAATTTGAAGCACTATTCTGATATGCTCATCATGCTCATCATCCATATTAGAATATACCAAAATATTGTCGATGAAAACCACAATGAACTGATCTAGATAGGGCTGAAACACCCGGTTCATTAGATCCATAAATTCGCCAGAACATTCGTTAGTCCAAAAGGCATAACTAGGAACTCATAGTGTCCATAACGAGTCCTAAATGTAGTCTTATGTACATCAGCCTCCTTAACCCTCAACTGATAATACCCAGAACGAAGATCAATCTTCAAAAACATAGAAGCCCCTCGAAACTGATTAAACAAGTCATCGATCCTCAGAAGTAGATCCTTATTCTTCACAATTAACTTGTTCAACTGCCGATAATTGATGTACATCCTCATGGTTCCATCTTTTTTCTTAACAAACAAGATAGGTTCTCCTCATGGAGACACACTAGGATAAATTAAACCACGATCCAAAAGTTCTTGAAGCTGAGCCTTGAGTTCTGTAAGCTCTTTTGGTGCCATTCGATAAGGAGCGATGGACACCGGAGCTGTATCCAGAAGAAGCTCAATCCCAAACTCAACCTCACAATTAGGAGGTAATCCCGATAATCTCAGGGAAAACATGGAAAGTCCCTCATTGTTCTGTATTCCCAATAGAAGAACCCCAAAATTAGAAACAATGACATAAGCCAAGTACGCCTCACACCCTTTCCAAACCAGTTTTTCTACCATAAGTACGGATATCACATTGGACAGATAGTCTCGACGCTCACCGATTATTACCACCTCCTCATCATCCATAGTCTTTAGAACGAACCTCTTAGTCATTTATTCCAGATTGACTTGATGCTCCACCAACAAGTTCATACCCAAGATTAAATCGAACTCCCCAAACGAAGCTCCATCAAATTAGCCAGGAAAATAGTCCCTTGCACCACTAACAAAACATCTCTATATAGTTTACTAACCCGAATAGATTACCCCAATAGACTCAGTACAGTAACCTTACTCGAAGTGTTCTCAATGGAAATCCCTAGGTTTTTAGAAACAAAACTGGCTATATATGAGTGAGTAGACCCTATATCTATCAAAGCGATGCATGGTACATAAAAATAAAGAACGTATCGGTGATAACGTCAGGAGCATCTATATCCTCTCGGCGTCGTGCAGCATAAACCAGTGTAGGCTGCCTCGCCTCTGTCTAACCAGCACCTTTGCCCAGTGCTCTCTGCCCTCGACCTATACCGTTACCACCCCTAGCCTAACCACGACCCCTAAGTGGCTGCGAAGCTACCCTCTGCCACTGGACAAAACCCGTAGCTTGCGTCTGATTTGCCCATTGTGGACAGTCTCTAATACGGTGCTCTAAAGATCTACATCTCAGACAGACCCTAATCCTTCTCCAACACTCGCCCGAATGGCACCTATCATCATCACCACAAGGCTGCAACCCAGCTGAAGCAACAGGAGCCCTCACTCTAACTGGCCCATTAGATCTAGCCTTTTCCCTAAGCCTCTGCACAGAACTCAAGGGCTCTGAATCCCTCTTGTTCTTACCTCTTTCTGTATCTCTATTATGGTGCTCTACGCGCTTAACATCTTTGACAATCTTTGCCTTCTCACCAAACAAAAACTCGCCCTATCTTCGCGGAGCTACCAAAACTCTTAAATTATCTCTCAGCCCATTCTCAAAATAAACACACCTCTCATATTTCGATGCCACCATACCTCAAGCATAGTGGCTCAGTATCAAAATTCAGCCTCATACTCGGCCACAAATCAGTCACCTTGTGTGAGATTCAAAAACTCATACCGGCGGGCATCTACGTAGCTAGCTCCCACATACTTGCTCTGAAATGCAGTCTTAAAGAATTCCCAAGTCAGACGGTCAGGTTGAGTACCCTCCTTAACCGTTAACCACCACTGGTATACTTCGTCACAAAACAAGGAAACTGCACCCTTTAATTTCTGCTCAGGGGTACAATCCAGATCATCCATAATTCTCTCGGTGGCCTCCATCCACTACTCGGCCATGTTAAGGGCAACTCCTGTGACACCCCTAAACAACTCAACTCCATTAGACCGAAGTCATTCAGTTACCACACCACGGCCTCTAAATCCAGAATTAGGCCCAATGACCCTCTCTAATATCCTCAGCATGGCTTGGGACAGTGTGTCGTCCCCAGCCGAACGACTCTGAGACCTAGTCTCAGTAGCAGGTGACATAGGTGTCTCACTAGTGTCCAGATTTGGCATGCTACCCAGAGATGAGGACTCAGCTCGAGCCCCCCTACGGCCTCTACCTCGGCCTTGAGTACCACGTCCATGGATACCTCATGTGCTCATTGTAATCTCAAAGTTTTATCTATATTAAGAATTTTATGCATCAATTTTAATTTTTATGAATAAATGTTTTATGCAGAAAGTTTCAGAAGTTCAGAGTATTTCGGATGTTTCAGTCTCTAAATGTTTCACTATAGTTTCAGAGAGTTTTAACTAATAGTATTTTCAAAGTAACTATCTACAGTATTTTAGAATAATCTAAGTTTCAAAAACTTACAGAATCGGTGCTAGAGACTCGGTGTACCACATACTTAATCAGAGTGTTTAAAATCATTTGAAAACCAATTTTTTAAAACCAAATTTTAGAGCCCAAAATTCACAGCCGAGTTTTACAATCTGGCTATGATACCACTAAATGTAACACCCCAAACCCGGCCTAGACGTTATGGCTAAATCTGGTGATGTCACATGGAATGGATTTTAAAAATGGGGTTATCTCAGTAGAAACTAATTTCGATTATTTAACTCCTATTTGTTTATATTTATTCCAAAACATTTATATAATTAGCCAAAATGCCTTAAAATGGACCTCTTTTTAGAGGAAGCTTATAAAATCGTTAATTTTAGGAAAATTGTTCGATATTTTTAGAAAGCCTTTGTTTTTGGTAAAATCCGAGCTTTCGTCAAGTTTGGCAATATTAAAAGCATAATACATAGTCAAACCCAAATTAAAACAACAGTCTGAAAAGTCCACATTTTATAAAAATACCCAGAAAGGAATAAAAAATTTAAAGTAAAACCAAATCAAAATAGTACATAACGGGTGGTCACCGTCGAGTCCTCCGCTGCACCGATCCACTTAACTCTGTGGATTACTTGTACAGATCAAACAGAAAAGAGTGAGTTTACATAAACTTAGTGTCTAATGCCACAGAATTAAACATGCACCCACATACAGTAAAACAAAATCGGTCAAATACAGATTTGGGCCTAAGCCCATTACATATACAAATACACAAATTAGAATCAGAATCCTACCCCCATCCTCTACACACCACCTCCGACCATCCCTACGCACCATGTGGGGTTTTAAACACCATATAGTACCGATGCGGCACATAATAGATATAATGTAGCCATGCTGCTAGATAATCGGCGTAAATTGCCTTTCAAAATAGTTCCTCCAATATACATCATCCCAACCCCAATATCAGATACATAAATTTACAAGTACAAAAAATAATCTAACATGCTCATATGCTTATGATCGTATACAGATAGCAAATAATAGTGCAAGTAGACATGCTTCAGAATTCTAATAAATCAGAATATCAAACAGATAGTTCATACAACTTAGGTTTGATTAGCCCTTACCGACCCTACAATAGGCCCACAGTCATTTGGAATGACCCGTGCAACCCTAGGAAAAAAATTAGATAAATGGACCCACACACTCGTGTAGCCTACACGCCCAGATTGGCTTTGCCCGTGTGGATCACATGGCCTGGACCAGATACCATACACCCATGTGGCCCACACGCCCAATTTGGCCTAGCCCGTATGGCTTACACGGCCACACTTTGGCCATCACACGATTGTGTCTTACGCATGGCCTAGCCTTCGTCGATCACACGGCCGTGTGGCATCGACAGTGGGATTTTTTGGCTTTCGTCGAATCTCATTTTTCTGCATTTTGGCTACAAACCTGGTATCATTTTGATGTGAAAACTATCCCGAGCCTTCCAAGACCAACAAATCAATATTTAGAACCTGAATTTTAGCAACACTAACGAAGCTCAACCGAAATTAACTCACTACCAAAGCTTTACAACATCACTAAAATGCCCTCGAATACTTACCATTATTGAACAGAGACCCCAAACTTTAAAATCGCTGTAGAGGTGGAAACACGAAAATATACACACTTTTTTATGCCCTTTTTAACTCAGATTCATGCAGTTTCAAAAAATTACTATCGAAAAATAATTAATTTTTATAAAATAATTAAATTTCACTTAAATTATGAAAATGTTGAATTTTAATTAATTTTATAATTAATGTTTATTAATTTTGATCATTTTTCGACAGATTTGCACAAAGGAAAATAACGACTCGGCAGACACTACTAGAAGTTCAAACCGAGAAGCAATTTGAAGTATCAAGCGAATTAATTTTCAGCCTAAGTCGGTCCAATTATCTGTATTAATTTATGATATAATTAATTTTAATTTATATCCAATTTAATTTGGATTAAATAAATTATTATTAATTAATTATGAAAAAATGGTCCAATTGAGTCGAACGGAGTGAATCGAACCGACCAAGAAGTGGACAGCCCAAAACCGTCCATATGCTGACCAAATCAGCTTATTGGCTGATTATTTAGCTTTCAAAGTGGCCCTTGAAGACTTGCTCAAGTTGCAAACAAACCCCTCCAAAATCGGTGGCTTTATAGATTTTCCCCAAGCTTAAATTAGCAAAGTTGAAACTATCAACCTTGCCACATGTGTGGCCGGACAAGGGAGGGCTCTTTGGCTGATAATTTTAGCTATTTTTAGCAGCCCTCTTCAGCTATAAACCCCCCTTAGGCTTGTCATTTGAAACACATCCCAAGCATTCACATCTTTTCTCTTCTCTCTACTTTCTCTCTTCTTTTCCATTCCAAACTCCCTTGCTCTCTTTCCAATTTATCCTATTGGAAAAGGGGCATTCATCAGCCATTTGGAGTAGGAGTGAAGTTTTCATAGTAGCCTTGGTCGACGAGGACAACGGAGAAGGAAGAACGGAGCAAACTAGTCAGGCTACAAAAAACACCGGATTTGATTCTCGTTCCCTATCTCTTTAATTTTTGTTGTTGTTATATGAACATATGTATGAATATTTATGTTGTTGGAATGGTTAATTTAATCAATTCAGCTTGAATTTAATTCGTGTTAGGTTGATTGCATTTCGTTTGCTAAAATTGTTAAAATTGTGTTTATATTGTTATAGGCCTCGGTAAGATGCTTGATTAAGTAAAATCATGACTAAGTTATTCTTTCATTAAAATTGTGTGGTAGCTAATGAATTAATTATTTAAACGGATTGAAATTGTAATTAATGGACATAGTACTTAATCAGTGCATGTTTAATCATCTATGGTAGCTGAGGTTAAATTAGCAACCAGATGTCGATGATACATTTGCCTTGCATAACTTGCAAGATTATTGTGATTAAACTGCTTTCAAGGTAGGGATACTTTGTTACCTCACGTAGTCTTTTATGTGCTTATTAAATTTAATTAATCGTTTGAATTGACATAGGGATATGTACAAGAGATTATTTCGATTTAATAAGTATGTATGTGCAATAACATATTTGCCTATTAAGATTTGTTTAATCGATTGAGTTGACATAGGATATAGTCAAGAGATGAATGGATTTTGGTAGGTGAGTATGTTCATAAGTTAGCATGTAATGCCTCAAATTTGGGCCTAGAAAGAATGGGCCTTGAGCATGGGATCAACTAGGAGACTGCACATAAATATTTATGTGTGCAAGAAAATGACACAAATTACTTGTTTTCTTTAATGGGTAAGTGATTTGGGTGTGTATGGGAGTATTGGAGAAGCCTGGGTTCAAGGCTTGACTCTAGCAAAATTTTAGTTTTTCCTCTTAAGTAAACCTTGACTCTGGACTGTAGGCTTTAAAAGAAATTGTGTTGTAATTATGACACAAAAAAAGCTTGTGGTCTAGTGGCAAGTGGCGTGTGGAGTTCTCTAGAGGTCTAAGGTTCAAGTCATGGCAAGGTTAAAAGAGTATTTATTTTTCTCTCTTGCCATGTGAGAAGCAGAAGTCGACTAGAACTCTGCAAAGTTGGAATTTGAATTGGTCAAGGAGAAGGTTATGGAGAGGATTATGGAGGAATTTGAATGAAGTTTAAATGGGATGGTTGAGTGATTTGTGGAGAGATTTGTGGAAGGATGTTGGGAGAGATGAAGGGAGGAAAAAGAGGATTTTGAAAGGGAGAGGAGTTGTAGCCAAATAGGTACTCTGACTACAGGGTAATTCAGCTTAGGAGTGTTGGGAGCTCCTCTTGCTATTTATTTCGGGTTTTGGCATTTTTGTTCTTTTTCATCTTTGTTTCTAAAATTGTGGAGTTCGTTTTCTACTCTTCTCTCTAGCCCTCTAGTCTACCGATTTTTTTCCCTTCATTCCCTTTTATTCAATTGGTATTCCCCTCTTTGGTCGAGGAGCACTTGTCTTTCCTTTCATAAACCATTTTCGGTTGCTAGCCATGCTTGTGGATCGACTTATACCTTGTTCTCCTATTCCTCTCTCAACTCTTCTATCCTTCTTGTTTTGGCCGAATCTTCTCTTCTCCTCTTTTCTAATCCTTGGTCATTTCTTGCTGAAGGTCTATGGAAAACCCCTTGATCTATTGGGACTCAAGTTTATAACAAGGTGCTAGGCCGACTACTTATCCCCTACAAAGGATATCTCTTTTATTGGGAAAGCATTTGAGAGAATACGTGGTTTTGGAACAAGAAGGGTACTGTGATTGGTTATTTGGCTCTCAACTTCAGAAGCATCTCGGCCACAACTATTTAACAGGTGTGTAATTGTACACACACATTGATTAAACCGTAAATTGGAAAAAGCCAAAAAGCCGGAGAATACGACACTTGATAACACACGGGCATACGATCACACATATGGTAGTTCGAGCCCACGAAACATAGGCATTTGACTGCAGAGGCCACCATGAGTGATCTCATGGGCTTAGGCCATTTTGGGCCACATTGGGCTAAAATGGCCGTATGGGCCTAATGGGCTCGTGGGCCCCACACGGATAAAATCCACGTTAAGTGACAAATACTGGACTGAGCTATGTAGTTCGCATAGCTGTGACTAAATTTGGGCTAAATGGGCCACACGAGTGTGTGGGCCCATTTGGGCCGAATACTAGGGTTTGAGCCCATTTACACTGTTTTGACCAAATAGGTTATCTGTGTCGCTCGAGGTGACTATAGGCCTTCAAAAGTCGTTAACTATACCGAGACCTCTAAGGAATAAAATAACCAAAATACCCTTATAGGGTAGAATTACCAAAATACCCTTGTAGGGTAGAATTACCAAAATACCCCTTAAATGGTAGAATTACCAAAATACCCTTATATGGTAGAATCATCATTCCTTTGACTACCCTTCTATTGAGAATTGATTTGATCAATTGCCTAATTACTTTATTTCAGTTGATAAAGTTCTTTCTTATATTATGTCCTTATTGATTTTGTTCATAAAAAAATAAAGTATATTCATTATTTCTATGTTCTAAGAGCTTATATGTTTAAATTCAACATCTTGAAGAAGAAGCTCGTATTATTAGTATTTTAAATTTTCGTGTGATTATTCAGGTTATTAGTTCATTTTTCTAAAGTTAGGTAATTTGTCAATTCAATCTCGATTCTAAACCTTCTAATTCAGCTTTATCCACACCTTTAACCTAAGCCCTGTTACAACCCTGTCAAAGACCTTTTGATTTGTGTATCATCTCATATTACAGTGGTGGAGATTTGACTTTCAAGCAAGCCTATAGGATTAACTTTTCAGGTTAGACTTATGAGTGCTTTCTCTTGAACCTTAAATACTTTGAATGCTTTGAGTGAATCTTTAGTGAGGATGTTAATCCTTGTCGGTTTTGAATTAAAGGTAATTATTTAGATAAGGGGAGACACCTATGTTTTTATGCTACAAATTTAGGACTTAGAATTGTTTGAATCTTTAGGAGTCTTTGAGTTAAATTATCTATGTATGAACTATCTGTGAATTATGATGAGGCATTGTTGATAGGAATTGTGAATTATGGAAAGTTCATTTTAATTGTAAGTTGAGAATTTTGCTTGAGGACAAGCAAAAGCTTAAGTGTGGGGGTATTTGATTAACCGTAAAAGAAACATATTTTAGGCCCACATTTAGTATGCTTTTGGATGATTTAGCCCTTATTTTATGTAAAAAGGTGCTTTTAATCCTTTATTTTCATGTTTTTTAATCAGGAAAGCACCCGTGGATGAAAAGAATGAGAAACGGCTTAAAACGAGCTAATTTGGGCCAAAAAGGAAATCTACACGCCTGGACTTCGAGCCACATGGCGTGCCTTGACAATTAACTAAGACAAGGTCATGCCATGATTTACACTACCGCCCCTCTAATCAATGTAATCGAGACACGACTTAAAACGATTTACACGGGCGTGTACCATGGCCGTGCCCCTGTTATGGGAGAGAGCAATTTCACTCAGATTTGGATACTTAGAGCCAAAGAAACACTTTCCAAAGCTTATTCAAATACCGAGTAGGAAGTATACTTGAATTGGGACACTTAGAGGCCAAGCAAAGCATTCTAAAAGTCTATATAAACACCCTAAGTGTAACCTGAAAAGGGGGTTAGGCGGTGAGCTAGGCTAAGGAGCCAAGCCAGGAAGATCATGTTTTGTGGAATCACTCGAAGATAGCCAAGTGGATCCATCTCGAAGAGCCAGAATTCTACTCAAGACGATGAATTTCTCCTTCAATTCCTTCAGGGGGTTTTAGGGATTTTCTATGTTTTGTTTTATCTTTTCTCTTGAGATGTTTTCTTTACTTGTTATGAACTAAACTCTTCAGATACCTGAAGGGGATGAAACCTAGATGAATCTTGTTATTGAATTCTGAATTATATGATAAATACTTAGTTTGTTCTTAATTATGCATACTTAATCCAAATCTGATGTGCTTAGGTGGAGGAGGAATACACCCTGCTTAAGAGTAGATTGAGCATAATTAAGCGGAGTTGATCGCATGCCTAGAGATAGGGTGATGAGATTTTACCGGATTAGGGTGAAACCTAATATGGGAATCCATAGATTGATTTAATGCTATTCTAGAGGGTTATTATAAGCGAACGAGAGTTCCATTAATTAACCTAGGGTTAGATGTTATTCGCCTCGAGAGAGGGTTTAATATACGTTAGGGAGTCTTACGGATCAAACTAAGTAAATAAATCATTTGGTTCAGTATTAATTAACAAGTGAAGTCTAGGTGGATTCTTCCTGAGGGTATCGTTGTGATCAATTGAGTTTTCTTCGATTTATTTCCGTATTCGTTCTTTTTGTCTTTGTCTTTAGCTTAGAAATCATTAAGCTAGATTAAATCAACCAATCACTCTATATTTTAGGCTAAATAATAAAAAGAAAGTAAGTATTAGTACTTTTAGTTCCTGTGGGTTCAATAATACGGTCTTGCCTAAGCTATACTACTATTCGATAGGTACACTTGCCTTTAATCGTTGTCAGAGTTAGTCTCAAGGTTCAATCTCATTCATTATAAATTTTAAAGCTCTGATTTCAGCGATCAGCGACAAATACGGGTTAGGGGTGTTACACCTAAACCTCAAGACATGATCAAAACACTAAGAAGTGTTCCAACTGAAAGTTCTGAATGTATTCAAATTACAAATTTTTAATTTTTTGAGCTTTGAACTTTTATTCATCCTGTTGGATCAACTTTAGGCTTAGTGCATTTAATCTCATAGTTCCATGTATTGACATCTTCTTTCCAAACCTATTTTACCCGCAAATTCCAAATGGAATATTTTATTAAAATAAATACATGAAAAACACTAAAAATACACAATATTTACAATACAAACAAAAAATTCAAATCACTAAAATAAATTTAAAACATATAAAAATGCCGAGGAAACCAAGCAAATGTAAATAAGATATAGTCCAAAATAATCATATGATGATGACTCATCAATTACTATCAATGCTATGATTTTAATTCTTGAAATACTCACCATACGAGTATTTCATTGTAAATTTATTACTTGAACTAAAGCGTACATTTGTGGTAAATAGAAGCTTTAAAATTATTTTATTTTATAATAATGTTCTAACGTCGCTTTAGTGTCGTATCACTAAAGACTCAATATTGAACTTCAAATTATATACCATTATAAATTTAACAAGAAAATATCCACTTACCTTATCATATGTATACAACCTTTACATGGTACTCATGATCTCAGTAGGTTTTATCCATTCATCGAATTTTATCACCTTTTTTAAAAGTTGTATTATATTGACCCTAGTGTAAATAATCATTCGCTCATTGAATGATTTAGGCCACTCTGACATGACCCTACACTAGGCTCCATTTTCATAAATCATATAATCCCTTTATATGGAAAATTTGTGTAACACCCCTCGTTTGACCCAATCGTAGGGTTTCAGCTACAGGATGCTACATTCAATACCAAAGCAAATAGAATCTTTTAACATTCAATCTAAAAAATTATGCATGCAAACAGGTAATAGATATGTTATACAATCTTTCTTATGTCTTATGCGAGACTACGAATGCTCTAAAGTTAACCCAAGATCGAATAAAGAATAATTTGTAACAATTACAAAACTTCATATTGATGTTGTAACAAGAGGGTTCCTCGTCGTGACGTAACATAATGTTTTAGCCTTGTCACGATGATGGAGTTCCTCGTCGCATCATGGCTTGGAGTCTGAAGCTTTTCGTGATGATCATCGCTCGAGTTCGCAACATGATACTTATAAACGAAATAGTACATGTTTCAAAAACTTTCGGATGACATATTCAATAACCAATCAACTTGCCAAATTTAGGTTAAAACACATACATAATCCCACCAAACATACCAAATTATTATACATAATCCCACCAAACATACCAAATTATTATCATTTCAACATCTATATAGTATACATTTATTCAAATATGGCTATTAAACATTAACATAAGCCATCATCAACAAATACTAGACAACATAATACAACATATTCCAAAGTACATATGTTCAAGTACATTTCAACTCATTCACTTATTTATCAAGCTATCAAGATATATCTTTCAATTCCAATCTCAAAATTTCTCAACCATGATCACTTTCATGCTATTAACATTTCATTATGCATACCTACAACATGTCATTCAAGCATTTCCATTTCCATCGATTACTAAACATTTCAAATTCATGCTTTTAGCAAATTTCATGATATAAATTCATCTATTTCATTATATGCCAAGATCATCACAAGTTATCAAAACTCAACATGGTAATTATACTTTTTATACATATACCAAAACACTTATATACATTAGAATCCCATTAAGACATCCAATATATAAATGACACAACTTTAGGTTCAAATTGACCAAAAGCTACCGATTTGGTGATAGGATAGTGTCACACACGATTTTCTTTAAGCCTGTAATTTAGGAATAATTGGAGGTTAAATTGAAAGAAGTTTAAAGTTGGCAGCTTCTACTAAAAAATCAGGAAAAATTTAATGGATGATTTGGACATAGTTGAGTTCCAATTCTGGTTTGGTTGGATTTAGATTAACTGGTTCCTTAGTGAGAGACAAAATGATTACCAATTGATGACTTTTATAGGGTTGATAACTAGGTGTGAAAGGCTATAAATAGTAGAGAACATAATTATTGGTGTGAATTCTTCTTAACCTTATTTTGTTCTCTCCGTCATCTTCTTTAGTTACTCTAAAGAAAAAGAAGAATATAAGAGAGCTCTACATAGAGCAATATTTGTGAATATTGAGTCGAGAATATAGATAAGCAAGAGGATTGGTAAGCTTCTAAGTCTTTTGGTGTTTATAAATTTAAAAAAAAAAAGTAAACTAATGATTTTAAAACCTTTGAGGGGGTTATGCATTTTTATGGAAATGGAGTTTTTCAACTGGAATGTTGATTTTAACTTATGGCTTTGGTTGTAATGCTTAACTTCCAGAAGAATGGAAGCTCTGGCGTTCGAAAAAGCTAAGTTGAGGAGGCAAAGAAGCATTAAGTGAGTTTCTATGCTCCATTCCTGGGTTGTTGTATGGCTGGCATGAATCTGTCTTGAGCTCAAAGAAAGTTATGTGATGATGTATGATCCCTACTAATTTAGAATGCTATGCATGTATAAGATTGTGTAGGTATATGAGTATCCGCAAATGTATTCTGATATGCATGAAACGGTTATGATTCCATGCCTAAAAAGTAGCGTACTCCATGATAATATGTTTATGATATGCATGTATTGCATGTTGATAAAGGTGGAGTAAGGAGGGAAAGTTATTGAAGGGGTTAGATGAAGTTAGGATTTGCCAATATGGAGGATTGGGTAGATGGTTTTGGGAAATGGAATTTTCATTTACCGTAATCCGAAATTACTGGGTGCAAGCTGTGATGTGAAAAGCTCTGAGCCTTGCGGAGGGGACACTATGGTGTTTAAGCATCAAGGTTAGTAGTGAGGCAGAATGGATGGGCTGTAATGGGGTATAATGTGTAAAACCATAGCTCGACTATGGCAACATAGAGAGTTTGTTAGAACATTAAACATCGTATAATGTGTAAGACCATAGTTATGCATTGACAACATGAAGAGTCCACTAGAACATTAAACATGGGGTATAATGCGTAAGACCATAGCTCGGCTATGACAACATAGAGAGTCCGCCAGGACATTAAATATGGGGTATAATGTGTAAGACTATAGCTCAACTATGACAACATAAAGAGTCTTTCAGGACATTAAACATAGGGTATGATGTGTAAAACCATAACTTAGTGATGGCAGCATATAGAGTCCATCGAGACAATTAACGCAGGGTAGTCTATCGAGATCGATCGACATTGCACATGTGCACATAAAACAATGATTTTAGAAGACAATTTTTAATGCACATTTTTACTACAAGCGTACAGGTTAGTTGTAATATTTATAGTGTTACAATAGAACACTATAGTATTCCAAGGATCGAACCCAAATGAGTCAAAGATTTAAGTATTTCTATTAAACAATACACACAATAAAGGAGCCTAGCTAGCTACTCACTAATTTCTATAGTACGACAAAACATAAACAAATAATTTTAACACTAATTTCTAAATTAACTATCTTAATAACTAAATTCTAAAGATTGTAAAAGTACTAAAAATTCAAAAATAACTAACAAGCGGGTGTTGGTTAACTTTGATGCGGTTAATTAATCTTTGAACTAAGGTCCTAAATTGCTTGAACTCCTAAAATGACTCCCTTTTACCTCTTGAACCTTGTTTTACCAACTTAGACAATGAATTGGTTAACCTAAGACTAATGAATTGGTGCCCAACAAGATCTCCTCTCGGTCTCACTTGCCTTGATGTTTCTTTAGGGTTGTCAATCCTAAGTTTTAGAATAAAAATCAATTTTAAAATTTATTGAAATTTAGTCCCCTAGCTAAAAATCAACTTACTCACATCTTTTAACCAACTCCCTTTGGAGTTTAGTTATTCATGTTAAAAACAGAGTAAACAAACATAAAAATCAAAACTTTAACAGCCATGGACAAAAACCCTAAGGAAAACATAAAATTTGGGATTTTTACTCTTTAAAAATTGTAAGAAAGATAAATGGAAGTATCTAACAGAGAAACCTAAAGCTAGGAACATAAAATGGACAACCTTTAACTGATTAAACATAAAGAAACTAAAATGCATCAAACTTAAAGTTGAAAATGTCATTACAAGAAAAGGAAAAGGATTAAAGCTGTAAATAAACCTAACAACAGTAATAATTGACTTAACTAACTACCATTAACACTAAGAAGAACAAGAAAATGTCTAGGAAAATTAAACCCTAAGCTATTAAAAAGAAAACTACATTAAACCTAAACTAAAGAGCTTTCTAAACCTAAGCTACAACCTCCGCTTCTCCTAGTATAAGGCTTCGTTGAAACCGCAATTTAGTTGAGGAGGTTAAGTCGTATGTACTTCATATATTCTAATCTGTAAAGAGGGGTTAGTTAGAACCTATTGAACAAAAGAGTTATTAATAAGGATTATTCGAGTGACAGTTATGTCTGTCATGACTATTCCTCTTTAAGGGGAATCTATTGAGAGTATACCCACCATAGAGTTAGTTCTGTAGGGAACCATCATATAAGAGAGATCGTAAACTGCTCTTTCATAATTCAGTGTAGCAGATTAAGCTAGTTTTTGTACTTAAGGAGCCTAAATATAAGCATTTTCGTTATATTTGAGTCAAGTTCTTTTAGTTTTACTTATATCTAATAAAATACATGAATCGAGTCCTTTATTGACCTTAAGGGTCAAATAAGGCCTAAGGGAGAGCTAACATACTTCGTGAGTGTGTAGGAGATAATTAGAAGGCATTTTAGGTCGATACTGGACACCATGTCGCAACACGGGAGGTCTAGTGTCGCAACATAATGAGCATAATGGAGAAAATATGAAACAACCTCCGATGTTATGAAATTGACTAAGGGTGTCGCGACATACCCATAAAGACATCCCAAGAAGGAGCATATTAACTTCTATGTCACAACACAGGTCTTATTTTGTCGCGACATCGACCTTGGGATGAAAAATATGAAATAGGGGTGTTTTGGTCTGCACAATCGAACTTAAAGCTCGGGACTATCAGCTAACCTTGGGTTAAGGACGACGGCCACCTGAAGGCTATAAATAGGCTCCTTTTGGCACATGTTATAGACACCACTCCATTAGCTTAGATGTTTTCTTTAGATTTAGTTTCGTTTTCTTTCTTTCTTAGGTTTTTCAAAGTTTAGTTTATTTGTTTGTTGCTTTCCTTCAAGAGATCTGATTTGTAAAGAAGATCAACTGTTAAGGATTCGTGTTACTATTTATATAAATCAGGCTTTTCTTAAACTCTACACTACAATTCATTCACCATGTTTTATTCTTCCATCTAGTCCATGTTGTTTATGAAAACCATGAGGAACTGATCATTCTAAGGGAGATTACCGAGTGAAGGAATGATCTATTAACCATTTTGTAGGGTTACTCAACGGATCAGCTATTTAGAAAAGGAAAAGCGTGAAACAAACCCCAGGACTGACAACCCCGAGAAGTCATCAAGGTGGGAATTAATCCAAAATTGGTATTGCCCATCCGTGAACACCTTCACCCCCAAGCCAGTCTTGATTGAGAGGTTAGAAGATAAGTAGTCCTTGCTGACTCGTTATGTTAGTGGAATATTGGAATATCCTGCTAGGTTAGTGACTAGTTGGTTGATGAAGAACCCGAAACTATAGTTGATTGAACCCAAAATCTACTATTTACATTTTTTTACTATAACTTAATTAAAATATTAATTAGATCTTTTAGTGTGTAGGTTAAAATTGATCTAGACTTCGCCTCCCTTGGGTATGATCCTTGGAGTAGTCACCTACTTTATTGTACCACTATATTATAACTCGACATGTATACTTGCAAATATCGCCTTGTCATTCTATATTTTATTACAGTATTTACACTCTAGATGTTGGTACGTCCAGAGGCGGTCATAAACTCGAATAGTCACTTAGGTAACAGTCTGCTAGATACTATACGCCAAAATGGTCTACTGTAGACGAACATGTTACACCTTAAAAGCAAGCTATCGCAAATAGAGTGGATTACAAGAAAGTAATTCAAACAACATTTCAACCCGAATGTAGGGTAAAAGTAGAAAAGATGAAATAAGGTGAAGTCTGCCAATGTGGCATGGGTTCTTACTAGAGGCCTTGGGAGTAGAATGGCGGTGAATACACCAAGATTTCCTTCAAACTCGAAAAATTAGGAACATTAAGGGTTAAATTAAAAAAGACTTTAAGCTGATGGTATCTATTGGAAAAAATAGGAAAAGTTAGAAACAATATTGGACAATGTTGAAATCCAATTTACTTCGGTTGGATTAGAACCCGCCAGTCCTTTAGTAGGGGATAAATGTTGAAAAACTAAGTTTGGAAAACGCAGCAGGGAATAAATTTAAGAAAAAACCAGAGTTTTAATTTTTTTCCAAAATAAGAATTTGATTATGATATTTAAAGTAACAAACAATTAATCAAAATTGTACCTTTTCGATTTGTCTAGGATGAATGCTTCAACAGAATAGTTGTAACATCCCAAACCCGGCCTAGACGTTACGACCGAATCTAGCATGTTACATAGAAGGGTTGTTTAAAAACTAAGCGCTCGTTGAAAATATTTGCACCTCTTTTGAAAACTCCGAGTTACGTTGGTTGTTTATGAAAATCCTATTTACTCAATGTCCATTTTAGTAAAGTTGTAATTAACTTGAAAACTGCCTTTGTAATGAAAATCAATTTTGAATATTTGCAGTAACGTGATATTTTTGAAAGCGATTGTTAATGTTTTAAGAAAACCCCGTATTTATGAGTTTAACAGTTATAATTGAAAGGTTAAAAGGAAAATATACCAATGGCCTTATTACAAAATATCAATCCAAAATAAATAAATAATCTTAAAGAAAACGTAAAAAAAATGAATTTTCTAAAGTTTGAGAGAAATCACCGTTGTATGGCCACCATTGAGTCCTCCACGGCTCCAAATCCCCTAAACGACATTAACTGGGCCTGAACCCATAAGACATTAATCTGGGCCTAAGCCCTATAACCATGAAAGTGCAAATGAAGTAGTGCAACCCAAGCCAATCCAACCAACACACCCCCGTGCAATCACACCTGTGGGATCAAGTCAACCCACCCCGCCAATCACACCAATATTGCAGACAGGCTACTAATCACACTATTTGTGGCTGAGCCACCAGAGTCATAATTATGTATATGTATAAATATATTGTGGCTATGCCATCAGGCTACACTGCTCTTCAATCATTAACCCACCCCATGCAACATGATAAAATGCAACATACATATCGACATATACAAGTCTGATGTAAACATACATTTGTTACTAGACAACACTGAGGGTAAAATGATCATTCAACCCATCGAGGGTATTTTAGTAATTTTGCAACCTAGGGGTATTCGGTAATTTACCCTCTAAGGGTATTTTAATAATTTTGCAACCTAGAGGTATTTCTGTAATTTACCCTCTAAGGTTATTTTATTAATTTTCTCTATCATGGCTATTCCGAAGGCCTACTGCCGCCTCGAGCGGCTCAGGACCCTTTTTGAGTATTTACAGCATAATTGGCCTAAAACTCGTCTTAGGCCCAAACAGGCCCACACGCTCGTGTGGCCCAAAACGCATGGTTTCGGTTACAGATTTGTAGATTTCACATCCGGGCCTATCATTGGCTAGTTTTCCAACCGTTCTATCCAAGTAGGTCGGCTAGCCCGTTGGGCCCATTTGGCCCGTTTTAGCCCGATTAGGCCCGTTATAGCCTCGGCATCGCGAGAGTGTTCGTGGCTCCCTCAATGACCTAGCATCATGAATTGTATCTCGGTTTACCACTACGAGAGTTGATCATCTAGAATTGTCGAGTTTTAAAATTTATAAAGAGAATGATCGAACTTGAAAACTAACTCTGACAACGACTTAAGGCAAGTGCACCTATCGAACAGTAGTATAGCTTAGGCAAGACCGGATTGTCAAACCCAAAGGAACTAAAAGTACTAATACTCACTTTCTTTCTATTATTTAGCCTAAGTATTAAATGATTTGGTTGATTAAATCTAAATTTAACTAACTACTAAGCTAAAGACGTAAAGACAAAAAGAATGAATTGGGGAAATACTGTTGGAAAAACTCAGTTGATTACAACGATACCCTTAGGAAGAATCCACCTAGACTTCACTTGTTATCTAACACCGAACTGCATTTATTTATTCACTTAGCTTGATCTATAAGACTCCCTAATTTATATTAAACCCTCTCTCAAGGCGAATAACGTCTAACCCTAGGTTGATTAATTGAAATCTCTTTCTAATTAAAACCTCTAGAATCCCATTAACTTGATCTATGGACTCCCATATTAAGTTTAACCCTAATCCAAAAAATCTCGTCACCCTATCTCTAGGCGGCGATCAACTCTGCTTAATTATGATATATCTACTCTTAAGCAGGGACTTTTGCTCCACCACCTAAGCATATCATACTTGAATCAATGTTTGGGAAATATCAACACAAGAATTAAGCACACATAATTAAGAATAAACTAAGTATTTATCATATAGTTCAGAAAACAATAACAAGATTCATCTAGGTTTCATCCCCTTCAGGTATCTGAAGGGTTTAGTTCATAATGATAAAAGAAAACATCTCAAAAGAAAAAATAAAACAAAACATAAGAAATCCCTAAAACCCCCTGAAGGAATTGAAGAGAGATCCACCGTCTTGAGTAGAATTCTAACTTCTTGAGATGGATCAACTGGCTATCTTTGAGTGATTCCCACAAATCTGGCCTTCTGGCTCAGCTCCTTGGCCTAGCTGACTGCCTAACTGACCGCCCTCCTTCAGGTTACACTTAGGGTGTTTATATAGACTTTTGGAATGCTTTACTTGGCCCCTTAAGTGTCCTAATTCAAGTATAATTCCTACTTGGGTGTTTTAATAGACTTTGGAATGTGTTTCTTTGCCTCAAAGTATTCAAATCTGAGTAAAATTCCTCTTTTCCATGACAGGGGCACGGCCATGGTACACGCCCGTGTAAATTGACTTTAGGTCGTGTTTTGGGTCTGTTGATGGAGGCACGGCTGTGTAAATTGTGGTAAGGTCGTGTTCTAGTTAATTGACGAGGCTCGGTCGTGTGGCTTGAAGTCCAGGCCATGTCGATTTCCACTTTGGCCCAAATTGGCCCGTTTTAAGCCCGTTTCTTGTTCTTTTCGTCCTCAGGTGCTTTCCTGAGTATAAAACATGAAAAGAAAGGATTAAGAGCACCTTTTTTACATAAATCAAGGGCTAAATCATCCAAAAGCATGCTAAATATAGGGTAAAAATATGTTACTTTTACGGTTTATCATGTTACTTTTACGGTTTATCAAATACCCCCATACTTAAGCTTTTGCTTGTCCTCAAGCAAAATTCTCAATTTATAATTAAAACGAACTTTCCATAATTCATAACTCCTATCAATAATGCCTCGTCATAATTCATAGATAATTCATACATGGATAATTTAACTCAAAGACTCCTAAAGATTCAAACAATTTTAAGTCATACGTTTGTAGCACGAAAACATAGGTGTCTCCCCTTATCTAAATGATTACCTTTAATTTAAAACAGAAAAGGTTTAACATCCTCACTAAAGATTCACTCAAAGAACTCGAAGTGTTTAAGGTTCAAGAAAAAGCACTCAACAGTCGAACCTGACAAGTCAATCCCATAGGCTTGCCTGAAAATCAAATCTCCACCACTGTAATATGAGATGATACACAAATCAAAAGGTCTTTAACAAGGTTGTAACGGGGCTTAGGTTAAAGGTGTGGATAAAGGCTGAATTAGAAGGTTTAGAATCGAGATTGAATTGACAAATTACCTAACTTTAGAAAAATAAACTAATAACCTGAATAATCACACGAAAATTTAAAATACTAATAATACAAGCTTCTTCTTCAAGATGTTGAATTTAAACATGTAAGCTCTTAGAACATAGAAATAATGAATATACTTTGTTTTTTTTAAGAACAAACTCAAAAAGGACATAATATAAGAAAGAACTTTATCAACTGAAATAAAGTAATTAGGCAACTGATCAAATAAATTCTCAATAGAAGGGTAGTCAAAGGAATGGTGATAACAAATACGAGCGGGGTTTTAGGTTAATATTAATGGGTGAATCAAATAAAAGGTTTGTTAGGATCAAATGGTTCACTAAGGGTTAATTGTGAAGGTAGGCTTTTTAGTGGAGTGAATGGGTTAAAACCTAAGTGCCTTTATCATCTCAGTATACCAAATCAATAATGTAGTCTTGACATGTATAATCGAGGCAAGTTCTAGAATAACAATTCAGTGTTGACACACTCATAATCAATAAAGTGAGCATGAAAAAGAATATATGCTCTATAAGGCTCAAAATCTCACAAAAATTATGGGTTATTTGACATCAATCCCTGTAAATTTCAAACTTCAAAGTAATATTCAAATTCATTTCAACAACCTAAAAAATTTTAATTCTTTGAAAAATAGACTTATCATGCTTGATTCTCTAGTATTCTTCAAATTTAATCATCAATGCACATTTATCAATGAATTAATCCAAAACATATTAATAAAAATCATAAATCATCAAAAATTTCACCCTAATTAGTAATATGAGAAAAAAATACTTAAGAACAAATTTAAAATTCAGGGATTTGAGAATAATGCAAAAAGTTAGGTACTTTTACCCCCCACACTTAAGATGTACATTGCCCTCAATGTGCAAAGATAGATAAATAACCATGTCATAATAAAATCTAAAGAGAAGGGGAGAAGTGACACTTCCTGAATTTTGGATGAATCCCTTGAGTTGGCAGAGGTCGTGGTAAAGGATGACTTATGTAGTAGTGAATAACTCTTAGTGATTGGTTCGTTTATATGGAGTGTGCAATTGAAACTGCGAAGTCATCAGTTAGACATCTCGAAGTGTAAATAAATATTTGTTAGGTATATTCGAAGGTTAGATAACCAGTGATAATTATAATAAAGTTTTCAATGTATAGAGAGACTGTTCAAATTAAGATAAGTAAAAATTAAAAAAGCAAAAAAAAAAGAAAAAGAAATAAAACTTAAAATAAAGCAAAGAAAAATTAGATAAATAAAGAGGACTCAGAGGTCCTCATCATCTGCCGGATCCTATGGAGCTGATGAGATGATGAAAGTGATGGCATATCTGTTGAAGGGTGGCCTCGGTCCCATCAAAACGTTAAGCGGTGTCAATAAACTATTGGGTATAGTACTGCTCGAACTAGGTGAGGCGTGCAGAGATAACTTCCATTAAAGCTAGCTACATGGGATGGTCCTGGGTCGGGGTTGGTGGGACATCATCAGTGATGTCCTCGGGCACCTCCTCGTCTGTGGCTAGTCGATACTGAAGGGGGTCGGTTCCACGACAATATTTAATCATCCTCATGTGTAGCATTGTCTGGATGCCCTAAGGTACCATCTGGCCAATTAGTGTCAATGAGGAGATCTAAGTCTCGGTGTTAAGGAGCCCAAAGTGTCGAGCCAATCATGTGATGTATGGCCCCATTGAAAGAATCCTCCTCCTATGTTGCTCTGTTTGGTGCTAAATCGCGCGGGCTATGAAGTATGCAAGATCGAAGACGTATGCTTTCGACATGCACCAGAGTAGTAGACGTCTTGTGTGTTAACCACGCCAGGGCTCTCACATCTACCTATAATAGTGTCAGCTAGAATTGCGTGGATGTACCTCAGAGGGGGCACTATGGCTGTTGCCTTGGAGCGACTAGGGTCGTAGTCGCCTTTGTCGAGAGCTAAGCCATGCCAGTAGCAAGCAGGGGTGTGGTGAAATTTGTGGTCTAGGTCGAAAAGATCGTTCTCTTCTATGAAGTCATCGGTGTAAAGTCCAAGTGCCGCCACGAATTGCAGTACACTCAATCGTCTGACCGTTCCTCCTAAATGGAATTGAATCGTGCCTGGATTGTAGTGTTGTGCCATCACTGTTTGCAGGGTAAAGGTGGCACAAAACTCTAGAGTAAGTTCCAAGTATATGGGCTCGATGATGGAGAAAAATTGCTCCCACGGCTCAGTCGAGAGAAGCGTTCGGATATCAACCGCCAACCCGACCTGTTCTACGGCGTTTCAATCAATGCACCTACCGGTGCCTAGAGGTCTTTCCCGGAATGCCTTGTAGCGTTCTTCCTGGGCTTCCTGAGTGAATTGAAGGAAGCGGTGTCATATTTCGGAAGAGGCACTAGCTGAGGAAGAGTCGGGTCCCTTTCTTTTCTTAGTGGGGGCGGCCGTGGTGTGTTTGCCTCGTGATGATGACATCGTTCCTAAAATATTGAATATTCAAGTAATGTTTATATTAAATCAATTACTTTCATCTAGGCCCGAGATATTTAAAATACACTTATTCTAACTAAGAGCAGCCAATTCTATCTAATGAGTATCTAAAATAAAATGTTCACTATAACAATGTATTTGCAAAATAGAGTAAATAATACTAAAGTTAAAGAAGAAACTAGCTATCATTAAAAATTGAAAGAAGTTCTAACATTGTAATCTAAAAGAAAATAAATACCTAATATAAACAAAGCAAAATAAAATATTATGAACTTAAGCAAATAATCAGTTAAGAGAATGAAGTAATGGAGGGAACCAGGGTTGGGGTGGTTTTAGTCGGCTGGACACGGGCTGAGCACGATGGTGATGTGAGTTTTCTGCAGGTGCACGACTGTGGCGAGGGCGTGGGTTGCTACAGCACGGTAGTGGGGGGGGTGTGTGTGGCTTTTTTTGTATGGTTTTTGGAGAGAAAGGCAAGGAAGGAGTTTTAGGGAGGTTGAGGACATGGGTGTGGCTGGATTTGAGAGAAAGGAGGTTGAGAAATCTGATTAGGGTTGATGTGGGGAGGATGATTGGTTAAATTTGTTTAAATAGGGGGAGGGGCACGGGCAGTTGCCATGCCCGTGTGGATTTTTAAACAGCCCGTGCTCTTCTCGATTTTAAATTTTGGGCGCGTTCAAGGTTATTGACATAGCCGTAGGTAAATGGGCATGCCGGTGTTCTTCCTCACACAGTCATTTAGAATGGGCGTGTCTCACCTATTTCAATAAGTTAGTATGTTTACACGGTCATGCAACGATAGTCGTGTTCTGCTCGTGTTTAGGAAGTCCATATTTTTGCACGGTTGTGAGGCACGGTCCGTGTCCGACCCGTGTCCATAAAAATTTACCTTTCGTCGTGTACGGCCACAAAATGCTTATGTTTTGTCTCGTGGGTTCCATACGGCTATAAGAACGCCCGTGAGCAAGGCCGTGTGGTCTAAAAACCTGTGCTTCATTGGACTGATTAGTATGGAGTTAGATGCTAAAATAAAAAGTATAATGTTAGTGAAAGTCAATGCTCGGGTTGCCTCCCGAGAAGTGCTTATTTAAAGTTTTAAGCTAGACTTACCCTATTTTCGGTTCTAAAAGAAGGTTCACGAAGCTGAAGCTCCTTTCTCATATTTGTAACATCTTCACCATTATATATTTTGAGTCGGTGATCATTTACCTTGAATGTGCCTTGAGTGGGATGAGTTACCTCGATTGTGCCATAGGGAAAATTGTTTTTATTATGAATGGCCCTGACCACTTTGATTTCAGTTTCCCAGGAAACAGTTTAAGCCTCGAGTTGTATAGCAAGACTAAGTCTCCTACTTCGAATTGTCTTGATTTCTTTAGATGAGAATCATGGCGTCACTTTCTGGCTTCCTTGTAAAGTTTTGAGTTCTCGTAAACATTAGCTCTCCATTCATCTAGCTCGTTTATCTGCATTCTTCTTTTCTCTCCTATAGTTTTAAGATCAAAAATTAAGAATTTTATAGCCCAAAAAGCTTTGTGTTCTAACTCGAATGGCAAATGACAGCTTTTCCTATGGACAAGTTTGTATGGGGATGTCTCTAGGGGGTTTTAAATTCTGTTCTATAGGCCCATAAGGCATCATCTACTTTTACTGCCCAATCTTTTCTGTTTGATTCAACCATTTTTCTAGGATACGCTTAAGTTTTCGATTTGCTACTTCTGCTTGCCCACTGGTTTGAGGGTGATATGGGGTAGCTATCTTGTGGTGAACTCCATACTTTTTTAAGATTCTGTCAAATTGAGCATTGCAAAAAAGAGTACCCCTGTCACTAATAATAGCTCTAGGTGTTCCAAATCGAGAGAACAATTTCTTGAGGAACTTCACTACTACTCGGGCATCATTCGTAGGTAAAGCTTCAGCTTCTACCCATTTTGACATGTAATCAACTGCCACGAAGAGCTATCTATTTCCAAATGAACTAGGGAAGGGACCCATAAAATCAATACCCCATATGTCAAATATATCATATGATAGCATGTATGTTTGAGGCATTTCATCACGTTTAGAAATATTACCTATTCTTTCGCATCTATCACACTAAGCGACATACCTGTTGGCATCTTTAAATAGAGTGGGCCAACAGAAACCTGATTCGAGTATTTTGTGTGCTATTTTGACACCACTGTAGTGCCCTCCTGAGGGTCCAGAGTGGCAGTGTTCTAAGATTTTTCTTGCTTCTGCCTTTGTAACGCATCTCCAAATTACCTGGTCTACATATATGTGGAAAAGAAAGGATCCTCCTAAAAATAGTTCTTCACATCAGAAAAGAATCGCTTCTTTTGATGATGTGTTAACTTTTTCGGTATGATGTTAGCAGCAAAAAATTCACAATATCTGCAAACCAAGGTACCTCATAATTGCTTATGGAGAATAGTTGTTCTGCAGGGAATGAGTCATTTATCTCTATCTCTTCTCGTTCTTCTACGTGTGGATTCTCAAGTCTAGACAAGTGGTCCGCTGCAAGATTTTTGGCTCCTTTCTTATCCTGAATTTTCAGATCAAATTCCTGTAAAAGTAAAATCCATCTTATGAGTCGAGGTTTTGCATCGGGTTTAGTTAAAAGATAGCGAATAGCAGAGTGTCAGTGTAAACGAAAACTTTAGATAATAATAAATACTGTCTAAATTTATCAAATGAAAAGACCACAGCTAGTAATTCTTTTTCAGTGGTGGTATAATTTTCTTGCGCGGCCGTCAATGTTTTGCTGGCATAATAAATTGGCCAGAAGTGCTTGTCTCTTCGCTGCCCTAGAACTGCACCTACTACAAAGTCACTCATATCACACATTAGTTCAAATAGAAAATTCCAATCAATGGCAATTATAATTGGGGCATTTATTAATTTCTTTTTAAGGATATTAAATGCATCTAAACATTCTTGATCAAAGTTAAAAGGTGCATCTTTTTTTATCAATTTCGTTAGAGGCTTAGCTATTTTAAAAAAATCCTTAATGAATCTTCTGTAAAATCCTGCATGTCCTAAAAATCTTCTAATAGCCTTAACTGAGCTAGGAGGAGGTAACTTTTCTATGGTTTCGACTTTTGCTATATCTACCTCGATTCCTTTACTAGAAATTTTATGTCCCAATACAATTCCCTCCTGTACCATTAAGTGAAATGTTTCCCAATTTAAAACAAGGCTTGTTTCTTCACATCTCATCAGAACTTGTTTTAAATTTTTAAGGCAAAGATGGAAAGAATTACCGAATACTAAAAATCGTCCATAAATACCCCCATGATGTCCTCCACGAGTTCATCAAAGGTTGCCAACATGTAACGCTGAAAAGTAGTAGGGGCATTACATAATCCAAAAGGCATTCTACGATAAGCAAACGTATCGTATGGGTATGTGAATGTTGTCTTCTCTTGATCTTCAGGTGCTATTGGGATTTGAAAATAGCCGGAGAGTCCATCTAAGAAGCAATAATACATATGTCCAGATAACCTTTCTAACATTTGATCAATGAATGGCAGAGAAAAGTGATCTTTTCTAGTGGCATCATTCAGCTTCCTATAATCAATGCATACTCTCCAACCCGTAACTGTTCTAGTGGGGATTAGTTCATTCTTGTCGTTAGCTATTACAGTCATGCCTCCTTTCTTCGGAACAACCTGCACAAGACTTACCCATTTGCTGTCAGAAATAGGATAAATTATTCCAGCATCTATAAGTTTAATTACCTCAGCTTTCACAACTTCTTTTATGTTGGGATTTAATCGTATTTGAGGTTGCACACATGGCTTGTACTCATCTTCCATTAAAATTTTGTGTGTACAAAATATTGGGCTTATTCCTTTAATATCAGAGATTTTCCAGACTATGGCTTTTTTATGTTCCCTTAGTACCTGTAGCAACTCCTCTTTGTCCTTGGGATCCAGTTCTGAAGAGATAATTACTGGTAGCGTAGAATTGTCCCCAAGGAATGCATATTCTAGGTGTTTCGGTAGCTACTTTAATTCTAATTTGGTTGGTTCATCAACAGAGGGTCTTTGTTTTAAATCATCATTGATTTCAATGCTTTCTTTTTCTTTTTTCCTGGATGAAGATGTATTTAGATTTAGTTCGTCGACTTCATCTTCTTCCTCCTCTTCTTGAGTAAGGCGCAGTTCCATCGTGTTGTTATGTATGATTTCCTGTAATGAATTCTGAATAATATGATCAGTGGTATCAACAAAATAACAAGAATCATCTTGTTCTCTAGAATATCGCATGGCATCATAGATTTGAAAAATAATTTCCTCATCACCTATCCTTAATGCAAGTTTACCATCATCCACATCGATAACAGCCCTAGCAGTAGCTAAAAAGGGCGCCCTAAAGTTAAAGGAACCTCAATGTCCTCATCCATGTCAAACACAACAAAATCAACAAGAAAAATAAATTTATCAATTTTTACCAAGACATCTTCAATAACTCCTCTAGGATATTTAATAGATCCGCTTACTAACTCAGATATTCATCCTAGTGGGTTTTGGTTCCCCAAGATCTAGCTGTTTAAACATTTTATAAGGAATTAAGTTAATACTGGCACCTAGATCAGCTAATGTTTTCTTAATATTTAAATTACCAATTAAATAGGGAATAGTAAAACTTCATGGGTCTTTTAATTTTTTCGGTAACTTAGTTTGGAGGATGGCAAAACATTCTTCATTAAGCTCCACCGTTGATACTTCTTCGAGCTTCCTTTTATTCGTCGGGAGTTCCTTTAAGAATTTTGCGTATGCCGGCATCTGTGAAATGGCTTCAACAAAAGGTAAGTTAATATGTATTTGTTTAAAAAGTTCAAGAAACTTACCATATTGGGCATCTAATCGTTCTTTCTTCAGCTTTGCTGGATATGGGATTGATGGTTTATCTTCTTTACGTACTGGAGTTACATCCTCAATTCCCACATCCTTTACTTTTTTGTCCTAGTGAGGTATTTTTTTCTTTGGTTCGACTAACTCCTCTCCACTTCTGAGTGTAACTGTCTTTACTTGTTCAGTTCCTTTAGAAAAAATCTCTGCCTGTATTTCACAAACCATCTTAGTAAGTAGTCCAACAGACTTAGTAAGTTCTCCAACTGACTCAGTAAGTTCTCCAACTTGGTTTTTGATTCCTTCCATCGATGTTTGTTGGTTTTTAAGTGTTGCATCAGTGTCTTGGAGACGATTTTCTGTGGCTGCCATGAATTTTGTCAACATCTCTTCAAGGTTGGGCTTCTTTTCCTGTGGATAGGGCTGATTTGGGAAATTTTGGGGAGGTTGTTGTCTTTGATTTCCTTGATTTCCTTGACCTCCCCACGAAAAATTTGGGTGGTTCCTCCAACCTGGATTATAGGTATTACTATAAAGGTTATTATTAGATCTGAAATTGTTACCTATATAGTTCATCTGTTCGCTTTCTGTGCCCGGTTGGTAGGTGGGTACTCAGGATTTGTCATAGTTCCACTTGCATCGTACTGCATTACTAGATGTACCTGCGAAGAACACAAACTATCAAGCTTTTTATTCATCATCTCTACCTGTGTTGATAGCATGGTTACTGCATCGAGTCTGAAAACTTCGGCTGATTTTGTTGGTTGTATCCTTGTAACTTGCCACTGATAGTTGTTCAGCGACATCTCTTCAATGAACTCGTAGGCTACTTTAGGAGTTTTGTTATTCAGAGTTCCACCGGTGGCTGAATCTATTAGTTGTCTCGTTGAGGGATTTAAAAAGTTTGGACTTGGAGCCATAAGGGTAAACCATGGTGCGGACACCTTCTCAAGAGATCCTTGTATCTCTCCCATGCATCATATAATGTCTCTAAATCCATCTGCACAAAAGAAGAGATATCATTCCGTAATTTGGCCATTTTGGCCGGTGGGAAATATTTCAATAAAAATTTCTTGGTCATTTGATCCCATGTGGTTATTAACCCTCGTGGTAACGAGTTTAACCATTGTTTAGCTTTATTCCTTAATAAAAAGGGAAATAACCGAAGCCGTATGGCATCGTTAGAAACACCATTTATTTTGAAGGTATCACAGAACTCTAAAAAATTAGCTATATGAGTATTAGGGACTTCATCCTGCAAACCATCAAATTGAACAAATTGTTGAATCATTTGTATAGTGTTAGGCTTTAATTCAAAATTATTAGCAGCTATAGCAGGCCTAACAATACTGCTTTAATTCAAAATTATTAGCAGCTATAGCAGGCCTAACAATACTAGATTCTGCTCCTGTTAATTGAGGTTTAGCATAATCATACATAGTATGCGGAGCATCTGCCACATCTCGTGGTGGATTATTCTCGTCCATCCCTTCAGTAGGATTGGATTCGCCTTGTTGCTATTCTTCTTGGTAATTCAAGGCTAGCCTGATTTCTTTGCGATTCCTACGGGTGATAGCTTCGATATCACTATCGTATACTAGAGGTCCTGTCGGGTTCCTTCTAGTCATAAACTAGAGGTACCTGCTAGGAAAAGAAAGAAATAAAAATTACAAAAAATAAAATAAATTGCAAAAATGTAAATAAAAATAAAAAAATAATGGCTAAAGAAATAAAAATAGAGCTTTCTTAATATTTTAGTTCCCCGGCAACGGCGCCAAAAACTTGATCTTCTAGAATTGTCGAGTTTTAAATTTATAAAGAGAATGATCGAACCTAGAAACTAACTCTGACAATGAGTTAAGGCAAGTGCACCTATCGAACAGTAGTATAGCTTAGGCAAGACCGGATTGTCGAACCCAAAGGAACTAAAAGTACTAATACTCACTTTCTTTCTATTATTTAGCCTAAGTATTAAATGATTTGGTTGATTAAATCTAAATTTAAATAACTACTAAATGAATTGGGGAAATACTGTTGGAAAAACTCAATTGATTACGATGATACCCTTAGGAAGAATCCACCTAGACTTCACTTGTTATCTAACACTGAACCAGACGATTTGTTCACTTAGCTTGATCCGTAAGACTCCCTAATTTTTATTAAACCCTCTTTCGAGGCGAATAACATCTAACCCTAGGTTGATTAATTGAAATCTCATTCTCATTAAAACCCCTAGAATCGTATTAACTCGATCTATGGACTCCCATATTAAGTTTCACCCTAATATGGCAAAATCTCATCACCCTATCTCTAGGCACGCGATCAACTCCGCTTAATTATGATAGATCTACTCTTAAGCAGGGACTTTTGCTCCACCACCGAAGCATATCATACTTGAATCAATGTTCCAGAAATATCAACACAAGAATTAAGCACACATAATTAAGAACAAACTAAGTATTTATCATATAGTTCAGAAAACAATAACAAGATTCATCTAGGTTTCATCCCTTTCAGGTATCTGAAGGGTTTAGTTCATAATGATAAAAGAAAACATCTCAAGAATATAAAACAAAACATAAGAAATCCCTAAAACCCCCTGAAGGAATTGAAGAAGAGATCCACCGTCTTGAGTAAAATTCTGGCTTCTTGAGATGGATCAACTGGCTATCTTTGAGTGATTCCCACAAATCTGTCCTTTTGGCTCAGCTCTTTGGCCTAGCTGATTGCCTAACTGACTGCCCTCTTTCAAGTTACACTTAGGGTGTTTATATAGACTTTTGGAATGCTTTACTTGGCCCTTAAGTATCCTAATTCAAGTATAATTCCTACTCAGGAGTTTGAATATACTTTGGAATGTGTTTCTTTGCCTCAAAGTATTCAAATCTGAGTAAAATTCCTCTTTTCCATGACAGGGGCACGGCCATGGCACACGCCCGTGTAAATTGACTTCAGGCCGTGTTTCGGGTCTGTTCATGGAGGCATGGCGTGTAAATCATGGTAATGTCGTGTTCTAGTTAATTGATGAGGCACGATTGTGTGGCTTAAAGTCCAGGCCGTGTCGATTTCCACTTTGGCCCAAATTGGCCCATTTTAAGCCTATTTCTTATTCTTTTCATCCTCAGGTGCTTTCCTGAGTATAAAACATGAAAACAAAGGATTAAGAGCACCTTTTTACATAAATCAAGGCCTAAATCATCCAAAAGCATGCTAAATATGGGGTTAAAATATGTTACTTTTACGGTTTATCAAGCGTTCGCACGCTTGAGTAGTCATACTTGTTGGCTTTTCGACTTTTCTGTTACGTAAAATATCACAAGCAGTTATCAGAAGGGTGTGAGATTACACACCTGATTTGGATTTCCTAAAGAACCACTCTTCGTTGACCCCTAAAGATAAAACTAATCAAAAGTTGCCCCCGACTTCTTAAAAGATTCCATAAGCTCAAAAGTATTAACTCACAAGAGTCACTTACCACAATCAAGATCTTTCCCTACAAGGTTCTAAAATTCGGCCTTGCACCTTGGCTATTGCAACGAGTTCCTAGAAGTAAATAAGTGATGTACCACAGGGGTTAGCCTTAATCCAATATTCGGCCCTTCCAAAAGAGCAGGAAGTTGATATCATCATCACAAAATAGAATTACATGAGTGACGCAAAACATCGAAATAGAAGAGTAACATCTTACCACCAATATTTGGTCTAAACACCCACTTACCAACCAACTTCTAAAACCAAGGCTAAGAGAAGGATAAGTAGCAGCAAAGGGACTTGATTTGGCCCTTACCAAAAGAGAACAAAAGGAGTTTAAAATAAAACAAGTGGCTAAATTTGGCTTAGCCAAGAGGTGAGAGTTTCGGCTTAGCCAAATCAAGAGAAGAAAGAACGAAAAATCATGAAAAAAGGAGAAAGAATCTTTACCTTAATATCAAGGATAAGACGAATGAGATAACAAGGTTCAACACTAGTAGTAAGACAACAAACTCTAAGTTCGGCCATGGAGACTACACCGAAAGGAAAACCAATCAAAGAACAAGCTAGTGAAAAATACAAACCGAAATGGTAGCTATAGGAGAGGTTTGGCTAAGGAAGAAAAAGGGTTAGAAAAGAATTCAACTATTGATGTTTTGGCAAAAACAAATGAAAGAAGAAGAAAAGAAGATGTTTGAAAAGAAAAGAGTAGGAGTCAATTGACAAATTGAAGTTTCGGTAAATAGGAAATACAACCAAAAGAACCGGAATGTTTAGCAAGGAAAAATGACCATAACGCTAAAATTGCCTAAGAAAGCTAAAGATAATTCGGCACTTCCTTCACACTTGACCGAATATGCTACCTAGCACCCCCTAACTGAAATCCTCCCTCTCACAACCCCACTCATGGCCAACTCTCTCCCACACTCTCAAATCCCTTGATTCACTCCTCAAAGTGCTCCACAATTCACTCTCCACCTCCTATGCAAACATTTTGACCAAGTCTTCCCTCTCTCCTACAGAGTTTGGTCTCCACTCAGCTACCTCCCCTTCTTGAGCACAAAAATAAACTCCTTTTTGTAGCATGTGGGATTCGAACACTCTCCCCCCTCCATGATCCCTTGTGACACCACCCACTAGGCCACCTTGCTCATTGTGTTATCAAAATACAATCAATTATGCTTAAGTCTTTCCTTCACTAGCTCACCTCACTAAAGTGCCCAAAACAAAAATTTCAGCAGGACCTGGGCTCAAATCCGAGCCTTCCTAGGACCCCCAAATAGATCCAAATAACAAGCTTATCAAGCACAATACATGCAATAACACAAAAATGACAGACCCCTATTTTTAGGACGTTACAGTTCTACCCCCTTAAAGAAATTTCAGCCTCGAAATTTACCTGATTAAAAGAGGTGAGGGTATCGTTGTCGCATTGCCTCATCCAGCTCCCACGTGGCTTCTTCTGAACCATGATTACGCCACAACACTTTGACCAATGGAACTGATTTCCTCCTCAACACTTTCACATCCCGATCCAAAATTCACACGGGTTCTTCCTCAAATGACAGATCGGGTCTAACCTCGATTTCCTTCGCGGGCATTATATGAGATAGATTTGAACGGTAGTGCCTCAGCATCGATACATGGAATACATTATGGATCCGGTTTACCTCGAGGGGCGCTCAAACTAATATGCGACCGGTCCAACACGTTTCAACACCAGATAAGGCTCGATGAACCTAGGACATAACTTGTCCTTCCGCCCGAATCTCAAAATCTTCTTCCAAGGTGAGACCTTCAAGAACACATAATCCCTCACCGAATACTCTATCTCCTTACAAATTAGATCCGCATACGACTTCTGTCAATCGCAAGCTTTCTTTAACCGAGCCCGAATCAACTTTACCTTCTCCTCATTTTTGAAATTAGTTCTGGACCCCACAACTGTCGCTCACCCAATTCTGTCCAATAAGTAGGGGTACAACACCTATGACCATATAACGCCTCGTAGGGTGCCATCTGAATGCTGGATTGGTAGATGTTGTTGTATGCAAATTTCGCTAACGATAAATAATCTTCCCAACTACCTCCGAAATCAATCACACAGCCCCTTAACATGTCTTCCAGGATCTGAATTACCCTTTCCGATTGACCATCAGTCTGTGGGTGAAATGCTGTGCTAAAGTCTAATCTTCTACCCAATGCTTCATGTAATGCCTTCTAGAACTGAGATGTGAACGTAGGGTCCCTGTCTTATATGATAGACACTGGTACCCCATGCAGCCTCACAATTTCTGACACATACAACTTGGCTAACTTCTAAATGAGTAGTCAGTGCGAACCGGTATGAAGTGAGCAGACTTAGTCAACCGGTCGACGATTACCCACACTGAATCTTTCTTGGCAGGCGTCAGGGGTAGCCCACTAATAAAATCAATCGTTATCCTCTCCCACTTCCAAAGTTGAATCTTCACCGTTGCAGCAACCCCAAAGGCAACTGATGTTCCTCCTTCACTTGCTGACATGTCAAACACTTGCTCACAAAGTCGATAACCTCACGCTTCAAACCTCACACTTGTTCTCGTAGGTCTCAGTACATCTTACTTCCCCCGGGATGCATAGCGTATAGGCTACTATGCGCTTCTCGTAGAATCATTTGTCTCAACTCAGAGTCCTTCGGCATACAAATTCTTCCACGGAAATATAACACCCCTTCACTGTTCAACCCAAAATCCACTGCCTCCTCACTTTTCACTTGCTGAAGCCGAGAGCCCAACGATTCATCCAAGAACTATTTTTCCTTAATCTGACTAATCCATGTCGGCTTTACCTGAAGTTCTGCCAGCAAACTACCATCCTCATAAAGGCTAAAATGAGCAAACATTGTTCTCAAATCTGATATCATTTTACGACTTAATGCATCTGCCACCACATTGGCCTTACTCGGGTGATACTCGATCGAGCAGTCATAATCCTTCAGCAACTCTATCCACCTCCGTTGCCTTAAATTTAGCTCCTTTTGGGTAAGGAGACATTTAAGACTCTTATGGTCATATATATAATCGTCTTTTCTCCATGCAGGTAATGTCTCCATATCTTTAGAGCGAACACCACCGCCACTAGTTCTAAATCATGAGTGGGGTAGTTCACCTCATGTGGCCTTAGTTGATGTGATGCGTATGCCACTATTTTCCATTCCTGCGTCAGCACACAACCCAAACTTGTGTGCAACGCATCAAAATAGACAAAAAATTCCTTCTCAGCCTCAGGCATATCAACACTAGTGCTTTTGTCAGAATCTTCTTCAACTTTTCAAAACTTCCCTCCTGCTTATCAGCCCACAAAAATGATACTCCCTTACGCAATAACTTAGTTAGGGGTGCAGCAATTAAGGAAAACCCCTCGATGAATCGCCTGTAGTACCCATCCAAACCCGAAAATTTTAGATTTCTGACACTAACTTTGGTGGCTTCCAGTCCAATATAGCTTCAACCTTTCGAGGATCAACCCTAATTTCCTCGGCAAACACCATATGCCCCAAAAACGTCACCCCTTTCAACCAAAACTCACACTTACTGAATTTGGCGTAAAGTTCTTCTCTCTCAATATCTGTAAAACAACCGGAAGATATGAATCATGCTCCTCCTCCGTTCTTGAGTACACTAAGATGTCATCTATGAATACCACCACGAACCAGTCTAGATAGGGTTGAAAGACACGGTTCATCATATCCATAAATGCGGCTGGTGCATTTGTTAATCCAAACGGAATAACCAAAAACTCGTAATGCCCATAACGAGTTCAGAAAGTAGTCTTGTATATGTCCGCCTCCTTGACCCTTAGCGGATGATATCCCAATCTTAAATCTATCTTTGAGAAAACCGAAGCTCCTCGCAACTGATCGAACAAGTCGTCAATTCTAGGTAGCGGTATTTGTTCTTAACAGTTAGCTTACTCAATTGACGATAGTCAATGCACACACGCATCGACCCATCCTTCTTCTTTACGAACAATACCGGTGCTCCCTATAGTGATACACTTGATCTGATAAATCCTCGGTTCAACAACTCTTGGATCTGAGCTTTTAGTTCTACCAGCTCCTTCGGCGCCATCCTATAAGGGGCGATGGACACCGGAGTCGTTCCTGGTAACAACTCAATGCCAAATTTGACCTCGCGACTCGGAGGAAAACTCGAAAGCTCTTCAGGAAAAACATCTAAAACTCCTTCACGGTTCTAACATCCCCAACAGATAATTCTTTGGCATTAGACATGCTGACAAAAGCTAGAAACGCTTCACACCCTTTTTGTACCATCTTTTCTGCCTTTAGTGCCGAGATCACATGAGACAGATAATCCCTTCTTTCTCTTATCACCATCACCTCCTTATCCTCTAAAGTCTTTAATACCATCCGCTTAGCAGCACAACCCAAATTCGCACGGTGCTTAACTAGCCAGTCCATGCCTAAGATAAGATCAAACTCGCCAAACGGTAGTTCCAGCAAGTCTGTCGAGAAAATAATCCCTTTCAGTTTCTGTTCATCCGTGCAATCCAAATCATCCATAATTCGTTCCATAGCCTCAAGCCAGTATTCAGCTACATTCGGGGCTACACCAAAAAAGCCCCTAAAACTTCAAATTTCATTCGACTGAGTCGCCGAAATAGACCCACGTCTTTGGGCCAAGATTTGCCCCAGAAACGTGTTCCAAAACTTGCAGCATAGCTTGGCACAAAGCATCGTCCCCTCCAGTTCGGTCTTGAGACCCTGCTTCCACCACTGGCGATGCTGGCACTTTGCCTTCCGGCACATGCCCTGATTCTGAGAATCCAGCCTCAGCACCCCGGCCTCTACCACGACCGCGTGTACCACGTCCACGTCCTCTGGTACTCATACTACTAAGTCGAGTTAATCTGATTAAGAATTTTTATGAATCAGTATGTAGTCCCAATGTTGATTAATAAATATCTTATGGAAAACAGAAATAAGAGTTGTTTTCGCGAATCGAATTTCCTAATGTCTCAGTCTCTATAGTCTTAGCCCCTAAAGATAAAAGTTTATAACATTTTTCATACTACAGTCATATCATCATCATATCAATAATCATAAAATAAGGGAACTTACAGATTTGGTATCAAGACTCGTGGTGCCATACTTCCAATAAAGACATACATTTTCTAAATAAAATTTCAAACAACTTTGAAAAAATATTTTCGAACCCATTCCACAGCTGAGTTTTACAAGCGGCTCTGATATCATAAAATGTAACATCCCAAACTCGGCCTAAACGTTACGATCGAATCTAGCATGTTACATAGAAGGGTTGTTTAAAAACTAAGCGTTCGTTGAAAATGTTTGCACCTCTTTTGAAAACTCCGAGTTACGGTGGTTGTTTATGAAAATCCTATTTATTCATTGTCCATTTTAGTAAATTTGTAATTAACTTGAAAACTACCTTTGTAATGAAAATCGATTTTGAATATTTGTAATGTGATATTTTTAAAAGCGACTGTTAATGTTTTAAGAAAACCCCGTATTTATGAGTTTAATAGTTATAATTGAAAGGTTAAAAGAAAACATACCAATGGCCTTATTACAAATTATCAACCCAAAATAAATAAATAATCTTAAAGAAAACGTAAAAAAAATGAATTTACTAAAGTTTGAGAAAAATTACCTTTGTATGGCCACCACTAAGTCCTCCACGGCTCTAAATCCTCTATCGCTGGGATTACCTGTGAGGTTAAAGAAAAATGGGTGAGTTACGAGAACTCAGTGTGAAATCCCCTAAACGACATTAACTGGGCCTGAGCCCATAAGACATCAATCTGGGCCTAGGCCCTATAATCATGAAAGTGCAAATGAAGCAGTGCAGCCCAACCCAATCCAACCAACACACCCCCGTACCAGCCAATCATACCTGTGAGGATCAAGTCAACCCACCCCGCAATTCACACCAATATTGCAGACAGGCTGTTAATCACAATATTTGTGGCTGAGCTACCAGAGTCATAATTATGTATATATATAAATATATTGTGGCTATGCCACCAGGCTACATTGCTCTTCAATCATTAACCCGCCCCATACAACATGATAAAATGCAACATACATATCGACATATACAAGTGTGATGTAAACATACATTTGTTACTAGATAACACCGAGGTAAAATGGTCATTCAACCCATTGAGGGTATTTTAGTAATTTCGTAACCTAAGGGTATTTCGGTAATTTACCCTCCAAGGGTATTTTAGTAATTTTGTAACCCATGGGTATTTTGGTAATTTACCCTCTAAGGGTATTTTAGTAATTTTCTCTATCATGGCCTTTTTGAAGGCCTACTATCGCTCGAGCGACTCGGGACCCTTTTTGGGTCTTTACAGCATTATTGGGCCTAAAACTCGTCTTAGGCCAAAACGGGCCCACACACTCGTGTGGCCCAAAATGCATGGTTTGGGTTACAAATTTAAAGAATTTCACATTCGGGCCTATCATTGTCTAGTTTTCCAATCGTTCAGATAAGTGGGACTATTGGCCTGTTGGCCCATTTGGCCGTTTATTGATTAGCTAGAATTCAATGCCTCAGATCGCGAGAGTATTCGTGGCACCCTCAATGACCTAGCGTCACGAATCATATCTCGATTTACCACTACGAGCGTTCACACGATCAAGTAGTCACAATTGCTGGCTTTTCGACGTTATGCAAAATATCGCAAGCAGTTATCGGAAGGGTGTGAGATTGCACACCTAATTTGGATTTCCTAAAGAACCACTCTTTGTTGCCCCCTAAAGATAAAACCGATCAAAATTTAGCATCGACTTCTTAAAAGATTCCATAAGCCCAAAAGTATTAACTCACAAGAGTCACTTACCATAATCGAGATCTTTCCCTACAAGGTTCTAAAATCCGGCCTTGCACCTTGGCTATTGCAACGAGTTCCTAGAATTAAATAAGTGATATTCCAAAAGGGTTAGCCTTAATCCAATATTCAGCCCTTCCATAAGAGCAGGAAGTTGATATCATCATCACAAAATAGAATAACATGAGTGAGCAAAACATCGAAATAGAAGATTAACATCTTACCACCAATATTCCGTCTAAACACCCACTTACCAACCAACTTCCGAAACTAAGGCTAAGAGAATGATAAGTAGCAGCAAAGGGACTTGATTTGGCCCTTACCAAAAGAGAACAAGAGGAGTTTAAAATAAAACAAGTGGCTAAATTCGGCTTAGCCAAATCAAGAGAAGAAAGAACGAACAATTATGAAAGAAGGAGAAAGAATCCTTACCTTTATATCAAGGATAAGTCGAATGAGATAACAAGGTTCGGCACTAGCAAAGAAGACAACTCTAGGTTCAGCTATGGAGACTGCACCGAAAGGAAAACCAATCAAAGAACAAGCTATCGAAGAACACAAACCGAAATGGTAGCTATAGGAGAGGTTCGACTAAGGAAGAAAAAAGGTTAGAAAAGAATTCAACTATTGATGTTTTGGCAAAAACAAATGAAAGAAGAAGAAAAGAATATGTTTGAAAAGAAAAGAGTAGGAGTCAATTGACAAATTGAAGTTTTGGCAAAGAGGAAATGCAACCAAAAGAACCGAAATGTTTAGCAAGGAAAAATGACCATAATGCTAAAATTGACTAAGAAAGATAAAGAGAATTTGGCACTTCCTTCACACTTGACCGAATATGCTACATAGCACCCCCTCAACCAAAATCCTCCCTCTTACAATCCCACTCACGGCCAACTCTCCCCCACACTCTCAAATCCCTTGATTCACTCCTCAAAGTGCTCCACAATTCACTCACCACCTCCTATTCAAACATTTTGACCAAGTCCTCTCTCTCTCCTGCAGAGTTTGGTCTCCACTCAGCTACCTCCCCTTCCTGAGCACAAAAATAAACTCCTTTTTTGTAGCATGTGGGATTCGAACACTCTCCCCCCTTTGTGCTCCCTTGTGACGCCACCCACTAGGCCACCTTGCTCCTTGTGTTATCAAAATACAATCAATTATGCTTAAGTCCTGCCTTCACTAGCTCACCTCACTAAAGTGACCAAAACAAAAATTTCACCAGGACCTAGGCTCGAACCCGAGCCTCCCCAGGACCCCCGAACACATCCAAATAACAAGCTTATCAAGCACAACACATGCAATAACACAAAAATGCCAGACCCCTTTTTGGGACGTTACAATAGTCTTCTCCGCTATCCTCAAACTCACGTCTGTCGAGTGTGGACCCGCTTTGAATTAGAAAAAGTTTTCACAAAAATTATCACTGGGGTAATTTTGCAATTTCTCTAAACTTTTGGGTCAAGTTATAAATAAGAAAAATATCTCTAGAAATTTTTAAAACAATTTCTTCAGAAAATTTTCTCTTTACAACTTTCTCCTAAATTCTAGTGTGCGAAAAATAATAACCCAAGACTCTTTTTATATAGAGAGAGTATAGAGAGTTCAACTATGATTAAACTTTATCACTTTAATATTAAATTAATATAATATTAAGATAATCACTTTAATATTAAATTAATAAAATACTATTAGGATAAGTATTAATTTAAATTTAATATTAAATCTATTAAAATACTATTATTTTTGAAATAGTTAATTTGAAATCAAATTGTCTGGTAGAGTCCCAGTAGGAGTGTAATTCTTCCACTGCTCAACCACCAAAGACCCACCACCACTGACCATCTTTCGACCACTGGAATACCGCCATCGCAACTGCTAGCACCCTGAGCTGGTTCAATTTCATTCGATCCGGTCCAGGCCAGTGATGGCCCGATTAGTCCGGTTTAGCCACTAGTTAAACCATCGACTGGGTTCACTTACCAAGCCCAGTTCGACCAATTTTTGGGTCTTGGTCTTGGTTTTGGGCTCCCGTGCCCAAGTTACAATCTCGAGTCCAATTTTCAAATTCAATTACCCATTGGGCCAATTTTCTTACTCGAAAATTAATTTCTAAAAATATCATATTAATTTGATTAATTTAATTTTACTTAATCAAAATTAATTTTCCCAAAAATCACTTAGATTTTTCAAATTAATTTTTTAAGAAAATTCTTTTATTAAATTCTCTAGTTAAATAATTCTTATGACCGCCCAATTTAATTCAACATCGAACAAATTGACTAAATTAAATTTTTTTCAAAGTCGTGGCATTTTCTTCTAATTCCAAAGCAGTTCGATCGAGCTTTTGTTGAGCTAGCGGAGGACCAATCGGACATATACAATTAGGCTCTAGTAATTGCAATTATGTTTAGAAGCATATTCTGATAATTCGCAATTACTTAATCATGGAGTCAGTCCACAAGAAGTACCATGATTGAAAACTCATTATTTTATACTCTTTACGAAAGCAATTCATCCAACTGTTTTCTCCAATGACCTCGTCAGGTGTGTGTTACTCTCATATGATATCCTTAATTCCTTTGAGTTAAATCTATTCACTCAATACAATTATATTTTATCTTATTGTCACCATTGTGCCTTCTTAATGATTAATAAGTTCACTATCAACAAATGACGGTAATAAATTGGTCGTTTGAGAAAAAGTAACCCGTGCCCACGTTTCTTATTTATCAATTCACACAATGCCAATGAGAGAATATCGTTAACTCTTTAATTGAGTTATAAATTCCACTATTGCTATTAAAACCATGCCATACACAAGTCATGTACCCAACATACCAGCTATCTGCTCAATCATCTTTAGAGCATAAGCCTCCACTTATATCAAAACACATGAGTTACATACTCATGGTCAATGACTAATTCAGGATTTAGGTAAATCACACCATGATATCACAAATCAATTAATTTACAAATTGATTCAGAATTAATTCATCTTGAGTCTAGTCTAATTTATCATTTTGCCCATGAATACATCTATGTCTCTACCCGTGGAGTTAACTGCTTTGGTTGCCAAAAATAACCATCTCTTCAATTGGAATTGTAGACGACACAATAATCCTTCTTAGTATTTGAATCAAATGCTCACTTTGATTCTTTTACTGAAATACAAACTCATTTAGATTATTTAATAAAGTAAGTTGTCTTTCTCGTAATGTAAACGTTCTTACAGTGCCACTTATCATTAGTTTACACTTAGACAATCAATGAGCTAATATTTGCTTGTCACAATTTTACTATATATGCAAAATACGAAAAACAAAAATACAAAAGACATAGTAGTGAAATGTGAAATTTATTTAATCATTGTTTAAATACATAGAAAACAATTACATTTTTACTACAATATGGGCACATTTCCTAACAATAAAATTATTGAAAATAGGTAGATTTTACACGGTTGAAGATCATACGAGAAGGGCTATAAATAGTTGGAGATCTAGGGTTTCTTCTTCTTCGTAACCACTTATGATGACATTCTCCTCTCTACGCAATTTCGGACTTGGCACTTCTTGGTACCTTTTTGATGGCATATCATTGTGGTTGTTATCATCTTGTGGACAAGCTGGGGTTTCTCCTTGGAGTTGACTTAATTTGATATTAGTAATCATTCATTCTCGTAGATTTCCCAATTATCATAGACTCCTTCGTAAATATCTTCATCATAATCAAAGTCTTTACTAGACCACATATAATAGAAGTCATCCATGATTGTGTGCCAACAGATTTTTTTGTGTCTAGGCTCCCTGAAAATAAACAAATGTTAGAAGTGTTAATTAAAAAATCAATTAAAATTCACAACTATAACCTACATATTTCCTAATTATTCTTTGAAATGCAAAGATTAAAATCAATCTAGTGACGTTGCCTCCCTAGCAACGACGCCAACAACTTGACCGCCTCCAGATGTATTAACGTCAAGAGTGTGAATACTGCAATAAAATATAAAATTACGAGGTGGTATCCGTAAGTATATGAGTCTAGTTGTAATATAGTTTTACAATGGAATGGGTGAATAATCCGAGGATCATACCCAAGGGAGGCGAAGGTTGGATCAATTTTAACCTACACACTAAAAGATCAATTAAGTTATAGTACAAAATGTAAATAAGAGATTTGTGGGAATTTTTGTAATACTAAAAATAAAAGAAAATAACAAAAGAAAACTAAATTTCAAGAGATAGAAAAACTAGAATGAATCAAATCTGATGATGGGTGATTAGCTTGCTTCGGCAATCCAATTCAACTGTCATTCCGATTCCTCGTCAACCAACTAGTCGCTACCCTAGCACGATCTTCCTATCTTCCACTAACATAATGAGTCAGCAAGGACTACTTATCTTTTGACCTCACAGTCCAGACTGAGTTAGGGTGAAGGTGTTCATAGATGGGCTATACCAATTTTGGGTTAATTCCCACCTTGATGACTTATCGGGTTGTCAGACCTAAGGTTTGTTTCACACTCTTCCTTTCCCAAATAGCTGATCTATTGAGTAACCCTACAAAACAATTAATAGATCATACTTCCATTCGCTAATCCCCTATACAAAGATTAGTTCATCATTGTAACACCCATAACCCGTATCCGTCACTGGATTAGGGTTAAAGGCATTACTGGACAGATAAAAAATTTTTATAGACTTTTCATAACACTATTTATCAATCACAATCAAAATGTCCCTTTTAATGGTCAACGTGACCTTAACCATGCTTTAAAAGAGTTGGGACTAAACCAAACACATACTAAAATTCTCAAAATTTAAACTTTTCTAAGTTACAGGGGTCACACGCCCGTATGGGCAGACCGTGTGCCTCCCACGACTACTAGACACACCCATGTGTCATGGCCGCGCCAAATAGAGCATGTATACTAGCTTTTCCACATAGCCACCAGACACGCCCATGTGCCACAGCCATGTATGTAAAACAGACTACTTGCAAGGCAAAATTTGCCACCCACACTAGGGTCAACCCACAAGCAACTTACCAATTCATTTCATGAACATTTGACAACCAAAAACATGTCATATAATCAACAAATCTCCACATTCAATCTTATTTCTCAACATGCCAATTTATATACTAATTTGCACAACCAATTCACAAGTATAACCAAGCATGGTACCTTCACATCTTACCATACCTAAAATCATTTCATTGATCCCACATATGTGCTCATATGGCATCAATTTACCTACCACAATTTTGAGCATTTCATAATCATGAGATCATACCAAAACCAACATTATATATCACATTCACAATTGCATAATATCAACATTTAACTAGCCACATCGCATGGCTAATTACATCTCAAACATATACCAAATGACTAGCCTATACATGCCATATTTAATATATACATTTCCAAAAGGTACCAAAATGAGCTTAGGTACCAAAATGAGCTTAGGTAGTGTGATGATGATCCTCGACGGTCCCAAGCCTTTATTAGCTTTGACGATCTATAAAACGGAATAAACACACACAAAGTAAGCTTTCCAAAAGCTTAGTAAATCATATACAAATAAACTTATCATAACATGCTCATAACAATATTGATACAATGACATTAAAGGTTCTCGTTGCAATTGCATCACATAATCCTTGGCTCATTTACTTAGCCATAACTTGCCACATTCTTCAACTCTAATATCACATATACTCATAGCTCATCCAAGCTGATATTCACATAATATCTCATCATTTCATTACACATATTCACCTTAGTAAGTTCATATAGATACTTACCTTTCATACACACATAGTGTATTTTTCCAAACATACTTGAAATAGATATTCAAATCACATAGTCATTCGTTTCTCGGACTTTCCCATTGAACCTTTAGGAATCTAATAGGATACTCTAAATGCTCAGAATAGTCATACAATGCCAACGACCCATACGTGGTCTTACATGTAATCAGATATCGATGCCACTGTTCCAGACAGGGTCTTACACGAATCAAATACGATGCCAATGTCATAGACATAGTCTTACATGTAAATCTCGTATCGATGCCAATGTCCCAGACGTGGTCTTACATGAAATCTCGAATCAACGGTAATGTCCCAGACGTGGTTTTACATGATATCACGTAACAGACACCTATGTCATGACATATGCATTCCTATTTATTCCTAGGCTCATACGGGACTTCTCGGACTTTAACATCTTATCGACTTATTCGTAAACTCAGGTTTCACATTCATTCCATCTCAATGGATTTTCATAGCAATTAAAATTCATATGTACACAAATAATTCAATTCAATTACATTTATTTGTATATCAACTTACCTCGAGTTCGATTTAACGGAAACGGATACGGCTACTCGATTACTTTCGATCTCCCACGATCTAAGTCCGTTTTCTTCAGTTCTTGATCTATACATATACAGATTTAACCGATTCATTCATCAAATCATTCAATTCAAACCAAAACACATAGTTAGGGTAATTTACAAATTAACCCTCATATTTTTAGATTTGGACAATTTAGTCCCTATTTCACAAAATCACAAAATACACCAACTTTGCTTTTACCTATTCTTGGCTGAATGCACACTATGCTCATATCAATCCATACATTTCATTTATTTTACAATTTAGTCCTTCAAAATACTATCTTCTCAATTTAGCCCTAATTAGCTAAATTCACCAAAAATTCAAGAACAAAACATGTTCATTAAACACATATCTTTCATTTAACACCAATACTCATCACAAAGCTCACCATTTCATGAATGGCACATCTCATAAACATCATCAATTCTTCAAATTAAAACATAGGTTTCAAAGATTACGAAGCAACGATTGCAAAAACGTAGAAATTATCAAAAATCGAAATCAAACATACCTTGAATTTGGATTAAAAGCTAGCCAAAACCTAGCTTATTCTTTCTTCTTTTTCTTTGCTAATTTTTGGCACAAAAGATGATAACTATCCCATTTTCATGCTTTTGTTTTATTTAATTATCTTTGATTTATCAATTTACCCATTTAGCCTTTTAATAAACATATAAGACAAAATAAACATTAAGGTTATTTTGTCATTTACCCATCCACTAACCTTAACATTAGCTTAATTGCCACATAAAGCCTCCATTCTTGTAAAGAAATAACAAGTAGGTATCCTTTCATAAAGCATGCAAGTTTTGCATTCAATGCAATTCAATCATTTTTTTTCAAATTAAGCATGTAAACAATCAAATTAATTCACAAAATTTCACACATGCTAAATCATATACTATAGACACCAAAAATAATATTAAAATATTTTTGGACTTGGATTTATGGTCCCGAAACCACTATTCCAACTAGGATCTAAACCGTACTGTTACAATTCTCCCCCTTAGGGATTTTCGTCCCCGAAAATCTTACCGTTAAATAGATTCAGATATTGCTGTCTCATTGAATCTTCAGGCTCCCATGTAGCCTCTTCTATTTTGTGTCGATGCCACAACACTTTCACTAACGAATTTTCTTGTTTCTCAACTCTTTCACTTCACGGGCTAAGATATGGATTGGTTCTTCCTCGTAAGTCATATCATATCGGATTTTAATTTTAGACGGTGAGATCACATGTGACGGATCAGATCGATATCTACAGAGCATCGAAACATGGAATACATTATGTATTTTTGCTAACTCAAAGGGCAACAATAATATATATGCAACTGGCCCAATATGTTCAATGATCTCATATAGTCCGATAAAACTCGGACTCAACTTGTCTTTATGTCCGAATCGGAGTACTTTCTTCCACGGAGAGAATTTTAAGAACACTTTGTCACTGATTTCAAATTCAATCTCATTTCATTTCAAGTCTGCGTAAGACTTCTGATGATCAGATGCTGCTTTTAGACTGTCACGGATTACTTTCACTTTTTATTCTGTATCTTTTATCAAATCGACCCCGTGTAACTTATTTTCACTGAGCTCAGTCCAATACAGAGGTGTTCGACATTTACGTCCATACAAAGCTTCATAAGGTGTCATTTTAATACTCGACTGAAAACTATTGTTATATGCAAATTCAATTAGTGGTAAGAACTGTTCCCACAAACCATTAAACTCAAGGATACAACATCTCAACATGTCCTCGAGAATTAGAATAATCCACTCGGATTGACCATCCGTCTGCAAGTGAAAAGCGGTACTAAAATGCAATTTCATGCCTAAAGCTTTTTGCAATTTCTTCTAGAATCGTGATGTGAACCTCAAATCTCTATCTGAAACAATGGATAGTGGCACCCCGTGTAATCTCACAATCTCAGAAGTATAAAGCTCAGCTAATCTATCAAGTGAGTAATTAGATCGTACCGGAATAAAATTAGTGGATTTCGTCAATCGATCAACTACCACCCAAAACGCATCTTTCTTTCTCGGAGTTAGAGGCAATCCCAAAATAAAATCCATTGTTACTCCATCCCATTTCCACTCGAGAATCAGAATTGGTTGTAGCAACCCAGACGGAACCTGAAGTTCAGCCTTAACTTCTTGACAGATTAAACATTTTGAAACAAAGTTAGAAATATCCCGTTTCATACCAGGCCACCAATAATGTTGCTTCAGATCATGATACATCTTCGTATTACCCGGATGAACAGATAGTCGACTATTATGTGCTTCATTCAAAATTAACTGAATCAACTCTGGGTTTCTTGGAACACTTAATCGATCTCAAAATCTCAAGTAATCATCCACATCTACTCGAAATTCAAAATCAAAATTCGAATCACACTAAGCTCGTTTTCCTAACATTTCATTATCAACTTTCTGAGCATCACATATCTGCTGTAAAAACAATGGTTTCACTTTCAATTCAGCTATCACTGAACTATCATTAGATAGATCTAATTGAGCATTCAAAACATGTAGTGCAAACAGTGATTTCTGACTCAATGCATCAGCTACTACATTTGTTTTACCCGGGTGATAATCTATCACAAGCTCGTAGTCTTTTAACAACTCTAACCATCTTCTCTGACGCAGATTTAAATCTTTTTGAGTTATCAGGTATTTCAGACTTTTATGATCTGAAACCACGTGACATTTCTCACCGAATAGATAATGTCGCCAAATTTTTAATACGAATACGATCGCAGCTAATTCAAGATCGTGTGTCGGACAGTTCTTTTCATGCGGCTTCAATTGTCTCGAAGCATAAGCTATGAATTTGCCTTCTTGCATCAATACACAACCCAGACCATTCAACGAAGCATCACTGTAAATTACAAACTCTTTGCCTGATTCTGGTTGTACCAAAATTGGAGCTTCAGTCAACAGAGTTTTCAATTGATCAAAACTTTTCTGACATTTATCAGACCATTCATACCTCATATCTTTCTGAAGAAATCTAGTTAACGGAGTAGCTATCATCGAAAAGCCTTTTATGAATCTTCAATAATAACTAGCAAGACCTAGAAAACTGCAGACTTCAGATATATTCTTCGGAGGCTTCCATTCCAAAATAGCAGAAATCTTGCTTGGATCAACACGTATTCCTGATGCTAACACAATATGCCCTAGAAAGATAACTTCGCGTAACCAGAATTCACATTTGCTGAATTTTGCATACAATTGCTTTTCTCTAAGAGTTTGCAACACAATTCTTAGATGTTCAGCATGTTCAATTTCATATTGTGAATAAATCAAAATGTCGTCAATGAATACAACAATAAATCGATCTAGGTACGGTCTAAAAATTCTGTTCATCAGATCCATAAAGATAGCAGGAGCATTCGTTAATCTGAAAGGCCCCGTACCTCGTTCTAAAAGCAATTTTTGAAATGTTTGAGTCTTTCACTCTCAACTGGTAATAACCTAATCTTAAATCTATCTTTGAAAATACGGTGGCTCCTTTTAGCTGATCAAACAAATAGTCAATCCTGGGCAATGGATATTTATTCTTTATAGCTACTTTGTTCATTTGACGATAATCAATGCACATTCTCATCGTGTCGTCTTTCTTTTTCACAAACAGAGCAGGAGCACCCCAAGGTGAGAAACTCGGTCTGGCAAACCCTCTGTCAGTCAACTCTTGTAGCTGTGACTTTAATTCTTTCAACTCTGTTGGTGCCATTCTATACGGAGCTATCAAAATAGGTGTCGTACTAGGCAACAAATCAATACCAAATTCAATTTCACGTATCAGAGGTAATCCTGGCAATTCTTTAGGAAACACATCAGAAAACTCACAAACAACTAGCACAGATTCAACTTTTTTTTCAGATACTTTTGAATCAATCACATAAGCAAAATATGCCTCATATCCCTTTTTCAAATAACTCTGAACTTTCAATATAAATATAACATAGACCAATCCGTTCAAATCATTAGACTCAACCCGAACTACTTCATCATTTGGACATCTCAAATCAATAGTCTTTCTTTTACAGTTTACAACAACATCATGCAATGTAAACCAGTCCATACCCAAAATGATATCAAACTCAATAAATGGTAATAGCATAGGAAAACAGATATCTCGAAACATTAACGGACAGTTCTTGCATACTTTGTCAACCAGGACACTTTTACCTAAGGGGTTCGATACTTTTATAACAAACTCAGTAGACTCTACAGGCAAAGTCTTACTGGATACTAAGTTCATGCATATATATATGAATGTGTAGAACCAGGGTCTATCAATGCAATCACAGAAGTATCATAAAGAGTAAATGTACCCGTTATAACATCTAGAGATGAAGCTTCCTCACAAGCTTGGATAGCAGACGCTCTAGCAGGTGCTCTAGCTTCGGATCTCACAACAGTATCTCTTGTAGTTCTCTGACTACCACTGACATTTCTTACATTTTGGGAAGGTCTACCTCTCACTGGAGCATTATCGGATCTCGTATTATAAGTAGTCTCTTGCTCAACAAACTCTGGGCAATCACGAATAAAATGATCTAATGATCCACATCTGAAGAAAGCTCGATCATTTAATCTACAACTTCCTGAATGCCTTTTTCCACAATGCTTACATTCAGGTTTCTCGGATCGAACATTTCCAACACTTGCTATTGAATTTGTTGGAACTTTAGAGCTCAATTGTGATCTAGCTCGATCTCTACTCGAATGTCCCACATTAACTCTTGAACGGCTTTGTTCATCTCTAAATTTCTTTGAAGTAGACTGAAATGATTTACCCGAAAATCTCTTTCTCACGTCTCTAGCTTCAGACTCAGCTTTTCTTTTATCTTTCCTGAGTGCTTCAACTTTGCACGCCCGGTCAACAAGCACTACAAAATCTTTTATTTCCAGAATCTCGACTAGCAAGCGGATATTTTCATTAAGGCCATCTTCAAATCTATTACACATTATTGCTTCAGACGATACACATTCTCGGGCATACTGACTTAGTCTCACGAACTCTCATTCGTATCCAGTGACAGACATACAACCCTGCTTTAATTTTAAAAATTATTTTTGTTTCAGATCGATAAATCTCTAACAGATATATTCCTTTCGAAACTCAGATTGAAAGAAATCCCATGTGACTCACTCTTTCGGTATAACAGAAATCAAAGTTTTCCACCACTAATAGGCCACGTCTCGTAACAAAGATACAACACATTTAATACTTTCTTTTGGAGTCAAAGACATCTCATCAAATACCTAGATAGTGTTTTCTAACCAAAACTCGCCTTTCTCAGCATCGTCATCATTGGTAGCCCTAAACTCTTCAGCCCCATATTTTTGGATTTTGTCGACCAGAGGCTTGTTCAACAGATTTAGATTCATAGTCGGATGCATAGCAGATGTCTGAGGGGGATTAACCGGGGGCGAAGGTTGTGAAACAGTTAGGTTATTTCTTACGAACTGAGTGAACCACTCACTCATCATCTAGAAGAAAGCTTATTTAGCTTCTCCTTCTTGACCGCTCGTAGTCGGTCTCGATTTAGATGGCGCTGTCCCTTGAGCGGGAGTAGGCGTATTGCTTTCTACATCATCAGCTACGGCTCTTTCGGGATCCATTACTATACAAAAATCACATTTCACACGTCAGGATTCATCATACTATCACATTTCAGATATATGGCATGTATAGCTAGACTCTCACACGCTATGTTAGTCTGGAATCGGCTAAATTGTAGCTCTGATACCAACCAAATGTAACACCCCTAACCTATATCCATCGCCAAATTAGGGTTAAAGGCATTACCAGACAGATCTAAAACTTTTACAGACTTTTCATAACACTATTCATCAATCACAATCAAAGTGTCCCTTTTAATGGTCAATGTAACCTTAATCATGCTTTAGAATAGGGTTGAGACTAAACCGAACACATACTAAAATTCTCAAAAATTCAAAAATTTTCTAAGTTATAGAGGTCACACGTCAGTGTCGGCAGGCCGTGTGCCTCCCACGACTACTAGACATACCCATGTGTCATGCCCATGCTAAAACAGAGCATGTATACTGACTTTTCCACATAGCCACCAGACACGCCCGTGTACCATAGCCGTGTATGCAAAATAGAGTACTTGCAAGGCCAAAATGCCACCCATACTATGGTCAACCCACAAGCAACTTACCAATTCATTTCATGAACATTTGACAACCAAAAACATGTCATATAATCAACAAATCTCCACATTCAATCTCATTTCCCAACATGCCAATTTATATACTAATTTGCACAACCATTTCACAAGTATAACCATGCATGGTACCTTCACATCTTACCATACCTAAAATCATTTCATTGATCCCACATATGTGCTCATATAGCATCAATTTACTTATCACAATTTTGACTATTTCATAATCATGAGATCATACCAAAACCAACATTATATATCACATTCACAATTGCATAATATCAACATTTAACTAGCAACATCACATGGCTAATTACATCTCAAACATATACCAAATGACTAGCATATACATGTCATATTTAATATATACATTTCCAAAAGGTACCAAAATGAGCTTAGGTAGTGTGATGACGATCCTCAATGGTCCCGAGCCTTCAGTAGCTTTGACGATATATAAAACAGAATAAACACATACAAAGTAAGCTTTCCAAAAGCTTAGTAAGTCATATACAAATAAACTTATCATAACATGCTCATAACAATATTGATACAATGACATTAGAGGTTCTCATTGCAATTGCATCACATAATCCTTGGCTCATTTACTTAGCCATAATTTGCGACATTCTTCAACTCTAATATCACATATACTCATAGCTCATCCAAGCTGATATTCACATAATATCTCATCATTTCATTACACATATTCACCTTAGTAAGTTCATATAGATACTTACCTTTCATACACACATAGTGTATTTTTCCAAACATACCTGAAATAGATATTCAAATCACATAGTCATTCGTTTCTCAGACTTGCCCGTTGAACCGTTAGGAATCTAATAGGATATTCTAAATGCTCAGAATATTCATACAATGCCAACGTCCCATACATGGTCTTACATGTAATCAATTGATGCCACTGTTCTAGACAGGGTCTTACACGAATCAAATACAATGCCAATGTCCCAGACATGGTCTTACACGTAAATCTTATATCGATGCCAACGTCCCAGACGTGGTCTTACACAAAATCTCGAATCAACGCCAACATCCTAGACGTGGTCTTACATGATATCACGTAACAGACACCTATTTCATGACATATGCATTCCTATTTATTCCTAGGCTCATACAGGACTTCTCGGACTTTAACATCTTATCGACTTATTCGTAAACTCGGGTTTCACATTCATTCCATCTCAATGGATTTTCATAGAAATTAAAATTCATATGTACACAAATAATTAAATTCAATTACATTTATTTGTATATCGACTTACCTCGAGTTCGATTTAACGGAAACGGATACGGCCACTTGATTACTTTCGATCTCCCGCGATCTAAGTCTGTTTTCTTCGATTCTTGATCTATGCATATACAGATTTAACCGATTCACTCATCAAATCATTCAATTCAATCCAAAACACATATTTAGGGTAATTTACAAATTAACCCTTATATTTTCACATTTGGACAATTTAGTCCCTATTTCACAAAATCACAAAATACACCAACTTTGCTTTTACCCATTCTTGGATGAATACACACTATGCTCATATCAATCCATACATTTCATCTATTTTACAATTTAGTCCTTCAAAATACTATTTTCTCAATTTAGCCCTAATTAGCTAAATTCACCAAAAATTTAAGAACAAAACATGTTCATTAAACACATATCTTTTATTTAACACTAATACTCATCACAAAGCTCACCATTTCATCAATGGCACATCTCATAAACATCATCAATTCTTCAAATTAAAACATGGGTTTCAAAGATTACGAAGCAACGATTGCAAAAACGTAGAAATTATCAAAAACTGAAATCAAACATACCTTGAATTTGGATTAAAAGCTAGGTGAAACCTAGCTTATTCTTTCTTCTTTTTCTTTACTAATTTTTGGCACAAAAGATGAAAACTATCCCATTTTCATGCTTTTGTTTCCTTTAATTATCTTTGATTTATCAATTTACACATTTAGCCTTGTAATAAACATATAAGACAAAATAAACATTAAGGTTATTTTGTCATTTACCCATCCACTAACCTTAACATTGGCTTAATTGCCACATAAAGCCTCCATACTTATAAAGACATAACAAATAGGTATCCTTTCATAAAGTATTCAAGTTTTGCATTCAATGCAATTTAATCATTTTTTTCAAGTTAAGCATGCAAACGATCAAATTAATTCACAGAAATTTTACACATGCTAAATCATATACTGTAGACACCAAAAATAATATTAAAATATTTTTCAAACTTGGATTTGTGGTCCTGAAACCACTGTTTCAACTAGGGTCTAAATCGACCTTTACAATCATGACTTTCATAAACAATATGGAATAGATGGAAGAATAAAACATGGTGAATGGATCGAATGTGAGAGTATAAGAAAAGCCGGTTTATATAAATAATAACATAAATCCACAGAAGTTGATCGTCTTCACAAATCAGATATCTTGAAAGAAAACAACGAGCAAATAAATTAAACTCTAGAAAACCTAAGAAAGAAATAAAATGAAACTAAATCTAAAGAGAGAATCTAGGTTAATGGAATGATGTCCCCTCACAAGTGATAAATGAGACTATTTATATCCTTCAAGTGGTCATCGTCCTTAACCCTAGGTTAGCTAACGTTCTCGAGCTTTAAATTTTGATTGTGCAGACTAAAATGCCCCTACTTCGTGTTTAGTTTCTGTCACAGAGTCAATGTTGAGATACACCAAGATCTGTGTCACGACATAACAACCAATATGATCCTATGTAGCCATCTTTAGGGGTATGTCGTGACACCCTCAGTCTGTGTCACGACATCGAAGGCAGACTTGAGTTTTCTTTCTTCTATTCCCTATGCTGTGACATTAGACCTCCCGTGTTGTGACATAGCATCTACTATCGGCCTAAAATGCCTTATAATAGTCTCTTGCACTTTCAAAGTATGTTAGCTCTCCCTTAGGTCTCATTTGACCCTTAAGGTCAATGAAAAACTCAATTTGCACATTTTATTGAATGTAAGTAAAACTAAATAAACTTAAATAAAATGTAATGAAAATGCTTGTATCCAGGCTCTTTAAGTGTGAAAACTAGTTTAACCTGCTACACCAAATTACAGCAGAAAGCACCATGTCAGAGCTATAGGTGGCCATTCTAGAGTTCATGCAACCACAATGAGGATAAGTAGTTTGTTGTATTGGAAAGGAGTTCCTAAGGATATTAAAAGGTGTATATGAGAATGTTGCATTCAAAGGTGCAAGGCAAAAATGTGGCCCCTCTAGGACTATTACAACCTCTTCTAATACTAGAGAGAGCTTGGTCCTTTATTTTTATAGACTTTATAGAAGGGTTACCATGTTCTAAAGGTAAGAGTGTGACCGCCTCTGAATGTACTAACATCTAAAGTGTGAATACTGCAGTAAACGATTTGGATATATGAGGCGGTATCTGTAAGTATACGGGTCCATTTGTAATATAGTTACAACAGAGTAGGTGAGTACTCCAAGAATCATACCCAATAGAGGCAAGTGCTAGATCAATTTTAACCTAAACACCGAAAGATCTAATTAGTACTTTAATTTAGTTATAGTACAAAGACCAAATAAAAGAAGTTTTTAATATTTTTATAATAATAAAACAAAATAACATAAAGAAATAAAATTTCAAGAGATCAAAGAATAGAATAAATTAAATCTGGTTATGGGTGGTTAGCTCATTTTGGCAATTCCCATCAGTTGTCGTTTCGGGTTCCTCGTCAATCAATTAGTCGTTATCCCAATAAGATCTTCCAATTTTTCTCTTAAATAACGAGTCAAAAAGGACTACTTATCTTCTATCTCAAAGTCTAGACTGGTTTGGGGTGAAGATGTTTACGAATAGTTCATACCAATTTTAGGTTAATTCTCACCTTGATGACTTCCTAAGGTTGTCAGGCCTAGGGTTTTAGGTTCTTCTTTTCCCAAATAGTTGATTAGTTGAGTAACCCTACAAAACAGTTAATAGATCATACCTCTACTTGCTAATCCCCCATAAATGGATTAGTTCCTCATGGTTTTCATGAACAATATAAATTTGATATAGAGAATAAGCATGATAAACGAATCGAAAGTATATAGTTTAAGGAAATGCCTGATTTGTATTAAAGATGAATATGAATCCATAAGTTTGATCGTCTTCCACAAATCGGATCCATCGAGATAAAAAAGAATAACTTGAAAATAAATCTAAAACCTAAAAAGAAAGAAAAGCTAAATTGAAATTAAAAGCAGAATTCTAAACTAAGTAATATGTGTCCATAACATATGACAAATGAGCTTATTTATAGATTTCAAGTGGTCGTCGTCGTTCTTGACCCTAGGTTAGTTGACGTTCTTAAGCTTTAAGTTTGATTGTGCAAACAAATGCCCCTGCTCGTGTTAGTTTCTGTCCAGAACTGATGTCGTGACATAAGAGTTAGTATACTCATCATGGGATATCTTCAAGGGTATGTTGTGACACCCTTAGTCTATGTCGCGACACCCTTAGTCTATGTCGCGACAACGAATGCAACTTCGTGATTTCTTCAAGGGTATGCCGTGTCATTTCGCGTTGCGACGTAGTGACCAACATCTATTTATTACACCTTTTAATGGTCTCCTTCACACTTACACAGTTCATTAGCTCCCCCTTAAGCCTCATTCGGCCCCTAAGGTAAATGAAGGACTCAATTTGTACATTTTATTAATTTTAAGAAATTTTGCAAAACATAATTAAAACCTTATGAAAATGCTTGCTTTCAAGCTCTCAAAGAGCGAAAATTAGTTTAATCTGCTAATGTGAATTACGACAAATTAGAGTGTTGTTCTGATGGTAGTAGATCATCTTAAAAAATGCCCATTTTATGGCCCTATCCCATCCCTATACTACTATAATTGTAGCTCAACTATTCATGGAAAATGTGTACAAGCTACATGGGATGCCCGACTCCATTATATCTAACAGGGACAAGATATTTTTCAATAATTTCTAGCAGGATTTGTTCAGGCGAATGGGAGCTAAGCTTCACCTATCGATTGCTTACCATCCTGAGGCTGATGGGTAAACAGAAGTACTGAATAGGTGTCGTGAAGGCTATCTGAGATGCATGTTAGGGGAAAGACCACAAGACTCTGTAAGTTGGCTTCCCTTAGCTGAGTGGTGGTATAATTCCATATTCCACATTCCACTTAGCCATTCAAAGCACAATTTATGAGGCACTATATGGCCAGACACCTCATCATCATACACAATAACTAGCTGGGGCATGACTGGTGGCTGCTGTAGACAGAATTTTACATCATCGTAAGGCTACAAGACAATTGCTGAAATTTCATCTAAAGAGAGCACAAGATAGAATGAGGCAACAAGCTGATAGACACAGAACAGATAGACATTTTGAAGTAGGGGACTGGGTTTATTTGAAGCTTCAACCTTACAGATAGTATTCTATGAGAAGGTTGCTTAACCAAAAATTAGCTCCCAAGTATTTTGTGTCATACATGGTGGAAGGTAAGATCGGAAGGTAGCATACAAGATGCAGCTGCCCCATGGATCTAGATTCACCCTACTTTTCATGTTTCACAACTTAAGAAACATGTTGGAGCTGCTCATGTATAAGTGTCTCTGCCAGTAGTGGACAACCAAGGATCTTGGGCCAAAAAGCCTATTTGAATTTTAGATAGAAGGATGGTGAAGAGTGGGAATGTGGCCACAACTGAAGTTTTAGTTGAATGGGTGAATTCATTTCTAGAGGATGCCACATGGGAATCATTGGTGCAGCTGAAGGTTTCTTACCTTCATATAGATCCTAGAGGACAATGATCTTCTTCGAGGAGGAAGTAGATGTTATGAGTCAAATTATGGAATAAATAGGGTGGATTAGTTGGGCTGAGAGCATGTTATAAAAATAATGCGCATCAGGTTAAATAAAATGAAACGTTTCATAGAAACAATCGTACAATTTGTTTTATTTATTTTTCTGTTATTTTGACTGTTAGACAATTCAATTGTTTTTCCTATATATCATCATGTAATTGACTGTATTGGACATGAAAATTGAAAACAATCAACACACCTTTCTAATATGCATTGTTCTCTCCTCTATTTTCTATTCTTCTCTTCTCTTTCTCGGATTTTTTATTTCATTCTTAACAAATTTATCCTGTTTGAGAAAGTAAGGTCAGGAGATAAGCAAGCATCAATCGATCGATTAGTTAATTAGAGACCGGGAGGTAATAATTGGTTAATCGCTAGCTAATCAACCCTAAAACCCTAATTCGAAGTTAGTTACAAACCCTAAAGCGAGCTACTCTTCCTGATTGGTTTATTGATTAAGTTGTTTGTTTATTTTTCTTGTTTATTTATTTTAGTTAATTAAATTAACTCTTTAATCTATTTTATGATTTATCGTAATATAGAAATTAATTACTACTACTTAAACTTATTATTGTAAAAATATTTTCATAATTTACTCCATCCTCCCTTGGGTGCGCCTCAGAGTACTTTCAAGTATTTCATTTTACTAACTATATTACAATTCAATCCGTACACTTGCAGACACCGCCGTTCTAAATTCTTATATATATATATATATATATATATATATATATATATATTATGTGTTATATTTTATTACTCTAAACGATAACTCATCTCTCTCTTGATATTTTCGGACCTAACAAAAACAATACTCTTGATTTTTATAGATTATTTTAGTTCATCAATTATAATACTGTCAAATATTATTGATTTAAACAAAGTATTGAATAATAAAAATAAAACTTAACTTTATTTACTTTATATTAATTATTAACTTAGCTTTAAAATTTTTAAATTTTTTTTTAATATTCTCTATGCCGGTTTTATAGTTCATGTTTAAGGTTTATAGTTCACTTCCAAAAATATCCTCTTCAATGTATAAATTTATTCTTTTTAATTGAGAATGCAAAATATCTTATCACAATACTTAATACTTATTGATAAATTTACTAAAGGTTTTAGTTACTTTTATATTAATTTTATATTTAGTTTAATTAATTTTAGAGTTCAATAAATTAATTAAAATTACCTTAAAATAAATTATTTAAAATTTCTTAATTTTAACATAAATTAATATAATTTGAAGTTTATTTTTAGATATTTATAAATTTAAAATTAAAATGCTGAGGTGTTCGATTTCGTTGACTGAAAAGTTTAAACCGGTATTTTAATTAGAGTACAAATACATGGGCCAAACAGCCCAGAAAAGTGAAGCCGAAAGCCCACCAAAGTGTGCTCTAAACGTTCTCCTTCCTCGCTGATTCTTTTTTCTTATTCTGTTTTTTGCAGAGTAAAAGCGTCGCCATTTTTTCACCTTGAAAATCCTTCAAAACAATGCGTTTATCTTCAAAGCAAACGGTCTATTGTTTCACGAAATCAAGGCTCTCTCGTCTCAAATCGGCTTCCCTTTGTACATCAGCTTCAAATGACGCCGAAGCCGTGGAAATCGCTTCTATCCTCAGTAAGAATGACTGGAAACGACTTCTTGAAACATCATCAGAATTGAAAAGCAAGCTGAACCCAGAAATAGTTCACTCCGTTCTTCTCCAAAACTCGGTTCATGATCCCCAACGCCTCTTCAGTTTCTTCAACTGGGCAAGTCACCAATCCCCGAACCCTCAAAATTTGGATTCTTTTTCTTTTCTAGCAGTTACTTTATGTAATTCGAAGATGTTTCGTAAAGCCACTATTGTTTTAGACAGCATGGTTAGGACTAGGAGGCCCGTTCAGGCCATTTTGGGTTCTATTATTAGGTGCCGGAAGGAGGGCTATGAAGGGAATTATGTCGGGGTTTTCGATATTTTGATTGGTTGTTATAAGAAAATGGGTTCTTGGAACGATGCTGTTTATGTTTTTTTGGGTGCTAAAGAAGTTGGGGTTTTGCCTGGTTTGGCTTGTTGTAATAACTTTTTAGGTGATTTGCTTAAGGTAAATAAGTTGGATTTGTTTTGGAAGGTTTTCAATGGGATGATAGATGCTACATTGGTGCCTGATGTTTATACTTTTACCAATGTGATTAATGCTCATTGTCGAGTTGGGGAAATTGAGAAGGCAAAAAGGGTGTTTATGGATATGGAGGAGAAGGGATGTGGTCCTGGTTTGGTTACTTATAATGTTATGATTGGTGGACTGTGTAAAGCTGGTGCTGTTGATGAAGCATTGAAGTTGAAAAACTCCATGAGTCAGAAGGGTTTCAACCCTGATGCATATACTTACAATACGGTTATTAATGGGTTTTGTAGGCATAACAGATTTCAGGAAGCGAAATTGATGATGGAGGAAATGCGTTGTGCAGGCTTAAATCCTAACCATTTTGCTTACACAGTTTTGATTGATGGGTTGATGAAACGGGGGAGCATGGCCGAGGCTTTCCAAGTCAAGGATGAGATGGTTGCTTGTGGAATTAAACCGAATGTGTTAACGTATAATGCGCTTATTGGTGGGGCTTCTAAGGCTGGTGACTTGGAGAAAGGAAAAGCTCTGTTCGATGAGATGGTTTTGATTGGCATCGGACCTGATGCACAAACATTTAGTCTTATGATCGAGAGTTATTGTCGACAAGGGAATTTTCTCAAGGCCCATGAATTGTTTGAAGAGATGAAGGAACACAACTTGACACCCACGATGTACACTTATAATGGTATGATTAGTGGATTATGTCACTGTGGAGATCTTGATCGAGCTATTTATGTTTTTGAGGCAATGATTAAGGTAGGGTTGAAGCCCAACGTTGTTATGTATACAAATCTGATAAAAGGTCATATTCAGAAAAGTAGATTCGAGGAAGCAAGAAAGATTCTCAACAGAATGATGGAGAATGGACAAATGGCTGATATCTTTTGTTGCAATACTCTTTTAAGTGGCTTATGTAAGGCCCAAAAGATGGACGAAGCAAGGAGCTTCTTACTCGAAATGGTTGACAGGGGGTTGAAGCCTAATGGAATTACCTATGGGACTTTAATCCATGGATATGCTAAGGCCGGGGAAATGGAGGCAGTAGAAAGGTGTTTCAGAGAGATGCATAGTTATGGTATAGCTCCAAATAATGCTATCTATACTATATTGATTAATAGCCTTTGCAAAGTGGGAAATGTAACCGAGGCTCTGTCGACATTTAGGCACATGTCTGAAAAAGGTGTGCTCCCGGACGTAAAGACTTACACTGCGCTCATCCACGGCCTTGCAGCAAATGGTAGAATTAATGATGCAATGCAACTGTTCTCTCAACTCGATGAAAAGGGTATAGTGCCTGATGTATTCACTTATACTTCTCTCATTTCTGTCTTTTCTAAGCTTGGTGATATGGAGGCTGCTCTCAACCTTTATGATAAGATGTGTCAAAAGGGCATTGCTCCTAATATTGTTACATATAACTCAATGATTGATGGTCTGTGTAAGTTAGGTGACATCGAGAAAGCTAGGAGGGTGTTTAATGAAATCTCACAGAGAGGCTTGGCACCTAATGTCAAGAGTTATTCTATAATTATAGATGGATATTGCAAATCTGGAAATTTAACTCAGGCATTTCAGTTACTGGATAAAATGCCCTCAAAGGGTGTTCCACCTGATAGTTTTACTTATTGTGCCCTTATTGACGGATGCTGTAAAGGAGGAGAATTGGACAAGGCACTCTCTTTGTTTTCTGAAATGTTGCAGAAGGGCTTTGATCCCACCTCTTCTTTCAATGCATTGATCAATGGGTTATGCAAGTCGGGGAAACCAAATGAAGCTGTGAGGCTGTTAGAAGACATGGCCAGTAACTGTATTACACCAAACCATATAACCTATACAATCCTAATTGACTGTCACTGCAAGGCAGGAAGGATGGAAGAAGCTGAAATTCTCTTTTTGGAGATGCAAAGCAGGAATCTGGTTCCGAATGTTGTAACTTACGACTTGCTTTTACATGGTTACTACAGATTAGGGAGGAAAGCAGAGATGTTTGATCTTTTCGAGTCCATGGCTGCAAAAGGGGTTGAACCTGATGAAATTATTTATCGTCTTATTGCTAATGCTTACTTGGAAGAAAATAGTTTGATTGGAATGTTGAAGCTGTTGGATGAAATACTAGTGAAGGATGTTGTGTTCGATAAAAATCCCGCTTTTCTGCTGCTGGACGCTGTATGCAAAAGAGAGGAGTTTTCAGAAGTTCCAAAGTCACTTGAAGAAATGGCAGAACAAGGACTTAAGCTCAGTCCAATTACATGTCACAAGCTTGTTCATGGTTTTCATGATAAGGGAAATCCGGAGAAAGCAGAATGGATTCTCGAGAGCTTGGTCCGGTTCGGATGGATTCCAAACACCACCACTGTGAATAGCATTATTGATAAAGAAAATGATGTTGCAAACTTGGAGAGCCCTAGCAATTCTCCCAAGCAAGCAACATGCGGAGTTGCTTGTCAAGTGTAAAACTACGGGAGAAAAAGTTAGACCATCTGTTCTTTCTTTGCACTTAAAAAACTTCCTGAATCACTAATGGAGCAGGCTCATGCTAGTGCTAGAGTAGACCAACTCAGCCAGGCTCAGAAATCATGGTGTTTTCAAAACCATCTGGAAACTTGTCGTGTTAGATGGTTCGTATCAAAGTGGAAGGTTCTGGTCAGCGGGACACTCGGAAAGGTCAGTGATAGTAACTAACTTAAATGTAAACGCTGAATAAGCAATGTAGGCGGCAGGAGTGGAAGTGTTTGTCACATTGTTTAGGCCTCAAAGGTTTGTATTATTAGTATTAGCTCTCATTCTTCTTAGCTGTTGGATAATTTATACCTTCATCATCAATTACAAGCAAGCTTTTGGCTCTCAATATGACATTAATACTTTTAGCTTCTTATTCCCTGTAATAAATATGAGACTACGACAAAAACACATGGTTAATAAATACGAATATAGTATAATTAAACACGACTGAATATGTCGCAATATATTTAGATGCACTTGTTTTTGTATTTAAGATTTTGATATTACATTATATTTTCACTCTATCGAAAAAGAAAAAGACCATTCTCTTATAAAGCTTATAATACATTTAAATGCATGAGCTACCCGATCCTCAAATAAAATTTACATATATATATATATAAAAGAAATAAATAGAACCTAAAAATATAAGCTACTAAAACAGAGTATCCAAAGGAGCTACCAAGATGGTGGTGGGAATTGCATATAGTCATATACTTGAAGAAAGCTATGAATTATGATGCAGTTTCACATGGGGTAAGCCAAACTTTCAACTTTGTATGCTAAAAGCCCTAATGGATGGTTGATTTCTTCCATTCAGGGTCTTTGACGTTCCCTTCTGGGGTTGTGCTATACTATACTATCATTCTGTTAAGAATGGCAAAACCTCATGATCCTCGACACCTGATGCTAATGCAAGCTGAAGAGGAGTGTGACCTTCTCCGTCCACAGCATGTGGATCTGCTCCCCTGCAATTCAGTTGCATTCATAGTAGTGGGAAAGATAACCAGTGTAAGCGAAATTATAAGTATATCTGGCCCAAAAGGATAACATACCCCAAAAGCGGAAACTTAAGAAAATTATGAACAAAAAAAAAAGTAAGAAAATGGAAAAGTCACCTTGTAAGAAGCAATTTTGCAATTGCAAAATTCCTGCCAATGACACAAATATGGAGTGGCATCCGACCTCTTGAATCGGACGCATTTATATTTGCTCCATACTGAAGCAACAGCTCCACCATGCAGATATCGGTGGTTAAGCAGGCAAGATGAAGTAGTGAACAACTGTCGGGATGCTCCTTCTCGATCTGATCTTCGCTTTTATTTAACGAGTTCAAAGATCTTGATGAGGGGTCCAGAGAGTCAACTGCAAAGCAACCAAAATTGTAATTAAAGGATTTCCTTGGTTTTTCCCATTACATACATTAATCTGGAGTTGAGGATAGAGGGGGAGGATGTACAATATGATGCATGACCATAAATAGTGTTCACATCAGCCCCATAGCAAACAATGTAGCGGTATACAGCCCTTGGGTCATTAGAACGAACACTTTCCCACACCTCTTCTGCTACAGAGTGGAGACGCCGTTTGTCTGTTATCTTAGGAACAAAAGCTTTCTCTGCATACTGAAATAATCGGAAACCATCAACTCTACATCCGTAGGAAAAACTAGATAATTCGGGGCAATACCTTTGCATGAATGAACAACTCCTTCACTGAAATGGGGTCATCGTGAGTAGGTTTCATTTTCACAAGTTGCTTATGTCCTTCAGAGTTGGAAGAACTACAACAAGAAGTAAAAAGGTTCATCATAGGAAGAGTTCTCCCATCAAATCAAATAGTCTGACTTACCCCGCAGGTATAACAGTTCTTGTACGTCCCGAGTGCAACAACTCCTCCCAGATTGAGTTCACATAGATATTTCCCAGTGATTGAAACAAATCCAACACAGACGGTTCCCACACTTTAACATCAAGTGTCAGTGATCTTACCTGGGTAAAAGGTTATATAAAAGCTGCATGACTAGGCAATTAAACATACATACAGCAAATAATGGTTGCATGAGTATAACATAAAAAAGATAACAAGTCCCACTCCTGAAGAATTCCGAGGGAAAAAAAAAATATTTCAAGTCCTTGGACCATGCAAAATTTGTAGTACAGACAAATTAGTTAACATGGTTAAAACAGTAGTCTCTGCTCCTGTTGTTTACATCTTGCTAACTTACCCAACCAAATATATAATGCTCTACAAATATTCCCTGATCCCTAAATTTCTTCAAGGAATATGAGTTTGTTTTAGGTTGAGTACAAGTTAACAAATGGGCCAAACCAAAATGTATGTCCAAGAGACACATGGTAACGACAAATAAAGTGTTACATTACAGACTTTGTTATCCTAACTTTCATAATTTTTAATTTTAGGTGTCAAAATAAAAGAAAAAAATTTATCACTCATTTCTTTTTTAGAATTAATTTTTTAAAAAATTTAATTTTTTACGAAAAATGACTTATTCAACTATAAACTTAAAATTTCTCCTATAACTCAATTTCTTGCAAAAATTCAAAGCTTTCCTTTCTCTTTAAAAACCCATGGTTCCTTTTTACTGGAAAAAAAACTTAAATTTATCATAAAAAGGACAACATTAAAGGAAATTAAAAAAATAAAATAACTCTTTTGTAAAAACTAAAATTTTTCTATAAAAATCTAAATAATTCCATGTAAAACATCAAATTATTCCCTTTTAAAGACAAAAATAAAATTAATTCTACAAAGGAAAAATAAAAGAAATTAAATAGATAAAATAGATTTTCCAAGTAAAATTCAAGTTTTCTCCATAAGACCCAAGTTTAATTCTTAAAAAAATTAAGGAAATTTTAAAAATACCAAAATGAAAATTTACTAAAGTTAAATGACTAAAATGAGTGTATAATAACATAGCCTAATCCCAAATTAATGGCAAGTGATCAAAATGAAAATGATTTGTAACAATAGTGCCCTTTGTGCAATTTTTAATTTTTTGTCTCCCAAAATAAAAACTTAAAAAGTTGGTTACCAATGTGTACTTTACCCAAATAGAAAAGCTAAAACAAGATATTTCTCTCAGCTTCCCTATAGGTGTAAGGCATGCTTAGTTTCGTTCCTTAGCTCTTATTTTCCAGTTCTGTTAAAAAGTTTCAAAAGCTCAACAGCAGTATGTCACTGTGGAATTTTCTTAACATTCCTATGTAAACATTCATTAAAGGGATACTGTCTTTTCAGTTATTCCTATCCTTCAGTCAACTGTGGGATCTCAACATCAAAACATGTTAACAGCTTCATCGTTGACCACTAGTATACATACCTATGTAAACATTCATTCCAATACACAGGTGAGGTAATTCACTCTAAATTTTTTCTAATCTTTTTACTTACATTTTCTACCTGGTGTCAGAGCCTTCTTTTCAAACCCTAGAAATAAGAGTTTTTTGGTACTTACTATCTTAGCCTCTGTTTCTTCTCTCACCACCGCCCTTAGAAGTGTCGGAACACCATCCCCGACGAACCCCTGAAGTTTGGTGTCTATCAAGCCTGCCCATGAGTCTCACACACCACCAATAGTATTTTGCGCTATTTTTCACACGTCGGAACATGACGCCCACCTCGTCAAAATTCTGACTTCTGCTTGCTGTTACCGGTCTTGTAGCCATATTTTCTACAACCCTTTACTTCATTGAGTCCAAGTAGTGTTGATTCAAAAGTCACTTTTTTTTTAACTAAAATATTTGGCTACTGTAAGTATCTTATTAAAAGAACTTTTGTGTTTGAATTTCAATTCTTTTAGAATGGCAAAAAAGAAAATTGTTGCAATTAGTTCAGATAATCCCTACAACCTAATAGCTTCCACTAAGGTGATTTTCAAATGAAATTCAGAATCTCAAGCATCTTCTGTCCCAAATTGATTCCAATGCAACATCTAATTTTGTGAAGTCAAGTAATGCATTTAATGCGTATCTAATTAACAAAATGCCTCTCAAAGCTCTTCATTTCAAGAGTCTCTTAGAAGTTTTAGAAGGGAAAAGAGATTATACAGCTCCTCCAAAAGTATTTGGATGTATTTGTTTTGTTCATACTGAGTGTTGGAAAGTTGGATCCACAGGCCTTTAAATGCATTTTTATTGGGTATTCTCCTATAGAAAAAGGTTAAAAGTGTTATCATCCTCCATCCAGAAGGTATTTATGAACATTGCTTTCAAAGAAAATGAATCTTACTTTGGCACAATCCAATCACCTCTTCGGTAGAGAATGGAAGAGAAGAGATGATGAATATGCCTAGTTCTGTTACATTGGAAGATTTTATTCGTAGAAAATATCCTATTCAAGGGGAGACTATTGGGGGCTTGGATAAACCGGATTTAAGAACTTACTCAAAGAGAAGTAAGGCATAAGAAGCCATCTTGCATCATACTCAGTGCCAAAAATCTTCTTTTCCTAGTGAGTCATTTTATGATCCCAATTCAACTAGTGATTTAGATTTATCCATTGCTCAAAGAAAAGGTGTCAAGATTTGAACTAAACCTCCTATATCTAATTTTATTTCTTATGATTCCTCGAGTCCTTTCTATAGAGCCTTTGTCTTATCCTTATCATTTATTTGTGTCTATTCCAAAAGATTAGCAGGAAGCTTTCAATGATCCAAGATGGAAATGAAGGCTTTAGCAAAGAACGAGGCTTGAGAACTAGTTATTCCTCCGCTAGGAAACTAACTGGCTGGTTGCAAGTGGGTGATTACTGTGAGACACAAGGCTGATGGTTCTATTGAAAGGTTAAAAACGAAACTGGTAGCTAAGTGTTTCACTCAATCTTATGGAGTCGACTATCAAGAGATATTTGCCCTTATCACCAAGATGAACATCATCAGAATCTTGTTATCTTATGCAACCAACCTTGATTGGGACTTGTAATAGTTTAATATGAAAAATGCATTTTTACATGGAGACTTAAAAGAAGACGTTTATACGGATATCCCTTCAAGTTTTGACGATGAAAAGACACAAGGAAAAGTATATAGATTGAAGAAAGCCTTGTATGAGTTGAAGCAATCTCCTAGAGCATGGTTTGACAAATTCAGTAAAGCCACGACCACTTTTAGCTATCAATAGAGCAATGCTAATCATATACCCTACATAAGACATTACAAGGGTAAGATTACTTTTCTTATAGTTTATGTTGATGACATAGTGATGATAGGGGATGAAAAAGAGGAGATTACTCAATTAAAGAGGCTGTTGGTTCAAGAAAATTGAAATCAAGACCTTCAAAAGCTGAAATATTTTCTGAAAATTGAAGTTGCCAGATAAAAAAAAGGGGATTTTCGTTTCTCAAAGGAAATATATTTAGATCTTTTGAAAAAATTCGATATGATAGGTTGCAAACCGAAAGAGTCAATGACTGAAAGCAATCATAAGCTGCAAGCAAAGATTGGAGAGTTAGTGGATAAAGAAAGATATCAAAGATTGGTAGGCAGATTAATTTAGTAAGTCAATTTATTTATGATCCTCAAAACTAACAAAAGTGTAATACCCAAGGGGGATTAAATTTGCCAAGAAAAGACAAATTATACTTATATTGTGACAAGTAGTCTGCCATCAGCATACTCAAAATTCAATGCAACATGATCGAACGAAACATGAGTAGATCAATCGGCACTCCACCAAAGAAAAATTAACAATTGGTGTCTTGAGTTTAGTTCATGTGGTATCTGATGAGCAGTTAGTTGAGGTGTTCAGCAAATGATTAAACAATAGGACTTATCATAATTTGGTTTGCAAATTGGGCATGTGTGATATCCATGCACCAACTCGGGGAGTGTTGGCAGCTTCGTAGTTGACCAAACAGCGGACAAATTGACAGCTTAGCAACATTATATGAATTACATGACTATAGGAATCATATCACTGATTTTGTGGGATTTTACTATTATTTACAACTTGCATTTTTTCCTTAGACTTGTACCTCTAGTATAAATACTTATGTAAACATTCATTCCAATACACAAGTGAGAAGTAACTCACTCTAAAATTTTCTAATCTCATTACTTCTCTTTTCTACAAAACATTTTGAATGTTAGAGTCAAAAGTAACTATTTTCACTTAGAAAGAAAAAGAAGGCTACTTCAGTTATTTAGATCCTTCTATATTTGAAAGGTCCAATCGCCCAAACAAAAGTTTTTCAAGAAAATATTGAACATCGGCCAATAGCATTTCTTAGAAAGACATAAGGTTCCCAGAGCAAATTTATACGGCATACCTTTGATATATGTACACCAAGGTTGCGGTGCACTCCGGAACATTCAATGCATATAAGTAGACCAAGGTTTAAAGATGCCCAGTCTGGCTCAGGTGCACCACAATCAGCACATTTATGATTCCCAGCTACTTTTCTTAAGATATCAATTGGCTTTTCACTCTTTCCGCAATATTCTTGATGCTGCGAACTTCTAGGTATGTCTAAAAGACTTCCAGGTGAGAGATTCTTACATTTATATTGTCCAATTGACATCGGATAACCATCAGGGTACCCTATTAGTGAACTGTTATCACTAGTAAAGTAATCACCACTTCCCGCGCGGAAAGCAGAGAGACACTGACATAAACGTTGCATGGAGAAAGAAATCAGAGGATACGTAGTGAGGAAATCTTGATTAATGCCTCCTTTTCACAATCCAAGAAAATAAGGTTTTAAGAAAATTAAACAAATATGCATCTCATTTTGTTTTTTGGCTGAGGAAGAAGAAAGATTGCACAGTTCAATGTTTTTTCCCACATTTTGTCTAGAGGAAAATTTAGTCAATTACCTTCTCAGGTGTTTGGGAACTCAGTAAGGAAGTAATCACTCCAGTAATTTTTTCAATCCAATCCCTTTGGTCTAGTGCATTTTCTGCCTGCATTGCCAAGTGAACTCTTTCAGCAATTTATTGCTAATTTAATCATTTCCACACTTAATAACCACAAAACATTTCCAAGAAATAAATTCTAGTCAAAAATGAAAGCATCGGTTATGCATTCACCACAAAATTGAAATGCTAAACAAATACCTGCAATGTATATATTTTTGTTGGTGAGATAATTCTGAAACAAAACATTAAATCTGTTTGATCTGCGTCAAACTTGATTGTTGATGTCAACAAGTTTACTGTATGGCGGGTAACAGATTTTTCATCAGGTACAGCACTATGGTTATGAGAAGAAAGCCATCGGCTCAGCAGCCCAGGACCATTTTCAGAACTACTCCTTTGAATAGTAGACGGACTTCCAGCTGCCTGAATGAGTACAATTTAGTATGGGAAAATTTTACAGCCCATATTATTATTGTAGGTGAGCTTTCATTTAGGGGCTTACAGAAGACCAGGCAAATGGTTTACGATAGTAGTACAGCATCCCTCGACTATCGAGAACAAAAAACCTCCTCTTCCAATCACCTCTTAGGTTTGAAGAACGTTTTGAAAGATAACCTTGTCGTATGGTTTGAACCTGTGTAAAAGTAGTATAAAAGAATGAAATGCAAAGAAACTCCTTTAAAAATACAAAATCATTTAAATTAAAACTAAGATAAAGATTATCTAAGAGAACCATGCAAAAGGACATCACCTTTCCCTTCGCAGCAGACTCCATAACTGCCTCAATAACTTTTTGGGATCCCCTTGTAAAAGGTTGCATTCCATCGGCTATAGGAAGACCAGCATTGCTTAACTGTTTACTTTCTCGATCTATCTGCCTAATATGTTCTTGCATCCTTTCACATAGAGATTCTTGCTCATAGTTCGAACATTCCCTAGACTGTTGTGCGTAAGCTAAGACCTGCAACCCGGAAGCACTAATATCAGAAGTTCGAGAGATGAAAATTTCAAAGATGGAAGAAACAAGTTTCTGAGGTAAACTTTATTCGCAGAAAACTTGAGAAAAAATACTTATTTCCTCATTCCAAGTTTCCCAAGGAATTGCTTGCTTATGGGAACTCTGATGGACTCCACAAATCAGTAAAGGAACTGGATTCAGATGTAGAAATGGAGGGAAAATAAAACTGATTGTCTTGAGGCAAAGTTTTTTCTCTTTACTAGTGGGAAAAAGGTTTGTCAAAGCAGTGTTTGTGGAGAAAATGTGATTCAGGCTTATGACTTCCATATACTTGGACTAACCCAAGATACTGTGCTAGTGATTTCCACCAGAATAACAGTATCATCCCTCATGGTATCAATTGAAAAATAAATTTAAGAATTTTGAGTCATTATCAAATACTACTGTGGACTAGTGTCATTTGCTTTTTGCAGTAAAGTAGATAAGAAAGATCATATCTGAGCTCTTATCATACCTTTTTCTCAAGTAGAAATCAATCTGACTGTAGCAGGTAGCTGGCAATGACAAAAATTGTATTATAGCTCCATTAATGTGTCATGGGAGCTTAATTTAGCATTGTAGTCCAATGAAGCTTGTTTTGTATTCTTGTATCGAGAATAAAGTCAACTATATTCTCAATGTTAGGATGATTGTTTGGTTTTATTACCTTTGGTCACCACAGACACTGGCAACAAAAGTTTTGCTTCAATTAACGATACATGCATAAGCTGGACAAGAAGAATTTCAACCCTATGGTTTGATGGCACTAATTTTTTGCACCCCTCTAATTTTTGCTATGACTTGATGAAATATTTGGCTTTCTCTGCGAGCTACAAAGTAATAACCTTCATCTCTAGAAGAGGTTTGTTGGTAGATTCTTTCAAAGGTTCAATTTGTAAGGATAGCAATGTAAGAAAAAGTTAATAGCATGTCTCAGCTACTTTTTGTAGTTACGAAAGTTTTGGCAGCTAGTTTTAGCTGCTTCATTCAATCTCTTTTCTATTTTAAACAAGTTATAGACTGGATGAAAGAATCTTAAGACCTTGAGCATGTTAAAAGGTATAGAAAATTAATGTTTCGTTTCATCTTATAGGAGGAAAAGTTAAGATGACGAACCTGGTTAATGAAGGGTTCCATCTTATGTAAGAGTTCATATCCCTGCAAGGAACAAGGGTTCAGAAGTTGAACATATTAAAAAGATACCAACTGTAACAGGAAAACAAGTCATCATTTGAAATGTTCCACACCTGTTTGAAGAACCGTAGGTGAGCATCCATCATCCCACTAACAGCCTCCAAAAATTCAAATCTCTTTTTGGCTTCAAACTTGGAGAGGGTACTAACCTGGACACAGAACATGTACATTTGAAGCTTCAAGTAAACGAATATAAAAAAGAACAAGCACTTGTTGGCAAAAGTAACTTACCAAATTGAAGCGGGCTAGCTCAAATGAGGTTTTAGCAGTATGCAATTCCTGGAATGTCTCTCTACCAAATTAGATTTTGAAAGATAATGGTTAACCATTACAAAATAGCCCAACATTTTATGCACTTGTAGGATAAACTTTGGGTCAAGAAAAAGTTAATATTGTATATACCTCCTCTATGGCTGCAGCTACATCAGTCCTAGTGCTTTTCCTTAAAGACAGAAACTTCTCTCGTGCCTGTATGCCAAAAAGGGCAAAAACACCAATGGCCACCATAAAGAATATACCAGCTATAATGTTTTAAAGAACTAACTTTACAAAAATAGTTTACTAAAACCAGTTCTCAGGTTCACAACGCCTGGTTGTTTCAATCCTAAATGAAGTCTTATGCATGCATTACTCATAGGAATATCAAATGATTACTGCTGATTGGAAAGAAGACTTGATTTAGGTTTACTCTTTTTTTTAAAGGCTTCAATTTAGGTTTCCTTGATTGTTGCTTTAGCTACATGCAATTTGTTTCATCAAAGTTGCTAAGGAAACCATTATTGCTTAATATAAGAAAATAATTTAAATGAAGTAATGAACATGCTTTTCAAATATAATTATTTTGTAGGAAAAAAACCAGCCATTCTTTTATTTATAAACCTTCATTTTAATTTATAATTATTTAAAGTATCATCGGTTGTTTTTATAGAAACAGTCCTTTTCCATTTACTTACAGAAACCAAAAGCAAGTAGCGAAGGAAACAACCAGACAGAGGCCTTATGATAATGTTGAATTGGCCCTGTTCCCTATTGCCACCATTCCCCCTTCTGGTTTTTGAGTGCTTCATCAAAAATCACATCAAGGAAAGTTTACAAATGGTATTCTAGAATGTGGAATAACCTATCAAAATGTCGTTGGTAACATGGTATTTTCTATTTTCAATAAGATCTGTATATGCTTCAAAGGCCCAGAAATTTTCTACCCATTCATTATCAATAAATTTAAATTTACAATCAATAATCATCACGATGATTAGAGGCATCCTTAATACTATAGAACTGAATCATAAAGAAGGTAAAGAAAAAGAACTTTTTAACTTTTTGATTTGAAATTCACCTGATCATATGTAAGTGAAGCCTTGTCGAAAGGTTTTCGGGCGTCCTGAAACAATGGTTTAACAGTGGGTCAGAAAATATGTGAGAAACCAGTTTACATCATCAAGACTGTCACGTATTAAGTTGTTTCATTATTTGAGTGAACTCAGATAGAAGCTGGTCACCCGAGTCTGCAGTGATATAGAAGCAGGTGACACCATTTGTAGCTAGGTAAGAAGGCGGTAAAAGAAGATAACCATACACCTTATCCATCTAGGACAAATATGAAAAGTAACTGAACTTATCCACTATGCATGCAGACAAATAAGGCATTAATGCTGTTCTCAAAAGTACCCTAGGAATTTTCAATGGTACATGTAGGCAAATCAAATGTCATAAAAGTGCCCACAACATTCTCATTTTTTAACTTTCTCCTTTCCAACAGCAACAAAGAGAAATATACCGCTAAAAGTAAAAGTTGGCACTATTCTCCCAATATTGTTACATTAAATCATGTGAATATAAGTTAAGAAGTAAAAGAAGAATGGAGAAATTCTAAACAATATCGTCTTCATGCTTCATAACAAAGAAAACACTGTAACTTCGGAGCTGAAACTAGTGATAACTAACAAAATATCAAGTTATTTAAATAAATAAAACACCCGTCATTAAGATGATAAGAACTTAGATGAAATATCTCAGATGATAAAAAGTACCTTGATATCTTGCAGATCGATATTGACAAACTGCAGCAACCTATCATTTAGCATGTGCTCTATCTGCAAAAAGTAAATTACATGTGTTAAAAGATGGAAGTAATTTAATTGAAAATATTTCACCATATCTCATAAACTAACTACTTTGATAGGATGGAACAACTTAAAAAAAAAAAACTTTAATTGTAGCAGACAATGTCGAGCATATTGCAAGAGAGAGAATGACCTACCATAGAGCAGTTGAATGTGCTAGCAAATTTTAATGGAAGTGATGTATCGTGTAAGGAAGTGAAAAAATTTGACATAAGCATACAAATTATAATTGATGAACAACTACCCAGTTCATTCTTGTAAGATCACACCTTAATGTAATGCTATAGATACTTTAGGTGTAAATAAATCTTGAAGACAAAAATTCTACTTATTAAATCATTTAAATAGTTAAGGCCTGAATTTGAGTCTGAACATTTAGATTTGGAAACTTATACTTGCTCTAGAGGAGAAGAACCCAATCACCTTCCTTCTATTGTATCACAGGCTTCTTCTTGTTGTGAATTCTTGAGGTTGGTCATTAGGTGCATAATTAAGACTTGCATTGTCCTTTTTCTTTGTAATTATTCATAATTTATACTAAAATTGCTCAATATGAAACCGGTTCTACAACTACAAATTTTAATAGAGATTTATACTCCAAGAGTAAATCATACACAAACTTAAATAATATCACCAAATTCAATAGTCAAAAACCCTACAGAAAATATAAACATATTATACAATGTTTTTAACAGTGTATCTCTGAAATCACAAGAGTCACTACCTGTGAGCGAAGAACTTCCTTGTATGAGGCAATTTCTCTTAATGCAACAGTGAAATTTGTCATGACTGGGCCTGAATTCCATCATTAAGAACAGCACTAATATGATGAGCAATTTATTGCATTTCCTGACCTTAAAGTTCGACTTACTTTTTGTATACCAACCTTGACGTCAGTTTAAGTAATACCATAACACCAAAATAGCAAAATGGCCTAATTTACATAATAAATGCATAAGTAGCTAAGTAAAACAAAATGTTGACCATACGAGATTATTGTTCAAAAAATAAAATTTCTTTTCAAGTATCTCTGCATTAGTACATTTTATTGAAACTTAACAAATTCAGTAATTAGCATTGATTTGTTCAGTTTATCAAAGAATGAAACAAACATTTCTTCTTATGCATCTCCTCTTAAGTACCAATTTATAAAAATTTGACAAATTCAAATAATTAGCATTTATTTGTCCTCCAACAATTTTTTTAAAGCATTTGCCTGTTCCCAAGGTGATAAGGACACAGGATATATGGACAACACAGAACGGATCAAAAGTAACACAGAAAATAGACGTGATAAATCCAGTTAACACCATGCAATGCTTAAACGGACTTAGTCTTGAAGTAAATCGCAGCATATGCATTTTTAAGGTATTACTCAAAGAGGGTTAGGAAGCCAGAATGTGTACCTCCAAAAGCAACACATATAGGATCATTTTGCTCCCCTCCAAAAGTTTCAAGGGCATTTACGAAAGCAAGGTCACCAGCATACCCCTCTACAAGCCCCTCTCTGGTATTTAGAAGGAATAGTCCATGTGAGATCATTCAATAATATAGAATTGGAAATACCTGTTATGTGGCTGAAAAAATTTATATATAAATTATATATGTTTTGGGAAAGAATTAGGTAAAATAAAATGACTAGTTTTCTCTTTTAAGGTAAAAATTCATATATATCCCTAGTGGTTTTTAGAACTACCCTTGATTGAGGTGGTCAATTGATGTAATTTGTGACCCTAAACTGAGTTAGAATTTCTATTATAGTAATATTAAATTCAAGCAAAAACAAAACTTGGACAGCAAGATAAAAAAATTAACGATTCTTATTTGAAACTTTTGTGGACTTTACCAATTTTTAGATAAACAGAAGAACTATTAGCTTGAGCTTGTGTTACTAGTTACAAGATATGAGTTTCAGTTTGTTAGCTCTTATATAACTTAAATTAGAAGATTAGTATTTAACAAATAGCATGTTATCACGTTATATCCCCATTCTCAAGGCTGCTCAGGTGGCCTGAGGTCTAAGAAGGCTTAAACAGAACAAAGAAGGAGATCTCCTCGACCATAAATAGGAAAGCAAGTGCATATCAAGCCATTGCTTGAGACACCATTAACAATTATGCATTAAAACTCATAAGCAGCTTCTAACTCCATGAGTTACTAAGTATCTTCTTTGTGGGTTTTTCCCCCTTTTTCCACAGACTCGCCTTCTGCTTTATCAACGTAGAACAAACATTAGATATCAACAACTCAATAACACCACAATAAACATCAGTTAAGAGAGTGCTCTTCAAAAAGGGTGTATGCAAACGATTGAAACAATAACAAAAATGTAAACCTACGTGTATTTTCGACATCCTTTATAAAACTTTAAACATCTTCCTCGCATCAACTCGGCATTCTCTTCCAAGCATTGCATCTGTTTCAGCAACCAATACAACAATTACTGCCAATATACAAGATAAACTAACCTAAGCATAATGCAAAATTACTAATAATACTAAGATTGATTTTAAAATGTTAAATGAGCAAGTACTATTGAGCTTTCCATAAAAAATTACACTACTTAAAAGAAGCATAAGGTTCCATTTAAAGCACAGCAAGAAATGTTCTCGAAAAATAGAAACAAATTCATCGTTAATCCTGGAAAGATAACGTTTAATTTTTTTTTTTTTTCTTTTTTTTCAAAATAAACAAGATGACTGAACGAATGAAATTACCATTAAAAGATTTTATTACAGGAAAATGCATATTGATAAATAGTGAATTCATATGGAAATAGACAAAGAGATCGTAACATAACCTTATATTCCGCTTCTAGTTCTCTTAAAAGATTTAACTAGGCATGCGATCTAAATGAAAATTTCATTTTTATCTGAAACAATTAGCGGCAAATAATTGCATCATTAAACAAGAAGAAGAACCTCTTGCCGAAGCATCGGTGTATCTTCGAGTTTGGTGAACTGCATTTTTGGAGAAACGCAGAATTTGGGTGGATCTTCTTCGTTTTGTGTAATGAAATTAATTATGAAAAATGAGAGTGAGAAATGGATTTTATTTTATTTGTGTTTTAGGTATGGGAGGCTTTGAGAAAAGGGCGCAAAATTAAGAATGGTGAAAAGAGATTTTCATTTTTGTAGTTAGAAACTTTGAACTTCCTCCGCGAACTTTTATGGCTGTAACTATTTTTTAAAAAACAATGACAATTCAAAATATAACCCGCCTTTTCTGCTTCTCTCTCTCTCTCTCTCTCTCTCTCTCTCTCTCTCTCTCTCTCTGTCTCTCTCATACTTCTTTCCTTTTTCAAAAATTACCAAAAAGTAATTGCATTTTGCTTTAAAAAAAAAAAAAACTAAAAGCATAATTTAAAAGGGGTTTCATTCTTATAAAATTATACAAACTATAAATAAAAGTGGTGACTGAATATTTCTTATATACAATAATTTTGTTGAAAATTCTAAATAATAATTATTAGATATCCAATCTTATTAAAACATTGATAATAAAAACTCGAAAAAATTCTTAACAGTATGAAAGGAAAAGTATACTTGGGAGGGATAAATTTAGTTTCTCTATTATTAAATAGATTAACTTAGTCTTTATATTATTAAAAGCATCAAATAAATTCAAGTTGTAACAAAGTTAACATTTATTGTATAAAAATGTCTTTAAATTATTATATTTTAATTGCGGTTCAATTCAAAACAAAGATTTTATTTACAAAAACATTATTAACTTTGGGAAACAGTTAATGACATTTTATTCAGTAAATCTTATGTCACACTCGGTTTTCTTTAAGTCCTGAAAATTAATGGAGAGTTGGGAGCTAATTTAATAAAATAGTAAGTTGGCGGGCTCTATTAGAAAACTTGAAAATTTTTTGTGGTTTATTGGTAATTAGTTGGGAACCAATTCTGATTCGGTTACGTTGGAACTAGTTGGTTCATTAGTGGGAGACAAAATGATGGTCGATGGATGGTTACTTGAGGCCTTGAACCGTGTGTAAGAAAGGTTATATATACGAGAGAGGAGAATTATTCTGAAGGTAGAATTCTCCTCATTTCTGTTTTACTTTTCTTCCTTTTCAATTATCTTCTTCGGTTGCTCCGAAGGAGAGAAAATTGATGAAACGTTGCATGGGCAATGAACATGATGATTGAGGTCAAGGAGTAGAGGATTCAAGGAACTAGTAAGTCTTTCTATCTTTCTGTATTTGTGGATTGAGAAAGGGGAGTAAGGATTTCTAAAATCTCTAGAAACCTTTTGAATGATATTGAATTGTGGGTTTTAAGGTTTGAATACTTTCGGTTTAACCGATATATATGGTTTTCATGCCTAGCTGTCAAGATAAAGGAAACTCTGGCGTTTGGACAAACTAAGCTGGCGAGGACGAAGGACTTAATCTGAGTTTTATACTCTATTTTAGGTGCTATTTGTTGTTGTGCTGCCAAAATAATCTGCTCGAGTGTCTGTTCTAAGTCCAGATTAAAATCCATGGTTGTATATGATTATGATGAATGTGTAAACCGTGCATGCATAATGTCATGGATATATAAATATATAGATGATTGTTTGTATGTTCTCTGAATTCACAATTTGGTTTTGGATTGATGTATTGAAATATGGCGTGTTATATGTTATAGTAATAACTGAATTGTTGTTTATGAAAAACATGTTTTTAAAATACAGAACATGGAGGGGGTTATTATGATTGGTTATATGAAGATAGGAAAAATTGACATGATGGAGGAATGGGCGGATTGTTATGGGATTACAAGGGAGTTTGGCGACATCGTGGAAGAAATATCTACTGGTCCTTTGGGGTGACACCGTGACAACAGTATATAGGTCCTTCGGGGAGACACCTCGAAAGGGGTTTACTGATTCTTCGAAATCAAAAGTTCATGGTTAGCCATGGCATGATCCAGTTGTGAACATGTACACTTTATGGAGAAATGGAGTCCGTTAGGATGGTTAAAAAAACCTGTTAAGGCACAAGAAAAGAGGAAATCACTATCTGACTCACACAACGAGCAGTTTGACAGAATAAGCATGGAACATCTACAAACGCGATAATAAGAGGATTTGCCAAAATGGTAAGGCAAGTGGAACTGGTAGAAACATTTTAACGCGGGTATATGTGAAAGGAATGAGCAATTCCTTCAAAGTATTGCCAAATAGGTATTTTTCATAAGAGTCCACCAAAGTTTGATGAGTAAACCAACTTTGGCAGTAATAAAGCAAGGTGATTATGCAAATATTAGTCCTAAGTATTCATAGATAAAGAGGGAAGTCCATCGAGGAATCTCTTAAGGAGGAAGTTCACCAAGACTATCTTGGGTAAAAAGTTTGTCCGAAAATAATGAAAGAAACGGAGGTCCGTCAGGACGATATAGCATGGAAAAGTCCACTTGGGACTATAAAATGTGAAAACCAGCTAAGGGAAATCTAAGAAAGAGATAGTCCGCAAGGAACTATCTGTTATTGGAAGTATTTTAGTAAATGGTCTGAGGCGAGAAAGTCTTCCAAGACTATTTATGAGTATAAGTCTGCAAAGAATGGGGTGATCATATATCAACCAAAACTCAAATTTAAGACAATAAATGAGATTTTCAGTAAATGAGTCTTCCTTACAAAAAGGGTTTAAGTACATGCTAAGTCATAAGAAGAAAATTTTTGGGGTAATGCAGTAAGTCTATTTTGAGTTTAGTGTGGAATGAAGAGATTAAGGTAAGGATCCGCAGTTGTAGATAGATGTCTGATAGCCCACCAAAATTAATCGTCAAACCGCATATTCACGTATATGGTACCTTAATGAGTCGAGCTAGAAATGTAAAATGGAAGCCTAAGATGGAGCTAGATAGGGTTGGGCCCCAAAAAGGGGTTGTTTGAAAGATTGCGCCTATGATTAGATCAACCGGTATGTCCACCATCGATCAATTCAAAGAACGCGTGAGTGCTGGCTACACCAGTCTTATTACAAAATCTCCTAAGTTTTGTCAGAGATTTTTAAATTTTGTACTTTTATTCTTATTTACCCAAAAGTTGAGCATTTGATTTTTGTTGTACAGAATCTCATTAAGTTCATCTGAACTTACGATTGTACTACTTTGTATGCAAGATTAAGGAATGACTTAAGGGTCACAGAGGGTCCAAGCCTGACATCGCCAAGTTTGCTAATGGCGCCATAGTTGTACCATGCATATAGAGGGGAACCTTTAAAGGTTGTGCATCGAGGTTCAAATAAGAAGGCTTTTATTGAAGTTTTAAATTCCCAAGTCATTATATACTTATAAACTTAAACCTGCTCAATAAGGAAATTTTTATTGTAAGAACTTTAGAAGCGGTAGAAAATTTATCTGTAGTGATATTTTGTAACCTATTGTTAACTAAAGAGATTGAAGTTATGTGTAAATAGGAAACCTATCTTGGCATTTAAAAGTTGAAATAAATCAATATTGAATTGTTGTTAAGTATCTCGGATTGATTGTAACACTTGGTACCTAGACCCAGCGACCAGGTCAGGTATAAGGTGTTACATGTTAACTATATTCCAATTTGGCCTTATTTGACCATTTAATATTAGAGGGACTAATTTGATCAAGTCTCTATATTAATTTGGTCTGGGACTAATATAAGGACCTCTCAAGTACATCATATTTTTTTTTAATGAAAGTTGAAATCAAGATAAGCATGTCATACATATAAGATAACATTTCATCCATATTAGGGAGAATGTCATTTGGTTATATTTGCATTTTGATCATACATAAAAACCAAAAATTAAAAATCTTGCAAGGTTTTTTAAAAACTGAGTGGGAAAAGGATCTTAAACAAAGCCCAACCTTCATTAATGGTTCTTAAGTGATAGAATAGTAACATTTCAAGCCAATTTTGCCCTAGCTTCACCCAATAATAAGTGTTTTCCTGTTAGGGTCATTAGATGGGTTTCCTTAAAAGGTCAACAATTTGTATACATTTGTATGAAAGATTACCAATAGTGACTAGAACCAAAATTGATGGTTGTTGAGTTAATGATTATGCACTAAAAACTAATTTAATTAGTAACTACCCAAAAATCTCTACTAAGTTAAATAATTATTGGCCAAATTGAAATAGTTATTACTATTTTGATTCTTATAATAATTTTAGATTCACATGTTAAGTGGATGGACGTCCATGTTTTTACTAATTTATTGTGGTTGCCTCAAAGTGACATAATCTAGTAGGTGTGAGAATTATTATTGCAATGACTACATTTTCGAAAGGTTTAATGTCAGAAGCATCTATCATTTAATATACTTTAAAATTGCTAAACATAAGGAATATTTACTTACATACAAAGGTAATTAATTTGTATACACCTTACACTTGACCTGGATGGATAATCAAGATGTAAGACGTCACATTTGTTGCCCAAGCAACTTAGAAAATATTTAAAACAAGCACCGAAGCTAAAAATTAAACTAGTGTGGCAATCTCAATTGAAGAATGTCATGAGTGTTAAATTCACTTAAATGAAATCAACCGGCCCACATGCAACAATCCAAGGTCAAAGGTGGTCAAACATAGAGCTAAGTTCTGAGTCTTAGGTCAAACTAGCAAAATGTAAGGCTTTGTCTCGAGATAGTTAAGTCATGTCTAAACCTGATCATGGGTCGGCCCGAGCCGATGCAAGGTGTCTATGCCCATTACTAGGCCCACCCCAACTCAAAAAATGGGTAAAAATTCTGCCCAAGCTTGACCTAGATTAAAAATATTAAACTCAAGCCCCCCATATTAAAAAGTTATAGATTATTTTTTATATAAAAAATTAAAATATAATATATCAAATACACTAAAAATATTAAAATAAATGTTTCAAACAAATTAAAAATACATTAAAAAGTATTTAAATAGCACTAAGATAGTTGCAACTTAGCAAGCAAATACCTCTAAAATAGTAGCAAAATTAACAATAAAACAATAGCTATACAATATTCAAATGATAACAACAAAATACTAGCAATATAAAAGACAAACAATTCTTGTTGGAAGTTTGAAATTAGAAATACTTTGTTCTAATCCATTCTATACGACAACAAAATTGACTATGGAAAATAAGTTTACCTCTCTCTCCTTACTCATAAGTTGCCAATTTTGTTTAACTAATTAGCATTATCCTACTATATGTTTTCTTTTAACTAAAAGGAAAGAAAAAAAAGAATTATTCAAATATTGGTTCTCTGTAATGAATTTGGAATTTTGAGACTACAATTGAGTCATTAGACCATAAATATTTCTATAATAGCAGTAGAAAAATATTTAATAAATTTAAGCCAAAAAAGAAGAGTAAGATTAAAGGTTTTACAAGTCTAATTATGGTCTCGGATTGACACTTCTTTCGCTTATGTTTTCTCTTAGTTAACCTTCTATGCTGAAATAAAGAGTATTAGAAAATCACAATATATGTCAATGGAGAATGGCATTGCCCGACTTGCGAGTAGTGTGTGTTGAGGGAATCAACAGTGGATGTGTAGTGCTGGCTGGTGAATGATGATGGTGGTGGCTAATGGGTATTGGTGGAGATTAGAGAGAATTACAACAGATGTCAATGGAGAAGGGTGTTGCCCGACCTGCTGGTAGTGTGTGTTAAGAGAAGCGACAGTGGGATGTGGTGGTAGCTGGTGAACGATGATAGTGGTGGCTAGTGTGTGTTGGTGGGTTGGGTTTAAGATTAGGAGGTTGGTTATTTTTTTGCGTTTTGACTTTTGAGTAATAGATTTAGTTATAATTGGGTTAGAGATTTAATATATATAACTATAACCATATGTAATTAATATAATTTTTTATAGTATACTGCAATTGGGTTGGGCTCAGGTAAAATAAAATCTTGTTTGACGCTCGACCTACTTAGAAAATGAGCCTTATTTTTGTCCAAACCTATTTTTTGGGCATATATTTTTGTAACGACCCAGTTTCCAATAGTGACAAAAATTACGGTTTCGGGACCCCGTTTCCATAAACCAAGTCCACAAATATTAAATAACGATATTTATGGAGTTAGTATATAGATGAATTAAAATTTGGACAGCCAATTTAGCTAAAATTGTGATTAATTAGGACTTAAGGACTAAATTATAAAATTCTAATCACTATCGATTTTTAATTAGGAATTGGCTTGGGAACTTAAATTGTAATTAACGAAAGGTTCAAAATAGCAATTAGAACATTCACAAATAAGAGATAGTGGACTATAATGATGTGTGTTGATTAATTAAGCAAAATGTGATTAATTAAATGAAAACATGATTAATTAAGTTAATTAACTATTAATCTAACATGATTAATTAAGTTAATTAACTATTAATCTAAGTATATATAAATGAATTGGTGGATGGAGAGATAGTGTATCATGTTCTCCAACCTACAAAAACAAAAAAAAAAAAAGAACAAGGAGGACGCTGTTTTAGGGTTTTAAGTTATTCGACTAATTCAAGTAAGTCCCTAACCATTTTTCTTTGATTTTTATGGAAATTGAATCATGAGAGCTTGATTTAGCTAGCTTATGCACTAATTTGTAACATTGTTAAAGTTTTAGAAAGTTTTCATTGTTGAGAATTAGATTGAATTGGTGTGAAATTGTTAGAAATTAAGTTTAGATTAAGAAAATGACTAAATTGTAAAGCTTAGTTGTTAGTTTCGTACATTGGGGACCAAATTGAATAAAATATAAAATTATTGTGAAATGTTGGTAGGACTAAAAAGTTGGAGATCCTTAATGAATAAATGTGAAATCGAATTTCAATCCGAAGTTTTAAATTGAATGTTATGTGTGTCCTAGGATTAGGAATTAAATTGAATAAATTGTAAAATATGGTTGATATTTTAATTGATTGCAATTTGGATGGAATTTTATGATATTATATGTTATGTGATTTTATTTAGCTAGCGTTGACATGAAACCATCAAGAGGGAAAGGAAAATCGAAGGTCATCGACGAGTAGCTCGAAAATTCGGTTTGAATTCCTATGATTTGGGAACCATTTATTTTTTGCATGTTCATGTCATTTTGCATTATATGGTATTAATGTGAATTACCTATGGTTATTTGAGCTGATTTGATATGGTGAAGATTGAATATTGAGATAGGGAGTAAATTGAATAAAATAGAAAATAGTATGATTTAATTAATGTGTGTTAATTGGTATGAAATTGAGTTGAAGCATGATGATTTATATGATAAAATAATGATTTTTTGATAAATTGAGAATGGAAGAATGTGAATTGAACTATATATAATGAATCGAAAATTTGTTACCATATTAGATCTTCAGATCGAGTCAGATATAATTGACATGCCGTAGGATAAGATTATTGATTGAAAGCCATCATTGCTGAAATAACCCGATTTTCAGTGGTGATGGAACAGTGGTTTTGAGACCACAAATTTCATTCGTGTCGACTCATAAATATTATTTTTAGAATATTTATGAGTCACTAAGGTCATATTAAAATTTGGCTTGAAAATATTAACATTTAGATAGTTAATTAATAAAAAAGGACTAAATTGTAAAAGATGCAAAATTGGTAGTTATTGCATTTAGTTGATTAAATATCTTGAAGGTTAATTGAGGAAGGACTAAAGTACCTACCGTTGGCTAAATTCTCTTATAATAACAATTATCAATCCAATATAAAAATGGCATCGTTTGAAGCTCTTTATGGGAGAAAGTTTAAAACACCGTTGTATTGGTATGAATTGAGTGAATCCAAAATGGTGGAAATTGATTTTATTTGAGAAACTGAAGACAAAGTTCAAGTTATTCGAGATTGCTTAAAACTTGCATCTGATTGTCAGAAATCATATGCAGATCTGAAAAGAAAATATATAGAATTTGTTGTTGGCGATCGAGTTTTTTTAAAAGTCTCTCCGTGGAAGAAAGTGTTACGTTTTGGAAGGAAAGGCAAGTTGAGTCTGAGATTTATCAGACCATATGAAATTGTTGAAAGAATCAGCCTTGTAGCTTACAGATTAGCCTTACCCTCTGAACTCGAGAAAATTCACAATGTATTCCACGTTTCAATGCTGAAAAGGTATAGATCTGATCCTTCGCATGTGATTCCTCATAATGAGATTGAGCTACAACCAGATTTAACGTATTCAGAGGAACCAGTGAGAATTGTAGCTCGGGAAGTCAAAGAACTGCGGAATAAACAAGTCCCGTTAATAAAAGTCTTGTGGCATCACCATGGTTTGGAAGAAGCTACTTGGGAAATTGAAGAATCAATGAAACTACAGTATTCGAATCTATTTTTAGGTAACAATTTCGAGGATGAAATTTACTAAGGGGGAGAGTTGTGACAGCCCGATTTTTAGTGGTGACAGAACAATGGTTTCGGGACCACAAATTTTCGTCATGTCGACTCGTAAATATTACTTTTATAATATTTATGGAGTCATTAAGTTCATATTAAAATTTGGTTCTAAAATATTAACGTTTAGATAATTAATTAATGAAAAAGGACTAAATTATAAAAGGTGCAAAACTTTGTAGTTGTTGCATTTAGTTGATTAAATATCTTGAAGGTTAATTGAGGAAGGACTAAAGTGGTAATTTAGCCCTAACAAACTTAGTTGGACAGCTAAACCAAAAGAAAATGATAAAATAAGGTGATTTTTAATGGCTAAATGGTAATTAGGTTATAATAAAAAAAATAAAACAAATATGAAATTATCATCTTCTTTAATTTTTCTTGGGATAACCGAATGCCATGGATGTTTAGCTTGGGAGAATCGGCCAAGCACAAATTCTTTGCATGTGAGTGATTTTTAAGCCCGTTTCTTGTAATTTTTATGTTTTTGAGATTGTTGCAACTAGGCCCAGTTAGCTTGTACCTTTGTTTTTTATTCTGTTAAAAATTTTGAAAGTTTCCATTGATGAATATTGAATGTTTTTTAATGAAAACCATGTATTCAGAACTTTGATTGTGTTGTTTGATGATTTTGTAAAGTGATTTTTGTTAGACTTTCATTTTAGGATTAAATTGTGAAAATGTCAAAATTTTAGGATTTGTGTAACACCTAAACCCGACCTAGACATTCAGGCCAAATCCAGAGAGTTACATCAATGATACTAAAATACCATATTTATAACACAGTCAAAATAAACCATTTAACACATAATATCCAACACAACAATTAAGTGAGTATAAAATCTTTCCAAACATCATAATATCTTAGAATATCAAAACTCCTAATAGTAGTATTCAAAAGAAAGACAAAAGCTTGACCGAGCTCCCACGGCACCGACCCGTTCAATTCTGGGAATCACCTGAAATCCAATTAATAACAAAGTTAGTTGTGAACTCAGTGCGTAAAAGAAGTTTGTTCAACTAAAACACTTTTATCGAATAGTTTTCGAGTTTAAAGATTCGATTTGGTAACAGAAGCATTTCTAGTTCAGATTCGAGAGAGATTAATTACAGATGCAGAAAAAATTTCAGTCTCATATACAGAACAGGTCAGATTCAGATGTAGATATTCCTAATCCCCATTCGCTACACACCATCTTCGACCATCCCAACACACCGTTAAAGGCATTCGATGCCCAGCCAACCATACACACCACAGAATGTCTGTCTGACACGTTTATAGAAACTCAGATTAGTTTCTAGATCATAATGCGACAAAGCGCTAGAATCAAAATTATATACATGGTGGCTTAGCTACTAATTTAGAGCAAATTACTTCCTTCTTCACAATATCCCAACCCATGCAGATGCATAGTACAAATATCCACAATATATATTCAGTTATTCTAAATTGTTTCACAAATAAATAACACAGTTCAATATTAGATTAAGGATCACAGTATACATACAATTATGGTATTCATACGTCTATCACAAAGTATCAAAGAGTTCTCGTTCGGTCAATTTAGATTATACATACAATGGGGAAGTCAATATCAGTCTTGGGCAACATTTACAGCCTTAAAAATGGGTTTCAACCCCTTTTTATATGCCACACGGCCTGGACACATGCCCATGCCCTTGCCCTTGCCCTTGCCCTTGCCCGTATGGCTCACACGACCTGCGTACACGCTCATGTCCTCTGTCTGTGTGGTTCTGAAACCTAAACAGAGAGTTACACGGTCTGGACACATTCCCGTGTCCTTACCTGTATGACTCACACGACCTGGGCACACGCCGTGTGCTTGTCCCTGTGGTCCTAATTCATAAACAGTGAGTTACACAGCCTAGACACACGCCTGTGTGAACCCTACACTAACATGGCCACACACGGCTTGGACACAAGCCCATGTGCCTTGCCCATGTGGCTCCAAATCAATGAACAGTGAGTTACATGGCCACCCACATGGCCTGTCACACGGCGGTATGGTGTCGACAACCATATTTTTAGGCGATTGAACTTCACGAAAAATGGGGTTTTCGACACGCACCTGAATTCTTTTTGATGCCGAACGATGCAAGAGTATATCCGAACCTAATATGACCATTAAATAATCAATTTCATTATCATTCTCAATTTAATGCTAAGATCGACATATCGACAAAGGTCATGTCAAAGGTTTCGACAAAAACCCCAACTCAATTTCGCACACTTACCTTGCACGCAATAACAGAAATCGAACTAATGCGACGAAGGAGTGTCTCTCGTGAAATCCTCGCTTAAAAGTAGCCAATCGAAATTTTAAACATTGCATTCAAGTAAAACGAGTTACAACCCCGTTTCGACAGAAATAACAATAACAAGACAAACTCGCAAAAACTAGAAAGAAATAATGACCGAACTTACACAGCAATAATACAATCGACTTGACAAGCAACGAAAAATTCCCAATTAGCACATAATCAAGTATCGAAGCAACCAAAAATGTAAAAATATAAGAAGAAAAATAAAGAAAATAAAGAAAAAGGAAAGAACGAAAAAAAGAAAAGAAAATAGACGATGGAATTAGTCAAAAGGATTTAAATTAACCACCAACTAGCCTTCTGACGTTTAACAAAAATATTTCTCTATCGCATACGATGGGATTCGAACTCAGAACGAGACAGAATATAGAAAAATGATTAACCAATGAACCAATAGACTCATTCTTAACATAGACTTATTCTTAATCGAATTTAACTACATAACACATGGATAGGGCTTGTTCCAAAATGATAAAAATTTTAACGATGCGACTTGAACCCTAGACCTTAAACACAAAAGCTTAGCATAGAACCATAAACACAGAACTTTAATTATTGCAGATTCTCAAAATCAAAATCCCAAAAATTTGGGGTGTTACAATTTGATAGTGAATTTAAAATTCATTAGGGATTGTTTAAGGGACTATTATATTTGGATGGAATATTGACTTGAGAAAAATGGTTAAATTGAGGAATTTCGGGTTTATGGATTAAATTGTAATAATTGTAAAAGTTTAGGGTAATTGTATAAGTTTAAAAAATAAAAGGGTATTAATTGTAAAATGAACTAGAATGTGAAATTTAAGCTAATAATTGAGAAATTATATATTTTATATCAAGATCCCATAGATACTCGTAGAAAAGAAAAAAATAGCGGAATAGCCCCTGAACTTCTGCAACTACTATAATTCAACCCAGGTAAGTTCATACGGTTTAGAATTTAACATCTATATGAAACGTTGAGTAGATTAACATGGTACAACTTTTATATATATATATATATATATATATATATTAACATGGTACAACTTTTATATATATATAATGAATGGTTATTTGAGATCCATTATTGAATTTGATGCTCGGTTTAGATTGAACGCATGATAGAGTACAATCATGATTTGGTGTGTTATGGGGGATTGGAGTAGAAATGGTATTAGAGGGATATAATTGCATGTTACTCGAGTAAACTGAGGTTCAGCATTTTTTGCGAACTCTCTTGTTATACTCTTTGTTTGGTGTGTTTTGGTTGGACTAACTCTTATGAGCATTGGAGTGTTTTGGAGGGATTGGCTCGTGTGAGCATATGGTGTGTTTTGGAAAGATTGGCTCGTGTGATCATCTGGTGTGTTTTGGTTGATCTGATGATATACTTCTATCAGTAATTCGTTCGTCAAATTGAAAATCTTGGTAAGGTAACTTGTTGAGTAATTTTGATGAAATCTATATATATCTGAGCTTTGAATTGATCGTTTGTGATTTACCAATTGGGATTGTGGATGACTGGAATCTTTCATGGTTGTTATTACTTTTGAATTGTTATACTTACTTCGGCAAGATTTATTGTTTTAATACGTCGAACTTACTAAGGTTCATTGAGCTTACTAGTTTTAATATTTGATTTTGTATATACTTGGAAGTAGAGGTGTACATGGTGGTCGGCCCAACTAAAAATCTAGGCCCGTTTTGTAAGCCCAAGCTTGCCTACCCAAAATATGGGCCTAAAAAATTGTCCAAGCCCGGCCCGACATAAAATTGGTAAACCCAAGTTTTACCGCCCATATTTTTTTATTTTATTAAATTAAAAGAGAATAAAATTGCAAACCACAAAATTGTTCCTTTGCACTTGCAGATTATTCCTTCAAAGGCAATCAAGCATATATTTGGGAGTAAGAAAGACTGGAGCAAGATTTCTTCAAAGGCAATGATTGCTAAAACCAAAGAGAAAAAGAAAAATAGAACTCAATGTGCCGTGGGAATATTTGGGAGGAAGAGTCTCAATGTGTTGTACTGCTGTCAGGAATATTTGGGAGAAGAAGAGGATTTTGATTTTTAGAAATGGAAAAAAGCCTGGAAGAGATAAAAAAATATTAGTAAAAAACTTTTATTAATAAAAAAATAATATTAAAACTTTTATTAATACTAAAGTTAAAACTAAAGTTAAAATTTTATTAAAACTAAAGTTAAAACTTTTATTAATAAAAAATAAAAATAATATTAAAATATTCAAAAAATCATACCCGAGGCCCGGTCAGTTTTTTAAACGGGCCTCGTTTTTTTGCCCAAGCCCATTTTTCGGGCCTATATTTTTACCCAAACCCTCCCATTTTTCGGGCGGGCCTTTGGGCAGGGCCGGATAGTCCGGCCCATGTACACCTCTACTTGGAAGGTTGGACGATCGGATCAGCACTCAAGACACACCATCCAGCTTATTTTAGTAGTTTTTGGAACGTTTATTTTAGATTATATGGCATGTAATAGGTTTAAATGTTGCTATTATTAATGTTTTGCATTATGTAAATATTATGGACGATCTTTTGTGTAAATGGTCATCTTATATTATATATGAGAATGAGGTATAGTTTCTATGCTAATATGAATGACATGAATTGAGGAAATGTTGTGATTGAGGTACCTTTGATAGGTATATTGGTTAGGTATTCGCTTGAATGAATTGATGAGTTGAATTAATGTTTATTTTGATGCTTAATTATATATACTTGTGGTACAAATGAGGGTACATTGGTTAGGCACTTAATAGGTTGATTTTGGTGTGTTTTTATCTTGATTAATGTCAATTTGAATAGGAATTTTGGTTGGTATTTGAGTTTCTTAAAGTTCAAGCAAACTTAAAATGGTAAACTTGTGTTTTAAGGTTCATTTTGGGTCTACACGGCCTAAGACATGAGCGTGTGTCTCGTGTGTCTCAAGCCGTGTGAGTCACACGGCTATGTGACCCCTACAATCCAAATTTTTCAACTTGTTTCTAAACTCTCCAAATGTTTCCTATTTAGTCCCGGATTGTTCTATAGTATTTTTAGGGCCTTGGGGGCTCAATTAAGGGTCATTATGAATGTATTTGGATGAAATTAGATTATGTTTGCAATGATATATGAATTGAATGGTTTACTGTTCTGTTTGTTTGGTAATGCTCCGTAACCCTGTTCTGGCTGCATATACGGGTTAGGGTGTTACAATTGCCGAGCAACCTAGGGTGGCAGTATGTACATGTATAGCGTCATCGTTGTCGGGCAACCTGAGGTGACAGATCCACGTTGTTCTGAGTCTGTTTCTTGTTAATAGGGTTATAAACATACAAATTGGTTAAATGATATATGTAATGAAATGATATTGTGTTGTAAAGTATGACAACATGGGAAAGATCATGCGAAAAAAATTGAAAATGAGTCCTAGGAGGGATTGAATATGAATGAGCTTATAAGCTCGGAAATGATTGAAATGATAACATGGAATTGAGTATATACATATATGTAAATACAAATTGAAGATCGTATACTTGTGAATGACAATGAAAAACAAGTAAAAGATTATATGGTAAATATATATAGAATTGGTCATATGAATTGGTCATATAATGTGGCATTGGTACACCATTGAATAAGGTGTTTTTGTTCATGTTTGAAACGATTGTATATTTTGGCAAAAAAATGTGTTGTAGTTGTGTATTTGGGATGATTTGGTGCTTGCAGGTTGGTGTCAAATTGGTATCATTTAGAAATAGTATGTCACGTTGCAAAGTCAAGCTTTGGTAATTATGACGAGATCAAATCTTTATGCCATGCCACGATCTCGAGCAATGGTTGCTGTGTTGGAAAAAATTTGGTTCGAAAATGGTTTTCTTGCACAACGAAAAATAAAATTTTTGAAAATTGAACCAATTCGTTATATTTATAGCATAAACCCTTTACCAAAATAGTACTTGTATTTTTGGCTAGACAGATCCTTCTCTGCTATTCTCGCACCATGAACTTTTTGAGTGTGGGCTCGAATGATTCAAATCAATCACAAAACCAAAAATAGTTTTCTTTACTTTCAATTTGAAGGAAAAATCTCTCTCAATAGAAACCAATAGAATTTTTATTTCAGAAAAATAGAATTAATACTTAGAGAATAAATTCTCACTATTTCCGGACATAATAACAATATCTCAAAGTTGTATGTTTAGCCCTACTGATGTCATATATTTATAGGAAGAAGATTTGAAACCCTTGTTGAATTGTAGAAGTTTATTTCAATAGAAAAACGAACTCCTAGTCTAACTAGGAGTAGGGTGTGGCAACCCTAGTTAAACAAACTAGGGTTTGTCATCCCTTGCTTTAAACATGAGGGGCTTTTGGGCTCTCCCATATCGAGTCCAATTACAAGTACTTCCTAGACTTTTAACCAAGTACTTTATAATTCAATCTAACTTGATATTTGTTTTCTATTTCCCAAAATAAACATTTTAAATTAAATTAAATTAATTAATTTCTCAATTAAATAATTTTCTCGATCCAATTCTAATTTCGTTAAAATCATGACGACTTTACCGTAATGTAATTTATGAGAAAATATATTTAATATTTTTACATTCAATGGATTCACCATGACTAATAAATTTATTTTCATTTTTAACTTCAATTATTTAATCAGTTAATTAAATAATAAATCAAAAACTATAAATTTATTTTCCAGGTCATTTCCATTTAGAGAAAACTACATTTAATTCCAAATGTTTCTCATTTCTCTAACTTTACCATTTCCATCCATTTATGTTCATTTGATTCAACATACAATTTATTTATGGTTTCAACGAGCTAGCAAAGGGGTTGATTGGACATATGCGATTAGGTCTCAAATGATTTATAATTAAGTTTGATCTTTTCGCCTATTAATTATAAACTCATTTAGTCACGAAGTCATTCCACTACAATATCGTGACTGAGCTCTCCCTAATGCTATACCATTACCAAAGTAACTCGATCAGTGGTCATCCAATGACCTTGTCATAAGTGTGTTACCCTCATAGGATATCCTTAATATCTTTGGGATAAATTTGTTCTCCCAATATGATCCTATTTTATCTCATGGTAACCATTACATCTTCCTTCATAAAAAGTCAATTACTACTATCAAATAGTAATAAAGTCAATCATCACAAAAATGAACGACCCATGGCTATGTTTACTTTTCATCAACCACGTAATTTCAATGAAAGGATATCATTTATTCATATATCGGGATATGAATTCCACTGTTGTAAATGATGTTACATACTGCAGAAGTGGTATACCTAATGCGCCAGCTTTCGGTTCCTTATCTATTTGAACTCGACCTTTTACTTACATCAAAGTATATGAGTCACGCAAACATAGTCCATCATCCACTCAAGATTAAGGTATGTCACACTTTGAATGTCACAAGTGAATAAATCCATAAACATATTCAGGATCTATCCTAATTGGGTCCAGTCCGATATACTATTAGTCTAGTTAGTCACATCTATGTCTTTACCTTGTGAGAGTCATTTGCTCCGATACCCAAGATAAGGCATCCCCCCAATTGGACTTGATAGATGATATGTTAGTCATTCAATCTGTTTGCTCATTTTCGATTACACTAAGGACATGTTTAGGTTCGTCTACTAATATAAGTTGTCTTTTCGTATTACAATCCGACCACACAATACCACTTAATATTAGTTTAAACACTAAACAACCAGTGAGCCAATATTTTCTTCTATTATGTTTTGCATGCAAAAACCATATAGGGACATTATACAAAATATATTAATGTAATTCATAAATTATTTTATTAACCAATCTGTTCGAAAAAATTACAAGGTTACAAATGAATATGCTACACATAAGACACTAGATCTAACATGTTGCGACGAGGCCAAGTTAGTATGAGACGTCGTGACGTCAAATCCAAACTTCGAATACAAATTGATCCTAGTTCAAATTCAAGTTAGCTGTAGAGTTTTCGTAAGCTCGTATAAGACCTAGAAATGAATGCTTTTAATTTTATATAACTACTTTACTTATATTTGAATGTTTAATTTTGTAATCGAACTGTGATTTGATCGTAGTTGCTTCGGCAACGAATGTGACATCTTGTAACTCAGACCCAACGATTGGGTCGGGTTTGGGGTGTTACAATTTTTGCCCAAACCCTCTCACTTTTTGGGCGAGCCTTTGGGCCTAGGCAGGTGGCTCGCCCACGTCTAGTCATGTCTCGAGACATGTCTCCCCTATTTCACTATTTTTGCTTCAAAGTTTGATGTCTCTAGAAAATGGAACCATGTCTCAAGACACTAACTCCTATGCCTCGAGAAAAAGTCTCATGTCTCAATACCCTGGGTTGAAAGACCACTAATTTGGCTTCAATGTTTTATAGCTTGAGACAAAACCACTACATCTCAAAACTTGGCACACTATGTCTCAAGACCTCTACTCAAAAATATATGAAATGCTAAAAATGTTCCTAAATGAATCAATGTTGATAAGCTAATCATCTTGCTAATTAAGACTAATTACTAAACGTTCTTTTATTTCCTGCTTGCTTTTATGGAGAGGTTGCCTACTAAAGATAGGCTAAGTAGCTGGGGGACGGATGCTAATGGTGGCTGCAAATTTTGTGATAACCAAGAAACAAGGGATCATTTGTCCTTGGAGTGACCCTACTCTAGGAAGATATGAAAGGATATTTTGCAGATGTGTTGTGCGGAAGCGCGGGATTGAATTTTAAGAGCCGGTAGAAATTGTAGGCAATTCAGGGATCAGAGGAGGATTAAATTGCAGTTGCTAAAGATGATAAAAGACTATTTGAGAATTAAATAGGTAAATGCTAAATTCAATAGGAATGATACCGTAAATAAGCAGTTGTGTATAAATTGGGGTATTAGTTGGAACTTTGATCATACCACTGTTGTAACTTTGATCTTTGTAGCAGTTTACTATTTTTTTGGTTATAATATAATCACAAAGCTTATCCAAATATATATATATATATATCACTTCGTGAGATTAAATAGCAGGAATTGATCACTGATGATGTGTATAACAATGATTTGCTATCGATGGTAGAGTTGTACCAATTCTTTTATTAATTAAATAATAATTTATCATTTTTTCAAACTCAATCCAAATTATATTGAAAGACTTTAATTCTAATATGATTTTGGCTTAAGATTAAAAAGCCTTTAAAGAAAATGAAAAAATTAATTCAACCATTGCACTAAATTCACAGGGAAAATATCCCAAAAATATCAAAAAAAATCAAAAATTACCGGAAAGGACAGGTTTCAAAAATATTGACCGGAAAGGGCAATTTCCCCAAAAATCGCGTCCACGTCGATGCGTTTTTGAAAGCAAGCGCGTCCCTAGGGGCGCTTTAGGCCACCTCAGCAAAAACGCCGCACGAGGCGTGCTTTTCTTTGAGGTGGCCTAAATGCTCCCCAGGGCGCTTTAGGCCATTTTCCCCAAAACGTGCTTATGTGGACGCGCTTTGGGGAATCTTCCAATCCACTTGCAATGTGAAAAATGAAATAAGTTTTTGGCGTAGTCTCCGGCAAAATAATTTTGAGGAGCGTTTGAGAACAAACCGTGGCGAAAATGCTTTCACGTGGACACGCTTTTGCTCTGATGGTCTCCGCAAAATTATTTTGAGGAGCGTTTACGAACAAGCAAAACAAAAAACGCTTCAAAGAGGTGCACTATTACAGAGAGCACCGAAAAGCGCTCCCACGTGGGCGCGCTTTTGCTACGATGCTATCCGATAAAATTAGGCTATAATCGCCCAAATTGCATTCTCGGTTAGCGAAAAGCAAATTCAAGCAAAAGGAAAAAAATTGAAAATGAGTGAACGTATTAATGCTGTTATTTACTACGATGGTGAAGTGCGTGACACCGAAGATGGTGTTGTTTTCTTATCGGAGAACACAGTGCGATTGAGTTTTAATCGGAACGTCGATTTGGTAGAACTTCGCAAAAGAATTAGGCGTAAAATATTTGGAACAACGCTAATGAAAGTTCAGTCTATTAAGTATAGATTTTACGCTTCGGTTGATCCGGTGAGATATGACGCATTCGACATCAAAGGTCCTCGGAGCCTTGAGGCAATGGTGGAGACTCATCTTGCCAGTGGTTCACCCTATATCGAGGTATATGTAGAATTTTCATCTCCAAGTGATCTGGCTGCGACCTCAACATCTAGTATCGTTCGAGGGGAATACACGACCCCAAGTCGACACTCTGTAAGTGGGAGGCAAAACACAGAAGTGCCCGTGTGCGGTGGTAGTATGGAAAACATAACCCCTACACGACACTCGGTTGGTGGATGGGACATGCATATTCGTCATTCGACGTCGGATGACAGAAATATGTATTGGGGGACGTCATCAACTTCTAGTGGATGGCAATCCACATACGATTGGAATCTTTACGAAAGATGTTTAAGGAGGGATGATGTATTACCAACGACATCCACCAGCGAGGGGCCCTCGTTTGTTGCAGGTTATGGAGGATCAAACGATGAATCCGATGTGGATCCACCTCGGGAGCCAGGGCCTGACGGTGCAGAAGTTGGATTATTTTCTGAACCGGAGCCCATTCCAATTGTACCTGAAGATGTTGAGGGCGGTTCAAACGAAGAAGAAGAAGATCCGCTATTCAGGGCATACTCACCTCCAGCGCACATGCATAATGTCGATCTATCTCAAGATGATGCATTGGAGTTTCCTGAACTACCACACCGGACGCGTGACCGTACAAATTCTTCGTTGGATTCGGACCAATTAGAAGTTGGTAACCAGTTTTCCAACAAGAATACTTTTCTTGGTGCATTGAAACAATACAGCATCAGGAACGGGTTAACTACACTATGGTTAAATCAAAGCTCGATAGGTACGAGGAGAAGTGTGCAGTGCAAGACGGCACATGTGCATGGAAAATCATGGCATCGTGGAGGAAAAGGACAGGGATGTGGGAGGTGAAGAAGTACAAAGGTCCGCATACATGTCTTACCGGTACAGTACCACTATGTGTTCAATGATTTCAAATAACACTAATATTATGTAATGTTGCATTATTTAACGTACTTCGTTGACAGGTGTAACACAAGATCATCCGAGGATGGATTCAGACATGTTGGCTGATTTAATAATCCCGACGGTGAAGGCCGATCCCAAAACTACAGTGCCGGCCTTAATTGGCAATATTCGTAGCCAAATGGGGTACACGCCCTCTTATAGAAAGGCTTGGATAGCCAAGCAGAAGGCGTTGGAAAAGTTGCACGGTCGGTGGGACGCTTCATATAATGAAGTGTGGCAGTGGTGTCAGGTGTTGGAGACGTATGTCCCGCAAAGACTATGAGACATTAAAATGGAACCGGTGTACTACAACGATCGTCGCTTTCCGTGGATCGCAGTCTTCAAGCGCTGCTCGGACATTTAAGCAATGCCGAGATGCTTTTACATACTGCAAGCCATTGGTACAAATTGACGATACCTTCATGTATGGTAGATATATGCATCGGCTATTGCTAGCTGTGGCACAAGACGGTGTGGGAGAATCCTTCCGATTATGTTACGCAATAACACCGAAGTCGGTGATGATGGGACTTCTTCCTATCTAGGTTAAGGAGGCATGTCGCCTCAACCCGACATATGCATTATATCGGATCGGGGCCTGGAATACTTGCGACAATAGAATGACGAGGAAGCATGTGGCATCGCATACACCATCGATATTGCACGAGGCATGTTTCATCCAACTACTATGGGCAACACCGATCTAAAAGACGAAGCGACAAGTGACCGATATGGGTATGAAATATCTATTAATATAATTTCTTTTGAAATTTTCAATTTATTCGCAATTGAATAGTGGTATGTAATATTCGCTATCAACGTATATTGGCGTGGTGCGAGATCAATAAAGACCGTTTTCACGAGATGTTGGCGGTTTATGCAGAGATAACAGAAGGCGCGAGTACTACATGCAATATTCCTTTTGAGCAGTGGACACAAGCATATGACGGCTGCCTACGATATGGTCATATGACCACAAAGCTGGTCGAATGCATAAATTACATGCTAAAAGGAACCCGTCATCTGCCGATTCTGATGGTTTTATGGAGACATATTTTCGTTTAGCGGCACTATTTTCAAGAGAGCGGAGTTATCGAGGCGATGCAAGGAGGCCATGTATGGAGCCGAAGGTCTTGCAAGAAATTAACCGTGGGAAGGCACGGATAACACCATGCACACGAAGGTGTCACGACCATGACGACCTATGGTTTCTTGTTACGGAGTTTGATGACCCGAACCAAGGTATTGTTGGCGGGCATTATCGTGTACACTTGACAAATAGGACATGCCACTGGGATATTTGATGCGCCGTTACCCATGTGCTCATGTACTTGCGGCTTGTCATAATCTTCGTCTTGACCCCATGAGCTATGTCGTGAAGTCTACTAATTAGAAAACATGTACAACGTGTGGAGACACGTATTCCCACCATCCCGGATGAGCGTAAGTGGCCATCGGTATCGCTTGCACGTATAAGGCATTCTTAGGAATAGAGAATTGAGGCGCAAACCAAAAGGTCGACCTTCCTCGACTAGAATACGCAACAATATGGATATCCGAGAACCGACCAACCAAAGTCGGTGATGCGGGTGGTGTAGGAACCGGACCATACATCTCGCTCGTGTCCAAATCGGACTAGTTAACCGTGTTCTTAGCTTGTTTGTCTCTTCTTGGCTATGTAATTTCTATTTTTTGGAGGAAAACGGTGAACTTTTGTACAATAACTCAAATTTATTAAATATAAGATAATTAAAATTAAATTACAAACACAAATAAAAAACAACTTTTTATTAAATAAAAATTAAATTACAAAAAAAAGAAATTAAACCATTTCTATCTTATCAAAGATATTAAATTAAAATAAAAAATTAAAATACAAAAGAAATAAAATTAAACTCAATTTTATTAAATAAAAAATTAAATTACAAAAAAAAGGAAATTAAACCATTTCTATCTTATCAAAGATATTAAAATTAAAATAAAAAATTAAAATACAAAAGAAATAAAATTAAACTCAATTTTATTAAATAAAAAATTAAATTACAAAAAAAAGAAATTAAACCATTTCTATCTTATCAAAGATATTAAATTAAAATAAAAAATAAAATTACAAAAGAAATAAAATTAAACTCAAATTTTATTATATAAAAAATTTAAATTAAAAGAAATTAAACCATTTCTATCTTATCAAAGATATTAAAATTAAAATAAAAAATAAAATACAAAAGAAATAAAATTAAACTCAATTTTTATTAAATAAAAAATTAAATTACAAAAAGAAGAAGAAATTAAACCATTTCTATCTTATCAAAGATATTAAATTAAAATAAAAATAAAATTACAAAAGAAATAAAATTAAACTCAAATTTTATTATATAAAAAATTTAAATTAAAAGAAATTAAACCATTTCTATCTTATCAAAGATATTAAAATTAAAATAAAAAATTAAAATACAAAAGAAATAAAATTAAACTCAATTTTTATTAAATAAAAAATTAAATTACAAAAAAATTAAACCATTTCTATCTTATCAAAGATATTAAATTAAAATAAAAATAAAATTACAAAAGAAATAAAATTAAACTCAAATTTTATTATATAAAAAATTTAAATTAAAAGAAATTAAACCATTTCTATCTTATCAAAGATATTAAAATTAAAATAAAAATTAAATTACAAAAGAAATAAAATTAAACTCAAATTTTATTATATAAAAAATTAAATTAAAAAATTAAACCATTTCTATCTTATCAAAGATATTAAAATTAAAATAAAAATTAAATTACAAAAGAAATAAAATTAAACTCAAATTGTATTACATATAAAAAATTAAATTACAAAAAAATTAAACCATTTCTATCTTATCAAATATATTAAAATTAAAATAAAAAATTAAATTACAAAAGAAATAAAATTAAACTCAAATTTTATTACATATAAAAAATTAAATTACAAAAAAAATTAAACCATTTCTATCTTATCAAAGATATTAAAATTAAATTAAAAATTTAAATTACAGAAATTAAAAAATTAAACTCAAATTTTATTGAATATATTAAAACTAAATTACAAAAAATAAAATAACAAAACTAAATTAGGGTTTAGAGTGATGCCAGGGAACCAACCCGATGCCACATGGGGCGATCGGCGATTCTGCGTTGGATTCCTCCTTCTTCTAGCTTCCTGGGGATCGTGGAACCTCGGTGCAGGAATCGGGTTCCTCCGGCGGTGGGTGCAGTTCAGGTGTTGCGATGATGACCCACCTTGATAAAATAATGACCGGAGGTGTTTGCATAAACTACGGTGGGGTGGCGCATCCGTCTGGTGAAGGAGCTGGTAGAAAGAAGCGCTCCCCGACGGCGCCTCCTCAAATCCCACACGACGTCGGCCTCACGATCGGCTAGCTAACGGAGTTGTCGAGACGGACTCGAACCCGACCATGCATTCCAACACAGGGTGGGACTAGGAAAAGGAAACATATATGGGTTAGGAGGAAACATATAAGGGTAGGGTGCGCTTTGGCATAAACTGTGGACGCTGTGATGTCGGTGTTGTCAATTGAATGATGGGCCCGATGATTGTGTAAGCATTGTTGATGGGCCGGTGGTTCGTAGGCGGCTGTTCTTTGGGCCGTCTCATCACCCTTCTCCTTGAATGTAAAGGGCCCGACGTTCCTTTCACTCGCGAATTTGCCGTCTCTCTCTTCATTCGACAACAGATCTGGCTTGCCATGGATTCTAAACCATGGCATGTACTCAACATGCACGCTTCTTTCAGGAACTATGATCGGTTCCGGTTAGGAAAAAGTCAAATCGGTTCTCCCACGTCTCGATAAGTTCGACCAAAATCTTGGCCAATCCGTGTCTTCTTGCCAGTAAGTCCACATTGTGCTCATCATCGAGCACCTCGGGAGGCACGGAATTGGTTGCTGCATCCAAATTGCCACGAACCCGATCGACGGTGCATCTCCACGGTCGCGTAGGTGATTAGCGGGACCTTAACGTGCCAATGTTGGATTTTGGAGGAACTCCTCCAAATTCTTGCCGAATTTGGGATCCTCGTGCGGTGTCCATTAAAACTATATTAACATTACCAAAATATTAGTTATATACATAATTACTAAATTATAATAACGAAATTACACTTACTTGTGATTTACCGTTGTTCCAATAGGAGCCGTATATCCTCAAGCGATTTAGGTATTCCAACATGACTCGTCGGACGGTTCCACCTAATTAAATAAACTTTTAGCATGCAATTATACTATAAATCTCGACATAATTGTAAAATATAATATTAAATTTACCTCGTTATCGGTGGGAATGAATATGGTCGGTCGAGTCGAGGACGTAAAATGGAAATCGAAACCATGCCCATGATTGCAGTAGTGATAGGCAACCTCCGATTTTTGCTTTACTCGGCGTACGCGCCCGCACATCTCCGTACAACCTCGATATACGGCGGACTTCAACTCTATTCACCTTGCTCTGAAATCAACAAGTTTGAGAGCCATCTCAAGTGGACGAGGTTTCTAGAGAGGTCCCAGATCGATAGCCTCCAATTATCTCGAAGCATGTATGCCCGCATATCGTATTCTTTCTTCTTGGTCGAACCTTCATTCGGTTGCGGAATCGTCTCGTAACCAAGCCATATCGATCCGACCTCCTTGCAATTTATCCGGAATGGCACCCAGAGCTCGTAGCATACTGCCATCCGATCGAGAGATGTTATGGACATTGACTACCGACCCATCCACCGTAATCCCAATATGAATCGCACATCTTCTAAGGTGATGGTACACTCTCGCATGGCGAGATGGAAAGTGTCGTCTCGGGTCTCCACCTCTCTATCAACGCTACCGATCAAAGGCGGGTCCAACTTGAACCCCTACTATCGTGGCCATGTGCCAAAACCCGCTTCCGTAGGTAATTCTCGATCAATGGCGATGGGGACCGGGCATGTTGCGAATATAACATTGCAACACCCGATCTAAAGACTGTTTAAAAATTATAAAATTCAAAATTAATTAAAATTGCATAATTAAAAAATTTAATAATATTGAAAAATTAACATTCAAACTTACCATTTTCATTTGCTCGACACAATGTGCTTGTTGTCTAAGCGACGTAATTCCCGACCATTGTACTCAGATAAAGAATTTTTAAATTTTCCAAAAAATAGATATATTAAAAAAATTATAAAGGGCTTTTTCGTAAATAGTAAATGACTATTTTGAAATTTGAGCGTAAATTTTAAGGACTTTGAGAGAAACTTGAGAGAAAATTGAGAGCAAATTGAGAGAAAATTGAGAGAAAATGAGAAAGGATTGAAGTGTGAAAAAATGAAGGGTTGGGGGTATTTATAGTTTTTTTTTTACCGTTGGGGGACCGTTGGGGGCCAACGGTAAAAAAAAATGATCATTACTGACCTAAAAGCGCGTCCACAGGGGCGCTTTAAGCCACCTCGACAAGCGCGCCTCGTGGGGCGTTTTCTTTGAGTGGCTAAAGCTCCCAGAACGCTTTAAACTTTCCCCAAAACGCGTTGGCGTGGGCGCGATTTTTGGGAAATTACCTTTCCGGTCAATATTTTTGAAATCATCCTTTCGGTAATTTTTAATTTTTTGGTATTTTGGGATATTTACCCAAATTCACAGATAATTAGATCTCCACTATGAACTAAAAAAATCAATTACGGTTTTCATCTTTAATCACTTTAACTATTAAAATCAATTCACAATTAATTAAGCCTTTCTCTTAAAGTGCCTATTATTTTATGCATTGTCAAATAAATTTGTTTCATTCATTCAACCAAATCTTTAGATTCATATGTTTGTCGTTGGATTTTCAGAGCCGGATGACAAAAAAACTGAAAATAATGAATGAAGCCAATAACGAGCATATCAAATACAAAAGAAACAGTGATTTATTTAATGTTACAACAGACTGGCAGTTTGCTTGAGGGACCTGAACTAAAGGAATTGGCAGAAAAATACAGTCAAGGGAATTTCATGCAAATCTTATTGCCGAACTCGCTCGCCTCCAAGGATGAAATCAGTAGCATTTTATTTGAACATTCTTCAGGAATAATGAACGTAACTTATTTGTTGTCTTCTAATTGAAGTCAATGAAAAAGGTTCGGATTTCCATCGGAGCAAGTTCAACCACCAATGCAGCCGGATCAACCGGTCCACCTCTCACTACTTTCGGCACTTCTTCGGGGGAGCCTTTGACTTTCCACAACAGCCTCTTCTTTTCCATTTCAACTCTTCCTTGGTTAGCAGATAAGCTCATTTCTATTACTTTATTTATCTGAACATAAGAAATTAAAATGATAAAAATTGGCCAATATCGAACACAAGATGAAGAGTTTTCGTGCACCGGAATGACGCTTTTATGTCTATTACCGGTTCTTCCTCTCGACTTATGACCAATTATTCAGATAGATGCAGATAATCTATCAAAACAATACTTAGTAATATGTCCCAAAAAATTGCCACAATAAGCTGTTGATACACTTCTTGATATTGGAACCAATGAGGGACAGTTATGATAAGGTTTACAAGTCATTTTTCAATGCAATTGAAGGCAAAGAAGAGAGATTTTGTGAGAGTTTGATTGGCAAACTTTGCATTGCTTTACCTTCTTATGTGCAAATACTTTTTTAAGCTGTACACTTGCCATAACAGAGAGATCCTTGTCCTCCCCAACCTTGCAATTTGAAGAACAAACAAAATCAAAGGTTAGGGAAAGAAAGGAAATGGTTGAATTCTATAGATGATACATCAAAACAAATTACCAACCTCGTATAAGTGTGCCAGCCGAAGAAGAACTTGCCCGTTGTCCAATTCCTGCAGATTCAAAGAAATATGGTAAAGCATGAAATGAACTTTTCCAAGTCATGGTAAGGAGGAGATACATTGATGTAGAACAAATAGGATTGAAACAATCTTATTCAATCACATATCCGTTGCATTAGGCAGAGTTTGACACCAAGGACGGAACTGCAGTCCATGGTATCTTCTATAAGCTTTTCTTTCTCCATTCATGTTGGGGGGAATTGGTCATTGAACAAGACAAGAGATATGTACCTGGAGGGTTATCATTGCTACATTATCTGGTAAAACATAGGACGGATCCATCCTAGAAAAGGATGAGACATGGGAATCAGTCCATCTATCTCCTTCCTGCAAAATGTTAAACCAGACATTCATTGGACTTGGGCTGATGTAGAATATGCAAAACAAAATTATTCAGCTTATTGCTTTCACCTGCTGAGTAAAGGCTAAGAGAAATGGAGAATATATCTCCTGACCAAATGATCGACGCCACTTAGCTGCCTCTCCCAGAGGATCGATTCTGAGGTAATATTTCCCAACGATCTATTGAAACTAGATTTGTTAGCAAAGATCTATGCAAAATACTAGAGTCTTTCTGCAAAGTAAGATCAATTATATAACCAATATGTGCTTACAGTTAGTCCACTGCACTTATTTTGAACACAAACTGTTTCATTTAGGGCTTCTGCAACACCTCTACCATCATCGTGAAGCAACCTCCTGTATGAAGAAAGTAGGACCAAATTTTAGAGTTGTATGAAATGAATGGTTAACTTATCGGTGTATCTATTGACGGAAATTCATATAGAAATGTAATACATAATCGAACAAGCAATGATAGGGAAGAGATTAACCTATGGAGCATTAGTTCCAATTCACCATCCTTAATGCTGGCTCCACCCACGGATCGATCTACTAGGACTGAAAGCTCCTTATCGTCATCTTTAACATACATCCCAAGATTAATCTGAAATGAAAGAAAAAAAAATAACTTTTTTTTGGCAGAGCCTTAAAGACCAATCAATCAAAGGGAAGATTGTAAAATTTGTCTTTTTTTCTATCGAGAAATGCTCGTAAAATTTATCGGAAGGCACTAGAATATGAAGAGGTTTAGAGCAGTTACGAAACCATACAGGGTAATAGTTTCCTGCAACAGGCTGATTCACGTCCAGGTTCCAATCTTTTCGATAGTTTCGAATCTGCAAAATAATAATTCCAATAAGGATATGTACAAGCACATTGCCAATATCGAATATTGCAGTCATACATCCTCCACCAACATGCTAAGATATCAAGATAAGCAGGCAACAAACCCTTTCAAGGAAATCACGACCACTGGAATCTGTATAGAATGTTTTGCTGGTTTTCATATGTGTTAAAATCTTAGTCACAACTTCTTTTCCAATTCCATCACTGATCGGAATAGGACCAACCTAAAATTAAGAACAAGCCTGTTATCCAGCCAGACAGCTATTTCACAGTAAATACATCTACATGCATACTCGAATACTTACAATGAACTCAAATTCTGCATGCTCCTTTCCCTTGTACACTCTTGTGATCTGTTTATGCACACAGTGACGTTAGTTACAAGACGAATGGGGATTTAACAAAAACTGCTACCTTTCAAGTTTAGAGAGAATGAAAGAGAATATTCATCTGAAAATGTAGCAGAAAATATCAGATTGGAGGTAATTGAAGACATCTACATGAACCAACAGGCATTTGCATGCGATTCTATTATTTGATTCAAAGGTCACTTGTTGAGGAAATAACCTGATATATCCATGAATTGATTCTCTGGTGTACTTCATCCAAAATAGGTCCCCGTAAAACAGTCAAAGCCTGAAAATTTTACCGTCTCATGAAGTTTAAACCAGTTGCTGTTCAAAAGTAGAATTCTAAATGAGTATGCTTCAAAAATAGGTACCTGGTGATCAGGTTTCAATGAATTCGTGCCATTTGGTCGAAAGATGTATGCTCCGGAGGCCTTCAATAAGTTATATTAAAATAGTTATGTAAAAAAATTTAACATATATAATCAAATAGTAGAATTGTAAAGAAAAGTAGAGGCTTTCATAAAAGGTATATTATCACCTGTTTTATGTCAGTTGCTCCGGTATAAAAGCTATATGATTGCCTTACAGTTTCTTTTACCTTCAATTTCATACAATAAGAAATTAAATGTAAGAAATCCATATTAAGTAATTAGATTTAGCGAAATGCATAAATGGAAACCAAGAACCATATATCGTACCTTAGTTCTGCTATTAATGTAGCCAATGAGTTTTCGTTGCTTTGCAGAGAACATAAGTTTCAGGTCGCCTGGCCCTACTTCGATTACATCTTTTTGTTTTTCTTTAGAGCTGTACGCTACTTGGTTCTTTGAAGGAGCTGCTATGGCTGTTTTGTGAAACAAGGCCAACCAAATATACATTTTATGTCAAAAGAAAGTTAATACAAAATCTCATTGTCTTGTGTATTATTATTTTCGGAGAATAGCAATGATATATGGAACCTTTTTGTTTTCCGCTTGAGATAAAGTAAGTGTTTAACCCGAGAGGAGGTGCAGAAGCTGAAAATGCAAGCCAATACTTTGGGGTAACACTTGGGAATTTACCCAAATATGCCATGGAATAGTAATTTCTTATGGCCAAAGAAGCATTTAGCAGAGGTACAAGCTGCGATTCGATTTCATTTCCTCTATGATCCTTAACGATGACATTCCCATCAATAACCTGCAAAAGGTAATGATGCAAAATCATTACGGAAGCATACGGACAACACAAAATGAATAGAAGGTCCTTTGTCTTCTATAAAGACCGAAAATTAGAGTTTAGACTCTCATCCTTCTCATACAAGACATCCCAATATGGGACTGCAGACAAAAGGCTTATATGACAATAATAACAATGAGAGGAGCCAGTGAATTGTGCTTATGAAGCTATACATGACTGTGGAATTCATTTCAGACCTTGCCTGGCCATATTTCCAAAGCTTGCACAACAGAGGATATGTGAGTTTCTTTATTGTCGAAACATAAGTCCTCTCATGAGTAGGAACCCACGCATGAATGTCAATCACTCAGTTGTATATATGTATCAGTTAATAAATTTGTAGTTTCAGACACATGCAAGAAAAGAACTATTAGCAAACGAGTGGCTGTTTATTTTGTTTTTTGTATAAGAGTGAAGTGGGATTGTGGATGTATGTGCAACATCACAGGAACTAAAGTGAAGGTCATAAAATTATGAAAAGTACATTACTCACCGGGATTCGTATAATGTCCTCCCTTTTCCATCCCAAAGGATTGTATACAACAACCACCTGAGAAAAGATCACAACAATAGAGAATAATATAGGTGGAGTTAGATTCATCTTTTCATAATCAATGGAAAATTATAGTAAGATGAAATTGTGAAACTCTAGTCTCTTTTACCAGATTTTTGCCGTTTGACAGATCAACCTCTGACGAAGGACAATAACTTATATTCAGAAGCAAGCACTGAAAAGGGTAAATTCAAAATCAATATAGGAACTTCCAGGAAAATACATATAATCAATTATAGAATTCTACTATAATAGCATTGAAATATGCTTCATGAACCTCTGAATAGATTAACTATTCTTATACATTTGAAACCAAAGATCAGAGTTTAGTCATGCTATTGCCTGCTGAAACTTGGTCACTTTTTTCCCACTGTTTGTCTTTGAAGAGGACCTTGTTATAGAGGCAAGCGATGTTTCGACCACCTTTGCAGCCTGCATGAACCATTTTGACATGAGAATCAGAAAAAACTTGAGTCTTTGAAGTATTAATTAATTGTATAACAAATGACGTCTAAACTTTACCTCCTCGTAGCCAATGGATAGTCTTTTCGCATAGTCATTAGCCACGTGCTGCTTTGAAGTGCCACTGACTGCATCATGATGTTGAGCAAGTGCCAAAGCATCGGCTAAATAGTCAGTGTTTGGTCCAGCTTTACTTCTTCCCTTAAGGAATTCTAACTGTCTTGCTGCCTGTTGTTTATGTATAGGAAACCGTTACTATTTGTGGGCAAGAAAAAGAAGTCAAAGATGAAAACAAAAAGAACAGCAAATAAGACGAATAAGTTCTTTAGTAATATTATTAATTAGAATAATTTATTTAGCAAATATTTATTGCAATTAGAAGTTATTAATTTTAGTTTCATTAAATATGATTACTTATTTTACAAGAATAAAAAATACGAAACCTCTACTTAAGGAGACAATTCTTAGTAATAAAATAAGATGAAAATTATTTCAATTTATAGAGAATACTCTTATCTCCTAAGGATCCAAGATTAAGAACTCTTTTCGTTGAGTTTTAAGGTTAGAATCTCCCTTCAACGAGTTCTATATTAAACATAGGTCATTCACGTGGTAGAAAATGCAACAAAGGAAAGGCTTTTGGGACTTCCCTGTGAATTGCCTGGTGACTCGATCCATAACTCAGGACCATAGCAAAAACCAAGTTAAAAATACATCACAAGATATATATGACATGTTATACTAGTTAAATATGATATACATCTTACCAAATAGTAGCCACTCATTGTCCTAACATAACCTTTGAGTGCAGGCCGGCTTGTAAAATATCCAGTCCAGTAGGCATTTATACGGTCTGCATATCTGATAATAGCATGCATCAGTTCTGAATGTTGGTTACATAACCAAAGCAAAACCTCATACATAGACAAGTTTTTAACTTCAGAAAGTAAACTCACGGAAAGTAGTCATCAGTCTTCAGTGGCCAAGCTTCATTTGTAGCATATTTTGCATCAGTATATATCGATGGGGTAGAATATAGGGCATTCACACGTCCATCCTAAAAGCATTACAATCAGCAGTGTATTAGTAAGGAACAAAGAAAAAGCACTAACATATCGATGTTAAACTGAGGCTTATTCCCGTAAGATAAGCAGAACCAAAACCATGCACGTAAGGCATTGGCATTCATGATTCTATCTGATGAAACAAGAAATGACAAGTCAGATCGATGCTTGTTAATCGGATTATTCTTTTTTCTGGGAGTTGAGGTCTGAGGGTGTCAATCTAGACAAAACAGCATTCATAGTTCTCAGTTTCAGTTACAAGGAAGTTTATCTAGTGTATTTTCATGTTGGTGTATGCAAAATCATGTGTATTCATGTAAACTGTGACATAACTAGTCAAATTAAATGGCTGCAAGAAAGCCAAGTCGACAGGGCAGAAAAAGCTGGAGACAACAAGCATAAATAAGCACAGGAAAGGTCTTGGAGAACGCTAACTTGATTAACATAATGAATGAACTTGTCCATTTGCCGGAACCATGTGTGTGCATATTGATACTTGAAATCTGTTCCCATAGTCCACATCACATGATTTGTTCGAGTTATGTTAGCCTGACAATGACAAGAAATTTTAGGTAAAGTGTCGACCTTTTCTAATACAAGTAAAGGCAGCAGCGCTGAAAAGAAATTGCAGAAGTCCATTATAATTAAGATCTTGCTTCTAAAATATCAATAACTTTGCATCTTCATAAACCGAGACTGGTAATAGCAGATATTTCAGAGGGGAAGACGTCCAAATGATGCTGAATCTGCAGCAAAAGTCATAAAGGCATGCCATGCCAGTGTGATTTGAATAGATATGAACTCATATGAGGCATCTTACCTGAGACAATGCTGCTGCTACAAACTCATTCACACGCTGGGGAACATTGTAGTCAAACAGCTCCATGTTATCCTTCAAAGTGAAAGACAATAACATAATATCTCATTTTGTGCAAACACATGAAGTAAAGAGCTCATGAGTAATGTATATAGCAAAGAACTTACCTGGACAATAGGTGAATCATCATTAACTTCATAGTAGAAATTACTTGGAGGCTCATAATTCTCAGGGAATGCACCAGCAAATATCTAAAGAGAAGTAAATGAATCACTTAGAGAACTTAAGAAGATAGAACATAACCATCTCACTGATCCTCAACACCTGAACCTGATTTCACCATCTACCCACCTGTGATGATGAGCCAAGACTCTTGGATCCCCGCCAAACAACTTCAAGGCTCTTCTCATCTTTCCTTTTAGCTCTGTCTTGGTAATCAATTCGTGCGAAGAAAAGAGAATCAAATCCAACCTTAGCAGTAAACAAAAGCTTACTTAGCAGATTGCTAGATACAGGATGGAGGGAAAGCTTACATCAACTAACAAAATATTGTGTAGCTTAGATGGACCAAAATAGTTTCAATCGGAAAGTGCTTAACACTATGAGTGACCCACAAGATCAAAAGCCGTACCTCTGCGCTCAACAAGTAAGCTTGCACTGCAGAATGTCCAAAGGGATCAATTTGCCAACCAATCCTTGGGGTGATATTAAATTCTCGTTTGATAAATCGATGGCCGAGAGTTGTTTGATCGATCATGTCGATGTAATGGGGCAGCTTCATCATGCATACACATGCCTCCATTTCTGCAAGTCAAATCATCAAATGCCCCACAAAACTTCAATGGCATGATCCCACAATTTACCCCATAAGTCAAAAAGAAAAAATTCAAGCAAATTTGAGTTTATTGATCCTTTACATTAACTCTAGTTGACCAGAGTTGATGAGCCGCTTTACTGTCTCTTGAACTGTCTCACTCTGATCTCTCCACCATCTCTGGAAAAATGCCTGTAATATCAAACAAAAACCAAATAATTTCCATCATTTTCAATTTCCATATACAATTCATATAGAGTTTCGAGAAATTTAAGAAACCAAAAGTAGTTGCCTGTTCAACGTAAATGAACTTCCTGTTCTTGTCAGCTAATAATGCCGGCACAATAGAATCCAGGACATTCTGGACACAAGCTCCCTGCAAAGATTATCAATCAAAAAAGAAAAGGAAAATCAAAAGTTGCTCAAGAAATCCCAAAAAGAAAATCTTAAAAAAACGGGGGAAATATGGAAAAAGACCTGAATGGAATTATTGGAGCCGACATAGTACTGATCAACAGTTTTCAACCAACCAACATCATCATGCGTATGAGCAACCAAATGAACATTGAGTTTCCCGGGAACTATCTTCGACGTAGTATTGTAAATAATGAACTTAGGTTCAACGCACCAAATGCTCATCAACGTGACCAAAATCAAAATCCACGCCCCATGAACAGCCATGGTTATCCTGGACGTTAAACTCAGCTCAGAGAGTAAAGAAAAGTGAAAAGTCTGTGCTCTATAAATGAAAACGAAGCTGCATTTAACGATCAAGCGAGGATTTCAAAGAACAATGGTGTCAACCGATCAGTTCTGTGTTGTTTAATTATTTGTTTAGTTGTGAAAGGTGAGTGAATACATCAAGACAGGTCGTTTTCAATAGTATATAAAATATTACGAAATTACAGTAATTTAAAGAAACTTTTCTTGAATGAGACAAAGAACTGTCCTTGAAGTGTTTGTTTGAGCTTATCTTATACGCTCGACTCGAACTTTAACAATGAATCGGCGATGCTTTGTTTTTTTCGTAAGTAACAAACACGCCCTTAAATCACTATGGAACCCACAGAAATCAAGGGGAATCAGCTCGTATCCTCCAAAGATAAAAAGAAAATCCAGCAAAATCTTCATCCACTGCCTTTACATTAGACACGTAGACGAACCTCCCCCTCACTGGCCGGAGCAAGAAATCGAGGAAATCAGGGGACAACAAATGTAAAACATAAACAGTTCAGTTCTTCTCACATTGACATTCCCTTCCTCTCCAACTTCAGATTCCCTCTAAAATTCGCCAACAAACACTGAACGACGCCGTTCAAATCCACCGCTGCCTCTGCCTACCGGCATTTCCTCCATCATTGATCTACTAGGGCAGGTTAGGAAGATGGCGGCAACAAAGTTTAAGAATTCCGGTTTCAAGAGCTTGATATTAGGCTAGTGCAATCGGAGACCGTCGAGAAGTGATGAAAATATTGACTGATGAAGGTGCACAACTGAAAAAATGTGCGACTGTTTTGAGTGTTGAACCGGCTGTCTCGCGATTCCCTTAGCGAAATAAGGGGCGGTTGTTTCCGCTGCCTTGGTGGCTGAGGCTTAGAAGCAGAGCAGTTAGATATTCCTCTTTTATTAACTGTCATAATCGTTTTTCTTCTATTTAAAATCTACATGGGTTCTTTAGTAATCGTCCCGTCTTCATCTACTGAAGTTAACTGCAGCTAAGTTGGTCTATTACCAACATGTTTAACTGAGAAACATGGAATGTGGAAAGGATCTTCGAGTCCAGAGGCAGCTATAGTTGATAGTTCAACTTACCCACTTGCCAATCACTTGATATGGTTCAAAGTATTTAGCAGCTAACTTCAAGCATCTACGGCGCACCATAGAAGATTGTCTAGAAGGCGGTGTATATACCCGTTTTAGATTATTAACATTTGTCATTAATGAAGGCAGAAATCTTTTTGAGGGGATGAAAATTTATTATAGTGGAAATTAAATTATATATTTTTATTATAGTAAAAATATAATTTTATTATTTTAATAGTTTATATTTTTATAAATTTTAAAAGATTAAATTAAATTATTATTATTTTTAAAAGTTTAAATATAAATTTATTATTACTAATTTAAAATTTTAATTATAAATAAATCTAAACGAAAAATTTTCCATTAATAGTGCCAAGAGTTCCTACAAGAAAATTTCTCCATGTTGGAAGTATTTAAAGTTAAGCTCAAAAATATAGATAAAGTTCTTGAGTACACTTTACTTTTGAAATATTTGTAGAGTATGGTTTGAAAGTTCACATAAGCATATTATTAAAAAGTTCACTTCTTAACCATCTCTAGAGTACAAGTATTTCCTTCATCTTTATTGATTAAATTATGCACTTGCATTCTCTTTGTCAAAATAAGTTACATAAGTATAACTTCCACGAAACTATTATTATACAAATTAAATTTTTTCCCCATTACTTACTACTTGCAACATGATCACAATTTGCAACATGATCACAATTTCTTTCACTTTCATTGTAACACCCCAAATTCGGCCTAAATGTTATGGTCGTATCTGACAATATCACATGATAGTATTTTTGAAACTTCGTTGTTACGATGAAAACATTCTATGTTATTATCTTTAGTAAACCTTTGTTAGAACTTAGGAAGTCGTCTTTATTAATTTAAAACATTTGTTTTGAAACATCCATCATTGCGAAAGCTTTAATAAAACAGTCTAGGTGATCATTCGTTTAAAAATTACTTTTAACTTTTTGAAAATCGAATTTCTTACGACCAGTAGGTATAAATCCATAAAGTAAAATAAATAAATAAAAACCCAAATTTAAAACTAAATCCCCAGAGGATCCTTAAATTACAACCCAAATAATCAATAATAATCAAATCATAAATCGTAAATTGAAAACCGTGAAGTCTAAAAATTACTATTGTCACCGCTGAGTCCTCCGTCGCACCGATCCTTCTAAGTCTGGGGATTACTTGTGCACATTAAACAAAAAGGGTGAGTTTACATAAACTCAGTGTGTAATCCCCAAAAACAAACAAACAATCAAGATTCACGAAGGCACATTGAATGTCTTGGGCCTAAGCCCTTTTCAAGATAGTAACAGTTTGGGCATTAGCCCATCTCAAGACTGATGTCAAAATGTAGTAGGCCTTAGCCCATCACAATATCGATTATGCAAGAGTAAAATCCTACCCAACCACCTCTACACACCATTTCATCCAACCCTACACTCCATGTGGTGATATAATCAACCCACCCATCCCTACACTCCAAGTAATAAGAATGCGGCACAACACAAGAATTTGCGTTGAGTCGCCAAAGAATTAGGCTTAAAGCCTTTCAAGACACTTCCTCCGAATAACAACCCTAACCTAATGCAATGCAACACACAATGGATGACATGCTATTATGCAATTTCAAGACATATATTGAGTTCAGATATTAACATGCCCAGTACAGATATCATTCAGTCAATTTCACACATTTAGGGGTCTAAGTAGCGGTTACCAACCCTACAGTAGGTTCACAGTCGACTTGGGCAACCCATGTAACCTTAAAATATTTCGATAAAAATGGGCCCACATGCCCATGTGATATGCCCGTATGGGCCCACACACCCGAGTGGCCTACTCGGCCCAAATTGGTCTTGGCCATGTGATCCATTTTTAAAGTAACCCAAGCTAGCTCAATACTCATATATGTTTTCACTATTTACTTATATGTTCATTCAAAGCTTTCTACTTGAGTCATTATCACTAAATTTTTTATATCTTAAGCTACAGAATTCTAAATTAAGATCCGCTTGATGTTTTTGAAACTGGACTCAAATACCTTTCTACCATTAAATTTTCAGAATTTATAGTTTATCAAATAAGTATAGTAAAATCTTTAAAGTTATCCCTATTCTGCTGTTTGACAGCTTCATCTTTTCCTTTCTAAAAATTATTTATCTCTTAGTACAAAATTTAGATGATGTTTCCTTTTGTTTCTATTGAAAATAGACTCATTAAGGATTTAAAAAATAAATTTAAGCCCCTAATTATTATTTTAAAATTTTTGACTATTTTCCTAAGTCAGAACAGGTAAACCCGAAATCATTCTGACCTTGTCTCACAAAATTTATTATATATCATGATTTACAATTCCATTGCTTACACTATTTCTTCCATGAAAAACTAGACTCAATAAAATTTAATTTCATATTTTATTCAACCTCTAAACCAATTCCCACTATTTTTGATGATTTTTCAAAGTTAGACTACTGCTGCTGTCCAAAACTATTTTAGTGCAAAATGTTGATTTCCAATTTTATAACACTCTAATTTCCTTTCTCTACAATTTTTCGCATCATTTTCTCTTATTTCTCGACAACAAGCAATTTTGACTTTTCACCGAATCCTATTTTTTGCATTTCGGATACACACCTGGTATCGATTCGTTGTGCAAAGTAACCCAAGCCTTCAAAAACCTATATTTGACCAATATATCCCTTAAATAATCACTTGATTCGTCAATCAAACCAAATATCCCCAACATAAAACTCGAGAAATTGAACCAACGACGATTCGAAAACTTACCGCGATGAATCCGATAACCAGTCGTCTCCACACACTGGAATATCCGCTTAAAACCTTTGAACAACACCTAAACGAGAGTAAAACGAACCCTTTGTTAATTGCCTACTCGAAATCCAATAACTAATGGGAAAAAATTCCACTTATCAAACAGATGAAGTCAAAAGTTGCACCCAAAGAGATGACTCGCAAAAAATACAGAAACGAAAAGAGAGGGGAAAGAGAAGAAACAAGATTCGGCAAAAGGGGAACAAAAACCAAAAGTGAACAAGGAGGGAGAAGAAACGGAAGAGAAACAAAAGTCTAACGTCAGAAAATTTTTTGGGAAAAAAAAAAAGAAAACTGATAAGAAGAAAATCTTATTTTGATAACTTCTCCCAAATTATCTCCTAAAAACACTCCCTATTAACCCACTAAAACACAACTACTCAGCAGTCCAGTTTAATTTGAACTCTACCACGCCACACCGCTCAAACAAAAATTAGTTTCGGACTCGAACACCACTCCGCTTAACCACTAGACTAGTAGGCCCATTCTGATGAATTTTTACCAACAATCAAATAAAAGCCTACTGAACAAGAGTAAGGCCTAATTCATTCAAAATATCAAAATTTTCCCAAGCGAAAGCTTGAACTTGGGACCTCCGAAACACTCCCAGAACACATAACCACTAAAGCTGACAGATATTTGTGTCATATTTTCACAATAACGAAATTAGAAATTTTGGGACGTTACATTCATTGCCCATCATCCATAATATGTTCTTGTGAATTAACTTACTCTCTCCCACTTTTATAAAATATGCCACTTTTCTAAATTCCTTTAATCAAATTTGCACAAATTAATTTAATCAAATTTTTTAAATGAATTAATTTTTCTACAAAAGTTTCTAAGTACCCAAAGTCCTTTAAAATGTTTCTAAGTCTAATTTATCGAGACACATGTACTTCGAATATAAAATTATTCAAGGGAAACATTGTCTCAAGATAATTGGGGTCTTGTCTTGAGAAAGACCAACATCAAAGTTAAAGGCGTGCTTCAGGGGAACATTATCTCGAGACAAAAACCTATTTATCTCGAGACAAGAAAACATCAAAGCTATGAGTTGCTTTAGAGAAGCCCTGTCTCGAGGCAATCTTGTAATTGTCTCAAGACATATCCCAAAATGTCTCGAGACATATCTGTTGTGTCTCAATATGATATGCTACAAAGGTCATATATTGTTGTGTCTTGAGACATAAATTAAATGCACAAAATAAATGCTCTCAACACTTAGAAACTCCCTCTAACGACTCCAAATGTCTAAAAATCAATGAAAGGGTATAAATATGATTAAAGGACACTCATATGAAGACAAGAAATAAGCTTGCAAAGATCAAGAGCAAAAATTAAATAATATCGATTTGTTATTCTTATTTTCACTTGTACATACTTGTGGGTTCATTTGTAATCCATTCTTTCAAGTGTTGTCTTACACCATGTTTGGTTGGGGGGAATAGGAATGCATTCCCCCCAATTCGGTGGGCCCACCACCAAACCAACGTTTGGTTGGTCAGAAGGATTCCACTGATTCCATTCGTGCCTTATTACGTTTAAAGGTCAGAATAGCTATTCCTTGCCCACATCTCTGAATAGCTATTCCGTTCGGTATATTTTTCCCATTTTCCAAATTTTTCCCTCCTTCATCTTCTCCTTCATCTGCCATCGAACTCTCTCCTATTTCACTGCAATTTATCGGTCCAACATTGCTAGAGCAAAAGATGGACAGCATGAGATTTCTCTACAGCAACGGCGTTGTTTCTTGCTCCTCCGATGCTCCTCCCATCACTACTTTCCTTGAATCCCTTCCAGGTACTAAAACCCAAACCCATTTCCATCTCTTTCCATTTTTTTCTTTTTTAGTCATCCAAAACAAAAAGAAATCTTATTGAAAATTTGCAAAACAATTAATTAAATTAACTTTTCCCACCTCTAATCTGGAATATTTGTTATATTATTCACCAAAATAAACATCATCCACTTACCTTGTCTTGATCTGAATCTTTAGTTCTCCTAATTTTGATTCTTTTTAAAGTATTTCATTTTTAGTTCAAGATATATGATTTCCATTGGGCTTTTCTTTGACTGATTCTATTGCATGTTCGATTGAATAGATGAAAAGTTTTTCAAGGTGGTTCTATTCTTGTTCTTTGATTGTTTTCTGAATGGCTTGTGATTTCGACTAGTTGAGTTCTCTTTATTTGTATGTCTTGAATTTTTTAATGATAAAATTGTGGGTTTTAATATTAAGAGGATGTTAACATGGAGTTTATGTTTTGGTTTCTGTATTGAATTAATTTGATGTTTTTCTTTAGAAAAGATTGATTAGTTGTGTGAGAGTCTATATTTAGTATTTAATCACGAATTCTGCTTGGTAGAATAGAAATAATTGGTTAGTTCATTATTCAGTTGGGTAATGGCAGATCTTGATTTCTCCATTGGAGATGAAGCACTCACACGATCACGATCAAGCAATAACTATAACATTACCCATCCCATTAAGCATAGCAAAGTGGATAATTGGGAAATGATATTGGCAACAATGTATTTTTAATTATTTACAGTGTGATCTTGAGGATCATTACTTTTTGTTGACTGAAAGTCCACTTACTCTACTCCTAAGAATTGAGAATATATGGGTGAAATCATGTTTGAGATGTTTAATGTTCTAGGGCTTTATATTATTGAGAATCATGTCCTTGCTTTAGCTATTGGGTACACTACATGTAGGTTTATGATTGGTATCTGTATTGTTCTGTTTTCTAGTATTATATATCTTCATGTTAGTTTTTTTACTAGTATATTGGATGAATTAATTAGGGTCCTTGATTGTACATGATTTTTAGTATCTTTTATATTTATAAACTACAATTTTTAAGGTTGAATTTTGAGTGTGAATATTGGTTCTAGGATGGTTAGGTATTCATCAGACTACTAGCAATTGATTTAAATCCATTTAGTGATTGAGAAAGAATTGTTATATATATTATATCACTGTTCCTTAATAAAGGTTGAACTTTTTGCTTAATCTATTGCATTAAATTCTCCATTAAAAATAAAATTGTATGCTTAAAATGATAATTATTATGTTTTCTAAGAAACTGTGAAAATTTGAGAAAAATTCACGACCACGATAGCATCTGATACATTTGCAATCGTAGTAAACATGTAGTGATCGCAATAGTTATTAATGTCTGGTGCCTACCTTATACTGTTTCAATACATCTAAATTTGTTTATTTGTTTTTTGTCTTTAAATTTTAGAGAGAACTATGATGGAGGCATATAGTTGTTGCTAATCTTGTGGGTGTAAGCTGTGGGTTATGTTGAATACTTCATGCTTGTAGTGTTTACAGAATCGCTCTAGCCTCTATTTAGCTTTAGACCATTTTGGGTGCTGTCTTTCTTGCTAACCATCATCATCCTTATATATTGATCATTTTCATTTCGTTTGACCTACAACTTTTTGTAGTATAGGGGTGGTAACAAATGTTGGAGATGGAGCTACGCATATCTTACCTGTTGCAGATGGTTATGTTATTAGGAGCAGCATTAAGTCAATACCAATAATAGGAAAAGATGTTACTCTCCTTATATAGTAATGGATGCGGGTATTTTTTGTTTTTTTCCCCATGACTTGTGATCTAAAACCATTGATTGTTATTTATTCAATTTCAAGTTCTTAAGGTTATTATCATGTCTTGATGAGAAAAAAAATACACTTCTTGGCATTACTCAGCCTTTTTCATAGTTGTATTTATTGGTGTTCTCAAGTTTTGCACCTAGGCATGCCAATGCCTTGCGCCTTAGTGCTATGAAACAAAAGCACCTCGACCCTTTCAGATGAGGCATATTTGATTAGGCACACTTCTGGTGCTCTTAACTGCGTTATTTTTTGTAAGGTGATAGGTGTAACAATGCTTGTCTGATTGAATTTGGAGTTTTCTACCTTTGTTTACTAGTAAGGAAATGGATGATATCAAACTTTCTACTTCTCAATATTTGAGTATTCAACATACGTGAGTGCAGAAGGAAATCATGCATATTCCATAATGAATGTTAAATTTGAATTTTTTTTAATGAAACAGCATTTTATGCCACAAACTTGGCCTCATATTCTAGCAATTACAGTGCAAGTGGTTATGATTTGAAGGTTTAAATATCATAACAAACCAAGCAAATGCATTAATCTAACCATGGGTTTATTGTGTGTCAACTATAATGAATAACTTCAAAAGTAATGGATTCAAATAATATTGTATTATTTTAAAATGAAGTAAATAAAACATTTTAAATAATTTAATATAATTTAATATAAAATAAAAATCTTTTAATATATTTTAATATAAAATAATTATATTAAGAATGTTATTAAATTATATATTAAATATTATTAAATTATTTTAATAATAATTATATTAAAATATAATTAAATTTTTATTTTTATTAAATTATATTTAATAATAATCCTATTAAAATTTAATAACAATTATCATCTACTTAGCAAATTTCGCTAAGGGTATTTTGGTCATTTTAGTTTTCTTCCTTATGCTATTACAACATCATTCCATTCAACCAAACACAAGAATTCTATTACAGCTCTATTCCATTCCATTCAACCAAACAGTTGAATTACTTATTACAGCTCTATTCCATTACACCTCTATTCCATTACAGCTCTATTCAATTACAGCCCTATTATATTACAGTGAACCAAACATAACCTTATAGTGACAATTCATTCTTAATCATATTTCTCATTTTTATGAGGTCCTACTTAAGGTTTTAGGTAAAAAACTAAAGGGAAATAGCTCTATCTTGCCTATTGAAAAGAGAGTGATTGTAAAGGTTAAACATTGTTCTTGAAAGGTTCAAATTAATAAATTTGGGAAATCCTTATTTGTGGTAAGCTAAGGTAATGAAGTTAAGCAATTGAGGCTGAATCACTATATTGACATATTTTTCTTTAAATTTTTAAAAGGTTAAATTCTACTTTTAGTCCCTATACTTTGCAAAAGCTATGGATTTAGTCCCTATACTTTTTGAATTGGTCAATTTTAGTCCTAGTATTTTTTAAAATTTGAATTTTAGTCCCCAAACAATAGCTACTAAATTTGTTTGTTTAAATTCAATTATTAGTCCTGTACTATACGTATAGTTGTGGATTTAATCCATATTTTTCAATTGGATCATTCTAAGTCACAATTTTGAAATTTCAGTCTTGATGCAAATGATAATCATTAATCCACTAATTGAATTTTTAGTAAGTAATATGTGGAAATAACAAGTTGACATGACATTACACATATGATAATATGTTTGGCACATTAGATTTTGGAAATAACAAAACTTAACGAGTTTAATAGTTGTCATTTGGTGATGATTGAAATCAAAATTTTGAAAAGTACAAAGACTAAAAATGACCAAATTAAAGTATAATGACTAAATTCACAATTTTTGCAAAGTACAGGACTAATAGCAGAATTTAACCTTTTAAAAACACCAATTCACTCCCCTCTTGGTGTATTTTAGGGAATTTCTTTTTCTTTTTTCATTTTTTTTGCAAACTTTAGCATATTCCAAATTCTCTTTGAAACTTTTTTTCTACAATCACAACAACTATCGTAGCTTTTGCTTTTCTTCCATCTCCTTAAAATACTTTATTATACTGGTTTGTAACGTTCCCTCTACAGGTTGCAACTTGACATATACCCAATTACCAATTGCATACTCTTTATCTCTTCACTTATTATCTACAATTTGGATTATTAGGGTTTATTTCACATTACAAATGAAATTAAAATGAGTATAGTTCTAGCTCTCATTTCATACCTTTCATGAATTCAAATTCCTTTTTAATTAGATTGATCTATAAATTCATTCTTCATTTTCTTTGAAACATCCATTTTTCAATGGTGCTAGGAATATTGGTTTTGGGACCACAATTCTGACTAGTAAGTCAGTTTTATATTAATTATTATTTATAGGGTTATTACAAGGTCATATAAAAATTTGGTTAAGAAATTTTAATGTTTAGTTAGTTAATTAAGTAAAAAGGACCAAATCATAAAAGCTACAAAATTTAGTATTTATTAGTTAAATGTGTTGAATGGCTATGGAAATGTAAATTAATGGACTTAAAAGGTAAATATACCATATAGAAGTGTAGTGGACGATTTTGGTGTTGTTTTATAAGAAAATATGCTTAATTTTTAAAGGGTAAAATAGTAAATTGGTAAATAAATGAAATTAAACTAAAACAAATAATGGAAAAAGCTATCAACTTTCTCATTTCACTTACCCAAAATCGATTCACCATTATTGATGTAACATCCTAAATTTATGGGCCTATGCATTTAGTGTGGGGATATGTTTAATTTGTTAATTTAAGTGATAGGGGTTCAAAATTGGGCTTAGGATTAGGCAAAGGCCTTGATTGAATTATTTTAATGTGGCGTCATTAACAATAAAAGAGACCCAAGTTTTGGCCGCAAGGAGCCCATGTTTTTAGGGCCATTTTCGACACCTAAAATGAAGCAAGGAGTGACGCCACATACAAGGAGTTAGGGGCCCAAAATTTAAGTTTAATAAAGCCCAAACTTTTAATTTAAGTGAGTTAAATTTAGGCATTAAGATTTGATGAGGTGGACGGCTACAAGGCTCAAAAATAGGAAGATTTAGATGGATTTTATAATTGATAAAATAGTAGATAAAAAGGAGAAAAGTTAGGAGCTTATCTACAAGGGAGGTGATGATAAAATAGTAGAAAATCCACCGCTAGAGGAGTGTAAAATTGCCTCTCGCATGGCAAAGAGGGTGCCAATTCCCCTCTTTTAGCTTGAATTTAAGGCGTTTTGGTTTTAGCGATGGTGCTGAAATATCTATAAATAGGGGATAGCTCCTTGTTTCTACACCTTGAAAACCCTAAATTCCTCTCCCATTGTGCTCAATTTCCCTAGCTTCTCCTTCTCCAATTTCTTTTCTCCAATTTCTTCAAAAGTCAAACTCTTCTCCACTTTTCCTCCTTGTGCCGATTTCTCTAAAAAGTCAAGCATCCATAGTCTTCTTTTTATTCATCTTATTTGAGAATTAGGTCTATACTTAGAAATTTAAATCTTCCATTGGCATTGCTTAATCCTCTTTCTAGTGCTAATGAATCTCCTATGCTAAGATAAGTGTCGATTTTGATTAGTTCTCATGATCTATTCCCGCTTTTGAAAGGCAAAAGCCGAAAGCTAATAGTTTAATGGTTTTATGTTGGGCGGCAATTCGGGATTTGAAGGAAGCTTGGTCAATTAGATCTAAAAGCCGAAAATAGCTAGTATCCACTTTCGGGATTTTTAAGGTAAGAAGATTTCCCTAGATTTCTATTAGATTTGATCATTATATGCAAGATCTTAAGGTTATAATGAGAATTAACGATTAAATATTGTGATAGTAGTTCTGATAAGGACTTGTGATGGAATTAAATATGGATTAGGCAAAGGAGAAAATACCTAAGTTTAAGAAAAGAGCAGTATCTGCCATTCGAGATTGGCCACTTGGTTGTGGACTGGCTTCTGAACAATACCTTAGGCAGATAGAAGTAGTGTTGACTAAGGATAGCGTCGACATAGAAAGCATTGTCTTATCGATAATCAGGTATGTAGATCTCTAACACACTAATAAACCTGTATGTATGACTATATATATGTTATGGGCTTAAAAGCGAATGAGGTCAGATAGACAATGAATGGAACCCTAAAAGGGTTAGGCAAGAATGCAGTGCGTAAACATAGAACTCCCTATGTGTATCGAAAAATATTTATGGCTGCATGATGTTTTCTTTATGTGTATGCATGGGGTGGGAATATGATATTGAATGGGAAGTGCATGATAGGTCACTTGGTGATCGGTGGTGGAAATCCCACATATACAAATGTTAGGTCACATAGTGATCGGTGGTTATGCCACATTCAATGATTCCTAATTAATAGGAATAGGCGGTCTACTGGTTGTCGCTTTGGGGTGTAGCGGATGGAGGGTTGATTGTAGAAATCCCCAAGGTGTGATGGTTGGTACGGGTTGGTGTGTAGAGGATGGAAACCTAGGATGGGTTGGGTTATTCATTATTTATCGTTTACTATGTGATTATGATTGTTACCTTCATGTATGGGCCAGGGCCCATAATGTGTTTGTGGGCTCGGGTCGTTGTGTGTTTCAAGATTTATACACTGAGTCTTGGTGACTTACGCTTTCCTTTTCTCTACTCTTCCAGATGAGCAGTAGATCGTGGACATGGGAGCCGAGACGGACTCGAGGGGCCATCAAGTTTTATTTCTACAAATTATTTTTGAGATTTCTTTAAATTTTATTTTATTTTATTTGGGAATATTTATGTAATAAGGCCCCTAGTTTTATTCAACTAAGAAGTTTTCAATGTTATGCAACTTATGAATTCATGATAAGGTTTAGTTATACTTAATAATAGTAATACAAGGGATTTTAAATTTTAAAATGTCACTTATTTATCCAAATAATGTCCAATTGACTTACGATTTCCATAACGAACAAAGCAAAAGTTTTCAATGTACAACTCGTAGCATACCAGATCTGGTCGAAACGAAAGGGCCGGGTTTGGGGGTGTTACAATTGAGAAGCAAGAAGTTTCGGCCGAGGTTATTTTCATTGCATGGAATGTACTTTGGATCCGTTTTTAGTAATTTTTATGTTTTTTAGATCGTTGCAACTAGGTCTAGCTAACTTAGGGATTAATTTGTAAATCTATTAAATGTTTTGAAATGTGCCATTGTTGAATTTGAGAGATTTTTGAAGTTTGATGATACATCATTAAGTTTGGTTGTTAAATAAGACTATTTTGTAAATAAATTTTTATTCATTTTGATGTTTAAGGATTTAATTGTTAAAGTTGTAAAATCTCATGCTACTACTGTGAAATAGAGAAATGTATGGGCTTTTCATGAGTAACAGGAAAATTTACTAGCTTGGTTTAAGCTTAATTGTGTTCAATTTCATAGTTTTGAGTTTAAGGACTAAATTATATAAAGGGAAAAGTTTAGGGGTAAATTTGTAAATGTGGATAAAAGGACTTAAATGTATAAAGTGAATGTTTATTTGGTTTGAATTGATTTAATTAAACTAAATTGTATTTTAGATCAAGAATCTCAACTAGTGGAGGACGTTTGAGGAAAAGGGAAAATTGATGGTTAGTCTCTAATAGTTGAATCACTTAACAAGTGAGTTCATACTACCTTCTAATTGTTATTAAATATTGTTATTTATATATAAATTGTTGAAATGGAAAATTGGACTCTTTAATAATAAATTGGATTTCTGAAATATTTCCAATGGAACGAGAAAAAGTATCACATACGAAGTTTCTAAATGATTCCCGTTCTGGATCGAGTTCTAGCATTTGTTGCAGACGGGGATGTACATGTGACACATATTTTGCCTGGACTGGTAATTTGTCGTTGTTTCAAAGGTTTAGCCTGAACTGGTAACCTTACATGTATACATAACACTGGTCAGGCTATATTTCTTATGTGTTGTCATTGGTTTAGCCCGGATAGGTAACCTGACATATATATATCTGTACCAGATCAGCTCATACGAGTTTTATCTATTTTTTGGACTTGTATATTGAATTATTTTACGAAGTTCTATTGGAAAACTACTAACTATATAGTGTTAAATGGTTTTATAAAAGTAAAATGATTTGAATTTCGAGTATCTGTATATTAATTGGTTACTGACTTGAAGTTGTTAATTCGTGTTGTGATAAGGTTTTTACTTGAATGGTTATATGCAATTATGTAACATCCGAAATATTTGAGTATCATTATGTTGTTAAATGTTAGTTCGGGTTTACTTAAAGTTAGAATAAAAATATTAGTTAAGTGTAATTTAGAGTAAAGAAATTAAGTGATCTTGAGACTTAAATTAATTAAGTACTAAAAGATGGCATAAGATGAGTTAATGGCATAGTGGTGATGGCGCCATAAGTTGGACATGAGGAAGGAGTTCGAATCACCTAGCATGCAATTAGGAATTTTATTTTGCTTTAGTCTATGCATGTGTCGGCAAGGAGATAAGGATAGGATGAGTTGTATTGTTTTTATTTTGGTAAGAAGATTAAGGTTTGGAAAGCTAAGGATAAGGGCTTGAAATGGGGATTGTGTTTCATCAACTTAAGGAAAAGGAGGGAAAAAGGCTTAAGTGTAGGAAGATGTTTTGAAACTTCCTAATGGCCTTTTGACCATTGTATTGGATGGCATTGAGGTTAAGGGGATGGCGGTTTTGTGTTTGCATTTGTAAGCTTGGACATTGGGAGAACAATTCTTTTGGTCAATTGTTACTTGTTCATCAAATTTTTCTCTCAAAAGTTTGCTCTCTCCCTTAGCCGATTTTACCAAACCCCTTGAGGAAACTATAGCAATTTTCTTTATCATTCTTTCTTCTTGATCATTTGATCATTTTCTTTGCCAATCATTCTTCCTAGTGCTGAAACCATCAACACACCAAAAGGCCACTCTTTTCTTTCTTCTTCACAAAACCGATTACACAATCCTTCCAAAACCCAATTCTTTTCTTCTCTTTCTTTCTCCTTTCTTTTTCTTTCCTTCTCCTTTCTCACTTGAAACCGAATCATACTATCTCCATTGTTCCATTCTTTTGCTTTTCTCTCAATTAAAAATCTCCACAATAATCTCTCTCATGGCCGAATGTTTTCTTGTACTTGTGCCAAAATTTCTTTCATTTTCTTGATCAAAACTGAATTCTTCTCACACAAATTCTTCCAATCGTGAGCATTAGTGAGATTTTGGAGGGTAGAAACTCAAGGTGTTCTTGAGTATTTTTGGAACTTTGGAATTGATTTCAAGAATTAAGGTAAGGAGATTTTCTTTTAAGGATTCTTATTCATTATATTAGTATAGTTAGTTATTAATCGATTTCGTTTAGGGACACAATCGCCGATCAATTCTCGTGGAACGAAGATAAATCGTGGTAAGCCAATCTAAAATCTTATAAACGTTAGTCATATTTCGATATTAATAAATCGGACTAATAATCTTATGTCTTTAGAGACATTCAAGATAGAAGCGTAAAAGGGCGATCCATAGCTTTGAAGAGGCGGTTCAGTAAATCCCTAATTATAAACGAAGGGCTATTTTTGAATCCGAGATTTTCCACCGGGTTGGACCTTCAACCGAGGAGAATCAATTGTTCGAGGTTATTCGTACTCCGAGCCTTTGTACGTTCGTGGATTCTCATCGCAACGAATCAACAAACGAGGAGAAACCAAAAATAGAAGTGGTTCAAAATCAAAGGGTAAGGATTTAGATCGTATACCAATAGTGTATTTTGATAAATGATAGTGTTCTAATGGTTCAGACACGTTTAGGTGTTGACGAGCGGAAGGTTTAGTACTCACGATATCAAGGTGTGTAACTTCACACTTATCTCGGGTTGGATGTCATACCGTAGTATTGAGCAAAATCATAAAACGACAAAATCAATACAATACTGAAATAATTGGTATTTTGGTGAAATTTCATGAAAATGGTTAAAATGTGAAAATTACGAAAATGCCCTCGATGAGTAGATGGTAAAATGTATATTAAATGTCTCATGTAAATGGGCCAAAGATGTGTTAGATCGTAAAATGGGCGATAAGTTTGCTAGTTAGTAAAATGGGCCGATAAATATGCTAGTTAGTAAATGGGTCAAATCTTTGATAGATAGTTAAATGGGTCAAATCACGATAAATAGTAAATAGGTCAAATCTACTAGATCGATAAATGGGCCAAAATCTCTGCTAGATCGATAAATGGGCAAATCTACTAGATCGTTAAATGGGTCAAAACCACGACAAATTGTTAAATGGGCGAACTCTTTGCTAGATCGTTAATTGGGCCTAAGATGCTAAATTGCTAAAAGGCTAAATGTTATTCGAAATTTTTGGGCCTTAATAAAAACTTGAAATATTGACTCATATGTAAATTGGGCCTTTTTGATAAAATCATCATATGTACATAGACTATTTTGCATACATGTTGCATGGGTTGGGATTAACGATGAAGAGAAGAAAGGCCTATTGCCAAAATCTAGTTTGGTGGCTCTGCCACAAAATAATTAAATGGCTCATTGCCTCTAGTTCGATGGCTCTTCCACAAAATAATTAAATGGCTCATTGCCTCTAGTTCGGTGGCTCTGCCACAAAATAATTAATCGGCTGATTGCCTCTAGTTTGGTGGCTCTGCCACAAATATTTTAATGGCTCAATGCCTCTAGTTGGATGACTTTGTCACAATCTAGTTCGGTGGCTCTGCCACAAATATAAAATGGCTTTATGCCTACATTGGTGTGTTTGGCGGGGTGGGTTGACTTGATCCCCACAGGTGTGATGGTTGGTACGGGTGGTGTGTAGCGGATGGAAATTAGGTTTGAGTGGGAAATTTCATTCTTTGTATGCATCCCATTATTTATATTGTTAATCCTCATTAATGGGCTCAAGCCCAAAGTTATGACTTGATGATCCGCCCAATGGATAAAGTAAGTAAGTTATACAATCGAGTTTTGAGTAACTCACTCCTCAAATTTTTCATCTCGGGTAATGGAAATTGACGTGGACTTGGGCGAGGATGACTTCGTGGAGGCCATCGCAAACACGAGTTTAACAAACTTTGAACTATTAATAAGTACTTTCTTTAAATTGCTATTTTGGGTATGATGTAATAAGGCCTCTATTATTATTTTATGGATTTTTATGTGTGGTTGGTTTAAAATTTTGTTTTGGATATTTTAATATGGGCTTATGATTTTTATATAATGTTTACTTAAAATAATTTGGGATTTCAAACATACGAAATTTTTTTACTATTCTTATATCTCAAATACATCAAACTTAAAATTATTTCTCTTGGTTTTATTAAACTCTAATTTCAAAAGGGTTTTGAAATACCGATTCATTTGAAATTATTAAGATAGTTCGATCGTGTAACAAACCAAATCTAGTCTTAATGCATAGACCGGGTTTGGGGTGTTGCATTTAATGGTATCGAGCCGTTTCAAAACTCTACTGTGGTTGGGTTCAATAAATAATTTACGATAAAATTATTTCAATTATGTTTTAAAGATCAAGATGGCACCATAAGCATCCGCAACAAGTCAAGTAAGTATTTATTACTTAATGATTATTATGATGATCATAGGAACACTCTAGAACTTCTAGTTTTAGATGTCAAAATCGTAGAGATTGAGACTATAGGATGTGTTGCGAAAACAATTTTATCTCTCAAATCTCATAAAGCACCGTTAATAAACACTGAAACAATTTTCGATTCATAAAACTTGTAATCGATTAAATCGAATTAGTCATCATGAGCACTAGAGGACGGTCGTGGACGCCTTGATGAGACATGGCCGTGGTAGAGGACGAGTCTTTGAATCAAGTACCAAATCATATGCGAAAATGGATGCACCTCGTCACTTGTAAGCGAGACGGGATCACGGGATCATATGGAAGAAGATAATGCTTTGACACAAGCAATGTTGCGAGTCCTAGAAAGGGTCGTTGGAACTAAAATTGGGCCAACAATTTGTGGGTCAATTTCGGAACGACTCAAGTCAAATAATGCAAAAGTTTTTAGAGGAGTTTCTAGTGTAGCTCCGAATGTGGCTGAATATTGGCTCGAAGCTGTGGAGCGAATTATGGATGATATGGAATGCAATCGTCGAGCGAAATCGAAAGAAGTCGTGTCCTTGCTAAGAGGCAAGCGTGACGATGGTGGCTTATTGTTCGAGAATGCACCGAGGTCTGACCGATTACTTGGGAATTCTTTAAAGTCGCCTTCCAAGGGAAATATGTTGGAACAAGTTATGTGGACGCCAAGGAAGGAATTTCTAATCTTGTCCAAGGGAGTAAGACAAAGGGTGGCGTGTGAGGTGAGTTTTTACGCTTGAGTCGCTATGCTCGGACAATAGTGTCAACGGATCATGAATGTTGTGTGCGATTCGAGGATGGGTGAATGATGAGTTGCGGAGTTGATTGCCCACAACAAGTTAGAACTTTTACCACGCTTGTGGAGAAGGCCAAGATAGCGAAGAGGCTAAGAACTCGTAACGTCGAAATCGGAAAGATTTACAAACAAGAGAGATATACAGCAGTCGGGTTCTTCAAAAAGGTTTCAGAAGAGGCCTCGGAATGATGAATCAGCTCAAGGTAGAGCACCTGTAACTAATAATCGAGGTTGAGATTGTGCTTGAATGTGGAAAAAGGCATTCGGAGAGTCTTTGGAGGAAAACGGCGCTTGTTACAAATGCGGTTCAATGGATCACCAGATAGAAACCGCCTCGACGATGGATGCCACTCGGGAAGTTCGTATCTTGATGTACAATAGGCCAGAGGTACTCAAGAGCCACCGAGAGGTCGTGGACCAAGTCGTGGTGGTAATGGGGTGGGCGTGGTCAAGGTGCACCGGTCGAGGCAATGGTCCTAGAGGTAACACGGATGCAAGATGTACCAGATCGGGTCTATGCGGTTAGACGCCGTGAGGATGGCAATGCACTGATGTAATAACTAGTACGTTCTTCATCTTCGATGTACATTCATCGCTTTAATAGATATTGGTTCTACCCATTCGTATGTTGCTAGCGCCATATCTCGAAACTCGAATCTAGAATCAAATTACGATAGTGAGATGACGATGATTAGTCCTTTAGATGATCGGTAATTGTAAACAAACTGCTTTAGACGCGTGCCTTAGAAATTCAAGAGGAGGTATTTTGGCAAATTTGATGGAATTGCCTTTTGACGAGTTTGATCTCATTCGGCATGGATTGGTTGGTTAAACATCAAAGCGCATTTGGATTGTCTTTGAAAGCGGATGTCATTAAGAACTTCGGATGATAAGGAAGTAATAATGATAGGTGAATGAAGGAATTACTTGGCAAATGTGGTATCGGCATTGAAGGCGTAAAAGTTGGTACGGAAGGGTATGGAGCATTCCTAGCTTTCATTTGTGCTTTGGATGCCAAAGAGTTATCCGTGAATGATGTGAGAACGGTAAAGGAATTTCGAAGTATTTCCGATGAACTTCGGTATACCTCAGATCGGAAGTAAAATTTGGCATTGAGCTTTTGCGGTGCGACTCAAAGGTCCATTGCTCCTTATAGAATGGCATCAAGGAGTTAGCGAGCTTAAAGCTCAAATTCAAGAATTGCTGGATCGGGATTTATTTGACCGAGTGTATCTCCGTGGGAAGCACCAGTTTTAATTCAAATTTGGAGGTGGAAAGGAATTCTTGTTTATTGTGATCGTCCTCACACGGGTTTGGGTTGTGTCTTGATGCAAAATGGAAAGGTAGTGGCCTATGCTTCTCGTCAATTGAGACCGCACTCAAGTAAACTACCCTACTCATGATTTGGAGTTAGCTGCAGTGGTCTTTGCTTTAAAGATTTGGTGGCACTATCTCTACGGTGAGAAGTCTATCATTTACACGGATCACAAGAGTCTTAAGTACCTCCTTACCCAAAGGAGTTGAATTTGAGACAAAGAAGATGGGTGGAATTATTAAAGACTATGATTTCTCAATCAATATCATCCCGGAAAGGCTAACGTGGTAGCCGCGTTAAGTCGTAAGGCGGTATTTGATTTAAGAGCAATGTTTGCTCATTTGAGTTTGTATGAGGATGGTAGTTTGTTAGCGAACTTGGTGAAGCCTCGTGATTAGAACAAATCGGGAAAAATGGACATCGGATAAAAGTTGGGACTTTTATTCCAAAGAAAGTTGAAAGGGGTGAAATAGAGGATTTTGGTATAAACATGAATGGAGTCAGACTTTAGTGGAAGGATTTGTATGCCTAAAGACTCGTAATTGAGGCAAATGATTCTCTGGAGGCGATAGTAGCCCTTATGCTATGCACCGGAGGAAATAAGATGTATCGAGATCTCCGTGAACGATATTGGTGGCGGTGTTGAAGAGTGAAATTTCGAGTTTGTAGGAAAATGTTTGACTTGTCGAGAAGTGAAGGCGAGCATCAATTACCGTCGGGTTTGTTACAACCGTAAAGATTCCTCTTTGGAAATGAGGCGGATAACTATGGATTTTGTTAGTGGGTTACCTTTAACACCTACTAAGAAAAATTTCGTATGGGTAGTAGTTGATCGCTTGACGAAGATCGCTCATTTTCTTCCTGCTCAGACGGATTATTCATTGTAAAAATTGGCAAAGCTTTATGTATCCAAAATCGTGAGGTTGCATGGGGTACCAAAGGTTCTATTATATCGATGGGGATCCTAGATTTACATCACGATTTTGGAAAGCTCGCATGAAGCCTTGGGGACAAAGTTGAATATCGATCGGCTTTTCATCCTCATCGATGGTCATCGGAAAGAGTAATTCAGATATTGGAAGACATGTTAAGGAGATGTGTGATTGACTTCAGAGGTAGTTGGGAGGATTTTCTACCATTGGCAGAAGCGTATAACAATAGCTATCAGTCTAGCATTCAGATGGCACCCTATGAGGCATTGTATGGTCGTAGGTGCCGTACTCCTACTTGTTGGACTGAATTGGGCGAACGATAGATGTGGGGTCCTGAGATGATATCTGAAACAGAGGAAAAGGTAAAAGTTATTCGAGCACGATTAAAGGAAGCCTCAGATAGACAGAAGTCGTATGCAGACCTAAAGCGTAAGGATATCGAGTTTGCTGTGGGAGACCAGGTCTTTCTGAAGGTCTCACCTTGGAAGAAAATTTTTAGATTCGGAAAGAAGGGCAAGTTGAGCCCTAGGTTCATCAGGCCATATCGTGTGATGAAGCGTGTTGGTCCAGTGGCTTATTAGATTTAATTACCTCCGGAGTTGGGTCAAATTCATAATGTTTTCCATGTTTCCATGCTGGGACGCTATAGATCGGATCCATATCATATAGTACCAGTAGAAGAAGTGGAATTAAATTCAGACTTGTCTTTTGAAGAAGAACCAGTGGAAATTATAGACCAGGATGTTAAAGTGCTAAGAAAGAAGACTGTGCCGTTGGTCAAAGTTTTATGGTGTAATCACGGAGCGGAGGAAGCTACGTGGGAGCCTGAGGATGCAATTCGACAACAATATCCTCACCTCTTTTAATTAGGTAAATTTCGAGGACGAAATTTTCTTTTAAGGGAGGTAGAATTGTAACATCCTAAATATTTGAGTATCATTATGTTGTTAAATGTTAGCTCGGGTTTACTTGGAGTTAGAATAAAAATATTAGTTAAGTATAATTTAGAGTAAAGAAATTAAGTGATCTTGAGACTTAAATTAATTAAGTACTAAAAGATGGCATAAGATGAGTTAATGGCATAGTGGTGATGGCGCCATAAGTTGGACATGAGGGAAGGAGTTCGAATCACCTAGCATGCAATTAGGAATTTTTATTTTGCTTTAGTCTATGCATGTGTTGGCAAGGAGATAAGGATAGGATGAGTTGTATTGTTTTATTTTGGTAAGAAGATTAAGGTTTTGGAAAGCTAAGGATAAGGGCTTGAAATGGGGATTGTGTTTCATCAACTTAAGGAAAAGGAGGGAACAAGGCTTAAGTGTAGGAAGATGTTTTAGAAACTTCCTAATGGCCTTTTGACCATTGTATTTGGACGGCATTGAGGTTAAGGGGGATGGCCGGTTTTGTGTTTGCATTTGTAAGCTTGGACATTGGGAGAACAATTCTTTTTGGTCAATTGTTACTTGTTCATCAAATTTTTCTCTCAAAAGTTTGCTCTCTCCCTTAGCCGATTTTACCAAACCCTTGAGGAAACTATAGCAATTTTCTTTACCATTCTTTCTTCTTGATCATTTGATCATTTTCTTTGCCAATCATTCTTCCTAGTGCCGAAACCATCAACACACCAAAAAGGCCACTCTTTTTCTTTCTTCTTCACAAAACCGATTACACAATCCTTCCAAAAACTTAATTCTTTTTCTTCTCTTTTCTTTCTCCTTTCTTTTTTCTTTCCTTCTCCTTTTCTCACTTGAAACCGAATCATACTATCTCCATTGTTCCATTCTTTTACTTTTCTCTCAATTAAAAATCTCCACAATAATCTCTCTCATGGCCGAATGTTAACTTGTACTTGTGCCAAAATTTCTTTCATTTTCTTGATCAAAACCGAATTCTTCTCCCACAATTTCTTCCAATCGTGAGCATTAGTGAGATTTTGGAGGGTAGAAACTCAAGGTGTTCTTGAGTATTTTTTGGAACTTTGGAATTGATTTCAAGAATTAAGGTAAGGAGATTTTCTTTTAAGGATTCTTATTCATTATATTAGTATAGTTAGTTATTAATCGATTTCGTTTTAGGGACACAATCGCTCGATCAATTCTCGTGGAACGAAGACAAATCGTGGTAAGCCAAATCTAAAATCTTATAAACGTTAGTCATATTTCGATATTAATAAATCGGACTAATAATCTTATGTCTTTAGAGACATTCAAGATAGGGCAGAAAAGGGCAGTCCATAGCTTTCGAAAGAGGGTGGTTCCGCAAATCCCCCTAATTATAAATGAAGGGCTGTTTTGGGAATCCGGGATTTTCCACCGGGTTGCGGACCTTCAACCGAGGAGAATCAATTGTTCGAGGTTATTCGTACTCCCGAGCCTTTGTACGTTCGTGGATTCTCATTGGGCAACGAATCAACAAATGAGGAGAAACCAAAAATAGATGTGGTTCAAAATCAAAGGGGTAAGGATTTAGATCGTATACCAATAGTGTATTTTTGATAAATGATAGTGTTCTAATGGTTCGTATTACGTTTAGGTGTTGACGAGCGGGAAGGTTTAGTACTCATGATATCAAGGTGTGTAACTTCACACTTATCTCGGGTTGGATGTCATACCGTAGTATTGAGCAAAATCGTAAAAATGACAAAATCGGTACAATACGAAATAATTGGTATTTTGGTGAAATTTCATGAAAATGGTTAAAAAAGTGAAAATTACGAAAATGCCCTCGATGAGTAGATGGTAAAATGTATATTAAATGTCTCATGTGTAAATGGGCCAAAGATGTGTTAGATCGTAAAATGGTAGATAAGTTTGCTAGTTAGTAAAATGGGCGATAAATATGCTAGTTAGTAAAATGGTAAAAATCTTTGATAGATAGTTAAATGGGCGAAATCACGATAAATAGTAAATGGGCGAAATCTACGCTAGATCGATAAATGGGCCAAAATCTCGCTAGATCGATAAATGGGTCGAAAACCACGACAAATTGTTAAATGGGTAAAAACCACGAAAATTGTTAAATGGGCTCTTTGCTAGATCGTTAATTGGGCCTAAGATGCTAAATTGCTAAAAAGGCTAAATGTTATTCGAAATTTTGGGCCTTAATAAAAACTTGAAATATTGACTCATATGTAAATTGGGCCTTTTGATAAAATCATCATATGTACATAGACTATTTTGCATACATATTGCATGGGTTGGGATTAACGATGAAGAGAAGAAAGGCTGCTGCCAAAATCTAGTTCGGTGGCTCGCCACAAAATAATCAAATGGCTCTAGCCTCTAGTTCGGTGGCTCGCCACAAAATAATTAAATGGCTCATTGCCTCTAGTTCTTGGCTCGCCACAAAATAATTAATCGGCTGATTGCCTCTAGTTCGGTGGCTCTGCCACAAATATTTTAATGGCTCAATGCCTCTAGTTCGGTGACTTTGTCACAATCTAGTTCGGTGGCTCTGCCACAAATATAAAATGGCTTTATGCCTACGATTGGTGTGTTTGGCGGGGTGGGTTGACTTGATCCCCATAGGTGTGATGGTTGGTACGGGTGGTGTGTAGCGGATGGAAATTAGGTTTGGGTGGGAAATTTCATTATTTGCATGCATCCCATTATTTATATTGTTAATCCTGTTAATGGGCTCAAGCCCAAAGTTATGACTTGATGATCTGGCCCAGTGGATAAAGTAAGTAAGTTATACACTGAGTTCTGAGTAACTCACTCCCTCAAATTTTTCATCTCAGGTAATGGAAATTGACGTGGACTTGGGCCGAGGATGACTTCGTGGAGGCCATACTGCAAACATGAGTTTAATAAACTTTGAACTATTAATAAGTACTTTCTTTAAATTGCTATTTTGGGTATGATGTAATAAGGCCTCTATTATTATTTTATGGATTTTTATGTGTGGTTGGTTTAAAATTTTGTTTTGGATATTTTAATATGGGCTTATGATTTTTATATAATGTTTACTTAAAATAATTTGGGTTTTCAAACATACAAATTTTTTTTACTATTCTTATATCTCAAATACATCAAACTTAAAATTATTTCTTTTGGTTTTTATTAAACTCTAATTTCAAAAGGGGTTTTGAAATACCGATTCATTTGAAATTATTAAGATAGTTCGATCTGTGTAACAAACCAAATCTAGTCTTAATGCATAGACCGGGTTTGGGGTGTTACAAATTAGCTATTAAATGTGCATGGTAAGTTAATGAATTGAAACATATGAACCTACTCAGTATTTCTTATACTTACTTCTGTTATTATTTTCTGTAGATTTTAAATGCGTGGAGTTTTTCGATCGGATTAGCGGAGCACACACCTATCATCATCTAACATTGGTAGATTTTGAAATCTTGAAATGTGGTTAACCGTGGCATGTATACAGGATGCACATTTTTCAAATGTTTGGGCATGTTTTAGAACTTTGGTAGTAAATATACTTTTGTGCAAAGTTAGTACATATATATATGGCATGTTTAACATCTTGGTAATGTGTATTTAAGGTATGTTTACTAGTATTTGTGGATGACTATTTGGTAACAAGTTAAGTATGCTTATTGATAGTTAGATGGTTTGAATGGATAAATTGATTTGGTTGACAAATATTGTTTATATGTGGTGCCAATGAGGGTATATTGGTTAGGCACTTAGGCTAGGATGTTTTGGTACGTTTTAGGCTTGATTATATGTGTTTTGATAGCATGTTTATGGTTGATTTGGTTTTGGCTTAGCACCTAAGGAATTGGTGTCGTTTCACCTTGATAACTGTTTTACCTAAGTTGTTTCACCTTGATAACTGTTTTACCTAAGGAATTTTGTTAGGCTTGATAACTATTTTGGAAGTTGTTTTAGGTGCACACGACCTGGGACATGGGTTGTCACACAGTCGTGTGCCACATACGGGCACACCACACTACCTTGTGTCATTTTGATTTTAAGTCCAGGATTTTCCACACGACTCGGAGACACAGTTGTGTGACCCTGTTTTGAATACTCACACGATCTGCGACACGGCCGTGTGACCTTATTTCGATTTACACACGGGCTAAGACACGACCGTGTGACCCATATTTCAAAATGTATACAGTTTGGCCACACGTCCTGAGTTTCGTCACATGGTCATGTGACTCTTATTTCCAAAAGTTTCAAGTTTTTCCATACTTTTATTTTTTGTTTCAAATTAGTCCCTAATTGTTCCCAAACTATTTTTAAGGCCCCAAGCTCATTTTAAGATCCGTAAATGTAATTATGCTATGAATGAAATTTAGATTTGATTGTTGTTATTTAAATTAGTAAATGAATGATTTAATGATGTTAACTGTTTTGATATGTGTCGTTGTAACACCTTATACCCAGCCCTATTGCCAAGCCCAAGTAGCAGGATGCTACACCACGGTCTCATCAACAACATAACATAAAACATCTCATTGCCATGCGATTTTAATAAAATTTCATTAAATCTATTTATAGAGATTCTAAATCATGAATACCCTAAGCAACATTAAATTATGCTAAACATACATTAGACGAGCTTATAACAGGATTTAAACATGCTTTTAAACCAATTAACAAAAATTATGAATAAATCATGTATGTATCGATACTGAATCATCGGTATTGATAATTCTCATAGATGGTATTAATACCACCCAAAAAATCGGTACCAAATTAGCATTTTGTTTCTCACCTAAAATCAAAGCCTAAGAAATTATTAGTACATTTCAGAAAGTATCGATTTTAATACCCCAAGTATCGATACTCGTGACATGGTATCGATACCAAATTGAGTTACTAACTTCCTGCAAATTCGAAATTCATGGAGGTATTATGTTTAAAACCCAATTATTGATAACTCTGCCCCAATCAGCAAAAATACAACATATTAAAGAAATTAGTCCAACCTAACTTAAAACCATTCAACATGAAACTTTAACCACATCAAATAATTGTCAAAACGTCTATAATAATTGTTCAAAACATCGAAAATATGTCTGAGCAAGAATCAACATATCAAGTTTGATATCCATAAATCTTAATAGTAATAAAGTCATGTAAACATCCAAAACATCGTGACATGAATAAGCTAAAAATCTACCACATTGCCTTATTCTCACAGTTCAAAGAATAATAATAATATCACCTGCACAAAAAAACTAAAGCCTAACTTGGATCACTTCCTTGGTATCCTCGCACCACTCACACCGCAACGCTAACAGTTTGCAAGGGTTTTAAAAGGAGTGGGTGAGTTTAATCAAGCTCAATGAATGTCGAAACAACCACAATGCATACACAATATCAAATGTTAAACAAGAGCATGCTACAACACATTCACAACCATATTCTAAACAAGTCACAATAACATATTCCCTCTTCATTAAACTATAAAACTAGCATATACTCTCACGTATAACTACAATCAACTCATATTCAAATAATTCATTTTACAATAATTCATCAAAACTAACAATGTATGCATGCTTTATAACTCACAAGTCTAGCCTATATTCACATGCATTCATAATTTAAATGAAAATGACCCAAACCACAATTACATACGCAATTTACTATGAGAACATACTAACATTTTCGTGAAACTTAAATAAACTCATTTAGCATATTATTTACATGTTTATGCATCCATCTCACATCGTATTATAACAATAAATAAGATCATATTTAAATGATAATTTGACACTTGAGGCTTTGAAACATAAATCTGGGCTCTATCACCACACATCAGATACAGGATCTCCAACACACCAAATGACTCATAGAGTTGAATATATTCTAAAAGCGTAGCATTTAGCTAACACTCTCTAACAAACCAATATATCCCAGTGAATGGAGCTTGGCTCACATTCCCTTATCTCTCCAAACTGTCTCGAAGCCTCAATGACCAAATCACAAAAGACAAGGGTGAGTACTCACAATCCTATGGCATGCCAATTATATCCAAGAGTTTCAAGAGATCACAAGGATAAAATATCCATAATTAGACAATTTTAATTATTGATTTAATGCACATGATCACTATTCATATTCATCAATTTACATCACAAACTTGTACACATTGCATGCTTATCGAATTCACATTTAATTTCACTTTAACGCTCATTGAGCCATCACATATCCAACCACATATGTGTGCATTAAAATCGATACATCATATATCACATACAAGTATTCTCACATATTACCTGTCATAATAATATCATATTCCAAAATTCAACACATATGTACTTACCAAAACATTGCTCACTTCCACTGCATATTTATTAGTATATCATTATCACTGTTATTTGGCATTTATATCATGCCCACAATACAACACAATTCACAATAGTCATCACATATGTCTCATATCATAATATCACATCATAATAATCAATTCACAATTATTCACATAATCACATAATTTGCCAAGATAAAACAAGGCAAATAGAAAGCTTACACTCGAAACTTAGGATAAGGATTTATATTGTTCCTAAGCTCCCAATTAACACTATTAATTGTGTCTACTAGCAGCGATTCCAAACACTCACCGTTCACGCTTTCGCCTAAATGTCGAAAGCCTAAACGAGCTTTTCATTGCCTTTTGCCTTACTCAAAGAGGGTCCTAACGATTCTGAAGCTTCACTAGATTAAATCACACAATTAACAATCAGCCAAAGACTCACCAAAATCAACTAAATGCAAGCTAAGCTATATTCCTCATGAAACTGAAATTTTGAGTAACAAACTTGAAACTCAAATATCTTAATCTTTACCCATTCCTATTGCCTATAATCAATTCCAATCATCTAATTATACATCTAAGAACAATTTCAAATCTTCAAACTACTCACCCAACTTCGTGGTTCCAAAATTTCTATTTAAAATAAAATTTTTCATGAAAACTCTTTAAAACCTTAAAATCTCTTAACTAAACTTTAAGAAAAGTTTAGAAACCTTCTAATCATGTCAAAAAAATATGAAAAATACTTTGAAACATTGTTTTTATGCAAAATCTCGAATTTCGCCATTAACGACCCAATTTTCAACTTTTATTCAAATATTTCGATTCAATGGATAAAAACTCAATTTAAAAGGCTAGATATCACTAAAAACCAATAGGAAAATGAAACATTACCTTAGCTAATGAGGAATCAAGCGTTTGGTTGAAAATATGAAAAACCCAAAACTTAAGCAATAGAGAAATCTATTGTGTTTTTTTTATGGTTTTTATGGAATTCTAAAGAGGTTTAATGTTATGAGGATGAAAGAAATCAAAGGAATTAATGTTTGAAAAATAAAATTGAAAGAGAGGAGCTTAGGGAGCAAGGGATGGCAACACAATAATATGAAGAAGAAACTATCGTGTGTTTTATGAAGATAAAGGGGGAAAATAGGATATCTTAAAAACTTTGGTATAATTGTTTTTAAAATACTCCTAAATTGAACCCTTTTAGAAAACAATCCTCATTTTAAAGTTAAAGATCTTCTCAACCTTATTTTCAAAAATTGACTTGATTTTCAAAACGCTATAGTTGAAAATAATTTCGGATTACCACACTTCAAAATTTTTGAACCCATTCTGAGCCAAAATTCCTAAATTACCCTTAAAAATTCTAGGCCCAATTTTGAGGTGTGACAATCGTAATACTCTATAACCCTAATTCGATAATGAAAATGGGTTAGGGGTGTTACATTCTTAAAGTCATTTAACCTTATATTTCAATTTTAACTTATACTTGTAGGAGCCTTCATTTACCCCAAGAATTCGTTTCATAATTCATGTTTGATTTAATATTCTCATATATATACTTTCATTTTCTTGTGATATGTAGCGCATAGTAAACACTAGTCATGTAACACCCCAAACTCAGCCTAGACATTATGGCTAAATCTAGCGATTTCACATTGAAGTGTTTAGCGTAAAACTTGTTGTCGTTGAAATTCTCAAAATCAATTAATCATTTAGTTATTAAACGGTGATTCCAAAATGGGTTGTTCATTTCCAAAGCGTGCATCATTAAAAGCTAATCACTTTTAAAACGTTATTAATTTTCAAAATCTCATTTATTGCAGAAGTTTTTTAGGAAATGTTGAGAAAACGTGATGTCTTTGAAAACAGTTACATTTTGAAAACCCGTCTTTTTCTACAACTAGCAGTTTATATCAATCTAAATAAATAAAACCCCAATTTAAAGTTTATAACTTTAAAGAAGCCTTATCACAAAAAATACCCAATTTCAGTTACTTATAGATCAAAAGCTAAAAACAAAAGCTGATGCGATTGTGTGGCCATCATCGAGTCCCTTGCAGCACCAACCCGCCTACGACTGGGGATTACCTGTACAGTTAAACAGAGGGTGAGTTTACGAAAACACAGTGTGTAATCCCCTAACAAACAACCAGTCAATTAAATAGTAGATAAATGTAGTTTGGGCCTGAGCCCATTACGATAACAGTCTAGTTCAGTGTTGGCCTAAGCCCTTTCGTGTAACAATAACGATTGGGCTTGAGCCCATCACAATGCCAGTAATCAGTAGGGCCTTTGCCCAACTTCAGTAATAGTATCAGTGGGGCCTTGGCCCATAACGATGAATAGATATCACCATGCAAAGGAATAAAGATGTAATATCATTAATCGATGTAGTAACAAAGATGCAGTGTCATTAATCGATGCAGATATGCAATGTAAATCCTACCCAATCCAAATTCTACACACCACTCCGTCTCGCCAAACACACCATGTGGGATAAATTGACCCACCTAGCCGACACACCAAGATTAGCACCTACACGGCACTAAACAAGATATTGCAAAGAAAGTTGCCGGTGAAATAAATAGCATATAGCCATCAAGAGGTCCACAATGCGTCTTGGCACACTGCACCTTATCAGTACAGTACACTTCAAATATAACAACCCATCCCCATGCAATATGTCGTGACATAATATCATATGTGTATGCAAAATGTCATGCTCAATCATAGTCATACATATCATAGAGCAAATCAGTCATACATAACATAAGGCCATAACAGTCATTTCATCTTAGGGTATAACAGTCATTTTACCCTATGAGGGTATTTCGGTCATTTTACCCTATAAGGGTATATCAATCATTTTATCTTATGAGGGTATATCACATATGGGGGTATTTCGGTCATTCTACCCTTTGGGGTATTTCGGTCATTATACCCTATGAGGGTATGTCGGTCATTATACCTTATGGGGGTATTTTGGTCATTATACCCTATAAGGGTATTTTGGTCATCATTTCTACCCAACATGGCCCCAAACAGCCTAAGCCCATGAAATCGCTCATAGTGGCCTCTATAGACAAACGCCCCTGTTTTGCGGGCTCGGATTGCCACACGTGCAATCGCACACCCGTGTGGCATCAAATGCCATATTTTTTGACTTTTCGACTTTTGCCGACCTACGGTTAAAACGGAGTGAGTACACACTTTTTCTAATTTTTCACCGATTACCGTTTACAGAGTACTATTACACACCTGGTTTCGATTCCTTGCAAAAGCACTCCTGAGCACCCAAAGCCTATCAATTAACCAATTTAACACTTTATTATACCCCTCAATCGATAACCAATTAACTAAAATCTTAAGATATCATCTTAACAACTTAACCGAACTCTTACCTTACGAACACCGGATGTTTCCTTCAATGATTCAGCACTAGCACAGCCTCTCACCCTCAATTTAGAGCTGTCAAAAACAATTAAACAAAACCCCAATTAACAACCCTAAAGCCAAAACTTTAAGTATCATAAACACTTATCGAAAATTACGGTTAGTCACTAAACAAGATAGAGGCTCAAAATGTTTGAGAGAAGAAAGAAGTAAAATCAATTCGGTAGGAGAAGGTGAATGGATTTTTGAAACAAAGGGGGAAGAGAAAGAAACTTTTGGCAACTAGGAAATGAAAGAGAAGGATGAAAGAAGGGGAATATCTGACAAAACAGGCAGGGTGTTAGGAGAAACATACCAAATCGGTAGAGAACTAGGAGAGTGTGGCGAGAGAGGAGAGAAAAGAGAAACGGTTTCAGAGAGGAAAAACACAAATACAGAGCAAAATTGAAAATGAACAGCTTTCCCCCTCTGGCCGAATTCATGAGTGTTCACAGTCCAGTTTCGACACAACTCTCCCTCTCCCCTCACTTCCCTTGATTTTCTCCTAAAATCTCTTCACAACAACAACTTCCCAAAATCCCAATATTCTCTTCTCAAATCTCTCCAAATATACCTCTTCAATTATCTCTATGACCAGTTCAAACTCCATTCAGCAGTATTTCAATCCAACTCTACCACCCACACGAATTAGGCAGTAAAATAAATACTCCCTTTTTGATGCGCCACCACTCGAAGCTTAGACCCCATGTACAAAAATTTTGCATAAGCCAAGGCTTGAACCCCTAGCTTCTCAGACACTTTCAAACACTCCTAAATCACTTAACCACTAAAGCAGACATTCATTTATGTCACTTTCTTGCACAACTAAATATTTATGTGCAGTCTCCTAACTATTCCCTTGTTCAAAACCTATTTCTTCTAGGCCCAAAATTTGGGGTGTTACAAATTGAAGGTGACTCAGGTACATGGGAATACTCCTAAACACACCAAGAAACATATAGTGCTAAGGACCATATCACATCCCTCTTGACACACCAAGGCTCATGATAGCATAACTATATCACACCAATATTCACCTAAGTGCAACCTGAAGACGATATAAAGTGCACATAAGTACGAGACCTCCACCACACCAAAGAGCATTGAGGTGCTAAGTTCTAAGGCTTCAGAATATGCATGTGATTGCATAGCCCAAAGGCAACATATAGTGCATGTAATATGTGAAAAGCCCAAAGGTAATGGACCTTTAGATACAAAATCCAGGTACATATCTATCCCTATTAGTATGCCAACCATATCCTAACTACTTCATTAAGTTTACAAGGGCAAAGCTCAATTAGCAAATTTCAATATCATTATAACACATTCATAATCACATATATATCAATCCATACATGTAAAAATATTCTTTCATATACATATGCCTTTGATATGTCTCAAGTATGGTGCACATACCATGTTCATAAATAAATATCCATTGGGCAACCATTCACCTTTTAGTTTAAGAGTTCATATTCTTATGCTCTTATGCTTAATAAGAGATTTCCAAAAGTAATAATCATACTTTGTGCTATATAGTTTCACATATGATTAACATTTCAAAATAAAAGTTTCATCAAAGTTTCATGAGCCACATTTACATATTATCTCACATTAAATTCTCTTGTTACATGAGATAGTCTAAAATGACACATTAATCAAAACTTTTACTATAGTGACGTAACATCACATGACCACATTACACTCATTTTCACTTATTAGCTCATTTTTATGTCATACTTATCATTTTCTTCGTCAAATCATCAACTTTATTAAAATTTTCATTTTCCACCATTTAAGTCAACTTTTCATTTAAATTCTTATCAAAGTACCATAAAACTCTATTCATATTTTAGTCCAAAACTATGACATATTCATATTTATCTCTACTTTAATTTTCATTAAACTATTTTCTTTACTTCTAAACATTTGTATTCAATAACATATTAGCATTTAATCATTTTAAACTCTAAATTTATCAATTTTAATCTAACAAGGTAAGGATGGTTCCTTGAGAAGTTACCTCTCTTTGAATGAGCAAACCGCCAAAACACTCTAGTTTACTAATCTAAGACTTCTCTTTTAATGCTTAAGCTTCGCCATCTACACGTATCAAGTCTTTCTATTTACAACACATATCACATAATACAAAAAATCACGCTAGTGAAGAACTTGTTCAAAATAACATTAAATAATCATACTAAAGATGAAAAAAATACATTTTCTTACCTTATCTTTTCTCACACTAGCTCAACTTTTCTCTCACTAGCTCTTAAAAACCCTCACTTTCAATGGTGAAGATGATGGTGGAAAAAATCTTGAAAATGTGTTTTCTTCAAATTTGTAAACAAGAAAAATGGCTTGGATAGTGAAAAAATCTTAAAAATAAGTGAGAAAAAAGGAGAAAATGAGAAGAGAAAAGTTTTCTCTTCGCTTATGGGAGGGGTATAGCACAATGGGAAAAGATGAAGCCTTTTTGCTAGGGAGAAATGGATCCCCTATATTTTTCATTCTTTGCATGAAGTACCTAAACCTTATAATCTAACAAGGTGTGGATAATGGTTATTGGAAAGGTATTAGGCCTTCTAAAAGAGGTCTTATGTTATCTCTCCTTTATTTCGCTAATGATATTATTTTTTTAATAGATAAAAGGATAATGGAAACCATTGCAGTGTGTTGGATTCCTTCTCCCAGGATTCAAGCCAAAGAGTAAGCCTTGCTAAGTCGAGAATCTTATTTTCTAATAATGCGTTGCAAAACCAAAGAGATATGGCTATTAGAACACTCAAATTCCAAACTACTACCTCTTTAAGTAAGTATTTATGGTTCCCAATCCATAAAGGTAGAGTAAATCAAGGGCATTGCAACTTCATCATTGAAAATATGAGTAGGAAACTCAAAGAATAAGGTTGAAGGAGGGTTAGGTATCTGGCCTACTCGGATAAAAAATAAAACTTGCCTTATGAAATTGGGATGGAGACTTTGGAATGAAAGCTCCAAAACTTGGGCCACGTGCTACTTAGTAAGTACCTATGGGAAGAACAAATTTTAAAATACAATAGGCCCTCTTCGGTTACTTGGTTTGCTTAAGAGGGTCGGACCCATCCTCAAATAAGGTTTAAAGTGGCAAGTATGTAACGGAAAGAGGGCTAGATTCTGATGGGATAATTGGGTTGGTGATGGTCCTCTAAGGGGTAATATATAGGGCCCTATGACCAATAGTGAAGAGGATTTGACCTTGAAAGAAGCTCGTATGAGTTTAAAAGATCTTAAAAAAAAAAATCATTCTCCTTCATTTTTTCAAGAGATATAAGGAGAGAATGGCTAGTATCTCTATCTCTTTAGATGAAAATCTGGACGATATTAGGTGTTGGGGGCTGTCGAAAGATGGTCTTTTTTGGATTTGGTGCCCTAAGTGTAGTATTTTCGTCTGTGTGCACTTGCATTTTTCAAACAAATTGATTTAATAGTAATATCCATTAATACCCTTTTTATATTGTCATCAATTTTTTTGCATGCAAAGCAAAATGGAAGCAAATATTAGCTCATTGGTTATCTAACATTTAACTAATACCAAGCGGTATTACGTGGTCAGGCTGTAATACGAAAAGATAGCTTGTATTGGTAGATGAACCTAAACATGTCCTTAGTCTAATCGAAAATGAGCAAACCAATTGAAAGACTAATATTTCATCTATCAATTTCAATTGGGGAGATGCTTTTTGAGCATCAAAATGGATGACTCCCAGAAGATGGAGACATAGATGTGAGTGACTAGACTAATAGTACGTCAGACATGACCCAAGTAGAATAGATCCTAGATCCATTTATGAATTTATTCACTTATGTCATTCATAGTGTTGCATACCTTAATCCTAAGTGGATGATAGACTAGGTATGTGTGACTCGTATACTTTGATGTAAGTAAAAGCCTGAATTCAAATAGATAAGGAATCAAAAGTTAATGCGTAGGGGACACTACTTATGCATTATGTAGAGTCATTCACAATAGTGGAATTCATAACCCAACTAATGGGTAAATGATATCCTCTAATCGAAATTATGTGATAGATGAAAAGTAAACATGACCACGAATCGTTTGTCTTTGTGATAAATAACTTAATTACTATTTGATAGTAATTGACTTTTTATGAAGGAAGATGTAACAGTTACAATGAGATAAAATAGGATCATATTGGGAGAACGGATTTATCCCAAAGATATTAATGATATCTTATGAGGGTAACACACTTATGATAATGTCATTGGATGAGTGCAAATTAAGTAGCTTTTGTAAAAGTATGTAATAAAAAAGAGCTTAGTCACAATACTATAGTGAAATGACTTCGTAACTAAATAAGTTTATAATTAATAGAAAAAAAGTTAGAAATTAAGTATAAATTATTTGAGCCCTAATTACATATGACCAATAGGTCCCTCCACTAACTCATTGAAACTAGAAATGAATTGCATGTAGAATCAAATGAATAGAATTGGATGGAAATGATAAAGTTAGAGAAATGAGTCACATTTGCAAGTGCATGTGTTTTCTCACTGAGTATAGAAATAGCTTGAGAATTAGTTTAACTTTTTCAATTATTTAATTAAATAATTAAAGTTTGAAAATAGAATTAAATTAATTAGTCATTGTAAATCCATTCAATATGAAAATTAAATATATTTCCTCATGGATTGTTTTACTGTAAAGTTATCATGACTTTAATGAGATTAGAATTGAGTTGAGAAAATTATTTAATTGAAAAATTAGTTTATCTAATTTAATTAATTAATATTTATTAATTTTTGGAAATAGAAAAGTATGTATTATGTTGGATTAAATTATAAAGTGTTGGGTTAAAAGTCCAGGAAACACAAATAATTAGACCTAATATAAGAGAGGCCCAGTTCTCCTCGTATTACATGTGAGGAGCAACAATCATAGTGTATTTATTTAAGGTGTGCCACCCTATTTTTCTAATTCAACTAGAAGATTGATTTTTCTATTAAATAAATATTATTTGTGTTTTAATATTCAACTAGGATTCTCCTATCTCTCCTTATAAATAGATGGCATTGGTATAGCTTCAAAAAACAAGTTTTACAAAAGAGTTACACACAACTTTGAGATATTGTTATTCTGCCAGAACGTAGAAGAGAATTTATTTTCTAAGTAGAAATTCTATTTTCTGGGAATTACAATTCTGCATGTTTCTATTGAGAGAGAATTACTTTCCTACTAAAAGTAATAAATCATTTTTGGTTCTGTGTTTGGTTCGTGATTATTTGAGTTCACACTCAAAGCAATTCTTGATATGAGAATAGCGAAGAAGGTCATTCGGTTGAAATCCGGGAACAACTAGGATCTACCTTGCTTAAACCATAGGTACTTTTTGGGAAAAGTTTATTATTATAAATATTACAAGCTGACTCAGTTTTCAAAATTTTAATTTTTTGATGTGATAGAAAATTGCTTTTTAAATCGGATTTTCCAACACTTTTCACCTTGGAGTTGGCTTGCAAGTTGGCCATGGGGTCTCAAAACTTGACCTCTAACATTTCTAGAAACAAACAGGAATGGTTGTGGAAAATTAAAGTTCCTCTTAAATCGAATTTTTTCCTTTGGGATTGTAACCACATGATCCTTCCCAATTCTCACTTTTTGATTAAAAGAGGATTTCAAATTGACGATAACTATGCTTTATGCAAAGGTCTTTCCTAAATAGTGGATCTTTTTTCATCATTATGCTGTTGACAAAAGCCTGTAGGCGAGTTTCACCTCAAATAGTCTAGTTTCCCATGCTAACAACCTCAATTGGAATGAAAGGCTTAAGATTAATACCTTATCTAAAGCCTTTCACAATTAGCACTAAGTTCCCATGTATTTGATTTTTTGTTTCTTTTTGTGGGAAACTTGGTTCCTATGAAATACTATTATATTTAGGCTAGCTATAACCAACAGGGTTTTTCTAGCAAAGTGATAAACAAAGTAACAATTTTTTTTCACTATTGCGAGTAAACTTCATGTTCGGGCTCCCCCTAATACCCTTTGTAACACCCCTCACCTTTAGTGAACTGATACATCACGAGCAAGGGATGTCACATTTGGAAACTAAGGCTACTCAAATCATACATCAAATTTTAAAACTTTGTTTTAGGATAGATTGACTCTTTTGAAGTTATTTAATTTATTTCTAGGATTTCTTTAAAATTTGGTTACAAACAGGGGCCATTCGAGACTTATTCGAGTCAAAACAAGGCAAATAGGGTCAATGTCGCGACACTGCAAATTGAGGGTCCGACACTGACTGATGTCACGAGATTGGGCTTCTGATTTTGTGATACCGAAAACACATTACTCTAATTACATTCCAATGTTGCGATGCTGAAGACAAATTATCTATAACATTTTTTGAAACATCTAAAATCAAGTCTAAACTATCATCAATCATTCCATATCACTTTTAAACATTATAAAACATAAATCTCCATCAAAACATCATATAATTCCACATATAACTCAATAAAATTTTAACTAAGTTTGTAAGGTTAACAAAATGATCAAGATTCTTCATGTATTTTCACTAGGAATCTTCTCCATATGCTTTGCATTAATATATGTACATGCCATAATCTATAACCAAATGATCATAATCATACTCTCTTCCAAGCTTTGAGATGTGATGAGTTGAAATGGTATCTTCACTTTAGATCTTTAACTCGATTCTTTACCTACGTGTTGAAAAATAACGCGTTAAGCTTATAAAATCTTAGTAAGTACATCAAGAACTAAAAAACAAAGGTTAACATTTAAATACCTAAATAACAATAATAATATACAAAGAAATTAAATAGAAAGTAACCATAGTGAATTCTTAAACCAACATTCTATAATTCACTTACCAATTCATTAATATAACCAATTACCATTTAAATTATTAGCCCAATTGTATACTCAATAGAAAACATAGGATATGCAGAAGGAACATTGAATCATTTTCACAAATGTGCATACACTACCTAGCACCGAAGTGTAAAGTTAACGAACTGCACCAAAGTGCCACTATCACTAAAGCACATGAAAGTTTCCTAATGGCATGCCATCTGTATCCTACTAGTTCACACCTTGTCTACATGGGCATTTATACGTCAAATTCACTACATTTACTCAACAATTTGAACTTTACATCTTTTACAAATTAGTCTTTATTAACATGAAAATTCACTATACTCTATAAGTCCACTATAACATCGCTTTTTGTCTATTGACTATTACATCACAATTCGTTCAAACCTTATTTATAAATATTTTAGTTCACATGTTTAATTTTGTACATTTTATAGTTTAGTCCATTCTTACTACTATTTCAATATACCAAATCTATTCATTTTGTAATTAAAATCAAATTCATATTTTCACTACTCATTCATCAACTTTATATATATATATTATATTGACATATTCACATAAAAAATAATCATGTCACCATTTTAATATGACTTTCACTTAGATTAATTTAGGTAAAGAAAAATTCTTGAAGTACTTACAATCAAGTGCTTGGATGAGTTCTTTCTTCTTCCTTTACTCATTTTCTACTTCTTTCCCCTTATCAATACGTTATTTGTAACACCCCAAACCCGGCTTGGACGTTATGGCTGAATCTGGCGATGCCACATGGTAGTGTTTTAGAAAACTGTAACTTTGCTTAAAGCATTTTCCGTTTAGAATTCCTCATTATCTTTTATTACTCTAAAATCATGATTCTAACTCAGTCGTTAGATTCCAAAACATTATACGTTGCGGAAGCTTTTTAAACAGGTTATGTTCTTGTGGGTATTTTGCTAAAACACATGCATTTTTTTAAAAACCGTGTTTTACCTCCTTCTAGTAGATATATATAGAAAATAGTATAAAATCCAAATTTTAGGTAAAAATCCATAGAGGCCATTATTACAAAAAAAATACCCCAAAATAAACTTAAAATTTTAAATAAGCATCAATATAAAAAAGAAGTCGTGTGCCCACCGTTGAGCCCTCCGCTACACCGATCCACCTATGTCTAGAGATTACCTGTACAAATTAAACAGAAAAGGTGAGTTTACGTAAACTTAGTGTGTAATCCCCATGCAAACAATCAGATAATCTCAGTTCGGGCGTAAGCCCTTTTCAATTTCAGTATCAACATCGATTTAGGCCTTAGCCCATTTCAGTAACAGTGAGCACTAGGGCCTTAGCCCATCACAGTATAATAACAGTAACAGATATACAATCAGAAAATCCTACCCAACCAGCCTCTACACTCCATCTTTGTCCAACCCTACACTCCATGTGGGGATATAATCAACTGATCGTGTCGAGTCTTAAAATTTATAAAAGAATGATCGAACCTAAAAACTAACTAAGACAACGATGGAGGCAAGTGCACCTATCAAACAATAGTATAGTTTAATGGCAAAACCGGATTGTCGAACCCAAAGGAACCAAAAGTACTAATACTAACTTTCTTTTTATTATGTAGCCTAAGAATTAAGAGAATTATTATCTAATCTAAAATTAACTAACTACTAAGCTAAAGATGCGAAGACAAAGAGATTGAATTGGGGAATACTTGAGGGAAAAACCAATTGATTAAGACAATACTCGAGGAAGAATCCACCTAGACTTCACTTGTTATCTAACTCTGAACCAGACGATTTAATCACTTGACTTGATCCATAAGATTCCCTAATTTATATTAATACCTCTTTCGAGGCTATTAACGTCTAACCCTAGGTTGATTAATTGAAATTTCTTTCTAATTAAAACCCATAGAATTGCATTAACTCGATCTATGGACTCCCATATTAGGTTTGACCCTAATTCGGTAGATTTTTGTCATCCTATTTCTAGGGTTGTGACCAACTCCGCTTAACTATGCTAGATTTACTCTTAAACAGGGACTTTTTCTCCACTGCCTAAGCACATTAGTACTTGGATTAATATCCTGAAATATCAAAGCAAGAATTAAGAACACATAGTTAAGAATAAATCAAGTATTTATCATACAGCTCAGAAATCAATAACAAGATTCGTCTTAGGTTTTATCCCCCTCAGGTATTTGAGGGTTTAGTTCATAATTATAAAAGAATACATCTTAGAAGAAAAAATAAAACAAAACACAAAGAAGACCCTAAAACCCCCTGAAGGAATTGAAGGAGAGATCCTCCGTCTTGAGTATGATTCTGGCTTCTTGAGATGAATCAACTGGCTTTCTTCGAGTGAATCCCACAATTTGGCCCCTCTGGCTTGGTTCCTTGGCCTAGCCGAACGCCTCCCTTAAAGGTTGGCCTCTAGGGTGTTTATATAGGCTTTTGGAATGCCTTTCTTTGCCTCTAAGTACCCTATTCGGAATAGAACTCTTCTTTGCTACTGCAGGGACACGCCCATGGCACACGCCCGTGTGATTCGAGGCTAGGCCACGTTCGGGTCTGTTAATGAGGCATGACCGTATAGTCTTGGGCCCAGGCCGTGTGTAATTTGTGTTAGGCCCATTTTCTCTATCTTTGGCCCGTTTCTCGTTCTTTTCATCCTCCGATGTTCTCTTGAGTATAAAACATGAAAACAAAGGATTAAGAGCACCTATTTCCATAATTAAAGGAATAAATCATCCAAAAGTATGCTAAATATGGGATTAAAATGTGTTCATATTATGGTTTATCAAATACCCCCACACTTAAGCTTTTGCTTGTCCTCAAGTAAAATTCTTAACTCACAACTAAAACGAACTTCCCTCAATTCATAATATTTATTGATAATGTTTCATCATGATTCATAGATAATTTATACATGGATAATTTAACTAAAAGAGTCCTGAAGATTCAAACAATCAAAGTCATAAGTTTGTAGCACGAAAACATAGGTGTTTCCCCTTATCTAAATAATTACCTTTAATTCAAAATTGACAAGAGTTGATATCCTCACTAAAGATTCACTCAAATCACTAAAGGTGTTTTAAGGGTCAAAATGAAGCACTCAACAGTTAAACATGAAAAGTTATTACCATAGGCTTGCATGAAAATCAAATCTCCACCACTATAAAATGAGATGATACACAAATCAAAAGGTCTTTAAGGGGTTGTAATGGGGCTTAGGTTAAAGGTGTGGATAAAGGTGAATTAGAAGGTTAGAATCGAGTTTGAATTAATAAATTACCTAACTAGAAAAATGAACTAATCTGAATAATTACATCAATTAAAAACTTGAAATATTAATAATACGAGCTTCTTATTCAAGATGTTGAATTTAAACGTATAAGCTCACTTAATTATAGAACTAATAATGAATATACTTGATTTTTTTAAAGAACAAATCAATAAATACATAATATAAGAAAAAATTCAACTATTGAAATAAAATAATTAGCAACCGATCAAATCAAGTCTCGATAGAAGGGTAGTCAAAAGGAATGGTGATAACAAATACAATATGGGTTTTGGGTTAATATTAGTGGGTGAGTCAATAAAAAGGTTGTTAGGATCAAAAGGGTTCACTAGGGGTTAATTGTGAAGGTAGACTTTTGGTGGAGAAGTGGGTTAAATCCTAGGTGCCTTTGTCATCTCAGTATATCAAATCAAAGGTGTGGTCTCGACATGTATAATCGAAGTAAGTTCTAGAATAACAAATAATGTTGGCACACTCATAATCAATAAAGTGAGCATGAAAAAAAATGTATGCTCTAAAAGGTTCAAAATCTCACAAAAATTATGGGTTTTTGATGACAACATGACTTCTTGAGATGAATCAACTGGCTTTCTTTGAGTGAATCCCACAATTTGGCCCCTCTTGTAACACCCCAAACCTGGCCCAAAACACTATGGCCGAGTCCAGAATGTTACTGGAAAAGTGTTGAAAAGAATTCGGTTTTGAAGGTGTAAATAAGTTTTAAATTCTACAACAAAAAAAATTCCGCTCTAAAATGGGGTTTGTCGATTAAAGTAGTAATTTTGTCAATGAATCAAATCTTCCGGGTGGTGTAAAGTTTAAATCGTTGTTTGTACGAGAATTTCGAGAAAAACAAATTGTTCCCTAGTAAACCGAATTTTGAAAACTTTCAATTTTATTTCTAGGTTGTAATTGGCTTAAAGTTGTTTAATTAACAAATCCGGCTTAAATCCATAAAATCCCAAAATAGTTAGAGTGGCCTTATTACATAATAAAATAACCCAAATAATATCCAAACAGTTTAAAATATAAATAGAATTTACGAAAACAACTTCTACATGGCCACCTCGATTTCGCTCCAGCCCGGTCCAACGAGTTACGAATTACCTGAATTGTTTTAAAAAAGACAGAGTGAGTCACCAGACTCAGTGTGCAATTAATTCACTTGATTCCACCAATGGGCTAAGACCCAAATCCACATCAACCCCATACCACGCATGATGATGCAAAATGTTAACCCAACCCAACCTAGTATCCAACCGCTACACACCACCAGATATCCATCCACCACACACACGGGATTACTAAATCGACCCTCCATCCGCTACACACATCTTTGGCAGTCTATGTCGACGGCACACTGCTCAAAGTCCACTTAATGGTCCAGCCACTGATCCACGTGATTAAATCACAAGTATCCACGATGAGACTCAAGGTCGTCATCAATCCACGATGAGGCTCGAGGCCAACATCAATCCACAATGAGGCTCGAGGCCATCATTAATCCACATATATTAATATATACACACTTCCCCTTTTTCAATATATATATATCCCGAATCCCATGCACATGCAACATATTATGATGAAATGACATTGTAATCCTATGAACATATCAGATATGCGTACAAAACCTACTAACATAGATCCACATATATCCATCCACATTTTTGATGTAGGAAATGGACTAACCTGGTTACCAGATTACCCAATATGGGTAACAACACCACCACAGCCACTATTTCGGCTACCACACATATCACATGCATTTAATTAATTTAGACAAGGAAATAGTGTAATAACTACACATCTGATAACCCGTAATACCACGCCCTCTATGTCGACGCTATCACTAACAGACACTATCGCTATTTTCCTACGATCCTGTTTCGAAGCTGGCCCACACCCCGGTGGCCAATCATGAACCGTTGAAACTGATTGCTTCTTAAATTTAGGGGTAGGGACTACATGTCCAACCCCTTTCTCTCCTTGGCTGATACTCGAATCCATCAAACAAAGTCTTTGATCAGAAGACCCGGGTTAAAATGTTGAATAGGAAAGAATAACGAACCAAATAAATGCTAAGATCGAAAGAGCATCCTTACCAAAGTCGACCTAAATCTCAAGGCTCTCACTTGAACTTAGAAGTTGTCAAAACCCCTGCATAAGCCTTGTTAGATTCGGCTCTAACACCTATGGACAACAGAAGTGGCCTTTGGCCGAACGTTACCTACTTACCTTGATTGAACGAATCCTGAAAGGTCCTTAACTCCTTTAACGTTGGCTTATACAGAAAACCCAAAATCACCCCTTCATAGATTTGGCCACATAAAAAAAATAGGGTTAGTCTTTTGGTTTCGACAAACCAAAAAGAATAAGAAAAAAGATCTAAATAAAAGAGGGCTCCTTACCATAATTATTAGGAACCAATTGAGAGAGCTTTAACAATGACTGAATGATGGCGCTTCCTCTAGCGAATGACAACCGATAAGTGTTACCACCAAAGTGAGATATTCGGCTTTGAAGAATAACAAGAGAAGAAAAGGAAAGAATGGAGAGGGCTCAAAGAGATTCGGCTATGGTTTCACAATTGGGGAAAGTTCATTCGGTTACCATCAACAACGAAACAAATGGGTTATTCGACTTTTGAAGATAAGAGAATCGGTGAATAGAAGAATAGAGGATTGGGGTTTATGGGGTTTCAGCTATTGAGAAGAATAGAGGGTAAAATTCGGCTTCCTTACAAAAGAAGTGAGGGTTGTCAAAATGAAAAAAATAGAGAGAAGAGGAGAGAAGATGCACACAATGCCCAAAATGATCACTTCTATATTCGACTTTTGGTCACATGAAAAGAAAGTAAAAGAGAGTGTTTTACTAACACTTTCTAAAAGAGAACTAAAGGAGGAAAATGCAAAGATGGACGCCCACACTACTAGCATGATTAAGCACCTACTCCCCCTTACATGACCGAAAATGCCACCCCTAGAATCCCAAATTCGCCAACTCTCACCCCTTCTCCTTATCCCTTATTTTCTCCTAACTTCCTTCCACTCCACTCATTCAAACACATTTGAATGATTCAAACTCCTATCTCCTTGATAGCCACACATTTGAATTCGTTGACTCATTCAACATGCCACCCAAGAAGTGTCCAAGTCGATCTCTAACACCTCCCCTCCTTGACGTAAAAACAACCTCCAAAATACAGACCATGCTATTCGAACCTCCCCCCTGCAACTCCCTTTGACGCAAACTCCCTTGCCCCTTAGGTAACGTCCCCTTGCCACTCCACCACTCCTCTTATTGTGTAAATAAACACCACATTAAATCCCTTAAGGCCTAACTCCCCTAGCTCCTCCCTAAAGGCTTCAAACTAGAAATTTTCACTAAGGCTTCTACCTAACCCCAAGGTTTCCCGAAGCCCCCAAACACACTCAAACAGCATATTGAGCATACTAACACATAGATATAAATTGAAATGCATGACCCCTAACTCCCGGATGTTACACCTTTGGCTTGGCTTCTTGGCCTAGCTAAACACCTCCCCTGAAGGTTGGCCTCTAAGGTGTTTATATAGGCTTTTGGAATGCCTTTCTTTGCCTCTAAGTACCCTATTCCAAATAGAACTCTTCTTTACTACTGCAGGGACACACCCATGGCCCATGCTCATGTGATTCGAGGCCGGCCGTGTTCGGGTTTGTTAATGAGGCACCCACTGTGTGGTATTGGGGCCAGTAGTGTGTAATTTGTGTTAGGCCCATTTTCTCCGCTTTTAGCCTATTTCTCATTCTTTTCATCCTTCATTGCTCTCCTGAGTATAAAACATGAAAACAAAGGATTAAGAGCTCCTATTTCCATAATTAAAAGAATAAATCATCCAAAAGTATGCTAAATATGGGATTAAAATGTGTTCATATTATGGTTTATCATCAACCCACCCATCCCTACACTCCAAATAGCACCGAATGCAGCACTAGACAGTAATTTGCAGTTGTGCTACCAGTAAGTTAGGCTCGAAGCCTTTCAGTATACTTCCTACAATCAATGTCAATCCTCAACCCAATACAATGCATCATACAATTATGTCATGCCCAATCATGGTATATCACATTTATATAGTACAAGACAAACAACATGCTCAATATACTGATCATTCGGTTAGAGTCTAGGTAATCTTACCGACCCTACAAGATATGTTCACAGATTGTCTCGAGTGACTCGTGCAACCTTAGAATTAAATTAGTGAAAATGGGCTCACACGCCCATATTGTTTGCCCGTGTAGGCCCACACATCCATGTGGCCCACACGGCCTATATTAGCCTTGGTCGTGTGGATCACACGACCTGACCCAAAATCCCACACGCCCATGTGGCTCATCCGTGTGGCCCACACGGCCCAATTGGTCAAGCCTGTGTTTCACACATGACCTTGCTTGGCCGTCACACGGCCGTGTTGCCTGCCCACAGCCTGGCTCGTTGATCATACGGCCGTGTTATGGCTTACAGCCTTGCACACGGCCTACCACATGGGCTACCACACGTCCGTGTGGCATTGACATAGAGCTTTTTTGGCTTTTTGTCGAGACGAGTTTTCAGTGTTTCGGGTACAAACTTGGTTTCGATTGAAGCTAAAACGATTCCCGAGCACTCTAGAACCTATATTCGATAATCCAAAACCAACGTTCAGTGATTTTAGCAAAATTTAATCAAAATTATAACACGATAAACATCCTTCAACAACCCAAAAGCCTTACCTCCGATCGAACAGCAGGGACTTTATAACCTCACACCGTTAATGGCTAATCTCCAGCCCCTTAATTGACTCCTAACAATCAAATGAACATTTCTCTTAATTCACTTATCCAGGAACATATTTAGGATAAAACATAAACAAAACTTACCGATCACTTCGACATCATACAAACCCAATCGAGTTAATGGAAAAAGAAACGAAAAGGGGAAGAAATGGGGGAGAATTTTGGCACTAAGGTGGAGAGGAAAAGGAAGGGAAAACTGTGTAGATTTTTGTGAAAAAGAAAAGACTGACAGAATATACGATAACCACCCTTAATCCCTTATTTTTCTCCTAAAACCGTCCACTACACTCCCACTATCCCTCAAAAACTTAGCATTTTACTACACTTCAAACTCTTCCCCATAATCACACAAAAATAAAGGCAAAGCAGGGAATCGAACATAGGACCTCCAACAATCCACTTAACCACCAGACCAGCAGGCCCATTCTGATATATTTTTACCAACCTTAAACTAAAAGCCTACTGACCCCCAGTGAGAGTTTATTCATAAAAAAATGCCAAAATTTATCCAAGTTGTGACTTAAGCTTGGGACCTCTCACACATACCCAGAACACATAAACATCGAAGCAGATAGACATTGTGTCAATTTCAAATACCAAAATTTAAAAATTTTGGGTGTTACATTATTGATCACCTCTATTCTTTTTCTCATCATTAACATATCACACATATACAAGATTGGTACGAAATGATACTGAGATGGATGCGAAACATGATCACAAGTTTTTCCAAGTCACGAATTTAACTTATGGCCCTAGACGATTGGAAAGAAACTTGGATTTTGACACAACCTAAAACGCATAAGCGAATCCAAGTCAAATAAAAATTAAAAAATTAATTAGAATAAATAACTAAGATAAATAAAATAGAACAATAGATCAAATATTAGAACAATAAATAAGAAAATAAAAAAGATAGATTGAATAGATGGAACATGGCGCGTTGAAGTCCTAAGGAGCCTTGAAAACAAGAAGAATCCACAACCCACTTCAAGTGGATTTAATTTACCCTCTAAGAAAGAAAATTTGGTAAGAAAAAGTTTGAAGATGATCCCCACAATCTGAAAAGATTGTTAAAACTCTTCTAAAAGAAAACTCAAGATAAATCTTTGAAAAGAAAAACTCAAAGAGAATTTATTAACTTAAAAGAGCAGTTGTTGAATAAAAATGGAAAGGCCTTTATATAGGCTAGCTAAATAAATCTAAATAAAACTCTTAAGTACTATAACTCTAATTAACCTAAACAAGGAGTAGTTTTAAACTAATCTTTTTATTGTCATAAAACTCCTAAATAACTTCAAAATACTTAATAATTATAAAAAATTTGAGATAAAAATAATAAAATAATAAAAGCTGATAAATACAATATTGATTCATATATAGTAAAAATTAAGCTTAAAAACCAAACCCAATATGATTTAAACTCGTATTAAAAACTTGTCATATTTGCTCTAGGAATTCATTCATGCTAGCCTTCACTAAAACAGTCATAACTTGAGCTCCCAAACTCAATATTGTGTGATTCAAAGTTTTTTCAAATATAAGAGATATATCTTTAAAACCAAGGAGACATCTTAACCAAGAAATGCTTGGATCCCATCCAAAAGTGCTCGCAAGTCTACAAATGCCCCAAACTTAAAAGCGGCAACTTTGGTGAATGGAATTCAATAAATTTCACCCATTTTGTGCATGTATCATTCCTTGTTTCCTCAAAAGATTCATCCTCACACTTTCCTTTGATCTTATTGTTGGGACTTGAGGTAGTGTAAGCCCATCACATCCATGGGTCTAAAATTGGGCCTTGAGACTCGTGATCAAATATTAAATATCAAAATAATAATCACATATCATTTCCATGCACTTTTAATGAAATAAAATGAAATTGTTAAAGAAACCCTATCATCCTTACCTTGAACTTTACCCAAATACCTAACTTCACTTTTATCTCTCCTCCAATGTGAACACTAGTTAACCTCACAAGAAACTTAGATTGCTATGATGTTTCTCTATTGATTTCACTAATCCATGGAAAATTTTGAATTTTTGAGCCTAAGGTGATTGAAAATGGTAGAAAGGACTAAAATGAAACAAAATAAAATTGGTTTTCCTAAGAAATAAGGGTGACATGAAAAGAAAAGAGGTGAAGATGGGAGAGATTACTACATCTATCTATTTGATTTAATATTTTAAATTGTTAATATTATTTAAAAATAATTAAATAAATCTCCTTCTCGCACGGGCCACCTTGCATCCTCTCCGACCCCATCCGATCAACATGTCACTGCGATGTTGGATAAATAATTGGGTGAGTCATAATGACTCAAGTGTAATTAAAACCATCAAATCCACCCACATGCTAGCCACATAACATCCCAATTATCAAATGCAACATGTAAATATAACCATTTAGACATTACCATAACTGGCTTGGCACACAATCAAATCATATTCAAGCACTGGCTAGCCCTTTTCTCATCGATCCATCGATCACCGGCTTGGCCCATTTCACGTATGTTCTTAAAACATACCTATTCATATTCCATATTGGGCTTGGCCCATTTCCATATCAATTTATAACAAAACCATGCAATATGAAACCCAACCCAATCCTAAGGTCCATCCGCTACACACCCCTTAACCACCTACCACACACTGGGGACTATCGAGTCACCCTCTCCTTTTATCTCCAAAAGGCAACCATGCCATCCACGATGTAGCGTAGCTAACATCAAACCACGATGGAGCACACGGCAATCCATCAAGCCACGATATGGCATAAAGCCGATATCAATCAAGGTAACCACGCGAACTAAATCGCAAAGATCCACAACGACCTCGGGCCAACGCCAATCCACGATGTAGCACAAAGTCGACATCAACCACGCACTCAAGTACACCCCATCCTTCTTTCATAAACCCACCCATGCACATGTAACATAATATAATGACAATGTGATGCATGTGCATGTCATTCACAAACATAGGCATACACTCATATTTAAATAAATGACAACAATATTAACAATTTGCTATTTACCTGATCAGCGTCATACCCCTTTTAGGGTATCTATTGCACTTTACCATCGCACTTATTAGTAAGCATAAAACATAAGCGGATATCACATAAAACCCTAAACAATGGCTAACTACACACCTTATAACCTCAAGCTCTAAACCTCGATCCCGACGCTTATCGCTTAGCGAGACTACAAGATTTGCTTATCGTCATTGTACGCCCACACCGGGGCCAATCTCGTCATGATGAAAACCGATCTCTTTTTGAACTTCGGGATGGGAGCTTTCCCTTTCCCCTCTTGACTGGCACTTGCATCCATCGACACTTAATCAGAATCACACCATTAATCAACAAGTCATAATCTACTATTATTGAACTTAGATCACCTAATAACATCCTTACCGAAACACTGAGATCCCGAAGGCTCTCCTTTGCTTCTGTCGATTTGGCCCTAAAAGATCATAGCCACCACTCGGTCAACACAAGAACATAAACAATGGCCTAAGGCCGAATATCCAACCACTTACCCTTTTAATTAAATCTCAAACACCAATGGAATTGCCGAAAATCCCAGATACAAGACCATTAGAATCGGCCATACAAAAATCCATGGAAAGGCCCTTTGGTCGAATACCTTACCACCCTTACCTTGATGAGTTCAAACAATTGAGACTTTCCTTTAGACTCCTTGGCTGGCTACAAACAAGCAAAACACATCACTTATAGTCTATAGAGCATTCGCCAACCCACACTAAGGCCAACCATTCGGTTTTGGCCATTAAAACAAGTAACTAAAACACTTACCCACAAGCTTTAGATGTCGACAACACCACACTTCATGATTCTGCTTCAATCTTGGCGAAAAAGAAAGAAGGTAGAGAGGTGAAGGTTTCGCTAGGCTTCTAAAACAAGATGGAATATTCAACTAAAGAACGAAAAAATAGAAGTAGATGTAATATAAGGTTTAGGGGTTCAAGTGGACATTCGGCTATTAGCAAAATTTGGGAGACACAACTACTACTTTTGATCAAGAAACTAAAAGAATAATTTCGCACTTGCCATAAAAGAAGGAAAAAAATATGAAAAGGGTGCTCTCCTATTTATAAAATTCTACCTCCTCCCCTTGAAGACTCCAAAATTTGGCCACCACATACTAATTCAATCTAATTTGAATTAGTCCACTTCATATTTTAATCAAAGCAAAGACCACCCTCCAGTTTAAAATACAAGATAAAATAAAATAATATTAACCATTATCCCAATCAATTGAAAAAACAAAATACAAAACTCATCCTTATCACTCCTTCCAACCGAATCCAAAAATGCTTAAACTACCAAATCAACATCCAACAAGAATTATACTTCAAATGCAACACCCATGTGCCGTCCCACACCTTCCAACTCATGGCAAAAAGACCACAACAAAATAAAATTCCAAATGCAACACTCTGATTCGAACACAGACTGGAACCTCACTCGCTTCCTCCAACGCCTGTGCCACTTTCGACACTTAACTTTCATGATATATGGCCCCAAAGATTTTATTTTAAATCCAACCTACTTCAGCCCATCACCAAACAACAAAATAAAACTCCATAATACAGCTCCGTGCCCTCAAACCATGACCTCACTCCCTCCAGTACTTAAGTAGCGCCTAAGAGCCACTCGCCAATTGGACTTTCATGTCCATCAACTTGACATTTATTCTTAAGGCCTACTTAGCCAAATCCTTGATGCAAAAATAAAACAAAGTTGTCGCCAAAGAAACTCGAACCTTGCTCCCTTAGGCGCCACCTTCCAAAGCCCCCAAGCAACAGACAACCACTTTGCCAATACCTTTCATGTGCCTTAACCTTCCAAATAAATTTCTTAAGCCGCCTAAAGCCCACTCCATTTCTTAACCCTAAAATTAAAACTTTTCCTAAGCCTTCCCTTTACCCGAGCATTCTTAAAACCTCTAAAACACCTCCAAACACACCCAAAACCTACCAACACCGAATTATACTTAAATTACCTAGCCCCTAAACCAGGTGTTACAACTAGGGCCTTAGCCCATCACAGTATAATAATAGTAACACATATGCAATCAGAAAATCCTACCCAACTAGCCTCTACACTCCATCTTTGTCCAACCCTACACTCCATGTGGGGATATAATCAACTGATCGTGTGTCAGAGTCTTAAAAATTTATAAAAAGAATGATCGAACCTGAAAACTAACTAAGACAACGATGGAGGCAAGTGCACCTATCGAACAATAGTATAGTTTAATGGCAAAACCGGATTGTCGAATCCAAAGGAACCAAAAGTGCTAATACTAACTTTCTTTTTATTATGTAGCCTAAGAATTAAGAGAATTGTTATCTAATCTAAAATTAACTAACTACTAAGCTAAAGATGCGAAGACAAAGAGATTGAATTGGGGAATACTTGAGGAAAACCAATTGATTAAGACAATACTAGGAAGAATCCACCTAGACTTCACTTGTTATCTAACTCGAACGCATTTATTTAATCACTTGACTTGATCCATAAGATTCCCTAATTTATATTAATACCTCTTTCAAGGCTATTAACGTCTAACCCTAGGTTGATTAATTGAAATCTCTTTCTAATTAAAACCCATAGAATTGCATCAACTCGATCTATGGACTCCCATATTAGGTTTGACCCTAATTCGGTAGATTTTCGTCATCCTATTTCTAGGGTTGTGACCAACTCCGCTTAACTATGCTAGATTTACTCTTAAATAGGGACTTTTTCTCCACTGCCTAAGCACATTAGTACTTGGATTAATATCCTGAAATATCAAAGCAAGAATTAAGAACACATAGTTAAGAATAAATCAAGTATTTATCATACATTTCGTAAATCAATAACAAGATTCGTCTTAGGTTTCATCCCCCTCAGGTATTTGAGGGTTTAGCTCATAATTATAAAAGAATACATCTTAGAAGAAAAAATAAAACAAAACACAAAGAAGACCCTAAAACCCCCTAAAGGAATTGAAGGAGAGATCCTCCGTCTTGAGTACGATTATGGCTTCTTGAGATGAATCAACTGGCTTTCTTCGAGTGAATCCCACAATTTGGCCCCTCTGGCTTGGCTCCTTGGCCTAGCAGAACGCCTCCCTTGAAGGTTGGCCTCTAGGGTGTTTATATAGGCTTTTGGAATGCCTTTCTTTTCCTATAAGTACCATATTCTGAATAGAACTCTTCTTTGCTACTGCAGGGACACGCCCATGGCACACGCCCGTGTGATTCGAGGCTAGGCCATGTTTGGGTCTGTTAATGAGGCACGATCGTATGGTCTTGGGCCTAGGCCGTGTGTAATTCTTGTTAGGCCCATTTTCTCTATTTTTGGCCCGTTTCTCGTTCTTTTCATCCTCCGATGCTCTCTTAAGTATAAAACATGAAAACAAAGGATTAAGAGCACCTATTTCCATAATTAAAGGAATAAATCATCCAAAAGTATGCTAAATATGGGATTAAAATGTGTTCATATTATGGTTTATCAAATACCCCCACATTTAAGCTTTTGCTTGTCCTCAAGTAAAATTCTCAACTCACAACTAAAACGAACTTCCCTCAATTCATAATATTCATTGATAATGTTTCATCATGATTCATAGATAATTTATACATGGATAATTTAACTAAAAGAGTCCTGAAGATTCAAACAATCAAAGTCATAAGTTTGTAGCACGAAAACATAGGTGGTTCCCCTTATCTAAATAATTACCTTTAATTCAAAATTGACAAGAGTTGATATCCTCACTAAAGATTCACTCAAATCACTAAAGGTGTTTTAAGGGTCAAAATAAAGCACTCAACAGTCAAACATGAAAAGTTATTACCATAGGCTTGCATGAAAATCAAATCTTCACCACTATAAAATGAGATGATACACAAATCAAAAGGTCTTTAAGGGGTTGTAATGGGGCTTAGGTTAAAGGTGTGGATAAAGGCTGAATTAGAAGGTTAGAATCGAGTTTGAATTAATAAATTACCTAACTAGAAAAATGAACTAATCCTGAATAATTACATCAATTAAAAACTTGAAATACTAATAATACGAGCTTCTTATTCAAGATGTTGAATTTAAACGTATAAGCTCACTTAATTATAGAACTAATAATGAATATACTTCGATTTTTTTTAAAGAACAAATCAATAAATACATAATATAAGAAAAAAATTCAACTATTGAAATAAAATAATTAGGCAACTGATCAAATCAAGTCTCGATAGAAGGGTAGTCAAAAGGAATGGTGATAACAAATACAATATGGGTTTTGGGTTAATATTAGTGGGTGAGTCAATAAAAAGGTTGTTAGGATCAAAAGGGTTCACTAGGGGCTAATTGTGAAGGTAGACTTTTGGTGGAGTAAGTTGGTTAAATCCTAGGTGCCTTTGTCATCTCAGTATATCAAATCAAAGGTGTGGTCTCGACATGTATAATCGAAGTAAGTTCTAGAATAACAAATCAATGTTGGCACACTCATAATCAATAAAGTGAGCATGAAAAAAAATGTATGCTCTAAAAGGTTCAAAATCTCACAAAAATTATGGGTTTTTGATGACAACACGACTTCTTGAGATGAATCAACTGGCTTTCTTTGAGTGAATCCCACAATTTGGCCCCTCTTGTAACACCCAAAACCTGGCCCAAAACACCACGGCCGAGACAAGAATGTTGCTGGAAAAGTGTTGAAAAGAATTTGGTTTTGAAGGTGTAAATAAGTTTTAAATTCTACAACCAAAAAAATTTCGCTTTAAAATGGGGTTTGTCGATTAAAGTAGTAATTTTGTCAACGAATCAAATCTTCTGGGTTGTGTAAAGTTTAAATCGTTGTTTGTACGAGAATTTCGAGAAAAACAAATTGTTCCCGAGTAACCCGAATTTTGAAAACTTTCAATTTTATTTCCAGGTTGTAATTGGCTTAAAGTTGTTTAATTAACAAATCCGGCTTAAATCCATAAAATCCCAAAATAGTTAGAGTGGCCTTATTACATAATAAAATAACCCAAATAATATCCAAACAGTTTAAAATATAAATAGAATTTACGAAAACAACTTCTACATGGCCACCTCGATTTCGCTCCAAATTTCTACCCCAATGAGTTACTGAATTACGAATTGTTTTAAAAACAGCAGTGAGTCACCAGACTCAGTGTGCAATTAATTCACTTGATTCCACCAATGGGCTAAGATCCAAATCCACATCAACCACATACTACGCATGATGATGCAAAATGTTAACCCAACCCAACCTAGTATCCAACCGCTACACACCACCCGTATATCCATCCACCACACACCTGGGGATTACTAAATCGACCCTCCATCCGCTACACACATCTTTGGCAGTCTATGCCGACGGCACACTGCTCAAAGTCCACTTAATGGTCCAGCCACTGATCCACGTGATTAAATCACAATTATCCACGATGAGACTCAAGGTCGTCATCAATCCACGATGAGGCTCGAGGCCAACATCAATCCACAATGAGGCTCGAGGCCATCATTAATCCACATATATTAATATATACACACTTCCCCTTTTTCAATATATATATATCCCGAATCCCATGCACATGCAACATATTATGATGAAATGACATTGTAATCCTATGAACATATCAGATATGCGTACAAAACCTATTAACATAGATCCACATATATCCATCCACATTTTGATGTAGAAATGGACTAACACAGTTACCAGATTACCCAATGTGGGTAACAACACCACCACGACCACTATTTCGCTACCACACATATCACATGCATTTAATTAATTTGGACAAGGAAATAGTGTAATAACTACACATCTGATAACCCGTAATACCACGCCCTCTACGTCGACGCTATCACTAACCGACACTACCACTGTTTGCCTATGATCCTGTTTCGAAGCTGGCCCACACCCGGTGGCCAATCATGAACAATGAAACCGATTGCTTCTTAAATTTAGGGGTAGGGACTACATGTCCAACCCTTTTCTCTCCTTGGCTGATACTCGAATCCATCAAATAAAGTCTTTGATCAAGACCCGGGTTAAAATGTTGAATAGGAAAGAATAACGAACCAAATAAATGCTAAGATCGAAAGAGCATCCTTACCAAAGTCGACCTAAATCTGAGGCTCTCACTTGAACTTAGAAGTTGTCAAAACCCGCATAAGCCTTGTTAGATTCGCTCTAACACCTATGGACAATGTATGGCCTTTGGCCAACGTTACCTACTTACCTTGATTGAACGAATCCTGAAAGGTCCTTAACTCCTTTAACGTTGGCTTATACAGAGAACCCAAAATCACCTCTTCATAGATTTGGCCACATAAAAAAAATAGGGTTAGTCTTTTGGTTTTGGAAAACCAAAAAGAATAAGGAAAAAGATCTAAATAAAAGAGGGCTACTTACCACAATTATTAGGAACCAATTGAGAGAGCTTTAACAATGACCTAATGATGGCGCTTCCTCTAGCGAATGACAACCGATAAGTGTTACCACCAAAGTGAGATATTCTATTTGAAGAATAACAAGAGAAGAAAAGGAAAGAATGGAGAGGGCTCAAAGAGATTCGGCTATGGTTTCACAATTGGGGAAAGTTCATTCGGTTACCATCAACAACGAAACAAATGGGTTATTCGGCTTTTGAAGATAAGAGAATCGGTGAATAGAAGAATAGAGGATTGGGGTTTATGGGGTTTCGGCTATTGAGAAGAATGGAGGGTAAAATTCGGCTTCCTTGCAAAAGAAGTGAGGGTTGTCAAAATGAAAAAAATAGAGAGAAGAGGAGAGAAGATGCACACAATGCCCAAAATGATCACTTCTATATTCGACTTTTGGTCACATGAAAAGAAAGTAAAAGAGAGTGTTTTACTAACACTTTCTGCAAAGAGAACTAAAGGAGGAAAATGCAAAAGATGGACACCCACACTACTAGCACAGATTCGGCACCTACTCCCCCCCTTACATGACCGAAAATGCCACCCCCTAGAATCCCAAATTCGGTCAACTCTCACCCCCTTCTCCTTATCCCTTATTTTTCTCCTAACTTCCTTCCACTCCACTCATTCAAACACATTTGAATGATTCAAACTCCTATCTCCCTTCATAGCCACACATTTGAATTCGTTGACTCATTCAACATGCCACCCAAGAAGTGTCCAAGTCGATCTCTAACACCTCCCCTCCTTGACGTAAAAACAACCTCCAAAATGCAGACCATGCTATTCGAACCTCCCTCCCTGCAACTCCCTTTGATGCAAACTCCCTTGCCCCTAAGGTAGCGTCCCCTTGCCACTCCACCACTCCTCTTGTTGTGTAAATAAACACCACATTAAATCCCTTAAGGCCTAACTCCCCTAGCTCCTCCCTAAAGGCTTTAAACTAGAAATTTTCACTAAGGCTTCTACCTAACCCCAAGGTTTCCCGAAGCCCCCAAACACACTCAAACAGCATATTGAGCATACTAACACATAGATATGAATTGAAATGCATGACCCCTAACTCCCGGATGTTACACCTCTGGCTTGGCTTCTTGGCCTAGCTGAACACCTCCCCTGAAGGTTGGCCTCTAAGGTGTTTATATAGGCTTTTGGAATGCCTTTCTTTGCCTCTAAGTACCCTATTCCGAATAGAACTCTTCTTTGCTGTTGTAGGGACACACCCATGGCCCATGCTCATGTGATTCGAGGCCAGGCCGTGTTCGGGTTTGTTAATGAGGCACGACCGTGTGGTATTGGGCCCAGGCCGTGTGTAATTTGTGTTAGGCCCATTTTCTCCGTTTTTAGCCTATTTCTCATTCTTTTCATCCTTCATTGCTCTCCTGAGTATAAAACATGAAAACAAAGGATTAAGAGCTCCTATTTCCATAATTAAAAGAATAAATCATCCAAAAGTATGCTAAATATGGGATTAAAATGTGTTCATATTATGGTTTATCGTCAACCCACCCATCCCTACACTCCAAATAGCACCGAATGCAGTACTAGACAGTAATTTGCAGTTGTGCTACCAGTAAGTTAGGCTCGAAGCCTTTCAGTATACTTCCTACAATCAATGTCAATCCCCAACCCAATACAATGCATCATACAATTATGTCATGCCCAATCATGGTATATCACATTTATATAGTACAGTACAAACAACATGCTCAATATACAGTCATTCAATTAGGAGTCTAGGTAATCTTACCGACCCTACAGTATGTTCACAGTTGTCTCGAGTGACTCGTGCAACCTTAGAATTAAATTAGTGAAAATGGGCTCACACGCCCATATTGTTCTGCCCGTGTAGGCCCACACATCCATGTGGCCCACACGGCCTATATTAGCCTTGGTCGTGTGGATCACACGACCTGACCCAAAATCCCACACGCCCATGTGGCTCACCCGTGTGGCCCACACGGCCCAATTGGTCAAGCCTGTGTTTCACACACGACCTTGTTTGGCGCCACACTACCGTAGTGTCGCCTTCCACGGCTGCTCGTTGATCATCACGTACCGTGTTGTGGCTTACAACCTTGCACACAGCCTACCATATGGGCTACCACACGTCCGTGTGGCATTGATATGGAGCTTTTTTGGCTTTTTGTCGAGACGAGTTTTCAGTGTTTCGGGTACACACCTGGTTTCGATTGAAGCTAAAACAATTCCCGAGCACTCCAGAACCTATATTCGATAATCCAAAACCAACGTTCAATGATTTTAGCAAAATTTAATCAAAATTATAACACGATAAACATCCTTCAACAACCCAAAAGCCTTACCTCCGATCGAACAGCAGGGACTTTATAACCTCACACCGTTAATGGCTAATCTCCAGCCCCTTAATTGACTCCTAACAATCAAATGAACATTTCTCTTAATTCACTTATCCAGGAACATATTTAGGATAAAACATAAACAAAACTTATCGATCACGTCGACATCATACAAACCCAATCGAGTTAATGGAAAAGAAACGAAAAGGGAAGAGATGGGGGAGAATTTTGGCACTAAGGTGGAGAGGAAAAGGAAGGAAAACTGTAGATTTTTGTGAAAAGAAAAGACCGATGTAATATATGATAACCACCCTTAATCCCTTATTTTTCTCCTAAAACCGCCCACTACACTCCCACTATCCCTCAAAACTTAGCATTTTACTACACTTCAAACTCTTCCCATAATCACACAAAAATAAAGGCAAAGCAGGAATTGAACATAGGACCTCCAACAATCCACTTAACCACCGCATCAAAGCAGCCCATTCGATATATTTTACCAACCTTAAACTAAAAGCCCATCAATTTCCCGGGAGAGTTTATTCATAAAAAAATGCCAAAATTTATCCAAGTTGTGACTTGAGCTTGGGACCTCTCACACATACCCAGAACACATAAACACTGAAGTAGATAGACATTGTGTCAATTTTCAAATACCAAAATTTAAAAAATTTTGGGGTGTTACATTATTGATCACCTCTATTCTTTTTCTCATCATTAACATATCACACATATACAAGATTGGTACGAAATGATACAGATGGATGCAGAAACATGATCACAAGTTTTTCCAAGTCACGAATTTAACTTATGGCCCTAGACGATTGGAAAGAAACTTGGATTTTGACACAACCTAAAACGCAAACGAATCCAAGTCAAATAAAAAAATTAAAAAAATTAATTAGAATAAATAACTAAGATAAATAAAATAGAACAATAGATCAAATATTAGAACAATAAATAAGAAAATGAAGAAGATAGATTGAACAGATGGAACATGGCGCTTAGAAGTCCTAAGGAGCCTTGAAAATAAGAAGAATCCACAACCCCCTTCAAGTGGCTTTAATTTACCCTCTAAGAAAGAAAATTTGGTAAGAAAAAGTTTGAAGATGATCCCCACAATCAGAAAAGATTGTTAAAACTCTTCTAAAAGAAAACTCAAGATAAATCTTTGAAAAGAAAAACTCAAAGAGAATTTATTAACTTAAAAGAGCGGTTGTTGAATAAAATGGAAAGGCCTTTATATAGGCTAGCTAAATAAATCTAAATAAAACTCTTAAGTACTATAACTCTAGTTAACCTAAACAAGGAGTAGTTTTAAACTAATCTTTTTATTGTCATAAAACTCCTAAATAACTTCAAAATACTTAATAATTATAAAAAATTTGAGATAAAAATAATAAAATAATAAAAGTTGATAAATACAATATTGGATTCATATATAGTAAAAATTAAGCTTAAAAACCAAACCCAATATGATTTAAACTCGAATTAAAAACTCGTCATATTTTTGTCTAGGAATTCTGTTCGCGCAGTCTTCACTAAAACAGTCATAACCAAACTCAAAATTGTGTGATTCAAAGTTTTTTCAAATATAAGAGATATATCTTTAAACACCAAGGAGACATCTTAACCAAGAAATGCTTGGATCCCATCCAAAAAGTGCTCGCAAGTCTACAAATGCCCCAAACTTAAAAACTGGCAACTTTGGTGAATGGAATTCAATAAATTTCACCCATTTTGTGCATGTATCATTCCTTGTTTCCTCAAAAAGATTCATCCTCACACTTTCCTTTGATCTTATTGTTGGGACTTGAGGTAGTGTAAGCCCATCACATCCATGGGTCTAAAATTGGGCCTTGAGACTCGCATCAAATATTAAATATCAAAATAATAATCACATATCATTTCCATGCACTTTTAATGAAATAAAAATGAAATTGTTAAAGAAACCCTATCATCCTTACCTTGAACTTTACCCAAATACCTAACTTCACTTTTATCTCTCCTCCAATGTGAACACTAGTTAACCTTACAAGAAACTTAGATTGCTATGATGTTTCTCTATTGATTTCACTAATCCATGGAAAATTTTGAATTTTTTGAGCCTAAGGTGATTGAAAATGGTAGAAAGGACTAAAATGAAACAAAATAAAAATTGGTTTTTCCTAAGAAATAAGGGGTGACATGAAAAGAAAAGAGGTGAAGATGGGAGAGATTACTACATCTATCTATTTGATTTAATATTTTAAATTGTTAATATTATTTAATTAAAAAAATCTAAACATCATCATATTCATTTAGTGGCCCACAATTAGTTTCAATCTCATCCACAATTCATAACTGTAACACCCTAAACCTAGCCTAGATGTTATGGCCGGATCTAGCATGTCACATAGAAGGGTTGTTTAAAAATTGCACTTTCGTTAAAAGTTTGTAATCTTTTTGAAACTTCGAGCTTTGTTGTTTATGAAAAATCCAATTTAATTTTTAGAGTTTTCTTGTAAAAACATTATTGTTATTGTTTCTGAAGACTTTTTTATAATCAAAATCAAATTCAGTAAATTGCAAAAAGTGATATTTTGAAAACTGTTATCAATGTTTAAGAAAAAATCCATAGTTTTATCATTTATAATTTGAAAACCGTTCATTAACATTTTGGAAAAAAACTCAGCATTCAAGCGTCTAACAGTTCAATAATAACCAAATTGAAAGCTAAAAGTAAAATAAAATCCCAAAGGCCTTATTACAAAACATTAAACCCAAATTAAAGTAAATCTCAAATTTAAAGTGAAACGGTAATTTACTAAGGTCCCGATGTATGGCCACCACAGAGTCCTCCGCGGCTTCAAATCCACTAAAGCTGGGGATCACCTGCAAGGTTAAAACAGAGGGGTGAGTTACGAGAACTCAGTGTGTAATCCCCTAATCGGTCATCAACTGGGCCCGAGCCCATACGAAAATAGATTGGGCCGAAGCCCATATAGAAACTAGTAAACTATTCAAGATAACTGCCTTAGCCTATTAACATAATAAGCGTATAATGCATGCATTAACCTAATAATCCATCCGCTACACACCACCCATACCAGCCTAACACACCTGTGGGGATTTCTAAAATTGACCCATCCATCCGCTACATACCTCGATGGCAGTCAAGCTACTCATCACAGAATTTGTGGCGAAGCCACCCGAATAATAGAATATACGTGGCATAGCCACCAGATAGAATTGTGGCAGAGCCACCAAAATACACTTCCTCCGATCATCAATATCCCAATCCCATGCAAAATGTCATGTATGCAAAACATATATCAAATATAATATATGAAATGAATTACCATCATAACCAGATAAATAGAGTGCAACACAATCATGCTATTCAACCTCTAAGGGTATAACAGTAATTTTTTACCCATCGAGGGTATTTTGTAATTTACCCTCCAGGGGTATTTTGGTAATTTTTCATTTAACGGCCTTTCTGAAGGCCTATTGTTGCCTCGAATGACATGGGACCCTTGTTAGGTCTCTACGGAGCTATTGGGCCTAAAATTCATTTTAGGCCCAAATGGGCCCACACACTCGTGTGGCCCAAAAGGTATGGTTTCGGTTTCGAATTTGTAGATTTTGCATTTGGATTTATCAGTTGACAGCTTTCTAACATTTTTTCCCAAGTGGGCCGGATAGCCCGTTGGGCCCATTTGGCCCGTTTCGGCCCGGATAGGCCCGTTACAGCCTCAGTATCGCGAGAGTGTTCGTGACACCCTCAACGACTTAACGTTATTGCTCAAATTTCAATTCACCACTACGAGCGCTCGCATGGTCGAGTGGGCACAGATGCCAGTTTTTCGGCTTTTCGACTTTTGGCCGATTCACAGAACATTGCAAATATGCATTCAGAAGGGTGTGAGATTACACACCTGATTTGGAATACAAATCACAATACTCTCTAAAGTACCAACTAGCCTCCCTTCCAAAGAGGGTATTCGTTCCTCCTTCTACTGGTCAAAGATTCGTGCCCCTATCGAGAAAATTGTGTTAGAAAACTACAACGTAATAAGAGAAGTGGCCTTTCAGCCCTAACAACTCCATGAGATAAAAAGAATCTCTCACCCCCAATCAGCCCTGCTCCAACTTACCAACACTTGGAAAAGATCATGAGGCAATCTACACCAAAAGCACCTTAGAGAGTTCGGCCCTTTCCACAACAAGAGGAATTTGAGATGGCAGAGGGTAGTTGGATTCGGCCTAAACCATAGAGAATTGAGGCTAAGTGCCTCGGATTTGAGTAGAAGTAAGAGAGATGAAAGAGAATAAAGAGGAAAGAATCGTTACCTTTGATCAGAGAGAACTCGGATGGAAAGAAAGAGATTCGACACCCAAAAAGTAAAACACCAAGCAATCGACTCAAAGAGTCAAAGTAGAGGTAGGGTGGCTATTGATCTAAGAAAAGAGAAGAAGTGGATGAAATGTGAGAATGGGTGAGTAGTTAGAGAATTCGGCTATTAGCAAATTAAAAAGACAACCCGATTCAAATGAGCAATTCGACTTAGGTTCATAGAGATGAGAAAATGGCTAGAAAAGAATTGGAGAAGAAGAGAGTGAGAAAAGGATTTTTGACAAGTAAGAAAATGCAACTAGGAGACTTGAAATGTACAAAGAAGAAAAATACACGAAATGCACAAATGCCAAGTAAAATGATAAAGAAATTCGGCACTCTATCTTGCACAAAGCCGAATATGCACTCCTTCCAAATGAACAAATTGACCTAAACTCTCATCCCCCACAATCCCAAATTCGGCCACTAACTCCTCTCCCACCAAACCCTTGATTTTCTCCTTTATTTGCTCCATCCATCACTCTCTATCACTCATTCAAACTAATTTGACTGAGTCTTCAACTTTCCTGTAGAGTCCAAGCTAAACTCTACTTCTTCCACCTGTTTAGCACAAAATAAAAGCCACAATTTGTAGCATGAGAGAATCAAACTCCCTTCCTCCAAGTTCCCCTTATGATGCCACACCATAATGCCCATGCATTTCTTGTGTTAACAAAATGAAACCAATTAACCTTAAGTCCTGCTTCCACTAGCTCACCCTACTAAAATTCCCAAACACACCTAAATAACAAGCTAGGTGAGCTAAACGCATGCAACAGTGCAAGAATGCCAGACCCCAAATTTTAGGATGTTACAGTTTACCTCCTTAAAGAAATTTCAGCCTCAAAATTTACCTGGTTAAAAGGGGTGAGGGTATTGTTGTCAAATTGCCTTCTCGGGCTCCCACGTGGCTTCTTCTGAACCGTGATTACGCAACAACATTTTGACCAGCAAAACAGATTTCCTCCTCAACATTTTAACATCCCGATCCAAAATCTACATTGGTTTTTCTTCAAATGACAGATCATGTCTAACCTTAATTTTTTCCACTAGTACTATATAAGAAGGTTCTGAGTAATAGCGCCTCAACATAGAAACGTGAAATATGTTATGTATCTAGCTTTACTCAGGGGGCAGCTCAAGCTAATAGGCGACCAGTCCCACACGCTTCACTATCCGATAAGGCCCAATAAATCTGGGACTCAACTTGCTCTTCCGTCCAAATCTCAAAATCTTCTTCCAAGGTGAGACCTTCAAGAAGACATAATCCCCCACTAAAATTCTATCTCCTTACGCTTTAGATCCGTATACGACTTCTTTCTATCAAAAGCTTCTTTTAATCGAACCCGAATCAACTTAACCTTTTCCTTAGTTTCTGAAATCAATTTCAGACCCAACAACTATCGCTCACCCAATTCTGTCCAACAGGTAGGGGTACGACACCTACGACCGTATAACGCCTTGTAAGGTGCCATCTGAATGCTGGATTGATAGCTATTGTTATACGTAAACTCTGCTAACGATAAGTAATCTTCCCAACTACCCCTAAAATCAATCACACAGCCCCTTAACATGTCCTCCAGAATCTAGATTACCCTCTCCGATTGACCATCAGTCTGTGGATGAAACGCTGTGTGATAAACCATAAAAGTAACATATTTTAGTCCCACATTTAACATACTTTTGGATGATTTATCCCTTGATTTATGTAAAAAGGTGCTCTTAATCCTTTCTTTTCATGTTTTATACTCAGAAAAGCACCAGAGGATGTAAAGAACGAGAAACGGGCCTAAAACGGATCAAATGGGCCATATCACGAAATCGACACAACCTGGACTTAAGCCCACATGGATTTAACTCTTAAGAGAAGTTCAAACACGGCCTGACCATAATTCACATGGTTGTACCTCATCAACAGGCTCGCACACGGCCTGGCCACGAAACACACGGGCATGTGCCCATGGGCGTGTCCCTGCCGCGGCCAAGAGGAGTTTTACTTGGATTTGGATACTTGAAGGCAAAAAAAAACACATTCCAAAACCTATTCAAACACCCTAGTAGGAATTATACTTGAATTACGATATGTAAGGGCCAAGTAAAGCATCTAAAAGTCTATATAAACACCCTAAGGGGCAACTTAAGCGGGGAGTTTGGCAGAAACCTTCTGCCAGGGCTTTTGCGGTTAGCTAGGCCAAGGAGCCGAGCCAGAAAGGTCAAATTTGTGGGAATCACTCGAAGATAGCCAGTTGATTCATCTCAAGAAGCTGAAATTATACTCAAGACAGCGGATATCTCTTTCAATTTTTTCAGGGAGTTTTAGGGATTTCTTATGTGTAACACCCCAAACCCGGTCAATACACCACGACCGAATCTGGTATGCTACAGGGAAAAGGTTTTGGGTGGTTTAGGTTGAAGTCTAGCAGTTTGGTGAAAACGTTTAACAAAATCTTGTATTTGAGGAAAACTCGATTAGGTTTTGATTAAAAATCTGATGATGTATTTGAAAACCCAGAAAGTTTTGAAATTTAATCCGATGTGTAGGTAAAACTAATTTATTTCATTTTGAAGCTTAAGTGATTTCTCATTGTTACTAAAACATTTTTGACTTAATAGAAAATCATAATCAAGTTAGAAGAACCATTTGAATTCACTGTATCCCAAGTTATAGTATGATACCCGATGGTATAGTTTAAAACATCGCTTTTGAAGTTTTGAAACGTTGTCTTTCCAAGTTTTAGCACATTTCACTTAATTGGTTTGTCAAAGCATATTGAAAATCTACTTAAACATAACATATCAAAAACAAAATTTAAGAGGCCATTTACAAACCCAAATATAGCAAAATAGAAATAAATCAGCTAGTGTACCAAATTTTTATAAAAGAAGTCCGAGCAATCTTTATTTCAGTATGGCACGAGCACCTCGAGTCCAAACCTCTGGTGTCCCAAAGACACAGTGTCCCAAGGACACGGATATCATATTCCCCCTCCTCTCATATCACCCAATCACATAACATACTAGATGCAAAATCGTGCAATCGTGCAATCATGCTATCATGCTTAATATGGCATCTCAATGTATCAACAATCATGATATCATCATCATCACATAACTCATAATGAAACGGACTTACCCGAATTCGTATCCATACCTCAATGGGTATCGAGATAATCAATCACACTGTTTCACTTACACAACAGGTTATCACATTATTAAGCTAAGACAGTGTGTTAGTTTACACACCTGAATTAGCGGAGGTTTTAATACTAAGAACCGGTCTAAGACCCTCGACCACCTTGACAACTTTGATCCTAAAATCGACCAACCAAAGGGTTAGCACACATATCATTCGGCCATAACCAAAGAAATCAAAGGGTATATCGGTTTACCCTTACCTCAAACTGGATTTGGTTTCCTACCAAATCCGAACCCAACAGTGGTTCTTTCAGCAATCGGCTTCCCAATGGTTTCTCCTTACACAATCGGCACACCCTGATAAAAGAGTAGTTAATCTCTTAACAAGCTGGTCTTAAAGAAAACCAAACGAAATCGAATACAAGACTCGTTCTTACCACTACCCACCGCACCTTACTGAGAAAGAAAACTCCTCAAGAACGTCCCTTAGATCCGGATGCCCTATTATAAGAATTGGTTTACAAAAGATTAGTACCTTCCAACAATAACACAATCGCCAACAACATAGTAAGAATCGGCAAGGTACCGGAGAAGGAGAAAGGCCATTCGCCAACACTTACCCACTACCAATCGATTGGAAACCAAACACCCAACACCACCAAATATTCGGCCAATACCAAGGAAGGTTCGGCTAACTGGTTTTGGAAAAAGAGATGAAACAAAGAGAGATGAGTGGAGGGGGGTCACTTTCGGTTTTGAAAAGGGGAAGAAAAGAATAAGGTGTGTTTAGAAGAAGAAAAATTTTCAGCAAGAAATGGTATGGAACAAAGGGAGAAATCGGCACAAGGTTTATGAAAACAAAAAGAAGAAGTGAGAAGAAAGGGTCTCTAGTTTCGGCTTTGCACACAGAAGAGAAGAAGGAAGAAACAAGGTATAATTTCAGCAACAAGGGTGCTAGAGGTTTCGGTTTAACTCAATTGAAAAAGAAAAGGAGGTAGGAGAGGCATTCGGCTAACAAGGTTTCCAAAAGAGGGAATAAGATGATAATGAGATATTAGGTTCGGCAAGGGTAAGGGTGTTGAAGCTTTCGGTTTAAGGAGAACAAAAGAAAAAAATGAACAAGAGATGAAGCACTTGAGGTTTCGGTTTCAAGAATGAAAATGGAATGGGAGAGTTTTCTTTGACATTCGGCTTACCAACAAAATGACCAAAAAGAGACTTGAGCAATCGGTTGGAAGAGAAAATGAGAAGAAGCTTTTGACCAAAAGGAAAATCGGCTTAACCAAGGAGAGTTTGTGACCGAAAACACACATGCCCAAGGCACATTCGGCACACTCCAATTACCAACCGGCCACACCTTTCTCTCCCCCCAAACTCTCACCAAATCCGGCCAACCTCCCCCCATTCACTCCCAAACCACAATTTCAAAACCCCTTGACCAAGTCTTCCTCCTAATTTCACTCTCCACCCACCGTTTGAATGTGTTGACCAAGTCCATAGTAGAGTTTAAACTTGCCACAACTCTTCCCTCCATGCCGTCAAAATGGGATCCAAAATGGACATTATGCAACTCGAACACAAGACCTCTCCTCCCTTGCCCTTTTGACGCCACACACACACTCCAAGTGGCGCATGCTTTGCCACTCCACCAGCTCCCTTCTTGTGTTACAAATTCACTTAAATTAATTATAAACCCCAGCACCTTCAGCTCCTATCCCCTAAAGCCCAAAAACTACAATTTCACCACCTACCCAGGCTCACTCCTAGCCTACAACTAAGTCCCAAAAACATCCAAACAACATCATAGCAAGCAATTAATCATGCAACCAATGCCAAAACAAAATAGCCCTTAACCCGGGATATTACATTATGTTTTGTTTTATCTTTTCTTCTGAGATGTTTTCTTTTATTGTTATGAACTAAACCTTTAGATACATGAAGGGGATGAAACCTAAGACGAATCTTGTTATTGTTTTCTGAACTATATGATAAATATTTGATTTATTCTTAATTATGTGTGCTTAATTCTTGTGTTAATATTTCTGGGATATTGATTCAAGTTGAATGTGCTTAGGTGGTGGAGCAAAAGTCCCTGTCTAAGAGTAGATCTAGCATAATTAAGCGGAGTTGATCGCGCACCTAGAGATAGGGTAACGAGATTTTTTCGGATTAGGGTGAAACCTAATATAAGAGTCCATAGATCGAGTTAATGCAATTCTAGGGGTTTTAATTAGAAAGAGATTTCAATAAATCAACCTAGGGTTAGACGTTATTCGCCTCGAGAGAGGGTTTAATATAAATTAGGGAATCCTACAGATCAAGTCAAGTGAATAAATGTCTGGTTCAGTGTTAGATAACAAGTAAAGTCTAGGTGGATTCTTCCTAAGGGTATCGTCTTAATCAACTGTGTTTTCCCAAAAGTATTTCCCCAATTCATTCTTTTTGTCTTTGCGTCTTTAGCTTAGTAGTTAGTTAAGTTTAGATTAAACAAACAACTTCCCTTATTTTAAGCTAGATAATAAAAAGAAAGTTAGTATTAGTACTTTTAGTTCCTTTAGGTTCGACAATCCAGTCTTGCCTAAGCTATACTACTGTTCGATAGGTGCACTTGCCTTAAGTCATTGTCAGAGTTAGTTCCCAGGTTCGATTATTCTCTTTATAAATTTAAACCCCGACAAAACAATGATCAAGTTTTTGGCGTCGTTGCTGGGGAACTAAAATATTAAGAAAGCCCTATTTTCATTACTTTAGCCATTATTTTTATTTTTCCGTAATTTATTTTTATTTTTATTTTAGTTTTAACCTTGCTAATTTTCTTTCTTTCTTTTCCAACACAGTTACCTCTAGTTTATGACTAGAAGGAACCCAAAAGGACCACTAGTATACGACAATGATATTGAAGCTACCGCTCACAAGAATCGCAGAGAAATTAGGTGAGCCCTAAATTACACCGAAGAAGAGCCAGAAGGCAGATCCAATCCTACTGAAGGGATGGACGAGAATAACCCACCACCACAAGATGTGGCAGAAAACAATGCTCCGCGTACTATGTGTGATTATGCTAAACCTCATTTAACAGGAGTAGAATCGAGTATTGTTAGGCTTGCTATAGCTGCTAATAATTTTGAATGAAAGCCTAACACTATACAAATGATTCAACAATTTGTTCAATTTGATGGTTTGCAAGAAGAAGACCCGAATACTCATATAGCTAATTTTTTAGAGTTCTGTGATACCTTCAAAATAAATGGTATTTCTAATGATGTCATACGTCTTCGGTTATTTCCCTTTTCATTAAGGAATAAAGCCAAATAGTGGTTAAACTCGTTACCATGAGGGTCAATCACCACATGGGATCAAATGACAGAAAAATTTTATTAAAATATTTCCCACCGGCCAAAATAGTCAAATTACGGAATGATATCTCTTCTTTTGTGTAGATAGGTTTAGAGACATTATATGACGCATGGGAGAGATACAAGGATCTCTTGAGAAGGTGTCCGCACCATGGATTACCCTTATGGCTCCAAGTCCAAAATTTTTATAACGGTGTAAACCCCTCAACGAGGAAACTAATTGATTCAGCCACCGGTGGAACCCTGAACAACAGAACTCCTGAAGTAGCCTAAGAGTTTATTAAAGAGATGTCATTGAATAACTATCAGTGGCAGGTTACAAGGACGAAACCAACAAAATCAGCCGGAGTTTTTAACCTCGATACACTAACCATGCTATCAACGCAGGTAGAGATGATGAATAAAAGCTTCATAGTTTGTGTTCTTCGCAGTACATCCAAAGAATGTAGTGCGACGAAAGTGGAACTGTGGCGAATCCTCGAGTACCCACCCTACCAACCGGGCACAGAAAGCGAACAGATGAACTATATAGGTAATAATTTTAGATCTAATAATAACTCTCATAGTAATACCTATAATCCATGTTGGAGGAACCACCCAAATTTTTCATAGTGAGGTCAAGGAAATCAAAAATCAAAGACAACAACCTCCTCAAAATTTCCAAAATCAACCTTATCCACAGGAAAAGAGGCTGAACATCGAAGAGATGTTGACAAAATTCATGGCAGCCACAGAAAACCGTCTCCAAGACACCAAGGCAACACTGAAAAACCAACAAACATCGATGGAAGGGATCAAGAACCAAGTCGGGGAAGTTACAAAGTCAGTTGGACAACTTGCAAAGTTAATGTTCGAACAACAACAAGGGCGTCTACCAAGCAACACTGAGATTAACCCAAAAGAGCAAATCCAAGCCATAACAGCTCAAGAAAATGTCGGGTTGGATGAACCCAATTCAATACAAGAAAGTAAGGTAGAAGAAGGTAAAGTTGAGGCAATACAAGAAAAGCCAAAATCGATAATCAAAAAGTACCAACCCCGCATATCTTATCCCGAATGATAAAAAGAGACGATACAGAGGAGTCGCATGTGGAGCTAAATGCAATGTGCTCAGCAATTCTACAAAAATAGACTACCACGAAGCTAAAAGATCTAGGAAGTTTTACAATTCCATGTTTAATTGGTAGATTAACTGTTGATAATGCCTTAGCTGATTTAGGGGCAAGTATAAATGTCATGTCTTATAAAATGTTTAAACAACTAGGTCTAGGGAAACCCAAACAAACTAGGATGAGTATACAATTAGCTGATAAAACTGTTAGAATTCCTAGGGGTATTATCGAAGATGTTCTTGTAAAAATTGATAAATTCGTTTTCCTAGTAGATTTTGTTTTCTTGGACATGGATGAGGATAATTCGATTCCTTTAATTTTAGGAAGACCCTTTTTAACAACTACCAGGACTAAAATTGATGTTGGTGCAGGAGAACTCATTTTTCGTTATAGGTGATTTATCGATCGATCTACAAGCTCTTGACTCAACCAAGACATCAATTGATGAAGGTGAGAAAGTAAATTCAGTTGATGACCAATTTGTTCACCTTTTACCACAGGATCCACCACAAAGCCGTAGACCTGAGCCGGATCATAGACCTTGTGCTAATAAAGAAAAACTATATAAGGAAAAAAGCCTTAAGGTCGATGAACCAGACGAGTGGAAAAAGAAGAACCAGAACTACATGAAGTAAAACCGAAGAAGCCCCCAGAAGAGCTCGTAGGATCATCAAATCACTTCAAAATAGGAGATAAGGTATGGATCGACAAAGCAGATCCTCGAATCATCCCATCAGACCCAACTACAACCGAAGGAATCCCTCTTGAGGTACGCAATATCATCCCATACGAAATAGTCAAGGTAAACAATCCAACATTCGACACTTTTAAGGTAAACGGTTCTCGACTTAAACTTTATCATGAAAATAAAACTGACAGCATGAGGGAAGATGTTCAAACCTTCAAACCACCATGATTATACAAACGAAGGGAAAGTCCAGCTTAAGACTTTAAACGAGCGCTTTTTGGGAGGCAACCAGAGTACTAACCTTAAGTACTTTACATTTTTTTATGTTCTTTTATTTTCTTTTCTTCTTTCTGAATACCTAGTTGTAAACTAACCAAAAGCGTATATTCCTAGGTCACACGGGCTTGCACATGGCCGTGGCTGTGGCCATGTGGAAGTATAGAATCTCTGTACTGGCAATGGAAGAAGAGGTACAAGTCAAAGGAATCAAATCTTTGAGTCACGGACTCCAACCACCATTCCACGGGCACCGACATAACACCATGGCCATGGAACGCAACCGTGGTCAACACTGACTTCTCAAAAATGGGTATGCAGTTTGAAAAATGGGCGTGGGAAAATAACCCGCCTTAGAACACGGTCGTTCGAGGCGGCCGTGTGAATCGACACGCCCATAGTCCACGGGCATGGGGAGGTGGCAGAATTCAAAACTCTATTTAAACCCCCCACCCCTCCCTCTTTTCACCCTCTTCTCATTACCTTTGATCCCCACCATTCTTCTCCTAACAAAGCCCCTGCTCTACCATAACGATGTTAAAGAAGTGGAAAGATTCAAACACAATCTCCCTATGGGAGATCGATCTACATAAGTTCATGCCAGCCGCTTCAACCTTCCAACATGCCAAGGGTCTTCGAGACCTTTTTGGTTCTATTTTTCTTTTCTCTTTTGCTTCAATTTCCTTACCTTTACTTCTCTTCTGCTTAATTTAGTTTATTTTATTCTAGTTTCTTGGTTTTAAGTTCTCCAGGCTGCTAGGGAATCACACTAGAACCACGACCACCGGCTCAACACAGCCTTAGAAATCACACCCACCTCGCGAACTATCCAACAATAAGGACTTTTCAGTCCACTAATCTTTTCTTTTACTTTTATTTTCCTTCTTAGTCTCCTTCTATTTATTTTTCTTGTCCTTAAATACATAATTAGTTTATTTTAAATTTTTTTAATAATTCTTGGCTAATCCATCACGAGTTTCCTAATTTCTTCATCTAGCATACAGTGATTGTTGGCATCCACCACAGCACCACCGCTACCTCCTCCAAAATTGGGTCGGGAATAGTGATCCCAAAAAAAATTTAGGAAATGTCACTTCTACCTTTCTCTTTTGATTTCCGTATCACATGGTTATTAATCTATCTTTGTACATTAAGGGCAATATATATCTTAAGTGTGGGGGTAAAAGTGCCTAACTTTTTGTATTATTCTCAAATCCCTAAATTATATCTAATTCTTAAGTAATTTCCTCATTACTAATTACGATGAAATTTCTGATGATTTATGATTCTTATTGATATGTTTTTGAGTAAGTCATAATTAATTGTGCATTGATGATTTATACTTTAAGATACTAGAGAATCAAGCATGATAAGTCTATTTTTCAAGAATAAAAAATTTTCTAGGTTGTCGAACTAAATTTGAATATTACCTTGAAGTTTGAAATTTACAGGGATTGATGTCAAATACCCATAATTTTTGTGAGATTTGAGCCTTTTAGAGCATATATTCTTTTCCGTGCTCACTTTATTGATTATGAGTGTGTCAACACTGAATTGTTATTCTAGAACTTGCCTCGATTATACATGTCAAGACCACATTTTTGATTTGATATACTGAGATGATAAAGGCACCTAGGTTTTAACCCACTCACTCCACTAAAAAGCTTACCTACATAATTAACCCCTAGTGAACCTCTTTGATCCTAACAACCCTTTTTATTGATTCACCCACTAATATTAACCCAAAACCCTGTTCGTATTTGTTATCACCATTCCTTTGACTACCCTTCTATCGAGACTTGATTTGATAAGTTGCTCAATTATATTATTTTAGTTATAAAAGTTCTTTCTTATGTAATCTGTGATAGCATTATCTAAAAAAAATCAAAGTATATTCATTATTAGTTCTGTAATTAAGTGAGCTTATGTGTTTAATTTCAATATCTTGAAGAAGAAGCTCGTATTATTAGTATTTTCATGTGATGTAATTATTCAATTTGTTAGGTCAATTCTTTTTCTAAAGTTAGGTAATTTGTCAGGTCAATCTCGATTCTAACCTTTCAATTTAGCCTTTTTCCACTCCTTTAACCTAAGCCCTATTACAACCTTGTTAAAAACCTTTTGATTTGTGTATCATCTCATATTACAGTGGTAGAGATTTGATTTTCAGGCAAGCCTATGGGATTAACTTTTCAAGTTTGACTTATGAGTGCTTTTTCCTAAACCTTAAACACTTCAGTTTTGAATCAGAGGTAATTATTTAGATAAAGGGAGACACCTATGTTTTCGAGCTATAAAATATATGACTTAGAATTGTTTGAATCTTTAAGAGTCTTTGAGTTAAATTATCCATGTATAAATTACCTATGAATTATGGTAAGACATTGTTGATAAGAATTATGAATTGTCAAAAGTTCATTTTAATTGTAAGTTGAGAATTTTGCTTGAGGACAAGCAAAAGCTTAGTGTGGGGGTATTTGATAAACCGTAAAAGTAACATATTTTAATCCCACATTTAGCATGCTTTTGGATGATTTATCCCTTGATTTATGTAAAAAGGTGATCTTAATCCTTTCTTTTCATGTTTTATACTCAGGAAAGCACCATAGGATGAAAAGAGCAGGAAACGATCCTAAAACGGACCAAATGGGCCATATCACAAAATCGGCACGACCTGAACTTAAGCCCACATGGTCGTGCCTCTTAAGTGAAGTTCGAACACGGCCCGTCCACGATTCACATGGCCGTACCTCATCAACAGGCTCGCACCATGTCCTTGTCGCCAAGTGGAGTTTTACTCAGATTTGGATACTTGAAGGCAAAGAAAAACATTCCAAAACCTATTCAAACACCCTAGTAGGAATTCTACTTGAATTAGAATATGTAGGGGCCAAGTAAAGCATCCCAGAGTCTATATAAACACCCTAAGGGGCAACTTAAGCGGGGAGTTCGGAAGAAACCTTCTTTCAAGGCTTTTACAGTTAGCTAGGCCAAGGAGTCGAGCCAGAAAGGTCAGATTTGTGGGAATCACTCGAAGATAGCCAGTTGATTCATCTCAAGAAGCCAGAATTATACTCAAGACGACAGATCTCTCCTTGAATTCCTTCAGGGAGTTTTAAGGATTTCTTATGTTTTGTTTTATCTTTTCTTCTAAGATGTTTTCTTTTATTGTTATGAACTAAACCCTTCAGATACCTGAAGAGGATGAAACCTAAGATGGATCTTGTTATTGTTTTCTGAACTATATGATAAATATTTGATTTGTTCTTAATTATGTGTGCTTAATTCTTATGTTAATATTTTCGGGATATTGATTCAAGTTTAATGTGCTTAGGTGGTGGAGAAAAAAGTCTCTTTCTAAGAGTAGATCTAGCATAATTAAGCAGAGTTGATCGTGCACCTAGAGATAGGGTGACGATATTTTACCGGATTAGGGTGAAACCTAATTTGGGAGTCCATAGATCATGTTAATTCAATTCTAGGGGTTTTAATTAGAAAGAGATTTCAATTAATCAACCTAGGGTTAGACGTTATTTGCCTCGAGAGAGGGTTTAATATAAATTAGGGAATCCTACAGATCAAGTCAAGTGAATAAATTGTCTAGTTCATTATTAGATAACAAGTGAAGTCTAAGTGGATTCTTCCTAAGGGTATCTGTAACATCCTTAAAATGGGGTTCTGCGTTTTACTTATATTGCATGTGATGAATTGATTATAATGTTCATTTAACATGTTTTGGGGTCTAGTTATAACCCTAAGATAGGCCTGAGTTAGGGCTAAGACTTTTATTTTGGCATTTAAGGAAATGGAGCTAAGGGAGAGGGGGTTAAAAAATTCTATTTCGGAAGGTTGACACAAGAAAGCAATGGGAAAAATGGCAAGGGAGGCGCCACTAGGGTGTCAGAGGAGTGACACCACATGCATGGATGAGGAGCTCAGGTTCGAGCTTGAGAAATCTCTTTTCTGCTTATTTATTTTGACGCCACAAGCTAGAAGGAGGAGTGCTCAGGTTGGACTCTTGGGATAAGGATAGAGGGAGTTAGATGGATGTAGATGAGGGAAATTGAGGAGTTTGAATTGTATCAGGCTCACTTGGAAGAGTTGGCCGAATAGTGGACTGTGGGCAAAGGGGCTATCGGTTTTGGGAACATTTGGTATAGTCGAATGTCCCCCTAAGCTCATTTGAGTTATTTTCTTTTTTTTTCTTCTTTCAAGGTACTTAGCCAAAATCCTCATCTCTCTCTTTTCTTCTTGAAACCTTAAAGCCGAAAACACCATAACCAAACCCTTACACTCATCTTTTTTTTTCTTCTCTCAAACTCATTGTCGAATCTATCTCCTTCCACTTCTCTCCTCTTCACCATCTTTCCCGAATCAAACCACCACTCAAGCCGAATCTTGATCCCATCTTTCCCATCTTTTCTATTTTGTTTTGAAAGTCGAAAACTTGTTGTTTCTCTTTCGGTTTCATCAAGTACCTTGGTCGAATATTTGGCTCATAAATCTTTCTTTCCTTGCGACATCTCTTCATCATCTTAAGTGCAAAAATCAAGGTTGTTTTTAGGGTCATAGCGAAACTTCTGGTAAGGGATCTCTTCTTTTCTTCTTGGCCGATTTGAGTAATGCCGAACCTCTTTGTCTTTCTTTTGATATTCCTTCAATCATGGTAATCAAAATCTTAACTTATGATTATTCTATGTGGTAGCCAAAACCCTTAACACCAATAGGGGGTGCCGATCTGTGGTGTTTAAAGGCCAAAACAGTCATTAAGGTAAGGGTGCGGCAACTCTTTCCTTCTTTCAGGATTTATGTTTTGGCCGAATGGCCCTATGATTCATAATGATGTGTTGAGGCCGATTGTAGGGAGAGGTGCAGTCTAACGCAGTGGATCTTTGGGTTTCGATTTTCGATCTAGGTAAGGGTTCAATGTTTAGATCTATTCCTTAACTGATCAAAAGCTAAAGGCTAACCTTTGTGTGTGCAAGTGTGGCCGATTGCAAGGGGGACTTAGTGTGTGGTTTCGGGATTTGGTAGGAGACCAAATCGGCACTAAGGGAAGAAAGTAACCTTGTGTGATTCATCCTTCGGGATTTGTAAATAAGTTGAATGGCATTAAATCTAAAAGGTGGTATTAGCTGATTGTAGGGGCAGTGAGGACATATGTTTCGGGATCTTATGGAATCGCATAGTTTCGGGATTTTGCGTATAGTCAGGTGTGTAAACGCTTACGCACTTTATTAGTTACTGATGCCTATTATGTTACTGTATAACCCTTGGTATTAGTGATTTGGTTTTGTGGGCATAAGCTTGGATGCCGGGTAAGTCCCCTATTATGCGATTTTTAGTATACATCATCATGATTCGTTGGTTGCTATGTTATATGATATTTGCATGGTTATTCGATACTATGGCATGTATGTTATGATCATGATGATGGGGTTGATGAGAGGGGGGATGATTTATTTTGACCGATGGTTTTGACCACATGATGGGCCCGCCTTGATATTATATTTGTGACTAAGTCCCATGGTTTTGACCACCGATGGTTTTGACCACATATCGACTTGTGACTTGTCCCAGTGGTTTGGTACCACCGAGATTATATCTGAAATTATCATCGTTTTGACCATACAATGGGTTGGCCCCATCACTTGATTTGTGACTTGAACCACACCGATATATTTGTGACTATCACCAATGGTTTTGACCCCAGTGGTTTTGACCACCTTTTGACCACATGGGGTAGTTAAAGGTGTATGGATGGCTAGGTTAAGGGTTGCATGGTTTGCATGATTTGCATATTACTACTGATTGTTGTGTAAGTGAATGCACTATCGGGTTGGGGACTTACACACTGAGTCTTGGTGACTCACCCCTTCCCTTATCTTTCGCAGGTGAATAGATTGCGGAGATGGAGCCGGAAGGACTCGAGGCGGCCATGCTTGTTCGTTGGACTTTGATTTATTTTAGTTACTTTTTTTTTTTAAATTCTAAATTTCAATTTTTTTCGGGTTATGTAATAAGGCCGCTAAGATTTATTTTTGGTTTCTTTTTATTACTTGCTATTATTTTAACTAAGTGGGATATATGATTTTATTAGTTAACCGGCAAAATGCAATACTTTCAAAATTATAACTCCTTCATTTTTTTTCAAAGTGTTACCATCGGGTAACATTACTTAACATATGATAACAAAGATAACTTGAATGGTTTCTATAAACTTGTAACAATAATTAGACTGTAAGCAAGGATTTCTAAAAAAGGGGTTTTCTAAGAAAATTTTTCGACAACTTTTATTTTAGAAGTGTTTTCACTCCGTAACATGCCAAATTCGATTGTGGTGTGCTGACCGGGTTTGGGGTGTTACAATTTTGGTATCAGAGCCAAGTTCAAAAGCTCGGCTGTGGGCCTGAGGCCCAAAATGTTTTAAAGTATGGTTTTAAATGTTTTTGGTTGGAAATGCATGGGTTGAACAGCATGGCACCGAGTCTCCGGCACCAATCCGCCCAAGTAGGTACTTCTGACTATTGTGTGATTTATATGTAGGGGAAAGGGTATTTCGGGATCGTAGATTAGTAGGATAGGAATTATTGAACCCTAGGAATAGTTAACCTCAACTCAAGTTCATAAGACTTAATGATCCACTAAACAAACCTGTGAGTACGTCACTGAGCCAAAGGTGTGGTAACCGTTGTGCGCATGTCTAGGAGTGGATTCAGGGAGGAGCTTGGTATTTAAGTAGTCCTAGTGACTCACCTCCTCTTCACCCGAATCCTATCTGGTGTGTAGTGACGGTTCACCCTAGCTAAGATGACTTTTCACAGGCTAAATTTCATAACTAAAACCTAAAAGGGACCAGCCGTTTTGTTTTGAAACACTCTAAAACTTTAGTTTTGAAATTACCAAAATACCCCTGATTTGGAAAAACACCAAAATACCCCTAATTTGAGAAATGACAGATTACCCCTGACTTGTAAAATTACCAAAATACCCTTAGTATGGAGAATTACCGAGGTACCCTTGAATTGAAAATTTTCAAAATACCTTTATTTTGTAAAATCAGCTTGAACCATATTTTGAAAATTTTTTTTTGAAAATACCCCTGGATTATGAAAATTACAAAAATACCCATGGTTTATGAAATTACCAAAACGCCTCGATTTTGGGAAATTTTTGAAAATATCTATGATTTGTAAAAGTTTTTGAATTAACCCTATTTTAATTACTAAAATACCCCGATAGGTTAAAATTACAAAAATACCCCGGGTAGTAAAATGACGAAAATACCCCTACTCGTGGAATGAGGGTAGGAAATTGAACTTAAAACTATGTGATGATCGAAAGAACCACTGCCAAATTACTTTTCATAAAACTTATTTGTGGGTAATAAGTGGAACAAAAGCTAATTCATAAAAATTTCTTAATCAGATAAATACATCCCTAAGGATGAGTTCTAGAGGCGAGGTCGTAATGTGCATGGTAGTAGTAGAGGCCGAATAGATCGTGTCGAGCCCGTTAGGTCGGGTCAAGGGTGCGAGAATGAAATACCACCACCACCATTCTTTGGTATGGAGTATCAAGATCAAGCGGGAGAAGATCACGATGTCTCAAGTGATCTTTGCGAGTGTTGGAAAGAGTGGTGGTGCAAGTGAGGTGCGAGACCTCGAAAATCTATATCTGAGCGACTCCGAGCCAATGGAGCTGAGGTATTTCGAGGTGTTTTTGGTGTGGCTCGATGACGGTGAGTATTGGTTGAAAGCGACGGAACAAATCATGGATGATCTGGACCGATCACGAGGAAAAGCGAAAGGGATAGTGTCGCTTCTCCGGGATGAGTCGTACCAGTGGTGGCTCATGGTTTGGGATAGTGCAGCGGTGGATGACCTCACTTGGGACTATTTTAAGGTAGCTTATCAGAAGAAATATGTGGGGTCTAGCTGCATTGATGCGCAAAGGAAGACATTTCTAAGGCTAGTTCAGAGGAATAAATCTGTATCGGAGTACGAGGCAAAATTTTTAAGACTAAGCTGATATGCTCGGGGCATTATAGCTACAGAGCATGAATAGTGTGTTAGATTCGAGGATGGATTAAGGGACGATTTGAGGCTGCTGATTGCTCCACAGTAGGAGAGAGAGTTCGCGGTCTTAGTGGAAACGGCCAAAGTGTCTGAGGAGGTGAAACAGTTAGTGAGGCGAGAATCGTAGCGGGGATAGAATAAAAGAATGCTAGATCATCCGGTCTAGCGGGAACCAAAGAAAATGGGGTAGATATAGTGGGCGAATCAAGTCGCTAGGCCTACTACGATAATACTCAATGGTCGCCACGATGTGCTTTCGGTGTGGAAAGTCTCACACGGGAATGTTAGACCGAAATAGAGGATGTTTTGAGTGTGGGTCGATGGAGCATCAAGTGAGGATTGTCCGGCGGTCGGCTAGATTACGATCCTGGGATCGAACCAGTACTCGAAATAGGAGGGATGGTCGGCACCACGGAGGGCCGTGGTGCTACTAGGGAGGTAATGGCTCTAGTAGAGGTCGTGGAGCACCCGGAGGTGCGGTGGTATGGAGGCTAGACGGCTGGATTAGTCTACTCAGGTGTCGGGGAAGAGGGTGACCTTGCCGGACGTCATAACTAGTACGTTCCTAATCTTTGGATTTCCTTACAATGCTTTAATAGATGTGGGTTCGACGCACTCGTATGTAGTTAGTAGCATAGTGGAAACTATGAACCTAGACTCTGAAATTACTTCTAGGAAGATGACTGTGATAAGCCCTTTAGGTCACTCTATAGAAGTAAGTAAACTATATAGGGATGTACCCCTAGAACTTCAAGGGGTCGTGTTCTTGGCTAATTTGATGGAACTGTCGTTTGGGGAGTTTAATCTGATTCTCGAAATGGATTAGCTGGTGAAGTACCAAGCCAGTTTGGATTGCGCGACTAAGCGCATGGTGTTGAGGACAATGGAAGGTGAGGAGGTGGTGATGATAGGTAACAGGAAGGAGTACCTATCGAATGTGGTCTCGGCACTGAAGGCGGAGAAAATGGTCAGGAAGGGCTGTGAGGCGTTTCTGGTTTGAGTATGTGCTTTGGAGGCTAAGGAGTTAGCAGTGGAGAATGTTTGAACAGTAAAGGAATTTGCTGATGTATTTCCAGAAGAACTTCCGGTTTGCCTCCGGATCGCGAAGTTGAATTCGGTATAGACTTGTTATTCACGCGCTGCGCCGGTGTCTATAGCCCGTATAGGATGGCGCCAAAGGAATTGGTGGAGTGAAGGCTCAAATTCAGGAGTTGTTGGACTGAGGTTTCATCTGATTGAGCATATCTCCTTGGGGAGCACCTGTGCTCTTTGTTAAGAAGAAGGATGGTACAATACGGATGTGTATAGACTACCGCCAATTTGATAAGTTGATGATCAAGAACAATATCCGTTACCTCAGTTGACGACTGCTTGATCAAGCTCAAGGGTGCATCGATTTTCTCAAAGATAGATCTCGGTCGGGTATCACCAACTCAAAGTGAAAGAGGTTGATGTGCATAAAATGACACTTTCATTACTCGGTATAGGCACTACGAGTTTACGTAATGCCGTTCGGGTTAACTAATGCACCAGCGACATTCATGGACTTGATGAATCGGTGTTTCAAAGATTACTTGGACCAGTTTGTCATAGTATTCATAGACGACATATTGGTGTACTCAAAGACTAAGAAGGATCATGATACACACTTGCGGGTGGTATTGCAAATTCGAGGGAGAAGCGACTATTTGCCAAATTCGATGGTCAAATTACGGCTTAGGAGGTGACTTTCTTGGGTCACGTGAGTGTCCGCTAAAGGGATTAGAGTGGACCCTCGCAAGATTAAGGCGGTGTTGGATTGGAAACCGCCTAGGTCGGTGGCTAAAATTCGGAGTTTTTTAGGTCTGGCAGGGTATTATCGAAGATTTGTAGAAGGATTGTAACATCCTAGATTAGGGGTTATCGTTAGTGCATAATTCATGAGATAGTGGGATCGATTAGGTGTGTTGGATGTGTTACGAAGAGTTTCAAGAACCTAAGATGAAAGAAAATGAAAGGAAATGTAAGGAAATGTAAGGAAAAGAAAGGAAATATAAGGAAAAGTAAGGAAATGTAAGGAAATGTAAGGAAATGTAAGGAAATGTAAGGAAATGTAGGAAATGTAAGGAAATATAAGGAAAATGTAAGAAATGAAAGGAAATGAAAGGAAATGAAAGGAAATGAAAAAATGTAAGGAAATGAAAAGGAAATGTAAGGAAATGTATAGAAATGTATGGAATGTATGGAAATATATGGAAATGTAAGGAAATGTATGGAAATGTATGGAAATGTGTGGAAATGTAAGGAGATGTATGGAAATGTAAGGAAATGCTTTAGAAATGTTAAGTTTTGGAAACTAAACTAAAATAGGAAAGTGACCATTTTGGAAACCAAGCCAAAGAGAAACTAAACATTTTGGAAACCAAACCAAAATAGAAAACTAAACATTTTGGAAACCAAACCAAAATAGGAAACTAAACATTTTGGAAACCAAGCCAAAATAGGAAACTAAACGTTTTGGAAACTTGGAAAATCTGAGTCATGTGAAAATTTTTGGAAACTTAAAATGACCCCAGATGTCGAATTTTAGAGCCCAAAGGGAACTTAGGGCCAAGTGACCCTAAAATATAAAGTACATGAAATTTGACCCAATAACGAACTTGGAAATGTGGCTGAAGATGCCACCTAAGGTCTTAAGAAATGGCCCAAATACAAGAGGTTTTTGGGCTGAGTTTGAGTCATCAAGAGTAAATAATGAAGGCTTTATTTTTGCTTCCGTAAGAAATTTGAGGTGGACTACATGGGTTTCTAGAAAAGGAAAAGTTTTATTCACATAAATATGTGAATAATAAGAGAGAAATAAAGGAGTTTTATTCACATAAATATGTGAATAATAAGAGATAAATAAAGGAGTTTTATTCACATAAATATGTGAATAATAAGAGATAAATGAAGAATTATTCTTTAATTAGGAAAATAAGGAAGAGTGGTGGCCAAGTTAAGGATTCTTGGCCTAGTAATTTCGGCTATAAAAGGATGAGACTAGGGCCATTCATTATTCATTCTCCCTCTCTCTTTCTTCTTGAATATTCTTCTTGAGCATCCATTCTTTTTCTTCTTTTCTTTTAGCCTCTAGCCGATTCCTTCTAAGCCTATTATTCCTCTCTTCTTTCATCTTTGAAATCGAATACATAAGGGAATCATAGCCATTGTTCATCAAGTCTCTAAGTAAATTTACGAAGGTTGAAGCGAAGGTGCAATCGATTCCTTCAAATAAGGGTAAGATCTAAGTTTGGTTTGATTTCTTTTATATTTTAGACTTATCAAAATCTAGGGCTAATCCCATTCTTGTTCATGGTTGCGAAACTTTGAAGAGATCTTTCGGGATTTACTAAGTGTAGGCTACAAGGAAGGAGAAGTTCTTTTCCAAGGTACACCATAGGCCACGTGTTCCTAGTTATTCGGTGAGTTTGAGGATTTAAAATCCACAAGGTAAGTGTCTATAGCTTTCGGCTAAGGCCTATTTTGATAATTAGATCTAATTCTTGTTTGTTTAAAAGCGAAACTAAACCCTGATGAGATTTAGTGCTTGGCCAAGGAGGAGCATAGCATAGATTTGGGATTCGATTAGTATTGAATTGACAACAAGGTAAGTAATACAAATCCTACTAGGATTTGGTTTTTAAGCCAATAGGTTTGTTAATATGTTTTAATATTTGGCGAATTTAGGAGATAAAGATCTAGATCGATAGATCGTTCTTGAATTTCAAGGAATCTATTAAGCAAATCGGTGTCTCTTTCGATATTTCATATGGCAATTATTTTATTATGTGATTATCGTAGAATATGAATTTGGCTAAGTCCCTAATGTGGTACAAAAGTATTGAGTCGTTTCCTACTTAGATAGGATTATGAAATATGTTATTTTATAACATGTGAATATATGTATATGATTATGAAATTAAGTATGTTATGCATGATATATATTTTGGGGCATTCGAGATTTATGTGAAAGGGGAGAATAGGTGTTGAATTCGGTCTCACCAAAGGTGTTGACTTGGTCTCCTGTGAAATATGTTGACTACGGTCACATTGCGATATTTAGGTGTTGACTTGGTCTCACCAACGAAGGTGTTGACTTGGTCTCTGTGAAATATGTTGACTACGGTCACATTGCGAAATTTTGGTAACCGGTTACAATAGTGTCTAATGACACAACGTATAAATTTGATTATAGTGTCTAATGACACAACGATATATGGTGAATGCCTTCAATGGAGAGTAGCGGATGGAGGTTGACTTAGTAGTCCCACGGTGTGAATGGCGAGTACGGTGGTGTGTAGCGGATGGATCTTTAGGCTTGGGTTGGGTTGCATCATCATTTATCTTTATATGATTATGAATTTGATATGAACATGTATGCGATTTGTTGAATGTTAGTCTTGTGTGCACATTGAGTCTGTTGACTCACCCGTTATGGGAACTATTTTGAGGTAATGAACAAAGTGATGAATGGGACGGTAGACCTTGAGGTGGCCATGCATCAATTTGAAGATTTTATTTATTTTGGACTTTATTTCTTTTTATTACATTTAATTTTATTATTGGGTTTTACTTGATGTAATAAGGCCATAAGGCCCAAGTTGGATTTCTTTATTTCTTTTTACTTTTAATTATTATGTTTACAATTTTTATTAAGTAAAGATCAAGTAAATACATTTTTTAAAATAAAACCTAAATGTTTTGTCACTTTAAATAAATGGATTTTAATGTTAGATAAATTGGTTTTCAAAGACAAGCCCAACCCAAACCAATCTTTTTTTCAAAATCACACAAGTTTTTCTCTAAATGTGAAAATGTTTGAAATCGGTTTACTTTAGGAACATACGAGATCCGGTCCATTCTAGGTGGGTAGGGTGTGAAATGTTCAATTTAGTACCGAGCCCGTTTAATCTCTCGGCACGTGGGCTAAGGCCCAAAACGTTTTCAATGAGCCAAATGATTATCTTTGAAGAAAATAAGTAGGTTTTACGGCATAGCACCTAAGTCTCAACCCATGATCCACCGGTAAGTACTTCTATCCATTGTGTGATTTATATTATGATTTGTAGAAGGGTAGAAATGGAATGGAGCGTAGAATAGAGATTAAGTACTTGAACCACAGGACTAGTTACCCCAACAATTACATAAGACTTAAATGCCTAATCAAACAAACCTATGATTAAGTCAACGAGCTAGGGTGTCATAAGCATTGTGCGCATGTCTAGGAGTGGATTCGATAAGAGCTTGGTATTTAAGCGGTCCTAGTGACTCACCTCCTCTTTACTCGAATCTGCACAGTGCGTAATGTAGATTCACCTAATCGAAGAGGACTTAGTCACGGGCTAAACCCAATAACTAAAACCCGAAAGGATTAGCCGTATTTTATGGAAACCCTAATTTTAAAATTTCTAAATTACCCTCTTTATTTGAAAAGAATATTTTATAAATTTTCCTAAAATATTTCGATTTACAAATTTACGAAAATACCCTTAGTGGTAAAATTACAAAATGCCCTTGGTTTATAAAATGTTCAACTACTCAACGACTTTACCAAAATTTCATTATTTTATAAACATTCAAAACCCTAATTTGTAAAATATCAAAATACCTTGATTTTGGAAAATTACAAAATTGCCCCTAACTTACAAAATTACCAAAATGACCCTAATTTCCAAAATTTTGCAACTTCATCGTCTTTGGAAAATAAATTTCTCAAAAGAACCCTCAAAGTTTTGCAACTTCGAAATATCCCGATTTATTAAAATTTTACAATTTACCCCAATTTGTGGAAAAATTACCAAAATACCCCGATGTCTAAAATTTAAAATACCCTCGGGTTTCAAAAATTTTCAAAATACCAGAACTTAAAGGACCAAAAATACCTTGTGACAAAATCACCAAGGAACCTTATTTTGACAAATTACGAAAATACCCCTGTAGGACAAATTACGAAAATACCCCCGGGTAGTGGAAAAACAACAAATGAAAAAAAAAAACTACAACGTTTCTCTGAATGAACTAAGGTTCATAATTGTTTGACGGATGTGTGAATGAATGAAAAGACTGTGTGCATGTATGAATACGAAAGAACCACTTCTAAAATTCTTGTCATAATACTTCTTCACGGGTAATCAAGTAAAACAAGGACTAATTCATAAAACTTTTTAATTAAATCGCGACGTTAGAAATGAGTTCTAAGGAGCGTGAACTTAGAGAATGTGCCTAGAAAGTATGATAGTTCTTTAAGATCGAGTCTTGACAATAGCGTAGTGTGGTGAGTTAGGTATGCGGATGAGCGATAGTAAGTAATTTCGAGGACGAAATTCTTTTTAAGGGGTAGAAGCGTAACATCCTAGATTAGGGGTTATGCGTTAGTGCATAATTCATGAGATAGTGGGATCGATTGGGTGTGTTGGATGTGTTACGAAGAGTTTCAAGAACCACAAGATGAAAGAAAATGAAAGGAAATGTAAGGAAATGTAAGGAAAAGAAAGGAAATATAAGGAAAAGTAAGGAAATGTAAGGAAATGTAAGGAAATGTAAGGAAATGTAAGGAAATGTAGGAAATGTAAGGAAATATAAGGAAAATGTAAGAAATGAAAAGGAAATGAAAGGAAATGAAAGGAAATGAAAGGAAATGTAAGGAAATGAAAGGAAATGTAAGGAAATGTATGGAAATGTATGGAATGTATGGAAATATATGGAAATGTAAGAAATGTATGGAAATGTATGGAAATGTGTGGAAATGTAAGGAGATGTATGGAAATGTAAGAAATGCTTTAGAAATGTTAAGTTTTGGAAACTAAACTAAAATAGGAAAGTGACCATTTTGGAAACCAAGCCAAAAGAGAAACTAAACATTTTGGAAACCAAACCAAAATAGAAAACTAAACATTTTGGAAACCAAACCAAAATAGGAAACTAAACATTTTGGAAACCAAGCCAAAATAGGAAACTAAACATTTTGGAAACTTGGAAAATCTGAGCATGTGAAAATTTTGGAAACTTAAAAATGACCCCAGATGTCAATTTTTAGAGCCCAAAGGGAACTTAGGGCCAAGTGACCTAAAATATAAAGTACATGAAATTTGACCCAATAACGAACTTGGAAATGTGGCTGAAGATGCCACCTAAGGTCTTAAGAAATGGCCCAAATACAAGAGGTTTTGGGCTGAGTTTGAGTCATCCGGAAGTAAATAATGAAGGCTTTATTTTTGCTTCGGAAAAATTTGAGTGAATGACATGGGTTTCTAGAAAGGAAAAGTTTTATTCACATAAATATGTGAATAATAAGAGAAATAAAGGAGTTTTATTCACATAAATATGTGAATAATAAGAGATAAATAAAGGAGTTTTATTCACATAAATATGTGAATAATAAGAGATAAATGAAGAATTATTCTTTAATTAGGAAAATAAGGAAGAGTGGTGGCCAAGTTAAGGATTCTTGACCTAGTAATTTCGGCTATAAAAGGATGAGACTAGGGCCATTCATTATTCATTCTCCTCTCTCTTTTCTTCTAGAATATTCTTCTTGAGCATCCATTCTTTTCTTCTTTTCTTTTAGCCTCTAGCCGATTCCTTCTAAGCCTATTATTCCTCTCTTCTTTCATCTTTGAAATCGAATACATAAGGGAATCATAGCCGATTGTTCATCAAGTCTCTAAGTAGAATTTACGAAGGTTGAAGCGAAGGTGCAATCGATTCCTTCAAATAAGGGTAAGATCTAAGTTTGGTTTGATTTCTTTTATATTTTAGACTTATCAAAATCTAGGGCTAATCCATTCTTGTTCATGGTTGCGAAACTTTGAAGAGATCTTTCTGGATTTACTAAGTGTAGGCTACAAGGAAGGAGAAGTTCTTTTCGAAGGTACACCATAGGCCACGTGTTCCTAGTTATTCGGTGAGTTTGGGTTTAAAATCCACAAGGTAAGTGTCTATAGCTTTCGCCATTAGGCCTATTTTGATAATTAGATCTAATTCTTGTTTGTTTAAAAGCGAAACTAAACCGGATGAGATTTAGTGCTTGGCCGAATACAAGGAGGAGCATAGCATAGATTTCGGGATTCGATTAGTATTGAATTCAGCAACAAGGTAAGTAATACAAATCCTACTAGGATTTGGTTTTTAAGCCAATAGGTTTGTTAATATGTTTTAATATTTGGCGAATTTAGGAGATAAAGATCTAGATCGATAGATCGTTCTTGAGGATTTCAAGGAATCTATTAAGCAAATCGTGTGTATTTTACTAACTTTCGATATTTCATATGGCAATTATTTTATTATGTGATTATACGTAAGAATATGAATTTGGCTAAGTACCTAATGTGGTACAAAAGTATTGGTCGTTTCCTACTTAGATAGGATTATGAAATATGTTATTTTATAACATGTGAATATATGTATATGATTATGAAATTAAGTATGTTATGCATGATATATATTTTTGGGGCATTAGGATTTATGTGAAAGGGGAGAATAGGTGTTGACTTGGTCTCACTGCTTGAAGGTGTTGACTTGGTCTCACCAACAAAATATGTTGACTACGGTCACATTGCGATATTTAGGTGTTGACTTGGTCTCACCAACGAAGGTGTTGACTTGGTCTCACCAACGAAATATGTTGACTACGGTCACATTGCGAAATTTTGGTAACCGGTTACAATAGTGTCTAATGACACAACGTATAAATTTGATTATAGTGTCTAATGACACAACGATATGGTGAATGCCTTCAATGGAGAGTAGCGGATGGAGGGTTGACTTAGTAGTCCCCACGGTGTGAATGGCGAATACGGTGGTGTGTAGCGGATGGATCTTTAGGCTTGGGTTGGGTTGCATCATCATTTATCTTTATATGATTATGAATTTGATATGAACATGTATGCGATTTGTTGAATGTTAGTCTTGTGTGCACATTGAGTCATTGACTCACCCGTTATAGGGAACTATTTTCGGGTAATGAACAAGGATTGACCTTGAACCTTGAGGTGGCCATGCATCAATTTGAAGATTTTATTTATTTTGGACTTTATTTCTTTTTATTACATTTAATTTTATTATTGGGTTTTACTTGATGTAATAAGGCCATAAGGCCCAAGTTGGATTTCTTTATTTCTTTTTACTTTTAATTATTATGTTTACAATTTTTATTAAGTAAAGATCAAGTAAATACATTTTTAAAATAAAACCTAAATGTTTTGTCACTTTAAATAAATGGATTTTAATGTTAGATAAATTGGTTTTCAGTGCAAGCACAAGCCCAACCCAAACCAATCTTTTTTCAAAATCACACAAGTTTTTCTCTAAATGTGAAAATGTTTGAAATCGGTTTACTTTAGGAACATACGGATCCGGTCCATTCTCGTGGGCGGGTGTAAGAATGTTTCAAGATTTTCTCTCGATCGCGGCACCATTGACCAAGTTGTTGAGGAAAGGAGTCCCATTTGTGTGGACAGAGAAAGCAGAAAAGTTTCGATAAGTTGAGGAAGATTTTGAGCTTGGTTACAGTACGACTTGAGGCAAGAAAGATATTCACGGTCTCTTGTGATGCATCTCATCTTGGTTTGGGATGTGTCTTGATTAGTGGCGTCTGTACAACAGACCGCATGAGGGTAACTACCCGAGGCATGACTTGGAGTTAGGCTGCGAGTTTTTGCCTTGAAGATTTGGAGGCATTATCGTATGGAGAGAAGTCGATGGTCTACATAGATCACAAGAGTCCAAGTATCTTGACTCGTAAGGATTGAACTTGAGGCAGTAGCAGATGGATTGAGCTATTGAAGGACTACGATTACTCGATTGAGTACCATCCGGCAAGGCTAGCGTGGTGGCGGCGCGCGTTGAGCCGTAAGGTAATAGCGACTTAAGAGCGATGTTTGCTCGCTTTAGTTTGTATGACGAGAAGTCTTTTGGCGGAATTACGTTAAGCCAACTTGGGTTGAGTAGATCAAGGAGAAACAGTTAGTGGACGAGGGCTTGAATGTGCAGAGGTTGCAAGTTCAGAATGGTGGTGTAGAGGGTTATAGTGTGACCAGTGATGGAGTACTGTGTTTCCAAGGGAGAGCTTGTATGCCTAAGGATGTGGAGTTGAGGCAGAGGATTCTTCAGGATGTACATAGCAGCCCTTACGCTATGCATCCCGGAGGTAGCAAGATGTATCGAGATTTGCAGAAGTAATTCTGGTGGCTAGGGTTGAAACGGGAAGTGACCGAATTTGTGGGTAAGTGTATGATGTGTCAGCAGGTCAAATCTGAGCAGTCGGGTTTACTTCAGTCGATGAGGATCCCTCAATGGAAGTGGGAAAGGATTACCATGGACTTTGTCAGTGGGCTACCCCTCACGCCTAGCAAGAAAGACTCAGTCTGGGTGATTGTGGACCGCTGACCAAATCACTCACTTCACTTCATTATTCACTCGAGGTTGATTATTGTGCTCGAGATAGTTAGCCAAGTTATCATCTCGGTGGTCCTAGATAGTAAGGTTGCATCAAGCTTTGGGCACGGGTTGCCATCCGCAATCCGATCAATCATCTTACGGACTTGATGGTAGTTGGGAGGGATCTACCAGGTTCATAATAATAGTTATCGAGAGTTCCGGATGGCACGATACGAGGGCTTTGCATCAAGCTTTGGGCATGAGGTTGGATCTGGAATTGGTGGCGGCGAGGATAAGGTTAAGGTGATTCGGGCTCATCTCAAGGAAGCATCGGACGAGTAAGTCTTTTCTTAAATCCGAGATATAGAGTATCACGATGGCGGTAATAAAGTTTTTCTAAAGGTATCACCATGGAAGAAGGTGTTAAGATTTGGACGGAAGGAAGCTAGCCCTAGATTGGCCCATACACAATGTTAAGCGAGTGGGACGGTAATTCCAGTGAGTTAAGTCGATTCACTACATCTTCCATGTTTGATGGACATCCATCACCGCTAGATTGAGGTAAGCTCAAATTTGTCTTCGAGGAGAATGGTCTGCAGATCTTAGATCGGATGTCAAAGTTCTGCGTGAGGAAGTCGGGTAAGTTGGAAACCATGAGTATCTACCATTGGCGAAATTATTTTTAAGGGGTAGAAGCGTAACATACTTAAAATGGGGTTCTGCGTTTTGCTTATGTTGTATTGATGACTTATTATAATAATAGTTATCCTAAGATAGGCTGAGTTAGGGCTAAGACTTTTATTTTGGCATTTATCCAGATGGCACCATATGAGGCTAACCTTTAACACCAATAGCGGGTATCCAGTGGTAGTTATTGTTCCATGTGGTAGCCAAAACCCTTAACACCAATAGGGGGTGTCGATCTGTGGTGTTTAAAGGCCAAAGCAGTCATTAAGGTAAGGGTACGGTAACTCTTTCCTTCTTTCGGGATTTATGTTTTGGCCGAATGGCCCTATGATTCATAATGATGTGTTGAGGCCGATTGTAGGGAGAGGTGCAGTCTAACGCAGTGGATCTTTGGGTTTCGATTTTTGATCTAGGTAAGGGTTCAATGTTTAGATCTATTCCTTAACTGATCAAAAGCCGAAGGCTAACCTTTGTGTGTGCTAGTTTGGTCGATTGCAAGGGGGACTTAGTGTGTGGTTTCGGGATTTGGTAGGAGACCAAATTGGCACTAAGGTAAGAAAGTAACCTTGTGCGATTCATCCTTCGAGATTTGTGAATAAGCCAAATGGCATTAAATCTAAAAGGTGGTATTGGCCGATTGTAGGGGCAGTGAGGACATACGTTTTGGGATCTTGTGGAATCACATAGTTTCGGGATTTCCCGTATAGTCAGGTGTGTAAACGCTACACACTTTATTAGTTAATGATGCCTATTATGTTACTGTATAACCTTTGGTATTAGTGATTTGGTTTGTGGGCATAAGCTTGGATGCCGGGTAAGTCCCCTATTATGCGATTTTTAGTATACATCATCATGATTCGTTGGTTGCTATGTTATGTGATATTTGTATGGTTATTCGATACTATGGCATGTATGTTATGATCATGATGATGGGGTTGATGAGAGAAGGGGGATGATTTATTTTGGACTGTCACCAGTGGTTTTGACCACATGACGGGTTGGCCCCGTCTTGATATTATATTTGTAACTAAGTCCCAGTGGTTTTGACCACCAGTGGTTTTGACCACATATCAACTTGTAACTTGTCCCAGTGGTTTGGTACCACAGTGGGTTGGCCCCACGAGATTATATACGGGATTGTCATCGGTGGTTTTGACCACATGATGGGTTAGCCCCATCACTTGATTTGTGACTTGGCCATCGATGGTTTTGACCACACCGATATATTTGTGACTACGGTCACCAGTGGTTTTGACCACCAATGGTTTTGACCGCACGGGGTAGTTAAAGGTGTATGGATGGCTAGGTTAAGGGTTGCATGGTTTGCATGATTTGCATATTGCTACTGATTGTTGTGTAAGTGAATGCACTATCGGGTTGGGGACTTACACACTGAGTCTTGGTGACTCACCCCTTCCCTTATCTTTCATAGGTGAATAGATTACGGAGATGGAGCCGGAAGGACTCGAGGCGGCCATGCTTGTTCGTTGGACTTTGATTTATTTTAGTTACTTTCTTTTTAAATTCTAAATTTTGATTTTTTTTCGGGTTATGTAATAGGGCCGCTAAGATTTATTTTTGGTTTCTTTTTATTACTTGCTATTATTTTAACTAAGTGGGATATATGTTTTTATTAGTTAACCGGCAGAATGCAATACTTTCAAAATTATAACTCCTTCGTTTTTTTTTCAAAGTGTTACCATCGGGTAACATTACTTAATATATGATAACAAAGATAACTTGAACGGTTTCTATAAACTTGTAACAATAATTAGACTGTAAGTAAGGATTTCTAAAAAAGGGGTTTTCTAAGAAAATTTTCCGACAACTTTTGTTTTAAAAGTGTTTTCACTCCGTGACATGCCAAATCCGGTTGTGGTGTGCTGACCGGGTTTGGGGTGTTACAGTATCGTCTTAATCAACTGAGTTTTCCCAATAGTATTTCCCCAATTAATTTTTTTTGTCTTTGCGTCTTTAGCTTAATAGTTAGCTAAATTTAGATTAAACAAACAACTTCCCTTATTTTAGGCTAGATAATAAAAAGAAAGTTAGTATTAGTACTTTTAGTTCCTTTGGGTTCGACAATCCGATCTTGCCTAAGCTATACTACTGTTCGATAGGTGCACTTGCCTTAAGTCGTTGTTAGAGTTAGTTTCCAAGTTCGATCATTCTCTTTATAAATTTTAAAACTCGACAAAACAATGATCACTGTGCTAAAGTCCAATCTTGTACCCAAAGTTTCATGTAATTCCTTCCAGAACCGAGATGTGAATCTTGGGTCCCTGTCCGAGATGATAGACACTGGTACCCCATGCAGCCTCACAATTTTTGCCACATACAACTTGGCCAACTTCTGTAGCAAGTAGTCAGTGCGAACCGGTATGAAGTGAGTGGACTTAGTCAACAGGTCAATGATTACCCATACTGAATCCTTCTTAGTAGGCGTCAGGGGTAGCCCACTAACAAAATCTATTGTTATCCTCTCCCACTTCTAGAGTGGAATCTTCACTGATTGCAGTAATTCCGAAGGCAATTGATGTTTCACCTTCACTTGCTGACATGTCAAACACTTGCTCACAAAGTCAGTAACTTCTCGCTTCAAACCAGGCCACCAGTACTGTTCACACAGGTCTCGTATATATTGTTTCCACTGGGATGCATAGCGTATGGGCTACTATGCGCCTCCTACAAAATCACCTGTCTTAACTTAGAGTCCTTCAGCATACAAACTCTTCCACGGAAACATAATACCCTTCACTTTTTCAAATTTAAAATCTCTTCGTCTCTACTTTTCACTTGCTGAAGCCGAGAACCCAACGATTGATCCAAAAATTTCTTCTCTTTAATCTGACCTACCAATGTCGGTTTCACCTGAAGTTCTGCCATCAAACTACCATCCTCGAAAAGGCTGAGACGAGCAAATATTGCTCTCAAATCGGGTACCACTTTCTAACTTAATCCATCTGCCACCACGTTAGCTTTACCTGGGTGATATTCAATTAGCAGTCATAGTTTTTCAGTAACTCTATCCACCTCCGTTGTTTGAGATTTAACTCTTTTGGGTAAGGAGATACTTCAGGCTCTTATGGTCAGTGTAGATAATCGAATTTTCCCCATGCAGGTAATGTCTCCATATCTTTAGAGAGAACACTACTGCAGCTAGCTCCAAGTCATGAGTGGGATAGTTCACCTCATGTGGCCTTAGTTGACGAGATGCATACGCCACCACTTTCCCTTCTTACATTAGCACACAACCTGTGAGCGATACATCACAATAAACAACAAATTCTTTCCCAACCTCAGCTGAATTAACACTAGTGCCTCCGTCAGAATCTTCTTCAACTTTTCAAAACTTTTCTGCTGTTTATCAGCCCAAACAAACGATACTCCCTTACGTAGTAACTTAGTTAGGGGTGCAGCAATCAACGAAAACCCCTTAGCAAACCTTCTGTAGTACCCAGCCAAACCCAGAAAACTTCAAATTTCTGATACAGACTTCAGTGGCTTCCAATCAATACCACTTCAACTTTCCGAGGATGAACCCTAATCCCCTCGGCAGACACAACATGCCCCAAAAATGTCACTTCATTCAACCAAAACTTGCACTTACTAAATTTGGCGCAAAGTTGCTTCTCTCTCAATATCTGCAGAACGACTCAAAATGTGAATCATGCTCTTCCTCAGTTCTAGAATACACCAAGATGTCATCTATGAATACCACCACGAACCGGTCTAGATAGGGTTGGAAGACCTGGTTCATCATATCTATAAAAGCGGCTGGTGCATTTGTTAATCCGAATGACATAACCAAAAACTCGTAATGCCCATAATGAGTTCAGAATGCGTCTTGTAAATATCTGCCTCCTTGTCCCTTAGCTGATGATATCTCGACCTTAAATTTATCTTTGAGAAAACTGAAGCTCCTCGTAGCTGATTGAACAGATCATCAATCCTCAGTAGCGGGTATTTGTTCTTAGCAGTTAACTTGTTCAGTTGGCGATAGTCAATGCACATACGCATTGACCCATCATTCTTTTTCACGAACAACACCGACGCTCCCCACTGAGATACACTTGGTCAGATAAATCCATGATCCAACGGTTCTTAATCTGAGCTTTTAGTTCTACCAGCTCCTTCGGTGCCATCCTACAAGGGGCGATGGACACCAGAGCCATTCCCGATAACAACTTAATGCCAAATTTGACCTTACGATTCAGAGGCAACCCGAAAGCTCTTCAGGAAAAACATTTGGAAACTCCTTCACAGTTCGACATCCCCAACAGATAATTCCTTAGCACCAGATGCGCTGAAAAAAGCTAGAAACGCCTCACACCCTTTACGTACCAACTTCTCAGCCTTTCATGCTGAAATCACATGAGACAGATAATCCCTTCTTTCTCCTATCACGATCACCTCCTCATCTTCTAGAGTCTTTAATACTATACACTTAGTAGCGCAATCCAATTTCACACGATGCTTAACTAGCCAGTCCATGCCTAGAATAAGGTCAAACTCACTGAACGACAGTTCCATCAAATCCGCCAGAAATGCCACTCCTTGAACTTCTAGAGGCACATTCCTAAACAACTTGTTCACTACCACAGATTGTCCTAGAGGGCTAATCACAAACATTTCTTTAGTAGCAATCTCAGATTTTATACCCAGAGTCCCAGACACAGTACAGGCAACATATGAATGGGTAGATCCAATATCAATCAAAGCGGTAAATGGCACATCAAATATAAGAAACCAATTATGACGTCCGGTGCGTCGCCATCCTTTTGATGTCGGGTTGCATAAACCAACCCCGGCTACCTTGTATCTATGTTACCAGTACCTCTGCCCGGTGCTCCACGACCTCATCTAAATCTATTTCCCCCTCTGGCTGAACTATAACCTCTCGGTGGCTACTGACCACCTCTCCACAGTCAGACCGATCTCCGACCTACCATCTCAGATCCTAACAGGCTCCCGAGGATAGTCTTTTATCAGATGATCTCTAGACCCACATTTGAAACACCCATCAGATCTTCTTCACCACTCCCCCGGATGTGTTTTACCACACTACATATAATGTCATAATTGACCTACAGCAACTGGCATCCTAACTTGAGCTGGCCCATCCAACCAAAGCCTCTTTCGGAAACCCCCAGAAGAATCGGCTGACCCAAAACCTCTCGTATTCTTGCCCCTTTCCCTATCTCAGTTTTGCCTCTCAGAATGCTTGACTTATTCGGCAATCTTTACTTTCTCAACCAAGGTGGAAAAATCTCTTTCCATCTTTAGCTATCGAGACCATAACTCATCACGCATATCATCCTCGAACCTTTGCAGTACTCATAGTCGACAGCAACTATCTGCCATGTAATGGCTCAGCAGTAAACTCGCCTTATATTTCACTACTAATTTGTTTCTTTGAACTAAATTCAAGAATTCTTTCCTCCGAGCATCCACATAGCTGGCCCCAACATATTTTCCCTAGAACACTGTCTTTAAGAAGTCCCAAGTGATACGATCCGCTTGAGTATCTTTCTTCATAGTGAGCCACCACTAGCACACCTCATCTCTCAGTAGGGATACTGCCCCTTTTAGTTTCTGTTCAGCGGTACAATCCAGATCATCTATAATCTGTTCAACTACCTCCAACCAATATTCGGCTACATTTAGGGCCACACTAGAAATGCCGCTAAAAATTTCGGCCCCGTTTGACCGGAGTCGCTTAGAAATAGACCCACGACCTATCGACCTTGTACTTGCTCCAACGAACCTGTTCTAAGACCAGCAACATTACTTGGGATAGAGCGTCGTCCCCTCCATCTCGGTCATGAGACTCTGTCTCGATCACCAATGATGCAGGTGCTTCCATTTTAGGCATGTGCCCTGATGTTGAGGATCCAGTGCTAGCACATCGGCCTCTACCACGACCACGTCTACCACGTCCACATCCTCTTGTACTCATACTGCTGAATCGAATTAGTCTGATTAAGAATTTTATGAATCAGTATATAATTCCAATGTTTATTAACAAATGTTTTACGGAAAGCAGATATAAGAGTTGTTCTCACAGATCGAATTTCCTACTGTTTCAGTCTCTATAATCTTAATTCCTATAGCTATCAGTTTAGTGTACTTCCACTAACTCTAGTAGTTTTCTTCCTATAGTCGTTTTATCATATTATCAAACAAAGTCAAGACTTACAGATTTGGTTCCGGAGACTCGGGATGCCATACATCTAATAAAGATATATTTTGCTTAACCAAATTTCAAATAAATTTTAAAAAATATTTTCGAACCCATTCCACAACTGAGTTTTGTAACCGGGCTCTGATACCATAAAATGTAACACCTTAAACCCGGCCTAGACGTTATAATCAGATCTAGCATGTCACATAGAAGGGTTGTTTAAAACTTGAGCTTTTGTTAAAAGTTTGTAATCTTTTTGAAACTTTGAGCTTTGTTGTTTATGAAAAATCCAATTTAATTTTTAGAGTTTTCTTGTAAAAACATTATTGTTATTGTTTCTGAAGACTTTGTTTATAATCGAAATCAGATTTAGTGAATTACAAAAAAGTGATATTTAAAAACTGTTATCGACGTTTAAGAAAAATCCAGTGTTTCGGGTGTTGCTCCTAGCACTGCTGAATATTGGCTTGGAAGCAACAGGCGGATCATGGATGATCTAGACCTAACGATGAAGAAAAGTTAAAGGGATCGTATCACTTCTCAAGATGAGTCATACCGGTGGTGGCTCACGGTTCAGTGTGATCTTTGGTAGAAGATCGACTTGGGACTATTTTTGGGTCGCTTATCGGAAGAAGTACGCTTGAGCTAACTACATTAATGAGCGTGAAAAAGCATTTACGAGGTTAGTTCAAGGAGCAAATCGTAGCCGAGATCGAGGCGAGTTTAGGTCGAGCCGGTATGCGTGGGTATGGTGGCTCTTGAACATGAGAGGTGCGTTCGTTTCGAGGATGGCCTGCGGGACGAACTAAGGTTGATAATTGCGCCCCAGCAGGAGCGTGAATTTGCGGTTCCGGTTGAAAAGGCAAAGGTGGTGAGGGTATTAAGGAGTCCGTGAGGCGGGGTATGGATAGGAACCGACACAAGAGGAGTTTTGGATCTTACGGGTCGCAAATGTAATGAGAAAAGGGCTAGACCGAAAGGGTCGAATCGGTCGGGTAGGTTTGTTGTTCTGCTAGGCAAGGACCGCCGCAATGTAACCGCTGGGAAGGCTCATTGGGGAGGATGTTGGACCGATGGTAGAGGTCGTTTGAGTGTGGCTCCTTTGGACCACCGTGTGAGGGATGTCCGCAAGTTGGCTAGGATTGACCGGAGAATCGGGGCCGTACTCGATATAGGAATAATGGACCACCACCACGTAGGGGCCGAGGTAATGGCGAAGGAGGTAATACTGCCTGGGCCGTGGAGCACCCAGGCGAGGTGTAGGTAGTTCGAGGCCGAACGGTAGGGGTTGGTGTATCTTTGCGAGGCGCCGAGAGGAGGGCGACGACCTGACGCCATTACTGGTACATTTTAATCTTTGGTTCCCATTTATTACTTTGATTGATGTAGGTTCAACACATTCATATGTTGCAAGTAGCATAGTGAAGACCATGGATTTAGACTCTGAGATATCTTCTAGGCAGATGACCGTAATAAGCCCTCTAGGTCACTCTGTAGTGGTAGATAAACTGTATAGAGACGTACCTCTAGAACTCCAAGGGGTGGTATTTGAGGCTGATCTGATGGAACTGCCGTTTGGGGAGTTCGATCTGATTCTTGGGATGGATTGGCTGGTTAAACACAAGGCGAAGTTGGACTGCGCAGCTAAGTGCATGGTTTTGAGCACAGCTGAGGGTGATGAGGTAGTTCTGATCGGTAATAGGAGAAATTATCATCCAATGTGATATCTCGCTCTCCGAAAGTCGAGAAGATGGTCGAAAAGAATCATGAAGCATATGTGGTACATGTGTATACCTTGGAGGCTAAGGAGTCTGCTTTGTGGAGACAGTTCGGACGATTAGGAATTTCTTGATGTGTTTCTGAGGAGCTTAGGGTTTGCCACCAGATCGGAGGTAGAGTTGAATAGATCACATTACGAATCTGCGCCGGTGTCCATAGCTCCGTATAAGATGGCACCTAAAGAGTTAGTGGAGCTTAAGGCTCGAGATCTAGGAGTTATTGGACCGAGGCTTTATCGTGCCAAGTATTTTGCCTTGGGGCCGCCGATACTCTTTGTCAAGAAGAAAGACAAGATTATGCGGATGTGTATAGACTCATCGCTAACCGAATAAGTCGACGATCAAAAACAAGTATCCTTTGCCTCGGATAGATGACTTGTTTGATCAATTTGAAGAGGCGTCGATTTTCTCGAAGATTGACTTAAGATGCAGGTATCACCGATTAAAGGTGAAAGAGGCAGATATTTGCAAGACGGCATTTCGTACTCGGTATGGGAACTTGAGTTCTTAGTTATGCCGCTTGGATTGACTAACATGCCTGACCTTTCATGGATCGATGAATAGGGTGTTTCAACGATATTTGGATCGGGTTGTAGTGGTTTTATCGACGACATCTTGGTATATTCAAGGACCGAGGAGGAACATGATGCACATTTATGGGTGGTATTGCAGATTCTAAGGGAGAAACAGCTCTATGCGAAGTTCAAGAAATCGAAGTTCGGCTTAGGAAGGTGGCGTTCTTGGGTCATGTAGTATCGGTGAGGGATTAGAGTGGACCCTCGTAAGATAGAGCGATTTTGGATTGGAAGCCGCCTAAGTCGATGGTCGAGATTCGAGTTTTACGGGCTTAGCAGGATACTACCAAGATTTGTGAGGGTTTCTCATTGATCGCACTCGATGACTAAATTATTGAGAAAAGGGTTCCGTTTATTTGAACCGAGAAGCGGCAGGAGAGCTTCGATAAGTTAAAGAAGATTTTACCGAAGCTCGGTTACGATTCAACTTTGAGGTGGTAAGGAATTCGCAGTGTATTGCGATGCATCACATCTGAGTTTGGGTTGTGTCTTGATGCTGAGGAAGGAAGGTTGTAACTTACGATCTCGGTAAGAAATGAGGCCACATGAGGTAAATTATCAACGCACGATCCGGAGTTAGCGGCTATAGTATTTGCCTTAAAGATATAGAGGCATTACTTATGCGGAGAAAGATCGTTAGTCTACACGGACCATAAGAGTGCAAGTACCTTCGACTCAAAAGACTGAATCGAGAGGCGACCTGAGATGGATTGAGCTGTTTGAAAGACTACGATTGCTCAATTGAGTATCATCCGGCAAGGCTAACGTTGTGGCGACGCGTTGAGCCGTAAGGTTGTTTGGATCTAAGAGCTGTTGCTTGCCCACTTGAGTTTGTATGACGACAGGAGTATTCTCGCGTAACTACGAGTTAAACCTACTTGGGTGGAGCAGCCGGAAAAAGCAGTTGTTGGATGAGGTTACGAGTCTTGAGAGGACACAAGTGCAGAACGATGGTTTGGAGGGTTACAGTGTGTCGGGTGATGGAGTACTGTGTTTTCAGGGGAAGGCTTGTATGCCGAGAGATTCTGAGTTAAGGCAAAAGATTCTTCAGGATGCACATAGCAATTTCACGCTATGCATCCCGGAGGTAGCAAAATGTATAGGGATCTCGAGAAGCGCCTACGGTGGCCGGTCTAAAAATGAGGTGTGAGTTTGTAGGGAAGTGTCGACATGTCAAGAGTCAAGTGAGCATCGACTACCGTCGAGGTTGCTTCACCGAAGAAGATTCCACAGTGGAAATGGGAAAGGATAACTATGGATTTTGTTAGTGGATTACCGCTTACACCGAGCAAGAAGGATTCAGTTTGGGTAATTGTGGATCGACTGACTAAATCAGCTCACTTTATTCCGGTGAGGGTGGATTACTCACTGCAGAGGTTGGCAAAGTCAGTGTGTCGAGATAGTGAGACCGCACGGGTGCCGTGTCGATCATCTCATATAGGGATCCTAGATTCACGTCAAGGTTACGGAAGATGTTGCATCGTGCTCGGGTACATGGTTAGATTTCAAAGACTGAAGATTTCATCCGTAGACCGACGGCGATCGGAAAAGGGTTATCTGAGATCTTGGAGGATATGCTACGAGGGTGTGTATTGGATTTCAAGGGTAGTTGGGAGGAGTATCTACAGATTAGCTGAATTCGCCTACAATAATAGTTACCAAGCAAGTATCAAAATGGCACCATATGAGGCGTTATGCGGTAGGAAGTGTCGCTCACCTACTTGTTGAGACGAGTTAAGTGAGCGTCGGTTGTTGGGACGAGTTAGTTCTTTGAGGCGAAGACAAGGTTAAGTTGATTGGTGCTCGATTGAAAGAGGCTTCGACCGGCGAGAAGTCCTATGCCGATCTTAAGCGGAGAGATATTGAATTTGTTTGTGGGAGATCGGGTTTTCTGAAGGTCTCACCGTGAAAGAAAGTGTTAAGGTTAGGGAGGAAAGGCAAGCTAAGTCCGAGGTTTATTAGGTAGTATAAGGTAATCAAACGAGTGGGACGATTGCATATCAACTCGAGTTGCCGCCAGAACTAAGTCGATTCACGATGTGTTCCACGTTTGATGCTTGGCGTTATCGCTCGATCCATCGCACGTGGTGACATAGAAGATTGAGGTAAACCCGTATATAACCATGGAGGAAGAGCACATGCGATTTTAGATCGGGATGTGAAGGTTCTACGCAGAAGTCTCAGCCTTTAGTTAAGGTACTATGGCGGAATCATGGCGTGGAAGAAGCGACGTGGGAACCCGAGGATACGATGAGACAAAGAATACCATAACTCTTGACCGAGTAATTTCGAGGTCGAAATTATTTTTAAGGGGTAGAACCGTAATATCCCGGTTAAGGGCTATTTTATTTGGCATTTCTTGCATGTTATTGGCTTGCTATGTTGTTGTTTGTGTGGTTTGGGGGCTTAGTTATAGGCTAGGAGTGAGCCCAGTAGGTAGGAAAATTTTAGTTTTTGGGCTTTTTGTGATAGGAGTCAAGGAGCTGGGTCTTTTATATTTTTATTGGTGTTTTTGAGTACAAGTGATGAGCTAGCAAAGTGGCAAGGCATGCACCACTTGGAGCATGTGTATGGCGTCAATTGCAAGGGGGAGGTCTTGTGTTCAAGTCATGAGAATCCCACATTTTGGGCTCCCATTTGACTACATGGAGGGAGGAGTTGTGGAAAGTTTGAACTCGCCTTGGACTTTGTCAACTCATTCAAGCGGTGGGTGGAGAGCAAATGTAGGAGGGAGACTTGGTCAAGGTAGTTTGAATTAGTGGCTTGGGAGTGACTGGGGGGAGATTGGCTGGTTTTGAGGAGATTTTGGGGGAGGTTGGCCGGTTGGTAAGTGTTGTGAGGGAGTGGGGAAGTGCCGAAATTCCCTTGGACTGTTGGGTGCATTTTCGGTCATAGGGGGAAAAGCAATTAAGTTTTTTTTTCATTGTGTCAAACAAGCCGATTTTTCTTTGTATCAAGCTAGCAAAAACTTCAAAATATTTCCTCTCTTTTTCTCTCTTTCAACCAAATGTTCATGTACCGTTTGCCAAGATTTCTTTGCGACTTTTTACTTAGTGTGTGAGGCCAATATTGCTTCTTTTCCCACTTGCATTTTGTGTAAACCAAACCTCAAAACACCTACACTTGTCGAAACCACAACACTCTCTTCTCCACTTTTGCTTTCATCTTTTCTCTTTTGAAAAGCCTTGGTAGCCGAATGTGCATCCCTCTCCCTTTCTTTTCCTTTTTCATTTGTGTTAAACCGAAACCAGCTTTTGCTTTCTTTCAACATTTAAGCGAAACTAGTCTCTTGTACTCTCTTTTCTCTGCTTCGTGGTTGTCCTCTCTTGGAACCATTAGTAGTCAAACTCATCCTCCAAAAACACCTTCTATTTCTTACCTTTACAAAATTGAAAGTGACCCCTCCATTCATCTTTTTATTTTTCTTTCTTTTCCAAAACCTTTTAGCGAACCTTACTACAACCCTTGCCGATTTCTTCTTTGTTTTTAAACTTTTCTTTTCTTGATCAAGGGTGTTAGCAGACCTATTCCTCTTGTTAGGAATCTTGCTCAATCGGCCTAACAAGAAGGTAAGTGCTAGGTAGAATGGCTATTTCTCCTTTCTCCGGTACTTTACCGATTTTTAGTATGTTGAAGGGCCGATTTGATGTCTGTTAAAAAGGAGTAACGTTCAATTTTGGTAATCATTTTCATATAGGGCCTTTGGATTTGAAGCGGTACCATTGGAGAAGTCAAGAGGTAAGTGGTGGTAAGAATGGGTGTTTGTATTCGATTTCGTTTAGTTTTCTTTAAGTCAAGTCATGAGGAGATTAACCGTTATTCTTTTCTAGGGTGTGATCGTTTGGTAAAGAAGCATTATTGGTTGGGTTTGGTTGGAAACCGAACCATTCAAAGTAGGGTTTAACGCAACCCTTTGGGTTACCTATTTTGGCCAAATAGGTTAAGTGACTAATCCTTGTTGGTAGATTGTAGGATCGGGGTTGTCGAGGCGAGCAAGCGGGCGTGAACCGATTCTAGGGATTAATATCTTAGCTATTTCGGTGTGTAAACCAACACACTATCTTAACTAAGTAATGTGATAACTTTGTTTGTGTAAATGAAGCAGTGTGGTTGACTATTTCGATACCCATTGAGGTATGGATACGGATTCGTAAGTCCATTTCATTATGAAATATGTGATGATCTACGATATCATGATTATGGGTGTATATTCATTGAGATGCCATATTGAGCATGTGAGCATGATAGCATGATTGCACGATTTTGCATCTAGTATGATATGTGATTAGGTGATATGAGAGGAGGGGAGTATGATATCCGTGTCTTTGGGACACTGTGTGTCTTTGGGACACCGAGGTTTGGCACCTCCGGTGGTTTGGTACCACGTATTTTGTGACTTTGGGTCACGGAGGTTTGGCACCTCAACATCTCGTCCGGTGGCTTAGTACCACGATGGGTTGGCCCCACAGCTTGATTATCTGGGATTGGCGCCAATGATTTGGTATCACACTATGGGTTGGCCCCATCATCGGTTGTATTGATCGCGGCCACTAGTGATTTAGCATCTGCTTGTGTCTTTGGGACACCGTGAGGTTTGGCACCTCATTGCGACTCGTCCTCGTGGTTGACACCACCGTGGGTTGGCCCCACTTATGAGATATGGGATCGTCGCTAGTGATTTGGCATCACACGATGGGTTGGCCCCATCATTGGATTATTCGTGACTTGGTCACCGGTGGTTTGGTACCACAAGATGGATATCGTGACTTTGGGTCACCGTGGTTTGGCACCACCGGTGGTTTGGTACCACACGGGTAGAAAAGGTGATGTGGTTGGTTAGGATCGGTGCATTACTTGCATTATTTTGTTATGATATGTGTGTTGGCATGTTATACTGGGAGAGGATTTATACACCTAGTCTTGCGACTCACTCTCTCTCCTTTGACTTTTCAGTGACACTTAGACGGACATGGAGCCGGGATGGACTCGAGGTGCTCATGCCATGCTTAAATAAGGATTTGCTTTTGACTTTTATGAAATTTGGTACTTAAGTTTTATTACTATTTGGTTTTATTTGGGGTTGTAAATGGCCTTTCTAAAATTATGTTTTGTTTATGATTAAAGTAGATTTATAATATGCCTTAACAAATTAATTGGGTTAAATGTGCTAAAACTTGGAAGACAACGATTTCAAAGTACAAAAGCGATATTTTAAACTATACCATCGGGTATCACACTAAGATTTGGAATAAAGAAGAACTCAAATGTTTTCTAACTTAAACACGATTTTCTACTAATACAAAATGTTTTGTAATAATGATAAACAACTCAAACTTCCTAACGAGATAAAACTATTTTACCTACATGTCTGATTGAGTTTTCAAAATTTTCGGGTTTTCAAATACATCAGATTTCAGTCAAACCTACTCAAGTTTTTCAAATACACAATTTAGCGAAGTGTTTTCCTCGAACTTTTAACCTTAAACCTAAACCTCACAAAATCCTTTTTCCCTGTGACATACCAGATTCGGTCGTGGTGTGTTGACCGGGTTTGGGGTGTTACATTAAGGGGATGTGTGATCGACTTCAGAGGTAGTTGGGAGGATTTTACGCCATTGGCGTAATTCGCAGATAACAATAGCTATCGGTCCTAGCATTCAAATGGCACCCTATGAGGCATTGTATGGTCGTGAGGTGCCGTACTCCTATTTGTTGGACTGAATTGGGCGAACGGCAGATGTTGGGTCCTAAAATGATATCTGAAACAGAGGAAAAGGTAAAAGTTATTCGAGCACGGTTAAAGGAAGCTTCGGATAGACAGAAGTCGTATGCAGATCTGAAGCGTAAGGATATCGAGTTTGCTGTGGGAGACCAGGTCTTTTTGAAGGTCTCACCTTGGAAGAAAATTTTCGATTCGAAAAGAAGGGAAAATTGAGCCCTAGGTACATCGGGCCATATCGTGTAACAAAGCGTGTTGGTCCAATGGCTTATCGATTGAATTACCTCCTGAGTTGGGTCAAATTCATAATGTTTTCCATGTTTCCATGCTTTGACGCTATAGATCGGATCCATATCATATAATACCTAGTAGAGGAGTGGAATTAAATTCGACTTGTCTTTTGAAAAAGAAGCGGAAATTATAGATTGGGATGTTAAAGTGCTAAGAAAGAAGAAGCGTGCTGTTGGTCAAAGTTTTATGGCGTAATCACGGAGCGGAGGAAGCTACGTGGGAGCCTCGAGGATGTAATTCAAGCAACAATATCCTCACCTCTTTTAATCGTAAATTTCGAGGATGAAATTTTCTTTTAAGGAGGTAGAATTGTAACATCGTAAATATTCGAGTATCATTATGTTGCTAAATGTTAGTTCGGGTTTACTTGAGTTAGAATAAAATATTAGTTAATTGTAATTTAGAGTAAAGAAATTTGGTGATCTTGAGACTTAAATTAATTAAGTACAAAAGATGGCATAAGATGAGCTAGTGACAAAGGGTGATGGCGCCATAAGTTGGACATGAGGAAGGAGTTCGAATCACCTAGCATGCAATTAGGAATTTTATTTTTTACTTTAGCCTATGCATGTGTCGGCAAGGAGATAAGGTTAGGATGAGTTGGATTGTTTTATTTTGGTAAGAAGATTAAGGTTTTGGAAAGCTAAAGATAAGGGCTTGAATTGGCGGATTATGTTTCTTCAACTTAAGGAAAAGGAGGGAAAAGGCTTAAGTGTAGGAAGATGTTTTGAAACTTCCTAATGGCCTTTTGACCATTGTATTTGGACGGCATTGAGGCTAGGGGATGGCGGTTTTGGTTGAGGGATGGTAAGCTTGGATGTTAGGAGAACACTTTCATTTGGTCATTTCTTAGCAAAAACATCTTTTCCTTCACCCATATTCTCTCTAGCCGAAATATTGCCAACATACTTGGGTAAACAATTCTTTTTTCAAGCCATTCTATTGTGACCATTTTGGTTTTGAAATTTTCTCTCCCAAATTTTCCTTCTCATTGTGACCGAAAGTACTTGAGGCAAACAAGTATCTTTCTTCTTTTCATTTTCTCATTTTCTTCTCCTATGCCGAATGTATTTTCTTCTAAACTAAGTACCCTTTTCTTCTCTTTCTTTCCCTCTTTCTCTTGAAACCTAATTATATTACTTCTATTTCACTATTCTTCATTTTCTTCTTCATTAAAATTTTCTCCAATTCTTTCATCCATGGCCGGATGTTAATTTATTCTTGTGCCAAAATTCTTTCATTTTCCTTGATCACAACCGATTTTCTTTAATCATAACCAAATTTTTCTTACTCAATTATCTTTCCAATCGTAGACATTAGTGAGATTTTGGAGGTAGAAACTCAAGGTGATCTTGAGTATTTTGAAACTTTGGAATCGATTTCAAGAATCAAGGTAAGGTGATTTTCTTTAAGGATTCTTATTCATATAGTTAGTTATTAATCGATTTCATTTTAGGGTCATAATCGCCGATCGTTTCTCGAGGAACGAAGATAATCGTGGTAAGCCAAATCTCAAATATTATAAAATGTTAGTCATATTTCAATACTTATAAGTCGAATTAATGATCTTATGTCTTTAGAGACATTCAAGATAGGGCAGAAGAGGGCAGTCCATAGTCTTCGAAAGAGGGACGGTTCCGTTAATCCCCCTAATTATAATCGAAGGGCTGTTTCGAGAATTCAAGATTTTCCACCGGGTTGCGGACCTTCAACTGAGGAGAATCAATTGTTCGAGGTTATTCGTACTCCCGAGCCTTTGTACGTTCTTGGATTCTCATCGGGCAACGAATACACAATCGAGGAGAAACCAAAAATAGAAGTGGTTCAAAATCAAAAGGGTAAAGATTTAGATCGCTTTACCAATAGTATATTTTAATAAATGAAAGTGTTCTAATGGTCCGTGTTATGTTTAGGTGTTGACGAATGGAAGGTTTAGTACTCACGATATCAAGGTGTGTAACTTCACACTTATCTCGGGTTAGATATCATACCGTAGTATTGAGCAAAATCATAAAAATGACAAAATCGGTACAATACGAAATAATTGGTATTTTTGGTGAAATTACATGAAAACGGTTAAAATGGTGAAAATTATGAAAATGCCCTCGATGAGTTAGTTGGTAAAATGTAAATTTTATGTCTCGTGAAAATGGGCCGAAAATGTGCTAGATTGTGAAAATGGGCCGAAAATGTGCTAGATCGTAAAATAGGCCGAAAATGTGCTAGATTGTAAAATGGGCCAAAAAGTATACTAGATAGCTAAATGGGCCGAAATCCCTGATAGATCGTTAAATGGGCCGAAATCTCTGTTAGATTGATAAATGGGCCAAAAAGTATGCTAGATAGCTAAATGGGCCGAAATCCCTGATAGATCGTTAAATGGGCCGAAATCTCTGTTAGATTGATAAATGGGCCGAAATCTATGCTAGATCGTTAAATGGGCCAAAAATTTTGCTAGATCGTTAAATGGGCCAAAGATGCTAAATTGTTATATGGAATAAATGATATTTTGCATTATGGGCCTTAATAAAAACCTGAAATATTAACTCATATGTAAATTGGGCCTTTTAGCTAAAATCATCATATGTATATAGATTATTTTGCATACATGTTGCATGGGTTGGGATTAACGATGAAGAAAAGAAAGGTCTGTTTCCAAAATCTAGTTCGGTGGCTCTGCCACAAAATAATTAAATGGCTCATTGCCTCTAGTTCGGTGGCTTTGCCACAAAATAATTAAATGGCTCATTGCCTCTAGTTCGGTGGCTCTGCCACAAATATTTTAATGGCTCAATGCCTCTAGTTCGGTGACTTTGTCACAATCTAGTTCGGTGGCTCTGCCACAAATATAAAATGGCTAAATGCCTACGATTGGTGTGTTGGCGGGGTGGGTTGACTTGATCCCCACAGTGTGATGGTTGGTGCGGTGGTGTGTAGCGAATGGAAATTAGGTTTGGGTGGGAAATTTCATTTTGCATGTATCTCATTATTTTATTGCTAAATCTGTTTATGGGCTCAAGCCCAATATTTATGACTTGATGATATGGCCCAGTGGATAGAGTAAGTAAGTTATACACTGAGTTCTGAGTAACTCACACCCTCAAATTTTTCCTCTCAGTTAATGGAAATTGACGTGGACTTGGGCCGAGGATGACTTCGTGGAGGCCATACTGCAAATATGGGTTAAATAAACTTTGAACTTTTAATAAGTATTTTCTTTAAATTGCTATTTTGGGTATGATGTAATAAGGCCTCTATTAATGTTTTATGGATTTTATGTGTGGATGGATTTAAATTATGTTTTGGATTATTAATATGGGCTTATGTTTATCCTATAATGTTTTCTTAAATTACTTTGGATTTTCAAACATATGAGATACCTTATCTATTCTAAATTTTCAAATACTCTTAACTTTTATTAAAAAAAATACTTTTGGGTTTTGACAATTTAATATTAAATAATAATAATATTTCCAACTAATGCTTTCTCATATGCATCGAACTTAAATTGTTCTCTTGGTTTTTATTAAACTCTATAAACTTTATTTTTAAAATGATTTTGTAATTTCCGATTCACCTTAATCTTTAAGATAGTTCGATCTATGTAACAAACCAAATCTCGTCTTAATGCATAGACCGGGTTTGGGGTGTTACAGCATGGCCATGCACAAGACACAGTCGTGTGGTGGTGTGAGTGTGGCCGTGTAGGCCACATGGGCTAGGCCAAGTTGGGCAAGTGGGCTACACGGACGTGTAGGCCCACACAGGCGTGTGGGTTTTGGGCCAGGCCGTGTGGGTCACATGGGCAAGGCCAATTCGGGTGTGTGGGTGCACATGGGCAAGCCATATGAACATGTGGGCCCATAATTCTAAAATTTTCCCTAGGGTCACATGGGTCGTTCCGATCGACTGTGGGCTTACTGTAGGGTCGGTAAGGGCTAACCAAATCGTAGATTATATGATCTGATAGTCTGCTCTGAGTAGGACACCATTATGCATGTCTGATTATTATGTTATATATATTTTATATCTATATGAGAGCATGTTATGCATGATATTTCAATATTTGTATTCTGTATTCATGATTGGTGGTGGGAATTGCGTATGTGGAGGAAGTGTTCTGTATGGCGATCTTTGCCTATATTCTGGCAGCTTGGCTGCATATTATCTGATATGTGTCGTATTGACACGATATGATGTGTAGGTTGGGTAGGTGTTTTAACCCCACATGGTGTGATGGGATGGTCGGAGTTGGTGTGTAGAGGATAGGGGTAGGATTTTGTTATCTGTATCTTTAAAGGACTTAAGTTTGAATCTGAATCTGACTGTATATGTGATTTCTGCATGTAGAATATGTCTATTTGTGATGGGTTATACACTGAGTTTATGAAAACTCACTTTTGTTGTCTGTTCTGTTCAGGTAATCCATAGACTTAGGCGGATCAGTGCAGTGGAGTCTCACGGTGACCACTGGACTATGAACTGACTTTAAATAAAGGTTTTATTTAATTAAGGATTATTTCTAGGAGTTTTGTAATTAATGGACTCTCCAAACTGTTTAGTTTTTATTATGGATTTGGATTTTTCTTTGATTCTTTATCTGTAACAATTGACTAAAAACATAGTTTTTACTAAAATAAAGGTTTTCTGAAAACACGAACTGAACTTTCAAAATATAATGATTTCTAAGACTTTTGCCGTATGTTATTTTTTTGCAAATGATTTAGTTAAATAACACTATCAGTGATAATTATAAAACTTGGAGGATTTTTCAAACAACTACACAAAGCTTTAACAAAACGACTCTGTTTTCTAAACCATTCTTTGTGACACCACCAAATTCATCTATAAAGTCTAGGCCAAATTTGGGGTGTTACATTTAGTGGTATCAGAGCAGGTTACAAAACCTAAGCTATAAATTTTAGATTCAAAAATTGTGTTTAAAAAAGAATCGATTTTTAGATTATTCAGATAATTTGAGAAAGTATGTGGTACACCGAGTCTCCGGAGCCCATTTTGTAAGTATTTCTGAATTTAGGTAGAACTTTCTGAAAACACTATAGTTAGCACTTTTTGAAAACTATACTGAGCTAGTTAGAGGCTAAAATCTCTGAAACACTTTTGAACTTCTAATAATTTATGCATAAAATATCTGCTAATAACCACCAAAATTTATGCATAAAATTGTATAATGTACACAAATTTGAATTTACGATGAGCGCTTGTGGAAATTACGGTCGTGGTATTCATGGACGTGGTAGAGGCCGTAAAGGGGCTCGAGCTGAGTTTTCCTCTTTGGGCATATGCCAAACATAGACACAAACGCGACACCCTGGTTTCACCTACTACTGAGACTAGGTCCCAAAGTTGCTTGGTTGGGGACGATGCATTGTCCCAAGTCATGTTGAGAGTATTGGAGAAGGTCGCTAGACCCCATTCTAGATCTGGGGGCTGTGGGTCGGTAACTGAATGACTTTAGTCCAATGGAGCTGAGCTGTTTGGGGGAGTCACTGGAGTCGCCCCTACTATGGTCGAGTATTGGTTAGAGGCTACTGAAGGGATCATGAACGATATCGACTGTACTCCTTAGTAGAAACTTAAGGATGCAGTCTCTTTGCTTCGCGACGAGGCATATCAGTGGTGGTTGTCGGTTGAGGAGGGTACTCACCGATCGTCTGAACTAGGACTATTTTAAAACTACTTTCTAGGGGAAGTATGTGGGAGTGAGCTATGTAAATACTCATAGGCATGAGTTCATAAATCTCACGTAAGGTGATAGATCTGTGGCTGAGTATGAGGCCGGGTTTCTGAGGTTGAGCCACTACGCTCGAGGCATAGTGGCATCTGAGTAGGAGAAATGTGTTTCTTTTGAGGTTGGCTTGAGGGATAGTTTGGGGGCATTAATTACTCCATAAAGGGAGCGAGAGTTCATAGTTCTGGTAGATAAGGCGAAGTTCACCAAAGAGGTTAAGTGCGTGGAGTGCCAGAATAGGGATCGAGAGAGAGGCAAGAATAGGAGAGGTTTTATATTAAAGGTTATATTAGTAATTTAATAATTTCTTTATTATATGTTAAAATAACATAAACAAAAGCCATGATATTATTCATTCTATTAAGGCCGAATGTTGAGAAAGAAAAAAAAGGGTTGTGTTCTTTAAATTTCGGCAATTTGAGGCTTGATTTCAAGGTTAGTTTGATTTCGTTTTAATAATTTTTACGCTTTTGAAATCGTTGCTCAAACCAGAATCAACCCATGTTGTAATTTTTGAATCTAAGCATGCTTGATGTTCGCCATTGTTGTGTTTATGTGGTTTTGATATATGATGATTTTAGATGAAAGATATGTAAAAGATTAGTATGTTTTGCATTGGAAGTTTTGATGAAATTGAGTATTTAGGGCTAAATTGTAAAAATAAAATTTTAGGGGCCTATTTGCAAAATAAATGAAATGTGAGGACTTGTAAAGTCCCTAGGAATATTCGCCCTTGTATAGTTTTAGCTAATTTGGTGTATTTTGTGTGTTATGCAAATAGGACTAAATTACAAAGTTGTGAAATAATGGGGTAAAATAGTAATTTGCCCATTTATATGCTTAGGGACTAAATTGAGATGAATGGTGCTTGAATGAGCTAAATTTTAATGTGTTTTAGATCAAGAGCAAAGAAAACAGATTTAGATCGGGGAAAGACGAAGGTTCTCGAATAGCCGATTTGCATGGTCTATCGACAACCGAGGTAAGTCCTAAGCAAGTATAGGTTATCGAATTATTTATGAATGTGTTAAATGATAGTATTCAATAGAATTTTGTATAAAACCTTGTGTTAGCCGTAATGTGAAAGTATTGGTATGGATTGGTTGGAATTTTATTCAAAGTGATGTGAATAAGTGTTTTGGTTTGTTATTCGATATAATACGTGAATTATAAGTGATAGTGAATTTGAAATGAAATGTCGTTACATCTTTAACCGAGTTGGTATGTTAAAGTGATTTGAATAATGTGTGATTTATGTTATTTTGGGCAGATTCTTGTAATGTGTATGAGATGATAATAATTTGAAATGAAATGTCGTTACATCTTTAACCGAGTTGGTATGTTAAAGTGATTTGAATAATGTGATTTATGTTATTTTGGGCAAACTCTACCGTGAATGTGTATGAGATGATAATAATATTGTATCGGGCTTTGAGCCTAGCGGGCTTAGTCTTGCGACATATTTGGGCTTGGTGCCTAGCGTGCTTAGTCTTAGGTGACATATTCGCTTCGTGCCTAGCGTGCTTAGTGCCGGTGATATATCGGGCTTCGTGCCTAGCGTGCCTTGTGCTTGATTTTATTTCGGGCTTTAATGCTCAGCGTGCTTTATGCCTGGTGATGTGTTTTACAAAGGAGAACCGAATTGTTGTTCAAGGTAAATCGTAGCTAAGGTGTCTAGTTAAAGGCTCGTGTAAGTAAGTAAGGTATGATATGTTTAATGTTACTAGAGTTTCGCTTAATGTTACGAGTACAAAGTGTTATGTACGCTTGAGATTACGATTGATGTGCACAAGTATTATATGACCTGAGTTTGAGCTTGAATGTACTATCATGGAGATTCGGCTTTCTAATAGTAGTGCTAAAGGTGAAAGAAATTTTAATATGATAACATGGTTGAGTTGAATGATTTAAATGTTTAAGTAATTGAATGTAGTATTATTATGAGCTTGGGACTTACTAAGTTAGTAAACTTATTTGTGTGTAATGTTCTCCTCTGCTTTATAGATTAGGTAAAAGCTACCGCTCAACGGATCGTCAAGACAGTCAACCACACTATCGATCTAATGTTGGTACTCTTTCATTTTGGTTTTGGATAGAGGCATGTATAGGAAAGACTTTGTCTTTGTTTGATGAAAACTTTTGGTTCATGTATATAATAGCCATGCGAATATGGCTAAAGTTTTAGTTAAGTATGCTTTTGTGCTTTTGATACAATGCTCGGTTTATGTTGGTAATGTTCGTGCATTTTTAGTCAAGTTTAATCGCTTTTGGTAAGGAAGTGTATGTTTACTGAAATGAACCTTTGAATTAGGATATTATGTGAATGTTTTAGGTATAAGTTAATTTGCATAAAGGATTTAAAATGCATGGACGAGATGAGTTGTATGTGGGTATGTTCGATTATAAACTAGTAAATCATATTTTGCAATGACATAGTTTTTAGTTAGCAGCAGAGATGTTATTTTGAAAATCACCAAAATAGGATAAATTGAATTAGAAAGTGAATAAAATACATAATTAAAGCTTATTGTGTCTATTTTATATGAAAGAAACATAGTAGGCAAAGGAATTATATATTATGAGATATTTAAGTTTTAGTGAGACTTGTCCTGAATGAATTCGTGAGTCCCTGTTCTGTCTTGGAAAATTGTTAAAAATTGTACAATAATAATTATGGAGCATAGTTTATATGTTTAGAATCATTAATGAGTCTATTTTTGATTGGAATAAACAAGAACATTATTGAAGTTTTGTACAATGAAATAACTGAGTTTTTGTAAAGATAGGTCAGAATTCTCAAACAGTGAAATAGGGGTAACTTTGATGAATAAACTGTACTAATTGGCCACATGAAAAATTCTGGAAAAATTATATAAAAAGCTATATGAGTCTAGTTTCAAGGAAAATTTATGGATCTAAATTTCGAGTTTTGTAACTCGAGTTATGGTCAATTTAGTCAAGCATGACGCAGCTTGGATGCCTTTAAATTTTTATGCCCCATTAGTAGTCAAGTCTAGTAATGCCACATACCGACTCCTAAAAGGTTTCTGTAAGGGTGTTACATTTGATTGGTATCGAGCTACGGTTTAGTCGGTTCTAGGGCTACCATAGTACGTAAGAGTCTAGCTATACATGCCTCCTGAATTTTATATGTGATAGTGTGGTGACTTCGACGATTTCAATTGTATTTAATATAGTAAATGGATTCGATCCCAATAGAGCCGTGGTGATGATGTGGAGAGTATTGCACTGGTCTCAGCATGGATCAGCACCATTAGACTCTCAACCGCCACGGGTAACCAAGAGGGAGAGGCTAAACAAGCCTTCTACCAAATGATGAATGAATGGTTTACCCAATTTGTTCGTAATAATCCTACTGCACAACAACCTCCACCCCGAATAATCCAACTCGTACCTTCAAGACTTCCAATGATAGATCCAATGAGATCTAGTAGGCCCCTGTTGATAAAATCATGAAATTTGGGGCCGAGGAATTCAAGGCTAATGATGATGATGATGCAGAGCGAGCTGAAATGTGGCTTGATAACACTATTCGCACTTGATGAGCTATCTCGCACTCTGATATAATTTTGGGAATGGAGGTTGAGCCCTCTAATTCTATTGTATGAGGCTTAAGAAATGGGCCAAACCTGATTCAACGGCGGTTATGCCTTTTGGACTCACTAATGCACTGTAATTTTATGGGTTAGAGTGGGGATTCTCTGTCGAGATGAATGGTGCTCTAAATTTTAATGTGTTTTAGATCTACTAGGATTGACATTGTGGTGGATGTGGTAGGCGCCATCCGGGCGAGTATTGGAGGAGGCTAGGGGCTTGTCTAAGGTGTGGGTCTTTGGAGCATCGAATTCGAGAGTATCTACAGCGGACTGATCAAATGCAAGCTTCAGGATCGAGTTTTGTACAGCCTTAGAGGACGGTTTAGTACCACCTAAGTTGGTAATGTTCGTGCATTTTAGTCAAGTTTAATCGTGGACCCTTTGAATTAGCTAGGTGGTAATGGTATGGGTCGAGAGATGTTATTTTGAAAAATCGAGAGAGCAAGCTTGTCCTGAGAGGTGCTAGTCGGTACAATGAAATAACTGAGGCAAGGTAGCCTATGTTGGTTTATGCTGCTCGACACCGAGAGAATAGAGATACTCTTAATGTTATCATGGGTACGTTCTTTATTTTTGATGTACCTGATATTGCTCTGATAGACATAGGTTCTACTCACTCCTATATAGCTAGTACTGTTTCCAAAAACCTGGGGATTTCTATTGAGAGCACTTCTGGTGAGATTACTGTACTGAGACTATTGGGGTAGTATGTTCAGGTTAATATACTTTATAGGAATGTTCCGTTAGAAGTGCAAGGGGCAGTATTTCTGGCAAATCTGATGGAGCTTCCATTTAAAGAGTTTGACTTAATTTTGGGTATGTGTAATAGTCTGGTTTAGACCCTAGTCAGAACAGTGCTTTTGAGACCACAAATCTGAGTCATAAAAATATTTTAATATTATTTTAGGTGCCTATGATACGTGATTAAGCATGTGTGAAATTTCTATGAACTAATTTGTCCATTTGTGTGCTTAATTTGAAAAAGGACTAAATAGCATAAGATGAAAAGATAGTATTCTTCTTGAATAGTGGATGGTTTGATGTGTCTTTGCAAAAAGGAAGGCCTTAGGATGAAATTTAGCCATTGTATAAGTTAATGGATGGTAAGGCCATTAAATGTACATGTTTTATATGTTTTATTAAATGATATTAAAAGAAAACAAAGGTTAAAAATAAATAGTAAATGATATAATAATAATATATAAGTTATAATAAAACAAAAGAAAGAAGATAGTGGAGTATTCATCTTCTTGGTGCCAAAAATAAGAAAAGAAAAGAGGTTTAAGTTGTTCAAAATATTCTGCTATAAAGCTCTTTGATTAAGGTATGATTTTGATTCGATTTTTGATAATTTCTACGTTTTTGTAATCGTTGCTTTGTATACTTTAAAACCCATGCTTCAATTTTGTAAATTGATGAATATTTTGTAATGTGCCATTGATGAACATGTGAGTTTTTGGATGTTTGATGGAGAAATATGAATTATATGTGATAGAATAACATAATTTATCTTTGGAGTTTTGATGATTTTGAGTAATTTGGATTAAATTGAAAGAATAAAATTTTAAGGGACTAAATTGTGAAATGAATGAAATGTATGGACTCATTTGAGCATGAGTAAAATTTGACTAGGCATGGGTAATATGAAATTATGTGTATTTTGTAATATTGTGAAATAGGAACTAAAATGTCAAAATGTAAAAATATGGAGGGCTAATTTGTAAATTGTCCTAAATGTGTGTTGTTGGATTGAATTGAATGAATTGGTGAATAAAAGAGTTAAATTTGAATATATATAGATCAAGAATCGAAGAAAATGGATTTAGATCACGGAAAGTCTAAAGTGATCGAGTAGTCGAAATCGCTCGTTTATTCTGAATCCGAGGTAAGTCTATATACAAATAAATGCATTTATGTCGATTTATGGATGTACATACAAAATCTTTTGTGATGAATGTGTATGAGTTAACCTAAATATGATAACTAAGGAATGTATCAACAATGTACAATGTCCGATAAGTCCCGTACAAACCTAGGAATAGATAGGATTACATATGTCATGACATAGGTTTCCGATATGTAAGATCATGTAAGACCACATCTGGGACGTTGGCATTGATTCTAGATTTCGTGTAAGACCATGTCTGGGACGTTGGCATCGATATGAGATTTACGTGTAAGACCATGTCTGGGATATTGGCATCGTATTTTATTCATGTAAGACCCTGTCTGGGACAGTGGCATCGATATCTGAGTACATGTAAGACCTCATCTAGGATGTTGGCATTGTATGACTATTTCGAGCACTCTGAGTATCCTATTAGATTATGAAGGTTCAAAGTCTAAATGAATGTCTATGTGAATAATAACAATTGTGTATTGAAAAGTACATAGTGTATGAAAGGTAAGTGTTTATATAAGCTTACTAAAGTGAATATGTGTTTAGTCATGAGATAATATGTGATTATATGCTTGAATGAGCTATGTGTATATATGATATTGAGTTGAGGAATGTAGCAAGCTATAACTAAGCAAATGAGCCAAAGAATATGTGATGAATTTATAATGAAAAATATTAATGCCATTGTATCAATGTAGTTATGTGCAATTTATGTTAAGTTTATTTGTATATGGCTTACTAAGCTTTTGAAAGCTTACTTTGTGTGTGTTTGCTCTGTTTTATAGATCGTCAAAGCTACTGAAGGCTCAAGGATTGGTCAAGGATTGTCATCACACTATTCAATCATATTTTGATACTTTGAAAATGTGTCTATAGTTAAATATGGCATGTATAGGCTAGTTATTTTGGGTTATGTTTGATATGTGTAAATGGCCATGTGATATGGCTAAATATATGTTTGTGGTTATGAATGACTAGATAAGTTTCATGATGCTAGTTTTGTTTTAGCTTGATGGCAAATGAAATGGTTATATGAATGGTGAACTCATTGATGCATAGCTAGCACATTACTAATGATAAGTCTGTGATGAATTCTATCTTGAAATGATTGAGGTTATGTGGAATTAAATGCCTTATAAGTTGGTATTATTTTTAGGCTCTTAAATGTTTAGAAATGATGTATATTTTGATATGTTTTAATTGCCTTTGATGATTTGAATTGGTGTTAATTTGTGTTGGTAAGAATGACCCAATTGTGGGTGGCATTTTGGCCTTATAAATGGCCTATATTTGCCCACACGGTTGAGCACAAGGGCGTGTGGCTCGACCTTTTCCTTCGAGGTTGCAATTCGAAACAAGTCAGGCTCGACCACGGGCTGGACACACAGGTGTGTGACTGGCCGTGTGGTGCAAGTCAGTAGCGACCAGGGTGAGGCACACGGGCGTGTCTCGGGCCGTGTGGTCAAGTCAGTATGTATGCCCTGTTTTGACACGGCTTAAACACAAGGGCGTGTCTGAGGCCATGGGAGGCACACGGCTTGTCCACACAGGCGTGTGACCTCTAACACTTAGAAAATTTTTTAAATTTTTGAGAATTTACGTATGCGTTCGGTTTAGTCCCAGCCTTTCTAGAGCATGATTAAGGTCTCGTTGACCTATTCTAGGTACACCTTGATGTTATTTGTCAGATTAATTTATGAATTGTCCGTAAAAGTTTTCGATTGTCAGGTAATGCCTCTTAACCCTTAACGGCGAATGGTTATGGGTTAGGGGTGTTACATTTGGTTGATATCAGAGCTACGGTTTAGTCGATTGTCGGCCTAACGTAGCATGTGAGAGTCTAGCTATTCATGCCATATTTATGAAATGTGATAGTGTGATGAATCCTTAAGTTTAAAATGTGTTTATCGTACAGTAATGGATCCCGAAAGAGCTGTAGCTGACGATGTAGAAAGTAATGCGCCTGCTCCTACTCAAGGGATAGCGCCATCTGATTTGAGACCAGCTACTAGCGGTCAAGAGGGAAAAGCTAAACAAGCTTTCTTCCAAATGATGAATGAATGGTTCAGTCAAAATGTGAGAAATATTCCGGCTGTTACACAACCTCCGCCCTTGACTAATCCCCCTTAGACCTCAGTTGTGCCTCCAGTTATGAATATGAATTTTATTTAATAAACCTCTGGTCGACAAAATCCGTAAGTATGGGGCTGAAAAGTTCAGGGCTACCAGTGATGATGTTACCGAGAAAGCTGAGTTTTGGCTTGAGAACATGATCTAGGTATTTGATGAAATGACATTGACTCCTGATGAATGTGTGAAATATTTCATTTCTTTATTACGAGATGTAGCTTATCAGTGGTGGAAGACTCGATTTCTATTGTTCCAAAGGAAAGGGTTTGATCGTGTCAAATAGTCAAGTTTTAATATTTATAAAAAGAATGATCGAACCTGTAGACTAACTATGACAATGATAGAGGCAAGTGCACCTATCGAACAGTAGTATAGTTTAGGCAAGAATATCTTATCGAACCCAAGGGAACCTAAAAGTACTCCTACTCACTTTCTTTCTATTATTTAGCCTGAAATATAGAGTGACTGGTTTATGAAACTAATGAAAAACTAAACTAGATGCAAAGAAAAAAGAATAAATGGGAGAAAGACTTTAGGAAAACTCAGTTGATGAAGACGATACCCTCAGGAAGAATCCACTTATGACTTCACTTATTATTTATTCCCCAAACAATATGATTTCTTTACTTAGCTTGATCCGTGAGACTCCCTAACCTATATTAAACCCTCTCTCGAGGCGAATAACGTCTAACCTTAGGTTAATTAGTGGAACTCTCGTTCTCTTATAATAACCCCTAAGGAAGCGATAAATCAATCAATGGACATATTAGGTTTCACCATAATCCGCAAAATCTCGTAACCCTATCTCTAGGCGCTAGATCAACTCCGCTCAATTATGCTAGATCTACTCTTAGGCAGGGTCTATTCCTCCACCTAAGCACATCAGATTAAATTAAGCAACATAATTAAGAACAAACTAAGTAATTATCATATAATTTAGAAATCAAATAACAAAATCCATCATAGGTTTCATCCCCTTCAGGTATCTGATGGGTTTAGTTCATAACAAAATAAGAAAACATCTCAAGAGAAAAGATAAAACAAAACATAAGAAATCCCTAAAGCCTCCTGAAGGAATTGAAGGAGAGATCCTCCGTCTTGAGTAGAACTCCGGCTTCTTGAGATGGATCAACTAGCTATCTTCAAGTGATTCCCTAAAGGATGAAAGCTTCGGTAAAAGCCTCTTTAAAAAGCTCCCCCTTGGAATAGCTACCTTGGGTTGTTTATATAGGCTTTTGAGATGCTATACTTGGCTCCTAAGAGCTCTCTCAAGTAGAATTACTATTAGGGAGTTTAGGTAGACTTAGGAGTATGTTTCTTTGGCTCCAAGCATCCAATTCCGAGTGAAATTGTGCATTCTCGCTGCAGGGGCACGACCATGGCACACGCCCATGTAAATCGTGGTTGGGCCGTGTCTCGATTCTGTCATTTTAGGCACGACCGTGTAAGTTGAGATCCAGGTCGTGCTTCAGGTATGTCGATTGGGACATGGCCATGTAGATCACCAGGCACGTCCGTGTGATAAATGGATGATGCATGAATTTGTTTGATGGAGTTGAGGTCGTGCTTTAGGTAATTAGCGAGGCACAGTCCTGTGGGTTTTGGGCCAGGCGGTGTTGATTTCTTGCTAAGGCCCAATTACTCCTTTTTAAGCCTGTTTTGTATTCTTTTTATCCTCGGGTGCTTTCCTAGTATAAACATGAAAAGAAAGGATTAAAAGCTCCTTTTTACATAAATCAATGGCTAAATCATCTAAAAGCATATTAAATATGGGGTTAAAATATGTTACTTTTACGGTTTATCAAATACCCCCACACTTAAGCTTTTGCTTGTCCTCAAGAAAAATTCTCAACTTATAATTAAAACGAACTTTCCATAGTTCATAATTCCTACCGACAATGTCTCATCATAATTCATAGATAATTTATACATGGATAATTCAACTCAAAAACCCTAAAGATTCAATTAAGATAAGTCATACCTTTGTAGTAGTACGAAAACATAGGTGTCTCCCCTTATCTAAATAATTACCCTTGATTCAAAATCGACAAGGACTGACATCCTCACTAAAGATTCACTCAAATCACTTAAGGGTGTTTAAGGTTCACAATAAGGCACTCAAGAGCCGAACCTAAAAAGTTAATCCCATAGGCTTGCCTGAAAATCAAATCTCTACCACTGTATATGAGATGATACACAGATCAAAAGGTCTTTATCAGGGTTTTAACGGGGATAGGGTTAAAAGGTGTGGATAAAGGCTGAATTAGAAGGTTAGAATCGAGACTGACTTGACAAATTACCTAACTAGGAACACTGAACTTAAATATGAATATTTACTTTGAATGAAAACTAATAATACCACTATTGATAATTACTCTATAATAAAGAGTATTTTTTATCACTTAAAATTTTGATAATACTTTAATACGAGCTTTTTCTTCAACAATTGGAGTTTAAATGCTCTAAGCTCTTTTATATACTACTAATATCGAATAAACTTGGATTTTTTTTAAGAACAAACTAAGAAAAACTTAATAAAAGGAACTTTGATAATTGAAATAACCTAATTTGGCAACTGATCAAATCAATTCTTGATAGAGGGGTAGTCAAAGGAATGTTGATAAAAAATACAAAGGGATTTTGGGTTAATATTAGTGGGTGAGTCAATAAAAAGGTTGTTAGGATTCAACGGGGTTCACTAAGGGTTATTTATGTAGGTAGGCTTTTTAATGGAGTGAACGGGTTAGGACCTAGGTGCCTTTATCATCTCAGTATATCAAATCATTAATGTGGTCTCGACATGTATAAACGAGGCAAGTTCTAGAATAACAATTCAAAGTTGACACACTCATAATTAATAGAGTGAGCACGAAAAAGAATATATGCTCTATAAGGCTCAAAATCTCACAAAAATTATGGGTGTTTTTGACATCAATCCTTATAAATTTTGAACTTCAAGGTGATACTCAAATTCGGTTCAACAACCTATCAATTTTAATTATTAGAAAGTAGACTTATCATGCTTGATTCTCTAGTATCCTTCAAATTTAATCATTAATGCACAATTAACTATGAATTACTCTAAAACATATCAATAATAATCATAAATCATTAGAAATTTCATCCTAATTAATAATATGAGAAAAATACTTAAGATCAAGACTAAATTCAGGATTTGAGAATAATGCAAAAAGTTAGGCACTATTACGCCCCCACACTTAAGATGTACATTGCCCTCAATGTACAATGATAGATAATATTTTATAGTAAGAAAATCAAAAGAGAGGGAGAGAGTTGCACTTCCTGAATTATGGATAAAATCCTTGGAGGATGTTCCAGGACGAATATGATGTCTAGGTATAAGTGATGTTTTCGTTCCTTGAGTAATATATTTAATCTGTCTAATCTGCGAAGTCATCAAATAAATTTTAGGGAATGGATGTTGTTATTGAAACTTGGGGTTAGATAGCCAGTTATAAGGTAAAATCAATAGTTCTAATGAAACTTTTTAGTCTTTAAACAGTCAATTAAAATATAAGCAAAGTAAAAAATAAAAATAAAGGTAGAAATAAAAGTATAAGTGACAATAACAATAAAAGTAAGAAATTAATAAGTAGAAAGAAAAGGACTCAGAGGTCCTCTGCATTGGCTGGGTCGGGCGGTGGTGGTGACAATGATGAAATGTGGAGGTGCTGGCATATTTGTTGGAGTGTCACCTCTAATCCATCAAAGTGCCGAGTGTTTTCAACAAAATACAACTCGAACTGGTCGAGTCGTACAGAGATATCTGCTAATGATGGTGCTGCTTGGTACTGGCACTGACTTAGAATCTATGCCTCCTCTGATGGTGGTGGGACATCGTCAGGGATGTCCTCGTGCTCCTCCTCATTTCTGGGCGTCTGTAGTGTATATTGAGGGGGATCGGTCCCTCGACGTAGTTTGATCATCCTCATGTGTAGCATCGTCTGGATGCCTTGAGGTACCATGTAGCCCATCAATGTGAGGGAGGTGATATGCTCATCGGTGTTGAGGAGGTTGAAGTGTCGAGCCAACCTTGTAATGTACGGCCGCATTGACAGAATCCCCTTCCTATGTGCCTCTGTCTAGTACTGAATCGCGCATGCGATGAAATAAGCCAGGTCGAAAACATGTCCTTCAGACATGCATGAAAGGAAGTAGACGTTGTGTTTGTTTACGACACCGGTGCTTTGTCTATGACCTGTGATAGTGTGTGCGAGTATGGCGTCAATATGCCTCAGGGTTGGAGTAAGTGTTGTTGCTTTAGAGCGGCTGAGGTCGTAGTTGTTTGTAGTGGGGTTTAGGCTGTGCCAGTATTCACGCGGAGTGACGTGGAGCTCACGATTTAATCCATCAAGGGGGTTCTCTTCTATGAATTTGGGTGTGTAAAGTCCCAGAGCCGTGCCGAATTGTGGTATACTCATTCAATGTATCGAGCCCCCTAAACGGAATTGGATAGCACCAGGGTCGTCAAATTGGGTCGTCATTGTTTGTAGTGTGAAAGTGGTGCAAAATTCCAATGTAAGCTCCAAAAAGGTGGGCTCGTTGATTAAGAAGAATTGCTCCCACGATTCGATTGAGAGAAGGGCTCGAATATCTATTATAAGCCCGACTTGTTGTGCTACATTCCAGTCAATGCGCCTATCGGTGCCCAAGGGTCTACTCTGTAGTGCTTTGTATCATTCTTCTTGGGTAGCTTGAGGGAATCAAAGAAAGGGGTGTCGGAGTTCGGTGGAGGCAGTTCTGGATGATAATTCGGGCCCCTTCCTTTTCTTGCTCGGGACTGATCGTTTAATACGTGATGACGATATAATACCTGAAAAACACTTCCTTTATATATCCAAGAATTTTCCTAACAATAATCAAAAATCAATAGCCAACATAAATGTTTCTTCAAGAACAAATACTAAAATCAGCAAACCACAATCTCATTATTCATTAGAATAATTCCTAACTAAAATCATGGCTAATACTAAATAAAATAATAAAGCTATACAAAGAACTCATGGGAACCAAACATGTTGCATAAAAATCATGATTTAAAGGCTAACTATGATTTGTAGTAGAGCATCAATTCTTCAATGAGGAGAGCCAATAAAATCTAACATGTATTAATAGTAAAGCAGAGAATGCATTAAATAATGAAAATCAACAAGAAAAATAGAATAAATCAACCAAGAAAAATAAAACAACCAAGAAGAAAATTAAAGCAAAATAAAAAAAAAATCATGTTTTAACATAGATTAGGCAAGAATTAAAATAAACTAAACAATATGAATCAGATTTTTAAGTCTAAAATCAAACAAAACTTTAAATAAAGAGAAAATCTGTGAAAATGTGAAGAAAAAGAAACCAGGAGCGGTGGTGGGTGAGGTGCACGGTGAAGGGCACGGCGGTGGTGCTGGTTTCTTCAGTGTGGGCACGGCCTGGTAAGGGCATGGGGTTTTTGAGCACGGTGGTGCTACGGGCGTGTGGTTGGTTTTGGTTGGTATTTTGAAAAGAACGACCAAAAGGAGGTGGGTTAGAGGGAGAGGGATCATTTGGTGGCCGGATTGGAGAAAGGGGGAGGTTGGAATTTGATTTTAGGGTTTGGATTTGGGGAAGAGGACGGTTAGATTAATATATAGGGTCTGAGGCACGGTCATTCTCCACGCCCATGTCATTTTTAAATTTGCCCTGCTTTTCACGATTTTGGGTTTTAGGCACGTTCAGGTGGATTTGCCACGGTCGTGTTGACATTGCCACACCCGTGTGTTGATTCACACGGTTGGGTCGAACAGGCGTGTATAGCCTATGCTCGATAAGTCAGTATGTTCGTACGGTCGTAGGGCACAACCGTGTTCTAACCGTGCTCAATAAGTCAGTAGCTTCACAAGGTCGTGGGCACGGTCGTGCAAATCTCGTGCTAGACAAGTCAGTAACCTCGCACGGTAGAATGGCACGGAGTGTCTGGTATCACAGCCTGTGTTGTTGAAAAGAATTTTTCCCCTATTTATGCACGGATCCGGCCACGCCCGTGGTGTGTCCCCTGTCTTGTACACGGTTAATAATCCTGCATTATTTTAGAATTTTTTTTAAAAAGATAAAGTTAATGTTAGTGAGTTAGCACTCGAGTTGCCTCCCGAGAAGCGCTTGTTTATAGTCTTAAGCTAGGCTTCCTCTATTTTCGGTTCTAAAAGAAGGTTCATGGAGCAGAAGCTCCTCTCTTATGTCTCCAAAATCTGCACCATTATAAATTTTAAGTCGGTGACCATTTACCTTGAATGCCCTTAGTGGGGTGAGTTACCTCAATTGTGTCGTATAGAAAAATTGTTTTAATCATGAATGGGCGGACCATCTTGATTTCAACTTTCCGGAAATAATTTAAGCCTTGAGTTATCTGAGAGGACCAAGTCTCCTACCTTGAATTGTTTTGATCTTTTAGACGAGCATCGTATGCGTCACTTTGTTGCCTCTTTGTATAATTTTGAGTTCTCGTAGGCTTCAGCTCTCCATTCATCTAGCTTGTTTATCTGCATCATTCTTTTCTTTCCTGCAACATTAAGATCAAAATTCAAAAATTTTATTGCCCAAAAAGCTTTGTGTTCTAATTCGAATGGTAAATGCCAGCTTTTCCCATATACAAGTTTGTATGGGGATGTTCCTAGAGGTGTTTTGAATGCTGTTCTGTAAGCCCATAAAGCATCATCTACTTTAATTGCCCATTCTTTTCTATTTGATTCAATCATTTTTTCTAGAATGCGCTTAAGCTCTCGGTTTGCTACCTCAGCTTGCCCACTGGTTTGAGGATGATATGGGGTGGCTATTCTGTGGCATACTCCATATTTCTTTAGAACTTTTTCAAATTGTGTATTATAGAAATGAGTACCCCTATCACTAATGATGGCTCTAGGTGTCCCGAATATAGAAAATAGTTTCTTGAGAAATTTAACTACTACCATAGCATCATTGGTAGGTAAGGCTTCTGCTTCTACCCATTTTGACATGTAATCAACTGCTACTAGGATGTATTTATTTCCAAATGAATTGGGGAATGGTCCCATGAAATCGATACCCCATACGTTAAATATCTCACATGATAACATATATGTTTGAGGCATTTCATCACGTTTAGAGATATTACCTATCCTCTGGCATCTATCACATGAGGTAACATACCTATTGGCATCTTTGAATAGAGTGGGCCAGTAAAAACCTAATTCAAGTATTTTGTGTACTGTCTTAATCCCACTGTAGTGTCCTCCTGAAGGTCCTGAATGGTAATGCTCCATGATTTTGTTTGCTTCATCTTTGTAACACATCATCGAATTACCTGATATGCACATATGCGAAAAAGAAAGGGATCTTCCCAAAAATAATTTTTCATATCAGCAAAGAATTGCTTCTTTTGGTGATGTGTCCGTTTCCTTGGTAGAACATTAGCTGCTAAATAATTTGCAATATTTGCAAACCATGGTGCCTCAGAATGGGTTATAGAGAAGAGTTGTTCTTTTGGAAATGAATCATTTATTTCACCTTCGTCAAGCTCCTTGATGTGTGGATTTTCAAGTCAGAAAGGTGATCTGCTGCAAGATTCTCGGCTCCCTTCTTATCTTGTATTTCCAAGTCGAATTCCTGTAAGAGTAAAATCTATCGTATGAGTCTAGGTTTTGCATCAGGTTTGATTAAAAGATAATGAAGAGCTGAATGGTTAGTGTAAATGACAACTTTCGATAATATTAGATATTGTCTAAATTTGTCAAAAGCAAAAACTACAGCTAGTAGTTCTTTCTCAGTTGTGGTGTAATTTTCTTGCGCGAGTGTTAATGTTCTGCTAGCGTAGTAAATTGGCTGAAAATGCTTGTCTCTTCGTTGTTCCAAAATCGCACCTCTTGCAAAGTCACTTGCATCACACATTAGTTCAAAGGGTAAATTCAATCAAAAGTGATTATAATCGGTGCATTTATTAATTTATCTTTAAGGACATTGAATGCATCTAAACATTCCTGATTGAAATTAAAAGGAACATCTTTTTCTAGTAATTTTGTGAAAGGCTTAGCTATTTTAGAAAAGTCTTTAGTGAATCTTCTATAAAAGCCTACATGTCCTAAAAAGCTTCTAATAGCCTTCACTGAACTAGGGGGAGGTAATTTTTCTATGGTTTCAACTTTTGCTTTATCTACCTCAATCCCTTTTCTAGAAAAATCTTATGTCCTAAAACAATCCCTTCTCTAACCATAAAGTGGCATTTTTCCCAATTCAAAACAAGGTTTGTTTCTTCACATCTAATTAGAACTCGTTTTAAATTTTTAAGGCAAAGCTGGAAAGAATTATCGAATACCAAGAAATCATCCATAAATACCTCTATGACGTCCTCTATGAGTTCATCAAAAATTGCCAACATGCAACGTTGAAAAGTGGCAGGAGCATTGCATAATCCAAAAGGCATTCTACGATAAGCAAATGTACCATATTGGGCATGTAAATGTCGTCTTCTCTTGATCTTCCGGAGCTATGGGAATTTGGAAGTAGCCGGAGAGTCCGTCCAAGAAGCAGTAGTACATATGCTCAGATAGTCTTTCTAACATTTGATCGATGAAGGGTAGATGAAAGTGATCTTTTCTGGTGGCATCATTCAGCTTTCTATAGTCTATACAGACTCTCCAACCTGTAACTATTCTTTTGGGAATTAACTCATTCTTTTCGTTGGGCACTACCATCATTCCTCCTTTCTTTGGAACTACCTGCACAGGACTTACCCAAGTGCTGTCAGAAATAGGATAAATTATTCCTGCGTCTAGAAGTTTAATTACCTCAGCTTTGACCACTTCTTTCATGTTAGGGTTTAATCGTCTCTGAGGTTGCACACACGGTTTATATTCTTCTTCTATTAAAATTTTATGGGTGCAAAACGCGGGGTTTATTCCCTTGATGTCAGAAATTTTCCAAGCTATGGCTTTCTTATGTTCTCTGAGTACCTTTATCAGCTCCTCCTTTTCCTTAGGTTCTAGTTCTGAAGAGATGATTACTGGTAACGTAAAATTGTCCCCAAGGAATGCGTATTCTAAATGTTTTGGTAACTGTTTTAATTCCAATTTGGGAGGCTCTTCGATGGAGGGTTTTTGTTTTAATATGTCATCTTCTTCAATGTTTTCTTCTTTCATTTGTTTGAATGATGATGTTTCAAATTGACCTCATTATCTTTATCCCCTTCCCCCTCTCCTTGAGGTGGAGACAGTTCTATCGTGTCATCCTGCAGGATTTCCTATAATGAATTTTTAATAATATGATCAGTAGTGTCAACAAAATAACAGGAATCATCTTGCTCTTTAGAATATCGCATGGCATCATAAATTTGGAAAATAATTTCTTCATCACCTATCCTTAGTGCTAGTTTGCCATCACCTACATCAATAATAGCTCTAGCAGTGGCTAAAAAAAGACTCCCTAAGATTAAAGGAACATTGATGTCCTCATCCATGTCTAACACAACGAAATCAACTGGGAAAATAAATTTATTAATTTTTACCAAGACATCTTCAATAACTCCTCTAGGATATTTAATAGATCTATCAGCTAATTGAATACTCATCCTAGTGGGTTTTGGTTCCCCAAGATCTAGCCGTTTAAACAATCGGTAAGGCATTAAGTTGATACTAGCGCCTAGGTCTACTAATGCTTTCGTGATGTTTAAACTACCAATTAAGCAAGGAATAGTGAAACTCCCTGGATCTTTTAATTTTCATGGTAGTCTATTTTGGAGAAGGGCTGAACACTCTTCATTAAGCTCCACCTTTGATACTTCCTCAAGCTTCCTTTTGTTTGTAAGAAGTTCCTTTAAGAATTTTGCATACTTTGGCATCTGGGAAATAGCTTCAACAAAAGGTAAGTTAATATGTATTTGTTTAAAGAGTTCAAGGAACTTGCCGTATTGAGCATCCATTTTTCTTTCTTGAATTTTTCTGGATATGGAATTTGTGTTCTATTCTCTTTAGGCAATGTATTGCCGTTCTCAACTTCCACACTTTTTTTCTTGGTAATCTTATGTGGTGTCTTTCTTTGTGGTTCAACTAGCTCTTTGCCACTCTTTAGTGTGACTGCCCTTACTTGCTCTGTGTCTTTGGAAAAATTTCCTCTCGTATTTCACATACTATTTCAAGAAGTATTCAACCGACGTAATGAGCTCCCCACCGAGTCTTGATTCCCTTGAGTGAGATTTGTTGTTCATCAAGTGTTGCTTCATCATTTGGAGACGAGAATCAGTGTCCCATCAATTTTGTCAGCATCTCTTCAAGGTTTGTTGTCTTTTCCTGTGGATAGGGCTGATTTTGGTAATTTGGAGGAGGTTGCTGCCTTTGATTTCCTTGTCCTCCCCACGAAAAATTTGATTGGTTCCTCCAACCTGTATTATAAGTGTTACTATAAGGATTATTAGATCAGAAATTATTACCTATATAGTTTGTTTGCTCGTTTTCTGCTCCCGGTTGGTAGGGTGGGTACTTAAAATTCGCCACATTCCCACTCGCTTCGCATTGCATGACTAGATGTAGTTGTGAAGAACATAAATTATCAAGCTTTTTATTCATTAACTCTACCTACGTTGACAGCATTGTCACTGCGTCTATGTTAAAAACTCTGGCTGATTTTGTCAATTTAGCCCTTGTAATTTGCCATTGATAGGTGTTCAATGACATCTCCTCAATAAATTTGTAAGCCGCTTCAGGAGTTTTGTTATTCAAAGTTCCACCGGCTGATGAATCAATCATTTGCCTAGTTAGAGAATTCATTCCATTGTAAAAAGTTAGGACTTGAAGCCACAAAGGTAATTCGTGGTGTGGCCATCTCCTTAGGAGATCCTTGTATCTTTCCCATGCATCATATAATGTTTCTGTGTCATTCTGCACAAAAGAAGATATGTCATCCCTAAATTTGGCCATTTTGGCTGGTGGAAAATATTTTAAAAGAAATTTATCGGTCATTTGATCCCATGTGGTGATTGATCCTCGTGGTAACAAGTTCAACCACTGCTTTGCTTTATTCCTTAATGAAAAAGGGAATAACCAAGACGTATGGCATCGTCAGAAACGCCATTTATTTTGAAGGTATCAGAGAATTCTAAAAAAATAGCTATATGAGCATTTGGATCTTCGTCCTGCAAACCATCAAATTGAACAAACTATTGAATCATTTGTATTGTATTAGGCTTTAATTCAAAATTATTAGCGACTATAAGCGGGCCTAACAATACTAGATTACGCTCTGTCAAATTAGGTTTAGCATAATCATACATAGTACGTGGAGCATTCTGTTCTTGCACATTTGGTGGATTGTTTTCATCCATCCCTTCAGTAGGATTGGATCTATCTTGTTGTTCTTCTCTTTGGTAGTCTAGGGCTTGTCTAGTTTCTCTGTGATTTTTGCGAGTAGTAGCTTCAATGTCACTTTCGTATGCTAAAGGTCCTCTCGGGTTCCTTCTAGTCATAAATTAGAGGTACTTGCTAGGAGAAGAAAGAAATTTAGTATAAATAAAAATTTAAACTAAAAATAAAAGTAAATTGCGAAATAAAATAATGGCTAAAGTAATAGAAATAGAGCTTTCTTAATATTTTAGAGTTCCCCGGCAACGACACCAAAAACTTGATCGTGTCAAACAATCGAGTTTTAATATTTATAAAAGAATGATCGAACCTGCAGACTAACTATGACAACGATAGAGGCAAGTGCACCTATCGAACAGTAGTATAGTTTAGGCAAGAATATCTTATCGAACCCAAGGGAACCTAAAAGTACTATTGCTCACTTTCTTTCTATTATTTAGCCTGAAATATGGAGTGATTGGTTTATGAAACTAATGAAAAACTAAACTAGATGCAAAGACAAAAGAATAAATGGGAGAAAGACTTTAGGAAAACTCAGTTGATGAAGACGATACCCTCAGGAAGAATCCACCTATGACTTCACTTATTATTTATTCCCCAAACCATATAATTTCTTTACTTAGCTTGATCCGTGAGACTCCCTAACCTATATTAAACCCTCTCTCGAGGCGAATAACGTCTAATCTTAGGTTAATTAGTGGAACTCTCGTTCTCTTATAATAACCCGCTAAGGAAGCAGTAAATCAATCAATGGATTCCCATATTAGGTTTCACCCTAATCCGGCAAAATCTTGTAACCCTATCTCTAGGAACCCGATCAACTCCGCTCAATTATGCTAGATCTACTCTTAGGCAGGGTTTATTCCTCCTCTACCTAATCATATCAGATTAAATTAAGCAACATAATTAAGAATAAACTAAGTACTTATCATATAATTTAGAAATCAAATAACAAAATCCATCATAGGTTTCATCCCTTCAGGTATCTGAGGGGTTTAGTTCATAACAAAATAAGAAAACATCTCAAGAGAAAAGATAAAACCCCCTGAAGGAATTGAAGGAGAGATCCTCCGTCTTGAGTAGAACTCCGGCTTCTTGAGATGGATCAACTGGTTATCTTCAAGTGATACCTTAAAGGATGAAAGCTTCGGCAAAAGCCTCTGCCAAAAAGCTCCCCCTTGGAATAGCTAGCTTGGGTTGTTTATATAGGCTTTTGAGATGCTATACTTGGCTCCTAAGTACCTCTCTTAAGTAGAATTACTATTAGGGAGTTTAGGTAGACTTAGGAGTATGTTTCTTTGGCTCCAAGCAACCAATTCTGAATGAAATTGGTCATTCTGCGGTAGGGGCACGACCATGGCATGCGCCCGTGTAAATCGTGGTTGGGCAGTGTCTCGATTCTGTCGTTTGGGCATGGCCATGTAAGTCGAGATTCAGGCCGTGCTTCAGGTCTGTCGATTGGGACATGGCCATGTAGATCGCCAAGCACGTCCGTGTGATAAATGGATGATACACGGCTGTGTGTGATAGAGTTGAGGCCGTGCTCTAGGTAATCGGCTAGGCATGGTCGTGTGGGCTTTGGGCCAGGCCGTGTTAATTTCTTGCTAAGGCCCAATTACTCTGTTTGAAGCTTGTTTTTTGTTCTTTTTATCCTCGGGTGCTTTCCTAAGTATAAACATGAAAAGAAAGGATTAAAAGCACCTTTTGCATAAATCAAGGGCTAAATCATCCAAAAGCATATTAAATATGGGGTTAAAATATGTTACTTTTAAGGTTTATCAGGGTTACTTGGGATTTCTTCCAATTTGAATTCTGAAAGAAATATATTAGCCAGAGATTTATTGATCAAAACCGAAAGGAATTCTTGGAATTGAAATAGGGTCGCATGTCTATCACTGAATACGAACTAGAGTTCATGAGATTAAGACAGTATACTCGAGAATGTGTATCAACTGAGGCAATAATGTGCAAAAGATTTTAAGACGGCCTTAATGAAGATATTCATTTACTTGTTGGGATTCTGGAAACAAAGAGTTCATAGTGCTTATTGATCGAGCATGCAAAGCTGAGTCTGAAGTTAAAGACGTGAGAAAGAGATTTTCGAGCAAATCATTTCAGTCTACTTCAAAGAAATTCATAAATGAGCACAGCCGTTCCAGAACTAATGTGGGACATTTGAATCTAAGAGATCGAGCTAGATCACAGTTGAATTCTAAAGCTCTAGCTACATTGATAGCTAGTATGGGAAATGTACGATCCGAGCAACCTGAATGTAAGCATTGTGGTAAAAGGCATCCGGAAGTTGTAGATTGAATGATCGAGCCTGTTTTAGATGTGGATCCTTAGATCATTTCATTCGAGATTGCCCAGAGTCTGTTGAGCAAGAGATTGTTCAAAATCTGAGATTTGAGAATGTTTCAGCGAAAGGTAGACCTTCCCGAAATGTAAGAAATGTTAGTGGTAGTCAGAGAGCTATGAAAGACTTAGTTGCGAGATCTTAAGCCAGAGCACCTACCAGAGCATATGCCATTTGAGCTCGTGAGGAAGCTTCATCTCTGGATGTTATTATGGGTACATTTACTCTTTATGATACGCATTGATAGACCAAGGTTCTACACGTTTGTATATATGCATGAACTTAGTATCCAGTAAGACTTTACCTGTAGAGTCTACTGAATTTATTATTAGAGTATCGAACCCCTTAGGTAAAAGTGTCCTGGTTGATAAAGTATGCAAGAATTGTCCATTGATGTTTAAGGATGTTTGTTTTCTGGCCGATCTGATGCTATTGCCTTTTGATGAATTCAATTTAATTTTGGGTATGGACTAGTTGACGTTGCATGATGCTATTGTGAATTGCAAAAGAAAGATCATTAGTTTGAGATGTTAGAAGGATGAAGTAGTTCAGATTGAGTCTAATAATTTGAATGGGTTACCTGCCATGATATCAGTAATGAAAGCTCAGAATTATGTGAAAAAAGGGGTATGAAGCTTATTTTGCTTATATAATTGACTCAAAAGTGAATGAAAAGAAAATTGAATCAGTGCCAGTGGTTTGTGAATTCCCTGATGTATTTCCTGAAGAATTGCCAGGATTACCTTCTAAAAGTGAAGTTGAATTTGGTATTGATTTGTGATCGTTGTTTTGTCGAGTTTTAAAATTTATAAAGAGAATGATTGAACCTAGAAACTAACTCTGACAACGACTTAAGGCAAGTGTACCTATCGAATAGCAGTATAGTTTAGGCACGACTAGATTGTCGAACCAAAAGGAACTAAAAGTACTAATACTTTCTTTTTATTATCTAGCCTAAAATATAGAGTGAAGTTGCTTTAATCTAAATTAACGACTACTAAACTAAAGGCACAAAGAGAGAAAGAATGAATTGGAAAATAACTTGAAGGGAAACTCAGTTGATCACGACGATACCCTCAAGAAGAATTCACCTAGACTTTACTTGTTTTTTAACACTGAACCATACAATTTATTCACTTAGTTTGATCCGTAAGACTCCCTAACGTATATTAAACCCTCTCTTGAGGCGAATAACATCTAACCCTAGGTTAATTAGTGGAACTCTTGTTCTCTTATAATAACCCCCTAGAATAGCAGTAAATTGATCTATGGACTCCCATATTAGGTTTCACCCTAATCCGGCAAAATCTCGTCACCCTATCTCTAGGCGTGCGATCAACTCCACTTAATTATGCTAGATCTACTCTTAAGCAGGGTCTATTTCTCCTCCACCTAAGCACATTAGATTTGGATTAAGTATACAAAGAACAAACTAAGTGTTTATTATATAATTCAGAAACCAATAACAAGATTCATCTAGGTTTCATCCCCTTCAGGTATCTGAAGGGTTTAGTTCATAATGAATAAGAAAACATCTCAAGAGAAAAGATTAAAAAAACATAAGAAATCCCTAAAACCCAAATCAGCCGTCTTGAGTAGAATTCCGGCTTCTTGGGATGGATCAACTAGCTATCTTCGAGTAATTCCCACAACTCTGGCCTTTTGGCTTGGCTCCTTGGCCTAGCTAACCGTCCCCTTTTAGGATCACTTAAGGTGTTTATATAGACTTTTAGAATGCTTTACTTGGCCTCCAAGTGTCCCAATTCAAGTATAATTCCTACTCGGTGTTTGAATAGGCTTTGGCATTTGTTTCTTTGCTTCAAAGTATCCAAATCCGAGTGAAATTGTTCTCTCCCGCGGCAGGGGCACGACCATGGTACATGCCCGTGTAAATCATTTTCAGGCCGTGTCTCGATTCTGTCGATTGGGGCACTGCTGTGTAAATCGTTTTTAGGCCGTGTGAAGTAAATTGACGAGACATGGCGGTGAGGCTTGAAGTCCAAGCCGTGTCAATTTCCTCTTTGGCCCAAGTTGGTCTGTTTTAAGCCCGTTTCTTGTTCTTTTCGTCCTCAGGTGCTTTTCTAAGTGTAAACATGAAAAGAAAGGATTAAAAGCACCTTTTTACATAAATCAAGGGCTAAATCATCCAAAAGCATACTAAATGTGGGCCTAAAATATGTTACTTTTATGATTTATCAAATACCCCCACACTTAAGCTTTTGCTTGTCCTCAAGCAAAATTCTCAACTTATGATTAAAACAAACTTTCCATAATTCACAATTCCTATCAACAATGCCTCATCATAATTTACAGATAATTTATACATGGATAATTTAGCTCAAAGAGTCCTAAAGATTCAAACAATTCTAAGCCGTATAGTTTGTAGCTCAAAAACATAGACGTCTCCCCTCATCTAAATAATTACCTTTAATGAAAAACTGACAAGGATTAACATCCTCACTAAAGATTCACTCAAAGCACTCAAGGTGTTTAATTTTCAAGAAAAAGCACTCATAATTCGAACCTGAAAAGTTAATCCTATAGGCTTGCCTGAAAATCAAATCTCCACCATTGTAATATGAGATGATACACAAATCAAAAGGTCTTTGATAGGGTTGTAACGGGGCTTAGGTTAAAGGTGTGGATAAAGGCTGAATTAGAGGGTTTTAGGATCGAGATTGACCTGACCAATTACCTAACTAAAATTTTGGACCATCGAGTGTGTTGGGTGTCTGACTAAGCGAATGGAATTAAGGACCCTTTTAACCCCCACACTTAAATGAGGATGAGGTGGTCATTATGATAGGAGAAAGAAGAAACTACTTGCCTAATGTAGTTTGGCGCTAAAACTAAAAAGATGGTTAAATAAAAGGTGCAAGGCATTTTAGCCTTCGTAAGTGCACTAGATGGAAAGGAAAAAGGTGTTAGTGGAGTTAGAAAGTCAAGAGCTTCATTACGCCGGCATGAGGATTTCGATGATGTGTTCCCGAGGAATTACAGAATACCCCAGATAGGGAGGTGGAGTTTGGAATTTACTTTTCTAGGGAGCGGCTCACATGTCAATTGCCCTTATAGAATGGCATCAAAGGAGTTGGTGGAGCTCAAGGCTCAAATCCAAGAACTGCTTGATCGTGGGTTTATCCGACTCAGTGTGTTTCCATGGGGAGCACTAGTCCTGTTTGTGAAGAAGAAGGATGGAACTATGCGTATGTGCATAGACTATCGTCAGATTGAATCTTAAGGTCGGGATATCATCGATTGAAGGTGAAGGAGGCGGTATCCATAAGATAGCCTTTAGGACAAGATACGGCCACTATGAGTTTGTAGTAATGCCGTTAGGGTTAACAAACGCCCCAGCCGCGTTCATGGATATGATGAATCGAGTTTTTCAACCTTATTTGGATAGGTTCGTCGTGGTGTTCATCAACGACATCCTCGTATACTCCAAGACTGAGAAGGAGCATGATGAGCATCTACGGATTGTCTTGCAAGTGTTAAGGAGAAGAGCTCATGCCAAATTCAGCAAGTGTGAATTTTGGCTTAAGGAGGTTGCATTCTTAGGGCATGTGGTGTCTGCCGAAGGAATAAAGGTGGATCCTAGAAAGATTGAAGCAGTGTTGGATTGGAAACTACCTAAGTCGGTGGCAGAGATTCGTAGTTTCTTGGGATTGGCAGGCTATTACAGAAGGTTTGCAGAAGGGTTTTCGTCAATAGTCGCGCCTTTGACAAAGTTGTTGAGGAAGGAAGTACCCTTTGTATGGTTGGATAAGCAGCAGGAGAGCTTTGAAAAGCTTAAGAAGGTATTGACGGAAGCTCCAGTGTTGATTCAGCCTGAGGCAGGAAAGGATTTTTCGGTGTATTGTGATGCTTCCCATACGAGTTTGGGTTGCGTATTGATGCAAGACGGAAGGTAATCGCATATCGTCCGGCATTGAGGCCACATGAGGTGAACTACCCGACGCATGACTTAGAATTAGCGCATGGTCTTCGCTCTTAAGGTATGTAGGCACTACCTTTATGGTGAAAAGTCGACGATCTACACAGACCACAAGAGTCTCAAGTATCTGTTGACTCAGAAGGAGTTGAATCTAAGGCAGCGAAGGTAGGTGGAGTTACTGAAGGATTACGACTGTTCGATAGAATATCACCCGGGCAAGGCGAATGTAGTGGCGGATGCCCTAAGTCGAAAGGTGGTGTCGGATCTGAGGGCAATGTTCGCACACTTGAGTTTGTACGATGATGGAAGCCTGTTGGCAGAATTGCAAGTCAAGCCGACGTCGTTAAATGAGGTGAAAGAGGGACAATTGGCGGATGAGGACCTAAGTGCTAAGCTACAGCAAGTACAGAAGGGAGAGTTGGAAGATTATGGCATTAATGGCGAAGGAGTGCTGTGTTTCAAAGGCAAGGTCTGTATGCCTAAGGATAAGGAACTTAGGCGAAGGATTCTTCAGGAATCGCATGGTAGCCCTTATGCTATGCATCCCGGAGGCACTAAGTTTCTGAGACTTAAGAGAACGATTTTGGTGGCACAGTGCGAAGAAAGAAGTTCTTGAACTCGTTGGCAAGTGTTTGACGTGTCGGCAAGTTAAGGCTGAACACCAAGTCCCGTCAGGATTGCTTCAACAGATAATGATTCCGCAGTGGAAATGGGAGAGAATTACCATGGACTTCGTTAGTGGGCTTCCCCTTACGCCTACTAAGAAGGACTCGGTATGTGTAATAGTGGACCGATTGACCAAGTCTGTGCACTTTATTTCGGTGAGAATTGATTATTCTCTGTAAAAGTTGGCGAAGTTGTATGTGTCCGAAATTGTAAGGTTACATGAAGTTCCTCTATCGATCATCTCGGATAGGGACCCAAGGTTTACTTCTCGATTCTGGAAAGCGCTACATTAGGCTTTAGGCACTAAATTGGATTTCACTACGGCCTTTCATCCACAGTCGGATGGGCAATCTGAACGGGTAATCCAAGTATTGGAGGATATGTTGAGGGGCTGTGTGATGGATTTCAGAGGAAGTTGGGAGGAGTATTTGCCCTTAGCAGAGTTTGCCTACAACAACAACTATCAGGCAAGTATTCGAATGGCACCTTATGAAGCACTGTATGGTCGAAAGTGTAGGACTCCTACATGTTGGACGGAATTGGGAGAACGACGAGTTTTGGGTCCAGAGATTGTGGCAGAATTCGAAGAAAAGGTTAGTGTAATTCGGGCTCGATTGAAGGAAGCATCCGATAGACAAAAGTCGTACGCAGATCTCAAACGGAAGGAGATTGAATTTGATGTGGGAGACCAAGTATTCCTTAAAGTTTCGCCTTGGAAGCAGGTGATGAGATTTGGTCGAAAAGGGAATGAAACACCCCACACCCAGCCCACGAGCCTGGACTGGATCTAGCATGTTCCCCGTTGCAAACCATTTCAAATTCTTTTGTATTTAGGAAAAACTTGAGCGTTTTGAGGGAAAGTTTGTTTTGGGTTGGGCTTGAGTTGAAAACAGGTTTATTTTGTTATTAAAAATCCTTTTGATTTAGGTGACAAAATGTTTGGGCTTTGAATTAAATTAATTTTTACTTAATCTTTTAATAAATATAAAGATTGTATGCTCAATAAATAAAAGTAAACGCTACTACGGCCTTATTACATCAAATAACTCCCCAAAATTAAAACCAAAATAAACTTTAAATTACTTAAAATAAAATAAAAGTCCAAGTCATAAATTTCTTCTTTGTGCATGGCCATCCCTAAGCTTCTCGCGAACCCGGTCCATCAACGATCGTCACCAAAACATGTTCCCACAACGGGTGAGTCAAACAGACTCAATGTGTACACAAACACTAAGTCTTAACAAATTCAGCATAACAAATCATATTCATACGTATCATAATTTCACATTTAATGATTCAAGATAATGATGCAACCCAAACCTAAACCTAGATGCCATCCGCTACACATCCCCGTACCAACCTGCACACCGTGGGGACTACTAAGTCAACCCTCCATCCGCTACACACCATCGAAGGCGTTATTGCGATCGGCGTGCTCATCGCCTATATAAAAGTTGTGGCATAGCCACCAGATTAAATAATTGTGTCATGTGACACCACATTCAGATAATGTAACCGAAGTTACCACATTCAGATAATGTGACCGAAGTCACCACATTCAGATAGTGGGTCCGAAGTCACCACATACAGTTCCCCTTTCTCATATATCCCGAATGCCCCATATTATTTATATCATGCATATCGTACTTAAATTCACATTCATGTCACTTTTCACATGTTAATATATCATATTTCGTAATCCTAGTAGGAGTAGGAAATGTACCTGAGTACTTTGTACCATAACATGGTACTTTAGCCACATTCTTACACTTTCATATTAACAACATCTATCAAGTTAGAGCCATAAATCTATTAAGATTTGTGTGGGGTACACACCTGATTAACTTAGCAAATTCACTGAAATCCCGAAGAATCCCGATCTACTGCTCTAGATCTTGCTTCCTATATTCGGCCAACATTAAAGGTTTAATGAGAAACTCATTCAGCCACAAAACCAAATCTTAGTAGGATTTGTGCACTAAAACTCACCTTAATGCCGATTTGCTTATCACTTAAATCTCGAAAACTTTGTTTTTCTTCACCTTGTATTCGGCCAAATCCTAAATCTCTACATAGGTTAGTTTTCGGCTTTTAAGATAATAAGGGAATAGATCTATGTACTAAAATAAGACCTTGGCCAAATATACCTATGTGCTTACCTTCAAAATTTTAAATCCCGAATTGGATCCTTGCTTCCTTAATGCTGTCGAAATTCCGTATATTAGATTTAATCTAATATTAAAGTATGAAATAGACTTTTGGCCGAATGTACATATATGTACTTACCTTGTTTTTAAATCCTGAAACTCACCGAATAGCTAGGGAACATGTGGCCTATGGAATACCTTCGGGAAAAGAACTTCACCTTCGTTGTAGTCAACACTAGCAAATCCCGAATGATCTTTCCAAATTTCGGCAAACAAGATATTAATGGGATTAATCCTAGATTTTGGAAATTCTTAAAAAAAAATGAAAACCGAATGATGATTGGCCCTTACCCTTAGTACAAAAGTCGACACACCCCTTACTTGAACCCTTAGCAATAATCGGCTATGGCCTTGATGTGTATCACAACTTCGACTCTTGAGGCTTAATGAGGAATCGGCTAGAGCTATTGGTATATTCAGCTTTTGATTGTGTTTGTAGCAGAAGAAGAAGAAGAAGAAGAAGAAGAAAAGAGTTGAACAATTTGGGTAATGAAGTTTCGGCTACACAAGATGTGTTTTCAAAAACAAATGAAGAAAAGAGGGTGTTACTTAGGGGATTCGGCAGAGAATATGAGTAAAAAGGAAGATGAAAATAGGTAGAATGGCCTTATTCTTCCCTTTTTGGCCAAAAATACTAGCCTTAGACTCCCCCAATCGGCCAACTCTTCCTATGTGATAATTATCACATTATCAAAAGAATTAATCCAACAATTATCTCCTATTTAGCCGAAATTCTAAAGGAAATAAAACTCCTCTTTTAAAAGCCCTCATGCCGTCTACCTCTCTGCTCTTTGTGGCAAAATAAAACTTTTTTTATTTACTTCCTAAGTGACTCGATCCTTGGCCCAAATACACTTGCATGTGGCGTCACTTGCTGGGCTTTTAAGTGGTGCCTTCAAGCCACTTTGACATGCCTGTTTGTGTGTCAAATTCTTCCTATTAATTTTCTTAAGGCCACCTTGTTCACTTTCCTCTTTAACTTAGGTTTCCAAAATGGTCACTTTCCTTTTTTACTTATGTTTCCAAAATGTTAACTTTCCTCTTTTACTTAGGTTTCAAAATGTTCACTTTCCTCTTTTAATTAGGTTTCCAAAATGTTCACTTTCCTCTTTTACTTAGGTTTCCAAAATGTTCACTTTTCTATTTTACTTAGGTTTCCAAAAATATTCAAAATTTATTCATAACACATAAGACATGTCATTTCGTACAATTAAATCGAAAATGCATAGCCCTTTTCAGGATGTTATGATTCTACCCTTTAAAATAATTTCGTCCTCAAAATTTCCTAGCTAAAATAATTGAGGGTATTGCTATCGCATTGCCTCCTCTGGTTCCCATGAAGCTTCCTCCGATCCATGATTGCGCCATAACACTTTAACTAGAGGAACTGACTTCCTCCGTAACACTTTCACATCGCGTTCCAAAATCTGAATCGGCTCTTCCTCGTAGGATAAGTCTGGCCTTAGCTCCACTTCTTCAACTGGTACCACGTGAGATGGATCTGATCGGTAGCGACGTAGCATGGACACATGGAATACGTCGTGCATCTGCTGCAACTAGGGTGGTAACTCTAGCTGGTATGCCACTGGTCCCACTCGCTTTAGTACCCGATAGGGCCCTATAAACATTAGGCTTAACATCCCTTTCCGACCAAACCTCATCACCTTTTTCCAAGGCGAGACTTTCAGAAACACTTGGTCTCCCACTTCAAACTCTATTTCCTTTTATTTGAGGTCGGCGTAAGGCTTTTGCCTATCAGAGGCTTCCTTTAACTGTGCTCGGATTATCTCAACCTTCTCTTCAGTTTTTGCCACCAACTCTGGTCCCAAAACTCGACGTTCTCCTAACTCAGTCCAACAAGTAGGAGTTTGACACCTTCGACCATACAATGCTTCATATGGTGCCATCCGAATGCTAGCTCGATAGTCATTGTTGTAGGCGAACTCGCTAAAGGAAAGTAATCCTCCCAACTTCCTCGAAAATCCATCACACGACCTCTCAACATATCTTCCAACACTTGTATTACCGTTCGATCGCCTGTCGATTGTGGATGAAAAGTAGTGAAGTCCAAATTAGTGCCTAAAGCTTGATGAAGTGCCCTCCAAAACCGAGGCGTGAACCTTGGGTCTCTATCGAAATAATTGACACCGGCACTCCGTATAGTCTCACGATTTTATACACATATAATTGGCTAACCAAGGAATAATCCACTCTTATGGGATGAAGTGTGCGGACTTAGTCAAGCGGTCCACTATTACCCATACCAAGTCCTTCTTAGTAGGCGTGAGGAAGCCCACTAACGAAGTCCATGGTAATTCTTTCCTACTTCCATCACGGAATCTCGATTGGTGAAGCAATCCCGATGGAACTTGGTGTTCACCTTAACTTGCGACATGTCGACATTTTCCCACAATTTAGTAACTTCCGTTTAAGATCGTGCCACCAAAATTGTTCTCTTAGATCTCTGTACAACTTTATGCCTCCGAGATGCATAGCATAAGGGCTACTATGTGCTTCCCAAGAATCCTCTGTTTAACTCCTCGTCCTTCGGCATACATACTTTTCTTTTGTAGCACAATACTCTTTCCTCATTAACGCTATAATCCTCTAACTCTCTGTTCTGTACTTGCTGTAACTTAGCACTTAGGTCCTTATCAGTCAACTGTCCTCTTTTCACCTCATTCAGCCATGTGGGTTTGACTTGCAACTCTGCCAACAGGCTTCCATCATCATACAAACTTAAGTGAGCGAATATAGCCCTTAGATCCGACACAACCTTCCGACTTAGGGCATCAGCTACCACATTTGCCTTGCCCATGTGGTACTCTATCGAGCAATCATAATCCTTCAATAACTCCACCCACCTTCGCTACCTCAAGTTCAACTCCTTCGAGTCAGCAGATACTTAAGGCTCTTGTGGTCCAGTAGATCATCGACCTTTCTCCATAGAGATAGTGCCTCCACACCTTAAGGGCGAAAACCATCGCCGCCAATTCCAAGTCATGGGTTGGGTAGTTAACCTCATGCGCCTTAATCGCCGAGATGCATATCGATTACCTTCCGTCTTGCATCAATACTCAACCCAAACACATATGGGAAGCGTCACAATACATCATGAATTCCTTTCACGCCTCTGGTGAATCAATATTGAGACTTAGTTAAAACCTTCTTAAGCTTCTCAAAGCTCTCCTGTTGTATCGACCATACAAAGGGTACTTCCTTCCTCAACAACTTTGTCAAAGCGCGGATATAGACGAGAACCCTTCCACAAACCTTCAGTAATAGCCTACCAAACCTAAGAAACTTTAGATCTCAGCCACGGACCTAGGTAGTTTCCAATCCAATACCGCTTCGATCTTCCTAGGATCCACTATTATTCCCTTTGCGGATACCACATGCCTTAAGAAAGCAACTTCCCTAAGCCAAAATTCACACTTGCTGAATTTGACATAAAGCTTCTTCTCCCTCAGTACTTGCAACACAATCCGGAGATGCTCATCATGCTCCTCCTTGGTCTTAGAGTACACCAAAATATCGTCGATGAACACTACGATGAACCTATCCAAGTAGGGTTGAAACACCCGGTTCATCATATCCATGAATGCGGCTGGGGTGTTGGTCAACCCAAACGGCATTACGACAAACTCAAAATGGTCGTACCTTGTCCTAAAAGCTGTCTTACAGATATCTGCCTCCTTCACCTTCAACTAATGATATCCAGACCTCAAGTCTATCTTTGAGAATACTGCAGCCCCTTTCAGCTGATCAAACAGGTCATCAATCCTTGGCAAAGGATACTTGTTCTTAATGGTCAGCTTATTCAACTGACGGTAATCTATGCACATACGCATAGTTCTGTCCTTCTTTTTTACAAACAAAATCGATGCTCCCCACGGAGACACACTGGGCCAGATAAACCCACGGTCAAGTAATTCCTGGATTTGAGCCTTGAGTTCAACCAACTCTTTTGGCGCCATTTGGTATGGAGCGATTGACACAGGAGCTGTTCCCGATAGCAAATCTATTCCAAATTCCACCTCCCTATCTGGGGGTATTCCTGGTAATTCCTCTAAAAATACATCCTCAAAGTCCTTTACTGTTCTAACTCCACTAACTCCCCCTTCTTTTGTGTCTACAGCACTGACGAAAGCTAGAAATGCCTTGTACCCTTTCCTAACCATTTTCTCAGCCTTCAATGCTAAAACTACGTTAGACAGGTAGTTTCTTCTTTCTCCTATCATAATGACCACCTCATCCTCAGGGGTCCTTAGTTCCATTCGTTTAGCCGCACAATCCAACACGGCTTGGTGTTCTACTAACCAATCCATACCAAGTATGAGGTCAAATTCTCCAAAGGGTAACTCCATTAAGTCAGCCCGAAAGCTCACTATCTGAATTTCTAGGGGTACACTCCGAAAGATCTTATCCACCACTATAGTTTGGCCTAATGGGCTTACTACAACATCGCCCTATCGAGAAAGTTGAGTCTAGGCCTAGTGTTTCAACTATACTACAGGCAACATAAGAATGGGTCAAGCCCACATCAATTAAGGCATAATAATGCTTGCCATAAATAAAGAACGTACCGGTTATGACATCCTGTGTCTCCATCCTCCCTTCTATGAACCGCATAAACCAAACACAGGTCGCTTGGCCTCAATGTTTGCAAAGACCTCCGCCTTGTGTTCCACGTCCTCTGCCAGCACCATTACCTCTGTTATTCGAACCACGACCTCGTTGAGGTGGCTGCCCTCCCCTACTAGCCTGATTAACATTCTGAGCTGTTGATCGACTTTCATCTGGTTTCTTAGGACAATCTTTGAGCATATGGTCCTTGGACCCACACCTAAAACATCCTCCCGTCTTTTTTCAGCACTCTCCTAAGTGCTTCTTTCCACAATGATCACAAGGATAATCGCCATCTGTAGACAGACTTAGCGACCCTTTGGCCATCATTACGGGCCTTTTCTGTACATTTCCCGATGATCCTGATGACCCATAACCCCTATTGGGTCTATTCCTATCAGAGCTCTGCTTAACCGAGTCCTTGATTCCCTCGGCTACCTTAGCCTTTTCAACCAACGCGAAAAACTCCCGCTCCTGATGTGGAGCTATCAATAACCTGAGGTCATCCCTTAAACCGTCTTCAAAATGGACACAACGCTCATGCTCAGTTGCTACTACTCCGCGAGCATATCGGCTCAACCTCAGAAATTCAGCTTCATACGCTGCTACTGACTTGTTCCCTTGAACCAGCCCCAGAAAAGCTTTCCTCTGCTCATCAATATATCGTGTGCCAACATACTTTTTCTGATATGCCTCCTTAGCATACTCCCAGGTTAGATCCTCAGCAGTAGCACCATCCCTCACTGTTAACCACCATTGATATGCTTCATCACGTAGTAGTGCCACCATTCCTTTCAATTTCTCCTCCGGGGTTAGATCGAGCTCATCCATAATGCGCTCGGTTGCTTCCAACCAATTACTCACCATCTTGGGTGCCACACCGATACTCCACGAAACACCTCACCCGTTGGCTCGAGTCACTGGTACTGATTTTTGAGCTCCGTATTTCCACCGCGCCACCACCATTTCAAAACTTCATGACCTAGACTGCGATACAGCATCATCCCCCGTCTGAGCTTGCTATTCGACACTGATAGCTGGGGTTGGTGGTGGCGGTGGTAACTCATTGTCAGACCCTTGACCCGATCTAACGAGTTTAGAAACGGTCATTCGGCCTCTTCCACAGCCACGTACGTTACGACCACGTCCCCTTGAATTCATACTTTCGCTTGCGTTTATCTGATTAAAGAATTTTATACATTAGTTTGGTTCCACTTGATTAACCACGAAGAAGTTTTATAAAAAGAATTTTAAGAGTGGTTCTTTCGTATTCATACATGCACACAGTCTTCACATTCATACATCCATCAATCAATTATGAACTTACATTCATTCGGAGAAATGTTGTAGTTTTCATTGTTGTTGTTTTTCCACTACCTGGGGTATTTATGTAATTTGTCCTCTGAGGTATTTTTGTAATTTGTCAAATAGGGTTCCTTGGTAATTTTGTCGAAAAGTATTTTGGTATTTTTTAAATTCAAAATTATTTTGGAAATTTTTAAAATCGAGGGTATTTTGGGAATTTTGGACCTTGGGGTATTTTGGTAATTTTTCCATAAATCGGGTAAATTGTAAAATTTTAATAAATCGGGGATATTTTAGAAGTTGCAAAACTTTGAGGGTTCTTTTGAGAATTGTACTTTCCAAAACGGTGGTGTTGTAAAATTTTGGAAATCGTGGTCATTTTGGTAATTTTGTAAGTTAGGGCAATTTTGTAGTTTTTCAAAATCAAGGTATTTTTGATAGTTTGCAAATTTAGGGTTTTTTTTGAACATTTATGAAATAATGAAATTTTGGCAAAACTGTTGAGTAGTTGGACATTTTATAAACCAAGGGTATTTTTGTAATTTTACCACTAGGGGTATTTTGTAATTTTATAAATCGAAATTTTTCAAAAAATTGTGTAGGAAAATAATTTTCACAAATTAAAGAAAAATGATTTTAAGAGTTTTTAAAATTAGGGTTCTTATTAAAAAACATGGCTAGTTCCTTTCGGGTTTTAGTTATTGGGTTTAGCCTATGTCCCAGTCTTCTTGGTCGGGGTGAACCAAAGCTACGCACTGTAGGATTCGAGTGGAGAGGAGGTGAGTCACACTGATGCTAAGTACCAAGCTCCCATGAAACCATTCCTAGGCATGCGCATTGGGGTTGCCACACCCACTAAATCCTCTAGGTTAGGGTGAACCGAAGCTACGCACTAGGTAGGATTCCTGCGAAGAGGAGGTGAGTCACTAGGACTGCTTAAATACTAGGCTCTTCCGGATCCAATCCTAGACATGCGTACCATGGTTGCCACACCCTAACTCGATTAACTTAGCCATAGGTTTGTTTAGTGCATTAAGTCTTATGTATTTGTGTTTGAGTAGTCTAATCCTAGGGTTCAAGTTCCTATCATGCTATTCTACGTTCCATTCCTTTTCTACCCTTCTATAATTCACATAATCACACGATAGTTAGGGGTACTTACCGGTGGATCATGGGTCGGAGACTTAGGTGCCATGCCGGAAAAACACGCTTATTTCATAAGATACTTTATAAAGCTTATTTGGGCTCGATTTGAAAATGTTTTGGGCCTTAGCCTATAAGTGAGAGTTTAAAACTGGCTCGATACCAAATTGAAACACCCCACACCCTACCCATGAGCCCGGATCGGATCTGGTATGTTCCCGGTGAAAACCATTTCAAATTCTTTTGTATTTAGGAAAAACTTGGCGTTTTGAGGAAAGTTTGTTTTGGGTTGAGCTTGAGTTGAAAACAGGTTTATTTAGTTATTAAAAATCCTTTTGATTTAGGTGACAAAACGTTTGGGCTTTGAATTAAATTAATTTTTACTTAATCTTTTAATAAATATAAAGATTGTATGCTCAATAAATAAAAGTAAAATAAACGCTACTACTGACCTTATTACATCAAATAATTGCCCAAAATTAAAACCAAAATAAACTTTAAATTACTTAAAATAAAATAAAAGTCCAAGTCGTAAATTTCTTGCTGTGCATGGCCATCCCTAAGCTCCTACCGAACCCGATCCATCACTGATCGTCACCTGAAACATGTTCCCACAACGGGGTGAGTCAAACAGACTCAATGTGTACACAAACACTAAGTCTTAACAAATTCGGCATAACAAATCATATTCATACGTATCATAATTTCACATTTAATGATTCAAGATAATGATGCAACCCAAACCCAAACCTAGATGCCATCCGCTACACATCCCGTACCAACCTCGCACACAGTGGGGACTACTAAGTCAACCCTCCATCCGCTACACACCATCAAGGCGATCATTGCGGTTGGCGTGCTCATCGCCATATAAAAGTTGTGGCATAGCCACCAGATTAAATAATTGTGTCATGTGACACCACATTCGAATAATGTAACCGGGTTACCACATTCGGATAATGTGACCAAGTCACCACATTGAGATAGTGGGTCCAAAGTCACCACATACACTTCCCTTTCTCATATATCCCGAATGCCCCATATTATTTATATCATGCATATCATACTTAAATTCACATTCATGTCACTTTTCACATGTTAATATATCATATTTCATAATCCTAGTAGGAGTAGGAAACGTACCTAGGTACTTTGTACCATAACATGGTACTTTAGCCACATTCTTACACTTTCATATTAACAACATATATCAAGTTAGAGCCATAAATCTATTAAGATTTGTGGGGTACACACCTGATTAACTTAGCAAATTCACTGAAATCCAGAAGAATCTAGATCTCTCGCTTCTAGATCTTGCTTCCTATATTACCAACATTAAAGGTTTAATGAGAAACTCATTCACCACAAAACCAAATCCTAGTAGGATTTGTGCACTAAAACTCACCTTAATGCCGATTTGCTTATCACTCAAATCCCGAAAACTTTGTTTTTCTTCACCTTATATTCGGCCTATCCTAAATCTTTACATAGGTTAGTTTTCAGCTTTTAAGATAATAAGGGAATAGATCTATGTACTAAAATAAGACCTTGGCCGAATATACCTATGTGCTTACCTTCAAAATTTTAAATCCTGAATTGGATCCTTGCTTCCTTAATGCTATCGAAATTCCATATATTAGATTTAATCTAATATTAAAGTATGAAATAGACTTTTGGCCGAATATACATATATGTACTTACCTTGTTTTTAAATCCTGAAACTCACGGAATAGCTAGGGAACATGCGGCCTATGGTGTACCTTCGGGAAAAGAACTTCACCTTTCTTGTAGTCAACACTAGCAAATCTCGAATGATTTTTCCATGTGTCCATGCTACGTCGATATCGATCGGATCCATCTCATGTGGTACCCATCGAAGAGGTGGAGCTAAGGTCAGACTTGTCCTATAAGGAGGAGCCGATTCAGATCCTAGAACGCGATGTGAAAGTGTTAAGGAGGAAGTCAGTTTCTCTAGTTAAGGTGTTATGGTGCAATCATGGATCGGAAGAAGCCTCGTGGGAGCCAGAAGAAGCAATGCGACAGTAATACCCCACCTATTCTAGCCAGGTAATTTTGAGGACGAAATTATTTTAAGGGGGTAGAACTGTAATATCCTGGAAATGGGCTTGTGCGTTCATGCTTAATTATATAAAATATTATGTTTATGAATGTTCTGAATGTGATCTATGAATATCGTGAGCTTTGAAATGTAGGGAAAAACTTTAGAAAATTTTTAGATTTTAAGTCTTATTAAGGGAGCTAAGTGAATAGGGCCTTAAGAGAAAATGTATGTAAAATATAACATACAAATAAACTTGGTAAGGTGGCTAGGGCACCACTTAAAGCCCAGGTAAGTGACGCCACAAGCTATGCAAATGGGCCTAGGTTCGAACCACATGGTAAACAAAAGGAGTTTTTTTTATTTTCGACAAAAAGAGGGAGAGATGGACGACACTAAGGAACTTAAGTAAGGAGTTTAAGTCTCTTTAAAATCCGGCAAAGCTAGGTGATAAACAATGGATTATTTTTATTAATTTTTGATAAGGTGATAAGAGGAGAAGAATTTGGGATTTGATAAGGAGGAGAAGAGCTGGCCGGCTAAGGGGGTCTTAGGTGACAAATTCGGCAGGTATGTATAGAAGGGACAGCCGAATTTCATTTAGCCAATTTGCCTTTCTTTTGTTAACTCTTTTCTCTCCAAGTTAGCACTTGTCTCTTCTTTCTCTTCTAATTGTTCTAGCCAAATTCCCCTTCTTCTTAGTTCACCATTGCCGAAATCTCAAGGGACTCTTTCCCCTCTCTTTTATTTTGACAAAACCGACAATACAAGTAGACCCTAGCCGATATCTCATTAAGCCTCAAGAGCCGAAAGTGTTGATACACATCTAGGCCATAGTCGACTAGTTTTCAAGTCTTCATAGCCGAATCCTTGAAAGATTGCAAGCAAAGGTGCTGTCGATTTCTTCAAGTAAGGGTAAGATTCAAATTCGGTTTCCATTTCTTTATACTTATCAAAATTTAGGGACTAATCCCTATTATTGATCTTGGCCGAATCATGGAAGGGAGGCTTGAGATCATCCATAAGTCCACCATAAGGAAGGAATCTTTCAAGATCTAAGGTAAGGAAGATATTGACCATAGGCCATTTTACCATGTTTACATGTTAGAAATTAATCTAACATGTGTCAAAGTGATTTCGACAGATACCAAGGGGTAAATAGAAATTTGGGATTTCAAATCACAAGGTAAAGTATACATATATGCAATCGGCCAAGGCTTATTTAGCACTAGATCTATTTTCTTACATGATTTAAAAGCGAAAACTAATCTATGAAGGGATTTAATACCAAAGATTATAAGGAAGGAGTCTACAACATTCGGGATTTGAGAATTTCAAGGTAAGTCCATATGTACATTCGCCAAGGCCTTAATTATTGATTAAGATCTATTTTTATTTAAAAAGACCAAACTAATTTGTTAAAGTGATTTATATTTTGGTGAATACAAGAAGAGTATAGTGAAGATTTCGGGATTTGGTACCAAGGTAAGTTTTAGTGTACTAATCCTACTAGGATTTGGATTTATGGCCGAATGGCTCTTTTCTAAGTATTAAATGATTGATTAAATGTAGAGATTTAAGATCGAAGGCATTAGATCAAGCTTTTCAGGATTTGGATTGGAAACCTTAAGCAAATCAGGTGTGTACCCCACACTATCTTTTAATAAGATTTATGGCTAAAATTTAATATGAGCATGTTTATAAGAATGTGAATATGGCTAAAGTACCATGCTATGGTACAAAGTACTCATGTACGTTTCCTACTCCTACTAGGACTATGAAAAATATCTGTTAAGGCACACATATGAAACTATGAGCATGTGATTTAAGAATTTGGCATGTTTTGTATGACATGGGCATATGGGGTATTATGAAAAAGGGGAAGTGAATGTGGTGACCTAAGACCACGATATCTGAATGTGGTGACCTAAGACCACGATATCTGAATATGGTGTCTCTTGACACAAAGTATGTATCTGGTGGCTATGCCACAAACTATATAAGGGCGATGTGCACGTCGACTACAGCGACTGCCTTCGATGGTGTGTAGCGGATGGAGGGTTGACTTAGTAGTCCCCACAGTGTGCAGGATGGTACGGGTGATGTGTAGCGGATGGTATATAGGTTTGGGTTCGGGTTGCATCATTATTTCCTATCTGTTATATGAATATGCATGTAATATGTGAACATATGCCTAAATTGTTAAATTTTAGTGTTGGTTACACATTGAGTCTGTTTGACTCACCCCTTGTGGGATTACTTTTCAGGTGACGATCAGTGATGGGCCGGGTCGGCAGGAGCTTAGTGGAGGCCATGTGAAGTTCAGATTTTACTTTGTTTTGGACTCTTTTTATTTTAAGTACTTTGAATTTATTTTTGGGAATTATTTGATGTAATAAGGCCATAGTTGAATTATTTTATTTTACTTCTACTTATCCTGCTATAAAAGATTTTATAAAAAAAAGACTAAGTGAATTTATCATGAACTAAACCCTAAATGTTTTGTCACCTAAAATCAAAGGATTTCAAATATAAAATTAACTTGTTTTCCAACCTGAGCCCAACCCAAAAACAATCTTTCTTTTAAATCACATCGTTCTGCTTCCAATGCCACAAAAGAATTTTGAACCAGTTTACATCGAGAAACATACCAGATCCGGTAAAGGCTCGTGGGCCGAGTTTGGGGTGTTTCAGGCGCCATTATCTTTTTGGTGAAAAATGCCACGTGTTTTTAGATCATAAAAGTTTGAAATATTTGATGACTCAAAAAGACTTTAATTTGCGACATAGAAGATGGTTAGAGCTGTTTAAAGAGTATAAGCTTGTGATAGATTATCATCCAGGTAAAGTAAATGTGGTTGCTGATACAATGAGTTGAAAGTCATTGTTTACATTGTGAGCGATGAATGCTCATTTAGATTTTTCTGATGATAGCTTGGTTCTAGCTGAATTGAAAGTGAAACCGTTGTTTCTACAACAGATATGTGATGCTCAGAAAATTGATAATGAAATGTTAGTGAAACGAGCTTAGTGTGATTTGAATTTTGATTCTGAATTTAGAATTGATATTAATGACTATTTGAGATTTCGGGATAGGATTTGCGTTCCAGGGAATCCAAATTTAATTAAGTTAATTTTGAATGAAGCTCATAGTAGTCGACTATTTGTTCATCCAGGAAGTACAAAGATGTATTATGACTTGAAGCAACACTGTTGGTGGTCTGGTATGAAAAGAGATATCTCAGATTTTGTATCGAAATGTTTAGTCTGTCAACGAGTTAAAGCTGAACATCAGATTCCATCTGGTTTGCTACAACCAATTTTGATTCCCGAGTGGAAATGGGATAGAGTGACGATGGACTTTGTTTCTGGATTGCCATTGACTTTGAGAAAGAAAGATGCAATTTGGGTTGTAGTTGATCGATTGACGAAATCTACCCATTTTATTCCGATACGATCTGATTACTCACTTGATAAGTTAGCTGAGCTTTATATCTCTGATATTGTGAGATTGCACAGAGTGCCATTGTCTACTATGTCTGATAGAGATCCGAGATTTACATCACGATTCTGGAAGAAATTGCAAGAAGCTTTAGGTACAAAATTGCATTTTAGCACAGCTTTTCATCCACAAACGGATGGTCAATCTGAACGGATTATTCAGATATTCGAGGATATGTTAAGTTGTTGCATTCTTGAGTTTAACGGTATGTGGGAACAATATTTATCATTGATTGAATTTGCATATAATAACAGTTTTCAGTCGAGCATTAAAATGGCACCATATGAGGCTTTGTATGGACGAAAATGTAGAACACCTCTGTATTGGACTGAGCTTAGTGAAAATAAGATACACGGGGTCGATTTGATAAACGATACAGAACAGAAAGTGAAAGTAATCCGTGATAGTCTGAAAGCAGCATCTGATTGTCAAAAGTCCTATGCAGACTTGAAAAGAAAAAACATTGAATTTGAAATCGGTGATAAAGTGTTCTTAAAAGTGTCTTCGTGGAAGAAAGTACTTAGATTCGGATGTAAAGGCAAATTGAGTCCGAGATTCATAGGGCCGTATGAAATTGTCGAGCGTATCGGACTTGTAGCTTATAGATTGTTGTTGCCACCTAAGTTGGAAAAGATTCATAATGTATTTCACGTGTCAATACTTCATCGGTACAGATCTAATCCAACACATGTAATTGCTCCGTCTAAGATTGAAATTCGACCTGATATGACCAATGAAGAGGAACCAATGTGTATCTTAGCTTCTAAAATGAAAGAATTACGAAATAAGAAAATTCCATTAGTTAAAGTATTGTGGCATCGACATGGAGTTGAAGAGGCTACGTGGGAGTCTGAAGATTCAATGAGATAACAATATCCGAACCTATTCAACGATAAGATTTTTGGGGACGAAAATCCCTAAAGGACGGAGAATTGTAACAGTCTGGTTTAGACCCTAGTTAGAACAGTGGTTTCGAGACCACGAATTCGAGTCATAAAAATATTTTAATATTATTTTTAGTACCTATGATACGTGATTAAGCATGTGTGAAATTTCTGTGAACTAATTTGTCCATTTGTGTGCTTAATTTGAAAAAGGACTAAATAGCATAAGATGAAAAGATAGCATTCTTTTTGAATAGTGGCTGACTTTATGTGTCTTTATAAAAAGGAAGGCCTTAGGATGAAATTTAGCCATTACATAAGTTAATAGACGGTAAGGCCACTAAATGTACATGTTTTATATGTTTTATTAAATGATATTAAAAGAAAAAAAAGGTTAAAAATAAATAGTAAATGATAATATAATAATATATATGTTATAATAAAAAAGAAAGAAAGAAGATAGTGGAGTATTCATCTCCTTGGTGCCGAAAATAAGAAAAGAAAAGAGGTTTAAGTTGTTCAAAATATTCTGCTATAAAGCTCTTTGATTACGGTATGATTTTGATTCGGTTTTTGACAATTTCTACGTTTTTGTAACCGTTGCTTTGTATACTTCAAAACCCATGCTTTAATTTTGTAAATTGATGAATATTTTGTAATGTGCCATTGATGAACATGTGAGTTTTTGGATGTTTGATGGAGAAATATGAATTATATAGAATAACATAGTTTGTCTTTGGAGTTTTGATGATTTTGAGTAATTTGGATTAAATTGAAAGAATCAACTATTGAGGGACTTGATCGTGTGTCTATCGAGTTTTAAAATTTATAATGAATGTGATCGAACCTGGAAACTAACTTTGACAACGATTAAAGGCAAGTGTACCTATCGAACAGTAGTATAGCTTAGTCAAGACCGAATTATCGAACCCAAAGTAACTAAAAGTACTAATACTCACTTCCTTTTTATTATTTATCCTTAAAAACAGAGTGAAGTTGTTTTAAACTAAATTGACGATGACTAAGCTAAAGACACAAAGATAAAAGAGAATGAATTTGGAAATAACTTGATGAAAAACTCAGTTGATCATGACGATACCCTCAGGAAGAATCCACTTATACTTCACTTGTTATCTAACCCTAAACCATATGATTTCTTTACTTAGCTTGATTCATAGGACTTCCTAACCTATATTAAACCCTCTCTCGAGGCAAATAATGTCTAACCCTAGGTTAATTAGTGGAACTCTCGTTCGCTTATAATAACCCCCCTAGAATTACCGTAAATCGGTCTGTGGATTCCCATATTAGGTTTCACCCTAATCCAGCAAAATCTCGTAACCCTATCTCTAGGCGTTCGATCAACTCCGCTTAATTATGTTAGATCTACTCTAAAGCAGGGTCTATTCCTCCTCCACCTAAGCACATTGGATTTGGATTAAGCAACATAATTAAGAACAAACTAAGTAATTATCATATAATTTAGAAATCAAATAACAAGATTCATCTAGGTTTCATCCCCTTCAGGTATCTGAAGGGTTTAGTTCATAACTTTAAAATAAAACATCTCAAGAGAAAAGATAAAAAAAAACATAAGAAATCCCTAAAACCCCCTGAAGGAATTGAAGGAGAGATCCACCGTCTTGAGTAGAATTCTGGCTTCTTGAGATGGATCAACTGGCTTTCTTCGAGTAACTCCCTGAATTGATTGCTCGCTTCAACTCTTTGGCCTCGCTCACTGCCTCCTTTCAGGATACACGTAGGGTGTTTATATAGGCTCTTGGAATCCTTTACTTGGCCTCTAGGTGTTCCAAGTCAAGTATACTTCCTACTTGGTATTTGAATAGGCTTTGGAAAGTGTTTCTTTGGCTCTAAGTATCCAAATCAAGTGAAATTGCTCTCTCTTGCAATAGGGGCACGGCCATGGCACACGCCCGTGTAAATCATTTTCAGGCCATGTCTCGATCTGTCGATTGGGGCACGGTCGTGTAAATCATGGCATGGCCATGTCTTAGTTAATTGTCGAGCCACGATCGTGTGGGTTGAAGTCCAGGGCATGTCGATTTCCTCTTTGTCCCAAATTGGCCCGTTTTAAGCCTGTTTCTCGTTCTTTTCATCCTTGGGTGCTTTCTTGAGTATAAACATGAAAAGAAAGGATTAAAAGCACCTTTTTACATAAATCAAGGGCTAAATCATCCAAAAGCATACTAAATGTGGCCTAGAATATGTTACTTTTACGGTTTATCAAATACCTCCACACTTAAGCTTTTGCTTGTCCTCAAGCAAAATTCTCAACTTACAATTAAAATAAATTTTCTACAATTCATAATTCCTATAAATAATGCCTCATTAGATAATTCATACATGGATAATTTTAACTCAAAGACTCGTAAAGATTCAAACAATTCTAAGTCATATATTTGTAGCACGAAAAACATAAGTGTCTCCCCTCTTCTAAATATTTACCTTTGATTCAAAATCGACAGGGATTGACATCTTCACTAAATATTCACTCAAATCACTCAAAGTGTTTAAGGTTCACAATTAAACACTCAACAGTCAAACCCGAAAAGTTAATCCCATAGGCTTGCCTGAAAATCAAATCTCCACCACTGTGATATGTGATGATACACAAATCAAAAGGTCTTTAATTAGGGTTGTAACGGGGCTTGGGTTAAAAGGTGTGAATAAAGGCTGAATTAGAAGGTTAAAATCGAGATTGAATTATCAAATTACCTAACTAAAAACAATGAACTAGAAAATAAATGATTACATCAATTGAAACTTTGAAACTAATAAAACTCTTTGATAATTGAAATTTGAATGTATAAGCTCACTTTTTATACTACTAATGCTAACTATTCTTTGATTTTGATTTTTTAAGATCAAATAGAAACATAATAAAGAAAACTTTATCAACTAAAATAAACTAATTGATGGCCGAGTCAAATCAATTCTCAATCGAAGGGTAGTCAAAAGAATGGTGATAACAAATACAAAGGGTTTTGGGTTAATATTAGCGGGTAAATCAATAAAAAAGGTTGTTAGGATCAAATGGGTTCACTAAGGGTTAATTTTGTAGGTAAGCTTTTTAGTGGAGTGAATGGGTTAAAACCTAGGTGCCTTTATCATCTCAGTATATCAAATCATAGATGTCGTCTCAACATGTATAATCTAGGCAAGTTCTAGAATAACAATTCAGTGTTGACACACTCATAATCAATAAAGAGAGCATGAAAAAGAATATATGCTCTATAAGGCTCAAATCTCACAAAAAATTATGGGTATTTGACATCAATCCTTGTAAATTTCAACTTCAAGGTAATATTCAAATTTAGTTCAACAACCCTATAAAATTTTTGATTCTTGAAAAATAGACTTATCATGCTTGATTCTCTAGTATTCTTCAAGTATAAATCATCAATGCACAATTATCAATGACTTACTCAAAAACATATTAATAAAAATCATAAATCATTAGAAATTTCACCCAAATTAGTAATATGAGAAGAATACTTAAAAACAATATTAAATTCAAGATTTTTAGAATCATGCAAAAAGTTAGGCACTTAATTCCCCCCCACACTTAAGATTTACATTGTCCTCAATGTACAAAGATAGATATTAACAATTAATATAAAATTAAAAGAGAGGGAGAGAGTGCCACTTCCTAAATTTTGGATGATTTTCGAGAGTTGGCAGTGTTCCTGATGGAAGATGACTTATGTATTAGTGAATTACTCCTAGTGATTTGTTCGTGTATGTGGAGTGTGTGTTCAAAACTGTGAAGTCATCAGTTAGATATTTCGGGGATGCAAGATAAATAAATGTTAGGAATACTTCGAAGATTAGATAAGTAATGATAAAAGTTTGCAATGAAGAAAAGTATCAAATTATGATAATAAAGGAAAAATAAAAATAAAAATAGCACTAAAAATAAGATAATAAAATGTAGATAATTAAAGGGACTTAAAGGTCCACCTCATCGTCTAGATTTGGTGGTTGGGCTGGTGATGAGATATGGAAGTGCTGGCATATTTGGTGGAGGGTTGCCTCTATCCCATCAAAACGTCGAGTGTTATCGACGAAATACTGCTCGAACTAGTTGAGGCGTGCAGAGATATCTACCCATGATATTGTTGCATGGGATAGCTACTGTCTTGGAGCTAGTGGGACATCGTCAGTAATGGCATCGGGCTCCCCCTCATCTGTAGATGTTACTAAGCGGTATTGAGGGGGGTCGGTCCCTCGACGAAGTTTAATCATCCTCATGTGCATCATCATCTAGATGCCTTGAGGCACCATCTGACCGATCAGTGTGAGGATGATCTCATTCTTGATGCTAAGTAGGCCGAAGTGTCACGCCAATCGTGTTATAAATGGGCCCATCGATAGAATTCCCCTCCTTTGCACCTCTATTTCATGTTGTATTACACCGGTGATGAAGTATATGAGGTCGAATACGTGCCCTTCCAACATGCAAAATAAGTAGTAAACATCATACCGATTTACCACGTCGGTGCTCTCCCGACGACCTGTAATGGTGTGCACGAGAAGGGCATGAATGTACCTTAAGGCTGGGTTGGGCGCTGTCGCCTTAGAGCGATTAGGGTCATAGACGTTTGTGCTGGGGCCTAATCTACTCTAGCAGTGGAGAAGGGTACAATGAAGTTGTCGGTCTAAGTCATCGAGTGGGTTTTCTGCTATAAATTTTGGCGTATAAAGTTTGAGTGCTGATTTGAATTGCGGAACGCTTAGTCGACGTTGTAATATCCTGAAATAGGGGCTATTTTTTAATTGAATTGTTTTGCTTGTGTTTGGACTGTGGTGTAATTATTTGTGATGTTGTGAGACTTAGTTGTAAGCCTAGAGCAAGCCTGAGTAGTAAGAAAATTTTTGTTTTAAAGTTTTAAGTGGAAGGAGCTAAAGGAGTTGGGGGTTATAAGTATTTCAAGTGGGTTTTTATCACAAGATTGGGCTTGGTAAAGTGGCAGGGAGGCGCCACTTAGAGCCCTAAGATTGATGCCACTTGCGGGGAAGGAGGTCTCAAGTTGAGCAACAAAATTCCACCTTTTGCTTGTCATTTTGATGCCAAGAAGGGAGGAGTTGTGTGCGCTCAAACTACGCCTAGTAAGGATGGACTGAGTCAAATTATTCAAATGATGGGCAAAGAGAAAGTTAGAATTTGACTAATTCAAATTCGTTTGAATTGGGGCAGGAGCATTTTAGGAAGTGGTCGAATTTTGAACTCCTCATGGGAGGAGTGGCTTGGTTGTGGAAAGGTGAGTGGGGTGCCAATTCTCTTAGGCACCTATTGGGGCATTTACATCGACTTTGTTTAGTACACTAAAAGTCGAAAAACCTTTCTTTTGAGTGTGCCAATTTTTCTTAGTACACCATGGTGAACCAAAAGCGAAACTCCATAAGTAATTTCTGAATTTCTTGAGGTTTCCTTTTATTTTGCTCTAGCCGAACCTTCAAGTAAGCACACCTTCTTTTCTTCTTTGAAACCGAAAGTCTCAAGCAACATATACCCTTGCCAAATTTGCACTTGTTCACTCTTAATTTTCATTGGTAGTAGAATGCTCTCTTGAGTTCTCTTAATTTTCATTTTGCTTCCTTTTCTTCTTCTTGATCCTTGGCGAATCACTTACCCTCCATCTCTCTCTTTTCATTTCCCATTGGTGCTAAGCCGAAAGCATTCATCTTCTTCCTCTCATACTTTATTTTATTTCTTTCTTAAACTCTTGTGCCGAATTTGCTTTGCTTTCCTTTGCCAAATTCCCTCTTCCACTCTTACTTCTCTTTTCTTTTTTTTCTAGTCGAATCACCTATTCTCTCTTCCAGTTGTTTGGCCGAATATCAACAAGGGTGGATCTTCCTTGAGTTCTTCCTCAATCGGTTTTAAAGGGAAGTAAGTGTCCGTGGCCGAATCTATTTCTTCTTTCCCTTTTTCCTCTGTCGACTTTTATAAGGGTAAGAGCCGATTTTGACATTTGGTAACAAGGATGTTAATTACCTTTTGGAACCGATTTATTGTAGGGTCTTCGGGATTTTGGAGCAATCAAGCGAAAACATCATTCTTGAATAGTCAGTTGGTAGGTGCAGTGGTAAGAATCCATTTTAAGATCATTAATTCTTTAAGTATTCGAAAAGCCGAAGGCTGCTAAGGTTATTTGTTCTTCTTAATAGGGTGTGGCTGATTTCAAGGGGTGAACCATCGTATAGTTCGGGATTTGGTAGGAAACCAAATCGGTAGTAAGGTAAGGGTTTATGTGTTAACCCTTTGGGGGTTTATTTGGTTTGGCCGAATGGCCTATATTGCTAACCTTAGTAATGGCTGGATGTAGGAGCAAGGGATCTAGTGTGGTAGATCGACGCTTTGGGAATTAGGGCCTCCGTTATAACAGGTGTGTAACTTACACACTCTATTACTTAGTAATGTATTTTAATAACCTGATAATAATAAAAGCGAAATAGTATGGAAGTTGATACGATACCCTATGGGTATGTGCGGGATTCGTAAGTCCGTTTCGATATGAGTTACATTATTCAATATATGATATCATGATTATTGACATATATGTGTTATGAGATGTGAAACAAAGCATGTTGACATGATTTGCATGATTTGCATGATTTACATAAGTACGACATGATCTTTGGGTGATATGAGAGGAGGGAAGATGATATCCGTGTCTTTGGGGCACGGAGGTTTGGCACCTCCGGTGGTTTGGTACCACGATTGATTTAGTGACTTTGGGTCACGGAGGTTTGGCACCTCATAGCGACTTGTCCTAGTGGCTTAGCACCACGATGGGTTGGCCCCACAGTTGACATATCGAGATCGTCGCCATGATTTGGTATCACACATGGGTTGGCCTCACACTTGGATATCGAGATTTTGTGACTTTGGGTCACGGAGAGTTTAGCACCTCATAGCGACTTGTCCTGTGGCTTAGCACCACAAAGGGTTGGCCCCACGTTGATATTACGGGATCGTCGCCGGTGATTTGGTATCACACGTGGGTTGGCCCCACGGATGGATTATTCGTGACTTTGGGTCACCAAAGGTTTAGCACCACAATATTGGATATCGTGACTTTGGGTCACCGGTGGTTTAGCACCACCGGTGGCTTGGTACCACACGGGTAGAAAGCGAGTTACGGATGGCTAGGGTTGGGTGCATTATATATATTGCTTGGTCATGGTGTGTGTAAGTATGTTGCATTATTCGGGAGGAGGAATTATACATCTGAGTCTTGGTGACTCACTTTCTCCTTATCATTTCGGTGAGACTTAGATCGCGGAAGATGGTAGAGTGGACTCGAGGGGCTATGCCATGAATAAATTTAGTTCCACAGTTTTGCTTCGTATACATTTTATTAAATCTGGGTTCATTTTGATTTTGGATTGTATAAAGGCCTTTTAAATTATGTTTTGATTATATATGTGGTTGGACTTGATTTCAAACATGACTTATTAAATTATTGGGTTAACATTCGATAAAATATGAATAGTAAGGTTTTCTAAACTACAAACGACATGTTTTAAACTTTACCATCGGGTATCACTTTATAATTGAAGGAAACTACAACTCAAATGGTTTTCCAAACTAAAGTTTTCTCACTCAACTCAACTGGTTTCCAATAACTAAAGAATCATTCGGGATTTTTTTAAAATGTAGTAAATATTTTCTAACCTAAAGCCGACAACTTAATCTTTAAAGATCTACTTAGGGTTTTCAAAGTGAACTAATCGACTTTTAACTCATCATGCACTGTTTTCTACAAAAGTAAAACAACAAGCAATCTTTCTCAAGACTTTATTCGATAGCCTGTTTTCCTCAAAATATTCTTCCTGTAACATGCTAGATTCGATCGTGGTGCGTTGATCGGGTTTGGGGTGTTATAATTATGGTATCAGAGCCAAGTTCAAAGCTCGACTGTAGGCCTGAGGCCCAAAATGTTTTTCCAAAAATGGGTTTTAAATATATCAGTTTTTGAAGGCATGGCTCCGAGTCTCCGGCACCAATCCGCCCTGGTAAGTACCCCTACTGTTGCTTGTGATTCTTGGATATGATGAGATTAAATGGTTAGCAATAGTGGACTACTCTAGAAACTGAAACTGATAGGACTCTATGGATCGAAAAACAAGACTCCTTTAATCGAAATATTCATAAGACCGTGCTTTTAAGCAGTGGAATAATTACTAATGCATAAAACTTCTAAATCGATAAGTCGAGATTTTAGTCATGAGCACTTTCGGGGTGGGCGTGGTCGTGGGCGTGGTCGAGTAGGATGGCGGTTTCTAAACCGGTAGGGTGCAGTCAAGGGTCGAGAATGAGATCTGGTACCACCACCACCAGTAGGTGGTGAATTTCGAGATCGGTGGGGAGGAGGAGCAGATGTCATGACGATCTTTGCGAGTTCTGGAAAGGGTAGCTGGAGTAGGTGGTGGCGCAGGAGCTCGAAAATCTGTACCTGAGCGACTCCGAGCGAATGGGGCTGAAGTATTTCGAGGTGTTTCTGGTGTGGCTCCCAGCACGGCTGAGTATTGGCTGGAGGCGACAGAGCGGATCATGGATGATTTGGACCTGACTGCTGAGGAAAAGCTAAAGGGGATAGTTTCGCTTCTCCGGGATAAGTGATACCAGTGGTGGCTCACGGTCCGGGATAGTGCTGCAGCGGAAGATCTTGCTTGGGATTATTTTAAGGCCGCATATCAGAAAAAGTACATTGGATCTAGCTATATCGATGCGCAACGGAAGGCATTTCTGAGGTTGGTTCAGGGGAGCAAGTCTGTATCAGAATATGAGGTAGAGTTCTTAAGGCTGAGCCGGTATGCTAGAGGCATCGTGGCTACTGAACACGAGCGGTGTGTCTAATTTGAGGATGGTCTGAGGGATGAGCTGAGGTTGCTGATTGCTCCACAGCAGGAGCGTGAGTTTGCTGTCCTGGTAGAAAAGGCTAAGGTAGCCGAAGGGGTTAAAGAGTCTGTGAGGCAAAACATGGACAGGAACAGACATAAGAGAAGTTTTAGATCTTCTGGGGTGGCTAGAAATTCACAAAAAAGGGTTAGACAGAGTGGACCGAATCAGTCTGGTAGGTCGGCTGCTTCTAATCAGGGACCATCACAGTGTAACCGTTGTGGAAACTCTCATTGGGAAGGATGTTGGACCAGTGGAAAAGAATGTTTTGAGTGTGGCTCGCTGGATCATCGTGTGAGAGACTGTCTGCGTAAGTTGGCTAGGATTCAATCTGAGGGTCAGGGCCGTACTCAGTTCAGAAATAGAGGACCGCCACTGCAGAGGGGTCGTGGTAATGGTACAGGTGGTAATGGTTCTGGCCGGGACCGTTGAGCACCGGGCAGAGGTATGGGCCGCACTGAGGCGAGACAGCCCGGGTTAGTATACGCAGTGAGGCACCGAGAGGAGGGCGACGCATCGAACGTCATAACCGGTAGGTTCTTGATCTTTGGTTTTCCATATACTGCTTTGATTGATGTGGGTTCAACGCATTCATACGTTGCTAGTAACATAGTAGAGACCATGAATTTAGACTTTGAGACTACTTCTAGGCAGATGACTGTGATTAGCCCTCTGGGTCACTCTGTAGTTGTAAATAAGCTGTATAGAGACGTACCCCTAGAACTCTAAGGGATAGTGTTTGTTGCGGATTTGATGGAACTGCCATTTGGGGAGTTCGATCTGATTCTTGGGATAGACTGGTTGCTTAAGTATCAGGCAAGGTTGGACTGCGCAGCTAAGCGCATGGTTCTAAAGACGGCTGAGAGTGATGAGGTGGTCATGATAGGCAATAGAAGAGATTACCTAACTAGCGTGGTATCTGCTTTGAAGGCTGAGAAGATGGTCAGAAAGGGCTGTGAAGCATTTATGGTTCATGTGTGTGTCTTGGAGGCTAAGGAGTCTGCTGTAGGAAATGTCTGAACAGTAAAGGAATTTGCTGATGTGTTTCCAGAGGAGCTTCCGGGACTACCTTTGAATCGTGAGGTGAAATTCGGCATAGATTTATTCTGAGGGATTGCGCCATGTCTATTGCTCCGTATAGGATGGCGCCAAAGGAGTTAGTGGAATTAAAGGCTCAGATCCAGGAGCTGTTGGATCGAGGCTTTATCAGGCCAAGTGTTTCACCTTGGGGAGCGCCAGTACTCTTCGTCAAGAAGAAAGATGGTACAATGCATATGTGTATAGACTACCGCCAGTTGAATAAGCTGACGATCAAAAATAAGTATCCGTTGCCAAGGATAGACGACTTGTTTGATCAGTTGAAGGGTGCATCGATATTCTCGAAGATCGACTTAAGGTCTGGGTATCATCAGCTAAAGGTGAGAGAGGTTGATATCCACAAGGCGACGTTTTTGTACTCGGTATGGGCACTATGAGTTTACGGTGATGCCGTTTGGTTTGACTAACGCCCCGTAGCATTCATGGACATGATGAATAGGGTATTCCAATAGTATTTGGACCATTAAATCATGGTATTTATAGATGACATCTTGGTATATTCAAAGTCGAGGAGGAGCATGGCGCATTTGTGAGTAGTATTGCGATTACGAGGAAAAGTAGCTATATGCTAAATTTAGTAAGTGCGAGTTCTGGCTCAGGGAGGTGACTTTCTTGGGTCATGTGGTGTCAGTCGAGGGGATTAGAGTGGACCCTCGAAAGATTGAGGCAGTGTTGGAATGGAAGCCGCCTAAGTCAGTGACTGAGATTCAGAGTTTTCTGGGATTAGCAGGGTATTACCGAAGGTTTGTAGAGGGATTTTCGTTGATCGCAGCACCGATACCAAGTTGTTAAGAAAAGGAGTTCCGTTTGTGTGGACTGAGAAGCAGCAAGAGAGTTTCGACAAGCTAAAGAAGATTTTGACTAAAGCTCCAGTTTTGATTCAACCTGAGGCAGGAAAGGAATACACGGTATATTATCATGCATCACATACGGGTTTGGGATGTGTGCTAATGCAAGAAGAGAAGGTAGTGGCCTATGCATCTCGACAGTTGAGACCGCATGAAGTTAATTATCCGATGAACGACTTAGAGTTAGTGGCAGTAGTCTTCACCTTGAAAATCTGGAGGCACTACTTGTACGGAGAGAAGTCGATAGTCTACACAGATTACAAGAGCCTGAAGTACCTTTTGACTCAGAAGGATTTGAACTTGAGGCAGCACAGATGGATTGAGCTACTAAAGGACTATGACTGTTTGATTGAGTATCATCCGGGCAAGGCTAACGTAGTGGCAGACGCGTTGAGCCATAAGGTTGTTCGGACTTAAGAGCGATGTTCGCCCATCTGAGTTTGTACGATGATGGAAGTATTCTGCGAAATTACAGGTTAAGCCAACTTGGGGTTGAGCGGATCGGGAGAAAGCAGTTAGGGATGAGGTTTTGAAGGCGCAGAGGTTGCAAGTGCGGGATAGTGGTTTGGAGGGTTCTGACTTGTCTAGTGATGGAGTCTTTGTGTTTCTAAGGGAGATCTTGTATCTCAGAAGGACATCGAGCTAAGGCGTAAGATTCTTGAGATGCACATTGCAGCCCATACGCTATGCACCACGAAGGTAGCAAGATGTATCGGGATCTAAGAGAGCAGTTTTGATGGCAGTGTCAAGCGGGAAGCAACAGTTTGTGGGTAAGTGTCGACATGTCGGTGTCAAGGCCGAACACCGATTCTTTGTCGGGGTTGCTTCAACCAGTGAAGATTCCACAGTGGAAGTGGGAAAGGATCACTATGGATTTTGTCAGTGGATTACCTCTTACGCCTAGCAAGAAGGACTCAGTTTGGGTGATTGTGGATCGTCTGACTAAGTCAGCTCACTTCATATCGGTAAGGGTTGATTACTCACTCCAGAAGTTAGCTAAGCTATATGTGTCAGAGATAGTGAGGTTGCATGGTTTGCCTGTATCGATCATCTCGGATAGGGATCCCAGATTTACGCCAAGGTTTTGGAGAGCGTTGCATCAGGCTTTGGGTACGCACTTGGATTTCAGTACGGCATTCCATCCACAGTTTGATTGGCAGTTGGAAAGGGTTATACAGATTTTAGAGGATATGTTGAGAGGTTGTGTTCTGGACTTCAGAGGTAGCTGGGAAGAGTTTCTACCATTAGCTGAGTTAGCCTATAACAATAGTTACCAAGCAAGCATCAAGATGGCACAATATGAGGCGTTGTATGGTAGGAAGTGTCGCCCACCTACATGTTGGACGGAGTTGAGTGAACGGCAGATGTTGGGGCCAGAGTTGGTTGCAGAAACTGAAGACAAGGTTAAATTGATTCAGACTCGATTAAAGGAAGCTTCAAACAGGCAGAAGTCTTATGCTGATCTCAAGCGGAGGGATATAGAGTTTGCTGTGGGTGATAAGGTTTTTCTGAAGGTCTCAGCATGGAAGAAGGTTTTGAGATTCAGAAGAAAAGGTAAGTTAAGTCCAAGGTTCATCGGGCCGTATAAGGTACTAAGACGAGTGGGACCAGTAGTTTACCAGCTTGAGTTGCCAACAGAGTTAAGTCAGATTCACGATGTATTCCACGTTTCCATGTTTAGACGTTATCGTTCATATCCATCGCATGTCATAGCAGTAGAAGAGATCGAGGTGAATCCAGATTTGACCATGGAGGAGGAACCAATGCAGATTCTAGATCGAGATGTGAAAGTTTTACGTAAGAAGTCAGTTCCTTTAGTGAAGGTGTTGTGGCAAAACCATGGCGTGGAAGAAGCTACGTGGGAACCAGAGGACGCGATAAGACAGCAATACCCTCAACTCTTTTGATCAGGTAATTTTGAGGCTGAAATTATTTTAAGGGGGTAGAACTGTAATATCCTGAAATAAGGGCTATTTTTTTAATTGAATTGTTTTGCTTGTGTTTGGACTGTGGTGTAATTATTTGTGATGTTGTGAGACTTAGTTATAAGCCTAGAGCAAGCCTGAGTAGTAAGAAAATTTTTGTTTTAAAGCTTTAAGTGGAAGGAGTCAAGGAGCTGGGGTTATAAGTATTTCAAGTGGGTTTTAGCACAAGATTGGGCTTGGTAAAGTGGCGGAGGCGCCACTTAGAGCCTAAGATTCACGCCACTTGCGGGAAGGAGTTCTCGAGTTCAAGCGCGTAAAATTCCACCTTTTGCTTGTCATTTTGACGCCAAGAAGGGGAGGAGTTGTGTGCGCTCAAACTCGCCTAGTAAGGATGGTGAGTCAAATTATTCAAATGATGGGCAAAGAGAAAAGTTAGGAATTTGACTAATTCAAATTCGTTTGAATTGGGGCAGGAGCATTTTAGGAAGTGGCCAAATTTTGAACTCCTCATGGGAGGAGTGGCGGTTGTAGAAAGGTGAGTAGGGGTGCCGAATTCTCTTAGGCACCTATTGGGGCATTTTCAGTCAGCTTTGTTTAGTACACTAAAAGTCGAAAAACCTTTCTTTTGAGTGTGCCGATTTTTCTTAGTACACCATGGTGAACCAAAAGCCGAAACTCCATAAGTAATTGCCAAATTTCTTGAGGTGTTCCTTTTGTTTTGCTCCTAGCCAGAACCTTCAAGTAAGCACACCTTCTTTTCTTCTTTGAAACCAAAAGTCTCAAGCAACATATACCCTTGTCAAAATTTGCACTTGTTCACTCTTAATTTTCATTGGTAGCCGAATGCTCTCTTGAGTTCTCTTAATTTTCATTTTGCTTCCTTTTCTTCTTCTTGATCCTTGGCCGAATCACTTACCCTCCCATCTCTCTCTTTTCTTTTCCCATTGGTGCTAAGTCGAAGCATTCATCTTCTTCCTCTCATACTTTATTTTCTTTCTTTCTTAAACTCTTGTGCCTAATTTGCTTTGCTCTCCTTTGCCGAATTCCCTCTTCCACTCTTACTTCTCTTTTCTTTCTTTTTTTTCCTAGCCGAATCACCCTATTCTCTCTTCCAGTTGTTTGGCCGAATATCAACAAGGGTGGATCTTCCTTGAGTTCTTCCTCAATCGATTTTAAAGGGAAGTAAGTGTACGTGGCCGAATCTATTTCTTCTTTCCTTTTTTTCTCTGTCAACTTTTATAAGGGTAAGAGTCGATTTCGGCATTTGGTAACAAGGGTGTTAATTACCTTTTGGAACTGATTTATTGTAGGGTCTCTGGGATTTTGGAGCAATCAAGCGAAGACATCATTCTTGAATAGTCAGTTGGTAGGTGCAGTGGTAAGAATCCATTTTAAGATCATTAATTCTTTAAGTATTCAAAAAGCCGAAGGCTGCTAAGGTTATTTGTTCTTCTTAATAGGGTGTGGCCAATTTCAAGGGGTGAACCATCGTATAGTTCGGGATTTGGTAGGAAACCAAATCGGTAGTAAGGTAAGGGTTTATGTGTTAACCCTTTGGGGGTTTATTTGGTTTGGCCGAATGGCCTATGTTGCTAACCTTAGTAATGGCCGAATGTAGGAGCAAGGGATCTAGTGTGGTAGATCGACTCTTTGGGATTTAGGGCCTCCGTTATAGCAGGTGTGTAACTTACACACTATATTACTTAGTAATGTATTTTAATAACCTGATAATAATAAAAGCCAAAACAGTATGGAAGTTGATACGATACCCTATGGGTATGTGCGGGATTCGGTAAGTCCGTTTCGATATGAGTTACATTATTCAATATATGATATCATGATTATTGACATATATGTGTTATGAGATGCAAACAAAGCATGTTGACATGATTTGCATGATTTGCATGATTTACATGAGTATGGCATGATCTTTGGGTGATATGAGAGGAGGGAAGATGATATCCGTGTCTTTGGGACACGGAGGTTTGGCACCTCCGGTGGTTTGGTACCACAGATTGATTTAGTGACTTTGGGTCACACCTCATAGTGACTTGGTTTAGCACCTCATAGCCCCAGTTGACTTGTCAAGATCGGCTGATTTGGTATCACCACCCCACACTTGATATCGAGATTTTGTGACTTTGGGTCACGGAGGTTTGACCTCATAACGACTTGTCCCGGTGGCTTAGCACCACAATGGGTTAACCCCACGCTTGATATTACGGGATCGCGCCAGTGATTTGGTATCACATGTGGGTTGGCCCCACGATGGATTATTCGTGACTTTGGGTCACTAGTGGTTTAGCACCACAATATTGGATATCGTGACTTTGGGTCACCGGTGGTTTAGCACCACCGGTGGTTTGGTACCACACGGGTAGAAACGAGTTCTGGATGGCTAGGGTTGGGTGCATTATATATATTGCTTGGTCATGGTGTGTGTAAGTATGTTGCATTATTCGGGAGGAGGAATTATACACTGAGTCTTGGTGACTCACTTTCTCCCTTATCATTTCATGTGAGACTTAGGTCGTAGAAGAGGAGCCGAGTGGACTCGAGGGGCCATGCCATGAATAAATTCGGTTCCACAGTTTGCTTACGGTACTGCTTTATTAAATTTGGGTTTATTTTGATTTTTGGATTGTATAAAGGCCTTTTTAAATTATGTTTTGATTATATATGTGGTTGGACTTGATTTCAAACATGACTTATTAAATTATTGGGTTAACATTCGATAAAATGTGAATAGTAAGGTTTTCTAAACTACAAAACGACATGTTTTAAACTTTACCATCGGGTATCACTTTATAATTGAAGGAAACTACAACTCAAATGGTTTTTCCAAACATAAGTTTTTCTCACTCAGCACAACTGGTTTCCAATAACTAAAGAATCAGTCAGGATTTTTTTTTAAAATGTCGTAAATATTTTCTAACCTAAAATCGACAACTTAATCTTTAAAGATCTACTTTCGGGTTTTCAAAGTCAACTAATCGGCTTTTAACTCATCATGCACCTGTTTTCTACAAAAGTAAAAACAACAAGGAATCTTTCTCAAGACTTTATTCGATAGCCTATTTTCCTCAAAATATTCTTCCTGTAACATGCTAGATTCGATCGTGGTGCGTTGACCGGGTTTGGGGTGTTATAATTGTGGTATCAGAGCCAAGTTCAAAGCTCGACTGTGGGCCTGAGGCCCAAAATGTTTTTCCAAAAATGGGTTTTAAATATACCAATTTTTGAAGGCATGGCTCCGAGTCTCGGCACCAATCCATACAGTAAGTACCCTCTTGTTGCTTGTGATTCTTGGATGTGATGAGATTGAATAGTTAGCAATAGTGGACTACTCTAGAAATGGCCGATAGGACTCTATGAATTGCGAAAATAATACTCCTTTAATCGAAAATATTCATAAGACCGTGCTTTTAAGCGATTGGAATAATTACTAATGCATAAAATTTCTAATCGAGATAAGTCGAGATTTTAGTCATGAGCACTCGGGGTGGGCGTGGTCGTGAGGCGTGGTCGAGGTAGGATGGTAGTTTTGAACCAAGAGGGTCTCAGTCGGGTCGAGAATGAGATATGGGTACCACCACCACCGTAGGTGGTGAATTCGAGATCGACCGGGGAGGACGCAGATGTCATGACGATCTTGCGAGTTCTGGAAAGGGTAGTGGAGTAGGTGGTGGCGAGAGCTCAAAATTTGTACTGGTGACTCGGCGAATGGGGCTAAAGTATTCGAGGTGTTTTTGGTGTGGCTCCCAAAGACGGCTAAGTATTGGTGGAGGCGACAGGCGGATCATGGATGATTTGGACTGGCTCACGAGGAAAAGTCAAGGGATAGTTTAACTTCTTGGGATAAGTCATACCGGTGATGGCTCATGGTCAGGGATAGTCTTTGCGTGGAAGATCTTACTTGGGATTATTTTAAGGCCGCATATCAGAAAAAGTACATTGGATCTAGCTATATCGATGCGTAACGGAAGGCATTTCTGAGGTTGGTTCAGGCGAGTAAGTTTGTATCAGAATATGAGGCAGAGTTCTTAAGGCTGAGCCGGTATGCTAGAGGCATCGTGGCTACTGAACATGAGCGGTGTGTCTAATTTGAGGATGGTCTGAGGGATGAGCTGAGGTTGCTGATTGCTCCACAACAGGAGCGTGAGTTTGCTGTCTGGTAGAAAAGGCTAAGGTAGCCAAAGGGGTTAAAGAGTCGTGAGGCGTAACATGGGCGAATGCAGGACATAAGAAGTTTTAGATCTTACGGGGCTGGTGGAAATTCACAAAAGGGTTAGACAAAGTGGACCGAATCGATCGGTAGGTGGTCATTTGCTTCTAATCGAGGACCCGACCGAGTGTAACTGTTGTGGAAAATCTCATTGGGGAGGATGTTGGACCAAGGAAAAAGGATGTTTTGAGTGTGGCTCATTTGGATCATCATGTGAGAGACTGTCCGCGTAAGTTGGCTAGGATTCAGTCGAGGTCGGGGCCATACTCAGTTCAGAAATGGAGGACCGCCACCGCAGAGGGGTCGTGGTAATGGTAGAGGTGGTAATGGTTACGGTGGGGCCACGGAACACCGCAGGCGAGAGGATTGAGCAACACTAGGTGAGATAACTGGGTTAGTATATCTGATGAGGCACCGAGAGAGGCCTTGCACCGGACGTCATAACCTGACGTTCTTGATCTTTGGTTTTCCATATACTGCTTTGATTGATGTGGGTTCAATGCATTCATACGTTGCTAGTAACATAGTAGAGACCATGAATTTATACTTTGAGACTACTTCTAGGCAGATGACAGTGATTAGCCCTCTGGGTCACTCTGTAGTTGTAAAAAAGCTGTATAGAGACGTACCCCTAGAACTCTAAGGGATAATGTTTGTTGCTGATCTGATGGAACTGCCGTTTGGGGAGTTCGATCTGATTCTTAGGATGGACTGGTTGGTTAAGTATCAGGCAAGGTTGGACTGCGTGGCTAAGGGCATAGTTCTAAAGACGGCTAAGAGTGATGAGGTGGTCATGATAGGCAATAGAAGAGATTACCTACCCAACGTGGTATCTACTTTGAAGGCTGAGAAGATGGTCAGAAAGGGCTATGAAGCATTTATGGTTCATGTGTGTGCCTTGGAGGCTAAGGAGTCTACTGTAGGAAATGTCTGAATAGTAAAGGAATTTGCTAATGTGTTTCCAGAGGAGCTTCCGAGACTACCACCGGATCGTGAGGTGGAATTCGACATAGATCTGTTACAGGGGACTGCGCCAGTGTCTATTGCTCTGTATAGGATGGCGCCAAAGGAGTTAGTGGAATTAAAGGCTCGAGATCCGAGAGTCGTTTGGTGAGGCTTTATCAGGCCAAGTGTTTCACCTTGGGGAGTGCCAGTACTCTTTGTCAAGAAGAAAGATGGTACAATACGTATGTGTATAGACTACCGCAAGTTGAATAAGCTGACGATCAAAATTAAGTATCCGTTGCTAAGGATAGACGACTTGTTTGATCAGCTGAAGGGTGCATCGGTATTCTCAAAGATTGACTTAAGGTCTGGGTATCATCAGCTAAAGGTGGAAGAGGTTGATATCCACAAGACGGCATTTCGTACTCGGTATGGGCACTATGAGTTTCTGGTGATGCTGTTTGGTTTGACTAACGCGCCGGTAGCATTCATGGACATGATGAATAGGGTATTCCAACACTATTTGGACCAGTTCGTCGTGGTATTTATAGATGACATCTTGGTATATTCAAAGTCTGAGGAGGAGCATGACGCGTATTTGCGAGAAGTGTTGCAGATTCTGAGGGAAAAGCAGCTATACGCTAAATTTAGTAAGTGCAAGTTCTCGCTTAGGGAGGTGACTTTCTTGGGTCATGTGGTGTCAGCCGAGGGGATTAGAGTGGACCCTCCAAAAATTGAGGCAGTGTTGGAATGGAAGCCGCCTAAGTCAGTGGCTGAGATTCAGAGTTTTCTGGGATTAGCAGGGTATTACTGAAGGTTTATAGAGGGATTTTTGTTGATCATAGCACCGATGACCAAGTTGTTAAGAAAAGGAGTTTCGTTTGTGTGGACTGAGAAGCAGCAAGAGAGTTTCGACAAGCTAAAGAAAATTTTGACTGAAGCTCCGGTTTTGATTCAACCTGAGGCAAGAAAGGAATACACTGTATAATGTGATGCATCACATATGGGTTTGGGATGTGTGCTGATGCAAGAAGGGAAGGTGGTGGCCTATGCATCTCGACAGTTGAGGTCGCATGAAGTTAATTATCCGACGCAAGACTTGGAGTTAGCGTAGTAGTCTTCGCCTTAAAAATTTGGAGGCACTACTTGTACGGGGAGAAGTCGATAGTCTACACAGATCGTAAGAGCCTGAAGTACCTTTTGACTCAGAAGGATTTGAACTTGAGGCATCGCAGATGGATTGAGCTACTAAAGGACTATGACTGTTTGATTGAGTATCATCTAGGCAAGGCTAATGTAGTGGCAGACGCGTTGAGCCGTAAGGTTGTATCAGACTTAAGAGCGATGTTCGCCCATCTGAGTTTGTACGACGACGAAAGTATTCTGGAAAAATTACAAGTTAAGCCGACTTGGGGTTGAGCAGATCAGGGAGAAATAGTTAGGGGATGAGGTTTTGAAGGCGCGAGAGGTTGCAAGTGTAGGATAGTGGTTTGAAGGTTCTGACTTGTCTAGTGATGGAGTTTCTAAGGGAGAGCTTGTGTTTCTAAGGGAGATGCACATAGCAGCCCATATGCAAGATGTATCGGGATCTAAGAGAGCGATTTTGGTGGCAGTGCAAGCGGGAAGCATGTGAGTTTGTGGGTAAGTGTCGACATGTCGGCGGTCAAGGCCGAACACCGATTGCCGTCGGGGTTGCTTGACCGATGAAGATTCCACAATGGAAGTGGGAAAGGATCATTATGGATTTTTCGATGGATTACCTCTTATGCCTAGCAAGAAGGACTCGATTTGGGTGATTTTGGATCATCGACTAAGTCGACTCACTTTATATCGGTAAGAGGTTGATTACTCACTCGAAAGTTAGCTAAGTCAGATATGTGCGAGATAGTGAGGTTGCATGGTGTGCTGTATCGATCATCTCGGATAGGGATCCCAAATTCGTCAAGGTTTTAGAAGCGTTGCATCGGGCTTTGGGCACGACTTGGATTTCAATCGGCATTCCATCCACGGTCGATCGAGCGTCGAAAAGGTTATCTGATTTTGGAGGACATGTTGAGAGGTTGTGTTACGGACTTGAGAGGTAGGTGGGAAGAGTTTACGCCATTAATGAGTTCGCCTATAACAATAGTTACCAAGCAAGCATCAAGATGGCACTATATGAGGCGTTGTATGGTAGGAAGTGTCGCTCACCTACATGTTGGATGGAGTTGAGTGAACGGCAGATGTTGGGGCGAGTTGGTTGCGTAAACTAAGACAAGGTTAAATTGATTGAGACTCAATTGAAGGAAGCTTCAGACAGGCAGAAGTCTTATGCTGATCTCAAGCGGAGGGATATAGAGTTTGCTGGTTTTTCTGAAGGTCTCGCCATGGAAGAAGGTTTTGAGGTTTGAAAGAAAAGGCAAGTTAAGTCCAAGGTTCATTGGGCCGTATAAGGTACTAAGACGAGTGGGACCAGTAGCTTACCAGCTTGAGTTGCCAGCAGAGTTAAGTCAGATTCACGATGTATTCCATGTTTCCATGTTTAGACGTTATCGTTCAGATCCATTGCATGTCATAGTAGTAGAAGAGATCGAGGTGAATCCGGATTTGACCATGGAGGAGGAACCAGTGCAGATTCTAGATCGAGATGTGAAAGTTTTACATAAGAAGTCAGTTTCTTTAGTGAAGGTGTTGTGGCGAAACCATGGCGTGAAAGAAGCTACGTGGGAACCAGAGGATGCGATAAGACAGTAATACCATCAACTCTTTTGATCAGGTAATTTTGAGGTCGAAATTATTTTAAGGGGGTAGAACTGCAATATCCTGAAATAGGGGCTATTTTTTTAATTGAATTATTTTGCTTGTGTTTGGACTGTGGTGTAATTATTTGTGATGTTGTGAGACTTAGTTGTAAGCCTAGAGCAAGTCTGAGTAGTAAGAAAATTTTTGTTTTAAAGCTTTAAGTGGAAGGAGCTGAAGGAGCTGGGGGTTATAAGTATTTCAAGTGGGTTTTAGCACAAGATTGGGCTTGGTAAAGTGGCGGAGGCGCCACTTAGAGCCACGAGATTGACGCCACTTGCGGGGAAGGAGGTCTCGAGGTTGGGCGCAAAAAATTCCACCTTTTGCTTGTCATTTTGAGGCTAATAAGGGGGAGGAGTTGTGTGCAGTTCAAACTCTGCCTAGTAAGGATGGACTGAGTCCAATTATTCAAATGATGGGCAAAGAGAAAAGTTAGAATTTGACTAATTCAAATTCATTTGAATTGGGGGCAGGAGCATTTTAGGAAGTGGTCTAATTTTGAACTCCTCATGGGAGGAGTGGCCGATTGTGGAAAAGTGAGTAGGGGGTGTCGAATTCTCTTAGGCACCTATTGGGGCATTTTGGTCACTTTTTTAGTACACTAAAAGTGAAAAACCTTTCTTTTAGTGTGCCAATTTTTCTTAGTACACCATGGTGAACCAAAAGCAAACTCCATAAGTAATTGCCGATTTCTTGAGGTGTTCCTTTTGTTTTGCTCCTAGCCGAACCTTCAAGTAAGCATACCCTTCTTTTCTTCTTTGAAGCAAAAGTCTCAAGCAACATATACCCTTGTCAAAATTTGCACTTGTTCACTCTTAATTTTCATTGGTAGCCGAATGCTCTCTTGAGTTCTCTTAATTTTCATTTTGCTTCCTTTTCTTCTTCTTGATCCTTGGCGAATCACTTACCCTCCATCTCTCTCTTTCTTTTCCCATTGGTGCTAAGCAAAGCATTCATCTTCTTCCTCTCATACTTTATTTTCTTTCTTTCTTAAACTCTTGTGCCTAATTTGCTTTGCTTTCCTTTGCCGAATTTCCTCTTCCACTCTTACTTCTCTTTTTCTTCTTTTTTTTCCTAGTCGAATCACCATATTCTCTCTTCCAATTGTTTGGTCGAATATCAACAAGGGTGGATCTTCCTTGAGTTCTTTCTCAATCGGTTTTAAAGGGAAGTAAGTGTCCGTGGCTGAATCTATTTCTTCTTTCCCATTTTTCTCTGTCGACTTTTATAAGGATAAGAGCCGATTTCGGCATTTGGTAACAAGGTTGTTAATAACCTTTTGGAACCGATTTATTGTAGGGTCTCCGGGATTTTGGAGCAATCAAGCGAAGACATCATTCTTGAATAGTCAGTTGGTAGGTGCAGTGGTGAGACTCCATTTTAAGATCATTAATTCTTTAAGTATTCAAAAGTCAAGGTCGCTAAGGTTATTGTTCTTCTTAATAGGGTGTGGCCAATTTCAAGGGGTGAACCATCGTATAGTTTGGGATTTGGTAGGAAACCAAATCGGTAGTAAAATAAGGTTTATGTGTTAACCCTTTGGGGTTTATTTGGTTTGGTAGAATGGCTATGTTGCTAACCTTAGTAATGGCGAATGTAGGAGCAAGGGATCTAGTGTGGTAGATCGACTCTTGAGGATTTAGGGCCTCATTATAGCGGTGTGTAACTTACACACTCTATTACTTAGTAATGTATTTTAATAACCCGATAATAATAAGCGAAACAATATGGAAGTTGATACGATACCCATTGGGTATGTGCACGGATTCGGGTAAGTCCATTTCGATATGAGTTCTGTTATTCAATATATGATATCATGATTATTGACATATATGTGTTATGAGATGCGAAACAAAGCATGTTGACATGATTTGCATGATTTTCATGATTTACATGAGTATGGCATGATCTTTGGGTGATATGAGAGGAGGGGAAGATGATATCCATGTCTTTGGGACACGGAGGTTTGGCACCTCCGGTGGTTTGGTACCACATATTGATTTAGTGACTTTAGGTCACTAGAGGTTTAGCACCTCATAGAGACTTGTCCGGTGGCTTAGCACCATAGTGAGTTGGCCCCACAGCTTGACATATCAAGATCGTCGCCCGGTGATTTGGTATCACCGTGGGTTGGCCCCACACTTGGATATCGAGATTTTGTGACTTTGGGTCACGGAGGTTTGGCACCTCATAACAACTTGTCCCGGTGGCTTAGCACCACGATGGGTTGGCCCCAGTTGATATTATGGGATCATCGCCATGATTTGGTCTCACATGGGGTTGGCCCCATTGATGGATTATTCGTGACTTTGGGTCACTAGTGGTTTAGCACCAAAATATTGGATATCGTGACTTTGGGTCATCGGTGGTTTGGCACCACCGGTGGTTTGGTACCACACGGGGTAGAAACAGATTCTGGATGGCTAGGTTTAGGTTCATTATATATATTGCTTGGTCATGGTGTGTGTAAGTATGTTGCATTATTCGGGAGGAGGAATTATACACTTTGAGTCTTGGTGACTCACTTTCTCTTTATCATTTCGTGAGACTTAGATCGTGGAAGAGGAGCCGTGGACTCGAGGGGCCATGCCATGAATAAATTCAGTTCCACAGATTTGCTTACAGTACTGCTTTATTAAATTTGGGTACATTTTGATTTTTGGATTGTATAAAGGCCTTTTTAAATTATGTTTTGATTATATATGTGGTTGGACTTGATTTCAAACATGACTTATTAAATTATTAGGTTAACATTCAATAAAATGTGAATAGTAAGGTTTTCTAAACTACAAAACGACATGTTTTAAACTTTACCATCGGGTATCACTTTATAATTGAAGGAAACTACAACTCAAATGGTTGTTTTTCTCACTCAACTCAACTGGTTTCCAATAACTAAAGAATCATTCGGGATTTTTTTTTTTAAAATGTCGTAAATATTTTCTAACCTAAAACTGACAACTTAATCTTTAAAGATCTACTTTCGGGGTTTTAAAGTCAACTAATCGGCTTTTAACTCATCATGCACCTATTTTCTACAAAAGTAAAAACAACAAGGAATCTTTCTCAAGACTTTATCCGATAGCCTGTTTTCCTCAAAATATTCTTCCTGTAACATGCTAGATTCGGTCATGGTGTGTTGACCGGGTTTGGGGTGTTACAGACGTACCGTGCCCCCTTACCGGAATTGGATGGTGCCTGGATCATCGTAGTTGGTCATCACTATTTGCAAAGTGAATGTGGTGCAGAACTCGAGTGTGAGCTCTAAATATGTCGGCTCTGTGATAAAGAAGATTTGCTCTTATGGATCTATTGATATGAGAGCTCAAATGTCGGTTGTGAGTCTGACTTGTTCTAGTGCCTCCCAATCGATGCACCTACCGGTGCCGAGGGGTCTATCTCATATTATCTTGTAACGCTCTTTTGAGCTGCTTGAGAAAATCAGAGAAATGGGTGTCGTAACTCGGAAGAAGCACTAGCAGAAGACAAGTCGAGTCCTTTTTGCTTTTTTGAGCTCGGGGCTATTGATCTCTTTCCTCGAGATGACAACATTATGCCTGAAATCAGTAATTAAATATAAAGCAAGTTCTTTTGATTAAGTCTCAACAATAGTATAGCCAGAATATTCTATACTAAATCAAATAAAATTTGAATAGTTAGAGTCATCAGAAATTAACAGAGATTATTTCAAACAAAGAAATGTCTTAGTTCTAAAATGCAAGAACATGAAATCCAGTAATCAATAAATAGCAACCAATCTATCATGCCTAAATATTTAGTATTCATGAGTTATTGAGACAATTTCCTATATATAATCATGCTTAATACTAAACTAAAAAAAAAATAAAGCATAGTAATATCTAATTTATCAAGCTTTAAGTCAAGAAATTTGAAGTAATGAAGGGAACCAGGGGTATTGGTGGTGTAAATTGGTTGAGAACGGGAGGAGCATGACGGTGCTGAGGCAATTTTTGCAGGTACAAGGCTGTGGGGAGGGCGTGGTCTACTATAGCACGGCGGTGGTGAGGGCGTGCGGATGGTTGTTATGTGCGATTTTCTTGAAGAAAGGTGAAGACTAAGAGGTTTTTAGGGGATTGAGGGTGTGGGTGTGGCCAAAATGGGGGAGAAGAAGGCTGAGAAATTCTTTTTAGGGTTGAATTTGAGGGGATGAACGGTTTAAGTTTCTTAAATAGGGGTGGAAGCACAGGCAGTTGGCAGGCTCGTGTGAATTTTTAAATCGCTCGTGCTTTTTGCAATTTTTAAAAAATAGGCGCGTTCAGGGTTCTTGGCACGGTCGTGGGTCAATGGACACGCCCGCGTGTATCAAGTTAGTATCTCCACACGGCCATTCGGCACGGGTGTGTATCACCCGTGCTCAATAAGTTAGTAACCTCGTATGGGTGGTTGGCACAGGTGTGGTCTCTTATCACAGGCCGTGTTGGAAAAATATTTTCTTCTTTGTCGTACACAGCTATTGGCCCATCCGTGGTTTGTTCCACGTACAAGGTCGGTGTATGGTCTTAATTCTGCATTTAATTAGATCTAATTAATATTAATTTAGATATTGAACAATTAAAAATATAATGTTTAGGGAAGTTAGTGCTCGGGTTGCCTCTCGAGAAGTGCTTGTTTAAAGTCTTAAGCTAGACTTTCCCTATTTTCGGTTCTAAAAGGAGGTTCATGGATCAGAAGCTCCTCTCTCATATCTCCAAAATCTGCACTTTATAAATTTTGAGTCGGTGACCATTTACCATGAATGTGCCCTTTGTGGGGTGAGTTACCTCGATTGTGCCGTATGGGAAAATCCTTTTGATCATGAATGGGCCTGACCATCTTGATTTCAGCTTCCCAAGAAATAATTTAAGCCTTGAGTTATACAGTAGGACCAAGTCTCCTACTTCGAATTGTTCCGGCTTCTTTAGGCGAGAATCGTGGCGTAGCTTTGTTGACTCTTTGTATAATTTCGCGTTCTCATAGGCCTCAGCTCTCCATTCATCTAGCTTGTTCATCTTCATCATTCTTTTCTTTCCTGCAGTTTTGAGGACAAAATTTAAAAACTTTATGGCCCAAGAAGCTTTGTGTTCTAACTCGAATGGTAGATGATAGCTTTTCCCGTATACTAGTTTGTATGAGGATGTCCCTAAAGGTGTTTTAAATGCTGTTCTATAAGCCCATAAAGCATCATCTACTTTTAATGCTCAGTCTTTTCTATTTGATTCAACTGTCTTTTCTAGGATGCGCTTAAGTTCTCAATTTGCTACTTCGACTTGCCCATTGGTTTGAGAGTGTTATGGGGTAGTTGTCTTGTGATATACTCCATATTTCTTTAGAACTTTTTCAAATTGAATATTGCAGAAATGAGTACCCCCATCACTAATGATGGCTTTAGGTGTCCCAAATCGAGAAAACAATTTCTTGAGAAATTTAACTACTACCATAGCATCATTGGTAGGTAAGGCTTCTGTTTCTACCCAGTTTGACATATAATCAACTGCCACTAGGATGTATTTATTTCCAAATGAACTAGGGAATGGCCCCATAAAATCAATACCCCATACGTCAAATAATTCACATGATAATATATATGTTTGAGGCATTTTATCACGTTTAGAAATATTACCTGTTCTTTGGCATTTATCACATGAGGTGACATACCTGTTGGCATTTTTAAATAGAGTGGCCCAATAAAAACTTGATTCGAGTATTTTGTGTGCTGTCTTAATGCCACTGTAGTGGCCTCCCGAGGGTCTTGAATGGTAATGTTCCAGGATTTTGCTTGCTTCTGCCTTTGTAACACATCTTCGAATTACCTAATCTGCACATATGTGGAAAAGAAAAGGATATTCCCAAAAATAGTTTTTCACATTAGTAAATAATCGTTTCTTTTGGTGATGTGTTAGTCTTTTTGGTAGGATGTTAGCTGCTAAATAATTTTCAATATTTGCAAACCACGGTACCTTATACTGTGTTATAGAAAAGATTTGCTCTTCGAGGAATGAATCGTTTATCTCATTTTTATCGAGCTCTCTGATATGTGGATTTTCAAGTCTTGAGAGGTGATCTGCCGCGAGATTGTCAGCTCCCTTCTTATCTTGTATTTCCAAGTCAAATTCCTGTAGGAGTAAAATCCATCGTATGAGTCTAGGTTTTGCATCAGGTTTGTTTAAGAGATAACTAAGAGCTGAATGGTGAGTGTAAATGACAACTTTAGACAATATTAGATAATGTCTGAATTTGTCAAAAGAAAAAACTATAGCTACCAATTCTTTCTCTGAGGTGGTATAATTTTCTTGTGCGGGTGTTAATTTCTGCTAGCGTAGTAAATTGGCTGAAAGTGCTTGTCTCTTCTTTGTCCCAAAACTGCTCCAACTGCAAAATCACTTGCATCACACATTAGTTCAAAGGGTAAGTTCCAATCAGGTGCAATTATAATCGGTGCATTTATTAACTTATCCTTAAGGATATTGAATGCATCTAAACATTCCTGATTGAAATTGAAAGGAACATCTTTTTTTTAGTAATTTTGTCAAAGGCTTAGCTATTTTAGAAAAATCTTTAATAAATCTTCTATAGAACCCTGCATGTCCTAAAAAGCTTCTAATAGCCTTAACTAAACTAGGGGAGGTAATTTTTCTATGGTTTCAACCTTTGCTTTATCTACCTCAATCCTTTACTAGAAATCTTATGTCCTAGTACAATTCCTTCTCGACCATAAAGTGACATTTTCCCAATTCAAAACAAGGTTTGTTTCCTCACATCTCATTAGAACTCGTTTTAAATTTTTAAGGCAAAGATGGAAAGAATTACCAAATACCGAGAAATCATCCATAAATACCTCCATGATGTCTTCCACGAATTCGTCAAAGATTACCAACATGCAACGGTGAAAAGTAGTAGAAGCGTTACATAATCCAAAAGGCATTCTACGATAAGCAAATGTACCATATGGATATGTAAATGTCGTCTTCTCTTGATCTTCAGGAGAAATGGGGATTTGGCAGTAGCAGGAGAGTCCATCCAAGAAACAGTAGTACATATGCCTGGATAATCTTTCTAACATTTGATCTATGAATGGTAGAGGAAAATGATCATTTTTGATGGCATCGTTGAGCTTTCTGTAGTCTATATAGACTCTCCAATCTGTAACTATTCTTGGGGGATTAATTCATTCTTTTCATTGGGTACTACCGTCATACCTCCTTTCTTTTGGACTACTTGTACAGGACTTATCCAATTGCTGTTAGAAATAGGATAAATTATTCCTGCATCTAAAAGTTTAATTACCTTAGCTTTGACCACTTCTTTCATGTTGAGGTTTAACCATCTCTAGGGTTGCACACATGGCTTGTATTCTTCTTCCATTAAAATTTTGTGGGTGTAGAATGAGGGGCTTATACCCTTGATGTCAGAAATTTTCCAAGCTATGGCTTTTTTTATGTTCTCTTAGTACTTCTATCAACTCCTCTTTTTCCTTGGGTTCTAGTTCTGAGGATATGATTACCGGTAATGTAGAATTGTCACCTAGGAATGCATATTCTAAGTGTTTTGGTAACTGTTTCAATTCTAGACTGGGTAGCTCATCAATGGAGGATTTTTGTTTTATTCTGTCATTGTTTTCAATGCTTTTTTCCTTTTTTATTTGTCTGAACGATGATGTATTCAACTTCATTTCATCGTCTTCATCTTCTTCCCCCTCTTCTTGAGTCAGGCACAATTCCCTTGTGTTATCATGTATGATTTCCTGTAACGAATTTTGAATGATATGATCAGTAGTATCAATAAAATAACAGGAATCATCTTGCTCTTTAGAATATCGCATGGCATCATAAATTTGAAAAATAATTTCTTCATCATCTATCCTTAGTGCAAGTTTACCATCACCTACATTATTATCTTCTTCTATGTCTAACACAACAAAATCAACAGGGAAAATAAATTTATCAATCTTCACCAAGACATCTTCGATAACTCCTCTAGGATATTTAATGGATCTATCTGCTAACTGAATACTCATCCTAGTGGGTTTTGGTTCCCCAAGATCTAGTTGTTTGAACATTTTGTTAGGCATTAAATTAATACTGGCACCTAGATCAGCTAATGCTTTTGTTATACTTAAAATACCAATTAAACAAGGAATAGTAAAACTCCCTGGGTCTTTTAATTTGGTCGATAACTTGTTTTGGAGGATGGCTGAACATTCTTCATTAAGCTCTACCATCGATACTTCTTCAAGCTTTCTTTCATTTGTCAGGAGTTCCTTTAAGAATTTTGCATGCTTCAGCATCAGTGAAATAGCTTCTACAAAAGGCAAGTTAATATGTATTTGTTTAAAAAGTTCAAGAAACTTACCATATTGGGCATCTAATCGTTCCTTTTTTAACTTTGCTCGATATGGGATTGGTGGTTTACTTTCTTTGCGCACTGGATTTATATCCTCAACTCCCTCATCTCTTGCTTTATTATCCTCTTGTGGGATTTGTTTCTTTGGTTCAACTAATTCCTTTTCACTTCTTAGTGTAATTGCTTTTATCTGTTCTATTTCTTTAGAAAATATCTCTGCCCGTATTTCACAGATCATCTTAGTAAGTATTCCAATCGACCTATCGAACTTCTCAAATGATTTAGTGAGTTTTTCAATTGATGCTTGTTGATCTTTAAGTGTCCTCTCATTATTTTGGAAATGGTTTTCTGTGTCTGCCATGAATTTTGTCAGCATCTCTTTGAAGTTTGGCTTCTTCTCTTGTGGATATGGCTGATTTTGGAAATTTGGAGGAGGTTGCTGTCTTTGATTTCCTTGATTTCCTTGGCCTCCCCATGAAAAATATGGGTGGTTTCTCCAACCTGGATTGTAGTTATTACTATAAGGATTATTATTGGATCAGAAATTATTACCTATATAGTTCATCTGTTCGCTCTCTACATCCGGTTGGTAGGGGGTACTTAGGATTCGCCACAGTTCCACTTACGTTGCACTGCATGACTGGATGTACCTGCGAAGAACACAAACTATCAAGCTTTTTATTCATCATCTCTACTTGTGTTGATAGCATGGTCACTGCATCGAGGTTGTAAACTCTGGCTGATTTTGTTGGTTTTGTCCTTGTAACTTGCCACTGATAGTTATTCAGTGACATCTCTTCAATGAACTCGTAAGCTACTTCAGGAGTTTTAGTATTTAAAGTTCCACCGACGGCTGAATCAATTAATTGCCGTGTTGAGGGATTTACACCGTTGTAAAATGTTTAGACTTGAAGCCACAAAGGTAATCTGTGGTGTGGACATCTCCTCAAGAGATCCTTGTATCTCTCCCACGCATCGTATAATGTCTCTAAATCCATCTGCACAAAAGAAGAGATATCATTCCATAATTTGGCCATTTTGGCTGGTGGGAAATATTTAATAAAAATTTTTCGGTCATTTGTTCCCATGTAGTGATTGACCCTCGTGGTAACGAGTTCAACCACTTTTGGCTTTATTCCTTAATGAAGAGGGGAATAACCGAAGACAAATGGCATCATCAGAAACGCCATTTATTTTGAAAGTATCACAGAACTCTAAAAAATTAGTTATATGAGTGTTTGGGTCTTCATCTTACAAACCATCAAATTGAACAAATTGTTGAATCATTTGTTTTATGTTAGGCTTTAATTCAAAATTATTAGTGGCTATGGCAGGCCTAACAATACTAGATTCAGCTCCTGTTAAATGAGGTTTAGCATAATCATACATAGTGCACGAGCATTGTTTTCTTCCACATCTCGTGGTGGATTATTCTCGTTCATCCCTTCAGTAGGATCGAATATGTCTTCTCGCTCTTCTTCCATGTAATTTAGGGCTCCCCTAATTTCTCTGCGATTTCTCTGAGTGGTAGCTTCAATTTCACTATCATATACTAGTGGTCCTATCGGGTTCCTTCTAGTCATAAACTAGAGGTACCTGCTAGGAAAAAGGAAGAAGAAATAAAATTAGCAAAAACAATAAAATAAAATAAATTACGAAATAAATAAAAAATAAAAATAATGGCTAAAGTAATAAAAATAAAGCTTTCTTAATATTTTAGTTCCCCAGCAACGGCGCCAAAAACTTGATCATGTGTCTATCGAGTTTTAAAATTTATAATGAATGTGATCGAACCTAGAAACTAACGCTGACAACGATTAAAGGCAAGTGTACCTATCGAACAGTAGTATAGCTTAGGCAAGACCGGATTATCGAACCCAAAGGAACTAAAAGTACTAATACTCACTTTCTTTTTATTATTTAGCCTTAAAAACAGAGTGAAGTTGTTTTAAACTAAATTGATGATGACTAAGCTAAGGACACAAAGATAAAAGAGAATGAATTTGGAAATAACTTGATGAAAAACTCAATTGATCACAACGATACCCTCAGGAAGAATCCACCTAGACTTCACTTGTTATCTAACCCTAAACCATATGATTTCTTTACTTAGCTTGATCCGTAGGACTCCCTAACCTATATTAAACGCTCTCTCGAGGCGAATAACGTCTAACCCTAGGTTAATTAGTGGAACTCTCGTTCACTTATAATAACCCCCTAGAATAGCAGTAAATCGATTTGTGGATTCCCATATTAGGTTTCACCCTAATTCACAAAATCTCGTAACCCTATCTCTAGGCGTTCGATCAACTCTACTTAATTATGTTAGATCTACTCTTAAGCAGAGTCTATTCCTCCTCCACCTAAGCACATGGAATTTGGATTAAGCAACATAATTAAGAACAAACTAAGTAATTATCATATAATTTAGAAATCAAATAACAAGATCCATCTAGGTTTCATCCCCACCAGGTATCTAACGGGTTTAGTTCATAACTTTAAAATAAAACATCTCAAGAGAAAAGATAAATCAAAACATAAGAAATCCCTAAAAACCCCTGAAGGAATTGAAGGAGAGATCCACAGTCTTGAGTAGAATTCTGGCTTCTTGAGATGGATCAACTGGCTTTCTTTGAGTAATTCCCTGAATTGACTGCTCTGGCTTCGGCTCTTGGGCCTCGCTCACCGCCTCCTTTTAGGATACACTTAGGGTGTTTATATAGGCTCTTGGAATGCTTTACTTGGCCTCTAAGTGTTCCAATTCAAGTATACTTCCTACTCGGTATTTGAATAGGCTTTGAAAAGTGTTTCTTTAGCTCTAAGTATCCAAATCCGAGTGAAATTGCTCTCTCTCGCAACAGGGGCACGACCATTGCATACGCTCTTGTAAATCATTTTCAGGCTGTGTCTCGATTCTGTCGATTGGGGCACGGCTGTGTAAATCATGGCATGGCCGTGGCTTAGTTAATTGTCGAGGCACGGCCGTGTGGCTTGAAGTCCAGGGCGTGTCGATTTCCTCTTTGGACCAAATTGGCCCGTTCTAAGCCTGTTTCTCGTTATTTTCGTCCTCGACCGCTTTCTTGAGTATAAACATGAAAAGAAAGGATTAAAAGCACCTTTTTACATAAATCAAGGCTAAATCATCCAAAAGCATACTAAATGTGGGCCTAGAATATGTTACTTTTACGGTTTATCAGGAATAAATTGTGAAATAAATGAAATGTATGGACTCAGTTGAGCATGAGTAAAATTTGGCTAGGCATGGGTAATATGAAATTATGTTCATTTTGTAATTTTGTGAAATAAGGACTAAAATGTCAAAATATAAAAATATGGGGGCTAATTTGTAAATTACCCTAAATGTGTGTTCTTGGATTGAATTGAATGAATTGGTGAATAAAAGAGTTAAATTTGAATATGTATAGATCAAGAACCAAAGAAAACGGATTTAGATCGCGGAAAGTCTAAAGTGATCGAGTAGTCGAAACCGCTCGTTTATTCTGAATCTGAGGTAAGTCTATATACAAATAAATGCATTTATGTCGATTTATGAATGTACATACGAAATCTATTTGTGATGAATGTGTATGATTTAACATAAATATGGTAACCGAGGAATGTATCGACAATGTACAATGTCCGATAAGTCCTCTACGAACCTTGGAATAAATAGGATTACATATGTCATGACATAGGTTTCCAATATGTAAGATCATGTAAGAAAATGTCTGGGACGTTGGTGTTGATTCTAGGTTTCGTGTAAGACCACATCTGGAATGTTGGCATCGATATGGGATTTACGTGTAAGACCATGTCTGGGACATTGGCATCGTATTTGATTCGTGTAAGACCCTGTCTGGGACAGTGGCATTGATATCTGAGTAGATGTAAGACCTCGTCTGAGACGTTGGAATTGTACGACTATTTTGAGCACTTTAAGTATCCTATTAGATTCCAAAAGGTTCAACGGGCAAGTCTGCAAAATGAATGTCTCTGTAAGAAGTAATAACGATTCAGGTACGATTAAAAAGTACACTATGTGTGTATGAAAGGTAAGTGTTTATATAAGCTTACTAAAGTGAATATGTGTTTAGTCATGAGATAATATGTGATTATATGCTTGATGTAGCTATGTGTATATATGATATTCAGTTGAGGAATGTGGCAAGCTATAACTAAGTAAATGAGCCAAAGAATATGCGATGAATTTGCAATGAGAAATATTAATGTCATTGTATCAATGTAGTTATGTCCAATTTATGTTAAGTTTATTTGTATATGGCTTAGTAAGCCTTTGAAAGCTTACTTTGTGTGTGTTTTCTCTGTTTTATAGATTGTCAAAGCTACTAAAGGCTCGGGGATTAGTCGATGATCGTCATCACAATATTCAATCATATTTTGGTACTTTGAAAATGTGTATATAGTTAAATATGGCATTAAGAAGCTAGTTATTTTGGGGTATGTTTGATATGTGTAAATGGAGATGTGATATGGCTAAATATATATTTGTGGTTATGAATGACTAGATAAGTTTCATGATGCTAGTTTTGGTTTAGCTTGATGGCAAATGAAATGGTTAAATGAATGGTGAACTCAATGATGCATAGCTAGCACATTACTAATGATAAGTATGTGATGGATTCTATCTTGAAATGATTGAGGTTATGTGGAATTAAATGCCTTATAAGTTGGTATGATTGTTAGGCTCTTAAATGGTTAGAAATGATGTATATTTTGATATGTTTTAATTGCCTTTGATGATTTTAATTGGTGTTAATTTGTGTTGGTAGGAATGACCCAAGTGTGGGTGGCATTTTGGCCTTGTAAATGGCCTATATTTGCCTACACGGTTGAGCACATGGGTGTGTGGCTCGACCGTGTCCTTTGAGGTTGCAATTTGAAACAAGTCGGGCTCAACCACGGGCTTGACACACGGGTGTGTGACTGGCCATATGGTGCAAGTCAGTAGCGACCACGGGTGAGGCACACGAGCGTGTCTCAGGCCGTGTGGTCAAGTCAGTATGTATGCCTTGTTTTGACACGGCTTAGACACACGGGCATGTCTGAGGCCATGGGAGGCACACGGCCTATCCACACAGGCGTGTGACCTCTGTAACTTAGAAAAAAGTTTTAAATTTTTGAGAATTTACGTGTGTGTTCGGTTTAGTCCCGGCCTCTCTATAAAGCATGATTAAGGTCTCGTTGACCTATTCTAGAGACACTTTGATGTGATTTGTCAGATTAATTTATGAATTGTCCATAAAATTTTTAGATTGTCTGGTAATGCCGCTTAACTCTAAACCGTGATGATTATGGGTTAGAGGTGTTACAGTATGGACTAGTTGGTTGAGCATCGAGTTAGTTTATATTGCGCGACTAAGAGGGTCATTATAAGGACCGAGGATGATAAGGAGGTGGTTGTGATCAGTGAACATTGAGATTATCTGTCCAATATGATCCCCGCTCTTGTGGCTAAGAAATTGGTTCGAAAAGGGTGTGAGGTATATATGGCTTTCGTCAGTGTTTTAGATTCTGGGGACTCTTCTATCAGGGATATCAGAATAGTGAGGGAATTTCTGGATGTTTTTCCTGAGGAGTTACTACGTTTACCTCCAAATCGGAAGTTGAGTTCGGCATTGAGCTTTTACCGGGTACAGCTCCGGTGTCCATCGCTCCTTACCGTATGGCATCGAATGAGTTTACAGAGCTTAAGGCTCAACTTCAAGAGCTTCTGGATCGTGGTTTCATCCATCCTAGTGTGTCTCCTTGGGGGGCACCGATTCTGTTTGTAAAGAAAAAAGATGATACCATAAGGATGTGCATTGATTACCGGCAGTTGAATAAACTAACTGTGAAGAATAAGTATCCACTTCCGAGGATTGATGATTTGTTTGATCAGTTTTAAGGGCTTCTGTGTTCTCAAAAATATATCTCTGATCTGCGTATCATCAGCTTAGATTTAAGGAATGGGATGTTCATAAGATGGCGTTTAGGACTCGTTATGGGCACTACGAGTTCCTAGTTATGCTTTTTAGTTTGACGAATGCTCCGGCTACATTCATTGATCTGATGAACCAAGTTTTTCAGTCTTATCTAAATCAGTTCATTGTAGTTTTCATCGATGATATTCTGGTTTACTCTAAGACCGAGAATGAGCATGATGAACATCTTAGAGTAGTGCTTCAAATACTTCGAGAGAAACAACTCTACGCTAAGTTGAGTAAGTGTGAGTTCTGGTTGTGAGAAGTAACATTTCTGGGGCACGTGGCTTCTGTTGAGGGGATCTGAGTTGACCATAAAAATATTGAGGTTGTGTTAGATTGGAAATAGCCTAAGAATATATTTGAGATCCACATTTTCTAGGTCTTGCGGGATATTATCGACGGTTTTTCGAGAGCTTCTCTTTGATTGCAGCTCCTTTGCTAAGCTTCTATGCAAGGGTGTTCCTTTTGTTTGACTGAGGCACAACAATCGAGCTTGGAGAAGCTCAAGTCTGTTCTGGCTCAGACTCCTGCTCTAATACAACTTGAATCTGGTAAGGAGTTTGATGACATCACGAACTAACTAAAATACGACAAAGGCAAGTGCACCTATCGAACAGTAGTATAGCTTTGGTGAGTCTAGTATATCGTATCCATGAGAACTAAAAGTACTAGTAATAACTATCTTTCTATTATTTAGCCTAATAATTAAAAATTTTGTCTTAATCTAAAATTAAACTAAATAATTAACTATGAACGTGACAGAGAGTGAATTGAAAAATACTTTAAGAAAACCAATGAGAGAGGCAATACCCAGGAAAGAATCCACCTAGATTTCACTTATTATTTCGATTTTGAATTAAAAGATTTGTTAACTTGTCTTGATTTGTAGAAATCCCTAAATTATGTTAATATCTCTTTCGAGACTAATAACAACTGACTCTAGTTTGAGTAATTGAAATTTCTTTCTAATTAAAACCCCTATTGTCGCATTAACTCGATCTATGGATTCCCTTATTAGATTTGAGTCTAATCCGGCAAATTTGTGTCGTCCTACTTCTAGGATTACAATCAACTCCGCTCAATTATGTTAGATCTACTCTTAAGCAGGGACTTTTGCTCCACTGATTAAGTACATCAAACTTGGATTAATATCCTGAAAATATTAAGGCAAGGATTAAGAACACATATTTAAGAACAAGAACAAGTATTTATCATGTAATTTAGATAATTAAATAATAAGATCCATCATAGGTTTCATCCTAACTAAGTATTTTAGGGAGTTTAGTTCATAACATCTCAAAATTAGGAAAACAACAAGACATAAAGAACCCAAAAACTTCCAAGGAAATTGGATAGAGATCTTCAATCTTGAAGGAGATCCTGCTTCTAAATTGATTCCGATGGCTTCCTTCGAGTAATTTCTTCGTTCTCCTCTGTGTGTCCCCTTAGGTCTTCTTCTAGTGTGTTTTTATAGACTTTGGAATGCTCAAAATACCTAAAAATTGTTTTTTCCGTGAAAATGAAATAGGGTACGATAGGGACACGGGCGTGTGACCAGCCCATGTAAGAATGCCCAGGCCGTGTACACTATGACATGGTTAGAAATTGACACGGGCTGGGCATGTGGCCAGCCCGTGTGTCTCCCACGGGAGTGTGAGAGGCCCGTGTTAAGGTATACAGTCTGTGTCCAATACTAAAATGGTTTGAGATTGACACAGGCTGGAACACGCCCTACTGAAATCAGCAAACTCTTTTTGCTTGATTTTCACTCGTTTTTCACTCCTTTCGCTCCCTTATGCTCACCTAAGTATAGAAACATGAAATTAAAGGATTAGGAGCATAAAATTCACAAAATTATATAATAAAACATCCAAAAACACGCTAAGCATGGGATTAAAATGTGTTAATTTTATGGTTTATCAAATATCCCCACACTTAAGCGTTTGCTTGTCCTCAAGCAAAATCCTAAATTCACAATTAAAATTAAACTTTCTCGATTAATAATCCTCATCAATAATGTTTTATCATAATTCAAAAATAGCCACACATTGATAGTTTAACTAAAAGAGCACTAAAGATTCAAGTAATCCAAGTCACATATTTTAAAAAGCATGAAAACATAGGTGTTTCCCCTTATCTAAATAATTACCTTTAGTTCAAAACCGACAAGATTTGATATCCTCACTAAAGATTCACTTAAATCACTCAAAGTATTTAAGGTTCAAAAATTAAGCACTCAAAAGTCAAACATGAAAAGTTATTACCATAAGCTTGCATGAAAATCAAATCTCCACCACTATAAAATGAGATGATACACAAATCAAAAGGTCTTTAAAGGGTTGTAATGGGCCTTAGGTTAAAGGTGTGGATAAAGGCTGGAAAAGAAGATTAGAATCGAGATCGAATTGACAAATTATCTAACTAGAAAAATAAATTACTACTGAAAAATTACATCAGTCAAAATTATTAAAGATTAACACAAGCTTCTTCTTAGAATATGAAATTTTAAGCTCAAACCAAAAAAATAGTAAATAAATATGAATTTTTTAAAGAGAAAATTTAACAACTGAAACAAAGGAACAAAGTTAGGCAACTTAACCAAATCAAAACTCGACAAAAAAGAGAGTCAATAAAACGGAAACAATGAATCAAAAATGAGTTATGGGTTAATAATAATGGGTGAATCAAGAACGGCTTGTTAGGCTCAAAGGGGTTCACTAAGGGTTAATTATGAAGGTAGGCTTTTAATGGGATAAGTGGGTTAAAACCTAAGTGCCTTTATCATCTCAGTATATCAAATCAAAGGTGTGGTTTCGAATGTATAATCAAAGCAAGTTCTAGAATAACAAATCAATATTGACACACTCATAACCAATAATAAAGTGAGCAAGAAAAATTATATGCTCTAAAGGCTCAAAATCTCACAAAAATTACGGTTTTTGATGTCAATCTCGTAAATCTCAAACTTCAAGGTAATATTTAAATTTAGGGAAACAACCTAACAAATTTTAATTCTAAAAATAGACTTATCATGCTTGATTCTCTAATGTCTTAAAGTTTAAATAATCAATGCACAATTACCTATGAATTTAATCTAAAACACATCAATGATAATCACAATTCAATAGGGATTCATTCTAATAGTAATATGAGAAAATTACTTAATCACAAGACAAAATTTAGGGATTTTTCAAATAATCATATAAATAACCTCCCCACACTTAAGATATACATCATCCTCAATGTACAAACAAATATAATCAGATTACAAATAGAAAATCATAAGAGAGGGAGAAAACTGAAACTGCCCTGAATAATGGATAAAATTCCCAAAATAGTGAAAAACAGAATGGTAGACAAAGCTAAATGTAAAGCATGATTCTAAGCAACTGATAAGAAAATAAACACAAATACTGAAGAGGATTAAATTATTAAAACTCGATTAGGAACAATTATTAGAAAGAAAAATATAGTTCAAAATATAAAAACAAAATAAACATAAACATAAAAAATAAAAACCAATAAAATAAAACTAAAGACAAATGGACTCAATGGTCTTCATCATCAGACTCGTCGTGAGTCGTCGATCTCAAGATGAAATATGGACATGGTGGCAAATTTGTTACAATGTAGCCTCAAGACTGTCGAACCGCTGAAAGCACTACTGCTCGAAGCAAATGAGGCACTCGGATATGTCTGTTAAAGTAGCAACAGAAGGAGGAGGTTGGTGACTTAGAGGTGAAGGATGAGGTTGGTCCTCGTGAGTGAGAGGAACATCATCAGTGATGTCTTCGGGTTCATCCTGAGCATCAGAATGAGACAATCGGTACTTAGGAGGGTCCACTTGACGACGTCGCTCTATCATCCACATGTGGATCGTGGTTGATAGGCCTTGCGGGACATCTAACCAACTAATGTGAGTAACGAGGATTATGTCGGCGTGTCTAAAAGGCCAAAGTGTTGAGCGAAAGAGTCACATAAGAACCTAAGCAGATAGGGCCCTTACTGTGGCATTCGGTCTGATAGCGAAAAACGAGGGAAATAAAGTATGCCAAGTCAAACACATGCCTTTGCGCCATGCTCCATAAGAAATATGCTTCATGAGTGTTAGCGACGCCAGTGCTCTCTCTCCGACCTGTCAAGGTGTGAGCTAATATTGCGTGAAGGTATTGTAGAGCTAGAGAGAGAGACGTCGCCTTCGAGTGACTCGGATCATAGGGGCCTATAGTTGTGAGAAGATCCGTCCAACAAGAGGATGGTGGGTAATGAATGTGGCAGTGGAGGTGAGGAAAGCTTTTAGCACTTATAAAATCCTCCATATAAAGCCCCAAGGTAGGTCCAAACTCTAAGACACTCAGCTAGCTCACTAAGCCGCCAAGTCAGAATGTAACGGTACCTGGCTCATCATGCGTTGACATGACTGATTGTAGTTGGAACATTGAGCAAAGGTCCAATATGAGCTCCATATATGTGGGCTCGACGATATCAAAGAAACGGTCCCATGGAGATATAGTCAGGAGGGTCTGAACGAAGTCAGTGAGGTGGACCTGCTCCAAAGTAGCCCAATCTATGCATCGGTCGATGTTGAGTGGTCATGCGTAAAGTAGCTGAAATAAATCATCCTGGGGTCCCGCTAGGAATCACAAATAAGGATGGCGATCCTCAGTAGATGCACTCGAAGAGGTCGCGCCAGGACCCTTCCGCTTTTTTGAAGCGAGGATGACGACCTTGTATTTACCATGAGTATTTGTCATTGTGTACGATAGGGTGTTGGTCAGTCAAAGGTACGACGGTTGATAGGAAGAACGGAGGTGGCGCAATGATGGGTCACCTAGAGGGACGACGAGAAGGTCGGTGGTGGGGGTCGGGTTGGTTCGGGTGGGGTTGTGGAGCTACGCAAAGGGAAAAAAGGAAGGGGAAAGGAGAAGGGAGAGGGATGGCGGTTGTGCAAGGGAAGAAAGAAAGGGAAAAGAAGAAGAGAGGGGGAGGGTTACGGAGTGACAGAGATAGGTAGGGCGGTGTGGCCGGTGAAGGGGATGGGTTGTCAGCGGCTAGGGATCTTAGGGATTTTAGGAGGAATAAGACAAAAGACAAATGAAATAAAATGGGGTTAGGCTTTAAATGTGGGACACGATCGTGTAAGGCACGTGTTGGGCCGCATGGTCGTGGACCACACCCGTGAGATGTCCTGTTTAGCCCGTGTTTGATAAAAAATGAAGCCATTCCATCGTACAGCCTCGGACACACCCGTGTGTCCAGGCCATTTCACATGACCGTGTGTAATGTCCTTCACTTCTCCCATGCTAGTGTGATTTCTTTCATGCCCGTGGGCTTTGGCCGTGTCTTGCACACGGCCGTGTGCCTTACCCGTGTTTCTTCCTGACTTGTTTTAGACTTGGGAAGTTTAGCTCCAAGGTTCATACGGCCTAAAACACGCCTGTGTGTCTAGGACATATGTCTAACACTATTGTATCACATGGCTGTGGGGATTAATCGTAGGTCGTGTCTCTATCATTTTTGGGAAAATTTTAAGTCCTGTTTGCGCACGGCCAAGGACACACCCGTCTGGGAAAATTTGGTGTAAGACCTCATCTGGGACGTAGGCATCAATATGAATTCTATATAAAAGACCACGTCTGGGGCGTAGGCATCGATAGGAACTTTACGAGTAAGACCATGTCTGGGACATCGACATCATATTAATTCGTATAAAACCCTGTCTGGGACAGAGGCATCGATATCTGAGTGCATGTAAGACCTCGTTTGGGACATTAGCATTGTACGACTATTCCGAGCTTTCTGATCATCCTACTAGATTCCTATGGGTTCAACGGGCAAGACTATGATATGAATGTCAAATTTGAGCTATGACCAATTATGTGATATTAAGGTCGATTCAGGTACGTTGTCTATACACTATTTGTGTATGTAAGGTAAGTATCTAAGTGATCTTAGTATGGTGATAAGTTCATGGAATTTGTGATATGATAAGAATTGTTTTGCCTAGATGAGCTATGTGTTCATATGATTCTTGAATGGTGAAAATGGCTAATGTGGTTGAAAGTGTATGAACCAAAACAAATATGTGAAAGTTTGCCAAGTGATTGATATATGCTTCCCATACCAAGTTTATTTGTATATGACTTACTAAGCTTTCGGAAAGCTTACTCTGTGTGTGTATTTTCTCTATTTTATAGGTCATCGAAGCTACTGAAGGCTCGGGATTATCAAGGATCGTCATCACACTACTAAACTTATTTTGGTACCCTTTTGAAAATGTATATGGCTAATTATGGCATGTATAGGCTAGATAGGTGTATATGTTTATGAAGTGAGCATGGCCATGTGTATTGGCAAGTTTTTGAGTTGATAAATGTTTGAATGAATGAGTTATGAAGCAGATATTTAGTATGTTTTGATGCATATGAAATGGTTAAGTTTTGGTTAAGCAAATGGATGATACATGTTTGAAATGATGTAGGATTTAGTTTGTAATTTGGTTTGAATGGAATTGGTATTGAATGAATGGATGAAGTGAACCATTTGTTATGTTTTGGATGTCATATATGCATATTATGTTTTGGTATATATATTTCTTGTAGGAAGACCCTAAGTGGGTGGCATATTAGCCTTGTAAAATGGCCTATAATGTCACACGGTTGAGGCATACGGGCATGCCTAAGACCGTGGGTAAATTGGCAGAATGTGCCTTAAATTGCACACGGCCTCGACATGGGTGTGCTTGGTGGCCGTGTGAGAAATGGCATTATATGATCTATTAGTACATGGCCTTAGCACACGGGCGCGCTTGGTGACCGTGTTGATTTTGGCAGTATACTACCACGGGGAGGACACACGGGAGTGTCATGAAGCCGTGGGTGAGGCACGGCCTACCCCACGGCCATGTGTCCCTTGTATTTTAGAAAAGTTTCAAATTTTCATAAAATTTTGCATGTGTTTTGATTTAGTCCCGACTCAGTTTATAAGCATGCTTGGGGTCTTAATGATCTACTTAAGGGACACCATGTTCGATATTGTTGAATGCATGTATGATTAATTCTATAAATGTTTTTGATCTGTCTGGTAACACCTTTAACCCTATTTCGATAACAATTTTCATGTTAGGGGTGTTACATTTGGTTGGTATCAGAGCTACAATTTAGTCGATTCTCGGACTAACATAGCGTGTCAGAGTCTCGCTATACATGTCATATATTTGAACTGTGATAGTGTGATGAATCCTGATGTGTAAAATGTTATTTTTCTATAGCAATGGATCCCGAAAGAGCCGTATCTAATGACGTAGAAAGTAATGCGCCTGCTCCCATGCAAGGGATAGAGCCTTCTGATCCGAGACCGGCTACAAGCGGTCAGGAGGGAGAAGCTAAACAAGCTTTCTTCCAGATGACGAGTGAGTGGTTCATTCAATTTATGAGAAATAACCCGACTGTTTCACAACCCCCACCCCCGGTTAATCCCTCTCAGACATCTGATATACCTCCGACTGCAAATCTGAATCTGTTGAGTAAGCCTCCGGTTGATAAGATCCGTAAGTATGGGGCTGAAGAGTTTCGAGCTACCAATAATGATGATGCTGAAAAAGCTGAATTCTGGATTGAAAATACTATTCGGGTATTTGATGAGATGTCTTTGACTCCAGAAGAATGCATAAAGTGTGTTGTATTGTTACTTCGAGATGCAGCATATCAATGGTGGAAAAATTTGATTTTTTTTGTTTCGAGAGAACGAGTTACATGGGATTTCTTTTAGACCGAGTTCAGGAAGAAATATATCAGTGAGAGATTTGTTGATTAGAAACGAAAAGAATTCTTGGAACTAAAGCAAGGCCGTATGACTGTTACAGAATATGAACGGGAATTTGTCAGGTTGAGTCAGTACGCTCATGAATGTGTATCATCTGAAGCTATAATGTGCAAAAGATTCGAAGATGGTCTTGAAGATATCCGTTTGCTAGTCGGGATATTAGGAATAAAAGAGTTCGTTACACTCGTTGACCGAGCTTGCAAAGCTGAAGCACTCGGGAAGGATAAAAGAAGAGCTGAGTCTGAAGCTCGAGATACAAGAAAGATATTTCAGAATAAATCATTTCAGTCTGCTTCAAAGAGATACAAAGATGATCAAAGTCATTCCAGAGATAACACGAGACACTTGAACAGGACCCGAGATAGATTGCAAATGAGTTCCAAAATCCCAGCAACTTCTATGGCCAGTGTTGGTAATGTTCGATTTGAGAGACCTGAATGTAAACATTGCGAAAAGAGGCATTCGGGAAGCTACAGATTAAATGATAAAGTGTAACACCCCAAACCCGGTCTAAACACTACGACCGAATCTAGCGTGTTACTGGGAAGAAAACATTTTACAAACCATTATGTCGACTTGATTTGAAAGGAAAACTTTTGGTGTAGTTAAGAAAATTGTGGCTGAACGGTGAATTATTAAAACGTTTTGAAACTTAGTTTAGCGTGATAGAATTACCTTGTTGATTATTATTCATTCGATGTATATCTTTAGAAAAAAACTCAGAAAATTAACTTAAGTTTATAAAAACGTTCATATCATAAATTACTTGGCACGCCTTTTCTGTTTTATGATAGTTTAAGGAAAAACATAATAGATAACAATAAAACCCAAAGCAAAGTTTAAGTGGCCTTATTACAAATTAGAACCCAAACTTAAAGTAAATACAAACTAAATTCAAATTAAATATTGAAATTAAATGTTGAGCATGGCCACTGCGAGTCCACCCCTACTTCGGATTCACAACTTAAGCATTATCTACAAAATTTAACGAAAGGGGTGAGTCACCGAGACTTAGTGTGTAAGTCCCCATCCCAAAAGATGTTATGCTCTTACATGGATTCATATAATATTATGCATGTCATGCAACCCATTGCCTAATTATCTATCCGAGTCTTCCAAATCTACCCCTTGTGGCACCTAGCCACTGGTGGTACCTAACCACTGGTAACCGAAGTTACAAATATTCATGTGCGGGGCCAACCCACTGTGGTACCTAACCATTGGGACAAGTCACAAAATAAGCACATGTGGTACCTAACCACTGGTGGTTCCGAACCACTGAGACTTAGTCACAAAATCATGATATGTGGGGCCAACCCACGTGTGGTACCTAACCACTAGTGACAGTTTGATAAATCATGCCTTCCCCCTCATTTCATCATAACCATATGCTATGTATGTGTTTCTCAATACAATATAATCATGCTTAATGCATAGGAAAAAAAAAACATCATGGCACACACAGGTTTCACATAGATCAAGCACGATATTCACCACAATGGACTTACCCGGAGTCCTTGCTTATACTCGTAAGGGTAACATAATGTTTCCCACTGTTATTCCAGCTTTTAACAAACACAACATTTAACATAACAACATATGAAGTGTGTAAGAGTTACACACCTGATTCTCATACTATCGCACTCACTACTTTAACACTATCATCACTCGAGACTACCACTATCGGCCTACGATCTTTCTCCGATGTCGGCCCACACCTCGGTGGCCAATCTCGCACTCCTGATACTGCTCACTTCTTGTACTTAGGGGCTGGGTTTATAGATCCAACCCCTCCTATCGCTTGGCTGACATTTGAGTCCATAACAATCCCTTAGTCACTAAACCAAATTTAAATGATGAGATCAAATCTAAGAGATAATCATAATACTTAAAACGAAACCCTTACCTAGATTGTCAAATCCCAAAAATCCTCAAGAAAGCGTCACCACCCTTCTTGCATTCGGCCAAGCACCCAACATTAGACCAACACGATTATCGCAACTACGCTTGATGAGATCCGATAAAAGAGAAAGGGTAAGGGAGTGGCCATTCGGCCGAACCTATTACCAACACATACCTTCAGCTTTCCTCACAGTTTGGCACGAGATATCACAGCAAGAAAGATTTAGATTCTATGAATAAAGAGTAAAACCAACAAGATCTTAGGAAAGTGATTTGGGTTAGAAACTAAATGAGAAAGAGAGAAATAGCAAGGAAGAAAACCATAGAGAACTTACCAATCTTGAGATGATGATTCGACTATGGTGTAACTTCGGGAAAAGAGGCTAAACTTGAAGGTTTCGGCTATGGGAGAAAAAAGTATGGGCAAAGAGGGTTCGACTTTTAGCAAAATATTGGAGAGGAGAAGAGAGAGTTAGAGGGTTGCGGCAAAGGAAGAGAACCCATAAGAGAAAAGAAAGAATTTCATCTTGAAGAGAGAAGATGAGAAAGAAAAAAAAGATGAAAAAAGTGATCACTTGCCTACTAATTTCGGCATATCAACCGAATTTCACCCCCTCCCAGAGTTGGATTTTTGACCAACTCTACCGTCACCTGATAACTCTTATCCCACTTGTTATCTAAATCTATATCCTCCCTTCAAAAGAGGCCTCCTTAGCACCAACTCCTCCCTTTATATTATCAACAAAAATAAAAGAATTAAAACTTCCTATTTTCTAGCTATTGTGTCGTCCTTTCTCCCCCCTTAGAGTGCTAAATTTTAGCCCAAAAACTTAGGCCCCAAGTGGCCAACTTGGCCCAAGTCCCTTCCCTTAATGATACCGCCCACTTACTCCTTGCTTCACCACCAAACTTTGGGCTACTAGCCCACCTTGCAATTTAAACATAGATACCCATTTTAATTATGTCCTAGTGCCCTTAATTAGAAAATTAACCCAGGTCTCAGCCCAAACTTGGGCCCAATTCGCAGCTCTAAACCTCAAGCTAACATTTTAACCCTATAACACACAAAATGCACAGACCCACTTATTTAAGATGTTAGAGTTCTACCCCCTTTAAAATAAATTTTGGCCTCGAAATTTATCTGATCAAAAGAGTTGAGGGTATTGCTAACGCATAACATCCTCCGGCTCCCATGTTGCTTCTTCTGAACCGTGGTTCCGCCATAATATCTTCACCAAAGGGACTGATTTTCTGTGCAATACTTTGACAACCCAATCCAGGATCTGCACTGGTTCCTCCTCAAAAGATAAGTCTGGGGTCACCTCAATTTCTTCTACCGGCACAACATGAGATGGATCTGAGCGATAGCGTCTAAGCATGGAAACATGAAACACATTATGGATTTAACTCAACTCTGGTGGCAACTCGAGTTGATAAGCTATAGGTCCCACTCGCTTCAACACCGATAAGGCTCGATAAACCTAGGGCTCAGATTGCCATTCCAACCAAATCTCAGCACTTTCTTCCACGGCGACACCTTCAAGAAAACCATGTCACCCTCTGCAAATTCTATATCCTTCCGTTTAAGATCGGTATAGGACTTTTGCCTGTCCGAAGCTTCCTTCAGACGATCTCAAATCAGCCTAACCTTCTCTTCTATTTTAGCCACTAACTCTGGACCCAACAACTGCCATTCTCCTAACTCTATCCAACATGTAGGGGTACGACACTTCCGACTATATAATGCTTCATATGGTGCCATCCGAATACTTGCTTGGTAACTATTGTTGTATGCGAACTCTACCAAAGGCAGAAATTCTTCCCAACTACCTCTGAAATCAAAGACACAACCTCTTAGCATATCCTCCAAGACCTAAATTATCCTCTCCAACTATCCATCCGACTGGGGATGAAATGCCATACTAAAATCCAACTTTGTTCCCAAGGCCTGGTGCAACGCCTTCCAAAACCTTGACTTGAACCCAGGGTCCCTGTCTAAGATAATTGACACTGGTACCTCATGTAACCTCACAATTTCCGCCACATATAACTTAGCTAACCTCTGGAGAGAGTAATCAACCTAAATCGGTATAAAATGAGCCAGCTTTGTTAAACAGTCGACGATCACCCAGACTGAATCCTTCTTAGTAGGCGTGAGGGGTAGCCCACTAACAAAATCCATCGTGATCTTTTCCCATTTCCATTGCAAAATCTTTACTGGTTGCAATAATCCCGAGGGTAACTGATGTTCAACTTTGACCTGCTGACACGTCAAACACCTACTCACAAATTCAATTACTTCACGCTTTAAGCTCGGCCACTAGAACTGCTCTCGTAAATCCCGGTACATCTTACTACCTCCAAGATGTATAGCGTATGGACTGCTATGAGCCTCCTGAAGAATCTTCTGCCTTAACTCCACATCCTTAGGCATGCAAACCTTCCCCTGAAAACATAGCACTCCATCGCTGCTCAGGCTATACCCTTCCAATCCACCATTCTGCACTTGCAAACACCGAACGTTTAAGACTTCATCCACCAGTTGTTTTTCCTTAACCTGGTTTACCCATGTTGGCTTCACTTGCAGTCCCGCTAATAGACATCCGTCATCATACAGACTAAGGTGGGCAAACAAAGCTCTTAGATCTGCCACAACCTTGCGGCTCAAGGCGTCAGCTACCACATTAGCCTTTCCCGAATGGTACTCAATCGAGCAATCATAATCCTTCAACAGCTCGACCAACCTCCTCTGCCTTAAATTCAATTCCTTCTGAGTGAGGAGGTATTTCAAACTCTTATGGTCCGTGTACACAATAGACTTCTCTCCATACAAGTAATGTCTCCAAATTTTTAGGGTGAAAACCACTGCAGCCAACTCCAGATCATGCGTCGGGTAATTCACCTCGTGAGGTCTCAATTGTCGAGAAGCATATGCTACTACCTTCCCTTCTTGCATCAACACACATCCTAACCCTGTGTGCAATGCATCACAATAAACCGTAAACTCTTTCTCTGCTTCAGGTTGAATCAGCACTAGAGCTTCCGTCAAAATCCTCTTCAGCTTCTCAAAACTCTCTTGTTGCTTGTCTGACCACACAAACGAAACCCCTTTCCTTAGCAACTTGGTTAACGGTGTTGTAATCAAAGAAAATCCTTCCACAAACCTTTTGTAATATCCTGCTAGACCCAGAAAACTTTGAATCTCCGCCACAAACTTGAGGGTTTCTAGTCCAATACAGCTTAAATCTTCCGAAGGTCCACCCTAATCCCCTCAGTCGACACCACATGACCCAAAAAGGTAACTTCCTTCAACTAGAACTCGTACTTACTAAACTTAGCAAATAACTACTTCTCCCTCAGAATTTGCAACACCACACAAAGATGCGCATCATGCTCCTCCTCGGACTTGGAATAAACTAGAATATCTTCGATAAACACCACAACAAACCTATCAAGATATGGTTGAAACACCCGGTTCATCATATCCATAAACGTTGTTGGGGAATTATTCAACCCAAACGGCATCACCAAAAATTCATAGTGACGGTAACGAGTACGAAAAGTCATTTTATGGATATTCGCCTCCCTGACCTTAAGCTGGTGATATCTCGACCTCAAATCTATCTTGGAAAAGACTGAGGCTCCCTTAAGTTGATCGAACAAGTCGTCTATCCTCAGTAACAGATACTTGTTTATTCAACTGACGGTAATCAATGCACATTCGCATTGATCCATCTTTCTTCTTAACAAAAAGCACAGGCGTCCCCTAAGGTGATACACTTAGCTGGATAAAACCTCGATCTAGCAATTCCTGAATCTGCGCTTTCAACTCCACTAACTCCTTCGGCGCTATTCTATATGGGGCAATAGACACTGGCACTGTTCCTGGTAGAAGGTCTATACCAAACTCCACTTCGCGATCTGGAGACAAACCCGGAAGCTCTTCCGGAAAGACATCGGTAAATTCTTTCACCATTCGAGCACTCTCTAAAAATGATTCCTTAACCTCCAAGGCACAAACATAAACCACAAATGCCTTACATCCTTTCATCACCATCTTCTCAGCCTTCAAAGTAGGTACCACACTAAATAGGTAGTTCCTTTTCTCACCTATCATCACCACCTCATCACCTTCAGCCGTTCTCGGCACCATGAGCTTAGCTGCACAGTCCAGACCTACTTGATACTTTACCAACCAATCCATCCCTAAGATTAGATCGAACTCCCCAAAGGGCAATTCGATCAAATCAGCTTGAAACACTACCCCTTGAAGTTCTAGGGGTACATCCCTATATAGTTTGTCTACTACCACAGAGTGTCCTAGAGGGCTAATTACCGTCATCTCCCTAGCAGAAGTCTCATAGGCTAAGTTAAAAGTTCCCACTATACTACTAGCAACATAAGAGTGCGTTGAACCAACATCAATCAAAGCAATATAAGGCAACCCAAAAATTAAAACGTACCGATTATGATGTCTAGTGCATCGCCCTCCTCACGACGCTTCGCTGCATAAACTAACCCAAGCTATCTTGCATCGGTACTTCTAGCACCCCTACCCAATGCTCCACGGCCTCGTATGTTTCCATTACCAACCCTGGCTGCACCTCGGCCCCTCTGTGGTTGCTGACAATCTATCTTAAATTGGGTACGCCCTTGATTCTCAGTCTGCGTCCTAGCCGCCTCCGCTGACAATCCCTTATCCAGTGATCTATTGACCCACACTCAAAACATCCTCTATTACCTGTCCAACACTCCTCCGAATGGGACTTCCTACATCAGGCACACTATAGTGGCCATTGAGCAACAATAGTTGGCCTTGCAGCTTGATCTCGTCCACCAAATCTATCTTTTTTTTTAGAACTCCCAGCAGATCCTGAAGGCCCATAACTCCTTTTATCCCTATTCCTATTCTGATTCTCAGTTTGCTTCACCTCCACAGTAATCTTGGCCTTTTCTACAAGAACGGCAAATCTTTTTTCTCGCTGTGGTGCAATCAACACCCGCAGCTCATCCCTTAGTCCATCCTCAAACCTAACACAGTGCTCATACTCCGTAGCCATGACCCCGAGTGTACCTACTTAACCGCAAGAATTTTGCCTCGTACTTGGATACCAACTTACTCCTCTGAACCAAATTTAGAAATGCCTTTTGTTGTGCATCTATATAACTCGACCCCATGTACTTCCTCTAATAAGTCACCTTAAAAGTCCCAAGTGATGTCATCAGCCAATGCACCTTCCCTGACTGTGAGCCACCACTAATAGGACTCATCCCGGAGAAGAGATACTATCCCTTTAGCTTCTCCTCGATGTGAAGTCCAAGTCATCCATTATGCGCTCTGTCGCCTCTAACCAGTACTCCTCGGTGTTGGGAGCTACACCCAAAACTCCCCTAAATACCTCAGCTCCATTCGCTCGGAGTCATTCGGACACAGATTTTTGAGTCCCCGTCCCTACGCCTGCTCCAACAACTCTCTCTAGGACTTGTAGCATAGCTTGCGACACTACATCATCACCACCTGCCTGCTCCTGATATTCGATGCCTACAACTAGTGGCGGTGGCACCTCATTTTTTGGCCCATAACCGGACCCTACCGCCTCGACACGCTTGTCTTACCCTACCATGTCCACAAGAATACGCCCATGACCTCGAGTGCTCATTCTACCGCTTATGATTTACTCGATTTAGAAATTTTATGGGTTAATGACTTTTTCTTTCAATGATTAACAACGAACAGTCTTATGGAAGGAAGTTTTTAACAGTAGTTCTTTTGAATTTGAACTATGTCTACATAGTTCGGTTCTTAAGTCGGGATTCCCTAATTCTAGAATTCCTATTCAATCAGCATCTAACGAAACACCACATACATGTATCAAACATACCAGTACCTTCACGGACCCACATTCATTACCTAAGGGCATTTTCATCATTTCACTACCTAGGGGTATTTCCGTAATTTCAACCTACAGGGGTATTTTTGCAATTTTCCAAAATAAGGTATCTTGGTGATTTTTCAAAATAGGGGTATTTTGGTAATTTTGCCAATTCTAGTAATTTTCTTAAATTAGGGGTAATTTGGTAATTTTCCAACCAAGTGTGCTTTAGTCATTTTCCCAAAAAGGGTTGTTTTGGTTATTTACCTCAACCTAGGGTATTATGGATAATACTTTCAAAGATAGGGTACTGGTCCCGTTCGGGTTTTAATTACAACTTTAGCCCATTAACTAGTCCTCACGGTTAAGGTGAACAATCACTACGCACCAGGTATGATTCCAGAAAAGAGGAGGTGAGTCACTAGGACTGCTTAAATACCAGGCTCTTCCTATATCCACTCCTAGACATGCATATGCCTGTTATCACAACCTAGTCCTTCTGACTTGCTCACAAACATGTCTATTTAGGGAAGTTAAGTTTTATGACATTTAAAAGTTTGTTGAGCTAAGCCTAAGGTCCACAAGCCCTAGTATAACTATCTACGTCCCTATAAACCCTTGAAACCCATCATACATATATATATCACAACAAAGGTTAGGATACTTACCTGGGTGGATCGGTGCCGGAGACTCAGGTGACATCCTTTCCGAAGTATGCATTTCTATAAAATCATTTTTCAGACCCCTTTTAAAAACATTTTGGGCCTTTTTCCCACATCCAAGCTTTTGAACCGGGCTCTGATACAAAAATGTAACACCCCAAACCCGGTCTAAACGCTACGACCAAATCTAGCGTGTTACTGGGAAGAAAACATTTTACAAACCATTATGTCGACTTGATTTCAAAGGAAAACTTTTGGTGTAGTTAAGAAAATTGTGGCTAAACTGGGCGAATTATTAAAATGTTTTGAAACTTAGTTTAGCGTGATAGAATTACCTTGTTGATTATTATTCATTCGATGTATATATTTAGAAAAAAACTCAGAAAAAATTTTCTTAAGTTTATAAAAATGTTCATATCATAAATTACTTGTCACGCCTTTTTTGTTTTATGATAGTTTAAAGAAAAACAGAATAGATAACAATAAAACCCAAAGCAAAGTTTAAGTGACCTTATTACAAACTGAAACCCAAACTTAAAGTAAATACAAACTAAATTCAAATTAAATATTGAAATTAAATGTTGAGCATGGCCACCGCGAGTCCACCCTTGCTTCGAATCCATAACTTAAGCATTATCTACAAAATGTAACGGAAGGGGTGAGTCACCGAGACTCAGTGTGTAAATCCCCATCTAAAAAGATGTTATGCTCTTACATAGATTCATATAATATTATGCATGTCATGCAACCCATTGCCTAATTATCCAATCGAGTCTCCCAAATCTACCCCTTATGGCACCTAGCCACTGGTGGTACCTAACCACTAGTAACCGAAGTTACAAATATTCATGTGTGGGGCCAACCCACTTGTGGTACCTAACCACTAGTGACGATCCCTTAAATCAACCATTGGGACAAGTCACAAAATAAGCATATGTGGTACCTAACCACCGGTGGTTCCAAACCACTGAAACTTAGTCACAAAAATCATGATATGTGGGGCCAACCCACGTATGGTACCTAACCACTGGTGACAGTCTGATAAATCATGCCTTCCCCTCCTCTCATCATACCTATATGTTATGTATGTGTTTCTCAATACAATATAATCATGCTTAATGCATAGGAAAAAAACAACATGGCACACACAAGTTTCACATAGATCAAGCACGATATTCACCATAATGGACTTACCCGGAGTCCTGGCTTATACCCGTAAGGGTAACGTAATGTTTTCCACTATTATTTCGACTTTTAACAAACACAACATTTAACATAACAACATATGAAGTGCGTAAGAATTACATACCTGATTCTCGTACTATCGCACTCATTGCTTTAACACTATCGTCACTTGAGACTACCACTATCGGTCTACGATCTTTCTCCGATGTCGGCCCACACCCCGGTGGCCAATCTTGCACTTTTGATACTGCTCGCTTCTTGCACTTAGGGGCTGGGTTTATAGATCCAACCCCTCCTATCGCTTGGCTGACATTTGAGTCCATAACAATCCCTTAGTCACTAAACCAAATTTAAATGATGAGATCAAATCTAAGAGATAATCATAATACTTAAAATGAAACCCTTACCTAGATTGTCAAATCCCAAAAATCCTCAAGAAAGCATCACCACCCTTCTTACATTCGGCCAAGCACCCAATATTAGACCAACACGATTATCGCACCTACGCTTGATGAGATCTGATAAAAGAGAAAGGGTAAGGGAGTGGCCACTCGGCCGAACCTATTACCAACACATACCTTTAGCTTTCCTCACAGTTCGACACAAGAGATCACAGCAAGAAAGATTCGGCTTCTATGAATAAAGAGTGAAAACCAACAAGATCTTAGGAAAGTGATTCGGGTTAGAAACTAAATGAGAAAGAGAGAAATAGCAAGGAAGAAAACCACGGAGAACTTACCAATCTTGAGATGATAATTCGACTATGGTGTAACTTCGAGAAAGGAGACTAAACTTAAAGGTTTTGGCTATAGGAGAAGAAAGTATGGGAAAAGAGGGTTCAAATTTTAGCAAAATATTAGAGAGGAGAAGAGAGAGTTAGAGGATTGCGACAAAGGAAGAGAACCTACAAGAGAAAAGAAAGAATTTCAGCTTGAAGAGAGAAGATGAGAAAGAAAGGAAAAAGATGAAAAAGGTGATCACTTGCCTACTAATTTCGGCATATCAATCGAATTTCACCCCCTCCAGAGTTGGATTTTTGGCCAACTCTGTCATCATTTGATATCTCTTATCCCACTTGTTATCTAAATCTATATCCTTCCTTCAAAAGAGGCCTATTTAGCACTAACTCCTCCCTTCATATTATCAACAAAAATAAAAGAATTAAAGCTTCCTATTTTCTAGCTATTGTGACGTCCTTTCTCCTCCCCTGGAGTGCCAAATTTTAGCCCAAATTCCTTCATTTAATGACGTCACCCACTTGCTCCTTGCGGCACCACCAAACTTTGGACCACTAGCCCACCTTGCAATTTAAACACAAATACCCATTTTAATTATGTCCTAGTGCTCTTTATTAGAAAATTAACCCAGGTCTCAGCCCAAACCTGGGCCTAGTTTGCACCTCTAAACCTCAAGCTAACACTTTAACCCTACAACACACAAAATGCACAGACCCACTTATTCAGGATGTTACATAAAGCTTGCTTCAAATGTGGATCGCTTGATCATTTTATCCGTGATTGTCCTGAGTTTGTCGAACCAGAGACTGTTCAAAATCCAAGATATGATAATGCACCTGCGAGAGGTCGATCATCAAAGAATGTAAAGAATTTCAGTGGTAGTCAGAGAACTATGAGAGACAATGCTATCAGATCCGAAGCCAGAGCACCTATCTAAGCATATGCTATTCGAGCTCGTGAAGAAGCTTCGTCGCCTGATATTATAACGGGTATTTTTACTCTTTATGATACTTCTGTGATAGCTTTAATACCCCCTAGTTCTACGCATTCGTACATATGCATGAATTTAGTATATGGTAAGACTTTGCCTGTAGAGTCTACTGAATTTGCTATAAAAGTATCGAACTCCTTAGGTAAAAGTGTCCTGGTTGACAAAGTATGCAAGAACTGTCTGTTAATGTTTTGAGATATCTATTTTCTTGCTAATCTGATGCTCTTGCCATTTGATGAATTTGATATTATTCTGGGTATGGATTGGTTGTTTATGTATGTGTCGTTGTGAACTGTAAAAGAAAGACTATAGATTTACGAGGTCCGAATGATGAGACTGTACAGAATGAGTCTAGTGATTTAAATGGATTACCTGTTGTGATATTCGTTTTGAAAGCTTAGAGTTATGTGAAAAAGGGGTATGAATCATATTTTGCTTATGTGATTGATTCAAAAGTATCCTAGAAGAAAGTTGAATCAGTACCCATTGTTTGTGATTTTTTCGATGTGTTCCCTGAAGTGTTACCGGGTTTACCTTTGATTCGTGAAGTTGAATTTGGTATTGAATTGTTACCTGGTATGACACCTATTTCGATAGTTTCGTATAGAATGGCACCAACAGAGTTGAAAGAGTTAAAGTCACAGCTACAAGAATTGACTGATAGAGGGTTTGCTAGACCGAGTTTTTTGCCTTGGGGTGCTCCTGCTCTGTTTGTGAAAAAGAAAGATGGCACGATGAGAATGTGTATCGATTATCGTTAGTTGAATAAGGTGACTATAAAGAACAAATATCCATTGCCTAGAATTGATGATTTATTTAATCAGTTAAAAGGAGCTACTGTGTTTTCCAAGATTGATTTGAGATCGAGATACTACCAATTGAGAGTTAAAGATTCAGAAATTCCAAAACTACTTTTTAAATAAGGTAGGGGCATTATGTGTTTTAGTTATGCCATTCGGACTAACCAATGCTCCTGCTATTTTTATAAACTTGATGAATAAAATTTTTAGATCGTATCTGGATCAATTTGTTGTTGTATTCATTGACGACATTTTGATTTACTCATGTGATGAGAATGAGCATGCAGAACATTTGAAAATCGTGTTGCAAACTTTGAGAGAAAAGTAATTGTACACAAAATTCAGCAAATGTGAATTCTGGTTGAATGAGGTTAGTTTTTAGAGGCATATTGTGTCAGCTTCTGGGATTCGTGTTGATCCGAGCAAGATTTCTGCTATTCTGAATTGGAAACCTCTGAAAAATGTGTCTAAAGTTCATAGTTTTCTGGGTTTTACTGGTTATTACCGCAGATTTGTTAAAGACTTCTCGACTATAGCTACTCCGTTGACTAGATTACTTTAGAAAGATGTCAGATTTGAATGGTCGGATAAATGTCAAAAAAATTTTGACCAGTTGAAAACTCTGTTAACAGAAGCTCCAGTGTTAGTACAGCCAGAATCGGGTAAAGAATTTTTTGTTCATAGTGATGCTTCGTTAAATGGTTAGAAAGTCTTTTGATGCAAGAAGGCAAAGTGGTAGCTTATGCTTCGAGACAATTAAAGCCTCATGAAAAGAATTATCCGACACATGACCTTGAGCTCGCTGCAATTGTGTTTGCAATTAAAATTTGGCATCATTATTTGTACGATGAGAAATGTCATGTGTTTTCAGATCATAAAAGTCTAAAATATCTAATGACCCAGAAAGATTTGAACCTGCGTCAGAGAAGATGGCTCGAATTGTTAAAAGATTACGAGCTTGTGATAGATTATCATCTGGGTAAAGCAAATGTGGTTGCTGATGCATTGAGTAGAAATTCATTATTTGAACCACGTGCTTTGAATGGTCAGTTAGATTTGTCTGATGATAGTTCTGTGATATCTGAATTGAAAGTGAAACTGTTATTTGTATAGTAAATATTTGATGCTCAAAAGGTTGATAATGAATTATTGTTGAAATGAGCTCAGTGTGAATTGAATTCTGAATCCAAATTTCGAGTTTTTGATGATTGTTTGAGAATTTGAGATCGAATTTGTGTTCCAAGAAATCCAGAGCTGATTCAATTGATTTTGGGTGAAGCACATAATAGTCACCTCTCTGTCCATCCGGGAAGTACAAAGATGTATCATGATTTGAAGCAACACTATTGATGGTCTTGCATGAAACGAGACATTTCTGACTTTGTTTCAAAATGTTTAGTTTGTCAGCAAGTGAAAGCAGAACATCAACTTTCGTCTGGGTTGTTACAGCCGATTCTGATTCTTGAATGAAAATGGGCTAGAGTAACTATGGACTTTGTTTCTGGGTTGCCTCTAACTCCGAGAAAGAAAGATGCAATATGGGTCATAGTTGACCGATTGATGAAATCTGCCCATTTTATTTCGGCAAGATCTGATTTCTCACTGGAGAGATTTGCTGAGCTTTATATTTCTGAAATTGTAAGATTGCACGGAGTGCCACTATCTATTGTGTCAGATAAGGATCCGAGATTCACATCACGGTTCTGGAAGAAATTGTAAGACGCTTTGGGTACAAAATTGCATTTCAGTACAGCTTTTCATCCGTGAACGGATGGTCAATCCGCGGATCATTAAGATTCTAGAGGATATGTTAAGATGCTATATATTAGAGTTTAATGGTTCGTGGGAACAATACCTGCCGTTGATTGAATTTGCGCGTATAATAATAGTTTTCAAACGAGCATTAAAATGGCACCATGTGAAGCTTTGTACGGACATAAATGTCGTACACCTCTGTATTAGACTCAACTTAGTGAGAATAAGTTATACGGGATTGATTTGATAAAAGATACCGAACAGAAAGTGAAACTAATTCGAGATTGTTTGAAAGCAACATCTGATCATCAGAAGTCCTATGCAGACTTAAAAGAAAGGATATAGAGTTTGAGATCGGCGACAAAGTATTTTTGAAAGTGTCTTCGTGGAAGAAAGTGCTCCGATTCGGACGTAAAGGCAAGTTAAGTTCGAGATTTATCGGACCGTATGAGATCATTGAACGTGTTGGGTCTGTTGTATATAGATTGAAGTTACCCTCTGAACTAGAAAAGATTCATAATGTATTTCACGTTTCGATGCTCCATAGCTATCGGTCTGATCTATCACATGTGATTGCCCCATCTGAAATTGAAATTTGATCTGATATGACATACGAAGAGGAATCGGTCCATATCTTAGCTCGTGAAGTAAAAGAGTTAAGAAACAAGAAAATTCCATTAGTGAAAGTATTATGGAATCGACACGGATTAGAAGAGGCTACGTGGGAGCTTGAAGATTCAATGAGACAACAACATTCGAATCTATTTAACAGTAAGATTTTTGGGGACGAAAATCCCTAAGGGGGAAAATTGTAACAGTCCAGTTTATACCCTAGTCGGAATAGTGGTTTTGGGACCACAAATTTGAGTCTGAATAATATTTTAATATTATTTTTTGTGCCATTGAGATGTGACTAAGCATGTGTTAAATTTTCGTAAGTTAATTTATCTATCTGTGAGCTTAATTTGAATAAAGGATTGAATTGCATTAAATGCGAAACTTGCATGCTATTTGTTAAAGTGCCTATGTGTTATAGCTTTTAAAAGAGATGGCCTTATATGGCAATAAGATCACTATTTAGATAGTAGATGGATAAATGTCAAATGTGCCCTTACTATATATATGTTTTCTTATATTAAGCGAAAGGGTATTTTAGTAAATGGAATAATAATATGATTATAATAAAACAAACAAAGAAAATATGATAGTTATCATCCTTGTTAGCCGAAAATAGCTAAGAAAGAAAGGAAGAAAACCATTTTAGGTTTCTGCACTCATCTAGTTAAATTCAAGGTATGTTTTAATCGGTTTTTGATAATTTCTATGTTTTTTGTTATCGTTGCTTCGAGTGCTATCCAACCCATGTTTCAATTTTGTGTCTTGATGATGTATGTGAAATATGCCATTGATGATTTTACAAGCTTTGTGATGTTTGAGGATGATATATGAAAGATTTGAGCTACATGAACATGTTATGTTCTTGAAGTTTTGATGAATTTAGCTAAAGAGGGCTAAATTGTGAAAATGGTAAATTGAAGGACTAAATTACAAGTTGATGAAAAATATGGGCTTGTATGTGAAGTATATGTATTCGGCTAAGCTTGTGTATGCATTGATCTTGTGAAATTTGATGTTTTGAGTAAAATGGACTAAATTGATAAAATGTGCAAATGTGAGGGCTAATTTACAAATAGCCCTAAATATATATGTTTGGATTTAATTGAATGAAATAGTGAATAAAAGGATAAATTCTAAATATGTTTAGATCAAGAACTGAGGAAAACAGACTTAGATCATGGGAAAGTAAAAATAATCGAGTAGCCGTTTCCGTTCAATAAACCAAATTCGAGGTAAGTTACTATGCAAATAAACTTATCTGAATTGAATTGAATATATGTATTCATATGTCTATCGATGAAAATGAATGAGTATGAGATGTTAAGTGTGTGAATTCTGAAACAAGTTTGAATTTATGATAAAAACGAGAAGTCCCGTACGAACCTAGGAATAGATAAGATTATCTATGTCATGACATAAGTATCTGTTCTGTTTTATCATGTAAGACCACGTCCGGGACGTTGGCATTGATTTGAAATTTCATACGAACCTAGGAATAGATAAGATTATCCACATAAGTATCCGGACCACATCCGGGACGTTGGCATTGATTTGAAATTTCATGTAAGACCTCGTCTGGGACGTAGGCATCGATAGGTGCTTTACGAGTAATGTAACATCCTTAAACTGGGGTCTCTACATTTTGCATGTGGTGCATGTGTTGGTTGATATGTTGTGGGGTCTAGGCATGGCCTTGGGTTAGTCCCGGCCATGGCTAAATTTTTTTTTAGCATTTAAGAAGAAGGAGCTAGGGGAATTAGGGGTTAAGAGGAGTTATTGGGAGTTTTAGACACAAGAAGTGCCTTGGTAAAGTGGCAAGGAGGTGCCACTTAAATCACAAGGGAGGTGACGCCACAGGGAGCAGGGAGAACCTTGGTTCGAGCTGCAGAAATCTCTTTTCTGCTTACTTATTTTGACGCCACAAGCTAGAAGGAAGAGTGCTTAGGTTGGACTCTGGGGGATAAGGATAGAGGGAGTCAAATAAGATGTAGATGAGGGAATTGAGGAGTTGGGATATTTTCAAACTCATTTGAAGAGAGTTGGCCGAATGGTGGATTGTGGGCAAAGGGGGCTATCGGTTTTGAGGAGATTGTGGTATAGCCGAATGTCCCTCTAAGCTCTTTAGTGTTACTTTATTTCTTTTCTCAAGGTACTTGGTCAAATTTTCATCTCTCTCATCTCTCTCTTTTTCCTTCTATTTTGCTCAAAGTCAAAACACTATAGCGAACCCTTTACACCTATCTTTCCTCTTCTCTCTTTCAAAACCTTTGTGCCTGAAGTCCTCTCATTCATCTTGGCCGAATATTTTGCTCATAAACCCCTCTTCTTGTATTCTCTTTTCATCATCCCAAGTGCCGACATTCATCTCTTCTTGATTCTCTTTGCCGAATCCCAAATCTTGGTGTGGTAAGTCCTTATTATTTCATTACTACCTTTCTCTTTCTCTCTTTCGGTTTATGGCCGAATCTCTTAGTAGTCTCACCTTCTCTTTTGGTTGTCGATTCTTCTATCTTTGGGTGTTAGGGCCGAATCTTGGTAAAAGCCGGAGAGATCTTGTGTGTTAAGGTAAGTTTGGTTGTTGTGGTATGGTTTACTCCTTTCGAGATTTGTTGATCATAGACGAATGGCTATGAGAGTTGATGTGGTGTTAATCAATTACAGGAAGGTGTGTAGCCGAAACCTCTAACACCATTAACGGGTGCCGATCTTTGGTGTTTGAGCCGAATCAGTCATCAAGGTAAAAAGATGATAATCCCTTTTGATTTAGGGATTTATGTTTTGGTCGAATAGCCTCTAGATCCCTAATGTTGTGTTAAACCGATTGTAGGGGGAGGTAAAGTAGCCGAATACAGTGAAGTTGAAAGATTTGACTGCCGATTAAGGGTGTGGCCGATTGCAAGGGGGACTTAGTGTGTGGTTTTAGGATTTGGTTAGAAACCAAATCGGCACTAAGGTAAGGAATTAACCTTGTGCGATTCATCTTTCGGAACTTTGTGAATAAGCCAAATGGCTTTAGATTTAAAGGGTGATGTTGGCCGATTGTAGGTGCAGTAAGGACATACGTTTTGGGATCTCGTGGTATCGCATAGTTTCGGGATTTCGTGTATAGTCAGGTGTATAAATGCTTACACACTTTATTGGTTTAATGATGCTTGATATGTTACTGTATAACCCTTGGTATTAGTGACTTTGTTTTGTGGGCATAAGCTTGGATTTCGGGTAAGTCCCCTATTATGTGATTCTTGGTACACATTATTGTAATCTGTTAAATGCTATGATATATGTTATTAGCATGATCATTTGATATTATGACACGTATGTTATGAACATGATGATGGGTTTGATGAGAGGAGGGGGATGGTTTATTTTGGACTGTCACCAGTGGTTTTGACCACACGACGGGTTGGCCCCGTCTTGATATTATAAATTGTGACTAAGTCCCAATGGTTCTGACCACCGGTGGTTTTGACCACATATTAATTTGTGCCTCGTCCCAGTGGTTTGGTACCACAGTGGGTTGGCCCCACGAGATTATTTATGGGATTGTCATCAGTGGTTTTGACCACACGATGGGTTGGCCCCATCACTTGATTGTGACTTCGATCATCAGTGGTTTTGACCACACCGATTTATTTGACTACTACGGTTTTGACCACGGTGGTTTTGACCACACGGGGTAGTTAAAGGTGTTTGGATGGCTAGGTTATGGGATGCATGTTTTGCATGGTTTGCATGTTTTTACTGATAACTTGTGTAAGTGAATGCACTATCGGGTTTGGGATTTACACACTGAGTCTTGGTGACTCACCCCTTCCCTTATATTTTGTATGTGAATCGATTACGGAGTTGGAGCCGGGAGGACTCGAGGCGGCCATGCATGTTCGTTGGATTATGGTTTCTTTTAGTTACTTTTTAAATTTTAAATTTCGATTTTCAGGTTATTTAATAAGGCCGCTAAGATTTATTTTTGGTTTCATTTTTTTTCTTGCTATTATTTTAACTATGTGGGATATATGATTTTATTAATTAGCCGGCAAAACACAATGTTTTCAAAACTATAACTCCTTCATTTTTCTTTAAAACGTTGCCATCGGGTTACACCACTTAATATATGATAACAAAAGATAACTTGAATGGTTTCTAAAAACTTGTAACAATAATTAGACTATAAGCAAGGATTTCTAAAAAGGGTTTTCTAAGAAAATTATCCAACAAACTTTCGTCTTAAAAGGTTTTCACTCCGTGACATGCCAGATCCGGTTGTGGTGTCTTGGCCGAGTTTGGGGTGTTACAATTTTGGTATCGAGCCAAGTTCAAAGGCTTTGCTAGGGCTCGAGGCCCAAAACATTTTAAAGTAAGGTTTTAAATGTTCATGGTTGGAAATACATGGGTTGAACAAAGATGGCACCGAGTCTCCAGCACCAATCCGCCTGTAAGTACTTCGATTATTGTGTGATTTATATGTGGGTAAATGGGTATTTGGGATCGAGATTAGTTGAATAGGAATTATTGAACCCTAGTAATAGTTTACCCCAACTCAAGTACATAAGACTTAATGATCCACTAAACAAACTCGTGAGTACGCCATCGAGCCAAAGGTGTGGTAACCGTGCAGCGCATGTTCAGGAGTGGATTCTGGAGGAGCTTGGTATTTAAGCAGTCCTAGTGACTCACCTCCTCTTCACCCGAATCCTACCTGGTGCGTAGTGACTGTTCACCCCAGCTAAGACGACTTATTCACAGGCTAAACTTCATAACTAAAACCCGAAAGGGACCAGCCATTTTGTTTTGAAACGCTTCAAAACCTTGGTTTTGAAATGGCCACAGTAACCTTGATTTAAGAAATTACTAAAATACCCCAATTTGGAAAAATGACCAAATTACCCCTGACTTGTAAAATTACCAAAATGCCCTCAGTATGAGGAAGTTTTCGAAGTACCCTCGAAGTGAAAATATTCAAAATACCCTTACTTTTTAAAATCACCGTGAACAATATTTTGAAAAAAAAAAAGAAAAAATTTTGAAAAATACCCCTAGGACTATGAAAATTATGAAAATACCCCTAGTTTATGAAATTACCAAACGCCCCCGATTCTTTGGAATTTTTGAAACATCAATGATTTGTAAAGTTTTTCAAATTAACCCTATTTTAATCACTAAAATACCCGATAGGTTAAATTACAAAAATACCCCCGGGTAGTGAAATGACAAGAATACCCCTACTCGTGGAATGAGGGCTAGAAAGTTGAACTGAAAACTATGTGATGATCGAAAGAACCACTATCAAATTACTTTTCATAAAACTTATTCGTAGGTAATCAGTGAAACAGAAGCTAATTCATAAAAATCTCTTAAATAGATAAATCGCGACTATAGACATAAGTACTAGGGGACGTGGTCATAATGTGCGAGGACATGGTAGAGGTAGAATGACCGTATCGAAACCAATCAGGTCTGGTCAAGGGTTTGAGAATGAGATACCACCACCACCAGCTACTGGCGTTGAGTATCAGGATCAGACAGGGGATGATGCAGTGTCGTAGGCGATGCTGCGAGTGCTTGAAAGGGTGGCTGGAGTAGGTGGAGGTACGGGAGCTCAAAAATTCGTATCTGAGTGACTTCGAGCCAATGGAGCTGAGGTATTCCGAGGTGTCTCTGGTGTGGCTCCCAATATGGTTGAGTATTGGTTGGAAGCGATGGAACGAATCATGGATGATCTGGACCTGACTACTGAGGAAAAACTGAAAGGGATAGTGTCGCTTCTCCGGATGAGTCGTACCAGTGGTGGCTCACGGTTTGGAATAGTGCAACGGTGGATGATCTCACTTGGGACTATTTTAAGGTAGCTTATCAGAAGAAATATGTGGGGTCTAGCTACATTGATGTGCAAAGGAAGGCGTTTCTAAGGCTGGTTCAGGGAAATAAATCTGTATCGAAGTACGAGGTAGAATTTTTAAGGCTGAGCCGATATGCTCGAGGCATTATAGCTACGGAGCATGAGCGATGTGTTAGATTCGAGGATGGATTAAGGGACGATTTAAGGCTACTGATTGCTCCACAGCAGGAGAGAGAGTTTGTAGTCTTAGTAGAAAAGGCCAAAGTTGCTGATGAGGTGAAACAGTCGGTGAGGCGGAATCAGGACAGGGGATGGAACAAAAAGAATGCTGGATCATCTGGGTCTAGTAGGAACCAGCAGAAATGGGGTAGATATAGTGGGCCGAATCAAGCTACTAAGCCTACTATTGATAATACTCAGTGGCTGTCATGATGTGCTCGGTGTGGAAAGTCTCACACGGGGGAATGCTAGACTGGAAACAGAGGATGTTTTGAGTGTGGGTCAATCGAGCATCGAGTGAGGGATTGTCCAAAGCGGTTAGCTAGATTGCAGTCTGGGAATCAGAATCGTACTCAGAACAAGAGGGTTGTTCAGCAGCCACAGAGGGGCCGTGCTGCTGCTAGAGGAGGTAATGGATCTGGTAGAGGCCGTAAAGCACAGGGCAGAGGTACAGGTGGTGCAGAGGCTAGACAGCCTGGATTAGTCTATGCAGTGAGGCGTCGAGAGAAAAGTGACGTACCGGATGTTATAACCGGTACATTCTTAATATTTGGTTTTCCTTATAATGCTTTAATAGATGTGGGTTTGACGCACTCATATGTAGCCAGTAGCATAGTGGAGACTATGAACTTAGACTCTGAGATTACTTCAAGGGAGATGACAGTAATTAGCCCTCTAGGTCACTCTATAGGAGTAAATAAGCTGTATAGGGACGTACCCTAGAACTTTAAGGGGTCGTGTTCTTGGCTAATTTGATGGAACTGCCATTTGGTGAGTTCGATCTGATTCTCGGGATGGATTGGCTGGTGAAGTACCAGGCCAGTTTGGATTGCGCGGCTAAGCGCTTGGTGTTGAGGACAATGGAAGGTGAGGAGGTGGTGATGATAGGTAATAGGAGGGATTACTTATCCAATGTAGTCTCTGCACCGAAGGTGGAGAGAATGGTCAGAAAGGGCTGCGAAGCGTTTCTGGTTTGGGTATGTGCCTTGGAGGCCAAGGAGTTAGCAGCGAAGAATGTTCGAACAGTAAAGGAATTCACTGATGTATTCCTAAAAGAACTTCCGGGTTTGCCTCTGGATCGGGAAGTTGAATTCAGTAAAGACTTGTTACCCAAATCGTGCGGTGTCTCATAGCCCAGATAGGATGGCGCCAAAGGAATTGATGGAGATGAAGGCTCAAATTCGTGAGTTGTTGGATCGAGGTTTCATCCGACCGAGTATATCTCCTTGGGGAGCACCTGTATCCTTTGTTAAGAAGAAGAATGGTACAATGCCGATGTGTATAATCTACCGCCACCAACAAGTTGACGATCAAAAACAAGTATCTCATACTCTCGATTGATGACTTGTTTGATCAACTTAAGGGTGCATCAATTTTCTCAAGATAGATCTTAGGTCGCGGTATCATCAACTCAAAGTGAAGGAGGCTGATGTTCATAAGATGGCATTTCGTACTCGGTATGGGCATTATGAGTTTCTGGTAATACCGTTCGGGTTAACTAATGCATCGGCAGCATTCATGGACTTGATGAATCGGATGTTTTAGCAGTACTTAGACCAGTTTTTCATAGTATTCATAGACGACATATTGGTGTACTCCTAGATTGAAGAGGATCATGATACGCACTTGCGGGTGGTATTGTAAATTCTGAGGGAGAAACAGCTATTTTCCAAATTCAGTAAGTGCGAATTCTGGCTTAGGGAAGTGACTTTCTTAGGTCACGTAGTGTCCGCTGAAGGGATTAGAGTGGACCCTCGCAAGATTGAGGCGGTGTTGGATTGGAAACCACCGAGGTTGGTTGCAAAAATTTAGAGTTTTCTAGGTCTGGCAAGGTATTATCAGAAATTCGTGGAAGGATTTTCTCTGATCACGGCACCGTTGACCAAGCTATTAAGGAAAGGAGTCCCATTTGTGTGGACGGAGAAACAGCAGGGAAGTTTTGACAAGTTGAGGAAGATTTTGACGGAAGCTCTATTCTGGTATAGCATGAGGCAGGAAAGGTATTCACGGTCTATTGTGATGCATCACATACGGGTTTAGGATGTGTGCTGATGTAGGAAGGGAAAGTAGTAGGGTACGCGTCTCGACAGCTGAGACTGCATGAGGGTAACTACCCAACGCATGACTTGGAGTTGGATGCGATGGTTTTTGCCTTGAAGATTTGGAGGCATTATCTATACGGAGAGAAGTCGATGGTCTACACAGATCACAAGAGTCTGAAGTATCTTCTGACTTAGAAGGACTTAAACTTGAGACAGCGCAGATGGATTGAGCTATTGAAGGACAACGATTGCTCGATTGAGTATCATCTAGGCAAGGCTAACGTAGTAGCTGATGCATTGAGCCGAAAGGTGATAGCAGACTTGTGAACAATGTTTGCCCACCTTAGTCTGTATGACGATGGGGGTTTGTTGGCGAAATTGCAAGTAAAGCCGACTTGAGCAGATCAAAGAGAAACAGTTAGTGGATGAGGTTTGAATGCTCGGAAGTTGCAAGTACAGAGTAATGGTTTGGAAGGTTACAACTTGACTCACGATGGAGTACTGTGTTTCCAAGGGAGAGCTTGTATGCTGAAGGATGTGGAGTTGAGGCAAAAGATTCTTTAGGATGCACATAGCAGCCCATACGCTATGCATCCTGGAGGTAGCAAGATGTACCGGATTTGCGAAGCGCCTGTGGCTGTGGTTGAAGTGGGAAGTGATCGAGTTTGTGGGTAAATGTCTGACATGTCAGCAAGTCAAAGCTGAGCATCAGCTGCCGTCAGGTTTACTTCAGCCAGTGAAGATTCCTCAGTGGAAGTGGAAAAGGATTTCCATGGACTTTGTCGGCTACCTCTCACACCAAAGAAAAGGACTCACCGGGTGATTATGGATCGTCGACCAAATCAGCTCACTTCATACCGGTGAGGGTTGATTATTCGCTCCAGAAGTTAGCCAAATTGTATGTGGCCGAGATTGTAAGGTTTAGCCAAATTGTATGTGGCCGAGATTGTAAGGTTGCATGGAGTGCCAATGTTGATCATCTCGGATAGGGATCCTAGGTTCACGTCGAGGTTCTGGAGAGCTTTGCATCAAGCTTTGGGAATGAGGTTGGATTTCAGCACAGCTTTTCATCCACAATCCGATGGACAGTCTGAAAGGGTAATTCAGATTCTGGAGGACATGCTAAAGGGCTGTGTTTTGGATTTCAGTGGTAGTTGGGATGAGTATCTACCATTGGCGGAATTCGCTTATAACAATAGTTATCAAGCGAGTATCCAGATGGCACCATATGAGGAACTGTATGGACGAAAGTGTCGACTCTATGTCTTTGGATGAGTTGGGTGAACGGCATGTTTTGGGTTGGAGTTGGTGGCAGAAACTGAGGATAAGGTTAAGGTGATTCGGGCTCGTCTCAAGGAAGCATCAGACAGGCAGAAGTCTTACGCCGATCTTAAACGCAGAGATATAGAGTATTTAGTGGGTGATAAAGTTTTTCTAAAGGTATCACCATGGAAGAAGGTGCTAAAATTTGGACGGAAAGGGAAGCTAAGCCCTAGGTTTATCGGGCCATACACGGTGTTAAAACGAGTAGGACCGGTAGCTTATCAACTCGAGCTGCCAGTAGAGTTAAGTCAAATTCATGACATTTTTCATGTTTCAATGCTTAGGCACTATCAATCAGATTCGTCACACGTGGTACCAATTGCAGAGATTGAGGTAAGCTCAGATTTGTCTTTCGAGGAGGAGCCGGTACAGATCTTAGATCGGGATGTCAAAGTTCTACGTAGGAAGTCAGTACCCCTGGTGAAAGTATTATTGCAGAACCATGGTACGGAGGAGGCCACGTGGGAACCCGAGGATGTGATGAGGCAGCACTACCCTCAACTCATCTGATCAGGTAATTTCGAGGCCGAAATTATTTTTAGGGGGTAGAACTGTAACATCCTTAAACTAGGGTCTCTACATTTTGCATGTGGTTGCATGTGTTGGTTGCTATGTTGTGGGGTCTAGGCATGGCCTTAGGTTAGTCTCGGGTCATGGCTAAAAATTTTTTTTTAGCACTTAAGAAGAAGGAGCTAGGGGAACTAAAGGTTAAGAGGAGTTATTGGGAGTTTTAGACACAAGAAGTGCCTTGGTAAAGTGGCAAGGAGGCACCACTTAAATCACAATAGAGGTGATGCCACAGGGAGTAGGGAAAACCTTGGTTCGAGCTGCAAAAATCTCTTTTCTGCTTACTTATTTTGAAGCCACAAGCTAGAAGGAGGAGTGCTCAAGTTAGACTCTGGGGGAAAGGATAGAGGGAGTCAAATAAGATGTAGATGAGGGAATTGAGGAGTTGGGATATTTTCAAACTCATTTGAAGAGAGTTGGTAGAATGGTGGATTGTGGGCAAAGGGCCTATCAGCTTTGAGGAGATTGTGGTATAGCCGAATGTCCCTCTAAGCTCTTTAGTGTTACTTTATTTCTTTTCTCTCAAGGTACTTGGCTGAAATTTTCATCTCCTCATCTCTCTTTTTTCCTCCTAATTTGCTCAAAGCCGAAAACACCATAGCCGAACCCTTTACACCTATCTTTCCTCTTCTCTCTTTCAAAACCTTTGTGCCGAAAGTCCTCTCATTCATCTTGGTCGAATATTTTGCTCATAAACCCCTCTTCTTGTATTCTCTTTTCATCATCCCAAGTGCCGACATTCATCTCTTCTTGATTCTCTTTGCCGAATCCCAAATCTTGGTGTGGTAAGTCCTTATTATTTCATTACTACCTTTTTCTTTCTCTCTTTCGGTTTATGGCCGAATCTCTTAATAGTCTCACCTTTTCTTTTGGTTGTCGATTCTTCTATCTTTGGGTGTTAGGACCGAATCTTGGTAAAATCTAGAGAGATCTTGTGCGTTAAGGTAAGTGTGGTTGTTGTGGTATGGTTTACTCCTTTCGGAATTTGTTGCTCATAGCCGAACGGCTATGAGAGTTTATGTAGTGTTAATCAATTGCAGGAAGGTGTGTAGCCGATACCTCTAACACCATTAAGGGGTGCCGATCTTTGGTGTTTGAGCTGAATCAGTCATCAAGGTAAAAAGATGATAATCCCTTTTTGTTTCGGGATTTATGTTTTGGCCGAATGGCCTCTAGATCTCTAATGTTGTGTTAAGTCGATTGTAGGGGGAGGTGAAGTAGCTGGATACAGTGAAGTTGAAAGATTTGACTGTCGATTAAGGGTGTGGCCGATTGCAAGGGGGACTTAGTGTATGGTTTCGGGATTTAGTTGGAAACCAAATCGGCACTAAGGTAAGGAATTAACCTTGTGCGATTCATCTTTTAGGACTTTGTGAATAAGTTGAATGGCTTTAGATTTAAAGGGTGATGTTGGCCATTGTAGGTGCAGTAAGGACATACGTTTCAGGATCTCGTGGTATCATGTAGTTTCGGATTTTACAGATAGTCGTGTGTAAACGCTACACACTTTATTAGTTTAATGATGCTTGATATGTTACTGTATAACCCTTGGTATTAGTGACTTTGTCTTGTGGGCATAAGCTTAGATTCCGGGTAAGTCCCATATTATGTGACTCTTGGTACACATTATTGTAATCTGTTAAATGCTATGATATATGTTATTAGCATTATCATTTGATATTATGACACGTATGTTATGAACATGGTGATGGGTTTGATGAGAGGAGGGGGATGATTTATTTTGGACTGTCACTAGTGGTTTTGACCACATGACGGGTTGGCCCCATCTTGATATTATAAATTGTGACTAAGTCCCAGTGGTTTTGACTACCAGTGGTTTTGACCACATATTGATTTGTGACTCGTCCCAGTGGTTTGGTACCACAGTGGGTTGGCCCCACGAGATTATTTATGGGATTGTCATAAGTGGTTTTGACTACATGATAGGTTGGCCCCATCACTTGATTGTGACTTCGGTCATCAGTGGTTTTGACCACACCGATTTATTTGTGACTACGATCACCAGTGGTTTAGGCCACCAGTGGTTTTGACCACACGAGGTAGTTAAAGGTGTTTGGATGGCTAGGTTATGGGATGCATGTTTTGCATGGTTTGCATGTTTTTACTGATAACTTGTGTAAGTGAATGCACTATCGGGTTGGGGATTTACACACTGAGTCTTGGTGACTCACCTCTTCCCTTATATTTTGCAGGTGAATAGATTGAGGAGTTGGAACTGGGAGGACTCGAGGCGGCCATGCATGTTCGTTGGATTATGATTTCTTTTAGTTACTTTTTAAATTTTAAATTTCGATTCTCGGGTTATGTAATAAGGCCGCTAAGATTTATTTTTGGTTTCATTTTATTACTTGCTATTATTTTAACTATGTGGGATATATGATTTTATTAATTAGCCGAAAAAATGCAATGTTTTCAAAACTATAACACCTTGGTATTGTTTTTTAAAAAAAAAAAACGTTCCATCGGGTAACACCACTTAATATATGATAACAAAAGATAACTTGAATGGTTTCTAAAAACTTGTAACAATAATTAGACTGTAAGCAAGGATTTTTAAAAAGGGTTTTCTAAGAAAATTATCCGACAAACTTTCGTCTTAAAAGGTTTTCACTCCGTGACATGCCAGATCTGGTTGTGGTGTGCTGACCGGGGTTTGAGGTGTTACAAGTAAGACCATGTCTAGGACATTGGCATCGTATTAATTCGTATAAGACCCTGTCTGGGACAGAGGCATCGATATCTGAGTGCATGTAAGACCTCGTCTGGGACGTTGGCATTGTATGACTATTCTGAGCTTTCTGATCATCCTACTAGATTCCTATGGGTTCAACAGGCATGACTATGATATGAATGTCAAATCTGAGCTATGATCAATTATGTGATATTAAGTTCGATGCAGGTATGTTGTCTATACACTATTTGTGTATGTAAGGTAAGTATCTAAGTGATCTTACTATCGTGATAAGTACATGGAATTTGTGATATGATAAGAATTGTTTTGCCTAGATGAGCTATGTGTTCATATGATTCTTGAATGGTGAAAATGGCTAATGTGGTTAAAAGTGTATGAACCAAAACAAATATGTGAAAGTTTGCCAAGTGATTGATATATGCTTTCCATACCAAGTTTATTTGTATATGACTTACTAAGCTTTTGAAAAGCTTACTCTGTGTATGTATTTTCTCTATTTTATAGGTCGTCGAGGCTACTGAAGGCTCGAGATTGTCAAGGATCGTCATCACACTACTAAACTTATTTTGGTACCCTTTTAAAAATGTATATGGCTAATTATGGCATGTATAGGCTAGATAGGTGTATATGTTTATGAAGTGAGCATGGCCATGTGTATTGGCAAGTTTTTGAGTTGATAAATGTTTGAATGAATGAGTTATGAAGCAAATATTTAGTATGTTTTGATGCATATGAAATGGTTAAGTTTTGGTTAAGCAAATGGATGATACATGTTTGAAATGATGTAGGATTTAGTTTGTAATTTGGTATGAATGGAATTGGTATTGAATGAATGGATGAAGTGAACCATTTGACATGTTTTGGTTGCCATATATGCATATTATGTTTTGGTATATATATTGCTTGTAGGAAGACCCTAAGTGGGTGGCATATTGGCCTTGTAAAATGGCCTATAATGTCACACGATTGAGGTACACGGGCATGCCTAAGACCTTGGGTAAATTGACAGAATGTACCTTAAATTGCACACAGCCTCGACACGGGTGTGCTTGGTGGCCGTGTGAGAAATGGAAGTATATGATCTATTAGTACACGGCCTTAACACACGGGCATGCTTGGTGACCGTGTTGATTTTGGCAGTATACTATCACGGGAGGACACACGGGAGTGTCATGTAGCCGTGGGTGAGGCACGGCCTACCCCCACGGCCGTGTGTCCCCTGTATTTTAGAAAAGTTCCAAATTTTCATGAAATTTTGCATGTGTTTTGATTTAGTCCCGACTCAATTTATAAGCATGCTTAGGGTCTTAATGATCTACTTAAGGGACACCATGTTTGATATTGTTGAATGCATGTATGATTAATTCTATAAATGTTTTCGATCTATCTGGTAACACCTTTAACCCTATTCCGATGACGGTTTTGGGTTAGGGGTGTTACAAAACGAGTAATTTATCTCATTCTCATCGATCTCTTTGAGATGTGGATTCTCAAGCCTAGAAAGGTGGTTTGCTGTAAGATTTCCAGCCCCTTTCTTATCCTGAATTTCCAAATCAAATTCCTGCAATAGTAAAATCTATCTTATGAGTTGAGGTTTTGCATTAGATTTAGTTAGGAGATAGCGAAGAGCTGAATGGTCAGTGTAAACGAAAATGTTAGATAATATCAAATACTGTCTAAATTTATCAAATCCAAAAACCACGGCTAGCAATTATTTTTCTGTGGTAGTGTAGTTTTCTTGTACGGCCTTCAATGTCTTGCTAGCATAATAAATCAGTTGAAAATGCTTGTCTCTTCGCTATCCAAGAACTGCACCTACTGGAAAATCACTCTCATCACACATTAGTTCAAAGGGAAAATTCCAATCAGGTGCAATTATAATTGGAGCATTGATTAATTTATCTTTGAGTGTATTAAATGCTTCTAAATGTTCCTAATCAAAATTGAAAGGCACGGCTTTTTCTAGTTTTCTAGTAGTTTTGTTAAAGGCTTAGCTATTTTAGAATAATCTTCAATAAATCTTCTATAAAACCCAGCATGTCCTAAAAAGCTTCTAATAGCGTTAACTGAACTAGGAGGAGGTAATTTTTCTATGGTCTCAATTTTTGCTTTATCAACCTCAATCCCTTTACCAAAATTTTGTGATCTAACACAATCCCTTCTCGAACCATGAAGTGACACTTTTCCTAATTAAGCACAAGGCTCGTCTCCTTACATCTCATTGGAACTTGTTTTAAAATTTTAAGGCAAAGGTGAAAAGAATTACCAAATACCGAGAAGTCATCCATAAATACCTCCATAATATCTTCCACAAGTTTATCAAAGATGGCTAACATGCAGCGCTAAAAAGTAGCAGGAGCATTACATAATCCAAAATGCATTCTACGATAAGAAAGCGTACCATATGGACATCTAAATGTTGTCTTCTCTTGATCCTCAGGAGCTATTGGAATTTGGAAGTAGCCAGAGAGTCCATCTAGGAAGCAATAATACATATCCCAGATAATCTTTCTAACATTTGATCAATGAATGGTAAGGGAAAGTGATCTTTTCTCGTGGCATCATTCAACTTCCTATAGTCAATGCAAACTCTCCAACATGTGATTGTTTTTGTTGTGATTAATTCATTCCTTTTGTTGGCTACAAAAGTTATGCCTCCCTTCTTTGGAATAACCTGCACAGGGCTCACCCAAGTACTATCAAAAATAGGATAAATAACTCCAACATCTAGAAGTTTAATTACCTCAGCTTTAACAACTTCTTTCATGTTGGGATTTAGTCGTCTTTGAGCTTGCACACACGTTTTATATTCATCTTCCATTAAAATTTGATGGGTGCAAAACAAAGGGCTGATCCCTTTAATGTCAGAAATCTTCCAAGCTATGGCTCTTTTATGCTTCCTTAGTACTTGTAGTAGCTCATCTTTCTCATTGGGTCGCAAGTCTGAAGCAACAATTATCGGTAGTGTAGAATTGTCTCTGAAGAACACATACTCTAAGTGATTTGGAAATTGCTTTAGTTCCAATTTGAAAGGTTCTTCAATAGAGGGTTTTTGTTTTAGTTCGTCGTTCATATCAATGCCCTCATACTTTTTTTGTCTTGGGAAAGATGATCGTGTGTCAGAGTCTTAAAATTTTATAAAAAGAATGATCAAACCTGAAAACTAACTAAGACAACGATTGAGGCAAACACACCTATCGAACAGTAGTATAGTTTAGTGGCAAGACCAGATTGTCGAACCCAAAGGAACCAAAAGTACTAATACTAACTTTCTTTTTATTATTTAACCTAAGAATTAAAGGAATTGTTGTTTAACCTAAAATTAACTAACTACTAAGCTAAAGGTGCTAAGACAAAGAGAATGAATTGGGGAAATACTTGTGGGAAAAACCAATTGATTAAGACAATACCCGAGGAAAAATCCACCTAGACTTTACTTGTTATTTAACTCTGAACCAAACGATTTATTCACTTGACTTGATCCGTAGGATTCCCTAATTTATATTAATACCTCTCTCGATAACGTCTAACCCTAGGTTGATTAATTGAAATCTCTTTCTAATTAAAACCCCTAGAATTGCATTAACTCGATTTATGGACTCCCATATTAGGTTTGACCCTAATCCGGTAGATTTTCGTCATCCTATCTCTAGGGCTGCGATCAACTCCACTTAACTATGCTAGATCTACTCTTAGATAGGGTCTATTCCTCCTCTGCCTAGGAGCATAAGTGCTCAAATCAATATCCTAAAATATCAAAACAAGAATTAAGAACACATAGTTAAGAACAAATCAATTATTTATCATACAGCTCAGAAAACAATAATAAGATCCATCTTAGGTTTTATCCCCCTCAAGTATTTGAGGGGTTTAGTTCATAATGATAAAAGAATACATCTCAGAAGAAAATATAAAACAAAATATAAAGAAAACCCTAAAACCCCTAAAGGAATTGAAGGAGAGATCCTCAGTCTTGACTATGATTCCGGCTTCTTGAGATGAATTGCCTGGCTTTCTTTGAGTGAATCCCACAATTCGGCCCCTCTGGATTGGCTCTTTGGCCTAGCTGAACGCCCCCTTGAATGTTGGCCTCTAGGGTGTTTATATAGGATTTTCGAATGTTTTTATTTGCCTCTAAGTACCCTATTTTGAATAGAATTCAAATAGGTAACGTCAGGGACACGCCCATGGCACACCTCCGTGTAAGTCGAGGCCAGGCCATGTTCGGGTCTGTTAATGACGCACAACCATGTGGTCTTGGGCCCAGGCTGTGCCGATTTCGTGTTAGGCCCATTTTCTCCATTTTCAGCCCATTTCTCATTCATTTCAACATCCGGTGCTCTCTTGAGTATAAAACATGAAAACAAAGGATTAAGAGCACCTATTTCCATAATTAAAGGGATAAATCATCCAAAAGTATGCTAAATGTGGGATTAAAATATGTGTATATTATTATTTATCAAATACCCCCACACTTAAGCTTTTGCTTGTCATCAAGCAAAATTTTCAACTCACAATTAAAACGAACTTCCCCAATTCATAATATTCATCGATAACATTTCATCATAATTCATAGATAATTTAGACATGGATAATTTAACTCAAACATTCCTAAAGATTCAAACAATCAAAGTCATAAGTTTATAGCACGAAAAATATAGGTGTTTCCCCTTATCTAAATAATTACCTTTAATTCAAAATTGACAAGAGTTGATGAAACACCCCAAACCCAGCCCACGAGCTTTGACCAGATTTGGTATGTTCCTCAAGTAAACTGGTTTCAAAATTCTTTTGTAACTTAGAGAAAACATGTGTGATTCAAAAAAAAAAAATATTGTTTTGGGTTGGGCTTGTGTTGAAAATGGATTAAATTTTATTTTGAAAACCCTTTTTAATATTAAGTGATAAAACATATAGAGTATATTAAAAAATGAATTACTTAGTCTTTAACTCAATAAAAATTTGTAACATAATTAAACAATAAATGTAAATAAAATGGTTCACCATGGCCTTATGGCCTTATTACATCAAACAAATCCAAATAGTTCAAAGTACTTAAATGAAGTAAAATGTCCATTAAAATAAAACTTCCAAGTTGAGCATGGCCACCACAAGTTCTCGTCGGTCCATCCATCATTCATCACCAAACATGGTCCCACAATGGGTGAGTCAATGACTCAATGTGTACACAACACTAAATCATAATCGAATCAGCATAACAATTATTACACATTCATATCATAGCATACAAATTATGATGCATTCCCAAAACCCAAACCTATTAAGCCATCCGCTACACTACCCCTGCACTCAACCTCACATAATCGTGGGGACTACTAAGTCGACCCTCCTTCCGCTACACTCCATATCGCGGTCTTAGGTCACCGCATTCGTGGTCTTAGGTCACCACGCTCAGATTTCTGTGGTCTTAGGTCACCACATTTAGATTACTGTGGTCTTAGGTCACCACATTCAGATATCACGGTCTTAGGTCACTGTGTTTGTGGTCTTAGGTCACCACATTCACTTCCGCAAAAATAAACCCATATGCCCTATATAATAGTAATATGCATAAATATGCCAGAGTTCACATTCTTATTCTTATTCTAATGTTACAATTAACATATTTCATAATCCTAGTAGGAGTAGGAAACGTACCTGAGTATTTGTACCATAACATGGTACCTTAACCACTTTCATATTCTTAATATCACATATATTAATTAAATGTAGCCATAAAACATATTATGATATAGTGTGGGTACACACCGATTTGCTTAACGAATTCCTTGAAATCCCAAAAACCGATCTATTGCTTTAGATTTTAAGTCCCTACATTCGCCAACATGGTAATATTTAGCAAAGGCCTATTCGCCAAACTTAGTGTTTTTCTTCTAAAGCCTAATCGGCTATAACCCAAATCTCAAGGATTTATGTAGTCAACTTCTTACCTTTGGTGTCGATTTGATGACTATTCAAACTCAAATCATCGCTATGTTTCTTCTTGTATTCGCCAAGCCTTGAATCACTTAAATGATTAGTTTTGACTTTTTAAATGATTATCAAATAGATCTAGATATCAAATAAGGCCTTGGCGAATATACCTATGTGCTTACCTTCCAAATCTTAAATCCCAAATTGATCTTTTGTCTTAGGTGCTCGTCAAATCCTTATAATCATATGTTAGATCTAATCTAACATTGAATCATAATTATATAGCTAATGGTCGAATGTATTCATAGCTTACCTTAGATCTTAGAAATCTGGAGAACTCCTCTTTCTCTAGTCGACACCACCTAAATCCCAAATTCCTTCCATAGTTTCAACCAAAATATAAATATGAGGATTAGTCCCTAAATTTTGACAGCTTAAAAAGAAAAGGATGGAAACCGAGTCCGGATCTTACCTCATCAAGAATTCAATAGAACTCTTGCTTGAACTCTTAGCACTATTCGACTATGGCCCTGATATGTATCACAATTTTGGCTCTTGAGGCTTAGTGAGAAATCGGCTAGGGTTATTGGTACCTTTGGCTTTTGATTATGTTTGTAATAGAAGAAGAAAATAAAAGAGAAAAAGAGAACAATGGCAAAGAGAATTCAGCAAAGGAAGGAAAGAAAAGAATGGAGGAATTTGCCAGAGAATTTCGACAGAGGCTTTCTTGAAGAGAAAAGAATGAATGAAGAATGGCTTGTTTTCCTTCTATTGCCGAAATTCCTAGGCTAAAGTCCCCTACTTGGCCACCACTCTTCCTGTAACAGACCGAATTGGACCCTAATCGGAACGGTGGTTTTGGGACCACGAATCCGAGCTTGAGAAATATTTAAATATTATATTTAGTGTTTATTATATATGAATTTATGTGTGTGAAAGTTTCGTAGAAAAATTTTATCGTTTAAGTATTGAATTTGATAAAAAGGACTTAATCGCGTAAAAGGTAAAAGTGACATACTAAAGTGTAAGGTGCTAATTTGAGCATGGCTTTTTAATATGAAGTGTTAAATGGGTAAATAACCCATTTTTAAGTTAGTGGGTGGTATATGACATGATTGACCTTAAGTTTTATATTATATAATTTTATGATATAAGGTTAGTTTAGTAATTTGGTAATTATTTATTATATGTTAAAATAACCAAGAAAAGAAAGCCATCACCTTTTCACTCATCCATGGTCGAATGTGGAGGAAGAAAATAAGATTTAGATTCTTTGAAATTTCGGCACTTTGAAGCCAAAAATTCAAGGTGAGTTTTAGTTAGTTTTCGATAAATTTTACGTTTTTGAGATCGTTGCTTGACGTAGGTGACCCATGTTAAAATTTTTGAATCTAAGCATGCTTGATGTTAGGATATTGATAGATTCATATGTTTTTGATATTTGATGATGTTAAATAAAAGATAAGTTAAGAATTAGTATTTTATGTATTGGAAATTTTGATGAATTTTTGTGTTTAGGGCCAAATTGTAAAATGAAATTTTAGGGGGGTTTATTTGCAAAATAAGTGAAATGTGAGGACTTGTAAAGTCCCTAGGAATATTCGGCCCTTGTATAGTCTTAGCTAATTTGGTGTATTTTGTGTGTTATGCAAATAGGACTAAATTACAAAGTTGTGAAATATTAGGAGTAAAATAGTAATTTGCCCATTTATGTGCTTAGGGACTAAATTGAGATGAAATGTACTTGAATGAGCTAAATTTTAATGTGTTTTAGATCAAGAGCAAAGAAAAACAGATTTAGATCGGGGAAAGACGAAGGTTCTCGAATAGCCGATTTGCACGGTCTATCGACAACCGAGGTAAGTCCTTAAGCAAATATATGTCTAAAATTATTTATGTGACTTAATGGATGATGAAATTTAAATGTTTTGAGGATATATATATATATAAGATAGCCGAATGTAGATAAATATTTTAGCAAGAATGTGTTGTAAAATTTTAATTGAATTGATAAGTTCATGTGATATGGATTAAGTATGGTTTGTATAATTCTAGTTAGCTTGTAATGTGAATGAGATGGAAGTAATATTGTATTTCAGGCTTCGAGCCTAGCAGGCCTTGTGCCGGTGATTTATTTCGGCTTGAGCCTAGCGGCCTTGTGCTTGATTTATTTCGGGCTTTAATGCCTAGCGTGCTTCGTCTTGGTGATTTATTTCGGCTTTAATGCCTATCGAAGCTTCGTGCTTTGATTTATTTCGGGCTTTAATGCCTAGCAGGCTTTATGCCGGTGATATGTTATAAATGGAGGTTCTGAGAATCAAACAAGGTGAGATATATATATATAGTTATGTGCTAAAAGTTCGGGTAATAATTTGCCTACTATATTAGTAAGGAAGGAAGTGAGTTAAGTTCTTTTTGTTTTGAATCAAATGTGATGTGTAAAAATGGTCAATTGCTCAAGTACTATATTATGTAATGTCGAATCTATCATTGATGTGAATATACATAGCTATATGGGAAGTTGATAAAGTATATGTTCAGGATGACATAGTGATGATAATTGGTAAAAATGTGACCCTAGTATTCGGCTAGTGTATCCTATATATATATATATAGGAAAAATTTATGTACAATATTATTAGTTTGAAGATTAAAGTGTTTACCTGTATGTTCATTAAAAGTGTATGTGCTTAAGACTTACTAAGCCAGTGAGCTTACTCTGTTTATGTTTGTGTTCTATTTTATAGATCGATAATTCAACTACGGACTCAGGGGATCATCAAGACAGTCGACCACACTATCATTCTATTTGGTATAGTTATGTTTTGTAAACTTTCGAATCAAAGGCATGTATAGGCTTTGTTTTGATAAATAATGAATTATGTTGAATTGTAAATATAAATATGGCCTTGCGAATAAAATTTGTTGCTTTTGGTTAAGTTTAGGTTTCACATTTTGATATAGTAGCTTGCAATATAATACCATTAGACATGTGATTTCGGTCATGCTTTAAATCATATACATAAAATGATCATATGATATACATATATATATTGTAATGTTGGGATATGCACTTAGCTAATAAGGATAAATGTTGGATGCTAGATGATTTAAAGCATGTAATATGTTAGCAAGTTAATAGGTTGCTATATATATTTTTGAAAATGGTTTAGTAATGCTTGTTTATGTTGTTATTAAATTATCATGTTCGATATATATCATGAAAGTTTAGTTCATATTATGTTATGTGTGAAATACTAATGATCAAATTATAGTATACTTACTTGTAATATTCGCCATAGCATTGGTAGTTTGGAGTTTATATTTTATTTGATATTCGTATGCATTCGGACATGAATTTAGAATGGTTAAATTATTTTTGGTAAACATTTAGTGATAGAGGCATGAGATTAGGTATATATAGTTATATGATTTGTATTAATAACATTATAGATATATTTCTAAGTTAAGCACATTTGAAAAGGATACGATGAAGTTTACATGAGCTTGGCTTTGTAATTTGATCATGTCATCTATCACGAATTAACCGATAATGTAGATGGATGATAATGGTAATTAGCAAAGTTTTGTCATGTAGGTATATTTGTCTTAAATAATAATGCATCCGATTGGTATATATTGAATAAAGGTGATGTACATATTCGCTAATGTATTCAAAAAATGACCAAATGAATAGTCTTTTACTATTTGAATGAAACTTGTTTTATAAGATTGTAAAGCTATTATTTGTAATAAGCTTGTTAGCATTATAATTTTAAAATGAAAGTACATATTTGATTGCGATAGCATGGATTAATTACTATTTATTAAGGTAATAGTATTTGTATGAGTGCATTGATTGTGGTCTGATGAGTAATGCCTCGTAACCCTACTCCGGTGACGGATACGGGTTAGGGGTGTTACATTTTATTGGTATCAGAGCTACGGTTTAGTCGATTCTAGGACTACCGTAGTACGTAAGAGTCTAGCTATACATGCCTTTGAAATTTTATATGTGATAGTGTGGTGACTTCTGACAATTTCAATTGTATTTCATATAGTAAATGGATTCCGATCCCGATAGAGCCGTAGCTGATGACGTGGAGAGTGTTGCACCTGGTCTTGCACATGGATCAGCGCCATTAGACTCTCAACCAGTTACGGGTAACCACAAGGGAGAGGCTAAACAAGCCTTCTACCAAATGATGAATGAAGATTTAAAGTTTCTTGTTGGCATTCTTGAAATCAAAGAGTTTGTGACATTAGTCGAGCGAGCTTGCAAAGCTGAAGAGCTTGGGAAGGAGAAAAGAAAGGCTGAGACAGAAGCTAGAGACACTCGTAAAAGACCGTCGGGTAAGAATTTTCATTCTACATCTAAGAAGTTTAGAGATGACTTCAGTCGACATAAAGCTACTTCAGAAACACCTAGACGTGATCGACCTCCAGTGAGCTCCCGAGCTACCTCGATGGCCAGTGTTGATAATGTTCTACAGAATCGAGTTGAATGCAAACATTGTGAAAAATGGCATTCTGGGAGTTGTAGAGTTCGTGATCGGTCCTCGCTTTAAATGTGGATCCTCGCACCATTTTATTCGAGAGTGCCCAATGTTAGTGAAAGGTATCTGACCATGTAACTCTAGACCGAGCGAAGGCATCGACGGGCGCACCACCCGGCATTCGCAATGTAGGTGGTAGTCGAGAGGGACAAAGAACACGGCATTCATCAGGGGCTAGAGCTCCGGCTAGAGCTTATGTTACTCGAGCTGAGAGGATGCCGCTTCTCCGGATGTCATTACCGGTACTTTCACCCTTTATGATACTACCAGTAATTGCATTGATTGATCTTGGTTCGACCCATTTATATGTATGTGAAACTCGGTATTCAAGAAGACTCGCCATTGAGTCTCATGAGTTTGTGATTCGCGATCCAACCCTTTGGGTAGATGTGTGTTTGTTAATAAAGTGTGTAAAGGTTGCCCATTGATGATTCGGGATTTTTGCTTCCCGATCAATTTAATCTCAAGGTTTTCGATGAGTTTGATATAATTTTGGGAATGGACCGGTTAACTTCACATGATGCGTTGGTGAATTGCAAAAGAAAGCTTATCGATTTGAGACATTAGAATGGTGAGATCATTAGAATTGAATCCATGATTTAAGTGGGTTTCTACGCTTATATCCTCGATGTTAGCCCTAAGTATGTGAGAAAAGGGTGCTGCTTATTTGGCTTATGTAATTGGATAATAAATTGTCCGAGAAACAAAGTTGAATCTGCATCGATTGTATGTGAATACCTGATTTATTTCTGAAGAACTACCGGTTTACCCTCAAAGACGAGAGATTGAGTTTGGCATTGAATTAGTACGAGAACGACTCAATCTCAATAGCTCCATATCGGATAGCACCCATCGAGCTAAAAGAGTTGAAAGCACTGCTGCAAGAGTTAACAGATAGGGCTTTGCACGACCAAGTTTTTCTCCTTGGGTGCACCATTCTTTTGTGAAAAGAAAGATGGAACGATGCGAATGTGTATTGATTATCGAAACCTAATAAGGTAACTATAAAGAATAAGTACCGTTACCTCGAATTGATGATTTTTTGATCATTGAAAGGGGCTTCAGATTTTCAAGATAGATTTGAGATCGAATTATTATCGATTCTGAGTCGAGATACAGATGTGCCAAAGACTGCATTCCGGACGAGGTACGGACATTTTGAGTTTTTGGTTATGCCTTTTAGGCTTACTAATGCACCTGCTATTTTTATGGATTTGATGAATCGGGTTTTTAGACAGTTTTTGGATCGATTTGTGGTAGTGTTTATTGATGACATATTGATCTACTCCAAAGATGAAATCGAGCACGCTGAGCATTTGATATTAGTGCTACAAACTTTGCGAAATCAGCAGTTGTATGCGAAGTTTAGTAAGTGTGAGTTCTGGATGAAAGAGGTCAGCTTTTTGGGACATGTTGTTTCAAAGATCGTGCATTCGAGTTGATCCGAACAAAATCTCGGCTATACTTGATTAGAAGCCACCGAAAAATGTTTTCGAGATTCAAAGTTTTTTGGGACTTGCGGGTTACTATCGACGATTTGTGAAAGGTTTTTCTATGATAGCTACCCCGTTGACAAAGTTATTACAGAAAGATGTCAAGTTCGAGTGGTCAAAAAAGTGTCAGAAAAGTTTTGATCAGCTGAAAGCCCTTTTGATAGAAGCTCTAGTGTTAGTTCAACCTGAATCGGGTAAAGAATTTGTTGTTTATTCCGATGCTTCTTTAAATGGTTTGGGCTGCGTTTGATGCGGAAGGAAAAGTTGTAGCCTACGCTTCAAGACAATTGAAGTCGCATGAAAGAAATTACCCACATGACTTAGAACTTGCGACCATTGTTTTCGCATTGAAAATTTGGCGTCACTATTTATTTGGCGAGAAATGTTACATTTATTCAGATCATAAAAGTATAAAGTATTTAATGACTCAGAAGGATCTAAATTTGAGACAACGCAGATGGTTAGAATTGTTGAAAGACTATGAGTTGGTGATTGACTACCATCAGGGAAAAGCTAACGTTGTTACAGATGCGTTAAGTCAAAAATCATTGTTTGCTCTTCGTGCAATGAACGCACGATAACTATATACGGTGATGGTTCGATCATAATCGAGTTACAAGCAAGACTGATGTTTATTCAAAGAAATTTGTGATGCATGAAAGTTGACAAGGATTTGATTACTAGACGAATTAGTGTGAAAAGGTGCAGTCGATTTTCAGATTGATGCAAATGATTTGTTTGAATTTTAAAAGCCGAATGTGTTCAAAAACTCGATTTGATACGAGATGATTCGAGTGAGGCCCATAGTGGTCGATTATCAATACATCCGGGTAGCACAAAGATGTATAATGATTTGAAACAGTTCTATTGGTGGTAGGGCATGAAGCGGGATATATCTGAATTTGTTTCAAATGCTTAGTTTGTCGACAAGTAAAAGTTTGAACACCAAGTGCCATCCAGATTACTTGACCAATCATGATACCTGAATGGAAATGGGATAGAATTACAATGGATTTTGTATCCGGTCTTCCTATGACACCGAGTAAGAAAGATGCCATCTGGGTTATAGTTGATAGACTGACTAAATCAGCTCATTTTGTGCCGGTTCATACAGACTTTTCACTCGATAAACTTGTGAATTGTATGTATCGCATTGTGAGATTGCATGGTGTACCGAGATCCATTATTTTAGACAGAGACCCGAGATTTACATCACGATTTTGGAAGAAGTTGCAAGATACCTTAGGTACTAAACTACATTTTAGTACAGCCTTTCATCTATGCAGACAGACGGTGGTCACCCGAGTGAACTATTCGAGATACTTGAGGACATGTTGAGATGTTGCGTTCTTGAGTTTGAAGGTGCGTGGGAAAGATATTTACCTCGATTGAATTTGCCTATAACAACAGTTTCAATCTAGTATCAAATGGCGCCTATGAAGCCTTGTACGGCGAAAGTGTCGAACACCATTATAATTTGGATGAGCTCGGCGAGAATAAGATACACGGGTTGATTTGATTAAAGAAACTGAGCAAAGTAGCTATTATTAGAGACAATTTGAAAGTCGCTTGGATCGTCAAAAGTCTTATCTTGATAACGTAAAGACATTGAATTTTAGGTCGGAGATCGAGTATTTTTAAAGGTCTCTCCGTGGAAGAAAGTGCTCCGTTTTGGTAGAAAAGGCAAGTTGAGCCCGAGGTTCATTGGACCATATGAAATCATTAAGCGTGTTGGGCCTTGCTTATAGGTTGAAGCTACCCTCCGAATTAGAAAAGATACATGTATGTTTTCACGTTTCTATGCTCGTGAGATACTGATCGGATCCGTCACATGTGATTGCTCATTCGAGGTTGAGATACAACTGATATGACGATGAGGAAAAACTGATCCGTATTTTAACTCGGGAAATGAAAGAGTTAATAAACAAAAAGATTTCCTTAGTGAAAGTGTTATGGAATCGGCACGGAGTTGAAGAGGCTACGTGGGAGCCTGAAGATTCAATGAAGCAACAATATCCGACGTTGTTTAACGGTAAGATTTTCGGGGACGAAAATCCTTAAGGGGGAGAGTTGTAACAAACTGAATTGGACCCTAATCGGAAAGGTGGTTTTGGGACCATGAATCTGAGCCAGAAATATTTAAATATTATATTTAGTGTTTATTATATATGAATTTATGTGTGTGAAAGTTTCAGAAAAATTTTATCGTTTAAGTATTGAATTTGATAAAAGGACTTTATCGCGTAAAAGGTAAAAGTGGCATACTAAAGTGTAAGGTGCTAATTTGAGCATGGCTTTTAATTTGAAGTGTTAAATGGGTAAATAACCCATTTTAAGTTAGTGGGTGGTATATGACATGATTGACCTTAAGTTTTATATTATATAATTTTATGATATAAGGTTAGTTTAGTAATTTGGTAATTATTTATTATATGTTAAAATAACCAAGAAAAGAAAGCCATCACCTTTTACTCATCCATGGACGAATGTGGAGGAAGAAAATAAGCTTTAGATTCTTTGAAATTTCGCACTTTGAATTCAAAAATTCAAGGTGAGTTTTAGTTAGTTTTCGATAAATTTTACGTTTTGAGATCGTTGCTTGAACCGTGTAATGACCCATGTTAAAATTTTTGAATCTAAGCATGCTTGATGTTCGCTATTGATAGATTCATATGTTTTTGATATTTGATGATGTTAAATAAAAGATAAGTTAAGAATTAGTATTTTATGTATTGGAAATTTTGATGAATTTTTGTGTTTAGGGCCAAATTGTAAAAATGAAATTTTAGGGGGGTTTATTTGCAAAATAAGTGAAATGTGAGGACTTGTAAAGTCCCTAGGAATATTCGGCCCTTGTATAGTCTTAGCTAATTTGGTGTATTTTGTGTGTTATGCAAATAGGACTAAATTACAAAGTTGTGAAATATTAGGGGTAAAATAGTAATTTGCCCATTTATGTGCTTAGGGACTAAATTGAGATGAAATGTACTTGAATGAGTTAAATTTTAATGTGTTTTAGATCAATAGCAAAGAAAAGCAGATTTAGATCGGGGAAAGACGAAGGTTCTCGAATAATGATTTGCGGTCTATCGACAACCGAGGTAAGTCCTTAACAAATATATGTCCAAAATTATTTATGTGACTTAATGGATGATGAAATTTAAATGTTTTGAGGATATATATTGTAACACCCTAAAAATCCGAGTGTTTATATATTGCATGAATTGGTGTTTAGGTTTTTAAAGGAAAATTTCCTACTTTTATTTTCGTGCTTATTGAAGTCCTAAAGAAGAGTATAGCATAATTTGGATAAGGAATAAATTTAATATTTGAGAATTTATTGAAGAGAAGCAAGTGTCATTAATACTTAAGTTAAATTAAGTGTTAATGAGTGACATAAGTTGAGTACATGGCATGGTGGTGTTGGCGCATGAGTTATAGCATGAGGGGAGAGGTTCGAATCCCTTGTATAGCATCTAGATGAATTTTTATTTTTAATTTTCTGCACATGTATAGCAAGTGTCGGCCAAGAGCTTATATGGTAAGTGTTGACCATGTTATTTTTGGTTAGTGTATCAAAGGATTAAGGAAATAGTTAACTTATGGCATGGAATCAAAAACTTAAGGAAAGATAGGGGAACATAAGGCACATATCAAGGAAAATTTTGAAACAAAATCATGGCCAATTGACCATGTTTTTGGACGGCAACTTGGTATAGGGAGGGAGCCGAATTTTAGTGTTAGTTTGGCTAAGAATTTGCATTTTTCTCTTTAGTCATTCCTAGCAACCTAGTGCAGAATTTTTCATCCCTCTTCTCAATTTTCCCCTTTGGCCGAAATTGAACCTTGGTAAAGCCAAATTCTTTTGACCATTTGGTCACTTTTATTCATCTTGTGAGTTTCTCTTGTGTTTCTTCTTAGTGCCGAAATCATCTACACCAAAGCCATTCCTTTTCTTTTCTTTTTACCATGGCCGAATGTACCTAACTCCAAAAATCCATCTTTTTCTTCTCTTCTCTTTGAAATCAAACAACATCATCACCATCTCTTCTTTCATATTTTAATTCCTCTCATTCAAAGTTTCTTCATCAAACTCTCTCATGGCCGAATGCTAGAGTGCCCTTAGCCGAATCTTTATTTCTTTTTCTTTGATTCCACAAAGCCGAAATCTTCATCCATCACAAACACCTTTCTCAATCCTTTCTTTTCGATCGTGGAAAATAGGTAAGGGATTCTTCTTTTTCATTTTCGATTAATTAATAGTGTTATGGCCGAATATTGATGGTGTTATGAAGGACTATTTGGATCGAAATAAACGTTCGTTCTAATAACGTTTCATTCGTTATTATATAGTGCAATAACGGAAGATCGAAACTCAAGTGATCGGGAGAATCGTAGAAACGTGGGAATCGATTTATTGTGGTAAGGAAATCTCATCCTTTAAAGCCTCTAGTACTATTTCGAAATTTTTTTGATTTAACTAATATTCCTTTGGATCTTGAAGACTTTCAAAATAGGGAAGAAAAGGGCGGTGGTTAGTCATATTAAGAGGGGCGGATCTGTAAATCCCCCATTTAAACGAAGAGCGATTTCGGCAGTCTAGGATTTTCCACCGGGTTGTGGATCATCTTCCGAAGGGAGTCAATTATTTGAAGTGGTACGAACTTCTGAGCCATTATACGTTGGTGGATTCTCGGTGACTAACGAATCAATAAACGAGGAGAAGCCGAAAATCGAAGTGATTCAAAATCAAGAGGGTAAGATTTTGGATCTATTATCGATTAAGTATATTTATACGAAATAGTGTTCTGACGGATCGAAATATGTTTTAGGTGCCGAGGAGCGAGAAGGATTAGTACTCTCGGTATCGAGGTGTGTAACTTCACACTTTTTCTCCGGTTGGATGTCAATTTCGGTATTGAAGTAAAATCGTAAAAACGACTAGATCGGTATAAAACGTAAAAACTGATATTTTGACGAAAATACGTGAAAACGACTAAAATCATGAAAATTACGAAAACGCCCTCGAGAACTTACTTGTTATTATGTAAATTGTATGTTTCGTGAAAATGGGCCGTAAAATATGCTAGATCGATAATTTGGTCCGAAAGCTCAGTTAAATTGATAATTGGGCGAAATCTGTTTGGTTGTAAATTGGTAAAATCTCGCTAGATCGATAATTGGGCGAAAACTCGTTAAGTTGAAAATCGGGTCAAATCTACGTATGAATGTAAATTGGGCGAAATCTCTGCTAGATCGTTAAATGGGCCGTAAACTCAGTCAAATTGATAAATGGGCTAAAATACTTGCTAGATCGTAAAATTTGGGCTTAAATTGATAAATAGTAATTAGGCCAAAGTGTTATTTTGGGCCTTAATAAAGATTTGGAAATATTAACTCTTGTAATGGGCCTTTTAATAAAATTTTGTATGACCATAGTTTACTATTGCATACATATTGCATGGGTTGGGAAATGATGAAGAGAAGAAGGCCTGTTGCCAAAAATCTAGTTCGGTGGCTCTGCCACAAAATTATGGCTTTTGCCTCTAGTTCGGTGGCTCTGCCACAAAAGTTATAAATGGCTATTTGCCTCTAGTTCGGTGGCTCTGCCACAAAATAATAATTGGCTCAATGCCTCTAGTTCGGTGACTTTGTCACAATCTAGTTCGGTGGCTATGCCACAAAATATAATTTGGCTTAATGCCTATGATTGGTGTGATGGCGGGGTGGGTTGACTTGATCCCCACAGGTGTGATGGTTGGTACGGGGGTGTGTAGCGGATGGAACTAGGTTTGGGAGGGAAAAACTCATTTTTACATGCATGCTATTAATTATGTTATTCATTATATTATTTTGCTTATGGGCTCAAGGCCCAAACCTCAGAATTGAAAATCGGCCCAAGGACAAGTAAGTGAGTTATACACTGAGTTCTAAGTAACTCACCCCCTTTAAATTTTTCCATCTCAGGTAATGGAAATTGACGTGGACTTGGGCCGAGGATGACTTCGTGGAGGCCATACTGCAAAACATGGGTTTATTAAACTCGAACTTTTAATAAGTATTTTTACAATTTTGGGTTATTGTAATAAGGGCCTCTATAAATAATTTATGGATTTTATGTGTGTTTGGTTTTAAACTATACTTTGGACTTTTAAATATGGGCTATAATTATATGATGTTTTTATTAAAATAAATTTGGGTTTTTCAAGTATATGAAATTCTTTTATAAATATTTTATTATTGTTAACTCTCAAATAAATTACCTAAGGGTTTTGATAATACAATGTTAATAATGTTTTTTCAACTAATGTTTTTCTAATATTTATCAAATTAAAATACTCTTTTAATTATATTAAATCTCAAATAATATTGTAGTTTTCAACTTATTGAAGATTTTAAAATTTCGATTCATGTAACAAGCCAAATCTAGTCTCAATGCATAAACGGGTTTGGGGAGTTACATATATATAAGATAGCCGAATGTAGATAAATATTTTAGTAAGAATGTGTTGTAAAATTTTAATTGAATTGATAAGTTCATGTGATATGGATTAAGTATGGTTTGTATAATTACGGTTAGCTTGTAATGTGAATGAGATGGAAGTAATATTGTATTTGGGCTTGAGCCTAGCGTGCCTTGTGCTGGTGATTTATTTCAGCTTGAGCCTAATGTGCCTTGTGCTTGATTTATTTCGCTTTAATGCTAGCAAGCTTCGTCTTGGTGATTTATTTCGGCTTTAATGCTAGCGTGCTTCGTGCGATGATTTATTTCGGGCTTTAATGCTAGCAGTGCTTCGTCTTTGATTTATTTTGGGCTTTAATGCCTAGCAAGCTTCGTGCCGGTGATTTATTTCGGGCTTTAATGCCTAGCAGGCTTTATGGCAGTGATATGTTATAAATGGAGGTTCTGAGAATCAAACAAGGTGAGATATATATATAGTTATGTGCTAAAAGTTCGGGTAAGAATTTGCTTACTATATTAGTAAGGAAGAAAGTGAGTTAAGTTCTTTTTGTTTTGAATCAAATGTGATGTGTAAAATGGTCAATTGCTCAAGTACTATATTATATAATGTCGAATCTATCATTGATGTGAATATACATAGCTATATGGGAAGTTGATAAAGTATATGTTCGGATGACATAGTGATGATAATTGGTAAAAATGTGACCCTAGTATTCGGCTAGTGTATCCTATATATATATATATATATAGGAAAAATTTATGTACAATATTATTAGTTTGAAGATTAAAGTGTTTACATGTTTGTTCATTAAAAGTGTATGTGCTTAAGACTTACTAAGCGGTGAGCTTACTTTGTTTATGTTTGTGTTCTATTTTATAGATCGATAATTCAACTACGGACTCAGGGGATCATCAAGACAGTTGACCACACTATCACTCTCTTTGGTATAGTTATGTTTTGTAAACTTTCGAATCAAAGGCATGTATAGGCTTTGTTTTGATAAATAATTAATTATGTTGAATTGTAAATATAAATATGGCCTTCGAATAAGGTCGTTGCTTTTAGTTAAGTTTAGGTTTCACATTTTGATATAGTAGCTTGCAATATAATACCATTAGACATGTGATTTCGGTCATGCTTTAAGTCATATACATAAAATGATCATATGATATACATATATATATATATATATATATTGTAATGTTGGGATATGCACTTAGCTAATAAGGATAAATGTTGGATGCTAGATGATTTAAAGCATGTAATATGTTAGCAAGTTAATAGGTTGCTATATATATTTTTGAAAATGGTTTAGTAATGCTTGTTTATGTTGTTATTAAATTATCATGTTAGGATATATATCATGAAAGTTTAGTTCATATTATGTTATGTGTGAAATACTAATGATCAAATTATAGTATACTTACTTGTAATATTCAGCCATAGCATTGGTAGTTTGGAGTTTATATTTTTATTTGATATTCATATGCATTTGGACATGAATTTAGAATGGTTAAATTATTTTTGGTGAACATTTAGTGATAGGGCGCATGAGATTAGGTATATGTAGTTATATGATTTGTATTAATAACATTATAGATATATTTCTAAGTTAAGCACATTTGAAAAGGATATGATGAAGTTTACATGAGCGTGGCTTTGCGTAATTTGATCATGTCATCTATCACGAATTAACTGATAATGTAGATGGATGATAATGGCAATTAGCAAAGTTTTGTCATGTAGGTATATTTTTCTTAAATAATAATGCATCTAATTGGTATATATTGAATAAAGGTGATGTACATATTCGCTAATGTATTAAAAAAATGACCAAATGAATAGTCTTTTACTATTTGAATGAAACTTGTTTTTATAAGATAGTAAAGCTATTATTTGTAATAAGCTTGTTAGCATTATAATTTTAAAATGAAAGTACATATTTGATTGCGATAGCATGGATTAATTACTATTAATTAAGGTAATAGTATTTGTATGAGTGCGTTGATTGTGGTTTGATGAGTAATGCCTCGTAACCCTACTCCCACGACGGATACGGGTTAGGGGTGTTACACTTCCTATGTGATAATTATCACTTTATCAAAAGAATTAATCCAACAATTATCTCCTATTTAGCATGAAATTCTAAAGGAAATAAAACTCCTCTTTAAGAGCCCTCATGCCGTCCACCTCTCGCTTTTTGTAGCAAAATAAAACTTCTTTTATTTGCTTCCTAAGTGACTCGATCCTCGCCCAAATACACTTGCATGTGGTGCCATTTCCAGAGGCCCTAAGTGGCATCTTGAGGCCACTTTTCCAAGCCTGTTTGTGTGTCAAATTTCACATACTTTTTCTCTTAAGGCCACCTTGCCTTAATTTCCTCTTTTAAACTTTAAAACTCGACATTTCTAAGTCATTTCTAAGTTTCCAAAAATTTTCGTTTGGCTCTTTAAACTTGAGATTTCCTTACATTTCCTAGTTTCCAGAAATGTTCACTTTCCTCTTTTGAATCATTTCTAAATCATTTTCCTAGTTTCCATAAATGTTCACTTACCTCTTTTGGATCATTTCTAAATCATTTTCCTAGTTTCCATAAATGTTCACTTTCCTCTTTTAACTTAGCATTCCCATACATTTTTCGGTTTCCAAAATGTTCAAAATTTATTCTTAACACATAAAACATGTCACTTACATAATTAAACTGAAAATGCATAGGCCCTTTTCAGGATGTTACGATTCTACCCTTTAAAATAATTTCGTCCTCGAAATTACTTAAGTAATCGTACATCCTAACTCACCACACTACACTACTGCTGCGCACTCTGATCTTAAAACTAACACATCTCCTATGCACAATTCCAAAGTTCACATCCAAGGTTTCATACCATTCACTTGCAATACAAGAACGAACTAGCTCTATAATAAACCGGGCAATAAAGGCATTTTGGAAATAAGAAACTTACCCGTTGTCATATCTGGCACATCACTCTCCTCGCGACGGCCAATTGCATAAACCAACCTTGGTTGCCTTGCATCAGAACTTTCAGCACCTCCGCTTGGTGCTCCACGACCACGGCCGGAACCATTTCGTCCATGGTTCGGACCACGACCTAGTTGAAGTTGCTATCCTCCTCTACCAGCCTGACTAACATTCTGAGCTGCTGGTCGACTTTCATCTGTTTGCTTAGGACAATCCTTGATCATATGGTCCTTGGACCCACACCTAAAACATCCTCCGATTTTCTTCCAGCACTCTCCTAAGTGCTTCTTTCTACACACATCACAAGGATGATACTGCCCTCCAGAACCAACTTGCTGACCTCGCGACCCATTAACTCTAGGCCTCTTCTGTACATTTCCCGATGATCCTGACGACTCATAATCCCTCTTGGGTCTATTCCTATCAGAGTTTTGCTTAACCAAGTCCTTGATTCCCTCGACCACCTTAGCCTTTTCTACTAATGCGAAAAACTCCTGCTCTTGATGTGGAGCTATCAATAACCTTAGGTCATCCCTTAAACTGTCTTCAAAATGGACACATCTCTCATGTTCCGTTGCCACTACTCCTCGAGCATATCGGCTCAACCTCGTAAATTCACTTCATATGTCAAGCTCTTCGACTTGTTTCCTTGAACCGACCCTAGAAAAGCTTTCCTCCGCTCATCAATATATCGTGTCCGACATACTTTTTCTGATATGCCTCGTTAGCATACACCTGTGTCGATCCTCAGCAGCGGTACCATCCCTCACTGTTAACCACCATTGATACGCTTCATCTCGTAGTAGTGCCACCATTCCTTTCAACTTCGCCTCCGGGGTCAGATCGAGCTCATCCATAATGCGCTTGGTTGCCTCCAACCAATATTCGGCCGTACTGGGTGCTACACCCGATACGCCACGAAACACCTCAACTCTATTGGCTCGGAGTCACTCGGGTATAGATTTTTGAGCTCCCATATTTCCACCCGTGCTAGCCACCATTTCCAAAACTCATAGCATAGCCTGCAACACAGCATCATCCCCCGTCTGAGCTTGCTGCTCAACACCAACAGCTGGGGGGGTGGTGGCGGTGGTAACTCATTGTCAGACCCTTGACCCGATCTAACGAGTTTTGACACAGTTATTCTTCCTCTACCGCGTCCTTGACGACCGCGTCCTCTAGAACTCATATCTAATGATGCGCTTTAATCTGATTTAAGAAATTTTATAAATTAGTTTTTATTCCACTGATTAACCGCGAAGAAGTTTTATGAAAATAATTTTTAGGAGTGGTTCTTTCGTATTCATACATGCACGCAGTCTTTACATTCATACATCCATCAATCAATTATGAACTTTCGTTTATTCAGAGAAATGTTGTAGTTTTCATTGTTGTTGTTTTTCCACTACCCAAGGGTATTTACGGAATTTGTCCTACAGGGGTATTTTCGTAATTTGTCAAATAGGGTTCCTTGGTGATTTTGTCACAAAATATTTTGGTATTTTTTAAATTCTAGGGGTATTTTGGAAAATTTTTAAAATCAGGGTATTTCAAAATTTTAGACCTTGGGGTATTTTGGTAATTTTTCCACAAACCGGGTAAATTGTAAAATTTTAATAAATCGGGATATTTTAGAAATTACAAAACTTTGAGGGTTCTTTTTGAGAATTGTACTTTCCAAAACGGTGGTGTTGCAAAAATTTTGGAAATCAGGGTCATTTTGGTAATTTTGTAAGTTAGGGCAATTTTGTAGTTTTTCCAAAATCAAGGTATTTTTGATAGTTTGCAAATTAGGGTTTTTGAACATTTATAAAATAATGAAATTTTGGCAAAAGCTGTTGAGTAGTTGGACATTTTATAAACCAAGGGCATTTTGTAATTTTACCACTAGGGGTATTTTGTAATTTAAAATCGAAATTTTTCAAAAATTGTGTAGGAAAAATAATTTTCACAAATTAAAGAAAAATGATTTTAAGAGTTTTTAAAATTAGGTTCTTATTAAAAAAACATGGCTAGTTCCTTTCGGGTTTTAGTTATTGGGTTTAGCCTATGACCGAAGTCTTCTTGGTCGGGGTGAACCAAAGCTACGCACTGTGCGGATTTGAGTGGAGAGGAGGTGAGTCACACAGATTGCTTAAGTACCAAGCTCCCATGAAACCATTCCTAGGCATGCGCACAGAGGTTGCCACGCCTCTCGAGCCCTCGGATTAGGGTGAACCAAAGTCGCACTGGTAGGATTCTGCGAAGAGGAGGTGAGTCACTAGGATCGCTTAAATACCGTGCTCTTCCGGATCCAATCCTAGACATGCGTACCATGGTTGCCACATCCTAACTCGATTGACTTAGCCATAGGTTTGTTTAGTGCATTAAGTCTTATGTATTTGTGTTTGAGTAGACTAATCTAGGGTTCAAGTTCTATCATACTATTCTACGTTCCATTCCTTTTCTACCCTTCTATAATTCACATAATCACACAGATAGTTAGGGGTAGAAAAGGAATAGAACGTAGAATAGCATGATAGGAACTTGAACTCTGATACCAAACTGAAACACCCCAAACCCAGCCCACAAGCTTTGACCAGATTTGGTATGTTCCTCAAGTAAACTGGTTTCAAAATTCTTTTGTAACTTAGAGAAAACTTGTGTGATTCAAAAAAAAGTATTGTTTTGGGTTGGGCTTGTGTTGAAAATGGATTAAATTTTATTTTGAAAACCCCTTTTTAATATTAAGTGATAAAACATATAGAGTATATTAAAAAAAATGAATTACTTAGTCTTTAACTCAATAAAAATTTGTAACATAATTAAACAATAAACAGAAATAAAATGGTTCACCATGGCCTTATGGCCTTATTACATCAAACAAATCCAAATAGCTCAAAGTACTTAAATGAAGTAAAAATGTCCATTAAAAATAAAAACTTCCAAGTTGAGCATGGCCACCACAAGTTCTGCCGTCCCGGTCCATCACTGTTCATCACCTGAAACATGGTCCCACAATGGGGTGAGTCAACAGACTCAATGTGTACACAGCACTAAATCATAATCGAATCAGGCATAACAATTATTACACATTCATATCATAGCATACAAATTATGATGCATTCCCAAAACCCAAACCTATTAAGCCATCCGCTACACTCCTCCGTACCAACCTGTACACCGTGGGGACTACTAAGTCGACCCTCCTTCCGCTACACTCCATATCGCGGTCTTAGGTCACCGCATTCGTGGTCTTAGGTCACCACGTTCAGATTTCTGTGGTCTTAGGTCAGCACATTCAGATTACTGTGGTCTTAGGCCCCCACATTCAGAGATCACGGTCTTAGGTCACTGTGTTTGTGGTCTTAGGTCACCACATTCACTTCCCCAAAAATAAACCCATATGCCCCATATAATAGTAATATGCATAAATACACCAAAGTTCACATTCTTATTCTTATTCTCATGTTACAATTAACATATTTCATAATCCTAGTAGGAGTAGGAAACGTGCACGAGTACTTTGTACCATAACATGGTACCTTAACCACTTTCATATTCTTAATATCACATATATTAATTAAACGTAGCCATAAAACATATTATGATATAGTGTGGGGTACACACCTGATTTGCTTAACAATTTCACTGAAATCCCAAAAATCCTATCTACTGCCTTAGATCTTTAACTCCCTACATTCGCCCATATTAAAGTTTTAATGAAAACCCATTCGTACAAAATCAAATCCTAGTAGGATTTGTACACTAAAACTTACCTTGATGCCGATTTGCTTATCACTCAAATCCCGAAAACTTTGCTATACTCCTCCTTGTATTCGGCCAAACACTGGATCTCTACATAGGTTAGTTTCGACTTTTTAACATGTAAGAAATAGATCTTAGTATCAATGCAGGCCTTGGCCGAATGCTATAGATACTTACCTTGTGGATTTTAAATCCCGAAACTCACCGAATAACTAGGGAACATGTGGCCTATGGTGTACCTTCGGGAAAAGAACTTCTCCTTCTTGTAGTTGACTTAAACAAATCCCGAAAAGATCTCTTCAAAGTTTCGTCAACAAGATATTAATGGGGTTAGTCCTAGATTTTGGCAAATCTTAAAAGAAAAAGGATGAAAATCGAATGATAACTAGTTCTTACCCTTAATGCAGAAGTCGACAACCCCTTGTTTGAAGTCTCAAAACTATTCGGTTATGGCCTTGATTTTAGCAAACTTTTGGCTTTTGAAAGATTATGAAAGAAAAAGAGAAAAGAGTTTGAGCAATTTGGTAATGAAGTTTCGGCTACACAAGAGTAATTCATTTTTTTTAATATACTCTATATGTTTTATCACTTAATATTAAAAAGGGGTTTTCAACACAAGCCCAACCCAAAACAATATTTTTTTTTTGAATCACACAAGTTTTCTAAGTTACAAAAGAATTTTGAAACCAGGTTTACTTGAGGAACATACCAAATCTGGTCAAAGCTCGTGGGCCGGTTTGGGGCTCGATATGTTGAAACACCCCAAACCCAAATTTCACGAGCCTTGATCGGATTTGGTATGTTCCGATGTAAACCGTTTTCATTCTTTTCTTACTTAGGAAAAACTTGTGTGATTTGAAAAAGATCATTTTGGGTTGGGCTTGAGATGAAAACAAGTTTATTTCATTATGAAAAATCCTTTACTTTAAGTGACAAAACGTTTGGGCTTTGTTTTAAAAATAGATTTACTTAATCTTTTAATAAGTAAAAGTTTGTAAGCTTAATAAACAAAAAAGAATAAAATAATTCTACTAAGGTCTTATTACATCAAATAAGTCCCAAAATTTAAATTCAAAATACTTAAAGTAAAATAGTCCAAATAAAAGAAATTTGAACTTCACATGGCCTCCACTAAGCATCTGCCGTCCCGGTCCATCACCGGTCGTCACCGAAAAGTAATCCCACAACGGGTGAGTCAATGACTCAATGTGTAACCAACACTAAAATTTAATATTTCGGGCATACAAGTATCATACATGTTCATAAAGCATTTAAACAATATAATGCAACCCAACCCAAACCTATATGCCATCCGCTACACACCACCGTACCATCTTGCACACCGTGGGGACTACTAAGTCAACCCTCCATCCGCTACACACCATCGAGGCGATCATCACCGCAATGACGTGCTCTTATCGCCCTTATAAAATTTGCGGTCTTAGGTCACCATATTCAAATATTGTGGTCTTAGGTCACCACATTCAGATATCGTGGTCTTAGGTCACCACATTCACTTCCCCTTTCTCATAATATCCCATATGCCCCATATCATACATATCATGCATATCATGCTTTAATTCACATTCTCATCACTTTTCACATGTTAAAAATAACATATATTAATAATCCTAGTAGGAGTAGGAAATGTACTTGAGTACTTTTGTACCATAGCATGGTATCTTAGACATATTCACATTCTTATAAACATGCACATATTAATTATTGCCATAAATCTTATTAAAAAGTAGTGTAGTACACACCGATTCGCAAGGCTTCCAATCCAAATCCCAAAAGCTTGATCTAATGCCTTAGATCTTAAATCTCTACATTTAATTAATCATTTAATACTTAGTAAGCCATTCGCCATAAATCCAAATCCTAGTAGGATTAGTACACTAAAACTTACATTGGTGCCAAATCCTAAAATCTTCACTATACTCTTTCTTGTATTCTAAAAACTTTAAATCACTTTAACAAATTAGTTTTAGCTTTTGAATAAATATGAACTAGATCTAAAATACCAAAAATAGGCCTTGGCGAATATTCTATGTCTTACCTTATCGATTTTAAATCCCAAAATTCACCGAATAACTAGGAACACGCGGCCTATGGTGTACCTTCTGAAAAGAACTTCTCCTTCTTGTAGTTGACTTAAACAAATCCGAAAAGATCTCTTCAAAGTTTCGCAACAAGATATTAATGGGGTTAGTCCTAGATTTCGACAAATCTTAAAAGAAAAGGATGAAAATCGAATGATAACTAGTTCTTACCCTTAATATGTAAGTCGACAACCCCTTGTTTGAAGTCTCAAAACTATTCAATTTGTGGCCTTGATTTTAGCAAACTTTCACTTTTGGAAGATTATGAAAGAAAAGAGAAAAGAGTTTGAGCAATTTGGTAATGAAGTTTGACTACACAAGGTGTATTTTCTGACAGCAAAACAATGAAGAAAGGAGATATTTGCTAGAGAGAATTTGGCGAGAGAGAGTTAGAAGAAGGAATAAATGGCCCTCTTTTCCTTTTATAACTGAAATTACTAACTTAGAATCCCTTACTTGGCCATCACTCTTCTATTTTGATAGCTTTATCTCTTTAATTAAAAATTAAAGAATAATCCTCAATTATCTCTTTGAAAATAATCTAAAATAAATCATCATTTATCCATCTATTTAGCCAAGTTTTAAGGAGAATTAAACTCTTCCTTAAGAATCCTATTGTCAGTCCATTGCTTCCTCTTTAAGTAATTAAATAAAAATCACTTAAAGTCTTAGCTAGATGCCATCCACCCCTTCCCTTGATGAGTAGAATTTAAACTTATTCTATTGGACTCCTTGTGGCCATACGAGGCCCAAATTATCCACCTAAGTGGCGCCTCCCTATGATTAGTTTAGCTTTAATAATGAATTGGGCATAAGCCCAATTCAGATGCAAAACACTCTCGTAAATGCTCTCCTTGTGCTCAACCTAAGCTTGCACACATGTTGGTGGCGTCATTTATTGGGCTTTAAGTGGTGCCTCCTTGCCACTTTTCCAAGCCTTGTCCTTGTGTCAAATTCCTCCTATTAATTTTCTTAAGGCCACCTTGCCTTAGTTTCCTCTTTTAAACTTTAAAACTTGACATTTCCTTACATTTCTAGGTTTCCAAAACGTTCGTTTCCTCCTTTAACCTAACATTTCCTTACATTTCCAAGTTTCCAAATGTTTACTTTCCTCTTTGAATCATTTCTAAATCATTTCCTTACATTTCCTAGTTTCCAAAAATGTTCACTTTGAACTTAACATTTCCTTACATTTCCATACATTTCCAAGCTTCCTCTTAAGACTTAATATTTTCTAAAGCATTTCCTTACATTTCCTTACATTTCCAAGCTTCCTCTTAAGACTTAATATTTTTAAAGCATTTACTTACATTTCCATACATTTTCAGGTTTCCAAAATGTTTACTTTCCTCTTTTAACTTAAGTTTCCAAAATGTTCACTTTCCTCTTTTAACTTAAGTTTCCAAAATGTTCACTTTCCTCTTTTAACTTAACATTTCCAAGTTTCCAAAATGTTCACTTTGAACTTAACATTTCCTTACATTTCCATACATTTCCATACATTTTCAAGGTTCTAAAAATGCACACCACATATCACAGTAAACATGCTATTTCATAAAATTAAGCAAAGATGCACACAATGCGATTCGAACCTCTTCCCTCAAAGTACTTCACTTGATGCCATAACCCTTGCACCTTAGGTGGCGTCCCTTGCCACTTTTCCACATCACTTCTTGTTTTTAACTTAAAAACCAATAATTGTCCAAAGCTTTCTCTTCTATCCTAGGATTTTAAAACCCTTAATTCACTTCCAAACACCGCCAAAACCTACTACTTATGAATTATGCACAAACGATAACCTTTAATCTAGGATGTTACAGCTTAGTAACATCCTAAAAAAACCTATGCATTTTGGTTTAATTGTATGAAGTGACATGTTTTATGTGTTAAGAATAAATTTTGAACATTTTTGGAAACCTAAAAAATGTATGGAAATGCTAAGTTTAAAAGAGGAAAGTGAACATTTTTGGAAACTTGGAAATGTTAAGTTTAAAAGAGGAAAGTGAACATTTTGGAAACTTCAAATGTAAGGAAATGTTTTAGAAATGTTAAGTTTAAAAGAGGAAACTAAGGCAAAGTGGTCTTAAGAAAATTAATAGAAGAAATTTGACACAAGAACGGGCTTGGAGAAGTGGCTAGGAGGCACCACTTAAAGCCCAAGAAGTGACGCCACAATCAAGGGGAAGGAGCCTAGGTTCGAGTCACGTGAAGCAAATAAAAGAGTTTTATTTTGCTGCAAGGAGCAAGGGAGTTGGATGGCACCAAGGCACTTGGGAAGAGTTTAATTCTCTTTAAAATTTAGCTAAATAGGTGGATCAATGATGGATAATTATTGTTTAAGAGATAAGAGATAATTAAAGGATTATTTCCATTAATTTTAATAAAAATAAGAGAAGTGATGGCCAAGTAAGGAGTCTTGGCCTAGTAATTTCGAAAAAGGAGGAAAATAAGGCTATTCATCAATCTTCTCTTTTCCATTGAAGTCTCTGCAGAAAATTTACTAGCAAACTCTCTCCTTTCTCTTATTTTTGCCATAGCGAAATCTTTTTCTCCATAAGTCCACCATTGCGAATCCCCTAGTGACTCTTTTCCCTCTCTTTTATTTTGATAAACCAACAACACAGATAACCTCTAGCCGATTTCTCATTAAGCCTTAGGAGCCGAAATTGTGATCCACATCAAGGCCATAGCCGAATATCCTTGAGGAGTTTTAAGCATAGGTGCTGTCGATTTCTTCAAGTAAAGGTAAGATCCATTATTATTCGATCTTCAGTCTTTTCCCTTATTTTAGCCGAAAGTTAAGAATTAATCCCATTAATATCTTGTTGCCAAAACTTTGAAGAGATCTTTCGGGATTTACTAAGTGTCGACTACAAGGAAGGAGAAATTCTTTTTCCGAAGGTACACCATAGGCCGCGTGTTCCCTAGTTATTCGGTGAGTTTCGGGATTTAAAATCCACAAGGTAAGTATCTATAGCATTCGGCCAAGGCCATGTTGAGTAAATAGATGTGTTTCATTAATATTTAAAAGCCGAAACTAATCTATTCAAGTAATCTAGTGATTGCCGATTTCAAGAAAGAAGGATACAAAGTTTCTGGCATTTGATTAGACATCAATCGGAAGCAAGGTAAGGATTTAAGTGTACTAATCCTATTGGGATTTGGTTTTATGGCCGAATGGCTCTTTACTAAGTATTAAGTGATTGATAAAATGTAGAGATTTAAGATCTAAAGCATTAGATCAAGCTTTTCGGGATTTGGAGTAAACTTGCTAAAGCGAATCAGGTGTGTACCCCACACTATATCATAATATGTTTTATGGCTACGTTTAATTAATATATGTGATATTAAGAATATGAAAGTGGTTAAGGTACCATGTAATGGTACAAAGTACTTAGGTACGTTTCCTACTCCTACTAGGATTATGAAATATGTTAATTGTAACATGAGAATAAGAATAAGAATGTGAACTCTGGCATATTTATGCATATTACTATTATATGGGGCATATGGGTTTATTTTTGGGGAAGTGAATGTGGTGACCTAAGACCGTGATATCTGAATGTGGTGACCTAAGACCACAGTAATCTGAATGTGGTGACCTAAGACCACAGAAATCTGAACGTGGTGACCTAAGACCACGAATGCGGTGACCTAAGACCGCGATATGGAGTGTAGCGGAAAGAGGGTTGACTTAGTAGTCCCCACGGTGTACAGGTTGGTACAGGGGAGTGTAGCGGATGGCTTAATAGGTTTGGGTTTTGGGAATGCATCATAATTTGTATGCTATGATATGAATGTGTAATAATTGTTATGCCTGATTCGATTATGATTTAGTGCTGTGTACACATTGAGTCTGTTGACTCACCCCATTGTGGGACCATGTTTCAGGTGATGAACAGTGATGGACCCAGGACGGCAGAACTTGTGGTGGCCATGCTCAACTTGGAAGTTTTATTTTTAATGGACATTTTACTTCATTTAAGTACTTTGAACTATTTGGATTTGTTTGATGTAATAAGGCCAAAAGGCCATGGTGAACCATTTTATTTCATTTATTGTTTAATTATGTTACAAATTTTATTGAGTTAAAGACTAAGTAATTCATTTTTTAATATACTCTATATGTTTTATCACTTAATATTAAAAGGGGTTTTCAAAATAAAATTTAATCGTTTTCAACACAAGCCCAACCAAAACAATATTTTTTGAATCACACAAGTTTTCTCTAAGTTACAAAGAATTTTGAAACCAGGTTTACTTGAGGAACATACCAAATCTGGTCCAAGCTCGTGGGTCGGGTTTGGGGTGTTTCAAACCTAGCCCACGAGCTTTGACCAGATTTGGTATGTTCCTCAAGTAAACTGGTTTCAAAATTCTTTTGTAACTTAGAGAAAACTTTGTGATTCAAAAAAAATATTGTTTTGGGTTGGGCTTGTGTTGAAAACGGATTAAATTTTATTTTGACAAATTACGAAAATACCCCTAGGGAAAATTACGAAAATACCCCTGGGAAGTGAAAAAAAAACAACAACAACAACAATGAAAACTACAACATTTCTTTGAATGAATGAGAGTTCATAATTGATTGATGGATGTATGAATGTAAAGACTGTGTGCATGTATGAATACTAAAGAACCACTCCTAAAATTCTTTTCATAAAACTTCTTCGCGGTTAAACAGTGGAACAAAGAACTAATGCATAAAACTTTTTAATCAGATTAAATCGCGACATTAGTAATGAGTTCTAGTGGACGTGGTCGAGGTAGTATCTAAGAAATGTGTTAGTTTTGTTAAGATCGAGTCTTGACAAAGGCGTAGTGTGATGAGTTAGGATTGAATGATAGTAAGTAATTTCAAGGATGAAATTATTTTTAAGGAGGGTAGAACCAGAACATCCACGAAAATGGGCCTATGAATTTCTTTTGATTATCTGAAATGGCATGTCTTATGTGTTATGAATGTATTATGAACATTTTGGAAACTTGGAAATGTAAGAAATGATTTAGAAATGTTAAGTTTCAAAAGAGGAAAGTGAACATTTTGGAAACTTGGAAATGTTAAGTTAAAAGAGGAAAGTGAACATTTTGGAAACTTAAGTTAAAAGAGGAAAGTGAACATTTTGGAAACTTAAGTTAAAAGAGGAAAGTAAACATTTTGGAAACACGAAATGTATGGAAATGTAAGTAAATGCTTTAAAAATATTAAGTCTTAAGAGGAAGCTTGGAAATGTAAGGAAATGTAAGGAAATGCTTTAGAAAATATTAAGTCTTAAGAGGAAGCTTGGAAATGTATGGAAATGTAAGGAAATGTTAAGTTCAAAGTGAACATTTTGGAAACTAGGAAATGTAAGGAAATGATTTAGAAATGATTCAAAAGAAAAGTAAACATTTCGGAAACTTGGAAATGTAAGGAAATGTTAGGTTAAAGGAGGAAACGAATGTTTTGGAAACCTAGAAATGTAAGGAAATGTCAAGTTTTAAAGTTTAAAAGAGGAAACTAAGGCAAAGTGGCCTTAAGAAAATTAATAGGAGGAATTTGACACAAGAATGGGCTTGGAAAAGTGGCAAGGAGGCACCACTTAAAGCCCAAGAATGACGCCACCAAAGATGTGTGCAAGCTTAGGTTCGAGCAGCAAGGAGAGCATTTACGAGAGTGTTTTGCGTCTAAATTGGGCTTATGCCCAATTCATTATTAAAGCTAAACTAATCATAGGGAGGCGCCACTTAGGTGGATAATTTGGGCCTCGTATGGCCACAAGGAGTCCAATAGAATAAGTTTAAATTTGGCTCATCAAGGGAAGGGGGTGGACGGCATCTAGCTAAGACTTTAAGTGATTTTTATTTAATTACTTAAAGAGGAAGCAATGGACGGCAATAGGGACTCTTAAGGGAAGAGTTTAATTCTCCTTAAAACTCTGCTAAATAGGTGGATAAATGATGATTTATTTTAGATTATTTTCAAAGAGATAATTGAGGGATTATTCTTTAATTTTTAATTAAAGAGATAAAGCTATCAAAATAGAAGAGTGATGGCCAAGTAAGGGATTCTAAGTTAGTAATTTCGGCTATAAAAGGAAAAGAGGGCCATTCATTCTTTCTTCTAACTCTCTCTCTGCCGAATTCTCTCTAGCAAATATCTTTTTTCTTCATTGTTTTGCCAAATTAAAATACACCTTGTGTAGCCAAACTTCATTACCAAATTGCTCAAACTCTTTTCTCTTTTCTTTCATAATCTTCCAAAAGCGAAAGTTTGCTAAAATCAAGGCCATAGTCGAATAGTTTTGAGACTTCAAACAAGGGTTGTCGACTTTTGTATTAAGGGTAAGAACTAGTTATCATTCGATTTTCATCCTTTTTCTTTTAAGATTTATCGAAATCTAGGACTAACCCCATTAATATCTTGTTGCTGAAACTTTGAAGAGATCTTTTCGGGATTTGTTTAAGTCAACTACAAGAAGGAGAAGTTCTTTTCCCGAAGGTACACCATAGGCCGTGTGTTCCCTAGTTATTCGGTGAATTTCAGGATTTAAAATCCATAAGGTAAGACATGCGAATATTCAGCCAAGGCCTATTTTTGGTATTTTAGATCTAGTTCATATTTATTCAAAAGCAGAAACTAATTTGTTAAAGTGATTTAAAGCTTTTCCGAATACAAGAAAGAGTATAGTGAAGATTTCGGGATTTGGCACCAAGGTAAGTTTTAGTGTACTAATCCTACTAGGATTTGGATTTATGGCCAAATGGCTTACTAAGTATTAAATGATTGATTAAATGTAGAGATTTAAGATCTAAGGCATTAGATCAAGCTTTTCGATTTGGATTGGAAACCTTAGCGAATCGGTGTGTACCCACACTACTTTTTAATAAGATTTATGGCAATAATTAATATGTGCATGTTTATAAGAATGTGAATATGGCTAAGATACCATGCTATGGTACAAAAGTACTCAGTAGTTTTCCTACTCCTACTAGGATTATTAATATATGTTATTTTAACATGTGAAAAGTGATGAGAATGTGAATTAAAGCATGATATGCATGATATGTATGATATGGGGCATATGGGATATTATGAGAGAGGGAAGTGAATGTGGTGACCTAAGACCACGATATCTGAATGTGGTGACCTAAGACCACGATATCTGAATGTGGTGACCTAAGACCACGATATTTGAATATGGTGACCTAAGACCACAAATTTTATAAGAGGCGATGAGCACGCCGATTGCAATGATCGCCTTCGATGGTGTGTAGCGGATGGAGGTTGACTTAGTAGTCCCCACGGTGTGCGAGGATGATATGGTGGTGTGTAGCGGATGGCATATAGGTTTGGGTTCGGGTTGCATTATATTGTTTAAATGCTTTATGAACATGTATGATACTTGTATGCCTTAAATATTAAATTTTAGTGTTGGTTACACATTGAGTTCTGTTGACTCACCCCATTGTGGGATTACTTTTCGGTGACGACCGGTGATGGACCGGTAGGTAGATGCTTAGTGGAGGCCATGTGAAGTTCGATTTCTTTTATTTGGACTATTTTACTTTAAGTATTTTGAATTTAAATTTTGGGACTTATTTGATGTAATAAGACCTTAGTAGAATTATTTTATTCTGCTTTTATTTATTAAGCTTACAAACTTTTACTTATTAAAAGATTAAGTAAATCTATTTTTAAAACAAAGCCCAAATGTTTTGTCACTTAAAGTAAAGGATTTTCATAATGAAATAAACTTGTTTTCATCTCAAGCCCAACCCAAAATGATCTTTCTTCCAAATCACACAATTTTTCCTAAGTAAGAAAAGAATCAAACGGTTTACATCGGGAACATACGAGATCCGGTCAAGGCTCGTGGGCCAGGTTTGGGGTGTTTCAGTTTGGTATCAGAGCCCCAAACTTGGGCCACGAGCTTTGACCAGATTTGGTATGTTCCTCAAGTAAACTGGTTTCAAAATTCTTTTGTAACTTAGAAAAACTTGTGTGATTCAAAAAAATATTGTTTTGGGTTGGGCTTGTGTTAAAAAAAACCCTTTTAATATTAAATGATAAAACATATAGAGTATATTAAAAAAATGAATTACTTAGTCTTTAACTCAATAAAATTTGTAACATAATTAAACAATAAACATAAATAAAATGGTTCACCATGGCCTTATGGCCTTATTACATCAAACAAATCCAAATAGTTCAAAGTACTTAAATGAAGTAAAATGTCCATTAAAATAAAAACTTCCAAGTTGAGCATGGCCACCACAAGTTCTCGCCTCCGGTCCATCACTTTGTCATCACCAAACATGGTCCCACAACGGGTGAGTCAATGACTCAATGTGTACACACACTAAATCATAATCGAATCGGGCATAACAATTATTACACATTCATATCATAGCATACAAATTATGATGCATTCCCAAAACCCAAACCTATTAAGCCATCCGCTACACTCCCCGCACCAAATCAGCACCGTGGGGACTACTAAGTCGACCCTCCTTCCACTACACTCCATATCGCGGTCTTAGGTCACCGATTCGTGGTCTTAGGTCACCACGTTTAGATTTTGTGGTCTTAGGTCACCACATTCAGATTACTTTGGTCTTAGGTCACCATATTCAGATATCACGGTCTTAGGACACCGTGTTTGTGGTCTTAGGTCACCACATTCACTTCCCCAAAAATAAACCCATATGCCCCATATAATAGTAATATGCATAAATATGCGAGTTCACATTCTTATTCTTATTCTCATGTTACAATTAACATATTTCATAATCCTAGTAGGAGTAGGAAACGTGCACGAGTACTTTGTACCATAACATGGTACCTTAACACTTTCATATTCTTAATATCACATATATTATTTAAACGTAGCCATAAAACATATTATGATATAGTGTGGGTACACACCTGATTTGCTTAACTAATTCCTTGAAATCCCAAAAAAGCCGATATATTGCTTTAGATTTTAAGTCCCTACATTCGCCAACATGGTAATATTTAGCAAAGGCCTATTTGGCCAAACTTAGTGTTTTTCTTCTAAAGCCTAATCGGCTATAACCCAAATCTCAAAGGATTTATGTAGCCAACTTCTTGCCTTTGGTGCCGATTTGATGACCATTCAAATCCCAAAATCACTGCTATGTTTCTTCTTGTATTCGCCAAGCCTTCAATCACTTAAATGATTAGTTTCGCTTTTAAACGATTATCAAATAGATCTAGATATCAAATCAGGCCTTGGCCAAATATACCTATGTGCTTACCTTCCAAATCTTAAATCCCGAAATTGATCTTTGGTCTTAGGTGCCTGTCGAAATCCTTATAATCATATGTTAGATCTAATCTAACATTGAATCATAATTATAGAGCTAATGGCCGAATGGTATTCATAGCTTACCTTAGATCTTAGAAATCCCAGAGAACTCCTCTTTCTCTAGTCGACACCACCTAAATCCCGAAATTCCATTCCATAGTTTCGGCCAAAATACAATATGAGGGATTAGTCCCTAAATTTTGACAGACTTAAAAAGAAAAGGATGGAAATCAAGTCTAGATCTTACCTTCTCAAGAATTCGATGGAACTCTTGCTTGAACTCTTAGCACTATTCTATATGGCCCGATATGTATCATAATTTGACTCTTGAGGCTTAGTGAGAAATCGGCTAGGGTTATCGGTACCTTTGGCTTTTGATTATGTTTGTAATAGAATAAGAAAAGAAAAGAGAAAAAGAGAACAATGGCAGAGAGAATTCGGCAGAGGAAGGAAAGAAAAGAATGGAGGAATTTGCTAAAGAATTTCGGCAGAGGCTTTCTTGAAGAGAAAAGAATGAATGAAGAATGGCCTTGTTTTCCTTCTATTTCCGAAATTCCTAGGCTAAAGTCCCCTACTTGGCCACCACTCTTCCTATGTGATAATTATCACTTTATCAAAAAAATTAATCCAACAATTATCTCCTATTTAGCTGAAATTCTAAAGGAAATAAAACTCCACTTTTAAGAGCCCTCATGCCGTCCACCTCTTTGCTCTTTGTAGCAAAATAAAACTTCTTTTATTTGCTTTCTAAGTGACTCGATCCCTGGCCCAAATACACTTGCATGTGGCGCCATTTTCGGAGGCCCTAAGTGGCATCTTCAGGCCACTTTTCCAAGCCTGTTTGTGTGTCAAGTTTCACATACTTTTTCTCTTAAGGCCACCTTGCCTTAATTTCCTCTTTTAAACTTTAAACTCGACATTTCTAAGTCATTTCTAAGTTTCCAAAATTTTCATTTGGCTCTTTAAACTTGACATTTCCTTACATTTCCTAGTTTCCAAAATGTTCACTTTCCTCTTTTGAATCATTTCTAAATCATTTTCCTAGTTTCCATAAATGTTCACTTTCCTCTTTTGGATCATTTCTAAATCATTTTCCTAGTTTCCATAAATGTTCACTTTCCTCTTTTTAACTTAACATTTCCATACATTTTTCAGGTTTCCAAAAATGTTCAAAATTTATTCTTAACACATAAAACATGTCACTTCATACAATTAAACCGAAAATGCATAGGCCTTTTCAGGATGTTACAGTTGACATCCTCACTAAAGATTCACTCAAATCACTCGAAGTGTTTAAGGTTCAAAATAAAGCACTCATCAATCAAACATGAAAAGTTAATTCCATAGGCGTGCTTGAAAATCAAATCTCCACCACTATAAGATGAGATGATACATAGATCAAAAGGTCTTTAAAAAGGGTTGTAATGAGGCTTAGGTTAAAGGTGTGGATATAGGTTGAATTAGAAGGTTAAAATCGAGATTGAATTGACAAATTACCTAACTAGAAAAATGAACTAATCCTGAATAATTACATCAATTGAAAACTTGTAATACTAATAATACGAGCTTCTTTTTCAAGATGTAGAATTTAAACGTATAAGCTCACTTAATTATAGAACTAATAATGAATATACTTCGATTTTTTAAGAACAAATCAACTATAATGAGAAAGAACTTTAACAACTGAAATATAGAACATAGTTAGGCAATTGCTCAAAATCAAATCTTGAAAAAAGGGTAGTCAAGAGGAATGGTGATAACAAATACAAGATAGGTTTTGGGTTAATATTAGTGGGTGAATCAATAAAAGGGTTGTTAGGATTAAAGGGTTCACTAGGGGTTAATTGTGAATGTAGGCTTTTAGTGGAGTAAGTGGGTTAAATCCTAAGTGCCTTTGTCATCTCAATATATAAATCAATGATGTGGTGTCGACATGTATAATCGAAGCAAGTTCTAGAATAACAAATCAATGTTGACACACTCATAATCAATAAAGTGAGCACGAAAAGAATGTATGCTCTAAAAGGCACAAAATCTCACAAAAATTATGGGTTTTTAATGACAACCTTGTAAATTTTAAACTTCAAGATAATAATTAGATTCAGGTAGGCAACCTAACAAAATTTTAATTTTTGAAAATAGACTTGTCATGCTTGATTCTTTAGTATTTTAAAGTTTAAATTATCAATGCACAATTAACTATGACTTAATCTAGCACATATCAATAAAAATCATAAATCAACAGGAATCTCATTCTAATTAGTGATATGATAAAATTACTTAAGAACAAAGTATAATTCAGAGATTTGAGAATAATGCAAAAAGTTAGGAACTTTTCTGAATAAATTTTCACCCCCCCACACTTAAGATGTACATTGCCCTCAATGTACAAAGATATATAATAACATTATAGTAGGAAATCAAAAGATAGGGATAGAAGTGAACTTCCTAAATTTTTGGATGGATTCCTTGAGAATGAGGAGGAGGCGTTAGTAGTGGTGGTTACTAGGGTCATGGTGGTGTGATTCCTAAGCAGCCTGAACAACCTAAATAAACAAAATCAAAATATAGTAATATAGATTTACCATAATAGAGATAAAGAGAAGGAAATTAAAAAAGAAGAGAAAAGAAAAAGATAAAATAAATGGACTCAAAGGTCCTTTTCCTGTTAAGTTAATGAAGTAGTCGGCATGAACTTATGTAGATCGATCTCGCATAGGGAGACTGGGATAGGGTCCTTCCATTTCTTCAACATGGATGAAATGTAGATTAGAAGTTTGGAAAATGAAGAAGGAAGAAATGAAAAAGGAGGAGTGTGGTATGGAAATCTACGCTTCATTAACTTGGTTATTTTGTAGTTAGGTGGTAAAAGAAAGAGGATAAAAATAATTGGGGTTAGTGCTCGGGTTGCCTCCCGAGAAGCACTCGTTTAAAGTCTTAAGCTAGACTTACCTCTCATTCACACATTCATGATGGTTTGAGTAGTGAAAAATCCTTTCTTATGCTATCATTATATAGTTTGATTCGAGTAGCATTTACCTTAAAATTTCCTAATGTAGAATTACTTACCTCAATTGTTCCGTAAGGGAAAACATTGATTACTTTAAAAGGGATTTCTTCGTTTGTATTGAGGTTTGAGGTGGTGGTTCGAGGGTCTGTTTTCTCTAACAGTACTTGATCTCCTATTTTGAAGTGATTTGAAGTTCTTGTAAGTTCGTCTGGGGGTTCCTTCAGTTTTACTTCATGTGGTTTTGATTCCTCCTTGAAATGTGCCTTCCACTTATCTACTTCATCAATCTGAGGCCTTCATTCCTCATGAGTTATTTCTTTATTGGTTTGAGGTATAAGATTAGGCTCAGTGGTGTAGTTCCATGTTGCTTCCTAAAAGAAAGTTTAATCGAATGATTATCAATAGAATTTACGTTCTCACCTTTATCACTTGATGTCCTAGCTGAGTCGAGAGCTTGAAGACTGATTGATTCGTCACCTACACGAAGTATGAGCTCACCTGTACAAACATCAATTTTAGATCTAGTAGTTGCTAAAAAGGGTCTTCCTAAAATTAAGGGGATACTATTGTCTTCATCCATATCTAAAACAACAAAGTCTACTGGGAATATGAATTTGTCAATTTTAACTAGTACATTTTCAATTATACCCTAGGAATTTGAATAGTCTTATCAGCTAATTGAATACTTATCCTAGTTTGTTTGGGTTTCCCTGTACCTAGCTGTTCAAACATTTTAGAAGGCATAACATTGATGCTTTTCCCTAAGTCAGCTAAAGCATTATCAATAGATAAAGTACCAATTAAACATGGAATTGTAAAACTCCCTGGATCTTTTAATTTTCATGGTAGTTTATTTTATAACATTGCTGAGCACACTGCGTTTAGTTCCACATGCAATTCCTCGTCTAACTTTTGCTTGTTTGTCAAAAGCTCTTTTAAAAATTTCCTTGAATCTAGAATCTACGAAAGAGCTTCAAGAAATGATAAGTTGATATGTAATTTCTTTAAAAGTTTAAGAAACTTATCAAACTGTTCATCTAATTTGTCTTTCTTCATCGCATCAAAATATGGTATACGAGGTTGGTATTCTTTAATTACTGGTTTTGGCTTTTCTTGGCTTACCTCAACCTTACCTTCACTTACCACAGGTTCTTGCCTTGGCTCAGGTTCAGAATCTACTAACCTTTCACTATTCTAAGCGATTATGGCTTGAAGTTGCACTTGTGGGTTAGTCTCAATATTACTTGGCAAGCTACCTTGTGGTCGTTCGGAGATCAGTTTAGCGAGTTGCCCTAACTATTTCTCGATTCCTTTAATCGATGTTTGTTGATTTTTAAGTGTTATTTTGATGTTTTGGAAATGAGTTTCTGACATCGCTATGAATTTTGTCAGCATCTTCTCAAGATTTGGCTTTTTTTCCTGTGGGTAGGGATGTTGTTGGAAGTTTTGAGGAAGTTGTTGTTTCTGATTTCCTTGACCACCCCATGAGAAATTGGGGTGGTTCCTCCAACCTGGATTATAAGTATTAATATAAGGGTTATTTTAAGATCTAAAACTGTTACCCGTATAGTTTATATATTCGCTTTCCATGCCAGGATTGTAGGGTGGGTACTTAGGATTCGCCACACCTCCTAGATTTGAATCACATTGCATTACTGGGTATACCTGCGAGGAACCACACAAACCATCAATCTTTTTATTTAACATCTCTACCTGACTTGATAGCATGGTGACTGCGTCGAGGTTGAAAACTCCGGCTATTTTTGTTGGTTGTATCCTTGTAACATGCCACTGATAGTTGTTTAGTGACATCTCCTCTATAAACTCATAGGCCGCCTCAAGAGTTTTGTTATTCAGGGTTCCGTCGACTGCTAAATCAATCAGCTGTCTCATTGAAGGGTTCACACCGTTGTAAAAAGTTTGGACTTGTAGCCACAAGGGTAATCCATGGTGTAGACACCTTCTCAATTGATCTTTGTATCTCTCCCATGCATCGCATAGCGTTTCTAAATCAATCTACACAAAAGAAGAGATATAATTCCTTAATTTGGTCATTTTGGCCGGTGAAAAATATTTTAATAAAAAATTTTCGGTCATTTATTCCCATGTAGTGATTGATCCTCGTGGAAGAGAATTCAGCCACTTTTTAGCTTTATTCCTTAAAGAGAAGGGAAATAATCGAAGACGGATGGCATCATCAGAAACACCATTAATTTTGAAAGTATCACAAAATTCTAGGAAATTTGCCAAGTGATTATTTGGATCTTCATCCTGCAAACTGTCAAACTGAACAAATTGTTGTATCATTTGTATAGTGTTAGGTTTCAGTTCAAAATTATTAGCAGATATAGTAGGTCTAACAATCCTTGATTTAGTTCCTGTTAAATTAGGTTTAGCATAATCATACATAGTTCAAGAGCATGATTTTCGGCCACCTCTAGAGGTAGCGGATTATTCTCAACCATCTCTTCGGTAGTATTAATTTCGTTCTCTTGCTCTTCTTGCATGTAGTTTAAGCTTCGCCTTATTTCTCTATGATTTCTGCGAATCGTACCTTCGATATCATTATCGTAAATCAATGGTCCTTTCAGGTTCCTTCTAGTCATAAACTAGAGGTACCTACCAGGAAAAGATAAAAGAAAAAGAAAATTAGAAAAGTAAAAAAAAAATTAATTGCAAAAATAAAATAAAATATGGCTAAAGTAAAAAAAAATTGAGCTTTCTTAATATATCAGTTCCTCGGCAACGGCAGCGCTAAAATCTTGATTGTGTGTCAGAGACTTAAAAATTTATAAAAAGAATGGTCAAACCTGAAAACTAACTAAGACAACGATTGAGGCAAGTGCACCTATCGAACAGTAGTATAGTTTAGTGGCAAGACCAGATTATCAAACCTAAAGGAACCAAAAGTACTAATACTAACTTTCTTTTTATTATTTAACCTAAGAATTAAAGGAATTGTTGTTTAACCTAAAATTAACTAAATACTAAGCTAAAGATGCTAAGACAAAGAGAATGAATTGGGGAAATACTTGTGGGAAAAACCAATTGATTAAGACAATACCTGAGGAAGAATCCACCTAGACTTCACTTGTTATTTAACTCTGAACCAGACAATTTATTCACTTGACTTGATCCATAGGATTCCCTAATTTATATTAATACCTCTCTCGAGGCTACTAACATCTAACCCTAGGTTGATTAATTGAAATCTCTTTCTAATTAAAACCCCTAGAATTGCATTAACTCGATCTATGGACTTCCATATTAGGTTTAACCCTAATCCGGTAGATTTTCGTCATCCTATCTCTAGGGTTGCGATCAACTCTGCTTAACTATGCTAGATCTACTCTTAGACAGGGTCTATTCCTCCTCTACCGAAGAGCATAAGTGCTCGAATCAATATTCTGAAATATCAAAACAAGAATTAAGAACACATAGTTAAGAACAAATCAAGTATTTATCATACAGCTCAGAAAATAATAACAAGATTCGTCTTAGGTTTCATCGCCCTCAGGTATTTGAGGGGTTTAGTTCATAATCATAAAAGAATACATCTCAGAAGAAAATATAAAACAAAACATAAAGAAAACCCTAAAACCCCTAGAGAAATTGAACGAGAGATCCTCAGTCTTGAGTATGATTCCGACTTCTTGAGATGATTTGACTGGCTTTCTTCGAGTTAATCCCACAATTCGGCTCCTTTGGCTTGGCTCTTTGGCCTAGCTGAACGCCCCCTTGAAGGTTGTCCTCTAGGGTGTTTATATAGGCTTTTGGAATGTCTTTCTTTGCCTCTAAGTACCCTATTCCGAATAGAATTCAAACAGGTCATGTTAGGGACACGCCCATGGCACACGCTCGTGTAAGTCGAGGCCAGGCCATGTTCAAGTCTGTTAATGAGGCACCGCCGTATGGTCTTGGGCCCAGGACATGATAATTTTGTGTTAGGCTCATTTTCTTCGTTTTTGGCCCGTTTCTCGTTCTTTTCATCCTCCGATGCTTTCTTGAGTATAAAACATGAAAACAAAGATTAGGAGCACCTATTTCCATAATTAAAAGGATAAATCATTCAAAAGTATACTAAATGTGAGATTAAAATATGTTTATATTATGGTTTATCAAAAGACTAGTTAGAGTTTAACTCAAATTTTATCTCCCCTATCTCAGTGGTATCGTAATCTGCCTCCTCACCTTGGACAAGACACATTTCCAACGTGTCTTTATGAATGATTTTCTGAAAAGAATCTTGAACAAAATGATAAATAAAGTCAATAAAGTAATAGGAATCATCTTGTTCTCTAGAGTATCGCATAGAATCATAAATTTTAAAAATAATTTCTTCGTCACCTACCCTAAGCACAAGTTTACCATCACCTACATCAATAACAGCCCTAGCAGTGGCTAAAAATGGGCTACCTAAAATTAAAGGTACCTCAACGTCCTCATCCATGTCAAGAATAACAAAATCAATAGGCAATATGAATTTATCTCCTTTTACCAAAAAATCTTCAATAATTCCCCTAGGATATTTAACAGATCTATCAGCTAATTGGATACTCATCCTAGTGGGTTTTGGTTCCCAAAGACCAAGCTGCTTGAACATTTTGTAAGGCATCAAATTAATGCTAGCACCTAGATTAGCTAATGTTTTCTTAATATTTAAACTACTGGTTAAACAGGGAATAGTAAAACTTCCTAGGTCTTTCAATTTAGTTGGTAGCTTATTTTGAAGAATAGCTTAACATTCCTCGTTGAGTTCCATGGTTGATAGCTCTTCAAACTTACTATTATTTGTTAAAAGCTCTTTTAAAAATTTTGCATATGTAGGCATCTGAAATAGCTTCAACAAAAGGTAAGTTAATATGCAATTGTTTAAAAAGTTCAAGAAATTTACAAAATTGTGCATCCATGCGGTCTTTCTTCAATTTTACTGGATACGGATCGGTGGTTTATATTCTTTAAGCACTGGTGTTACACTCTCATCAGGGTTTACTTCCTCACCCTTCACCTTATCAGCTTCCCGTGGCATCTTCTTTTCAACTTCAACCAACACCTTTCCATTCCTTAGTGTAACTGCCTTCACATGCTCTTTTGGGTTAGGTTCGGTGTTACTAGGTAGACCACCTTGTTGCCTTTCAAAAATTAATTTAGCCAACTATCCAATTTGATTTTCAAGCCCTTGAATTGATGCTTGCTGATTTTTCAATGCTGTCTCGGTATTTTGAAAATGAGTCTCTGACACTGAAATAAATTTTGCTAGCATATCTTCAAGATTTGGCTTCTTCTCTTACTGGTAGGGTGGTTGGAAACTTGGATGGAGTTGTGATCTTTGATTCCCTTGACCACTCCATGAAAAATTTGGGTGGTTCCTCCATCCTGGATTATATGTGTTACTATAAGGATTATTTGGAGGTTTAGAGTTGTTACCCATATAATTCAATTACTCGTTCTCCATGCTAGGATCTGTAGGGTAGATATTCTGAGGTATGAGGTATTCATCCCTCCTCCATTTGTGTTGCATTACATCACCGGATGTACCTGTGTAGAAGCACATAAACCATCAATCTTTTTATTTAAGAGCTCTACCTGGTTTGATAACATGGTGACCACGTCGAGGTTGAAAACACCAGCGGCTTTTGTCGGCTTTGTTCTCATGACTTGCCACTGATAATTATTCAGTAACATCTCTTCTATAAACTCATAAGCCACTTCAGGTGTTTTGTTATTCAAAGTCCCGCCGGTGGCTGCATCAATTAGTTACCTAGTTGAGGGTTCAAGCTGTTGTAAAAAGTTTGAACCTGTAGCAATAGAGGTAACCCATGGTGAGGGCACCTTCTCAATAAGTCCTTATACCTCTCCCATGCATAGTAAAGAGTTTCTAAATCCATCTGCATAAAAGAAGATATATCATTCCTCAACTTTTCCGTTTTAGCCGGCGAAAAATAGTTTAATAGAAACTTTTCGGTCATTTGTTCCCAAGTAGTGATGGAACCTCGTGGTAACGAGTTCAACAACTGTTTAGCTTTATTCCTCAATGAAAAAGGAAATAACCGAAGGTGAATGGCATCATTAGAAATTCCATTAATTTTAAAAGTGTTGCAAAATTCTAAGAAATTAACCAAATGAGTATTTGGGTCTTCGTCCAGCAAACCATCAAACTGAACAAACTGTTGAATCATTTGAATAGTGTTAGGTTTCAGTTAAAAAATTTTTGTAGCAATAACAAGTCTAACAATACTCGATTTAGCCCTAGTTGAATTGGGCTTAGCATAATCGTACATAGTACGAGGAGCAGGATTTTGATTCACAGGATTCGCGGTAACCACATGAGGCAGTGAATTATTCTGATTTTCTGCCATCTTCTCGGTAATATTGGTATCATCCTCTTGCTTTTCCTCTATATACTGTAGACTTCGCCTTATTTATCTATGATTTCTGTGAGCTGTGCTTTCGATTTCGCTATCAAATAATAGAGGTCCAGACGAGTTTCTTCTAGTCATAAACTAAAATTACTAGCTAGAATCAAACGAAAGAAAGATTAGAAAACAAATAACAAACTAAAACAAAAAATTGTAGAAAATAAAAAATGGCTAAAGTAATAGAAATTAAGTGCTCCTAATATTCTAGTCCCCAACAACGGCGCCAAAAACTTGATAATGTCACGAACTAACTAAAATATGACAAAGGCAAGTGCACCTATCGAACAGTAGTATAGCTTTGGTGAGTCCGTTATATCGTATCCACGAGGACTAAAAGTACTAGTAATAACTATATTTCTATTATTTAGCCTAATAATTAAAGGATTTTGTTCTAATCTAAAATTAAACTAAATAATTAACTATGAACGTGACAGAGAGTGAATTGGGAAAACACTTTAAGTAAACCAATGAGAGAGACAATACCCAGAAAAGAATCCACCTAGATTTCACTTACTATTTCAATTCTAAATTAAACGATTTATTCACTTGTCTTGATCCGTATAAATCCCTAAATTATGTTAATATCTCTTTCAGACTAATAACAACTTACTCTAGATTGATTAGTTGAAATTTCTTTCTAATTAAAACCCCTATTGTCACATTAACTCAATATATAGATTCCCTTATTAAATTTGGGTCTAATCCGGCAAATTTATGTCATCCTACTTCTAGGATTGCAATCAACTCTGCTCAATTATGTTAGATCTACTCTTAAGTAGGGACTTTTGCTCCACTAATTAAGTACATCAAACTTGGATTAATATCCTAAAAATATTAAGGCAAGGATTAAGAATGCATAATTAAGAACAAGAACAAGTATTTATCATGTAATTAAGATAATTAAATAATGAGATCCATCATAGGTTTCATCCTCCCTAGGTATTTTAGGGAGTTTAGTTCATAATTTAAAAGGAAAATCTCAAAATTAAGACAACAACAAGACATAAAGAACCCAAAAACTTTTAAGGAAATTTGATAGAGATATTCAATCTTGAAGGAGATCCTACTTCTGAATTGATTCCGATAGCTTCCTTCGAGTAATTTCTTCGTTCTCCTCTGCGTGTCCCCTTAGGTCTTCTTCTAGTGTGTTTTTATAGACTTTGGGATGTTCAAAATACCTAAAAAAAATTTTTTGCGTGAAAATGAAACAGGGTGTGATAGGGACACGGGTGTGTATCCAGCCCGTGTAAGAATGCCCAGGCCATGTGTACTACTGGCATGGCTAGAAATAGACACGGGATGGCACACGGGCATGTAGCTAGCCCGTGTGTCTCCCACTGGAGTGTAAGAGGCCCGTGTTAAGGTATCCAGTCCGTGTGTAATACTAAAATAGTTTGAGATTGACACAGGCTGGCATATGCCTTATTGAAATCAGCTTTTTTACTCGATTTTGGCTCGTTTTTCACTCCTTTTGCTCCCCTATGCTCACCTAAGTATAGAAACATGAAATTAAAGGATTAGGAGCATCAAATTCACAAAATTATATAATAAAACATCCAAAAACATGCTAAGCATGAGATTAAAATGTGTTAATTTTATGTTTTATCAGAGTTTATGGTGTACAGTGATGTGTCACACGTCGATTTGGGATGTGTACTGATGCAAGATGGTAAGGTTGTGGCTTATGCATCTCGTCAACTTAAGTCACCTGAGGGGAATTATCCAACACATGATCTCGAGCTAGCATATGTAATTTTTTCGTTAAAAATCTAGAGACATAATCTGTATGGTGAGAGGTGTATCATCTACACCGATCACAAGAGCCTCAAGTATCTCCTTACTTAGAAGGAGTTGAATCTTAGGCAGCGTCGGTGGATTGAGCTACTCAAAGATTATGACTGCACGATAGAGTATCATCCTAGTAAGGCCAATATGGTGGGTGATGCTATTAGTCGTAGAGCGATGACTGATTTGAAAGCAATGTTCGCTCGACTTACCCTGTTTGATGATTGGGCAGATTCGAGAGAAGCAGTTCGGGGATGAGCCTTTGGTTCAACGATTTTGTCAAGTTGAGAATGGCAGTACTTCTAATTTTAGGCTGAATAAAGATGGGGTTTTGTGTTTTTGAGGTTGGTTTGTGTACCGAACAATTCTAATTTGAGACAGTCGGTTCTGAGGGAGGTGTATAGTAGCCCCTATGCTATGCATCTCGATGGTAATAAGATGTATCGGGATCTTCGTAAACTATACTAGTGGTGGGTTGTAAACATGAGGTTACAAATTTTGTTACTCATTGTCTGACGTTCTAGCAAGTTAAAGCTGAGTACCAGTTGCCTCCAAGTTTGCTATAGCCTGTTAAAATTCCCTTATGGAAATAGGAATGAGTGATGATTGATTCGTTAGTAGGTTGCCCTTGACACTCACTAAGAAGGATTCTATCTGGCTCATCGTGGATCGATTAACCAAGTCCGCCCATTTTATTCCAGTTCGAACGAACTACTCTCTACAAAAGTTAGTGAAACTCTATATTTCTGAGATTGTAAGACTGCATGGGGTTTCTGTTTCAATAATTTCTAACAAAGATCATCGCTTCACTTTGCGATTTTGGAGGAAACTACATAAGGCTCTGGGTTCGAGATTAGACTTCAGTACTACGTTCCACCCTCAGATCGATGGTCAATCTGAGAGGGTGATTTGGATACTGGAGGATATGCTTCGAGTTGTATGATATATTTATGAGGTAGTTGAGAGGATTTTTTGTCGTTAACTAAGTTCTCCTACAATAGTGATTTTCAGTCGAGCATCCAGATGGCACCTTACAAGGCTTTGTATGTTCGTAAGTGTCGTACTCCGCTATGTTGGACTGAGTTGGGTAAGCAACGAATTTTGGGTCCTAAGTTTATTTTTGAGACCAAAGATAAGGTTAGACTGATTCAGGATCATATAAAAGCAGCTTCTGATAGATAGAAGTCTTATGCGGATCTAAAAGTAGAGATATCGAGTACTCTATGGATGACTTCACTTTTCTTAAGGTTTCTCCGTGGAAGAAAGTTTTGAGATTCGGTCGTAAGGGCAAGTTATGCCCTAGGTTCATTGGGTCGTACCAAATTCTAAAGTGTGTGGGATCGGTCACTTATCAGTTGGAGCTACCTCTAAAGTTAGACCGTATCCATAATATGGTTCACGTCTCGATGTTGAGGTGGTATCGGTCAGACCTATCTCATGTTGTCTTTGTTGAGGAGATCGAGGTTAGACCGGATTTGACTTTTAAGGAGGATTTAATTTAGATTCTGGATCGAGATATTAAGGTTTTGAGGAGTAAGTCCATTCCATTGGTTAAGGTTTTGTAGCAGAATCATGGAACTGAGGAAGCCACGTAGGAACCTGATGACTCGATGCGTCAGCAATATCCTATCTGTTCGGATCAAGTAAATTTCAAGGTCAAAATTTCTTTTAGGAGGCAGAGTTGTAACTCCCCGCTTAAATTATTTTTGTATCTATAAATACCTAACATAAATGTGTGTTTGTTTTAGTGGTTAAGTGTGCTGGGTGTGTGTATGAGTTCTTGGGTTCAAGTATCCTATTTGCAAATTTTATTATTTTTTCTAATCTTAGCCTTATCCTTGGTAGATTGGGTTATATTCTATCTTTGGTAAACTCATATTAGAATGAGCCTGCTGGTTTGAGTGGTAAGGGGTTAGTGTGTTGGAGGTCCTGTGCTCGAATCGCTACATGAGCAAGGGTGTTAATTTTTACTCGATTGTCTGATAGAGTTTTGGTAGAGCTAAAATTCTGAGATAGTTGTAAGTTAGTGGGTTTGTGGGAGAAAAAATAGGGGATATGTTGTCATATATTTTATTTTTCTTATTTTTTTCAAAATTTTATTTTCTTCCCCAATTTCTGATGTCAATTTTTTTTCCTCCTTTCCCTTTTTGACATTTTTCTTTTTTCGGTAAACTTTCTTTTGTTTCCTTTGATTCAGATTGTGAATCCTTCGTTCAATCGTCGTTATTGTGATTTCCTGGTTCTTTATTTGGCTGGTAGGTAATTTTTGTATCCCTTTAACTTCTGGTTTGGATTTAGCGATGTTCGAATGTAGTGATAATTAGCGGATTCTATAATTAGGTGAAGGTTGTGAGGCGAAGAACTACATCCCAGCAAGTGGTGAGCTTTAGAGGTGATTTGTCATTGGCGGTAACTCAATTTTGTGATTGGTCCTTATTTGCGAATACATTAATCAAATTCCTAAATCAGTGTTGGGTATTCTGTTTTTAAGTTTTTGAAAGATTAGGATTGTTTTTGCATCGAAACGAACTAGGTGTGTTCCCAAAACACAGAAAATAGAGCTTCGACGAAAGTCGAAAAGTCTTACTGCCAATGCCACACGGGCGTGTGCCTGGCCGTGTGGTTGTCCATGTGCGAGACATGACCGTGTGTTTGACGAGAGCATGGCTGTGCGTAAGACACGGCCGTGTGGTGGTGTGAGTGTGGTTGTGTAGGCCTGGTTGTGTAGGCCACACGGGCGTGTAGGCCCACACAAGCATGCCACATAGGCGTGTTGGTTTTGGGCCAGGCCGTGTGGGCCACACGGGCAAGGCCAATCTGGGCGTGGGGCCCACACAGACATGTGGGCCCATAATTTTGAAATTTTCTCTAGGATTGCATGTGTCGTTTTGATCGACTGTGGGCCTACTATAAGGTTGGTAAGGGCTAACCAAACCTTAGATTATATGATCTGATATTCTGATAGTCTGCTCTGAGTAGGACACTGATATGCATGTCTGATTATTCTATTATATATATCTGATATCTGTATGAGAGCATGTTAAGTATGATATTTCAGTATTTGTATTCTGCATTCATGATTGGAGGTGGGATTGTCTATGTGGAGGAAGTATTCTGTATGGAGATCTTCACCTATATTCTAATATGTGTCGTATTGACACAATATGGTGTGTAGGGTTGGGTGGGAGTTTTAACACCACATGGTGTGATAGGATGGTCGAGTTGGTGTGTAGAGGATGGGGGTAGGATTCTGTTATTTGTATCTATAAAGGACTTAAGTCTGAATCTAACTTTACTTGTAAATGTGATTTCTGCATGTATAACATGTCTATTTCTGATGGGTTACACACTGAGTTTATGAAAACTCACTTCTATTGTTTGTTTTGTTCAGGTAATCCACAGACTTAGGCGAATCGGTGCAGCGGAGTCTCGCAGTGACCACTAAACTATGAACTGACTTTAAATAAAGGTTTTATTTAATTAAGGATTATTTCTCGGAGTTTTGTAATTAATGGACTCTTGAACTGTTCGATTTTTATTATGGATTTGGATTTTTGTTTGATTTTTTATCTGCAACGGTTGACTAAAAACATAGTTTTTACTAAAATAAAGGTTTTTGAAAACACGAACTAGACTTTCAAAATATAACGATTTCTAAGACTTTCACCTTAAGTTATGTTTTTGCAAATGATTTAGTTAAATAACGCTATCAGTGATAATTGTAAAACTTGGACGATTTTTCAAACAACTACACAAAACTTTAACAAAATGACTCTGTTTTCTAAACCCTTCTTCGTGACACCTCTAGATTTGGCCATAACATCTAGGCCAAGTTTGGGGTGTTACAATATCGAAAAATGATCAAGACCATAGTTGAAAGATACTATGGAATCACTTCGGTATTGTCTAAGACCTTCGTTTAAAAATACCATAGCATCCTCAGAACAATGAAATAATTGAAAAGGATATCAATGGAATGGTTACTATATCAATGTTCTAAGGTTCGTTATGTGAATAAGAACTTATGAGTACATAAATGAGATTTAAGATCATGTATGTTTTAAGTAAAATAAATTTACTAAGTAAGTTTTGTTTATATGTATTTGAACATACTAAGCATATCATGCTCATGTATCATGTTTTTCTTGTAGATTACGTGAAGCTTAGTAGATCGAAAGTTCAAGTAGGAGCATACACACTATCCGTCTCTTATTTTGGTAGGTGTTTTGAGTTATTTGGAAGTTGGCTATGAATGACATGTATTAGGACTTTTGGTTGGCTTGTCCATGTTGCTTCTATTTGGTACTTCATTTGGTAATATTTTGTGGTCATGTATATATGTTTGGTACATTGATCTAGTGAATTGGTTGTAAATACTTTAGATCTTTTGCTTAATGTTTCTGATGATGTTTATATAAGTTTTTTAAAGTATGGAATGAAATGGAATGTTTGGGTAGTTCTAAGTATATATATTTAAGGTGATAGATTGAGTTGGAATTGTGGATTCTTGAAAGTAGACATTAATGGTATGGTTGAATGGAAAATTAGCTATGTGATTGTTTTGCTCATGATGAATCTAAATACAAATTAGTTTGGTGCTTGATAAGTGTTTGATTGGTTTACTTTAGCTTATAAATTGTGGTGTCAATGAAGGCACATTGGTTAGGCACCTAGGTTGATTGATTTTTGACATGTTTTGATTTCCTTTAAAGTTTTTTAATCATGTGAAAATATCTTGAATTGGTTTGGTTTGGTGCCCAAGCAATTGGGTTTGAATTGGCTTGCATTAGGGGATATTTGTGAAGCACATGGCCTGTCACACGACCATGTGTTATTTAAATTTTAAGTGCAGGATTGATAAACCGTAAAAGTAACATATTTTAATCCTACATTTAGCATACTTTTGGATGATTTATCCCTTGATTTATGTAAAAAGGTCTCTTAATCCTTTTTTTCCATGTTTTATACTCAGGAAAGCACTAGAGGATGAAAAGAACGAGAAACGAGCTTAAAACGGACCAAATGGGCCATATCACGAAATCGACACGACCTAGACTTAAGCCCACACGTTTGTGCCTCTTAAGAGAAGTTCGAACACGGCCTGACCATGATTCACATAGCCGTACCTCATTAATAGGCCCGCACACGGCCTGGCCACGAAACACACGGGCGTGTGCCCAAGAGCGTGTCCCTGCCGCGACCAAGTGGAGTTCTACTCGGAATAGGGTATTTGAAGGCAAAAAAAACATTCCAAAGCCTATTCAAACACCCTATTAGGAATTCTACTTGAATTAGGATATGTACAGGCCAAGTAAAGCATCTCAAAGTCTATATAAATACCCTAGGGGGCAACTTAAGCGGGGAGTTCGGTAGAAACCTTCTGCCAGGGCTTTTGCGGGAGCTAGGCCAAGGGGCCAAGCCAAAAAGGTCAGATTTGTGGGAATCACTCGAAGATAGCCAGTTGATCCATCTCAAGAAGTCAAATTCTACTCAAGATGATGAATTTCTCCTTCAATTCCTTTAGTGAGTTTTAAGGATTTCTTATGTTTTATTTTATCTTTTCTTTTGAGATGTTTTATTTTATTGTTATGAACTAAACCCTTCAGATACCTGAAGGGGATGAAACCTAAGACGAATCTTGTTATTGTTTTCTGAACTATATGATAAATATTTGATTTGTTCTTAATTATGTGAGCTTAATTCTTGTGTTAATATTTTCGGGATATTAATTCAAGTTGAATGTGCTTAGGTGGTGGAGCAAAAGTCCCTGTCTAATAGTAGATCTAGCATAATTAAGCGGAGTTGATCGTGCACCTAGAGATAGTGTTTCGAGATTTTGCCAGATTAGGGTGAAACCTAATATGGGAGTCCATAAATCAAGTTAATGCAATTCTAGGGCTTTAATTAGAAAGAGATTTCAATTAATCAACCTAGGGTTAGACGTTATTTGTAACACCCCAAACCTGGCCCAACGTTACGACCATATCTGGCATGCTACGGGTTGTTTGTTTAAGATCAAATCCTTTGATCGCTTTGAAGAAAGCATAGTTTTGTAAAAACTTTCAAGTAGCACGTGGTGTTGAAACCTTTGCTTGTTGATTTTGGAAATCTCAGTTTGTTTAACCGGTTAATCATTAAATGTGAAATTTTTGAAATAAACCTTAGCTTTTGTGTTGACCGTGTTTGGAAAGCCCATTTTTAATTCGCTTTATAATTAAATATTTGAAAACATAAGTCTATAATCCTTGAACATGGATAATAGTAAACCGAAAATTTTAAGCAAAGAGGCCTTATTACATGCTAACAAAAATAACCCAAAATTTAAAACTAAAGGAAACTCAAAATCGGTTCACATAATAAAGTCTTTATGGCCCTCGAGTCCGCCTCGACTCCGTGTCCATGATCTCTGCTCATCCGAAAAGTTGGGAAAAATAAAAGGGTGAGTCACCAAGACTCGATGTGTAAATATCGGAATCATATAAGCGGCTAAGGCCCAAAAACACTTCTGGCCTTGGCCCACACAAAATAGCAATAAAACAGATACATGCTGAATGTCCCAACCCAACCTAAAGTTCCATCCTCTACACGCCAACCCTTACCAGCCATCACACTGTGGGGATTTCTACGATCAACCATCCATCCGCTACATGCCATTTCAACAGTTGTGCTGCCTGTCATAAAGACCGATCACTATGTGACCTTATAATCAGATGTAGCAGAGCCACCGATCGTCATGCGACCTTAATAATATATTGTGGTTTAACCATCGATCACTATGTGACCTATTAATCAAATGTGGCAGAGCCACCGATCACATGCGACCTTAATAATATATTATGGTTTAACCACCGATCACTAAGTGACCTATTAACATGCTCTTCCCCTTATCATATCAATCCCATCCCATGCATATGCACATCCAAAAGCAAAAACAACATGCCATCTACAGATTAATAGGTTATCACATATATCGATACATAGAGAATTTACTATGTTCACGTACCTGGCATCCTTAGCCTTACCCCTACGGTTTAATCGACTGTCCGCAAGCCTTTTTCAGCTTTTCAGCCCATAATAGGTATAATATAGAAAACTTATGTGATAAAGATCTACACACCTGATTACAGACAAGATGATACTTTCTATGTCAACACCATCGATGATACGTCTGAATGCTATCGCCTATGGTTTTGTTCCGAAGCTGGTCCACAACCCGGTGGCCAATCTCTGATGGTAGACACTGCACGCTTCTTAAACTTAGGGGTTGGTTTTGCAGATCCAATTCCCTCCTTCGCCTGATCGACATTTGATTCCATCAAAAGACCTTATCAGTTGCTACCAGCACAACATATGGTTGTCAATCCTTAACATAGGATTTAGATCACGAATACACTAAACAAAACCCAATGAAAATCTAAAGAAACCCTTACCTAGAAATCCCAAAAAGAGATCTATTTCAAAGACTAGTGATTTCTAGCTTTTGGAATCTAGATGATCCGATCTATTTCGATTCCCGAGATGTTGTCCCCAAAAGAAAATGCAAGAAGAAAAGAAGTATTAGAGCAATCGACAACCTCAACTACCCAAGTAGCCATTCGGCTTTGTCCCCCAAAACCGAAAGAGAAAAGATCAAAAGAAATCAGCACTTACCAACATATTCGGCTTCAAGAAGATCAAAAGAAAGATAGTGCAACAAGATCTATGAAGATTCGGCTATGAAGAAATTGGCAAAGAGAGAATAAAGGAAAGAACAATGATCATTCAGTTATAGGAAAAGAATGGAGAAGAGATGAGTTATGAGTTCTGGCTTTTGAAAAAAAAAAGATGATTGAGAGAAGAGAAGTAGGATGAAAGGAAAAGTAGCAATAGAGACGGTAAAGAAAAGAGAATTTCGACAGACTAGAGGTAAGTTCGGGTTTAGCAGAGTTTTGAGAAAAATAAGTGGGAGAATGAAGACTCAAATGCCGAAAATGAAGAGATATTCCCCTTACCTAATGCAAAATTTCGGCACCCCTTAAACAAATACTGAAAATGCCCATTTCGAATCTCAAAAGCTCATCCTATTAACAGGGTAATTTTGGCACCCTAAAGCCCACTCTAAATCGATCCCTCCTCCCTCTTAGAGTTAGAATTTTGGCCACCACCTAGCCTTCCGGATAATTCCTAAATTTTCTCCTTATCCTTATCTGATCACTCATCCACAGTGCTATTGATAACACCACCTCTTCCTCCCTTTATCAGCACATTATCAACCTTAGTATCCACATTAAATAATTCCTAATTTCAAGCATCCAAGCCGAACTCCACTGCTGCTCTTTGCTATTGTCGAAATTAATTAAAATAAAAAGGTATCATGGACTCGAACCTTGGGCCTCCTTAACTGCTTGACACGCCACTCCTAGTCCCTACATATTGCCACTGACCACTGGGCCACAAGCCCATTTTTGTGTCTTAATTCACAGATAATATCTTTTAAGCCCTATCCTACCTGACTCTCCACTAGAGTGCCCAAACAAAAAATTTTTGCTAAGGCCTCAGCCCAACTTCGAGCCCATTCTAGACCCCTAAAACATTCTAACAAGCATAATAAGCACAACAACACATCACAGCACATCAAATGCAAAGCCTCATAAATTCGGGATGTGACAGTTCTACCCCCTTAAAGAAATTTCGGACTCGAAATTACCTGGTCAAAAATAGATGTGGGTATTGCTACTGCATTGCTTCCTCTGGTTCCCAAGTAGCCTCCCCAGAGCCGTGATTCTGCCACAGAACCTTAACTAACGGAATTGTTTTCCTTCGCAATACCTTGACATCATGATCCAGGATTTCTACTGGTTCCTCTTCAAAGGATAGGTCAGGTCTCACTTCGATTTCTCCCAAATGCACCACATGAGATGGATCTGAACGATAGCGTCTTAACATAGAGACATGAAACACATTGTGAATCTGGCTTAACTCTGAAGGTAACTCAAGCTGATAAGCTACCAGCCCCACTCGTTTCAACACCCGATAAGGTCCGATGAATCTGGGACTTAATTTACCTTTCCGTCCAAACCTTAGCACTTTCTTCCAGCGACACCTTCAAGAACACCTTGTCACCCACTGCAAACTCTATGTCCTTACGCTTCAAATCAGCATAGGACTTCTGTCTATTTAACGCTTCCTTTAGTCGAGCTCGAATTAACTCAACCTTTTTTTTTGTCTCGATAACCAATTCTGGCCCCAAAATCTGACATTCCACTAACTCCATCCAATAGGTAGGAGTACGACACTTTCGCCCGTATAATGCTTCATAGGGTGCCATTTGAATACTGGACTGGTAGCTGTTGTTGTAAGCAAACTCCGCCAAAGGCTTCTCCCAACTACCCATGAAATCAATGACACAACCTCTCAACATGTCTTCTAAGATCTGAATTACCCACTCCAACTGTCCATCGGTCTGAGGATGAAACGCTGTACTGAAATCCAACTTCATACCCAATGCTTGATGCAAGGCCTTTCAGAATTGCAACGTAAACCTAAGGTCCCTGTCCGATATGATCGATACTGGTACTCCATGCAACCTCACTATCTCCGCTATATATAACCTAGCCAATTTTTGCAGAGAGTAATTGACACGTATAGGTATGAAATGAGCAGACTTTGTCAAGCGATCAACAATTACCCAAATAGAATCTTTCTTAGTAGGCGTGAGAGGTAGCCCACTTACAAAGTCCATTGTGATTCATTCCTATTTCCACTGTGGAATCTTTATCGGCTGCAACAAACTTGATGGTAACTGATGCTCCGCCTTTACCTGCTGACAGGTCAAACACTTACTCACAAATTTGGTCACCTCTTGCTTTAGACCCGGCCACCAAGACTGTTCTCGCAAATCCCGATACATCTTACTCCCTCTAGGGTGCATAGCATATGGACTACCATGCGCTTCTAACAAAATCTTATGCCTAAACTCAGGATCTTTTGACATACAAATTCTTCCTTGAAAACCTAATAGCCCTTCCTCATTCATACTGAATTCTGTTGATCCATCATTAGATCCTACCTGAAACTTCTCCTTTAGCAACTCATCGGTTTGCTGCTTCTCCTTAACCTGACTGACCCAAGAGGGTTTCACTTGAAGTTTAGCTAATAAACTCCCATCATCGTACAAACTAAGGTGGGCAAATATTGCTTTCAAGTTAGAAATTACTTTATGATTGAAAGCATCTGCCACCACGTTAGCTTTACCAGATGATACTTGATCGAGCAGTCATAATCCTTTAACAACTCGATCCACCTCATTTGCCTTAGGTCCAACTCTTCCTGGGTCAAAAGGTATTTTAAGCTCTTATGATCGGTATAAATGATGAAATTTTCCCCGTATAGATAATGCCTCCAGATCTTCAAGGCAAAAACCATTGCCGCCAATTCCAAATCATGGGTGGGATAATTTGATTCGTGTGGTCTTAACTGCCGAGATGCATATGCAACAACCTTCCCATCTTGCATTAATACGCACCCTAGCCCCGTGTGTGAAGCATCACAGTAAATCATAAATTCCTTTCTGACTTCGTTGAATCAACACCGGAGCCTCTATCAATATCCTTTTCAACCTTTCGAAACTTCATTGTTGCTTATCAGACCAAACAAATGAAACTCCTTTCCGCAGCAACTTAGTAACGGTGCCACAATCAACGAAAATCCTTCAACAAACCTTCTATAATACCCGGCCAGACCAAGAAAACTCTGGATTTTTGCTACGTACTTAGGTGGCTTCCAATCCAACACCGCTTCAATTTTTTGAGGGTCAACCCTAATCCCCTCTATCGACACAACATGGCCTAGAAAAGTAACTTCCCTTAGCCAAAATTGACACTTACTAAATTTGGCATACAACTGCTTCTCCCTCAGAATCTGCAAAACCACTCGAAGGTGTGAATCATGCTCCTCCTCTGATCTTGAATAAACCCGGATGTCATCTATAAATACCACAACAAACCGATCCAAGTAGGGTTGGAATACTCGGTTCATCATGTCCATAAATGCTGCTGGCACATTGGTCAATCCAAATGACATTACCATGAACTCGTAATGATCATAGCGAGTCCTAAAAGCTGTCTTATGAATATCCGCCTCCTTGACCTTAAGCTGATGGTACCTTGACCTCAGATATATCTTTGAAAAGACTAAAGCCCCCTTCAACTGATCGAACAAGTTGTTGATCCTCGGCAGCGGGTATTTGTTCTTGATTATCAACTTATTTAACTGGCGATAGTCAATGTACATACACATTGAGCCATCTTTCTTCTTAATGAATAATACCGGCGCTCCCCAAGGCGACACACTTGGTCGAATAAACCCTCTATCCAGTAACTCTTGTATCTATGCCTTTAACTCCACCAACTCCTTCGGCGCCATCCTATATGGGGCGATAGATACCGCTCTGTTCCCAAAAAAAGGTCAATACAAAACTCCACTTCACGGTCCGGAGGTAATCCCGGGAGCTCTTCTGGGAAAACATTAAGAAATTCTTTCACCGTCCTAACATTTCTGACAGATAGGTCCTTGGCTTCCAAAGCCTGAAAAAACATTAGAATTGCCTCGTATCCTTTCCTCACCATCCTTTCTGCTCTTAGAGCAGTCATCATATTCGACAAACAGTTCCTCCTTTCACCCATTACCAATACTTCTCCACCCTCGGGGGTTTTTAGCACCATACGCTTGGTTGCATAATCTACATTAGCTTGATATCTCACCAGCCAGTCCATGCCTAAAATTAAATCAAACTCTCCAAACAGTAATTCCATTAGATTAGTAACTTCTAAAGGCACCTCCCGATAAAGTTTATTTACCACCACAGAGTGTCCTAATGGGCTAATTACAGTCATCTCCCTAGAGGAAATCTCAGAATCTATGCCTAAGGTTCCAGACATCCTACTAGCAACATATGAATACGTCGATCCAATAACAACCAATGTAGTGTAAGGCAATCTAAGAATTAAAATGTACCAGTTATGACATCCGATGCATCGGCCTCCTCTCGACGTCTAGCAGCATAGACTAGCCCCGACTGTCTTGCCTCAGTGTTTCCTGCCCCTCGACCTGGTGCTCCACGGCCCTGACTAAAATCGTTACCACCTCTGGCTGGACCACGACCTCCCATGCAGTGCGACATCCTCTACTGGTGAGCATTTCCCTACTGCGGGCCTCAGATTGGCTCGTGGTCGTGAGATGCCTCTAATCTGATGATCCGTAGATCCACACCTGAAACACTTCCCATTATTTGACCAACACTCACTTGAATAGAATTTGCCACAGCGAACACACCTCCGTGTCTGGCTAACAGCAGCAGGTCTCTCAACCTGGTTCGCCCATCCGACCTAGGTCTATTCTAAGTACGCCCAGCTGCCCCTAACGACCCAAAATTTCTCTTACTTCACCCCTATCTCTATCCCGATTCAGTTTTTCTGTCTACTTTACCTCCTCAGCTATCTTATCTTTTTCCACAACACAGTAAATTCCCTCTCCCGCTATGGAGCTATCAATACACGCAGATCATCCCTCAGGCCATCCTCAAATCAAACACAACGCTCATGTTCTGTGGCCAATATCCCTCGAGCGTAATGACTCAAACGCAAGAATTTTGCTTCATATGCAGCCACCGACCTACTTCCCTGAACTAGATTCAGAAATACTCTACACTGCGCATCCATATATCTCGACCCGATGTACTTATTCTAAAACGCCGTCTTGAAGTAACCCCAGGTGATACGGTCAGCCATCGTACCATCATTAACCGTGAGCCACCATTGATACGCTTCATCCCGGAGAAAAAACACCACTCCCTTTAGCTTTTCTTCTTCCGTGAAGTCGAGATCATCCATTATACGTTCCACTACTTCCAGCCAATACTCAGCTGTACTAGGAGCTACACAGGAAATTCCCTTAAACACTTCTGCCCCATTGGCTCTAAGTCGCTCCGGCACAGATTTTCAAGCTCTTGTACCCATGCCTGCTCTCATAACTCTCTCCAACACTCGGAGCATCGCCTGAGACACCGCATCGTCTCTCGCCCATTTGGTCCTGATATTCTACCTTCACAGCTGGTGGCGCTGGTATCTCATTCCCTAACTCGTGACCAGACCCTACCGGTTTCGACACAGCAATCCTGCCTCTACCTCGGCCACGCACACCATGCCCCCTAGTGCTCATATCTAATGTTCGCGATTTATCTGATTAGAAGTTTTATGGATTAATAATTTCTTCCACTAATTAATAACGAACAATCTTATGGGAAATAGTTTTAATAATAGTTCTTTCGAATTCGAAACTATATCTATAAGGTTCAGTTCTCAAGTATATATTTCCTAGCTCTAGAAACCACATTCAATCAACATCCATTTGCATTCCAAGTAGAGCATCACATGCATGCATCAAACAAATAAGTAACATCCACAAACTCACCTTCGTCACACAAGGGTATTCTGGTAATTTTCACAACCTAGGGTATTTTAGTAATTTTCACAAATCGAGGGTATTTTAGTAACTCTACAAAGATTGGGTATTGGTCCCATTCGGGTTTTAGTTATGATCTTTGGCCCATTAACAAGCCCTCGCGGCAAAGTGAACAGACACTGTGCACCAGGTAGGATTCTAGCGAAGAGGAGGTGGGCCACTAGGGTCGCTTAAATACCAAGCTCTCCCTAGATCCAATCCTAGACATGCGTACGCCTGTTGCCACACTCTAGCCCTGCGACTTGTTCATGGACATGTTTAACTAGAGAAATTAAGTCTTATGGATTTCAAGAGTTGTTTGACTAGGCCTAAGGTCCATAAACTCTAGCATACTTGCCTACGTCCCCATAAAGCCCATCAAACCCAACATGCATATCTTATCAAGGGCTAGAATACTTACCTGCATGGATCCGGTGTCGGTAGACTCAAAGGCCCAAAACATTTTTCCTACCCTTATATCAATCTATAAAACACTACTAGACCCATTTCACGGTCTGAGTTTTGAACCGGGTTCTGATACCAAAATGTAACACCCAAACCTGGCCCAAACATTACGACCAGATCTAGCATGCTATGGGTTGTTTGTTTAAAATCAAATCCTTTGATCACTTTGAAGAAAGCATAGTTTTGAAAAAACTTTCAAGTAGCACATGGTGTTGAAACCTTTGCTTGTTGATTTTGGAAATCTCATTTTGTTTAACCGGTTAATCATTAAATGTGAAATTTTTGAAATAAACCTTAGCTTTTGTGTTGACCGTGTTTGGAAAGCCCATTTTTAATTCGCTTTATAATTAAATCTTTGAAAACATAAGTCTATAATCCTTGAACATGGACAACGAACCTAAAAATTTTAAGCAAAGAGGCCTTATTACATGCTAACAAAATAACCCAAAATTTAAAACTAAAGAGAAACCCAAAATCGGTTCACATAATAAAAGTCTTTATGGACCCTCGAGTCTGCCTCGGCTCCCGTGTCCATGATCTCTGCTCATCCGAAAAGTTGGGAAAATAAAAGGTGAGTCACCAAGACTCAGTGTGTAAATCCTTAATCACATAAATGTCTAAGGCCCAAAAACACATTCTGGCCTTGGACCACACAAAACAACAACAAAACAGATACATGCTGAATGTCCCAACCCAACCTAAAGTTCCATCCTCTACACACCAACCCTTACCACCATCACACCGTGGGATTTCTACAATTAGCCCTCCATTCGCTACACGCCATTTCGACAATTTGTCTTTTGTCATAAAGATCGATCAGTATGTGACCTTATAATCAGATGTGGTAGAGCCACCGATCGCCATGCAACCTTAATAATATATTGTGGTTTAACCACCGATCACTATGTGACCTATTAATCAAATGTGGCAGAGCCACCGATCGCCATGCGACCTTAATAATATATTGTGGTTTAACCACCGATCACTAAGTGACCTATTAACATGCTCTTCCCCTTCATCATATCAATCCCATCCCATGCATATGCATGTGCAAAAGAAAAAACAACATGCCATCTACAGGTTAACAGGTTATCACATATATCGATGCACATAGAGAATTTACTATGTTCACGTACCTGGCATCCTTAGCCTAACCCCTACGGGTTAATCGACTATCCGCACAGCCTTTTTCGACTTTTCAGCCCATAACATGTATAATACAAAAAACTTATGTGATAAAGATCTACACACCTAATTACAGACAAGACGATACTTTCTATGTCAACACTGTTAGTAGCCGATACGACTGATATCTGCCTATAGTTTTGTTCCAAAGCTGGTCCACAACCTGGTGGCCAATCTTTGACGGCAGACACCGCACACTTCTTAAACTTAGGGGTTGGTTTTACAGATCCAATTCCCTCCTTCACCTGATCGACATTTGATTCCATCAAAAGACCTTATCAGTTGCTACCACCACAACATATGGTTGTCAATCCTTAACATAGGATTTAGATCACGAATACACTAAAAAAACCCGACAAAAATCTAAAGAAACCCTTACCTCAAAATCCCAAAAAGAGATCTAGTTGAGAGACTAGCAATTTTTGGCTTTTGGAATCTAGATGATCCGATCTATTTCGATTCCCGAGATGTTGTCCCCAAAAGAAAATGCAAGAAGAAAAGAAGTATTAGACCAATCGACAACCTCAACTACCCAAGTAACCATTCGACTTTGGCCCCCAAAATCAAAAGAGAAAAGATCAAAAGAAATCAACACTCACCAACAAATTCAGGTTCTCCTAACAGATTTTGGCTTTTGAGAAGATCAAAAGAAAGATAGTGTAACAGGATCTATGAAGATTCGACTATAAGAAAATCGGCAAAGAAAGAATAAAAAAAGAACAATGATCATTTGGTTATAAGAAAAGAATTGAGAAGAGATGAGTTATGAGTTTCAGCTTTTGAAAGAAAAAGATAATTGGGAGAAGAGAAGTAGGATGAAAGGAAAAGTAGCAATAGAGACGGTAAAAAAAAGAGAATTTTGGCAGACTAGAGGTAGGTTCGGCTTTAGCAGAATTTTGAGAAAAGTGAGTGGGAGAATGAAGACTCAAATGCCGAAAATGAAGAGATATTCCCCTTACTTAATGCAAAATTTTGGCACCCCTTAAACAAATGGCAAAATGCCCATTCTGAATCTCAAAAACTCATCCTATTAACAAGGTAATTTTGGCACCCCTAAAGCCCACTCTAAACCAATCCCTCCTCCCTCTTAGAGTCAGAATTTTGGCCACCACCTAGCCTTCCGAATAATTCCTAAATTGTATCCTTATCCTCATCTGATCACTCATCCATAGTGTCATTGATAACACCACCTCTTCCCCCCCTTTATCAGCACATTATCAACCTTATTATCCACATTAAATAATTCCTAATTTCAAGCATCAAAGCTGAACTCCACTACTGCTCTTTGCTATTGCCAAATTAATTAAAATAAAAAGGTATCATGGGACTCGAACCTTGGACCTCCTTAACTGCTTGACACGCCACTCCTAGTCCCCAGATATCGCCATCGACCATTTGGGCCACAAGCCCATTTTGTGTCTTAATTCACAGATAATATCTTTTAAGCCCTATCCTACCTGACTCTCCACTAGAGTGCCCAAACAAAAAATTTTTGCTAAGGCCTTGGCCCAACTTCGAGCCCATTCTGGACCCCTAAAACATTCTAACAAGCATAATAAGCACAACAACACATCACAGCATGTCAAATGCAAAGCCCCATAAATTCGAGATGTGACATTATTCTCTTCGAGAGAGGATTTAATATAAATTAGGGAATCTTATGGATCAAGTCAAGTGAATAAATTGTCTGGTTCAGTGTTAGATAACAAGTGAAGTCTAGGTGGATTCTTCCTAATGGTATTGTCTTAATCAACTGAGTTTTCCCAACAATTCATTCTTTATGTCTTTACGTCTTTAGCTTAGTAGTTAGTTAATTTAGATTAAACAACCAATCACTTAATATTTAGGCTAAATAATAGAAAGAAGGTTAGTATTAGTACTTTTAGTTCCTTTGGGTTCGACAATCCGATCTTGCCTAAGCTATACTACTGTTCGATAGATGCACTTGCCTTAAGTCTTTGTCAGAGTTAGTTTCTAGGTTCGATCATTCTCTTTATAAATTTTAAAACTCGACAAAACAACGATCAAGTTTTTGGCGCCGTTGCCGGAGAACTAAAATATTACGAAAGCCCTATTTTTATTACTTTGGCCATTATTTTTATTTTTTTCACAATTTATTTTATTTTTATTTTTATTTTAGTTTTAACCTTTCTAATTTTCTTTCTTTCTTTTCCAACACAGGTACCTCTAGTTTATGACTAAAAGGAACCCGAAAGGACCATTAGTATACGACAGTGATATTAAAGCTACCACTCGCAGGAATCGCAGAGAAATTAGGCGAGCCCTAAATTACACAGAAGAAGAACAACAAGGCAAATCCAATCCTACTGAAGGGATGGACGAGAATAACCCACCACCACAAGATGTGGCAGAAAACAATGTTTCACGTACTATGTATGATTATGCTAAACTTCATTTAACAGGAGTAGAATCAAGTATTGTTATACCTGCTATAGCTGCTAATAATTTTGAATTAAAGCCTAACACAATACAAATGATTCAACAATTTGTTCAATTTGATGGTTTGCAAGAAGAAGACCCGAATACCCATATAGCTAATTTGTTAGAGTTCTGTGATACCTTCAAAATAAATGGCATTTCTGATGATGCCATACGTCTTCGGTTATTTCCCTTTTCAATAAAGAATAAAGCCAAACAGTGGTTAAACTCGTTACCACAAGGGTCAATCACCACATGGATCAAATGACCGAAAAATTTTTATTAAAATATTTCCCATCGGCCAAAACGGTCAAATTACGGAATGATGTCTCTTCTTTTATGCAGATGGATTTAGAGACATTATATGACGCATGGGAGAGATACAAGAATCTCTTGAGAAGGTGTCCGCATCATGGTTTACCCTTATGGCTCCAAGTCCAAACTTTCTATAACGGTGTAAACCTCTCAACGAGGCAACTAATTGATTCAAATTGGGGTGAAACCACGAACAACAAAACCCTTAGCGACCTATGAGTTTATTGAAGAGATGCCACTAAATAACTATCAGTGGCAGGTTACAAGGACAAAACCAACAAAATTAGCCGAAGTTTTCAACCTCGACGCAGTAACCATGCTATCAACGCAGGTAGAGATGATGAATAAAAAGCTTGACAGTTTGTGTTCTTCACAGGTACATCCAGTAATATAGTGAGACGCAAGTGGAACTGTAGCGAATCCTGAGTACCCACCATACCAACCGGGCACAGAAAGCGAACAGATGAACTATATAGGTAATAATTTCATATCTAATAATAACCTTTATAGTAATACTTATAATCCAGGTTAGAGGAACCACCCAAATTTTTCATGGGAAGGTCAAGAAAATCAAATACAACAACCTCCTCAAAATTTCCAAAATCAGTCATATCCACAGGAAAAGAGGCCAAACCTCGAAGAGATGTTGACAAAATTCATAGCATCCATAGAAAACCGTCTCCAAGTCATTGAGGCAACACTTAAAAACCAATAAACATCGATGGAAGGGATCAAGAACCAAGTTAGGGAACTTACTAAGTCAGTCGGGGAAGTTTCAAAGTCAGTTGGACAACTTGCAAAGTTAATGTCCGAACGATCGCAAGGGCGTCTACCAAGCAACACTGAGATTAATCCAAAGGAGCAAATCCAAGCCATAACAGCTCAAGAAAATGTAGGGTATGATGAACCTAATTCAATACAAGAAAGTGAGGTAGAAGAAGGTAAAATTAAGGTAACCCAAGAAAAGCCAAAACCGGTAATCAAAGAATACTGACCTCGCATACCTTATCCCGAAGTGTTGAAGAGAGACGATACAGAGGAACAGTTCGGTAAGTTTCTTAATCTTTTAAAGAAATTACATAGTAACTTACCGCTTCTTGAAGCTCTGTCACAGATGCCAAATTCGAGAAAATTTTTAAAACAACTCTTAATGAACAATCATAAGTTAGACGAGGAGTCGCATGTGGAGCTAAACGTAATGTGCTCAGCAATTCTACAAAATAGGCTACCACAGAAGCTAAAAGATCCAAAGAGTTTTACAATTCCATGTTTAATTGGTAGACTAACTGTTGATAATGCCTTAGCTGATTTAGGGGCAAGTATAAATGTCATGCCTTATAAAATGTTTAAACAACTAGGTCTAGGGAAACCCAAACAAACTAGGAAGAGTATACAATGAGCTGATAAAACTGTTAGAATTCCTAAGGGTATTATCAAAGATGTTCTTGTAAAAATTGATAAATTCGTTTTCCCAGCAGATTTTGTTGTCTTAGACATGGATGAGGATAATTCAATTTCTTTAATTTTAGGAAGACCCTTTTTAGCAACTACTAGGACTAAAATTGATGTTGGCACAGGAGAACTCATTCTTCGTGTAGGTGACAAATCGATTAGTCTACGAGCTCTTGACTCGACCAAGACATCAATTGATGAAGGTGAGAAAGTAAAATCCGTCGATGACCAATTTGTTCACCTTTCACCATAGGATCCACCACAAAGTCGTAGACCTGAGCCGGATCATAGACCTCGTGCAAATAAAAAAACTATATAAGGGACGAAACCTTAAGGTCGATGAACCAGACGAGTGGAAAACACACTTCAAAATAGGAGCCTCAAGGAGCCTCAAGAAGAGCTCGTAGGAACATCAAACCACTCCAAAAATAGAAGATCAGGTACTGTTAAATAAAGTAGATCCTCACATGGTCACATCAGACCTAAATACAAACGAGAAAATTCCTCTTGAGGTATGCAAAATCTTCCCTTACGAAACAGTCGAGGTAAGCAATCCAACATTCGGCACTTTTAAGGTAAACGCTTCTCGACTTAAACTTTATCATGAAAATAAAATCGACAAAGATGAGGGAAGATGTTCAAACCTTCAAACCACCATGATTATACAAACAAAGGAAATTCTAGCTTAAGACTTTAAACAAGCGCTTCTGGAGGCAACTTTGATCACGCAAAATAATCTAGTTTTAATATTTATAAAAGAGTGATCGAACACAGAGTATTCACGATAACGATAGAGGCAAGTGCACCTATCGAACAGTAGTATAGCCCAGGCAAGAATATCTTATCGAACCCAAGGAACCTGAAAGTACTATTACTCACTTTATTTCTATTATTTAGCCTAAATATGGAGTGATTGGTTTATTAAACTTAAACAAATGAAATATTTAAACTAAATGCAAAGACAAAAGAACCGAAACTTTGGCAAAAGATGTTGAAGAAAACTCAATTGATAAAGATGATACCTTTGGGAAAAATCCACCTATGACTTCACTTATTATCTACCTTTTCAATTCATATGATTTCTTTACTTAGCTTGATCCGTGAGACTCCCTAACCTATATTAAACCTTCTCTCGAAGCAAATAACGTCTAACCTTAGATTAATTAGTAGAACTCTCGTTCTCTTATAATAACCCCCTAAGGAAGCAGTAAATCGATCAATGGACTCCCATATTAGGTTTCACCCTAATCCGATAAAATCTCGTAACCCTATCTCTAGGCGCCCGATCAACTCCGCTTAATTATGCTAGATCTACTCTTAGGCAGGGTCTATTCCTCCTCCACCTAAGCACATCAGATAAATTTAAACAACATAATTAAGAACAAACTAAGTATATATCATATAAATCGAAAGAATTAAATAACAAAATCCATCATAGGTTTCATCCCCTTCAGGTATCTGAGGGGTTTAGTTCATAATTAAACACGAAATCATCTCAAGAGAAAAGATAATACAAAACATAGGAAATCCTTAAAAACCCCTAAAGGAATTGAAGAGGAGATCCTCTGTCTTGAGAAGAATTCTGACTCTTCGAGATGGATCAATTGGCTATCTTCAAGTAATTCCATAAATGGGTAAAGCTCTGGCAGAAAACTCTGCTAAAACCTGACGCCCATGAATTACTACCTTCGATTGTTTATATAGACGTTTGGAATGCTTTACTTGGCTCCTAAGTACTCGTAATTCAAGTGAAATTCATCCTAAGTGTTTGAGTGGACTTAAGATTGCATTTCTTGGGCTTCAAGCATCCAATTTCGAGTGAAACTGCTCCTTCCCGAGGCAGCGGCACGGCTAAGGCATGTCTGTGTAAGTCGTGGTCTAGCCCGTGTCTCCATCTTGTCAATTTTAGCATGGCTATGACACACCGGTGTAATATATGGGTAGAGGCCATGCTTCGGGTCTGCCAATTGGGGCACAACCATGTACATCGGAGTCAGGCCGTGTTGGGCTTTTTATCGATGAGGCACGATCGTGTAAATCAGGGTGTGGCCGTGTGCAATCTAAATATTATGGCACGACCATGTGGCATGAAGTCCAGGCCGTGCCAGCTTCTTGGGTTGGCCCAATTTGGTCCGTATTAAGCCCGCTTTCGTTCTTTTTATCCTTAGGTGTTCTCCGAGTATAAGACATGAAAAGAAAGGATTAAGAGCATCTTTTTACATAAATTGAGGGCTAAATTATCCAAAAGCATACTAAATATGGGGTTAAAATGTGTTACTTTTACAGTTGATCAAATATCCCCACACTTAAGCTTTTGCTTGTCCTCAAGCAAAATTCTCAATTTACAATTAAAACGAAGTTTCCAAAATTCATAATCCCCATTGACATGCCTCATCATAATTCATAGATAATTTTTACATGGATGATTTAACTCGAAGTTCCCTAAAGATTCAATTACGATAAGTCATTCCTTTATAGCCTGAAATCGTAGGTGTCTCCCCTTATCTAAGTAATTACCTTTGATTCAAAATCGAAAAGGACCGACATCCTCACTAAAGATTCTAAACACTCCAAACCCGACCAACGAGCCTTGACCGATCTGGTATGTTCCCCGGTGTAAATCGTTTCAAATTCTTTTGTTACTTAGGAAAAACTTGTGTGTTTTTAAAGAAAGATTGTTTTGGGTTGGGCTTGAGTTGAAACAAGTTTATTTCTTTTTTAAAGAAAAACCCTTACTTTAGGTGACAAAACATTTGGACTTATTTTAAAATAGATTTATTTAATCTTTTAATAAATAAAAGTTTGTAAGCTTAATAATAAAATCAAAGTAAAGTAGTGCTACTATGGCCTTATTACATCAAATAAATCCCAAAATAAAATTCAAAATACTTAAAATAAAATAGTCCAAATAAAATAAATGAACTTCTTCTTTGTGCATGGCCATCCTTAAGCATCTGTAGGCTAGATCCATCACCGGTCGTCACCGAAAAGTAATCCCACAAGGGGTGAGTCAAGCAGACTCAATGTGTAACCAACACTAAAATTTAACAATTCGGCATACATTATCATACATGTTCATAAACAAATAAAAAATAATGATACAACCCGAACCCAAACCTAGATAGCCATCCGCTACACGTCCCCGTACCAACCTACACACAAGTGGGGACTACTAAGTCAACCCTCCATCCGCTACACACCATCAAGGCGCACTACGATCGGCGTGCTCATCGCCTTTATAAAATTCGTGGTCTTAGGTCACCACATTCGAATTAGTGGTCTTAGGTCAACACATTCAATTATCGTAGTCTTAGGTCACCACATTCAGATTTTGTGGTCTTAGGTCACCACATTAACTTCCCCTTTTCATATAACCTATATGCCCCATATCATACATATCATGCAATATCATACCTTAATTCACATTCTTATCACTTTTCATATTCTTATCACTTTTCACATGTTAAAAATAACATATATTCATATTCCTAGTAGGAGTAGGAAACGTACCTGAGTACTTTGTACCATTACATGGTACCTTAGCCATATTCACATTCTTATAAACATACACATGTTAATTATTGCCATAAATCTTATTAAAAGATAGTGTGGGGTACACACCTGATACACTTAGCGGTTCACTTAAATCCTGAAAATCCGATCTAAAGCCTTAGATCTCAAGTCCCTACATTCGGCCAACCTCAATATGTTAGCATAAAGCCTATTCGGCTATAAAACCAAATCCTTGGAGGATTTGTACACTTAAAACCTACCTTGTTGCCGATTGACTTAAGAAACAAGTCTCGAAACTTTGTTGTATTCCTTCTTGCATTCGGCCAAACATTAAATCACACCACAGGTTAGTTTCAGCTTTTTAAACAATTGTGAAATAGATCTAGTTATCAAAACAGGCCTATGGCTGATTGTATTTAGGCACATATCTTGCGATTTTCAAACCTCAAAACTCACCGAATAACTAGGGAACACGCGGCCTATGGTGTACCTTCGGGAGAAGAACTTCTCCTTCCTTGTAATCGGCTGATCCTTAGATCTATTAACTTGTTAGTTTTGGCTATTTGAATAAATATGAACTAGACCTAAAACACCAAAAATAGGCCTTGGCCGAATATTCACATGGACTTACTTTGAAATTCTCAAATCCTGGAATCCTTGTATACCTCTGTCGAAATCCCTATAGATTCACACATTTGATCTGATTTTTAATCACTTAAATATGATAAATGGTCTTTGATCGATTCACTCACCTTAGATCCTTGAAAGTCCCAAAAGATCTCTTCTTTGTAGTCGATAACTACTAAATCCCGAAGCCTCCCTTCCATAATTCGGCCAAGGACAACAATAGGGGTTAGTCCCTAAATTTTGGCAAGTCAACAAGAAAAGGGATGGAAATCGAGCATCATTTGGTCTTACCTTAATACTACAGTCGACGGCACCTTTGCTTAAACCATAGAGATTCGGCCTGAGACTTAAAGAATAGTCGGCTATGAGCCCCTTGTATATTCGGCTTCAACAAGAGTAAAAAGAGAAAGGTATAAGGCCTTAGGGAGAATCGACAATAGTGGTCCTTTAGGAAGAGATTTCGGCTAGAACAAGTTAAATGAAAGAGGAAAGAAAGTGATGTGTTTTGGAGAGAAAAGAGTAATGAAGGAGAGGCTAAATGATGTTATGAAATTCGGCTACTCCTCCCTCCTATTTTTGGCCGAAAATACCAACCCAAGGAGTCCCCCAATCGGCCAACTCTCCATATCTTGATAAATTTATCTTTTAATTATCACCTTACCCAAATTAACAAAATAATTAATCCCAACAATTTTATCCTTTGTCTAGCCGAATTCTAGTAAAAATAAAACTCATCTTGTAAGTGTCCCTCTTGCCGTCCACTTCTCCCTATCTTGTAGCAAAAAAAAACACTTCTTTTTGCTTTCCTTGTGGCTTGAACTCAAGCCCAATTGCATATATAGGTGGCATCACATGCTAGGCCTTTAAGTGGCACATTACAACCACTTTACCAAGCCCATTTGTGTGTCAAGTTTCTTCTATTAATTTCTTTAAAGCCACCTTGTTTTAGTTTCCTCTTTTAAACTTAACATTTCTAAAACATTTCCTTACATTTCCAAGTTTACAAAAATGTTCACTTTCCTCTTTTAAACTTATCATTTCCATGTTTCCAAAATGTTCACTTTCCTCTTTTAAACTTTATCATTTCCAAGTTTCCAAAAAAAATGTTCACCATACATTCATAACACATAAGACATGCAATTTCGTATAATTAAATCAAAAATGCATAGGCCCATTTTCAGGGTATTACAGTTCTACCCCCTTAAAATAATTTCGTCCCCGAAATTGCCTGGCTAAAATAAATGAGGGTATTGCTGTCGCATTGCCTCTTCTGGCTCCCACGAAGCTTCCTCCGATCCATGATTGCGCCACAATACTTTGACTAGGGGGACTGACTTCCTCCGTAATATTTTCACGTCTCATTCCAAGATCTAAATTGGCTCTTCCTTGTAGGATAAGTCTGGTCTTAGCTCCACTTCTTCAACTGGTACCACATGAGATGGATCCGATTGGTAGCGACGTAGCATGGATACATGGAATACGTTGTGCGTCTGTTGCAACTCTGGTGGCAACTCTAGCCGGTATGCCACTGGTCCAACTCGCTTCAACACTCGATAGGGTCCTATAAACCTTGGGCTTAGCTTCCCTTTTTGACCAAATCTCATCACCTTCTTCCAAGGCAAAACCTTAAGAAATACTTGGTCTCCCACATCAAATTCAATCTCCTTTCGTTTGAGATCTGCGTACGACTTTTATCTATCGGATGCTTCCTTTAACCGTGCCTTAATTATCTCAACCTTTTCTTCAGATTCTGCCACTAGCTCTAGACCCAAAACTTGACGTTCTCCCAATTCCGTCCAACATGTAGGAGTCTGACACTTCTGACCATACTGACTTTCATAAGGTGCCATTCAATACTTGCACGATAGTCATTGTTGTAGGCAAATTCCACTAGAGGCAAATATTCATCCCAACTTCCTCTCAAATCTATCACACGACCCTCAACATATCCTCCAATACTTGGATTACCTGTTTAGATTTCCGTCGATTGTGGATGAAAAGTCGTAGTGAAATCCAACTTAGTGCCTAAAGCTTGATGAAGTGCCCTCCAAAATCGAGACGTAAATCTTGGGTCTCTATCCAAATGATAGAAATCGGCACTCCATGTAGCCTCACAATTTCGCCACATATAATTTAGCCAATTTCAAGAGAATAATCAACCCTCATCGATAAAGTCGCGGACTTGGTCAAACGGTCCACTATTACCCATACCGAGTCCTTCTTAGTAGGCGTAAGGGGAAGCCCACTAACAAAGTCCATGGTAATTCTTTCCCACTTCCACTATGGAATCTCGATTGGCTGAAGCAATCCCGAAGGAAATTGATGTTTAGCCTTAACTTGTTGACATGTCAGACATTTGCCAACAAGTTCAGTAACTTCCTTTTTCAGACCAGGCCACCAAAACTGTTCCCTTAGGTCTCTATACAACTTAATGCCTCCAAGATGCATAGCATAAGGGCTACCATGCGATTCCTGAAGAATCCTTCGCCTAAGTTCCTTATCCTTAGGCATACAGACCTTGCTCTTGAAACACAACACTCCTTCACCATTAATGACATAATCTTCCAACTCTCCATTTTGCACTTGGTGTAACTTAGCACTTAAGTCCTCATCAGCCAACTGTCCTTCTTTCACTTCATTCAACCACGTCGGCTTGACTTGCAACTCTGCCAACAGGCTTCCATCATCATACAAACTTAAATAGGCGAACATTGCCCTCAGATCCGACACCACCTTCTAACTTAAGGCATCCGCCACTACATTCGCCTTGCCCGGGTGATATTCTATCGAACAGTCATAGTCCTTCAACAATTCAACCCACCTTCGCTGCCTCAAGTTTAACTCTTTACGAGTCAAAATACTTAAGGCTCTTGTGGTGCTGTAGATTGTCGACTTTTCTCCATAAAGATAGTGCCTCCACACCTTCAAAGTAAAGACTCTGCCGCCAACTCCAAGTCATGGGTTGGGTAGTTAACCTCATGCGCCTTAATCTGCCGAGACGCATAAGCGACTACTTTACCATCCTACATCGTAACACATCCTAATTTCAGATCTGAGCGTCATAGTACACCACAAAATCCTTTCACGCCTCCGTGAATCAACACCGGAGCTTCATTCAAAACCTCTTGAGCTTTTCAAAGCTCTCCTGCTGCTTATCCGTCCATACAAAGGGTACTTCCTTCCTTAACAACTTTGTTAAAGGCGCGACTATTGACGAAAATCCTTCTACGAACCTTCTGTAATAGCCTGCCAAACCTAAGAAACTACGAATCTCCACCACCGACTTAGGTGGTTTCCAATCCAACACTGCTTCAATCTTTCTAGGATCCACCCTTATTCCTACTGCTGACACCAGATGCCCTAAGAATGCAACCTCCTTAGGCCAAAATTCACACTTGCTGAATTTGGCATAGAGCTTCTTTTCCCTCAATACTTGCAGCACAATCCGGAGATGCTCATCATGCTCCTCATCTGACTTGGAGTACACTAGGATGTCGTCGATGAACACAACGACGAACTGATCCAAATAGGGTTGAAAAACCCGTTCATCATATCCATGAATGCGGCTGGGGCATTGGTCAACCCAAACGATATTACTACAAACTCAAAATGGCCGTATCTTGTCCTAAAGGCTGTCTTATGGATATTCGCCTCCTTTACCTTCAACTGATGATATCCTGACCTTAAGTCGATCTTTGAGAACACTGCCGCCCCCTTAAGTTGATCGAACAAGTTATCAATCCTTGGCAAAGGATACTTGTTCTTGATGGTCAGCTTATTCAGCTGACGATAGTCTATGCACATACGCATAGTTCCGTCCTTCTTTTTCACAAATAGGACCGGTGCTCCCCACGGAGACACACTAGGCCGGATAAACCCACGATCCAGTAATTCTTGGATTTGAGCCTTGAGCTCAACCAACTCTTTTGGTGCCATTCGATATGGAGTGATTGACACAGAGATGTTCCCGGTAGTAAGTCAATTCCAAACTCCACCTCCCTGTCTGGGGGTATTCCTGGTAATTCCTTCGGGAACATATCCTCAAAGTCCCTTACCGTTCTAAATCCACTAACACCTTCTTCCTTTCCATCTAGCGCACTTACGAAGGCTAAAAATGCCTTGCACCTTTTACGAACCATCTTTTCAGCCTTTAGCGCCGAAACTGCATTAGACAAGTAGTTCCTTCTTTCTCCTATCATTACTACCACTTCATCTTCTGGGGTCTTTAATTCCATTCGTTTAGCCGCACAATCCAACACGGCTCGGTGCTCTACTAACCAATCCATACCAAGTATGAGGTCAAATTCTCCGAAGGGTAACTCCATTAAGTTAGCCCGAAAGCTCACTCCACTCAATTTCTAGGATACACTCAAAGATCTTATCCACCACTACAATTTGGCCTAATGGGCTTACTACAGTCATCTCCCTATCAGAAAGTTCAGAGTCTAGGCCTAGTGTTTCAACTACACTACAGGAAACATAATAATGGGTCGAACCCACATCAATAAGAGCAAAATAGGGCTTGCCATGAATGAGAAACGTACTGGTTATGACATTTGACGCGTCTCCATCCTCCCTACGGTGAATCGCTTAAACCAAACCCGGCTGCCTTGCCTTAGTGTTAGCAGTACCTCGGCTCGGTGTTCCACGTCCCCTACCATTTCCTCGATTATTCGGACCATGACCTCGGCGAGGTCTTGTCCCCCTCTACCAGCCTGATTAACATTTTGAGTCATTGGCGATTCTCTTCCGATTTCCTCGGGCAGTCCTTGATCATATGGTCCTTTGACCCACATCTAAAACATCCACCTGTCTTCTTCCAACATTCACCCAAATGTTTCTTTCCACACTGATCACATAGACGACATCGCCTCCCGCACCAACATGTCGACCCGTGGCCCATCACTCTGGGCCTTTTACGCACATTTTTGATGATCCTGATGACCCATAACCCTCTTGGGTCTATTCCTATCGAGCTCTGCTTAACCGAGTCCTTGATTCCCTCGACTACCTTAGCCTTTTCTACTAACGTAGAAAACTCTCGCACCTGATGTGGAGCTATCAATAACCTTAGATCATCCCTTAAACCGTCTTCAAATCTAACACACCGCTCATGCTCCGTAGCCACTACTCCTCAAGCATATCGGCTTAACCTCAGAAATTTAGCTTCATACTGCGCTCTCGACTGTTCCTTGAACCAGTCATAGAAAAGCCTTCCTCTGCTCATCAATATAATGTGTGCCGACATACTTCTTCAGATATGTCGCCGTAACATATTCCTGTGTCGATCCTCACCGGGGTACCATCCCGAATCGTTAACCACCATTGGTACGCTTCATCGCGTAATGCGGCCCACCATTCCTTCAACTTCTCCTCGGGGTCGATCGAGCTCATCCATAATGCGCTTGGTTGCTTCCAACCAAGATTCAATTTGTCTTGGGTGCCACACTAGATACTCCATGGAACACTTTGGCTCCGTTGGCTCTGAGTCACCGGGGTCTGATTTTTGAGCTCCGTATTCCATCCAAAGACCAGCCACCATTTCAAGAATTCGCAGCATAGCTCACGATCGAGATCATCCCCATTGGAGCTTACTGCTCGACACCAACAGTTGGGGGTGGTGGTGGTGGTGGTAACTCATTGTCAGACCCTTGACCCGATCTAATGGGTTCTAACACAGTCATTCTTCCTCTACCGCGTCCATGACGATCGCGTCCTCTAGAACTCATATCTAACGATGCGCTTTAATCTGATTAAGAAATTTTATGAATTAGCCTTTATTCCACTGATTAACCACGAAGAAGTTTTTATGAAAAGAATTTTAGGAGTGGTTCTTTCGTATTCATACATGCACACAGTCTTTATATTCATACATCCATCAATCAATTATGAACTTTCGTTCATTCAGAGAAATGTTGTAGTTTTCATTGTTGTTGTTTTTCCACTACCCAGGGGTATTTTCATAATTTGTCCTACAAGGGTATTTTTGTAATTTGTCAAATAAGGTTCCTTGGTGATTTTGTCAATAAGGGTATTCTGGTAATTTTTTATTCCTAGGGGTATTTTGGGAAATTTTGAAATCTGAGGATATTTTGGTAATTAACCCGGGTAAATTTGTAATAAATCAAGGATACTTTGAAATTTTACAAAACTTGAAGGTTGTTTCTGAGAATTTGTTTTCCAAATCAGTGTTGTTGCAGAAATTTTTTTGAAGATCAAGGTCATTTTGGTAATTTTACAGGTTAGGGGCAATTTTGTAATTTTCCAAAATCAAGGTATTTTGATATTTTGTAAATTAGGGTTTTTGAACATTTTATTAAGTAATGAAATTTTGATAAGAGTTGTGGGTATTTTGAAAATTTCATAAACCAAGGGCATTTTTGTAATTTTACCACTAGGGGTATTTTTGTAATAATTTTTTAAATCGGAAATATTTTGAAAATTTTCCAAAGTAAGTTTTTGCTACTCTTCAAGGGGTAATTTGGTGATTATAAATCTAGGGTTTTCATAAAAAAACGGCTAGTCCCTTTCGAGTTTTAGTTAGGGGTTTAGCCCGTGATTAAGTCCTCTTGGTTAGGGTGAACCGAGGCTACGCACCAGGTAGGATTTGAGTGGAGAGGAGGTGAGTCACTAGGACCGCTTAAATACCAAGCTCCCACCTAAACCAATCCTAGACATGCGTACCATGGTTGCCACACCCTAACTCGGTGACTTAATCATGGGTTTGTTTAGTTAGGCATTTAAGTCTTATGTTTTTGTTGGGGTATACTAGTCCTAGGGTTCATGTACTTAATCTCTATTCTACGTTCCATAAAAGCCCATACATTTCACATATTCAAATCACTTGAAGTCAGAAGTACTTACATGGTGGAATGCGGGTTTGAGACTTAGTGGGCCATGCCGAAAAACACTCGCTTAATTCACAAAATTCCTTTTGGACTTAACTTTGGAAACGTTTTGGGCCTTAAACCCAAGGCCGAGAGTTTAAAACTGAGCTCTGATACCAAATTGAAACACCCCAAACTCGGCCCACGAGCCTTGACTAGATCTGGTATGTTCCTGTAAACTGTTTCAAATTCTTTTGTTACTTAGGAAAAACTTGTGTGTTTTAAAGAAAGATTGTTTTGGATTGGGCTTGAGTTGAAACAAGTTTATTTCTTTTTTAAAGAAAAACCCTTACTTTAGGTGACAAAACGTTTGGGCTTATTTTAAAATAGATTTATTTAATCTTTTAATAAATAAAAGTTTGTAAGCTTATTAATAAAAGCAAAGTAAAGTAGTGCTACTATGGCCTTATTACATCAAATAAATCCCAAAATAAAAATTCAAAATACTTAAAATAAAATAGTCCAAATAAAAATAAATGAACTTCTTGCTGTGCATGGCCATCCCTAAGCATCTGCCGGCCCGGTCCATCACTGGTCGTCACCTGAAAAGTAATCCCACAAGGGGTGAGTCAAATAGACTCAATGTGTAACCAACACTAAAATTTAACAATTCAGGCATACATTATCATACATGTTCATAAACAAATAAAAAAAATAATGATGCAACCCGAACCCAAACCTAGATAGCCATCCGCTACACGTCCCCCGTACCAACCTACACACCGTGGGGACTACTAAGTCAACCCTCCATCCGCTACACACCATCGAAGGCGATCAGCGGTCGGACGTGCTCATCGCCTTATAAAATTTGTGGTCTTAGGTCACCACATTCGTAATTGTGGTCTTAGGTCACCACATTCAGTTATCGTGGTCTTAGGTCACCACATTCAGATTTCGTGGTCTTAGGTCACCATATTAACTTCTCCTTTTCATATAACCCATATGCCCCATATCATACATATCATGCAATATCATACCTTAATTCACATTCTTATCACTTTTCATATTCTTATCACTTTTCACATGTTAAAAATAACATATATTCATATTCCTAGTAGGAGTAGGAAACGTACCTAAGTACTTTGTACCCTAACATGGTACCTTAGCCATATTCACATTCTTATAAACATGCACATGTTAATTATTGCTATAAATCTTATTAAAAGATAGTATGGGGTATACACCTGATACACTTAGCGGTTCACTTAAATCCCAAAAATCTGATCTAAAGCCTTAGATCTCAAGTCCCTACATTCGGTCAACCTCAATATGTTAGCATAAAGCCTATTCGGCTATAAAACCAAATCCTAGTAAGATTTGTACACTTAAAACCTACCTTGTTGCCGATTGACTTAAGAATCAAGTCTCGAAACTTTGTTGTATTCCTTCTTGCATTCGGCCAAACATTAAATCACACCACAGGTTAGTTTCATCTTTTTAAACAATTATGAAATAGATCTAGTTATCAAAATAGGCCTATGGCCGATTGTATTTAGGCACATATCTTGAGATTTTCAAATCTCAAACTCACCGAATAACTAGGGAACACGCGACCTATGGTGTACCTTCGGGAGAAGAACTTCTCCTTCCTTGTAATCGGCTGATCCTTAGATCTATTAACTTGTTAGTTTTGGCTATTTGAATAAATATGAACTAGACCTAAAACACCAAAAATAGGCTTTGGCCGAATATTCACATGGACTTACCTTGAAATTCTCAAATCTCAGAATCCTTGTATGCCTCTGTCAAAATCCCTATAGATTCACACATTAGATCTAATTTTTAATCACTTAAATATGATAAATGGTCTTTGACCGGTTCACTCACCTTATATCCTTGAAAGTCCCGAAAGATCTCTTCTTTGTAGTCGATAACTACTAAATCCTGAAGCCTCCCTTCCATAATTCGGCCAAGAACAACAATAGGGTTTAGTCCCTAAATTTTGACAAGTCAACAAGAAAAGGGATGGAAATCGAACATCATTTGGTCTTACCTTAATACAACAGTCGACGGCACCTTTGCTTAAACCACAGAGATTCGGCCTGAGACTTAAAGAATAGTCGGCTATGAGCCCCTTGTATATTCGGCTTCAACAAGAGTAAAAAGAGAAAGGTATAAGGCCTTAGGGAGAATCGACAATAGTGGTCCTTTAGGAAGAGATTTCGGCTAGAACAAGTTAAAAGAAAGAGGAAAGAAAGTGACAGGTTTTTGGAGAGAAAAGAGTAATGAAGGAGAGGCTAAATGATGTTATGAAATTCGGCTACTCCTCCATCCTATTTTTGGCCGAAAATACCAACCCAAGGAGTCCCCCAATCGGCCAACTCTCCATATCTTGATAAATTTATCTTTTAATTATCACCTTACCCAAATTAACAAAATAATTAATCCCAACAATTTTATCCCTTGTCTGGCAAATTCTAGTAAAAATAAAACTCATCTTGTAAGTGTCCCTCTTGCCATCCACTTCTCCCTATCTTGTAGCAAAAAAATAACACTTCTTTTTGCTTTCCTTGTGGCTCGAACTCAAGCCCAATTGCATATATAGGTGGCGTCACATGCTAGGCCCTTAAGTTGCACATTACAACCACTTTACCAAGCCCATTTGTGTGTCAAGTTTCTTCTATTAATTTCCTTAAAGCCACCTTGTTTTAGTTTCCTCTTTTAAACTTAACATTTCTAAAACATTTCCTTACATTTCCAAGTTTCCAAAAATGTTCACTTTCCTCTTTTAAACTTATCATTTCCAAGTTTCCAAAATGTTCACTTTCCTCTTTTAAACTTTATCATTTCCAAGTTTCCAAAAAAATGTTCACCATACATTCATAACACATAAGACATGCCATTTCGTATAATTAAATCAAAAATGCATAGGCCCATTTTCAGGGTGTTACAGATTCACTCAAATCACTCAAAAGTGTTGAAGGTTCAAGAATAAGCACTCTAAGTCTAACTTCAAAAGTTAATCCCATAAGCTTGCCTAAAAATCAAATCTTCACCACTGTATATGAAATGATAAACAGATCAAAAGGTCTTTATTAAGGTTATAATCGATCAAAAGGTCTTTATTAATGTTGTAACGGGCTAGGGTTAAAGGTGTGAATAAAGGCTGCATTAGAAGGTTAGAATTGAGATTGAATTAACCAATTACCTAACTAGAAACAATGAACTAATATAAGTACTTACATTAATTAAAAGCTAATGAGAATACTATAATACTTCAATCTGAGCTCTTCTTTAATCAATTGGAATTTAGATACATGAGCTCTAAACTTTGATTGATTTTTTAAGAACAAACTAAGTATATTACATCATAAATGATAAATGTAACTCTTGAACTAATATAATTCATAATTTAATCAAATCAATCATCGATTGAAGGGTAGTCAAAAGAATGGTGATAACAAATATAAAGGGATTTTGGGTTGATATTAGTGGGTGAGTCAATAAAAAAGTTATTAGGATTCAACGGGGTTCACTAGGGGTTAATTTGTGAAGGTAGGCTTTTTAGTGGAGTGAATGGGTTAAACCTAGGTGCCTTTATCATCTCAGTGTATCAAATCATTAATGTGGTCTCAACATTATAAACGAGGCAAGTTCTAGAATAACAGTTCAAAGTTGACATACTCATAATCAATTAAAGTGAGCATAAAAAAAGGGTATATGCTCTATAAGGCTCAAAATCTCACAAAAAATTATGGGTGTTTTGACATTAATCCTTATAGATTTTAAACTTCAAGGTGATACTCAAATTAGGTTCAACAACCTGTCAAAATTTTTTTAGAAAGTAGACTTATCATGCTCGATTCTCTAGTATCCTTCAAATTTAATCATCAATGCATAATTAACTAAGATTTAATTAGAGACATATCAATAAAGATCATAAATCATTAGAAATTTCATCCTAATTAATAATATGAGAAAAATACTTAAGATTAAGACTAATTTCAGGGTTTTGAGAATTATGCAAAAAGTTAGGCACTATTACCTCCACACTTAAGATGTACATTGCCCTCAATGCACAAAGATAGATAATGAAATTTATGTGCCAAATCAAAAAGATAGGTGGGGAAAATAATACTCCCTAAAATTTGGATGATCCCTGGCGTCTTTGGTGGCGGTGATGGTGTTTTCTATGGGCCTGGTGGAGTGGCTACCAAGAAGCAATTTGCTAGATGAAGAAATTGGGTAGCCTGTGAAGATATAGCCAAGAGATCTAGGGAAATAATAATGATATACTAATACTAAATTTATTAAGAAAATAAAAAGAATGAGACTAAGAAGAGAACTAAAATTGAAAGAAAAGACTAATGGACTAAGGAGTCCTTATTATTGGATGGTTTGCAAAGTGGGTGTGACTTCGAAGGCTGTGTTGTGTGATTCCCTAGTAGCCTTTAGAACCTAAAACCAAGAAACTAATATGAAATAAATTACATTAAGCATCAAAGAAGTATATATAAGGAAAATAAAGGAGACGAGAAAAGAAAAATAGAATTGAAAAGGTTTTCGAGACCCTTGGCATGTCAATTAAGTGAAGCTACCGGCATGAACTCATGTTGAGGTTTCCTTTGAGGATATGATGCTTACGTTTCTTCGGCATGGTCTTTGTGTTGCTCAAGTGTCTTGGATCTTTTCTATGATTAGGAAGAAAAATTTGAAAGAAAAGAGGAAGAAGGAATAAGAAAGAAGATGGGAAAAAGAGGAAGGGTTGTGGGGGTTTAAATAGGATTTCAAATCTGGCATGTTCCCACGTCCGTGTACCGAGGGTGTGTTGATTCACACGGCTACCTAGCACGGCCGTGGCTAATGGTGTGTTGCTTCTTACACGCCCGTTTCTTAGTCAGCCACGCCCGTTTCGAGAAAGTTAGTAGCTTCGCACAGTTCATAGGCACGCCCGTGTTGTTCTTATTAATACCCGTGTTTTAGGGTTGTTGGGCTCGTGACGTCGGGGAGTGGTTGGGCTGACTTGCACGACCCTGCTCCTGTCAATATGGTGGTTCGGTGGTCCACACTGCTATGATACACACCATGTGTAAGGTCAGTGTGATGCAAAATCAAGATTTTTATGTTAGTTTCAACTAAATACTTAGGAAAGAAAGATGGATGTAAAAGGAACGAAAATAAATTTGAAAATAAATAGTGTTTAATGTTTGGTTGTCTCCAGAAGCGCTTCGTTTATAGTCTTAAGCTAGACTATCCTCATGTTTGAAAATTTGGGGAAGGTTTAAAGGTTTGAATATCTTCCTCATGCTTGCGATTTTATTTTCATGACAAAGTTGGAGTCGAGAAGCATTTACCTTGAATTTATCGAATTTTGGGTTACTTACCTCATTGTGTTTTGGGGAAGATTTACGTGTACCTTGGGAAGAATTTCTCCCTTTGTCCTCAAGTCTATTGAAGTGATGTGAAGATCGACTTTGTCTAACAGCACCTAGTCTCCTATTTTAAAGTGATTGGATGTTCCTATGAGCTCTTCTGGTGGTTCCTTAGGTTTTACTTAGTGTGGATCCTACTTTTCTTTGGTGTATATCTTTTGCTCTTCTAAATTATTGATCGGATGCTTCTGTGTTGGCTCAGTGTTGATGTTTCATGATGTTTCTTGTGATGGAGGTTGAATAATTTGATTATCTATTGAAATGACTTTCTTACCTTCATTTTCTATGGTCCTGGCTGAGTCGAGAGCTTGAAGATTGACTTATTCATCTCCTACACGAAGTATGAGTTCTTCTGTGGCAACATCAATTTTAGTCTTGGCAGTTGCAAGAAAAGGTCTTCCTAAAATTAAAGGGATTGAATTTTCCTCATCCATGTCTAAAACAACAAAATCTATTGGGAAAACAAATTTATCGATTTTGACTAAAACATCTTCAATACTGCCTCTAGGGATTCTGACAGTTTTATCAACTAGTTGAATACTCATCCTAGTTTGTTTAGCCTTCGCTAGACCTAGTCGTTTAAATAGTGCATAAGGCATAACATTTATACTTGCCTCTAAATCAGCTAACGCATTATCAATAGTCAAACTACCAATTAAGCATGGAATCGTAAAACTCCCGGATCTTTTAGTTTTTTTTGGTAGCCTGTTCTGTAGCATAGCTGAGCATGTTGCGTTTAATTCCACATGGTGCTCTTCATTTAGTTTTCGTTTGTTCGTCAAGAGCTTGCTTAAGAATTTCCTTACATCGGGCATCTGAAAAAGAGCTTCAAGAAGAGGTAAGTTAATATGCAATTTCTTCAAGAGTTTTAGAAACTTACCAAATTGTTCCTCTGAATTATCTTTTTTCAATGCTCCAGGATAAGGTATGTGAGGTTGGTATTCTTTGATTATCGGTTTTGGCTTTTCTTGAGTTACCTCAGTCTTATCCTTCTTTTCTTGCTCTGATGTGGGTCTATCTACTTCTGTACCCTCTTAAGTTGTAATGGCTTGGATTTGCTCTTTTGGGTTTATTTCTGTGTTGCTTGGTAGATGTCATTGTTGGCGTTTAGAAATTAACTTTGTCAGGTGTCCCACTGACCTAGTAAGTTCTCCAACTTGATTCTTGAGTCCTTTCATCGACTTCTGTTGTTCATCAAGGTTTGTATTAGTCTTTTGAAGAGGAGATTCTGTGGCTGCCATGAATTTTGTCAGCATCCCTTCAAGGCTTGAATTTTTTTCCTGTGGGTAGGGCTGATTTTGATAATTTGGAGGAGGTTGTTGCCTTTGAATTCCTTGATTTCCTTGTCCTCCCCACGAAAAATTTGGGTGGTTCCTCCAACCTGGGTTATAAGTATTACTATAAGGGATTATTATTGGATCTAAAATTGTTACCTATATAGTTTGTTTGCTCGTTTTCTACTCCTGGTTGGTAGGGTGGGTACTCAATATTCGCCACATTCCCGCTTGCTTTGCATTGCATCACTGGTTGTACCTGCGAAGAACATAGATTATCAAGCTTTTTATTCATTAACTCTACCTATGTTGACAGCATTGTCACTGCGTCTATGTTGAAAACTCCGGCTGATTTTGTCGGCTTTGCCCTTGTGATTTACCATTGATAAGTGTTCAATGACATCTCCTCAATAAAATTGTAGGCCGCTTCAGGAGTTTTGTTGTTCAGAGTTCCACTGGCTAATGAATCAATCATTTGCCTTGTTGAAGAATTTACACCATTGTAGAAAGTTTGGACTTAAAGCCACAAAGGTAATCCGTGGTGTGGGCATCTCCTTAGGAGATCCTTGTATCTTTCCCATGCATCATATAATGTTTCTAAGTCATTCTGCACAAAAGAAGATATGTCATTCCTAAATTTGGCCGTTTTGGTTGGTGGAAAATACTTTAAAAGAAATTTTTCGGTCATTTGGTCCTATGTTGTGATTGACCCTCGTGGTAACGAGTTCAACCACTTCTTTGCTTTATTCCTTAATGAAAAGGAAATAATCAAGGCGTATGGCATCATCGAAATGCCATTTATTTTGAAAGTATCACGAACTCTAAGAAATTAGCTATATAAGTATTTGGATCTTCGTCTTGCAATCCATCAAATTAAACAAACTGTTGAATCATTTGTATTGTGTTAGGTTTTAATTCAAATTATTAGTAGCTATAGTAGGCCTAACAATACTAGATTCTGCTCCTGTCAGATTAGGTTTAGCATAATCATACATAGTACGCGGAGCATTACGATCTTGTGCATCGGGATTATTTTCGACCATCCCTTGATGAGGATTGGATCTGCTTTTGTTGTTCTTCTCTTTGGTAGTCTAGAGCTCGTCTAGTTTCTCTGCGATTTCATGAGCGGTAACTTCAATATCACCGTCGTATTCTAATGGTCCTCTAGGGTTTCTTCTAGTCATAAACTAGAGGTACCTTGCAAGTTTAATAACGAAAGAGGATTAGTAAAATTAATAAAATTAGAAATAATGGCTAAAGTAATAAAAATAGAGCTTTCAAATATTTTAGAAAGTTCCCGACATGGCGCCAAAACTTCATCATTTGCAAAAAGTCTAGTTTTAATATTTATAAAAGAGTGATCGAACATGGACCGATTGCGACAACGATAGAGGCAAGTGCACCTATAGAACAAAGAGTATAGCTCAGGCAAGAATATCTTATTGAACCCAAGGAACCCAAAAGTATTATTACTCACTTTCTTTCTATTATTTAGCCTAAATATGGAGTGATTGGTTTATTAAACTAAAACAAATGAAATATTTAAACTAAATGCAAAGACAAAAGAAATGAAACTTTGGGAAAAGACGTTGAAGAAAACTCAATTGATAAAGATGATACTTTCGGGAAGAATCCACCTATGACTTCACTTATTATCTACCTTTTCAATTCATATGATTTCTTTACTTAGCTTGATCCGTGAGACTCCCTAACCTATATTAAACCTTTTCTCGAAGCGAATAACGTCTAACCTTAGGTTAATTAGTGGAACTCTCGTTCTCTTATAATAACCCCCTAAGGAAGCAGTAAATCGATCAATGGACTCCCATATTAGGTTTCACCTTAATCCGATAAAATCTCGTAACCCTATCTCTAGGTGCTCGATCAACTCCGCTTAATTATGCTAGATCTACACTTAGGCAGGGTCTATTCTTCCTCTACCTAAGCACATCAGATAAATTTAAGCAACATAATTAAGAACAAACTAAGTATATATCATATAAATCGAAAGAATTAAATAACAAAATCCATCATAGGTTTCATCCCTTGGTATCTTGAGGGTTTAGTTCATAATTAAACAAGAAATCATCTTAAGAGAAAAGATAAAACAAAACATAGGAAATCCTTAAAAACCCCTGAAGGAATTGAAGAGGAGATCCTCCGTCTTGAGTAGAATTCCAACTCTTCGAGATGGATCAATTGGCTATCTTCGAGTAATTCCCTAAACGAGTAAAGCTTTGGCAGAAAACTCTGCGAAAACCTGACACCCTTGAATTGCTGCCTTCGATTGTTTATATAGATGTTTGGAATGCTTTACTTGGCTCCTAAGTACTCGTAATTCAAGTGAAATTTATCCTAAGTGTTTGAATGGACTTAGGATTGCACTTCTTGGGGTCCAAGCATCCAATTCCGAGTGAAATTGCTCTTTCCAGCGATAGGGGCATGGCTAAGGCACGCCCGTGTATGTCGTGGTCCAGCCCGTGTCTCCATCCTGTCAGTTTAGGCACGACTATGACATGTCCGTGTAATATATGGGTAGAGGCCGTGCTTCGGGTCTACCAATTAGGGCATGACCTTGTACATCGAAGTCAGGCCGTGTTGGGCTTTTTGTCGACGAGGCACGGTCATGTTAATCAGGGTGTGACCGTGTGCAATCTAAATATTGGGGCACGGCCGTGTGCTATGAAGTCCAGGCCATGCCGACTTCTTGGGTTGGCCCAATTTGGTCCGTATTAAGCCCGTTTTACGTTCTTTTTATCCTTAGGTGTTCTTCTGAGTATAAGACATGACAAGAAAGGATTAAGAGCATCTTTTTACATAAATTGAGGGCTAAATCATCAATATGGGGTTAAAATGTGTTACTTTTATGGTTTATCACAACCCGAGTACTAACTTTAAGTACTTTACATTTTTTTATGTTCTTTTATTTTATTTTCTTTTCTTCTTTCTGAATACTTAGTCATAAACTAACCAAAAGTGCAGATTACCAAGTCACACGGCCTTGGACATGCCGTGGTCGTGGCCATGTGGAAGTATAGAATCTCCATACTGATAATGGCAGAAGAGGTACAAATCAGAGGGAATCAAATCTTCGAGTCACGGACTCTAACTACCACCTCACGAGCACCGACAGAACACCACGGCCGTGCGATGCGACCGTGGTCGACACTGACTTCTCTGAAATGGGCATGGTAGTCTAAAAATGGGTGAGGTGAAACAACAAGCCTCACAACACGGCCGTGCGATGCAGCCATGTGGATCGACACGCCCACAGTCCACGGGCGTGGAGAGATGTCAGAATTCAAAACTCTATTTAAACTCCCCCCACCCCTCCCATTTTTCACCCCTTCTCATTACCCTTTATCCCCAACATTCTTATCCTAACAAAGCCCATGCTCTATCATAACGATGTCAAAGAAATGGAAGGATTCAAACACAGTCTCCCTATGGGAGACCGATCTACATAAGTTCATGTCAGTCGCTTCAACCCTCCAACACGCCAAGGGTCTTCGAGACCTTTTCAGTTCTATTTTTCTTTTCTCTTTTGCTTCAATTTCCTTATCTTTACTTCTCTTCTGCTTAATTTAGTTTATTTTATTCTAGTTTCTTGGTTTTAGGTTGATCGTGTCAAACAGTCGAGTTTTAATATTTATAAAGAATGATCAAACCTGTAAACTGACTGCGACAACAATAGAGGCAAGTGCACCTATCGAACAGTAGTATAGCTCAGGCAAAAATATCTTATCAAACCCAAGGGAACCTAAAAGTCCTACTACTCACTTTCTTTCTATTATTTAGCCTAAAATATGGAGTGATTGGATTATTAAACTAACAAAATACTTAAACTAAATGCAAAGACAAAAGAATGAATTGGAGAAAGACTTTAAGAAAACTTAGTTGATAAAGACGATACCCTCTGAAAGAATCCACCTATGACTTCACTTATTATTTATTCCCAAAAACATATGATTTCTTTACTTAGCTTGATCCGTGAGACTCCCTAACCTATATTAAACCCTCTCTTAAGGTGAATAACGTCTAACCTTAGGTTAATTAGTGGAACTCTCGTTCTCTTATAATAACCCCCTAAGGAAGCAGTAAATCGATCAATGGATTCCCATATTAGGTTTCACCCTAATTTGATAAAATCTCATAACCCTATCTCTAGGCGCCTGATCAACTACGCTCAATTATGCTAGATCTACTCTTAGGTAGGGTCTATTCCTCCTTTACCTAAGCACATCAGATTGAATTAAGCAACATAATTAAGAACAAATCAAGTACTTATCATATAATTTAGAAATCAAATAACAAAATCCATCATAGGTTTCATTCCCTTCTGTGTCTCGAGGGTTTAGTGCATAACTAAATATGAAAACACCTCAAGAGTAAAGAATAAACAAAACATAAGAACTCCCTAAAACCCCCTGAAGGAATTGAAAAAGAGATCTTTCGTCTTGAATGGAGTCCCGACTTCTTGAGATGGATCAACTGGCTATCTTCAAGTGACTCCCTAAAAGATGAATGCTTCGGCAAAAAGCCTTTGCCAAAAAGCTCCCTTTAATGTCCGCCTTGGGTTGTTTATATAGGCTTTGGGATTCTATACTTGGCTCCTAAGTATCTCCTTCAAGTAGAATTACTATTAGGGTGTTTGAGTAGACTTTGGAGTATGTTTCTTTGGCTTCAAGCATCCAATTCTGGGTGAAATTGCTCATTCTCAGGCAGGGGCACGCCCATGGCACACGCCCATGTAATTTTAGGGTTGGGCTGTGCCTTGATTCTGTCGTTTTGGGCACGACCATATAGATCACCAGGCATGCCCATGTGTGGTAATGAGATGATGTATGGCCGTGTAACTCGTGAGTTGGCCTGTGTTCTAGGTAATTGTCGAGACACAGTCATGCAGGTTTGGGGCCAGGCCGTGTTCATTTCTTGCTAAGGCCCAATTACTCTGTTTTAAGCCAGTTTTGTGTTCTTTTTATCCTCGGGTGCTTTTCTAAGTATAAATATGAAAAGAAAGGATTAAAAGCACCTTTTTACATAATTCAAGGGCTAAATCATCCAAAAGCCTATTAAATATGGGGTTAAAATATGTTACTTTTACGGTTTATCAAATACCCCCACACTTAAGCTTTTGCTTGTCCTCAAGCAAAATTCTCAACTTACAATTAAAATGAACTTTCCATAATTCATAATTCCTATCGACAATGTCTCATCATAATTCATAGATAATTTATACATGGATAATTCAACTCAAAAAACCCTTAAGATTCAATTACGATAAGTCACATTTTTTATGGCATGAAAACATAGGTATCTCCCCTTATCTAAGTGATTACCTTTAATTCAAAGCTAACAAGGATTGACATCCTCACAAAAGATTCACTCAAATCACTCAAAGGTGTTTAAGGTTCAAGAATAAGCGCTCTAAGTTGAACTTGAAAAGTTAATCCCATAAGCTTGCATGAAAATCCAATCTCCACCACTTTATATGAGATGATACATAGATCAAAAGGTCTTTAATCAAGGTTGTAACGGGGCTAGGGTTAAAAGGTGTGGATAAAGGCTGAATTAGAAGGTTAAAATCGAGACTGACTTGACAAATTACCTAACTAGAAACAATGAACTAAATATGAATATTTACATCGAATGAAAACTAATAATACCACTATTGATAATTACTCTATAATAAAGAGTATTTTCATCACTTAAAATTTCATAATACTTTAATACGAGTTTTTTCTTCAACAATTGGAGTTTAAATGCTCTGAGCTCTTTTATATACTACTAATATTGAATAACTTGGATTTTTTTTTAGAACAAACTAAAATAAACATAATAGAAGAAACTTTGAAATAACCTAATTGACAATTGATCAAATCAATTCTCGATAAAGGGGTAGTCAAAGGAATGTTTATAACAAATACAAAGGGATTTTGGGTTAATATTAGTGGATGAGTCGATAAAAAGGTTGTTAGGATTCAATGGGGTTCACTAGGGGTTAATTTGTATGGGTAGGCTTTTTAGTGTAGTAAACGGGTTAAAACCTAGGTGCCTTTATCATCTCAGAGTATCAAATCATTAATGTGGTCTCGACATGTATAAACGAGGAAAGTTCTAGAATAACAGTTCAAAGTTGACACACTCATAATCAATTAAAGTGAGCACGAAAAAGGGTACATGCTCTATAAGGCTCAAAATCTCACAAAAATTATGGGTGTTTTGACATCAATCCTTATAAATTTTGAACTTCAAGGTGATACTCAAATTAGGTTCAACAACCTATCAATTTTAATTTTAGAAAGTAGACTTATCATGCTCGATTCTCTAGTATTCTTCAAATTTAATTATCAATGCACAATTAACTAAGACTTATTCTAAAACATATCAATAAAAATCATAAATCATTAGAAATTTCATCCTAATTAATAATATGAGAAAAATACTTAAAATCAAGACTAATTTTAGGGTTTTGAGAATTATGCAAAAAGTTAGGCACTATTACCCCCACACTTAAGATGTACATTACCCTCAATGTACAAAGATAGATAATGAAATTTATGTGCCAAATCAAAAATATAAGTGGGGAAAGTAATACTCCCTGAAATCTGGATGATCCCAGAGTTTGTGTGTGTAAGGTGTGTAATTCTACAAAGTCACTTTGTTAACGAGCTTGTAGTATATAATTGGTTTGGGATTATTAAGAAATTAGATAGCCAATGGTAAATAAGATGAAAGGAAAAATTTTAATACTAGTAAAAGTTCAAATTTAAGCGCGACATCAAATGAAAAGTTTTAAAATAAAGGAAGTAAATGATAGATATATGAAAGAGAGAATTTAGGGGTCCTCATCGTCGACTGGATCCTATGGCGGTGTTGGTGGTGATATGTGGAAGTGATGGCGGATTTGCTGAAGGGTAGCCTCGATCCCATCAAAATGTCGAGCGATGTCGAGAACTGTTGGGTGCGAGATCGCTTGAATCGTGTGAGGCGTGCAGGATATCTGCCATCGAGGCTACTGGATAGGATGGCTGCTGGCTTGGGACTGGTAGGACATCATTAGTGATGTCCTCAGGCACCTCCTCGATTGTGGCAAGTCTGTATTGAGGGGGATCGGTGCCTCGACGATGCTTGATCATCTTTATGTAGAGCATCGTTGGGATGCCTTGAGGTGCCATGTTCCCTATCAGTGTGAGAGAGGCAATCTGATTGTTGGTATTGAGGAGATCAAAATGTCAGGCTAGTCTCGTGATGTAAGGCCCCATTGACAGGATTCCTTTCCTTTGCTGATCGGTTTGGTGCTGCATTGCACATGCAATGAAGTATGCCACGTCGAAAACATGTCCTTCGGACATGCATGATAAGAAATAAACATCTTGTTTGTTGATTTACGCCTGCTTTCTTTGGGACTGTAATATGATATGAGCAAGAATAGCATGATGATACCTGAGAGCTGGAGGAAAGGCAGTCACTTTGGAGCGACTTAGGTTGTAGTCACATTTAGTGGGTTGTAAGTTGCGCCAAGATACAATAGGGGTGCAGTGGAGTTCTCTATTTAACTCAGAAAGTGGATTTTCTTCTATAAATTCTGACGTATAAAGTCTGAGTGCCGATCTAAATTGAAGTACGCTTAATCGACGTACTGTGCCCCCTAGGTGGAATTGGATTGTGCCGGTATTGTCAAATTGTGCCATTACCGTCTATAGGGTGAATGTGGTACAAAACTTGAGAGTAAGTTCCAAGTATGTGGGTTCCACAATTGCAAAAAATTGCTCCCATGGGTCCGTTGAGATGAGAGCTTGAACATCTCCAGCGAGTCCGACTTGTTGTAAGGCATTCCAATTGATGCATCTACCGCTTCCGAGGGGTCTATCCCGAAATATTTTGTATTGTTCTTCCTAAGTTGGTTGAGGGAATCTGAGGAATGGATGTCGGAGTTCAGTGGAAGCATTTCCTAATGATAATTCGGGCCCCTTCCTTTTCTTGCTCGAGACGGCTTTTTTAAATCGTAAAGACGACATAACACCTGAAAAATACTTCTTTTATATAAGCAAGAATTTTCCTAAACAATAAGCAAAAATCAATAGAAAATTTAAATATTTCTTTAAGAACAAATACTAAAATCAGCAAACCTCTAAATGAAATTAATAACTAAAATTTCATTTATTTATTATACTAATTCCTAACTACAATCATGGTTAATAAAATAATAAAAAAACATGTTGCATAAAAATCATGATTTTAACTATTATTTGCATTAGAACATCAATTCTTCCATGAGGTGAGGCGGAAAATCTAACATTTGTTCATAGTAAATCGATAATTTGTTAAATAGTGGAAATCAACAATAAAAATAGATTAAAGCAACCAAAAGAAGAATAAAAGAACCAAGAAAATAAAGAATCATGTTTTTAATAAAGACTTAGACAAGAATGAAGATAAACTTTAAACAATATGAATTAAGTCTAAAATCAAACAAAACTTAAGACAAAATATGTGAAAATGTGAAAGAAAAAGAACCGAACCACGGTGGTGGTTGGCAAGCACAGTGGGGCACACGGTGGTGGTCTTTGGGTTCTTCAGTGTGGACACTGCCTGTAAGGGGTGTCTTTGTGGGCGTGTGGTTGGGTTTGATTAGTATTTTGAGAAGAATTACCGGAAGAAGGTGAGTTGGAGGGATGTGGGTGATTTGGTGGCCGAATTTGAAGAAGTGGGGGTGGTGGAATCTGATTTTAGGGTTTGGGTTTGGGGAAGAGGACAATTATTCTTATAAATAGGGTCTGAGGCACGGTCTTTTGACATGCCCGTGTCATTTTAAACTAGCCCATGCTTTTCATGATTTTTGGGTTTTAGGCGCGTTTAGATGGGTTTGCCATGGCCGTATCGATGTTTGCCACGCCCGTGTTGTGATTCACATGATTAGGTTGAATAGGCGTGTGTAGCCTATGCTTAATAAGTTAGTATGTTTGCACGGTCTTGGGCATGGTAGTGTTTTAGCCGTGCTCGATAAGTCAATAGCTTCACACGATCGGGGGACACGGCCGTGTGAAGCCCGTGCTGAATAAATTAGTAACCTCGAATGTTTGAACGGCACGGGCGTGTCTTATATTGCAGCCTGTGTTTGTGCACGGATCCTACCACTCCCGTGGTGTGTCCTCTACCTTATACACGGTTGTTAGCATGCCCGTGTACAAGGTGGTGTTAAAATTCCTGCATTTTTGTTCGATCATTTTAGAAAGATTTTAGAAAGACCAAGTCAATGTTAGTGTGTTAGCACTCAGGTTGCCTCCCGAGAAGCGCTTGTTTATAGTCTTAAGCTAGACTTTTCTAGTTTTCGATATTAAAGGAGGTTTCGTGGAGCAGAAGCTCCTCTTTGATATTTCCAGGATCTGCACCATTATAAATTTTAAGTCGGTGACCATTTACCTTGAATGTGCCTTTTGTGGGATGAGTTACCTCAATGGTGCCATATGGAAAGATTGTTTTGATCATGAATGGGCCTGACCATCTTGACTTTAGTTTTCTCGGGAATAGTTTAATCCTTGAATTATATAGTAGGACTAGGTCTCCTACTTTGAATGGTTTTGATCGCTTGAGACGAGCATCGTGGCGTCGCTTTGTTGTTTCCTTGTACAGTTTTGAGTTTTCATAGGCTTCTGCTCTCCATTCATCCAGCTCGTTCATCTGCATTCTTTTCTTTCCTGCAATTGTGAGGTCAATATTCAAAAATTTTGTTGCCCAAAAAGCTTTATGTTCTAGCTCAAATGGTAGATAATAGCTTTTCCCGTATACAAGTTTGTATGGGGATGTTCCTAGAGGTGTTTTGAATGCTGTTCTATAGGCCCATAAAGCATCATCTACCTTAACTGCCAATCTTTTCTATTTGATTCAACTGTTTTTTCTAGGATGTGCTTAAGCTCTCGGTTTGTTACCTCAACTTGTCCGCTAGTTTGAGGATGATATGGGTTGGTTGTTCTATGACATACTCCATATTTCTTTAGAAATTTTTCAAAATGCGTATTACAGAAATGGGTACCATTATCACTAATGATGGCTCTAGGTGTCCCAAATCGGGAAAATAGTTTCTTGAGAAATTTAACTACTACACTGGCATCATTGGTAGGTAAGGCTTTTGCTTCTACCCATTTTAACATGTAATCAACTGTTACTAGGATGTATTTATTTCCAAATGAACTAGGGAAAGGTCCCATAAAATCAATACCCCATATATCAAATATTTCACATGACAACATATATGTTTAAGGCATTTCATTATGTTTAGAAATATTACCTGTTCTTTGTCATTTATCACACGTAGTAACGTACCTGTTGGCATCTTTAAATAAAGTGGGCCAGTAATAACCTGATTCGAGTATTTTGTATGCTGTCTTAATACCACTGTAATATCCCCCTGATGGTCTTGAATGACAATGTTCTAGGATTTTGCTTGCTTCTCTCTTTGTAATGCATCTTCGAATTACCTGATCTGCACATATATGGAAAAGAAAAGGATCTTCCCAAAAATAATTTTTCACATCAGCGAAGAATCGCTTCTTTTGGTGATGTGTTAATTTTCTTGGCAAGATGTTAGCTGCTAAATAATTCGCAATGTTTACAAACCATGGTACTTTAGAATCCGTTAAAGAAAAGAGTTGTTCTTCAGGAAACAAATCATTTATTTCTTGTTCATCAAGCTTTTTGGTGTGTGGATTTTCGAGTCTTGAGAGGTGATTTGCCGCTGATTCTCAGCTCCTTCTTATCCTCAGATCCGGATCAAATTCTGTAATAGTAAAATCCATCGTATGAGTCTAGGTTTTGCATCGTTTGGTTAAAAGATAACGAAGAGCTGAATAGTCGGTTAAATGACAACTTTTGATAATATTAGATATTGTCTAAATTTGTCAAAAGCAAAAACTACACTAGCGACTCTTTCTCGATCGTGGTGTAATTCTCTTGCAGGTGTTAATGTTACGCTAGTGTAGTAAATTGGTGAAAATGCTTGTCTCTTCGTTGTCCCAAAAGCTGCGCTTCTTGCAAAGTCACTTGCATCACACATTAGTTCAAAGGTAAATTCAATCGGTAGCGATTATAATTGGTGCATTTATTAATTTATCTTTAAGGACATTAAATGCATCTAAACATTCTGATTGAAATTAAAAGGGACATCTTTTTCTAGTAATTTTATCAAAGGCTTAGCTATTTTAGAAAAGTCTTTAATGAATCTTCTATAAAAACATGTATGTCCTAAAAAGCTTCTAATAGCCTTCACTGAACTAGGAGGAGGTAATTTTTCTATGGTTTCAACTTTCGCTTTATCTACCTTAATCCCATTTCTAGAAATCTTATGTCCTAAAACAATCCCTTCTCTAACCATAAAGTGGTATTTTTCACAATTCAGAACAAGGTTTGTTTCTTCACATCTAATTAGAACTTGTTTTAAATTTTAAGGCAAAGTTGGAAAGAATTACGAATCTAGAAATCATCCATAAATACCTCCATGATGTCCTCTATGAGTTTATCAAATATTGCCAACATACAACGCTGAAAAGTGGCAGGAGCATTACATAATCCAAAGGGCATTATTTGATAAGCAAACGTACCGTATGGGCATGTAAATGTTATCTTTTCTTGGTCTTCAGGAGCTATGGGAATTTGGAAATAACCAGAGAGTCCATCCAAGAAGCAGTAGTACATATGCCCGGATAGTCTTTCTAACATTTGATCAATAAAGGGTAAAGGAAAGTGATCTTTTCTGGTGGCATCATTCAACTTTCTATAGTCTATACAGACTCTCCAACCTGTAACTGTTCTTGTGGGAATTAACTCATTCTTTTCGATGGGCACTACTTTCATTTCTCCTTTCTTTGGAACTACCTACATAGGACTTACCCAAGTGCTATCAGAAATAGGATAAATTATTCCTGCATCTAGAAGTTTAATTACCTCGGCTTTGACCACTTCTTTCATGTTGGGGTTTAATCATCTCTGAGGTTGCACACATGGTTTATATTCTTCTTCCATTAAAATTTTGTGAGTGCAGAACGCGGGGCTTATTCCCTTGATGTCAGAAATTTTCCAAGCTATGGCTTTCTTGTGTTCTCTTAATACCTTTATCAGCTTCTCCTTTTCCTTGGGGTCTAGTTCTGAAGAAATGATTATCGGTAATGTAGAATTGTCCCTGAAGAATGCATATTCTAAATGTTTTGGTAATTGTTTTAATTCCAATTTGGGCGGCTCTTCGATGGAGGGTTTTTGTTTTAATACGTCATCTTCTTCAATGTTCTCTTCTTTCATTTGTCTGAATGATGATGTATTCAAACTAATCTCATTTCCTTCGTCCTCTTCCCTCTCTCCTTGAGGCGGACACAATTCCATCGTGTCATCTTGCAGGATTTCCTGTAATGAATTTTTAATAATATGATCAGTAGTGTCAACAAAATAATAGGAATCATCTTGCTCTTTAGAATATTGCATGGCATCATAAATTTGGAAAATAATTTCTTCATCACCTATCCTTAATGCTAGTTTGCCATCCCCTACATCAATAATAGCTCTAGCAGTGGCTAAAAAAGGACACCCTAAGATTAAAGGAACATTAATGTCCTCATCCATGTCTAACACAATGAAATCAACAAGAAAAATAAATTTATCAATTTTTACCAAGACGTCTTCAATAACCCCTCTAGGATATTTAATAGATTTATCTGCTAATTGAATGCTCATCCTAGTGGGTTTTGGTTCCCCAAGATCTAGCCGTTTAAATAATCAATAAGGCAATAAGTTGATACTAGCGCCTAGATCTGCTAAGGCTTTCGTGATGTTTAAACTACCAATTAAGTAGGGAATAGTGAAACTCCCGGATCTTTTAACTTTCATGGTAGTCTATTTTGGAGAAGGGCTGAACATTCTTCATTAAGCTCCACCTTTGATACTTCCTCAAGCTTTCTTTTTTTGTGAGAATTTCCTTTAAGAATTTTGTATATTTGGGCATCTGGGAAATAGCTTCAATGAAAAGTAAGTTAATATGTATTTGTTTAAAGAGTTCAAGGAACTTACCGTATTGAGCATCCAATTTTTATTTCTTCAATTTTTCTAGATATGGAATTTGTGTTCTATTCTCTCTATGCAATGTATTGTCGTTCTCAACTTCTACATTTTTTTTTGATGACATCATGTGGTGTCTTTCTTTGTGGTCCAACTAGCTCTTTGCCACTCCTTAGTGTGACTGCCCTTACTTGCTCTGTGTCTTTGGAAGAAATTTCTGTCCTTAATTCACATACTATTTCAGTAAGTATTCCCACTGACGTAATGAGCTCTCCCACCTGAGTCTTGATTTCCTTGAGTAAGATTTGTTGTTCATCAAGTGTTGCTTCCATCATTTGGAGATGAGAATCTATAGGTGCCATGAACTTTTTTAGCATCTCTTCAAGACTTGGCTTCTTTTCCGGTGGATAAGGTTGATTTTGATAATTTGGAAGAGGTTGCTGCCTTTGATTTCCTTGTCCTCCCCACGAAAAATTTGGGTGGTTCTTCCAACCTGGATTGTAAGTGTTACTATAAGGATTATTATTAGATCTGAAATTGTTACCTATATAGTTTGTCTGCTCATTTTCTACTCCTGGTTGGTAAGGTGGGTACTCAGAATTCGCCATATTCCCACTCGCTTCATATTGCATGACTGGATGTACATGTGAAGAACATAAATTATCAAGCTTTTTATTCAACTCCATTTGTGTTGACAACATTGCCACTGCGTCTATGTTAAAAAATCCGGCTGATTTTGTCGGTTTAGCCCTTGTAATTTGCCATTGATAGGTGTTCAACGACATCTCCTCAATAACATCGTAAGCAGCTTCAGGAGTTTTATTATTCAGAGTTCCACCGGCTGATGAATCAATCATTTGCCTAGTTGGAGAATTCACACCATTGTAGAAAGTTTGGACTTGAAGCCACAAAGGTAATCCGTGGTGTGGGCATCTCCTTAGGAGATCTTTATTTCTTTCCCATCCATCATATAATGTTTCTGCGTCATTCTGCACAAAAGAAGATATATCATTCCTAAATTTAGCCGTTTTGGCTGGTGGAAAATATTTTAAAAAAAACTTTTCGGTCATTTGATCCCATGTGGTGATTGATCCTCATGGTAACGAGTTCAACCAACGCTTTGCTTTGTTCCTTAATGAAAAGGAAATAATCAAGAAGGCGTATGGCATCGCGAAATGCCATTTATTTTGAAGGTATCACGAATTCTAAAAATTAGATATATGAGTGTTTGGATCCTCATCCGCAAACCATCAAATTGAAAGAATTGTTGAATCATTTGTATTGTGTTAGGCTTTAATTCGAAATTATTAGTAGCTATAGCGGGCCTAACAATACTAGATTCTACTCCTTTCAAATTAGGTTTAGCATAATCATACATAGTAGGCAGAGCATTCTGTTCTTGCATATTTGGTGGATTGTTCTCGTCCATCCCTTCAGTAGGATTGGATCTTTGCTGTTCTTCTCTTTGATAGTCTAGGGCTCGTCTTATTTCTCTGCGATTTCTGCGAGCGGTAGCCTGAATGTCACTATCGTATTCTAATGGTCCTCTTGGATTTCTTCTAGTCCTAAACTAGAGGTACCTGATATGCAAAGAAAGAAAGAAATTTAGAAAAAAAACAAAATATATGTATAAAAGAGAAATTTAAAAATAAAATAATGGCTAAAGTAATAGAAATATAGCTTTCTTAATATTTTAGAGTTCCCAAGAAGCGGTGCCAAAAACTTGATCATGTCAAGCGATGAGTTTTAATATTTATAAAGAATGATCGAACCTATAAACCGATCATGCGACAACAATAGAGGCAAGTGCACCTATCAAGCAAAGAGTATAGCTCGTGCAAGAATATCTTATCGAACCCAAGGGAACCTAAAAGTACTACTACTCACTTTCTTTCTATTATTTAGCCTAAAATATGGAATGATTGGATTATTAAACTAACGAAATACTTAAACTAAATGCAAAGACAAAAGAATGAATTGGAGAAAGACTTTAAGAAAACTCAGTTGATAAAGACGATACCCTCAGGAAGAATCCACCTATAACTTCACTTATTATTTATTCCCCAAACCATATGATTTCTTTACTTAGCTTGATCCATGAGACTCCCTAACCTATATTAAACCCTCTCTCGAGGTGAATAACATCTAACCTTAGGTTAATTAGTGGAACTCTCGTTCTCTTATAATAACCCCCTAAGGAAGCAGTAAATCGATCAATGGATTCCCATATTAGGTTTCACCCTAATCCGGTAAAATCTCGTAACCCTATCTCTAGGCGCCCAATCAACTCCGCTCAATTATGCTAGATGTACTCTTAAGTAGGGTCTATTCCTCCTCCACCTAAGCACATCAGATTGAATTAAGCAATATAATTAAGAACAAACGATGTACTTATCATATAATTTAGAAATCAAATAACAAAATCCATCATAGGTTTCATCTTCAGGTATCTGAGGGGTTTAGTGCATAACTAAATATGAAAACATCTCAATAGTAAAGAATAAACAAAACATAAGAACTCCCTAAAACCCCTTGAAGGAATTGAAAAAGAGATCCTCCGTCTTGAATGGAGTTCCGACTTCTTGAGATGGATCAACTGTCCATCTTCAAGTGACACCCAAAAAGATGAATGCTTCGTCAAAAAGCCTCACCAAAAAGCTCCCTTTAATGTCTGCCTTGGGTTGTTTATATAGGCTTTGGGATGCTATACTTGGCTCCTAAGTATCTCCTTCAAGTAGAATTACTATTAGGGTGTTTGAGTAGACTTAGGAGTATGTTTCTTTGGCTTCAAGCATCCAATTCCGAGTGAAATTGCTCATTCCACGGCAGGGGCACGCCCATGGCACACGCCCGTGTAATTTTAGGGTTGGGTCGTGCCTTGATTCTATCATTTTGGGCACGGCCATGTAGATCACCAGGCACGCCATGTGTGGTAATGAAATGATGCACGACCGTGTAACTCGTGAGTTGGTCGTGTTCTAGGTAATTGTCGAGACACGGTCGTACAGGTTTTGGGCCAGGCCGTATTGATTTCTTGCTAAGGCCCAATTACTCTGTTTTAAGCTCGTTTTGTGTTCTTTTTATCCTCGGGTGCTTTCCTAAGTATAAACATGAAAAGAAAGGATTAAAAGCACCTTTTTACATAATTCAAGGGTTAAATCATCCAAAAGCCTATTAAATATGGGGTTAAAATATGTTACTTTTATGGTTTATCATAGGTTCTTCAGGCTGCTAGTGAATCACACCGGAACCACGACCACCGGCTCAACACAGCCTTAGGAATCACACCCACCTCGCGAACCATCCGATAATAAGGACTTAACAGTCCATTCATCTTTTACTTTCAATTTAGTTTATTTTCCATTTTCTTTCCCGTCTTCTTTCTTATCTTCATATATATAATTAGTTTATTTTGAATTTTTCTTATTAGTTCATGGCTAATCCGTCACGAGTTTCCCAATTTCTTCATCTAGCACAGTGACTATTGGCATCCACCACAGCACCACCGCCTCCTCCTCCAAATCAGGACGGGAATAGTGATCCTAGAAAAAATTCAGGAAGTGTCACTTCTCCCTTTCTCCTTTGATTTCAGTATCACATAATTATTTATCTATCTTTGTACATTGAGGGCAATGTACATCTTAAGTGTGGGGGTAAAAGTGCCTAACTTTTTGCATTATTCTCAAATCCCTGAATTATATCTAGTTCTAAAGTAATTTTCTCATTTAACTAATTAGGATGAAATTTTTTGATGATTTATGATTCTTATTGATATGTTTTTGAGTAAGTCATAATTAATTGTGCATTGATGATTTATACTTTGAGTTACTAGAGAATCAAGCATGATAAGTCTATTTTTCAAGAATCAAAAAATTTTCTAGGTTGTCGAACTGAATTTTAATATTACCTTGAAGTTTGAAATTTACAGGGATTGATGTCAAATACCCATAATTTTTGTACTATTTGATCCTTTTTGTAACACCCCAAACCCGACCCATTCGTTCTTAATTTAATTTGAAATGCCATCATGGAAAACATTTGAAAATATCCGACTTGTGGTGGAACTTGAAAATTTTGTTCTTATTCAAAACCATTTCCATTTAAAAATTTTAAATAATATAATCTTGATAAAAATATCCAAATAAAACTTTATTATATACTGATTTAAGAAAATAAAGCCATTGGCGAAAGATATCTCAATTGTCAACCCATAATAAAACATAACAATAAAGATACTTAAAAAATATACTTAAATACTTTAATGGGCCTTATTACAATAAACACCTAATCAAAATACTAAAAATATAAATACTTAATTAATTAAATAAAATGTCTTACGCCACCTCGTATCCACTCCAAACCCGGTCCAAGCATCACTGCGATGTTGATAAAAATTGGGTGAGTCATACAGACTCGGTGTAATTAAACCACCGATTTCCACCCACATGTTAACCCCATATTAACCCATATATCGATAACAAATATCATAATCACATATTACCACATTCGGGCTTGGCCTCATTTATATCACATTCATATAATAGTGTAAATAACCACATGTTTCCACATACCGGGCTTGGCCCATTACCACATTATTCCACATATCATATATTTGGCCCATTTCTCATTCCAATCCACATTCACATTTTGGGCTTGGCCCATTTCCACATTAATACCTCATTTCACGGTCTTGGTGCCCAACCCAATTTCCATCATTCCAATCCACATTCACATTTTGGGCTTGGTTACATTAAAGCACAAAATCCACAACGTGACCTCTTTCACATTCTTATCAATAGATAACACTAACCACGATATGGCACATAGCCGATTATCGATATACCCTTTTCCACGATGGTAATCACCACAAGTACCCATACCTTCTTTCATTTCATATCCCACCCATGCACATGCAACATGTAATAGTGACATAATAATAAATGCATGCACATGTCATTGAGTTAGTACATAATCAACACATTCTTATCAACAGATAACACTAACTCGATTATCGATACCCTTTTAGGGTAATATAGCAAGAAGTACATAATCAACACATACAGAATAGCAAGAACCCAAAAATGGTGGGTTAATCACACACCTTACTATTTAGCGAAATCCTAAATTACTAGGATCTAACACGATGAATAGGGTTTTCTTCCTCATTTAATGCCGATTTGGTCTCCTACCAAATCCAAGGCTTTGCTTATTCTCTTGGGATTTACCCTAACATCCATAGATAGAATCGGTCATCCATTAAATACTAAATATGGCCTATGGCGAATATTACTCACCACCTATCAAGCTTACTCGAATCCGGCGCACTTGTCTTATAGAATTGTCGAGATCCCTATATGTCACATAATAGAATCGGCTATTAACAATAATCCATAACAATTGGCCCTTGGCAAAACTACATAGGCTTACCTTGATTGCTCTAAATCCCAAAAACTCCTCTAAAGCTCCTCTTGTCGGCTATATACAAAAGATACATTGGTAAGGCACTATGAACATTCGGCCATGTTCTAAAAAATCAAGGCCTCCCTCACTTGGCTTCGGTACACTAATAGAAAAGAACCCAAACTAATTGCTTAAAGAGAGCATACATACCAACGATTAAGACTAGGAAAGAGTAGCCGATGACCCTCCTTAGAGATTCAGCTTGAGAATGGTAATCGGTATTTCGACACTTTAATGGTGGAAAGAAAACGAATAGAGAATGGGGCTATAAGGTTCTGCTATGGCTTCCAAAAGAAGATGGAACATTCGGCTATCAAAAGGGTAAGTATTCACAATTTCGGCTTATAGATTTCAAAAAGAGAAGAGAATAAAAATAGACTTATGGCGTATAGCGTTTTGGCAAAGAAAAGTAGTAAGGAAAAGATGAAAGAACCCACTTTGATAGCCTCCCTAAATTCGGCTAATGACCAAAAGAAAATATGCTGAACACTTGATGGTTTTCGGCACAAAGGGAGAATGAAAAGAGAGGAACAATTTTTAAATAAAAAAAATAAAAGAAGAAAAGAATAGCCAAAAGATGGTCACCCCTATTTAACAAATTCGGCACACCTACCTCCTTCACACTTCCAAGCTGAAATTTGCTACCCCAAGGAGTCCTATATTTGGCCATTGCTCATCCCATATCAAATCCCAATTTAATCTCTTATCTTCCCATTAAAATAACTCAACCTTTATCACTTCATTTAAAAAAATAATCAAACAACCATTATCCCCATCTACCTATTTAAACTAAATAAAATAAATCTACACTTATCCTACTTTTAGCCAAATTCAAAAAATAAAGCAAGCCTTATCTTTATCTCCTAATCACCTACTCAAAATAAATAAAATAAACAAAAACTTATCTCCTATTCTTAGCCAATAATAATAAAAATAAAACCAAGCATTATCCTTATCATTTGAGAGTCCATATGTCGTCCCACTACTCACCCTCGCTGTTGATGTCAAAAGCCAAAATAAAAGCCTCAAAATTTTGCTTCCTTGCATCTTGAACTCATGACCCTTTTTGCACAAGCCCTTTAACGCAAGCTTTAACGCCTCAAGCCACTCGCCAAGGCATTTTTTGTGACATAATGCACCTAGAATTTCTTTTAAGACTTACTTAGCCTAGTTCCTTTGTCTTAGTGCCAAAAGAAAAATAAAAACACGCCCATACCGCCAACGGGATTCGAACCAAGGCCCTTGTCCAAAGGTCATTCCAGCCCTTAAGTGGTGCATGAAAGCCACTTTACCAAGGCCTATTTTATGCCAAACACGCCTAAGATTTTTCCTTTAAGGCCTTCCTGGCCTTGCTCCCCTTCCAGATGCAAAAAGAAAAGCCCATTGCTTCCCATGCTGCTCGAACCCTGTCCACCTAGCTCCTTGAGGCGTCACTCCCCTAAGCACAAAGTGGTGCCTCCTAGCCAATTTACCATACGATTCCTTGTGTCATAAATCCCATGAAAATTTCCTTAAGGCCTCTTTCCCAAGCTCCCTTTAACCCCAAAATAAAACTCCCAAATGCGATTCCCGCACTCGAACCCCTTCCCCTTGGCACTCCCTTTGACGCAACCACCCTTGCACCTTAGGTGGCGTCCCTTGCCACTTTTCCACATCACTTCTTGTGTCCTAAATTCGCCAAAACTTTTCTTAAGGCTACCTTAGCCCAGCTCCACCTTTTTAACTAAAAACCCAATAATTTTCCAAAGCTTCCACCTTCATCCTAGAATTTCCAAAGCCCCTCAAACACCTCCAAACACCCTCACTAAGCCCACTAACACATGAATTATGCACTAAATGCATAACCCCTAATCCAGGATGTTACAGTTAGTTCTACCCTCCTTAAAAATAATTTCGTCCTCGAAATTACTTACTAACGAATAATCGTACATCTTAACTCACAGCACTACGCTTATGCTGCGCACTCTGATCTTAATAGAACCATCATACTTCCTAGGCACAATTTTTTTTAAGTTCACATCCAGGGTTTCAAACACTACACCAATAATACAAGCATGAACCAATCTTATAAAACTCAAAACAATAAAAGATATTCCATAACAAGGATCTTACCCGCTATCACATCTTTGGTGGTCTCGCATCCGAACCTTTCACTCCTCTGCCGGGTGTTCCACAACCTTGGCCAAAACCATTTCCTCCATGGTTTGAACCACGAACCTTCGTTGCCTGAGGGCAATTCTTAACCAAATGAGCCTTAGATCCACATCGAAAACATTCCTTGCTATTGCCCCAACACTCTCCTGCATGAGCTCTTCCACACTGAGCACATGAACGACTCCGATTCTCAGCAACGGGTACAGGTGCACGCACAGGATTCTCAATCCTTAGTCTTTTCTGAACATCTCCAAATGATGTTGACGGTCCAAAGCTTCTCTTATTCCCATTCCTATTCTTTTCTCGGTTTTCTCTTACAGCCTTCTTAACTTCTTCAGCTATCCGAGCTTTCTCCATCAGAATGGCGAAGTCTCTTTTTCAATGCGGAGCAATCAACTCTCGCAACTCATCTCGTAGCCCATCTTCGAACCGGACACACCTTTCGTAATCAGTAGCCACGATCCCTTTGGCGTCCTGACTTAACCGCATAAATCCACTTCATACTCTACTACCGACTTACTTCCTTGAACCAAGTTTGAAACGCCTTCCTCTGCGAGTCTAAGTAGCTAGATCCAACATACTTCCTTCAAACTTAAGCTTAAAATATTCCCAATCCACTCGATCTCGGAACACCTTGCTCGACAAAGTGAGCCACCATCGATAAGCTTCATCTCGAGCAACGAGACAAGACTCTTCGACTTTTCCTCGAGAGTACAGTCCAAATCGTCTATGATTCTTTCGATCGCCTCCAACCAATACTCGCTACATTCGAGCTACTCCCGATACTCCTCTAAAAACCTCAACTCGTTCGACCTAAGTCTTTCCGACACTAATTTTGAGCTCTATTTCCCACACTAGCTCCTGCCACTCGCTCGAGCACTCGTAGCATAGCCCGCGATACTGCGTCGTCTTCTCCTATCTGATCCTGCTCCTCTGTGCCCACTGCTGGCGGTGGCATGTTGTTTTCTGACCCATGGCCATACCCTACTAGTTCCGATACTGCCATTCTACCTCTACCGCGTCCACGACGACCACGTATCCTAGAACTCATCTCTAACGTCGTGATTTAATCTGATTAAGAAGTTTTATGCATTAGTATTTGTTCCACTATTTAACCGCGAACAATTTTATGAAAAGAAATTCTAGAAGTGGTTCTTTCGATCGAACAAAGTTTCAGTTCAAGTTCACTACTCTAATTAAGAGAGTCACATCCATTCCTCAATGGAGGCACATTCATTCATCAACAAGAACACATTCATTCAAAGGGTATCTACCACACATTTCACTATTCTGACATTTCGTCTGCTTTCTATCCTGTGGGTATTTTCATCATTTGTCCTATAGGGTATTTTGGTAATAAATCGGGATCAACTTAAAATCTTTATAAACCAAAGGTATTTTAAAACTCGGGTAATCTTGAAAATTTGTTTTCCAAATCAGAGGTATTGCCAAAAATTTCAGAAATCGGGGTTATTTGGTAATTTTAGAAGTTAGGGGCATTTCCTTAAATTCTCCAAATCAGGATATCTAGATATTTGTAAAACAGAAGTTTTTGGTATTTTTGTAAAGTAGAAACATTTTAGCAAAAGTCGAGGGTATTTTTGAAAATCTTAAAAACTAAGGGTATTTTAGTAATTTACAACATAGGGGTATTTTAGTAATTTTCCCAAATCAAAGTACATTGACTTTTTGCAAAATAGAGTTTTTGGACACTTTTGCAAAATAGAGAAATTTTGATAAGAACTGTGGGTATTTTGAAATTTTTCATAAACCAAGGGCATTTTGTAATTTTACCACTAGGGGTATTTTTGTAATTTTTTATAAATCGGAAATATTTTGAAAGTTTTCCAAAATAAGTTTTTGCTACTATTCAAGGGGTAATTTGGTGATTATAAAACTAGGGTTTTCAAAAAAAAAATACGGCTAGTCCCTTTCGGGTTTTAGTTAGGGGTTTAGCCCGTGTATAAGTCCTCTTGGTCAGGGTGAATAGAAGCTACGCACCAGGTAGGATTCAAGTGGAGAGGAGGTGAGTCACGCGGACTGCTTAAATACCAAGCTCCCACTGAAACCAATCCTAGACATGCGTACAATGGTTGTCACACCCTAACTCGGCGACTTAAACATAGGTTTGTTTAATTGTACATTAGAGTCTTATGTAATTGTTGGGGTAAACTAGTCCTAGGGTTTAAGTACTTATCATACTCATCTACGTTCCATTTCTACCCTTCTACAATTCATATCATAAATCACACAAGAGATAGGGTACTTACCTGGTGGACTTGGCCTGAGACTTAGTGGGCCATGCTTAAAAAACACGAAAAATTTTTTCGAAAATTCCTTTGGGCTTACTTTGGAAAACGTTTGGGCCTTAAACCCAAGGCCGAGAGTTTAAAAGCGGGCTCGATACCAAACTATAACACCCTAAACCCAGCCCATTCGTTACTTAAGAATTTGAAATGCCATCTGGAAAACGTTTGAAAATATCCCGACTTGTGGTGGAACTTGAAAATTTTGTTCTTATTCAAAACCATTTCCATTTAAAATTTTAAATAATATAATCTTGATAAAAATATCTGAAATAAAACTTTATTATATACTGATTTAAGAAAATAAAACCATTGGCGAAAGATATCTCAATTGTCAAATACTTAAAAAAAAAAATATACTTAAATACTTTAATGGGCCTTATTACAATAAACACCTAATCAAAATAATGAAAATATAAATACTTAATTAATTAAATAAAATATCTTCTCGCATGGGCCACCTCGTATCCACTCTAAACTCGATCCAAGCATCACCGCGATGTTGATAAAATTGGGTGAGTCATACTGACTCAAGTGTAATTAAACCACCGATTTCCACCCACATGTTAACCCCATATTAACCCATATATCGATAACAAATATCATAATCACATATTACAACATTCGGGCTTGGCCTCATTCATATCACATTCATATAATAGTGTAAATAACCACATGTTTCTACATACTTTGGCTTGGCCCATTACCACATTATTCCACATATCTTATAATTGGGCTTGGCCCATTTCTCATTCCAATCCACATTCACATTTTGGGCTTGGCCCATTTCAACATTAATACCTCATTTCACAGGTCACATAGAATTATGCAAAGTGCACCCAACCCAATCCTAGGGTCCATCCGCTACACGCCCCCTTATCCAACCTACCACACACCAGGGGATTAATAAATCACCCTCTCCTTTTCACTCCAAAAGGCAATCAATGCCGTCCACGTGCAATAAAGCACAAAAATCCACAATGCGACCTCAATCAGCGCCAATCCACGATGTAGCCGTAGCTAACACCAAAACCACGATGGGACACATAGTCACTCATCAACCATGATATGGCACATAGCCGATATCAACCACGATGAGGCACACAGCCACTCATCAAGCCACGCGAACTAAATCGCAATTAATCCACAACGTGACCTCAGTCAACGTCAATCCACGATATAGCTCAAGGCTAACATCAAACCACGTACTCGAAGTACACCCGTACCTTCTTTCATTTCATATCCCACCCATGCACATGCAACATGTAATAGTGACATAATAATAAATGCATGCACATGTCATTAAGGCAGACAATCATATTTCCATAGGCATAGTTACATTCACATCGGCACTTTCACATTCTTATCAATAGATAACACTAACCTGATTATCGATATACCCCTTTTTAGGGTAATCACCACATAACTGCCACTGCACTGGTTAGTACATAATCAACACATACAGATATAGCAAGAACCCGAAAATGGTGGGTTAATCACACACCTTACTATTTAGCGAAATCCCAAATTACTAGGATCTAACACGATGAATAGGGTTTTTCTTCCTCCTTTAATGCCGATTTGGTCTCCTACCAAATCCCGAAGGCTTTGCTTATTCTCTGCCGATTTACCCCTAACATCCATAGATAGAATCGGTCATCCATTAAATACTAAATATGGCCTATGGCCGAATATTACTCACCACCTACCAAGCTTACTCGAATCCCGAAACTGCACTTGTCTTATAGAATTGTCGAGATCCCTATATGTCACATATTAGGATCGGCTATTAACAATAATCCATAACAATTGGCCCTTGGCCGAAACTACATAGGCTTACCTTGATTGCTCCAAATCCCGAACACTCCTCTAATGCTCCTCTTGTCGGCTATATACAAAAGATACATTGGTAAGGCACTATGAACATTCGGCCATGTTCTAAAAAATCAAGGCCTCCCTCACTTGGTTTCAGCACACTAATAGAAAAGAACCCAAACTAATTGCTTAAAGATAGCATACTTACCAACGATTAAGACTAGGAAAGAGTAGCCGACAACCCCTCCTTAGAGATTCAAATATTGAGAATGGTAACGGTATTTCAAACTTTAATGGTGGAAAGAAAAGCGAATAGAGAATGGGGCTATAAGGTTCGGCTATGGCTTCCAAAAGAAGATGGAACATTCGGCTATCAAAAGGGTAAGTATTCACAATTTTGACTTATAGATTTCAAAAAGAGAAGAGAATAAAAAGAGACTTATGGCGTATAGCGTTTTGGCAAAGAAGTAGTAAGGAAAAGATGAAAGAACCCACCTTGATAGCCTCCCTAAATTCGGCTAATGACCAAAAGAAAATATGCTGAACACTTGATAGTTTTCGGCACAAAGGGAGAATGAAAAGAGAGGAACAATTTTCAAATAAAAGAAAATAAAAGAAGAAAAGAATAGCCAAAAGATGGTCACTCCTATTTAACAAATTCGGCACACCTACCTCCTTCACACTTCCAAGCCGAAATTTGCTACCCCAAAGAGTCCTATATTCGGCCATTGCTCATCCCATATCAAATCCCAATTTAATCTCTTATCTTCCCATTAAAATAACTCAACCTTTATCACTTCATTTAAAAAAAATAATCAAACAACCATTATCCCCTATCTACCTATTTAAACTAAATAAAATAAATCTACACTTATCCTACTTTTTAGCCAAATTAAAAAAAATAAAGCAAGCCTTATCTTTATCTCCTAATCACCTACTCAAAATAAATAAAATAAACAACAACTTATCTCCTATTCTTAGCCAATAATAATAAAAATAAAACCAAGCATTATCCTTATCATTTGAGAGTCCATATGTCGTCCCACTACTCACCCTGCTGTTGACGTCAAAAGCCAAAAATAAAAGCCTCAAAATTTTGCTTCCCAAGCGTCTTGAACTCATGACTGACCGCACTAAGCCCCTTTAACGCAAGCTTTAACACCCAAGCCACTCGCCAAGGCATTTTTTGTGACATAATGCACCTGAATTTCTTTTAAGACTTACTCAGCCCAGTTCCCTTTGTCTTAGCGCCAAAAGAAAAATAAAAACACGCCCATGCCGTTCGAACCAAGGCCCTTGTCCAGGCGTTATTCCAGGCCCTTAAGTGGCGCATGGAAGCCACTTTACCAAGGCCTGTTTTATGCCAAACACGCCTAAGATTTTTCCTTTAAGGCCTTCTTGGCCTTGCTCCCCTTCCAGACGCAAAAAGAAAAGCCCATTGCTTCCCACACTGCTCGAACCCTGTCCACCTAGCTCCTTGAGGCGTTACTCCCCTAAGCACTAAGTGGCGCCTCCTAGCCAATTTACCACACGATTCCTTGTGTCATAAATCCCATGAAAATTTCCTTAAGGCCTCTTTCCCAAGCTCCCCTTTAACGCCAAAAATAAAAACTCCCAAATGCGATTCCTGCAGCTCGAACCCCTTCCCCCTGGCACTCCCTTTGATGCAACCACCCTTGCACCTTAGGTGGCGTCCCTTGCCACTTTTCCACATCAATTCTTGTGTCCTAAATTCGCCAAAACTTTTCTTAAGGCTACCTTAGCCCAGCTCCACCTTTTTAACTAGAAACCCAATAATTTTCCAAAGCTTCCACCTTCATCCTAGAATTTCCAAAGCCCCTCAAACACCTCCAAACACCCTCACTAAGCCCACTAACACATGAATTATGCACTAAATGCATAACCCCTAATCCAGGATGTTACACTTTTAGAGCATATATTCTTTTCCATGCTCACTTTATTGATTATGAGTATGTCAACACTGAATTGTTATTCTAGAATTTGCCTCGATTATACATGTCAAGACCACATTTTTGATTTGATATACTGAGATGATAAAGGCACCTAGGTTTTAACCCACTCACTCCACTAAAAAGCCTACCTTCACAATTAACCCTTATTGAACCCTTTGATCCTAACAACCCTTTTTATTGATTCACCTAATAAAATTAACCCAAAACCCTGCTTCGTATTTGTTATCACCATTCCTTTGACTATCCTTCTATCGAGAATTGATTTGATCAGTTGCCTAAATACTTTATTTTAGCTGATAAGGTTCTTTCTTATATTATGTATTTATTGATTTATTCTTAAAAAAATCGAAGTATATTCATTATTAATTCTATAATTAAGTGAGCTTACATGTTTAAATTCAATATCTTGAAGAAGAAGCTCGTATTATTAGTATTTTCATGTGATGTAATTAGTCAGGTTATTAAGTTCATTTTTCTAAAGTTAGGTAACTTGTCAAATCAATCTCGATTTTAACCCTCTAATTTAGCCTTTTTCCACACCTTTAACCTAAGCCCCGTTACAACCCTGTTAAAGACCTTTTGATTTGTGTATCATCTCATATTACAGTGGAGGAGATTTGATTTTCGGGCAAGCCTATAGGATTAAATTTTCAGGTTTGACTTATGAGTGATTATTCCTGAACCTTAAACACTTCGAGTGCTTTGAGTGAATCTTTAGTGAGGATGTCAATCCTTGTCAGTTTTGAATCAGAGGTAATTATTTAGATAAAGGGAAACACCTATGTTTTCATGCTACAAATATATGACTTAGAAGTGTTTGAATCTTTAGGAGTCTTTGAGTTAAATTATACATGTATAAATTATCTATGAATTATGATGCGGCATTGTTAATGAGAATTATGAATTTTGGAAAGTTTGTTTTAATTGTAAGTTGAGAATTTTGCTTGAGGACAAGCAAATGCTTAAGTGTGGGGGTATTTGATAAACCATAAAAGTAACATATTTTAATCTCACATTTAGCATACTTTTGGATGATTTATCCCTTGATTTATGTAAAAAGGCGCTCTTAATCCTTTCTTTTCATGTTTTATACTCAGGAAAGCACCAGAGGATGAAAAAAATGAGAAACGGGCCTAAAATGGACCAAATGGGCCATATCACGAAATCGACACGGCCTGGACTTAAGCCCACAAGGCTGTGCCTCTTAAGAGAAGTCCAAACACGGCCTGACCACGATTCACACAGTCGTCCCTCATCAATAGGCTCGCACACGGCCTAGCCACAAAACACACGGACGTGTGCCCATGGGCATGTCCCTGCCGTGGCCAAGTGGAGTTCTACTCGGAATAGGGTACTTGGAGGCAAAGAAACACATTCCAAAGCCTATTCAAACACCTTAGTAGGAATTCTACTTGAATTAGGATATGTAGGGGCCAAGTAAAGCATCTCAAAGTCTATATAAACACCCTACGGGGCAACTTAAGCGGGGAGTTCGACAGAAATCTTCTGCCAGGGCTTTTACGAGAGCTAGGCCAAGCGGCCGAGCCGAAAAAGTCAGATTTGTGGGAATCACTCGAAGATAGCCAGTTGATCCATCTCAAGAAGCCGGAATTCTACTCAAGACGGCGGATTTATCCTTCAATTCCTTTAGGGAGTTTTAGGGATTTCTTATGTTTTGTTTTATCTTTTCTTCTGAGATGTTTTCTTTTATTGTTATGAACTAAACCCTTCAGATACCTGAAGGGGATGAAACCTAAGACGGATCTTGTCATTGTTTTTTGAACTATATGATAAATATTTGATTTGTTCTTAATTATGTGAGCTTAATTCTTGTGTTAATATTTCTGGGATATTAATTCAAGTTGAATGTGCTTAGGTGGTGGAGAAAAAGACCCTGTCTAATAGTAGATCTAGCATAATTAAGAGAAGTTGATCGCGCGCCTAGAGATAGGGTGACGAGATTTTTCCGGATTAAGGTGAAACCTAATGTGGGAGTCCATGGATCGAGTTAATGCGATTCTAGGGTTTTAATTAGAAAGAGATTTCAATTAATCAACCTAGGGTTAGACGTTATTCACCTCAAGAGAGGGTTTAATATAAATTAGGGAATCTTACGGATCAAGTCAAGTGAATAAATTGTCTGGTTCAGTGTTAGATAACAAGTGAAGTTTAGTGGATTCTTACTAGGGGAACGTCTTAATCAACTGAGTTTTCCCAATAGTATTTCCTCAATTCATTCTTTTTGTCTTTGCGTCTTTAGCTTAGTAGTTAGTTAATTTAGATTAAACAACCAATCACTTAATATTTAGGCAAAATAATAGAAAGAAGATTAGTATTAGTACTTTTAGTTCCTTTGGGTTCGACAATCCAGTCTTGCCTAAGCTATACTACTGTTCGATAGGTGCACTTGCCTTAAGTTGTTGTCAGAGTTAGTTTCTAGGTTCAATCATTCTCTTTATAAATTTTAAAACTCGACAAAACAACGATCAAGGATGAGCCACACGGTCACAAAAAGTTACACGACCTTGCAAGACGGTTGTGTGACCCTATTTTGAATACCCACACGAGCAGACACACTAGTTGAGACACGACCGTGTGCCTCATACTCTGAATTGAACATGATTGGCCACAAGACCATGTTTTCAAGCTACACAACTTGGGTCACATGGCCATGTGACCCCTATTTTCAAAATTTTTCAATTTATCTAAAATTTACTATTTTGTTTCAAAATGATCCCTGAACATTCCCAAACTATTTTTAGGGCCCCATAGGCTAGGTTTAAGTCCGCAACTGTACTTTTAATTTAAATAAAATGTGTTTTTGTTTAATATTATTATTTATGAACAATTTTTTATGTTTGAAGTTAAATGTTTCGAATTGTACTATTATACTCCATAACCTTAATCCAACGACGGAGATGGGTTAGGGGTGTTACAGTTTTCAAGGTTGGATTTTATCTTTTGACTATTAGTTAATTATGCTTGCTTATGTCAGTGTGATTGTATGAGTTGGTTGGTTAAGTATTGATGTGTGGAAGGTTATGATTTGGTGATTTTTGAATCTGTTAAGATGCATTAATTTGATGATTATGTTTTGAGGTAAGTTTTAGGTAAGTTTGAGTTCAATTGGCTAAGGTTTTGGACACTTAGAAGTGAAGAATTTTGACCACTTGGTCATTAAGTCTTGAGATAAGGAGAACATGTCTCAGGACCGTTAGGATGAATTTTGTTTAATTTTTGTATTCAAAAGCCTAAAGTCTCAAGACATTACTATTAAGTCTCAAGACAATTGTATCTTGGTCTTGAGATAAGTGACCTTTATCTTAAGACATAAGTACATTGAGGCTAAATAGATTTTTTTTTCTTTGCTCCAAGTCTCAAGATAGGAACCCCTTGTCTTGAGACATTCAAACATTGAAACAAAAATAGGAAAATAAGGGAGGTTGGTCTCAGACCTAGTCTCGAGACATAAAGGACCTTGCATTGAGACACAACATGTAGTGTCTCATTAACTTCAAAGTCAAAAATTCCAAAATAATTTATGACTTGTCTCAAGATATGGAGACCCTATCTTAAGACATAAATTTAAAATTTGACATTTGAGTTTGGATTTGAGTCCTAACTCTGAAGTTAACCCTTATAAGCCCATAAATTAATGAGATAAAATAAATGAGTGTATAAATGCATGCATATAAATTGTTTTGATTATTGAATTGAATGTATTTGTGTTATAGTGGCTTAAGTTACTTTAGCGATGTAATGTGACATCACACATCCAGATCTAGCAATTAGGTCGAGTGTGAGGTGTTACACCTTTAACTTTTCTAGAGAGAAACTTTCAATAGAATAATCCTAATCATTTTTTGTAATAGGCTTTTTTTATATATTTGTACAAAACCTCCTGCTTGTATTGAGGCATTGTTGAAATATAATGCCTATGGGCTCACTCTGTATTGAACATTCTTTTGATTAATATATTTACTTTCCTTTAATGATAAAAACAAAACAAGTCTTTTTGCTTCATCTTTCCTCTCTTTTTATCTCTTTAAATTCAACCAAATCAAACACCCACTTTTTAAAAGAATGGCCCACAAATTTACATGATTTAAAAATTCCAAAAGCTATGTCCATAGATTTTCTCATAAAAACATATATTTATAAATTCTAAATTTTATAAAATAAAGAGAGATAGGAAAATAAAGAATAAAGAAAATATGAAAGTAATAGAGAATGTACTTTATTGATCAAAAGGGATGATTACAATGCTTTATCAGAGTCTCTATTTATAGGTATAAGAAGTATAAAAGTAGAGATCTAATTCTAATAACTATTAGAATTTAAAGTACATTAAAACTTTATCTTAATCATGATGGACATCCACTTAATAAGATATTCATAGCACTCCCCCTTGGATGTCCATTGATAGATAATGTGCCTCTTTGATTGTGTCAAACAGTTGAGTTTTAATATTTATAAAGAATGATCGAACCTGTAGACTAACAATGACAACGATTGAGGCAAGTGCACTTATCGATCAATAGTATAGTTTAGGCAAGATTATTTTATCGAACCCAAAGGAACCTAAAAGTACTACTACTCACTTTCTTTCTATTATTTAGCCTAAAATATGGAGTGATTGGTTTATTAATCTAAAACTAATGAAAAACTAAACTAGATGCAAAGACAAAAGAATGAAACTTTGTGTAACATCCTAAAAAGTGCCTATGCATTTTCGATTTAATTGTATGAAATGACATATCTTATGTGTTATGAATGTATTTTGAACATTTTTGGAAACCTGGGAATGTATGGAAATGTTAAGTTTAAAGTGAACATTTTTTGGAAACCTGAAAATGTAAGGAAATGATTTAGAAATGATTCAAAAGAGGGAAGTGAACATTTTTGGAAACTTGGAAATGTAAGGAAATGTCAAGTTTAAAAGTTTAAAAGAGGAAACTAAGGCAAGGTGGCCTTAAGAGAAAAGGTATGTGAAATTTGACACTCAAATAGGCTTGGAAAAGTGGCCTGGAGATGCCACTTAGGGCCTCTGGAAATGGCGCCACATACAAGGGAAGTGGGCCTAAGTTCGAGTCACATGGGAAGCAAATAAAAGAAGTTTTATTTTTTGCTTCTAGAAGCAGAGAGGTGGATGGCATTAAGGCTCTTGAAAGAGGAGTTTTATTCTCTTTAAATTTCGGCTAAATAGGGGATAAATAATAGATTTATTTTAGATTATTTTCAAGAGATAAATAAGGGTTATTCTTTAATTTTTTTTTTAAGGAGATAAAGCTATCAAAATAAGGAAGAGTGGTGGCCAAGTAAGGGACTCTAGCTAGTAATTTCGGCTACTAGAGGAGAAGAGGCCATTCATCCGTTCACTTTGCTGAATTTCTCAAGAAAATTCCTCTCTCTCTCTCTGCCGAATTTTCCTTAGCCAAGTAGCCTCTCTTTCATCGATTCTTTTCCTCTTCAAAATCCTTCTTTCTTCTTTTCTCCTTTCTCTTCTATCACAAAGCCGAAACCTTTTATCCTGTCTAAGTCTCCATAGCCAAACCTTGGTGGGACTTCAAACAAGGGTGTGTCGACTTCCTCAAGTATGGGTAAGGATCTATTACTATTATTTTCTTTCTTCTTTAAACCGAAAGTCAAGGTTCTAATGCCATATACATGTTGGCCGACACTTTGAAGGAAAGCTTTGGGATTCTGTGACTGTCGACTACAAGGAGGAAAGTTTCGGGATTTCTAAGATCTAAGATACCAAGGGTAAATAGCACTTTTCGGGATTTGAAAATCACAAGGTATGTGTTTAAGACATTCGGCCAAGGTATATTTTAAGTGTTTGGATTTATTCTCAAAAGCCGAAAAATTAACAAGTAAGTGACATAATAGTGGATCGATTTCAAAGGGAGCATAACAAGGTCTCGGATTTGGCTAGCAATCAAATCGACAGCAAGGTAAGGGTTTTTCCTTTAGGATTTAGTTTTAAAACCGAATAGGTTTATTAATATGTTTAAATGATTGGCCGAATATAGGAGTTAACGGATCTAAAGCATAGATCGGTTTTTTCGGGATTTCAAGGAATTCGTTAAGCAAATCAGGTGTGTATTCCACACTAATTCTTAATAAGTTTTATGGCAATATTTAATATGTGCATGTTTATAAGAATGTGAATATGGCTAAGGTACCGTGTTACGGTACAAAGTACTCAGGTACGTTTCCTACTCCTACTAGGATTACGAAATATGTTATATTTAACATGTGAAAAGTGACATGAATGTGAATTTAAGTATGATATGCATGATATGAATAATATGGGGCATTCGGGTTATATGAGAAAGGGGAAGTGAATATGGTGACTTCGGTCACATTATCTAAATGTGGTAACTTCGATTACATTATCTGAATGTGGTAACTTCGGTTACATTATCTGAATGTGGTGTCTCATGACACAATTATTTAATCTGGTGGCTATGCCACGAATTTTATATGGGCGATGAGCACGTCGACTGCAGCGACTGCCTTCGATGGTGTGTAGCGGATGGAGGGTTGACTTAGTAGTCCCCACGGTGTGCAGGTTGGTACGGGGATGTGTAGCGGATGGCATCTAGGTTTGGGTTTGGGATTGCATCATTATCTTGAATTATTATGTGAACATGATATGTATGGTATGCCTAAATCTATTAAATTTTAGTGTTGGTTACACATTGAGTCTGTTGACTCACCCCGTTGTGGGAACATGTTTCAGGTGATGAACAGTGATGGACCGGGACGGCAGAACTTGTGGTGGCCATGCTCAGCTTAAAGTTTTATTTAATTTGGACATTTTATTTTATTTAAGTACTCTACAATTTTATTTTGGGTTTTGTTTTATGTAATAAGGCCATAGTGATGATTTTATTGTTGTTTTAATTACTATGTTACTTAATTTATGTTATTTAAAGATTAAGTCAATTTAATTTAAAATAAACTTTAAATATTTTGTCACCTAAAATAAATGGGTTTTCAATATAAAAATAAACTTGTTTTCAACTCGAGCCCAACCCACAAACAAACTATCTTCAAAACACACAGTTTTCAAAGTAACAAAAGAATTTTGAACCGGTTTACATCGAGGAACATACTAGATTCGATCCAGGCTCGTGGGCCGGGTGTGGGGTGTTTCACTTTGGGAGAAGATTGTGGAAAAACTCAGTTGATTTTAGACGATACCCTCAGGAAGAATCCACCTATGACTTCTCTTGTTATCTAACTTTTAATTCATATGACTTCTTTACTTAGCTTGATCCGTGAGACTCCCTAACAAATATTAAACCCTCTCTCGAGGCGAATAACGTCTAACCTTAGGTTAATTAGTGGAACTCTCGTTCTCTTATAATAACCCCCTAAGGAAGCAGTAAATCGATCAATGGACTACCATATTAGGTTTCACCCTAATCCAACAAAATCTCGTCACCCTATATTTAGGCATGCGATCAACTCCTCTTAATTATGCTAGATCTACTCTTAGGCAGGGTCTATTCCTCCTCCACCTAAGCACATCAGATTAAATTAAGCAACATAATTAAGAACAAACTAAGTACTTATCATATAATTTAGAAATCAAATAACAAAATTCATCATAGGTTTCATCCCCTTCAGGTATCTAAAGGGTTTAGTTCATAACAAAATAAGAAAACATCTCAAGAGAAAAGGCAAAACAAAACATAAGAAATCCTAAAAACCCCTGAAGGAATTGAAGAGGAGATCCTCTGTCTTGAGTAGAACTCTGGCTTCTTGAGATGGATCAACTAGCTATCTTCGAGTAATTCCCTGAATGAAAGCTTTGGCAGAAAACTCTACCCAAAACTTCATTCTCTAGAACGGCTGCCTTGGGTTGTTTATATAGGCTCTTTAGATGCTTTACTTGGCTCCTAAGTACCTCCTTCAAGTAGAATTACTATTAAGGTGTTTAAGTAGACTTAGGAGTATGTTTATTTGGCTTCAAGCATCCAAATCCGAATGAAATTGCTCATTCCCGTGGCAGGGGCACGCCCATGGCATACACCCGTATAAGTCATGGCCACTTTGTGTTGGACTTTTATCGACGAGGCACGGCCGTGTAAATCGGGCGAAGCCATGTTCTAAATAAATGGCAAGGCACGGCAGTGTGGCTTGAAGTCCAGGCCGTGTCGATTTCTTGGGTTGACCCAATTTGGTCCGTTTTAAGCCCGTTTTATGTTCTTTTTATCCTTAGGTGCTTTCCTGAGTATAAGACATGAAAAGAAAGGATTAAGAGCACCTTTTTACATAAATTAGGGATAAATCATCCAAAAGCATACTAAATGTAGGATTAAAATATGTTACTTTTACGGTTTATCAAATACCCCCACACTTAAGCTTTTGCTTGTTCTTAAGCAAAATTCTCAACTTACAATTAAAACGAACTTTCCATAATTCATAATTCCTATCGACAATGTCTCATCATAATTCATAGATAATTTATACATGGATAATTCAAATCAAAGAGTCCTAAAGATTCAATCACGATAAGTCATACCTTTGTAGTACCAAAACATAGGTGTCTCCCCTTATCTGAATAATTACCTTTAATTTAAAACCAACAAGGATTGACATCCTCACTAAATGTTTACTCAAATCACTCAAAGTGTTTAAGGTTCAAGAATAAGCACTCATAAGTCAAACCTGAAAAGTTAATCCCATAGACTTGCCTGAAAATCAAATCTCCACCATTGTTTATGAAATGATACACAGATCAAAAGGTCTTTATCAGGGTTGTAACGGGGCTAAGGTTAAGGGTGTGGATACAGGCTGAATTAGAGGGTTATAATCGAGACTGACTTGACAAATTACCTAACTAGAAACAATGAACTAAATATGAATACTTACATCGAATGAAAACTAATAATACCACTATTGATAATTACTCTATAATGAAGAGTATTTTCATCACTTAAAATTTGATAATACTTTAATCTGAGCTTTTCTTCAACAATTGGAATTTAAATGCTCTAAGCTTTTTTTATATACTACTAATATTGAATATACTTGGTTTTTTTTTAAGAACAAACTAAAATATTACATCATAAATGATAAATGTAACTCTTGAACTAATATAATTCGGTAACTTAATCAAATCAAACCTCGATTAAAGGGTAGTCACAAAGGGTTAATCAAATCAAACATCAATTAAAGGGTAGTCAAAAGAAAGGGTGATAATAAATACAAAGGGATTTTGGGTTAATATTAGTAGGTGAGTCAATAAAACATCAATTCAAATCTGGTTGTTAGGCTTCACTATTTCTTAGATTCATGGACCCAATTCAATTCAAAGGGATCACTAAGGGTTAATTTGTGAAGGATAGATCAAGCTTTCTATGGAGTAAGTGGGTTAAATGAATTCCATAGGTGCCTTTATCATCTTTGTATATCAAATCAAAAGTGTATCATGCCCGTCTCGACATGTATAAGATATCGAGGCATGTTCTAGAATATTATATGGATGATTCAATTCAAAATTGTTCGAATTGTATAATCGTCAAAGTTGACACACTCATACTATTCTTCACCATTGAAAGTGAGCATGGAAAAGCAATCATTTTTTTGAATATATGCTCTATAAGGCTTAAAATCTCACAAAAATTATGGGTGTTTTTTACATCAATCCTTATAAATTCCAAATTTCAAGGTAATACTCAAATTCAGAGAAATGGGTAAAAGAAATTTCCACCGAGATTTAATAATTGGTCCATTCTTAACCTAGGTAAAGTCCATCGTGTTGCGATAGAAATAAACAAAAACAAATAAGTTTTAGCTAATGTAATAAAGATACCAATTGTCGTTCCAATGATTCCATTTATTTTATTTATTTCAAATAGCTCGGGGAGACGAATTATTCGGTTTGATACCACGCTACTAATTCTTCCTCCGCTTCGTAAATCAAAAGGTAATCTCTCAAGGCAAGTTCTAGAATAACAGTTCAAAGACCCATCAATTTTAATTTTTCAAGGTAATACTCAAATTCAGTAGACTTACCATGCCCGATTCTCTAGTATCCTTCAAATTTAATCATCAATGCACAATTAACTATGACTTACTCTAAAACATATTAATAAAAATCATAAATCATTAGAAATTTCATCCTAATTATTAATATGAGAAAAATACTTTCGAATCAAGACTAAATTCAGGATTTTGAGAATAATGCAAAAAGTTTGACACTTTTACCCCCCATACTTAAGATGTACATTGCCCTCAATGTACAAAGATAGATACACAATTATGTAATAATAAAATCAAAAGAGAAGGGGAGAAGTAACACTCCCTGGATTTTTGGATGAAGTCTATGAAAAGAAATCGGATAAGATTGGAGGTGAATGTAGGGAAGCGTCTCGGACCGTTTGAAATTGAATCCTCGAAGTAGCCGGCTTGGTTTTATTGTATCCTAAGCTAAATCTAAAAGCCATTGAGAAAAAGGAGAAAATAATAAATGGAAGTAAAAACAAAAATAAAAATATGAATAAAAGTAATTAATTAAATAGAGATAAGGTCCACGATCATGTGCCTAGTCGTGGTGAAACACCCCAAACCCGGCCCACAAGCCCTGGCCAGATCTGGCATGTTCCATGAGTAAAACGTAGTTAAGTCTCGTAAGACATTTTTGAAAATCGTAGTGGTTTCAAAGAAAATAGGGTTGGTTTGTTCTCGAGTTAAAAATTTAGTTGTAACTTAATTTTGTACTAAATCCATAATTTCTTATTTCAAAAGTTTCAAGTTAAATTAATATCAAATTTTAGAGCTTAATGTTATCGTTAACTTGGAAACCATAGGCATTTGAATTTGAAAACATTCGATGTCGTTCGTAACATACTAGAAATTTAAAACACGAAGAAAATGAAACAGATAGGTAATAATGGCCTTATTACATCAAATTATAAGCCAAAATAATTTAAAATAGACTTAATTAGAAAAAAATCAAAAAACTGAGCTGTGCATGGCCACCACTAAGTTCCTACCGACCCGGTCCATCTACTGAGTGCCATCTGCAAAAAGTTAGCCCATGAAGGGTGAGTCAACAGACTCAGTGTGTATCACCAACACTGACTCCCAAACAGCCAATCATATCATATCACATATGAGCAATTATAAGCAATGATGCAACCCAAACCCACCTAGATATCCATCCTCTACACATCACCCGTACCTACCATCACACCGTGGGGATTACTAAATCGACCCTTCATCCGCTACACACCATCGAAGGCAGTCACTGCAGTCAACTGCACATCGCCCTTATAATTGTGGCATAGCCACCAGATAATGTGACAGAGTCACCAAATTCATATTATGTGACATAGTCACCAGATAATGTGACAGAGTCACCAGATATTGTGGTAAAAACCACCAGATCACTTCCCCTTTTCATTATCACCCATATGCCCATGTGTCATACAAAACATGCAGAAATCATACAATATACCTTATCCTATATTCATAACAAATTCATACGTGTGTCATCTCAAATGGTCATAACATTATTAACAGAGCGTTAAGGGGTAGTGTACCTGAATACACTATGCCATTGAATGGTACCCTTAGCCACGTTTTTCATATTTCCATTATCACATACATAATATTAATACCATTAATCTACTAGGAATTAGTGTAGGGCTACACATCTGGTACTAACACGATCACCGAATCCCGAAATCTACCAAAACAAGTTGTACTCCTCCCTAAAAACCATAGTTAGAATCGGCCAACATTAACACTTAATCTGGCCTTGGCTGAATATCAATACCCCCTTACCTTATGGATCTAAATCCCAAAATCGTCACCTGACTGTGGAGATGTCGAAATCCCTACATGGTACATGTTATGGTCAGCCTATTACACAAGATCTATGGAAATGGCCCTTGGCCGAATACTACACATGGCTTACCTTGGATCTTGGAATCCCGAATGATCTCCCCCTACACGTTGGCTACAAAATAAATCCCGAAATCCCTCAAAAAGAATGACCAACACGCAATTGGTTCACCAATTCTATGTGTCAACAAGAGGAAAGAGATGTTGGGTTCTCGGCCTTTAATGTTTATGATCAAATCGGCTCCAACAGGGTAGAGGAGCAATCGGTTATGGCCACAAAAATAGAGGGTTTGGCTTTTGAAAGATTCGTGAGAAGAGAAAGTAAATAATGGATGTGGTACTATTTAACTTGGTGACAAAAGGGAGATTCGGTTTTATCAAATAAGAAGAAAAAGGATGAAGTTTAAAGGGATTCGGCAATAGTGGTATTTTGATTGAAAAGGTTACGGCAATGGTGAACCTTGGGGAAGATTTCGGCTAGAACAAGTTAAAAGAAAAAGAAGAGAAAGTGTTAGGTTTGATCTTATAGAGAGAAAAGAGAAAATGAAAAAGAGACTGAAAGTGTCCTTAATGGTCTTATGAAATTATTACTCTTACCTACCAACTTGACCGAAAATGACCCCAAAGAAGTCCCTAGGTGGCCAACTCTCTTCCCTTTATCGCCTTCCTTCATTCAAAAGTGTTTGAGTAAATCCACATTTATCTCTCCTCCTAGTCGAACTTGAAAAGAATTTGACCACATCTAAAACTCATCTCCCTAGTGTTTCAAAGGTCAGTCCAACTCCCTCTAACCTAATGCAAAAACAACTCCAAAAGTGCTCCCCTTGCTGCTCGAACCTAGGCCCTTCTTGCACTGCTTGTGGCGTCACTTCCTATGGCTTTAAGTGGCGCCTCCTTGCCACTTTACCAAGCCAATCCTTGTGTCCAAATTCCCCTACCAATTTTCTTAAAGCCTCATTTGCCTAGCTCCCCTTTAAAACTTAAAATACAATATTTTCCTAAGGCATTCACCTACATTCTCAAGTTCCCGGAATCTATAAAACACATCCAAAACACACACAGGCATACAACCACATACAATTAAGCGAAAATGCACAAGCCCTAAATCCCAGATATTACAGTTCTACCCCCTTAAAATAATTTTGACCTCAAAATTACCTGGTTGAAATAGGTGGGGTTATTGCTGTTGCATTGCTTCTTCCGGCTCCCAAGAAGCTTCCTCCGATCCATGATTATGCCATACACTTTGACCAGAAGAACTGATTTCCTCTGTAACACTTTCACATCTCGTTCCAAAATCTAAATCGGCTCCTCCTCGTAGGACAAATCTGGTCTTAGCTCCACCTCTTCAATCGGCACTACATGAGATGGATCCGATCGGTAACGATGTAGCATCGAAACATGAAACACATCATACATCTGCTTCAACTCTGGAGGTAACTCTAGCTAGTATGCCACTGGTCCAACCCGCTTCAAAATTCGATAAGGTCCTATAAATCTAGGACTTAACTTTCCCTTGCGACCAAATCTCATCACCTTCTTCCACTGCGAAACTTTGAGAAACACATAATCTCCCACAGCATACTCAATCTCCTTTCGCTTAAGATCTGCGTATGACTTTTGCCTGTCAGATGCCTCCTTCAACCGTGTCTGAATTACTTTAACCTTTTCTTTCGATTCTACCATGATTTTTGAACCCAAAATCTGATGTTCTCCCAGTCCGTCCAATATGTAGGAGTGCGACACTTTCGTCCATACAGCGCTTCATACGGTGCCATCCGAATACTTGCCTGATAGCTATTGTTGTACACAAATTCTGCTAAAGGCAAGAACTCCTCCCAACTCCCTCTAAAGTCTATCACGCAACCTCTTAACATATCCTCGAGCACTTGTATTACCCGCTTGAACTGGCCGTCTGACTGCGGATGGAATGCCGTACTGAAATCCAACCTGGTGCCTAGAGCTTAATGTAGTGCCTTTCAAAATCGAGACGTAAACCTCGGATCCCTATCCGAGATAATTGACAATGGCACTCCGTGTAGCCTCACAATTTCTGCAACATACAACTTTGCCAATCTCTGTATAGAATAGTCAACCCGTACCGGTATAAAATGTGCAGATTTTGTCAACCAATCTACTATCACCCATACCGAGTCCTTCTTAGTAGGCGTAAGGGAAAGCCCACTAACGAAGTCCATGGTAATTCTCTCCCACTTCCATTGAAGAATCCTTATCGGCTAAAGCAACCCTGACGGTACTTGGTGTTCAAATTTTGACTTGCCGACACGTTAGGCACTTTCCTACAAACTCAGAACTTCGCTTAAGACCAAAGCCACCAAAACTATTCCAGAGATCTCTATATAACTTACTATCTCCAGGATGCATAGCATAAGGGCTACTATGTGATTCCTGAAGAATTCTCTGCCTTAACTCCTTATTCTTAGGCATATAGACCTTGCCATGAAAACACAGCACTCCCTCACTGTTAACACCATAGTTTTCCAACTCCCCACTCTGCAATTGCCGCAACTTAGCACTAAGATCCTCATCTGTCAACTGTCCTTCTTCCACCTCATTCAGCCATGACACTTGACCTGCAACTCTGCCACCAACTTCCATCGTCATACAAGCTAAGATGTGCAAACATTGCCCTCAGCTCTGACACTACTTTTCTGACTTAGGGCATCTGCCACTATATTCGCCTTGCTCGGGTGATACTCTATAGAACAATCGTAGTCTTTCAATAACTTCACCCACCTTCGTTGTCTCAGGTTTAGCTCTTTTTGAGTTAGCAGATACGTAAGGCTCTTGTGGTCTGTATAGATCACTGACTTTTCTCCATATAGATAGTGCCTCCATACCTTAAGAGCAAAGACCACTGCCGCCATTTCCAAGTCATGCGTCAGGTAGTTAACCTCATGTGGCCTTAATTATCAAGACGCATAAGCGACTACCTTCCCGTCTTGTATCAATATGCATCCCAAACCTGTATGAGAAGCGTCACAATACACCATGAAATCTTTTTCTGCCTCAGGCTGAATCAAAATCGATGCTTCAGTTAAAACCCTCTTAAGCTTCTCAAAGCTCTCCTGTTGCTTATCTGTCCATATGAAAGGTACCTCTTTCCTTAGCAACTTTGTCAAAGGTGCAACTATTGATGAAAACCCTTCTACGAACCTTCTGTAATAGCCTGCTAATCCTAAGAAACTACGAACCTCAGCCACAGTCTTAGGTGGTTTCCAGTCTAGCACTGCCTCAATCTTCCGAGGATCCACCCTTATCTCTTCTCTGGACACCACATGTCCTAAAACGTAACTTCTTTCACCCAAAATTTGCACTTGCTTTCAACTTGGCATATAGCTTTTCTCTCCTTAGCACTTGCAACACGACTCGGAGGTGCTCATCATGTTCTTCCTCAGACTTGGAGTACACTAGAATATCGTCTATGAACACAACGATGAACCGATCTAGGTAGGGTTGGAAAACCCGATTCATCATGTCCATGAACGTGGTAGGCGTTTGTCAATTCAAACGGCATTACCAAGAACTCATAATGCCCGTAGATCCAAAGTCGTCTTATGGATATCGACCTCCTTCACCTTAAGCTGATGATATCCCGACCTTAGGTCTATCTTCGAAAATACTGCGGCCCCCTTAAGCTAATCGAACAAGTCGTCTATCCTTGGCAATAGATACTTGTTCTTGATGGTTAGCTTATTCAGTTGTCGCTAATCTATGCACATGCGCATAGTCTCGTCTTTCTTCTTCACAAATAGGACCGGTGCTCTCCATGGAGACACACTAGGTCGAATAAATCCACAATCGAGTAACTCTTGGATCTGAGCCTTGAGCTCTACTAGCTCCTTTGGTGCCATTCGGTACGGAGCAATTGACATAGGAGCTGTACCCGATAATAAGTGAATTTCGAACTCCACCTTCCTATCCGAGGGTAACCCAAGCAGCTCCTCCAGAAAGACATCCACATATTCCCTTACTATTCTAACTCCTCCTACAGCTGCTTCCTTAGCCTCTAAGGCACTTATCAACATCAAAAAAGCTACACACCCTTTTCTTACCATCTTCTCTGCCTTAAGGGTAGATACTACATTTGACAGGCAATTTCGTCTCTCGCCTAACACCACAACCTCTGTGTCGTCAGAAGTTCTTAACGACATACGCTTAGTCACACAATCCACATTTGCATGGTACTTCACTAACCAATCCATGCCTAAGATTAGGTCAAACTCCTCAAGCGGCAACTCCATTAAGTCTGCTGGAAATTTTGCCCCCTGAACTTCCAAGGATACTGCCCTAAAGATTTTGTCTAACACTACTGATTGCCCTAAAGGACTAAGTACAGTCATCTTCCTAGGTATAGTTTCAGAGTTCACATGCAGAGTTCTAGACACCTTACTAGCAATGTATGAATGAGTTGACCCAATATCTATCAATGCAATAAAGGGTAATCCAAAGATAAGGAACATATCCTTTATGACATCAGGTACGTCACCATCCTTCCTCCGACGAACTGCATATACTAGACCTGGATGTCTCGCCTCCGTGCTACCAACACCTCGCCTTGGTGTTTCCGTCCTCTTCGAACCATTACCTCGCCACCAAACCACGGCCTCGCGGTGGCTACTATCCTCCTCTTCCAGCTGATTAGGACCACGACTTATCGGTTGGCTTTAGTCTTTTTCATGGGATGGTCCCTAATCATGTGATCCCTAGACCCACACTTGAAACATCCTCCGCCTTCTTCCAACACTCTCCCAAGTGCATCTTTCCATATCGAGCACAAGTACGGTCTCGTCCTCCGTAGCGACTTGTCGACCTCGCGACCCATCCGTTCTAGGTCTCTTTGATATTTCCAGATGACCTCGATGATCCAAACCTCTCTTTGCTTATTCCTATCCGTGTTCGCCTCACGGACTCCTTAACTCCTTCAAAGAACCTTTGCCTTTTCCACCAAGACAAAAACTCCCGCCTCCTGCCGTGGGGCAATCAACAATCTCAGGTCATCCCTTAGTCCATCCTCAAACCGGACACATTGTTCATGCTCAGTAGCCACTATACCTCGGCGTATCACTCAACCTTAGGAATTCGCCTCATACTCCACTACGGACTTATTTTCCGAACCACCTCGAAAATGCCTTCCTCTACGCATCAACATAACTAGTCCCAATATACTTCTTCTGATACGCTGCCTTAAAGTACTCCCAAGTAAGATCATCTGCAGCAGCACCATCCCGAACCATGAGCCACCATTGGTATGACTCATCACGGAGTAGCGACACTACCACTTTTAATTTCTCTTTGGCAGCCAGGTCCAAATCATCCATAATTTGCTCGTCGCTTCCAACCAATACTCACCGTATTAGGCTCCACACCGACATACCACTAAAAACTCAGCTCCATTAGCTCGAGTCACTCAGTCTGACTTTTGAGCTTCCATGCCTCCACCGCCCAACCACCTTTCCGAAACTCGCGGCATCGCACATGATCTCGCATCATCCCCGTCTAATCTCGATATTCCACACCAAAGAATGGTGGTGGTGGCATTTCATTCTCGGACCCTTGACCAGACCTAACGGGTTCCGATATGATCATTCGACCTCTACCACGGCCACGCACATTACGGCCACGTCCTCTAGAACTCATGTCTACGTTCGTGATTTAATCTGCTTAAGAATTTTATGAATTAGTTTTTGGTTCCACTAATTATCCACGAACAATTTTATGTAAAGAAATTTAGGGTCAGTTCTTTTGATCATTTCAAGGTTTTCATTCCAAGTTTTCTACCCTAATTCAGAGAAAACACACTCATTCAATAGTATTTACTACATACATTCATCTCTCGAACATTTTCGTTTGTTCCACCCCAGGGATATTTTCGTAATTTGTCCTATGGGGTATTTTGGTAATTTTCCAAAGTAGGGTCCCTAGTGATTTTTGAAATAGGGGTGTTCTGGTAATTTTGTGATCCCGGGGTACTTTGGTAATTTTGGAAATTTGGGGGTATTTCGATAATTTTCCAAATCAGAGTATCTTGAAATTTTACAAAATAGGAGTTTTTGGTATTTTTACAAGAATAGGAATATTTTGATAAAGTTTGAGGGTAGTATGGCAATTTTATAAACTGAGGATATTTTTGTAGTTTTACAAACCAAGGGCAATTTGGCCAATTTGTAAATCAGGGGTATTTGGGTCATTTTTCAAATCAAGGTTTAACTTTAGGATTATACAAAACAAGGTGACTGGTCCCTTTCGGGTTTTAATTATCGAATTTAGCCTGTGATGGAGTCCTCTTGGTTAGGGTGAACCGTCACTACGCACTGTAGGATTCAAGCACGAGAGGAGGTGAGTCACTAGGATCGCTTAAATACCAAGCTCCCCGAATCCAATCTTAGACATGCTGACAACGTTGCCACACCTTTAACTCCTCGCGACTCGATCCATGTGTTTGTTTGGTTAGACTTTAAATTTTATGTATTTCAGTGTTGGAGTAGACTAATCCTAGGGTTCAATAATTCCTAATCTACTAATCTATGTCCCCATAATACCCACATGCAAACCACACAATGGTTAAGGGTACTTACCTGGTGGACTTCGGGCCGGAGACTCAGGTGCCATGCTAGAAAACCTACTCATTCCTTAGTAAAATCCATCTTCAAAAGAAAGAAAACATTTTGGGCCCAAAAAGTCCTCAAGGCCGAGTTTTGAACTGGGCTCTGATACCAATTTGAAACACCCCAAACCCGACCCACAAGCCCTGACCGGATCTGCCATGTTCTATGAGTAAAATGTAGTTAAGTCTTGTAAGACATTTTTGAAAATCGTGGTGGTTTCAAAGAAAATAGGGTTGGTTTGTTCTCGAGTTAAAAATTTAGTTGTAATTTAATTTTGTACTAAATCCATAATTTCTTATTTCAAAAGTTTCAAGTTAAAGTAATATCGAATTTTAGGCTTAATGTTATCGTTAACTTGGAAACCATAGGCGTTTGAATTTGAAACAATTTGATGCCATTCGTAACATACTAGAAATTTAAAACACAAAGAAAATGAAACAGATAGGTAATAATGGCCTTATTACATCAAATTATAACCCAAAATAATTTAAAATAGACTTAATTAGAAAAAAAACTGAAAAACTGAGCTGTGCATGGCCACCACTAAGTTCCTACGGACCCGGTCCATCTACTGAGTGCCATCTACAAAAAGTTAGCCCACGAAGGGTGAGTCAATAGACTCAGTGTGTATCACCAACACCGATTCCCAAACGACCAATCATATCATATCACATACGAGCAATTATAAGCAATGATGCATTGCACCCACCTAGATATCCATCCTCTACACATCACCCGTACCTCTTGTCACACCATGGGGATTACTAAATCGACCCTCCATCCGCTACACACCATCAAAGGCAGTCGCTGCAGTCAACTGCACATCGCCCTTATAATTTTGTCATAGCTACCGATAATGTGGCGAGTCACCAAATTCACATTATGTGACATAGTCACCGATAATGTGATGAGTCACCAGATATTGTGGTAAAACCACCGGATCACTTCCCTTTTCATTATCACCCATATGCCCATGTGTCATACAAAACATGCGTAAATCATACAATATACCTTATTCCATATTCATAACAAATTCACACGTGTGTTATCTCAAATGGTCATAACATTATTAATGAGCATTAAGGGTAGCGTACTGAATACACCGTACCATTGAATGGTACCCTTAACCACGTTTTCATATTTCCATTATCACATACATAATATTAATACCATTAATCTACTAGGAATTAGTGTAGGGCTACACACCGTACTAACACGATTACCGAATCCGAAATCTACCGAAACAAGTTGTACTCCTCCTAAAACCATTGTTAGAATCGACCAACATTAACACTTAATCTGGCCTTGGTCGAATATCAATACCCTCTTACCTTACGGATCTAAATCCCGAAATCGTCACCTGACTGTGGAGATGTTGAAATCCCTACATGGTACATGTTATGGTTAGCCTATTACACAAGATCTATGGAAATGGCCCTTGGTCGAATACTACACATGGCTTACCTTTGATCTTGGAATCCCGAATGATCTCTCCCTAAACGTTGGCTACAAAATAAATCCCGAAATCCCTCAAAAAGAATGACCAACATGCAATTGGTTCACCAATTCTATGTGTCAACAAGAGGTAAGAGATGTTGGGTTCTCGGCCTTTAATGTTTATGATCAAATTAGCTCTAACAGGGTAGAGGAGCAATCGGTTATGGCCACAAAAATAGAGGGTTCAACTTTTGAAAGATTCGTGAGAAGAGAAAGTAAATAATGGAATGTGGTGTGATTTAACTTGGTGATAAAAGGGAGATTCAGTTTTATCAAATAAGAAGAAAAAGGATGAAGTTTAAAGGGATTCGGCAATGGTGGTATTTTGATTGAAAAGGTTGCGACAATGGTGAACCTTAGGGAAGATTTTGGCTAGAACAAGTTAAAAGAAAAAGAAGAGAAAGTGTTGGGTTTGATCTTATGGAGAGAAAAGAGAAAATGAAAAAGAGACTGAAAGTGTTCTTAATGGTCTTATGAAATTCGGCTACTCCTACCTACCAACTTGACCGAAAATGACCCTAAGGAAGTCTCTAGGTTAGCCAACTCTCTTCCATCTATCAGCTTCCTTCATTCAAAAGTGTTTGAGTAAATCCACGCTTATCTCTCCCTCCTAGCCGAACTTGAAAAGAATTTGACCACATCTAAAACTCATCTCCCTAGTGTTTCAGTGCCATCCAACTCCCCTCTAGCCTGACGCAAAAACAACTCCAAAAGTGCTCCCCTTGCTGCTCAACCTAGGCCCTTCTTGCACTGCTTGTGGCGTCACTTCCTAAGGCTTTAAGTGGCGCCTTCTTGCCACTTTACCAAGCCAATCCTTGTGTCCAAATTCCCCTACCAATTTTCTTAAGGCCTAGCTCCCCTTTAAAACTTAAAATATAATATTTTCCTATGGCATTCACCTACATTCTCAAGTTCCCGGAATCTATAAAACACATCCAAAACAGACACAGGCATACAACCACATACAATTAAGCAAAAATGCACAAGCCCTAAATCTCAGATATTACACGTGGTGTCCACACGGCCACGGCCACGGCCACGACCGTGTGTAAGGCCGTTTGGGTATGGAAACTTATTCCTAAATACGAAAAGAAATAAAACCAAACTAGTTAGTACGGTTAGTACTCAGGTTGCCTCCCAAGAAGCACTCGTTTAAAGTCTTGAGCTAGACTTACCTGTTGTACGCACAATCATGGTGGTTTGAGGAGGTGGAAATCCTTTCTCATGCGATCAACTCGATTATGGATATAAAGTTTAAGTCGAGTAATGTTTACCTCAAAAGTGTTGAATTTTGGATTGCTTACCTCGACTGTGCCATATAGGAAGACATTAAGTACCTCAAAAGTGATTTCTTCGTTTACCTTGAGTTCTGAATTGGAGATCTGAGGGTCTTCCTTATTCAACAATACTTGATCCTCTATTTTGATGTGACTTTTTGTTCCTATCAGCTCGTCTGGGGTTTCTTTCGGTTTCACTTCGTGTGGTTCTAGTTCTTCTTTAAATTGTGTTTTCCACTCTTCTAGTTTGTCGACCCTAAGGCTTCATTCTTCATATAATTCTTCTTTATTGGCACGAGGTCTAAGATCTAGCTCAGCTAGGTGATTTCGTGATGTTTCCTGTAAAGAAGGTTCAACCAAATGGTTATCAATGGAATTAACGTTCGTACATTTATTACTCAATGTCCTAGCTGAGTCAAGAACTTGAAGAGTGACTATCTGATTGCTTACACGAAGTATGAGTTCTCCTGCATAGATATCAATTTTAGCTCTAGCAGTTGCTAAAAAGGGTCTTCCTAAAATTAAGGGGATCGTGTTGTCCTAATCCATGTCTAAAACGACAAAGTCTACTGAGAATACGAATTTATCAATTTTGATTAGAACATTTTCTATTATACCCCTAGGAATTCTTATAGTTTTATTAGTTAATTGAATACTCATCCTAGTTTGTCTGGGTTTCCCTAGACCTAGTTGTTTAAACATTTTGTAAGGAATAACATTGATGCTTGCCCCTAAATCCACAAATGCATTATAAATAGATAAACTACCAATTAAACATGGAATTGTAAAACTCCCTGGATCTTTTAATTTTCGTGGCAATTTATTTTGTAGAATTGCTGAGCACATTGCGTTTAGCTTCACGTGGTGCTCTTTGTCTAATTTGCGTTTGTTGGTCAAGAGCTTTCTTAAAAATTTCCTCGAGTTTGGTATCCGAAAAAGAGCTTCAAGAAGAGGTAAGTTAATATGTAATTTCTTTAAGAGTTTAAGAAACTTATTGAATCGCTCCTCCTAATCGCCTCTTTTCATTGCTTCGGATAAGATATGCGAGGTTGGTACTCCTTGATTATTGATTTTGGCTTTTCTTGTGTTACCTCTACCTTACCTTCGCTTACCTTGGCTTTTTGTATTGGATTATGTTCATCTAACCCATTACCGCATGGGTGAGATGGCTTGAATTTGCTCCTTCGGTTTAATCTCGGTGTTACTTGGTAGACGCCCTTGCGATCGTTTTGACATTTGCTTTGCAAGTTGTTCGATCGCATTAGTGGTTACTTGATCGACTTAGTAAGTTCCCGAATCGCCTCTCGTTGCTTTTAAGTGTTTTCTCGGTTTCTTGGAAACGATTTTACGTGTTTGCCATGAATTTTGTCAGCATCTCTTCAAGATTCGACTCCTCTTCTTGTTGGTGAGGTGGTTGTTGAAAATCTAGAGGAAGTTTCGATCTTTGGCTATTTTGATCATCCCGCAAGAAATTGCGATGGTACTTCCAACCTACATTATAAGTGTCACTATAAAAATTATTTTGATATCTAGAATAGTTACCTGTATAGTGAGCTTGCTCGTTTTCCATGTCATATCTGTAGGGTGGGTACTCAGGATTCGCTACGCCTTCTAGATTCAAATCATATTGTATTTCTGGATGTACCTGCGAGGGACTATACGAATCATCAATCTTTTTATTCATCATCTCTAACTGATTAGATAACCTGGTGACCACGTCGAGGTTGAAGGCACTGGCCGTTTTAGTAGGAATTGTCCTCATGACTTGCCACTGATAATTATTCAGTGCCATCTTTTTCATAGACTAAAATTTTCTGCCAAAAGAAAAATAGAGGAAAAAAATAGCAAAGTAAAAAAAATAAAAATAATAATAAAATAATAATAAATTGTAATAAAAAAATTGGCTAAAGTTATAAAAATTAAGCTTTCTTAATATTTTAGTTCCCCGGCAACGGCACCAAAAACTTGATCGTGTCAAACAGTCGAGTTTTAATATTTATAAAGAATGATCGAACCTGTAGACTAACTATGACAACGATTGAGGCAAGTGCACCTATCGAACAATAGTATAGTTTAGGCAAGATTATTTTATCAAACCCAAAGGAACCTAAAAGTACTACTACTCACTTTCTTTCTATTATTTAGCCTAAAATATGGAGTGATTGGTTTATTAATCTAAAACTAATGAAAAACTAAACTAGATGCAAAGACAAAAGAATGAAACTTTGGGAGAAGACTGTGGAAAAACTTAGTTGATTTTAGACGATACCCTCAGGAAGAATCCACCTATGACTTCTCTTGTTTTCTAACTTTTAATTCATATGACTTCTTTACTTAGCTTGATCCCTATCCTATTAAACCCTCTCTCAAGGCGAATAACGTCTAACCTTATGTTAATTAATGGAACTCTCATTCTCTTATAATAACCCCCAAAGGAAACAGTAAATCGATCAATGGACTCCCATATTAGGTTTCACCCTAATTTGGCAAAATCTCGTCACCCTATCTCTAGACGTGCGATCAACTCCGCTTAATTATGCTAGATCTAATCTTAGGCAGGGTCTATCCCTCCTCCACCTAAGCACATTAGATTAAATTAAGCAACATAATTAAGAACAAACTAAGTACTTATCATATAATTTAGAAATCAAATAACAAAATCCATCATAGGTTTCATCCCCTTCAGGTATCTAAAGGGTTTAGTTCATAACAAAACAAGAAAACATCTCAAGAGAAAAGGTAAAACTAAACATAAGAAATCTCTAAAACCCCCTGAAGGAATTGAAGAGGAGATCCTCTGTCTTGAGTAGAACTCCGGCTTCTTGAGATGGATCAACTGGTTATCTTCGAGTAATTCCCTGAATGAAAGCTCCAGCAGAAAACTCTGCCCAAAACTTCATTCTCTAGAACGGATGCCTTGGGTTGTTTATATAGGCTCTTTAGATGCTTTACTTGGCTCCTAAGTACCTCCTTCAAGTAGAATTACTATTAAGGTGTTTAAGTAGACTTAGTAGTATGTTTCTTTGGCTTCAAGCATCCAAATCCGAATGAAATTGCTCATTCTCGTGGCAGGGGCACGCCCATGGCACACGCCCGTATAAGTCGTGGCCAGACCGTGTTGGACTTTTGTCGACGAGGCACGGCTGTGTAAATCGGGTGAGGCCATGTTCTAAATAAACTTGAAGTCCAGGCCATGTCGATTTCTTGGGTTGGCCCAATTTGGTCCATTTTAAGCCTGTTTTATGTTCTTTTTATCCTTAGGTGCTTTCCTAAGTATAAGACATGAAAAGAAAGGATTAAGAGTACCTTTTTACATAAATCAGGGATAAATCATCCAAAAGCATACTAAATATGGGATTAAAATATGTTACTTTTACGGTTTATCACTCTTTAAAACCTTATTAGGAAAAACCCTGTGGGATAAAAACCTAATGAAGGAAAAAGAGTACACAATCTATAGTACGCATTATATGCTACCTCATTAAAAACCTTACCAGGAAAACCCAATGGGACAAAACCTCGATTAAGGGAAAAAGAGTGTAACACGTATTTACTCCCTCATGAAAACATCACATATTTTCTCATATTCTACGTATTCAATTTTGAATACTAATTTTCAAATGACTATTTGCATGTATTTGCGAAGGATTTATATTACCATTCTTTTAAAAGTCATAAGTGAGGGAAATTTTGGAAAATATATTTTGATCTCTTCAGGAGATTCAACAATAATCATAACAAATAATCAAGATTCTTTTATAAAAACACAAATATGTATTTTGGACCATTTTATAATCCTCCTTCAACTACTATTCACTAAGTTAAATTTACCACAAATATTCAAATTATTTCAATTCATATAAATGAACAATTTCTTAAGAATTCCAATATGCTTCTAGCATCCTAAATTCTTCAAGGATTTTAATATAAACTTTACTATATAGTGATTCATAAAAGGTTGTAACAATAACCATTAGACGTAAGTTAAATCTTTTATGAATTGTCAATTTAATAATATATCTAAATGTTATTGCATCCACCACAAAAGAATATTATATCTTTTCATAATCAATATCAGGACTAAGTGAAAAACTTCATATTTTTATTTCGCTTTTGCAAAACTATTTCAATTGCACCCTCACTGGCTTTATACATTTAGATATTTGGACTACTGGTCCAAAAACTCCATGAATTTAATTGCACTTGAGTTGTGTCTTTCTATTTTGATCGATTTATTCCATATCTATATTTCTCAATGGGTTTATTCAATATCCTCATTTTATTTCATTATTTCAATAATAATATTGTGTGCAAAATCATTGTCGGCCACTTTTATTATTCGGTTCCACATTTTCTCGAACTGACATAACTTATCGAGATCTCTTATTTTCATTATTTTAAAATTCAGTTCCTGGTACTTGAATCTCTTCTGGAGTTTTACTTATTAGTTATGTCTTGGGTCTCTTCTGGAGAACTTGCCTCCACTATATGACCATCTAGAATAATTTTCATCTTTGGAACCGATCAATCTATTATTTATTCTAACTAATTGTCCTACTGGGACTTTAAATCAAATTAAAATATTAGATGGTATATAACACTTGGTTATTCTCATTAAGGTTGTAAACACATCTAAGAGTTAACTTGTAATGAGTTATCCTTATTGGGCTTCTGGTTCAATTACTCTCCCCCTAACTCATTACAAGTTATTGTTTCTCTCCCCCTAATGTTAGGAAAACTGACAATTCATGTCACAATTAAATCTCGAATTAATTGCTCAAAAATATTATAAGGAGACTCATATAAATATACATTCTCAATCTCTTATTATGACCTGTGCATTGTGGTGGAGCAGTTGGAACATATACCTCACATCCAAAATTTTGTAAGATGGGAAATATTTGGCTCTTGGCTAAAAATCAATTGTAATGGGGAGTATTTATAATTTATTGGCTTGATGCGTACAACATGTAAATCAATACAAGCATGAATCTCATGCTGAAATAGAAAGTTTTGTTTTCATAAGTAATGGTTTAGCTATTAGTTGGAGGCATTTGATAAATAATACAGCTAAATCATTTTGTTTGTGAACATGAGTTACAGGATATTCAACTTTTATCCCAATTGACACGCAATAATCATTGAAAACTTGGGATGTAAACTCACCAACATTAGCAAGATGAATTATTTTAATTGCATAATCTGGAATTATTCATTTAAACAAGAAATCTCGCAAATGACAGATTGCGAGTTGATAACGCATGTGATTATTTTGTAGATGCATCTTCCAAAATCATATAATATCAAAATCATTCACATGGTGGATGAATGGGCCCATATTCATTTCAGAAATGCAAGACATTACATCTCAACTTTAGCTAGTGAGTTTCTAAGAACCAATTTTTATTGAGAATAAGCAACAAATGAGAAATCTTTAAATTAAAGAATCTCCTGGTTCTTTAATGGATGTCTATATGAATTCTCAATTAATTTTCACATCATATACGATCCAAAATAGTCTAACTGGTCATGCCAAGTAGTAAACGCATTTCTATTAGTAACTTCTAGTTTACTTTAACATGTGTTTCAATTGTACTAAATTGTAACAAATTGATAATTTTATTATCATTCCTTTTAATTTGTATCCACATATAAGTACTATTGTGACATTTACTACTGAAAATGTCTAAATCAATGTGAAGTCCATAATGCCACCAAGTCAATAAATATAATTTCCAAATAATTATATGCAGTATCTGCTTCAGGGAATATGTTAAAATCTTCAAATGCCCAAAAATCTATTAATAGCAAACTTTGAGAGTGGATTTTATGTTCCATGTATAACAGGTACATAACTAATGACTTTTCATACATAAGTTTTCTCTCTTGTAAGTTCTCATCAGTAATATTTTACCATGTGTAACACCCCAAACCCAGCTAGAAGTCTAGACCGAATCTAGCATGCTACATTGATCACTGAAGTGATCGTAAGAGAATTTAACAAAAACCAGTCGTTCAAAATTCCATTTTTGAAAATATTTATCTCAAAACAAACCAAAACGTTTAATTGTTTAAAAATACTGTTTGCAAACGTAACAAAACATAATGTACGAAACAAGTTTAAAACAGTAATGGAACCATAGTATTATAAATCTTTACATTTCAAAACCAAATGTAAAAACTAGAAAACACAAACTGCTCAATTGTTGTCACAAGCCTGTCCGAGACCTCTGCGTACTGAGCCCAACTATAGAATCCAAAACTGTACCTAAAAGGGAAACAGAAGAGGGGGTGAGCTACATGAGCTCAATGTGAGATCAAACCAGCTAAACTACAGAAGTAGAAATAGAGAACTAGAAGCAGTTCAGAACCAGAACATACTTACAGACAAATAACAGTTAAGCGAGCTCTCCCAACATCAAACACACACCATATGTACCTTACGGTCATAGGGAACAAATAGACACACTTAACCTCACGTGCTATTCAAATACAATAGCAATCGTTCACAAGTCAGTCACACTATCACAATAATAGTTCCTTTAGACATTTATAGAGAAAGTCTACAAAAATCGTATAAGCACACGTGCCTTTCTATCGATCAGAAACACATTCAGTCACATAGATTCATTCAGATGCATATGAGTGCAAATGAGTTATAAAATAACCCAACCATCTAGCCAACATACCATCTTTGTCCAACACTACACTTACTGTGGGGATTTAATCAACCCACACATTCCTGCACTCCGAGTAAGACCTCAAAATCCCATCCAACCTTATACCCCATAGGATGTCATCCTAGATTGCCCGGTAACGATGATCATTAGCATTGTCCTCGACCCTCAGAGAATTGGGACCAATTAGTGTGCAGATAAATCGCCAGTCTCATATATTACACAGCAAGGCTAGCGTATAAGTTATACTGTGCAATACGGTAAATCGCAGTACAGACATGCAGTATGAACTACCAGATCAGATAGTGGTACGTAGCGTAGCTAACGTACATGTAGTATAGTGCAATGCAGTAATCTGTTGTACCGATGAGTTACAGTGAAACTGTCGGATCAGTCAATGATATGCAGCGATGCTGACGTTTGTGTTGTACAGTGTAGTGTAGAAATCCGCAGTACAGTCAAATCGTCCACGACCCTCAGGGTATTGGGACTGCCCTCGACCTTCTAGGTGTTAGGGGCTTCAGTATACAGTTAAACTGTCAAATTGTAAATTTTCCTTATCTTCAAAATCCCAACCCAAAATACTTTATATACAGATGTATGTATGCAACTATATGTATGAAGATGTATGAATGCAGATGCACCAAATCAGAATACAATTTCAGGCAGCCATTCAGAAGCAGTCACTTATAGATAGTCAATCAGTTACAGAAACATGTACACTTATGCACTTAGATTCAGTACCTAGCATAGCACACATTCACTTACAAGCAATACATAATTCGAAGTCAGAACAGAATCGTATTCACCCTCAATAAGCTTAGTCAAGGGGTTAGAACACATAGACTCACAATGGCATTTGATTTGCCCTAAAATTAGAATTTGGCGAGTTAGGGCCACACGCTCGTGTACTCCTGCCGTGTAGAGTAATCCAGGCCGTGTGGGGATCCAAAAGTGTAACACCCTGAATTTTGGGCCTTGTAACACCCCAAACCCGGTCAACACACCACGATCGAATCTGGCTTGCTACGGAGTGAAAACCTTTTTAAAACCAAAAGTTGTCGAATAATTTTCCTAGAAAACCTTTTTGTAGTATGAAAAGTTTAGAAATCCTTGTTTAAGATTATTTTTGAAATCGTGTGATGGCTGCTTCAAAACTCATGCTTGAAAAACCTACTGGTTGTTGCAAGTTTTAGAAAACATACAAGTTACCTTTGTCATCATCTTATAAGTGATGTTACCCGATGGCAATGTTAAAAAAAACCCGAAGGAGTGATGGTTTTGAAAACATTACTTTTTACCGATTAATTTAGCAAGTCCATATATCCAACATAGGTATAATATAATCAAAATAAAAGCAAATGATAAGAACCCAAACTAATACTTAGCGGCCTTATTACAAACCAAAACCCAATTTAAGTAAATAAATAAACTGAAGTACTAACTTAAAAGAAATTAGAACCCAAACTAGCATGCATGGCCGCCTCGAGTCCTTTCCGGCTCTATATCCGCAATCTACGCCCCATCTGCAAAATATAAGGGAAGGGGTGAGTCACCAAGACTCAGTGTATAAACCCCCAACCCGATAGTGCAAGCACTCACACAAATCATCAGTAAAACATGCAAATCATGCAACCTATAACCTAACCAACCAAATCTCCATTAACTACCCCGTGTGGTCAAAACCACTGGTGGTCAAAACCACTAGTGACTGTAGTCACAAATATATCGGTGTGGTCAGAACCACTGATGACCGAAGTCACAAATCAAGTGATGGGGCCAACCCATCGTGTGGTCAAAACCACTGATGACAATCCCATAATTAACATGTTGGGGCAACCAACCACCAGGACGAGTCACAATATTCATATGTGGTCAAAACCACTGGTGGTCAAAACCACTGGGACTTAGTCACAAATATAATATCAAAGACCAGACTAACCCGTCATGTGGTCAAAACCACTGGTGACAGTCCAAATATTCCTTCCCCCTCCTCTCATCAATCCCATCATCATGTCCATAACATACGTGGCATAATATCATGTATCATGCAATAACGCATAGCATAGCATATATCAATAACATGATGGTGTATATCAAAATCACATAACGGGACTTACCCTAATCCGTGCACATATCCACAAGGCATAACCACCGATTTCATTGGCTAAAACAAGAATATAATAGGCATATTATACTAATAAAGTGTGTAAGTGTTATACACATGTTACTAACGCTATCACTAAATCCCGAAAACCCGATCTACTACACCAGATCTTCTTAATCCTACATTTGGCCAAATCTAAAATCAGTAACAAAGCCATTCGGCCACACCAACAAATCCCGAAGGGTTAACGCATGGAACCCCAAACCTTACCTTGATGCTCTTTGAATACTAGCCACCACCCAAAGTATATGAGATTGAGCCTTCCCCTACAATCGGCAATCATTAACACTCATCTCAATAGCCTTCAGCTTTTCAAATATCTAATGAAAAGACTGAACTAACATGGATCCTTACCACTGACTTACTGAATTCGATTGTCAGAGAATAGAGGGCTCAGATCTACTACTTCAAAACCCCAGAGATCCTAAAAGAAATCGGTCCCTATAGATGATTAGCATTACTTATCAGCAAATGTCAAAATTTAGCTTTTGCTCTCATGAGAGTCGACAGAGAGAAAAGAGAAAAGAAGTAATAAGATTTCGGCCATGGATACTTACCCTCTTCAAATCCGATTAGAGAAGAACCCGAAGAAGATCTGCTCTTGGCTGATATTCAGCCAAAATAACACTAGAAGAAAGAAGGAAAATTTGGCAAAGAGTTGAGTGATGAAGGGAGATCCGGCTATGGTTGATAGAAGAGAAACAAATGGGGTTTGGCTAAAGTGAAAAGAAGAGAATAGAAAAGAAAATATGGAATGGGAGAGGGAAGATTCGGCAAGGGAAGAGGATCAAGATTTCGGCACAAGGGTTTGAGAAAAGGAAAAGATGAGGTGGACTAAGATGGTTTCGACTTTGAACAAGAATAAGAAGAAGAAAAAGAGAGAGAGATGGGGGAGAAGAAGATTCGGCCAAGTACTTTGAGAAGGAAACAAGAAAAGAAATAAAATAAAATTAAAGAACTTAGAGGGACATTCGGCTACACCAAAAGCTCCCCAAAACTGATAGCCCCCCTTGCCCACAATCCACCATTCGGCCAACTCTTCCCAAATGAGTTTGATAAGATTCAAGCTCCTAACTTTCTTCACCTTTATCTATCCAATTCAAATCCGATGATCACATCCTCATCCATTCAAGAGAGTCCCTCTTGAGCACTCATCTTCCTTGCTTATGGCATCAAAATAATAAGCAGAAAGTGAGGTTTCTGCTACTCGAACCTGAGTTCTCCTCCCCTGCATAAGGCGTCACTCTTTAGACACCTTAGTGGCGCCACCTTGGCACTTTTCCACTGGTATTCTTGTGTCTAAAACTCCCAATAATTTCTTTTAACCCCTAACACTCCTAGCTCCCTTTACTAAAACTTAAAACAAAATTTTCCCACACTGGCCTACCCTTGGCTTATACCTAGATCTTAAAACACCTTAATTACTACCACAATCTAGCCATACCCATGTAAAAACAATTTAAACACAATAGCCCCATTTCAGATGTTACGCTTCTACCCCTTAAAAATAATTTCGGCCTCAAAATTACAGTCAAGAGTTGAGGGTATTGCCGCATCACGCCCTCCTGGCTCCCACGTGGCCTCCTCCTGTACTATGATTCCGCCATAAAACTTTCACCAGGGTATCGACTTCCTAAGCAAGACCTTGACATCCCGATCCAAAATCAGCACTTCCTCTTCGAAAGTCAAGTCGGGGCTCACCTCTATCTCCTCAATCGGTACCACATGTGACGGATCGACCGATAAGCGCCTAAGCATTGAAACATGGAAGACATCGTGAATCGACTTAACTCACTGGGCAACTCGAAATGATACGCTATCGGTCCCACTCTCCTCAACACCGTGTACGGCCCGATAAACCTAGGGCTTAGCTTTCCTTTCCGTCCAAATCTCAAAGACTTTCTTCCATGGCGATACCTTCGAAAAACTTTATCACCCATCGATACTCTATATCCTCGCTTAAGATCGCCAGAAGACTTTTTGCCGTCGACGCTTCCTTAAGACGAGCCCAATCACTTTAACTTTATCCTCGCCGCCACCAACTCAACCTAATATCTACCGCTTCACCCAACTCATCCAACACGTAGGAGTGTGACATTTTCGTCCATACAAGGCCTCGTATGGTGCCATCTCGGATACTCGCTGATAACTATTGTTATAAACGAACTCTGCCAATGGTAGATACTCCTCCCAACTACCACTGAAATCTAGAACACAGCCCCTTAGCATGTCCTCTAAAATCTAGATTACTCTTTCAGACTGTCCATCAGATTGCGGATGGAAAGCCGTGCTGAAATCTAACCTCATTCCCAAAGCCTGATGCAAAGCTCTCTAAAATCTCAATGTGAACCTAGGATCCTTATCTGAGATGATTGACACGGGCACACCATGCAACCTTACTATCTCAGCCACATACAACTTAGCTAGCTTCTGAAGCGAATAATCAACCCTTACCGGTATGAAATGAGTTGATTTAGTCAAACGTTCCATAATCACCCAGACTGAGTCCTTCTTACTAGGCGTAAGAGGTAACCCACTGACAAAGTCCATAGTGATCCTTTCCCACTTCCACTGAGGAATCTTCACCGTCTGAAGTAAACCTGACGGCAGTTGATGTTCAGCTTTGACCTGCTGAACGTCAGACACTTACCCACAAACTCAGTCACCTCCTGCTTCAATCCTGGTCACCAGAACTGCTTTTGCAAATCCCGGTACATCTTGCTACCTCCAGGATGCATAGCGTATGGGCTGCTATGTGCATCTTGAAGAATCCTTTGCCTCAACTCGACGTCCTTTGGCATACAAGCTCTCCCTTGAAAACACAACACTCCATCGTGAGTCAAGCTGTAACCTTCCACACCATTACTCTGTACTTGCAACCTCCGAGCATTCAAACCCTCATCCACTAACTATTTTTCTTTAATCTGCTCCACCCAAGTCGGCTTTACTTGTAATTCAGCCAACAAACTCCCATCGTCATATAGACTCAGGTGAGCAAACATCGCTCGTAAGTCTGCTACCACCTTACGGCTCAACGCATCAGCCACTACGTTAGCCTTGCCCGGATGATACTCAATCGAGCAGTCGTAGTCCTTCAACAACTCAATCCATCTTCGCTGTCTCAAGTTTAAATCCTTCTGCGTCAAAAGATACTTCAGACTCTTGTGGTCCGTATAGACTATCGACTTCTCACCATATAAATAGTGTCTCCATATTTTCAGGGTGAAAACCACTGTAGCCAACTCCAGATCATGCGTCAGATAGTTAACCTCATACGATCTCAGCTGTCGAGATGCATATGCCACTACTTTCCCTTCCTACATCAGCACACATCCCAAGCCAAGATGTGATGCATCACAAGAGACCGTGAATACCTTTCCCGCTTCAAACTGCATGCAATCAGAGCTTCCGTCAGAATCTTCCTCAACTTGTCAAAACTTTTCTACTGTTTCTCTGACCACACAAATGAAACTCCTTTCCTTAATAACTTGGTCAATGGCGCCGCGATCAGAGAAAATCCTTCCACAAATCTTCGGTAATACCCCGCCAGACCTAGAAAACTCTGAATTTCTACAACCGACCGAGGCGGTTTCCAATCCAACACCGCCTCAATCTTGCGAGGGTCCACTCTAATCCCTTCAGCGGACACTACGTGACCTAAGAAAGTCACTTCCCTAAGCAAGAACTCACACTTACTGAACTTGGCAAATAACTGCTTCTCCCTCAGAATTTGCAAAACCAACCGCAAGTGCGTATCATGATCCTCCTCAGTCCTTGAGGACACCAATATGCCGTCTATGAATACTACGACAAACTGGTCCAAGTACTGCTGGAACACCCGATTCATCAAGTCCATGAATGTTGTATGTGCATTGGTTAACCTGAACGGCATTACCAGAAACTCGTAGTGCCCATGCCGAGTACGGAATGCCATCTTATGAACATCAGTCTTCTTTACTTTGAGTTGATGATACCCCGACCTGAGATCTATCTTCGAGAAAATTGATGCACCCTTAAGTTGATCAAACAAGTCGTCAATTCGGGGCAACGGATACTTGTTTTTGATCTTCAACTTATTCAGTTGGCGGTAGTCTATACACATCCACATTGTACCGTCTTTTTCTTCACAAAAGCACAGTGCTCCCCAAGGAGATATGCTTGGTCGAATGAAACCTCGGTCCGATAACTCCGAATTTGAGCCTTCAACTCCACCAATTCCTTTGGCGCCATTCTATACAGGGCTATAGACACCTTTGGCAAGCTTTCGAGTAATGTGTCTATACCGAATTCAACTTCTCGATCCGGAGGCGGACTCGAAGTTATTCTGGGAATACATCCGCAAATTCCCCTACAGTTCGAACACTCTTTACAGCTACATCCTTGGCTCCCAAAGCACAAACATGCACCATGAAGGCCTCACAACCCTTCCTTACCATTTTTTCTGCCTTCAGTGCAGAGATCACATTAGATAAGTAATCTCTTCTATTACCTATCATCACCACCTCCCTACCTTCCATTGTTCTCAACACCATGCGCTTGGCCGCGCAATCCAAACTGGCCTGGTACTTCACCAGCCAATCCATCCTGAGAATCAGATCGAACTCCCCAAACGGTAGTTCCATCAAATCAGGCAAAAACACAACCCCTTGAAGTTCTAGGGGTACATCCCTATATAGTCTACTTACTTCTATAGAGTGACCTAAAGGGCTTATCACAGTCATCTTCTTAGAAGTAATCTCAGAATTCAAGTTCATAGTTTCGACTATGCTATTGGCTACATATGAGTGCGTCAAACCCACATCTATCAAAACATTATAAGGTAGTCCAAAGATTAAGAACGCACTGGCCATGATGTCCAAAAGGCCACCCTCCTCTCGATGCCTCATTGCGTGACCGACCCAGTGTCTAGCCTCAGACTACTTGCACCATCGCTCGGTGCCCCACAGCCTCTACTAGAGCCATTACCTCCCTTAGCAACACCATGGCCCCTCTGTGGCTGTTGACCATCCCTCCTGTTCTGAGTACGATTCTGATCCCCAGACTGCAACCTAGCTGACCTCTGTGGACAATCCCTCACTCGGTGCCCCATCGATCCACACTCAAAATATCCCCTATTACCAGTCCAACATTCTCCCGTGTGAGACTTTCCACATCGAGCACATCGTGGCGACCACTGAGTATCAGCAGCAGTAGGCCTAGCAACTTGATTCGGCCCACTATATCTACCCCATTTCTACTGATTCTCGGCTAACCCAGATGATCCAAAATTCCTCTTATTCTAACCTTTGTCCTGGTTCCGTCTAACCGACTGTTTCACTTCTTCCGCAACTTTGGCCTTTTCCACTAAGACCGTAAACTCTCTCTCCTACTGTGAAGCAATCAGGAACCTCAGATCATCCCTTAATCCTTCCTCGAATCTGATGCATCGCTCATGCTCTGTTGCTATGATGCCCCGAGCATATCGGCTCAACCTTAAGAATTTTACCTCGACTCGATATGGACTTACTCCCTCGAACCAACCTTTCAAAAAGCCTTTCTCTCAGATCAATACAAACCGGTCCCAACATACTTCTTTTGATAAACCGCCTTGAAATAATTCCAAGTGAGATCATCCGCTGCAGCACCATCTCGAACCGTGAGCCACCACTGGTATGACTCATCTCGAAGAAGCGACACTACTCCTTTTAGTTTCTCTTCAACCGTCAGATCCAAATTGTCCATGATTCATTCTGTGGCTTTGAACCAATACTCAACGTATTGGGTGCCACACCGATACACCTCAGAATACTACAGCTCCATTGGTTCGTAGTCGCCAAATATGGATTTTCGAGCTCCGTACCTCCACCTACTCCACCACTCTCTCTAGCACTCGCGCAGTCGCCACTCACGACCTTGCATCTTCCCCGCTTGATCCTCGATACTCTACACCAAAGAAATGGTGGTGGTGGTATCTCATTCTCGGACCCTTGACCGGACCTAACGGGTTCCGATACGGTCATTCTGCCTCTACCACGTCCTCGCACATTATGACCACGTCCCCTAGTACTCATATCTGAATCGCGATTTATCTGCTTAAAGAAATTTATGAATTAGCTTCTGTTCCACTTATTACGCACGAGTAAGTTTTACGCAAAGTGGTTTGGTAGTGGTTCTTTCGATCATCACAAAGTTTTCATTTTAATTTTCTACCCTAATACAGTGAATCACATTTACTCATCAATAACCTTCTCCACCTACATTCCACGTGTAGGGGTATTCTCGTCATTTCACTATCCAGGGATATTTTCGTAATTTAACCTATCGGGGTATTTTAGTAGTAAAATAGGGTTAATTTGTAAACCTTTACAAATCATAGGTATTTCAAAAATTCTAGAAATTGGGGGTATTTTGGTAATTTCATAAACCAGGAGTATTTTCAAAATTTTTTTCCAAAATATGGTTCCAGGTGATTTTACAAAATAAGGGTATTTTGAAAATTTTCAATTCGAAGGAACTTCAGCAATTTTCCATACTGAGGGTATTTTGGTAATTTTTACAAATCAGCAGTAATTTGGTCATTTTTTAAATCAGGGGTATTTTGGTCATTTTCTAAATCAAGGATACTGTGGTAATTTCAAAACCAAGGTTTAAAGTGTTACCAAGACAAGATGGTCGGTCCCTTTCGGTTTTACTTATTGAATTTAGCTTTGTGAATAAGTCGCCTCAATTAGGGTGAACCGTCACTACGCACCAGGTAGGATTCGAGTGGAGAGGCGGTGAGTCACTAAGACTGCTTAAATACCAAGCTCCCCCTGAATCCATTCCTAGACATGCGCACAACGGTTGCCACACCTTTAACTCAGTGACGAACTCACAGGTTTGTTTAGTGGATCTTTAAGTCTTATGTAATTTGTGTTGGAGTAAGCTATTCCTAGGGTTCAATAACTCCTAATCTACTATTCTACGATCCTGACATATCCCTTTTCTCCACATATAATTCACACAATAGTTAGGGATGCTTACCTGGGTGGATTGGTGCCGGGGACTCGGTGCCATGCTGTTCAAACCATATACCTTTTCCAAAACTTTTCAAAACCCTACTTTAAAACATTTTGGGCCTCAAGCCCACAGCCGAGCTTTTGAACATGGCTCTGATACCAAAATTGTAAAACCTCAAACTCGGTCAACACACCATGACCGAATCTGGAATGCTACGGAGTGAAAATCTTTTTAAAATAAAAAGTTGTCGGATAATTTCCCTAAAAAACCTTTTTGTAGGATGAAAAGTTTAGAAATCCTTGTTTAAGATGATTTTTGAAATCATGTGATGGATGATTCAAAACTTATGCTTGAAAAACCTACTGGTTGTTGCAAGTTTTAGAAAACATACAAGTTACCTTTGTTATCATCTTATAAGTGATGTTACCCGATGGCAACGTTAAAAAAAACCCGAAGGAGTGATGGTTTTGAAAACATTGCTTTTTACCGGTTAATTTAGCAAGTCTATATATCCAACATAGGTATAATATAATCAAAATAAAAGCAAATGATAAGAACCCAAACTAATACTTAGCGGCCTTATTATAAACCAAAACCCAATTTAAGTAAATAAATAAACTGAAGTAGTAACTTAAAAGAAATTAGAACCCAAACTAGCATGCATGGCTGCCTCGAGTCCTCCCCGGCTCCATATTCATAATCTACGCCCCATCTGCAAAATATAAGGGAAGGGGTGAGTTACCAAGACTCAGTGTATAAACCCCCAACCCGATAGTGCAAGCACTCACACAAATCATCAGTAAAACATGCAAATCATGCAACCTATAACCTAACCAACCGAATCTCCTTTAACTACCCCGTGTGGTCAAAACCACTAGTGGTCAAAACCACTAGTGACCGTAGTCACAAATATGTCGGTGTGGTCAGAACCACTAATGACCGAAGTCACAAATCAAGTGATGGGGCCAACCCATCGTGTGGTCAAAACCACTGATGACAATCCCATAATTAACATGTGGGGCCAACCAACCACCGAGACGAGTCACAATATTCATATGTGGTCAAAACTATTGGGACTTAGTCACAAATATAATATCAAAGACCGGGCCAACCTGTCGTGTGGTCAAAACCACTGGTGACAGTCCAAATATTCCTTCCCCCTCCTCTCATCAATCCCATCATCATGTCCATAACATACGTGACATAATATCATGTATCATGCAATAACGCATACAATAGCATATATCAATAACATGATGATGTATATCAAAAATCACATAACAGGGGACTTACCCTGAATCCAGGCACATATCCACAAGGCATAACCACTGATTTCATTGGCTAAAATAGTAACATAATAGGCATATTATACTAATAAAGTGTGTAAGCGTTACACACCTGTTACTAACGCTATCACTAAATCCCGAAGACCCGATCTACTGCACCAGATCTTCTTGATCCTACATTTGGCCAAACCCAAAATCAGTAACAAGGCCATTCGGCCACACCAACAAATCTCGAAGGGTTAACGCATGGAACCCCAAACCTTACCTTGATGCTCTTTGAATACTAGCCACCACCCAAAGTATATGAGATTGAGCCTTCCCCTACAATCGGCAATCATTAACACTCATTTCAATAGCCTTCGGCTTTTTAAATATCTAATGAAAATACTGAACTAACATGGATCCTTACCACTGACTTACCGAATTCGATTGTCAGAGAATAGAGGGCTCAAATCTACTACTTCAAAACCCCGGAGATCCTAAAAGAAATCGGTCCCTATAGATGATTAGCATTACTTATCAGCAAATGCCAAAATTTGGCTTTTGCTCTCATGAGAGTCGACAAAAAAAAGAGAGAAAAGAAGTAATAAGATTTCGGCCATGGATACTTACCCTCTTCAAATCTGATTAGAGAAGAACCCGAAGAAGATCTACTCTTGGTTGATATTCAGCCAAAATAACACTAGAAGAAAGAAGAAAAATTCGGCAAAGAGTTGAGTGATGAAGGGAGATTCGGCTATGGTTGATAGAAGAGAAACAAATGGGGTTTTGCTAAAGTGAAAAGAAGAGAATGGAAAAGAAAATATAGAATAGGAGAGGGAAGATTCGACAAGGGAAGAGGATAAAGATTTCGGCACAAGGGTTTGAGAAAAGGAAAAGATGAAGTGGACTAAGATGGTTTCTGCTTTGAGCAAGAATAAGAAGAAGAAAGAGAGAGAGAGATGGGGAGAAGAAGATTCGGCCAAGCACTTTAAGAAGGAAACAAAAAAAAGAAATAAAATAAAATTAAAGAACTTAGAGGGACATTCGGCTACACCAAGAGCTCCCCAAAACTGATAGCCCCCCTTGCCCACAATCCACCATTTGGCCAACTCTTCCCAAATGAGTTTGATAAGATTCAAGCTCCTAACTTTCTCACCTTTATCTATCCAATTCAAATCCAATGATCACATCCTCATCCATTCAAGAGAGTCTCTCCTGAGCACTCCTCTTCCTTGCTTGTGGCGTCAAAATAATAAGCAGAAAGTGAGATTTCTGCTACTCGAACCTGAGTTCTCCTCCTCTGCATAAGGCGTCACTCTTTAGACACCTTAGTGGCGCCACCTTGGCACTTTTCCACTGGTATTCTTGCGTCTAAAACTCCCAATAATTTCTTTTAACCCCTAACTCCCCTAGCTCCCTTTTACTAAAACTTAAAACAAAAATTTTCCCACAGCTCGGGCCTACCCTTGGCTTATACCTAGATCTTAAAACACCTTAATTACTACCACAATCTAGTCATACCCATGCAAAAATAATTTAAAACAACAGCCCCCATTTCAGGATGTTACAGCCTAGTAGAATTGGGCCATTGGGCCTTGGGCATGGGAGTGTTTAAAATTTTTTAGAACAAGAAAATGGCACAATTGCATTTTAGATCTGTTGGGTGAGTGATTTTGGAAGTTTAACGGGCTTCTATGAAGTCCTGGGTTCAAGCCATGTCTTATAGAAACTTTTTATTTTTAGCATTAGAGGAACACTAACTCCTGGTATTAATACTTTTAAGTAATTATGATTAAAAAGAGCACAAAGAGAGCCTGTGGTGGAGTGATTGTGGCATCACAGGTATGGCAAGGAGAACAGAGGTTCAAGTCTCACTACATGCAAAAGGGATTATTTATTTTACTCATGCGTGGGCAAGAGTTTGTATTGGATTTGAACTCTGTGTAGGAGAGTTTGAATTGGTCAAGTGAGTGATTTAAGGAGTAGATTGTGGAGAGATAAAGGGGAGAAAATCATGGACTTTAGATGGGAAGAGTTGTGCTGTATAGGGACTTTGGGCACTCAGAAATTCAGAATTTTAGTGTGGTGGGGGAGTGAGTGCCGATTCTTTCTCCCCATCTCAGGTTTTTAGCACTTTTTGGAGCCGGTTTTGCTAAGGAACTTTAGGGTTCTCTCGTTTCCTATTTTGATTGCTTATTCTGAGTCTATTTTTTCCCTTTCTTCTTTAGTTGAATATCTTTTTCTCTCAAGTCTTTTGGTCTTAGCATTTTCCTCTCATTGCATCTTGATTCTTCTTTTAGAACAATGCACTTTCTTCCCTCCTTCGATTCTTTTTGTTAACGGATTTCCTTTCTCTCCATCTTGCTATTAGGACCGAATACTGCATCTTCTTCTCTCTGTTCGCCCTCAAACTATTTCGCATATCTTCTCTTCTTTTTGATAACCAGGTCGATTTCTTCACCTCTCTCAAACTTTGTTCGGGTGGAGCAACTATTTCTGGCAAATCGGTGAGTAGTTTGTTCAACTTCTGTTTGTTCTTTTTTTCTTTAAAGAGTATTATGTCTCCTCTCTTCTACGCTCTTCTAAGTTGATTCCTTCCTTCCTTCCTTTTATGGTGAATCCTCCATTCTCTTTGTATGGTATGTTGATTCATTTGATTCCTAGGTTTTCTCATGGAATGAAGGAGTTGCGAGTGTTCTGAGATAGACGAAGCTTTTCTCTCATCACTCGATCAAGATACCCTTCTAGGGGTTTTTTATCAATCTCATCAACGGTTTAAGTAGGCTAAACCGCACTCGTTCAATCAAGGCAGGTATCGACATTGTTCGATTTAAGTATTAAAAGAGGGTGTTTGACTCTGTCATTAAGTGAGTAATAGAATATCGTAGTTGATTGTAGGTTTGGTGCTCGTGGGTTATTCACTTGATTTTGGTAAACAAGTGTGTAGTAATACCCTGTGACCGATAGTCGGCAAAAGAGCTGAAAAGCGTGTGTACACACACACCGCTCCAAGTAGATTGGTAAATGCCAAAAGTCAAATACCGACGAATAATGCCAGATGAGCGTACGATCGTACGTATGGTGGACCTAGCCCACGGATATGGGCGTAAGATGGTTGAAGCCACCATGAGCGTCCTCATGGGCTTAGGCTATTTTTGAGGCCAAATGGACCAGATAGGCCGAGTGGGCCCAATGGGCCCGTGGGCCTTGCAGCGAGTAAATTTTATGAATGGATAGGAATTAATGAGCTGGCCATGACGATCACATAGCCAAATGCAGTTTTAGGCTGAATGGGCCACATGAGAGTGTGGGTCCACTTGGGCTGAATACTGGGCTTTGGTCCCAAATACTCCGTTTGATCATATATGTTATCTATGTCGCTAGAGGCGAGACCTTTGGGAAGGTTGTAAATTCACTGAAATACCCCTGGAGGGTAAATTGATCAAAATACCTTTATAGGGTAAATGACCGTTATACCCCTGAATGGAAAAATGACTAAAATGCCCCTACATGTGATATGACTATTATTTATGCTATTTATAGTATATCTGCATTCATGTGATATTATGCTGCATAGGGGATGGGATTATTGACTTGAAGAAAGTGTATGATCTGTTAGAGCCGCATGGTCGCTTGACGACTGTGGATCCACCAATGGCTTTAGGCCGATTATGTGATTGGCAGCTCTGCTGCAATATTGGTTACTATCACAACCGGTCCTACATAAAGAGTGTAGGGATAGGTAGGTCGATTAAATCCCCACAGGAGTGTAGGGTTGGACAAGAAACAGAGTGCAGGGTTGGTATGGGCATTTGTGCATTGCATGATCTGATTTGATTGAGATATGGGTTAAGGCCCAACTGAGGCTATTATGGGCTAAGGCCCAATTACCACTGTTACTATGCTAGGCTTAGGCCCACATTGATTACTGTAATGGGCTTAGGCCCAGATTGATGTGATGCATGCTTTATGATCGATGAGGGTTGTACACACTGGGTTTTTGTAAACTCACCCCCTCTTTTTAATTTTTTAGGTAATCCTCAGTAAGCGATTCGACGTACTGGAGGATAAGGAGGTGGCCACACTACGAATAGCTTTAAATTTTAGTATTCTATTTTACGTTACTTAAACCATTTTCTTATTGGGTTGTAATAAGGCCTCTTTTAATTTTTGGTTTTGATTTTAGGATTTTCAGTTTACTACGTTTCCTATCAGATAAAAATAGATCGTGGTTTTCCAAAACAATAACTGTTTTCAAAACACTACGCTTCCACAACTTAATCTTTAAACATCATATTTTCATAAATCAGTTACTTTTAAACTTAGCTTCCACAACTGGAAAGAAATTTTGGGAATAAACTTAATAATTTTTCTATGTCCCACGTTTTAAAAAAAACAAATAAATAAACCAACGTAACTGGGATTTTACTCAACCTTTTAATTGAGAAGGGTTTTCAATGAAAACATGGTTTTCGAAAGACACTTCAATGTGTCACGCCAGATTTGGGCCTAACTTTTAGCCGGGTTTGGGGTGTTACAAAACGCCCGTGTCAGGGGTGGCACACGGCCGTATGGCAGAGGCACACGACCGTGTAGTCAAGGGACACGGCTGTGTGAACAAACCGTGTAACTCACTGTCCAATTTCGATAAAATCAAGTGCAGGGCATACACGGCCGTGTGAGGATCTCACAAGCTCGTGTGCCTATCAGACATGGGCGTGTGTTCCAAAACACACGCTTATGTGGGATCCCTAATCCCCAAATCAGTCACACAGCCGTGTGGCCAGGCCGTGTGACTTCAAATCTCTGAAACCATAATTTTCAAACTCACACGCCCGTGTGCCCGAGGGACACAGTCGTGTGAATTTTGATAAAATCTCCAAATTGGCCATACATCCGTGTGGCCAGGCCGTGTGGCACCCAAAATCAGCCGAAAACCCTAATTCACAAATCCACAATGCCGTGTGCCTCGGCACATGCCTGCGTGTGGCCGTCGGGGAGGCTACGAAACCACCACAATTTAGCCCCGAAAACGTCATTTTGGCCACCAAAGCCGTCCCTAACCTTTGCCCTACCAAAGTATACCGGAAAGTGGAGATTTTTCATAACTTCCATCAACTAAAACTCAAAATCCTCTGTTTGACATTCACTCAAGAAAACCCAAATCATAAGTTTACAAAACCATTAAGCAAATTAAAAAAACAATGTAGTTACAATTCGAATCCCACATCTGATTGCGATGACAGAGGAGTGGAAATCCCCGATGCCAAAAACCAACACCGAACTTTGAGTATTTTTATGAAGCGAGAAGTAAAGAAAAGAAAAACAGAAAAATAGAAAGGGAAAGTGGGAAACGTGAAAAGAAAGAAAATAAAGGTAAACCCGACAAAATAATCCCCAAAATAAAATAAAAATACAATAATAATACACAATTAAGTTACCAAAATAAAGTTGAATAATTATTTTAAAACCTAAAATAAATCTACCACTCAAGACACACACACACACGCCTCGAACCCAGAACCTCAAGGTAGGCTAACACTCACTTAACCACCAAACCAGCAGGCCCATTCTTGTCACTAAATTGCACAATTAAGCACATATGTGAATTCTCCCCACTGTCCTTATGCTCAAATATAACACCCCAAACCCAACGCAAACGTTATGGCCGAATCTGGCGATGTAACGTGATAGTGCTTTAGAAAACATACTTACGATAAGACCATTTTTTGTTAATTTATGCTACTTTCAAACGTGTCATTTGTTTCAATCATTATCCACTTCCAAAATATTGTCCATTTTCCAAAATATTTATATTTCGCGGAAGGATTTAAATCAGTTTGCATAATCGTGGTGTTTTGGTAAAACATTTTGTTTATTTTGAAAACTCGACGTTTCCTACTGCTAATGGTAAAACCATAAACGTTGCAAATCCAAATTTTAAATAAAATATGTAAAGGCCATATTTATATAAAATTTTCCCAGATATCATCAAAACCTTAAAATAAGTATAAAAACCATGAGGTCAATCAGTGATCACCGTCGAGTCCTTCGCTGCACTGATCCGTTTAAAGTTGGGGATTACATGAACAGATTAAATAGAAAAGGGTGAGTTTTCGCAAACTCAGTGTGTAATCCCCACGTAGCATAATATCAAAAAACAATCATGCATTTACAGTTTAGGTCTAAGCCCATTACAGAATCGGTGTAGACCTTAGCCCACTCAGATACAGAATATACAAAATCCTACCCACCAACCTCTACACACCAACTCCATCCAACCCTACACACTATGTGGGGATAAAATCAACCCACCCCACCCTACACACCATGTTGTACCGAAATACGGCACATAATCAGAAATTTACAACTGAACTGCCAAATAACAGGCGTAAGAGCCTTTCAGATACTTCCTCCAAATATCATCAACCCACCCCGATGCAATGCAACTTACAAAGGATGTCATACTATTATGCAATTAAAAGTACATACATTTAGATATCATAATTCATGCTTGGTACAGAAATTAGACAGACAGATCACTCCTATAAGAGTCTAAGTAATACTTACCGACCCTACAATAGGTCCACAGTCAACTTGGGCGACCCATATAACCTTATAGAACTTTTCAGAAAAATGGGCTCACACGCCTATGTGCCCTGCTCATGTGGGCTCACACGCCCGTGTGGTCCACACGGCCCAAATTGGCCTTGGCCTTGTGGATTAGAGGGCCTGGCCCAGAATTCTACATACTCGTGTGCTTCGCCCGTGTAGTCCACACGACCCAATTGGTCGAGCCTACGTCTCGCCCACAGCCTCGCTCAGCCATCACACGCTGTGTCACTCGCCCATGGCCTGGCTCGTCGACCACACGGCCGTGTTGTGGCTCACAGCCTTATACACAAGTACCACACGGCCATGTGGTGTCAATAGAAAGGTTTTCAACTTTTGCTGAAAATGCATTTTCTTGCGATTCGGGTACACACCTGGTTCGTTTTCGCTGCTTATACAATCCCTAGATCACCAGCACCTATATCTGAACAACGTTTCACTCAGTTAATCTTTTAAATGATCGAATCAAACTAAACCCGAAATAGAATGCTCATCCAACGAGCGATCAAACTTACCTTCAAACAAGAAGTAGTGTTTTGTAATACGAGAACCCGATTAAGGCCTTCAAGCAGTACCTAAACGTGAGCCAAACGATTCCTCAGTTAATCGCTTAATCAAAATGCCCTAAAACTAAAGAAAAACCACTTATCGAATAAGGGAAGCAATCGATTGAACGAGGAACAAAAAGGAGAAAAGGTGGATTTCGGCACAAAAGAAGAGAGGGAAAATCTAATGGAAAAGTCAATAGCAATGAGAGGAAAAAAAGTGGAGAGGAGAGTAACAGAGAAAAAACGTAAGATGGGGAAATTTTGGGAAAAGAATCAAAAGTGATTTGATACTCTCAACTACCCACTACACCACAACTCAATCACTCCAGTATTTCAATTTCAATCAGACTCTACTACGGCACACGCCTAAAGTAAAAATATTGCCTGTCCAGGGATTCAAACACGGGACCTCTATCACACCTACACTCTAATTATCCACCAGACCAGTAGGCCCATTTTGTTAAGTATCTACAATAATTACTTAAAAGCCTATTAACCACAGTGAGAGCTTATTCATAAAAATGCTAAAATTTACCCAAGTTGTAACTTGAACCTGGAACCTCTCATGCACTCCCAGAACACTTAACCACTGAAGCAGATGCAGATTTATGACAATTAATTTCAGAAACACATACAAATATTTTTTTGTGATCCAAAATCACATAAGGTAAAATTAAATAAATTTGAGGCGTTGCAACTCTACCCTTCTAAAAGAAAATTTCGTCCTCAAAATTTTACCTGATCAGAAAAGATGAGGATACTGCTGATGCATCGACTCCTTTGGCTCCTAAGTGGCCTCCTCAGTGCTATGATTCCGCCACAGCACTTTCACTAAAGGATAAACTTCCTTCGCAGAACTTTAATGTCGCGATCCAGAATCTGGACTGGGTCCTCCTTAAACGTCAAATCTGGTCTAACCTCAATAACCTCCACCAGAATAATATGCGTGGGATTAAAGCGATAGCGTCTCAACATCGAAACGTGAAAAACATCATGAATGCGATCCAACTCTAGAGATAGTTCCAACTGATATGTTACTAGCCCCACTCGCTTCAGAATACGGTACGGCCCAATAAACCGAGGGCTCAGCTTACCCTTGTGATCGAACCTCAAAACCTTCTTCCATTGCGAGACCTTGAGAAAAACTAAATCCCCCACAGAATACTCAATATTCTTCCACTTCTGATCAGCATAGGATTTATGCCTATCAGATGCCGCTTTTAGTCGATCTCGAATCAATCAGACCTTATCTTCAGTTTCAGAAACCAACTATGGACCCAGAACACGTCCCTCATTCAACTCAGTCCAGCACAAGGGAGTGTGACACTTACAACCGTACAAGGCCTCGTAAGGTGCCATCCGAATGCTAGACTGATAGCTATTATTGTAGGCGAACTCGGCTAATAGCAAATACTCTTCCCAACTGCCCCGAAAGGCAATAACACAGCTTCTCAACATATCCTCCAGTACTTGAATCACCCTCTCCAACTGACTATCTGTCTGAGAATGGAAAGCAGTACTGAAGTCCAACCTTGAACCCAGAGCCTCATGCAATTTCTTCTAGAATCTAGACGTGAAGCGAGGATCCCTATCGGAGATGATCGAGACAGGAACCCCATGCAGTCTCACTATTTTAGATATATACAGTTTAGCCAATTTCTGAAGAGAAAAGTCCGTCCTGACCGGAATGAAGTGAGCAAACTTGGTCAATCGATCCACGACAACCTAGACAGACAGAATCCTTCTTAGTGGGTGTTAAAGGAAACCCACTAACGAAGTCCATCGTTATTCGTTTCTATTTCCACTCAGTATCTTTATCGACTGCAGCAACCTCGAAGGCAACTGATGCTCAGCCTTAACCTACTGACAAGTCAAACAGCGAGCAACGAAGTTAGTAACCTCACACTTCAATCCTGGCCACCAGTACAACTCTTGGATATCTCAGTACATCTTGTTCCCAAATGGATGCATAGCATAAGGACTACAATGTGCCTCCCTCAAAATCGACTGTCGCAACTCCTCATCACTTGGTACACAAATCTGACTGCGAAAATAAAGTACCCCATCACTGTTAATCCTAAAACCAATAGCATCACCAATCTCAACCTGATGGAAACACAACTCAAGAGACTTATCCCTCATCTGTTTACCTCTAATTTGATCAATCCATGTAGGCTTAACCTGAAGTTCTGCTAATAGACTCCCATCGTCGAATAAATTGAGTCGAGCAAACATCGCTCTCATATCGGTCATAACCCTACGGCTCAAAGCATCTGCCACCACATTGGTCTTACTAGGATGGTACTCAATGGTGCAGTCATAATCCTTAAATAGTTCAACCCATCTATGCTGCCTAAGATTTAACTCCTTCTGAGTGATGAGGTATTTGAGGCTTTTATGATCAGTGTAGATAGTACACTTCTCACTGTATAGGTAGTGCCTCCAAATCTTTAGAGCGAAGACCATAACAGCCAATTCCAAATCATGCGTCAGGTAGTTAGCCTCATGCGTCTTAAGCTGATGTGATGCATAAGCTACCACTGTACCATCTTGCATCAATACGCAACCCAGACCCACATGCGACGCATCACTGTATACGATGAAATCCTTCCCAGATTCAGGCTATATCAAAATTGGAGCCTAAGTCAGAACAGATTTGAGCTTCTTGAATCTCTATTGTTGCTTATTGTCCATACAAAGGGAACTCCTTTACGAAAAAGCTTGGTCAATGGTGCTGCGATCAAGGAGAACCCTTCTACGAATTATCAATAATAACCCGCTAGCCCCAGAAAGCTACGAATTTTAGACACATTCTTTGGCTATTTCCAATCCAACACAGTCTCAATCTTACGAAGATCAACATGAATCCCCTCCGCAGAAACTATATGCCCCAAAAGGTTACTTCTCAGAGCCAGAATTCACACTTACCAAACTTTACGTATAACTATTTCTCATGAAGAGTCTATAATACCACTCGGAGATGCTCATCGTGCTCTTCCTTAGTCTTGGAGTACACTAGGATATCATCCAATAATACCACTACAAACTGGTCCAGATATGGCTAGAACACACAGTTCATCAGATCCATAAATGCAGTTGGTGCATTGGTCAACCCAAAAGGCATAACTAGGAACTCTTAATGTCCATAACGAGTCCTAAATGTCGTCTTATACACATCGGCCTCTTTAATCCTCAATTAATGATATCCTAAATGTAGATCAATCTTGGAGAACATAGAAGCCCCTCTGAACTGGTTGAATAGATCATCTATCCTTGAAAGTGGGTACTTATTCTTGATTGTTAGTTTGTTCAGCTACCCGTAGTCAATACATATCCTCATTGTCCCATCTTTCTTCTGCACAAACAACACTGGTGCTCCCTATGGAGACACACTGGGACGAATGAACCCATGATCTAACAGTTCTTAAATTTGAGCATTAAGTTCTGTAAGCTCCTTCGGTGCCATTCGATAAGGCACAATAGACATCGAAGCTGTACCCAGAATGAGCTCAATTCCAAATTTTACTTTTCGACCCGGAGGCAGACCCGATAGTTCCTCAGGAAAAACATCCAAAAATTTTCTCACGGTTCTAATGTCCTTTACCGAAGAGTCCCTAGAATAAGAAACGCTGATGTAGGCCAAGAGCCTCACATCCCTTCCGTACCAACTTTTCTGCCACCAATGCAGAAATCACATTAGTCAGATAGTCTCGATGTTTCCCAATCACCACTACCTCGTTGTCCACCTCGGTTCTCAAAACAACCCTTTTTTATCACACAATCTAAATTTACCCGGTGTTTAACCAGCCAATCCATTCCCAGAATCAAACCGAACTCCCCGAATGGAAGCTCCATCAGATCAGCCAAAAATATTGTCCCTTGAACCTCTAACAGGACATCTCTAAGCAATTTACCTACTCGAATAGACTGCCCCAACAGATTCAAGATAGTTATCTCACTAAAAGTACTCTCAACCGGAATCACCAGAGTTTCAGACACAGCACTAGCTACGTAAGAGTGTATAGAGCTAATGCCTATCAATACCAAATAAGGTACATTATAAATTAGAAACGTACCCGTGATGACGTCCGGAGCATCTCGGTCCTCACGGCAATGGGCAGCATAAACCAGTGCGGGTTGCCTAGCCTCAGTCGGTCTAGCACCTCTGCCCTATGCTCTCTGTCCTCGGCTCATACCGTTACCACCCTTGGCCTGACCTCGGCCCTAGGTGGTCATTGAACTACTCTCGTTGATCACGAGTACCAAGATCTTGTAGCTTGCATCTGATCGATTCTCAATAGACAATCCCTGACACGATGCTCAGTAGAGTCATATCTCAAACATGCCCCGGTCGTCCTCCAACACTAACCCTGATGGCGTCTACCACAGTTTCCACAAAGTGCCACCCTAGTAGGTACAATAGGAGGCCCAACTCTCACTGGCCCATCAGATCTAGCCTTTTTTTTAGGCCTCATCATAGAACTCGAGGGCTCCGATTCCCTCTTATTCTTTCCTCTCTCTCAATTTTGGCGCTCCACACGCTTAACCTCTTCGGTGATTTTCGCCTTCTCAACTAGTGTAGCAAACTCACGCTCCCTCTATAGAGCTATCAGAACTTGTAAACTGTCCTTGAGTCCATCCTCAAAATGAACGTATCACTCATACTCGGCCGCCATCATGCCCCGGGCATAATGGCTCAAACTCAGGAACTCTGTCTCATACTCGGCCACTGAGCAATCCCCTTGTGTGAGATTAAGAAACTCATGCCTCCTAGCATCGATGTAGCTGACTCCTACATACTTACTCTGGAAAACCATCTTAAAGTAATCCCAAGTCATCCAGTTGGGATAAGTGCCCTCCTTAACCGTCAGCCACCACTAGTAAGCTTCATCGCGAAGTAGAGAAACAACCCCCTAAAGCTTCTGCTCAGCGGTAAAATCCAGGTCATCCATAATTTTTTCCGTGGCCTCCGTCAAAATTTTGCCATATTAGGGGTGACTCCAGTGACACCCCTAAATAATTCAACCCCGTTGGACCGGAGTCGTTCCTTAACTGACCCACGGCTCCCAGATCCGGTGTTAGGCCCGGTGACCCTCTCTAGAATCCATAACATGGCTTGGGATAGTGCATCGTCCCCAGCCACACAATCATAAGACCCAGTCTCTGTAGCAGGTGAGATTGGCTTTTCGCTCGTATCCAGGTTAGGTAGAATTTCAGATAATGAGGATCCAGCTCGAGCCGCTCTATGGCCTCTACCACAGCCTCTAGTACCCCGTCCGCGGATACCTCATGCGCTCATCGTAAATTCAGAGTTTATCTGTATTAATAGTTTTATGCATTAGTTTATAGTTTCGATATTCATTAACAGATATTTTCTACAGACAATATCAAAAGTTCAGAATTTGTTATCGCGAATCGCAGTCTCACTATGGTTTTCAGTTTACACTACCTAGAGTGTTTTCAGTACAGTATACTACCTATTGGTTGTTTCAAGCATGCTAGTATTATTTTTAGACAAATTTAAACAGGATATCAAAACACTTACAGGATCGGCGCCGAAGACTCGGTATATCACATACTCAGTCCAAAAACTTTTCAAAGCACTTAAAAATCATTTTAAAACCAACCTTTAAAACCCAATCCATAGCAGAGTTTTGCAACCTAGCTTTGATACCACTAAATGTAACACCCCAAATCCGGCCCAGAAGTTGTGACCGAATCTGATAATGTCACATGATAGTGCTTTAGAAAACATACTTACGATAAGACCATTTTTCGTTAACTTATGTTACTTTCAAAACGTGTCGTTTATTTCAATCATTATCCACTTCTAAAATATTGTCCATTTTCCAAAATATTTATATTTTGATGAAGCATTTAAATCAATTTATGTAATCGTGATGTTTTGGTAAAATATTTGTTTATTTTGAAAACTCAACGTTTTCTATTGCTAACGGTAAAACCATAAACGTTGTAAATCCCAAATTTAAACAAAATACGTAAAGGCCATATTTACATAAAATTTTTCCAGATATCATCAAAACCATAAAATAAGTATAAAAATCGTGAGGCCAAGTAGTGGTCACCGTCGAGTCCTCCACTGTACTGATCCATTTAAAATTGGGGATTACCTGAACAGATTAAATAGAAAAGGGTAAGTTTTTGCAAACTCAGTGTGTAATCCCCGCAGAAAACATGCACATAGCATAATATCAAAAAATAATCATGCATTTACATTTCGGGTCTGAGCCCATTATAGAATCGGTGTGGACCTTAGACCACTTAGATATAGAATATATAGAATCTTACCCACCAGCCTCTACACACCAACTCCGTCCAACCCTACACACCATGTGGAGATAAAATCAACTCACCCCACCCTACACACCATGATGTACCAAAATGTGGCACATAATCAAAAATTTGCAGCTAGCTGCCAGATAACAAGCGTAAAAGCCTTTCAAATACTTCCTCCAAATATCATCAACCCACCCCGATGCATTGCAACATACAAAGGATGTCATGCTATTATGCAATTCAAAATACATACATTCAGATATCATAACTCATGCTTGGTATAGAAATCAGATAGACAAATCACTCCTATAAAGGTCTAAGTAATACTTATCGACCCTACAGTAGGTCCACAATCGACTTGGGTGACCTGTGCAACCTTACAGAACTTTTCAAAAAAATGGGCTCACACGGCCCAAATTGGCCTTAGCCGTGTGGATCACACGGCTTGGCCCAGAATCCCAGACGCCCGTGTGGCCTACACGGCCCAATTGGTCGAGCTTGTGTCTTGTCTATGGCCTCGCTCGACCATCACACGGACCGTGTCACTCGAGCATGTCCTGGCTCATCGATCACACTGTCGTGTTGTGGCTTACAGCCTTGCACACGGTTGTGTGGCGTCGATAGAAAGGTTTTTAAATTTTGCCGAAAACGCATTTTCTTGCGATTCAAGTGAAACACCCCACACCCAGCCCACGAGCCTGGACCGGATCTGGTATGTTCCTCGATGTAAACCGGTTCAAAATTCTTTTGTTACTTTGAAAACTATGTTTTGAAGATAGTTTGTTTGTGGGTTGGGCTCGAGTTGAAAACAAGTTTATTTTTATATTGAAAACCCATTTATTTCAGGTGACAAAATAATTAAAGTTTATTTTACATTAAATCGACTTAATCTCTAAATAACGTAAATTCGTAACATAGTAATTAAAACAATAATAAAATCATCACTATGGCCTTATTACATAGAACAAAACCCAAAATAAAATAGTAGAGTACTTAAATAAAAATAAAATGTCCAAATTAAATAAAACTTTAAGCTGAGCATGGCCACCACAAGTTCTGTCTTCCCGGTCCATCATTGTTCATCACCTGAAACATGTTCCCACAACGGGGTGAGTCAACAGACTCAATGTGTAACCAACACTAAAATTTAACAGATTTAGGCATACCATACATATCATGTTCACATAATAATAATGATGCAATCCCGAACCCACAACTAGATACCACCGCTACACATCCCCGTACCAACCTGCACACCGTGGGGACTACTAAGTCAACCCTCCATCCACTACACACCATCGAAGGCAGTCGCTGCAGTCGACGTGCTCATCTCCCATATAAAATTCGTGGTATAGCAACCAGATTAAATAATTGTGTCATGAGACACCACATTCAGATAATGTAACCGAAGTTACAACATTCAGATAATGTGACCGAAGTCACCACATTCAGATAGTGAGACCGAAGTCACCACATTCACTTCCCCTTTCTCATATAACCCAAATGCCCCATATTAATCATATCATGCATATCATACTTAAATTCCAATTCATGTCACTTTTCACATGTTAAATATAACATATTTCGTAATCCTAGTAGGAGTAGGAAATGTACCTGAGTACTTTGTACCATAACATGGTACCTTAGCCATATTCACATTTTTATAAACATGCATATATTTATTATAGCCATGAATCTTATTAAAAGTAGTGTAGGGTACACACCTGATTCGCTTAACAATTTCACTTGAAATCCCGAAATTCGATCTACCACCTTAGATCTTTAACTCCCTACATTCAGCCCATTTAAAGGTTTAATGAGAAACTCATTCAGCCACAAAACCAAATCCTAGTAGGATTTGTGCACTAAAACTTACCTTAATGCCGATTTGCTTATCACTCAAATCTTGAAAACTTTGCTTTTCTTCTCCTTGTATTCGGCCAAATCCTAAATCTTTACATAGGTTAGTTTTCGGCTTTTAAGATAATAAGGGAATAGATCTATGTACTAAAATAAGGCCTTGGATGAATATTCATAGTTACTTACCTTGAAAATCTTAAATCCCAAAACTCACCGAATAACTAGGGAATACGCGGCCTATGGTGTACCTTCGGGAAAAGAACTTCTCCTTCTTGTAGTTGACTTAAACAAATCTCGAAAGATCTCTTCAAAGTTTCGGCAACAAGATATTAATGGGGTTAGTCCTAGATTTCGGCGAATCTTAAAAGAAAAGGATGAAAATCGAATGATAACTAGTTCTTACCCTTAATACAGAAGTCGACAACCCCTTGTTATTCGGCTATGGCTTTGATTTTAGCAAACTTTCGACTTTTGGAAGATTATGAAAGAAGAAGAGAAAAGAGTTTGAGCAATTTGTAATGAAGTTTCGGCTACACAAGGTGTATTTTCGGCTTGGCAAAATAATGAAGAAAGGAGATATTTGCTAGAGAGAATTCAGCAGAGAGAGAGTTAGAAGAAAGAATGAATGGCCCTCTTTTCCTTTTATAGCCGAAATTACTAACTTAGAATCCCTTACTTGGCCATCACTCTTCTATTTTGATTGCTTTATCTCTTTAATTAAAAATTAAAGAATAATCCCTCAATTATCTCTTTGAAAATAATCTAAAATAAATCGTCATTTATCCACCTCTTTAGCCGAAGTTTTAAGAAGAATTAAACTCTTCCCTTAAGAGTCCCTATTGCCGTCCATTGCTTCCTCTTTAAGTAATTAAATAAAAATCACTTAAAGTCTTAGCTAGATGTCGTCCACCTCCTTCCCTTGATGAGCCGAATTTAAACTTATTCTATTGGACTCCTTGTGGCCATACGAGGCCCAAATTATCCACCTAAGTGGTGCCTCCCTATGATTAGTTTAGCTTTAATAACGAATTGGGCATGAAGCCCAATTTAAACGCAAAACACTCTCGTAAATGCACTCCTTGTTGCTCGAACCTAAGCTTGCACACATGTCGGTGGCGTCATTTATTGGGCTTTAAGTGGTGCCTTCTTGCCACTTTTCCAAGCCCTCGTTTTGTGTCAAATTCTCCTATTAATTTTCTTAAGGCCACATTGCCTTAGTTTCTCTTTTAAACTTTAAAACTTGACATTTCCTTACATTTGTGTTTCCAAAACGTTCGCTTCTCTCCTTTAACCTAACATTTCCTTACATTTCCAAGTTTCCAAATGTTTACTTTCCTCTTTTGAATCATTTCTAAATCATTTCCTTACATTTCCTAGTTTCTAAAATGTTTACTTTGAACTTAACATTTCCATTTCCATACATTTCCATACATTTCCATACATTTCCATACATTTCCTTACATTTCCATACATTTCCATTTCCATACATTTCCTTACATTTCCATACATTTCCATACATTTCCATATATTTCCATTTCATTTCCATACATTTCCATACATTTCCTTACATTTCCAAGGTTCTAAAATGCACACCACATATCACAAGAAACATGCTATTTCATAAAATTAAGCAAAGATGCACACAATGGGATTCAACCTCTTCCTCAAAGTACTTCACTTGATTCCATAACCTTGCACCTTAGGTGGCGCCCCTTGCCACTTTTCCACATCACTTCTTGTTTTTAACTTAAAACCAATAATTGTCCAAAGCTTTCTTCCATCCTAGGATTTTAAAACCCTTAATTCACTTCCAAACACCGCCAAAACCTACTACTCATGAATTATGCACAAATGCATAACCCCTAATCTAGGATGTTACAGCTTCTACCCTCCTTAAAAATAATTTCGTCCTCGAAATTACTTACTAACAACAGACAATCCTTCTCACCGCACTTATGCTTACGTCACAGACTCGATCTTAATAGAACCATCATACTTTTCAGCACAATCTCTAAGTTCACGTCCCTTAGAACTCATTTCTAACGTCGCGATTTAATCGATTAAGAAGTTTTATGTATTAAAAATTTTGTTTCACCGATTAATCGCAAGAAGTTTTATGGAAAGAAATTTTTTTTTAAGTGGTTCTTTCAGATTCATACATGCACACAGCCTTTACATTCATACATCCATCAATCAATTATGAACTTTCGCTCATTCGGAGAAATGTTGTAGTTTTCATTGTTGTTGTTTTTCCACTACCGTGGGTATTTTCGTAATTTTCCTATAGGGGTATTTTCGTAATTTGTCAAAGTAAGGTTCCTTGGTGATTTTGTCAATAAAGGTATTTTGGTAATTTTTTCATTCCTGGGTATTTCGTAAATTTTGAAATTTGAGGTATTTTGGTAATTAACCCGGTAGATTTCTAAATCTTGATAAATCAAGGGTACTTTGGAATTTACAAAACTTGAGGGTTGTTTTTGAGAATTTGTTTTTCAAATCAGTGTTGTTGCAAAAATTTTTGATGATCGGGGGTCGTTCTGGTAATTTTGTAACTCGGGGGTATTTCGGTAATTTTGGAAGTTAGGGCATTTTAGTAATTTTCCCAAATCAAAGTACCTTGAATTTTTCAGAAAATAGAGTTTTTGGACACTTTTGCAAAATGTAGAAATTTTACTAAAATCGAGGTAATATGGTAATTTTAGAAACCAAGGGCATTTTGTAATTTTACCATTAGGGTATTTTTGTAATTTTAAAATCTGAAATATTTCAAGAAAATAAAATAATCTTTTTCAAATCAAGGGATAATTTAGAAATTTTAAAACTAGGGTTTCCATAAAATACTGCTAGTCCCTTTCGGGTTTTAGTTAGGGTTTAGCAGTGTATAAGTCCTCTTGGTTAGGGTGAACCGAGGCTACGCACTGTAGGATTCGAGTGGAGAGGAGGTGAGTCACGCATCGCTTAAATACCAAGCTCCCACCAAACCAATCCTAGACATGCATACCATGGTTGCCACACCCTAACTCGGCGACTTAATCATGGGTTTGTTTAGTTAGGCATTTAAGTCTTATGTTTTGTTGGGGTACACTAGTCCTAGGGTTCAAGTACTTATCAAACTAATCTACGTTGCCATAAAAGCCCATACATTTCACATATTCAAATCACTTCAGAAGTCAGAAGTACTTACCTAGTGGATCATGGTTTGAGACTTAGTGGGCTATGCCGAAAACCCGAAAATTTTTCGAAAAATTCCTTTTAGGCTTACTTTGAAAACGTTTTGGGCCTTAAACCCAAGGCCAAGAGTTTAAAACTGGGCTCTGATACCAAATTGAAACACCCCACACCCGGCCCACGAGCCTGGACCGGATCTGGTATGTTCCTCGATGTAAACCGGTTCAAAATTCTTTTGTTATTTTGAAAACTGTGTGTTTGAAGATAGTTTGTTTGTGGGTTGGGCTCGAGTTGAAAACAAGTTTATTTTTATATTGAAAACCCATTTATTTCAGGTGACAAAATAATTATAGTTTATTTTAAATTAAATCGACTTAATCTCTAAATAACGTAAATTGTAACATAGTAATTAAAACAATAATAAAATCATCACTATGGCCTTATTACATAGAACAAAACCCAAAATAAAATAGTAGAGTACTTAAATAAAATAAAATGTCCAAATTAAATAAAACTTTAAGTCGAGCATGGCCACCACAAGTTCTCATCGTCTTGGTCCATCACTGCTCATCACCAAACATGTTCCCACAACAGGGTGAGTCAATGCAGACTCAATGTGTAACCAACACTAAAATTTAACAGATTTAGGCATACCATACATATCATGTTCACATAATAATAATGATGCAATCCAGAACCCACACCTAGATACCATCCGCTACACATCCCCTGCACTCAACTCGCACACCGTGGGGACTACTAAGTCAACCCTCCATCCGCTACACACCATCGAAGGCGTCATTGCAATGACGTGCTCATCCCCATATAAAATTCGTGGCATAGCCACCAGATTAAATAATTGTTTCATGAGACACCACATTCGGATAATGTAACCGGTTACCACATTCGGATAATGTGACCGAAGTCACCACATTCAGATAGTGAGACCGAAGTCACCACATTCACTTCCCCTTTCTCATATAACCCGAATGCCCCATATTATTCATATCATGCATATCATACTTAAATTCACATTCATGTCACTTTTCACATGTTAAATATAACATATTTCATAATCCTAGTAGGAGTAGGAAACGAACCTGAGTACTTTGTAGCATAACATGGTACCTTAGCCATATTCACATTCTTATAAACATGCATATATTTATTATAGCCATGAATCTTATTAAAAGTAGTGTAGGGTACACACCTGATTCGCTTAACAATTTCACTTGAAATCCCAAATTGATCTCTCGCCTTTAGATCTTTAACTCCCTACATTCGACCCATTTAAAGGTTTAATGAGAAACTCATTCGACACAAAACCAAATCCTAGTAGGATTTGTGCACTAAAACTTACCTTAATGCCGATTTGCTTATCACTCAAATCCTGAAAACTTTGCTTTTCTTCTCCTTGTATTCGGCCAAATCCTAAATCTTTACATAGGTTAGTTTTCGGCTTTTAAGATAATAAGGGAATAGATCTATGTACTAAAATAAGGCCTTGGACGAATATTCATAGTTACTTACCTTGAAAATCTTAAATCCTGAAACTCACCGAATAACTAGGGAATACGCGGCCTATGGTGTACCTTCGGGAAAAGAACTTCTCCTTCTTGTAGTTGACTTAAACAAATCCCGAAAGATCTCTTCAAAGTTTCGGCAACAAGATATTAATGGGGTTAGTCCTAGATTTCGGCAAATCTTAAAAGAAAAGGATGAAAATCGAATGATAACTAGTTCTTACCCTTAATACGTAAGTCGACAACCCCATGTTTGAAGTCTCAAAACTATTCGACTATGGCCTTGATTTTAGCAAATTTTCGCTTTTGGAAGATTATGAAAGAAGAAGAGAAAGAGTTTGAGCAATTTGGTAATGAAGTTTGGCTACACAAGGTGTATTTTCGGATTGGCAAAACAATGAAGAAAGGAGATATTTGCTAGAGAGAATTCAGTAAAGAGAGTTAGAAGAAAGAATGAATGGCCCTCTTTTCCTTTTATAGCCAAATATCTTTTATAGCCAAATTACTAACTTAGAATCCTTACTTGGCCATCACTCTTCTATTTTGATTGCTTTATCTCTTTAATTAAAAATTAAAGAATAATCCTCAATTATCTCTTTGAAAATAATCTAAAATAAATCGTCATTTATCCTCCTATTTAGCCGAGTTTTAAGGAGAATTAAACTCTTCCCTTAAGAGTCCCTATTTCCGTCCATTGCTTCCTCTTTAAGTAATTAAATAAAATCACTTAAAGTCTTAGCTAGATGTCGCCCACCCCTTCCCTTGATGAGCCAAATTTAAACTTATTCTATTGGACTCCTTGTGGCCATACGAGGCCCAAATTATCCACCTAAGTGGCGCCTCCCTATGATTAGTTTAGCTTTAATAACGAATTGGGCATAAGCCCAATTCAGATGCAAAACACTCTCGAAAATGCTCTCCTTCTTCTCGACCTAAGCTTGCACACATGCTAGTGGCGTCATTTACCGGGCTTTAAGTGGTGCCTTCTTGCCACTTTTCCAAGCCCGTTCTTGTGTCAAATTCCTCCTATTAATTTTCTTAAGGCCACATTGCCTTAGTTTTCTTTTTAAACTTTAAAACTTGACATTTCCTTACATTTGTGTTTCCAAAACGTTCGCTTTCCTCCTTTAACCTAACATTTCCTTACATTTCCAAGTTTCCTAAATGTTTACTTTCCTCTTTGAATCATTTCTAAATCATTTCCTTACATTTCCTAGTTTCCAAAATGTTCACTTTGAACTTAACATTTCCTTACATTTCCATACATTTCCTTACATTTCCATACATTTCCATACATTTCCATACATTTCCATACATTTCCTTACATTTCCATACATTTCCTTATATTTCCATACATTTCCTTACATTTCCATACATTTCCATACATTTCCATACATTTCTTTACATTTCCATACATTTCCTTACATTTCCATACATTTCCATACATTTCCTTACATTTCCAAGGTTCTAAAATGCACACCACATATCACAAGAAACATGCTATTTCATAAAATTAAGCAAAGATGCACACAATGGGATTGAAACCTCTTCCCTCAAAGTACTTCACTTGATGCCATAACCCTTGCACCTTAGGTGGCGCCCTTGCCACTTTTCCACATCACTTCTTGTTTTAACTTAAAACCAATAATTGTCCAAAGCTTTCTCTTCCATCCTAGGATTTTAAAAACCCTTAATTCACTTCCAAACACCGCCAAAACCTACTACTCATAAATTATGCACAAACGCATAACCCCTAATCTAGGATGTTACATCAAGTGCACACCTAGTTCGGTTTCGCTACTTATACAATCCCGAGATCACCAGCACCTATATTTGAACAACGTTTCAATCAGTTAATCTTTTAAATGATCAAATCAAACTAAACTCGAAATAGAATGCTTATCCAACAAGTGACCAAACTTACCTTCAAACAAGAAGTAGTGTTTTGTAACACGAGAACCCGATTAAGGCCTTCGAGTAGTACCTAAACATGAGCCAAACGATTTCTCAGTTAATCGCTTATTCAAAATATGCTAGCACTAAAGAAAAACCATTTACCGAACAAGGGAACCAACTAATTGAACGAGGAACAAAAAGGAGAAAAGGTGGATTTCGGCACAAAAGAAGAGAGGGAAAAATCTAATGGAAAAGTCAGCAGCAATGGGAGAAAAAAACATGGAGAGGAGAGTAACAGAGAAAAATGTCAGATGGGGAAAACTTGGGAAAAGAATCAAAACTGATTTGATACTCTCAACTACCCACTACACCACAACTCAATCACTCTAACATTTCAATTTCAATCAGACTCTACTATGCCACACACCCAAAGCAAAAATATTGCCTATCCAAGGATTCAAACATAGGACCTCTATCACACCTACACTTCGCTTATCCACCAGACCAGCAAGCCCATTTTGTTAAGTATCTACAATAATTACTTAAAAGCCTATTAACTACAGTAAGAGCTTATTCATAAAAATGCTAAAATTTACCCAAGTTGTGACTTGAACTTGGAATCTCTCACGCACTCCTAGAGCACTTAACCACTGAAGCAGATACAGATTTGTGACAATTAATTTTAGAAACACATACGGATATTTTTTGTGATCCAAAATCACATAAGCTGAAATTAAAGAAATTTGGGGCGTTGCATCAAAGCTCAAGACTTCTAGGCCTAAAATTCAGGGCGTTACACCAAGTAATTTTAATTGAGAACTTATTCTGAATACTGTAGAGTTATACTCACAATTTTTAAAAAATAATTGCAACTTTAGGTGCATCCAACCATAATAAGCTTTGGATAGAATTATCATATTCTATTGCTCATGAGTAGATCTTTTACAGACAAATATTTTACTTTAAACCTTTAATAGGATGATGACAAAAGAATATCATAAAGATTATAGATTAATAACTCAATCCCTTTTTATTCATATGAAATATAATATTTTCCTCATTCACAATCTCAATATGAGATCCATTACAAATAACTTTTAAAAGTAATGTATTAACCATCACAAATTTTGTGCTTTTTAGATAGTGATATATTAGCTCTTCCGAGCTTTCAACTAATTTTGTATTATCAAAATTGAATAATATTTGTTTGTTTCAGTACCAAATAAGATAAATATTTTCTATCTATAATGATAGAATTCATTACTACATTTTCATATCATTCCTCAAAGAATATTAATAGATGTGGCCAATAATAATTCATATCACATTGATAACATAAGTTATCTTTACCTTTTGAAAAGCTATCTTGAGAACTCTCATTGTTCTCTTATTTATTACTATATTCCTACTTTTAGTGGTCTATAATTATATATTTTATTTTCTTTATGTTTACATTCACTTGGGAATGCAACAAATCTAGTAGGGTGGATTTATAAACATCCCAATAGATTCTTTATTTCATAATCACCTTCGCAAAAATGTGTGAGATTTCAAATCAAAATCTATCTATACATGTTGTCATGATTAGTCTCCAATTATAATAAACAATAAATAGAACATAGTAAAATATACCTGAAGATCTTTAACATCATCGTCATCACTAGAAGGTATGAGATAATTCGAAAATATTCTTGATTCCATATAGATAATCAGATCAAATCCTTTACCATCCTTAAGAACAAAAAGTAAAATAAGTTAATCAAAACAATGATAACATATAATGAAAGAAGAATGAAAAATAATAATCAGATATGAAACATTAAATAAAAGAAACTTCCTGCAAAAAATTTGCATCTTGTCATCAAAGAAATTGAAAATCATGGAGGATAATTTTGATCGTTGATCGTGTATCAGAGTCTTAAAAATTTATAATAAATGATCTAGCCTAAAAACTAAATGTGACAACGACTCGAGGCAAGCGCACCTATTGAACAGTAGTATAGTTTAGTGGCAAGACCGGATTGTCGAACCCAAAGGAACCAAAAGTACTAATACTAACTTTCTTTTTATTATCTAGCCTAAGAATTAAGGGATTTGTTGTTTAATCTAAAATTAACTAACTACTAAGCTAAATATGCAAAGACGAAGAAAATGAATTGGGGAAATACTTGTGGGAAAATCAATTGATTAAGACAATACGCAGGAAGAATCCACCTAGACTTCACTTGTTATCTAACTCTGAACCAGACGATTTGTTTACTTGACTTGATCCGTAGGATTCCCTAATTTAAATTAATACCTCTTTCAAGGCTACTAACGTCTAACTGTAGGTTGATTAATTGAAATATCTTTCTAATTAAAACCCCTAAGATTGCATTAACTCGATCTATGGACTCCCATATTAGGTTTGACCCTAATCCGGTAGATTTATGTCATCCTATTTCTAGAATTACGTTCAACTCCGCTTAACTATGCTAGATCTACTCTTAGGCAGGGACTTTTGCTCCACCACCTAAGCACATCAATATCCCGAAAATACCAAAACAAGAATTAAGAACACACAGTTAAGAACAAATCAAGTATTTATCATACAGCTTAGATAACAATAACAAGATTCATCTTAGGTTTCATCCCCCTCAGGTATTTGAGAGGTTTAGTTCATAATTATAAAAGAAAACATCTCAGAAGAAAATATAAAACAAAACATAAAGAAAACCCTAAACTCCCTGAAGGAATTGAAGGAGAGATCCTCTGTCTTGAGTATGATTCCAGCTTTTTGAGATGAGTCAACTGGCTTTCTTCGAGTTAATCCCACAATTTGGCCCCTTTGGCTTGGCTCTTTGGCCTAGCTTTCTTGAGTTAATCCCACAATTTGGCCCTTTGGCTTGGCTCTGGCAGTCAACGCCTCGAAGGCTCTAGAAGGCTTCTATCGAACTCCCCCTTTTAAGTTTCCTCCTAGGGTGTTTATATAGGCTTCGAGATGCCTTTCTTGGCCTGAAAGTATCCTGATCCGAATGAAACTCTTCTTTGCTGTGTTAGGAACACGCTCATAGCACACGCCCATGGGATTCGAGGCCAGGCCGTGGTCTATCCTATGAAAGAGGCACGACCATGTATTTCGGGGGCCAAGCCATGTTCGGGTTTGTTTAAGGAAGCACGGCCATGTGGCTTAGGCCCAGGCCGTGTCGATTTCTTAATTCGGCCCATTTACTCCATTTTCGCCCGTTTTTCGTTCTTTTCATCCTCCGGTGCTCTCCTGAGTATAAAACATGAAAAAAAAAGGATTAGGAGCACCTATTTCCATAATTAAAGGGGTAAATCATCCAAAAAATGCTAAATGTAGGATTAAAATATGTCCATATTACGGTTTATCAATCTTCGATAAAAGAAACTATCACTTTGAGTAAGATCGTGCTAATAATGTGTTATAAAATAAAGAGAGATGGATAAAATAAAGAATAAAAAATATGAAAGCAATAGAAAATGTACTTTATTGATCAAAATGGATGATTACAATGCTTTATCGTAATCTCTATTTATAGGTATAAAAGTATAAAAGAAGTAGAGATCTAATTCTAATAACTATTAGAATTTAAAATACTTTAAAACTTTATCTTTGTCATGATGGACATTCACTTAATAAGATATTCATAACACAAATATCTTATTATAAAATTCTTAAAGAGTTCAAAATATCCTTTAATGAAGAAATTACACTGTTAGTCCATTTCTCTTATCACTTTACTTAATTAATACCATTACGCCACTTAACATGTTTCAAAACATCATAAAGGCCCATAAATACCATTCAATCATGCAAAAATTGCATTTAAATCCTTTTTTTGTCCAAAAATAGAAACTCTTCAATTTGATCCCTATTCTTTTTACTTTATTCAATTTAGTCTAAACTTGCTTTTCTTGGTAAAAATACATATACCATGTCAACCTATTATTAAAAAATCATTATTAATCCACAATTTCTCTAATCGATCTCTTTACACTTTAATCCTCATACTTTCCCAACTTTTCAATTTAGTCTTTTCTTCCACAATTTCACTTCCAAAATTTACTTTATTGATTTCCAACAATAAATCCCTATAACTCCTTTTAAAAATTCTCTTTATTGGCCTCATTATCAAATTTTCGCAAAAATCCATTGTAGCAATTCTCGAAACAATGTCACTTACCGTATAAAAAAAATTGGGGTGTTACAATGTTTGTGTCATGACATTTACAGAAAATCTTAGACCCTTTAAGAGTTTGTAATTATTTTTTCTATGTTAATGAATGACAAATGTATTTGGATTTGATGATTTATAAGTTATACTTTGACTTTTAAAATTATTGAGCATGTTATTGTGTTGAATATAGGGTTATATGCCATTCAAAAGTGTTTTAAAATTATGGCTTAGGGTGTAAAAAGCCTTCAAACTTTTTCAAAAAGAGCAATTAGGCCCCTCCTTTTTTTTGCACTCAATTGAGTACTTGAACTTTAAAAATGCATCAAAAAGGCCCTCAAACTTCTTCAAAAAAAGCAATTAGGTCCCTATTTTTTTTCACTCAATTGGGTACTTGAACTTTCAAAATGCATCAAAAAGACCCTTAAAATTTTTCAAAAAAGCAATTAAGCCCTTCCTCTTATTAAAAATTAGAAAAAAATAATAAATTTTAGAAAAATTATTAAATTCTAATAAAAATATAAAAAAATTAGAATTTTTTATAAAATTGTAAAAAATAAAAAAATTGTAAAATTTTATAAAATAATAAAAATTAATGACCCTAGTTTTTTTAATTAAAGTCATCACGTGTTATAACACAATGTGACATGTGGCAAAAATGATAAAAAATAAAATTAATAAAAATTATAAAAATTATAAAATGTTTCTTTTGGTGCGATAATTTTATAAAAAAATTACTGAAATTTATATTTCTTTACATTTTGTATAATTTTCTTACTACTTTATAAAATTTTATAATTTTTATAATTCTATATATTTTATAATTTTTTAATGATTTTTATAAAATTTTACAAATTTTTATTGTTTTAAGATTTTTATATTTTTTCTAATTTCTAATATTTGAAATTTTTAATTAAAATTTAATAATATTTATAGCTTTTATTGATTTTAATTTTTTAATTCTTAATAAAAGCAGGGCTTAATTCCTTTTTTTTTAAAAGTTTGAGGGTCTTTTTTATGCATTTTGAAAGTTCAAGTACTCAATTGAGTGCAAAAAAAAGTAGGGACTTAATAGCTTTTTTTTTAAAAAAAAAGTTTGAGGGACTTTTTGATGCATTTTGAAAGTTCAAGTACCTAAATGAGTGCAAAAAAAAAATAGGGGCTTAATTTATTGGTACATTATGGTGTTGTTTGGAGATGTTTTAAAGTGTTTTTGGATTGATTTTTGCGTAGAGAACCCAAGTTACAATACCTAATGTATAAAAATCGAAACATGATTTGACAATAGTCAAAATGCTATAGTTCTAGGCTAAGGTATTAATACTTTGGGTATAGATAATAGTCCTTTGTCCCTAGACAGACTTCCCTTCACTATTTTGGTCTTTTTGAGCTCTCTAGCATTTAACCCTAAGCACCCTTAGTCACTCATGAGAAGTTTCTAAATGACTTTAGGATGTTTTTAAAGCCATAAAAATGATTCATCTTATTTCTATAATTTTATTAAATTATTTAAAATTTTAAGTTATTGAAAAACCATATCTTTCTAAACTTGTATGACCTCGATTTGAGTCAATGAGCTTCGAAAACTTGTTTCGTGCCAAGAACATGTTTCCATATGCATCTAATGATTTTGAATGAATTTTAATTGAATCTAAAGCTTTGTAAAAGTGGTGAAGTTTAATTAAATAACAAAATTATATTGTGAAAAGGTTGCTTTTATAAAAGTTCAAATTTTGTAAGTTTTGGAAATGTCATCATAGCACCTCCCATTCATTCCGATCACCAGGATGAATGATATGTGTTACATTTAGTGGTATCAAAGCTAAGGTTGTTTCAATTTTAGGATTAAATCGAGCCTGTGAGTCAAATCTAGATATACATGACATGTAGGAGAGCAAAGGTGAGTGACCAAAACGTAAACTTACTAATAGTTAAAAAAAAACTTAACAGTTCAATGACTTAAATAAAAGCTTTCAAATAGTTCAATAGCTTAAGTGAAAATTTTCATTTAGGTTTATTTAAAATAAGAATATTAAATTTGTAATGACCCGATTTTTAATGGTACTAGAAAATGCGGTTTTTTTCGTAAACCAAATCCATAAAAATAAAATAGAAATATTTATGAAGTTAATAAAATATATATTGAAGAATGGTTGAGTAATTTTTTGATTAATTAGTCAATTAAAACACGAGAGACTAAATTGTAAAAATACAATCATTATTGAGTTTTAATTAAGAAAATGCTTGAGGACCTAAATAGAAATTAACCAAAATGGTAATTAAATAGTTTTAATAGGTGATAATGGATGATGATGCCATTTTCCACTAAATGTGATTAATTATTAATTATACTAATTAATCCATGATTTAATTAACTAAACTAGGTTAATTAATAATTAATTAAAGTATAAAAGCCAAAAATAAGTGGAATTTCACCATCATCTTCCTCATTCTTGTTGTCCACCATAGAAAGGAGTAGATGAAAGCTTTCAAACCCTTGCATATCCAACCATCCATTTAGGTGAGGAATCCAAGCTTTTTTCTTATAATTTTTATAGAGTTGTGATAATAAGAGCTTGATTTAGCTAGCCTATATATGAATTTGATAAATTGTTGAAGTTTTATGAAGTTATAATTGTTTATAAATTGATGAATTAGGCTTGGATTAGATGGATATTGAGCTTAGATATAAAAAGGACTAAATTGTAATGTTAATTTAGCTTATTTTCTAACTGTGTAACATTAGGGACTAAATTGAACAAATGTAAAACCTATCATGAAATTATGCTAGAATTGGAAAGTATAAGGTCCTTAATGAAAGTTTGTGAAATCAAATTTCAATCCAAATCTAGGAATCAAAAGTTATGCATATCTCGAGTTTAAGGAATAAACTGAATAAAATGTAAAATGTATCAGAAATTGAAAAATGGATTTATTTAGAATCATGCATATCATGAAAATGTGTGATAATTTTTGGTATTAATTGTATATAAAATATTTGTATAGATCAATAATTGGATTAAAATGGAGCTAATATGGGAAAAGCTAAAATTGTGGATTAGTTCTTAAATAATCCACCCATTTTGTAGTTTTAAATAAGTAAGTTCATATGGAACTTACTATCTTATCTTGTGTTATGTGTTTGCTTGTGTTTACTTTGATATATATATATATATATATATATATATATATTTGAGTGTAATTTTGAAATATTAATGAATTTGGAAAACAAGGCTAGTAAAGAGATTGAATTGAAATGAAATGTGATAATTGATTGTTATGACATGATATAGGGTATAAATGTGAAAACATAAATGATTATAGGGTATGATATGTAAATTTGGATAATTACAGGTATAAACATGTGAAAATGATTGATTATAGGGAAAGATAATGAATATATATATAGTTGATGCCTATGTGAACTTAGTAAAAGGTTAGGATACAGTTGACATGCTAATAGGGTCATATGCGCACTTGTATGATATATGTGATTGTACGGAGACCATAAAAGGTTATATCAAGATCCAACATTTGTTATGGATCATCGAGAATTATTCATCTCTAGACTTTGGTGTGGTGGAGGGATGTAATTGAAAATGTTGTACATTTGATGCCTACGGGCTTTGCACTTCGATGCCTCAATGTGGTGTAGTTAAGCTCCTACGAGCTATCTGGTGTGGTGTAGTTCACCCATGTATACGATTTCGTCGTTACTAGGGTTCCATTAGGAGAAATATTATAATTGAATCTAGAAATTGGAAATGTAATGAATTGAATTTGGTAAACTAATTTGATCTATAATTCACTTGACATGGTATAAATTTATGGATGGATGATAGAATATGACATTGAGATGAGTTATGTAAAATTGGTTCATAGTGGTGGTGTTGTGAATTATGCTTATAATGTTTAATGTGTAATGCCCCAAAAATCTTTAATATTTATTTTTATATGTTTGTGACATAAATACATGCCTGCTTCAGTGGTTAAGTGTTCTGGGAAGTGTTAGAGAAGTCTTGGGTTCAAGCCTTAGCTTGGGAAAAATTTTGTTTTTATTTGAATAAACCTTTATCTTTAGACAGTAGGCTTATAAATAAATACTGGTCAAATATGTCAGAATAGGTCTGCTGGTCTGGTGGTTAAGTGGAGAGCTTATAGGCAGGAGGTTTGGGGGTTTGAGTCTTTGCACAAACAAGGAGGAATTTATTTTATTGCTTGTGCCGTGTTGGTATTTTAGTCTAGCCAAAATACTGAAGAGTTTGACTGAGGGTTGGTTTCAGTTGTTGAGAGGATTTTGGTGAGATAAGAGGGAAGATTTTAAGAAGAGATTTTAGGGATATGAAGAGAGAGTTGGTGCCAAATTGAATTCCTTGTTGCTCTTTCAAATTTTTGGCTGGGGTTTGGTTTGCTCCTTATTTTGGCTTCTGTTAATTGTTTTCCATTCTTGAAGGTCGAATATTGCTAAGGGTTCCAACTAGTTTATCTCTTTTTTCTTCTTTTCCTACTTTGTTCTTCCCTACAACAATCGTTTCTTTCCCCATTGTTTACCGATTTTCTCTTCTTCTTCTACCCCACTAACAAACATTCTCTTTTTCCTTTCTTTGGCCGAACCTTTTCCCTCCCTCCATTTTTCCTTTTCATCTCTTTTAGCCTAATCATTATTTCTCTTACACTCAACTCCTAATTTCATGGGTTCGGTAAGTTTCGGTGAGTGCTAATTCTGACTTTTCTTTTTGGAATATCGTTTAAGAGGGGTTTTGTTGTTGGTAGGAATTATTCAGCGGATTGGTGATCTTTGATTGGCTGCGAAGTGTGCAAAACCCTGTTGGTGCGTGTAAAGGTAACGTTTGTGAATTTAGTATTTAAGTTTGATTGTGCGTTTCGATTTAGCGCAAGTTTAAGTGATTAAGTGGTGTTATTTTGGCTAAATGAAGGTTCTAGGGTGCTCGTGGTTCTCAGTTTAACGGCGTTAGCGAAGGGTCTTCTTTGGTGATAAGTCAAGCTAATACTGTTAACGATTACCGAGGCCTGTGAATTAAACTGCTAATCGGTTCTGAATGACCTTTGATAGGTATTCGGGCTTAGGGAGTGTTTTGACATCAAATTCGTGACTAGTGTCTGTAAACATTATTCTACAATCGAAAATCGATAAAAAGCCAAAAAGTATGATTCGTCAACTTCACACAGGCGTGCGACTGCCCGTGTGGTAGGCCGTGTGACTAAACATGGGTGTGTGATCGACGAGGCCAGCCATGTGCAATTTCATGGGTCGGGCCGAACTGGGTCGTGTGGGCCCTACACGAACAAACCATATACACGTATGGAAATTATTGGGTCAGGCCGTGCATTTCACATGGCCAAGGCCCTTATGGGCCGTGTGGGCCACACGGCATATGGGCCCACATAGGCTAGCATGTAACATCCTAAAATTAGAGGTTCGGCATTTTGCACCATTCTATGTGTTTGGCTACCTAAGCTTGTGTTTTGGGTGTGTTCGGGGGTCTTGGGAAGGCTCGGGGGCCCCGTGAAAGTTTGGTTTTTAAGCACTTTAGTGGGGTGAGCTAGTGAAAGCAGGACTTAGGGTTAATTAAGTGTATTTTGTTATCACAAAATGAGCATATGGCTTATTGGTGTTGGCGTCAGCATGCATGCAAAGGGAGTGGGGTTCGAATCCCACATGCTACAAGAGGAGTTATATTTTTGTGCTCAATAAGGGAGGAAGCTGAGTGGATTTCAAACTCTGCAGAGAGAGAGTGAACTTGGTCAAGCATTTCAAATGGGTGATGGAGAGTGCTTAGTGCAGCAAAATGAGGAGCAAATCAAGGGGAGTTCGGAGTGGGGTGATAGTTGGCCAAAATGGGAACTTGGGAGGGGGTGAAATTTTGGCTAGAGGTTGGTATAATAGAGAAAATTTGGCATTTTGGGTAAGTAGCAAGGAAGCAAACCGAAATCTTTTCTTTTTGGTGTTGTGCCGAAATTTTTTTGTGCATCTTAGTTGCTTCTCTTCTTTCTTCTTTGCATTTTTGGCATTTGCTACTCAAATATTCTTGTGGCTTCTTCTCCTCTTTTCTTTTTCATTGTAGACATTTGCTTCTCTTCGATAATTGACAAACACCTTTAGCCGAATCCCTCTTTGATCTTTTTTTTCTTTCCCTCCAAGTAACCGAATCTCTTCAACACTCTACCTCCTATTTCTGTATGATTTATCACCTCCTCTCTTGGCCGAATTTGGTAAGTCTAGGTTCTTTCCTATCCTTCCATTTTCTCCTTTCCATAGCCAAATGTATAACCTTCTCCTTTTCTTTTGTTTGTTTCTTTTCATCTGAAACACCCCAAACCTAGCCCACGAGCCTTGATCGGATCTGGTATGTTCCCCAGTGTAAACCGTTTCAAATTCTTTTGTTACTTAGGAAAAACTTGTGTGTTTTTAAAGAAAGATTGTTTTGGGTTGGGCTTGAGTTGAAACAAGTTTATTTCTTTTTTAAAGAAAAACCCTTACTTTAGGTGACAAAACGTTTGGGCTTATTTTAAAATAGATTTATTTAATCTTTTAATAAATAAAAGTTTGTAAGCTTAATAATAAAAGCAAAGTAAAGTAGGGCTACTATGGCCTTATTACATCAAATAAATCCCAACATAAAAATTCAAAATACTTAAAATAAAATAGTCCAAATAAAAATAAATGAACTTCTTCTTTGTGCATGGCCATCCCTAAGCATCTACCTACGGTCCATCACCGGTCGTCACCGAAAAGTAATCCCACAAGGGTGAGTCAAATAGACTCAATGTGTAACCAACACTAAAATTTAACAATTCAAGCATACATTATCATACATGTTCATAAACAAATAAAAAATAATGATGCAACCCAACCCAAACCTAGATAGCCATCCGCTACACGTCCCCTGCACCAACCTCGCACACCGTGGGGACTACTAAGTCAACCCTCCATCCGCTACACACCATCGAAGGCGATCACTGCAATGATGTGCTCATCGCCTTATAAAATTCGTGGTCTTAGGTCACCACATTCGAATTCGTGGTCTTAGTCACCACATTCGCTTATCGTGGTCTTAGGTCACCACATTCGATTTCGTGGTCTTAGGTCACCACATTAACTTCCCTTTTCATATAACCCATATGCCCCATATCATACATATCATGCAATATCATACCTTAATTCACATTCTTATCACTTTTCATATTCTTATCACTTTTCACATGTTAAAATAACATATATTCATATTCCTAGTAGGAGTAGGAAACGACTGAGTACTTTGTACCATAACATGGTACCTTAGCCATATTCACATTCTTATAAACATGCACATGTTAATTATTGCCATAAATCTTATTAAAAGATAGTGTAGGTACACACTGATTCGCTTAACAATTTCACTCGAATCTCAAATCCGATCTCATCGCCTTAGATCTTTAACTCCCTACATTCTACCCATATTAAAGTTTTAATGAAAACCTATTCACCACAAAATCAAATCCTAGTAGGATTTGTACACTAAAACTTACCTTGATGCCGATTTTCTTGTCACTCAAATCCCGAAAACTTTGCTATACTCCTCCTTGTATTCGGCCAAACACTGGATCTCTACATAGGTTAGTTTCGACTCTTTAACATGTAAGAAATAGATCTTAGTATCAATACAGGCCTTGGCCGAATGCTATAGATACTTACCTTGTGGATTTTAAATCCCGAAACTCACCGAATAACTAGGGAACACACAGACTATGGTGTACCTTCGGGAAAAGAATTTCTCCTTCCTTGTAGTCGACTGATCCTTAGATCTATTAACTTGTTAGTTTTGGCTATTTTGAATAATTATGAACTAGATCTAAAACACCAAAATAGGCCTTGGCCGAATATTCCTTACCTTAGATCTTGGAAGATTTCTTCCTTATGGTCGACTTATGGACAGATCTCGAAGCCTTCTTTCCAAGTTTCAACTAACACAATAATGGGGTTAGATTTTCTGGTTTCGGTTAATCTTAAAAGAAAAAGGATGAACTGAATGAGATCTTACCCTTACTTGAAGAAATCGACAACCCCTTTGCTTTAAGTCCTTCAAAGATTCGGCTAAGGCTAGAGGGGACTTATTTTCGACTTTTGGAAGATTATGAGAAGAAGAGAATAAGTTACTCGCTTTCAGAATGGAGATGGAAAGATTTCACTAGAACACAAAGTGTTTTGCTAGATGGATTAAAGAAGAAGAAAAGAGAGTGATAGTTTTGGAGAGAAAAGAGAGACGATAGGGAGGCCAAAGTGCTTAATGAAATTCGACTATAGCCTCCCCCTTTACAACCTTGGCCGAAAATACCATCCAAGGAGTCCCTCAATCGGCCAACTCTCCATATCTTGATAAATTTTATCTTTTAATTATCACCTTAATAAAATTAATCCCATCAATTATCTCTTCTTTTATCCACTTAAAATAAAAGGAATTTAATCCACACTTGAGCACACCCTTTAGCCGAATTTTAAAGAGAATAAAACTCCTCACATAAGTTCCTTAGTGCCGTCCACCTCCTTTGCTTCTTCTAGCAAAATAAAATCATTTATTTACTTTCCACGTTGCTCGAACCTAGGCCCATTTGCATAGCTTGTAGCGTCACCTACCGGGCCTTAAATGGTGCCTCCAAGCCACTTAAACAAGCTTATGTTTGTGTCAAATTTCTTCTATTAATTTTCTTAAGGCCACCTTGTTTTAGTTTCCTCTTTTACTTAACATTTCTAAATCTTTTCCTTACATTTCCAGGTTTCCAAAAATGTTCACTTTCCTATTTTAACTTAACATTTCCAAGTTTCCAAAATGTTCACTTTCCTATTTTAACTTAACATTTCCAAGTTTCCAAAATATTCACTTTCTAAGTTTCCAAAAATTTTCATCATACATTCATAATACATAAGTCATGCCATTTCGTATAATTAAATCAGAAATACATAGGCCCATTTTCAGGATGTCACAGTTCTACCCCCTTAAAATAATTTCATCCCCGAAATTGCTTGGCTAAAATAAATGAGGGTATTGCTGTCGCATTGCCTCTTTTGGCTCCCACGAAGCTTCCTCCGATCCATGATTGCACCACAACACTTTGACTAGGGGAACTGACTTCCTCCGTAATATTTTCACGTCTCGTTCCAAGATCTGAATCGGCTCTTCCTCGTATGATAAGTCTGGCCTTAGCTCCACTTCTTCAACTGGTACCACGTGAGACGGATCTGATCGGTAGCGACGTAGCATGGATACATGGAATACGCCGTGCATCTGCTTCAACTCCGGTGGCAACTCTAGCTGGTGTGCCACTGGTCCTACTCACTTCAATACTTGATAGGGTCCTATAAACCTTAGGCTTAGCTTTCCTTTCCGACCAAATCTCATCACCTTCTTCTAAGGCGAAACCTTCAGAATACTTTGTCTCCCACATCGAATTCGATTTCCTTCGCTTAAGATCTGCGTCGACTTCATCTATCGATGCTTCCTTCAACCGTGCACGAATTATCTCAACCTTCTCTTCAGGCTCTGCTACTAATTCTGGTCCCAAAACTCGACGTTCTCCCAATTTCATCCAACATGTAGGATTCCGACACTTCCGACCATACAACGCTTTATAAGGTGCCATTCAAATACTTGTCTGATAGCTGTTGTTGTAGGCAAATTCTGCTAGAGGCAAATATTCCTCCCAACTTTCTCTGAAATCCATCACACAACCCCTCAACATATCCTCCAATACTTGGATTACCCATTTAGATTGCCCATCTGATTGTGGATGAAAAGCCATAGTGAAATCCAACTTAGTGCCTAAAGCTTGATGAAGTGCCTTCCAAAATCGAGACGTAAATCTTGGGTCTCTATCGAAATGATAGACACCGGCACTCCATGTAGCCTCACAATTTCTGCTACATATAATTTAGTCAATTTTTGAAGAGAATAATCAACCCTTACCGGGATAAAATGCGCGGACTTGGTCAAATGGTCCACTATTACCCATACCAAGTCCTTCTTAGTAGGCGTAAGAGGAAACCCACTAACGAAGTCCATGGTAATTCTTTCCCACTTCCACTACAGAATCTCGATTGGCTGAAGTAATCCCGATGGAACTTCATGTTCAGCCTTAACTTGCTGACATGTCAGACATTTGCCAACAAGTTCAGTAACTTCCTTTTTCAGACTAGGCCACCAAAACTGTTCCCTTAGGTCTCCGTACAACTTAGTGCCTCCAGGATGCATAGCATAAGGGCTACCATGCGATTCCTAAAGAATCTTTCACCTAAGTTCCTTATCCTTATGCATACAGACCTTGCTCTTGAAACACAGCACTCCTTCGCCATTAATGCCATAATCTTCCAACTTTCCATTCTGCACTTGGTGTAGCTTAGCACTTAAGTTCTCATCAGCCAACTGTCTTTCTTTCACTTCATTCAACCACGTCAGCTTGACTTGCAACTCGCCAACAAAGCTTCCATCATCATACAAACTTAAATGGGTGAACATTACCTCGGATCCGACACCACATTCGACTTAGGGCATCTCTACTACATATGCCTTGCGGGTGATATTCTATCGAATCATAGTCCTTCAACAATTCAACCCACCTTCGCTACCTCAAGTTTAACTCTTTCTGAGTCAAGAAATACTTAAGGCTCTTGTGGTCATGTAGATCGTTGACTTTTCTCCATAAAGATAGTGCCTCCACACCTTCAAAGCAAAGACCATCGCTACCAACTCCAAGTCATGGGTTGGGTAGTTAACCTCATCTGCCTTAATCGCCGAGACGCATAAGTGACTACTTTACCATCCCGCATCAAAACACATCCTAATCCCGTGTCGCGAGCGTCACAAGACACCACAAAATCCTTTCCCGCCTCCAAATGAATCAACACCGGAGCTTCAATCAAAACCCTCTTGAGATTTTCAAAACTCTCCTGCTGCTTATCCGTCCATACAAAGGGTACTTCCTTCCTTAACAACTTTGTTAAAGGCGCGGCTATTGACGAAAATCCTTCTACGAACCTTCTGTAATAGCCTGCCAAACCCAAGAAACTACGAATCTTCACCACTGACTTGGTGGTTTCCAATCCAACACTGCTTCAATCTTTCTAGGATCCACCTTTATTCCTTTTGCTGACACCACATGCCCTAAGAATGCAACCTCCTTAAGCCAAAATTCACACTTTCTGAATTTGGCATAGAGCTTCTTTTCCCTCAATACTTGCAGCATAATCCGGAGATGCTCATCATGCTCCTCTTCTGACTTGGAGTACACTAGGATGTCGTCGATGAACATAACGATGAACCGATCCAAATAGGGTTGAAAAACCCGGTTCATCATATCCATGAATGCGGCTGGGGCGTTTGTCAACCCAAACGGCATTACTACAAACTCAAAATGGTCGTATCTTGTCCTAAAGGCTGTCTTATGGATATCTACCTCCTTCACCTTCAATTGATGATATCCCAACCTCAAGTCAATCTTTGAGAACACTGCCGCCCCCTTAAGTTGATCGAATAGGTCATCAATCCTCGGCAAAGGATACTTGTTCTTGATGGTCAGCTTATTTAATTGACGATAGTCTATGCACATACGCATAGTTCCATCCTTCTTCTTCACAAATAAGACCGATACTCCCCATAGAGACACACTGGGTCGGATAAACCCACGATCCAGCAATTCTTAGATTTGAGCCTTGAGCTCAACCAACTCCTTTGGTGCCATTCTATAAGGGGCAATTGACACAGGAGCTGTTCCCGGCAGCAAGTCAATTCCAAACTTTACCTTCCTCTCTGGGGTATTCCTGGTAATTCCTCTGGGAACACATCCTCAAAGTCCCTTACTGTTCTAACTCCACTAACACCTTCTTCCTTTTCATCTAGCGACTTACGAAGGCTAAAACACCTTGCACCCTTTACTTAACCATCTTTTCAAATTTTTTAAGTCTCAAACTACATTAGATAAGTAGTTTCTTCTTTCTCCTATCATTACTACCACTTCATCTTCCGGGTCCTTAGTTTCATTCGTTTAGCCGCACAATCCAACACGACTCAGTGCTCTACTAACCAATCCATACCAAGTATGAGGTCAAATTCTCCGAAGGGTAACTCCATTAAGTTAGCTCGAAAGTTCACTCCCTGAATTTCTAGGGATACACTCTGAAAGATCTTATCCACCACTACAGTTTGGCCTAATGGGCTTACTACAGTCATCTCCCTATCAGAAAGTTCAGAGTCTAGGCCTAGTGTTTCAACTACACTACAGGCAACATAAGAATGGGTCGAACCCACATCAATAAGAGCAAAATAGGGCTTGCCATGAATGAGGAACGTACCGGTTATGACGTCTGGTGTGTCTTCATCCTCCTTACGGCGAACTGCATAAACCAAACCCGGCTGCCTTGCCTCAATGTTAGCAGCACCTCGGCCCGGTGTTCCACGTCCTCTACCATTTCCTCGATTATTCGGACCGCGACCTCGCTGAGATTGCTGTCCCCCTCTACCAGCCTGATTAGCATTCTGAGCTGCTGGGCGATTCTCATCTAGTTTTTTGGCATCCTTGATCATATGGTCCTTTGACCCACATCCTAAACACCCACTGCCTTTCTTCTAGCATTCGCCTAAGTGTTTCTTCCCACACCGATCACAAGGACGACATCGCCTCCTGCACCAACTTGTCGACCCATGCCCATCACTCGGGCTTTTTTGCACATTTCTCAACGATCCCGACGACCCATAACCCTCTTGGGTCTATTTCTATCGAGCTCGCTTAACCGAGTCCTTGATTCCTCGGCTACCTTAGCCTTTTCTACTAACGCGAAAAACTCCCTCTCCTGATATGGAGCTATCAATAACCTTAGATTATCCATTAAACCATCTTCAAACCGTACATAACGCTTCATGCTCGTAGCCACTACTCCTCGAGCATATCGGCTTAACCTCGTAAATTCAAATTCATATGTCAAGCATCGACTTGTTCCCTTGAACCAGTCCTAGAAAAGCCTTCCTCTGCTCATCAATATAACATGTGCCAACATACTTCTTTTGATATGCCTCCTTAACATACTCCCAGGTCAGATCCTCAGCAGTGGCACCATCCCTCACTGTTAACAACCATTGATACGCTCCATCGTGTAGTAGTGCCACCATTCCTTTCAACTTCTCCTCTGGGGTCAGATCGAGCTCATCCATAATGCGCTCGGTTGCTTCCAACCAATATTCAATTTGTCTTGGGTGCCACACCGATACTCCACAAAATATTTCAAATTTCATTGGCTCGAGTCGCTCGGTGCAGATTTACGAGCTCCCATATTTCCACCCGCGTCAGCCACCATTTCCAAAACTCGTAGCATAACTTGCAACACAGCATCATCCCCTGTCTGAGCTTGCTGCTCGACACCAATAGCTGGGGGTGGCGGTGGCGGTGGTAACTCATTGTCAGACCCTTGACCCGATCTAACGGGTTCTGACACAATCATTCTTCCTCACCGCGTCCATGACGACCGCGTCCTCTAGAACTCATATTTAACGACGCGCTTTAATCTGATTAAGAAATTTTATGAATTAGCCTTTATTCCACTAATTAACCGTGAAGAAGTTTTATAAAAAGAATTTTAGGAGTGGTTCTTTCGTATTCATACATGCACACAGTCTTTACATTCATACATCCATCAATCAATTATAAACTTTCGTTCATTCAGAGAAATGTTGTAGTTTTCATTGTTGTTGTTTTTCCACTACCCAGGGGTATTTTCGTAATTTGTCCTACAGGGGTATTTTCGTAATTTGTCAAAATAAGGTTCCTTGGTGATTTTGTTAGTAAGGGTATTTTGGTAATTTTTTCATTCCCGGGGGTATTTTGGGAAATTTTGAAATTTGAGGATATTTTGGTAATTAACCCGGGTAAATTTGTAAATCTTAATAAATCGAGGATACTTTGAAATTTTACAAAACTTGAAGGTTATTTCTAAGAATTTGTTTTCCAAATCAGTGTTGTTGCAGAAATTTTTTTGAAGATCAGGGTTATTTTGGTAATTTTACAGGTTAGGGGCAATTTCGTAATTTTCCAAAATCAAGGTATTTTGATATTTTGCAAATTAGGGTTTTTGAACGTTTTATTAAGTAATGTAATTTTGATAAGAGTTGTGGGTATTTTGAAAATTTCATAAACCAAGGGCATTTTTGTAATTTTACCACTAGGGGTATTTTTGTAAAAAAAAATTTAAATCGAAAATATTTTGAAATTTTTCCAAAGTAAGTTTTTGCTACTATTCAAGGGGTAATTTGGTGATTATAAAACTAGGGTTTTCATAAAAAAAAAAACGGCTAGTCCCTTTCGGGTTTTAGTTATGGGTTTATCCATGATTAAGTCCTCTTGGTTAGGGTGAACCGAGGTTACACACCAAGTAGGATTCGAGTGGAGAGGAGGTGAGTCACTAGGACTACTTAAATACCAAGCTCCCACCGAAACCAATCCTAGACATGCATACCATGGTTCCACACCCTAACTCGGCGACTTAATCATGGGTTTGTTTAGTTAGGCATTTAAGTCTTATGTTTTTGTTGGGGTATACTAGTCCTAAGGTTCAAGTACTTAATCTCTATTCTACGTTCCATAAAAGCCCATACATTTCACATATTCAAATCACTTCAAAATTCAAGTACTTACCGGTGGATCATGGGTCGAGACTTAGTGGGCCATGCCAAAAAACTCTTAATTCACAAAAATTCTTTTGGGCTTAACTTTGAAATGTTTTGGGCCTTAAACCCAAGGCCGAGAATTTAAAATTGGGCTCGATACCAAATTGAAACACCCCAAACCCTACCCACGAGCCTTGACCGATCTCGTATGTTCCCTGTAAACCATTTCAAATTCTTTTGTTACTTAGAAAAACTTATGTGTTTTAAAGAAAGATTGTTTTGGGTTGGGCTTGAGTTGAAACAAGTTTATTTCTTTTTAAAGAAAAACCCTTACTTTAGGTGACAAAACGTTTGGGCTTATTTTAAAATAGATTTATTTAATCTTTTAATAAATAAAAGTTTGTAAGCTTAATAATAAAAGCAAAGTAAAGTAGGGTTACTATGGCCTTATTACATCAAATAAATCCCAACATAAAAATTCAAAATACTTAAAATAAAATAGTCCAAATAAAATAAATGAACTCCTTCTTTGTGCATGGCTATCCCTACATCTCGCCTACCAGTCCATCACCGGTCGTCACCTAAAAGTAATCCCACAAGGGTGAGTCAAACAGACTCAATGTGTAACCAACACTAAAATTTAACAATTTAGGCATACATTATCATACATGTTCATAAACAAATAAAAAATAATGATGCAACCCGAACCCAAACCTAGATAGCCATCCGCTACACGTCCCCGCACCAACCTCGCACACCGTGGGACTACTAAGTCAACCTCCATCCGCTACACACCATCAAAGGCGATCATTGCAATCCACGTGCTCATCGCCTTTATAAAATTCGTGGTCTTAGGTCACCACATTCGTAATTCGTGGTCTTAGGTCACCACATTCGCTTATCGTAGTCTTAGGTCACCACATTCGATTTCGTGGTCTTAGGTCACCACATTAACTTCCCTTTTCATATAACCCATATGCCCCATATCATACATATCATGCAATATCATACCTTAATTCACATTCTTATCACTTTTCATATTCTTTTCACTTTTCACATGTTAAAATAACATATATTCATATTCCTAGTAGGAGTAGGAAACGTGCTGAGTACTTTGTACCATAACATGGTACCTTAGCCATATTCACATTCTTATAAACATGTACATGTTAATTATTGCCATAAATCTTATTAAAAGATAGTGTGGGGTACACACCTGATTCACTTAACAATTTCACTGAAATCTCAAAATCCGATCTACTGCCTTAGATCTTTAACTCCCTACATTCGGCCCATATTAAAGTTTTAATGAAAACCCATTCGGCCACAAAATCAAATCCTAGTAGGATTTGTACACTAAAACTTATCTTGATGCCGATTTTCTTATCACTCAAATCCCGAAAACTTTGCTATACTCCTCCTTGTATTCGGCCAAACACTGGATCTCTACATAGGTTAGGTTCGGCTTTTTAACATGTAAGAAATAGATCTTAGTATCAATAAAGGCCTTGGCCGAATGCTATAGATACTTACCTTGTGGATTTTAAATCCCGAAACTCATCGAATAACTAGGGAATACGCGGCCTATGGTGTACCTTCGGGAAAAGAATTTCTCCTTCCTTGTAGTCGACTGATCCTTAGATCTATTAACTTGTTAGTTTTGGCTATTTTGAATAATTATGAACTAGATCTAAAACACCAAAATAGGCCTTGGCCGAATATTTCTTACCTTAGATCTTGAAAGATTTCTTCCTTATGGTCGACTTATGGATAGATCCCGAAGCCTTTTTTTCGAGTTTCAACTAACACAACAATGGGGTTAGATTTCTTGGTTTCGGTTAATCTTAAAAGAAAAAGGATGAACTGAATGAGATCTTACCCTTACTTGAAGAAATCGACAACCCCTTTGCTTTAAGTCCTTCAAAGATTCGGCTAAGGCTAGAGGGGACTTATTTTCGGCTTTTGGAAGATTATGAGAAGAAGAGAATAAGTTACTCGCTTTCAGTAATGGAGATGGAAAAGATTTCGGCTAGAACACAAGGTGTTTCGGCTAGATGGATTAAAGAAGAAGAAAAGAAAGAGTGATGGTTTTGGAGAGAAAAGAGTAGACGATAGGGAGGCCAAAGTGCTTAATGAAATTCGGCTATAGCCTCCCCCTTTACAACCTTGGCTGAAAATACCATCCAAGGAGTCCCTCAATCGGCCAACTCTCCATATCTTGATAAATTTTATCTTTTAATTATCACCTTAATAAAATTAATCCCATCAATTATCTCTTCTTTTATCCACTTAAAATAAAAGGAATTTAATCTACACTTGAGCCCACCCTTTAGCCAAATTTTAAAGAGAATAAAACTCCTCACATAAGTTCCTTAGTGCCGTCCACCTCCTTTGCTTCTTGTAGCAAAATAAAATCCTTTATTTGCTTCCCACGTTGCTCGAACCTAGGCCCATTTGCATAGCTTGTGGCGTCACCTACCTGGGTCTTAAGTGGTTCCTCCAAGCCACTTAAACAAGCCTATGTTTGTGTCAAATTTCTTCTATTAATTTTCTTAAGGCCACCTTGTTTTAGTTTCCTCTTTTACTTAACATTTCTAAATCTTTTCCTTACATTTCTAGGTTTCCAAAAATGTTCACTTTCCTATTTTAACTTAACATTTCCAAGTTTCCAAAATGTTCACTTTCCTATTTTAACTTAACATTTCTAAGTTTCTAAAATGTTCACTTTCTAAGTTTCCAAAAATGTTCATCATACATTCATAATACATAAGTCATGCCATTTCGTATAATTAAATTAGAAATACATAGGCCCATTTTCAAGATGTTACATCATCACTATAACCGAAACTTTATTTCCTCTCATTCTTTCTTCTCGTGTTCTCCTCTTGCAATGGTTTAAGCAGGGTTGGTCAATCTCTCCTTCTTTTACGACTCGTCTGTAATCACAAGGTAATGGTAATTCTTTCTCTTCTTTCATTTCGATTCGTCTTTACGTCTCCCATAGCCAAAGTGGATATTTCACTTTCTTCTTATTCTTAACTAATCCCTTCTTTTCTTCTCTTAACATAGAATGTTTACTTCGGTTAAATCTCATAGCCGAACCTATCTTGGGTTAGTTCTTCATTGATCAAGGTAGGGCGTTTCTCTCTAATTCTTTTTGTTTCTTCTCTATTCATTTTTCTCTTTGCTATAACCTAATCTTTATCTCTACTTAGGCCGATTGTTTTAAGGATCAAGCAACTCTCTCCTGTGCTCATTAATCTTTCAGATTTTGAAAAGTGGTGGTAAGAGTCTAAACCCTTGTTAGATAACCTCCATTTTTCACTGTGGTACCTTATTGATCGATATTTCTTCATGGAAGCAAGTGATAGCCAGTCTAAGGGGGTAGCGATAAGGGAGTTTAAGGAGAGTGGACTCGTAGACCTTGCTCCCAAGTTCAAATGGCGTAAGGTGTCAGCGATTCAAAATTTTTCACCGGGTTGTGGAAGGGAGCCAACATCTGTTTGGGATAGGCAAATTATTGTTGTTCGCGCTAGTGAGGGTAAGTGTTAGTAAATTGGATGGTTAGTTGTGGATTAAAGATCTTCCATTTCTATTGCTGTAAGTTAATCGTGTGGTATGTTCGCATAGGTGACGGCGATCAAGAGTGTATAGTTCTTCGAGTAATCAGGTCTGTAATCTCACACTTTTACTCGTTTTGTTTTGTATTATATGTGTCAGCTAAAAGCCGAAATACCTTTAATGGGTAAGCAGTTGAGATAAACCAGGTGAGTAAATTTACGGTTATACCCTCTTGGGTAAGATTAGCATAACTGTGTGTATTCTGATTCTCTAACATATCGGTATATTCATGCATACTCTAAGTTAATATGATATGTTGCATGGGATTGGGATATTGATGATCGGGGAAGTGTAATCCGGTGGCTCTGCCACATACTCTGGTGACTCTGTCACAATCTGTCTGGTGGCTATGCCATGTATATTTTGTTAATCTGGTGGCACTATCATAAATTCGGCGATGAGCAGCATGACTGCCATCGAGGTGTGTAGCGGATGGAGGGTTGATTGTAGAAATCCCCACAAGTGTGTTGGGTTGGTATGGGTAGTGTGTAGTGGATGGTTTACTAGGTTGGGTTGGGGTGCATTGCATACATTACCTGCTTTACCATGCTATTAGGGCTCAGGCCCAGTTTGCTTCTATATGGGCTTAGGCCTAATCCACTTTTGTGGGCTCTGGCCCAGTATTTGTTCGATTGGGGAATTGCACACTGAGTTCTCGTAACTCACCCCTTTTACTTAAATTTTGCAGGTAATTCCCAGCTTTGAGGATTTGGAGCTGAGGTGGACTCTGTGGTGGCCATACATCATAACTATAGTAATTTTCATTTCATTTTGCTATAAATTTTTATTTTAAACTTGGGTTTATGTTTTGTAATAAGGCCTTTAAGATTTTACTTTGGTTTAGCCTTTAATTCGGTTGTTATTTATTATTAAATGTTCAATACGTGGTTTTCTTAAAACATTAATAATTACTTTCCAAAATGTTAACAAACGGTTTACAAACTATAATGGATAAAACTCTGGGTTCTCTTAAACGTCGTAAACGATTTTATTAAGATGTCTCATGTGTATAACCCACTAAATCTATTTTTTTTGTGTTAACAAGTTTTTGGTAATATTGATAATGGCAATAACAATGTTTTTCTTAATTTGAAAACCATACAAACAAATCCTGAATTTCACAAGCATCAAAACTCGAAATTTTGAACGAATGGGAAGTATCTTTAACAACCTTTTCATGTGACATGCCAAATTTGGTCGTAGCATCTAGGCTGGGTTTGGGGTATTACATAGCATCATGGGCTCGTAGGCCCATTTTCACTATTTGACTGCTAAGGTTGCAGGGTCGCCCGAGTCGATTGTAGACCTACTGTAGGGTCGATAAGCTTACCTGGACCCCTAACTGACTAAATGACTGTTATACCCCTGTGTGATGTATATATATATATATGAACATGTATAACTGTATTTTAGCATGTTATTTAAATTATATTGAATACATGTATAATACCATGGTATGTCATGACATGATTGTATGATGCATTGCATGGGGATAGGTTTTATATTGATCGGAGGAAGTGTACTGAAAGGCTTCGAGCCTAAATTATTGGCAGCCCAACTGTATATTACTGTATAGTGCCTCATTCGGTGCTCTTTGGAGTGCAGGGAAGGGTGGGTTGATTATATCCCTACATGGAGTGTAGGGTTGGATGTAGATGGAGTGTAGAGGCTAGATGGGTAGGTTGTATACTGTTTAAATATGTTACTGCACTGATCATTGATACTGTAATGGGCCAGGGCCCAAACACATAACTGTTTTGTACTGAGATCGGTTAAAGCCCAAACTGATATTGACACTGATAATGAAAATGGCTTAGGCCCAGACTGTGTTTGTTTTCTGTCTGTTTGCTTATATGGGATTACACACTGAGTTTTTGCAAACTCACCCTTCTGTTTTAACTGTACAAGTAATCCCTAAACATAGGCGGATCGGTGCAATGGAGGACTCAGCGGTGGCCACACAACCTATCTAATTCGATTTAGTATTTTATTATTTGGATTTAATTTTTAGGGTATTTTACTATAATAATGGCCTTTTTGAATTTTTATTTTGATTTATAACTGCTAGTAGGATAAGATGCGAGTTTTCAAAAAGACAAATGTTTTAGCAAAAATACCACGAATATGCAATCTATTTAAAACCTTCTGCGTTAAATGACGTTTTGAAAATTAATAACGTTTTAGAAGTGAAAAACTTTTTGATAATGACTCACGTTTTGAAAATGAATAACACATCTTGGAATATCATAAAATAACACAAATAGGTTAAATAGAAAATGGTTTTTCATCGACGTTACACTTTACGATAAACACTTCAATGTGACATCGCCATATTCGACCATAGCTTCTAGGCCGGGTTTGGGGTATTACATAATGTGTATAAACAATTATGCTTACCTTGTTGTTATTTTGAGTGTCATGTTCTAGCCAAAAGTATGTCAAAACTAACATAGCTAGTATGCTCACTTTTGAGCATGGTAAGTAAGTAATTTCCATTTGAACTTACTAATCATTAAAATACTTACTCTAGTTGTTTCTCCTACTTGTAGATCATCAACTTGCAGAACTCACAAAGTTGGATTAGTGTGAAGCACAAACTATCATCGAAATGGTAGAATTATGCTCATTTTGAGTTTTAGAATTGTGGCATGTATATAAGTATTTGGTTATGTAAATGGTCACTTTCTTGATGTGGATGTCATGGTTGAATTTGTGGTTAACATTGAATTTGCATGATAAGTTTGATATATAACTTATCTGATGTATGGTTTTGGGTCATGTTTGATGCCATTAGATGTCATGATTTTAAGCTTGCATAAGTTAGATATAATAATGGTTGCATAGTGAAGTAATTTAGCAAAATAAGTTGGTGAATGGTTTGAAAATGGTTATGTTTTGGTCATGAATTTTTATGCCATTGGAATCATTGTTTTCAAAGTTGTTATAGACTTAATTTGGCATGGATTGGCATGATTTTGTATTGGTAACATTGGAATATGCATAGGTGAAATGAAATGTATTTGTTAGAAGTATGAAATATGCTCTAAATGTGATTCTTGCCAAAACAAGGGTGACATCGCGACCACAAGTCCCCCAACGTCGCGACATAGATTGGCAGTGAGTGACGTCGCAACATCGAGAATTCTAAAGTTGCAACGTAACTCACTGACTGATGATGTCGTGACATGAAAACCCTAATGTTGCGACTTCAACTTGTAGATTTTGAAAATTTTCAATTAAATCCTTAACCGACCTTGGGTTTGTAAAAGAGCTTTCATAAGCTTATATATGACCTAGAATTAATTTTGCATCACATTGAAATGTGATTTATTCTAGTAAGTATGCTGAAATGGTTAAAAGTATTGAAATTTGCTATAGTTGCTCTGAAAACGAATGTAACATTTTGTGGCTCGGACCCAGCGATTGGGTCGGGCAAGGGATGTTACAAAATTTAAATAAAAATAAAAATATTATATTAAATATTTAAATATTAAAAGCACTTTTAACTTTAACCAACTGTTAATCAGCGTTGACTAGTCACGTGGTGATATTAGAACACGCTATATGTCATTTGTTTTATTTTTAATATTATATATATTATATCGATTAAAAATGTAAAAGAATCATGTATAATATATATAATTTTAAAAAAATTTAAAAATAAATTTTTATAAAATTCAAAATATATAATTATAAATTTTAAAAGTTGAAAATAATATATAAAATTGAAAAATGTTATAAAATTGAAATTTTGAAAAATATATTATTTTGACTTTTAAAATTTAAAATGATATATTTTAGAATTTTATAAAATTGTTTTTATTTTTTAAAAATCATAAATGATTTTATTTTTAATTTTAACCAATATAATGTATAATATTTAAAAAAAAGGACACGTGGCGTGTTCTAATAGTGTCACATGGTCGGTCAAAATTGGTCAATGATCAATTAAAGTCAAGAGTAATATTTTATATTTAAATATTTAATATTATAATTTTTTATATTTTTAATTTTAATTTAATGTTTTTATTTTAAATAAATTTAATTGTCACGTGACATTTTTCATTGGTTAAAATATGTCATGTGATATTTTTCCATTGATCAAAGTTGTCTAATGATTTTCTTTAAAAAAAGTTATAAAATGAACCAAAAATAGAATAAATTGCTATTTTAAATTTCAAATTGAGACGAAAAGAAATAAAAATTCAATATACTAAAAGTTAAGTCGTAAACTAAGTCTATCCAAACTCTCAATGGTTAGGCTTACATAATCATGTACATTATACATAAACCACTTTAAAGGCAACGGTTGGACTTACATTGGGTTAGATTAGAATACTAATTTTTGCAATTTAAATTTAATTATAAAAAATATAAAAAAATTAACATGATTGGATGGATGGAACTCGGTTTACACTATTGGACTCTGATATCTACTTTCCTAAGAACCCTGCAAAATGATCATGTAGCTAAATTGGAAGCAATGCACATAGAAGGCGATGTCTTTGGGGATAGATGAATGATTAGCTAATAGATATACTTTACAAATTAGCATTAATCCTCAAAGGCTTCTTGGTTGTATAATATTTTGTAATTTTCATAATTTTTGAAATTTTGAAATTTTAATTTTTTTTTTTCAAAATTCTTTTCATTTTAAAAGGTTTTGAAAATCTGAAAAACTTTTATATATTTTTGAATATTTATTTTTATTTGAAGAGGTTTTCATAATTTGAAATCATATTTTTATTTATAATATTTTGAACTTTTTATTATCTATTATAATTTTAAATTATTTACTAAAATACTATATAAAATAAAATAGTATCACTTTATTAAGTAAAAGTTGATAACTAATTTATTCCTATAAAAAACATAAGTTAAATTGAATAAAATATTTATGCATAAAATAGAAAAATAAGCATTTAAGAATATAGTTTTAACAGAGCAACTATTTTGCTTATTTATCTAACTTTTTTTTTTCAGTAAAAGGACTAAATTGTAATATGAGTTATAATATAGGGACTGCTATCACACTTTTACCTTGTATGACATGATGATCGATCAAAGTGAAAATTGTGAAGAAAGAAAATAAGAAAGGCGTCTTTGCGGTGGAGAAAACCGAGAAAGAGTGGCCTAAAAGAGAAAAACTGGAGAAGAAATGAGCGCGGGTTCAACGATTTCGAAGAAAATAAAGGAAGAAGCAGTTGAAGAAGAAGAAACAGCCAATGGAGAAGACGATAACTCCATAGCTGAGCAAGAAGAAGCATTGGTGGCTTTGATCGAGCATCGCACCAAAGAAGTCGAACACCTTGGCCAACGTATCTCCTATTACAAATCTCAGGTTCTTCCACCCTTTCTCCCTTTTCTCATGAATATCTTCCTTCTTTTTTTCTTTCTATTTTTGGGTTTTTGTCTTTTTCACCGATTGAGGGATTTTTATTGTAAAAATCTGTATATTTTCATTTGAGAAAGTTTCTTCTTTTCACCTCTTTCACTGTAATATTTCGCTTTCAATGCCTATCTTTGGAGAATGACAAGTTCAAGTAAGTGGTATTTAAGTGTAAAAGAAAAACCCAATCTTTTAATCTCATGAAGCAATAAAATTACCCACTTTTTAGAACAATCTTTTGCTTTCATTTGTTTTGTTAAGTGATATATGGGTTATCAGGTTGTTCTAGAGGTACACTATTGGCGAATCAATTGTATGCTAATAAAATTGTTTATATTGTTAAAAAAGTGTATTGATATGATGGTTTGTTTTAGTATAGGTTTGAGCTTTGGCTTTCACATTCATTCGAATCGCATTGTTTGATTCTTTTTCCTTCCTGCTTATTTGATACATAGCTTGATCAAGCAGAGAAGAGGCTGCAAGATTCACAATCTAAATTGGCTCGCCTTCGAGGACGACATAATACAGCATTTTCTAATGCTTCTCTGGCAACTAAAAGTGTGAAGGTGGAGCAGAGATCAATAAGTCCCGAACATATAAATGGAGGTTCTAAAACAAAGCAGCAGCCAAGAACTGAACTTGTAATCCCTTCTGTCAATCCGAAGATTTCACAACCCATAAAACCGGCAGGTTCAAGTGCAAAGACTACCATTGGTCTTGAAGCAAATGCTGCCTCTAGTAGAGCTGTAAAAGTAAAAGCTGAGACATCTCATAGAAATTCTTCCAATGCCGAGGTTGTTGAGAAGAAAGATAGAGGGGCTAAAAGGAAGTTTGGTATGATGATCACCACTAACTGAGTTATTTACTTATTTTTCATGTTGAATTACATGAACCTTTCAAATTTTCTATTGTATCAGAACAAAGAGAGCACAAAGAGTTGATTCCCTTGGTACGAAGCAGCTCGACACCGACCACAATTGGCTCGTACTCAAGCAATCACATATCTAGTCAGCACAAAAGAAAGCTGAGAAGTCTTTCTGTGTGTCCAGTGAATGACCAGCTCTTCGTGACCAGGTATGCTCTTTGATAAGTGAAGAGGAGCTTATGCCGTTGATCATGTGAGAATTTGCATTTGGTGGCATGATGGAAGGCCCCCTGTAACTCATTGTTTGAACTATTTAGCATGTCAATTTCTATAGTTACTTTATGTTCTATAGGATCTCATTGCTGCTACTGTTTTGGATCATTTGCAGTGCTTTGGATGGATTAGTCAATTTGTGGCAAATACAGGCTAGAGGGTAAGTTCAATTTCCTTTTTGTTTGGAACTGCTATTTGCAAGGCAAAATTTTATATAATTGAGCTTTTAATAATATAATAGTATGAAGTTGATAAGGATATATACCACCATGCTGAACTATGAATATGACGCATGTGATAGATGTGTAAGAACATTCTTTTTGCAGAAAGCTAATTTAGAGAATCCTAGAGCTTTTTAACTGACATTCATTCTGCAATTTGAGAAAAGAAAGGGGGAGGGTTTGTCTTGCTGGAATTTGACAATTTTGTGGTGTAGAAGATCCTTGCAAGTCTGTTTAGAAACTTAGCAAGAAAGATAAGATTAATGTGCTTAGACATGAGTAATGAAGGAAAAATGATATACATGGTTGGCCAAAATTTTGTTGATTAAGGTTTAATTGTGTTAGGTATAGCAAGAAGCAGTTGATGTCAAAAGTTAAAATTTGATTATCTGCACTATTTTGAAATGTGTGGTTTAATTTCTGGCTCACTACAGAAAATGCAATATCGGAGTGGTTTTATTTTGAGCACTTCTTAAGTTTTTCACTCGTATGTTTTGTGATCTCTTAACGTTGGACCTTTTTCTCTCTCATGCATGTTCTAGTTTGATTAAGGCAGCATCATGGGTTTCATGTTATTTCATTGTTTGTATTGTTTGGATGGAATTTACAAGAACATTGTTAAGATGAGATGGGTCAAAGCAGGTTGTGATTGTTGCTTTGTGCAAATTCGTGTATTACTTGGCAGTACTCAGAACCATGTCTTTTCTCCCTTTCTGTCAATCAAGTTGTAAAGGTTTCTTGTTCTTTTTTTTAACCCTTGAACTTTAGGTCATCGGCCTCTTTTCTTAGTAGCACAGACTGTGGATCCTCAGGGGAGAGAAGGTGGCCTGAAGATATTGCTTGGCATCCATATGGAAACAGCCTTTTTTGTGTATACACTGCGGATGCTGGGGATTCTCAGATATCAATACTAAATCTGAACAAAACACAAGGGGTAAGTGCGATGGTCATAATTGTGATGTGTGGAGGCTCTGAAAATGCCAAGTCCTCTGTAATTTTTTACTTGGAAGAATTAATTCCCATCTTAGAAGGCATCATTATGTAAACTAAACTCTCCTTTTGCTTGTTTGTGCAATGACAGAGAGGCCGTCTAACTTATTTAGAGGATAAGCCTCATGTTAAAGGTATCATTAACAGCATAATATTCATGCCCTGGGAAAAAAACTGTTTTGTCACTGGGGGTAGCGATCATGCAGTGGTGCTTTGGAATGAGAAAGATGAGGATATATGGAAGCCAAAATCCTTACATCGGAATCTGCATTCTTCTGCTGTCATGGGAGTTGCAGGGATGCAGCAAAAAAATGTTATTTTGTCAGCTGGGGCCGACAAAAGAATTATTGGATTCGATGTGCATGTTGGAAGAGCAGACTACAAGCACCAAATAGAAAGTAAATGCATGAGTGTTCTACCAAACCCTTGTGACTTCAACCTATTCATGGTTCAAACTGGGTAAGTAACGTCTATTTCTCAACCAGTAAACTTATTCAATCTGTGATGGTTATTTACCTTTTACATTTCTAGCTTACCTACTGCATTCTTTAATATATAGCATTTTTGCAACAAACTTCTGAACATTGTTTTAATTGCATCTGTTCCAGGATTCTAGTGAATTATATATAACCAGGCTTTTACCTAACTAGTAGATTTTTTAATTTCTTTTTTGAGTAACTAGTTGATTCAGGTGTATATTGTACATCATTTTCCATTTTAGGTGGCATTGTTAAGATATGATTTTTAGATATGTTTAGTATGGTAGCAATTTCGGGTCTTCTATTGCTCCTGTCATGTTAATTCTGTATCCTAGTTCAAGAGAAACGGGTTGGCAATTGCTGTGTTGCTCAGACTCAGTATTTTTCTTAAAGTACCTGTATTGGACACCCTTTCCCGACACATGTGCAGGCATGAGCTTATGGATATAACCCTTCAAGGACCCTTTAAATACATGAAAAAAAACTTAGAAAAAGTCGAGCGTACCTATGTCAGGCACATATCCTTATCTGACTTTCATATCCAAGTCCAAGTAACATAGGGCAATTGTGTAGTTTTCAGTTTGCCCCTTAGATTGTTGCCTTTTGGTGTAACTTGTAATGAACGCTATATGTATCACAAGAAGTTTTGAACTTTATCTTAATTTTGGAGTTTTGGACAATGAGATGTATCCTTTTTTCAGGGCCCACGAGAGGCAGCTTCGGCTCTATGATATTAGATTGAGGCATACAGAACTGCATTCTTTTGGGTGGAAACAAGAAAGTAGTGACTCACAATCAGCTTTGATAAATCAAGCTTGGTCTCCTGATGGTTTATACCTCTCATCTGGTTCAGCAGACCCTGTTATCCACATATTTGATATTAGGTATAATGCCCGGAGGCCATCCCAGTCGATAAGAGCTCATCAGAAACGAGTTTTTAAAGCTGTATGGCATTACTCTTTACCACTTCTCATTTCCATATCTTCTGATCTACAAATTGGACTGCACAAGAGGTAGATGTTCCGTCTTCATAGCTCTCAGCGTTTCATTCCCATGAGTGCACAACTTCTTCCTTTCAGCTCATTTTGATCCGATTCTTGATCCTCATTTTGCCTTGGATCCGAAATCTTGCAACTTGTTCTGAAAGAGGAATTTGTCAGTGAGCAGGTTCTGACAATCAAGGAAAACCTAGCCGGTACTGAACTGAACCCACATATTGCCATGTTTTCATTACATCAAAAGATTTTTTTTTTTAATGTATTTTATATCATTAATTCATGGTTCCCTTTTTGTTGGGTGTCAATTCGCTCTGCTTCGTGTTGCATGCATGCATTTAAGCCTTGGTAGAAAGCTCTTTTTAACTTTTATATGCTGGAGACTCGTAGGAAAGCGAAAGCAACTTTGTCACTTGGATGACTTGGATGTAAGTGTGAGATATAGATGTGTTCGATACAGGTAGTTCAATTTTTCTAAGATTTTTTTTTTCCCCGAGTATTTTTAGAATCATATTTTATATCCATGCCCGTATATGCGTAGTACATAGATATCGAATATTATCATTGACCTTGCTCAAAGGTGAGGGGCTTGCTTACCTTTACATGGGTTAGAGTTCTTTTAGACATTCCAATTTGTAGAAAATCAATGGGGGCTTACCTTTTCCCTATATTCAAAATAGTAAAACTTATGAACATAGTAAAATATATTTATATTTATATAAATACCCAATTGAGAATATATATTTATATAAAAATTATAATTTAAAATGAACTTACAATTATTTATTTTAAGATTATTACACCAAATTAAGCAATAAATTTTATTTTAAAATATTATGGTATTCATATTATAAATAATTTACCTATAAATGCATATAGAAAAATTAATATAGACTGATTACATATTTACTTTTATTGATATTATTCTTTAAATATTTATTTATATTTTGAAATTAAATTAAATTAATATTGATATAATATAATGACTAATATTTTTATTATATTATTATAAAAACATCAAACAAAGTATAATGTGATTTGATAACCTTAGAAAAAGAATTCTAAATAGAAATTTAAGATATACAATGATTAGATTTTTATTTTCTCATGGTATTTTATTGTTTATTAGATTACTACATTTACATTTACATTTACATTTACATTTGAATTATATTTTATTTTTATATATTTATACTTTGAATTCAACTTTAAAAATTGGTTAATTTTTATTTAAAATTAAAATCTACCCATAACCAGTTGCGTAACGTGTGATATTGAAACTAAAGTATATATTGCAGTTCAATGATCCGACTCTAGTGGTTGACCTCTTGACTTTTTTGTGCTCGTTGACTCGACTTTCTTTTGATTGCCTCCATGCTTTTATCTAATTCGTCTATTTATATTACTTTTGCATAAATAATGACATTTAAACGTCATTAAGCGCTAGGGGTCTCCTTGACTTCCAAAATATCTGGCAGGAAAAAAGAAAACACAAAGAAAGATCATTTGTGTTGATTGTGAGATTTGATACACACAGATAAATGGACCATTTGCAAAATTTTGTAATTATCCACTAATTATCTTTGCTTTTTGGGGGGTGTAGCAGCTCACCATTCTCAATATATTGCTTCATCTTCCTAAACACTTCTCTCTCTACATTGTTGCTGCGGGTATTTTTAGGGTAAATTATTCTATTAATCATTCTAAATATGGGTTATTTCTATTTTAATCATCTTAATTTTTTTATTAATTTAGTCACCCTAAATTAAAAATTAATCATTTTACCGTCAATGGTAGGAAAGACTATCAGTGCTTTTTCACCTTAGTTACTCTAAAAATATGGTAAACTACCGGTCAATCATTCTAATATGATCATTGTAAAATTAATTTATATAAATACACCATTAATCTTTTGTTACTATTTAATGGTTGAGTGAAGAATTAAAAAAATTTAAGTGACTAAAATAATAACAATTGCTATTTAAAAAGAGTTGTAAAAAGTAGGGTGATTTTATCCTTTCATTTTTCCTTTTTGGACTAATGGAATTGAAAATTTGAGCTGCATTTTTTCCTTCATCTGTTTTAATTGACGCGCTTTCAGCAACGCGTTTTCTGTCGCTGAACGTAAAATGTAGACAGAAGACACAGCCCAAAACAAATTGAAGAAAAAGTGGGCCATTTCCATTTCTAATTTTGTCTGCGAATTGTAAATGAAAGGTTTAAACTTTTTCTTTGTCAATTTTGTCTTTTTTAAAGACATCAATTTATATATATATATATATAAAACACTCCAAATCTCTCTCAATCCACTTCACATTTGATTTTTTTGTTGTCGTTGTTTTGTCTCATGCATATATATCCTTTACCTAGTTTATAAAAGAGAGTTCCGCCGGTTTAGTTAGTTGGAGATGGGAAATTGCTGCTCGGACGTCGGTGGCGGTATGGCAGCTGTGAGTGGTGCCGCTTCCTCCGCCGCTACTGGCAACCAAAACGATGCTGTCGACATGTACTTGAAGTCTCACGGTATCCACGGCCTTTTCTCTCAGATCGAGGTCTTTTTTCCTTTTTCTCTTGAGTTACTTTATTAATAATTGACTAAATGGCTAGTTTTGCCTTATAATGGATGGTGGAATTTACTTTGTTACCTACTAGATGATTGGCTAATCGATTTAATATTGCTATTATTAGTCTTAGTATTTGTATTTAGATTTATAGTTCGATTTTCATCATGTTGACTACACAAGCTATTTTCTGTTTCATTTTCTCTAAATTATCTGAAATCTCCAATCTCTGTGCTCTTGCATTGATTCTTTTATGCAAAACCATGTACGCAGTTATCATTTTCTGCTACGAGTTTGCGAGACCGGGATGTTTTCTCCAAGGTATGCACGTTACGAATACATGCTATGAAGCATGGACACGGACACGTAATACTGGTATTTACACGATACTGATATCTGGCGACACGATAATTTTTAAAAATGAGGACACGAGTATGGCAGGATACTTAAAATAAAAATATTTTTTATTATATATATATATTATGTTAAAATACTCAATGTAAATGAAAATATTGATATTTTACATTAATATATAATTAATTCTTTTCCATTAAGTTGTCTTATCATTAAATAAAATATAACAAAATATAGTAATATATATTTTAAGTTCATTACACAAAACATGTCATATCAAATTTAAATTTAAAGTTCAACCAATATGCTTAAGAAGGCTTGTACAAAAAGAAGCAAAAAAAGAACAATTTTTTAGTTCAATTCATAGCATTAGCATTTTCCATATCTTCTTCTTCATTGGCAAAAATTACCATCTCCAAATCCGGTTCATCAAGAGATAAGCTAGCAACTCCAAGAATTCCAACTCCTTCAAATGAGTCAAATACATCACCTCCAACATCCCACATCTTGTTCTCTCTTTCTTTATAATGAGGAGTTTTTCTTGAAAGTAATCGAAGATTAGTATGCACAAATACTAAATCTTCGACACGTTGAGGATTAATCTTATTTCTCCTTATGGAATGGATAAACGAATATGTACTCCAATTCATCTCACAACAAGATGATGAAGAAGGTTGTCCAAGAAGTTTCAAAGCTAAGTTTTGGAACAAAGGTACTGAAGCCCCATGAACTAACCACCAAGACTTGGGATCCAAAAGCCATCTATCTTGTAGTGAATCAAATGAATCAAACATATCTAGTGCTCCCGAAAATCACGCAAACTCTTGGAAAACCATCTTCCTTTCTTCGGTATAAGGAAAATAACTTCTTAAGCACTTATTCCTTTCCTCTGAGATCTCTACATCTTTATGTGGAGGAAGGCGATTTGGAACCTCATTAAGCCAATCACTACAATAATACCTATGTAAACAAATAAATTTTTAATTTTAATTGATAATAAATAAAACAAGTATAAAAGAATAAAAATAAGTATAAATGTAATATATGTTATCTAAGTTTACCTTGGATTTAAAGAATGAGCCATACAATGAAGTGGTGTACTACTCTTAGTCCATCGATCAATAAGAATATTATATAGGACTTCATAAAAGATTGATTTTTCATCTCCTTTCTTCCCTTCATGCCTATAAATGCTTGTCTTCACTTTTTCGATCATTTCATCCCACATCTCATAAACCAAGTGAAGAGTAGGTTTATCTGTATCCATAATTCGAAGCATATCATATATAGGTTCCGTAAAAGTAAGGATATAATCAATTTTATCCCACCAAAGGTCATCCAAAATTTTTCCTTCACTAAATAGGCTTTGGAAACGCATCTTCTTTATAAGTAGACCATTCATCACTAATAACCATATTTTGGAGACCCTGCTTTAATGAGCTTGAATCTTTTAACATCACAATCATAGAAGCAAATCGAGTATCCGCAATGACAAGTAATTTCAAAGGCACAAAAGAATTAAATATTGCCAACCTCATAGAGTGATTCATAATGAAGTTTCTTATAAAGATAGCATCATCACCAACATTATTAATCCAACACAAAACATCATATGTAGCCTCATTCTTTTCGATATTTTTGTAGCACATATATTTTAAGAGCAAGATTAAGAGTATGTACCACACAAGGAGTCCAAAAGATATGAGGATGTTGTGTCTCTACTAATGATCCCGCGGCTTTACAAACTGGTGCATTGTCGGTTATCACTTGAACAACATTTTGTGCCCCAACTTCACTTATGGCATCTTTAATTAAAGTTGCCACGTAAAACTTATCCTTGTACTCCTTTTCACAATTGATGCCTTTTAAGAAAACAACTCCACCTTCAGAAACGGCCATAAAGTTAATCAATGGTCATCTTTGTGCATCCGTCCATCCATCACATATAAGACTAATACCTTTTTCCTTCCACATTCCCTTTATAGGTTGTAACAACCTCTTTATGTTTGCTCATTCTTTTTGCAACAATGTAGTCCTCAAAGCATTATACCCCGGAGGTATGTAACCTGGAATCGAATTCTTACTAGCTAAGGTGAATGCATTCACATAATGAGGGTTCTTAGCTAGATGAAAGGGCAATCCACCAGAATAAAACATTTGAGCAATTTCACTATCTAAATTCTCTCGAGCAGCTAGATTGAATGATTGTTCTAAAGGGCCTTTTCTTCTTTTTGAACCTAAATTATGACCTTGAAGTGATGTTGTGTTTGGCCCAAATGAAGATGCTAGTGTTTGAGAACTAGGTGGCAGTGGGACTGTTTTTGGTTGCAACTTAAGTTTCGCATCTTCAACTATTTTCGCATTTCAAAGAAGATGTTGTAGTGTTACTTTAGGACACACTCAATTCCTTGCCCACCTAGTTTCAACAAATGCGCCTTAACCCTAGAGTATGACCCCTTAAATGTAACATTACAAAAATTACACACAAAACTAACTTTCCCACCTCCTTCAACAGTTTTTGGTAATTTAGTAACATATCTCCAAAGAGGAGTGTTACTATCATCTTGAGACACACTAGCATTGGTAACCTTATTTGATGAGTCAACACTTCCACTACCACTTTGAGATGCCATAATTAATGTGGGTGATCGACTCGATTAAACAACGATCAAGTAAAAATAGTAGAAGAAATTGAGATAAAAACTAAATCCCAAAACCCAAAAATAAATAACCCTCAAAACTTAAATACAAAATTTCTAAGGTTGTAAAAGTATCTATTTATAGACTAAATTTATAAGTAGAATAAATTATGCTAATAAATATAAAATATATTCTACTAATAAATATTAAATCTTCTAGAAAGAGAATATATTTTGTTTAACTTAACTTACAAACAATATCTTATTTTATTTAATAAGAATTTAGATCACACATATATTTATTAATTTATAATTAAAATTAATTTTTAAAATATTTTAATGTAATAAATACTAGACAAATATTATATATTTATTAAATATGAATATAAATAGTTGTCGAAATGAGAAGTCCCAAACTTAAAAATTTCAAGTCTCCCACCCTTTTATCCTTTTTCCTTTTTATGAAAATTGAGAATCTTTGTTCGATCATCTTGGGAAGAAGTCGATCCCACTTTTAATCAATCCATTTCGTAATCTCTCTTGAATAGTTTTTTATTGGATTGGGTATCTTTGTCTTGTTGTCTGTTGAAAGTTTGCATTTTTCTTGGATTGATACTTGTTACCCTCATTTTTAACATCCGGGTTTTTTAGTTTAAAGCTTTTCATATTCTTTTGGTGTTTTTAAGACAATCCCATTCGGTTGTTGCGTTGAGACTCGGAGAGTGCCTCCTTTCCTTGCTCGTTTTTCAATCTCGCTTTTTCAATCTCTACAAATAAAAGTCACAGACGGAGTGTCATTGTCGACACATTTCAAGGCGTGTCCGGTACGTATTCGGTCGTGTCAGCGGCGTGTCGGTGTCGGACACTAGTACGACACCGGTACGAGAGGGGTTCTTCCATGTCGGTGCTTCTTGGAATACATGCAAAGCGAGACCCTAGCTTATTTGCTCTACTAACAATTATGCAGTTAGAAATTCAGTGTTGTACCATATTTGACCTTGTTGAAATTTATAATTATTGTGAACATTTGAGTTTGAATGAGTGGAATTTAGGAAATACCAATTGGGTAGTTGGAATTAGGGAGTTGAAGGTGAGAAGTCACAATTGGAAACTTGGATGCCATATAGGTAGGTTTAAAGGTGCATTTAAGCGACCAATCAAGACGTGCTATCTCCTCATGTAGTAAGGAATGGTGTGTTCTTGTGTGATTGGCTGTTAGAATTGTCCTGTGAGAGAAGTTTATGGATCATGCCAGGTTTAGAAAATGAAACATGTGAGGCAATCACATAACCTGAAGTACTTAAAGAAATCCTTTACTAATTCCACATCCAAACTGATAAAGCTATAACATTCTAGGAATATGTTAGAATCCCTTAAATTAAGGATAGAATATTAGGAGATCTTCTGTAAATAGAAACTAATCCTAATTACTGATTCTTAGGAAGTCACTATCTTCTTGCGATTATTTCCTACCTTAGGATAATCTCTGTCTATATATTTGTAAGTTAACCAACAGAATATACATAAGAAATTTCTCTAATTCTCTACATGGTATCGGAGCCTTAGGAATCATTTGATCTCTTTTTCTTTTCGAAAAATCCCTTCCTAAAATTTCCTCCGATTTTTTTCCCATGGGTGACCTCAATGATGCCATGTCCGAAACTGAGATCTCACAAATATCTCAGAATGGCAATCGAGGGATCAATCAAAGTGACCTCAATTCTTCTCTAATGATCACTAGTCATCGTCTAGATGGAAAAAATTTCCTGCAATGGTCCCAATCTATCCTTATGGTGATTCGTGGTCGTGGCAAGTTAGGGTATATTAATGGAGACCTCCCACGTCCAAATGTTGCTGACCCGACTTATGCTACTTGGGAACTCAACAACTCTATTGTTATGGCGTGGTTGATTAACTCGATGGAAGGCCACATAAGTCGAACCTACCTTCTCTTCAAAACTGCAAAAGACATGTGGGATGCAATTAGTGAGAATTATTCTGATCTGGGAAACGCTTCTCAAGTTTTTGAGATAAAACTCAAACTGAAGGATATTCGACAAGGGACTCTAGAGGTAACTCACTACTATAATAATCTGAAAATATTATGGCAGGAGTTAGACATGTACTACGAGGCAGATTGGGGTGAAGGCTTAGAACAGTCTAAGTTCATGACTCATCTCAACAAAGAACGACTCTATGAGTTTCTAGCTGGACTAAGGAGTGAATTAGATGAAGTTCGGGGCAGAATTCTGGGTAGATCACCCCTTCCAACCATTGGTGAAGTGTTTGCTGAAGTAAGACGAGAAGAAAAACGGTGTCTCGTCATGATGGGAGAACCTAAACCAATGATCTCGTCTAAAAAATAGCCTACTGAAGTTTCTACTCTTGTCTCTAAAGGTCCATCAACACAAAAGTTGCGTGCTGGAAGTGATTCTAGGTCAAACAGACCGGTATGTAGCCACTGCAACCGTGTTGGTCACACTAAGAACAAGTGTTTTAAGCTTCATGGTTATCCGGATAAAAAATAGAGAGAAAAGAAAACTGCCATGATATCCTCCACTAATGCAGATGAAGTACTTGATGTCCGCCAAACCAAGACTCAGCTTGCGAATCTCCATAAGATTCTAAGTGCTTCTACTGGACATGGGACTCTAGCTGCTCAAGGTAATCGCTCTTAATCTCGATCTTGGATCTAATAACCAAACCTCTTGGATACTAGATTCGGAGCCTCGGATCACATGACGTAACTTCACTGCTTTGGACTTATACCACTTGTCATAACAAGTCAAGAATCCGAATAGTGATGGTTCATACTCACCGTGGTTGGAGTAGGAAAGTAAAATCGCAGAAAATTTTTCCTTGATAATGTTCTACATGTCCCAAACTTGTCTTGTAATTTACTTTCGATAAGTAAACTTACAAAAGATGGAAACATGCTTGCTGAATTTTCTAATCTTGGTTGTGTAACTGCGAAACAAAAATCGAGAAAGATGATTGGCATCGCTAAAGTTGATAATGGATTATATGTGTGGAATAAAAAAAAGATACAAGGGGATTGGCTCTATCTACTTCAAAATAAGATAACATTATGTTATGGCACTATAGGTTAGGACATCCAAATCTCTTGTATCTAAAAAGGCATCTTCCATTGCTATTTAGAAATAAAAGAATAAATTCTTTGAAATGTGAAATTTGTGAGTTATCCAAACATACCCGAAAGTGCCATATCCTCTCAAACCATATACCCAATCTAAACCTTTTCATTAATTCACAAGTGACTTATGGGGAGCTAGCCGAGTGACAAACATTATTGGTGCGAAGTGGTTTATAACCTTTATTGACGATCATACTAGGGTATGTTGGGTGTATCTATTAAAAGACAAATCAAACACCCAATGTTTTTAAAATTTTCACTCTATGGTTAGAACCCAATTCAACTCCACCATACATACCCTCCACAATCGACGATGGAAGAGAATACTTCAACTCATCCTAAGTCCTTACCTTTCGACCATGGCATTATACACAGAAGCTCTTGTCCAAACACTCCTCAACAAAATGAGATTCCCGAGAGAAAAAATCAGCACCTCCTAGCTGTGGCTCGAGCCATTATGTTCACCATGAATGTCCCTAAATATCTTTGGGGAGAGGCTGCTCTTACTGCTTGCTACCTCATTAATCGAATGCCCTCAAAGGTATTAAACTTTCAAACACATCTAAATACCCTTCTAAAATCCTTTCCCCTATTCCAGGTTACTAACCTTCCAGCCAGAATATTTGGTTGCAAAGCCTTTGTCCATAATCATTACCCTAATCAGTCAAAACTGGACCCTCGGGCTCACACCTGCATATTCATTGGTTATTCTTCCACCCAAAAGGGCTATAAGTGTTACTCCCCTCTTTTATGCTGAATGTTTGTCTCTCAGGATTTGACCTTTTTTGAAGATGAACCATATTTTGGAGCCTCTCATCTTCAGAGGGAGACCTTAAATGAAGATGAAAACCTTAATACCCTTCTTATCATACCCCCTTAAGATCCTGTCACTACCCTCAATACAGATACTGTTTCTCCTTATCCTAATACCCTACCTGATCCTAATACCCTACCTAATCCTAATACCACATCGGGACTGCCTTCTAATCACGGAAAAGCAGAAGGATGATTCCTAACTGCGAGTTTACTCCAGAAGAAATTGCCATCCTGAAACTGATATAGCAGTATCGATCCCATCTCTCCCCAAGGACTGTTCTGAAGCTACTGAAACTGAGGTCTCACCTCCATCGCCATCCATCTATCTTCCAATCGCAATGAGAAAGGGCACAAGGAGCTGCACTCAACACCTTATTTCTCGATTTGTATCCTATGGTAATTTATCTAAGTCCTATAAAGCATTTGTGACTAATGTTGATTCTGTAAAAACTCCCAAAAATATAGAAGAAGCACTTGAGTCAGATGAATGGAGACAAGCTGTCATGGAAGAGATGGAGGCCCTCAAGAATAATGAAACTTGGAAAGTTTTAGATCTGCCTAAAGGGAAGAAAATAGTGGGCTGCAAATGGATTTTTACTACAAAATTCAAACATGATGGAAATATCGATAGATACAAGGCTCGACTTGTGGCTAAGGGCTTCACCCAAACCTATGGGTTTGACTATGAAGAGACATTTGCACCGGTTGTGAAACTTAACACCATTAGAGTTCTCCTATCTCTCGCTGTCAATCTTAATTGGCACTTGACTCAGCTGGATGTTAAAAACGCTTTTCTCAATGTGAGCTAAATGAAGAAGTATACATGGATTTTCCTCCGGGGTTTGAAGAAAGTAAAGACAAAGTTTGTAAGTTGAAAAAGTCATTGTACGGGCTGAAACAGTCTCCAAGGGCATGGTTCAGTCGTTTTACAAAGGTTATGATGAGCAAACAGTATACTCAATGACAGGCATACCGCACCATGTTCTACAAGCACTCTAAGGAAGGAAGATGTTACATTCTCATTGTCTATGTAGACGATATTATCGTGACAGGAGATGATACTAGAGAAATTGACAGATTGAAAGAATTTCTCGAACAGAATTTGAACTTAAAGACTTGGGAAATCTCAAGTACTTTCTTGGCATGGAGGTAGCAAGGTCTAAAAGAGGCATTTCCATCTCCCAAAGGAAATATGTCCTCGACTTACTATCCGAAGTTGGGTTGATGGGTTGCAAACCAACTGAAACTCCTATGGAGTTTAATCTCAAGTTGGGTACTGATCACGATGGAGAAGAAGTTGACAGGGGGAGATATCAACGACTGGTAGGTAGGCTTATCTACCTAGCTCACACTCGTCCAGACATAGCCTTCAGTGTGAGTGTCATAAGTCAATATATGCATGCTCCAAAGGAGAAACACCTGGAAGCTGCATATCGAATACTAAGGTATTTAAAAGGGACTCCTGGTAAAGGCCTATACTTCAAGAAGAATGACAACAGAATGTGGAGGTTTATACTGGATCTTGATCAAGGTGTTCTATCAATGATGACGCCTACTAGTGGCTATTGTAGCTATGTTTGGGGTAACTTAGTGACATGGAGGAGTAAAAGCGATCTGCAGTAGCACGTAGCAGGCGTAAGCGAGAATATCGAGCACTAGCGCATGGTATTTATGAAGGAGTTTGGGTACAAAGACTAATGAAGGAACTAAAAGTTCCTTATATTAGCCTATGCAACTATTTTGTGACAACCAAGTCATTGTCAAGATAGCTCACAATCTCATGCATCACGATTGTACTAAACATGTTGAGATGGATCATCATTTCATAAAGAGAAAATACACTCGGGAGAAGTGAGTGTTACCTATCTACCTACCGGACAACATGTTGTCGATGTGTTAACAAAAGCCCGAACAGAATATGTTTGAAGAACTTGTTGGCAAGTCGGGTTTGATAAATATCTACACTACAAGTTGAGGGGAGTGTTAGAATCCCTTAAATTAAGGATACAATATTAGGAGATCTTCGTAAATAGAAACTAATCCTAATTCATCGATTCTTAGGAAGTCACTATCTTCTTGCGATTATTTCCTACCTTAGGATAATCTCTGCTATATATTTGTAAGTTAACCAAAGAATATACATAAGAAATTTCTCTAATTCTCTACAGAATATGTCCTTAATGAATCCAACAAGTATGTACTAACTCTAAGGTTACTCCTATAATCTTGATTGAATCTCACGTTGCTACATTACTTTACAAGAAAATTTTTGAGATAAGGACAGATTGGTAAATCTATCATAAATGAAAAGAAAGCTTCTGTTTAGCTTTAGTTTGAATGATCAGTTGGCTCTTAAAACATTTTCAGTTTTAGTTCTTGTATCACCTAGTAACATTTATGTACTTTACTCCCATGCTTTATTATTTAGTTACTAGAATCGTACTTTTGTTGCAGAAAACTTAGCATGATATCTCATACGTTTTGTTTGCTTTAGAGTGATCCAAAGGTGGTGGTTTATATTAAAGAAAGAGATGGAGCAATTAACGAAGTATTTCGTACTGAAGTAGTTCTCAATTCTTTGACTCCTACTTGGATTGCAAAGTATACAATTACTTATCATTTTGAGGTTGTCCAAAACTTGCTGTAAGTTCTGTTCTTCCTTTTCTTTGATCAGCAAAATGATGATCTGAATTTTTTTTCATGCAGTTTAATTTGTTGGAATTTATTTTGTCACAGGTTTAAGGTTTTTGATGTGGATACTCAATATCACAATGTTGAAATGAAGGTATATTTAAGTAATTCAGTCTTTCTTTATTCCTGCCCTCACTCTGCCTTTATAGTTTAATTTACAAATTTGGAAGTAATATATAGTATATTATATGTATAAAATATTCTGAGTTTGTGATATATTTTTTAGTTGTATTTGTATGTGTTTTCTATGAAATCATAGTTTGTCACCATGCGTATTTACATTTCTGTTATTTGGAAATACGATATATGATCTGACTTTGCTAATTAACAAGATGTACAACAAATTTGCCTTATGCTACTCTTATGGTAGTGGGTAAAAGCATGAAACCTTCAGTTGATGCTATCACTTCTACACAGATGCTTAAGCTGGAGGAGCAGCAATCTCTTGGTGAGGCATGCCGCACATTATCAGAGGTATATCATAAATATCTGAATGAAACTTTGTAATATAATGCAATTGAGCTGGAATGCCTTAGTTTAATGAAAAACACTTAGATTTAAAGTAAAATTGAGGAATCTTCACTTGCTTTTTGCTTTACTTCATTTACTTAAATAAAATTGTTTCTATCTTACAGATTGTAACCAAACCAAACAGGTCATTAACCCTGGATCTTATACGTAGGGAGGAATCTGTTTCATCAACCCATTCCCAGCACTGTGGGAAGCTTACTGTGCATGCTGAGGAATGCTTTAGCTCAAAGAGTACAGCAGATATCATATTAAGGTGTATAGATTTGGAATCTAAGGATCTCTTCTCAAAAAGTGTATGCGGTGATGGTTTCATATTTTCTTACTTTCTGTTCGTACTTTTATCAGGAATATTAGTTATCTTTTGGTGCTAATTTGGACTTGTCTTGCAGGACCCTTTTTTGGTTATATCAAAACTCGTGGAGAGTGGGATTTCTATTCCTGTATGTAAGACTGAAGTTCTAAAGAATGATCACAACCCGACATGGAAGCCAGTGTTTCTGAATATTCAACAAGTTGGAAGCAAGGTATTACAAGTTTTCATTCGTAGTTTTCAAAGAGGTTTTCTATTTCTTTGATTCTGAAAATGGAGTGCAAGTTTGGTCAAATATTGACCACTCGGTTCTTTTGGGAAGACATCAGTTTCCTTTCCATCAATTTGTTGGTTCTTCTTATTAGTAATCCTGAATTCCTTATCTTGCTCAAAATTCAGAGCTTTTTAACCAACAAATTGGTTATTACTACTGACCAGCCTATAAATTACAATCAGCTATATAAACATGGTGGTGTTTGCTTAACATGAACACAGATGCTTCCGTCATTGGTTTATTAAGTTAGCCTTTCTTGATTTTGTCTCTTGCTCGGTTTCTGAATTTATATTTTCTAAATAAAATTGCAGGATAGTCCATTAGTGATAGAGTGCTTTAACTTCAACAGCAATGGAAAGCATGATCTGATTGGGTAACTGTAGATTTTATTTTCTTTTTTTGTTTTTTCTTTTCGATGCTTGCTGATGTAGCTTCCTCTTTTGGATTTTATTAGAAAAGTCCAGAAATCACTAGCAGATTTGGAAAATCTTCATCTTGGAAGGGAAGGAGAAAATTTATATTTGCCAACTCTGGTTGGGCATAATTACGAGAACAAGGTTTAACCACATGAATTGAATTAATTGTATAATACATTTTTTTTATTTAGCTTAATTTTATGAATTTGCTAACTTTGAGGCAGATATTGAATAGCAAGCTTTTAGTGGACAAATTCTCTGAGACTGTCCAACATACCTTCCTAGATTACCTGGCTGGGGGTTTTGAACTAAACTTTATGGTGGCTATTGATTTCACTGGTACTTTCCTGTTTACTTGTAGCATTGACGTATTTCTTATCAAGTTTAATGACAAAACATGCATTGTTTTCTATTTGAACATAAAATCTAGATTGTGAGGAACTTTTGGATTAAAAATAATATAATGAATTAAACAAACAACTTTTTTAAGAGTACACAAACCCTTCTTGTTTCTCTAGGTCTTCTTTTCCCCTAGTTTAAGAAATTATTTGGGCTGAATCACTTAAAAAAAGAGGTCTTAGGTTTGAATGATGCTGACTTGATTGTAACTATCTGAAATTGTTAAAGGCTGTATAGATAAATGTGGAAGGCATCTTGCAGTATGTGCAGTTCTGCAAAAGTACCATAGGTTAAATATATGCTTGCATTTTAATTCTGAATTCTGGTCTATCAGCTTCGAATGGAAATCCCCGCCTCCTTGATTCTGTGCATTACATTGATCCATCAGGACGGCTGAATGCATACCAGAAAGTAAAAATTTGATTTCTTTCAATAGTTTATTTATTTATTATGGGTACCCTAGCAAATGATATGCATATTTTTACCCAGGCAATCTATGAGGTTGGAGAGGTATTGCAGTTTTATGATGCAGATAAACGATATCCTGCCTGGGGATTTGGAGCACGGCCTATTGATGGTCCAGTTTCTCATTGTTTCAACTTAAATGGAAGCAGTAACGACTGTGAGGTGACCAATTATGAGCAGAAATCTTATTGATATCTTGAATGCTCTCATTTCTTGTGCCCTGATATTAAGAATTATCATTCCCTCTCAGGTTCAAGGAATCCAAGGAATTATGATGGCATATACCAGTGCCCTTTTTAATGTCTCTCTGGCAGGGCCAACACTGTTTGGACATGTGATAAACAGAGCTTCCGTAGTTGCCTGTGACTCTCTTTACACTGGTGTTAAAAATCTGTTGGCCGCCTTTACTCGGGTTCCATGTTGCATTGCAGCCAATTCTTGACACTCCTCCTTGGTCTGTATGCAACAAACACCAATATTGCTTCTCAATTGATCAAACCTTGATGTACCAAGTGGCTTAGTCAAAATGTCACCAATTGGTCTTGTGATGAGCAATGAACAAGATCGATCTCTTTAGATTGTTCACCTCTCGAACAAAATGCAACTTGATCTTGAAATGCTTAGTTTTCCATGGAAAATTGGATTCTTGGCAATGGCAATCGCCAATCGGTTGTCAACAAGAATCTCAGAGTTTCAAGTTGCTCCTCATTAAGATCTTTCAAGAATTTTCGAGCCAAATGGCTTGGTTCATCTGCTGCAATTCTTTAATATATTCAACTTCACTGTGGATCGAGCAAACAACAGCTTGGTTGCTTCTTCGAGCACCAACAAAACACACTCGAACCAAGGCTAAAAAATAGCACAAGTGCTTTTCATATCCTCGTGAGATCCCGCCAATCACTATCCGAGTATCCAACCAATTTAAGCTCTTTTCATTCTTGAACCCGATTCCATAGTTCAATGTCCCTTTGATGTATCAAGCACTCTCTTGGCGCCTTAAAATGCATTTCATTGCAACAATGCATAAACCTTGAAAGTAAGCTAACTGCATACATAAGATCCGGTCTAGTTGTCATCCGATAGAGTAAGCAACCAACCAAACTTCGTAAAGCCTTTCATCAACTCTTTCATAGTCACCACCACTTGTTAGCTTCTCTCCTTGAGCCATAGGAGTGCTTCTCGACTTGTAATTCATCATGTCAATCTATTGAGTATTTTCAAAGCAAAAGCATGTCGGCTAATGTAGATGCTTTGATCGGTTTGATTTACTTCCATGCCAAGGAAGTAAGTCATGATTCCTAAGTCACCATGTCATGTTTGCAAGGTGGGAGCTTCTTCTTCCCGCTTGATTCTGGATCTTTCCCTTCACAACCCAAGATTTCATTGGTCTCGACTTGAGCTCGAGCCATCTTTGGCTTTTGCTTGGAAAGCACCTCGGGATGTTCTTCCTGTCTAGTAGCCCTTCTTTGCTCAAGTGCATAGAGGAATTCACCAACTCGATAGGTGATGGTTGTGAGGTCCCTCGAGTCTTCCAATGATGAAATCTTCGACTCAAACCTCTCGTGGAGAGTGGTAATGACCTTCTCCACAACTCTCTCATCGGTGAAGTCTTCACCAAGAAGCCTTATGTTGTTTACTATTGCCATTATTCTATCGTAGTATCGCTTGATGGTTTCGATTCCTTCATCTTCAAGTTCTCAAACTCCTTCTAAGGTTGATTACATTGTCTTTGCCTCGCTTTGTCCGGAGCCCATGAACTCTTCCTTTAATCTTTCCCATGCTTGTTTAGGTGAATCACGGTAATGATTCAGTATAAATGACATCCGACACTCCATTCTCGCAGACAGGGCCATAGCCTTGTGCTTTTGGCTCGATCCTCACTATGTCATTCGATTTGAGCAATAGTGGGATTGGCTCTCAATGGAGGTGGCTCAAGATCACTCTCGACCGCACTCCAAAGGTCTTGTGCTAGAAGATGAGTTTTCATCTTCACTGCACCAAATGTGATAGTTCTCACCAAGAAACATAGGTGGTGGAGGTGGTGTATAGCTCATTTTCAAAGAACAATGCTATAAATCAACACCAAGAAGATTTCTTCCTTCTTAAGTTTTGTTTCCACCGAAAAACACCAACAAGTAAGGTCCTCAAAGAAGTTGGCTCGATTACCAATTGTTGGAACAATGGCAGCAACTGACATGCACAAAGCATGCAATATGCTTATGATCTTTGTGGACAAAACTAAAGAAGAGAAACTTCACTTCAATGAACTTGAAATCAAAAGGTTAATGGTTCAACTCGATATCCATTTCATTAACATCATGAATATATACATAAAATATAAGGTTTGAATAGTCAAAAGACTAGTACCTAGAGATTTACCAACTCCTATAGACTTGACAAATACAAGTTTAACTTGTACATAAAATAATAGCAAAATGCAAAAACATTACATCAAATTAATGTAGTCATTGTCCTATGACCTTAGCTATTACATTACATGACATTTGACTAGATTACGGATTGTTTTCTTGCTAGCAGCCAGCCATGTTGCAAGACAATAATCACGATATAAACACATGAACATTATGCTATCAGTATCCATCACCAACATTCCTATTTTGTTTTATTTTTATTCTTTTTAGTTTTATTAGAACTAATTTTATTGTTTTCCCTCTCATAACAATAGATCTAATTTTGTCACTATTTCTAATAGTTGTTAATATAACTCTAGGATGGGGTTATAACTGACCTCCAAGAAACCAAAGATGCCCTCGTAAAAGCATCTGATCTCCCCTTGTCGATCCTCATTGTTAGAGTTGGAGGAGCTGACTTCAAAGAAATGGAGGTACTTACTACATGTACCATCTCATATCCATTTGAAGGATAGCGATCTCTTCACAGATCACCCGTTTGCTGTCAGTACTCGATATTTTATGTTGTTGAAAGTACCCACGCAAGATTCATTTGGTTTATTAACAAAATCCCTTTTACAGATTTTAGATGCAGACAAAGGAGAAAGACTTGAAAGCACAACTGGATGTATAGCTTCACGTGACATCGTTCAGTTTGTTCCATTTCGCGATGTAGAGAGTAAGTCATCTACTCGAGCTTGCTTAAATATGTTGGTTCAATTTCCAAAGTCATGGAGAAAAAAATAACTTGCTTAAAGATTCAATCAGCTTTAAAAACCAAATCCCTTTTATATAGCAAGACATTTCGGGATGCATGGAGAAATCCTTAAATAAGATATTAAACTTGCTTAAATGATTAGACGTAATTTGCCCAAATGTGTTGCTTAGCGTGAAAAGCTGTTTAAAAATGTTTGGCAAACGATTTTGTAGTTTAGGGATTATAACAACCCTTGACTTGCAGGTGGAGAAGTATCTATGGTTGGAGCACTTCTAGCAGAATTACCAACACAATTTTTAACCTACATGCGACGCAGAGATATTAAACCAAGCACTTAATTTTGTAATGTGTATATATATATTTTCTACTTTCCTTTCACGCCTTGAGTTTGGCTCTTATCAATGCAACCATGGCCTTTTTTTTCAAAAAAAAAAAAAAAAAAAAAAAACAAGGCATGTCGATATGTTGCAGTATCAAGTTGGATTAAAGATTGATCAGAGTATCGTTCTGACTGTCTGCTGGCTATGGTTGCCTTGCGGACATCTAAGGGTCTATTTAGATGACTGGTGAGATTGGTTTCGGTGAAATTGAAAACAGCTTTGACGGTGAGATTGAGTTTTTTAACTGTGAGATTAAAATCAGTGGTGGGATATGTGTTTAGATTTAATCAAGATGATGGTGATATGATAAATTGTAATTAGAAAGAAAAACAAACATCAAGACATTAGACATATAATTAAAAGTATATATATTATTTTAGGTTATATATAAAAATAATATTTTATTTTATGTGATTAAATTTTAATTGGTTACATTGATTATAATAACTATAATTTTATTAATTTATTAAATAATATTATTATTTTTGTACAAGTGAACAATTACATTATAATGGAAAAGGAGAGACTTTAGGGTTTACAAATATTGGTATCGAATTTTGAATTTTATGTCAATTAATTTAAAACTCACACAAGTTTGTCATTGTGTTAGTGGTGTGATTGGCATATAATAAAATTATTAATTGAACTAAAATCATTTCAATTGAATTTTTGTGATTGGTTTGGTGATTAATGACTGTTTATTTATAGAATTTATTCAGTTTGAGCTTTTCAAGAGTAAATCATATACCTTTATTTAGATAGTTTATTTTGGATTTAATGTGTGCAGTGTAAGAATGCCTCCATCATGTTGATTACTTACCTTCTAAAATCATTTAATTTTAAATAAAAATATTTAAAAATTCAAGTGCACTAACCCAGTAAAATTATAGAGCTTTAGTGAAATTAAAGTTGTTTCAAAATTGCACTTAACGTCATTTATTGATAAACTTATGTTTTATTCATTAAAGAAAATGAAAAGTTTGTTTACCCTTGATTCTATTACCTAAAGGCTAAAGGGTACAAAACGGCATGATTGCTTTAAAAAGGTGCTTCAACGCACCACATTAGGATTCCAATGAAATTCAAAGCAGGCCTCAGCACATAATCAAGAGGCCTGGCTTATGTTCATGTATAAATGAAAAGAGAGGAGCAAATGCATACTATAAAAGCTAGGAAGGTGGATCTATACCATTATAAAATATGAATATGATATTAAGATTTAAAAGTTTAAAAACTACCTAAAAAACTCATCAAAATTTTTTAAATATTTTTTTATTTTTCATTTGAGTATTCAAATCGTAAAATGCAACAATTAAGTTTTTAACTAACATTGATCCTTAAAGTTTATAATTTATTGTTAATTTATTGTTGTTTGTTTTATTACATGTCAAGCAAATGTCATGCCATGTGGAAACAATGTTGACATAGCATTTTTTTATATATGAATTTTTTAAAATAATAAATTATTATAAAATATTAGTTTAAAATAATTTTGATTTAATAATTTTATATAGATGTTTTACGGGTATTAATAATTTTATATATAATATTTATTTTAAAAATTATTAATATATATAATATTAAGTTTTGTATAATTTATTGAGTATATACTAATATTACATGATATGCATATACCCGTATATGGATGCTGTAATAATTTATTAATATTGATATTATATAATTATATAATATTTAATTTTATATTTTAATATTATTATACTAATTTATGGTGAAAGTACCACAAAACCTCTACATATACCCTAAATTGTATTTTAACCCCTCTATTGAAAAAATAGACAAATTATTCCGATGAGTGAGCAAAATAACCCATCCAATAAATTTTGGCATTTATATATAAGTATAATAATAAATTTAGCCTCATCTATCACACATTTATTCAATTTGACCCTAATCTTTTATTGGAAGTAAATTAGAAAATTTTGAAACCGATAAGGCTAAAAGGAAAAAAGAACATAGTAACAAATTAAAAAAAACAATTGAACGCTTTTAAATTTTAAAAATATTTAAAAATCATAAAATTATAAACAAAATTTATAAAAAAAGTTATAAAAATTTAATATTACAAAAAAAGTTATATACACCAACAAGTCCTAAGGATACGAGGATGGATGGATAAAATATTAAATTTAAAATTTGGAAAACAAGAACTTAAAATTTTGAAAGTTAAGAAATTTTTGGAGAGAAATTTTGCTCAAAAGAATTGTTGGGAAAATTGAGTCATACTTTTCATTGCCAAACTGAAAGCTTTTTATAGAGAGTTCTTGCTTCTTTACAACATCATTATTGGGAAATCAAATCCCTTATATCATTACAAATATTTTTTCTTGATGTATACAATTGTTATTTTTAAGACTATTATTACAATTTTAAAGAATATATTCCCCGAATTACAAAACTTTTGCAAGGAATCTCTATTCTGTATCTTCGTCTTTTCTTTTGGGAGAATTTTTGTAGAAAATCATTATTGTTCATCTTCGTCTTTTCTTTACCGAGAATTGTTATTGTTCATTTTTGCCTTTTGTCTTCTTTTGTAACAATTTCTTGAGGCATTTAAGGAATCTTTGAAGGTTGCAAACAATTATTTCAAACAATTATCTTCTTCTTCTAGTTTTGGTGATCATCACTGTTGCGATGTCATCTGCAAGATCACCATTTTGATTGAAGATGTTGAGGATTCCTCATCTTTTGAGTTGGAATCCATTGAGCTCAGCATTTAATACGAGCTCGGTTGTGGTTTTTTCGAGTCGTATTAGTTTGCCCGATCATGAATTGAGTAAGGCTAGGTTCGTTTCAAGTTAGATTGAAAAGGTAGAAGATAAAGCTTCAAACAAAGATCAAAAGTAAGATGGTTAAGTAAGGAAATGGATAGTTTGGCTAAGGGCCAAGAATGAACCAACAATATTGGGATTGTTGACTCGAGTCTCAAAGTAGCTCTTAGGTGAATTTCGGTTTAGGAAAAAATCAGCAAGGACCTTTACCCGCTATCAAAAGTGATAGAAACAAAAGGTATATGAACACCACACCAAAAGGTGATAAGTTCGGTTTAGCAAAGAAAAGAATGAAGCCACAAGACAACTTATTCAGTCCCGAAGAGAACAAGGAGAATTGGAAATCTCACAAGTTTCAAATTAAGCATAAATTTGGCAAAAGTCCCTTACAAAATGAAATGCGCTAAATATTTATAGCCATTACATGAGATAGCCGAATAGGCATTTTTAGTGAGCTAAATGGACATCAAATAAAAGCTTAAGGAAGTTGAAATTTCCTTGAAGTTTCCTAGAACGTCCTAAAGAAGCTTCCTAGCTTGGAGAACGTCAATGGGCAGCTTCTAGAGTGTCTACATGCAGTTGGAATTAATTGGGATGCATGGGAGTTGGTTAGCCTTCTTGGGGACGTCAATCATCAGCTCATTTAGTCTTTCAATTCAGCTAAATTAATGAGCTGAATACTGAGGCTGAAAGGATTCAATGATTGAGCAGTTTAAGTGTTTAAAGATCAGCTTTAAATCCTCTTTGGGCAACCGAACAAGCAGCAGCAAATTAATAGCATTTTGGGCACACAAACAAACCATGGTGTGAACAATTGGATGTAATTGGCCAAATAGTGTGAAAGGGAGGAAATGGACAACCCCCAAGGTGTGAAAACGTTGCTTGCTGAATAGGCTCAATGTGAATAGTATCTTGCCTATTGGACTCCACGAACAGACACTTGGAGAAGCTAAAAATAGCAGCTTGCTTTGATTGCCGTTTCATGCATGTAGCTGCACATTAAATTCAACAAATTAATCAGCTTAAGACATATTAAATTGGCAGCAACTATGACAACTTAAATGAGCTACATTTGGTTGGACAAATTAATTAGCAACAAGAATTAAATTTTTCCTAAACTTGAGACATTAAAAATATGCATTAACTAAGACGCATTTAAGCTAAATTAAAATGTCCAGAATTTAGACACATTAAAATGCAATTTAATTAATTGAGCTGAACTTTAACTAAATTAACTAACTCAATTAAATAGATAAATTTATTCCAGCAGCTTAAAATGCATGAAATTAAATAAATTAGAATCAAGCTCAATGAGCTAGCATCAAGCCGAATTGAGCTCCATTGAGTTGAATAAAACCAAGATTGAGCTCGTTGAGCTGAAACTAAGTTTCATTTTGCACTTGGGGCCCTCGTGTTTAGACCATTCCCGATGTCGTCAATTTAAGTCAAAACATGATGCAGTGGGATCGCATCATTCCCTCCCTCTTGAAGACGATTTGTCCTCAAATCGGGCCACTTGCTTGAGAAAATATTTTCTCCGTCACGGCCCCTTTGGTTGATGAAGTTGGCAATGTTGCTCCCTGTAACCTGAAATTTACACATATTTTGAACACAAAACAAATTGTTTGCACGCCCTCCCTATTTAAGAATGACCCATTTCATAGTGTCACCTTCACGGTAAAAAAAGGAATTAGTGACATGATGAATTATATTCTCAAAAGAAGTTCCTGAAATCTCATTCAAAAATTGAGCAAATGAAGTAATGTCGGGGTCAAAAATAGAAGTTGATTTTACCTTTTCACAACAAATAAAAAATTTAGCACGCAATCCAATGCCAAAATCAAAATAAAATTTCCTCTTACCTTCTCAATCTGACTTGAAAGTTCCTTGACCGAAATCATAGAAAGATCATGGAAGATCATGGAGCAATTTGAAGTCATTACCAAACAAAGCATGCTCGAATCTTTTAAACCACAATTTAAAATAATTTCCAGAATCAAAAACTTGATTTTGACTTTGCAAGCCAACTACATTCACATGCTTTATTTTCGGAAATAAAGATAAAATTCGGAGCACACAGAAAAGGTCAACACATTTATTCAAAGTACAATTACGATGCTCACCTTTACTTGGCAATAGCTTAAGAAAACATGCTCCGGGTTTAAACACATGATTTTGATCACCCGTTCCAAAATATAGCATTAATTTCTTTTTCACCAATAAATCACTCACGCTAGGCAAAGAGAAATTAAGCACACACATACTCAAACAATTGAATCTCTTAGATCTCATGTCAACAAACTTATACAAACATGTGAATTTCGCACAACTTAGAGGATATTCAATAACATCACAAACAAACATATTAGGCATTTTATGTATCAACTTTTTATTACACGAGATCAGATGTGGTTTGTGCAGAATTAATCTTTCTTTAACAAGAAGCTTGTCAACACCATTTTCAACAACAGAAAAATTATTTAAACCATGATTCAAAATGAAATCTTCAATAATCAGAGAGTAACACTTAGACAAATCAAGATGAGGAGCTCTATCAAAAGTTATATCTTCGGTGGTCTGATCAACAACATTCAAGTAGGATAAGTGAGACTCAAATGTTATAGAACCCTTACCTTGCTTACCTTTAGGCAATTGTGGGTGGATGTCATTCTCGTTCTTACCTTTCTCGAGCAATTGAAATTGCCTCTCATCGGAAAGGTAATGAAGCTGGAATTTGTCAATCAAATCTTCAAAACCTAAAAAGAAACAACACGAGGAAAACTCAAATGTTGGTTAGTGAAGACATTCCTCACTTGTTCTTGCTCACTTTCATCTTTTTCTTTCGTTTCTTTTTCATCGACAACACTCGTTTCTTCCTTACTTTCTTTTATATTTTCAATCTCAATCTCTTTTTCAATTTTCTTTTCTTTCTCACATTCTTTTTCGCTCTCAATCTCTTTTTCTTTTTCGATTTCTTTTTCTTTCATTTCTCTTTTTCTTCTCTCAATTCGGTTCAAGATCCGCTCATTTTCTCGTATTAACTTTTCTTGTCTCTCTTTTTGTTTGATATCGTTTTGTCTCTTTTTTTGTTACAAAAGGAAGTTAACATAAAAGATTTAGAATAACAATCTTTTCGATGGGAAAGAGTGGGGGAATCTTCATAGGAGTCACGATCAAATCCTTGTGAATAACCCTCCTTAGGCAAATACTTTGATGCAGACGGAACATGTTCACCTCGTCGCAGTGTTTTTCCGTGGATGAATGCCTTGATGCGCTTGGAGAGATATTTCTACTTTCTCGTTTGTCATCTTGAAAAGTTTCAAACTCGTAGCTCGCTTTATTTCATCCCAAATTCCTTGAGGAATAGGAATCACGATAAGGGTCTCTCTTCACATATTCGTTGGATGTTCGTCTCCTTGGCAATCTCTTTTCCATCCTTTCACTTGGATAAATTTGCTCCCGTTGGGTTATTGCTCGATGACCCCGCTCTTCGACACAAACCAATCGTTCTTGTAGGGGTTTTAGTTTCCTATCAAACAATCGGTCCATTTCTTTCATCACATATTGAAAATCTAATTCTGAAAGCTCTTCTTGAAACATGATTTTATTGATGAAAAGAAAAGTGATTAAAACAGAAAATGAATTCCTCACCATTACAATCCTCACGTTTCACTCACAAAGAAAAAGTAGACGACACTCCACTCGTGTTTGCACTCGTTATTTGGCTTTTCTTCGCTCTAATGCTCTCACAAACTCTCGTGCCTTTTTCCACTCAATCCGCCTCCCTAAGTTCTCAATGGGACTATTTAGACTTAGAAGTAGTCAATATGGGCCGGTTTGCAAAAGACTTGTCGGTTTAGGGTAGGAATGATGTTAGGACCAATAGGTAGGCTAAAAACAAAATGGGTTGATTAAGGTGTGGCCAAATAGTAGAAGGAAGTAATAGGGCTAATTAGGGCAGCAAACAAAACTTTTAAAGCTCGACAACAAAAGAATTTGAACACATCTTTTTTTTTTCTACGATTTTTTTTCACTTTCAAAACTTGATATTCACTATTTGATCTTTAAGAACTACTGAAAATTTTTTTTCTACGATTTTTTTTGAATCTTTTAATCAAATTTCAATACCGTAGTGCCGAGAATGTCGATTCTTGCTCCAATTCTACTAATTCTGATACCAAATGATACGAGCTCGGTTGTGGTTGTTTCGAGTCATATTAGTTTGCCCAATCATGAATTGAGTAAGGCTAGGTTTGTTTCAAGTTAGATGGAAAAGATAGAAGATAAAGCTTTAAACAAATATCAAAAGTAAGATGGTTAAGTAAGGAAATGGATAGTTTGGCTAAGGGCCGAGAATGAACCAACAATATTGGGATTGTTGACCCGAGTCTCAAAGTAGCTCTTAGGTGAATTTCGGTTAAAAATCAGTAAGGACCTTGACTCGTTATTAAAAGTGATAGAAACCAAAGGTATATGAACGCCACACCAAAAGGTGATAAATTATGTTTAGTAAAGGAAAGAATGAAGCCACAAGACAACTTGATAAGTCAATTCAGTCCCGAAGAGAACAAAAAGAATTGGAAATCTCACAAGTTTCAAATTAAGTATAAATTTGGCATAAGTCCCTTACAAAATGAAATGAGCTAAATATTTATAGCCATTACATGAGATAGCTGAATAGGCATTTTTAGTGAGCTGAATGGACAACAAATAAAAGCTTAAGGAAGCTGAAATTTCCTTGAAGTTTCCTAGAACATCCTAGGGAATCTTCCTAGCTTGGAGAACGTCAATGGGCAGCTTCTAGAGTGTCTACATGCAGCTGGAATTAATTGGGATGCATAGAAGCTGGTTAGCCTTCTTGGGGACATCAATCATCAACTCATTTAGTCTTTCAATTCAGCTAAATTAATGAGCTAAATACTTAGGCTGAAAGGATTCAATGATTGAGCAGCTTAAGTGTTTAAAGATCAGCTTTAAATCCTCCTTGGGCAATCGAACAAGCATCAGCAAATTAATAGCATTTTGGGCACACAAACAGACCATGGTGTGAACAATTGGATGCAATCAGCCAAATAGTGTGAAAGGGAGGAAATGGACAGCCTCCAAGGTGTGAAAACGTTGCTAGCTGAATAGGCTCAATGTGAATAGCATCTTGCCTATTGGACTCCACGAACAGACACTTGGAGAATCTAAAAACAATAGCTTGCTTTGATTACCGTTTCGTGGATGTAGCTGCACATTAAATTCAACAAATTAATCAGCTTAAGACATATTAAATTGGCAGCAGCTATGACAACTTAAATGAGCTACATTTGGCTGGACAAATTAATTAGCAACAAGAATTAAATTTGTCCTAAACTTGAGACATTAAAAATATGCATTAACTAAGACACATTTAAGCTAAATTAAAATGTCCAGAATTTAGACACATTAAAACGCAATTTAATTAATTGAGCTGAACTTTAACTAAATTAACTAACTCAATTAAATAGATAAATTTATTTCAGCAGCTTAAAATCCATGAAATTAAATAAATTATAATCAAGCTCAATGAGCTAGCATCAAGCTGAATTGAGCTCCATTGAGTTGAATAAAACCAAGATTGAGCTCGTTGAGCTGAAATTAAGCTTCATTTTGCACTTGGGGCCCTCGTGTTTAGACCATTCCCGGTGTCATTGATTTAAGTCACAACAGGATGCGGCCGAGATCCCATCAGCATTTCAACCATAAGACTTATGTATTCTTTTTTGGTTTTGACCTGAGCTAACAATGCGCTGGTAGTCAATTTGGCTTGAAGAAATTTTGCAGTAATTTGGTCATGGGTAGCGGACTTGCTTTTTGAATTTTTGTTGAAAAAATATCCAAACATTTGGAATCATAACTTTCATCATTGAATTTGTCTCACCATTTTTTTTTTTTTTGAAATTTCAAACTAATAATGAGATTCTCATGTATTGGTCCTGTTCAAAGGCATAATTCTGGGATATAATCTAAGAAATACACAATTTTGAAAAGAAATGAATTGTTTTGTGTATGTATTTTGGTCTGTTGGAATTTGTCAAAAATTTGAGCCATAAATTTTAGATTTTTTTTCTAGTAGCATATAAAAAAAAGATGATTCATGTCAGTTTCACCATTCTTGAAACCAATTAGAGAATTTGTATTGGGTGTCATACTTGAAATATATGAGTCAAGAGTGTATCATATGTTGGTTGTTGATAAGGAAGACATTGTTTTAGACTGTTTGATAGCCCTAGGATGTAAAATATGGGTGATGGTTTGTTTTGGTGGTGAATTTGGTTGGGAATTTCTTTGGAGAGTTTGGGTTTTAGCCTCTAATCTTTTGGTTTAAGACTTATAATTATTTGGGCTGTTGAATGGGTAATAAAGTTAGGGTTGGAGAATTTGAAATCTCTCTATTTTTTTTTTAAATCTTGACTGCTTTAGCAATAATTTGTTTAAGAGGTGTTCTCTCTTTGGATTGAGCTATGGCTAATGCCACTTCTGGGGATTGAGAGAGAGAGAGAGAGAGAGAGATTCAATCCATTTTTTTATTTGGGAATTGATTTCATTTGGGTCTTGTGCATCCTGGAAGGATTATCATTTGAAGTTTTTGATGAGGATGATCCCTCATTTTTTTCTTGTAAACAAATTTCATACCATGATTTGATGAGTTTTGAGAATATTTTTGTTTTTTAGGAGGATTTTTCTATTTTTGCTTTTCCTTTGTCTTTGAGTTTTAGGGGCATTTTTGAATAAATTATTTGGTGAGAAAATCAGATAAAGAATTAGTTTCTCCTTTGTTATATTCAATTTCAAAATCAAATATACTCAAAATTGCTTACCATCTTATAAAATCTGTTTTGAAGCAATATTTTGAACATCCTTTTGTAAAACTTCTTTTTGTAGATTTGCAATCAATTTATAAAAGAAAATTTTGATTTAATAAATCACTTTGAAATTTTGTAATAAACAAAACAATTGATAAAATTTCTTTTTTGGTCACACTATAATTTTGTTGAGTTGGATTCCAGTGTCTAGATGTAAACTAGTGTTCTTTTCCAACCTTGATCTATTTTAAGATTCCACCATACCTATCTTAGAAGCATCTGTTTCTACTATTTTTCGGGGGGTTGGATCAACTAAATGTAAATAAGGAAGTTCAATGATCTGCTTTTTGATTTGAGTAACTATATTGGTGTAAATGTTTGTCCAAGTTGTGGATTCTTTTTAGCCTCACATACAAGGGCTTACATAATTTTCTATGACAGAGATAAAAATATATAACATAGTTTAAGCTACCTAAGAATCTTTGTAGTTGGACATTATCAAGAATTTGATTTGGGAATTTGTTGGCAAATTGTGTAGATCTTTCTATTGGAGTAATTGTCCCTTAGGTAACATAATGACCTAAAAACCTTACTCTGGTTTGGAATAAACTAATATTGGATTTAAATACTACTAAATTTTTATTTTTTATAACTTTGATAAAAAAATGGTTAAGTGTTTGAAGTGTTTTTCTAAATTTTCAGAAAACATTAGTATATCATCAATATATACAATTGTAAACTGGGAATATAGAAAAAAATGTCATTCATAATTCTTTGAAATTCAGATAGAGTATTTTTTAATCCAAAAGGCATTACATTCCATTCATATTGCCCAAATGGTACAGTAAATGTCATTTTGTATCTTTCTTCTTCTTTTGTTTAGATTTGCCAAAATCCTGATTTCATGTCTAATTTTGAGAAAATATTGGCATTGTAAAGTTTTTTCAATAAATCCTTTTTTGATTTGGGATTGAGTATCTAATCTATTTTAAATCTTGATTGAGAGGTTTGTAATTAATAACTAATCTTGGTGTTCCTCTTTCGAGTTCTATATTTTTTATCACATAAAATGTTGAGCAACTCCAATAAGAGTGTCGCTTGTGAATATGATGTGCGAATTGTGCAAGTATACACATCAAACAAGTAATAAAGTGATGAGTGAGATCGTCTCTACAGGGATTAAAATGATATAATTTGGTCGAGTTAGGCTGGATTAATGCTGAAGCAAAATGATAGTGAGAATGTAGTGACAAAATGAGAGAATGATGATGTATAAAATGTGCAACACAAAAAAAGTAAATTAAACAAGAATGTCACAACCAAGTAACTACAGAAAAGAAGATTAAGTAATTGCAATGTTGATTAGGGCGGCTGGGATTACTGATGCATCTACCTTCTCTAACTATTAATGCCACAGTAAAGTCTTGAACATTCTACTGCTCGATAGGTTTATACAGTAGTCTAGCTCTCTCGCGAGCAAACCTTGGGCTACCTTCCCTAAGGTCCTATATATCTATAGACTTAAGTGCATCTACCATTAATATTTTCTACCCTCTTTTGAATGAGGCAAGACTCTATGTCTAGAGGCTGTTGGGAATAAATAAATTTTCATTCACTCATATTATCCAACGTCTATCCAAATAATCTAACCCTGTCGGCATTAAGTTATCTTAATAACTTGTTACATATTTGTCAATACACAACTTGTAATAAACATGAAATACCACTGAATAAAAGAACAGAATAATTCCAACTTAAATTGTGAACATTAATAGAAATTAAAGCGTTAAGCCAAGTAATCCCAAGCCTAAGAGATTTAGCTCATACTAGGTAAATCGAGTTCAAGTTTAATGTAATAATCAACATCATCTTTTACAATTAAGTTTTAAAGGAAAAGCGATAAGAATCAGAGGAGAAATTCTGAGATGTAAGCTTTCGCCTATTCAGCTCTCAACACCGACAACATAATGTCTTGCAATTGCCAAAGATGATGCAGTCATCTTCTCCTTCTTCAACCACCTTCCTTCTTGGCCCTTCCCTCATTTCCTGTCAAAAGTTGCTTCTCTTTTTCTTCTATTCGAAAAAACTACCTCTTTCTAGGGTTTCCTTTTTGGCTTTTATAGGTTTGACCTTCTAGGTTAGGTCCATCAGCCAATAATCCTTTCTCTCTTTTTCAGGTGGATTTTTCTTGTACAAGTATTGCTAGGACTGAGAACGATATGCATTAAGTATTGACTAGGCATCTTTAGGTATTGCCAAAGCATTTGTGTTAGTAAACTACCTAAAATTTGTCACGTCAAACCTTCAACCCTATACTTCCTCTCCTACATTTGTACCTTCCAATCAACCACCAAACAAGTCCTTCTAACTGGCAATTAAAAGCAACATGTAATAGCACTTAAGCACAATCCAAGCTCTTTAATGCAATGCTATAAAAATACTACTACAATATCCAAAAATGCAACTAAAATCACTTAAATACATGAAATTAACTAACCAAAATCACTTAAGTACATGCAATTAACTAAGTCTAAAGGTATGAAATATAACTCTTTTCAAGAGTTATCACACCCCCAAACCTGAGTTATTGCTTGCCCTCAAGCAAAGTATTCATGAATGCGTGAATGCAAGAATTGCTATTGCTACATAACCACTTTTGTATTTCCAAACCATATAGAGAACATTTTATACTTCAGTTCTCAGCAATATTCTATGTCTAAAAAGTTTGTTCAAGTTTCGTAAGTTTATTTAGCAGAGGCAGTGCAAAAAATATTGCCCTAAGAACAAAATTTCTACATACTCCTGTATGCAATTTGACTATAGAAAATATCTCCTAATTTACTTAGTTCATCTTTCATCAAAACTCAGTTTTCTTTTTTATTTATTTATTAAAATAGAGGGCTCAACTCGTCACACAATACTTTGACTTGACAATGACAATTGAGCATACACTGAATTGCCAAATATTTAATCATGTCACGATTTGAATAGAACGCACTCATAAAGCTAAGGCTTTTGACTTAGAAGATGGATGGAGCAAACAAATACCTCTTTAGCTACTCAACCTATTACTACAATGGAGTGTCCCTAAACTTCTTTTTCTTTATTACACACTCTTGCCTACTCGCTTTTTATAATCAACAACACAATGGAGCAAACAAAGTGTTGCTAACCTATTTGGCAATTCTAAGCATTGGAGTGTTTTATGGCATTTCCTTTATTTTTCTTAAACTTTTCCATTTTATTCATTATTGAGTATTGCCATTTTACTGAGCTTATCTTCAAAATTCTCTAAGTTTATTAAAAGAACTTACTATAGACCAATTGTAATAGAAGTTAGGATATCTCATTTTTTAGGGATCGATTCTCAGGCAAACTATCCTAAGCTAAATTCGCCTAATCCACTATCACATTTTTCTAGATTTATTAAAAAATTAATTTCTTCATTGATCATCATAAGTAAAGATTGTACTCCGCATAGGCAAAACAATACTTAGTAGTTATGTGGCAGTGGCAAAACAAATTTAACGAGACTAGAATGAGCATGCGTACTGGATATATAATGCAGCCTAAATGCACAATACACCCCTAAACCTAAAGGATGCATTGTCTTCAATGCATGTATAAATATGTAACAAAAAATAAAAAATATAGATATGTACAGAAAATGTCATGGCAAAAGAAATAAAATGCTTGAGGTAGGGGAAAAAAAATTCCCTAGCTTAGAATGAAGTGTAGTTACTTCATTCGACCCTGCGAGTGGATTTATGAGCACTGACTTTATACTGCAGTTTCCTCTTCATAGGGTTCATTTCGTCCCCTGTTATCAGTTTCTGTGAGTTCATCAATAATATGATCGATGTCACGGTCTTGTGGAATCGTGGAAGCTAGTGGGGTGGGTGGAACAGGGTCCTTACCTTTCGTGGTGGCAGTAGTGTCAGTGGCAATTCATCTTTCTCTTCTTCTTCTTCATTCTCAAGATTTAATGATGTCATCTTTTCAAGCTTATCAGCAACAATTTCCCCTTCATCAGTAGTGGATTCCAAATTTACGGATTCGGTTCTAGCAACAGGAGTTTGAGCTGGCTCCTCTGCAGCTTTAGGAATTGGGAGAAAAAAGGTGGGAACGGCAGGGAATTCAGGCATTGACTTTGTAAAGTTCTTCTACAGGGATCTTTTAAGAGCCAAATCTCTACTCCTCACAAAAGTCCAATATTGAGTTTGCTGCTCTTGGGGCTTAACCATCTCTTTAACTAGTTGAAACTGTTGAATCTTAAAGAGGGAAATCTTTTGTTTCGGTTGCTTTAAGGTGTGCAACACTTGCTGTTCGAAGGAGCTGCGAGATGCTGAAGGTGCTGTTGTGGGAAAATGTGCAGTAGCAAAAGTGGTAGCCTGACTATGCTGAGTTGATTTTGCAGCATCAATACCTTGGACTTTGGCAAAAATGGCTCGAGATAGTCCACCCTTGTTTGGGGTCACATCCTCATCAGCACTGAGAGGGACTCTAGTAGTGCGGCACAAAATGAGGGAGGGGAAGTTTAGGTTGCCAGCATTTTTCTCAACACACCAATGCACCTCCTAAAAACGATCCGGCCAATATTGATTATTTTTCCCATGATGATGGAGTGTAATAAGAGCATCCTCTCCTTTGAAACAGTAGAATTGTGAGTTGATGGCATGGGGCGACTCTTTAGAAAATGGTACCACACTTTCCCAATAGGCTTTAAAGAAGCCCTCTTAATGGTATAGAAATCTTGACTAGAAACAGCCCAACGTGTACCCTCGACACATAAATCATTCAAGACTTGAGTCAATCCATCAACAGTGATATTGTCAGTGAAGGGTGTGTTCATCTTGCACATCAGCGATCCCAAATTGAGCGTTAATATGATCTTCATTAAACGGAACTGAAGTGTCACGAACATAGATAAAAGGAGAATCAGATGAATTAACATGTGTATAAAATTCATGAACAACCTTTTTAAAAATGTCCTTAGGGTGCAAACAGAAAATATTCCACCCGCGCTTCTCCACGATGGAGGACACAGACTCATCATAACCCATTTGTGGTTCGTCCTTGAACAAGAACCCTTGTTCGAAACAAAAAAAGGGTGCTTTGAGATGTTATTGTTGTATTTTTTGGTCGCGGCATTATTGAAAAAGGTTTTAGGTCGGGTAGTGCTGGCCCGCGATGATTCAACAGCCTTCAAAGCAATCTTTACTCATGCCATTGAAGGAGGATAGAAAGAAATCTCTGAAAATGTGGTTAGAGAAAATGTAGGAGAAGTTGAAGAGAAAGAAATTGTAAATATGGAAACTTTGTAGGAAACATAAGAGACGTGAGCAATTGAAAAGAAGTGAGTAGAAGAGATAATGTTGACAGTTCAGAAAAATAAAACGTGCAGAGTAATCTTTGTGGCGTGAAGGAGGGAAAAATAAGGGATTTTGGGGGGGAATGTATGGTGACCTAGCCCTAAAATAAAAGTTTTGACTTTTCCTCCATAGGGCTACCCAAGTAACAGAATGACCCAACTATCCAAAAATCTCTCCCTTGGACTTTTCTATCCGGCCAACCCAGGTTACCTCGTACCTCAACATCCATTCACCCGGTTTATTGAGACATAATTTCCTTCTGAGATGCTGTGGCGGCCATACTACCAAGTAACAGAATGACCCAACTATCCAAAAATCTCTCCCTTGGACTTTTCTATCCGGCCAACCCAGGTTACCTCGTACCTCAACATCCATTCACCCGGTTTATTGAGACATAATTTCCTTCTGAGATGCTGTGGCAAAGTCCTCCTAGTATCACAACTCATAATCCCACACATTTATTTGACTTCGAAAATTTAGAAAAACTACTCATTAATCAAAGATAAAAATAGAAATGAAACATTAAATAATTAATGAAAACAGATAATAAAAAAATAAAAGTAAAACAATTAAAGAAAGGAAAAATAAAAACAAAACTACTATCTCAAATATCTCGGAGGTCAATGGATTGCTTCTCACGATCCACATGAGCACCCCATTAGTACTTCAAGCTTTGTCCATTGACTTTGAATGTGACCTCCGTTCTCAAGTCTTTAATACTAACAGCTCCATGTGAGTATACTTGAGCTACTTCAAAGAGACTTGACAAGTGAGATTTTAATTTACTAGGGAACAATTTGAGCCTAGAGTTGAACAACAACAACTGTTGCCGTGGTTCAAATTGCCATGGCATAATTTTGTTATCATGATAATGTTTGGTCTTCTTCTTGTACAGTTTAGCATTTCCATATGCCTGTGCCCTGAATTCTTCCATTTAATTCAGCTCTAACAACCTTTTATGTCTAGCAACGATCCAATCCAGATTTAGTTTTTTAATGGCCCAAAATGCCTTGTGCTCCAATTCAACAGGTAGGTGACATGACTTTCCACAGACAAGCTTAAAAGGTGACATCCCCAATGGTGTTTTAAATGTCATACGATAAGCCCACAAAGCATCATCCAATCTGGAGGACCAATCCTTTCGAGTTGGGTTCACCACTTTTTCCAGAATTTGTTTAATTTTTCTGTTAGAAATCTCGGCTTGTCCATTTGTTTGGGGATGATATGCCGTGACAATCTTATATTTCACCCCATATCGATACAAGGCATTAGCCACTAGCTTGCAATCAAAATGAAATCCTTCATCACTAATAATGGCTCTAGGTGTACCAAATCTTGTGAAAATGTTCTTGTGCAAGAACTTCATTACTAACTTTGCATCATTAGTAGGAAGTGCAACAATTTCGACCCACTTAAAGACATAGTCCACTGTCACGAGTATTTATAGGTAATGAGGGTGAAAATGGATCCATAAAGTCTATTCCCCAGACATCAAACAACTCAATCTCTAGGATATTTTACAGTGACATTTCATATCTCCTAGATAGATTGCCTGCCTTCTGACAATGATCGCATGACTTATAAAATTCATGAGTATCCTTGAATAGATTTTCCAATAAAAACTAGATTAGAGTATCTTCCCAACAATTCTCATTCCTCTAAAGTGTTATCTGTAAGGAGCTAAAAATAATGATGTAGGATGTTGTGTATTTTGTCATCAGGGACACACTTCCTAATTATCTGATCAGCACATAGTGCTTAAATAGGAAAGGTTCATCCCAATAATACTGCCTGGCATCATGAAGGAATTTTTGTTGTCTTTGGCTGCTGAAATCATGTGGCATTAACCCACTTACTAGGAAGTTCACTATATCGACATACCAAGGTAATGCCATGACAACTAACAGTTGCTCGTCTGGGAAGTCTTCCTTAATCAGTTTAACACTGCCATTTTCATTTCTGACTTTTAATCTTGACAAGTGATCAGCCACTTAATTTTCAGTCCTCTTTCTATTTCAAATTTCTAAATCAAACTCATGTTACAAGAGTGTCCACCAAATCAATCTTGGCTTGGCATATTTCTTGGTCACCAAATACTTAAAAGCAGAATAATCTATGTAGACGGTGACCTTGGCACCAACTAGAAGGATCAGAGTTTATCAAACACGAATACCACAACCAATAACTCCTTTTTAGTGGTGGTGTAGTTAAGCTGCGTATTCATCAAGGTACTATTTGCAACATAGATTGCATGAAATACCTTGTCTTTTATTTTCCCCAACACTGCTCCCACAACATAATCGTTGGTGTCACACATGAGTTAGAAAGGCAATGTCCACTCTAGAGCTATTTTCAATTAGTACTACTACCAGCTATTTCTTCAATTCCTCAAAAGCTATCAAACAATGTTCATCAAAATTGAAAGGTCTTTTGTGATCCAGTAAGGTGCACAGGGGTTTAGATATCTTTGAGAAATCCTTAATGAATCTTCTATAAAAACCCGCATGGCCTAAGAAAATCTAAATACCTTTGACACGAGTAGGAAGCGATAATTTTTCTATTAATTCAACTTTTTCTTTGTCAACTTTAATCCCTTGTTCCGTTACTTTATGCCTTGGAACAATGCCTTCACGAACCATGAAATGATATTTTTCCCAATTCAAGGCAAGATTTGTTTCTTCACAACAGTACAGAACCAATTTCAGCTTTTTCAAACAACCTTCAAAGTTATTGCCAAAGAAAGAAAAATCATCCATAAAGACTTCAAGGAAGTTTTCCACCATGTCAAAGAAAATTTCCATTATACAATGCTGAAATGTTGTCGGGGCATTACATAACCCGAATGACATTTGTCTAAATGCAAAAGTACCATATGGACAAGTGAAAGTTGTCTTCTCTTAGTCACTAAGAGCTATAACAATCTGATTATACCCTGAATATCCGTCCAAGAAACAGTAGAATGTTTTTCCAGCTAATCTGTCAAACATTTAATCAATAAACGGTAAGGGAAAGTGGTCTTTCTAAGTTGGCTTGTTGAGCTTGCGATAATCTATGCACACTCTCTATCCTATGACAGTGCGATTTGGTATGAGCTCATTTTTATTATTGTTGACCACTATGACACCTCCTTTCTTGGGCACACATTGTACATGACTCACCCAAGAACTGTCAGAGATAGGATATATAATACCAACATCGAGCCACTTGATAATCTCCTTCTTAATAACTTCCTTCATGATGGGATTCAACCTCATTTGCTATTCAATAGAAAAACTATGGAAATCCTCTAATAAAATTTTATGCATGCATAGAGCAGTGCTAGTTTCCTTGATGTCAGCAAGTGTCCATCCTAATGCCTTCTTAGATCGCTAGAGAACTTCCAACAACCTAGCCTTTTGATCGGGTGTTAACTTTACAAAAATAACTACCAGCAAGGTGTTGTTGCCTCCTAAGTAAGCATATTGTAAATACAACAGAAAAGGTTTCAACTCTAGTTTAGGAGGTTCCTCTATAGATGGTTTAGGAGGATTTAAAGTGCGAATCGATAAATTCAAGGACTCAAACTTTCTCCCTGGTCTATCCACAATCTACTGTGCCTCAATGAGTTCACTGAATTCTTCAAAAGTCTCCATTTCATGTAGCTCAAGTGAATTTGTATCATTATCAAAATTATTGCAAAAATTTTTCTCTGTAACAGCCCAATTTCAGTGAAATCGGAATAGTGGTTTTGGGACCACAAATCCTAGTCGAAAATATAATTTATTTTTATTTTATTACATGGTCCGTATTATGTTAGAAATATCATGTGGAAATTTTGATAAGAAATTTTTTCGATTAAGTGCTTAATTATGGAATGGACTAAATCGCTTAAAATGTAAAAGTTGAATTCTAGTAGCTAGAAGGATTAAATAGCTATGAAATTCAAAACTTGAGGTCCTTATATGGTAATTAGACCATTAAAGAAAAGTATGTAGATATTTTGGTGACTCATCCATGGAAATTTAGAAAAAGGGCAAGGACTAAATTGGAAATTGAAATAATTTAATTAATTAAAAGATGATAAAAGAATTATCATCTTATTTTATGTCATCTTCAACCCCAAAATACATGGAAACCCTAGAAGAGAGAGAATAAACTTTCTTGGCTTGATTGGGTAAGTTTTCTTATCCCGTTTTTAATAATTTTGATATTTTTGAAACTGGAATAGCTTAATCTATCTATTTGGGGGATCAATTTGAAAAGTTATCAAAGTATGGAAATTAGGTTATGGATGAATATGCTGAAATTTTAAATTTTATGGTAGAAAATGAAAGGTTGTTGTTAGATAAACAACTTTTACAAAGTAATTTTTTATGGAAACATGATTTAGGAAATAAAATGTAAAGTTGTGAAAATTGAAGAAAATTTCTAAAATTTATAGAATACATGTGCTGTAAATTCTATAATGAAATTTTGGTTAGGCTTGGAATAGGGAGTAAATTGCATAAATTTCATTTTTCGAGCCTAGGGGCAAAATTGGAATTTATGGAAAAGTTAAGGGCAAAATGATAATTTTGCCTAGGATGTAAATTGAGTCCACTTGAATATGAAATGTGATAAATTGATGAATAAATTCATTTATATAGATCCAAACAACACAAATTCGAAGTTAGACCAAGGAAAAGAAAAAGTTTTGGATTAGTAGATTTTTAAACGCGAACAAGTGTCGAGGTAAGTTCGTGTAACTTAATCGAGCAACTAAATATGTTAAATTGAATGTTTTGTTTGTATGAAATATAACTTATATTGATGTGAATTATTTGATTGCTATAACGAAGAATTGAATACATGCTTGAAACGGTGAAAAAGGTTAAGTTCGGTTTGAATATTGAATTCCGATGAATATATGTGCTTTCCCGAAATGAATGAGATCCTTTATTTGTTGCTGACGGATTTGGCTCGGATGAGTAATCCTATTGACCTCATTATAGAAAGGATTTAACACGGATGATTAATTCTGATTAATACCTTTCGAGTATACGTTACATCTAGGATTTAGCCTGGACTAGTAATCCTAATTGAGCTCTTTCGAGCAAATGTTACATAAAGGATTTAGCCCGGACTAGTAATCTTGTTATATGATATGTGGCTCGAGAGTATGTTATTTGATTAAGAGCCCTAATGGGTACTCTTGAATAAGAATTGATGGGTTATTGAATTGTACACCTTAAGTGTACTACCTAAGTATCCATCGAATCTCAATGATTCAACAGACAAAACTCTTGGCATAATAAGAGAATTATGGGATGAAATCAATGATGTCTTGGAGGAATATAGTATGATGAGCTCATCCATGCTTACTTGATGCATATGTGAACATTTGTGTAACTAATTTGTTTGATTGAGTGTATGTGTATAGGTAAATTTTCCAAATTGATGAAAAAGCATGTTATTGAATGCTTAATGTTAATAAATGTAAATTGGTTTTTAATCCCTGCTATACGAACATACTAAGTATGAAATGCTTACTTAGTTTTATTTTCCCTGTTTTATAGTACTCGGAAGCTCGTGAAGGTTGGAGATCAGTGGAGCATCATCACACTATCCACTAGCTTATTTTGGGTATATATAATATAATCATTTTGATACAATAGCATGTATAGGATAACTTGGCCATTGTGGGTTTGAAAATAATGCTTGTAATCTAGCCATTGTCATGGCTAGTAATGGTTTATTTTGATATGCTTGTAATGTTATACTATGGTAGCTACATATATGTTAAGTAGTTTGTCAAATTATGTCTAACATATGGACCAAAACTAAGGTAAGATTATAAACATGTATGCATGTAATGATATGCCATGTTGAATGATATAGTTTGCTTAACTTGAATGCTTGAAATTATTGGTATTTGGATGGGAGTTTTAGTGCAGGTTATTGGTTGGATTTTGGGTGAGAAATAAAGCTAGAAATTGCTTTATTTTATTCGCACGGGCATACATATAGCATGTGTCTAGACCGTGTGTGACACACAGCCTTGTACATAGGCATGTGGTTAGGCCGTGTGTCCCCCGCACCTTAAATTTGATAAACAGAATGCTCAGAATTGAGCACACAGGCAGAGACACGGGCGCGTGTCTCAGCCGTGTGTGCTACACGGCCTAGAACATGGGCGTGTGTCTTGGCCGTGTGAAACCTGCACCTAATTTCAAAAAAATAGAATTAACCACACGGCCTAGCACATGGGCGTGTGGTTGGCCGTATGGAACAAGTCAGAGAGTTACACGGGGTTGAACACGGCCTGTAGCACGGGCATGTCTTAAGGTCACACGGGGCGTGTGAGCCCTGCACCTTGGAATTTTTTGAAATTTCATAAAATTTTTTTAGAGTTTTCGATTAAGTCCCAACTCGACTCCAATGCTCACATTAGTCCTTGAGGGTCCATATAAGGGACGTTATGAAAAATCTTGGAAACTGAATAGTGATTGACATGATTTATCTGTAAATATTCTGTAGACTCTGATAATGCTCCGTAACCCTATTCTGGTGATGGATATGGGGTTAGGGGTGTTACATTTACAAACTTTTTGCACTGTTGTTTCTATCAAACCAATGGTGTGGCATTCTTCATTCTCATCAGCATATTTTAGGGCATCGAATACATTAAAGGTAATTTGCTGATCATTCATCCTCATGGTCAGTTCACCTTTTTGCACATCAATCAAAGTTCTACCTGTAGCAAGAAAAGGTCTTCCAAGGATAATCAGCACATCTTTGTCAGCTTTACATTTTAAAATAATAAAATCGACAAGAAAAATAAATTGATCTACTCTTACCAGCACATCTTCAATTTTACCTTTCAGATATGCCTAGGATCGATTAGCTAGCTGCAACGTGACCTTAGTAGGTCTTGTTTTTCCAATTCCTAGCTTTCTAAAGACAGAAATATGTATTAAATTGATGCTTGCTCCGAAATCACATAATGCCTTACCAACATAATGATTTTCAATTGAACATAGGATAGTAAAACACCTTGAGTCCTTCAACTTTGGAAGTAATTTATTCATCAACATTGTTGTGCACCCTTCAGTAGAGCAATAGTCTTATATTCCCCCAATCTTCGCTTCTTTGACAATATATCTTTCATGAATTTCACATAATTGGGAATTTTCTCCAAAGCTTCTACTAGTGGTATGTTGATGTGGAGTTGTTTCAGGACATCTAGAAATCTTTTGAATTGGACATCTTGTTTACAATTGTGAAATCATTGAGGAAAAGGTAGAGGTGGCCGTCTTTTAGGTACCTGATATTGTTTTGTTGTATCATTTTTATTGGCAACATGATCTAATTCTGTTGCAACATTATTTTGTTTAGCCTTTTTAGTTGCAGTATGCTTTTCAGTTGATTCTAAATTCTTTCTATGGTTGAGTCTATAGTTGTCCTCTTCTATAATGGTGTATTAAACAACATCATCCAATTGTGTCCGACTTTTGAGAGTGATGACCTTGTACTATTCCTTCCCTTGTATTTCCAAATTCTCGGTATCGCTTAGCAATGCTCCTTGTGGCCTCGAATTTAAAGCATTCACTATATGCTCACTTGATTCTCAAGAGCTCTGAGGGACGCAACCTGGCTCTGAATTAAAGCATCATTCTTGGTCATATATTCTTTTATCAAGGCTTCAATGGAGGTAGAAGATGATGCTTGACCCTATTGAACATTTTTCCTCGGCATAGGATGACTATAACCAAGCGGTGCATTATTAGCATTTTGTCTCACAACATTGTTTAAATTCCCCGCACCTTGATTATTGTAACATCCTAAATGTGGGCCTGTGCATTTATATGATAGTTTAATATGTTAAATTGAGATTTTAAGGATCGGGCTGATTTTTTTTATTATTAGGTTTTAAATTAGTACTCTGGGTATTTTAAAGTGATATATATTGGGCTTTAAAATTTTGGTTAGGTGGCTAATAAATGGTGTTAGCTCATAATTTAAGTAGATAGTTAATTAAGTGACAAGCTGTGCTTGTGGCCCAAATATTTGAGGAGTTTTAAGTGGGCATAAGGTGGCGTCATAAGGGGGAGGAGTTTGGGCCAAGTGAGGGCTACTTAGAGCCCGAGTTTTGGGTCAAAAATTCGGCACTTAGGAGCCTTAAGAGTAGACGGTACACTAGCTACAAAATAGAGATTTTAATTCTTTTATTTTCTTGATAAATACGAAGATAATGAAGAGAAAGATGAGGGCTATTTTCAGGGAGATAAAGGATTAAGATAACAATGAAGATAAAAGCTATCAGATGACAGCAGAGTTGGCCGAAAATCCAACTCTGGGAGGGGGAGTGTATTGCCGAAATCTATATAAGCCAAGTGATCATCCTTTCTTTCAATTTTTCTCTCTTCTTTCTCACCTAGCCGAATTTCTCTTCTTCTTGTCTCTCAAAACCTTTTCTTTGCCGCAACTCTCCAAACACAGTTTACTTTCCCCTCTTCTCTTCTCAAAGCCGAATCTACAAGTGAAATCTCTATTTCTCAAAGGTACACCGTAAGCCGTATACTCCTCTTTAATCCGACCCTGTCGATTATACTCTTTATCCCTAGAAGCTGAATCTGTTCCATTAAAGCCGATTTGGTGGAAAAACCGAAGGTAGGGAGGTGACGTTTCTTAGGGAATTTCGGGATTCGACAAATAAGGCTCTACGTTAAGGATAATATATTTTCGTGATAACAAGTGTGTAATACTTCCCCACCATCTAGATCTAATCATAAAATGCATGATCATAAGATTTATATGTTTTGATAATTGCCAACATCTCGGTTTATTGATGAAAGCCCAAGAAGGGTAAAAGTAGATCACCAGGTTAGTAAATAATCTGTTTAAATGTTATAAGTAAAATGCTTGTATGTGATTGCATGGGTTGGGTTGATGAAAGGAGGGAGTTATACGTTATATGTGTAGCGATTTTACCGTGATCTGATGTAGCGGCTATTGTCGTGAATTGTTATACGGGCTTCGACCATTATATGTTATAAGGGCTTCGGCCATCATATGTGGATGAGCAGCATGACTGACATCTTGGCATGTAGCGGTGTGGGTCGATTGTAGAAATCCCCAATGGTGTGAACGGTTGGTATGGGGGCGTGTAGCGGATGGAAACCTAGGCAAACGGGTTGGGCCTTGCATATTATTTGTTATTAATTTTTATTATGAGTATTAAACTGTTTATTTTGTCTAATGGGCCTAAGGCCCAAAATCTAATGGTGCATGAAGGTTGCACACTGAGTCTCGTGACTCAACCAATTAATTAACATTTCAGGTGATACCTAGTGCTCCGGACTGGGCTGGAGTGGAGCGTAAGGTGGCCATGCAAAAGAATATGTGGATCCGGCAAAAAGACTCAAGTTAATTATTTTTATATTATGTTTTATTTAATGGATTTTAAATCTCGTTGTAATAAGGCCATGGGCCACTAGTTTATATCTTGTTTTTTATGGGATAAATTATTTTTAGTTATTCAAACATTTATTTTAATTAAACTAAGGCATGTAATTAAGTTTGGGTTTTATTCATAAAGGCATATTTTATATAAATTACATTTGGGCTTTCTGACAACACGATTTGTTTTACAAAAATTTCCTTAGTGACATACCAGATCCGGTCGTGGTGTTTGGGCCGGGTTTGGGATGTTACAATTATTCCAACTAAAGTTTGGATGCTGCTTCCACCATGGATTGTAGGTGTTGGAATAGTGGTTATTATTTCGGTTAAAATTACCCATATAGTATACAGATGCTAGGTTTGATAGGCATTCATCAAACATATGATATTTACCACAATAAACACACGATAGTTCAACTGATTTTATCTCCTGGACTACAGTGGGCCTCTTCATTGTTTTGATCATATTAGCTAAAGAAGATACATGGGTTGTCAACAAAGTGATTGTGATGGTGGTGGAAAAAGTCTTAAATTTTATATAATGAATGATCGAGCCTAGAAACTAATTATCACCACGATTGAGGCAAACACACTTAACGAACATTAGTATAGTTTAGTGGCATGACCGGATTGTCGAACCCAAGGGAACCAAAAGTACTAATACTAACTTTCTTCTTATTATTTAGCCTAAGAATTAAGAGAATTGTTGTTTAATCTAAAATTAACTAACTACTAAGCTAAAGATGCTAAAGATGCTAAGGCACAGAGAAGGAATTGGGGAAATACTTGTGGGAAAACCAATTGATTAAGACAATACCCGAGGAAAAATTCACCTAGACTTCACTTGTTATCTAACTCTAAACCAGACGATTTATTCACTTGACTTGATCTTTAGGATTCCTTAATTTATATTAATACCTCTCTCGAGGCTACTAACGTCTAACCCTAGGTTGATTAATTGAAATCTCTTTCTAATTAAAACCCCTAGAATTGCATTAACTTGATTTATGGACTCCCATATTAGGTTTGACCCTAATCCGGCAGATTTTCGTCATCCTATCTCTAAGGTTGTGATCAACTCCGCTTAACTATGCTAGATCTACTCTTAAACAGGGAATATTCCTCCTCTGCCTAAGCACATCAATACTTGAATCAATATCCTGAAATATCAAAGCAAGAATTAAGAACACATAGTAAAGAACAAATCAAGTATTTATCATATAGTTTAGAAAATAATAACAATATCCGTCTTAGGTTTCATCCCCCTCAAGTATTTGAGGGGTTTGGTTCATAATTATAAAAGAATACATCTCAGAAGAAAATATGAAACAAAACATAAGAAAAACCCTAAAATCCCTGAAGGAAATTGAAGGGAAGATCTTCCATCTTGGGTATGATTTCGGCTTCTTGAGATGAATCAACTTGCTTTCTTTTGAGTAAATCCTACAATTCTGCCTCTCTGGCTTGGCTCATTGGCCTAGTTGAACGCCCCATTGAACGTTGGCCTCTAGGGTGTTTATATAGGCTTTTGGAATGTCTTTATTTGCCTTTAAGTACCCTATTCCGAATAGAATTAAAACATGTCACGGCAGGGACACACCCATGTGGCACGGCCGTGTGAATCGAATCTAGGTCGTGGTCGGGTCTGCTAAGGAGGCACGGTCGTGTGTCTCAGGCCCAGGCCATGTTGATTTCATACTTTGGCCCATTTTCTCCATTTTTAGCCCGTTTCTCATTCTTTTCATCCTCTGGTGCTCTCCTAAGTATAAAACATGAAATTAAAGGATTAGGAGCACCAAATTCCACAATTCAAGGAATAAATCATACAAAAGTATGCTAAATGTGGGATTAAAATATGAACATATTACGGTTTATCAGATTGCATCAAGTTTAGTGATGTAGCAACTCTCCTGCCAAACCCAACTCGTGTGGTAGGATATTGATAATCATTGTTGGCAATCCATTCCAAAATCTTATATGTTTCATTATAGGATTTATCAAATAGAGTACCATTTGTAGAGGCATCGACTACCATCATTGTATGTGCATTTAGCCCATTAGAAAACATCTCCATTTGAGTCCAGTGTTGAAAACCATGCATAGGACATTTTTTAAGTAATTCTTTAAATCTTTCCCAGGCTTTGTAAAGCGTTTCATCCTCTGATTTTCGAAAAGATGTGATGTCATTTCTAAGCTTGGAATTCATGTTTAGCGTGTTATACCGTAGCAAAAATATCTTACACAAGTCATTCCATGATGCCACTGTTTCCGATGGCAAAGCATTAAGCCACGCTCTTGCATGATCTCTCAAAGAGTATGGGAACAATTTAAGCTGCAAGGCATCTTCAAGAACACCCTGTTGTCTAAATGAGTCACAGACCTCTAGAAAAAGTCTTAAATGCAGTCCAAGATCTTTAGTGGGTAATCCCGCAAACTGTCCTACTGTTTGCAACATTTGAAACCTACCACACGACCTGACACACCATCTTGTAGCTTACACGGCCACCACACGACTGTGTGGCATCGATAACCATGATTTTTGGCTTTCACCATTTGCAAAATCTCGAGTTTTCGTTACACACTTATACGGATTTGATGTAGAAGCAACAAAGAGGAATTCTATACCTAAAAACGACATTCCATTGACCAATTAACGATTTAATCGAACTAAAATGCAAAATTAACATTCAAATCGAAGTTTCGTCAAAAGACTTCGACTCAACCCCCCAGATCATAATTAATCGCTTATCATTAAATGAGAAATGATTCCATGAACTTAAATCATTGGAAGAACGTTAGATGCCCAAAATAGAAACCAACCCCAAAAAGTATCACAAGAACCAAACCGAAAATTCACCAACTAATGATCTATTTACGAAATTACGCACTTACCCAAATGAGATAGGACACCTAACAGAATATCAAATGAAGATTTACCACTCAACGCCAAGAATTAAAGCAAAAATAGAATAGGAGGAATCATAAAAGAAGAACAAAGAAAAAACAGAGAACTGATAGACTTTGGGAAAGAAAGAAAAATAATAAAAAAACGTGGGAAAATAAATCGATTAAAATTTAAAAATAGAATTTATTTATTTTAAAAAATGAATTTGTAAGACCTTTCTTTTTTTTTTTTTTTTTTTTTTTGCTTTCGTAGAGACGAAAAACACAAAACCAAAGAGCACACAAAAACTTAACCACTGAACCACTAGACTCATCGTTAACATAAAATCACATAGAATTAAACTTAAGTCGAACGTTCCAGACAAAGGTTGAATCAAAAGAATAACAAAATTTTCCAAAAATGGGGCTTGAACCCCTGATCTCAAACACACAATTAAGGCCCTAAACCACTGAAGCAAATACTTAATTTTTGACAAAATTTAACAAACCAAAAGTTAAAATTTTGGGGCATTACAAGTGAGCTATGGGAGTATTCTCTAGCCAATGTGAGATTAACATGAAATAATGAAGAAGTGACCTATGAGAGTATTCTCTGGTCAATGTGGGGTTAAAAATTGTGAAGAAGTTGTCACTTATTTAAAGGAAAATGTGAAATATATGAGTATTCTCTAGTCAATGTGAGATTGAAATTAACTTTTTAATGAAAACAATAAAGAAATTGACACTTATTTATGGGTAAGTGTGAGCATGGGAGTCTTCTATAACCAATGTGGGATTCAAATTAACTTTTCAAGGGATTCAAATTAATTTTTAATGAAATTAGTGAAGAAGTAGCTATAAATGTGGGATTAAAATTAACTTTAATGAAAATAGTGAAAATCATCACTTATTTATATGGTAAATGTGAGATATGAGAGTACTTTTTAATAAATGTGAAATTAAAATTAACTTTTAATGGAGATAGTGAAAAATTTGCGCTTATTTATAACGTAAATGTGAGATATGAGATTATTTTCTAATAAATGTGTGATTAAAATTAAATTTTTTGAAAATGGTGTAGAAATTGTCACTTATTTATAGGGTAAGTATGAGCATGAGAGTAATTTCTAGCCAATGTGGGATTGAAATTAATTTTTAAGGGATAAAAATTAATTTTTAATGAAAATAGTGAATAAGATATGTCGAAACCATTTTTAAGTTTTTTTTTTTGAAAAAACGGGTCGACTTTAAAATGAAAATGGAGTCGCCACCAATCCCTTTTTGCTAAGATGTGATCGGATCACTTTATAAAGCATTTTATTTCAAAATATTGATTTTGGCCTACGAAATTCAAGAAAATGAGTTCGGGAGTCGGTTATGTATGAGGAAGGATTAGCACCCTCGTAACGCCCAAAATTGGTACCGGATTGATTAGTTATTGTCCTAATGTCAAAATTTTAAAAAAATTAAAATATGATCCTCTTTGTTTTTGAAAACTTGAATGAATTAAACTAGATGCCGAGACCCGCTTATTTCGAATGAATAAAATATCATACCCAGTGACTTAGGATACAACATTTCGAATCCTCGATACTAAGCTTGTCTTTATCTAAAATTCGTACATTTAAACTTAAAAAGGATATTTGATTATTTGAGTTGAATGAAAAATCGGGACCCAGTAAGTTAGGGCACAATTTCTTGAAATTCACAAATATCGAATATTGTCTTTATTATTGGAAGTCATTACCTCGAAATAACAAAATGTCATATCCAGTGAGTTAGGACACAACACTTTTGAATTCCCGAGAATAAGTATTTTATTTAACTTAAATGTTTGATTCAAAAATAATTGGTTCTTTAAACTCGATGAGAAAAATCGAAACCCAGTAGTTAGGCTACAATTTCTTTCGAATCTTTAAACGCTGAGTGTTTGCTTATTTCAAAACAAAATATCATATTTTAAAGGACAATTACACGACATAAATCTAATAAATTAATAAAGCATAAAGATCATGATAGTAGAAACACAATAAACCAAAAATACGAGCCTATTTAGAAATTCAAGAATAAAAGTAAAAAAATATATATATATATATATATATATATATAAGTAAGAGAATAAACAAATAATGAGATAAATAAATAAATAAAAGAATAAGTGAGTAAATGAAACAAATATATGATATTAGATTTAAGTATTTTCTAAGTAAAATAATAAAAATTAATTAATTAATAATACTAATACAAAATTTAAGTAAGAATAATGAAAATAATAATAATGATATGACAAAATAATAATAAAATTTAGTAGTAAATCAAATAAAAATAAGTATTATGTATAATAATTTAAAGGTAATAAAATAATAATAATACAATAATAATAAAAATAATAAAGTTAATAATAATAAAGAAAATAATAGTAGTAGTAATATTAAAAATAATAGTAATAATATTAAGATTAATGGTAATAACAATAAAAATAGTAGTGAAAATAGAAATAGTAAATAGCAATATTGAAAATGATAATAATAACATTAATAATAATAAAAATAATAATAATAATAATAATAATAATGAAAATAATATATGTTAATGTACAAATAATAGTAAAAATAAAAGTAATAAAAATAAAATTAATAATGAAATAACAAAAGACAAAAGAAAAAAAAAAGATGAAATTGAACTAAAAATAAAAGTTTGGGGCGAATTTTAAAGAAAATAAAAGGTAAGGGACCTATTTAGACACACGAATAACATGGAGGACTAAAAGGGAAAATATTCCTCCTCCAAAACGCTACGTTTCAAGAGGGACTCAAATGAAATCCAAATAAAATTTAAGGGAAAAATTAAAAATAAGGAAAACTTAATTATAAAACCATAAAAAAGTGGAAGGGCTAAAAGCGCAATTAGCCCTTTTGTAGAAAACACGCGGATCTTGAAGGCTAATCGGGTTGGATTTAGGTCCAACATCAAAACAACGCTATTTTGGTGCCTGGGAATAGGGCTCAAAACGACGTCATATTATATACCCTATAAAAGTTAAAATTTTGACAAAAAAATCATTTTCACCATATTCTAAAAAAATCAAAAACTTTCAACTCTCTCCAGGCGATTTCTGGTAGGCCCTCTAGCACGACCTGCTGCCGCCATACCACCACCACGTGGTGGTTGGAATCCCAAAAAATGTAAGTTTTTTTTAAATGTATTTTGTATATGTTATATATATGATATATATATATATATATATATATATATATAAAGTATTTGAAAATGAAAAGAAGAAAAATAAATAAAATAAAACCTTTGTTGATTTGGTTGTTTTTTTTTTGTATTAAATTTATGTGTCCATTTTACAGGTTATCGTAGGGCTTTTATAGCCTTGAAAATAAAAAATGAATACAAAATTTTTTTGTTTCTTGCCATGTTTACTGCTTTTCCTTTCCTTTTTTTTTTGTAGGTCACTGGCGATAGAGAGCTGTCCGCACGTTGATGGCGGCGTGATCGAGGGCTGTGTTGAGGCTGCTTACGGCGCGAGGGAAACTTAGGGTTTCAAAACCCTTAGTTTTTGATTTAGTCTTGGGCCCTTTTGGGCTGCATGTTGTTTGGGTATGGGGCTCAGTTTTTGTTTTGGGTAGTCTGTTTAGGTCCGATTGGGTTTGGGGGTGTAATTGGGCCACGGGTAGTTTGGGCTAATTGTTTTGTAACCCGGCCCGATCCGTCCATGCACACATCTAGTATTCTCTAGTCAATATGAGATTAAAATTAAATTTTTAATGAAAATAGTGAAGAAATTGTTACTTATTTATAAGATAAATGTGAGTTATGTGAGTAATCTCTAGTTAATGTGAGATTAAAATTAACTTTTCAATACAAATAATGAAAAAATTGGTTCTTATTTATAGGGTAAGTGTGAGCATGAGAGTTTTCTAAGCTAAAATGAAATTAGAATTAACTTTTAATGAAAATATGAAGTGAGCTATGAGAGTATTCTCTAATCAATGTGGAATTAAAATTAACTTTTAATTTCTTAAATTATATCTAAAAGTATGTATCTTTTTATCTTATTAATTAATTTATTTTAATCTTATTATTTTATTTGTAAAATAAAAAATGTCTTATTAATTAGTTTATTTGTAATCTTATTATTTTATTTGTAAATTAAACAAGTGAGAATGTTTATCAAAACTTTTTATACTAAAAAAAAGAGGATAAACTAGGTAAATTGTCACCCAATTATGCACATGTTCTTATTTTGGTCATTCAATTTTAAAAATTTAATTTATGCATTAAAATTTATATTCGTTCTTATTTTGGTCACCCGTCATTAAATTGATAATGAAAAATAATATGACCTTTTTCCTAATCGGTATAATAACATATTTAATATTCAATACTTATATATTTTATCAATTTAATTAATCCTAATTCTAAATAATTTAATAAATTTAATCCTAAATGTTTACAAATTTTATCAAATTTATCTTCAATCTTTAAAAATTTTAAAAAGAAAAGGAATAATCAACTTACTTTTTTCAAGTTTCAAAGAACACATATGATATTAAAGTTAGAAAAATCCTGAAATAAACAATAAAATAAAATCATCGAACAAGAAGAGAAAAGTTTAAGGGAATTAAAGAGATAGACCTCTCTTTTGTGTTATACTTGGGGTTTCTTTTTCAATTGTTTTTTTTATTTGCTTATATGTTTATGATGTTGTATGTAAAGGTGAGCGTTCGATTAAATTGAATCGAATGAAAATTTTTGAGTTAATCAAGTTGACGAACCATGTTTTATTATCCTAACTTGATTTGAAATTTTCTCGAATCAAATCAAGTTAGATGGAATTTGAATCGAATCGAATCGAATTAAATATATTTGTTCGAGTTAAAATAAAAGAAAATGACTTTTAGACCTTATAGTCACTGCCACCCACCATAATTAAATTTACCCACCATAATTAAATTTGTTCTTAACTTTCATCCCCTTATAATTTATTTATTAATATTTTATATAAGGATTAGTTTCTTTACTTGCTTAGTTGCTTCAATTATCTTCTACTTCTTTTCATCATGTATTTTGAAATTAAAAATATATTAAATGTAAAAATGTAATTTTTAATAGAAGTTATTTTAAAGATAAAATGTGAAATTGATACCAACAGAAAATTTTAACACAACTATTTTATGGTATCATCAATAGTTTAATTTTAACATAAATTTATAAAGATTCAACATGAAAACAATTCAATAATATAAATAATACAACATGTGAAATTTAATTCAATAATATAAATAGTATACATAAATTTGAAAAAAAAAATGGGGTTTGGAGGAAGTAAAAGTTTTGAGAGAAAACAAAAGGAAAAAAATTTTGAGAGTTTGGGGAGAAGTAAAAAACTTTTTGGGAAAGTAAAAAGGATTTGAGGGAGGGTTGAGGGAAGGAAAGTAAAAGGTTTGATATTTGATTTATTTAAATTATTCGAGTTATTTGAATTTAAAATTTTAATTCGATTGAATAATTCAAAATTTGATTTTTTTTTTATTTTTTCGGGTCGAATAGAATTTTACTCACCCTAATTATATATGTTGGGTTAATTTGAAGGGTAATTTACCAAAATATACCAAAAAAAAAATATAGAAATGGGCCGAAATTTGCATTATTTACGGAAAAGGGCCATTTCTCCCCAAAACGTCCACACAATCAGTAGCGTTTTGGGGATCTGTGAGAAAGCGCCTTGAGGGAGCGCTTTGTGCCACATCAAGACAAAACGCTACCGACGAGGATGCGCTTTGCTCGATGTGGCACAAAGTGCTCCTCAAGGGCTTTTCTCGCTACATAATAAATTTTTTTGACCGTTGGGCCTCCAATGATCGAAAAAAACCTATAAAAACCCCCACCCTTTTATTTTTTTCACAACAAAGTCCTTATTCATTTTTCTCTCAAATTCTTCTCAAATTTCTCTTAAATTCCTTGAAACTTCATCTCAAATTTCACAATAGTCCTTTAATATTTACAAAAAAGCCATTTTAAAATTTTTGAAATATATTTTTTTGATAAATTTTAAAATATTCGATCGTATTACCAATGGCTGGGGAATTATTTCGTCTCGACGATAAACACATCTATGTCAATCAAATGTAAATGGTAAGTTTTAATTTTAATTTTACTATTTAATATTTTTTAGATTTATACAATTTTAATTAATTTTTATTTTATAATTTTTTAAACAGTTTGTAGATCGGGTGTTGCAATGCTATATTCGCAATATGCCTGGTCCGCCATCGCCGTTTATTGAGAATTACCTGTGGGAAGTGGGGTTTTGGCACGTGGCCACGATATGTCGGAGGTGCAAGTTGGAGCCAAAGTTAATCAGTGCGTTGATAGAGAGGTGGAGACCCGAGACGCACACTTTCCATCTTCCATGCGGAGAGTGTACTATCACTTTGGAAGACGTGCAGCTGCAATTAAGATTGTCGATGGATGGGTCCGTAGTCACCGGGTCCACAACTTCTAGCGATTGGACCGTCGTATGCTACGAGCTTCGGTGCCATTTCGGATAACATTTATTGTAACACCCCAAACCCAGCCTATACGTTAAGGCCAGATCTGACAAGTCACATGAATTAAATATACTTTTAAGTCCTTTTTCATTTGTACATAAATAGATAATGATTTAAATTTTAGTAAAATAGATTCCAAAATTTTGATGAAGTATTATTGAATAAAAGATTGATTTATAAATCAATAAATTTGAGATATAAAGATCTTATAAACCGTGTCTTTGAAAATATCGCTAATAGTTCGAGAAGATTTAAAAGAATTTTAAATAAAATATATATTTGAAAGTTTATTATGAAACCCTTTGTATATCCATTTTAGAAAACGTTTATTTAAGTTTTTAGAAAAATCTCAATTTGAAGTACTTAGAGCAAAATATAAATACGTCAAACATAAAACAAAACAAAAATTTATCCAGAGGTTTTATTACAACCTTAATTCAAATAGTAAAATAAATAGGTGAACTAAAAGAAATCCAAAGTCCAAATAAAACCGTTTTTGTAGTATGGCCTCCACCGAGTCATCTATGGCCCAAGTCTCTATTACTGAGCATTACCTGAAAAGAATAACAAACGGGTGAGTTACTAGAACTGAGTGTATAACCCCCTTAACGTTGTCCACTGGGCCATAATCCCATTTAGCAATAATTTGGGCCTAAGCCCATTTACAATATTAATGTATCAATTATATCATGTGTATGTAATGCAATTCCCAAACCAAACCTAGTAATTCATCCGCTACACACCACCCGTACCAACCAACACACCTGTGGGGATCAAGTCAACCCACCCTGTCAACACACCAATCGCAGGCATTAAGCCATTTATAACAAATTTAATGGTGGACAAGCCACCAGAATAACAGAATATACGTGGCATTGCCACTATATGATTCGCGGGCGAGCCACCAAAATATATGCCCACCGAACTTCTCTTCAATATTATCCCATCCCATGCAAAATCATGTATATAATGCATAACAAATCATGATTTTTACTGTAACACCCCAAACCCGGCCCAAACACTACAACCGGATTTGGTTTGTCACTAAGAAAATTTTTGTAAAACCAATCGTGTCGACAGAAAGCCCAAATAAGTATTACATAAAATGTGCCTTAATAACCAAAAGCCCAAAACTGAATTACATGTCCTTGAAAGAAATTAAACGAGAATAAATAATAATGGCCCATAATAAAACTAAAATGTAAACTAATGGCCCATGGCCTTATTACAATGTAGTTCAAACCCATAACATAAAATACTTTCTTAAAAAAAACTAATATGGGAACTTTTCGCCGGATCCACATTCTTTTGCATGGCTACCTTGTTCTCCACTCAGGCCCGGTCCGATGCACTAACCGTCACCTGAAAGGTTAGTTCAAAGGGGGTGAGTCGCGAGACTCAGTGTGCAACCCTCATACACCACTAGATTTGGGCCTTATAAGACATAACAACAATTTTATTTACATGGATAACAAGTAATATTCAAAGCCCAACCCATTTGCCTAAGTTTCCATCCGCTACACGCCTGCACTCAACCAACACACCATTGGGGATTTCTACAATCAACCCACACCGCTACACTCCAAGATGGCGTCATGATGCTCATCAACATATATTGGCGAAGCTCAGATAACAAATCACGGCATTAGCACTCATGGTAATTCTTTGTAAAAATGCGTTACTCATATACATATACATATAACTTCCTCCTTTCATCACCCAACCCATGCAACATGCACAATAATTTAAAACATGTACAATAGTTTACTTGTAACATATAGTCGATTATTTACTAACCGAGGGTCCATTGCTTAAATCCGAGATTTCGGCTTTTAATGTAACATATAAATCTTATGAGCACATATAAATATATATACTTTTATTATTAATCAGATCTAGACGGTGGAGAAGTATTACACACCTGATTCTTGTACTAATGCTTTCTCTACGCTCTACGCTACTATTACTCAAACAACTACTATTGGCTCACGATCGACTTTGATTTCGCCCACACCCCGCTGGCCAATCTCGCACTATCAAAACAGATCGCTTCTTGAATTTGGGTGACGATTTTACGATCCAACCTTCTCCTTGATCTGTTAGTTGAGTCCATATCAATCCCTTAATCACTAAACCAAATAAACAATGAGATCTAACTCATTAGTTAAATGTAACCTTTAAAACGAACACTTACCTAGTTAGCAATCCGAATATCTTTGAGAAATTGTCACCACCAACCTTCCTACATTCGCCATCCTCCAAATATCAAACCAACCAACCTAACCCAAATAGTAATCGGCCAAAGCAAAAGAATCATGGAAGGCCATTCGACCACACTTACCACTACCTACCTTCGATTTTTCCACCAAATCGGCTTTAATGGGGCAGATTCGGCTTCAAGGGGTAAAGAGTATAATCGGCAGGGCCTTTGGACATAATGATTTAGATTAGGAGTTTGATGAAAATAAAGGAATCACAGAAAATAAGAAATCTCGAAACTCACCGGATTACTAAGGAGTATACGGTTTATAGTGCACCTTCAGAAAATAGAGATCTCCCTTGTAGATTCGGCTATAGAGGAAGAAGATATGCACTAAGAGCATTCGGCTTTCAGAAGGGTTTTTGAGGAGAGGGGGAAATCTAAGAAGTTTCGGCTAGAAGAGAAAAATCAAGGCAAGTGTATGAGAAGAATTTCGGCTAGAGAGGAAAAAGTATGAGAGAAAGAGAAGCAAATGGGAGAAAAAGATGATTTCCCCTATTAAATTTGGCACACACACCAACACATAGAGTTGGAGTTTCTGCCAACTCTTTCCCTCCTGATAGCCTTCATCTCACTTGATAACCCCAATCCTTATCTTACCTTTAGAAGAGCCCTCACTAAAGCCAACTCCTCTCTCCTTGTTTATCATCTTTTATCACTTAAATAAAAATAAATAAAGCTCCTAATTAGTAGCCTCCATGCCGTCCTCCCCCTTCCATTTAAGTGCCAAATTTTGACCCATCTCCTAAGGCCCAATCGGCCACACAAGGGTCCATACTCCTCTCACTTATGACGCCACCTTATGCCCACTTAAAGCACTTTAATTCTTTGGGCCACAAGCCCAACTTGTCACTTAATTAACCATCTTCTTAAATTATAAGCTAACACCATTTATTAGCCACCTAACCTAAATTTTTAAAACCCAATATTTCACTTTAAATTATCCAGAGCACTAACTTTAACCCTAACCCAAATATTTAATCAAAAAGTCAGTCCAACCTTTACAATCTCAATTTAACATATTAGACTATCATATAAATGCATAGGCCCACCTTAAGGATGTTACAATTCTACCCCCTTAAAATAAATTTTGGCCTCGAAATTTACCTGGTCAGAAAAGATGGGGATACTGCTGGCGTATAACATCCTCTGGCTCCCACGTCGCCTCTTCTGCGCCGTGATTTTGCCACAAAACTTTAACCAATAGAATAGACTTCTTTCTCAATACTTTTACATCTCGATCCAGAATTTGTACTGGTTCCTCCTCAAAGGATAAGTTCGGCCTTACTTCTATCTCTTCTACCGGCACTATGTGCGATGGGTCAGATCGATAACGTCTCAACATCGAGACATGAAACATGTCATGTATCTATTCTAACTCCAAAGGTAACTCCAACCGATAAGCCACTGGGCCCACACGTTCTAGTACCCGATAAGGCCCAATAAACCATGGACTTAACTTCCCCTTTCGATCAAACCTCATTACCTTCTTCCACGGGGATACCTTCAAGAAGACTTGATCACCTACCGCGAATTCCACCTCCTTCCGCTTTAGATCTGCGTAAGACTTCTGTCGATCCGATGCTTCCTTTAGTTGAGCCCGTATTAACTTCACTTTTTCCTCGATTTTGAAACTAACTCTGGACCTAACACCTTACATTCACCCAACTCCGTCCAACATGTTGGAGTATGACATCTCCTTCCATATAATGCTTCGTAAGGCGCCATCTAAATGCTAGCTTGATAACTATTATTATACGCAAATTCTGCCAAGGGCAAATACTCTTCCCAACTGCCCCTAAAGTCGATGATGCAACCCCTTAACATATCTTCCAAGATTTGAATTACCCTATCAGACTGACCATCAGTCTGTGGGTGAAAGGTAGTACCAAAGTCTAACCTTGTTCCCATTGCTTGATGAAGAGCCTTCCAAAATCGTGACGTGAACCTAGGGTCCCTATCTGATATGATCGACACTGGCACACCATGCAATCTTACAACCTCAGCCACATACAATTTAGCCACTTTTGTAAAGAAAAGTCCACTCGAACCCAGATGAAGTGAGCGGACTTTGTCGATCGGTCAACAATCACCCAAATTGAATCCTTCTTAGTGGGTGTAAGGGGTAACCCATTAACAAAATCCATCGTGATTCTCTCTCATTTCCATTGGGGAATCTTTACCGGCTGCAATAATCCCGATGGTACTTGGTGTTCAGCTTTGACCTGCTGACACGTCAAACATTTTCCTACAACTTTTGTTAACTCTTTCTTCAGACTTGGCCACCAAAATTGTTCTCGCAAATCATGGTACATCTTGACTCCTCCAGGATGCATAGCATAGGGGCTACTATGCGATTCCCGAAGAATCCTCTGTCTTAGCTCATCATCTTTAGGCATGCAAATCTTCCCACGATAACACAGAACTCCATCCTTGTTCAAACTATAGTCCTCTATTTTACCATCCCTCACTTGCAAAAGTCCAGCACTCAGAACATCATCCACTAACTGTTTATCCTTAACTTGGCTTACCCATGTTGGCTTTACTTGCAACTCAGCCAGCAAACTCCCATCGTTAAATAAACTCAAATGAGCAAACATGGCTCTTAACTCCGATACTACCTTGTGGCTTAGCGCATCTACTACCACATTCGCCTTACCAAGGTGATATTCGATCGAACAATCATAATTCTTCAGGAGCTCGATCCACCTATGTTGTCTCAAATTTAGCTCCTTCTAGGTAATGAGGTACTTCAGACTTTTATGGTCGGTGTAAATTACCGACTTCTCCCCATATAAGTAGTGCCTCCAAATCTTTAAGGCAAACACTCTGCGCCAACTCCAAGTCATGCGTAGGGTAGTTCAACTCATGCGGTCTCAATCTGCCGAGACGACACGCCACCACCTTTCCTTCTTGCATCAAGACACACCCTAAACCCGTGTGCGACGATCACAAGAGACAAGAAATTCCTTTCTTGCCTCCGGCAGAATTAATACTGGCGCTTCTTTCAGGATTCTCTTTAGCTTCTCAAAGCTCTCTTGCTATTTGTCGGTCCATACAAACAATACTCCCTTCCTTAACAACTTAGTTAGAGGAGCCGCTATTAGAGAAAAGCCTTCAACGAACCTTCGGTAATACCCTGCTAAACCTAAGAAACTCCGAACCTCCGCCACGACTTTGGTGGTTTCTAATCCAATCTGACCTCTATCTTTCGAGGTCCACCCCGATTCCTCTACCGAAACCACATGTCCTAAGAAAGTCACTTCCTTCACCGAACTCACACTTCATCGAACTTTGCAAACAAATGCTTCTCCCTTAGAGTTTGCAACACCACGCGAAGATGTTCGTCATACTCCTCATCCGACTTAGAGTAAACTAGGATATCGTCGATGAACACCACGACGAACCGATCAAGATATGGCTGAAACACCCGGTTCATTATATCTATAAAGCCCGCTGGTGCGTTCGTCAACCCGAATGGCATTATCAAGAACTCATAATGCCCGTACCGAGTTAGAAATGTCCCCTTCTTTAACTTTTAATTGATGGTATCTAGACCTTAAGTCAATCTTAAAAAAGACTAATGCTCCTTTGAGCTGATCAAACAGATCGTCGATCCTTGGTAATGGGTACTTATTTTTTATCGTCAACTTGTTCAATTGATGATAGTCCACGCACATACGCATGGATCCATCCTTCTTCTTCACGAACAGGACCGGCGCTCCTCAAGGAGACACACTCGGTCGAATGAACCCATGATCCAATAGTTCCTGAATCTGAGCCTTGAGCTCCACCAACTCCTTCGGCGCCATTCTATAAGGAGCAATAGATATCTGAGCTGCATGCTAAGTAGGTCTATTCTAAATTCCACCTCGCGATTCGGGGGTAATCCTGGTAATTCCTCCAAAAGACATCCGCGAACTCTTTGACTATTCGGACCTCATTAACAGTCACCTCCTTAGCATCCAACGCACTAATAAAAGCCAAATATGCACTACATCCCTTCCGAATCATCTTAATAGCTTTTAAGGAGGATATCACGTTGGATAAGTAATTCCTCCTTTCTCCTAACACAACCACCTCCTCGCCTTCCGGGGTACCCAACATCATACGCTTGTTCTCACAGTCCAACTTGGCACGATGCTTAGTTAACTAATCCATTCTCAAGATGAGGTCAAACTCTCCAAATGGCAATTCCATCAAGTCTGTCGGGAACACTACCCTTTGAGTCTCTAAAGGTACTTTCCTAAACAGCTTGTCCACTACCCTAGATTGTCCTAGGGGACTAACCACGATCATTTTCCTAGTGGTTATCTCATAATCTATACTTAGAGTCTCAGATACTGAGCATGCAACATAGGAGTGGGTTGATCCAATATCAATTAAAGTAAGAAAAGGGTTATCAGCGATAAGAAACGTACCGGTTATAACATCCGATGCATCACCATCCTCCCTTCGGTGAGCCGCATAAACTAAACCCTACCGCCTTGCATCTCAGATACACAGCACCTCTGGGATGCTCCACAACCCCGATCAATCTATTTCTTCCTCTAGTCGCACCTCTACCCTTGGTCCAGGTGATCACCCTCTTAGTCCGAAAGCGTAACCTCGACCCGTTGGTCGCCCACGATCCACCCGAGGGCAGTCCCTCATCAAATGTTCGTGGATCCACACCTAAAGCATCCACCGATTTTCACTCTGACTCCCATAATGGGTTCTCCCACATATAGAATATGCTTGACTCTGGCCCGATGGAGTATGAGCTGGCCCATCAATCTTAGGCCTCTTTTGAAAATTTCCAGTTCCTCTGAGGGTCCAAAATTTCTCTTACTCCTGCCCGATCCTTATCCTTCTCTTGTCTCTCCACCCGCTTCACTTCCTCAGCTATTTTAACTTTATCCACTAGAACCGCGAAAATTCTCTCTTGTTGTGGTGCGATCAAAACCCTTAGCTCATTTCTTAGTCCATCCTCAAACCGAACGCATCGTTCATACTCCGTTGACACCATTCCCCGAGCGTGAATCGCTCAGCGTAGAAACTCAACCTCATACTCACCACGACTTACTCTCCTACACCAAATTCGTGAATGCTTTCCTTTGAGCATCCATATAACTAGCCCCAACGTATTTTCCTCGAATGACTCCTTAAAGAAATCCCGATCAATCAGTCCGCTGTCGTACCCTCTTTCACCGTGACCCACTATTAGTAGGCCTCGTCTCAAGAAGAGACACTACCCCTTTACTTCTCCTCCACCATGAAGTCTAGGTCATCCATTATCGCTCCACCGCCTCCAACCAATATTCAGCGGAACTCGGGGATACACCAGACTTCCTAAATATTTCAAATTTCATCTTTTTTTAACCTTTCAGCACGATTTTTGGGCTCCTATGCCCATACCAAATCGACCACTCTTTCTAAAACCCTCAGTACAGCCTAAGACACCACGTCCTCTCCTCTTGTCCGGTCTTAGAATTCCACCTCAGAAGCTGGTGGAACCGGTATCTCACTTCCGGACCCATGACCCAATCCTACGGGTTTTGATACGGTCATCCTACCTCTACTGAGTCCACGTGAAGACGCCCCGACCTCTTGTACTCATTCTTCTAGTTCGCGTTTATCTGATTTTAAAAATTTTATGAGTCATTAGTTGTTTCCACTAATTATCCTCGAACAATCTTATGAAACATAGTTTTAAAAGTGATTCTTTCGAATTCGAACCTATCTACAGTTTTCAGTCTTCCTATTCTAGGAATTATGCACACACAACGTTCATACAAGTAACATTCATCACTTAAGGGTATTTTTGTCATCTCGCTACCCAGGGGTATTTTCATAATTTTATCCTACATGGGTGTTTTCGTAATTTTCCAAAATAAGGCTCCGGGTGATTCGACGAAATAAGGGTATTTTGGTAATTTTCTAACTCGGGGGTATTTCGATAATTTTGCAAATCTGGGGGTATGTCAATAATTTTACAAATCTGGGGTCATTTTAGTAATTTATAAAATCTGGGGTTATTTCAGAAATTTTGAAAATCTGGGGGTGTTTCAATAATTTTGCCAATCAGGGGTATTTTGGTCATTTACAACTCAGGGGTAATTTGGTAATTTTACAATTCAAGGATATTTTGATGTTGTTGTTGTTTTTATTTTTGTTTTCTATGGAAAGATTCCGTGACTTTGTAAATCGGGGTATTTCTGCAAATCATGGGTATATATTTTTTCAAAGTAAGGATATTCTAAATTTTTTTTTTGTGAGAAAAATAGGTGGCTGGTCCTTTTGGGTTTTAATTGTAGTTTTGGCCTGTCAACACGTACTCGTAACTAGGGTGAATAGTCACTACGCACTAGGTAGGATTCTAGTGGAAAGGAGGTGAGTCACTAGGACTACTTAAGTACCAAGCTTTCCTTGAATCCACTCCTAGACATGCATATGCCTATTGCCACACCCTGTCATGGCTAAAGTGAACAATCACTATACACCAGGTGAGATTCCTGCGAAGAGGAGGTGAGTCACTCGGACTGCTTAAATACCAAGCTCTTCCGGATCTTCTCCTAGACATGCATATGCTTGTTACCACACTTTAGTCTTGTGACTTGTTTACAAGTTTTGTTTAATGAAGTTAAGTCTTATGGATTTTAAGAGTTTGTTTGTCTAAGCCTAAAGTCCATCCAGTTCTAACCTAAATAGTCTACGTCCCATAAGACCGTTAAGCCCATATTTATATTCACAGTCAGGAGTTTAGTATACTTACCTGGCGAACTTGGCCGGAGACGCAGGTGCCATGCTAAACTAATAAACCTTTACTAAGAGAAATCCATGTTTTTAAAAAAAAACCCATTTTTAGAAAATATTTTGAGCCCAAAATCCCAAAGTCGAGTTTTGAACCAAGCTCTGATACCAATTTGTAACACCTCAAACCCGGCCCAAACACTACAACCGGATTTGGTTTGTCACTAAGAAAATTTTTGTAAAACCAATCGTGCCGACAGAAAGCCCAAATAAGTATTACATAAAATGTGCCTTAATAACCAAAAGCCCAAAACTGAATTACATGTCCTTGAAAGAAATTAAAACGAAAATAAATAATAAAGGCCCATAATAAAACTAAAATGTAAACTAATGGCCCATGGCCTTATTACAATGTATTTCAAACCCATAACATAAAATACTTTCTTAAAAAAAAAAAACTAATATGGGAACTTTTCGCCGGATCCACATTCTTTTGCATGGCCACCTTGTTCTCCACTTTAGCCCGGTCTGATGCACTAACCTTCACTTGAAAGGTTAGTTCAAAGGGGGTGAGTCGCAAAACTCAGTGTGCAACCCTCATACACCACTAGATTTGGGCCTCATAAGACATAACAACAATTTTATTTACATGGATAACAAGTAATATGCAAAGCCCAACCCATTTGCCTAAGTTTCCATCCGCTACACGCCCCCGTACCAACCAACACACCATTGGAGATTTCTACAATCAACCCACACCGCTACACTCCAAGATGGCGATCATGTCGCTCATCAACATATATTGGTCAAGCTCAGATAACAAATCACGGCATTAGTCACATAATAATTCACGGTAAAAACCATTACTCATATACATATACATATAACTTCCTCCTTTCATCACCCAACCCATGCAACATGCACAATAATTTAAAACATGTACAACAGTTTACTTGTAACATATAGTCAGATTATTTACTAACCTGAGGGTTCGTTGTTTAAATCCGAGATTTCGGCTTTTAATGTAACATATAAATCTTATGAGCATATATACATATATATACTTTTATTATTAATCAGATCTAGACGGTGGGGAAGTATTACACACCTGATTCTAGTACTAATGCTTTCTCTACGTCTATGCTACTATTACTCGAAACAACTACTATTGGCTCACGATCTGACTTTGATTTTGGCCCACACCCCGTTGGCCAATCTCGCACTACCGAAACAGATCGCTTCTTGAATTTGGGTGACGGTTTACGATCCAACCTTCTCGCTTGCTTAGTTGAGTCCATAACAATCCCTTAATCACTAAACCAAATAAACGATGAGATCTAACTCATTCATTAAATGTAACCTTTAAAACGAACACTTACTTAGTTAGCCGAATCCCGAATATCTTTGAGAAATTGTCACCACCAACCTTCCTACATTCGGCTATCCTCCAAATATCAAACCAACCAACCTAACCCAAATAGTAATCGGCCAAAGCAAAGAATCATGGAAGGCCATTCGGCCACACTTACCACTACCTACCTTCGATTTTTCCACCAAATCGACTTTAATGGGGCAGATTCGGCTTCAAGGGTAAAGAGTATAATCGATAGGGCCTTTGGAAATAATGATTTAGATTAGGAGTTTGATGAAAATAAAGGAATCACAGAAAAGGAGAAATCCCAAAACTCACCTGATTACTAAGGAGTATACGGCTTATAGTGCACCTTCGAGAAAACAGAGATCTCCCTTGTAGATTCGGCTATAGAGGAACAAGATATGCACTAAGAGCATTCGGCTTTCAGAAGGGTTTTTGAGGAGAGGGGGAAATACTAAGGAGTTTTGGCTAGAAGAGAAAAATCAAGGCAAGTGAATGAGAAGAATTTCGGCTAGAGAGGAAAAAGTATGAGAGAAAGAGAAGCAAATGGGAGAAAAAGATAATTTCCCCCTATTAAATTCGGCACACACACACCAACACATAGAGTTGGAGTTTCTGCCAACTTTTTCCCTCCTGATAGCCTTCATCTCACCTGATAACCCCAATCCTTATCTTACCTTTAGAAGAGCCCTCACTAAAGCCAACTCCTCCCTCCTTGTTTATCATATTTTATCACTTAAATAAAAAAAATAAAGCTCCTAATTAGTAGCCTCCATGTCTGTCCTCCCCCTTCCCATTTAAGTGCCAAATTTTGACCCATCTCTTAAGGCCCAATCGGCCACACAAGGGCCCATACTCCTCCCCCCTTATGATGCCACCTTATGCCCACTTAAAGCACTTTAATTCTTTGGGCCACAAGCCCAGCTTGTCACTTAATTAACCATCTTCTTAAATTATAAGCTAACGCCATTTATTAGCCGCCTAACCTAAATTTTTAAAACCCAATATTTCACTTTAAATTACCCAGAGCACTAACTTTAACCCTAACGCAAATATTTAATCAAAAAGTTAGCCCAACCTTTACAATCTCAATTTAACATATTAGACTATCATATAAATGCGTAGGCCCACCTTAAGGATGTTACATTTACAATATAGCAACAATAATTTATTTAGATATTCATTACAATAGCATGACCCATTATATCAATTTATCAAAAAGGCCCATTAAGCAAAATATCAGATCGGCCCATTTAGCAAAATATTAGATTGGCCAATTTAGTGAAAATATCAGATCGGCCCATTTAGCAAAAATATCAGATCAGCCCATTAATCAATATGTCCATTCCGCCCATAAGGCAATATGTCAATTCAGCCCATTAAGCAATTTCGTATTTCGGCCCTTTAGGGGGTATTCTCACAATTTGCACAATGATACTACCAATTTCGTCAATTTATTCAAAATAATATATATTAGGCCATTTTTTTTGATTTACGCCCTATTACGATTTTAGTCATAGCGATATGTTTCCAATACTATATCCACCTTAAACCCACGAAAAACGGTGTGAGATTACACACCTGATTACGGTAAGCACTAAGCCTTCTTGATCGTCGACACCTAAGATATCGTAACACTCGATTAGTCGACATTCGTGATTTATTAATCAACTCTAAAATGAACGATCTATGGTGCTTACCGTTGGAATCGTGAATGACCACGATTTGTCAATTTTCCCCGGATGACGGTACACAACCCGGTGGAAAATCTCAAACCGCGGATACCGCCCTTCGTTTGAATTTAGGAGTAGCGATCGCCAATCCACTCCTTTTGAGTTCTCCACTCGACTTTCCTTTCAAATCGGTACCACAAGCCTCCATTCGATTAGATCTTATATAGATCGATATTACGATAAAATATGGATTATCAAAGGGTAAAAGATCGGCTTACCACTAATTCCGAGTGATCAATGAGCGGATAGATCGAGCGATTAAAACCCTAAAATTATAATCGATTAATCATCACTATTCCAATAACATCTTAACGAATAAAGAATGATTTCATAGAATCCGTGAAGAACTCTTTACCTTAAAGATTTTTAGGACCTATTCCCAATGATTATACGATAACTTCGATAGAATCAAAGTTTTGGCCTTCCACTATATCACTACGAAGAAGAAAATGATCTCGTTTGAGAGAGAATAAGGTGATGGTCTCGGTCAACATGACCATCCCAAACCAAAGCATAAATTCGGCATTAAGAGAAAGAAAAAATAAAATGTTGAAAAGAACACTTACCGATTGATCAAGGAATGAGTGTTAATACGGATGAGAAGAAAAGATAGAGAAGAGATGAAGGTTCGATTATAGAGGAAAATGAATATTGATATTCGGCTATGGAGGATTATCATACAAGAAGATGTGATCTTATGGTGGTGTCGATTTTAGAGAAGAGGAAGATTGAAGAAATGGTTAAAAGAAAAGAATGAAAGGTTGGATGGATGCTAGGTGATTCGGCTATCAAAGGAAGATGAACAAGAGATGAATGTTTTGACCAATCAAAAGAGAAGAAAAATGCACAAATGTGCTAGGAGGTTTCGGTAATGAGAATAACAATTTGGAGAAAATGACACAATTGATGCTAAAGGAATTTTGCCCAAAACAAGCACTAAAGCTTTACCAAAAGACCAAGAAAATTTTGGCTACCTCCCTCTACACCCAAAACCGTCCACATTCATGACAATAATGGTCAAAAATTGGCCAACCACACTTTCCAAAACAATTTCCTTGAAAAAGGCCACATGTTCCCCTTACTTTCCCCTTTCTCTTGATTTCTTTCCTTACCTTCATCCTTTCCTATTTTCCTTAGCTATCTTGCCAAAAAAAAAAAAATCCACCTTGCCTTATTTACTTGCTTGGCAGACACATAGGGGAAGAATGTAAAAATAATAGTCAAAATTTACACACAATGGGATTTGAACCTCTTCCCTTAAAATCCTTCACTTGATGCCATAACCTCTTTACTAATTGCTCATTTATGCTAGCAATTTACTCATTTATTTCCAAAAACTTTGAGGTCACTTACTATATCTCCTTAAAGTGATAAATGCCAAATTTTTTACTAGAACCAAATAAACCTTGAGCCTTCTCAGGATCCCCTAAACATACAAAATTAATAATTTAACTAGCTTAGCACCAGAAATAATGCAACACATAAAATTCTAAATTTTTAAGATGTTACAATTCTACCCCTAAAGAAAATTTCATCCTCGAAATTTACCTGATTAAAAGAGATGAGGATATTGCTGCCGAATCGCATCTTCAGGCTCCCAAGTAGCTTCCTCCGATCCGTGATTACACCATAAAACCTTGACTAACGGCAAAGTTTTCCTTCTCAGCACCTTAATGTCCCGATCTAAAATTTGCACTGGCTCCTCTTTGAAAGACAAGTCAGGTCTTATCTCAACTTCCTCTACCGATACTATATGAGATGGATCCGATCGATAATGCCTTAACATTGAGACATGAAATACACTATGTATTTGGCTCAATTTCGGAGGTAACTCAAGCTGATAAGCCACTGGCCCAACACGCTTCAATACACGGTATGGTCCGATGAACCTAGGGCTCAACTTACCCTTCCTTCCAAATCTAAAGATCTTCTTCCAATGTGAGACCTTTAGAAAGACCTGATCTCCCAGTGACAAACTAAATATCCTTACTCTTTAGATCCATATAAGATTTTTGTCTATCCGAAGCTTCCTTTAACTTTTCTCGAATTACCTTTACTTTTTCCTCTGCCTCAGATATCAGCTCAGGACCCAATAACTGACACTCCTCCAGCTCAGCCCAACAAGTAGGAGTACGACACCTACGACCATACAACTCCTCGTAGGGTGCCATCTGGATGCTGGATTGATAGCTATTGTTGTACGCAAACTCTGCCAACGGTAGGAAATCCTCCCAGCTACCCCTGAAGTCAATCACACAGCCCCTTAACATGCCTTTCAGAATCTAGATTACTCTCTCCGACTGACCATCTATCTGAGGATGAAATGCCGTGCTGAAATTAAGCTTGGTTCCCAAAGCTTCATGTAAGGCTTTCCAAAATCGTGATGTAAACCTAGGGTCCCTGTCCGAAATAATAGACACTGGTACCCCATGTAACCTTACGATCTCTTCTACATACAACTTGGCCAACTTCTGCAATGAGTAATCCATTCGAACCGGTAGGAAATGAGCAGTCTTCATCAACTGATCTACTATTACCCAAACAAAATCTTTCTTAGTAGGCGATAAAGGTAACCCACAAACAAAGTCCATCATTATCCTTTCCCATTTCCATAATGGAATTTTCACTGGTTGTAGCAATCCCGACGGCAATTGATGTTCTGCCTTTACTTGCTGACATGTCAAGCACCTACTCACGAAATCAGTAACCTCATGTTTCAACCCTGGCCACCAATACTGCTCACGGAGGTCTCGATACATTTTATTTCCCTCGGGGTGTATAGCATATGGGCTACTATGCGCCTCATTCAGAATCATTTGCCTTAATTCTGAATCTTTGCGCATACATATTCTTCTGCGGAAACACAATACTCCATCACTATTCAATCCAAAATCCCCTATTACACCACCTTTCACTTGCTGAAGTAAGGAACCCAACCTTTTATCTAATAATTGCTTTTCCTTAATCTGGCTTACCCACGCAGGCTTCACTTGAAGTTCGGCTAGAAAACTACTATCTTCATACAAGATGAGATGAGCAAACATCGCTCCCAATTCTGATATCACCTTACGACTCAACGCAGCAGCCACCACGTTAGCCTTTCCGGGTTCTGCGACAATTTAGATTCTGACAACCGATTCTCGTGCCACCTGGGGTGCTCGATAATGAGCACAAAGTCGACTTACAATAGTTACACACGGATTGGCCAAGATTTTGGTCAGCATATATCAAAATGTGGGAGAACCGGTATGATTATATACCTATTCAGGAACCAATCGTCGTTTTGAGTTAGCGTGCGTACCGAAATACATGCAATGGTTTAGGATCCATGGAAAGCGTATTTATTGTCGGAAGAGGAGAGGCGACAGTAACTTCGTGAACAAAGGGAATGACGGGGCCCTTTAAATCCAAAGAGAATGAATGATGAGACGGGACCATCACTAGCGCCAACACAGCCACCGGGCCCATCAACAGTGCCCACACAGTCACCGGGCCCAACACTTTAGCCGACGACACCGACATCACAGTCTTTGACCTTTATGCTAGGTGCGTACCCTAGCCCTCATATGTATCCTAACACATATATGTTTTCTTTTCCCAGTCCCACTGCAGGTTGGAATGCATGGCCCGGTTCGAGTCCGTTCCCGACTACTTCGACTGGCCAACCAATCTTGAGGCCACCGTCGCATGAGGGATCACACGAGGCACCATTGAGGAGCTCTTCTTTTTACTAGTCTCCTTCACTTTATGGGATTTAGACACCCTCTCCATGGTTTATGCAAATACCTCCACAGTCATTATTTTATCAAAGTCGGTCATCCTCCCAACACCCATAACCAGACCCACTGCCGGAGGATCCAGAATCCTCGCCTGAGGTTCCACGACCCCTGCCGGAAGCTAGAAGGAGGAATCCAGCGCGTAACCGTCGACCACCCTCATGTGGCACTGATTTCGACCGTGTAACACCCTAAAATAGGGGTTGTTGAAAATTTAATTAATTTCCTATGTATGTGTCTATAGAAATAAATATTTTGATTTCTAAGTATATTTAGGGCCTTGACATAACCCTAAATTAGGTCAGATTTGGATTTAAAAATTTCTTTTCAAGGGCTTAAAAAGGAGGGAGCTAGGTGGAGATAGGGTTTAAATAAAAATTGGGAGAAGCATGACACAAGAAAGTAATTGGCACATTGGCTTGGTGCGCCTAGGGGTTAAAAAGGGGGTCTTGGGTTCGATCCATGGAAGATACAAGGAGAAAATATTTTTCCTTGTGGGCTTTTTGGGCATTAGGGCTAGGAAGGTTTTAAATAAATTTCGGGTAAGGTTTGTGACATGAAAGATGGGTTCGGTGGAGTGGCATGGGGCGTGGCTTAAGGGCCTTGGTATGAGGTCTCGGGAGTTTGCTGTCTTAGTGGAGAAATCAAAGGTTGCTGAAGGAGTAAGACAGTCGGTTAGACGAAATCAAGATAGAAATTGGAATAAGAGGGCTCGGAACCTTCAAGGTTCTCGGGTAATGAAACGAAGAGAGGACGAGGTTTGATGGGTCGATCAAGTCGCTAGGCTTCTTTGTCTTGCTAATTCTCAATGGCCGCCACGGTGTGCTCGATGTGGCAAGTCTCACAAGGGGAGTGTTGGAATGGTAATCGTGGATGTTTTGAGTGTGGGTCCTTGGAGCATCGAGTTAGAGATCTGTCCAAAAGGAAGCTAGACTAAGATCGAAGGCGTGGATCGTGCACCAAGCAGGAGGGATAACCAATGACCACAAAGGGTCGAGGTGCGATTAGGGGTAATGGAAATGGTAACAGGCGTGGCGAGTCTTTGAAGGTGCAGAGGCGAGGCAACCAAGGTTGGTTTATGCAATTGGCCATCGCGAGGAGGAAGATGTGCGGATGTGACAACGGTATGTTCCTTATTTCAAATACCGTTAATTGCTTTGATCATTGTAGAGTTTCTTGTTTTACTAGGGAAGTGCACGAAACCTTGGTTGTGAATTTAGAGATTGTGCCTAGAAAGTAAGATAGTTTTATTAAGATCAGTCATGCAGATATAAGCGTAGTACGGTGAGTTAAGATGTACGACTATTTGTTAGTAAGTGATTTCGAGGAAGAAATTATTTTTAAGGGGGTAGAACTGTAACACCCTAAAATAGGGGTTGTTGAAAATTTAATTAATTTTCTATGTATGTGCCTGTAGAAATAAATATTTTGATTTCTAAGCATATTTAGGGCCTTGACATAACCCTAAATTAGGTCAGATTTGGATTTAAAAATTTCTTTTCAAGGGCTTAAAAAGGAGGGAGCTAGGTGGAGATAGGGTTTAAATAAAAATTAAGAGAAGCATGACACAAGAAAGTAATTGGCATATTGGCTTGGTGCGCCTAGGGGTTAAAAAGGGGGTCTTGGGTTCGATCCATGGGAGATACAAGGAGGAAATATTTTTCCTTGTGGGCTTTTTGGGCGTTAGGGCTAGGAAGGTTTTAAATAAATTTCGGGTAAGGTTTGTGACATGAAAGATGGGTTCGATGGAGTGGCATGGGGCGTGGCTTAAGGGCGTTGGTATGAGGTCTCGGGTTCGAGACATGAAGGAAGCAAGGAGTTTTATTTTTTTTGGGGCTTAGGCGTTAAAGGAGTAAGGGCCAAGTATGAAGGCCTTATAATTAAATGATGGTGTTATTTGACATGAAAGTCGGGTTGGAAGAGATGGCAAGGGGCGCTTTAAGGGGGGCTGCTGCTTGAGGACGCTGGTTCGAGCCCAAGAAGCAACATGGATTTTTTTTTTATTTCCTCTTTGCTGCTGGCGTGAAGGAGAGTAGGTGTTGGTACGCCATTTGGACTCCTTAAATGATAGGGATAAAGCTTAATTTTTTCTTTGGAAGGAGTAGTATCGATGAGTTAAATTCCATTAAACTTGCTAAAGAGGTGATTAAGGGATAACAATAGATAAATTTAATTTAAATAAAAGCTGGAATTTATCACCTAAAAGGAGGAATTGGCCAAAGATTGGGACTCCTTGAAATTTCAATATTCGTTAACACCTAGAGGAAGAGGCCAAAATTCTTCAAAATTTTCTTTTCTTTTCTCCAAGTTCTTTGTTAAATTTTCCCTAGCCTCTCTTGTCAAAATTCTTCAAAGATTCTCTTCTCTTCTTGCTTTCTTCTAGCCGAATATACCTCCTCTTTAAGAGAAAATTTCCAGCAAATTCTTTTCTTCTTTCTCCCTTCATTGTGCTGCCGAATTCTCTCTTAACTCTTAGCTAAAATTTGCTCAGGAATTTCCAGCATCATTGTTTCTTCTTGGCCGAATACCCCTTCTCCTCTTCTCTCAAATTCCAGCCTTCCAATTGTGCATTAGGCCGAATCTCATATCTCCAACAAGGTGCTGCCAATTTTCAATAAGTGTGGGAAGCCATAGCCATTAAGGGAAGCTTTCGGGATCTATTCTCCTAAGGTAAGTGGTGGTAAGGATCTATCTTAGTAAGTTATTTATTCAAAGTTGAAAGTCGAAGGCTATTAACATGAGTATGTGATTGTCGATTATAGGAAGCGAAACACTTGGTGTGGTGGCTTGTATTCAAGGGGCGTGTAGGTAAAGTCTCGGGTTTCAAATGATAACCCTTGAGATTATTTTGGTTTGGCCGAATGGCCTTGGTACTAACTTTAGGTAATGGTCGAATATAGGGCAAGGGAATCTTGTGTGGCGATTGGTTTCTTGAGTTTAGAGCTATCGTTGGCATCGGTGTGTACATACACACTTTATAATTAATAAGCGTGCTAAATACATTGTGTGTGCTAATCGGAATGATGTAGATTTGGATTTAATACCATAATGGTATAAGTAAGGATTCGTAAGTCCTTGTCATTATGAGTTCTTTATGATGCTTTTGGGAAGCATGACATATTTGGTATATGTGATTTAAATATATGGTTAATGATAAATCCGATGTATGTTGTTAAATAAGCATGTTGGCATGATTTACATTAAATATCATGGATTGATGTGGGATATATGAGTGGAGGGAGTGATATTCGTGTCGGCGGACACGGTGGTTTGGTACCACATTTCGTGACTACGGTCACGGAGGTTTAGCACCTCATAGCGTCTCGTCGGTGGCTTAGCACCACAAAGGGTTGGCCCCACGGATTATATTATGGGATCGGCGCCAATGATTTGGTATCACCGTGGGTTGGCCCCACCGGTGGTTTGGCACCATAATTATTGATGAATATCGTGACTTTAAGTCACCGGTGGTTTAGCACCACCGGTGGTTTGGTACCACAGGGGTAGAAAAGGTGTTTGGATGGCTAGGTCGGTGCATAATTTAGTGCATGTTAATTTGTTATAAATTGTGTATGTTGTGGCACTAAACCGGGAAAAGGGTTACACACTGAGTCTTGGTGACTCACCTTTTCCTTTAATATTTTTCAGGTGACTCGTAGATCGCGGATGAGGAGCCGGATGGACTCGAGCTGGCCATGCAGTGGAAATTTGAGTTTACTTTGAATTATTTTATCTTATTTTTAGTTTTATTTATTCAAGTTGTAATAAGGCCTCCTAAGATTATTTTTATTATTTTTCATGTTTGGATGAATTATTTAAAATGTTTAATGATTTTACAATGATCACACAAGTTTTCTTAAATTCGAACGAAAATGTTTTCTGTGCCATCGGGTACATCTGAAATCGGTAACAATCTGACCCAATATATTTTTAAACGAACTAAGTACTGTTTTCTTTATTCATCTCAGCTATTTTTTTTTTTAGATAAAACAATATCTTTTACCTTAAAATAAATCGGTTAAACAAGGGTTTCCAAAATGTTTTCTCTGTAACATACCAAATTTGGTCGTAACGTTTGGGCCGGGTTTTGGGTGTTACAAAATTGGTATCAGAGCCAGGTTCAAAACCCGGCTATGGGGGGCCCAAGGCCCAAAACGTTTGGTTTTTGGATAGTAGGCCTTATTATGATGTTTGAAAAACTGTTTTGGCTTGAACAGCATGGCACCGAGTCTCAAGCACCTATCCGCCTGGTAAGTACTTCTATCAATTTCTGTGGATTCTTTTGATGAGGGTAGAAGGAAAAATGGGAGCGTAGACTACTAGAGTAGAAGCTGTTGAACCCTAGGGCTAGTATACCTCAACTATGCATAAGATTTAATAATTACCTAAACAAACCCTATGAGTTGTCACTAAGAAAAAGGGTGTGGCAATCATTATCGCATGTCTAGGATTGGATTGGTTGGGGCACGGTATTTAAGCGGTCCTCGTGACTCACCTCCTACTCACTCGAATCCTACAATGCGTAGTAACGTTTCATCCTAGGCGAGACGACGAGCTCACAAAGCTAAACTTGATAACTAAAACCGAAAGGGACTAGCCGTTTTGATTTTGGAAATAAATAAAATCTTAGTTTTTTTTAAAGAAAAAGACCAAAATACCCCTAGCTTGTAAATTACCAAAATACCCTCCGTATGAAAAAATTTTCAAATAGAAATTTTCAAGATATCCTTCATTTGTAAATCACTTAGAACCCAATTTTGAAAGTCATTTTGTGAAAACACCACGGATATGAAAATTACTAAAATACCCTTAGGGTAAAATTACAAAAAGCATACTTGAATCATGAAATTTCCAAAATACCCACGGTTTTAATCAAAAATTTCATCACATGAAAAGTGCCCAAAAACCTTAATTTGCAAAATATCGAAAACGTCATGATTTTGTAAAATTACAAAATTGCCCCTAACCAACAAAATTACCAAAATGACCTTGGTTTTGAAATTTTGCAACACCATCAAAATGGAAGATAAATTCTTAAAATAACTCCCAAAGTTTTACAACTTTTGAAACATCCCCGATTTATCAAATTTTACAAATTCACCCCGATTTGTGAAAAATTACCAAAATGCCCCGAAGTTTCAAAGTCAACGAAAGACCTCCAATTTTAAAATTTTCAAAATACCCGAAATTAAGAATTTGAAATACTTTTGACAAAATTATCCGAAAATCCTATTTTGGAAAAAATTATTACTGAAAAAACCCATATGGACAAATTACGAAAATACCCCGGGTAGTGGAAAAACAATCACCATGAAATCAACAACGTCTCCTTGATTGAATGAATGAAAGACTGTGTGCTTGTTTGATTACGAAAGAACCACTTCTAAAACTCCTGTCATAAAACTTCTTCGTGGATAACCAAGTGAAATACTAATGCATAAAATTCTTAAACAGATAAACGCGATCGTTAGAATGAGGTCAAGAGGTCGTGGACGTCCGCCGCGTGTCATGATGAGGTAGGATGATCTTATGCGAGCCAACGAGCTCGGTCATGGGTTCGGAAGTGAGATGCCGATTCTTGGCGACAAAACTAAATTTCAAGATCGACGGTTGGTAATGATGTCGATCTCAAAATTTGACATTAGTGTTAGAACGAGTAGTGAAATTGGCGTGGGTGCATGAACCCAGAAATCGTATTTGAATGACTCGGGATAACGAGGCGAAGTATTCGAGGAGTATCAGGAGTAGCGCCAGTCTTGGCGAGTATTGGTTGGAATCCACTAAAAGGATTATGGGTGATTTGGATTTCACCGGGAGGAGAAGCTAAAGGTATCATCTCTCTACGGATGAATCATATCGGTGGTGGCTCACCGTAAGGGATGGAGCGGTGGCTGAAAATCTTACGTGGAATTCTTGAGAAGCCTACCAAAAGAAGTATATTGGAACTAGCTATGTAGGCCTTGCAATGAAGGCTTTCTTGAACTGGTTCGGGGAAATAAGACGATGGCAGTATGAAATTTGAGTTCCTCCGATTGAGTAGATATGCTCGTGGTATTGTGGGTACCGAGCATGGAATGACTGTGTCGAGTTTGAAGATGGCACGAGGATGAGTTAAGAATGATGATAGCTCCACAACAGAGCGGAGTTTCTTGTCTTAGTGGAGAAATCAAAGGTTCTTTGAAGGAGTAAGACGGTAGGTTAGAGCGAAATCAAGATAGAAATTGGAATAAGAGGGGCTCAGAACCTTCAAGGTTCTCGGGTAATGAGCAGAAGAGGACGAGGTTTGATGGGTCGGATCAAGCTGCTAGGCCTGCTGTTGCTGCTAATCCTCAATGGCCGCCACGGTGTGCTCGATGTGGCAAGTCTCACAAGGGGGAGTGTTGGAATAGTAATCGTGGATGTTTCGAGTGTGGGTCCTTGGAGCATCGAGTTAGAGACTGTCCGAAAAAGGAAGCTAGACTAAGATCAGAAGGCCAGGATCGTGCACCAAACAGGAGGGATAACCAACAGCCACAGAGGGGTCGAGGTGCAGTTAGGGGTAATGGAAATGGTAGCAGGCGTGGCGAGGTCTTTGAAGGTGCAGAGGCGAGGCAACCAAGGTTGGTTTATGCAATTGGCCATCGCGAGGAGGAAGATGTGCCAGATGTGACAACGGGTATGTTCCTTATTTCTGGAATACCGTTAATTGCTTTGATCATTATAGAGTTTCTTGTTTTACTAGGGAAGTGCCTGAAACCTTGGTTGTGAATTTAGAGATTGTGCCTAGAAAGTAAGATAGTTTTATTAAGATCAGAGTGCGCAACATAAGCGTAGTACGGTGAGTTAAGATGTATTTCGAGGACAAAATTATTTTTAAGGGGGGTAGAACTGTAACACCCTAAAATAGGGGTTGTTGAAAATTTAATTAATTTTCTATGTATGTGCCTGTAGAAATAAATATTTTGATTTCTAAGGGCCTTGACATAACCCTGAATTAGGTCAGATTTGGATTTAAAAATTTCTTTTCAAGGGCTTAAAAAGGAGGGAGCTAGGTGGAGATAGGGTTTAAATAAAAATTGGGAGAAGCATGACACAAGAAAGTAATTGGCACATTGACTTGGTGCGCCTAGGGGTTAAAAAGGGGGTCTTGGGTTCGATCCATGGGAGATACAAGGAGGAAATATTTTTCCTTGTGGGCTTTTTAGGCGTTAGGGCTAGGAAGGTTTTAAATAAATTTGGGTAAGGTTTGTGACATGAAAGATGGGTTCGATGGAGTGGCATGGGGCGTGGCTTAAGGGCCTTGGTATGAGGTCTCGGGTTGAGACATGAAGGAAGCAAGGAGTTTTATTTTTTTGGGGCTTAGGCGTTAAAGGAGTAAGGCCAAGTATGAAGGCCTTATAATTAAATGATGGTGTTATTTGACATGAAAGTCGGGTTGGAAGAGATGGCAAGGGCGCTTTAAGAAATTTCTTTGCTTGAGGAATGGTTCGAGCCAAAGCGACATGGATTTTTTTTTCCTCTTTCTTCTTTGGCGTGAAGGAGAGTAGGTGTTGGCTGCCATTTGGACTCCTTAAATGATAGGGATAAAGCTTAATTTTTTCTTTGGAAGGAGTAGTATCGATGAGTTAAATTCCATTAAACTTGCTAAAGAGGTGATTAAGGGATAACAATAGATAAATTTAATTTAAATAAAAGCTGGAATTTATCACCTAAAAGGGAGGAATTGGCCACATTGGGACTCCTTGAAATTGTCAATATTCGTTTAACACCTAGAGGAAGAGGCCAAAATTCTTCAAAATTTTCTTTTCTTTTCTCCAATTCTTCTTTGCGAATTTTTCCCTAGCCTCTCTTGTCAAAATTCTTCAAAGATTCTCTTCTCTTCTTGCTTCCTTCTAGCCGAATATACCTCCTCTTTAAGAGAAAATTTCCAACAAATTCTTTTCTTCTTTCTTCCTTCATTGTGCTGCCGAATTCTCCCTTAACTCTTAGCCAAAATTTGCTCAGGAATTTCCAGCATCATTGTTTCTTCTTGGCCGAATACCCCTTCTCCTATTCTCTAAAATTCCAGCCTTCCAATTGTGCATTAGGCCAAATCTCATATCTCCAACAAGGTGCTGCCAATTTTCAATAAGTGTGGGAAGCCATAGCCATTAAGGGAAGCTTTCGGGATCTATTCTCCTAAGGTAAGTGGTGGTAAGGATCTATCTTAGTAAGTTATTTATTTAGTGTTCGAAAGTCGAAGGCTATTAACATGAGTATGTGATTGCCGATTATAGGGAAGCAGAAACACTTGGTGTGGTGGCTTGTATTCAAGGGACGTGTAGGTAAAGTCTCGGGTTTCAAATGATAACCCCTTGAGATTATTTTGGTTTGGCCGAATGGCCTTGGTACTAACTTTAGGTAATGGCCGAATATAGGGCAAGGGAATCTTGTGTTGCCGATTGGTTTCTTCGGGATTTAGAGCTATCGTTGGCATCAGGTGTGCACATACACACTTTATAATTAATAACTGTGGTAAATACATTGTGTGTGCTAATCGGAATGATGTAGATTTGGATTTAATACCATAATGGTATAAGCAAGGATTGAGTAAGTCCTTGTCATTATGAGTTCTTTATGATGCTTTTGGGAAGCATGACATATTTGGTATATGTGATTTAAATATATGGTTAATGATAAATCCGATGTATGTTGCTAAATAAGCATGTTGGCATGATTTACATTAAATATCATGGATTGATGTGGGATATATGAGTGGAGGGGAAGTGATATTCGTGTCGACGGACACGGTGGTTTGGTACCACATTTCGTGACTCACGGTCACTAGAGGTTTGGCACCTCAGGAGGTTTGGCACCTCATAGCGTCTCGTCCCAAAGGCTTAGCACCACGGTGGGTTGGCCCCACGGATTATATTATGGGATCGGCGCTTGGTGATTTGGTGTCACACGTGGGTTGGCCCCACCGGTGGTTTGGCACCACAATTATTGATGAATATCGTGACTTTAAGTCACGGTGGTTTAGCACCACCGGTGGTTTGGTACCACAGGGGTAGAGAAAGGTGTTTGGATGGCTAGGTCGGTGCATAATTTAGTGCATGTTAATTTGTTATAAATTGTGTATGTTGTGGCACTAAACCGGAAAAGGGTTACACATGAGTCTTGGTGACTCACCTTTTCCTTTAATATTTTTCGGTGACTCGTAGATCGCGGATGAGGAGCAGGATGGACTCGGTGGCCATGCGATGGAAATTTGAGTTTACTTTGAATTATTTTATCTTATTTTGGTTTTATTTATTCAAGTTGTAATAAGGCCTCCTAAGATTATTTTATTATTTTTCATGTTTGAATGAATTATTTAAAATGTTTAATGATTTTACAATGATCACATAAGTTTTCTTAAATTGAACGAAAATGTTTTACGTGCCATCTGCACATCTGAAATCGGTAACAATCGACCCAATATATTTTTAGGCGAACTAAATCTTGTTTTCTTTATTCATCTCAACTGTTTTTTTAGATAAAACAATATCTTTTACCTTAAAATAAATCGGTTAAACAAGGGTTTCAAAATGTTTTCTATAACATACCAAATTAAATTAAATAACGTTTGAAATTTGGATTTGGGGTGTTACTGATTAACTGACATTGATTCCAAGCCGTCTTTTTTGTTTTTAATTGTCATATAAATTTTTTATTTTTAAGTTATTTTTATTTTTTTGTAATTTAATTTTAATATCTTTAATAAAATTGAAGTTGTTTATTTTTTATTGTAATTTAATTTTAATATCTTTAATAAAAAAGTTGTTTTTATTTTTTTGTAATTTAGTTTTAATATCTTTAATAAAATAAAAGTTGTTTATTTTTTGTAATTTAATTTTAATATCTTTAATAAAATAAAAGTTATTTTTATTTTTTGTAATTTATTTTTAATATCTTTAATAAAATAAAAGTTGTTTATATTTTTTGTAATTTAATTTTAATATCTTTAATAAAATAAAAGTTGTTTATTTTTATTGTAATTTAATTTTAATATCTTTAATAAAATAAAAGTTGTTTTTTTATTTTTTCGTAATTTAATTTTAATATCTTTAATAGAATAAAAGTTGTGTATTTTTAATTTAATTTTAATATCTTTAATAAAATAAAAGTTATTTTTTATTTTTTGTAATTTTGTTTTAATATCTTTAATAAAATAAAATTTGTTTATTTTTTATTGTAATTTAATTTTAATATCTTTAATAAAATAAAAGTTATTTTTTATATTTTTGTAATTTTATTTTAATATATTTAATAAAAAAGTTGTTTTTTTTTTTGTAATTTAATTTTAATATCTTTAATAGAATAAAAGTTGTGTATTTTTTAGTAATTTAATTTTAATATCTTTAATAAAATAAAAGTTATTTTTATTTTTTGTAATTTAATTTTAATATCTTTAATAGAATAAAAGTTGTGTATTTTTTTGTAATTTAATTTTAATATCTTTAATAAAATAAAAGTTTTTTTTTTTTTGTAATTTAGTTTTAATATATTTAATATAATAAAAGTTGTTTATTTTTTGTAATTTAATTTTAATATCTTTAATAAAATAAAAGTTGTTTTTATTTTTTTGTAATTTAGTTTTAATATCTTTAATAAAATAAAAGTTGTTTATTTTTTGTAATTTAATTTTAATATCTTTAATAAAATAAAAGTTATTTTTTATTGTAATTTAATTTTAATATCTTTAATAAAATAATTTTTTATTTTTTATAATTTAATTTTAATATCTTTAATAGAAAAAGTTGTGTATTTTTAAATTTAATTTTAATATCTTTAATAAAATAAAATTTGTTTTTATTTTTTGTAATTTAGTTTTAATATCTTTAATAAAATAAAAGTTTTTTTGGTAATTTAATTATAATATCTTTAATAAAATAAAAGTTGTTTATTTTTTATTATAATTTAATTTTAATATCTTTAATAAAATAAAAGTTGTTTTATTTTTATTTTGTAATTTAATTTTAATATCTTTAATAAAATAAAAGTTGTGTATTTTTTAAATTTAAATTTAATATCTTTAATAAAATAAAAGTTATTTTTATTTTTTGTAATTTAAATTTAATATCTTTAATAGAATAAAAGTTGTGTATTTTTTTTGTAATTTAATTTTAATATCTTTAATAAAATAAAAGTTGTTTTTTATTATTTTTGTAATTTAATTTTAATATCTTTAATAGAATAAAAGTTATTTTTTGTAGATTAATTTTAATACCTTTAATAAAATAAAAGTTGTTTTTTATTTTTTTATTATAATTTAATTTTAATATCTTTAATAAAAATAAAAGTGCAAGATTTGTTTTTTATTGTAATTTAATTTTTTTTTTTTTTGCAAATTTGTCCTATAAAAGTTCACCATTTTCATCAAGAAATAAATAGAATTTACATAGCCACCAAGAGACAAAAAAGCTAAGAAGACTGTCAACTATTCCGATTTGGACACGAGCGAGATGTATGGCTTGGGTTCCTACACCATCCGCACAACCTACGTTGGTTGGCCGTTTCTCGGATATCCATATTGTTGCGTATTCTAGTCGACCAAGGTCGACCTTTTGGTTTGCGCCTCAGTTGTCTATCCGGCAATAGCTTATACGGTGCAAGCAATATAGACGGCCAATTACGTTCATCTGGGACTGGTGGGAATACGTGTCTCCAAACGTTGTACATGTTTTCTATTTTATACACTTCGTCGAAAAAGCTCATGGGATCCAAATGGAGATTCTGACAAGTCGTAAGTACATGAGCGCATGGGTAACGAAGTGCATCAAATATCCCACAGTCGCAGGTCCTATTTCTCAAGTGTACACGATATTGCCCACCAACAATACCTTGGTTCGGTCTGTCAAACTCCGTCACACGAAACCATAGGTTGCCGCGATCGTGACATACTGTGTGCATGGTGTTAGCCCGTGCCTTCCCCTTGTTAATTTCTCGCAAGACCTTCGCGCACCATACATGGCCTCCTTGCATTTGGCATTTATAACTCGTTGCTTGCTTCGAAAATAGTGCCGCTAAATGAAAATATGTCTCTCGCACAATTGATGTTATCGGCAAATGACGCGTACCTTTTAGAACAGAATTTATGCATTCGGCCAGGTTTGAGGTCATATGACCATATCGTAGGCCGCCATCATATGCTTGTGTCCACTGTTCGAAAGGAATATTGCATAGGTAGTTTGCGCCTTCTTCGTTAACTTCTTGCAAACTCACCAACATCTCTTGAAAACGGTCCTTATTGATCTCGTACCCTGCCAATATAAGTTGATAGCGAATATTACATACCACTCTTCAATTTAGAATAAATTGAATATTACAAACGAAATTATATTAATAGATATTACATACCCATATTGGTCACTTGCCATCATTGACTTGTAGATCGATGTTTCCCGTGGTAGTTGGATGCAACATGCCTTGGCAATATCGATGGTGTGTGCGATGCCACAAGCTTCCCTGTCGCTCTATTGCGGCTAGTATTCCAGGGCCCCGATCCGATATAACGCATATATCAGGTTGGAGGCAGACATGCCTCCTTAACCTAGATAGGAAGAAATCCCAGTCATCAGCTAACTCCCCCGGTGTTATTGCAAATACAATTGGAAGGATTCTCCCATCGTCATCCTACCCACGACTAGCAATAGCCGATCGTATATCTACCATACATAAAGGTATCGCCAATTTGTACCAATGGCTTGCGATATATACGCGTCTCGGCATTGCTTAAATGTCCGAAATGTACACTTGAACACCGCGCATCCACGAGCACTCGATCGTTGTAGTACGCCGGTTCTGTTTTAAGGTCTGTTATTATGCCTGGGACATATCTCTCCAGCACCTGACACTGCTGCCACACTTCATTATATGAAGCGTCCCACCGACCATGCAACTTTTCCAACGCCTTCTGCTTGGCTATCCAAGTCTTCCGGTAAGAGGGCGTGTACCCCAATTGGCTACGAATATTGCCAATTAAGGCCGACACTGTAGTCTTGGGATCGGCCTTCACCGCCGATATTATTAAGTCAGCAAACATCTCTGAATCCATCTTCGGATGTTCTTATGAAATACCTATCAATGAAGTAGTTAAATAATGCAACATTACGAAATATTAGTATTATTCAAAACATTGAACACATAGTGATACTATACCGGCAAGACATGTATGTGGACCTTTGTATTTTTGATCTCCCACAAGCCTGTACTTTTCCTCAATGAGGCCATGATTTTTCATGAACATGTATCGTCTTGTACTGCACACTTTGCATCGTACTTATCAAGCTTGGATTTAGCCATGTTGTAGTTAACCCCGTTCCTGATGTTGTATTGTTTCAATGCACCAAAAAAAGCATCCTTATTGGAAAACTCTTTACCAACTTCTAATTCGTCCGAATCCAACGACGAACTTGTATGGTCACGCGTCCGGTGTGGTAGTTCAGGAAATTCTAATGCATCGTCTTGAGATAGATTGAAATTATGCATGCGGGCTAGAGGCGAGTACGCCCTAAATAGCGGATCTTCTTCTTCTTCTTCATCTGAACCGCCCTCAACATCTTCAGGTACGGTTGGAACAGGCTCCAATTCAGAAAATAATGCAACTTCTGCACCATCGGGCCCGGGCTCTCGAGGTGGATCCACATCGAACTCATCATCCCACCCATCATAATCTACAATTAATGAGGGCCCTCGCCGGTGGATGTCATGAGGAGTACATCATCCCTCCTTAAACATTTTTCGTAACGTTCCTAATCATATGTGGATTGCTAACCACTAGAAGTTGATGATGTTCCCTAATATGTATTTCTATCATCAGACGTCGAAGGAAGGATATGCATGTCCCATCCACCAACCGAGTGTCGTGCAGGGGGTTATGTTTTCCATACTACCACCAAACACGAGCACTTCTGTATTTTGCCTCCCACTAACAGAGTGTCGGCTTGGGGTCGTGTATTCCCCTCAGACAACAGTAGATGTTGAGGTTGAAAGAAGATCACTTGGCGATGAAAATTGTACATATACCTCAAGATAGGGTGATCCACTGGCAAGATGAGTCTCCACCATTGCCTCAAAGCTCCGAGGACCTTTGATGTCGAATGAGTCATATCTCACCGAATCAATGAAGCATAAAATCTATACTTAATAGACTGAACTTTCATTGGCATTGTTCTGAAGATTTTACGCCTAATTCTTTTGCGAAGTTCTATCAAATCTATGTTCCGATTAAAACCCAGTTGCGCTGTGTTCTCCGATAAAAAAATAACACCATTTTCGGTGTCTCAAACCTCACCATTGTAGTAAATAACAGCATTAATACGTTCACTCATTTTCAGTTTCTATTTTTCTTTTGCCTCAATTTTTGTTATGCAACCTGAGAATGAAATTTGGCTTATTTATAGTCTAAGGATTGCCAGAGACTACTGTAGCAAAAGAGCGTCCACGTGGGAGCTCTTTTCAGTACTCTTGCTGACAGTGCATCCTGCTTAAAGCGTTTTGGGCACTATTTTTTCAGAAACGTCTTCTCAAAATTATTTTACGGAGACTCATCAGTAGCAAAAGCGTCCACGTGGGAGCTCTTTTAGTACTCTTCTTGACGGCATCCCCTTGAAGCGTTTTGGGCACTATTTGTTCAGAAACGTCTTCTTAAAATTATTTTACCGGAGACTACTGTAGCAAAAGAGCGTCCACGTGGGAGCTCTTTTCAGTACTCTTGCTGACAGTGCATCCTGCTTGAAGCGTTTTCGGCACTATTTGTTCAGAAACGTCTTCTCAAAATTATTTTGCCAGATACAACTGTCAAAAAATTCAAATAATTTTTATTTTGCTAATATATTTTCCCCAAAACCCTAAACATATTTTTACTAAACCTTAATTAACCTTATAATCTAGTCCATTAATTTTCCCTTAAAAACCCTAAACCCAACGACCCTAAAAAATCCTAAACCTTAGCCCTAAAACCCTAAAACCTCATACCCTAACACTAAAAATAAATTGAAAAGCGATCGGGAGGAGGGCAAAGCGCGACACTTGAGGGAGCGCTTTGTGCCACATAAGCAAAGCGCGTCCTCATCAGCACTTTTTGTGCTGATGTGGCACAAAGCGCTCCCTCAAGGGCGCGCTTTCCTGCTGCATCCCCTCAAAACGCGCTGACGTGGACGCGTTTTGGGGGGAAATGGATCTTTTCCGTAAATAATATAAATTTCGGCCCATTTCTGTAATTTTTTTATTTTGGTATATTTTGGTAAATTACCCTAATTTGAATGAATGATTTTCCTAAGTAGGAAAGCTATTTATCAACAACAAATTCTTTACTTTCTTCATTATGTCCAAAACAGAGTCTTGCTATAGTTATGGAAAGACTAGGTATTAAAAAGGAAACGTTTGCCGCCTTCTTGCAATTTGTGTTGTTTTAGCATTTGGGTATTACATTTACTATATATACATATATCCTTTGCTTGAGAACACTCGATAGTAATTAGTAAAGTCTATAAAAGATTGGATGATTGATATTTATATAGTAAAACCATCCTTTTTATTATGTTTTTTTGCCTGTTATTTAATGAATAAAGTGAGAAGCCAATCATGGAATATGAACATGTTAATGGAGGAGATGATTATTTGGATGGATCATATTAGCTACCAGGTGGAAAGAAAAGGCGACTTACGGTGATTCAAGTTGAGCTTCTTGATAAGAGCTTTGAGGTTGAAAGCAAACTTGCATCAGACAAGAAGTTGCGACTACCAAAAGAACTTGGGCAATAGCCACAACAAGTAGCTATTTGGTTTCAAAATCGGCATGCTCGATCGAAGAACAAGTAAGATTGGTTAGGATATTTGAAGACAAAATTGATAGATTTTGTGAATGTGAAGGGTTTAATTTATTTAATGATTTAGAATTGGAACAAATTGATAGAATATGTAAGTATTAAAGACTAAATGTGTTATTATACCAGTTAGAAAAAAAAAGCCACACCATTATTTTTGTTATCAATTTAATGACGGGTGACCAAAGTAGAATTAAACCCAAATGTCAATGCCTAGATTGAATTTTTTTAAAGTTGGGTGACCAAAGTAGGAACAAATGACCAAAACAAAAACACAAGTATAATTGAGTGACCATTCGTAAAGTTTATCCAAAAATATCATTGTAATAACCCATTTGTGTCAAGGCCCATACCATTCAAAAATAAAAAAAAAAGTCCATTTACAGGCCCGAATTTTCAAATATTACCTAAATTACACCCCAAACCCAATTAGCACAAAACCAAAACCCATTACACCCAGTGGCCCAGGTCCAAATTTATGCGCCCAAAAGGGCCCAACACTTAAACAGAATCAAAAGCCTAGGGTTTCTGAAACCCTAGGCGCCGCAAGCGCCTAGTACAGCCCCTAGTCGCGCCGCAATTAGCGTGAGTCACGCCTTATCGCCACCCGATTCCTTGCCATTCGCCTGCAAGAAGGAAAGAAAAAAAGTAGCAAATATGGCAAGAAACAACAGGACAGAATCTTTGTATTTTTTTATTATTTTCGGGGCTATAAATAACCCTAATACAATCTGTAAAAGACACAAAAAAATATACACTGAAATATATGAAAAAAAAAAAAGAGAACCTAATAGCAGAGGTGATTTCATTTATTCTATTTCTTTTATTTTTTTTCTTTTCAATCTATGCTATTTTTTATAAATATGCAAATATTGCTTAAAAAATAACAAGAGAACTACCTTCGATTCGGCTTCAAAAAGGGGAAATTTGGCTTTTCAACCGCAGTTTGAGGTGGCGCGCGGTGGCGCGTCTTGATGGCGCATCACGGTGGCATCATCGGAGCCAGTGTCGGATTCGGCCTTCCCGAGGGAAGAGAGCATTTCGGGGCTTTTTGTTTTGTTTTTTTTAAAGGGTGTTAAAATGATTTTTTTTGGGTGATTTTTGGTTTATATAGGCCATCCATATGATGCCGTTTTGGGAGTCACCTTTAAAGGCCAAAACGATGTCGTTTAAGGGCCAGGATCCGCGCATTGGCCCGATACCCGAGAAGGATCCGCATGTTTTTATAAAAGGGGAATTTTGCCTCTTTGGTCCTTCCACAATTTTATTATTTTTAATTTCGTCCAATTTAAATTTTCTTTTATTTTTTAATCTAGCTCTAAAAGTTTTCTTCATTTTAATTTGGTCCCTCGAGCTATTTAAAGGCTGATATCAGAACGGCGCTGTTTAAGAGATTGGGCATAATATCCCAATAAGTCCCTAGAGTTTGGCGTTCGTTCCAATATCATCCTTTTTGCAATTTTACCTTAGTTTTTTTATTTTAATTTAATCCCTGTTTCTTTGATTTTTTAATTATTTTTATTTTCACTTTTATTCTTATTTTAATTATTTTAGTATTATATATATTAAATTATTATTATTTATCATTTATATTAAGTTATTTTATTAAATTCAATATTATTCATATATTATATATTATTTTAAAATTTGCACATTTGTTATTATATTACACTTTTTATTTTGTATATTATATATTATATTGTAACACCCAAACCCTACCCGTTAGTCTGACGGATCGGTATGTCACGGAGTAAAATGATTTAAAATATTTTGAGTGTCTGGTGAAAACTTGTTAAGATATGGCTAAGGTATTAAAACGGGGTTTGATAAAACTCAGTTGGGATTATTTTTATAAACATGGTTGGGTTGATAAACCCTTTGAAAATGTTTGATCATGTACAATTTTAAAATTTGTCAAGGTTATAGTTGACTTGGTGTATTTTGTTACCCGATGGTAACATCGTCGAAAACCCGTAGAAGTTATTAAGTTTGAAAAAGTTACTTTTAACCGGTTCACTTAACATTTATAAACTTCATTTGTAACATAACATAAGTAAAATAAAATAAACATCCAAATAATAATTAGCGGCCTTATTACAACCCAAAATAAAAAGACTTAGAAAATAAATGAACTAAAAGCGATTTAAATAAGGTTCCAAATCGAGAAACACGCATGGCGCCTCGAGTCCTCCTGGCTCCATCTCATGATCTACTCATCTGCAAAATAGTATGGGAAGGGGTGAGTCACCAAGACTCAGTGTGTAAATCCCCCACCCGGAAAATACAACTCATACACAATTTATTAATAGACATGCAACATGCAACCCAACTAACCATCCATACTCCTTTACTACCCCGTGTGGTCAAAACCACTGGTGGTCAAAACCACTGGTGACTAGAGTCACAAATCAAATGATGGGGCCAACCCATCATGTGGTCAAAACCACTGATGACCATAGGTCACATTTTATCAAGTGTGGTCAAAACCACTGGTGGTACCAAACCACTGGGACTTAGTCACAATTTCACAACAGTGTGGTCAAAACCACTGGTGACCGAAGTCACAATAAATCTGATGGGGCCAACCCATCTTGTGGTCAAAACCACTGGTGACAGTCCATAAAGATCATCCCCCTCCTCTCATCAATCCCACCATCATCATGCTTACATAACAATATCATAATCCCATATTTCATGCATTTATGTATAGCATATCATTTAACAGCATATGATGGCAAACTCAATCATATATCATAGACAAAGTAATAGGGGACTTACCCGGAAACCATGCGTATGCCCACAAGCAAACCACTACCAAAATGATAAAAAGGCAACAATATAGTCATGTTAACTAATAAAGTGTGTAGTGAGTTTTTTACACACCTGTTACTAACGCGTATCCTAGATCCCGAAGATTCGATCTACGATGCTAGATCTCTTGACCTATATTCGTCCAATGCTCAAGTTAGTACCATAGGCCTATTCAGCCATGAAAATTAAAACCCAAAGATTCACTTGTGGCACCTACCTTGAATCGATTTGGTTTCCAACCAAATCCCGAAGCTACGCACTGTATTCCTTGCAATCGGCCAAACCTAAAATCCATACAATTGATTAGTTTTCGGCTTTTCCAAGTATCTAATGGAAAGACTAAAGAGAATCCCTTACCGTATACTTACCAAATCGATTAGCAGAGAATGGAGGATTAGATCTACTGCTTTGAAAATCCCGGAGTTCCTAGGTGAAATCGGTTTCAAAAGTGATTAGCCAAATCATCAATAAATGCCGGATCTCAGCTTTTCCCTTCATCTAAATCGACATAGAACAAGAGAATATGGAAGAAGAGTTTCGGCAACCACTTACCTTCTCAAACCAATTGAAAAAGAAATCCCGAAGAGAAACTTGTGCTCACTTGCTATTCAGCCAAAGTAGCTCTAATGGAGGAGAAAAGATTTCGGCATAGGAGGGGAGTGGATTCGGCTAAAGAACAAGAAGAAATAAGTGAAAAGGGTGATAAAGGTTTGAAGAATTTTGGGGCAAAGATGACTAGAGAATTCGGTCAAGGGAGCAATTTGAGAAAAAAGAAAAGCAATCAATTGAATTTTGGCAACCCCTCCCCCTTTCACTTAGCCGAATATGCCATCACAAGAGCCCTTCATTTGGCCACCTCTCCCCTTTTGATAATTCTCATCTTTTGATTATCACCCATCTAATTAAATTTAAAACAAAGTTTATCCTTTATCCCTTATTAGCTGAAATCACCAAAAATAAGGACTCATCCCATCCTTTCCAAAGTCCCATATGCCGCCAACTCTTCCCTTTTCATGGCGCCATCTTTCAAAAAAAATAAAAATAAAAGCCTTATGCTATTGCCGTGACTCGAAATTGAGTCCACTTGCCAACACCCTTAAGTGGCGCCCTAAGCCACTCCACCAAACGACTTTCATGTCCAAACTCCACCACAAAAATCTTTTAAAGCCTCCCTACTTTAGCCCCTTTCTTAACCGCCCAAAAAGCCCAAAAACAAAACGCCTCCCCCTTGTAACTCCCAAGAATCAAACCCAAGACCTGCCCATTCGTCACCCCTAAGCCTTTAAGTGGCGCATGAAAGCCACTTTGCCAATTAACTCTTTGTGTTAAGCTTCACCCGAAATTTTACTTAACCCCTATCTCACCTAGCTCCCTTCTTTTAAACACTTAAAAAGAAATTTTTAGTCCTAAGTCAGGCCTAGCTTGGGGTTATGACTAGACCCTAAACATGCCTAGCAATCATAGGATTCACTTCTTCAAGCACACATATGGGAAAATAATTAAATTACAAACAACCCCTAATTCAGGATGTTACAGTTCTAACCCCTTAAAAAGAATTTGACCTCGAAATTACTTGGATCGAGAAGAGTTGGGGTATTCTTGCATCACATCTTCGAGTTCCCATGTGGCCTCCTCCATACCGTGGTTTCGCTATAACACCTTTACCAAAGGCACTGACTTCCTACGAAGAACTTTGACATCTCGATCCAAAATCTGTACCGGCTCCTCTTCGAAAGACAAGTCCGAGTTCACTTCAATTTCCCCAATCGGCACAACGTGCGAGGGATCTGATCGATAGTGCCTCAGCATCAAAACATGGAAGACGTCATGTATCTGGCCCAATTCTGCTGGCAACTCAAGTTGGTAAGCTACCGGTCCCACACGTTTCAACACCGTGTACGGTCCGATGAATCTAGGGCTTAGCTTGCCCTTCTGGCCAAACCTTAGCACTTTCTTCCAAGGGGATACCTTTAAGAAAACCTTATCACCTACTGCATATTCAACCTCTCTGCGCTTAAGATCGGCGTAGGATTTACACTTTCTCGATGCCTCCTTAAGACGAGCCCAATTACTCTAACTTTATCCTCCGTCTCGCCACTAACTCGGACCCAACATCTGCGCTCACTTAGCTCGGCCCAACATGTAGGAGTACGGCATTTTCGACCATCTGACGTCTCATACGGTGCCATCGAATACTAAACATAACTATTGTTATAAGCGAACTACAAAGGTAGGTACTCCTCCCAACTACCACAAAATCCAAAACACTGACCCTCAACATGTCTTCCAACACTTGGATAACCTTCTCGATTGTCCATCGATTTGGGTGAAAAGTCTTCTGAAATTCAACCGTGCCTAACTCGATGTAGAGCCTTCCGAATCTCGGCGTAAACCGAGGATCCCGATCCGAAATAATGGACACAGTACTCCATGCAACCGCACTATCTCGGCGATATACAACTTGGCCAACCTTTGGAGCGAGTAGTCCACCCTTACCGGTACGAAATGAGCCGACTTAGTCAACGGTCTACTACCACCCAAATCGCATCATTCTTCTTTGGGCGTAAGGGAAGCCCACTTACGAAATCCATAGTAATCTCCTCCCACTTCCTTTGTGGGATCTTTCTTTGGTATAATGACCCGATGGCAATTGATGCTCGGCCTTAACTTGCGGCATGTCGACCACTTGCCCACTAACTCTCGGTTACTTCCGCTTGACCCGACCACTAAAGCGCTCCCTTAAATCTGATAAATCTTGCTTCTTCCGGGTGCATAGCGTGCACGGATTGCTATAAGCTTCTTTAAGGATTCGCTTCCTCAAATCATAATCCTTAGGCATGCATACTCTCCCGAAAGTACAACACTCCATCATTACCCAAGTGAAACCTTGACCTCACCATTCTGTACTTGCAACCTTTGAGTATTCAAAGCTTCATCAGTCATCTGCCTTTCTTTGACCTCATTAATCCAAGACGGCTTCACTTGCAATTCTGCCAAAAGGCTCCCATCCTCATAGAGACTCAGACGAGCAAACATTGCTCGCAAATTCGCTACCACCTTTCGGCTCAATGCATTAGCTACCACATTAGCCTTCCCTAGATGGTATTCGATTGAGCAGTCGTAGTCCTTCAACAACTCAATCCACCTCCACGCCTCAGATTTAAATCCTTCGAGTCGGGAGGTACTTGAGACTTTTGTGATTTGTGTACACTCTGACTTCTCCCCATACGATAGTGCCTCCAGTTTTCAAGGCAAATACCACAATGACCAATTCCAAGTCATGTGTTGGGTAGTTAGCCCGTGAGGCCTCAAGCGTAAATGACGTATAGCGACCACCTTCCCTTCTTGCATCAACACACACCCTAAACCAGATATCGATGCATCACAATACACGTGAACTCCTTTCCGCCTCGAGTGAATTAAGGCTGGTGCTTCGTCAAGATCCTCTTGACTTATCGAAACTCTCTTCTTTGCTTTTCAGACCACACAAATGAAACTCTTTTCTCAACATCTTAGTCAGCGGTCTTTGCGATTAAGGAGAAATTTTCCATAAATCTTGGTAATATCACGCCAACCCCGTAAAACTCAAATTTACATAATGCGACTTGGGTGGTTTCCACTCTAATCCGCCTCAATCTTACGGGGATCCACCTAATTCCTCATTTGAAACAACATGCCCTAGAAAGGTTACCTCTTTGAGCGAATTCACACTTCTTGAATTTGGCGTACAAGCTACTTCTCCTTAGAACTTGCGAGAACCACATGAAGATGTGCGTCATGCTCTTCCTCGGACCTCGAGTACACCAAAATGTAGTCTATAAAGACCACGACGAATCGATCCAGATAGGGTTGGAAAACCCGATTCATCATGTCCATAAACGCGATCGGGGCATTTGTCAAACCAAAAGGCATTACCAGAAACTCGTAGTGTCCATACCGAGTACGAAATGCCGTCAGCCTCCTTCATCTTAAGTTGATGGTACCCTGACCTAAGGTCAATCTTAGAGAACACCGATGCCCCTTTGAGTTGATCGAACAAATCATCGATCCTGGGCAAAGGATACCGGTTCTTTATTGTCAGCTTGTTCAGTTGCCGATAGTCTATACACATCCTCATTGTCCTATCTTTCTTCTTGACAAAAAGCACTGGAGCTCCCCAAGGCGATACACTTGGTCGGATGAACCCTCTATCCAACAATTCCTGAATCTGCGCCTTCAACTCTACCAATTCTTTCGACGCCATCCGATACGGAGCTATAGATACGGGTGCGATTCCGGGTAGCAAGTCTATACCAAATTCAACCTTGCGGTTCGGAGGTAGACCCGAAAGTTCCTCTGGAAACACATCCACATATTCCCTTACGGTCTGGACATCTCTTACAGCAACATCCTTAGCTTCCAAAGCACAAACATGCACCACATATACTTTACAACCCTTCCTCACCATCTTTTCTGCCTTCAACGCAGAAACCAGATTAGACAGGTAATCTCTCCTTTTACCTATCATCACCACCTCATTACCTTTCACGGTCTTTATTACCATGCGCTTAGCTGCGCAATCCAGGCTAGCCTGATACTTTACTAGCCAATCCATCCCGAGGATTAAGTCGAACTCCTGAAACGGTAGTTCCATCAAGTCAGCCAAGAACACGACCCCTTGGAGTTCTAGGGGTACGTCCCTGTAGAGTTTACTTATTTCCACAGAGTGACCTAAAGGGCTTAATACAGTCATCTTCCTAGGAGTAAGTTCAGAGTCTAGGTGCAGAGTTTCCACTACGCTACTAGCAATGTATGAGTGGGTTGAGCCAATGTCAATCAAGGTACTATAGGGTACACCAAAGATCAAGATCATACGGTTATGACGTCCGGTCGTCGCCCTCCTCTTGACGCCTCATGACATAGACCAAACCAGGTTGCCTAGCCTCATTACCACCGGTACCTCCTCTCGGTGCCCGACCTCTGCCAAAGACCATTACCTCCTCTTCCTGTACCATGACCTCTCGGAGGCTGTTGGTTATCCCTTCTATTCGGTGCACGATCTTGACCCTCTGATCTCATTCTAGCTACCTTTTTCGGACAGTCTCTAACTCGATGCTCCATGGACCCACACTCGAAGCATCCTCGATTACCATTCCAATATTCCCTCGTGTGAGACTTCCCATACCGGGCACACCGTGGCGGCCATTGAGGATTAGCAGCAGTAGGCCTAGTAACTTGATCGGACCCACCAAACCTCGTTCTCTTCTGCTGATTATCAGCGAACCTTGAAGATCCGGAGCTCCTCTTATTCCAACTCCTATCTTGATTCCGTCTAATCGACTGTCTTACCCCTTCAGCAACCTTCGATTTCTCCACTAGGACAGCGAACTCCCATTCTGTTGTGGAGCTATCATCATCCTCGGCTCATCTCTCACCCCATCTTGAATCTAACACGGCGTTCATGCTCGGTACCCACAATACCACGAGCATACCTACTCAACCGAGGAACTCAAATTTCTCATACTCCGCCATCGTCTTATTACCTTGAACCATGTTCAAGAAAGCCTTCATTGTGCATCCACGTAACTAGCTCCTATGTACTTCTTTTGGTAGGCGACCTTAAAGAATTCCCATGTGAGATCCTCTGCCATCGTTCCCTCTCTTATCAACTTCTCCTCAGCTGTGAAATCCAAGTCACCCATAATCCTTTCCATAGATTCTAACCAATATTCCGCCAAGACCGGGTGCCACTCGAAACTCCTCGAATACTTACGCTCCGTTGGCGAGTCGTTCAACCACAGATTTATGGGCTCCTGGCGCGCGCCTCGACAACTCGTTCCAACACTTTCGTGAGTACGACTTGAGATACAACATCATTACCACTTGGTGCGATCTTGAAACTTCGGTTTTTGCCACCCAAAACTCGTATCTCATTTCGAGACCCATGACCAGACCCTGCTGGCTTCGACAAGGTCATCTTACCTCTACCACGGCCACGGGGTGGACGTCCACGACCTCTTGTACTCATTATTCTCTTTTGCGTTTATCTGTTTAAGAATTTTATGCATTAGTACCTTTGTTTCACTTGATTATCCGCGAAGAAATTTTATGATAGGAGTTTTAGGAGTGGTTCTTTCGTATTCATACATGCACACAGTCCTTCTAGTCATTCATTCAAGGAGACGTTGTAATTTTCATTGTGATTGTTTTTCCACTACCTAAGGGCATTTTCGTAATTTGTCCTACAAGTGTATTTTTATAATTTCTCAAAAATAAAAGTTCTCGGATGATTTTGTCAAAAAGTATTTTGGAACTCTTAAATTCTCGAGGTATTTTGAAAAATTTTAAAATCCGGGGGTATTTCGATAATTTTGGACCTCAGGGGTATTTCGGTAATTTTTTACAAATCAGGGTGAATTTGTAAAATTTAATAAATCAGGGATATTTCAAAAGTTGTAAAACTTTGATGGTTCTTTTTGAGAATTGCATTTTCCAAAACAGTGATGTTGCAAAATTTTGAAAATCAAAGTCATTCTGATAATTTTGTTGGTTAGGGGCAATTTTGTAATTTTCCATAATCAGGGCATTTTCATAAAAAGATTTCCAAAATTTGGTTCTAATTGATTTCACAAAAGAAGGATATTTTGTATTTTCCTATTTGGAAATTTTCATACGGAGGGTATTTTGGTAATTTACAAACCAGGGGTATTTTGGTCTTTTTTTAAAAACAAAGGTTTTAATTACTTCAAAAACAAAGCGGCTATCCTTTTGGGTTTTAGTTATCAAGTTTAGCTTTGTGAGTGTGTCGTTTCAGCTAGGATGAACCGTCACTACGCACTGTGGTAGATTCAGTGAGTAGGAGGTGAGTCACTGGGATCTTAAATACCGAGGCTCCCAATCGAATCCAATCCTAGACATGCGATAACGATTGCCACATCCCTTGCTCAAGGACAACTCACGTGGTTGTTTAGGGAATTATTAAGTCTTATGCATTGTTTGTTGGGGTATGCTAACCCTAGGGTTCAACAATTTCTATTCTAATATTCTCGTTCACAATTTACCCTTCTACCCTATCAAATATTCACAAAGAAAATAGATAGAATTACTTACAGGCGGATTGGTGCGGAGACTCGGTGCCATCTTTGTTCAAACCATAAAACAGTTTCCCAAAGCATTTCAATAAGGCCTACTAATAAAAACAAATATTTTGGGCCTTGGGCCCCCCACATTAGAGTTTTGAGCCGGCTCGATACCAAAAATGTAACACCCCAAACCCAGTACCTAGTCTGACGGATCTGGTATGTCACGGAGTAAAATGATTTAAAATATTTTGAGTGTCCGGTGAAAACTTGTTAAGATATGGCTAAGGTATTAAAACGGGGTTTGATAAAACTCGATTGGGATTATTTTCATAAACATGGTTGGGTTGATAAACCATTTGAAAGCGTTTGATCATGTACAATTTTAAAATTTGTCAAGGTTATAGTTGACTTGGTGTATTTTGTTACCGATGGTAACATCTTGGCTTAGTAGAAGTTATTAAGTTTGAAAAGTTACTTTTAACCTGTTCACTTAACATTTATAAACTTCATTTGTAACATAACATAAGTAAAATAAAATAAACATCCAAATAATAATTAGCGGCCTTATTACAACCCAAAATAAAAAGACTTAGAAAATAAATGAACTAAAAGCTGATTTAAATAAGGTTCCAAATCGAGAAACACGCATGGCCGCCTCGAGTCCTCCCGGCTCCATCTCATGATCTACTCATCTGCAAAATAGTATGGAAAGGGTGAGTCACCAAGACTCGAGTGTAAATCCCCACCGGAAAATACAACTCATACACAATTTATTAATAGACATGCAACATGCAACCCAACTAACCATCCACACTCCTTTACTACCTGTGTGGTCAAAACCACGGTGGTCAAAACCACTTGGTGACTAGAGTCACAAATCAAATGATGGGGCCAACCCATCGTGTGGTCAAAACCACGATGACCATAGGTCACATTTTATCAAGTGTGGTCAAAACCACTGGTGGTACCAAACCAGGGACTTAGTCACAATTTCACAACAGTGTGGTCAAAACCCTTTGGTGACCGAAGTCACAATAAATCTGATGGGGCCAACCCATCTTGTGGTCAAAACCACTGGTGACAGTCCATAAAGATCATCCCCCTCCTCTCATTAATCCACCATCATCATGCTTACATAACAATATCATAATCCCATATTTCATGCATTTATGTATAGCATATCATTTAACAGCATATGAAGGCAAACTCAATCATATATCATAGACAAAGTAATAGGGGAGTTACCCGAAAACCATGCTTATGCCCACAAGCAAACCACTACCAAAATGATAAAAAGGCAACAATATAGTCATGTTAACTAATAAAGTGTGTAGTGAGTTTTTTTACACACCTGTTACTAACGCGTATCCTAGATCCCGAAGATTCGATCTACGATGCTAGATCTTTTGACCTATATTCGGCCACTCCTCAAGTTAGTACCATAGGCCTATTCGGCCATGAAAATTAAAACCCGAAGATTCACTTGTGGCACCTACCTTGAACCGATTTGTTTCCAACCAAATCCCGAAGCCACGCACTGTATTCCTTGCAATCGGCCAAACCTTAAATCCATACAATTGAATAGTTTTCGGCTTTTCCAAGTATCTAATGGAAAGACTAAAGAGAATCCCTTACCGTAGACTTACCAAATCGATTAGCAGAGAATGGAGATTAGATCTACTGCTTTGAAAATCCCGAAGTTCCTAGGTGAAATCAGTTTCAAAAGTGGTTAGCCAAATCATCAATAAATGCCAGATCTCGGCTTTTCCGTTCATCTAAATTGACATAGAACAAGAGAATATAGAAGAAGAGTTTTGGCAACCACTTACCTTCTCAAACCGATTGAAAAAGAAATCTCGAAGAGAAACTTGTGCTCACTTGCTATTCGGCCAAAGTAGCTCTAATGGAGGAGAAAAGATTTCGGCATAGGAGGGGAGTGGATTCGGCTAAAGAACAAGAAGAAATAAGTGAAAAGGGTGATAAGGGTTTGAAGAATTTTGGGGCAAAGATGACTAGAGAATTCGGTCAAGGGAGCAATTTGAGAAAAAGAAAAGCAATCAATTGAATTTCGGCAACCCCTCCCCCTTTCACTTAGCCGAATATGCCATCACAAGAGCCCTTCATTTGGCCACCTCTCCCCTTTTGATAATTCTCATCTTTTGATTATCACCCATCTAATTAAATTTAAAACAAAGTTTATCCTTTATCCCTTATTAGCCGAAATCACCAAAAATAAGGACTCATCCCATCCTTTCCAAAGTCCCATATGCCGCCAACTCTTCCCTCTTCATGGCGCCATCTTTCAAAAAAAATAAAAATAAAAGCCTTATGCTATTGCTTGTGACTCGAACTTGAGTCCACTTGCCAACACCCTTAAGTGGCGCCCCAAGCCACTCCACCAAACGACTTTCATGTCCAAACTCCACCACAAAAATCTTTTAAAGCCTCCCTACTTTAGCCCATTTCTTAACCGCCCAAAAAGCCCAAAAACAAAACGCCTCCCCCTTGTAACTCCCAAGAATCGAACCCAAGACCTGCCCATTCGTCACCCCTAAGCCTTTAAGTGGCACATGAAAGACACTTTGCTAATTAACTCTTTGTGTTAAGCTTCACCTGAAATTTTACTTAACCCCTATCTCACCTAGCTCCCTTCTTTTAAACACTTAAAAAGAAATTTTTAGTCCTAAGTCAGGCCTAGCTCGGGGTTATGACTAGACCCTAAACATGCCTAGCAATCATAGGATTCACTTCTTCAAGCACACATATGGGAAAATAATTAAATTACAAATAACCCCTAATTAGGGATGTTACATATATTATATTATATATAACTTTTAAATTACTTTATCCTTAATATTGTATAAAATTTAAGTATATCGTATATTGTTTATTCTTAAATATGTAGTTTTATGCATATATGTATTAGATTATGATATTATTAATATATTTTCATTTAAAGTTATATATCATTTTTATTTAAAATGTATTTTACTTATTTTCTCATGAATATATATATATTTAGATTTTTCCATATCATTTTATGTTTTTAAGATAAGAAGGAGTTAGGGAATTTTGGCCTCAAAAGCAACCGAGAGAAGAGAGAACACTAATCAAGAAAGTAAGGTTTAGCTAATGAGAAGATGAAGGAGATAAAGAGAAGGGATGGAAGATGGAGTTTCGATTTTGATGTTATCGGCAAGAAAATAAACAAAAATGATGAGTGGAGGGTAATGTAGTTTCACCAAACACCAAAAGTAGAGAGAAAAGAGAAGGCTTAAGGACAATTCAGCTTTTGAAAAAGAAGCAAAAGAATGCACTCACCTTCCTAGCTAGCTGAAAATGCTCACTTGAGATCAATTCTCCCCTAAGTCCAAACGTGAAATTCGGACCCTAAGCTACCCAAAACCGATTCTTCCCTCCCCTTAGTTTTTAACATTCTACCAACTCTAAGCTCAAGTGTCCATCCCCTTATTCCTCCACAATTTCCTCGACCATACATTCAAATTTGTTTGAATGTTTCCAACTCCACCGATTTCTCTCCTCCACTTATTTGAATCTGACTCTTTCAACACTCATCCACCGAGTCCTACCTAAGTGCAACTCTCCCTTGTCCCGGCATGAAAATAACAAGGCAAAGGGATTTCTCATTGCTCAACCAAGGCTCCCTCACTCCCTCGAGGTGTCACTTCTTTAAGCCTTAAGTGGCACCTCCTTGCCACTTTACCAAGGCACTCCTTGCGTCACAACCTACCACTAGCTACCTTTAACCCCTAACTCAAATAGCTCCCCTCTCTAGAAGCCCAAAACGCACATTTCAAAAAAACTCTGGCCTATTCCTGGCTCATGCCTAGAGCCTAAAATAGCCTAAACTAGCATGACAACCATACTATTTGCATGCAAGCAGATAAAATGCAAAGACCCCGATTTAAGGGTGTTACAGTTCTACCCCCCTTAAAAATAATTTCAACCTTGAAATTACCTGGTCGAAAGAGTTGAGGGTATTGCTGTCGCATCACGTCCTTGGGCTCCCACGTGGCTTCTTCTGTTCCATGATTCCACCATAACACCTTCACCAAAGGAACTGATTTCCTACGCAAGACTTTGACATTCTGCTCTAGAATCTGCACTGGTTCTTCATCAAAAGACAAATCCGGGCTCACTTCAATTTCTTCCATCGACACAACATGTGACGGATCCGAACGATAGCGTCTAAGCATGGAAACATGAAACACATCATGGATCTGGCTCAATTCTGATGGTAACTCGAGTTGGTACACTACTGGTCCCACACGCTTCAAGGTCCGATAAACCTAGGGCTCAACTTGCCGTTCCGACCAAATCTCAGCACCTTCTTCCACGACGACACCGTCAGGAAAACCTTGCCACCCATTGCAAACTCTATATCCTTCCGCTCGAGATCAGCATAGGACTTTTTCCTGTCCGAAGCTTTCTTCAGATGAGCCCGAATCAGCTTAACCTTATCCTCTGTTTCAGCAACCAACTCTAGACCCGACAACTGACGTTCACCCAACTCTATCCAACACGTAGGGGTACGACACTTCCGCCCATATAGCGCCTCATACGATGCCATCTGAATACTTGCTTGGTAATTATTATTGTTTGCAAATTCAGCCAACGATAGAAATTCTTCCCAACTTCCTCTGAAATCCAAGACACAACCCCTCAACATATCTTCTAAAATTTGAATTACCCTTTCCGACTGCCCATCTGACTGTGGATGAAACGCCATACTGAAATCCAGCTTTGTACCCAATGCCTGATGCAATGCTTTCCAAAATCTCAACGTGAACCTAGGATCCCTATCTGAGATAATCGACACTGGCACCCCATCCAGTCTCACGGTTTCTACCATATACAACTTAACCAACCTTTGGATTGAGTAATCAACCCGAACCAGTATAAAATGAGCCGATTTTGTCAAACGATCCACAATCACCCAAACTGAATCTTTTTTAGTAGGCGTGAGGGGTAGTCCACTGACAAAATCCATCGTAATCTTCTTCCACTTCCACTGCGGAATCTTTATCGGCTGTAACAGACCCGAAGGTAACTGGTGTTCGGCTTTGACTTGCTGACATGTCAGACACTTACTTACAAATTCTGTTACCTTCGCTTGCATCTGGCCACCAAACCGCTTCCCCAGAATCTCAGACATCTTACTACCCCTAGGATGCATAGCATATGGACTGCTATGTGCCTCCTGAAGAATCTTTTGCCTTAACTCCATATCTTTCGGCATGCAAACCTTCCCTTGGAAACACAACACACCCTCACTACTTAAGCTATATCCCTCCAATCCACCATTCTGCACTTGCAAACATCGAGCACTCAAAACTTCATCTACCAATTGTTTTTCCTTAACCTGGTTTACCCATGTCAGCTTCACTTGCAGTTTCGCTAGCAAAATTACGTCATCATCATGAGCTAAGGTGAGCAAACATTGCCTCAAGTCTCGACACCACCTTACTGGCCAACGATCCTGCCACCACATTGGCTTTCCCGGTTGATACTCAATTGAGCAGTCATAGTCCTTTAGCAACTCGATCCACCTTCGCTGCCTCAATTTCAACTCCTTCTGAGTAGGAAGGTATTTCAAACTCTTGTGGTATGTGTAGACAACAAATTTCTCTCCATACAGGCAATGCCTCCAAATTTTCAGAGCGAAAACCACTGCAGCCAATTCCAGATCATGCGTCGGGTAATTCACTTTGTGAGGTCTCAGTTGTCATGAAGCATACGCTACCACTTTCCCCCTTACATCAACACACATCCTAACCCTGTATGCAACGCATCACAATAAACCATAAACTCTTTCCCTGCTTCAGGCTGAATCAAGACCGGAGCTTCTGTCAAAACCTTCTTCAACTTCTCAAAACTTTCTTGTTGATTGTCTGACCACACAAACGGAACTCCTTTCCTTAACCACTTGGTTAACGGTGCTGCAATTAAAGAAAACCCTTCCACGAACCTTCTGTAGTATCCCGCTAAGCCCAGAAAACTCTAAATCTCCGCTACAGACTTAGGTGATTTCCAATCTAATACCGCTTCAATCTTCTGAGGGTCCACCCTAATCCCCTCAACTGACACCACATGACCCAAGAACCTTACTTCCTTTAACCAGAACTCACACTTACTAAATTTTACGAACAACTGTTTCTCCCTTAGAATTAAAACTACGTGAAGTTGCGCATCGTGCTCCTCCTTAGACTTCGAGTACGCTAGAATATCATCTATAAATACCACAATGAACCGATCTAAATACGGCTAAAACACATGATTCATCATATCCATGAATGCTGCTGGAGCGTTGGTCAACCCAAACAGCATTACCAAAAACTCGTAGTGACCGTAACGAGTGCGAAATGCCGTCTTATGGATATCCGCCTCCTTTACCTTAAGTTGGTGATACCCCGACCTAAGATCTATCTTAGAGAAGACTGATGCTCCCTTGTCGGTCAAAGTGTCGCCTATCCTTAGCAATACATTTATTGTTAATTGTCAACTTATTCAGCTGGCGGTAATCTATACACATTCGCATCGATCCGTCTTTCTTCTTGACAAAAATTACAGGCGCTCTCCAAGGTGATACACTCGGCCGGATAAAACCTCGATCCAACAATTCTTGAATCTGCGCCTTTAGCTCCACTCACTCCTTCGGTGCCATTCTGTATGGGGCAATAGACACTGGCGCGGTCCCCGGTAACAGGTCTATACCAAACTCAACTTCGCGATCTGGACACAAACCCGAAAGCTCTTCTGAAAACACATCAGTAAAATCCTTTACCGTTCGAACATCCCCCACAGTTGAGTTCTTGACCTTCAAAGCACAAACATGAACCATGAATGCCTCACATCCCTTCTTCACCATTTTCTCAGCCTTCAAAACGGATACCACATTAGATAGGTAATTCCTTCTATCACCTATCATCACCACCTATTCACCCTCAGATCTCAACACCACACGCTTAGTGCAGCACCCAAACTTGCTCGATACCTCACTAGCTACCCATCCCTAAGATCAAATCGAACTCCCGAATGGCAATTCCATCGATCGCTCGGAAACACTCACCCTTGAAGTTCTAGGGTACATCCCTATATCATACTTTGTTTACTTCTACGAGTGACCTAAAGGGCTAATTACAGCCATCTCCCTAGAAGTCTCATATGCTAAGTTCGTGAGTTCCCACTATACTACTAGCAACATAGAGTCGCCAAACCAACATCTATCAAAGCAATATAAGGCAATCCAAAATTAAGAACGTATCATTATGATGTTCGGTGCGTCACCCTCCTCTCGACGCCAGAGCATAGACCAAACCAGGCTGTCTTGCATCATTATTCCCAACACCTCTGCCCGGTGCTCCTCAACCGCGCTCGTTACCATTACCACCCTTGACTGAGCCTCAACCCCTCTGCGGTTGCTGACCATCCCTCCTGAATTGTGTACGCCCTTGACCCTCAGACTGAACCCTAGCTGACCTTCTTAGACAATCCCTTATCCGTTGATCCATTGACCCGCACTCGAAACACCTTTTGTTACCTGCCCAACATTCCCCCGAATGAGACTTCCCATATGCGGTGCACACCGTGGCGGCCACTAAGCAAAGAAGAGGGCCTTGTAGCACGACTCGGTCCACCAAATCTAGTCTTTTTGAGGATTCTCAGAGACCCCGATGGCCCAAAACTCCTCTTTTCCCTATTCCTACTAGATTCGCGCCTTGGCCTGCTTTTACCTCCTCACTATTTTGGCCTTCTCCACAAGGACAGCAAATTCTCTCTTGCATGTGGAGTAATCAACACCAGAGCTCATCTCTCACTGTCCTCAAACTCGACACAACACTCATGTTCAGAGCTACGATGCTCTCAGAGCATAACCATTAATCTTAAAAATTTCGCCTCATATTTCGACATCGACTTACTTCCCTAACCAGATTCAAAAATGCCCTACTGTTGTGCATCTATGTAACTAGACCCGACGTATTTCCTCCGATAAGTCGCCTAAAAATCCCAAGTGACATCATCGGCCAACGCACCATCCCCGACCGTGAGCCACCACCGATAAGACTCATCCCGAGAAGAGACACTTCGAGCATATATAACACCCCAAACCATTTTGGTCAAAAGCGCTTCTGACCCACAATTTGGTTTGTCAATTTGAGGGATGAAAACATTTTGAAACCACTTATCATTTTGATCTTTGAATAAATCGTTTGAAATTTTGGAAACGGTTTTATAACGAGTGGATTTTTTTCAAAACATTGCGGCCACTAATTCAAAAAACAGGTTAAGTTGCAATATCATTAATGATTGAGAGGTACCCGATGGTAAATTTTGAAAATCCCAAAAGTTCATTTAAGTTTTTGAAAACGTCCATTTCATAGTTTATTAAGCATGCCTCGATGATCAAAGCGTATTTTGAGAAAATACAATGTAATTAAACCCAAGTTAAAATTTAGGTGGCCTTATTACATAACCAAAATCCAACTTAAAATAAAAATAAATCCGAAAATACTATTAGATTAAAATCCGAAATATCATGCATGGCCACCTCGAGTCCACCTCAGGTTCCCATCCGTAGTCTAGGGATCACCTGCAAAATGTTAACTGAAGGGGTGAACCACCTAGACTCAGTGTGTAAATCCCCATCCCGTAGATATTAAACTTTTACAGTTTCATATGCCAATATGTATGTTATGCAACCCATCCAACCTATCCATCCGAAACTCCCAATTCTACCCTTGGGCACCTAGCCCTTTGGTGGTACCTAACCAACGTGGTTCCAAACCACTGGTATTGAAGTCACAAATAATTATTAGTGGGGCCAACCCATCGCATGTGATACCTAACCACTAGTGACGATCCCTTATCTCGATATGTGGGGCCAACCTTGTGGTACCAAACCAACTGGGACGAGTCACAAAAATATAGATATGTGGTACCTAACCACTTTGGTGGTTCCAAACCACCGAGACTTAGTCACAATATCATAGTAAGCGGGCCAACCCAATTTGTGTGAACTGGTGACATCAAAAATATTTCTTCCCCTCCTCTCATCACCCATGTCTCATGTACATGCTCACCATCAAGTATGATCATGCTTAACATATAGAACAACATATGTAAAATAACATGGCAGCGTGAGACTCGATATATGCAATTAACGTTTGCACCATAGCAACTTACGGCATCCTTGCTTTTACTCACTGCAGGTAAATTAGTGATCTCTGCGTTATTACGTCTTTTAACAACACATAACAAATAGCATATTAAACAAAGAAAGTGTGTAAGAGTTACACACGATTACTCGAACACAACACTTTCTCGTCGACAACATTAGTTAAGCGACACTACTGCTATCGCCTACTTTCTGTTCGGTGGCCCATAACTCGGTGGCCAATCCTCACATTTTGAAACTACCAACTTCTTGAACTTAGAAATGGGTTCACCGATCCAACCCCTCCTAACGCTTGGCTGGCATTCGAGTCCATAATAATCCTTGGTCACTAAATCGGGTTAAAGCAACAAGATTAAATCTAAAATATTAACACATCACTTAAAGCGAAGGCTCTTACCTAGATCGACAAATCCCGAGGCTCAAGATCCAATCCACAGACCAACGAATCCCTAAAACCAAAAGAGTGCGTCACCCCTCTCCTTCATTCGGCCAAACAACACACCATTAGGCCAAGTAGCCATTTGGCTTTGGCATGAAAACCCGAACTAGATAATACAAAATAAAGAAATCGCCCCTTACCTTCCTGATAAACTCGGTCACCCTCCAGCAAGATTCAGCAACGGCTAAAACAAAAGGGAGACCAAATAAGAAACTGAAACTAGACGTATAAACCTTCTACAGAACACATAGGGGTTTTGACTTTTCTTCCCATAGCAATCTAAATAGAGAACAGAGATGTGAGAATGCTAGGGAGATTACCATAAGAACAAAAGGAAAGAAAGAGAAGAAAAGAAAGAAGAAAGCAAAGAGATCTTACCTGAATATGGGTTGAGATTTCGGCTTTGAGAACCAGAGAAGGGAAAATTAGATTTCGGCACCCAAGGAGATTAAGAGGAAACGCAAGAAGAGGAAGAAAATATGGGCAAGGGGATTCAGCTTATCCAAGAAATCGAAGATGAGAAGGGAGTTAGGGAATTTCGGCCTCAAGAAGCAACTGAGAGAAGAGAGAACACTAATCAAGAAAGTAAGGTTCAGCTAACAGAAGATGAAGGAGATAAAGAGAAGGGATGGAAGATGGAGTTTCAGTTTTTGATGTTACTGGCAAGAAAATAAACAAAAAATGATGAGTGGAGGGTAATGTAGTTTCAGCCAAACACCAAAAGTAGAGAGAAAAAGAAAAGGCTTAGGGACAATTCAGTTTTGAAAAAAAGAAGCAAAAGAATGCACTCAGCCTTCCCTAGCTAGCTGAAAATGCTCACTTGAGATCAATTCTCCCCCTAAGTCCAAATGTGAAATTCGGCACTCCTAAGCTACCCAAAAACCGATTCTTCCCCTCCCCCTTAGTGTTTAACATTCGGCCAACTCTAAGCTCAAGTGTCCATCCCCCTTATTCCTCCACAATTTCCTCCTGACCATACATTCAAATCTGTTTGAATGTTTCCAACTCCACCGATTTCTCTCCTCCACTTATTTGAATCTGTTGACTCTTTCAACACTCATCCACCAGAGTCCTACCTAAGTGCAACTCTCCCTTGTCTTGGCATGAAAAATAACAAGCAAAAAGGGGATTTCTGCTGCTCGAACCAAGGCTCCCTCACTCCCCTGAGGTGTCACTTCTTTAAGCCTTAAGTGGCACCTCTTTGCCACTTTACCAAGGCACTCCTTGCGTCACAACCTACCACTAGCTACCTTTAACCCCTAACTCAAATAGCTCCCCTCTCTAGAAGCCCAAAACGCACATTTCAAAAAAACTCTGTCCTATCCCTGGCTCATGCCTAGAGCCTAAAATAGCCTAAACTAGCATGACAACCATACTATTTGCATGCAAGCAGATAAAATGCAAAGACCCCGATTTAAGGATGTTACAGTTCTACCCCCATTAAAAATAATTTTAGCCTCGAAATTACCTGGTCAAAAGAGTTGAAGGTATTAACATCGCATCACGTCCTTGGGCTCCCACGTGGCTATACATTCCATGATTCCACCATAACACCTTCATCAAAGGAACCGATTTCCCTCATAAGACTTTGACATTTCACTCCAGAATCTGTACTGGTTCTTCATCAAAAGACAAATCCGGGCTCACTTCAATTTCTTCCATCGACACAACATGTGACGGATCCGAACGATAGCGTCTAAGCATGGAAACATGAAACACATCGTGGATCTGGCTCAATTCTGATGGTAACTCGAGCTGGTACACTACTAGTCCCACATATTTCAACACCTTATAAGGTCCGATAAACCTAGGGCTCAACTTGCCCTTCCGACCAAATCTCAGCACCTTCTTCCACGGCGACACCGTCAGGAATACCTTGTCACCCACTGCAAACTCTATATCCTTCCGCTTGAGATCGGCATAGGAATTTTTCCTGTCCGAAGCTTCCTTCAGATGAGCCCAAATCAGCTTAACCTTATCCTCTGTTTCAGCAACCAATTCTAGACCCGACAACTGACGTTCACCCAACTCTATCCAACACGTACGGGTATGACACTTCCGCCCATATAAGCGCCTCATACGGTTGCCATATGAATACTTGCTTGGTAATTATTATTGTATGTGAATTCAACCAGCGGTGAAATTCTTCCCAACTGATTCGAGTACGCTCATCTATAAATACCACAATGAACCAAGGCTCCATGATTCATCACTCTCTGGTCAACCCAAACAAAGAGAGTGACCGTCGAAAAGCACTTCTTTTAAGCCTTAAGTGGCGCCTCCTCATCCTTAAATAGCACTTTACCAAGGCACTCTTCTTGACAAAATTACAGTCACAACCTACCACAATTCTTGAATCTACCTTTAACCCAATAGACACCGGCGCCGGTAACTCAAACTCAACTTCGCGATCCCTCTCTAGAAGCCCAAAGCACAAACATGCATGAATGCCTCTACATTTCACCAGATACTTAGATAGGTAATTCCTTCTATCACCTATCATCACCACCTATTCACCCTCGGCTGATCTCAACACCACACGCTTAGTCGCATACCCAAACTTGCTCGATACCTCACTAGCTACCCATCCCTAAGATCAAATCGAACTCCCCGAATGGCCCATCGATCGATGGAAACATCTACCCTTGAAGTTCTAGGGGTACATCCTATATAGCTTTGTTTACTTCTGTGAGTGACCTAAAGGGCTAATTACAGTACCATCTCCCTACTATCAAAGCAATATAAGGCAATCCAAAATTAAGAACGCATTCAGCTTATGATGTTCGGTGCGTCACCTCCTCTCGACGCCAGAGCATAGACCAAACCAGTGTCTTGCATCATTATTCCTAACACCCGCTTCTCGGCTCCTCAACCGCGCTGCATACTATTACCACCTTTGATCGAGCCTCAACCCTCTCAAGGGTTGCTGACCATCCTCCCGAATTGTGTACGCCTTGACCCTCGTGACGAACCCTAGTCGACCTTCTTAGACAATCCTTATCCGTTGATCCATTGACCGCGACTAAAACACCTTTTGTTACCTCCGCCTAACATTCCCCGAATGAGACTTCCCATACCGTGCACACCGTGGCGGCCACTAAGTAGCAGCAGTAGGCCTTGTAGCCTGACTCGGTCCACCAAATCTAGTCTTTTTTTGAGGATTCTCAGTAGACCCTGATGGCCCAAAACTCCTCTTTTCCCTATTCCTACTCAGATTCTCGCCTTGCCTGCTTACCTCCTCATTTATTTTGGCCTTCTCCACAAGGACAAAGAATTCTCTTTGTCGTGGAGTAATCAACACCAGTAGCTCATCTCTCACCGTCCTCAAACTCCACACAACACTCATGTTCTCAGAGCCACGATGTCAATCTTAAAATTTCTACATATTTCGACATCGACTTACTTCTCGAACTGCATTCAAAATGCCCTAATACTGCATCTATGTAACTAGACCCGACGCATTTCCTCCGATAAGTCGCCTCTAAAAATCCCTAAGTGACATCATCGCCAACGCACCATCCTCGACCGTGAGCCACCACCGATAAGACTCATCCCGAGAAGAGACATCGTCCCTTTCAATTTCTCATCGTTGAAAAATCTAAATCGTCCATTATGCGCCACCGCTTTCTAACTAGTACTCACTCACTAGGAGCCACACCAGAAACACTCATGAATACTTTTGCTCCATTAGCTCAGAGTCGCTTGGACACGATTTTTGAGCCCTGCATCTCTCCCCGCCTAGCGATACTTCCAAAACCTATTGCATCGCCTGCGACACCGCATCATCACCACCGGTTTGATCCTAAAACTCGCTACCACAACCGGGCGGCGGTAGTACACTTCATTCTCCCACCCATGGCTGCACTTACTAGTTCGTAATCATCATCCCACTTTACCTACGTATGCCACGCCTCGAAAGTACCGTTTATTACAAGACAGCTTTTATGAATATTTTGTTATAGTAGTTATTTTCGTGTGAATTCTATCACTAGCATTCTCATCACAATCATGTAAATAATAGTAAAGAGTTGGGGACTTATCGTATGATTGGTGCCGATACTCAATGCCATGCTTTCCAAAACATGTATTTCCATCAAAATCATTTTGGAAACCCTTACTTGAAAACATTTTGGGCCTTATACCCACAATCGAGCTTTTGAACTTGGCACTGATACCACAATTGTAACACCCCAAACCCCGCCAAACGCTTACGATCAATTTGGTTTGTCATAGGGATGAAAACATTTTGAAACCAGCTTATCATTTTGATCTTTGAATGAATCGTTTGAAATTTTGGAAACTGATTTTATAACGAGTGGATTCTTTTTCAAAACATTGCCACTCTAATTTAAAAAACAAGTTGTTGCAATATCATAATGATTGAGAGGTAAATCCCCAAAAGTTCGCTTAAGTTTTGAAAACGCCCATTTCATAGTTTATTAAGCATGCATCGATGATCAAAGCGTATTTTGAGAAAAAATAAAGTAATAAAACCCAAGTTAAAATTTAGGTGGCCTTATTACATAACCAAAATCCAACTTAAAATAAAAATAAACCAAAATACTATTAGATTAAAACTCGAAATATCATGCATGGCCACCTCGAGTCCACCTCGCTTTCCATCCGCAGTCTAGGGATCACCAGAAATAAAATTGAAGGGTACAACTCTCCTTGTCCCGACATCAAAATAACAAGCGAAGGGGATTTCTGCTGCTCGAACCAAGGCTCCCTCACTCTCTTGAGGCGTCACTTCTTTAAGCCTTAAGTGGCGCCTCCTTGCCACTTTACCAAGGCACTCCTTGCGTCACAACCTACCACCAGCTACCTTTAACCCCTAACTCAAACAGCTCCCCTCTCTAGAAGCCCAAAACGCAAATTTCAAGAAAACTCTGGCCTATCCCTCGCTCATGCCTAAAGCTTAAAATAGCCTAAACTAGCATGACAACCATACTATTTTCATGCAAGCAGATAAAATGAAAAGACCCCGATTTAAGGATGTTACAGCATACATGAACAATGGTTTAGTGTGCAATTGTATACATGAACTTTAATTTGATTCAAATCTTGTAAAATATTAACACAATTATTGATATAATTAACATTATTTTTTATTTATATATTGCATACATAAAAATTTATATTTAGTCAATATAAAAATATATTGATGTATTTATATTTTAAAATAATGTGTATGATTAAATCAAAATTAAAGTTTCAACTATACATTTAAACCACAATTAGAATTTCACATTAAACCAAAATTCATATATAATTACGAGATGTATCTATAGCAAAATTTAGGTGTATACATATAATTAAATGCCATTTATATAAAAATCTAAACAACTAATGCAGACCATACTTAAAAGAATAATGTTGATGTAAAAAGAAAGAAAAAGGAATTTGCAAAAGAGTTGATAATGGTAATTAAATTTTTAAAATTTAATAATAAAAATTAAAAAATTAAAAACTTAAAAACTTAAAATTTTAATATTTAATATTTTAGTTAAAAAGTTCAATACTCAAAATATAATAAAATAAAATTCAAAAAATAATAATCTCAACACACAAATTTTAAAAGAAAAAACATAGAAAAATATAGGTTAAAAATAGAAAAAATTAAAATTATGTAATAGTGGCATTTTTAATAAAAACGCCACAACAAATAGAGCTATAGTGGCATTTCTAGTAAAAACGCCGCAAAAAATAAGCTATACTGGCCTTTTTAATAAAAGCGCCACAAAATTTATCTGTTAAAAACTAAGTTCACTATCCCTATTATCGTTTCCCCAAAACCTAAATTTCTTAAGTCCCCAAAATTTCCCTCCCAAAATCCCCAAACCAAAATCCCCAACCGATCTTCGTCCATATGTTAGTACTGATCTTTGTCCATCTGTTCTAAAATTTACATATTTTCAGAAGTAATCGAAAAAGATGAGGCAGTTTTTGAAGTTACCTACATCGTTGAACTAGGATGAACAGGAGGAGTTTGGACAAACTGGAGAGGATGAGTTCACGAGCTCTATAGACTCGATGAGCGACGTCGACGAGTTCAGGGACCAACAACCCATTGGCGGGAGGATGTTCAAGCAATCTACTAGGTTGGGATTTTCTTAATTCTTTCTCTTGTTTAGCCCTTTTAATCAGTTCTTTCATGGGTGTCGATGCGGTTTCCTTTGGGACTTGTCTATCCGTGGCTTGGGCACGTCTGAATACATAGGATCGCCATTATTATGCAGGAATGAATGGAAATTTTGGGTTTTCCGGATGAGAAGAAATAGGCTTGATTGAACCGACAATGGAGTTTATTGTTTCGTATTTGAATATTTTTCTTCTTCATTTCCCTGATATTTTTTCGTATTTGATTCACCATTTTGAATATTTTAGAGTGATTCAGAGGGCATGCTTTGCAACTGAATGCAAGGGATTTATCTTATATTTATGTGGTCATATTGTTTCGTTTTCTGATTGTATGTTGTTAAATTGCTAGCCTGGACATATTGCTTTTAAACCCCAGAAACAAGGGATTTGAGATTTTGTATCTTTCAATGCAAAACTTTTCAAATGGCTATTTTGTGCAAATGTTTGTAGGTAATATCCGATAGAGGACTTGAGTCATTATCGACAACTTTCATATTCGCTTTTCTTGTAAGTTCTTTGTCAATTTTTGATAGGTTGTTTTAGGCATACGTAATCTTGAAACTCCTTAGAGTCTAATTCATATTGGTAGAACATTGGGAGCATGCATATATATTCAAATATAACTTGGTTTATCTTTGTATCAAATGTTTTTAAGTCTTGGAACTTCTTTTTAAAATTATTGGCTTCTTGAGATCCTCCTATGGAGTGACAATATAAAAATGCACAAATTGTCTACAAATGTGAAGAGATCAACTCATGACTTTGGCGTAATTGTTCACAAGATGTATATCACCTCAAGTAGGCGTAACTATAGGCTATTGTTTACATTTTAGTCTTCTTTTAATATCTTTTTCTTTCCTTGGTGTGGAGTTGCTATTTATTTAATTTTCTTTTTCTCTAATTTTTCTTTCCATTTATATACTTACCTTTAAATATAAACAAGGTTTTTAATTTTTCTTAAAGAACGAAAGAATTTCTAATTGAAATAATTGATGCATATTGATTTTTATGTAGGAAGGGAACTAGCAATTTGAATGGATCGAACAACTATTTGTGGTTGTTTTTTCAATTAATCGTGTGTTCTTTCTGCAAGCTCTTTTTTAGCCACCTAAGCCTATTCGTGGAGGTATACCATCTGTGAGTTGTTATTTGTGAACTTTTTATATTTCTAGTAACTTTGGTGGTAAAATTCATTAGACGTTTGATTTTACTTCTTTCTATTAGGTATACGAGATATTGGATAATGTTGTTGATGAGGCTCAAGTAGGTTTTGCAACACAAATAAATGTTGTTTTACATTCAGATGGTTCCTTGAGCATAATTGATAATGGGCGTGGGGTATGCAACTTAAATTATTTTACTGCTAGAAATGATGTTATTTAGTATTGCATTTGTTGTCAAATGTGTTTTAAAAATTTCTATTTTGTGAATTTAACAAGCTCGTTGTTGAATTATTATGCAGCCCATAGGAGCAAGTTCTAAGGGGAAGATTGATGTTATGAAAAAGATTAGGTTTCCATAGATGGAGTAGAAATTTGCTAGTAAAACTGTTCAAAGACAAGCAAAGAGGTAGTACTACCTTGTCCCATAAGAGAAATTTTGGAAAAGGAAAAGAAGGTTAGTCTTTAATATTTTAGCTTTATAGGTTCTATTATATGTTTGCGGCTATGAGCATATAAACTTATGATAGTTTCGCAAATGGTGCTAAAAGGTGGTGGATCTGTATCCTGATGCTACTTTATTGATGGTTTCTATTATTAGTTGCTTATTTTGATTAGTCTTTGTTCTATGCAATTGTGTGGGGTTGGTGCTAGACTACCTTGTTCTGATATGTCAAGAAGATGATAAATATTGATGGGTGGAGTTTGGACTGATAATTGTACCCCTTCTTTGATCTATTGCATACCTTTTTACATGAAAGTTCACTTGCACAAGTACATACTGATATAACATGCAATTTCAGGAGAGAGAGTTGGTCATGACCGAGAGAAGACCTTTGCCTTCCTTATATAGCAGGTCTTGACATTTGTTCTCTAAAATGGATGATTTTAAATATGCACATGAGTAGGTAACATGGTCATAAATCATTTATATATTTAGATGCTATTGAATAAATGTTGAAATTTGTTATTTTGGAATCAAGAAATTTGGAGTGCTATATCTCGTAAATTATGATGTCCGAATGGTAAATAGATGATGTTCAAATGCTGAAATTTATTAAGTTTGAAAGCTGGAAACTTAGAGTGTTATATGTTGTAAACCATGTTATCATTGCTTAAACTTTAGGCATTTAAATGCTGCAAATTATCATGTCTGAAGTTGGTATTTGGATAACTAAATTTTTTTGGATAAATGAATTTAGCTTGCAGACTTGATCAACAACTCATTTGGAGCTTGGTATTCTCCTAAATTCTTATACTTTTCCTTTCATTTGAAATTAATGTATGTGCTATTCAGATAAAAGAAAAAGCGAAGAGATTGAATGTTGAGTTAATTGTTGATGACCGTTGTTAAGAACGCTCAATTTTAAGTATGAAATTGCTGAACGAATATACTTAAATTTCTTGAGGAGATGGAATGCTCTTGATTGAAATAATAGGGAATTATGAGAGATTAAATGCCAACTTTGGCCTCTGTCCAAATCTTGGACTTTCAAAGATTTAATTTCTCTGCTTAAAGATGTTTTAAACTTGCTAAAAATGCAACAATTGCATATGTTATTTATTTAATTAAATAAATGATCTTGAGTTCTTTACCTTTTCTTCCTTGGTTGTTTTGTTGCATCTTTATGCTGGTATGAGTGATGGAATTAAGTGAAATTTTAGTGAAATTTCTAGTTGTCGAGGACTTCTTTGAAGCATGTAGTTTGCATGCATCTTTGTCTAATTTCTTACCAATTTAGGTGGTCCGATCGATAGTTGTTTATTTTGTCCAAATAATAATTAAAGAATATCATCCAAGTGATCAAGAAATTAAAATGGTCTGAACAATGTGAAACTAAATTGTTAAATGTTAACTAGTCCAAATGGATATGAATTTATGATGTTAGTAAGCTGAAAATTTAGGTGTTAAATGCTGCAATTTATGATGTCTAAAAGTTGTGATTTATGATATTCAAATGATGTATTTTAAGTTGTTCAAATGTGTTAAAGAGTTGATTTAATATAATGCCTAATGGTTGTTTATTGTTGTTCAAAGCATGATGAAATAAACATGTTAGGTGTGGTTTAATACATGCCTTGCTGATCTGTAAGGTTGTCCAAAACAAGATAAAATTTAGTTTTCTCTAAGATGTTCAAATGTGGTTGTTCGAATGGTTCTTCAAAATTTCCAAATGTGTCTTTAAGGTGCTCGAAAATGTCATATTAATGTTGCCCATATATGATTTTGAATGCTGGAAATTTGCAGCATTTAATTTCCTGCTTGAAGTTGATTAAACCATGCTGTAAATGCAAAAACATGTATATGTTGTTCACATGCTAAATTAATCGTTAGTGAGCTTAAAATTGATCTATTCGGATGTGTTAAATTCATTGTTCAATGTGATGTTATTTATGCTAATGTATTGAGTATATTAAGCTGTGCAATTTGATGTTATTTATGCTAATGTGATGTTGAATAGCAGGATTGAGTACAAGCTACACATTTAATTCATGTTATGTAGATATGTGATCCAGTCTAAATAAACTTTGTTTGGGTGTTTGCTGGCTAGAATTCAATTCTTTCAATTTTAAACCTATTGATAAATTAAATCCTAGACATTCGCTATTGGGTTATTTATCGATAACAGAAATAATCAATGGTGTTAATATTGGTTATTGAGAAGGTAACAAGAGATTGGTTGCTAGGCGTTCGTTAGTAACTATAACCAATTTATGATAAATTTTATGATAAATTTTTCACAGTGCAAATAATGTAAATAATCAATGGTGTTAATATTGGTTGCTAGGTGTTCATTAGTAACTATAACCCATGAATCAAAATCAAAATTTTGTCTTTAACTAGATTCTCATTATATTGGTTTTCTTAAATTTTATTTTGCGATCTTTACTTTATATATTTTTAAACTAGTTTTGTAAAGTAACTCTTGTATATTATCCACTTGAGCATATCAAGCTTCTTTTTGCCATAAGTCGTTTGTGTGAAGAAGTTCTGAGCTTATTTTTGTTTTCTTTCTCTTACTTGTTATAGGTCGTGCTCAAGATGCTTGGCGAGATTGGAACAGAGAGAACGTTCTAGAGTTCATTGAAGGTGTCAAAAAGCAATTGAATATTGTATATATAATTTTACTGCTAGTTCAAGCTAAAGGTTCAACATGCAGTGCTATATTTTCTTGTGATTGTTTTATTTATTTTTGAATATATATTCATTTCTTCAGGAAGCGAAAAATGACTGGTTTTGGCTACCGTGTATACAAAAACTATGATCCAAGGACAAAGTTGATAAAGAATTTGGCAGAGGAAGTTTTCTCTGCTCACTTTGAGAAACTAGATGAATATATAAGATATATTTTAGATGTTGGACCAGTGACAATTGAGGTTTTATTCAATAGGGCCATGGGATTTCTACCAGAGTTTTTCACTGTGTTATTTGCAATCCCATGTTTAAAAAAGTTAATCAGATTAAAATGTAAAATAGGCTTTACTTTATTCAATCAGTTAGTGTGTTATTTGCAATCAGTTAGTGCCTAAAATAGGCTTTACTTTATTCAATCAGATTAAAATGTATATTGGAAATGAACATCTAATAGTATGTGGCATTTTTATAATATATTTTTTATTTTCATGCTCTTTAGTGGCCTTTTTTGGAAAAGCGCCGCTAAAAGTCATGACCTTTAGTGGCGCTTGTGGGAAAAGCGCTGCTAAAAGTCATGACCTTTAGCGGCGTTTGTGGGAAAAGTGTCGCTAAAGGTCATGACCTTTAGCGGTGTTTGTGGGAGAAGTGCCGCTAAAAGTCATGACCTTTAGCAGCATTTTTTTCTCATAAATGCCGCTAAAGTTTGACAGCGTTTATTTTAGCGGCGTTTTTTTGCGGCGCTTTTAAAAGTGCCGCAAATACTATTAATGGCGCTTATAAGCTCCGCTAAAGGCCTAAAAAACGCCGCTAAAAGTCTATTTTACTGTAGTGTTATTTGAAATCATGTTTGAGATGTATAAATAGCCATGTGATGTAGCTAGATATGTGTTAGTTTTTAGCTTGAATGGCTTTGATATATGATTCATCTTTTGGTAGGGTTTATGAGTAAAGAAAATGATTTATGAATGGTAACTTTGTGTTGGTATGATGCTAGTATGAAATGGAGAAATTGGAAATGAATTATATTGGTATGGAATGTCTTCAAGTGGTGTAATTTAGTTTATTAGTTAACATGGTTGTGAATGAGATTGTATAAGATGATATGTTGATCATTTGACATGAAATTGGTTGCCAAATTATGTGTGTAATCATGCTTTAATGTGCTTGTAGAGATTGACCCTTGTGTGGGTGGCAAATTGGCCTTGCAAACGACTATTTTGTCACACAATTGAGGCACACGAGCGTGCCTAATGACCGTGGGTGAATGATAGTATATAGCCTAATAGCACACGGCCTTGACATGGGCGTGCCAACTAGCCGTGGGCATAAGTCAGTAGCTATCTTAAGGACGCACATCCATGGTACGCGGGCGTGCCTAGTAGCCGTGTGAATATGTCAGTATTTGGCCAATGAGTACACGGCCTTAGAACATGGTGGTGTTAAGTCAGATTCGGTCACGGGGAGAAAGCACGAGTGTGTCTAGTAGCCGTGGGAGGCACACGGTCTGTCCACACGGGCGTGTAACTCCTGCAACTTAGAAAAGTTTTAAATTTCTAAAATTTTTGTATGTGTTCGATTTAGTCACGACCCTCCTCTAGCATGTGTTTAAGGTCTTGAAGGCCTCAATAAGGGACTATTTGATTATGTTTTGATGTGTTATGATGATGATTGACTTTGTGTCGTAAATGGAATGTGAAATGATTTGATTGTTTGGTAATGCCTCTCAACCCTATTTTGGCGACGGATTCGGGTTAGGGGTGTTAAATGGAAAATGCTAATAATCACCATGGAATTGATGCTAAAGACTTGAGATTGGTTCCAAATTTGGTGCTCCCTCATAAATTCAAAGTGCCAGAATTTGATAAGTACAATGGGACTAGCTGTCTTGAAGCCCACATTACCATGTTCTGTAGACGGATGACCGACTATGTTAATAATGATCAACTCTTGATTCATTGTTTCCAAGATAGCTTGGTGGGGGCAGCGTCCAGATAGTACAATCAATTGAGTTGTGCTAGGATTGGCTCCTAGAGGGACCTAGCCCAAGCTTTTATGAAGCAATACAATCATGTCACAGACATGACGCTTGACAGAACCACTTTGTAAAATATGGAGAAGAAGTCGAATGAAAGCTTCAGGCAGTATGCGCAAAGATGGAGGGAGGTTGCCATGCAAGTTCAGCCATCGCTCCTAGAAAAATAAACTACAATGCTTTTTATCAATACCTTGAAGGCCCCATTCATTACTCACATGATAGGAAGCACCACCAAGAGCTTTGCGGATATAGTGATGGTAGGGGAAATGATTGAAAATTCCATAAGGGGTGGCAAGAATGAAGCAGGGGAAACCACTAAAAGATCCGCTCCAAGAAAAAAAGAGAATGAGGTGAATAATATGAGTACATAGAACAAAGGGTACTCAAAGGCAATCACTACTAGCTAGCCAAAAGTAATTACTGCTAGGCAATAAGGGTCAATAAGACAAGAATCGGGCACAAGGCAAAACTCTGAAAAGCTCCAATTTACGCCAATTCCAATGATGTATAAAGAGCTATATCAAAGTTTATTTGACGTGCACGTGGTGTCCCTATTTTATCTAAAACCATTACAGCCCCCATATCCCAAATGGTATGATTCAAACGCTCAATGTGACTACCATGCGGGAATATCGGGGCATTCAATAGAAAACTGCAGTGTCTTCAAAAAGGTAGTTGAAAGACTCATCAAGATGGGGATTGTGAAGTTTGATAATACACTTAGTGCGGAGAACCTGTTACCTAACCATGGAGATAAGGGGATAAACCGATTGGTGAAAATATCATGAGAAGGATCAATGAGGATATTACCGAAGTAAAAACCCTATTGAGAATGGTCTAGAGAGAAATGGTAGGAAGAGGATTGGTAGAATCAGATTTCATGGAAAGATACGAAGGAGTAAGGGACTACTGTGAGTTCCATAAAGCAGAAGGGCACAAAATCCAAGAATGTGTTGAGTTCAAAGACCTGGAGAAAAGCCTTATGAATAATAAGGAATTAGAAATTTATGAGGAAGGCTTAGGGGGAGGAAGTATATGCATCACAGAAAGAGAATTGGCAAATCAAAAAGTAAATTATCCGAGGATCATCATCACTCAACCAAGAAGCACGGAGGGTGGAACACAAATGGTGCCAAAGGTCGTAATCCGAAAAGGAAACATCCAGAAACCTATTTCCTGTCCTTACAAGGATAACAAAATGGTACCTTGGAATTATGACTGTAATGTGATGATACCAGGAGGGGAAATTCAAGCTAGTGGTTCCAAGGAGGACCAAAATGAAGGATCTTACACACGTAGTGGAAGGCATTACAACTCAGTAAATGCCAGAACAGAACCAGTGAAATCCAAGACCTTGGCAGTAGAACGAGAGGAAGGACCTGAAGCACTTATCAATGAACCAGTAAAGGAAGAAGAGGCTAAAAAATTTCTAAAATTCTTGAAGCATAGTGAATATAGTGTGGTAGACCAGCTGTGCAAACAACCAGCTCGCATATCAGTGCTAGCCTTGTTTTTAAGTTTAGAAGTGCATCGTGAGGCATTGATGAAAGTACTGAATGAAACTTACATTACTAAAGATAAATTCGTCAATAAACTTGACCGTTTGGTTAGTAATATAAGTGCCGACAACTTCATTTACTTCAGTGATGATGAAATTCCACCTGGAGGTATGGGATCGACTAAGGCTTTGCACATCACTACTTGTTGCAAAGGATATACTCTACCAAATGTGTTAATCGATAATGGATCGGCTTTGAATATCTTACCATTGTCTACACTGAAAAGATTGCCTATAGACAGTTCTTACATGAAGACATGCCAGAACATAGTGAGAGCATTTGATGGCACTGAGATAAGAGTGATGGGAAGGATTGACATACAGTTGTCGATTGGGCCAAACACATATGAAGTGGATTTTTTGGTGATGGATATCAAGCCCTCCTATAATTGCTTGTTGGGAAGACCCTGGATTCATTCGGCAGGTGCATTGCCATCATCACTACACCAAAAATTGAAACTAGTAACAGAAGGTCGGTTGGTTACTATAAATACAGAAGAGGACATCATAGAAACTGTTACCACTGATGCGCCATACTTAGAGGAAAATGAGGAGGCCATGGAGTGTTCTTTTTGATCTTTAGAGTTCGTGAACGCAACATTCATTTTGGAAGGAAATGAGGTTTCGATGCTTAAGATATCCAGTACCATGAGAAAGGCTTACAAATGATGGTGGGAAAAGGAGCCTTATTGGAAAAGGATTGGGTAAGCATCTCCAAGGAAGGATTCAAGTTTTGATGCTGAAAGAGAAAAGAGATCATTTTGGCTTGGGTTTCAGGCTGGATGCCAGACAAAGAAAGAGGGAAATAGAGAAGAAACAAGAGAGAAGAAGGGCACAGTTGAACGGGGAAGAAGTCAAGTGGGAATTGATAACATTCCCTCACATATCCCAGACTTTTATATCAGGAGAGGATTGTTGGAAAATGAAAATCTTCACATCAATGCCATACATGAAGAAGAAACTGAGCAAGGAAACCTGTTGGGCATTCGCCCGTATGAACTTGGAAAGCATTTTAAACAATTGGACTGCAGAGGAACTTCTTGTAGTTTTTAGAGATTACACAGAGTAATGTTTAGAACACACTTGTTGTTTTAAAGCCTAGAAATAATAAGATTTCATTTGTGAAATAGGATCATGTTCAAACATTTTTGTTTCAATAAAATACATCTTTCGAGTAAATATTCCTTCATTTTTATTCTTTTGATCTGTTAATTTCCATCCATTTTTTTATTCTTATTCATACTATGTAAATAGTTGTTCTTGAATACATTTGTTCTTTGTACATTCTTTTGTGCCTACCACAGGTCCCTAGAGATCAATGACATGAGTAACGATACTACAGATCTAGAGGTCTTTTTTGAGCAAGACGTGTGTTTAGAGGAATCTCAGGATTTTGAGGGTGACAGAGATTGTGACTTGTCTCCAGATTTGTTAAGAATGGTAAAGCAAGAGAAGGAACAAATTTTACCCCATGAAGAGGTGGTAGAGAATATAGTCTTAGAGGAAGGAAAGGTTGTGAAAATTGGAACGCAGATAGTCGAGGGGATGAAGCGATACCTCATTGAGTTATTGTGGGAATTCAAAGACGTCTTTGCATGGTCATACCAAGATATGCCTAGGCTAAGTACTGAAATTGTAGTGCATCGCCTTCCCATAAGAGAAGAGTGCAAGCCAGTTCAGCAAAAGCTATGAAGGATGAGGCTTGATTTGGTGTTGAAAATAAAGGAGGAAGTCAAGAAACAGTTTGATGCTGGTTTTCTACAAGTGGTCAAATACTCAGAGTGGGTTGCCAATATTGTTCTTGGCCCTAAGAAGGATGGAAATGTTTGGATGTGTGTAGACTATAAGGACTTAAATAAAGCCAGCCCAAAGGACAATTTCTCTTTGCCTCATATTGACACATTGGTGGATAATACGGCGGGATACTCATTGTTTTCTTTCATGGATGGTTTTTCGGGATACAATCAGATTAAGATGCACCTTGAGGATATGGAGAAAACTACTTTCATAACATTGTGGGGTACCTTTTGTTATAAGGTGATGCCATTCGGGTTAAAGAATGTAGGAGCGACATATCAAAAGGCCATGGTAACCTTATTCCATGCCATGATGTACAAAGAGATTGAAGTATATGTTGATGACATTATCGTTAAATCTCGAATAGAAAAAGAACACATTAAAGTTTTGAAGAAGTTGTTTTTGAGATTGAGAAAATTTCAATTAAAGCTTAACCCAGCAAAGTGTACTTTTAGAGCTCAGTCAGGGAAATTACTAGGCTTCGTGGTCAGTAAGAGAAGAATCAAAGTTGACTCAAATAAGGTCAAAGCTATACAAGAATTGCCTCCACTGTGCACTCAAAAGGAAGTTTGAGGTTTTCTTGGAAGGTTAAATTATATTGCTCGATTTATTTCATAATTAACTGAGAAATGTGACCCCATATTTCATCTTCTTAAGAAACACAACCAAGGCGTATGGGATAATGAGTGCAAGAAAGCTTTTGACAAAGTCAAACAATATCTGTCAAATGCCCCAGTACTATCTCCACCTAATCCAGATAGACCACTAATACTATACTTGATAGTGTTCAGTAACTCCATGGGATATGTGCTTGGTCAACATGATGAGTCAGGAAGAAAAGAAAAGGCGATATACTATCTCATTAAAAAGTTTACTGAATGTGAAATGAAATATTCATCAATTGAGAAATTGTGTTGCTCCTTGATTTGGACAACTCGGAGATTAAGGCAGCATATGCTATATCATACAACCTGGTTAATTTCGAAGCTTGACCCATTAAAGTATATGATGGAGTCAGCTGATCTGAATGGAAGAATGGCAAGGTTGCAAATTCTACTTTTTGAATTTGATGTAGTCTATGTGAACCAAAAGGCTATACAAGGGAGCGCAATAACCGAATTTCTGGCTAGCAGGGCTTTAAAGGATTATGAACCTTTGAACTTTGATTTCCCCAATGAAGAGCTAATGTATGTTGCAACTACTGAAGAGTGTCCATCGAAGCTAAATTTTGATGGAGCGTCAAATGTTGTGGGAAATGGAATTGGGGCAGTCTTGGTATCCCCTAGTGGTGATTATTATCCATTCACATGCAAATTGGATTTTGATTGGACAAAAAACATGGAAGAGTATGAAGCATGCATCATGGGAATTCGAGCAGCTGTAGAGCATAAAATCAGAGTGCTAGAAGTATATAGAGATTCTGCATTAGTAATCTATCAGCTTAAAGGAGAATGGGAGACAAGAAACCCCAAACTAATCGATTACTAAAAATAGTTCTAGGGCTGATTGAGGAGTTTGATAACATCACTTTTAATTATCTCCCACGAGATGAAAACCAGATGGCAGATGCTTTGGCAACTCTGGCTTCTATGATTAAGGTAAACAAACCAGAGGATATGAGACCTATTCAGATGAGGATTTTTGAAGTTTCAGCTCATTGCTATAACATGGAAGAGAAGGAAAAAGATGACCACCTTGGTATCATGATGTATTGCGATATGTAAAAAATCATGAATACCCAAAGCATGCAACTGAGAATGACAAAAGGACGTTAAGACGATTGGCATGTGACTACATTTTAGATGGGGATATCTTGTACAAAATAAGGTGATCGTGTGTCAGAGTCTTAAAAATTTATAAAAGAAAAATCAAACTTGAAACTAACTAAGACAACGATAGAGGCAAGCGCACCTATCAAATAGTAGTATAGTTTAGTGGCAAAATCGGATTGTCAAACCCAAAGGAACCAAAAGTACTAATACTAACTTCCTTTCTATTATTTAGCCTCAGAATTACGAGAATTTATTATCTAATCTAAAATTAACTAACAACTAAGCTAAAGATGCGAATACAAAGAAGGAATTAGGGAAAGACTTGAGGGAAAATTGATTGATTTAGACAATACCCGAGGATGAATCCACCTAGACTTCACTTGTTATCTAACCTTGAACCAGACAATTTATTCACTTGACTTGATCCATAGGATTCCCTAAGTTATATTAATACCTCTTTCGAGGCTACTAACGCCTAACCCTAGGTTGATTGATTGAAATTTTTTTCTAATTAAAACCCATAGAATTGCATTAACTCGATATATGGACTCCTATATTAGGTTTGACCCTAATCTGGAAAATTTATGTCATCCTATTTCTAGGGTTGCGTTCAACTCCGCTTAACTATGCTAGATCTACTCTTAGGCAAGGACTTTTGTTCCACCACCTAAGCACATCAACACTTGAATCAATATCACGGAAATACCAAAACAAGAATTAAGAACACATAGTTAAGAACAAATCAAGTATTTATCATACAGCTCAGAAAATAATAACAAGATCCGTCTTAGGTTTCATCCCCCTCAAGTATTTGAGGAGTTTAGTTCATAATCATAAAAGAATACATCTCAGAAGAAAATATAAAACAAAACATAAGAAAAACCCTAAAACCCCCTAAAGGAATTGAAGAAGAGATCCTCAGTCTTGAGTATGACTCCGGCTTCTTGAGATGAATCAACTGCCTTCTTCGAGTGAATCCCACAATTGGCCTCCCTGGCATGGCTCTTTGGCCTAGCTGAACGCCCCCTAAAGGTTGGACTCTAGGGTCCTTATATAGGCTTTTGGAATATGTTTCTTTGCCTCAAGTACCCTAATCCGAATAGAATTCTTCTTACCTGTGGCAGAGGCACGCCTATAGCACACGCTTGTGTAAATAGTGGCTAGGCCATGTTCAGGTCTGTTGATGAGGCACGGCTATGTATTTTGGGGTCTAGGCCATGGTCAGCTCTTCTTACGGGGCACGGCCATGTGGTCTTGGGCCCAGGCCATGTCAACTTCGTGATATCGCCCATTTTCTCCGTTTCAAGCTCGTTTCTTTTTTTTTGATCCTCGGTGCTCTCCTGAGTATAAAACATGAAAAAAAAGGATTAGAAGCACTTATTTTCATAATTAAAGGGATAAATCATCCAAAAGTATGCTAAATGTGGGTTTTAAATATGTTCATTTTAGGGTTTATCAAATACCCCCACACTTAAGCTTTTGCTTGTCCTTAAGCAAATTTCTCAACTCATAATTAAAACGAACTTCCTCAATTCATAATATTCATCAATAATGCCTCATCATAATTCATAGATAATTTATAAGAGTCCTGAAGATTCAAACAATCAAAGTCATAGTTTTTAATACGAAAAAGATAGGTGTTTCCCTTACCTAAATAATCACCTTTAATTTAAAATTGACGAAGTTGACATCCTCACTAAAGATTCACTCAAATCACTCAAGGTGTTTAAGGTTCAAAAATTAAGTGCTCAAAAGTCGAACATGAAAATTTAATTCCATTGGCTTGCATGAAAATCAAATCACCACCACTGTAAAATGAGATGATACACAAATCAAAAGGTCTTTTAAGGGTTGTAACGGGCTCGGTTGAACGTGTGGATAAAAGCTGAATTAGAAGGGTTAGAATCGAGATTGAATTGACAATTAGCTAACTAGAAAAAAATGGCTAATAACCTGCATAATTACATCAATTTGAAAACTTGTAATACTAATAATACGAGCTTCTTCTTCAAGATGTTGAAATTAAACGTATAGGCTTGCTTAATCACAAAACTAATAGTGAATATACTTCGATTTTTTTTAAGAACAAATCAATATGAGATAAAAATTTTAACAACTGAAATAATATAATTAGGCAACTGATCAAATCAATTCTTGATAGAAGGGTAGTCAAAAGGAATGGTGATAACAAATACAAGATGGGTTTCGGGTTAATATTAGTGGGTGAGCCAATAAAAAGGTTTGTTAGGATCACTAGGGGTTAATTGTAAGGGCTTTTTAGTGGAGTGAGTGGGTAAAATCCTAAGTACCTTAATCATCTTTGTATATCAAATCAATAGTATGGTCTTGACATGTATAATCGAAGCAAGTTCTAGAATAACAAATCAATGTTGACACACTCATAATCAATAAAAGTGAGCACGAAAAGAATGTATGCTCTAAAAGGCACAAAATCTCACAAAAATTATGGGTTTTTGATATCAACCTTGTAAATTTCAAACTTCAAGATAATAATTAGATTCAGGTAGACAACCAAACAAATTTTTTAACTTTGAAAAATAGAATTATCATGTTTGATTCTCTAGTATCTTGAAGTTTAAATCATCATTGCACAACTATCAATGACTTAATCTAAAACATATCAATAAAAATCATGAATTAACAGGAATTTTATTCTAGTTAGTGATATGAGAAAATTACTTTAAGATAGAAAATCATTCAGGGATTTGAGAATAATGCAAAAGGTTAGGCACTTTTTCTAAATAATTTTACCCCCACACGTAAGATGTACATTACCCTCAATGTACAAAGATATATAATAATAATAATAATAAAAAAGTCAAAAGTGAGGAAGAGAGGTGAAACTTCCTGAATTTTTGGATGGATTCCCTGAGTTGGAAGTGTGGAAACTTGATTCGTAGGTGAAAGATAAGTTGGAGGGGGCGCCTCTACTTCCTGTGCTAGATGAAGAAATTGGGAACCTCGTGAAGAGTTAGCCAGGAAATAATAATACTAATTTAAATTATATTAAATATATAATAAAAGTAAATAAAGATAACAAGAACGAAAATAAGAATTAAAATAAGACTAAAAGAAAAGATCAATGGACTGAAAAGTCCTTATTGGTAGATGGTTTGCGAGGTGGGTGTGGTTTCTGAGGCCGTGGTGTTTTGATTCCCTAGCAGCCTTTAGAACCTAAAATCAAGAAACTAAAACAAAATTAACTGAATTTAGTATAAGAAAAATAAAGAAAAGGAAAATAAAGGAGAAGAGAAAAGTAAAATAAAAGTTAAATGGCCTCAAAGACCCTTGGCTTGTCGATTAGATGAAGTGGACGGCATGAACTTATGTTTATTAGTCTTGCACAGGGAGACTGGGCTAGGATATTTCCATTTCTTCGACATTGTTGAAGCTTAGATCAAGACTTTAGAGAATGAAGAAGGAGGAAAGTGAAGATGGAGGGAAGTGAAGAGTGAATGGAGAGTGGGTGAGAAGGGGGGAGGGGTGGTTTAAATAGAAATTTTTAGCTCTAGTACAATCCCACGCCCGCGTCTCATGGGTGTGTTTATCCCATAGCCATATTGCACAGTCGTGTGGTGGTTCAATCGCTTCTCCCATGCATTGTATTGGATTGCCACGCCCGTTTTAGTTCAACAGTGTTGGCCACAGCTATGTCGCACGCCCGTGGTGTTAGTTGAGTCCGTGATTTGAAGATATTTTTCTTGTCCTGTCTCGTACTATCTCTACCATGCCAGAGCTGACATTCGTAGTATCCACACAGCCATGTGTGTAAGGCCGTGTGGTGCAAAAATCTACCTTCATTAACTTGGTTAGTTTGTAGTTAGGTGCTAAAAGAAAAGAAATAAAAATAAATAGGGTTAGTACTCGGGTTGCCTCTTAAGAAGCGCTCGTTTAAAGTCTTAAGCTAGACTTACCTCTCATTCGTACCTTCACGGTGGTTTAAGGAGTGAAAAATCCTTTCTCATGCTATCATTATATAGTTTGAGTCGAGTAGAGTTTACTTTAAAAGTACCGAATGTAGAATTACTTACCTCGACTGTTCCGTAAGGGAAAACATTAAGTACCGTAAAGGGGACTTCTTCATTTGTCTTGAGGTTTGATGTGGCAATTCGTGAGTCTGTTCTATCTAATAGTACCTGATCTCCTATTTTGAAGTGATTTGATGTTCCTTTAAGTTCTTCTGGGGGTTCTTTCGATTTCACTTCGTGTGGGTTTGTTTTCTCCTTGAAATGTGTCTCCCACTCATCTAGCTCATCGGTTTGAAGCCATCGTTCCTCATGAGATATTTCCTTGTTGGTACGAGCTGTAGGATCTGGCTTTGTAGTGAAGTTCCTCGGTGTTTCTTGAAAAGAAAGTTTAGTTGAATAATTATCGATAGAATTTACGTCCTCACCTTTCTCACTCGATGTCCTCGCTGAGTCGAGAGCCTGAAGACTGATTGATTTGTCACCTACACTAAGTATGAGTTCACCTGTACTAACATCAATTTTAGATCTGGCAGTTGCTAGAAAAGGTCTTCTTAAAATTAAGGGGATACTATTGTCTTCATCCATATCTAAAACAACGAAGTCTACGGGGAATATGAATTTGTCAACTTTAACTAGTACATCTTCAATTATACCCAAAGGAATTCGAATAGTCTTATCAGCTAGTTGAATACTCATCCTAGTTTATTTGGGTTTCCCTAGACCTAGCTGTTTAAACATTTTAGATGGCATAATATTGATGGTTGCCCCTAAATAAGCTAAAGCATTATCAACAGATAAACTACCAATTAAACATGGAATTGTAAAACTCCATGGATCTTTTAATTTTCAAGGTAGTCTGTTCTGTTACATTACTGAGCATACTGCGTTTAATTCCATATGACTCCTCGTTTAACTTTAACTTGTTCGTTAAGAGCTCTTTCAAAAATTTCCTTGAATCTGGCATCTGCGAAAGAGCTTTAAGAAACGGTAAGTTAATATGTAATTTCTTTAAAAGTTTAAGAAACTTATTGAACTGTTCATCCGTATCGTCCTGCTTTATTGCATTGGGATAAGGTATACGAGGTTGGTATTCTTTAATTACAGGTTTTGGCTTTTCTTGACTTACCTCAACCTTACCTTCACTTACCATAGGTTCTTGCCTTGGCTCATATTCAGATTCTACTAACCCTTCACTATCATAAGCTGTTATGGCTTGAATTGCTCCTTTGGATTAGTCTCAGTGTTACTTGGCAAGCTACCTAGTGGTCGTTCGGAGATCAGCTTAGCAAGTTGCCCTAACTGGTTCTCGATTCCTTTAATCGATACTTGTTGATTTTTAAGTGTTGTCTAAGTGTTTTGAAAATGAGTTTCAGACACTGCTATGAATTTTGTCAGCATCTCTTCAAGGTTCGGCTTCTTTTTCTGTAGATAGGGCTATTGTTGGAAGTTTGGAGGGGGTGGTTGTTGTCTCTGATTTCCTTGGCCACCCCACGAGAAATTGGGGTGGTTCCTCCAACCTGGATTATAAGTATTACTATAAGGGTTATTTTGAGATTGAAAATTGTTACTCATATAGTTTATTTGTTTGCTTTCCATGCCCGAATTGTAGGGTGGGTACTCAGGTTTCGCCACACCTCCTAGATTCAAGTCACATTGCATAACTGGATGTACCTGCAAAGAACCACACAAACCATCAATCTTTTTATTCATCATCTCTACCTGATTTGATAGCATGGTGACTGCGTCGAGATTGAAAACTCTGGCTGCTTTAGTTGGTTTTGTCCTTGTAACTTGCCATCGATAGTTATTCAATGACATCTCCTCTATAAACTCTTAAGCTACTTCAGGAGTTTTTTTATTTAGGGTTCCACTAGCGGCTAAATCAATCAACTGCCTGGTTGAAGGATTCACACCGTTGTAAAAAGTTTGGACTTGTAGCCACAAGGGTAAACCATGGTGTGGGCATCTTCTCAATAGATCCTTGTATCTCTCCCAAGCACCATATAATGTTTCTAAATCCATCTGCACAAAAGAAGAGATATCATTCCTTAATTTAGCCATTTTGGCTGGTGGAAAATATTATAATAAAATTTTTTCGGTCATTTGGTCCCATGTAGTGATTGGTCCTCGTGGAAGAGAATGTAACCACTGTTTGGCTTTATTTCTCAAAGAAAAGGGAAATAATTGAAGACGAATGGCATCATCAAAAACGCCATTTATTTTGAAGGTATCACAGAATTCTAGAAAATTTCCTAAATGAGTATTCGGGTCTTCATCCTGCAAACCATCAAACTGAACAAACTGTTGAATCATTTGAATAGCGTTAGGTTTCAGTTCAAAATTATTAGCGGTTATAGCAGGCCTAACAATACTCGATTCAGCTCCTGTTAAATTAGGTTTAGCATAATTATACATAGTTCGAGGAGCATCATGATCGGCCACCTCTTGTGGTAACGGATTATTCTCAGCCATCCCTTTGGTGGTATTAGTTTTGTCCTCTTGCTCTTCTTGTATGTAATTTAAGCCTCGCCTTACTTCTCTACGATTTCTACGGACGGTTCCTTCAATATCACTGTCATAAAGTAGTGGTCCTATCCGGTTCCTCCTAGTCATAAACTAGAGGTACCTGCTAGGAAAAGGGAAAAGAAAGAAATTCAGAAAAGTTAAAAATAAAATTTAATTGCAAGAATAAAAATATGGCTAAAGTAATAAAAATTGAGCGTTCTTAATATTTTAGTTCCCCGGCAACGGCACTAAAAACTTGATCGTGTGTCAGAGTCTTAAAAATTTATAAAAAAAATGATCGAACCTGGAAACTAACTAAGACAACGATGGAGGCAAGCGTACCTATCGAACAGTAGTATAATTTAGTGGCAAGATCGGATTATCGAACCCAAAGGAACCAAAAGTACTAATACTAACTTCCTTTCTATTATTTAGCCTAAGAATTAAGAGAATTTATTATCTAATCCAAAATTAACTAACAACTAAGCTAAAGATGTGAAGACAAAGAAGGAATTGGGGAAAGACTTGAGGGAAAACCGATTGATTTAGACAATACCCGAGGAAGAATCCACCTAGACTTCACTTGTTATGTAACCCTAAACCAGACGATTTATTCACTTGACTTGATCCGTAGGATTCCTTAAGTTATATTAATACCTCTTTCGAGGCTACTAACATCTAACCTTAGGTTGATTAATTGAAATTTCTTTCTAATTAAAACCTATAGAATAGCATTAACTCAATCTATGGACTCCCATATTAGGTTTGACCCTAATCTGGCAAATTTACGTCATCCTATTTCTAAGGTTACGTTCAACTCCACTTAACTATACTAGATCTATTCTTAGGCAGGGACTTTTGCTCCACCACCTAAGCACATCAACACTTGAATCAATATCCCAAAATATCAAAACAAGAATTAAGAACACATAGTTAAGAATAAATCAAGTATTTATCATACAGCTCAGAAAAAAATAACAAGATCCGTTTTAGGTTTCATCCCCCTCAGGTATTTGAGGAGTTTAGTTCATAATCATAAAAGAATACATTTCAGAAGAAAATATAAAACAAAACATAAGAAAAACCTTAAAACCCTCTAAAGGAATTGAAGGAGAGATCCTCAGTCTTAAGTATGACTCCGGCTTATTGAGATGAATCAACTGCCTTCTTCGAGTGAATACCACAATTTGGCCTCCCTGGCTTGGCTCTTTGGCCTAGCTGAGCACCCCCTTAAGGTTGGCCTCTAGGGTCTTTATACAGGATTTTGGAATATGTTTCTTTGCCTCTAAGTACCCTAATCTGAATATAATTCTTCTTATATGTGGCAGAGGCACGCCCATGGCATACACCCGTGTAAATCATGTCTAGGCTGTGTTTGGGTCTGTTGATGAGGTATGATCGTGTATTTCAAGGTCCAAGCTGTGGTCAGCTCTTCTTACGGGGCACGACCATGTGGTCTTGGTCCCAGGCTGTGTTGACTCCGTGATATGGCCCATTTTCTCTGTTTTCGATCTATTTCTTGTTCTTTTCATCCTCCGGTGCTCTCCTGAGTATAAAATATGAAAACAAAGGATTAGGAGCACCTATTTCCATAATTAAAAGGATAAATCATCCAAAAGTATGCTAAATGTGGGTTTAAAATATGTTTATTTTACGGTTTATCAGAAGGAAAGATCAAGTATTATTGAGATGTGTGACGCTGTTGAAGCTAGGAAGATTTTGGAAGAAGTTCATGAGGCGTTTGTGGAACACATTCTAATGGATTCATAATGGCTAGACAAATACTGAGATTCGGGTACTATTGGTCCACCATGGAAGGAGATTGTATCAACTATGCCAAAAGATGTTATAAATGCCAGATTTATAGAGACAAAATTCATGTACCACCTTCACCTTTACATGTTATGACTTCTCCATAGCCTTTTTCCATGTGGGGCATGGATGTCATTGGGCCGATCTCACTGAAAGCTTTGAATGGGTATAGATTCATCTTTGTGGTTATTGACTACTTCAAGTGGAGGCTGCTTCATTTGCCAGTGTTATTAAGTCAGCAGTTAGCTAGTTCTTGAAGAAGGAAATCATATGTCGATATGGAATGCCCGAGAAGATCATATTAGATAATGTGCTGAACTTGAACAACAACACGATAGTAGAAGTCTATAGTCAATTCAAGATCAAACACCACAACTCATCTCCGTATCGTCCAAAAATAAATGAGGCAGTGGAAGCGGCCAACAAAAACATTAAGAAGATAGTAGGGAAAATGATGGAGACTTATAAGGATTGGCATGATAGGTTACCCTTTGCACTCTATGCTTATCGAACGTCCATCAGAACTTCTACTGGGGCAACTCCTTTCTCATTGGTCTACAGAATGGAGGCAGTCCTACCTATTGAAGTAGAGATACCTTCTCTTCAAGTTTTGTCAGAGATAGAGCTGGATGAAGCGGAATGGACCAAGTCTCGACATGATCAACTAAGCTCGATTGAGGAAAAGAGGCTAAGAGCTATTTGTCATGGTCAGATGTACCAAAAATGAATGATGCGAGCCTATGATAAAAATATCCGCCCAAGAGAGTTTCATGAATGGGACCTTGTACTGAAAAAGATCCTTCCCATACAAAGGGATTTTAGAGGAATATGGATGCCGAATTGGGAAGGACTATATGTGGTGAAGAAGGCTTTCTCTGGAGATGCACTGATTTTGACCAAAATGGATGGGAAAAGCTTACCCAATCCTGAGAACTTGGATTCAGTTAAAAAATATTTTCCTTAAAAAGAAGAAGAGGCCAAGGTGAAAACCCACAAAGGGCGCTTTGAGACTTCAAAAAAAAAGGAGAGGCCAAGACGAAAATTCACAAAGGGTACTTTTAGACCAAAGGGTTTTGAGTTGAAAACCCGAAAAGGCGGCTCAAATTCTGAATAGGCATACAGTGATCTTGCTATACCTGAATCAACAAGAAATGAAGTATGTTGCATATCGGGGCATCAACAAAGTACTTTGGATCTTCTAAACACATGTTAAGCTCAAAGCAGTCTTCATGGATTTTGTATATAGAAGCCCAATCTGCGATATCTAGGGCATCTGGTCTTTGTCCTACTCATATCAATTTACTATTTTTGGATTCTTTTTCTTTTCAAAGATGTTTTCCTAGTTATTACTTTTTTATCGATGATTTATTCAGTTTGAATTATCTTCAAAATCAAGTTATTTGTTGTCTATTATTATTATTCATAAGCATGTTGCATTAAAATAATGATTGATGAACTAATAATTTCACAAAAGAAGTTCTACATATTACTTTGGAAATTTCTAGATGATACAAGAGACTGAAACAGGACAATTTTTTAGAATTTTCATGTACATGGATTGGAAATATTTGAGAAAGAAAAGTCTAGATGGAGACTATTTCTGAATTCTCTATCCAAATGGTAATTGGACAAAATAATGAGTTGATGTGACACAAGTAAGCGATGTCATCGGGTCATAACATTCGAGGAATGGTATGACAGACCTAGTTGACGGGAAAAGATTCAAAAAATCCTAAATTATGATGGAATGGATTGAAGTTGAAATAGATCCTGTGTTATAATAGGAATGGGTTAAATCTTATAATCTTGGGGGGATGATTTGAAGGCGGTATCTGCCTTGTGTCCTCAAGGTTCAAATGGAGTGGGCCCTAAAATTCCCATGGGGAAAATTATTTGAGTAGAATATGATTGATACTTCAAAAGGAACGAAGATGAAACCTTGACGAATAAATGAGTGATGACATCTAAAATAGGAATCATTTTCATAACATTTTTGCATTCACATATTATATCATGTCTAAATAGGAGCATTTGACTCATTTCGGTCAGAGTATCCTAATTATTAGGCATAAGCATATACCCATTCTACAGGTCATGTCCTCTATAGGACAATATAGTAAGGTAAATCGACACTTTCAGACTTGTGTCCCTGAAGTTGCAGTGGAGCAGACTGAAGACAACAGATCTTACCTTCCTGAAGTTGCAGGAAGAAGATCAAAAACATCAGTCTTGTCTCTCTAAAGTTGCAGCGGAGCAGACTAAAGACAATAGATCTTACCTTCCTGAAGTTGTAGGAAGAAGATCAAAAACATCAACCTTGTCTCCCTGAAGTTGCAGCGAAGCAGACTGAAGACAACAAATCTTACCTTCCTAAAGTTGCAGGAAGAAGATCAAAAACATCAGCCTTGACTCCCTGAAGTTGTAGCAGAGTAGACTGAAGATAGCAGATCTGGCATTCCTGAAGTTGTAGTGAAGCAGATCGAGGACATCAATCTTGTCTCTCTAAGTTTGCAGTGGAGCAGATTAAAATAGCAGACCTAGCATTCCTGAAGTTGCAGTGAAGTAGATCGAAGACATCAGATCTCGTCTCTCTGAGTTTGCAGTGGAGTAGATTAAAATAGAAGATCTGGCATTTCTAAAGTTGCAGTGAATCAAATCAAAGACATCAGCCTTGCCTCTCTGAGTTTATAGTAGAGCAAGAGCCAACAGATCTTGCCTTCTTGGGATTGTAGTGAAGTGGATAGAAGATACTAGTCTGGCATCCCTAAAGTTGCAGCGAAGCAGACTGAAGACAACTGATTTTGCCTTCCTGAGATTGCAATGAAGCAGATCGAAGATACTATTTTGGCATCCCTGAAGTTGCAATGGAACAAACTAAAGATAACATATTTTGTCTTCCTAAGATTTGCAGTGAAGCAGATCAAAGATACTAGTTTGGCATCCCTGAGTTTGCAGCGGAGCAGATTAAAGATAGTAAATCTCGTCTTCCTGAAGTTGCAGTGAAGCAGATTGAAGATATTAGCCTATCTCCCTGAAGATACAACCATTTGACATGATCGGAAAAATGGGTTTTTTATCGTCTTTGCTCTATTCTCGTTGAGCAATGAGCAAAGAGGTCAGCTGTAATAACCCATTTGTGCCCGGGACCATACCATTCAAAAAAATTAATAAAGTCCATTTACATGCCTGAATTTACAAATATTACCTAAATTACATCCCAAACCCAATTAGCATAAAACCAAAACCCATTACACCCAGTGGCCCAGACCTAAATTTATGCGGCCCAAAAGGGCCCAACACCTAAACAAAATCAGAAGCCTAGGGTTTCTGAAACCCTAGGCACCGCAAGCGCCCAGTATAGTCCCTAGTCGCGCCGCAGTTAGCGCGAGTGACACCTTATCACCTCCAGATTCCTTGCCATTCGCCTACAAGAAGGAAAGAAAAAAGCAGTAAATATGGCAAGAAACAATAGGACAGAATCTTTGTATTTTTTTTATTATTTTTGGGGCTATAAATAACCCTAATACAATCTGTAAGAGACACAAAAAAATATACACTGAAATATACGAAAAAATACAGAGAACCTAATAGTAGAGGTGATTTTCATTTATTCTATTTCGTTTATTTTTTTTCTTTTCGATCAATGCTATTTTTTATACATATGCAAATACTGTTTAAAAAATAACAAGTAAGAGAACTACCTTCGATTCAGCTTTAAAACGAGGAAATTTGGCTTTTCGACCGTTGTCTGAGGTGGCATGTACGACGGCGCGTGCAGTGGCTCGTCATCAAAGCCCAGGCCAGATTCTGGCCTCCGACCGAGGGGAACAGAGCATTTCGAGGCTTTTTGTTTTGTTTTTTTAAAGGGTGTTAAAATAATTTTTTTGGGTGATTTTTGGTTTGTATAAGCCATCCATACGACGTCGTTTTGGGAGTCATCTTTAAAGGCCAAAATGACATCATTTAAGGGCTAGGATCCGCGCGTTGACCCAATACCCAGGAAGGATCCGCGTGTTTTTATAAAAGGGGCAATTTGCCTTTTTGGTCCTTTCGCAATTTTATTTTTGTTAATTTCATCCAATTTAAATTATCTTTTATTTTTTAATCTAGCTCTGAAAGTTTGCTTCTGTTTCAATTTGGTCCCTCGGGCTATTTAAAGGTCGATATCGAGCAGCAAGTTTAGGAGATCGGGCATAATTGCCCAATAAGTCCTATAGCTTGGCAGCGCTCCAATATCACCCTTTTTACAATTTTACCTTAGTTTATTTATTTATTTTAATTTAATCCCTATTTCTTGATTTTTTAATTATTTTATTTTCACTTTTTTTTCATATTTTTAATTATTTTAGTATTATATATATTAAATTATTAATATTTATTATTTATTGATAAACCGTAAAAGTAACATATTTTAACACCATATTTAGTATGCTTTTGGATGATTTAGCCATTGATTTATGTAAAAAGGTGCTTTTAATCCTTTCTTTTCATGTTTATACTCAGGAAAGCACCCGAGAATGAAAAGAGCGAGAAACAGGCTTAACACGGGCCAATTTGGGCCAAAGAGGAAATTGACACGGCCTAGACTTCAAGCCACACAGCCGTGCCTCGTCAAATTACTTCACACGGCCATGCCATGATTTACATGGCCATGCCCCAATCAACAGAATCGAGACACGGCCTGAAGACGATTTACACGGGCGTGTACCATGGTTGTGCCCCTGCCACGGGGATGAGCAATTTCACTCGGATTTTGATGCTTGAAGCCAAAGAAACATACTTCTAAGTCTACTTAAACACCTTAATAGTAATTCTACTTGAAGGAGGTACTTAGGAGCCAAATAAAGCATCTAAAGAGCCAATATAAACAACCCAAGGCAGCCGTTCTAAATAATCAAGTTTTGGGCAAAGTTTTCTTCCAGAGCTTTTATTCAGGGAATTGCTCGAAGATAGCCAGTTGATCCATCTCAAGAAGCCAGAGTTCTACTCAAGACAGAGGATCTCCTCTTCAATTCCTTCAGGGGGTTTTAGGGATTTCTTATGTTTTGTTTTATCTTTTCTCTTGAGATGTTTTCTTATTTTGTTATGAACTAAACCCTTCAGATACCTGAAGGAGATGAAACCTATGATGGATTTTGTTCTTTGATTTCTAAATTATATGATAAGTACTTAGTTTGTTCTTAATTATGTTGCTTAATTTAATCTGATGTGCTTAGGTGGAGGAGGAATAGACCCTACCTAAGAGTAGATCTAGCATAATTAAGCGGAGTTGATCGCACGCCTAGAGATAGGGTGATGAGATTTTGCGGATTAGGGTAAAACCTAATATGGGAGTTCATTGATCGATTTACTGCTTCCTTAGGGGGTTATTATAAGAGAATGAAAGTTCCACTAATTAACCTAAGGTTAGACGTTAGTCACCTCGAGAGAGGGTTTAATATAGGTTAGGGAGTCTCACGGATCAAGCTAAGTAAAGAAGTCATATGAATTAAAAGTTAGATAACAAGAGAAGTCATAGGTGGATTCTTCCTGAGGGTATTGTCGTAATCAACTGAGTTTTTCCACAGTCTTTTCCCAAAGTTTTATTCTTTTGTCTTTGCATCTAATTTAGTTTTTTTTTCATTAGTTTTAGATTAATAAACCAATCACTCCATATTTTAGGCTAAATAATAGAAAGAAAGTGAGTAGTAGTACTTTTAGGTTCCTTTGGGTTCGATAAAATAATCTTGCCTAAACTATACTATTGTTCGATAGGTGCACTTGCCTCAATCGTTGTCATAGTTAGTCTACAGGTTCGATTATTCTTTATAAATATTAAAACTCGACTATTTGACACGATCAAGTTTTTGGCGCCGTTGCCGGGGAACACTAAAATATTAAGAAAGCTCTATTTCTATTACTTTAGCCATTATTTTATTATTTTTTCGTAATTTACTTTTATTTTTAGTTTAGGTTAAATTTTTATTTACACTAAATTTCTTTCTTTCTTCTCCTAGCAGGTACCTCTAGTTTATGACTAGAAGGAACCCGAGAGGACCTTTAGCATACGAAAGTGAGATTGAAGATACCGCTCGCAAAAATCGCAGAGAAACTAGACGAGCTCTAGAATACCAAAGAGAAGAACAACAAGATAGATCCAATCCTACTGAAGGGATGGACAAAAACAATCCACCGCCAAATATGCAAGAACAGAATGCTCTGCGTACTATGTATGATTATGCTAAACCTAATTTGACAGGAGCAGAATCTAGTATTGTTAGGCCTGCTATAGCTGCTAACAATTTTGAACTAAAGCCTAACACAATACAAATGATTCAACAGTTTGTTCAATTTGATGGTTTGCAGGACGAAGATCCTAATACTCATATAGCTAATTTCTTAGAGTTCTGTGATACCTTCAAAATAAATGGCATTTCTGACGATGCCATACGTCTTCGATTATTTCCCTTTTCATTAAGGAATAAAGCAAAGCAGTGGTTGAACTCGTTACCACGAGGGTCAATCACCACATGGTATCAAATGACCAAAAATTTTCTTTTAAAATACTTTTCACCAGCCAAAACGGCCAAATTTAGGAATGACATATCTTCTTTTATGCAGAATGATGCAGAAACATTATACGATGCAGGGGAAAGATATAAGGATCTGCTGAGAAGATGTCCACACCACGGATTACCTTTATGTCTTCAAGTCCAAACTTTTTACAACGGTGTGAATTCTTCAACGAGGCAAATGATTGACTCATCAGCCAGTGGAACTTTGAATAACAAAACACCTGAAGCAGCTTACGACTTTATTGAAGAGATGTCGTTGAATACCTATCAATGGCAAATTACAAGGGTCAAACTGACAAAATCAGCCAGAGTTTTTAACATAGACGTAGTAAAAATGCTGTCAACACAGGTGGAAATGATGAATAAAAAGCTTGATAATTTATGTTCTTCACAGTACATCCGTGAATGCAATCTGAAGCGAGTGGGAATGTGGCAAATCCACAGTACCCATCCTACCAACCAGAGCGTAACATGAGCGGACAAACTATATAGGTAACAATTTCAGATCCAATAATAATCCTTATAGTAACACTTAAAACGCAGGTTGGAGGAACCACCCAAATTTTTTCGTGGGGAGGACAAGGAAATCTAGGAAATCAAAGGCAACAACCTCCTCTAATTTATCAAAATCATCCATATCCACAAGAGAATAAATCAAACCTAGAAGAGATGCTAACAAAATTCATGGCAGCCACAGATTCTCGTTTCCAAAAGACTAAAGCAACACTTGATGAATAACAAAAATCGATCAAAGGGATCGAGAATCAAGTTGGAGAACTTACTAGGTCAGTGGGACATCTCACAAAGCTGATTTATGAATGTCAACAAGGACGTCTACCAAGCAACACAGAAATAAACCCAAAAGAATAGATCCAAGCCATCACAGCTCAAGAGGGTACAAAGGTAGACGATCCCACCATGGCACAAGAAACCAAGGAAGAAAAAGGTAAAATAGAGGTAGCACACAAAAAGCCAAACCCAATAATCAAAGAATACAAACCTCACATACCTTATCCCGAAGCATTGAAAGGAGATGATTTAGAGGAACAGTTTGATAAGTTTTTAAACTTTTAAAGAAATTACATATTAACTTACCCCTTCTTGAAGCTCTTTTCCAGATGCTAGACTCGAGGAAATTTTTGAGACAACTCTTGACAAACAAGCGCAAAATAGACGAAGAGCACCAAGTGGAACTAAACGCAACATGCTCAAAAATGTTACAGAATAGACTACCACAGAAACAAAAAGATCCAGGGAGTTTTACGATTCCATGCTTAATTGGTAGTTTGACTATTGATAATGCGTTAGCTGATCTAGGGGCAAGTATAAATGTCATGCATTATGTATTATTTAAACGACTAGGTTTAGGGAAGCCCAAACAAACTAGGATGAGTATTCAACTAGCTGATAAAATTGTTAGAATTCATAGGGGCATTATTGAAGATGTTCTTGTAAAAATCGATAAATTTGTTTTCCCAGTAGATTTTGTTGTTTTAGACATGGATAAAGATAATTCAATCCCCTTAATTCTAGGAAGACTTTTCCTAGCAACTGCTAGAACTAAAATTGATGTTGCCACAGGTGAACTCATACTTCGCATAGGAGATGAATCGATTAAGCTTCAAGCTCTCGACTCAACCAAAACAACGGATGATGAAGGTAAGAAAGTCACTTCAATAGATCAAATTGTTCAACCTTCACTACAGGAAACATCACAAGGCATTAAACTTGAGCCAACTCATAGCCCCCAAATCGACAAAGAAGAATCACACAAGAAACCAAACCTTAAGGTCGATGATTTAGAAGAGCAGAAGATACAAGTCAAAGAAAAGCCGGATCTACACGAAGTAAAACTAGAGGAACTGCCAGAAAAGCTTGTAGGGACATCGAATCACTTTAAAATAGGAGACCAGGTACTATTAGACAAAGCCGATCCCTACATCACTTCAATAGACCTGAGGGCAAAGGGAGAAATTCTTCTTAAGGTACACGATATCTTCCCAGACGAAATAGTCGAGGTAACCAATCCAATATTTGGTAATTTCAAGGTAAACGCTTCTCGACTTCAACTTTGTCACAAAAATAGAACTGTGAGCATGAGGGAAGACATTCAAACCTTTAAACCTCCCTAAAGTTTCCAAATACGAGGACAGTCTAGCTTAAGACTATAAATGAGCACTTCTCGGGAGGCAACACGAGCACTAGCTCAATTTATTTTCAAATTTATTTTTAGTCTTTTCTTTTCATCTTTCTCTTCTAAATATTTATTTGTAAACTAACAAAAAAGTACAGATTTCCAGGCCACACGGCCTTACACACGCTGTGTCTGTGGCCGTGTGGACCACCGAACCATCGCACTGACAGAGTAGAGGCCGTGCAATTCAGGCCAACCACCGTCAGATGTCACGGGCCCAACCACCCTTCCCCACGAGCACCGACAGATCAGCACGACCGTGCCTCTAAATCGTGTAAAGCTACTGACTATCTCCCAATGGGCGTGGCTGACTGAGAAACGGGCGTGGGAGACTCAACACTCCTGTACTCACGACCGTGCGACGTGGCCGTGGTCGACACTGACTACTCAGACACGGGCATGGCATATCAGGAACGGGCGTGGCCAATGCAACACGCTCCACACCACAGCCGTACGAGGCGGCCATATGAATCGACACACCCTTGAACCACGGGCATGGGAACGTGCCAAATTTGAAATACTATTTAAACCCTATACCCTTTCCTCTTCTTCCCATTCTATTTCTTCTTTCTTCTTTCTTTTTCCTTCAAAATTTTATTTCTTCCTTTGGAAAAAATATCAAGACTCTTGAGCAACACCAAAACCATGCCGAAGAAGCGAAAGAAGGCAAGCATAATCTCCCTATGGGGAACCAATCTACATAAGTTCATACCGGCCGCTTCATTGAAATAACAAGCCAAAGGTCTTTGAGACCATATAGTTTTTATTTTCTTTTTCTCTTTTGCATCAATTTCCTTCTCTTTAACAATCTTATGCTTAGTTTAGTTTATTTTAATTTAGTTTCTTAGTATTAGATTCTAAAGGCTGCTTGGGAATCACGCCACCACGACCACCACCAGCACCTCCGTCGCCCTAGAAGCCACACCCACCTTGCGAACCATCCTTCAATAAGGACTTAACAATCCATTCATTTTTTATTTTCACTTTAGATTGTTTTCTATTTTAATTCTCGTCTTCTTTCTTATCTTCATTTATGTACTTAGTTTATTTTAAATGTGTCTTAATAATCCCTGACTAATTCTCTACAAGCTCCCAATTTCTTCATCTAGCGCAGAGATCGTTGGTAGCCACCCCACCAGGACCATAGAAAATGCCACCACCGCCTCCTCCAACTACCTTCTACCACAACCACTGCCAACTCCCGGAGCCATCCAAAAATCAGGAAGTCACTTTAACCCTTATCTTTTGATTTATCCCATAATTGTCATTATTCATCTTTGTACATTGAGGGCAATGTACATCTTAAGTGTGGGGGGTAAAAGTGTCAAACTTTTTGCATTATTCTCAAAATCTCGAATTTAGTCTTGATTCAAAGTATTTTCTCATATTACTAATTAGGATGAAATTTCTAATGATTTATGATTTTTATTGATATGTTTTAGATTAAGTCATAGTTAATTGTGCATTGATGATTAAATTTGAAGAATAATAGAGAATCAGGCATGGTAAGTCTACTTTCTAAAAATTAAAATTGATGGGTCGTTGAACTAAATTTGAGTATTACCTTGAAATTTGAAATTTATAAGGATTGATGTCAAAAACACCCATAATTTTTGTGAGAATTTTGAGCCTTATAGAGCATATATTCTTTTTCATGCTCACTTTATTGATTATGAGTGTGTCAACTTTGAATTGTTATTCTAAAACTTGCCTTGCTTATACATGACGAGACCACACTTTTGATTTGATATACAAAGATGATAAATGCACCTAGGATTTAACCCACTTAAAGATGATAAATGCACCTAGGATTTAACCCACTTACTCCATAAAAAGCCTACCTTCACAAATTAACCCCTAGTGAACCCCGTTGAATCCTAACAACCTTTTTATTGACTCACCCACTAATATTAACCCAAAACCCCTTTGTATTTGTCATCACCCTTTCTTTTGACTACCCTTTAATCGAGGTTTGATTTGATTAAGTTACCGAATTATATTAGTTCATTGGTTACATTTATCATTTATGATGTAATATTTTAGTTTGTTCTTAAAAAAAAACCAAGTATATCAATATTAGTAGTATATATAAAAAAAAAGCTTAGAGCATTTAAATTCCAATTGTTGAAGAAAAAGCTCGTACTAAAGTGTTATCAAATTTTAAGTGATGAAAATACTCTTTATTATAGAGTAATTATCAATAGTGGTATTATTAGTTTTCATTCGATGTAAATATTCATATTTAGTTCATTGTTTCTAGTTAGGTAATTTGTCAAGTCAGTCTCGATTCTAACCCTCTAATTCAGCCTGTATCCACACCCTTAACCTTAGCCCCGTTACAACCCTGATAAAGACCTTTTGATCTATTTATCATCTCATATACAGTGGTGGAGATTTGATTTTCAGGCAAGCTTATGGGATTAACTTTTCAGGTTTGAGTGCTTATTCTAGAACCTTAAGCACTTTGAGTGATTTGAGTGAACGTTTAGTGAGGATGTCAATCCTTGTCGGTTTTGAATTAAAGGTAATTATTCAGATAAGGTGAGACACCTATGTTTTCGTACTACAAAGGTATGACTTATCCATGTATAAATTATCTATGAATTATGATGAGACATTGTTGATAGAAATTATGAATTATGGAAAGTTCGTTTTAATTGTAAGTTGAGAATTTTGCTTGAGGACAAGAAAAAGCTTAAGTGTGGGGTATTTGATAAACCATAAAAGTAACAAATTTTAACCCCATATTTAGTATGATTTTGGATGATTTAGCCCTTGATTTATGTAAAAAGGTGCTTTTAATCCTTTCTTTTCATGTTTATACTTAGGAAAGCACCCAAGGACGAAAAGAACAAGAAACGGGCTTAAAACGGGCCAATTTGGGCCAAAGAGGAAATCGACACGGCCTGGACTTCAAGCCATACGGCCGTGCCTTGTCAAATTACTTCACACGGCCATGCCACGATTTACACGGTCGTGCCCCAATCGACAGAATCGAGACACGACCTGAAGACGATTTACACGGGCGTGTACCATGGCCGTGCCCCTACCACGGGAATGAGCAATTTCACTCGAATTTGGATGCTTGAAGCCAAAGAAACATACTCCTAAGTCTACTTAAACACCTCAATAGTAATTCTACTTGAAGGAGGTGCTTAGGAGCCAAGTAAAGCATCTAAAGAGCCTATATAAACAACCCAAGGCAGCCATTCTAAATAATCAAGTTTTGGGCAGAGTTTTCTGCTAGAGCTTTTATTCAGGAAATTACTCAAAGATAGCCAGTTGATCCATCTCAAGAAGCTGGAGTTCTACTCAAGATAGAGGATCTCTCTTCAATTCCTTTAGGGGGTTTTAGGGATTTCTTATGTTTTGTTTTATCTTTTCTCTTGAGATGTTTTCTCATTTTGTTATGAACTAAACCCTTCAGATACCTGAAGGGGATGAAACCTATGATGGATTATGTTCTTTGATTTCTAAATTATATGATAAGTACTTAGTTTGTTCTTAATTATGTTACTTAATTTAATCTGATGTGCTTAGGTGGAGGAGGAATAGACTCTGCCTAAGAGTAGATCTAGCATAATTAAGCGGAGTTGATCGTACCCCTAGAGATAGGGTGACGAGATTTTTTCGGATTAGGGTGAAACCTAATATGGGAGTCCATTGATCGATTTATTGCTTCCTTAGGGGGTTATTATAAGAGAATGAGAGTTCCACTAATTAACCTATGGTTAGACGTTATTCGCCTCGAGAGAGGGTTTAATATAGGTTAAGGAGTCTCACGGATCAAGCTAAGTAAAGAAGTCATATGAATTAAAAGTTAGATAACAAGAGAGGTCATAGGTGGATTCTTCCTGAGGGTATCGTCGTAATCAACTGAGATTTTCCACAGTCTTTTCCCAAAGTTTTATTCTTTTGTCTTTGCATCTAGTTTAGTTTTTTTTTCATTAGTTTTAGATTTATAAACCAATCACTCCTTAGGCTAAATAATAGAAAGAAAGTGAGTAGTAGTACTTTTAGGTTCATTTGGGTTCGATAAAATAATCTTGCCTAAACTATACTAGTGTTTGATAGGTGCACTTGCCTCAATCGTTGTCATAGTTAGTCTACAGGTTTGATCATTCTTTATAAATATTAAAACTCGACTTTTTGACACGATCATTTATATTAGGTTATTTTATTAAATTCAATATTATTCATATATTATATATTATTTTAAAATTTGCACATTAGTTGTAACACCCCAAACCCGGCCCATGAGCCACGGCCGAATTTAGAATGCCACTGCAGAAAACGTTCGAAAAATTTTTGACTTAAAAGTAAAACTTAAAAATTTGTGGTTGTTTGTAAAACCTCTTGTATTTTAAAATTCCAAATAAAACTAAGTTATTACAATTTCTCCGATTAAAAACTTTAACATATATTTTAAAGTGTAAGTTGCTAAATCATAAACTCATTTCCACATAGTAGTTTAATCATCAATCCATAATAAAAATAATAACAAATACTATAAGGCCCTTATTACAATAAATGGATACTGAAAATACTGGAAATATAAATTTTATTAAATAAGGAAAACAACTTCTTTTGCATGGGCCACCTCGCATCCACTCCAACCCGGTCCGAGCTTTATGCATCACCTGTAAGGTTTGATAAAAAAATTGGGTGAGTCAAACAGACTCAGTGTATAGTTATTTCACATGTCTCCACATATGGGCTTGGCCCATATCCACACAGTCCACATACATACATATGCATCATGAAGCCCAACCCAACCTAGTGTCCGTCCATTACACCTACCTTGGCAGGCACTGCCACCCAAGGCAGTATACGCCACCGATCACCTAAGTGACCCCACATGTCAATATCTACGAGGTGACTTGAGGTCATCCTCAATCCATAGTGATGCACACAGCTATCATCCGCCAGGAGGTGGCACATAGCCAACACCCCACCTTGATGAAGCACATAGCTAACATCAAACGCCAATGTAGCACAAGGCTAACATCAGACCAAGTACATAATGTACACCCTGTCCTTCAATATTCATGTCCCAAATTCCCATGCATATATATCATGACAATAATATCATTTAGATGAGTATTCAACACATGCTTACCATGATTGCACATATTCATCAGTGATAATTTAATATCATAAAGTACTGACCTGATTATTCGATCACCCACCATGGGTATCCACCATCTTAGCCCTTATTTCGGCTACCATTCACATCATATCACACATATATAACAACATACACACATAAACAATCAAAAGAATAGTGCAATAACTACACACCTTTTTCGGCACAGTCGACTAAATCCCAAAGCCCAAAGCCTAAACGATTTGCACCTTGCAATTTGATAAATTCCCTCCTACACAACTATGTTAGATTCGGCTCTAACATAGAACTCATGAGAGTGGCCTTTGACCGAACACTATACCCTTACCTTGAGTAATCAAACCCAAAAGAATCCTTTAATGCTTCTTCACGTTGGCTACAAAAGAAATCCTGAAATTTTCCTTCATGGTTTCGGCCAAAGAGAATAGAAGAGATTAGAGTTTTGCTTTTCAACCGTCAGAAAAAGAAAGAGGAAAAGAAATCAGCCTAGAAAAGATTCTTACCGAAAAAGTAATGACCAAAACGCAAATGGTCACTAAACTCCAAGAAATCGACAAAAAGAACCTGAAGTGGAGAAATCGGTTCAGATGAGAAAGATGATAGGCTTTTGGTCTAATGAATAAATCGGCAGGGGTAGAGATGCAATCGGCTATGGCCACAAGATAGGGGATTCGGCTTTTGAAAGAACTATGAAAAGAAGAAGTGAATGATGGAGTGGTTCGGCTCTTAACAAAAGAATGGAGAGGGAGAGTGTGAGGCTTAGAAGTTGCGGCAAAGGTGAAATAAAAGGGATGAGAGGTTCGGCCTAAACAAAATAAAGAGAGGAGAAAGATGATCAAAAGAGAAAGAGGTGCACAAGAGGTCACTTACTTGGTTTACGGTCTCAAAAAGAAAAAGAACACAAAAGCTTTCGGGAAAAGAAATCACACAAGGAAATGCCTAAACCTCCCTATGCAAAATCGGCTACAAAAGAAAAGGTGTTTTGGAAGTACAAAAAATGACCAAATGGGAAATACACCCAACCACTCATCCTTACCAAAATCAACAACAAAATCCGGCCACCCCCTTGTCCATAATGCCGTCCACATTCATGGTCAAAATGGCCATGAAATAATTTCCAAAACATCCACCTTGATACATGCCTTGTAATCCTCTACTTTCCCAAAGTTTAAGAAATTCTATCCCCAACATCAAGCAATTCTATCCACAAAGCCCTTGATTCATGCCTTATGTCCCCTTATCATACCAAATTTTCTTGATTCCATACCTTAAGTTAACACTTACCTTATTCCCTTAGTCTACTATCCATAAAAGATAAAGTCCAACCTTACCTTAATTAAAGTTTGACCAACACATGCCATACAAATGCAAAGTAAAAGTCACCTTAAGTCTATCCATGGGATTCGAACCTAAGCCCCCCTCACACGGATTGTGGCGTCACTTCTTAAGGCCCTAAGTGGCGCCTCCCTTGCCACTTTGCCAACTGAATTCTTGTGTCTAAATCCTCCAACAAATTTTCTTAAGGCCTATATTGACTAGCTCCCTTTTAAGAATTAAAAATCTAATATATTTCCAAGGCATTCACCTACATTCTAAAGTTCCCGAAACTCCCAAAACAAACTCAAACCATACATAGGCATGCTACCACATACATTCAAGTTAAAACGCATAACCCCTAGATCCCGGATATTACATTAGTTATTATATTACACGTTTTATTTTGTATATTATATATAATATTATATTATATATAACTTTTAAATTATTTTATCCTTAATATTATATAAAATTTCATATATTGTATATTGTTTATATTGTTTATTCTTAAATATGTAGTTTTATGCATATATGTATTAGATTATTATATTATTAATATATTTTATTTAAAGTTATATATCATTTATTTATTTAAAATGTATTTTACTTATTTTCTCATGAATATATATATATTATTTTTTAGATTTTTCCATATAATTTTTATGTTTTTAATTTGCAATATCTATTTATTATTTGGTATATGTCACTCATTCTATGTTGATTTATTTTACACTTAATCTTGCATGTAAAGTTTCATATTTATTTAGTATTTATCTTTCGTTATTTAACGCTTTATATTTTATATTTGTTTGTCCATTCTCTTTTCTTTGTTTATGATTTTATGTTTGTTTTAGTATAGTTATTCTATTATTTATATCATTCGTTATTTTATATTACTCTTTCTTTAATTATCTATATTAGTATTAATTATTAAATATGACTTGTAATTATGGATAATTGTTATTTGGAATTTATGTTTTGTAACGCCATATCTTACTCAAAACCATTTTTTTTATAAATGCACATTTTGAATTGACGTATTTTATTCAAATATTTTTTAAATACAACGATATATGATATTTAGGGACTTCGAAAAAATTATACCCTAACTTACTGGGTTTTAATTTTCTCGTGAAACTTAAGGTATCAAATATCCTTTTTTTTAAAAACCCATAAACTTCAAATCAAAACTTATTATCGAAAATTCAAAATGTTATATCTTAACTTATTAGATATAATGTTTCGTATCTCGAGGTAAGGATTTTCTGCAAATAAAGGCAAGCTTAATTTTGAAGTCTTGAGATGTTATATCCTAACTTATTGGTGTGACATTTTATTTCTTTAAGATAAGTGAGTTTTAACTTTCTTTCAAATAAAAGGATCGTATTTTAAGTTTTTTTTAATTTCAACATTAGGACATGATTTTATCAATTAGGTACCAATTTTTGGGCGTTACGAAGGTGTTAACCCTTCCTCATATGTAACCGATTCCCGAGCTTGTTTTCTCGAATTTCGTAGGCCAAAATTAATATTTTAAACAAAACATATTTTATAAGGTGATTTGATCACACCTAAACAAAAAAGATCGGTGGCGACTCTCGTTTTCGTTAAAGTTGATTCCCGTTTTTCAAAATAATTAAAAATAGTTTCGACAATCATTAAAAAAAATAAAGAGTAGTTTTAAGTTATTTCTCCTTCATAATAATATATCATTATATATAAATAATAAACAATATATTATTATATAAAAATACTTTAAACTTTAAGTTATTTCCATAAATTTTTTAAAGGAAGAACCTCTAGAGAATTTACAAAATAGAGAAAATATTTACATTTATTTATAGAATATGTGTGAATTATGATAGTGTTTTATAATCAATATAAGATTAAAATTTGGTTGTATAAAAAATTGGCACATGTTGACAAAATAAGTATGCCACGTGTCAAAAAAAGTGTCCACATAAGTTGGATCTTAAGACATTGTAATATATATACTAGTTTTCTTACTCTTGTGATACACGAGTTTACATAGTGTATAAAGTAATAATAATATTAACAGCTATGAAAATTTGTCAAAATTTAAATCTAATAATAAGTTATTTAATAAGTAAATTTAAATAATTATAAAACAATCAATGTGCCTTTAATTAATAATAGTGTAAATTAGAACTTATATATAGTTGTACGAGTTCAATATATTTAATTAATTCATATTTTTAAATATAAAATATTTACACATAACCATTTGCTGACTTTATCTTCAAAATCGAAGTGCTACTACAAAATCTTAGTATTAGTATTGTATTATAATAATTACCATTCATATTTATAAATAGTAGTGAAGAAGTGAATTATGAGAGTATTCTCTAGTTAATGTGATATTAAAATTAAACATTTAATGATAATAGTAAAGAATTTATCACTTATTTATGAGGTAAATGTGAGATACAAAAGTATTCTCTAATCAAATTAAAATTAACTTTTAATCTCTTAAATTATATCTAATAGTATGTACAAATTATATTGAGGATGTTTGTAACACTCTAAATCCGGCCTAAACGTTTTAAGACTAAGTTGTTACTGTAAAACCGTTTTTATTTATTTACTCTTGTTGACTCCAAAATCGCTTACTTATTTAATCGATTGTTTTAAAACACAATCCGTTGTGGAAGCTTTAGAAATAATTTATTTTATGAAAAACTAAGTTAATTAGGTAAATCCATCCATTTTAGAAAAACTCCTTTGTTTAGAGAAAACTGTTTGTTCGTTGAGTTTGTGCAGTTTTTAAATCCACGAAAATAGTCTAAAATTTGAAATAAAAGCAAACAGTCCAAAAAGTTTAATTTACATAAAAAATAACCCAGAAAATAATTAAGAAATAAATACCAAAACTAAAATTAAAACAGTTTAAAATACCTATGGCCATCGTCGAGTCCTCCGTTGCACCGATCCATCAAGTTTGAGGATTACCTGTGCACATTAAACAAAAAGGGCGAGTTTACGTAAACTCAGTGTGGAAACCCGCAAAAACAAACAAACAATCAATATTCACAGTGCATAGTTGAACAGTCTTGGGCCTAAGCCCTTTTCAGTATCAGTGATAGTTTGGGCCTTAGCCCATCTCAGTACAGTGTCAAAATGCAGTAGGGCCTTAGCCCATCACAGTATCAGTAGTAGTAACAATTATGCAGTAGCAAAATCCTACCCAACCAGCTTCTACACACCATCTCCGTCCAACCCTACACTCCATGTGGGGATATAATCAACTCACCCATTCCTACACTCTAAGTAGTACCAAATGCGGCTGTCTGATGAGTTTGCAAATGAGTCGCCATAGAATTAGGCTTAAAGCCTTTCAGTACACTTCCTCCGAATAACAATCCCAACCCAATGCAATGCAACGCAATACATAACGGATGACATGCTATTATGCAATTTCAGTACATATATTCAGTTCAGATATTAACATGCCTAGTACAAATATCATTCAGCCAATTTCACACATTTAGGGATTTAAGTAGTGCTTACTGACCCTACAGTAGGTTCACAGTCGACTTGGCCCCGTGCAACCTTAAAAACATTTCGGTAAAAATAGGCCTACATGCCCATGTGATCTGCCCGTGTGGGCCCACATGCCCGTGTGGCCCACTCGGCCCAAATTGGCCTTGGCCATGTGATCCATTTTTAAAATAACCCATGTTAGCTGAATACTCATATATGTTTTCACTATTTACTTATATGTTCATTCAAAGCTGTCTACTTGAATCATTATCCCTAAATTATTTATATCTTGAGCTACAGAATTCCAAATTAAGATCCGCTTGATTTTTTTGAAACTAGATTCAAATATCTTTCTACCATAAAATTTTCAGAGTTTATAGTTTATCAAATAAGTACAGTAAAATCTTTAAATTTACCTCTATTCTATTGTTTGACAGCTTCGACCTTTCCTTACTAAAATTATTTATCTCTTAATAAGAAATTTAGATGATGTTTCCATTTGCTTATATTGAAAATAGTCTCATTAAGGATTTAAAATATAAATTTAAGCCCCTAATTATTTTTTTTACAATTTTTTATGATTTTCCAAAGTCAGAACAGGGGAACCCAAATCATTCTGACCTTATCTCACAAAATTTATTATAACTCATGATTTACAATTCCATTGCTTACACTGTTTCTTCTATGAAAGACTAGACTCAATAAAATTTAATTTCATATTTTATTCAACCTTTAACTCAATTTACACTAATTTTGATGATTTTTCAAATTTAGACTACTATTGCTGTCCAAAACTGTTTTAGTGCAAAATGTTGATTTCCTAATTTTTAACACCCTTATTTCCTTTCTATACAATTTTTCGCATCATTTTCTCTTATATTTCTCTTATTTCTCGACAGCAAGCAATTTTGGCTTTTCTCCAAACCCCATTTTCTACGTTTCAGGTACACACTTGGTATCATTTTGATGCTTAATCACTCTCGAGCACTTCAAGGCCTAAAATCAAGATACTCAATATCAATTTAATGGATTTACAAGCGAATTGACAACCAAGAACAAACAGAAACCCAATTTACCGCCAACGATAACCCTCCATTTAACTATTGTTAAGATGAGAAAACTGAATTCACTAGTCCGAGCCTCCCTCTACACCCAAATCGCAGAGAAAAAATATTACCACTTCAGTCGCTAAGAGATTCATGACAGAAACGAAGAGAAACATTTACCGAAACTAAGCGAGCACTAACCGCGTGTGAAAACGAAGGAAAATAAATGGATTAGGGAAAAATCAAGAAGAAGCAAAAGAAGAGAAAGATGAAAAAACTCAGAGAATTTCGGCAAGAGGAGAGGAAGAAGAATAGACGGCAGAAATCTATTTTTGGAAAAGGGAACCAAAATTCAGTTATGGAAAAAAATAAAATAAAATCCCGATAACCTCCAAAATCCCTTAATCTTCTCCGCTAATTCCCACTTCACATCTAGTACTCAGAATTCCCCTATTACACAACTTTATCCAGAAATCTGAGCAAAAAAAAATACCTTTGCCTGCGTAGAGATTCAAACACAAGACCTCCACCATAAAAACACACCACTTAACCATCAAACCAACAAGCCCATTCTAATGTAATTTACACAACATTTAAACTTAAGCCCTTTGCACAAGGTTAAGGATTTATTTATAAAAGTACTAAAATTTACCCAAGTAAGGCTTAAACTTGGGACCTCACACACACACACCCAGAACACATAACCACTGAAGCAGATAGACATTGTGTGTCACACATAAATGAAATCAAAAATTAAAATTTTGGGGCGTTACAATGTTTATTAAAACTTTTTAGATTGAAAAAAATAATATAAAAATTTTAAATCTTGAATTATATCTAAAACTATGTAAATGTGAAACTTTTTAATTTATTAAATTTACGTAAAAATTCTATTGAGAATGTTTATCAATACTTTTAGACTAAAAAATAAAATAAAAATAAATGATAGTTTTGGTTATTTCTAAACCAATAGAAATATTATTATTTCAACCTTTCAAATATATATGGTTATAAATAATATATAAATATTTTTAAATTGTAAGTTCTTCCTTATAATTTTTTCAAAAGAAGAAACTCTACATAGATAATAAAATAGTGATGAAATTTACACTTATTTACAAAGTAAATGTGAATTATGTGAATGTTTTCGGTCAATGTGAAATTAAAATTAGTTGTATAAAGAATTACCACATCAAGAAAGTGTCAAGAAAAAAAATGGTGTCCACGTTAGCTAGAATCTTAGGCCTTGTAATATATTTTCCATTTTTTCTATTTTTAGAGTTAAAATTTATATTTTAAGTTTTAATAAATTTAGTTAGATATTTAATTTAGGATTTAGGTTATAAAATTTATTGGACTTATTTTTAACCTTATTTTAGATTTTAATAAATTTAATTAGATTTTTAATTTAGAATTCTAGTTATAGATATTTATTGGATTTAACTTTAGTCTTTGAATTTAGATATTAAAATTTTATTGGGTTTATAGTTTAAAATTTAGATTTCAAAATAGTTTAAAATTTAGATTTCAAAAGACCTTTTAGGTTTTAGAATTTTAAGGTTATCCCACTTTAGTTTTAAAATTTTGGACTTTTTAGTTAACTTTCAATTTTAGACAATAATGGTAGAATTTCAAATTTCTATTACTATAAGATATTTGGTTATCATCTTTCCTTTAGATTAGGTTTATTTAGAGTTAAGATTAGAAATCAAATTTAGAAACCTTAAATATTAGATTTTGTGGAATTATCTTTAGATAAACATTGTAGGGCTGCTCTGACTTTCCCTATATGTAATTGAACACGTGAGCTCATATCTAATTATAGATTGAGCTTTAGTTTTAAACTTTTCTTTAGATTTATCTTATAATTAGTCTTATCACTTTAGACTATAGGTAACTAATCGACCTAATCCGAGTTGATTAGCGGTGACTCTAATTTTTAGGTATTTATGTCTAACTTGTTAGGTTCTTTTCTAGCACGTTATAACAATTGTAATAAATAGTCTCACTAAATTGAGTGTAACTAGATCACCTTAGTTACACTCTTAAAATCTTATAGGGGTTGAAAATAAGGGAATTAAGCGGATGATTAGCCATTATGGCTTTCAATTTTTTAGACTTTTTATTCTTTTTTAGGATGTAATCACATTTAGCGAGATAAACATGTTTATAAAAATAGAATTCGTTGTAATTACAAGCTAGTGTAATTACTACACTAATAATAATATTTTTATGAAAACCCTTACTTTCATTTAATATGCTTAATTATTAAGGTAAACACTACAAAGAATATCCTTAAACTTTGTTTAAAATTACACTTTGATCTCAAAAGTTAGATAATAGTCTCTAATATTTTTAAATTGTTACAATTTGGTCACTTGTCTATTATCTTCTTCTATTAAGGGATAACGTGGTTGTTGGATTTTCATGAAGAAAGAATTGAAACAAAACAAAAAAACAGATCAAGAGTTTTTGAAAACAGCATGAACGACTGTTATATTAACATAAAAAGTTGATACAAAGATTACATGAATAAGCTTAAATAAGTTGAAAATAATAATAATAAATTACAACTTGATTAATCCTGTAACTTGATTAACCTAACTTGTTTCTCTATTGGCTAATTTTAGTCTAATCAAAGAAACATAAAGTCTAATAAAAACGTTATTATTGTTTCAGTGCAAGTTGGAAACTTGTAGTGAAAAGCTCGCAGGTGAGCTCGCAACTTTGGTAAGCTCTTAGTTTTCGTGAGCTTGCAGTTCGCAGTTCGCAGTTCGCATGGATGGTCACTTCGCAATACTTCTCCTTGTCCTCCATGCTTCGAATTCCAATATCATAACGTAGATTTTCAAACCTCATCTTCCCAAGAGGTTTTGTTAAAATGTCAACCAACTGATCTTGTAAACTGCAGTGAAGCAAGGTTACTTTCTCGGTTTGTTCCACTTCTCTCACAAAGTGATACTTGATTTTGAAGTGATTCGTTCTTCCATAGAACACCAGATTTTTTGCAATTGCAACAATAGATTGATTATCACACTTCATCTCTGTTGCTTCTTTTTGCTTCAAATTTAAATCATTCAAGAGTTTCCTCAACCAAATAGCTTGATTTACAATTGTTGCTGCAGCAACATACTCAGCTTCTTTAGTTCACTACGCCACTGTTTCTTGCGTCTTCGAGCTCCAACAGAACACACTTGATCCTAGAGTAAAGAAATAACCTTAGGTACTCTTCATGTCTTCAGTGGATCTAGCCCAATCACTGTCTGAATACCCAAGTAGCTTGACCTTTTTAAACCTCATAAAATTCACTCAATGATCTAGAGTTCCTCTTATGTATCGTAGAACTCTTTTTGCAGCTTTGTAGTGGTTCATATTGCAGTAATGTGGCAAACATTATGCCAGGTCTGGATACTATCAAGTAAAGCAGACATCCCACCAAGCTTCTATAACATGTTTCATCAACCTTCTCAACATCTTCATTATTGGTGAGCTTCTCACCTTGAATGATGGGAGTGCTCGCAGGTTTACAATTCTTCATGCTATATCTTCACATGATTTTTATTGCAGATCCCTTCTAGTTTATAAAGATTGCATCGTGAGCTTGGTTCACCTCCAGACCGAGGAAGTATGTCATTTCACCTAAGTTTAGCATTTCAAACTTGTCTTGCTTCTGATTCTTGAATACAATCACTAGTTTGTTGTTGTTGCCAATCACAAGTACATAATCCACATATAATGAAATAATGAGATGTATTTCATTACCAGTTTTCTTCATATATAAAGTGGGTTCGTTGATGCTTCTTTCAAAACTCATTTCTATCAAGTGACTGTCAATTCTTTCAATGCCACGCCCTTGGTGCTTGCTTCAAGCCATACTGTGCTTTGTGTAGTTTGTACACCTTGGTCTTGCACCCAGGTACTATGAACCCTTGTGGTTGTTTGACATAAATCTCTTCCTTCAAAAAACCATTTAGGAAGGCTGACTTTATGTAACATCCTAAAATCTGGGGGTCTGTGAAATTTATGTTATTGCATGATGTGTTGGTTCTGTGTGTGGTTTAAAGGTGTTTATGGGTCCTAAGGAGGCCTGGGGTCGAGTTTGAGCCCTGGTAAAATTTTGGTTTTTGGCCACTTTAGGGGAAAGAACTGGGAGGTAGGGCTCAAGTGAAATTATTGGTAGATTGCTAGCACAAGGGAGTTGGTGGTGGAGTGGTGTTGGCGTCAACATGTTTGCAAGGGGAGTGAGGTTCGAATCTCACAGGAAGAACTGGGTAGTTTTATTTTTATGCTCAGGCAAAGGAGGTGGCAAAGTGGAGATCAAACTCTGTAGGAGAGAGGGAAGACTTGGTCAAGTTTTTTGAATGGGTGATGGGGAGTGAGTGGGGGAGTGAATCAAGGGATTTGGGGAGTGTGTTGTTGATTGGCTGAATTTAGGAGTTGGTGGGGGGTTGAGTTTCGGCTAGGAGTGTTTTGGTAGGCAAAAATCCAGCATTTTGGAAAGGGGGAGCTCAAAACCATAGCCTTTGGGATGTTATGTGCCGAAATTATCTAGGAGCATTTAGTTCTTTTCTTTGCATTTTCGATCATTTGTGAGAGTAGTAAAATTGAAATTCCTTGTTGAATGTTTTGTTTCCTTTGCATTTTGGGTATTGGTACTTCAACTTTTGAAAATCGAAACTTCAACTCTCTTCTTGTGTTCCCTCATTCTTTTTGCTTCTTTTCTTCTTCCCATTTATTTTCTTCACTTTTTGTGCTTAACAAGTTTGGCTGAACCATCCCATTTCTTGTCCCATTTGTTCTTTGCTGCACCTAACCAAAATCACTATTACTCCTCTTCCTCTTCTTCAAATCTTTTACGTTCCTCAGTTGTCAAGTGCCGAATATTTCTTGCTTTATCATTCTCTTATCTGGACAGCAGTCGACTTGGTAAGTTTTCAATGCCTTTGGGTTCTCTTTTTCTCTTCTTACCGTATTAAATCTTTTTCCTTTGGCCGAATGCATGATGTCTTCTACTCCTAGTGTTCTCTTCTCTCGATTAGGCCGAATACAATCTTTTGTCTTTCTAAACTCTCTTTTGTTCTCTTTTGGTTAAGGGTCGAATCAAATCACCCTTTTTTACCACTCATCTTTCTTTTAATCTTGGTCTCTAAAAGTTCATTGGTAAGGCAGCTTTGGCCGAATAAGGGTGGTGGTTGGACGTTCTCTTTTTCTAAGTTTATTTAGGCCGAAAAGCCGTTTCTTCATGATCTTGTGATAACATAACTGACTTGTATCCTTCTTAGGGACTCGATTTGTGATTAAAGGAAGTGAATCGAACTCCCAATCGTAACAGAGTTTCTGACGTTTTTAGTAAGTGAAGTGCATTGGATTGTCGTTTTCAAATCTAGGGATACGATTTGTTGAGATTAAGACTAATGGTTTAAGTGTATGAATTCATAGGTGCGTGTTTTTCTTAAGGATTCAACCTACGGTCATTCAAGTGTGTAATCTTACACTGTTCTTGGTAACTACTAATGGCGATTTGCATATTGTCCAAAAGCCGAAAAATCAAAATCGGCATCTATAACCTCACAAGCGTGAAAACACTCGTAGAGGTAATCTGAATTATGTATTGTGACGGTAAGTCGTGGAGAGTGTTACAAATGCTCTCACAACATTTAGGCTGAAACGAGCCTAACCGAGCCGATAAGAGCTTAACGGGCCCAATGGGATTTTTGGCCGACATGGGCAAAAATAGCAAAAAATCGCCATAGAGTAAGTACAATGTGGAAACTGGAAATCTGTGACTATTATACCCTTAGGGATAGATATGCCTTGTTGTGAAATTAATCGAATTTCCATGATATTACATTATTGCTTTCACGAGATGATTATGCCATGACATGATGCATGGGGTTGGGCTAGGTATATAATGGAGGAAGTGTACTGTTACTGGCAGCTATGCTGCATTACTGATACTAGTGACTATGTCACAGATACCATTATTGGCAACTTTGTTGCAACACCGATACTGGTGGCTTTGCCAAAAAATATTTATATTGGCAGTTCGACTGTATTTTTGGAGTGTAGAGGATAGGTGGGTTGATTTAGAATCCCCACAGGTGTGTAGGGCTAGTACGAGTGGAGTATAGTGGATAGATTACTAAATTCAGAAAGGGTTGCATGATTTGTTGCATTACTCTGATTTGAGGGCCATGGGCCAGATTGTTACTATAGAGGGCTAAGGCCTAATCTGATTTTGTATGAGCTTGGGCCCAATTAATAGATGAGAGGGAATTATACACTGAGTTCTTGTAACTCACCCCGTTGTTTAAACCTTGCAGGTGACCCCCAGCATTAGTGGATTTGGAGCTATGGAGGACTCTGTGGTGGCTATACATCGCGAATTTTAGTAAACTTCCGTTCCGTTAAATTTTAAAGATTTTATTTTATTTTGGATTTTTGCTGTAATAAGGCCATTGGTTTAACTTTTCTTTATACTTACTTTTCTGTTAAGGTTGATTTCTTTTAAATGTTTAACACGGATGTTTTCCTCAAAACGTTGATAACTGTTTTTCTAAAATAAACATCAAGTAAAATGGGTCTTTGTAAATGAACAACACGAACTCGAAGTTTTCAAAAGAATACAAAGTTTTATCGGATGCGCAATCTAACAATAGCACTTTCATGTGACATGCTAGATCCGGTCGTAACGTTTAGGCCGGGTTTGGGGTGTTACACTTTACATCCATATGATGTATTCTCCAACCCTTTTGAGCAACAAGAGTCAGTAGTAGCCTTATAGTGTCTAACCTCGCAACAAGAGCAAAGGTTTCAGTGAAGTCCACTCCATAGTGTTGGCTAAACCCTTTCACAACCAACACTGTAACACCCTAAACCCGGCCTAGATGTTATGGCCAAATCTGGCGGCATCACATAACAGTGCTTTGGAAAACTTAACTAGGTTAAAACCATTTGTAAAATATCTTAAGCTTTCGTCAGAACATGTTGTTCATTTATTCATTACCCATTTTCAAAACATTATACGTTTGTTGAAGCTTTTAAATTAAGTTGCGAATTCGTATGTAATTTAATAAAAACACTTGGTTATTTTGAAAACTCAAGTTTTCCTACTTCTAATCTTAATACTATAATCGTCACAAATCCCATATTTAAATAAAAAATCTGTAAAGGCCTTGCTACATAAGAATTACCCAGAATAACCAAACCATAATTAATAAGTAAAAATAAAACCATAGTATAATGTCCAGAACCATGGTCACCGCCGAGTTTTCCGCCGCACCGATCCATCCACTGTTAGGGATTACCTGAACAGATTAAATAGAAAAGGGCTAGTTTTTTCAAACTCAGTGTGTAATTCCCATACATAGTCATATAAAAACAGACAGAAATTCATAGTTCGGGTCTGAGCCCATTACAGAAACGGTATGGACTTAAGCCCATTCAGATGCATAATCAGTTATGGTCTAGGGCCTTAGCCCAGTTCAGTCATATTAAACAGATCAGATAGATTAGCAGAATCCTACCCACCAGCCTCTACACACCAACTCCGTCCAACACTACACACTATGTGGGGATAAAATCAACCCACCCAGCCCTACACACCATGTTGTACCGAATGCAACACATAATCAGTAAGTTGCAGTTGGGCTACCAGATAACAGGCTTGAGAGCCTTTTAGATACTTCCTCTGAATCATCAACCAACCCCGATGCAATGCAACATACATAAAATGTCATGCTATTATGCAAACACAATTCATACAATCAGATATTAGAATTCATGCTCGGTACGAAAATCAAAAGTCAAGTCACATAATTAGGGGTTTAGGTAAAGCTTACCAACCCTATATTAGGCCCACAGTCAACTAAGGTGACTCGTGCAACCTTACAGAACATTACAGAAAAATGGGTTCACACGCCCATGTAGCCTGCCCGTGTGGGCCCACACCGCCCCAATTGGCCTTAGCCATGTGGATTACACGACCTCGCACGACTGGGCTCATCGACCACATGGCCTGGCCTAAAATCCCACACACCCGTGTGGCTCACACGGCCTAATTGGTCGAGCCCGTGTGTCACACACGGCCTCGCCCAGCCTTCATACGGTTGTGTTGCTTGCGCACGACCTGGTTCGTTGATCACATGACCATGTGGTGACTAACAGTCTCACACACGGCCTACCACACGGGCGACCACACACCCGTGTGGTGTCAATAGAAGGGTTTTAACTTTCACCGAAACTTTATTTTCTACATTTTAGGGTACACACCTGATCCAATTTTGATGCGTAATCACTCCGAAACACGGCGAAACCTAAAATCAACAATCCAAGGCCCAATTTCAGTCACTTAAATTGATACTAAACCAAATCAGTATGAATAGACAATTCTTAAATCTTACCGCTAACCCTTACCTTAGTAAACAACGACGAATCCGCACCTTGTCGGCACCGACTAGAAATCCACAACCTCTTAAGGACCTCCTAAATATCACGGAAAACCCTTCTTTACTAATTAATCGTGATGAACAGTTAAGAGTGATTGAAACCATCACTTACTGAATACACGAAGAAAGCCTTGTACAAGCAAGAAGCAAAATAAAAATTGAAAAGAAATGGGAGGAAAAAAGAAAGAAAATGGCCACAAGGTTTTTAGGGAAAAGAAAGAAAATGGCAGGAAAAGAGAAGAGAGATAGCTAAACTTTTGCCTAATCGAACTTCTGATCAGATTCTTATAACTTTCCCCCTCTCAACTGCTTAATTCTCTCCATAAAATACTCCACCGTTAGTGTTTAACTAAAACTCAAACCCTTACGCAACATTAGGAGCAAAATAGTTCCTTTGTTCGCACAGAGATTCAAACACAAGACCTCCACCACAATAGCACACCACTTAACCACCAAATCAGTAGGCCCATTCTGTTAGTTACCTACACACTTTAACTTATAAACCTACCAACCAAAGTTTTGGCTTTACTCATAAAAATACTAAAATTTACCTAAGTTGAGACTTGAACTTAGGACCTCCCACACACACTAGGACACATAACCACTAAGGCAGACACTCATTCATGTCAAAATTACAAAAGTCAAAATTAAAGGAAAAACGGGGCTTTACAAATAATGCTTTATATCTATTGAATGATCAATTAGGATTCATCTTGGTCCTAGACACCCATTTAACACCAGTTACTTTTTTATGAACCGGTCTATCTACCAACTCTCATGTCTCATTTTTGTTGATCATGGTGATTTCATCATTCATAGCTGATAACCATTCAACTTGTTGAGCAACTTCTTCAAAAGTGACTGGTTATAGCTTCGCCAGATTACATTGTTGATAGATTTCAATTATGGACTTGGTTCCTTGTACTGATTGTTCATCAACTGAATCATTTTTAGTTTGGTTCACAGTGGCTCGCAGATCAGGTTTTGGACTCTCTTGTTCACACATCTCATCCTCTGTTACAATCCAATTCTAGATTTTTATTTCATTAAACTTTACATATCTGCTTATGATCACTTTCTTGGTGAAAGGTCTATAGATTTTGTATCCTTTCTTAACAATGGAATATCCAACAAATGCCCCTGGCTTTGATCTACTATAACAGTCCAATTTATACCTTAGTCGGAATAGTGGTTTCGGGACCACAGATCTGAGTCAAAAAATATTTTAATATTATTTTCCGTGTCTACAGTGTGTGATAAAGCATGTGTGAAAGTTTCGTGAATTAATTTTGTTGTCTGTGTGCTTAATTTGAGAAAAGGGATAAATTGCATAAAAGGTAAAAGTAGCAATTCATATGTTAATGTGTTAAATTGACATGGCTTATTAAAGGTGAAGTCCTTAAATGGATATTATACTTTTTTTTATGCTAGTGGACATTTATGTCCATATTTTACATGATTTTTATATGGTTTAATAAAGGTTAAAGTTGTAAAATGATTAATAAGTTGCATTAAAATAAAACAAACATAAAACAAGCCATTATTATCTTTGTCTTTGCCAAAATTAAAAGAAAAGAAAAGAAAAAGAGATAGCTAGGTATTCGGCCCTTGTTCATCTTGATTGAGATATGTTTTGGTTTCGGTTTTTGATAATTTCTACGTTTTCGTAATCGTTTCTTCGAGTACTATAAAACCCATGTCTTAATTTTGTTAATTGATGATGGTTTTGAAATGTGCCATTGATGAATTCATGAGCTTTGTGATGAAAATTGATGAAAAATGAAACATATGTGTTAGATTAACATGTTTTGTCTTTGGATTTTTGGTGAATTTGTGTAATTTGGGCTAAATTGTGAAAATAATATTATGAAGGACTAAAATGTAAAATAAATGAAAAATATGGGTTTTAGGGACCTATAGAGAATTCGGCTAAGCATGGTTATATTGAATTATGTGTATTTTGTGATTTTATGAAATAGGGACTAAAATGTAAAAATGTGAAAATATGAGGGCTAATTTGTAAATTTCCCTAAATGTGTGTTTTTGGATTGAATTGAATGATTTGGTGAATAAAAGAGTTAATTCTGAATATGATTAGATCAAGAACTGAGGAAAACAGACTTAGATCGCGAAAAGCGAAAGTAAGAAAGTAGCCGTTTTTATTTCTCTAAATCGAACCCGAGGTAAGTCACTATTCAAATAAACTTATTTGTATTGAATTGAATATATGTATTCATATTTCTATCGATGAAAATGAATAAGTATGAGATGCTAAGTGCGTGAATTCTAAAATAAGTTCGATATAGTGATAAAGCCGAGAAATCCCGTATAAACCTCAGAATAGATAGGATTAATTATGTCGTGACATAAGTATCTATTCTATTTTATCATGTAAGACCACATCCAGGACGTTGGCGTTGATTTGAAATTTCGTGTAAGACCTCGTCTAGGACGGAGGCATCGATATGAATTATATGTAAAAGACCTTGTCTGGGACGTAGGCATCGATATGAACTTTATGAATAAGACCATGTCTGGGACATCGGCATCATATTGACTCGTGTAAGACCACGTCTGGGACGTTGGCATCATTATAATCTGTATGTGTAAGACCATGTCTAGAACAGTGGCATCGATATACGAGTGCATGTAAGACCTCGTCTGGGACGTTCGCATTGTATTACTATTCCGAGCTTTCTGAGTATCCTACTAGGTTCCCAAGGGTTCAACGGGAAAGTCTGCAATACGAATAGTATATCCGAGCTGTGATCAATAAGTGAGTGTTTATCCGTTTCAGGTACGTTGAATGCACATTAAGTGTGTATAAAAGGTAAGTACCTATATGACTTTGATATGAAGAAGAGTATGATTGAAAATGAGAATGTGAATCTTAAAATGTTAAATGTGGCAAATGTGGCCATAGGTTTATGAACCAAGTTGTATAGGTGATAGTTGCTAAGTGATCGATATATATATATATGTGTGTGTGTGTGTGTGTGTGTGTGCCAATGTGTTTATTTGTATATGACTTACTAAGCTTTTGGAAAGCTTACTCTGTGTATGTGTTTTCTCTGTTTTATAGGTCGTCGAAGCTACTGAAGGCTCGGGATTGTCAAGGATTGTCATGACACTACTAAGCTTATTTTGGTACCTTTTTGAAAATGTATATGGCTAATTATGGCATGTATAGGCTAGACATGTGTATATGTTTATGAAGTGAACTTAGCCATGTGTTTTGGAAAGTTTTGAGTTGATAAAATGCTTGAATGAATGGGGTATAAGAAGTATGTTTTGGAATGGTTTGATGCATATGATATGGTTAAGTTTTGGCTAAGCAAATGGATGATCTATGTTTGTGATGAGATGAACTTTAGTCTTGTAGTTTGGCATATTTGGAGGTATTGAATGTATGGATCGAGTGAACTATTTGATATGTTTGGTTGCCATATATGCATATTATGTTTTGGTATGAATATTGCTTTTAGGAAGACCCTAAGTGGGTGGCATATTGGCCTTGTAAAGGGCCTATAATGTCACACGGTTGAGGCACACGGGCGTGCCTAAGACCGTGGATAAATTGGCAGGATGTGGCTTAAATTGCACATGGCCTCGACACGGGTGTGCTTGGTGGTCGTGTGAGAAATGGCAGTATGTGATCTAGTAGTACACGGCCTGAGCACACGGGCGTGCTTGGTGACCGTGTTGGTTTTGGCAGTATATAGCCACAGGGAAGACACACGGGTGTGTCAAGTAGTCGTGGGTGAGGCACGGCCTACCCCCACGGCCGTGTGTCCCCTGAATGTTAGAAAAGTTTCAATTTTTTGTGAAATTACTCATGTGTTTCGGTTTAGTCACGACCTGGTTTATAAGCATGCTTAAGGTCTCGATGACCAACTTAAGGGACATTATGATTGATATTGATGAATGGTTGTACGATTAATTCTGTAAATGTTTCTGATCTGTCTGGTAACGCCTTTAACCCTAATTCGGTGATCGGACACTAGATAGGGGTGTTACATCTACTGTCTAGCTTGCTTCTTTTCTCTTTGGAACATGAACAAAATAAGTGCAACCAAATACTTTTATATGTGAAACAGAAGGTTTAAAACAATATCAAGCTTAGGATGGTGTCTTCCCTTCAACAACTTTAGTAGGTAGTCTGTTTAGCAGGTAAACAACAATGTTTACTACTTCTACCCAAAAATCATTTCACTGTTTACTTTCAGAAAACAAGCAGTGAGACATGTTTATCACAGTTCTATTTTTTCTTTCACTTACACCATTCTATTGTGGAGTGTACACATTGCTCAGTTGATGATGGACACCAACTTATTCGCAGAATTTTTCAATCTTTTCTGAGGTGTATTGCCCCATTGTTTGATCTTACTATTTTGAGCTTGCAGTCACTTTGGCTCTCAACCATAGCTTTAAAACTGAAGATGATTTCAGCCACCTCAGACTTGTTCTGCATAAAGTACACCCAACAGAACATTGTACTGTCATTTATAAATAACATAGAGTACCTACTTCCATTGAGCGAACTTGTTTTCATGGGTCTGCAAATGTCAGTATGTACTAAGTGTAATTTTTCAGTGGTTCACCATGTTGTGTTCGTAGGAAATGAAAACTGTAATGACCCAAAATTCACGGCATCAGAAAAGTATGATTATCGGGCCTCCGTCTTAGTAAATTAAATCCTTAAATAATTATTAGGAATAATTATGAGTCTAGTTTAATTTAGAGTATTTAGCAAAAAAGACTAGATTGAGTAAAAGTTAAAAGTTTAATTCTAAAATAATAGAAAGAAAAAGGGATTAAAATAGCAATTAAGCCATTAGTAATAGTTGAGGCAAAATGGATAGAAAAATCTAAGATTTTCTTAGATTTCTATATAATAATTATAATTATTATTAAATTATAAAATAAATAGGATAAAGACAAATGTATGGTACACAATTAATACATGTGTAAAAATTATATTAGTACAATTGTAAAATGAATAATTAAATTATATGATTTTTGTATAATAAACAAATTGAATAATGACAATAGTAATTAAAATATTGGTACATTTGTTATAAAACAATTTGTTCACTTAATAATAAAGTAATAGATAAATAGAATTAAACTATATTATTATTAATTAAAATTTTGGAATTTTATATGATAAATAAATCAAAAATATAACAAATATAGGATGATGATATATTACATGTGTAAGTATAAATAATATTACATTTGTAAAATATTCATTTGTTATTAAATAAGATATTTATAATATTATTATTAAGTTAATATAAAATAAATAAGTAAATAAAATAAAGTAAATAACGAAAGAATAAAGTAAAAAGAAAAATAAAAGAAACAGAAAGAGAACAGAGAAGCATTTTCGAAACAAGCAGGAAAGAAAGAAGAAAAAGAAGGAAAAAGGAAAAACTAAAGATTTAAGGTTTAAAGCTTTAAAAGGTAAGTTAATTTAGCCATTTTCTATTAATTTTGATGTTTTAGAAGCTTTTAAACAAAGTTTTGTTGAAATTAAGTAAAAGCCATGGAAGTTCTTAGGTTTCCAAACATGGTTCATGTTGGATAAATTGTTGAATTAGAGATTAAATTGAATGAATTCTAAGTTAGAATTGAAAAAAGGGATTAAATTGTAAAAGAAACTATAAGTTTTGTGTTCTATGGATTAAATTGAAAGAAATTTTAAATTAGGGTTATATTATGAATACTTGATTTTTTTAGAGTGAATATGGAAGGAAAATAAATAGAAATGAAATATGAATTAAGTTAAACAAACCAAATAGTTAATAAGGATTAAATTGAAATTAAGATATAAATTGAGAAAAAATTCAATTAATCATTAAATTAATGTTGTAATAAATAATGTAAATTGTTATTATTATTTTCGTAGCTAACAAGAAAAACGAGGCATCATCATCCAAAGGAAAAGAAAAGATTGTTGAGGAGTAAACGCGTATTCCGGGTTTGTATTACTATAACTCAATCTATTTATTAAATGTTATATTGAATTTGTAAACATGGGACATTTAAGGTAAAGTAAGTAATAACATTTGAAATTAAGTAAGAATATGTGTGAATATTGAAATATATGTGAATTGAGATACTAGATGCTTTGAATTAATTGAATATTTGAAATTGTTGTGGAAATGAATTCGAAATTGAAAAAGTAAAATAATACCCTATTAACTTATCAGACTAGATTGGATACAAATGGCATGCCATAGGATTTGTGATGTGATGAGGAGATTTATAGCTCGGCCAAGAAGATGATTCTGCTATTATATGTTTCGGTTTATCCGAAGAGGCATTTAATGCCTTATTGGTGTGTTTGGGAGGATATGATATACTGGTGTGTTTGGGAGGCTATATTATACTAGTGTGTTAATGAAGGATTTACATTATTTTGGGTGTGATTGGGTTGGATATCCTGGTGTGTTTGGGTGAAATCCAGTATCTGTCAGAGTCCAAGCCTTGTTAATAGGGTAAATAATTGAAATGAAATTTTGAAAATGAGATTGATTGATTTGGCTCTATTAAAAAGTATGTGAAAGAATGTATGAGTTAAATTATGAATTTAATTAGTATGTGAAAAATGAATTATGAATTTAAGACTTATGAAGTAATATATAATTATGTATAGTTAGTTTAAATGATTTATAAAGTTTGTGGTTGATGTTTGTTATTTATTAAGGTTAAATAGTTTGATTTATAGTAATACCACTGAGTATGAAATACTCAACGTACGGTTGTTTCTGTGCACAGGTCATTAGAGTCACAGATCAGGTCCAGCATCCAGAACGATCCCGATTGCAACAAGAAAATTTTGTGATGTTTTCTTCTTTAAATAAAAGTGGCATGTACATAGGTGTTGTAATGGTTATTTTGGTATGTTATAAAATTTTGTTGTAATGAAAAGTATTCGGTGTTTTGATGTTTTTAAACTAGTGAAATGGAAGAAATTTGTTTATGGTATTGGTTTGAATTTGCAGGGATTTTATGTAAAAATAAGTAGAAATACTATCAAAATTTTAAAAAAAAATTAGAAAAATTTTCGGAGTACTCGAACAAGTCCCATTCCACTTTTAATACATGTTTTGGGCTTCGAAAGTCCATTTTAGGGACTTAATTATTAAATTATACTATGAATGTTGTTTTATTTGTGAATAATTCGTAAGTTGTCTGATATGTTCGGTAATGCCTCATAACCTTATTTCGATGATGGTTTGGGGTTAGGGGGTGTTACAAAAACCTCACATGTTTTTCAAGCTGGCACACCTCATATACATCTTCATGTTCAGCTATATTTGGTAAATTTTCAACCAGGTTATTTTTGGACATTTGACTCAAGGATTTGTAGTCAACATGTCCCATTCTTTTATGCTATAACTGGGTTTCATCCAGCGAGCTGGTATATGTTGCTGAAGTTGCTAAGTTCCAGTCACTGCAAAATTTCTATTTACCATTTTTGTTTATATGAGCTCGCATCCACTCAGATCAAGGATTAGACATTTATTATCCTTGAATACCACAGAGTAAATTTTCTCGAGCAGCTGTCCTACACTTAGCATATTTTGTTCTCAGATTTTGTTCTATGTCAAGAACTAAAAAAGCATCTGTGACAAGTTTAGTACTTGATGGAGTTTTGATGAAAACATCTCCCTTTCCAACTGCTTCGATATACTGGCCATTTCTAACTTTCACATTGAAATGAAACCTTTTCTATACATTTTTGAATATGCTCGCATCTGTTGTCATATGACTCATACAACCACTATCTACGAGCCAATTCTTTCTTACTCTACTGGAGAGTTCGCAAGGTGTGGCGAGTTGGGCTTGACAGGAAACTGTGAAAATCAATTCTTCTGCTTCTGCTATCCGTGCCTCAGCATTTCATTGTTGAGTATGCCTTTTGTTTTTGCATACTTTCTCTACATGGCCTAACTATTTGCAATTTTTGCATTGAGTGTTAGGCCCAAACCAATAGAACTTTTCAGATGGCGAACTTTTTGCAGTGTAAGCACATTAGATTTTTTTCTTTCCACCTTCTTTCTTTGATTTCTCCTTCTTATCTGACCAGCTTTTTTTTTTTTTTCTGACTTGGGCAGCTTGCACAGTATCTCTGTTTCTAGCTTGAAAAGCTCATTTAGCATGTCCTTTTTCTCTGCTTGTCCTTCTTTGTTCTAGAGCATACAAAGCTTTGATTAGCTTTAAGAGTGAGATGGTTGATAGATCCCTTGAATCTTCCAGTGAGGATATCTTTGATTTGTATCTCTCGGAAGTGTGGTAATCACCTTCTCAACTACTCGACTATCCGCAAACTGGTCACGTAACAGTCTTATCTTGGTTCACTACTGTTGAAAGGTTGGTTACTGTTAATTTCTTAATGTTAAAAATAGAACAATATAATACTATTAATGAAATTAAGGAGAAAATTTGTTAATGAAATTGATCTGATTATGAATGAATCACTTGCTTTCTCTATTTTCTGTACAATTGTTTTATAGTACTTGCTAGCTAACTGCTTGCTAACTGACTGAGCTAACAGCTTGAACAATACTAACAGTTCTAATAGAATAACTAATACTCTATCATGCACCGATCTTCTCAACCGGCAAAACCTGAAGGAGATGTCAAAAATGAGAAAACATAGTAACAGACAGTGGTTTAGTGAAAATATCTACCACTTGATCACACGCAGGAACCTCGCCAACCTGAAAAGATCCATCTGCAACTTTTTCACGGACGAAAAATAGATCAAGTTCTATATGTTTGAACTTAGAATGTAAAACGGGATTGGCTGCAACAGCCACCGCACTAGAACTATCACACCAAATATTCAGAATATCATCGGACGTAAGTTGTAATTCCTGAAGCAAGGACAGTAACCAGGTAACCTCACTCGTGGCAGCAGCCAGACTCCTATACTTTGCCTCAGCCGTTGATCGAGATACTACCTGCTGCTTCTTGGAACACCATGCTACAGGAGTCTGACCAAAATTTACACAGTATCCGAATGTGGATCGCCTATCGTCAAAATCTAACCCCCAGTTGGCATCGGCATACCCAACCAGTGACAATCAATCAGACGGACGAAAAACTATACCAAATTCAATAGTGCCACATAGATATCGCAGAATGCGTTTGAGTGCCACAATATGTACTGTGGTAGGGTTGTGCATGAACTGACAGACCCGGTTTACGGCATAGGCAATGTCAGGCCTGGTTAACACAACATACTGGAGTGCACCCGCAAGACTCCTATACTCAAATGGATCCGCCAAACAATCTCCATCATTTTTGGACATGGAAGATGAGCTGACCATTAGAGTGTGAACACTTTTTTGTTGAGATCATGAAACTACGATCAAGAATGTCACGGATATATTTCTTTTGACAGAGATGTAAACGACCGGAGAACCAAGTTACTTTTATCCCCGAAAAAATAGTGAAGATCACCCATATCTTTAAGTGAGAACATACTATCCAACAATTGAACAAACCAGTCGATAGATGCTGACAGGTTACCAGTGACTATGATATCATCAACATATACAAGTACATAAAGAGTGGAGCCAAAAATTACCCGAACAAATAGAGATGCATCAGATTTAGAGACAATAGAACCAAGAGAGACGAGAAAATGTTTGAGCTTCTCAAACCAGGCACGAGGGGCTTGCCGGAGACCATACAAAGCTTTCTTCAGACGATAAACAAATGGTTTGTCGTCGAAATCATACTGTTCATATTCCGGAGGTTGCTGAATAAAAATAGTAGTATCGAGATCCCTATTCAAAAAGGCATTGATCACATCAACTTGCCTTAGTGACCATCCTCTGGAGACAACAATGGCCAAAATAACACGAATAGTTGCAGGCTTGACTACTGGACTGAAAGTTTCCTTGAAGTCACACCCAGGAACTTGAGAGCAACCTTTTGCAACTAACCGAACCTTTCATTGGACAATAGTACTATCAAGATTTTTCTTGATTTTGAAGAGCCACTTACACCCGATAACCTCACAATTAGGAGGTCGAGGAACAAGATCCCAGGTAGAGTTACGCATCAAGGCATCATATTCAGCCTGAGCTATCGTACGCCATTCAGAACTAGAGAGAGTTTCCTCAATTGAAGTTGGTTCCACAACTTCAACTATTAAAGCCTTGGGCTTAAAAATTCCAACCTTCGACCGAGTCACCATTGGATGAGTATTAATTATAGGCACAATACTTGTTTGATGATTAGAAGGACACTCACCAACACTAAGAAACTGGATCCCACCATTATCACTAGGCAAAGAACCCTGTGGTTCAGGAGCAGACCCAACTCCTGATTGCACTGCAGCATGAGTAGAAGTGTCAGAACAATCCACTGGTTGATGAGTAGCAGACCCAACTCCTGACTGTGCTGCAGCATGATGAGTAGAAGTGTCAGAACAATCCACTAGTTGACGAGATGAGGAAGATGGTTGAATAGACGGGGGCTCTAAAGGCCGAGACGAATTTTTCTAAAGTATTGGCACAAATGTTGAGACAGGCTGAACAGGATCCATTGAACTTTCTGCAGACGCAGACTCGGTTGATAGGAATCGATTCTCATCGAACACAACATGACGGGAGACAACAACCTTACCATTCAAAAGAAGACACTGATACCTATTGTGTTGAACACTATAACCCAAGAAAGTAGACGGTTGAGAACGAAACTCCAACTTGTGTGCCATAAATGGTCATAAATAAGGATAACAACAACAGCCAAAAAACTTCAAATGATCGTATGTAGGTTCACACCCGTAAAGAGCCTGAAGCGGAGTTAATCCTTTTAACACTGGAGTAGGAAGCCGATTGAGAAGGTGAATCGCACAACAGAATGCATAGCCCTAATATTCCATAGACAGATTCGCTTGAGCCAAAAGAGAAATGCCCATGTCAACAATATGACGATGTTTATGCTCTGCCACCCCGTTCTGTTCGAAAGTATGTGGGCACGTCAAGCGATGAAGAATCCCCTGTGAAGCTAGAATAGACGTGAAAGCTCGATACTCTCCACCCCAATCACTCGAAATTATTTTATCGTCTTGCCAAACTGAGTTTTAATAAGTTGCTGAAACTGAATAAAACACTACACAGCTTGAGACTTTCGACGAAGAAGATATATCCATGTGAATCGAGTACAAACATCAACAAATGACACATAATACTAATTATTTTTGCACGTAACAGAGGCAGGGCCCTAGAGATCAAATACAATTAAGGTAAAAGAATCACTATATTCAGTAGTGGAAACCAGAAATGGCAATTTGTGAGACTTTCCTTTTTGACACGCAGTGCATATTGTATCACAGTAGTTTTTATTCGATTAAATATGGAATTTATCTAAGACAGCTTTTACAAAACTAGTAGAGGGATGGCCCAAACGTTTATGCCACAATGAAGAAACATTATACTCTCTAGACTTATTCTGTGCAACAGACAAACTAGTATCAGAAGTTTCTACCGACTGAGTAGACATTACTAACACCAAGAAGTGATACAGTCCATCACGAATGTGGCCGTCAGTGAAGTTCTTCGGGTCATTATGTCCTTAATAAGACGGTAGGTCGGGTGAAATTCAAAGAAAATACTATTATCATTCGAAAATTAAGATATCGATAAAAGGTTTTTCCTGATGCTTGGAACACATAAAACATTAGATAGATGCAGCAATTTTGACTGAGTAGGTAAGAAACTATCACCAACTAACTCAATTAAGGTGGGAGTACCATAACCCATTAAAAGAGCAAAAGTACCTGAATAAGGAGTAGTGTGATGCAGAGCTGAAGGATCCTGAAACATATGATTGCTGGCACCCGAATCAGGATACCAAGAAGCAGTGCCAACCGAAACGGGAATATAAGAATCTGTACCACCATGAGACCCAACTTGAGCAGTGTTTACATTCAAATCAGAGGAGTCATAGTAGTCAGATGGATGAAGATCACCGAACCTTGGTAAACCAATACATGGATCAGATCCAGAATAAACCCGAGCACGTGGCTTAGTAGGCCACGGAAGCTCCACATCATTATGTGAACCTACACCAAAACACGAATTAATTTGAAAATTATTAGAGTTGGGCCTAGGGGGTAAATATGGTGCACTAGGCCGTGGGGGCCCAGGTGCTGGCCCAAACGCATGCTGCCGAACATCATTATGAAAGTGCGAAGGAATGGGCCATTAGAGCTTGCGGCCCGCGTGCCAAGGCACTATCACATTGCCTGCCAAAGATTTGACGTGAAATTGGCCCACCGCTTGAATTTTGACCAGGGCCATTAACTTGTTGACCATCAACATTTGAAGCAAATTGTGGTCTATTGTTTATCGGACCACTCCATCTATTTCCAAAGATAAAGGAATTCGATGCATAAATTGGAGGAGCAAAGAACCCGTCATAGCCCAACGGCGGAGCCACCTCCAGAGTAACGTCATCGCAATGATAGCGATAATAGCATCGCTGAGCCACATGACCATATCGTGCGTAGATCTGGCACTGGAGTAGCAGCTGAAACCCCTCCACGGCCACGTGAAACTGTCCGTCCACCAAGAGTAGAAAGATCCGTCAACTGATCTGAAGAATTTTCCACAAGATTGGCCACAAGGACCACATCGTGAACCGCTCATTCCTGTCTACTTTCACATTCAAGAAGAGCATCAACGATTCGTTGAAATGGGAAGGGAGTGGGAGAGAGACACTGTGTTAACGACGGACTCAAAGTCAGAGGGAAGACCGGTAAGAAGGATCTCAGTTCGCTCAGTCTCTAAAATGGGCGATCCCAACTCATGCAACAAAAAGCGCAAGCCTTTCATCTTTGTAACAAATTCGGTTATGAAGAGGTTACCTTTGCGTAACGAATGAAGCTCATGCCGCAGTCGTGACTGTTTTGTACCGATATCCACCGTAAATAGAGTAGTCGTCATCGTCCAGACATCCGACACTGTTTGCATGTCGGTGAAAGATGAGAGAAGGGACGAAATGATGGTGGACAAGATCCAGGACGTGAGTAGATTGTCCTATTGACCGAAAGCCAAGGTGGCTAGATTTGACACAAGAGCCCCCTCCAGAGCTTGAATGAACCGCGGTGGTGCAACGACCGATCCATCAAGAAACCCAGTCAAATCATATCTAGAAACTATAAGACGCACCTGTTTCTGCAATTGAACGAAGGTATGTCCATCTAACTTGATCACATCATGCCGCGGGAAGGAATTAACAAGGCGGTCGCCTGTGAAAGGAGTGTCAGAAGGCTCAACAAAAGCAGAATCGGGCGTGGTGGTCATGGCTAAGGACTACCGAGCGACTAATACCATGTTGAAAGGTTGGTTACTGTTAATTTCTTAATGTTGAAAATAGAACAATATAATACTGCTAATGAAATTAAGGAGAAAATCTGTTAACGAAATTGATCTGATTATGAATGAATCACTTGCTTTCTCTGTTTTCTGTACAATTATTTTATAGTACTTGGTAGCTAACTGCTTGCTAACCGACTGAGCTAATAGCTTGAACAATACTAACAGTTCTAGCAGAATAACTAATACTCTATCAACTACTACCATGATTCGATTTGAATATTGCTTCATAGTCTCAACTTCCTTCATCTTGTGGTTCTCGAAATCTCATCTGAGATTGATCATCTGTTGATGCCTTGTCATTTGTGATAACTCCTCCTTAAGCTTGTCCCAAGCTTGATTGGGAGTTTCACAAGCCATGATTCTTGTAAAGATCACATTTGAAACACCGTTTTGTAGGCAAGACATTGCCTTGTGTTTTTTGGCACATTCCTCACTGTGTTGTTTCATTTGAGCGAGTGTGGGATTTGGTCTCAACACTGGTGGTTCTATTTCAGCATTTACAGCCTCCCAAAGATCAAAGGCTTGAATATAGGTTTTCATTTTTACTACCCAGATGTGGTAGTTTTCTCCTCTAAAAACAGGGGTGGTGGTGGTGTAAAGTTTGCTGAAGACATTTTTTATAAAAACAGGCTTTCAAAGATAAGTGGCTCTTAATACCAATTGTTGGATTTTGAAGAAGAAGGAATTGAAATAGAAGTAAAAACACAGATCAAGATTTTGTGAAAACAAGATGAACTACTGTTATATTAACATAAAAAGTTGGTACAAAGATTACATGAATCATAAAGCCTAAATAAACTGAAAATAATAATAAATAATTACAACTTGATTAATCCTGTAACTAGATTAATCCAATTTGCTTCTCTATTGGCTGATTTTAGTCTAATCAGTAGATAGTGTCTAATCAAAAAATTATTATTGTTTCAATGCAAGTTGGCAACTTGCAGAGTGAAGAGCTCGCGGTCTTGGTGAGCTCATAATTTTGGTGAGCTCACAATTCGCAATTCGCAATTCGCAGTTTGCAACTTGCAGTTTGCATGGATTATCATTTCGCAATAATGGCATGCTAATTCAAAGGGTTAATAATTAATTTGACCCTAAACTATAGTTAAAATATATTTTGGATATTTTTAATTTTTTTCTTAACAATAATTTAAAAAATCTTAATAATAAATAAAAGATTATTAAAAGTAATAAAAACTCCAAAAATAAATTGAGAAAATTTTCAGAAAACACCTCTTTTCATCATTCTTCTGTATCATTAATCTCGTTCCCTTTTTTATAGGGATTTTGAGAGAGAATCTGTTTTCACCTCAGGGCTTGCTTTTTTAAACTCGATTTCAAAGACCATTTGTCTCTCTTTCTCAGAAAACTAAAATTTATTTGTTTTTCTGAATCATATTGAGACGTCAAATACATGTTAGGCTCTGGTATCTAAGGCTGGGCAGTTTTGTTTTTTGTGTTGTCATTTTAGTTGGGGTGCTATGAAGCATGGACACGGACACGTAATACGGGTACGACCGCGATACTGACATCTGGCGACACGGTAATTTTTAAAAAATAAGGACACGGGTACGGGATACGAAAATAAAAAATATTTTTATTATATATATTTATGTTAAAATACTCAATGTAAATGAAAATATTGATATTTTACATTAATATATAATTAATTCCTTTCCATTAAGTTGTCTTATCATTAAATAAAATATAACAAAATATAGTAATATATATTTTAAGTTCATTACACAAAACATATCATATCAAATCTAAATTTAAAGTTCAACCAATATGCTTAAGAAGGCTTGTACAAAAAGAAGCAAAAAAAGAACAATTTTTTAGTTCAATTCATAGCATTAGTATTTTCCATATCTTCTTCTTCATTGGCAAAAATTACCATCTCCATATCCGGTTCATCAAGAGATAAGCTAGCAACTCCAAGAATTCCAACTCCTTCAAATGAGTCAAATACATCACCTCCAATATCCCACATCTTGTTCTCTCCTTCTTTATAAAGAGGAGTTTTTCTTGAAAGTAATCGACGATTAGTATGCACAAATACTAAATCTTCGGCACGTTGAGGATTAATCTTATTTCTCCTTATGGAATGGATAAACGAATATGTACTCCAATTCCTCTCACAACAAGATGATGAAGAAGGTTGTCCAAGAAGTTTCAAAGCTAAGTTTTGGAGCAAAGGTAATGAAGCCCCATGAACTAACCACCAAGACTTGGGATCCAAAAGCCATCTATCTTGTAGTGAATCAAATGAATCAAAATATCTAGTGCTCCCAAAATCTCGCAAACTCTTGAAAACCATCTTCCTTTCTTCTAGATAAGGAAAATATCTTCTTAAGCACTTATTCCTTTCCTCCGAGATCTCTACATCTTTATGTGGAGGAAGGCGATTTGGAACCTCATTAAGCCAATCACTACAATAATACCTATGTAAACAAATAAATTTTTAATTTTAATTGATAATAAATAAAACAAGTATAAAAGAATAAAAATAAGTATAAATGTAATATATGTTATCTAAGTTTACCTTGGATTTAAAGAATGAGCCATACAATGAAGTGGTGTACTACTCTTAGTCCATCGATCAATAAGAATATTATATAGGACTTCATAAAAGATTGATTTTCATCTCCTTTCTTCCTTCATGCCTATAAATGCTTGTCTTCACTTTTTCGATCATTTCATCCCACATCTCATAAACCAAGTGAAGAGTAGGTTTATCTGTATCCATAATTCGAAGCATATCATATATAGGTTCCGTAAAAGTAAGGATATAATCAACTTTATCCCACCAAAGGTCATCCAAAATTTTTTCCTTCACCAAATAGGCTTTGGAAACATCATCTTCTTTATAAGTAGACCATTCATCACTAATAACCATATTTTGGAGACCCCGTTTAATGAGCTTGAATCTTTTTAACATCACAATCATAGAAGCAAATCGAGTATCCGCAACAGCAAGTAATTTCAAAGGCACAAAAGAATTAAATATTGCCAACCTCATAGAGTGATTCATAATGAAGTTTCTTATAAAGATAGCATCATCACCAACATTATTAATCCAACACAAAACATCATATGTAGCCTCATTCTTTTCGATATTTTTTGTAGCACATATATTTTTAAGAGCAAGATTAAGAGTATGTACCACACAAGGAGTCCAAAAGATATGAGGATGTTGTGTCTCTACTAATGATCCCGACTTTACAAATCGGTGCATTGTCGGTTATCACTTGAACAACATTTTGTGCCCCAACTTCACTTATGGCATCTTTAATTAAAGTTGCCACGTAAAACTTATCCTTGTACTCCTTTTCACAATTGACAGCTTTTAAGAAAACAGCTCCACCTTCAGAAACGGCCATAAAGTTAATCAATGGTCGTCTTTGTGCATCCGTCCATCCATCACATATAAGACTAATACCTTTTTCCTTCCACATTCCCTTTATAGGTTGTAACAACCTCTCTATGTTTGCTCGTTCTTTTTGCAGCAATGTAGTCCTCAAAGCATTATATCCCGGAGGTATGTAACCTGGAATTGAATTCTTACTAGCTAAGGTGAATGCATTCACATAATGAGGGTTCCTAGCTAGATGAAAGGCCAATCCACCAGAATAAAACATTCGAGCAATTTCACTATCTAAATTCTCTCGAGCAGCTAGATTGAATGATTGTTCTAAAGGGCCTTTTCTTCTTTTTGAACCTAAATTATGACCTTGAAGTGATGTTGTGTTTGGCCCAAATGAAGATGCTAGTGTTTGAGAACTAGGTGGCAGTGGGACTGTTTTTGGTTGCATCTTAAGTTTCGCATCTTCAACTATTTTCGCATTTCAAAGAAGATGTTGTAGTGCTACTTTAGGACATACTCAAATTCCTTGCCCACCTAGTTTCAACAAATGCGCCTTAACCCTAGAGTATGACCCTTAAATGTAACATTACAAAATTACACACAAAACTAACATTCCCACCTCCTTCAACAGTTTTTGGTAATTTAGTAACATATCTCCAAAGAGGAGTGTTACTATCATCTTGAGACACACTAGCATTGGTAACATTATTTGATGAGTCAACACTTCCACTACCACTTTGAGATGCCATAATTAATGTGGGTGATTGACTCAATTAAACAACGATCAAGTAAAAATAGTAGAAGAAATTGAGATAAAAACTAAATCCCAAAACCCAAGAATAAATAACCCTCAAAACTTAAATACAAAATTTCTAAGGTTATAAAAGTGTCTATTTATAGACTAAATTTATAAGTAGAATAAATTATACTAATAAATATAAAATATATTATACTAATAAATATTAAATCTTCTAGAAAGAGAATATATTTTGTTTAACTTAACTTGCACACAATATCTTATTTTATTTAATAAGAATTTAAATCACACATATATTTATTAATTTATAATTAAAATTAATTTTTAAAATATTTTAATGTAATAAATACTAGACAAATATTATATATTTATTAAATATGAATATTATATATTTATTAAATATGAATAATTGAATATAAATACTTAAAAACTTCAAGTCTCCCATGCCTCGTCATCGTGTAGACTCTAAATGGTTTTCCATTGTTAAATTATAACCTCGATAATATCTATCCGATTTATTGCAAATTGGCTAAAGTTTCAGACTTTCAGTCTTCTCCTCTTCGGTCACTCAAAAGTGAAATCAATACTGTTTACTATTCTTCTTGACGGTTGGTTAAATCCAGAGTATGAACACTACAGCATATTGTTTTGGACATCCTGGTTTAACTCAAAACCCCTTTTATCCTTCTTATGAAAATTGAAAATCTTTGTTCGATCATCTTGGGAAGAAGTCGATCCCACTTTTTAATCAATCCATTTCGTAATCTCTTTAACCTAACAAAATGTTAAAATAATTCATAAATAGTTTTTTATTGGATTGGGTATCTTTGTCTTGTTGTCTGCTGAAAGTTTGCATTTTTCTTGGATTGTTACTTGTTACCCTCATTTTTAACATCCGGTTTTTTAGTTTAAAGCTTTTCATATTCTTTCCGGTGTTTTTAAGACAATCCCATTCGGTTGTTGCGTTGGGAGAGTGCCTCCTTTCCTTGCTCTTTTTTCAATCTCGCTTTTTTCAAACTCGCAAATAAAAGTCGCCAGACGGAGTGTCATTGTCCGACACGCTTTCAAAGCGTGTCCGAGACGTATCCGGCCGTGTCGTGGCGTGTCGATGTCGACATCGGTACGACACACCGATTGACGAGAGGGTTCTACCGTGTCGGTGCTTCCTAGTTGGGGTGTGAACTGCTTGCCGTTGCTTCGATCCTTTGTTGTCTTGGTTAGTAGTTTGAGCTCTTGTTTTACGTAAATTTTGAGTTTTAGCATATGTTTGGTTGCCTAGAAAATGGAGGATGATGCTATGGAAATTTTCTTTTGAGCAGTTGAGTAAAAGCTATGATAGTTTTCGGCTCTGTCAACTTTTTTCTATGCTAGTTTATTTGTGTTTTCATTAAATTAGTTTCATACGTTTCTCACTAATTGTGGATTTGTGTTAGTTTTTCACATTTAGGGCCAGTTTGGCAATGCTTTTGAGAAGTGCTTTTGAGAAGTGCTTTTAAGAAATGCTTTTGAGAAGTGCTTTTGAGAAGTGCTTTTCAAAAATTTAAGTGTTTGACATTCTTTGTCAAAAGTGCTTTTGAGAAGTAAAATGTCTATTTTAGACATGATATTATAAAGTAACAAATATGTATTTAAATAATGTTCAAATTAGTTAATATTATGATATTTTAGTAAAAATATAAAAATAATTTATTACAATTTATTGTTAATATTTTAATAAATAATATTAATTTTAAATATTTCTAAGTAATTAATATTAATTATTTATTAAATTTAATTAGAATATATAAATTATATTTAAATATTTAGATATAATAATTAAATATTTGTAATTAAACATTGTCACAATTGTATTATTTTAAAAATTATTATTTTTATTTTTAATGCTTTTAATACATTCGTAAAGCTCATATTAGATATTAATATAACATAGAAAACATAAATGTAACAAATTAAAATATTACATATATTTGGATTAAAGTTTCAAAAGGGATAATATTTATATACCAAATATAAATACAAAAATTTTACAATAGCATTTACAATAAATTATCTACAAACTTGGTGGCATGAAATTCTGGTTTTATCGTAAAATCAGATATATAAAACTGAACAGGAGAAATACATTATAAAAGAATCACAAGTTCATTCTAAGGATTTCCCAGTAGAAGCTTCTATAACACAACACAGCTATAGTCATCCATGCCAAGAAGGTGATGATCTTGGGAAGCCTGGTAGATCAACATACTGAGGTGACAATGACATGGCTGGCTCCTTCATCAATGTAACTCAAACTATCTAAATTGATCCCGCCTTTCAAGGTCCATTTGCCCGTTGTTAAATACATACTGCAACAAATCCAACAAGAAAACATACACAAGATTAGGTGAAGTTGTTTTCTCTTAGCAAACCCTGTACATGTCAGGATTTCACACCTAGCAACTATCACACAAAAGAAAAATATTAAATCAACTTAAATTCTTAAATTACTTAAATTCTTGCAAAATTATCTTGAGCTCATATGAAGCTCATTCCAAGGAGCTTTTCTATATTTTCCTTAAAATAACAAGAAACGATTAGACAACGACATTAATTGAAATTTCACAACCATGCAAATGCAACAACGAATCTGAAAACAACTTAAAATTCTCACAATCAAAACATAAATCAAGAGAAACAAATCGATCTCATATGGATTTGAAGCGGAAGGTCCAAAAGGAAAAACTAAAATAAGACAATTGAATTGCATCTCGATGGAACAGATCAAATCTATCGAAGCAAAAAACATGCAAGCAGAAAATCCAAAAGTAAGATCAAAACTATGAACAAATAAATGAACCGATGAGCATATATATATATATATATATATATAGCTTTCTAATATCAAAAGTAGCAACTAGATTATGCAAAAATACAAAAGTAGCAAATAGCTAACAAGCTAAACAATTAGCCGATATTGAATAAACATTATGCAAAAAGTCACAGAAACATAATAATTTCAAGGAAGACCCTAGATACTGGGATTGATGTTAAAAATACAGAAATGAAGTACAACAACTAGATTAGATTATAGGAACATGCTAATTTGAAGCAATAGAAAGCACGAAAAGTTTGTCAAGTCATCATCACTATCCATGTTGATTAAGGGTAAATATGGATGAATACTGCCTGAATTGAAGAAAACACATTAAGCAATTTTCAACAGAGGAACCATCATGTGCTATAAAAGAAGGGGTGGAGGTGAGGTCATTTAAAAAAGTCAATTCAATGATAACATCTATCAACACCAAACAATTTAGAAGCTTACTTTATCAACACCAAACAGAGGAAAAATTTTATTTTGGAATAGAATGGAAAAAACCAAGAAAGAGCTTGGTAATCCCTAAAACGAAAGTGGGAAAAAGCAAAAGCAAAGACAAGGGCTCATGACCAGGTGAACACGAATTACATTCCAACATCCTAATAGTGCCTCTTATAGTAAATAGAGGGAAAAACAAGGCCATTACCTTTACTCTTCCATCATGTTTAGAGGTAAGACCATTGGACATTTGATTTCCACCATGTCGATTTTTACTAGACTTGCCGATTTACGCAGCTTGGTGTGGTGGATGATCACCATTTCCACGGAGAAATGGCTAATGCCAATCAGCAAATGAACAACGATTTAATAGACAGAGACATGCACATAATAATAGCAGTCACTTCGGCTTGGTGGCAAGCAGAATCATAATTCAAGACAAACTTACAACATATCCAGTGGAAATAAATATATGTTCCAAAGACAAGAACAAGAAGAAAGCTCAATAATTAATATCACGTGTGTTATGTAATTAAGCCACCAAACCATCCAAGTATCCAAACCAACTCATTTTATGAAGGAGAGACATCAAGACCACAAGGTTTTTTTCTTTCTTTTATTAATTTTCATTTTTTACTATCAAACAAAAGATAAATAAATCACTTCTTTTCCTCAAGCTTCTTCGCCTCTTTTATTTTCTTTTCCTTTATGGTTCTTTTACTTCACCTCTATACCATGCCTTAGTCCAATAAAATTTTCCATTAAGATTGTTAAAGGAAATTGAAAGACATCTAGTATTGAGGTAAGCCATCCCATTACTCATCAAAGATCCATCGCCCTCATACTTTCTCTCTAATTACTCTATCTAGGAACTAGAATACTTTTATCCCGATCGCCATCGTCTTATTAATAAGTATCATCCGTAAAAACTCTTCATGCATTATTACCACACATTTGTACTAAATTCCACTCAGATTGACCTCATTCCTATACTTAAGTATTTAAGCGCCAAAAGCATAACTCATTCACCAACCAAAAGTTTAAAAGAAATTTTATGGAGAAATATATCTAATATCGCTTGCTTTCGAAAACACTTATATCACTTATCTTTAACTAAAGCAAGCATCATGCCTCCAAAGAAACAGGAAAGGATAAAATAGAAGTAAAAGTTATAAAGAAGCAAGCATCATTAAGAACCTAATGCTTAATGCTAAAAAATGAAAATTTTCAATATCATGTAGAATCTGCTTGCTAAACCAAGGCAAATAATGCAATTAACATGTATTACAAAGAAACAACAACCAATTACTAGTATTATGATAATGATGCGGAGGTGGTTCCCATTCCATAAGTCAACATGTACAACAATAATCCATCAACTATGTATATAAAAATTATTGAATCACATTACTAAGAAACTAATAAATAGGAAAATAATGCGGTGTATAGGACGATTTGTAATCTTGCACTTTGTTCTAATATTTCAAATTTTATTACATATATATTAATTTTTCAGATTCTTTTCAATTGAAATTTATAAAAACAAAAAAAGAGCGAGATCACTGAATCACCGATGACGTAAGGATTCATTTAGAGCAAATTGGAAACACACTGTTATGGAACAAAATAGAAAGCCAGAAGAAAAGCAGAAAAAGAAAGGAGGATGAAATAGAAGCAGAGAATTCAGGGAGAAAATAGAAGAAATAGAGAGAGAATAGCAAGGAGGAGGAGAAAGGAAGAAGAAGGGAGACGAAACAGATTTAATTCATCAAAAATGCATAATAGAAGAAGGGAGACCCCAAATTAATATTATTCATTTTAGTTTCTGACAATGTAATCAAAACTCGACGCAAGTTTATCAAATTAAATTTACCTTGACCCACTGCAATTCCCAGATTCAGGACAAAGTTTAGTTCTTGGCAAATCCTTTTTCTTCTTCTTCAACTCCAATCCAAGCCCGAGTCCTCCATTTTCTTTCAACAATTTCCCCAATTTCACACACCTTTCACAGCAAATTCTTTCAAAACATCTGCCAATATATCAAAGCAAATAAGAAAAAATTCCATAACTGTAACACTCCAAACCCGGTCTATGCGTTAAGATGAGATTTGGTTTGTTACATAGATCGAACTATCTTAATAATTTAGGTGAATCGGTAATTACAAAATCATTTTAAAAATAAAGCTTAATAAAAACCAAAAAAAAATAATTTAAGTTCGATGAATATGAGAAAACATTAGTTGGAATCTCATCATTTAATATTAAATTGCCAAAACCTTAAAGTAATTTTTTTTATAAGAGTTCAAAGTATTTGAAAATAAGAATAGATAAAAAAATCTCATATGTTTGAAAACCCAAAGTATTTTAAGAAAACATTATAGAATAAACATAAGCCCATATTAATTATCCAAAACATAATTTAAATCCATCCACATAAAATCCATAAATCATTAATAGAGGCCTTATTACATCATACCCAAAATAGCAAATTAAAGAAAGTATTTATTAAAAGTTCAAAGTTTATTAAACCCATGTTTGCAGTATGGCCTCCACGAAGTCATCCTCGGCCCAAGTCCACGTCAATTTCCATTACTTGAGATGAAAAATTTGAGGAGTGAGTTACTCGTAACTCAAAGGTATAACTACTTACTTTATCCACTAGGCCAGATCATCAAGTCATAATTTTGGGCTTGAGCCCATAAACAGGTTTAACAATATAAATAATGAGATGCATGCAAAAATGAAATTTCCCACCCAAACCTAATTTCCATCCGCTACACACCACCCGTACCAACCATCACACCTGTGGGGATCAAGTCAACCCACCCCGCCAACACACCAATCGTAGGCATAAAGCCATTTTTATATTTGTGGCAGAGCCACCGAACTAGTTTGTGACAAAGTTACCGAACTAGAGGCATTGAGCCATTAAAATATTTGTGGCAGAGCCACCGAACTAGAGGCAATGAGCCATTTAATTATTTTGTGGCAAAGCCACCGAACTAGAGGCAATCAGCCATTTAATTATTTTGTGGCAAAGCCACCGAACTAGAGTTTGGCAACAGGCCTTTCTTCTCTTCACCATTAATCCCATCCCATGCAACATGTATGCAAAATAATATATATACATATGATGATTTTAGCAAAAAGGCCCAATTTACATATGAGTCAATATTTCAGGTTTTTATTAAGGCCCATAATACAAAATATCATTTAGCCCATTTAACAATCTAGAAACTTTGGCCCATTTAACGATCTAGCAGGGATTTCGGCCCATTTAACGATCTAGTATAGATTTCAGCCCATTTAACAATCTAGTATAGATTTCGGCCCATTTAACGATCTAGCAGAGATTTCAGCCCATTTAACGATCTAGCAGAGATTTCAGCCTATTTAACGATCTAGTAGGGATTTCGGCCCATTTAACGATCTAGTATAGATTTTGGCCCATTTTATAATCTAACAGGATTTTCGGCCCATTTACACATGAGACATAAAATTTACATTTTACCAACTAACTCATCGGGGGCATTTTTGTAATTTTACAACTTTAACCGTTTTCATGTAATTTCACCAAAATACCAATTATTACCTATTGTACCGATTTTTTCGACTTTATGATCTTTCTTAATACTACGGTATAACATCTAACCTGAGATAAGTGTGAAGTTACACACCTTGTTATCGTGAGTATTAAACCTTCCCGCTCGTCAACACCTAAACGTAACACGAACCATTAGAACACTTTCATTTATTAAAATACACTATTGGTAAACGATCTAAATCTTTACCCTTTTGATTTTGAACCACTTCTATTTTTGGTTTCTCCTCGATTGTTGATTCGTTGCCCGATAAGAATCCACGAACCAACAAAGGCTCGGGAGTACGAATAACCTCAAACAATTGATTCTCCTCGGATGAAGGTCCGCAACTCGTGGAAAATCCGGATTCTAAACGCCTTCGTTTATACTTAGGGGATTAGCGGAACCGCCCTCTTCAAAAACTATGGATCGCCTTTTTCGCCTTTATCTTGAATGTCTCTAAAGACATAAGATCATTGGTCTGACTAAATATTATCGAAATATGGCTAACGATTTATAAGATTTGAGATTGGCTTACCACGATTATCTTCGTTCCTCGAAGAAACGATCGAGCGATTATGTCCCTATAACGAAATCGATTACATAACTAACTAATCCAATATAATGAATAAAGTGAGAATCCTTTGAATAATCTCCTTACCTTAACTTGAGATCGATTCCAATGTTCCCCAATACTCAAGACACTTTGAGTTTCTGCCCTCCAAAAATCTCACTATGCCCACGATTGAAAAGAAAATCGAGTGTGAAGAATTTGGTTATGACCAACAAAGAAATGAAAAAGATTTTGGCACAAGAGCATATTAACATTCGGCCAGGGGTGAAAGTATTGGAGAGATTTTAATGAAGAAGAAAATAAAAGAATGGGAAAATGGAAGTGATATGATTCGGTTTCAAGAGAGAAAGAGAAAAAGAAAAGAGAAGAAAAGAGAACTTAGTTTAGAAGAAAAGTGCATTTGACTTTGGGGAGGAAAATGAGAAAAAGAAAAGAAAGAAGAATCCTTGCTTGCATAAGTGCTTTCGGTCACAATGAGAAAAGACTTGGGAGAGAAAAGAGCTTCTAAACCGAAATGGTCAAAAGAAAATGACACAAAATGAGTTGCTTACTCAAGGATGTTGGCAAATTTCGCTAGAGAGAAATGAATGGAGAGGAAATATGTTTTGCTAAAAAATGACCAAAGTGAAAGTGTTTCACCAACACTAAAGCCTACCAAAACAATCAACCCAAAACCGGCCATCCCCCCTAGCCTCTATGCCGTCCAAATACATGGTCAAAAGGCCATTAGGAAGTTTCCAAAACATCTCCCTAATCTTAAGCCTTATCCTCCTCCTTTTTCCTTCAGTTGGAGAGACAAAATCCCCCAATTCAAGACATTCTATCCCCTATCTTAAGCTTTCCATAATCCTTAGTCTTCTTACCAAAAAAAACAATCCAACTCATCCTAATCTTATCCCTAGCCGACACATGCTATGCTAAAGCAAAAAAAATAAAATTCTTTAATTGCATGCTAGGTGATTCGAACTCCTTCCCTCATGTCCAACTTATGACGCCATCACCACTTTGTCACTAGCTCATCTTATGCCATCTTTTAGTACTTAATTAACTTAAGTTTCATGGTCACCTAATTTCTTTACACTAAAGTACACTTTACTAATATTTATTCTAACTCCAAGTAAACCCGAGCTAACACTTAGCATCATAATGATAATCGTATATTTAGGATGTTACAATTCTACCCCCTTAAAGAAAATTTCATCCTCGAAATTTACTTGATTAAAAGAGGTGAGGATATTGTTGCCGAATTGCATCTTCAGGCTCCCACGTAGCTTCCTCCACTCCATGATTACGCCATAAAACTTTGACCAACGGCACAGTCTTCTTTCTTAGCACTTTAACATCCCGGTCTAAAATTTCCACTGGTTCTTCCTCAAAAGACAAGTTTGATTTCAATTTCACTTCCTCTACCGGTACTATGTGAGATGGATTCGATCTATAGCATCTCAGCATGGAAACATGGAAAACGTTATGAATTTGACTCAACTTCGGAGGTAATTCAATCTGATAAGCCACTGGACCAACACGCTTCATCACACGATATGGCCCGATGAACCTAGGGCTCAACTTTCCCTTCTTTCCAAATCTGAAAATTTTCTTCCAAGGTGACATCTTCAGAAAGGCCTGCTCTCCCATAGGAAACTCGATATCCTTGCGCTTCAGGTCTGCATATGACTTCTGTCTATCCGAAGCTTCCTTTAACCGTGCTCGAATAAATTTTACCTTTTCCTCTATTTCAGATATCATCTCAGGACCCAACATCTGCCGTTCGCCCAATTCAGTCCAACAAGTAGGAGTACGGCACCTACGACCATACAATGCCTCATAAGGTGCCATCTGAATGCTAGACTGATAGCTATTGTTATACGTGAATTCTGCCAATGGTAGAAAATCCTCCCAACTACCTCTGAAGTCGATTACACATCCCCTTAACATGTCTTCCAATATCTGAATTACTCTTTCCGACTGACCATCAGACTGAGGATGAAAAGCCGTACTGAAGTTTAACTTTGTTCCCAAAGCTTCATGCAGAGCTTTCCAAAATCGTGATGTAAATCTAGGATCCTTGTCTGATATAATAGACACTGGTACCCCATGCAACCTCACGATTTCAGATACATACAACTTTGCCAATTTCTGTAATGAATAATCCGTACGAACTGGAAGAAAATGAGCAGTCTTCGTCAATCGATCAACTACTACCCGTACAGAATTTTTCTTAGTAGGTGTTAAAGGTAACTCACTAACAAAATCCATTGTTATTCACTCCCATTTCCGAAGAGGAATCTTTACTGGTTGTAACAAACCTGACGGCAATTGATGCTCCGCCTTCACTTGTTGACAAGTCAAACATTTTCCTACAAACTCAAAAATCTCACGCTTCAACCCTGGCCACCAATACTATTCATGGAGATCTCGATACATCTTATTTCCTCCGGGGTGCATAGCATAAGGGCTACTGTGCCTCCCGTAGAATCATTTGCCTCAATTTTGAGTCTTTAGGCATACAAACCCTTCCACGAAAACATAGCACTCCATTCGTGTTTATACCAAAATCCTCTATTTCACCCCTTTCAACCTGCTGAAATAAGGGTCCCAACTTTTTATCTGATATCTACTTTTCCTGGATTTGTTCTAACCACAGAGGCTTCACCTGAAGTTCTGCTAACAGACTACCATCCTCATACAAACTCAAATGAGCAAACATTGCTCTCAATTCAGATACCGCCTTACGACTTAATGCGTCAGCTACCACGTTAGCCTTTCCAGGATGATACTCGATTGAGAAATCATAATCCTTTAATAATTCCACCCATCTCCGTTGTCTCAAATTCAACTCCTTTTGAGTAAGGAGGTACTTGAGACTCTTATGATCTGTATAAATGATAGACTTCTCACCGTAGAGATAGTGCCTCTAAATCTTTAAAGCAAATACCACTGCAGCTAACTCCAAATCATGAGTACGTAGTTTACTTCGTGTGGTCTTAACTGTCGAGAAGCATAAGCCACCACCTTTCCATTTTGCATCAGCACACAACCCAAACCCGTGTGAGATGTGTCACAATAAACGATAAATTCTTTTCCAGCCTCAGGCTGAATCAAAACTGGTGCTTCCGTCAGAATCTTCTTTAATTTCTTGAAACTCTCTTGTTGCTTTTCGGTCAAACATACGGTACCCCTTCCGCAATGAGCTTTAGTTAGGTGCAAAGAATTAACGAAAATCCCTCAACGAAGCGTCTATAATAACTAGCCAAACCCAAGAAACTCTGAATTTTAGCTACCGATTTTGGTGGTTTCCAATCCAGTACAGCTTCAATCTTCCGAGGATCCACCCTTATTCCCTCAGCTGATACCACATGACCCAAGAATGTCACTTTCTTTAGCCAAAATTCACATTTACTGAATTTGGCATAAAGTTACTTATCACGAAGTAGCTGTAATTCTATACGTAAATGCGTGCCATGCTTCTCATCATTTCTTGAATAAACCAAAATGTCATCTATGAACACTACCACAAATCGGTCTAAATATGGTTGAAAGACTTGGTTCATCATGTCCATAAATGCGCTAGTGCATTGGTTAACCCAAACGGCATCACCAAAACTCATAATATCCATAACGAGGTCTGAATGTCGTCTTATAAATATCCGCTTCTTTCACCTTAAGTTGGTGATAACCCGATCTCAAATTAATTTTGAGAAAAGCAAGCTCCTTTCAATTGATCAAATAGGTCATCAATTCTCGGCAAAGGATACCTATTCTTGATCGTCAATTTATTCGATTCTTGATAATCAATGCACATACGCATCGATCCATCCTTCTTCTTAACGAACAAAACCGTGCTCCCACGGAGACACACTCGGTCGAATAAATCCCGATCCAACAATTCTTGAATTTGAGCTTTAAGCTCCACCAACTCCTTGGTGCCATTCTATAAGGAGCAATGGACACTGGAGCCGCTTTCGCAAAAGCTCAATGCCAAATTCTACTTCCCGATCCGAGGTATACCGGGAAGTTCATCGGAAATACATCCGAAATTCCTTTACCGTTCTCACATTATCCACAGATAACTCTTTGGCATCCAAAGCCCAAATAAAGCTAGAATGCTCCATATCCCTTCCGCACCAACTTCTCGCCTTCAACGCAGATACCACATTTGCCAAGTAATTCCTTCGTTCGCTTATCATTATTACTTCCTTATCATCCAAGTTCTTAATGACATCCGCTTTTCAAAGACAATCCAAATGCGCCCGATGCTTAACTAACCCATCCATGCCTAGAATGAGATCGAACTTGCCGAAAGGCAATTCCATCAAATTCGCCGTAAATACTTCTTCTTGAATTTCTAAGGCACGCCTCTAAATAGTTTATTTACATTACCGATCGTCCTAAAGGACTAATTATCGTCATCTCACTATCGGTAATTTGATTCTAGATTCAAGTTTCCAGATATGACACTAGCAACATACGAGTGGGTAGAACCAATATCTATTAAGCGATAGAATAGTACATCAAGATGAAGAACGCACCGCTTATTACATCAAGTGCATTGCCATCCTTACGGCGTCTAACCGCATAGACCAATCTCGGCCGTCTTGCATCTCGTTTACCTCTAGGACCATTACCTCGACCGGTGCACCTTGACCACGTCCATTTCATTACCACCACGACCGGTCCACGACCTCTCGATGGTCACGAGTACCTCGGTGCCTACGTGCATTAGTATTACAAACTTTCTGAGTCGTATCCATACGTCGAGGGCAATTTCTATATTGGTGATCCATTGAACCACATTTGTAACAAGCGCCCGTTTTCCTCTAGCACTCTGCAAAATGCCTTTTTCCACATTCAGCACAATCTCGACTTTGATTATTAGCTACAAGTGCTCTACCTTGAGCTGGTTCATCATTCCGAGGCCTCTTCAAAAACCTTTTTGAAGAACCCGACTACTTTATATCTCTCTTGCTTCTAAATCTTTCCCGATTCTGACGTTCTGAGTTCTTAGCCTCTTCGCTATCTTGGCTTTCCACAAGCGTGGCAAAAGTTCTAACTTGTTGTGGGGCAATCGGGACCCATAACTCATCATTCAAATTCATCCTCAAAACGCATACAACGCTCATGATCCGTTGATGCTATTGTCCGAGCATAGCGACTCAAACGTAAAACTCAAATTTTATATACGCGCCTTTGTCTTATTCCCTTGTATTAGATTCAGAATTCCTTCCTTCGGGCATCCACATAACTTGTTCCTACATACTTCCCTTGGAAGGCGCTTTGAAGAATTCCCAAGTAATCAATGTAGCCTCGGTGCCCTCTCGAACGAGAAGCCACCATTGATACGCCTCGTCTCTTAGCAAAGACACGCTCCTTTCGGTTTACGCTGACATTGCATTCCATATCATCCATAATCGCTCCACGACTTGAGCCAATATCCGCCACATTCGAGCTACACCAAAACTCCTCTAAAAACTTCGCATGATTAGACTTGAGTCGTTTTGATATCGACCCACGAGTTGTTGGCCCAACTCTAGTTCCAGTGACCCTTTTCAGGACTCGCAGCATTGCTCGTGTCAAAGCATTATCTTCTTCCATATGATCATGTGATCCTGTCTCACTCTCAAATGACGCAAGTGCATCCATTTCTGGCATATGATTTGGTGCTTCAGTTGCACCTCTAACACCTAGTCCTCTACCACGGCCACGTCTCACAAGTCCACAACCACGCCCTCTAGTGCTCATGATGACTAATTCGATTTAATCGATTACAAGTTTTATGAATCGTAAAATTGTTTGATGTTTATTAACGATGTTTTATGAGATTTGAGAGATAAAGTTGTTTTCGCAACCACATCCTATAGTCTCAATCTCACAATTTTCAACATCTAAAACTAGCGCCTCTAGAGTGTTCCTATGATCATATCGTCCTCATAATAATTATTCAAGAATTGAATACTTACTTGACTTGGTGCTTGGATGCTTGTGGTGCCATACTAATCTTTAAAACATAGTTGAAATAATTTGAAGTTATTTGTTGAACCCAACCACACCGAAGTTTTGAAACGGCTCGTACCATTTATCGTAACACTCCAAACCCGTCTACACGTTAAGATGAGATTTGGTTTGTTACATAGATCGAACTATCTTAATGATTTAGGTGAATCGGTAATTACAAAATCATTTTAAAAATAAAGTTTAATAAAACCAAAAAAATAATTTAAGTTCGATGAATATAAGAAAACATTAGTTGGAATCTCATCATTTAATATTAAATTGCCAAAACCTTAAAGTAATTTTTTTATAAGAGTTCAAAGTATTTGAAAATAAGAATAGATAAAAAATCTCATATGTTTGAAAACCCAAAGTATTTTAAGAAAACATCATAGAATAAACATAAGCCCATATTAATTATCCAAAACATAATTTAAATCCATCCATATAAAATCCATAAATCATTAATAGAGGCCTTATTACATTATACCCAAAATAGCAAATTAAAGAAAGTATTTATTAAAAGTTCAAAGTTTATTAAACCCATGTTTGCAGTATGGCCTCCACGAAGTCATCCTCGGCCCAAGTCCACGTCAATTTCCATTACCTGAGATGAAAAATTTGAGGGAATGAGTTACTCAGAACTCAGTTCATAACTCACTTACTTTATCCACTGGGCCAGATCATCAAGTCATAATTTTGGGCTTGAGCCCATAAACAGGTTTAACAATATAAATAATGAGATGCATGCAAAAATGAAATTTCCCACCCAAACCTAATTTCCATCCGCTACACACCACCCGTACCAACCATCACACCTGTGGGGATCAAGTCAACCCACCCCGCTAACACACTAATCGTAGGCATAAAGCCATTTTTATATTTGTGGCAGAGCCACCGAACTAGATTGTGACAAAGTCACAGAACTAGAGGCATTGAGCCATTAAAATATTTGTGGCAGAGCCACCGAACTAGAGGCAATGAGCCATTTAATTATTTTGTGGCAAAGCCACCGAACTAGAGGCAATCAGCCATTTAATTATTTTGTGGCAAAGCCACCGAACTAGAGTTTAGCAACAGGCCTTTCTTCTCTTCACCATTAATCCCATCCCATGCAACATGTATGCAAAATAATCTATATACATATGATGATTTTAGCAAAAAGGCCCAATTTACATATGAGTCAATATTTCAGGTTTTTATTAAGGCCAATAATACAAAATATCATTTAGCCCATTTAACAATCTAGCAACTTTGGCCCATTTAACGATCTAGTAGGGATTTCAGCCCATTTAACGATCTAGTATAGATTTCGGCCCATTTAACAATATAGTATAGATTTCGGCCCATTTAACGATCTCGCAGAGATTTCGGCCCATTTAACGATCTAGTAGAGATTTCGGCCCATTTAACGATCTAACAGGGATTTCGGCCCATTTAACGATCTAGTATAGATTTCGGCCCATTTTATAATCTAACAGGGTTTTCGGCCCATTTACACATGAGACGTAAAATTTACATTTTACCAACTAACTCATCGAGGGCATTTTCGTAATTTTCAAAACTTTAACCGTTTTCATGTAATTTCACCAAAAATACCAATTATTACCTATTGTACCGATTTTGTCGACTTTACGATTTTGCTTAATACTACGGTATGACATCTAACCCGAGATAAGTGTGAAGTTACACACCTTGTTATCGTGAGTACTAAACCTTCCCGCTCGTCAACACCTAAACGTAACATGAACCATTAGAACACTTTCATTTATTAAAATACACTATTGGTAAACGATCTAAATCTTTACCCTTTTGATTTTGAACCACTTCTATTTTTGGTTTCTCCTCGATTGTTGATTCGTTGCCTGATGAGAATCCACGAACGAACAAAGGCCCAGGAGTACGAATAACCTCGAACAATTGATTCTCCTCGGATGAAGGTCCGCAACCCGGTGGAAAATCCCGGATTCTCAAACGCCTTCGTTTATACTTAGGGGATTAGCGGAATCGCCCCTCTTTCGAAGAGTATGGACTGTCCTTTTCGCTTTATCTTGAATGTCTTTAAAGACATAAGATCATTAGTCCGACTAAATATTATCCAAATATGGCTAACGATTTATGAGATTTGAGATTGGCTTACCACGATTATCTTCGTTCCTCGAAGAAACAATCGAGCGATTATGTCCCTATAACGAAATCGATTAAATAACTGACTAATCCAATATAATGAATAAAGTGAGAATCCTTTGAATAATCTCCTTACCTTAACTTGAGATCGACTCCAATGTTCCCCAATACTCAAGACACTTTGAGTTTCTACCCTCCAAAAATCTCATTATGCCCACGATTGAAAGGAAAATCGAGTGTGAAGAATTTGGTTATGACCAATAAAGAAATGAAAAAGATTTTGGCACAAGAGCATATTAACATTCGGCCATGGGTGAAAGTATTGGAGAGATTTTAATGAAGAAGAAAATAAAAGAATGGGAAAATGGAAGTGATATGATTCGGTTTCAAGAGAGAAAGAGAAAAAGAAAAGAGAAGAAAAGAGAACTTAGTTTAGAAGAAAAGTGCATTCGGCTTTGGGGAGGAAAAATGAGAAAAAAGAAAAGAAAGAAGAATCCTTGCTTGCATAAGTGCTTTCGGTCACAATGAGAAAAGACCTGGGAGAGAAAAAGAGCTTCTAAACCGAAATGGTCAAAAGAAAATGACACAAAAATGAGTTGCTTACTCAAGGATGTTGGCAAATTTCGGCTAGAGAGAAAATGAATGGAGAGGAAATATGTTTTGCTAAATAGAATGACCAAAGTGAAAGTGTTTCACCAACACTAAAGCCTACCAAAACAATCAACCCAAAACCGGCCATCCCCCCTAGCCTCTATGCCATCCAAATACATGGTCAAAAGGCCATTAGGAAGTTTCCAAAACATCTCCCTAATCTTAAGCCTTATCCTCCTCCTTTTTCCTTAAGTTGGAGAGACAAAATCCCCCAATTCAAGACATTCTATCCCCTATCTTAAGCTTTCCATAATCCTTAGTCTTCTTACCAAAAAAAACAATCCAACTCATCCTAATCTTATCCCTAGCCGACACATGCTATGCTAAAGCAAAAAAAATAAAATTCTTTAATTGCATGCTAGGTGATTCGAACTCCTTCCCTCATGTCCAACTTATGGCGCCATCACCACTTTGTCACTAGCTCATCTTATGCCATCTTTTAGTACTTAATTAACTTAAGCTTCATGGTCACCTAATTTCTTTACACTAAAGTACACTTTACTAATATTTATTCTAACTCCAAGTAAACCCGAGCTAACACTTAGCATCATAATGATAATCGTATATTTAGGATGTTACAATAGCAGACGTTAAGAGATCATGTAATAAATTTTTTTTTTACCTTCAAAGCTGACAAGTCTATAAACTTGACAAAAAAAGAAATGGAAAAAAAAAAAAGAAGTGCATCGTCTATTTGGAGAAGAAAAGGGGAAAAGGGATAAAAATGTAAGACAGGTGCAAAAGTCCTTTTACAGAGAGAAAAAGCTAAAATTTTTGGCTTCTCCATCTGTGAAAAGTGCTTCTCCAACGTTGAAATATTTCCCCCACTGGCCTCCGTTCTTTATTCCGTTTCACTGAAAAGTCCTTTTTTGCCCAAAAGTCCATCACTGATGGAGCAACGAACGGGGCCTTAGTAGTTTGCTTTGGATTGAGTTTAAGCTTTCTCTCCCTAAACCCATAAGAAAAAAAGTAAAGAGATTAGGATGTTTTTGCTTTTTGCAAATTCTCTCACTTTAATTTTAGAATTTTAAATAATTTTACAAATTCTAATTATTTTATTTATTTTAATGATTTTTTAAATTTATTATTAAAAACTTCAAAAAATTATATTTTAGCTATGGATAAAGGGCCAAATTATTTATTAACCCTTTGAATTAGCATGTTATATCATCCCTTTAGCGGAAGTTAACGAATGTGTTAACGAATGTGTGATCAAAATGTTGCAATTTGTTAATATTAGTAATTATTATGTAACTTTTAAATATTAGGTGGCTGATCCGTAATTTTAAATAAAATTTACGGATTATTAGTATAATTTATCTTATTTTTATTACTCAATTTGAGTGGAAAGTTAAAGAAAAAAGTTAAAAAATAAAATGTAAAATATTTTTTACTTTATTTATATTTTTATAAATTAATTTATAAAATGGTATAATTATAAAAGATAATTTTAATAAATTATTTCTTGGGTAAACTATCAAAATAGTCACTTTTGTTTGTCTTAGGTTACATTTTAGTCATTTATGTTTGAAATGTTACATTTTAGTCAATTCGTTATCGTGTTGTAACATTTTAGTCATTGAGCCGTTTATTGACATTAATAGTGTAATGGTAAGCTAACGTGACACGTTAAATCATCATTTCAAATGAAAATTTTAGGTTAAATTCTACAATTGATCTCTATACTTTTTTTTATTTTAAGCAATTTATTTTTTTCTTTTTGTTCATTTAACTTTTTTTTTTCTCTTTCTTTTTCACTCTCTTTTGATTCTCCTCCTCTTTTCCTTCCTTCTTCATTTTTTCTATTTGTTAAATTTATGATAGACAAGCTTGCCTCACTCAAAAATTAAATTGTTCCAAAAAAATAAAAGTATAGGAACTAGTTTGAACAAATGAAAAGCATAGGAAAACTACATTAAAAGGAATAGAGAAGAGAGAAAAACAAAGAGAGAAGCAGAAGAAATTAAAAAAAAAGTTAAAAGAACATAAAAGAAAAAAATTAAATTTCTCAAAACAAAAAAAAATATGGGGATCAATTGTATAAATTAACCTAAAATTTTTATTTGAAATGATGATTTAATGTGTCACGTCAACTTACTGCTATAATCGTTAATTAATAAATGTTGACTAAAATGTTATAATGCAATAACGTAAGTGATTAAAACGTAACATTTTAAACATATATAAATAAAATGTAATCTAAAGTAAACAAAAATAATTATTTTAATAATTTACTCTTATTTATTATGCTTTCTATCATTTAACCAAATAAAAATAATTAAATTTAATTTTAATGATTTAAACAAAATAATATAGTACCTATTCTTTCTTGAACATTCTTTATCTCTCTCTCTCTCTATATATATTAATGTTATTGGAATTGGAGATAAGGGAGGTGATTTGATTGCCAATAACTTGTCCTTTTCGGATTTGGAGTTGGTCCACACCCTATTTATTGATAGTGATGTGCAAAAATAATTTGAACTCACAAGAAACCACAAAAAATAAATTTTATTTGACTTCAAGAAAATAACCTAAATAATTTTTCATTAAAGTTCTGCAAAGTATCCTCACATATATGTTTGTGTATTTCAATAGCCCGTAATCCAGATTTATAGAGAAAAACTACAATAGATCTACTAAAATAGGAAGGGGGAAACCAATATTTTACTAGAAAACCAAAGTTCTACTAGAACTCAAAAGAGGTGGGCGGCAAGCACATTGAGAATCCTTGCCAGTGTGCCCCCCACTTGCCCATATACTGAGATACTTCAGCCTTTTACGTATTGGGACTTTACCATATTAAAATTTATCAGAAAATAAATTTAGTTTTCCTATTTAGTAAAAATGCGATGACTAGTCAATTGAATTTTTTAGGTTAGACTCGATTATTTAATTACATTCAATTAAATAATAATTCAAATAAATTAAATTAATTTCAAAGTCATCTCTTGCTCCTTCGAGAAAATGCATTGAATATGGATAGTAAGTCATGCAATCTATTTCTCATACATCATTTTCATCCATTCATCATAATGGTTCTTATTAGCAATCCAAACAGAGTTGTGTTGATCTAGCAGATAGGCCGATCAAACATGTACAAGTCATGCTTAAATAATTTGTAATTAAGTTTCGACTTTTTATCTATTAGTCACAAATTACCAAGTCATGGAGTCAATACACTAAAAATATCATGACTAATCTTCCCATTATATACAATTACGGAAACAACTTAAATCTATGCTTTTATCCAATGATCTTGTCATTTGTGTGCTACCCTCATAGGATATCCTTAATCACTTTGGGTTCAATATGTTCACCCCATTCGATCTTCTTTTATTCATGGTCACGATTTTAACGTCCACGATGAAAAATATCATTGCGAACAAATAGTACTGATAAGTATTTGTCTCTAACGAATGATCCATGGCAACATTCCTTTTTCATAATGCATGCAATGCTATTGAAAACATAGCATTTACTTTTTAACCGAGTTATGAATTCTACTATTGTAAGTGAAGTTATTTTATACATAGGTCATATACTCAATATACCAAAGCATTTAAGTACACATGGTTAGTCACTCATGATTTAGGTAAGCAATACTATGAACATCACAAGTGAATAAATTCATAAACGGATCTAGGATAAATTCTGTAATACCTCAAAAATTACTACAGTAAGAAAGTAAGATATTATCCTTGATATAGTTAAGTAAAGAAATAAAGTGACAAAAAGAGAAAATTTTGGATTATGTCAACATTGGGAAGCATATTATGATATATTACATTATTAATTCAAGAAAGGATTAAATTGTAAAAGTGAGAAAAGTTTGTTGCCCAAGAGTAAATACTAAAAATTTGAGGGGTTAAAGTGTAATATGAAAAAGTTGAAGGACCAATAGTGCAAATATTTTAGGGGTGAAATAATCTAGAAACTAAGGAAAATGGATGAATTAGGACCAAATCGAATAGGTGAAAAATTATGAGGGACTAAATTGTAATTTTTTCAAATTAAGTGATGACTCAATGATGGAATTTTAAAAGATCATGAAGGGAAAAATGGTCAATTAGTAAGAGAGAGAAATCTAGAATGTAATGATTATGTTGATGATATTTTAAATTAATTAATTATATAAATATTACTTTATTAATATTTTAATAAGATATTTTTATTATTTTATTATTCTATTTAGTATATATATGTGTGTGTGGAAAGAAAAAAAATAAACCACCCACCACCTTTCTCATGCATCCAACGTTTGTGAGGAGAGAAAGAAAGAAAATTTTGCTTTCTTTACAATTAAGTCCTTCCACCAAAAATTCACCATTTTCATCTAGTAATCAAGAGAATTTCCATAACTATCAAGAGAGAAAAATAACAAGGAGATTATGGGGAGCTAGAATATCAAGTTAGATTGAAGAATTAGAAGCTGGAAGAGGGAGAAATTCAAGTTAAAGATTGAAATCAATAGGACAAGGTAAGAATTTTAAGATTTCAATACATTTTAAGTAGAATTTTCTTATATAAGGTAATATCAAAAGCATGAAAATGATATTAAAGTAGAGTTTTCTTATATAAGGTTCTATGTTCTTGATATATTAGTGAAGTGAAATAAGAGAAAATGAAGGGAAATATTGTAGAGAAAGGGAATAAGGGTGTTATAAACTTGGTAATCAATATTTTGCACTAAAACAGTTTTGGACAGCAGCAGTAATCTAACTTTTAAAAATCACCAAAAATTTTGAAAATCGAATTATAGGATGATTAAAATATGGAATTAAATCTTATTGAGTCTAGTTTCTTATAGAAGAAACGATGTAAGAAATGGAATTTTAAATCATGAGATATAATAGGTTTTGTGATACAAGGTCAGAATGATTTTGGGTTCCCCTGTTCTGACTTTGAAAAATCATAAAAAATTGGATAAAAATAATTATGGGATTAAATTTATATTTTTAAAATCCTGAATGAATCTATTTTCAATATAAATAAACGAGAACATCATCTGAATCTCGTATAAGGAGATAATTAATTTTTAGTGAAGAAGGGTCGGAACTGTCAGACAGCAGAATAGGGGTGACTTTAAAGAATAAACTGTACTTATTGGCTAAACCAAAAATTCTGAAAATTTTATGGTAAGAATATATGTGATTCTAGTTTCATGGAAAATTAGCGTATCTTAAATTGGAATTATTTAATTCAAGATATAAATAATTTAGTAACTATGACTCAAATAGACAGCTTTGAATAAATTTATAAGTAATAGTGAAATAATAGATAATGTTACTTATAAGCATGTAATATAAATTAAGGATGTGGAATGGAGAGGAGGAGGAGGAAAATATATATATGAATATTCGGCTAGCATGGCTAATTTGCATGTTTTAGACTCAGGGACTAAATTGAATAAAAGTAAAACTTTAGGGTTAATTTTTGTAAAAATATAAAAAATGACCAAATTGAGTGAAATGCATTATTTACTTTGTCTAAATTAATAAATTGAATGAAATTATTAATTTAGATCAAGATCGGTTGAAAAATTGATGCAAATAGAAAATTACCAAAATGCCCCTAAATCTTGGTATTTCTGCAATTTAGCCAGGTAAGTCCGTGTAATCCAATTATGTGATATAAGGAAATACGAGTTGATGGTATATGAAATATTGATATAATGAATTAATTGATTTATGTTTATGAAGAAACGGCAAGAGAATGATATTTATCATGATATGTAAATAAGAGATTATCTTTGATAAGTTGATACAAGGAAATTAAGTATGTTAAGACGAGTAATAAATTCAAGTAAGACATGTCGAGAAAAATAAATATGTTTAAGAGACAATATGATTAATTTTGATTAGTTTCAAATATGAATGCTAGATGAAATAAAATGTCTGATAAATAAATTTGTAACTCCAGTAATGATCCGTAACTCTATTCCGATGACGGATTCAGGTTAGGGGCGTTACAAATTCTACTTGTGTAACAACCCATTTTTCAATGGTACCGAAAAAGGTGATTTCAAACCCCGTATTCTGACAATCGTGTAACACCCCCTAACCCTTATCCGTTATTGAAACAGTGTTATGGGGCATTACCAAACTTTTAGATCAAATACAAACTTAATATAAAATAATTAACATACACTTCATAAAATATTCATATTTTCCCTTTTATGGGCCCTCTAGACCTTAAATATGTATTAAAAACAATTCGGGACTAATTTGGGTTCTATGAGAATTTTTCGCGAAATCTCAAAATTTTTCTTAGGTGTAGGGCACACACGCCTGTGTGGCTAAGGGACACGCCCGTGTGACCCTGTGACATGCCCGTGCTTGTGTCGTGTCCTACTACTGTAGTCAGAACATCCTAAATTTTTGGGCCTATGCTTAATGGGTGAATATGTGGAATGAGTTAATTTAAGTGTTAGGGGCCCAAAATTTTAAGTTTTAAGGAGCCCAAATCTTCTAATTTAAGTTAGTTAAATTTGGCAATAGGGATTAGGGAAGTGGATGACACAAGGCTATTTTTTTGGGAATTTTATTATCTTTATTGTATGTGGATAATAAGCAGATAAAGGCTATTATTTAGGATTTAGTCTTTAAGGATAATAAGCGATAAAGACTATTTTTGAGGAGATAATAGATTAAGATAAGGGAAAAGGGATAGGAGCTATCATGTGTGGCAGTGTTGGCTGAAAATCAATCTCTGCTAAAGGGAGGAATCGGTTTTCTATATAAAGAGGGGGTGTGCCGAGATTTTGGAAGCCTTTCTTTTATTTTATTTTCTCATCTTCTTCCTCTCAAAAGCCGAAACCCACCATTTTCTTCACCCTTTCTTCCTCTCTAAAATTTCCGGTTGGTAATCTTTTAACCTCTATTGTTATTTTTCTTCTAATCCCAAAAGTCAAAATCACATCTCTATTATTCTATTCTTCTCCTTAATATTCATTGGCCAAATCTCTCTTAGCCATCTCTTCAATTCTTAAATCTTCTAAAAACCGAAATTCTTAGATCTCACCTCCTGAAGTTGCCGAATTTTCTTCAGTAAAGTCTGCTTGTGCCGAATCTGAAGAAAACAATAGAGGAGTCCAACGCTTAGATCTCTAAGTCAAAGATCAGTAACACTCAAGTTGTGTTATTTTCGGGATTTCAAGGAGAGGCCCTATTTTCACATCTTTCCAGCTTTTTGAGCAAAGTTGTAGATCGGGATAACAAGGATATCGACTAAGAATATTGGATTCTGCGATACCAGGTGTGTAACACTTTCCCACCATTTAGATCTGTTTGATTAATATATGATTATAAGTCTTATATGTTTTGATAAATGCCGAAATCCGGGCATAATAGAGGAAACCCAAAGAGGGTAAAAACAAATCATCAGGTTAGTGAATGTTCTGATTAAACGATATAAGTATATTGATTTTATGTGATTGCATGGGTTGGGTTTGATGAAAGGAGGAAGTTATATGTTGTAGCGGTTTTCACCGTGATCTGTTGTAGCGGTTTTTACCGTGATCTGTTGTAGCGGCTTTTGCCGTGATCTGTTGTAGTGGCTACGACCATGATCTGATGATGAGCAGCACGACTGCCATCAAGGCGTGTAGCGGTGTGGGTTGATTGTAGAAATCCCCAATGGTGTGAATGGTTGGTACGGGGGCGTGTAGCGGATGGAAACCTAGGATTTGGGTTGGGCTTGCATATTATTTTTATTATGTATATTAATTCTGATTATTTTAGTTTTATGGGGCTAAGGCCCAAATCTAATGGTGCATGAGGGTTGCACACTGAGTCTCACGACTCAACCAATTAATTAACATTTCAGGTAGCATTTAGTGCATCGGACCAATCTGGAGAGGAGCGCAAGGTGGCCATGCAAAAGAACATTTGGATCCAGCAAAAAGACTCTAGTTATTATTTTATATTCTTATTTAATGGATTTTAAATCTCGTTGTAATAAGGCCATGGGCCACCAGTTTATATTTTGTTTTATTACGGGCTTTTATTACTTTTAGTTATTTAAATTTTTATTTTTAATTAAACTAAGGCATGTATTTAAATTTGGGTTTTTAATTCATAAAGGCATATTTTATTTAAAACTATAAATTATAAAATTTTCAAAAATAAAAGGTTAAACTTTACCAAAATGTTTTTCTGAATATGCGACATATTTTATAAAATTTCCTTAGTGACATACCAGATCCGGTTGTAGTGTTTGGGCCGGGTTTGGGGTGTTACAGTAACTCTCTAACTTACTCACACAGCCAAGATATACGCCAGTGTGCTAGGCCGTGTGGTCAATTTAATTTTTTCAAAAATTAAGTGCAATTTTCACATAGCCAAGGCACATGCCCGTATGCTAGGTTGTGTTCCTCACACAGCTGAAACACACGCCCGTGTCTCTACCCATGTGGTAATACCTGAGCATTCTGTTTTGAAAATTTTAAGATGTAGGGGACACACGGCTTATTCACATGCCCATGTGTAAGCCGTGTGTCTCACACGGTCTTATCACACGCCCGTGTGCTAGGCCATGTGGACTCAAAATGAGCTTTACACATCAAGTTTACCAACCCTGCAAACTTAAACAACAAGCAACTCAATAATCAATTGTTCAACCAGTCCAAAACACAATCAAACACCTTTAATACATGCCAAAATCATCAATCTAAGGATGTAATCAATGTGCCCTCATAGGTATTTTACATATATTGTTTAACAATCCACCATACCACCATTTAAGCTAACCAAAGTTTTCATAACATTTCAACCTTATATTTTCATATTTCATATCCACTTAAGTATTAACTTGAACATACCATATTATACCTCAACATAACATACATATGTTTATATATATATATATATATATATATATGTATGTATAAGTAGCTAGTATCATCTTATAACATCATATACAATCATTTCACAAAATGACACACATATGGCATCCTAGGTACATGTCATTACCAAAAAGAAATGTACTTCACCACAATGAGTTCGGGATCAGCCTTTGGATGCTGATTCAACAATTTGACTTCAATCTAACCTATACATGGAAAACAAACCATACACTGAGTATGAACTCAATGGTATTTCTATAATCCGAACACCGTAAAGAAATATCATAATATAACATGCATTTTAACTTAACATAAGCATTAATCATACAATAAATCAATTTATACATTAACTTCATTCTCATCAATATCTATCACAAATGTATTTTCTCGTTGTGGTCACACATCTTTCAACTATAAAATTTTCCATTTATGAATCCATGGTTCATGTATATCATTTGCTTAAATCATTTCACTATTCAATTCCAATTCCAATTCACAACAATATCATTCAGTATCAATCAGTTTGTCAATTCATTATATACCCCTATTAACACGACTCCAACTTTAGTGGATACACGGGTCCAACCAAAACACACCAGTATGGCATCCAGTGCCTCATCGGATAATTTGAAGTAATAGATTGACACCCAATGTCTCATTGGAATTGCCGAAGTAAATTGGTACACGACCTCATTGAATTTATCCAAAGTAATAATTTGACACCCAGTGTCTCACCAACTCAAAATCGAAGTATCCATAAACTCTTCCAATCCTATGGCATGCCAACTATATCCGACTTAGCCCGATACATTTAATAGGGTTTTCAATTCACTTTTCAAATGCCACAATTATTGATAAACCATAATTTGCACATATTTTAACCCCATGCTTGGCTTATTTTTGGATGAAATTTCATTAGATTTGATGAATTCGATGCTCCCAATCCCTTAATTTCATGTTTTATACTCAGGAGAGCTTAGGAAGTCTAAAAGAACGAGAAATGGGCCAAAAAGGGACAAAATGGGCGTACATCAGAAATCACACGGCTTGGACTATCGACCACAGGCAGATCACACGGCCGTGTGTGGCGATGCAGAATCGACCACGGCCAAAGAAGTCCCCCACGAGCGTGTCCCTACCGTAGCAAAGAAGAGTTTTCTTCGGAATAAGCTACTTGTGGGCCAATAGAGGTGTTCTAAAGCCTATATACACACCCTAGGAGGCAACTTAAAAGAAAAGTTCGACAGGACATCAAATAGACGCCTAGTAGATGGAGAAAATACTCCAAGACAGCCGTTAGGAACAGCTTAGGAGAAGGATTTCATCAAGACTGAGAATCTTCCATCAAGTTCTTTAGAAGTTTTTGGGTTTTCTTATGTTTTTTTTGTTTTTCCTCTTTTATGATGTTTTCCTCTTCTAGTATGAACTAAATCCCTTAGATACCTAAGGGGATGAAACCTATGACAGATCTTATTATTTGATTTATGAGATAAATACTTGTGCTTATTCTTAATTGTGAGTTTTATTCTTGTTTTGATAATTTAGGTTATTGATTCAAGTCGAATGTTCTTATTCAAGGAGCAAAAGTCCTATTTAAGAGTAGATCAACACAATTAAGCGAGTTGATTGCAACCCTAGAAATAGGCGACAAAATCATTTGGATTAGGGTTAAACCTAATATGGGAATCCATAGATCTAATTAATGCGACAATAGGGGTTTTAATTTGAAAAAGATTTCAATTAATCACCTAGAGTCAGTTGTTAGTAGCCTCGAAAGAAGTATTAATATAATTCAAGAATTTCTACGAATTAAGTCAAGTGAATAAATCACATGAATCAAAAGTAATAAGTGAAGTCTAGGTGGATTCTTCCTTAGGTGTCGCCTATCTCATATAAGTTGTCCAAAGTATTTTCCCCAATTTACTCTCTGTCGCGCTCACAGTTAGTTAAATTATTTAGTTAAATTTTAGATTAAAAATAAATCCCCTTTAATTATTAGGCTAGACAATAAAAAGATAGTTAATACTAGTACTCTTGGTCCTTGAGGATACGATATTCCGGACTCACCACAGCTATACTATTGTTCGATAGGTGCGCTTGCCTTTGTCGAAATAATAGTTAGTTTCGAGCTCCATCAATTATCAAATACTCAATTAACACATTAATCACAATTTTACATACATTCAATTCAATAAAAAAAATGCTAACACTTACCTTATTTACTTACCATAAACATTTAAATCAAAATATAAGAATTAATATTTAAAATCGGATTATAGAAATACAAACCGTAATTTTCCCGAGTCACTCCTCGTCGACTTTTTCATTTCTTTTCTTAGTCGATGTTTCTGGCACAACGTTAGCTACGAAAATTAAAACAATTAAAATTTATTAATATACTACAATTTCACATTACATATTTCAATTTACAATTTCAACTTTTGTCTAACTTTCAGCTTTAATCCCTAACCAAGACTAACTTTATTTTCTTCACAATTTATTCTATATTTTCATTCAATTTCTTCTTTAAAACCAAATTTAACTCTCTAATTTCACCATATATACCTAATTTCAAAATTTTCTCAATTTAGTCCCTATTACTCAAAACTTATAATTTATTTTACAATTTAATTATTTTCTCAATTCTAGCTTGAAATTCTATCAATTTAACCCTAATATTTCTATTTATTCAACATGAAAACATCTAGAAATCCACTAATTTCTAAAATTTCAACATAAATCAAGTAGTATTGTCGATACCATTTTTTTATTTTAAAAAACGGGGTCGACTTTTTAAAAAAAAAAAGAATGGGAGTCGCCACTGATAAACCGTAAAAGTAACATATTTTAGATCCACATTTAGTATTCTTTTGGATGATTTAGCCCTTGATTTATGTAAAAAGGTGCTTTTAATCCTTTCTTTTCATGTTTTTACTCAGGAAAGCACCGGAAGACGAAAAGAACAAGAAACTGGCTTAAAGCGAGTCAATTTGGGCCAAAGAGGAAATCGACACGACCGGACTTCAAGCCACACGGCCATGCCTCAACAATTAACTAAGACATGGCCATGCAACGATTTACATGGCCGTGCCCCAATCGACAGAATCGAAACACGGCCTGAAAATGATTTACACGGGCGTGTACCATGGCCGCGCCCCTACCGCAGGAGAGAGCAATTTCACTCAAATTTGGATACTTTGAGGCAAAGAAACACATCCCAAAGTCTATTCAAACACCGAGTAGGAAGTATACTTGAATTGGGACACTTAGAGGTCAAGTAAAGCATTCCAAAAGTCTATATAAACACCCTAAGTGTAACCTGAAGGGGGCGGTGAGCTAGGCCAAGGAGCCGAGCCAGAAAGTCAGATTTGTGGGAATTACACGAAATAGCTAGTTGATCCATCTCAAGGAGCCGAAATTCTACTCAAGACGACAGATTTCTCTTTCAATTCCTTCAGGGGGTTTTAGGGATTTCTTATGTTTTGTTTTATATTTTCTCTTGAGATGTTTTCTTTATTCATTATGAACTGAACCCTTTAGATACCTGAAGGGGAAGAAACCTAGATGAATCTTGTTATTGCTTTCTGAATTATATGATATATACTTAGTTTGTTCTTAATTAAGCGTGCTTAATCCAAATCTGATGTGCTTAGGTGGAGGAGGAATAGACCCTGCTTAAGAGTAGATCTAGCATAATTAAGCGGAGTTGATCGCACGCCTAGAGATAGGGTGACGAGATTTTTTCGGATAGGGTGAAACCTAATATGGGAGTCCATAGATCGATTTACTGCTATTCTAGGGTGTTATTATTTGAGAAAGAGATTTCCGTTAATTAACCTAGGGTTAGACATTATTCGCCTCGAGAGAGGGTTTAATATACGTTAGGGAGTCTTACTGATCAAACAAAGTGAATAAATCATATGGTTCAGTGTTAAATAACAAGTGAAGTCTAGGTGGATTCTTCCTGAGGGTATCGTCGTGATCAACTAAGTTTGTCTTCAAGTTATTTCCCAATTTGTTCTTTTTGTCTTTGCGTCTTTAGTTTAGTAGTCGTTAATTTAGATTAAAGCAACTTCACTTATTTTAGGCTAAATAATAAAAAGAAAGTTAGTATTAGTACTTTTAGTTCCTTTGGGTTCGATAATCCGGTCTTCCCTAAGCTATACTACTGTTTGATAGGTACACTTGCCTTTAATCGTTGTCAGAGTTAGGTTCCAGGTTCAATCTCATTCATTATAAATTTCAAAACTCAATAGACACAATATCAAGTTTTTGGCGCCGTTGCCAGTGAACTAAAATATTAAGAAATCTCTATTTTTATTACTTTAGCCATTATTTTTATTTTCGAAAATTATTTTTTTAATTTTATTTCCTTCTGTTCCTAGTAGGTACCTCTAGTTTATGAGTAGAAGGAACCCGACAGGACCTCTAATATACGATAGTGATATTGAAGCTATCGCTTGTAGGAATCACAGAGAAATTAGGCGAGCCCTAAATTACACAGAAGAAGAGCGAGAAGGCAGATCCAATCCTACTAAAGGGATAGACGAGAATAATCCACCACAAGATGTGGCAGAAAACAATGCTCCACGTACTATGTATGATTATGCTAAACATCATTTAACAGATCGAATCTAGTATTATTAGGCTTGCTATAGCTGCTAATAATTTTGAATTAAAGCCTAACATAATACAAATGATTCAAAAATTTGTTCAATTTGATGGTTTGCAGGTCGAAGACCCAAACACTCATATAGCTAATTTTTTAGAGTTCTGTGATACTTTCAAAATAAATGGAGTTTCGATGATGTCATACGTCTTCGGTTATTTCCCTCTTCATTAAGGAATAAAGTCAAACAGTGGTTATACTCGTTACCATGAGGGTCAATCACTACATAGGACCAAATGACCGAAAATTTTTATTAAAATATTTCTCACCAGCCAAAACGGCCAAATTACGAAATGATATCTCTTCTTTTGTGCAGATGGATTTAGAAACATTATATCGACACATGGGAGAGATACAAGGATCTCTTGAGAAGGTGTCCACACCATGGTCTACCCTTGTGGCTACAAGTCCAAACTTTCTATAATGGTGTAAACCCTCAACGAGGCAACTAATCGATTCAAATTCGGTGGAACCACGAACAATGTAACTCTGAAGTAGCCTACGAGTTCATTGAAGAGATGTCACTGAATAACTATCAGTGGCAAGTTACAAGGATAAAACTGACAAAATCAACAGGAGTTTATCACCTCGATGCAGTGATCATGCTATCAACACAGGTAGAGATGATGAATAAAAAGCTTGATAGTTTGTGTCCTTCGCAGGTACATCCAGTCATGCAGTACAACGCAAGTGGAACTGTGGCGAATCTTGAGTACCCACCCTACCAACCGGACGCAGAAAGCAAACAAATGAACTATATAGGTAATAATTTCAGATACAATAATAATCCTTATAGTAATAACTACAATCCAGGTTGGAGGAACCACCCAAATTTTTCATGGGGAGGCCAAGGAAATCAAAGACAACAACCTCCTCAAAATTTCCAAAACTAGCCATATCCACAAGAGAAGAAGTCGAACCTCGAAGAGATGCTGACAAAATTCATGGCTAACATAGAAAATCATTTCCAAGAAACTGAGAAAATAATTAAAAGCAATGAGAACCGATTCGGGGAACTTACTAAGTCAGTTAAGAAAGTCAGTAATGCAATCGAAAAACTCGCAAAGCTAATGTCAGACGACCGCAAGGACGTCTACCAAGTAACACCGAGATTAACCCAAAGGAGCAAATTCAAGCCATCTCAATTCATGACAGTAAGGGGTTAGATGAACCCAATCCAATACAAGAAAACAAGGTAGACGAAGTTAAGGTGAGATAACACAAGAAAACTCAAAACCGGTAATCAAGGAGTACCAACCTCACATACCTTATCCCGAAGCGATGAAAAAAGACGATTCAGAGGAGCAGTTCGGTAAGTTTCTTAAACTCTTAAAGAAATTACATATTAACTTACCTATTCTTAAAACTCTTTTTCAGATGCCAGACTTGAGGAAATTTTTAAGACAGCTCTTGACTAACAAAAGCAAATTAGACGAAGAGCATCATGTGGAATTAAACGCAAGACACTCAAAGAATGTTACGTAAGAGACTACCACGAAAGCTAAAAGATCCAGGGAGTTTTACAATTCCATGTTTAATTGGTAGTTTAACTATTGATAATGCATTAGCTGATTTAGTGGCAAGCATAAATGTCATGCCTTATACATTATTTAAACGACTAGGTCTACGGAAGCCAAAACAAACTAGGATGAGTATACAATTAGCTGATAAACTGTTAGAATTCCTAGGGGCATTATTGAAGATGTTCTTGTCAAAATCGATAAATTTGTTTTCCTAGTAGATTTTGTTATCTTAGATATGGATGAGGATAATACAATCCCCTTAATTTTAGGAAGACCCTTCCTAACAACTGCCAAGACTAAAGTTGATGTTGCCACAAGAGAACTCATACTTTGTGTAGGTGATGAATCAATCAGTCTTCAAGCCCTTGACTCGGCCAGGACAACAATCGATGAAGGTAAGAAAGACAATTTAGTTGATAATCAATTTGTGCAACCTTCATCGCAGGAAATACCACATGAAGACAAACCTGAGCCAAATCATAAAACCCAACCCGATAAAAAGAAGAATCAAAACCTTAAGGTTGACAGACTAGAAGAACAGAAGACATATGTCAAAGAAGAACCACACAAAGTAAAACTAGAGGAACCACCAGAAGAGCTCGTAGGAACATCGAATCACTTCAAAATAGGAGATTAGGTACGGTTAGATAAAGTAGATCCGCGTATCATCACACCAACCCTGAGTTCAAACAAAGACATTCCTCTTAAGGTACATAATATCGTCCCACACAGAACAGTCAAGGTAAGCAACCCAACATTCGACACTTATAAGGTAAACGCTTCTCGACTCGAACTTTGTCAAGAAAATAGAACTATAAGCATGAGGGAAGATGTTCAAATCTTTAAACCTCTCTGATTTCAATGTCGAGGAAAGTCTAGCTTAAGACTATGAACAAATGCTTCTCGGAAGGCAACCCGTGCACTAATAGAATTTATTTTTACATTTTGCTCTCAATTTCTTTTCCTTTCTAAAAATTTAGTTTTCAACTAACACAAAAGTGCAGATTTCAAAGCCATACGGCCTTACACACGGCCGTGTCCATAGCAGTGTAGACCATAAGAATCTCATACATAGATAGTAGGGGCAATACAAATCAAATCTCACCTAATTCTCAACGTCATGGATCCAACCACTCCCCCACGGGCACTGAAAAAGTGGCACGGTCGTGCCACGCGGCCATGTGAAGCTACTGACTTCTCAAACACAGGCGTGGTTAGTTAAAAATGGGCATGGTGAAACAACACACATAGATACACCGCAGTGCAAAGCAGTCGTGTGATTCGACACTCCCTAGGTCCACGGGCATGAGAACGTGCTAGATTTGAGATCCTATTTAAACCCCACAGCCCTTCTCCTTCTCCTCTCATTCTTTCTTCCTTCTTTTTCTTTCTTTCCTTAGAAAAGGTGTCTAGACTCTTGAGCTACACTAGAATCATGCCGAAGAAGTGTAAGAAGGCAAGCATTGTCTCCTCAAAGGAGATCCCAACATATAAGTTCATATCGGCCGCTTCATCCAAACACCAAGCCAAGGGTCTTTTAGACCATTTAAATTTTTCTTTACGTTTATTTTCCCCTTTATCCTACTTATCTATACTTCTCTTCTACTTAATATATCTTAATTTCTTTTAGTTTTTTAGTGTCAGGTTCTAAAGGCTACTTGGGAATCACGCACCATAGCCTTAAAGGTCACACCCACCTCACGAACCATCCAACAAATAAGGACTCTTTAGTCCATTAGTCTTTTCTTTTAATTTCAGTTTTCTTCTTAGTCTCCTTCTCTTTATTTTCTTTGTCTTTAATTATAATATTAGTATATTATTAATGTTTCTTTATATTTCTTGGCTATATCTTTGCAGGCTACCCAATTTCTTTATCTAGCACAAAGCTCATCTGTAGCCACCCTACCAGGCCCATAGAAAACGCCACCACCGCCTCTTCCATCCACCTTCTACCACGACCTTTGCCAACTCTCGGAATCATCCAAAATTCAAGAAGTGTCACTTCTCCCCTTCTCTTTTGATTACATTATTAGTTATATATCTTTGTACATTGAGGGCAATGTACATCTTAAGTCTGGTGGGTAAAAGTACCTAACTTTTTGCATTATTCCAAAATCTTGAATTTGTCTTATTCCTAAGTAATTTTGTCATATTATCAATTAGGGTGAAATTTCTAATCATTTATGATTTTTATTGATATGTTTTTGAGTAAGTCATTGATAATTGTGTATTGATGATCTATACTTGAAGAATACTAGAGAATCAAGCATGATAAGTCTATTTTTCAAGAATCAAAAATTTTCTAGGTTGTTGAGCTGAATTTGAATATTACCTTGAAGTTTGAAATTTACAGGATTGATGTCAAATACCCATAATTTTTGTGAGATTTGAGCCTTATAGAGCATATATTCTTTTTCATGCTCACTTTATTGATTATGAGTGTGTCAACACTGAATTGTTATTCTAGAACTTGCCTAGATTATACATATCGAGACCACATTAATGATTTGATATAGTGAGATGATAAAGGCACCTAGGTTTTAACCCATTCACTCCACTAAAAATCCTACCTTCACAAATTAACCCTTAGTGAACCCATTTGATCCTAACAACCCTTTTTATTTATTTACCCGCTAATATATAACCCGAAACCCTTTGTATGTGTTATCACCATTCTTTTGACTACCCTTCTATCGAGAATTGATTTGATCAGTTACCCAATTAGTTTATTTTAGTTGATAAATTTTTCTTTATTATGCTTCTAGTTTGTTCTAAAAAAAAATCGAAAAAAATCAAAATATATTCAAAGATTAGTAGTATAAAAAGTGAGCTTGTACATTTAAATTTCAATTATTAAAGAAAAAGCTCATAGTATTATTAGTTTCAAAGTTTCAATTGATATAATCATTTATTTTCAAGTTCATTATTTTTAGTTAGGTAATTGGTCGTCAATCTCAATTCTAAACCTTCTAATTTAGCCTTTATCCACACCTTTAACCTAAGCCCTGTTAACCCCGTCAAAGACCTTTTGATTTGTGAATACCTTTTGATTTGTGAATAATCTCATTTTGATTTGTGAATAATCTCATATTACGTGGTGGAGATTTGATTTTCAGGCAAGCCTATGGGATTAACTTTTCAGGTTCGACTTATGAGTGCTTTTCTTGAAACTTAAACACTTCGAGTTCTTTGAGTGAATCTTTAGTGAGAATGTCAATCCTTTTCGGTTTTGAATTAAAGGTAATTATTTAGATAAGGGGAGACGCCTATGTTTTTATGCTACAAATTTATGACTTAGAATTGTTTGAGCCTTTAAGAGTCTTTGAGTTAAATTATCCATGTATAAATTATCTGTGAATTATGATGAGGCATTGTTGATAGGAATTGTGAATTATGGAAAGTTCATTTTAATTATAAGTTGAGAATTTTGCTTGAGGACAAGCAAAAGCTTAAGTGTGAGGGTATTTGATAAACCGTAAAAGTAACATATTTTAGGCCCACATTTAGTATGCTTTTTGATGATTTAGCCCTTGATTTATGTAAAAAGGTGCTCTTAATCCTTTCTTTTCATGTTTTTACTCAGGAAAGCACTCGAGGACAAAAAGAACAAGAAACGGGCTTAAAGCAGGCCAATTTGGGCCAAAGAGGAAATCGACACGGCCTGGACTTCAAGGCACACAGTCATGCCTTGATAATTAGCTAAGACACGGCCATGCCACGATTTACACGGCCATGCCCCAATCGATGTAATCGAGACACTACCAAACGATTTACGGGCATGTACCATGGCCACGCCTCATCATGGAGAGAGCAATTTCACTCAGATTTGGATACTTTGAGGTAAAGCAACATATTCCAAAGCCTATTCAAACACCGAGTAGGAAGTATACTTGAATTGGGACACTTAGAGGCCAAATAAAGCATTCCAAAAGTCTATATAAACACCAAAAGTGTAACCTGAAGGGGGAGGTGAGCTAGGCCAAGGAGCCGAGCCAGAAAGTCAGATTTGTGGGAATTTGTAACACCCCACACTTGGCCCAAACACTACAACCGAATCTGGTATGTCACCAAGAAAAAAAATTTATCGAAACATGTCACATTTTCAAAAAGCCCAAATATGTTTTATATAGAATATGCTTAAGTAAAGTAAAATCCAAACTTAAACACATTCCTTTTAATTAAAATAAAAAGCTTAAACAACTTAAAGTAATGAAGCCCATAATAAAACATAATAGCCCATGGCCTTATTACAACGAGGTTTGAAGTCCATTAATTAAAAATATAAAATAAAACTTGAGTCTCTTTTGCCAAATCTACATATTCTTCTCGCATGGCCACCTTGCATTCCTCTCTAGCCCTATCCAAATCACTAGTATCACCGAAATGTTAATCAAAGGGTGAGTCATGCGAGACACAATGTGCAACCTCATGCACCACTAGAGTTTGGGCCTTAAGCCCATTAAACAAAATAAATAGTGTAATAATCATAATAAAATTAATAGCAATTAATATGCAAGGCCCAACCTGCTTGCCTAGGTTTCCATCCGCTACACACCCCTGCACTAACTGCTCACACCATTGGGGATTTCTATAATCGACCCACACCACTACACACCATGATGGCGGTCATGTTGCTCATTCACATATGATGGTAAAGCTTTATAACATATAATGGCCAAGCTCAGTATAACATTTAATGGTCAAGCCCGTATAACAGATTCATGGTATTAGCCGCTACACATGTAACATATAACTTCCCCTTTCATCACCCCAACCCATGCAATCACATACAAGCATTTTACTTATAACATTTAAACAGTTATTTACTAACCCGGGATCCACTTTTTCCTCCTTGGGCTTGCATCAATAAACCGAGATTTCGGTATTTATCAAAACATAAAAAAAAAACACATGAATATACAATAATAGGCAGATCTAGATGGTGGGGAGGTATTACACACACGTTACCGTGAAAATCTATTATCCCTAACGTAGAGCCTTATTTGTCGAATCCCGAAAATCCCTAAGACAACGTCACCTTCCTACCTTCGACTTTTCCACCAAATCGGCACAGGAGACTTTTAATGAGACAGATTTGGCTACTAAAAGCAGAGAGGGAGAATCAACAGGCCTTAAATAAGTGTTTCAGGTTAGATTTGAATGAAAAGAAAGAGTGAAATCGCATAAAATAAAATCTCGAAACTTACCAAATTACTAAGGAGTATGTGGCTTATGGTGCACCTTCGGGAATCAGAAACCTCCTTTGTAGGTTTGTCTATGTGAGATGAGAGTATGAATCAAATGGAATTCACTTTTAGAAAAGAAAAGAGAAAGCGTAGGAAAGGCTTGGAAATTTCTAAGAGAATGAGAGAAAAATTGGGTTTGAATGCCAAAATTGAAGAATACTACTCCCTATTTATAGAGAAATTTCGCATATCATCCACACACAGAGTTGGAATTTCGGCCAACTCTTCCCTTCTCCTGATAGCCTTTATCTCACCTGATATCCCAATCCTTATCTCCTCAAAAAAAATAGCCCTCATATTTCTCTTCATTATCTTCCTATTTATCAAGAAATAAAAGAATTAAAATCATTATTTTGTAGCTAGTGTGCCGTCCACTCCTCGGGCTTGTAAGTGCCAAATTTTCGTCTTAAAATTTGGGCTCTAAGTGGCCATACTAGGCCCAAACTCCTCCCCTTATGATGCCACCTTATGCCCACTTAAACTCCTCAAATCTTGGGCCACAAGCCCACTTTTGTCACTTAATTAACTATCTACTTAAATTATAAGCTAACACCATGTATTAGCCACCTAACCCATATTTTTAAAGGCCAATATATCACTTTAAAATACCCAGAGCACTAATTTAAACCCTAATCTACATATCTAATAAAAAGTTAGCATCCTTAGAATCTCAATTTAACATATTAAACTATCACCTTAATGCAGCCCACGTTTAGGATGTTACGCCTTCTACCCCTTAAAATAAATTTCGCCTCAAATTTACCCGATCGTAAAAGATGGGGATATTGCTATCGCATAACCTCCTCCGGTTCCACGTCGCCTCTTCGCACCATGGTTTCTCCACAAGACTTTGACCAAAGGAATGAACTTCCTTCTCAACACTTTTACGCCTCGATCTAAAATTCGTCTTTGGTTCCTCCTAAAAGATAAATCGCCTTACTTCAATTTTTTCCACGGCACTATGCGATGGATCGATCGATAACGCCTCAAAGATCGAGACATGGAACACATCATGTATTTGCTCCAACTCAAGGCAACTCCAAACGATAAGCCACTGGGCCCATACGTTCTAACACCCGATAAGGCCCAATAAACTTAGGACTTAGCTTACCCTTTCGTCCAAACCTCATTACCTTTTTCCATGGAGAAACCTTCAAGAAGACTTGATCTCCTACTGCGAATTCTACCTCCTTCCGTTTAAGATCCGCATAAGATTTCTACCGATCAGACGCTTCCTTCAATCGAGCCTGTATTAACTTAACTTTTTCCTCCGTTTTCGAAACTAGTTTAGGACCCAATACCTGATGTTCACCTAACTCTGTGTTGGGGTACGACATCTCCTTCCATAAAATGCTTCATACGGTGCCATTTGAATACTAGCTTGATAGCTATTATTGTACGCGAATTCACCAAGGGTAAATGCTCCTCCCAACTACCCCTAAAATCGATGATGCAACCCTTAGCATATCCTCCAAGATCTGAATTACCTCTCGACCGACCATCTGACTTGTGGGTGAAAAGTGGTCTCAAGTCTAACCTTGTTCCCATTGCTTGATGAAGAGCCCTCTAAAATCGTGAAGTGAACCTAGGGTCCCTATCCGATATGATCGACACCGGCACACCATGTAATCTTACAACCTCAGCAACGTACAACTTAGCCAACTTTTGCAAAGAGTAGTCAACCCGAATCGGTATGAAGTGAGCGGACTTCGTCAGCCGATCCACAATTACCCAAATTGCATCTTTCTTGGTGGGTGTAAGGGGTAACCCACTAACAAATCCATTGTGATTCGCTCCCATTTTCATTGCGAGATCTTTATCGGCTGTAACAATCCCGAAGGCAGCTGATGTCTTGCCTTCACCTGCTGACAGGTCAAACACTTTCCCACATATTTTGTAACTTCTCACTTCAAACTTGACCACCAGAACTGTTCTCACAAATCCCAATACATCTTAACTGCTCTAGGATGCATAGCATAGGGGCTACTATGCGATTCCCGAAGAATCATCTGCCTTAGCTCCTCATCTTTTGGCATACAAACCTTCCCACGAAAACACAAAACTCTATCATTGTTCAGACTATAATCCTCTACTTCACCCTCCTGCACTTGTCGGATTCGAATACTCAAGACATCATCCAAAAGTTACTTCTCCTTGATTAGACTCATCCACATAGGTCTTACTTGTAGTTCAGCTACCAGGCTACCATCCTCATACAAACTAAGATGAGCGAACATCGCCCTTAGGTCTGCTATAACCTTTCTACTCAACGCATCCGCCACTACATTCACCTTGCCGGGATGGTATTCAATCGAGCAATCATAGTCCTTCAAGAGCTCGATCCACCTACGTTGTCGTAAATTTAATTTCTTCTGAGTAAGGAGATACTTCAAACTTTTATGGTTGGTGTAAATTATCGACTTTTCCCCGTATAGGTAGTGCCTCCAAATCTTTAGAGCAAACACTACCCCAGCCAATTCCAAGTCATGCGTAGGTAGTTCAACTCATGCGGTCTCAACTATCGAGATGCGTATGCCACAACTTTTCCATCCTGCATCAACACACACCCTAAACTCCGTATGACGATCACAAGAGATGATAAATTCATTTCACGCCTCTGTCAATTAACACCGCGCTTAGTCAAAATTCTTTTCAGCTTCTCAAAGCTCTCCTGTTGTTTGTCACTCCACACAAAAGATACTCCCTTCCTCAACAACTTAGTTAATGGTACTGCTATTGAAGAGAACCCCTCAACGAACCTTCGGTAATATCCTGCTAATCCTAAGAAACTTTGAATTTCTGCTTCAGTTTTTGGCAGTTTCCAATTTAACATAGCTTTGACTTTCCGATGGTCTACCCTAATCCCCTCCGCGGAAACTACATGCCCTAGAAAAGTCACCTCTTTCAGCCAGAACTCACACTTACTGAACTTTGTGTACAGCTACTTTTCCCTCAGAATTTGCAACACCACTCGAAGATATGCATCATGCTCCTCTTCAGACTTAGAATAAACCAATATATCATCGATAAACACTATGACGAACCGATCAAGGTATGGTTGAAACACCCGATTTATCATATCCATAAATGTTGCTGGCGCGTTCGTCAAACCGAATGGCATTACTAAGAACTCGTAATGGCCGTAGCGTGTTCGAAATACCGTTTTATGAATGTCTCCTTCCTTCACCTTTAAAAGACCGAAGCTCCTTTGAGCTGGTCGAATAAATCATCGATTCTTGGTAATGGGTACTTATTTTTAATCGTCAACTTATTCAGTTGACGATAATCCACGTACATACGCATGGATCCGTCCTTCTTCTTCACGAATAGGACCGGTGCTCCCCATGGAGACACACTCGGTCGAATAAACCCACGGTCTAACAGTTTCTGAATCTGAGCTTTGAGCTCCACCAGTTCTTTCGGCGCTATTTGATAAGGAGCAATTGATACCGGAGCTGTACCCGGGAGTAGTTCTATTCCAAATTCCACCTCGCGAAATTCTTGACTGTTCGAACCTCATCGACAGTCACCTTTTTAGCATCCAAAGCACTAATAAAAGCTAAAAAGGCGTTACATCCCTTTCGAATCATCTTTACAGCTTTCAAGGCCGACACTACGTTGGACAAATAATTCTTTCTTTCTCCTAACACAACCATCTCCTCGCCTTCCGGGGTACTTAACACCATGCGCTTAGTCCCACAATCCAATTTAGCACGATGCTTTGATAACCAATCTATTCATAGGATAAGATCGAACTCTCCGAATGGAAATTCCATTAAATCTACCGGAAACATTACCCCTTGAGTCTCTAAAGGTATATCCCTAAACAGCTTGTTCACTACCCTAGATTGTCCTAAGGGACTAACCACAGTCATCTTCCTAGTAGTTGTTTCAGGATTTATACCTAAGGTCTCAGATATCGAACATGCAATATAGGAGTGGGTTGACCCAATATCAATCAAAGTAAGAAAAGGGCTGTCAGCTATAAGAAACGTACCGGTTATAACATCCGGTGCGTCATCATCCTCCTGTCGATGAACTGCATAAACTAGACCCGACTGCCTAGCCTCTACATTACCTACACCTCTGCCAGGTGCTCCATGACCTCAACCAGCCCCATTTCCTCCTCTACCTGCACCACGACCCCTTGGTCTAGGCTGATCACCTCTCCTCACTTGATTAGCACCTCGGCCCGCTGGCTGCCCCCGATCTATCTGGGGACAGTCCTTAACCAGGTGTTCTATGGATCCACACTTAAAGCACCCACCTCTCTTCACTCTGCATTCCCCATGGTGCACCTTGCCACATGTAGAACATGTCCGTTACGACTGTCGAGCACGAATCGCCCATCAGCCCTAGGCCTCTTCTGGAAATTCCCAGATGCTCTTAATAGCCTAAAATTCCTCTTATTCTTACCCCGATCCTTATCCCTTTCTTGCCTCTCAACCCGTTTCATTTCTTCACTATTTTAACCTTATCTACCAAAACAAAGAAAACCCTTTCCGTTACGATGCTATCGTAACCCTTAACTCATTTCTCACCATCCTCAAATCGAACACAACGTTCATACTTTGTTGCTACCATTCTTCGAGCGTAATGGCTCAAGCGCAGAAACTCGGTCTCATATTCAGCCACAGACTTACTTTCCTGTACTAGGTTCAGGAATGCCTTCCTTTGGGCATTTATATAGCTGGCCCCGACATACTTCCCCTGAAATGACTCCTTAAAGAACTCCCAGTCAATCCGGTCTGCGGCAGTGCCTTCTTTCACCGTGAGCCACCACTGGTAGGCCTCATTTCGGAGGAGAGACACGACCCCTTTCAACTTTTCCTCTACCGTGAAGTCTAAGTCATCCATTATGCGCTTAGTCACTTCCATCCAGTACTCAGCTGTGTTAGGAGCTACACCAGAAACTCCCCTAAACACTTCTGCTCCATTGGTCTTAAGTCGCTCGCAGCACATTTTGGGCTCTGTGCCCATGCCTACTCCAAAGAACCCTCTCTAAAACCTCAACATTGCACGAGATACAAGATCATCTCTAGGCTCCTCATCCCGAATTCTCCTTCTACGGTAAGCGGTTTTGACATCTCGCTTCTCGACCGTGGCTGCACCCTCTCGGCTCGATGCGGTCATTCTACCCTACAAGGCCCACGACGGACATCCTCGACCCTTGAACTCATTCCTCCGATTGACGTTGATCCGATTAAGAATTTTATGGATTATTAATTTTCTTCCACTAGTTAACCACTAATGACCTTATGAATAATAGTTTTAAAAGTGGTTCTTTCGAATTCACATTCATAAACAGTCTCAAGTTCAATCATCAACATTCATGAAATCGCGTTCATTACAGAAAAGTGTTGTCGTTGTTGCTGTTGTTATTGTTTCTACTACCCAAGGGTATTTTTGTAATTTTGTCCTACAGGGGTATTTTCATAATTTTTTTCAAAATAAGGTCCTTGGTGATTTTGTGGAGTAAAGGTATTTTGGTAATTTTTTTAATTCTGGGGGTATTTCAGAAATTTTAAAAATTTGGGGGTACTTTGATAATTTTGGAAATCTGGGGGTATTTCGGTAATTTTAGAAATTTAGGGGTATTTGGATAATTTTGGAAATTCGAGAGTATTTCGATAATTTTGGAAATCTGGGGGTATTTCAGTAATTTTAGAAATCAGGGTCATTTTGGTCATTTAGCAAAATAAGGGTAATTTTTCAAACGTTGATGGTTTTTTTTGTTTTTTTTTGAAACAGGGTTGATTGGAATTTATTTTTTTATATATATAAAACAAAGGTATTTTGAAAATTTTACAAAACTTGGGGTTTTTTTTAAGAAAAAGGTGGTCGGTCCTTTTGGGTTTTAATCATAGGGTTTAGCCCATCAACTAGCCTCGTAATTAGGGTGAATAGTCACTACGCACTGTAGGATTCTAGTGAAGAGGAGGTGAGTCGTTAGATCGCTTAAATACCAAGCTCTCCCCGAATCCACTCCTAGACATGCGATGCCTATTGCCACACCCTAACTCGACTAAGGTGAATAGTCCTACGCACTGTAGGATTCGAAGAAGAGGAGGTGAGTCACTAGGATCGCTTAAATACTGTGCTCTTTCGGATCCTTCCTAGACATGCGTGTGATTTGTTACCACACCTAGCCTTGCATGCTCGTTAACGGGTTTGTTCAAAGGAAATTAAGTTTTATGAATTTTAAGAAGTGGTTTAAGCTAAGCCTAGAGTCCATCAAGTTCTAATTCTATCTTAGTCTACGTCCCACTAGGCCCACTAAGCCCACATATATAAATATCACACAATGGTTCGAGTACTTACAGGCGGACTTGGTAGGAGACGCAGTGCCATCTTGAGCTAATAGACTGTTATTATTTAAAACATGTATATTTCAAAAGCCCATCTTTAGAAAATGTTTTGAGCCCAAAACCCCTAGAGCCGAGTTTTGAACCTGCTCGATACCAATTTGTAACACCCCACACCCTACCCAAACACTACAATCGGATCTCGTATGTCACCAAGAAAAAAATTTTATCGAAACATGTCGCATTTTCTAAAAGCCCAAATATGTTTTATATAGAATATGCTTAAGTAAAGTAAAATCCAAACTTAAATACATGCCTTTTAATTAAAATAAAAAGCTTAAACAACTTAAAGTAATAGAAGCCCATAATAAAACATAATAGCCCATGGCCTTATTACAACGAGGTTTGAAGTCCATTAATTAAAAATATAAAATAAAACTTGAGTATCTTTTGCCAAATCTACATATTCTTCTCGCATGGCCACGTTATGCCTCTCCACCGGTCCAAATCACTAGGTATCACCAAATGTTAATCAAAGGGTGAGTTATGAGACTCGTGTGCAACCTCATGCACCACTAGAGTATGGGCCTTAAGCCCATTAAACAAAATAAGCAAAGTAATAATCATAATAAAATTAATAGCAATTAATATGCAAGGCCCAACTTGTTTGCATAGGTTTCCATCCGCTACACACCCCCGTACCAACCGTTCACACCATTGGGGATTTCTACAATCGACCCACACCACTACACACCATGATGGCAGTCATGTTGCTCATTCACATATGATGGTTGAAGCCCTTATAACATATAATGGCCGAAGCCCGTATAACATTTAATGGCCGAAGCCCAGATATAACGATTCACGGCATTAGCCGCTACACATGTAACGTATAACTTCCTCCTTTCATCAACCCAACCCATGCAATCACATACAAGCATTTTACTTATAACATTTAAACAGATTATTTACTAACCTGGGGATCCGCTTTTTCCCTCCTTGGGCTTGCATCAATAAACCGAGATTTCGACATTTATCAAAACATAAAAAAAACACATGAACATACAATAATAGGCAGATCTAGATGGTGGGGAGGTATTACACACTTAGTTACCGCGAAAATCTATTATCCCTAACGTAGAGCCTTATTTGTCGAATCCCAAAAATCCCTAAGACAACGTCACCTTCCTACCTTCAGTTTTTCCACCAAATCGGCATAGGAGACTTTTAATGAGACAGATTCGGCTACTAAAAGCAGAGAGGGAGAATCGACATGCCTTAAATAAGTGTTTTGGGTTAGATTTGAATGAAAAGAAAGAGTGAAATCGCATAGAATAAAATCCCAAAACTTACCAAATTACTAAGGAGTATGTGGATTATGGTGCACCTTCGGGAAACAGAAACCTCTCTTGTAGGTTCGGCTATGTGAGATGAGAGTATGAATCAAATGGAATTCGGCTTTTAGAAAAAGAAAAAGAGAAACTATAGGAAAGGCTTGGAAATTTCGGCAGAGAATGAGAGAAAAATAGGGTTTCAAAATACCGAAATTGAAAAATACTACTCCCTATTTATAGAGAAATTTCGGCATATCATCCACACAAAGAGTTGGAATTTCGGCCAACTCTTCCTTTCTCCTGATAGCCTTTATCTCACCTGATAACCCAATCCTTACCTCCTCAAAAAAAAATAGCCCTCATCTTTCTCTTCATTATCTTCCTATTTATCAAGAAATAAAAGAATTTAAATCCCTAATTTGTAGCTAGTGTGCCGTCCACTCCTAGGGCTTGTAAGTGCCAAATTTTCCTCTTAAAATTTGGGCTCTAAGTGGCCATACTAGGCCCAAACTCCTCCCCCTTATGATGCCACCTTATGCCCACTTAAAGCTCCTCAAATCCTTGGGCCACAAGCCCAGCTTGTCACTTAATTAACTATCTACTTAAATTATAAGCTAACACCATGTATTAGCCACCTAACCCATATTTTTAAAGTCCAATATATCACTTTAAAATACCCAGAGCACTAATTTAAACCCTAATCCACATATCTAATCAAAAAGTCAGCCCGATCCTTAGAATCTCAATTTAACATATTAAACTATCACCTTAATGCGCAGGCCCACGTTTAGGGTGTTACAGAATTACTCGGAGATAGCCAGTTGATCCATCTCAAGGAGCTGGAATTCTACTCAAAACGGCGGATTTCTCCTTCAATTCCTTCAGGGGGTTTTAGGGATTTCTTATGTTTCATTTTATTGAGATGTTTTCTTTATTCATTATGAACTAAACCCTTTAGATACCTAAAGGGAATGGAACCTAGATGAATCTTGTTATTATTTTTTGAATTATATGATAAATACTTAATTTGTTCTTAATTATGCGTGCTTAATCCAAATCTGATATGCTTAGGTGGAGGAGGAATAGACCCTGCTTAAGAGTAGATCTAGCATAATTAAGTGGAGTTGATCGTACGCCTAGAGATATGGTGACGAGATTTTGCCGGATTAGGGTGAAACCTAATATGGGAGTCCATAGATCGATTTACTGCTATTCTAGGGGGTTATCATTCAAGAAAGAGATTTTCATTAATTAACCTAGGGTTAGACATTATTCGCCTCGAGAGAGGGTTTAATATACGTTAGGGAGTCTTACGGATCAAACTAAGTGAATAAATCGTATGGTTCAGTGTTAAATAACAAGTGAAGTCTAGGTGGATTCTTCCTGAGGGTATCGTCGTGGTCAACTGAGTTTCTCTTCAAGTTATTTCCCAATTCGTTCTTTTTGTCTTTGCGTCTTTAGTTTAGTAGTCGTTAATTTAGATTAAAGCAACTTCACTTATTTTAGGCTAAATAATAAAAAGAAAGTTAGTATTACTACTTTTAGTTCCTTTGGGTTCGATAATCCGGTCTTGCCTAAGCTATACTACTGTTCGATAGGTACACTTGCCTTTAATCATTGTCAGAGTTAGGTTCCAGGTTCGATCTCATTCATTTAAATCTTAAATCTCGACAAAACAACAATCACCACCAATCCCTTTTTGCTTAGGTGTGATCGGATCACCTTATAAAATGTTTTATTTCAAAACATTGATTTTGGCCTACGAAATTCAAGAAAAAGGGTTCGGGAGTCGGTTACATACGAGGAAGGATTAGCACCCTCATAACGCCCAAAATTGGTACCGGATTGATTAGTTATTGTCCTAATGTCGAAAATTCGAAAAGATTTGAAAACATGATTTCTTTAAAAACTTGAACAATTTGAGTTGGAACTTGAGATTCCTTTGTTCCGAAAGAGTACAAATATCACATCCAACACGTTAGGACATGATGTTTTAAACCCTTGTAACCAAAATCATCTCATGATTTACAAAATTCATTAAAATGATATTTATTTATTTAGTCAAACGAAAAATCGAAACCCAGCACGTTAGGGCACTATTTTCAGAATTTCTAAACACAAAACATTGCCTTATTTAAGAAAAACTATTGGATAAAATGTGGTAATTAAAGGAGATAGATATTTTAAACAAAGATTTGAAAAAGTAACAATAAGTTATTACAAAAATTGCAATTTAATAAAGTTACAGTCATATTAATAATTAGCATGAACATAAACAATTAAGTGAAAGAATGACAAGCAATAATAATAATGTTAAGGTAAACAGAGATAATAGATTCAAATTTTTAAACAAAATGAACAATCAAAATAAAGAAAAAGTATAAAGTAGATAATAGCAATTTTAAAAGAATCTATGAAAAATTAAGGAAAAAATTATTCACAAGATTAAATTCATGTATAAAAAATAGTAATATAAGGTAAATAATATATTCAAAATAATTAATGAATATTATAACAATTTTTAAAAAAATAGAATAATAAAAAAATAAAAAAACGATATGGCAAAATCTAAAATAGTTCATATATACATAATAAAATAAATAAATAAATTTTAAATAAATAATATAAAAACTTTGAATAAAAATGTATAAGGGATAACTTATAATAAGTATATAACATACCATTTAAAAATAGATAATATACATATTTTAAATAAACAATATATGGAAAATTTTGCCTTAATAATAAAACAATTTTGATGATGTACAACATACAAATTTTTCAAAAATACATAATATGATTAAAGTTAAATAATATAATATATATAATATAACAAATAAAAATAATAATATATATGATAAAACAATTTAACGTAAATAGGGAAAAGCAAAAAAGAAAAACAAGTTTAAAATAATTAAAATGAATGAATAATGATTAAGCAATTAAATGGATAATTAAAAAAATTAATAAATGCATAAGTCAACCTAACTCCCACAATATGAGGATTCAACAAAATTCCTCCACCAAAATCTAACTCGAACGGAAGCAACTCAAAAAGAAACGAAGATGAGCGAAGAACAAAATAAGAACAAGCCATAGAAAATAAGAACGCAAAAGAGAGAAAAATTTAAGTGAATGCTCTCAAGAATTTTTATTACTCCCAAACTCAAGTCCCCTCTTACAATGAAGGGAGAGGCCTCTATTTATAGTTGAGCCTCCCCAAGTTCAATGGTACAGATCAATTACATCAACGGCTAAGATTAAAAGGTCTAAGATTACAAAATCATATCTTCTAAGATTACATACCATATTTTCTAGGATTGCATATCATATCTAGGATTTGCATATCATATCTAAGATTGCATATCATATCTGAGATTTGCATATCATATCTAAGATTACATATCATATCTTCTAGGATTGCATATCATATCTAAGATTGCATATCCTTGAAGATTGTGTTTCCATATACGTCAAGCTTGTAGATGGACCTTCAATCTTTTCAAGTAATGAGTCATTCCGATCAAATGATATATTTTGGACTGGACTTGGACTTTATTTTATTATTTTGGGTTTATTATTTTTTTTGTATGGGCCCGAGCTAAATTGGCCTATTACAGTTGCCCCTCTTTGCTCATTGTCATGTAACGAGAATAGAGCAAAGACTATAAAAGGACTAATTTTGCCCGGTCTTGCTGAGTCTTAACTTCTTGATCCTTATTTTCTTCAAGTAGTCTCTAACCCAACTGCAACTTCAAGGAGATTCAATCTGTAGCTTTAATATTATTCTACTGCAACTTCAGGGAGATAAGACCTGTTCTTGTAGATTTAATCCATCTTACTGTAGCTTCAGAAAAGTGAGACTAGTATCTTTGATCTTGCTTCACTGCAATATTCAGGCAGACAAGATATGCTATATTCAGTCTGCTCCAATACAAACTCAAGGATGCCAAACTGGTATCTTCGATCCACTTCGCTGCAAACTCAGGAAGACAAGATCAACTATCTTCGATCTGCTCCACTGCAAACTCAGGGATGCCAGACTAGTATCTTCGATCCGCTTCACTACAATCTAAGGAAGACAAGATCTGCTATCTTCAATCTGCTCCACTCAAGGATGCTAGACTGGTATCTTCGATCCACTTCGCTGTAAACTCAGGAAGACAAGATCAACTATCTTCGGTCTACTCCACTGCAAACTCAGGGATGCCAGACTAGTATCTTCGATCCGCTTCACTGCTATCTAAGAAAGACAAGATCTGCTATCTTCAATCTGCTCCACTGCAAACTTAGGGATGCCAAGCTAATGTTTTTGATCCGCTTCACTGTAAACTCAGGAAGACAAGACCTGCTATCTTCGGTCTGCTCCACTGTAAACTCAAGGATGCCAAACTGGTATCTTCGATCCGCTTCGTTGTAAACTTAGGAAGACAAGAACTGCTATCTTCGGCATACTCCACTACAAACTCAGGGATGCCAGACTAGTATATTCGATCCGCTTCACTGCAATCTCAGGAAGACAAGATCTGCTATCTTTAATCTGCTGCACTGTAAACTCAGTGATGTCAAACTGGTATCTTCGATCCACTTTGCTACAAACTCAGATCTGCTATCTTCGGTCTACTCCACTGTAAACTCAGGGATGTCAGACTAGTAACTTCGATCCGCTTCACTGCAATCTCCAGAAGACAAGATTTGGTATCTTCAATCTGATCTACTGCAAACTCACGGATGCCAAACTAGTATCGTTGATCCGCTTCACTACAATCTCAGGAAGACAAGATCTGCTATCTTCAATCTACTCCACTACAAACTCAGGGATGTTAGGCTGATGTTTTCGATCTGCTTCACTGCAAATCAGGAAGACAAGACCTGCTATCTTCAGTCTGCTCCACTGCAAACTCAAGGATGCCAAACTGATGGTTTCGATCTGCTTCACTACAAACTCAAGAAGACAAGATATGTGAATTCACCGATGTTGCGACACCGTCCTCTGGGGGACCTATCCTATAAAATCGATTTTATGTGCTTATGCTTATGCAAAATGGTTAGGATGCTATGATCTGAACGAATCAAATGCTACTAACCGAATGACATATGTATGAATGCAAAATGTCATGAGGATGATCCTTTTTAATAATTAGGATGTCACCACTTGTTGCTCATCAGGGCTCTATCGTTAACGTAGTACACTGTTTCCTATTCGGCTGGCATTTGATAGAAAACCCGAAAATATTTTTACTCAACTGATTTGCCCCACTAACTTCAGGGTCCTCTCCACTGTACCTCAGGAACATAAGGCTTGTACTATTTTCAAACCATCTCACTGCGGTTCAGGATTATAGGATTTGAAACTTTTTCGATCCGTTCCCACTGCAATTCAAGAGTATAGGACTTGTATCTTTTTCAATTCACCCCACTGCAACTTTGGGGTATAGGATTTGTAACTTGTTCCATCCACTAATCACTCCCCAGTGACCCGACCAGATGTGTATGCATGATACTCGCATGGATGCAGAATGTCATTTTTTTCGAGAATGATTCCTTCTACGCTTGGGTTGTCATTGCTTATTTTCTGTCAGATTTGTATCACCGACACAATATCTAGTCTTTTGATCAACCAATGTCCTTGACAAAAAATCTGAAGAGATAAACTCATCTTGGGCTCAAATATTTCCAACCCTTAAGCTTGGTAAGTTCTAAACAATAGTCCTGTTTCAGATTCTTATATTATTTAAAAGCTTCCAGAGTAATATGCCAAACTCCTTTTATGAAAGTATTATTAGTCCATTAATCGTTACTTCAATATAAAATGCTTGAAAAAGATCACAACAATGGACAAGAAAGAAATTAATCAAGAGCATAGCTCGAAACAAATAAGTTAATAAAAGATAACCAAAGCAATAAAAGAAAATTTATTAGGGTGTATATTGAAAAAAAAAAGTAATCAAATACAGCCAAGGTCATAAAAGAAAATTGATTAAGGTGTATTTTGAAAAGAATAAAGTAGTTAAAGATAGCAAATTCAAACGGGTAAGATAAAAGCTAGGTGCCCCAGATATCGCAGCCTGAGCTTCTCTGTACAAACTTCTTGAGGACCATTTTGAGCTCAATACGTGTTTAGAGGATCCGGAGTACTTTGTCAATGCCCTAAGATGTAACATACTTCCCCATTGTTAACTCAGGCATAGCAAGACTACCACATGCCCTATCTTTGATCAAAATTTGAGCCACCCTTTTCGGGTTTTTGGCTCAAAACCCCTTTGGTCTCAAAGCGCCCTTTGCGGGTTTTCTCCTTAGCCTCTCCTCTTTTTTTTTTTAATTTGATATCAAGATGCCCGTTGTGGGTTTTCACATTGGCCTTTCTCCTTTCAGGTAAAATACTTCTTGACTGAACTTGAATTTGCCGAATTGGGCAAGTCTTCGCCATTCGTCTCGGTCAATATCAATGCTCCTCTAGAATAAGCCCTTTTTTACTACATAAGGTCCTTCTCAGTTTGGCATCTGCTTTTCTCTGAAGATCTTTTTCAACACCAGGTCCCTCTCGTGGAATTCCCTAGGATGAACTTCTTTATCGTAAGCTTGTATTAATTGGCTGTGACAGATAGCTTTTAACCTTTTTTTTCTTCGATTAGGTTCAATTGGCAAAACTATTTCTATTCAAATGAGAAATGTGTTGCCTCAGCGAAGGTTCTAGCCGACGTTCGATAAGACAGAGGGTAAATGGTAACTTCTTTATGTCAATCTTTACAAGTCTCAGTCATCTTTCCCATGATCCTTGTTTTGTTGTTTTTGTTTTTATTTTTTCCCCTTTTTACCGCTTTTCTTGACTTTGTGATATAGCGTCTGATCTTTGAACAAACTTCCAAACTTTTGACATTGTCCTTTTTAGCACTCTTTTTCGGCACCTGATCTCTTTTTTTTTTTTAGAATTTGATGACTATCAACTTTGTAACACTGGCATATGAAGCTACTTCCACCCTCTTAGTGAAGTAAACGATAACCACGACGATGAATCGATATTGGCGAGAAACTTTTGACGAGATCGACCCCATAATATCCATTCCCCACATATAGAAAATATGTAAAGAAATGATGAGGCACATAAGTCTTGTCTTCCTCAATTTGGCATTTATGACATAACTGAAGCAATCTCCCTTTTATGTTGGACCAATAGTACCCGAACCTTATGATTAGCCTAGCTGTTATAGAACCATTAGCATGTGTCCTTCTGACATCCTTATGGACCTCTTTTAAGATTTCAACGTACCCGCGTCTCAGTAGCCCAAGCATTCCTCATATGATCATGCAAAAACATCTTTGAATTCTTGAAAATAACTCAATAATGTCTTGCCTTTTTTCTGTGGTGAGCTAGGCTACAATCTTCACCTCTTTTCTAGGCTCATAATATCCATTGACCCTTTGTAGAGTAGGGTCTATTTTTTATCTTGTTCTACCATTCTTAACAAATGTGTAACACCCTAAACTCGCCCATGCGGTATGACCAGATCTGGCATGTCACACGAAGAAAATGAGTAAAGAACTTGTGATTCGTACTAAAATAGGTGTTATTTAATAAATCAAGTTTGAATAGAAACCTTCGATAAAATACTATAAATCTCGAGAGGTTAATTGAAGATTTGATATTCAAATTCGTGATATTTTAAAATCGTGACTTTTGAAAATGACGTTTGATAATTTGAAAGAAAGTCCGAGTTAAATCATTTGTAAACGTTTGTTATAAGATCCATTTATTAATCAATTTTGGAAAATCGTTGTTAATGATTTTAGAAAAATCCCCGTTTAAAACAATTCAAGAAAAATAATAAATACATCCAAACATAAAGCAAATTAAAGTTTATCCCAGAGGCCTTATTACAAGTTTAAACCCAACATAATAAAAGTAACGAAATCGAGCAGAAAATTAATTTACTAAAGTTTGAAACATTTATCTCCGAAGTATAGCCTCCACCGAGTCATCTATGGGCCCAAGTCCTCGTCACTGAGATTTACCTACAAAGGTTAAGAAAGAAAGGAGGGTGAGTTACAAGAACTCAGTGCATAATCCCCTTACCGTCATCCATTGGTCTGAACCCGTTTAGCATCATGATAAATCGTAAAAGTAACATATTTTAATCCCATATTTAGTATGCTTTTGGATGATTTAGCCCTCAATTTATGTAAAAATGTGCTCTTAATCCTTTCTTTTCATGACTTATACTCAAGAAAGCACTCGAGAACAAAAAGATTGAGAAACAGGGCTTAAACGGACCAAATTAGGTCAACCCAAGAAATTGGCACGGCTTGGACTTCAAGTCACACGGTCGTGCCTCGCCAATCATTCAAAGACACGCCCAAGCACGATTTTCATGGCCGTGCCCCAATCGACAGACCTGAAGCACGGCCTAAATCCTGACTTACACGACCGTGCCTCAATCAACAGAATCAACACACGGCCTGAAGATGACTTACACGGGCGTGTGCCATGGCCATGCCCCTGCCACGGGAAAGAGTAATTTTACTTGGATTTGGATGCTTAGAGGTAAAGAAACACACTCCTAAGTCTACTTAAACATCCTAGGAGGAATTCTACTTGAATCAGGATACTTAGGAGCCAAGTAAAGCATTTAAGGAGCCTATATAAACAACCCAAGGCAGCCGTTCTGAGAGGAGTTTTTGGGCAAAGTTTTTTGCCAGAACTTTTATTCAGGGAATTACTCAAAGATAGCCAGTTGATCCATCTCAAGAAGCCGGAGTTCTACTCAAGACAGAGGATCTCCTCTTCAATTCCTTTAGGGGGTTTTAGGGATTTCTTATGTTTTGTTTTATCTTTTCTCTTGAGATGTTTTCTTGTTGTGTTATGAACTAAACCCTTCAGATACTTGAAGGGGATGAAACCTATGACGGATTTTGTTATTTGATTTCTAAATTATATGATTAGTTTATTCTTAATTATGTTGCTTAATTTAATCTGATGTGCTTAGGTGGAGGAGGAATAGACCCTGCCTAAGAGTAGATCTAGCATAATTAAGCGGAGTTGATCGAGTGCCTAGAGATAGGGTTACGAGATTTTGTCGGATTAGGGTGAAACCTAATATGGGATTCCATTGATCTATTTACTGCTTCCTTAGGGGGTTATTATAAGAGAACGAGAGTTCCACTAATTAACCTAAGGTTAGACGTTATTCGCCTCGAGAGAGGGTTTAATATAGGTTAGGGAGTCTCACGGATCAAGCTAAGTAAAGAAGTCATATGAATTAAAAGTTAGATAACAAGAGAAGTTATAGGTGGATCTTCCTGAGGGTATCGTCGTAATCAACTGAGTTTTTCCACAGTCTTTTCCCAAAGTTTCGTTCTTTTGTCTTTGCATTTAGTTTAAGTATTTCATTAGTTTTTAGATTAATAAATCAATCACTCCATATTTCAGGCTAAATAATAGAAAGAAAGTGAGTAGTAGTACTTTCAGGTTCCTTTGGGTTCGATAAGATACTCTTGCCTAAACTATACTATTGTTCGATAGGTGCACTTGCCTCTATCATTGTCATAGTTAGTCTACAGGTTCGATCATTCTTTTTATAAATATTAAAACTCAACTGTTTGACACGATCACATCATCTTGTGCCGGAGCCCATGTAGCATAATCTTGGGCCGAAACCCATTTACATAACAGAATATATATGTGCAATGTATGCAACCCAACCCATCCTAGTAATTCATCCGCTACACACCACCCATACCATCCCATCACACCTGTGGGGATCAAGTCAACCCACCCCGCCAAACACACCAATCACAGGCAAGTTGCCATTTATAAAATTTGTGGCTGAGCCACTAGAGTCATAATTATGCGTGGCATAGCCACTATACAGATTGTGGCAGAGCCACCAGAATATCATATACGGTAATATAATCAGCACACGGCCTTAGGTAAATACGTTTGGACAAAGCCATAATCAGAATTTGTGTCAATGCCACCAAGCTACACTTCTCTTCATTCAATTTTCCCATCCCATGCAATATGTAAAATGCAACATACATAATAACATAAAATATCCAATATAAATAACAACCATTAATTTATTGTATACTTTTAATGAATCAGCCCATAATGGCATTTCGATAAATCGGCCCATAGGGGCATTTCGATAAATCATCCCATAGGGGCATTTCAATAATTCGGCCCATTAAGGAATTTTCGTAATTTCACAACCCAAAGGTATTTCTATAATTTTTACCCATCGAGGGTATTTTGGTAATTTCGCAACCCCGAACTTAACTACTAATTTGGGGCATAAAAATTGAAACTGTCCATCTACGTCATATTGACAGAATTGACTATAACTCGAGTTAGGAAACTTAAAATTTAGATCCGTAAATTTTCCTTGAAACTAGACTTATATATATTCTTAATAAAATTTTTCCAGAATTTTTGGCTTAGCCATTTAGTACAATTTATTTATTAAAGTTTTCTATTTCACTGACCAACGGTTTTGACCTCTCTTACCCTAAATTCAAATATCTCCTTGTACAGATTTCATATGTTGCTCCCACTTGTTTATATTGAAAATAGACTCACTAAGAAATTTATACATATAAATTATAACTCATAATTCACTTTTTACAATTTTGAATGATTTTTCCAAGATAGAACAGGGAACCACGAAGTCATTCGAACCGGTCTCACTATAATTAAAATATCACGTAATATAAAATACGCCTTACCGCTTCTATTTCTTTCATATAAAAATAGACACAATAATATTTAATTCTATACCTTATTCACTTTCTAATTCCATTTCTCCTATTTTTTGTGATTTTTCAAAATCACATCTCTGCTGCTAACCAAAAACTATTTCATTGCAAAATATGGTTTCCACTACGAACATACGCACATCCGAGTGATCACAGATGTCGGTTTTCAATTTTTTGATCTTTTGAATGAATCATAAAACATTTCATGCAAATATTTAGAGAGGTGTGAGATTACACACCATTTCAAACATGTATTCAGAAGGGTACGAGATTATACACCTTATTCGGATTTCCTAAAGAACCACTCTTTGTTGCCCCCACAATCATGATCCTTCCCTACTAGGGTCTAAAATCCAGCCTTGCACTTTGGCTATTGCAACGAGTTCCTAAAAATAAATAAGTGATGTACCAAAGGGTTAGCCTTTATCTAATATTTGGCCTTCCACAAGAGCAAGAATTTGATATCATCACCACAAAATAGAATCACATGAGCGGCGCAAAACATCGAAATAAAGAGTAACATCTTACCACAAATATTCGGCCTAACCACCCACTTACCAATCAACTTCTGAAACCAAGGCTAAGAGAAAAATAAATAGCAGCAAAGAATGGCTTGAAAGTTTCGGCAAAACAAAGAAAGAATGAATAGGATGGATTGAGGGTTACGACACAACAAAGGGACAAAATGAACAATGACTAGGTATTTTGGCCAAAACAAGAGAAAAGTAGTTGGTAAAAAAAATGCCAAAATGAACAAAGCTTTGCAAAATAGCCAAGAGAAATTCTTTCCAAAACATCTTCCTCACTTTGGCCAACATGTTCCCTACTATTTTCTTTTCTTCTTTCCTTCCTTCCACTCATCCTTATCTTATTTCCTTAGCCACCTTTCCAAAATTAAAAAGTCTTCCTTACCTAAAATATCACCATGGCCGACACTATGGATGAATAGCACAAAAAAATAATCAAAATTTGCACCAAGTGGGATTCGAACCTCTTCCCTTAAAGCACTTCATGTGACGCCACCTCCTCTTTACCATATGCTCCTTTATGCTAGCAAAATACATACTTATTTCCTTAAACCTTGATGCCACTTACCATCTCTCCTTAAAGCACTAAAACACTAAAACTTTCCTTTAGCCTAACTTGAACGTGAAACTTCCTAGAAACCCCGTAACTTTCCAAAATCACCTTCCTAATAAGTCCAACTTGAAATAATGTCATTCTCTTGTTCTCAAAAAATTTTAAACGCTCCCAAGCCCAAGGCCCAATGGGCCCAATTCTACTAAGCCCAATTTCGGGATGTTACAAAATCAGAAGATAGGTTACAGTCTCTATCATCTTTAAAGTCCTGAGATCCCTCTAGACTCATATCCTACTCGAAAGGAGACTCTGAGTCAGTAGTAGTGTTGCTCACATCGTTGATATCTGGAGACTTATTGTAGGTTTGAAGGAAGATTCTAAAGAATAAATGATTCAAAGAATGATTATTTGTATGGTCATGAATGAAGAATGAAAGAATACTTGAAAGAAAGTCCAAAGAACAAACAAAAGGAAAAAACTAAGAACAATTGTTTGTACAGTATGAAATGGAAAAAATAAAAGAATATTTGTTCAAAAATTTGCATTTTATTGAAATAAAAAATTCCGGACAAGCCTATTTTATAAAAAGGGTTTTTATTACCTTTAGGCTTAAAGCAACAAGCGTGTTTTGAATATTACTCTAGATTAGCTCTAAAAATATAGGGATCTCTTCCACAATCCCATTATTCAAAACATTCCCAAGTATGCAAGGGCTTGGGAACTTTGTTCCCCGGTTCCCTCTTCGCTTTTGACTTCTTCAAGGAGTCGCAACTTTCTTGTCTCCCCCTTCAATTATCTCATTTACTGCCTCGTCAAAGTGATCAGGTTATGATGAAACGTCGAACTTCACAATTCCCATTTTAATGAACTTTTCGACCAACTTTTTAAACATAGTATAGTTTTTAATTGAGTGACTAGTTATTCCCGCATGGTACTCGCATTAGCATTCTCATTATACCATTTTGGGAACGGAGGTTGCATGGGTTCTGAGTAGGACGGAGACACCACATGCACATCAAAAAGATTTTGATATAGCTCCTTATATGTCATCGGGATAGGTGTGAACTGGGGCTTTTCTGTATTTGGCCTCGAATTAGATTCCTGCCTTAAAGAGCCTTGATAGCTAGTGGTTACTTTTGGTTGACTGATAGTAATTGACTTCGAGTACCCTTTGTTATATGGACTCGTATTATTCACCTCGTTCTCCTTTTTCCTTGGAGCTGACCTTTTGATGTTTTCCCCTATTTCTATCTTGCCACCCCTTATGGCATTTTCAATCATTTCTCCCGCCATTACTATATTCGCAAAGCTCTTTGTGGTACTTCTTATCATGTGAGTAATGAATGGGGCCTTTAAAGTGTTGATAAAAAGTATTGTAGTTTTCTTTCCTAGGAGCGGTGGCTGAATTTGCATGGCAACTTCCCTCCATCTTTGTGCATACTACCCGAAGCTTTCATTCGGCTTCTTCTCCATATTCTGCAAGGTAATTGTATCAGGGGTCATGTCTGTTACGTTGCTATATTGCCTCATAAATGCTTGCGCTAGGTCCTTCCACGAACTAATCTTAGCACGGCTTAGTTGATTATACTATTTGGATGCTGCCCCCACCAAACTGTCTTGGAAATAGTGAATCAGTAGTTGGTCGTTGTTAACATACCCAGTCATCCGTCTACAGAACATGGTGATGTGAGCCTCGGGACAACTAGTCCCGTTATACTTCTCAAATTCTGGCATTTTAAATTTATGGGGAAGTATCAAGTCTGGGACCAAACTCAAATCCTTAACATCAATTCCACGGTGATTATCCGTGTTTTCCAATGCCTTTAACTTTTCTTCTAACCATCTACAACGGTCCTCTAACTGCCTTGGTAATTCAATTCTCGTCCCTTCCCTTTTCGCTATATCTAAATCAGGGATAATAGGATTAGCAGGATTATCTCCTGGGTTAGATCCTGAGCCAACTTGGAAATTCATGGGCACCCCAGTATTAGCTTGACCTTGTTGAGGCCTAATTGTAATAGATGGCCTTCGAGGATATGTTTCAAGTTGTGTTTGTGCATGCGGTGGGGTAAAACCCAGAGGATAATCCTTATTCCCTTATCCATTGCCCCATTCCGTAGCCGAGTCATTTGAGCCACCGTATTCCTTTGGGCTTCCATCATTTCTTCCCTCATATCTTGTTAGATCTTTTCCAACTGCTCTTGCAGCTAGTCTTGCATGTCTCTTTGAAACTGTTCAAGTCTTTGATCCATACCTTTTGTCTTAGTGCGAGTACCGTAATGATGTTTAGTTTCCAGATTAATTTTCTCTTTCTCTCTTTTTCTGAAATAACTTCAACTAATTAAGGTCCTTCTATGGATTTTAATGCATATGATGCAATGTAATATAGATGCATGGAATGAAGGCAAAAGAAAGAGAGGCGTTGATTCTGAATTCAATTCCATTAGAACAACTTTTCTAGAAAGTAAATTTCTTTACATAATACGGATTACATATGCGGCTTTTCCTCCTATTCCAGGCAAAAACATCAATCCCTTTCTTCGTAAAGGTCAAATCTTGCAAACTTCTACTAGATGTCTCTACTAGCTCCTTTTTGCTTGGGCCGTGACTCACTGCTCACTTATTTTTGCAATGCTTGTTAGAAAATTGAGACATGACAGCTCTCAAATAATCTTTGCCAGCTTGAATCCTCGGGCAATAAAATCTTGTATTCTTTCACAGACTATCAGTCTTCTCTCATTGTGTTTACTTTGACCATATTCGGACGACCGTATTATAATCCACTTTATCAAGAAATCCATTTTCTCATGAAAAACTCTTCTATTTAGCAATCGAATTTGAATCAACACCTCTTTTCTATGATGTGAATGCAATGCAATCAAAACAAAAGAGAACACATTAGCACAAGAGAAATAAAAAATAAAATAGGACACCTATCTGGGTGACCACTAGGGTTTGGCATAGTTCCACCTAGGGTAAGCCCTTATGTAACATCCTGAATTTATGGGCTTGTGCATTTTGTGTAGTGTAGGCTTAAAATATTAATTTAAGGATTTGAGGTGCAAATGGGCTTCTTTGATTAAATATTTTGTGAGGTTTGATTAAATATTTTGTATAGACACTTAAATAGGGGCTTAAATTAAAGTTGTAGTAAATTAAAGTGGCGTCACTAGTGTAGGAGGAGGGCCCAAATTGTGGTTGTTTGAAACCCAAGTTATAGGGCTAAATTTCGGCACTTAATTAAGTAAGGGGAGGACGGCACAAAGTTATTTTTTGGGGAATTTTATTATATTTATTCTATGTGGATAATAAGCAGATAAAGGCTATTATTTAGGGATTTATTCTATAAGGATAATAAGCAGATAAAGGCTATTTTTGAGGAGATAACAAATTAAGATAAGGGGAAAGGGATAAGAGCTATCATCTGTGGCAGTGTTGGCCGAAAATCAATCTCTGCTAAAGGGAGGAATCAGTTTCCTATATAAAGAGGGGGTGTGCCAAAATTTTGAAGCCTTTATTTTCTCATTTTCTTCCTCTCAAAAGCCGAAAACCTCCATCTGCTTCACCCTTTCTTCCTCTCTAAAATTTCCTGGTTGGCCGTATCTTTTAACCTCTATTGTTATTCTTCTTCTAATCCCTAAAAGCCGAAATCACATCTCTATTATTCTATTCTTCTCCTTAATATTCATTGGTCGAATCTCTCTTAGCCATCTCTTCAATTCTTAAATCTTCTAAAAGCCGAAATTCTTAGATCTCACCTCCCGAAGTTACCGAATTTTCTTGATGGAGACCTTGTCTTTGAATCTTGAAGGAAGCAATGGGTAAGTGTTGATTTTGAGTTTCCAAATCTTTTTCGGCTTTTCAAAGACCCTAGCCGAATGGCTATTTAGAAACTAATCCCTTATGTTCTCTTATTTTCGACATTCTGGGATCTGAAGTAGGGCCAATCACATAGATCTCCAAGATATAGTTTGATAACACTCGAATCGTGTTACCTCCGGGATTTTAAGGTATGAAGATTTACTAATTCTTTTACGTGCAAAATTCGGGTATTTATTAACCCTTGGTCGATTATAGGAGAGGCCCTATTTTCACATCTTTTCGACTTTTTGAGTAAAGTCGTAGATCGATTTAGCAAGGGTATTGATACTAATCATGTGTGTAACCTTTCTCACTATTAGATTGTTTGCTATTATATATATATATATATATTTGTATAAATCTACTATACTCTGCTAAATGTCGAAATCCCAGTATAACAAGTGAAAACCCTTGAAGGGTAACGGCTAACCATAGGTTAGTGACTTCTGTCCTATTTCGGTGATTATTCCTGTTAAAACGATATGCTTTGTATAACGATCTCAATGTATGCCTGGCGTTAGGAAATTGATGAAAAGGGAAAGTGATCTGTTCTGGTGGCTTATGCCATTTCAGCCTGGTGACTCTGTCACAACTCTGTTTCTGGTGGCTTATGCCATTTCAGCCTAGTGACTCTGTCACAACTCTGTTTCTGGTGGCTTATGCCATTTCCGCCTAGTGACTCTATCACAACTCTTACGATGAGCAGCTAACTGCAGTATAACTGCCATCGATGGTGTGTAGCAGTGTGGGTTGATTGTAGAAATCCCCAATGGTGTGCATGGCAGGTAAGGGTGGCATGTAGCGGATGGAAACCTAGGATTTGGGTTGAGCTTGCATATATTTTTGGTTATATATATATTAATCTGTTATTCGGTTTTTGTGGGGCTGAGGCCCAAGTCTAATGGTGCATGAGGGTTGTACACTGAGTCTCGCGACTCAACCAATTATTTTAACAATTTCAGATAGCACCTAGTGCAAGGACCAGGCTGGAGAGGAGCGCAAGGTGGCCATGTAAAAGATCATTTGGATTGGGCCAAAAGACTCTAGATTACTATTTTATATTTTTAATTAATGGGTTTTAAATTTCGTTGTAATAAGGCCATGGGCCACTAGACTATTAGTGATGTTTTGGGTTTATGTTGGGCTTTTATTACTAGTTTTTCAAGTTTATGTTTAAATTAAGTTAAGGCATGTATAAGATTTTAGTTTTTGTTTAAAATTCATTACGGCATTTTATAACTTTATATTTTATACTAATTAATAAATTATTAAGTTTTCTGTATAAATGTTTAAACACGATAATCGTTTTTCCAAAATGTGACATGTTTTACAACATCTCTTAGTGAGCCCTGATTTAAAACTTCATTCAAAACTCTCGGGTTTTTGGGCTCAAAACATTTTCTAAAAATAGGTTTTCGAAATATGCATGTTTTATAAATGTTATAGGATGGGTTTTTCGGCATGGGACTGCGTCTCACCCCAAGTTCACCAGGTAAGTACTCTAAACCATGGTGTGGTATATATATGTGGGCTTGATGGGCTTTATGAGACGTAGACTATCTTAATTAGACTTTGATGAACTATAGGCCTAGCTTAAGCCACTTCTTAAATTCCATATGACTTAATTTATCCAAACAAATCCTGTGAACTAGTCGCTGAGTTAGGGTGTGGCAACAGGCATACGCATGTCTAGGATTGGATTCAGGGAGAGCTTGGTATTTAAGCAGTCCTAGTGACTCACCTCTTCTTCGCTGGAATCCTACCTAGTGCGTAGTAACTGTTCACCCTAACCATGAGGACGAGTTGACAGGCCAAAATTTATAATTAAAACCCGAAAGGGACCAGCCACCCTGTTTTGTAAAATCCTAAAGTAAACCCTAGTTGTGAAATCACCAAATTACCCTTGATTCATAAACACTACCCTGGTTTTGAAAAATGACCAAAGTACCCCTAGTTTGTAAAATTACCAAAATACCCCTGGATTATAAAATTATCGAAATACCCCCAGATTGCAAAATTACCAAAATACCCTTATTTCAAAAATTTTCAAAAACCATATTTTGGAAAATTACAAAAATACCCCTATAGGTTAAAATTACAAAAATACCCCTAGGTAGTGAAAAGACGAAAATATCCCTCGGTGATGAACGTAAGTTTGTGAATGCCTCTGTATGATGATTGTTGAATGTATGTAGTTTCTGGAATTAGGAGGTAAGCCCAAAACTGAAACTGTAGATAGGATCGAATTCGAAAGAATCACCCTTAAAACTATTTTTCATAAGATTGTTCGTGGATAATCAGTAGAAAGAATTAATAATTCATAAAATTTTTAATCAGATAAACGCGAACCAAAAGGATGAGTACAAAGGGTCGTGGACGTCTGTCGCGTTGTCGCGGTAGGGGTAGAATGACTGTGTCAGAACCAATAGGATCTTGCCACAGATCTGGGAACGAGATACCAGTTCCACCAGCTGCTGAGGTGGAATTTCAGGACCAGATGGGCGGAGAGGATGTGGTGTCTCGAAGTGATCGAGGGTTCAAGAGAGTGGTCGAGGTGGTATGGGCACAGAAGTCGGGAAATCTGTGTCGAAGAGACTTAAGAATAATGGGGCAGAAGTATTTAGAGGAGTCTCTAGTATAGCCCCAAGTTCCGCTGAATATTGGTTGGAGGCAGTTGAACGTATAATGGATGACCTAGACTTCACAGTGGAAGAGAAGTTGAAGGGGGCCGTGTCTCTTCTGCGAGACGAGGCCTACCAGTGGTGGCTCACGGTGAAAGAGGGTACTACCGCAGACCGGATTGGCTGGGACTTTTTTAAGGAGTCATTTTAGGGGAAGTATGTTGGGATCAGCTATATGGATGCACAAAAGAAGACATTCCTGAACTTGGTGCAGGGAAGTAAGTCTGTGGCTGAATATGAGGCAGAGTTTCTACGCTTGAGCCGCTACGCTCGAGGAATGGTAGCAACGGAGTATGAATGATTTTGGTTCGAGGACGGGCTACAGAATGAGTTAAGGGTTCTGATAGCACCGCAACGAGAGAGAGTTTTTATCGTTTTGGTGGATAAGGTTAAGATAGTTGAGGAGGTGAAACAGGCTAAGAGACAAGAAAGGGATAAGGATCGAGGTGAGAATAAGAGAAGTTTTGGGCCACCTAAGCATCCGAATCTTGAGAAAAAGCCTAGGGTTGATGGGCCAGCTCGTGCTCGACATCTCTGGCCGGGAATCAGGATCGATCATGTAACTGGTGCGGGAAAATGCATTCTGGGGAATGCAGAAGGAGAACCGGTGGATGCTTCAGGTGTGGATCCACAGAGCATTTGGTTAAGGACTATCCACATGTGGATCAGGTACAGCCAACGGGCCGAAGTTCTGATCAGGCTAAGAGAGGTGGTCAGCCTGGACCAAGGGGTCATGGTCAAGCCAGAGGTGGCAATGGCACAAGAGGTGGTCGTGAAGCACCAGGCGGAGGTGCAGGTTATGTTGAGGCAAGGCAGCCAGCTTTGGTCTATGCAACACATCGCCAAGGGGACGGAGACACTCCAGATGTGAATAATGGTGCGTACCTACCATAATATACTAAGTGTTTATTTTGGCTTTAGAATTAGAGTCTTGTGAAAGTCTAGTGGTGAGACTTGGTAGTAAGATTACTAGTTAATTTCGAGGACAAAATTTATTTTAAGTGGGGTAGAAGCGTAACATCCACAATTTATGGGCTTGTGCATTTTGTGTAGTGTAGGCTTAAAATATTAATTTAAGGATTTGAGGTGCAAATGGGCTTGAGTTTGAATGAGGCTTTGATTAAATATTTTGTATAGACACTCTAGGGCTTAAATTGAAGTAATAGTAGATTAATTGACATATTGGGCTTGCGGACCAACAACTAGGGGCACAGTAAATGTGAGCTATAAGTGGCATCACTGTGCAGGAGGAGGGCCCAAATTGTGGTTGCTTGAAGCCCAAGTTATAGGGCTAAATATCGGCACTTAATTAAGTAAGGAGGGACGGCACAAGGCTATTTTTTTTTTTGGAATTTTATTATATTTATTCTATGTGGATAATAAGCAGATAAAGGCTATTATTTAGGGATTTAGTCTTTAAGGATAATAAGTAGATAAAGGCTATTTTGAGGAGATATGATTAAGATAAGGAAAAGGGATAAGAGCTATCATGTATGCAGCGGTGTTGGTAGAAAATCAATCTCTGCTAAAGGGAGGAATCGGTTTTCTAAATAAAGAGGGGGTGTGCCAAAATTTTGAAGCCTCTCTTTTCTCATCTTCTTCCTCTCAAAAGTCAAAACCACCATCTGCTTCACCCTTTCTTCCTCTCTAAAATTTCTCGGTTGGTCAATCTTTTAACCTCTATTGTTATTCTTCTTCTAATCCCTAAAAGCGAAATCACATCTCTATTATTCTATTCTTCTCCTTAATATTCATTGGTCGAATCTCTCTTAGCCATCTCTTCAATTCTTAAATCTTATAAAAGCCGAAATTCTTAGATCTCACCTCCCGGTTACCGAATTTTCTTGATGGAGACCGCTTGTCTTAGAATCTTGAAGGAAGCAATGGGTAAGTGTTGATTTTGAGTTTCCAAATCTTTTTTGGCTTTTCAAAGACCCTAGTTGAATGGCTTTTTAGAAACTAATCCCTTATGTTCTCTTATTTTCAGCATTCCGGGATCTAAAGTAGGGCCAATCGCATAGATCTCCAAGATATAGTTCGATAACACTCGAATCGTGTTATCTCCGGGATTTTAAGGTATGGAGATTTACTAATTCTTTTACATGCAAAATCCATGTATTTATTAACCCTTGGCCAATTATAGGAGAGGCCCTATTTTCACATCTTTCTGGCTTTTTGAGCAAAGTAGTAGATCGGTTTAGCAAGGGTATTGATACTAATCAAGTGTGTAACCTTTCTCACTGTTAGATTGTTTGCTATTATATATATTTGTATAAATCTACTATACTCTGCTAAATGTCAAAATCCCGGCATAACAAGTGAAAGCCCTTGAAGGGTAACGGCTAACCACAGGTTAGTGACTTCTGTCCTATTTCAGTGATTATTCCTATTAAAACGATATGTTTTTATGATGATCTTCTTGTATGCAGGGTTGAGAATTGATGAAAAGGGGAAGTGATATGTTCTGGTGGCTTATGACATTTCAGCCTGGTGACTCACACAACTCATTTACGGTGGCTTATGCCATTTCACCTAGTGACTCTGTCACAACTCATTTCGGTGGCTTATGCCATTTCACCTAGTGACTCTATCACAACTCGACGATGAGCGACTAAATCGCAACATGACGCCATCGATGGTGTGTAGCGGTGTGGGTTGATTGTAGAAATCCCTAATGGTGTGCATGGCGGGTAAGGGTGGCGTGTAGCAGATGGAAACCTAGGATTTGGGTTGGGTTTGCATATATTTTGGTTATGTATATATATTAATCATTATTCCGTTTCGTGAAATGAGGCCCAAGTCTAATGGTGCATGAGGGTTGCACATCGAGTCTCGCGACTCAACCAATTATTTTAACAATTTCAGGTAGCACCTAGTGCAATGGGTCATGTAAAAGATCATTTGGATTCGGCGAAAAGACTCTAGATTACTATTTTATATTTTTAATTAATGGGTTTTAAATTTCGTTGTAATAAGGCCATGGGTCACTAGACTATTACTGATGTTTTGGGTTTATGTTGGGCTTTTATTACTGGGTTTTTACAGTTTATGTTTAAATTAAGTTAAGGCATGTATAAGATTTCGGTTTTTGTTTAAAATTCATTACGGCATTTTATAACTTTATATTTTATATGAATTAATAAATTATTAAGTTTTCCGATATAAATGTTTAAACCTGATAACTGTTTTCCAAAATGTGACATGTTTTACATCTCTTAGTGACATACCAGATCCGGTTGTAGTGTTTGGGCCGGGTTTGGGGTGTTACACCTTATGTTTTCTATATGTGGTTTAGGTCTAAAGTTGAGGTACCCGAACCAGCAGATTCCTCGATCCTCACTCATTATATTCTCATACGGACCTAGTTTAGTTTAGGGGAATACATTTCCCTATGGCCATGCGGAAGTGAAAACCTCACGAAGACATAGGTACAGATGTATCCCGGAAGCAATCCACTAGCCCATGCAGAGGTGAAACCTCAAGAAGACATAGTTTCTCACTCCCACTTAAAGGTGCGACCACAACGGTCATTCAATGCAATGTGCGCAAGAAAATAACAATAATATGCAATGACACAAACAAATGCAACAAAAGGATCGTAATTTTCAAATTAAATTTTCAAATCGAATTTTCAAATTTCCGACAAAGGACAGAAAATAATTAATTTTACGACTTGACTCTCTTATGTCCCCAGTGGAGTCGCCAAGCTGTCGAAACCTTGTTTTTTATTTTGAAAAATGGGTTGACTTTTAAAAAAAATGGGAGTTGCCACCATTCCCTTTTTGCTTAGGTGTGATCGGATCACCTTATAAAATGTTTTATTTCAAAACATTGATTTTGGCCTACGAAATTCAAGAAAACGGGTTCGGGAGTCGGTTACGTACGAGGAATAATTAGCACCCTCGTAACGCCCAAAATTGGTACCGGATTGATTAGTTGTTGTCCTAATGTCAAAAATTCGAAAAGATTTAAAAACATGATTTCTTTAAAAACTTGAACAATTTGAGTTGAAACTTGAGATTCCTTTGTTCCGAAAGAATACAAACATCACATCCAGCACGTTAGGACATGATGTTTTAAACCCTCGTAACCAAATTCATCTCATGATTTACAAAATTCATTAAAAGGATATTTAGTTTTTTAGTCAAACGGAAAATCGAAACCCAGCACATTGGGGCACTATTTCCCGAATTTGTAAACACAAAACATTGTCTTATTTAAGAAAAACTTTTGGATAAAATGTAGTAATTAAAGGAGATAGATATTTTTAAACAAAGATTTGAAAAAATAACATTAAGTTATTAAAAAATTACAATTTACTAAAGTTACAGGTCATATTAACAATTAGCACTAACATAAACAATTAAGTGCAAGAATGACGAGCAATAATAATAATGTTAAGGTAAACATAGATAATAGATTCAAATTTTAAAAAAAATGAACAATCAAAATAAAGAAAAAAATATAAAGTGGATAATAGCAATTTTAAAAGAATCTATGAAAAAATTAAGAAAAAAATTATTCACAAGATTAAATTCATGTATAAAAAATAGTAATATAAGGTAAATAATATATTCAAAACAATTAATGAATATTATAACAATTTTTTAAAAATAGAATAAAAAAACGATATGGCAAAATCTAAAATAGTTAATATATACATAATAAAATAAATATATATTTTAAATAAATAATATAAAAACTTTGAATAAAAATGTATAAGAGTTATATCATCTGCAATCGCCTGAATTTCGAGGCACACTTCGAACCAATCATAGACTTTATTGAGATAGGTAAACCAAGAGGACCCCCCCCAGAACCGTATATGAGAATTTTATCTCGTACAGCTCAAACAAAAACACCCAAGTAATAGCTGAAATGGATATGGAATAGAAATTTGAAACTTCTTAATCTTTTCATTCAATTTTATCTGAAGACACAAAAGAGTGAAAATCCGAAAGCTGTTTTTTGTAGTTGTAATTATAATGCCAAAAAATCAAGTCGGCGCAGTCGTCTTTATGTTGATCGTTATAGGCCTCTTGAATCTTTTATTTACCTACTTATTTCTTTTTCTTTGCTTTGATTTGTTCTTTGTATGAAATGTGGCTTTATTCTTGTTTTCTTTCTTTTGATAGGAATTCTCTTGTTAAGACCCTATGAATCAATTGAAACTTGATTCATACCGTAATCATGATGATTCAATAAAACCTTCAAACTAAGTCCAAAGATTCTTTGAGTAAGATAACTTATAATAAGTATATAATATACCATTTAAAAATAGATAATATACATATTTAAAAAAAACAATATATGAAAAATTTTGCCTTAATAATAAAACAATTTAGATGATGTACAACATACAAATTTTTCAAATAATACATAATATGATTAAAGTTAAATAATATATAATATATAATATATAACAAATAAAAATAATAATATATATGATAAAATAATTTAACGTAAATAGGAAAAGCAAAAAGAAAAACAAGTTTAAAATAATTAAAATGAATGAATAATGATTAAGCAATTAAATGGATAATTAAAAAATTAAAAAAACGCATAAGTCAACCTAACTCCCACAATATGAGGATTCAACGAAATTTCTCCACTAAAATCTAACTCGAACGGAAGCAACTCAAAAAGAAACAAAGATGAGCGAAGAGCAAAATAAGAACAAGCCACGTAAAATAAGAACGCAAAAGAGAGAAAATTTGAGTGAATCTTTGTCAAGAATTTTTATTACTCCCAAACTCAAGTCCCTCTTACAATGAAGGAGAGGCCTCTATTTATAGTTGACCTCCCCAAATCCAACAATCTGGTACAGATCAATTACATCAACGGCTAAGATTAAAAGGTATCTACAAATTAAATCTCTAAAATTACAAAATCATATCTTCTAAGATTGCATACCATATCTTCTAGGATTGCATATTATATCTAAGATTGCATATCATATCTTCCAAGATTGCATACTATATCTTCTAGGATTGCATATCATATCTAAAATTTGCATATCATATCTTTTAGGATTGCATATCATATCTAAAATTTGCATATCATATCAAAGATTGCATATCCTTAACGATTGTGTTTGCATATACGTCAAGCTTGTAGATGGACCTTCAATCTTTTCAAGTAATGGGTCATTCCGATTGGCCCAAATGATATATTTTGGACTGGACTTGGACTTTGTTTATTATTATGGGTTTATTATTTTTTTTGTATGGGCCCAGGCTAAATTAGTCTATTACAAGTATTTTGTTCTAGGATTCTAAAAACATCAAAATTACAAGAAAATGGGCTAAATTGACTTATCAATTAAACCTTTGAACCTTAAAACCCTAAATTTTCCTTTCTTTCTTTCCTTTCTTTTTCCCTTGTTTCGTTTTATGCTTATACTTTTCTATTCTTTTTCTTTATTGTTTTATTTATTATTTAGTTATTATTATAAGAATATATTATTATATTATATACTTAAATATTAAGTATTTACGTATTAATATTTTATACTTATGTATAATATTTGTACACTTGTATTTATTTTTACCATACAAGTGTTACATATGGTTTATTTTCTCATTTAATCCCTTTACTTTTCTTTAATCTATAATTAAAATTTCACCCTTTATTCAATTGAGTCCTTACACTTAATTACCCTTAATTCAAGCTAATTCACCTAGCCAAAACCTAATTAACCACACAACTAACTTCGTAAATATTTACGAATCCGTTTTACGAAAACGGAGACCCGAAATACACTTTTCGATTACCCGTAATTTTGGGTCATTACAAATCGAGTCAGTAAATATTAAATATTAATATTTATAAGTTAAATATAATGTATATCGAATTTGATTTGTTAAATTTGTTAATTGGACAAGTGGTCAAAGGACAAATGGTTTGACCTTTAAGTCATTTATTTTAAAAAATGAGGTATCGAGACTTCGTTTCTATAAATCGAGTCATTAAACATTCCCATTGAATATTTACGAAGATATTATATAGGTGAAATGAAATTTGGTCCGAAAATTTTAGTGATTTGTTTTTAATTAAGGTATAAGGACTAAATCGTAAAAATTGTAAAAGTTTATATATCTTGATTTTTGAAAACTAAAAGATTTAATTAATAATTATTTAAGGTCTAATGTGACAATTTACCATCTTTTAAATGTTTTGTATAGCTAGTTCTTATTTTCACTTAATTATTTTATGTTAAATCATGTTATAATAATATTAATAATGGTTAAAATAATAAAACATAAACATCATCGTTGTAAGTACCTAATTTTGCCCGGCTTATGAACTAGAATAAAAATAAAAAAAAATAATAAAATGTCCATGAACAAGTCCATTTACAATTACAAAGCCCAAAACCAAATACTACCCAGCCACCCAATTAAACTTGACCCAACACTTAAACCCGGACTACCCAATACCAAAACAGATACCATCAGACCCAACAGACATTAGCCTACCCAAATCTATGCAGCCCAAATGGCCCAGGAACTAAACAGAATTAACAATGGCCTAGTGTATCTGAAACCATAGGCGCCGCTTCAGCAGGAGCCCGAGCGTTGCGCCGCAAACGCCTCACACAAGCCTCTCGTCAAGCCGTGATCTGCACCCGAATCACACCATCAACACGAAGACGAGATCTCTATTTCCAACCTGCGCAAAGAAGGAAATAAAACAGTGGCAAAAATGGCAACAACAAAGATTTCTTTTTTCGTTTTTTCTTTTATTTTCCAAGGCTATAAAAGCCCGATTGTTTTGTAATACGAGATACGAGGGATATATACAAAGAAAAATAGAGAATACCAAAATATACAAATAATATACAAATTTTTTCGCAAAGATGATTTTTCATATATATTTTTCATTCGTTTTTTGATATATTCATGCATATACAAACTCTTTTTAAAAAAAAAAAATAAAAAAAGAGTGTTACCTTTCGAAGACGCCAAAAAGCAAGATTTTCGGCCTCCGGCAGCTATCCACGGAGGCGCGTATGGCGCGTGGCGGAGGCCCAAAGAATCAATGGTCGGAACCCCTGAGAGAGAGTTTGGGAGTCTCTCTGATGTTTTTTTTTTTAAAAAATGAAAGTCAAAATGAATTTTTTTTTAGAAAATCAACTTATATAGCCTAGTATAAACGACGCCGTTTTCGCTTAAATTGATAAGCGCCAAAACGACGTTGTTTCAATGGATGACCCGAGTATTGACCCGATCCGCTCCAGAGATCTGCGTTTTTTTTTAAATTGGGTTATTTATGCTTGTGGTCCTTCCGCATTCTTCATTCTTTTTAATTTCGTCCAATTTAACCTTTTTATTATTTTTCGAATTAACTCTAAAACTTATATTTTATTTCAACTTGATCCTCGAGTTTTTTTATTTTATTTTTAAAATTGATTTAACATTGTATTGAATTATTTTATCATATTATTTTTATTATTTATATATTAATTTGTTTATAATATAAAATTTATATATAAATTTATATAATCATATTTAATTATTATTATTCTTTTTATGAGGTTTAATATTATTTATATTGTATATGATTTTATAATTAGTATATTATTTATTACATTTCTTTTAAATTTTTATATTATATAGTAATATATTATATCATATATTATTTTTTAAAAGATTTTATTTTTGTAAAAAATTATTTATATTTTATAACATACTTTATTACATATTTTTATAATTAATGTATTATATATATATATATATTATTTAAAATTATTATTTTGTTACTTACTAATTATTTTTTATTATATGTATTAAATTACTAAATTATGTATATATATATTTTTTATAAGTATTTTTTATTTTTTATTTTATATTTATTAAATCATTTTAAAATCATCATATTCTTTTTATTTAATATTTAAATATGTTATTTTTATTTTTTATTTCATATAAATTTCAATTCTTTATTATTTATTTTATATTCTTTTGATTGTTTATTATTGCTTAACATAGTGTTTTATTTATTCATGATATTACATAGTGTTTCATTTATTCTTGTCATATTATTTCATTTCATTATTAATTGTTAACAAAATTCGTAATTGTTATTAAACATGTATGTTATAATGTATTATTCAATGTCTTACTCATACCATTATTTATAAAAATACTTTTTAAATTAAAGATTTTCTTTTTTTAAAACGGAGATCTGTGATATTTGGGGACTTCGAGAAGAATTGTGTCCTAACTTACTGGGTTTCGATTTTTTCACGTGGAACTTCAAATATTAAATATCCCTTCTCATTTTAAATAAAAACTTGTTCTCGGGAATTCAAAATGTAGTGTCCTAACGTGCTGGATGTGACATTATGTTATCTTGAGGTAAGGTTTTTGAAAATAAGGCAACGTTTTAGTATTTAGAAATTCGGAAATAGTGCCCTAACGTGTTGGGTTGCGATTTTCCGTCTGGTTAAATAACTAAATATCCTTTTAACAAGTTTTGTAAATAGTGAGATGATTTTGATTACGAAGGTTTTAAAATATCGTGTCCTAACGTACTGGATGTGATGTTTATTCTTTCGGAACAAAGAAATCTCAAGTTTTAACTTAAATTGCTCGAAGTTTTTTAAGAAATCGTATTTTTAAATACTTTTAAATTTCAAACATTTGGACATGATTTTATCGATTTGGTACCAATTTTTGGGCGTTATGAGGGTGCTAACCCTTCTTCATACGTAACCGACTCTCGAACCCATTTTCTTGATTTTCGTGGACCAAAATCAAATGTTTTAAAATAAAACGTTTTACAAGGTGATCCAATCACACCTAAGTAAAAAGGGATTGGTGGCGACTCCCACTTTTGTCTTTAAAAGTCGATCCCTGTTTTTAAAATCAAACATTTTAAAATGGTTTCGACAATCGTCTTTTCACTTTCCACCGAAAAGAGAAACATTAGAACACCATTGTTGAAACTCTAAGGTTAGGCCAACTTGTGTCCTTGCATGTAAGCTAATTTTTATTTTTTTTTTGTTTTTTTATATTTTTGAGATCGTTGTAGCTTAATCTAGCTAGCCTAAGGACTATTTCATAAAATTGTTAAAGGTTTTAAAAGTTTCCATTAGTAAGTTATGGAAGTTCTTGATGTTTACTGGTAGATTTGTAAGCTTGGTTGTTAAATAAGATTAATTTGAAAAGTGATTTTTGTTAGTTTTGAGTTTAGGGACTAAAATGAAAGTATGTCGACTTTAGCATGAAATTTCTGTAATTTTAAATGATTGAGAACTGTATAGGGATGAGTATGTAATCGGATTGAATTGTGGGTTTAAATGTGAAAGTTATAAAGGTTTCGATTTTAAAGAATAAATTGAATAAAATGTAAAAGTTTAGGGAAATTCTTTAAAATAAAATTAATAGGTCATATGCATGAATTTGAGTGTTATAAGGTATATGGAATTGATATTTTGAACTTAATTATTATTTAGATCAAGAATTGAACAAGCTGGTTGATAAGCGAAGGAAAAAGAAAAATTATGGAATAGTCCCTACGACCCAATTCGATAGTTGGTTATATTAGGTAAGTTCATAGGGTATAATTATATAGTTTTATGTATTGAATTTTATTCAATTGTGAATATTTCTATAATGATAAATTGAATTTTTGAAATGTTTATAATTTAGTACTAAAGGTGAGAAAGGATTAAGGATCTAGGATCTAATATTAAGCCTTGTATTCTTGAAGAATATGATTCATGTGAGATATTGAATGATAATGACCTGGTTTTGATATGTGTTCTAAAAACGTGGAAGTGCTCCTATATTGTAAATGTTCTGAATCTTGTATAAATACCAGTTTGAACGTAGTAAACGATTAGGATTCAACTGGCATGCCAATAAAGTTAGTTGCACGCTTATTCTGTTTGTACTTTGATACCTCTGTTTGCACTATGGTGCCCTTGTATGCACATTTGTGCCCTTGTATGCACATTTGTGCCCTTGTTCAGCATTACGGTGCTCTCTGAGATGGTTACTCGAGTATCTGAGTTACTTTTGCTATAGTTCATTAGGTTATCCAAATCTGTGAATAAATAGGATAATGAAGTTTTTATATTTGATGATGCTATGTGATCGAAATAACTTGAATGACATTATTGATGTTGAATTACTCAATGAATTTGTATACGACGAACTCACCTATTTACTCAATGAATTACTCAATAAAGTCAATGGAAATAATCACTTTTGTTTAACAATTACTAGATCATTTCAAAAACTTGTCTCAACAATATATGATATGTATGATATTAATATATATAATCTCTTCTTTTTTGAAAGTATATATAATCTTTTGAATTACTGAATCTTAAATTATCAAATAAAAGAATAAGATTTTAAGTTCATTAAAAGACTTTTGGATAATATAATTAAAAATCTAACTTAAAAGTTTTAAATTCCACTTATCTTAAAAAGTGACATTTTTTTTTTTTTGAGAAATACCCGACTGAAATTTATTCAAAATAAAAGTAACACAATCAAAATAAAGAGACCAAGTTCAAACTTGAGCAGATCCTAAGCCAGCCCAAAACGCAAACAAACGCATCTTGGCCCACTATTATGAAACGAAAGCCCAAAAAAAACAATTTCCAGTCAAATACACCGACACACACTCCCGAAAGGTAGCAACTTTTCAAAATCAAACCTTATCAATTGTCATTATCCCTTCCAGAACATTCTCACAGCATCCACCCCCAGTCAGGTTCTCTTGGTCTCCTTCTTCCCACGGCTTTAACGACGAAATCTGGTACTCCTCCTTCCATGTAATCTTCCCTATCCCTCTTCAAATTTAGTGGCCAAACAATGTGCAAGAGCATTCGCAGATCTGGGTACATGCTTGAACCAGATCCTTTGAAATCCTCTTTTTATCTGTTGAATGTTTCGAATGATAGCTCCTATTTCTGATTTGTCTTGAAGATTTGTCTGACATTTTTTTTATTGTCCTTGCATCACCCTCTACTATCACTGCTCAGAGCCTTAACTGCAGTCCTAATAACAACACTTGGAGACATGCATAAACCTCTATTGTAAAAGGGGACGCAACCGCCGGGTGGAGAATCATTTTGGAGGCAACAATCTCACCCAATGCATTTCTCGCAACAACCCTCGAACCCAGTCTAGCTTATGTTTGATTGATGGAAGCATCAAAGATGATTTTGATCAACGAATCTGTTGGGGGTTCCATTCCTCATTTCCTTCCAATCTAGTAATCTTTCTTTCTTCAATCCCTTTGAGTTTTCGGATATAACGAACTACCCGTTCGCCTATTTCCTTCCCAGTGGACTATTTCATTTCATGTACTAATTGATTCATGTTTGTCCAGATAGCCCGTATGGAGCATCAGAACGTCCTACACTGCTTGTCCGTACTTATTCTAAAAATCCAGGTAATCCACTCCCAATAATTTGTAACTCAATTTGATAAATTCCAGGTAAGATTTAAGTGAACCCATACCTCCACTGTTATAGGACAGTCTCGGAAAATATGGACGAGGTCTTCCACTGCACCCTCGCATCTGGGACAAAACGCATTCACCACCAACCTTCTGGAAAATAAATTAGCCAAAGTAGGAAGAAAATACAAAGAAGTTTTCCATAGCATAATTTTAATTTTAGATGGGATCTATAATTTCCATAATTTCTTGTAGAAATCAGTGTTATCATCTTGTGTAAAATTTGTATTTGAGAAAAAAACACTTTCATGTAATAGTTTATAGGCGCTTCGAAAAAAAATTCCCCAGATGACTCACCCCTTTACACCAGCATGTCATCGTGAACTTCTTGTCCTAAATGAATTCGAAGGATTCTTGTGGCAACTTCCTCTGAAAAGGTATTGTTGATTTGATCTGCTTTCCATTTCTTATCAAAATTGTCAATTAAGTCTGATACCCAAACTAATTCTTCATTGCTAACTGACTCGTGAATTTTGTAACAGGCAGAACCAGGAAGCCACGCATCACTTCAAATAGAAATTCTTTACCCTGAACCCACTCTCCAACACAGCCCACTTTGCAAGAGCCTTTTAGCAACCCACACGCTCTTCTAAGTAAGCGAGCGTAAATTACCTAACCTTGCATGTAGAAAGTCTGAATTTAGAAAATACTTTCCCTTTAATACACGAGCTAAAAGCGAATTGGGATAATTAATAAAGATACCACCCCTGTTTTGCCAATAATGCGATAACTACAGAATCCCATCCCCTTAAAATCATTTGAATCGCACAAGTTTTCTTAACCACACCAATGAATGCCTTTTTTACTAGGACGCCTTTTTTACTAGGACATTTTCGCCACCAATATTTTGCCATATATTCTCCAACTCGCCACAGAACGATTAGGAAGTAAAAAAAACACGCCATTGAATAATTAGGGATAACTTGCAAAATTGATTTTATGAAAATTTGCCTCTTTGGGATAGAAATCTAGTACTCAATTATCTATCCTTTGCTTAAATCGATCTTTAAGAAATTGAAAAGATGCCTTTTTGCATCTACCCACCATATTGGGCAACCTTAAATATCTTTCAGGGTTGTTAGATGATCTCATACCTAGAATACCAAACACAATTCACTTGTCACCCTTAGTTGTATTTAAGTTGTAAAATGGTGGATTTATCAAAATTTACACATTGTCTTGGACATCTTTCTTACTTCCTTAGCACCCTCTTTAACGTATGTGATCCATTAGCAATAGCTTCTCCAAAAAGAATACAATCATTTGCAAATAGTAAATGCAAAATTTGAGGTCCACTCTTACTTGCCTTAGCACCTCTTAGCAACCCATCAACCAAAGCTAACCTCATAAGAGTTGATAGACCTTCACTACAAATCAATAAGAGGAAAGGGCTTAAAGAATCTTGCTGTCGAAGCCCTCGACTAAGTTTAATCTCTCACTAGTTTTTCCATTCACAACGACCAAGTATGAAACCAAAGATATACTCCTAATAATAGTATCAATCCATTTCACATCAAAATCCATACGCGTTATTATCTCCCTCAAAAATTGTCATTTAACTCTATCATAAGCTTTACATATATCTAATTTCAAAGCCATAGACTTTTTTCCCCACTCTCTTTTGACGAAGAGTATATAAGATTTCATAGGCTAAAAGCACATTATCTAAAATTAACCTCCCAAGAACAAAAGCACTTTGAGCATTATCTATACACAACTTCAACACATGTTTAAACCGATTCACAATCATCTTCATTATCAACTTGTATAAAACATTACATAAGCTAATAGGCCTAAAGTACCTAGATTTTTTTGGATTAGGACATTTAAGGATCAACACAATATTAGTAACTTTCAGTGGTTCAAGACTCATACCTTCATTTAGGATTTTTAAACAAAAGTGTGAGACATCACTTCCCATAATATGCTAACACCTTTGAAAGAACGAAGTCGAAAACTCATCGTCCCCAGAAGCCTTAGTTGGCCGCATTTCTTTTAAAGTCGTAAGAACTTTATCCACGGAGTAACAAGATAATAACCTTTGATTCACTTCATTTGAGATCGATGGTTTAACCCCTGAAAGAATATGAGTAAAATTTTCGACACCACCCAAGGAAAAAAGATTTTGAAAATACTTTCGAGCAATTTCTTCCATTTCACCCTTATCTTTTGTTTCCTTTCATCTACATTCACCAAACATCGAATCAAGTTCCTTCACTTATGATAAGAAGCATAATTGTGATAGAAAGTTGTGTTTTTTCCCCTACTTTTAACCAATTCGCCCTTGCTCTTTATTCCCAATACATTTTGTCTTTTTCAATCTCTAAATTTAACTGGATCTTTGTATCAATAATTTGAGTGAGATTCTCATCATCTAACTCCTCTTGAACTAGCTCCTCAAGTTTTTTCATCAACTCCTTTTTGAGACCGTTCCTTTTAGATTTTATCAAACCAGCCCATTTGATCAACCCAATTTTCAATTGTTCAAGCCTACTTAATAGCTCATCGGATGTAGAATCCCATAGGGCTTTCACTTTTTCTTCAAAAGAACCCTCTAGAACGCACTAAGCCTCAAACCGAAACTCTTTCCTAACCAGTTTATTTGCTTCCTGTTCAATGTGAATAAGGAGCGGATAATGGTCAAAGAAATAATGTGGAAGATGTTATATCATTGCGGTAGGAAACATCTCAAACCATTTAGCATTGGTCACACCCCTATCCAATCTCTCTCTAATGTTAGTATTAGGAAAGTTCCCTTTTCCCATGTAAACCACACCTGAGAATATCCAACATCCATCAACTAACAATCCTCCAATACTCCTCTAAAAGCTTTCATTCTCCCATCATCCCTCCACCCCCTCCTACTTTTCCAAAAGCATAAGAAATCTCATTAAAATCCCCACACACCAACTAGGGAAGTTTCTAAATGTGCTTTAGGCTACGCAACAGACTCCACGACTCTTTTCTATTTCACACGCATGGTGACCCATAAAACCCGGTTAACCTCTAATCGTGTCAAACAGTCGAGTTTTAATATTTATAAAGAATGATCGAACCTGTAGACTAACTCTGACAATGATTGAGGCAAGTGCACCTATCGAACAATAGTTTAGTTTAGGCAAGATTATTTTATCGAACCCAAAGGAACATAAAAGTACTACTACTCACTTTCTTTCTATTATTTAGCCTAAAATATGGAGTAATTGGTTTATTAATCTTAAAAAACTAATGAAAAACTAAACTAGATGCAAAGACAAAAGAATGAAACTTTGGGAGAAGACTGTGGAAAAACTCAGTTGATTACGACGATACCCTCAGGAAGAATCCACCTATGACTTCTTTTGTTATCTAACTTTTAATTCATACGACTTCTTTACTTAACTTGATCCGTGAGACTCCCTAACCTATATTAAACCCTCTCTCGAGGCGAATAACGTCTAACCTTAGGTTAATTAGTGGAACTCTCGTTCTCTTATAATAACCCCCTAAGGAAGCAGTAAATGGATCAATTGACTCCCATATTAGGTTTTACCCTAATCAGCAAAATCTCGTCACCCTATCTCTAGGCATGCGATCAACTCCGCTTAATTATGCTAGATCTACTTTTAGGTAAGGTCTATTCCTCCCCCACCTAAGCACATCAGATTAAATTAAGTAACACAATTAAGAACAAACTAAGTACTTATCATATAATTTAGAAATCAAATAACAAAATCCATCATAGGTTTCATCCCTTTCAGGTATCTGAAGGTTTTGTTCATAACAAAATAAGAAAACATCTCAAGAAAAAAGATAAAATAAAACATAAGAAATCCTTAAAACCTCATGAAGGAATTGAAGAGGAGATCCTCTGTCTTGAGTAAAACTTCGGCTTCTTGAGATGGATCAACTGGCTATCTTCGAGTAATTCCCTAAATAAAAGCTCTGGTAGAAAACTCTGCCTAAAACTTCCTTATTTAGAACGGTTGCCTTGGGTTGTTTATATAGGCTTTTTAAATGCTTTACTTGGCTCTTAAGTACCTCTTTCAAGTAAAATTACTATTAAGGTGTTTAAGTAGACTTAGGAGTATGTTTCTTTGGCTTCAAGCATCCAAATTTGAGTGAAATTGCTCATTTCCGTGGTAGGGGCACGGCCATGGTACACGCCCGTGTAAAACGTCTTCAGGACGTGTCTCAATTTTGTCGATTGAGGCACGACCGTATAAATCGTGACATGGCCGTGTGAAGTAATTTGACGAGGTATGGTCGTATGGCTTGAAGTTCAGGTTGTGTCGATTTTCTCTTTGGCCCAAATTGGCCCGTTTTAAGCCCGTTTCTCATTCTTTTCGTCTTTGGGTGCTTTCCTGAGTATAAACATGAAAAGAAAGGATTAAAAGCACCTTTGTACATAAATTAAGGGCTAAATCATCTAAAAGCATACTAAATATGGGGTTACAATATGTTACTTTTACGGTTTATCAACCTCCACCTTAAGCTCTCGCCATACTCCTTTACCATAACATCAATATGATTACTAGAATAGCTTTTGAGACTGATAGAAACATCATCCCTCTATGTCAGACAAAGCCCTCCTCTCGAACCCATCGCTGACACCTCAATACCATTCAAGAAGCCACACCTCCTCCGAACCTTCTCTATTTGTATCATACTCAATTTAGTCTCCATAAAGAAGACTACTTGGGGATTATACATCTTCAGCACATGTCAAAGTCTTCTAACAACTCATGGACTTCCCAAATCACGAACGTTCCAACTTAAAATTTTCATTGTAATCGGTAAGCTTGCGTCTTGGCAGCAGCTGATAAAAGGAAGTTTCACACTGTCACCCTCCATTTCCTAATCACTAATGACCCCACAATCATCTCATTTGTACAAACATCACTTTCTCTTCTAGCCCTCTTCTTTCCTTCACCCCCTTCAATAGCAAATTCCTCTAAGTCATGATCCATGGTTGTTTAACCCTGAGATTTTATGTATTCCCCTATAGAAACCACTACAAAATATAGATCGCCTTTCAAATTCAAACCCAATATAGGATCGATACTAGTGGTAGAAATTCTCTCATCCTCTTCACCCTGATTCCACCTTTCAGAATTATGCATCCCAAAATAATCACCCTTTTTCTCCCTTGTTTATTCCTCTCTAAGCCATACGTTATTCATCGCGATAGTTCTTCCAAATGGGGATCTTAACGACAAATCCCTACCCATCTCAGCTACCTCAACCCCTAATGACATTCTTGCTTGGCAAAAAGAATCACCATGCCCTAAAAGACCACTAAAGAAACAAAATAACATCAACCTCTCATATTTAAAAGTAACATAACCATAATTTCATGGGCAGAACATAACCCTTTTTTTCTATTTAATGGTCAGCGAACATCCAAACAAACACTAACACGTAAGTAGTTCTAGAATCCTCTACCCAAACTAGCACTATAGTACTCCACAAATTTTCCAAGGAAGTCGCCAAGTTGCCTTGCTAATGATTCATTACGAAGTCCTAGGGGTACATCATGAACTTGTGTCCAAAAATAAGCAAAAATCAACAGAACCTTGAACGGATCTTCCCTATTCTCAAGACAATGAATCATCAAAAGATGATTACACTACAACAAAATAGACTTTTAGCGGCGTTTTTTAGGCTTTTAGCGGCGTTTATAAGTGCCACTAAAAGTATTTGCGACGCTTTTAAAAGCGCCGCAAAAAATGCTGCTAAAACAAATGCCGCTAAAGGTCATGACCTTTAGCGACGCTTTCCCCACAAACGTCGTTAAAAGTAATGAAAAATAAAAAAATTTAAAATATCACACTTTTAGCGGCGCTTTTTCCAAAAACGCCGCTAAAAGTCATGAAAAATAAAAAAATTTAAAATATCATACTTTTAGCGTCATTTTTGGGAAAAACACCTAAAAAGTCATGAAAAATAAAAAAAAATTATAATATTATAAAAACACCAAAAATTCAATTTAGAAATGTAAACTTTAATTTGAAGACATATTAAAATGAAAATTCATGAACAATACGTTCTAAATATGTTCTTGAGTCCCTTGCATTTACAAACATTATTTTAAATATGTTCACTACCAATTACCATGGCCTATGCCCTGGCTACATTGTCTAAGGAACAAACAAACCTTAACAAAATGCTTGTTATAAATATATACAAACATGCACAACAATATATACATCATTATTATACCAAAGAGAAAAGAAAAGAATATGCCCATTCTAGGATGAGAGGCAAGCTAAAAAACTATCGAATATCTAACCTTAAACTTGGATCACTTGTGCAAGTTGTGAGAAACCAACCTTGATCTGCAATCAGAACTAGAGTAGATAATCTACCATAAAGATAGACCAATTGCAATTTAATATTAGTTTTAGCAAAACAAATCGTTGATTGAAATATTTTGCATATCAAGAAACTGTTGGTCAATGCGCAGCAAACTAAAATTTAGTTCATCATCAAAACAAGGTTAAAATGGCTACTTGACGAAGACATTCCAATTGTTTGCAAGTTTATCGAACATAGATCATAAACATCCAACTCCAAAGGATAATCAACTTTCGAAAAAGGAAACATATATCATACAATGCAATTACAAACATAGTTTGATAAGCAAACAAACAAGTTTTGGCATTTCTTGTGCCTTCACCAAGTCATCTCCATTGGTTAAATCAAAATAGATATTTGTTTATGAAAATCATGTGGACTAACTCGAAAAATAAAATTTGCATACACGCAATATCTTGGCCTTTTGATTTGACTCCTCTTCCGAAAAAATGAACGAATTGAATAGTCAAATACCTTCATAATTCACCGAAAAACAAGTCACCAAAAAGTTCTTTGTTTGAAAAATATGGATGAAAACATGAAAGGAATGAAGAACCATAAGTGCAGATGGAATCTACATCGAGAAGTGACATGAGGAAGAAATGTCACCTTTCATTTTAGCAGACTACAAGACAATATATAGAGAGAGAGAGAGGCGATAACAATTAGTTACCTTGGTAAACCATTAATTCGGGACTCTTTCAAGTAAATTACTTCTGCTCGAGAAGCGGAGAAGCCTTTTCAGTTCTAATTTCAAAGCCTACATACGAAATATTATTAACTCATGTTAACAATAAATGCATTAACGATTAGGAATAATATCTTCATTTGGAAGCCAATGAAGATACGAAAGGATGAATCATTAATTTGTAATGAGATCGCATGGAGCAATGGCTAGGACAAAACCCTCATTGGGGGAGAAAGGTAAAAAATTTCAACACTTAGATTTGTTATTCAATATTTAAAAGGAAAAGAGAAGAAAGGCTTAATTAAAGCCTATTACAAGTTCAATCAAGCACCAATGTCACCGATCAAAGTAACTACTCCAAACTCTAAGTCGTTAGTTAGGCCACAAACTTGACAAAACCATATCAAGAAAAAGCATCGTACACAAGATGTAGATATATAGAACGAGAAAAGAAGGTAGGCGATATAGCTTACATGCTTTAGACCTTCATGTAAATGGTTCACTTTTTGCGAAATGTGGCATTTAAGTGAATAAATTGATTCTGTCTCGAGGTTTCTTCACCACTCTCTTAGCAATGAATCCTATCAATCAAACATAGGTTAGATGATACAAGAAGGAAAGTTATCAAGAACTTTTTCGGATAAAGAGAAGCGAGAAAAATAGGAAAGGCGACAAATAATACAATGCAATCGATGAGTAAGACATGAACTTGGGGCATATGGATAAATCAACCAAATATCGAGTAAATAACTTTATCAATAGTAGCATAAACCAAATAAGGAATACATATTTGAACTTAAAAGCGCATAAACTATATCGATATAGGCATACGTAGAAGGATGTTCGGTTTTGCTTGTCAGACTAGTTGAAATTTGAAATTCTTTATCTTTTCCTCAATATAAAGATGATATACTTTTACATGTATTTCTTACATGAACGACACCGATGGTAATTGAAAATTTGAATAGCGACAACAATTCTTCAACAGTTATAGAACATGGCATCGAGATATATAAATTGTCTAACTAGGTAATGTCATCATTAAATTAAAAAGGAAAAAATGACTATCAAATCAGAGATATCTACCGCTTGCAAGGTCAATACCAAAAGGTCCTTTACAATATCTATATTTTCACCGTAGAAAGAAAAAAAATAACGGTGAGAGATTAGAATTATTTTTCTAAAAAGATGTTTGCTACTAAATTAGAAAGATATATGCTAGAGAAGCATTGTAGTAGCAAAAGAACTATGCAAGGTAACACCGCTCTAAATAAAAGATCCCTAATTTTGAAGAAAAAGTTTGATAGACCAAAAGCAATAGCTTCAAACTGCTTTCAGTTGTTAAGGGCACCATGGACTTGCTCAAATTTTGCCGTAAGTATAACTCGGTATATCTAAATGAGAAAGAATAAGAACCTACCTAGAACCAAATGATCGAAGAGACGAGAGAGGTGTATAAAAGTTAAATCCCAACACTCTTCAACATCCCGTAAAAGACCCCAAATTACATATCAGCATATAAACAAATCTAAGACAAAAGAGTATTGGGTATAGTTGACTAAAAAAGGAGAAAAGAACAAAACTCACGCATGAAGGCACCATTATGCAACCGGCGAATTGATGATACTTTTACGCAACAACCTGAAACCAAGATACACATAAACAATAAGTTATCTATACCTTCCATCAAACTAAGTGCTATATAGCAACAAAAAAGAAAAAAGAGAAATTCCTTTAATGAACTTTGAAGTACAGTATAACAATTACATTGACATCAAGATAGAAAAATATTCGCATGAAGCTCTAGCAATAAATGGTTAAAAGATTAGATCACTAAGGAAAGAGAATTCAACAGAATCAACAAAAATGGTTAAACAAGGCACAATAATACACTGTTTTCGTGGACTTTACCTTATGTGAATAAAATTACCAAAATAAAATCGGGTACACCTACAAATATGTTGCATGCAATATAAAAATATTTCACCTAAATTCTAGTAGATGCGTTTCTTCCATCTAGTGATATCCTATAGCTTCAGAGATCAAAGAGAACACATGGATTCAAAATAAAAATGACAAGGAAAAGAGGAACAAACCGTCCAAAATTGCATAAGTGCAACTGGCTTGACACTTTTATCAAGTTCACCAAATAAATCACGTGTGGCAATTGTCAACATATGAGAAGTCGATCCACATCATTGTTTCTTCACGAATGTGAATATCTAATCACAATTAAGGCGATTACGTTACATCTACATCATACAAAAAACATACAAAGTTTAACAAAAATATATAAAAAAATAGTGATCCACATGTCAAGTAAAGAAGATCCTTTGAACCTTCTTTCAATATAGAGGCCTATATTAACAAATAATATAGTTTGCAGAAAGCTTATTGGCTTGTTTTAGTTTGCTCCACCACCAGCATCTTCATATCAATTTATGATAATTAATGGATACTTTTTTCAAGAAAATATAAGCTACAAATACAATATTATAGTATATATTTGAGAAGTACTTAAATGATAATTAATGGCTTGTTTTAATTGCATAATCTAAGAGGATTTAAATTAAATAGTATATATTTGAGAAGTACTTAAATTAAATTATACCATTCAACCAAAGCCGACAAGTGGCTACCTCTCCCGAATACCCCCGCAAAATTAACAAATAATTGTTCAAAACAACGGAAAAAGTCATCAATCTCGGTTTGAACTCCCCATGCCATCTAATTACACATTAAACAAATAAATTAGGTGCATAAATATATATATATATATATATATATATATATTTCAAATCATCATTTTGAATTAAAAGTGGTCATAAATGTTTCATTCTTTCACAAAGAAAAGCGAACACCTAACACACTATATCGCTTATGTCCAAATTTTCTTCATAAAATTATCAATAATTTTCAAAGTTGGTAGTTATTTCTTTTAATAATATTACGTTCAAAGATTGTACTCGAATAAATTTTTTAATAATGCAATTCGTTTTATTATTGCACCCAAAAATAATATATCAAACAATTATTCACATCCAATATTTGTTAATAGAAAAATAAAATACAATGAAAATGCAGGGGATTGAAGCCAATGCCTAGATCTCACATGCAAAACGAGCTCTCTACGCCTTTGAGCTACATCCCCTCATGATTAACATTATATAAAGATCTTTGATTCTTCTCTTATTTTAGAGTCTGAAGCTAGGGTGTTTGGTGAGTAATCAACAAATTTATCTTTTCTCCGACAACAACGAAACATGTTTAGTTTAACATTTACTACCATTCCTCAAAGTAGAAAGTTCCTTTTAAACTTTAGTTCTTGTTTGGATCGAAGAGATTCATTTAAAAATATATATATCAAAACCATTCAAGTTTTCATTTTATTTGTTTTGGATGAGCTTTTTATTTAGGGTTTATATGAAAAATAAATATTTAAATTATATAATTTTTTGAAATGACACTCTGAAGTAGGGAAAACAAATAAAAGTAGAAACAAGAACCTGAGATAAAAACCTATTTTGCAAAATCCAGACCAGCTTCACGGAAGGCTTTTTGTACTTCCAATAGGCCATTTCTTGTTTTAGGGGTACCTCCACTCTAAGTAGATATGTTTTTATCAGATAAATACACAAAATATTTCATATAACCCATAAAATCAAAGAATAATGAAACAAGAAAACCAACCGTATAGAGATTAAGGATGAATTGACGCAGACCTAACATTGGGGATTTAGAGCGGAGGCAGCAGCGAGGCACGACGTTCAATGAAAATTTCCTAGGCACGATGTTGAATATAATTGATAGTTTTTTTATGACCTGGAGCTCATTGAATCAGTTCCTAGGCACGATGTGAGCCGAGCTGAAGACACTGCTGATTGAAGTGGCAGTAGAGATTGAAGACAACCCAATCGAGAAACAGACCTGAAAAAATTTTAGTAGCACAATAAAATGGTGAATTTGAATGAAACCCAAATTTGAAAAAAAAAGAAAAGGAAAATAGAAAACTACAGAGCTTGCCTTGAAAATGTGGAAGAAGAGCGAGCATGAAGGAGAGGAATACCTTGAGGAAGATGAAGAGAAATGAAAGCACTTCAGAACGGATTCCACGAGTAAAAGGGTGAAATAAGAACGTTTTTTGGGATCGGAAACCCTAAAACCAAAAATGATTTGAAGACACAGAAAGAGAGAGAGATGGAGAGATGGGTTTCTTCTTAATTGGGTTTTGGGGGGATTCCTTCTGCTATTTTGGGGGGGGGGAATTAGAGAAATTAGGGATTTTGCACCGTGGCTAGTTTTGTTAAAACGGCAAACAAAATAGCCAAAGAAAAAACGGTGACGTTTTATTAAAAAAATTGCCCTTTGTGGCGTTTTTAAAAAGCGCCACTAAAATAACCAAAAAAAGGACGTCGTTTCAATGGTTTTTTGCGGCGTTTTCCAAAACAAACGCCACTAAAACTACTCATTTGCGGCGTTTTGATGTCTAGCTCCGCTAAAGCCCCAAGTAAACGTCGTCGTTTTGTTTAGTAATGTTTTTTTGCAAAAACGCCGCTAATACCTTCAATATTAATAATTTTTTTAGTTTAATTATTAATTAGATTCCTTTAAATTAATTTTGTTTTGTTTCTAACAATATGTTTAATTTGTACAGCTTTAATAATTTAATTTCCTACCTAAATACTAAAACCCTAAATTATACACCTTAACTCATATATATATATATATATATTACATTGCGTAGTAATTAAAGAAATAATCTAATTGCTTACATAAACCCTCTCAATATATAATATAATTTTTATCTATTTTAATCAAAATCCTAATACCTAAATCCCTAAACACTAAGACTCTAGCTTTATTATTCGATATGGTTTAAGCACTAAACTCAAAACCCTATAACTCTAAAATAATAAAAACTAAACTATAAACCCGACCTAACCCCTAACCTAACCCTTAGTCTTAAATCCTAAACCCTAAATCCTAAAACATAAATCCCAAACCCTAAACTATAAATATCAATCCATAAACTATATACCCTAAATTGAACCACATAAACCCTAAATTATCATGAGAATTAATTCAATATTTTAAAATTAAAACTATATATCTCTTTTATGATTATATAAGAAATTATTTAATAATTTTTTCATTTTTAACAAATATTTTCTATGTTTTTACTTTCAAATTTTTTCTAAGTGTCATTATTTTTGATTAAAATAATTTATATTTTAATCAATATAATTTATATTTTAATTAATATAAAATATTTATATTTTTGATATATTCAATTAAAATAAATTGTATTTTAATTAACATTACTAATTAGGGTTTAAGGGTTTCGATAAAGCAAAACTTCTTAAGGGTTTAGTTAACAATTTGTAACATACTTTTCATAATTAAGTCAGTTAATTTCAAATAGAAAAATAAAATAAAATTCAAAAAAAAAATAAGAAAAATGAAAACTAATCTAATAAAATCGAAATGAGTGTCGATTACCCTAAATGAAAATAGAATTGTTGCTCAACATTTAGCGGCGATTAAGGTTAGTGTTTAATGGTTAATGGTTTAGTGTTTGTAGTTTAGGGGTTTATGATCGAGTGTTTATAGCTATGATTTAGGGTTTAGAATCTAGATCTATGGTTTATATTTTAGGGTTTATACTATTTAAGGTTTAAGATTTATGGTTTAAGGATAAACAAGTGCACATTTAGATTTTGTTAGGGGTTGAAATTAATTTGTAAGTAAAAATTGCAATCTCACCATTTTATAGCATATATTTTTATAATTTTTTAATGATTAAATCAAATTTGATATTCTGTCTTTATTCGATAAACCCTAAACACTAAACCTGTGAACTTTAAACCATACACCCACAAACCCATAAACTCATAAACTCTAGTCATAACCCTAATCCTAAGACTAACCGTAAACCATAAACTGATAAAGTACACTAAATCTTGAAATGCTGAACTCAAACCCTAGTCACCCATACAAACCACTAAACCCTTAATTATTTAGATAAATTTTGAATAATATATATTCTTTCAATATTTCAGGAAATTTAAATAACATTTTCAATTTACTAAATAATTTTGTTTCTCAACCACAAAACGTCGTCGTATTGATTAACAAATTTGCGGTTTTTTTATCAAAAGACCTTTAGCGGCGTTTTTTCAAAAGCGCCGCTAATGCTCAGACCTTTCGCGACGTTTTGGACGCTAATGCTCAGACCTTTAGCGGCATTTTTTCAAAAGCGCCGCTAATACTCAGACCTTTAGCGGCGTTTTTACAAAAGTGCCGCTATTGCTCAGACCTTTAGCGGCATTTTAGGAAAAACCGCTGCTATATATCCTTTTTAGCGGCATTTTGGAAATAAACGCCGCTACTGCTCATTTTTTACGACGTTTTCCTTCAAACGTCGCTAATGTATAATATTTGCGGTGTTTTTATTTAAAACGTCGCTAAAAGTCTATTTTAGTGTAGTATTATTAAAAGTCCAAGGAGTCCTATTAACAACACGCTTTATATCCATTTTATGAAAAAAATTAAACAAGAACCTTTTTCTCTCCCATATCTAATATCTGAACCCTTCTAACCATATGCCAAAGATTTGCCATCGTACTTCTTATTGCCGAAAAGTGAATGGCACTGGCCGTAAAAAAAACCCCCACCAAACAGAACTCAATATCCTCAATCACAGAACCAATTTGTCCCTGCACCTGTAAAATCTCTTCCTCCTCATAATCTAATGACAAATCAGCCAAATCCTTCTCTATTCTCAAAAATAAAAAAAACGCAATAAACAATAAAATCAAGCAAAACGCTACTCCAAAGCCGTCGAAACTAAGAAAAATAAACACAAAAACCTAGAAACAAAAGAACATGCTAGAAACAAAAGAGCATGCTAGAAACAAAAGACTAGAGACGTGCCAGATTGGGCAGACAAGTTTAGCATTAAGGTTAGTAGAGAGCCAAACATTTTTTATTTAGTATAAATAATTGAAAATTTATATTAAAAATTTACTAAAATAAAATATAAATATCTTAAATAATTTAAGCATAAAATAAACTTAGTTAAGGTGCATTTATTTGTTTTATTTATTTTGAAATCTACAATTATATATTGGAAAAAATAAATAGAATGATGTTAGTTATTTTTAATGTTGATCATAAAAGGGAAATTAGTGTTTAGAGTAATTGAATCTAATGTTGGGATCCAACCTGGCTTAATATAGCTTACCTAACCCTACATTACACAACATGGCCTTTCAATGTGTAGTTAAACTCCCATAATATCACTATACCTCGAAGCGGTGATCTTCTAGCTTTCTTTGAACTTGTTTCTAATTTATTGTCGAGTACGTAACCAATAAGGACTAAATTTTGTCTCTTCGCTGAAAAAGTAAAGCCTATTTATTGAGGAAGAAAAAGAAAAAAACGTTACTGTATGTTTATACGTATATATATATATGTATAATAGACTTAACTGAGAACCATGATGATGGGTTCAGAGAAAATCAATAACTCCATGGAAATAGAAGACAAGAACATTGAGAAGACAAAGATAAGTCTTATAAGAATCTTGGTTGAAAAACAAGATCCATCTTCCAAGGTGAGTGTGCCTTTTTTCTTTACCATTGTTGTTTTCCCCGTGATTATTGCAGGTTTTTCCAGTTTGGTGTTTTGATTGTTAGCCATTGTTGTTTCTTTGTCTGTTTATGTTTTGGCTGCTTTTCTTCATTAAAACTGGGTTTACAGACTCAGGGACCTAAAATATCTTTTCATCTTTCTTTTTTGCCATATTGTGATAAACGTAAAAGCCTTAGTTTAACCAACAAGGAAACTCTTTTCCAAGATTCAGATTTTCTTCTTTGATTTGAGTCGTACATGAAATTGGGGTTTTGCAGGAAGTTGAAGATGGGACATTGAGAAGATTTCTAAGAGCTCGTGATTTAGATGTAGAGAAAGCATCAAACATGTTCCTTAAATACCTCAACTGGAAACGGAACTTTGTTCCCAATGGTTCCATTTCACCATCCGAAATCAGGCATGAAATCCAACAGAATAAGATGTTCTTGCAAGGTTGGGACAAGAAAGGACGACCGATATCCCTTCTTCTTGCTGCAAGACATTTCCAACATGAAGGCGGTTTGGATGAATTCAAGCGTACGTATTTTACTTTTCAAACTTCCACAAATTCACAAAATGTCTTGGTCGATGATGACTTTGAATTTTCCCTTACAGGTTTTATAGTCTACCTCTTCGACAAAATAATCACAAGGTAATATCTTTTATTCATATTTATATATCCAACCAATCAATTGGGATAAGTATTTCATGCAACCTTGTAATGGTGGCAGGATGCCACCAGGGCAAGAGAAATTCATAGTGATAGGAGATCTTAAAGGATGGGGATACGCAAATAGCGACATCCGTGGATACCTTGCAGCTCTATCTCTCATACAGGTTTAACTCTTTCAAACTATAGTATAAAACTGTGTATGTTTTGCCCTAACAATCCCAATGTTTGATCAAAATGTAACATTTTAGTTCAATGGTAGGATTATTACCCTGAAAGACTTGAAAAGCTGTTCGTAGTCCATGCACCATACATCTTCATGACAGCATGGAAAGTTGTTTACCCTTTCATCGACCCAAAAACCAGGAAAAAGGTAACCTTCCTTACCACTTCTGAAACAATAAATCAATGCACTATCTTTTAACTGTTTCTCTGTGTGTTACAGATAATATTCGTTGATAACAAATCACTCAAATCAACTCTGCTAGAAGAAATAGACGAGAGCCAGCTGCCTGCAACATTGGGTGGCAAACTTGAATTGGTTCCTATTCACAACAGCTAATCATATATAATACCTTGCCAACCATGAATGGCTTGAAAAAACTATATTGTGTCGACATATCTATCCAATATATACTGGAAAATGACTTTTAACACTTTTCTTTTTATGTATTTGAAGTACGGTATCCTCAAAGATGAGTTGAATCACACCTTCTTCACTACATGGATGTATGTGCATTGCCATGTAGCTTGGACTAAGCCTTATGGAGAAAACAGGTAAGTTGGAGTGGGCGGGCTTATTTCGTAAGGTTAAGCCCAAATCTATTCTAGGTTTGTCCTACTTTCGTAAAATTTCTCACTTTCCAACTTTAAGTTGGGTACACCTAATTATGGGCAAGGCTGAATTAATATAAAATTTTAAGCCATTTTTTAAGCCTTAAGCTAGCTAAAAAAATGGGTTTAAAATTTTGTCTAACTCTATTTTAGGTAAAAATGTTAAACTTAAGCTTGGTTTGGCCTGGCATTCTGGTATTAGATTTTTTTATATATTATTTTTATATAAAATAAATTTTAAAAATATAATATATCAAATACAATAAAAATATTAAAATAAATGTTTTCTAACAAATTGAAAATATATTTAAAAAAGAGTCTTTATATTTAAATAATATTAAGATAGTTGTAATTTAACAAGTAAATGTTTCTAAAATAGTAACAAAATTAACAATAAAATAAAAGTTATACAATATTCAAATAATAACAAAAAAATAATAGTAATATAATAATAAAATGACAGCAAAACAATAGCAAATAGCAACAAAAATTTTTAGCCAAATTTGGGTCAAGCTCAGGTTGAAAAAATTTTACTTGAGGCCTAACTCATTTCCTATTTAGAAAACGGGTCTTATTTTTTTTCAAGCTTATTTTTCTAGTCTATATTTTTTTTTAAACCTCTCACTTTTTAAGTGAAATTTCAAATCTGAACAGATAACCTGACTCATGATAAGGCCCAAATTGTGGGAGAGAATTTTGTTGTTGCAAGTCTTTTTGCTCTTGGCAAAAATTATATACTAGAATTGTTTATTAGTAATTGAGTTAGGTTAGATTGGTTTTGAGCCATAAATACATTAATATTATTTATATGTATTTTTATATTTATGGTCACTCTAAAATAAGATTTGTCCTATTTTGATCATTTAAATTTTTTAATTTAATTATTCTAAATAAAATGCCAAAATTTTAACCTCCTACACAACTTTAATAATAATAACCTTTTTCATCTAATTAGAAAATTCTTCATATAAGCACTAAACCATTAAAATATTATACTAACAATTTTCAAGCAAGCTAAAACAAGTAATCAAACAAAATAGATTATTTTAAACATAAAAATTTAATTAATTATATCTGAATAAAGACAATATGATTATATATATGTTACACTATAATACAAACTTTATTTCTTAAATCCCTACTTTGATGCATTATTTTCTTAATTACTTAAGATTGTTCCCACTATGAATATGTATCATACAAATATGGATTGTGTACACAATGTTAACAAATACAGAGATAGCCATAACTAGTCACTATTTCCCTAAGCATGAGGCTTCTGTAAAATTAAAAAATATTTTTTAAATATTTAAAATTAAAATTAAATTGATAACTTTTGTAAATATTAAGAGTTAAATTTATTATTTTTTATAATTCAAACTAAAATAATCATTTTGTAAACATTGAGGACTAAATTTGTTGAATTTTTATTTTAAGATTGAATTAATATGTTTTAACATTGAAGGGCCAATTTTATTATTAGACCAATAAAAAAGCTCACGTTAATTATGAATAACTAAAATATTAATTTTCAATAAGTTTCAGTAACTAAATAAAAAATTAATAATTAAATAACTAAATAGACAAAAAAATTTATAATTTACCCAATTTTATTTTATATTTTTAAATTATATTTAACGAAATTCAACTCAAATAATTTATATTTCAAATATAATCATGAATCCTACGTATTAAAGTTAAAGCATATTTCAAATATAATTTTTCAAACTTTTTCATAAATAATTCAATCAACTTAAATATTCTTTTAGTGTAACAAAACCAATATATATTCCAACATAGGTCATGTCACAAATTAATTTTAAAAAAAAGAAAAGAGCAATGCGTTGTATATATATAAAAGAGAGTAACCGTAAAATTAAACAAATTTTATCAATTAATATTTTAATAATTTAATCATCATATTTTATATTTTATTTGCATAATAAATTTAGACTAAACAAGAAGGTTTTAACTATTTATTTTATATGAAAAAATTCCATCCGCTAATATTTAATAATATATTGATAATTTTAAATTAAGAAATTTACTTGTTCAATTAGTAAAATATTAAGTCAATAAATCTACTTATTATTATTTCAGCTTTTGATTGAATGTGTATCACCCTTAATCGGATCACTAGTATTTGTATCACCTTTAATCGGATCACTAACTCGGTTAAGGAAATTACGAAATATCTTTTCATAATTAAAATAAGTTATATTATTCGATGGTATATATACTATTATTTAAGATCCTAATTTAGTTGGTATTATCTTCAATCAAGTCAGTAAAAACTCATTAAGTGTAAAAGTGTTATTGGTTCATTGAATGCTATTAAATGAGTTGGTATTATCTTGAACTAAAAATGATTAAATTATTTATTATTTATTATTAAATTATTTTAATAATGATCATACTAAAATTTAATAAAATAACAATAATCATTTACACAAAAAAAAAATCTACTAAGGGTACTCGATCATTTAAGTTTTTTTTTATACTATTACAAAATCATTCCATTCACCAAACACAAGAACACAATTATAACTCTATTCCGTTATAGTTCTATTTCATTATAGCGAACTAAACGTAATGTTAATTTACTATTGAACTAAAATTTTATACAAATTAATTTTATTATGCACACTTTATAACTTCTATCAATTATATATTGTACATTTTAATATTTTTATACACATTTTACTATGCACATTTTAATATTATCTAAATAATCGACTTAAGATTGACAACAATACAATGATAAATAATTTAATTTATTTTTAATTTTAAAATAATACTTATTATTAAATGGGGTAAAACTACTCATTTTCTAAATGCACTAAATCGTAAATTCAAAACAAAAAAAGTAGTTTATAAATATCAATCTCAACTATTTTATTAAATCAAATAAATTTGAATTTACTGATTTTAGGTATTAATTTTATTGATTGCATGATTCTTTTGTTTATTTTATTAAATATCTTGGATGTTATTTATTAGGTTAAATGATATTTAAAACCTTTCAAACTCAATTGACACATTAAATATAATTTAATTAACTAAACCTTTTAATCTTTAAAATTAACAATAAACCATTAAAGAGAAACGCCACTCATGTTTGGATTACTTTTGTCACATTACACACTAGCCTTGTGTCACATAACAAAACTAGTATTATATAAAATCATTAAAAATTATGAAAGTTATAGAAAATCATAAAAAATATAAAAAAATAAAAGCAAGAAACATAGAAATGTGCAAAAAATTATAGAAAAATATAAAAAATTTATTATAAATGACAAATTATAAAAAAAATTTAAATTTATTCGGCCACTTTACAAGATTTAAATAAAAAACCTCAAAACCTAAAGTTTAAATCGAGTCTGATCTGCCTAGTAACACTTAGTTTAACCCAAAATAGTTCATCCCTTTCCATTAAGAAGAGACTTTACGCAATATCGAGAATCAATCCCTATTGATTATGATTATCAATCTACTAACCCCAAGCTTCTACCTATCTTAAAAATAATGCATCCATAAATAACCAACAGTAAGGCCAGAAAACTTCACTCAAGCTTATAAGATTTACAGGCTATAAAGAATATTTTTATATAACAAGTTAAAAACCAATCATTCTTGCAAGACAAATGACCCTTCTATCTTTTTCTCCAGGGGCTGCGATAGAGGAAAATTTAGAGGCGAAAACATGCCATTGAAACTAGAAGCAGGTGCAGGCTTGAACTCATAAGGACCTTCCTTCACTCCCCACACCTGTTTAACAAACAAAATTATATAATGGAGATTTTAACATCTTAGTTTTATACCAAATAAGGTGGTAAGAACCAAAACCATGAAATATGACCTGATTTCCTTCATCATCATAGCCCCTATCCCAGGTATGTATTTCGTTGTTCTTCAAAACCATAAGTTCAGAAGTGAAGTGTGTTGCTCCATTCTAGCCAAAATGGTGAAAAAAATATGGCAATTAGTGCTTGCTAGTATAGCATCATTCACTGCAATAGAAAAAATTCATACTAACTACTTCTTACTTGAACTGTTTCCTATGTTAGTTGAACTCAGATATGAGTAGGAGATACAGGTATGTGTCTGATATATCTCATTTTTAAGTTTTATCATATATTTGGAAAATCATACCCCATGCCAAAGTCTGATTATGAGAGACACGGATGCTTACAACCTTGGAAGGTTGGAAAAAAAAAAAAATCAGGAACGACAACATGATTGACAGAGAGGATAATATACCCATGAATTTGGGAAGCCACCTGACGGAGTTGAACCTTCGTATAAACAACGTTTCCCCCTCTCACAGCGATTAAGATATATAGTTGTCAGAGGTTCTGCAATATCCTGTTCATAGAATATAACTTTATAAGAAGCAAAATTACCATTGCCAGAAATGACCAAAATCTAGACCTTCAACTCAAATTTTAATGGTCAAAATTCTTATTGCCAAACTGCTAATGGTTACCAACCACTAGCATGTTCTAAGAAGGCAAGAACCTAAGCATGATAAGTTATGATAAGATAGAAACAGCAAGTACCAAGTACATGACAACGGGGAATATCTACAAATTGCGAACAAGAAAATTGAAGTCATATGCATAGATGCTTGCACACAAGGGAATAATGTGAAAAGGCTTACACCAATAACTTCTTCAGGTAGTGGACGTTGATCCCTTGGGCGGTCACAGAAATTCTTGTAGTCCTCCACATCTCTAATAGCATATGAACTTACCTGTGCCAATAAAATACAAGTTAGAAATCTAAAATCCCAGCTAGCTCCAAAGACATCAAAGGAAGGGAATAGGTTATCAAAGAAATGATGTGGATATACTCAATGTAAACAATAATAGTAGAACAAATTGGCATTGCTTACAGAATGTATCGATCACAAACCCCTCAAACATAGGGAGATTCTTACTCTGTGTTCCTTTTTTTCTTTCTCTTAAATCCTAAACATGACATTACTCAACCGTGAAGTTAGCACTTTTAATAAATCAGTGTAGAAACAAACCTCAACATCGCATTTCAGATCTTTTGGACAAGGCTTCACCATGAGAAACCTCTGCAACCAAAAAACTGTCAGACTTGTATGAGGTAAAGATGTTCCACTGAAAGTGAGTTAAGAGAATAAAGGAAAACACAGAATAAAAAACATAAATATAACTTAAGGTATTCAATTATCATAGATTGTCTGATCAGTATATCTTCTTGCATGGTAGTTTACCTGACGAAAGGGTTTCTGAGGAGTCCTCCAAAACGCCTAAACCAAAAGAAGTGCAAACCACTAAATTGTTGCATATTAACCGAAAATTTTAAGAACAAATAGATTGAATAGGCACTGAGTTGAACAAAAACCTGTTCAAAATATAAAACCTTTGAACCATCCACCATCTCTGTTGCAGGGCAAGTAAGTATTCTGCAATTATCAAAATTTCTTAAAATTTAGATGTATTTAAAGCATCAGCCACCGAAAAAAATGAACCATAACATAAACTAAGAAGCAAGGCGTTATTTCTTCCAAAAAATAAAGTATGCTGTAAGTAATATCGAGCTCAATCAACAACCATAGAATCTAAAATTAACTTCGTTTTTCATCCTAGATACAGTAAATAAATAGATAGTACCTGAAATTGAAGTAATTATCTGGGTCTCTAGAGGCTTGCTCCCTCGAGAACTACCATTAAACATGAAGAAAGAAAGGAAATAGACAATAAAAAAAAACGATAGAAAAAAAAGAAGAGAACGGAGAAAAAAATGTACCTTTTCACCGCTAAGAGAACGGGCAACGATTTTAGCATGGTCCCAACGAGTGGCGGATCTGGTCAACCTCTTGAGCAAAAAGGCGCCGCCAATTATAACCAAGGTCTTCACTACCAAACCTCGAGCTCGGCTCCATCCATTAGGGTCAGATTCCGACCCCGACTCCGAACCTTTTGCCATATATTATAATGATATAATTCCCCAAAATTCAGAGCTCATCCAAACACCCACATCTTAGACCAGCAGAAATATCGAAGGAAAATAATAATCTAGATTTCTCCAGAAATAAAGGGCGAGCCAAGCCAAAAGTGAAAAAGTAGGATGGATATTCGAGATTATAATTTGTTTAGAGTTTTTGGGTATATTGTTGGTGGTGTTGTGTCAGTGTCTACCACGTTTCTCCTCTCTATTTCAGTTTTCACGCACTGTTTACCACTCTTCTCTGTTAGGAGAATTATTTTTTTAGGGTTAATTTAAATTTTTTTGTGTGCGTGTGTGATAAAGTGGTATCTAAATCAGGATAGTTAGAGTTCCACCGTTTTTTTACAAATACATACTGGAATTAGTCTGTTCAAATATATCGTTTTAGATTTATTAATATTTAAAATATATATTTTATATATTTATATGAAAATATTTACAAATACTAAATAAATGACGGTGAATAAATTTCAAATATAAAATATTTATTAATTATATAAAATATTTGCTTATCAATAAACTCTACAAATTAAAATCTATGACTCAATAAATCCAAAATTAACCTGAAGGGTGACTGCGGATTTTTCTTTGATAATCCAGTTAGTAGTTTTTAATTATATTGTTTTTATATTTTAAATATGAAAATATGCCCTATAAAAAATAATTTAAAATTATGTTAAACTTTACTTTTAATGTAGTCTTTTTATTGGTTAATACATTCCAATCAATCTTTAGCATAATAGTAAATAATTAAAAATTTTATATTTTTAATATTATTTATGCACCTTATGTGCCATGTTTTGATCAATGTAACCGGAATTGGTCAGAGTGAATCGATACAACCGAAACTGGTGTAAAATTGACTATCGTCCTAAACTATTTTTTTTCTTAAGTTAGTACTTTTGTTAATTCAATCGTTAGTCAAACTATTAAGTCTATTTAAAAAGAATTTTAACCCACAAATTAGTAGCTAAACTATACTATTTTCCCCAAGTTGTTACTTAAAACGTTTTTTTTTTTTTTGTACAAGTGGTACATAAATTATTCTTTTGTTACACATTTTACACCAAAATATTATGTAACGACCCGATAGTTAAGGGTGTCGAAAAGTGTATTCTCGGGACTCCATTCCCGTAATTAAGACTCGTAAATATTTATTAATATTTACGAAGCTAGTTGTGTAGTTCATTAGGTTTCGATTAAGCGAATTTACTTGAATTAAAAGTAATTAGGTATAAGGACTAAATTGTATATAAGGTGAAAGTTAAACTATAGATTAAAGAATAATTAAAGGGACTAAAGAAGTAATTATGCCTTATTCAATTAAGTGGACGGCATTAGTGAATTATTTATATAATTTATGTGTAATTTTATTTTACATATTATAATAGTTAAAGTTAAAATATATTATAATATTAACAAAACTTAATAATTAAGTAAATGTAGATATATTATATAATAATAATTAATTAATGTATAAATAAAACAAATAAAAAAAAGAGAGAAAGCCATACATACTAAGAAAGAAAAAAAAAAGAAAGAAAAGAAGGAGACGCACGGCCTTAAGGCTCTAAATTTTCAAAGTTCAATTGTTAACGTCGTACTAGAATCCTCGATTAAAAAGTAGAAAGATAAAATTGACGTCGAATAGCTCGAAATTCACGGTTTATATTTCTATAATCCGAACCTAGTTATTAATTGTTATATTCTGATTTAATGATTGAATTAAAGTTGATTGAAATGGATTGAATTGTTATATATATTATGAATGTATTGATTATTTGAATTGAAATGAATATTCATGTGTATATGTGATTTTATGAAAATTTTATATTAGATATTGGTTGTTTTTGAAATGTGAAATTAAACCTTATTAACTGTATCGGACTGAGTCGAATATAGATGGTATGCTATAGGATAGGAAAAGTTTATGGATTTCTTCGACTTCGAATCAATGAGGCACTGGGTGCCAATTTACTTCGGTTTAACTGATAAGACACTGAGTGTCAAATTTATATAGCGCTAGGCGCAGTTACTACTTCGGATTTATCCGATGAGGCACTAGGTGCCAAACTGGTGTGTTGGTTGGATCCGTGTATTCGTCTGAGTCTGAGTCGTGTTAATATGGGTAACTAAATAAAACGATACTATGATTGATATTGGATGATATTGTATGTGAATTGAAAATGGGATAGTGATTTGAACATGAAAATGAGATACATGAGTTATGTATTCATGAATTGGATATGGAATGGATAATGTTATTGTTTAAATGATATGTGGATCAAATTGTGAAAAGCTATTATATAGCAAGTGATGAGAATTGAATATGGTATGAAATGACGTATTCATGAGTTGAGTATTGAATGGCTAATGTCATTGTACAAATAAATGTGGTTTGATATGTGAATAACTATTTATATAGCAATTATGTGAATTGAGACATTATTTAACAAATGAAGTATGATAGCATATGATAGTCATGATACTAGACATTAGTATGTGCTTAAAATTCAATTCTGTATATTATATTATATTGTCTTTAAATATTTGGATTATAGAAATACCACTGAGTTTTACTCAGCGTATAGTTTTGTTTTTTTCGTGCACAAATTAGGTACTTCACTTTTGGTCACCGATTCAGCATCCAACAACGATCTCAAACTCAAATGTGTGATGTTTATCTTTTGTGCAGGAATGTACCTAGGACGTCTAAATGATAGTCATTTTGTGGATGGATTATAAATGTAATGTTGGTTTGGTATATACATATAAACATGTGTTTGTGTTTGAAGCATATTATGGCATGGTAAATTGAACCAAATCTAGATATATGCATGTGAATTTAAGTTAATGTTTTAGGTAGTTTTGAGTTAGGCCAAATTGATGAATTTTGACATGTTTATAATTTTAATTTGGTTGATGTTTTGATGATATAAATGTGGTACCAATGGGGGTACATTGGTTAGACACCTAGGATGATTATTTTAGCATGTTTTGTATGTGTTTGATCGTGTTTTGGATAGGTTAAATGAAGGGTTTTTGAGTTTTTTAATGTCCAAGCATATAGGAATTGGTAAATTTATTGTTTAAGGCACATTTTAGGTCCACATGGCCAGACACACGGGCATGTGACTTGGTCGTGTGAGACACATGGCTAGCATACGGGCGTGCGAGGCCATTTCAAAGGGTACATGGCTTGGCACACGGGCATGTGGCTTGGCCGTCTGACTCAAGTCAAAGAGTTACACAGGCACAGACACAGGCTGGGACAAGGCCTTATATCCTTACTTAGAATGCCCACACGGCCAGGCACACGGGCGTGTGACTTGGCCATGTGAACCCTGCAGTTAAAATTTTTCTAACTTTTCCTTAAAATTTTCAAATGTTCCCTATTTAGTCTCAAATCATTTATAAAGTGTTTTCAAAGTCTCAAGGGCTTAATATGGGACTCTTTGAATGTTAATGATGAATCATTTTATGATTTTTGAAATGTTTGAAATGAATTATTAGAATACGATTCTTGGTAATGCTCTGAAACCCTATTTCGACGATAGATATGGGTTAGATGTATTAAATTTAGTGGTATCAGGGCTTTACAGGTTTAGCCAATTCTCAAACTAAATCGAGCTCGAATTGATTCTAGAGGTACATGCCATAATTGAGTCGAATTGAGTTGGGATTTGGATGTTGGTGTATTTGTTTTTGTTTTATAGTTGAAAATGTCAGATGATTATAATGAAGATGTTGATCAAGAGATGTATACTAGAGATGATGTCTCCAATGAGTTAGATGGAACCGAATCGGTAACACCAAGTGTTAATCCAGTTAGTACTCAACAACCTAACATTGAGCAAGGTAATACTGATGGAGGAGGTGATTCACAGTTACTTAGAGCTATTGCTGATGCTCTTTAGTGTGTGGCAGGAACCATATCCGCTACGACATCTACACCTACTGTTTGCGTAGATACGGTGCGACTGAATTTTTAGGATTGAAAGGAGTTGATCCTTCTGCAGCTAAAGTTTGGATTGAATCCACTAAAGGCATCTTGCAACAACTTGAATGCAACCCGCGTGAAAGCGAAATATGTGTTGTTTCTTTATTGCAAAGAGAAGCATATACTTGGTGGCAGTCAGTGACATGCCACGTATCTGTAGATCAGGCTAATTGGGAATTCTTCTAAATGGAATTCCAAAAGAAATATGTTGGGAAATTGTATATCGAAGATAGAAGACAAGAGTTTTTTATGCTGAAATAAGGTGGGATGTCTATGGTTGATTATGAACGAGATTTTTCACGACTTAGTAGGTACGCTGTTGAGTTTGTGTCGACTAAAATTGATAGTTGCAAGCGATTTCTGCGTGGTTTATACGATGAGTTGCTAGTACAGTTAGTATCGCATAAAATTACTGAGTTTGTGGACCTAGTTGAACGAGCAAGAATGGTAGAACAAGTTCTGGGTTTTGATAAAAAGACTAAAAATACCCGTACTGTTGCGAAGCGTCTTGGAGCTTCGAGTTCAAATCCATAATCAAAGAGATCAAAAGAATTTCGTGGTAGCTAGATATCAAATTTTAAGTTAGATAGAGATGATAGAAATCGTGATAGACAACCAACTGTGTCTGCGGGTAGTGTACGAGGTCCATCTAGGGGTATTGATATTCTGAACTATGAGCATTGCGGGAAAAAGCACGGTGGTGAATGCTAAAAATTAACTTGAGGCTATTTTGTGGATCTACGGAACATTTTGCTAGAGAGTGTCTGAAGAATGAGAAAGCTACACATGTTACTTCTTATAGATCTATGCCTACTCCTAGAAGTCGCGGGTCGAGTCGAAGTGGTTCATTTTTGAGAGGAGATGCTAGAAAGGGAAATGATGTTGTTACTCATTAGTCAAAGACCAGGATGCCAGCTCGAGCTTATGTTGTGCGGACTCGTGAGGAAGGCGATGTTAATGACATTGTGACATGTATCTTTTTATTGCATTCAGAACCTATTTATGCTTTGATAGATCTAGGATCTTCTCATTCGTATGTTAATACTGAATTGGTTAAGTCAGGAAGTTCAAAACTTGAGACATCTAAAGTATCAAGAGTAGTGCCTAGTTCATTGGGACAATCTGTGTTGGTAGATCAGGTGTGTAAGAGATGTCCGTTAGTGATACAGAATATAACCTTCCCTATTGATTTGTTGATAATGCCGTTTAGCGATTTTGATATGATTTTGGGAATTGATTGGCTTACAGAGCACGGAGTAATTTTGGATTGTTGTAAACATAAGTTTGTTGTTCAAAGTGAAGGCAATGATATGATTGAGGTGAATGGTGTTCAAAAAGTGGTTCAACTCATATTATTTCAGCAATTCGAGCTAATAAACTTCTTAATCAAGGTTGTGAAGCTTTTCTAGCCTATGTTGTCAACTCGAATTTTGATGCTAGTTCGAACAGTTTGCGAATTCCCTAATGTGTTTCTTTAGGAATTACCGGATTACCACCAGATCGGGAGGTTAAGTTTGTAATTGAAGTGTTTCTGATACGGCTCTGGTGTCAATGTCCCCTATCATATGACACCCACGGAGTTGAAAGCATTAAAAATACAATTGCAAAAGTTATTGGATCGGGCTTTATACACCATAGTATATCGCCTTGGGGAGCTTCAGTGTTTTTTATCAAAAAGAAAAATGGTTCGATGCAGCTTTGTATTGACTATCGGTAATTAAATAAGTTGATTATTAAGAATTGATACCTTGTACCTCGTATTGATGACTTATTCGATCAACTAAAAGGAGCTTCTGTCTTTTCAAAGATCAATTTGAAATCAGGTTACTATCAATTAAAAGTGAAAGATAATGATGTACCAAAGATGGCATTTCGTACGCGTTATGGCCATAATGAATTCTTTTCTTTTTTCTTTTTGAAATTCAACTAGATTATAATATATATAAAAAAGGAAACCTATAACAGATAAGGCCCAACAGCTGAATTTGGACCACTTCAGTTAAACGGGTTCTACGAAAACAATAAATAATAAAACAAACCTACAACAGAAGGCCTACAAAAATCAGAAAATGAAAATGAAAAGACAAAACAAATAAATAAACCTAATCCTATCACCCAATCGTCAGAATAGCTATTCTCCAAAAGCATTGCCATTTCCCATCACTAGATGCAGTTGTACTATAGCAGATTTTCTCCATATCTTTAACTTATCTGCTACGTTTCCAAAAAAAATTAATTGTCTCCTCTTTCATTTCAACAGCCACCCATTTTCTTCATTTTTTTCTTTTCATCAAACACTTTTTATTTGCTTCTATTTCAGAGATTTCCTCTTTTATTTCAAAGGGCACCCCAATTTCTTCTTCACTAACATTTCAAATGTTACAGACGTTCCTTCTTCCTTCTCGGTCCAGAGCTCTCCAACTTAACTGCTCCATTTTTCTTCGGATGGAATCTGAGATCTCTCCTTCCAAGTAAAACTCCTCTCTTTTGTTAAGCACTTCTCTTGCTATTAAATAAGCACATATATTCTCTGTCATTGGGATAAACCTAAATCTGATCTCTTGAAAATTACTTTTGTTGCTTGAATGTCTCTGATAAGAGCTCCAATATTTGAACTGTCACGATCTACACTTTGGCATTTCGTTATAACCGTCTTCAATCACCTATTATGTCAAGAACTGTAAAACCCAATTGCTCCCTTAATTTGATGGCTTGTAATCCTGCATGTGCTTCTGCGGCTAATGAAGATGCAACGTTGGAGTGGAGAACAACTTTAGAGGCTAAGATTCTTCCCCCATCTTGTACAATCAAACTTGATGTAGATCTGAAAGTTTGCTGATCGTAAATCACGTCAAAATATATAGCCACATTTGCTCTTTGTTCGGCATGCGAAAAACTCGTTGTTGCATCCAAGATAAGTGTTCTTTCCTCAACTCCTTCTAGTTTTGAGATATAGCTGTTGACATGTCTTGTAATATCCCAACTATTCAACTTTCTGCCTTCATATATTAACTTGTTTCTGTTCGACCATATCATCCAGAGTCCACAACAAAAAATTTTACATTGCTCAATCGTTCCACGGGCAAAAACCCAAGTAAGCCAATCCCAACATATTGAAAAATTATTATCCAGTACCCATGCAAAATTTAACAGCTTCCATACTTCAATTATTGTAGGACATGATCGAAAAACGTGGTTACTATCCTCCACATCTTATTGACACCTAAGGCACCGGTCCGCTGTAATCACTCTTTTCATCTTAAGATTTGAAAACATGGGAATGTAGTTCCATGCAATCCTCAGTACTGTAATTTTTAATTTCGAAGGCATATTTAAGCTCCATAATTTTTGTAAAAGTTTGTGGTCTCGGTTTGTATAATATTACTAGGAATCAGTGTAGACTCTTGTAATAGTTTATAGGCACTCATCACTGAAAAGTTCCCAGATGGCTCTCCTCTCCACACTTGAAAATCTTCATAGACCGATTTTTCCAACAGGATTTGTAGGATTTTCCTAGCTATATTCGCATCAAAGGTATTGACAATCAAATCTCTTTTCCAGATTCTGTTACTTTCATCAATTAAGTCGGACACTAATCTGATGTTTTCATTTCTGTGATGATTCTTTAATCTGTCTGCTTCATTACCTGACACCCATAAATCAGTCCACACTGATATGCTGTCTCCCCTGCCTACTCTCCAACAGAGGCCTTTCTCTAATATTCCCTTTGCTGACCAAATGCTTCTCCAGGTAAGAGAAGGTAAATTTCCCAATGGAGCATCTAAAAAATTCACATTTAGATAATATTTAGCTTTTAAGACTCGGGCTAACAAAGAATTGGAGTATTTAATAAGACGCCAACCCTGCTTAGTTAATAATGCGATATTAAACTTCTCTAAATTTCAAAACCAAGACCACCAAATTCTTTCGGCACGCAAATGTCCTTCCAGGCACACCAATGAATCCCTTTTTTCCTTTTATTTTTTCTCCACAAAAAATTAGCAATTATTCCCTCTAATTCTGAGCATAGAGACTTAGGAAGCAAAAAACACGCCATTGAATAAGTTAGTATAGACTGTAAAACGGCTTTGACAAATACCTCCTTACCTCATTAAGATAGATATTTGATGCTCCAGTTATCAATTCGTTACCGTAGTCTTGTCTTTTAGAATTTGAAATGCAGCTTTATTTTTCCTACCCACCATATTAGGTAAACCTAAATATCTTTCAAGATCATTAGAACTACGTACTCCCAGCACTCTAATTATTGTTCTTCTAACTTCCTCCTCTGAATTAGTACTGAAAAAATAGCAAATTTTGAAAAATTAACTTTTTGACCTGAACATATTTCATATTCATGTAGAATCGTTTCAAGCCAATTGCGCTTATTTCTGTTGCTTGCCCAAATAAAATGCAATCATTTGCAAAAAGTAGGTGAGAAATCTGAGGACCACTTCTGCTTGCCTTAACTCCTCTCAATAATTTTTCTTGTATCCCTAGCTTCATAAGACTAGATAGGCCTTCTCCACAGAATAAGAATAAGAATGGACTCAACGGATCACCTTGCCTTAACCCTCTCGAAAGAGAAAAAGTTTCCCCATTATTCCCATTTAAGACCACTAAGTAAGATACTGTAGTAACACATTTCATAAGTAGAGCCACCCAATTTGTATCAAATCCCAACTTTTTCATTATTTCTTCCACAAAGTTCCATTCAACCCTATCATAGGCTTTACTCATATCCAATTTTACCGCCATAAATCCTTTTTTTCCTACCTTCTTATGTTTCACAGTATGAAGAAGTTCATAAGCCAACAAGACATTATTTGAAATCAGCCACCCTGGGACAAAAATGTTTTGAGCCAGATCTATACATTTATTCATCACCAAACGAAGATGATTTGCCAAAACTTTAGCCAACAATTTGTAAATTACATTACACAAACTAATTGGCCTAGATTGAGTAATATATGATGGTTTTGCAATCTTCGGAATCAACAAAATATTTGTTTTGTTAATTAAGTCGATATTCATACCTCCATTCAGTTGATTAAGACAATAATTTGTGACATCTTCCCCTATAATTGCCCAACACTTCTGATACAATATCGTCGGGAAACCATCCTCTCCTGGTGCTTTTGTAGGACCTAATTCTGCCAGTGCTACTTGTATCTCCTCCTTCATAAATCTTTCCTCGAGCTTTGAATTATCCTCCTCAAAAATACATCGAGAAACTCGTGACAAAATGTGCTCGTAATTTCCCCTTCTCTCAGCCGAAAACAAGTTAAGAAAATACAATCTAGCAATCTCCTCTATTTCTCTAATATCATCTATTTCTCGACCATTAGCATTCTGCGTTTTTCGAATCTGATTTTTTTGCCTTTTCTGAGTTATCTATTTGTGAAAGAAAGTTATATTTTTATCCCCAAGCTTTAGACAACTGACTCATGCCCTATGTTCCCAGTAACGCTCATCTTTTTCAATCTCAAAATTGAATTGAATTCTTCCATCAATGAGATCTGCCATATTATCATCATTTCTCTCAGCTTCCATTAACTTACCTAGTTTGAAGTTTAACATCTTTAACTTTTCTTTTCTATTATATTGAATCTGACCAGCCCACCTTTTCAAACCCCTTTTCACACTTTCTAATTTACTCAACAAATCTTCTGTTGAATTTTCCCAAATATTTTTAACTCTATTAAGAAACGATTCCTCCATAACCCACCATGCTTCAAATTTAAAACTTCTAGATCTTCTTTCCTTTTCTCTTTTTTCTGTACTTATAAGTAATGGGCAGTGATCTGAAAATGTATGCGGAAGGTGCTAAAGTTGAAAATTAGGAAATAAAGAAAGCCATTCCTCGGTTGCTACACCCCTGTCTAATCACTCTTGTATATTAGTTCCAGGCAGATTACCCCACTCCCATGTAAACCAATTCCCTGTAAAACCTACATCCATCAAATTGCAATCCTCCAAAACCTTGCGAAAAGCTTCTATTCTTCTTTCTTCGCATGGTAAACCTCCCTTTTTTTCAAAACCATACAAGATTTCATTAAAGTCCCCACAAACCATCCATGGAAACTCTTTAAAATCTCTTAAATGACGTAGAAGATTCCATGCATCAGTTCTATCTTGTGAATAAGGGGACCCATAGTATCCAGTAAATCTCCATTTACTTCCTTCTTCAACTTCTTCTATGATGACATCAATATGTCTCTGAGAAAAAAATTCTAAGCTGTATAGTAATACCTGCCTGCCAAGCCAAACATAGCCCACCTCTAGATCCATTTGAATCTACATCAATTCCATGCAAAAACCCACAACTTCTTCAAAATCGTTCTATCCGACTCTTACAAATGTTTGTCTCCATTAAGAAGACAACTTGGGGATTTTGTAACTTCAGCACATGCCGAAGCCTTTGAGTTGTCCGTGGGCTCCCCAGACCTCAGACATTCCAGCTTAATAATTTTATTGTAATCGGTCGACTTGCCTCTTGGCAGCCGCCGATAATAAATGATTGACTTCCCCTACCCTCCTGTTTCTTCGCTCTATGTTAGTCGTCTCCTCTTTATCAAAAAAATCTCTACCTCTCCTCTATTTCGCTTTTTACCCTCTTCCCCTATCAGCACTCCATCTTCAAGATCATGTTCCATTAAAGTATGAGGCAGCCCTTCCACTACTTGTTTCCCTCTGCTCCATGAATTTGTAAATTGTCCCTCCAAATTAATTCCCAATATGGGGTCTATATTATTTCTATTATGAATGCTTGAAACCAACTCTCTCCCTTTATTCCCCATAAGTTTTTTTCCTCCTTATGTCCACCCTATTCCCCATCTCCCTCTTCCCTCAACCATACACTATTCATTGTTAGAGCTCGACGAGATTGTGCCCTCAAAGATAAAACCCAACCCATCTCAAAAACTTCCACTCCTAAAACTATCTTTGCTTCACAAAAAGAGTCACTATGGCCTAGTCGACCATAATAGAAGCAAAACAGTGTCAATCTTTTATATTTGAATCTGACATAAGAACACTTTCCATAACACATTATCTGTTTCTTCCTTTTTAAAGATCTTCGAATATCAACTTGGACCCTTATTCTTATAAAATTTCTATTTTATTTTCCCAGATTTGAACCATCATACTCCACGAAAGTACCTATAAAGTTGCCCATTTGGACAGCAAAATTTTTCAAGAAAAAACCGATTGGAACACCATGTATTTGCACCTAAAAAAGGGAAAAAATTAAAGGGACTTTCAAGGGGTCCTCCCCCCACTGCAACTTATGTAGGACCAATAAATGATTATTGAAAGTCCATGGTGAACCCTTAATTACTCTTTCCAAGTCTAAAATATGAAAAATTGAAATAAATACCTTTTCTACCCCATATTTTGTATCTAACCCCTAGAGTCGGATGCCATAAATTTGTCATTGTGCTCTTCATAACCGAAAAGTAAATCATGCTTGCTGTCAGAAAACACCCTACCAGCCAACAAACTCCCTCTCCTACTTCCGTATTGGGTTCATTCAGTACCTAAAGAATCTCAACCTCCTCTTCTTCTATCGATAACCTCGCAAATTCTGTTTCCATTCTGAAGCGTCAACTAACTGGCTGAATCTATTTGCCAGATCCAAGAATAAAATTAAACAAAAATCTTGCCGTCGCACAAAACAATTAAACAATAAAAACCCTAAAAATTGCCAAAGAGAGCAAACAGAAGCGTGCTAGAATAACAGACTTTTTATGGCCATAATGAATTCTTAGTGATGCCTTTTGGATTGAAAAGCACTCCGACAACATTTATAGATCCATGAATCATATTTTCCAACCGTATTTGGATCAATTTTTGATATTTTTATTGATGATATTTTGATCTATTCGAAATCCGAATCCAAGTATGAGCAACACCTCAAAATTGCTTTGCAAGTGTTACGAGAAAAATAGTTATACGGAAAGCTTAGTAAGTGTGAATTTTGGTTATTACAGGTTGTATTTTTGGGTCATGTTATCTCGACAGATGGAACTAGAGTTGATTTGAAAAAGATCGAGGTAATTGTTCAGTGGAAAACATCGATGAATGTGTCAAAATTTGTAGTTTTCTTGGACTAGCTAGTTATTACCAAAGATTTGTAAATGGATTTTCGAAGAAAAATTTGCCGATGACAAATTATTCCATAAGAATGTTCAATTCGTCTGGGACGAATAGTGTCAAGAAAGTTTTGAAAAATTGAAGCAGATGTTGACTAAAGCGCCAGTTTTGACCTTACCAGAATCGAAATTTTTTTTTTGTTTATAGTGATACTTCCTTGAGCGATCTTGGTTGTGTTTTGATGCAAGAAGGTAAAGTGATAGCTTATGCATCTCGTTAGCTAAAAATGCATAAACGTAATTATTCAACACACGATTTAGAGCTAGCTGCTGTGGTTTTTGCTCTAAAGATCTGGAGACACTACTTGTATAACGAAAAGTGTCATATCTATACTGATCCTAAGAGTCTCAAATACCTTTTATCTTAAAAGGAGTTGAATTTGAGACAGCTTCATTGGGTAGAGGTTCTGAAAGATTTTGATTGCATTATTGATTACCAACCTAATAAAGCTAACGTTGTAGCTGACATGTTGAGTAGAAAAATAACAGTTGAATTGTGAGCAATGTTTTCTCAGCTCAGTATCAATAATAATGGAAGCTTAGTGGTTGAATTAAAGATCAAACCGGTGATGTTTGATTGGATCAAGTCAGCGCATTTAGATGATGACAAGTTGACAAAGAAAAGAGAAATGGTTCAGAATGGTATATTAGAATATTTTAGCATTGATGATTGTGGTTGCTTGAGGTTTCATAACCGAATCTAAGTTCCGGATGTTTCAGAATTAAAAGAGTTAATACTTAGCGAAGCTCATGATAGTCTTTTGCTTTGCATCCTTGAGGAACGAAAATGTATCGCAATTTGCAAAAATCTTATTGGTGGCCAAGAATGAAAAGAGACGTGGTTGAGTATGTGGCTAGATGCTTAACTTGTCAGCGAGTTAAGGCAAAACATCAAGTTCCCACCGGATTACTTCAGCCTATTTCTATTCCTAGATGGAAATGGGATCATATCACGATGGATTTTGTAACAGGATTACATTTATCGGCAAGTAATAAGAAAAATGTTGTATGGGTGATTGTTGATCGACTTACGAAATCGGCTCATTTCATAGCGGTCAAGACTAATTGGTCACTTCAAAAGCTTGCTGAAGTTTATATTCAAGAAATCGTGAGATTGCATGGTATCCCTATGTCGATAATCTCTGATCGAGATCCGCGGTTCACTTCGAGATTTTGGAAAAGTTGCACAAATCTCTTGGTACTCGACTTAATTTTAACACAGGTTTTCACCCGCAGATTGACGAACAATCTGAGCGTGTTATTCGATTTTGGAAGACATGCTTCATACTTATGTTATTGATTTTGAATTGGGATGGGAGCATTACTTACCTTTGCCCAAATTTGTATACAACAATAGTTTTCAATTGAGTATTCAAATAGCTCCGTATGAAGCCTTATATGGTCGTAGATGTTGAACACCTGTTTATTGGATGGAATTGAGTGAAAGAAGAATGATCGTACCGAAATTAATTCAAGAAACGAAATGTAACACCCCAAACCCAGCCCATACATCATGACCGGATCTGGTATGCTACAGGTTGAACGTTGCAAACTTTGCCTTGAAGGGTTTTGAAAATCTCAGTTTATTATAACCGATTAATCATTAATTGTGTAATTCTTGAATGAAACTTTAAGATTTGCGTGAATGTGTTTGAAAAGCCCATTTTCCTCTCGCTTTATAATTAAAGTTTTGAAAACATAAGTTTATAAAAATGTGACATGATAATAATAAAGAAAAATAACCTAAGTTATGGAGGCCTTATTACAAAAAAAAATATCCCAAAATTAAAACTTAAAAGATAATCGGAAATAGTTTATGGAAATAATAGTCTTGATGGCCCCTCGAGTCCGACTCGGCTCCCATGTCCACGATCTACTGCTCATCTGAAAAGTTAGGAAAAATAAAAGGGTGAGTCACCAAGACTCAGTGTGTAAATCCCAAAAACACATAAAAGCCTTGGGCCCACAAACACATTATGGGCCTTGGGCCATAACAATGGCAACAAAATATATTTTCATGCAACATGGCCCATCCCAAACCTAAGAGTCCATCCTCTACACACCCCCGTACTAACCATCACACCGTGGGGATTTCTACAATCAACCCTCCATCCACTACACACCATATTGACAACTGTGCTGCCTGTTATAAAGGCCGATAACTATGTAACCTATGTGGCAAAGCCACCGATCACTATGCGACCTTAATAATATATCGACAGCTGCGCTGCCTATCATAAAGACCGATCACTATGTGACCATGTGGCAAAGCCACCGATCACCTCGCGACCTGCTCCCCTTCATCATATCAATCCTATCCCATGCATACATACATGCAAGAATCAGAACATTAAACTATCTAAATAGATCACATACTTTCACATACTTGATACACATAGAAGTTTCTATGATTACGCACTGCATCCCTTGCCTACCCTTTTTGGGTATTACGATTGCTCATACACCTCTTTATCCCGCTTTTAGCCCATAACATACATATAATATAGATTAACTAGTGTGATAGAGATCCACACACCGACATCGACAAGACGATCATCGTCTAAGTCGACGCTTATCAAGATGGCCACGATCGCTAACGATCTAAGGTTTTGTTCTGAAGTTGGTCCACAACCCGGTGGCCAATCCCAAACTGCTGACACCGTTCGCTTCTTAAACTTAGGGATTGGTTTAACAGATCCAATCCTCTCCTTCGCCTGATCGATATTTGATTCCATCAAAAGACCTTATCAGTTGCTACCATCATAACATATAGTTAAGATCACAATTACGATAGCGAATCTAACTAAAATCTAAAGAGAACCCCTTACCTTGAAATCTTGAAAAGAGAGATATATGAGATTCATAAACTAACGATTCTGGCTTTTAGATCTACGCAATCTTCTTCACTTCTCAAATGTCGCCCAACACATAAAAAGATAGGAAGTGTTAGTCTAATCGACAGCCTTAACAAACCAATTGGCCATTCGGCCTTGGCCCCTAAAAACTGAAAGAGATCTTAAGGAATAACAAGAGTCGACACTTACTTTAATATGGGGGTTTCGACTAACTCTTGAGAGAAGATTTCGACTTTTTGCGAAATTCAAAAAGAGAAGATGATTCAAAGAAATCTATGGAGATTTCGGCTTTTTGAGAAAAGAAACAACCAAGAGAAGAGAATGAGAATAAATGTCGAAATTAAGAAGTACCCTATTTCTTTAATCAAATTTTCGGCACACACACTAACCAAAAGCCGGAATTGCCCTCTTTTGAAAACTAAAACTAATTAATTAACAAGGGAAATTTTGGTACCCCCTCCCTCTTTTAGCCTCACCAAAACCGATTTTCTCCTTCCCCTAGAGTTGGAAATTCGGCCACTACTGTGACCAGCAGATCAGATCCTAAATTTCCTCCCTTTATCTGCCATATTATCTTTATTACCCACTCAAATAAATCCTCCTATATTTAAGCCTTGTTACCATCAACTCTACCTAATTAATTGCTTAACTTTAGCTAACTTTAATTAAAAGAATTGGGCTTCATGTAACTTGAATGTGGGCCTCCTCGCTTGACGCCACCTCCTTGCTATCTAAGTGGCGCCACTTTTGCCATCGGGCCACAAGCCCACTTTGTATTTAAAACACAGATAACATCTTTTAAGCCCTATCTTATCAGGCTTTCCAGTAGAGTGTCTAATCAGAGAATTCTATTAAGGCCACAGCCCAATTCTTGAGCCCATTATGGACCCCTAACACTCTCATTAAACATAACCACACAAACGCATTGGCCCATTAATTCAGGATGTTACAGTTCTACCCCCTTAAAGAAATTTCAACCTCGAAATTACCTCGATCGTAATAGATGCGGTATCGCTACATCGCCTCCTCTGTTCCCAAGTAGCCTCCTTAGAACGTGATTACGCCATAGAACCTTAACCAACTAATCGCTTTTCCTTCGCAACACTTTGACATCACGATCTAGGATTTCCACTGGTTCCTCTTCAAAGGATAGGTCAGGTCTTACCTCGATTTCCTCCACAGGCACCACATAAGATGGATCCGAATGGTAACGTCTTAACATAGAGACATGGAATACATTGTGAATTTGGCTTAGCTCAGAAGGTAGCTCTAGCTGATAGGCTACCGGCCCTATTCGTTTCAACACCCGATAAGGTCCGATAAATCTAAGACTTAATTTACCCTTCCGTCTAAACCTCAGCACTTTCTTCCATGGTGAAACCTTTAAAAACACCTTATCACCCACTGTAAACTCTATGTCATTATGCTTCAAATTAGCATAAGACTTTTGTCTGTCCGAGGCTTCCTTTAGTAGAGCCCGAATTAACTCAACCTTCTTCTCTGTCTCGGTAACCAATTTTGGCCCCAAAATCTGACGGTCCCCTAACTCTGTCCAACAGGTAGGAGTACGAAACTTCTGCCCGTACAATGCTTCATAGGGCGCCATCTGAATATTAGATTGGTAGCTGTTATTGTAAGCAAATTCTGCTAATGGTAAAAAATCCTCCCAACTACCTCCGAAATTAATGACACATCCCCTCAACATGTCTTCCAAGATCTGAATCACCCACTTAGACTGTCCATCGGTCTGAGGATGAAACGCTGTACTGAAATCCAACTTTGTACCCAACATTTGGTGCAGTGCCTTCCAAAATTTTGATGTGAACCTTGGGTCCCTGTCCGTTATGATCGATACTGGTACTCCATACAACCTCACCACTTTCGCTATGTATAGCTTAGATAATTTCTGTAAAGAGTAATCGACCCGTACTGGTATGAGATGTGCAAATTTCGTCAAGCGATCAACAATCACCCAGACTGAATCTTTCTTAATAGGCGTGAGGGGTAGCCCACTAACAAAGTCCATTGTGATCCTTTCCCACTTCCATTATGGAATCTTCACTAGCTGTAACAACCTTAATGGTAACTGATGCTCCACCTTTACCTGCTGACAGGTTAAACACTTACTCACCAATTCAATTACCTCATACTTCAAGCCCGGTACCACCGTAATCGATCCCGCAAATCTCGATACATCTTACTCCTCCGGATGCATAGCGATGAACTTCCATGCGCTTCTTGCAAAATCCTATGCCTCAATTCGGATCTTTTGGCATGCAAACTCTCCCTTGAAAATATAACATCCTTCCTCATTCATATCAAGTCCGTCGATCCATCACTTGATCCTACATGAAACTTCTCCTTTAGCAACTCATTGGTCTACTGCTTCTCCTTAACTCGACCGATCCAAGAGGGTTTCACTTGAAGTTCAGCCAATAAGCTTCCATCATTGTACAAACTAAGGTGAGCAAACATTGCCCTCAAGTTAGAGATTACTTTACGACTTAAGGCATCCACCACCACATTAATTTTACCCGGATAGTACTCGATCGAGCAATCATAATCCTTTAACAACTCGATCCACCTCTTCCGCCTTAAATTCAACTCTTTACGTGTCAAAAGGTATTTTAGGCTTTTATGATCTCAGTATAAATAATGATTTCTCCCGTCTGAGATAATGTCTCCAAATCTTCAAAGCAAAACCACCGCCGCCAACTCCAAATCATGGGTGGGATAATTTGCTTTGTGCGGTCTTAATTGCCGAAATGCATACGTAACAACCTTTCCATCTTGCATCAACACGTATCCTAGTCCCGTGTGTGGCGATCACAAGAAATCATGAATTCCTTCCCGACCTTGATTTAATCAATACCGAGCCTCCACAAAATCTTTTTCTACTTCTCAAACTCTCTTGCTACTTACTAGACCAAATAAATGGAACTCCTTTCTGTAATAACTTAGTCAATGGTGCCGCAATTGAAGAGAATCCTTCAACAAACCTTCTGTAATATCCTGCTAGACCAAGAAAACTCCAAATTTCGCCACGACTTAGGCGCCTTCCAATCCAACACTTCTTTAATTTTTCGAGGGTCAACCTAATCCCTCTCGCCGACACAACGTGGCCTAAAACGTAACTTCACTTAGCTAAAATTTACACTTCATCGAATTTGGCATACAACCGTTTTCCCTCAAAGATCTGCAAAACCACTCGTAGATGTGAATCATGCTCCTCTTTCGATCTTGAGTAAACCAGGATATCATCTATAAATACCACGACAAACTGATCCAAGTAGGGTTGAAACACTCGATTCATCATATCCATAAATGTTGTTGGCGAGTTAGTCAATTCAAATGGCATCACCATGAATTCATAGTGACCGTAGCGAGTCTTGAATGCCGTCTTATGAATATCTGCCTCCTTGACCTTAAGCTGATGGTATCTTGACCTCAGATCTATCTTTGAGAACACTGATGCCCTTTTCAGTTGATCGAACAAGTCATCAATCCTTAGCAACGGATACTTGTTCTTGATAGTCAACTTGTTCAGCTGAAGGTAGTCAATGCACATTCACATTGATCCATCCTTCTTCTTAACAAATAACACCGGTGCTCCCCAAAGTGACACACTTGGTCGAATAAATCCTTTATCTAGCAACTCTTGAATCTGCGCTTTCAATTCCATCAACTCCTTCGACATCATTCTATACGGAACAATAGATACTGGCGCTGTTCCCGGAAAAAGATCAATTCCAAACTCCACTTCACGATCCATGGGTAATCCCAAAGCTCTTCTGAAAAAACATCATGAAACTCTTTCACCATCCTAACGTCCCCAACAATTAGGTCCTTGGCTTTTAGAGCCCGAACAAACATTAATACTACCTCGCATCCTTTTCTCACCATCCTTTCTGCTCTTAGGGTAGTCACCACATTCGACAAACAGTTCCCCCTTTCTCCTATCACCAACACTTCACCACCCTCGGGGGTTCTTAACACCATACGCTTGGCTGCACAATCTAAATTAGCTTAGTACTTCACCAACCAATCCATGCCTAATATTAAGTCAAACTCCCCGAATGGTAATTCCATCAGATCCGTCAGGAAAACTATTCCCTGAACTTCTAAGGGTACCTCCCGATAAAGTTTATCTACTACCACAGATTGTCCTAATAGGTTAATTACAGTCATCGCCCTAGGGGTAATCTCAGAATCTAAACTTAAAGTTCTAGACACACTACTAGCAACATATGAATGTGTCGACCCAATGTCAATCAATGCAGTGTAAGGTAAACCAAATACTAAAAACGTACCGGTTATAACATCCGGTGCGTCAGCCTCCTCTCGACGTCTAGCAGCATAGACTAACCTCAGCTGTCTTGCCTTAGTGTTTCTTACCCTTCAGCCTGGTGCTCCACGGCCCCGACCAAAATCCGTTACCACCTCTAGCTGAACCACGACCCTTTGAGGTCACGACCTCCTCTGCCTTACCGAGCATTGTCACCGCCTCTGGGTCCTACATCACTTAGTGGTGTGGATGCCTCTAACTCGATGATCCAAAGATCCACACCTAAAGCACTTCCCACTGCCTGCCCAACACTCACCTACATGGAATTTACCACATCGAGCACACTTCCGTGTTTGGCTAGCAGCAGCAGGTCTCTCAGCCCGTCTCGGTCCATCCGACCTAGGTCTTTTCTGAGTACTCCCAGTTGTCCCTAATGATCCAAAATTTCTCTTACCTCCACCCCTATCTCTATCCCAGTTTATTTTTTCCATCCATCTCACCTCCTCAGCTATCTTAGCTTTCTCCACAAGCACAACAAATTCCCTCTCCTATTGTGGAGCTATCAAAACACGTAGATCATCCTTCAGGCCATCTTCAAATCGAACACACTATTTATGTTCTATGGCTACCATCCCTCAAGCATAACGGCTCAAGTGTAAGAATTTTACTTCATATGCCGCCACCGACCTACTTCCCTGAACCAGATTCAGGAACGATCTACGCTGCGCATCCACATAACTCGTTTCAATGTACTTACTCTAGAACACCGCTTTGAAGTAATCCCAAGTGATATGGTCAGCCATGGTACCATCTTTAACCATAAGCCACCATTGATACGCTTCGTTTCGGAGAAGGGACACTACTCCTTTCAGCTTCTCTTCTCCTGTGAAATCCAGATCATCCATTATGTGCTCGACTGCCTCCAACCAATACTCAGCTGTATCAGGGGCTACACCAAAATTCCCTTAAACACTTCTGCCCCATTGGCTCTAAGCCACTCCAACACAGATTTTCGGGCTCCTGTACCCATGTCTGCCCCAGCTACCCTCTCTAAAACCCTCAACATCACCTGAGATACCGCATCATCTCTGGCCCTGATCCTAAAATTCTGCCTCCACAGCTGGTGGCACTAGTACCTCATTCCCTGACTCCTGACTAGACCCTACGGGTTTCGACACAGCAATCTTGCCTCTACCTCGGCCACGCACACCATATCCTCTAGCGCTCATTCTACCGATTCGCATTTATCTGATTAGGAATTTTTATGAATTATTAGCTTCTTTAACTAATTAACCACAAATAATCTTATGGTTAGTAGTTTCAAGAGTAGTTCTTTCAAATTCGAAACTATATCTACGGGTTTCAGTCTCAAGTCTGAATCTCTTAGTTCTAGAAACCACATACATTCAACCATCATACATCAACATACAAGCATCATCCATGAACTCACATTCATCACCTAGGGGTATTTTTGTCATTTCACTACCCGGGGGTATTTTTGTAATTTTTTATCCTATAGGGGTATTTTCGTAATTTTCCAAAATAGGGTGTCTTGGTGATTTTACAAAATATGGGTATTTTGGTAATTTTGTAACTCGAGGGTATTTCGATAATTTCTACAAATTTTGGTAATTTTTACAAATCCAAGGTATTTCGAAAATTTTACATAACTAGGAGTATATTAGAAATTTTGCAAAATAAGGTGGCTGGTCTCTTTAGGGTTTTAGTTATAAATTTTGGCCCGTCAACAAGTCCTCGTAGCTAAGGTGAGCAAATACTACACACAGGTGGGATTCCAAAGAAGAGGAGGTGAGCCGCTGAAATGCTTAAATACCCAAATCTCTCTGGATCCAATCCTAGACATGCGTATGCCTGTTACCACACCCTAACCCTGCGACTTGTTCACATACATGCTTAATTAAAAATTTAAGTCTTATGGAATTTGAAGAATTGTTTAACCTAAGCCTAGAGTCCATCAAGCTTTAATCATATTAGCCTACGTCCCTATGGAGCCCATCAAGCCCACATGCATATCACATAATGAGTTTAGGATACTTACCTGCGTGGATCGGGTGCCGGTAGACTTGAAGGCCATATCTCAATCGAACTTTTCCCAAACTTATATCACTTTTACAAATCACTACTGGACCCATTTCATAGCCCGAGTTTTGAACTTGGCTCTGATACAAAAAATGTAACACCCCAAACCCAGCCCATACGTCATGACCGGATCTGGTATGCTACGGGTTGAACGTTACAAACTTTGCCTTGAAGGGTTTTGAAAATCTTAGTTTATTATAACCGATTAATCATTAATTGTGTAATTCTTGAATGAAACTTTAAGATTTGTGTGAATGTGTTTGAAAAGCCCATTTTCCTCTCGCTTTATAATTAAAGTTTTGAAAACATAAGTTTATAAAAATGTGACATGATAATAATAAAGAAAAATAACCTTAGTTATGGAGGCCTTATTACCAAAAAAAATTCCAAAATTAAAACTTAAAAGATAATCGGAAATAGTTTATGGAAATAATAGTCTTGATTGCCCCTCGAGTCTGACTCGGCTCCCATGTCCACGATCTAACGCTCATCCAAAAGTTGGGAAAAATAAAAGGTGAGTCACCAAGACTCGATGTGTAAATCCCAAAAACACATAAAAGCCTTGGGCCAACAAACACATTATGGGCCTTGGGCCATAACAATGGCAACAAAATATATTTTCATGCAACATGGCCCATCCCAAACCTAAGAGTCCATCCTCTACACACCCCTATACCAACCATCACACCGTAGGGATTTCTACAATCAACCCTCCATCCGCTACACACCATATTGACAGCTGTGCTGCCTGTCATAAAGGCCGATAACTATGTGACCTATGTGGCAAAGCCACCGATCGCTATGTGACCTTAATAATATATCGATAGCTGCGCTGCCTGTCATAAAGACCGATCACTATGTGACCTATGTGGCAAAGCCACCAATCGCCTCGCGACCTGCTCCCTTTCATCATATTAATCCCATCACATGCATACATACATGCAAGAATCAGAACATTAAACTATCTAAACAGATCACATACTTTCACATACTTCAATACACATAGAGAAGTTTCTATGATTACATACCTGGCATCCCTTGCGTTTTTTTGGGTATTACGACTGTTCATATAGCCTCTTTATCTGGCTTTTAGCCCATAACATACATATAATACAGATTAACTAGTGTGATAGAGATCCACACACCTGATTACTAACAAGACAATACTGTCTAAGTCGGCACTATCAGTAGTCGCTACGACTACTAATAGTCTAAGGTTTTGTTACAAGTCGGTCCACAACCGGTGGCCAATCCCAAATAGCGACACCTCGCTTAAACTTAGGGATTGGTTTAATAGATCCAATCCTCCTTCGCTCGATCGATATTTGATTCCATCAAAAGACCTTATCAGTTGCTACCATCATAACATATGGTTAAGATCACAATTACGATAACGAATCTAACAGAAATCTAAAGAGAACCCCTTATCTTGAAATACCAAAAATAGAGATATATGAGATTCAGAAACTAATGATTCTGACTTTTAGACCTACGCGATCTTCTTCACTTTTCGAATTTCGCCCAACATGTAAAAAGATAGAAAGTGTTAGTTTAATCGACAGCTTTAACAAACCAAGTGGCCATTCGGCCTTGGCCCCTAAAAGTCGAAAGAGATCTTAAAGAATAACAAGAGTCGACACTTACCTCAATATGAAGGTTTCGGCTAACTCTTGAGAGAAGATTCTAGCTTTTTACGAAAATCAAAAAGAGAAGATGATTCAAAGAAATCTATGGAGATTTCGACTTTTTGAGAAAGGAAACAACCAAGAGAAGAGAATGAGAATAAATGCCAAAATTAAGAAGTACCCTATTTCTTTAATCAAATTTTCGGCACACACACTAAACAAAAGCCAGAATTGCCCTCTTTTGAAAATTAAAACTAATTAATTAACAAGGAAAATTTCGGTACCCTCCCTTTTAGCCTCATCATAACCGATTTCCTCCTTCCCCTAGAGTTGGAAATTCGGCCCCTACTGTGACCAGCAGATCAGATCCTAAATTTCCTCTCTTTATCTGCCATATTATCTTTATTACCCACTCAAATAAATCCTCTTATATTTAAGCCTTGTTGCCGTCCAACTCTACCTAATTAATTGCTGAACTTTTGCTAAGTTTAATTAAAAGAATTGGGCTTCATGTAACTTGAATGTTGGCCTCCTCAGTTGATGCCACCTCCTTGCTCTCTAAGTGGAGCCACTTTGCCACTAGGCCACAAGCCCACTGTGTATTTAAAACACATATAACATCTTTTAAGCCCTATCTTATTAGGCTCTCCACTAGAGTGTCTAATTAGAGAATTCAATTAAGGCCTCAGCCCAATTCCTGAGCCCATTCTAGACCCCTAACACTCTCATTAAACATAACCACACATTAAACGCATTGGCCCATTAATTCAGGATGTTACACGAATGATATTGCTAAGAAACTTTGAGATAAATTGAAGACAACTTTCGATAGACAGAAATCGTATTCAGATTTGAAATGTCTAATATTCTATTGGCAATAAAGTATTTCTTAAAGTTTTGCCTTGGAATAAAATTTTGAGATTTGTTCGAAAAGGGAATCTTAGTCCTCGTTTTATTTGATCTATAAGATCGTGAAAAGAGCGGGACCAGTTGCGTCTCGTTTAGCTTTGTCTGCAGAACTAAAGAAAATGCATGACGTTTTTCAAGTTTCAATGCGTAGAAGAGATCGATCGGATCCATCTCACGTTATTTTGACGGAAGATATTGAGATTCAACCCAATTTGTCGTGCGAAGAAGAACCAGCGTGTGAGGACGAGTTCCGTTAGTGACAGTACAATGGCGTAGTCATATTGTCAAGGAAGCAACTTGAGAACCATAACAGGCTATGAGATCTCAGTACCTCCACCTCTTTTCAAGTAAATTTTGGGGACGAAATTTAATTAGGGGGAGAATTGTAACGACCCAATTGTTAGGGGTGTCGAAAAGTGCATTCCCGGGACTTCATTCCCATAATTAGAACTTTAAAAATATTTACGAAGCTAGTTGAGTAGTTAATTAGGTTTCAGTTAAGTGAATTGACTTGAATTAAAAGTAATTAGTTATAAGGACTAAATTGTGTATAGGGTGAAAGTTGAATTATAGATTAAAGAATAATTAAAGGGACTACAGAAGTAGTTATGCTTTATTCCATTAAGTGGACGTCATTAGTGAATTATTTATATAGTTTATGTGTAAATTTATTTTATATATTATAATAGTTAAAGTTAAAATATATTTTAATATTAAGAAAACTTAATAATTAAGTAAATGTATATATATTATATAATAATAGTAATTAATTAATGTATAATAAAACAAATAAAAAAAAGAGAGAAAGCCATACAAACTAAGAAAGAAAAACAAAGAAGATATGAAAGAGATGCACGACCTTAAGGCTCCAATTTTTTAAAGTTCAATTGCTAACGCCGTACCTGAATCATTGACTAAAAAGGGGAAGGATAAAATCGACGTCGAATAGCTCAGAATTCACGGTTTGTATTTCTATAATTCGAACCTAGTTATTAATTGTTGTATTTTGATATAATGCATATGGTAATTGGTTAAGGTCAGTATTTAGCACTTTGATATTTAATTGACTTAAAGTTGATTGAAATGGATTGAATTGATATATATATTGTGAATGTATTGATTATTTGAATTGAAATGAATACTCATGTGTATATATGATTATATAAAAATTTTATATTGGATTTGGTTGTTTTTGAAATGTGAAATTAAACCCTATTAACTATATCGGCTGAGTCGGATATAGATGGCATGCCATAGGATAGGAAGAGTTCTGGGATTTCAACTTAAAGTCGATGAGGCACTGTGTACCAATTTACTTCGGTTTAATCGATGAGACACTAAGTGTCAAATTTATATAGCGTTGGGCATAGTTACTAGTTCGGATTTATCCGATGAGGCACTGGGTGCCAAACTGGTGTGTTGGTTGGATCCGTGTATTCGTCTGAGTCTGAGTCGTGTTAATAGGGGTAATTAAATAAAATGGTACTATGATTGACATTGGATGATATTGTATGTAAATTGAAAATAGGATAGTGATTTGAAACATGAAAATGAGATACATGAGTTATTGCTCATGAATTGGATATGGAATGGATAATGTTATTGTTTAAATGATATGTGGATCAAATTGTGAAAAGCTATTTTATAGCAAGTGATGAGAATTGAGTATGGTATGAAATGATGTATTCATGAGTGGAGTATTGAATGGCAAATTCCATTGTACAAATAAATGTGGTTTGATATGTGAATAACTATTTATATAACTGGAAACACAGAAATTTATACACTTTTTCATGCACTTTTTAACTCAAATTTATGCAGTTTTGATTAAATTCTTGTCGAAAAATAATTAAATATTATATAATAATTGAATTGTGCTAAAAATATGAACATGATGGATTTTAATTAATTTTATAGTTAATTTTGATTAATTTTTACTATTTTCGACAGATTCGCACAAAGGGCTAAAATTGGCTCGATAGACACTGCTCGAAGAATAAACTCGAGAAGCAATTTGAAGTATCAAGGCGAATTTATTTCCAGCCCAAGACGGTCCAATTATGAATATTTTATCATAATATAATTAATTTTAATTTATTCCCAATTTAATTTGGGCTAAATAAATTAATCTTCATTAATTATGAAAAAGGCCCAGTTGAACCGCATCAATTGAACCAAACCGATTGAACCAAACAAGCAAAGAATTGGACAGCCCAAACTGTCCATATGCTTGCCCAAATCAGCTTATTAGCTGATTAATTAAGCTTGCAAAGAAGCCCTTGAAGACTTGAAACACCCCAAACCCGGCCCACAAGCCCTAACCGGATCTGGCATGCTCTTTAAGCAAAACGTAGTCAAGTCTCGTATGACATTTTGAAAATCGCGGTGGTTTCGAAGAAAGTAGATTTGGGTGGTTCTCAAGTAAAAAAAATTGAGTTGTAATTTAATTTTATACTAAATTGATAATTTCATATTTCAAAAGTTACAAGTTAAAGAAATACCGAATTTTAGAGTTTAATATTTTTTTGTTAACTTGAAAAATCGTAGGTGTTTGAGTTTCAAAACAATTGATGTTGTTCGTAACATAATAGAAATTTAAAATGCATAGAAAATAAAACAGTTAAGTAATAATGGCCTTATTACATCAAAATATATATCAAAATAAACCAAAGTAAACTTAGTAAGAAAATTGAAGAAAAATTTAGCTGTGCATGGCCACCACTAAGTTCCTGTCGACCCGGTCCATCTACTGAGTGCCATCTTCAAAAAGTTAGCCCACGAAGGGTGAGTCAACAGACTCAGTGTGTAACTACCATCACAGATTCCCAAATCATACAAGGCATAATAAATCATATAAAATAATTGTAAACCATGATGCAACCCAAACCACCTAGATCCAGCCTCTACACATCACCCGTACCTACCGATCACACCGTAGGGATTACTAAATCGACCTCCATCCGCTACACACCATCAAAGCGTTCGCCTGCAATCAACTTCACATCGTCCTTATAATTGTGGCATAGCCACGGATAATGTGACAGAGTCACAAGATTCATATTATGTGACATAGTCACGGATAATGTGACAGAGTCACCAGATATTGTGGTAGGAACCACCAGATCACTTCCCCTTTCACATAATCACCTATATGCCCATGCAACATACAAAATATGCTATTTTTCATGCAATTTACCTTACCCCAAAATTATAACGGGATTCCACATATTTCACATCAATGTTATTAAACATTATTTACAAGTGTTAAGGGGTAACGTACCTGAATCCATCCGTACCATTGAATGGTACCCTTAGCCATATTTCATATTTTCATTAACACATCCAATATTATCAACCTAGGGGGAATTAGTGTAGGGCTACACACCTAATTATTCATAGATCTAATTGAAATCCCGAAAGTATCACTTGTCCTTGGAGATGTCGAAATCCCTACATGGTATATGTTAGATTCGATTCTAACATTTGATGAACAAAGTAAATGGCCTTTGGCCTAAGATCACACTTCACTTACCTTGGATATTCAAATCTCGAATGATCTCCCCTTATAGACGGCTACAAACGAATCCCAAAATCCCCCTTCAAGGTTTCGGCCAAAGAGAATAGGAGGGATTAGTGTCTTGCTTTTTGACAGTCAAAGAAAGAAAAGAACAGGAAATCAACAAAGAAGAGATCCCTACCGAATAGAGTGACCAAAATGCAAATGGTTCACTAGCTCTAAATGTCGACAAGAGGAGAAGGATGTTTTGGTTTTCGGCTCTTAGTGCTTAAGATCAATCGGCTATATCCTAGAAATACCTTCGGCTTTTGATGATAGAAGGAATGGTGAGAAGAAAAAGATGAGGGAAAGAAGGTTGCGGCTATGGTGTTTCGACTTTTGGAGTTTGCGAAAAAGAAGAGAGAATGAGGGACAATAAGATTCGGCTGAGACTCCCAAATGGAGATGGAATGTTCGGCCACCAAAAGAATAGGTATAGAATTGAGTTTGAGAGGAAGAAAAGTAGTATAGGAGAAGGCTAGAAGAATTTGGCAATGGTATGCTTTGAGAGAAAAAAAAAAGAAAAGTGTTGGTGAGGCTTAACCAAGAATTGACAAGGGATTTTGGTGACCGAACTTGTCATCAAGAAGTCCTTGGCCGACCAACTCTCCTCTCTCCACTTAATCCCCTTTTCACTCTACCTTAGCCAATCTCTAAGTATCGGACCCAATCTATACCTCCTCCATTAGAGTCCCTGTGCCGTTCACCACTACCCTTCCTTGCTGAAAAATAAAACTCTAAAATGCTTCCCTTGCTGCTCGAACCTAGGCCCTTCTCACTCCTTGTGGCGTCACCTTACAAGGCCCTAAGTGGCGCATCCTTGCCACCTTACCACTGGGTTATTTGTGTTCTAAACCACACAATAATCTCCTTAAGGCCTAGCTCCCTTAGTTCCCCTTTTTAGGCTTAAAAATCCAATAACTTCTAAGGCTTCTACCTACATCCCAAGGTTCTTGAAGCCCCCAAATCACATTCAAATCATACTCAAGCATGCAATTACATACATTAAGTAAAAATGCATAACCCTTAAATCTCGAATATTACAGTTCTACCCCCTTAAAATAATTTCGACCTCGAAATTACCTGGCTAAAATAAGTGAGGGTATTGCTGTCGCATTGTTTCCTTTGACTCCCATGAAGCTTCCTCCGATCCATGGTTACGCCATAACACTTTGACTAGAGGGACCGATTTCCTCCAAAGTACCTTCACATCCCATTCCAGAATCCGAATCGGCTCTTCCTCGTAGGACAGATCTGGTCTCAACTCCACCTTCTCAACCAGTATTATATGAGATGGATCCGATCGGTAATGATGTAACATCAAAACGTGAAACACATCGTGTATCTGCTTCAACTCTAAAGGTAATTCTAACTGATACGCTACTGGTCCAACTCGCTTCAGAATCCGATAAGGCTCTATAAACTTAGGACTTAACTTTCCCTTGAGACCAAATCTCATTACCTTCTTCCACGGCGAAACTTTGAGAAACACATAATCTTCCACAGCAAACTCAATCTCCTTCCACTTAAGATCTGCGTATGACTTTTACCGGTCAGTTGCTTCCTTCAACCGTGTCCGAATTACCTTAACCTTTTCTTCCAATTTTGCCACAATTTTCGGGCCCAAAATTTGACATTCTCCCAATTCTGTCCAACACTTAGGAGTGCAACACTTCCGTCCATACAACACTTTGTACGATGCCATTCAAATACTTGCCTGATAGCTATTATTGTATGCAAATTCCGCTAAAGGCAAGAACTCCTCCCAGCTTCCTTTGAAGTCTATCACGCAACCTCTCAACATATCCTCTAGCACTTGAATTACCCGTTCAGATTGGCCGTCCGACTGCGGATGGAATGCCGTACCAAAATCCAATCTGGTGCCCAAAGCTTGATGTAGTGCTCTCCAAAACCGAGACGTAAACCTCGGATCCCTATCCGAGATAATCGACACCAACACTCAAATGCGACCTCATGATTTACGCTACATACAACTTTGCCAATTTACGTGAGAATAGTCAACCCGACCAGATAAAATATGCAGACTTCACAACCGATCTACTATCACCCATACTTGAGTCCTTCTTAGTAGGCGTAAAGGGAAGCCCACTAACGAAGTCCATGGTGATTCTCTCCCACTTCCATTGCGAAATCTTTATCGGCTGAAGCAACCCTGACGGTACTTGGTGTTCAGCCTTGACTTGCTGACATGTTAAGCACTTCTCTACAAACTCTGTAACTTCCCGCTTAAGACCAGGCCACCAAAACTGTTCTCGTAAATCCTTGTACAACTTACTTCCTCTAGGATGCATAGCATAAGGGCTACTATGCGATTCCCAAAAAATTCTCTGCCTCAACTCCTCATCTTTCGGCATACAGACCTTGTCTCAAAAACACAGCACTCCATCGCTGTTTACACCAAAATTTTCCAATTCCCCATTTTGTACTTGTAGCAGCTTCGTACTTAGTTCACCATCTAACAATTGTTTCTCTTTTACCTGACTTAGCCACGTCGGCTTCACTTGCAATTTCGCTAGCAAACTTCCATCATCATAGAGACTCAAATGTGTAAACATTGCCCTTAACTATGACACTACTTTCTGACTTAGGGCATCCGCCACAACATTCGCCTTGCCTGGGTGATACTCTATTGAGCAATCGTAATCTTTCAACAACTCCACCCACCTTTGCTGTCTCAAATTCAGCTCCTTTTGAGTCAGCAAATACTTCAGGCTCTTGTGGTCCGTGTAGATCATCGACCTTTCCCCATACAAGTAGTGGCTCTACACTTTCAGAGTGAAAACCACCGCCGCCAACTCTAGATCATGCGTCAGATAGTTAACCTCATGTGACCTCAATTGCCGAGATGCATATGGGAAGCATCACAATATACTACATAGTCCTTCCCTGCTTCAGGCTGGATCAAAACTGGAGCTTCTGTCAATACTTGCTTAAGCTTCTCGAAACTCTCCTGCTGCTTATCTGCCCATACGAAAGGTACCTCCTTTCTCAACAACTTCGTCAAAGGTGCTGCTATTGACGAGAACCCCTCAACAAATCTCCTGTAGTAGCCTGCTAACCCCAAGAAGCTACGAACCTCAGCCACAGACTTGGGTGGTTTCCAATCTAATACTACCTCAATCTTCCGAGGATCCACTCTTATTCCTTCTGCAGACACCACATGCCCTAAGAACGTAACTTCCTTCAGCCAAAATTCGCACTTGCTGAACTTGGCATAAAGCTTTTCCTCCCTTAACACTTGCAACACAACTCGAAGATGCTCATCGTGTTCTTCCTCAGACTTGGAGTACACTAAGATATCGTCTATGAACACAACGGCGAACCGATCCAGGTAGGGTTGGAAAACTCGATTCATCATGTCCATAAGCGTAGCTAGGCATTTGTCAATCCGAATGGTATTACCAAGAACTCATAATGCCCGCACCTTGTCCGAAAAGCTGTCTTATGGATATCAGTCTCCTTCACCTTAAGCTGATGATATCATGACCTTAGATCTATCTTCGAAAATACTGCGGTCCCCTTAAGCTGATCGAACAAGTCATCTATCCTTGGCAATGGATATTTGCTCTTGATGGTCAGCTTATTCAACTGTCTGTAATCTATGCACATGCGCATAGTCCCGTCTTTCTTCTTCATAAATAGGATCGGTGCTCCCCATAGAGACACACTAGGTCGAATAAACCCACGATCGAGTAACTCTTGGATCTGGGCCTTGAGCTCTACTAGCTCCTTTGGTGCCATTCGGTTTGGAGCAATTGACACAGGAGCTGTACCCGACAATAAGTCAATTCCGAACTCCACCTCCCTATCTGGGGGTAACCCAGGCAACTCCTCCGGAAAGACATCCACAAATTCCCTTACTGTTCTAACTCCTCCTACAGCTGCTTCCTTAGCCTCTAAGGCACTGATCAATATCAGAAAAGCTACACACCCTTTTCTCACCATCTTCTCTGCCTTAAGGGTAAATACTACATTTGACAAGTAATTCCGTCTCTCGCCCATTACCACAACCTCTTTGTCGTCAGAAGTTCTTAACGACATGCTCTTAGCAACACAATCCACATTCGCATGGTACTTCACTAGCCAGTCCATGCCTAAGATTAGATCAAATTCCTCAAATGGTAACTCTATTAAGTCAGCTGGAAACTGCGCCCCCTAAACTTCCAAAGGTACTACCTTAAAGAGTTTGTCTAATACTACTGATTGCCCTAAAGGACTAAGTACAGTCATCTTCCTAAGTACAGTTTCAGAATTCACATGTAGAGTTTCAGACACCTTACTAGCAATGTATGAATGAGTTGACCCAATATCTATCAACGCAATAAAGGGTAATCCAGAGATAAGGAACATACCCATTATGACATCAGGTGCATCACCATCCTCCCTCCGATGAACTGTATACACTAGACTCAGCTGTCTCACCTCCGTGTTACCAACACCTCTGCCCGGGGTTCCCCGTCCTCTTTCAGAACCATTACCTCTGCCAGTCGAACCACGACCCTACGGTGGTTGCTGTCCACCTCTTCCTGCCTGATTAAGACCCTGCCTTACTGGTCGACTCCCGTCTGTTTTTATGAGACAGTCCCTAATCATGTGATCCTTGGACCCACACTTGAAACATCCTCCCGTCTTCTTCCAACACTCTCCCAAGTGCATCTTTCCACACTGAGCACAAGTACGGTGCTATCCTCCTGTAGCAACTTGCTGACCTCGTGACCTATCCATTCTAGGTCTCTTTTGAACATTCTCGGATGACCCTGATGTTCCAAAACCTCTCTTTTGTCTATTCCTGTATGTGTTCTGTCTCACAGACTCCTTAACTCCTTCAGCAACCTTAGCCTTTTCCACCAACACGGCAAACTCTCACTCCTGCTGTGGAGCAATTAACAATCTCAGGTCATCTTTCAGTCCGTCCTCAAACCGAACACATCGTTCATGCTCCGTAGCCACTATACCTCGAGCGTATCGGCTCAACCTTAGGAATTTCGCCTCGTACTCCGCTACAGACTTGTTCCCCTGAACCAGCCTCAGAAACGCCTTCTTCTGCGCATCAATATAGCTGGTTCCAATATACTTCTTCTGATACACCACCTTAAAATACTCCCAAGTGAGATAAGCTACTGTAGTACCATCCCGAACCGTGAGCCACCATTGATATGACTCATCGCGAGAAACGACACTACCCCTTTTAGTTTTTCCTCAACAGTCAAGTCCAAATCGTCCATAATTCACTCCGTCGCTCCAACCAACACTCAGTCGTATTGCGCCACACCAGATATACCTCGAAACACCTCATTCAGTTGGCTCGAGTCGCTTCGATACAAATTTCTGAGCTCTCATACCTCCTCCTACTTCAGCCACCCTCTCAAGAACTCACAAGATCCTCGCGATCTTGCATTATCCCCGTCGATCTTGATATTCCATACCAGCAGCTGGTGGTGGTGGCATCTCATTCTCGGACCCTTGACCAGACCTAACGAGTTTCGATACGGTCATTCGGCCTCTACCACGTCCATGCACATTACGACCACGTCTTCTAGAACTCATTCTTTTGAGTTGCGTTTATCTAATTAAGAATTTTATGAATCATTATTTTATTCTACTGATTTATCGCGAACAGTCTTATGATTAATAGTTCTAAAAAGTAGTTCTTTCGAATTCATACACACACTATAGTCTCGAGTTCATTCATTCAATCATCACTATTCATGAACTTGCGTTCATTACAGAAAAGTGTTGTGGTTGTCATTGTTGTTGTTTTCCACTACCCAGGGTATTTTCATAATTTTATCCTATAGGGGTATTTTCGTAATTTTTTAAAATAGGGTTCTTGGTGATTTTTGTGAAATAGGGGTGTTTTGGTAATTTTGTGATCCCGAGGGTACTTCGGTAATTTTAGAAATCAGGGGGTATTTTGATAATTTTCCAAATCAGGGTATCTTGAAATTTTACAAAATAGGGGTTTTTGGTATTTTTACAAAAAAGGAATATTTTGATAAAGTTTGAGGGTAGTATGGCAATTTTATAAACTGAGGGTATTTTAGTAATTTTACAAACCAGGGGTAATTTGGTTAATTTGTAAATCAGGGGTATTTTGGTCATTTTTTGAATCAAGGTTACTTTGGTAATTTCGAAACCAAGGTCTAATTTTAAGGTTGTACAAAACAAGGTGACTGGTCCCTTTCGGGTTTTAATTATTGAATTTAGCCTGTGATTAAGTCCTCTTGGTTAGGATGAACCGTCACTACGCACTGGGTAGGATTCGAGCGAGAGGAGGTGAGTCACTAGGGCGCTTAAATACCAAGCTCCCCGAATCCAATCCTAGACATGCGCACAACGTTGCCATACCCTTAATTCAAATGACTCACTCACGTGTTTATTTGATTAGACTTTAAATTTTATGAAATTCTGTGTTGGAGTAAGCTAATCCTATGGTTCATTAGCTCCTAATCTACTAATCTACGACCCCATAATACCCACATACAAAACACACAGTGGTTAGGGGTACTTACCTGGTGGACTTCAGCCGGAGACTCAGGTGCCATGCTAGATAACCTGCTCATTCTTTAGCAAAACACGATTTCAAAATAAAAGTGTTTTTGGGCCCAAAAGCCCTCAAGGCTGAGTTTTGAATCGGGCTCTGATACCAAATTAAAACACCCCAAACCCGGCCCACAAGCCCTGACCGGATCTAGCATGCTCCTTAAGCAAAACGTAGTCAAGTCTCATATGACATTTTAAAAATCGTGGTGGTTTCGAAGAAAGTAGATTTGGGTGGTTCTCAAGTAAAAAAAAATTGAGTTGTAATTTAATTTTGTACTAAATCGATAATTTCATATTTCAAAAGTTACAAGTTCAAGAAATACCAAATTTTAGAGTTTAATATTTTTTTGTTAACTTAAAAAATCGTAGGTGTTTGAGTTTCAAAATAATTGATGTTGTTCGTAACATAATAGAAATTTAAAATGCAAAGAAAATAAAACAGTTAAGTAATAATGGCCTTATTACATCAAAATATATATCAAAATAAACCAAAGTAAACTTAGTAAGAAAACTGAAGAAAAATTCAGCTGTGCATGGCCACCACTAAGTTCTTGCCGACCCAGTCCATCTACTGAGTGCCATCTTCAAAAAGTTAGCCCATGAAGGGTGAGTCAACAAACTCAGTGTGTAACTACCATCACAGATTCCCAAATCATACAAGGCATAATAAATCACATAAAATAATTGTAAACCATGATGCAACCCAAACCACCTAGATCCAGCCTCTACACATCACCCGTACCTCACCGATCACACCGTGGGATTACTAAATTGACCTCCATCCGCTACACACCATCGAAGGCGCCATTGCAGTCAGCGCACATCGCCCTTATAATTGTGGCATAGCCACCAGATAATGTGACAGAGTCACCAAATTCATATTATGTGAGTCACCAGATAATGTGATAGAGTCACCAGATATTATGGTAGGAACCACCAGATCACTTCCCCTTTCACATAATCACCCATATGCCCATGAAACATACAAAATATACTATTTTTCATGCAATTTACCTTACCCCAAAATTATAACAGGATTCCACATATTTCACATCAATGTTATTAAACATTATTTACAAGTGTTAAGGGGTAACGTACCTGAATGCACCCGTACCATTGAATGGTACCCTTAGCTATATTTCATATTTTCATTAACATATATCCAATATTATCAACCTAGGGGGAATTAGTGTAAGGCTACACACCTAATTATTCGTAGATCTAATTGAAATCCCGAAAGTATCACTTGTCCTTGGAGATGTCGAAATCCCTACATGGTATATGTTAGATTCGATTCTAACATTTGATGAACAAAGTAAATGACCTTTGGCCTAAGATCACACTTCACTTACCTTGGATATTCAAATCCCGAATGATCTCCCCTTATAGACGGCTACAAACGAATCCCGAAATCCCCCTTTAAGGTTTCGGCCAAAGAGAATAGGAGGGATTAGTGTCTTGCTTTTTGAGAGTCAAAGAAAGAAAAGAATAGGAAATCAACAAAGAAGAGATCCCTACCGAATAGAGTGACCAAAACGCAAATGGTTCACTAGCTCTAAATGTCGACAAGAGGAGAAGGATGTTTTGGTTTTCGGCTCTTAGTGCTTAAGATCAATCGGCTATAGCCTGAAAATACCTTCGGATTTTGATGATAGAAAGAATGGTGAGAAGAAAAAGATGAGGGAAAGAAGGTTGCTGCTATGGTGTTTCAAATTTTGGAGTTTGCGAAAAGAAGAGAGAATGAGGGACAATAAGATTCTATTTGAGACTCCCAAATGGAGATGGAATGTTCGGCCACCAAAAGAATAGGTATAGAATTGAGTTTGAGAGGAAGAAAAGTAGTATAAGAGAAGGCTAGAAGAATTCGGCAATGGTATGCTTTGAGAGAAAAAAGAAAAAGAAAAGTATTGGTGAGGCTTAACCAAGAATTCGGCTTAAGGGATTTTGGTGACCGAATTTGTCATCCAAGAAGTCCCTTGGCTGGCCAACTCTCCCTCTCTCCACTCAATCCCCCTTTTCACTCTACCTTAGCCGAATCTCTAAGCTGTCAGACCCAATCTATACCTCCTCCATTAGAGTCCCTGTGCCGTCCACCACTGCCCTTCCTTGCTAAAAAATAAAACTCCAAAATGCTTCCCTTGCTGCTCGAACCTAGGCCCTTCTCACTCCCTGTGGCGTCACTTTACAAGGCCCTAAGTGGCACCTCCTTACCACCTTACCACTAGGTTATTTGTGTTCTAAACCACACAATAATCTCCTTAAGGGCTAGCTCCCTTAGTTCCCTTTTTTAGGCTTAAAAATCCAATAACTTCTAAGGCTCCTACCTACATTCCAAGGTTCTTGAAGCCCCCAAATCACATTCAAATCATACTCAAGCATGCAATTACATGCATTAAGTAAAAATGCATAACCCCTAAATCCTGGATATTACAAGACTTTTCAAAGTTGCATTCAACTCCCTCCAAATTTAGTGGCTTTGTAGATTTGCCCCATTCCATATTTAGCAAAGTTGAAGCCATCAAATTTGCCACATAGATGGCTGGCCAAGGGAGGTGTAACATCCTGAATAGGGCCTATGCATTTCCAGTTTAATTGTATGAAATGACAAGATTCAAGTACTATGAATAAATTTGTGAAACTTTTGGAAATCTAGAAATGCATGGAAATGAAAATGAAAATGAAAATGGAAATGGAAATGGACATTTTCTAAACTTAGACATTTTTGGAAACTTAGACATTTTGGAAACTTAGACATTTTGGGAAACTGAACATTTTGGAAACCCGAACATTTTGGAAACCTAAACATTTTGGAAACTGAACATTTTGGAAACACGAACATTTTGGAAACACGAACATTTTGGAAACCTAAACATTTTGGAAACTCAAGATGTAAGGAAAATGGCAAGTTATAGAGCCATGTGAAAATTTTAGGAAACTTAGAAATAAGGCCGAATGACAAAATTTAAAGCCCAAAATAGGAGATAAGGGCAAGAGGGCCTTAAAAGAAAAAGTTGGTGAATTTTGACATACAATCGAGCTTGGAAAAGTGGCACAAGTGTCACTTAAGGCTTATGGATAATGGCCTGAGTTCGAGTCACATGGAAAGCAATTATTGAAGGTTTAATTTTGTTTCCCAAGGCTAGGGATGGACGGCACATGTTTGATTGAAAGGGAAGAGTTTTATTTTTATTAAAACTTGTCAAATTAAAGTGATAAATAGAGGATTAATTTTACTAAGATAAATAAGGAATTAAAGGATGGATTAAAGGTTATTTTAATTTAATAAAGTGATAATTAATGAAGATTAAATTATCACTTGGGAGAGTAATAATAAGTTTTGGACTCTTGGTCTAGCGATTCGATTAAAAGAGGAAAAGAGAGACTTTTCTCTCATTCACTCCACTTGCCGAAATTTTGCTCTCTCTTTCCCTCTCTTTGCGAAATTTCCCAAGAAAGGACTCCATCTTTTCTTTTCCTTCCTTTTGCCATTGCCTAGTCAAAACTCTTCTCTTCCAATCTCGGTTAGATCTCCATAGCCGGATCTCAGTAAACCAAGACAAGGAAACAAGTGATTGAAGGTTTCAAGGTAAGTTAAGCCATTCAATTTTCTTTCTTTCTAGTTGCCGAAAGTAAAAGGCTTAATTCCTATTCTCTTTGATCATGGCCGAATATACAAGGGATCTCGGGTTTCCACCATCGTTGAACATAAAGATCAAGGATCTAAGGTAAGAACAATTGATTCTTGTTCTTTTAAATCAATTTAAACAAGGCTTAAGAAAATAATCTCTCTTTTTGTCTATGGCCGAATGTTAGAGGAGGAGTTTCGGGATTTCAGATCCGAGGAAAATTAAGGTAAGACACATTCGGCTAAAGGCCATCTACCACTTATTAAAGTTAGATCAAATCTAACCTATGATCTTTAGGGATTTCGACAGGTATTCAAGACAAAAAGGGAACTTTCGGGATTTGGAATCTCTAAGGTAAGCCTCTAAAATATTCGGCTAAGGGTTGTGTGAGTATCTAAATCCATTCCTTAATTTTGAAAAGCCAAAACTAACCATATTGAACTACAAGGTTGGCGAATATCGTGTAGAGGAAAACCAAACTTTCGGATTTGTATAATCACCAAATCGGCAAAAGGTGAGTTTTTCTTACAAATCCTACTAGGATTTGGTTTTGATTAAAAAGGGTTTATTAATGTGTGTTAATGGATGGGCGAATATAGGATTAATAGATCTAAAAATTAGATCGGGATTCTAGAAATCAAGGAACCTATTAGCGAAAAAGGTGTGTACCCTTACTATTCTTCGATATATTATGGTTAAATATTTTAATATACGATATGAATAATAATATGAATGTGGCTATGTACCACACATGTGACAAAAAGTACCAAGGCACGTTTCCTACTTCGATAGGATTGTGAAAAATGTTATTTTAATAACATGCGAATATATGAATATGAACATGAAATTAAATTATGCTATATATATATACATGTTTTGGGGCATTCGGGATTTATGTAAAGGGGAAAACAGTGTTGACTTGGTCTCACCAACGAAGGTGTTGACTTGGTCTCACCAACGAAATATGTCGACTACGGTCACATTATGAAATTCGTAACTCCTGTTACAATAGTGTCTAATGACACAACGTGGAGAGTAGCGGATGGAGGGTCGACTTAGTAGCCCCACGGTGTGCGTGTTGGTGCGGGTGGAGAGTAGCGGATGGCTTATAGGTTTTGGGTTTGGGTTGCATCACAATTTCGCTATTATATGGACTTGATGATTTGAACATGAATGCCTGATTTATTGAATGATAGTATTGTGTGCACATTGAGTCTGTTGACTCACCCCATTGTGGGAATTATTTTTCAGGTGATGATCAGTGACGGACCGGGACGGTAGACCATGAGGAGGCCATGCATCACTTGAAGAATTTATTCTAATTTGGTCTTTATTTAATTTTAATACTTTTAATTTTATTTTTGGGTTTACTTGATGTAATAAGGCCATAAGGCCCAAAGGATTATTCTTTGTTTTTACATTACTTTTTAATATTTTGCTAAGAACTATTTTGGACATGTTACATCGAATTGGATTTACAAGATTGAATAAATGGGTTTTCAGTCTAAGCCCAACTCAAATAATAGTTTTTCTAAAAATCTACAATTTTCTCTAAGTATCGAATGTTTTTGAGATCGGTTTACTTTAGGAACATACCAGATCCGGTCCAGGCTCGTGGGCCGGGTGTGGGGTGTTTCAGGAGGTCTCTTTAGCTGATGGGATTTTCTATTTTTAGCAGCAACAATCAGCTATAAATACCACCCCTTTCTGATCATTCAAACCATCCCCCATCGCTCAATTCTTATTCACATCTCATTCTCTCTTCTTCTCTCTCACTTTCTCTCCTTTTCTCCAAAAACCCAAGCCTTCTTGTGCCGATTTCCCCTCTTGGAAAAGAGGTGTTTTCTCAGCCATTTGGAGCAGCATTTGGAGTGTTCATAAGCCACCTTGATAGCAGAGGACAAAGGAGAACGAAGAACGGAGCAATCAGTCAAGCCACGGAAAAACACCGGATTTGCTTCTTGTTCCCTATCTCTTTAAATTTTGTTATTGTTTTGACAAACATGTTTGTGAATATTTATTCTATTGGAATGGTTAATTTAATCAGATTAGCTTGAATTTAATTCATGTTGGGTTGATTGCATTTCGTCTTCTTAAATTATTAAAATTGTGTTTATGCGGTTATGGGCCTCGGTAAAATGTTTGATTAAGTAAAATCATGATTAAGTTATTCTGGCATTTTAATTGTTTAGATAACTAAAGAATTAATTATTTAAACACATTGAAATTGTAATTAATGGACACAATACTTAATTTGTGCATGTTTAATTCTTCTAAGGTAGCTGAAGATTAAATTAGCATTGTATTTGGCGATACATATGCCTTGCATAACTTGCAAGATTTTTGTGATTAAACTGTTTCAAGTTAAGGATACTTTGTTACCTCACATGGTCTTTTATATGCTTATTAGGTTGAATTATTCGTTTGAATCGACATAGGGATATGCGAGAGATGATTTACTTTGATAAGTATGTATGTGCAATAACATGTTTACTTTTATAAATCTGTTTTATCGGTCGAATTGACATAGGAATATGTACAAGAGATGAATGGATTTTTTATTTGTAAATATGTTCATAAGTTAGCAAATTACCGAGTTGCCGTGATTTATTCGTAACAAGTATAAACATAAGTTTAATAATTCTAAGGTAAGAAATGTAATTAATCCAACACAATTTTATCATCTTGATTAAATCATATTTTGAAATCTTGCACTAGAATTTCTTTATTTTATTTATTTTACTTTGTTTTCTAGTTTTTAAATATTTCTCGAATCCAAATGTTTTTCCCCACCAAAGTGTTTGAAATAATTTTCATGAAATAATTTTCATAAATAATTCTTTTACAATCCCTGTGGGTACGAAAACTCGACATTTACTTGTCACTTTATTACTTGTTGCGATTGAGTACACTTCACATTTCCACCGTTCCAAGTTTTTGGCGCCGTTGCCGGGGACTGTTTTTCAAAGCCATTATTTGTGAATCTATCTTACATTTTGGTTTATTTATTTTTCGTATTGAAATTTTTACTTAATTAAATTTTCTGTGAATATTTTAGGTGTTTATAAGTATTGACCATATTAATGACTTACTCCCTATGGACCCTGAAATAGAATGAACCTTTCGACAACGAAGAAGGTAAGCAAACCAGAGAAGGACCGAAGAAATGAACTTCGAGAATATGAACCAAGGAAATGGAGCAAACCCTACTCAGATTCCTATCCTTATTGCTAATGATAGGGATAGAGCCTTAAGAAAATATGCCGTGCCAGTATTTAACGATCTTAATCCGGGTATTAGGAGACTCAAAATTGAGGCACAAAAATTTGAACTGAAGCCAGTCATGTTCCAGATGCTTCAGACTGTGGGCCAATTCAGTGGAATGCCTACTGAAGATTCTCACCTTCACTTAAGACTATTCATGGAAGTGAGCGATTCTTTCAAGTTAGCCAGAGTTTCTGAAGATGCCTTACGATTGAAATTGTTCCCATATTCGTTAAGGGACAAAGCTCGTGCCTGGTTGAACTCTTTGCCACCAAACTCCATTTCTACATGGCAAGAGTTAGACGAGAGATTCCTCATGAAGTATTTTTCCACCAAGCAAGAATGCTAAGCTGAGGAACGAGATCACTGCCTTCCACCAAATGGATGATGAGTCTTGTATGAGGCATGGGAGAGATTTAAAGAGTTATTAAAAATGCCCTCATCATGGAATCCCACATTGTATTCAAATTGAAACATTCTATAATGGTCTTAACATCCACATAAGGATGGTAGTGGATGCCTCTGCTAATGGTGCTCTCCTTTCTAAGTCTTATAACGAGGCTTATGAAATTATTGAGAGGATTGCCAGCAATAATTATCAATGGCCAACCAGTCACGCAGCGTTAGGAAGATGAGTCACTGGAATTCATGAAGTAGACGCTCTTACTTCACTCGCATCTCGGTATCATCAATATCCTCAGTGCTTAAAAACTTTACTACTAATGGGTTAATAGTTTTGCAACACAGCCGCCTAATCAATTCGAGAATATAGCCTGTGTCTATTGTGCGACGGGACATTTGTTTGAAGAATGTTCGTCGAACCCAGAATCTATATACTACATGGGTAATCAGAACCAAAATCGAGTAAGGCAAGGGCTGCAATCAAATTTTTATAACCCATCATGGAGAAACCATCCGAATTTCTCCTGGAGTAACCAAGGGGCTGGAACCAGTACCACTTACACCCAACCCAAACCAACCCAGATGCCCAGTTTCCCGCAACAAGTTTAGAAACCAGTTTAAGCTGAAGCATCCAATAGCTTGGAGAGTTTTCTGAAGGCATACATGGCAAAGAATGATGCCTTAATCCAGAGCCAAGCAGCTATATCAAAGAACTTGGAGAATCAAGTGGGTCAGCTTGCTACTAAACTCAGGAATTGACCATAAGGTGTTCTACCTAGTGACACAAAAATTTGAGAAATCGGAGGAAGGAACATTGCAAAGTGTTGACATTGAGGAGCGGAAAGATAGTAGAGCCCAACACTGTCGAAGTTGAAAAAGAGCAAGTTGATGCTCAAGACTCAGAAGAAGTTCAACCAAGTGTTGAAACCCTAGTTTCACCAGAATCGAAATATGCAAAACCCGGCAAAGTAACCTTAGGACTAGTTAACTCTGATCAACCAACAACTTCATTAGATGTAGAATTACCACCAAAGGCAAATCAACCAGAACCAGTTCCAGTATTGAAACCACCACCGCTCTACCCTCAAAGACTTCAGAAGCTGAAGCATGAGATTCAAGCAACTTCACATCAACATCCTATTGGTCAAAGTACTCGAGAAAATGCCAAACTACGTCAAGTTCATGAAAGATATCCTATCTAAGAAACGAAGACTTGGAGAATTTGAGATGGTAGCTCTGACGAAAGAATGCAATGCATATCTTCAGGACAAACTACCCCTAAAACTGAAGGATCCTGGATGTTTTACCATATTGTGCAACATTGGAGCAACATATTGTGGTAAGGCTTTATATGACTTAGGTACAAGTATCAAATTGATGCCTATGTCAATATTTAGGAAGTTGGGGATAAGAGAAGTTAGACCAACTACGGTTACACTTCAACTAGCAGATCGATCCTTAGCGCATCCAGAAGGAAAAATCGAGGACATATTGGTACGTGTAGATAAATTTATCCTTCCTGCTGACTTTGTAATTTTAGACTTTGAAGCAGATAAATAAGTGCCAATTATCCTAGGAAGACCATTCTTAGCAACTGGAATGACCTTTATTGATGTGCAAAAGGGCGAGCTGACTATGCGTGTTCAGGATGATCAGGTAACATTTAATGTTTTTAAGTCAATGTGATTTCCTAACACAATGGATGATTGTTTTGCAGAAGTGATTTAGAGGAATTAATAGTAGAGAAAGAACTTAATTGTGTTGAGGACCCACTGGAAAGAATTTTGACATCGGATCCCTCAAATGATGAATAGGAGGATGATTACTTAGCTGTGCCAGAAGCTAATCAAAAGGGATTGAATCTGCAATCCCATTTTGAATCTTTGGAATTAGAGAAAAGAGATTACATCCAGCCAAAAGCATCAATCGAGGAGCCACCTAAGTTAGAACTCAAGGTATTACCTTCACACTTAAAATACGTTTATTTAGGTAATGCCTCTACTCTGCCTGTGATTGTTTTAGCAGAATTAACTACTGAACAAGAAGAGAAACTTATCATAGTTTTGAAACAATTCAAGAAGGCTATCGGATGGACCAAAGCTGATATTTACGGTATTAGCCCATCTGTATGCATGCACAAGATCATATTAGAAGATGGCGAGAGAGGAACGATTGATAGACAACAGAGACTGAACCCTATCATGAAAGATGTACTAAAAAAAATTATCAAGTGGTTGGATGCGGGTATAATTTACCCCATCTCAGACAGTTCATGGGTGAGTCCAGTCCAGTGCGTGTCGAAGAAAGATGGTATCACGGTCGTGGAAAATAAGAACAACGATTTAGCACTGACTAGAACAATTACGGGATGGAGAATTTGCATCGATTATCGGAAGCTGAACAAGGTGACTAGGAAAGATCACTTTCCTCTTCCGTTTTTGGACCAGATGCTGGATAGACTCGCAGGACGAGATTATTACTGTTTTCTCAATGGATACTCAGGCTATAATCAGATTACAGTAGCACCGAAAGATCAACACAAAATAATATTTACTTGTCCATATGGTACATTTGCATTTAGACGTATGCTATTTGGTTTATGTAATGCACTAGCTACATTTCAAAGATGTATGATGTCTATTTTTACTGACATGGTTGAGAAGTACTTGGAAGTTTTCATGGATGATTTCTCATTATTTGAAGATACTTACTATGATTGCTTAGCCAATCTAGCTAAGGTACTGAGGCGATGCGAAGAAACGAATCTCGTACTCAACTGGGAAAAGTGCCATTTTATGGTACAAGAAAGAATTGTTCTAGAGCATCGGATAACGAGACATGGGATCAAGGTGGACAAAGCAAAAGTAAATGTTATTGAGAAACTCCCACCTCCATCATCTGTAAAAGGTGTTAGGAGCTTTTTGGGCCACGCCGATTTTTATTGAAGATTTATCAAGGACTTCTCCAAAGTGGCTAAACCCTTATGGAAGTTATTGGAGAAAGACTCGGTATTCATGTTTGATGAGGAATGCTTAAAAGCCTTCAATGATCTGAAGAGTCAATTAGTCACGGCACCCATAATCGTCACACCAGACTGCGATTCACCATTTGTGTTGATGTGTGAAACAATTGACTTCACCATTGGAGCTGTCTTGGGCCAGCTAAGGAACAAAGTTTTTCATCCCATCTACTATGCAAGTAGAACTCTAACTGGAGCTCAACTGAACTATACGGTAACAGAAAAAGAGTTACTTGCTATTGTGTTTACTTTCAACAAGTTTCGATCTTATCTTGTAGGTATCAAAGTGATTGTCTATACGGACCACTCTACAATTAAGTACTTATTAGCCAAGAAAGATGCTAAACCAAGATTGATCCGGTGGGTGCTTCTACTTCAAGAGTTTGATCTAGAAATTGAATATCGAAGGGGAGTAGAAAACCAAGTAGCAGATCACTTATCCAGATTAGAGCCGCAAGAGGGAAATTCTCCACTTTTACCGATCCAAGAGACATTTCCAAATGAACACATATTGAAGGTAAATCATGTCCATAATATACCTTGGTTTGCTGATTTTGCTAACTATTTAGCTTGTGGTTTGATGCCGATTGATAAAACGTATCAGCAAAAGACAAAGTTTCTTCATGATGTGAAGTTCTATTTCTGGGAAGAGCCATATTTATTTAAAAAGTGTGCAAATCAGATGATTAGGAGATGTGTGGCAGAAGATGAAATACCAAAGATTTTATACCACTATCATTCAGCTCCGAGTGAGGGACACTTCAGAGGTACTCGTATAGCGGCCAAAGTATTGCAAGCTGGATTCTTTAAGCCAACACTATTCAAGGATGCATACACTTACATAAAGAGTTGTGATCGATGTCAGAGGATTGGAAAAGTCACCAACAGAAATGAGATGCCTCGAACAAATATCATTGAGGTGGAATTGTTAGATGTTTGGGCATTGGCTTTCTTGGTCCCTTCCCTCAGTCTTTTGGTCACAAATACATATTGGTAGTAGTAAATTATGTGTCCAAGTGGGTCAAGGCTGAAGCTTATCCGACGAACGATGCTAAGGTTGTGATGAAGTTCTTGCAAGAACATGTGTTCACAAGGTTCGGAACCCCAAGAGCTATTATCAGCGATAAAGGGACCCATTTTGTGAACAAGTGGTTAAAAGAGTTGTTAGATAAACATGGAGTGAAACATAAGGTTACGACAACTTACCATCCGCAAACAAATGGGCAAGCTGAGCTAGCGAATAAGGAGATCAAAGGCATACTTAAGAAGGTAGTTTGCCCGAACTGACAAGATTGGTCCAAGAGACTAGATGATGCTTTATGGGCTTACAGAACGGCATACAAGACACCTTTAGGAATGTTACCCTACAGGTTAGTCTTTGGGAAAGCCTGTCATCTACCTTTGGAGTTAGAACACAAAGCTTACTGGTCCATTCGACGACTCAACTTGGATCTTAAGTCTACTAAAGAGAAACGGATGCTCCAACTCAATGAGCTAGAGGAATTTCGAATGTTCTCATATGAAAATGCCAAATTACTCAAAGAAAGAATCAAGAAATGGCATGACAAGCATATTCGAGTTCGAGAGTTTGAAGTAGGTCAGCAAGTTTTGTTATTTAATTCCAGATTGAAGTTCTTCCGGATAAGTTAAAATCATGTTGGTCCGGTCCATTTACGATTCATTGCGTCTATCCATACAGAGTTCTTGAACTTTAAGGTAAGGGAGGTAATTTTCAAGTCAATGCTCAGCGTTTGAAACATTACTACGGAGAAAGACCTGAACGAGATCAAATCTTGTTCAGTTTGTCTGATCTTTAGATTTTCTTGTTTTCAATAAATTATTTAGGGTATATTTTCGGGTTTATTATGTTTAAATAAATTCTGTCTAGGAGATTGGAACTTAAGCGGAATTTGCATGACCCTCCAATCTTTCCCGGGAATTGATTTTCACATAATTTTCCAAGAAATTAGCCCCTAAATGACAAAATAAATTTTGGTTTTCCAAATAAAAAGGTCAATTTTGACCCAAGTCTTAAATTGCAACTCAATTTCAAATTTTCATTAAGTCTAGGGACTTAATTGAATTATTTTAAAATTTGGTTGCTATTTTCGTAAATAATAAAAACTAGGTGCCTCTTTGTCTAAATATTTTTAGCATCTAGAATAAATATTTTTTATACCATATTTATAAATTATTGATAAACTTTAATATATAATTATATTCATTATAATTTATATATTAATTTTATCATCTTAGCTTAGGATTAGGATTAATTTTATTTTATGTTTATCTTAATAAATTAAATACCAATTGATAATTAAACATGCATTGTTGTTAGCATTAAGTAGAATTAGAATTAGAATATTTTTATTATTAAATTGCTCTAAGAGTTCTACTTTAATTCCTACTTCTCCCACTATAAATTACACCATTGCTTCTCCCCATTCGTTCATCACTCAAAACCCCAACTCATCAAAGTGCCGCAAGTCCCTAGCCACAACAACCATTCGGCCAAGAACTTACTTCACCACACATTTGCCCCACTCCAATGGTGCCTGTGTTTTGGCCTCATGCCTGTTGCCTCCAGCTGGCGTTGCTTGCTGCGCACCATCTCTCTGCACACCCGACCAGCCCAGGCGGTGTCTTGCTCCTGCGGGCCGCACTTGTGCACGCCCGTGGCCTACCTGTGCAAGACCTTGTGCGCTGCTGCTTGTGTGCAGCCCCTACCACGCACCTATCCGCCCAACCTAAGCCAAAAGCCTTTAACCCTCCTTTTAAATTTCCATCTTTTGTTCATTAGTATATTTTATTTTAGAAGTTCTTAATTTTTACGAGGAAGGTGGTAAGAACAATTTTTTCCCTTAATTTTTAATTTTTTATTCAATTATTTAATTTTTCAATTTATTGAAATATTAGTAATGTTTATTAATTAAATCTTTGAGAAAATAATTTTTTCTTCTATCTTATGTTCAGGTCAATCATGCCTCGCAAAAAACTCGTGCCTCCGCCCAAATTGATGAAGCACAGAACAAATTTCACTGTGAAGAAGCCAAAGTGAGATACGAAGTATTTTAAAAAAATTAACAGATACATCCAAAGAAAGGCTTCACATTGAAGGAAAGCAACTACAGAGATTTTGTGGCATTGGGAATTGTTTTGTGAAAAGATACCAAGTGTGTATGAGGAACTAGTTCGTGAATTCTACGCAAACTTAACCTTAAGCGAATTGACCGAAGTTCCAGTCTACGGAATCAAGGTACCAATAAATTCAAATGCTATTAATGAATTCTTTGAATTACCTGATTTCGACAACGATGAATATTCTTCTCTGTTGAGCAACATTAAGCCTGAAAATTTGCAAGAAATTCTCGAGGAACTTACAGTTCCAAGTTCTAAGTGGACTCTGTCAAAACAAGGAATCCACATGTGTCGAAGAGAGTATTTGACACCACTTGTGAAGGTATGGTTCTATTTCATCTGTTTCAGCCTTATGCCTAGTTCACATGGGACTACAATCTAATTAGAGCGAATGGTCCTATTATACTCGATTATAACTGGAAAGACCACTGATGTGGGCAAAATCATCCTAAGAGAAATGTGAAATTATGCCGTTAGACATTCTGGCCCGGCCTATTTCCCCTTTATAATAACAATTTTATGCTTAAAAGTAAAACTCCTTGCGGACGTGAATGGGACAGAGTATAGTCAAGGCACAATCACCAATTTGGACCTCTACCGAGTAGCTGGAGATTTTGTTCTATAGCAATGAGTTGAAGAGAGCAAGGATCCTGAAGAAGCAGAAGATGATCCCATAGAAATCCCGCCAGAACAATCAACTAAAGCCCCTAATAAGGCAGAATCAATGGAACCAAAAGCTGAACCTAATATTGAAACCTAAATGTTTGGAGCTCCACCGCCTAGCCCAGATCTTTGTGATGAGCTGTTAAAGCTGATGGACTTAATGCAACACATGCAATGGCAGCAACAAGCCTACTGGAGATACTCAAAAATAAGAGATGACTCGATGAGGAGTGCCCTCAATAAAATTTATAATGACCCATTTATTTTTGTGCTTGAGTTTCTAGATTTCATATTTGAACCATGTATTTCATCATCAAAGAGGGAGCAGGGCGATTCATGCAAAGGCAATACTGATGAAGCAAAAGATGAGTCGAATTCGGAAGGATAGGCAAACAAATAAAAAAGGGGAGGACTTCAACTCTAGTTTATTTTTATTCTTAAGTTATTCTAGGATTAGGTTAATTAGGAATTTTTATTTTTGCACAATAAAACAAGAGATAGGAATCATGAATAAAATCTGAACAAGTCACAAAGGCTAAAGTGTGGCAATAGATATATACATGTCTAGGATTGGATTTTAGAGAGCACGGTACTTAAGCGATCAATTTGACTCACCTCCTCATTTCTAAATATCCTACCGTGTATAGTATCTATTCACTTTAAACAATGAGGACATTGTTCACTTTAAGTAGGGAGACTAAAATTTGAATTAATTCCACTCGAATAAAATTTTCTTTTAATTATGATTAGGATATATTTTGTTCAATAATTTGAAATTTTGTTAAGTATCTTTGAACTTCATATTAATAAAGTTCTATTATTTCAATAAGTTATTATGTTAGCTTAATAATGATTTGAATGTATTCTTTCAATAAAACATGCAAATTCGTACCATAAAATTTTTAATTCCTTACGAAAAATTAGGCATACATGAAAGTTTAAGTTTTTAGAATTGATTGAGTAATTTCTTGAGGTGAAATCCTAGGAAGCATGGAATATTGAAAATGATTTAAGGCAAATATTGTTTGGACCGTTTGAGCCTTTCAAGCCGACCCTGATAAAATTATCCTTTGAAACCCAACTTTGAGACTCTATGGCCTAATTTTATTTGGACCTATGCAATATTTAGCCATCAATTTTCTCTTCATTACTTTCAAAATTGTCCCAAACACTAAACTCAATACCATTCAGAATATCGTTTGAAAATAAGTTTGGGGGAGTTGAAAAGAAGTATCAATTGCTCGAAAATTGTAGTACATGAAGCAAGTGCTCTAATTTGAGCTTGATTAAAAAAAAGAAAGTACTCGAAATAAAATAAATGGTTGAAAGAGCATAAGTTGGTGTATCAAGGGTAAGAATTCTGAAGGTTCGATTTTAAGCTAAGTCTAGGGTTTTTAAGCCAAAAATTTGTTTATCTTTTACCTACCCCTAAGTCTAGCCACGTTACAATCTTATTAAAGACCTATTGATTCAAAGTTCCAATGTTACCTACATTAGTGGAGAGAAATTACTCTGTTCAACATATGAAGACATCCGTTAAGCTTAATGATTGTAGTTTAATTTTGAATAAGGAATTAAAATCAAATTGGTAGTGAGTAACATGTCTTTATTAAGAAACATTTAGTCTAATTTTGCTAGTATAATAGTTGTTGGAGGTAATTTGAACGATATGTATACTTAAGTAGCATAATTATCAAATTTCTTATTTTTGAGCCTAAGTATATTAAATTTATAATTTTGAGAAGAAAGTTGTTCTTAAGGAGTTTTTCAAAGGTGTTTCCGAGAAAATTCTTTTCAAATTTGTGCATTACTCGGGACGAGCAATGAATTAAGTTTGGGGGTGTGGAATCACAGAAATTTATACACTTTTTCATGCCCTTTTTAACTCAAATTTATGCAGTTTTGATTAAATTCTTGTCGGAAAATAATTAAATATTATAAAATAATTAAATTGTGCTAAAAATATGAACATGATGGATTTTAATTAATGTTATAGTTAATTTTGATTAATTTTTACTATTTTGGACAGATTCGCACAAAGGGCGAAAATTGGATCGGCATACACTGCTCGAAGAAAAAACCCAAGAAGCAATTTGAAGTATCAATGCGAAGTTATTTCCAGCCCAAGATGGTCCAATAATGAATATTTATCATAATATAATTAATTTTAATTTATTCCCAATTTAATTTGGGCTAAATAAATTAATCTTAATTAATTATGAAAAAGGCCTAGTTGAACTGCATCGGTTGAACCAAACCGATTGAACCAAACCAAGCAAAGAATTGGGCAGCCCAAACTGTCCATATGCTAGCCCAAATCAGCTTACTAGCTGATTAATTAAGCTTGCAAAGAAGCCCTTGAAGACTTTTCAAAGTTGCATTCAACTCCATCCAAATTTAGTGGCTTTGTAGATTTGCCCCATGCCATATTTAGCAAAGTTGAAGCCATCAACTTTGCCACATAGATGACCGACCTGTAACAGCCCGATTTTGACCCTAACCGAAATAGTGGTTTGGGACCAAAACTCTGAGTCCGAAAAATATTTTAAAATTATTTTCAGTGTTTATTATGTGTGAATTTGCTTGTGTGAAATTTTCATGTTTTAATTTTGTTGTTTGAGTGTCCGATTAAATAAAAGGGCTTAATTGCGTAAAATGAAAATTTAATGGTTAAATATGAAAGTGCCTAATTATTATTGTCTTTTTAATATGGAGGCTTTATGTTGCAATTTAGCCATAAATGAAGGTAGTGGGCGGCATATGTTTATATTATATAGTTTTGTTATTAATTATAAAAGTTATAAAAGTTTAAATAATAAATAGTATATTATAAGGTTATTATAATAAAAGAAAACATAAGAAAGTGGCCATATTCATCTTTTTGTGCCGAAACTAAAAGGAAAAAAAGAAATAATAAGAACAAGCCACATTCGGCCATAGCCAAGCTTGATTAAAGTATGTAATTAGCTCGGTTTTTGATAATTTTTATATTTTTGAGATCGTTGCTAAGTTATCTTCAAAGCCCATATCTTAATTTTTGAATTTGATGATGATTTTGTGTTTTGCCATTGATGACTTTATGAGTTTTATGATGCTAGTTGATGAATTATGAAATATATGTGTTAGATTAATATGTTTTGTCTTTGAATTTTTTGTTGAATTTGAGTAATTAGGGCTAAATTGTAAAAATAAATTTTTGAGGGACTAAAATGTGAAATAAATGAAATGTATGGACTTGTAAGGGCATGGGTGATATTCGGCCTAGCTATGGTGATGTGAAAGTTTGTGTTTTATGCAATAGGGATTAAATTGCAAAAAGTGTAAAATGTCAGGGGCAAAATGGTAATTTTCCTATTTATGTGTTTTTGGATTAAATTGAATGGAATTATGTTTAAATAAGTTTAATTTGAATATGTTAGATCAAGAATCGAAGAAAACGGATTTGATCGAGGAAAAACAAAAATAATCGAATATCCGTATATTTCATCCGTCGACATCCGAGGTAAGTTTATAAGCAATAAACGTTGTTGAATTTGAATGTGTATGATTTTTATATATTGAATTTAATTGTATGAATTTCTATGGTTGAAGCTGAATGCATGAATGTCTATGAAATTTGGGAATATATTCGGTTCAATTGAGATATGAATTATGAATAAGAATAACTTTGTAACGGTGATATATCAGGCTTATTGCCTAGCAGATTGCTGCCGATGTATGATATCAGGCTTATTTCCTAGCAGGCTTGATGCCGGTGTATGATGTCAGGCTTATTGCCTAGCAGGCTTTATGCTGGTGTTTGAATCATGTTTATTACCTAGCGGGCTCTGTTCCGATGTTTTATACAAGGCTTTATGCTTCATGAATTTTATGTGAGCAACGGTAAAAGCAATCAAATGTCTTAAGTGAGCTAAAGCATATGGTTATTCTATCCAAAATGAAAGTTAATTGATTGAAAGATATGTGATAGAAATGTTTTGTGACGATTGAAAATGTATGAAACTATGAGTAAGGTATTCGGTTTTATGATAAGTAGAGGTATGTGTTTTAAAAGTTTGATTGAAGTGATTGTATATATATATATGAATATCTATATATAATCGATTATCTATGATATTATGATTTTGAAATTGGAAAAAATATTGATAATTTATTTATATGGTATATTCGCCATGGTATATTGAGGTATAAATATATGTTTGATTCGGTTATTTTATAAATGAGTCGGTATGTATGGGGTTTAATTGTTAAATGAACAATAAGGTAAGTGAAGTTACTTAATGAGGAACATGGATTATATGAGAAAAGTGATTGTATATGTATGTGATTAACTAAATTTGGTCTGTTTGAATTGAATTATATATGTTTCTATGATGAATTATTTGCTTATGGATTACTAAGCTTTCAAAGCTTACTATGTGTATTTTTCTTATGTTTATAGAGTTTCGGAGACTTGCTCGGGTTGGAAGTTGAAGGAGATCTCATCACACTATCTAATTTTCGCTTCGGCAAATAAATGCTTGGAGATTTGGTTATGTGGCATGTATAGACTAGTTTTGATATGGTTGGTTTTGAAATTGTATATATATATAGCCATGCGAAAATGGCTTGATTATGATGTTAATGGTTGCATAATAGGTCATGTCTTAAGTTTAATTTGGAGGTATGTTTCATGGTAAATATGTTTGTGATGTGGTTCTATGATTTGGTAATGAGATATGGTAAGTATGAAGTATAATCGACTTTATAGTTAGCTCATTTTGGAAGTATGAAAAGTGGTATGATTTGGTTTGGTAATATAGTAAAGTGATGAAAATATATTTGATTGAGTATTAGTTATATAGATTCGGTTTGAAATGGCAAAATATACACATATAATATGCTTGAATGGTTGGATTTTTAGGTACAGTTCATGATGGAAAATAATGATTATATTTTGAGTATGTTTGATGGCCATTTGAATAGCTAAAAGCGACATATTTGTTTTGATATTAGGTTATGAGATAGCATGCTTAGATTAAAATGCGAGTGATGGTAATGTTATGACTTATTAAGGTTAAATTGATGACCGAATAAGTGTGTATTTGAATGGTTGGGCATTTAAGGTTTAAACATGATAATTTGCATGCAAAATAGGTATGCTTGAAATGTCATTTGTGTTCAAAAAAGGACAACTTTTATTTTGATAAAATGGGTATAGATTTAATAGGTAATTTGCTAGCTGAATAAATGAAGAAAAGAGTGGCTAGGTATATATTAATTTGGATAGGTTGTTAAAGATGCAAATTGGGTGTATTCTGATTTGCCTTAGTGTCTGAAAATGGTTAATGGTAATCTGTGCATGAATTAATAAAGTACAAGACCATATTTTATTATGTGGTAATATTTGATAATGTTTCATGTATAGATGTTATTTAGGCCATAAGGTATGTCTTGTTGTAGTTAATAATTCAAATGTGCATAGGTTTATAAAAGATATGTTTGATATTTAGTTAATGAAATGTAATAAGTTTATTTTAGTTTGGTGTGAAATGTGAATTTATAAATGACATTGATAGGATAAGTTATTAAATATGTTCTATAATTATTGAAAGAGTTAAATAAGCATGTTTTGATTTTTTTGGTTATGTGTTTCATATGACCGAATGTGATTTATATGATTGAGTAAATGGTTACTATTTGAATGGTAAATTTTTATTGAGTTGTAATTTGATCTGTAATGCCTCGTAACCTTAATTTGGCGACGGATACGGGTTAGGGGTGTTACATTTGGTTGGTATCAGAGCTATGGTTTAGTCGGTTTTAAGATTACTATATAGTATGTGTCTAGCTATACATGCCATATTAACCTGCGATAGTGTGATATCTCCCTACTTTGACGAAAATTATTTTGATGAGACAAATAAGTTTTCCAACCAATCTAATTTTGATAGTACAGAAGTAATACTCAAATATTTGAGTGGAAATGTGTTGATGATGAGTTGAGACTCATAAAGGTAAGAATCAAATTGTATGACATGTTGTTATTGATAAATATTGTAATTATATGAGCATATGAGATATGATATTTGAGTTATGATTGCTATTTGAAATGCTCTGATTGTGAAGTAGTGATTTGAGTTGGCATATGAACAATGTGTTAAGAATAAAAGTGATTAAAAGCAAAAGTTTATTAAATGAATTAAGAATGTGAAATTAGTAAGGAACTGACTATTTGTGATAGTATGTATTATGTGCATTTATGTGAGAGTTAAATTTGAGGCTTTACTACCCTTACCCCCTTATCAGTAAAATGTTACAATTTTAATATAAGAGTTGGAATGAATAAGCTCACGAGTGTGGAGTTATAAAAATCCGTGTTTGAAATATTAGTAATGTGGCCAGAAAAGAGAATGAATCAAAGATGAAGACAATACTAAAAGAGATATTGGACAGTTCTAAAGACTATTTAGATTATGCAAAGTCACTGTTAAAGAAGAAGTTAACTCTGATTAAATGACTTATTCAGGTATGTTATCTAAAGAAAGTATTAACTAGAAGCTTTTCTGAATTGATTTCTGTTAGTGATGGGATAAGGTGAAAATTTCTGATGACAGAATTAAACAGAAGATTAATATTTGAATTGTATTGATGGTTGAATACTGTGGTTGTAGTTGAGTTAATTACGACGATCACTTCTGAGTAAGCAATGTGTTCATTTACCTTCAGAGGTATGTGTAGTTGATTATATTAAGATGAAATTCTTATCATCTGAGAACGTTAACTAAATATAATAATAGATGAAATCCTTGAAATTTGTTTGGATTATGTTCAAGTTATGTCTTTCTCCGATAATTTGTTTCATTGTGTGGATATGAAAGTCGGTGGTAAAATCTGTATGAGACTAATATTCTGTTTCTATTGGTTATTGTCCTGTTGAATATATATGTATATGAAGATTATAATGCTTCTGTTACTATGGATTTCATTATTTAAGAATGACATCATTCTTTCTGGACATTTTCTGGGATATTCTCAAAATTTTATATCATTATATATGGGTTGTAATTTTTAGATATCCTGTGTGACTCCATATACTGAAATTTTGCTATTCCGGTCTTCTTATGATTCCATGTGATTATCTACAAGAGATCTCTATTTGACAGAGACGACTATTTCTATTATGATTTTAATCTCTGGCTTGAAATGTGAGAGTACAGTGGTACCGTCTTCAAAGTTATAGAAGTTGTGTTTCTGCAATGGTTTCTATTTAAATCATATTTGATACTTCTCTGTGTTCAAATGCTTCATTAACAGTTGGGATAATATCTATTTATAGGGTTGATACATCGTTCTTATTAAGGCCAAATGATTTCTATTTGGTTAAGATGATTTCAGTATAATTCAGAGTTTTGATGATTAATATATGAGATAGTTTCTTCATAAACTCTTTTCTAGTTTTCATGAAGGTTTGACATTGATAAAAGTGAAAATGATAGAAGAATAATATCAAATCTGTGAAACAATATGTCTGGGTTATCCTTTTTAACGAGAAGAAAAGATTTCTTCGAAAAGACTAATTCAGTGGTTTAGTCTAATTTGAATTATTTGATTGAAAAGATAATAGGGTTATATGTGTCTGAATCTATCCACCTGATTGGAAATAAACTTTGAATGTACATGTGTGAATTGAAGGATAGTCTGGAAGAAAAACTCGTATTCTTGAAGACTTGATACCGAATTATATCCATCGTAATGATTCTATCTGGGACATGTTGTGATAAATTAAAATTAGTTGATTGTTGAAGTTTTCTTTTGCACGAAGATAATTTCGACCGAAACATCAATTATGGTTCAATTTGAGTTAAATAAAGAGATTATGATTTTTGGTCATACGTGAAACACCCCACACCCGGCCCACGAGAATGGACCGGATCTGGTATGTTCCTAAAGTAAACCGATTTCAAAATCATTTTCGATACTTAGAAATTGTAAATTTTGGAAAAACTATTATTTTCAGTTGGGCTTAGATTGAAACCCATTTATTTGATCTTGTAAGCCCATTTAATTAAATACATCCAATAAAGTTCTTAGCATGAAACTTAACGAGAAGCAAACATAAAGTATAATCCATCGGCCTTAAGGCCTTATTACATCAAGTAAAACCCAAAATAGAATAAAAGCAACTAAAAATAAAATTTTAAGTCCAATCTAAATGAAATTTTCCGCATGTAGCATGGCCTCCTCATGGTCCACCGCCCAATCACACCGCTCATCACCGAAAATAATTCCCTCAATGGGGTGAGTCAATGCAGACTCAATGTGCACACAATACTATCATTCAATAAATCAGGCATTCATGTTCAAATCATCAAGTCCATATAATAATGAAATTATGATGCAACCCAAACCCAATCCTAATGGTCCATCCGCTACGCACCACCCGTACCTGCCATTCACACCGTGGGGACTAATAAGTCAACCCTCCATCCGCTACTCTCCACGTTGTGTCATTAGACACTATAATCAAATTTAAACGTTGTGTCATTAGACACTATTGTAACCAGAGTTACCAAAATTTCGCAATGTGACCGTAGTCAACATATTTCGTTGGTGAGACCGAAGTCAACACCTTCATTGGTGAGACCGAAGTCAACACCTATTCTCCCCCTTTCACATAAATCCCGAATGCCCCAAAACATATATATATATATATATTGCATAACTTAATTTCATGTTCATATTCATATATTCGCATGTTATTAAATAACATTTTCACAATCCTATCAAGTAGGAAACGTGCACAGGTACTTTTGCAACATTTGTGGTACATAGCCACATTCACATTATTATTCATATCATATATTAAAATATTTAGCCATAAAATATCGAAGGATAGTAAGGGTACACACCTTATTAAGCTTAAATAAAAGTTCCTTGAGATCTCAAAAATCCCGATCTAATCTTTAGATCTAATAATTCCTATATTCGCCCACCAAATAAAACACATTAATAAACCCTTTTGCTTAAAACAAAACCAAATCCTAGTAGGATTTGTAAGGAAAAACTCACCTTTGCCGATTTGGTGTTTATACAAATCCAGAAGGTTTGGTTTTCCTCTACACGATATTCGCCAACCTTGTATTCAATATGGGTTAGTTTTTCGACTTTTCAAAAATTAAGGAATGGATCTAGATAATCTTACAACCATTGGCGAATATTTTAGAGGCTTACCTTATAGATTACGAATCCAAAGTTCCTTTTGTCTCGAATATCGTCGAAATTCCTAAAATTCATATGTTAGATCTGATCTAACTTTAATAAGTTGTAACTGGCCTTAGGCCGAATATGTCTTACCTTAGTTTCCTCGAATCCGAAATCTCGAACCTCCTCCTTTGACATTCGGCCATAGACATAAGAGAGGTTATTATCTTAAACCTTGATTAAAATGATTTAAAGGAACAAGAATCAATTGTCTTTACCTAAAATCCTTGATCTTTGTATTCGGTAGTTGTGGAAACTTGAGATCCCTTGTATATTCGGCCATGATCAAAAAGAATGGGGATTAGGCCTTTTACTTTCGGCAACTAGAAAAGAAAGAAAGAAAATTGAATAGCTAATCCTTACCTTGATGCCTTTGATCACTTGTTTCCTTGTCTTGGGTTACTGAGATCCGACTATAGAGATTTAATCGAGATTGGAAGAGAAAGGTTTTGACTAGGCAATGGCAAAGGAAGGAAAAGAAAAGATGAAGTCCTTGCTTAGGGAAATTTCTGCAAGAGAGGGGAAGAGAGAGCAAAATTTCGCAAAGAGTGAATGAGAGAAAAGTCTCACTTTTCCTCTTTTAACTGAAATTGCTAGACCAAGAGTCCAAAACTTGGCCACTACTCTCCCAAGTGATAATTTAATCTCCATTAATTATCACTTAATTAAATTAAAAAGTCTTTAATCCATCCTTTAATTCCTCATTTATCTTAGTAGAATAAATCCTTTATTTATCACTTTAATTTGACAAGTTTTAATAAAAATAAAACTCTTCCCTTTTAAGCAAACAAGTGCCATCCACCCCTAGCCTTGGGAAGCAAAATTAAACATTAAATAATTTCTTTCCAAGTGACTCGAACTCAGGTCATTCCCATAAACCCTAAGTGACACTTCAGGCCACTTTTTCAAGCTCGATTGTATGTCAAAATTCACCAACTTTTTCTTTTAAGGCCCTCTTGCCCTTATCTCCTATTTTGGGCTTTAAAATTTGTCATTTCGGCCTTATTTCTAGGTTTCCTAAAATTTTCGCGCGGCTCTGTAACTTGCCATTTTTCTTACATATCCAAGTTTCCTAAAATGTTCAAGTTTCCAAAATGTTCGAGTTTCCAAAATGTTCGTGTTTCCAAAATGTTTAGGTTTCCAAAATGTTTAGGTTTCCAAAATGTTTAGGTTTGGTTTCCAAAATGTTTAGGTTTCCAAAATGTCTAAGTTTCCAAAATGTCCATTTCCATTTCCATTTCCATTTTCATTTCCATTTTCATGCATTTCTAGGTTTCAAAAGTATCAAAATTTATTCATAGTACTTGAAACTTGTCATTTCATACAATTGAACTGAAATGCATAGGCCTATTCAGGGATGTTACGTTCTACCCCTTAAACAAAATTTCGTCCCCGAAATTTCCTAACTAAAATAGTTGAGGGTATTGCTGTCTCATCGCCTCTTCTGGCTCCCACGAAGCTTCTTCCGTTCCATGATTGCGCCATAGCACTTTGACTAGAGGAACTGTCTTTCTTCGCAATACTTTCACATCATGTTCCAAAATTCGAATTGGTTCTTCCTCATAGGATAAGTCTGGCCTTAGTTCCACCTCTTCAACCGGTACCACATGAGATGGATCCGATCGATAGCGACGTAACATGGACACATGAAATACGTCATGCATCTCTTGCAATTCGGTGGCAACTCTAGTTGGTATGCCATCGCCTAACTTCGCTCAATGATTGATAAGGCCCTATAAACCTTGGGCTTAACTTCCCTTTGCATCGAACCTCATAACCTTCTTCCAAGGCGAGACTTTTAGGAATACTTGGTCTCCCACTTCAAACTCTATTTCCTTTCGCTTAAGGTCTGCGTCGACTTTTGCCTATCGAGGCTTCCTTCAACTGCGTCGAATTAACTCAACCTTCTCTTGGTTTACGCCACCAACTCGGACCCAAAACTCGGCGTTCTCCTAACTCGATCCAACAAGTAGGTGTTCTACACTTCCTTCCATACAATGCCTCGTATGGTGCCATCCGAATCTTTGGCTTGATAGCTATTGTTGTAGGCGAATTCACTAAAGGCAAGTAATCTTCCCAACTTCCTCGAAAATCCATTACACGACCTCTCAACATATCCTCCAACACTTGTATAACCCATTCGATCGCCCGTCGATTTGTGGATGAAAAGCCGTAGTGAAGTCTAGCTTAGTGCCTAACGCTTGATGAAGTGCTTTCCAAAATCGAGACGTGAACCTTGGGTCTCTATCAGAGATGATCGACATTGGTACTCCATGTAATCTCACAATTTCGCCACATACAACTTAGCCAACTTCAAGGGAATAATCCATTCGATTTGGGATAAAGTGTGCGGACTTGGTCAAACGGTCCACTATCACCCATACCGAGTCCTTCTTAGTAGGCGTGGGAAGTCCACTAACGAAGTCCATGGTAATTCTTTCCCACTTCCATTGGGGAATCTCGATTGGTTGGAGCAATCTGATGGGACTTGGTGTTCACCTTAACTTGTCGTCGTCAAACATTTCCCCACAAATTCACCACCTCTCGTTTGTGTCGACCACCAAAATTGTTCCTTAGATCTCTATACGACTTGATGCCTCCGGATGCATAGCACAAGGGCTACCATGCGCTTCAGAAGAATCTTTTGTCTCAACTCCTTATTCTTGACATAAGATACTTTTTCCTTATAGCACAATACTCCTTCATTGTTGACATCATAATCCTCTAATCCCCTTCTTGCTTTTGCTTGCAACTTAGTATAAGTCATTATCGATAACTGTCCTCTTTCACTTCCTTTAGCCATGTGGGCTCGACTTGCAATTTCATAACAGCTTCCATCATCATCTGAGACTTATATGAACGAACAAAGCCCGTAGATCCGATACAACCTTCCGACTTAGGGCATCGGCTACTACATTCGCCTTGCGGATGATACTCTATTGAGCGATCGTAGTCCTTTAGCAATTCCACCCACCTTCGTTGCCTCAAGTTCAACTCCTTCGAGTTAATAAATACTTAAGGCTCTTGTGGTCTGTAGATAATCGACCTTTCTCCATAAAGGTAGTGCCTCCAAACCTTAAGGCGAAAACCACTGCTGCTAGCTCTAAGTCATGAGTTGGGTAGTTAAGCTCATGAGGCCTTAGGCTGCCGTGACGCATAAGCAACCACTTTGCCATCTTGCATTAGCACACAGCCCTAACCACATGTCACGAAGCATCACGAGACACCACAAAATCTTTTCCCGCCTCCCATTTGAATTAACACTTGGAGCTTCCACAAGACCTTCTTAAGCTTTTCAAAGCTCTCCTGCTTTATTAGTCCATTCAAGGTACTTCCTTCCTTAGTAACTTGGTTAAAGGCGCGGCTATTGACGAGAATCCTTCCACGAACCTTCTGTAATAGCCTGCCAAGCCTAAGAAACTTCGGATTTTAGCCACGGACCTAGGTGGTTTCCAATCCAACACTGCTTCGATCTTCCTAGGGTCCACTCTTATTCCTTCTGCGGATACCACATGCCCTAAGAATGCCACCTCCCTAAGCCAAAATTCGCACTTGCTGAATTTGGCATAGAGCTTCTTTTCCCTTAATACTTCCAACACGACTCGGAGATGCTCATCATGCTCCTCTTCCGACTTCGAATACACCAAAATATCATCGATGAACACAACGACGAATCTATCCAAGTAGGGTTGGAAAACCCGATTCATCATATCCATGAACGCGGTGGAGCGCGTCACAACCCAAACGGCATCACCACAAACTCGGTGACCATATCTTGTCCTAAAACGGTCTTATGGATATCAGCCTCCTTTACCTTCAATCGATGGTATCCCGACCGTAAATCGATCTTCGAAAACACCACGGCTCCTTCAAATGATCAAACAAGTCATCGATCCTTGGCAAGGATACTTGTTCTTAATGGTCACTTATTTAATCGACGGTAGTCTATGCACATACGCATAGTTCCGTCCTTCTTCTTCTACAAATAAGACCGGTGCTCCCCACGGAGACACACTGGCCTGGATGAACCCACGGTCCAACAGTTCTTGTATCTCGAGCCTTGAGCTCCACCAACTCCTTTGGTGCCATTCGGTATGGGGCGATTGACACGGAGCTATCCCCGTAGCAAATCAATCCTAAATTTCACCTCCTCGTGCAGGGGTATTCCCGGTAACTCTTCTGGAAACACGTCCACAAAGTCCCTTACCGTTCTAACTCTATTAACACCTTCCCCTTTTCCACCTATCGCACTTACAAAAGCTAAGAACGTTTTGCAACTTTTCTTAACCATCTTCTCAGCCTTCAGTGCCAAAACTACATTAGATAAATAGTTCCTCCTTTCTCCGATCATTATTACCACTTCATCTTCAGGGGTTCTTAGTTCCATACGTTTAGCCGTACAATCCAACACGGCTCGGTGTTCTACTAACCAATCCATTCCGAGTATAAGCTCAAACTCTCCGAAGGTTAACTCCATTAAGTCCGCTCGAAAGTTCACTCCCTGAATCTCTAGGGGTACATTCCAAAGATCTTGTCTACCACTATAGTTTGGCCTAATGGGCTTACTACAATCATCGCCTATCGAGAGTTCGAGTCTAGGCCTAGTGTTTTTACTACACTACTTGCAACATAGGAATGGGTCGAGCCCACATCAATCAAAGCAAAGTAGGGTTTGTCAAAATAAAGAACGTCTGGGTTATTACGTCCGTGCGTCTCCATCTTCCCTTCACGAACCGCATAAACCAAACCGGTTGTCTTGCATCGGTATTAGTATTACCTCGCCTGTTCCATGGCCTCGCCTGCACCACTACCACGGTTACTCAACCACGACCCCGTTGAGGCTACTGTCCGCCTCTATCGGTCTGACTAGCATTCTGAACTACCGGTCGGCTCTCGTCTGATTGTTTGGGGCAATCCTTAAACATATGGTCCTTGGACCCACACCTAAGACATGCTCCTATCTTTTTCCAACACTCCCTAGATGCCTCTTTCCACAATACTCACAAGGATTTAATCGCCCATTGCATCAAATTTGTTGATTCCGTGGCCCGTCAACCCTAGGCCTTTTGTAACCCTTTCCCGATGACCCAAACCCTCTTTGGCCTTATTCTTATCCACGGTGCGCTTAGTAGCATCCTTAATCCCTTCGCCACCTTGGCCTTTTCAACCAAAACAGAGAATTCCGCTCGATGCGGTGCTATTAATGATCTTAAATCATCTCTCACCCCGTCCTCAAAAGCGGACACACGGCGTTCATGCTCGATTGCCACTACCCTCGAGCATAGCGGCTCAACCTCGAAATTCCGCCTCATATTACTCGACGGACTTACTCCCTTGTACTAACCCTAGAAAAGCCTTCCTCTGCTTCATCTCAGATACGGTTCCCACATACTTCTTCCGAAAGGCCTCTTTAACATATTCCCACTCAAATTTTCACTGTGGTACCATCACGAACAATCAACCACCATCGATACGCTTCATCGCAGAATAACGCCACCATCCCTTTCAACTTTTCCTCTGGAGTCAAATCAAGCTCATCCATGATACGCTCCGTTGCTTCTAACCAGTACTCAGCTGTACTGGGTGCCACATTGGATACTCCTCGAAACATTTCTGCTCCATTAGCTCGGAGCCGTTCAGGTACCGACTTTCGATTTCCTCCATTTCCTCCTGCACCGGCCACCAATTCCAAAACTCGCGAGCGACTGCGACACGACCTCTTCCCTGCCTCGAGCCTCTTTGCTCAACATTAACAGCTGGGGGTGGTGGTGGCGGTGGCATTTCATTGTCGGACCCTTGACCCGACCTAACGGGTTCCGACACGGTCATCCTTCCTCTTCCTCGACCACGACGACCACGTCCTCTAGAGCTCATTTTCTAACGTCGAGATCTGATTAAGAAATTTTATGGATTAGTCAATGTTCCACTTATTTATCAGCGAAGAAGTTTTATGAGAAGGGATTTTAGAGTGGTTCTTTCGTATCATACAAACACACAGTCTTTTCCATTCATTCATCCATCCATCAAACAAATATGAACTTCCATTCATTCAGAGAAACGTTGTAGTTTTTGTTGTTTGTTGTTGTTTTCCACTACCCGGGGGTATTTTCGTAATTTTATCCTACGGGGTATTTTTTCAAAATTTTTCAGAAAGAAAAAAAAACATTTCTTGGGGTTTTTGTCAAAGTTATTTTTTTGAAAATTTTGAAGTCTAGGGGCGATTTGAAAAATTTTGAAATTCGGGGGTATTTTGGTAATTTTTCACAAATCAGAGTAAATTTGTAAAGTTTTATAGATTTAGGGTATTTCAAAAGTTGTAAAACTTTGAGGGTTCTTTTTTCGAAAAGTGTTCCTTCAAAAATGGGGATCTTGCAAAATTTTGGAAATTAGGGTCATTTTGGTAATTTTGTAAGTTAGGGGCAATTTTGTAATTTTTCCAAAATCACGGTATTTTGGTATTTTACAAATTAGGGTTTTGAATGTTTATGAAATGTTGAAATTTTGGTAAAGTCATTGAGTAGTTGAATATTTTATAAGCCAAGGCGTTTGGTAATTTCACCCCAAGGGCATTTTTGTAATTTTTCGCAAATCGAGTTTTTCGTAGAATGTTGTAAAAATAATTTTCTCGATTTAAAAGAAAAGTTTTAAAGGTTTGAAAACTAGGGTTTGTTGTTTTGTTCTCCTTCTCTTTCCTTTTTTTTAAAAAAAAAAACATGGCTAGTTCCTTTTCGGGTTTTAGTCATTATGTTTAGCCTATGATCGAGCCCTCTTGGTCGGGGTGAACCAAAGCTACGCACTGTGCGAGGATTCGTGTGGAGAGGAGGTGAGTCACGCGGATCGCTTAAATACCAAGCTCCCACCGAAACCATTCCTAGACATGCGCATGAGGTTGCCACACCACCGAGCTTTCGAGTTATGGTGAACTGGCTACGCACTGTAGGATTCTGCGAAGAGGAGGTGAGTCACTAGGACTGCTTAAATACCAAGCTCTTCCGGATCCAATCCTAGACATGCTACAGGGGTTACCACACCACTAGCTCAATGACTTAGCCATAGGTTGATTCAGTACATTAAGTCTTATGTGTTGGTGTTTGAGTAGTCTAATCCTAGGGTTCAAGTTCCTATCATTCTATTCTACGTTCCATGCCTATTCTACCCTTTTATAAATCACAGAATCACACATATAGTTAGAGGTACTTACCGGTGGATCATGGGTCTGGAGACTTAGGGCCATGCCAAAGGCACCTTATTTTCAAAGAAAATCATTTGGCTCGCTTTCAAAACGTTTTGGGCCTTAGCCCACAGTAGAGAGTTTAAAATCGGGCTCGATACTAAATCGAACACACACACCCTACCACGAGAATGGACCGGATCTGGTATGTTCCTAAAGTAAACCGATTTCAAAATCATTTTCGATACTTAGAGAAATTGTAAATTTTGGAAAAACTATTATTTTCGATTGGGCTTAGATTGAAACCCATTTATTTGATCTTGTAAGCCCATTTAATTAAATACATCCAATAAAGTTCTTAGCATGAAACTTAACAAGAAGCAAACATAAAGTATAATCCATCGGCCTTAAGGCCTTATTACATCAAGTAAAACCCAAAATAGAATAAAAGCAACTAAAAATAAAATTTTAAGTCCAATCTAAATGAAATTTTCCGCATGTAGCATGGCCTCCTCATGGTCCACCCCCATCAAACCGCTCATCACCGAAAAATAATTCCCTCAATGGGGTGAGTCAATGACTCAATGTGCACACAATACTATCATTCAATAAATCGGCATTCATGTTCAAATCATCAAGTCCATATAATAATGAAATTATGATGCAAACCAAACCCAATCCTAATGGTCCATCCGCTACGCACCACCCGTACCTGCCATTCACACCGTGGGGACTAATAAGTCAACCCTCCATCCGCTACTCTCCATGTTGTGTCATTAGACACTATAATCAAATTTAAACGTTGTGTCATTAGACACTATTGTAACCGGAGTTACCAAAATTTCTCAATGTGACCGTAGTCAACATATTTCGTTGGTGAGACCAAGTCAACACCTTCAAGGTGAGACCAAGTCAACACCTGCTCTCCCCTTTCACATAAATCCCGAATGCCCCAAAACATATATATATATATATATATATTGCACAACTTAATTTCATGTTCATATTCATATATTCGCATGTTATTAAATAACATTTTTCACAATCCTATCAGAAGTAGGAAACGTACCTGGGTACTTTTTGCCACATTTGTGGTACATAGCCACATTCACATTATTATTCATATCATATATTAAAATATTTAGCTATAAAATATCGAAGGATAGTAAGGGTACACACCTTATTCGCTTAAATAAAAGTTCCTTGAGATCTCAAAAATCCCGATCTAATCTTTAGATCTAATAATTCCTATATTCGGCCCACCAAATAAAACACATTAATAAACCCCTTTTTGCTTAAAACAAAACCAAATCCTAGTAGGATTTGTAAGGAAAAACTCACCTTTGCCGATTTGGTGTTTATACAAATCCCGAAGGTTTGGTTTTTCCTCTACCTGATATTCGGCCAACCTTGTATTCAATATGGGTTAGTTTTTCGGCTTTTCAAAAATTAAGGAATGGATCTAGATAATCTTACAACCATTGGCCGAATATTTTAGAGGCTTACCTTATAGATTCCGAATCCCGAAAGTTCCCTTTTGTCTCGAATATCTGTCGAAATTCCTAAAATTCATATGTTAGATCTGATCTAACTTTAATAAGTTGTAACTGGCCTTAGGCCGAATATGTCTTACCTTAGTTTCCTCGAATCTGAAATCCCGAACCTCCTCCTTTGACATTCGGCCATAGACATAAGAGAGGTTATTATCTTAAACCTTGATTAAAACGATTTAAAGGAACAAGAATCAATTGTCTTTACCTAAAATCCTTGATCTTTGTATTCGGTAGTTGTGGAAACTTGAGATCCCTTGTATATTCGGCCATGATCAAAAAGAATGGGGATTAGGCCTTTTACTTTCGGCAACTAGAAAAGAAAGAAAGAAAATTGAATAGCTAATCCTTACCTTGATGCCTTTGATCACTTGTTTCCTTGTCTTGGGTTACTGAGATCCGGCTATGGAGATTTAACCGAGATTGGAAGAGAAAGGTTTTGACTAGGCAATGGCAAAGGGAAGGAAAAGAAAAGATGGAGTCCTTGCTTAGGGGAAATTTCGGCAAAGAGAGGGGGAAGAGAGAGCAAAATTTCGGCAAAGAGAGTGAATGAGAGAAAAGTCTCACTTTTCCTCTTTTAACTGAAATTGCTAGACCAAGAGTCCAAAACTTGGCCACTACTCTCCCAAGTGATAATTTAATCTCCATTAATTATCACTTAATTAAATTAAAAGTCTTTAATCCATCCTTTAATTCCTCATTTATCTTAGTAGAATAAATCCTTTATTTATCACTTTAATTTGACAAGTTTTAATAAAAATAAAACTCTTCCCTTTTAAGCAAACAAGTGCCGTCCACCCCTAGCCTTGGGAAGCAAAATTAAACCTTCAATAATTACTTTCCAAGTGACTCGAACTCAGGTCATTCCCATAAACCCTAAGTGACACTTCAGGCCACTTTTCCAAGCTCGATTGTATGTCAAAATTCACCAACTTTTTCTTTTAAGGCCCTCTTGCCCTTATCTCCTATTTTGGGCTTTAAAATTTGTCATTCCGGCCTTATTTCTAGGTTTCCTAAAATTTTCGCGCGGCTCTGTAACTTGCCATTTTTCTTACATATCCAAGTTTCCTAAAATGTTCAAGTTTCCAAAATGTTCAGGTTTCCAAAATGTTCAGGTTTCCAAAATGTTTAGGTTTCCAAAATGTTTAGGTTTCCAAAATGTTTAGGTTTCCAAAATGTTTAGGTTTCCAAAAATGTCTAAGTTTCCAAAAATGTCTAAGTTTCCAAAAATGTCCATTTCCATTTCCATTTCCATTTTCATGCATTTCTAGGTTTCCAAAAGTATCAAAAATTTATTCATAGTACTTGAAACTTGTCATTTCATACAATTGAACTGGAAATGCATAGGCCCTATTCAGGATGTTACAATACGTTATTGAATGGTTTGAAATGTGTTTTAATACAGGAATGTGCAGAGATATCTTGTGATTCTATATAGTTAAAGCTACATGAAAAGAGTTATTCGATACGTGAATTAACAACAATTGACATTTTATTGATGAGGGATAGTTAGTGACATTGATTGTTTGCTAGTAATGTAATTTATTTCATGCTGCAAAGCGAGATCTGAACTTGGCACAATATAGATGGCTTGAATCGTCGAAAAGTTTTAAGTCAATAATTTATTATTGTTCTAGGAAAATGATTATAGTTTTGAATGTTTTGATTGGGAAATGGATACGTGATTGATCTTATCAGGTAATAAACAGTTTTTAGTTGAACTAGAGGCTAAATAAATGTTTATATAGTAAAGTTGTAAAATTCAGAAATGTGTCAGCGAATTATAAGTTAAAAAGGAGTTCAATATAAATTGATTTCTGATTCAGAACCTCAGATGTGGTACCAATGATTAATTGTTATTTCGAGATAGAGTGTGCATCCTGAAAAAGTTCTATGAATATACAACAACTGCTACAAAAAACTCTCAGTGGTGTTCATATGGGATTAACAAGATGCGCAACAGTCTGAGATATGATATAGATGATGAGTGTGAAATGTGATATTTCTGACTTCGTTGATTATAGAAATGGAGGGTTGATGAATTTTGTATCGGGATTATCTTTATCATTGAAAAAGATGAAGTTATATGAAATGTAACATCCTAAAATTTGAAGTATTTATTTGATGCATGTTTTAGTGCTTAACTTGTGTATAGTAAAATTTTTCATGTTTAGTATAGTCTTGAGAAGGCTTGAGAACTATTGGGAATTAGAATAAATTCTAGTAAGGAGTATTTAATTGAAGTGGATCAGGTGATTTTGAGGTTTAAGTAAATTTAAGGGTCTAAAATTAGCATAAGATGAGTAATTGGCAAGGTGGTGTTGGCGCATGAGTAATTGCATGAGGGGAGATGTTCGAATCCCTTGGATAGCAATTAGATGATTTTTATTTTTGCACTTGTATGGAAAGTGTCGGTCAAGCAATACTTATGGTAAGGATGGACTTTTTCATTTATGGAAAGTAGACTAATGGAATAAGGTAAGTACTAACTTAAGGTATGGAATCAAGAAGTTTTGGTAAGATAAGGGGACATAAGGCTTGGATTAACGAAAGATGTTTTGGAAACTTTTTAATGGCCTATTGTCCATGTATTTGGACGGTTTTTGGGGCTAGGGAGGTTGGCCGAATTTTTGTTAGTAGCTTGATACGGATTAGTAGCTAGTTTGGTCAATTTCTTTAGCAACATGAACATTTTTTTCATTCTCTCCAAAACCCTTTTCTCTAGCCGAATGTACTTGTAACCATTGGCAAATTTTTGGTTGTTTGGCTATTTCTTTTGACCAATTAGTATCATTTTTTTTTTTCTTTTGTGCGAAACCATGCAACTTTGAAGAAACCTAATTCATTCTCTTTTTCTTTCTTTTGGCGAATATACACCAACTTCAAGACCCATTTCTTTGTTCATCTTTCATCCTTGGAAAATAGATACATAAACTCTCTCTATTCTTTTTGTTCTTTTATTCTTTTGAAAAGACTCTCAAATATCATCCTCTCTCTCATTCTTCATTATGGCGAATGTTGATGGTAAAACCTTAGCGAATCATTCTTTTCTTTTATTTTAATCTTTTCTCCTTCAAACAAATTCTTCTTTCTTTGTAGTGGTATAGTGGAGTGCCGATTTCTTTTCTACATCTTAAGTGATTATAGCTATTATAGATCGGGTGAAAAGGAGATTTCATCATCAAGGTAAAAGATTTTCAAGGTAAACCGATTACACTTTCAAGTCTTTAGTTTTAAGATTTTTGATAGTTTATTGTTAGGACTAATGTTTCTTTGTCTTTGAAGACAATCAAAATAGGGACGAAAAGGGCAGTAAATAGTACTCAGAAGAGGGGTGGTTCTATTAATCCCTCTAAGTTTAAGAGAAGGACTGCTTTGAATCCGAGATTTTCCACCAGGTTGTGGACCTTCATTCTGTGAAAATCAAATATTCAAAGTCGTGCGTACTCGAACCACTTTGCTTACTCGTGGTATTGAACCTTTGATCGGAGAGAAATCGCAAATATCTTGGTTATTCGAGATTTCGAGGGTAAGATTTAGATCGTTCAATATTAGAATAGTTTAATATCAAATTTTAGTGTTCTAATCCTTCATAATGTGTGTTTAGATATCGACGAGCGGGAGAGTGTAGTTCTCACCGTAATCAGGTGTGTAATCTCACACTAAATCTCATGGGTTGATGACTATACAATGGTTAAAGTTGGATTAAAAATCGCAAAGTTGGTGAAATCGGAAAATATGACATTATTGACACTTAGTGTTAAAATCTCGAAATCGGTAATAAGATCGTGAAATTTTGAAAATCACCCTTAATGGTTAAAACGATAATAAGTGACAAATTTGGGCCATATGTGTTATTTGGTAAATTTGGGCCATATGTGATATTTGGTAAATTTGGGCCATATGTGATATTTGGTAAATTGGGCCATACGTGATATTTGGTAAATTTGGGCCATATGTGATATTTGGTAAATTGGGCCATATGTGATATTTTGCAAATTTGGGCCATATGTGATATTTTGCAAATTTGAGCCGTATGTGATATTTGGTAAATTTGGGCTCTATGTGTTATTTGGCAAATTTGGGCCATATGTGTTATTTGGAAAATTTGGGCCATATGTGTTAATTGGAAAATTGGGCCATATGTGATAATTGAGAATTTGGGCCACATGTGATAATCGATAAATGGGCCTTAAGTGAAAATTTATAATTGGGCCATTTATGATAATGGATAAATGGCTATATGTGAAATGTGTTTTTAATGGGCCAAAATTCATAAATTATAATATGGTTTTCTTTACAAATATTTTGTAATGCATAAACATGATTGCATGGGTTGGGATCAATGATGAAGAGAAGAAAGGCTTAATGCCAGAATTCTAGATAGGTGACTCACACAATGGCGTGTCTAAATCTAGATCGGTGGTTTTACCACAATTATGTAAATGGTCATGCCACAAATATGATATTGGGCTTAAAGCCTACTTCATGTGATGGCGGGTGGGTGACTAAAGCTCCCCAGGTGTCTTTGGTTAGATGCGGGGTGTGTAGCGGATGGAAATCTAGGTTTGGTTTTGGGAATTGCATATCATTCGATTATTATTTTTAAATACTAAATTATTATATTTTGAAATGGGCTTAGGCCCAAATAAATGTTTAAATGGTCTTGGCCCAAGGACTATGGTAAGTGAGTTACACATCGAGTTCTAAGTAACTCACCCCATTATTTTTACCCTCTCTGTAATAACAATTGATGGAGACTTGGTTCGGAGATGACTTTGTGGGTGGCTATACTACAATTGGTGGTTCATAAAACTTTGAGACTTCTTTTATAATTTCTATTAAGTATTATTAATGGCGATGTAATAAGACCTTTTTAATTATGGATTTTATTGTGTGGATTGATTTATTTATGTTTTAGTTTATTTAAGTGGGATTGATTTTATTTTTGTAAATGATTTTCTATAACTCTCGCTTCAAATAAAAGTTTTTCTTATCTAGAAACTTAGAAAATTCTTTTAAAACTTTTTGATGAAATATTCCGATTTAATAAATCTAAAGTTTTTATCGATTACTACTTTATATAAATTTCAAACGACAAATTCTTGTGTTTTAAATCAAGCATTTCAAATAAACCTCGAATTTTCGATAAAGTAATGTTCTTAATCGTTTTGCAATTTGATTTTTACTTCATTAAATGTTTTGAATGTTCGTTAAAATTGTGTGGCATGCCGAAATCCGGGCTTAATGCATAGGCCGGGTTTGGGGTGTTACATGAAATATGGTTAACTGTCTGAAAAAATCTCTCTGTAAGTATAGATTTTTCTCTTTTGGTAAAATAGATAAGTTATTCGTTTCTGTGTTGGTAAATATGTCTATGGTGTCAGTCATCATTGCTTTGGATTGAGATCTGAAATTTATATGGTAATTCTAAGAGGGAGATTATAGTAATCTGTGAGTATGAAATTGCATTGAAATCAGAAAATGAAAACCAAATTCTCAAAATATTTATTTGTCACAATGTTTTAGAATTTCAAAGTAACTAAGAAAGACTGTTGCTATTATAATTAGTTATCGAACTCCGTTACTTCAGAATCGAGTTTTGTGAGAAAATGATTCACATGCTTAAAATTGTCAGAAAATGTGAGTTAAAAATGGAAACAATTTAATACAGTTATAAGCAGTTTCAGCTAGGGATGATGTACAGTGAAAGTCAGATCAGAATTTTAGTTGTGAGGTTAAAGAGATTTGAAAGTCGAAGCTATGTGTGAATTTGAAATATATAATGCGAAAGTGATTCGCGATAGTCTGAAAGCAGCATTGAATTTTCAGAAATAGTATGTAGACTTGAAACGAAAATATATAGAGTTTTAGATCGAAAATAAAGTGTTTTTGTGTAATATCCTAAAATTTGAGTATCTTTTGTGTTGGCGTGGGTATGAATTTTTGTGTGTTAGCATAGTCTTGTGAAGGCTTGATTTTATTTAGGAAGCTAGAATAATTTTTAGTATGGTTTATTTAATGAAGTGGATTAAGTGAGTTTGACACTTAAGTTAATTTAAGTGTTAAATTAAAGCACATGAGGAGTTAGTGGCAAAGTGGTTATGGCGTTTGGATGGTTGCTTGAGGATAGAGGTTCGAGTAGCATGTTTAGCATTTTGAAGGTTTATTTTGAATCCTTGCTTTGATGGACGGTCAAACTTATTTATGATAGGTCGGACTCTTAACTTTTGGTAAGTTGAATATTTGTTTAAGGAAAGCATGAAATTGGGGATAAGAATCTTAAGGTTTTGGTATGATGAGGGACAAAAGGCATGGAATATGGAGGATGTTTTGGAAAGTATTCCTAGGCCTTTAGTGCATGTATGTGGATGACATGGGTGTTTAGGGGTGGTAAATGTTGTTAGGTGGTTTAGGGGGTATAGTTAGCCAACTTTTGCATTTGTGCATCTTTTGGTATTGTTTTCTTTCTCTTCAAAAACTCTCACCTTGGTAGAATGTCTATTGTGCTTTTGGTGCAAATTTGCCTTTGGTTTTAGCCTTGTTTTGTTTGAACCAAATACCATCTTCTTTCTTTCATTTGCTCTTTTGAAACCAAAACTACAATTGAACTTTGTGCATTTTTGTGCACTTTCTTTTTGGCAAAGAAGTGTTTGGCCGAACCTCTCTCCCATATTTCTCTCTTTTCTTCTCTTGAGATTGGTTCATAATCACATTTTCTTTTATTCTCTCTTGGCCGAATTTCTCTCTTCTCCAAACTCCCTTTTCTTTTCTCCATTGTTGCTAAAATCGAACACACACTCTCTCTCTTTCATTCTCTTTTCTACTCACATACTTTCTCACTTTTATACACATATCTTTCTTCTTTCATAACCATATTGCCGAAACTTCCCACCCTCTTTAAGTCTTTGTTTTGGCCGAATATGCAAGGGTAGATTCTCTTTGGTTTTTCTCCAATCAATTTTGGATAATAGGTAAGTATTCATGATCGTATGTCCTTCAATTCTTTTCTCTTTTCCAAGTTATTTTCTTGTGGACAAAGGCCAAATCTTTAGGCATTGGTTTGCAAGGTTCCAACCATTCTAAGAACTGATTTCTTATAGGCTCCTCGAGACGTTGGAAGCAATCAATCTAAGCCTCATATCTTGACATCATTTTGGGTAAGTTTAGGTAAGACTTGGTTTTCGAAGTGATAACTCATTGGATTTAGTGGTAGGGCCGAATGGCCTTTGTTTATAATTTAAGTATTGGCCGATTGTAGGACAAGGTGATCTAGTGCGATAGATCGGGTCTCTGGAAGTTAGTTCTTGCTTTGGTGAAAAGTGTGTATCTTACACACTTTATAACTTGGTTTATATATGTATTTATGTGTGTTATAACTAATCATATTATGAAAGTGGGAAAAACGATGAGATTTGGATATGATACCATGATGGTATGAATGAGGATTCGGGTAAGTCCGTTTCGATATGTTGTAAATACATGTGGATAGAAATCATGATCTACGATTTATGATATATTTGTTATGAGATACATATCAAAGTATATTGACATGATTTGTTTATTTATTGCATTGGCATGGGCAATATGAGAGGAGGGGGAAGATTGATATCGTGACTTCGGTCACCAGTGATTTGGTATCACATTCGTGTCTTCGGACACCAGAGGTTTGGTACCTCCAGTGATTTGGTATCACATTCGTGTCTTCGGACACCAGAGGTTTGGCACCTCATAGCGACTCGTCCCTGTGGTTAACACCACCGTGGGTTGGCCCCACTTTTGAGATATGGGATCGTCGCCATGATTTGGTATCACACGGGGTTGGCCCCACAGATGGATTATTCGTGACTTTGGTCACCAAAGATTTGGTATCACATTTATATCGTGACTTCGGTCACCAAGGTTTAGCACCACCAAAGGTTTGGTACCACATGGGGTAGAAAAGGAGTTATGGATGGCTAGGTTGGGTGCATTATACATATATGTTGCTTTGTTATAATTTGTGTAAGTATGTGGTATTTACCCGGAGAGGGAATATGCACTCGAGTCTTGGTGACTCACCTTCTCCTTATCTTTTCGTGTGATTCGTAAGTTTGCGGATGAGGAGCCGGATGAACTCGAGGAGGCCATGCAATAAAATTTGGTTTTACATGAACTTCCATTTGGGTACTTTATTTTAATTTGGTTTTCATATTTTTATGGATTTGTAATAAGGCCTGTTTAATTATGTTTTGGATTATTTTTATGTTTTGAATATGTTTAAAATATGGCTTATAAATTACTTGGTTAATTTAATAATTGAGCCCAAAGTTTTCTAAATTAAAAACTCGCAATGGTTTTAAAAATCTTACCATCGGGTAACATGAATAGTTCAATAGTAAAATTACAAGTTAAATGTTTTCAACAAATCAAGTGATTTCCAAAATTCAAGTTTCTATACTCAATTGCAAACGGATTTTCAAAATGATATTTTGAATTTTCTTAAAAAATATAAATGTTTTCTATCCTATGATTTATCAACTAAGTTTTAAAGTTTTATGTAATTTCAAGAAAATTTCAGCTTTAACTTATTTTCGACAAATAAAGAATTACAAAGAGTTTTTCACAAAACTTAATTGTTAATTCGATTCTTTCAAAAATTATTTTCCTTAGTGACATACCGTATTCTATTCGTGGCGTATTTACGGGGTTTGGGGTGTTACAAATTGGTATCGAGTCGTTTCAAAAGTTTCTACTGTGGGCCCGAGGCCCAAAATGATTTGAAGTATGGTTTTAAAATGTTTTTGTTGAAAATTTTATGGTTGGAAAGGCATGGCCCCGAGTCTCCGGCATCAATCCGCCCTGGTAAGTACATCAAAACTGTTGATTTTGATGATATGATTTTAGTGATGTTGATATGACTATATAGTAGTAGGAACTACTTTAGAGACCCAAAACTATAGGTTTGGTGTACTCGCGAAACAACCTCTTAATAAAATTTTTCATAAAACTGTGCTTTAAAGAAAGTGGAATAATGACTAATGCATAAAACTTTTAAATCAGATAAGTCGAGACTTTAGATATGAGTACTCGAGGTCGAGGTCGTGTTATGCGTGGACGTGGTCGTGGTAGGATGGCTGTGTCTGAGCCAGTGAGGTCGGGTCAAGGATCCGAGAATGAGGTACCACTAATTCCACCACCAGCGGTTGGAGTTGAGCATCAGGATCAAACGGGGATGACGCAGTGTCTCAGGCAATGCTGCGAGTTCTTGAGAGGGTAGCTGGAGTAGGTGGAGGCGCGGGAGCTCGAAAATCTGTACCTGAGCGACTCCGAGCCAATGGAGCCGAGGTATTTTGAGGTGTTTCGGGTGTAGCTCCCAGCTCGACTGAATATTGGTTAGAGGCGACGGAGCGAATCATGGATGATCTGGATTTGAATGCCGAGGAAAAGCTGAAAGGGATTGTATCGCTTCTTCGTGACGAGTCATATCAGTGGTGGCTCACGGTTCGGAATGGTGCTGTAGCGGAGGATCTCACTTGGGACTTCTTTAAGGCAGCGTATCAGAAGAAATATATTGGGTCTAGTTATGTTGATGCGCAGCGTAAGGCATTTCTGAGTTTGGTCCAAGGGAGTAAATCCGTATCAGAGTATGAGGCTGAGTTCTTAAGATTGAGCCGTTATGCTGGAGGTATTGTGGCTTCGGAGCACGAGCGATGTGTCCGATTCGAAGATGGTTTGAAGGACGAGCTGAGATTGTTGATTGCTCCACATCAGGAGCGAGAGTTTGCTGCTTTGGTGGAAAAGGCTAAGATAGCCGAAGGAATAAAGGAATCTGGAAGGCAGAGCTATGACTGAATAAGCATAAGAGAGGATATGGATCATCTGGGTCAGCTGGTAATGTTCAGAAGAGGGCTAGGCAAAATGGGCGAATCACCGAGGCTCATATCGCTAATCGGGGACCAAACATTTATAACGATGTGGGAAATTTTATTAGGGCGAATGTTGGATCGGAGGAAAAGGCCGCTTCGAGTGTGGTTCATTGGATCATCGTATGAGAGACTGTCCACGTAAGCCAGCCAGGAATTAATCTGAAGGTCATGGTCGTGTTCGATTCGTAAAGGAGAGATCACCACCGCAGAGAGGTCGTGGTAATGGTAGAGGAGGTAATGGTTCTAGTCGAGGCCGCGGAGCATCTGGCAGAGGTGCAAGCAACACTGAGGCAAGACAGCCTAGTTTTTTGTATGCTGCGAGACGTCGAGAGGAGGGCGACACACCGGATGTCATAACCGGTACGTTCTTAATCTTTGGTGTTCCATATGCTGCTTTGATAGATGTGGGTTTGACACATTTGTATGTTGCTAGTAGTATAGTTGAGACTATGAACCTAGATTCTGAGATTTCTTCTAGGAAGATGACCGTACTTAGTCCTCTAGGTCACTTTGTAGAAGTAGATAAGCTATATAGATATGTACCCCTAGAACTTCAAGGGGTAGTATTCGTAGCTGATCTGATGGAACTGCCGTTTGAGGAGTTCGATCTGATTCTTGGGATGGACTGGTTGGTTAAGTACCAGGCAAGTTTGGATTGCACTACTAAGCATATGGTTTTGAAGACAGCGAAAGGTGAAAAAGTGGTCATGATAGGTAATAGAAGAGATTATCTATCTAATGTGGTATCTGCATTGAAAGCTGTGAAAATGGTCAGGAAGGGCTGTGAGGCGTTTGTGGTTCATGTGTGTGCTTTTGAAGCTAAGAAGTCTTCTGTGGGAAATGTTCGTACTGTAAAGGATTATGCTGACGTATTTCCTGAAGAACTTCTGGGATTGCCTCCGGATCGTGAAGTCGAATTCGGTATAGATCATTACGAACGACGCCAAGGTCTATAGCTCCGTATAGGATGGCACCAAGGAATTGATGGAATTGAAGGCTCGATTCGGAGTTGTTGGATCGAGGTTTCATTCGACCAAGTGTTTCGCCTTAGGGGCGCCTTTACTTTTGTCAAGAAGAAGGATGGTTCGATGCGGATGTGTATAGACTCATCGCCAATTGAATAAGTCGACGATCAAAAACAAGTATCCTTTGCCGAGGATAGATGATTTGTTTGATCGACTTAAAGGGCCGCGTTTTCCAAGATTGATTTAAGGTCTGGATATCATCAGCTAAAGGTGAAAGAGGCTGATATCCATAAGACGGCATTTCACACTCGGTATGGGCACTACGAGTTTCTGGTGATGCCATTTGGGTTGACTAACGCACCGGCAGCATTCATGGACATGATGAATCGGGTTTTCCAGCAGTTTTTGGATCAGTTTGTTGTGGTATTTATAGACGATATTTTGGTATACTCAAAGTCAGAGGAGGATCATGATGCGCATTTGCGAGTAGTGTTGCAGATTTTGAGGGAAAAGTAACTTTTTGCCAAATTTAGTAAATGCGAGTTCTGGCTTAGGGAGGTGACTTTCTTGGGTCATGTTGTATCAGTCGAGGGGATTAGAGTAGATCCTCGGAAGATTGAGGCAGTGTTGGATTGGAAGCCACCTAAGTCAGTGGCTGAGATTCGGAGTTTTCTAGGTCTAGCGGGGTATTATCGAAGGTTTGTGGAAGGATTTTCTTTGATTGTCGCACCTATGACTAAGTTGTTGAGGAAAGGAGTTCCATTTGTGTGGATCGAGAAGTAGCAAGAAAGTTTTGACAAGTTGAAGAAGATTCTGATCAAGCTCCGCTTTGATTCAACCCGAGGCGAGCAAGTAATTCACGGTTTCATCGTGACGCATCACATCTTGGTTTGGGATGTGTCTGATGCAGGAAGGAAAGTAGTGGTTTATGCATCTCGACGCTTGAGACCACATGAGGTTAATTATCCGACGATGACTTGGAATTAGCGGTGATGGTTTTCGCTTTGAAGATTTGAAGACACTATTTGTACGGAGAGAAGTCGATAGTCTACACGGATCACAAAAGTCTTAAGTATCTTCTGACTCAGAAGGATTTGAACTTGAGACAGCGTAGATGGATTGAGTTGTTGAAGGACTACGACTGTTCGATTGAGTATCATCCCGGCAAGGCTAACGTGGTGGCAGACGCGTTGAGCCGTAAGGTTGTATCTGACTTAAGATCGATGTTTGCTCGTCTTAGCTTATATGACGATGGAAGTCTTTTGGCTGAATTGCAAGTCAAGCCGACTTGGTTAGAGCAAATCAAGGAGAAACAGTTAGAGGATGATGGTTTGAATGATCGGAGATTGCAAGTTCAGAACGGAGGTTTAGAGAATTATAGTTTGTCCAGTAATGGAGTCCTGTGTTTTCAAGGGAGAGCTTGTATGCCGAAGGATGTAGAGTTGAGGCAAAGGATTCTTCGGGACGCACATAGCAGCCCATATGCTATGCATCCCGGAGGTAGCAAGATGTATCGGGATTTGAGAGAGCAGTTTTGGTGGCCAGGTCTGAAGCGGGAGGTAACCGAGTTTGTGGGTAAATGTCTGACGTGTCAGCAGGTCAAAGCTGAACATCAGTTGCCGTCTGGGTTACTTCAGCCGGTGAAGATTCCACAGTGGAAGTGGGAAAGAATCACTATGGACTTTGTCAGTGGATTACCTCTTACACCTAGTAAGAAGGATTCATTTGGGTGATTGTAGATCGTCGACCAAGTCACTCATTTCATTCCTAGTAAGGGTAGATTACTCGCTTGGAGGTTAGCTAAGTTGTATGTGGTCGAGATAGTGAGGTTACACGGTGTGCCGTTGTCGATCATCTCGCATGAGATCCCGAATTACGCCGAGGTTTTGGAAGCGTTACATCAAGCTTTGGGTACGCGGTTGGATTTCAGTACCGTATTTCATCCACAGTCTGACGGGCAGTCGAAAAGGGTCATTCAGATTTTAGAGGATATGCTGAGAGGATGTGTTTTGGACTTTCAAGGCAGCTGGGAAAGTTTTTTTGTTAGAATGAGTTCGCATACAACAATAGTTATCGAGCAAGTATTAAGATGGCACCATATGAGGCATTGTATGGTAGGAAGTGTCGCACACCTACATGTTGGACAAATTGGGTGAGCGTCGATGTTAGGACCAGAGTTGGTTGCGGCCGAGGATAAGGTGAAATTGATTCAGCTCGTCAAGAAAGCTTCGGATAGGCGTAAGTCTTATGCCGATCTCAAGCGGAGGATTTAGAGTTTGCCATGGGTGACAAAGTTTTTCGAAGGTCTCGCCATGGAAGAAAGTGTTAAGATTTGGGAGAAAAGGCAAGTTAAGTCCAAGGTTCATTGGGCGTTTAAGGTGTTGAGACGAGTGGGACCAGAGCTTATCGCCTTGAGTTGCCGTGAGAATTGAGCCAGATTCACGATGTGTTACATGTCTCTATGCTTAGACGCTATTGTTTTGATCCATCGCATGTCGTGGCAGTAGAGGAAATAAAAGTGAATCCAGATTTGACGATAGAAGAAGAACTTGTGCAGATTCTTGATTGAGATGTAAAAAGTTCTACGGAGGAAGACAGTTCCTTTAGTGAAAGTCTTATGGTGGAATCATGGCGTGGAAGAAGCTACTTGGGAACCGGAGGATGCGATGAGGCAGCAGTATCCTCAACTCTTTTGATCAGGTAATTTCGAGGATGAAATTTCTTAAGGGGGTAGAATTGTAATATCCTAAAATTTGAGTATCTTTTGTGTTGGCGTGGGTATGAATTTTTGTGTGTTAACATAGTCTTGTGAAGGCTTGATTTTATTTAGAAAACTAGAATAATTTTTAGTATGGTTTATTTAATGAAGTGGATTAAGTGAGTTTGACACTTAAGTTAATTTAAGTGTTAAATTAAAGCACATGAGGAGTTAGTGGCAAAGTGGTTATGGCGTTTGGATGGTTGCTTGAGGATAGAGGTTCGAGTAGCATGTTTAGCATTTTGAAGGTTTATTTTTGAATCCTTGCTTTGATGGACGGTCAAACTTATTTATGATAGGTTGGACTCTTAACTTTTGGTAAGTTGAATATTTGTTTAAGGAAAGCATGAAATTGGGGATAAGAATCTTAAGGTTTTGGTATGATAAGGGGACAAAAGGCATGAAATATGGAGGATGTTTTGGAAAGTATTCCTAGGCCTTTAGTGCATGTCTGTGGACGGCATGGGTGTTTAGGGGGTGGCGAATGTTGTTAGGTGGTTTGGGGGTATAGTTAGCCAACTTTTGTATTTGTGCATCTTTTGGTATTGTTTTTCTTTCTCTCCAAAACTCCCACCTTGGTAGAATGTCTATTGTGCTTTTGGTGCAAATTTGCCTTTGGTTTTAGCCTTATTTTGTTTGAACCAAATACCATCTTCTTTCTTTCATTTGCTCTTTTGAAACCGAAACTACAATTGAACTTTGTGCATTTTGTGCACTTTCTTTTGGCAAAGAAGTGTTTGGCGAACCTCTCTCCCATATTTCTCTCTTTTCTTCTCTTGAGATTGGTTCATAATCACATTTTCTTTTATTCTCTCTTGGCCGAATTTCTCTCTTCTCTAAACTCCCTTTTCTTTTCTCCATTATTGCTAAAATCGAACTCTCTCTCTCTCTCTATTTCATTCTCTTTTCTACTCACATACTTTCTCACTTTTATACACATATCTTTCTTCTTTCATAACCATATTGCCGAAACTTCCCACCCTCTTTAAGTCTTTGTTTTGGCCGAATATGCAAGGGTAGGTTCTCTTTGGTTTTTCTCCAATCAATTTTGGATAATAGGTAAGTATTCATGATCGTATGTCCTTCAATTCTTTTCTCTTTTCGAAGTTATTTTCTTGTGGACAAAGGTCGAATCTTTAGGCATTGGTTTGCAAGGTTCTAACCATTCTAAGAATCGATTTCTTATAGGCTCCTCGGGACGTTGGAAGCAATCAATCTAAGCCTCATATCTTGACTATCGCTTTTGGGTAAGTTTAGGTAAAACTTGGTTTTCAAGTGATAACTCATTGATTTAGTGGTAGGGCGAATGGCCTTTGTTTATAATTTAAGTATTGGCCGATTGTAGGACAAGGTGATCTAGTGCGATAGATCGGATCTCCGGAAGTTAGTTCTTGCTTTGGTGAAAAGTGTGTATCTTACACACTTTATAACTTGGTTTATATATGTATTTATGTGTGTTATAACTAATCATATTATGAAAGTGGGAAAACGATGAGATTTGGATATGATACCATGATGGTATGAATGAGGATTTGGGTAAGTCCGCTTCGATATGTTGTAAATACATGTGGATAGAAATCATGATCTATTTATGATATATTTGTTATGAGATACATATCAAAGTATATTGACATGATTTGTTTATTTATTGCATTGGCATGGGCAATATGAGAGGAGGGAAGATTGATATCGTGACTTGGTCACCAAAGATTTGGTATCACATTCGTGTCTTCGGACACCGAGGTTTGGCACCTCATAGCGACTCGTCCCCTGTGGTTAACACCACCGTGGGTTGGCCCCACTTTTGAGATATGGGATCGCCGCCATGATTTGGTATCACACGGGTTGGCCCCACAGATGGATTATTCGTGACTTTGGTCACCAAAGATTTGGTATCACATTTATATCGTGACTTGGTCACGGTGGTTTGGCACCACCAAAGGTTTGGTACCACATGGGGTAGAAAAGGAGTTATGGATGGCTAGGTTGGGTGCATTATACATATATGTTGCTTTGTTATAATTTGTGTAAGTATGTGGTATTTACCCGGAGAGGAATATGCATCGAGTCTTGGTGACTCACCTTCTCCTTATCTTTTCAGTGATTCGTGAGTTTGCGGATGAGAAGCCGGATGAACTCGAGGAGGCCATGCGATAAAATTTGGTTTTACATGAACTTCCATTTGGGTACTTTATTTTAATTTGGTTTTCATATTTTTATGGATTTGTAATAAAGCCTGCTTAATTATGTTATGGATTATTTTATGTTTTGAATATGTTTAAAATATGGCTTATAAATTACTTGGTTAATTTAATAATTGAGCCCAAAGTTTTCTAAATTAAAAACTCGCAATGGTTTTAAAAATCTTACCATCGGGTAACATGAATAGTTCAATAGTAAAATTACAAGTTAAATGTTTTTAACAAATTAAGTGATTTCCAAAATTCAAGTTTCTATACTCAATTGCAAACGGATTTTCAAAATGATATTTTGAATTTTCTTAAAAAATATAAATGTTTTCTATCCTATGATTTATCAACTAAGTTTTAAAGTTTTATGTAATTTCAAGAAAATTTCAGCTTTTAACTTATTTTCGACAAATAAAGAATTACAAAGAGTTTTTCACAAAACTTAATTGTTAATTCGATTCTTTCAAAAATTATTTTCCTTAGTGACATACCGATTCTATTAGTGGCGTATTGACCGGGTTTGGGGTGTTACATTTTGAAAGTTTCATCGTGGAAGAAAATACTTAGATTTTGGTCATAAAGGCAAGTTGAATCCGAAGTATATTGGATTGTATTAGAATATAGAGCGTATCGGGCTGGTTGTTTATTGACTACTGTTGCCACCTGAGCTAGAAAGGATCCACAATGTATTCCATGTTTCGATGCTTCGTAGATATCGATCTGATCCCTCACATGTGATTAGTCCGACAGAGATTGAGATTAAGCCTGATATGACATATGAAGAAGAACCGATTCATATTCTGGCTCGCGTGGTTAAAGAATTGCGAAATAAGAAAATTTCGTTAGTTAAGGTACTGTGGCATAAACACGGAGTTGAGGAAGCAACTTGGGAGCCAGAGGATGCAATGAAAGAGCGTTATCCGAACTTATTCACCGGTAAGATTTTCGGGGATGAATATCCCTAAGGGGGAGAGTTGTAACAACCCGATTTTGACCCTAATCAGAATAGTGGTTTGGGACCAAAAATCTGAGTCTGAAAAATATTTTAAAATTATTTTCGTGTTTATTATGTGTGAATTTGCTTGTGTGAAATTTTCATGTTTTAATTTTGTTGTTTGAGTGTCCAATTAAATAAAAGGGCTTAATCGTGTAAAATGAAAATTTGATGGTTAAATATGAAAGTGCCTAATTGTTGTTGTCTTTTTAATATGGAGGCTTTATGTTGCAATTTAGCCATAAATGAATGTAGTGGGCGGCATATGTTTATATTATATAGTTTTGTTATTAATTATAAAAGTTATAAAAGTTTAAATAATAAATAGTATATTATAAGGTTATTGTAATAAAAGAAAACATAAGAAAGTGGCCATATTCATCTTTTTGTGCCGAAACTAAAAGAAAAAAAAGGAAATAATAAGAACAAGCCACATTCGGCCATAGCCAAGCTTGATTAAGGTATGTAATTAGCTCGGTTTTTGATAATTTTTACGTTTTTGAGATCGTTGCTAAGTTATCTTCAAAGCCCATGTCTTAATTTTTGAATTTGATGATGATTTTGTGTTTTGCCATTGATGAGTTTATGAGTTTTATGATGCTAGTTGATGAATTATGAAATATATGTGCTAGATTAATATGTTTTGTCTTTGAATTTTTTGATGAATTTGAGTAATTAGGGTTAAATTGTAAAATAAATTTTGAGGACTAAAATGTGAAATAAATGAAATGTATGGACTTGTAAGGGCATGGGTGATATTCGGCCTAGCTATGGTGATGTGAAAATTTGTGTTTTATGCAATAGGGATTAAATTGCAAAAAGTGTAAAATATCAGGGGCAAAATGGTAATTTGCCTATTTATGTGTTTTTGGTTTAAATTGAATGGAATTATGTTTAAATAAGTTTAATTTGAATATGTTAGATCAAGAATTGAAGAAAACGAGTTTGGATCGGGGAAAAACAAAAATAATCAAATATCTGTATATTCATCCGTCGACATCCGAGGTAAGTTTATAAGCAATAAACGTTGTTGAATTTGAATGTGTATGATTTTTATATATTGAATTTAATTGTATGAATTTCTATGGTTGAAGCTGAATGCATGAATGTCTATGAAATTTGGGAATATATTCGGTTCAATTGAGATATGAATTATGAATAAGAATAACTTTGTAACAGTGATATATCAGGCTTATTGCCTAGCAGGCTTGATGCCGGTGTATGATGTCCAGCTTATTGCCTAGCAGGATTTTTGCCGGTGTTTGAATCAGGTTTATTACCTAGCGGGCTCTATGCCGATGTTTTATACAAGGCTTTATGCTTAATGAATTTTATGTGAGCAACGGTAAAAGCAATCAAATGTCTTAAGTGAGCTAAAGCATTCAGGTATGTGAATATGGTTATTCTATCCAAAATGAAAGTTAATTGATTGAAAGATATGTGATAGAAATGTTTTGTGACGATATTAAAAATGTATGAAACTATGAGTAAGGTATTCGGTTTTATGATAAGTATAAGTATGCTTTTAAAAGTTTGAATGAAGTGATTGTATATATATATATATATGAATATCTATATATAATCGATTATCTATGATATTATGACTTTGAAATTGGAGAAAATATTGATAATTTATTTATATGGTATATTCGCCATGGTATATTGAGGTATAAATATATGTTTGATTCGGTTATTTTATAAATGAGTCGTATGTATGAGGTTTATTTGTTAAATGAAAAATAAGGTAAGTGAAATTACTTAATGAGGAACATGGATTATATGAGAAAAGTGATTGTATATGTGTATGTGATTAACTAAATTTGGTCTGTTTGAATTGAATTATATATGTTTCTATGATGAATTATTTGCTTATGGCTTACTAAGCTTTCAAAGCTTACTTTGTGTATTTTTCTTATGTTTATAGAGTTTCGGAGACTTGCTCGGGTTGGAAGTCGAAGGAGATCTCATCACAGTATCTAGTTTTCGCTTCGGTAAATAAATGCTTGGAGATTTGGTTATGTGGCATGTATAGACTAGCTTTGATATGGTTGGTTTTGAAATTGTATATATATAGCCACGCGAAAATGGCTTGATTATGATGTTAATGGTTGCATATTCGGTCATGTCTTAAGTTTAATTTGGAGGTATGTTTCACGGTAAATATGTTTGTGATGTGGTTCTATGATTTGGCAATGAGATATGGTAAGTATGAAGTATAATCGGCTTTATAGTTAGCTCATTTTGGAAGTATGAAAAGTGGCATAATTTGGTTTGGTAATATAGTAAAATGATGAAAATATATTTGATTGAGTATTAGTTATATAGATTCGGTTTGAAATGGCAAAATATACACATATAATATGCTTGAATGGTTGGATTTTTAGGTACAGTTCATGATGGAAAATCATGATTATATTTTGAGTATGTTTGATGGCCATTTGAATAGCTAAAAGTGACATATTTGTTTTGATATTAGGTTATGAGATAGCATGCTTAGATTAAAATGCGAGTGATGGTAATGTTATGACTTATTATGGTTAAATTGATGACCGAATAAGTGTGTATTTGAATGGTTGGACATTTAAGGTTTAAACATGATAATTTGCACGCGAAATAGGTATGCTTGAAATGTCATTTGTGTTCAAAAAGGGACAACTTTTATTTTGATAAAATGGGTATAGATTTAATAGGTAATTTGCTAGCTGAATAAATGAAGAAATGAGTGGCTAGGTATATATTAATTTGGATAGGTTGTTAAAGATGCAAATTGGGTGTATTATAATTTGCCTTAGTGAAACACCCCAAACCCGGCCCACGAGCCTTGACCGGATCTGGTATGTTCCCCGGTGTAAACCGTTTCAAATTCTTTTGTTACTTAGGAAAAACTTGTGTGTTTTGAAAGAAAGATTGTTTTGGGTTGGGCTTGAGTTGAGAACAAGTTTAATTCATTGTTAAAAATCCTTTACTTTAGGTGACAAATCGTTTGGGCTTTGTTTTAAAAAAAATTGATTTACTTAATCTTTTAATAAATAAGGTTTGTAAGCTTAACAGATAAAAAATGTAATAAAATATTTCTACTAAGGCCTTATTACATCAAATAATTCCCAAAATTTAAATTCAAAATACTTAAAGTAAAATAGTCCAAATAAAAGAAATCAACTTCACATGGCCTCCACTAAGCATCTGCACGTCCCGTCCATCACCGATCGTCACCTAAAAAATAATCCCACAAGGGTGAGTCAATGACTCAATGTGTAACCAACACTAAAATTTAATAATTCAGCATACATTATCATACATGTTCATAAACAAATAAAATAATGATGCAACCCAACCCAAACCTAGATAGCCATTCGCCACACGTCCCCTGCACTAACCTGCACAACCGTGGGGACTACTAAGTCAACCCTCCATCCGCTACACACCATCGAAGGCGTCATTTGACGCGTGCTCATCGCCTCTTATAAAATTCATGGTCTTAGGTCACCACATTTAGAATTCGTGGTCTTAGGTCACCACATTCAGATTTCGTGGTCTTAGGTCACCACATTAACTTCCCCTTTTCATATGACCCATATGCCCCATATTATACATATCATGCAATATCATACCTTAATTCACATTCTTACCAGTTTTCACATGTTAAAAATAACATATGTTCATAATCCTAGTAGGAGTAGGAAACGTACCTGAGTACTTTTGTACCATAACATGGTACCTTAGCCATATTCACATTCTTATAAACATACGCATATTAATTATTGCCATAAATCTTATTAAAAAGTAGTGTTGAGTACACACCTGATTCGCTTAACAATTCCACTGAAATCCCGAATTTCGATCTTAGATCTTTAACTCCCTACATTCGGCCCATATTAAAGATTTAATGAAAAACTCATTCGGCCATAAAACCAAATCCTAGTAGGATTTGTGCACTAAAACTTACCTTAATGCCGATTTGCTTATCACCAAATCCAAAAACTTTGCTATTCTCCTCCTTGTATTCTACCAAACACCGGATCTCTACATAGGTTAGTTTCACTTTTTAAACAAAGTAAGAGATAGATCTAGATATCCAAAATAGGCCTTGGCGAATATACCTATGTGCTTACCTTCCAAATCTTAAATCCGGAAATAATCTTTTGTCTTAGGTGTCAGTAAAATCCCTATAATCATATGTTAGATCGATTTTAACACTTAATCACTATTAAATGGCCTTTGGTCAATGTCAAAGTGTTACTCACCTTAGATCCTTGAAATCCCGAAAGCACTATTTGACTATGGAGATGTCGACAATAGCAGAGATCCCGGAGAACCTTCAAGTTTTGTCCAAAGATCACTAATAAGATTAATACCTTGATTTAGACAATACTAAAAGTAGAAGAATGGAAACCGAATTTTGATCTTACCCTTACTTGAAGAAATCGACAGCACCTATGCTTGGAGCTCCTCAAAGATTCGGCTATAGAGTCTTGAAGACTAGTCGACTATAGCATAGAGGTGTGTCAACACTTTTGATTCTTGAGGCTTAAAGAATCAGTAATGGGGGATAAAGAAGAAGTAGATTTTGGCTGGACAAAAGAAAAAGAGAAGAGAGAATTTTGCTTAGCGAATTCGGCAGAGAATAGGAGGGAAGAAAAGTGTGAAGAATGGCCTTATTTTCTCCTATTTGCCGAAACTATTACCCCAAGAGTCCCCCATTCGGCCATCTCTTCCATTCCTAACTTTTCTCTTTATCTCTTCATAAACAGTTTAGGCATATGTTCACATATTACATGCATATTCATATAACAGATAGGAAATAATTATGCAACCCAACCCAAACCTATATGCCATCCGCCACACGCCCCTGCACCAACCTCGCATCGTGGGGACTACTAAGTCACCCTTCATCCGCTACACACCATCAAGGCGGTCATTGCAATGACACGCTCATCGCTCTTATAAAATTGTGGTCTTAGGTCACCACATTTAGAATTCGTGGTCTTAGGTCACCACATTCGGATATCGTGGTCTTAGGTCACCACATTCAGATTTTGTGGTCTTAGGTCACCACATTAACTTACCCTTTTCATATAACCCATATGCCCCATATTTCATACACATTATGCAATTTCATGCCTTAATTCACATTCTTACCGGTTTTCACATCATCCTAGTAGGAGTAGGAAACGTACCTGAGTACTTTTGTACCATAACATGGTACCTTAGCCATATTCACATTCTTATAAACATACACATATTAATTATTGCCATAAATCTTATTAAAAAGTAGTGTGGAGTACACACCGATTCGCTAACAATTCCAATTGAAATCCCAAATTCGATCTTAGATCTTTAACTCCCTACATTCGCCCATATTAAAGATTTAATGAAAAACTCATTCGCCATAAACCAAATCCTAGTAGGATTTGTGCACTAAAACTTACCTTAATGCCGATTTGCTTATCACTCAAATCCGAAAACTTTGCTATTCTCTTCCTTGTATTCACCAAACACCGGATCTCTACATAGGTTAGTTTCGCTTTTTAAACAAAGTAAGAGATAGATCTAGATATCCAAAATAGGCTTTGGCGAATATACCTATGTGCTTACTTTCCAAATCTTAAATCCCGATCTTTTGTCTTAGGTGCTGTCAAAATCCTTATAATCATATGTTAGATCAATTTTAACACTTAATCACTATTAAATGGCCTTTGGTCAATGTCAAAGTGTTACTCACCTTAGATCCTTGAAATCCAAAAGCACTATTTGACTATGGAGATGTCGACAATAGCGAGAGATCCCTGAGAACCTTCAAGTTTTGTCCAAAGATCACTAATAGGATTAATACCTTGATTTCGACAATACTAAAAGTAGAAGAATGGAAACCTAATTTTGATCTTACCCTTACTTGAAGAAATCGACAAGACCTATGCTTGGAGATCCTCAAAGATTCGGCTATGGAGTCTTGAAGACTAGTCGACTATGGCCTAGAGGTGTGTCAACACTTTTGATTCTTGAGGCTTAAAGAATCAGCAATGGGGGATAAAGAAGAAGTAGATTTCGGCTTGACAAAAGAAAAAGAGAAGAGAGAATGTTGCTTAGGGAATTCGGCAGAGAATAGGAGGGAAGAAAAGTGTGAAGAATGGCCTTGTTTTCTCCTATTTACCGAAACTATTACCCTAAGAGTCCCCAATTCGGCCATCTCTTCCATTCCTAACTTTTCTCTTTATCTCTTCATAAATAAATAATCCAATTATCTCTTCTTTTATCCTTAAACCATTTATCTACTATTTATCCGAAATTTTAAAGAGAATAAAACTCCTCTTTCAAGTGCCTTAATGCCGTCCAACTCTCTTGTTCCTTGCACCAAAATAAAATTCCTTTGTTTGCTCCCTAAGTGACTCGAACCTAGGCTCCTTCCCCTTGATTGTGGCGTCACCTACTGGGCTTTAAGTGGTGCCTCCAAGCCACTTAAACAAGCCTATGTTTGTGTCAAACTTCTTCTATTAATTTTCTTAAGGCCACCTTGTTTTAGTTTCTCTTATACACTAAACATTTCTAAATCATTTCCTTACATTTCCGTGTTTCCAAAAATGTTCACTTTCCTCTTTTAACTTAAGTTTCCAAAATGTTCACTTTCCTCTTTTAACTTAACACTTCCAAGTTTCCAAATTATTCCTTTCCTCTTTAAACTTAACATTTCCAAGTTTCCAAAATGTTCATCATACATTCATAATACATAAGACATGCCATTTCAGTATAATTAAATCAAAATTACATAGGCTCATTTCCGTGATGTTACGCTTCTACCCCCTTAAAATAAATTTCGTCCTCAAAATTGCCTGGCTAAAATAAATGAGGGTACTGCTGTCGCATTGCCTCTTTTGGCTCCCACGAAGCTTCTTCCGATCCATGATTGTGCCACAACACTTTGACTAGAGGAACTGACTTCCTCCGTAATATTTTCACGTCTCGTTCCAAGATCTGAATCGGCTCATCCTCATAGGATAAGTCTGGCCTTAGCTCCACTTCTTCAACTGGTACCACATGGGACGGATCCGATCGGTAGCGACGTAGCATGGATACATGGAATACATCGTGCATCTGCTACAACTCTGGTGGCAACTCTAGCTGGTATGCCACTAGTCCAACTCGCTTCAACACTCGATAGGGTCCTATAAACCTTGGGCTTAACTTCCCTTTCTGACCAAATCTCATCACCTTCTTCCAAGGCAAAACCTTAAGAAATACTTGGTCTCCCACATCAAATTCAATCTCCTTTCATTTGAGATCTACGTACGACTTTTGTCTATCGGATGCTTCCTTTAACCGTGCCCGAATTATCTCAACCTTTTCTTCAGATTCTGCCACTAACTCTGGACCCAAAACTCGACGTTCTCCCAATTCCATCCAACATGTAGGAGTCCGACACTTCCGACCATACAGCGCTTCATAAGGTGCCATTCGAATACTTGCCTGATAGCTGTTGTTGTAGGCAAACTCTGCTAAAGGCAAATACTCCTCCCAACTTCCTCTAAAATCCATCACACAGCCCCTCAACATATCCTCCAATACTTGGATTACCCGTTCAGATTGCCCGTCTGACTGAGGATGAAAGGCCGTAGTGAAATCTAACTTAGTGCCTAAAGCTTGATGAAGTGCCCTCCAAAATTGAGACGTAAATCTTGGGTCTCTGTCCGAAATGATAGACACCGGCACTCCATGTAGCCTCACAATTTTCGCCACGTATAACTTAGCCAATTTCTGAAGAGAATAATCAACCCTTACCGGGATAAAGTGCGCGGACTTGGTCAAACGGTCCACTATTACCCATACTGAGTCCTTCTTAGTAGGCATAAGGGGAAGCCCACTAACGAAGTCCATGGTAATTATTTCCCACTTCCACTGCGGAATCTCGATTGGCTGAAGCAATCCCGATGGAACTTGGTGTTCAGCCTTAACTTGTCGACACATCGACACTTGCCAACGAAGTTCAAGAATTTCCTTTTTCGCACTGTGCCACCAAAATCGCTCCTTAGATCCCTGTATGACTTGATGCCTCCGGGATGCATAGCATAAGGGCTACCATGCGCTTCCAGAAGAATCTTCTATCTTAACTCCTCGTCCCTCGGCATACAGACCTTTCCTTTAAGTACAATACTCCCTCATCACTAACACCATAATCCTCTAACTCTTCGTTCTGTACTTGTTGTAGCTTAGCACTTAAGTTCTCATCAGCCAACTGTCCTTCTTTCACTTCATTCAACCACGCTGGCTTGACTTGCGCTTCGCCAACAAAGCTTCCATCATCATACAAACTTAAATGGGCTAACATTGCCTCAGATCCGACACAACCTTCCTAGGCTAGGGCATCCGCCACTACATTCGCCTTGCGGGTGATATTCTATCAAATACCATAGTCCTTCAAAGAATTCAACCCACCTTCACCGCCTCAAGTTTAACTCCTTCGAGTCAAGAAATACTTGAGACTCTTGTGGTCTGTGTAGATTGTCGACTTTTCACCATAAAGGTAGTGCCTCCATACCTTAAGAGCGAAGACCACTGCTTTGCTAATTCCAAGTCGTATGTTGGGTAATTTGTAACACCCCAAACCCGGTCTATGCATTAAGACTAGATTTGGTTTGTTACCTGAATCGAGCTGTGTTTAAATCTTCAATAAGTTGAAAGCTACAATATTATTTATAGGATTTATAAAATTAGAAGAGTATTTGCATTTGATAAATATTAGAAAACATTAGTTGAAAATCATGTATTATCAAAAGCTTTTAGGTATTTTAATTAAGAGTTAACAATAATAAAATGTTTATAAAAGAATTTCATATACTTGAAAACCCAAATTTATTTTAAAAAAACATCATATAATCATAGTCCATGTTCAAAAGTCCAAAGTATAGTTTAAAACCCAACACACATAAAATCCATAAATTATTTATAAAGGCCCTTATTACAATAACCCAAAATAGTAAATATACTTATTAAAAAGTCCAAAGTTTAAATAACCCATGTTTTGCAAGATGGCCTCCACGAAGTCATCCTCGGCCCAAGTCCACGCCAATTTCCATTACCCGAGATGGAAAAATTAAAAGGGTGAGTTACTTAGAACTCAAGTGTAACTCACTTACCACCATTATTGGGCCGATCGTCAAGATATTATGTTTGGGCTTGAGCCCAATTACGTAATTCAACAATATATCATAAAATAAAATAATTTAAAATGCATGTAAAATGAATTTCCCAACCAAACCTAATATCCATCCGCTAACACCCCTGCACCAACCATCACACCTGTGGGGATCGAGTCAACCCACCCGCCAACACACCTATCGTAGGCATTAAGCCTTTTTATAAATGTGGCAAAGCCACCGAACTAGAGGCAATAAGCCATAATTGTGGCGAGCCACCGAACTAGAGGCAATAAGCCATAATTGTGGCGAGCCACGAACTAGATTTTGGCAACAGCCATTCTTCTCTTCATATACCCCACCCCATGCAAGTATGCTTATATAGCAAAATATAGTCATATAATAATTTTTAATTTAATTTATAACATTGGTGGGTTTTCATTAAACATTTCATTTGGCCCAAAATATATAACTTAGCAATTTGCCCATTTAGCGCTTTAGTGGGCTTTGGCCCATTTATCAAACTAGAGTATTTTTGGCCCAATTTATCGAACTAAAGTATTTTGGCCCAATTTATCGAACTAGAGTATTTTGGCCCAATTTATCGAACTAGAGTATTTTGGCCCAATTTATCGAACTAGAGTATTTTGGCTCAATTTATCGAACTAGAGTATTTTGGCCCAATTTCACGAAACATACAATTTTCGTAATAACAAATAATTTCTCGAGGGCGTTTTCATAATTTTCACGATTTAGTCGTTTTTACGTATTTTCGTCAAAATATCAGTTTTTATGTTTTTACCGATCTAGTCGTTTTTACGATTTTTACTTCCATATCGATATTGACATCCAACCGAAAAAAATAGTGTGAAGTTACACACCTCGATACCGAGAGTACTAATCCTTCTCGCTCCTCGGCACCTAAAACACATTTCGATCCGTTAGAATACTATTTCGTAAAAATATTCTTAATCGGTAATAGATCCAAAATCTTACCCTCTTGATTTTGAATCACTTCGATTTTCGCTTCTCCCGCTTATTGATTCGTTCGTCACGAGAATCCACCAACGATAATGGCTCTAAGTTCGTACTACTTGAATAATTGACTCCTTCTAAGATGGTCCACAACCCGTGGAAAATCCTGATCGTCGAAACCGCTCTTCGCTTAAATGGGGATTTACAGATCCGCCTCTTAAAGTGACTAACCACCGCCTTTTCTTCCCTATTTTGAAAGTCTTCACGATCAAAGGAGTATTAGTTAGATCTAAAATAATATCGAATAGTACTAGAGGCTTTTAAAAAAATGTGATTTCCTTACCACAAGAAATCGATTCCAACGTTTCTACGATTCTCCGATCTCTTGAGTTCCGATCTTCCGTTATTGCACTATATAATAACGAATGAAGCGTTATTAGAACGAATGTTTATTTCGATCCAAAAGGCCTTCATAACACCATTAACATTCGCCATAACACTTTAATAAAACGAAACGAAAAAGAAGAACCCTTACCTATAATCCACGATCAAGAAGAAAGGCTTGAGAAAAGGTGTTTGTGATAGTTGAAGATTTCGGCTATGTATGATCAAAAGGGAAAGAATTAAGATTCGGCTAAGGCACTCTAGTATTCGGCCAAGAGAGTGTTTTGATGGAGAAACTTTGATTGAAAAGAATTGAAATATGAAAAAGAGATGATGATTGTGTTATTTGATTTCAAAGAGAAGAGAAGAAAAATATGGATTTAGGAGAGAGTACATTCGGCCATGGTAAAAGAAAAGAGAGAGGATGGTTCTTTTTGGTATGGTTGATTTCGACACTCAAGGAAAAGACACAAAGAATGGCTAATAAAATAACAATGACCAAATGATCACAAAACTTGAGCTTTACCAATTGCAAAATTCGCCAAGATGAAAGTTGAAAGAGGAAAACAAAATTCTGCACAAGGTGCAAGGAATAACCAAAGAGAAAAAAGAATTCTAAGCCAAAACTAACACAAAATTTGGCTCCCTCCCTTTACTAAGTTGCCATCCAACACATGGTCAATTGGCCATGATTTGTTTCAAAATTTCCCTTGATATGTGCCTTATGTTCCCCTATCTTTCCTTAAGTATTTGATTCCATGCCATATGTTAACTATTTCCTTAAACCTTTGATACACTAACCAAAAATAACATGGTCAACACTTACCATATATGTTCTTGGCGACACTTGCTATCCATGTGCGAAAATTAAAATAAAAATTCATCTAGGTGCTAAACAAGGATTCGAACCTCTTCCCTCTTGCTATAACCCATGCGCCAACTCCACCATGCCATGTACTCAACTTATGACACTCATTAACACTTAATTTAACTTAAGTCTTAATGACCTTTGCTTCTCTTCAATAAATTCTCAATTATTAAATTTTATTCCTTATCCAAATTATGCTATATTCCTCTTTAGGACTTCAATAAGCACTAAAATAAAAGTAAGGAAATTTTCCTTTAAAATCTAAACACCAATTCATGCAATATATAAACACTCGAATTTTTAGGGTGTTACAACTCTACCCTCCTTAAAGAAAATTTCGTCCTCGAAATTTACACGTTGAAAGAGGTGAGGTATTGTTGCTCAATTGCATCTTCGCTCCCACGTAGCTTCCTCCACTCCGTGGTTACGCCATAGAACTTTGACCAACGGCACGGTTCTTTTCTTAGCACCTTGACATCTCGGTCTAAGATTTCCACCGGTTCTTCTTCAAAAGACAAATCAATTCAGCTCCAATTCTTCTACTGGATAATGTGCGAAGGATCCGATCTATAATGCCTCAACATGGAAACATGAAAACATTATGGATTTGATCCAATTCGAGGTAACTCAATCTGATAAGCCATCGGACCAACACGCTTCAAAGACACGATAAGGTCTAATGTATCTAGGACTTAACTTGCCCTTCCTTCCGAATCAAGATCTTTTCCAAGGAGATACCTTCAAGAAAACCCGATCCCCACATCATACTCGATATCCCTTCGCTTCAGTCCGCATACGACTTACATCTATCTCGAGGCTTCTTTCAACCGTGTTCGAATAACTTTTACCTTATCCTCCTGTCCTCGATATCATCTCAGACCTAACATCTCGTCTTTCGCCTTCAACTCACCCAACAATAGGAGAACGACACTTACGACCATACAATGCCTCGTAAGGTGCCATCTGAATGCTAGACCGATAGTCGTTGTTATACGCTAATTCTCGCCATGGTAGATAATCTTCCCAACTACCCCTGAAGTCTATTACACATCCCCTTAACATATCTTCCAATATCTAAATTACTCTCTCCGACTGACCATCAGACTGAGGATGAAAAGCCATACTGAAGTTCAGCTTTGTCCCCAAGGCTTCATGCAGAGCTTTCCAAAATCGTGATGTAAACCTAGGGTCCCTATCCGATATAATAGATACAAGTACCCTATACAACCTCACAATTTCGGATACATACGCCGCTTAACTTCAGAATGAATAATCCAGACGGAATTTGGCGGAAATGAGCGGTCTTCACAACCGATCAACAATTACCCACACGTAATTTTTCTTAGTAGGTGTTAAAGGTAACCCACTAACAAAATCCATGGTTATCCGTTCCCATTTCCAAAGAGGAATTTTTATCGGTTGTAACAACCTGCACGGTAATTGATGTTCGCCTTCACTTGTCGACAAGTCAAACATTTTCCCACAAATTCAAATTTCACGTTTCAACCTCGCCACCAATATCGCTCACGGAGATCTCGATACATATTATTTCCTCCGGATGCATAGCATAAGGGCTACTATCGCCTCAGAGAATCGCTTGCCTCGTGTCCAATCCTTAGGCATACATACTCTTCCTCGAAAGCATAACACACCTTCCGTGTTTATTCCAAAATCCTCAATTTCACCATTTTCAACTTGCCGAAGTAAAGGTCCCAACTTCTCATCTGATGTCTGTTTTTCCTTGATTTGTTCCAGCCACAGAGGCTTCAACTGAAGTTCTGCTAACAAACTGCCATCTTCGTACAGACTCAAATGGGCAAACAAAGCTCTTAATTCAGATATCGCTTGTTTACGACTTAACGCGTCAGCTACCACGTTAGCCTTTCCAGGATGATATTCGATCGAGAAATCATAATCTTTTAGTAATTCTACCCATCTTCTTTGTCTCAAATTTAACTCCTTTTGGGTAAGGAGGTATTTAAGACTCTTGTGATCCGTGTAGATTATAGATTTCTCACCATAGAGATAGTGCCTCCAAATCTTTAGAGCAAAGACAACGGCAGCTAACTCTAAATCATGCGTAGGGTAGTTTACTTCGTGTGGTCTCAATTGACGAGAAGCATAAGCCACCACTTTTCCATTTTGCATCAACACACAACCCAAACCCGTGTGAGACGCATCACAATAAACAATGTAAATTCTTTTCCAGCCTCCGGCTGAATCAAAACTGGAGCTTCCGTCAGGATCTTCTTCAATTTCTCGAAACTCTCTTGCTTTTCGGTCCAAATATACGGAGCTCCTTTCGCAATGCTTTAGTTAGGGTGCAGAATCAACGAAAACCCTCTACAAAACGCCTATAGTATCCACCAAACCCAAGAAACTCCGAATTTCACCACCGATGTTGGTGGTTTCCAATCCGTAATAGCCTCAATTTTTCGAGGATCCACCCTTATTCCTTCTACCGATACTACATGACCAAGGAAAGTCACTTCCTTAAGCCAAAATTCGTATTTACTAAATTTGGCATATAATTGTTTATCACGAAGTAGCTGTAATACTATCCGCAAATGCTAGTCATGTTCCTCCTCATTTCTCGAATAAACCAATATATAGTTTATGAACACTACCACAAACCGGTCTAAATATGGTTGAAAGACTCGGTTCATCATGTCCATAAATGCAGCTGGTGCATTGGTTAGTCCAAACGGCATCACTACAAACTCATAGTGTCCGTAACGTGTCCGAAATGCCGTCTTATAAATGTCCGCTTCTTTCACCTTGAGCTGGTGATAACCCGACCTCAAATCAATTTTGGAGAAAATCAAGCTCCTTTTAATTGATCAAACAGTCGTCAATTCTCGGCAGAGGATACCGATTCTTGATCGTCAATTTATTCAATTATCTCGTAGTCAATGCACATACGCATCGATCCATCCTTCTTCTTGACGAATGTAATCGGTGCTCCCCACGGAGACACACTTGGTCGAATAAATCCCGATCCAAGAATTCTTGAATTTGAGCTTTGAGCTCACCCAACTCCTTCGGTGCCATTCTATAAGGAGCAATGGACACCGGAGTCATCCCTGCAAAAGCTCAATGCCAAACTCTACTTCCCGATCCGAGGTATACCGGAAGTTCTTCTGAAATACATCGAAAATTCCTTCACCGTCCTCACATCATCCACAGATAACTCTTTAGCATCCAAAGCACGATAAAGGCTAGGATGCTCCATATCCTTTCCGCACCAACTTCTCGCTTTTAATGCAGATACCACATTTGCCGATAGTTCCTTCGCCACCAATCATTATGACTTCCTTATCATCCGAGGTTCTTATCGACATTCGCTTTTCAAAGACAATCCAATTCGCTCGATGTTTAACCAGCCAATCCATGCCTGTAATGAGATCGAACTCACGAAAAGGTAGTTCCATCAAGTTTGCTAAGAATATCTCCTCTTGAATTTTTAAGGCACGTCTTTAAATATTTTATTAACAATTACGATCATCCTAAAGGACTAATTATCGTCATCTCACTATCGGTAATTTGATTCTAATTTCGTGTTTCGATATGGCACTAGATACATATGAATGGGTAGAGCCAATATCTATTAGGGCAATAACAGTACATCAAAAATGAAGAACGTATCAGCTTATCACATCCGGTGCATTGCCGTCCTCGTGGCCTAATCGCATAGACCACCCAAGCCGCTCTTGCATCTGCATTTCCTCTATGACCATTGCCTCGACCCGGTGCACCTTGACCACGACCAGCCCCATTACCACCACGACCTGGTCCACGACCTCTCGGTCAGCTGACACCTCTACCTCTGGCCATTTGGCATCATTATTACGAACTTCTTGAGTCGTATCCATACATTGAGGACAATTTTTGTACTGATGATCCATTGAACCGCATTTATAGCATGCACCCGTTTTCCTCCAACATTCTCCAAAATGTCTTTTCCCACACTCAGTGCAATCTCGACTCCGATTATTTGTTACCGGGGTTCTACCTTGAACTGATTCATCATTCTGAGGTTTCTTCTGGAATCTCTTTGACGAACCGCATCTTGTGGTCTCTCTCTTGTTTTGAAATTTTTCTGGTTACTGTTCAATTCTTAGCCTCTTCGCTATTTTGGCCTTCTCCACGAGAGTCGAAAAATTTCTAACTTGTTGTGGAGCAATCGAACCCTCACCATCATTAAGTCCATCCTCAAAACGCACACAACGCTCGTGATCTGCTACAATTGTCCCGCATAACGGCTCGACGTAAAAACTTCGACTTCATATGTTGCACTCTTACTTCCTTGGACAAGATTCGAAATTCTTTCCTTCGAAAGTCTACATAACTTTCGTTCCAACGTATTTTCCTTGGAAGGCGGCTTTAAAGAATTCCCAATTAATCGGTCTGACTTGGTGCCTTCTCGAATAGTGAGCCACCATCGACACGCCTCATCTCTTAACAAGGATACAGCCTCCTCGCGCTTTTGCTCGACAAGACATTCCATATCATCCATAATCCATTCCACGACTTGAGCCAAGATTCACTACATTCGAGCTACACCGAGACTCCTAAAACTTCGCATTATTTGCCTTAAGTCGCCTGAAATTGACCCACGAGTTGTTGGCCCAATTCTAGCTCCAATGACCCTTTCCAAGACTCGCAGCATTGCTTGAGTCAATGCATTATCTTCTTTCATGTGATCGCGTGATCCCGTCTCACTTTCAATTGACGCAGGTGCGTCTACTTTTGGCATATGATTTGGTGCTTCAGTCGTACCACGGCCACGTCTACCACGTCCACGACCACGTCCTCTAGTGCTCATGATAGCTCGTTCGTTTTTATCTGATTACAAGTTTTATGAATCGTAAAATTTGTTTCGCTATTTATTAACGATATTTTATGAGATTTGAGATATAAAGTTGTTTTTCGCAACATATCCTATAGTCTCAATCTCTACGGTTTTCACATCTAAAACTAGAAGTTTTAGAGTGTTCCTATGATTATATTATAGTAATTACTAAGCAATAAATACTTACTTGACTTGTTGCTTGGATGCTTGTGGTGCCATATTGATCAAAAAATTTGAACGATTTCATACGTAAATTATTTACGAACCCAAACCACGGTGAAGTTTTTGAAACTGCTCGATATTACCACTAAATGTAACACCCCAAACCCTGTCTATGCTTTAAGACTAGATTTGGTTTGTTACCGAATCGAAATGTGTTTAAATCTTCAATAAGTTGAAAGCTACAATATTATTTATAGGATTTATAAAATTAGAAGAGTATTTGCATTTGATAAATATTAGAAAACATTAGTTGAAAATCATGTATTATCAAAAGCTTTTAGGTATTTTTAATTAAGAGTTAACAATAATAAAAATGTTTATAAAAAGAATTTCATATACTTGAAAACCCAAATTTATTTTTAAAAAAACATCATATAATCATAGTCCATGTTCAAAAGTCCAAAGTATAGTTTAAAACCCAACACACATAAAATCCATAAATTATTTATAAAGGCCCTTATTACAATAACCCAAAATAGTAAAAATACTTATTAAAAGTCCAAAGTTTAAATAACCCATGTTTTGCAAGATGGCCTCCACGAAGTCATCCTCGCCCAAGTCCACGTCAATTTCCATTACGTGAGATGGAAAAATTAAAAGGGGTGAGTTACTTAGAACTCGATGTGTAACTCACTTACCACCATTATTGGGCGGATCGTCAAGATATTATCTTTGGGCTTGAGCCCAATTCTGTAATTCAACAATATATCATAAAATAAAATAATTTAAAATGCATGTAAAATGAATTTCCCAACCAAACCTAATATCCATCCGCTAACACCCCTGCACCAACCATCACACCCGGGGATCGAGTCAACCCACTCCGCCAACACACCAATCGTAGGCATTAAGCCTTTTTATAAATGTGGCAAAGCCACGAGAACTAGAGGCAATAAGCCATAATTGTGGCGAGAGCCACCAAACTAGAGGCAATAAGCCATAATTGTGGCAGAGCCACCGAACTAGATTTTGGCAACAGGCCATTCTTCTCTTCATATACCCCACCCCATGCAAGTATGCTTATATAGCAAAATATAGTCATATAATAATTTTTAATTTAATTTATAACATTGGTGGGTTTTTCATTAAACATTTCATTTGGCCCAAAATAAATAACTTAGCAATTTGCCCATTTAGCAGTTTAGTGGGCTTTGGCCCATTTATCAAACTAGAGTATTTTTGGCCCAATTTATCGAACTAGAGTATTTTGGCCCAATTTATCGAACTAGAGTATTTTGGCCCAATTTATCGAACTAGAGTATTTTGGCCCAATTTATCGAACTAGAGTATTTTGGCCCAATTTATCGAACTAGAGTATTTTGGCCCAATTTATCGAACTAGAGTATTTTGGCCCAATTTATCGAACTAGAGTATTTTGGCTCAATTTATCGAACTAGAGTATTTTGGCCCAATTTCACGAAACATACAATTTTCGTAATAACAAATAATTTCTCGAGGGCATTTTCGTAATTTTCACGATTTAGTCGTTTTTACGTATTTTCGTCAAAATATCAGTTTTTACGTTTTTACCGATCTAGTCATTTTTACGATTTTTACTTCTATACCGATATTGACATCCAACCGAAAAAAATAGTGTGAAGTTACACACCTCGATACCGGTAGTACTAATCCTTCTAGCTCTCGGCACCTAAAACACATTTCGATCCGTTAGAATACTATTTCGTAAAAATATTCTTAATCGGTAATAGATCCAAAATCTTACCCTCTTGATTTTGAATCACTTGATTTTCGCTTCTCTCCGCTTATTGATTCGCTCGTCACGAGAATCCACCAACGATAATGGCTCGGAAGTTCGTACTACTTGAATAATTGACTCCTTGAAGATGGTCCGCAACCCGGTGGAAAATCCCGATCCGTCGAAATCGCTCTTCGCTTAAATGGGGATTTACTGATTCGCCCTCTTAACGTGACTAACCACCGCCTTTTCTTCCCTATTTTGAAAGTCTTCACGATCAAAGGAGTATTAGTTAGATCTAAAATAATATCGAATAGTACTAGAGGCTTTAAAAAATGTGATTTCCTTACCACAAGAAATCGATTCCAACGTTTCTACGATTCTCCGATCTTTTGAGTTCCGATCTTCCGTTATTGCACTATATAATAACGAATGAAGCGTTATTAGAACGAATGTTTATTTCGATCCAAAAGGCCTTCATAACACCATTAACATTCGCCATAACACTTTAATAAAACAAAATGAAAAGAAGAACCCTTACCTATAATCCACGATCAAGAAGAAAGGCTTGAGAAAAGGTGTTTGTGATAGATGAAGATTTCGCTATGTATGATCAAAAGGAAAGAATTAAGATTCGCTAAGGCACTCTAGTATTCGCCAAGAGAGTGTTTTGATGGAGAAACTTTGATTGAAAAGAATTGAAATATGAAAAGAGATGATGATTGTGTTATTTGATTTCAAAGAGAAGAGAAGAAAAGATGGATTTAGGAGAGAGTACATTCGCCATGGTAAAAGAAAAGAGAGAGGATGGTTCTTTTGGTATGGTTGATTTCACACTCAAGGAAAAGGCACAAAGAATGGCTAATGAAATAACAATGACCAAATGATCACAAAACTTGAGCTTTACCAATTGCAAAATTCGGTCAAGATGAAAGTTGAAAAGAGGATAACAAAAATTCGCACAAGGTGCAAGGAATAACCAAAGAGAAAAAGAATTCTAAGCCAAAACTAACACAAAATTTGGCTCCTCCCTTTACCAAGTTGCCGTCCCAACACATGGTCAATTGGCCATGATTTGTTTCAAAATTTCCCTTGATATGTGCCTTATGTTCCCCTATCTTTCCTTAAGTATTTGATTCCATGCCATATGTTAACTATTTCCTTAAACCTTTGATACACTAACCAAAAATAACATGGTCAACACTTACCATATATGTTCTTGGCCGACACTTGCTATCCATGTGCGTAAAATTAAAAATAAAAATTCATCTAGGTGCTAAACAAGGATTCAACCTCTTCCCTCTTGCTATAACCCATGCGCCAACTCCACCATGCCATGTACTCAACTTATGACACTCATTAACACTTAATTTAACTTAAGTCTTAATGACCTTTGCTTCTCTTCAATAAATTCTCAATTATTAAATTTTATTCCTTATCCAAATTATGCTATATTCCTCTTTAGGACTTCAATAAGCACTAAAATAAAAGTAAGGAAATTTTCCTTTAAAATCTAAACACCAATTCATGCAATATATAAACACGCGGATTTTTAGGGTGTTACATAATTAACCTCGTGTGGCCTCGATTCTTAGACGATATAGCGACTACTTTTCCATCTTGCATAAGGACACCTCCCAATCTCAGTATGGGAAGCATCACAATACACAGTAAAATCCTTTCACCTTGGTGAATCAACACCAAGCTTCCATCAATACCTCTTAAGCTTTTTAAAGCTCTCCTGTTGCTTATCCATCCATACAAAGGGTACTTCCTTCCTCAACAACTTTGTTAAAGGCGCGGCTATTGACGAAAATCCTTCCACGAACCTTCTGTAATAGCCTGCCAATCCCAAGAAACTATGAATCTCTGCCACCGACTTAGGTGGTTTCCAATCCAACACTGCTTCAATCTTCTTAGGATCCACCCTTATTCCTTCAGAAGATACCACGTGCCCTAAGAATGCAACCTCCTTAAGCCAAAATTCACACTTGCTGAATTTGGCATAGAGCTTCTTTTCCCTTAATACTTGCAGCACAGTCCGAAGATGCTCATCATGCTCCTCCTTAGTCTTAGAGTACACCAAAATATCGTCGATGAAGACTACGACAAACATATCTAAGTAGGGTTGAAACACCCGGTTTATCATATCCATGAACGCGACTGGGGCATTGGTCAACCCAAACGGTATTACTACAAACTCAAAATGGCCGTATCTTATCCTAAAGGCTGTCTTATGGATATCTGCCTCCTTCACCTTCAACTGATGATATCCTGACCTCAAGTCGATCTTTGAAAACACTGCCGCCCCCTTAAGCTGATCGAACAGGTCGTCTATCCTTGGCAAGGGGTACTTGTTCTTGATGGTTAGCTTATTCAACTAACGATAATCTATGCACATCCGCATAGTTCCGTCCTTCTTCTTCACAAACAGGACCGGTGCTCCCCATAGAGACACACTGGGTCGAATAAACCCATGATCCAGCAATTCTTGGGTTTGAGCCTTAAGCTCCGCCAACTCCTTTGGTGCCATTCTATAAAGGGGTAATTGACACAGGAGCTGTTCCCGGCAGCAAGTCAATTCCAAACTCCACCTCCCTATCTGGGGGTATTCCTGGTAATTCCTCTGGGAACACATCTTCAAAGTCCCTTACAGCTCTAACTCCACTGACACCTCCTTCCTTTCCATCTAATGCACTTACAAAAGCTAAGAATACCCTGCACCCTTTACGAACCATCTTCTCCGCCTTCAATGCCAACTACGTTAGACAAGTAGTTTCTTCTTTCTCCAATCATTACTACCACTTCATCTTCTGGGGTCCTTAATTCCATTCGTTTAGCCGCACAATCCAACACGACTCGGTGCTCTACTAACCAATCCATACCAAGTATGAGGTCAAATTCTTCGAAGGGTAACTCCATTAAGTCAGCCCGAAAGCTCACTCCCTGAATTTTTAGAGATACACTCCGAAAGATCTTATCCACCACTACAGTCTGGTCTAATGGGCTTACTACAGTCATCTCCCTATCAGAAAGTTCAGAGTCTAGGCCTAGTGTTTCCACTACACTACATGCAACATAAGAATGGGTCGAGCCCACATCAATAAGAGCAAAATAGGGCTTGCCATGAATGAGGAACGTACCAGTTATGACGTCTGGCGCATCTCCATCCTCCCTACGGTGAACCGCATAAACCAAACTCGGCTGCCTTGCCTCAGTGTTAGCAGTACCTCGGCCCGATGTTCCACGTCCTCTACCATTTCCTCGATTATTCGGACCGCGACCTCGCTAAATTCATTGTCCCCTCTACCAACTGATTAGCATTACGAGTCATGGGTGATTCTCATCTGGTTTCTTCGGGTAGTCCTTGATCATATGGTCCTTTGACCCACATCTGAAACACCCACCTGTCTTCTTCCAACATTCACCCAAGTGTTTCTTTCCACACTGATCACATGGACGATACTGCCCTCCTGCACCGACTTGCTGACCCTGCGGCCCATCAACTCTGGGCCTTTTCTGTACATTTTTCGATGATCCTGACGACCCATAACCCCTTTTGGGTCTATTCTTATCAGAGCTCTGCTTAACTGAGTCCTTGATCCCTTCGGCTACCTTAGCCTTTTCTACTAACACGAAAAACTTTCGCTCTTGATGTGGAGCTATCAATAACCTTAGATCATCCCTTAAACCGTCTTTGAATTGAACACAACGCTCATGCTCCGTAGCCACTACTCCTCGAGTATATCGGCTTAACCTCAAAAATTCAGCTTCATATGCCGCTATTGACTTGTTCCCTTGAACCAGCCCCAAAAATGCCTTCCTCTGCTCATCAATATAACGTGTGCCGACATACTTCTTCTGATATGTGGCCTTAACATATTCCTGTGTCGGATCATCACCGTGGCACCATTCCGAACTGTTAACCAACATTGGTATGCTTCATCACGTAACAGTGCCACCATTCCCTTGAACTTCTCCTCAGGGGTCAGATCGAGCTTATCCATAATGCGCTCGGTTGCTTCCAACCAATATTCAGCTGTACTGGGTGCCACACGAGATACTCCACGGAATACTTCACTCCATTGGCTCGAGTCACTCGGGTATGATTTTGAGCTCCGTATTCCTCCAAAGACCACCCACCATTTCAAGAACCCGCACATAGCTGCGATCGACATCGTCCCCATCTCGAGCTTGCTTTTCGACACCAACAAATTGGGGGTGGTGGTGGCGGTGGTAACTCATTGTTAGACCCCTGACCCGATCTAACGGGTTCTGACACAGTCATTCTTCCTCTGTCGCGTCCATGACGACCGCGTCCTCTAGAACTCATATCTAACGATGCGCTTTAATCCGATTAAGAAATTTTATGAATTAGCCTTTATTCCATTGATTAACCGTGAAGAAGTTTTATTAAAAGAATTTTAGGAGTGGTTTTTTCATTATTCATACATGCACACGCCTTTACATTCATACATCCATCAATCAATTATGAACTTTCGTTCATTCGAGAAATGTTGTAGTTTTCATTGTTGTTGTTTTCCACTACCGTGGGTATTTTCGTAATTTGCCCTACTGAGGGTATTTTCATAATTTTTCAAAATAAGGTTCCTTGGTGATGTTGTCAATAAGGGTATTTTGGTAATTTTTTTGAAATCCCTGGGGTATTTTGAAAACTTTGAAATTACAGGGGTATTTTAGTAATAAACTAGGGTAAATTTATAAGTCTGACTAAATCAAGGGTATTTCAAAATTTGCAAAACTTGAGGGTTCTTTTTCGAGAATTTATTTTCCAAATTGGTGCTGTTGCAGAAATTTTTTGAAGATCAGGGGTCATTCTGGTAATTTTGTAGGTTAGAGGCAACTTCATAATTTTCCAAAATCAAGGTATTTTGATATTTTGTAAATTAGGGTTTTTGAACATTTTATTACGTAATGAAATTTTGATAAGAGTTGTGGGTATTTTGAAAATTTCATAAACCAAGAGGCATTTTAGTAATTTTGCAAGTAGGAGATATTTTGGAAGAATTTTCACAAAAATCTTTTGCTACTCCTAAAAGGGTAATATAGGGATTTTAAAGCGAAGGTTTCCATAAAAATACGGCTAGTCCCTTTCGAGTTTTAGTTAGGGGTTTAGCCTGTGAATAAGTCCTCTTGATTAGGGTGAACCGAGGCTACGCACCAGGTAGGATTCGAGTGGAGAGGAGGTGAGTCACGCGGACTGCTTAAATACCAAGCTCCCACCGAAACCAATCCTAGACATGCGCACCATGGTTGCCACACCCTAACTCGGCGACTCAATCACAGGTTTGTTTAGTTAGGCATTTAAGTCTTATGTTTTTGTTGGGGTATACTAGTCCTAGGGTTCAATGTACTTAATCTCTATTCTACGTTCCATTCCATTTCTACCCATCTACAAGTCATACTATAAATCACACAATGGATAAAAGTACTTACCTGGTGGACTTTAGGTCGGAGACTTAGTGGGCCATGCCAGAAAAACCTGCTTAATTCACAAAATCCCTTTTGGGCTTAACTTTGAAAATGTTTTGGGCCTTAAACCCAAGGATGAGAGTTTAAAACTGGCTCGATACCAAATTGAAACACCCCAAACCCTACCACAAGCCTTGACCGGATCTGGTATGTTCCTTGTGTAAACGTTTCAAATTCTTTTGTTACTTAGGAAAACTTGTGTGATTTGGAAGAAAGATCGTTTTGGGTTGGGCTTGAGATGAAAACAAGTTTATTTCATTATAAAAAATCCTTTACTTGGTGACAAAACGTTTGGGCTTTGTTTTAAAAATAGATTTACTTAATCTTTTAATACATAAAAGTTTGTAAGCTTAATAAATAAAAACAAAATAAAATAGTTCTACTAAGGCCTTATTACATCAAATAATTCCCAAAATTTAAATTCAAAATACTTAAAGTAAAATAGTCCAAATAAAAGAAATCAACTTCACATGGCCTCCACTAAGCATCACCATTGGCCCCATCACCGATCGTCACTGAAAATAATCCCACAAGGGTGAGTCAAACAGACTCAATGTGTAACCAACACAAAAATTTAACAATTTAGGCATATGTTCACATATTACATGCATATTCATATAACGAGATAGGAAATAATGATGCAACCCAACCCAAACTTATATGCCATCCGCTACATGTCCCCCATACAACTTTGCACAGTGGGGACTACTAAGTCAACCCTCCATCCGCTACACACCATCGAAGGCGTCATTGCGATCGGCGTGCTCATCGCCTTATAAAAATTTGTGGTCTTAGGTCACCACATTTAGAATTAAATGGTCTTAGGTCACCATATTCAGATTCGTGGTCTTAGGTTACCACATTCATTTTGTGGTCTTAGGTCACCACATTAACTTCCCTTTTCATATAACCCATATGCCCCATATTTCATACACATTATGCAATTTCATGCCTTAATTCACATTCTTACCGGTTTCACATGTTAAAAATAACATATGTTCATAATCCTAGTAGGAGTAGGAAACATGCACTGAGTACTTTTGTACCATAACATGGTACCTTAGCCATAGTCACATTCTTATAAACATACACATATTAATTATTGCGATAAATCTTATTAAAAAGTAGTGTGGAGTACATACCTGATTCGCTTAACAATTCCACTGAAATCCCAAATTCTGATTTTAGATCTTTAACTCCCTACATTCAGCCCATATTAAAGATTTAATGAAAAACTCATTCGGCCATAAAACTAAATCCTAGTAGGATTTGTGCACTAAAACTTACCTTAATGTCGATTTGCTTATCACTCAAATCCTGAAAACTTTGCTATTCTCCTCCTTGTATTCGGCCAAACACTGGATCTCTACATAGGTTAGTTTCGGCTTTTTAAACAAAGTAAGAATTAGATCTAGATATCCAAAATAGGCCTCGGTCGAATATACCTATGTGCTTACCTTCCAAATCTTAAATCCCGGTAATGATCTTTTATCTTAGGTGCCTGTCGAAATCCCTATAATCATATGTTAGATCGATTTTTAACACTTAATCACTATTAAATGGCATTTGGCGAATGTCAAAGTGTTACTCACCTTAGATCCTTGAAATCCAAAAGCACTATTTGACTATGGAGATGTCAACAATAGCGAGAGATCCCTGAGAACCTTCAAGTTTCGTCCAAAGATCACTAATAGGATTAATACCTTGATTTTGACAATACTAAAAGTAGAAGAATGGAAACCGAATTTTGATCTTACCCTTACTTGAAGAAATCGACAGCACCTATGCTTGGAGCTCCTCAAAGATTCAACTATGGAGTCTTGAAGACTAGTCGACTATGGCCTAGAGGTGTGTCAACACTTTTGATTCTTGAGGCTTAAAGAATCAGCAATGGGGGATAAAGAAGAAGTAGATTTCGGCTTGACAAAAGAAAAAGAGAAGAGAGAATTTTGCTTAGCGAATTCGGCAGAGAATAGGAGCGAAGAAAAGTGTGAAGAATGGCCTTGTTTTCTCCTATTTGCCGAAACTATTACCCCAAGAGTCCCCCATTCGGCCATCTCTTCCATTCCTAACTTTTCTCTTTATCTCTTCATAAACAAATAATCCAATTATCTCTTCTTTTATCCTTAAAATAATCTAATATTAAATCACCATTTATCTACTATTTATCTGAATTTTAAAGAGAATAAAACTCCTCTTTCAAGTGCCTTAATGCCGTCCAACTCTCTTGTTCCTTGCACCAAAATAAAATTCCTTTGTTTGCTCCCTAAGTGACTCGAACCTAGGCTCCTTCCCTTGATTGTGGCGTCACCTCTGGGCTTTAAGTGGTGCCTCAAGCCACTTAAACAAGCCTATGTTTGTGTCAAACTTCTTCTATGAATTTTTTTAAGGCCACCTTGTTTTAGTTTCCTCTTTTACACTAAACATTTCTAAATCATTTCCTTACATTTCCAGGTTTCCAAAAATGTTCACTTTCCTCTTTTAACTTAAGTTTCCAAAATGTTCACTTTCCTCTTTTAACTTGACATTTCCAAGTTTCCAAATTATTCACTTTCCTCTTTTAAACTTAACATTTCCAAGTTTCCAAAAATGTTCATCATACATTCATAATACATAAGACATGCCATTTCGTATAATTAAATCAAAATTACATAGGCCCATTTCCAGGATGTTACACTTAGTGTCTGAAAATGGTTAATGGTAATCTGTGCATGAATTAATAAAGTACAAGACCATATTTTATTATGTGGTAATATTTGATAATGTTTCATGTATAGATGTTATTTAGGCCATAAGGTATGTCTTGTTGTAGTTAATATTTCAAATGTGCATAGGTTTATAAAAGATATGTTTGATATTTAGTTAATGAAATGTAATAAGTTTATTTTAATTTGAATATTCGAATGTCATGTTTGTAGGTCAGGTTTGGCTCTTGGACTTATAAAGCATATGTAATATGATTTGATATATATATTAGTTGGTTCGAATATGGAATTTATGATTCGAAAAAAAAAACATGGTTTTGTTGTATGTTAGTTTGGTTTGGAATGTGAATTTATAAATGACATTGATAAGATAAGTTATTAAATATGTTCTGTAATTATTGAATGAGTTAAATAAGCATGTTTTGATTTTGTTGGTTATGTGTTTCATATGACCGGATGTGATTTATATGATTGAGTAAATGGTTACTATTTGAATGGTAAAATTTTTATTGAGTTGTAATTTGATCTATAATGCCTCGTAACCTTAATCCGGCGACGGATAGAGGTTAGGGGTGTTACACGGCCAAGGGAGGTCTCTTTGGCTGATGGGATTTGCTATTTTTAGCAGCCACAATCAGCTATAAATACCACCCCTTGCTGATCATTCAAACCATGCCCCATCCCTCAATTCTCATTCACATCTCATTCTCCTTCTCCTCTCTCACTTTCTATCCTTTTCTCCAAAAACCCAAGCCTTCTTGTGCCGATTTCCCCTCTTGGAAAAGAGGTGTTTTCTCAGCCATTTGGACCAGCAATTGGAGTGTTCATAAGCCACCTTGATAGTCGAGGACAACGGAGAATGAAGAACGGAGCAATCAGTCAAGCCACGGAGAAACACCAGATTTACTTCTTGTCACACATCTCTTTAAATTTCGTTGTTGTTTTGACAAACATGTTTATGAATATTTATGCTATTGGAATGGTTAATTTAATCAGCTTAGCTTGAATTTAATTCGTGTTGGGTTGATTGCATTTCGTCCTCTTAAATTATTAAAATTGTGTTTATGCGGTTATAGGCCTCGGTAAAATGTTTGATTAAGTAAAATCATGAATAAGTTATTATTGCATTTTAATTGTTTAGATAACTAAATAATTAATTATTTAAACGCATTGAAATTGTAATTAATGGACACAATACTTAATATGTGCATGTTTAATTCTTCTAAGGTAGCTGAAGATTAAATTAGCATTGTATTTGGCGATACATATGCCTTGCATAACTTGCAAGATTTTTGTGATTAAACTATTTCAAGGCAAGGATACTTTGTTACCTCACATGGTCATTTATATGCTTATTAGGTTGAATTATTCGTTTGAATTGACATATGAATATGCAAGAGATGATTTAATTTGATAAGTATGTATGTGCAATAACATGTTTACTTTTATAAATTTGTTTTATCGGTCGAATTGACATAGGAATATGTACAAGAGATGAATGGATTTTTGATTTGTAAATATGTTCATAATTTAGCAAATTATCGAGTTTAGTGATTTATTAAGTAACAAGTATAAACATAAGTTTAATAATTCTAAGGTAAGAAATGTAATTAATCCAACACAATTTTATCATCTTGATTAAATCATATTTTGAAATCATGCACTAGAATTTCTTTATATTATTTATTTTACTTTGTTTTCTAGTTTTTAAATATTTCTCGAATCCAAATGTTTTTCCCCACCAAAGTGTTTGAAATAATTTTCATAAATAATTCTTTTACAGTCCCTGTGGGTACGATAACTCGACATTTACTTGTCACTTTATTACTTGTTGCGATTGTGTACACTTGCACATTTCCACCATTCCAATAGCAATTGTGTGAATTGGGACATTGTTTAACAAATTAAATATGATAACATATGATAGTCATGATACTAGACATTAATATGTGCTTAAAATTCAATTGTGCATATTATATTATCTTGTCTTTAAATATTCGGATTATAGAAATACCACTGAGTTTTACTCAGCGTACGATTTCATTTTTTTCGTACGTGAATTAGGTACTTTACTTTTGATTGCCGATTCAGCATCCAACAACAATCTCGAACTCAAATATGGTGATGTTTATCTTTTGTGTCGGCATGTACCTAGGATGTCTAAATGATAATTATTCTGTGGATGGATTATAAATGTAATATTGGTTTGGTATATATATATATATATATATATAAACATGTGTTTGTGTTTAAAGCCATATTATGGCATGGTAAATTGAACCAAATCTAGATATGTGCATGTGAATTTAAGTTAATATTTTAGGTAGTTTTGAGTTAGGCCAAATTGATGAATTTTGACATGTTTATAATTTTAATTTGGTTGATGTTTTGATTATATGAATGTGGTACCAATGGGGGTACATTGGTTAGGCACCTAGGATGATTATTTTAACATGTTTTGTATGTGTTTAATCGTGTTTTGGATATGTTAAATGAATGGTTTTTGAGTTGTTTAATGTCTAAGCATATAGGAATTGGTAAATTTGTTGTTTAAGGCACATTTTAGGTCCACACGGCCAGAAACACGGGCGTGTGACTTGGTCGTGTGAGACACACGGCTAGCACATGGGCGTCTAATGCCATTTCAAAGGGTACATGACTTGACACACGGGCGTGTGGCTTGGCCGTGTGACCCAAGTCACAGAGTTTTACGGGCACAGAAATAGGCTGGGACACGACCGTGTGTCCATACTTTGAATGCCCACACGGTCAGATACACAGACTTGTGACTTGGCCGTGTGACTCACACGGCCTGACCATACGGCCATGTGAAACCCTGTAGCTAGAATTTTTCAACTTTTCCCTAAAATTTTTAAATGTTCCCATTTAGTATCAAATCATTTCTAAAGTGTTTTCAAACTTTCAAGGGCTTAATATTGGACTCTATGCATGTTAATGATGAATCATTTTAGGATTTTTGAAATGTTTGAAATGAATGATTAGATTACGATTCTTGGTAATGCTTCGAAACCCTATTTCGATGACAGATATGGGTTAGGGGTTTACATATTATATGCATTAAAAATATTCCAACCAATAATAGATTGTCATGTCATATTAAAAATGATATATTTGAATATAGATATGTTTACTTTGGGATTGATTTGATAATGCTTATGTATACTTGAATTGTAAATGCACTACTAAGCCCTATTGCTCGAGTGTATGGTTTGTTTTCTCTGTGCGCAAGTTCAAGTGATTCTTGAAGTCTCGGGACTTGAAGCTAGCATCCAGACAACCATTACAACTCAACAAAGTTTGTATATTATGTTTCATTTTGGTCTTAAAGCATTTACCTAGGGAATACTTGTTCTAATGTATAGAAATGCTTTAAAATGATTGGATATATGTTGTGATTCTATGAAATGATATAGTCATACATATAAGTGAAGTGATGTTTTGGTAACTATGTTTTGGCATATTTGAACACATGAAATGGTTGATTTAAAGCCTTGGGGCCAAATGTTGGTTAATATACTAGGTTGGAAGCTTTGGAAAATAGGGACTTAGTGGTCTGTTTCTGTCATCGCGATATCAGCCTTGTTTAATTTTGAAAACTTTGCAATTTGGTCCTCAGGTTGGAAAGTTTGGCTATTGTTTTCAAAGTCGCAATACCAAACCCTGAAAATCACGACACTCACCTTACATACTTTGGAAACTTTTATTTTAGTCCTAGTTTGACCCCGGGATGGTATTGAGCTTTTGTAAGCTGTATATGACCTAAAAATAGTTATATATCATGTTTTACACTTTTGGTACTTTTTTTAGGGAAATAGTTGGATTGCATTAACTATTAAAAAACAAAAAAACACAAAACTACAATCAAAATACCTTAAAAACGTAAACAATTTCTAAAAAGAAAACAAATCACTCCTACATATGATCCTAAGCAATTGCCAATCTTGTTAGATGATCAAACTTTCAAACGATGTTTTAACCAGATTCTTCTTTCTAAGCCCAACATGATTGCCCGTTTACCAAAGTCGAAGATTCAGACCATTAAAGGCACCTCTATGCCGAACAAAATATCTCATCGGAGCATGAATTTCTTGCCACTAGCCTGATTTCGAGGTGCCTCCATATACCTACCTACTATTTATCCTCAAGTTTCACTTTCTTCATACAACTAATCCATAACCATTGACGTTTCCAGTGTTGGAGTCATCTACATCTATTACTGACTACTCTCTTCTCCCCTCTTTTCATGGGTATAGCAACCTCGCCCTCTACTCTTGAATATACACCTCTAGAGTCTTTATCTACCTCTATTTCTATCGATCATGGAAGTCCACTTTACAAATAAGTTCCATTTTCATCTCTTAATCCTTCTACAACAAGAGCATGTGTCACTTTATTTTCTTGCCTTGAAATATATTTAAACTGACATGCAGCAGAACCATAACTAAAAATTTTTATACTTGATATATTGGTACTAATTTTAGAGTTATCTTCATAATTATATTGCAGCTTTGTAACAACCCCATTTTCAATGGTGATGGAACAGGGGTTTCAGGACCACAAATTTTCATCGTGTTGACTCGTAAATATTATTTATGGAATATTTACAAATTCATTTGAGTCGTATTAAAATTTGGTTAGGAAATTTTATTGTTTTGGTAGTTAAGGAAAAAGGACTAAACTATAAAAGGTACAAAACTTATTAATTAATACATTTATGTGATTTAATAGCTTAAATATCATAAAAGGGAGGAACTATGTGGGAAATAAACCTTATTCATTAATGTTGGACGACATTAGTGATGAAAAATGATAAAAAAATTGTATGTTTAATGGACAATTTGTAATAAGTCAAAATTAATTAAAACAAATTAAAACATTAAACCATTTTTCTTCATTCTTCTTCAACTCTTGGCTGAAAACACCATTGTAGACCTAGGGAGCTTAGGTTACTTCTTGGCTTTGCATGGTATGTAAAATTGACTCATTTTCTTATAATTTTATGTTTTTGAGATCGTTGCAACTAGGTCTAGCTAGCTTGTACCTTTGTTTTTGAATCTGTTAAAAATTTTGGAAGTTACCATTTATGAATCTTGGTTGTTTGTGATGATAATTATATGTTTGAAGCTTTGGCTATGAGTTTAGGTTGTTTTGTGAGGTGATTTTAGTTAGTTTGTTTTATTTAAGGATTTAATTATTAAAATGTTAAATTTTCAAGGATTAAAGGTGAGTATGAGGTCTTCTGTGGACTGTTTAGAAGCCTTAGATATTTGGCTATAATATTGACTTGAGAAAAGTGGTTAACTTGATGAATTTTGGGTCAATGGACTAAATTGCAAAAAATGTAAAAGTTAAGGGTAATTGTGTAATTTTAAAAAATTAAAAGGGGTATAAAATGTAAAGTAAATTGAAATATTAAATGTAATCTAATAATTGGAAATTTCACATTTTAGATCAAGACCCTGTTGATATACGTGAAAAAGGAAAAATTATGGAATAGTCCCTGAATTTCTGTAACTATTACAACTTAGTCTAGGTAAGTTCGTACGGTTTATAATTTAATATTTATATGAAATTTTTGATGATATAATTTGATATAATAGATATAATAGTTTTATTGTTGATATATAATTGTTTGAGAAATATTATTGAAATTCAATATGTGGATCGGATGAATGCAAGATAGAGTACAATTGTATGATGGTGTGTTATAGGGGGATTGGGGTGAAGATTGATGTGGAGTGATATACTTATGTTTCCTGAGTAGGATGAGGTTCAACGTTTGTTGCGAACTCTCGTGTTATACTCTCTATTTTGGCTTGTTATCTGGTGGATTAGCTCTAATAAGCATCTGGCATGTTTATGGTTAGACTAGCTCTTCGGAGCAATTGGCATGTTTTCAGGTGGATTAGCTCTTATGAGCTTCTGGTGTGTTTTCGAATGGATTACTGTGCTAGTATCTGTAATTCATTCATCAGATTGTAAATTATTGTATTATACCTAAATTATGACTTTGAATGGCATGACATCTAATTGATATTTAGAATTGATTACATTTTGGATATGTATATTGTTTTCAGAGAATTTTGGTTGAGCTTTGAATTAAGTGACGCAATTTACCGGTATGTAGTTGTGGATGACTGGAAACATGTATTATTAGATCGTTTTTAATCAAAATGTTATGTTTACTTCGGTAAGACTTAATATTTCTATACGTCGAACTTACTAAGCTTCAATAAGCTTACTTGTGTTAATTTTTGTTTTGTAGATACTTTGGAAGGTTGGACGATCGGATCAGCACTTAAGTCATACTATCCACCTATTTTTTGGTAGTTTTTGGAACATTCATTTTGGATTATATGGCATGTAATAAGATTGTTCTGATATTACTTTTGTTTAGGATGTGTATAATGTAACTAGTGAACCTAAGTGCAAATTGGTATCATGAACACCTATACATGATTTTGTTGTTGCTTGACAAAAGTTAAGAATATGCCTTGCTATGGAATGTGAATGATGGAATATGTTTTTGATACAAACATGTGGATTATGTATGTCTAAGAGGTCAAATTGATTTGTTGAGATTTAAGGTGCCTATAATAGGCGTATTGGTTAGAAGTTAAGTTATGTGATTTTGCATGTTTTGGATGATAATTCATTTTGTTGTGAAATTATGTGTACTTGTGGTACTAATGAGGGTACATTAGTTAGGCACTTAAGATGGTTGATTTAACATGTTTTGAGCTAGTTTAATGTCATTTTAAATAGGTCTTTTGGCTGGTAAATGGATTACTTAGGGTCCAAGTAAGCTTGAAATGGTAAACTTGTCATTTAAGGTTCATTTGGATCCACACGGCCTGAGACACGGGCGTGTGACTTAGCTGTGTGAGACATATGGCCTGGCGACACGGGCATGTGTCATCTAATGATTTCCTTCGGGTACAAGTTAGTGAGTTACACGGTCTAATACAAGGCCTGGCACACAGGCGTTTGAACCTACTCAGAGAGTTACACGGGTGAGGACACGTGCTGGGACACGATCGTGTGTCCCTAGTTTGATTATTACACGGCTTGACCACACGGCCATGTGACTCCTATTTTGCAAATTTTGCATATTTTTCTTAAAGTTTCCAAATTATTCCAAATTGGTCCCAAATTATTTTTATGTTATTTTTAGGGCCTTAAAGGCTCGATTTAGGGACAATATGTATATGTATGAATGGTTTATGATGTGATTATAATATTGAACGGTATAATGTGAAAATGTTTTTGATTGTTTAGTAATACTCAGTAAACCTAATTCGACGACGAAGACAGGTTCGAGGTGTTACAAGTTTTTTTATTACTGATAATGAATCTCCTTCAATCACTCCCTCTCAATTCCCAGATCCAGCCTGAATTGAGTTGCTTGTGCATAAACAAGTGCTTCTATCGCAAAAACTATCGGTATGTGTTCATTAAGGCATATTTTAAAATACAAAATCTGTCTATTTGAGTATCTAACCATAACCCATGAACATGACTTCTTATTTTGTTTCTAAAAGTAGCATCAAAATTTATTTTTACTTTCAGAGCCTCCGGTGGCCTCCACTTTTTGCCTATAACCCTTTGGACAAGTAACCTTCTGTTTAACTCATCCAACTCGTTTATATATCCCAATATGAATCGAACAGTTTCTTCTCCTATTTATTGTTTCCTCTCATGCACATAGTTATTTCTAGTTGTCTATATAACCCAAAGCGTACATACAATTCTACTGCTGTAACACCCCAAACCCGGCCTAGATGTTATGGCCAAATCTGGCGTGTCACATTGAAGTGTTTTTTGAAAACCATGTTTTCATTTAAAACCCTTCTTGAAATTTTAAACTTCTTGCCCTTTAAAACTTGTAAAAAACCTCAGTTTGTGTAATCGAGGTTTATAAAAAAGTTATTACCTTCAAAACCTTATTGTTGTGGAAGCTTAATTTAAAGCAAATGATTTATGAAAACGTGATATTTAAAACTTGAGTTTCAAAACGTAGTGTTAGAAAATAGTTATTGTTTTGGAAAAGCGTGTTCTACTTCTAGCAGATATAAATCACAATCAAATCAAATCCTAAAATTTAAAATCCAAAAATTATAAAGGCCTTATTAAAACCCAAACCAATAGGCTCAATCTTAAGTAAATGAGCTAAACAGAATAAAACTTGTGCAGTTGTGTGGCCCTCTTCGAGTCCCTCGCAGCTCCGAATCATCTAATGCTGGGGATTGCCTGAAAGGTTAAAAACGGGGTGAGTTTACAAAAACTCAGTGTGTAATCCCCTTATTAAAAAAAACAATCAATATCTGAGAAGCAGAATCGATGCAGGCCTGAATCGATGATAAAGCTGAGCCTTATACATTACATAACGATGAGTGTGAGCCTTATCCCATATCAAATGCCACATATCACATCTATATGGGCCTAAGCCCATCTCAATATCAGAATCAGTATATGCAATGCATAAATACCCGTACCAACCCTGCACTCCGCCTCCTGTCCAACCCTGCACTCCTATGGGTATTAAATCGACCCACCCATCCCTACACTCTTTATGTAGCACCGGTTGCGACACTAACCAATATTGCAGTGTAGCTACCAGTAATAATAACGTAGTAGAGCTGCCAATAATAGTACATGTGGCAAAGCCACTAGTAATAGTATATGTGGCAGAGCCACCAGTAAAGGTCTCATAATTGGCACATAGCCATCGATAACTGTAATAAGACAGGCACATAGCCATCAGCTATGGTAATATAACTAGCACACAGCCATGGGTAAGTATGATCGACACAAAGTCATCAATAATTACGACCGGAACACAGCCATGGATAAATATGATCGACACAAAGTCATAATCAAGATGGCACAGAGCCATAATCAGATTAATTGGCTTAAAGCCATCAGTAGGTCCATAGTCGTCTCGTGCGACTCGTTCAACCTTAACAGATGATTACTGGGTCTACTATCATCTTGTGCGACCCTATTAGAATAGTATTTCCTCCATAACCAATATCCCAACACCATGCAATATGTCATGTATGTAGAATTCCATGCTTAAAATCAATCATACAATCACAGACAAATCAGTCATTTACATCACAGACAAATCAATCATTTACCCTCGAGGGGCAAAATAGTCATTTTACCCTTTGGGGGTATTTTGGTCATTTTACCTTACAAGGGTATTCGGTCATTTTACCCTACATGGCATTACAGTCATTTTACCCTACAGGGGCATTACGGTCATTTTACTCTACAGGGGCATTACGGTCATTTTACCCTATAAGGGTATTATGGTCATTTAACAACCTTTCCGAAGGTCTACAATCACCTCGAGCGACACAGATAATCCATTTGGTCAAATAGTGTAAATGGGGCTAAAGCCCAATATTCGGCCCAAGAGGCCCACACGCTTGTGTGGCCTATTTAGCCAATTTAGTCACGGCTATGCGAACGTTATAGCCCAGTTCAGTATTTGCCACTTTTCGTGGATTTTACCCGTGTGAGACTTACGAGCCCATTGGGCCCATACGGCCCATTTTAGCCAAACGAGGCCCATAACGGCCCAAGAGCACGAGGGCACTCATGGTGGCCTCTATATTCTGTCGCCCATGATTATGGGCTCGGTTTACTGCATGAGTGATCACATGCTTGTGAGGCATCAAATGCTGAAGTTTAGGCTTTTCGATTTTTTAGTTTTGTCTGACTCATAGAAACGATAGTGTGATTACACACACTTTCATCTTTAAGCCGATCAATAGAAATAGGGTATACGGTTATACACCTATTTAAGCAACCATTTCAAGTTTCTCAAGCGCCTAACCTATATTCATTCCACATACAATCAGTCTTTCAAATATTATTGTTCAAAGCACTTAATCCCCTAATAATAATCACTACCAACCTTGATTGAATACCACGCGATCTACTCCTTTTAGATAGCTGACTAAGAATAATCGTATGTCTCTTGCCGATTTACTACCTAACAACAAATCTTATTAGAAAGGATCGATTGTAAATGTGGCTTAAATCCACAAATACTATCCTCTCAAAAACAAATGAATATTCGGCCTACCCAAATACAAGGTATCAAAATTACCTTAATTGAATAACAGAAGAACGGACCTCGACGGCTTGGTAACCCTTGCACCCCTTCACTTCTTAGGAACACCTAACCCATCGATCACCACATCAAGAGGAAGGGATCACCATTCGGCCATCAAAGAACATGAAGGAAAGAAATATTTAGCTTTTAGTGAAAAGATAGAAGGAAACGAATTCGCACACATATCACAGTAATAGAGAACAAGAGAGGGAACTTTTGAATACCTACCATTTTTTAGGATCGCTTGCAGATATCAACTCAATATACCACCGGCAGAGTATGTAAACAAGCGGGATTTAGAGAGAAAATAAGCAGAGTATGCGACCACCTTAAGGATTAGTAGAAGAAGAAATTCGGTTTAAACACAATAAAGAAGTCAAAAATAGAAAGAGAGGGGATGGAATGGTGAGTTTGGCCAACAAGAACTAATCAATGAAACCAAATATGTGAGCAGGACACCCACCCAGGCTAACTGAATGGGAAGATAAGGGAAAGGAAATGGAGAGAAAAAGATGAGTAGAGATTTGGCTTACAGTGTGAAGTGATTGAAGAAAACAAATGAGGTTGATAAATCGTAATAGTAACATATTTTAATCCCACATTTAGCATGTTTTTGGATGATTTATCCCTTTAATTACGGAAATAGATGCTCCTAATCCTTTGTTTTAATGTTTTATACTCAGTAGAGTACCAGATGATGAAAAGAACGAGAAATGGGCCGAAAATAGAGAAAATGGGCCAAAGTACAAAATCCACACGCCTGGGCCCAAGACCACACGGTCGTGCCTCGTAAGAAGAGTCGACCACGGCCTGCCCACGATTTACACGGGCATGTGCCATGGGTGTGTCTCTGTCACAGATAAGAAGAATTCTATTCGGATTAGGGTACTCATAGGCAAAGAAACATATTCCAAAAGCCTATATAAAGACCCTAGAGGCCAACCTTTAGGGGCGCGTTCAGCTAGGCTAAAGAGCCGAGTCAGAGCAGTTAATTTTAGGGATTTACTCGAAGGAAGCCAGTTGATTCATCTTAAGAAGCCAGAATCATACTTAAGACAGAGGAACTCTCCTTCAATTCCTTCAAGGGGTTTAGGGTTTTCTTATGTTTTGTTTTATCTTTTATTCTGAGATGTTTTCTTTTACAATTATGAACTAAACCCTCAGATACTTGAAGGCGATGAAACCTAAGAGGGATATTGTTATTGTTATCTAAGTTGTATGATAAATACTTGATTTATTCTTAACTATGTGTTCTTAATTCTTGTTTTGGTATTTCATGGATATTGATTCAAGTGTGATGTGCTTAGGCAGAGGAGGAAGAGACCCTGTCTAAGAGTAGATCTAGCATAGTTAAGTGGAGTTGCTCACGCGCCTAGAGATAGGGTGACAAAAATTTGTCGGATTAGGGTCAAACCTAATATGGGAGTCCATAGATCGAGTTAATGCAATTCTAGGGGGTTTTAATTAGAAAGATATTTCAATTAATCAACCTAGGGTTAGACGTTAGTAGCCTCGAGAGAGGTATTAATATAACTTAGGGAATCCTACGATTCAAGTCAAGTGAATAAATCATCTGGTTCAGAGTTAAATAACAAGTGAAGTCTAGGTGGATTCTTCCTCAGGTATTGTCTAAATCAATAGGGTAACACCCCGAACCCGGTCTAACTGCTACGACCGAATCTGGCATGTCACTGGGAAGAAAAATATTTTTCAAACTATTTTGTCAATTTGATTTGAAAGGAAAACTTTTGGTGTAGTTAAGAAAATTGTGGTTGAACAGGGTGAATTGTTAAAACATTTTGAAACTTGGTTTAGCGTGATAGAATTACCTTGTTGATTATTATTCATTCAGCGTATATCTTTAGAAAAACCTAAAAAAAATTATCTTAAGTTTATAAAAACGTTCATATCATAAATTACTTGGCATGCCTTTTTCGTTTAATAATAGTTTAAGGAAAAAGAAAGAAAAAAATAGCAAATCCCAAAGTAAAGTTTAAGTGGCCTTATTACAAGAACCAAAATCCAAAACTTAAAGTATAGAAAACTAAATCCAAAATAAATGATGAAATTGAATGTTGAGCATGGCCACCACGAGTCCACCCGACTTGGATCCACGATCTAAGCATTATCTCAAAAAATGTAACGGAAGGGGTGAGTCACCGAGACTCGATGTGTAATTCCCCATCCCAAAAGGCATTAAACTCATACACAGATTCATATTGTATTATGCAAGTCATGCAACCCATCTAACCTAAATATCCATCCGAGACTCCCAAATCTACCCCTTGTGGCACTTAGCCACTGGTGGTACCTAACCACTAGTAGCCGAAGTTACAGATATTCATATATAGGGCCAACCCACTTGTGGTACCTAACCACTGGTGATGATCCCTTAATTCGATATGTGGGGCCAATCCACTGTGGTACCTAACCACTGGGACAAGTCACAAAATAAGCACATGTGGTACCTAACCACTGGTGGTTCCAAACCATTGAGACTTAGTCACAAAATCATGATATGTGGGGCCAACCCATGTGTGGTACCTAACCACTGGTGATAGTTTGATAAATCATGCCTTCCCCCTCCTCTCATCATACCCACATTTCATGTATATGCTTCTCCCTACAATATGATCATGCTTAATACATAAAAAAACATGACATAGCACACACAGATTCCACATAGATAAAGCACGTTATTCGCCATATTGGACTTACCCGGAGTCCTTGCTTATAAGGGTATCATAATGTTTCCCACTGTTAATTCGACTTTCAACAAACACAACTCTTAACATAACAACATATGAAGTGCGTAAGAGTTACACACCTGTTTCTCGTACTATTGCACTCTCGACTTTAACACTATTGCCACTCGAGACTACTACTACCGGCCTACGATCTTGCTCCGATGCCAGCCCACAACCCGGTGGTCAATCTCGCACTCCTGATACTGCTCACTTCTTGTACTTAGGGATGGGTTTACAGATCCAACCCTTACTGTCGTTTGGCTGGCATTCGAGTCCATGAACACACCTTTGTCACTAAATCATATTAAAGTGGTGAGAACAAACTAAAAGAAATCGGTGTTCACGGCCACGGCCCTTACCTAGATCAACAAATCCCGGAGCATTGAACTTGGCTAAAATGATGATTGAATCCTTCAGTCTTCTAGTTTCGACACAAGTAGTCACCACAGAAGAGATTCGGCTTCTAAGAATAACGAGTGAAAATCAACGAGATATTGAGAAAGTGATGAAGATGAGAAAGAGATAGCAAAGAAGAAAACAACGGTGACTTACCAATCCTGAGATGATGATTCGACAAGAGCTGGCACCGGAGGGAGTCCAAAATAGAAGCCAAAAATAGAAATAAGATCTTTAATTGTATGGTTAGGGGTTTCGATTCTTAGAGAGATGGAGAAAACACTACTGAAAGGTGGCTAAAAGGTTCGGCTATAGGAGAAGAAAGTATGGGCAAAGAGGGCTCGGACTTTTAGGAAAATATTGAAGAGGAGAGAAGAGAGCTAGGGAGTTGCGGCAAAGAAAGGGAGAGAGAGCTCACAAGAGAAAGAAAATTTTGGCTTGACTAGATGCAAAAGATGATCACTTGTGCCTACTAATTTCGGCATATCAACCTAATTTCACTCCCCTCTCCAGAGTTTGATTTTCAGCCAACTCTGCCGTTACCTGATAGCTCTTATCCCTCTTATCATCTTAATCTATATTCTTCCTTCAAGAGAGGCCTCCTTGGCACCAACTCCTCCCTTCATATTATCAACAAAATACAAGGATTAAAACTCCAATTTTCAAGCCATTGTGCCGTCCTCCCTTCCCCCCTTGGAGTGCCAAATTTTAGCCCAAAAGCTTGGACCCCAAGTGGCCAACACTTGGCCCAAATCCTTTCCCTTAGTGATGCCACCCACTTGCTCCCTTCCGGCACCACCCAATTTTGGGCCACAAGCCCAACTTGCAAATTAAACACAGATACCCATTTTAATTATGTCCTATAGCTCTTCGTTAGAAAATTAATACAGGTCTCAGCCCAAACCTAAGCCCAATTCACACCTCTAAATCTCAAGCTAACACCTACACACAAAATGCACAGACCTGCTTACTCAGGATGTTACAGTTCTACCCCTTAAATTAAATTTCAGCCTTAAAATTTACCTGATCAAAAGAGTTGAGGATATTGCTATCGCATAACATCCTCCGGCTCCCATGTCACTTCTTCTGATCCATGGTTCCGCCACAATACCTTCACCAAAGGGACTGATTTCCTACGCAATACTTTGACATCCCGATCCAGTATCTGCGTTGGTTCCTCCTCAAAAGATAAGTCTGGGCTTACCTCAATTTCTTGCATCAACATAACATGAGATGGATCTGAGTGATAGCGTCTAAGCATGGAAACATGAAACACATTATGGATTTGACTCAACTCTGGTGGCAACTCGAGCTAATAAGCTACTGGTCCCACTCGCTTCAACACCTGATAAGGCCCGATAAACATAGGGCTCAGCTCGCCTTTTCGACCAAATCTCAGCATTTTCTTCGACGGTGACACCTTCAAGAAAACTTTGTCACCTTCTGCAAATTCTATATCCTTTCGCTTGAGATCGACATAGGACTTTTGCCTGTCCGAAGCTTTCTTCAGACGAGCTCGAATCAGCCTAACCTTCTCTTCTATTTCAGCCACCAACTCTGGACCCAACAACTGCCAATCTCCCAACTCCGTCCAACACGTAGGGGTATGACACTTTCGACTATATAATGCTTCATATGGTGCCATCCGTATACTTGCTTGGTAACTATTGTTGTATGTGAACTCTGCCAACGGCAGAAATTCTTCCCAACTACCTCTAAAATCCAAGACACAACCCCTTAGCATATGCTCTAAGACCTGAATTACCCTCTCCAACTGTCCATCTGACTGGGGATGAAATGTCGTACTAAAATCTAACTTTGTTCCCAAGGCCTAGTGCAACGCCTTCTAAAACCTCGACGTGAACCTAGGGTCCCTGTCTGATATAATCGACACTGGCACCCCATGTAACCTCACAATTTCTGCCACATATAATTTAGCCAACCGTTGGATAGAGTAATCAACCCGAACTAGTATAAAATGTGCCGACTTTTTAAACGGTCAATGATCACCCAAATCGAATCTTTCTTAATAGGCGTGAGGGGTAGCCCACTAACGAAATCCATCGTGATCCTTTCCTATTTCCAATGCGAAATCTTTATCAATTGCAACAATCCTAGGGTAATTGATGTTTGGCTTTGACCTATTGACACGTCAAACACTTACTCACAAATTCAGTTACTTCTCGTTTTAGGCCCGGTCACCAAAACTACTCTCGCAAATCTCGGTACATCTTACTACCTCTAGGATGCATAGCGTATGGATTGCTATGAGCCTCCTAAAGAATCTTTTGCCTTAACTCCACATCTCTAGGCATGCAAACTTTCCCCTGAAAACACAGCACTACATCGCTGCTCAAGCTATACCCCTTCAATCCACCATTCTGCACTTGCAAACACCGAGCGTTTAAAACTTCATCTACCAGTTGTTTTTCCTTAACCTGGTTTACGCACGTTGGCTTTACTTGCAATTCCGCTAACAGACTTCCATCATCATACAGACTAAGGTAGGTAAACATGGCTCTTAGATCTTCCACCACCTTACGGCTCAAGGCATCAGCTACCACATTATCCTTTCCCGGATGGTACTCAATCGAGCAGTCATAATCCTTCAACAGCTCGAACCACCTCCTCTGCCTTAAATTCAATTCCTTCTGAGTAAGGAGGTACTTCAAACTCTTGTGATCTATGTACACGATAGACTTCTCTCCATACAAGTAATGTCTACAAATTTTTAGGGCGAAAACCACTGCAGCCAACTCCAGATCATACGTCGGGTAATTCACCTCGTGAGGTCTCAATTGTCGAGAAGCATACGCTACTACCTTCCCTTCTTGCATTAACACACATCCTAACCCTGTGTGCGATGCATCACAATAAACCGTAAACTCCTTCCCTGCTTTAGGTTGAATTAGTACTGGAGCTTCCATCAAAATCCTTTTAACTTCCCAAAACTTTCTTGTTGCTTGTCTGACAACACAAACGGAACCCCTTTCCTTAGCAACTTGGTTAACGGCACTGCAATCAAAGAAAACCCTACCACAAACCTCTTGTAATATCCTCCTAAACCCAAAAACTCTGAATCTCTGCCACAGACTTTGGTGGTTTCCAGTCCAACACGGCTCCAATCTTATGTGGTTCTACTCTAATCCCCTCAGCCGACACCACATGACCCAAAAAGGTAACTTCTTTTAACCAGAACTCGCACTTACTAAACTTAACGAACAACTACTTTTCTCTTAGAATCTGTAAAACCACCCGCAGATGTGCGTCGTGCTCCTCCTCTGACTTTGAGTACACCAGAATATCATCTATAAACACCACAATGAACCGATCCAAATACAGCTGGAACACCTAATTCATCATATCCATAAATCTTTTTTGGTGTGTTTGTCAACCCAACAGCATCACCAAAATTCATAGTGATAAATAACGAGTCGAAAAGCTATTTTATGGATATCCGCCTCCCTGACTTTAAGCTGGTGATATCCCGACCTCAAATCTATCTTGGAAAAGATCGAGGCTCCATTAAGTTGGTCGAACAAGTCATCTATCCTCGATAACGGATACTTGTTCTTAATTGTTAACTTATTCAACTAACGATAATCAATGCACATTCGCATTGATCCGTCCTTCTTCTTAACAAAAAGCACAAGCGCTCCCCACGGCGATACACTTGGCCAGATACAACCTTGATCCAACAACTCCTGAATCTATGCTTTTAGCTCCACCAACTCCTTCGGCGCCATTCTATATGGGGCAATAAACACTGGCGCTATTCCTAGTAGAAGGTCTATACCAAACTCCACCTCGCGATCCGGAGGTAAACCCGAAAGCTCTTTCGAAAAGACATCGATAAATTCTTTCACCGTTCAGACATTCTCCAAAGCTGATTCCTTAACGTCCAAGGCACAAACATAAGCCACAAACGCCTTACATCCTTTCCTCACCATCTTCTCAACCTTCAAAGTAGATACCACACTAGATAGGTAGTTCCTTCTTTCACCTATCATCATCACCTTTTCACCTTCGATCGTTCTCAGCACCATGTGCTTAGCTGCACAGTCCAGACACGCTTGATACTTTACCAACCAATCCATTCCTAAGATCAGATCGAACTCCCCGAAAGGCAATTCCATCAAATCAGCTTGAAACACTACCTCTTAAAGTTCTAGGGGTACATCCCTATATAGTTTTTCTATTACCACAGAGTGTCCTAGAGGGCTAATTACCGTCATCTCCCTAGCAGAAGTCTCATAGGCTAAGTTTAAGGTTCCCACTATAGTACTAGCAACATAAGAGTACGTCGAACCAGCACCAATCAAAGTAGTATAAGGCAATCTAAAAATTAAAAACGTATCGGTTATGACGTCCGATGCATCGCCCTCCTCTCGACACTTCGCTGCATAGACCAACCCAGGCTGTCTTTCATCGGTACTTCTAGTACCTCTGCTCGATGCTCCACGGCCTCGTCCATTTCGATTACAACCCCTGACTGCACCTCGACCCCTCTGTGGTTGCTAACCATCTCTCCTAAATTGGGTACACCCTTGATTCTCAGTCAGCGTCCTAGTCGGCCTCTGCAGACAATCCCTTATCCGGTGATCCCTTGACCCACACTCGAAACATCCTCTATTACCTGTCCAACACTCCCCCGAATGGGACTTCCCACATTGAGCACACTGTGGTGGCCACTGAGCAACAACAGCAGGCCTTGCAGCTTGATATTGTCCACCCAATCTAGCTCTTCTTTGAGAACTCCCAGCAGACCCTAAAGGCCCATAACTCTTTTTATCCCTATTCCTATTCTGCTTCTGCTTCTCAGTTTGCTTCACCTCCTCAGCAATCTTGGCCTTTTCTACAAGAATGGCAAATTTTCTCTCTCACTGTGAAGCAATCAACACTCACAGCTCGTCCCTTAGTCCGTCTTTAATCTTAACATAGCGCTCATGCTCCGTACCCATGATACCCCGAGCATACCTACTTAACTGAAAAAATTCTACCTCGTACTCGGATACCGACTTACTCCCCAAAACTAAATTTAGAAACGCTTTTCGTTGTGCATCTATGTAACTCGACCCCATGTACTTCCTCTGATAACCCGCCTTGAAAAAGTCCCAAGTGATATCATCGGCCAACGCACCTTTTTTGATCGTGAGCCACCACTGATAAGACTCATCCCGGAGAAGAGATACTATCCCTTTTAGCTTCTCCTCGGATGTGAAGTCCAAGTCATCCATTATGCGCTCTATCGCCTCTAACCAGTACTCTGCGGTGTTGGGAGCTACACCCAAAATTCCCCTAAATACCTCGGCTCCATTCGCTCGGAGTCGTTCGGACACAGATTTCTGAGTCCCCGTCCCTACGCCTGCTCTAGCAACTCTCTCTAGGACTCGTAGCATAGCTTGCAACACTGCATCATCACCACCTGCCTGCTCCTAAAATTCAACACCCACAGCTGGCGACGGCGGCACCTCATTCTCTAACCCATAATCGGGCCCTATCAGTTCCAACACAGTTGTCTTACCCTACACCTGCCACAAGCAATCGCCTACGCGACCTCAGTGTTCATTCTATTGTCACGATTTAATCGATTTAGAAATTTTATGGGTTAATAACTTTTTCTTTCAATGATTAACAACGAACTGTCTTATGGAAGGAAGTTTTTAACAGTGGTTCTTTCGAATTTGAACTATGTCTACATAGTTCGGTTCTTAAGTTGGTATCCCCTAATTCTAGAATCCCTATTCAATCAACATCCACGGAACATCACATACATGCATCAAATAGACCAGTACCTTCATGGACCCACATTCATTGCCTAAGGGTATTTTTATCATTTCACTACCCAGGGGTATTTTCATAATTTTAACCTACAGGGGTAGTTTCATAATTTTTAAAATAAGGTATCTTGGTGATTTTTTTTAGAATAGGGGTAATTCGATAATTTTACAATCCGAGGTATTTTGGTAATTTTGCAATCTGGGGGTATTTTGGTAATTTTACAATCCGGAGGTATTTTGGTAATTTCTCAAACAAAGGTGCTTTGGTAATTTTCCAAGCAGGGTTATTTTGGTCATTTCACAGAATCAAGGGTATTTTGGTCATTTACCTCAACCTAGGGTATTGTGGAAAATTTTACAAAATTTAGGGTCATATAAGTAATTTTGCAAAGATAGGGTACTGGTCCCTTTCGGGTTTTAGTTAAAACTTTGGCCTGTTAACAAGTCCTCACGAATAAGGTGAACAGTCACTACGCACCAGGTAGGATCCCAAAAAAGAGGAGATGAGTCACTAGGACTGCTTAAATACCAAGCTCTTCTTAAATCCAATCCTAGACATGCGTCTGCCTGTTACCAGACCCTAGTCCTTCTGACTTGCTCACATACATGTTTATTTAGGGAAGTTAAGTTTTATGTAAGAGTTTGTGTAACTAGGCCTAAGGTCCATAAGCCCTAACATATCTATCTACATCCCTATAAACCCATTAATCCCATCACATACACATATATATATCACATCAAGGGTTAGGATACTTACCTGGGTGGATCATTGCCGGAGACTCAGGTGCAATGCTTTTCGAGATATGCATCTCCCTAAATTCATTTTACAGACCTTTTATTGAAAATATTTTTAGGCCTTATACCCACAATCGAGCTTTTGAATCGGGCTTTGATACCAAAAATGTAACACTCCAAAACCCGGTCTAACCGCTACGACCGAATCTGGCGTGTCACTGGGAAGAAAAACATTTTTCAAACTATTTTGTCAACTTGATTTGAAAGGAAAACTTTTGGTGTAGTTAAGAAAATTGTGTTTGAACAGGGTGAATTGTTAAAACATTTTGAAACTTGGTTTAGCGTGATAGAATTACCTTGTTGATTATTATTCATTCGGCATAGATCTTTAGAAAAACTAAAAAAAAATTATCTTAAGTTTATAAAAACGTTCATATCATAAATTACTTGGCATGCCTTTTTTGTTTAATAATAGTTTAAGGAAAAGGAAAGAAAAAAAATAGCAAATCCCAAAGTAAAGTTTAAGTGGCCTTATTACAAGAACCAAAATCCAAAACTTAAAGTATAGAAAACTATATCCAAAATAAATGATGAAATTGAATGTTGAGCATGGCCACCATGAGTCCACCCCGACTTCAGATCCACGATCTAAGCATTATCCGCAAAATGTAACGGAAGGGGTGAGCCACCGAGACTCAGTGTGTAATTCCCCATCCCAAAAGACGTTAAACTCATACACAGATTCATATGGTATTATGCAAGTCATGCAACCCATCCAACCTAAATATCCATCCGAGACTCCCAAATTTACCCCTTGTGGCACCTAGCCACTGGTGGTACCTAACCACTGGTAGCCGAAGTTACAGATATTCATGTGTGGGGCCAACCCACTTGTGGTACCTAACCACTATTGAAGATCCCTTATTTTGATATGTAGGTCAACCCACTGTGGTACCTAACCACTAGGACAAGTCATAAAATAAGCATATGTGGTACCTAGCCACTGGTGATTCCAAACCACTGAGACTTAGTCATAAAATCATTGTATGTGGGGCCAACCCACGTGTGGTACCTAACCACTGGTGATAGTCTGATAAATCATGCCTTCCCCCTCCTCTCATCATACCCACATTTCATGTATATGTTTCTCCCTACAATATGATCATGCTTAATACATAAAAAAAACATGACATAGCACACACAGTTTCCACATAGATAAAGCACGTTATTCACCATATTAGACTTACCGGGAGTCCTTGCTTATAAGGGTAACGTAATGTTTCCCACTGTTAATTCGGCTTTCAACAAACACAACATTTAACATAATAACATATGAAGTGCGTAAGAGTTACACACCTGTTTCTCGTACTATCGCTCTCTTGACTTTAACACTATTGCCACTCGAGATTACTACTACCGACCTACGATCTTACTCGATTCGGCCTACAACCCGATGGCCAATCTCGCTCTCTTGATACTGCTTACTTCTTGTACTTAGGGACTGGGTTTACGGATCCAACCCTTCCTGTCGTTTGGCTGGCATTCGACTCCGTGAACACACCTTGGTCACTAAATCATATTAAAGTAGTGAGAACAAACTAAAAGAAATCAGTGCTTACGGCCACGGCCCTTACCTAGATCGACAAATCCCGGAGCCTTGAACTTGGCTAAAACGATGATTGAATCCCTTCAGTCTTCTTCTAGTTTCGGCACAAGTAGTCACCATAGAGGAGATTCAGCTTCTAAGAATAACGAGTGAAAATCAACGAGATATTGAGAAAGTGATGAAGATGAGAACGAGATAGCAAAGAAGAAAACAACGGTGACTTACCAATCCTAAGATGATGATTCGGCAAGAGCTGGCACCAGAGGGAATCCAAAAAAAATCCAAAAATGGAAATAAGATCTTTAATTGTATGGTTAGGGGTTTCAATTCTTAGAGAGATGGAGAAAACACTACTGAAAGGTGGCTAAAAGGTTCGGCTATGGGAGAAGAAAGTATGGGCAAAGAGGGTTCGGCTTTTAGGAAAATATTAAAGAGGAGAGGAGAGCTAGGGAGTTGCAGCAAAGAAAGGGAGAGAGAGCTCACAAGAGAAAGGAAATTTTGGCTTGACTAGATGCAAAAGATGATCACTTGTGCCTACTAATTTTGGAATATCAACCAAATTTCACCCCCTCTCCAGAGTTTGATTTTCGGCCAACTCTGCCTTTACCTGATAGCTCTTATCCCTCTTGTTATCTTAATCTATATCCTCCCTTCAAGAGAGGCCTCCTTGGCACCAACTCCTCCCTCCATATTATCAACAAAATACTAGAATTAAAACTCCTATTTTCAAGCCATTGTGCCATCCTCCCTTCCCCCACTTGGAGTGCCGAATTTTAGCCTAAAAGCTTGGGCCCCAAGTGGCCAACACTTGGCCCAAATCCTTTCCCTTAGTGACGCCGCCCACTTTCTCCCTTGCGGCACCACCCAATTTTGGGCCACAAGTCCACCTTGCAAATTAAACACAGATACCCATTTTAAATATGTCCTATATCTCTTCGTTAGAAAATTAACGTAGGTCTTAGCCCAAACCTAAGCCCAATTTGCACTCTAAATCTCAATCTAACACCTACACACAAAATGCACAAACCCACTTACTCAGGATGTTACAAATAGGTTTTCCCTCAAGTCCTTCCCCAAATTTCTTCTTTGTCTTAGTACCTTTAGTTTATTTGATTAGTTAATTTTAGATTAGATTAAAAATTCCCTTAATTCGTAGGATAAATAATAGAAAGAGAGTTAATATTAATACTTTTGGTTCCTTTGGGTTTGACAATCTGGTCTTGTAGCTAGCTATACTACTATTCAATAGGTGCACTTGCCTCCATCGTTGTCTTAGTTAGTTTCCAGGTTCGATCATTCCTTTTATAAATTTTTAAGACTCGACAGACACGATCAAGTTTTGATGCCATTGGCGGGAACTAAAATATTAAGAACGCTCAATTTTTATTACTTTAGCCATATTATATTATATTTTACTACAATTTAATTTTTTTTTTTACTTTTCTGAATTTTCTTTTTTCTTTTTCTCTTTTCCTAGAAGGTACCTCTAGTTTATGACTAGGAGGAACCCGACAGGACCACTACTTTACGATAGTGATATTGAAGGAACCATACGCAAAAATTGTAGAGAAGCAAGGCGAAGCTTAAATTATATACAAGATGATCAAGAGGATGAAGTTGATAATACCGAAGTAATGAGCAAGAATAATCCGCCGCATCAAGATATGGCCGATCATCACGCTTCTCAAACTATGTATGATTATGCTAAACCTAATTTAACAGGAGCCGAATCGAGTATTGTTAGGCCTGCTATAGCCACTAATAATTTTGAATTAAAACCTAACTCTATACAAATGATTCAACAGTTTGTTCAATTTGATGGTTTGCAAGACGAAGACCCAAATACTCATTTAGCTAATTTTCTAGAATTCTGTGATACCTTCAAAATAAATGGCATTTCTGATGATTCCATTCATCTTTGGTTGTTTCCTTTTTCTTTGAGGAATAAAGCCAAACAGTGGTTACATTCTCTTCCATGAGGATCAATCACTACATGGGACCAAATGACCGCGAAATTTTTATTAAAATATTTTCCACCGGCCAAAATAGCCAAATTAAGGAATGATATCTCTTCTTTTGTGCAGATGGATTTAGAAACATTATATGATGCATGGGAGAGATATAAGGATCTGTTGAGAAGGTACCCACACCATGGTTTACCCTTGTGGTTACAGGTCCAAACTTTTTACAACGGTGTGAACCCCTCAACCCGGTAGTTAATTGACTCAGCCGCCGGTGGAACCCTGAATAACAAAACTCCTGAAGCGGCTTATGAGTTTATAAAGAAGATGTCAATGGATAACTATCAGTGGCAAAGTACAAGGACAAAACCAACTAAAGCAGTCAGAGTTTTCAATCTCGACGCAGTCAGCATGCTATCAAGTCAGGTAGAGATGATGAATGAAAAGATTGATGGTTTGTATGGTTTTTTGCAGGTACATCCAGTTATGCAATGTGACTCAAATCTACGAGGAGTGGCGAATCCTGTGTACCCACCTTACAATCCGGGCATGGAAAGCGAACAATTAAACTATACGGATTACAATTTTAGACCTCAAAATAACCCTTATAGTAATACTTATAATCTAGGTTGAAGGAACCACCCCAATTTCTCGTGGGGTGGTCAAGGTAATCAGAGACAACAACCACCCCCTCCAAACTTTCAACAACAGCCCTACCCATAGGAAAAGAAGCCGAACCTTGAAGAGATGCTGACAAAATTTATAGCGGTGTCTGAAACTCGATTTCAAAACACCAAGACAACACTTAAAAATTAACAAGCATCGATTAAAGGAATCGAGAACCAGTTAGGGCAACTCACAAAGGTGATCTCAGAACGACCACTAGGTAGCTTGCCAAGTAACACTGAGACTAATCTCAAGGAGCAAATTCAAGCCATAACAGCTCATGACAGTGAAAGGTTAGTAGAATCTTAATTTGAGCCAAGGCAAGAACCTATGGTAAGTGAAGGTAAGGTTGAGGTAAGCCAAGAAAAGCCAAAATCGATAATTAAAGAATACAAACCTTGTATACCTTACCCCAATGCGATGAAGGAAGACAACATAGAAGAACAATTCGTAAGTTCCTTAAACTCTTAAAGAAATTACATATTAACTTATCGCTTCTTGAAGCTCTTTCAAAGATGCCAGATTCAAGGAAATTTTTAAAAGAGCTCTGTAATAACCAATTTTTGCCCGAGCCCAGTACAGACTAAAGGCCCAATCAATAAAATAAAAGCCCTCAAAAATCCAATAATATAACCAAAAACAATAGTTCATTTACAAAACCAATCTGGAGCCCAATTACAAAACCAATACCAAATCCAAAATTAATACAAACAATAGGCCCAATCCCTTAACCCATTTACACCCAATGCTCGTTGGCCCAATGGCCCAAAAGCTAACTTAGGGTTCTTGGAACCCTTAGGAACCTAGCGCCGCAGCCTTCTGCCTAGACTATTTAACCCCTGACCTTCTGCCTCTGACTGTGTCCCATCCACCGCCATTGTCAGAGCCACAGCACCTCCACCGCCAGCAACTTGCGTCGCGCACCTACAAGCATTAAATACGAGAAGACAAAACAAGGAAAATAGGGGATAATCTTTTCTAGAAATGGCTATAAAAGGCCAATCGAAAACTGTACAGAGGATCTTTTGATCTTTTTTTTTGATAATAAAAAACAAAGAGATTTGACCCTTTTTTTTATCAATACACAAGAAAGAAATTTGAAAACACAACAAGAATAGATCCAAACACAGAAAATAGAGAAATAGTAAAGGAAAACCATCTAAAAACCGAAAAACAAAGACCAAAGTAGAGGTGATTGTTTTAATTTTTGAAACTTTTTTTCTTTTCTTCCTTTTCACTTCTTTTTCAACACATATACATACTTACACTATTATTTTACAAAAAAATATATTATAAAAAAATATAAAAAAATATACATTTTTACCTTTTTTCATGACGGTGGTCAAAGTGATGGCGCAGATTCTTAGAGTGCTTGAAACGAGCCCCCCGATGACCCTTCCTCTCCGAGAGCTGAGAGAAAACTAGAAAACGAAACTTTTTTTTTTTTAAGCACAGAGCACATCTAATTTTTTTCGGGGTTTTGGACCTTATATAGACCCTCAAAACGTCGTCGTTTTGGGGCTAGCCTTTAATGCCCAAAACGACGTCGTTTCACTCGACCCGATCCGAATCTGACCAGTGCCCACAAAGGATCCGCGTGTTTTTAAAGGGAAGGGCTAATTGCACTTTTAGCCCTTCCGCATTTTTATCATTTTTAATTAGATTTTTATTATTTCAAAATCTGGCCCGAACACTTAGTTTGGTTTTCAATTTGGTCTCCTCATTTGCTCACGCGTTTTGGCTGAAAGGATTTATTGCGTACGTAGTCCCTCTATTTCCTCCGCGTGTGCAAATTGATCTTTTTCTTTTATTTTTGTTTTGAATTGACCCTAAAATTTCATTTTATTTACAAATTGACCCCCGAAGCTTGTTTGATTTATAATTTAACCACCCACAGCACCCATTTTACTAAAATTGACACCTTCCATTCTATTTTAAGTTCAATTTGGCCCATTTGCTATATTATTTCATAATTTTTATTTGATATTGCAATCATTTTTGTCCTTTTCTTTATTGCACTATTCTTTGTTTATTATTACATTATTACTAATATTATTATCATATTTTTATGTACATATATATTATTATTACCTATTATATTATTGTTGGTATTACACTATTACTAATATTATATTATCATTTTCATATATATATATATATATATATATATATTATTACTATGTTATTATTATTGTATTACTTGTAATTGCTAGATTATTATTATTACTATACTATTATGCACCATTGTTATTTTTATTAATATTACTATCTTTGTTATTGTATTAACATCATAACCCTTCTTTACTTATTATTTAATAATTTATTTATCTTTTACAATTATTATTTTCATACATATATCTATTATTATAATTACTATGTTATTATTATCATTATTTTTATTACCATTTGCTATTTCCATTGTTTTTTATTATTATGTTTACTATTTTATTATTACATTTGAATGTTGTTATTCTGTTCTTCTACTATTACTATTATCACTAATGTATTACTACCTTATCTATTATCATTTTATTATTTCCATCATTATTCATTATTTGTTATTATCAATATTCTCATCGTTCGTCTCACTAATCCTTCCCGACATCTCAATTTTTATAACGACCAATATTTCGTATTAGCGATTCGAGAGAATCAAGCCCTAACTTACTGGGTTCCAGTTTTTCTCGTTTAAGCTAAAGAACGGAATGTCCCTTTTAAAATCGTAATTTAAATTTTAAACAAAACACTTTATCTCGGAAATTTGAAATGTCGCGCCCTAACTTACTGGACTCGACACCTAGATATTGCGAGATAAGTTTCTTTTCCTTCTAAAATAAAGGCAATATTCCTAATTTGGATTCTTGAGAAATCGAGCCCTAACTTACTGGGTTCTGATTTCTCGTTTGACAAATGACGGAGATCCTCTTCAAATATAAAACTAAGTTTTAAAAGGCGAGCTTAGTTTCGGGAGTCTAAAAGTATTGTGCCCTAACTTACTGGACATGATGCTTTATCTCTTTGAAAATAAGAGTCTTAACGTCCCTTCCGATCCCTTCAAGTTTTAGAAATAAAAAGTATCTATTTTCGAATCATTTCAAAGTTTTCAACATTAGGACATCGATCAATCAATTTGGTACCAACTTCGAGCGTATCGAGGGTGCTAACCCTTCCTCGTCATGTAACTCCTTTAACTCGTTTTCTGGATTTTGTAGACCAAAATCGTTGTTTTGATAAATCAAAATGTTTATTAAAAACAACTTTTTTATGAGGTGACCCGATCACACCTCATCAAAAAAAGATTGGTGGCGACTCCCTTCCTTTCGTTTTCAAACCCAAGTCGACCCGTTTTCAAAAAAATGGTTACGACAGCTTGGCGACTCCGTTGGGGACTTCGAGAGCCAGGCCATAGATTGATTGATTTTTGTCCTTTTGATTAAAATTGGAAAATAGTTTCAAAAAATCATGCTTCTTTTAATGCACTTTCAATTTTGGGTCTCGTAAATACTTTGGCATTGCATTGCATGACCGTTGTGGTCACACCCTTCCATTCTGTTTTAAGTTCAATTTGGCCCATTTTCTATATTATTTCATAATTTTTATTTGATCTTGCAATCATTTTTGTCCTTTTTCTTTATTGTACTATTGTTTGTTTATTATTACATTATTACTAATATTATTATCATATTTTTATGTACATATATATTATTATTACCTATTATATTATTGTTGGTATTACACTATTACTAATATTATATTATCATTTTTCATATATATATATATATATATATATTATTATTATTATTACTATGTTATTATTATTGTATTACCGTTATTGCTAGATTATTATTATTACTATACTATTATGCACCATTGTTATTTTATTAATATTACTATCTTTGTTATTTTATTAACATCATAACCCTTCTTTACTTATTATTTAATAATTTATTTATCTTTTACAATTATTATTTTTATACATATATCTATTATTATAATTACTATGTTATTATTATCATTATTTTATTACCATTTGCTATTTCCAATGTTTTTTTATTATTATTATGTTTACTATTTTATTATTACATTTACATGTTGTTATTACGCTCTTCTACTATTACTATTATTACTAATGTATTACTACCTTATCTATTATCATTTTATTATTTCCATCATTATTCATTATTTGTTATTATCAATATTCTCATCGTTCGTCTCACTAATCCTTCCCGACATCTCAATTTTCATAACGACCAATATTTCGTATTAGCGATTCAAGAGAATCAAGCCTTAACTTACTGGGTTCCGGCTTTTCTTGTTTAAGCTAAACAACGGAATGTCCCTTTTAAAATCGCAATTTAATTTTTAAACAAAACACTTTATCTCAAAAATTTGAAATGTCACGCCCTAACTTACTGGACTCGACACCTAGATACTGCGAGATAAGTTTCTTTTCCTTCTAAAACAAAGGCAATATTCCTAATTTGGATTCTCGAGAAATTGAGCCCTAACTTACTGGGTTCTGATTTCTCGTTTGACAAATGACGGGAGATCCTCTTCAAATATAAAACTAAGTTTTAAAAGGCGAGCTTAGTTTGAGTCTAAAAGTATTGCGCCTAACTTCTTCGGACATGATGCTTTATCTCTTGAAAATAAGAGAGTCTTAACATCCTTCCGATCCTTCAAGTTTTAGAAATAAAAGTATCTATTTTCGAATCATTTCAAAGTTTTAAACATTAGGACATTGATCAATCAATTTGGTACCAACTTCGGGCGTATCGAGGGCGCTAACCCTTCCTCGTATGTAACCGACTCTCGAACTTGTTTTCTGGGTTTCGTAGACCAAAATCGTTGTTTTGATAAATCAAACTGTTTATTAAAAAAAATTGTTTTACGAGGTGACCCGATCACACCTCATCAAAAAAAGATTGGTGGCGACTCCCTTCTTTTTCATTTTTAAAACCCGAGTTGACCGCGTCGTTTCCTGTTTTATCAAAAAAATGGTTACGACAACTTGGCGACTCCACTGGGGACTTTTGGTCATTGCATTGCATGAAAATGGTGGTCTTCTTTTAATGACTTTCAATTTTGGGTCTATGCCTTGCATTGAGGTTTTCACCTGAGGTTTTCACCTCATGGGCTAGTGGACTACTTTTTGGATACATCCGTACCTATGTCTTCGTGAAGTTTTCACTTTCGCATGGCCATAGGGAAATGTATTCCCCTGAACTGAACTCGGTCCATATGAGCCTATAATGGGTGAGGATCAAGGAATCTGCTGGTTCAGGTACCTCTACTCTAAAACCAAACCACATATTAGAGACCTAGGAACCTACTCTAGGCAGAATTGTACCAAACCCTAGCGATCACCTGGATAGGTGTTCTGTGCTTGTTTATTTCTCTTGCACTAACTTGTTTTCTTTTGTGATTATTTATCTCTCCTATGCTAACGTGTTTTCTTCTGTCTTGACTGCATTGCATTGCATCATCTTAGAAAGGAAGTGTTGATTCATATTCGGTTGCTAAATGGAAGAGTTTGTCATAAGAAAATGTGTTACTTGATAAATTGGATTGTAATACGGTCGTTCGAACATAAGGATATAGCCATATATGCGATCCGTTTTATGTAAAGAAATGTATCTTCTAGAAAAGTTCTTCTAATGGAATCAAATTCATGATCAACACCTCTCTTTCTTTTTACACCCATGCTAGGCGCCCGCATTACATTTTATGCATTTGCATTACATCATATCACACTCATTAAAATTTGTAGAAAGACCCTAATTAGGTGAAGTCATTTCAGTTAACCTAGAAAACATGGAGCAAAGGTTGAAAAGAATAGAAAATGCAAATACAGATGCAAGAGCAATTGGCCAAAATTCAACAAGAGATGTATGAACAAACGTAATTCCAAAGGAACACGATAGGCCAGCTAACCCGGTTACTAGCTGAAGGGTTTGAAAAAAGAAGTGGCCTAGTGGACGACAGTGCGGACGATGACGAAGAAATTATTTATTCCCCGACGAATATCCCGACTCAACCAGACATGCAGTCATACGAGGGACCTGTCATTACCGAATCCCAATGTCAGACTAATACATCGGCACTACTAAACTTCTCGATGAATTCACGTTTTAACCCTGAGTATGATCGGGCCAAACCGATTGTTCAAGCGGAGGCAAAAAGGAGAGTGGGCTTTGAAAGTTCCATTTTATGATAAGTTAGCAGGAAACACCACAAAAGACTTAGCTGATATCGTAATATCTGGGGAACTTATAAAAAATGCCATCAAGAGCAGAAGGATGGAATGCCCTGAGAGTTCAAAAAGGGCAGTGCCTATAAAGAAAAGAGAGGCAAAAACCCATATGGTGGGGACTGAGAGCCACTATCCATACCCAACCCAATCACGACCTCAATGCCGCCCACCTCCAAACTTTTATTTTTCCCCTCAAAGTCCCTGTCATCAAGCACCTCTTCCTTACCCCGTCTACGCCATGAATAACCAAAGACCATTCACTATACTTCCACCAGATACTATGCCTGCTCAAAGTCAGCCCAAAAATGAATAAAGACCGACAAAACCCAATCCTGAAAAACCTCAATTCACCCCTATTCCTGTGTCATATGGAGAACTATGCCCAAAATTACTAGAAAAAAATTAATATCTCCACATTATATGGCACCCCTGAAACCTCCGTACCCAAAATGGTACGATCCTAATGCTAGTTGCATGTACCATGCTAGAAACTAAGGGCATTCTATAAAAATTACTTCACCTTTAAAAGAAGAGTTCAAGGCCTTATCGATGCGGATATTTTACAATTTGATGGTACTAGTAATGTGGCTGGAAACCCACTCCCTAACCATACTAAAGGGAATATGAGTGTAGTGATGAAGGAAGATAGGTGGCGAGCCAAAAGTTGTGTTTCTGAAATAGAGATAGATGTGCAACAAAGAAGAAAATAATTCTGAAAGATCAAGAAAAGAGGATTGCAAGAGCCTCAGGTCGAGAATTGGAATGGGAGCCCATGGCGTATCCTCCTTCGTCAAAAACATTCACATCTCCAGGAATGATGTACCCAGGAAGAGATAATCCACAAAACACGTTGTTATCAATTGAAAGGAGTCCTCAGAACGTCAGTATAAATGTTATTGACAAAAGTGATGATGCAACTAAGGATGTTTCAATGATACGCCCTTATCCTCCTGGATTCATTTTGAATAATTGGACTGCTACCTTCTTGTAGTTTCTAAGTCCTCTCCAAAGTAATGCTCAATGTTAACTCTCTTTTTGCCCCTAAGTAATAATGAGATTCTTTTGTAAGAGCTTATGTTTGCTCTTTATCATTTAAATGAACATTAATGGAGATGTATTTTGTCATAGTCTTTTCATTTTTGTTAACTTCATAATTAACCCCTCTTTTCACGACCTGTCCTTACATATATGTCATATCATGCCATAACATTAGGTTTGTGCGGTTCGAATCCTTTGATACTCCTCTATAGTTTTCTTTTCCATTCACCTTTCAGGTGCTCAGATACCAATGACATGAACAATCTCGTTACAAGTCCTAAAATCAATTTTGAGAAAGCTATTTGTGTAGGAGAATGTGAAGCTGAGGAAGATGCTGAAGATTATGTCTCGTCTCCTGACTTACTAAGAATGATAGAATAAGAAGATAAACAGATTCTACCCCATCAAGAATCTATTGAGACAGTGAACTTGGGAAATGAAGAAAAGAGGTAAGAAGTGAAGATTGGGACCTCTATTTCAGAGAAGACCAAACATGATTTGATCGCCTTGCTTCATGAGTACAAAGATGTATTTTCATGGTTGTATCAGGATATGCTAGGGTTTAACGAGGATGTAGTGGTCCATAGCTCCCACTGAAACCAAAATGCAAACCTATTCAATAGAGGTTAAGACGAATGAGGCCTGAAATACTTTTAAAGATAAAAGAAGAAGTCAAGAAACAATTTGATACTGGCTTCCTACAAGCCTCTAAATATCTAGAATAGGTAGCTAATATAGTCCCAGTACTGAAAAAGACAGCAAGATAAAGATGGCTCCCGAGAATATGGAGAAAACTACATTCGTGACAATGTGGGGAACATTCTGCTACAAGGTGATGCCATTCGAATTGACGAATACCGGGGCAACATATCAGAGGGCTATGGTGATGTTGTTCCATGACATGATGCACAAATAAATAGAAGTCTACGTTAATGATATGATTTCCAAATCTCGGGGAGAAAGAGAGCATGTCGAGAACCTCAGGAAGTTGTTTGAAAGACTAAGAAAGTTTCAGGTGAGGCTTAATCCAGCCAAGTGTACGTTTGGGGCTACCTCGGGAAAATTACTAGGCTTCATCGTCAGTGAGGGAGGTATTGAGGTTGATCCAGATAAGATAAAAGCCATACAAGAACTACCACCTCCGCACACCCAAAAAGAAGTCAGAGGCTTTTTAGGGAGGTTGAACTACATCGCTCGATTCATTTCTCAACTTACCAACTAGTGTGACCCAATTTTTTGACTCCTTCAAAAACAAAATCCTGGAGAATGGAACGAGGAGTGCCAAGTGGCTTTTGATAAAATAAAATAGTATTTGTCTAGCCCCCCTGTGCTATTACCGCCAACTTTCGGGAGACCGTTAATATTGTATCTAACTGTGTTCAAAACTCAATGAGATGCGTACTGGGGCAACATGATGAGTCAGGGAAAAGAGAAAAGGCGATTTACTACCTCAGCAAGAAGTTCACAGAGTATGAAGCAAGGTACCCGTCAATTGAAAATTTCTATTGTGCTTTGGTCTAGGCAGTTCAAAGGCTCAAACAATATATGCTGTATCATACGACGTGGTTAAATTCAAAATTGGACCCAATAAAATACATAATAGAATCACCTGCACTCTCAGGAAGAATGGCACGATGGCAGATCCTACTATCAGAGTATGACGCCATATATGTGAGTCAAAAGTCGATAAAGGGGAGAGCAATAGCTGACTTCTTAGCAACTCGAACAATAGAGGAATACGAGCCATTGAGATTTGATTTCCCAGACGAATACTTGATGTGCATTATAGAAAAAGAGTGTGAGTCATCAAAAGAGAAACCGTGGAAGATGAGCTTCGACGGTGCATCAAATGCATTGGGGCATGAGATTGGAGCAGTCCTAGTGTCACCAGAGGGGAACCATTATCCGCTCACTGCCAGATTAAATTTCTTCTGTACCAATAATGTTGTGAAATATGAGACTTGCATCATGGGACTTCGTGCAGCCATTGAACGAAACATTAGAATCTTGAAGGTGTACGGGGACTCAGCGTTGGTGATTTACCAAAGTCGTGGAGATTGGGAAGTGAGAGATTTGAAGTTGGTCAAATATCGCGATCTTGTTGTGGAGTCTGTTAAAGAGTTCAAAGAAGTGACTTTTAATTACTTCCCACGAGAAGAAAACCAATTGGTTGATGCTCTGGCCACTTTGGCCTCAATGTTCAAAGTAAACAGAGAAACGGAAATAATGCCTCTCCAAATGAGCATATATGAGGTCCCTGCACATTGTTTTAGCATTGAAAAAGAGGCAGATGGACATCCATGGTTCCATGATATCTTAGAATATGTCAAGAATCAAAGATATCCCGAGCAAGCAAATGAGAACGACAAAAGAACAATCAGAAGAATGGCGATGGGATTTGTTCTTGATGGGGACATCCTATACAAAAGAGGAAAAGATCAAGTGCTCCTGAGATGCGTGGATGCTATTGAAGCCAGAAAAATACTTAAAGATGTCCATGAAGGAATTTGTGGAACGCATGCCAATGGTTTCACTATGGCCAGACAGATTATGAGACTCGGTTACTACTAGTTGACAATGGAAAGTGACTACATTAGTTACGCACGAAAGTGCCACAAATGTCAAATTTACGGCGATAAAATTCATACAGCCCCTTCTCCCCCTCATGTCATGACTTCTCCATGGCCTTTTTCTATATGGGGCATGAATGTTATAGGGCCAATTTCCCCAAAAGCTTCTAATGGACACCGATTCATTTTTGTGGTCATAGATTACTTCACAAAATGGATAGAAGCCGCTTCATTTGCTAATGTGACGAAGGCTGCAGTTTTCAGGTTCTTAAAAAGGAGATCATATGTCGATACAGTTTGCCTGAGAGAATTATTTCAGATAATGCTTTAAATCTGAACAACAAGATGATGAAAGAAGTTTGTGAGCAATTTCAAATAAAGAATCATAATTCCTCACCCTATCGCCCAAATATGAATGGAGCGATGAAGTCGCTAACAAAATATTAAGAATATTATTGGGAAAATGACCGAGACATATAAAGACCGCACGAAGCTACCATTCACTTTATAATGCATATCAAACATCTCATGCGTACATCTACGGGAGTAACTCCTTTCTCTCTAGTCTATGGAATGGAAGCGGTGCTACCCATCAAAGTCGAGATCCCCTCTCTATGAGTCTTAATGGAGTCAGAACTAGAAGAATCAGAATGGGTTCGAGCTCAATATGACCAGCTAAATCTTATCGAAGAAAAACACTTGAAGGCGATCTGCCATGGACAGATGTACCAGAAGAGAATGATCACGGCCCATGACAAGAAGGTGCGGCCAAGAGAATTTCACGAGGGGGAACTTGTACTGAGAAAGATTCTCCCAATACAAAAAGACTTTCGAGGGAAATGGGCACCAAATTGGGAAGGGCCATACGTCATAAAGAAGGCTTTCTCGGGTGGAGCTTTGATTCTCACTGAGATGGATGGGAAGGAGTTACCAAATCTAGTAAACTCAGATGCCGTGAAAAAGTACTATGCCTAAAAAAAATCAAGATGAAAACCCGAAAAGGGTGTCTTGGTGAAAAAAAGAAAAAGAAAAAAGAAAAGAAAAAAAGAGATCAAAATGAAAACTCGAAAGGGCGTCTTGAAAAAAAAAAGGATCAAGATGAAAACCCAAAAGGGCATTTTGATAAACAAAAAGATTAGGATGAAAACCTAAAAGGGCATGCTAATAAAGGGGGTTCAGACATAAAGAGCAAGGCGATTTGAGCAGAGAGTCAACTGCCGAGATTATAATATTTGAAGCAGACTCGGAAGCTCAAAATCTTCTACAAAAGAAGCTTTACTCGAAAAGATCCAGGATGAAGAAACGTGGAGAATTTCATGCGTTGGATATCTAGAGCATTTGCGACAATTGAACCTGCTTTCCTTTTTATAACGTTTTCTTTATTGAAATATTCCTTGTCAATTTTCTTTGCTTGTTGCTTTTGAAATAAATATGAACGTGATGTATCCCTTTCATACCTACTTTGCCATTTTCATGCATCTCATGTTTGGTTCATTTTAATGATAAATAGTGAAATTACATACTCTAAACAAAAGGAACGTTGAGCATTACCTGGATGAGAATTTGGTAAGTGCAAGAGCCTCAAAGCAAGAACAAAGTTCAACAGGGGGCAAAAGGGTGGTATATGAGAAACGCAGATCACTCGTAAAACTTGAGGACGGGTACAAAACTTGAAAGAAAAGTCAAGAATCGAAGCAATGAATATAGGTCATCATGAAAGTCGTAACGAAAAGAGATACATGACAAACAAGCCCGGGTGCATGGCATAATCATGTAGGCATAAAAGCATTTAAGACAAACACGTGCATATCATGATAACATCACGTATGACACATACAGGCACGCCAATAAAGCAAGAAGTTTTGATGATAGTTGTACCAAACTAAGGAAAAAGAAGACATTCGAGTTCCACCAGATGATATGTTTTGAAATTCTGATTGCAAAATATCAACTCATAATACGAGAAGTGAGTTGAGCCTCAGGTCACACGCTGAGGTGTTTTTCAATATTTATTTTTCAAAATATCAACTCATAATACCAGAGGTGAGTTGGGCCTCGGGTCACACGCTGAGGTTTTTTAATTTCGCTCAAAAATCAACTCATAATACGAGAGGTGAGTTGAGCCTCGTGTCACATGCCGAGGTATTTTTAATTTCGCCTTTCAATTTCGCTCAAAAATCAACTCATAATACGAGAGGTGAGTTGAGCCTCGAGTCACATCTTTGAGGTATTTTTAATTTCATCTTTCAATTTCATTCAAAATCAACTCATAGTACGAGAGGTGAGTTGAGCCTCGGGTCACACGCCAAGGTATTTTTAATTTCATCTTTCAATTTCATTCAAAAATCAACTCATAATACGAGAGGTGAGTTGAGCCTCGGTCGCACGCCGAGGTATTTTTAATTCATCTTTCAATTTACTCAAAAATTAACTCATAGTACGAGAGGTGAGTTGAGCCTCGAATCGCACGCCGATTTTTAATTTCTATCTTTCAATTTACGCTCAAAAATCAACTCATAGTACGAGAGGTAAGTTGAGCCTCGGGTCACACGAGGTATTTTTTATTTCGTTTCAATTTTAAAATCAACTCATTGTACGAGAGGTGAGTTGAGCCTCTGCCCATGTCGAGGTATTTTAATTTCATCTTTCAATTTACTCAAAATCAACTCATTGTACGAGAGGTGAGTTGAGCCTCGGTCACATGCCGAGGTATTTTCAATTCTGCTTTTCAAATTCATTTGTTTCAAAAATCAACTCATAATACGAGAGGTGAGTTGGGTCTCGGGTTACAGGTCGAGGTATTTTCAATTTTTGTTTTTCAGTTTCTGGTTTTCAAAATAAAAAATAAAAAAATCAATTCATATTGCAAGAGGTGAGTTGAGCCTCAAGTCACACGCTGAGGTATTTTCAATTTTTCAAAATCGAGTCATAATGCAAGAGGTAAGTTGAGTCTCGGGTCACACGCCGAGGTATTTTCAATTTCTATTTTTCAAAATTGACTCATAGTGCAAGAGGTGAGTTGAGTCTCGGGTCACACACATAGGTATTTTCAATTTTTGTTTTTCAATTTCTATTTGTTTCAAAAAAATCAACTCATAATGCGAGAGGTGATTTGAGCCTTGGGTCACATGCTGAGGTATTTTCAGTCTTCTTGAAGATATCAAGAAAGCAGATTGAAAAGTTCAGATTTATTTCCTCGAAGTCCCAATGGAGCAGTTAGTAAATCGAAGCTACAAATCTCTTCGTGTCCTGAAGTCATATTGGAGCAAGTTAAAGATAAACAAATCTCGCCCCTTAGAAGATTGAGGAAAAGCAAATTGAAGCTACAGGTCATATCTCTCGGAAGTAGCAGTGGAGTGGATCAAAGCAACAAGTTATAGTAGAGTTTGAAGATGTTTGAGGAAGACAAGGACCAATAAGTCAAGGCTTGGCCAAGACCGGGCAAAAATTGGTTCTTCTATTATCTTTGCTCTATTCTCGTTTCACGTCAATGAGCAAAGAGGGGCAGCTGTAATAACCAATTTTTGCCCGGGCCCAGTACAGACTAAAGGCCCAATCAATAAAACAAAAGCCCTCAAAAATCCAATAATATAACAGTCCAAAAACAACAGTTCATTTACAAAACCAATCTGGAGCCCAATTACAAAACCAATACCAGACCCAAAATTAATACAAACAATAGGCCCAATCCCTTAACCCATTTACACCCAATACCCGTTGGCCCAATGGCCCAAAAGCTAACTTAGGATTCCTAGAACCCTAAGGAACCTAGCACCGTAGCCTTCTGCCCAGATTGTTCGACCCTTGACCTTCTGCCTCTGACCGTGTCCCATCCACCGCCATTGTCGAGCCACAAGACTCCACTCGCCAAGAACTTGCGTCACAAGACCGCAAGCATTAAATATGAGAAGACAGAACAAGGAAAAGGGGGGATAATATTTTCTAGAAATGGCTATAAAAGGCCAATCGAAAACTGTACAGAGGATCTTTTGATCTTTTTTTTTTCTGATAATAAAAAAAGAGAGATTCGACCCTTTTTTTTGATCAATACACAAGAAAGAAATTTTAAAACACAACAACAATAGATCCAAACACAGAAAACAGAGAAATTCTAAAGGAAAACCATCTAAAAATCGAAAAACAAAGACCAAAGCAGAGGTGATTGTTTTTATTTTTGAAATTTTTTTCTTTTCTTCCTTTTCACTTCTTTTTCGGCACATATACATACTTACACTATTATTTTACAAAAAATATATTATAAAAAATATAAAAATATATACGTTTTTACCTTTTTCAGCCACCGTGCGGGTGGCCGGAGTGACGGCGCGTCGCTAGAGTGCCGGACAGGAGCCCCCCGATGACCCTTCCTCTCCGGGAGCTGAGAGAAAACCAGAAAACGAAACTCTTTTTTTTAAGCACACAGCACATCTAATTTTTTTCGGGGTTTTGGACCTTATATAGCCCCTCAAAACGTTGTCGTTTTGGGGCTGGCCTTTAATGCCCAAAATGACGTCGTTTCACTCGACCCGACCCAAATTTGACCCGTGCCCACAAAGGATCCGCGTGTTTTTAAAGGGAAGGGCTAATTGCACTTTTAGCCCTTGTAACACCCCAAACCCGGCCACGAGCCCCGACGGATCCGTATGTCACAATGAAAGACGGTTGAAAATATTTTTTGAGTTAAGATAAAACGTTAAAATTTTGTCATCTTTTGAAAACCATGTCCATTTAAAATTATAACTAAAACTTTGATGTTATAAAATGTCCAATTAAAACTTTAGTGTATATATATATTGTATAAAAGATTGCTAAAATAAGATCATCTTCACATAGCAATTCAATTTAATCAAACCATAATTAAAATAATACCAAAAATAATAAAAAGGCCCTTATTACAACCAATACTTAAACAAAGTACTTAATATTAAAATGCTTAAAATGATCAAAACATCTTCTTCTACATGGCCACCTCAGTATCCACTCCAACCCGTCCAAGCTCACGATTCACTGCGATGGTTATGAAAAAAAAATAGGGTGAGTCCACGGACTCGATGCATAATCATTACACATGTTTCCACGTATGGGCTTAACCCATACCCACACGATCCATACCAATGATATGCAATTATGACCCATCCCAACCTAAGTCCATCCATTACACCTACCTCAACAGACTCTCTGCCCAAGGCCGTGGCTAGTCCACCGATCACAACCGAGTGATCCCACATATCATACCTCGACAGACCTGCTGCTCAAGGCCGTGGCTGAGCCACCGATCACATAAGTGATCCCACAATAATCCGTCTACGGTGATGCACTCAGCTATCAACCGCCGAGATGGGCACCAAGCCAACACCTCCCTTGATGATGCACACAGCAAATCATCAAGCGTTAATGTAGCACGAGGCTAACATTAGACCATGTTCATAGATATGTACTCCCTGTCCTTCTTTGATCAAAACCAATCCCCATGCACATATGTCAATGTATCATGTCAATCAACATATAGAGTGAGTATAATCACATGATCATTACCATATCAAACAGGCACCATAAATAGTTTAATATCATAAACCACTAACACATAACCGATTACCCCAAACATGGGTATCCATCACTTTAGCCTTTATTGTCGGCTACCACACATCATACAAAGGTATATACATTAATAAATAGTTAACAGGAGAAACCATGCGATGATTACGCACCTGTTTGACATACTCAACTAAATCTCGAAGTCACACGTTGCACCCAGAAGTCTGCCGAAACTCCTTAAACAACCCACAATAGAAACGGTCACTACTTAAAATACATAACATGGCCTTGACCTAAAGACATAACATTTTGTGGCCCTTGGCCGAACATCTACCACTTCCTTACCTTAACTGATCAAATCCCGATTGCTCCTACAAGCCTCAAGTCTCCAAATCCCGAAAGATCACCTCTTGATTCGGCCACCAAACTAAAAGGGGTTAGGTTTTTGGTTTCGATTTACCAAAGATAAAAGAAAGAAGAATAATGTTAAAGAGTTTCTTTACCATACCATCAGAACCGATCGAATCGCTTGCACCCAAAGTCTCCTTGAACACTGAGAGATTCGGCTTTTAGGGAATGACAAGAAAAGAGTAGTTTTCAGGAAAAGATGATAATACAAAAGAACAAGAAAGAAGAATAACTAGACTACCACCTTCGGCTTTGAAGTTCACTGAATGATTCGGTTCCAACAAAAGATACAATCGGCACCAAAAGAGGGAGATTCGGGTTCAAGGTTTCAAGAAAAGAAAAAGGTAGAGAGGACTACAATATTCGGCAAGAGGCACAAAAAAAAATCAGCACTTAATCCCCTAAATGACCGAAATTCAAACACCACCCAAAAGACCCTTAGCCGGCCACTGATTCCTTTTTAATCATATCCCAAATTCCTCTCCTAATTTATCTCTTAACCAATCACTTGAACTAAATAAAATAAGCCTTATTTATCTCTTATCAACATTCAAAATAAACAAAATAAAAACCACCTTTTATCCATTATCACCTCTTTAATTAAAATACAAAATAAAAACTAATAATAATCCCTTCTTCCAAAGAATTTAAAATCAAAATATTAAGCTTATCATATTGGAGTCCACATCTTTGCTCAACTTTCCCCTACTTTGCTGCCGTCAAAAGCAAAATTAAAAGGCTCAAAATATTGCTTCTCTTGTGTCTTGAACACATGACCTGCACCAAGCCCCTTTAAGCTTTGACACCCCATGCCATTCTGCCAGATTGTTCTTTTGTGATATAAATTCACCCCATTTTCTTTTAAGAGCTCTTTCCTTAGCTCCCTCTTGCCTAATGCCCAAAACAAAAATAAAACACTCATTTGCTGCTCACGCCACTCGAACCTAGGACTAGCTGGAACCACCCCACGCTGCCAGCCGTTTTGCCAAGGCACCGTTTGTGTCATAGACTCGCCCCAACCTCTTTTAAGGCCTCCTTCGTTAGCTCCCTTGTCTCACGCCAAAACCAAAAATAAAAACACGCTTGCTGCCGCCTTGATTCGAACCCATGCCCTTATTGGCGTCATACCCCAAGCCTTTAAGTAGCGCCTGGAAGCCACTTCACCAAAGCCTTTCTTATGCTAAAAATGCCTACAAAAATTCCCTTAAAGCCTTCTTGCCTAGCTTCCCCTTTTTGCACTTAAAAAATAAAATTTCTCCTATAGCTCGGGCCTTCCCTTAGCCTATCACTAGCACCTAAAATTCCTCAATCAACACCATGATGACCATACTTATGCAAAATAATTTAATAAAATTTTACCCCTATTTCAGGATATTACAGCCCTTCCACATTTTTATCATTTTTAATTAGATTTTTATTATATCAAAATCTGGCCCGAACACTTAGTTTGGTTTTCAATTTGGTCTCCTCATTTTTCTGCGTTTTGGCCGAAAGGATTTATTGCATACGTAGTCCCTCTGTTTCCTCCGCGTGTGTAACACCCCAAACTTACCCAAACACTACCACCAGATCGGTATGTCACTAAGAAAATTACGTAAAACATGTCGTATTTTCGAAAATATTTTCTTATGTTTAACCCTTTATTTGGGAAAAATTAGTAGTCAATAGTTTAAATAAAATATGCCTTTATGAATTAAAACCCAAATTTAAATACATGCCTTAGTTCAATTAAAATAAAAATTTAAATAACTAAAGATACTAAAAGCCCATAATAAAACAAAATATAAACTAGTGGCCCATGGCCTTATTACAACGAGATTTAAAACCCATTAAATATATATATATATATATATATAATAAACTAGAGTCTTTTTGCTGAATCCAAATGTTCTTTTGCATGGTCACCTTGCGCTCCTCTCCAGCCCGGTCCGATGCACTAAATGCTACCTGAAATGTTAATTAATTGGTTGAGTCGCGAGACTCAGTGTGCAACCCTCATGCACCATAAGATTTGGGTCTTAGCCCCATAAAACTAAAATAATCAGAATTAATATACATAATAAAAATAATATGCAAGCCCAACCCAAATCCTAGGTTTCCATTCGCTACACGCCTGCATCACCATTCACACCATTGGGGATTTCTACAATCAACCCACACCGCTACACGCCTTGATGGCTGTAACACCCTGAATTTGGACCTAGAATAAGTGGGTTTGTGTGGCGAGAGAATGGACTTTGTCGTAAAAAAAAAAAACTTGTAATTATTGTTTGGATTTAGATTAATGTGTAATTATTGTATACTAATTTTTCCTCCTTTTAAATATATTAACTGAATTATAATAAAATTTAATGTGGCATAATATTAAACTCTATGTAGTCAATTTATGCATCAATTTATCAAATATTTTCCATAATTTCGTCCTTGTCATATAATTAATTATTTTATTTATGTTATCGATTGTGATGAACGAAGTTATAATTTAGAAATATTAATTTTTCTATTATTCTCGATTTAATTTTATATTTTAATATAATTTAGTTCTTATATTTTTATATTAATTTCAATCGTTAAATTTTCATTAATATACAATATGAGTATATATAATTTGAATGTACTAAAAAAATTAATATGTGGTTTATACTAAAAAGATAATGGTCAATTTTTAATTGACCTCTAGATTATGCTAAAATTTGGGGATTTGATTTATATGCTTTACTTTTTTTACATAGTTTGTCCCTCTACTTTTATAATGTCACTAATACATTTAAATAGTTAATTTTTCTTAAAATATTATTCAAATGAAATAAATTATTTTATCATGAAAAGTTTGAATGGACATTTTCTTTTAAAAAATTATTATTGCATGTTTAGTTTAATTTTTAGGGAGGTTGGTGGTAGTCATAAGGCTTTTAAAATATTGTTGGGTTAAAAGATATCACAAGGAAGTAGGTGGTCCGGGGCTTGTGGCGTTTTAAATAAACCGGAGGTCAAAAGTTCAAGTCTTGGGTATGGCAAAAATTTTATTTCAGCATATGTTAGTATGAAGGCGAGCTTAGGCCTTATAATTAGTTAAATGTTTCATGACACAAGGAAACACATGGCCCAGTGGCAAAGGCGTTAGGAGCAGGAGGGGGCAGCAAGGTTCTAGTCGCTTTGTGCTCGAAATGTTGGGGTTTTTTTAGTAAACCTAGAGCACAGAATAAAGGTTGATAATTAATTGGGAAGGAATTATGACTCAAATAAAATATGCGACGCAGTGGCAAGGGGCGTGTACCATAGTGAAAAGGTTAGAGGTTTGAAGCTCGGTGTTGTCGAATATTTTTTTGGATTTTTCTGGATGATTTGGTCGTTGTGAAATAGGCCTTAAAAGAAGTTGAGAATGAAACATATCATAAGAAAAGTTCTGGTGCAGTGGCTGGTAGCGTGTGGTTGTGCTTAGAGGTCTCGGGTTCGAGTTGCCTTGTGCACAATAATTTTCTATTTTACTGCAGGCGTGGGGAAGGTGGTTGAAGTGGACCGAAACACCCAAAGAATGGTCATTGTTAGGGAAGGCAATTTGAATGTAATTCAAATTGGATTTTAACTAGTAATGGAATTTTTGGATGAAGATTGAAGATAAAATTTAGTGATAATAAAGGAATTTAATTGGTGATAAGTTTGAGTCGATTAGGGAGTGTAGGTTTATTCTATTTATTTATTTATTTATTTATTTTAGTATATATCTGGGTGCCAAAATTCTCTTTAAATAGGGATAGGATCTCTTCAATTCTGGCATTTGAACCCTATTCTTTTCTCTCATTCTCTGTTGTCGAAACTTTTCTTTTCTTTTTCTTCTTCTATTGAAATTACTTCCTAGCCGAAATTTCTAAGGCTCTCTTTTGTTTACTTTTCCTAAGCCAAAACCGAAACTCCATTTAATTCTTTTAAAAGCTGAAAAACACATCTAGTTCATTTTTTCGGGATTTCCTTAAAAAGTCGAAACTTCTAGATCTCTAATCTTCTACAATTGTCGAATCTTTCTACAAGGGATAGCCGAAATCTTCTGTAGGGTAAGTAATGATTTGGGTTTTCTTTTGATCCTTTTTAGGCTTTTGGAGGCCATATTCGAATGGCCACATGGAATTAATCTTGTGTTTTTCTTTCTTTTTTGGCATTCCGGGATCTGTAGTGGGGCCAATCACATAGATCTCTAAGTTGTAGTTCGGTAACACTTGAATCGTGTTAACTTTGGGATTTCAAGTTAAGGAGATTTGTTTATTTTTAAATATATGAAATTGGGTAAAACACTAACTATGGCCGAAAATAGGAGTGGCCTTATTTTCACATCTTTTCGCTTTTTGAGCAAAGTGGTAGATAGAAGGCAGTAAATCGATTTAGCAAGGGTATCGACATAATCAGGTATGTAACTTTCCACACCATCTAGATCTGTTTGTTAAATACATGATTATAAGACTTGTATGTTCTGATAAATGCCAAAATCCCAGCATAATGTTTGAAACCCAAAGAGGGTAAAGTAAATCACCAGGTTAGTGATCCCTGTCATTCTAAGTGAATGTTCTGATTAAATGATATGTGTATGTCAATTTTCTGTGATTGCATGGGTTGGGTTTGATGAAAGGAGGAAGTTATTTGTTGTAGCGATTTTTACCGTGATCTGTTGTAGCAGTTCTTACCGTGATCTGTTGTAGCGGTTCTTTACCGTGATCTGTTGTAGCAACTTTTGCCGTGATTTGTTGTAGTGGCTATAGCCATGATCTGATGATGAGCATCACGACTGCCATCAAGGTGTGCAGCGGTGTGGGTTGATTGTAAAAATCCCCAATGGTGTGAATGGCTGGTACGGGTGGCGTGTAGCAGATGGAAACCTAGGATTTGGGTTGGGCTTGCATAAATTTTGTTATATATATGTACTAATCTGTTATTATGTTCTGTGGGGCTAGGGCCCAAATCTAATAGTGCATGAGGGTTGCACACTGAGTCTCACGACTCACCCAATTATTTAACAATCTCAGGTGAACCTAGAGTATCGAACCGGGCTGGAGAGGGGAGCAAGGTGGCCATGAGACAGAGCATTGAGGATTCAGCAAAAAGACTTAGTTAATATTTTATTTTCTTTTAATTAATGGGTTTAAATTTCCTTGAAATAAGGCCATAGGCCACTAGGCTACCATTTATGTTTAGGGGTTTTGTTGGGCTTTTATTACTGGGCTTTTATTTTAAGTTTTGTGTTTTCTATTAAGTTAAGACAAATATGGAATTTTCGGTTTTCATCCACCAAGATAACTTATAACTTAATATTTTATTCTTTAATGTATTCTTAAGCTTTTGGGGATAAAGGTTTGAACCTAGTAATTATTTTTCGATATGCAACATGTTTTGTAAAATCCCTTAAGTGACATACCAGATCCGGTTGTAGCATTTGGGCCGGGTTTGGGGTGTTACAAATTGGTATCAGAGCCTAGTTCAAAACTTAGCTTTGGGGTTTTGGGCTCAAAATGTTTTCTAAAGATGGGTTTTTGAAACATGCATGTTTATAAATGATAACAGGTTTGTTAGCTCAGCATGGCACCTGTGTCTCCTACCAAGTCCGCTGTAAGTATTCTGAACTCAATGTGTGATATATATGCATGTGGGCTTGATGGGCTTTAAGGGACGTGGATTATCTTAGCTAGAACTTGATGGATTTTAGGCTTAGCTTAAACAACTTCTTAAATCTCATAAGACTTAATCTATCCAAACAAACCCATGAACAAATCGCTAGATTAGGGTGTGGCAACAGGCATACGCATGTTTAGGAGTGGATTCAGGGAGAGCTTGGTATTTAAGCAGTCCACGTGACTCACCTCCTCTTCGCTGGAATCCTACCTGGTGCGTAGTGACTGTTCACCTTAGCCATGAGGACTTGTTGACGGGCCAAAATTTATAATTAAAACCCAAAAGGGACCAGCCATCCTATTTTGTAAAATTACTAAATTACCCCTAATTTGTAAAATGACCAAAATACCCCTAAATTATAAAATTACCAAAATACCCCCAAATTGAAAAATTACCAAAATACCCCTATTTTGTAAAATACCAAGAAACCTTATTTTGAAAATTACTAAAATACCCCTGGGTAATGAAATGACGAAGAAAACCCTTAGGTGATGGATGCTACTTGTATGTGGGTGTGTATGAATGTTGAATGTGCATGATTCCTAGAATTAGGAAGACTGAAAACTGTAGATAGGTTTGAATTCGAAAGAACCACTCTTAAAACTACTAATCATAAGACTATCCGTGGATAATCAGTGGATGAAAACCAATAATTCATAAAATTTTTAATCAGATAAACGCGAACCGATAGCATGAGTACAAGGGGACGAGGATGCTCTAGATGTGAATACCAGTGCGTACTCTACCATAGAATACTAAGTGTTTATTTTGGGTTTAAAATTGGAGTGTGCAGCGAAAGCATGGTAGTGAGACGTAGGTAGTATGATTACTAGTTAGTTGGAAATTTCGAGGACGAAATTTCTTTAAGGAGGGTAGAATTGTAACACCTTGAATTTGGGCCTAGAATAAGTGGGTTCGTGTGGTGAGAGAATGGACTTTGTCGTAAAAAAAAAACTTGTAATTATTGTTTGGATTTAGATTAATGTGTAATTATTGTATACTAATTTTTCCTCCTTCTAAATATATTAACTGAATTATAATAAAATTTAATGTGGCATAATATTAAACTCTATGTAGCCAATTTATGCATCAATTTATCAAATATTTTCCATAATTTTGTCCTTATCATATAATTAATTATTTTATTTATGTTATCGATGTGATGAACGAAGTTATAATTTAGAAATATTAATTTTCTATTATTTTGATTTAATTTTTATATTTTAATATAATTTAGTTCTTATATTTTTTATGTTAATTTCTATCATTAAATTTTCATTAATATACAATATGAGTATATATAATTTGAATGTACTAAAAAAATTAATATGTGGTTTATACTAAAATAAGATAATGGTCAATTTTAATTGACCCTAGATTATGCTAAAATTTGGGGATTTGATTTATATGCTTTACTTTCTTTTACATAGTTTGTCCCTCTACTTTTATAATGTCACTAATACATTTAAATAGTTAATTTTTCTTAAAATATTATTCAAACAAAAATAAATTATTTTATCATGAAAAGTTTGAATGAACATTTTCTTTTAAAAAAAATTATTATTGCATGTTTAGTTTAATTTTTAGGGAGGTTGGTGGTAGTCATAAGGCTTTTAAAATATTGTTGGGTTAAAAGATATTACAAGAAAGTAGGTGGTCCGGTGGCTTGTGGCTTTTTAAATAAATTGGAGGTCAAAAGTTCAAGTCTTGGGTATGGCAAAAATTTTTATTTTGCATATGTTAGTATAAAGGCCAGCGCTTAGGCCTTATAATTAGTTGGGGCTGTTTCATGACACAAGGAAACACCTGGCCCAGTGGCAAAGGCGTTAGGAGCAGGAGGGGGTAGCAAGGTTCTAGTCGCTTTGTGCTCGAAATGTTGGGTTTTTTTTAGTAAACCTAGAGCACAGAATAAAGGTTGATAATTAATTGGGAAGGAATTATGACTCAAATAAAATATGCGGCGCAGTGGCAAGGGGCGTGTACCATAGTGAAAAGGTTTGAGGTTTGAAGCTCGGTGTTGTCGAATATTTTTTGGATTTTTTTGGATGATTTGGTCGCTATGAAATAGGCCTTAAAAGAAGTTGAGAATGAAACATATCACAAGAAAAGTTCTGGTATAGTGGCTAGTAGCATGTGGTTGTGCTTAGAGGTCTCGGTTCGAGTTGCCTTGTGCACAATAATTTTCTATTTTGTCACAGCATGGGGATGTGGTTGAAGTGGACCAAACACCCAAAAATGGTCATTGTTAGGGAAGGCAATTTGAATGTAATTCAAATTGGATTTTAACTAGTAATGGAATTTTGGATGAGGATTAAAGATAAAATTTAGTGATAATAAAGGAATTTAATTGGTGATAAGTTTGAGTCAATTAGGGAGTGTAGGTTTATTCTATTTATTTATTTATTTATTTATTTATTTATTTTAGTATATATCTGGGTGCCAAATTCTCTTTAAATAGGATAGGATCTCTTCAATTCGCATTTGAACCCTATTCTTTTCTCTCATTCTCTGTTGTCGAAACTTTTCTTTTCTTTTCTTCTTACGTTGAAATTACTTCCTAGCCGAATTTCTAAGGCTCTCTTTGTTTACTTTTCCTAAGCCAAACCAAACTCCATTCAATTCTTTTAAAAGCGAAAAACACATCTAGTTCATTTTTTCGAGATTTTCTTAAAAAGCCAAAACTTCTAGATCTCTAATCTTCTACGGTTGCCGAATCTTTCTACAAGGGATAGCCGAAATCTTCTGTAGGTTAAGTAACGATTTGGGTTTTCTTTTGATCATTTTTCGGCTTTTGGAGGCCATAGTCGAATGGCCATATGGAATTAATCTTGTGTTTTTCTTTCTTTTTCGGCATTTCGGGATCTGTAGTGGGGCCAATTGCATAGATCTCTAAGTTGTAGTTCAGTAACACTCGAATCGTGTTAACTTCGGGATTTCAAGGTAAGGAGATTTGTTTATTTTTAAATATATGAAATTAGGTAAAACACTAACTATGGTCGAAAATAGGGTGGCCCTATTTTCACATCTTTCAAACTTTTTGAGCAAAGTGGTAGATAGAAAGCGATCGTCGATTTAGCAAGGGTATCGACATAATCGGTGTGTAACTTTCCACACCATTTAGATCTGTTTGTTAAATACATGATTATAAGACTTGTATGTTCTGATAAATGCCGAAATCCCAGCATAACGTTTGAAACCCAAAGAGGCTAAAGCAAATCACCAGGTTAGTGATCCTTGTCATTCTAAGTGAATGTTCTGATTAAATGATATGTGTATGCCAATTTTCTGTGATTGCATGGGTTGGGTTTGATAAAAGGAGGAAGTTATATGTTGTAGCGATTTTTACCGTGATCTGTTGTAGTAGTTCTTACCGTGATCTGTTGTAATGGTTCTTATCGTGATCTATTATAGCGGTTCTTTACCGTGATCTATTATAGCGGCTTTTGTCATGATCTGTTGTAGTGGCTACGACCATGATCTAATGATGAGCAGCACGACTGCCATTAAGGTGTGTAGCGGTGTGGGTTGATTGTAGAAATCCCCAATGGTGTGAATGGCTGGTACGGGTGGCTTGTAGCGGAAGGAAACCTAGGATTTGGGTTGGGCTTGCATAAATTTTGTTATATATATGTACTAATCTATTATTCTGTTCTGTGGGGCTAAGGTCCAAATCTAATGGTGCATGAGGGTTGCACACTGAGTCTCACGACTCACCCAATTATTTAACAATCTCAGGTGACACTTAGAGTATTGGACCGGGCTGGAAAGGGGAGCAAGGTGGCCATGCGACAGAGCATTGAGGATTCAGCAAAAAGACTTAGTTAATATTTTATTTTCTTTTAATTAATGGGTTTAAATTTCCTTGTAATAAGGCCATGGGCCACTAGGCTACCATTTATGTTTAGGGGTTTTGTTGGGCTTTTATTACTGGGCTTTTATTTTAAGTTTTGTGTTTTCTATTAAGTTAAGACAAATATGAAATTTTCGGTTTTCATCCACCAAGATAACTTATAACTTAATATTTTATTCTTTAATGTATTCTTAATCTTTCGGAATAAAGGTTTAAACCTAGTAATTGTTTTCCAATATGCAACATGTTTTGTAAAATCCCTTAAGTGACATGCCGATCCGGTTGTAGCATTTGGGTCGGGTTTGGGGTGTTACAATGGCAGTCGTACTGCTCATCATCATATCATGGCCGTAGCACTACTACAATGATCACGGCAAAAGCGCTACAATGATCACGGTAAAAATCGCTACAATGATCACGGTAAAACTACTACAATAGATCACGGTGAAAACCGCTACAACATATAACTTCCTCCTTTCATCAAACCCAACCCATGCAATCACATAAAATCAATATACTTATATCATTTAATCAGAACATTCACTAACCTGATGATTTGCTTTTACCTTCTTTGGGTTTCCTCTATTATGCTCGGATTTTGGCATTTATCAAAACATATAAGACTTATAATCATATATTAATCAAACAGATCTAGATGGTGGGAAAGTGTTACACACCTGAAATCGCAAAATCCAATATTCTTAGTCGATATCCTTGTTATCCCGATCTACAACTTTGCTCAAAAAGTCGAAAAGATGTGAAAATAGGGCCTCTCATATATTCGGCCATGGTTAGTGTTCTACCCGATTTCATATATTTATAAATAAACCAATCTCCTTACCTTGAAATCTCAAAATAACACGACTTGAGTGTTACCGATCTTTGACTTAGAGATCTAAGTGTTGGACTCCTCTTGATCCCGAAATGCCAAAATAAGAAAAACCCTTGATTAGTCACTAAATAGCCATTCTGCTAGGGACTTTGAAAAGTTGGAGAAATATTGGAAACTCAAAATCGACACATACCTATTGTTTTCTTGATTCGGCTGACAAGGACTTTACTAAAGAAAATTTGGCAACTTCGGAGGTGAGATCTAAGAATTTTGATTTTAGAAGATTTAAAAATTGAAGAGATGGCTACGAGAGATTTGGCCAATGAATATTAAGGAGAAGAATAGAATAATAGAGATGTGATTTTGGCTTTTAGGGATTAGAAGAAAAATAACAATAGAGGTTAAAAGATTCTACCAACCAGAAATTTTAGAGAGGAAGAAAGGGTGAAGAAAATGGTGGTTTTCGCTTTTGAGAAGAAGAAGATGAGAAAAGAAAATAAAAGAAAGGCTTCCAAAATTTGACACACCCCTCTTTATATAGAAAACGATTCCTCCCTTTAGCGAGATTGATTTTCACCAACACCGCCACACATGATAGCTCCTATCTCTTTCCCTTATCTTAATCTATTATCTCTTCAAAATAGTCTTTATCTGCTTATTATCCTTAAAGACTAAATCCTAAATAATAGCCTTTATCTGCTTATTATCCACATAGAATAAATATAATAAAATTCCCAAAAAAAATAGCCTTGTGCTGTCCACTTCCCTAATCCCTAATGCCAAATTTAACTAACTTAAATTAGAAGATTTGGGCTCCTTAAAACTTAAAATTTGGGCCCCTAACACTTAAATTAACTTATTCCACATATTCATCCATTAAACGCATAGGCCCAAAAATTTAGGATGTTACAGTTCTACCCTCTTTAAAGAAATTTCGTCCTCGAAATTTCCAACTAACTGGAAATCATACTACCTAAGTCTCACCACTATGCTTTTGCTAGGCACTCTAATTCTAAAGCCAAAATAAACACTTAGTATACTATGGTAGGGTACGCACCATTATTCGCATCTGAAGCGTCTTCTTCCCCTTGTACTCATTCTTTCGATCGACGTTTATCTGATTAAGAATTTTATGAATAATTAATTCTTCCCACTTATTAACCGCGAACAATATTATGTAAAATCATTTTGATAGTAGTTCTTTCGAATTCGAATTCTATCTATGAGTTTAGTTCTCAAGTCGATACTTCCTAGTCCTAGAGTTCACCTTCAGTCAACATTCAGCACACATCAATCATAAAAACAGCCTTATAAACTTACATTCACCACCTAAGGGTATTTTTGTCGTTTCACTACCCAGTGGTAATTTCGTAATTTTACCTACAGGGGTATTTTCATAATTTTCCAAAATAGGGTTTCTTGGTGATTTCTTGAAATAAGGGTATTTTGGTAATTTTGCAATCCAGGGGTATTTTGGTAATTTTGAAATCTGGGGGTATTTCGGTAATTTTGCAAATCAGGGACAATTTAGTAATTTTACAAATCAGGGTTAACTTGGTAATTTTACAAACTAGGGGTATTTTGGTCATTTTACAAAATAAGGGTAGTTTGGTAATTTTTCAAACCAAGGATATTTTGATGTTGTTGTTGTTGTTTTTTTTTAAATAGGGGTACTTTGGGGATATCTAGTTTCATAGTCCGGTTTACTCTTGTAAACATGAGGTTTTTCGGGTAAAGTTTTCAAACCATGGTTGATTGGAAATTTTCATAACTCAAAGGTACTTTTGAAAATTTTACAAAACTTGGGGATTTTAAAAAAAAAATAGGATGGCTGGTCCCTTTCGGGTTTTAAATATAAGGTTTAGCCCATCAACAAATCCTTGTAGCTAGGATGAATAGTCACTATACACTAGGTAGGATTCCAACGAAGAGGAGGTGAGTCACTAGGACTGCTTAAATACTAGGCTCTTCCGGATCCAATCCTAGACATGCGTATGCCTGTTACCACACCCTAGTCTTGCAAATTGGTTCACGGGTTTGTTTAGTGGAATTAAGTCTTATGAAATGTAAGAAGTTTTAAGCTAGGCCTAGAGTCCATCAAGTTCTAATCGATTAATCTCGTCCCTTAAAGCCCATCAAGCCCACATGCATATATATCACAAAGTGGATTTAGAATACTTACAGCGGACTTGGGCCGGAGACGCAGGTGCCATGCCGAGCTAACAAACTGTTATCATTTCAAAAAAAAACAACATACAAGTTTCAAAAGCCCACCTTTAGAAAATGTTTTGAGCCTAAAACCCCAAAGTGAGTTTTGAACCTGCTCGATACCAATTTGTAACACCTCAAACTCCTACCAAACGCTACCACCGGATCGGTATGTCACTAAGAAAATTTTGTAAAACATGTCGTAATTTCGAAAATATTTTCTTATATTTAACCCTTTATTCGGGAAAAATTAATAGTTAATAGTTTAAATAAAATATGCCTTTATGAATTAAAAATCCAAATTTAAATGCATGCCTTAGTTCAATTAAAATAAAAATTTAAATAACTAAAGATACTAAAAGCCCATAATAAAACAAGATATAAACTAGTAGCCCATGGCCTTATTACAACGAGATTTAAAACCCATTAATATATATATATATATATATATATAAAAATAAACTAGAGTCTTTTTGCTGAATCCAAATGTTCTTTTGCATGGCCACCTTGCGCTCCTCTCCAGCCCGGTCCGATGCACCAAATGCTACCTAAAATGTTAATTAATTGGTTGAGTCGCGAGACTCAGTGTGAAACCCTCATGCACCATTAGATTTGGGCCTTAGCCCCATAAAACTAAAATAATCAGAATCAATATACATAATAAAAATAATATGCAAGCCCAACCCAAATCCTAGGTTTCCATCCGCTACATGCCCCCGTACCAGCCATTCACACCATTGGGGATTTCTACAATCAACCCACACCGCTACACGCCTTGATGGCGGTCGTCTTGTTCATCATTAGATCATGGTAGTAGCCAAGACAATGATCATGGCTAAAGCGCTACAATGATCACGGTAAAACCGCTACAACAGATCATGGTAAAAACTGCTACAACAGATCACGGTGAAAACCGCTATAACATATAACTTCTTCCTTTCATCAAACCCAGCCAATGCAATCACATAAAATCAATATACTTATATCGTTTAATCAGAACATTTACTAACCTGATGATTTGCTTTTACCCTCTTTGGGTTTCCTCTATTATGCTCGGATTTGGCATTTATCAAAACATATAAGACTTATAATCATATATTAATCAAATGATCTAGATGGTGGGAAAGTGTTACACACGATATCGCTAAATCCAATATTCTTAGTCGATATCCTTGTTATCCCGATCTACAACTTTGCTCAAAAGCGGAAAGATGTTAAAATAAGGCCTCTCTATATTTGGCCATGGTTAGTGTTCTACCCGATTTCATATATTTATAAATAAACCAATCTCCTTACCCTAAAATCCCAAAAATAACACGACTTGAGTGTTACTGATCTTTGACTTAGAGATCTAAGTGTTGGGCTCCTCTTCAGATCCCGAAATGTCGAAAATAAGAAAAACCCTTGACTAGTCACTAAATAGCCATTCGGCTAGGGACTTTGAAAAGCCGGAGAAATATTGGAAACTCAAAATCGAAACATACCTATTGTTTTCTTCAGATTCGGCACAAGCAGACTTTACTAAAGAAAATTTGGCAACTTCAGGAGGTGAGATCTAAGAATTTCAATTTTTAGAAGATTTAAGAATTGAAGAGATGGCTAAGAGAGATTTGGCCAATGAATATTAAGGAGAAGAATAGAATAATAGAGATGTGATTTTAGCTTTTAGGGATTAGAAGAAAAATAACAATAGAGGTTAAAAGATTGACCAACCGAAAAATTTTAGAGAAGAAGAAAGGGTAAAGAAAATGGTGGTTTTCACTTTTGAGAGGAAGAAGATGAGAAAAGAAAATAAAAGAAAGGCTTCCAAAATTTTGGCACACCCTCTTTTATATAGAAAATCGATTCCTCCCTTTAGCGAGATTGATTTTCACCAACACTACCACACATGATAGCTCCTATCCCTTTCCTTATCTTAATCTATTATCTCCTCAAAAATAGTCTTTATCTGCTTATTATCCTTAAAGACTAAATCCTAAATAATAGCCTTTATCTGCTTATTATCCACATAGAATAAATATAATAAAATTCCTAAAACAAATAGCCTTGTGCTATCCACTTCCCTAATCCCTAATGCCAAATTTAACTAACTTAAATTAGAAGATTTGGGCTCCTTAAAACTTAAAATTTGGGCCCCTAACACTTAAATTAACTCATTCCACATATTCACCCATTAAACGCATAGGCCCAAAAATTTAGGATGCTACAGCGTGTGCAAATTGGTCCTTTTCTTTTATTTTTGTTTCGAATTGACCCTAAAATTTCATTTTATTTACAAATTGACCCCCGAAGCTTGTTTGATTTATAATTTAACCCCCACAAGACCCCATTTTACCAAAATTGACCCTTCCATTCTGCTTTTAAGTTCAATTTGGCCCATTTTCTATATTATTTCATAATTTTTATTTGATCTTGCAATCATTTTGTCCTTTTTCTTTATTGTACTATCGTTTGTTTATTATTACATTATTACTAATATTATTATCATATTTTTATGTACATATATATTATTATTACCTATTATATTATTGTTGGTATTACACTATTACTAATATTATATTATCATTTTCATATATATATATATATATATATATATATTACTATGTTATTATTATTGTATTACCGTTATTGCTTTGGATTATTATTATTACTATACTATTATGCACCATTGTTATTTTTATTAATATTACTATCTTTGTTATTTTATTAACATCATAACCCTTCTTTACTTATTATTTAATAATTTATTTATCTTTTACAATTATTATTTTCATACATATATCTATTATTATAATTACTATGTTATTATTATCATTATTTTCATTACCATTTCCTATTTCCAATGTTTTTTATTATTATTATGTTTACTATTTTATTATTACATTTGCATGTTGTTATTCATTTCTTCTATTATACTATTATCACTAATGTATTACTACCTTATCTATTATCATTTTATTATTTCCATCATTATTCATTATTTGTTATTATCAATATTCTCATCATTCGTCTCACTAATCCTTCCCGACAACTCAATTTTTATAACGACCAATATTTCGTATTAGCGATTCGAGAGAATCAAGCCCTAACTTCTTGGTTTCGCTTTTCTCGTTTAAGCTAAACAACGGAATGTCCCTTTTAAAATCGCAATTTAAATTTTAAACAAAACACTTTATCTCAGAAATTCGAAATGTCGCGCCCTAACTTACTGGACTCGACACCTAGATACTGTGAGATAAGTTTCTTTTCCTTCTAAAATAAAGGCAATATTCCTAATTTGGATTCTCGAGAAATCGAGCCCTAACTTACTAGGTTCTGATTTCTCGTTTGACAAATGACGGGAGATCCTCTTCAAATATAAAACTAAGTTTTAAAAGGTGAGCTTAGTTTCGGGAGTCTAAAAGTATTGTGCCCTAACTTACTGGACATGATACTTTATCTCTTCAAAAATAAGAGAGTCTTAACGTCCCTTCCGATCCCTTCAAGTTTTAGAAATAAAAAGTATCTATTTTCAAACCATTTCAAAGTTTTCAACATTAGGACATCGATCAATCAATTTGGTACCAACTTCAGGCGTATCGAGGGTGCTAACCCTTCCTCGTGCGTAACCGACTCCCGAACTCGTTTTCTGGATTTCATAGACCAAAATCATTGTTTTGATAAATCAAATTGTTTATTAAAATAACTATTTTATGAGGTGACCCGATCACACCTCATCAAAAAAAAGATTGGTGGCGACTCCCTTCATTTCGTTTTCAAACCCAAGTCGACCCGTTTTCAAAAATAATGGTTACGAGAAGCTCTTAACAAACAATCGAAAGTTAGAGGAGGAGTCACATGTGGAACTACACGCAGTGTGCTCGGCAATGTTACAGAACAGATTACCACGAAAATTAAAAGATCTAGGGAGTTTTACAATTCCATGTTTAATTGGTAGTTTATCTGTTAATAATGCTTTAGCTGATTTAGGGGCAAGCATCAATGTTATGCCATCTAAAATGTTTAAACAGCTAGGTCTAGGGAAACCCAAGCAAACTAGGATGAGTATTCAACTAGCTGATAAGACTGTTCGCATCCCTAAGGGTATAGTTGAAGATGTACTAGTTAAAGTTAACAAATTCATATTCCCCGTAGACTTCGTTGTTTTAGATTTGGATGAAGACAATAATATCCCCTTAATTTTAGGAAGACCTTTTCTAGCAACTGCCAGATCTAAAATTGATGTTAGCACAGGTGAACTCATGCTTCGTGTAGGTGACAAATCAATCAGTCTTCAAGCTCTCGACTCAGCTAGGACATCGATTGAGAAAGGTGATGACGTAAATTCCATTGATAAGCACTCAATTAAACTTCCTTGAAGCACAATGGAATTACACTACAGAGCCAAATCCTATAGCTCGTACCAACAAGGAAATATCTTATGAGGAACGATGACTTCAGACCGATGAGCTAGATGAATGGGAGACACATTTCAAGGAGGAATCAACCCTACAAGAAGTGAAACCAAAGGAACCCCCAAAAGAACTAAAAGAAACATCAAATCACTTCAAAATAGGAAATCAGGTACTATTAGATAGAACAGACCCGCGAATCGCCACATCAACCCTGAAGATAAACGAAGAGATCCCCTTTACAGTGCTTAATGTTTTTCCATATGGAACAGTCGAGGTAAGTAAATCTACTTTCGATACTTTTAAAGTAAACTCCAATTGACTCAAATTATATGATGATAGCATGAAAAAAGATTTTTCACTCCTTAAACTACTGTGAAGGTACGAATGAGATGTAAGTCTAGTTTAAGACTTTAAACGAGCGCTTCTCAGGAGGCAACCCGAGCACTAACCCTATTTATTTTCATTTTTTTCTTTTAGCACCTAACTACAGACTACCAAGTTAATGAAACGCAGATTTTCACATCACACGGCCTTACACACGGTCGTGCCCATGTGGATGCTGTAAATTTCCATACTAACATGACAGGACGAGAAAAATATCTTTAAATCACGGACTCACCTAACACACGGCCATGCGACATGGCCGTGTGACACAACACACCCACGATACACGGGCGTGGGGATGTACCAGAGCTGAAATTTTCTATTTAAAACACCCATCTCCCCTTCTCAACCATTTCTCTATCCACTTCCCTCCATCTTCACTTTATTCCTTCTTCACTCTATAAAAGTCTCAATCTATGCTCCAACAATGTCGAAGAAACAGAAAGATCTGAGTCCTGTCTCCCTATGTGAGACCAATCAACATAAGTTCATGCTGGCCGCTTCATTAACTCGACAAGCCAAGGGTCTTTGAGACCATTTAACCTTTATTTTATTTTCCTTTTCTTTATTTTTCATATATTAAATTTAGTTTATTTTGTTTTAGTTTTTTGGTTTTAGGTTCTAAAGGCTACTAGGGAATCATAGCACCACGGCCTTAGAAACCACACCCGCCTCGCGAACCATCTACCAATAAGGACTTTCTAGTCCACTCATCTTCTCTTTTAGTCTTATTTTAATTCATATTTTCTTTCTTTTTATCATTATTTACTTTAATATATAATTAGTATAATTTAATTTATTATAATTATTTCCTGGCTAACTCTTCATGAGGTTCCCCATTTCTTCATCTATCACAGGAATTGGAGGCGCTCCGTCCAACTTATCTTTCACCTCCGAATCAAGTTTCCACATTTCCAAACTCGAGGATCTTATCCAAAATTTAGGAAGTTTCACCTCTCTCCCTCTCTTTTGATTTTTTTATTATGTGATTGTTATCTATCTTTGTACATTGATAGCAATGTACATCTTAAGTGTGGGGGTGAAAATTATTTAGAAAAAGTGCCTAACTTTTTGCATTATTCTCAAATCCCTGAATAATATTCTGTCTTAAAGTAATTTTCTCATATCACTAATTAGAATGAAATTCCTAATAATTCATGCTTTTTTTAATAGGTTTTAGATTAAGTCATTGATAATTGTGCAATGATGATTTAAAATTTAAGATATTAGAGAATCAAGTATGATGAGTCTATTTTCAAAAATTAAAATTCTATTAGGTTGTCTACCTGAATCTAAATTGTTACCTTGAAATTTGAAATTTACGAGGTTGACATCAAAATACCCACAATTTTTGTGAGATTTTGAGCTTTTAGAGCATACATTCTTTTCATGCTCACTTTATTGATTATGAGTGTGTCAACATTGATTTGCTATTCTAGAACTTACTTCGATTATACATGTCGAGACCACACTATTAATTTGATATACAGAGATGATTAAGGCACCTAGGATTTAACCCACTGATCATGTCTGGCAAGTCTTAAAAATTTATAAAAAGAATGATCGAACGTGGAAACTAACTAAGACAACGATAGAGGCAAGTGCACCTATCGAATAGTAGTATAGCTAGCGGAAAGACCGGGTTGTCGAACCCAAAGGAACCAAAAGTACTAATATTAACTCTTTTCTATTATTTAGCCTAAGAATTAAGTGGATTTTTATCTAATCTAAAATTAACTATTTAACTAAGCTAAAGGTGCTAAGACAAAGGAGAAATTTGGGGAAAAGACTTGAGAGAAAACCGATTGATTTGGACAATACCTAAGAAAGAATCCACCTAGACTTCACTTGCTATCTAACTCTGAACCAGACGATTTATTCACTTGACTTGATCTGTAGGATTCCTAATTTATATTAATACCTCTCTTGAGGCTACTAACGTCTAACACTAGGTTGATTAATTGAAATCTCTTTCTAATTAAAACCCATAGAATTGCATTAACTCGATCTATGGACTCCCATATTAGGTTTGACCCTAATCCGATAGATTTTCGTCACCCTATCTCTAGGCACACGAGCAACCCCGCTTAACTATGCTAGATCTACTCTTAGACAGGGTCTCTTCCTCCTTTGCCTAAGCACATCACACTTGATTCAATATCCCGAAAATATCAAAAAAAAAAGAATTAAGAACACATAGTTAAGAACAAATCAAATATTTATCATTTAGTTCAGATAACAATAACAAGATTCGTCATAGGTTTCATCCCCCTCAAGTATTTGAGGGTTTAGTTCATAATTGTAAAAGAAGACATCTCAGAAGAAAAGATAAAACAAAACATAAGAAATCCCTAAAACCTATTGAAGGAATTGAAGGAGAGATCTTCCGTCTTGAGTATGATTCTGGCTTCTTGAGATGGATCAACTGTCTCTCTTCGAGTAAATCCCTGAATTTAACTACTTAGGCTTGACTCTTTGGCCTAACTAAATGCCCCCTAAAGGTTGGCCTCTAGGTCTTTATATAGGCTTTTGGAATATGTTTCTTTGCCTCTAAGTACCCTAATCCGAATAGAATTCTTCTTATCTGCAGCAAAGACATGCCCATGGCACACGCCCGTGTAAATCGTGGCCAGGCCGTGTTCGAACCTATTGATGAGGCACGGTCGTGTTTTTTAGGGTCCAGGCTATGGTTGACTTTTCTCACGAGGCACGGCAGTGTGCTCTTGTGCCCATGCCGTGTGGATTTCATACTTTGGCCCATTTTCTCCGTTTTTAGCCCGTTATTCATTTTTTTCATCCTCCAGTGCTCTACTGAGTATAAAACATGAAAACAAAGGATTAGGAGCACCTATTTCCATAATTAAAGGGAAAAATCATCCAAAATTATGCTAAATGTGGGATTAAAATATGTTACTATTTCGGTTTATCAAATACCCCCACACTTAAGCTTTTGCTTGTCCTCAAGCAAAATTCTCAAGTCACAATTAAAACGAACTTCCTCAATTCATAATACTCATCAACGATGCCTCATCATAATTCATAGATAATTTATACATGGATGATTCAACTTAAAGAGTCCTAAAGATTCAAACAATCAATGTCATGATTTTTTAGAATGAAAACATAGGTGTTTCCCCTTACCTAAATAATCACCTTTAATTCAAAATCGACAAAAGTTAACATCCTCACTAAAGATTCACTCAAATCACTCAAGGTGTTTAAGGTTCAAAAATTAAGCTCTCAAAAGTCGAACATGAAAAGTTATTACCATAGGCTTGCTTGAAAATCAAATCTCCACCATTGTAAAATGAGATGATACACAAATCAAAAGGTCTTTAAAAAGGGTTGTAATGGGGCTTAGGTTAAAGGTGTGGATAAAAGCTGAGTTAGAAGGGTTAGAATCGAGATTGAATTGAAAAATTACCTAACTAGAAAAATGACTAATAACCTGAATAATTACATCAATTGAAAACTTGTAATACTAATAATACGAGCTTCTTTTTCAAGGTGTTGAAATTAAACGTATAGGCTCGCTTAAATCTCATAACTAATAATGAATATACTTTGAATTTTTTGATTGATTTTTTTGATTTTTTTTAGAACAAATCAAATATTTAATAGAACTTTAACAACTGAAATAATCTAATTAGGCAACTAATCAAAACAAATCTCGATAGAAGGGTAGTCAAAAGGAATGGTGATATCAAATACGAGATGGGTTTCGGTTTAATATTATGGGGGTAGGCTTTTAGTGGAGTGAGTGGGTTGAGTCCTAGGTGCCTTAATCATCTCTGTATATCAACTCAATAGTATGGTCTCGACATGTATAATCGAAGCAAGTTCTAGAATAACAAATCAATGTTGACACACTCATAATCAATAAAGTGAGCACGAAAAGAATGTCTGCTCTAAAGGCTCAAAATCTCACAAAAATTATGGGTATTTTGATGTCAACCTTGTAAATTTCAAACTTCAAGGTAACAACTTAGATTCAGGTAGACAACCTAATAGAATTTTAATTTTTGAAAATAGACTCATCATACTTGATTCTCTAGTATCTTAAAGTTTAAATCATTATTGCACAATTATCAGTGACTTAATCTAAAACATATCAATGAAAATAATGAATCAACAAGAATTTCATTCTAATTAGTGATATGAGAAAATTACTTTAAAACAGAATATCATTCAGGGATTTGAGAATAATGCAAAAAGTTAGGCACTTTTTCTACTAAACTTTCATCCCTCCACACTTAAGATATACATTGCCTTCAATGTACAAAGATAGATAACAATCATATAATAAGAAAATCAAAAGAGAGAGAGAGAGAGGTGAAACTTCCTAAATTTTTGGATGAGATCCTTGGAGGATGATTAATGATGATGACTTAAACATAAGTGCGTCTGGTGGAAAAAACTCCTAATGATGTTTTCCACTCTCGAGTGGTCCATTGAACCTTTAAACTGCGAAGTCATTAGTTAAAATTTTTTTAGGGGGTACTAATTAATTGGTGTTGTTAGGGATTTTCGATGGTTAGACAGCCAATTATAAAAGGAATAAAATCGTAATAATAAGAGTACACAAAAAAAAGTGAAAAGCTTAAATAGTTAAATAAAATAAAGCGAAAAGGAACTAAAAATCAAAATCAAAATGAAAATAAAAATAAGATAATAAGAAGGGCCTTAAAAGTCCTCATTGTCGGCTAGATCAATAGGTGGAGGTGGCATTGATATGTGGAAGTGATGACAGATCTGCTGGAGAGTCACCTCAATGCCGTCAATCTTCGAGCGGTGTTAATGAATTGCTGTGTCTAGTAATGCTCGAACTGAGTGAGACATGCGAAATGTCTGAGAGTGAGACAGCCGAATGACCTGTGCGATGGCTCTATTGTGGTTCTTCCTGTGGTGGAAGGACATCTTCAGCAATGTCCTCAGGGTCCTCCTCATCGGTGGTAGGTGCTAGTCGATATTGGGGGGGTCGGTCCCATGTCGACGTTGAATCATCCTCATGTATAGCATCGTCTGGATGCCCTGTGAGGATATCTAACCTATTAGTGTGAGGCAGGAGACCTGAGCGTCGGTGTTGAGGAGCCCGAAATATCGAGCCAAGCGTGTGATGTAGGGACCCATAGATATGAGCCCTCTCCTGTACTGCTCCGTTTGATGTTGAATAATGCGAGCTATGAAATAGGCTAAGTCGACAACGTGCCCATTCTCCATGCACCATAGGAAGTAGGCATCGTGAGTGTTGACGAAGCCGGTGCTCTCACGCCGACCTGTCAGTGTATGAGCTAAAAGCGCGTGTACGTACCTCAGGGATGGGGCAAGGGCCATCACCTTGGAGCGACTGGGGTCATAATTGTTGTTGTTGGGTGCTATATTGTACCAACATCTTGTGGAGGTGTTGTGGATATGGCGATGAAGCTCCGAGAGATCATTTTCCTCCATGAATTCATCGGTATAAAGTCCAAATGTAGCCCCAAATTGTGGTACATTTAGTTCTCGTATAATGCCCCCGAGACGGAATTGGATCGTACCGGGGTCATATTGGTGCGACATTACTGTCTAAAGGTGGAATGTTGAACAGAGCTCTAAAGTGAGCTCTAGATATGTGGGCTCAATGATGTTGCAGAATTGGTTCCAACGGTCGGTAGTTAGGAGAGCCCACACGTCGTCGGCTTGTTGGACTTGCTCCAAAGCGGCCCAATCAATACATCTCCCTATGCCGAGTGGTCGCGCCCGAAGTATCTTAAAAAGGTCTACTTGGGTTCTGGAGGAAATCGTAAGAATGGGTGGCGCACTTTGGCGGATGCGCTGGTAAATGATGAACCGGGTCCCTTTCATTTTTTAGAACTAGGGACTGCTATGTTTTCTTGCCCCGAGATGGTGACATTGTAGTCCTAAAAATATCAAATAATTATTGATTCAAGCAATGTTTCCTACCAAGATATATCAAGTCTTTGATCCATATCCAAAATACACAAAAACTAAACTCATAATAAGATAGTTCAACTATATTTTAGCATGAGCAAGAACTTGACAACGAATGGTTCCATCTAATTCTAAATATTATTATTCAAACAAATATTAAATGACTAAATCAATTTAATAGTGATAAATTAATAAGAATAAACTAAAGAATAGACTTTAACTAAATAAAATTCTAATTATAAAGCAGTTAAATTGAGGAAAAATGTAACAATGAGAGGTGACCAGTAATGTTTTTGGAGAATGGTGGTGTGGTTGGGCGTGGTACGGCTGTGTGCTGTAAATAATCGGGGAAACACAGTGGTGGAACAACGTTGGGTGGGCGTGTACTCTCTTGGTAGGGGCGTGGACTGGTTTTTGATGTGTATATGAAAGAGGGAGGGAGACAAAGGCTGGGGGATGTCAAGGGTTTGAGTCTCTTTGATGGTGATCAGAGTGGGGTATAGGATTTTGAGGGAAACGGCTAGGGTTGGGAGTTTGGGGGAGGATTTTGGAGAGACGGAAGTTATGTTCTTTAAATAGGGAAGGGGACACGGCAGGTACCACTCTCGTGTTTCTTTTATTCAGCCCGTGTTTTTCGTGATTTTTAAATTTGGACGTGGTTTGAGATGTTGCCCATGCCCGTGTTCCTTGGGCATGCCTATAACTCAGTGTCATCCACGGTCTTAAGGCACGGACATTTTAATTTCTCGTGTTGTTTACTCAGGATCGACCACGGGTTAGAGGAACGGGCGTGTCTCAAGCCCGTGTCCTTTAATTAGTTTCGTCCATGGTCAAGTTACACGGCCGTGTCATTTAGTCAGAGCCTGTGGCTTGGAAAAATTATTGTCCTATTTCTACACCCCCTTTGCCACGCCCATGTGGCTAGTCGTGGTATTCACACGGCCACGGCCACGCCCGTGTGCAATGCCGTGTGGTAGGGAAACCTATAGTTTAGGTGTTAAAAATATATTATTAGTAAAGTTAGTGCTCGGGTTGCCTCCCGAGAAGTGCTCATTTAGAGTCTTAAACTGGACTTACCCTGTTTTCATTTCTAAATGGAGGTTCACGTAGCCAAAGCTCCTCTCTTATATCCCAAAAATTGTTTCCAGTATAAATTTTCAGTCGCTGACCATTTACCTTGAATGTGCCACAAGTTGGATGGGTTACCTAGATTGTGCCATAGGGAAAGATAGTTTTTATCACGAATGGACCTGACCATCTCGATTTAAGCTTTCCAGGGAACAATTTTAATCTTGAGTTGTATAATAGGACCAAGTCGCCTACTTCGAATTGCTTTAATTGCTTTAAATGAGCATCATGACGTCGCTTTCTTGCCTCTTTATATAAACGTGAGTTCTCATAGGCATTAGCTCGCCATTCATCTAACTCATTCAACTGCATCATCCTCTTCTCACCCGGAGGTTTAAGATCGTAATTTAGGAATTTTATGGCCCAAAAAGCTTTGTGCTCTAACTCAAATGGTAGATGACAGCTTTTCCCATAGACGAGTTTGTATGGGGATGTTCCTATGGGGGTTTTAAATGTCGTTCTATATGCCCTCAAAGCATCATCTACTTTAACTACCCAATTTTTCCTATTTGCTTCAATTGTTTTCTCTAAGATGCGCTTAAGTTCTCGATTTGCTACTTCCACTTGTCTGTTGGTTTGAGGATGATAAGGGGTAGTTGTTCTGTGGTGTACTCCATATTTCTTTAGGACTTTATCAAATTGAGTATTACAAAAGTGAGTGCCCCTATCACTAATAGTTGCTCTAGGTGTTCCAAATAGAGAGAAGAGTTTCTTCAGAAATTTTACTACTACTCTAGTATCGTTACTAGGTAAGGCTTGGGCTTCCACCCATTTTGACACATAATCGATTGCTACTAAAATGTATTTATTTCGAATGAACTAGGGAATGGACCCATAAAATCAATACCCCATACGTCAAATATTTCACATGATAGTATATATGTTTGAGGCATTTCATTGCGTTTAGAGATATTACATGCCTTCTCGGCATTTATCGCATAAAGCAACATACATTAGCGTCTTTAAATAAGGTTGGCGAAGAAAACCTGATTCGAGTGTTTTGTGTGCTATCTTAATCCCGCTGTAATGTCCCCTTGATGGTCCTGAATGGCAATGCTCTAGGATTTTGCTCGCTTCTTCTTTTGTAATGCACCTTCGAATCACTTGATCTGCACATATGAGGAAAAGAAAAGGATCTTCCCAAAAATAATTTTTCACATAAGCAAAGAATTGCTTCTTTTGATGATGTGTTAAATTTTTTGGTAAGACGTTAGCAACTAAGTAATTTGCAATGTCTGCAAACCAAGGTACCTCAGAGTTGGTTATCGAAAAGAGTTGCTCTTCAGGAAACAATTTGTTTATCTCACTTTCATCGAGTTCTTTGATATGCGGGTTTTCAAGTCTAGAAAGATGGTCTGCTGCAAGATTTTCAGCTCCTTTCTTATCTTGAATTTCCAAGTCAAATTCCTGTAAGAGTAGAATCCATATTATAAGTCAAGGTTTTGCATCAAGATTAGTTAAAAGATAACGAAGAGCTAAATGGTCAGTATAGACGACAACTTTAGATAAGATAAAATATTGTCTAAATTTATTAAATACAAAGACTACAGCTAGTAATTCTTTTTCTGTGGTTGTGTAATTTTCTTGTGCAACCGTTAATATCTTGCTAGCGTAGTAAATTGGCTGGAAGTGCTTGTTTCTTCGCTATCCCAAAACTGCACCTACTGCAAAATCACTCGCATCACATATTAGTTCAAATGGTAAGTTCCAATCAGGAGTAATTATAATTGGGACATTTGTTAATTTATCTTTAAGGGTATTAAATGGGTCTAAACATTCTTGATCAAAATCAAAAGGTACATCTTTTTCTAGTAGTTTTGTTAAAGGTTTAGCTATTTTAGAGAAGTCTTTAATGAATCTTCTATAAAATCCAGCATGTCCTAAAAAGCTTCTAATAGCTTTAACTGAGCTAAGAGGAGGTAATTTTTCTATGGTTTTAACTTTTGCTTTATCTACCTCAATCCCTTTACTAGAAATTTTATGCCCTAACACCATCCCTTCTCGAACCATAAAGTGACACTTTTCCTAATTCAAAACGAGGTTCGTCTCCTCACACCTTATTAGTACTCATTTTAAATTCTTAAGGCAAAGATGGAAAGAATTACCAAATACCAAAATTTCATCCATAAAGACCTCCATAATGTCTTCCACAAGTTCATCAAATATGGCTAGCATGCAGCGTTGAAAAGTAGCAAGAGTATTACATAATCCAAAAGGCATTCTACGATAAGCAAATGTACCGTATGGACATGTAAATGTAGTTTCTCTTGATCCTCAAGGGCTATCGAGATTTGGAAATAGCCCGTCCAGGAAACAGTAGTACATTTGCCCGGATAATCTTTCTAGCATCTGGTTAATAGTGGGCAGAGGAAAGTGATCTTTTCTGGTTGCGTCGTTCAACTTTCTATAGTCAATCTGAGACTCTCCACCTGTCTTTGTTCTTGTAGGAATCAATTCATTCTTCTCGTTTGCTACAACAAATCATGCCTCCTTTCTTTGGAGCGACACGCACAGGACTTACCCAAGCGCTATCAGAAATAGGATAAATTATTCCAGCATCTAGAAGTTTAATTACCTCAGCTTTAACAACTTCTTCCACGTTGGGATTTAATCGTCTCTAAGGTTGCACGCATGGTTTATACTCTTCTTCCATTAGAATTTTTTGGGTACAAAATGATGGGCTTATACCCTTAATGTCCAAAATTTTCCAAGCTATGGCCCTTTTATGTTCCCTTAGTACCTGCAACAACTCATCCTTTTCTTTGGGTTTTAGTTCCGAAGAGATGATCACTGGTAGTGTAGAATTATCTCGAGGAATGCATATTCTAAGTGTTTTGGTAACTGTTTTAATTCTAATTTGGGTGGTTCATCAATAGAGGGTTTTTGTTTTAGTTTTTCATTAATTTCAATGCCCTCTTCTTTCGTTTGTCTAGGGGGAAATGTGTTAAAATTTGATTCATCGGTATCATCATTTACCCCCTCACCTTGAGTAAGACACAGTTCCAACGTGTCGTTATGTATGATTTCCTACAAAGAATCTTGAATAGAATGATCAATGGCATCAATAAAACAACAAGAATCATCTTGTTCCTAGAATATCGCATAGCATCGTAAATTTGAAAAATAATTTCTTCGTCGCCTACTTTCAATGCAAGTTTACCATCACCTACATCAATAACAGCCCTAGCAGTAGCTAGAAAGGGGCGTCCCAAAATTAAAGGCACCTCCACATTCTCATCCATCTCAAGCACAACAAAATCAACAGGGAATATAAATTTATCAACTTTTACTAGAATATCTTCGATAATTCCCTTAGGATATTTAATAGATCTGTCAGCTAACTGAATACTCATTCTAGTGGGTTTAGGTTCCCCGAGACCAAGTTGCTTGAACATTTTATAGGGCATTAAATTGATACTGGCACCTAGATCAGCAAGTGCTTTCTTTATGTTTAAACTACCAATTAAACAGGGAATAGTGAAACTTCCTGGATCTTTCAATTTGGTTGGTACTTTGTTTTGGAGAATAACTGAACATTCTTCATTAAGCTCTACTGTTGATATTTCTTCCAGCTTCCTTTTATTTGTTAGAAGCTCTTTTAAAAATTTTGCGTATGTCGGCATTTGTGAAATAGCTTCAACAAAAGGTAAGTTGATATGTAATTGTTTAAAAAGTTCAAGAAATTTATCGTATTGTGCGTCTAGGCAGTCTTTCTTCAACTTTGTCGGATATGGTATTGATGGGTTACATTCTTCGCGTATTGGTGTTACATTCTCAACTTTCTCGTCCTTTGCTTTATCAGTTTCACGTGGTATCTTCTTCTTTATTTCAACTAATTCTTTTCCACTCCTTAGTGTAACTGCCCTTACATGCTCTTTTTGTTTAGTTAAACTTTTGGTTGCCTAACAGAAACTAACTTAGTTAGTTGTCTAATTTGATTGTTTAGCCCTTAGATTAGTGCTTGTTGATTAGTTAAAATTGTTTCAGTGTCTTTGAAGTGGGTTTCTGATAATTCAATAAACTTTTCTAGTGTCTCTTCAAGGTTTGGTCTCCTTTCTTGTGGGTAGGGCTGTTGTCCTTGATTGTGGTGATATCTCCAGTCTGGATTATAAGCTCTACTATAAGGGTTATTTTGAGGTCTGAATTTGTCGTTCATTTAGTAAACTTGCTCGGTCTCAGTACTTAAATTGTAAGGTGGATATTCTGCATTGTTCATCCATCCTCTATTCGCATTGTACTGCATAACTAAATGTATCCGCAAAGAATCGCATAAAGCATCAATCTTTTTATTAATCATTTCTACCTGACTTGATAGCATGGTGACTGCGTCGAGATTGAAAACTCCAGCTGCTTTAGTTGGCTTTGTCCTTGTAACTTGCCACTGATAGTTATTCAGTGACATCTCCTCTATGAATTCATAAACTGCTTTAGGAGTTTTGTTATTTAGGGTTCCGCCGACTGTTGAGTCAATTAACTGCAGAGTTGAGGGGTTCACACCATTGTAAAAAGTTTGGACTTGTAATCAAAATGGTAAACCATGGTGTGGGCATTTTCTCAACAGATCCTTGTATCTCTTGCATGCATCATATAATGTTTCTAAATCCATCTGCACAAAACAAGAGATATCATTTCTTAATTTGGCCGTTTTGGCCAGCGGGAAATATTTTAGTAAAAAATTTTCGGTCATTTGGTCCCATGTAGTGATTGATCCTCATGGAAGAGAATGTAACCACTATTTGGCTTTATTTCTTAAAGAAAAAGGAAATAACCGAAGACGAATGGCATCATCAGAAACGCCATTTATTTTGAAGGTATCATAGAATTCTAGAAAATTAGCTAAATAAGTATTTGGGTCTTCGTCCTGCAAACCATCAAATTGAACAAACTATTGAATCATCTGTATAGTGTTAGGTTTTAATTCAAAATTAGTAGCGGCTATAGCAGACCTAATAATACTCAATTCAGCTCCTATTAAATTAGGTTTAGCATAATCATACATAGTTCGAGGAGCATGATGATCGGCCATATCTTGATGTGGTGGATTATTCTCAGCCATCTTTTCGGTGGTATTAGTTTCATCTTTTTGCTCTTCTTGTATGTAATCTAAGCCTCACCTTACTTCTCTACAATTTCTACGTGCGGTTCCTTCAATATCACTGTTGTAAAGTAGTGGTCCTATCGGGTTCCTTCTAGTCATAAACTAGAGGTACCTGCTAGGAAAAGAGAAAAAGAAAAAGAAATTTTAGAAAAGTAAAAATAAAATTTAATTGCAAAAATAATAAAATATAATATGGCTAAAGTAATAAAAATTGAGCGTTCTTAATATTTTAGTTCCCCGACAACTGCACCAAAAACTTGATCGTGTCTGTCGAGTCTTAAAAATTTATAAAAAGAATGATCGAACCTGGAAACTAACTAAGACAACGATAGAGGCAAGTGCACCTATCAAACAGTAGTATAGCTAGCGGCAAGACCGGATTGTCGAACCCAAAGGAACCAAAAGTACTAATATTAACTCTCTTTCTATTATTTATCCTAAGAATTAAGTGGATTTTATCTAATCTAAAATTAACTATTTAACTAAGCTAAACGTGCTAAGACAAAGGAGAAATTGGGGAAAAGACTTGAGAGAAAACCGATTGATTTAGACAATACCTGAGAAAGAATCCACCTAGACTTCATTTGTAACACCCCTAACTCGTATCCGTCACCGGATTAGGGTTACAGGCATTACTAAACCAATACAAGTCAATGCACTCTATTAGAACTAGTACTTGGTAAAATGCATACCATTACATACTATCACGAATAAAATGTACATTCCATCTAATCTCAACTCCATAACATGCAAATCATGAATAATATCATTAACATCAATTAGTATCTAATTTCAACCAATAAGCAAATCATTACTCATCTAGTCATTTAATATGCAATGACCAATTAGCTATCTGACACTTAATCATTTATTTTAATTCTAATATCCACAAAACATTCATGCATATATCAATATTGAACATATATTTCACTTTCGACCATGTATGCTTTCCATTTCGATATCACATATTTTTATAACATTTAATTATCTACTTAACTCACATTGAAATATATCACAATCAAAATTTTCATAAAAACACACCTACTAAAAATGAGTTTATGATGTAATTGAATATACACACATAAGCAGCATCTCAAGCATAGTCAATTAACCCAAACCTAAAAATAAAGCCATTTTTGCATGGCCAAATTACATTCATATAATCTTTGTCTAAGTTAACTCAAAAACAGTTTAGACTATACATGCCATAGACTTAAAGTTTAGATACAAAAATAGATAATCAAAATTTCGTTGATAGTGTGATGAACCTCAAAAATGATCCCCGAGCACGAGTTGAACACCCAAAAGAGATCTACAATATGGAAACAACCAAATACGAAATAAGCTTACATAGCTTAGTAAGTTTTAAGCATTTAACTCACTTATACACTTTGTCAAAATTTAAAAATAAATTGCTCCATTTTCATTATCTTTGCCGAATAGTCAATATACTAAAATAGATTTCAAATCAACATTATATACATGTATAAACAAATATATATATATATATATAAATCCATACACCACCTACATATAATAGAATAACTTGCATGTGCCTCTTCTACTTAACAATTTCCTACTTCATTTGAAGCCACCATCAATTATGAGTAGTTAAAATAAATTGCATACCTCTAGGTTATTTCTTCTTCCAACCTTAATCTCCCGAGCATATCATAAAATTTCATACTCAAACAATTTATTAATCAAATCAACATTAAATAGAAAAGTTCTTTAAAAGAACATCAAACCTGTATACCTGTCTCTAAGAATTTAGTAACGTATCGCACACACACTGCCGTTACTTTAATATTCCGAACACTCAGTGCCAAATCTCCGTAACGTATTGCACATATAGTGTCGTTACTTCAATATTCCGCACACTTATTGCCAAATCTCCGTAACGTATCGCACACATAGTGTCGTTACTTTAATATTCAGCACACTTAGTGCCAAATCTCCGTAACGTATAGCACACATAGTGCCGTTACTTTCACAATTCGCACAAATAGTGCCTTGTAACCGATTTCACACACATAGTGCTCGGTTATAACTCGCACACTTAGTGCCTTCCATAACCTATCGTTCATCTGAATATACACTTTCATATATATATATAATCAAATCCACACTTCACACATAAGCACATACATATATCTATAACTTAATGTTTTAGTAACCTAAGTCCTATACTACATTCGGCCTAGACCATATAAAGCCACCATCAATTCCTTTGAGCATGTTCATATCCCACTTTAACATTTTTCATATCTAAGGCATCACTATCATAAAAGTACATATTTCATGCAAATAATTCTAATATCCAAGTAACAACACATTCGGCTATCTTTTACTAATTTCCTGTAACACCCCAAACCCGGTCATCACACCATATCCGGATCTGACATGTCACGAAGTGAAAATATCTTTTTTTTTCTTTTTAAAATGAAAGTTTGCCGGATAATTTTCTTAGGAAACCCTTTTAGAAATCCTTGCTTATAGTCTAATTATTGTTACAAATTTTAGAAACCATTCAAGTTATCTTTGTTATCATATATTGAGTGATGTTACCCGATGGCGCTTTAAAGAAAAAAAACGAAGGAGTTATAGTTTTGAAAACATTGTGTTTTGCGGTTAATTAGTAAAATCATTTATCCCACATAGTTAAAATAATAGCAAAGATGAAAATAACCAAAACAAATCTTAGCGGCCTTATTACATAACCCAAAACCAAAATTTAAAATTTAAATAGTAACTATAAAATTCCAAGTCCAACGAACATGCATGGCGCCTCGAGTCCTCCGGCTCCATCTCCGCAATCTATTCACCTGCAAAATATAAGGGAAGGGGTGAGTCACCAAGACTGAGTGTGTAAATCCCCAACCCGATAGTGCATTCACTTACACAAGTTATCAGTAAAACATGCAAACCATGCAAAACATGCAACCCATAACCTAGCCATCCAAACACCTTTAACTACCCCGTGTGGTCAAAACCATTGGTGGTCAAAACCACTGGTGACCGTAGTCACAAATATATTAATGTGGTCAAAACCACTGATGATCGAAGTCACAAATCAAATGATGGGGCCAACCCATCGTGTGGTCAAAACCACTGATGACAATCCCGTATATAATCTTGTGGGGCTAACCCACTGTGGTACCAAACCACTGGGACAAGTCACAAATCGGTATGTGGTCAAAACCACTGGTGGTCAAAACCACTGGGACTTAGTCACAAAATATAATATCAAGACGGGGCCAACCCGTCATGTGGTCAAAACCACTGGTGACAGTCTAAAATAAATCATCCCCCTCCTCTCATCAAACCCATCATCATGTTCATAACATAAATGCCATAGTATCAAATAATCATGCCAAATATCATATAACACAGCATCCAACGAATCATGATGATGTATACTAGAGATCGCATAATAGGGGACTTACCCGGCATCCAAGCTTATGCCCATAAGACAAAGTCACTAATATCAAGGGTTATACAGTAACATATTGAGCATTATTAAACTAATAAAGTGTGTAAGCGTTTACACACCTAACTATACGCAAAATCCCAAAACTATGCGATTCTACGAGATCCCGAAACGTATGCCCTTACTGTACCTACAATCGGCCAACACCACCTTTTAGATTTAAAGCCATTTGGCTTATTCACAAATCCCAAAGGATGAATCGCACAAGGTTAATTCCTTACCTTAGTGCCGATTTGGTCTCCTACCAAATCTCGAAACCACACACTAAGCCCCCTTGCAATCGGCCACACCCTTAATCGACTAACAAATCTTCCAACTTCACTTTATTCGGCTACTTCCCCTTCCTCCTACAATCGGCTTAACACATCATTAGAGAACTAAAGGCCATTCGGCCATACCATGAATCCGAAACCAAAAGAGTTTGACACCTTCTTACCTTATTCAATATATTCGGCTTCTATACACCAAAGATCGGCACACTCCAAATGGAAGGATCAGATTCGGCTCTTAATCCCAAAGATCTTAGGAGAAATCGGTTTCCAACAAGGGTTAGGAATCATGTCAACAAATGCCGAAATTTGACTTTTATCCCTATGTGAGTTGACAGAGAAAAGGGAAAGGAAATAATAGAAATTTGGCCAAGAACACTTACCCTCCTCAAATCTGATTAAAGAAGAACCCGAAGAAGATCCACTCCTGGTTGATATTCGGCCAAAATAATATTAGAATAAAGAAGGAGATTCGGCCAAGATGAATGAGAGGACTTTCGACACAAAGGGGTTTGAAAGAGAAAAAAAGAAAAGGTGAGTGTAAAGGGTTCGACTATGGTGTTTTCGGCTTGAGCAAAATAGGAAGAAAAAGAGAGAGATGAGGGAGATGAAGATTTCGGCTAGGTACTTTGAGAGAAAAAGAAAATAACACTAATGAGTCTAGGGGGACATTCGGCTATACCAAATGCTCCCTAAAATCGATAGCCCCCTTTGCCCACAGTCCACTATTCGGCCAACTCTTTCAAGTGAGCCTGATACAATTCAAACTCCTCAATTTCCCTCATCTACATCTATTTGACTCCCTCTATCCTTATCCCGAAGAGTCCAATCTGAGCACTCCTCTCCTTACTTGTGGCGTGAAAAAGAATAAGTAGGAGTGCAATTCCTGCAGCTCGAACACATGCACTCCCTCTCTGCATGTGGCGTCACTCCTCTGACACCCTAGTGGCGCCTCCTTGCCACTTTACCAAGGTAGTTCTTGTGTCAACCTTCCCAAATAAAATCTCTTAACCCCTCTCTCCCTTAGCTTCACTTCCTTAAATTCCAAAATAAAATTCCTAGCCCTAACTCAGGCCTAACCTAGGGTTATAATTAGACCCCAAAACATGTTAAATGAACATTATAATCAATTCATCACATGCAACACAAGCAAAACGCAGAACCCCATTTTAAGGATGTAACAGTTCTACCCCCTTAAAAATAATTTTGGCCTCGAAATTACCTGATCAGAAGAATTGAGGGTATTGCTGCCTCATCACATCCTCGGGTTCCCACGTGGCCTCCTCCGTACCATGGTTTCGCCATAACACCTTCACCAAGGGTACTGACTTCCTACGCAGAACTTTGACATCCCGATCTAAGATCTGTACCGGCTCCTCCTCAAAAGACAAGTCCGAGCTCACCTCAATCTCTGCAACTGGCACAACGTGTGATGGATCTGATTGGTAGCGCTTAAGCATCGAAACATGGAAGACATCGTAAATTTGAGTTAACTCTGCCGGTAGCTCGAGCTAATAAGCTACCGGTCTTACTCGCTTCAACACCGTGTACGGCCCGATAAACCTAGGGTTTAGCTTCCTTTCCGTCCAAATCCTAGCACCTTCTTCCATGGTGATACCTTCAGAAAAACTTTATCACCCACTGCATACTCTATATCTCTGCGTTTAAGATCGGTGTAAAACTTCTGCCTGTCCGACGCTTCCTTAAGACGAGCCCGAATCACCTTAACCTTATCCTCAATTTCTGCCACCAACTCTAGACCCAAAACATGCCATTCACCCAACTCTGTCCAACACGTAGGAGTATGACACTTCCGTCCATATAGCGCCTCATATGGTGCCATCTGGATACTCGCTTGATAACTGTTGTTATAAGCGAATTCTGCCAATGGTAGATACTCCTCCAATTACCACTGAAATCCAGAACACAGCCTCTTAGCATATCCTCTAAAATCTAAATCACCCTTTCAGATTGACCATCAGATTGCGAATGAAAAGCTGTGCTAAAATCCAACCTCATTCCCAAAGCTTGATGCAAAGCTTTCCAGAACCTCGATGTGAACCTAGGATCCCTATCCGAGATGATTGAAACTGGCACTCCATGCAACCTTACAATCTCGGCCACATACAATTTGGCTAACTTCTGTAGCGAATAATCAACCCTCACCGGTATGAAGTGAGCTACTTTGGTCAGACGGTCCACAACCACCCAAACTGAGTCTTTCTTACTGGGCGTTAGGGGTAGCCCACTGACAAAATCCATGGTAATCCTTTCCCACTTCCATTGAGGAATCTTCATCGGCTGAAGTAAACCTGACGGCAACTGATGCTCAGCTTTGACCTGCTGACACGTCAGACATTTTCCCACGAACTCAGTCACTTTCCGCTTCAACCACAGCCACAGGCGCTTCCGCAAATCCTGGTACATCTTGCTACCTCCAGGATGCATAGCGTATGGGCTGCTATGTGCATCCTGAAGAATCCTTTGCCTCAACTCCATGTCCTTCGGAATACAAGCTCTCCCTTGAAAACACGATACTCATCCGTGAGTCAAGTCAGTAACCTTCCAACCCATTACTCTGTACTTGCGACCTCCGAGCATTCAAACCCTTATCCTCTAACTGTTTCTCCTGGATCTGCTCAACCCAAGTTGGCTTAACCTATAATTTTACCAAAAGACTCCCATCGTCATACAAGCTAAGACGAGCAAACATCGCTCTTAAGTTTGCTACCACCTTACGGCTCAACGCGTCAGCTACCACGTTAGCCTTGCCCGGATGATACTCTATCGAACAATCGTAGTACTTTAATAGCTCAATCCATCTGCGTTGCCTTAAGTTCAGATCTTTCTGAGTCAGAAGATACTTCAGGCTCTTGTGATCTGTGTAAACTACTGACTTTTCTCTGTACAGATAATGCCTCTAAATCTTCAAGGCAAAAACCACCGCAGCCAACTCTAAGTCATGCGTCGGGTAGTTACCCTCATGCGGTCTCAACTGTCGAGACGCGTACGCTACTACTTTTCCTTCCTGCATCAGCACACATCTCAAACCAGTATGTGATGCATCGCAATAGACCATGAATACCTTTCACGCCTCAGTACATACGAACCGGAGCTTACGCCGAATCTTCCTCAACTTGTCGAAACTTTCCTGCTTTGTTTCTCGTCCACACAAATGGAACTCCTTTCCTCAGTAGCTTAGTCAACGGTGCCGCGATCAGAGAAAATCCTTCCATAAATCTCTGGTAATATCCTGTCAGACCTAGAAAACTCCGAATTTCAGCCACTGACCTAGGTGATTTCCAATCCAACACCGCCTCAATCTTGCGAGGGTCCACTCTAATCCCTTCAGCGAACACTACATGACCCAAGAAAGTCACCTCCTAAGCGAATTAGCACTTCTTGAATTTGGAAAATATCTGCTTCTCCTCGAATTTGCAATACCACCCGTAAGTGTGTATCATGATCCTCCTCGGTCTTTGAGTACACCAATATGTCATCTATGAATACTACAACAAAGCCGGTCCAAGCATCTTCTTTGAAACACCCGATTCATCAAGTCCATGAATCTTTTTGGTGTATTAGTTAACCCGAACGGCATTACCAGAAACTCGTAGTGCCCATACCGAGTACGAAATGCCATTTTATGCACATCAACCTCTTTCACTTTAAGTTGATGATACCCCAACCTGAGATCTATCTTCGAGAAAACCGATGCACCCTTCAGTTGATCAAACAGGTCGTCAATCCGAGGCAACGGATACCTGTTCTTGATCATCAACTTGTTCAGCTGGCGGTAGTCTATACACATCCGTATTGTACCATCCTTCTTCTTAACAAAGAGCATAGCTGCTCCCCAAGGAGATATGCTTGGTCAAATAAAACCTCGGTCCAACAACTCCTGAATTTGGGCCTTTAACTCCACCAATTCCTTTAGCGCCATCCTATACGGGGCTATAGACATTGGCGCAGTTCTGGGTAATAGGTCTATACCAAATTGCACTTCCCGATCCAGAGGCAGACCCGGAAGTTCTTCTGGAAATACATTCGCGAATTCCTTTACTATTCAAACATTCTCCACTGCTAACTCCTTAGCCTCCAAAGCACATACTCGAACCAGAAATGCCTCACAGCCCTTCCTGACCATTTTTTCCGCCTTCAGTGCCGAGACCACATTCGATAGGTACTCCCTCCTATTACCTATCATCACCACCTCCTCACCTTCCATTGTCCTCAACACCATGCACTTAGCCGCGCAATCCAAACTGGCCTGGTACTTCACCAGCCAATCCATCTCGAGAATCAGATCGAACTCCCCAAACGACAGTTCCATCAAATCAGCCAAGAACATGACCCCTTGAAGTTCTAGGGGTACCTCCCTATATAGTTTACTTACTTCTATAGAGTGACCTAAAGGGCTTATCATAGTCATCTTCCTAGAAGTAATCCCAGAGTCTAAATTCATAGTTTCAACTATGCTACTGGCTACATACGAGTGCATCGAACCCACATCTATCAAAGCATTATAAGGAAATCCAAAGATTAGGAATGTACCGGTTATGATGTCTGGTGCGTCACCTTCCTCTCGACGCCTTACTGCGTAGACTAATCCAGGCTGTCTAGCCTCTGCACCACCTGCACCTCTGCCTGGTGCTCCACGTCCTCTACCAGATCCATTACCTCCTCTAGTAGCACCACGGCCCCATTCTGTGTGTTCGATCCCGAGCGCAATCTAGAACATCCCTCACTGATGCTCCATCGACGATTCCTCTGCTTCCAGTCCGATCCCCAACCGAGCACATCGTCTAGCTAACCTATGCTTTGGACAATCCCTCACTCGATTCTCCATCGACCCACCACACGGGTCAAAACATCCTCTATTTCATGTTTTGCATCCTAATATTTTGTGTATTCCCACTTAGGGTTGAGGATTTATACACCGTGTGAGACTTTCCACATGAGTAGATCGAGCACATCGTGCAATTAATCGTAATCTTTCAAAATGTTTTACTCGTGACATACCAGATTCAATCGAGGCTCATGGGCCGAGTTTGGGGTGTTACATTTTTGGTATCAGAGCCCGGTTTAAAACTCAACTGTGGGGGCCCAGGGCCCACAATGTTTTTGGTAGGCCACTGTGAAATATTATGAAATGGTTTTTAGTTTGAACAAGATGGTATCGAGTCTCCTGCACTTATCCGCCTGTAAGTATCTCGACTATTCTCGTGAATACTTGATAAGGGTAAATGTGTAACTTGGGAACGAGAATAGAATGATAGGTACTTGAACTCTAGGACTAGTCTACCCCAACTACTACATAAGACTTAATTGCTTAATTAAACAAACCTATGTCTAAGTCGTAGAGTTAGGGTGTGGTAACCATTGTGCGCATGTTCAGGATTGGTATTCATGGGAGTTTGGTATTTAAGCGATTCATGTGACTCACCTCCTCTCCACTCGAATCCTACGGTGCATAGCTTCTGCTCACCCTAACCAAGAGGACTTATTCATGGCTAAACCCTAACTAAAACCCAAAAGGAACTAGCCAGATTTTCATAAAAACCCTAGTTTTAAAACTCTTAAAATTTCTTTTAATGTGTGAGAACTATTGTTTTACAACATTTTTCTGAAAAAAAATTTCGATTTGTAGAATTACTAAAATACCCCTAGTGGTGAAATTACAAAAAAATGCCCTTGGTTTATAAAATGTTCAACTATCCGACAGTTTTTCCAAAATTTCCTTATTTTGTAAAAGTGTTTAAAACCCTATTTTTGCAAACGTCCAAAGTACCTTAATTTTGGAAAATTACCAAATTGCCCTAGCCTACAAAATTACCAAAATGACCTCGATTTTCAAAATTTTTGCAACACCATCAACTTGGAAAACAAATTCTAAAGAACCCTCAAAGTTTTGCAACATTTAGAAATACCGAATTATCAAACCTTACATAGCTTACCACGGTTTATTACCAAAATACCCTTAATTTTAAAATTTTTCAAAATACCAGGAATTTAAAAGTTCCAAAATAATTTTTGACAAAATCATCCGAGAACTTCTATTTTGAAAATTACAAAAATACCCTCAGAGGTTAAAATTACAAAATACCCCGGGTAGTGAAATGACAAAATGCCTCTACACGTTAGATATGGTCTGTGAAAGTTGTTTGTGTGATGGATGTACTTAGAACTAGGAGATAAGCCCAAATCGAATTATAGGTAGATTCGACTTGAGAGAATCACTTCAAAAAAACAATTCCTCATAAAATTGATCGGGTAAACAAAGTGAACAATATTAATAATGCATAAAATTTTTAACCGATAAACGCGAACGAGAAGAATGAGTACAAGAGGTCGTGGACGTCCGTCGGCGTGGTAGTGGTAGGGTAGGATGACCTTGTTTGAGCCAAGCAGGTCTCGGTCATGGGTTTGGAAATGTGATGCGGATCATCGGTTGGTGAAACTGAGTTTCAAGATCGGATCGATGGTAACGATGTGATATCCCAAGTCGTACTACGAGTGTTGGAATGAGTTACCGAGGCAAAGTAGCAGTGCAGAGCCCAGAAATTAGTGGTTGAGCGACTCCGGTTACAGAGCGTAAGTGTTTAGAGGAGTTTCGAGTGGCACCCAAAGTCATTTGAGTATTGGTTGGAATCAACTGAGAGGATCATGGATGACCTAGATTTTACAAATGAGGAAAAGTTGAAGGTATAATCTCTCTACTTGGATGAGTCATACGGTGGTGGCTCACCGTGAAGGATGGAAGCGATGGCGAAGGATCTCACATGAGAATTCTTTAAGGCGCTTACCAAAAAAATACATAGGAACTAGCTACGTGGATGCTAAATGAAGGCTTTCTTGAACCCGTTCGGTAATAAGACAAGGCAGTGAGTATGAGGTCAATTTCTCCGGTTAGCAGTGTACGCGTGGTATTGTGGGTACCGAGCATGAAGGCCGGTCGATTCGAGGATGGGCCGAGAGATGAGTGAGGATGATGATAGCACCACAACAGGAACGGGAGTTCGTTTTTCTAGTGGAGAAGTCTAAGGTTGCTGAAGGGGTAAGACAGTCTGTTAGACGGAATCAGGATAGGAGTTGGAATAAGAGGAGCTCTCGATCTTTGAGGTTCTCTGGTAATCAGCAGAAGAGGACGAGGTATGGTGGGTCGGATCAAGCTGCTAGGCCTGCTGCTGTTGCTAATCCTCAATGGCTGCCACTGTGTGCTCGGTGTGAGAAGTCTCACACGGGGGAGTGTTGGAATGGTAATCGGGGATGCTTTGAATGTGGATCCATAAAACATCGAGTTAGGGATTGTCCGAAAAAGACAGCTAGGTTAAGGTCAGAGGGTCAGGATCGTGCACCGAATAGGAGGGATAACCAACACCACCGAGAGGTCGTGGTGCGGGAGAGAGAGGTAATGGTGTCGGCAGAGGTCGTGGGGCATCGAGGGAGGTACCAGAGAAATGCGAGGCTAGGCAACCTGTTTGGTCTATGCCACGAGGCGCCAAGAGGAGGGCAACGCATGGGACGTCATAAGCTGTATGTTTTTGATCTTTAGAGTACCTTATAGTACCTTAATTGATATTGGCTCAACCTACTCATACATTGCTAGTAGCGTGGTGGAAACTCGCACTTAGACTCGAGCTTACTTCTAGGCGATGACCCGTTAAGCCCTCTAGGTCACTCAGTAAGTAAGTAAACTCTATAGGAATGTACCCTAGAACTCCAAGGGTCGATTCTTGGTCGACTTGATGGAACTACCGCTTGAGTTTGATCTAATCCTCGGATGGATTGGCTAGTAAAGTATCGTGGCTAGCCTGGATTACCATCACTAAGCGCATGGTATTAAAGACCATGGAAGGAGAAGAGGTGGTGATGATAGGTAAAGGAGAGATTACCTATCTAACTGGTTTCGCATTAAAGCGTAAAAGATGGTTAGAAAAGGTTGTGAAGCATATGTAGTACATGTCGTGCTTTGGAAGATAAGTGTGCAAATGTGAGAGATGTCCTGACCGTAAGGGATTATGTTGATGTGTTTCAGAGTAACTCTCGGGTTTACCTCCGGACCGTGAGGTTGAATTTGGTATAGATTTGTTACCCTTAATCGCGCCAGATTCATAGCTCCATGTCGGATGGCCCAAAGAATTGGTAGAGTTGAAGGCTCAAATTCGAGAATTGTTGGATGAGGTTCATTCGCCAAGTGTATCGCCTGGGAGCTTCAAAGCTTTTTGTCAAGAAGAAGGATGGAACAATGAGGATGTGCATAGACTATCGACAGCTGAACAAGTTGACTATAAAGAACATGTATCCTTTGCCCAGGATTGATGATTTATTCGATCAACTCAAGGGTGCATCGGTGTTCTCTAAGATTGACCTTAGGTCAGGGTACCATCAGCTTAAGGTGAAGGAGGCTGATATCCATAAGACGGCGTTCCGTACTCGGTATGGGCACTACGAGTTTTTGGTAATGCCTTTTGATTTGACGAATGCACCAGCCACATTTATGGACATGATGAACCGGGTTTTTCAACCCTACCTAGATCGGTTCATCGTGGTGTTCATAGATGACATTTTGGTGTACTCGAAGTCAGAAGAGAAGCATGACGCACATCTTCATGTGGTTCTGCAAGTTCTAAGGGAGAAACGGTTGTACGCCAAATTCAGCAAGTGTGAGTTCTGGCTTAAGGAGGTAACTTTCCTAGGGCATGTTGTTTCAGCTGAGGGAATCAGGATGGATCTCCGTAAGATTGAGGCAATATTAGAGTGGAAACCACCAAAGTCGATTACGAAAATTTAGAGTTTTTTGGGGTTGGCAGGATATTATAGGAGATTCGTGGAAAATTTCTCCTTAATCGTAGACCGCTTAACTAAGTCAGCTGAGAAAAGGAGTTCCATTTGTGTGTCCGAGAAGCGACAAGAGAGTTTCGATAAGTCAAGAGGATTTTGATGTAAGCACCGGCCTTGATTCACTGAGGCGAAAGGAATTCATCGTATTGCGATGCATCGCATATCGGTTTAGGTGTGTGTTGATGCAAGAGGGAAGGTGGTCGCTTATGCGCCACCAGAGTTGAGGCCTCATGAAATTTACTATCCCACACATGATTTGGAATTGGTGATGTGGTTTTTGCCTTGAAGATTTGGAGGCACTATCTGTATGAGGAGAAGTCGATAGTGTACATGGATCACAAGAGCTCAAGTACCTCCCACCCAAAAAGATTTAAATCTGAGGCAACGGAGGTGGATTGAGTTGTCAAGGACTACGATCGCTCAATCGAATACCATCCGGTAGGGCTAACGTGGTAGGCGATGCATTGAGCCTTAAGGTGGTAGAGGATTTGAAAGCAATGTTTGCTCACCTAAGTCTCTATGAGGATGGGAGCCTTCGGCGAGTTGCAAGTAAAGCCGCCTTGGATCGATGAGGTTAAAGAGAGGCGCTTGACCGACGAAGTTCGAGTACTTGGAGGTCGTAAGTACAAAGTGGTGAGGCCGAAGGGTTTAGTGTGGGTAGCGATGGAGTATTGTATTTTCGGGCGGAGTATGTATGCCTAAGGATGATGATTTGAGGCAGCAAATCCTTAAAGAGGCTCATAGCAGTCCGTACGCTATGCATCCGGGAAGCAGCAAGATGTATCAGGATTTAAGGGAGTAATTTTGGTGGCCGAGCCTTAAGCGGGAAGTAACCGAGTTAGTGGGCAAGTGTCTGACATTCCAGTAAGTTAAGGCTGAGCATCAATTGCCATCAGGGCTGTTATAGTCGATAAAGATCCCACAGTAGAAGTGGGAGGAGATTACTATGGATTTCGTAAGTGGGTTTCCCCTTACGCCCAGTAAGAAAGACTCTATATGGGTGATAGTAGACCGATTAACTAAGTCAGCCCATTTCATACCGGTAAGGGTTGACTACTCACTTCAAAGGTTAGCCAAGCTATATATAGCAGAGATAGTGCGATTGCATGGAGAACCTGTCCATTATCTCGGATCGGATCCCCGTTCACGCCGAGATTTTGGAAGGCCTTACATCGAGTTAGGCACGGTTAAATTTCAAAGACGGCTTTTCATCCGCAAATCGATGGACAATCGAGAGGGTAATCCAAGTGTTGGAAGATATGTTAAGGGCTGTGTTTTGGACTTCCGTGGTAGTTGGGAGGAGTACCTACCTTTGGCGTAATTCACTTATAACAACAGCTTATCAAGCGAGTATTTAGATGGCACCATATGAGGCGCTGTATAGTCAGAAATGCCGTACTCCTACGTGTTGGACAGAGCTGAGTGAACATCTGATGTTGGGTTTAGAGTTAGTGCCAGAGATAGAAAGTAAGGTTAGAGTAATTCGGGCTCGTCTTAAAGAGGCATCGGACAGGTAGAAATCCTACGCCGATCTTAAGCGCAGGGATGTGGAGTATGCAGTGGGTGATAAGGTCTTTTTGAAGGTATCACCTTGGAAGAAGGTGCTGAGGTTTGGCCGGAAGGGCAAGCTAAGCCCTAGATTCATCGGCCGCATACGTTGTTGAAACGTGTGGGGCCGGTAGCTTACCACTTGAGTTGCCGCGCAATTGAGTCAAATCCATGACGCCTTCCATGTTTCGATCCGAGGCGCCATCGATCGATCCATCACACGCCATGCCGTTGCGAGATTGAAGTAAACTCGGACATGTCTTTCGAGGAGGAACCAGATGCATTGTGGATCGAGATGTCAAAGTTCGAGGAGGAAGTCGGTACCTTTGGTAAAAGTGATATGGCGAAACCATGGTACGGAGGAGGCCACGGGGAACCCGAGGATATGATGCGCGAATAATACCCCAACTCTTCCGATCCGTAATTTTGAGGTCAAATTATTTTTAAGGGGGTAGAACCGTAACATCCCGATTTAGGGGTTGTTTGCAATTTAATTATTTTCATGTGCTTGCTTGAAAAGAAATGAATACTATGATTACTTGACATGTTCTAGGTCTAGTGATAACCTCTGCTAGGCCCCACTTAGGGCTAGAAGTTTTTTTAGCACTTGGGAAGAGGAAGCTAAGTGAATGAGGCTTTAAAAATTATTTGGTGCGAAGCATGACACAAGAAATCATGTGATAGGGTGGCTTGGGACGCTACCTAAGGATCTAGGAAAGATGCGGCAAAGGAGGGAGGTTCGACCTGCCAAATTTGCACTTGGGAGTTTTATTTTTGCAAGTTGGCACCATGAAGAGAGAAGAGTTGGACGGCAATTGGGACTTTGGAAAGGATGGGATAAGCATTTCTTTTTGATAATTTCACTAAGAGGGAAGATAAGGGTAAGATTTATTTTAGAATTTTGAAAAGAGATATGATGGTAGAATGAAGGACTCTAGGGCTTGAGTTTTGAATTGAAGGAACCTAGGGAGTGTTTTTGGCTAAAACACCCTTTTCTTCTATTTTTCCTTATTTCTCAAACCGAAACCTCACAAAGCAACCCTCATTCTTGTTTCTTCTCTTCCTTTTCCCAATATTTGCCGAAAGTCCATACTACTCCATATTCTTCCATCCTCTCTATTTGTTCCCAAAGCCAAAAGCTCGTTGTTTTTTCCACTATTATTAAAGAGATTTGGTCAATACCCTTAGCCCCGCCTCTCTCTCTCATACAATTTAGCCTTCATTGAAGTATCGAAGCAAGTTCTTCCTTGTTGGAATCATAGCCAATCTTTGGTAAGCCATTCTCCTCTATTTTTTTCCTTCTCCGTATAGATCCATATTTAAAAGAGAACCTCACTGTGCTTTTAATGATAGCGAAAACTTAAGCATCAAAAGGGTGAGTGAACCTTGGTGATTGAAGGTCGAACCTATCCATAAGGGAGGACTTTAGCCGATTGAAGGAAGCTTTCGGGATTTGATTCCCCAAGATAAGGTGGTAAGTAATATTCGGCCAAAGCCCTTGATTAAGCATATATGTGCAAACCGAATCTAACAAAAGTTTTGGTAGGGATCTCGACGAGACAAGTGACAATTTTGGGATTTCAATAGGTAAGGTAAGAGGTTGTTGATATTCGGTCATGGGCTATATATGGTATTTAAGAGTTAACCAATTGTGTGCCATGGATCTAAGGGCTAATCGGCCAAGGAAAACAAAGGCTTCCGGGATTTAAACTCGCTTTGGTAAGTGATAGTAAGTTTCAGCCTAAGGCCATATTTCAGGTACAATTAATCCTTCAGGATTATTAGTATAGCTGAATGGCTATTAGATCTAAAAGTATATGTGTTGGCCGATTGTAAGGGGAAACAACCTCTCGAGGTTTCGCTAGTATAGTTCGGGATTTGCTAGCCTCACGAGTAAACAGGTGTGTAAGACTCTTACACACTTTATTAGTTAGCATTGCTATTATGTTACGATTTAATCATTGTGGTAGTGATTTGCTTGTGGACATGAGCATGGATTCCGGGTAAGTCACTTGTGATTTAAAATCTGTTATGGATGACATGATGGGTAATATGCTATGCCATGACTTATATGCATGATTTGCGATAATATGTTAAGCATGATATGAGCATGTTGGTAATGGGATTAATGAGAGGAGGGGGATTATTCTCTATGGACTGTCACCAGTGGTTTTGACCACAAGATGGGTTGGCCCCATCAATTTAATTGTGACTTCGGTCACCAGTGGTTTTGACCATACCGTTGATATAAATTGTGACTGAGTCCCAGTGGTTTGGTACCACCAGTGGTTTTGACCACATATTGATAATTGTGACCTATGGTCATCAGTGGTTTTGACCACATGATGGGTTGGCCCCATCACTTGATTTGTGACTCCGGTCACCGATGGTTTTGACCACCAAGGGTTTTGACCACACCTGGTAGTTAAAGGAGTATGGATAGCTAGTTTTGGGTTGCATGTTTTGCATGTCTTACTAATATTTTGTGTATGAGTTTGCACTTTCGGGTTGGGGATTTATACACTGAGTCTTGGTGACTCACCCCTTCCCATACCATTTTGCAGATGAGTAGATCGCGGAGATAGAGCCGAAGAGGACTCGAGGCGGCCATGCTTGTTTCCTTGGATCTAAAATTTTATTTAGCACGCTTTAAGTTTATTATTTACTAAATTTTTTATTTGGGTTGTAATAAGGCCGCTAGTTATTATTTTGGATGTTTAAGTAGTTGTTTTACTCCATTTCTACTATATTACTCATGAATTAATAAATTGTTTAAATAAATCGGTTAAATATGACGTTTTCAAAATGGAAATATTTACGAGTTTTCAAGGATGTTACCATCGGGTAGCAAAGTTCACCAAGTTAACAATAACTCTAATGATTTTAAAATTCAAGTGATCAAATGTTTTCAAAGGTTTTCAACTCAACCATGTTTGTAAAATCAATCCCAACTGAAGTTTTTATCAAGGCACCGTTTTATAACCTTAACAACATTTTTTTTTAGATTTTCACCAGTTAATCAGAATCTTTCAAAACGTTTTACTCTGTGACATACCAGATCCGGTCGAGGCTCATGTGCTGGTTTAGGGTGTTACACCTGTCCCCGATTCCGCCTCACGATCGCTTTCACCTCCTCAGTAACTTTGGCCTTTTCCACTAAGACCACAAACTCTCTCTCCTGCTGTGGAGAAATCAGTAGCCTCAAATCATCCCTTAATTCGTCCTCGAATCTAACACACCGCTCATGCTTCGTAGCTATAATGCCCCGAGCATATCGGCCACCTCAAAATTTTGCCTCAGATTCGATATAGATTTATTCCCCTGAACCATCCTAAGAAACGCCTTCCTTTACGCATCAATGTAACTAGACCCAACATATTTCTTCTGATAAGCTACCTTAAAATCGTCCCAAGTGAGGTCATCCATCGCCAGACTATCCCCAACCGTGAGCCACCACCGGTATGAATTATCCCGGAAGTGACACTATACCTTTCAGCTTTTTCCTCGATCGGATCCAAGTCATCCATAATTGCTCGGTTGCTTCCAACCAATACTCACCGTATTGGGAGCCACACCGAAACACCTCAGAATACCTCGGCTCCATTGGCTCGCAGTTGCTCACATATGGATTTTCGGGCTCCGCACCCCACCGCTGCCCGACCACTCTTTCCAAGACTCGCAAGATCGCTGCGACAATCGCATCCTCCCCATTTGATCTTGATACCCAACACCAATGGTGGTGGTAGTGGTATCTCATTCTCGGACCCTTGACCGGACCTAACGAGGTTCCGACACGATTACTCCTCCTCTGCCCCTCGACATTCCACCACGCCCCTAGTACTCATGTCTATGGTTGCGGTTTATCTGTTTAAAAGATTTTTATGAATTAGTCTTTGTTCCACTTATTACCCACGAATAAATTTTATGAAGAGAAATTTAGTAGTGGTTCTTTCGATCATCACACAATTTTCAGTTCAATTTCTTACCCTTATTCCACGTGTAGGGGTATTCTCGTCATTTCACTACCTGGGGGTATTTTTGTAATTTTAACATATCGGGGTATTTTAGTAATTAAAATAGGGTTAATTCAAAAACTTTTACAAATCGTAGATATTTTCAAAAATTTCCCGAAATCGGGGGTATTTTGGTAATTTCATAAACCAGGGGTATTTTCATAATTTTTCATGATTCAGGGGTATTTTCGAAAAAAAAATTTTCAAGATATGGTTCAATGTGATTTTACAAAATAAAGGTATTTGAAAATTTTCAATTCAAGGGTACCTCGGCAATTCTCCATACTAAGGGCATTTTGGTAATTTTACAAGTCAGGGGTAATTTGGTCATTTTTCAAATCAAGGCTATTCTGGTCTTTTTCCAAATCAGGGGTACTGTGGTAATTTCAAAACTAAAGTTTAAAGTGTTTCAAAATAAAACAGCTGGTCCCTTTCGGGTTTTAGTTATGAAGTTTAGCCTGTGAATAAGTCGTCTTAGCTGGGGTGAACCATCGCTACGCACCAGGTAGGATTCGGGTGAAGAGGAGGTGAGTCACTAGGACTGCTTAAATACCAAGCTCCTCCTTGAATCCACTCCTAGACATGCGCACAATGGTTACCACACCCTTTTCTTCAGGGACGTACTCACAGGTTTGTTTAGTGGATCATTAAGTCTTATGTACTTGAGTTGGGGTAAACTATTCCTAGGGTTCAATAATTTCTATTCTACTAATCTACGATCCCGAAATACCCTTTTCCCCCACATATAAATCACACAACAGTCAGAAGTACTTACCTGGGCAGATTGGTGCCGGAGACTCGGTGCCATGCTGTTCAACCCATGCATTTCCAACCAAGAACATTTAAAACCCTACTTTAAAACGTTTTGGACTTCGGGTCCACAGCCGAGCCTTTGAACTTGGCTCTGATACCAAAATTGTAACACCCCAAACCCGGTCATCACACCATATCCGGATCTGGCATGTCACGGAGTGAAAATATCTTTTTTTTCTTTTTAAAATGAAAGTTTGCCGGATAATTTTCTTAGGAAACCCTTTTTAGAAATCCTTGCTTATAGCCTAAATATTGTTACAAATTTTTAGAAACCATTCAAGTTATCTTTGTTATCATATGTTGAGTGATGTTACCCGATGGCAGCGCATTAAAGAAAATGAAGGAGTTATAGTTTTGAAAACATTATGTTTTGCCGGTTAATTAGTAAAATCATTTATCCCACATAGTTAAAATAATAGCAAAGATGAAAATAACCAAAACAAATCTTAGCGGCCTTATTACATAACCCAAAACCAAAATTTAAAATTTAAATAGTAACTATAAGAATTCCAAGTCCAACGAACATGCATGGCCACCTCGAGTCCTCCCGGCTCCATCTCCGCAATCTATTGACCTGTAAAATATAAGGGAAGGGGTGAGTCACCAAGACTCAGTGTGTAAATCCCCAACCCGATAGTGCATTCACTTACACAAGTTATCAAGAAACATGCAAACCATGCAAAACATGCAACCCATAACCTAGCCATCCAAACACCTTTAACTACCCGTGTGGTCAAAACCACCGGTGGTCAAAACCACCGTGACCGTAGTCACAAATATATCGGTGTGGTCAAAACCACTAATGACCGAAGTCACAAATCAAATGATGGGGCCAACACATCGTGTGGTCAAAACCACTGATGAAAATCCCGTATATAATCTCATGGGGCCAACCCACTGTGGTACCAAACCACTGGGACAAGTCACAAATCGGTATGTGGTCAAAACCACTGGTGGTCAAAACCACTGGGACTTAGTCACAAAATATAATATCAAGACGGGGCCAACCCGTCATGTGGTCAAAACCACTGGTGATAGTCCAAAATAAATCATCCCCCTCCTCTCATCAAACCCATCATCATGTTCATAACATAAATGCCATTGTAACACCCCTAACCCATATCCACCGCCGGATTAGGGTTACGGGGCATTACTATTTAAATCACAACTTTTGATCAATCACATAAGTCATATACAGCATAATCAGTTTTTAACTATGTAATAGTCATGACGCTTAAATAATCCTTTCTCATATTAAAATCAAATAGAACCAATCCTCAATCGATCAAATGTAAACCTAAAATTTGTTAACATGCGATAATTGAGTCATATAAATTTAAACAACTTATTCATTACTTTTGCATTCACTAATTGTACTTAATTTGCATACAATTCAAACATATATAATCTCTTTGTCTAGATAAGCGTAATAAGATCAACTTCTAAAATCTTAATTTAGTAAATGTAATACATGGCATAATAGACTCAAAATTAAGCTATCTTTCATCACATACATACACATTTTACCACTTTGAATTTATACAACATTAAAGTATATGGTCAATGCCATCAAAACTATATTTCCTTCATTCGCTATCTCAATTCTTGATTCACATAGGACACACTAAACACTCATATAAAATGTCTATCATAATCTCATATAGGTGATCACATATCAAACATGTTATGTCTAAACATCATTCGATCTAACATTCAATAAACTAAACAAAAGTTCGAACCTAATATCCAACTATCCTAGAATAATATATGCATGTATTCACTTACATAAATTGAATCGAAATAGCCTAATACCATCATACATTATTAAACTAAATTCTTATCTAGTAAGTGACCAAATCAAATACACACACATTTCATAACATTATTTGACACATATATCTCACATACTATAACTTAAATATGCATCTATCATTTACTTTATTGACTAAACCAAATATTACACCAAGCTTACCATTATTCATTGTCAATCATAAATCCAAACATTATAATCAGATATACCATATATTAAGCTCATCAACATGAACGAATTTATAAGTCATTCATGCCATAACCTAACATGCATAAATAATAGTACTACTCTCACACATGATTAAATCATAATCAAACATAAATAATAGTTCATGGCATAAGCAAACTATGTCATCAAAACACGAAACAAGTTATTCAAAATAGATAGCCATTTTACATGGCTAGCATATTTACACTATTACAAAACATTAGTTATACGGTTTAGTCTAGCCTATACATGCCCTTTTTAAATACCAAACTAAGTTTTCAAAACCGATAGTGTGGTTGACTTCACAGATGATCCTTCGAGCCCGTAGCTTGAATCAAAATCTATAAAACAGAACATTGAACCACACAGAATAAGCTTACTAGCTTAGTAAGTCTCAAGCAAATAATAATATAACACTCAAACCCTTAAACATTTTATTCTTTAAACTTATGACATTGAATATAAATATTTCCATAAATAAATTTATGCGGGGTAATACAAACAGTTCATTAACCTAAGCATTTACACTTCATTACCATAATTACAGAACTCATCGAACCGTAGTATAAACATATATTACATGAATCACATGCTCCAAGTCACATAGGGACAACATCCATATCAACTATATTATCACATTCAAAGTCTTTTCACTCTTAGCATTTCTACTTGTAGCCGAACCTCCCAAAATAGTACATTTAAGCTCAAATTCTATCTTATATCATTCATACACATCGATCAATAAGCTCAATCACACATAGCACCATTCTTAACATAATATTTCAACTCAAGTAACATTAATCACAACTTACCTTATTTTTGATTAATTTAATGAGACTTAAGCTTACCTGAGTTAAACATATAGTCTATCATTGCCGAACTCCAATACCTCATTTAACCTAACATTTATCACTATTTTGCCTTTAACAAATAAATTACCATTTCGGCATAAGGTTCAAATGGAAAATATCAACTTTCAACCATCTACTCATTACATATGCATATCATTCAATAAGGCCACATAAATGAACTTATATACACTTGTCCATTCAACATTTCATATATCCAAGTATTCAATATCAATATAATAACAATATGACCACATAACCAAAAGTCCGAATATATATATATATATGGTCTTTAGTCACATTCATGCCCAACGAAATTCACATATATGCTTATCTATTTGATCGAACATAGAAACTCAATTAAATAACTTATAGGCACTTACCTGTATGGCCGAATCTAAATAACTTGTATTATCAACATACTTACTCAATAAACACATCATGATGTAGTCTCATAAACCACAAGTTGATATTTCATCATCGGTATAAAACTCGCTAGGCACGGCTTAATATATCACCTAAGACTAATCTCGCTAGGCACGAAGCTCAATATATCACCAAGACTAAGCCTGCTAGGCACGAAGCTCGAATATATCACCAAGACTAAGCCTGCTAGGCACGAAGCTCGAATATATCACCGCACGAAGCTCGCTAGGCATTATAGTCTAAATAAGTCACCAAGACGAAGCACAAGTAGGCGTTTAAGCCCGAATTAAATCACCAAAAATTCCAATACAAAACTTGTAAATCTTTAACATACATTTAATTTAAAATTATCAAATATCAAAACCATCCAAGCATGTTAATGGCCGAATTCTATATACATAATATTTTCAAAAATTTAGGCATGGGTCGGGTAATATACGAAGCAACGATCTCAAAAACGTAAAAATTATCAAAAACTAAAAACCGACCATACCTTAATCAAGCTCTCTAAGTTGCCGAAACTCAAAGCTCTACAATGGTGTTTTATTTTCTTACATTCGGCTATGAGAGGAGGAAGGTGATGATGGCTTTATTTTATCTTTTGTTTAATATATACACTAACATTATTTCTTTATAAAATATTATCATAACCTTATATATAAAAAAAAATAATTAAACTAACATATATATAAGGCTAACTTGGCCCATTGCCGTCCTTACTATAGATTATGGGCTAATTGCCCTTTTAGGACCTCCACTTAAAAAGCCACAATCAAATTAGTACCTTTCACTTTAGCATGAAACTTTTACGTTTTTCTCGATTAAGTCCTTTTTATCAAATTAAGCACTTAAACGACTAAATTTTTCTACGAAACTTTCACACTCGTTAAATCACATATAATAAACACAAAATATAATATTAAAATATTTCTCGGGCTCGGATTCGTGGTCCCGAAACCACTATTTCGATTAGGGTCAAATTCATTGCATATAACTCTCCCCTTAGGGATTTTCGTCCCAAAATCTTTCCATTGAACAATTTCAAATATTGTTATCTTATTGAATCTTCAGTCGCCATTTCTTATTTCTCAACTCCTTTATTTCACGGCTAAGATATGGATCACTCTCTTCATATGTCATATTAGATCGGATCTCTGTTTCAAATGGGGCAATCACAAGTGACGGATCAGTCGATATTTACTTAAATATTGAAACATGAAATACTTTGTCGTCGATCTCAAATTCTATATCTTTTCGCTTCAAGTCTATAAAGGACTTTTGACGATCAAATATTGCTTTCAACCAATCTCCGATCAATTTCACTTCTGCTCAGATCCTTTATCAAATCAACCCTGTAACTTATTCTCACCGAATTCATCTAATACGTAGGTGTACAATTTTTTTTACGTCCGCATAAATCTTCATACGGTTGCCATTTTGATATTCATCCAAAACCACAATTATACAAAATTTTTCAATCAATGGTAGATATCTGCTCCCATGAGCCTTAAAACTCTAATACGCAAAGACCTTAGTATATCTTTAAGAATCAATAGTTTGTTCAGATTGATCATCTGTTTGCAAATGAAAGGCTGTACTAATCCAGATGAAACTTGATGTTCGGCTTTCGTTTGTTGACAGACTAAACATTTTAAAACCAAATCAGAAATGTCTCGTTCCATACCAAACCACCCGTAGTGTTGCTACAAATTATGATACATTTTAGTACTTCCCAGATGAATAGTTAAACGACTATTATGTACTTCATTCACATCGATGGAATTTACTTTGAATTTCTCAAATGCAATCATGATTCTCGAATCTCGGACAATCATCAAAATTTTGAAATTCGGACTCTAATTCACTTCACTCGAGCTTGATTCACTAACAATTTATTATCAAATTTCGAGCTTTATATATCATTGTAAAAACATCGGCTCGCTTCAATTCCTCTATTACAAAACTATCATAAGACAAGTCCAACTAAGTATTCAAAGCCCGTAATGCAACGATGATTTTCTATTCGCACCATTAGTCACAACATTTGTTTTACCCGAATGATAATCTAACAATAGCCCATATATTTTTTTTTCAATATCTCAAGCCATCTTCTCTGATTCAGGTTCAAATCTTTTTGAGTCACCAATTATTTTTAAACTTTATGATCTCAATAGACATGACATTTCTCCCTAACAAGTAATAACGCCAAATCTTCATCACGAATATAATAACCGCTAATTCCAGATTATGAGTTGGATAATTTCTTTTATGAGACTTTAACTGCCTCAAGCATAAGCTACTACTCTTACCTTCTTGCATTAAATGCAACCCAAACCATTCGAGAAGCATCACTATACACATGAATTCTTTACCCGATTCAAATTTGAATTAACACTAGAGCTTGATCAAAAGAGTTTTCAACTCTTTCAACTCAAGAGGTGCCATTCGATACGAGCTATCGAGATCTGAGTCGCCCCAGATTAATTCAATGACAAACTCAATCTCTCGCTTGGTGGTAAACCCAGTAATTCTTCAAGAAACACATTTAGGTATTCACCCACAATCCAGATGCGGATTCAATCTATTTTTTTTACATACTTTCGGCTAGCATCGATGATATTATCAGAGATAACCCATTTAGATCATTAGATTCAACTCAATGCTCTCACCATTTTGACATCTCAAATCAATAATCTTTCTTTTGCCATTCACCAACGCATCATGCAAAGTTAACTAGTCCATTCCCAAAATTATATCAAACTCATCAAGGGCAACAAAGATTAAATCGACGGGAAGCAAAATTTGAATCATCAACGGCAACCTTTACACTCAGATTAACAAATACACATCTACCCAAAGGGTTGGACACACTAATCACAAACTCAAGAGACTCAACCGCGTAGTCTTACCGATACTAGAGTTTTACACACATATGAATGGGTTGAACCAGATCAATCAATGCAATCACAGAGTATCATAAATGGTGAAAGTACCAGAATGACATCCGGAGAAGAAGCATCCTCTCTGGTCCTTATTGCACAAGCTCTAGCCGGTGCTCGAGCCTCCGATCAATTGCGATATCTTCGTTCTTCCTCGATCGCCACCCACATTCCCGTAATGTCCGGTGGTCTACCTCGTCTAACGCGTTGTTCATTTAGTATTCGAGTAGTATTTTGCTCGGCTAACATCGGGCACTCGAATGAAGTGATCCGACGATCCACATTTAAAATAAGTCCGATCCTGAATCTACAACTCCTGAATACCATTTTCCATAATGCTTGCACTCAATCGATCCTGTTGAACATTGCCAACACTAGCCATCAAGTGGCTCGAGAACTCACCGGAGGTCGATCTCATCTAGACAGTCGAGTAGTCTTATGTCGGTTAAAGTCATCTCGAGCTTCTTAGATGTTGAATGGAAAGTTTTACTCAATGATCTTTTACGAGTATCTCTAGCTTCGCCTCACCTTTCTTTTTCTTTCTTTTTTTTTTAAATCTCGGTCGATATATTTCTTTCTAACCCAATCGAAAGAAGTCCCAAGTCACTTTTTCTTTCTGAACTCATCGATACTAGGGCTTTCCACCAATGGTAGGCGAGTTCAAGTAGAGATATAGCACACTTTAGGCATTCCTCCAAGTACGTAATAACTCATCAAGTACCGAATGGTATTATCAAACCACATTTCGGCTTCGCCAATCATCATCATCATTAGCTTTAAATTCTTCAAATTCTACATTTTCCGACTTTATCAATGTGAGGCCTACTAGATCTCATCGGATCTATCGTCGGGTGTCAAGGTATCGAGTTAGATTATTCAGGTGGAGGTTGTTGTATAGCCGGATTATTCGAACAACTGGTAGACCATTCATTTATCATTTGGTAGAAGGCTTGTTTAGCCTCCCCTCGTGGTTACATCGAATCGGTCGAGAGTTCATCGCACCGATCCGCAGGTGCACGGCCAGCACTACACTCTACATCATCCGTTACGGCTCTATCGGGATCAAGATCCATTCATAATATAAAACACGATTCAAATGTCAAGTCACCACACTATCAAATATATAATTAAGGCATGTATAGTTAGATTCACACGCCGCTACGGTAGTCCTAGAATCGACTAAACCGTAAGCTCTAATACCAATAAAATGTAACACCCTTAACCCGTATCCACCGCCGGATTAGGGTTACGGGGCATTACTATTTAAATCACAACTTTTGATCAATCACATAAGTCATATACAAGATAATCAGCTTTTAACTATGTAATAGTCATGACGCTTAAATAATCCTTTCTCATATTAAAATCAAATAGAACCAACCTCAATCGATCAAATGTAAACCCAAAATTTGTTAACATGCGATAATTGAGTCATATAAATTTAAACAACTTATTCATTACTTTTGCATTCACTAATTGTACTTAATTTGCATACAATTCAAACATATATAATCTCTTTTGTCTAGATAAGCGTAATAAGATCAACTTCTAAAATCTTAATTTAGTAAATGTAATACATGGCATAATAGACTCAAAATTAAGCTATCTTTCATCACATACATACACATTTTACCACTTTGAATTTATACAAAGATTAGTATATGGCGAATGCCATCAAAACTATATTTCCTTCATTCGCTATCTCAATTCTCGATTCACATAGGACACACTAAACACTCATATAAAATGTCTATCATAATCTCATATAGGTGATCACATATCAAACATGTTATGTCTAAACATCATTCGATCTAACATTCAATAAACTAAACAAAAGTTCGAACCTAATATCCAACTATCCTTGAATAATATATGCATGTATTCACTTACATAAATTGAATCGAAATAGCCTAATACCATCATACATTATTAAACTAAATTCTTATCTAGTAAGTGACCAAATCAAATACACACACATTTCATAACATTATTTGACACATATATCTCACATACTATAACTTAAATATGCATCTATCATTTACTTTATTGACTAAACCAAATATTATACCAAGCTTACCATTATTCATTGTCGAATCATAAATCCAAACATTATAATCAGATATACCATATATTAAGCTCATCAACATGAACGAATTTATAAGTCATTCATGCCATAACCTAACATGCATAAATAATAGTACCACTCTCACACATGATTAAATCATAATCAAACATAAATAATAGTTCATGGCATGAGCAAACTATGTCATCAAAACACTAAACAAGTTATTCAAAATAGATAGCCATTTTCGTATGGCTAGCATATTTACACTATTACAAAACATTAGTTATACGGTTTAGTCTAGCCTATATATGCCCTTTTTAAATACCAAACTAAGTTTTCAATACCAAAAGAAAGTCGATAGTGTGGTTGACTTCACAGATGATCCTTCGAGCCCGTAGCTTGAATCAAAATCTATAAAACAGAACATTGAACCACACAGAATAAGCTTACTAGCTTAGTAAGTCTCAAGCAAATAATAATATAACACTCAAACCCTTAAACATTTTATTCTTTAAACTTATGACATTGAATATAAATATTTCCATAAATAAATTTATGCGGTAGAATACAAACAGCTCATTAACCTAAGCATTTACACTTCATTACCATAATTTCAGAACTCATCGAACCGTAGTATAAACATATATTACATGAATCACATGCTCCAAGTCACATAGGACAACATCCATATCAACTATATTATCACATTCAAAGTCTTTTCACTCTTAGCATTTCTACTTGTAACCGAACCTCCCAAAATAGTACATTTAAGCTCAAATTCTATCTTATATCATTCATACACATTGATCAATAAGCTCAATCACACATAGCACCATTCTTAACATAATATTTCAACTCAAGTAACATTAATCACAACTTACCTTATTTTTGATTAATTTAATGAGACTTAAGCTTACCCGAGTTAAACATATAGTCTATCATTGTTTAACTCCAATACCTCATTTAACCTAACATTTATCACTATTTTGCCTTTAACAAATAAATTACCATTTCTAAGCATAAGGTTCAAATGGAAAATATCAACTTTCAACCATCTACTCATTACATATGCATATCATTCAATAAGGCCACATAAATGAACATATATACACTTGTCCATTCAACATTTCATATATCCAAGTATTCAATATCAATATAATAACAATATGACCACATAACCAAAAGTCCTAATATATATATATGGTCTTTAGTCACATTCTTGCCCAACTAAATTCACATATATGCTTATCTATTTGATCGAACATAGAAACTCAATTAAATAACTTATAGGCACTTACCGTATGGTCAATCTAAATAACTTGTATTATCAACATACTTACTCAATAAACACATCATGATGTAGTCTCATAAACCACAAGTTGATATTTCATCATCGGTATAAAACCCGCTAGGCACGAAGTCGAATATATCACCCACTAATCCTCGCTAGGCACGAAGCTCAATATATCACCAAGACTAAGCTCGCTAGGCACGAAGCTCTAATATATCACCAAGACTAAGCTCGCTAGGCACGAAGCTCGAATATATTACAGACTAAGCTCGCTAGGCACGAAGCTCAATATATCACCAAGACGAAGCTCGCTAGGCATTATAGCCCAAATAAGTCATCGGCACGAAGCACGCTAGGCGTTTAAGCCCAATTAAATCACCAAAATTCCAATACAAAACTTGTAAATCTTTAACATACATTTAATTTAAAATTATCAAATATCAAAACCATCCAAGCATGTTAATGGTCAATTCTATATACATAATATTTTCAAAAATTTAGGCATGGGTCGTAATATACGAAGCAACGATCTCAAAACGTAAAAATTATCAAAACTAAAACCGACCATACCTTAATCAAGCTCTCTAAGTGCCAAACTCAAAGCTCTACAATGGTGTTTTATTTTCTTACATTCGCTATGAGAGGAGGAAGGTGATGATGGCTTTATTTTATCTTTTGTTTAATATATACACTAACATTATTTCTTTATAAAATATTATCATAACCTTATATATAAAAAAAATAATTAAACTAACATATATATAAGGCTAACTTGGCCCATTGTCATTCTTACTATAGATTATGGGCTAATTGCCCTTTAGGACCTCCACTTAAAAAGCCACAATCAAATTAGTACCTTTCACTTTAGCATGAAACTTTTACGCTTTTCTCGATTAAGTCCTTTTATCAAATTAAGCACTTAAACGACTAAATTTTTCTACTAAACTTTCACACTCGTTAAATCACATATAATAAACACAAAATATAATATTAAAATATTTCTCAGTTCGATTCATGGTCCCGAAACCACCATTTCGATTAGGGTCAAATTCGTCTGTTATATACCATAGTATCAAATAATCATGCCAAATATCATATAACACAAAGATCCAACTAATCATGATGATGTATACTAGAGATCGCATAATAGGGGACTTACCCGATCCAAGCTTATGCCCACAAGACAAAGTCACTAATATCAAGGGTTATACAAGAACATATTGAGCATTATTAAACTAATAAAGTGTGTAGCGTTGCCACACACCAAACTATATGCAAAATCCCAAAACTATGCGATTCTACGAGATCCCAAACGTATGCCCTCATCGCACCTACAATCGGCCAACACCACCTTTTAGATTTAAAGCCATTTGGCTTATTCACAAATCCCAAGGATGAATCGCACAAGGCTAATTCCTTTTTAGTGCCGATTTGGTCTCCTACCAAATCTCGAAACCACACACTAAGCCCCCTTGCAATCGGCCACACCCTTTAATCGACTAACAAATCTTCCAACTTCACTTTATTCGGCTACTTCTCCTTCCTCCTACAATTGGCTTAACACATCATTAGAGAACTAAAGGCCATTCGGCCATACCATGAATCCGAAACCGAAAGAGTTTGACACCTTCTTACCTTATTCAACAGATTCGGCTTCTATACACCAAAGATCGGCACACTCCAAATGGAAGGATCAAATTCGGCTCTTAATCCCAAAGATCTAGGAGAAATCGGTTTCCAACAAGGGTTAGAAATCATGTCAACAAATGCCGAAATTTGGCTTTTATCCCTATGTGAGTTGACAGAGAAAAGGGAATGGAAATAATAGAAATTTGGCCAAGAACACTTACCCTCCTCAAATTTGATTAAAGAAGAACTCGAAGAAGATCCACTCCTGATTGATATTTGGCCAAAATAATACTAGAACAAAGAAGAAGATTTGGCCAAGATGAATGAGAGGACTTTCGGCACAAAGGGGTTTGAAAGAGAGAAAAGAAAAGGTGAGTGTAAAGGGTTCGGCTATGGTGTTTTCGGCTTGACCAAAATAGGAAGAAAAGAGAGATGAGGAGATGAAGATTTTGGCTAGGTACTTTGAGAGAAAAGAAAATAACACTAATGAGTCTAGGGGACATTCTGGCTATACCAAATGCTCCCTAAAATTGATAGCCCCTTTGCCCACAGGTCCACTATTCTACAACTCTTTCAAGTGAGCTTGATACAATTCAAACTCCTCAATTTCCTCATCTACATCCATTTGACTCCTCTATCCTTATCCCAAGAGTCCAATCTGAGCACTCTCTCCTTGCTTGTGGCATGAAAAGAATAAGCGAGTGCAATTCTCGCAACTCAACACAGGCACTCCTCTTTGCATGTGGCGTCACTCTCCGACACCCTAGTGGCGCCTCCTTGCCACTTTACCAAGGTAGTTCTTGTGTCAACCATCCCAAATAAAATCTCTTAACCCCTCTCTCCCTTAGCTTCACTTCCTTAAATGCCAAAATAAAATTCCTAGCCCTAACTCAGGCCTAACCTAGGGTTATAATTAGACCCCAAAACATGTTAAATGAACATTATAATCAATTCATCACATGCAACACAAGCAAAACGCAGAACCCCATTTTAAGGATGTTACATTTCCTTTATACATTCGGCAATGCATTAAAAATAAACTTACCACCACTTAGCTTAGTCATGTATTTTAGTATAAATTCAATTTAACTCTATCGCTTAAAACTTACCTCAGAAATCAACGGATTAGGGTTTCCTGACTACTCATTCAATTTCGCATTTCCTCGATCCAATCCCGTGTCTTTATGTTCTTAATCTAAATCAATTCCAATATAAACTTATTTAAATATATTTTTATTCAATTTAATACAAAAATTTACATAAATGGAAAATTACCATTTTACCCCTAACATTTATAACTTTTACAATTTAGTCCCTATGCTCAAAACACAAAATACACATAATTTGAATTTATTCTTCTAAGGCCTAATACTCACTAAGCTTATACAAGTCCACCCAAACCATTTATTTAGCATTTTAATCCCTCAACTATTTAATTTTTGCAATTTAATCCATAACACTCAATTTTATTAAAACCTCCAATTCAAAACATATTGATTAAAAACATATCCTTAATATTCTACCATCAAACATTTGAAAACATGAACATTCATCAATGGTCAAATATCAATCATGCTTCAATTTCAAAAATTCCAACATGGGTCGAGTATTATCAAGAACCAAGCTCAATTACTAACCTTAATTTAACATGCAACGGCTTAATGGTTGAAAGTTATGTTTTCTTCTTCTTTTCATGCATTCGGTCAAGAAAGAAAAGATGAACAACCATGTTTTATTTTTTTATGCTTTATTATCATATATATTAACTTATTGTTTAATTACAAATATAACCTTTCTTTATAATTTAACAACCATTATGCTATAAGGATACTTTAGTATATAACCGGCCACTATCTTTCAAATGGCCTTTTTACCTTTTAAAAGCTTCCAATTTAAAAGTCATGCACAATTTGGTCCTAATACATAAAACCATCAAATTTTAACTTTATGCAATTAAGCCCATTTTAATAATTCAGCACTCAAACGATAAAATTAAATCACGAAAATTTCACACATAGCAATTCACATATAGATGACTTGAAAAATAATATTTTAAAATTTTTTTGACTCAGATTCATGGTCTCGAAACCACCTTTTCGATTAGGGCTAAAATCGAGTTGTTACAACTCTCCTCTTAAGGATTTTGTCCCCGAAAATCTTACCGTTGAATAATTGTGGGTAGCATTCTTTCATAGATACCTCGGTTTCCCAGGTCGCTTCCTCAACCCCGTGCTTATGCCACAAAACTTTAACCAATGAAATTTTCTTATTTCGCAACTCTTTCACTTCAAGAACTAAGATGCGAATCGGTTCTTCCTCATAAGTCAAATCGGGTTGAATTTCAATCTCTGATGGGCTGATCACATACGAAGGATCGGATCGGTATCATTGAAGCATTGATACATGGAAGACATTGTGAATCTTGTCTAGCTCAGATGGCAACATAAGTCTATTACGCTCAATAACTTCATATGGCCCAATGAATCGCGGACTCAACTTTCCTTTACGACCAAATCTAAGTATCTTTTTCCATGGTGATACTTTCAAAAACACTTGATCACGCACTTGAAACTCTATATCTTTTCATTTCAAATCCGCGAGTGACTTCTGACGATCTGATGCGGCTTTCAAACTTTCTCGGATTACTTTTACTTTTTGCTCAGTCTCTCTGATTAAATCAACCCCGTGTATCTTGCTTTCACCTAACTCAGTCCAATATAAAGGTGTAGGACATTTACGACCGTACAAAGCTTCGTATAGTGCCATTTTGATACTCGATTGAAAGCTGTTGTTGTACGTAAATTCAATCAAAGGTAGGTATCGTTCCCACGTACCTTCAAACTCAAGAACGCAACATCTTAAATATCCTCAAGTATTTGGATAACATGCTCGGATTGACCATCCGACTAAGGAAGAAAAGTGGTACTGAAATGCAACTTGGTACCTAATGCATCATGCAGTTTCTACCAAAATCGCGATGTGAACCTCGAATCTCTATCTGAAACAATAGAAATAGGTACTCCGTGTAATCGTACAATCTACGATATGTACAATTCAGCTAACTTATCAAGTGAGAAATCCGTACGTACCAAATAAAATGGGCCAATTTAGTCAATCTATAAACAACAACCCAGATTGAATCTTTCTTACTTGACGTCAACGGCAAACCCGATGCAAAATCCATCGTGACTCGATCCCACTTCCACTCGGTACCATAATCGATTGAAGTAGTCTCGATGGCACCTGATGCTTGGCTTTCACTTGTTGACATACTAAATACTTCGACACATAGTCTGAAATGTCTCGTTTCATACCATGCCACCAATAATGCTGTTTCAGGTCATTATACATTTTTGTGCTACCCGGATGAATCGACAATCTACTATTATGAGCTTCATCACAAATTATTTGAATCAATTTAGGGTTCTTAGGCACACGTATCCGGTTCTTAAACTGTAGACATCCTTCAGCATCTATCTGAAATTCTGAATCAATACTCGAGCCACATTGATTTCTTTTTGCTTTTAAATCATCATCGACATCTTGAGCTTCACATATCTGTTGTACAAACAGTGGTCTTGCTTTCAATTCTACAATGATCACACCATCATCGGTCATAAATATATCTGCATTCATTGTATGTATAGTAAAAAATGACTTTCGGCTAAGTGCATCAGCAACTACATTAGCCTTCCCCGGGTGATAATCAATCACAATCTCGTAGTCTTTGAATAGTTTCAACAATCGTTGTTGTCTTGAATTCAGATCTTTCTGAGTCATTAAATACTTTAAACTCTTTTGATCCAAATAGACGTGGCATTTCTCACCGAATAGATAATTACGCCAAATTTTTAAAGTAAAAACTATAGCGGCCAACTCAAGGTTGTGTGTCAGATAACTCCTCTCGTGCGGTTTCAACTGTCTCAAAGCGTAGGCTACAACTTTATCCTCCTGCATCAAAATACAACCTAGCCCATTTAAGGATGCATCACTGTAAATAATGAACTCCTTACCTGACTCTGGCTGAACCAGCACTGGAGCTTCTGTTAGCAAAGTTTTTAGCTGGTCGAAACTCTTCTGACACCTATCTGACCACTCGAATTTAACATCTTTCCGTAATAGCTTTGTCATCGAAGCTGCTATCATAGAAAACCCTTTCACGAAGCATCTATAATATCCAACAAGTCCCAGAAAGCTACGTACCTCAGAAACATTCCGCGGAGGTTTCCAATCCAGTATAGCTGAGATTTTACTCGGGTTAACCCGAATACCCGATGCTGAATAACATGCCCCAGGAAGCTCACTTCATTCAACCAAAACTCACATTTGCTGAATTTTGCGTACAATTGCTTGTCACGCAAAATTTGTAACACAAGTCTCAAATGCTCAGCATGTTCAGTTTCGTCACGTGAGTATATCAGGATGTCGTCTAAGAATACAACTACAAACTGATCTAGGTACGGTCTGAATACCTGATTCATCAAATCCATAAAATAGCAGGGCACTAGTGAGTTCGAACGGCATCACTAAGAACTCATAATGATTGTATCTTGTTCGAAAAGTTATCTTTGGTACATCCGAGTTTCTAACTCGTAATTGATAGTAACTTGACCTCAGATCGATTTTTAAAAATATCGAAGCTCCCTTAAGCTGATCAAATAAATCATCAATACGTGGCAACGGATATTTATTCTTTATCGTCACTTTATTAAGCTGTCAATAACCGATGTACATTCTCAAAGTTCCGTCCTTCTTTTTCACGAATAGGACTAGCGCACCACAGGGCGAGAAACTTGGTCGCGCAAAACCCCTATCTGTTAATTCTTGCAACTGAGCCTTCAACTCTTTTAATTCAGTCGGTGCCATTCTATACGAAGCTATCAAAATTGAAGTTATCCCGGCACTAGCCAATACCAAACTCTACCTCTCGAATGGGTGGCAATCCTGGCAATTCCTCCGAAAACACATCCGGATACTCACAAACAACCGGTACAGATCTAATCTTCTTTTCGGTTACCTTGCTGTCAATCACATATGCAAGATAAGCTTCACAACCCTTTCTCAAATACTATCTTGCCAACATCGAAGATATAAAAGCTGATAGCCCATTTAAATCTGCAGATTCAATTCGAATTATCTCGTTATTTTGGCACCTCAAATCAATAGTCTTTCGTCTGCAATTCACCACTGCATCATGTACCGTTAACCAATCCTTACTGAGGAAAATATCGAATTCGTCAAATGGTAACAACATTAAATCGGCTGAAAAACATGAGTCTCAAATCATTAAAGGGCATTTCTTGCACATTCTATCAACTAGCACACACCGACCCAGGGGGTTCGAAACCCGAATCAAAAACTCAGTAGACTCAACAGGTAAAGTCTTATTGGATACTAATGTTTCACACACATACGAATGAGTTGAACCGGGATCAATCGAAGCAGTTACACTAGTATCAAAGAGAGTGAAAATACCGATAATAACGTCTGGAGATGAAGCCTCCTCTCTAGCACGGATGGCATAAGCTCCAGCCGGTGTACGGGCCTCTGATCGAATAGCCGCATCTGAAGTCCCCCTCTGAACACCACTCCTACCTCCCACAATACGAGATGGTCTACCTCTAGCTGTAATGCTGCACGGTCTCACACTCTGAGCAATACCCTTTTCAGTGGTCTCCGGCAATCCCTAACGAAATGATCCTGTGAACCACACTTATAACAAGCACGATTAATAGATTTACCCCAGCACTCACCGAAATGCCATCTGTCGCATTGCTAACACTCTGTTTGCTCAGTCGAGCATTGCCAACACTAGCAACTGGTTAGCCCAAAACTCACTGGTGGTCGTTCTCGTATAGAAATCCCGGTGTTAGGTTTAAACCGACTACCATCATTCTTGAACTTCTTCATTGCCATTTGAGAAAATTTACTCATAGATCTCTTTTGGAAATCTTTAGCTTCAAACTCGGCTTACCGCTTTTCCTTTCCTAGCTCTTCAACTTTACAAGCTCGTTCAACCAGTACTACGAACTCGTTTATTTCAAGAATACCAACCAAAAGCTTTATATCTTCGTTTAAACCATCTTCGAATCTCCGGCACATAGCAGCCTCAGATGAAACCCATTCACGAGCATAGCGACTAAGTAGCACAAACTTGCGTTCGTATTCGGATACGGTCATACGACCCTGCTTGAGCTCAAGAAATTCTTTACGTTTAGAGTCTATGAAGTGCTGACTTATGTATTTCTTACGAATTCCATCTGAAAGAAGTCCTAGGTAACTCGTTCCTTTGGAACAACCGATACGAGAGTATTCCACCAATAGTAGGCAGAATCCCATAATAATGATATGGCACACTTCAGGCATTCATTAGGTGTGCACGATAGCTCATCAAAAACACGAATAGTATTATCAAGCCAAAATTCAGCTCACTCACCATCATCATCGTCTTCGGCTCTAAACTCTTGAGCCTCGTGTTTTCTAATGCGGTCAACTGGAGGCTTGCTTGTTCTCTCGGGATTTACAATTGGGGTACCACCGGTACTACAAGGGGTGTGTTCGGATTCAGGGGTTGTTGAACAGCCGGATTGGCTCTTATATACTGACTGAATCAATCATTCATCATGCTATAAAAGGCTTGTTTAGCCCCCATATCAAGATTACTTGTAGCTGGTCGAGATTCCTCTAGCGCGGTCCCTTGCGCTGGAGCAGGCACGCTCTCAACGTCATGAGCTATAGCTCACTCGGATCGGATCCATTACTATATGAAAGGAACAAACATATTTCACTATCAGAGGTCATCACACTATCACATTATAAAATATGGCATGTATAGCTAGACTCACACGCGCTATGTTAGTCCGAGAACCGACTAAACCGTAGCTCTGATACTAATCAAATCAAACACCCCTAACCCGTATCCGTCACCGAATTAGGGTTACAGGCATTACTAAACAAATACAATTCAATGCACTCTATCAGAACTAGTACTTGGTAAAATGCATACCATTACATATTATCACGAATAAAATGTACATTCCATCTAATCTCAACTCCATAACATGCAAATCATGAATAATATCATTAACATCAATTAGTATCTAATTTCAACCAATAAGCAAATCATTACTCATCTAGTCATTTAATATGCAATGATTGGCTAGGTATACGACACTTAATCATTTTTTTAATTCTAATATCCACAAATCATTCATGCATATATCAATATTGAACATATATTTCACTTTCGACCATGTATGCTTTCCATTTCGATATCACGTATTTTTATAACATTTAATTATCTACTTAACTCACATTGAAATATATCACAATCAAAATTTTCATAAAAACACACCTACTAAAAATGAGTTTATGATGTAATTGAATATACACATATAAGCAGCATCTCAAGCATAGTCAATTAACCCAAACCTAAAAATAAAGCCATTTTCGCATGGCTAAATTACATTCATATAATCTTTGTCTAAGTTAACTCAAAAATAGTTTAGACTATACATGCCATAGACTTAAAGTTTAGATACAAAAATAGATACTCAAAATTTCGTTGATAGTGTGATGAACCTCAAAAATGATCCCCGAGCACGAGTTGAACACCCAAAAAAGATCTACAATATGGAAACAACCAAATACGAAGTAAGCTTACATAGCTTAGTAAGTTTTAAGCATTTAACTCACTTATACACTTTGTCAAGATTTAAAAATAAATTGCTCCATTTTCATTATCTTTGCCAAATAGTCAATATACTAAAATAGATTTCAAATCAACATTATATACATGTATAAACAAATATATATATATATATATATATATATATATATCCATACACCACCTACATATAATAGAAAAACTTGCATGTGCCTCTTCTACTTAATAATTTCCTACTTCATTTCAAGCCACCATCAATTATGAGTAGTTAAAATAAATTGCATACCTCTAGGTTATTTCTTCTTCCAACCTTAATTTCCCGAGCATATCATAAAATTTCATACTCAAACATTTTATTATTCAAATCAACATTAAATAGACAAGTTCTTTAAAAGAACATCAAACCTGTATGCCTGTCTCAAAGAATTTAGCAACGTATCGCACACACAGTGCCGTTACTTTAATATTCCGCATACTCAGTGCCAAATCTCCGTAACGTATCACACACATAGTGTTGTAACTTCAATATTCTGCACACTTAGTGCCAAATCTCCGTAATGTATCGCAGACATAGTGTTGTTACTTTAACATTCCACACACTTAGTGCCAAATCTCCGTAATGTATCGCACACATAGTGCCTTGTAACTGGTTTCGCACACATAGTGCTCGGTTATAACTCGCACACTTAGTGCCTTTCATAACCTATCGTTCATCTGAATATACACTTTCATATATATATATATATAAAATCAAATCCACACTTCACACATAAGCACATACATATATCTATAACTTAATGTTTTAGTAACCCAAGTCCTATACTACATTCGGCCTAGACCATATAAAGCCACCATCAATTCCTTTAAGCATGTTCATATCCTACTTTAACATTTTTCATATCTAAGGTATCACTATCATAAAAATACATATTTCATGCAAATAATTCCAACATCCAAGTAACAACACATTCGGCTATCTTTTACTAATTTCCTTTATACATTCGGCAATGTATTAAAAATAAACTTACCACCACTTAGCTTAGTCATGTATTTTAGTATAAATTCAATTTAACTCTATCGCTTAAAACTTACCTCAGAAATCAACGAATTAGGGTTTCTCGGCTACTTGTTCAATTTTGCCTTTCCCAGACCCAATCCCGTGTCTTTATGTTCTTGATCTAAATCAATTCCAATATAAACTTATTTAAATATCTTTTTATTCAATTTAATACAAAAATTTACATAAATGGGCAAATTACCATTTTACCCCTGACATTTACAACTTTTACAATTTAGTCCCTATTGCTCAAAACACAAAATACACATAATTTGAATTTATTCTTCTAAGGCCGAATACTCAATAAGCTTATACAAGTCCACCCAAACCATTTATTTATCATTTTAGTCCCTCAACTATTTAATTTTTGTAATTTAATCCATAACACTCAATTTTATTAAAACCTCCAATTCAAAACATGTTGATTAAAAACATATCCTTAATATTCTACCATCAAACATTTCAAAACATGAAAATTCATCAATGGACGAATATCAATCATGCTTCAATTTCAAAAATTCCAACATGGGTCGAGTAGTATTCATAGCAAGGATCTCAAAACGTAAAATTATCAAGAACCGAGCTCAATTACTAACCTTAATTTAACATGCAATGGCCGAATGGTTGAGAGCTATGTTTTCTTCTTCTTTGCATGCATTCGGTCAAGAAAGAAAAGATGAACAACCATGTTTTATTTCTTTATGCTTTATTATCATATATATTAACTTATTGTTTAATTACAAATATAACCTTTCTTTATAATTTAACAACCATTATGCTATAAGGATACTTTAGTATATAACTGGCCACTATCTTTCAAATGGCATTTTTTCCTTTTAAAAGCTTCCAATTTAAAAGTCATGCACAATTTGGTCCTAATACATAAAACCATCAAATTTTAACTTTATGCAATTAAGCCCATTTTAATAATTCGGCACTCAAACGATAAAATTAAATCACGAAAATTTCGCACATAGCAATTCACACATAGATGACTCAAAAAATAATATTTTAAAGTTTTTCTGACTCAGATTCATGGTCTCGAAACTACCTTTCTGATTAGGGCTAAAATCGGGCTATTACATCACTTGCTATCTAACTCTAAATCGGACGATTTATTCACTTGACTTGATCCGTAGGATTCCTTAATTTATATTAATACCTCTCTCGAGGCTACTAACGTCTAACCCTAGGTTGATTAATTGAAATCTCTTTCTAATTAAAACCCTTAGAATTACATTAACTCGATCTATGGACTCTCATATTAGGTTTGACCCTAATCCGGCAGATTTTGTCACCCTATCTCTAGGTGCGCGAGCAACTCCGCTTAACTATGCTAGGTCTACTCTTACACAGGGTCTCTTCCTCCTCTGCCAAGCACATCACACTTGATTCAATATCCCGAAATATCAAAACAAGAATTAAGAACACATAGTTAAGAACAAATCAAATATTTATCATTCAGTTCAGATAACAATAACAAGATCCGTCTTAGGTTTCATCCCCCTCAAGTATTTGAGGGTTTAGTTCATAATTGTAAAAGAATACATCTCAGAAGAAAGGATAAAACAAAACATAAGAAATCCCTAAAACCCCTTGAAGGAATTGAAGGAGAGATCATCCATCTTGAGTATGATTCTGGCTTCTTGAGATGGATCAACTGGCTCTCTTTGAGTAAATCCCTGAATTCAACTATTCTGGCTCAACTCTTTGGCCTAGCTGAACGCCCCTTAAAGGTTGGCCTCTAGGGTCTTTATATAGGCTTTTGGAATATGTTTATTTGCCTCTAACTACCCTAATCCGAATAGAATTCTTCTTATCTGACGGCAGAGACACGCCCATGGCACACGCCCGTGTAAATGGAAGCCAGGCCATGTTCAGGTCTGTTGATGAGACACGGTCGTGTTTTTCGGGTTCCAGGCCATGGTCGACTCTTCTTACAGGGCACGGTCGTGTGGTCTTGGGCCCAGGCCGTGTGGATTTCGTACTTTGGCCCATTTTCTTCGTTTTCATCCCGTTATTCGTTCATTTCATCGTCCGGTGCTCTACTGAGTATAAAACATGAAAACAAAGGGTTAGGAGCACCTATTTCCATAATTAAAGGGAAAAATAATCCAAAAGTATGCTAAATGTGGGATTAAAATATGTTACTATTTCGGTTTATCACCCACTTACTCCACTAAAAGCCTACCCTCATAATTGACCCCTAGTGAACCCATTTGATCCTAACAACCCTTTTTATTGACTCAACCCACTAATATTAACCCGAAACCCATCTCGTATTTGTTATCACCATTTCTTTTTACTACCCTTCTATCGAGACTTGTTTTGATTAATTGCCTAATTAGATTATTTTAGTTGTAAAAGTTTTATTTTATATTGATTTTTTCTTTAAAAAAAAAAAATCAAAGTATATTCATTATTAGTTATGTGATTAAGTGAGCCTATACGTTTAATTTCAACATCTTGAAGAAGAAGCTCATATTATTAGTATTACAAGTTTTCAATTGATGTAATTATTCAAGTTATTAGTCATTTTTTCTAGTTAGGTGATTGTCAATTCAATCTTGATTCTAAACCCTTCTAATTTAGCCTTTATCCACACCTTTAACCGAGCCCCGTTACAACCCTTTTTAAAGACCTTTTGATTTGTGTATCATCTCATTTTACAGTGGTGGAGATTTGATTTTCAAGCAAACCTATGAGATTAAGTTTTCATGTTCGACTTTTGAGCACTTAATTTTTTAACCTTAAACACCTTGAGTGATTTGAGTGAATTTTTAGTGAGGATGTCAACTTTTTTCGATTTTGAATTAAAGGTGCTTATTTAGGTAAGGGGAAACACCTCTCTTTTTCGTGCTACAAACTCATGACTTTGATTGTTTGAATCTTTAGGACTCTTTGAGTTGAATTATCCATGTATAAATTATCTATGAATTATGATGAGACATTATTGATGAACATTATGAATTTAGGAAGTTCGTTTTAATTGTGAGTTGAGAATTTTGCTTAAGGACAAGCAAAACCTTAAGTGTGGGGGTATTTGATAAACCGTAATAGAAACATATTTTAATCCTACATTTAGCACATTTTTGGATGATTTATCCCTTTAATTATGGAAATAGGTGCTACTAATCCTTTATTTTCATGTTTCATATGCAGTAGAGTACCAGAGGATGAAAAGAACGAGAAATGGGTCAAAAACGGAGAAAATGGGCCAAAGTACGAAATTCACACATCCTAGGCCCAAGACCACACGGCCGTGCCCTGTAAGAAGAGTCGACCATGGCCTGGACCCTGAAAAACACGGCCGTGTCTCATCAACAGACCCGAACACGGCCTGGCCACGATTTACATGGGCGTGTGCCATGGGCGTGTCTCTGCCGCAGATAAGAAGAATTTTATTCGGATTAGGTACTTAGAGGTAAAGAAACATATTCTAAAAGCCTATATAAAGACCCTAGAGGCCAACCTTTAGGGGCACGTTTAGATAGGCCAAAATGTCGAGCCAGAGGAGTTAATTTTAGGGATTTACTTGAAGGAAGCCAGTTGATTCATCTCAAGAAGCCGGAATCATACTCAAGACAGAGGAACTCTCCTTCAATTCTTTCGGGGAGTTTTAGAGTTTTCTTATGTTTTATTTTATCTTTTCTTCTAAGATGTTTTCTTTTACAATTATGAACTAAACCCTTAGATACTTGAGGGGGATGAAACCTAAGATGGATCTTGTTATTGTTATTTGAGTTGTATGATAAATACTTGATTTGTTCTTAACTATGTGTTCTTAATTCTTGTTTTGGTATTTCTGGGATATTGATTCAATTGTGATGTGCTTAGGCAGAGGAGGAAGAGACCCTGTCTAAGAGTAGATCTAGCATAGTTAAGCGGAGTTGCTCGCGCGCCTAGAGATACGGTGACAAAATCTATCGAATTAGGGTCAAACCTAATATAGGAGTCCATAGATCGAGTTAATGTAATTCTATAGGGTTTTAATTAGAAAGATATTTCAATTAATCAACCTAGGGTTAGACGTTAGTAGCCTCGATAGAGGTATTAATATAACTTAGGGAATCTTACGGATCAAGTCAAGTGAATAATCGTCTGGTTCAGAGTTAGATAACAAGTGAAGTCTAGGTGGATTCTTCCTCAGGTATTGTCTAAATCAATCGGTTTTCCCTCAAGTCCTTCCCCAAATTTCTTCTTTGTCATAGCACCTTTAGTTTAGTTGATTAATTAATTTTAGATTAGATTAAAAATTCCCTTAATTCGTAGGCTAAAAATTAGAAGGAGAGTTAATATTAGTACTTTTGGTTCTTTTGGGTTCGACAATCCGATCTTGCCACTAGCTATACTACTGTTCAATAGGTGCACTTGCCTCCATCATTGTCTTAGTTAGTTTCCAGGTTCGATCATTCTTTTTATAAATTTTTAAGACTCGACAGACACGATTAGGGGTATTCAGCTAATAGAGAAAAGAAAACAAATTGCCCAAAGTACTCGAATGGTAAAAGAAGGTTCGGCTTTTACACAATATACCAAAAGAACAACTCACATTGCACCAAAAAACAAAGAAGAGAGTTCCCGAAAATGCAGTATTTGACCACAAAACAAATGAAAAGAATACCAACACTTAGGAAATGACCAAAACCGAATACTCTATTTTTCCCTTAGCGAATTCGGCAACAACCTTCAATAACTCAAACTCCCCTTTTTCCTCCTAAAATCTCCCCCCAAAATCCTCTCCTTGAAATCCTCTACATATCACTCCAACATCTCATCAATCAGAATTTTACTGCAACACAAACTCCAGCCGTACAAGGTATCAAAAATTGATCCCCTTATTGTGCAAACCAGGACTCGAACTCAAGTCCACTAGCATTAGAAACACGCCACCTACCACTGGACCACAAGCTTCTTTGTGACATAATTCCGCCACAATTATTCTTAAAGCCTACTCTCCAGAACCAAGGGCCTTATTCACTTAAAAATAATAATTTTTGCTAAAGCCTAGGTTTGAACCCATGACTTCCCAAACTTTCCCAAACACTCCAAATCACTTAACCATTAAAGTAAACATGCAATTTTTGTCACTTTCTTGCACACATAAACATTTATGTGCAGTCTCCTAGCTGTTCCCACACTCAACTCCCATTCCTTCTAGGCCCAAATTCGGTGCGTTACAACTGCATTTATAAATTGGATTGTTGCTGTATAGGTATATTATCCAATATTCAAAATGTACCTAATTTTGCTCCTATGGCCAATATATGTCTAATTTTTCCCATATTCCTATTACAGAAGGACAATCGCTGAAGACATGTTCAATATTTCCTACCCCATCTATGCATTTGGAACAATTCGCAGACCCTATCAGTCTTCTTTGAAATAAGTTAAGTTGAGTAGGTAGATAATTTTTTAGAAATCTCCAGTTCATAATCTTTATTTTTGAAGGCAACTCCAATATAGATGGCCCTCTTCGACTTACCTTTGCCCCTTTTATGACTCCTTCCTGAATTGCAAGCCTAATAAGAAAAAAAAGTCCTTCACTACAAATAAAAAATAAATAGGGGCTTAACGGTTCACATTAACGTAATCCCTATTTTGGTTTAAACCTTTCCCCATCTCCCTATTTAGGCATACTGAATAAGAGACTAAGCTTATACAATGCATTACTAAATCCATAAATGAACCGAAAAACCCCATGTTTAACATCATCTGTTCCAAAAAAGCCCACTCTATCCTATCGTAAGCTTTGCTCATGTCAAGCGTAAGAGCTAAATTCCCTTTTTGACCTAATCTTCTTTGCTTGAACGTATGCAAGAGTTCATGTAAAACTAAACGTCAATAATGGAAATATAGAATGATGGCAAAATAATAAGAAAGAAAAATAAAACACACAGATTTTACATGGAAACCTTTTCGGGAAAAAATCACGGGCAGAAGAGAAGAAAATTCACTAATGTTGAAAATTGAATGATACAAGAGGAGTTTCTACTACATCTATTTAAAGGTTGAAAAACCTTATTCTAATTAAATTCAAATAGAGGAAGTGTAGTTCTATACGGATTCTACTTGTGCTGCATGGTTTCTTTAACAGTATATTGGGTCATAAAACTCTAACAGTTCATAAGCAAGAAGAATATTATCAATGATCAGTCTTTCTAGGACAAAGGCACTTTGAGCTTCATCAATACAATTCTCTAATACTTTGTGAAATTGATTTGTCACTATCTTCAAATAATTTTATAAAAATCGTGCATAAACTGATCAATCGAAAATTTTTTAAGGTTTATTGGATGAGCCACTTTAGGTATAAGAACAATATTCGTCATATATAAACCATCCAGTGAACACCCTCTATTCAAAATATCCAAACAGAACGTACCTACCTCCTGCCTCAGAATGTGCTAATACTTTTAGAAGAACAAGGCTGGGAAGCCGTCATCCCCTGAAGCTTTTGTTGGCCACATCTTTTTTAAAAGTCGTAACTATCTCCTCTCTAGTGTAATAGACAGTCAAAGCTTGATTCATATTGTCAGAAATACACCTTTCAACCCCCGAAAGAATATGATCAAGATTACCAACTCCCTTAGATGAAAAAATATCTCCAAAATACTTTTTGGTAATCTTAATCATTACACTTGTGGTACTTATAAATTAATGATTAATGATGAAATTTGTTTGTAATCAATCGTAGTTGCTTTAGCAATGAATGTGACATCCTAAAGTTCAAACCCAACGATCGAGTCGGGTATAGGGTGTTACAAGTGGTGCGATATGTGTTTGGATCTAAACGCAACTATAACGATGAAGTGAGAATGGAAAATGACTATTAAAAACATTAAGTTAAATTTTATATATAAAATAAATACTTAAAATATATTTTTAAAATAAAATATGTTAAATAATTAAAATTATTAAAATAATTAATTTTATATTTTATAATAAATTATAAAATTGTATTTATTTCAAATAATAATTTTATTAATAATTAATTAAAGTTTTATAAAAATCATAAATTATATTTGTATTTAATTTTAATTATATTAAATTTTGTAAAAATAATTATTCATATTTGTATTATTCATATAAAAGTATTTAATTATAAAAATATTTTTATCAATTTTATAATAATAAATTTTATATAATTATTAAACTACTATCTATACAACTATATATAAAAGGAAGGCCTTAGACACTTGTCCATTTTTTCGTTTCTCTTTTTCTTACATGAGAACATTATGGGTAAATTTCAATTCTAATTTTTTCTACAAATGATTAAATTTTAATTTGATCCTTATATTTTGCTTAAATTTGAGATTTAATTTATATATTTTAACTTTGATATAATTTGATGGCTTAACTTTTATAATGCCATTAGTTAATCTAAATAGTTTATTCGATGTGAATTTTGAAGAACGGTTACCACTGTTAAAATTCTTTATTAAATTGATTCGTTATAATATTATATTTTTATTACATGGATATCAAATTTACTTTACTTTTTATTTTCAAAATACCACACCAACATAAAAAATTCTAACAATGTTAACAAATGGATCTAAAATTTTAAACTTAAAAAGTAGATAGACTAAATTTTTAAAAATTAAAGTATAAAGATTAAATTTCAGATATACGAAAGAGTACAAAAACTTTGAGCAAATTATAACTTTTAAATTTTTACACTATATTTTAGTCAATAAATGATTACGCCAACACGAAGCGTGAGTGGAAATCTAATACAAATAAATGAAAATAAAACAAAAGGAATTGTTTATGTATATTTTAAATTTGAAAGGAAAAAGTTCCAGCAATATTATATAGAAGAAATATAGGAGTTAAAAGTAAACGTAAAGCCTCGGTGGCATTGCTTTTACCAACTGAGGAGGCTTCTTATTCCAATGAGAATGAAGGATTGCGGTGAGTTTGGTTCATCTCACCACTAGTTATCCAAAGGGTGTTTTTGTTTAAAAAATAATCTATTATATTCCATTATGTTTTATTTTTGGTTTATAAGGTAAAAGTCACAATTATGAAAATTAAAAATAATTTATTTTAATTTAATATTTTATAATAAATAGATACTATTATATTTCTAAACGGATGAAAAATTATACATTTATGAAAATAATAATAATTGAAAAGTCATTTTTACAAATCTTGAAATATAAAAATAAAATAAAAACCAAATCTATCCTTGGTTTGATTGGATTATTTTTTATCATTCACAAATTTGAGGAAGGAACGAGTTACCTAACTTTGCATAATAAAGGAAAAAAGGATAGAAAAATAAAGTAAAAAAAATAAAGATTAAGGGAAATAAATCACATATATAATATAAAAGAAGGTACGGGTGCATATGGAAATATTAAGTTTTTTGAGTTTCAAAATACTTGACTATCGGGTCTTTACAATTGATGTCTCATTAAAGGTGATAGGTATTCCCGATTTTTTACGCAAAGTTATTATGCCTGCTATTACGGATTCATCTATGTAGGTTTTGTAGAATGGGATCCCATCACAGAAATTCAAGTCGATTCGGGGTATCCGCTAGGGGTGTCCCTTGTCACTTTACTTGTTTGTTCTTAGTATGAAATGGCTTGGCTACAGTATTCGTTTGGTGACCCATCAAATTATCCAGGTCAGGTCCAAACTTATCTCATTTATTTTTTGTCGATGATTTGGTTATTTTTGGATAGGCGGAAATTGAACAAGCCAAAAGAATTAAAAGTATCTTGGAGCAATTTTGTATCTCATCTGAAATAAAATTAATGCGAGGAAGACAAATGTTTTCTTTTCGAGTGGGGTAGAGGAGGAACTAAGAGATTCTATCAGTAATGCTCTTGGTTTTCAAAGAGTAGAAAATCTTGGAACTTACTTGGGGTGCATCTTTTTCACGAGAGGGTAACGAACAGTTCTTTGAGGTTTGTGGTTGAGAATGTCAGAGCCAAGCTACAATGTTGGGATGTTAAAAAATTACCGATGGCCGGAAGAGTTACTCTTGCTCAGTCAATTTTGCTATCGATCCCTAGCTATTTTATGCAATCTATGATGATTCCGTAAGGGATTTGTGATGAAAGTGAAAGAATGGTGAGGAAGTTTATTTGGGGAAGTTCGAGTGAGGGAAAGAATATGGCTCTAGTTAGTTGGAAGTCAATTTGTCAACCCATGTCTTGTAGGGGGCCTTGGGTTAAGGCAAATAAGGGCTCATAATACCTCTTTCTTGCTTAAATTGGCATTTTATTTGGCATCTAATTCTTCTAGTCTGTAAGTCTAAGTTTCATGGTCTAAATATTAGATGAAGGAGAATGTACCAGAGTCTATTAATAGGGGTAGATGATCCTTTCTTTGGAGGGCTCTATCTAAAATCTGGCTTCTACTGTGTGAGAACATCTTCTGGACTGTGGGGGATAACAATATGATTAAATGTTGGAAAGATAATTGGATCCCAAGAGTTGGACCTTTGGTTAATCACATTCTTGTACATGGTAACCTTGATCTAGAGGGTACTCTCAAGGATCTGGTGAGGGCAGATGGCTCTTAGAATTTGGACATGTTCTGAATATGGATTCGAGAAGGCATTATTAATTGTATTGTTAGCGTACCCCCTCTGCATCTTTTGGCAGGACCTAATAGCATTACCTGGGTGGGTACCTTAATAGGATCCTTTTCTGTTGAGAGTTCTTACCGAAATGTGTATGAGCAGACATGGGACACAAATGTTACTTATTGGAACATCTTGTGGAAGTACAAAGGGCCCCAAAGAGTTAAGTTCTTCATTTTCCTAGTCTTTAAACAAAAGCTTCTCACAAACATGGAATGAGTGAGACGTGAGATCGGGACAAATAGTTCATGGGCAATATGTGGGCATGACTCAGAGGATATTCTTCAAGCCATTAGAGATTGCCTTGAGGCAAATGATAATTGGAGCCAAATAATTTCGACAGATATGAGGAGCAATTTTTTTATGGTAGCCTAAAGGAATGACTCGTAGATAATTTGTTGAATCAACATAGTATGGTCATAAAGGATGTGGAGTGGTCTAGCCTTTTCAGACTGATTGCATGACGTATCTGGAAGAACATGAATCTCTTTATATTTTAGGGCATAAAATGGAATGCTCGTGATGTAACACACCAAAATAGGGCCTAGGAGTTTTAGCAGTGTTTTAGGAATTTTAGCCTTACAGTGCTCAGAATTTTGCGACATGGTTTATCAGTAATGTTTTTAGTATGATTTTTAGAAAATTAAACCAATTTTTGAAAAATATTTTTAAATACCTTTAATTTTGAAAATAGGACTTATTTGTAAAAGAGTCAAAACTTAGAGTTTTTAAGAGGCAAATAAACCAACCTTCAAAAATCAAATTTATTTTCCCCTCCATCTTTATAAAACCCACAATAGTTCCTCTCACCCTTTATGCTTTGCCGTCCTTTGCTCCTCTACACCTCAATCCCTCAATTTTGATTCCTAAACTCTATTCATTTGATTTCTATCATCCTCCTAGTCATAAATCTCCACAAAAGTTAAGAGAAACACTCTAAAACACCATAATTTCCTCCATTGTCAAGCTTTGGATTTTTGATCAAATGCTCAATTTTTTATTGTATAAGGTAACATTCAACTTCTAAATAGTTTTAAATATTATTTAGTTTTAAAACTAAGTTTTTTGCCATTAAATTGCATGTTTTGAATAAAAGCCGAAAACTAGGTTTAATGGTGATATTCGAGATTTTGCATAAAAATAATGTTTTAAAGTGTTTTTCAATTAGTTTTAACATTATTAGAAGGTTTCTAAACTTACTTTGAAGTTTCGTTAAATATTTCTTGAGTTTCAATGAATTTTCGAAAAATAGCCATAAAATATGTCGAAAAAGTTGATACCATGAATTGAGTATTTTATTGTAGTTTAAAGGTTGGGAATTAGTCATAGGTGAATTATAAGGTGAATGGAATTGGTTTTAGGTTAAAGATTGAGTATAGACTGAGATATTCGAATTTAAAGTTGGTTATGTTAAAGGTTTCAGTTACAATGGAACATAGCTTAGGCTTATGTTTTGATTGCTTGTGGTGAGTTCTTAGCTGATTTGTGAATGTATTGTTGTGCAAATTTGTTGTGTTGAAGTTTTGGATTCGATAAGACCTTCTACAAGTAGAGACAAAGGTAAGGAAAAGCTAGTTTGAGCTTTCAGCTTTTCGGCAAAAACATAATTGGTGAATGTTTGGAATAATTGCTTGTGAGCATGATTCAATGTGTTATTTGGGAATTTAGTAGAAGCCTAAACCCCTACTCTAAATTTCGAGTGCAAGTTTTCTCATACCTATGTTTATCTTGTGAATTATGTACTTGTGTGAATGTGAATATGTGAATTGGGACGAGATGCTATAACATTGATATATGTGGTTATGATAACTATTGTGAAAGTGAAAATGTGTACATGTTATGTATGTGTTAAATGTTAGTGACAGTGTTTTTCTAAAAATGCAAATATGCAGTGATAGTGCACGGATAATCAGTAAGTGATATGTGTTTGTTTTAGATATTTTAGCCTTGTGATCTTGAAATCGTTGGATATAGTTGGCATGCCATAGATTGTGAGTACTCACCTATATGTACAGTAATTTTGGGCGTTGAAGCCCTGGGACATGTTGGAGGAATAAGGGAATGTGGCCTAAACTCCATTCAACGAGACATGTGAGGAGAAATAAGGAGAGTGTTAGCTTTATGCTTCACTTTTGGGACATGTTTAACTCTATGAGTCTATGTGGTGTGTTGGAGATCTGTGTATCCGATGAGTGATGAATAGAGCTCACTTTTATGTTTCATAGCTCAAGTGTCAAATTATCTTAAATTATGAATATGTGTGTTTTGTGATAAGTGTTTATATGACATGTGACCATTATACAATTTGTCTATAAAGATGTTTTTGAGTATTGTGATATATGCTTAAAAGTGAATATGTTTACCATTTAAAAGAACTAGAAAATAATGTATGAGTAAGTATAATATGACACTAGATTTGGAACTATTGAGGTTATGCTATATGGTTGTTTTGTTAATGCTTGATGAATTGTTTGCATGGTAGTTGTTCTAGGCATTCACTGAGCTTGTTAAGCTCACCCCCTCCCTTCTTAAACCATTGCAGAGTAGTGAAGTTCCGTTGTGAGCGGTGTGGTTTCCGAGAGGTGATCCTAGTAAGTCTATTTGTTATCTCGTAGGTGTTTTATATTTATTTACGTTTTGGGGAATGAGGCAATGTGGTAGACTTGTTTATAGCCATGTTATCTTCTAGACATTTTGCTGGTTTTTAGTTCAATGCATAAGGTTTACATGTTATTGTAATACTTAGGTTCATGAACATGAGGATGGATTGACGTTACTTGCTCGAACATGATTTTGCGATATTGAACTGTTAATTAAGTTGTTGAATGATTATTTGTCGAACCAATTGATGTATGATGTTTAGGAACTAAGTTGGAATGGATTAATTGCTTATGTATGCTGCATTTTTGAGGTCTGGGACAGAGGTATCGATAATCGGGTTTTAAAATCGATACTTATGTGATTTTGAAACGTGTAGGGAGTCAGAATAGATATTTGGTATCGATACCATTCCTCGAGTATCGATACTCGGGGTTAAAATATCGATATTTCATGGCAGGTACTGATAATTTTCGAGACTTTGGCTTTTAATTGAGAAACAAAATGTAAGTTTGGTATCATTTTTCCAAGTGGTATCGATACCACTTGAAAATATTGATATCCTAGTGTCAATATTGATACCTACGGACCTAGTTTGAGAATTTTGCTGAATGGACCTTATGCACGTTTTAATTTGTTTATAAGACTAACCAATGTAAGTTTAGCACGTGATAATGATAACAAACTAGTATGATTGACTTGAGACTTATGCGAATAATAAATTGATGGATGTTTTGTTAGAATGAGCTTTTACTTGTTGGTTATGACATGAGACAATGGTGTGGCATCTTGATATTCGGGCTTGGAAACCAGGCTAGGTATAGGGTGTTACAATTGAGTTTATCAAAATTTCGCAGAGTTGGGCCAAGCAGTATGTTTCTTCTCATAAAGAAGGTTCGACAAAGTGGCAACAGGTTAGGAAGACAATCCCTTGGACAAATGATTGGGTTCAGCTAAATTTTGATGGTGCAATTAGAATAGATTCTGGTAAAGGTGCTTCAGGAGGTGTCTTGTGAGATTGGGAGGGTAAGTGGATCTCTGGTTATAATAGATGTTTAGGTTAGTGCTCAGTTTTTTATGTTGAATTATGGGGAATTCTAGATGGTTTGAATATTATGAGTAGGAACTTTGAGAATGTTTTGGTTCAGATTGATAGTACGGATGCAACAAAAGCTATTCATGATTGTTTCATGTCATCCTCGAATTTCACATTGATTAGGCGAATACGTCAATTGTTGAAGGAGGTTGGGAATTGGTTTTTACAATATATTCCCAGAGAGAATAATAAAGATGTTGATTGTATAACTAAGATGACATTTGATAGAGGAAAAGATTTGGTAATTCTTGGGGATCCACCTAAGGAGATTTCTAATGTCTTGATGTAATGTAAGCTCGGTTTTGTTTTTTCACCACAAATAAAAAAAAGTAAAAGTAAAACTTTACCGGTGAGAATTAAGGATTGTGGTGAGTTTGGTTCATTTCACCACTAGTTATTCAAAGGGTATGTTTGTTTAAAAAATAATTCCATCTCCTATTGTTGTGATGAGATTCAAAGGGAGTTTTGTTTTATAAAAATCTATTATATCAGATTATATTTTATTTTTGGTTTATAAGGTAAAAGTCACTATTATGAAAATTAAAATTAAAATTAATTTAATTTAATTTAATATTTTATAATAAATAGATACAATTATATTTCTAAACTGATGAAAAAATTATACATTTATGAAAAATAAATAATCAAAATTCATTTTCAAAAATCTTGAAATATAAAAGAAAATACCAAATCCATCCTTGGTTTGATTGGATTTTTTATTTTTTTATCATTTACAAATTTCAGGAAGGTTACTTAAGTTCGCATAACAAAGGAAAAAAAGATAAAAAAATAAAGTAAAAAATAAAGATTAAGGAAATAAATCACACATATATAATATATAAAATATAAAAGAAGGCATTGAGTTTTAGGTTAGTTTTTTAACTTTAAAATATTTTTTATATTTAAAGTAGGTCCTGTCTTTATAATTAAGTTTTAATATGATTTTCTCACTATTTTTAATTAGAATTTATTTACAATTTTAATGATGATGTATAATTACATTTTGAGACATATATATATTAAACCTATAATTATATTTGCTCTTTTGATGATGTATTGACACATCAATCGATAATAATAATTGCATTTACTTTATTGAAAATATAAGAAATCCTATGTTAACATTATAATTACTTTTTAAAAATGTTCTTGTTAATCAACTTTGGGTATTAAACATCATATGATAATCACGATGTATAAAAGGTTTAAAATTATAACTAATACAATATATCATTATTAATTAATTATTATTGATTTTATATTTCTTAAACATCAACCACCTATAATTATAACATCTTTTCAAAAAATATAATCATATATATATATATATACACATACACACTCATATAAATATATTATAAAAGAAGGATAAAATACTCAAATATACCAAAAAAATTAAAAAATTACGGAATTGGGCCGGTTTCTAAAAAATTTATGGAAAATGGCCGATTCCCCACAAAACGCGTCCAACGGTAGCGTTTTGTGGGAAATGGAAGAAAGTGCTCTCTAGGATCGCTTTGTGCCACATCAAAAGCGCTCCTACGTGACGCCGCTTTGTCGATGTGGCACAAAGCGCATCCCTGAGCGCTTTTACTTCTGCAATGGTAAAAAAAAAAGGTCAAATTTTTTTTGGCCGTTGGGGGCCCAACGATAAAAAAACTATAAAAATCCCCAACCCTTTTATTTTTTTCACACTTTAATCCTTACTCAAATTCCTCTCAAATTTCTCTCAAATTTCTCTTAAAGTCCTTCAAACTTCCTCCAAAATTTTGAAATAGTCCTTTACTATTTACAAAAAAGCCTTTTAATTTTTTTAATATTTTTTGGAAAATTTTAAAATTTTCGATCAGATTACAATGGTAGGGAATTACTTGTCTAGACAACAAGCACATCTCCGTCGATCAAATGCAAATGGTAAGTTTTAATTTTAATTTTTCAATATTATTTAATATTTTTAGGTTTATGTAATTTTAATTAATTTTTATTTTATAATTTTTTAAACAGTCTGTAGATCGGGTGTTGTAATGTTATATTCGCAATATGCATGGTCCCCCATCGCCGTTGATCGAGAATTACCTACGGGAAGCGGGTTTTTGGCACGTGGCCACGATAGGCCGGGGGTTCAAGTTGGAGCCGCCTTTGATCAGTACGTTGATAGAGAGGTGGAGACCTGAGACGCACACTTTCCATCTTCTATGCGGAAAGTGTACCATCACTCTGGAAGATGTGTAGTTGCAGTTGGGATTGTCGGTGGACGGTAGGTGAGTCACCGGTCCGTAACCTGGCGATTGGGGAGTCGTATGCTACGAGCTTCTGGGTATCATTCCGGATAACATTCAAGGAGCTCGGATCGAGATGGCCTAGTTACGAGACATATTCTCGGAGCTGAATGAGGGTTCGACTGAAATAGAAAGAATACGATATGCTCAGGCATACATTCTTCAGATAATTGGAGGCTATCTGATGTCGGACCTTTCTAGAAACCTCGTACACTTGAGATGGCTGTTGAAACTTGTTGATTTCAGAGCAGTCGGTGAATTGAGTTGGGGGTTTGTCGTGCTATCGAGGTTGTATCGAGAGATGTGCGGGGCGACGCGGTCGAGTAAAGCGAAAATCGGAGGTTGCCTATCACTACTGCAGTCATGAGCACGATTTTGATTTCCATTTTTACGTCCTCGACTTGACCACCCATATTTATTCCCACTGATAACGAGGTAAATTTAATGTTATTGTAACACCCCAGACCCGGCCTAGAAGTTAGGCCCGAATCCGGAATGTCACATTAAAGGCACAATTCAAAACTGTTTTGCTAATTAAGAAATTAAGACCCAAAAGCCCAAAATCTAATAGACTTATTAATTAAAGTTTTTAAAAAAAACCCATTTTATTATTTAAGGATTTAGTAAACCAAGTTTGAACATAAGAGCTTACTTAGGTTTAACAATTAAATAAACATTTAATCTTAAAACCCAAATTAAATCTGAAGTCAAAACGGAGTACAAGGTCTTATTACGTCCACGTTCTAGTAGCCCTTCCTTCGTAACTATTGGCGATTATCCTCTAGATCTGCACCCAAACGCCCACCAAGGTATATTAACTCTCCTCATAGAATGCTCTATAAATAGCTAGCTTATCACCTTCCTTCTTTGTATCTTTCCGATGTGGGATCCTCATTAGCGAGTTTAAATCCAACTCAAACTCTTCTCGTCCAATCCACAAAATAAATACTCCCTTGCTTGTCATGGGATTCAAACCCAAGCTCCCTTTCACCCTTAATGATGCCTTGCCACTAGACCACTTACTTTCTTGTGTCTAAAATCATGCGCAACTAAATATAAGTCCTATGGCAAAATTCTAGAGTCCATTTAAAAAGAAATCCAAAATGCAAGAGCCAAGACTTGAACCTTGGACCTCCTTCCTTCCTTTTGGCGTCACCCCCTTGCCTCTTATGTGGCGTCACTTTGCCACTACACCACACACTCCACTTGTGTCATTCTCTCCACATTTTATTCTTAAAGCATACCTACTAACTCCCAGGGTTTTTTTTCACCTAAAACCAAAATTTCCCTAAAGAAAAAGTTTGAACCCGAGACTTCATAGAAGCCCCCTGACCTTCCAAAATCACTCACCTACTAGATCCAACTTGCATTAAATCCATTCTCTTATTTCCAAAAATTTTAAACGCTTCTACGCCTAAGGCCCAATGGGCCCAATCCTACTAGGCCAAACTTTGGGATGTTACAAATCTACCCTCCTTAAAGAAATTTCGTCCTCGAAATTTCCAACTGTAGAAACAGTCGCACATCCTAACCTACAACACTACACTCACGCTGCGCACTCTGATTCTAAAACAGTAATACACTTTCTAACTTAAGCTTGGAACCTCTTCACACAACCAAATATCTAATACAAAAGTAAACAAATATTTAACACTCATACTTAAAAATTTTTCATTCAAACATCACATCCAAAATATGCATAGAATAAATACAGTCATTATAGCATATAATAATAAGTAAGGGGACTTACGGATTTGGTGCCGGAGACTCGGGTGCCATACTTCCAATAAAGATACTTTTTTTTTAAAACCAAATTTCAAATAACTTTGAAAAATATTTTCAAACCCACTCCACAGCTGAGTTTTGAAACCTAGGCTCTGATACCACTAAATGTAACACCTCAGACCAGGCCTAGAAGTTAGGCTGAATTTGGAATGGCGCATTAAATGCACAATTCAAAACTGTTTTGCTAATTAAGAAATTAAGGCCCAAAAGCCCAAAATCTAATAGACTTATTAATTAAAGTTTTTTAAAAAAACCCATTTTATTATTTTAAGAATTTAGTAAACCAAGTTTGAACATAAGAGCTTACTTAGATTTAACAATTAAATAAACATTTAATCTCAAAACCCAAATTAAATCTGAAGTCAAAATGGAGTACAAGGTCTTATTACGCTCATCGAAAATTAAGTAAATAAAACATGTATTTTGAAACAAATAAATGAAAATTCAAGCCTCTTGTAGTGTGGCCATCTCCGAGTCCTCTCTCACGTCAAGTCGTCTATTCGAGATAACCTGAAACATTAAATTAAAGGGGTGTGAGTTTCGAAACTCAATGTGCACGACCCTCATCGGTAAGAACATGCATCACAACAATCCGGGCCGAAGCCCATTACAATAGCGGTGGCAATTGGGCCTTAGCCCAAAATAACCTCGGTTGAGCCTTAACCCATATCATATGTCACAGTAAATCATGTATGCAATGCGATGCAAACCCAGCCCAACCTAATTTTCCATCCGCTATACACCACCCGTACCTGCCAATCATACCAATAGGGATGTCTACAATCAACCCTCACCGCTACACACCATCGATGGCAGTCATGCTGCAGTTAGCTGCTCATCGTCAGAATCATGACATAGTCATCAGAACAGATTGTGGCAGAGCCACTACAACATATCGTGGCAGAGCCACTACAACAGATAATGGCAGAGCCACTACAACAGATCATGGCAGAGCTACTACAACACTTCCCCTTTAATATCACAATCCCAACCCCATGCAAACATAAGATACTGATGTATGGTTTCAACAGGTTTCGGGATGCATGTATAGGATGCTCATCACATATAACATGTCATCTCATCAAAACCATCTATTAATATCATAGAAGTCACTAACCTGATGAATCGCCTTTACCCTCCACGGGGATTTCAATACCCATACCGAGTTTTTGGAATTTAACAGAATATACATAAATATATAAGTTATCAAGACACTATAAATGGTGTGAGAAGTTACACACAATCACGCTAATCAACCTCAAATGGTATAACGGTATTTTTACCTACCGAGGGTATTTTAGTAATTTACCTACCAAGGGTAATTCGGTAATTCTACTCATAACTAATCCATGTATGCAGTGCATCTCGAACATAATCAATCATACAATTAACATAAACAACATTAGTACTACCACGAGGGTACAACGACCATTTTATTGTTTAGGGGTAAAACGGTAATTTCATAAATTAGGGGTATTTCGATAATTTTATAAGATAGGGGTATTTTAGTAATTTTGCAAACCATGGGTATTTCGATAATTTCACAAACTGGCAGTATTTTGGTAATTTTACAAACCAGGGGTATTTCGGTAATTTTACAAACTAGGGGTATTTTGGTAATATTGCTAACCAGGGGTATTTTGGTAATTTTACAAACCAGAGTATTTTGGTAATTTCACAAACCAGGGTATTTTAAAATTTCATAAATTGAGGGTATTTCGATAATTTCACAAACTAGAGGTATTTTGGTAATTTTATAAATTAGGGGTATTTGGTAATTTCGTAAATCAGGGGTATTTTGGTAATTTTGTAAATTGAGGGTATTTTAGTAATTTCACAAATCGGGGGGGATTCGATCCCTTTCGGGTTTTAGCTATGAACTTTGGCCCATCAACAAGTCCTCGCGGCTAAAGTGAACAGACACTACGCACCAGGTAGGATTCCAGAAAAGAGGAGGTGGGCCACTAAGGTCGTTTAAGTACCAAGCTCTCCTAGATCCAATCCTAGACATGCGTATGCCCATTGCCACACTCCAACCCAGCGACTTGTTTATGGACATGTTTAATTATTAGAAAGTCTTATAGAATTTAAGAGTTGTTCAAACCAGGCCTAAGGTCCATAAACCCTAGCATACTTGCCTACGTCCCCATAAAGCTCATCAAACCCAAATTACATCATTACATTATCGTGCCCAAGTCTCATCATATGGCCTATTAGGCCCAAAACAAATCCAATTCATGTATCATGCATGACTAATTCAACTAGTATAACCAACCAAACCATTTCATCAAACTTAGCCTCAGGGCCCACCGGGCCCATTTAGCCACTTTCGGCATTGCTGATATTGTGTGTGTAGTATTTATACACACTTGGTAACCACGCGCGCTGCAAACCCCTTAGTCACGAACCTACAATCGACATTACTAGCGATTAACCAAACTTTAACACGGTACTTATCAGAAACCGAAACCTCACCGTACCCTTACCGTGTACCTCATGTTCTAGTAGCCCTTCCTTTGCAACTACTTGCGATTATCCTACCAAGGTATATTAACTCCCTCCGTTAGCAGATTTTAAATCTAACTCAAACTCTTCTCGTCCAATCCGCAAAATAAATTCTACCTTGCTTGTTATGAGATTCAAACCTAAGCTCCCTTGCACCCTTAATGACGCCTTGCCACTAGACCACTTACTTTCTTGTGTCTAAAATCATGCGCAACTAAATATAAGTCCTATGGCAAAATTCTAGAGTCCATTTAAAAAGAAATCCAAAATGCAAGAGCCAAGACTTGAACCTTGGACCTCCTTCCTTCCTTTTGGCGTCACCCCCTTGCCTCTTATGTGGCATCACTTTGCCACTACACCACACACTCTACTTGTGTCATTCTCTCCACATTTTATTCTTAAAGCCTACCTACTAACTCCCAGGGTTTTTTCACTAAAACCAAAATTTCCCTAAAACCAAAGTTTGAACCCGGGACTTCATAAAAGCCCCCTAACCTTCCAAAATCACTCACTTACTAGATCCAACTTGCATTAAATCTATTCTCTTATTCCCAAAAATTTTAAATGCTACTACGCCTAAGGCCCAATGGGCCCAATCCTACTAGGCCAAACTTTGGGATGTTACAGTTATATTTTACAATTATTACGTAGATTTATAGTATAATTGTATGCTAAAATTTATTTAATTAGGTGGAACCATTCGGCGAGTTATGCTGGAATACCTACCTCGCTTAAAGATATACGGCTTCTATTGGACCAACAGTCGGAATCACAAGTAAGTTTCGAATTTCATATTTATAATTTAGTATTTCATATTTAGTGTTTAGTATTATGTATATAACTAATATTTTGGTAATGTTAATATAGTTTCAAAGGACACCGTACGAGGATCCGACAATTTGGGCAATAATTCTGGATGAGTTCTTGCAAAATCAAACCTTTGACACGTGAAGGTCCCATTGATCACTTATGTGACTGTGGAGATGCACCAGTCAGATCATGTAACATCCTAAATTTATGGATCTATGCGTTTAGTATAGGAATATGTTTAATATGTTGAAAGGGGTTTAAATTTGGGCTTAGAATTAGGCAAAGGCCCATATTAAATTATTTTAAGGTGGCATCATTAACAATTAAAAAGGAACAAGTTTTAGGTCACAAGGAGCCCATGTTTTTAGGCCAATTTTGGCACTTTAAATGAAAATAAGGTGACGCCACATACAAGGAATTAGGGGCCCAAATATTAAGTTTAATGAGGCCCAAATCTTTTAATTTAAGTAAGTTAAATTTCGGCATTAGGGTTAGTAGAGGTGGATGGCTACAAGACTCAAAAATAGGAGAAATTATGTGGATTTTATAAGTGATAATATCATAGATAAAAAGGAGAAAAGTTAGGAGTTTATCTTCAAGGGAAGTGTTGGCCTAAAATCCACTGCCTAGAGGAGTGTAAAATTCGGCTACTGCATGGCAAAGAAGGTGTCGAATTTCCCCTCTCTTTTAGTTTGAATTTAAGGGTGTTTTCGATTTTTAGCAGTTGGTGCCGAAATATCTATAAATAGGAGGGGCTAGCTCCTTGTTTCTGACACTGAAAACCCTAAATTCCTCTCCCATTGTGCCAAATTTCCCTAGCTTCTCTTTCTCCAATTTCTTTTCTTCAATTTCTTCAAAAGCCGAAACCTTTTCTCGACTTTTTTCCCTTTGTGCCGATTTCTCTAAAAAGCTGAAGCATCCATAGTCTTCTCTTTTATTCATCTTATTTAAGAATTAGTTCTATACTTTCGGCATTTAAATCTTCCATTGGCATTGCGAATCCTCTTTCTAGTGCTAGTGAATCTCCTATGCTAAGGTAAGTGTCAATTTTGATTAGTTCTCATGATCTATTCTGGTTTTGAAAGGCAAAAGCCAAAGCTAATAGTTGAATGGTTTTATGATGGGCGACAATTAGGGATTTGAAGGAAGCTTGGTCAATTAGATCTAAAAGTCAAAATAGCTAGTCTACACTTTCGGAATTTTTAAGTTAAGAAGATTTTCCTAGATTTCTATTAGATTTGATCATTATATGCAAGATCTTAAGGTTATAATGAGAATTAATGATTAAATATTGTGATAGTAGTTCTGATAAGGACTTGTGATGGAATTAAATATGGATCAGGCAAAGGAGAAAATACCTAAGTTTAAGAAAAGAGCAGTATCTGCCATTCGAGATTGGCCACTTGGTTGTGGACCAGCTTCTAAACAACACCTTAGGCAGATAGCTTTAGTGTCGACTAAGGATAGCGTTGACATAAAAAGCATCTTCTTATCGATAATCAGGTGTGTAGATCTCTAACACACTAATAAACCTGTATGTATGACTATATATATGTTATGGGCTTAAAAGCGAAATGAAATCAGATAGACAATGAATGGAACCCTAAAAGGGCTAGGCAAGGATGCAAGGTACATAAACATAGAACTCCATATGTGTATCGAAAAATATATATGACTACTTGATGTTTTCTTTATGTGTATGCATGGGGTGGGAATGTGATATTGAAGGGGAAGTGCATGATAGGTCACTTGGTGATCGGTGGTGGAAATCCCACATATACAAATGTTAGGTCACATAGTGATCGATGGCTATGCCATATTCAATGATTCCTAATTAATAGGAATAGGCAGTGCGGTTGTCGTTTTGGTGTGTAGCGGATAGAGGGTTGATTGTAGAAATTCCCAAGGTGTGATGGTTGGTACGGGTTGGTTTGTAGAGAATGGAAACCTAGGATGGGTTAGGTTATTCATTATTTATCGTTTACCATGTGATTATGATTGTTACCTTCATGTATGGGCCAGGGCCCATAATGTGTTTGTGGGCTCAGGTCGTTGTGTGTTTTGAGATTTAAACAATGAGTCTTAGTGACTCATGCTTTCCTTTTCTCTACTCTTCCAGATGAGCAGTAGATCGTGGACATGGGAGCCAAGACGGACTCGAGGGGCCATCAAATTTTATTTCTACAAATTATTTTTGGGATTTCTTTAAATTTTATTTTATTTTATTTGGGAATATTTATGTAATAAGGCCCCTAGTTTTATTCAACTAAGAAGTTTTCAATGTTATGCAACTTATGAATTTATGATAAGGTTTATTTATACTTAATAATAGTAATACAAGGGATTTTAAGTTTTAAAATGTCACTTATTTATCCAAATAATGTCTAATTGACTTACGATTTCCATAAGGAACAAAGCAAAAGTTTTCAATGTACAACTCGTAGCATACCAGATCTGGTCGAAACGCATGGGCTGGGTTTGGGGTGTTACAGATCGGGTTCTGCGATAATTTGGATTTTAGAAATCGATTTTCGTGCCACTTGAGGTGCTCGATGATGAGCACAAAGTGGACTTATGGCAGTTGCACATAGATTAGCCAAGATTTTGGTAGCAAATATCGAGACGTGGAAGAACCAGTATGACTATTTACCTATCCGAGAACCGATCGTTGTTCCTGAGTTAGCGTGCGTGCCGAAATACATGCCATGGTTTAGGATTCATGGTAAGCCGTATTTGTTGTCGGAAGAAGAGAGGCGACGGTAACTTCGTCAACAAAGGAAGCGTCGGGCCCTTTAAATCCAAGGAGAAAGGGTGATGAGGCGGGGCCATCAACAATACCAAACACGATCATCGAGCCCATCGATTCGGTTGATGCAAGATCGACATCATAGCCTTTACCCTTTATGCGGTCGTACCTACCCCTTATATGTATCCTAACCCATATATGTTTCTTGTAACATCCTTAAATCGGGTCTCTGTATTTTTGTGTAATTGCATGTGATAATATGCCTGCGTGTTAGTTTAGGGTGTTTTGGGGTCCAGGCATGACCTCGAGTTAGGCCTAAGTCATGGCTAAAATTTTCTATTTTAAGTGCTTAGAAGGGGGAGCTAGGGAAGTTAGGGGTTAAAAGGAGTTGTTGGAGTGTCTTGATGCAAATAACCTTGTGGTAAAGTGCCAAGGGAGGCGCCACTAAGGTACAGGGAAGGTAACGCCACATGCGGGGAAGGGGAGCCTTGGTTCGAGCTGCAGAAATCTCCCCTTGTGTAATTATTTTTTACGCCAGAAGCAAAGAAGAGATGGACTTAGGAAGGACTCTCTTGGAAGGATGTGGATCGAGTCAATAGATTTGAAATGGATGGAGAGGAGAAAATTGTGGAGGTTGACTCATTCAAACTGATTTGAATGAGTGGTCAAGAGAGGCTTGAAGTGTTGGCCAAAGTATGGACTGTTGGGAGGAGGAGTAATCGGTTGGGAGACTTGGAAGAGGTGCCGATTTTCCATAGTTATTCTAGGTAGGCACTTTCGACTAAGCAAGCTTTGAAGCATGTTGTTTGAGGCAAAACCGAAACCCTAGGCTCTAGTTGACTTCACTCTCCAGCATCCAAACCATTATTTTTTTCTCTCTTGAAACCGAAACCATACTTGCATCTTTTTCTTCTTCTATTTTTTGGCAATAGGGGGTTTTGGCTGAATCACTTTTGTTATTTCCTTAAAGAGCCGAAACTTACTTTCCCCTTCTTTCTCGGTATTTTGCTCAAAAGTCAAAATCAATACTCTTTTCTCCATTCGACGTCTTCTCTCAATCTTCTTGTCTTGAAATACCCAACTTTCTTCTATTTTTCCATTTGACAACATCATTCTTCATCCCGGTTCTATTTTTCCATTCGTGATTTCTTCATCCCTATTTCTTCTTCTTTTCTCTCTCTTAGATTCATAAGTCGAACCTTCTTTGTCACCAAACCTCTCTACTCTCCTTTTCTTATTTAACCCTTTTGGCCGAATATTAGACTAGTGTCCTATCGGGTTGGTGGGTCGACTTCGATTTGGAGGAGGTAAGTTTGTTATGGCCGAATCTCTCCTATCTTCTCTTTTTCTTTCTTCATCGACTCACATGACACAAAAGTCAAATTTCAGCATTTGGCTGCCATGATTCTCAGGCATCTATGAAATTGAATTTTCTTGGTATTCATAGAATGTTCTTTCGTGTTTTGTGACAACAGATTCGGTGGGCTATTCGTCATCACACTTAGTCAATTTCGTTAGTGAGAGGGTAAGTACTTTTACTGTTTCGACATCTCCTATTATGTTAATATCAAAGGCTTTAACCTAATGGTAGTAGTCCTTGGCCGATTATGGGGGAGGCTCATCGTGTGGTCTCGGGATTTTTTTTTAAGATCGTAAAGTGTTAAGGTAAGATCGGTTGTCTTGTGCGGGATTTCTTGGTTAAGCCGAATGGCTCTGTACTAATGATGTTGTGTTGACCGAATATAGGAAGGGGGAGATCAAACGTTGGGCTCCCCGGGTTTCACTCGGCTCGTAAGTAGATCTTGTTTGTCGAGATCCATTAATCTCGTTAGTAACCAGATGTGTATCTTACACACTTCATAATCCATGTAAATGTGCTAATAACCTAAACTTTGTTAAAAGCCAAAAATTGTGTAGATTACGATCGATACCCTTATGGGTATGAGCAAGGATTTCGGATAAGCTTTGTTTGATGAGTTTAAGATGCATGATTCTTGATGCTATTATCTATGTTATGTTTGATATATGTTTAACGATTAAGCATGTTGGCATGATATATATATATATGTGCATTATTGTGGGTGATATGAGAGGAGGGGAAGAATGATATCGTGACTTTGGGTCACCGTGGTTTAGCACCACCGGTGGTTTGGTACCACAGTTGATATTCGTGACTTTGGGTCACGGAGGTTTGGCACCTCATAGCGACTCGTCCCAATGGCTTTGCACCACGATGGGTTAGCCCCATATTTGATAAAACGGGATTATCGCCATGGTTTGGTATCACAACGTGGGTTGGCCCCACATATGGATTATTCGTGACTTTGGGTCACCAAAGGTTTGGCACCACATTATTATTGATATCGGTGACTTTGGGTCACGGTGGTTTGGCACCACCGGTGGTTTGGTACCACACGGGTAGAAAAAGGAGTTGTGGATGGCTAGGTTTGGGTGCATGATATGTTTGCTTGATTATGACCTGTGTAAGAATGTTGCTATAATCGGAAGGGGGATTATGCACTGAGTCTTGGTGACTCACCTTCTCCCTTATCTTTTCAGGTGACTCGTAGATCGCGGATGAGGAGCCGGGTGGACTCGAGGTGGCTATGCGACATTTATTTTCGGTTCTACTTGGACTTTCGATTTGGGTACCTTCATTTTAAATTCTGATTTTATTTGGGTTTGTAATAAGGCCATTAGTATTTTTATTTAGGGTTTTATTATATCTGCTTTAATTTTCCAAATGTTGCTAAGTAAACTGTTTAACATGTTTTAGATAACCTGATAACCAAAGTTTTCGAAAATTATATTACACAACGGATTTTCTAAATCTTACCATCGGGTAACAATATTTACAAAGGATAACAAAGTTAACTTAAATGATTTTCAAAATCTAAGTTTTCCAAGCTCAAAATCAAACGGTTTTAAATTAACTAAGTAAGAATTTAACGTTTTTCTTAAGTAATGAATGGCAAACGAGTTTTAAAAAGCCTTTCGGGATTTCAAAGCAACTAAACATTTTCAACTATACATACACCGGATTTTCCAAACACAAGGCAATCAGAGTATCTTCATAATGAAGGAAAAAAATAAAATAAAATAAACCAGGTAACTTGTTTTCTTCGAAACTTTTTACTCTGTGACATACCATATTCGGTCGTGGTGTGTTGAGCATGTTTGGGATGTTACAATTTTGGTATCAGAGCCAGGCTCAAAAGTTTGGCTGTGGGCCCGAGGTCTAAAATGTTTAAAAGTAGGGTTTTAAAAAAAAAGTTTTGTGGGAAATATATGGTTTGGGAAGCATGGCACCGAGTCTCCGGCATCAATCTGCCCAGGTAAGTACCTCTAACCGTTGCTTATGATTGTGATGATATATGATATTATATGAATAGTATTAGTGAACTACCCTGAGACGAAAACCTATAGGATTCTATGAACTCATGGAAAACAAAACTCTTTAAAGAACTATTCATAAGATCGTGCCTTAATAATAGTGGAATAAAGACTGACGCATAAAATTTTTAAACCAGATAAGTCGAGATATTAGACATAAGTACTCGAGGTCGAGGTCGTAATATATGGGGACGTGGTTGGGGTAGGATGATCGTATATCGAACTAGTGGGGTGCAGTCGGGGTCGGAGAATGAGATACCACCACCACCAGCTTCTGGTGTTGAGCATCGAGGATCGAGACGGAGGATGATCAGATGTCGCAGTGATCTTGTGAGTTCTTGAGAGGGTGGCTAGAGCAGGTGGAGGTATGAGAGCTCGAAAGTCTGTATCTGAGCGACTCCGAGCCAATGGAGTCGAGGTATTCCGAGGTGTTTCTGGTGTGGCGCCCAATCCGGTTGAATATTGGTTGGAGGCGACGGAGCGTATCATGGATGATTTGGACCTTACTGTTGAGGAGAAACTAAAAGGGACAGTGTGACTTCTCCGAGATGAGTTATACTAGTGGTGGCTCACGGTTTGGGATAGTGCTGCAGCGGATGATCTCACTTAGGATTATTTCAAGACAGCTTATCAAAAGAAGTATATTGGGTCTGGTTATATTGATGCGTAGAGGAAGGCGTTTCTGAGGCTGGTTTAGGGAATAAGTCCGTATCGGAGTATGAGGTAGAATTCTTAAGGTTGAGCCGCTATGCTCGAGGTATTATGACTACGGAGCATGAGTGATGTGTCAAGTTTGAGGACGGACTAAGGGATGAGCTGAGATTGCTGATTGCTCCACAGCAGGAGCGAGAGTTTGCCGTGTTGGTAGAGAAGGCTAAGATAGCCGAAGGGGTCAAAAAATCTGTGAGACAAAATTCGGATAGGAATAGACAAAATAGAGGTTTTGGATCATCTGGATCAGTCAAAAATTCTCAGAAAAGGGCTAAGCATGGTGGGCTGAATCAGTTTGGGAGACATATTGCTACTAATCAGGGACCAGCGCGGTGTAATCGGTGTGGAAAATCTCATTGGGAGAATGTTAAACCGGTGGCAAAGGGTGCTTCGAGTGTGGGTCACTGGATCATCAATTGAGACTGTCCACGAAAGTTAGCGAGATTGATCTGAAGGTCGAGTCGTGCTCGATTCAGAACGAGGGACCGTAATCGCAGAGGGTCATGGTTACGGTAGAGGTAATGGTTACGGTGGGGCCGCAGAGCACCGGAGGTGCAGCAACATGAAGCAAGACAACTGGATTGGTCTATGCAATGAGGAGTCGAGAGGAGGCGATGCATCGGATGTCATAACCGGTACGTTCTTAATCTTTGGATACTGCTTTGATAGATGTTGGTTCGATGCATTCGTATGTTGCCAGTAGCATAGTAGAGACCATGAACCTAGACTTTGAAACTACTTCTAAGGAGATGACAATAATTAGCCCTCTAGGTCACTCTGTGAAGTAAATAAGCTGTATAGGGATGTACTCCTAGAACTCCAAGGGGTAGTAATTGTGGCTGATTTGATGGCACTGCCGTTTGGGGAGTTCGATCTGATTCTTGGGATAGACTGGCTGGTGAAGTACCAAGTAAGTTTGGATTGCATGGCTAAGTGCATGGTTTTAAAAACGGTTGAGGGTAAAGAAGTGGTGATGATAGGTAATAGAAGAGATTATCTATCCAACGTGGTGTCTACTTTGAAAGCTGAAAAAATGGTCAGGAAGGGTTGTGAGGCGTTTATGGTTCGTGTGTGTGCCTTGGAGGCCAAAGAGTCAGCTGTAGAGAATGTTTGAACGGTGAAGGAATTTGTCGACGTATTTCTAGAAGAACTTTTGGGTCTGCCTCTGGATCGAAAAGTTAAATTCGGTATAGATCTGTTACCCGGAACTGCACTAGTGTATATTGCCCCGTACAGGATGGCTCTAAAGAAATTGGTGGAGCTGAAGGCTCAGATTCAGGAGTTGTTAGACCGGGGTTTTATCCGGCCAAGTGTTTTGCCTTGGGGAGCGCTAGTGCTCTTTGTTAAGAAGAAGGATGGTACAATGCGGATGTGTATAGACTACCACCAGTTGAATAAATTGACAATCAAAAACAAGTATCCATTGTCGAGGATAGACGACTTGTTTGATCAGCTTAAGGGGGCATCGATTTTCTCGAAGATCTATCTAAGGTCGGGTATCATCAGCTTAAGGTGAAAGAGGTTGATATCCACAAGATGGCATTTCACACTCGATATGGGCACTACGAGTTTCTGGTAATACCGTTTGGGTTGACTAACGCACGGCGGCATTCATGGACATGATAAATTGGGTGTTCCAGCCGTACTTGGACCAGTTTGTCGTGGTATTCATAGACGACATATTGGTGTACTCAAAGTCTGAGGAGGATCATGATGCGCACTTGCGAGTAGTTTTGTAGATTCTGAGGGAGAAGCAGTTATTTGCCAAGTTCAGTAAGTTTGAGTTCTGGCTTAGGGAGGTGACTTTCTTAGGTCACGTAGTGTCAGCTGAGGGGATTAGAGTGGACCCTCGCAAGATTGAGGCAGTGTTGGACTGAAAATCGCCTAAGTCGATTGCGGAGATTCGGAGTTTTCTAGGTCTGGCAGGGTATTACTGAAGATTTGTAGAAGGATTTTCTCTGATCGCAGCGCCGTTGACCAAGTTATTGAGGAAAGGAGTTCCATTTGTGTGGTCTGAGAAACAACAGGAAAGTTTCGACAAGTTGAGGAAGATTCTGACGGAAGCTCTGGTTTTGGTTCAGCCTGAGGCAGGAAAGGAATTCACGGTCTACTGTGATGTATCACATACTGGCTTGGGATGTGTGTGATGCAGGAAGGGAAAGTAGTGGCTTATGCGTCTCGACAGCTGAGACCGCATGAGGGTAATTACCCGACACATGACTTGGAGTTGGCTGCAGTGGTTTTTGCCCTGAAGATATTGAGACACTATTTGCACGGAGAGAAGTCGATAGTCTACACAGACCACAAGAGTCTGAAGTATCTTTTGACGCAGAAGGACTTAAATTTAAGACAGCGCAGATGGATTGAGCTGTTGAAGGACTACAACTATTCAATTGAGTATCATCCGGCAAGGCTAACATGGTTGCAGACGCGTTGAGCCGTAAGGTAGTGTCAGACCTGAGAGCAATGTTTGCTCATCTTAGCTTGTATGATGACGAGAGTCTTTTGGTAGAATTACAGGTTAAGTCGACTTAGGTAGAGCAGATTAAAGAGAAATAGTTAGTGGATGAGGGTTTGAATGCTCGGAGGTTGCAAGTGCAGAGTGGTGGTTTGGAAGGTTACAGCTTGACTAGCGATAGAGTGTTGTGTTTTCAAGGGAGAGCTTGTATGCTGAAGGACGTCGAGTTAAGGTAGAGGATACTTCAGGACGCACATAGTAGCCCATATGCAATGCATCCTGGAGGTAGCAAGATGTACTGGGGTTTGAGAGTAGTTTTGGTGGCAGTGCCGAAGCGGAAAGTGATCGCGTTTGTGGGTAAGTGTCGGCGTGTCAGCAGTCAAAGTCGAACATCGATTCTGTCGGGTTTACTTGACTAGTGAAGATTCCTCAGTGGAAGTGAGAAAGGATCATTATGGACTTTGTCAGTGGGTTACCCCTTACGCCTAGTAAGAAGGACTCAGTCTGGGTGGTTGTGGACCGTTTGACTAAATTAGCTTATTTCATACCGGTAAGGGTTGATTACTCGCTTCAGAAGTTAACTAAGCTATATGTGGCAGGGATAGTGAGGTTGCATGGTGTGCCAGTATCAATCATCTCGGATAGGGATCTCAGATTCACGTCGAGGTTCTGAAAAGCATTGCATCGGTGTTGGGTACAGCGGTTGGATTTTAGTACGGATTTCATCCACGTATGCACGACAATGAAAAGGGTGATACAAATCTTGAAAGATATGCTTGTGTTTTGGATTTTAGCGGCAGTTGGGAAGAGTTTCTACCGTTAGCAGAGTTTGTGTACAACAATAGTTACCAGGCAAGCATTAAGATGGCACCATATGAGGCGTTGTATGGTAGGAAGTGTCGCACACCTATATGCTGGACAGAGTTGGGTGAACGTCAGATGTTGGGACCAGAGTTGGTTGCTGAGACCGAGGATAAAGTCAGGTTGATTCAGGCTCTCCTGAGGGAAGCTTCAGACAGGCAGAAGTCATATGCCGATCTTAAGCGGAGAGATGTTGAGTTTGTAGTGGGTGACAGGGTTTTCTTGAAGGTCTTGCCATGGAAGAAAGTGCTGAGGTTTGAAAGGAAAGGCAAGCTAAGCCCAAGGTTTATTGGCCCATATAAGGTATTGAGACGAGTGGGACCAGTAGCTTATCAGCTCGAGTTGCCAGCAGAACTGAGTCAAATACATGATGTATTCAACGTCTCCATGCTTAGGCGTTACCGTTCAGATCCATCGCATGTTGTATCGATGGAGGAAATTAATGTGAGCCCAGATTTGACCATGGAAGAAGAACCAGTACAGATTCTAGATCGGGATGTCAAAGTTCTGCGTAAGAAATCAGTTCCTCTGGTGAAGGTATTATGGCGAAACCATGGTACGGAAGAGGCCACGTGGGAACCAGAGGACGTGATGCGGCAGCAATACCCTCAACTCTTTTGACCATGTAATTTCGAGGCCGAAATTATTCTTAAGGGATAGAACTATAACATCCTTAAATCGGGGTCTCTATATTTTGCGTAATTGCATGTGATAATATACCTGCTGTGTTAGTTTAGGGTGTTTTGGGGTCCAGGCATGACCTCGGGTTAGGCCTGAGTCATGGCTAAAATTTTCTATTTTAAGTGCTTGGAAGGGGGAGCTAGGGAAGTTAAGGGTTAAAAGGAGTTGTTGGAGTGTCTTCATGCAAATAACCTAGTGGTAAAATGGCAAAGGAGGCGCCACTAAGGTACAAGGAAGGTGACGCCACATGCAGGGAAGGGGAGCCTTGGTTCGAGCTGCAGAAATCTCCCCTTGTGTAATTATTTTTTATGCTAGAAGCAAGGAGGAGATGGACTTAGGAAAGACTCTCTTGGGAGGATGTGGACCGAGTCAACAGATTTGAAATGGATGGAGATGAGAAAATTGTGGAGGTTGAATCATTCAAACTGATTTGAATGAGTGGTCAGGAGAGGCTTGAAGTGTTGGCCGAAGTATGGACTGTTGGGAGGAGGAGTAATCGGTTAGGAGACTTGGGAGAGGTGCCGATTTTCCATAGTTATTCTAGGTAGGCACTTTCATTAAGAAAGCTTTGAAGCATGTTGTTTGAGGCAAAACCGAAACCCCAGGCTCTAGTTGACTTCACTCTCCAACATCCAAACCATTGTTTTTTCTCTCTTAAACCAAAGCTGACTTGCATCTTTTTCTTCTTCTATTTTTCGACAATAGGGGGTTTTGGCCGAATCACTTTTGTTATTTCCTTAAAGAACCGAAACTTGCTTTCCCCTTCTTTCTCGGTATTTTGCTCAAAAGTCGAAATCAATACTCTTTTCTCCATTCGACGTCTTCTCCCAATCTTCTTGTGCCGAAATACCCAACTTTCTTCTTTTTTCCATTCGACAAAGATCATTCTTCATCCCCGTGATTTTTTCTTCTTTCTTCTCTCTTAGATTCATAAGCCGAACCTTCTTTGTCAGCCGAAACCTCTCTACTCTCCTTTTCTTATTTAACCCTTTTGGCCGAATATTAGACAAGTGTCCTCTCGGGTTGGTGGGTCGACTTCGATTTGGAGGAGGTAAGTTTGTTATGGTCGAATCTCTCCTATCTTCTCTTTTTCTTTCTTCATCGACTCACATGACACAAAAGCCGAATTTCAGCATTTGGCTACTATGATTCTCAGGCATCCATGAAATCGAATTTTCTTGGTATTCATAGAATGTTCTTTCGTGTTTTGTGACAACAGATTCGGTGGGCTATTCGTCATCACACTTAGTCAATTTCGTTAGTGAGGAGGTAAGTACTTTTACTGTTTCGACATCTCCTATTATGTTAATATCAAAGGCTTTAACCTAATGGTAGTAGTCCTTGGCCGATTATAGGGGGAGGCTTATCGTGTGGTCTCGGGATTTTTTTTTAAGATCGTAAAGTGTTAAGGTAAGATCGGTTGTCTTGTGCGGGATTTCTTGGTTAAGCCGAATGGCTCTGTACTAATGATGTTGTGTTGACTGAATATAGGAAGGGGGAGATCAAACGTTGGGTTCCCGGGTTTCACTCGGTTCGTGAGTAGATCTTATTTTTCGGGATCCGTTAGTCTCATTAGTAACCAGATGTGTATCTTACACACTTCATAATCTATGTAAATGTGCTAATAACCTAAACTTTGTTAAAAGCCAAAAATTGTGTAGATTACGATACGATACCCTTATGGGTATGAGCAAGGATTTCGGGTAAGCCTATTTGATGAGTTTAAGATGCATGATTGCTGATGCTATTATCTATGTTATGTTTGATATATGTTTAACGATTAAGCATGTTGGCATGATATATATATGCATGTGCATTATTGTGGGTGATATGAGAGGAGGGGGAAGAATGATATCTGTGACTTTGGGTCACCAGTGGTTTGGCACCACCAGTGGTTTGGTACCACAGTTGATATTCGTGACTTTGGGTCATCAGAGGTTTGGCACCTCATAGCGACTCGTCCCAGTGGCTTTGCACCACAGTGGGTTAGCCCCACATTTGATAAAATGGGATTGTCGCCAGTGGTTTGGTATCACAACGTGGGTTGGCCCCACATATGGATTATTTGTGACTTTGGGTCACCAGTGGTTTGGCACCACATTATTATTGATATCGGTGACTTTGGGTCACCGGTGGTTTGGCACCACCAAGGTTTGGTACCACACGGGTAGAAAAAGGAGTTGTGGATGGCTAGGTTTGGGTGCATGATATGTTTGCTTGATTATGACTGTGTAAGAATGTTGCTATAATCGGAGGGGATTATGCCTTTGAGTCTTGGTGACTCACCTTCTCCTTATCTTTTAGGTGACTCGTAGATCGCGGATAAGGAGCCGGTGGACTCGAGGTGGCCATCGACATTTATTTTCGATTTTACTTGGACTTTCGATTTGGGTACCTTCATTTTAAATTCTGATTTTATTTGGGTTTGTAATAAGGCCATTAGTATTTTTATTTAGGGTTTTATTATATCTGCTTTAATTTTCCAAATGTTGCTAAGTAGACTGTTTAACACATGTTTTAGATAACCTGATAACCAAAGTTTTGAAAATTATATTACACAACGGGTTTTCTAAATCTTACCATCGGGTAACAATATTTACAAGAGGATAACAAAGTTAACTTAAATGATTTTCAAAATCTAAGTTTTCCAAGCTCAAAATCAAACGGTTTTAAATTAACTAAGTAAGAATTCACTCGGGTTTCAATAGACTTTAACTTTTTTCTTAAGTAATGAATGGCAAACGAGTTTTAAAAAGCCTTTCGATTTCAAAGCAACTAAACGTTTTCAACTATACATACACCAGATTTTCCAAACACAAGGCAATCAGAGTATCTTCACAAAGAAGCAAAAAAAATAAAATAAAATAAACCAGGTAACTTGTTTTCTTCGAAACGTTTTACCCTGTGACATACCAGATTCGGTTGTGGTGTGTTGACCGGGTTTGGGGTGTTACATTTCCTTTTCCCGGTCTCACCCCAGGTTGGAATGCATGGCCGAGTTCGAGTCCATTCTCGACTACTCCGACTGGCCAGCCGATCTTGAGGCCGTCGTCGCGTGAGGGATCACAGGAGGCGCCGTCGGGAAGCACTTCTTTTTATCAACCTCCTTATCCATACGGGATTCAGACACCCCCGCCGTGGTTTATGCAAACACCTCCAGGGTCGTTATTTTATCAAGGTGGGTCATCCTCGCAACACCCACAACTGGACCCACTCTTGGAGGAACTGAATCCCTTGAGGTTCCACAACCCAGTCGGAAGCTAGAAGAAGGAGGAATCCAGTAGCGTATCACGACCGCCCCCCGTGTGTACTCGATTCTAACCAAGCATCAACATTGATTCGGATGGGTTTTTATTTTTAAATTGTAATAATTTTTTATTTTTAATAAAAAAGTTGTTTTTATTTGTGTTTATAATTTAATTTTAATATCTTCACTAAAATAGAAGTTGTTTATTTTTTGTATGTAATTTAATTTGAATTTTTTAATAAAATAAAAAGTTATTTTTATTTTTATTTTTGTAATTTACTTTTAATATATTTAATAAAATAATAGTTGTTTAATTTTTATTGTAATTTAATTTTAATATCTTTAATAAAATAGAAATTGTTTAATTTTTTATTGTAATTTAATTTTAATATATGTAATAAAATATGAAGTTATTTTTTATTTTATTGTAATTTAGTTTTAATATATTTAATAAATAAGAAGTTTTTATTTTATTGTAATTTAGTTTTAATATATTTAATAAATAAGAATTTTTTATTTTTTGTAATTTAGTTTTAATATATTTAATAAATAAGAAGTTTTTTATTTTTTGTAATTTAGTTTTAATATATTTAATAAATAAGAAGTTTTTTTATTTTTATTTTTTGTAATTTAGTTTTAATATATTTAATAAATAAGAAATTTTTTATTTTTCATTTTTTGTAATTTAGTTTTAACATATTTAATAAATAAGAAGTTTTTTTTTTTTTTTTTGTAATTTAGTTTTAACATATTTAATAAATAAGAAGTTTTTTATTTTTATTTTTTGTAATTTAATTTTAATGTATTTAATAATGTATAATAAGTTTTTTTTTTTTTTTTTTTTGTAATTTAGTTTTAATATATTTAGTAAATAAGAAGTTTTTATGTTTTATTTTTAATTTAGTTTTAATATATTTAATAAAATAAAAAGTTTTCTTTATTTTTATTTTTTGTAATTTAGTTTTAATATATTTAATAAAATAAGAAGTTTTCTTTATTTTTTATTTTTGTAATTTAGTTTTAATATATTTAATAAAATAAGAATTTTTTATTTTTATTTTTTGTAATTTAGTTTTAATATATTTAATAAAATAAGAAGTTTTTATTTTTTATTTTTTGTAATTTAGTTTTAATATATTTAATAAATAAGAATTTTTTATTTCATAAAATAATAGTTGCTTATATGTTTTTGTAATTTAATTTTAATATATTTTATAAAATAGAATTTGTTTAATTTTTTTTTGAAATTTAATTTTAAAAATAAAATATCCAATATTTGAGGAAAGGGGAAAGCGCGCTCCTGGGGACGCATTTTGTGCCAAATCAGCAAAGCGCGTCCACGTAAGAGCGGTTTTGATGATTTAGCACAAAGCGCGTCCTGTGGCGAGCTTTCTATTTCCCACAAAATCTGCTGACGTGGACTCGCTTTTGTGGGAATCGGCCTTTTTCCGTAAATTTTCTAGATTCCGGTCTAATTTCGTAATTTTTTTAATTTTTTTGATATATTTGGGTATTTTACCCATAAAAGAATGTACAGAATCAAAAACAGAAAACTTTGAGTTTTAAATAATTTCTTTTTTAAAAAATTATATTTAAAGTATTTTGAAATTAAGTTTTAAATATGATTTTCTTGCCATTAACAATAATAATAAATTTTTCAATAATAAAAACTTTATATGAGTAATTTTCATTTTCAATTTCTAATATCAAGTTTTTAATGAAATTACATGATTTTTTAAAATTTAAAAAATAAAAATTTAAAAAGCATATTTCAATATAAATTATTTAAGGTTTTAAATTTTATAAAAGTTTACATAAATATTTAAAAATGAGTAAAATATGTTAAAACATATTACAATTTGTTAATTAAACATATATACCAATTAAATATATTTTTATTGTACTTTAATTAAATAAAATTTTATTTAAAACTTAAAATTTGAATTTTATTCATTTAAAAATTTCACAATTATTAAATATATTTTAATTTATAAACGCAAAATCAATTTGAAAGTAAAAGTAAAGTGGTTTAAATAACCTTTGTTGGAGTAAAAAGTAAAGTAGTTTAAATATAGCAATGGTTTTTTGTTTACTTTCCTTTTCCTTGTCTAAACACAAAGCTAGTGTTGATAACAAATTTGCAACTCAAACTATAAGTATATGAGTGAATTGGGTAGGGTTGGGTTTTGTTCAGTTAAAGCTCAACTCATTCAAAAAGTAGCATTATGGGTATAAAAGCAAATATGGCACAATCCAGTTTCCATGAATAAAAGCAAAAGCTTTCACAAACACAAGTTAAACAAATTTCCTTCAAACTTTTTAAACTCAACAAATCTTCTTTAAACCCTACAATATGTAACCTTTTTTTTCACTGTCTCACACTTTCAATTCCCGTCTCTCAGCAAAAAGTTTCCCCGTGACGGCCTCGTTGGGAAGCAAAGCAAGCCAGACGCCGGTATCCGCGGCATGCTCTGCCGAGACATTACCGGACCAACTTGTCATAGCAGTTCTGACCCATCCCGGACAATAACAATTTATATATATCTTTTCACCTTCTGGTCGTTCAGAGAGTTGCTTAGCCATTAGCATACTGTAAAGATTAACAGCAAGCTTAGAAACAGCGTAGTCGGTAAATTTCTGAGGCCATCCACCTGATTGCCATGTATCAGCTTCAACTTGTTGTAGAAATGTCGACACCATGTTGTCAATTAGTTCCTCAGATAGAGTTTCTAAATTGCTTAGCTTTTCCCTCAAAGCTTCATCTTCAATCCTCTATTACCCACACCAAAAATATGCGTATATATATATAAATATTTAGTTTGCATGCCAAATAATGCTAATAGAAATGAACATGTACAAGTTGTGAGAACCTAACAGCTGATTTACATTATGGTGATCTTCAGTTATGTATTGATAAAAGAATATGAACATTCATTTCATATTTCACATTAAACACCTTGTAGGAGTCGAAACTTTATTGTAGTGATATTTTATTAAATTTAAATCTAAACTTTTTAAATATGAGTAAAATTTTGAGTTTAGATAAATAATCCCATCCTTAAATAATTTTACTTATAAATACTTAAATATTATATTTTTATATAAGAGTTGACAATATTAAATTAGGGATATTATGCAACACAAGAAATAAAACATCTTATTAACTGAAATATGTAATATATAATCAAATAATATTGATAATAATAAAACTATTTACTTAAAAAAAAAAAACAAAGAGGGATGATTTACTTACACTGCGGCGGCCATTTAGTTTACCTAGGCGTGAGCTAACATTAACAATACGAGCCCCAGCAGCGGAAGGTCTCATCAATGGAATCATTGCTTTAATCATATTTTTGGTGCCAAAATAATTGGTCTCAATCATCTGCTTCGCGTACTCCATTGAATTTCCAGACACAAGATTGTAGTTAACACCTGCGTTATTTACCTGCCATAATACAAATACATACTTATAAACCAACATTAAAAGAAACCAATCCAAAGTGGTTGGAGTTTGGATGTTATATATATATATACCAGAATATCAACGCCATCATATTTTTCTTTTATCCATTTAGTAAATTCAGAGATGGATTCCTCGTGCAAGATGTCGAGCTGATGGACATCCACATTGAAACCTCCTTCTTGTAACACCTTGGCTGCTTCAATGCCCACACTTGTGTCCCTTGATGTTAGTATTACAGTCAATCCATGCCCCGCTAGTTGTTTTGCAATCTCAAACCCAATCCCTCTATTTGCACCCGTTACTACAGCAATTGTTTCTTCTGACCACCACCTGTATATACATATATAAACTTACAAAGGAAACTAAATATGTTGCAAATAACCAAAGTACGTACGTACCTTTGATGATCAGAATAAGGAATGGTCCTAAGAAGGGAAATCTCTTGGAGTCTCTTTTCCCTTTTCTCACTGGCCTTTTCCTTTTTCCCTGTCATCTCCTTTGCCTCGTGATTAACTTCAGGTATTATTCAGGAAGACATTAATTAAATAAAAGAAAAAGAAACAAGTAAATATCTATACCTATGTATGTAATAATAGATTAGAGGCACAACAACATGAAGGTTTTCCAACAGCTGATTTGAAATCCGGTATATCTCATCTTAGCTTTGTTGGAGATGTTTAAGGTCAATTCTTGGGAGCTGCTTATTTTTAGGTCAAATCTTCCTTCTTTTATGCCTTTAGAAACGTAAGATGCCGTTGCTCATTACTTAATTTCTTTTGCACCACTAATGTGTTCCTGCTTCAATATCAACCAACCAATTTTTTATTCAAAAACTACAACAACTGAATTGATGGTTGGTTTTCTTTTCTTCATAAGTTAAAGGTGTTACAATAGAATTATTTCTTGCGCATGAGAGGGGGTTGGGAGTTAAAATACACGTCAAAAAGGTGTCTCCTTACAAATTTATTAGGAAAAATCTCAGTTGGATAAAAATCTATAATAAAGGCAAAATAATAAATAATTTTCTCTTACAAGTTGTCTTGTTAAGAATCTTTACTAGAAAATTCGGTAGGACAAAATATTGATTAAAAGAAAATAATAAACGTGTTTTAGACTCTCACTAATGGCAACAACACAATACATTTTTAAGTCGACGCATTCTAATCTTTTATACTAATCTTTCAAACTTTGTGGTTGGCAATGCCTTGGAAAAAGATCAGCCAAATTATCACTAGAACGAATTTGTTGAACTTCTGTATCACCTTTTTTCTTAAGATCATAAGTGAAGAATAATTTTGATGAAATATGTTTCATTCTATCACATTTGATGTAACCATCCTTTAGTTGAGTTATACATGTTGCATTATCTTCGTATAAGATAGTTGACATTTTTTCCTACAGAGGCAAATCACATATCTTCTGGATATATATGTTGGGTTAATAACGTTAGCTAAATATACTCTCAATTTGCCTCATGCATTGCAATTATTTCTACATGATTTGAAGAGGCAAGAGTTAATGTTTGTTTTGTTGAACGTCATGATATGGTTGTACCTCTGTATATAAGTAAATATCCCATTTGAGATCAACCTTTATGTGGATCGGATAAATATCCAGCATCAATATAGCCAATTATTAGAGATCTTGAATCACTTGAGTAAAATAAGCTCATACAAATGGTCTCTCTGAGATATCTAAATACATGTTTAATTTCATTCCAATGCCTACGTGTTGGAAAATTTAATTTTGCTAACAAGCTTACATTGAATGCTATATTAGGTTGTGTGTTGTTTGTAAGATACATCAATGTCTTTATGGCGCTTAGCTTCAGAACTAAGAAACTCTTCATCATTTTCACAAGGAAAAAATGAGTCTTTATTCACATATAATGATGTTACAACCATTGGGATACTTAATGAATCTGCTTTATCCATGTAAAATGCGTTTAAGATATGTTCTATAGAAGTTGACTGATGAACTTAAATTTCATTTTTTAAATGATCAATATGTAGGTCGAGACAAAACGTTGTTTTTTTTCCCCAAGAGTTTTCATCTCAAATTCTTTCTTTAAACAATTTATTATATTTTGAAACTCTTTAACTATTCCAATAATATTTAAATAGTCAACATAAACAACAATTATTACAAAATTTAACCCATACCTTTTTATAAAAACAAATAGACAATTTGGATAATTTTATAACTTTCTTTCAAAAATATTCACCAAGACTATTGTAATACATAAGCCTAGATTGTTTTAATCTATATAAGGATTTATTTAATTTGATCAAGTGAGTGCGTTCAATTCTACTTGAATTGTGTTTTTTCAATTTGGTCAATATTTTCTATTTCACATTCTTCAATTAAATTTAGGTTCAGGATCCTCATTTTTCTTTTGCTATTTAATAGCAATATTATAAGCAAAAATGTTGTTAACAACTATATTTTTTCGATTCCATCTTTTTCTTGAAGTAACATAACTTATCAATACCTCTTCATTATCATTTATTTTCAGTTACCTAAACCTCTTATGGGGTTTTTTTTATTAGTTATGTTATCAACCTCTTCTTCGACACCTGCCTCTACATTATGGTAGACTTGTCCATGGACTGAACCACCTGGCCCAGCCTAAAGGTCCGCCCGAAAAGTGGGAGGGTTTTGGTAAAAATATAGGCTCGAAAAATGGGCTTGGGAAAAAATTAAGGCTCGTTTGGAAAATGGGCTTAACCTCGAGTAAGGCTTTTTTGGCCCAAGTCTGGCCCAACCCGAATATGCAAAAAAAGGTTTTTTTTACTATTTTCTTGCCTTTTTTTTAATGTTTTATTGCTATTTTTTTTACTATTTTGCTACCATTTCACTATTATATTGCTACAATTTTGTTGTTATTGTTTGGATATTGTATAACTCTTGTTTTATTGTTAATTTTGTTATTATTTTAGAGGTATTTGCTTGTTAAGTTGCATCGATCTTAGTATTATTTAAGTATACATTTTTTTAAAAATTTATTTTCAATTTTTTAGGAAACATTTCCCAGTTGTGAAGCATAGTTCGATTCGAGCTTTGCTTGGTATTGTGGCCATGCATGATTTGGAGCTTGAGCAGTTAGATGTAAAAACTGCTTTTTACATGGAGAACTTGAAGAAGATATTTACATGCAACAACCAAAGGGTTTTACAGTCTCAAAAAAAGAGAACTATGTTTGCTTGCTGAAAAAGTCCCTTTACGGTTTGAAACAGTCACCAAGACAGTGGTACAAGAGGTTTGATTCCTTTATGACTTCTCATGATTTTAAAAGAAGTAGTTTTGACAGCTATGTTTACTTTAAGAAAAACAGTGATGGTTCTTTTGTGTATCTACTTTGTTATGTTGATGACATGTTGATAGCAGCAAAAGATAAAGGAGAGATAAGAACGGTCAAAGCCCAACTAAGTGAAGAATTTGAGATGAAAGATTTGGGACCAGTAAAGAAGATACTTGGTATAGATATTCTCAAAGATAGAAAAGCAAGTAAATTGTACCTAAGTCAGAAGGGGTACATTGAGAAAGTTTTTGCAGGTTCAATATGCAGAGTGCTAAGCCTGTTAGTACTCCTTTAGTAGCCCATTTCAGACTTTCATCGGCTTTGACTCCACAATTAGATGATGAGATTGAGTACATGTCACATGTTCCATTCTCTAGTGCAGTGGGATCTCTCATGTATGCTATGGTTTGTTCACGTCTAAATTTATCATATGCAATCAGTGCAGTTAGCAGATACATGGCGAATCCCAGTAAAGAACATTGGAAAGCAGTTCAGTGGATTTTAATATACTTACGAGGTACCACTGATGTTTGCTTACAGTTTGGAAGAACTAGAGATAGAGTCATTGGGTATGTTGATGCTGATTTTGCTGGAGACCTTGATAGAAGAAGATCTCTCACCGTTATGTCTTTACAATCGGAGGTTGTGCAATCGGTTGAAAGCTACTTTGCAAACTACGATCGCTTTATGCCACTCAAGTTGAGTACATGGCGATTACTGAGGCTTGTAAAGAAGCTATTTGGTTGAAGGGACTCTTTAGTGAGCTCAATAAAGACCTTCAAATTAGCACATTATTTTGTGACAGTCAGAGTGCCATATTCCTTACAAAAGATCAAATGTTTCATGAGAGAACAAAACACATTGATGTTCGATATCATTTTGTTCATGATATTATTGCTCGTGGTGATATTGTTGTGAGCAAAATTAGTACTCATGAAAATCCTGCAGATATGATGAGTAAGTCACTTCCTATAACCAAGTTTGAGCATTGCTTAGACTTGGTAGGTGTTCATTGTTGAAGTTAAACCCTTAAGGGGTTTTATGGAAGAGGTGGAGAACTTATTCGTTAAGAGTTCGCGATGAAGAACTTGTTTATTGAGAATTCGTGTCAAGGTGGAGATTGTTAGAATTAAGTGACCCGAATCTTTATTTAAATAAAATAAAATGGTAAAATAAAATAAAAGAAGAATCCATATAGAACTACACTTCTTTTATTTTATTTTAAATAAGGTTTTTTAAACCTTATTAAACTCCATCTATTTGGTATTGATTAGAATAAGGTGTTTCAATCTTACTACACTCCTATTAGAATATGGCTTTACAAGCCTATAAATAGACATAGTCTATTCCTCTTATAATTAATTCAAATTCGGCATAGTGAATTTTCTTTTCCTCTGCCCGTGGTTTTTTTCCCGAAAGGGTTTCCACGTAAAATCTGTGTGTTCTTTAATTTTTATTTCTCTTTTCTTTGCGATATATTGTCATTACCGACGTTATATTTTTCACAATTAATTTGTTTCAACATTGTCCACAAAATGTATCTCCATTTAGTACATGTCTAGAAAGAAAACTCAAATGTGGAATTGCCATTGAGAGCCTTGCAAGTTTTGCATTGGAAATATTAAGATAAGAGCGGTAAGATCAATTTCGTTATACGCATTTTTGGCAACCACCTCCAAGTTTCACTACACCAAAATAGGCTTTTAGCGGCGTTTTTTTAGGCTTTTAGCGGCGCTTATAAGCGCCACTAATAGTATTTGCGGTGCTTTTGAAAGCGCCGCTAAAAACAATGCCGCTAAAGGTCATGACTTTTAGCGGCGCTTTTCCTACAAACGCCACTAAAGGTCATGACCTTTAGCGGAGCTTTTCCCACAAACGCTACTAAAGGCCATGACTTTTAGCGACGCTTTTACCACAAACGCCGCTAAAGGTCCTGACTTTTAGCGGCGCTTTTCCCATAAATGCCGCTAATTTGTACAGATTTGCAATACACAATTTTTTCAATATCATACCTTCCTGCATTAAACCCAACCAAAAACAACAAATGTAGCATATAATTCCAGAAAAAAAACAGCAAATGTAGCATAAAAATCTCACCAGAAGCATTAATTCTAAATGATACTTCAAATTCAATAAAAGATATATGATATAAATTAATAAATGAATTCTTACAATAATGTTAAATGTAACAATGTTAAAAATGATCTTAGAACGAGAAAATAAATGTCTAAGATGGCGGCCTCTGTGACTGCTGGAACATCTTCATCATAGTCTGAAGCTGTAGCTGAAGTTCATTATATTTCCTGTTATGCTCTGCCTCCCTCGCTGCTGCCTCCGCTCTAAGTTGAGAAATTTGCTCAACAGCTCCGCTTGCATCTCAAATTATCCGGTCTTTCAACCTCTCGAACTTCAAATTTCAGATTGACTCCGGAAGGCATGTATTCTTTGAGCTGGATCCAAAATATTGGGTCGGGGTAACACTAGATCCTTGAAATTGAACCCGACCATACCTTTCAGGACCGAAAACATCAGTAATAAAAAACAACAAATGTAGCATATAATTCCAGCCAAAAAACAGCAAATGTAACATAAAAATTCTGACTATACCTTTTAGGACCCAAAACATCAGTAATAATTCTGTTATCGATATCCTCAAGATTAACAGAACTATCAGTCGAAGCAACCGCTTCATACTCTACCTTCTTCTCTTTTAGTTTCTCCTAATAAATTAATTAAACAGTTAGAAACGAAATATACAATAAGAAAGAATGCAACATACTACACCAAAACAGACTTTTAGCGGCATTTTTAGTGGCATTTTAATCAAAATGCCGCAAATATTATACATTAGCGGCGTTTGAAAGAAAACGCCTCAAAAAGTTGAACAATAGTGGCGTTTACGTCCAAAACGCCGCTAAAAATGAGAAATAGCGTTTTTCCCAAACGCTAAAGACTGAGCATTAGCTAGCTTTTAAAAAATGCCGCTAAAGACTGAGATCGGTAGCGCTTTTAAAAACGCTAAAGACCTGAGAATTAGCGTGCTTTTAAAAAAACGCCGCTAAAGACCTGAGAATTAACGGCGCTTTTAAAAAAAACGCCGCTAAAGACCTGAGCATTAGCGACGCTTTTAAAAAAATGCCGCTAAAGACCTGAGCATTACGATGCTTTTAAAAATGCCACTAAAAGTTTTTCATATTTTTTTCTTATTCTTGCTTTGAATTATATTTTATTTTGATACATTCACTTATAAGCAATGAGAAAGTTTCATTTTAGTTACTTAATTATGAAAAGTTAAAAATTGCTAACTAAACAATTTAGAAGTTTTCATTTAAGTTACAAATTAAGCTATTAAAATTAATTTAGGGTTTAATGTTTAGTATGTTAATTTCATAGTTTAGGGTTTGTTATTTTGGTGTATTGGTTTAGTGTTTTAAAGTTTGTTGTTTGGGTTTATTGTATAGTGTTTAATATCTTAGTGTTTACAGGTATTAAGGTTTAGGGTTAGAGGTTTAGAGGTTTAGGGGGAAATGGTTAATGTGGTAGGGTCTCGGGTTTAAGGTTTATGGTTTATGGGTTTAGGGTTGGGGGTTTGGGGGAAAATGGTTAATGTGTTAGGTTTCTGAGTTTAAGGTTTATGGTTTAAGTTTAGGGTTTTAGCGTATAGGATTTAGGGTGTTAGCTATATGACCTAAAATCCCGAAACCGAAATCCCTCAAATCAGTTTCTCCTAATTCAAATCCCCAAAATCCCTAAATCTCATAACCCCGAAGCTGTTAGATTCGACCATCGTTCACCGATCCTTCATTCTATTGTGAAACTATCTTCCCATAACTCCGAATGGTAAATGTATCCATTACCCTAATGATTATTTCTTTAAAATAGGTTCAAATTTTTATCCTTAATTGATATATTAAATAATTTATTATATACAATTGAAAAATAAATAATATGAATTTTAATATTAAAATTATCATTATATATATAGTTTGGGGTTTGGAGGTATGTGTTTTAGTTTAGGGTTTTGAGTTTAGATTTGGGTTATGTAATGGGGTTTGAGTTAAGTTTTTACTTTATATATTAAATAAATTATTATATAATCGTAAAAGAGATATTATGAATTTTTTATAGAAAAATTATCATTATAATTTTTAAACCTTTTTACTTCATATTTTGGAATTTTTAGTTTTGTTTTGTTACATAAAAAATTATATAAAACTTATGGCATGTATCTAATTCTTTTAAATTAATATCACTCAAATTAAGTTTGAAAAATTATTTATTTAAAATTGATATGAATTATATAATAATTAATTAAATATAAAATTGTAATAAAATCAAGCACTCTTTCATCATCTCGCTTATTATTTAACTAGATTAATTAAAGTTAATATTTGCAGATTCTATCAATTTAATCTTAATTTTAAAAATTCAACAAAATTAATCCCTTAACTTTACACATTCATTAATTTGATCTTTATTATTAAAAACGTAAAAATAAAAACCTAACAAAAACTTAGAAAAAAAAGATATCTATATATATTTGAATGTTTAAAATTAAAATAAAAATTTTATATGTTAATTTAAAATTATAAAAATCTTCAAAAAATTCCAATTTTTTTAAAAGTTTAATATTCAAAATTTTAAAAATAAAAATTCTAAAAATGATAATCTCAACATAAAAATTTTAAAAGAAAAAATAAGTTAAAAATAAAAAAATTAAAATTGAGAATAGTGACGTTTTTATAAAAAACCGCCACGAATATTTCTCTCTGCGTCTGAAAACGCAGACGTTTTATCAGGATTTTAATGACGTTTTTAGTAAAACGCCGCAATAGAATATGCTAAGCGTTTCTTAACGCCGCGAATTGATTGTTTACTTTTTAGTGACGTTTTATCAAAAACGTCATAATATTTAGAATATAGCGACGTTATTCAAAAAATATCACAAAAATATTATTATATTTTAATTAAAACGATGTAATTTTATATATTTTTTAATAGCGTTTTATGTTAAACACTACAATAGCGACGCTATTTGATAAAAACTGCAAAGCCTAAATTGTTTTAGGCAAAACATCGCCATTTTGCTCTCCTCCATTTCCCCCAACCATTAAACCCCATTGAATCAATTTCCCCTTCTTCCAAATTTCATTTCCCCCTTCCTCTGAAATCTCTAAATTGAAGCCCAAAATTGCAGAATTTCAACCTTTTACGTAAGGTTTCCCCCCAACCTTTTCTCCCTACTATTTTTCCCCTCGAAATCCCTAATTTCAACCCGAAATCAGCAGCCCCACTATTTTTCCCCAAATTGCCCCATTTGAAATTCTGCGGTTTGTTTCTCTCTTTTTCTCAGTTTGAGATCAAAGAGTTGCGGAGTGTAAGAACTATATAAACGTTGGGGATAGCTTCAAGAAAGACATGAGAGAGTTGCAAGAACTGTTCTCTAAGCTTAACCCCATGGCTGAAGAGTTCGTGCCCCATTCAATTGCTAACCATGGACTTAATAGAGGGTTTTTCATTAACAACTCTTTTCTGCAAAACAACACCAACATCTCGAGGAATGGTCATGCTATTGGAAATGGTGCTGGGAGGCGGGTATACCATCAAAAACCCATTTGTTGATTGATTGCTGTGTTTACTGTTTTTTATTAAGAATTTTAGTCATCTTGAGATCAGACCAGGTTCAGATATTTTTCCACCCGCAGAACATTTTCCAAGAAAAGAAACTAGATCACCTTTACTGCCCAAATCTTTTTCTTTAATGGCTTCTACAGCCTGAAAAGTTTCCACATGAACATCTTTTTGCAGAAGAGACTTCACTACCTACTTGACTAGGATTTGATTTTTGCCTTTTCCTGTTCTTCTTCCCACCGCTTGCATTGACCATCGACAAATGGTTTTGTTTTACGGATTCAGCATTCAAGGGGTCTACGACAGCCCTCGTATTTTCCAATTTCTGACCTAAAGTACACTCAGAGGTTGCAATATTGAGATCAGTAGCTTGTTCTCCATTTTCTATTAAAGAATTGTCATTAACATTTTTCTTCTCAGCTTTGCGCTTTTTCTTTGATACAGGCCGAGATTGAAAGGAATCTTCTTTTGACTCATGTTCTTAGTCCTTGTGGGCAGCATCTTTATGTGTTTACAGTTTTTTATTGAGAATTTTAGTCATCTTGATGGAAGAAAATTAGCAAGTAAAAAGAAATAATAAAATTTGTTTGTTTGGGGTTTTAAGGATGAAGGTTTTCAAGTTTCTGTTTTGTTATTGAGTGCGTTCTGCATAAGAAAATTTCATGTGTTTTTTCTTTTGGTTAATTTTAGTGGAGACTACGGTTCATGTACATTTTAAGTGGCATGAAATTTAAAGGTCCAATTTCCAAATGTTATCAAATTTTTGTTATACATAATCTCAATTGTAGATGAGAGAATCATCTAATCTCATGGATTTGTTCATTGGTTTTTGTATTTTCTCAGAAGAAAAATTTCAATCAAGGTAAAAGGAGATTGAACAATAGGACAAGTATGGCCCGGAGAGAAGAGGTTATCCGTAGGACTCTTTATGTCTCTGATATTGACCAACAGGTTTGAGCTTGTTAGATGCTGAAATTAATTCTACAATTTCTGCTCTTTGTTATTTGGATTCATGCAGTCTTTTGCTTGTTGGGATGTAGGTCACTGAAGAGCAGCTTGCAGGTTTATTTGTGAGTTGCGGGCAGGTGATATGGTTTTCTTTGCTTCTTCGCAGCTTTCATCAAAAGCAATGTATCTGAATGAATTTTTTTTCTTATGAATGTGGTGATCCTAATTCTATGCTTCGTTTTGCCTTTGTTGAGTTCACTGACGAAAGTGATGTTTAGATACGGTTTTTTGATGCATGATTTAAGGATTGTGAATTTAACTGTAAAACTTGATATTTACAATGCTACTGCATGGTGGTTTGACCGTTCAGAAGGTGCACGAGCTGCTCTGAATCATGTAGGGACTATGCTTGGATTCTACCCAGTTAGGGTGCTACCTTCGAAAACAGCTATTGCACCAGTTAACCCAACATTTTCGCCGAGGGTGAGGCTCATTTCTTCAATTTATTGTGCTGGAACTCATTTATAACTGGAATAATTGATGCACAAGCCATTCTCCTCTCCTATTCAGTTTGTTAAATGTTTTGTTTTTTGTTTTTTCAGAATGAAGATGAAAGCCAGATGTGTGCAAGAACTATCTACTATACAAACATTGACAAGAAGGTGACAAGTTTTTGGGCTTTAGCATTCTGGGATGTTGGTTATTAATAATAATCTTGATTGCAATAAAGGCTCTTTACATTTATTACATGATTTTACACACTGCAGGTTACTCAAGCTGATGTTAAGCTCTTTTTTGAAACAGTAGCTAAGATGTTAAGCTGATGTTAACCCTCTAGTAGCTAAGATTACATGGATGTACTATATAGCTCACTTCATAGTTTTCGCTTTTAAGTAAAAACTATTGAATTTCTTTCCATATTGATCATAAATTTTAAACATGGTTCTCAATTTCATTTAATTTGTTCTCCATATTTTTAATGCCATTGAACATTAGAAATTTACAGTGGATAAATTGGCTGACAAACTTTTGTCAACTACTATACATTTTGGTGTAATTTTGAGAATTTGAATGTCCATTCAGGCCTTTTATTGTGATACTAAATTATATAGATCCTTCAAAATTAGTCAAATTGATTGACAATAAACCAGTTTGGTGCTTTCTGCTTGTTGTTGCCCTTATTTTATTCCCCCAAAAATGCCTTTTCAAATATGCAGAACAAAGAGAGCCAAAATCCCTTCATCTTCTTCTTCCAGTTGAGTAGCCGACTCTCGCAACAAAACCAGTCTTTGGGCTAACACAGCCGCATTTCACCAGGATGGTCAGTTTCTGCTTTACTCTTTCATTCTTTGATAAATTATCATTTAAATTTCATTGCTTTACCTTTGCCACTCTCATTTTGATGGTTCTGTGAGCTTCATGGATCTTTTGTTGTTTGCTTTTGGTAAATGAAATAGGTTGCTCCATATTAATTTGCTTAATCACTGAACTAGTGAAGTTGTTTTACTTTAAAATCTCGATTAATTGATTTAGAATCTTTTATGTTATCTGGGTTTTGTGATTTCCTTATCCATAATAGGATTTGGGTTTTGATTCAAACGATCTAATTCTTCATTTAAGATATATTTAATATAAAATGGGAATTTATTGATTACACATTTGCTTTCTTTTAACTCTGCTTTTGTAGCTTAACCATATTTTTTAATTTGTATTTTGAACTGTTGGTCACTACTTTTGATTTAAATTTGCCTTCCATAAAAATCTTCTGCAAAAAAAGTTTTCAATTTTATTAAAACTATATTTCTGTTTATGTCGTATTGCAGGCTAGAGGGTTGAAGAAACATTTGAAGAGGCTCAATGCCCCTAGGCATTGGATGCTTGACAAGCTTGGTGGTGCTTTTGTATGTTATCGTCTTTGATCAATTCACTTCCGAACTGGCTTATCGGTGTTCTTTATTCTTTCAGCTCTCTTTTTTGTACTTAGTTTTAATTTTGTTTTCGATTGTATGCAGGCACCCAAGCCATCATCTGGTCCTCACAAGTCTAGGGAATGCTTGCCATTGATCCTGATTCTGCAAAACAGATTGAAGTATGCTCTGACCTACAGAGAAGTCATTTCTATTCTCATGCAGAGGCATGTTATGGTAGATGGGAAGGTTAGAATTGATAAGACCTGCCCTGCTGGTTTCATGGGTATGTTTACTTTCCTTGGCTGTTTTTTGTTCTTAATTATGAAGTATTCAATTGAATGGACTGTTATTTGGTTTGGTTTCTTTGATTTTCACATGGCAAGAGGATCCTATGTTCATATCTTTGTGTGCACTTGCCTGGCTTATTGACACATCAATTATGGGCTAGTTTCTCATTGCTTTTGACAAGTGCTGTGAAAATGCTTATGAAAAGCTTGGTTTATAATTTAAGTGTTTAGTATTGCTCTCAAAAAGTGCTTTGAGAAATAAAATGTCCATTTTAGACATGAAGTTGTGAAGTAAAAAATATGCATTTAAATAATGCTCAAATTCGATAATATTACGATATTTTAGTAAAAATATTAAAAATAATTTATTGTAACTCATTATTAATATTTTAATATATGAAATATAAATTTTTAAAATTTTAAGTAATTAATATTAACTATTTGTAAAATTTAATTTGAATGCATAATCGTATATTTTAATAATAATTAAAATATAACGATTATAAAATTAAATATATAATTTTGAACAGCACTTTTGAAAAGCAATGAGAAACTATCCTATTAGTTCATTGGCATATGGTGTTGGGTTCTTGGCGTGTTCCTAGATTAGCTTTTCTTTCTGCATTTTGTTTTATTCCCTTTTCTACTTTTTTCTCTTTTGAAACTGGAACAACAATCCTTTCCAAATATGCAGAACAAAGACATTGCCTCAAGGTATAAACAGAAAATGAGGTCCTTTGCTGATGCATTTCTATTTAAATAATGTAAATGAAAATTTAACAGATGCAGTTAATTTCACAGCACATCTAACAGTTTCACAGCACTTGGTGGTGGTTTTTCCCGTTTAAATAGTTTTTTCTTTTGGTTTTCTATTTTCAGGAAAATGATTTAATACAAGGAGATAACTGTTCCTGCTGGGAAAAGTTATGAGGTTTGTTCTTAAAGCAGTTTCATCTCTACATCTGATTACCTGACCTAATCTATCTATGCTTGGTTGCTAGTACCGTAAGTTTGTTTGTGTGTCATTTGTGTTCACATCATGCAAAAGGAGACTAAGTTAGATTGTCAACTAAACTCACTTTCCTTTTTAAGCTACTCAAATCTGTATGCATAAGGGTGCTTGTCTATTAGCGGGTCTGACTTCTTCAACACTTCTAAATATCCTTTTCCATACTCGTCGCTGTTAGAAATCACATCATGCACTTTTTCTTGAACAACGCAAGTTTTAAAAATGCTAAGTTGCCTCCCATCTTATACTTGTTCTACAACTACTTGTTGTTTCTTTGAATTCTTTAAATCGCTAATGAGTCTCCTTCAATTGGATAAACATATCAATGTCCGCATTGTTTTCATAATCATCTTAAGCTAGTCTAATTCCTTTTTAATCCTTTCTACATTTACAAGATTACCCCTCTTTGTGGACTGTAGGAGGTATGTGCTCTATCACCAAGGCTAAAAAATGACATCAATGACATTTTTCTAGCTTTACATGTACCAATCTAGAACTGTTTGGTACTCCATAAGTTAGATGTTTCCCTCCCCTATAACATCTGAGTGGTTTGATCATTATGAAGGCCTTGAAGTCTCTTGTCCTGCAATATAATTTCTTACCTACGTATATCTTTACACCATTGCATGCCAATTGCCTTTCAGCCATTAAAACAAGCTTCCTTGCATCTTCAAGTTTAAATAATCTTTATAGATTAAATCAAATCAAGTAGTGTTTATTGTATTTTGACCATGGTTTGTAACTTTTACAAATCAAATTGCATGTGCAATAACTATAGACTTCATAACTGTTAAGTGTTAACGCTTCTATGACCACTATTGCTTGGTGTTGGGGGTTATTGGGCTTGCCTTGAGATACTGGTGATAGTAGAAAATAATGATAACAGCATATTCCCTGAGGTTGTGACATATTCGTTACAAATTCTCAGTTTAATGTCGTTTAGGATGAAAACAATAATAAATTAGCAGAATTAGGACTGAAAAACGAGTAGAAGTTGGAATTCTAGAAAACTTAGGTATAAAAAACCTCAAGTTTCTTTATATAATTAGCATAACACTTTTGCTTGCTTTCTTGGCAGTCATCATCTCTCGATGAGCTTGCCATAATAGAAATTAGTAATAGTATTTAAAATTAAAAAAATATTATTTTATAAAGAGATAAAATTATTTTTCTTTTAAAGGAGCACCTGTTGAGTCTCTTTTTGCTCAGTTTTGTTTACACTCACTATGGTTTGGCAATTGTAATATACGTGGTATGTATGAAAATCATACATGATAAGTTGTCTTGAGATAATTTATCTGTAGGTGACCTTGAAGCTTTTTTTTTTTTGGCTGAGTAATGGTTATGGTTCTTGTCTCTTTAGCCATTGCTGTGCTCTGGATAGAGTTTGTTCGAGAAATTCGCTGGCATTGGGAAGAGTCCCAGTCATTGCCTAAAATTCCAGCCAATGGATGACTACATCCATTTGTTTGTTAGAAGACCCGTGAGGAGATCTCCTATTATTAACCGTTGTAAGTTTTGATTCATTTCAATTTCTTTGCGATTTTTTAACGAATTTAATCTTTATGGATTGTTATTCTTTTTTTAATGAATTTAATCTAATGAATTGTTTTTTTTAATGAATTTAATCTAACAGATTATTAATTTTTTAATGAATTTAATCTAATGGATTGTTATTCTTTCTTTTTGTTCTATTTGGCTGTGTATTTTAGGTTATTTTGCACGTTGGTTTGCTTTCAGGAAGCTGGTATATTAGTATCTTGATTGTGAGGGATCTAATAGTGAAAAGGGTAAAACAAAGAGGCAGATACTATCACTTGGTGCTGGATTTGACACCACCTATTTTCAGTTGCAGGTGCCTGATTTTTCTTGTGAGTTGTATAAACTCATAACATAATGCATACTTATGAAATTTCTACCTTTACTGTTTAACTTGTGTTGAACACTTGTAACTTAAGTTTTATGTTTCTATTTGTTGGCATTAGTTATCTACTTTGTTTATTTTTCAATAATTATCTAGAGAAAATGCATGTTCCCTTGTATTTTTGCTGCATATTTTATGTAGTTCTTGAAAAATTTTATATACCTTATGAAAGCCTGAATATTAACAAGTTTAATTGTGCTTTTTGTTTTCTTTCATTCATAGGATGAGGGAAAAGCACCGTATCTAATACGTGGAACTGGATTTTAATTGGAATGATGTATGCCTACTATCATCTAAATGTAAGTAAAAAATTTCAATCATCAATCTAGCTCTCTTTGTGCACAATTAATTTTCTCATTGAAATGTTTTAAATCTTAGGTTCAGAAATGGATGGAAAAATTGGAGGAATGTGAAATCAAGAAAAAAATTTCAATCAAAGCAAGTGTTGTTGCAATTGCATTATTTGTAAGTTGCCTGATCTCTAGATCTCTATATTGCCATTATGCTTATTTGGTTTTTGATGGTTTTTTTTTTCTTTTATTTCTTAACTTCTTCAGGTTGGTTATATGTGGTATGAATGTATTTACAAGCTGGACAATGTTACAACAAATACCACCCATACACATCTTGGATTCCCATAACGTGTGTATTAATGCTATCTTTTTTCTGGTTTACTTGGAACACTAGAGGAAGTTTATGTGAAAGTGCAAGGAATATCATGTAAATAAAATCTGATTCCCAAGTCTTTTTTCTTTGATTCTAGTGTCTACATTTACTTGCGGAATTGTACTCAGTAGCTTCGAAGTTATAGTTTGACTCTCTTTGCATATGTTTTTAGAAATAACTAATAAAATTTTGTATTATTTTTTTTAATTTTTTATATGAAGAAAAATATATATATATTTTTTTATGACTAAGTTAGCGGCGTTTTTGGGGAAAGTGCCGTTAAAAGTCATGGCTTTTAGCGAGGTTTGTGTGGAAAGAGCCGCTAAAAGCACGGCTCCGCTAGAAGTCGTGCATTTAGCGGCGCTTGTGGGGAAAGCGTAGCTAAAAGTCATGACTTTTAGCGGCTTTTTTTACATAAAGCGCCGCTAAAAGTCATGGCTTTTAGCGGGGTTTTTTTTATATAAACGCCGCTGACTTTTATGGCGGTTGTTTTAGCGGCGTTTTTTGTGGCGCTTTTAAAAGCGCCGCAAAGACTATTAATGGCGCTTAAAAACGCCGTTAAAAGTTCAAATTGTTGTAACTTTAACATTATTAATTTAAAACTACTAACGAAGAATTAAACTATTATAATTAAATATTATAAATATTTATAATAAATCAAATTTTTTAAGTAAATATATCATAATCTCTTCAGCTTCGAATGTCATCGAAGACCCATCCGACTTTTTATGCGTAATGTCAAAAAGCTGAACGCGTTCAACTTTTTGATCAGATTAGACTTCCTACAATATATTTGAGGCTTGGCCTTCCAGGCCTTGGTGAGACTGATCTCTTTTATTCCCTTCTAAATCTAATTCATTCAAGGTAGTCCTTAAGGAATCCTACGGAGTTCCCACAAAGAGAAAAGGATGGAAGAAAGGTGGCACTTCAGGAATGCTGAACATTTCCCTAAATCGTTCCATCATTTGCCTCATTTCCATGCATGCTCTCATACACTGCTTGCATTAAGACCCAAAAACTTTGGCTATTATCTCTTGTTTTGTCTGTTTCCCATTAAAGGAAGAACGTTTTTGCTGGCGGAGAGAAAATTTTGGTAAAAACTAACTTTATCTATAAATTCAATTTGATTAAAAAATTATTTTTGATTGAGTACTCGATGATTGATTTAGTTATTCAATTTAAGCCATCGATTATAAAAAAAAAAAATCATAATCAAACCAGTCGACTTAACTAACATAATTTATCATTTTTATTATTTTAGTCATATTTATATATACATATAACTTACTCAATCTAACCCAAACTCAATTCCCACCCAACTAGTCAACACAATTTATTACCAAACCCAAAGTAAAATTAGAACCCAATCCAATTTTCTTTAAGAAAAAAAGGAAAATGGTAAAACAATTTGGATTAATTTGAATAACCCTAAACTTAAATCTTCTTCTATATTCTTCTCTAGTTCACGACGACACCTCCATTAGCTTTCTTTTTTCCTTTTGGTACAAGCCTTGAGCAGTTTATTGTCTCACCCTTGCGCCTCCTTTAGTCCCTCTTTCATCATCTCCCAGTCCTTCACCAATTCATCGTCTCCTTCACGTTGCTGCAACGCCACCAGTACCATGTAGGTACTAAAATGTATTTCACAGTAGACAACTTCGCATTTGGATTAATTAGCTATTTTTTTATTTGGATTACTTGTTGTTTTGGTTTATATTATGAATTTTTATATTTTCAAATAAAAAATATTATTTAGAATTCTTTTTTTAAAAATGATCATTTTGATTAGGTCGGTTTGACAATCTAAATTGATCGATTCAATTGGTATAAATTATTATCGGTTAAGTCAATTAAATATAAATAACTGATCGGACCAACTGAAATAACCAAATGTTGACCCCTAGTTTTTGCTGTGGAGTTTGATTTTGTGGAAAATACGGAAAATGAGGTTTGTTTGGAGTTGGAATAATAGAGAATGAATGTGAAGGCAGTTGAGATTTTTCACAAGATATGGAGGATATTACGTTAACTTGAGAATGGTAAAAACCTTTTGGATGCAAAATTAGTAGCCGCCAAATCATTAGAATGATTTCCTTAAATTTTGGATACTACTAGTTTTGGATTTTAAATTTTCGTTGGTGGAATTGATTTAGGTTCCGTTTATTTCACTGAAATTTATTTTTAAAATGATTTAATTTTTTAAAAAGTTAATATTTTTGTGTTTAGATGAATTTGTGTAAAATATTTTTGTTGTTTGGTAGATTTTTAAAAATATTTCATAAAAATTATTTTCAATTAAACAAACATACACTTGAGATTTTCTTATTTTTTATTGTTTAATTAAATTTATTTTTATCTATAATTTTATATTTTACATTATTTTTGCATATATTAAAAATATTATGTTAAATTTAGATTCATTATAACTTTATTTTTAATTACATAATTACTAAGTGAGTATTTTATTTAAAATGTAACATCAACAAAATTGACAAAAAATTAGTGATGTCAACAATTAGACTTGATTTTCAAATTTGAAAAGTAAAGGACTAAATTCTTGAAAATAAAAGTCCAAAGACTAAATTACAAATTTGTGAAGTGTACATAGATTTATGACATATTTAACCTTTGGACTACAAAATATTTATTATTAATATATTTATAATTGTAATAAATATGTATTATTAAAATATTAATATTGAATATTTTCAATAATATGTGAATAATATTATTTAAAATTAATTTATTATTAAAATAAAATTGAAATATTAAATAATTTATTAAAATAATAAATTATATTTCTTATATTAATAATTTATTATATGACTAAATATAAATAATTAAATATGTATGTTTAATAATATTGAAAAATATAATATTTTAAATACTTTTTAAAATGAAAAGAAAATTTATTGTTAATAGAATAATATTGAGCAATAAAATTATTTATAGATGAACTATTTTTCGGAAAATGACTTACGTTTTTTAAAAGGTAAATTATTTTACAGGAAAAATAGCTTATTTTCCTTGACATGTAAGTCACTTTCTATTGACCAAACTAATTTCTGTGAAACAAACACAGAAAATATTTTCCGTAAAACTTTTTATATATAAACAAACGGAGCCTTAGTCTCAAAAACCAAACTAATTCTCTCTTTCCGTGGAGAGGAATAGAATTTGAGAAGAAAAATTGGTGTTGTCTTGGAATAGATGAAGTGGTCAAATGTTCCTTTTAATCCCAAAAGTCTAAACTGAAGCATCTTCTTATTATTAATAATCATCCACTTTTCTTTTCTTTTTTGACAAAGAAGCATCGCTAACCTCCTTATTATTGGAAACAACAAGCAATTAAAAGAGTGGACTTAAAAGGAATTATTCTTTCTTATAACCCTCAACGGGAACAATTTTGGGGAGTGGCTTATGAAGGTTCAGTTGAATACATATATACCTGACATATCTTCCCCTTTCACTTGTCGAAGTATAGCTATCGAGCCTTAATGAATACTCAATTGTGAGTTCTACAAGTCTTAACCAAATCCACCACTGAAGATACAGAAGCTTTGGAAGGCTTAAAATCAGGTTCCTATATTTTGACAATAAGAAAATGCCCCACAATAAGCCAAGTATCATATTTTAAAACATTCAAGTAATCATTCCCATTTTGGAATTTAACTATAAAGATGTCGAAACCTAGACTAACAAGGTTAATACCTCATTGACGTTTTCAGATAGTATTGAGTTTGTAAATAAGGAAACAGTACCCATAATTTTCCCATGAACTTTGATTATTACTGCCCTTTTATTTCTGATTATATTAAGATTAGCCTCACAAAAGAAATTTTAATATTTTTGGGGTTTTCATACGAATGGCTATTTTGATCGAGCAGAGCTAAACTTTGAATGCTTTTAGGCACGTCCAATTGACAAGAGGGAGCAACAATATTGAAAGAATCTATAAGAAATACCTACATTTGGGAGAAGGAAGGGAGAAACTCCATTACTTCTCTCTAAATTATCTTTTTCTTCAATAGAAATTGGATACTAAGAGGCAAAAAAGAGCCAGAAAGCCCCATTTCAAATTCAACACCAATGTTTAAAAAGTATTGTTCTAATTTGTATTTTGTAAAAAGAAAAAGAAAAGAATTTATTCCTATATGCAGATCTTGTACTATATCTTAGATCACATTTGGTCCCTTAATTGAAAAAAATAAGTAAACTAATCCTTCTATTAAAATTATGTTGCTAAATGCTTATCTTGGTGTCATATATAAGAGATAATAAGAAATTTAGCCTTAAACTTTACACATTTATTTAATTTGACCATTACTTTTTTTTTTTTTGGAGTAAATTAGCCATCTGCTTTTCATTGCTAACATGATATAATTTTATTTTACATTTCAAAATTTAAAAATTATAAAGTTCAAAAATCATAAATAAAAATTATATTTTAAAAATTATGAAAAATGTTTTCAAAATAAAAAAATTCTATTTCTTTAAAAATAAAATGGAAAAGAATTTAAAGATATTAAAAAGGCCAATTTACCAGTAAATGCCTTTTTTTTAAAAAATTACAGAAATAGACCTATTATTTAATTATTTACCGGAATGGGTCATTTTTCCCAAAAGCGTGTCCACGTCAACGCAATGTTAGGGTATGCGCAAGCAAAACACGCCCTTAAAGGAGCGTTTTGTCCTAGTCAGCACAAATCACTTCCTTGAGGGCGCTTTGTGTTGACGTGGACAAAACGCTCCCCCAAGGATGCGTTTTGCTGTTTTTCCCGCTAGGGTTTTCAACTATTTTTAGGGTTAGGATTTTTAGGGTTTTATGGCTATTATTATGATTTTTTAAGGTTTTAGGGTTTAGAGTTTAAGGTTTTTAAGGAAAAATTAATAAAATTAAGACTTAGGGTTAATTAATTAAAATAATTTTGTATTTAGGGTTTTAGGAAAAATATATTAGCAATATAATTTTTTTTGTTTTTTTTCAAGTAGTATCTGATAAAATAATTTTGAGAAGACGTTTTTGAACAAATAGTGTCCAAAACGCTTCAAGCAGGATGCACTGTCAGCAAGAGTACTGAAAAAAGCTCCCACGTAGACACTCTTTTGCTATAGTAGTATCTGAAAAGATAATTTTGAAAAGACGTTTCTGAACAAATAGTGACCAAAACGCTTCAAGCAGGATGCACTGTCAACAATAATACTGAAAAAAGCTCCTACGTGGACGCTCTTTTGCTACAGTAGTATTTGAAAAGATAATTTTGTTAAGACGTTTCTGAACAAATAGTGACCAAAACGGTTCAAGCAGGATGCACCGTCAGCAAGAGTATTGAAAAAAGCTCCCACGTGGATGCTCTTTTGCTACAGTAGTATCTGAAAAGATAATTTTGAGAAGACGTTTCAAACAAATAGTGACCAAAATGCTTCAAGCAGGATGCACTGTCAGCAAGAGTACTGAAAAAAGCTCCCACGTGGACGCTCTTTTGCTACAGTAGTTCCTATTTGGCCTTAGACTATGAATGAGCCAAATTTCATTCTCAGGTTGCATAAGTTACAGCAAGAGAAATTGAGGCAAAAGCATAATAGAAAATGAAGATGAGTGAACGTATTAGTGTTGTTATTTACTATGATGGTGAGGTTTATGACACCGAGAACGGTGTTGTTTTTTATCGAGAACAAAGCAGGACTGGTTTTTAACCAGAACATAGATTTGACAGAACTTCGTAAAAAAATTAGGCGTAAAATCTTTGGAACGACGGCAATCAAAGTTCTGTCTGTTAAGTATATATTTTGTGCTTCGGTTGATCCCATGAGATATGACTCATTTGATATCAAAGGTCCTCAGAGCTTAGAGGCAATGGTGGAGACTCATTTTGCCAGTGGATCACCCTATCTTGAGGTACATGTACAATTTTCATTGCCAAGTGATATTCCTTCGACTTCAACATCTACTACTATTCGAGGGGAATACATGACCCCAAGCTGACACTTTGTTAGTGGGAGGTAGAATACAAAAGCGCCCTTGTTTGGTAGCAGTATGGAAAATACAACCCTGCACGACATTCGGTTGGTGGATGGGACATGCATATCGGTGGGTCGATGTTCGATGCTAGAAATACGTATTGGGGAACGTCATCAACTTGTAATGGTTGGCAATCCACATATGATTAGGGACTTTAAGAAAGTTGTTTAAGAAGGGATAATGTACTCTTCACGACATCCACTGGCGAGAGGACCTCGTTCGTTGTAGATGATGGTTGGCCGGATGATGAGTCCGATGTGGATCCACCTTGAGAGCCCGCCCGATGGTGTAGAAGTTGTATTATTTTCTAAATCGGAGCCTGTTCTAACCATACCTGAAGATGTTGAAGGGGGTTCAGATGAAGAAGAAGAAGATCCGCGATTCAAGGCATACTCGCCTCCAGCCCACATGCATAATGTCGATCTATCTCAAGACGATGTATTGGAGTTTCCAAAACTACCACACAAAAGGCGTGATCGTACAAGTTCGTCGTTGGATTCGGGTGAATTGGAAGTTGGTAAAGAGTTTTCCAATAAGGATAGTTTTCTTGGTGCATTGAAACAATATAGCATCAAGAATAGGGTTAACTACAATGTGGTTAAATCCAAACCCGATAAGTATGAGGCCAAGTGTGTAGTGCAAAACGGTACATGTTCATGGAAAATCATGGCCTCATTGAGGAAAAGGACAGGCTTGTAGGAAATTAAAAAGTACAAAGATCCACATACATGTATTGCCGGTACAGTATCACTAGGTGTTTAGGGTTTTTGAATAATACTGATATTGCGTAATGTTGCATTATTTAATGTACTTCGTTGACAGGTGTTTCACAAGATCATCCCAAGATGAATCCAGATATGTTGGCTAGCTTAATAATACCGACGGTGAACGCGGATCCTAAGACTTTAGTGCTGGTCCTAATTGCCAATATTCGTAGCCAATTAAGGTACATGCCCTCTTACCGCAAGACTTGGATAGCTAAGCAGAAGGCGTTGGAAAAGTTGCATGGTCGGTGGGACGCTTCATATAATGAAGTGTGGCAGTGGTGTCAGGTGCTGGAGAGATATGTCCCAGGCTGCATAACATACCTTGAAACGGCACCTGCATACTACAACAATCAATTGCTCCATGGATGCTAAGTGTTCAAGCGTCTATTCTGGACCTTTAAGCAATGTCGAGACGTATTTCTATATTGCAAGCTATTGGTACAAATTGATGGTACCTTTATGTATGGTAGATATACGCATCGACTATTACTAGCTGTGGTACAGGATGGCAGTGGGAGAATCCTTCCAATTGCGTTTGCAATAACATCGGGGGAGTCAGCTGATGACTGGGATTTCTTTCTATCTAGGTTAAGAAGGCATGTCTGCCCCCAAACTGATATATGCGTTATATCGGATCGAGGCCCTGAAATACTAGCCGCAATAGAGCGACAGGGAAGCCTATGGCATCGCACACACCATCGATATTGCCTAAGGCATGTTGCGTCCAACTACTACGGGCAACATTGATCTACAAATGAACGACGGCAAATGACCAACATGGGTATGTAATCTCTATTAATATAATTTTGTTTGTAATATTCAACTTATTCTTAATGGAAGAGTGGTATGTAATATTCGCTATCAACTTATATTGGTAGGGTATGAGATCAATAATGATCGTTTTCACGAGATGTTAGCAATTTTGTGCTCAATTAACGAAGACGGTGCAAATTACCTATACAACATACCTTTCAAACAGTGGACACAAGCATACGACGGTGGCCTACAATATGGTCATATGACCTCAAACCTGCTGAATGTATAAATTCTGTTCTAACAAGAATGTGTCATTTGCCGATAACATCGGTTGTGCGAGAGACATATTTTCATTTAGCGGCACTATTTTCGAAGTGAACAACGAGTTATAAAGGCCAAATACAAAAGGCCATGTATGGTATGCGAAGGTATTGCGACTTAACAAGGCGAAGGCACGGGCCAATACCATGCACGCAGTGTGTCAAGATCGCGACAACCCATGGTTTCGTGTGATAGAGTTTGACAGACCGAACCAATGTATTCTTGGCGGGCAATATCGTGTACACTTGAGAAATAGGACCTGTGACTGTGGGATATTTGATGCACTTCATTATCCATGCGCTCATGTAATTGTAGCTTGTCAGAATCTCCGTCTGGATCCCATGAGTTATGTCGACGAAGTGTACAAAATAGAATACATGTACAACGTGTGGAGATACGTATTCCCACCAGTCCCAGATGAACGTAAGTGGCTGTCTGTATCGCTTACTCCGTTTAAGCTGTTACCTGATAGAGAATTGCGTCGCAAACTAAAGGGTCGACCTTACTCGACTAGAATACGCAGCAATATGGATATCCGAGAAACAGCCAACCAACGAAAGTTATGCAAATGGTGTAGGAACTCAGGCCATACATCTCGCTCATGTCCAAATCGGAATAGTTGATAGTCTCTTTATCATTTTTGTCTCTTGGTGGCTATGAAAATTCTTTTAATATCTTGATGAAAATGGTGAACTTTTGTAGAAGGACTAAGTTGCAAAACAAAAAAAAAAAGTTATTCAATTAATCTGAAATATCACCATCATCATTATTCTTCAAAATTATCTTTCTAGCTAAATGATTATTTTGCCCCTTTTGATCCTTCAAAATTCCTACATTGGATCTGCACCCATCGTGATAAAATTATAATTTAACCCCTCATACTTTTTCACTTATTCAATTTAGTCCTAGTTCATCCATTTTATCATAGTTTCTAGATCCTTCCACCCTTAAAATATTTACACTATTGGCCCTTCAAGTTTTCATATATACATTTTAACCCCTCAAATTTTGAATATTTACTATTGAGCCACAAAACTTTTTTCACATTTGCGATTTAGTCCTTACTTGAACCAATACAATTAGGATATTAAAAAAAACTTTTATTTTATTAAAAATATAAAAATTAAATTACAATTAAAATATTAAAACAACTATTATTTTATTAAAAATATAAAAATTAAATTACAATTAAAATATTAAAACAAATTTTATTTTATTAAATGTAACAATATAAAATTTTGTAGAAATATATTAAAATATAAAAATATTAAAAATATTGTCTTATTCAAAATAAATTGATTTTATTAAAATATACAAAATAAATTACAATTAAAATATAAAAACAACTTTTATTTTATTAAAATATAAAAAGTAAATTACAATTAAAATATTAAAATAAATTTTATTTTATTAAATGAAACAATATAAAAGAGTTTATACAAATATATTAAAAAAAATCAATGTTAATGCTTAGGTCGAGAATCAATTGCCACATGGGGTGGTCGATGATTCTGTACCGGATTCCTCCTTGTTCCAGCTTCCGGCTGGGGTTGTGGTTGCTCTGGTGGGGATTCTGGTTCCTTCGGCAGGGGATCTAGTTGTGGGTGTTAGGAGGATAATCCACCTTCTTAAAATAATGACTGCGGAGGTGTTTGTATCACCCATGGCGAAGGTGTTTGAATCCCATAAGGCGAAGGAGATTGGTAAAAAGAAGAGCCCCCCATGGCGCCTCGTGCGATCTCTCATGCGACGGTGGCCTATAAATCGACGGTCCACTCGGAGTAATTGGGGACGGAGATAAACCGGGCCATGCATTCCAACCTGCCATAGGACCTGGAAAATGAAACATATAAAGGTTAGGATACGCACCTGGCATAATCTGAAAAGGCTGTGATGTGGGTGTCGTCGGCTGAGGTGTTAGGCCCGGTGATTATGTCGGCGCTGTTGATGGGCCCGGTGATTGTGTCGGCACTATTGATGGGCCCGTCCTATCATCCCTTCTCCTTGGATTTAAAGGGCCCCGTCGTTCCCTTTGTACACCAAGTTGCCCTCGCCTTTCCTTTTCCGACAATAAATATGGCTTGCAATGGATCCTAAACCGTGGCATGTATTCCGGCATGCACGCTAACTCAGGAACAATGATCGGTTCCCAATTAGGTATATAATCATACCAATTTTTCCCACAATTAAATATATGTTGACCAAAATCTCGGCCAATCCGTATGCAACTATCGTAAGTCAACTTTGTGCTCATCATCGAGCACCTCAGGTGCCACGGAAATCGGTTGTCGGAATCCAAATTGTCGTAGAACCTTATCTGACTGGTGCATCTCCACGGTGGCATAGTTGACCAATGGGACCTTCACATGTCAAATGTTCGATTTTGAAAGAATTCATCCGGAATTACTGCCCGAATTACCAGATCCTCGTATGGTGTCCATTGAAACTATATGAACATGATAAAAATATTATTTATATATATAATACTAAATACTAAATACAAAACGACTATTTTATTATGTATATATATTTTATTTAATACTTACTTGTGCTTCCTACCTTTGGTCTAATAGAAGTTGTATATCTTCAAGCGAGGTAGGTATTCCAACATAACTCACCCGAATGGTTCCACCTAATTAAATAAATTTTTAGCATACAATTGTATTTTAAATCTACGTAATAATTTTAAAATCTAATATTAAATTTACCTCGTTATGAGTGAGAATGCATATGGGTCCTCGAGAACGTAAAAATGGAAAGCGAAATCGTGCCCATGATTGAAGTAGTGATAGGCAACCTCCGATTTTGGCTTTATTCGGTCGCGTCGCCCCGCACATCTCCCTATACAATTTTGCTAGCAAGGCAAACCCCCAACTCAATTCACCGACTGCTTAAAATCAACGAGTTTCAGCAGCCATCTCAAATGTACGAGGTTTCATGACAAGTCCGGCATCATATAGCCTCCAATCATCTCAAGAATGTATGCCCGAGCATATCGTATTCTTTCTAATTTAGTCGAATCATTATCCATCTCCGGGAATGTGTCTCGTAACTAGCCCATCTCGATCCGACCTCCATTAATATTATTCGAAATAGCACCCAAAAGCACGTAGCAAACATCTCCCCAATCACTAGAAGTTGCAGACCCGGTGACTACGTATCCATCCACCGGCAATCCCAATTGCAACTGCGTGTCTTCCAGAGTGATAGTACACTCTCCGCATGGAAGATGGAAAGTGTGCGTCTCGAGTCTCCACCTCTCTATCAACGCACTAATTAGTTTTAGGTCCAACTTGCACCCCCAGCCTATCGTGGCCACGTGCTAAAAACCCGCTTCCCGTAGGTAATTCTCTATCAACGGCGATGACGGATCAGGCATATTATGAATATAGCATTGCAACACCCGATCTACAGATTGTTATAAAAATTATAAAATTAAAATTAATTAAAATTGCATAAATGAAAAAATATTAAATAGTATTGAAAAATTAAAATTATAACTTACCATTGTCATTTGATCGACGGAGATGTGTTTATTATCGAGACGAATTAATTCTCCGGCAATTGCTAACACGATCGAATATTTTTTAATTTAAATAAAAACTAATTCAAACAACTTTTAAACAGAGCTTTTTTGTAAAAATTAAAGGACTTTTGTGAAATTTGAGAGGAATTGAGAGAAATTTGAGAGAAAGTTGAGAGAAATTGTAGAAATTGTAAAAGAACTTTTGTGTGAAAAAATGAAGGGGGCTTTATATATATATATATATATATTTTGACGTTGGAGGCCAAACGGTCAAAAAAATTAGCCGTTGGGAATTTTAACACGGGAAAAATGCGTCCCTGAGGGTAGGGGTGAGCGTTCAATCGAATCGAATCGAATCGAATGAAAAAATTTTGAGTTAATCGAGTTGACGAATCATATTTTATCATCCTAATTTGATTTGAAATTTTCTAATCGAGTCGAGTGAGATGGAATTGAATCGAATCAAATCGAATATATTTATTCGAGTTAAATTTTAAAAATAATTTTGGGTCCTTGTAACCACTATCACCCATCGTAATAAAATTTGTCCACCTTAATCAAATTTTTATTAACTTTCATCACCTCATAATTTATTTATTAATCTTTTATATACGAGTTAGCTTCTTTGCTTGCTTAGTTATTTTAATTATCTTGATTCTTGTCACTATATATTTTGGAATTAAAATATATATTAAATGTAAAAATGTGATTTTTAATAAAAGTTATTTTAAAGATAAAATATGAAATTGATACCAATATAAAATTTTAATACTAATATTTTATGGCATAATTAATAATTCAATTTTAATATAAATATTCAATATGACTAAACAATTCAATAATATAAATAATATAAAATGTGAAATTTAATTTAATAATATAAATAGTAGATATAAATAAAATTATTGCTATTTATGTTTAGTGATTTTTGGATAATTTTGATTTTTATTTGAGGGTAAAAGGTGAGAAGTAAAAGTTTAGGGGAAAATAAAAGTTTTGGGGAATAAAAGTTTGAGGGAAAGTAAATAGGGAGTAAAATTTTGGAAGGAAAATATAAAAAAAAAAATGGGGGATGGGTTTGGGGTAGATGGGGAGTGGGATGGGAAGGAGTAAAAGTTTTAGGAGAAAAGTGGAGGAGTAAAATTTGGGGGAGGAAATAAAAGTTTTGAGGGTTTTTGGAGTAAAATTTTGAGAAAAGTAAATGTGAGAGTAAAATTTTGGTGGAAATGGATTTTGGGTAGACTAGAGGGTTGGGATGGGAGGAATAAAAGTTTTGGGAAAAAGTGGAAGGAGTAAAAATTTTGAGGAAAAGTAAAAGGTTTGGGAGTTTGGGGTAAAATATAAAATATTTTATTTTAATATTCAATTATTCAATTATTTGAGTTATTCAATTGAAAACTCAACTCGATTCAACTCGAAATTGAAAAAAAATCGAGTTGACTCGAATAACTCGATTAACTCGAATAATTGATTCGCTTAACTCGAAATTGAATTTTTTCGATTTTTCGAGTCGAATCGAGTTTGCTCACCCCTACCTGGGGGAGCGTTTTGCCACGTCAGCATAAAGCGCGCCCGACGCATTTTGCTCCACATATCCTGACATCGCGCTGATATGGACACGCTTTTGGGAAAAATAGCCCATTCCGGTAAATAATTAAATAATAGGTCCATTTTCGTAATTTTTGAAAAATGGTATTTATTGGTAAATTGGCCTATTAAAATATTTAAAATTTCAACTAAAGAAAATAAAATTATTCACCTAAATTATAAAGCTTAGGACTTTACAATTAGAATATATAGAAGAAAGATATCAATCCTTTTATTATAATAAGGACATAAAAAAGACAAATTTGAATCGAATAATTAGCAAACTAGTAGAAATATACTTGTCGGGTGGCTCAACTCAAAGGCCATCCAAAAAGTGGGAGGGTTTGGATAAAAATATATAGGCCTGAAAAATGGGCTTAGACAAAAAAAAAAACATGTTTTCTAAACGGGCGGGCCACGGGTAAGCTTTTTGGCCCAAGCCCAACCCGAATTTGCAAAAAAAAAAAATTTTGTTGCTTTTTTTTTATTGTTTTGCTATCATTTCACTATTATATTGCTACTATTTTATTAGTATTGTTTGGATATTGTATAACTCTAGTTTTGTTATTAATTTTGCTACTATTTTAAAGATATTTGCTTGCTAAGTTGCACTTATCTTAGTGTTATTTAAGTTTTTTTTCATTTGTTGGGAAACATTTATTTTTATATAAAAAATAATATAACAAAATTTAATATGGTTGGTTCTATTCGGGCTCAAGTTTTAACATTTTAATCTGAACTGAGTTTTGGCAAAATTTTAGGCCCATATTTCGAGTCAAGTTTGAGCCTAGAAAATGGGCCTAAATTTTTTACTTGACCTGATCCGGTCCATGGACAACTCAAGTACAACTTCTGAATCTTGTAACTTTAGATTACCTTCAATTGGAATTTTTTTTGCCCTGTAACTTAAGATATACCAAGGTCTGCCAAAATTGTCTAAACTTCCAGCAATTAACAATGCAAAGAAACTACCCTAAAAAATGCAGAGAAACCATTAAAAACCTTATCAGAAATCAAAACCTCGGTTAAAGGAAAAAGAGTAGAACGCGTATTTACCCCCTCATGAAAACATCACATAATATCTCATATTCTATGTATTTAATCTTGAATACTAGCTTTTCAAATGACCATTTGAAAGTATTTGCTAAGCATTTATATCAACATTCTTTTGAAAGTCATGAGTGAATGAAATTTTGAGGAAATATATTTTGATCTCTTGAGGAGTTTCAAAATAATTATAACAAACTTTAATCATAATCCTCTATAAAAATACAAATAGGTATTTTAAATCATTTTATAATCCTCTTTCAATTATTATTGACTAAGTAAAATTTACCATATATGTTCAAATTATTTCAATTCATATAAATAAACAATTTCTCAATAATTTTAATTTGCTTCGACGTTCTAAATCCAAGGATTTTAATATAAACTTTACACCATATAGTGATTGATAAAAGGTTTTAATAACAACCATTAGACGCAAGTTAAATCTTTTATGAATTGTCAGTTTAATAATATATCTAAAGGTTATTGTATTCACCACAAAAGAATATTATATATTTTCATAATCAATGTCAAAGCTTAGCGAAAAAACTTCATATTTTTATTCCGCTTTTGCAAATCTACTTCATTTGTACCCTTACTGGCTTTATACCTTTAGATATTTGGACTACTGTTCCAAAACTCCATAAATTTAATTATACTTGAGTTGCGTATTTCTATTTTTAACCAATCTATTCCATATCTATATTTCTCAATAGATTTATTTAAGATCCTCCTTTTATTTCATTATTTCAATAATAATATTGCATGCAAAACCATTGTCGACCAATTTTATTATTCGATTCCACATTTTCTCGAGTTGGCATAACTTATCGAGATTTCTTTATTTTCATTACTTTAATCTTCAATGTCAGGTACTTGAATCTCTTCTGGAGTTTTACTTATTAGTTATGTCTTGGGTCTCTTCTGGAGCACTCGTATCCACTATATGACCATTTAGAAGAATTTCCATTTTTGGAACTAATTGATCTATTATTTATTCTAACTGATTGTACTACTAGGACTTTGATTCAAATTAAAATATTAGATGGTGTATAACACTTGGTTATTCTCATTAAGTTTGTAAATACATCTGAAAATTAACTTGTAATGTGTTATCCTTGTTGAACTTTTGGTTCAAATTACTCTCCCCATAACTCATTACAAGTTATTATTTCTCTCCCCTTAATGTCAGGAAAACTATCGAATCAAACCAGTAATCACAAATCATGTCATAATTGAATCTCCAATACATTTAAAACATATAATAATATAAGAAGACTTGTAATTAATATATATTCCCAACTTTCTTTGAGGATTCACCCATTTTTGTGCGTTGTGGTAGAGCAATTGGAGACTTATTGGCTTGATGCGTACAACACGTAAATCAACATAATCGCATGTTGAAAATAGGAAGTTTGGTTCTCATAAGTAATGATTTAGACATTAATTAGAGGCATTCAATCAATAATTTCTCTAAACCATTATGCGCATAAATAACAAACTTTTACAAAAGTTTTTCAAACTCAATCAATAAAAGGCTGAGATATAAACTCATCAGCATTAGCAAGATGAATTGTCTTAATTGTATGATCCAAAATTAATTATTTAAATAAACAATCTTGCAAACGACATGTTACAAATTGATAACACATACGTGATTATTTTGTAGATGTATCTACCAAAATCATATTATATCGAAACCATCCACATAGTGGATGAATGAGCCCATATTCATTTAAAAAATGTAAGACATTAAATCTCAACTTTAGCTAATGAGTTTTTAAGAATCAATTTTCATTGAGAACAAGTAAAAATTGAGAATTCTTTAAATTAAAGAATCTTTTAGTTCTTTCATAAATGTTTATATGAATTCTCAATTAATTTTCGCATCATATATGATCTAGGATAGTCTAATTGGTCACGCCAAGTAGTAAATGCATTTGTATCTATAAACTTCTGGTTTACTTTAACATGCATTTCAAATGTACTAATAATGTCAATATAAATTGTGACAAATTGATAATTTTATTGTCATTTATTTTACTTTGTATTCACATATAAGTACTATTGTGACATTTATTACTGAAAATGTCTAAATCAATGTGAAGTTTATAATGCCACTAAGTCAACAAAATAAATATAATTTCCAAATAAGTATATGCAATAGTAGCTTCAGGAATATGCAAAATCTTCAAATATCCAAAAGAAATGATTATAAAATTTATTATATTTATTGCGACATTCAGTTCAAGGAATGTGCAAAAAGTAATTTAGAGAATAATGTAATCATATATCATATTTCTTACTAATAAGATTATATAGATATCATTTGCTTCAAAGAATAATAAATTAATATAAACCATTGAACATTTTGTATTAAGAATAAACATTTGGCCATATTTTGAATCGTTCATCTTCTTCTTATCTATTTGTCAATAATGACAATAAGTTAATTTTCATATTGGTTCTGAATTGCTACATTCATTTCAAGGAATTGAGCAAAGTTGGTGGAACAAATAACTTATTATTTATAACAAGAGTAATAAATATAAATCAATAACCAAATCCTCTTTTGATTCATATGAAATATAATCTTTTTCTCATTTACAATCTCAATATGAGATTCATTATAAATATCTTTTAAAACCAATGGATTAACCATTACAAGATATTAATATATTAACTCTTTTGGAGCGACTAATTTTGTATTACCAAATATTAGAATAATATTGGTTTATATTTTCTTTTATGTTCACTTCGGGGAATGCAATAGATTTACCAGGATGAACTTATAAACGTCCCAAAAATTCTTTATTTCATAATCACCGTCACAAACATGCGTGGATTTCAAATCAAAATCTATGTATTCAAGTTGCCATGATTAGTCTCCAATTATAATAAACATAATATAATAAATAAATTATAGTAAAATATACCTTAGATTTTTAACACCATCATTATCATCTTGGCTATTATTACGAGCACTATTACAAGTAGTAAAACAATTTTGTTTTGTAATAACATTTATAATATAATAGTAAAAAATCATTTAATAAAAAAATCAAAATTTTTGTGTACGATGCTTGAAAGTTTTCCGATACATATTGTATCAAATTTCAATACCACATATATGTTATAAAATCTTATGATGCTCTAATAAGATATTTATAAATTCAATTTAAAAGATATAATATAATCATTCAATAATAACAAATTAATGAGTTAATTAGATCCTATTGAATTTCCTTTTCCCATCTAATCAAGGGCAATTGATTAGTAAGACTCTCTCTCACAATTTTAATCAAATTTCAAGCATATTTAATAACAATAAATTAATCATCCAAATATCATACATACTATAATTTAATAAAACAATCTTAGTTTAAACGAAACCTTAAAGTAATAATATTTTTTCATAAACTAATTTTACAAAAATCAATTAACAAAGGAGAAAAACATACCACATAAAGATTATATAAATTTCTTTGTATAAAAGGGCATAAAAAATTTAGAAATTTATGTGTACCTGAGTGGTTAAAGGTTTTAGTGATTACCTACAGTGCGCAAGTCTCAATTGAAATAACAATAGCTCTAGGAGGCAATAGATAATAGTAAATTTTGGGGTATTTTGTGACTTATAGAGAAAAATAATTAAAAGAGAATCGTACTGATAACATGTTATAAAATAAAAAAGAATGAAAGTAAAGAATAAAGAAAATAGGAGAGCAAAAGATAGAGTATATTTTATTGATCAATTGGGATATTTACAAAGCTTATCAAAAGTCTCTATTTATAGGCATAAGAAGGTTAAATGAAGTAGAGATCTAATTTCAATTACTATTGGAATTTAAAGTATATTAAAATTTATCTTGATCTTAATAAACATCCATTTAACAACATATTCATAACAAAAAAAAATTCATAATTTTGAATTTTTAAAATTTGTAAATTTTTTAAAAAAGTTAAAAATATTTTGTATTTATTTTTTAACTTTTATAGAAATTTGAAAAAAATGTATTTTTGAATATTTTATTTTTTTCTCATTTTTGAAGAGCCTTTTCATATTTTTGAATTATAATTTTATTTATAGTTATCCTAATATTTTTAATGTTAGAGTTGTTTGACCCAAATTCTAAGATATTGCTTGCAAGTCAAGTTAAACAAAATATATTTTCTTTCTAGAAGATTTAGTATTTATGAGTATAATATATTTAGCATTTATTAGCATAATATATTTTTACTTTGATTAGAATTGGGTTTTACAAGCCTATAAATAGACATAGTCTATTCCTCTTGTAATGGTTCGAATTCGACATGGTGAATTTTTTCTTCTACTCTGCCCGTGGTTTTTTTTCGAAAGGGTTTTCACGTAAAATCTGTGTCTGTTCTTTATTTTATTTCTCTTTTCTTTGCGATATATATTGTCATTACCGACTTTATATTTTTCACAAATTGGTATTAGAGCTTCCGGGTTTTTCATCTCGATCACGGTAATGGCTTCTTTGAAGTATGAAATTCTGTTGTTGGATCGCAACACCAGATTCGCATTGTGGCAGATAAAGATGCAGGCAGTTCTAGCACAGATGGATTTAGAGGAAGCCCTGCTAGGGGTAGATAAGATGTCTTCGACATTGACGGAGGAATAGAAGAAGAGCAAGGATCGAAAAGCGTTAACACAATTACATCTGCATTTGTCTAACAAAATTTTGCAGGATGTGATGAAGGAGAAGACCCCCGCTGCATTATGGAAGAGGCTAGAACAAATATGTATGTCGAAAACTCTAACCAAAGAAGTTGCATATGAAGCAACGTCTTTATGCTCATTGTTTGGAGGAAGGTGCATCATGCATGAACACTTAATGTTGTTTAAAGAAATTTTCTCAAACTTGGAGGCCATGGAGGTTCAAATGATAAGGAAGATCTAGGGTTGATTCTACTTTGTTCGTTGCCCGCCTTATTCAACCTTCAGAGACACGATTTTATATAGCCGTGAGTCTCTCACAGTTGATAAGGTTTATGATTCTTTGACCTCATATGATAAGATGAAGCATCTTGTGGTTAAACCCTACTCCCAGGGAGAGGGTCTCATTATTCGTGGGAGACAAGATCGGAATGCTGATGATGATCGTGGAAGGACACATGAACGGAATCCTCGCGGTAAATCTAAGGGTAGATCGAAGTCTTCAAACAGAGGTAAAACTTGCAACTTCTGCAAGAAGAAAGGGCACATTAAATCTGAGTGCTATAAGCTACAGAACAAGATTAAAAGGGAGGCTACGAATTAAAAGGGAAAACAACCAGAAAATTCTGGTGAAGCTGATGTTGTAGAAGACTACAGCGATGGTGAACTTCTAGTCGCTTCTGTCAACAATTCTAATATGAGCGATGAGTGGAAACTTGATTCAAGCAGCACCTTCCACATGAGTCCCAATCGAGATTGGTTTACAAATTACGAAACAGTCTCTGAAGGTGTTGTTTTGATGGGAAATAATGCTTCGTGTAAAATCGCAGGTGTTGGAACAATTAAAGTTAAGATGTTTGATGGAGTTGTCAAAACACTTAGTGACGTACGGCATGTTCCAGAATTGAAGAGAAATTTAATTTCGTTAAGTACTCTTGATTCAAAAGGGTACAAATACACAGTTGAAAGTGGGATTTTGAAGATTTCCAAAGGTTCTCTCGTTGTGATGAAAGGGCAGAGAAAGACTGACAAGTTGTATGTTTTGCAGGGTTCTACTGTTATTAGTGATGCAGCTTTTGCTTCCTCTTCCTTGTCAGATGCTGATATTACTAAACTTTGGCATATGCGCCTAGGGCATATGAGTGAGAATGGCATGGCAGAATTGAGCAAAAGAGGACTTCTTGATGGGCAAGGAATTTGCAAACTGAAGTTTTGTGAGCACTGTATTTTTGGAAGGTAAAAGAGAGTTCGATTCACCAGAGGAATCCATAACACGAAGGGAACATTGGAGTATATTCATTCTGATCTGTGAGGGCCATCAAGAGTGTCTTCAAGAGGTGGAGCTAATTATATGCTAACTTTTATTGATGATTTTTCTAGAAAAGTTTGGGCATTCTTCCTAAAGCAGAAAAGCGATGTGTTTTCCGCATTTAAGTCTTGGAAAACTATGATTGAAAAATAGACGGGAAAACAAATAAAATGCCTCCTGCACAGACAATGGCTTAGAGTTTTGTTCTGATGAGTTCAATAAACTGTGCAAGTCAAAAGGGATCGTAAAACACTTGACAGTTCGTCATCCTCCACAACAAAACGGCATTGCAAAATGAATGAACAGAATAATCATGGAGAAGGTTCGATGTATGTTGTCAAATGCCAACTTACCAAAGTCATTTTGGTAAAAGCGACCTCTATTGCATGTTTTTTATCAACCGATCTCCATCCGTTGCCATTGAGAAAAAGACTCCACAAGAGGTATGGTCTAGTAATCCTACTAATTATTCTGATTTAAAGATTTTTGGGTGTCCTACTTATGCTCACGTTGACAATAGAAAATTGGAACCGAGATCCATTAAATGTGTTTTTCTTGGTTATAAAGCTGGTGTAAAAGGGTATAAGTTATGGTGTCCTAAAATAGAAAAGTTGTGATTAGCAGAGATGTTGTTTTTGATGAAACTGCTATGCTACTTAACTTATCTCTTAAAGACTCTACCAATAAAGAAAATCAAAAGCAGGTGGAGCATCAGATTAATACAGAGTCGGCTCCTCAAGCTAGTACAAAAATTGAGAATAGAGTTGCTTCTTCACCACAATACTCTATCGCTAAAAACAGAACTAGAAGAGAAATTAAACCTCCAAAGAAGTATGCCGAGGCTAATCTAGTTGCTTATGCTTTAAATGTGGCTGAAGACTTCCTTACAAAAGATCAAATGTTTCATGAGAGAACAAAATACATTGATGTTCAGTATCATTTTGTTCGTGATATTATTGCTCATGGTGATATTGTTGTGAGCAAAATTAGTACTTATGAAAATCCTGCAGATATGATAACTAAGTCACTTCCTATAACCAAGTTTGAGCATTGCTTAGACTTGGTTGGTGTTCATTGTTGAAGTTAAACCCTTAAGGGGTTTTATGGAAGAGGTGGAGAACTTATTCGTTGAGAGTTCGCGATGAAGAACTTGTTTGTTGAGAATTCGTGTCAAGGTGGAGATTGTTAGAGTTGTGTGACCCAAATTCTAAGATATTGCTTGCAAGTCAAGTTAAACAAAATATATCTTCTTTCTAGAAGATTTAGTATTTATAAGTATAATATATTTAGCATTTATTAGTATAATATATTTTGACTTTGATTAGAATTGAGTTTTAAAGCCTATAAATAGACATAGTCTATTCCTCTTGTAATGGTTCGAATTCGACATAGTAAATTTTTCTTCTCTCTCTTGCCTGTGGTTTTTTCCCGAAAGGGTTTCCACGTAAAATCTGTGTTCTTTATTTTATTTCTCTTTTCTTTGTGATATATATTGTCATTCCCGACTTTATATTTTTCACATTTAAAAATTTTAATTTTTTAAATTTTAAATTATTTATAAAGTGACTTGTAAGACAAAATAATACCATATGAGTAGTCCAATTTGCTTCAACGGAAAAAGTAAGAGCCAAATTGAAATAAATGTATAAAGATGGATAGTTAAATTTGTTATTATAACTTACAAATATAATATTAAAATAAATATTTAACAACATAAGTTTAATAGAGGGACTATTTTGCACCTCAATCTAATGTAAAATGATTAGTTTGCCTATTTTTGCAATAAAGGGTTCAAAATGTAATCCGAGTTATTGTGCGGAGATTGTTATGATATTTTTACCATAGATTTATACGAACAATAAAGAATATGTTCTTTTCAATAAAAGGTATAATGATTTATTTGATCCTTCAATTTTATAAAAATTTTATTTTAGCTTTCTATTTAATTTTTGTCTCTTTTATCCCTTGAACTTACAATTGTTTTATTAAATCACCCTGAAAAATTAACATTTGTTAACTTTATTGATATATAGATGATATGTTAACATTTAATTAATTTTTAAAATTAAAAAATACTTTTTAAATAATTTTGATAATTTTTATTTTTTAAAATTTTTAAAATGTTAATTAAATGTGAACACGTGATTCACATGCATCTCAGTTGAAAAAATGTTTACCATGAGACACAAATTTAAAGACTAAAGAAAGTAGAAAATTGAAAGAAGGGCTAAAATGACTTTTTGAGAAAAGTTGGAGGGCCAATAAATCATTATGCGAAAAAAAATGTTCGTTTTGCCTAGTGGCCTCTGCTTCTTTCAATCCTTGATCCTGTGATTGATAGAAGAAGAAAGCAAAGCAAAGTTATAACAGAAACACACAGGCACAGAAAAAAGAAGACCCAGAAATTTTAGTCTCCTACTGTATCAGATTCAGAGTTGGGCTCTCAAAGAAAGGGATTTTGGAAGGTCTAGGAGCTTTGGGAGCCAATATATGTTATCTCGTTATCTGGACGTTTGAACCACACCTCTTTCTTCTACCTTCAATAATAACTTTCTTTTCTTTTAGTCTTCTGTAATACCGTTTCTTTGATCGATTCTTTTTTATCTTAGGCAAAAAAACCCATTAAAAAGACTTGGAATTGAGATACTAAGCCTGTTCCTTTGGAATTTTGACTCTATTTTTCTTTATTTTGACCTTTTCTCTCTTCCAACCAAACGAAAGTCTGCATCTGTTGTCTTATTTCTCTTAGTAATTCGAGTCTAATTCTTGGATCCTTCCCTTGATTGATTCTTTGGGGTATATTATTATTACTCTGCCTCAAACAAAAGGTCTTTTTTTTTGGTTCTTGTTCCCAATTTCACAAAACAGATCTCTTTCTTTCAAAATCTCCATGCTTGCAGAGAAGAAGAACAGGCCCCCGGGGACAACATTCACAGAGAAATAGGTGAAATTTGCTTAAGGTAATTAAAAGCGTTGTCGTTTTGCTTTTGTAATGTCTGGGGCAGCAGGGCAGGGTGTGGAGCATGTAGGCTTGCCTAAAATGGAGGCAAAATCCAAACCCGGATGTTGCAACCCGGTCAAAAAACCGGGACCCGTCTCAATGGATCATGTTCTTTTAGCATTACAAGAGACTAAGGAAGAAAGGGATTTAAGGATTCGAAGTTTGTTCAATTTTTTTGATGCAGCTAATGTGGGATTCTTGGATTATGGTCAGATCGAAAAAGGTCTCTCAGCTTTGCAGATTCCCGCGGAGTATAAGTATGCCAACGATCTGTTGAGAGTTTGTGATGCTAACAGAGATGGGCGTGTGGATTATCAAGAGTTTAAGAGGTATATGGATGATAAGGAGCTTGAACTTTATAGGATATTTCAAGCTATTGATGTGGAACATAATGGGTGCATTTTGCCTGAGGAGCTCTGGGATGCCCTTGTTAAGGCTGGTATGCTATGTTCCCTTTATTATTATTTTATAATAATTGTGGGTTCTTGTTTTCTTTAGCTTTTTTTCTCTTACCTTGACATGCTTGACCGGTTTGTTGAGTTGGTTTCATTGTTTGGGGTTGATAGTGAAATCATGCAGTTTGAACTACTCATGGTTATTTGCTTATAAATGGTGAAGCTGTGATCTTATTAATGTCCCTTTCATAGCAGTTGCAACAATTGGCTTTCTGCAGTTTGTAATTCTGTATGTGTTTGCCAGAGAATTTGTTTTCTTTCTTTGTATAAAATCTTTTAATAATTTACCAATTGTCTTACTCTTCTTGGAGACTAGTTGAAGTGATTAACACAACTATAAACAGCTGCTGTGCTCAATGATGGGTGACTGTAAAGCAGATATATATTGTTGGTGGCAGATTGCTTTCATTTTATGATATCCTGGTGCTTAAATCCAGTTGAAACACATGTTTAACTTTTTCCTTTTATTTAGATATAATATTGAGATTTTGGTGTTGGTGCCTAGATAACAAGCTTGAGGGACATTCTTTGGGCCAAAGAAATGCTGTTTATCTTAGTTAAATTTTGTGAAATAATTAATGCCAAGTGGATTGGATCATACATTTACCCGGTGTGACATAATTCATTTAATACTTCATGTCACGTACTCTCAAAACTTATCTATGATGGAAGTTTAATTGAATGCCATACGCTTGCTGTCAGATGTCATTGTGTTTTAACAGCTTTCTCATTTGCACATTAGAGTGGCCAATGGAAGTAAAGAAAGATAAACCTCGACCTTGGAGATCATTGCAAAGTAACAAGAACTGAATTTTAATTGGTAATATAGACTTGTGGCTATGTTATGTGTATTCTCTAGTTCAAATTTCTAAAGCAATTTGGATTAGACTGTACTTGGGTGTTAGCAAGCTTCCGTAGGCAGTTGTGCAAAGCATTTTTTTGTATGGTCTCAAGGAAGATTCTGAGATGGTATAAAGCTTCACATGCAAGATTAGTTTTCTGTTGTGCGGTTCTGTTGAACTTATCTTATTTCACTTCTTAAACTGATGGCATTCGATGAGTTTTGATTCTGGCATTCTCTTGTTAAAAAATCTGTTCTTTTAGTTGCAGGCTTTTCCAAAACCAAAGTCTTGGTGAGCAGAAATCCGAACCTTAGGTTCATTATATTTTAAAGGAGTTGCTATTGAGTGTTTTCCTTTTGCTCTAAATTTTGTTGAGGTACCTCAATCAATCCTACGGTTAGGCTACAAAGGTGATATATGAGCTTTTTTGGCAGGTTTGCCACCATCTAAGGGAAGTATTTGTCTGGCTTAATATTTGAGACACGTCTACTTGGTATATTCATGTGTCAGTTTGTTTGGCTTGATTGTAGAGACATTGTCTTCCTTTTCTAAAATATTTGCCAATTTGTTTTGCTGGATGTTTGAGACAGTTTCTTCATGGTTTTTATTTAAGCATCTATTGGTGTCCTTAATGAGAAAACATGTCACTGACTTGGACTTGTGCATATTATAGATGAATCTCGTGCTCGCTTTTTTGAGTCATTATTTGAAATTTTCAGAGATTGGGAAACTGTAGGTTTGCTTCTATGATACTCGACATAATGTGTACTTTGTAAGCTTCATGGAAGTGCTTCCATTTGAATTCATTGTATCCAATGAAAAAGATATGATGGTAGCTGTGCATTTCGACTTCGCTGATTTAGTTAGTATAAATATATGATAGTACCTGTGCATCATGTGGAAGGCTGATAGTACCCACAGTTGCGGTTAAGCAGTTGTTTTCATCTTATTAGCCTGGCAGTTTGTATTTTGCAGGGATTCAAATTGATGATGAGGAGCTTGCTCGATTTGTAGAGCATGTCGATAAGGACAATAATGGAATCATAACATTTGAAGAATGGAGAGATTTCCTTCTACTCTATCCACATGAAGCTACTATTGAGAACATCTATCATCATTGGGAAAGGGTTTGCCTTGTAGATATCGGAGAGCATGCTGTTATTCCTCAAGGCATCAGTAAACATGTTAAGAGAAGCAAATATTTTATTGCTGGAGGAATAGCAGGAGCAGCATCTCGCACTGCAACTGCTCCTCTCGATCGCTTGAAGGTGGTCTTGCAAGTACAGACTACACGTGCTAGTATTCTGCCAGCTGTAAAGAAGATATGGAAGGAAGATGGTGTCTTAGGGTTTTTCCGAGGTAATGGATTAAATGTTGTGAAGGTAGCACCTGAAAGTGCTATCAAGTTCTATGCGTATGAAATGTTGAAGAATGTAATAGGGGACAGTATGGGGAACAAGAACGGTGATATAGGTACCAGTGGGAGACTTATTGCTGGAGGTGTAGCTGGTGCAGTGGCACAATCCGCCATCTATCCAATGGATCTTGTAAAAACTCGGTTACAGACTTGTGCTTCTGAAGGTGGAAGGGCTCCAAATCTGGGGAAATTAACCAAGGATATTTGGGTTCAGGAGGGACCGAGAGCATTTTATAAAGGTCTTGTGCCATCTCTTCTTGGGATTATCCCCTATGCTGGCATTGATCTTGCTGTCTATGAGACCTTGAAAGATTTGTCAAGGACATATATTCTTCAAGATAGTGGTAGTTTTCTGTCTGCTTCTTTTTGGTTCCTTATGTTTCATTAACTTAGGAGCTTCTGGATTTCTTTCTTGCTTTTGTAGAACCTGGTCCTCTTGTGCAACTAGGCTGTGGAACAATTTCTGGAGCTTTAGGAGCAACATGCGTTTACCCTTTGCAGGTTATTAGAACAAGGTACGATCATAACATAATGTACTACTCCCTTGCTTTCTGGTATTTGTGTTCATCTGCATCACCATATACCGATTTTGGTATTTGTATTAACTTCTTTATTGTATTTGCTTATTGCTGGGATGTTTTTTTTTTTTGTTTTCCCAGACTACAAGCTCAACGAACTACATCAGAAGCTGCGTACAAGGGAATGTCTGATGTGTTTTGGAGAACATTTCGGAATGAAGGTTGTAGAGGTTTCTACAAGGGCCTCTTTCCAAATCTTCTCAAAGTTGTACCAGCCGCAAGTATTACATATTTGGTGTACGAGGCTATGAAAAAGAGTCTAGAACTGGAGTAAGAGAAGTTTGATGGAGTTGTGTTTGGCAGAAGTGAAAGTAGAGATAATGACGAATATATACCGATAATAAGAAAATTAAACAAGAAGTAACACTGATTGTTTTGAGTTATATGATAGATGATGATTCCCCTTCAGATAATGGGGTGCATAGTTTTGTAGTAAACAATTTTTTTCCCCAAGGCTTATCTAAACAAATGATGAGAAACGGATTATTTGACATAATATGTCTGACTTCCAAGTTTATAGGTATGAAAATGGTACTGTTTGTGGTGAAAATGCTTAGTAATGGTTCTTTGTCAAGGAGACAGTCTGGTATTATGCTGGTTTTCTTTCTTTTTTTTTTTTTTTTAATGAAAATTTCCATTTAACGCGAAATAAGTAGTTATATTTTTACGTTGCTCCAACATTTCATTCTTCTTTTAAGTGGTTGTATCTATATATATATATATATAGCACATTAGGACATGGTATGTAGGGATTATGATTTTTCAAAGGTTTTGCGGAAATCTTGAACAAATTGAGCATACACCTCTACATCTTAACAATAAATAAATGTTGTTGGATATAATGGTAAGGTACACTGTTTTTTTAAGAGAAAACACAAGTTCAAACTCTGGAGATGATATTATTGGAAGAGACAGTCATAGGTTCGGTCCTTGAAAGGACTAGTGTGGTACAATACTTAGAAAAAAAACCATAGAGAACTTTATAGGCTTCTAAATCTGTTATTATATCAATCACATCATCATTTTGTATGGTGATCAAAGGCATTTTAATATGCCCAATAACGCTCCAAAATTTTTATTATCATTAATGGTAATATTTCAAGAATGGAAATCATAAAACTTCTAAGAGAAAGAATTTAAAATTATTAAAAATATTTGTGGAGTTAATTAAATACTGAAAAGAATATTGAATTTAATTTGGAAAGAAAAACTTGATGAACTATTTTTCTCAATTTAGGAGGTTGAGTAATTTATAGAGAAATATTTTTGTTAATGAAATTATAGAGTAACGAGACATGTGATATATGTTGAATTTAAAATTTGAAGGAAAAGAGAATATAAGAAAACATTAGTTGTATGATAATCATTGGATTAAACTTGTGATTTAATCTTAGCCATTAAAACTCATTAATTTAGGCCTTTGGATCTAAAATCTCATGTGCAATTTTGTCTATTTATTTTGAAAGGATTTGGACAATTTTAAGAGTAATTTTTAACCCTTAAGTCGTTGGGTAAACTATAAAAATAGTCATTTTTGTTTGTCTAAAATTATATTTTAATTACTTAAGTTTGAAATGTTACATTATCGTTTTATTATGAAGTGGTCACTCTACTGTTAAACTCTATTACCTCTCTAATGGCAGTCCTATGTGGAAGTCCAAATGAGTTTTAAATGTCAACTTGAATGTCTAACTATTAGGATAAAAATAGATTTTTAATTAAATAAAATTAATTTGGATTGCCGCATAAAACATTCAAGTTGGTATTTAAAACTCATTTGGACTGTCACGTAAGACTGCTATTAGGGAGGTAACAGAGTTTCATAGTAGAGTGATCATTTTGTAACAAAACGATAATGTAAGTGACTAAAATATATCATGAGAAAAAAAAATGACTATTTTTATAATTTATCCTAAATCATTTAACTCAAAGCAACCATTGAATTTTATAGATGGTATTATGAGATAGAAAATGGAGAAATCCCAGGTGTTGAAAATGGAGAGAAAGGTAGTCTCTTTCTCCATTTCATTTTGATCTCCCACTTGACGCCTTCTAGAAAACCCATGCTTTCTAGATTTTTCTAAGCTTATTTTCAAACCTAGAATCTATGGATTTAGAAAGTAATTTTATTTTAGTTGAAAATATGTAATGATTGAATGTAATTGAAAAAGGAAGAGGTTGAGCAGATGTAAAAGGGGAGATTAGGGGGTGATGTCAATTTTAAGCTTCATAGAATATGGGCTCTTTTGAATTTCATATTACCATGGAATCTTTATGTTGGGGGTAATATCTTTATCCTGTATTCTACATGTCACAATTTATGTGTCTAACCAGTTGAATTAATTTCAAAAATATAATTATTATTAAGTATGTAAATTTGACTAGAAAATCAAAATTACTATGAATTGTTATAATGTATGTGTGTTATCCCGTTTGTATTATTTTTTTTTTTTTATTTTTTAAATATATATACTTTTCACAAATAATATGAAAATTTTTGTTTTAATTACTATATAAAATATTACTTAATGTATAATATTTAAAAACTATAAGTATTGTAAAAAAATACTATATTGTATAATATAAAATTTTAAAATAATATGATTATTGTGTAAAATTCAAAATCATATAAATAATTTATAACTATTTATTTTTTAATATAAAATATTATATTAAAACATACTATGTTTTATATTCATTAATTGATTAATATTTTTCTAACATTAATCTAATTATAGGTTTTTTTTAATCATATCTATTCTTTTTATATTCTCTCTCAAACCCTTAAATAGGAGAATAATGCGTTTCAATGTACTCGAATTTAGGTCCTCCTGCACTAACAACAATACCGATGTCAATCGAGTTAATAGTTAATCGTGATTAATATTATTTTTATGTTAATAAATTAAGTTGCTTCAAAAGTAATTTCTAAAATAAATATATTCAAAATTAAACTAAAAGAAGATATTTTATTGAAATAAAAAGTATTACATTAAATAGATTTAAGAAAAGGGTAAATATCCCATATATACCAAAAATAAAGAAAAATTACGAAATGTGCCGTTTGAAGAATATTTACGGGAAAGTACTGCTTCCCCAAAAGCGCGTCCACGTCGGTAGCGTTTTTGGGGATGAGAGTTAAAGCGCCCCATAGGATGCGTTTTTGTCCACCTCGACAAAAGCGCATCCACGTAAGCGCGCTTTTCTTCGAAGTGGACAAAAGCGCGTCTATAAGGCGCTTTAGCTCGAATAACCAAGAAACGCACCGACGTGGGCGCTTTTGCCTCCATTCCCTATAAAAATTAATTGAATTTTTGGGCGATGAGTCTCCGAAAAAATAATTTTGAGGAGACGTTTCAACAAATAGTGGCAAAACGCTTCAAAAGGTGCACTTCGTGAGAGTACCAAAAGAGCTCCCAGGTGCGCTGTCACAAAATAATTTTGAGAGACTTTTCCAACAAACAAAAAAGAGCTCCCACGTGGTCGCGCTCTTTTGCTACTGATGGTCTCCGGAAAAATAATTTTGAGGATGTTTCTAAACAAATAGTGGCCAAAAACCCTTCCAAAGCAGGTGCACTCGTCAATAGGAGTACCGAAAAGAGCTCCCACGTGGACGCTCTTTTGCTACAGTGGTCTCTGGCAAAATAATTTTGAGGAGATGTTTCTGAATAAACAGTGGCCAAAAACGCTTCCAGCAGGGTGCACTGTCAGCAGGAATACCGAAAAGAGCTCTTACATGGACGCTCTTTTGCTACAGTGGTCTCCAGCAAACTTAGGCTATAAATCAGCCAAATTTCATTCTCAGTTGGTAAAAGGCAAATTCAGGCAAAAGAAAAAAAACTGAAAATGAGTGAACGTATTATTGCTGTTATTTACTACGATGGTGAAGTTCGTGACACCGAAAATGGTATTATTTTCTTATCGAAGAACACAGCGCAACTGAGTTTTAATTGGAACGTCGATTTGGTAGAACTTCACAAAAGAATTAGGCGTAAAATATTTGGAACAACGCCAACGAAAATTCAGTCTATTAAGTATAGATTTTGCGCTTCGGTTGATCCGGTGAGATATGACTCATTCGACATCAAAGGTCCTCGGAGCCTTGAGGCAATGGTGGAGACTCATCTTGCCAATGGGTCGCCTTATCTCGAGTTATATGTAGAATTTTCATCTCCAAGTGATCTTTCTGCGACTTCAACATCTACTGCCGTTCGAGGGGAATACACGACCCCAAGTCGACACTCTGTAAGTGGGAGGCAAAACACAGAAGTGCCCGTGTGCGGTGGTAGTATGGAAAACATAACCCCTGCATGACACTCGGTTGGTGGATGAGACATGCATATCCGTCCTTCGACGTCCGATGATAGAAATACGTATTGGGGGACGTCAGCAACTTCTAGTGGTTTGCAATCCACATATGATTGGAATCTTTACAAAAGATGTTTAAGGAAAGATGATGTACTCCCGACGACATCCACCGCGAGGGCCCTCGTTTGTTGCAGGTTATGGAGGGTCGAACGATGAATCCAATGTGGATCCACCTCGGGAGCCGTGGCCCAACGGTGCGAGGTTGGATTATTTTCAACCGGAGCCCGCTCTAATTATACGAAGACGTTGAGGGCGGTTCGACGAAGAAGAAGAAGATCCACTATTCAGTATGCACTCACCTCCAAATTTCCACATGCATAATGTCGATCTATCTCAAGATGATGCATTGGAGTTTCCTAAACTACCACACCGGACGCGTGACCGTACAAATTCTTCGTTGGATTCGGACCAATTAGAAGTTGGTAACCAGTTTTTCAATAAGAATACTTTTCTTGCTGCATTGAAACAATACAGCATCAGGAATGGGGTTAACTACAATGTGGTTAAATTCAGGCTCGATAAGTACGAGGTGAAGTGTGCAATGCAAGACGGCACATGTTTATGGAAAATCATGGCATCGTTGAGGAAAATGACAAGGTTGTGGGAGGTCAAAAAGTACAAAGGTCCACATACATGTCTTGCCGGTACAGTACCACTATGTGTTCAATAATTTCGAATAACACTAATATTATGTAATGTTGCATTATTTAACGTACTTTGATGACAGGTGTAACACAAGATCATCCGAGGATGGATTCAGACATGTTGGCTGACTTAATAATCCCGACGGTGAATGCCGATCCCAAGACTATGATGCCGGTCTTAATTGGCAATATTCGTAGCCAATTGGGGTACACGCCCTCTTACAGAAATGCTTGGATAGCCAAGCAGAAGGCGTTAGAAAAGTTGCACGGTCAGTGGGATACTTCATATAATGAAGTGTGGCGGTGGTGTCAAGTCTTTGAGATATGTCCAGCGACACATGCACCTTGAAACGGAATCGGCGTACTACAACGATCATCTGCTCCATGGATGCGCAGTGTTCAAGCGTCTGTTCTGGAAATTTAAGCAATGCCGAGATGCTTTTACATACTGCAAGCCATTGGTACAAATTGATGGTACCTTTATGTATGGAGATATACGCATCGGCTATTGCTAGCTATAGCACAAGACGGCTGTGGGAGAATCCTTCTGATTGCGTTCGTAATAACACCGAGGGAGTCAGCTAATGACTGGGACTTCTTCCTATCTAGGTTAAGAGGCATGTCTGTCCCCAACCTGACATATGCGTTATATTGGATCGGGGCCCTAGAATACTTGCGGCAATAGAATGCCAGGGAAGCATGTGGCATCGCACACACCATCGATATTGCTCGAGGCATGTTTCATCCAACTACTATGGGCAACATCGATCTAAAAGATGAAACAACAAGTGACCAATATGGGTATGAAATATCTATTAATATAATTCGTTTGTAATATTCAATTTATTCTCAATTGAAGAGTGGTATGTAATATTCACTATCAACGTATGTTGGCGGTACGAGATCAATAAAGACCGTTTTCAGAAGATGCTGGCCAATTTGCGCTCAGATAACGCCGAAGGTGCAAACTACCTGTATAATATTCCTTTCGAACAGTGGACACAAGCATATGACGGCGCCCTACGATATGGTCATATGACCGTAAACCTGGCCGAATACATAAATTTTATTCTAAAAGGAACCCGTCATCTGCCGATTACATCGGTTGTGCGGGAGACATATTTTTGTTTAGTGGCACTATTTCCGAAGAGAGCAGCGAGTTATAGAGGGCAGATGCAAGGAGGCCATGTATAGAGCCCGAAGGTCTTGCAAGAAATAAACCGTGGGAAGTCACGGGAGAACAACATGCACACAGTGTGTCACGACCGTGACAGCCTATGGTTTCGTGTCACGGAGTTTGATGACCGAACCAAGGTATTGTTGGCGCATTATCGTGTACACTTGACAAATAGAACTCTGCGATCGTGGGATATTTGATGCACTTCATTACCCATGTGCTCATGTACTTGCGACTTCTCGAATCTCCGCCTTGATCCCATGAGCTATGTCGATTTAAGTGTACAAATTAGAAAACATGTACATCGTGTGGAGACACGTATTCAGATAAACATAAGTGGTCAGTCTCAGACGCTTACACCGTATAAGCTATTGCTTGATAGACAATTGAGGCGCAAACCAAAAGGTCGACCTTGCTCGACTAGAATACGCAATAATATGGATATCCAGAAACGAGCAACCAAAGTCTACTGTATGGGATGGTGCAGAACCCGCCATACATCTCGCTCGTGTCCAAATCGGAATAGTTGACCGTGTTCTTAGCTTTTTGTCTCTGGTGGCTATGTAATTTCTATTTTTTAGAGGAAAACGGTGAACTTTTGTACAAGAACTTTTATTTTATTCAAGTTATTAAAATTAAATTACAAAATTACAAAAAAAATTAAACCATTTCTATCTTATCAAAGATATTAAAATTAAATTAAAAAATTAAATTACAAAAGAAATAAAATTAAACTCAAATTTTATTAAATATAAAAAAATTAAATTACAAAAAAAATTAAACCATTTCTATCTTATCAAAGATATTAAAATTAAATTAAAAAATTTAAATTACAAAAATAAAAAAATTAAACTCAAATTTTATTAAATATATTAAAACTAAATTACAAAAAAAATAAAATTACAAAACTAAATTAGGGTTTAGGGTACGAAAATGGGGTGGGAAACCAAATTTTATTAAATATATTAAAACTAGGTCGATGCTCATGGGAACCAAGTACGACGGGCGGCGTGTTCTGCTACCGATTCCTCCTTCTTCTAGCTTCCATGGGTCGTGGAACCTCCAAGGGAATCGGGTTCTCGGCGGTGGGTCTGGTTCGGTGTTGCGATGATGACTCACCTTGATAAAATAATGACCCCGGAGGTGTTTGCATAAACCACGGCGGGGTGATCTATATCCGTCACGGTGAAGGAGCTCGGTAGAAAGAACTGCTCCCCGACGGCCCCTCCTCTAATCCCATATGCGACGTCGGCCTCACGATCGGCTAGCTAGCGGCAGTAGTCGAGAACGGACTCAACCCGGCCATGCATTCCAACTTGGGTGGGACCGGAAAAGGAAACATATACGGTTAGGAGGATACATATAAGGGTAGGGTACGCATCGGTATAAACGGTGGAGGTCGTGATGTCGGTGTTGTCGGCTAAACCGATGGGCCGGTGATTGTGTAGGTGCTTGTTCTTTGGGCCCATGGATCGTGTAGGCGCCGTTGATGGCCCCGCTCTTCACCCTTCTCCTTGGATTTAAAGGGCCCGACGTTCCTTCGCCGCGAATTTGCTGCGCCTCTTCTTCCGACAACAGATACGGCTTGCCATGGATCCTAAACCATGGCATGTACTCAAGACGCACGCTAACTCAGAACGATGATCGGTTCCGGATAGCTAAAATGTCATACCGCTTCTCCACGTCTCGATATGACTGACCAAAATCTTGGCCAATCCATGTGCAGCTGCCGTAAGTCCACTTTGTGCTCATCATTGAGCACCTCCGGTGGCACGGAGATCGGTTACTGGAATCCAAATTGTTACAGAACCCGATCTGACTGGTGCATCTCCACGGTCGCGTAGGTGATCAATGGGACCTTAACGTGCCAACTGTTCGGATTTTGGAAGAACTCTTCTGGAATTACCGCCCGATTTCTAGATCCTCGTACGGTGTCCATTGAAACTATATTAACATTACCAAAATATTAGTTATATACATAATATTAGAGATTACATACGAAATACTAAATTATAATAATGAAATTGAAACTTACTTGTGATTCCGACTGTTGGTCTAATAGAGTCAGATATCCTCAAGCGAGTTAGGTATTCCAACATGACTCACGAATGGTTCCACTTAATTAAATAAACTTTTAGCATGCACTTATACTATAAATCTACGAAATAATTATAAAATATAATATTAAATTTACCTCGTTATCAGTGAGAATGAATATGGCTGGTCGAGCCGAGGATGTAAAAATGGAAATCGAAACCATGCCCATGACTGCAGTAGTGATAGGCAACCTCCGATTTTGGCTTTACTCGTCAGTCGCCCGCATCTCTCGGTACAACCTCGATAGCACGGCAGACCCCCAATTCCATTCACCGGCTGCTCTGAAATCAACAAGTTTCAAGAGCCATCTCAGGTGGACGAGGTTTCTAGAGAGGTCCGGCATCAGATAGCCTCCAATTATCTGAAGAATGTATGCCCGAGCATATCGTATTCTTTCTACTTCAGTCGAACCCTCGTTCCGCTCCGGGAATGCGTCTCGTAACCAGGCCATATCGATTCGAGCTCCTTGAATTCTATCCGGAATGGCACCCAGAAGCTCAGAGTATACGGCCATCCAATCGGTAGATGTTGCGGACCCGGTGACTACGCACTGGCCCACCGGTAATCCTAATCAGAATCGCACATCTTCTAGAGTGATGGTACACTCTCCGCATGGCGATGGAAAGTGTCGTCTCGGGTCTCCACCTCTCTATCAACGCGCTGATCAAAGGCGGCTCCAACTTGAACCCCCGGCCTATTGTGGCCACGTGTCAAAAACCCGCTTCCCGCAGGTAAGTCTTGATCAATGGCGATGGGGGACCATGCATGTTGTGAATATAACATTCCAACACCGATCTATGACTTTTTAAAAATTATATAATTAAAATTTAATTAAAATTGCATAATTGAAAAAAAATTAAATAATATTGAACAATTAAAATTAAAACTTACCATTTGCATTTGCTCGACGGAGATGTGCTTGTTGTCTAGGCAACGTAATTCCCTACCATTGTAATCCGATAAAAATTTTAAAATTTTCCAAAAAAATATATTAAAAAAATTATAAAGGGCTTTTTTCAGAATAGTAAAGAACTATTTAGAAATTTGAGCGTAAATTTCAAGGACTTTGAGAGAAAATTGAGAGAATATTGAGAAAGGATTGAAGTGTGAAAAAATAAAGGGTTGGGGTTTTATACTTTTTTTTACTGTTAGGGCCCCAACGGTCAAAAAAATTGGACCATTGATTTGACCGTTGGAGGCTAAAGCGAGCCCCTTAGGACGACTTAGCTGCAGCAGATCCCCAAAACGCTTCGACGTGGGCGCGTTTTTGGGGAAAGCAATTTCCGTAAATATTCTTCAAACCGCACATTTCGTAATTTTCTTTATTTTTGGTATATATGGGATATTTACCCTTTAAGAAAAGACATAGACTAATAAAATTTAATTCGTTAAACTATTTCGGTACGTCTTTAATAATGATTATAGGGTAAACTATCAAAATAGTCACTTTTGTTTCTCTCAAGTTACATTTTAATCACTTATATTTGAAATGTTATGTTTCAGTCACTTAGGTTAATGTGTTGTAATATTTTAGTTACTGAGCCATTAATTGCCATTAATGACGTAACGATAAGTTAACGTGGCATGTTAAATCATCATTTCAAATAAAAATTTTAGGTTAAATTATACAATTGGATCCCATATTTTTTTCATTTTGAACAATTTTTTTCTTTTATGTTCTTTTTAACTTTCCCTTTTTTTCCTTTATTTTCTATTCTCTTTTGCTTCTCCCTCTATTTATCTCTTTTTTCCATCTCTTTTAACGTAAAAGAAAAAAATTAAATTTCTCAAAACGAAAAAATTATAGGGACCAATTGTATAATTTAACTTAAAATTTTTGTTTGAAATAATGATTTAACGTGCCATGTCAACTTACCGTTATACCGTCAATAAAAATTAACACTCAATGACTAATATGTAACATTTCAAACATAAAAGACTAAAATGTAATCTAAGGAAAAAAAAATAATTATTTTAATAGTTTACCAATGATTACATGGCCAAATGGAAGGAGAGATAAAAAAAAATAAACAAGAAAAGTGTAGTTGAATGACGTGTAGCCTCAGGAGGCTTCCATGATGCTAAACGTGTACACTTGAAAGTATGGATAAGTGTCTCTTCACTTTAGTTCAGTTCGCCTCTCTGTCCAGAACTCTCTCCACTTCTCCATCCATCCTCCTCTCCTTTCTTATTATATAAACGAATAAATCCACCCTGCAAGTTATCTGTTGAAAAGGAGCTTACGATCAAACCATGGCATCTAGATCAATTGTAAGTTATTATTTATTATTTTTACTTTTGATTTTCTCTTTTGGGTTGCATTAAAACTTGTTTCCTATGATAATTGCAGGGTTGTTTGAAGCAGTTGACGAATCATTTGCGAGGAAAGGCGAGTTATGCGACCTCAACGCCACCGAAACTGAAATCCTACTCACCAACAGCCGATTTTGGCTACTCTAAAGATGCTAACCCGCCAAAGAAAGTGAGGGGCGATATGGTGCCGGTGTACGTAGCAATCGGCATGATAGCGCTGTCAGCCTCACTGGGCCTTCACACAGTGGTGCAACAGCTGAAGAACTCGCCGCACGTGCGCGTTAACAAGAAGAGAAGAGAGAGTTTACCAGAGGTGGAGGAGCCTGATCGAGTGCTGGATGAAGCAGACAGGTTCATCAAGCAGTCGTTTTTCAGGAAAGTTGCCCATATTCAGAAAGATGACGATCACTACGCCATTGATGATCCAACACGGGCTGACATGTTTGCTGTCACTCCTACCTCGAGGGCTGAAACTCTGAAATCAGTTGGTGTTCTTGATGGTTAATGTTATATTTAATTTCCAGGCTTTTCTGGGGGAAGTTTTTAGATTTCTCCCTATGGCTCATCATCAAATGTTGTAAATATACAGTAAAATAATGGGGTGTCAATAGTTGGTTTGTTGCTTCACTTTGATGCGATGCTGTGTCGAATGGAATGTTGAAAAAATGGATTGTGATGGCCAAGAAAGTATTGATTAATCATAGCCATCCAACATTTGCTTAACCCGAGATACAGGCAACGGACTGTTCTATTTTCACGTGTAGAAATCCCCCGCCCCCGCCCCCCGCCCATCATCACACATTTTATTGTTAACAATTTAAAATGCACAATTTATCATAATATTGTTATGAGTTTTAATAATTTTAAATCGTCAATTTATTACAATTCAATTAATATTATTAATATATAATAGTATAATATATTTTAAGTAGGAAAGATTTTTTTTAATTTATTATTAAAATAATTAATAAATATATTGTTTTTAAGATAAATAACCCGGTTTGATTATGATGGTTATGACTTTAAAATTAATTTTGAAAATAAATTAATTATTTTGAGGAAGAGTTAAACGAATTTTAGTGATCAATTTGTAGGAATAATTTCGATAGTTAGAGCATAATTAATAATTTTAATTTTACATATATATTTTTATCATATTTTTTGACATAATATTTAGAATTTCTATATTGGTAATAATATATATTTCTATATTGGTAATAATATATATGCCAAGACTTGCACTTATACAAAGAAAAATATACATCAATTGATAAAGTATTGACAAGCTTGGAAGTATCATTAGTTTTCCTCTTCCCATATTTATTTTTGTATATATAAATTTCATAGTATAAATTTTGTTTAATTAAAAGTACATTTGGAGCAAATCCTAATACATTTGCGTACAAACCTCCTTTTATCCTATTTTTTATTTGTATTTTCTTAAGCTGCACCATTTTTTTTAGTTTAGGGTTCTTCCCATCCCTAAACCCAAAATTTTACTTAACCATACAATGGTTGATACAAAGAAAAATATATAAGATTAATATATACAATATCATTTACAATAATAATTTCACAGTATACATCTTGAGCTTAATGGTTGTCCAGCCTACATAAATAGATGGAGACATTTATTACGGTTGTGCCTGACGTTTCTACAAAGGCCATATCTTTTTGGTTCGCTTGTTTCTTTCAAATCCATCTCGAATTGGACTTGACTCTAGTCGACCTTGCAGCTTGCATCACAATCCCAGATTCGGTAGCAAAACATTGAAGATTTGATCAAGTTTGTACACATCATCCACGTATTTCATATAGTCGGCACAAGAAATGGCATATGCCCATATTGATACTGTCGAAACCATTTTAAAATCGAATTTTGAAAAGTGGGGATCGACTTTAAAAACAAAGTGGGAGTCGCCACCAATCTTTTTTACTTAGGTGTGATTGGATCACCTTGTAAAACGTTTTATTTTAAAACATTTGATTTTGGTCCGCGAAAACAAGAAAATAGGTTCGGGAGTTGGTTACGTATGAGGAAATGTTAGCACTCTCATAACGCCCAAAAATTGGTACCTAATAGATAAAATCATATCCGAATGTTGAAAATAAAGAAAGTTAGAAAATGTGGTCCTTTTATTAGAAAGAAAATCAAGACTTACTTATTACAAAGAAATAAAGTACTTTACCCAATAAGTTAAGTATAGCACCTCATGACTTTGAAATTAAGCTCGTCTTTATTTTAGAAAATTCTTACCTCAAGATGCAAGACGTCAAACCCAATAAGTTAGGACAAAACGCTTTGAATTCTGAAGAATAGGTTTTTTGATTTGAAATTGGTAAATCTCAGCTTTTTCTTAAATATATAAAAAGAGGGGATATGTGATACCTAAAGTTTCACAAGAAAAATCGAACCCAATAAGTTAGGGCAAAATCCTTCTCGAAATTTCCCAAATATCACATATCACCATATTTTGAAAATCCTTTGATTTAAAAACTATTTTTTATAAATAAAAAAAATGGTATGAGTAAGACATAGAATAATACATTATAACATACATATCAATTCAATCTAATTGCAAATTATATTAATAATAAATAATCAATGAATAATATAAAAAAGTTAAAGTAATATTAAACAAATATAAAGATACTTAATAATAATCATAATACATAATAAATAAAATAAAATAACTAATAATAATATATAAAGATTATACATAAAAAAATTAGCAAATAATATGTATAATAATTTTAAAAGACATTTATATACATGATATATGAATCATAAAAATTATATAAAAAATAGGTTATATATTATAATAGACTTTATACAAAACAAAATTAAAAAATAATACTATATAATATATAAATTAAAAAACATAATATAGTAAGTAATATATATAATAATATAAAATTATTAAACTAAGTAAAATAATATATAATAATTAAATATATATAAAATAATACATATAAAGTATAAATATAAACTATTAATAAATTAATAAATATAGAAAAATAATATAAAACATGATAAAACAATTAAAATAATTTAAAATAAAATAAATTAAGTAAATTAAAAATAAATAAAGAAATAGGGTTAAACAACAATTAAATGCATTAAAAGGATTGAATTAAAATGCATTAAAACACAGGGTTAAAATGGCAATTAAGCTTTTCTTAAAGCTGTAACGTTCTAATTTTAGCCTTCAAAGAGCATGTGGGATTAAATTAAAATAAACTGAAAAGTTTAGGGTTAATTTAAAATAAATGAAAAGTTAATTTGAACGAAATTAAAATAATAAAAAATTGTGGAAGGACTGAAATGGAAGTTACACCAGTCAGTGAAAACGTGCGGATCCTGCCTTCGGGTCGGGTCAAAGGGCGAGTCGCAGGTGTATGACCCAATTTTACCCCAACCAAAGCCCAAACAACAAACCAAAAAAAATCAAACCAAACCCAATTAACCAAGCCCAAGTAACCCTAACCCAACTAGACCACTAAACCGACCACTAACTCCACCACCCCACTAAACCGATCACTAACTCCACCACTCCACTAACTCCACCATCCCACTAACTCTATCACCCCACTTGCATGCATAAGTTGTAGAATTTGGCTATAAAAGCCATTCAAAACCATTGTAAAGGGGTTGGTTTTTTCTCTTGCTTTTTTCGGATAATTACGGATACACGAGAAATTAAACGTAAAAAGAAAAGAATTTTGAGATGATTCAAAATATTCAAGGTGTTCTTTTATTTTGTTCTTTTATTCATTTTTACACTTGTTTTTAAGAATAAACGCGAAAATACTAAAAAGAGGTAGAAACGCACCCATTTTGAAATCGCTGGAAAAAAGCCTTTTTAGTTTGGCCGTTGTGTATCAAGGGTGCCAGAAGACCGTTTTGGAGGGTGGGGATATTTTCCTTTAGCCCCTCCTTGTTACTCTGCAAGTTCTAATTGGTCCATCTTTTTATTTTATTTCGATTTTGCCCCGGATGCTTGTTTTAAATTCAATTTAGTCCCTATTCGCTTTACTTTCAAATCAATTATCTCTAAATATATATTCTTGTACTTACTGTTTTAATGTGGCCATTACCATTATTGTTTTTAATATTTTTTCCCTTTTGCTTTATTACTATTACTAGGTTCGTTAGCATTATTAGCATCATTTTATTTTTGCCACTATTTTACATGTATTATTATTATAAAAATCATTTTTATATTACTATTTATTATTCCTATTTTCATTACTATTATTTTTTATCACTATTATTGCATATATATTATTACTACAATTATACTTATTATAATTACATTTATTTTTACTACTACCATTATTTTTATTATTACCACTATTAATTTTAATATTATTACTATTATTTTCTTATTGATATTTTTATTTTTGTTTTTTCAAAATTCATAAAAAGGGTTTCTAAACGTAATATTTCGTGTTTGGAAGTTCGAGAAATTGTGCCCAATCGTCTTTGGGCTTCGATTTTTCGTTAAATGCTCGATCACTAAATATTCTTTAAAGATTTTGATCATGTTTTTGAAAATAAGCCAATGTTTCGTGTTTGGAAGTTCGAGAGATTCGTGCCCAATCGTGCTGGGTCTCGATTTTCTATTCGTCCAAACAACTAAATATCCTTCAAAGATTCTTTATCGTGTTTTCTTAAATAAGGCAATATTTCATGTTTGGAAATTCGAGGGATCGTGCCCAATCTTGCTGGGTTTTGACTTTTAGTTTGACCAAATAGCGGAATACCCTTTTTTAAATCGGATGCATGGATTTTGGAAATTATGGAACGATCTTGGTATTGAGGGTTTGAAACATCGTGTCCTATCGTGCTGGATGTGGTATTTCATCTTTTCAGAACAAGAGAGTTTCGATATCCAATGCGAGTTATCCAAACATTTTAAAGATTCATATTTTAAAATATTTTCTAATTTTCGATATTAAGGACATTAATCAATCAACACGGTACCAATTTTGGGCGTTATGAGGGTGTTAATCCTTCCTCGTATGTAATCGACTCGAGCCCATTTTCTTAAAATTAAGTAAACCAAAATGTTTTCTAAAGTGACCCAATCACACTTTAAAAAGATTGGTGGTGACTCCGTTTTTCTTTTTAAAGTCGACCGTTTTCCAAACAAAAAATGGTTTCGACGACAGCTTGACGACTCCACTGGGGCCCAATAAGAAAGTCAAGCCGTAAAATTGGTTGATTAATGTTCTTTTATCGAAAATAATTTTTTTTCCGTTTTTTCCATTTGCATGAGTTTGTATCGCGTCATATATTTGTTTTGGTTTGAGACACATGGGATATCTCTGCATTCATATTGCATGACCGTTGTGGTCACACCCTCTAAGTGGGAGCGAGAAGCTATGCTTTCGTGAGGTTTTCACCTCCGCATGAGCTAGGGAACTGCTCCTGGGATACATCCGTACCTATGGTTCCGTGAGGTCTTCACCTCCGCATGGCCATGGGGAAATGTATTCCCCTAAACCAAACTCTATCTGTATAAGCCTATAATGGGTGAGGATTGAGGAATCTGCTGGTTCAGGTACCTTTCCTTTAGAACTAAACCACATATAGTGAACCTTAAGAGCCTACCCTAGGTAGAGCCATGCTAAATCTTAGTGGTTACCCATACCGTGGTTTGACATTTTTACTTGCTTTGATTGCTATTATTCATGACTAACCTTTTTTTTTTGCCGTGTTTGCATATCATATCATATTAAAAGGCGTCGAATCCGTTTGGTTACTAATTTAGGAGGCTTGTTATGGAGAACTAATTCCTTGATAAAGTAGAGGATAATGCGTACATGTACATGGTCGGACTTGAGAAGGGATAGGCCGATATGTGACTCTGCTTTTATGTAAAGGATTTTGTTTTTAAATAAGTTTTCTAAAAGAAATTGAACCGAATCGATGCCTTTTATTTTGCATTTATATCATGCATTTGCATCACATCACATCATATGCATTAAATGTCATAAAAGAACCCTATTAACTGGAGATTATATTATAGTGACCTTGGAACATCATTACTACACACGAATGTGAAAACGGCTAAGGATATAATGAAAACTTTGAGCATCAATGCCGTATTCGAGGAGAGATCGAATGAAGGAAACCTAGGAGGCGTTCGCCCCTACGAGCCTGAAAGTGTTTTGAATAACTAGACTGTGAAGGAAACTCCTGTAGTTTTTAGAGCTAACACAGAGTAATGTTCAAAACACACTTGTTGTTTTAAGCCTAGAAACAACAAGAATCTTTTGTGAAATAGGCTCCTGTTCAAACATCTTTATTTTCAATAAAAATGCATTTTTGTGTTTCATGCCAAGCAAATATTTTCTCATTTTTTTCATGTCACGGTATATATCCTTTTGTTCTTTGGAATGTTCTTTCATTTTTCATCCATGATTATAAATAATCATTTTCAGAACCATTTATTCTTTGGAATTTGCCTTCGTACCTACAATAGGTACCCAGATATCGGGACATGAGCAACAGCATTACTGAGTCCCTTTTGAGTGAAATATGGGTCTAAAAGGATCTGAATATTTTGAAGATGTCAGAGATTACAACTTACCCATTGATCTGTTAAGATTGGTAAAACGAAATGAAAATAGACTCTATCGTACAAAGGGTCAGTGGAAATTGTGAGTCTAGGAAATGAGTGAAGATGGAAGCCTTGCCCTCCACTGAAACAAAGCAAGACGCCATCGAGTTATTCCAAGAATTCAAAGATGTCTTTACATGACCGCATCAAGATATGCCTAGGCACGAGGAGGCTATAGAGTGTTCGGAAAGACACATGCTAGAAGATTTTTGATAGCCAGGTTATGCTAGGAGATTTTTGATAGCCAGGTTGATTATAAGGTTCGGGTATTGCTGGTCTACCATGAAATGGAGGTTACATCGTTATGTCGTAAATGCCAAATTGAGAAGGCGTGACTTATATGCTTCCTCTATTTTTTTTCCTATACGTGGAGCATAGATGTTGCGGGGACGATCTCGTCAAAAGCATCTAGTCGATACATATTCATCTTCATGATTGTCAATTATTTCACTAAGAGGGTGAAGGACGGTTCTTATGGCAAAGTTACAAAAACAACCGTCATCAAATTCAATTTCAATTTTGAATGCAAGTTCGAGTTCAAAAAAAAAAGGAAAAGAAAAGAAAGAAGTTATCCAAAGATTTTGAAAGATGGTTGAAACTTGTAAAGATTAGCATAGACTAGTTACCATTTACCCTCTATGCTACTCGAATGTTAGCCAGGACCCTCACCGGGGCAACGCCTCTCTCATTGATCTATGGGATAGATGCAGTCTTGCCTATCGAAGTTGAGATTCTTTTTCTTCAGATTCTATCAAAGCTGAAGTTGGATAAAGCGGAAGGGGTTCAATCTCGGTATGATCAACTGAATCTGATCGGGGAAAAAGATTAAGAGCCATCCGTCATAGTCAAATGTAACAGAAGTGAATAATGTGGGCTTACAACAAAAAGTCCACCCCAGAGAGGTTCATGAAAGAGACTTGGTATTGAAAAGATCCTCCCTATGCAGAAAGGCTTCAGGGGAAAGTGGATGCCTAATTGGGAAGAACCTTATGTTGAAAAGAAGGTTTTTTGAAGAAGCATGGATACTAGTCGAGATGGATGGCAAAAGTCAGTCAAACACAATTAATGCGGACCCAGTCAAGAAACGCTTCGCTTATGACGGAAATAGGCCAAGGCAAAAACCCATAAAGGGCGCTTTGAGGTTTTTCGCAAAAAAAAAAACGGAGAGGCCAAGGTGGAAACCCGCAAAGGGCACTTTGAGACCAAAGGGGCTTTGAGTCTAAAACCCCCAAAAAAAAGGGCAGTTCAAATGGTGATCAAATCGTGATGGGGCATACAGTAGTTTCGCTACGCTTGAATTAACAATGAGGAAGTATGTTACGTCTTGGGGCATCGACAAAGTACTATGAATCCCCTAAACACATATTGAGCTTAAATGGTCCTCAAGAAGTTTGAACAAAGAAGCTCAGGCTGCGATATCTGGGGCACCTAGTTTCCATCTTACCCATTCTGAATTTGCTCATTTCAAGATACATTACCAATAAATTTCCTTTTTGATTGCATTTTGCTATCTTATTTATTTTAAGCTATACTCCTAATTAGTTTCTTTCCTGTCCATTATTATGGTCTTTTTCAAGCATTTTTCATTGAAATAATGATTACTGAACTACTAATGCTTTCACAAAAGAAGTTTTGCATATTACTCTGAAACTCTCTAAAAAATACAAGATTCCAAAATAGGACAATTGTTTAGAACTAACCAGGCTTAAAAGGCTCGGAGCACTTGAGATAAGGGCCTAAGTAGTGACGAGATCTTCAGATTCTCTGTTAGAAGTATCACTGAACAAAAGACATCGTCGGAGATGTCACCTTAATAAATGGCAAGCAACGATGTACCCAAGTGTTAAAATTGGATCATTTTCATGACATTTTGCACTCATTCATAACATTCATAATACATATAGTTAGGAGCATTTTTCATGACATCCTAATCATTTGGCATAAACATATACCCCATGAAATCCATTCTACTGGTGGGTTCCCTTAAAGACAATGCAGCAAAATTGATGGGAGTTACTGAAGGTTCTGAGACTTTATCCCACCGAAGAGGAGTGGAGCAGGTCAAAAACATTGAGCCTTAATTCCCTAGCGGTGAGGGTAATGGGCCAAAAATATCGATCTTATCCCACCGAAAGTGGAGGAACAGATCGAAGATGATGAGCCTTAATTCCCTAAGTAGTAGGGTAATAGGCTAAAAGCGAGATCTTATCCTCTCGAAAGGGGAGTGGAACAGATCGAAGACGATGAGCCTTAATTCCCTAGCAGTAGGGTAACAGGTTAAAAGCGAGATCTTATCCCACCGGCGGCGAGGAGTGGAGCGGATCGAAGACGAGGCCTTAATTCCCTAAGCGGTAGGGTAACAGGCTAAATAACCAGATCTTATCCCACCGGCGGAGTGGAGCAGATCGAAGACGATGAGCCTTAATTCCCTAGCGGTAGGGTAACAGGCTAAAGAAGCGAGATCTTATCCCACGGCGAGGAGTGGAACAGTCGAAAACATTGAGCCTTAATTCCCTAAGCAGTAGGGTAACGGGCCAAAAATATCAGATCTTATCCCACTGAGCAGGAGTGGAATAGATCGAAGACGATGAACCTTAATTCCCTAGCGGTGGGGTAACAGGCTAAGAAGCGGATCTTATCCCACCGGCGGGGAGTGGAACAGATCGAAGACGATGAGCCTTAATTCCCTAAGATGAGGGTAATAGGCTAAAAAATGATCTTATCCCACCGGCGAGAGTGGAGCAGATCGAAGACAATGAGCCTTAATCCCTAAGCGGTAGGGTAACAGTCAAGATTACAGATCTTAATTCCCTAAGCGGTGAGGGTAACAGATCGAAGACAACAGATCTTATCTCTACCGCGGGAGTAGAGTAGATCGAAAGATTGAAGCCTTATCTCCACCGGCGAGGAGGGGCGGGTTAAAGATCTGAGATCCTATCTCCACCGAGTAGGAGTGGGCGGATTGAAGACAACAGATCTTATCTCTCTTGGCGGGGTAGAGCGGATCGAAAGATCAAGCCTTATCTCTCTGAGTAGGAGTGGGCAGGCTAAAGATATAGATCCTATCTCCACCGAAAGGTGAGTGGAGCGGATTGAAGACAATGATCTTATCTCTCTGAAGCGGAGTAGAGCGGATCGAAGATCAAGCCTTATCTCTCTGAAAGAGGAGGAGCAGCTAAAGATATAGATCCTATCTCCACTAAGCGAGTGGAGCGGATTGAAGACAACAGATCTTATCTCTACTGAGCAGGAGTAGAGCAGATCGAAAAACTGAAGCCTTATCTCTACTAGGCGGAGGGAGCAAAGTTAAATATGCATATCCTAATTCCCTAAGCAGTAGGGTGATAGATCGAAGACGATGAGCCTTAACCCCCTAAGCAGTAGGGTAACAGGCTAAAGATAGCAGATCTTATCTTCACTGAGTAGGAGTGGAGCAGATCGAATACCACAAGTCTTATCTCCATGCATCGGCAATGGAGCAGACTGAAGAGTGCAGATCTTATCCCCACTGAGCAAGAGTGGGGCAGATAAAAAAATGGCGAATCTTATTTCCATGTATCGACGATGGAGCGATTTAAGCCACCACTCTAATTCCTAGCGGTAGGGTAACTGCCAAAGAATAGCGATTTTATCTCCACCGAGGTGAGTGGAATAGATCGAACAAAATTTCTATACCCTCAAGATGCAATGGGTCAAAGCAAGGCTACACCAAGAGAAGAAGCGCTAAGAAATCAAGACTCAAGAAAGCGGGCAAAATTGGCTCCTTTAGAATCTTTGCTTTGTTCCTGTTACACGACATTAAGCAAAGAGGGGCAGCTGTATGACCCAATTTTACCCCAACCAAAGCCCAAACAACAAACCAAAAAAAATCAAACCAAACCCAATTAACCAAGCCCAAGTAACCCTAACCCAACTAGACCACTAAACCGACCACTAACTCCACCACTCCACTAACTCCACCATCTCACTAACTCTATCACCCCACTTGCATGCTTAAGTTGTAGAATTTGGCTATAAAAGCCATTCAAAACCATTGTAAAGGGGGTTGGTTTTTTTCTCTTCTATTTTTCGGATAGTTACGATATACGAGAAATCAAATACGCAAAAAGAAAAGAATTTTGAGACGAATCAAAATATTCAAGGTGTTCTTTTATTTTGTTCTTTTATTCATTTTTACACTTGTTTTTAAGAATAAACGCGAAAATCTGAAAAAAGTGGTAGAAACGCACCCATTTTGAAATCGTCGGAAAAAGAAGCTTTTTAGTTTGGTAGTTGTGTCTGCATGGTGTCACAGTGACTTTCGCTTTGGAGGGTGGGATATTTTCCTTTTAGCCCTCCTTGTTACTCGTAAGTTCTAATTGGTCCATCTTTTTATTTTATTTCGATTTTGCCCCGGATGCTTGTTTTAAATTCAATTTAGTCCCTATTACGCTTTACTTTCAAATCAATTATCTCTAAATATATATTCTTGTACTCTTTGTTTTAATGTGGCCATTACCATTATTGTTTTTAATATTTTTTCCCTTTTGCTTTATTACTATTACTAGGTTCGTTAGCATTATTAGCATCATTTTATTTTTGCCACTATTTTACATGTATTATTATTATAAAATCGTTTTTTATATTACTATTTATTATTCCTATTTTTCATTACTATTATTTTTATCACTATTATTACATATATATTATTACTACAATTATACTTATTATAATTACATTTATTTTTACTACTACCATTATTTTTATTATTACCACTATTAATTCTAATATTATTACTATTATTTTCTTATTGATATTTTTATTTTGTTTTTTTTTCAAAATTCATAAAAAGGGTTTCACAAATGTAATATTTCGTGTTTGGAAGTTCGAGAAATTGTGCCCAATCGTGCTGGGCTTCGATTTTTCGTTCGTATGGATCACTAAATATTCTTTAAAGATTTTGATCATGCTTTTGAAAATAAGCCAATGTTTCGTGTTTGGAAGTTCGAGAGATTCGTGCCCAATCGTGCTGTGTCTCAATTTTCTATTCGTCCAAACAACTAAATATCCTTCAAAGATTCTTTATCATGTTTTCTTAAATAAGGCAATATTTCATGTTTGGAAATTCGAGGATCGTGCCCAATCTTCTTGAGTTTTGACTTTTAGTTTGACCAAATAGCGGAATACCCTTTTTAAATCGGACGCATGGATTTTGGAAATCATGGAACGATCTTGGTATTGAGGGTTTGAAACATCGTGTCCTATCGTCTTTGGATGTGGTATTTCATCTTTTGAACAAGAGAGTTTCGATATCCAATGCGAGTTATCCAAACATTTTAAAGATTCATATTTTAAAATATTTTCTAATTTTCGATATTAAGGACATTAATCAATCAACACGGTACCAATTTTGGGCGTTGCGAGGATGCTAATCCTTCCTCGTGCGTAACCGACTCCCGAGCCCGTCTTCTTAAAATCCGTAAACCAAAATGTTTTCTAAAGTGACCCAATCACACTTTAAAAAAGATTGGTGGCGACTCCGTTTTTCTTTTTAAAGTCGGCCCATTTTCCAAACAAAAAAATGGTTTCGACAGCAGGCGACGTTGTTTCAATTCCTATTGATTTAGGCAAAAACGACAGCGTTTTATTATTAATATATAATCCGATTTAAACCAAATAAAAATTTCATTTTGACTCTGTTTTGAAAAAAAAAGTTTAAAATTCTCTCTCGGGTTCCTCATAGCTCGTCCGGATTCTGGTTGCCAACATCTAGGCCACGCGCGTCACGTACCACTACGAGCGGTGGCCGGAGGCCAAACCTCCACCTTTCAAGCCCGTCAAAGGGTAATTTCTTCTCCTTTTGTACCTTTTTTACTAGTGTTTATACGCGCAAATGTACGAAAAAATAAAAAAAAAGAATATTATAAAAGAAAATCTCCTCTATAAAAAAATATCCTGTTTCAATGAACTTTTTACTTTTTTATTCTCTATATTTTCGTTTCTTTTTTTTGTCTCCTCCCCCCTTTTTGTTTACATATTAATCAGCTTTTATAGCTTTTTGAAAAAAAAAAAGAAAATCATATTGTTGCCATTCTTGCTGCGATCTTCTTTCCTTTCTTTTGCAGGTTTATAACGAAGATCTCGGCGGTGGGGTGACATGTCGCAGATCGTGGCGATGATGGCGACTAGTATGGAGGCTTGACGTGATGAAACCTAGGGTTTCAGAAACCCTTGGTTTCTGATTTGGAGTTGGGCTTTTTGGGCTCATCTGTGAGTGTTGGTTTAGTGGTTTAGGAATGGGTCTAGGTCTGAGTCAATATTTGGGCTCTTTGTTTGGGTTTCGCTTTTGGGCTTGTATTTGATTTTGTCTTTGGATCAGAAAAACTTTTGGACATTTATTTTGATTTTTCAGCCGGGCAAAATGGGCATTTATCTTGCCCTCTTTGCTCATTGTCGTGTAACGAGAATAGAGCAAAGATAATAAAAGGACCAATTTTGCCCGATTTTGGCCGAGCCCCGACTTTTTGATCCTCGCTTTTTTCAAATGACTTCCAATCAGAACTGCAACTTCAACAGCATTGGAGTTTCATCTTGATTTCAGTGCTTTTGATAGCTTCAACTTCATGAAGGTTGTATCCACTATCTTTTGATCTGCTCCACTGCAAACTCAGGGAGACCAGATCTGATATTTTCAATCTGATCCCTACAAACTCAGAGGGTGCCAGGTTGGTATCTTCGATCTGCTTCTTGCAAAGCTTAAGAAGGCAAGATCTGATGTCTTCGATCTATTTTACAACTTCAGGAATGCAGATCTGCTATCTTCAGTCTGTTCCACTACAAACTTAGGGATGCCAGACTGATGGTTAAATTTGTTCCACTACTACTTAGGGAGACAAGATTTGTCGTTTGATCTTAGTCCACTACTGCTTAGGGTGACATGATCTACAATTTTTGACCTATTCCCATGCTGGTCAGGGAGATAGGGCTAGTGGCTTAAATCTGTTCCACTACTGCTTAGGGAGATAAGATTTGCTATTCGATCTTGGTCCTTTACTACTTAGGGCGACAAGATCTACAACTTTTGACCTATTCCACTGCTGGTCAGGGAGATAGAACTAGTGGCTTAAATCTGTTCCACTACTGCTTAGGGAGACAAGACTTGCCGTTCGATCTTGGTTCCCTACTGCTTAGGGTGACAAGATCTACAATCTTTTGACCTATTCCACTGCTTGTCAAGGAGATAGGGCTGGTGGCTTAAATCTGTTCCACTACTGCTTAGGGAGATAAGATTTGCCGTTCGATCTTGGTTCCCTACTGCTTAGGGTGACAAGATCTACAATCTTTGACCTATTCCACTGCTGGTCATGGAGATAGGGCTGAAAGTGCTTTTGATATGCTTCCTGATGTTATTTTCAGGAAGACTTCATTCTTCGATCTGCTCCACTAACATCTCTAGGGAACAAAATCTAAACCTTTTGCTTTGCTTCCTTACTATTTTCAGGAAGACTTCAATATTCAGCTTGCTCCACTAACATCTTTAGGGAACAAAATCTGAACTTTTTGGTTTGCTTCCTTACTATCTTCAGGAAGACTTCAATCTTCAGTCTGCTCCACTAACATCTCTAGGGAACAAAATCTGAACTTTTTCAGGAAGACTTCAATCTTCAGTCTGTTCCACTAACATCTTTAGGGAACAAAGTCTGAACCTTTTGGTTTGCTTCCTTATTATCTTCAGGAAGACTTCAATCTTCAGTCTGCTCCACTAACATCTCAAGGGAACAAAGTCTGAACTTTTTGATTTGCTTCCTTACTATCTTCAGGAAGACTTCAATCTTCAGCCTGCTCCACTAACATCTCTAGGGAACAAAATCTAAACTTTTGGTTTGCTTCCTTACTATCTTCAGGAAGACTTCAATCTTCAGTCTGTTCCACTACCATCTCAAGGGAACAAAATCTGAACTTTTGGTTTGCTCCCTTAGTATCTTCAGGAAGACTCCAATCTTCAATCTGTTCCACTACCATCTCAATGGAACAAAATCTGAACTTTTTGATTTGCTATATCGTCCTCTGAGGGACATATCCTGTAAACCTAAATATATTATGGATGACTTTTGCATGAATGCAGAATGTCATGGGAATGACGGTTAGGATGCATGATTGGAATGGATCCGATGCTCATAACTAAATGATATTAGGGATGACATTTGCATGAATGCAAGATGTCATGAATTTTTTTTTATACAACGGTTAGGACACAATGATCGGCATGAATCAAATGCTCCTAATTTGAAATGAGAGAATGATCTCTATGGGTTGTCATTGCTCATATTTCCTCAAGGTTCTATCACTGATGCGCTATCATGCTTTCTCATTCAGCTGGTATCTTGGATAGAAAACTCAAAGAAACCATCATTTAGCTCAGCAAGCTTGCCCCGCTGTAATTCCAGAGTCAGCCTTTGCAACTTCAGGGGAATGACATTTGGTTTCTTTCATATTTCTATTACCACTCAGAGATATAGAACTTGTATCACTTTCAATCTGTTACACCATTCCTTGAGTGTAATGACTAGATGTATGTGTCTGAATGGATGCAGGGTATCCCAAAAATGATCCCCTTTTACACTTGGATTGACCTTGATCGTCATTTGCCGATATGGTATCACCAACGAAATTGCCTTATCCAATAAGAACTTGAAGAGATAATCATTTTCCAATGTTTTCAGCCCTTAGGCTTGGTGAGTTCTGAACAATAGTCATATTTCAGATTCCTCATATTATTTAGAAGCTTTTAGAGTAATATACGAAACTCCTTTTATGAAAGTTATTAGCCCATAAATCGTTATTTCAATAAATACTTGAAAAGAACATAAAATGGATGAGAAAGAAATTAGTCAGAGCATAGCTCGAAAAATAATTTAATCAAAGATAACCTGTGCAATAAAAGAAAATTGATTTGGGTGTATCTCAAAAGAATAAAGCAATCGAGATAAGGAATTCAAAAATGGGTAGGATAGAAGCTAGGTGCCCCAGATATCGCAGCCTGAGCTTCTTTGTTCCAACTTCTTGAGGACAATTTTAAACTCAATATGTGTTTAGGGGATCCAGAGTACTCTATCAATGCCCCAAGACGTAACATACTTTTTCATTGTTAATCCAAATGTTGCAAGACTACTGTGTGCCCCACTTTTATTCAAAATTTGAGCCGCCCTTTTCGGGTTTTCAACTTAAAACCCATTTGGTCTCAAAGCGCCCTTTGCGGGTTTTCGCCTTGGCCTCTCCTTTTTCTTTTCTTTTTTTTTTTGAATTTGGACTCAAGGCGCCCTTTGCGGGTTTTCACCTTGACCCTTTTCTTTTCAGGTAAAATCCTTCTTGACTAAACCTGAATTCACCAGATTGGGCAAGTCTTCGCCATTCATCTCGGTCAATATCGATGCTCCTCCAGAACAGGTCTTCTTTGGCATCTACTTTCTTCTAAAATCGTTTTATAGAGGAAAAGGTCCTTTTCAACATCAGGTTCCTTCGTGGAATTCCCTAAGATGAACTTCTTTAATGTAAGCTCGCATCATCTGGCCGTGACGAATAGCTTTTAATCTTTTCTTCAATTAGATTCAATTGGCAAAACTGTTTCTATTCTGCTGAGAAATGTGTTGCCCCAACAAAGGTCCTAGCCAACGTTTGACACTCATAGAGAGTAGTGATAGCTTCTTATGCCAATCTTTACAAGTTTTAGCTATTTTTCTTTTCTCTTTTTTTTTTTTGTTTTTTTGTTTGTTTGTTTGTTTTTCTTCTTTTTTTGGCAACTTTTGTTGTACTGTGATATGCTGCCAGATCTTTGGACAAACTGTAAACTTTGACTTTGTACAATTATTTAAACACGATTCTTTATGGCATTTGATCTTTTTTTTTTCTTTTTTTTTGATGAATTTGATGACTTTGACCTTGTAACATTGGCATATGAAGCTACTTCCACTCTCTTAGTGAAGTAAACGACAACTATGCCGATGAGACAGCATTGACTAAAAACTTTCGACGAGATTGGCCCCATCACATCCATGCCCCACATATGGAAAATTTGTGAAGAACTGGAGTAGGCATATGAATCTTGTCTCCTTTAATTCTGTATTTGAGGTATGACTGATACAATCCCCTTCCATGGTGAACCAACAGTGCCCGATCCTCTTTGGTTAGCCTGCTTCTTATTAGCCAAGGCATGTCCTGATATAATTGTGTGAAAACATATTTGTATTCTTGAAAACAACTCAATAATATCTTGCCTTATTTTTGTGGTGAGCTAGGCTTCAATTTTCCCTTTTTCCTAGGTTCATAATATCCAATAACCCTTTGTAGAGTAAGGTCTATTTTTTCATCTTGTTCTACCATCTTTAACAAATCAGAAGGTAGGTTACAATCTCCATCATCTTCAAAATCCTGAGATCCTCTAGACCCATATCTTGTTCAAAAAGGGAGTCAGTAACAATGTCGCTCATGACGTTGATATCTGGATACCTAGGTACAAAGGCGAATGAATCATAAGAATAAATCATTCTAAGGATGGTATGGTCATGAATAAAGAATGAAAGAATGTTTTTAAAAAACAAAAGAATGTACAGTATGAAATGTAAAGAATAAAAGAATATTTATAAAAAAAAAGATGCATTTCATTGAAATATAAATTTCAAACACGAGCCTATTTCACAAAAGAATTCTTATTACCTCTAGGCTTAAGGCAACAAGTATGTTTTGAATATTACTCTAAATTCATTCTAAAAATACAGGGATCTCCTCCACAATCCCATTTATTCAAAACATTCCCAAGTACATAAGGGCTTAGAAACTTCGTTCTCAATTCTCTCTTTGCTTTCGATTTCTTCAAGGGATCACAACTTTCTTGTCTCCATGATTGGGTAATGGGTTCTCTACAATAGGTGTATCATCAATCTTGACAACTCCCATCTTAAGAAGTCTCTCAACTACCTTTTTGAAGGCAGTGCAATTTTCTATGGAGACACCACATGCACGTCAAATAAACTTTGATATAGCTCCTTATACGTCATCGGGATTGGTGTAAATTGGAGCCTTTTAGTTTTTCTTTGGAGAAACCTGATCGTTGTTAGTTACCGTCCTTGGCTAGTTTATTGTAATTGGCTCCGAATGATTCATTTTCTTTTCCTTCTTCTTCAAGGCTTTTGAGGTTCCTTCTCCTCTTTCTTTCGTTTCTACCAGAACAATCGATTTGGCTTGATCCTTGCTCGAGTTAACACCCATTGGAGAGTAAACGATGTCTTCCTCCTCATCCTCACCATTTTCCACTAAGCCACTCATTTTTCCAAGTCCTCCGGCTAGTAACTGGGTTAGCTGGCCTATCATATTCCTTTGGAATTCCCTCATTTCTTGTTGAGTCTCGGTCAATTGCCTCTACATCTGTATTTGCATTTGCTCTATTCTTTCCAATCTTTGTTCCATGTTTTCCGAGTTAATCAAACATTTTACCTAATTAGAATCCTCTTGTAAAAGTATAATGCAAATGATGCAATGTAATGTAAATGCATGAATACAAAGAAAGAGAGGCGTTGACTCTGAATTCAGTTACATTAGAAAAACTTTACTAGAAAATAAATTTCTTTACACAAAACGGATCGCATACACACCTTTGTCCTCATAGTCCAAGTGAAAACATGAATCCTTCTTCGCAAAAAGTCAAGTCTTGCAAACTTCTAATAGATGCCTCCTCTAGCTCCTTTTGCTTGATCCGGATCATGACTCGCTCACTTGTTAGCTTCTTCAAGAATGTCGAGCCATGGTAATCTTCGAATAGTCTTGTCAACTTGAATCCTTGGGTGATAAGGTCTTGTATTCCTTCACGGACTATCAGTCTTCTCTCATTATATTCACTTGGACTATATTCAGATGACCGTATTATAATCTACTTTATAAAAAAAACCATTTTCTTATGACTAACTTTTCTATTTAGTAATCGAACTTGAAATCAACACATCTTTTCTATGATGTGAATGCAATGCAATCAAAACAAAAGAAAAACCGTTAGCACAGGAAAAAATAACATAGAACCTATCAGGGTGACCACTAGGGTTTGACATGGTTCTACCTAGGGTAGGCCCTTAGGGTTCACTATATGCGGTTAGCTCTAAAGTTGAGGTACCCAAACCAGCAGATTCCTCGATCCTCACCCATTATAGGCTCATATGGACCGAGTTCGGTTCAGGGGAATACATTTCCCTATGGCTGCACGGAGGTGAAAACCTCACGAAGACATAGGTACGGATGTATCTCGAAAGTGATTCACTATCCTGCACGGAGGTGAAAACCTCACGAAGGAGTAGCTTCTCACTCCCACTTAAGGGTGTGACCACGGCATCATGCAAAGGCAATGTAGAGCAATATATTTAAAACCACATACAACAAAAGAATCATATTTTTTAAAATCAGAATTTTAAATTCGAACAAAAGGACATGAAATTATCAATTTTACGGTCTGACTCTCTTGTGTCCCCAGTGGAGTCGCCAAGCTGTCGAAACCATTTTAAAATCGGGTTTTGAAAAATGGGGATCGACTTTAAAAACAAAGTGGGAGTCGCCACCAATCTTTTTTACTTAGGTATGATTGGATCACCTTGTAAAACGTTTTATTTTAAAACATTTGATTTTGGTCTGCGAAAACAAGTAAATAGGTTCGAGAGTCGGTTACATATGAGGAAAGGTTAGCACTCTCATAACGCCCAAAAAATTGGTACCTAATCGATAAAATCATATCCGAATGTTGAAAATAAAGAAAGTTAGAAAATGTGGTCCTTTTATTAGAAAGAAAATCAAGACTTACTTATTACAAAGAAATAAAGTACTTTACCCAATAAGTTATGGTATAGCACCTCATGACTTTGAAATTAAGCTCGTCTTTATTTTAGAAAATTCTTACCTCAAGATGCAAGACGTCGAACCCAATATGTTAGGGCAAAACGCTTTGAATTCCCAGAATAGGTTTTTTGATTTGAAATTAGTAAATCTCAATTTTTTCTTAAATATATAAAAAAAGGGGATATGTGATACCTAAAGTTTCACGAGAAAAATCGAACCCAATAAGTTAGGGCAAAATCCTTCTCAAAATTCTCCAAATATTACATATCACCATATTTTGAAAATTCTTTGATTTAAAAACTATTTTTATAAATAAAAAATGGTATGAGTAAGACATAGAATAATACATTATAACACACATATCAATTCAATCTAATTGCAAATTATATTAATAATAAATAATCAATGAATAATATAAAAAAAGTTAAAGTAATATTAAACAAATATAAAGATACTTAATAATAATCATAATACATAATAAATAATATAAAATAACTAATAATAATATATAAAGATTATACATAAAAAATTAGCGAATAATATGTATAATAGTTTTAAAAGACATTTATATACATAATATATTAATCATAAAAATTATATAAATAAAATAGGTTATATATCATAATAGACTTTATACAAAACAAAATTAAAAAATATATAATACTATATAATATATAAATTAAAAACATAATATAATAAGTAATATATATAATAATATTAAAATTATTAAACTAAGTAAAATAATATATAATAATTAAATATATATAAAATAATACATATAAAGTATATATATAAACTATTAATAAATTAATAAATATAGAAAAATAATATAAAACATGATAAAACAATTAAAATAATTTAAAATAAAATAAATTAAGTAAATTAAAAAAAAATAAAGAAACAAGGGTTAAACAACAATTAAACAGATTAAAAGGATTGAATTAAAATGCGCATTAAAACACAGGGGTTAAAATGGTAATTAAGCCTTTCTTAAAACGGTAACGTTCTAATTTTAGCCTTCAAAGAGCCTGTGGGATTAAATTGAAACAAAATGAAAAGTTTAGGGTTAATTTAAAATAATTGAATGAAATTAAAATAATAAAAAATTGCAGAAGGACTGAAATGGAAATTACACCATTCAGTGAAAACACGCGGATCCTGCCTTCGGGTCGAGTCAAAGCGCGGGTCGCAGGTCTTAAAACGACGTCGTTTCAATGCCTATTGATTTAGGCAAAAACGACAGTGTTTTATTATTAATATATAATCCGATTTAAACCAAAAAAAAAATTTTCATTTTGACTTTGTTTTGAAAAAAAAAAGTTTAGAAATTCTCTCTCGGGTTCCTCATAGCTCGTCCGGATTCTGGTTGCCAGCATCTAGGCCACGCGCGTCACGTGCCACCACGAGCGGTGGCCGAAGGCCAAACCTCCACCTTTCAAGCCCGTCAAAGGGTAATTTCTTCTCCTTTTGTATCTTTTTTACTAGTGTTTATACGTGCAAATGTACGAATAAAAAATAAAAAGAGAATATTATAAAAGAAAATCCCCTCTATAAAAAAATATCCTGTTTCAATGAACTTTTTGCTTTTTTATTCTCTATCTTTTCGTTTCTTTTTTTTTGTCTCCTCCTCCCTTTTTGTTTACATATTAATTAGCTTTTATAGCCTTTTGAAAAAAAAAAGAAAATCATATTGTTGCCATTCTTGCTGCGATCATCTTTCCTTTCTTTTGCAAGTTTACAGTGAGGATCTCGGCGGTGGGGCGACATGTCGCAGATCGTGGCGATGATGGCGGCTGGTATGGAGGCTTGCGGCTCGAGGAAACCTAAGGTTTCAGAAACCCTTGGTTTCTGATTTGGAGTTGGGCTTTTGGGGCTCATCTGTTAGTGTTGGGTTAGTGGTTTAGGAATGGGTCTGAGTCTGAGTCAATATTTAGGCTGCTGTTTCGGGTTTCTGTTTTGGGCTTGTATTTGATTTTGTGTTGGACTGTAAAAAAATTTTGGACATTTATTTTGATTTTTCAGCCCAGGCAAAAATGGGCATTTACAAATACCCTTCAATGTATGACTAGGCTCAAGCCTCAAAGGCGATGTTATTGAGCTACTCTGTTGCTCTTAAATGTTTGGCTCATAACTTCTCCAACCTTTGATGGAACCAATGTCTTTGGAACTTGTACCTTATCAAAAAAATCGGTTATTATCAATTAATAATACGGAGAAAAACATTAAATATCTTCTATGGATATAATAATCATGTACCCATGTTAATAACTTCTTTGCACTCATCCACATTGTGGAACTCTCTCATAAAATTGCAAGCAATGTGTTGGATGTAGTGTACGTGATAATTTAGTCCCTCATTGCCATACTACAACTATGATTCCTTTTCCACGATTAGACATCAAACATACACTAGTTTGTTTAACTACATATAGGTACAAGTTTCTTAAGAAAAATTCCCAAGACCCCATGTCCTCTTTCTTAATGATGGTAAATGCTATCGACAAGATTCTCCAATCCTCGCCTTGCACAACCACAATCAACAATATCTAGATGTAGTTCCTATACATCCAAGTCCTATTTGCTTGCACCACAGGCTTGCAATATGGAAATGCTCGAACACAACTCTCAAATGTCCAGAACATCTGGTGAAATATCCTTTTACCTTCAACTATTTGACTGGATGAATCGAATGCATCGGGAGTCTAAATTTAACCACCATACCTAGAACGAACTCCCACATCACAACTATTGATCTCTGCAGTTTTTGTAGGAATTGCCCCAATCACCGTACAATTCCTTCACAGCCTTTAGCTTCGCTTTCTATGTATTTAGGTATGTGACGGAATATCTGAATTAGGACTGTATATCAGCTATTAATATTGACACTAGAATTTTCGGATTCACTCTGACCAATAGAATTATGCATTTGCAAATAAACTTTGATTCCAATTTGCGATAATCCCACGTTAGTCGTGCAGTTGTGCATGTATGAGGACCCTTATATTTTCAAATTTCCTAAATTTGTTTCTTTTTCATCAGTGTTGCCCTAATCTTACATTTGCATCTTTCATTACCTTTCTAGAACTCGCCAACATATTTTGTCGTCATAGAAATGACAACATTGTAATCCACATCGATTTTAAAGTTATGCTCCTTAATTGCTCTTACAATGGCCTCTTTCGTCGAGAATTGTAAATCCAAGCATAAATTTCTAAGATGCACTTTAGAACGCATCACGTGGGTCGGTAATATATAAGGATATTCAAGAAACTCTACGACATGCATTGCATTTAAGTCGATGTTAAACATATGAGCCGTAGGTTCATATAGTGAAAGAACCAAACTGAGTCTGTTAGACTAAGCCCTAGTTTTAGCAGTATTCGGTTGGACGCCTTGGTCGGAATCAAAATCTTCTTCTTCTTCAACATTCGCTTCCTTCAACACATCATCTTTGTACGGATCACTAGATTTAGAATTATTTCCATCATTGTATGTAACATCAACAGACACTTCTTTTGCATTTGGCTCAACAACATTTTCGTTAAGGCCTAATGTTGTATTTTAAGGACACCCATATATAAATGGTTATGCAGAGTCATACTAATCCTCTAATGGGACATTTAGATTGAAATTCAACCAACAAATTAAAGATTGTCTCCATTGACACTCTGATGGCACCTCTACGTATGACTCTTGTAATTCATTTTGTTGATCGATGGGGTTGATGAAAATATTCACAATCTGTTTGGATGAACTATGTAACACCCCTAACCCGTATCCCTCACTGGAACCGGGCTACGGAGCTTTACCAGAGTTTACAGATCAAATAGACAGAAATTTCAAACATTTCATATCATCAAAACCAGTCATCAAAGCATCATTTTAATCCAAATTATAAACATACCAAATCTAAATCAATTTGCCTAGTTCATGAGCACTTAAACATAGAATTAAATTCACATGCACCTATCTAGATTTAGTTTAATTTACCATGCCATAAACACATATTTATATGTATAAAACCAACCAAAATTAAACTTATAACCTTATTTAAATCAAACCAAAAAATAACTATTATTTAGACACCCTAGGTACATGCCGACACAAAGGATAAACATCACCACATTTGAGTTCGGGATCGTTGTTGGATGCTAAATCGGCGATCAAAAGTTAAGTACCTAACCTGCACACGGAAACAAAACCGTACATTGAGTAAAACTCAATGGTATTTCTATAATCCGAATATTTAAAGACAAAATAATATAATAGGCACAATTAAATATTAAGCACAATTGAATATTTAAAATGCATATTTATTTATACAATAGCATTAACCATTCAATACTTAAATCATAAATACATCATTTTATACCATACTCAATTCTCATTATTTTCCATAAAATAGGTTCTCAAAATATATTACACATTTCACTTAAACAACAATAATGTCCATTCCATGTCCAATTCATGAATACACAATTCATGTGTCGCAATCCATATTTCAATTATAGTCTCATTTTCATTTCACATATAATATCATCCAACATCGGTCATAGTGTCATTTCATTTAATTACCCCTATTAACACGACTCTGACTCGGACGGATACACAGACCCAACCAAAACACATCAGTTTGGCACCCAGTGCCTCATCAGATAATTCGAAGTAATAATTTGACACCCAAAGGTCTCATCACCTAAATCGCAGAAATTGGCACCCAATGCCTCATCGAATTAATCCGAAGTAATAATTTGACACCCAGTGTCTCGTTGACTCGAAGTCGAAGAAATCTCTGAACTCTTCCAATCCTATGGCATGCCATCTATATCTGATTTAGCCCGATACAGTTAATAGGGTTTCAATTTCACAATTCAATAATAGTCAATATCAAATATCAATTTTCCATAAAATCACATATACAATGAATTCAATTCAATTCAATATCAAAATGTCATATACTGATACGAACTCTCCTCGGTGTTGATTCGAGTCGTTTAAGTTGCCCGATCGTAAAATTAAGTAAGAACAGGTTGTTTCGAAAATGGCTAAGAAGGGTTGAAAGATAGGTTCAAACAAAGGGTTTAAGGATAGTTTGGTGTGGATGGATGAATTCAGCTAAGGCTAAGATTGAACCAACAATATAGGTGATTGTTGACCTCAGTCTTAAAAAGCACTTAGGTGAGATCAATGGGAATGGTGATGGAAGTAACTTGGTTAACCTTGACCCACTATCCAGCAAGTTAGGAACCAAAGGTATGGTTGAAAGCTACACTTTGCAAGTGATAAGTTCGAAACAAGGAAGGAATGATGCCACAAGACTAAGTTTGATAAGTCAGTTCAGTCCTAGAGAGAACAAGGAGAGTTGAATTCTCACAAGAACAAAATAGTTCATAAATTGATCCAAAAGTTATAACCTTCAAATGTGTACAAAAACAACTATTTATAGGCTCTAAGATGCCTATTGAAATTCAGCATCTATGGCATTCACACACAATTAAAATGTTCACACTTAAATAATAAATTTGGTTCTTGAATGCTTCCCCAAATCCGGATAGACACATTTCTTCCCCAAATCTGTTCATGAATGCTTAGTCAAGAAGAAAGCTTAAATTCCATGAATGATCAGCCCTATATCTTCCTTCACTCCCCTTAGCCGTACATGAATGTGAAGGTGCCATGCATGTCCCTTAATTCTTGTATTAATGACATTGTAGGTGCATGGATGAGTCAATGATTCTTCAAATTCATTCCCCAAGCTGATGCATGAGCATTGTTGTTCAATGTGCAGAATTAATGTAGCTTCTTCTCCTTTGGATGTGTATGTATGCTTAACATGGAAGAAAACTCCATATGCCTTGAATGTTCATATGTCTTGCATGGAACATGCACCTTCAATTAATTGGACGCATTAATGATGGACTGGTTCATGAATTGTAGCATGTATCTTGTAAATTCGTTCCTCCCATTGTGCATGCATGTTGTTAATTCAATGAACTGAATTTATGTGTCATTTCCCCCCTTGGTTATAGAAGCTGATTGGACAAATTGAGATGTGAACATGGATTGATTCCACCTTGGGAAGCCAAATGTGCAGCTGACATTTTATTGTTGTTCCTTGAACAAGCTTGCTATCCAGCCAACCTACAACACTCATTTAAAGTCAACTTAAATTCACTAATAAGACATGATTTAACATCATTCAATTTGTCTAAACTTTAGACACAATTTATGATGTCTGAATAAAGACGCATTAAAATGCTATACTAAGTAAGGCATAATTAATAGACTTAAGACACATTAAAATGCTATACATAGGACACAATTAGTAAACTTATGACACATTAAATATGTTCAGATTAATGCATATTTAAGCCCAAATTAATTTATGACACAAATTAAAGACTTAAAATATAGTAACTAAAATAACTAAAAATAAATGAATCAAAGTCCTTATTTTCAAGCAGCCAAATTAACAAATTGAAATTAAAAGCTTCATTTTGCACTTGGGCCCTCGTTCTTGGGCCAATTCGATGTCGTCGAATTGTATCATGAAATGATGCGGCCGGGGTCGCATCATACCCTCCCACTTGAAAACGATTTGTCCTCAAATCGGGCCATTTACTCGTGAAAAACCCTTCTAGATCACGACCCGCTTTGTTTATGAACCTGACAATGTTGCTTCCAAAAACATATGAATCACAATTGGTTCAAAAAGAAAGTATGTGATTGTCATAACCTCCCTCTTTAGAAGGGTACCATTTCAAATTGTCACTTAAACAAGAATGAAACAAAGTAGTGACATGATGAATTATAATCACAAAAGAACTTTCCAAAATCCTATTCAAAAATTGAACACATAATCCAATACCGGGATCAAAAATAGAAGTTGGTCTTACCTTTTCATAATAAATCAAAAAGTTCATCGATGGAAACAAACCATAATATAAAAGTATGCTAAAGTTATAATATTGAAAAACAAAATTCCTCGGCTCAAATCCCTTGAACAATAATATAGAACAGTAATTTTCGGGATCAAAAACAAAGATTAGAATACACATATTTTGTTTTCATATTTAAAGACAAAACATCAAACAAAGAAAAATTGTTCACACAAAATTTAGGATGCTTGATTTCTCTCAATGACAAACTAGAATAACAAACTCCAAGTTTGAACACACGATTTTGTTCACTCATTCCAAAATGCAACAAGAGTTTCCTTTTCACCAATAATTCACACATGCTAAACGAACAAGATTTAGGCATACACACGTTCAAACAACCAATCCTCTCAAATTTCATCCGAACAAGTATATACTTACATGAGGATTTCGCACTAAGATTTAGAGAATTCACATTAACATCACATCAAATAGATCAAATGTTTTACGCGAAAACTCTTTATCACACATGGTCAAGTTTTGTATATGCCGATTTAGCCTAACTTCATCAACAGAATTACCATCACAAAACTTATCATAAGAAAAATTCTTCATGGCACTAGTTGGAACAAAATCATCAACACTAATCATAGGATGACAATTAACCAAATCAAAGTGAGGAGATCTTTCGAAAACTAAGTCACCAGCAATTTTCTCAACAACATTCAAATTTGATTGCTGTGATTCAATGGCTAAAGACTCCTTACCTTGCTTACCTTTAAGCACTTGTGGAATAATTTCACCTTCAACTTTACCTTTCTCGATCAATCGAAATCGTCTTTCATCAAGAAGGTGATGAAGTTGAAACTTATCAATTGAGTCTCTAGAAACCTGAGAAGAAGAAGTAATACAAGGACAATTCGCACGTTGGTTAGTAAAAACATTACTCACTTTTTCTTGTTCACTTGCATTTTTTTCACTCGCTTCTTTTTCTAACTCATTTTCAAATCCTCTTTCTTTTACCTCAACCTCTTTTATTGTTGAAAACTCACTTTAACTCTTCATTTCATTTTCTTTTTCAACAACAACACTTGATTCTTGCTCACCATCTTTTCTTTCTTCAATCTCTCTCTCACATGCTTTTTCAATCTCAATGTAATAGCCCAAAATAAGGCCTAGTCGAAACAGTGGTTTTGAGACCATAAACCCGAAGTAAAAATATTTAATTTATGATTGTTTTAGAGTCTATGATATGTTTGGGTGATGGTGTGCAAATTTTGTTAAGTAATTTCTATCGATAAAGTGCCCAATTTTATTATTGGGATTAAATTGCATTAATTGCAAAATATGAGTTCTAGAACATAAGGACTTGATTTAAATAGGGGTTTAAACTAGAGGTATTTAAATGGAAAATAGACCATCATATTTTGTTATGGATAAAACTAGTCATGGAAGGGTAAAAATTGAAGGTTTAGTAAAAAGGACATTTTTGTCATTTGGATGTTTTAAGGCATAAAAGACAAAATTGAAACCCAAAAATCTACTCATTCTCTTCTCCATGCTGCCGAAATTTTCAAGAAGCCGTGGCTAGGGTTTCAAGCTTTTTCAAAGCTCAATTGTAAGTGCATTTGATCCGTGTTTTTAATGTTCTTCGTATTTTTAAGATCCTAGAAGCTTAACCTTTCTATTTTTACCATTTATTTGCATGAAAAATGAAGTTTAAAAATTTACCCATACTAGATATTTGTGCATTTTGATGTTTAATGGTAGAATAACGGTGCACGAGGTTAGGAGAATGATTTTTGCTAAGTGATTTTCTTTGAAAATGGTTAAAACGAGTTAATTAGTAAAAGTTGTAAATGCTCCTAAAAGTGTGAAATAATAAGAATTTGAGGTTGCTTTGGAAGAGAAAAAGGTTCGGCTGACCTTGAATTTTATAGAAATTGATTAAAAATCATATTACGAGTCTAGGGGTAAAATCGTAATTGTGAGAAAGTTTAGAGACAAAATTGTAAATTTGCCGTAGTATGGTTTTTGTATTAAAATGAGTAATGTGAGTGATAATTAAGTGAAATGTGACATTTTAGATCAAAGAAATCGAGATTTGAACCAAGTACGGGGAAATGTCAATCAAAATAACCAATTCGCGTCGAGGTAAGTTCATATGGTTTGTCTATAGTGAACGATTACTAAATTTGAATTGAGATGATGTATTATTTTATATATGTTTGTTATCTAATCATGGCTTTATGCAAGTACGAGATTGGATTGAAGGATCAATTGTGAGAAATGCAGGGTCAAGTACATTCGTATTACGACTCGTGATGAATTGATGGAAAAGACCATGGTTGGACCATGGCGTTGAGTGTGCTGGTAATACCATGTCCGGACATGGCATTGGCCTTGTTGTGTCAAGATAAGACCATGTCCGGACATGGCATCGACAATCGAGATGAGTATGAGCTAGTGTAAGACCATGTCCGGGACATGGCATCGGCTCGAGACATGTGCTAGTGTAAGACCATGCAGGACATGGCATCGACACAGACGGAGGAGAGTCAGTGTAAGACCATGTCTGGGACATAACATCGGCTCGAGATGAGTGCCAGTGTAAGACCATGTCTGGGACATGGCATCGGCAGTGATATGTGATCCCATGTAAGACCATATCTGGGATATGGCATTGGTGTCCTACCAGTACGTAGATATCCCAACATCCCTAATATTACAAGTAGTTCAATGGGAAATTCAAGGAGTATGCTCAAGATAAGTAAGAGTAGGATATGTGAGTATTATGACTAGGCACAGGTATGTATACGAGACTCATAAATAATGTGCTCGGATTATGATGCATTATTGATAAGGATACAAACGAGTAAGATGTGTCTATGATCACTTGATTGTTATGTGCCAAGTTATAATATGTGTTGGTGTAAGTGTGCATAAATGAAAGTGAACACAAAGAATAAATAAATGAGTGAAATTGACATTAAAACAGTTGTGGGCAGCAACATTAGTATAAATTTGAAAAATCACAAAAAATGGTGGAAATTGAATTAAAGGCTGGGTGAGATATGAAATTAAAGCTTAATGAGTCTATTTTTTTATAAAGAAAAACAGTAAGCAAAAGAAGTGTGAATTATGAGATATTTGAATTTCAGTGAGACAGGGTTAGAATGAGTTTTGGAATCCCCTATTCCAACTTTGGAAAATCAGTAAAAATTGTACAAAAATAATTATAGAGTATAATTCATATGCTTGAAATCATAAATAAGTATATTTTCAATTGAAATAAATTATAACACCATATGAATTTTATACGAGGATAAGACTGATTCGTAGTGAAGAAGTGTTAGAACTGTTGGACAGTGAAATAGGGGTAAATTTAATGAATAAACTGTATTAATTGGCTAGACCAAAAATTTTGAAATTTCTATGGTAAGAATTTATGTGAGTCTAGTTTCAGGAAAAATTAACGGTTCTTCATTCGGAGCTCTGTATCTCGAGAAATAAATAATTTAGTGACAGTGACTCAAGTAGACAGATTAATGTAAACATGAGTAAGAAGGTGTAAGTATGTGATATAATGATTATATCATCTTAAGAAATTACTGTGAGGATTTACCCACACAAGTTTATTAATTTCTTGTTATTTTCATATGAACTTACTAAGCATTTATGCTTACTTCCCTCTCTTTCCCTTGCCTTGTAGTATCGCCAAGTTAGCTCTGGGATCGGTGGACGCCGAGATTCGCTCACACTATCAATTGAAACACTTGGTATATCTAGATACATTAATTTTTGGGTTATAGAATGTATAGTAGGCTTGATCGTTTTTTCATATATGTCATATTTCTTATGGCCTAAAATGTTGGCCCTTATTTAATAAATGTTCATTTTGATTAAAGCTATCTAGAGATGGACAATATTGATGGTTGTTATACGCCTATGATGTGGTTATTCATGTATGTGGTAATTGCATAATTGAGATGTTGTGGATGTGGTTCACAAATGATTTCATGAATGACAATGTGTATGGGAATGTGTATGCAAAATTGGATATTCAGATGTCCAATTATAGGATGATACATGTTGATGAAATGGATACAAGAGAGTTTGCGTTTTAGAGTGGGGAACTGGCTTGGAAAATAGCCAACTTCCAGGCCACATGGGCAGAGACACAGCCATGTGTCTCAGCCATGTGACAGACACGGCCTAAGGGCACGAGCGTGTGCCAAGGCCATGTGACCCTATTTTGATGATGACATCATAAATAGAGAGTTGCACAGGTTAGAGACACGGAGTGTCCTGCATCACACCAAGGCAGGACCCTGCTTTTGACAAAATTTTTTAAATTTTTCCCAAAAGTTTCCAAAGTTCTCGGTTTATCCCAAACCATCCTAAAGGATGTTTTGAGCTTTATAAGCCCATATAAGTGACAAAATGCATGTGTTAGAAAAGTTTTAAATATGACGAAATTTTATGACCCGGTTTTACATGTTCAAGAAATTTTAAGTTCGGTAACGCCGTACCTTGTTCCGCGTTGGATACGGGTAAGGGTGTTACACTCAATCTCTTTTCTTTCTTTCATTTTCATTTTATTTTTCGATTTCTTCTAGTATTCGCCATTTTCTCTCATCAACATCTCTTGTCTCTCTTTTCTTTTATTTCTTTTCTCTTCCTGCTCATTACAAGATGAAGATAACAAGAAAGATTCAGAATGAAAAACCTTTCGTTGGGAAAAAGAGGAGGGATCTACATACAAAATACGATTATCTCTTCGAGATTGAACCTTCAGGGATGAATACCTTAGTGCATACGAAGAACTACTTGGACCTTCTCGTTTGTCACCGTAATAGGCTTCAAACTCAAAGCTTGAGTTATTTCGACTCGAAGTCCTCGTTGAATAGGAATCTCGATAGGGATCTCTTCTCACGTAATCATTGGACGTTAGACTCCTTGACGATCTTATTTCCATCATTTGACTTGAAAAAAATCACTCTCGATGGTAGTAAGATGGGATGTAATGCTTGCGCATCATGCCTTTCATTTCGCACTGTTGATATCGGCGCCTCCGCTTCAGATCCCACTCGTGGTGAATTGATCCCACCAAATCATGGCATAATCGGAGAACTCGTTCGACTCAAGTTTCACCTTCTTGCTCTCTGAGTGGTTGTGGCACTCGAAGACCAATTTGATTTTCCTTTCCTATTCAAGGCATGCCTCCGGGTCAGATCTACCTTGAAATGGTGGAATGGCTAACTTGATATTCTTCAAATTGTCATCAACACGCTTCACGCCGCTAAAGCCTCGGCTTCTATGAACGATCGCTTTCGCTTTGATTGGATGCTTGGTATGATGGATCGATAAACCACAATTGGCAAGAATATTCCTTTCAAACTTAGAGACATATTGTTTGAACCTCACCACAAATTCCTCACGCTTCACTCAAAAGAAAAATAGATGGCACTCTCTCGTGTTTGTCGTAATAGTCCTTTCAACCCTAGTCAGAATAGTGATTTTGGGACCATAGATCCGAGTTAGAAAAATATTTTAATATTATTTTCTATGCTTGAAATATGCGATTGAGCATGTGTGAAAGTTTTGTGAATTAATTTGTCTGTTTGTGTGCTTAATTAGAGAAAATGACAAAATTGCATTTAATGCAAAATTTGCATGCTTTATGAAAAGGTATCTATTTGTTATGGCTTTTATTATATGAAGTCCTTATGATGTTATTATGCCATTATTATGTTAGTGGACAATTATGCCCATAGTTTAAATGTTTAACCATTAATATTCATTAAGGGTAAAAGTGAAATTAGACAAATAATATGAATTATAATAAAACAAATATGAAAATGGTTGAAGTGTGTTCATCTTTTGTGCCGAAAATATCAAAGAAAAAGAAAGAAGAAAAGCTTTAAGGGTTCGACCATCACTAAGCTTAATTAAGGTATGGATTTTGATCGGTTTTTGATAATTTCTACGTTTTTGTAATCATTGCTTCGAGTACTACAAAACCCATGCTTTAATTTTGGAAATTGATGAAGATTTTGAAATGTGCCATTGATGAATACATGAGTTTTTTATGTTAGTTGATGAAATTTGAAATATATGTGTTAGATTAACATGTTTTGTCTTTGGATTTTGGTGAATTTGAGTAATTTGAACTAAATTGAGAAGATAATATTTTGAAGCACTAAAATGTGAAATAAATGAAAAATATGGGTTTCTAGGGACCTATAGAGAATTCGGCTAAACATGGGTTATATTGAATTATGTATATTTTGTGATTTTGTGAAATAAGGACTAAAATGTCAAAATGTGAAAATATGAGGGCTAATTTATAAATTTCCCTAAATGTGTGTTTTTGGATTGAATTGAATGAATTGGTGAATAAATGAGTTAAATTTGAATATGTACAGAAAACGGATTTAGACCGAGGGAAGTCGAAAGTGATCAAGTAGTCGAATCTGTTCGTTTAGTCCGAATACGAGGTAAGTCTATATAAAAATAAATGTATTTGAATTGATTTACTAATGTTCGTATGAAATTAAATTGTGATGATTGTCTACAAAAAAAATATATACATGAAGTCCGAGAAAATATCGACAATGTGTCAAAATCCGAAAAGTCCCGTACGAACCTAAGAATAGATAGGATATCATATGTCATGACATAGGTTTCCGATATGTGATATCATGTAAGACCACGTTTGGGAAGTTGGCATCAATATGACATTTACGTGTAAGACCATGTCTGGGACATTGACATCGTATTTGATTCGTGTAAGACACTGTTTGGGACAGTGGCATCGATATTTGGTTACATGTAAGACCACGTCTGGGACGTTGGCATTGTACGATTATTCCGAGTATTCCGATTATCCTATTTGATTCCGAATGGTTCAACAGGAAAATTCGAGAAATGAAAGAATGGGTGAAATGTATAACTGTTTCAGGTACGTCTGATGCGTATGCTTTGATTAAGCATAAAAGGTAAGCATTTGTGAATTTGCAATAGAGAAATATGTGCATAGATTCAATGAGACAAAATGTGATGTATGTATGATTGCGTTATGAGCAAAAGAGATACTTTCAGATGTGAATTGTGGGTAAGCAATGGCTAAATAAATGAGCCAAAGAAGAGTTATGAATTTACAATTGAGTAACATTAATGATCTTATATTTGATATGATTATGTGTACTATATGTTAAGTTTATTTGTATATGGCTTACTAGGCTTTTGAAAGCATACACTGTGTGTGTTTGCTTTGTTTTATAGATTGTCAAAGCTACGAAAGGCTCAGGGATTATCGAGGATCATCACCACACTATCAAACTCTATTTTAATACCTTTTGAATGTGTACATAATTAAGTATGGCATGTATAATCTACTTGAAATGGTTGATGTTTGAGAAGTGTATATAGTCATGTGATATGGCTAGATAGTTGAATGTGATGTGAATGAGTAGTCATGTTATATGATGCATAGTTTGGAATGTTTTGATGGCTAATGAGATGATCAAATTGATAATATGTTTTATGATGCAAAGCTAGTTTATTATTGATAATAGATTATCATAATGAAATGGTAAGTTTGTGATGGATTATACTTGGAAATGCTTGTGATTAGATTGAGCTACATGGTATATAAGATGTTGTGTTTGAAATGTTCTTGAATGGGTAGAAAAGATGGTCAATTTGGTGTGTTTTGGGTTGCCATAAGTGTTTGGAATGATGCTTGTATGTGCTTGTAGGGTTAACCCAAAGTGTGGGTGGCATTTTGGCTTTGCAAATGGCCTATAATTGCCCACACGGTTGAGCACACGGGCGTGTGGCTCGACCGTGCTCTTCGTGGTTGTGTTTCAAATCAAGTCGACTCGACCATGGGCTAGACACACGAGCGTGTGATTGGCCGTGTGAATCAAGTCAGTGATGACCACAGGCTAGACACACAGGCGTGTGACTGGCCGTGTGGTGCAAGTTAGTAGTGACCACGGGTGAGGCACACGGGCGTGTCCACGGCCGTGTGGACAAGTTAGTATGTATGCCCTGTTTTGACACGACTTAGACACACGAGGCGTGTTCGAGACTGTAGGAGGCACACGGCCCACCACACAGGCGTGTAACCTCTGTAGCTTTGAAAAATGTTTAAATTTTTTAAAATTTCGTATGTGTTCGGTTTCGTCCCAGCCTCTTTCTAAAGCATGTTTAAGGTCTCATAGACCTAAATAAGGGACATTTTGATTACATAATAATTAGTTACAATGTGAAATGTTTGTAAAAGTTCTGATTAGTCCGGTAATACCTTTAACCCTAGACCGACGATGGTTACGGGTTAGGGGTGTTACATTTGCACTCTTTAATGGCTTTTTCTTCTCTCTAATGCTCGCACTATACTCGTGCCTTTTTCCACTCGCTTCCCCTCTCATAATTTCGTAAAAGACTCGTTTAGACTTATAAGCTAGTCTAGGGGTCGACTTCAAAATGGTTATAATGGTTGATGATGTTTCGGTGTTGGGAAGGCTAAAAGAAAAAAAAAAGAACTGGTAATGTGGCGAAATGGGGTTGATTTTGGGAAGAAATGGGTTTTGATGATCGAGAACAAATTTTTAAGCTCTTTCGAAACAACTTCTTCTTTTTTTTTTTTACAATATGTAAACAGCACACTTTGTATTGCACTTTCTTGTATTACTTTTTTTAACAATTTTTTCGATTTTTTTCAATTTTTTCATGAACTTACTCCGGATAGCTATAAACGTCTGCAGATTCTCAATTTTGCCACTGGTACCAAATGATACGAACTCGCCTGGTGTTAATTCGAGTCGCTTAGGTTGCCTGATTGTAAAATTAAACAAAGTTGTTTTGAAAATGGTTAAGAAGGGTTGAAAGATAGGTCCAAACAAAGGGTTTAAGGATAGTTTGGTGATGGATGGATGAATTCAACTAAGGCCAAGATTGAACCAACAATATAGATGATTGTTGACCCGAGTCTTAAACAACACTTAGGTGAGATCGATAGGAATGGTGATGGAAATAACTTGGTTAACCTTGACCCACTATCTAGCAAGATAGGAACCAAATGTATGGTTGAACGCCACACTTTGCAAGTGATAAGTTTGGAAACAAGGAAGGAATGACGCCACAAAACTAAGCTTGATAAGTCAGTTTAGTCCTAGAGAGAGCAAGGAGAGTTGAATTCTCACAAGAACAAAATAGTTCATAAGTTGATCCAAAAGTTGTAACCTTCAAATGTTTACAAAACAACTATTTATAGGCTCTAAGATGCCTATTGAAATTCGACATCTATGGCATTCACACACAATTAAAATGTTCACACTTAAATAATAAATTTGGTTCTTGAATGCTTCCCCAAATCCGAATAGATACATTCATTCCCCAAATCTGTTCATGAATGCTTAGTCAAGAAGAAAGCTTAAATTCCATGAATGATCAGCCCTATATCTTCCTTCACTCCCCTTAGCCGTACATGAATGTGAAGGTGCCATGCATGTCCCTTAATTCTTGCATTAATGACATTGTAGGTGCATGGATGAGTCAATGATTCTTCAAATTAATTCCCCAAGCTGATGCATAAGCATTGTTGTTCAATGTGTAGAATTAATGTAGCTTCTCCTCCTTTGGACGTGCATGTATGCTTAGCATGGAAGAAAACTCCATATGCCTTGAATGTTCATATGTCTTGCATGGAACATGCACCTTCAATTAATTGGACGCATTAATGATGGACTGGTTTATGAATTGCAGCATGTATCTTGTAAATTCGTTCCTCCCATTGTGCATGCATGTTGTTAATTCAATGAACTGAATTTATGTGTCATTTTCCACCCTTGGACGTTCATAACTTTATCCTTGCATGTGTAGAAGCTGATTGGTCAAACTGAGGTGTGAAAATGGATTGATTCCACATTGGGAAGTCAAATGTGCAGCTGACATTTTATTGTTGTTCCTTGAACAAGCTTGCTATCCAGCCAACCTACAACACGCATTTAAAGTCAGCTTAAATTCACTAATAAGACATGATTTAACATCATTTAATTTGTCTAAACTTTAGACACAATTTATGATGTCTGAACAAAGACACATTAAAATGCTATACTAAGTAAGACATAATTAATATGCTTAAGACACATTAAAATGCTATAAATATGACACAATTATAAACTTATGACACATTAAAGATGTTCAGATTAATGCATATTTAAGCCCAAATTAATTTATGACACAAATTAAAGACTTAAAATATAGTAACTAAAATAACTAAAAATAAATGAATCAAAGTCCTTATTTTCCAGCAGCCAAATTAATAAACTGAAATTAAAAGCTTCATTTTGCACTTGCGCCCCTCGTGCTTGGGCCAATTTCGATGTCGTCGAATTGTATCATGACATGATGTGGCCGGGATCGCATCATATACTCACATTAACTACTTATCATAAACAATAAATAAAAATACAATAATTAATAACTAGTTTCGGATTATAGAAATACAAACAAAAAATTTCGAGCTATTCCTCATCAACTTTATCTTTTCTCTTTTTAGTCGAGGATTCCGGTACGACGTTAGCTATGGAATTAAAACAATTAAAATTCATCAATATAACATAGTTCAATTTCATATTGAATATTTCAATTTTTACTCAAAATTTGCCTAATTTCCAATTTAGTCCCTAAACCGAGACTAACTTTTATTCTTCACATTTAATTCTTTATTTCCATGCAAATTTCACTTTAGACTAAATTCAACTCTGTATTTTTACATAAATCCCTAAATTTATAAATTTTCACAATTTAGTCCCTATTACTCAAAATTTACAATTTATTCTACAATTCAATCATTTTCATTTCTAACTTGAAAATCTATCAATTTAATCCATAATACTCAAATTATTCAACATAAACAACATTTAAAAACTCAATAATTTCTAAAATTTTGACATGGGCCGGGTAGTATTTAATACTGAGATTTCAAAAACATAAAAATTACAAGAAAATGGACTAAATTGACTAACCAATTGAACTTTGAACAATTGAAACGCTAGCTTTCTCCTTTCTTCTTCTTTCTTTTTCTTTCTGTTTCGTTTCACTTTGTTTCTTTTTCTTTTATTTTGTTTTATTATACATTAATTTATTATAATATAATATAATATATATACTTAATACTTAAGTTTTTTATTTTATTATATAAATATATATAAAATAAATTCACAAATATCTTACTTATGCCGCCTCAATTAATGTCAATGGCATAATTTCTTCTTTAGTCCCTTTAATTTTTCTTTAATATATAATTCAACTTTCACCATATATGCAATTTAGTCATTATACCTAATTACTTTTAATTCAAGCAAATTCACTTAATTGAAACCTAATTAACTACATTAACTAGCTTCGTAAATATTTATTAATAAATATTTACAAGTCTAATTTACGTGAATGAGTCCCGGAATGCATTTTTTTAATTTGATCCTTCTTAATTAATTAACCATCAAGCATTAAAATTTGTTAACTAAACTTTAATACCACCTTAATAACACTTCGTAAATATTTATAAAAATATTTACTGCTCAGCTTATAAAAACAAAGTCCAGATACCTTATTTTCTAAAACCACTTGAATTTTTTTAAACTAAAACTACTTGAACTTAATAAATCACTTATATAACATAAATTATCAAATCAAAACTTTTTAAAAATTACATTTGACTCAAATATTAAATAATAATATTTACTAACTTACTCGTTGGATTTAATTGCCCCAAAACTACTATTTTCGATACCACTAAAAAATGGACTGTTACAAACTAAAATTGTCAACAATCGCATTCACCTCCTCCTCATCGTCCAACTCCACATATAATTTAGCCACATGATTTTTAGATTTGTCATGAACTGCTATCATTATCTCTACATCTTCACCATAAAAAATCTGAAGGTAGCTAAATGTGACAAGATTTAATGACGTTAGAAATCTATAAAAGATCGTAGATATTGTCCTCTCACTAGGGATAAGTAAAACTCAATGCGATTCAAAAAAATAAAAAAAAATTTGAATTTCTAGTTAATCAAATCGAGTTATTCAATTTTTTTGAGTCAACTTGAATAAGTAATTTGAGTTTTGAGTTCAAGTCGAGTTGAATTTTACATTCGAATAACTCAAATAATCTGAATAATTTGAATAACAGATTGATGTAAATATCTCTTTGGTCGTTGTCAATTTTGAAAATGAGCAAATTGGCCACTCTCAACAAAAATTACAAAAAAAAATTAAAATTTTAATATTCAAAATATTTATAAAAATTTCAATATATATTTTAAAAATTATAATTTTTAAAAAATTAAAGAGTATATAAAGAAAGTTAAAAATTTTAAAATTTCAGAATATAATAAATTTAGTGACCTAAATAAGTTAATTAATGATTCAAGTTTCCATACCAAAGCATTTTTTTCTTATTTTGCTTTGAATTTTTAAAAATATATATGGTTTCATATTTAAGTGTTTAACATGGAATTGGTTATACTGTAATAAAATATTAATTTAACATATTTAATTTTTTAATTTAATTGAACAAGTCCACTCAATTCGACTCTACTTAATTTTATTTCACTCGACTTTGATTCGAAAATTTTCAAATCGAGCTAGAATGATAAAATAGGATTCGTCGACTTGATTAATTTAAAATTTTTTCACTCGATTTGATTGAACGCTCATCTTTACCTCCCACAATATGCTTAAATTTTATAGCTAATCTTCAATTTCAACCCTTCAAGATCAATTTTTTTGTTTCAATCTCGCACTAATCTTATGCCTTGATTCGAATGTAGCTCTGGTTTTGTCGGTTTCTCGAATTTGTTTGTTGTAATACACCAAAATTGCAAACTGGTTATCTGCAAAAGACACTAACTTATTAGTTTAAAATCATCATATTCATATAATGAATTAAAAAAAATTCTTTACCTAAATCTCGAGGATTTTTGTATTACAAATAATACTTCAAACTCCAACTTTTATCTACAAAACTATTTCACCTTTTTTTTTTTTTACCTCGGCTTGATTTTATAGACTTTAATATAATTTAAATTTTTATTTTATTTCTATTCTAGGCGAGAGAATCTGGTCCATTTTGTCAAATTAGTCTATCAAATATCGGGTTCAGTGGGCCTGAAATGCCTTGAAAATTGATCTGTTGGAATTGATTCCTCATTTCTAGTCTGATCGGATTTGACCACGTCCTGGTCTGATTTGACCGGCCCTGTTCCATGATTTCCAACACTTAAAAAATCGTTTTTTTAAAAATACTCAAAACTTTTAATTATTTATGAAAATGACTTACTTTAAAAATTATGTATGTAAATAACTTGTTTTGAATAGTAAACATAAGTGATCTCATTGTCTTTGGCATCACCACCTCCATTTTTTTTAAAAAAATAATTTTTTTAGGTGTAGTCGTTGCCAATGACGGTATTGGACTGAAGTATAGTTATATAAAACATTTAGAGACCTGATAAAATAATTACCCTTTTAGATTGAATTAAAAAAATGGTGGTGCTACTCCTCTAGCCACACCAATTAAATACTTTTAAATTTTTGATCTATTTGCATGTTAGATTTGTCCCCTTATGAAATTAAATTTAAATAGTCTTTAAAATATATAAAAATAACAAAATAAACCTTTTCAATTTTTTAAAATATAATAAACTTAAAAAATATAAATTTTTATTTAAATTATCCAAATATATCCTCAAGAATTTTTCTCAAAGTCAAAAATTCTTATTTAAAACTCGAGGAAAATTTTTAGGGATATATTTGGGTAATTTAAATAAGGATTTTATATAGTTTTTAAGTTTATTATTTTAAAAAATAATACAATTTGAAAATAGTTTATTTTTGTTATGCTTTTTTAAGGGCTATTTAAATTTAATTTCAAAAACGGACAAACCTAACATGCAAATAGACCAAAAGTTTAAAAGCATTTAATTAGTGCGACCTTTTTTCATCCAATCTAAAAGGATAATCCCTTTGTAAGAGCCCAAATTTGCTCGGGGGCCCAATTAACCATTAAAAAAAACACAATTAAAAAAATCCATTACCAGTCCATTAAAACAAACCCAAAACAAATAAAACAGTCCAACATTACAAGCCCGATAACAAAAATTGTAACAGCCAAAACCATTAAACTCGAGCCCAACTTACAGACCTAATTACAAACCCAACAGCTAGCCCAATGTGACCTAACCTACCCTAGCCCAAAACAAATCAAAATCGAGAGAAACCCTAGAGGTTTCGCGCGATGCCTCAACGATCGAGCCCCAACCTAGCAAAGTCAAGACGCCACCACGGCCTCCAGACGCCACGTCCGCACCATTGTACCGCAAATCGCACCACGACAACAGTAAACAATAGTAGCAATCGACAGCAAAGAAAAAGAATTTGTATTTTTTATTTATTTTCGAATATGAGGCTATAAAAACAAAAGATAAAGGCCTATTGTAGGATTCGGCTTCTTAACGATTTTTACAGAAAAGCAAATCAAAAACTCAAAGAACAGTGAGTTTTAAGGTATTCATGATATTTCTAATCTATTTTCTGTCAAGATCTATATACAAGTATAGTATAAACGGAGGGGAAGAGGTATTCTTACCTTTTTTTCGACGATCAGAAAGCAGAATCCGAGGGGTCATGTAACATCTTGAATTATTGGGCCTGTGCATTTTAGGTGTTGAATGCTTAAAATATTAACTTAAGGGTTAGGGGTCCAGATTGGGCTCAAGAACGGGCTGAGGCTTTGACTAAATTTCTGTGTAGACACCTTAAAATGATAGGTATTTGTGTTTTAAACGACAAATTGGGCTTGTGGCCCAAAGGTAAGTGGCGCTATAAGGGAGCTATAAGTGGCGTCACTAGTAGTTGGATAGGGCTAAGTTTTGGTTGCTTGGAGCCCAAGTTATTGGGCCAAATTCGGCACTTAAAGGGAGTAATAGGGGGGACGGCAACAAGGCTATATTTTAGGAATTTTTAGTGTTTAAATTAGGTGGATATTAAAGCTGATAAAGGAGGGAGGAGTTAGAGCTAATTAAGTCTCTTTTGAATTAGTTAGTAGATTAAGATAAGGGAAAGAGATATGAGCTATCTTTTGGTTGCAGAGTTGGTCGAAAATCAACTACAGGGGAAGAGAATCGGTTTAGTATAGGCAAAATAAAGGGTGTGCCGAAATTTGTTTACTAAGTTTTGTCATCTTTTTCTTCTCTGCCGAATTCACCACTCTATTCTCCTTCTCCACTCTCTTTTCTTTTTCCTTCTAGCCGAAACCTTCTGAAGTCTTATTAGTTGTTGAACCTTTGCTAATCGTTTTCCCTTTTCTTTCAAATACTTCAGCCGAAATCTTTAAGGCCCCCTTGTTCATATTTTTTTCGGGATTCTTTAAAAGCTGAAATTGCTAGATCTCTAATCTTCTACGCTTCGATCTTCTTCTGTGATTGCCGAATCCTTCTACAAGGGATAGCCGAAACCATCTGTGGAGGTAAATGTTGGTTTGTGTAATCTTTCGATCTTTTTCGGCTTTTGGGAGGCCATAGCCGAATGGCTATAAGGGACTAATCCTGTGTTTTTCTTTTGCGGCATTTTGGGATCTGAAGAAGAGCCAATCGCGTAAATCTCTAAGTCAGAGTTCAGTAACACTCGAATCGTGTTACTTTCGGGATTTCAAGGTAAGGAGATCTATTAGTTTTAACGTGTAAATTCGGGTATTTATTAACCCTTGGTCGAATGTAGGGGAGCCCTAATCTTCGTGTTCTTCCGGCATTTGAGCAAGGTTTTAGACTAAGGGTTGTAGATCCAGATAGTAAGGATATTGTCTGCTAAAATATGTTTATAGATCTGTTATAATCTGATAAATGCCGAAATCCTGGCATAATGGCTGTTGAAAACCCGAGGAGGGTAAAAGCAAATCACCAGGTTAGTGATCTCTGTCATTCCTAAGTGAATGTTCCTGATAAAATGACATATGTGATAAGTATGCCAATTTCTGTGATTGCATGGGGTTGGGTTTGATGAAAGGGGAAGTGTTCTGTTGTAGCGACTTTTGCCGTAACCTGTTGTAGCGATTTTTGCCATGACCTGTTGAAGTGGCTTTTGCCATGACCTGTTGTAGTGGCTACGGTCATGATCTGACGATGAGCAGCATGACTGCCATCCGTGGTGTGTAGCGGTGTGGGTTGATTATAGAAGTCCCCAATGGTGTGACTGGCAAGTAAGGGTGGTGTGTAGCGGATGGAAACCTAGAATTGGGTTGGGCTTTGCATATTTTCATACATATATATATATATATATATATATGTATTATGTTCTGTTGTTCTGTTCTGTGCGGCTAAGGCCCAAATCTAATGGTGCATGGGGGTTGCACACTGAGTCTCGCGACTCAACCCATTATTTAATATTTTCAGGTAGCACCTAGTGCATCAGACCAGGCTGGAGAGGAGCGCGAGGTGGCCATGCAAAAGAGTATTTGATCCAGCAGAATTTCTTTTTCTTAGAATTTTATTTTTAATATTTTCGATTAAGGATTTTAAGTTTCATTGTAATAAGGCCATGGACCACTAGACTTATATTTATTTTGGGGTTTTATGTTAGGTTTTTATTATTAGGCATTTAAATTTTATGTTTAAATTAAGCTAAGACATGTATTAAATTTCGGTTTTATTTAAAAATCACCAAGGCATTTTATAACTTCATATCTTATATGAATTAATAAATTATTAAGTTTTCGGTAGAAATGTTTATACCTGATGTCGTAACCTTTTTTTTGGATGAAATGAAGTTTACATGGTCGACTCGATTTTTGAAAAAAAAAAGAAAAAGGAAAGGAAGGGAGTCGCCACCGATCTTTATTTGGTGTGATCGGATCACCTTTGTTTTAATAAATCGTTTAATTTACTAAAACAGTGCTTTTTGGTCCACGAACTTTGAGAAAACGGGTTCAGAGGTCGATTATGTGCGAGGAAGGATTAGCACCCTCGACACGCCCAAAATCGGTACCAAACTGATTGATTGATGTCTTGTTTGTTGTAAGCTTTGAAAATGTTCGAAAATACAATGCTTTTTTATTTTCAAAATTTGACGGTACTAGAAGGGACGCTAAGGCTCTCTTATTTTCGAAGAGATAAAGCATCATGTCCAGTAAGTTAGGGCACGATACTTTAGATTCCCGAAACTAAGCTTGCCTTTTAAAACTTGATTTTCGTTTTGAAGAGGATCTCCCGTTGTTCGTCAAATGAGAAACCGGAACCCAGTAAGTTAAGGCTCGATTCCTCAAGATTTCAAATACGGAAGATTGCCTCTATTTTTTAGAAAAAGGAAACTTATCTCGAAGTATCTAGATGTCGAGTCCAGTAAGTTGGGGCGCGACATTTCGAATTTCTGAGATTAAGTATTTTGTTATTAAATTACAATTTCAAAAGAGATATCCCGTTGTTTAGCTTTGAACGTGAAGAAATCGGAACCCAGTAAGTTAGGGCTCGGTTCCCTCGAATCTTTAATACGAAATATCGATTATTTTAAAAACCTGATGACTCGAGCAAAGGTTAACACAATTCGATAAAAGAAATAAATTACGAAGCTAAGTTGCATAAAAATAATAATGATATAAGTAATAATGCTAAATTAATTAATTTGATGATAAAATGATGATAATAATGATAATGGTAAAATAAAGAGTGACGATAGTAACACATTTATGATAAAAGTAAAAGAAATAATAATAATAGTTAATAATAATAAAAACAATAATGATAAATGGTAATGATAAAAATCGTAATGTTTAAGAGTAAAAAGGAAAAAATAGTAATAATAAAATAATATTAATGACATTAATAAAATAAATAATAAAATGAAGGTAATTAACAAAATATATACATATAAAATAATATAATAATAGTAATAATAATAAATATAGGAATAATAATATATATAATATATAATAGTAATATGATAATAATAATAATACTAATATAGTAATATAGTGATAATAGTAAAACGATTAATAAAAAAATAATAAAACGATTAATAAAAAAATAATAAAACGATTAATAATATATAATAATAGTAATAATAATAATAATACTAATATAATATATAATAGTAATATGATAATAATGATAATAATAATAATAAAACGATTAATAAAAAAATAGGTGAAAATAGCAAAAGGGACTAAAATTGAATCAAAATGAATATTAGGGCCAATTTGAAAATAAAAAATGGGAGGAAGGACCTTGCTGTGATGTGCTAAAAGGCGAGGGACTAAATCAGAAATAACCCTTCGTTAAAAATGCGCAAAGATGGAAACGGATCAAAACGAACCCGAATAAAAGTTTGGGGCGAATTTGAAAGAAACGAGAACTTGATTGCAATAATATAAAAGGCGGAGGGATCTACAGCATAAATATCCCTTTTTAAAAAACACGCGATCCTAGGCTCCGGTCGGTCAAAATCGAGTTGGCTCAAAACGACGTCGTTTTGGGGTTAAGGCCGACCCAAAACGACGCGTTTTGGGAGGCTATTTAAAGGCCAAAACCCAAAAAAATCATTTGTGCAGCTTGTTTTAAAAAAATTTCTTCCACCCCTTTTTTTTCTCTCAGAAGGAGAACTCGGCGAGGCCGCCACGCCACCGACGCCGGCTGACGCCCGCCCATCGCCACGGTGGTAGGAAAGGTAAAATTATATTTTTATTTTCTTTTTATTTTCCAGTGTTTAAGTCAAGATACTGTGAGAATGGAAAGAAAAAATAAAATTTTGGAAATAAAATTTCACCTCTTCTGCTTCTCTCTGCTTCGCTCACGATCTACTTTGTTTCTTCGTTTTTTTTTTTTTTAGTACTTAATCTTTGCTCCTTTTTTTTCTTCTTATTTTGGTGTTCAAACTTTGTTTTTTTTTGTGTATTGATTTCGAAGAAAGAAAAATCACGAAAAGTCCCTCTCTTTTTGAATCTCCCTGCTTTCTCTATTTTTCCCAAAAAGACCCTTTTACAAGTCTCATTAATCGGCTTTTATAGCCTTTTATTTTACAACTTGTCGCTCATTTTGCATTCTCCGCTCTGTATGTATTTTTCCGTTCTTGCAAGGCATGGGGAGCAGGTGGTGATGGGACGGTGGCCGGTGAAAGGGGGTCATGCTACTGGGAGAGCAGTGGGGGTAGGTGCTATTAGGTTAATTTTAGGGTTTTAGAAACCCTAAATTTTCTAAAAATTTTTAATGTTTTGGGCTGTTGGGCTGCTTGTAAATTGGGTCTGTTTGGACCCATTGTAATTGGGTTTTGGTTGGGTTTGGGCCGGGCAATTTTTGGGCTTTGTACAGCTGCCCCTCTTTGCTCATTTTCGTGTAACGAGAATAGAGCAAAGACTTAAAGAAGCCCAATGTTGCCCGGCCTCACCGAGTCTTGGCCTCTCAAGTGCTTTTCTTCAAGTAGCGTTATTCGCCTAATCGCATCTTGTTGCTTCGATCTACTTCACCTCTATGTGGCTCCAATCGCTTTCTTGCTGCGACTTCAATGGATGTGACTTGTTTATTTTTCGATCCGCTCTTGCAAATTTAGGAATGTCTAAACCGCTATCTTCAATCTGATCCTTACAAACTCAAGGGTCACCAGACTGAATCTTTGATCCGCTTCCGCAACTTCAGAACGCCAACCGCTTTCTTCAACTGATCCTTGCAAACTCAAGGATAACCAGATCGATGTCTTCGATCCGCTTCGCAACTTCGGAATGTCAAATCATATCTTCGATCCGCTTCTTGCAACTTCAAGAAGGTCAAATCATATCTTCGATCCGATCCCCGCAAACTCAAGGGTCACCAGACCAATCTTTGATCTACTTCAGAACCCGAGAACGCCAAATCGCTTCTTTCAACTGATCCTTGCAAACTCAAGGATCACCAGATCGAATCTTTGATCCGCTCGCAACTTTAGGAATGTCAACTGTTTTCTTCGATCTGATCCTTGTAAACTTAAGGATCACCAGACTGATGTCTTCGATCCACTTCCTGCAACTTCAGGAACGTTAAATCTGTTATCTTCGATCTGCTTCTTGTAACTTCAAGAAGGTCAAATCTGCTATCTTCGATCTGATCCCTACAAACTTCAAGGGTCACCAGACTGAATCTTTGATCTGCTTCCTGCAACTTCGGAACGTCAATCATTCTTTCAATCGATCCTTGCAAACTCAAGGATCATCGATCAATCTTTGATCCGCCTCGCAACTTCGTGAACGCCAAATCGCTTTCTTCAATCGATCCTTGCAAACTCAAGGATCACCAGATCGAATCTTTGATCTGCTTCCTGCAACTTCAGGAACGTCAAATCTACTTTCTTTAATCTGATCCTTGCAAACTCAAGGATCACCAGACCGATGTCTTCGATCCGCTTCGCAACTTCGTGAATGTCAAATCGCTATTTTAATCCGATCCTTGCAAACTCAAGGATCACCGCATCAATCTCGATCTTCTTCCGCAACTTCGTGAACGCCAATCGATCTCTTTGATCTCGCTCCACTGCATACTCGAGGAGACGAGATCTGCTCAACCGTCATCGTCCTTCTTGAGGACGTAACTCAGAGAATGAATACATACTTATGCCTATTGATTAGGATGCCATGAGTATGATGAGTCGTAATGTTATGAGTATGATTCCTATTTAAGGTGTTATCACCATTTGTCTGCATCAAGGTTTTATTTTCGCTTCCTTTCAAAGGACTTTTGCATGAATGGCTTGCCCTCGTGGAAATTTTGAAGCCTATTTTAGGCCTTAGAACATGTGTCCGCCTTGACTTCTAGCTGTCTTCCCTGGGAGTCACAACTCCTACTTGAAGAATGTTCGACTTGGTCTGTTCGACTCTCAACCATTTAGGGTTTTTGAATCTTTCCTTATCGAAAATTGGCCTGTCTTACCTTTTTTTTTAAAAGTAACCAAGCAACATTATTTACCTTTGCCACAATTCTTGAATCCAAGAGAAACTTCATAGAAATGGTCTTTATTGATACCCCTTTTCTCCAATGTCTTCATCTTGTGTTCATGGAAGTTCTAAACAAATGTTCTGCATTTGCCTCTGCTTTATCTAGAGATTTTCAAAGTGATACGTGGAACTTTCCTTTGTGAAATCGTTAGTTCATCCATTTATTTTTAATGCAGTATGTTAGTGATGGATAACAGTAGGTCGATTTCAAAGAGAATCAAAATGAATTTATCTATGAAACAAAGAAAATTGATTGGGGCCATATCCCCTCCTTTTTTTTTACGGAGAAAAGGACCCAAAAATGGTAAAATAACAACATAGATCAGACGCCCCAGACATCGCCAATTTAGCTTCTATATACAAACTTCAAGAAGACCGCTCGAGCACATCATGTGTTTAGAAGACTCGAAGTATTTTATCGATGCCCAGATATGCAACGTACTTCCTCTTCTGTTGATTATGGCGCTGCGATATCGCGACGTGTCCATTCAAAATTTGAGCCACCCTTTTTGGGTTTTCAACTCAAAAAGCCCTTTGGTCTCAAGGTGCCCTTTTGGGGTTTTCACCTGGCCTCTCCGTTTTTTTTGAAGTCTCAAGTGCCCTTTGCGGGTTTTCACCTTGGCTTCTTCTATTTTAAGCAAAGTATTTTTAATCGAATCGAGGATTGGGCAAGCTTTTCCCGTCCATCTCTGTCGAATCGGTGCACCTCCCGAGAAAGCTTTCTTTACTACATACGGTCCTTCCGATTCAAAGATCCATTTCCTCTCGTGGTCTTTTTGTATGGGAAGGATCTTTTTCAAAGACGAGGTCCCTTCGTGGAATTCCTTAGGCGAACTTTTTGTTGTAAGCTCGCATCATTCGCTTTTGGTACATCCGACCGTAACGGATAGCCCTCAATCTCTTTTCTTCAATTAAGTTCAACCGATCATATCGAGCTGGATCCATTCAACCATCCACCTTCACTTCTCGACAATACTCAAGAGAAGGTATTTCCACTTCAATAGGTAGAACGCCTCCATACCATAGACCAATGAGAAAGGCGCTGCCCAAAGAGAGGTTCGGACGGACGCTCAAAAGCATAGAGTGCTGACGGTAACTTCTCATGCCGGTCTCTATAAGTCTCACCATCTTTCCTACTATCTTTTGATGTTTTGTTGGTCGCCTAACGCCCCATTCATTTTTGGGCGACGTCGGTGATTTAATTGTGGTGTTTGATGTTGAATTAACTACAAACCCCTACTATCGTGCTATTGTTTGTTCAATAGCGTTGTCCGATATGATCCTTTCGGGCATTCCATATCGACAAATGATTTTCTTCTTCAAAAACCGGCTAACCACTGATTTAGTGACGTTAGCATATGAGGCAGCCTCTACCCATTTCGTGAAGTAGTCGATGACCACAAAGATGAATCGATGCCCATTCGATGCCTTCGGAGATATTGGCCCAATGACGTCCATGCCCCACATGGAAAATGGCCATGGAGAAGTCATAACATGTAAAGGTGACGGGGGTACGTGAATCTTGTCTCCATAAACCTGGCATTTATGACATTTTTTGGCATAGTTGATACAGTCTCCCTCCATGGTGGACCAATAATATCCGAACCTCATTATTTGTCTGGCCATTGTGAAACCATTAGCGTGAGTTCCACAGACACCTTCATGGACTTCTTCTAGGATTAACTTAGCTTTGGCGCCCACACACCTCAAGAGCACTTGATCTTTCCTTTTCTTGTATAAGACTTCTCCATCCAAGACGTAATCACGTGCTAATCTCCTCGGCGTTTTTTTTCATTCTCGGTGGCTTGATCGGGTACTCACGATTCTTCACATACCGCAATATATCGTGGTACCATGGTGGGCCGCTTTTCCTTCTTCCTCGACATTGTAGCAATGGGTCGGGTCTTGATGAATGCTCATTTGTATTGGCTTCATATCTTCACTTTCATTTATTCGGACCATGGAAGCTGGGTGGCGCAGCATCGACCATCCGATTCTCGCCCTCGGGTAATTGAAAGTGATGTCATCGAACTCTTTGACAAGTTCTTGGGCCAATCTTTATAGATAACCAATTTTGGATCCCCGGTTTCCCATTCTCCTTTGAGTTGATAGATTACCAGAGCGGAATGTCCATAGACTTCTAACACCCTGATTTTGTATTCGATAGTAGCGCGGAGCCCCATGATGCAAGCTTCATATTCAGCCATATTATTAGTGCAATCGAAATCCAGTTTACAAGTGAATGGATAATGGTCTCCTTTTGGGGATATCAGGACTGCCCCAATTCCATTACCCACGGCATTTGATGCCCCGTCAAAATTTAATTTCCAAGGATGGTCTTCGGAGGTACCTTCTTCGATGTCTGCCACGTACATCAAGTCCTCATTAGGGAAATCAAAATCTAAGGGCTCATAGTCTTCAAGGGCTCTACTGGCTAGAAAGTCTGCTATCGCGCTCCCTTTTACCGCATTTTGGTTTACATAAACGATGTCAAATTCGGAAAGGTGATCGCCACCGCCATCCTTCCATTCAAGGCGGTAGATTCCATCATATACTTAAGGGGATCTAGTTTTGAGATGAGCCATGTCGTGTGATACAGCATGTATTGCCTCAACCTTCGAGTTGTCCAAATCAAGGCACAACATAATTTCTCGATTGGCGGGTACCTCATTTCACATGTGGTGAATTTCTTACTAAGGTAGTATATTTCTTTTTTCTTTCTTCCCGATTCATCATGTTGACTCTAGCACGCATCCCATCGAATTATCAAGCATTGTTAGATAAAGGATGAGGGCTTGTCCGTTGAGGCGCATTAATAATGGGCCTGAGATAGGTATTGTTTCACCTTTTGAAGGTCTTTTGGCACTCTTCATCCCATGCAGGTTGTGTTTCTTGAGGAGACGGAATATGGGTCACATCTCTCGGCGGGTTGTGAAATGAACCGAGCGATGTAATTCACCTTTCTAAGAAACATCTAACTTCTTTTTGGGTACGTGGTGGAGGTAATTCTTGTATGACTCTGACTTTATCTGGGTCAACCTCAATCCTCTTTTCACTGACTATGAACCCGAGCAACTTTTCGGACCGAGCTCCGAAGGTACACTTTGCCGGGTTAAGCTTCAACTGGAATTTTCTCAGCCTCAAGAGCAATTTTCTCAAGACTTGCACATGCTCTTCTTCAGTTCGGGATTTGGCGATCATATCGTCGATATAAACCTCAATTTCCCTGTGCATCATGTCATGGAATAAGGTTACCATGGCTCTCTGATATGTCGCGCCTGCGTTTTTTAGCCCAAATGGCATTACCTTGTAGCAAAATGTTCCCCACATGGTTATAAACGTTGTCTTGTCCATGTCCTTAGGATGCATTTTTATTTGGTTGTACCCCGAAAAACCATCCATGAAGGAGAACAACGAATACCCTGCTGTATTGTCTACTAAAGTGTCGATGTGAGGCAACGAAAAATTGTCCTTCGGGCTGGCCTTGTTCAGGTCTCTGTAGTCCACGCACATTCGTACCTTCCCGTCTTTCTTGGGGACAGGACAACGTTAGCCACCCAATCCGGTACTTGACCACTTGTAAGAACCCGCATTAAATTATTTCTCGACTTCTTCTTTTATCTTTAACAAGACGCCCGGTCGCATTCTTCCGAGCTTCGTTGGGTGGCTTGCATTCTTCTCTTATGGGCGCGGTTGTAATCGCAATATCGATTTTAGTCCGGCATATCTTGGTACGACCATGCGAACACATCCTTGAATTCATGGAGTAGTTCGATGAGGTTCCACCTGGTTTCTGCAGTAATACAAGCTCCAATATTCACCTCTTGCCCCTCTCCTAGGTTCATCGTTTCTCCGACTCTTTATGGGGTAGGATCTGCTTTTCTTCTTGCTCTACCATTCTCAACAAATCCGGAGGCAAGTCGCATTCTCGGTCATTTCCAAAGTCTTGAGATTCCTCTCAACACATGTCTTGCTCAAAGCGGATCTCCGAATCTATAGTATCATTACTCATATCATTGATGTCTAGAGACCAGAATGGGTATCGAAGGGTGTATAAAGAACAAATAAATTTGAGGACAATTATTCACATGATATGAATGAGAACAAAGAATAAATGGTAAAATGTAAAATAAGAGGATATTTAGTAGAATTGAAGATGCATTTCATTAAAACAAAATTTTCAACATAAGCCTATTTCACAAAAGAAATCTTATTGTTTCTAGGCTTAAAACAACAAGAGTGTTCCAATATTACTCAAGATAATCTCTAAACACTACAGAAATTCCTCAGTAGTCCAATTGTCTAATGTGCTTCCTGTGTTCATATGGGCGGATGCCCGACAAGTTTCTTTGATCAATCTCCTCATCGTATGGCATTGATGTGAGGACATTCCTTCTAGGAGATTCTTTTCCTGTAAATCATTCCTCCCGATACGAAGGTGCGAGATATGTGGGGAATGTCATCTGTTCCACTTAGCGTCTTCTCCATTCACTGGCATTTCTCCTTTCTTGTTTCTTTTCCATCTCCTTCTTCATTTGTTTAGCATCCGGTTTGAAACCTAAACCAAAATGATCTCTTTTTCCTTCAAAGACGGGCCTGGACTTTCCTTGAAGATATTTACCCAATCCTTTTTCGGTAGGGCTCCTTTTCCCATCACATTTGTAATCCCATTCGGTAGTCTTGGATAGTTTAGGTGACGGACTTTATTTCCTTCTCAAATGAAAGTCGATTCACGAACTCTAAGGATCGAAAGGAACATTCAATGGCTTCCTCATTCGTTTCTAGGTATGGCGCTTCGCTGGCAATAGCTTGCTATGATATCATCTTCGCGTTTATAGTTACCAGATTTTCTCGTTACCAATTTCAATTTCGGTGCGAGGATGAAGGTACGGCCCTCACCGAATGAATCCAGGCCTCCCTAGTAAGCGATTGTAAGAAGGCTTGATATCCATGACCGTAAAGTCTACTTCATATGTATTAGGCCCGATCAATAATGGTATGTCTATTCTTCCCATCACTCTTCTTTCGGTGCCATCGAATGCTCTCACTATGTTTTGGCAGGATTTCATATGAGAACTATCTATCGACAACCTCTTGAGTGTGGCTAGTGGTAAGACATTTAATGCTGACCCATTATCTATTAGCACACTTGGCAAGGTGTATCCCTTACAACGGGTAGTTATGTGTAATGCCTTCGTTGACCCCATACCTCCGATGGGATTTCGTCATTCTCAAGTAGATGAAATTATCGCTGCTTATGTTACTAACCGCACGATCCAACTTGTTGACGGATATATCTTTAGTAACATAGGTCTCATTCAAGATTTTCATTAATGCTTCATGGCACTTGAGCTTAGAAGTAGTGCTAACACGTAGATACTGGCTGGTTGTCTATGCAGTTGTTCCACCACACCAGATTCATTGTTTCAAGAATTTTAAGAATTCTTTAGCCTCTTCCCCTTTTACGGGCTCATTGATAACGGTTTAGGGTTCTTTTTCTTGCCTAATTGACACGATCTTGATTTAAATCGTTCGCTTCTCCTGTTTTCGGGTCATAACGCTTTCCACTACGCCAGATAGAACCTTCATTCTTGACTCTCTCCGAAATACTAGTGGAACCTTGCGCTCCTGGTATTGTCACATTGCAATTATAATTCCAAGGTACCCTTTTACTATCTTTGTAGGGAAAGAAGCGAGTTTCGAATTGTGATTTTTGGTCTTCCTCAGACTCTCACATGTTCATGAAATGATGATTCTCGGGTAATTAACTCCGGGTTTTGTCAATTCTTCCTCGGTCGCGCATATTTCCTCTTCCTCTACTCCTTCTTCATGAAACTCCAGTTCTTTATTGTCCATGAGGCCTTGCACTAAAATTTTAAACTCGGCACATTCTTGGATCTCGTGCCCCCTCGTCTTATGAAACTTGCAGCAATTCTTTATATGTCTTTCGCTTCCTATAGAATCTGACTCTATCAATCCTCTTTTTACCATTTCCTTCCAAACTATTCGCAATGGGGTCTTCACTTCGGTGACATCCCTCTTGATCTTTCTCACAATCTCCTCACCGATCGCGTTCACCCCTTTTTCCTCGTGATTGGGCAATGGGTTCCCCTTTCTTACCAAGTCATCAAGCGCTATAACACTCATTTTGATTAGCCTCTCGACTACCTTTTGAAGGCGAGGCAATTCTCTAGCGAATGCCCTCTATCCTCGCGTGGTAATCGCATTGAGCATTTGAGTCGTACCACTTAGGGTATAAATGCAATGGTTATAAATAAAACGGGACACGATGTGCTCATTGAATAAAATCGGTATAGCTCTTTGCACGTTATCGAATTGGCGTAAATTGGATCTTTTCAGTATTTGGTCTAGTTCTCGATTCCTGTCTTGCTGGCCCTTGTTGTCTAGAGGTGACTGTCTTTGGCCGATTAACCGTGATCGCCTTGTGTGTGCTCACGTTATTTACTTCACCGTCCTTCTTTTTAGGAGTGGCCCTCCTCACGCTTTCTCTTGCCTCGATCTTGCCGCCCCTTATGGCATGTTCGATCATCTCTCCTGCCATTACTATGTCGGTAAAGCTCTTAGTCGTACTCCCTATCATATGAGTTATGAAAGGGGCCTTCAAGGTGTTAATGAAAAACATGGCAGTCTCTTTTTCCAAAAGCAGTGGCTGAACTTGTACCGCTACTTCTCTCCATCGCTGGGCATATTGTCTAAAACTTTCACCCGGCTTTTTCTCCATATTTTGGAGCGTGATTCTATCAGGAGCAATATTAGCCACATGACCGTAATGTTTCATGAAGGCTTGTGCCAGATCCTTCCATGTCTTGATCTGGGCACGACTAAGCTGATTATACCATTTGGCGGCAGACCCGGTCAGACTGTCTTAAAAACAGTGAATCAGCGGTTGATCATTGTTAACATATCCCGCCATCCGTCGACAGAACATTGTGATGTGTGCTTCAGGGCAACTGGTTCCATTGTATTTTTCAAAATCTGGGGTCTTGAATTTTGGCGGAAGTATGAGGTCTGGGACTAGGCTCAAGTCTTTAGCGTCCACCCCGTAGCGATGGTCAGCAGTCTCTATTTCCTTAAACTTTTCTTCTAACCATTTGCAACGATCCTCGAGTTGTCTGGGAAGGTTCGCTTTTGCCTTATCCATTTCACCATTTCATCAAAATCGGGACTATAGGGTTAGCGGACCTTCTCCGGGTTAGTGCTCGAACCACGGAAGTGCATTGGCATTCGCGGTCTCAACTCGCATCGCGTGGCTCGATAATAACAAAGCGCCCTTTGGGGACATATTTCGGTGGTGCTTGGGTATTTGGCGGGTAAATCTCGGAGGTAGCAGAGGTCGTCATTATTCCCTGAGCTAGCAGCGGCGCCCTTTCCTCGTTCATTGGTCAATAGTTGTGCCAGCTGACTTATCATGTTGTTTTGGGACTCTTGCATCCGTTCTATCATATCTTGCTGGAGTTTTATTATTTGCTCCTGCATCTGTTCTTGCATTTCCTTCTGAAATTGTTCAAATCTTTGATCCATTTTCTTTGTCTTAGCACGAGTCCTGTAGTAATGTTCAGTTCCCAGATTTCCTCTTTCCTTTTTCCTTTTTCTCTGATAATTTTAACCAATTAGGCTTCTTTTTATAAACTTTAATGTATGTAATATGATGCAATGCAAATGCATGAATGCAGGAAGAAAACATCAATTCTGATCAACATCATTTTAGAAAACTTTATTAGAAGGCAAAACCCTTTACATAAAGTAGATTACAAATATGTTCTCGCCCTAAGACCTAAGGTTTTGATTTTTCCAAGCAGGGAGATTAGCTCTTCATCATGACCCGGTGGGAGCCTATATCTCATGCCTAATATGTCAGCCTCCTCGCCTAAAGTTTGTAGGTGATCAGCTACTTCTCGAATTTGGATTATTGCTTCTCCCATGAGGTAGTCCCGACTTCGAACTTGCTCGCAAGAATGGTGAAGCTCCTCCTCCCAACGTCTTTCTCTCGTTTCCAAAAGCTCAATCCGGAGCTCGCTACTATGTAATGCCGATTCTAACTCTTCAACCCTGCCTTTCATTTCCTCTATTTTGTTCAAACTTGACTTTAGTTGGCTTTCCGAGTCTCGACTTCGATAGTGGTGTAGAGATCGCCCAAGCTCAACTATTCTAGCTTTTAATCCCTTTTTCTCTTTTTGGTCTTCTGTCCTGCCCTTCTCTAAGTCTTCCTTTTACGCTCGTATTTCATAAAACTTTTTCTCCCAACTGCTAACTTTGGCTCTTTCCTCTCTGACCTCTTGTTGCCACTGCTCTGAAGTTTTCCCTAATCCTGCGTTCTTTATCGTCAAGCGCATCTTCTTGTACTCTGTCTTTAAGTTATCTCGATCTTCTTCTACCTTCCATTTTTCTTTTACGAGTTTCTCACCGATTCGATCGTCCACTTCTAACTAGAGGAGCATCTTCTTCTTCCAACCTTTCTATCCTTTTCCGAGTTCAACTCATTCGCTCAAAATCTTGCTTTACAATCTCTAATTTTAACGGGATCACTCGCATGCATTCTTCTCTCGATCGGGCGCCTTCTAGATTTGGCTCAGGAATGTTATCATTGACTCTCCTAGCCCTCCATTCAATGTATTCCGTAGTCATCCTCGGGCCTGTAGATAATCTTCTCATTCTGTGAATCTGATTCCAGGCACTAGAAATCTCTTTAACCCTTTTCTTATAGCTTCCCCCTTTATATGAGAACTCGCATTGAGCTAGCCCGTGTGTCGTTGGTACAAACTGTCTTGAACTATATTGTCTTAGGACCAGCAAAGGGGCGTAGGCAGTGGCACCCCAAATTCCCAATAGGGGAACCCACTCAAAGCTTCCATAACGATAAAGGATCCCGCTTGAAATCATCCAGGGAGCCTTCCACTCGATGTCGTCCTCTTGAAGGTTTTGAAAGAGCGCGATCCAATTTTCTTCGGACACATCCTCTCTTCTTGGCGTAGTTGCTAACTCTTCTAGCGGGGAGTAATTTTCTGACATGAACCGATAGGACATTTTCTCTATTTTCCAAAAGTGACCATGGAACCAAGCCAATAACAGCTGCGCACATCCAATAAACCTACCTTCACCCATTCTTCGACATGCAGTTAAGGATCTGAATATTTCGGCTAAGATGGCAGGAACGGGTGTGACCCCTTTGTCTAATCGGCTGAATAGATCAATAACTGCTTCATCAATGTGTCTTAAAGCTTTTGGGAAGATTACCAGGCCGTAAATACACAAGGCCAAGATGTCCATCTTTTTCTTCGTATCGGGATGCGCCAGGATCAGGTCTCTCAAACATATCCAGGGTATGCATTTACCCTCGCCCTTCTTTTGCATTCTAGCTGAGACCCACTGTTCGCTCATTCCGGTGATATTCATCAACTTCTTCGCGAAGGTTGGGCCGTTAACCGCCTTGGAATAAGCTTTGCCAACTTGAATCCTTGGGCAACGTAGCAAGGTCGTATACTCTTCTACTGTGGGAACCAGATCCACCTTCCCGAAGGAGAAACAGCTATAAGCGGCATTCCAAAAGCGGGTCATTGCTCGTAATGTGCTTATCAACTTTGACGTCAAGCGGTAAGGCGGTCGTAGTAAGTACCATGAAACGTGACGCTTACCTCGCCATCCCATCAATCCAAATTTCTTTCAACTCCGGAGCTCGCTCGCGTGACACCGATATTGGTGAAGCTCGTAGCTCGACACATACCCTTCAACTAGGCTATCTCCTTTTTCTATTTGGCATTGCTCTGACCATATGCGGATGCCCGCATTGTCTTCCACTTTATCAAGGAATTTGCTTTCCATAACCAGCTTTCTAACTCAGAAATGGACCGTGAATCGATGTCTCTTTAAAATATGAAATGATATGCACAAAAGAAAGAAACACAATAAGTTAGTACCATGGAATATAAAGCAAGTAAAATAAACAAACGCCTATCTAGGTGACCACTAAGGTTTGCCATAGCTCTACCTAAGGTGGGCTCCTAAGGTTTGCTATATGCGGACTTAGTTCTAAAGTTTGAGGTACCAACCCATGATTCCTCGATCCTCACCCATTATAGGCTCATACGGACCGAAGTTCGATTCGGGGAATACATTTCCCTATGGCCATGCGAGTGAAAACTTCACGAAAGGACTTTAGCGGCGTTTTCCCAAAAGCGCCGCTAATGTTGAACTTTTAGCTGCGTTTTCCCAAAAGCGCCGCTAATGTTTAGACTTTTAGCGGCGTTTTCCCAAAAGCGCCGCTAATGTTCAGACTTTTAGGCGTTTTTAAAAGCGCGCTAATGATCGACTTTTAACGGCGTTTTACCAAAAGCGCGCTAATGTTCGAACATTTAGCGGCGCTTTACAAATAAACGCCGCATATGTCCTTTTAGCGGCGTTTTACTAATAAACGCGCTATTGATCTTTTTTGGCGTTTCCTTAAAACGCCGCTAATGTATAATATTTGCGGTGTTTTTCTTTAAAACGCCACTAAAACGCCGTTAAAGGTATGTTTTGGTGTAGTGATAACACTTGATTCTTGCTCACCATCTTTTCTTTCTTCAATCTCTCTCACATGCTTTTTCAATCTCAATGTAATGTTCAAAATAAGGCCTAGTCGAACAAAGTGGTTTTGAGACCATAAACCCAAGTAAAAATATTTAATTTATGATTGTTTTAGAGTCTATGATATGTTTGGGTGATGGCGTGCAAATTTTGTTAAGTAATTTTATCGATAAAGTGCCCAATTTTATTATTGGGATTAAATTGCATTAATTGCAAAATATGAGTTCTAGAACATAAGTACTTGATTTAAATAGGGGTTTAAACTAGAGGTATTTAAATGGAAAATAGACCATCATATTTTGTTGTGGACAAAACTAGTCATGGAAGGGTAAAAATTGAAGGTTTAGTAAAAAGGACATTTTTGTCATTTGGATGTTTTAAGGCATAAAAGACAAAATTGAAACCCAAAAATCTACTCATTCTCTTCTCCGTGCTGCCGAAATTTTCAAGAAGCCATGGCTAGGGTTTCAAGCTTTTTCAAAGCTCAATTGTAAGTGCATTTGATCCGTGTTTTAATGTTCTTCGATTTTTAAGATCCTGAAGCTTAACCTTTCTATTTTACCATTTATTTGCATGAAAATGAAGTTTAAAATTTACCCATACTAGATATTTGTGCATTTTGATGTTTAATGGTAGAATAAGGGTGCACGAGGTTAGGAGAACGATTTTTGCTAAGTTATTTTCTTTGAAAATGGTTAAAACGAGTTAATTAGTAAAAGTTGTAAATGCTCCTAAAAGTGTGAAATAATAAGAATTTGAGGTTGCTTTGGAAGAGAAAAAGGTTCAATTGACCTTGAATTTTATAGAAATTGATTAAAAATCATATTACGAGTCTAGGGGCAAAATCGTAATTATGAGAAAGTTTAGAGGCAAAATTGTAAATTTGTCGTAGTATGGTTTTTGTATTAAAATGAGTAATGTGAGTGATAATTAAGTGAAATGTGACATTTTAGATCAAAGAAATCGAGATTTGGACCAAGTACGGGGAAATGTCAATCAAAATAACCAATTCGCGTCGAGGTAAGTTCATATGGTTAGTCTATAGTGAACGATTATTAAATTTGAATTGAGATGATGCATTATTTTATATATGTTTGTTATCTAATCATGGCTTTATGCAAGTACGAGATTGGATTGAAGGATCAATTGTGAGAAATGCAAGGTCAAGTACATTCGTACTACGACTCGTGATGAATTGATGGAAAAGACCATGGTTGGACCATGGCAGTGAGTGTGCCAGTGTAATACCATGTCTGGGACATGGCATTGGCCTCAAGTTGTGTCAGTATAAGACCATGTCTGGGACATGGCATCGACACCGAGATGAGTATGAGCTAGTGTAAGACCATGTCTGGGACATGGCATCGGCTCGAGACATGTGCTAGTGTAAGACCATGTCTGGGATATGGCATCGACACGGACAGAGGAGAGTCAGTGTACGACCATGTCTGGGACATAACATCGGCTTGAGATGAGTGCCAGTGTAAGACCATGTCTGGGACATGGCATCGGTAGTGATATGTGATCCCATGTAAGACCATATCTGGGATATGGCATTGGTGTCCTACCAGGTGTATGAGATATCCCGAACATCCCTAATATTACAAGTAGTTCAATGGGAAATTCAAGGAGTATGCTCAAGATAAGTAAGAGTAGGATATGTGAGTATTATGACTAGCCACAGGTATGTATACGAGACTCATAAATAATGTGCTCGGATTATGATGCATTATTGATAAGGATACAAACGAGTAAGATGTGTCTATGATCACTTGATTGTTATGTGCCAAGTTATAATATGTGTTGGTGTAAGTGTGCATAAATGAAAGTGAACACAAAGAATAAATAAATGAGTGAAATTGACATTAAAACAGCTTGTGGGCAAAGAACATTAGTATAAATTTGAAAAATCACAAAAATGGTGGAAATTGAATTAAAGGCTGGGTGAGATATGAAATTAAAGCTTAATGAGTCTATTTTTTATAAAGAAAAGAGTAAGCAAAAGAAGTGTGAATTATGAGATATTTGAATTTCAAGAGACAGGCTGAATGAGTTTTGGAATCCCTGCTCCAACTTTGGAAAATCAGTAAAATTGTACAAAAATAATTATAGAGTATAATTCATATGCTTGAAATCATAAATAAGTATATTTTCTATTGAAATAAATTATAACACCATATGAATTTTATACGAGGATAAGACTGATTCAGTAGTGAAGAAGTGTTAGAACTATTGGACAGTGAAATAGGGTAAATTTAATGAATAAACTGTATTAATTGGCTAGACCAAAAATTTTGAAATTTCTATGGTAAGAATTTATGTGAGTCTAGTTTCAGGAAAATTAACGGTTCTTCATTCGGACTCTATATCTCGAGAAATAAATAATTTAGTGACAAGGACTCAAGTAGATGATTAATGTAAACATGAGTAAGAAGGTGTAAGCATGTGATATAATGATTATATCATCTTAAGAAATTATTGTGAGGATTTACCCACACAAGTTTATTAATTTCTTGTTATTTTCATATGAACTTACTAAGCATTTATGCTTACTTCCCCTCTCTTTTCCCTTGCCTTGTAGTATCGCCAAGTTAGCTCGGGGATCGGTGGACATCGGAGATTTGCTCACACAATCAATTGGAACACTTGGTATATCTAGATACATTAATTTTTGGGTTATGGAATGTATAGTAGGCTTGATCTTTTTTTCATATATGTCATATTTCTTATGGCCTAAAATGTTGGCCCTTATTTAATAAATGTTCATTTTGATTAAAGCTATCTAGAGATGGACAATATTGATGGTTGTTATACGCCTATGATGTGGTTATTCATGTATGTGGTAATTGCATAATTGAGATGTTGTGGATGTGGTTTACAAATGATTTCATGAATGACAATGTGTATGGGAATGTGTATGCAAAATTGGATATTCGGATATCTAATTATAGGATGATACATGTTGATGAAATGGATACAAGAGAGTTTGTGTTTTAGAGTGGGGAACTGGCTTGGAAAATAGCCAACTTCTAGGCCACATGGGCAGAGACACAGCCATGTGTCTCAGCCATGTGACAGACGCGGCCTAAGGGCACGAGCGTGTGCCAAGGCCATGTGACTCTATTTTGATGATGACGTCATAAATAGAGAGTTGCACAGGTTAGGGACATGGGAGTGTCCCAGACCACACGGGCGTGTGACCCATGTTTTGAAAAAATTTTCTAAATTTTTCCCAAAAGTTTCCAAAGTTCTTGGTTTATCCCGAACCATCCTAAAGGATGTTTTGAGCTTTATAAGCCCATATAAGTGACAAAATGCATGTGTTAGAAAAGTTTTAAATTTGACGAAATTTTATGACCCGGTTTTACATGTTCAAGAAATTTTAAGCCTGGTAACGCCTCGTACCTTGTTCTGGTGTTAGATACGGGTAAGGGGTGTTACACTCAATCTCTTTTTCTTTCTTTCATTTTCATTTTCTTTTTCGATTTCTTCTAGTATTCGCTCATTTTCTCTCATCAACATCTCTTGTCTCTCTTTTCTTTTTATTTCTTTTTCTCTATCCCGTTCATTACAAGATGAAGATAACAAGAAAGATTCAGAATGAAAAACCTTTCGTTGGGAAAAAGAGGAGGGATCTACATACGAAATACGATCATCTCTTCGAGATTGAACCTTCAGGGATGAATACCTTGGTGCATACGAAGAACTACTTAGACCTTCTCGTTTGTCACCGTAATAGGCTTCAAACTCAAAGCTTGAGTTATTTCGACTCAAAGTCCTCGTTGAATAGGAATCTCGATAGGGATCTCTTCTCACATAATCATTGGACGTTAGACTCCTTGACAATCTTGTTTCCATCATTTGACTTGAAAAAAATCGCTCTCGATGGTAGTAAGGTGGGATGTAATGCTTGCGCATCACAGCTTTCATTTCAGACCAAGTTGATATCGGGCGCTCTCCGTTTCGTCTCCGACTCGTGGTGAATTGATCCCACCAAATAATGGCATAATCGGAGAACTCGTTCGACTCAAGTTTCACCTTCTTGCTCTCTGAGTGGTTGTGGCACTCGAAGACCAATTTGATTTTCCTTTCCTATTCAAAGCATGCCTCCGGGTCAGATCTACCTTGAAATGGTGGAATGGCTAACTTGATATTCTTCAAATTGTCATCAACACGTTCACGCTCGCTAAAGCCTCGGCTTCTATGAACGCATCGCCTTTCGCTTCGATTGGATGCTTGGTATGATGGATCGGACAAACCACAATTGGCAGTAACATTCCTTTCGAAACTTAGAGACATATTGTTTGAACCTCACCACAAATTCCTCACGTTTCACTCAAAAAGAAAAAATGGATGGCACTCCCTCTCGTGTTTGCTGTAATAGTCCGGTTTCGACCCTAGTCAGAATAGTGGTTTTGGGACCACAGATCCGAGTTAGAAAAATATTTTAATATTATTTTCTATGCTTAAAATATGCGATTAAGCATGTGTGAAAGTTTTGTGAATTAATTTGTCTGTTTGTGTGCTTAATTAGAGAAAATGACAAAATTGCATTTAATGCAAAATTTGCATGCTTTATGAAAAGGTATCTATTTGTTATGGCTTTTATTATATGAAGTCCTTATGATGTTATTATGCCATTATTAAGTTAGTGGACAATTATGCCCATAGTTTAAATGTTTAACCATTAATATTCATTAAGGGTAAAAGTGGAATTAGACAAATAATATGAATTGTAATAAAACAATTATGAAAATGGTTGAAGTGTGTTCATCTTTTGTGCCGAAAATATCAAAGAAAAAGAAAGAAGAAAAGCTTTAAGGGTTCGACCATCACTAAGCTTTATTAAGGTATGGATTTTGATCGGTTTTTGATAATTTCTACGTTTTTGTAATCATTGCTTCGAGTACTACAAAACCCATGCTTTAATTTTGGAAATTGATGAAGATTTTGAAATGTGCCATTGATGAATACATGAGTTTTTTTATGTTAGTTGATGAAATTTGAAATATATGTGTTAGATTAACATATTTTGTCTTTGGATTTTTGGTGAATTTGAGTAATTTGAACTAAATTGAGAAAATAATATATTGAAGCACTAAAATGTGAAATAAATGAAAAAAATGGGTTTCTAGGGACCTATAGAGAATTCGGCTAAACATGGGTTATATTGAATTATGTATATTTTGTGATTTTGTGAAATAAGGACTAAAATGTCAAAATATGAAAATATGAGGGCTAATTTATAAATTTCCCTAAATGTGTGTTTTTGGATTGAATTGAATGAATTGGTGAATAAATGAGTTAAATTTGAATATGTATAGATCAAGAACCAAAGAAAACGGATTTAGACCGAGGGAAGTCGAAAGTGATCAAGTAGTCGAATCTGTTCGTTTAGTCCGAATACGAGGTAAGTCTATATAAAAATAAATGTATTTGAATTGATTTACTAATGTTCGTATGAAATTAAATTGTGATGATTGTCTACAAAAAATATATATACATGAAGTCCGAGAAAATATCGACAATGTGTCAAAATCCGAAAAGTCCCGTACGAACCTAAGAATAGATAGGATTTCATATGTCATGACATAGGTTTTCGATATGTGATATCATGTAAGACCACGTTTGGGAAGTTGGCATCAATATGAGATTTACGTGTAAGACCATGTCTGGGACATTGACATCGTATTTGATTCGTGTAAGACACTGTTTGGGACAGTGGCATCGATATTTGGTTACATGTAAGACCACGTTTGGGACGTTGGCATTGTACGATTATTCCGAGTATTTCGATTATCCTATTTAATTCCGAATGGTTCAACGGGCAAATTCAAGAAATGAAAGAACTGTTTCAGGTACGTCTGATGCGTATGCTTTGATTAAGCATAAAAGGTAAGCATTTGTGAATTTGCAATAGAGAAATATGTGCATAGATTCAATGAGACAAAATGTGATCTATGTATGATTGCGTTATGAGCAAAAGAGATACTTTCAGATGTGAATTGTGGGTAAGCAATGGCTAAATAAATGAGCCAAAGAAGAGTTATGAATTTACAATTGAGTAACATTAATGATCTTATATTTGATATGATTATGTGTACTATATGTTAAGTTTATTTGTATATGGCTTACTAGGCTTTTGAAAGCATACACTGTGTGTGTTTGCTTTGTTTTATAGATTGTCAAAGCTATGAAAGGCTCAGGGATTATCGAGGATCATCACCACACTATCAAACTCTATTTTAGTACCTTTTGAATGTGTACATAATTAAGTATGGCATGTATAGTCTAGTTGAAATGGTTGATGTTTGAGAAGTGTATATAGTCATGTGATATGGCTAGATAGTTGAATGTGATGTGAATGAGTAGTCATGTTATATGATGCATAGTTTGGAATGTTTTGATGGCTAATGAGATGATCAAATTGATAATATGTTTTATGATGCAAAGCTAGTTTATTATTGATAATAGATTATCATAATGAAATGGTAAGTTTGTGATGGATTATACTTGGAAATGCTTGTGATTAGATTGAGCTACATGGTATATAAGATGTTGTGTTTGAAATGTTCTTGAATGGGTAGAAAAGATGGTCAATTTGGTGTGTTTTGGGTTGCCATAAATGTTTGGAATGATGCTTGTATGTGCTTGTAGGGTTAACCCAAAGTGTCGGTGGCATTTTGGCTTTGCAAATGGCCTATAATTGCCCACACGGTTGAGCACACGGGCGTGTGGCTCGACCGTGCTCTTTGTGGTTGTGTTTCAAATCAAGTCAAACTCGACCATGGGCTAGACACACGAGCGTGTGATTGGCCGTGTGAATCAAGTCAGTGATGACCACAGGCTAGACGCATAGGCGTGTGACTGGCCGTGTGGTGCAAGTTAGTAGCGACCACGGGTGAGGCACATGGGCGTGTCCACGGCCGTGTGGACAAGTTAGTATGTATGCCCTGTTTTGACACGACTTAGACACACGGGCGTGTCTGAGACCGTGTGAGGCACACGGCCCGACCACATGGGCGTGTAACCTCTGTAGCTTTGAAAAATGTTTAAATTTTTTAAAATTTCGTATGTGTTCGGTTTAGTCCCAGCCCCTTTCTAAAGCATGTTTAAGGTCTCGTAGACCTAAATAAGGGACACTTTGATTACATAATGATTAGTTACAAGTGAAATGTTTGTAAAAGTTCTGATTAGTCCGGTAATACCTTTAACCCTAGAACGACGATGGTTACGGGTTAGGGGTGTTACATTTGCACTCTTTAATGGCTTTTTCTTCTCTCTAATGCTCTCACTATACTCATGCCTTTTTCCACTCGCTTCCCCTCTCATAATTTCGTAAAAGACTCGTTTAGACTTATAAGCTAGTCTAGGGGTCGACTTCAAAATGGTTATAATGGTTGGTGATGTTTCAGTGTTGCGAAGGCTAAAAGAAAAAAAAAGAACTGGTAATGTGGCGAAATGGGGTTGATTTTGGGCAAAAATGGGTTTTGATGATCGAGAACAAATTTTTCAAGCTCTTTCGAAACAACTTCTTTTTTTTTTTTTTACAATATGTAAACAGCACACTTTGTATTGCACTTTCTTGTATTACTTTTTTTTTAACAATTTTTTTCGATTTTTTTTTCAATTTTTTTCATGAACTTACTCCGGGATAGCTATAAACGTCCGTACTCCTCAATTGTGCCAGCTCTGGTACCAAATGATACGAACTCGCCTGGGTGTTAATTCGAGTCGTTTAGGTTGCCCGATCGTAAAATTAAACAGGTTGTTTTGAAAATGGCTAAGAAGGGTTGAAAGATAGGTCCAAACAAAGGGTTTAAGGATAGTTGGTGATGGATGGATGAATTCGACTAAGGCCAAGATTGAACCAACAATATAGATGATTGTTGACCCGAGTCTTAAACAGCACTTAGGTGAGATCGATGGGAATGGTGATGGAAATAACTTGGTTAACCTTGACCCACTATCTAGCAAGATAGGAACCAAATGTATGGTTGAACGCCACACTTTGCAAGTGATAAGTTCGGAAACAAGGAAGGAATGACGCCACAAAACTAAGCTTGATAAGTCAGTTTAGTCCTAGAGAGAGCAAGGAGAGTTGAATTCTCACAACAACAAAATAGTTCATAAGTTGATCCAAAAGTTGTAACCTTCAAATGTTTACAAAAACAACTATTTATAGGCTCTAAGATGCCTATTGAAATTTGGCATCTATGGCGTTCACACACAATTAAAATGTTCACACTTAAATAATAAATTTGGTTCTTGAATGCTTCCCCCAATTCGAATAGATACATTCGTTCCCCAAATCTGTTCATGAATGCTTAGTCAAGAAGAAAGCTTAAATTCCATGAATGATCAGCCCTATATCTTCTTTCACTCCCCTTAGCCGTACATGAATGTGATTTGCCATGCATGTCCCTTAATTCTTGCATTAATGACATTGTAGGTGCATGGATGAGTCGATGATTCTTCAAATTAATTCCCAAGTCGATGCATAAGCATTGTTGTTCAATGTTTAGAACTAATGTAGCTTCTCCTCCTTTGGACGTGCATGTATGCTTAGCATGGAAGAAAACTCCATATGCCTTGAATGTTCATATGTCTTGCATGGAACATGCACCTTCAATTAATTGGACGCATTAATGATGGACTGGTTTATGAATTGCAGCATGTATCTTGTAAATTCGTTCCTCCCATTGTGCATGCATGTTGTTAATTCAATGAACTGAATTTATGTGTCATTTTCCCCCCTTGACGTTCATAACTTTATCCTTGCATGTATAGAAGCTGATTGGTCAAACTGAGGTGTGAAAATGGATTGATTCCACATTGGGAAGTCAAATGTGCAATGACATTTTATTGTTGTTCCTTGAACAAGCTTGCTATCCACCAACCTACAACACGCATTTAAAGTCACTTAAATTCACTAATAAGACATGATTTAACATCATTTAATTTGTCTAAACTTTAGACACAATTTATGATGTCCGAACAAAGACACATTAAAATGCTATACTAAGTAAGACATAATTAATATGCTTAAGACACATTAAAATGCTATAAATATGACACAATTAATAAACTTATGACATATTAAAGATGTTCAGATTAATGCATATTTAAGCCCAAATTAATTTATGACACAAATTAAAGACTTAAAATATAGTAACTAAAATAACTAAAAATAAATGAATCAAAGTCCTTATTTTCTAGCAGCCAAATTAACAAACTGAAATTAAAAGCTTCATTTTGCACTTGGGCCCCTCGTGCTTGGGCCAATTTTGATGTCGCCGAATTGTATCATGACATGATGTGGCCGGGATCGCATCATATACTCACCTTAACTACTTAGCATAAACAATAAATAAAAATACAATAATTAATAACTAGTTTCGAATTATAGAAATACAAACCAAAAATTTCGAGCCATTCCTTATCGACTTTATCTTTTCTCTTTTTAGTCGAGGATTCCGGTATGACGTTAGCTATGGAATTAAAACAATTAAAATTCATCAATATAACATAGTTCAATTTCATATTGAATATTTCAATTTTTACTCAAAATTTGCCTAATTTCCAATTTAGTCCCTAAACCGAGACTAACTTTTATTCTTCACATTTAATTCTTTATTTTCATGCAAATTTCACTTTAGACTAAATTCAACTCCTATTTTTACATAAATCCCTAAATTTAGAAATGTTCACAATTTAGTCCCTATTACTCAAAATTTACAATTTATTCTACAATTCAATCATTTTTCATTTCTAACTTAAAATCTATCAATTTAATCCATAATACTCAAATTATTCAACATAAACAACATTTAAAAACTCAATAATTTCTAAAATTTTGACATGGGTCGGTAGTATTTAATACTTGAGATTTCAAAACATAAAAATTACAAGAAAATGGACTAAATTGACTAACCAATTGAGCTTTGAACAATTAAAACCCTAACTTTCTCCTTTCTTCTTTCTTTTTTCTTTCTGTTTCGTTTCACTTTGTTTCTTTTTCTTTTATTTTGTTTTATTATACATTAATTTATTATAATATAATATAATATATATACTTAATACTTAAGTTTTTATTTTATTATATAAATATATACATAATAAATTCACAAATATCTTACTTATGCCGCCTCAATTAATGTCAATGGCATAATTTCTTCTTTAGTCCCTTTAATTTTTCTTTAATATATAATTTAACTTTCACCATATATGCGCTTTAGTCATTATACCTAATTACTTTTAATTCAAGCAAATTCACTTAATTGAGACCTAATTAACTACATTAATTAGCTTCGTAAATATTTATTAATAAATATTTACAAGTCTAATTTAGGGAACAGAGTCCCGAGAATGCATTTTTTAATTTGATCCTTCTTAATTAATTAACCATCAAGCATTAAAATTTGTTAACTAAACTTTAATACCACCTTAATAACACTTCGTAAATATTTATAAAATATTTATCGCTCATTTATAAAAACAAAGTCCAGATACCTTATTTTCTAAAACCACTTGAATTTTTTTTAAACTAAAACCACTTGAACTTAATAAATCACTTATATAACATAAATTATCAAATCAAAACTTTTTAAAAATTACATTTGACTCAAATACTAAATAATAATATTTACTGAACTTACTCGTTGGATTTAATTACCCCAAAACTACTGTTTTCAACACCACTAAAAAATAGACTGTTACAAACTAGGATTCTCAACAATCGCATTCACCTCCTCCTCATCGTCCAACTCCACATATAATTTAGCCACATGATTTTTAGATTTGTCATGAACTGCTATCATTATCTCTACATCTTCACCATAAAAAATCTGAAGGTAGCTCAATGTGACAAGATTTAATGACGTTAGAAATCTATAAAAGATCGTAGATATTGTCTTCTCATTAGGGATAAGTAAAACTCAATGCGATTCAAAAAAATAAAAAAAATTCCGAATTTCGAGTTAATCAAATCGAGTTATTCAATTTTTTTGAGTCAACTTGAATAAGTAATTTGAGTTTTGAGTTCAAGTCGAGTTGAATTTTACATTCGAATAACTCAAATAATCTGAATAATTTGAATAACAGATTGATGTAAATATCTCTTTGGTCGTTGTCAATTTTGAAAATGAGCAAATTGGTCACTCTCTCAACAAAATTACAAAAAAATTAAAATAAATTTTAATATTCAAAATATTTATAAAAATTTCAATATATATTTTAAAAATTATAATTTTTAAAAAAATTAAAGAATATATAAAGAGAGTTAAAATTTTAAAATTTCATAATATAATAAATTTAGGGACCTAAATAAGTTAATTAATGATTCAAGTTTACCATACTAAAACATTTTTTTCTTATTTTGCTTTGAATTTTTAAAATGTATATGGTTTCATATTTAAGTGTTTAACATGAAATTAGTTATATCTGTAACAAAATATTAATTTAACATTTTTAATTTTTTTAATTTAATTCGAACAAGTCCACTCAATTCGACTCTACTTAATTTTATTTCACTCGACTTTGATTCGAAAATTTTCAAATCGAGTTAGAATCATAAAATAGGATTCGTCGACTTGATTAATTTAAAATTTTTTCACTCGATTTGGTTGAACGCTTACCTTTACCTCCCACAATATGCTTAAATTTTATTGCTAATCTTCAATTTCAACCCTTCAAGATCAATTTTTTTGTTTCAATCTCGCACTAATCTTATGCCTTGATTCGAATATAGCTCTGGTTTTGTCGGTTTCTCGGATTTGTTTGTTGTAATACACCAAAATTGCAAACTGGTTATCTGCAAAAGACACTAACTTATTAGTTTAAAAATCATCATATTCATATAATGAATTAAAAAAAAATTTCTTTACCTAAATCTCGAGGATTTTTGTATTACAAATAATACTTCAAACTCCAACTTTTATCTACAAAACTATTTCATCTTTTTTTTTTTTTTTTTTACCTCGGCTTGATTTTATAGACTTTAATATAATTTAAATTTTTATTTTTATTTCTATTCTAGGCGAGAGAATCTGGTCCATTTTGTCAAATTAGTCTATCAAATATCGGGTTCAGTGGGCCTGAAATGCCTTGAAAATTGATCTGTTGGAATTGATTCCTCATTTCTAGTCTGATCGGATTTGACCACGTCCTGGTCTGATTTGACCGGCCCTGTTTCATGATTTCCAACACTTAAAAAATCGTTTTTTTTTTTTAAAATACTCAAAACTTTTAATTATTTATAAAAATGACTTACTTTGAAAATTATGTATGTAAATAACCTGTTTTGAATAGTAAACGTAAGTGATCTCATTGTCTTTGGCATCACCACCTCCATTTTTTTTAAAAATAATTTTTTAGGTGTAGTCGCTGCCAATGACGGTATTGGATTGAAGTATAGTTATATAAAACATTTAGAGACTGATAAAATAATTACCCTTTAGATTGGATTAAAAAATGGTGGTGTTATTCTCACACACAATTAAATACTTTTAAATTTTGATCTATTTGCATGTTAGATTTATCCTTACGAAATTAAATTTAAATAGTCTTTAAAATATATAAAAATAACAAAAATAAACCCTTTTAAATTTTTTAAAATAATAAACTTAAAAAATATAAATTTTTATTTAAATTATCCAAATATATCCTCAAGAATTTTTCTCAAAGTAAAAATTCTTATTTAAAACTCGAGGAAAATTTTTTAGGATATATTTGGGTAATTTAAATAAGGATTTTATATAGTTTTTAAGTTTATTATTTTAAAAATAATACAATTTGAAAATAGTTTATTTTTGTTATGCTTTTTTAAGGGCTATTTAAATTTAATTTCAAAAGCTGACAAACCTAACATGCAAATAGACCAAAAGTTTAAAAGCATTTAATTAGTGCGACCTTTTTCATCCAATCTAAAAGGATAATCCTTTGTAAGAGCCCAAATTTGCTCGGGGCCCAATTAACCATTAAAAAAACACAATTAAAAAACTCCATTACCAGTCCATTAAAACAAACCCCAAACAAATAAAACAGTCCAACATTACAAGCCCGATAATAAAAATTGTAACAGCCTAAACCATTAAACCCGAGCCCAACTTACAGACCCAATTACAAACCCAACAGCTAGCCCAATGTGACCTAACCTACCCTAGCCCAAAACAAATCAAAAATCAGAAGAAACCCTAAAGGTTTCCAGATTATTCTGACGCCGCATGCCTTAACGATCGAGCCCCTAACCCTAGCAGCGTCGCACGCGTGCCTCCACGCACACCACCACGTGCCTCCATACGCCATGTCCGCACCATTGTACCTGCAAATCAGACCACGACAACAGCAAACAATAGTAGCAATCGACAACAAAGAAAAAGAATTTGTATTTTTTGTTTATTTTCGAATATGAGGCTATAAAAACAAAAGATAAAGGCCTATTGTAGGATTCGGCTTCTTAATGATTTTTACAGAAAAACAAATCAAAAACTCAAAGAACAATGAGTTTTAAGGTATTCATGATATTTCTAATCTATTTTCATCAAGATCTATATACAAGTATAGTATAAACGAGGGAAGAGGTATTCTTACCTTTTTTCGACGATCGTAAAGCGTAATCCGAGGGTCATGTAACATCTTGAATTATTGGGCCTGCATTTTAGGTGTTGAATGCTTAAAATATTAACTTAAGGGTTAGGGGTCCAGATTGGGCTCAAGAACTAATGAGGCTTTGACTAAATTTCTGTAGACACCTTAAAAGGGTAGTTATCTGTGTTTTAAATGACAAATTGGGCTTGTGGCCCAAAGGTAAGTGGCTATAAAGGGAGCTATAAGTGGCGCCACTAGTAGTTGGATAGGGCTAAGTTTTGTTGCTTGGAGCCCAAGTTATTGGGCCAAATTCGGCACTTAAAGGGAGCAATAGGGGGGACGGCAACAAGGCTATATTTTAGAAATTTTTAGTGTTTAAATTAGGTGGATATTAAAGCTGATAAAGGAGGGAGGAGTTTGAGCTAATTAAGTCTCTTTTGAATGAATTAGTAGATTAAGATAAGGGAAAGAGATATGAGCTATCTTTTAGTTGCAGAGTTGGTCGAAAATCAACTACAGGGGAAGAGAATCGGTTTAGTATAGGCAAAATAAAGGGTGTGCTGAAATTTGTTTACTAAGTTTTGTCATCTTTTTCTTCTCTGCCGAATTCACCACTCTATTCTCCTTCTCCACTCTCTTTTCTTTTTCCTTCTAGCCGAAACCTTCTGAAGTCTTATTAGTTGCCGAACCTTTGTTAATCGTTTTCCCTTTTCTTTCAAATACTTCAGCCGAAATCTTTAAGGCCCCCTTGTTCATATTTTTTCGGGATTCTTTAAAAGCCAAAATTGCTAGATCTCTAATCTTCTACGCTTCGATCTTCTTCTGTGATTGCCGAATCCTTCTACAAGGGATAGTCGAAACCATCTGTGGAGGTAAATGTTGGTTTGTGTAATCTTTCGATCTTTTTCGGCTTTTGGGAGGCCATAGCCGAATGGCTATAAGGGACTAATCCTGTGTTTTTCTTTTGCGGCATTTCGGGATCTGAAGAAGAGTCAATCGCGTAAATCTCTAAGTCAGAGTTCAGTAACACTCGAATCTTGTTACTTTCGGGATTTCAAGGTAAAGAGATCTATTAGTTTTAACGTGTAAATTCAGGTATTTATTAACCCTTGGTCGAATGTAGGGGAGCCCTAATCTTCGTGTTCTTTCGGTATTTGAGTAAGGTTTTAGACTAAGGGTTGTAGATCCAAATAGTAAGGATATTGACTAAGGGTGTAAAACTACGCGATATCAAGTGTGTAACACTTCCACACCATTTAGATTGTCTGCTAAAATATGTTTATAGATCTGTTATATTCTGATAAATGCTGAAATCCCGGCATAATGGCTGTTGAAAATCCGAGGAGGGTAAAAGCAAATCACCAGGTTAGTGATCTCTGTCATTCCTAAGTGAATGTTCCTAATAAAATGACATATGTGATAAGTATGTGAATTTCTGTGATTGCATGGGGTTGGGTTTGATGAAAGGGGAAGTGTTCACAGAATGGCTTTTGTCAGAATCTGTTAGCGGTTTTGCCATGACTCACAGTGGCTTTTGCCATGACTGTTGTAGTAGCTACTACCATGATCTCGACGATGAGCAAGATGATCGCCATCCGTGGTGTGTAGCGGTGTGGGTTGATTGTAGAAATCCCCAATGGTGTGACTGGCAAGTAAGGGTGGTGTGTAGCGGTTGGAAACCTAGGATTGGGTTGGGCTTTGCATATTTTCATATATATATATATATTATGTTCTGTTATTCTATTCTGTGGGGCTAAGGCCCAAATCTAATAGTGCATGAGGTAGCGACTCAACATATTATTTAATATTTTCAGGTAGCGCCTAGTGCATCGGACCAGGCTGGAGAGGAGCGCGAGGTGGCCATGCAAGAGAGTATCTGATCCAGCAGAATTTCTTTTTCTTAGAATTTTATTTTTAATATTTTTGATTAAGAATTTTAAGTTTCATGGTAATAAGGCCATGGACCACTAGACTTATATTTATTTTGGGGTTTTATGTTAGGTTTTTATTATTAGGCATTTAAATTTTATGTTTAAATTAAGCTAAGACATGTATTAAATTTCGGTTTTATTTAAAAATCACTAAGGCATTTTATAACTTCATATCTTATATGAATTAATAAATTATTAAGTTTTCGGTATAAATGTTTAAACCTGATAATTGTTTTCTAAAATGCCACAAGTTTTATAACATCTCCTTAGTGACATACCAGATCCGGTTGTAGTGTGTGGGTCGGGTTTGGGGTGTTACAGGTCATTTGATCTCCTCTAGATTTCGGGGATTTTGGTAAATGGTGTCTATATTCGCTTATGGCGATAAAGGGTCCGAAATAGCCGATCGTTGGGGTCTCCACCACCGCTGCATGACTGGGCGGATGGTGGCGAGCAGTGGCTCGGTGATTTGAGCTTGGTCGGAGCTCTAGAGAGCTTTCAGAGCATTTTCTTCCTTTTTTTTTTAAATGTTTTTAAAAATGATTTTTTGTTAAGATTTTTGCTATTTAAGGCTGAGCAATATGACGTCGTTTGGGGGCGGGGTAGTTAGCCTTAAAATGACGTCGTTTAAGGGCCATAACTGCATGAGTCACCCAACGGAAAAGGATCCTCGTGTTTCATGGAAATGGGCTAATTTCCTTTTCGTCCTTTTGCATTTTCATTTTTTAATTAAATTTTCTTTTATTTTAATTTTGCCCGAAATTTTTGCTGCTTTAAATTTAATCCTATTTAAACGCGTTTAATAACTCGGGTAAATTGTGATTTTAGTCCCTTTTAGTTTAAGCGCATCGTATTTTGGTCCTTTTCCGATTTCATTTTTAATTTATTGCTTTTTAGCTCTTTAATTTTGTTTTGATTACAATACTGATCCTTTAATTTTTTTATTTAATCATTTGTTTATTAATTTTTCTAATCATTCTCCTTTTAATTAATATTTATATTTTTAAATTGTGCTAGATGTCATTTATTTTTCTTATGTGTTATTTATTTTCATAAATATTTTTATATATTCTTTTTTATATACATATAATTTGAGTAAAACTATCTTTTGTACATATATTATTAATTTCATATTATTTTTGTATGTATATATTTTATTTTAAATCTATATATAAATATGCATAGTTGTTTTTTTCTAAAGATCTTATTTTACATTATATTTTATTTCCATCGAACATTTTTCTATATTCTTTTCACATATACATTATTTGTTAAGTCTTTATTTTAGATAGATATATTCGGTTTTAGATTGTGTTGTATATTATACATTTTAAATTTCTTTTTATATAATAGTCATTTCATAAACACATTTATAAATTATTATATAATAATTTATTTTCTAAATTGTTTCATAAATTGTTGATTTTAAATCTTTTAGTTATTTTAAATCCATTTGCTATCGTTTAAAATTTGTTTTATAGTAATTTGCCTTGTAAATTTTGTAAGATTACTATATTTTTAATTCAAGTGGTCATTGATTATTAAACGGATCTTTTGAAATTGAGCATGTTGTGAAATAATTGCTATTGTGAATTGGTACTTTTAAAATGTTTGTATCATTACTATTCATGTGTATAATGTTGAATTTATATATTATTGCATGTTTGATGCTATGCTTGTTTCTCGGTATTGTTTTCTGATTCAAGTTCTAATGTACTTAAACTCTTACTAGAAGTTTATCCCAAGCAAATTGAATAAATGCATCATGAGTCGATTTTAAATTCATCCATTTAAAAATTCTTCAAAACAAGGTAATATTTAGTGATTGGAAATTTGAGAAATCGTGTCCTAACGTGCTGGGTTTCGATTTTCCATTTGACCAAATAACTAAGTACCCTTTCGTAATTTTGTCCACGTTTTCCTTTTTAAAGACAAGGTAATATTTCGTATTTGAAAATACGAGAAATCGTACCCTAACATGTTGGGTTTCAATTTTTTTTCGCTTGTCCAAATAACCAAATACCCTTTCAAAATTTCAATGCATGAGTTTTGAGAATTTTGGGATGATCTTGAATTCGAGGATTTAAATCGTCATATCCTAACGTGCTGGATGTGATATTTTATTCCTTCGGAACAAGAGAATCTTAATATTCAAACCCTAGTATCTTCAAACGGGTCAAAGAAGATCATAAATTTAAAATCTTTTTAAATTTTCGACACAAGGACATTAATTAATCAATTTGGTACCAATTTTGGGCGTTACGAGGGTGCTAACCTTTCCTCATACGTAACCGACTCCCGAACCCGTTTTCTTAGATTTCGTAGACCAAAATTATTGTTTTAATAAATCAAAATATTTTATTGAAATAATTCATCTCAAGGTGATCCGATCACACCTCGAAAAATTGGTGGCGACTCCATATATATTTTAAAGTCGATCCCCGTTTTCCAAACTCGAAAAAAAATGGTTTATTTTTTTATGCTTATATTTTTAAGGACTATTTAAATTTAATTTCAAAAGCGGACAAACCTAACATACAAATAGGCCAAAAGTTTAAAAACATTTAATTAGTGCGACCTTTTTTCATCCAATCTAAAAGGATAATCTCTTCATCAAGTTCTTGAACATTTTATATAATTATACTTCAATTTGATGTTACTAATGGCAACAACGACATTCAAAAAATTATTTTTCAAAAAAAAATCGGAGGTGGTGACACCAATGGCAATGATGTTACCGACGTTTACGGTTTAAAACGGGTTATTTACGTACATAATTTTTAAAGTAGATTATTTTAAAAATAAAAAGTTTTGGGTATTTTTATTAAAAAACCCGAAAATCCGGTTCAATTGGCCAGAAAAAGTCGGCCCGAGGTGACCCGTCCCTGCTGACGTGAGTAAAAAAAAAAGGCAATCATCAAGATTTGGTTTTAAATACAGCTGACACAATCCAGTGGCGGTGCCAAATTCAAAACATGTTGTAGTTTGGCTAATATGACTGTTATATTGGGAATGATTAAGAAAATAAAAGCATTTGAATTCTATTATTTAGAATTGCAAATGTTTTTTGTATGCTCATAGAAATACTGATGTAGAAAGTGGACTGTTTGCTAATTTTTTATGTAGATCTTAGCCGTTGGCGATGGCGGCTTCAACTGCTAGTGGCACGGGATGGTACAAAGGGAGAGTCAAAGCAGTTCCATCGGGGATAGCTTGGTGATAATGGCCTTGACCAGTAACAGGCCTGGACCTCCACCTGAGAAAACCATTACCTTGGCTTCTCTCATTGCTCCTAGACTGGTAAAGCTCATTTGAATGCAAGTTTGGTTTTGGATTAGTTCGCTATTAAATATGGTTTGCATGTTTGTTTTACTTTTTCTTGCTGATTAATTTAGTTTTTGTTTGGATAATGATTTTGTTGGATGAGAGTCGCTTTATGTGTTTTAATTGTATAATTTCCGAGGTCTAAGATAAACATTTTTGTTGCATATCTTTTGAGTAAAACTTCCAGCTGGTGCTTATTTTCTTGCTCTTCCTTTTTCCTCTAATTAATAGGCCCGAAGAGGAGGTGTTGATGAGCCATTTGCCTGGGACAGCAGGGAGTATTTGAGGAAGCTCTGCATTGGAAAGGTGCTGTTTCTTTTGAATTATTCTGGCTATTGTTTTTACTCGTTATAGGTGACACTTGGTTGTTTAGAACATTTGTGTATCTAAATTAATTTATTCTGTGTTCAGGAAGTCACATTTAGAGTCGAATATGCAGTACCAAGCATAGGCCGAGAATTTGGGTCTGTTTACCTTGGTGGTGACAAAAATGTTGCCATGTTGGTTGTCTCTGAAGGCTGGGCTAAGGTAATTTGCTTTTCAGTTTGTAAAAACACTGGGAAAGGTTTTTTTTTTTTGGTACTCAGTTTAACTGAGCTGGGCTTCTACAGGTTAGGGAACAAGGACAGCAGAAAGGGGAAGCAAGTCCTTTTCTTGCTGAGTTGATACGTCTTGAAGAACAGGCCAAACAACAAGGCGTGGGTCGATGGAGCAAGGTAATCTTTTTCCCCTTTGTAGCAGTTCATTATATATTTGACTCGCTGATTTAGCAAAGATTAGTTTTTAACGATCATGTTATTTGTAATTGTGGTTTTAGGTACCTGGTGCTGCTGAGGCTTCTATACGTAATTTACCTCCTTCTGCCATTGGAGACCCAAGTAACTTGGATGCCATGGGTCTTCTGGCTGCAAATAAGGGCAGTCCAATGCAAGGTATCATTGAGCAGGTTCGCGATGGTAGTACTGTTCGAGTCTATTTGCTTCCAGATTTTCAGTTTGTGCAGGTCTTTGTTGCTGGTATCCAGGTACAAGTTCTAATTCATGACTTTTAGTCTACTTTTTGGGGTTCATCATATGAGTTTGCTTTTTGAATATCCTTTTCCTGTTTATTTAGGCCCCTTCAATGGGTAGAAGGGCTGCTGCCGAAACTGTTGTTGAAACAGATTTGACTTCTGATGAACAAAATGGAGATGCTTCAGCTGAGCCACGGGCTGCCTTAACATCGGCACAGAGGCTTGCTGCATCATCGACAGCTTCTTCTGAAGTTTCTCCTGATCCGTTTGGACCAGAAGCAAAATATTTTACAGAAGTTCGCTGTTTGAATAGAGAGGTGAGGGAACGAATATTTTTAAGTTGACATGTATCATTCATGTATGTATTCTTTTTGTATAATAGCCTAAATTCAGGGTTGATTTTGTAGGTTCGTATTGTCCTCGAAGGTGTAGACAAATTCAGCAATTTGATTGGGTCAGTTTATTATCCTGAAGGTGATACGGCAAAAGACCTCGCTTTGGAGCTTGTGGAAAATGTATGTTCTTGGCCCCAACATTGGTTTAATCAATGATATAACATTGGACTATTACTGAATTATAATTTATAGAATTCATGTTTTTTATTTAACATAAGTTATTTTTTCTTCTTTTGCTTGTAAATTTTATTATACCCTCGTCAGTTTATAGCTAAACTGTTTCTTGGTTTATCCGAGTCATTTCATCCTAATAATTTTACGAAACAAAACATGCATACTTCCTTTCCATGAATTTATGTTGATATATTCTGAATTCTCTCTCTCCCCTCATCTCTCATCCTAACCATTTCTTCTCAAATAAAGGGTCTAGCAAAATATGTTGAATGGAGTGCTAATATGATGGAGGATGATGCCAAGCGGCAGTTGAAGTCTGCAGAGCTTCAAGCCAAGAAGGCTCGGCTGAGGATGTGGACAAACTATGTACCGCCAGCTACAAATTCCAAGGCAATTCGTGATCAAAACTTCACAGGAAAGGTAATAGAATTATTTATTTCATGTTATCATATTAGCAGGTTCTTGATTTTGTAATTATTTATGGAAGTATATTTTTTCCTCAGGTTGTGGAGGTTGTTAGTGGGGACTGCATTGTTGTGGCTGATGATTCTATCCCTTATGGCAGTCCTCTTGCTGAGCGCCGAGTCAATCTTTCTAGCATTAGATGTCCAAAAATGGGCAATCCTCGAAGAGATGAAAAGCCAACTGCCTATGCCCGTGAAGCAAGAGAATTTTTAAGAACACGCCTTGTAGGAAAACAGGTTTGAACACCTGCTCATTTATATCTTATTCTGGTAGTGTTGAACATATATTTATAATTTGTCAACTTGCTTTTCTTAGGTGAGTGTACAAATGGAATATTCCAGGAAAGTCCCCATGGCAGATGGAGCTCCTGCTGCATCTGCAGATTCAAGGGTAATGGATTTTGGCTCAGTCTTCCTCCTGTCTCCCGTCAAGGGTGACGGTGATGAGGTTTCTGCAGCAAACGCATCTGCAGCTGGCAGCCAGCAGCCTGGCTTGAATGTGGCTGAGTTGGTTGTTGGACGTGGCTTTGGCACTGTGATAAGACATAGAGATTTTGAGGAAAGATCAAACTATTATGATGCCCTTCTGGCTGCTGAATCCCGTGCTATTTCTGGGAAGAAGGGAATTCATTCTGCGAAGGATCCTCCGGTCATGCACATTCAAGACCTTACAATGGTTTGGTGATCTCCTTTTATTTTGATTATTTTCTTGCTGTTATATTTCTATTTCTTATCTGAATTCCAATTTCCATTTCTTGTCTACTACCAGGCATCAGCCAAGAAAGCTAGGGATTTCCTGCCATTCCTGAATCGTGGCAGGATTCCAGCTATTGTAGAATATGTCCTAAGTGGTCATCGTTTCAAGTTGTTGATCCCAAAGGAAACTTGTAGCATTGCCTTTTCATTTTCTGGTGTCAGATGTCCTGGTCGCGAGGAGCCCTACTCAGATGAAGCCATAGCTCTGATGAGACGAAAGATCATGCAGAGAGATGTGGTGGTATGGGTCTCTCTCTGTGAACTGCTTGTCTGCCATTTTTGTATTTGTTTTTGTTTTTAATTGGTGTATGTTTTTCTACACAGGTTGAAGTTGAAACTGTTGATAGAACTGGAACATTTTTGGGATCTTTGTGGGAGTCAAAAACCAATGTGGCTGTGACGCTTCTTGAGGCTGGCCTGGCTAAGCTACAAACTTCATTTGGTAGTGATAGGATTCCTGATGCTCATCTTCTTGAACAGGCTGAGCTATCTGCCAAGAGGAAGAAGCTGAAAGTAAGAAGCAGTTTATATCTTTCTTTTGCCAATTTTCTTTTGCTAATGCTAATTAAACTTTCTGGCTTTATTTATCTTTACGCTTTTATGTGTAGATTTGGGAGAACTATGTTGAAGGAGAGGAAGTTTCCAATGGACCTGCCACTGTTGAAAACAAGCAAAAAGAACTGCTACAGGTGCTCTAAGAACTGAACTAAATGGTGCTTTCCCACTGTCAAGAAACCGGTTAATTTACTTTTCTTGTTATTTTTAGGTGGTGGTTACAGAAATATTGGGTGGCGGAAAATTTTATGTCCAGACAGTGGGAGATCAGAGAGTATCAGCTATCCAAAAACAGCTTGCATCTTTAACTATCCAAGAAGCTCCTGTGATTGGTGCCTTTAACCCTAAGAAGGCTGACATCGTCCTTGCTCAGTTTAGTATGGATAATTCCTGGAATCGTGCAATGGTTTGTTCTAACTTCTTTGTGTCCTTTGTTATATTCTTTTCAATTCTTATTTGTATGGCTTATATTTTACATTTTTGTGGGGATGGCCTTTTCCTTTCTTGCTTGCCTGTTATGCAATCTTTGTATGCCATTCTGACATGTTCTTGCATTCCACTTTTGCCTTGTGAAGATTGTCAATGCACCTCGAGGAGGAGTTCAATCTCCTAATGACAACTTTGAAGTGTTTTATATTGATTATGGGAATCAAGAGGAGGTTTCATACAGTCAATTACGACCTCTTGATCCTTCATTATCAACATCTCCTGGGCTTGCTCAGCTATGTAGTCTTGCATTCCTTAAAGTTCCGAGCCTGGATGATGAATTTGGTACTGAAGCTGCTCAGTTTTTGAGTGAGCAGACAATGGGAAGCTCAATGCAGTTTACTGCTATGATAGAGGAAAGGGATGTTTCTGGCGGAAAAGTCAAGGGAAAAGGAACTGGCACCGTTCTCATTGTAACTCTCGTTGCTGAGAAGTCAGACCTTAGCATTAATGCTGCAATGCTCCAGGTTTGAATGAATTATTCTTTTCTATTTTACCAAAAAAAAAAAAAAGAAGATAGAGACAAAGACAAAGACGATCATCTATCATGCTTATCTAGTTTCTTGACTGGTTGATAACTATTTCAGGAGGGACTAGCTAGGTTGGAGAAAAGGAAGAGATGGGAATCCAAGGATAGAAAATCCGTGATTGACAATTTAGAGAACTTTCAGAAGGAGGCAAAAACTGGTAGGCGTGGAATTTGGCAATATGGAGATGTGGATTCGGATGAGGATGAGGATCTTCCTACACTTGCAGCAGCTATTTTTGGATATTTTTATCTAATGCTATCCAATTTTTCTTTTCTTAAAAATTACTAATTGGGACATACATTACGACATACCTATAATCAATCATTTTTATCAAAACCATTCTCCTATTAATGTCAAATTGCGTCTCATTGTTTACATTTTTTTGTTAATTTATTATTTTGACTTTACTAACATGTTCAACTTTTAAACATGACATAGTATAACACTTCTTTTTTTTTTTTTTAATTTTGAATTTTCTAGATACCACAAATCAAGTTTTTTTTTTTAATGAATATTTTTACTACTCCATTTGAAATGGTATAAATGGTTTTCTTGTGAAAAGTCTTTTCACAACATTCATTTACCATCTCATCTTTAATTTTAGTTTCCAATTTTAAAATAAAAATATTTTTTTATATAATATTAAGGATAAAAGTAGCACAAATAAATGCTTGGTAAAGATTTTAGTCATCGCTTCATTCAAATTAAAACATACCAAGTTATATATTAGAATGTTTTGTTTGTCATTTGCTTTAATTTTTTATATAATTTTAGATTTATTTATTACACTTTGAATATATATATTTATTAAATAAATATAATGACTTAAATTATTTTTCACTAATTAAATTTTTATTTTTTAAAAAAATCATCTAGCCCTTTCGTTAAATCAAATGATAAATTCATAAAATTAAAATTTAATTTGATGTTTCACCAATAAAAGTTTACTTTTGTAGTACCCTTCACTTAACCCAAATAAATACCAGACGTTATATTGGTTTTTGAAGCACCAAACAAAAATAATTAAATATTCATCGATTTTAAAATTATAACATATTAAATAACATATATAACAACTAGGAAAATACTTTAGATAAAAATAAAACTTGAACAGGCTTTAGAATGATAATCTAAGCCAAAAATATATAAATAAAGAGCTGTGTATCGATACTTAGTGTCAAAGTATTGATACAAGTATTAAAAATTCAAATAGTGAGCTCTAGGGACACCTTGCATCAAAACATTGAAAGTCAAGTACTAATACATTGGGATATGTACCGGTACAAGTCCGCATTGTTTCAAAATTTTGATTATTGATTTTATTGAATTGTATTTTTGGGGCTAAAGTATTATACTTTACTTATGAGATATCGATACTTAGGTATGAGATTTCAATTGTCATCCCAAAAACTCAGATTTTTGACCATTTAGATTATTCAAACATGTTCTAAACATATTGTATCAAATATGCTATCCAAGATATATCAGTAGAACAAACATGCCAAAACAAGATTATAACATAACAACATACCAACTCAAAGTTTGACCCTGTGTAAATGAATTGTATCAAAACATAATTTAATTACATCAATTCATATAGCAAAAGATTAAACGAACATTACATGGGTTCCCATATGTCAATAAGAACCAAATATACCAATTGGTTGTAAGTGACATAAAACCACGACTTGTAAAATTTAAATATCAAATATATACTGATTGATATTGTTGTCAGTGTAAGAGGATGTAGGTTCAAGTGCGATGAAGTGCATTATCCTCCTATTTAAGGATTGGGGAGGGCTATAGATAGTTCTAGACATATTTCAAAAAGAGCAAATATAATAAGAACCTATAATGAGATTAATGTTAAAAAAAATACTTATCACGATAGTAATTTAGTTCTTTTTGTCTCATTTTCTCATCCAAAACACATTTCTTTAATAAAAATTCTTTATCTGACTCATATTTCAATTTTTTTTTGCTAATCCACTATATCCGAGCACAAATAATATCATGTATTTTATAGAAAATTTTGTGGTGTTACAACTTGGATGATATTTATTGGTCTATGGTACATCAAAGTATACATGTTATAAACGTGCAACCATATGCTTATTTAAGATTAAGGTTAAACATACAATGAACATCATTTGACTTAGTTCCAATCCACAGCATCGTAAATTTAAGCTAATACATTTATGTTTTTACTTACAATTTACTCCCGCTCGAATAACTAAAATAAACTATCTTTTATAAAGATTTCATATAACATAATAATTCTTACGCGAATTACTCGTTTATGGTAGCACCATGAATTATAGACATGTATAGGACACCATCTATGAAAAGTTGTCTTCCGGTCCTTTATCATATCACTTTCTCATAGTTGAACTTAGGTAATCAATCAAAGGATTCAAGATTTCTTGTGGCTTCATCCAACTTCCAAAGATTGTTCATGCCAAAGAATAAAAGCGACCCCTTCTAACAATACCCATCCCATGCTCCTCCTCAAAATCGAGTGGGACAAAATAATCAAACTCCTTTAACTCCTAAAACTACAACCATTTCATCTTTACTATCAAAACTAACAATGATCGTTAAGCCTCTCCAAGGACACACCTTACAGACCAAACCATCCGAAGACAGAGTCTGTTGAACCAAACTCACATTATACATGCTTTTTAATTTACCAACACGGCATCCATGGATCCAATCCAAATTAGTCTTCGAATCTCCATATTTTGAATCGCATCGTCCTTTGAAGAGACTTGAGAAAGCCTTACAAATGACTCTAACCCTTTTGCAAAAGTTCCTTTTTATCACTACAACAAAGATTCTAATCTCACCACTATAATAATTAATATCACCAACAACGTTGTTTTAACTTCACCGAAAGTAAATATATTGTCCATTCAAAGGAAGTCTTAGTAGACTTGAAGCTTGATAGAGTATCATGTATGATTAGCAAATGCTAGCAAATGCTTTGTTAGGCATTAGTTAGTTAGAGGAGAGTCATTAGGTTAACAACTAGTGTTAGTGAGTTGTTATCGGTGGTTAAAAGTATGGTTGTACTAGCTCTATATAAGGAGTGTTTAACAAATGTATGAGGTGAGCTTTTTGGATCAAATTCAGAAATTAAAGAAAGAAAGATTCAGATCTAGTTTTATCATTCTGTCATTTTGATTACCTAAATCCTTTCATGGTATCAGTCGCCAGGTTTCTCTAGGACCTATGGCTGCCAACTCCTTTCCCGAATTAGGCGCTGTTGAAGGTGGATCTGCTTCATTCACCGGTGACAAAGTAGTCACGTCTTTCCCTCGCCATGATGTGGTGAAATTGGTTGAAGGCACTTTCATTCTTTGGCAACAACAGGTGCGTACTATTCTTGGTGCTTATGATCTACTAGGTTTTCTTGATGGAACACTTCCACCAGCACGATTTCTCCGATTAAGCCTATGGTCTTGCTTGAATCCTCCGAGATTGTGTATACTAGACAAGATCGCTTCTTGTCTCGTGGTCGCTCTCCACGATCGATACTTCTCTCATTTCTTCATTCACTGAGGCGCGTACTTCGGTGGATATTTGGCTCACTGCAACCAATTTATTTGCTGTCGATTCTACTGCCAAACAGTCCAAAATAAGGCATGCACTTCATTCGTTAAAAAAAGGTACTCTATCTATAAAAGATTATGTTGATAAAATTAAGCATTTATGTGATCTACTTGCTGCATCTGGTGCGTGTGTTGCTGAGGATGAGAAGACCGAAATTTTGCTTGCGGGCTTACCTTCCAATATCATGCCTCGGTTTTGATGGCCGTTGTCGTCGGATAAGATTCCGTTTACACGGTGGGTGGTGACACTTCTTGATTATGAGCAACGCCGGATGAGTGATGTTCGTGAACTTTCTTTTCACGCTAACTGGTGGAGTCGCCGCAACTCGCCGGAGTGAAGGTGTTAAGTGGGGTCGACCTCCGTCTGCATGATCGTGGACGTGGTTTTCGCCCAAGGATCCAGCAGGTCGATCCAGAATCGGTATGGGCATCTAGCTCGAGGTGCTTTTATCGGTTTAATCGCGATTATGATGGCTTTGCCTTTTAAAACTTGATTTTCGTTTTGAAGAGGATCTCCCGTTGTTCGTCAAATGAGAAACCGGAACCCAGTAAGTTAGGGCTCGATTCCTTAAGATTTCAAATACGGAAGATTGCCTCTATTTTTTAGAAAAAGGAAACTTATCTCGAAGTATCTAGATGTCGAGTCCCGTAAGTTGGGGCGCGACATTTCAAATTTCTGAGATTAAGTATTTTGTTATTAAATTACAATTTCAAAAGAGATATCCCGTTGTTTAGCTTTGAACGTGAAGAAACCGGAACCCAGTAAGTTAGGGCTCGGTTCCTCGAATCTTTAATCTAAATATCGATTATTTTAAAAACTTGATGACTCGAGCAAAGGTTAACACAATTCGATAAAAGAAATAAATTCGAAGCTAAGTTGCATAAAATAATAATGATATACGTAATAATGCTAAATTAATTAATTTGATGATAAAATGATGATAATAATGATAATGGTAAAATAAAGAGTGGATAAAAGTAAAAGAAATAATAATAATAGTTAATAATAATAAAACAATAATGATAAATGGTAATGATAAAAATCGTAATGTTTAAGAGTAAAAAGGAAAAAAATAGTAATAATAAAATAATATTAATGACATTAATAAAATAAATAATAAAATGAAGGTAATTAACAAAATATATACATATAAAATAATATAATAATAGTAATAATAATAAATATAGGAATAATAATATATATAATATATAATAGTAATATGATAATAATAATAATACTAATATAGTAATATAGTGATAATAGTAAAACGATTAATAAAAAATAATAAAACGATTAATAATATATAATAATAGTAATAATAATAATAATACTAATATAATATATAATAGTAATATGATAATAATAATACTAATATAGTAATATAGTGATAATAGTAAAACGATTAATAAAAAAACGATTAATAATATATAATAATAGTAATAATAATAATACTAATATAATATATAATAGTAATATGATAATAATGATAATAATAATAATAAAGCGATTAATAAAAAAAAAGGTGAAAATAGCAAAAGGACTAAAATTGAATCAAAAATGAATATTGGGGCCAATTTGAAAATAAAAAATGGGAGGAAGGACCTTACTGTGATGTGCTAAAAGGCGGAGGGACTAAATCAGAAATAACCTGCGTTAAAATGTGCGCATGGAAGCGGATCAAAAGCGAAATTGAATAAAAGTTTGGGGAATTTGAAAGAACGAGAACTTGATTGCAATAATATAAAAGGCGGAGGGATGGCGCATAAATATCCCCTTTATTAAAAAACACGCGGATCCTAGGCTCCGGGTCGGGTCAAAATCGGGTTGGCTCAAAGCGACGTCGTTTTGGGGTTAAAACCACCCAAAGCACGTCGTTTGGGAGGCTATTTAAAGGCCAAAAACCCAAAAAAAAAATCATTTGTGCAGTTGTTTTAAAAAAAAATTTCTTCCACCCCCTTTTTTCTCTGCGAAGGAGAACCGGCGAGGCGCCTCACGCGTCGTCTGGTCGGCTCACACCGCCTCTGTGGCCGGAAAGGTAAAAATTTATATTTTTTTATTTTTTTATTTTCCAGTGTTTAAGTCAGTATACTCACGAGAATGGAAAGAAAAAAATAAAATTTTGGAAATAAAATTTCACCTCTTCGGTTCTCTGTTTCTCGTTCGCTGATCTACTTTGTTTCTTCGTTTTTCTTTTTTTTTTAGTACTCGAATCTTTGCTCTTTTTTTTCTTCTTATTTTGGTGTTCGAAACTTTGTTTTTTTTTGTGTATTGATTTCCAGGAAGAAAGAAAAGATCACGAAAAGTCCCTCTCTTTTTTGAATCTCCCTGTTTCTCCTATTTTTCCAAAAAAAAAAGACCCTTTTTACAAGTCTGTTAATCGGCTTTTATAGCCTTTTATTTTACAACTTGCTGTTCATTTTTGCATTCTCTGCTCTGTTGCGTATTTTTTCGTTCTTGCAAGGCATGGGGAGCAGGTGGTGATGGGACGGTGGCCGGTGAAGCAGGTGGGGGCTGCGGCGCTGTGGAGAGCAGGTGGGGGTAGGTGCGGCGCTAGGTTAATTTTAGGGTTTTAGAAACCCTAAATTTTCTAAAAATTTTTAATGTTTTGGTACATTGAGTGCTTGTAAATTGGTGCATTTGGACCCATTGTAATTGGTTTTGTTGGGTTTGGGCGGGCAATTTTTGGGCTTTGTACACGATAATTGTTTTCTAAAATGCCACAAGTTTTATAAAATCTCCTTAGTGACATACCAGATCCGGTTGTAGTGTGTGGGTCGGGTTTGGGGTGTTACAGGTCATTTGATCTCCTCTAGATTTCGGGGGGATTTTGGTAAAATGGTGTCTGTATTCGCGTTTATGGCACATAAAGGGTCTGAAATAGACGACTGTGGGGGTCTCCGACCACTGCGCACAACGGCGGATGGTGGCAGAGCACGGTGGCTCGGTGACGGAGCTTGGTCGGAGCTCTAGAGAGCTTTCAGAGCATTTTCTTCTTCTTTTTTAGAAATGTTTTTAAAAATGATTTTTTGTTAAGATTTTTGCTATTTAAGGCTGAGCAATATGGCGTCGTTTGGGGAAGGCGTTAGCCTTAAAGACGCGTCGTTAAGGGCCATAATCGTGCGAGTCACCCGACGGAAGGATCCTCGTGTTTCATGGAAATGGGCTAATTTCCTTTTCGTTCTTCAGTATTTTCAGTTTTTTAAATTAAATTTTCTTTTATTTTAATTTTGCCCGAAATTTCTGTGTTTTAAATTTAATCCTATTTAAATCTGCGTTTAATAACTTCGGTCGAACCCTGGGGTTTAGAAACTTAAACCTTTCTTCAATCGATTTTGTTTTGTGTTTGATTTTCTCGAGATGATTATTACCCTATAGTTGAGCATTTCAATTCGAAAAGGGTATGAATTTTGTTAGTTTAAAAATTTTCCTTGTTGGGTTTTACAATTTTCGGGCTTAAGTAGACATTGATTTTCCACATGCAAAATTTTGATTTCTTAACGATGTTATCCACCAAAGGGCGTAATCCAGATTATTTTATTTTTTAAGTGAAGGGTTAAGGATAACGGTATTCTTGGTTTCCAATATGTTCGCGCGAATATTATGAAAAATTTGTAATCACAAATCCATCTGCTAGAACTTAAAGGATTTAGTATTGAGGGCACAATTGTTTGGAAAATTTTTCCCACTAGGTCCTTATTTCGCAGATAAATGGCTTACTTTGATAAGATCACTTGTATTAAATTTTGGATACCATTTTGGGTCTAAAGCAAATGGCTTCAAAGCAAGGGAATATTCTTTCAAACAAGTAATGACTTGTTGATTTAATTCAAGTGCTGTGGGATGATACCAAATATCCTGTATAGTTCGAAAAATGTCTCAATCGTACATAAATTCAACTTTGAATCATTTGTTTGTTGTAAAAGAAATGGGGTTTCATTGGGAATTCCGAGATCAAGTGGCAAATTTTTACGAACCTCCAATAACATTTATCGAAACTCTTCTTTTTATTTACTGGTATAATAAACAGTAGATTGAAGTAAATGTCAGAATTGTTAGTTAAGTGAAGTCTGTTAACAATATTAGTGAGTTTACGGAAAATAGGTTGTACTAGCTCTATTAAGAGTGTTAACAAAGTATAGGTGACTTTGATCAAATCAAATTAAAGAAAAAATTCGACTATTTTATATTATTTGATTAAAATCCTTTAAAGCTTATTATGAAAATTTTAACAAAATTATTCAAAAATAAATATAATATTAAAATAAGAAAAATATAAATGATATTTAAAAAATAAGATTATTTTATCAAATAGTAAAATAATTTTATACAATTTTATAATAACAAAAGTTAATTAAATAATTAAATATAATAGTTTTTTTTTTTTTTTTTTTTTTTTTTTTTTTTTTTTTTTTTTTTTTTTTTTTTTTTTTTTTTTTTTTTTTTTTTTTTTTTTTTTTTTTTTTTTTTTTTTTTTTTTTTTTTTTTTTTTTTTTTTTTTTTTTTTTTTTTTTTTTTTTTTTTTTTTTTTTTTTTTTTTTTTTTTTTTTTTTTTTTTTTTTTTTTTTTTTTTTTTTTTTTTTTTTTTTTTTTTTTTTTTTTTTTTTTTTTTTTTTTTTTTTTTTTTTTTTTTTTTTTTTTTTTTTTTTTTTTTTTTTTTTTTTTTTTTTTTTTTTTTTTTTTTTTTTTTTTTTTTTTTTTTTTTTTTTTTTTTTTTTTTTTTTTTTTTTTTTTTTTTTTTTTTTTTTTTTTTTTTTTTTTTTTTTTTTTTTTTTTTTTTTTTTTTTTTTTTTTTTTTTTTTTTTTTTTTTTTTTTTTTTTTTTTTTTTTTTTTTTTTTTTTTTTTTTTTTTTTTTTTTTTTTTTTTTTTTTTTTTTTTTTTTTTTTTTTTTTTTTTTTTTTTTTTTTTTTTTTTTTTTTTTTTTTTTTTTTTTTTTTTTTTTTTTTTTTTTTTTTTTTTTTTTTTTTTTTTTTTTTTTTTTTTTTTTTTTTTTTTTTTTTTTTTTTTTTTTTTTTTTTTTTTTTTTTTTTTTTTTTTTTTTTTTTTTTTTTTTTTTTTTTTTTTTTTTTTTTTTTTTTTTTTTTTTTTTTTTTTTTTTTTTTTTTTTTTTTTTTTTTTTTTTTTTTTTTTTTTTTTTTTTTTTTTTTTTTTTTTTTTTTTTTTTTTTTTTTTTTTTTTTTTTTTTTTTTTTTTTTTTTTTTTTTTTTTTTTTTTTTTTTTTTTTTTTTTTTTTTTTTTTTTTTTTTTTTTTTTTTTTTTTTTTTTTTTTTTTTTTTTTTTTTTTTTTTTTTTTTTTTTTTTTTTTTTTTTTTTTTTTTTTTTTTTTTTTTTTTTTTTTTTTTTTTTTTTTTTTTTTTTTTTTTTTTTTTTTTTTTTTTTTTTTTTTTTTTTTTTTTTTTTTTTTTTTTTTTTTTTTTTTTTTTTTTTTTTTTTTTTTTTTTTTTTTTTTTTTTTTTTTTTTTTTTTTTTTTTTTTTTTTTTTTTTTTTTTTTTTTTTTTTTTTTTTTTTTTTTTTTTTTTTTTTTTTTTTTTTTTTTTTTTTTTTTTTTTTTTTTTTTTTTTTTTTTTTTTTTTTTTTTTTTTTTTTTTTTTTTTTTTTTTTTTTTTTTTTTTTTTTTTTTTTTTTTTTTTTTTTTTTTTTTTTTTTTTTTTTTTTTTTTTTTTTTTTTTTTTTTTTTTTTTTTTTTTTTTTTTTTTTTTTTTTTTTTTTTTTTTTTTTTTTTTTTTTTTTTTTTTTTTTTTTTTTTTTTTTTTTTTTTTTTTTTTTTTTTTTTTTTTTTTTTTTTTTTTTTTTTTTTTTTTTTTTTTTTTTTTTTTTTTTTTTTTTTTTTTTTTTTTTTTTTTTTTTTTTTTTTTTTTTTTTTTTTTTTTTTTTTTTTTTTTTTTTTTTTTTTTTTTTTTTTTTTTTTTTTTTTTTTTTTTTTTTTTTTTTTTTTTTTTTTTTTTTTTTTTTTTTTTTTTTTTTTTTTTTTTTTTTTTTTTTTTTTTTTTTTTTTTTTTTTTTTTTTTTTTTTTTTTTTTTTTTTTTTTTTTTTTTTTTTTTTTTTTTTTTTTTTTTTTTTTTTTTTTTTTTTTTTTTTTTTTTTTTTTTTTTTTTTTTTTTTTTTTTTTTTTTTTTTTTTTTTTTTTTTTTTTTTTTTTTTTTTTTTTTTTTTTTTTTTTTTTTTTTTTTTTTTTTTTTTTTTTTTTTTTTTTTTTTTTTTTTTTTTTTTTTTTTTTTTTTTTTTTTTTTTTTTTTTTTTTTTTTTTTTTTTTTTTTTTTTTTTTTTTTTTTTTTTTTTTTTTTTTTTTTTTTTTTTTTTTTTTTTTTTTTTTTTTTTTTTTTTTTTTTTTTTTTTTTTTTTTTTTTTTTTTTTTTTTTTTTTTTTTTTTTTTTTTTTTTTTTTTTTTTTTTTTTTTTTTTTTTTTTTTTTTTTTTTTTTTTTTTTTTTTTTTTTTTTTTTTTTTTTTTTTTTTTTTTTTTTTTTTTTTTTTTTTTTTTTTTTTTTTTTTTTTTTTTTTTTTTTTTTTTTTTTTTTTTTTTTTTTTTTTTTTTTTTTTTTTTTTTTTTTTTTTTTTTTTTTTTTTTTTTTTTTTTTTTTTTTTTTTTTTTTTTTTTTTTTTTTTTTTTTTTTTTTTTTTTTTTTTTTTTTTTTTTTTTTTTTTTTTTTTTTTTTTTTTTTTTTTTTTTTTTTTTTTTTTTTTTTTTTTTTTTTTTTTTTTTTTTTTTTTTTTTTTTTTTTTTTTTTTTTTTTTTTTTTTTTTTTTTTTTTTTTTTTTTTTTTTTTTTTTTTTTTTTTTTTTTTTTTTTTTTTTTTTTTTTTTTTTTTTTTTTTTTTTTTTTTTTTTTTTTTTTTTTTTTTTTTTTTTTTTTTTTTTTTTTTTTTTTTTTTTTTTTTTTTTTTTTTTTTTTTTTTTTTTTTTTTTTTTTTTTTTTTTTTTTTTTTTTTTTTTTTTTTTTTTTTTTTTTTTTTTTTTTTTTTTTTTTTTTTTTTTTTTTTTTTTTTTTTTTTTTTTTTTTTTTTTTTTTTTTTTTTTTTTTTTTTTTTTTTTTTTTTTTTTTTTTTTTTTTTTTTTTTTTTTTTTTTTTTTTTTTTTTTTTTTTTTTTTTTTTTTTTTTTTTTTTTTTTTTTTTTTTTTTTTTTTTTTTTTTTTTTTTTTTTTTTTTTTTTTTTTTTTTTTTTTTTTTTTTTTTTTTTTTTTTTTTTTTTTTTTTTTTTTTTTTTTTTTTTTTTTTTTTTTTTTTTTTTTTTTTTTTTTTTTTTTTTTTTTTTTTTTTTTTTTTTTTTTTTTTTTTTTTTTTTTTTTTTTTTTTTTTTTTTTTTTTTTTTTTTTTTTTTTTTTTTTTTTTTTTTTTTTTTTTTTTTTTTTTTTTTTTTTTTTTTTTTTTTTTTTTTTTTTTTTTTTTTTTTTTTTTTTTTTTTTTTTTTTTTTTTTTTTTTTTTTTTTTTTTTTTTTTTTTTTTTTTTTTTTTTTTTTTTTTTTTTTTTTTTTTTTTTTTTTTTTTTTTTTTTTTTTTTTTTTTTTTTTTTTTTTTTTTTTTTTTTTTTTTTTTTTTTTTTTTTTTTTTTTTTTTTTTTTTTTTTTTTTTTTTTTTTTTTTTTTTTTTTTTTTTTTTTTTTTTTTTTTTTTTTTTTTTTTTTTTTTTTTTTTTTTTTTTTTTTTTTTTTTTTTTTTTTTTTTTTTTTTTTTTTTTTTTTTTTTTTTTTTTTTTTTTTTTTTTTTTTTTTTTTTTTTTTTTTTTTTTTTTTTTTTTTTTTTTTTTTTTTTTTTTTTTTTTTTTTTTTTTTTTTTTTTTTTTTTTTTTTTTTTTTTTTTTTTTTTTTTTTTTTTTTTTTTTTTTTTTTTTTTTTTTTTTTTTTTTTTTTTTTTTTTTTTTTTTTTTTTTTTTTTTTTTTTTTTTTTTTTTTTTTTTCCCCCCCCCCCCCCCCCCCCCCCCCCCCCCCCCCCCCCCCCCCCCCCCCCCCCCCCCCCCCCCCCCCCCCCCCCCCCCCCCCCCCCCCCCCCCCCCCCCCCCCCCCCCCCCCCCCCCCCCCCCCCCCCCCCCCCCCCCCCCCCCCCCCCCCCCCCCCCCCCCCCCCCCCCCCCCCCCCCCCCCCCCCCCCCCCCCCCCCCCCCCCCCCCCCCCCCCCCCCCCCCCCCCCCCCCCCCCCCCCCCCCCCCCCCCCCCCCCCCCCCCCCCCCCCCCCCCCCCCCCCCCCCCCCCCCCCCCCCCCCCCCCCCCCCCCCCCCCCCCCCCCCCCCCCCCCCCCCCCCCCCCCCCCCCCCCCCCCCCCCCCCCCCCCCCCCCCCCCCCCCCCCCCCCCCCCCCCCCCCCCCCCCCCCCCCCCCCCCCCCCCCCCCCCCCCCCCCCCCCCCCCCCCCCCCCCCCCCCCCCCCCCCCCCCCCCCCCCCCCCCCCCCCCCCCCCCCCCCCCCCCCCCCCCCCCCCCCCCCCCCCCCCCCCCCCCCCCCCCCCCCCCCCCCCCCCCCCCCCCCCCCCCCCCCCCCCCCCCCCCCCCCCCCCCCCCCCCCCCCCCCCCCCCCCCCCCCCCCCCCCCCCCCCCCCCCCCCCCCCCCCCCCCCCCCCCCCCCCCCCCCCCCCCCCCCCCCCCCCCCCCCCCCCCCCCCCCCCCCCCCCCCCCCCCCCCCCCCCCCCCCCCCCCCCCCCCCCCCCCCCCCCCCCCCCCCCCCCCCCCCCCCCCCCCCCCCCCCCCCCCCCCCCCCCCCCCCCCCCCCCCCCCCCCCCCCCCCCCCCCCCCCCCCCCCCCCCCCCCCCCCCCCCCCCCCCCCCCCCCCCCCCCCCCCCCCCCCCCCCCCCCCCCCCCCCCCCCCCCCCCCCCCCCCCCCCCCCCCCCCCCCCCCCCCCCCCCCCCCCCCCCCCCCCCCCCCCCCCCCCCCCCCCCCCCCCCCCCCCCCCCCCCCCCCCCCCCCCCCCCCCCCCCCCCCCCCCCCCCCCCCCCCCCCCCCCCCCCCCCCCCCCCCCCCCCCCCCCCCCCCCCCCCCCCCCCCCCCCCCCCCCCCCCCCCCCCCCCCCCCCCCCCCCCCCCCCCCCCCCCCCCCCCCCCCCCCCCCCCCCCCCCCCCCCCCCCCCCCCCCCCCCCCCCCCCCCCCCCCCCCCCCCCCCCCCCCCCCCCCCCCCCCCCCCCCCCCCCCCCCCCCCCCCCCCCCCCCCCCCCCCCCCCCCCCCCCCCCCCCCCCCCCCCCCCCCCCCCCCCCCCCCCCCCCCCCCCCCCCCCCCCCCCCCCCCCCCCCCCCCCCCCCCCCCCCCCCCCCCCCCCCCCCCCCCCCCCCCCCCCCCCCCCCCCCCCCCCCCCCCCCCCCCCCCCCCCCCCCCCCCCCCCCCCCCCCCCCCCCCCCCCCCCCCCCCCCCCCCCCCCCCCCCCCCCCCCCCCCCCCCCCCCCCCCCCCCCCCCCCCCCCCCCCCCCCCCCCCCCCCCCCCCCCCCCCCCCCCCCCCCCCCCCCCCCCCCCCCCCCCCCCCCCCCCCCCCCCCCCCCCCCCCCCCCCCCCCCCCCCCCCCAAATTCTGTTTTTTTTTTTGTCATTTGATTTAAAAGTTTTCGGTTCTTTTTAAGAAAGGAATCCCCTTTTCCAAATTTTTGTAAACCCTGTATTTTTTGAAAAGGATAAAAATTCCCCAAATGGCCAAAAAAAAAAAATTTTTAATTTTAAAGTTTACTTTTTTAAAAAAAAGGGTCTTTTCTAGGTTTTTGGGGAAAAACCCAGGTTAGGGACGTTGCTAAACCCTAAAACCAACTTGATTTGTAATTTTAATAATAAAAGTTTTAAACTAAATTCTTAAAAAAAATTTTTATGTTGAATGGAATCTTAAAAAGTCCAAAAACAATGTAAATTAATTTGGGGGAAAACAAATTTTCCTGAAAAAATGTCCTAAAATTTCCAAGTTAAAAAATTAAAATAATAACAATCTGAAATGTCTTTTAAAAGTCATTTAAAAAAATAAAAATTTAAATGTGTAAGAATGCTTTAAAACAATAAATTTAAAATTTAAGACAAATGTTTAAAAATTTTTTAAATTTAAAAGGTGTGAAATTTTGAAACTTTTAAATTTTTTAAAATGGTTTAAAAATAATTTTTAAAAAAATTCTATTAAAAGTTGAACAATAAATGTTGTTTTTTAAATAAATAGCAAAACAAATTTTAAAAACATTATTTAAAACAAAAAAAAAATTTTTATTAAAAATTTGAAAAACTGCTTATTTTCATTTAATAAATTTTAAATTTTAATTTAAAAAAATTTAAAGGAAAGTTTAATAAAACAAAAAAATCTTGTTTAAATGAAATAAAATTTTTTTTAAAGGAAAATATTTTCTTGGGATCAATTAAATAAAGTTAAGGTTCAAAATTTTTGATTCAAAAAATTTTAAATAATTAAAATGTAAAATTTTAAAAATTCTAAAAAAATAATTTATTGTGAAAGAAAAAAACCAAAGGAAAATATTTTCATATAAAAATTTCTTAATCTATGGGGTTAAAACTTTCAATATAACCAAAAATTTTTTTAATAATTTATCTTTAAAAGCCATTTTTTCCTAATTTTCAAACCTATTTTTTTTTTTTTTTTTTCTTGGTGCTCTCCAAGATATTGTTCGACCAGTAGGACATTGCGTGATGTCAGTAAATAAAATTTGTTAATTCATGCATAATCCCACTACTGTTCATATGATAGCTTTAAAGCGCATCTTACGGTATTTGAGTGGCACAATTGATTTTGGCATAGTTTTTCGTTCGTCCACTAGGCTTTCCTTAGTTGGCTATGCAGATGCAAACTGGGGACTTGACTTTGATGACCGACGATCCACCTCTGGGTATTGCATATATTTTGGACAGACTCCTATTTCATGGGGCTCTAAAAAGCAACACGTCGTTTCTCGCTCCACTGCTGAAGCGGAATATAGAGGTCTTGCTCTAGCAACAAGTGAGATGACTTGGTTGATTTCATTATTACAAGAGTTGCGAGTTGTGGCTGATGATACTCCAAATGATCCGGTGTGATAGTTCGAAAGGTGATGTGCTATGCTTAATCCTGTTACACTCAAAATTCAAACATGTCGAACTCGATTTGTTTTTTGTTCGTGAAAAGATTGCGGAAGGTTCTCTCATTGTAGGGGAAGTTCCTGCTTGTGATCAAGTGGCAGATATTTTTACGAAGCCCTTGCCAATGACACATTTTGCGCGATTTCGAACTCTTCTGTGTGTTTCACAGGTTGGGCAGTTGGGTGCATGATAGAGTATCATGTATGATTAGCAAATGCTAGCAAATGCTGTTAGCTGTTAGTTAGTTAGAGGAGAGTCTGTTAGGTTAACAACTAGTGTTAGTGAGTTGTTATCAGGTGGTTAAAAGTATGGTTGTACTAGCTCTATATAAGGAGTGTTTAACAAATGTATGAGGTGAGCTTTTTGGATCAAATTCAGAAATTAAAGAAAGAAAGATTCAGATCTAGTTTTATCATTCTGTCATTTTGATTACCTAAATCCTTTCAAAGCTTATTAGTCGCAAAATTTTGAACAAAATTATTCAAAAATATAAATATAATATTAATAAGAATAAAATTATGAAATGAATATTTTAAAAAATCAAGATTTACTTTTATCAAATAGTAAAATTATATTTTATACTTAATTTTTACTAATGTAACAAATAGTTTTATAAACTATCTATACTTATATTAAGAGTTTTATTGAGTTGTGAAATTAGTAAAAGTACACTTTCATATATTAATTAAGTTATATTTTTAAGAATATTTATATAATAAATCAATTAAAATTAATTCTAATGTGCTTTAAACTTGAAATACTATTACATAATAACAATTTAATTTTCTTTTGTAACCAAAGCATCAATTCATTTTATATAATTTTTTATTTACTTTCTTTCATACGAGTGTAGCATCACGATTCTTAAATAAGAGGATAATATTCTTCAACGCACTCAAACCCACATCTTCTTGCACTAGCAACAATGTTGACACCAACTGAGTTAAGACTCAATCGGCATTTTTATATAAATTTTTAGGGTAAATTACTAAAATAGTCGCTTTTGTTTACCCCGAATTACATTTTAGTCGCTTTTGTTTACCGAATTACATTTTAGTCACTTATGTTTGAAATGTTACGTTTTAGTCACTTACGTTATCATATTGTAATATTTTTGTCACTGAGTCGTTAATTGTCATTAACAGTATAAGGGGTAATCTGGCGTGGCACGTTAAATCATCATTTTAAATGAAAATTTTAGGTTAAATTATACAATTGGTCCCTATATTTTTTCGTTTTGAGCAATTTAATTTTTTCTTTTATGTTTTTTAACTTTTTTTTCTTTATTTTCCATTCTCTTATGCTTCTCCCTCTATTTCCCTCCTTCTCCGCTTTCTTTTAATGTAGGTTTTTTATGTTTTCCATTTGTTAAAACTAGTCCCTACACTTTTATTTTGTTAAAACTAGTCCATGTACTTCTCAAACCCTTTTTGAAATTGACTTTTATTTTAAAAGAAAAGAAAATAGAGTCGCCACCGATCCTTTTTATTTAGGTGTGATTGGATCACCTCAAAATTAAAACGATACTTTTGGTCTACAAAATCCAAGAAATAGGTTCGGAGTTACATTACGTATGAGAAAGGGTTAGCACCCTCGTAATGCCCAAAATTGGTATCTAGTAGATTACTTGATGTCTTAGTATCGAGAATTGAAATTTTGAAAAGAATTTAAAAAAACGATCCTTTTTTGTATTAAGACATTACTTAATTAAATTAATTTTCGCAAAAATGACTTATTTCAGGTTACTGGAGAAGAAAGAATCATGTCCCGTAAGTTCGGGCACGATGCCTTAAATCCTCGAAGACAAGAATAAATGTCATTTGTTCGTTACTTAAATCTCATTTTTTTATTTATAAAATAGATATTCGACTATTTTGGTTTTAGAAAGAAACCATATTCCATAAGTTAGGAACACGATTCTTCTAATTCCACAAATAATTAACATTGCGTCGATTTAAAAATTTTCCCTTTTTTCTGCATCGTGCAAAAACGAACATTTAAAGTGATGTGCATCTAACTTATTCGGTCATAATATAAAATGGATAAATATATTTAAACACGGTTCGGGGCACAATTGTGGTAAAATAAATAAGGATAACAATAATGATCATAATACCATACTAGATATTAAAATAAATAAGATATCTCAAAAAAAAAAAAATGAGAGTGCATAGTTACGAAAGTGAATATAAATAACATGAGAGTAATCAAAGAAATAATAAAATAACAAAAATAAAAGTAAAACAAAACAATAACGACAATAATAATAAATGGGCAAAAATGCACAAATAAAAGTAAACACTACTGAAGAAATGTACTTTTAGCGGCGTTTTTTAGGCTTTAGCGGCGTTTTAAGCGCCACTAATAGAGCTTCTTGCTTTGAAAACGCCACAAAAACGCCGCTAAAAGTGGCGCCAGAATTTAGCGGCGTTTTGTGAGAAAACGCCACATAAAACCATGACTTTTAGCGCTTTTAAAAAAATGCCGCTAAAAACATGACTTTTAGCGTTTTAAAAAAACGCCGCTAAAAACATGACTTTAAGCGCTCTCAACACAAACGCCACTAAAAACATGACTTTTAGCGGCACTTTTCCACAAGCGCCGCTAAAGGTCATCACCTTTAGCGCTTTTCCCACAAACGCCGCTAAAGGTTTATGACCTTTAGCGGCACTTTTTTACAAACGCCGCTAATTTGGTCATGAAAAATAAAAAATTAAAATATTTTCTTCATATCAAAAATTTAAAAATAAAATTTTGCATTTAGCGCGCTTTTTTACAAACGCTAATTTGGTCATGAAAATAAAAAAATTAAAATATTTTTCTTCATATCAAAAATTAAAAAATAAAAATTTTGCATTACTATTGGATCTCTCGATTTGTTTGGTATCAAATACCACATTTTATGTCACATCAATCTACATATTTTCCTTCAATAAATGACCAAAAAGGGAAAAAATACAAAGGAAACCTAGATTTGCTCGGCGATCATCTACCACATCAGTTGTCTCTCCAGACTTCACGATTTAGCATCTTCTTCAATGCCATTGCTCTTTCGCTTCCATTTTCCCTAGGAGCTTCACACTCCTTCACCAAACCACCACTTGGTCTTTATGCGAGAATTGCTCTCTCAGTAGCAAAAGGGATTGGTTCCACCGCAAATCGAGACAACCCAATTGATATAGTGTAGTAAAATAAAAACGTTCAAAGAATGAGAGAATTATCCATATCGAGGCTTTAGCAAACAAAGCAAGAAAATTGGATAGAAGCTATCCGCTTCCTATTAGTGACCCCGAGCTTCGCTTCTACCTTTTCCAATGCAACAACCAAGACTAATGTAGACAAATGAAAGTCGAAAGCATAATTAGTTCATGAAGAAATAAGAAAATTCAATTCATCATTCATCAAACCGGATGAATGCACGAGCACATAACAAAGAAAAGGGAATAAAAATTATCATATCAATGTCATATAAAGACAATGTCATATAAAATTATTGAGATGAATTCTAACTTTTTGAAGAGTCGAAGTGCTTATATTACCATTATATTAACTTATAATTTCATAAATTTCAAAAGGACTAAAAGGCTAATACTTGCCTCTTTATCTACAACCCGACATTATCAATGAATCATATGATACCACATAATTAAAAATGTAGTACTAATGAACCTCAAAGTTGTGGTCTATTAGTTGGATGTTCGCTTTTTTCCAGAAATAACATGAGTATAAATAATAATTGTACAAAAAATGAAGTACCGATAAAGACTAAAATTGAAATCTTAAAATTTAAAGTCTCGGTCCAAACCACGAACTTAGTAATATTTGAATTGACATAAAAATATAAATAAAACTAAATTTACCTTTATTAACTAATCAATGAGATGCATTTTTGGTATACTTAATACATTACAAGTCGTCAGTATTCAAATAATCTTTTAATTACCCGACCAAGATGGTGGAATGTAAATAGATGTTGATTCACCGGTTGAAGAATGAAACCTCAAGGGAAATTTGTGTAGATTCGAGATTAGACACTACCAGTTGGCCAAACTGTAGATAGTTGCAATTGTTTACAATAGTTAACGCGATGAATGAGCACCAGAAACCGGAAAATGGATTTAATTTCAAGTCGAAACCATAATGCGTGCCGAACTTCCACAATAACCCATCGCTGCGGTGATGGCATGGAAAAGCGGTATCTAAACAGTGACAAGACAAACAAAGGAGCCAAGCAAGCAGAATTTCAAACAGGACCTTAGAGAGGCTTTTGTTAACAGATTGAAATAGGATATAATCACTTGTGTTGCAATAAACACCCAAAATCTGGAGGAAGTTATTAAACTTAGATTCCACAAGTGGAGTTAACAGAGTCATACATATTTAAAAAAGAATTACACATGTGGCTCCACTGCTAGTGTATCAAAATGAATTCCAACTTAAAAGGCAAGCTAACATATGGTTTAATAATGCATGTTTGCTACCCACCTACCTATAAAGTTCATTTTTACCAAATTTATATAATGAAGTGAATGTATGTCACGTTTTCATAGTTCTAACTACAACAATTAGTATTCATTGATTTCTAGCAATGATACAATCCTAGGCCATTCAACAGATATGCTCACATGAAATGCCCGAGGCAAGGGCGAGAAAGATTATTAACTAAACAACCCCAAACTGTACATTGACCTAAAAGGATATGGCAAAAGTTTCTTAATCTTAGTTAAAAATTTTCTTTTCCTAAGTTAAAATGGTCTCTCGATCTTGTCCCAAACGGGATATAGCAAACTTTACTATATCCTAACTCGCTTAAAATTAGCATACTTGAGACGATGAGGTTCAATTAAGTTTATTCCGTAACATGGCATCAATTGTTAAGATTTGATGATGAAATTTATTAATAGTCACAAAAGAAAATGGTATTAAAATATCCTTACAAACCGCAAAGACAAAAGCTTTTTTTATCAAGATTCTCATCAACTTTCTCCAGGTTTACCAAATAAGCTACCACATAATTTCTTGGTAAAGAGATTTGAAATGTGAGAATACATATAATGCAAAAATTAGAAAGATATGATTACCCTATTGATAGCATACCTCTTCTGGATACAAGTAACGCTCGTGAGTACTAGCATTTTGACTCGAGTAAACTTCGCTTGAGGACTTCTGCAAGTTGTGCTTCTAAACTCAAGCTTGCTTGACGCCTTAGCGTAGAGACTTCTTGAAGCTTGTAGCTCATCATTACGTTTTGCTAACGCTTCTTTCAACATCTTCGCTTCTTCTTCCATTGCCAATAAACGCTACGTGAGAAACTCGTTCTCTTTTGGAATTTCGAACATTGTCGAGTGAAAATTCACTCACGGTAAGGCAAGTGTGGAGTAGAAGGCGACAGGAGACCTCTTTAATCGTGTATCTCCGTAATCCCGTCCCTAAACTCTCGACCTCTAGCTTCATTTGAGCGAGTGCAGCGACCGCAACTTTTTCCTCACAAGACCACGTAATCTTTGGCATTACGCTTGAGCTTTGCTATCTTTTAACACCTCCATATGTCGCTTGTTAGCCACTTCAGAGACCTCATACTCATGTTCTTTTCTTCGCATTTAATTTCGAGCTCTTTCGACACTACATGGATTTCATACTTCAAGGTATTGATTTCCCTTTCGCACGATTCAATATTACCCTTTAGAAGCTCGACCTCGGCCTCATTTCGTGATTTCTCTTCGCTAATCTTAACCAAAGATGTTAGAACGTTTTGCAAAGACCTCGTAATCGCGGCATTGTCGACTTCAAACTTAAGGAGCTCTTGGTCTAAATTAGCAATCCTAGCTTCAAACTCGAGTTTAATCTTTTCACATTGCTTGTTTTTGCTCACCACCACGCCTTGCACCTTCTGCTCATGTTCTTCCTTCAGATTCGGATTTGCGCATGCACTCCTTGAGCGCACCATCTAAGTGCGATGCCCGATCTTCGCCGTGAGCTTCAAAGTGTAATGATTCAAGGTGATTCTTCAATGGTGGTCGTCAGATAGAGATATGAAATGTTTAGATGACAACTAATCATCGATTAGATAACTTTTTTATGGCATGACACTAAATTATTAATTGTCTATTGTCACCAAGAATTGTAAGGACAATTTATTTTTTTAAATTCACGTTGACCAAGTCAAGTACTAATACACTCGAGGAAAATCGAAAATTTTCTTTTCTTTTCATCATACATTTTCTCAAAGAACCAAACAGAAAACCCGTAAAGCTAGAAAGATTGTTAGTGTAATCAGATGAGATCACATTTTAAAGGAAACCAAGTTCACAATGGCCTCTCCACTTCAAATGCAAAATAAAAATAAAATAAAATCTAATCATGAGAAAACACAAAGATTTAGATTGAAAATGTAAAAGCAATAACCAAAAGAAAAAACATCACCGACAAAAAAGATGAGAAACAACAATCTTAAAAAATCGGACACCAAAAACCAAACAAAGTGCGTAAATGGAAACAAAAATGAATCTTTTTATTGCATAAGCTTGGGCTAGCCTTCAAAATGCAGCTTTGTAAAGGGATTTTAAATGCTTGGTTGGTTGTAAAGTGGAAACCGTCCGAGATTCAAAAGATTAAGACCCAAATTTGTGGTCACAAACCAAACAACAATCCAAGCTCCAATGTCTTGACCAAGCTCCCTGACTTCTCGCCTTCACCTGCACTCTCCGCCGCCGTGGCTCTAACTTCAAAGTGATCCAGTTTTGAATCGGAAGGAACTAAGTTCCAGCCCTAAGTGGCAAGGACGAGGAGGAAACTTACAATCTCGCCACCACTTAACGCCGCCTCGGTTGGATGATACATTTTTCTTCTATCTTTCAAATTCAACAAGTTTGAAAGGCTTTCTTCCATTCCTTAATTGATTTGCTTCGTGTTTCTTTTTTCTTCGATCGGTGGGGAAACCGAGTTGGGGATTTTGGGTAACCATATAGGGAAAATTTGGGACTTAGGTTTGGGAAACTTATTTTTGTGCGTTTTAACTTAAAACGCCACTATATCTTTTTTTTTTTTACGGCGTTTTCAAAATAAACGCCACTAATAATACTCATTTGGCGTTTTATATCTAGCGCCGCTAAAGCCTCACATAAACAACGTCATTTTGTTTAGTAATGTGTTTATGCGTTTTAAAAAACGCCGCTAATACCTTCAATATTAATAATTTTTTAGTTTAATTATTAATTAGATTCCTTAAATTAATTTTGTTTTATTTCTAACAAAATGTTTAATTTGTACTGCTTTATAATTTAATTTCTCATACCTAAATACTAAAACTCTAAATTATACATCTTAACTCATATATATATATATATTACATTGCGTAAGTAATTAAAAATTAATCTAATTGCTTATCAAACCCTAAAATAATATGATTTTTATCTATTTTATTAAAATCCCTAATACTTAAATCCCTAAACAATAAGACTCTAACTTTATTATTCGCCAAAATCCCATAACTCTAAAATAATAAAAACTAAACTATAAATTTAGCCTAAACCCTAACCTAACCCTTAATCTTAAATCCTAAACCTAAACCCTAAAACATAAAACCCAAACCCTAAACTATAAAGATTAATCCATAAACTATATACCCTAAATTAAACCATAAATCCTAAATTATCATGAGAATTAATTCAATATTTTAATATCAAAACTATCTCTCACGATTATATAAGAAATTATTTAATAATTTTTTCATTTTTAACAAATATTTTTCTATGTTTTTACTTTCATTCTAAACTCATTACTTTTAATATCAAAACTATCTCTCATACTTTCATAACAAATTATTGTTTTTTCATTTTTAATGAAATATTTCATTCTAAACCCTAACCCTAACCCTAAATCTTAGCCCTTAACCACTAACACTTAAACCTTAATATCAAGAACACTAACATATTAAACACTATACAATAAACCCAAACAACAAACTTTAAAACACTAAACCCATACACCAAAATAACAAACCCTAAACTATGAAATTAATATACTAAACATTAAACCCTAAATCAATTTTAATAGCTTAATTTATAACTTAAATGAAAACTTCTATATTGTTTAGTTAACAATTTGTAACTTTTCATAATTAAGTAACTAAAATGAAACTTTCTCATAGCTTATAAGTGAATGTATCAAAATAAAATATAATTCAAAGCGAGAAAAAGGAAAAATATGAAAAACTTTTAGCGTTTGAAAAGTCAGCTAAAGCTCAGACTTTTTAATGCGTTTTCCCAAAGCACCGCTAAAGCTCAGACTTTTAATGCGTTTTCCCAAAGCGCTAAAAGCTCAGAACTTTAGCGGCGTTTTCAAAAGCACGCTAAAAGCTCAGATTTTAATGCGTTTTCCCAAAAAGTCATTAAAGCTCGAATTTTAGCGTTTTCCCAAAAGCACCGCTTAAAGCTCGATTTTAGCGCGTTTTATAAATAAACGCAATAATATGTCCTTTTAGCGCTTTTTGCTAATAAACGCCGCTATTGTTTTTTTTTTGCTTTTCCTTCAAACGCCACTAATGTATAATATTTGCGCTTTTTCTTTAAAATACCACTAAAAACGCCGCTAAAAGTCTGCTTTTGGTGTAGTGAAATGTAAACAATATAATTTTTTAAATATATAAAAAGTAAAGAGAAAATAAATAAATAAATAGAATAACATATAAAAAAAGTCTATAAAGGGTTGAAATTAATAAATAAAGGATTAAATTGGAATTAAAATGAAATTAAGAGTCTAAATTATAATGAATGAATAAATAAATAAGGACTAAATCGAAATTTAAATGAAATTTAGGGGCATAAATCGTAAATAAAAAAGGACAGAATAAGGGACCAAAATCGAACGCGTGAAAAAGAGGAAGGATCAAATGAGAAATTATTCCTTGATCCTTTAAACACACCGTTCCAAGAGACCAAATGGCCAGAGGACCAAAATTAAAAAAAATAAAATTAAGTGGATAATTTTAAAAAGGAAAAAAGGTCAAAATAGGACCAGATTGAAAGCATTTAAAAGCGGGAGGACTAAAGATGAAAATATCCCTTTCTATAAAACATGCGGATCCTAGGGTGGTTCAGTTAGGCTTCGGTCGTGTCAAAATGACGCCAGTTTTGGGGCTTATGAACACCTACCAAAACGACGTCGTTTAGCCCTCACTTATATAAGCCAAAATTCTTTAAAAAATCATTTTGTTTGAGTTTTAAAAAAAAAAAACATTTCGAGAGCTCTCTTTTTTTCTCTCGATTTTTCCCACATCTGGCCCAGGCACTAGCGAGTCTCCAACGTGGTTCGCCGTAGCTCCTCCATGGCCGCCGGTCATTGGCGACAGCAACTGTAACAACCCATTTGCAGTGAAATCGGAACAGTAGTTTCGGGACCACAAATCCCAGCTGGAAAGAAAATTTATTTTTATATTTTTTCATGGTTTGCATTATGATAGGAATGTCATATGAAAATTCGGATACGAAAATTTTATTGATTATGTGCTTAATTACGGAAAGGACCAAATTGCATAAAATGCAAAAGTTAGATTCTAGTAGTTAGAAAGATCAAATAGCTATGGAATTCAAAACTTGAGGTCCTTATAAGGCAATTAGATGATTAAAGAAAAGTTAGTAGATATTTTTAATGAATCATCCATGGAAATTTAAAAAAAGGGTAAGGATTAAATTGGAAATTAAAATAATTAAAAATGATAAATTAATAAATAAGAAATATCATCATATTATTATCATCTTCATCCCCAAAATACATGGAAACCCTAGGAGAGAGAGAAGAAACTAATCAAGCTTAATTGGGTAAGTATTCTTATCCCGTTTTTAGTAATTTATATAATTTTGAGATAGGGATAGTCTAATCTATCTATTTGGGGGATTAATTTGAAAATTTATCAAAGTATAGAAGTTATGCCATGGATGAATATGCTGAAAATTTGAAATTTATGGTAGAAAATGAAAGGTTGTTGATATATAAACAACTTTTACAAAGTGAATTTTGATGAAATTGTGATTTAGGGACTAAATTGTAAAGTTGTGAAAATTGAAGAAAAATTCTAAATTTTATAGAATACATGTACTGTAAATTTTATATTGAAATTTCGATTAGGCTTGGAATAAGGAGTAAATTGAATGAATTTCATTTTCCGAGCCTAGAGACGAAATTGGAATTTATGGAAAGTTTAAGGGCAAAATGGTAATTTTGCCTAAGATGTAAATTGAGTTCAATAGAATATGAAAAGTGAGAAATTGATGATTAAATTTATTTATATAGATCCGGATAACACAAATTCAAAGCTAGATCGAGGAAAAGAGAAAGTTTAAAATTAGTAGATTTTCTAGTACGAATTATTATCGAGATAAGTTCGTGTAACTTATTTATACATATTAACATGTTGAATATGATATATGTTTATGTGATTTATGGAATGTTATAAATACATGAAATGATTTTATGATTGGAAATGTAATTAAAATGTTAAGTTCCATTTGAATAATGAAAATCGATGGATACATGTGATTTCCCGTATATGAATGTGATTCTGCATATGTTGCAGAAGGGATTTAGCTCGGATGATTAATCTCGATATATCCTCTCGAGCATCTTGTTATATAGTTCTTGTGAGCATCCTGATCGGTAGTGATTTAGCATGTGTTGAGCACTACCGCAGCTCTTTGTGAGCGCCCTAACATATGGTCAGTTGTGATCCTACATATAATGTAGACACAAACACAACTATTCATGAGCGTCCCATTAAGCTTGTTTTAACTCTCTGTTACCTTATCTGAAGTTCCCTGATATTATCTCTTCGGAGATATCTGAAAGGCTCTATGAGCTTCCTGAGTAAAAACTCTTATGAGTTTCCTGATTAGCTCGGATAAGTGTCCTGTTACATGATTACATGGCTCGTTTGAGCATCCTAACATGTGGCTCGAGAGTATGCTCCCTGAATAAGAATTGATGATTTATAGATACGTACACCTTGAGTGTACTATTTAAGTATTCATCGTTATTTCAGTAATTCAACGGATAAGACTCTTAACAAGAGAAAGCGATGAGATAAATAAAATTATATTTTGAACGATTCCAGTAATCGATGAATTATTTTATGATGAGCTCATCTATGCTTATTTGATATAAATGAGACTTATGTAACTAACTTGTTTGATTGAGTGTATGTGTTTAGGCAATTTGCCAACTTGATGGAAAAACATATTATTATATGCTTAATTTTAATAAATGAGATTGGTAAGTTTAATTCAGATATATTTAACTTACTAAGCATATAATGCTTACTAGGTTTTATTTTCTTTGTTTTATAGTGCTCTAAGCTCATGAAGGTTGGAGATCGGTTGGAGCATCATCACACTATCTACTAACTTGTTTTGGTATAAATAGTAAACTTATTTTGGTATAATGGCATGTGTCGAAACCATTTTTAAATCGGGTTTGAAAAAACGAAAACGACTTTAAAAATATGGAAATAGAGTCGCCACTGATCTTTTTATTTGAGGTGTGATCAGATCACCTTGAGATGGATTATTTTAATAAAACATTTTTATTAAAACAATAATTTTAGTCTACGAAATCTAAGAAAACATGTTCGAGAGTCAGTTACGCGCGAGGAAGGATTAGCACCCTCGCAACGCCCAAAATTGGTACCAAATTGATTAATTAATGTCCTGACGTCAAAAATTTGAAAAGATTTTAAATCACAATCCTTTTTGCTAGGGAAAACTTGAAGAAATTAAGCCTGATGTCGAGACCTGCTTATTTCGAAGGAACAAAGTATCATACCCAGTGAGTTAGGATACAACATTTCATGTCCCCGAAAATATGCTTATCTTTCGACATTCAATACTCGTATATTTAAAATTAAGAAGGATATTCAATTATTTGGGTCAAATGAAAAATCGAAGCCCAGTAAGTTAGGGCACTATTTCTCATAACTCCCGAATACGGAATATTGCCTTTGTTGTTTTAAAATTCTTATCTCGAGATGATAAAATATCACGCCTAGTAAGTTAGGGCGCAATGTCTCAAATTCCCAAGAATAAGTTTTTTTATTTGAAATATTGTGCATTTAGATTTAAAAGAGAAAAGGGTACTCGGTTGCTTGGTTTCAACGAGAAGAATCGGAACCCATTAAGTTAGGGCACTATTTTCTAAACCTCCAAACACGAGCATCGCCTCATTCTTTTGAAATTTTATCCGGGATGATAAAATATCACACCCAGTAAGTAAGGCGCAAGGTCTCAAATTCTTAGAATAAATTTTATATTTTGAAATGTTGTACATTTGGGTTTAAGAGAAAAAAGGGTACTTTCGGTTGCTAGGTTTTAATGAGGAAAATCGAACCCAGAAGTTAGGGCACGATTGTCTCAAACCCTAAACACTAACATTGCCTTATTGCGTAAAAACTTTAAATAATAATAAAATGATCTTTAAAGCTAAATTGACATTAAACACAACATTTTTCATGATATGCAATGGAATACTAATATACAAAGTCAACATCAAATATTACAATGATAAATCACAAATAATTAATGGCTACTTAATTAACAAATTATAATCCATGCAATAACAATAGTCACATAACACAGCTTAGACATTAGCAATTGAAGAAAATGGAGCAGGATAATATATAACTAATCATAAGAAATGAACCAAAATCAAATTAAAAATAAATAGAAAGTAAACATTTAAAATAATAATAAACAAATTTAAAGTGATGTAAGAAGTAGCTTTAAAAATCAATAATATTCAATAATTTAAGATAAATGTTACATAAAATATTTAAATATATATATATATATATATATATATATATGAAATATGAAATAATATTGAAACATTTTAAATTGAAAGAATAAAATCTAAAATAAGGTATATAAAATAATTTAATATACAAAAAAATTAAAACAATATAAATAAAAGTCTAGAACAAGCAAAATGTATTAAGTTATTTTAAATAAATAGCAAAACAAATTTTAATAAACATTATATTAAAACAAGTTAAAATAAATAATATATATATAATAAATTTGAAAAACAAATAGCATAAATATTATTCATATCATATGATGAAATAGTTTAAATGTTAACTAATAAATAAATTAAATAAAGGCAAAGATTGTATATGAAAACAAAAAAAAGTACTTAGTTTAAATGAAATAAAATTAAAATACTATTAAAGGAAAAATCATCTTTACAAATTGGGATCGAATTGAAATACACGTAGACTATCAAGGATTACACCCGAAAATATTTCAATGATTCAAAACGCAGTGTTTAAGGAGTACCAGATTGAAAAATGTACAAATTCTCGGGAAAAAATTAAAAAACATGAGAACATAGAAGTAAGGTTTGATTGAATGAAAGCACAAAACAGAAGGGCCAAAGACGAAAATATTCCATTCATATGGAAACACGCGGATCTTCAAGGGTTCCGAATCGGGTCGGATCGGGGCGCTCACACGACGTCGTTTCAAGGCTATCAAACTGAACCTGAAATGCCGTCGTTTCAATAATGGCCATTAACTCTTTAAAAGCCACCTTAAGCCTTCTGCTAACCCCTCATTTGACGAAACCCTAGCCCCCTTTTTTTTTTTTACTTTCGTTTTCGTTCTCCACCGTAAAGAAAAGGGAGAAGAAATGACCACTACGACGCCATGATGATCGATGATTAGTGGCCAAATCGAGACCATTCGACGACTGCCCCTTTAAATCCGACTAGGATATTTCGTGTTCAATGCCCCGACAGACCACTTTGCTCCGATCACTGCGAAGAAAGCAACCTGACGATCCCCATTCCAAAGGTGAACCCTTTCCCGCTCCTTTTTTCTTTTAAGTATCGAAACAAAAAGAAATGCTTGAAACACAAAAAAAAAAGTCGATTCAAAAAGAGAAGATGGAAAATAAGCAGTCGAAAAAGAAACCTTTTTCTTTCTGATTTGTTAATATATTCTATATGCGTAAAAATTGTGTAGCTTACAGTGGTTGATTTTAGGCTTTTTAAAGCTGAAATCGAAATAAAAAATGAAAATAATGTAAAATACAATTGTTTTCTTTTCTGTTTGCTATGCTATTCGCCCCTCATTTGAAAAGTCATCGAGGTCATTGCGGATGTGGCATCAGATCGAGGCCAGATGCGCAGATGTGGTGCCGCGTCTTGTGCGAGGACCGAGGCCCAAACATTTGGGTTGGGTTCTTGTTGGTGGTTCTAGAAAGCTCCCCTAGGTTTTCTTTGTTTGTCGAAAGTGCTTGGGCCATTCGGGCTCTTCGGATTGGGCTTAAAATTTTGGTTTAGTCTGTTGGGCTAGTTTGGTTTCATTGGGTAATGAATTTGGGCCACTGTTTTGTAACAGATTGTATTTGTTGGACTTTATTAATATTTGGTTTTGGTTTTAATTTTTGGGTTTTAATAAACTGGTTAATTGGGTCAGGGCATAAATTGAGTCTTACAGCTGCCCCTCTTTGCTCATTGTGGTGTAACGAGAATAGAGTAAAGACTTCAAAAAGAGCCAATTTTGTCCAGTCATGCCTCATTCAGTGCTTTTCTTCTTCGAGTAGCTTCGTTCCATCCCGCTGCATCTTCAGGGGCCTGAGAACTAACGCTTCGATCCACTCAAGGAATTTAGACTTGCAATATGCTCCTGCAACTTCAGGATTGCCAAATTTGTTATCTTCAATCTGCTCCACTGCAAACAAGATCTGATGTTTTTGATCTGCTCCTGCAACTTCAGGATCGCCAGATCTGCTATCTTCAATCTACTCCTGCAACTTCAAGATTGCCAGATCTACTATCTTCAATCTGCTCTTGCAACTTCAGGATTGCTAGATTTGCTATCTTCAATCTGCTCCTGCAACTTCAGGATTGTCAGATCTGCTATCTTTAATCTGCTCCTGCAACTTCAGGATTGCCAGGTTTGCTATTTTCAATCTGCTCCTGCAACTTCAGGATTGCCAGATTTGCTATCCTCAATCTGCTCATGCAACTTCAAGATTGCCAGATTTTCCATCTTCGATCCGCTTCGCTCAGGAAGGCAAGATCTGATACCTTCGATTTGCTCCTGCAACTTCAGGATTGCCAAATCTATTATCTTCGATTTGCTCTACTGCAAACTCAGGGAGACAAGATCTGCTGTCTTCGATCTACTTCCTACAACTTCAGGAGTGCCAAATCTGTTATCTTCAATCTGCTCCACTGCAAACTCAGGGAGATAAGATCTCATCTTCAATCTACTTCTTACAACTTCGTGAATGCCAAATCATTATCTTCGATTTGCTCCATCGCAAACTCGTAGAGACAAGATCTGCATTGTCTTCGATCCGCTCTCGCAACTTCAGAATGCCAAATCATTATCTTCGATCCGCTCCATCAGTAAACTCGTGGAGACAAGATCTCGCTAATTCATCAATGTTGTGACACCATCCTCCGAGGGACTTGTTCTCAGAAAATCGATTTTATGTGCTTATGCTTTATGCAAAATGGTTAGGATGCAATGATCGGAATGAATCTAATGCTCCCGACTAAATGTATTATGGATGACATCCACACGAATGCGTAATGTTATGAGAATGACTTCTTACAATGTTTAAGATGCAATGATCCGAATAAATTAAATGTTCTTAACTAAATGTGTCTTGTATGAATACTGATTTCATGAGAATGATCCTTTCTTTTTTTTAACACTTAGGATTGACATTGCTCATTATTCCTCCAAGTTGTATCACTGATGTAATATTCTGTCTTCTTGTTCCACTGACATTTTTGATAGAAAGTCTGAAGAAATGGTCACTATTTAGAGTTTCCTCTTCAGATACTCCAACCCTTAGGCTTGGTAAGTTTTAAATAAAAGTCATGTTTCAAATTCTTGTATTATTTAGAAGTTTCCAGAATAATATACAAAACTCCTTTTGTGAAAGTGTTATTAGTCTATTAATCATTATTTCAATACAAAATGTTTGAATATGATCCTAATGATAGACAAAATGGAATTTATCGAGATGAAATCAAAAGAATAGGTTAATTAAAGGAAGCAAACATTGCTAGAATACGAAATAATGAAGGAAAAGATAGGTGCCCAGATACATGCAAATTGAGCTTCTATATCGGATTTTTCAAGACCAATTTAAACTCAATATGTGTTTAAGAGATCAAGAGTACTCTGTTGATGCCCCAAGCTATAACATCTCTCCCTCCTCTTAATTCAGGTATAGCAAAATCACTGCCTGCCCCATTATACTCTGATCACAATTTGAGCCGCCCTTTTCATGTTTCCAACTCAAAATCCCTTTGGTCTCAAGGCGCCTTTATGGGTTTTCACCTTGGCCTCTCCACTTTTCATTTTCATTTTTCATTTCATTTTTTGTTTTTATTTTTATTTTTATTTTTTATTTTATTTTTGAAGAAAGTCTCAAAGCGCCTTTATGGGTTTTCACTTTGACCTCTTTTCCTCTTCAAGAATAGTATTTCTTGATGAATCAATTTATAGGATTGGGCAAGTTTTTCCATCCATTTCGCTAAGATTAGTGCTCCTCCTGAAAGCCTTTTCACCACATAAGGTCCTTCCAAATTTGGCATCCACTTCCTTCTCAAATCCTTTTGTATGGGAGGATCTGTTTCAAAATCAGTCTCCCTCATGAAATTCTCTTGGTGAATCTTTTATCATAAGCTCGATCATTCTCTTTTGGTATACCTTACCATGACGAATAGCCTTAACCTCTTCTCCTCAATCAAGTTCAATTGATCATATCGAGACTGGATCTATTCTGCTTCATCTAATTTTAGCTCTGACAAGACTCGAAGGGAAGGAATTTCAACTTCGATAGGTAACACTGCCTCCATTCCGTAAACTAATGAGAAAGGAGTTGCCCCGGTAGATGTCTTAACTGATGTTCAATAAGCATAGAGAGCAAATGGTAACTTCTCATTCCTTTTTGTTTCTAATTTGTTGATATATTCTGTATGCGTAAAAATTGAGTAGCTTACAGTGGTTGATTTCGGGCTTTTTAAAGCTGAAATCAAAATAAAAATGAAAATAATGTAAAATACAATTGTTTTCTTTTCTGTTTGATATGCTATTCGCCCTTATTTAAAAGCAGTACAGAGGTTGTTATGATGTGGCATCGTGATGGAGGCCAGACGATGCAGACGTGTGTTGTCGCTGTAATGTGAGGACCGAGGCGACCCAAACGCTTTGCTGGGTTATGCGCTAGTGGTTCTAGAAATCTCCCTAGGTTTTCTTTTTTTGCCAAATTGCTTGGGTCATTCGTGCTCTTCTGATTGGGCTTAAAATTTTGGTTTAGTCTGTTGGGCTAGTTTGGTTTAATTGGGTAATGAATTTGGGCCACTGTTTTGTAACAGATTGTATTTATTGGACTTTATTAATATTTGGTTTTGGTTTTAATTTTTGGGTTTTAATAAACTCGTTAATTGGGTCCGGGCATAAATTGGGTCTTACAACATGTATAGGTAACTTGGCCATTGTTGACATATAAGTGTGGTTTGTAAATTAGCCATTGGTATGGCTAATAATGTTTTGTTTTGATATACTTATAAGGTTATATTTTGGCAAATATTTATGTGTTAAGTATATTGAATATGAATGATCAAGTTATATTTAACATATAAGTTAAACAAAGGTAAGACTATAATCATGAATGCATATGATAAAATATCTTACTAGATGTTAAAATTGGTTTGGATTTAATGCTTGAATTGGCTGGTATATATATTTGCAAGTTTTGGTGTAGGTTATTGGCAAATTTGGGTGAGAAATAAATTTAGGAAATGGCTTTATTTTGTCCACACGGGTAGACACACGGGCATATGTCATGACCGTGTGTGACACATGGCCTGGCATATGGGCATGTGGTTTGGCTGTGTGTCCCTTGCATTTTAAATTTGAAAAATAGAATGCTTAGAATTAAGCACACGAGCAAAGACACTGGCATGTGTCTCAGCCGTGTGTATTACACGGTTTAGAACACAGACGTGTGTCTTGGCCTTGTGAAACCTGCACTTAATTTTGAAAATTTTAATTAACCACACGGCCTAGCACACTGCAGTGCGTGTGTGGGCATTGTGGCACAAGTCGAGAGCTACATGGTTTTGAACACAACCTACAACACGGGGTGTCCTACGGTCACACGAGCGTGTGCCATGACCACAGGCAGTGTGCCTCAGATCTAGGAAAATTTTAGAAATTTTGCGAAAATTCTCCAAGTTCTCGATTTAGTCCCAACTCGATTCTAGTACTCATATTAAGCCTCGAGGGTCCATTTAAGGGACGTTATGAATAATATCGGATAATAAATAGTAATTGACATGAATTATCTATAAATGTTTTGAAAACTCCAGAATGCTCAGAACCTGCTCCAAATGATTTAACTTCGAGTTAGAGGTGTTATAGCAATCGCCTCCCGGTTGGCCAAAGAAAAATTACTTTTTAGTCCTTTTCTAAAAGAAAACCTTCAAAACCAAATCTAAACCTAAATATTTTCTGAAATCAAAAAGAAAAAGAAAACACGAAGGAAAACCCTCGGCCTCGCCGCGTTCATTGGACCCTCGTTAGAACCCTAAGGGGTTCTGAGGTGCTTCAGCGTGTCGAAGATGGTCCTCGATGGCGACAGAAGTAAGATCTAAACGATGTAAAATCTTTATTTTATTTATTTTTCTTCTTTCTTTTTTAATAAAAATGAAAAAACAAGCTACCTTCGGTTTTTGCTCTCTGTTGTTTCAATTTTTTTTTTTAGTTTTTGTAGTTCTTCTTGTCTAAAAAATACATTTCGAATCCGGCTTTTATAGCCGTTTATACATATTTTCTTTTATTGTTTCTGCCATCTACTATTTTTGGCTACTGTTTATTTTTATTGTTCTTTACTGTTTGTCTGTCCTTTTCTTTCTGTTTTACAGTGGCAATGCGCGATCAACAGCGACGAAGACCCTCTCCTTTACCATTTTGGTGCAAGGGTGGCAGAGGAGCAGACCTCGGGGCGTAGGCGTCTTCGGGAGGAGCGCCTAATGACGTGGCAAGGAAAGGCACAAATAGGCCTAGGATTTTTTTTAGTTTTACTGAAGATAGTTTAGGTTATAGGCTTGTAATTGGGTTTTAGGGTTTTGGCTTAGGTTGTATCTTAGGCCTTGGGTTTTTTTGTATTTGGGTCATCATTGTAATTGGACTGTTTTTTATTGGACTTTATTATTATTTTTTGTTTTAACTTGGTTTTTGTTTTATTTGTTTGCAATTAGGCCCAAGCAAAATTGGGCTATTACACTTTTATTTTAGTATTAGGGATTTCTTGTACATTATGTTTAATCTTCTTTCCGATTAGTTTTAATATGTTTTCGACTTTAAGGTAACAATTTTTATTGATCTTCAATGAAAACACAAAATAAAGATTTTTTAAATCTTTTTTGCTTATTATAGATAATTATGAATTAGGGTTTTGATATTTTATGGTTATTGTTTGAAGCTATACAAAAGATCCAAAAATGGATTATTGTGGTTATTTTATAGAATTGCTTGAACCTAATATTTCAATGAAGATTCTCATGATATTGGTTAACCCTTTTGATCTTATTAGTGTTAGCTTGGTTTCTAGTTCTTGGCACAGATTTGGTAAGCAAATCAATGTCTTTGGTAGAATTTAGCTTGGTGTTCCATCATATATCGAAGAAGAATGGATATTGATTAATTCAATGGGATCGATTTTATTCATCTTGCAAAGGATCAAAAAGCTCTCTGGGTTTATACACAAAGTACGTAATCAAAGATATTTAGCTTTAACAAATAAAGAAAAAAATTAAAAAATTAAATTGTTCAAAAAAAATAAAAGCATAGGGACTAGTTTTAACAAATGGAAAATATAGAAAAATTACGTTAAAAGAAACAAAGAAAGGAGGAAAACAGATGGAGAAGCAGAAGAGAATGAAAAATAAAGTTAAAAGAACATAAAAGAAAAGAATTAAATTACTCGAAATGAAAAAAATATGGAGATCAATTGTATAATTTAACCTAAAATTTTCATTTGAAATGATGATTTAACGTGCCATGTTAACTTACATTACACTGTTAACAACAATTAACGACTCAGTGACTAAAATGTTACAACATGATAACGTAAATGACTAAAACATAACATTTCAAACATAAGTAACTAAAATGTAACTTGAGGCAAACAAAAGTGACTATTTTGGTAGTTTACCCAAAATTTTAATAAATATATTTATCAAATAATTACTTTTTCATGTGTTGCAATTTTCACACTTTACTAATTTAGTACTAAATAATAATTATTATTATTCATATTATTAGTTTATGAAACGAAATTTTAGTTTAATTTGCTTTGTTGTGGATTTTGTAATTAGAAGAATAGGTAAAATCACTCAGATATTTTTCAAAGCTTGTTTTGGCTGCTGGACATGTATCAAAGAAACATAAATGGTAACGATAAGAAGCAAGCAGATGAGAGCTCTGTGGAGTTCCACAACCTTCTTCAAGAATAAGAAAACTGTAATTGTAATAGACCATTTTTTTCCGGGCCCAAACCAAACCAAATAAAAATAAAAATAAAAATAAAAATTACAAGTCCTTTTACGAAAAAAACATGTCAGCCCAAATTACAAGCCCGAATTTAAAAAAACCCTAAGCCCAAATTACAAGCCCACAACCTAAACTCATTTTCAATAAAATCAGAAACCCTAGCCCCTCTTCTTGCCGTAGCCTCGCCACGTCGACAAGCGTGCCGTCTGACAGCCCTCTACCAGCATTATTGACCTCGCCCTCTGCGATCGCCACTTGCAAAGAAGAACAAGCACGCAAGGCAGTAGAAACAACAAAGAAAAAAAAAACAAAAGAATAGTAACATACAGTGTTGTAATTTGGCTATAAAAGCCACAACAACTACTTTGTATTTTTTTGGAAAAACACACACAGAGAAATATAAAAAAGCGTCAAATTTCAAACAAAAGTGAGCATTTTATTTTATTTATTTTATTTTCGAAGTAAAAAAAAAAGGGGGAAAAGGGTTAAAAAAACATACCTGACTCTTCATCTTCCGCCACCGTGAGTGGCCTAGGTGACTCCTTTCTAATGTAAAGTTTTTTTAAAACCTTAAAACCGAAAGGTCTTATCTTTTTTGAATTTTGGCTTTAGTTTCGATAGTTTCAAGTTCAAATCGGAGTTCTTTACTATCAAAACTAACAATGATCGTTAAGCCTCTCCAAGGACACACCTTACAGACCAAACCAACCGAAGACAGAGTCTGTTGAACCAAACTCACATTATACATGCTTTTTAATTTACCAACACGGCATCCATGGATCCAATCCAAATTAGTCTTCGGAATCTCCATATTTTGAACTGCATCGTCCTTTGAAGAGACTTGAGAAAGCCTTACAAATGGCTCTAACCCTTTTGCAAAAGTTCCCTTTTTATCACTACAACAGTATCTAATCTCACCACTATAATAATTAATATCACCAACACTGTTGTTTTTAACTTCACCGAAAGTAAATATATTGTCCATTCAAAAGAAGTCTTAGTAGACTTGAAGCTTATTAGTCGCAAAATTTTGAACAAAATTATTCAAAAATATAAATATAATATTAATAAGAATAAAATTATGAAATGAATATTTTAAAAATAATCAAGATTTACTTTTATCAAATAGTAAAACTTAATTTTTACTAATGTAACAAATAGTTTTATGAACTATCTATACTTATATTAAGAGTTTTATTGAGTTGTGAAATTAGTAAAAGTACACTTTCATACATTAATTAAGTTATATTTTTAAGAATATTTATATAATAAATCAATTAAAAATTAATTCTAATGTGCTTTAAACTTGAAATACTATTACATAATAACAATTTAATTTTCTTTTTGTAACCAAAGCATCAATTCATTTTATATAATTTTTTTATTTACTTTCTTTCATACGAGTGTAGCATCACGATTCTTAAATAAGAGGATAATATTCTTCAACGCACTCAAACCCACATCTTCTTGCACTAGCAATAATGTTGACACCAACTGAGTTAAGACTCAATCGGCATTTTTATATAAATTTTTAGGGTAAATTACTAAAATAGTCGCTTTTGTTTACCCCGAATTACATTTTAGTCGCTTTTATTTACCCCAAATTACATTTTAGTCACTTATGTTTGAATGTTACGTTTTAGTCACTTACGTTATCATGTTGTAACATTTTAGTCACTGAGTCGTTAATTGTCATTAACAATATAACGGGTAATCTGGCGTGACACGTTAAATCATCATTTTAAATGAAAATTTTAGGTTAAATTATACAATTGATCCCTATATTTTTTCGTTTTGAGCAATTTAATTTTTTCTTTTATGTTTTTTAACTTTTTTTTCTTTATTTTCCATTCTCTTATGCTTCTCCCTCTATTTCCCTCCCTTCTCCGTTTCTTTTAATGTAGGTTTTTTTATGTTTTCCATTTGTTAAAACTAGTCCCTACACTTTTATTTTGTTAAAACTAGTCCATGTACTTCTCGAAACCCTTTTTTGAAATCGACTTTTTATTTTAAAAGAAAAGAAAATAGAGTCACCACCGATCCTTTTTATTTAGGTGTGATTGGATCACCTCAAAATTAAAACGATACTTTTTGGTATACAAAATCCAAGAAATAGGTTCGGGAGTCGGTTACGTATGAGAAAGGGTTAGCACCCTCGTAATGCCCAAAATTGGTACCTAGTAGATTACTTGCTGTCTTAGTATCGAGAATTGAAATTTTGAAAAGAATTTAAAAAAACGATCCTTTTTTGTATTAAGACATTACTTAATTAAATTAATTTTCGCGAAAATGACTTATTTCAGGTTAATCGAGAAGAAAGAATCATGTTCCGTAAGTTCGGGCACGATGCCTTAAATCCTCGAAGACAAGAATAAATGTCATTTTTTCGTTACTTAAATCTCATTTTTTTTATTTATAAAATAGATATTCGACTATTTCGGTTTTAGAAAGAAACCATATTCCGTAAGTTAGGAACACGATTCTTCTAATTCCACAAATAATGAACATTGCGTCGATTTAAAAATTTTCCCTTTTTCGCATCGTGCAAAAACGAACATTTAAAGTGATGTGCATCTAACTTATTAGGTCATAATATAAAAATGGATAAATATATTTAAACACGGTTCGGGCACAATTGTGGTAAAATAAATAAGGATAACAATAATGATCATAATACCATACTAGATATTAAAATAAATAAGATATCTCAAAAATAAAAAATAAAAATGACAGTGCATAGTTACGAAAGTGAATATAAATAACATGAGAGTAATCAAAGAAATAATAAAATAACAAAAATAAAAGTAAAAACAAAACAATAACGACAATAATAATAAATGGGCAAAAATGCACTAATAAAAGTAAATGTAAACAATATAATTTTTAAATATATAAAAAGTAAAGAGAAAATAAATAAATAAATAGAATAACATATAAAAAAGTCTATAAAGGGTTGAAATTAATAAATAAAGGATTAAATTGGAATTAAAATGAAATTAAGAGTCTAAATTATAATGAATGAATAAATAAATAAGGACTAAATCAAAATTTAAATGAAATTTAGGGCATAAATCGAAATAAATAAAAAGGGATGAATAAGGGACCAAAATCGAGCAGCGTGAAAAAGAGGAAGGATCAAATGAGAAATTATTCCTTGATCCTTTAAACACACCGTTCCAAGAGACCAAATGGCGAGAGGACCAAAATTAAAAAAAATAAAATTAAGTGGATAATTTTAAAAAAGGAAAAAAAGCTGAAAATAGGACCAGATTGAAAGCATTTAAAAAGCGAGAGGACTAAAGATGAAAATATCCCTTTTCTATAAAACATGCGGATCCTAGGGGTGGTTCAAGTTAGGCTTCGAGTTGTGTCAAAACGACGCCGTTTTGGGACTTATGAACACCGGCCAAAACGACGTCGTTTAGCCCCGCCTATATAAGCCAAAAATTCTTTAAAAAAATCATTTTGTTTGAGTTTTAAAAAAAAAAAACATTTCGAGAGCTCTCTTTTTTTCTCTCGATTTTTCCCACATCTGGCCCAGGCACTAGCGAGTCTCCAACATGGTTCGCCGTAGCTCCTCCATGGTCATGGTCATTAGCGACAAAGAATCAGAACAACCCATTTTCAGTGAAATCGAAATAGTAGTTTCGGGACCACAAATCTGAGCTGGAAAGAAAATTTATTTTTATATTTTTTCATGGTTTGCATTATGATAGGAATGTCATATGAAAATTCGGATCGAAAATTTTATTGATTATGTGTTAATTACGGAAGGACCAAATTGCATAAAATGCAAAAGTTAGATTCTAGTAGTTAGAAGGATCAAATAGCTATGGAATTCAAAACTTGAGGTCCTTATAAGGTAATTATATGATTAAAGAAAAGTTAGTAGATATTTTAATGAATCATCCATGGAAATTTAGAAAAGGTTAAGGATTAAATTGGAAATTAAAATAAAAATGATAAATTAATAAATAAGAAATATCATCATATTATTATCATCTTCATCCCAAAATACATGGAAACCCTAGGAGAGAGAGAAGAAACTAATCAAGCTTAATTGGGTAAGTATTCTTATCCAGCTTTTAGTAATTTATATAATTTTGAGATAGGGATAGTCTAATCTATCTATTTGGGGGATTAATTTGAAAATTTATCAAAGTATAGAAGTTATGCCATGGATGAATATGCTGAAAATTTGAAACTTATGGTAGAAAATGAAAGGTTGTTGATATATAAACAACTTTTACAAAGTGAATTTTGATGAAATTGTGATTTAGGGACTAAATTGTAAAGTTGTGAAAATTGAAGAAAAATTTTGAATTTTATAGAATACATGTACTGTAAATTTTATATTGAAATTTTTATTGGGCTTGGAATAAGGAGTAAATTGCATGAATTTCATTTTCTGAGCCTAGAGACGAAATTGGAATTTATGGAAAGTTTAAAGGCAAAATGGTAATTTTGCCTAAGATGTAAATTGAGTTCAATAGAATATGAAAAGTGAGAAATTGATGATTAAATTTATTTATATAGATCCAGATAACACAAATTCAAAGCTAGATCGAGGAAAAGAGAAAGTTTAAAATTAGTAGATTTTCTAGTACGAATTATTATCGAGGTAAGTTCGTGTAACTTATTTATACATATTAACATGTTGAATATGATATATGTTTATGTGATTTATGGAATGTTATAAATACATGAAATGATTTTATGATTGGAAATGTAATTAAAATGTTAAGTTCCATTTGAATAATGAAAATCGATGGATACATGTAATTTCCCGTATATGAATGTGATTCTGCATATGTTGCAAAAGGGATTTAGCTCGGATGATTAATCTCGATATATCCTCTCGAGCATCTTGTTATATAGTTCTTGTGAGCATCCTGATCGGTAGTGATTTAGCATGTGTTGAGCACTACTGCAGCTCTTTGTGAGCGCCCTAACATACGATCAGTTGTGATCCTACATATAATGTGGACACAAACACAACTATTCATGAGCGTCCTATTAAGCTTGTTTTAACTCTCTGTTACCTTATCCGAAGTTCCCTGATATTATCTCTTCGAAGATATCTGAAAGGCTCTATGAGCTTCCTGAGTAAAAACTCTTATGAGTTTCCTGATTAGCTCGGATAAGTGTCCTGGTACATGATTATATGGCTCGTTTGAGCATCCTAACATGTGGCTCGAGAGTATGCTCCCTGAATAAGAATTGACGATTTATAGTTACGTACACCTTGAGTGTACTATTTAAGTATTCATCGATATTTCAGTAATTCAACGGATAAGACTCTTAACAAGAGAAAGCGATGAGATAAATAAAATTATATTTTGAATGATTCCGAGTAATCTGATGAATTATTTTATGATGAGCTCATCTATGCTTATTTGATATACATGAGACTTATGTAACTAACTTGTTTGATTGAGTGTATGTGTTTAGGCAATTTGCCAACTTGATGGAAAAACATATTATTATATGCTTAATTTTAATAAATGAGATTGGTAAGTTTAATTCGTATTATACGAACTTACTAAGCATATAATGCTTACTAGGTTTTATTTTCTTTGTTTTATAGTGCTCGGAAGCTCGTGAAGGTTGGAGATCGGTTGGAGCATCATCACACTATCTACTAACTTGTTTTGGTATAAATAGTAAACTTATTTTGGTATAATGGCATGTGTCGAAACCATTTTTAAATCGGGTTTGAAAAAACAAAACGACTTTAAAAATATGGAAATGGAGTCGCCACTGATCTGTTTATTCGAGGTGTGATCAGATCACCTTGAGATGGATTATTTTAATAAAATATTTTATTAAAACAATAATTTTAGTCTCTGAAATCTAAGAAAACAGTTCGAGTCGATTCTGCGCGAGGAAGGATTAGCACACTCATAACGCCCAAAATTGGTACCAAATTGATTAATTAATGTCTGACGTCGAAAATTTGAAAAGATTTTAAATCACAATCCTTTTGCTAGGAAAACTTGAAGAAATTAAGCTCGATGTCGAGACACCTTATTTCGAAGGAACAAAGCATCATACCCAGTGAGTTAGGATACAACATTTCATGTCCCCGAAAATATGCTTATCTTTCGACATTAAATACTCGTATATTTAAAATTAAGAAGGATATTCAATTATTTGGGTCAAATGAAAAATCGAAGCCCAGTAAGTTAGGGCACTATTTCTCATAACTCCCGAATACGAAATATTGCCTTTGTTGTTTTGAAATTCTTATCTCGAGATGATAAAATATCACACCTAGTAAGTTAGGGCGCAATGTCTCAAATTCCCGAGAATAAGTTTTTTTATTTGAAATATTGTGCATTTAGATTTAAAAGAGAAAAGGGTACTCGGTTGCTTGGTTTCAACGAGAAGAATCGGAACCCATTAAGTTAGAGCACAATTTTCTCGAAACCTCCAAACACGAGCATCGCCTCATTCTTTTGAAATTCTTATCTCGGGATGATAAAATATCACACCCAGTAAGTAAGGGCGCAAGGTCTGAAATTCCAGAGAATAAATTTTTATATTTTGAAATGTTGTACATTTGGGTTTAAGAGAAAAAAAGTACTCGGTTGCTAGGTTTTAATGAGGAAAATCGAACCCAGTAAGTTAGGGCACGATTGTCTCAAACCCCTAAACACGAACATTGCCTTATTTCAGAATAACTTTAAATAATAATAAAAATGATCTTTAAAGCTAAATTGACATTAAACACAAAATTTTTCATGATATGCAATGGAATACTAATATACAAAGTCAACACCAAATATTACAATGATAAATCACAAATAATTAATGGAGTGCAATTAACAAATTATAATCCATGCAATAACAATAGTCACATAACACAGTTTCGACATTAGCAATTGAAGAAAATGGAGCAGATAATATATAACTAATCATAAGAAATGAACCAAAATCAAATTAAAAATAAATAGAAAGTAAACATTTAAAAATAATAATAAACAAATTTAAAGTGATGTAAGAAGTAGCTTTAAAATCAATAATATTCAATAATTTAAGACAAATGTTACATAAAATATTTATATATATATATATATATATATATGAAAGTGTGAAATAATATTGAAACATTTTAAATTGAATGAATAAAATCTAAAATAAGGTATATAAAATAATTTAATATACAAAAAAATTAAAACAATATAAATAAAAGTCTAGAACAAGCTAAATGTATAAAGTTATTTTAAATAAATAGCAAAACAAATTTTAATAAACATTATATTAAAACAAGTTAAAATAAATAATATATATATATAATAAATTTGAAAAACAAATAGCATAAATATTATTCATATCATATGATGAAATAGTTTAAATTTTAACTAATAAATAAATTAAATAAAGGCAAAGATTGTATATGAAAACAAAAAAAGTACTTAGTTTAAATGAAATAAAATTAAAATACTATTAAAGGAAAAATCATCTTTACAAATTGGGATCGAATTGAAATACCGTAGACTATCAAGGATTACACCGAAAATATTTCAATGATTCAAAAGCAGATGTTTAAGGAGTACCAGTTGAAAATGTACAAATTCTCGGAAAAATTAAAAACATAAGAACATAGAAGTAAGGTTTGATTGAATGAAAGCACAAAACAGAAGAGCCAAAGACGAAAATATTCCGTTCATATGGAAACACGCGGATCTTCAAGGGTTCCGAATCGGGTCGGATCGGGGCACTCACACGACGTCGTTTCAAGGCTATCAAACTGAACCTGAAATGCCGTCGTTTCAATAATGGCCATTAGCTCTTTAAAAGCCACCTTAAGCCTTCTGCTAACCCCTCATTTGACGAAACCCTAGCCCCCTTTTTTTTTTTTACTTTCGTTTTCGTTCTCCACCGTAAAGAAAAGGGAGAAGAAATGACCACTACGACGCCATGATGATCGATGATTAGTGGCTGAATCGAGACCATTCGACGACCGCCCTCTAAATCAGACTAGGATATTTCGTGTTCAACGCCCCGACAGACCACTTTGCTCCGATCACTGCGAAGAAAGCAACCTGACGATCCCCATTCCAAAGGTGAACCCTTTCCTGCTCCTTTTTTTTTTTTTAAGTATCGAAACAAAAAGAAATGCTTGAAACACAAAAAAAAAAAAAAGTCGATTAAAAAAGAGAAGATGGAAAATAAGCAGTTGAAAAAGAAACCTTTTTCTTTCTGATTTGTTGATATATTCTATATGCGTAAAATTGTGTAGCTTACAGTGGTTGATTTTATCCTTTTTAAAGCTAAAATCGAAATAAAAAATGAAAATAATGTAAAATACAATTGTTTTCTTTTCTGTTTGCTATGCTATTCGCCCCTCATTTGAAAGCAGTACGGAGGTTTATTGCGGATGTGGCGTCGTCTGAGGCCGTCGACGCACGAGGCGTAACTCCGTCTTGCGATGAGGACCGAGGCGATCCAAACGTTTATTGGTTCTTGCGGCTACGGTGGTTCTAGAAAGCTCCCCTAGGTTTTCTTTGTTTGCCGAAAGTGCTTGGGCCATTCGGGCTCTTCGGATTGGGCTTAAAATTTTGGTTTAGTCTATTGGGCTAGTTTGGTTTCATTGGGTAATGAATTTGGGCCTTGTTTTGTAATGATTGTATTTGTTGGACTTTATTAATATTTGGTTTTGGTTTTAATTTTTGGGTTTTAATAAACCGGTTAATTGGGTCAGGGCATAAATTGGGTCTTACAGCTGCCCCTCTTTGCTCATTGTCGTGTAACGAGGATAGAGCAAAGACTTCAAAAAGAGCCAATTTTGTCCAGTCATGCCTCATTCAGTGCTTTTCTTCTTCGAGTAGCTTCGTTCCATCCCGCTGCTTCTTCAGGGGCCTGAGAACTAATGCTTCGATCCACTCAAGGAATTTAGACTTGCAATATGCTCCTGCAACTTCAGGATTGCCAAATTTGCTATCTTCAATCTGCTCCACTGCAAACAAGATCTTATGTTTTTGATCTACTCCTGCAACTTCAGGATCGCCAGGTCTGCTATATTCAATCTACTCCTGCAACTTCAGGATTGCCAGATCTACTATCTTTAATCTGCTCTTGCAACTTCAGGATTGCCAGATTTGCTATCTTCAATCTGCTCCGCAACTTCGGGATTGCGGATCGCTATCTTCAATCTGCTCCTGCAACTTCAGGATTGCCAGATCTGCTATCTTCAATCTGCTCCTGCAACTTCAGGATTGCCAGATTTGCTATCCTCAATCTGCTCCTGCAACTTCAGGATTGCCAGATTTGCCATCTTCGATCCGCTTCGCTCAGGAAGGCAAGATCTGATACCTTCGATTTGCTCCTGCAACTTCAGGATTGCCAAATCTATTATCTTCGATTTGCTCTACTGCAAACTCAGGGAGACAAGATCTGTTGTCTTCGATCTGCTTCCTACAACTTCAGGAGTGCCAAATCTGTTATCTTCAATCTGCTCCACTGCAAACTCAAGGAGACAAGATCTGTTGTCTTCGATCTGCTTCCTACAACATCAGGAGTGTCAAATCTGTTATCTTCAATCTGCTCCACTACAAACTCAGGGAGATAAGATCTACTGTCTTCGATCTGCTTCCTACAACTTCAAGAATACCAAATCTGTTATCTTCGATCTGCTCCACTGCAAACTCAGGGAGACAAGATCTGCTGTCTTCGATCTGCTTCCTGCAACTTCAGGAATGCCAAATCTGTTATCTTCGATCTGCTCCACTGTAAACTCAGGGAGACAAGATCTGCTAATTCATCAATGTTGTGACACCATCCTCTGAAGGACTTGTTCTGTAAAATCGATTTTATGTGTTTATGCTTTATGCAAAATGGTTAGAATGCAATGATCGGAATGAATCTAATGCTCCTGACTAAATGTATTATGGATGACATCTGCCTGGATGCAGAATGTTATGAGAATGACTTCTTACAATGTTTAAGATGCAATGATCCGAATGAATTAAATGTTCTTAACTAAATGTGTCTTGTATGAACATAGGATTTCATGAGAATGATCCTTTCTTTTTTTTTAACAGTTTAGGATTGACATTGCTCATTATTCCTCCAAGTTGTATCACTGATGTAATATTCTGTCTTCTTGTTCCACTGACATTTTTGATAGAAAGTCTGAAGAAATGGTTAGTATTTAGAGTTTCCTCTTCAGATACTCCAACCCTTAGGCTTGGTAAGTTTTAAATAAAAGTCATGTTTCAAATTCTTGTATTATTTAGAAGTTTCGAAATAATATACAAAACTCCTTTTGTGAAAGTGTTATTAGTCTATTAATCATTATTTCAATACAAAATGTTTGAATATGATCCTAATGATAGACAAAATGGAATTTATCGAGATGAAATCTAAAAAGAATAGGTTAATTAAAGGAAGCAAACATTGCTAGAATACGAAATAATGAAGGAAAAGATAGGTGCCCCAGATATCGCAGCCTGAGCTTCTCTATACGGATTTTCTGAAGACCAATTTAAACTCAATATGTGTTTAAGAGATCAAGAGTACTGTTGATGCCCCAAGTAACATCTCTCCTCCTCTTAATTCGGTATAGCAAGATCACTTTGCACCCATTATACTCTGATCACAATTTGAGCCGCCCTTTTCATGTTTTCGACTCAAAATCCCTTTGGTCTCAAGGCGCCTTTTGCGGGTTTTCACCTTGGCCTCTCCACTTTTCATTTTCATTTTTCCATTTCATTTTTTTGTTTTTATTTTTTATTTTTTATTTTTTTTATTTTTATTTTTTGAAGAAAGTCTCAAAGTGCCCTTTGCGGGTTTTCACTTTGACCTCTTTTCCTCTTCAAGAATAGTATTTCTTGACTAAATCTGAATTTATAGGATTGGGAAAGTTTTTTCCATCCATTTCGGCCAAGATTAGTGCTCCTCCGGAGAAACCCTTTTTCACCACATAAGGTCCTTCCAATTTTGGCATCCACTTCCTTCTGAAATCCTTTTGTATGGGGAGGATCTGTTTCAAAACCAGGTCTCCCTCATGAAATTCTCTTGGGCTAATCTTTTTGTCATAAGCTCGCATCATTCTCTTTTGGTATACCTGACCATGACGAATAGCCCTTAACCTCTTCTCCTCAATCAAGTTCAACTGATCCTATCGAGACTGAATCTATTTTGCTTCATCTAATTTTAGCTCTAACAAGACTCGAAGGGAAGGAATTTCAACTTCGATAGGTAACACTGCCTCCATTCCGTAAACTAATGAGAAAGAAGTTTCCCCGGTAGATGTCTTGACTGATGTTCAATAAGCATAGAGAGCAAATGGTAACTTCTCATACCTTTTTGTTTCTGATTTGTTGATATATTCTATATGCGTAAAAATTGTATAGCTTACAGTGGTTAATTTCGGGCTTTTTAAAGCTAAAATCAAAATAAAAATGAAAATAATGTAAAATACAACCGTTTTCTTTTCTGTTTGATATGCTATTCGCCCCTTATTTGAAACAGGTACAGAGGCTATTGCGGATGTGGCATCATACGGAGGCCGTACGTGTGGACGTGGCACCGTGCGTGTGTGAGGACCGAGGCAGTCCAAACGTTTGCTCAGGTTCTGGCTACCGTGGTTCTAGAAAGCTCCCTAGGTTTTCTTTGTTTGCCAAATTGCTTGGGTCATTCGGCTCTTGGATTGGGCTTAAAATTTTGGTTTAGTCTGTTGGGCTAGTTTGGTTTAATTGGGTAATGAATTTGGGCCACTGTTTTGTAACAGACTGTATTTATTGGACTTTATTAATATTTGGTTTTGGTTTTAATTTTTGGGTTTTAATAAACTCGTTAATTGGGTCCAGGCATAAATTGGGTCTTACAACATGTATAGGTAACTTGGCCATTGTTGACATATAAATGTGGTTTGTAAATTAGCCATTGGTATGGCTAATAATGTTTTTGTTTTGATATACTTATAAGGTTATATTTTGGCAAATATTTATGTGTTAAGTATATTGAATATGAATGATCAAGTTATATTTAACATATAAGTTAAACAAAGGTAAGACTATAATCATGAATGCATATGATAAAATATCTTACTAGATGTTAAAATTGGTTTGGATTTAATGCTTGAATTGGCTGGTATATATATTTGCAAGTTTTGGTGTAGGTTATTGGCAAATTTGAGTGAGAAATAAAGTTAGGAAATGGCTTTATTTTGTCCATACGGGTAGACACACGGGCGTATGTCATGACCGTGTGTGGCACATGGCCTGGCATATGGGCATGTGGTTTGGCCGTGTGTCCCTTGCATTTTAAATTTGAAAAACAGAATGTTTAGAATTAAGCACACGAGTAAAGACACGGGCGTGTGTCTCAGCCGTGTGTATTACACGGTTTAGAACACAGGTGTGTGTCTTGGCCTTGTGAAACCTGCACTTAATTTTGAAAATTTTAATTAACCACACGGCCTAGCACACGGGCGTGTGGCTGGTATTGTGGCACAAGTCAGAGAGCTACATGGTTTTGAACACAACCTACAACACGGGGGTGTCCTACGATCACACGAGCATGTGCCATGACCACACAGGCGTGTGTGCCCTGTATCTAGGAAAATTTTAGAAATTTTGCGAAAATTCTCCAAGTTCTCGATTTAGTCCCAACTCGATTCTAGTACTCATATTAAGCCTCGAGGATCCATTTAAGGGACGTTATGAATAATATCGGAAAATGAATAGTAATTGACATGAATTATCTATAAATGTTTTGAAAACTCCAGTAATACTCTGTAACCCTGTTCCAGTGACGAACTCGAGTTAGAGGTGTTATAGCAATCGTCGCCTCCGGTGGCCAAAGAAAAAATTACTTTTTTAGTCCCTTTTATAAAAGAAAAACCTTCAAAAACCAAATCTAAACCTAAATATTTTCTGAAATCAAAAAAGAAAAAGAAAACACGAAGGAAAACCCTCGGCCTCGCCGCGTTCATTGGACCCTCGTTAGAACCCTAATGGGTTCTGAGGTGCTCGGCGTGCCGAAGATGGTCCTCGATGGCGACAGAAGACGAAACGATAGGTAAAATCTTTATTTTTATTTATTGTTTCTTCTTTCTTTTTTTAATAAAAAATGAAAGAAACAAGCTACCTTCGGTTTTTTGCTCTCTGTTGTTTCAATTTTTTTTTTAGTTTTTGTAGTTCTTCTTGTCTAAAAAATACATTTCGAATCCGACTTTTATATCCGTTTATACATATTTTCTTTTATTGTTTCTGCCATCTACTATTTTTGGCTCTGTTTTATTTTTATTGTTCTTTCTTTGTTTGTCATCCTTTTCTTTACTTTCACAATGGCAATGCGCGATCAATCAATGACGAAGACCCTCTCCTTTACCATTTTGGTGCAAGGGTGGCAGAGGAGCAGACCTCGGGGCATAGGCGTCTTCGGGAGGAGCGCCTAATGACGTGGCAAGGAAAGGCACAAATAGGCCTAGGATTTTTTAGTTTTACTGAAGATAGTTTAGGTTAGTTTAGGTTATAGGCTTGTAATTGGGTTTGAGGGTTTTGGCTTAGGTTGTATCTTAGGCCTTGGGTTTTTTTGTATTTGGGTCATCATTGTAATTGGACTGTTTTTTATTGGACTTTATTATTATTTTTTGTTTTAACTTGGTTTTTGTTTTATTTGTTTGCAATTAGGCCCAAGCAAAATTGGGCTATTACACTTTTATTTTGGTATTGGGGATTTCTTGTACATTATGTTTAATCTTCTTTCTGATTAGTTTTTAATATGTTTTCAGCTTAAAGTAACAATTTTTTATTGATCTTCACTGAAAACAAAAAATAAATATTTTTTAAATCTTTTTTGCTTATTATAGACAATTATGAATTAGGGTTTTTGATATTTTACGGTTATTGCTGAAGCTATACAAAAGATCCAAAAATGGATTATTGTGGTTATTTTATAGAATTGCTTGAACCTAATATTTCAATGAAGATTCTCATGATATTGGTTAACCCTTTTGATCTTATTATTGTTAGCTTGGTTTCTAGTTCTTGGCACAGATTTGGTAAGCAAATCAATGTCTTTGGTAGAATTTAGCTTGGTGTTCTATCATATATCGAAGAAGAATGGATATTGATTAATTCAATGGGATCGATTTTATTCATCTTGCAGTGATCGAAAACTGTCTCTGGGTTTATACAAAAAGTATGTAATCAAAGATATTTAGCTTTAACAAATAAAGAAAAAAAATAAAAAATTAAATTGTTCAAAAAAATAAAAGCATAGGGACTAGTTTTAACAAATGGAAAAGATAGAAAAATTACGTTAAAAGAAACAAAGAAGGGAGGAAAAGCAGATGGAGAAGCGAAGAGAATGAAAAATAAAGTTAAAAGAACATAAAAGAAAAGAATTAAATTACTCGAAATGAAAAAAATATGGAGATCAATTGTATAATTTAACCTAAAATTTTCATTTGAAATGATGATTTAACGTGCCATGTTAACTTACATTACACTGTTAACAACAATTAACGACTCAGTGACTAAAATGTTACAACACGATAACGTAAATGACTAAAACATAACATTTCAAACATAAGTAACTAAAATGTAACTTGAGGCAAACAAAAGTGACTATTTTGGTAGTTTACCCAAAATTTTAATAAATATATTTATCAAATAATTACTTTTTCATGTGTTGCAATTTTCACACTTTACTAATTTAGTACTAAATAATAATTATTATTATTCATATTATTAGTTTATGAAACGAAATTTTAGTTTAATTTGCTTTGTTGTGGATTTTGTAATTAGAAGAATAGGTAAAATCAGCTCCAGATATTTTTCAAAGCTTGTTTTGGCCGTTGGACATGTATCAGCAAACATAAATGGTAACAGTAAGCAAACAGATGAGAGCTCTGTGGAGTTCCACAACCTTCTTCAAGAATAAGAAAACTGTAATTGTAATAGACCATTTTTTTCCGGGCCCAAACCAAACCAAATAAAAATAAAAATAAAAATTACAAGTCCTTTTACGAAAAAAACATGTCAGCCCAAATTACAAGCCCGAATTTAAAAAAACCCTAAGCCCAAATTACAAGCCCACAACCTAAACTCATTTTCAATAAAATCAGAAACCCAAGCCCCTCTTCTTGCTGTAGCCTCGCCACGTTGACAAGCGTGCCGTCTAACAGCCCTCTACCAGTATTATTGACCTCGCCCTCTGCGATTGCCACTTGCAAAGAAGAACAAGCACGCAAGGCAGTAGAAACAACAAAGAAAAAAAAAAACAAAAGAATAGTAACATACAGTGTTGTAATTTGGCTATAAAAGCCACAACAACTACTTTGTATTTTTTTGGAAAAACACACACAGAGAAATATAAAAAAGCATCAAATTTCAAACAAAAGTGAGCATTTTATTTTATTTATTTTATTTTCGAAGTAAAAAAAAAGGGGAAAAGGGTTAAAAAACATACCTGACTCTTCATCTTCCGCCACCGTGAGTGGCCGAGGTGACTCCTTTCTAACAGAAAGTTTTTTTTTAAAACCTTAAAACCAAAAGGTCTTATCTTTTTTTGAATTTTTGGCTTTAGTTTGGATAGTTTCAAGTTCAAATCGGAGTTCTACACGAAGAGGCGAGAAAAAGGGGGTATATTGATTTTTTTCGGCCACCGGGAATGGCGGTCATCGTCGCGATCGCGACCCGACGATGGCCGTGGCGGTTCCCTTGGCGGATTCTGGGACCCCTTTTCAGAGAAAGAAGAGAGAAAAGAAAGTTTTTTATTTTTTCAAAAATAGTTTAAAATGATTTTTTTTGAAACTTTTAAAACTTAAATAAGCCCCCCAAAACGTCGTCGTTTTGGGCTTGGCTTCTGACGCCCAAAACGGTGTCATTTCAAGGCCGACCCGACCTGACCCAAACCACCCTACCTCAGGATCCGCGTGTCTTCGCGATGAAGGTCTAATTATTATTCTGGTCCTTCCGCTTTTTACATTTTTTTCAATACAATCCTATTTTTTCTTGTCTTTTAAAATTTACCTCGTTTAATTTTAATTTTTTTTATTTTGGTCCCTTCAAACAGTGTGCATAAGGAAGTCTGGGAAATTTTCCCTTTCAACCCCTATTCTTTCTTAGCGCGTTGCACCTTTATCCTTTGTTCAGGAATATTTTTCTATTCAGTCCCTAACCTTTTTTAGTGCGTTACATTCTAGTCTTTGTTAGTTTATTTACTTATTTTTATAATTTATACCCTTAATTTCATTTTAATTCCAATTGACTCCATTATTTATTTAATTTCAACTTTTCATTTTTATTATTTTATTTATTTATTTATTATTTCTTTGCCTTTATTTTATTTTCATAATGTTTGCACTTCCATCTTATTATACATTATTATTATTATTATTATTATTATTATTATTATTATTTATGTTAATATTATGATGGTTACTAGTCTAATTATTGTTATTACTATTATTAAATTGTTATTGTTTATTTATTTATTCTATCATCATTATAGTCCATCATCATCATTTAATAGCATAATATTTTCGTTTTATTGATTTATCCACTTGTTACGTCATCTTTTTATCCGTTATTTTATATTGTGCTAATACTTGTGCTAAGTGTTACATTTAAACATATTTGTCCGTTTTTACACCATATCTGAATAAACTAAAATACTAATTTAAGTGTTACGTTAACTTTTGCGCAATGCATAAAAAGAAAATTTTAAATTAAGACAATGTTCCATATTTGGAGATCCGAAAGGTTGTGCCCTAACTTACGGGGTTCGACTTTCTCTTTGAACCAAGATAACAGAACATTCCTGTAACACCCCAAACCCGGCCCCAACACTACAACCGGATCTGGTATGTCACCGAGAAAAATTCTATCGAAACATGTCGTATTTTCAGAAAAGCCCAAATATGTTTTATATAGAATATGCTTAAGTAGAGTAAAATCCAAACTTAAATACATGCATTTTTAATTAAAATAAAAACTTAAACGACTTAAAGTAATAGAAGCCCATAATAAAACATAATAGCCCATGGCCTTATTACAATTAGATTTGAAGTCCTTTAATTAAAAATATAAAATAAAACTTGAGTCTCTTTTTGCCAAATCTACATATTCTTCTGCATGGCCACCTTGCATTCCTCTCCAGCCCGGTCCGAATCACTAGGTATCACCTGAAATGTTAATTAAAGGGTGAGTCGCGAGACTCAGTGTGCAACCCTCATGCACCACTAGAGTTTGGGCCTTAAGCCCATTAAACAAAATAAACAATGTAATAATCATAATAAAAATTAATAGCAATTAATATGCAAGGCCCAACCCGTTTAGCTAGGTTTCCATCCGCTACACGTCCCCGTACCAACCGTTCACACCATTGGGGATTTCTACAATTGACCCACACCGCTACACACCATGATGGCAGTCATGCTCCTCACCCACATATAATGGTCGAAGCCCTTATAACATATAATGGCCGAAGCCCTATAACATTTAATGGTCAAGCAGATAATGATTCACGGCATTAGCCGCTACACATATAACGTATAACTTCCTCCTTTCATCAACCCAACCCATGCAATCACATACAAGCATTTTAAGAAACATGTACAACAATTTACTTGTAACATATAATCAGATTATTTACTAACCTGGGGATCCGCTTTTACCCTCCTTGGGCTTGCATCAATAAACCGAGATTTCGGCATTTATCAAAACATATAAAACACATGAACATACAATAATAGGCAGAGCTAGATGGTGGGGAGGTATTACACACCTGGTTACCGCGAAAATCTATTATGCCTAACGTAGAGCCTTATTTGTCGAATCCCGAAAATCCCTAAGAAAACGTCACCTTCCTACCTTCGGGTTTTCCACCAAATCGGCACAGGAGACTTTTAATGAGATAGATTCTGCTACTAAAAGCAGAAAGGGAAAATCGACAGGCCTTAAATAAGTGTCTCGGGTTAGATTTGAATGAAAAGAAAGAGTGAAATTGAATAGAATAAAATCCCGAAACTTACCAAATTACTAAGGAGTACGTGGCTTATGGTGCACCTTCGGGAAATAGAAACCTCCCTTGTAGATTCGGCTATGGAAGATGAGGGTATGAACAAAGGAATTCGACTCTTAGAAAAAGAAAAAGAGAAACTGTAGAGAAGGCTTAGAAATTTCGGCAGAGAATGAGAGAAGAATAGGGTTTCAAAATACCCAAAATTGAAGAATACTACTCCCTATTTATAGAGAAATTTCGGCATATCATCCACACATAGAGTTGGAATTTTGGCCAACTCTTCCCTTCTCCTGATAGCCTTTATCTTTCCTGATAACCCAATCCTTATCTCCTCAAAAAAATAGCCCTCATCTTTCTCTTCATTATCTTCCTATTTATCAAGAAATAAAAGAATTAAAATCCCTATTTTGTAGCTAGTGTGCCGTCCACACCTAGGGCTTGTAAGTGTCAAATTTTCGTCTTAAAATTTTGGGCTCTAAGTGGCCATACTAGGCCCAAACTCCTCCCCCCTTATGATGCCACCTTATGCCCACTTAAAACTCCTCAAATCTTTGTGCCACAAGCCCAGCTTGTCACGTAATTAACTATCTACTTAAATTATAAGCTAACACCATGTATTAGCCACCTAACCCATATTTACAAAGCCCAAAATATCACTTAACTACTCAGAACATTAATTTAAACTCTAATCCATATATTTAATCAAAAAGTCAGCCCAACTTTTACAATCCCAACTTATCATATTAGACTATCATATAAATGAGTAGGCCCACTTTGAGGATGTTACAGTTCTATCCCCCTTAAAGAAATTTTGTCCTCGAAATTTCCAACTAACTAGAAATCATACTATTTAAGTCTCACCACAAGACTTTCGCTGCGCACTCTAATTCTAAAGCCAAAATAAACACTTAGTATATTATGGTAGGGTACCCACCATTATACGCATCTGGAGTGTCTCCGTCCCCTTGGCGATGTGCTGCATAGACCAAAGCTGGCTGCCTTGCCTCCACATAACCTGCACCTCCACCTGGTGCTTCACGACCACCTCTTGCGTCATTGCCACCTCCGGCTTGACCACGACCCCTTGATCCAGGCTGACCACCTCTCTTAGCCTGATCAAAACTTCGGCCCGCTGGCTGCCCCTGATCCATCTGAGGACAGTCCTTAATCAGGTGTTCTGTGGATCCACACCTAAAGCATCCACCGGTTTTCACTCTGCACTCCCCATAATGGGTTCTCCCACATATAGAACATGCTTGACTCTGGCCCGATTGTAATAGCCCAAATTTCAGTTATATTAGAAATAGTGATTCGAGACCATCAAATCTAACAAATGAACTCATAGATTGTATTATTTAATATTTACGAGCCAAATGTAGCTTTTAAAAGATTTTTGAAATAGTAAATTGTGTTTAATAAAGATTTATTTGGTCAAGAAATCGAGAAAAAGAGGTATCGAGATCTCGGTGTTATAAACCAAGTCAAAAATATTTTTATGAATATTTACAGAATGTCAATAAAGTGGTATAAAAATTTTGTTAGGAAATTTTGACGTTTGGGTGGTTAATAAAATAAAAAGGACTAAATTGAAAAAGGTGTAAAAGTTGCTAGAAGGATTCAATAGCTTAATTGTCAAATGTGGAAGGACCTAAAGTGAAAATAAGCCCAAAGGAGATATTTTGGGCGGCAATAGCTGAGAAAAAATCAGGAAATGGCTGAAATAAGGGTAAAATTGGAAAATTGTCAAAATTAGTTAAATAAATATGGGACCAAATTGGAATATCTAGAATTCTCTTCATTTCTCTTCATTTTCATCAGCTGAAAAATAGTCATGGAAGAGGGTTCAAGATGGTTTTCATACTCTGGCTTCATGGAAGTTTAATTCTTGCTTTCTCCTTGAAATTTCTATGTTTTTGAACTTTTACAATTGGGTCCAACTTAGTATGTCATTAGTTTTTGATTCTATGGCAAATTTTAAAGTTTCTATGGATGAGTGCTGGAATGATATGATGAATAAATATAGAATTGAAGCTTTAATTTTGATATATGGTGATTTTATCAAATAAAATTGATGGAAATTGGTTTTAGGACCTAATTGTGAAAGAGTTGAAATTAAGGCCTAATGTTAAAATTATGATTTTCAAAGGTTATGAAGTAATTTAAAATGATAGATAAAAGTATTAAATGAGAAAATTAGCTAAATTGAGGGGTTAATTGAGCAAGGACTGAATTGTATGAATTGTGGAATTTGGGACAAAATAGAAATCAACATGTTACACTAAAGCAGTTGTGGACAGCAGCAGTTGTCTAACTTTTAAAAATCACCAAAAATGGTATAAATTGAATTAGAAGTTGAGTGAGATATATAATTAAAGCTTGTTGAGTCTATTCTCATATAAAAGAAATAGAGCAAGCAAAGGAAGTCTACATTTTAAGATATTTAAATTTTAGTAAGACTGGTTTAGAATAACTTCGTGAGCCCCTGTTCTCACTTTAGAAATTCACTAAAATTGTACAAAAAGAATTATGAATTATAATTTATATGTATGTATTCCTTAGTGAGCCTATTTTCATTAGAAATAATCGAAAACACTATATGAAAATTTTACTATGAGATAATTGATTTTTAGTGAAGAGAGGTCAGAGCAGTAGGACTGTGTAACAGGGGAGAACTTAACTAATAAACTGTACTAATTGGCCATACCAAAAATTTTGGAAATATTATGGTAAGAAGATATGTGAGTCTAGTTTCAAATAAAATTTATGGATCTTAATTTGGAGTTCTTTAGCTCAAGATAAAAATAATTTAGTGACTATGACACGGATGGACAGCTTGAATATTCACATAAGTAAATAGTGAAAATAATAGATAATGTTACTTACAAGTGAGTTGTTTATACTAAGGATGTGGATGGAGAGGAGGAGGAGGAAAAATAATAAATGAATGACTTGTGTATAAATTGATCACATGCTCGATTATAATTGATAAACGTTGAGGTAGAAATGATATAATGTTTTATTTCAAATATTTATTATGAAACTAAGATTATCGTTATGGTATAAAAATCGAATTGTAAGTTCATGTAACTTGAATTATATTCTTAAATGCTTGAAATGTATGTTATTGATATGAATATAATTTGAATGTTCATTGTATGAAAGTTGACTAAACATTGATATATTTGATAAAAAGTGGAAGAAATCCCGGTTGAATGAAAGGGAAATTCGATGGATCTCTGAAAAGGAATTGACGGTAAAAAGGATCTAGCCGGACGGTGATCCTATCCCGATATAGCCCTCTGAAGAATATGTGTGAAAAGGATCTAGCCGGACGGGTGATCCTGATATAGCCTCCGAAGAATATGTGGAAAATGGATTTAGCCCGACGGTAATCCGAATTAGGTCTCAATTTAGCTCGGACTGTAATTGGATCAAGCTCATTAGAGTAATTGTCGCAGGATTTAGCCTTGACTGGTAATCCCGACAATACTCTATGAGTTTATATTATGAGGATTTAGCTGGATCGTAATCCCATTGTAGGATGAGGTTCATGGAGTGTGCTCTCTTACGAGGATTTAGCTTTGGACTGTAATCCGCTTATAAGGATGAGGTTCATGGAGTGTGCTCTCTGAAATGGAAATGTGCCCACATGAGCATGAATTGACGGACTGGATTTGTACACTAAAGTGTACCTCTGAAAATCCATCGAAAATTCCAAGAAATTCAACGGATAAATATGGAAAAATATTAAGGAATGGAAATCATGATATATGTATTATGTGATATAAGGAAATACGAGTTGATGAGACATGAACGTAGAACTTGGTTGACGAATGAGTTCATTTGTGATTATATATTTGTACATCCTTGAGTTTATTATCTCATGTATGAATTGGTATTCCAAATGAGCTAATGAGAAGAGTTCTAATATGAAATAATCTTAATTCTAAATGAAATATTATGAAAACGTATTTAAAAACATTGGTATGTCTTGTATATGTTATTTGAGTTCATAATGTGTAAAGTAATGTATGTGGAAATATGAGATGATGACACTGTACATGGAATATTTGTACATGGAATTGGACTCAAGGGTCTCATTAAAGGAAACTTCTATAATCAATTTTGATATTTGTGCGATAAATGGTTTAAATCATCATCGTCAGTTGTTCTCCTCGGTAATGCCTCGTACCTATTCCATCGAATACGGGTAAGGGTGTTACAATCGATGGAGCACGAGTGGCCCATCGATTCTAGGCCTCTTGAAAATTCCAGATACTCCGATGGCCCAAAACTTTTCTTATTCTCACCCCGATCCTTATCCCTTTCTTATCTCTCACCGCTTCACTTCCTCAACTATTTTGACTTTATCCACTAGAACCGCGAAAATTCTCTATCGTTGTGGCGCGATCAAAACCCTTAGCTCATTTCTTAGCCCATCCTCGAACCGTGACGCATCGCTTATACTCCGTTGCTACCATTCCTCGAGAGTAAAGACTCAAAGTAGAAACTTAGCCTCATACTCGACCATGCACTTACTCCCTCGCACCAAATTCGTGAATGCTTTCCTTTGAGCATCCATATAACTAGCCCCAACGCACTTTCCTTGAATGACTCCTTAAAGAAATCCCATCAATCGGTCCGCGACTCGCACCATCTTTCACCGTGAGCCACCATTGGTAGGCCTCGTCTCGAAGAAGAACACGACCCTTTAACTTCTCCTCCACCGTAAAATCTAAGTCATCCATTATATGTTCCACTGCCTCCAACCAATATTCAGCGGAACTTGGGGATACGTTAGAGACTCCCCTAAATACTTCGGCCCCATTGCTCCTTAACCTTTCAGGCACAGATTTTTGGGCTCCTGTGCCCCTACCTACTCCAGCAACCCTCTCTAAAACCCTCAACATCGCCTGAGATACAGATTATCTCCGGACGCCTCATCCCGAATTCTCCTTCTACGGTACGATTCAGGCATCTCGTTTTGGACCGTGGCGGACCCCACCGGCTCGATGCGGTCATTCTACCCTACAATCCACGCTGTGGACGCCCTCGACCCCTTGAAATCATTCCTCCGATTGACGTTTATCTGATTAAGAATTTTATGGATTATTAGTTTTCTTCCACTAGTTAACCACTAACAGTTTTATGAATAATAGTTTTAAGAGTGGTTCTTTCGAATTCGCATTCACAATACAGTCTCAAGTTCAATCATCAACATTCATGAACTCGCGTTCATTACAGAAAAGTGTTGTTGTTGTTGCTGTTGTTGTTGTTTCTACTACCCAGGGGTATTTTCGTAATTTTGTCCTACATGGGTATTTTCGTAATTTTTCAAAATAAGGTCCTTGGTGATTTTATGGAGTAAGGGTATTTTGGTAAAAAAAAATTTCTAGGGGTATTTTGGAAATTTTAAAAATTTGGGGGTACTTTGGTAATTTTGGAAATCTAGGGGTATTTCAAAAATTTTGGAAATCTAGAGGTATTTAGGTAATTTTGGAAATCTGGGGTATTTCGATAATTTTGGAAATTGTGGGTATTTGGTAATTTTGGAAATTGAGGGTATTTCGTAATTTTAAAATCAGGTCATTTTGGTCATTTCGCAAAATAAGGGTAATTTTCAAACGTTGATGGTTTTTTTTTGAAACAGGTTGATTGGATTTTTTTTCATAAAGCAAAGGTATTTTGAAAATTTTACAAAACTTGGGGTTTTTTTAAGAAAAGGTGTTTGGTTCCTTTCGGTTTTAATCATAGGGTTTAGCCCTAACACTTGAGGGGTTAATTGAGCAAGGACTGAATTGTATGAATTGTGGAATTTGGGACAAAATAGAAATCAACATGTTACACTAAAGCAGTTGTGGACAGCAGCAGTTGTCTAACTTTTAAAATCACCAAAAATGGTATAAATTGAATTAGAAGTTGAGTGAGATATATAATTAAAGCTTGTTGAGTCTATTCTCATATAAAAGAAATAGAGCAAGCAAAGGAAGTCTACATTTAAGATATTTAAATTTTAGTAAGACTGGTTTAGAATAACTTCGTGAGCCCTGTTCTCACTTTAGAAATTCACTAAAAATTGTACAAAAGAATTATGAATTATAATTTATATGTATGTATTCCTTAGTGAGCCTATTTTCATTAGAAATAATCGAAAACACTATATGAAAATTTTACTATGAGATAATTGATTTTTAGTGAAGAGAGGTCAGAGCAGTAGGACTGTGTAACAGGGAGAACTTAACTAATAAACTGTACTAATTGGCCATACCAAAATTTTGGAAATATTATGGTAAGAAGATATGTGAGTCTAGTTTCAAATAAAATTTATGGATCTTAATTTGGAGTTCTTTAGCTCAAGATAAAAATAATTTAGTGACTATGACACGGATGGACAGCTTGAATATTCACATAAGTAAATAGTGAAAATAATAGATAATGTTACTTACAAGTGAGTTGTTTATACTAAGGATGTGGATGGAGAGGAGGAGGAGGAAAATAATAAATGAATGACTTGTGTATAAATTGATCACATGCTCGATTATAATTGATAAGCGTTGAGGTAGAAATGATATAATGTTTTATTTCAAATATTTATTATGAAACTAAGATTATCGTTATGGTATAAAATCGAATTGTAAGTTCATGTAACTTGAATTATATTCTTAAATGCTTGAAATGTATGTTATTGATATGAATATAATTTGAATGTTCATTGTATGAAAGTTGACTAAACATTGATATATTTGATAAAAGTGGAAGAAATCCGGTTGAATGAAAGGGTAATTCGATGGATCTACGAAAAGGAATTGGCGGTAAAAGGATCTAGCCGGACGGGTGATCCTATCGATATAGCCCTCTGAAGAATATGTGAAAAGGATCTAGCCGGACGGGTGATCCTGATATAGCCCTCGAAGAATATGTGGAAAATGGATTTAGCTTGGACGGGTGTCAAATTAAGTCTGAATTGCTTTGGTGGTAATTGGATCAAGCTCATTAAGTAATTGTCGTTGCGAGTTTAGCTGGGTGGTAATCCGACAATACTCTATGAGTTTATATTACTGAGGATTTAGCTCGGTGGTAATCCCGTAAGGATGAGGTTCGTGAGGTGTGCTCTCTTACGAGGATTGCTTTGGTGGTAATCCGTTATAAGATGAGGTTGATGGAGTGTGCTCTCTGAAATGGAAATGTGCCCACATGAGCATGAATTGCGGACTGGATTTGTACACTAAAGTGTACCTCTGAAAATCCATCGAAAATTCCAAGAAATTCAACGGGATAAATATGGAAAAATATTAAGGAATGGAAATCATGATATATGTATTATGTGATATAAGGAAATACGAGTTGATGAGACATGAGCGTAGAACTTGGTTGTGAATGAGTTCATTTGTGATTATATATTTGTACATCCTTGAGTTTATTATCTGTATGAATTGGTATTCCAAATGAGCTAATGAGAAGAGTTCTAATATGAAATAATCTTAATTCTAAATGAAATATTATGAAAGCGTATTTAAAAACATTGGTATGTCTTGTATATGTTATTTGAGTTCATAATGTGTAAAGTAATGTATGTGGAAATATGAGATGATGACACTGTACATGGAATATTTGTACATGGAATTGGACTCAAAGGGTGCATTAAAGGAAACTTCTATAATCAATTTTGATATTTGTGCGATAAATGGTTTAAATCATCTGTCAGTGTTCCGTACTCCTCGGTAATGCCTCGTACCCTATTCCGGCATCGAATACGGGTAAGGGGTGTTACACCGATGGAGCACAGTGACCCATCGATTCTAGGCCTCTTGAAAATTCCAGATACTCCGATGGCCCAAAACTTTTCTTATTCTCACCCAGATCCTTATCCCTTTCTTATCTCTCAGCCCGTTTCACTTCCTCAACTATTTTGACTTTATCCACTAGAACCGCGAAAATTCTCTATCGTTGTGGCGCGATCAAAACCCTTAGCTCATTTCTTAGCCCATCCTCGAACCGTATGCATCGTTTATACTCCGTTGCTACCATTCCTCGAGAGTAAAGACTCAGGCGTAGAAACTTAGCCTCATACTCAGCCACAGACTTACTCCCCTGCACCAAATTCAGGAATGCTTTCCTTTGAGCATCCATATAACTAGCCCCAACGTACTTTCCTTGGAATGACTCCTTAAAGAAATCCCAGTCAATCAGGTCCGCGGCCGTACCATCTTTCACCGTGAGCCACCATTGGTAGGCCTCGTCTCGAAGAAGAGACACGACCCCTTTTAACTTCTCCTCCACCGTAAAATCTAAGTCATCCATTATATGTTCCACGCCTCCAACCAATATTCAGCGGAACTTGGGGATCGTTAGAGACTCCCTAAATACTTGACCCCATTGCTCCTTAACCTTTCGAGCCTGATTTTGGGCTCTGTGCCCCTACCTACTCCAACAACCTCTCAAAACCCTCAACATAGCTTTGAGATACGGCATTATCTCCGGACGCCTCATCAAAATTCTCCTTCTACAGGCGCGATTCGGCATCTCGTTTCGGACCGTGGCGAGACCCTCTTGGCTCGATGCGATCATTCTACCCTACAGGCGTCCACGCGGTGGGCGTCCTCGACCCTTGAAATCATTCCTCCGATTGGCGTTTATCGATTAAGAATTTTATGGATTATTAGTTTTCTTCCACTAGTTAACCACTAACGATTTTATGAATAATAGTTTTAAGAGTGGTTCTTTCGAATTCGCATTCTGTCTGATCTCAAGTTCAATCATCAACATTCATGAACTCGCGTTCATTACAGAAAAGTGTTGTTGTTGTTACTTTGTTGTTGTTGTTTCTACTACCCAGGGGTATTTTCGTAATTTTGTCCTACAGGGGTATTTTCGTAATTTTTCAAAATAAGGTCCTTGGTGATTTTATGGAGTAAGGGTATTTTGGTAAAAAAATTTTCTGGGGGTATTTTGGAAATTTTGAAAATTTAGGGGTACTTTGGTAATTTTAGAAATTTGGGGGTATTTCAAAAATTTTGGAAATTTAGGGTATTTAGATAATTTTGGAAATCAGGGGTATTTCGATAATTTTGGAAATTGAGGTATTTGGTAATTTTGGAAATTGAGGGTATTTCGATAATTTTGGAAATCGAGGGTCATTTTGGTCATTTCATAAAATAAGGGTAATTTTCAAGCGTTGATGGTTTTTTTTGAAGCAGGGGTTGATTGGATTTTTTTTCATAAAGCAAAGGTATTTTGAAAATTTTACAAAACTTGGGGTTTTTTTTTTAAGAAAAAGGTGGCTGGTTCCTTTCGGGTTTTAATCATAGGGTTTAGCCCATCAACCAGCCCTCGTAACTAGGGTGAATAGTCACTACGCACCAGGTAGGATTCTAGTGAAGAGGAGGTGAGTCGCTAGGACTTCTTAAATACCAAGCTCTCCCTGAATCCACTCCTAGACATGCATATGCCTATTGCCACACCCTAACTCGACTAAGGTGAACAGTCACTACGCACCAGGTAGGATTCCAGCGAAGAGGAGGTGAGTCACTAGGACTGCTTAAATACCAGGCTCTTTCGGATCCTTCCTAAACATGCGTATGACGGTTACCACACCCTAGTCTTGCGGCTCGTTAACGAGCTTGTTCAGTGAAATTAAGTTTTATGAATTTTAAGAAGTGGTTTAAGCTAAGCCTAGAGTCCATCAAGTTCTAATTCTAGCTTAGTCTACGTCCCACTAGGCCCACTAAGCCCACATATATAAATATCACACAATGGTTGAATACTTACAGGAAGACTTAAGTAGGAGGCAGTGCCATCTTGAGCTAACAAACCTGTTATTATTTAAAAACATGTATATTTCAAAACCCCATCTTTAGAAAACATTTTGAGCCCAAAAACCCTTAGAGCCGAGTTTTGAATCGAGCTCTGATACCAATTTGTAACACCTCAAACCCGACCTAAACACTACAACCGGATCTGGTATGTCATCGAGAAAAATTCTATCGAAACATGTCGTATTTTCAGAAAAGCCCAAAATGTTTTATATAGAATATGCTTAAGTAGAGTAAAATCAAACTTAAATACATGCCTTTTAATTAAAATAAAAACTTAAACGACTTAAAGTAATAGAAGCCCATAATAAAACATAATAACCCATGACCTTATTACAACGAGATTTGAAGTCCTTTAATTAAAAATATAAAATAAAACTTGAGTCTCTTTTTGCCAAATCTACATATTCTTCTACATTGCCACCTTGCGTTCCTCTCCAGCCCGGTCCGAATCACTAGGTATCACCTGAAATGTTAATTAAAGGGTGAGTCGCGAGACTCAGTGTGCAACTCTTATGCACCACTAGAGTTTGGGCCTTAAGCCCATTAAACAAAATAAATAGTGTAATAATCATAATAAAAATTAATAGCAATTAATATGCAAGGCCCAACCCGTTTGCCTAGGTTTCCATCCGCTACATGCCCCCGTACCAACCGTTCACACCATTGGGGATTTCTACAATCGACCCACACCGCTACACACCATGATGGCAGTCATGCTGCTCACCCACATATGATGGCCGAAGCCCTTATAACATATAATGGCGAAGCAGTATAACATTTAATGGCCGAAGCCCGTATAACAGTTCACGGCATTAGCCGCTACACATATAACGTATAACTTCCTCCTTTCATCAACCCAACCCATGCAATCACATACAAGCATTTTAAGAAACATGTACAACAATTTACTTGTAACATATAATCAGATTATTTACTAACCTAGGGATCCACTTTTACCCTCCTTGGGCTTGCATCAATAAACCGAGATTTCGGCATTTATCAAAACATATAAAACACATGAACATACAATAATAGGCAGATCTAGATGGTGGGGAGGTATTACACACACAGTTCTGTAATCTATTATCCCTAACGTAGAGCCTTATTTGTCGAATCACGAAAATCCAGAAAGCGTCACCTTTTTACCTTGGCTTTTCCACCAAATCGGCACGGGAGACTTTTAATGAGGCAGATTCGACTACTAAAAGCGAGAGGGAAAATGAACAGGCCTTAAATAAGTGTTTGGGTTAGATTTGAATGAAAAGAAAGAGTGAAATCGCGTAGAATAAAATCCGAAACTAACCAAATTACTAAGGAGTATGTGGCTTATGGTGCACCTTGAGAAAGCGAAACCTCCCTTATAGATTCGGCTATGGGAGATGAGGGTATGAACAAAGGAATTCACTCTTAGAAAAGAAAAAAGAAAGCGTAGAGAAGGCTTGGAAATTTGTAGAGAATGATAGAAGAATAGGGTTTGAATACCCAAAATTGAAGAATACTACTCCCTATTTATAGAGAAATTTGACATATCATCCACACAGAGTTGGAATTTTGGCCAACTCTTCCCTTCTCTGATAGCCTTTATCTCACTGATAACCCAATCCTTATCTCCTCAAAAAATAGCCCTCATCTTTCTCTTCATTATCTTCCTATTTATCAAGAAATAAAAGAATTAAAATCCTATTTTGTAGCTAGTGTGCCGTCCACACCTAGGGCTTGTAAGTCTTAGAATTTTGACTTAAAATTTTGGGTTCTAAGTGGCCATACTAGGCCCAAACTCCTCCCCTTATGATGCCACCTTATTCCAACTTAAAGCTCCTCAAACCTTTGGGCCTGGCCCGACTTGTCACTTAATTAACTATCTACTTAAATTATAAGCTAACACCATGTATTAGCCACCTAACCCATATTTTTAAAGCCCAAAATATCACTTAACTACTCAGAACATTAATTTAAACTTTAATCCATATATTTAATCAAAAAGTTAGCCTAACCTTTACAATCCCAACTTATCATATTAGACTATCATATAAATGAGTAGGCCCACTTTGAGGGTGTTACAATTCCTCTTAAAATTTAAACATATGAGAATTAAATAATAAAATAAAAAGCAAGCTTATTTTTGAGAATTCAAGATGTCATGTCCTAACTTACGGGACATGACCTTTTTTCGTTATCTCGAAATAAGAAGGCTTCTTACATAAGTTTTGATTTAACTAAATGATTTAAATAAAAAAATGCAAAGTGAGGTCGTGTTTTAAACTCTTTTCAAAATTTCAATTTCTCGACACTAAAGACATCAAGTAATTAATTAGGTACTAATTTTGGGCGTAACGAGTGTGCTAATCCTTCCTCTTGCGTAACCGACTCTCGAATATATTTTTCTGGATTTTGTAGACCGAAAAACATCATTTTAGCAAATTAAATCTCTTATTAAAATGATCAAATTTTGAGGTAACCCGATCACACCTCTTAAAAGTGATTAGTGGCGACTCCCATTTTTATTTTTATTTTAAATAAAAAGTCGATTTCAAAAAAATGGTTTCGACAGCTTGGCGACTCCACTGGGAAAAAAAAGAGAGTCAAGCGCGAGTTGATTACTTTTGATCTTTTGTCGAAAATTGATAATTTGGTTTAAATTTAAAATCCCTTTATCGCATTTCATCTTTTATGTTTTGATATCTCGGGTTGTATAGCGATCTAGTATACCTGTTTTATTGGTTCAAAAGTTTCTTTTGTGTGTTTTTTGCATATTGCATTTGTATAATTGTTCGATTTTGTGCTTCTTAAGTGGGAGTGAGAAACTATTCCTTTATGAGGTCTTTACCTCCGCATAGGATAGTGAATCACTTTCGGGATACATCCGTACCTATATCTTCGTGAGATCTTCATCTCCGTGTAGCCATAGGGAAATGTATTCCTTGAACTAAACTTAGTCTATATAAGCCTATAATGGGTGAGGATCGAGGAATCTGTTGGTTCAGGTACCCTTACTTTAGAACCGAACCGCATATAATGAGCCCTAAGAGCCTACCCTAGGTAGAACCATACCAAACCTTAGTGGTCACCCGGATAGGTGCTCTATTTATTATTACTTGCTTGCTCTAAATTCTAGCTTTGTGTGAAGTGTACTAAATTGTTTAATTTTGTTTTGACTGTGATTGCATTGCATTTTCATCATGGAAAAGGGTGTTGATTCACGTTCGGTTGCTAAATAGAGAACTTGTCATGGAAAATGGGTTTCTTAACAAAATGGAAGACAACACGGCCGCGCAAATATGGTCTGAGAAAAGGCAACAAGAGAAATGTGACAGTCTATGAAAGGGCAAGTCAGAGATATGGACCACGTTATGAGTGAAGCTTTCGTCCTAGTACGAGAAGTGGTTGACCACTTGCAGATCCAAGCCGTTCAAAGCCTCAAATATGAATCGAAGTTGTATCGGGGCCGAGTATTAGCTTTGTTTCTTGGGAAAGTCAAGGTTTTGAGTGAAGGCGAGGCCGTATATGTATTCGTTTTATGTAAAGAAACTTGTTTTCTATTAAAGTTGTTCTAATGGAATTGAACTAGAATCAACACCTTTTTGCATGCATCTTTTCCATTCATTAACTTTACATTTCATTGCATGCAATAAATTTCATAAAATCCAAAAGTGCGTCGAGTTCAGAACTCTAGTATAGAGCCTAATAGATAATAAAGAGTTGGAATTCTTTGAAAATATCGAGGGTTTGGAGAGGGAACTAAAAAAAACTATCAAGAATTTGTCCCTACATCCCCGAAAGTGTTCTAAACAACTGGACTGTAGAAGAGATCCCTGTAGCTTTTAAGACTATTTCAAAGTAATATTCAAAACACACCTATTGCTCTGAGCTTAGGAGCAATAGGAATCATTTTGTGAAAAAGGCACATGTCCACTATTTTTGTTTCAATAAAAACAATACATTTTTGTGTCCCACTGACAAATATTCTTCTATTTTTTTTCATTTCATTCATACTCACACCACACAGATAATTATTATTAGATTCATTTGTTCTTTGGGTCTTCCTTCGTTCCTATAATAGGTCTTCAAATATTAATGATATGAGCGACACTGCTACTAACTTAGAATCTACTTTTAAGCAAGATATGTGTTTAGAGAAACCTTAGAACTTTGAAGGTGATCAATATTGTAACCTATCTCCTGATTTGTTGAGGATGGTAGAATAAGATGAGAAACAAATCCTACCTCACAATGAGTCAGTGGAACTTATGAGTTTAGAAGAGGAAAAAAAGGTGAAGATTGGAGCTTGTATTGTTGCAGAGACAAAGCAAGACCTCATTGAGTTACTCCAACAATTCAAGGATGTCTTCGCATGGTCATATCAAGACTTGCCCAGGTTAAGTACTGATATCGTAGTACACCGGCTCCCTGTAAAAAAAGAGTGTAGGCCAGTTCAACAGAAGCTCCAAAGGATAAGGCTTGACATTTTGCTGAAAATAAAAGAGGAGGTTAAGAAGCAATTCGATGCTGGTTTCTTACAAGTGGTTACATACTAAGAATAGGTAGCCAATATTATCCCCGTCCCTAAAAAAGATAAGAAAGTACTAATGTGCATAGACTATAAGGATTTGAACAAAACTAGCCCGAAAGACAATTTTTCATTGCCTCATATCGACACCTTAACAGACAATATAGCATGTTACTCACTGTTCTCATTTATAGATAGTTTCTCGGGATACAACCAAAAAAGATGCATCCTGAAGACATGGAGAAGACCACATTCCTAACAATGTGGGGAACATTTTGCTATAAGGTGATGTCATTTGGACATAAAAAGGAGGGAGCAACGTATTAAAGAGCCATGGTAACCTTGTTTCATGACATGATGCACAAAAAAATTGAAGTTTATGTCGACGAAATGATTGCAAAATCCAGCGAAAAAAAAAGCATGTGCAAATCTTAAGGAAATTGTTCTTAAGGTTAAGAAAATTCCAACTAAAGCTCAATCTAACGAAATGTACCTTTGGGGCTAGGTCGGGACAATTACTAAGATTCGTGGTCAGTGAAAAAAGGGATCGATATTGACCCGGATAAAGTCAAGGCTATATAGGAGCTACCTCCGCTACATACCCTAAAAAGAAGTACAAGGTTTCTTCGGCAGATTAAATTACATCGCTCATTTCATTTCATAACTAATGGAGAAATGTGACCCTATATTCCGTCTCCTTAAGAAACACAATCCAGGTGTATGGGATGAGAAGTGCCAGAGAACTTTTGACAAGGTCAAACATGACTTATCCAATGTCCTAGTGCTGATGCCACCTAGCCCAGATAAGCCACTGATTCTGCACTTGGCAGTATTCGGGAATTCCATGGGATACGTGCTTGGTCAATATGATGAGCTAGGAAGAAAAGAAAGAGCAATATACTATCTCAGTAAGAAATTCACTGAATGTGAGACAAGATATTCGTAAATCGAAAAGTTATGTTGCTCCTTGATTTGGACAACTCGAAGACTGAGACAGTACATGTTGTACCACACAACTTGGCCCATCTCAAAATTGAACCCTCTAAAGTACATGATGGAGTCGACTACTTTGAATGGAAGGATGATTCGGTGGAAAATTCTGCTTTTTGAATTTGATATAGTCTATGTGAACCAGAAGGCTATAAAAGGGAGTGCAATAGAAGATTTCCGGCAGTTAGAGCTCTAGAAGATTACGAGCCTTTGAACTTTGATTTTTCGAATAAATATCTAATGTATGTTGCAACCACTGAAGAAGATTCTCAAAAAGGCAATCCTTGGAGTTAAATTTTTACGGAGCTTCAAACGCTGTGGGTAAAGGAATCGAGGCAGTCCTGGAATCCCCAAACAGAGATCATTATCCCTTTAATAGTAAATTGGATTTTGATTGCAGAAACAATATGGCAGAATACAAGGCATGCATTATGGGTATTCGTGCAACCATAGAACACAAGATCAAAATACTAGAAGTATATGGGGATTCTGCATTAATGATCTATCAACTCAAAGGTGAATGGGAGACGAGAGACCTCAAATTGATCAATTATCGAAGATTGGAACTTAAGTTAATTGAGGAGTTTGATGACATCACCTTCTACTACCTCTAGCGAGATGAAAACCAGATGGCTGATGCCTTGGCTATTTTAGCTTTCATGATCAGCGTGAATAAACAAGAGGATATAAAGCCTATCCAGATGAGTATTTATGAGGTTCTGGCCTATTGTTACAATATCGAGGAGGAAGAAAATGATGATCACTTTTGGTACCACGATATACTACGATATGTGAAGAATCATGAATACCCTGACCAAGCAACTGAGAATGGTAAAAGGACATTTAGAAGACTGGCCAGTGACTACGTCTTAGATGGGGAGATCCTATACAAAAGAAGAAAGGATCAGGTGCTACTATGATGTGTGGACGCTGTTGAGGCTAAAAAATTCTTGGAAGAAGTCCATGAAGGTGTCTGCGGAACACATGCTAATGGTTTTACAATGGCCAGGAAAATAATGAGATTCAAATATTATTAGTTCACCATGGAAGAGGATTGTATCAATTATGCCAAGAGATGTCATAAGTACCAAATTTAAGGAGACAAAATTCATATGCCTACTTTACCTCTTCATGTCATAACTTTTCTATGGCCTTTCTCTATGTGGGGCATGGATGTCATTGGGCCGATATCGCCAAAAGCTTCCAATAGGTATCGATTCATCTTTGTGGTCATCCATTACTTCACCAAGTGGGTAGAAGCCACTTCATATGCAAATGTTATAAAGTTGGCAGTCAGCAAATTTTTTAAGAAAGAAATCATATGTCGGCATGGAATGCCAGAAAGGATCATATCTGACAATGCATTAAACTTGAACAACAGTACGATAGCGGAGGTCTGTAGTTAATTTAATACCAAACACCACATCTCGTCGCCATATCACCTAAAAATGAATGGTGTGGTGGAGGCAGCCAATAAGAACATTAAGAAGATCGTGGGGAAAATGACTAAGACTTATAAAGATTGGCATAAGAAGTTACCATTTTCCCTTTATGTCTATCGAACGTTTGTCAGAACCTCTACTAGGACAACACCTTTCTCTTTGGTTTATAGAATGGAAGCGATTTTGCCCATTGAAGTCAAAATTCCTTCCTCCGAGTTTTTTTAGAACTAAAGTTAGATGAAGTAGAATGGATCCAGTCTCGATATGATCAGTTGAACTTGATTGAAGAAAAGAGGCTAAGGGCTATCTGTCATGGTCAGATGTACCAAAAACGAATGATGTGAGCTTATGACAAAAAGGTTCACCCCAAAGAATCCCATAAGGGGACTGGTATTGAAAAAGATCCTTCCCATACAAAAGGACTTTAGAGGAAAGTGGATGCCAAATTTGGAGGGACCTTATGTGGTAAAGAAGGCCTTTTTTGGAGGAGCTCTGATTTTGACCGAGATGAATGGCCAAAACTTGTCTAATCTTGTGGATTCAGATTTAGTCAAAAATACTTCACCTCAAAAAAAAAAAAGGAGGCCAAGCGAAAATCCGTAAAGGGCGCTTTGAGACCAAAGAGGTTGAGTTGAAAACCCAGAAAAAGGGCAGCTCAAATTTTGATTGAAGATTGAACATATGATGGTATGATTTTCTCAAAAGGAAGAACATTACGTCTTGGGGCATCAACGAAGTACTCTGGGTCTCCTAAAACTCAAGATGGTCCTCAAGAATTTTGTGCAAAGAAGCTCATACTGCGATATTTGGGGCACCTAATTTCATCTTACCCATTTTGTATTTTAGCAACGTTTGCTATTTTGATTAATCCATTCATTTCGAACCTTGCTCCCAATAAATTTCAATCTTGTCCATTGTTGCAATCTTTTTCAAGCATTTTTCATTGAAATAACGATTAATGGACTAATAATATTTAAGCAAAAGGATTTCTTGCATATTGCTCTGAAAGGTTTTCTAAATAGTACAAGGATCTAAAACAGGGCCACCAGTCAGAACTATCCAAATTTAAGAGTTGAAAATATTTGGGAAAGAATAATCTAAATTGTGATTATTTTTTCTGGTTTTTCGTCAAAGATACCAACTAAATAGGAAGGCAGAGTAATGCGTCAGTGATAGAACCCTGATTAACAATGAGCAATGTCAACCTAAACAATAAAAGGGGATCATTCTAAAAAAAATGACATTCGGCATTCATGAAAATATCATTCATACACATCTAGTTTGGAGCATTTGATTCATTCTAATCATAACATCCTAATCACTCGGCATAAAGATAGGCCCATGAAATGGATTCTACAAGTCATGTTCCCTAGAGAATGGTGTAACGGATCAGTGAAACCATATCAGTGAAACTACAAATCCTATACCCCTGAACTTACAGTGGAACGAATTTAATCATCGTGGCGGATCTTATCTCCCTGAAGTTACAGTGGAGCAGATTAAAGTCACAAACATTATCTCCCTGAAGTTGCAGTAGAGTAGGTTGAAGTTACAAATCTTATCTCCCTTAAGGTGCAATGGAGCAAATTAAAGAGAACCTTATCTTCCCGAAGTTGTAGTGGAGCAGGTTGAAGCTACAAGTCCTATACATCTGAAGTTTTAGTGGGTCGGATTAAATCTACCATAGCAAGTCTTATCTCCCTAAAGTTGTAGTGGAATAGACTAAAGCTACAAGTTACAAATCTTATCTCCTTGAAGGTGCAGTAGAGCAGATTAAAGAGAACCTTATCTCCCTGAAGTTGCAGTGGAGCGAGATAAAGCTACAAATCTCATCTCTCTGAAGTTGTAGTAGAGTAGATTGAAGATAACAAATCTTATTTTCCTGAAGTTGCAGTGGAGCAGATTGAAACGATAAGTCCTATACCTCTGAAGTTGTAGTAGGTCTTATTAAATCTACCATAGCAAGTCCTATTTCCCTGAAGTTGCAGTGGAACAAATTAAAGCTACAAGTTACAAATCTTATCTTCATGATATTGCAGTGGAGCAGATTGAAGATAACGATTCTTATCTCCCTGATGTTACAGTGGAGCAAATTAAAGATAGCGAATCTTATTCCCCTAAAGTTGCAATGGAACAGATTAAAGCTACAAGTTACAAATCTTATCTCCCTGATGCTGTAGTGGAGCAAATTAAAGATAGCGAATCTTATTTCCCTGAAGTTGTAGCGGAGTAGATTAAAGCTACAAGTTACTTATCTCTCTAAAGTTGCAATGGAGCAGATTGAAGATAGCAAATCTTTTTTCCCTGAAGTTGCAGTGGAACAGAATAAAGTTACAAGTTACAAACCTTATCTCCCTGAAGTTGCAGCGGAGTAGATTGAAATTACAATTCCTATACCCCTGAAGTTGCGGCGGGATAGGATGAGGCTTCTTGGAAAAGAGAAACACCAAAGTAGTCGAGATTTAGCAAGACCAAGCAAAATTGGCCCTTTTTAAGGTCTTTGCTCCATTATCGTTACACGTCAACGAGCAAATAGGGCAATTGTAATAGACCATTTTTGTCCGGGACCAATCCAAACCAAATAAAAATAAAAATTACAAGTCCTTTTACAAAAAAAAAATATGTCAACCCAAATTACAAGCCCGAATTTTAAAAAACCCTAAGCCCAAATTACAAGCCCACAACCTAAACTCATTTTCAGTAAAATCAGAAACCCTAGCCCTTCTTCGCGCTGCAGCCTCGCCACGTGGGTAGGTGTGCCATTTGACACCCCTCTACCACCACTGTTGACCTCGCCCCCTGCGGCTGCCGCCTTCAAAGAAGAACAAGCACGCAAGGCAGTAGAAATAACAAAGAAAAAAACAAAAGAACAGTAACATACAGTGTTGTAATTTGGCTATAAAAGCAACAACAGCTACTTTGTATTTTTTTAGAAAAACACACACAGAGAAATATAAAAGAGCGTCAAATTTCAAACAAAATGGAGCATTTTATTTTTTCATTTTATTTTCGAAGTAAAAAAAGGAAAAGGGCTCCTTTCTAACATGAGTGGCCGAGGTCGTCACCACTGATGAAAGGTGACTCCTTTCTAACGGAAAGTTTTTTTTTTAAAACCTTAAAATCGAAAGGCCTTATCTTATTTTTTTGAATTTTTGGCTTTAGTTTCGGTAGTTTCAACTTCAAATCGGAGTTCTACACGAAGAGGCGAGAAAAAGGGGGTATATTGGTTTTTTCGGCCACTAGGGACGGCGGTGACCGTCGCCGACGACCGATGGCTACGACGGTTCCCTTGGCCAGATTCTGAGACCCCTTTTCAGAGAAAGAAGAGAGAAAAGAAAGTTTTTTTTTTTTTAAAAACAGTTTAAAATGATTTTTTTTTTGAAACTTTTAAACTTAAATAAGCCCCTCAAAACGGCGTAGTTTTGGGCTTGGCTTCTGACGCCCAAAACGGCGTCGTTTCAAGGCCAACCCTATCTGACCCGAACCACCCTACCTCAGGATCCACGTGTTTTTGCGATGAAGGTCTAATTACTATTCTGGTCCTTCTGCTTTTTACATTTTTTTCAATACAGTCCTATTTCTTTTTTTTATCTTTTTAAATTTACCCCGTTTAATTTTAATTTTTTTTATTTTGGTCCCTTCAAACAGTGTGCATAAGGAAGTCTGGGATATTTTCCCTTTCAGCCCCTATTCTTTCTTAGCACATTGCACCTTTATCCTTTGTTCAGGAATATTTTTCTATTCAGTCCCTAACCTTTTTTAGTGCGTTACATTCTAATCTTTGTTAGTTTATTTACTTATTTTTTAATTTATACCCTAATTTCATTTTAATTCCAATTGACTCCTTCATTTATTTAATTTCAATTATTCATTTTATTATTTTATTTATTATTTCTTTGCCTTTATTTTATTTTCATAATGTTTGCACTTCCATCTTATTACACATTATTATTATTTATGTTAATATTATATATGATGGTTACTAGTATAATTATTGTTGTTATTATTATTAAATTGTTATTATTTATTTATTCTATTATCATTATTGTCCATTACTAGCATAATATTTTAGTTTTATTGATTTATCCACTTGTGATGTCATCTTTTTATCCGTTATTTTATATTGTGCTAATACTTGTGCTAAGTGCTACATTTAAACATATTTGTCCGTTTTTACACCATACCGAATAAATTAAAATACTAATTTAAGTGTTACGTTAACTTTTGCGCGTTGCATAAAAAGAAAATTTTAAATTAAGACAATGTTCCGTACTTGGAGATTCGAAAGGTCGTGTACTAACTTACGGGGTTCGACTTTCTTTTTGAACCAAGATAACCGAACATTCCTCTTAAAATTTAAACATATGAGAATTAAATAATAAAATAAAAAATGAGTTTATTTTCGTGAATTCGAGATGTCATGTTCTAACTTACGGGACATAATTTTTTTTCGTTATCTCGAAATAAGAAGGCTTCTTACATAAGTTTTGATTTAACTAAATGATTTAAATAAAAAAAAATGCAAAGCGAGGTCGTGTTTTAAACTCTTTTCAAAATTTTAATTTCTCGGCACTAATGACATCAAGTAATTAATTAGGTACTAATTTTGGGCGTAACGAGGGTGCTAATCCTTCCTCGTATGTAACCGACTCCCAAACCTATTTTTCTAGATTTCGTAGACCAAAAAATATTGTTTTAGCAAATTAAATCTTTTATTAAAACGATTAAATTTCGAGGTAACCCGATTACATTTTTTGAAAGTGATTGGTGGCCACTCCCATTTTTATTTTTCAAGTCAATTTCAAAAAAAAAAATCATCACGGTAATAATTCAGAAGTCCGACTAGGAGTCGGGAACTCAAAATGAAAAGAAGCCCAGTGGGAAGCACCCACGTGTTTTATTCGAATAAACATGCCTGCCAGACATTGGGCATAGCATCTTATTCACGAATTAGATCACATCAGACCGTGATTCGAAGCCAAGCTACGCTCCTATCTTCAACTTGGATTCTCTCTTAAACTAACGCTAACCTGCCAATGCATTGATCAACATGTTTAAGTTCATCAAATATTGAGTGTGTTTTGTGTTTGTGATTCAGGTCATCCCCAGTTTCAACATCATGTTTAAGATTCCAAAGCATCAGGTTGCTGGTCATCAAGCCATTGATGGAAATCTCGGCCCGCTCGTAGACGATTCAGGACGGTTCTACAAGCCTCTCCAGGACGATGAACGCGGCAGCACGGAGCTGGCCTTCTATCAATCATTCTCTTCCAAGCTTCCGCATCACATCCGCCGATTCTTTCCTGTTTTTTACGGCACCCAACTTGTGGAGGCCTCTGATGGGTCTGGTTTACATCCCCATCTTGTCTTACAAGATATAACCTCCAATTACCTTAATCCATCTATCTTGGATGTCAAAATCGGTTCCAGAACCTGGTACCCTGAAGCATCCGAAGATTACATCCAAAAGGTTCTCGAGGGAGACAGATTAACGACTACTGTCACCTTAGGGTTTAGAATATCTGGATTACAGATTTATGAAAGCAAGGAATCTGGATATTGGAAGCCAGCAAGGAAGGAAGTCAAGAGTTTTAGTGCCGATGATGTTACATTAGTTCTGAGGAAGTTTGTTTCATCAAATCTGGAACCGGAACCGGATTGTTGTTTTGCTTCTACCATTTATGGTGGTTGTTCAGGGATTTTGGAACAATTATTGGAGCTGAAAGCATGGTTCGAGGATCAAACGGTTTACCATTTTCATTCATGTTCACTTCTCCTCTTGTTTGATAAAGAATCGGTTTTGAATGGAAGGACAGTACCGTTTGAAGTTAAACTCATCGATTTCGCTCATACTGTGGAAGCTAAAGGTGTTATCGATCATAATTTCCTGGGTGGACTATGCTCCTTTATCAAGTTCGTCTCTGAGGTTCTCACAGATTCCAAAGTATCCACAATCGAAGATAGTTTTAATTAAAGAACCTGAGAAGAAATGGATATGTAGTAACAGAAAGTGATGAATTATATGTTTCTTGACTTAAAGCTATGAGAGAATGTTGTCAAATAAGTGAATACCTTTGATTTGTTTTCATATATATGAATCGGGTTGTGTTTATGTCATAGTAAGTGTAAGTAAACATATTTTCTCAGTAGAGAAGGCCGAAAGGTTATATGTAGAAATAGACCTAAAAATGGCTAGGTTACTAAGGATGTGAGTCGCCAATGGATTGTATGTCATCTATATATCCATATTATCTTTAAATAATCATCTTCGTCCAATATTTTGCTAAATATGTAACAGTCCGGTTTAAACCCTAGTCGAAACAGTGATTTCGGGACCACGAACAAGGTCGAAAAAATATTTTAATATTGTTTCTGGTGTTTATAATATGTGATTGAGTATGTGTGAAAATTCTGTGTGGAAATTTTATCGTTTGTGTGTCGAATTGAGAAAAAAGACTTAATCGCATAAAATGTAAAAGTTATGTGTTGATTGTTAAAGTGCTTAATTGGCATGGCTTTTTAAATGAGAAGTCCTTATATTGTTATTAAACCATTGAATGTTTTAAATGATAAGAATGGACATAGTTAGTGGAAATTTTAAATGAGTTAAAAAATGGCAAAATGGTAAAAAGCCTATTAATGTGTATTAAATAAAACAAATGGATGAAATAATGCTCACCTTTAATGTTCTTCACCGAAAATAGAAAAGAAAAAGGGGATTGAAGCTCTTGAATATTCGGCTAACATCTAGGTTGATTTAAGGTTAGTTTTTGTTCGGTTTTTGATAATTTTTACGTTTTTGTGATCGTTGTTTTGTGTTCTATCAAACCCATGCTTTAATTTTAGAATTTGATGAAGATTTTGAGATGTGCCATTGATGAATATGTGAGCTTTGTGTTGATAGTTGGTGGAATATGAAAGTTTAATGTTGGGTTAACATAGTTTGTCTTTAAATTTTTGATGAAATTAGCTATTTTGGGCTAAATTGTAAAAATAAGAAATTAAAGTACTAAAATGTGAAATAAATGAAATATATGGGCTTGTATAAATACAAGGAAAATTCGGCTAGGTATGTGTGAAAAGAAATTATGTGAATTTGATGATTTTATGAAATAGGGACTAAAATGTTAAAATGTGAAAATATGAGGGCTATTTTGTAAAATGCCCTAAATATGTGTGTTTGGACTAAATTGAATGAATTGGTGGTTGAATGAGTTAAATTTGAATATGTATAGATCAAGAAAAGAGGGATTTGGATCGAGATCGAAACAAAGATAAAGTGCTCTATTAATCGACTCATTTTGTTACTTTGACGTCCGAGGTAAGTTCGTGTATAATACGAATCGTTTAATTCATAATCATGTGTTATGTAATGAATGAATATATGTAGTTGATGAATGGATAATGCTACTGAGGAATTGAGTATTGATGCACTAAGTGTGCGTAATTAGAATCGGGACAAAGGTGAATAGCACTATGTGTGCGAAGTAATGGAAGCCTCGGCTTTATTGATTGGCACTGTGTGTGCGATACTGAGATTAATTCGGTTTAAAGTGAAGGCACTAAGTGTACGATGATGTTTAAGCTTCGGCTATGAAATGGGCACTAAGTGTGCGATGGAATCAAATGAATACTGAAGATCGAATGAAATGTGTCATTGAGCATTGCATAGCAAAAGAGTTCGTATACTTAGTGTTGGCACAGGTATGTACAAAACCTATGTGATTGATGAATTTGTAAATGGATAATTGGATTGTTGTGTGAGCATTTGGCTATGGATGAGATTGTGTATTCATGAGAACTAATCTATGTGATGGTTTATTTTGTATATTGATTTGAATTATTGAGTTGAATGTATTATATTACAAACTTACTAAGCTATGAAGCTTACTGTGTGAAGTGTTTCTCTGTTTTACAGTGTCTTTAAAGCTAGCTCGGATTTGGGGATCATCAGCGACTCAATCACACTATCGGCTATCTATTTTGGTATTTTTAGAAAGATGTATATATTTGAATATGGCATGTATAGGCTAGTAGATATGGCATGTTTTGAAGTGTATAAGCCATGCCATGTGATTTGGCTTGGTAGTTTGATGGTTGATATATGTTTTGAACATGTGAAGTGAATGACTTATAAGTGTATGTGTATACTCTATGTGAGTGATCATTATTGCATAAATTAGCAAGATGGATATGGTATGTTTCATGATAGAATTAGTATGTTATGAATGCATTTGCGACATGTATTTGAATTGGTTTAATGCTTGTAGGTGATCCTAAGTGTGGGTGGCAAGTTTGGCCTCATAAGTGGCCTATAATTGCCCACACGGTTGAGCACACGGGCGTGTGGCTCGACCGTGTCTTTTGAGTTTGTAAAATTGAGACAAGTCAAGCTCGCACACGGGCGTGTGACTGGCCGTGTGGTGCAAGTCAGTGTCGACCACGGGTGAGGCACATGGGCGTGTCTCAGGCCGTGTGGACAAGTAGTATGTATGCCCTGTTTTTCCACGGCTTAGACACACGGGCGTGTCTGAGTCACACGGCCTATCCACATGGGCGTGTGACCTCTATAGCTTTGAAAAATATTTGAATTTCAGAAATTTTTGTATGTGTTCAGTTTAGTCCCGACCTGTAACATCCTAAATGTGGGCCTGTGCATTTATGTGTAATGTTATGTTTAATATGTTAATTTGAGGTTCAGTTGGGCCCAAAGAATTGGGTCAAAATTTCGGCAGCCAAGGTGAGCTAAGGGGGGACAGCACAAGGCTATAATTTAAGGATTATTTTTGTTTAATTAATGAGGATAATAAGCTGATAAAATAAAGGGAGAGTTGGTGCAAATGTGGCCTCTTATGGATGAGTGTTTTGATAGGGATAAGGGATAGAAGGATAGAGGAGAAAAGATAGGAGTTATCTTACGAGTCTGAGTTGGCGAAATTCCATCTCCAGAGGGGGTGCGAATTTTCCCCATTAATTGTTAATTATTAGCTATTAGGAAGGGCACTTTCGGGATTTGTAGGTAAGTCTTTGAATTTCCTATAAATAAGATAGTAGGTTTTCAAATCCGGCATTGGAACCCTATTCTTTTCTCTCATTCTCTGTGTCGAATTTCATAGCCTCTCCCTCTCCAATATTCTTCTCTTCAATTTCTTCAAAAGCTGAAACCTTTTCTCCATTCTTTTTCCCCTTGAGCCGATTTCTCTAAAAAAAGCTGAAATCTCCATAGTTTTTCTTTATTCATCCTATTTGTATGTTTTATTCTTCCGGCATTTAAATCTATTTCTCCGGCATATCCGAATCTTCAAGCCTTTCTTTGTTTTCTTTTCACTTTCCTTTTAAGCCGAAACCACATCAGTTCATCTTTTTCGGGATTTTTCATAAAAGTCGAAATCGTGAGATTTAGTCTCCTGAAGTTTCCGAATCTTCTTTAATGGAGTCTGTTTGTGCCAAAATCTGAAGGAAACAATAGGTAAGTATTGATTACGGGATTTCATTGTTCTTTCGGCTTTTCAAAGTCCTTAGCCGAATGGCTATTAGAAACTAATCTCTTATTTCACACTTCTTTTCGGGATTCCAGGATTTGAAGAAGGAGGCCAATCGCATAGATCTCTAATTTATAGAATCGTGTTACTTTCGAGATTTGAAGGTAAGAGGATTTGCTTATTTATATCTATAAAATCGGGTAGAATACTAACCATGGCCGAATATAGGAGAGGTCAATTTTCACAATTTTTTCGGCTTTTAAGCAAAGCTATAGATTGAGGATAATAGATCCGGATAGCAAGGACATCGACTAAGGATAGTAGATTTCGCGATGAAACACCCCAAACCCGGCCCACGAGCTTTGACCAGATTTGGTATGTTCCTCAAGTAAACCGGTTTTCAAATTCTTTTGTTACTTAGAGAAAACACATGTGATTTTAAAAAAAAAATATTGTTTGGGTTGGGCTTGTGTTGAAAACAAACTGGATTTTATATTAGAAAACCTTTTTTTTAATTCTAAGTAATAAACATATCGAGTATATTTTAAAATAAAATACTTAGTCTTTAACCTAATCAAAATTTGTAACACAATAAAACAACAAGTAGAAATAAAAAATCGTTCATCATGGCCTTATGGCCTTATTACATCAAATAGTTTCCAAAATATTTCAAAGTGCTAAAATAAATTCAAGAGTCCATAAAAATATAAACTTCATGTTGAGCATGGCCACCACAAGTACTGCCGTCCCGGTCCATCACTTTATTCATCACGGAACATGGTCCCTAGCAGGGTGAGTCAAACAGACTCAATGTGTACACGACACTAAATCATAATAGAATCAGGCATACAATAGTTACACATTCAAAACATAAAATACAAGTTATGATGCATTCCCAAACCCAATCCTAATTGTCCATCCGCTACACACCCCGTACCTGCCAGTCACACCGTGGGGACTACTAAGTCGACCTTCCTTCCTACACTCCAAATTGCGGTCTTAGGTCACCGCATTCGTGGTCTTAGGTCACCACGTTCAGATTACTGTGGTCTTAGGTCACCACTTTCAGATTACTGTGGTCTTAGGTCACCACTTTTCACTTCCCCTTTCAAACAAACCCATATGCCCCTAACATATTATGCAATTACATGCCCAAGTTCACATTCTTATCATATTCTCATGTTACGAATAACATTTTCATATTCCTAGTAGAAGTAGGAAAGCGTGCACGAGTACTTAGTACCATATCATGGTACCTTAGCCACTTTCATATTCTTAATATCACATATATTATTTAACACGACCATATCGTATTATGAAATAGTGTGGGTACACACACGATTAAACAACAAATTCCTTGAGATCCGAGATCGATCTACGCCTTAGATCTCAAGTTCCTACAATTGATTAATCACTTTTACCTTAATAAAAGGCCATTTGGCCAAAATTCCAAATCTAGTAGGATTAGTATTCTTACCTTGTTGCTGGTTGGATCACCGACAAATCCAAATTCCTTGTTTCCCTAGGAATGTCGAAATCCTTAAAACCTTATGTTAGACTTAATCTTAATCATCAAATCATAAATCAAGGCCTTTGGCCAAATATTCACATGTCTTACCTTAATCTTAGAAATCCGAATACTCCTCCTTTTAGTCGACTACTCGATAATCCCGAAAGATCCTTCCATATTAAGCAGCCAAAATATGTATGGGGTTAGATTATCTCTAAGCTAATCTAAAAGAAAAGAATGGAAACCAAACTTGCTCTTACCTTTGAAGAAATCGACAACACCTATGCTTGAAGCCTTTCCAAGATTGACTTTTGAATGGATTGGTAAGGAGAAATAGGAAGAAAAGAAAGATGAAGAGATTGGCTTGCTTTACTAGGGTTTTTCATTTTAACAAAATAGTAGAGAAAAGAGAGAATTGGCTAGGAAAATTTTGGCGAGAGAGGGAATGTCTTAGGAATTTTCGGCAGAGAGAGAAGAAGGAAGAACAAATTGATGAGTAGCCTATTTTCCCTTTTTATAGCAGAACTACTACTCGAATCCCTCACTTGGCCACCACTCTTCTTTATTTGATAGCTTTGTCTCTTTAATTTAAAATAATTAAAGAAATATCCTTTATTATCTCTTATCTCTTAATAAAAATAATACTAATAATAATCTTCTTTTATCTCTTCCTTATCTATCAAAATAAAAGAAATAAATCCATATTTATCCATCTATTATCTCTTCAAAAAATAATCCAATTTAAATCCCTTATTTATCCCATTACTTGCGAAATTTAAAGGAATAAAACTCCTTTTCTAGAAGCCTTGCAGTCCATTCCTCTGCTTCGGAAGCAAAATAAAACTCCTTTATTTGCTTCCCAAGTGACTCGAACCCAGGCCCAACACCATGCATGTGGCGCCATTTCCAGAGGCCCTAAGTGGCATCTTCAGACCACTTTTCCAAGCCTGTTTGTGTGTCAAATTTCACAAACTTTTTTCTTTTAAGGCCACCTTACCTTAATTTCCTCTTTTAAACTTTAAAACTCGATATTTCTAAGTCATTTCTAAGTTTCCAAAAATTTTCGTTTCCAAATCATTTCCATTCATTTCCGGTTTTCCAGAAATGTTCGAAATTTATTCCTAGTACATAAAACATGTCACTTCGTACAATTAAACCGAAAATGCATAGGCCCTTTCCAGGATGTTACAGCGATATCGGTGTGTAATACTTCCCTACCATTTAGATCATGCATTAAATACCTATTTATAAGTATTATATGTTGTGATAAATCTGAAATCCGGCATAAAGATGGAAGCCCAAAGAGGGTAAGCGAATCACCGGTCGGTGAATATTCGATGATATATTATAAGTGTATTGATTTTGTGATTGCATGGGGTAGGATTGATGACGGGGAAGTTATCGTTATATGTGTAGCGATTTTTACCGTGATCGATGTAGAGACTAATGCCATGAATCATTATACGGGCTTCGGCCATTATATGTTATAAGGCTTGGCCATCATATCGGATGAGCGACATATTTGCCATCATGGTGTCTAGCGGTGTGGGTCATTGTAGAAATCCCCAATGGTGTGAGCGGTTGATGCGGGGGTGTGTAGCGGATGGAAACCTAAGCAAATGGGTCGGGCTTGCATATTAATTTTATTATGTATATTAAACTATTTATTCTATTTTATGGGGTTAAGGCCCAAATCTAATGGTGCATGAGGGTTGCGGTGAGTCTCACGACTCAACCTATTAAATTAACATTTCAGGTAACTTATAATGCACCGGACCGGGCTGGAGAGGAGCGCAAGGTGGCCATGCAAAAGAATATGTGGATCCGACGGAAAGTCTCAACTATATAGTTTATAAGATGTTTTATTTTATGGACTTTAAACCCCGTTGTAATAAGGCCATGGGCCACTAGTTTATCTTTTGGTTTTATTATGGGCTTGCTTTGCTTTTTTATATTTACTTCGTTTAAACTAAGTTTTTTTTCTCTTTAAGTTTTGGGCTTTCAATTGTAAATACCTATTTTATTTTATTTGGGTTTTCTAATAAATTGAATTGTTTTATAAAATTTTTTTCTTAGTGACATACCGATCCGTTCGTGGTGTTTGGGCCGGGTTTGGGGTGTTACAAATTGGTATCAGAGCTCAGTTCAAAACTCGACTTTGGGTTTTGGGCTCAAAACGTTTTCTAAAATTGGTTTTTTTTTGAAACATGCATGTTTAAAAATGGTACAGAGTTTGTTTTCTCGGCATGGCACCTGCGTCTCCGGCCCAAGTCCTCTAGGTAAGTATTCAAAACTCCTTGTGTGATATATATATATATATATGAATATGCGCTTGATGGGTTTTATGGGACGTAGGTTAGATTAGTTAGACTTTGATGGACTATAGGCTTAGGTTAAACAACTTCTTAAATTACATAAGACTTAAATTATCCAAACAAATCTCGTGGCGATCATGACTTAAGGTGTGGCAGCAGCACATGCATGTCTAGGAATGGATACGGTGAGAGCTTGGTATTTAAGCGATCTAGTGACTCATCTCCTCTTCACCGAATCCTACGGTGTGTGGTGATTGTTCACCTTAAGCCATGTTAGGGTGTGGTAATGGCTATCGCATGTCTAGGAGTGGATCTGAGGAGAGCTTGGTATTTAAGCGATCCTAGTGACTCACCTCCTCTTCTGGGAATCCTACACAGTGCGTGGTATTTGTTTATCTTAACAAGTGAGGACTTGTAATCAGCCAAAGTTCTCAACTAAAACCCGAAATGGGTAGAACCCCTGTTTTGCAAAATCATTAATAAACCCTTATTTTGAAAAAATTACTAAATTACCCACAATTGTGAAAATTTCTCAAAATAGTTTTGATTTAAATTTGCAAAATTACAAAATGCCCTTGGTTTAAAAAATACCAAAACACCCAATTGAAAATTTTCAAAACACCCCTGACTTAAAAAAAATTTACCAAAACGCCCTTGATTTGAAAATTTTAAAAATGTCCTTGATTTGGAAATTATCAAAATTTACAAAAATTACTAAAATACCCCTGGATTGAAAAATTATCGAAATACCCCTGGCTTGAAAAATTACCAAAATACCCCTATTTTGAAAAATCACCAAGATACCTTATTTTGGAGAATTACGAAAATACCCTTGTAGGATAAAATTACGAAAATACCCTTGGGTAGTGAAATGACAAAAATGCCCCTAGGTGATGAACGTAAGTTTGTGAATGCTCTTGGAATGCTGAGTGTGAATGTATGTGATTCTCTGAACTAGGAGTAGTAGACTTGAGATTGAACCTTCAGATATAATTCTGAATTCGAAAGAACCAGTATTGAATTAATAACTCATAAAATTTCTAAACAGATAAACGCAAATCGGTAGTATGAGTACAAGGGGACAAAGACGCTCCAGAAGCGAATAATGGTACGTACTCTACCATAGTATACTAAGTGTTTATTTTGGCTTTAGAATTAGAGTGCGTAGCGAAAGCATAGTGATGAGACTTGGGTAGTACGATTACTAGTTAGTCGAAAATTTCGAGGACGAAATTTCTTTAAGGAGGGTAGAATTGTAACATCCTAAATGTGGGCCTGTGCATTTATGTGTAATGTTATGTTTAATATGTTAATTTGAGGTTCGGTTGGGCCAAAAGAATTGGGTCAAAATTTGGCACCAAGGTGAGCTAAGGGGGACAACCTGAAGGCTATAATTTAAGGATTATTTTTATTTAATTAATGAGGATAATAAGCTGATAAAATAAAGGGAGAGTTGGTGCAAATGTGGCCTCTTATGGATGAGTGTTTTGATAGGGATAAGGGATAGAAGGATAGAGGAGAAAATATAGGAGTTATCTTCTGAGTACAGAGTTGGCCGAAATTCATCTCCTAGAGGGGGTGCTGAATTTTCCCCATTAATTGTTAATTATTTGCTATTAGGAAGGGCACTTTCGGGATTTGTAGGTAAGTGCTGAATTTCCCGATAAATAGGATAGTAGGTCTTCAAATCCGACATTGGAACCCTATTTTTTTCTCTCATTCTCTGTGCCGAATTTCATAGCCTCTCCCTCTCCAATATTCTTCTCTTCATTTTCTTCAAAAGCTAAAACCTTTTCTCCATTCTTTTTCCTCTTGAGCCGATTTCTCTAAAAAAGCGAAATCTTCATAGTTTTCTTTATTCATCCTATTTGTAAGTTTTATTCTTAGGCATTTAAATCTATTTCTCGGCATAGCCGAATCTTCAAGCCTTTCTTTGTTTTCTTTTCACTTTCCTTTTAGCGAAACCACATCAGTTCATCTTTTTGGGATTTTTCATAAAAGTCAAAATAGTGAGATTTAGTCTCTGAAGTTGCGAATCTTCTTTAATGGAGTCTGCTTGTGCCAAAGTCTGAAGGAAACAATAGGTAAGTATTGATTTCGGGATTTCATTGTTCTTTCAACTTTTCAAAGTCCTTAGCCGAATGGCTATTAGAAACTAATCTCTTATTTCACACTTCTTTTCGGTATTCCGGGATTTGAAGAAGGAGGCCAATCGCATAGATCTCTAAGTTATAGAATCGTGTTACTTTCGAGATTTCAAGGTAAGAGGATTTGTTTATTTATATCTATAAAATCGGGTAGAATACTAACCATGGCCGAATATAGGAGAGGTCAATTTTCGCAATTTTTCTGGCTTTTAAGCAAAGCTATAGATTGAGGATAATAGATCCGGATAACAAGGACATCGACTAAGGATAGTAGATTTCACGATATCAGGTGTGTAATACTTCCCCACCATTTAGATCTGTCTGTTAAATACCTGTTTATAAGTATTATATGTTATGATAAATGCCGAAATCTCGGCATAAAGATGGAAGCCTAAAGAGGGTAAAAGTGAATCACCAGGTCAGTGAATATTCTGATGATATGTTATAAGTGTATTGATTTTGTGATTGCATGGGGTGGGATTGATGACGGAGGAAGTTATCGTTATATGTGTAGCGGTTTTACCGTGATCGATATAGCGGCTAATCTGAGTGAATCGTTATACGAAGCTTCGCCATTATATGTTATAAGGGCTTGGCCATCATATCGGATGAGCAGACATGACCGCCATCATGGTGTGTAGCGGTGTAGGTCGATTGTAGAAATCTCCAATGGTGTGAACGGTTGAGTGCAGGGGTGTGTAGCGGATGGAAACCTAAGCAAATGGGTTGGGCTTGCATATTAATTTTTATTATGTATATTAAACTGTTTATTCTATTTTATGGGGTTAAGGCCCAAATCTAATGGTGCATGAGGGTTGCACACTGAGTCTCGCGACTCAACCTATTAAATTAACATTTCAGGTAACTTATAGTGCATCGGACTAGGCTGGAGAGGAGCGCAAGGTGACCATGCAAAAGAATATGTGGATCCAGCGGAAAGTCTCAACTAAATAGTTTATAAGATGTTTTATTTTATGGACTTTAAACCCGTTGTAATAAGGCCATGGGCCACTAGTTTATGTTTTGGTTTTATTATGGGCTTGCTTTGTTTTTTATATTTACTTCGTTTAAACTAAGTTTTTTTTTCTCTTTAAGTTTTGGGCTTTCAATTGTAAAGACCTATTTTATTTTATTATGAAAACGTAAGTAAAAATGATGCATTATTTATACAAACTTACCTCGATGCAATATGACGAATTTGCAATTTAGTCCGCAACCTTTTCTTTTCCCGATCAAGGTCAATTCCTAGTCTTTCTTGATCTATAATAACACATTTAACTCATTTAATACTCACATTATTCGATTGAGTCTAAAAATCACACCATGGAAAAATTACATTTTGCCCCTAAAGTTTCATATATTTATAATTTTTCCCAAATACTAGAAAATTAAACTTCAGCCCTTATTCTTATGTTTTATAGCATGCTGATCATTTTTCCCTTCTATGGCAACATCAAATTCTTACTAACATACTTATGAACATTAGATTTTTACCGATTATGTCATTGTGTTTTCACTAAAACAATTGTAAATGTTTCATCCATGGGTAATTAATTGGTAGAAATAGGTAAATCTTAACCGTAAAAATCATTAGCGGGCTAGAACGGACTTACAATCGAGCTTGGAAGCTTGAAAACCCCAGCTATGTTTCCTTATGAGAATTTCGAAGGGGTTACAAAATATTTCAACTTTGAAAATTAAATAAGTAAATTGTAAATAATATGTATTTCACCTAATAAATTTGGATATCTTATTCCATTATTAAATATAAATAAACCATATAATAATAAATTTAGCTTTTAATATTTATATATTTTATCACTTTGCTCATTATTCGTTTTTTGATCACTTTAGCCATAAACTTTGAAAATTTAGTCAAACTATTTTTGTTTGGATGGAAAATCTTACTAAACTATTACAATTTTAATAGCATTGATGTGGCAACTCACATGACATTCTACATTTACTTCACGACTAACACCGATATATTTTCTAAAAGATTTAATCAACTTTTTTTAAAAATTTATTAAATTTTTTATGAATTATGCGTGAATAGCCACATGAGTGCTCATGCCAATGCCATTAACTTTTTACAGTTCAATCAATTTTTTGTCCAAAAGAAAGTAATTTGATTAAATTTTGAAGGTTGAAGGTCAAAATGATTAAAAAAAGAAAAGAATAAGAACCAAAGTGACAAAATAGATAAATGTTAGACACTAAATTTATCATTATGCGAATTCTAATAATGAAATTTCTCTTTCCAAAATCAAAACAGGATACTATTGCAAATAATAAATTATGAAAGACCCAAAAGATCCAGATCCTTAAAAATTAAAGTAAATTACACTAGTAGTCACTTAACTATTAGTTAATTTCTTTTTGGCATAATCGTAAAAAAACATCAACGTTTAGGGGCTTTTGGTTTTGTGCCATTAATCTTTTTATTTTTTGATTGACACCCTCAACATTACGATTTTTCAAAAATCAGCCCACTTTTAACCGCCAACATGAGTTGATCATTAATCAAATTGTAGGTCAACATAGTAGCCCATGTGCCATGCCACATAAGCGCATGACATCATATATGATGTCATCTATTTAACTTTTTTTTTTCATTTTGTTTCCATTTTCTTTTTTCTTCTCTCTTTACCTCTTCCCCTGCAAATCACACCATTGAAGGATTTTTCTAAAACCCAAAGCTTTAAATTTGCTCTTTATCACCACCACTACAATGGCAAATTTTAAAGAAATGAAAATTTTCTACTTATATTAATTAAACATAAAATAATTCTATAATTTTTAAACTTATTCATCTTCATCGTCAACCTATTCATACAACTCTACAATACATATAACTATCTCAAACCCTAAATTGACATGCAAAAATCAACATTCCATGGAAATGAATCTGATGATTTCAATGGAAAAAAACCCAAAAAAATGAAATTAAATTTAATCCAAAAGCATTGAGACCAGCACAAGCTTTCAAAATAGGGCTCCAAATCATTTGCTTCATGAATTTCCTTCCTTTGTTGTCGTTCATGTTATACGTTTTCCCTTTTTGGTCTCTCATGACTTGACCGATGTACCCTCCGCTATCGTCGGTACCGTACAACCCTTCACAGAGGTCTCCTATCTCCATCAATTCGGTGGGGTCCTCTCCGGCATACCATGTGTTCACCAGTGGGTTTGTGGAGAGCTTGGCTAACTCGTGGGCGATTTATGAAGTCTTTGATGAGGAGTTTTTGGGAAACAGACCAACGACCGTACCAAATAAGGTAGATATTGATCGGTGACGAGGAAAGGACGGGACTCATGTGGTAACGGAGGTCGACAATGTCCGATGAGCCTTCGAACTTTTTGGAAGAGGAAAGGATTCTGGGTGGAAGCTTGAGGTTAAAGAACTCAGCTTGATGAGTGTTTAAAGTTTGGTCTTTTGCAAATTTAAAGAGCAAATTTTGTTTATTTTGTTGGTTTATTTTGAGATTTGATTAGTTTTTGAAATTGGGTTATTAAAAATGAGGAAACCCACAAAAGAATCAAAGATGAAGTCAAAACCTAATAAAAAATCCATGGCTGGAATCAACAGTTAAAGGGGAAGAGAGAAAGGGGGAAGAAGAAAGAAAATGGAAACAAAATGAAAAAAAAGAGTTAAATAGATGATGTCATATATGACGTCGTGCTCTTATATGGCATGCCACATGGGCTACTATGTTGACCTATAGTTTGATTAACGGTCAACTCACGTTGACCTTTAAAAGTGGACTGATTTTTGAAAAAATTGTAACGTTGAGGATGTCAATCAAAAAATAAAAAGGTTAAGTGCACAAAACCAAAAGCCCCCAAACGTTGAGGTTTTTTTTAAATTATGCCTTTCTTTTTTGATCATTCAACTATGAAAAGTTATAAAATGGTTAGCCAACTATTCAATTTTTTTTTTTTTGGTCACCAACCGCTAAATTACTAATGGAAAGATAGGTTAGTAGGTTTTAAAATTGGTATATAACAACTTTAACCCTCAACATTTATATATTGTGTCAATTTAGTCTTGTTTCTAAAATATGACCCTCAATATTTGTAAATTATGTATTTTGGTCTTTTTTGTAGATTTTTTTCTTTCACTATAGCAAAAAATGTATATAGTAGTGCAAGTAGCGGTGTTTTTAAATGAAACGCCACCAGCTTTTACAATTAGCGTCACTTGTCTTCAAAAACGTCGTAAAAAGATTTGTGGCATCTTTGTCTAAAGCATTGTTGTATGTCCATTTCTTTAACTGCATTGTTGCATACAAACACCGTTAAATATTTATGGCACTAGTTTTACCGATGATTTTGGTGGAGCTTTCGTTTTCACCGTTAATTTTTTTATGAACGCCACTATAAGCAAAAAAAAAACACTACAATAATCTTATTTTAACATAGTGTTTGTAACATTTAGGGTTAATCTTAAAAGAATAAGAAAAGATAAAATTTATTATCTTTGTTTTTTGAGTATTTTCATTTTTAGTATATTTTTAATTAAATTTAGCTTATAAATTTGTTTTTAACTTTTTAGGTGAAATGGTCACAAAGAAAGGCAAAACTACAAAAAAAAAAGTACCAAATTACACAATGTGCATATGTTGAGGGTTAAGTTTTTTTAGAATCAAAATTGTAAAGACACAAATTTCAATAGTGTTAGAATTCAGAACCTCATTTCTGTAAACTAAGCCTATAAACATAAAACAGGAATACTTAGGAATTTATTATAAAACCATATTGAAGTTCGGTTAAATAATTTAACTGATAAAGTGGTTAATTAAACTCAGGACTAAATTGTAAAAGTTTAATCGCTATTGAGTTTTAATTTAGAAAATGTTGGGGACCTACATAGCAATTATCTAAAGGACCAAAAAGGGTAATAAACCATTTTTTGGCATGAGCGGTTTTTCGTCAAATGTAGTAGTTAATTTGAGTCATTTTCGCACTTAAAGAGCTTGTTTTATTGGCAATTTAGTATTTTACATTACGTTTCCGATATTTAGTACTTAGAATTAAATATTAGTAAAATAAGTGTTTTTAACACATTTTGTGAGTGTGGTGACCTATTAGGCCAACACGGACCTTAGGTAGTTCTAATATATTCAATTGAGTGTGTAGGGTGAAAGATTAAAGGTCCAATTGATGTGAAAGCAAGGGACGAATGACGCACAAACTTACCAAGACGTCAAAGCACGAAATGAATGACACAAGGCAATTTTCACTTATCGTGTCACACTATAGACATTGTATGTTGCCACACAGGTCAACTTGCCACCCGAGGATGCCGAGACTATTTTCGTCCGCAAAATCAACCTTATACGAAGACCTAAAACATGCCAAAGACCTAATTTGGGTTGCCAACACTTCTGTAACAGCCCATTTTTAGTGAAATCAAAAAAGAGGTTTCAGAACCACAAATCTGACAAGTAAATATTTATTTTATTATTATTTTAGTGTCTACGAAATCTTAGTAAGGTCGTATAAAATTTTCATTAAGAAATTTTAACATTTGCATGCTTAATTTCGTGAAAATGACTAAATCATAAAAGGTGAAAAAGTAGAGTTCTATTAGTTAAAGGTATCTGCTAGCTATGAAATTAAATTATTAAGGGATTTATATGGTAATTAGACCATTATTATAAATAGTGGGCAAAGATGGACACTGAATAAATGAATTTTTATTTTATAACTAAGGTTAAACTAGTAATTTAATAAATAAAAGAAAATTAAAACAAAGTAAAAATGGTATCATCTTCTAATTTGGTTTCTTCCACCGAAATATTGAAGAAAAACACCATTTTTGGTGCTTTGAAGGTTCAGCCAAGCATTCTTTTTGCATGTGAGTGATTTTTTATCACGTTTTTAATGATTTCTATGTTTTTCAAGTCATAGCTTAATCTAGCTAGCCCAGGGACTAATTTGCAAAAATTTTAAAGGTTTAGGGTTTTTCCATGAATTTTCTTTCATGATTTTTGAATTTTAATGAACTTGTTGTTAGATAAACAACTTTTGTAAAGTGTGATTTTTGATGAATTTATCATTTAGAGACTTAGTTGTAAAAGTAGTAAAATACCATGATAAATTTGTGAAATGTTGAGTTGTATGGGATTGTATAAGTCCCTGGGTAATTCGGCTAGCATGAAAAGTGGATGAATTTGCATAAATGTTAATTTATGAGCTTAAGAATTAAATTGTAAAGAAGCTAAAATATTAGGGGTAAAAGTGTAAATTTGCAAAAGTATGGATTTTGGACTAAATTGAATAGTATGATTATTAAATGAATTGAATTTGCTTATTTAGATCAAGATAAACCTCGTACAGATCTAGATCGAGGAAAACCTAAAGCCTCGGATTAGTGATCTCGTTCTTGCGTTTTTGTAATCGAGGTAAGTTTGTATATTTTAATGTTATTTTGATATATATGCTATTGTACTATTTATCAAGTCATGAAACGATAGAAATCCAACGATGTTTCAAAAATAATCGAGCCCCGTTTGATCATTAGGAATGTATATGATACAAATGACATTTCATTAGGGCTACAATGTTTCGAGTGCTGGTCTTGAATGTCCCACCGATGGCTGAGTTCTGGCATTTTTTGCGGATACTCGTCAGCTTGTATCAGCGGCGTTGTGTAGCTTACATTCCAACCGTCAGCTTGTGTGAGTAGACCCATTTTATGGCTCGAGTGAGCAACGATGTAAAAGAAAAGAAAAGGAATGATTTCGACCATATGTTTAGCACACTTTATGTGAGCTTTCCTGTGTATCTGTTATTATTCTAAGTGGTTCAACGGGCATGAAAAGGGAAGGAACAGTAAGTGTTCTAATGGTTATGTTATGAACCTATGGAAAAGTATGAAATGATCTATGAATGTATATCTATGTTCATAGAAAGTATGAATCCAATGGCATTATGTTCATGTGAATTTACCTTACCATCTGATAATTTAATTGAATTATGTATTAAAGCACTAACAATTGTTTTTGATGATGCTCAGGTTGTGCCAAGCTATTGGTTGGATTATATCATGTTTAATTTTAAGGTTATGCATTGAAATGGTAAGTTATATTCATGTTCTACGAACTTGCAAAGCATTATATGCTTACGTAGTTTTCTTTCCTATGTTTTGTAAACTATTAGAAGCTCGATTGGTTTGGAAGCTCGTTGGAGACCTATCACACTATCCAGCGATTATATCGATAGATTTTGATGTTTTGGTCAAGGTTATAATGGCATGTATAGGTGGACTTATGTTTAATGGCTAGTTGATGTTTATGGTATGTAAATGTTTCTTTGAATTTGTGGTACTTTTGGCACTTTTAATACCTTGTGGTTGGGTGTTAATATGGTCAAGTTGATGCATGATTTTATGACCAAAGTGGAAAGTGATGGTATGTTTGTTTTGTGATCAATAATGGTATGTTTTGTTATGGAATTAACTTAGTTGTGTACGGTGGATGTATGACCAAATATACATAAGTTTAGATGTGTTTAATGGTTTGTAATTGAGGAGACTTATTGGCATATTGGTTGTATAAATTAATGGTTTAGTGAATTGGTCATATTATGCATGTTTCGGTATGTTTTGGTGCCTTAATCATATGTGTATATTGCTTGTAGGTACATGGTTGAGATGGGTGATGGAAAAGGCTTGATTTTGGCCATTTTATTGTCCATGCGGCTTTGCAACACGGTTGTGTATCCTCTGTAGGTTTTGAAGGTTGCAAGTTAGGAAGTTACACGGCCTAGCACACGAACGTGTGGCTTGGCCATATGACCCAAGTCAGAGAGTTACACGGGCACGAACATGGGCTGGGACAGAGCCGTGTGTCCCTATTTCGATTATTACACGGCCTGAGACACGGACGTGTGTCTCAGCTGGTGACCCCTGTAGTTTAAAATTTCTAACTTTTTCCTCAACGTTCCAAATGATTTCGATTTAGTCCCGAATCATTTCTAAAGTGTTTCTAATACCTTGAGGGCTCGATTAAGGGACAAAGTGCATGAATATGAACTGATTATGCTATGTTTAATGAACAGATTGGAAATGTATGTTTTTACATTACGATTTTACGGTAATACTCCGTAACCCTATTCCGACAATAAATACGGGTTAGGGGTGTTACTGTAATAGCCCAAATTTTAGCGATGTTGAAAATAGTGGTTTGAGACCACCAAATCCGACAAATGAACTCATAGATTATATTATTTAATATTTACGAGCCAAATGTAGCTTTTAAAAGATTTTTGAAATAGTAAATTGTGTTTTATAAAGATTTATTTGGTCAAGAAATTGAGAAAAAGAGGTATCGAGATCTCGGTGTTATAAACCGAGTCATAAATATTTTTATAAATATTTAAAGAATGTCAATAAGGTAGTATTAAAATTTCGTTAGAAAATTTTGACGTTTGGGTAGTTAATTAAATAAAAAGGACTAAATTGAAAAAGGTGTAAAAGTTGCTAGAAGGATTAAATAGCTTAATTGTCAAATGAGGAAGGACCTAAAGTGCAATAAGCTCAAAGGAGATAGTTTGGGCGGCAATAGAATTCAGAAAATGGGTGAAATGAGGGCAAAATTGGAAAATTACCAAAATTAGCAAAATAAAAATGGGACCAAATTGGAATATTTAGAATTCTCTTCATTTCTCTTCATTTTCATCTACTGAAAACCAGCCATGGAAGATGGTTCAAGCTGGTTTTCATACTCTAGCTTCATATAAGTTTAATTCTTGCTTTCTCCTTGAAATTTCTATGTTTTTAGACTTTTACAATTGAGTCCAACTTACTATGTCATTAGTTTTTAATTCTATGGATAATTTTTAAAGTTTATATGGATTATTTCTGGATGAATATGATGAATGAAGATATAATTGAAGTTTTAATTTTGATATATGATGATTTTATCAAGTAAAATTGATGAAAATTGGTTTTAGGACCTAATTGTAAAAGAGTTTGGAATTAAAGTCTAATACTAAATTTATGATTTTCAAGGGTTATGAAGTAGTTTAAAATGATATATTAAAGTATTAATTGAGAAAAATTATCCCAATTGAAGGGTTAATTGGATAAGGACTGAATTGTATGAACTGTGAAATTTGGGGCAAAATGGAAATCAACACTTTGCACTAAAATAGTTTTGGACAGCAGCAGTAGTTTAACTTTGAAAAATCACTAAAAATTGTATAAATATAATTATAAGATGAATAAAATATATAATTAAAGCTTATTGAGTCTAGTTTCTTATAGAAGAAACGGTGTAAGTAATGGAATTGTAAATCATGAGATATAATAGGTTTTTTGAGACAAGGTCAGAATGATTTTGGGTTCCCCTGTTCTGATATTGGAAAATCATAAAAAAAATTGGAGAAAAATAATTAGGGGCTTAAATTTATATGTTTAAAATCCTGAATGATTCTATTTTCAATAGAAACAAACGGGAACATCATCCGAATCCCGTATGAGGAGATAATTAATTTCTAGTGAAGTAGGGTCGGAACTGTCAGACAACAGAATAGGGGTGAATTTAAAGAATAAACTGTACTTATTGGCTAAACAAAAAATTCTAAAAATTTTATGGTAAGAATATATATGAGTCTAGTTTTAGGGAAAATTAGCAGATCTTAAATTGGAATTCTGTAACTCTAGATATAATTAATTAAGTGACTATGACTCAAATAGACAGCTTTGAATAAAATTATAAGTAAATAGTGAAATCATAGATAATGTTACCTATAAGCATGTAGTATAAAGTATGGATGTAGAATGGAGAGGAGGAGGAAAAATATATATGAATATTTGGCTAGCATGACTAAATTGAATGAAATGGATTATTTTATTATTTAAGTTACAAAATTGAATGAAATTATTAATTTAGATCAAGATCGGGTGAAAACATGTTTTAGAGATTGATTTGAAAAGTGTTGAAATTATGAAAAATTATGATATTTCATAGAATTCATAGGCTGTTATCAATATATATGAGAATAATTAGGCTTGAAACAAGGATTAAATTACAATAATTTTATTTTTCTGAGCCTAAGGATGAAATCGACATTAATTAAAAGCTTAGGGGGAAAATGGTAATTTTTCCTAGAGCACTAATTGAATGTATGAGAATATGAAATGAATGAAAATGATGATCAAATTTATATATAAAGATCCGGATGACTCAAATACGAGACTTGAATGTGGAAAAGAAAAGACATCGGATAGTGAAATTATAAACACGAACAAGCAATGAGGTAAGTTCGTGTAACTTGAATTATATTCTTAAATACTTCAAAAATATTTTTATTGATGTGAATATGATTTGGATGTTTATTGTATGATAACTGATGAAATATTGATATTCTTGATGAAAATGAAAAATAAATCCCGGTTGAATGAAAGGAAAATTCGATGAATCTCTGAAATGGAAATGTACGCACATGAATATAAATTGACGGACCCGGATTTGTATCACTATAATTCAAACTTTATCATTATTATGTGTTTAATTTACTAATTTTGTGTGGTAAGTATTTTAAGGTAAGTGTTTAGTAAAATGATAAATTTATGATTGGGTATTGAAATTGAGACTGATACTGAACTGAATTATGGAATACTGAATATTGTTTTGAGTACTGAATTGAATTGTAAAGTTACTGAATATTGTTATGTGTACTGCATTAAACTATGAAATTACTGAAGTAATGAATTACTGCAATACTATGAAACTGATTAAAATAAGGAAATTATAATTGATACTGAACTAAGATGGAAATTATACTGAGAAGTGAATTAAATACCCTATTAACTAGTCGGATATAGTTGGCATGCCATAGGATACGGAAGAGTACGGGTTTTTTCTCGCTTACTGATCAGGCACTTATGTGCCGACTACTGTTACTATTACCGATTCGACACTTTGTGTGTTGAATACTGTTACCGTTACTGTTTCAGATTCAACACTTTGTGTGTTGAATACTGTTACCGTTACTGTTACAGATTCAACACTTTGTGTGTTGAATATTGTTACTATTACTGTTACCGTTACTGATTACTAATCAGGCACTTATATGTCGACTACTGTTACTATTACCGATTCGACACTTTGTGTGTCGAATCTATTATCATTCTTCGTCACAGATTCACACTTTGTGTGTTGAATCTTGTTACTATTATCTTATTCTTATTACTGTTATTGATTCTTGATCGTGTACTATGTACCGTTTTAGGCACAATGTGCCGTACTGGTGTGTTTGGGTTGGAATCATTGTATCCGTCAAAGTTCGGATTGTTAATAGGGTGAAAAATTGAAATGAGAAAAATGTTAGGATTTTGTGAAAAATTCTCTATGATCTCGATTTAATTCCGGTTGGTTCCTAATATATATCTTGGGCTTCAAGGGCCCGATAGAGGGACGTTATGATTATTTTCAGAATATGAATAATAGTTGACTCGAAATTATTCGAAAATGTTCAGCAAACTCCGATAATGCCTTGTACCCTATTCCAGCAACGAATACGGATAGGGGGTGTTACAGTTACAACTTCTATAAATAAGATATTAAGGGTTTGATGTAACTATGTCGTCCTAAATGCACTAAAAAACCTTAGTAGTTTAGGAGTATGATAATATTAGTTTTCTTTCAGCTTTTCATAATTATTTGTTTTTCCTCTTAAAATCAATTTCAATCCAAGAGTTTATTTATATTATTAAAGTATTTCAATTTATCTTTTCTTTGCATTCGATATATTTCTTTATTCCAATCAATCAATTTGCTACTCCGTTCTCCATTCAATATCAAATCCATGATTATTCTAATCTCGTTTCTCTTCCACTTCAATCGTGTTCTTCACATGATTTATTCAATTGAGATTGAGATAATGAATAACATAAGTGGCTAAATCCCTAATGAGAGATTAACGAGTGGATAAGAATGTGATTAATGAAGGATTTAGGGTTTTCCTAATAGGGTTAGTTGGAATAGATTATCTGTTCTTAAACCCTAGGCTTGACAACCCTAGGAAGTTATCATAGGCTAGATGAGGCCGGGAGATAAGTAGAACCGAGTAAATCATAATTTATCTTGGTTGAGAAAGTGAGGTCGGAGATAAGCAAGTATTAACCAATCGATTAATTAGTGAGATACAGTTGGAGTATTAAAATCAATGTAAAAACCATATACAGACGATCGCCTATCAATAGACGCTCTCGGAACCTCCGTACATTGATCTTGAACTCCATATTCTTCACTTAATAACGTGAAATCTTCAGGTGACTCCACATCAGCTAACTCAACAAACAATTGAATCAGTTCAGTGTTGAAACTCCTAGTCCGACAATAAAGCATGACCATTGTCTCCACGTCTTCATCATCTACAAGTTCCATCTCGGTAAATTTAATGGGATTTGACGAAACTGGGAATTTGTAGAATAGTTTCGACATCCTTCTCCCACAACATCTAACAATTTTTGCAACATCTAATCCTTTCTTTCATATCATTAACAGACATATTTCTATTAAATCTCATTGCTATTTGTTGACGAGATTAAAAAATACAACCAACTGTGTTCTTAAAATTACTCCATCAAAATACACACGCACATAGAATTGATGATCTATCTTCAGTACTAAATCTGTAAAAGAAATTAAATTTCCCAATAATTATTTGAAAAACAAGTTTCTACTGTAAAAAAATATAATAAAATAAAATTAATATTGTACTAACCTTACAAATTCTTCTTTGTTTTCTCTTCTTTTGCAATTTTTTTCCGTTCTTTTTATTAGTTAACTACTAAACTATTTAAGAAGGCTTTATTTAAATAGGGTCCGATGCCGCTTGACAGCGTCCCTCCACCTGGTCATTGCCTGATAGCATCCATCCACCTGGGTGGTGCCTAACAAGTCTCCTCCACCCCTCCATCTCAATTCAAACTCGTATTTTACCTATATTATGATAGGTAATATTGGTACCGCCATATAGGTTGGCACCACCAACAAAAAATGATTTTTTTAAACCTTATTATGGTCTCATGATGGCTTGATGATTGTGGGGAAAAAAGTGGTGGTGCCAACTTGTAAAGCACTACCCATGGTAACTATTACAAACATGCTACTTTAGTAAATAATCTCATGTACATATCATTTGAGAATTTTTTATTTTTTATTTTTGTATTATTAAGATAAAAAAACCCATTAGCAAAAGAAAAGCTAAGAGCGTACCATACGTTGTGCTTGTGCAAGCGCTTGAGCTTACAGGATTGAAAGCCTGTAGAAGACACTGTGCCTTGTCCTAACTTATTTGGGTCAAATTGTCTTTTTATATTTAAACTCATTAGGGTCGGCCTAGTCCTTTGTTGAGCAATAGTGTATTTGACCTAAGCCCATTTTTGTTTTGGTCCACAAGAAATCCCAATCAACAAGCCAGTATGGTGGTCCAACTTTTTATTGATATTTTTGATAGATAATAGAAACATGTTAAGGTGGTCAAGAAAAGTGGGCCAAAGAACTTTATACAACCAAGACAGAAGTGGCATCAAAGGTGCACACAAGTTTCCCAAAGTGAGCTTTAGCTTAGACTATCATTTTATTATTTAACTTCATCTCCTTATCCGAAAAGTGGATTAAAAATTCTCCTTACGGAAATCAAACTTGGTGGAGGTCTTGTGAGAGAAATCTGAAGCTAGCTGGCGTAGCACCTTGGTCAGCGCCGGTGCCCCACAATAAAACACACCTGCCAATACCATTTCCCCAACTATTTAATATTAAAACCATCCGTATTGTGTTTAAAAATGGTTATATAGTTCAGCGTAGTAGTACGTACCAACTCGAGCGTTGTTGTGATTAACAGCAATGTGTTTGTAGACACTGCGCCAATTTGGCTTGGCGAAATGCGATTTTACACGTGTACCAGAGACGACATCGACACCGTTTTTAGCATGGTTGAGAGACTGGAGCATGGTGATGAGCGCAGAGCGAGCATCACCTTCTTCGTAAACACTGGTGCAATAGTTATGGAGCTCAATGACATGATCATGGTCCATTTCAGCTACTTCATTCATGATGCCTTTGAACCAATCAAAAGAGCCTTGTTCCCTTGTTACCCAATAAAAGTAAGCTCTCTTTGTCTTGAAGTTTTCTCTTCTTTTTGGATTTGGTGGAGATGGAGAACTCGTTTTGTTATTTATGGCAACCCCATTTTCCAGGGCACTGCTCAGGTCTTCATCTTCATCCTCCGCCATGGATCTGATGTTGTGTACAATGTCCTTGACAATGCTGATCATGGGGGTTGCTCCAATCCCCAAACCCACTAACAAAACCACTTCATATTTCTTGTAGTCTTGTGCTGGTGCTCCATATGGCCCATCGATTAGCACTCTTGGGAATCTGTACATTTCAGTCATCAATCATACCTATTCAGCAATCTATTGCTTTTGAAAAGCATCATTTGTCACAAGAGCGACGCTAAAATAATTTTTTAAGCGGTCAAATAAAATTTTAATTTTTTTATATAGTATATATTTTATAATTTTTGAAGAATTAAATTAAATTTTTATAATTTTAGGACGACCAAAGTGTAATTTTACCTTTACTAATTTAAAATTTTAAAAAAATTAAAAGGCCTAAATGATAATTTTTTATTTTAGAGAGCCGGGCCCATGTCAGCTCCTTAAAATCGCCTCTGCTTTGTCATATGCCAAATGTTTAAATTGAGACATAACCTTTTATATAAGCTGTTCATAAAGTTTAATCGATCATATAAAAACTAAACGTTTATAAAAGTGTTTAAATGAATGTCAAACTTTTTAAAATGATCAAATAAGGGTCAAAATTTTTTTAAAGTGCTCTACTAAAAACCTGTCAAATGTAGTATCAAGTTCCAAATTATAATTTTACTTTTTTTTTCTTTTATTTTCAAGTAATATATGATTCAACTGATACCTGTTCTATTGAAACAAGTCGACATTTACTTAATTTTTATCACAATTATTAAGTTAGAGTACTTGAAAAACTTTTATTTAAATATTTTTCTAAAAATTAATCTTTATATAAACATTTTAAAAATTTTAATTTTATGTAATCCCTAAAATGTTAAACCCCAATAATTTTGAGCTACGGTGGGTATGAAAAAAAGTAATGTACAGCTAAAGATGAGAATGACTATATATATATATATATATATATATTTTTCTGTTGTTAGGGACATCCACTTTCCATCAAAGGAGGTTTGTGACTGCCAGAAGCTAACAAGGTGAAATATCCAAATTTTCTTCATTGGCATGTAGCATGAGTCAGGTTTTGAAATTAGTGTTTTGGTTGCTAATTTTCAACAACTTGATGCTACTGTTTTTGTGATATGGAGGTGATTTGTAAGCTAAGTGAGATAAGGCAGGCAGGGATAAAATATGGCCCCGTATTTCAAGGAGAACCGACAAACGACGAATATGACATTGCTAAACCACTGAATGGGCACCATCAACATCTTCGCAATTGCGTAAGGTGGACAATTGTTATATTTTTCATATTAATTTTTAAATAAATAAAATTTGAAGATTTTATGTATGAAAATAAATATATATATAAATCCAAAATATAAAAATAAAATAGACCTAAAAAGCTTTTAAAAATCATTCTCTTTTGTACTTTTATTTTCAAATTTTCTATTTTTTTAGAAATCTTAATTTTACAATTTATTAATTAAGTTTTCTTTTCAAGAGATGCACGGATTAGCAAAATTCTTAAATTTTAAATATATATATATATATATATATATATATTATATTATATTTTTAAATTTTGTAGTTTTGATTATTGGACTTATATTTTATTAGAATTTCAAACTTAAAAGGCTATAAATAAAATAAAGTAAAAGTTGTAATATGATTTTAATTTTGTAATTAATTCATAATATATGATAAGTATTATAATTAAAAATATAACTATATAATAGTAGCATATGATTAATAACATGATAAGAAATTATTAATGTAGAGTACTAAATGGTTAAAATATTAATTAAGAAAATTAAAGTGAAGATGTTATAATAGTATATAATTAATAGCATAAAATAAATTATTAATTATATAACATAATTATTTTGACACCAAAGTGCAATTATACTTTAAGTTTTGTAATATACAACATTTAGTAGGTTAATTCGGATTAAGATTTTTAAGGATGATGTCACATTTGGTATTTATACTTTCATAAAATATTCAATATTGTGTTTGTATTTTGAAAATGTCTAATGTGGTATTTGAACTACCAATTTGCATTTTATTATGGTACTTGTACTTTCATAAAATGTCTAATGTGGTACCCAATGTTAACACCGTTAGTGAATTGCTAAACCAACCAATTAAAAATCAACACATAAAACTTTTCTACATCATCATAACATAATACGATGTGAAAAACTAAATCAAACAAAAAAATTAAATTAAAATAAATAAATAAATAACTAAACATATGATTTTTTATTTAGTTTTTCATTTTTAGTTTAATTTAATTTAATTTAATTTATTTTTCATATCATATTATATTATCCATATAGATTTGTTAATTTGAAAAAAAATCTACATGTCAAATTTTTATTGATTGGTTTAGTAATTTATTACAATGTTAACATAAATACCTTAATAAAATAAAATAAAATAAAATACTTTTTTTTGGTAAAACTAGAATGTCAAATAAGTCAATATTATATATATATATATATATATATATATATATATATATATATATGCTATCAGGAAAGATAAGGGTGCATGGTGTAAAATATGGAGCACTATGCAATAGTGGACCAGCTGGGTTTGTAATGGGGACGTGAACAATTATGTGCCTAGATTGCATCAATTTGGCATATCCTTTTTAGACTATCAGACATGAGATTGTCACTCATTCTCAATTCAGCCATGCTCCCCTCACTCCTCTTTATCAATGTTTCAACTGTTCCTCAGAACTGGGTATACTGCAATTCGCTTGCTCTCCTTTAATTATACCACCACTAAAACAAGCAAATTTGTGTGCTAACTTTTCAGCTACCTCTTATTCACTGCATGTTAAATTATTAGACCCCTACTTTAATGTTTCATCAACACCATTAGTTAAGTTCAGTGATTCTAAAGACTTTTTTTTTTTTTTCCCTTTTAGGAATAAAGTTATCAATCGGTAAAATTATCATGAGTCTTCTATATTAGAAGTCAGATTATATTTTGTCATCTTTACTCAAAATGAACAGATTAATTTTTATACATTAGATTAAAGAACAAAATAGTTTTTATAATAAAAATTATTAATTTCTATTGTTAAAAATTAATGTGTACAATCATACACGGCTTACCATGGAACCTCATTCTAACTCATATGAATCAATTTTTAACAGTAAAATGAATGAATTTTTATAGAAAGATCAAATTTTTAATAGAAAGATTAATTTACTCTTTAATCTAATATATAAAGACTAATTAATCGATTTTTTGAGTGAAATAGGCAAAATGCAACTTATACTTTTACTAGTATCAATCTCAACTTACTCTGGGTTGTTGTTTCCTTGCAAGCAATCGGCTCTAAGGAGGCCACTTTTGCCATCAGTAGGTTGTTTACACACCTGGAACAGAATTTTCCATGATTAAATTTTATGGGTTTTTCATCGAAAGAAAGAAAAAAAGTCATATGCGTTAGGTAGGAACTTGGGAATTAACAAAACTAATCTAATCTAAATGTTGAAATAGAGGTAAGGTAAGAGAAGTTACTTTTGAAAATACAGTCCTGAGTTGTCCCGTCCAGTCACCAAGTGTCCTAATATGAACACTCACATAGTCATCTCCCGGTGCAGAAGTAATGGAAAATGGGTGCCTGTCTCCATGTGAGAAAAAATGGTCAGGCTTGAGTCAATATAATTACGGGCTAAGAAAGCTCTTACCATTCAAATGGCGACACAACATCGCAATTAACAAAAATGTATTGTCCACTCTTGTATCTAAACCCACGGGGCCTTGACATGTTAAGTGCTAGTACATTTCCAGGATAAACAGCAACCTATTAAGTTTTCAACCATACAACTATAATGGTCATACTGGGATTCAAACTTGAAACTAGTTTTATAATCAATTAAACTAAATTTGCTTACCTTCTGTATGGTAACAGCCTCTATGCTTGATCTAAGCAATCTTGTCAATCTTTCACATGTATATAGGAAAACTGGAATTGCCAAGTACATCCAAGTCTGTCATTTCCAAAAAGGGAAAGAAAAGTGAGTTTTTTGTTTAATATATATTGAATATCTGGAATTTAAAGTGATTATATTCATTGCTTACTGTTTTCTTGTACCATTTCTTGGTCAAGAAGAGCTTGATTCCATGCACAATGAGGAGAGTATAAACAATGACAAATAAATGGTGAGAATACCAGAAGGCATTGAAGCCAGTGAGCTTGTTTACAGGCTTTGGAAGCTTCATCCTACCCCGCCTGAACATAGGTGTGGCGAGCGTGAAAGCAAAGGCCATTAAAACCACCATTATAATCCCAGTTACCCCTTCAATATGCTTCACAAAATGCCAGTAGTTCTTGGCTTGTTCTCCAAAATATTTTTCAATTGGTTCATACTCATCAGGTGTGGCATGAAGCAGTCTGGGAAAATCACATGCCAAATGGGAAATCCCATGTATGCCAACCCCAATTGAAATTCCAACTGCAATTACCTGTAATGAAGCAATCAAATGAACCCCATTCATTCAGTTCTTAATACCAGAAAACATATTCCTTGTTACCTTATGGAAGTTGAGGTTGTCATCAAAAGGAACAACAGCTCCTAACTTGGTCTTGTTCCTTAACCAGGTTATGGTGTTACGACAGACTGGTAGCAATATCAAAGCCATGTTCAATTTAAGTGTCTCAGCGGCACCTTTGGCAAAGCAAACACAATGCCCCATTACTTCAAACACATCTTCCCTCTGTCGATACTCGATATATTTGTATGAAAACAGACCACACATGGCCCCAATCCAGAGGGCCATCACCAACACTCTCTGCCAGTTATCTAGCAAGAAATACATGTTGTCTCGGTAGAATCTCCTCACTGGGTTGAAGTCATATGTAGGCTTAAGCTTCTCGCTTAGCATTTGGCTAAGGTTCCGGCTTTCTCCTCTTACAGATTGGTCTGGTCCTTGCAACAGAAGCATTTCCAGATTGTGTATCTGCTTAAAATGAAAGAATTCTGGTCACTGAAATGAAGCCAAAATGTAATGGTACTCGGACTAGCTTGAATTTACCATGATGAATCCTAGGTTGTCAGGGTCTAATTCTTCCATAATCAAGGCTGCATATTCCTCAGCTTGTTTCTGGATGTTTGAGAGTTTGTTTGCAGAGGCACTGAGACTGATAATCTGTAAAAGTAAGTCAAGAGTGAGATATAAATTATATGGTCAGCTTTCTTGAATTTGCTGCAATTAAGGTCCCATACCTCTTTAACTTCCTCCTCAGTAATTCTTCCATCTGCATCTTTATCCACCCTGCAACTCAAGGTGCATGATTTATTGAAAAAAAATTAATCTAAGAAAGGTTAACAAAAAGAAACAGCAAAATGTACATGTCAAAGAAAGTTTGAAGCCTGGCATCGAAGCTTTGATTCGAGATCTGATCCCAAAACTCTTTGAGGTGAGCCTTATCAATGGAATCAAATTGAAGGTTTCGTTTTCGAGCAAGAGCATCAAACAACTGCCCAGCAAATTCCTTTGACTCCATTCCTGCAATTGCATTTGAAGCACGTCTGCAACTATTTAGTCCAAAACTCATAGTTTAGATTTGGATGTTGATTATTATTTCGAAACCTACCTATGCATTCGCCAAATCGTGAACGAGGCAAAACTCCATTGTTAGAAGCAGAAATTTCATCAAACAGCTTCTCCACAGCAACCCATCCATGTCCACCATCAGTCTTGCTTATAAACTTAAGCCCCTTTAGAGCATGAGCTACTGCAGACTTTGTCCTATCAAAGCGAGCAGGCTTCTTGGATAACGATGTCAAGCGCTTCAATTCTTGTCCCACTTGCTTAATCTTTGCTGAAGCATTCCGCACCATTGATGAACCCACGCTAGATTTCTTCTCAAGACCTTTAGCCAGCAAAGTTAGCTCAGAGTCGTCTTGCAAATCATCTCCATTTGCTGCCTTTAGACCGTGAACCGCCACGGAATCATCGCCAACGTCCAGGGTAATCTCAACATAGTCATCGCCTTTGGAAGAACTTGAGCCACGGAGGTTAAACCGGGAACCTTTCCGCCCTGCCCTTTTGTTCAAAGAGCCACTCAATGGACCCATATGGGGCACTTTATCAGTTCCTAAAGCCTCTTTGTCAGAATGATGATGGTGATAAATTCCATCATCTGAACTCATTTTCTGCATGTAACTTGATTTCAATTCTACCAGTTAGCTCGGTAAACAGAGTGAAAATTAGAAAAAAACATAGACAATAATCACAACTCTTTTAATTGGCTACTTCTCTCTGCATGTGAAGGGAGCAACCAAAGTTTGTCAATATATACAGAGCTCACGGTAAAATCTTCAACAAGGGTCGACAAATGAAGGTTTTAGTTTGATCGGGCACTCATAGTGCTCCGTAATGGCGGTTCAATGTGTCTTTGAGTTATTATCAGTCGACAATGATCTTACATAAGCTTGAAACACTAGCTCAAGACCAATAATTAAAAAAAGAATTCCTTTTTGGGTGGGGTGGTGGTTTAAGATTTTTATTTGCATCCACTATTGTCCTTGACTATTTGGGGGGTAAATGTGTGGGTTGGGATTTTGCTTTTTTTTTATTTAAGTTTTTTTAAAATTATTTTTTATTTGGATATTTTAATAATTCTTTCGATTTTTTATTTTAATAGGAATATTGTATATAATTATAAGGAATATTTATGTTTATAAAATATGTATACAAATTCCATAAATATAATTAATACTATTATATGGTATGAATATGAATTTTGTATTCAATTTTTTTTTATATGTAAAATTAAGTTTTTAGAAAATAATTAGGATTTTGAGCCATTTTTTGATATTTAGGGAAACAAGTCAGTTTTAGAAGGAAAAATAGAAAATGTAACACTCCTAACTCTTATCCATCGTCGGAACAGGGTTATGGAGCATTATCGGAGTTGTAACACCTTAAACTCGACCTAGACATTATGGTATAATCTGGCGATGTCACATGATAGTGCTTTAGAAAACGTAATTACGATAAATCATTTTTCGATATCTTAGGCTACCGTAAAAAACGTGTCGTTTATTCATTCATTAACCATTTCCAAAACATTATCCCTTTGCGGAAACTTTTAAAACAATTTGTGAATTCGTATGTGTTTTAATAAAACATTGTTTATTTTGAAAACTCGAGTTTTCCTACTTTTAACCGTCATACCATAAATGTCATAAATCACAAATTTAAAACAAAATACGTAAAGACATATTACATAAAATTTCTCCCAGATATAATCAAAACTATAAGTAAAAATAAAAATAAAAGCCATAAAGGTCTAGAACCGTGGTCACCGCCAAGTCCTCCGTCGCACCGATCCGTCTACTGCTGGGGATTACCTAAATAGATTAAACAGAAAAGAGTGAGTTTTCGCAAACTCAGTGTGTAATCCCCACAGAAAACACAAACAGAGCATAACATCATAAAACAGTCATGCATATACAGTTCGGGTCGAGCCCATTATAGAAATAGTGTGGACCTTAGTCCACTTAGATACATAATCAAAAATAATCTAGGGCCTTAGCCCATTTCGGACATAATATGCAGATCAGAGCAAAATAGCAGAGTCTTACCCATCAGCCTCTACACACCAACTCCGCCCAACCCTATACACCATATGGGGATAAAATCAACCCACCCATCCTTACACACCATGCTGCACCGAAATGCGATACATAATCAGATAGTCCCAGTTGAGCTGCCAGATAACAAGCTAAATAACCTTTCAGATACTTCCTCCAAATATCATTACCCCACCTCGATGCAATGCAACATACCAAGAGTGTCATGCTATTATGAAATTAAAAATACATATATTCAGATATCATAACTCATGCTTGGTACAGAAATCAGACAGATAGATCATCCATATAGGGGTCTAAGTATTGCTTACCGACCCTACGGTAGGTCCACAGTCAACTTGGGCGACCCATGCAACCTTAAAGAACATTTCAAAATATGGGCTCACACGCCAATGTGGTATGCCCGTGTGGCCCACACAGCCCAATTGGTCAAGCTTGTGTCTCGCACACTGCCCCTACTCGGCCATCACACGGTCGTGTCACTCGTGCACGACATGGCTCGTCAATCACATAGTCGCAGTGACTTATAGTATTACACACGGCCTACCACACGGGCGGGCACATACCCGTGTGGCGTCGATAGAGAAGTTTTCGGCTTTCATCGAAACCTCATTTTTGTATTTTCGGGTAATTTTCGGGTACACATCATTTTGATGTGTTAGAAATCCTAAACCCTCCAAAGCCTACAAATCAATATACACAGCCTCGATTTAGCCATTTAGAGATTAAAACTAATGAATTTGTCATTAAAGAATTACCTAAACTCCACTTACCGCTATCAAATCGATCACTACTTCGAGTCAAAATAACGCAACGCTAATTCTAGCCTTTCAAATAACTCCTACGTGCAACAAAAACCCTTTAGAAAAAATTAAGCATTTAAAAGAGCGGCTAAGATTAATCCAACCCACAACTTACCGGACGCGCGTCTCAAATCTGAATAATAGAAACAATTGGAGAAAAAGAACCAGAATAAGAGGGAAAAGTAGCAAAATTTTGACAGCAAAAGAGGTAATGAAGGGGAATTTGGTAGCAACTAGAGAGGAAGAACAAAAGAAAAGGCTAGCCGAATTTTTCAAAAAGAGAGGCAATACTAAATAGAAACTGTTAACCCCCAACTTTCCCCTTAATTCTCTCCCTACTATCAGATTTTTAGTCCAACACAAACACTCTGGACGTGACAAAAAAAATAATGCTCACGCAGGGATTCGAACTCCCAACCTCCAACAACCTCCACACTCCACTTAACTACCAGACCAGCAGGCCCATTCTGCTAATTACTCATACACTTTTACTTATAAACCTACTAACCAGAGATAGAACTTTATTCATAAAAATACCAAAATTTGCTCAAGTCAAGGCTTGAACTTAGGACCTCTCACACAAACCCAGAACACATAACCATTAAAATAGATAGACATTATGTCACAAAATTACAAAAGCTTAAAATTAAAGAAAAATCGGGGCGTTACAACTCTACCCCCTTAAAGAAAATTTCATCGAAATTTTACCTGATCATAAAAGGTGAGGATACTGCTGACGCATAGTATCCTTCGGCTCCCAAGTGGCCTCTTCAGTGCTATGATTCCGCCACAGCACTTTCACTAAAGGGATAGACTTCCTTCGTAGGACTTTAATTGTCACGATCCAGGATCTAGACCAGCTCTTCCTGAAACACCAGATCTGGTCTGACCTCAATATCCTCCACCGGAACAATGTGAGTGGGATCAGAGCGGTAACGTATCAATATTGAGATGTAAAACACATCATGAATGTGATCCAACTCCGGAGAAAGCTTCAATTGATATGCGACTGTCCCCACTCGTTTCAAAATAGGATAAGGCCCAATAAATCAAGAGCTCAGCTTACCCTTGCGGTCAAACCTCAAAACTATCTTCCATGGTGATACTTTGAGAAAGACTAAGTCCTCTACAGAATACCCAATTTCCCTTCTCTTCAGATCAGCGTAGGACTTCTGTCGATCAGATGCCGCTTTCAGTTGATCCCGAATCGATCAAACATTATCTTCAGTTTCATAAACCAACTCTTAACCCAGAATACATCGCTCACCCAACTCAGTCTAGCACAAGGAAGTGCGACATTTACAGTCATACAGGGCCTCGTAAGGAGCCATCTGGATGCTAGACTAGTAGCTGTTATTGTAGGCAAACTCTACTAGTGGCAAATACTTCTCCCAACTGCCTCAGAAATTTATAACACAACTTCTCAACATATCCTTCAGTACTTGAATCACCCTCTCCGACTGACCATCAATCTGAGGATGGAAAGCAGTACTGAATTCCAACCTTGAACCCAGAACTTTGTGCAATTTCTTCCAAAATCGAAACGCGAAGTGAAGGCCCCTATCAGAGATGATCAAAATAGAAACCCCATGCAGCCTCACTATTTCAGATACATAGAGCTTAGCTAACTTCTGGAGAGAAAAGTCTATCCTGACCGAAATAAAGTGAGTAGACTTGGTCAATCGATCCACGATGACCCAGACCGAATCCTTCTTAGTGGGTGTTAAAGGTAACCCACTAATAAAATCTATCGTTACTTGTTCCCACTTCCACATCGATAATTTTACCTGGCTGCAGCAACCCCGAAGGCAACTAATGCTCAGCCTTAACCTACTGACAAGTCAAACAGCAAGCAACAAAGTCCGTAACCTCACACTTCAACCCTGGCCACCAGTACAACTCTTGAAGATCACGTTACATCTTGTTCTCGCCAGGATGCATAGCGTAAGTGCTACTATGCGCTTCCCTCAAAATCAACTGTCATAACTCCTCATCACTTGGTACACAAATTCGACCACGAAAATAAAGTACCGAATCACTGTTAATCTCAAAATTAGTAGTATCCCCATTCTCAACCTGATGGAATCGCACCTAAAGCGACTTATCATCCATCTGTTTACCTCTAATCTGATCAATCCACGTGAGGCTAACCTAAAGTTCTGCTAACAGACTCCCATCGTTGAATAAACTAAGTCGAGCAAACATCGCTCTCAAATTGGTCATAGCCCTATGGCTCAAAGCATCTGTCACCATATTAGCCTTACCAGGATGATAATCAATGGTATAGTCATAATTCTTAAGCAGTTCAACACATATACGCTGCCTAAGATTTAACTCCTTCTGAATGAGAAAATACTTGAGGCTTTTGTGATCCGTGTAGATAGTACACTTTTTACCATATAGGTAATGCCACTAAATCTTCAGAGCGAAGACTACAGCAGCCAGTTCCAGATCATGCGTCGGGTAGTTAGCCTCATGCGTCTTGAACTGACGTGATGCATAAGCTACCACCTTTCCATCATGCATCAGTATGCAACTTAGACCCACATGCGACGCATCACTATATACCACAAAGTCTTTACTAGGCTCTAACTGTATCAGAATAAGATCCTGTGTCAGAACATATTTGAGCTTCTCGAAGCTCTCTTATTGTTTATCAATTCAGACAAAAAGAACTCCCTTACGCAGAAGCTTGGTTAACGGTGCTACGATCAAGAAGATTCCTTCTACGAAGCATCAATAATAACTCGCTAGCTCCAGAAAGTTGTGAATTTTGGACAAGTTCTTTGGTTGTTTCCACTCCAACACAGCCTCAATCTTACGAGGATCAACACGAATCTCCTCTGTAGAAACTATATGTCCTAGAAAGATTACTTGTCGGAGCTAGAATTCACACTTACTGAACTTCGCATACAACTGTTTCTCGCGAAGTGTCTGCAATACCATCTGGAGATACTTATCATGCTCGTCCTCAGTTTTTGAATACACCAGAATGTCATCAATGAATACTATCACGAACCGATCCAGATAGGGTTAAAACACTCGATTCATTAGATCCATAAAAGTCGTTGGTACATTCGTCAATCCAAATGGCATCACTAGGAACTCGTAATGGCCGTTGTGAGTGCTAAATGTCGTTTTATACACATTGGCCTCATTAACCTTCAGTTGGTATATCCTGACCATAGATCAATTATGGAGAACACAAAAGCCCCTCTGAACTGGTAGAATAAATCATCTATTCTCGGTAGTGGGTACTTGTTCTTGATTGTTATCTTGTTCAGCTGTCGGTAGTCGATAGACATTTTCATTGTCCCATCTTTCTTCTTCACAAACAACATCGGTGCTCCCCATGGAGACACACTGGGATGAATGAATCCACAATCTAACAGTTCTTAGATTTGAGCCTTAAGCTCTGTAAGCTCCTTCGGTGCCATTCGATAAGGTGTAATTAACACCGGAGCTATACTTGGAATGAGCTCAATCCTAAATTTCACCTTTCGGCTTGAAGGCAGACCCGATAATTTCTTAGGAAAAACATCCGAAAAGTCCTTTACGATTTTGATGTCCTTAACCGAAGAGTCCCCAAAATCAAAAACACTGATGTAGGCCAAGAATGCCTCATATCCCTTTCGTACCAACTTCTCTGCCACTAACGCAGAAATCACATTCGTCAAGTAGTCTCAACGTTCCCCAATCACTACTACCTTGTTGTCCTTCTCGATTCTCAAAACCACCCTTTTTTCGCACAACCCAAACTTACCCGATGCTTGATCAGTCATTCCATCCCAGAATCAAATCGAACTCCCCGAATGGAAGCTCCATCAGATCAGCCAAAAATACTATCCTTTGAACATCTAACGAAACGTTTCTATATAGTTTTCTAACTCGGATAGATTGCCCCAATGGACTCACAATAGTTAACTCGCTCGAAGTACTCTCAACCGAAATCCCCAAAATTTCAGACATAGCACTAGTTACAAATGAATGTGTAGAGCCTATGTCTATCAATGTCAAATAAGGTACATTATAGATGAAAAATGTACCCATAATGACATCCGAGCATCTCGGTCCTTACGACGATGGGCAGCATAAACCAATGCAGTTGCCTCGCCTCAGTTGGTCTAGTACCTCTGCCCAGTGCTCTTTGTCTTCAGCCCATGCGGTTACCACCCCTAGCCTGCCCTCGGCCCCTAGGTGGTTGCTGAGCTACTCTCGTGGCTGTGCAGTTCCAGTATCCACAACTTGCATCTGATCGGTCCTCAATGGACAATCCCTAACACGATACTCAGTCGACCCACATCTCAAACATGCCCCAGTTGTCTTCAAACACTCGTCCGGTGGCGTCTACCACAGTTTCCACAAAGTGCCACCCCAGTAGGTGCAACAGGAGGCCCAACTCTCACTGGCCAATCAGATCAGGCTTTTTTCTTAGGCCTCATCACAGAATTCAGGGCTCCGATTCCCTCTTATTATTTTTTTCTCGCGGTTTTGGTGCTCAGTATGCTTAACCTCTTTGGTGATCTTTGCATTCTCCACTAAAGTAGAAAAATTACGCTCATTCTGCAGAGCTATTAGAACTCGTAAGCTATCCCTGAGTCCATCCTCAAAACGGACACATCGTTCACATTCTGTCGCCACCATGCCCTTAGCATACCAGCTCAATCTCAAGAACTCAACCTCATACTCGTCCACCGAACGGTCTCCCTAGGTGAGATTAAAGAAATCACGCCTCCTAACATCAATGTAGTTGGCTCCTACATACTTACTTTGGAAAGCCGTCTTAAAGTAGTCTCAAGTTAATCGGTCGGTTGAGTGCCCTTCTTAACCGTCAGCCACCACTGGTACGCCTCATCCCAAAGCAGAGAGAAGCCCCCTTAAGTTTTTGCTCCGTGAAAAATTTAAATATTCCATTATTCTTTTCGTGGCCTCCATCTAATATTCGACCACGTTAAGGGCGACTCTACTGACACCCTTGAATAATTCAACCTCATTGGACCGGAGTCGTTCTGTAACCGATCCACAGCCCCTAGATCAGGTGTTGGGCCCAACGACCCTCTCTAAAATTAGTAGCATGGCTCGGGATAGTGCGTCATCCCTAGCTTCACGATCATGAGACCCAGTCTCTGTAGTAGGTGAGATCGGCATCTCACTTGTATCCAAGTTAGACAGATTTTTAAATGCTGAGAACCCAGCTCGAGCCCCCCTACGGCCTCTACCACGGCCTCAGTACCCCGTCCGTGGATTTCTCATGTGCTCATCGTAAATTCGGAGTTTATCTGTATTAATAATTTTATACATTAGTTACAGTTTTGATTTTTATTAACATATATTTTATGCAGAACAGTATCATAAGCTCAGAGTTCGTTATCGCAAATCGTAGTCTCACTACGATTTTCGGCCACTTCTGATTTCGGTTTACACTACCTAGAGTGTTTCAGACAAGATACTACTTATTGGCTATTTTAAGGGTCTGCTTTGTTTGGCAAGAAATGTTTTCCTAAAATGATTTCGAAAATGATTTACTTTTCTCGAAAATGATTTACTAGAAAATATTTTCCGTGTTTGGATGAATCTGTAAAATATTTTCATTGTTTGGCGATTTCTAAAATGTTTTCCTAAAAGTTGATTTTACATATATATTAATAAATTTATTACATATTAACAATTTTTATATTTTAAAATGTTTTTACATATATTGCAATGATTTATTTATTATAAATAAATTAGATTAAATATATAATAATACTAAATTATTAAGTTACATTATTAACCGTCATATTGAAAATAACTAAAGTCAAATAAATTATTTGTAATTGTGTTAAAAAATAAAAAAAGATTGAATAATTATAAATTTAGTTTCCAAATCACAATTAAATACTAGAAATATTATCCAAATGCATAATTAGTAGTACACCACATAATAACAACATTATCACATTGTCCAAGTGCATAACTAAATATTACACTACATAAAAGTATCAATATCTTCAACCTTGAGCAAATTTTTGAAGCCAAATTTTTTTATGCTTCTTACTTTTAACTAGAAAAGCTTTGGTTTCAGATTCATGACTCACTAAATAATCAAACACAGAACACAGGAAGTCATCATCAAATCCTTCGTCCTCCATCGACATCACCTGTTCGTAAAGCTGTGGTGTTGTCTTATCCGCATGAAATTGTTCCAAAGCATTAGCAATTTTGCCAAGTTGTTCACCCACAATTTTAATTTGTTCATTGACGACACTTTCTTGAGCATTTTTTCTTTTACGTTTGGATGTGCCAGATGAAGATACATTTGTTCTTACCTCTTCAGCCTCTTCATTGTCGTAGTCTACAGGCATTGAATCTTGATTACCATCATCCAAATCTATGTCAGCAAATGTTCTGGTAAAACTCCTTGTTGCCATATCTTTGCCAACAACCAAAGCCATTTCATCATAATGATCAATGCTTTTATTCAAAAATGGTTCATACTTCTTGTGTGCCTGTTGGATATTATACACAATTAGAATAACAAGTAAAAAACATATGAAATAAGCTTAACATATATATACATATATTACCATCACCGCTGCATCATATGTTGCTCTATCACATGTGATCATTTTCATGTTATCATCCCATCCAAAACCACTTTCACCTCGAATTTTGCATATAATCGCTTTGATTTTTACAGTCCTCAAATGATTTTCCACATGTTTCAGATCGCATTGGACTTGAAATCTTTCGAAATAGCTTCGACAACTCGATTAATAGAAATGGTTTGAAAGCATTAGAAGGCTTATTTCCTTTCTGGGCCTCCTCTCTAGAATGTCAAGAAAACATGTTCCATCGGTTTTGTCCACCAATTGCTTGGAGGTCCCTTCTTTGTTGCCCTTACCCATTCCACATTAATAATTATCATTGTCAATCATTTCAATATCCAACAACCTCAAAACATAATAAATTCAATATCTAACAAGCTTAAAACATAATAAATTCAATATCTAATAAGCTTAAAACATAACCAATATCTAACAAATTCAAGACATAATAATTTCAAAATCCAACAAACTAAAATTTTAATATCATTATCCAACCAACATTAAAAAAAAAACAATTTACTAAAACATACATAACATAGAAACAATAACCTTAAGCCCTAAACCTACCTAATATTTCTAGCCATATAATCACCCACATAGTTTGTGCAATTTCGCTCTCTTAGCGCACCATTCTCTTGCTTCTTCTCTTTCTTCTCGCTCCGTAAGAGTTTGTATTATCAAATCCGACTCAGACTCCGATAATCCTTGATTAAGCAAATCACTAGGATCAACTCCCATTATATGATTATGAATGATACAACAAGCCAAAACTATATCTACTTGAGTTTGAAAATTCCAAAATGGCTCAAAGATCTAATACACTAAACCGCTTTCTTTAAAATCCCAAAACAAGTTCAACAAAGGATTCGTAATGATGAATGACGAAGATTAAAAAGTTCCTTTGCATTTTCAGGCCCTTGATCACTAAACTCTTTAAATGATATCGGACACCACGATATGGAGTAATATATCCATTTCAATGCCATATCCAAAGATCGAAGAATATAATATTTACCTACAATTTTACAAAACGCAATTAATACTAATAAATTATGAGCTTACTAGAACTATTTGGTATTTAATGATAATTATTACCTTCCTAATTCTTAATCCTCCCAGGCGTGAAAGTGCATCACTTAAAATACGAGAATCATGTGCACTACCTTCCCAACCAGCTAGAACATAAGAAAATTTCAAATCAAATGTAATGGCACTAATACATTTTGTGTCGTCCCCCTTACTGCCACGAAATCTTCCTTGAATACTAAGTGGAACGGATGCACTAATATGAGTTCCATCTAATCCTCCAATACAATCTTTAAAATAAGGATAAAATCTTGGATTGTTTCTGATTTCACTAGAGTTGACTCATCAGGTGATCTAATAACTAGCTTATACAATTTCAAAATAGCTCTCAATACAACCCTAAAGTAACGGTGAACTGCTCTCGGTTGATCTATAATATCTAGATCCAACTACTCAAACCTTACATTATGACCAATTATATGTAAAAATATAACTACTTGCTCCCTAATATTGACAGATCTAGATGATTCTAACAAATTATTCCTACTAAGAATATCACACAAATTAAAAAAAGCGATCGGTCTCATCCTTATCATATCAATACAATGTTGGTCACCACTATATAAAATACTATTAATATAATTTTCTCTTTCATAATCTCGATTCACACGAGGATGAGGAGCAATTTCTTTCATACTTTCTAATTTTTTAATCCAAAGAACCCCAAAAGCTAAAACTGAAGCTACGACTCCGACAATTGCATTTTCATCTTGATTACGATCCATCTACACAAACATGCCACAAAAAAACAATTTTAATACAAAAAGATGCAACATTTTCATAAGATCACATATATGAAAACTTATCATGACTAAAGTGCATACATACATATCAAGCTAATTATATATACATACAAATTCATGTCAATTACATCTATATAAATATATTTATATGTAAATATAAGCTTTAAAATTATTAATTAGGTTCAATAATTTAATTTAGTAACCATTAATTTTAAATGTAATTATGAAAATATTAAAATGATTAAGATAAAAATTGGTTAGACAAACCGATTCAAAAAGAGTTGATCCTTTCCACGCTTTCTTTCTTTTTTCCTCTTTAATGCAATGGCACGTACCTAATTGGTTTTATTGATTTATTCAACTTTTTATCCACTAACCCCGTTGCTTTCCTTTAATAAAAAATACTTTATTCAAAGAAAATCAATTAATAGAAATTAAAATTAAAATTTTGAATTTTAAAAATATTATTAAGAATAATCCAATTAAAAAATATAAATAAACATAACTTTAGGCGACAAGATAAAAGGGTGTGTTAAAAGTTGTATTTTTTTAGAAGGCTTCCACAACATGCTTGATGTGAGTGTGTGGATAAGGGATTCATTCGGTTTTTGCTCTTTATTTTAACCTATGCGAGCTTCTTGTTCCTTTTTTTAGTGGACAAGTCGAGGTAATGTTGAACTTTTTGCAAGGTTATTATACTTAGATATTGAAAGAAGAAGATGGAGTAGAATAACAAAGTCAAATCTTATCTCAAATATAAAATTTGACCCTTCTTTTTTTATAATTTTCACCAAATCGCTTTCCAAGAACAAGACCACGATATTTGCGTAAAACCAAAACTCTCAAAACTCCAAATGCTAATGCTCTTCTTTCTTCCATTTCATAATATATAATTTTAAAGTGAACCCTCATCCGAAATGTCCAAAGCCAAATGAATTACCTCAACAGTTTGAATTTTGATTGCTCAAAAGGCGTCACAACTCTTTTACATAATAGTTGAAACTTGAAAGAGATTCAAAAAGAAAAAAGAAACGAACCGATGTCCAGAAAAACCAGATTCAAGTACCCAAATCATAATCAACAAATAACATATATGCACTCAAGTAATTGGTTAGACAATCTATATATCTTTGTTAATTTTTTCAATAATATATATATGCACTCAAGTCATAGATTTGCTGATCTCTTACCCTAGCTATCAATTGAGCAAGCGAATACAAATAACTAACCTAAAAGCATGGACCTTATTATCTAGACTACCAAACATGACCATTATCGACACAAGACAAGAGAAATCAAAATAAAGCATGCATACGCAGCAGCACAAAGTGACACAGAATATACAGAATTCAACTTTACCTCAAAAGATTTATCTTGAACTTCAAGCCCCTCAGAGAATTGTTTTGCAGCCTGCATTCAGAACAAAATGCACACTATTAGCACTTGAAAATAATGTACACTGTAGCAGAGGACACACAAAATAACTAAAACAGAGGACACACAAAAGAACTAAAACAGAGGACACACAAAAGAACTAAAACACCTGAACACGCTTGTTATAAATTGTAAGAAGACATATTCAACAGATTCATAAAAGATAAATTCGTAAAGGAGCATCTGGTAATAGTATAACAAGAAATAAATAAAGGATCCCAATCGAGACTCCTTGTACACGCTTTCTAAGCCTATGGAACATTAACGAATGAAGTAAAATGCATAATGCATAATGCTTATCATAGTGTGCCTTGATGAGATGCCTGCAATTTCTATCAACAATTAGACAACAGAGAAAGCAAGAGGAGTTCGCCTAGAATATAAGATATGACAGTATCGAATTAGAAATTCTAGACAAAATAAATCATTGCAATCGATGATTTCCCATGTCCCCACCAACATTAAAAGAACCAAGGCACAACAATGCCAAACAAATAAACTCACTTTCTTAAAAAGAAAAACAAATATACTTTTAATCAATCGCTTAATGGTAAGTTTCATCCGGTTTGCTTTTTTTTAAATAAAATTCAATCAAACCGAGCTTGACTAGATTCATTTGATTTAATAGATGGACAAAATGAACTTTACAACTCCTAATAACCTTTGATTTTTGTTCAAGTATTCTTATTTTACACTTCGACTCTCACATATTTGGAAACTAAAGTAAGATTATGACATTTTTAAATACATGGGAAAAAAAGAAATGAATATGCACATGAACGACTCTAATAAGTGAAGCAATTGCAAGATAGGTCTGCACTCAAGATCCTATATATGTAGATCATAATACCGTATCACTTGGATCAAGAATGGCAATGTCTAATATTAAATTAATCAACCCTAGTTGGAAGAAATGATGGTGATGTTCTTTTATCAAGGTGAAAAATAAACTCACTACTTGAAAACTTAAAACAGATGGTGCACTATATATCTAGAATTTATAATTAAAAGCTTAAAACAATTGGCAAATCATGATTATTCCATACATTAGAGCTTTTCTTTTACCTAATTAAAAGTTCTATTGGTTTCTCTTTTGGTTCCTTGTGAAAAAATTGTTATCTATACAAATTGTAGACCGAACTTGATTTGTCTTTTGAAGATTTGCAAATGCACTTACAATGAAACCCGATAAAAAAGACAAAGGACATCCACTCAATGCAAATTCATGATGATTTCAACAAAAGCAAAGTGTCCAAGTCATGGCCAGCCCGCCTAGTCCCCGGTTTCTTAGTTTCAACCGGTTTTTCTAGCTTACCTTCCACGTGGAGAATGAACTATCATGGTTGGTATCTGTTCCACTTCCACCATCGAATTCCGCAAAGATCCTCAAGCATGCATAGGAGACTCGATGGCGGTCGCATTACGTCCGACATCGAATACGGACTTCAAGTTTGGTTCCTCGAGGATTACTTCAATCTAAATGGTCCATGAAACTCTCTAAAACGTTAGAGGAAATGGAAGAACAACACATGATGTTCCTTTACAATTTGCGAGAGAGTAACACAAAGGTCGGCAGTTGACATGGAACCATGGGTTGATCTTTAGCCTTCAAAGATGGCTATTTGCTAATGAGAGTTTCACGAAATATCATGCTATATAATGTCGAGACAAACAGGATGCACCTACTTTGTTCTCTTTCCAATTTCGCACCCATTCCACCTTTTGCACAGTCCTTCCCTATTCATTGAGTTTGGTTCCCTTAGATCGTGCTTAAGACCCTCTTTTCTCTCTTTTTGTTGCAAGTAAATAGAATGTAAAGTCCAGAAGTAAACTTATAACATTTTAGAACCTGTCTTGAAATCATCATGAATTGGACACTCTTTTCTAAAGTCCGAGAGTAAACTAAGACCTCTTTTCTCTCTTTTGCACAGTGCCCGCCATGACTTGGACACTTTGCTTTTGTTGAAATCATCATGAATTTGCATTGAGTGGATATCCTTTGTCAAACTATTCATACTATACTAAAGATCGGTATATACAATGAAACTTGTTTTCTTATACAATGAAACTTGTTTTCTTAATACAGGAATGGCAATCTTTGTGTCAAACACATAACTAGGAAATTTTTCTCCCAATGATAAATTTCAAATTCTAGGTTCAGCAGTATATTTAAAAAGAGGAATTTCACTCAAAACTATCAAGCTAATGAAACAAATTAAGATTATGTGTAAACCCAATTAGCAATTCAGTAACAACCCAAAACATTTTTATCCCGAAGCAATCATTGCAGAATGTAAAAGACAATTGCAAACAATTATCACCAACAACAAAAGAAGAAAAGTCTTACTCGGAAAAAGAAAACCGCAAAGAAATTGAACGAGTCGAGACAATTTAAGGTTCAACAGAAACCAAAAGAACAAAGAATCGTGAAAAGAACATTGTTATCATATAAGATTCTACAAGAGAGTGAAAGTTTTTTTTTATGAAAAGAAAAAGAAGAAATTTCTACTTTTAATATAAGGTCATTAAAATGGCAAATTCATCATCATTTATGGCATTTTGAAGATTTTAAAATGGACGTACGAAACAAAGTAGACAAAAAAAAAGAGTAGAGATCCGCTTTACAAACAAAAAAAATAATCTATAGAAACTGAATCAAATAACACAAACCCAGAAAAAAAACCAACAATCAAAGTTTACTAAAAGCAGAGAATGAAAGTAACCACTCAAAATCAAAATCAAGTGAAAGAAACTCACAATTTCGAACACCAAAAGATCAATGGAAAATCGAGAGAAAAACATTAACAATGACTAGTTATCAAGCAAGACCGGAAAATACTATAGGCAAGCAGTTTATAGGTGTTTGGTTGGGCAATGAAGTCGATAAGCAAGGAAGTTTGAAAGGCCAAGCCGTAAGGAGCTAGGAATAAAAATAGAAAGTAGGGTTTCTTTGGGAGTTCACATACCAAGCAAGAAATAAAAGCGTAAATAAAAAGTCCGAGAAATAGAGAGAAGGAAGGTGAAGGAAGCCGAAAAGTCCGAGAAAGAAAGAAGAAGGAGAAGGAATGAAGAAGGGAAGAAAGGAGGAAGAAAACGCATTACGGATGAAGGGAAAGCTTGGAAAATGTCTTACCAAAAAATTTGGGAAGACGCTTTACGGAACAAAGAAAGCATTTACTCAGAGTTTGTAAAATGTTTTCCTCAAGGAAAACATTTTCCATCAACCAAACATCGTAAAAGCAGGAAAATATTTTCCAAAAATGTTTTCCTCGCAAACAAACAGACCCTAAGCATGCAAGTAGTATTTTCAGACAAATTTAAACAGAGTTTAGAATACTGACAAGATCGACGTCGGAGACTCGGTGTACCACATACTCAGTCTAAAAATATTTTAAGTCATTTAAAAATTATTTCAAAAACTAATTTTAAAAACCCAAATCCACAGCCGAGTTTTGCAACCTGGCTCTAATACCACTAAACGTAACACCCCAAACCTGGCCTAGACGTTATGGTCGAATCTGGCGAGGTCACATGATAGTGCTTTAGAAAACATAATTACGATAAAACCATTTTTCGATATCTTAGGCTACCATAAAAAACGTGTCGTTTATTCATTCATTATCCATTTCCAAAACATTATCCGTTTGTAGAAGCTTTTAAAATAATTTACAAATCCGTATGTGTTTTAATAAAACATTTGTATATTTTGAAAACTCGAGTTTTCCTACTCCTAACCGTCATACCATAAACATCACAAATCCCAAATTTAAAACAAAATACGTAAAGGCCATATTACATAAAATTTCTCTCAAATATAATCAAAACTATAAGTAAAAATAAAAATAAAAGCCATAAAGGTCTAGAACCGTGGTCACTACTGAATCCTCCGCCGCATCGATCCATCTACTGTTGGGGATTACCTGAATAGATTAAACAGAAAAAGGTGAGTTTTCGCAAACTCAGTGTGTAATCCCCATAGAAAACACACACAGCATAACATCAGAAAATAATCATGCATATACAGTTCGGGTCTGAGCCCATTATAGAAACGGTGTGAACCTTGGTCCATTCAGATACATAATCAGAAATAATCTAGGGCTTAGCCCATTTCAAACATAATATGTAGATCAGAGCAAAATAGCAGAGTCCTACCCACCAACCTCTATACACCAACTCCGTTCAACCCTACACACCATGTGGGGATAAAACCAACCCACCCATCCCTACACACCATGCTGTACCAAAATGCGACACATAATCAGATATTTGAAGCTGAGCTGCCAGATAACAAGCTTAAGAGCCTTTCAGATACTTCCTTCAAATATCATCACCCCACCCCGATGCAATGCAATATACTAAAAGTGTCATGCTATTATGCAATTAAAAATACATATATTCAAATATCATAGCTTATACTTGGTACAGAAATCAAACGGACAGATTATCCATATAGGGGTTCAAGTATTGCTTATCGACCCTACGGTAAGTCCATAGTCGACTTGGATGACCTATGCAACCTTACAGAATATTTCAGAAATATGGGCTCACACGTCCATGTGGCCTGCTCGTGCTGCCCACAGAACCTAATTGGTCGAGCATGTGTCTCGGACACAGCCCAGCTCGGCCATCACATTACCGTGTCACTCGCGCACGGCCTGGCTCGTAAATCACACGGCCGTGTGGTGACTTACAGTCTTGGACACGGCCTACCACACGGGCGACAACACGCCCATGTGGCGTCGACAGAGAGGTTTTCGGCTTTCGTCGAAACCTCATTTTTTACATTTTTGGGAACACACCTGCATCATTTTTAATGCGTTAGCACTCCTAAGGCCTCCAAAGCTACAAATCAATATACACAGCCTCGATTTAGCCATTTAGAGATTAAAACTAACGAATTTGTCATTAAAGAATTACTCAAACTCAACTTACCGCTAACAAATTGATCACTACTTCGAGTCAAAACGACGCAACGCTGATTCCAGCCTTTCAAATAACTACTACACGCAATAAAAACCCTTTAGAAAAACTTAAACATTCAAAGGAACAGCTAAGATTAATCCAACCCACAACTTACCGAATGCACGTCTCAAATCTGAATAACAGAAACGATTGGAGAAAAAGAACCAGAATAAGAGGGGAAAGTAGCAGAATTTTTCCAGCAAAAGAAGTAATGGAAGGGGAATTCGGCAGCAACTAGAGAGAAAGAACAAAAAAAAGGCTAGCCAAATTTTTCAAAAACAGAGGCAGTAAGAACAAAAGAAAAGGCTAGCCGAATTTTTCAAAAAGAGAGGCAGTACTGAACAGAAACTGTTAACCCCTAACTTTTCCCCTTAATTCTCTCCTTACTATCAGATTTTTAGTCCAACACAAACACTCTGGACGTGACAGGCAAAAATAATGCTCACGCAGGGCTTTGAACTCCCAACCTCCAACAACCTCAACACTCTATTTAACCACCAAACCAGCAGGCCCATTCTGCTAATTACTCACACACTTTTACTTATAAGCCTACTAACTAGAGATAGGGCTTTATTCATAATAATACTAAAATTTTCCCAAGTTAATGCTTGAACTGAGGACCTCACACACACACACCGAACACATAACCACTAAAGCAGATAGACGTTGTGTCAAAAAATTACAAAAGTTGAAATTAAAGAAAAATCGTTACAGGAATTTACAGTTTAATTACTGTTAATTCATGTCATTTACTATTCATTTCCAAAAATCAACCACAATCGATCATAATGTCCCTCATATGGGTCCTCGAGGCCCAAAATACATATTAGAATCGAGTCGGGACTAAACCAGGATCACAGAAAAATTTTTGCAAAATCAAAAAATTTTCCATAGGTGCAGGGGACATACCCTCATGTGGCTAGGCCGTGTGGCTCATACGGCCAATAACACGCCCGTGTTCTAGGCCGTGTGGACATTCAATGTGAGGCACACGGCCGTGTTTTAGCCCGTGTCCTTATCCGTATAACTTTCTGACTTAGGTCACATGGCCAACCACACGCCCCTATGCTAGACCGTGTGTAACACCCCAAACCCGGCCCAAACATTACGACTGAATTTGGTTTGCTACAGAGAAAAACATTTTGAAAACCATTTTAAAACCGATTCAAAATTTTTGTTGAAATGCCTTTCAATTTCAATTTCTTTGTTAAAACCATACTTAATTTGTTTAAAAATATTTATTGAGTCGAATTGTTTACGACTTCAAATGTACCGATGGTACTTTAAAACATTTTACGCTTAATTTGAGAAAACATGTGCATCCATTTTAACATCATCAAATAGTTTAAACAAAACATTCAAAACATGCAAAGAATAACAAAAATAATTCTAGGAGGCCTTATTACATCTTAATTTAAACAAACCAATGTAAAAATAATTAAAATTCAAAGTTCATTTATATCAAATGTCCACCGCATGGCCACTCGAGTCCATCCGGCCTCATCTCGCAATCTACGAGTCACTGAAAATTAAAGGAGAAGGTGAGTCACCAAGACTCAATGTAACCCTTCCCCGATTTAGTGCAACAACATACACAAATCATAACCAATTAACATGCATAAGTTTAAGATGCACCCGTCCTAACCATCCAAACGCTTTCTCTACCCCTGTGGTACCAAACCACTGGTGGTGCCAAACCACCGGTGACGATAGTCACAAATGTGATGCCAAATCACCGGAGATACTAAATCTCCGTGTCCGAGGACACAAATCGAATGATGGGGCCAACCCATCGTGTGATACCAAATCACCGGCGCCAATCCCATATCTCAAAGTGGGGCCAACCCACTTGGTGCTAAGCCACAAGGATGAGACGCTATGAGGTGCCAAACCTCCTGAGGTACCAAACCTCCGTGACCGTAGTCACAATGTGTTACCAAAACACCGTGTCCGCCGACACGAATATCACTACCCTCCACTCATTTAACCCACATCAATCAATTTCATACTTTTACGTAATCATGCTAAAAGGTTTATTTAACAACATTCATAGATTTATCATTGCCATATATCAAATATTGCATATACCAAATGTGTCATGCTTCCCAAAAGCATCAAATAGAAATCTCATAGCAATAAAGACTTACCGAATCCTTGTTAATACCATGATGGTATTACATCCATATCTACACAAACCGATTAGGCATAATATAACACTTAGCATATTAAAGTTATAAGGTGTGTATGTACACACCTTTCACCAACGATAGTCCTAATCCTCAAAGAATCAATTGGCTACACAAGATTTCTTGCTCCTATAATCGGCCAAACATAAGAGTTAGGGACATGGACCATTCTACCAAACCAAATAATTCTACTGGGTTATCATATGAACCCAAACCTCACCTAATCGCCTTCGAGTACTAACTACTAAACCGCATACGAATCGCTTCACTTCCTACAATCGGCAACTATTAAATAATAGCCTTCGACTTTAGAATAATCAAAAGAATAATCCCTTAAAATAAATCCTTACCACCTTTGACTTACCAACCTTTGATTGCTAGAGAGATATAGGGCTTAAATCAATCGCCCAAAGTCCCAAAGAGCCTATCTTTCAAAACCGATTGTACAAAAATCAAAGAAAACTACCCTTGAATATTCGCCAAAACAAAGACTATAAGAGAGGAAGAAGATTCGCTATGGTTTTGAATGAAGATAACAAAAGATATTATGGAGAAAAGAAATAGAGTATGTGAGTAGCAAAGAAAATGAGAATGAGAGGGAGAGGATTCGATTTTAAAAATAATAGAAGAAAAGAAAAGAAAAGAGGATTTGGGAAAGAAAGAGGTTTGGTCAAGAAGAAAATAAAAAGGAAAAGTGATGTTGAGCAAATACCAAAAGTAAGAAAAGAGGAAGAGAGATGGGAGAAAGAGTGAACAAAAGTGCAAAAGATGTTTTCGGTTTCAAAGGAAAAGATGAGAGAAAGAAAATATAAATTTTGGTTCAAACAAAATGAAGACTAACTAAAAGCAAAACTTGCACAAAATGTACAATACTCATTCTACCAAACAAAGGATTTTGGAGAGGGAAAACAAAATGCAAAAAGATGTTCAAAAGGAAAATTGGCCAACTATTCCCCCACAAGCTACCTAACAAAATTCTACCACCCCTAGACACCCATACCGTCCACATTCAAGCACTAAAAGCATAGGAATTGTTTCTAAAACATTTTCCACAAGCCAAGCCTTTTGTCCCTCAATATACCATAACTTCAAGATATCCTTCCATAACCTTAAGAATTTTATCCCATAAATTAAGCTTTCCTTAAACAAAATTCAACTTACCAAAAGTTATTAGTCCACCTATCATAAATAAGTTTGACCGCCATCACCGCTAATACACAAAATAAACCTTCAAAATGCTAAACATACCACTCGAACCTCTAACCTCAAGCTACCTTTCAAGCTCCTTAACCATCTTGCCACTTACTCCTCTTATGCTATAAATGAACACTTAAATTAACTTAAGTGCTAAGCTCACTTAATCTTACTTCATTAAATAAACCATACTAAAAATAATATTCTAACTTTCCTAAAGCCCAAGGTCCAAATGGCCCAATCCTACTAGGCCCAATTTCGGATGTTACAGCTTCTACCTTCCTTAAAGAAATTTCGTCCTCGAAATTTCCTACTAGCGATCCATCGATGCAGTCTAACTCACCAAGACTACGCTCTTGTCACAAGACTCTAATCTTAACAACGCTACTAACAATCGAGCGGTAAATAGAAATTCAATGATCAAGAACATACCGGTAATGATGTCCTAAGGCCGCCTCCTCTCGACGCCTAGTTACATACACCAAACTTGGTCTGTCTTGCCTCGGTGTTGTTTGCACCTTCGCCTAATGCTCCGCGACCTCGACCAGAGCCATTACCACCTCTAATATTACCACGACCTCTCTGCGGTGCTGGTCCTTCCTTTCTGATCTGAGCACGACCTTGACCCTCTGGATGATTCCTTGCCAACTTCCGTGGACAATCCCTCACACGGTGATCCAAAGACCCACATTCAAAACAACCCTCTCACCGGTCCAACATTCGCCCCAATGAAATTTCCCACATCAGTTACACCGTCTTTGGTCCCCGATTAGCGTACCACAGGCCTCTCCACCGATTCGACCCGCCATGCCTAGCCTCTTCCGAGAATCTTCTACCGACCCGGATGATTCGAACCTCTCTTATGCTTATTTTGATCAGAACTCGCTTTACAGATTCCTTTATTCCTTCTACTATCTCACCTTTTCAACTAAAGTAGCAAACTCTCGCCTCGATGTGGAGCAATCAACAATCTCACTCGTCCTTCAAACCATCTTCAAATCGAACACATCGTCAGGTTCAAGCCACAATACCTCCAAAGATATTGGCTCAATCTTAAGAACTCACCTCATACTACGATACGGATTTACTCCTTAGACCAAACTCAGAATGCCTTACGTCAAGATCTATGTAACTAGACCCAATATATTTCTTTTGATATGTCGCTTTAAAGAAGTCCCAAGTGAGATCTTCACACAAAGACCATTCCGAACCGTGAGCCACCATCGATATGACTCATCCTTGAGGTTTACACCGCCCCCTTCTTTCTCCTCATTTGTCAAATCCATCTCATCCATGATTCTTTCGGTCGATTCTAGCCAATACTCACCAGATTTGGCGCTACACCAGATAGACCTCGAAAAATTCAGCTCAGTTAGCTCAAGTCTCTGCACCGATTTTTGAGCTCCTCCACCTCCACCCATTCCAAATTACGCTTTCTGTAACTCCGCAAGATCGCCAGTGACATCGCGTCATCACCCGCCCGATCCCGCTTCTTGGCTCCAAAAGTTGGGGGTGGTGGTGGCGATATCGCTCTCGTGATCCTCGACCGACCTCGACTGTGTTCGACATCATTATCCTACCCCTCCGCGTCCCACGATGGCCACGCCCTCTAAAGCTCATTCTAACTATCGTATTTTAACTGATTAGGAAATTTTATGAATTAGTACATGTTTCACTTGGTTATTGGCAAGAAATTTTATGAAAAGAATTTAATAGAGATTCTTTCGATCAAAGAGTTTTAAGTCTTCTATCTAGTTTACACAGAAAAGTACATCCATTCCCTAATACCTTTCATACCTATGCACTCTTCGGGCATTTCTGTCCGTTTCTAACCCAGGGTTATTTTCGTCATTTTCCTACAAGGGTATTTTCTTAATAAACCGAAGAAATTTGAAAACTTTAATAAATCAAAACATTTTGTAATTTCTAAAACTGAGGGGTATTTTTTGAGAATTTCTCAATTTAAAAGTATGGTAAAATTTTGAGAAACTAGGGGTAATTTGGTAATTTTGTCATTCGGGGGTAATTTTGTAAATTTCCAAAGTCAGTGTATATATTTTGAAATACAAGATTTTTGGCTACTTTTGCAAAGTAAGAAGATTTTATTGAAATCGGGGTAATTCGGTAATTCTAAAACCAAGGGCATTTTCGTAATTTTGCCAATAGGGGCATTTTGGTAATTTTGGTAAATCGAATATTTTGAAGATTTTTCCAAAATAAATTTTTACTATTATTGATAGGAGTATCATAACGATTTTTAAAACTTAGAGTTTTCATAAACAGGTTAATCCTTTCGGGTTTTATTTAGTATGTTTAATTTATGACCGAGTCCTCTTGGTTGGGGTGAACCGAAGCTACGCACTGTAGGATTCCTACGAAGAGGAGGTGAGTCACGAGGACTGCTTAAATACCAAGCTCTTCCGGATCCAATCCTAGACATGCGCACCAAGGTTACCACACCCTATCTCGGCGACTTGGTCACGGGTTGGTTTTAATTAGGCCATTAAAGTCTTATGAGTTTTGTTGGGGTGGACTAGTCCCAAGGTTCCACACCTATCATACTAACTACGCTCCCTACCTACCCTTCTACAATAATAATTCATACAAAAGTTAGAGGTACTTACCAGGCGGATTGGTGCCGAGACTCGGTACATGCTTATTCAAAACCAAAATATTTCAAATAGGCCTACTAAAACATTTTTGGGCCTTGGGCCCCACAATGAGCTTTGAACTGGCTCGATACCAATTTGTAACACCCCAAACCCGCCCAAACATTACGTAATCAATTTGGTTTGCTACAGAGAAAAACATTTTGAAAACTATTTAAAACCGATTCAAAATGCCCAAACATTTTGAATCACAACTGGTCGAATCGTGTAACAAGATGCTCACAAAGAGCTGCAGTAGTGTGCAACACATGCAGGATCATTACTGATCAAGATGGTCACAGGAACTATATAACAGGACGTTCGAGAGGGCTTATAACAGGATTATTCATCCGAGCTATATTCTATTTGCAACATATGCAGGACCACATTCTATATGGGAAATCATGTATCTATTAAATTTCATTATTCAAATGGAGCTTAGCATTTTCCGGACATTATCGAACATATGGTTATTTCATACATTTATATAATTCACATAAATACATACCAGACTCAATTCAATAATAAAAATAAACACAATTTAGTTACACGAACTTACCTCGATACTTGTTCGTGTATGATAATCTATTAATCCATCACATTTTCTTTTCCTCGATCTAACTCTTTATTTGGTCTTTCCGGATCTAAATAAATGAATTTAACATCAATTTAATCCATTTCATACTCAATTGAACTCAATTCACTTCCTAGGAAAAATTATCATTTTGCCTCTATACTTTTCATAAATGACAATTTTGTCCCTAAGCTCGGAAAATAAAATTCATGCAATTTAATCATTATTCCAAGCCTAACCGATTTTTATATGTCTTAATAGCATCCCATGAATTTCAAAAAATCAGAATTTTCCATGGGTTTTACAATTTTTCAGTTTAGTCACTAAATCATAATTCCATCAAAATTCTCTTTGTAAAAGTTGTTTAGCTATTTCTACCATAAGTTTCAAAATTTCAGCATATTCATCCATGGAAAATTTTTTATACTTTGATAACTTTTCAAATTAATCCCCAAAATAGATAAATTAAGCTACTACGAACTCAGAAATATAAAAATTACTAAAAACGGGACAAAAATACTTATCCAATTAAGCCACGAAAGTTTGCTTGAATGTTTTTCTCTTTCCTAGGGTTTCCATGTAGTTGGGGAAGAAGATGATAATAATAAGATGATATTTTCTATTTAATTTATTATCATCTTTTAATTTTTCCACTTTCCAATTTAGTCCTTTTCTTTTTCTAATTTTCCATGGATGATTCATCAAGAATATTTACTAACTCCATTTAATGGTCTAATTGCCATATAAGGACCTCAAGTTTTGAATTCCATAGCTATTTGATTCTTATAGCTACTAGAACTCAACTTTTGCATTTTTTGCAATTTGGTCCTTTCCACAATTAATCATGAAATTGGTAAAATTTTCTTAATGAAATTTTCTTGCATCATTTCTATCATATTGCAATTCACGCAATAATAATAAAATAAATTTTCTTTCTGACTCGGATTTATGGTCCCGAAATCACTGTTTCGATTTTACTAAAAATGGGCTGTTACAGAAAATGCATCTTGCAAGAAGCGGTTTTTGCTGATGTGTCTGAAAATGTGTTTTCTTTAATAAATTGATATATAAACTCCTTTGATCAGATGATTAAATGTTAGTGGTTTTATCTGAGTCTTGGGTTTGATTTTTCTCCTACTAACATTTGTATTTTTTTATTTCATATTGTTTTAAACTCTCTCTTTTAATTAATAAATACTTTATTTTCAAGTTTCTTAATTCATAATTTTAATTAATAACTCTTTTATTTTATATAAATAAATATGTATTATTTAATAAAATATTATTTGGTATATTTCATCATGTTAAAAATATTTTTAACTAATAACTCCTTTAATTATATATATAATAAAACATAATTTTGATTTTATAATAGTAGAATTTACCACTCCCACAATGTAGATGAAAAATAATGATATTTAAAATATTTTATATATAAAATAATAATAATATTTAAAATAATTATTTGATTTTATAATATTAGAAATCAACATACCCACAAAGTAGGAGGAGAAAATAAATATTTAATATATAAAGAAAAATATATCAAACAAATTAGTTTAAAATAAAATATATTTTAAAAATGATAAATAATAAATAAAGTTATTAATTAAAATATTTTAACATAATGATATATATAATATATCTTATTATATAATTACATATTTATTATTTTATTTATATAAATTAAAGAGTTATTAACTAAAAGGTGAATTAAAGAAAAGTTGAAAACAATATATTTGTTAATTAAAAACATGGAATAGAAAAAGATTTGAACCCGTGACTCAATATATTTAACTAAAAAATTAATTATGTCAAATTAGTAAAGAAAAGCATTTTGTAAAACACATTCTTTCTTCAAAATCGGACTATTTCCTAAATTTAGAAAGAAACGGCTTAAATCCCTAATTAATTTTTAAAATGACTTTCTTTCTAATTTACCCTATTATATGATATGTATATGAATTTTGTATGAAATATTTTTTATTTATTTATTTGCAATATTTATGATTATATGATATGCATATAATTTTTGGGTAAGTCACACAAGTAATCACTTAATTATAAAAATTTTCATTTTAGGTACCCAAAATAAAAAATTTACAATTTAAGCACTCACATTACATAGTTTAATCATTTTAATCACTCTCATTAAACCACAAACAAGACCGCTTTTAGTGTATGTAAGCTAATGTGACAGTTAGAAAAATCGATAATAATAAATTTAGCTCTCAACTTTTACATATGATAGCGATTTAGTTATAATTTTAAAAATTAATCCTCAAAATTTACAAATGGTCTCAATTTTATCATAATTTTAAAAATTCAAAAGAAAAAGTATAAAATAGATAAATATTTTTAAAATATAATAAATATTTATATTTTATATTAATATTAATATTAAATAAATAAAATTATATTAATATTTATATTAAATAAAATTTCATTAATAATGAAATAGAGATAGGATTACAATATTAACAACTAGTCGAAGATGTGAATAGCGGAAAGAGAGAAGTGAGTAATCCATAAATGGCAAAATGTACTCAGATTAATCTGTAAAATTTGGGGTTAAGGAATTAGGGTCTCATAAAATGTAGTTATATCTTAAATAAACGTAAAGTAAAGTAAGAAATGGAATCCAAATCACTTAAACCTAATTGCTTTGGGAAACACAGGTGAATCCTATGAGCTAATATTTTGAAGACCAATATTGCTGTAAAACCAAGAATGCTATTATTTTGTGTTTAATTTTATGTAAGATTTATATTCAAATGAATGTGATAGAATTTATGCAAATTTCTTTAAGTATATGGATTTCTAATTGAGCTTCCATTTGTTCTCCATTGGGTGTAAGCAATCTTTCATAACAGTGTTATAAGTCGATTTAACAGTATAATCAAAGCATCATGCCCTGCTACAGGATTCGGTGTTGGGTCCAGAATTTGATGAGAATACCAACACCCATTGACCCAGCAAGGCTTTGGTCAAACCTTAGCAAGGGATCTCCATTCTCCAAACAAAAAACACTTACTTCTCTAAATATCCACTCAGCAATCTTCTATTTAGCTCCAAGGATTTTAACCCAATTTAAGTAAAAATGACACATTTTGTTCCTTGAGACGTGGAAGACCTAGTCTCCTATTAGAGAGAAGTTGACAACAATCAATCCAATTAGCCGAGGCTAACTTATGACTAGCTGCAATACTCCTCATATAAACCCTCGGCCAGATTTCTCAACTTTAACATACCTATAATGTTATTCAAATTTTATTTAATTTAGCTACTAAATAAAAAAGATTCCATAAAATTGTATTTCGATTTAAATAACAATCACTTTTTGGATTCTTTAAATTGTTTTTATTTTTAAATTGTTATTTTTATTTAATGTAATTTCAATATTTATGTGGAATGGAAAATAATTTATGAACATGTTTTTTTTAAAATTTAATGAAATTTGAAGGTTACTTAATTTATATTTTTAAAATAAAGTTTTTAATAAAATAAATATATAGTTATTTATGTTATCAAATTGTTATTTTTTAAAGCAAGAAACAAATGATTACAAATTTTAAAAACATGTAACATAATTATTGAAACCAATATTATTAAAGTATTAAGAAATTTAATTTATTATTGTTTTCTATGTAATTTTTATACATAAAGGCATAAGTATTGATTTTTTTTTAAGTTTTAATAAGCTTAATAATAATATTTAAATAACAAGAGTCGACACATGTTTTTAACTTTAAATTTAGAAATATTTAATTAAATAAAATGTTTAAGAGACTAAATGTTGGAATTAAAAAACAGGAAAGTAAAGGTGAGTAAAACTTGATTCAACTCAAAAAATTAAAAAATCGATTTTCGAGTTAAATGAATCGAAGTTATTGATTATTTGAGTCAACTCAATTTTTTCAAATTTCGAGTTGACTCAAATAACTTAAATTTAGTTTTCGAATTCGAATAACTCAATAAACCGAATATCAAATTATAATATTTTACATTTTTACTCTAAACTTCCAAACCTCTTTACTTTCCTCCAAAACTTTTATTCCTTCCCACTTTCCCCTCAAAACTTTTACTCCTCTCCCATCCCACCCCCTCTTACCCCAAACCCATTCCCCCACCCCAAATTTTACTCTCCATTTACTTTCCCCAAAATTTTACTCTCTCAACAACTAAATTTTTTATTTTTCCCTAAACTTTTACTTCTCACCTTTTACCCCAAATCAAAAATTAAAGTCATCCAAAAAATCTCTAAACCTAAATAGTAATAATTTTATTTATATCTACTATTTATATTATAAAATTAAATTTCACATTTTTACTATTTATATTATTGAGTTATTTAATCATATTAAATCTTTATAATTTTTATTAAAATTGATTTATTGATGACGCTATAAAATATTTGTGTTAAAATTTTATGTTGGTATCAATTTCACATTTTATCTTTAAGATAACTTTTATTAAAAAATCACATTTTTACATTTAATACATTTTAATTTTAGAATACATAGTGACAATAATCACAAGAAAATTGAAGCAACTAAGCAAGCAAAGAAGCTAAATTGTATATAAAAGATTAATAAATAAATTATAAGGGATAGAAAAATAATAACAAATTTGATTATGGTGGACAAATTGATTACGGTGGGTGATAGTGATTATAAGGACCCAAAATTATTTTTTTTAAATTTAACTTGAACAAATATATTCTATTCGATTCGATTCGAGAAAATTTCAAATCAAGTTAGGATGATAAAATAGGATCCGTCAACTCGATTAACTCGAAATTTTTTCATTCGATCCGATCGAATGCTCACCCCTACAGGGAAGTATCGATATTTGTAAAGTTGGAAATGCAGAGGGACCTACTATGGGAATTTATACCCAAACTTTTATATATAAACGCTATGGGAAAGTGTATAATGAAATCGTTATATTAGCTACGCAGATTGAGAGATAATAAGGACTATTAATTTGAAAAATGGGAATTAAGTGAACTAATTTAAAATTATGCACGGATTGACTTGGGAAATTTAAAGGTAATCAATGTAAAATAAGAACAAATTTGACTATATTTTTCCTGTTTTGTATTTTGCTATATTGTATGAAAAAATTTATTAGTTATATGTATAAAGAAGTTAGTATTTATTGATAAATGATTAGGTATAATAGTAAGACACATTACACTTTTAAATGGGGAATGCAAATTCAAATCTTAAATATAATATTTTTGAGAAAAGCAATACGAACCCGAACATGAATTCTAAAATAAACATGCATAATATAAATAAATAAAAAAGAGTTAGTATTTACTTTTTGTCCACAAGCTTGATTAGAGATGTCACTTAATTTACCATAAAAATAAAAATAAAATTATTTCTTCATTTAACATTTTCAAATTTTCAAATTCTGATCTTAATATTTAGAGTTTTAATAGTTTCACAAAAGTGGTGCCTTTATGTACTATTTCGAAAATGGTCCAAATCTCATGAGTAGAATCTACACACCATTGAATATTGCATTCAAGGTCTTTGAGTTGTAATTGGTTGATTTGCTTTCGTTTGTTATCTAAGTGATTTCAAGTTTGACATTTGAACTCCATTAATTTATTTAGTATGTTGTCCCCAATCTAATAAAACATCCTTCCAAGCAATTTCACCAATTGATTTTGTGAAGGCTCTCATACATGTTTTCCAACAGGCGTAGTTAGAGCCATCAAGCATGGTGTCGTACACCATTTTTTTTTTTGGAAAACAACAAGGGGTTCGACTTTGGGTTTTAAAATGAAAAAAGGAGTCGCCACCAATCCTTTTTTGTTGAGGTGTGATCGGTCACCTCAGAAACGGTTATTTTTAATAAATGCTTTGATTTATCAAAACAACGATTTTGGTCTACGAAATCCAAAAAAATGAGTTCGAAGTCGGTTACACACGAGGAAGGGTTAGCACCCTCGATACGCCCAAAATTGGTACCAAAATGATTAATTAGTGTCTTAATGTCGGAAGTTTGAAAAGGTTTTAAAATACGGATCCTTTAAAAGGTATTAGGATATTTGAGATTTCTTTGTTCCGAGAGGGTACAAACATCACATCCAGCACGTTAGGACATGATATTCTAAACCTTCGTAATCAAAGCTATCTCATGATTTTACGAAGTTTATCAAAAGGATGTTTAGTTATTTAGTCAAACGGAAAACCGCAACCCAGCACGTTAGGGCACTATTCCCCGAATTCCTAAATACAAAACATTGTCTTTATTTTAAAACTTTTAAATGGAGTGTAGTAATTTTACAAAATACATCGTATCAGATTAAATCAAAGAAAAGGCTCGAGTCAAAACTTGAGATTTCTTTGTCCCTAAAAGATATAAACATCACATCCAGCTCGTTAGGACACAATGTTTTAATCTCTCGTAATTAAAGTCGTCTCATGATTCGCGAAACTTCGTAAACGGAATGTTAAGTAATTTAGTTAAACGGAAAATCGCAACCCAGCACCGTTAGGGCACTATTTTCCAATTCCTAAATACGAAACATCACCTTTATTCTAAAACCTTAAAATGAAATATGATGATTTTCAAAATATATTTTATGTAGTAATAATATGAAATTAAGAAAGATAAACGTAGATATAAATATAGTAAATATAAGAGTACTAATAATAATAATATGATAATGATATAAAACAATGATAATACTATGCCAATATGAATAATACATATATATAATATTAGTGGTAAAATAGAATAATAAAATTAGTGATGAAAATTAAATAATAAAATAATAAAATACAAGATAATGGTAATAATGTGAAAATAATAATATAAATGATAATCAAGCGAAAATAATGCATTAATACTAACAAATAATAATAAAACAATAATAATAATAAAATTGATAATAATATTAGTGATAATAGTAATATTACAAAATGATAGAAAATAAAAATAGTAGTAGAACAATGATAATAATAATGGTGGAAATAAAAGTAGAATGGAGAATGATAATAAAAATAACATTAATAAAAAATAATAAAATGATAAAATAAGATGATGATAATAATATTAATCATGGTAGTAATTCGAGGTAAATAAAATGTATATACAAAGGAATAAACAAAATATATATGTGTAAAATTCTAATATAATAATAGTAATAAAGATATTAACTAATAATAATAATAATAATATGATAATAATATAATAATAATACTAAATAATAGTAAAAGGAACAAAATCTCAAATTAACTAAAGAGGGATCGAATTGAAATTTAAATGTAATTTTGGGGTTAATTAAAACGCAAAAAACTTAATTATAAATTGGTAAAAAGCGGAGGGCTAAAAGTGCAATTAGCCCCTCCGACTAAACACGTGATCCCTTTAGGTACGGGTTGATTCGAGTCGGGTCGCTTTTAAACGACGCCTGCTTTTAGCGTTAGTAACCTAGCTAAACGACACTGCTTCGTGTCCATCATAAAATCCAAAATTTCTTTTTTAATCCTTTTGCACCCTCATTTCAAAAAATGTAACAGAGAGAAAATTTCCTCTCTTTCGTTTCTTGCCCGACGGTCAGCTTCTCACACTGCTCGTCGCACCACCGCCAGATCCGTGGCCGAGGTCGCAGAGAGGGCCTTTTGGCCCTGCTTTGAGCCGCTCCAATGAGCCCTCGTGTTCGTAAAGTCCTTCGCCGTTCTCCTTTTGATGTTTGTTTATAAACGATTTAAAGCAAATAAAACAAAATCTGAATAACAGAACAAAAAAAATAACCTTCAAAGTTCTTTTTTGCTTTTTCGATTTCTCTCTGTTCGTGTTTTTTGTTCTTGAATTCGGAAGATCAAAAGCCCCCCTTTTTTGTACAAAGAATTTTAACCGAAAAAAAAGGTCCCCCTCACATTGATGTTTCTTTGGTTTTTATAACTGAGACTGAAAAGAGAGAAAAACAAAACAATATGTTTTGCTACTGTTTACTTTATGTCATTTCTCCCTTTTTGTTTGTAGGTTTTCGGTGGTGCAAGTGGGAAGGCATGCGAAAGGCAGTGGAGCAGGTGGCCTCGGCAGGGGTCAGAGCAAGTGGCTGGTCAGAAGACTAGGAGTCAGAGGGCTAGGGGCGGCAGCAAGTGGCTAGGGTTTTGGTTGTTTCTGATTTGTTTAGTGGGCTAGGGTAATTGGGCTGATTGGGTTAGGTTTTGGGTTTGGTTAATTGGGTTTGTTGGGTTGTAAAAATGGGTTTGTTAGGTTGTAAAAAAATGGGTTAGGAGGGTTTGGTTTTGGTTGGGACTGATATGGGCTCGGGCAATTTGGGCTTCGTACAGCTGCCCCTCTTTGCTTATTATCGAGTAACGAGAATAGAGCAAAGACTTAAAGAAGCTCAATGTTGCCCGGTCTCCCCGAGTCTTGACTTTTCAGGTGCTCTTGTTCAGGTAGCGTCGCTCCTGCCCACCGCATCTTGTTGCTTTGATCCACTTCACTATAACCTTGAAAATAAGATTTGTAGTGATCTGTTTCATCGCAACTTCGGAAGATAAGATCTTCATCTTCGATTTGCCTCCCGCAACTTCGTGAATGTCAAATCTGCTATCCTCAACTGATTTCGCAAACTCGGGGATCACCAGACCGATGTCTCGATCCGCTTCCTGCAACTTCGTGAATGTCAAATCGCTTTCTTCAATCTGATCCCTACAAACTCGTGGATCACCGGATCGATGTATTCGATTTGCTTCCTCGCAACTTCGTGAATGTCAAAACCGCTATCTTTAATCGATCCCCGCAAACTCGTGGATCACCAGACTGATGTATTCGATCCGCTTCTTCAACTTCGTGGAATGTCAAATTTACTTTCTTCAATCTGATCCTCGCAAACTCGTGGACCACCGACCGATGTCTTCGATCTGCTTCCTGCAACTTCAGGAATGTCAAATCTGCTTTCTTCAATCTGATCCCTGCAAACTCGGGGATCACCAGACTGAATTTTTTTTGATCTGCTTCCTGCAACTTCAAGAATGTCAAATCTGCTATCTTCAATCTGATCTCTACAAACTCAAGGACCACCAGACTGATGTTTTCGACCTGCTCCATTGCAAACTCAAGGAGACCAGATCTGTTTTTGATCTCTAACTTGCTCCATTGTGACTTCAGGATAAGAATTCAGGGAGAAAAGATTCGTAGTCTCCATTTTCTCTAAGGGCTGATCCTCATTGTTAACTCAGGGAGGCGAGATTTGTAATCTCAACCTACTCCACTAGAACTTTGAGAAAATAAGAATTTAGGGAGAAGAGATTTGTAGTCTCTATCTTCTCTATTGAAACTTCAAAGAAATAATGATTGATCCTCATTGTTAACTCAGGGAGACGAGATTTATAATCTCAACCTACTCCACGAGAACTTCGAGGAAATGAGAATTCAGGGAGAAGAGATTCGTAATCTCCATCTTCTCTACCGAAACTTCAAAGAAATAAGAATTTATCCTCATTGTTAACTCAGGGAGACGGGATTTGTAATCTCAACCTACTCCACAGGAACTTCGAGGAAATAAGAATTCAGGGAGAAGAGATTTGTAATCTCCATCTTCTCTACTGAAACTTCAAAGAAATAAGAATTTATCCTCATTGTTAACTCAGGGAGACGGGATTTGTAATCTCAACCTACTCCACGGGAACTTTGAGGAAATAAGAATTCAGGGAGAAGAGATTTGTAATTCCATCTTCTCTCTGAAACTTCAAAGAAATAAGAATTTATCCTCATTGTTAACTCGTGGAGACGGATTTATAATCTCAACCTACTCCACAGAACTTCGAGGAAATAAGAATTCGTGGAGAAGAGATTTGTAATCTCCATCTTCTCTACTGAAACCTCAAAGAAATAAGAATTTATCCTCATTGTTAACTCAGAGAGACGGGATTTGTAATCTCAACCTACTCCACAGGAACTTCGAGGAAATAAGAATTCTGAACTTTTCAATTTGCTTCCTTACTATCTTCAGGAAAACTTCAGTCTTCAGTCTGCTCCACTACCATCTTGAGGGAACAAAATCTGAACTTTCCAATGTACTTCCTTACTATATTCGGAAGACTTCAATCTTCATCTGCTCCACTATCATCTTCTAGGAACAAAATCAACTTTTCAATTTGCTTCCTTACTATCTTCGTGAAGACTTCAATCTCCAATCTGCTCCACTATCATCTCTAGGGAACAAAATCAACTTTGATATTGCTACACCGTTTTTAAGGAACCCATCTCTTAGAATTAATTTTATGTGCTTATGCTTATGTAAATGGTAAGGATGCTATGATCAGAATGACTCAAAGCCTCCTAACTACATGTGTTATGGATGACACTTTCATGAATGCAGAATGTCATGAGAATGGTCTTTTTACAATGATTAGGATGCAATGATCAGAATAAATCGAATGCTCCTAGCTAAATGACAATGGATGACATTTGCATGAATGCAGAATGTCATGAGAATGGTCTTTTTATGATGATTAGGATGCAATGAGTCGAATGCTCCTAACTAAACGTGCTTTGAAATGATGTATGAATGCAAAATGAAATGATCCCTTTTTTAAATGCTTAGGGTCGTCATTGCTCGTAGTTCATTAAGTTTCTATCATTGATGCGTTATTATGCTTTCTCGTTCAGCCAGTATCTTTGATGGAAAACCCCCCAAAAAAATGATCATATTCTGCTCAACAAGCTTACCCATTGTGATTTCGAGTCCGCTCCAATCGCACTTCGGGGATATAAAGTTTGTACCTCTCACTGCAACTTCAAGAGAATAACATTTGTTTCCTCCCATCCATCCTACTGCAACTTCAAGGCGTAGGATTTGTATCATCTCAACCACTCCACTATGACTCAGGGTATAGAATTCGTAACTTATCCAATCAATTTGGTCTACTACACCTTCCATTCTCTGGGTGTCATGACCAGATGTATATGCCTGATATATGCATGAATGCAGAGCATGATTTTTCTTTTCTCAGGAATGATCCCTTTGTACAGTTGGGTTGGCATTGCTCGTTATTTGTCAAGGTTGTATCACCGGCGAAATGTCTTGTCTTTTTGTTCAACCAATAAAAGGTCCAAAGAGATAATCATCTTTCTCCAATATTTCCAAACCTTAAGCTAAGTGAGTTTTAAACAATAGTCTTGTTTCAAGTCCTTGTATTATTTAGAAGCTTCCAGAGTAATATGCAAAACTCTTTTTATGAAAGTATTATTAGTCCACTAATCGTTATTTCAATGCAAAATGCCCAAAAAGATTGTAACAATGGACAAAAAAAGAAATTGATTGGGGCATAGCTCAAACAAACAAGTTAATCAAAGCTAGCAAATGCAATTAAGAAGGAAGTTTATCGGTGGTGTTTTGAAAGGAATAAAATAACCACAAGTAACAAAAATGGGTAAACGAAACTAAGTGTCCCGGATATCGCACTTGAGCTTCTCTGCTCCAACTTCTTGAGGACTATTTTAAGCTTAATACGTGTTTAGGGGATCCAGTACTTTGTCGATGCCCCAAGACGTAACATACTTCTTCGACGTAGCAAGACTATCAGATGCCCTACTTTCGATCAAAATTTTGAGTCGCCTTCTCGGGTTTTCAACTCAAATACCCTTTGGTCTCAAAGTACCATTTATGGTTTTCACATTGGCCTCTCCTTTTTCTTTTTTCTTTTCCTTTTTCGTGTTTTTCGTTTTTTGTGTTTTTTGTTTTTTTGTTTTGTTTTTGTTTTTATTTTTTTTGGAAAACTTTTTTTATCAAATCTGAACTCACCGGATTAAGCGTGTCCTTGCCATCTATCTTGGTTAACACCCATTTTTCCCTAGAACAGCCTTCTTTCTTTGTATAAGGCATTTACTTTTTCTTTGGAGTTCTTTTGGATAAGAAGAATCTTTCTTAATGTTAGGTCCTCTTCCTGAAATTCTCTTGAGTGAACCTTTTTGTCATATGCCTGTGTCCGTTTTTGGTACATTTGACCATGCTGAGTACTTTCAATCAAGCTTACTAGAGGCATTCTGCTTCATCTAATTTAATCCAAGCTTAGAGAAAAGGAATCTTATCTTCTAACAATTGTTTCCCTTTCATAAACCAATGGGAAAGATGCCCCGACAAAAGTCCTGGCCAACATTCAAGGAACTTAAAGGGTAAATGGTAACTTCTCTATACCAACCTTTACAAGTCTCAGTCATTTTTTCAATAAAAATCTTGAATGTTTTTTTGAATTTGATGACTCCCGACTTTGTAATTTTGGCATATGAAGCGACCTTCACCCTCTCAGTGAGGTAACCAACGACCATGAATATGAATCGATGTTGGCTAAAAGCTTTTGAGGAGACTGGCTTGTTAACATCCATGCTTCATATAGGGAGAATAGAGGAGGCATAGTCTTCCTCGATTTGGCATTTTATGGCATAACAGATGCAATTTCCCTTTCTTGGTGAACCAATAGCTTAAACCTCTTGATTAGCTAGGCTGTTGTAAAACATGGGTTCTTTAAACCCCAACCTTAACAGCATACCCATGTTTTAGTAGTTTGGCATGCCTTGATATGACCGTGCGAAAACATCTTGAATTCCTGAAAATAACTCAACGATGCCTTGCCTTATTCTCGCGAGGAGCTACGCTTCAGTCTTCATCTCCTTCGTTAGTTCATAGCGCCTGCTGACACTTCATAAGGTAGGATCTATCATTAGGGAAGTAAGTTGCAATCTTTGTCATCTTCAAAGCCCTTAGATCCCTCTAGATACATATCTCACTAAAAAGGGAGTTAGTAATAGTGTCGCTCATGTCATTGATATCTGGAGGCCCATTGTGGGTAGAAAATCCAATAAATGATTCTAAGGGTGATTATTAGTATGACATGGTCATGAATAAATATTTACTTAGAAAGATGCATTTGATTGAAATAAAAATTCTGGACACAAGCCTACTTCGCAAAAGGACTCTTATTGCCTCTAGGCTTAAAGCAACAAGTGTGTTTTGTACATTACTCTAGATTAGCTTTAAAAATACATGTTTCTTCCATATCTCATTGTTCAAAACACTCCCAAGTATATAAAGGCGGATGCTCGAAAACTTTTATTCCTCGGTTCTCTTCTGCACACCATTGGCGTTCGATCCCCGATTTCTAGGTTTCTAATGACTTCTTTTAAGGAAACGCAACTCTCCTGCCCCCAGTTTCAATTACCACTGCTCCGTCATCGAACTTCACAATACCCATGTTGATGAGATTTTCCACCAATTTCTTGAAAGTAAGGCAATTTTCTATCGAATGGCTCGTGATCCGTGGTACTCACACTGAGTGTTTGGGTCATACCATTTTGGGTATGGAGGTTGTATTAGTTTTGGATATTGGAGGGACACAACGTGTGCATCAAATAAACTTTGATACAACTCCTTATACGTCACGAGGATTGACGTAAATTGGAGTTTTCAATGTTTTTCCTTGTGCGAGATTCTTTCCTTGATGAACCTTGATACTCGATGAGTCGCCATTTTTGGTGATTAACGGTAATTAACTTTGGGTCCCCCATGTTTATATTATTCACCTCGTCATCCTTTTTTCTAGGAGTAGACCTTCTAGTGGTTTCCTCTGCTTCAATCTTGCCGCGATCGATCGCATGTTCGATCATTTCCCTATACATTACCATGTCGTGAAGCTCTTAGTGGTACTCCCTATCATATGGGTTATGAAAGGAGCCTTGTGGTGTTGATGAAGAGCATGGTAGTTTCTTTTTTAAGAGGGGTAGTTGAACCTGCATGGCGACCTCTCTCCACCTTTGCCGTATTATCCTAAACTCTCATTTTGTCTTTTTCCATGCTTTGCAAAGTAATTCTATCCGGTGCCATGTCCGTGACATGATTGTATTGATTCATAAAGGTTTGGGCCAGTCTCCAAGAACTAATTTGATGACGGCTCAACCGATTATACCATTTAGATGTTGCTCCCGCCAGATCGCTCTTGGAAGCAATGAATTAGCAATGGTCATTGTTAACGCATCAGTCATTCTCCCAAAAACATAGTTATGTGAGCCTCGGGCAAGTAGTCCCATTGTATTTTTCAAATTCAGCATTTTGAACTTTGGCGGAAGTACCAAGTCCGGACCAAACTTAAGTCCTTAGCGTCTACCCCGTAACGATGGTTAGCCGTTTCTATTTTTTTAAACTTTCTTCTAGCCACTTGCAACGGTTCTCAAGTTGCTTTGACAAATCTATTTTTGCCTTGTCCATTTCTGCTAGTTCATCAAAATCGGGGACTACAGGGTTAGCGGACTTTCCTTAGGTTAGTACCGAACCATCCAGAGGTGGGTGGTATCGCACACCAACCTCGATATTGTGATCTAATAGTAACAAAGTCCTTTGGGGATACACCTCCGGTGGCTCTTGGGTATTAGGCGGGGTAAAACCCGGAGGGTAAACAGGATCGTCATTATCATTTCCCAAACTAGTAGCAACGCCCTTTCCTTTCTCACGTTCATTGGCCAACAACTGCGCCAACTGATTCATCATGTTACTCTAAGATTCCTGCATCCGTTCTATCATGTCCTGTTGTATCTTGATTAATCGCTCTTGCATCTGCTCCTGTATTTCCTTTTGCACTTGTTCTAGTCTTTCCATTCTTTGATCCATGATTTCTAGGTTACTGAAATAACTTCACCTAATTAGAGTCTTTCTACAAATTTTAATGCATGTGATATGATGCAATGCAAATGCATGAAATGCAATGCAAATGCATGGAAGGAATGCAAAAAGAAAGAGATGCGTTGATTATGAATTCAATTCCATTAGAAGAACTTTTCTAGAAAATACATTTCTTTACATAAAACGGATTGCATATACGACTTTATCCTCATAGTCCAGGTGAAAACACCAATCCTCTTCTTCGTATCCGGATGTTATGGTCGTGCCCCATGAACTTTCTCAATGGATACCTATTCTAGCTCTTTGTTGCTTGATCCAGGTCGTACCTCTTCGCTCACTTATCTTTCGCGATGTTTATAAGCTTCTTTTAGAAAATGGAGATATGATAACTCTCGAATAATCTTTGTCAGCTTGAATCCTCGGGCAAAGTCTTGTATTCTTCGTGGGTTATCATCCTCTCGTTGTTTACGGACTATGTTCGAACGATCGTATTATAATCCACTTTATCAAGTAACACATTTCCTTATGATAAACTCTTCTATTTAGCAATCGAATATGAATCAACACCTCCCTGCTAAGATGATGCGGTGTGATGCAATGCAATACAATCACAAACAAAACAAAACACGTTAGCATAGGAGAAATAAACAAAATAGAGTACCTATCCAGGTGACCACTAGGGGTTTAACATAGTTCTACCTAAGGTGGGCTCTTAGGGTTCACTACATGTGGTTTGGTTCTAAGGTAAGGGTACCCGAACTAGCAGATTCCTCGATCTTCACCCATTATAGGCTAATATAGACCGAGTTCAGTTCAGGGGAATACATTTCCCTATGGCTGCACGGAGATGAAAATCTCACGAAGACATAGGTACGGATGTATCCTGAAAGCGATCCACTATCCTGGGCGGAGGTGAAAACCTTACGAAGGAGTAGCTTCTCACTCCCACATAAAGGTGTGACCACAACGGTCATGCAATGCAATGCCGAAATTAAAACAACATGCAATAAAAGGATTGTAATTTTCAAATCAAACTTTCAAACTTCTGACAAAAGACAGAAAATAATCAATTTATGGCTTGACTTTCTAAAGAAGTCCCCAGTGGAGTCGCCAAGCTGTCGTAACCATTTTTTTTGGAAAACAACAAGGGGTTCGACTTTGGGTTTTAAAATGAAAAACCGGGAGTCGCCACCAATCCTTTTTGTTGAGGTGTGATCGGTCACCTCGTAAACGATTATTTTAATAAACAGTTTGATTTATCAAAACAACGATTTTGGTCTACGAAATCCAAAAAACAAGTTCGAAAGTCAGTTACACACGAGGAAGGGTTAGCACCCTCGATACGCCCAAAATTGGTACCAAAATGATTAATTAGTGTCTTAATGTCGAAAGTTTGAAAAGGTTTTAAAATACGGATCCTTTAAAAGGTATTAGGATATTTGAGATTTCTTTGTTCCGAGAGGGTACAAACATCACATCTAGCACGTTAGGACATGATATTCTAAACCTTCGTAATCAAAGCTATCTCATGATTTTACGAAGTTTATCAAAAGGATGTTTAGTTATTTAGTCAAACGGAAAACCGCAACCCAGCACGTTAGGGCAGTATTCTCCGAATTCCTAAATACAAAACATTGCCTTTATTTTAAAACTTTTAAATGGAGTGTAGCAATTTTACAAAATGCATCGTATCGGATTAAATCAAAGAAAAGGCTCGAGTCAAAACTTGAGATTTCTTTGTCCCGAAAAGATATAAACATCACATCTAGCTCGTTAGGACACAATGTTTTAATCTCTCGTAATTAAAGTCGTCTCATGATTTGCGAAACTTCGTAAAGGGGATGTTAAGTAATTTAGTTAAATAAAAAATCGCAACCCAGCACGTTAGGGCACTATTTTCCGAATTCCTAAATACGAAACATCACCTTTATTCTAAAACCTTAAAATGAAATATGATGATTTTCAAAATATATTTTATGTAGTAATAATATGAAATTAAGAAAGATAAACGTAGATATAAATATAGTAAATATAAGAGTACTAATAATAATAATAATATGATAATGATATAAAACAATGATAATACTATGCCAATATGAATAATACATATATATAATATTAGTGGTAAAATAGAATAATAAAATTAGTGATGAAAATTAAATAATAAAATAATAAAATACAAGGTAATGGTAATAATGTGAAAATAATAATATAAATGATAATCAAGTGAAAATAATGCATTAATACTAAAAATAATAATAAAACAATAATAATAATAAAATTGATAATAATATTAGTGATAATAGTAATATAACAAAATGATAGAAAATAAAAATAGTAGTAGAACAATGATAATAATAATGGTGGAAATAAAAGTAGAATGGAGAATGATAATAAAAATAACATTAATAAAAAAATAATAAAATGATAAAATAAGATGATGATAATAATATTAATCATGGTAGTAATTAAGAGGTAAATAAAATGTATATACAAAGGAATAAACAAAATATATATGTGTAAAAATTCTAATATAATAATAGTAATAAAGATATTAACTAATAATAATAATAATAATATGATAATAATATAATAATAATAATACTAAATAATAGTAAAAGGAACAAAAATCTCAAATTAACTAAAGAGGGGATCAAATTGAAATTTAAACAGAATTTTGGGGTTAATTAAAAACGCAAAAAAACTTAATTATAAATTGGTAAAAAGCGGAGGGGCTAAAAGTGCAATTAGCCCCTCCGACTAAAACACGCGGATCCCCTTTAGGGTACGGGTCGGATTCGAGTCCGAAATGCTTTTAAACGGCGCCGCTTTTGGCGTTGGTAACCCTAGCTAAACGACACCGCTTTTGTGTCCATCATAAAATCCAAAATTTCTTTTTCTAATCCATTTGCACCCATCATTTCAAAAACAAAAAGAGAGAAAATTTCCTCTCTTTCTCATTCGTGCTCGACGGTCGGGCTTCACACTGCTCGTCGCACCACCGCAGATCCGTGGCCGAGGTCGCGTGGGAGGGGCCTTTGGCCCTGCTTTGAGCCTGCTCCATCGAGCCCGGTGTTCGTAAAGTCCTTCGCCTTCTCTTTTGATGTTTGTTTATAAACGATTTAAAGCAAATAAAATAAAACTGAATAACGGAGAACTGTAAAAAATAACCTTCAAAGTTCTTTTTTGCTTTTTTGATTTCTCTCTGTTCGTGTTTTTTGTTCTTGAATTCGGAAGATCAAAAGCCCCCCCTTTTTTTACAAAGAATTTTAACCGAAAAAAAAAGGTCCCCCTCACATTGATGTTTCTTTGGTTTTTATAACTGAGACTGAAAAGAGAGAAAAACAAAACAATATGTTTTGCTACTATTTACTTTCTGTCATTTCTCCCTTTTTGTTTGCAGGTTTTCGGTGGTGCAAGTGGGAAGGCATGCGAAAGGCGGTGGAGCAGGTGGCCTCGGCAGGGGTCAGAGCAAGTGGCCGGTCAGAAGACTAGGAGTCAGAGGGCTAGGGGTGGCAGCAAGTGGCTAGGGTTTTGCTTGTTTCTGATTTGTTTAGTGGGCTAGGTAATTAATGTGATTAGGTTAGGTTTTGGGTTTGGTTAATTGGGTTTGTTGGGTTGTAAAAATGGGTTTGTTGGGTTGTAAAAAAATGGGTTAGGAGGGTTTGGTTTTGGTTGGGACTGATATGGGCACGGGCAATTTGGGCTTCGTACACATGGGGTCTCAAGATGGTTGTTCCTTCCAAGTTCCATCTCTTGAGCAATTCAATGCCAACATCTTTATTTAATTCGTCAAGTGTTTAGCTTCGATACCACTAGAAAATTCATTGAAATTGATTGTTAGTTGCATTTTCAATTGTAACTAGATGAACAATGAAAAGAGTAAAATAGATATGAACATAAAAATTATTTACGTAGTTCAAAAGTTTTTTCTACATCTATAGGGTATTCGAAGATTGTATTTCACTATCAATTTACAGTATAATATGTTATTTAATATCATTATGGTATTAAATAAAAAAATTATCGAAATATTATACATCGACTAGTGCATGAATATTTTATAATTGAAATTTATTCATTTGATATTTGTGAACATTTTTATATACATATTAATAAATCTGAACAACACATCGAAACAAATTAGCACACACCAGTTATGATAGAAAAACCAAACATCCATCGATGTGGTATTGACTACATTGATAAAGATACCACTCCTTTTTTATTTTCTTTGCCAAGCATTAGATGTCATCAATTGATCCGAAACATGCATAGAGGTGACAAGTTGAATAACAATTCAAGTATCAAATTTATTTTTAATTTTTGTAAAATTAAATATTAAGAATTTGACTATTATTTGGATTTGAATTTTAAAATTATTATCTATTGCAAATTTAGAGCGAATGGGACAAATACTCTATATACATACATTATCCAAATCGATTAATAATAATCAATGATTAGATAATTTTGATTTTATATATAAAATATAAAAATTAAGCATATTCTAAATTTGATTTTTGCGGATAGGAAATTTTATTTTATTTGGATATCATATGATTAGTAATATTTGAATCATATTGGAATTTGAACAATAATATTAAATGATATTTAGAGAAATTTACAAATTATAATTAAAAATAAATAAAAATCCGACATATTAGGAATCATATTATGTGGATTAAGATTCCATGAAATTGAGTAGCGTTTTATTACTGAAAGCCGAATAGGCCCAATGCCACCCCGTCGTAACGGCCAGCAAAGCCCCAAAACAAAATTATGAAATAGAAATCAAGTAAGAAAGATCGTATAAATTACTCCCCCTTTAACCGCAACTCGAAGAGTTTAGCTTCTGCGGCTAAATTCGCCATTAAAGCCCTTCTGCTCTCATCTCGACTCCTGCTCTCATGGCCAAGCCTTCCCAGCCTTTCCTCCAACTCAATTCCCTCCCCTCCATCAAGCAACAACCTCTTCCATCGCCGCTGTCCCAACCACCGCCGGAACCCCTTCTTCAACCGTTAGCGGTTCTCAAAACCGAACCGGAGCATCAACAACAACCGCCATCTCCACCACCGCAGCAACAACATGGGAAACCCCATTTCTTGGAATTCATGGACGACCTTGCCTCCCTCTCCTCCGCAATCCACGCTTTCCAATGTAGATTCGACGACTTAACCAAATACCTCGATTTCATCAACCAAGCCATCGACTCCAAATTGTATGAATCGCAACAACAAAAACGCCCAGAAATTGAAACCCAATCCCCTCCCAAAGCAACGGAGACTGATGGTGAAACGGAGAAAAAAGGACCCGACACGGCTTCTCCTCCGAAATCCTCGCTTTCTGAAATTCAAAGCCTCTGCGAGACGATGTGTAGTAAAGGACTCCGTAAATACATTGCCACCCATTTATCGAACGTTCCTAAGCTTCGAGAAGAAGTTCCTGAGGCTCTAAAGCTTGCCCCAGAACCCGCCAGATTGGTTCTTGATTGCATTGGGAGGTTCTTTCTACAAGGAATAAAGGCTTATGATAAGGACTCGCCCATGATTCCGGCAAGGCTAGCTTCGGTTTTGGCGTTGGAGTTTTTCCTTTTGATGATGGGAGGGTTTCACGCTGAAGGTAAGGTTAAGATTGCAGGAAACCTTAAGGCAGAAGCGGAGAATGGAGCCATTGCGTGGCGCAAGAGGTTGATTAACGAGGGTGGATTGGCTAAGGCCAGTGAAGTTGATGCTAGGGGCTTGTTGCTTTTCGTTGCTGGTTTTGGGATTCCAAAAGTGTTTCGGATTGAGGACTTGGGGAATTTGCTGCGCTTGTGTAATCTCAGGGCTATTTCGGATGCCTTAAAGGCCTCTCCCGTACTCCCTGATAAAATGCCTGGTATTTGCACGTTATTGCTTATAAAGTTGTGATTTGATGGATGGAGCGTTATTGTTCGTATATAGTAGTTAAAAAATGTATTTTGACGCCTGCTTTTTAGTTTTCAAAGTATGAAGGCCTAATCTGTTCAAGGAGTTTGAATTTTGCCATAGTTTTATGTATATTATAATCCCATAGGTTCATGGTGGAGCGGAGTGGAGTTCTTAGCAAATGAATTATGAACTACCATTTTAACTATAAACTTTATATCCTTTGTTTTTGAGCCTTAGAATCTGCTTTTAGCCTTTGGCCTGCTCTGAGCTACCCCAAGATTTTGTTATAGTCATGCCTGGAGATAAGTAGATTACTCTATCATTTAGATGATGTTTGGTCTTACTTTATATAGCTAGAAGATTTGGTTTCTAAATGAACTGCGATTCCTACATAATGAATTGGTGATCTCAGTTAATGGATAGAGAATGTTAAAGGTTTGGAGGAAGTTAGCTGCTAGTTAAATGGTGGATTTTTTGAATACAAGTGGGGTCTAGAGAAAGAGGCTTTATTGGTGCGTGTAGATTAGGTTCTGTACACTTCTTTTTGCTCATGATGTCTCTGTTCTTATAGGGCAAGACTTCCTTATTTGAATCTTCTTGATGTTATGAGAGTTTCATGATATTGAGGGGGCAGCAGGGCTATGTGCCCAATGGCCTTTTCTTGTAGATAAAAATAGCTGGGAAGAATGTATTTAACCTTTCAAAGGAGAATTCTCATAGAAATTGAACATCCTTTTCTTTATCTTATAAAGGCTATGATGAACTAAATATGGCTGCATCTGATTTGTAATTGATATGATTATTATTAATAATTTTTTTCATTGGGAGTTGGGATGGATGGTATTGGGTCTTATGATACTTTTGTCTGCTTTAGATATCATAGAGGTTATGGCGAAGAATGGAATGCATGTTGAAGCTGTTGATGTTGCTTCCATCTTTGGGCTTGAGGATAAATGCTCCCTTAAGAAAATTTTGACTATATTCTTGCAAGAGTCTGCAAAATCATTCAAGAGGGCAAAGCAGGAAGCGCAAAATTCTCCCTTTGCACTGGTATTGTCCTTTTAATCTGCTGTCACACTATCGTCATGTATACATTTCTTTAATATTGCATTGATCTTATCATCACTTTGCAGAGAACGGCTAATGAAAGGCAATTAGATGCTCTGAAATCCGTAGTCCGATATTCGGAAGATTGCAGTAGTGATGTAGCAAAGTTTCTTGGTTCGTGGCAAATCGAAGAGAAGATAGTCAAGTTGGAAGAAGAAAATGCTGAACTGCATAAAAGGATAGAGGATAGGAAAATGATACCAAAGAGAAAACTAGATGAAATGGGGTCCTCGAGTAGGGTTAAGAGTCAAGAAATGAAACGCTCACGGTTTGCCACCATAGGGTCACCCTTGCCTAATTCTTCTCATGTCAATGGGTTGCATGAGCAACGTGCTACTAGTCTCACTGAAGGCATTAGGTTGTACGAAAGTGCTATTTCTGGTCGTGTCGCCACTAGTTATCCTGCTGCCTCAGCTGTACCGCATGGACTAACTGTTGGTTCTTTACCTAGAAATGGAGTTGCCCAGATGGTAGGAATAAATGGTGTTGGAAGCACCAGTATGATGACGAGCATAGGTGCCATCTCAAGAAGTTCTTATTCCAGGGCTCATGGGGAGATTGAAGTCAATAAGGCTGAGCAAACGATTAGTAGTGCTCTGCCATATGGAGGACGGCGACAACACTCAGGTGGGCAATCTGCCACATCCATGAGATTCGCTAGTTTATACGGGTCATCCGCATCTATAGAAGGCTTTGTTGGTTTGCCCGATACTACTGACAGGACATCAGCAGATCTATATCGGTTTGCTGATTCTATAGGGGAAAATGAGTCTTACACCAGTAACTCTCACCGGACTAGCACATTGCCAAATGTTGCGCCTGTCCGTCAGTCATCCTATATGTATTAGTAAATAATAGTACCTAGTTGTGTCTTTCATTTCACTTAATAGATTATAGAGAGAGATTAAAATCCTCTATGTTCTTTTTGTTCCTTTCGAGCCAGGAGGATACTTAATCTGATTATTTATTTATATTTATAGCAATGAAGGCAATTTGTTGAACCGGATAAGCCAATGTTATTGTTTTGTGTTCAACTTGGCTTGTCAGAGGAGTTTGTTGTTTGGAGAGGTCGAACTGTCGTACTGGTTGGGGTCATGGATCACCATCTTCTGCGAAAAGGCATGTAAAGGCCAACGGCTGCCATTTCTTTTCTTGAAACACCATTTGGTACTTTTTAATAATCAAAACGACTTGGCGTTGTTTTGATTCCAGTTTCAAGCAATACTTTCGGAGGAAATCCCAGAAACATCGCTTCCAATGTCTTCCGTGCCTTTGCAGTTGTCCGGATTTCTCAATGGAAACACCATTGAAGTTGAGGGTGACACTGGGAATTTGCAGTTCTCTTTCAAATTCAATATCCTGCATAACAAATACTCTCCCCATAATCAAACTCACTCCCACTTTCCGAGTTTGAATTCCATGGAGAATAACATGTCTTGCCGGAATTCAAGTTCCTCTTCCTATCAAACTCCCAAAAGAGGACAACAAATAGAAAATCAGACTCTAGAGATTGAGAACCATGGGGTTGAAATTGAAAATAACGTAGAGTCAGAGACAAGTAAGAGAGGGAGTATAATGACAAGGCTAAGGAGTGGGGCGATATCTCAGGTGAAGTACAGTTTCCCTCGGATTTCTGGGGAGAAACCTAGTAGGACAATGAAAGAGAAGAGGAAAAAGAAAGAAAGGGCAGACATTATGCTCGACAAATTGCTTCAAAGGCGTACTTATCCTGTTAAGCCATGCAATTCCTATGTATTCTTTGTAATGGCCAGTTGGGATTCGGTTCAATCTTCTTCTTTTGGTGACGCAAGCAAAAGACTAAGCCAGATATGGTGCAAACTTCCCCGTAAGCAGAAGAAGGTTCTGCTTTTGAAATCTCTCTCAACACGTATGCTAACAATCATAATGTTGTTTTGCAACTATCATTTAACTCCCCGCTCTCAATCGTATGTTTGCAGATATACGAGGACATAGCTCGAAAAGATAGCGCAAGGTATAAGAGGCAGTGCATGCTTTTGAATTGCAATGACCAGGACGTGCTCAAGGCATAAATCCCGCAAGACAAGGACACAGTACCAAACAGGATATTTGAGATGAGTAGTTGTATTGATTTCTGACATTTTTATGTATGGGAAGACATTTAAATTCACTTTGATTTTAATATAAATATTTTAGATATTTAAATTTATTCCCAAAATTTAGGTTAACATGTTTTTTTTTTTAAAAAAATTTATTATAGCTTCCACTATATGACTATCTAGATTTATTATTTTCATCTTTGGAATAAATCGATCTACCATGCTTTAAGTAGGATTACTTTCATTTATTCTAATAGATTATCTTATTGAAACTTTAATTCAAATCAAAATATTAATTGGTATATAATATTTGGTTATTCTCGTTAGCTTAGTAAATGCAACTAATAGTTAACTTGTAATAAAGTGAATTATTGTTTGAACTTCTAGTTTTAATTACTTTTTATGATGATCTAGAAAATAATAATTCATTCCGAGCAATTCATCCAATTATTATGTTTCTCCCCCTAATGTTGGAAAATTTGTCAGAACAAAATAGTAATCGCCAACTCATATCATAATTAGGTCCCCAATTTGTTCAAAATATCTAATAATTAAAGGAGATTCATGACTAATGTATATTCACAACTTCTTTGAATACCCATTTTGTGCATTATGGTGGAGTAACATGAACTTATATCACACATTTAAAAATTATAAAATGGGAATTGTTTGGCTTTGACAAAAAACCAATTGTAATGGGGAGTATTTATCATATAACTTAATGACATGATGTGTACAAATGCTGACACATGAAAAATCTCATATCCTTGGACAAAAAAGTTTTGTTCTCAATAGTAATGATTTAGCTACTAACTAGAGTCATTTAATCATTAATTCTATTAAACTATTTTATATGTATAAATAACAAGCTTTGTGATAGTTATTCGTATCGACAATCTAACATATATTAACCATTGAAAGCCTCAGTAATAAATGAAAGTTTTCAAGAGAGCATTTAATAAAACTGTTATTGTATTTATTAACTAAAGAACTCAACTTAAATAGAGAAAAGAGTCCTAACCTAATTGGAAATAATTCCCTTATTCGATAAACTACTAAAAGATAAAATAAAATATTTGTAGAATATCTCTAAGATTTATCTACCTAAATAAGGTTTATCTATCTAAATAAATTTAAAATATATCCCCAAAATATATGGGTTTACATATTTCAACACCCTCCCTCAAGTTGGTGCATATATATCAATCATGCCCAACTTACTTACAAGAAAATCAAAACTTGTCTTAGAGAGCCCTTTGGTGAGTATGTCAGCAATCTGTTGTTTTGAAAGAACAAAAGACATGCACACTTGGCCTTCTTCAATCTTCTCCTTGATAAAGTATCTATCAATCTCAACATGTTTAGTTCTGTCATGTTGGACTGGGTTGTGAGCAATACTAATGGCAGCTTTGTTATCATAGTACAACTTCATTGGTGAAGTTATTGGTTTCCTCAGCTATTCCATTATTCTCTTTAACCACATCATTTCACAAATTCCTTGAGCCATTGATCTAAACTCAGCCTCTGCATTACGTCTTGCTACAACACTTTTTTTTTTTTTGCTTCACCAAGTCACAAGGTTTCCCCAAACAAATGTACAATATCCTAATGTAGATCTTCTATCTGTTATTGAGCCTGCCCAATCTGCATCTGCATAAGCTTCAATTCCTCTTTGTTCGAATTTCTTAAAGAATAAGCCATTTCCAGGTGAACTTTTCAAGTATCTCAGAATCCGAAACACTGCTTCTTCATGTTCCTCCATTGAGGAGTGCATAAATTGACTCACTAAGCTCACTGCAAAAGCTATATCTAGCCTTGTATGTGATAAGTAAATTAACTTACCAACTAATCTTTGGTACTGCCCTTTATCAACTAATTGACCTTCTTTATTTCTAAATTTTACATTTGGATCAATTGGTGTGTCAGCTGGGCAGCAACCACTTATCCTAGCCTCTTTTAAAAGATCAATCACATATTTTTTCTAAGAGGAAACAAGACCCTTCTTTGATCGAGCAACTTCCATTCCAAGAAAGTATTTCAAAGGAACCAAGTCTTTGATCTCAAACTCCAATGTTAGATGCTCTTTGAGACGCCTTATTTCATCCACATCATCTCCTGAAAGAATGATATCATCTACATCAACTATAATAACTGCTATTTTACCTCTTTGTGAGTGTCAATATAACATTGTGTGATCAGCTTGACCTTGTAAGTAACCTTGTTTTTTAACAACTTGAGTGAACCGTTCAAACCAAGCTCGAGGAGACTACTTTAGACCATATAAAGATTTCTTGAGCTTACATACTTTAGTTCCAAATTTTTCTTCAAAACCTGAAGGAGGATCCATGTAAACTTCTTCTTCAAGTTTCATATTTAGGAAACATTCTTCACATCTATCTGTTATAAAGACTAATCAAGATTAACAGGAATTGATAAAAGAACTCTAACAGAATTTAATTTGGCTACTAGAGCAAATGTTTCAAGATAATGTATCCCGTATATTTGAGTGTACCCTTTAGCCACCAGCCGAGTTTTGTATCTTTCTAAAGATCCATCCGGTTTGAATTTGGTTGTGAACACCCATTTGTAGCCCATTGATTTTTTCCTTACTAGTAATTTCACTATTTCCCATGTACCTATTTTTTCAAGAACGCGCATCTCCTATAAAATAGACTCCTTCCACTTAGGAACCTGTAAAGCATCTTTCACATTTTTAGGTATTTTCACAGTATTAAGACACGAAACAAAGGCTAAGTATGTTGAATACAAGGCTTTATAGGATACAAAGTTAGACATGGGATATTTGACAACATTTCTAACACCTTCTCTTTCAGCAATTGGAATATCTAAACCAGAAAATTCATTGGCTGGATTATGAGATTTACCTAAACTTTTGACAAGATCTTGCGGGTCGGATTCTTGGTGATGAATCTGGTGGATTCGACTTTCTTGATTTTGGTTTCTTCTTGAGTAAACAATTACCTCCTTTGTTTGTTCTTTATTCTCATTATCAAACTTTACACATTCATACTCCTTTTTATTAACAACATTAACTTGTAATCATAAATTCACCTTCCCCATTATTAGAATCCCTATGTTCTATATTCCTAATCTTTTCTTGATCAATTATAGAATCTTCCTTACTATAATTCCCTCTCTGAAGATTAGAATCAAAATAAGATTGCATTTCAACAAATGTGACATCCATGGTAACAATAATCTTCCTATCAATTGGATCATAACATTTGTAACCCTTTTTATTAGAAGCATAGTCAACAAAGACGCATTTTTTTGCTCTAGGATCTATTTTACCTTGGTTGTGAAGATGAACAAAATACTACACCCAAAAACTCAGAGGAATAAATCTGTAATCAATTTAGAGTTAGGAAAGTTATCTTTAAAGAAAAAAAAAGGAGTTATATAGTTTAAAGTTTTACTGGGCATTCTATTAATGAGATATGTAGCTATTAACAAGGCTTCACCCCAAAGATAATGTGGTACCTGACTAGTGAGCATCAAGACTCTAGTTACTTCCAAAAGATGTCGATTTTTTCTTTCTGCAATCCCATTTTGTTGTGGTGTATTTGTACAAGAGCTTTGGTGGACTATTCCATGTTTGGTTAAGAAAACACCTAATTGGTCACAAAAATTCCAACCATTGTCACTTCAAATACTTCTATTTTCACACCAAATTGTGTTTTCACCATAGCATAAAAAAACTGAAACACATTTTTAACTTCAAACTTATCTTTTAATAAAAACACCTAACAAATACAAGTATGATCATCAATAAATGTGACAAACCAACATTTTCCTGAAAAATTTGAAACTCTTGAAGGTCCCCAAACATCACTATGAATTAATGAAAAGGTTTGGAAGCTTTATATTTTTCAGGTGAAAAGAATGACAGATGATGTTTAGCCAATTCACAAAATTCACAGTGATATGAAGAAAGACTTTTATTTTTAAATAAATCAGGTAACAAATATTTTAAATAGTAAAAATTAGGATGTCCAAGCCTATAATGCCAAATCATAACCTTATCAAAACCAGAAACAGAATTTAAACATAAAGTAGTTGTTGGTTGACTTAGATGGTCGTTATCAAGAAAGTAAATTCCACTAGATTCTTTAGCATTTCCAATCATCCTCCATGAGACCATATCTGTAATACCCCAAACCCGGCCTAGACGTTATGGTCGAATCTGACGAAGTCACATGATAGCGTGTTGAAAACTAAGTTTCTACGATAAAAGTATTTCCGTTTACTTACTTTTCTTATCTCTTCTTAATTCCAAAATCCTTACTCGTTTAGTCGGTTGTTTTAAACATAATTCGTTGCGAAAGCTTTTAAAACCGTTTTGAGTAAATCATGTATTTAGAGAAAACTTTGCCTTTTTAAAATCGAGTTTTCCTACGTCTAGCAGTTATAAATCCATAAAAATAAAAACCAAATTTAAGCAAATGTCCCCAAATTATAGCCAAATAAACCACAAATCATAAATTATAAATCATAAAAGTACAAAAACTGTGGTCACCATCGAGTCCTTCGCCGCACCGATCCGTTTAAGACTGGGGATTTCCTGTGCACATTAAACAAAGAAGGGTGAGTTTACGTAAATTCAGTGTGTAATCCCACAGAAAACAAACAATAGTAAATACAGTGCACAGTCAAAAACAGTCTTGGGCCTAAGCCTTTTTAGTATCAATATGCACAAGGGTCTTAGCCCATCTCGTTATAATAAAAAGTAACTTTCTTTTCCCCTTATCTAGCTTTCTAGAGTTTTATTTTTAACTCAAAGATCTGTGAAGCATTTTCTAAATCTGAATAGGTGTCTTTCACAGCGTACCAAACATCTTTAACAGTCGGGAGAAAAAAAAAGGTTTACCTATGGATGCTTCCATGGAATTAATAAGCTACTTAATTATCATAGAATTTTCTAACCTCCACTTGCTCATCTTTAGATCGCCCACCTGTGATTGCTTGACTTCTCCAGTTAAATGACCTAGCTTGTCGCGGCCGTCAATTGCTAATTTTACGGACTGCGACCATTCTGGATAATTCTTTCCATTTAGCTTGTGAAATGTTAGCTGAAAAAAAAGGTGAGACGCCTCTGTCCCTTGAGTAATTATACTCTCGATAGTTATTTCAACGGTAGAACTTTCTTCCTTTGTTTGATTGCTAGATCTCTTATCTCCAGTGAAGGCTGTTTTAACCATGATGTTATTAGAGATTTAACCTAACTCAGATGCCATGAAAGTTTTCAAGAGAGCTTTTAATAAAATCGTTATGTATTTTTTAGCTAAAGAACTGAACTTAAATAAAGAAAAGAGTCTAACCTATTTGGGAAAATAATTCCTTATTCTAATAAACTACTAAAAGATAAATTAAAATATTCCTAGAATATTTCTAAGATTTATCTATCTAAATAAATTTAAAATATATCCCCAAAATATATGGGTTTACATATTCCAGCAATAAACTCACCATCAATAAGAATTGTCTCAATTGCATAATTTGAAACTTTCAAATTTTAAACTAATAATTAAACAAGTAATCTCCCAATAACGTGAGTTGATAACTTGCATATGATTATTTTGTAGATGAAGCATCTATCAAAATTATATCAAAACATCCACTTGTTGGGTAAATGAATTCATATTTCTTTCAAAAATTTAAAAGATCCAATCTCAATTTTTGATGATGAGGTTGTTGATAAATCTTATTCTTTGAGAACAAGCAGCACTTGAAAAATATTTAGAATGGATAATTTTTAGGTTCTTTAATAAATATTCATGTAAACTTTAATATGTTGTGTCATTATTGATTGATATGGTCTAACTGGTAATGTCAAGTAACTTATTTTGACTAGTAAACTTCTAGTTTATCATCGCATGTGATTCAACCATACTATCGTATGCATAATACGAACTAGAGGAAAAGCGATTGTAACACTCCAAACCAGGTCTATGCGTTAAGACGAGATTTGGTTTGTCACACAAATCAAACATCCATTTAATTCTCTAATGATTTAGGTAAAACACTTCTACAAAACCTTTTGAAAGTGAAGTTTAATAAAAATCAAGAATTTGATTTAAAATCAATGAATAAAGAAATACTAGTTTGAAATCTTATCATTTAGTATTTAATTGTCAAAAACCTTTAAAAATTCAAAAGAATTTTGAAAACAAGAATATTTAAAGAATCTCAATGTTTTAAAACAAAATATTTAAGGAAACATTATTGAATTAACATCACCTATATTAAGTGTCTAAAACAAAATTAAATCCATCCACACATAAAAATCCATAAAATATTAATAAAGGCCTTATTACATCATACCCAAAATAGTAATTAAATAAAATACTTACTAAAAGTTCATAGTTTATAAAACTCATGTTCAAGTATGGCCTCCCAAAGTCATCCTCGCCCAAGCTTCCGTCAATTGCCATTCCACGAGATGGATAATTAAGCAGTGAGTTACTCGAACTCAATGTATAACTCACTTACCACATTCATTGGGCGGATCATCAAGACATTATTTTGGGCTTGAGCCCATTTACTGGTTTAACAATATAATAAATAAAATGCATGTAAAATGAAATTCCCAACCAAACATAATTTCCATCCGCTACACACCACCCGTACCAACCAACACACATGTGGGGATCAAGTCAACCCACCCCGCCAACACACCAATCGTAGGCATAAAGCCATTTTAAATAATATTGTGGTGCACCACCGAACTAGATTGTGACAAAGTCACCGAACTAGAGGTATTAAGCCATTTAAAATATATTTGTGGCGAGCCACCGAACTAGATTTTTGGCAACTGGCCTTTCTTCTCTTCGTCAATTATCCCAACCCATGCAATCATGTATGCATAACAATATATATATATATATATATCCATATGATAATTTAACAAAAGCCCATAATACATGTGAGTCCAAAAATTCAAATTTTCATTTTAGCCCATAAGAAAAAATAGCATTTTAGCCCATTTAATGATCTAGCAAACTTTGGCCTATATATCGATCTAGCAGTTTTTCTGCCCATTTATCGATCTAGCAGTTTTTTGGCCCATTTATTGATCTAGCAGTTTTTCGGCCCATTTATCACATGAGGCATAAAATTTACTATTTACCAATTAACTCATTGAGGTGTTTTCAGAAATTTCATGACTTTAACTATTTTCATGCATTTACACAAAATGTTAATTATTACGCATTTTTCGATTTTGCCATCTTTACGATTTTATCCCAATACTTACGGTATAGTATCTAACCCGAGATAAGTGTGAAGTTACACACCGTTCTTTGAGAACTAGACTTTCCGGCTCGTCGATACCTAAACGCATCACGATAAATTAAAACACTATTATTTATTTACAAATCAAATCTTAGAAATAACGATCTAGACTTTTACCTCGAATTTTGAACCACTTCTATTTGCGGTTTCTCCCGATTGTTGGTTCATTGCGATGAAAATCCACGAACAAACAAAGGTTCGAGAGTACGAATGACTTCAAACAACTGGTTCTCCTCGAATGAGGTCCACAACCCGTGGAAAATCTTGAATTTCTAAAAATTTCTTCGCTTAAACTTAGGGAAATAAGCGGAACCACCCTCTTCCGAACACTATTTACAGCCCTTTTCGTCCCTATCTTGATTGTCTCCATTGACAAAAGATCATTAGTTTACAGCCCTTTTCGTCCCTATCTTGATTGTCTCCATTGACAAAAGATCATTAGTCCGACTAAATAATATATCAAAATTATGACTAACGGTTTTAAGGGTGAGATTGGCTTACCACAAATTTCCTTGTTCCACAATATGAAAATCGAGCGATAACGTCCCCTAAAACGAAATCGATTAATAATCCATCTATATCAATATGACGAGTACTATGAGAGTCCTTAATAAACCCTTACCTTAACACCTTAAATCGATTCCAACGATTCATGACGCTCACGAACACTTGAGTTTTGGCCCTCCACTATCACACTAAAATATAACAAAAGAAAATGTTTAATAGAATGAATGATGATTTTGATCAAAGAGATTATTCTTAACACCATTAAGATTCGGCCAAGACATCCCTTAAGCCAACATAAGAACCAAAAAGAAAGCTCTTACCTATTACTTAAACGAGGGTTAAATGAATAACCAACAAGACAATATAGATGAATAGGAGATTCGGCTTTGAAGGAAAATTGGAGAAATTGGTATTAATACCATTCGGCCATGAGAGAAAAATAATGAAGAAAGTGTTTGAATGATAAATAAAAAATGAAGAAGAAGAGAAATGGGAAGAAGGTGTTATAATTCGGTTTTCAAAGAGAAGAAAAGAGAATGAGGAAAGAGATGAATTTAGGAGCAAAATGCATTTGGAAATGGGAAAGGAGAAGGAAAAAGAATGGCTTTTTGTATTGGTAGTTTCGGCACTAGGAGAAAGACACTAGAATGATTAGTAAAAATGACCAAATGGTTAAAAAGATGACCAAAAGAAATAAAGCAAATGTTGTTTTCTTCTACATCAATACATTCGGCCAAGGGAAGGAAAAGATGAATGGAGAAAAAGTGTCTTCAAACAAAACAAAAATGACCAAAAGAAGTCTAACAAGCTACCATCCTACCCCAAGCTAACCACCAAATTTCGGCTCCCCCCTTTTGTCCATAATGCCGTCCATATTCATGGTCAAAATGGTCATGAAAAAGTTTCCAAAACATCAACCTTGATTCAAGCCTTGTAATCCTCCATTTTCCAAAAGTTTGAGAAATCCTATCCCCAAAATTAAGCAATTCTATCCCTAATTCATGCTTGCCATAACCTTAAGTCTCATTACCATAAAAATTTAGTCCATCTTATCCATGAATGATGCTTGGCCGGCATTTGCTAGGAAAAAGCAAAAATAAAAGCTCCCAATTTGCATGCTAGGAGATTCAAACCTCTCCTCTCAAGTCCAACTTATGGCGCCATCACCACTTTGCCAATTACTCATCTTATGCCATCTTTTATCACTTAATTAACTTAAACTTCAAGGTCACCTGATTCCTCTATAGTAAAGTACTCTTTACTAAAATTTATTCTAATTCCAAGTAAACCCGAGCCTTCTCAAGACTATATTAAGCACACAATAAAATCATACCCGAGCTAATACCAAAGACAAGCAACATATTGATACTCAAATTTTTAGGATGTTACAGCGATAGTTTTTTAATACAAACTTTTAGCCAATTTAATAGTGTAATAAATAGAAATGAATCTTTCCCTCATTCATAGTCTCAATACGATATCCATTATAGTATATCTTTTTAAAGCAAGGTAATATCTATAAGATTGATTAGAACATAATACATTAATTATTATTTTATTTCTTGGATGACAATGTATTAGCTCATATGGATCCTTGAATTAATTTTATAATACTAAAGATTAATATGTTTCATTACCATATTGAGTATAAAGCAACAATATATTAGCTCTTCTAGAGTCTTAAATTAAATTTGTACTACAAAAAATTAGTTTGAAAAAAATATTCTTTATCTCTAAGAATAGTATGCGCTATTATATCCATTTCTAGTTGTGAGATGAATTATGTAATTTGTTTTTGGAAAGCCAAATAGCCCATAGGAATAAGTGTTAGCTAACGATTTGAATTGTTCATGATTTCGAACCAACTCATAAACTAAGACCTAAAGTCTTCATTGTCTCTCCCCGCAGGTCTGTTCAACCCTAAAGCATCCCAATTTTGATTTCTCCTGGGATAGTCATGGATAATATGCCTGTTTGTTTCAACATCAGCCTTGTATCTCGGGAAAATTGTTGTATTCTCGAGCCTTTTAATTTTCAAATTATGATAGCTAGGAACATAGTCCAATTTATAGTCTTTACTTTTGGGGGAAGTCCAGTGCCCCACAAAGCTTTGTAGAAATGCTTGTGGATAGGTCTATTAGGATTGTTACTTTCAAAGTGAAGTCTCTGTAATTCTTTGTAACCACTTCAAACTGAGTACTCCACTGTTGGCTTACTTGAACATGTCATCATGTCTTTAATCTCAATTGTTATGTTGACAATACATCAACATTCAAAAATTCCCAAATTAGAGGTACATTTTATCTTGCACAAAGAGATCTTTTACCAGCATAATGTCTTGGTTAAGACGAAGAGTACTAACCATATTACGACCTTCTCCAGGTAGCCAATTATCTTTCCAAATTTGAATTCGACTGTCATTACAAATATGTCATTTTGTCCCTATAATAGCCTATTTTCAGTGAAATTGAAATAGTTGTTTCGAGACCACAAATTTGAGTTAGAAAGAAAATTTATTTTAATATTATTGCATGGTCTACATGATGATAGAAAAGACGTATGAAAATTTTGATAAGAAAATTTTACCGATTACACGTTTAATTACATAAAGGACTAAATTGCATAAAATATAAAATTTTATTTCTATTAGATAAGTATCAAATAGCTATGGAATTCAAAACTTGAGGTCCTTATATGGTAATTAGACCATTAAGAGAAGTTAGTAGATATTTTTGATGATTCGTCCATGGAAATTTAGAAAAAGAAAAGGACTAAATTGGAAATAGAAATAAATAAAAATAATAATAACTTAAATCATCTTATATCATCTTCCCCAAATATTTTCTATGGAAACTGTAACACCCCTCACCCGTATTCACGGTCAGAATAGGGTTACTAGGTATTACTGACCAATACATATCGTTTAACATACATAACTCATACATTTATGCATCCATTCTCAAACACCATTCAATCATAATCACATTGTCCCTTATAAGGGCCTACGAGACCTTAAACATGCTTTAGAAGTGGTTCGGGACTAACCCGATAACATACAAAAATTTTAGAAAACTTAGAAAATTTTCAATCATACAAGTGTCACACGCCCGTGTGAACAAGCCGTGTGCCTCAGACGGCTCCAGACACGCCCGTGTCCCAGGCCATGTGAAAATAGGGCATACATACTGACTTGGGTCACACGACCAACCACACTCCCGTGTGTTAGCCCATGTGCCCTTCGAAGTGACCACACATGCTCGTGTGCCAGACCATGTGCTAGGCCGTGCCAATCTTTTAGGGTATATTTCCTTATGCAACACGGCCAAATCACACCCCCGTGTGCTAGGCCGTGTGCCATTTAGGGGGTATACTGACTTGTTCCACACGGCCGGTCACAAGCTCGTGTGTGAGGCCGTGTGAAGCATATTGACTTCAATTCAATTTCAACACCAGGGGAAACACAACCGTGTAGCATGACCGTGTGTCACACACGGCTGAGACACACGCTTGTGTCTCCACCCATGTGGACAAAAATAGGCCATTTGCAAGGCCAGTTTGCCATCCTTATTCATGCTCACCTAAACAACCAAAATGGTACCATTTCATCATACAATAGGCATCCCAAATCATAGCTAAGTGAAAAATTCATACCATATCCATTTCAATCAAATACAATATCCAAATCAATGTCAATTACCTATTCAACACTTATATTATCAAGCAATAATTCATAAGCACATAACTTCTCAAATTATCAACTTCAGTCACACCATATAGATTATTTACCAAACTCAAAATATAACCATTTGAGCAATTATGAAACCATAACCACATTTATACCAAAAAATACTAAAATAAGCCATCACTCATGGCTATATATAAAAAACAAAACATATACATTTACAAGTCACATCTTATGGCTATATTCAAAACCAAAGTACCACAACTAGCCTATACATGCCATATACCATATATACACAACTCAAAAGTACCAATTAGACGTTTGACAATGCGATGATATCGACGAACTTACCACATACGAACTTACCTCGTACTCAAAATTGACGAACCGGATCGATTACTCGATAACTTTGCTTTTCCCCCGATCTAAATCTGAATTCTTTCTTTCTTGATCTATATATATTCAAAAATAACTCATTTAATCACTTACTCATTCAATTTAGTCCAAAAATACACATTTGGACATTTTTACACGTTAGCCCCTAAACCTTCGCATTTAATCAATTTAGTCCTTATTTCACAAATATACAAAATTCATACAATTCAACTTAACCCATGCTTGGAAGAGTTACATATAGGTCCCTAGTAGCCCAAAACTTTCATTTGTTTCACATTTCAACCACATAATTTTCATATTTCTCAATTTAATCCCTATAATGCATTTTCATCAAAAATCACTTTATAAAACATGAAAATCCATCATCCAATTCTCATATTTCATCCTCAAACATCAAAGAACACATAACTCATTAATGGAAACTCTCAAAATCTTTAACAATTTTGAAATTAAAGGTACGGGCTATAGCTAGATTGAGCTGCAACGATTACAAAAATATAAAAATCATCAAAAATAGGTCAAAATCGTACCTTAATTGCTTGAATTACTAGGCCGAATGAAGAACCCTAGTTCTTCTTGTTCTTCCTTTAAAGTTCGGCTATAAAGATGATAATGAAACCATATTTTGATTTTGTTTTACTTAATAATTCATTATTAACTAATTTACCAGTTTAACCTTACTTAAAACATTATTATTTCACATAAACCATGTCCATTAATATCCACTCATACTATTAATGGTCTAATTACAACATATGGACCTTAACATTTATAAACCATAGCAATTAAACATCTTAATGGTCTAATTACAACATATGGACCTTAACATTTATAAACCATAGCAATTAAACATCTTTAATAAGTAGAATGCAACTTTTGCATTTTACGCGATTAAGTCCTTTTTCTCAAATTGAACAATTAAACAATAAAATTAGCTCACGAAATTTTCACACATACATGCTGTCATGCTGTAAACACATAAAATAATATTAAAATAATTTTCTGACATTGAATTTGTGGTTTCGAAACCACTGTTCTGATTTAGCTAAAATAAAACTGTTACAGAAATCGTAGGAAAGAAAATCAAGCAAGCCTAATTGGGTAAGCAATCTTATCCCGTTTTTAGTAATTTTTTACATTTTCGAGGTCAGAATAACTTAATCTAGTTATTTTGGGGATCAATTTGTAAAGTTATCAAGGTATTAAATTTTTTCCATGGATGTATATGCTAAAATTTTGAAATTTATGGTAGAAATTGAAAGGTTGTTGATAGATAAACAACTTTTGTAAAGTGAATTTTTATGAAATTGTGATTTAGGGACTAAATTGTAAATATGTAAAATTCATGGAAAATTTTTTATTTTTGGGAAATACATGAGCTGTAAATGTTATATGAAAAATTCGGTTAGGCTTGGAATAAGGATTAAATTGCATGAATTTTATTTTTCGAGCCTAGGGACAAAATTAAAATTAATGAAAAGTATAAGGGCAAAATGCTACATTTTCCTAAGATGTGAATTGGATTGATTTGAATGTGGAATGTAATAAATTGATGATTAAATTCATTTATATAGATCCGAAAATACCAAATAAGGAGTTAGATCGAGAAAAAGAAAAAGTTTCGGATTAGTAGATTCTCATATACGAACAAGTATTAAGGTAAGTTCATGTAACTGAATTGTATAAATTTATATGCATGAAATAAATGTTTTATATGTGAATTATGAATTTGTTATGTATATGAAAATAATTTTATATCCGATATGCTCGAGAAATGTTAAGTCCCGTTTGAATAATGAAATTCGATGAATATAAGTTTCTCGATTGGTTGTGATCTAGCATATGTTGCAGACACACCACAGCTCGAACGATCATCTTGTTATTAGCTTTCATGAGCATCCTGTTATTAGTCTTCTCGAGCTTCATGTTAAATGGTTCTTGCGAGCTTCCCGTTAACAGTTCTTTGGAGCATCCCTATAGGTTGTGATCCTACATGTGTTATGGACACACCTTAGCTCTTATCAGCTTCTCGATATAGGCTCTTTGATACGAAATCATTTCGGTGATGATTCGAGTTGTTTGATTGCCCAATCGTGAATTTGAGTAAGACTTGGTTCGTTTCAAAAGGAATGGAAAAGATAGGTGATGGCTACAAATAAAGGTCGAAAAGAAAGATAATTAAGCAATAGATAGGGCATTCGGCTAAGGGCAGAGAATGAACCAACATTAAAATGGTTATTGACTCGAGACTCAAAATAGCTCTTATGGGAATTCGGTTTAGGAAAATCAACAAAGAACCTTAACCCGCTATCAAAAGTGATAGGAACCACATGTATAATGAACGCCATACCAAAGGTGATAAGTTCGGTTTATAAAGGAAAGATTGACGCCACAAGCTATGCTTGATAAGTCAAGTGAGACCCGAAAAGAACTATGAGAATTGGAAATCTCACAAAAGAACACTTGTTCATATAATTTGGCAAAAAGTCTCCAAAACAAGCTAATTACAACATATTTATAGTGCTACATGAAACCTAGCTGAAAAGTCACAAGAATTCAGCTTTAATTTGCTAATAATGAGCTAAAATAAAACTTAATCACTAAGCACAAACTCTTGAAATTCTAGGCCTAAGTAACAGCAACTTTTAATATGATTAATGTTCCAATTTAGCTGAATCAATGAGCTGATTACTTAGGTTGGAAGAGTTTAACGTTTTGAGCAGCCAAATGACTTCAATTCCTTCATTAAATCGACCTTGGGCGTAGAATGACACCAAAACATGTATAATGCTCTCCTTTAATTGTTGTCCATTGCTATTCTTGAACAACTCCTTGGAGAAGATGGAGAGGTTGCCTAATTTTAATGATGCACATTACTCTCTTTTAAATGTTGTAACAGCCCTTGTATGTAACCAATTTAGCTGAATAGTTGCATTTATCACTTTGTAACAGCACCTTGTACATAATTGATTCCAATTGAATAGTCACCTACAAGCATTTATTAACAAACACATTAAAACAAATTAAAACACACTGAACTTAATAAGCTTAATTAATAAACTAAAAAAACACATTTAACACTTAATTTAATAAACTTTAAAAAAAAACACATGCAATAATAAATTATTCTAGCAACTAAGTTAACTAAGATGAACTTAATTATCTAAGATGAGCAATTTATTCCAGCAATTTAATTAACTAAGATGAACTCAATAAGATGGGTAATTTATTCTAGTAAATTAAATACTTATTTCAACAAATTAAAAATGGGTTGAAGTTAAGCTAAATGAGCTCGAGTTGAACTAGACGAGCTTGAAGAAGCTAAAATTGAGCTTATTAAGTGAGTTTAAGCTTCATTTTGCACTTCGAGCCCTCGAGCTTAGTCCAATTCTGAGGTCGGTGAGTTGTGTTAAAACATGATGCGGCCGGGATGCATCACTCTTCATGAGCTTACTGTTAAATTGGCTCTTTGTGAGCTTCCCGATAGTGCTCGCTTGAACTTCCTGATGTATGGCTATCCGGAGCTCTCGTTATATGGCTCTTTGAGAGCTTCCCGATATGGTTCCTTGTGAACTTCCTGATTATGGCTCTTATGAACTTCCCGTTATATAGTCCAGATAAGCTTCCCGATAGACTCTATATGAGCTTCCCGATATGGCTCTTTGTAAGCTTCCCAATATAAGGCTCAAGTGTGTGTTTCCCGGTTATGTGCTCTAATGAGCACCCTCGTATATAAATTGACGGATAATTAATAAGTATACCTTGTATGTACTACCTGAGTATCCATCGATATTTCAATAATTCAACAGACAAAACTCTTAATGTGAGAAAATATGAGAATTAAATGAATTATATTTCAAATATCTAATAAACCTCAATTTATACATATTTTTAATCCCATGCTTGGCTTAATTTGGATGAATTTTTATTAGATTTTATGAATTCGAAACTCCTAATCCCTTAATTTAATGTTTTACACTCAGGAGAGCTTAGGGAGTCGAAAAGAACGAGAAACGGGCCAAAATGGGACAAAATAGGCCTACTTATGAAATCAACACGGCCTGAATCAACGTACACGGGTAGACCACACGGTCGTGTGTGGCGAGCAAAAGCGAGCACGGTCTAAGGAATCGAACACGGGCGTGTCCCTCCCGTATCAAAGTTAAATTCTATTCGGAATAAGCCACTTATGGGCCAAGAGAGGTGTTCCAAAGCCTATATAAACACCCTAGGGGCAACCTAAAGAGAGAGGCCGAATAGAAGGCAGAAAATACTTAAAGACAACCATCGGAAGTAGCTTAGGAGAAGGATCTCCATCAAGACTAAAGATCTCCCATCAAGTTCTTTAGAAGTTTTTAGGTTTTCTTATGTTTTGTTGTTTTCCTTATTTTAAGATGTTTTCCCCCATTAGTATGAACTAAATCCCTCAGATACCTAAGGAGATGAAACCTAAGACGGATCTTATTATTATTTGATTTATAAGATAAATACTTGTTTTTATTCTTAATTGTGAGTTTTTATTCTTGTTTTGATAATTCAGGTTATTGATTCAAGTCGAATGTGTAACACCCCCTACCCATATCCGTTGCCAGAATAGGGTACGAGGCATTACTAAAATTTACTGAACATTTTCGAATAATTTCGAGTAATTTATTATTGATATTCTAAAAATAATCATAACGTCTCTCTATTGGGCCCTCGAAGCCCAAAATATACATTAGGAACCAACCGGAATTAAATTGGGATCATAGGGAATTTTTCGCAAAATCTTAAAATTTTCCTACATTGGTTAGCGTACTTTAATATTGGCAAACTTATTTTCTCGACATGTCTCACTTGAATAATTTTCCTTGTATCAACATATAAAAGATAGTATTATATTTACATGTCATGATACATATTATTCTCTTGTTGTTTCTTCATAAATATAAATTATTCAATTCATTATGACAATATTTCATGTACCATCATTTTCATGAGTTTAGTGTATATTTATTCGATGTGACTTATAATCTTGAATATGCATAATTATCGACAAGTTTCACATACATTTATTTTCCATATCATATTTCAATGTATCAAATAATTATCATTTCTATGTATTTCAAGTTTAATTTCATGATTTCAAGTACTTGCCATTTTCTATATTTATCCCGTTGAAATTTTCGGAATTTCGATGGATTTTCCAGTAGTACACTTATAGTGTACAATCCCGGGTCCGTCAATTCGTACACATATGGGTATACTCTTTTCCATAGTGCACACTCCCGCGAACCTCATTTCTTACAGCAGGATTACCAGTCCAGGCTAAATCCCCTGTAAGAGAGCATACTCCCACGAACCTCATTTCTTACAGCGGGATTACCAGTCCAGGCTAAATCCCCTATAATATAAACTCATAGAGTATTGTCGGGATTACCCGTCTTAGTTAAATCCATTTTCCACATATTCTTCGGGAGGGCTATATTAGGATCACCCGTCCAGGCTAGATCCTTTTCACACATATTCTTCGGGAGGGCTATATCAAGATAGGATCACCCGTCAAGCTAGATCTTTTTACCGTCAATTCCTTTTCGAGATCCATCGAATTTTCTTTCATTCAACCGGATTTCTTCCCTTTTATCAAATATATCGTGTATCATCAATCTTCATACAATGAACATTCAAATTATATTCACATCAATAGCATACATTTCAAGCATTTAAGAATATAATTCAAGTTACATGAGCTTACCTCGTTGCTTGTTTGTGTTTATAATTTCACTAATCTAATGTCTTTTCTTTTCCACGTTCAAGTTTTGTATTTGAGTCATCCGGATCTTTATAAAAAAAATTTATAATCATTTTCATTCACTTCATATTCTGATACATTCAATTAATGCTTTAGGCAAAATTACCATTTTACCCCTAAGTTTTTAATAAATGACGATTTGATCCTTAGGTTCAGAAAAATAAAATTCTTGTAATTTAATCCTTATTTCAAGCCTAATTATTCTCATATATATTAATAACATCCCATGAATTCTATGAAATATCAGATTTTTCCATAATTTCAACACTTTTCAATTTAATCCCTAAAATATGTTTTCACCCGATCTTGATCTAAATTAATAATTTCATTCAATTTTATAATTTAAATAATAAAATAATTCATTTCATGCAATCTAGTCATTTCTAACATATTTACAAAATTGCCCATAAAGTTTTACTTTTATTCAATTTAATCCTTGAGCCTAAAACATACAAATTAGCCATGCTAGCTGAATATTCATATATATTTTCCTCCTCCTCCTCTCCATTACACATCCTTAATTTATATAACACACTTGTAAGTAACATTATCTATAATTTTCACTATTTACTTATATGGATATTCAAGCTGTCCATCCATGTCACGGTCACTAAATTATTTTTATCTTGAGCTACAGAACTCCAAATTAATATTAAAAAGTTTTCCCTGAAACTAGACTTACATATATTCTTACCATAAAATTTTAAGAGTTTTTGGTTTATCTAATAAGTACAGTTTATTCTTTAAATTTACCCCTGTTCTGCTGTCTGACAGTTCTAACCCTTCTTCACTAAAAATTAATTATCTCCTCATACAAAATTTGGATCATATTTCTGCTTGTTTCTATTGAAAATAGACTCATTTATAATTTTAAAAATATAAATTTAAGCCCATAATTATTTTTATCCAATTTTTGATGATTTTTCAAAGTCAGAATAGGGGAACCCGAAATCATTCTGACCTTATCTCACAAACGCTGTTATATCTCATGATTTAAAATTTCATTACTTACACCGTTTCTTCTATAAGAAACTAGACTCAATAAGATTTAATTACATATTTTATTCATACTATAATTTTATTTCTACAAGTTTTGATGATTTTTCAAAGTTAGTCTACTGCTGCTGTCCAAAACTATTTCTTATAACTTATTTTACAATTTAATCCTAATTAAGTTTACTTACTTTCCTAACTCAATTCATACTTCTTTTCTATTCAAATTTCATCCAAACTCAAATTTAACTACTAAATTTTCAGCATATTTTCCTAAATTTGAATTTTCCTCAATTTAGTCCCTACAACATAAAACTTATAGCTTACTTCTCAATTAAATCCTTTTATCAATTCTAACTTGAAATTCATTCAATTAAGTCCCTAATTCATATTTTTGTTCAACATAAACTATACTTGAGAACTCATAGACTTTCAATATGTCAACTTAGCTTCATCAAAACCTTATTCTAAAGCTTCTAAAATATCAAAATTAAAAGAAAATGATTTGATTAACTTACCAAAATGAGCTCCAAGCTTCAAATCTCTAATTTCCCCATTTTTCTTTTCTTTCCATATTTTCGTTGCTTCCTCTCTGTAACTCCTCTCTTAACTAATAACTAATATATATATTACAAATGTATATAAATATTTTTACACACTTGTACTTAATCTTTATCTTACACTTGTCATGATTTAATTTATTAGTTACATAAAAATCTTATAATTTAATTTTTATCAAATAAATATCTTTTACTAATGATAATAAATAAATAAATATCTATTTAATAAACAATATAAATATTACAATTGTACATATACATATTATTACACATGTGTTTTATCATTACCATCCATTTTCATATTTTAATTTATAATATAATAACAATAATTAATATATAAATATTAAATAAAATAATAGAATAATAATAAATATCTTATTAAATAATATTTTCTAATTAAATAATTATAAAGTATCATCAACATCATCATTACTTTCTAGATTTCTCTCTCTTCTAATTGACCATTTTGCCCTTTGTGATCTTTTTAAATTCCATCTTTGAGTTATTACTTAATTTGATAAAATTACTATTTAGTCCCTCATATTTCTTCACTTATTCAATTTGATCCTAATTCATCCATTTTTCTTAATTTCTAAATCATTCCACCCATAAAATATTTACACTATTGGTCTAACTTTTTCATATTTACACTTTAACCCCTTAAATTTTAAGTATTTACTTTTGGGCAACAAAACTTTTCTCACTTTTACAATTTAGTCCTTTCTTGAATTAATATGTCATAATATACTTCCCAATGACATAACTCAAATTTCCTCTTCTTGTCACTTTATTTCCTTATTTTACTATATCAAGAATAATATTTCACTGTAGAAATTTTCGGTGTTATAGAATGTGCTTATTCAGTGGAGCAAAAGTCCCTGTTTAAGAGTAGATCAACACAATTAAGCGGAGTTGATTGCAACCCTAGAAATAGGGCAACGAAAATCTTCGGATTAGAGTCAAATCTAATAAGGGAATCCATAGATCGAGTTAATGCGACAATAGGGGTTTTAATTAGAAAGATATTTCAATTAATCAACCTAGATTCAGTTGTTTTTAGTCTTGAAAGAGATATTAACATAAATCAGGGATTTCTATGGATTAAGTCAAGTGAATAAATCGTATGAATTAAAAGTAATAAGTGAAGTCTAGGTGGATTCTTCCTTAGGTGTTACCTATCTCATATAAGTTGTCTAAAAGTAATTTCCTAATTTTTTTCGTTATCGTTTTTAATTAAGTTTTTAGTTTAAAAGAAATCACTCCAATTCTTAGGTTAGATAATAAAAAGATAGTAATTACTAGTACTCTTGATCCTTGTGGATACGATATTACCGGTCTTACTATAACTATACTAGAAACGATAGGTGCGCTTGCCTTTATTATGATCATAGTTAGTTTTAGACCACATCAATATCCCTAAAATACCTAGAAATGGCTGCGTGATGAGCTCATATCTGTTTCCTTGATATTTATGTAAATTTCATGACTAACTTGTTTGATGAGAGCATGTCTTTAGGCAATTGGCCATAATGTTTTGGATGCATGTTTGTGTGCTTACTTTAAATGAATATGATTGGTAGGTTAAATTCTTATTATACGAACTTACTAAGCATAATATGCTTACTTTATTTTACTTCCTCTATTTTATATTGCTCGAAAGCTCGTGAAGTTGGAACTGGTCGGAGACAGATCACACTATCCCTTGGACTTCTCGTTATATAAAACAAGAAATTTTTTGGTATTGGTATAATAGCATGTATAAGCTAAGTAGGCATAATGATAAAATGTTTTGGTTATAACTAGCCATTGGAATGGCTAGTGTTAATCATATTTTGATGTAATTATATAAGGCCTTATCATGCTTGATGTGTGTATTGAAATGGTTGAATGATGGAAGATACATAAATATATTAATGGTTGTATGAATGGGTAAAGTATACTCATATGTTTATATGGTCAATTAGGTAAGATCAAATATTTGGTTAAATGGGATGTTATGACATGTGTTGAACTTGAAATTGGCTTGAATTGAATGTTCTATTATGACTTGTAATGGTAAAAAACTAGTTGGATATGTTGATTTCAGGTTGTGTGAGAAATAAGGCTTGGAAATGGCCTTATTTTGTCCACACGGGCAGAGATACGGGCGTGTGTCTCAGCCGTGTGTGACATACGGCTATGAGCACGGGTGTGTGGTTTGGCCATATGTCCTCTGCATCTTAAAAATTGAGAAACAGAATGCTCAGAATTGGCCACACGGGTAGAGACACGGGCGTGTGTCTTGGCCGTGTGAATCCTGCACCTAATTTTCAAAATTAAATTGTTCACACGGCCTAGCACACGGGTGTGTGGCTGGCCGTGTGACCCAAGTCAGAGAGTTACAAGGGTATGAACATCGGCTGAGACACGGCCGTGTGCCTTACATCGAATGCCCACACGGCCTAGGACACGGGTGTGTCATTTGGCCGTGTGAGTCACACGGCCTACCCACACGGGCGTGTGACTTCTGTATTTAAGAAAAAAATTTGAAATTTTGCAAAAAATTCTCTGAGTTTCCGATATAGTCCCGATTTGTTTATAATACATATATTGGGCTTGAGGGTCCATTTAAGGGACGATATGATTAATTTTGGATATGAATCATAAATGATATGAATTAATAGTATTCGAAATGTAAACTCTGGTAATGCTCTGTAACCCCGTTCTGGCGACGAATATGGGTTAGAGGTGTTACAGTTTCGCTTTCCAACAGCCCTCTCGCGCTTCAAATACTACGGCAAGGTAATGAAGGCTAATAACCCAATCTAGCTTCCATAAAAGTGGTGTTAGGATAATACTTGGCCTCTAAAACACATGAAAGTAATAAATCCAGATTAGCAAATAATCGCCATCCCTGACAAACTAATAAAACAATATTGAATCGAGCCAAGCTTCTAAATTCCAAGCCCCCTAAGGTCACAAAGGGTATTCCAAGAACACCAATGAATTTCTTTTTATCATGTCCTTTTTGCCACCAAGATTTTGCAATAATAGCCTCCATCTTTTAAACTTATTCTTAACTATTGCATTCATTGAACTATTACATTTCCTTAAGAGAATAAAGTAAAATAAATAAAATGAGCTTTTATATGTGTTGATAAATTCTTTATTTAAAAAAATATCACAAAATACATGCTTGAACCTAGGCATAAAGTATATATAAACAACAACAACAATAATAATAGTTTTCCTAGCTCAAATAAGGTTAAAAACCCAAATTTTATATCAACTAGTATGGTTTGTACCATGCTTTGAGTTAATTATAGAGTAAAAATTTAATATTAAAATATACTCCAAGCCTCCGGACTTTTTATGGATTCTTTGTAAGTTTGAAAGTTAGTTTTCGTATTTTTACTTTTAAGAATTTAGTCTTTTATTTTCAAATTTAAAATTCAGATTAATTGTTAACACCATTAAATTTTTTGTTAAATTTATTAGTTTAATATTTTAAAATTAAAAAAAACCCATTCAGTGGTCATCTAACAAAATGGAATTACAATAGACTTGAATTTAGAAAATAATTTTAACAATATTTACAACTTTTTAAAAGTTACATAATCATTTTAATTAAATTAAAGTATTTAGACTAATCAATGACATTGTAAAAGTTGAAGTATCGAATTTTTGAAAAATTTGAAGCATTAAAATTAAAATTAAAATTTAACCGCTGTTATATATTCTTAAAATTGAGTAAAGCATTGTGACCAAAATTAAAATTTTACCATTTTAATGAAGAAAAAAAAGTAACACGTGTGTTTTATATAAATACATTAACATAGAGACTAAAATGGTTGGGTGACTAAGCACCAAGAACTTTCTTTTCAGTGATTAAAATGAAAGTGCTCTAAGAGTTACCCATAAAAGAATTGGTAAGGACAAAAAGTAGGAATATATAATTTTGAGGCACCAACTCAACTCACAGTGTCTTCAGCTCAACTCTGTTCTTTCTTCACTTCATTTATTTCACTTTCTCTCAATCCAAACACTAAACCTCTCTTTCTTCTCCTTCTACTTTTCTTTCCACACAATCTTCACAAATAAAACAAAATTGAGAGGTGAAGTAAAATAAACATGGCGGACATACAGCAAGCAGACGGAGTGGAAGGGCCATTGCCGGTAGCTTCATCTGAGACGGTTGGATCGAAACGCCAGAGACGTCCAAGCGTTCGGTTAGGCGACATCGGCGGTGAGCAACCTTACGATTCTCATGTAAGAAGACCCTCCTCTTCTTCCAAGCAATGGAAACACCACTCCAACAACCTTTCCTTAAATCCCTCACTCGCCTCTCCCAATTTTAAATCTTCCAAAACTCGCGCCCTTACCAATCTCACTACTGATTTCAATGCCACCAACGACACCCTCGATGACCATACTGAAGCTCAAAATAACTTAGATGGCGTTTCAATTGGTAGGTGGGGAGTCAAAGATTCCACGAAACGAGGCCCCGCCACGAAACGGCCTCGGTCCAATTGGGTTCCCAAAATCGATGATTCCAATGGCAACAATAACAACAGTCATGTGGAAACAGAGGACAAATACAGTGGCAGCAAAGATAACGAAAATTTCGACATGGAGAACTCGGAAAGTCCCATGAAAGAGCAGAGTCCAATTCATTCATTGGATAATTTGGGTATCGACGGCAACGAAAGGGAAGTTCTTTACCCTGGAAATAACCAAAGACGTCCGATTCGGACCGGGGTTTTCGATGGGGTCGATTTATCTGCTCCGTCTTGTGAGGAAGATGGGGTTAGTATATGGTTGAATAGTTTGGGTTTAGGAAGGTATGCCCCGGTTTTTGAGATCCATGAAGTGGATGATGAAGTTTTGCCATTGTTGACATTGGAAGATTTGAAGGATATGGGAATAAATGCAGTTGGTTCAAGAAGGAAACTGTTCTGCGCAATCCAGAAACTCAGTAAAGGCTTTTCATAACATTTATCACCCATTGCAATGTGAGAGTTTTGAGCCTCATTAACCTTTTCATGTTTGAACTTTTTTTTTTTAATGTAGTGGAAGTAGGAGAATATATAGGGCTTTTTTGTTGTTGTTGTACCATATGAATCTTATATCTGGTGCAATTTTTGCAGTGCATTGTTCTTATATGATGCTTTTGTTAAGGTAATACTAACTATTTGTTGAGAACTTTAATGGAAGACATGATACAATATCAACTTTTCTTTTGGTTACATGAAAGTGATTGACAAAATTAAGCAATTTCAATCATATTCTTATGGTTTTCTCATTTCTTTTCTTGTTGGATAGTGAAGTACTTGATTATGGCGTGTTTGTATGGAAAGTTGATATCAAGGAATAAAGCATTATGTCCAAGGTGTTTATTTACTCTGGCTGTCTTTCCTATTAAACTGTTTTTTTTGAATCAACAATAGACTGGCTATTGATATTTGAGCTCCCTTGGTAGAAATTTTTGCTAGTTGAGCATCTTTTTTTTAACATATGTATTTCCATATCATCTGGACTTATCTCTCACCATGTTCTTAGGATCAACAATGATGTTGAGTTGCCTTGTTTTATCATGGTGTTATGTAAATCTTTAGTTGGCATACATTCACAACTTTATACGGCCTAAATTCTACATGGATATCTGAATCTAATTTAACCTTCATAATTTACTTTTTCTTCTCTCTGCCTGGCACAACTTGGTAATTAGCATACTTCTGAAACAGTGATAGTATGAACAAGACTGGAGTCATTTCAGGCTTCAGTATTTCATATACTACTTAACATATTGTTTGCAGTTCTTAGAGTCCGAGACATTACTTAAGGTAGGATATGATTTTATCAATCACAAAGAAAGAAACAAATGAAATACGAGTCGGTGCTAGAAGGATTAGATTTCTAACTGTGTTTTTGTTTATTCTTGAATTGTGGATAGGTATTACTGAAAAGAATCCTTGGGGTGAGAAGAAACGTAGAAACTCTTTAAGGAAAACCCAATTTTGTTTTCTGAAACTTCTTTCCTGTTAGATTCTTGTTTGATTTGTGTGAATGGACTTATCCATTTCCTGTCAAGTGTCAACCAGTCGGGTTTATTTGACCTTCATTCAAAGGCAAAGCCAGTTTTGGTGCCTCTGTTTTAGGAGCTTACGCATGATGCATGAATGGTTTTTCAATTATATTGCTTTTATGATGTTTCATCTATGTTACTCATATTTGGGCCTGCATGTGTGTCTGATTCAAATATATACTATTTTTTCATGTATACGAAGGATCTTTAGTCATATATGCACTGGACATGATATGAGTACTTCAACAAAAAATGAAAAATGGGAGTAACATAGTATTTCATATCTTCTTAATATCCAATTACTCATCTAGAACTGGGAATGAGATATAGATATGAATAAGATGGAATATGTTTACAATTCTTTTTCATGTCTTTTAGCCCAGCCCAATAATTTATATGATTATATATATATATATATATTATAATCAAATTTAAGTAAAATTAAATTTATTTAGGCTAAGTAAGATGAACCTGAATTACATACAAAATCTTTTAATCAAATTGGATCGAATATGAGATCAATTGTGAAAAATCTCCATCCAAATCTGGTGAATGAAATGAGCTGAAAGGGTAATTCAACTTACGGACGTTGGAACAGTAATGTTTTCATAGAATTGGTGTTCATGTTGGCCCATTTGGGCAATTTACTTTGTTTAAAATTACGTTTTAATCATTTAATTTTTAAAAGTTATATAATAGCTACTGATATTATTAAATTATTACATTTTAATCCCTCGTTCATTAATTTTCTTTACTCCCTTAATGAAATGATGACATGTGAATTTAAAGAGTTAATAATGAATTTGAAGAAACTTTTGAACCGACTTATATATCTTTTATTGTTCATTATATTATTGAATTTTCTATTTAAACTTTTTTTTATTGTTTATAAGTTTTATCACATTTTATAAACAAAAATTTTGATTTTACTAAAATATTTGGTTGCATAAAAAATTTATCATAAATAAATAATAATTCTGATTCAATTAAAATGTTTTTATTAAATGAATTTATATAATAAATAAATTAAATTTTATATTGAATTAATTTATATTTAAATTAAGTTTCCATTAACAAAAAAAAGAAGAAAAAGAAAAAATGTTACTTTAGTTTTAAATAAAAATTTCAGTTCTTTATAAAATAAATAACTTTATATTTCATAAATAAAATTTTATAAATAATAAATTTATATAATTTAATCTAATATATTATAATTATATTAATTATATATTACCTACAAACTTTTATGATCAATTTATTGACTATTAAGAAATAAAAATAAAAATTAAATAGTAAAGAGTTTAATTACAATATATCAATTTGTACAAATTCTTTAATGATGAACAGGAATTTTTTATTAATACTATATTTGAATTATCAAAATAAATTTTTATATTATATATATTTATTATTTATTATTTTGAGTAATATTACTTTGTATGAAGTAAAACTAGTTTTATTGGTTTAATTATTATTATATAAAGTTGCAAATAGTAGCCCATAGTTTGTATAGAAATCAGTCTTCATGGCCCTATTCATAAAAAGCTCCGAATTTGATTCCATCATCTCAATTGCACTATTCATGGCTGAACGTCAAAGCTTTAATTTGGAAGCATGTTTTGAGAAGAGTAAAATGATGATGATGATGAATAAATGGAATAGTTTGAATATTGATTCATTATGTACAAATCAATGGCCACTTTTAAGGGCTAAACGAAACAGACTATATTCACAGATATGTACAGAAATCTTAACACAGCCAAACTTGTGAAGCTTGGCCATGTTTTAGCTGCTAATGTCAAAGTACTTTGGATTCGACGGAAAATCGTACCCCACATGTAGCTGCAATGTCAATGTATGAGATTAGAGACAAAGAAATATAAAAACCCGTTAGGGTTCCTCAACTCTCTTCACTGCATGCACAAGATATGGATGTCTTTGCAAATACGAAAAAGAAGACACAATTTACCTGACCCTCATCAGCATCTGACTGGCGCTGCGGGAAAACCACTCTCATATCATTGTACAAGTAGAAGCGTCGCTCCCCTTCCATGTTCATGTTTCCTGCAGGTGCAGACAGAGGATCGGATTTGCACCTTCGGACAGCCTTTGAACATTTCTTGGTGGAAGAGCATAAAAAACGGAGGTGAAGTGCATAGCGAAGAACACCAGAACCAACACTACTCTCATTGACCCTTGATGAGCTATGTACAAGTTTGTTTAAATTTACATTGCTATTGTCTGATGAACTGCTTTCTTTGTTACTGATGTTAAAAACTCCGGAACCACTGTCTAAGTCACTTTCTATATCTTTCATATCCCGTTCAGGATATCTAGGAGTATGTAATATTCTGGTATTAGGATCTGTTTTTGTCTTGGAGCATTTGCGGTTTTCTTTTCCTGGCATGTTAGTTGCAGCAGCAGGTGCCAAAGTAATCCTTTGGCGCATAAATGTCTGTTGTTGAAACACGGATATTAAGTGCCAGAATCAGAGAAGGGTGATTATACAGTATCGGTTCATAATAGTAAAGGTTTTAAGTAATTCAAAGGTTATTTATCTCTACAACTTACCTTCGTACCAGCAGGCATGTCGGTCAGATCGTAGTTACAAAGGAAAGTGTGAATAGGTGTCTTTTCTGGATTGCTCAACACCTGTGAACACCAAATTGCAAATTACTCATGACTGTAAAGCTATACTACCAGCTGGTATAATAAGCCTATATAATAACCTTTAATCAACACCTAGGAAGCCTGTAAAATGTTATAGATCAAATAATTGATGCATCATCAAATGGCGATTAACCGACAGTATTTGAAAATTAGATAATAGATTGATCAGGAAGGTTCTCAATGCTAAGTAACATTACCAATTGTATCCGCCCCTTCATAGGTACACGAAGGCGACTCTTTTCAGCTTGTGAATTGTCAATGCTCAGGCTCCGTTTCATTTGTGGTCCTCTAGACTTGTTTGTGGAGGTATGCCTAGCAAGATCAATTGATGAATAATAGAGCAAGTAGTTATCTCCTTCAACACTAGTTACTGCAAATGGAAGTTTCTGTGATTGCGGAGAGAAATTCCCGCCCGCGATACTGAGAATAGCGAGGAAACCATCAATTCTCTGCATACAAGTAACCAAAAAAATGAAGTAAAAATACATCGTGAGTTTAGGCAGAGTCTTTGGATGACACACGCACAGCACCTTGCACTACAACAATTTTGCTAACCTGACTAACTTTTCCGGATAACAGCCGACCAGACAGCAGTGACTCCTCAAATGAACCAACCAAGGACCTTCTAGCAGATGGTCCACCACTAAGACTTCTAACCAATTTGCCGCTTTTAGGAGCATGATTCAAGTTCTGGCCCCATTTCAAAGTAGTTTCCGAGGTAAGATCAGAAGAACATGGATCAGACTTATTCTGCAAATCATCAAAATGATGAAATGATTTACTATACAACCTGAAATCTTCATCTGTCTGAACAGATACTGTCCCATTAAGAGATTGCTCCAGCTCCTTGAATGTCATATAATCATCATCTAACTGTTCCTCCATATCTTTGCATCCTTCAGCATATTTTGTTCTTTCAATAGATTTTGGACCAAGAGGAGACAAAGATAAGGGAGGTGAGCCTGCCTTCTTAATAGGAATTGTGATAGCCGGTGTCCGGTTCCTTCTTTTATTTGTTTCTCCAAAATAACTTAGCCCTCCGGAAGAAGGTACAAGATGACTGCCATATTGCAGCTCCTTATTCTTAATTAGAGGAACATCAGAGAGGACCACTGAATTTGCTTGAGAATTATCAACAAGTGAATTCTTCCATTCCCGAAAACAAGATGTAGAACAGATTGCAAGGTCTAAAGAACTAGAGTTGCTAACATGAGCCTTTTTATGCTCTTGTGACACATAAATACTGCAGCTTTTAGTTCCGCTGTCGAAACCACTTTGGCTGATACCACCACTGATATCCAGAGCATCATGGTTAAATTGATCAGGGCCGAGCATTCCACTCAAAGGAGACAATAAGCGCTTCCTTGCAACTGAGCCATTAGACTCAGCTACATTACTGTTTATGCTAACAACAGTGGAAGTTTGGACTCCATTGAACACATCGACTGGAGAATGCAATGCCCTTGCTTCAAAACCGAGAATTCTGGGAACAGGTGCCTGAATATTCTTCCCATTTTTATGAGTGAGCCAGCCATTTTGTTCCACAGTACCCATTTTCAGCTTATAAATGTTGGATCTACCATCTTTATTCACATTCAATGTTTCGCGTTCCTTTTGAAGCTCCCCAGTGGTTTTTATTTGCAGATCTCCAAAAGCTGAACGAGGAAAATCCACCTGAATTTGATTTCCTCCAGGCATCCTTATTAAATCACAGTTGCTCGCACCAACAATCCTGTGTGGGGTCTGCACAAATGTGCACAGCGATGCAGCCACTTCCTCGGCAACACCACTAGAGGAGACTTGAGGCAACCCCATTTTTAACTATCCGTCTCCAAAATTCAATTATCGACTCTAGAGCACTTTATTCTTTATGGACATACATGAATGCTTGACTTACTAAAGCAACAATGGAATTCAAGTTGCCCTATGTTATCATAAAACTAATAAAATTAATAGATGAAAATAAAAAAAGGATAAAAAAACAAGGTCAACTACTGCATTTTTGTATATATGGCACAAGTATCATTAACTATCAACTAAACCCACCCCTATTCCAGCAGCTATTTCACCAAATTGTGCACCTGAATTCAGAATCGGAGCAGAAAGGTTGAACACAATATCTAACTCCATCCTAGCAGCCTGGCAAGGAAAGATAAATAGGTAGCCCATGCTTTGCCAGACTCTAATATATCATCCTGCACACAGTGCCAAGAATCAGCCAATGATGGAAGAAAAAAGTGAAAGAATAGAGATATTATGTATATATATAAAATTGGAAAACACCAGAATTTCTACTTATTATGGCCACCAATCCTGTTCCCGAGCATTTCCACAGACAAGAAGCTAAGAACAAAATGGAAATTCGCAGAATAAATTCTTTGCATATAGGAATATTTCCAAATAATATATACTATTGCCAATCTACCAACAGAACAAACAATCCAACAACAATCAATCACATCAAAGCAATGGTAATTGGAAAAAAGAACTAAACCCCAAATACAAACAATCATAAATCTTTATTTTAAACCACAACAAAACCCCAATTATAATATTGGTTTGGGTTTTTGTTGATTTCTACATTCAGATGAAGAGATTTTGAGAAAACTTTCAGCTCTTTTCTCTTCATCTTCTAAACCAATCAAATAAAATATATTAAGAAAACCACACAACTTCAAAAAAAAAAAAATCCAGCTTTGAAGGATACAGGATTCAAAAAACAATAAAAGCAAATAAATTTGACCATTCCTATATAAAAAAAATGAAAAACACAAAGCAGAAATAACATACCAGTAAAATCCCTGATGATCAAACACAGCTCAAAAACTCAAACCCAAACCCAACAATCTAAAACACAAAGAAAGTGCAAAAGAATAAAAAACCCATATCTTATTCCATGAAACTTTTCTTCTTCCTTCTTCTTTTTCTACTGTCTTCAGCTCTCTTTGCGGTTCTTTGCATTTCCATATAAACTCTCTCTATCTCTATCTCTATCTTTTTACCTATGTTACCGATATGTTTCTAATATACTATCTATATATTTTAACCTTTTCTCTTTTCCCTATGTACAGTGTTGCTAAATTATTGTCAGCCTCCCAAAATCAAATGAAAGAAAAAGAAAAGAAATGTGTGTCAAGAGTTAGCTGAAAATTTCTTGGTTGGCTGTAAATTTTCTTTTTTATTTCATAAAAAACCAAACTCACATGCTCCTCTCCTTTTTTAAGTTTTAATTTTAAGAGCCGTCTTTAGTTCAAGTTGCAAGGTAGCGGCTGTCCTTTGTCTTGCCCTTACATTACATGTCGTTGTGTACGTTGTTTTCTTGGTGTTAGTTTAATGTATTGAATGGCCCCAGTTAGCCATTGCCATTTGCCACCCTTTCTAGGCCTATCTACTTTCATCTCCCTAACCACTACGTGTTGGTTTTTTCGCCTACTTGTGTCTATCACCTTTCCACCTCTCTTAGGTATATATATATATATATATATATTATTATTCTTTTATAAAAAAAATTATTAGTTTTAGGCTTCATTTGGGATTGATAAATATTGTATAAAAGTATAGTAAAATATTAAAATATTTATAATAATTTTTGTTGTATAAAAGTATAGTAAAATATTAAAAATATATAATAATTTTTAAAATTATTTGTGCTTGTGTAATATAAAAATAACATAATACTATATTGAAGGAAAGAAACTACACATATTATATGACATCATAAAATACTTTTAAGGAAAAAATAGTTAAAAAGTTGGTTTTTTAAATTTAGGCTATTTTTTTATTGCTGAGGAAAATAGGATAATTTTGCACTGTTAATTAGAAGTGTAAATAAAACACTAGCACTTGTAAGCTATTTGAGTTCAACTAAAAAATATTCGAACTAGGTTCAATAATTATTGAGCCAAGCCTGAGGTAGAGTAGTTCGAACTATCAATTGAGCTAAATTCGAGTTCAAAAATATTTGACTCGAATGGCTCGCGAATCTTATCGAGCTTTTCATATTTTCATATGATTAACTTTAAACTTAATTATTAAACTAAGCTTGAGCTCGAGTTCAAATTTGAATACAAGAATTTGTAAACGAGATTAATCGAATTCGAATAGCTTGATTATATTTCAAGTTGAACTTAAATTTAAAAATAAATATTTGATTAATATCAAATTAAGTATCGAGTTTTAAATTTTAAGTTGAGCTCATCTTAACTTAATTACACCTTTACTGTTAACTGCCATGCAAGCAAAAAGCGTGCTCTGCTATAAAGATAAAGAAACATTCGTTAGAGTGATGAATAGATAATACTTTTTGCTTGCGTGGCAGCATCCCTGCAAAATCATCGACCATCCACAAAATTGTTGGATCCCAACAGTTACAAAATCAGGACTGTTGGTGTTTTATTAGTTGGGACCAACTGTAACCGCTCGAAAATTTCGATTTTGAATTTTGCACCTTATTTCAGTTAAAATTTTTGAATAAATTATTTTTAAAATTTTGGATGAAAGGATTTAAATTTATATTTTCAGTAAATTTTTGGAATATGGGTTTAGTTGAATTTTTAACTTAATTTTTATTTTGCTATAAAGTCTAAATTGAATTTAAATTTTATTTTAAGGACTAAAATGAAAATTTACCCTTTTACGATTATTGGTTTGCGCATGTGTTTGTGTGTTGTTATTATTATTATTCAATACTCTATATAGTTTTGCGTTATTACTAACTTAAGAATTTTTGATATTATTAATTTAAGGGTAAGTTTGGATGAGCGGTGCGTTATATTTAGTTTATTTTTATCTTAAGTTATAATATTATTTTCGTATCTAATTTCATCGTCACAACTATTTTTAAATTAACCGTGAATAAACATACCGTCCATTCAATTCTACATTGAAACTTTTACGTAAAAGATAAAAATTTTGGTAGTGTTAAAATTTTGATGGGATAAAAGGAATTAGAATTTTGAAAGTTGACTCAACTTTTCAACCAGTCAAAACCCACCGATTCCTTTTACCAAAAATAAGAGGCTCTTCCCAACCTCTGATCACGTCCTTGTTTTGTACCAAGTTATCACCGCCTCTTGCTTTGCTCCCAACAACCTAACCATACCACCATGCCACTGCCAACTATCATCCACACTAATTGGTCGTTCCCTTCTCGCCGCTGCCTTGCTCTTCCTTAACCTGTCAAGCCACGACCATGAACCACGAAGGTCGTATACTACTTGCTTTAGTTTGTTGCTCCAAAGCAAGCTGCCCTGTCACGTTTTGAATTGAGATGACTAGTTGCTTTAAACTATTGGCATTTGAGTTAGTTTTTCATGGTAGTTAATTTGGCTTGAACGGTGATTACACTAATTTGCATATATCTACGTTGATTTGCTACATTTTAATATTAATGGGTAATTTTAGTTGTGTGAGATTAAATCAATTTTATGTGGAATTGAATTTTATAATTTAGTAACTAGACTTATTACTATTAGATTAAATTAGAAATTGACTTAGTTTAGAATAAATGAAGTTCGCTAGATTAAAATCAGATTAATTAATTGCATGGGATTCATCACTTATAATCTTTTTTTTTTTTTCTTTTATAATCTACATGCGGTAATGTGTAAGGTCTCATTATCTCTTATTGTTTATTGTGCAAATTACCTTAAGCGTTTGAAAGTATTGTTATTGTTGCATTTTGCTCATTTAGTGTCATAATTAGTCATTGATTAAATCGTGTTTATCACGCAACGGAGTATTTCGTCGATTGTTTGGTCTTCAGTTGGATACTCGTGTGTCCGGATGTCTTTCCTTCTTGTGTTACTTGAGCAAAATGGTTAAATAAACTTGAACATTGAATCAAAAACTTATTGTTATTTATTGAATGTCTTGATATTGTTTAATTGTTATTTATGATTGTATTGTGTGTCTGGAAACTTCTATTGAATGTGATTTTCATTAGAAATATTACATGAATAAATATGTTGTATATGATTGGAATGATTTTATTTTAACTATAAGATTTGTAGTTTAAAATGTATTGGATCTCTATTGAGTTGTAAAAAGCTCAACACGTGGGTTTTTAATTTCGTGCGTAGGTAATAAGTAGTTCATGAGCTCGTTATCGTATAATATCGCCAAAGAGTCTCCGCAATCTATATTCTATAAAGACGATTTTCACTTAGTTTAGCATTGGCGTGTACTTAAGTTCACCAAATTAGTTAGTCATTTTTTATATCGATTAATTAATAAGTTTTTTATTGAGCTGTGTTAATTGATTTTAATATTTTTTATAAACATGATTTTTGTTAAATGATTTAGTATGTGTCATAAATTGTTAAACTATATGTTTTAGTTTATAATGATTGAACGATTGGCTAAGCTAGTCACTTTGGCAACCATCATAATGCTTTAAATCTAATCAAGTTTTCGAGCCGAGTTTAGAGTGTTACATCAATGACAAAATCAATTTTTAAAAAATTTATATATTATCATTTGGACCTCCCCTACAAACTCTTCCAATTTCTTTTCATTCTCTTTCAATTTTATCAATTTAAATCTCTAAATTTCATTCTCAAATTCATTTTCTCTCAATTTTCAAATCACAATCTCTAAATAAATTTCAAAATATTGCATAATGTAATCTAATACACGTTGTAGGTTTTAAAAATGTCAATGTCACTAATTCATCTAGATCATAAACACATTTCTTGCATCTAATTATAGATGGTAAGAAAATATTGTTATATATTTTTATTTTGTTAATATCGTTATTGTAACAGCCTGATTTTTAGTGGTGTCAGAAACAGTTATTCGGGATCACTAAATCTGACAAGTGAGTTCAAAAATCTAATAAATTAATATATTAGCCAAGTGTGATTTTAGAAGTATTTTTAAATTAGTGAATTTTGTGATTTAAAAGAATTTATTAGGTAAATTGGTTCGAAAACGAGGTATCGAGACCTCGAGTTTATAAACCGAGCCATAAATATTTTTAAAAATGATTTATGGAGTGCCATTGAGTTATTATTAAAGTTTCATTAGAAAATTTTAATGTTTTGATAGTTAATTAATTAAAAGGACTAAATTGTAAAAAACTATAAAATTTGGGGTAAAAGTGTAATTTCAAAAATTGAAGGGTATAAATTGTAAAGTGAATTAGAAATGGAATAGATGCTAATGAATGAGTAATTTTATATTATAGATCAAGAAACCGAAGATAAGCGGAAAAAGAGAAATTAATGACTAGTCCCTAAATTTCTACAAATTCTACAAATAGGCCCAGATAAGTTCGTATGATCAAAATTTGATATTTATATTGAATTGGTGTATGATATTACGTATTTATTTATATATATGTTAAAATATGGAAAATTTATAAATATGAATGGTTAACGAAATAAATACATACGAAATTCATGAGAATAACAATCTGAGAGAATATTGATTGTTATTGAATTGAATGTATGTGGAATAGTGATATTTGAATATTGGATATATTGAAATGGATAGATTTAATAAGTGATGAATTTATTGAAATTATATTGATTGAGTTGGTATATATATATTGATTATATTGACTAAGCTGAATTAAAATAAATATTGATTGTTATTAAAAAATGAATTGAATTATGAATATATTTGATTAATTGAAATGTGTATTGATTGGAAATTGAAAAGTGATTTGGAAACCCTATTAACTAGTCGGGCTAAGTCGGATATAGTTGGCATGCCATAGGATTAGAAGTATTCAGGGTTACTTCGACTTCGAGTCGATGAGACACTGGGTGTCATTATATTACTTCGGATAGATTCGATGAGGTACTGGGTACCAACTTACTTCGGCATGGCCGATGAGACACTGGGTGTCAACTTATTGCTTCGAACTATCTGATGAGGCACTGAGTGTCGTACTGGTGTGTTTTGGTTGGATCCATGTATCCGTCCGAGTCCGAGTCGGGTTAATAGGGGTAAATAAATGATTTGGCCAATTGATTGATATTGAGTGATATTGAATATGGATTGGAATGGGCAACGAAATGAAATATGCAATTGAAATGCATGAAATTGAATGAATCATAGATTCATGAAATGGATATTGATATTGAAATTGAATTGTGTATCCTAATTAGAAAAGCTATTGAACAGCAATTATGAGATTGAAATAGTACGATATGAGAATTAAAAGTGTTATGAATAGTATATTTATGAAATTATATCTAAAATACTCGGTATTGATATATAACGATATATATTGAAAAGTGTCTTGGAAAATGATATTTACTTGATATATATATTGAAATGTGACATGGGAATGATATTTATTTAATATATATTGAAAAGTGACATAAATATGTGTTTAACTTTAATATGTTGATATAAGAAGATTATGTATATGATGATGAGTATTAAACCCAAGTGTGATATGTCGAGAAAATAAATTTATCAATATTGAATTTATATGTAAGATTGTAAGTACGCTAACTATTGTTGTTGCTTGATGATTAGGCAAGTGCCAAGCTATTGATTGAATAGTAGTATATTTATTTATTTGAAGTACTAAAAGGTAAGTATTTAAGTGAAAGTAAGTTAGTGCTCATGAAAGAATAGTAAGGCTTAAATTATGAAATTTCTTATGAAATGACTTAATATGTGTACAATATGAAAAAGGCTTGGTTAAATGCACTAACATGTAACTATGACTGAATGACATGCATATGAAATAAGTGTAGAAGAATAAAAGTTAATACAAAGAATCATGAAAAAGTAAAATTAGCATTAAAATAGTTTCTGGACAGCAGCAATGGTTCAACTTTGAGAAATCACCAAAAATTTAAAAAAAAAATAGTTAGAGATTTAAATTTGTATGTTTAAATTCTAAATGAGTCTATTTTCAATAGAAACAAACTGAAAGATCATCCAAATCTCGTACTAAGAGATAATTAATTTTTAGTGAAGAAAGGGCGAAGCTGTCAAACAGCAGAATAGGGGTAAACTTGAAGATTTTACTGTACTTATTGGATAAATTATAAATTCTAAAATTTTTATGGTGGAAAGATATTTGAGTCTAGTTTCAAAAACATTAAGCGGATCTTAATTTAATATTCTGTAGCTCTAGATATAAATAATTTAGTGACTACGACTCAAGTGGACAGCTTTGATATGAACATAAGTAAATAGTGGAATTATATGTAATTTTTCTGTAAACTCTGGTAACATCCCGTAACCTTGTTCCGGTGACGGATGTGGGTTAGGGGTGTTACAGTTATAAATTTGTTGAAATATGTATTTAGTATTTTAATTGTGTCTTGTATTTACATAATTAGGACGAAGATCAAATTATTCAGACATACGTATACAATTTAAGTGCAAGAGCAACACATTATATAGAGTGGTACTTGAATGAGATGAGATTCTTACACTCGTCTTGCATACTTGGTGGGATTAAATTCTAGCCTACTTTGTTGGAGAGATGGAGACCTAAAACTCACGTTCCATCTTTCATATGGTAAGTGCACAATTATATTCAAAGATTTGACTTTGCAACTCGGTCTATCGATTGATGAAACAATCAATTAAAGTTCCAGCGCAGGTTTTGCAATTTTGAACAACAAAAAAGGGGGAGTGGAGTATGGATTTAAGGGAAGAGCTATGTGGATTTGATATATTTTCTTGCTAATGAAACTTTTAGGGATAGTTTTTGCTAAAAATCTCGGTTTATTGCTATGGATAATTCATACTGCTTGCTTGAGTATAGATGATTTCTATGAATTTTCTTTTATTAATGTTAAGTTTCTTACTACGTTAATGATTGATTTCATAATTTATGTTTTTGGAGGATTAATTAAGGGGAACTTTGTTATGAAGATTATTTTTAAGAGATTGTTGCTATGCTTTTGGTAAAAAAAAAAATATCGGTGGGGAGATTTTTAGTGCCATTTGCACATCCAATGCAATGCCAATTACAACTTCTCTTGCAAGCAAGTTGTGCCATATTTTTTTTTAATTTTTTATTTACATATTTTTTACCCAAATGATTTTAGATTTTTCTTATATCACCTTGAGGATTTTAAGCAACAATTTAATAGATTAGATTGGATCGTGAAGAAAAGATTTCTTTGAAGACTTTTGGTGTAATTAAATAAATGTATCTTATTTTTTAAAGAAATTTATTCTCAAAAGATTTTTGGATATTTGATTCCTTATTAAACACTTACCGGAGCACAATTCAAGAGGATTGAAGTTCTTTAAGCTAATGAACGCCTATTTAAAGAAGACTTATTTATTTCATTATGTATGTGAGATTGAGAGTCTTTATTTGTTTGTAAGGAATTTGTATTAGTGCATATTTATTGTAAACGAACTTTTTTTTTTTTTTTTGTTCAATTCAAAACTAAGCTTTCAAGGGAAAGTCTTAGTAAGAAGAGTGGTTTAATTAATGTATTAAAATGAGATTATAACTTGGTGAGTGAGTTGAACTTAAATCATATTTTATATTACAGATTGATAGTGAATTACTCTTTGAGTAAGGCCTTGCACAAGTAAAATGTTCTTCCGAACTGCATAACCAACTTCTATGCTCATCTCTAATTTTACTCTTCTAGTGATTAAAATCAATTGTCACTGAATGTGCAATTGATAGACCTCTTTGATATAATCTAATGCATAATTAGGGGGTAAATGAAATTAGTTAGCAACAAATTTTTCAAAAACGGACCAATGGTCGAATCAATCAAGTCAATTATTTGTCGGTTCAACCAATTCAATTGGTTCGACCAAATCATCTGATTTAATTAAATAAATTATTATAAAATAAATAAATTTAATTTAATTACCTATTCACAGGTTAACTCATCTAATGACATTTTTTAAATTAATACATTAATAAATTTTCGATTCAATTAATCTGATCGATTGATTTGATCCAGATAAAACATAATTGGTTACAGTTTGAAGTCTTTCTCTTTCACCAACCAAAGCAAAAATTAGTCAAAAGATAATAGATCAACATGTTGGACTCTTGCTATTTGAAAGGGACCGCTTGAACGAGAAAATGATTAATGTTAATTGAAACTAAGGATATAGCAGCAAAGACCAAGGTTTTCACTACAGATCGAGGTAATTATCAATTGATTTTTAAGTCTTATTTACGCTTGTATTATATAGAGTCTTTGTATGTCTTAGAATTGAGTATTTATAAGACATAGTTATTATTTGCTAAGGTGATGTTTTAAGTAGATTCTATATATATTAATATGTATATTATCTTAGACTTAACACGTATTCATTGGTCCACTCGTTTAATTTTGCACCCTCTACCTACGAATACTTAGAGACATGTGAACTAAGCTCGCATGCCTTTAATGTACAAATAGCAGATCGATAATTTAAATTATAATTAGACTTCAAATTGATAACAAAAAAACTATCATAACAATACTATAATGGACACAAAAGTCTTGGAGAGTAGCCAAACCCTTCACCAAGAGAAGACTTATTTTTCTTATGGAATTATTATTAACCTAAATATCTTTTACGATTTTCTTTTATAAAATTTTCCGTCAAAATAATCAATTTATTTTCCACAAATTTTTTATTCCTTCTTAATTGAACAATGAATCATCAATATCTTCAATGGCACCGCTAAATACTTTTCAGTTCATACTAATCACTTTTGCCAATGTCCCAAAGATTTGAGAATTTCTCATTCTTTTGGTAAAATTCCCACGTAGACCCCTGTACTAAGGGTTGGCTTGTATTTTGCTTTTTTACTAAAAAAAATAGTTAAATTAGTTCGTCTACATTAGATCAAGGAGCAAATTGATTCTTCTGTTAAAAATTCATTCATTTATACTATTAAAAACTAGTCCCTATATGTCAACATGAGGTGAATGTGGCACATCACATATCACTGTCTGGCTATTTCGTTAGTCACGTCAATTTTTTTAATAGCATAAATAAATGAAACTTTTAACAGGAAGGAACAGTATGTGAATTCACTAATTAAATTATATTCAAACATATAAATATATGAAATCAAACGTAGACCCATTACAAGAATATTTATGAATTCATTAATTTTTATATATTGGGCTTATATAATGTATTAGACCTATTTATAATATATTGTTAATAATTTTAATTAATTCGATTAATTATCCATTTTTGAACTGAATTAATTAATAATTAAATTTTTTTAAAAACTTTTAACCAACTTTAAATTAAATAGATTCGATGAACCGATTAATCAAATTAATTCAGTTAAAACCAAATTGTCTCTTCCTCCTTAGTTCATCAAATTGGTACGTTTACATTTGCTTTTTGTTGTGAACTTTCTCATTGTTCTATTACAATATTGCAACAAAATGTGGAATAGTTCACTTCAAATAGGAACACTCCAACACCAAAGAAGTTTACGTAGAAGAAATGGGAAGTGATTAGGGTTTTATAGTGTGGAAGTAAACAATTATGAGAGTAGGCTTGGGTCGGGTGCATACAAGGTATTTAGATTAATTTTTAAATTCGGTTTTAATTCGGTTCGAAAAGGATTTATTTTTTGCTCAAGCCTGGCTCAATTTTAAAAAAGGTAAATCCAGGTCCGACCTGACAGCCCATATTTAACTTTTTTTAGATAAGTCTTTATTTAAAATTAATTTAAAAAATATAATATACTAAATGCATTAAAAAAACTAAAATAAAAGTTCTCTAACACATTAAAAATACATTAAAAAGTATTTATTTTAAAAAACACTACTATGAATATAATAAATATTTTATTAGACTAAAACCACAAATAAATATAATAAATAATTTATTGTATGAAATATAAATTTTAAAATTTTATATTTTGGGTTGAATAATTTAGTTGAGTAAGTTTTTTTTTTTGAGGGGGTTTTGGGTAATAGATTTAATTGTTATTGTGTAAGTGATTTAATATAAATATATACATAATTATTATTTAACATATATAATCTATATAATATTTTTTATAACATAATATATTCGGGTCGGGCCGGGTCAAGCTCAAACAAAAAGAAATCTTAATCAAAGCAAAACTTATACAGGAAACAAGCTTTAAAGTTTATTTAAGCCTATTTTTCAGATTTTATATTTTGCCCAAACCCTTGAATTTTTTGTATTTTTCATGCGAGACGCAAACTCAGAAATAGATCTAGTCAACGTCTAGTGTATTTAATTTGAGTGGTTAGATTAATAATCAGATAAATTCTTTAACCAAACCTTTCAATTCAAAACTCAGAGTTGTACGTGTATGAAGGTATTCTGTATGTACTTTAAATCTTGACTTCTTACATACACATCAAAATTAACACATGTGGATGTCAATGTATTAACATATTCTAAATAGGGTGAAGTCAGAATAATTTTTTTAAGGAGTAGGATGAAATTTTAATTTTTTATAGTTTATATCTTTATAATTTGTAAATGATTAAATCAAATTTTTATAATTTTAAGGAGGTCAAATTACAATTTTACCTTTACTAATTTAAAATTTTTAAAAAATTTTAAGAACCTAATAATAATTTTATATTTTAGGGGGCCGGGCCATGCCAACCCCTAACTTCGCCCTGATTCTAAAAAATAATTTCCCCCTACACATAATAAATAATAAATTTTATAGTAAAAAAATAAAAAACAACATTCACTCTCTTCATCTTAAGAATAATGTAGCAAGTAAATTTATATTTGCGTAATGTTATTGGAAAAATAATTTTTTAAAATTAAGTGGGGAAAAATTAAATTCAACTTTCCAACTTACAAAAGTGTGTTTTTTTTTCCTTAGAATGATGTAGTGTAATAATTAATATTTTGAACTCAAAAGGTTTCATCTTTTGTGGAGTTTACTTTGACTTTTGAATCTCGTGACCTCACCCTTTCTTACCTGTCCGTGGCAATTCCGTAGTTGTTGCCAAAGTCAGCGCCCTGTTTCAAAGCCCATAATAATTTATTCAAAATTAAACCAAAAAAGCAACTAAAAATCAAATCACTTTCACAGTCGCCTCACTCGTCTCTCATCTAAGCTTAAGCTTAAGCTTAACTTTACCTACTCCGCTCTTCCCTTTCTCTCTATCTCCCTCTGAAACTTCAACCCGCAAAAACGCCATTCTTTTTTTCTTCTCACTCCGCCAAACGGTGTCGTTTAACCGTCAGGGCCTGTCGTTTAGCTGAAAACCTCTCTACTGGGTTTCCGTTTATCTGAATACATTGTCCCCATGCATTTGTTTTGAGAGAATGGGTTGCGTCTTAGGAAAGCAATCGCAATCGTCTTCATCGGATCGCCGGCGGCGGAGAAACAGCGAAGCTCCACCAAATCCTTCACGTGCTCGTCTTCGCCGGAGCTCTGACGAGTCATCATCAGTTGTTTCAGTCATCGATGCTGTTGACGGAGCCATGGATGTCAAAGGAATGGAGGGGAGAAGACAACAGCAGCGAAAAGCTAGACATACCAGTGATTTCCCGGTGAGCGTTCCGGCGCCGGAGACATGGCGGATGACACTGGACTTGAACCAGAAAGGGTGGCCTTCGTGGTTGATGGCCGTCGCTGGTGAAGCAATCCGTGACTGGACCCCGAGACGTGCCAACACCTTTCAAAAGCTTGACAAGGTATCAACTTTTTTTTTTCAAGCTTCCGTTTTTATAATCATGTTCAATTTAACAATTTTGAGCTTTTTTCTTTCTTGGGTTTTAAAGATTGGGCAAGGGACTTATAGCAATGTGTACAAAGCCAGGGATCTACTAACAGGGAAAATAGTGGCATTAAAGAAGGTTAGGTTTGACAATTTGGAGCCAGAAAGTCTAAAGTTCATGGCTAGAGAGATTCTTGTTTTAAGAAAGCTTGACCATCCCAATGTAATCAAGCTTGAAGGTTTAGTTACTTCAAGAATGTCTTCTAGTCTTTACTTGGTTTTTGAATACATGGAGCATGATCTTGCTGGCTTAGCTGCCTGCCAAGGAATCAAGTTCACTGAGCCTCAGGTAACATTCTTTCTTCAAATGGATTCGTACTTGTTCTGTTTTTTTTTTTTTTTACTGCTACTATTGCTTTTGGTTGGGTTTTTTGGCGCTTGGGTTCATTCCTTATTTTGTTCTTGCTTACCTAACTGAGATTTTGGGATTATATGATTCTTGCACTTCTTTTGCTCTAGTTGTTGTGGGCTTTTGAGTCACTCTTATGTATTTCTTTAGTTACTTGGGTCCCATACCTAGTGGTTTCTAATCCAAATTTCTCTTTTTGAGTTTTTTCATATCTTTGTTTTTGTACTATTTTTTTGGTATGCAAATTCATGGAAATTTCGTGCTTCATGTAAATTTCTGGCGTTGGAAGTTCAAATTCTGTCATATTTTTATTTGAACAGTTTCTAGATGGAATGAACGAGAAATGACAAGAAAAGGAAAAAAAGAAGCTACTTTTTAGATGCCTAAGGAAACTAAAACCTCTACGCATTTTTTCTTTTTTGAAGTTGGCTGACAGTATAGCTGCTTAGCTATCTTCTGGTTAATTCTTTGAAACTTAACAAGGTGGTAGACTTGTAAACAGATGATTAACCACCAGTTTGCTCATATCATTCTCCATTGGCGGCAAATGGGAAATGATAATTATTTGCCATAATTGATTCTATGGGAGAATATCTAGGCTTTTCTGATAATTATGGTAAAGATCAGTGATCACTTCATGCAAGGCTATAATTATGTCTGTTGTTCCTTTGTGATAATCTGCCACCATTTTGAAACCAAATTCCTTTGAAATAAATATTTCCAATCAGAGAAATTTAGAAGCATATAAAAGTTTCGTGTTTGTTTGTTTGTTTGTTTGTTTGTTTTTTTTTTTTTTTTTTGCTTTAGAAGGTTGGTTAATCATGAAGTCAGATTTTTGTTGCATGATGTAGAAAATTCCAGAGAAATGACATTAGTTTATATATGAACGTATTCTAGGAGTGAATTAGAAATAGTTGAGCCTTGGAATGATCATCTCAAATTACAAGCTTAACTTAAAGACAGAATTGAGTTTAGAAAGGAAGATAGGAATTCTAATGCAAGGCCGGCTATGGATTGTGGCATGATGCACCTTTCATTGTCTGTGTTTCATGCTGAGGTTTACGTGGCTGAAAATTTTAAATTTGGATGATCCATTTATTTGGATGTATCTTCCCTCTGGCAGGTGAAATGCTATATGCAGCAGTTACTATCAGGGTTAGAGCATTGCCACAAACAAGGTGTTTTGCATCGTGATATCAAGGGTTCTAATCTGCTTATTGACAGTGAAGGCATTTTAAAAATTGCGGATTTTGGGTTGGCTACTTCTTATGACCCTGAGCAGAAGAAACCCCTGACTAGTCGAGTAGTCACTCTCTGGTACCGTCCACCTGAACTACTTCTTGGGGCAACTCATTATGGTGTCGGGGTTGACCTCTGGAGTGCTGGCTGCATTCTGGCAGAACTGCTTTCAGGGAAGCCTATAATGCCAGGAAGGACAGAGGTATTAAATTTTCTCTTTTCCTTTTCTTCTTCGCTGAGTTTTTGAATTCTTCCTATCTTTTCTTTTCTGTGAATCTGATGGAATGCAAGTGGTATCGGTCATGTAATTACGATTAGAAATATTTGGTCTTCCTGTTTGTTGCTTATTATATTTGTTGTGGAGCCGCCAGTGTCAAGTCAGATGAATATATTACAAGGTTATGATGTCTAAAATCTAACTATCAGATGTTTGTTCCATAATTAGAGCTTTTTCTAATTGGTTTAGTTATGTAATGTAATATTTTCAATTTGTTGATAAAAATTTTCTTACCTTTTATTGGGCTAACGTCCTATTTATAGGTTGAACAACTGCATAAGATATTCAAGTTATGTGGATCCTCTTCTGAGGAATATTGGAAGAAATCCAAACTGCCAAATGAAACACTCTTTAAGCCGCAGGAGCCATACAAATGCTGTATAGCAGAAACCTTCAAGGATTTTCCATCTTCTTCTTTACCTTTAATTGAATCTCTGCTTTCGATAGACCCTGAAGAGCGGAATACTGCTACTGCAGCTCTTAATAGTGAAGTGAGTTGTATCACCTTACTTAATGCATCTCTCAAGAAAATCAGTATTTTGCTGTACCTGTAATCTCTATTTATAGTATTTGAAAATAGCTTTTGTGGATTTAGTTTGCTAGATAGCCAGACCAAGAACATGTTGTGCATGCCAGGGACTTCCATGATGTTTATCGTTTACGTTATCATATATCCACTATGGAATACTTGATATTCTGTTCTCACCATTGGCTTGCTGCCTTATTTTTAAACCAGTTTGTGAAATATTTGGTTTCTGTGTTTGCAGTTCTTTATGACTGAACCATATGCTTGTAATCCATCAAGTTTACCAAAATATCCTCCCAGTAAAGAAATTGATGTAAAATTGAGAGACGAAGAAGCAAGACGGTTGGCCAGCTTTCCCTTTTCGCCTTTTGTTTTCTTTGCCTCATTTGGCTACATGTTGATTGCTGATATACATTTTTCCTGTACAGACAAAGAAATATAGCCGGCAAAGTTAATGCAGTTGATGGTACCAGGAGAAGTAAGGGTCATGAACGCCCTACTCGAGCAGTTCCAGCCCCTGAAGCAAATGCAGAGATTCAAGCAAATTTAGATGTGAGTGTGAGACTTTGCTCTACTTCCAATAGTCAATTGCACCTTATTAGGTTCAAGTTGATAAAGTTTCCAAGCTGCATATTTCTTGTGATGTAAGTTAGTTCAGTTATGAATATTAGCATTATACTTAGTTCTCAGGTGTCGAGCTTTAGATGTATTGCTAGTCACTAGTAACTTTTTAAGCATAGTTGCTTAGCATTAAACCTACAGTCATCAGTTAAAGGCTTTGGTAGGCTGTTGCTGTGGCTCTTTGTTTCTTGATGGTACTCGTGTCTGATGCATATTTGGACAAAGATATTGGATACGAACCTTGAAATACATGGAAAAAATTGAAAAAAAACTTAAACAAAGCCATGCCGGACCTACTCGTATCTGAAATTTGCACCTAAGTTTGAGTAACGTAATTGGTATGTAAGGCTGAACTCTGAACTTTGAAGTACCTTTCTCAAATATTATGTCTGATTGCATCTGTCATTTATTTATTTTTCTCGTGGTTTTTGTATGATGTCCTTTTCAAATATGATGCGGATACTTGTGTTTTTACTGTTTTCTAGAAATGGAGAGTGTTGACGCAAAGAAATGCTAAGTGCAAGAGTGAGAAATTCCCGCCTCCTCATCAAGATGGAGCTGTTGGGCATCCAGTTGATGCATCAAACAAAGGGCCTCTATCTTTTGGTGCAAGTGACTCTTCTTTCAACTCATCAATTTTCAACTCTAAATCATCCGGATCCTCCAAATGTTCCAGACAGGCAGGTGGTCCTTCAAGAAGGAAAACAAATAGAGACCCCCGCAGTGCTGTCACAAAAGTTCATCCGCGGTTTCAAACCATCCTCAATAGGTATAACCATGGATATGCTATTTAGAGGTAAATCTGAGGATTTCTGGAGCCAAACTTGATTTTAGTATTTCAAGTTTATATTCTTTTTTTTCCTTTTCCAGGAGGCATTCATTCTCTCCCTGAAACTAAATACGCAATTTTCTTATATATTTTCCCACATTTGTCTGTAACTGATCATATAGGTCTGTGTATAATCCACCCCACAATCCAATGATTTGGTGTATAAATCTGCCAATGCAATTCCACTTTTTGTTGTACAGTTTTATTAAATGAAAGTGCTGGTCCTAAGCTCTTCTGATTGAAAGTCGCCTTCTCAAACTTCAATTGTGGATTTAGTACTTAGTTGATTTGTTTTTATTTTTCATATATACCAAATACAAAAGAAATTTATAAGAATAGGTGATGTACTAAATTATTTAGCGAAATATATCAAATTTTACTGGTGAAGTTGGCAACTTTGAGAACAGAGACATAAATGGATTTAATGTTAAACCCCCTTCCTAGAAGATTTTTAATTCAATACTGGACATTCTTGTAAAGAAAGGCAAGAAGATGATGCCAAGTGCTGTAAGTTGTTTGCTGTCAGATAGAATTGCTGATGTCTTTAAGCTTCTGCAACTTACCAAGTCTAGCAGTGTAAAGCCAAATGCTGTGCTTTCTAACACTTTGATCCATGCTCTCTGACTGGCAAAGTTGGGAGAAGCAGAAGCTTGATACATTGTTATCTTTAGTATCTTGATATCTGCCTACTGTAAAGAAGAAAATTTAGTTCAACTTCTGTGCTGTTCTTCACCATGGGATGTCATTACCCTGACTATGGTTGTAGCTGAAGCCTTACAGATTTTAGAGAAAGTTGAGTAGCTGAAGCCTTATGGCGGTCATCCATTTTCCTCTTCTAACACTTTAATTTTATGAATTTAATAATAAGATAATGTCTTTGTCTGATTTTGGAATTTTGTTTCTTTTTCTACCTTGACAGTCTTTTCTTTTTCCTATAAAATTAGGCAATTTAATATTTAAGAATTATTCTTTAAAATACTATAAAATGCATCCTTATCAAGAATGGAAACATTGTTTGTAAATGACAAAGATCAATGTCCAACATTAAAGCCTTAGTTGAAAGTCCTTTTCCTTACATCTTGAATCATGAAAGGATATTGTATGCACGATAAATAATTATAACAGTGCCTAAAACAAGTAATACGTATTGAAATAAGCTTTATTCCTCCTTTCCAATGGCCAATTCACCACTTCTTGAACAACCGCCAAACCTTGGTTTACAGCTCCATCTGTTTCAAGGCACCCTCGATGATAAAGACTGTTGGATCTACTACAACGTCACCGATTCCTCCGACCATGACACTCTTAACTGAAAATTGAGCACGCTCTGGCATGCCGTCATCCAAAAGGAACCCCTTCGGATCGTCTTCCCAACCAACATCATCATCAACCTCAAACAAGAACTCATTTTCGACTTCAACAAAACCAGCAACGGTCGAGGGGACAACGTTCATATAACCGGAAAATGGGTGTTTATCGTTGTAGTCTGTGTCGCATATTATCATCCTTAACATCCATGTCCGCCATTATAGACCTTCGGGGGAACACTGACTTTGCTTCATCTCCAACACGTGCGGGAAGGAGAGGGAGATTCGATGGTGATAGAATCTCCAGTTTTGGGTCTCAGAAGAAGATTGGAGTTGATCATTGCTTGTTGAGTTATTGCGTTGATGGGTTGGTTGATGCTGTCACTGGGTCCACTGGGATTACAATTAGTAATAGCTATTTGACAGACAAGTCTACAACCCACTGATCTGTCAAGTCTCTAGCGTTAAGGGTCGTGTGAAAACGCCTGAGATAATCTCATAAATGATCACCAGATCTCTGTTTGATGGACAAAAGACCTATAGGTGTACTCATAATGGTTTTGCATGCTTGGATTTCTCTTAAGAACTGGCGATGTAACTGATCGAATTTATGATTACGGCCTTCAGTACGACACAATACCAATTCTTTGCAGTGTCTCTCGGAGTAGTTATAAATAGGGTTAAGGTGAGAATTTTTTTTTTGCTAGAATTAAATTGTATATTTTTATGAAAGTAAAAATATAATTTTATTATTTTAATAATATATATCTTAATTTAATTATTTTTGAAGGATTAAAGTGTAATTTCAAAAGTGTTACACTTGCAAGTATTAGAAGCTCCCAATATGTACATGTAATCATTATATTGTATTAAATGAGTAGTCGAGTCTTTATTCCTCTTTCTTTGGGGAACTTAAAAGTGGTAAGGAGGTCGACCCTACAATCTCAAGCACTAGAGGATTATTCAAACAATAGACTCGGTCTATATTTTCAGTATTAGGTCTCAAAGCCTAAAATGTCATGCCTCAAAACTTTTCTTTCATCTTGTCAATGCTGCCGCGATGAACTTGTCTTGGTTGGTATTATGGGTGAGGATTACGCCTTTGAACTTGGGCATTAAGGAATGAAGTGGTTTTATTTTACTTATTTGGAAACCGAGGAGAAGAAGGAGGTGTAAGACCTCGATTTTTAAAAAATTCAATATTAAGCTGGTTTTCTTAAATCAAATAATTACATGAAGTTAAATTGGGAAATTTTCGAGAATGAGTAAAGTATTGGTTTAGAAGTTGATTAATTAGATGTGTTAATTAGTTAAAAATGATAATTTAGAATTTTAAGCTTATGGACTAGATTGTAAGAATAGTAAAATTGTTGGGATCAAGGTATGAAACTTAGGAAATAAAGTTTAGAAGTGGAGAGGTCTTTAAGTGGCAAATTTCCCAATTTGAGAATTTAGTTGGAGGGAACCGTTAATTCTCTCCCTTTGCACGGCTTGTTTTTCGAAAAACATAAAAAAAGAAAATCCTCCCAAATTTCTCTCTCTGCATTTTCTATTCAAATAAAATTCCAAGTGTGTTATTGGTTAAAATTATTTTATTGAACAAGGTTGGGATCAAAAATTTCATTTTCTTTCCTTTTTAGCTCAAGTTGGTTTAGGGAAGCAAGAGAGTGTAATGCTCCCAAATTTTACGAAATTCTAAAATATTATCGTAAAGTTTAATAATATAAGGTATAAATTTTTTTGACTAAATAGATTTTGATGTGGGATGAAGACAAATTAAACGATGTCCTAAATGTGGGTCATGTAAGGAAGAACTCAACACTTGTCTTTAGTAAAATAAATCAAAGGAGTTCTACGTGCTATGTATACGAATGTCGACAAAATGATTGACAAAATTGTAGCACTAGGAGGCGAAACTTGGATGAATAGCTATAATATGGCAACATGCAGGAGTGGAGATCAACGTGGGTGAACTATTGAATAAGATCATCGAGTCTAAAAACTTTGAAACTTAATTATATATAGCATTCATTTATGGACCCTGACCGTCCACATTCTTTTGGATAGAAACCGAAGAGCACCGGCTTTTGGATGAAACAGTTTCTATAACTCGATTGGCAGCCATTGTTGGGGCAAACAAGCTGCTTTTCACCATGTCAGAAAACTTCAAGTATCTGAATAATCAAGGAGATGGTGGTAATTTAAGTTTCAGTGTTGAACATAATCAAACCCCTACATGTTTCTTCTACTGCCTTCAACTTCTATACTTGTTTTTAATTTGCAGGGTTGAAGGAATTATTGAAGATTGGAACACAAACTTTCTTATTCCAATATTTTCCAGGCAAGACCTTCATACATATTCTTTCACAATTCTATTCTTTGCAACCTGCCATTAATGCCTACAGATGCAACTTTGTGTAGGCTCCTTAGATTAGAGAAACAAAACTATTGCTATAAAGTATTAAACTTCCTTATTACAACATGAAGCTTAACACAATTGATCAATGCAGTGATCTTTCAAACATTCATTAAATAATCTTAAATTCGTACTCTAATATCAGTAGAATTTCATGATTGGATTCTTCATCGTTTTAATCCTGTATAATCATGGGTATTTGATGAGAAGTCCATCTGTATCTTTACAGTGATGAATAAGAAATTCATCCTACTTGTAAATACATTCAAATCTTAAGTCAGCAATATTTCAGCTCTTTTGGGCCAAGTTAATGGCCCAAAAGAAAAAAACAGCAATCAATTCCGAATCACAAACTCGCATTAGCGCTCAGTCAAACAGAGAAAGAATGAAAGGTTGACCCTTTTTCTTAAAAGTAGCCTCTTTTCATGTTCTTGACGCTGCAAAAAACTTGGGTTTGCTCTGAAGGCTCTAATTGTAGTAGTTCTTACTTAATTTAAGGTTTTAGGGTTCTCACTTCTCTTATTGTTCTTAGTTTTTTTTTTTTTGTAATTCTTTTTGCCTTTGGGATTAAAAGTTTAAAGCTTGAAATGGATGGGGAGGAGTTGACAGAGCAGGAGACTGCTCTTTATGATAGGCAAATTAGGGTTTGGGGTGCTGATGCTCAAAGAAGGTAATTTTATTTATTATATTTACCGTTTATTTTTCTTTATTCTTTGAATTTCTTTTAACCTTCATGAGTTTTTTTTTTTTTTGGTTTTCCATTTATGTTTTAGACTAAGCAAATCTCACATTCTAGTCTGTGGAATGAAAGGAACTGTTGCTGAGGTATAACATTTTATGGCATTTTACACAATGGGTCTTACTTGCTTTATTACTACAAGTCTTTTGTTATTTTTTATATTTAAATTTGTGGTTATGGGTAGTTTTGCAAGAACATTGTACTGGCAGGAGTTGGTAGTGTGACATTGGTGGATGATCGTGTCGTTACCGATGAGTCTTTATCTTCGAATTTTTTGATATTGCCTCATGAAAATCACTACAACGGAAAAACTCTGGCTGAGGTTTGCTGTGATTCTTTGAAAGAATTCAACCCCATGGTTCATGTTGCTTTGGAAACAGGTTAGCCGCTTAATTCATTGGTGTTTTTTTTTGCATGCTTCGTAGTTTCATGTAGTGTTCAGTGAAAAAAAATAGTAGCAGTGCTTGTAAATTTTGTGTTTTTGGATTTCAGTCCCTTTACAAGTAGTAAATCTATTTCTTTTGGGAGGACTGCAGGCGATATATCAACATTTGGTGTCGAGTTCTTTGAAAAGTTTGATGCTGTGATTATCAGTTGTTGCTCTCTTGGAAAAAAGGTACTTAGATAATGATTCTCAATAGATCTTTCAAATTATTTGATGCCTTGATGTGTTTGCACTTCAAATTTGCTACTGAAACTTCAGTTTTATTTCAGAAATTGATCAATCAAAAGTGTCGGAAATTATCAAAGCGTGTAGCATTTTATACAGTTGAGTGTAGAGGCTCTTGTGGTGAAATGTTTGTTGATTTACAGGACTATAAATATTCAAAGGTGATAATATTAACCATTTAACTAATTTTAGTAAATTTTTATGCTTGCTGGACAAGCTAGTAAGCCACTTTTATTTTATGTTAGTTGGACTCCGGTTTATAAGTATTTATTTCCCCTTTTTCCCTTTTTAATTTTTTCAGAAAAAGCTCGAGGAAACCATTGAATGCCAGATAGAATACTTGAGCTTTGAGGTATGAAATGTTTTATGCTTGTTGCGAGCAATGATTTGTGTTGATAACTACACCTAAAGGCATTTTCTTATAATCAACCTTAGTACACATTTTGCCATGCTGCCTCATATGCTATGATTTTATCATGTAATGATGTGCCATCTGGACCGTGTACATTATTTTCCACTGCAGGAAGCCGTTTCGGTACCTTGGAGAGCACTTCCGAGAAGAGTGTCAAAGCTTTACTTTGCTATGAGAGGTATGCTAAATCCGTTCTTGCTTTTTTCTCGAGTAAATTGCAGAGTTGAAATCAAGCAACTAAAATTTGAATCTGTTGATTTTAGGCAAAACATAGTATCCTTTTTTTGCATTCATGCTGGCATGCCTCTTGATGAACCATTTTACTGTACCGATTTTCCTTTTTTGTTAATCTTGGCCAATTTTACATGAGGCCTTGTTTACTTATTATTAGCTTTGTTTTGAACTTGTCTTGGTAGTGCAACTGATTACATGATTTCTCTATGTTCTTTCAGTGATAGAGCAATTTGAAGATGTTGAAGGTCGTAATCCCGGAGAAACCTCCATTGCTGATCTTTTAGGTGTTTTGAAGCTCAGAAAGAAACTTTGTGAAACAAATGTACAGTATTGAGCAGTTTAATCTACACTTGTATAGTAATGTGCTGCATTTTCATACATATGCTATATTGATTTAATGCAGTCACTGGACGAGTCTCAAATACCCGATGCACTTCTAGAAAGACTTCTAACAGATACAAGGGAGTTCCCTCCAGTTTGTGCCATCATTGGAGGAATACTTGGACAGGTTCGATTTTTTTATTGTCCCTCTTTTGAAACAATTAAATACCTATGTTGCTTTGATTCTTCATCTTTCTTGTGGTATCCATATTTGACTCAGGTACAGGGTTATTAGTATTTTAGTTTAATGTGATTGAGTGTTGAGTGATATAGGAGGTGATCAAAGCAATATCAGGCAAAGGGGATCCACTCAAGAATTTCTTCTTCTTTGATGCCATGGATGGGAAGGGCTTGATGGAGGATATATCAGGGCCCAGCACTAGAAGCTGAGCAGAGCAGGCTTTGATGCTGTTAAAGCTTTTTACAGGATCATCTAATGTTATTGTTGCCTAAAACTGAAATTCTGGAAAAACAAAACTTGAGAACTTGTAATCATTTTTGAAGAATTGGGAGCCAACACTGTTGCTAATGAATCATAATTTGTGATTCTCAAGAAATCCTTCGATTAAAACTCCTCGGAGTGCTTGATTGAATGGACCTTGTAGGATTCTGTAGAGTTTTAAGAGGTTACCATATGATATTTAAATATTAAGGAATGAAATAATAACCCCTCAAATAATCTTGATAGATTATGTATGGCAAAGTTTAAATAAGGTGAATTAAAAGTAGTGATTTTCAGTTTATGGTGGGTAAAGTTGCATTGAAAAAGATGAATAGACTTTATCAGAAATTGTTATCATCAAATTAAAAGCATCATTGTTCAGATTCAGCTAATTGTTTAAGTGGTCATCATATAACACATCTGCTTAGTCAGGGGCTACTCCTTTTTATTGAAGATCCAAACATGGCACTTTATCTTTTATCATGCATGACCCACTCTCCAATGTCCTACACCACCTGTAGTGGACTAATACAATTATTGAAGGAAAAAAAGCTAAAGATACCTAGCCAAAACCACTGATAATATAAAGGAAAACATGAATGCTTTTTCTAAGTGGGGGGTTCTTTATTGTGGCACTCAATATTAAAATGAAATAAGAAACTATGGCAAATGTGCCTTTTTGGTGCTACTATTCAAACACCAACTTATTCCTTTAAACTAACTAATCAACTTCAAATATAGCTTTTAATAGTATATAAGATTTCCTTCTATTCTAAGAATTTAGAAGCGATAGAAAGACTCAAAATGATTATGGGATCTCCCATGGCTTTTCACAAAGTAATCTACCATTATGATAAAATAGAAAATGAAAGCAAGATGTGGAAATCTTGCCGAAATTTACCACCTTTTCCACAACTATATAATCATATGATTGTAATACTTTAGGGGGTCAGTCTCATATGGAAATCCACTTCATATGAACTCTTTCTTCCTTTGGAGTGAGCTCTGTAATGCTCTCCCATGGATCCAAAGCTGAAGCAAAAGTTTGAGGTCATCAAAAAATCAAAGAAAGCCAAGAAACAGGACAAGGTTTTCATATACACGTTCATAGCATTTAGTTGCATTGTAATATGTTTTCTGTTCATGTATGAGCTCCCCAATCTTTTGTTTATTGCAGGCAACCTTATTGTAGTTGTTTTGATTGGAGAATCCAAGTTTTTTGCCTCAGCCTCTGGTGATATGAACATGTACTACGATGAATACGTTGATCGGAGTCGTCAAAGACTCGGCAATCGTTCCACTCTGGAAGTGGAGAAAGAGAAGAAAATGAAAGGTGATGAAGAAAAGGTAAAGAAGGGATACAGAAAGAAAGAAAAAAATGAGGATGTTTTGGCTAGTGAGGAATTGAAGAAAAGAGCTGATGATTTCATAGCCAGGGTCAATAGGCAAAGGAGGTTTGAAGATGGATTACCACTTTAAAAGAACCTACTGGATTGTTGCTGCTATTTCTCTCCTCACTTGGCCTCTGATTATAAATATATAGTTCAATGAAGTATAATATCTGCTATATATGTGTGTATGTTGAAGCATCTAAGACACAATATAGTTTGGTTCCAATTAATCCCAGGTTTCAAAGTATATAGATGAGGTAATTTCATCTCAGCATGTATTGCAGCAATAGCAACAGCATGCCCTTCTTTTCATATGGAATGCCCAATGCTGGGCTACCATTTCCTAATCATATCCTCACTGTAAGTACCATGTCCTCCCTATCAGATTATATTTTACCTCTTCTACTTAAAAATTGAGTAAATTAGTCATTATATATTAAATCAAAGAGCAAATCAATCATTTCTGTTAAGAAAACTCATCCATTTCTACTACTAAAAACTGATCTGACTAATAGATTAATCAGATTGTGACATGTGATGTGCCACATATACATCATGTTGATATGCAATAATCAATTTTTAACCGGACTAATTTGCTCTTTGATCTAATGTAAAGGGACTAATTTGCTATTTCTATTAATGGAGGAGAGAAAATGCAATCCAACTATTAGTATAAGAGCTTTCATGATACTTTTATCTACCTTTATTTAATTTATTATGTCTTATAAATGAAACCAATTCTTATTGATTTTTTACTTTATTCGCATGGCCGAGCTAGAAATATTGATGAAAAGGATAGATATTTGTATAAATTAGATATTTTTTAAATTTGGGATAATGAGAGCCACTCAAATTACTATTTAGATTCATACCATTCATCTCTAACTAAATCATCTGTTATGTACATAATTTATTTCATGGAGGTCAACTGATCGAATGTGAATCATTTAGCACTCTTAAATTGATTTGATTTGTGGAATATATGAATAAGTTCATTTACTTAAAGTTTTTGTAGCTCAATGAAACATTCCAAAAAACTAGAGTTATCATGGTAATTATTGTAAATTTTATGGGATAAAAATGCATAGAACTTAAATCTCTTATACTCTTATTTTGTAGATAGATACTATTCACCGTTATAGAAATAATTTAATTTGTACCGCTCACTACAGCAAAACAGACTTTTAGCGGCGTTTTTTTAGGCTTTTAACGGTGTTTTTAAGCGCCACTAATAAAGCTTATGCGCTTTGAAAACGCCATAAAAAACGCTAAAAGTGGCGCCATAAATTTAGCGGCGTTTTGTGAGAAAACGCCGCTAAAAACATGACTTTAGCGCGCCTCAACACAACGCCGCTAAAAACATGACTTTTAGCGCGCTTTTCCCACAAGCGTCGCTAAAGTCATGACCTTTAGCGCGCTTTTCCACAAGCGCCGCTAAAAGTCATGACCTTTAGCGGCGCTTTTCCCAAGCGCCGCTAAGGTCATGACCTTGAGGCGCTTTTCCCAAAAACGCTAAAGGTCATAACTTTTAGCGCGCTTTTTTACAAACGCTAATTTGGTCATGAAAAATAAAAAAATTAAAATATTTTTCTTCATATCAAAAATTTAAAAATAAAATTTTGCATTTAGCGCTTTTTTTACAAACGCTTAATTTGGTCATGAAAAATAAAAAATTAAAATATTTTCTTCATATCAAAAATTAAAAAATAAAATTTTGCATTACTATTGGATCTCCGATTTGTTTGGTACCAAATACCACATTTTATGTCACATCAATCTACATATTTTCCTTCAATAAATGACCAAAAAGGGAAAAAAAATACAAAAGGAAACCTAGATTTGCTCAAGCGATCATCTACCACATCAGTTGTCTCTCCGCATCATCGGTTAGCATCTTCTTCAATGCCATTGCTCTTTCGCTCTCCATTTTCCCTAGGAGCTTCACTCCTTCACCAAACCAACCACTTCACCTTTATGTGAGGAATTGCTCTCTGTGAGGAAGGGATTGGTTGCCAATCGCAAATCGTGGACAACCCCATTGATATAGTGTAATAAAATAAAAAATTCAAAGAATAGAGAATTATCCATATCAAGAGGCTTTAGCAAACAAAGCAAGAAAATTGGAAGTAGAAAACAAGAATATCCAGGTTTCAGAACTCTTATATGATAGCATTACGGGAAGGGGGGTAATAATCAAATGTTCACCAAGCACTAGAGAGAAACACATGGATCTACTTCAACAAAGACACAAGTGACAACTGCATTTCAAAGAAAGTACAAAAATATGCATTTGGAGCCAGAGAAAGACTATCAGTTTCTTTAGTAGGTCCCCTACCATGACGCCTTCTTTTCCCACCAATGTCTGTTTCATCTTCAGAATTAGGTTCACTGGTTTGTCCAGATTTATTTGATGACAAAGCATTGACACAGTGTTCTCTGCACCACAAACATAAATTATTGGGAGCAATTGGATAAAAATTTGCACAGAGCCAAGTTGAATATACACATAAAATAAGTGGGCAAAGTGATCTTACAAGTCCAAAGTTCCACTCTGCAGATCAAGGAAAAAGTCCTTCGCAACTTTGCGTGCAAGCTCATTCCTCCTAAAAATAAATGCCAAAAAGAAAATGGAATTGAAAAATAATCCAATGATAGCATGACGAAGACACCAAATCCATCAACAACACAATGTTAGAAAATGTAGGCCATAAATCCATCAACTTAGTAACAAATTCATGAACTGAAAATCATGAAATATGCAAGGATATTTAAATCCGAAATTTTTATTAATAAATTCTTGTTTTGATATCAAGAATTATGATATCGTAATAAAATATTACAAGACCTCGGAAGATGGATTTACCGACAATACGAAATGAGATGATTAAAGGATGGAAAATTTATTAGCGTTATCCATTTTGATTTAAATAATATTATTTGCAAGGTACCAAAAGTCGCTAAATAATATTATGTTTAATTTGTAGTTCTCATTCCAATTCATCTATTAAAAAAAAAGAAAAAAAGATATTGTTATATTTATAATATGAGTAAAGGAAAATATTTTAAGTTAAAATATTTTTAAATTTTACTTAATAATTAATATAGGTAGAGTGGTTGTAAATTTATATTTTAATTTGTTTGGATATGTATTTGATTCTTGAATTTATATTTTCAAAATTGATATGATAATATTAAAGTGTTATCAAAATTAGAAAAACTTGAATAGTCATCAAAATTACCAAGCCAACAAGTTTGTCAAAATAAGGGGTCTATATATCTACAGTTGTAAATGAATCATTGTAAATGCTCCTTCATGAGCCTTAATTATGAAACAGAATAACAGTCGATTAGTCAAGTGAATGAAGATTTCTCGAAAATAACTCTCTTCTTTTATCGGGAATATATATAAACTTGGAATTATAGGAGAAAATCATGAGGAAGAATGTAGATTCAAGTTAGCATTATAGATATAATGGATATCAACAGTTGAATGAACTACAATCTACTTTGACCCTAATCAAAACTTAACAGTGAGTTGGTTAAACAAGTTATTACGTTCCTCGATAAACACCAATATAATGATCAAAGTCATTTGGACACCAAAGGAGACAATATAAAATGGAAAGAAAGTATAACCCATCGCTTCCTAAGTTCGGACAATAAGTTATTAAGTCCTCATAAACATATGCTACCCTTGGAGAACGTTAAACAAGAGCTCTGTTCCCATATGAGACCAGATAGCCTACTAGAGAGTTTACAAACCAGGATTTCTTAGAAAACTCTTAAAAATTTTCTCGAAGCATATATGTAGAATGATTAGTTAATTACTGGACTCTAGGCAAGTGTAAACTTGTGCAATTTGAATAAAATGAAAATCTATGGGTCGATTTCTTACAAGCATAAATGCAATTGAAATTCTTTATCGAAATGCAAAATAAATTATTAAAACATTCATACTATTATCTTATATAGATTAAAATACTCACACTAACATATCTAATCACTCACCGTAACATATCGATACAAATCCTTCCTTGGACCATGGATTTAACCGAACCAATGTGCAAATCTCTAAGCTATCTAGCTCCTCTATGAACTTAAATGGTAACAAAGGTCACAATAAAGCTTTTTGAGGTAGTAGATTCTAGATACAGAGAATTACTAATGTTCACTAAACTGTTAGAAAAGCCTCAAATCACCCTAACGTCGTCAAACCATGCTTTCTCCAAATCTACTTCTAAATTCTTAACCTATCTCCAACATGCTCCAACTGTTCCTTTTCATTTACCTAGAAAGCATGTCGATAAATAAGCTAAAACCAATATTACAACAACAGATTTTCCAAACCAAATAACAATATTCAAAGTCATCACCAACTAATTTGTGGACTACAATCAAAGCATTTTAGAAAGAAAAAAAGAAGAAGAAGAAGATAAAATGTTTAAAGGCATATCACTGCTCACCAACTTGAACTTAGACTCCGCCAAAGGCTTTTGCTGAACTGGAAACAAGTCAAGATGCAACTCCCATACTTTCTTTCTATAAGCAAATTCAATCTAATCGAATCAAAATAGGAATATTTACTATACCTTGATGTCTAAAGAATCAGAATCTATTTACTATACCTTGATAATTTCCATATCCACCCCTACCCCAACTCCGCCCTCTCCCTCTACCACGACCCCTTCCTCGGCCATATGAATCTAAAAATGAAATGTGAGACATGTTGAGATTTAAAAGAAAAATGTTCATAAAAAACAGCTCCATAACAACTTTTTCTCAACATTACATTCATTAATGTAATTATACGGATCCGGCTTGTTTCGTGGTTGTCTTGATGATAATAATATTGCGGCTTAGATTCTTCAACAAATGTGGAGCTTGATACCAAGTCACATGTATCAAGTCATACCATCAAAGGTTCTCTCAATTAAGCAAACAATATAATAACGATTTTATTGAATTACCCATGTCTAATACTCGTACCCACCACATACTCCAAAATGAGTACAATGATATGACCTCTATGGATCTTCCAAAACGTGAAAGAAACTTTTAAGAAAATTGAACAAATACATATCCAATGTTCACACTCAATTTCAAGTAATATTAGTTTTACACATCATGGGGTTCTAAACATTTAAGAAGTAGGTTCCAAAAGAAAACATTGAAGTACAGTGCATTTAGCAAATAACTAATCCCGGCTAAGCATTATTTTAAAAAATATGTCCACGGTTTAATTTCCCTGATAATGTAATAACCGGATACCCAATCAACAAATTAGCTTACCCGGCAGAGTTTTTATTTAGCTCTCCGGTTGACAAGGTGATAGAAATCATCGAGACACGGCGAGTCATCTCCACACTGCACAAGACAATAAACTAAATGCTCCGATTAATAAGAAGCAAACCAAAACGTCGTAAATGGGAATAGAGAAATATGGAGACTTACGAACAAGCCCTTCTTCAATAGGGTTCCACACATCGTTATGCTCGGTGAACTAATGACGGTATCTTGATGCGCTTAGAACCCTTTTCCGCTTTTACACACAAATAGATCTAATAAGGAAAAGTCGGAAAAATACGATGCAGAGATGATAAAGAAAAGGACATCAACCTTTAAAATCTCAAAGAATGGCTACCGCTCTTCTTGATTGCTTGTCCCATTGCTTTTAAGACAATCTCCTTCGCTTGTTTTTCCTAATAAACTATACCACTCACTAATAGTTTAAACTAATAGAAGATATAAATCATCTCAACATTAACACAAAGTGATTACAAGAAAAGATTAAGAAAAATCCCAAATGTTAGCTAATAGAAAAGAACATGGAAATAGTGCACTATTAGCTAAAAATTGCGTCGAATAACCTTATTTTACAACTGATAAAACCCATCGACTACTAGAGAAAATGCAAACAAAGAATCCTAGAAATAAAATAGACCCAAATTTGCATTTTTTTCCTAAAATCAAACCCATAAGATATCGAGAAAATTTAAAATGCCCAAACTCGGTACATGCACACAAAAAAATCGAAATCCCTAAATGAAAAACACATTAAAGGGAAGAAGAAGAAGAAGAAGAAGAAGAAGAAGAAGAAGAAGAAGAAGAAGAAGAAGAAGAAGCAAAACCCCAACAACAAAAGAGACGAATAAATCCAATGTTGAACGTCAAAAAGTAAAAAAGAGAACCCCAAAAGCACGAAATGAGCAATGAACAAAGAAATGAGACCAAAAAAAAAAGTCGAAAAGGGAAAGGAGGGAAACCTGAAGAAGAGCAATGGCATAGTTGATGTAGTTTCGAATAGCGCCTTGAGAAGTGATTCGGATCTCATCGTCATTAATGGGTGATTCGGACTTTGGCTTCTCTACTTTCTGGTATCTATCCATTGGAAGAGTGGAAGTAAAACAATAAGTCATATATATCCAAAAAAAACTTTAAAATTACTTTTAGCGGCGTTTTTGAAAGCGCCGCTAAAGGCCGATTTTAGCGGCGTTTTTAAGCGCCGCTAAAGGCCGACTTTTTTGGCGGCGTTTTGGTAAAGTCATTCACAAGGCGATCTTTAGCGTTTTGGAAAGCGCCGCTATCTATCCGACTTTTAGCGGCGTTTTGGGAAAGCGCATTAAAGGTTAGACTTTTAGCGCTTTTTGTAAAGTCATTAAAGGCCGATCTTTAATGCGGCGTTTTTAGAAGCGCGCTAAAGTCCGATCTTTAGCTGCGTTTTGGGAAAGCGCAATAAAGGCCGACTTTAGTGGCGTTTTGGAAAGTCACCGCTAAAGGCCGATTTTAATGGCATTTTGGAAAGCACCACTAAAGGTTAGACTTTTATGGCGTTTTTGTAAAGCGCCGCTAAAATGACTTTTAGTCATGCTTTTGGAAAGCGCCGCTAAAAATTTTTTTATGCGCTTTTGGAGAAGCGCCGCTAAAGGCCGACTTTTAGCGTTTTGGAGAAGTCACCGCTAAAGGTCAGACTTTTAGCTGCTTTTGTGAAAGCGCCGCTAAAGGCCATACTTTTAGCGGCGCTTTTGTAAATAACGCCACTATTGCTTTTTTTACGGCGTTTTCATTCAAACGCGCTAATGTATAAAATTTATGGCGTTTTTATTTAAAACGCCACTAAAAACGCTAAAAAGTCCTTTTGGTGTAGTGGCTAAATTTAGAGGAACTCGACTATGAATAAAACCCTCTCCTTCATTTATAATCATCTCATTAATAATAATTAAATATTATTAAAAGCGAAAACTCGAAAATTGATAATGGAAATTGAATGCTTCCATAAAGAATTTCTTGTTTTCTATATTATAGATAGTTATTAGTATTTTATGCATTTACATTTTAAAAGTTGAATGTCCCAAACATAAAAGCAGGACTAAGATTCCATTGATTCTCTATCCACATAACACTTACAATCTCAAAGTAGCATGGCTTTATCCTGTCATCACGGAGCTGTAATCTGTGAGGGTCACGAGGGAAAGATGAAGTTTTTTCGAATGTTACCCAGACGCAGAAGAGCATCACCACTCGCTCCAGTCCTACTCTAAACCCACCATATCTGTACAATTGTAAAGATTTAACTGTAAGCAATTCAATCCTGTTAACATCAAGAAATGCCTCGCCAGCAGTAGATACTATTTGCACAAACATTGATAAACAAATATTCTGATACCCTAGTCTTTAAGTTCAGGATCAAGCCATTGGTCATCGTTACAGGCTCCCGCGGCCACTAGATGATCAAATGGAGTGAAAGCGGAATCACAACTAACAACTGTCCAAGTATGTGATTTTTTACTAACTAAAAGAATTAATATAGGTTGAGATTGTATGGGCATCAATTCCACATGCTTGTGCACTTCTGTCAAAGTTTCTGGTACATGGACACGACGGCCTTCTGAAATTATCTCCTCGCCTAAACATAAGGAAACAATCAAACAAGTTCAAAACATGAACTTTGGGAGAAAGTGAACTAGAATCAAGATCAGTTAAAAGATGACAAAACAATTTCATAGGACAAAGTGGATCTATGAGAAATCCTTCCAAGGATAACTTAAGCAAGCTACAATTCCTTTGCCTCTTTATATTCTTTCCTACTCACCTCATTTATTTGACCTATTTCCTCTTTAACATGATTAGAAAAGAAAAGAAAAAAGTGGAAAATTACAGCAACATATGACTTAGATATAAATAAGAAAAAAGCTTTAAGATTAGCTTCAGCATCCGAACTCCTTCCTCAAATGTAAGCCGTAGGGTATATGGATTGAGAAAAAATAATGATAACGATAACTATTCCAAATTGGGATATTTCTTTCTATTCCAGCAAGATTTAACATGCTAATACAAGTGTAACAGCCCAATTTTCAGTGGTGTCGAAAACAGTGGTTCGAGACCACTAAATTCGACGAGTATGCTCGTAAATTTTATTATTTAGTATTTACAAGTCAAATATAGTTTTAGGTAGATTTTTGAATTAGTAATTTGTGTTTGATGAGGATTCATTAGGTTAAGTGGTTTAGAAAACGAGGTATCAAGACCTTGATTCTATAAACCGAGTCGTAAATATTTTTATAAATATTTACGGAGTGTCATCAAGGTAGTGTTAAAGTTTCGTTAGAAAATTTTAACGTTTTGATAGTTAATCAATCAAAAAGAATTAAATTGAAAAAAATGTAAAACTTGCTAATTAAAGAAATAGTGATTAAATAGCCCAAATGAAAAATAAAGGAGGAATAAAAGGGCAAATAGACACACATGGGATGGCTGAGGCGGCATAAGCAGAAAAAAAATGAAATTAGGTGATTAAAGGGTAAAATTGGAAATAAAATAAAATTAAAATAGCTAAAATGAGATTTTAAGAGTTTCTAGACCATTTCTTCTCCAATTTTCTGTCCAAAAACACCATTGAAGAGCTTTTAAGGCTGGTTTTCATATTTTAGCTTCATGTAAGTTTAATTCATGTCTTTTTCTTGTAGTTCTTATGTTTTTAAGACTTTTACAATTAGGTCCAACTAGTTATTTCATTAGCTTTTTTATTTTATTGGAAATTTTGAAAGTTCCCATTGATGAATATTGGATGTTTTTGATGAAATAACATGGATTTAGAGCTTAATTTTATTGTATGATGGTTTCATAAAGTGATTTTATAGATACTAATTTTAGGACTAAATTGTGAAAAGACTAAATATTAGGGTTTGATATTAAATTTTGTTTATCAAGGGTTGTATGATAGCTAGAATATTTAGATAAATTGTCAATTGAGAAAAATTAGTTCATTTGATAAAATAATTAATAAGGGACTAAATTGCAAAAGTTGTTAAAGTTGGGGTAATGGTGTAAATTCAAAAAATTGAGGGGTATTAATTGTGAAGTGAATTGGAACTGAAATATATGCTAATAAATGACTAATTTTATATTTTAGATCAAGAGCCCGTAAATACTCGTGAAAAAGAGAAATTAGTAGAATAGTCCCTAAACTTCTATAGATCTTACAATTTAACCCAGGTAAGTTCGCATGGCTAAAATTTAATATTTCTATTAAATCGATTAATGGTATTATGTATTTAGTATATTTTTGGAAATGGAATTATTGTTAAGTTATAAATTTGAAGTGAATATCCGAGTTAAATGGAACGCGGATTTGAGTACAATCGTTGTGTGGCGCAAGATAGCAAAGGAGGAATTGACGGAAAATTACACAAGTAAACTAAGGTTCAACATTTTTTGTGAACTTTCGTGTTTACTTTCCATTTAGCTCGCACGAGCTTCTGTTCAACTCATATGAGTTTCAATTCAGCTCTTTTAAGCTTCTATTTAACCATTATGGGTTTTCGTTCAGCTCTTATGGGTTTCCGTTCAACCCTCATGGGTTTCTATTTAGCACTTATGTGCTTCTGTTCATCCTTCGGGCTTTTGAAAATGATGTACTCTTATCCGTAAGTTGTTCTCCGGTTTGGTAAGATTTGGTAAGTGACATGTAATTGAAATCAAAAGACTTATTGATATTGATTTGAAATAAGGGTGTTCACCGATTAAGGTTGTGATTGACAGGGAGGTTGCATGAATAATTTAATTATTTGATTTTTATATTAGGTTCGATAAGATTTATGTTTAACCCATTGGACTTACTAAGTGTCATTAAGCTTACTTGTGTTGTTTAATATCCTTGTAGATTATCGTAAGGTCAGGAAATTAGATCAGCACATCAATTCACACTATCCAGCTCATCCCAGTAGTCTTTGAAACGTATACTATGGTTTATATGGCATGTATAGGGTTGGTATGGATTTGACTAAAGCTTGGTTTATATAAATGTTAGAAGTGAAGTTTTGTCTAAATAATCAACTTAAATATATATATGTTGGTTTGGAAATGAAGTAAATTGAATGTGGATGTGAATGATATATGCTTGTACGTATGTAATTACTAATAAATTTTAATAAATTAATGAGATGGATTAAATAGGTAAGTTTAAGTATTTGAGTATATGTGATGTTATGTTATGCTTAAAACATGTTTTTGGCTTGTTTTGATTGCTTGTTTGGGATGTATTGATGTATCAAAATGTTTTGTATAGGTTGAAATAAAAAATGGGTGAGAAATGTGGCCTTAAAATGGCCTATTTTTGTCCACACGGGTAGAGACACGGGCGTGAGTCTCAGCCGTGTGTTACACACGGTAGCACATGGGCGTGTGGTCTGGTCGTGTATCCCCTACATCTTTAAAATTGAGAAACAGAATGCTCAAGTATTTGCACATGGCCTAGCACGCGGGTGTGTGGCTTGGCCGTGTGACCCCTACACCTTAATTTCATAAAATTTGTGTGCTCACATGGTCTAGCACATGGACATGTGGTTTGACCGTGTGACCCAAGTCAGAGAGTTACACGGGCACGGACACGAGCTAGGACACGACCGTGTGCCTCATTTTGAATGCCCACACAGCCTAAGACACGGGCGTATCTCTTGGCCGCATGAGCCACACGGCCTAGCCACATGGGCGTGTGTCTCCTGCACCTAGGAAAATTTTGAAATTTTACGAAAAATTCTCTGAGTGTCCGGTTTACTCCCGATGCATTTCTAACGTGTATTTTGGGCCTCGATGGCTCATATAAGGGACAATATGAGTAATTATGATTAATTTCTGATATGTATGCTAAATGACATGTAATGTTCGAATTTGATCGGAATAATTCTGGTAATGATCTATAACCCTGTTCTGGCGACAGATAAGGGTTGGAGGTGTTACAACAAGAGTACTTAATGGTCTAAAATGATACAGAAGCTTAATAGCCATATAAGTATTGCAGAACTAAAAATGGATAAAGACCTTCAAAGTTTCAAGGGATACTGCCTCCCTACAACTTCAAGTTCCTTCCCACCTCTCTCATTCAAACTTTCAAACATTGTAACAAATAGTTGGTCTATTGAACTTTGGCCTGCAATGCAACAACAGAGAAGATTTTTGAAGCTTAACCAATGCATCAGTTCTATTTTGTTCAACTTGTTATTAGTTTAGTTCATTTAGTAATTAGTCTATTTGAAACACCAAGACTAGTTTGCTGATTGGTGTGATGTTTAGGTGATGATATTGGCTGATAAGTCAGCTTCACTATGTGTGCAAGATAACTTATGTAATTTTTAATGTAATTAGTGGGAGTAGTTATACATTAGGTAATTGCTTTGTAACTCATATATTTGGCTTAATGAAATCAGGTATGTAGATTAATTTTTGATCAATTTTTGTATCTGTTTTCTTTGCTTCATTTCTTTCTTACTTTGGCTGATATCCTCAACAAATGGTATCAAGAGCCTATCATCTTTGAGGGCCTCTATTGTTGGTTGTTTGCTTTTGTTAAGTGTTTTGAAAAGGAAGAAACTGAAGTTGTTTTTGCTGCTGCAACATGAGTTTTTCACCACCACCACCACCACCACCACCTATCTTTGCTGATGAAAACTACCACATATGGGTAGTAAAAATGAAGACTTACCTACAAGCTCACGACATGTGGAATGTGGTGGAAATTGTCACAGAATCACCTCTATTGAGAGCCAACCCCACCATAGCACAAATCAGACAACACAGTGAAGACTATGCTAAAAACACATAGCAATGTCATGTTTGCATAATAGAGTTTCAGATGTGATCTTGACTTAGATAATGGCCTGCAACACTCCAAAATAGGCCTGAGAGATGCTGAAGGAAGAGTTTCTGGGGTCTGATAAAACTAGGCAGCAACAATTGATCAACTTGAGAAGGGACTTTAAAAATTTAAAGATGAGAGAGTTATAAACCATTAAGCAATACTCTGATAGAATAATGGCCACAGTCAACAACATTAGGCTCCTTGGAGATGATTTCAATGACAGGATAATTGTTGAGAAGGTCATTACAACCCTTCTTGAAAAATATGAGTCAAAGATTTTCTCATTGGAGGACTCAAGAGATTTATCAACTATTTCACTATCAAAGTTGATAAATGCTCTTTATGCACAAGAATAGAGGAGGGCCAACAGGCTGGAGGAGTATCCTAAAGGAGCCTTCCAAGCAAGAAGCAAAGAAAGTTCAGGCTCGAGCTACAAGGGAAAGAAACCTTGGCTTGATAAAAGGGAAAAACTAAAGAGGGATGTTGGAAAGAAAAGGTTCTCACCATGCATTCACTGCAAGAAGTCCACACACTTAGAGAGGTACTGCTGGTATAAACCTGATATCCAGTGTAGGAGCTGCAAGCAGTTTGGTCACATTAAAAAGGTCTGCAAAAATAAAAGAAGGGCATAACCTCAGTAGCAAAACCAAGCTCAAGCTGCTGAGGACATTCAAGCTCAGGAGGAACATGTTTTCACTGCATCCTGTTTTGCAACCTCAAGTAAGGTCAGAAGGGACTGGTTAATAAATAGTGGTTGCATTCATCATATATCATCTGATGAAGGTTTATTTAGAGAACTTAACATCATTTTTGTCTCCAAAGTCAGAATAGGGAATGGAAACTTTATTGAGGCCAAAGGCAGAGACAATGTTGTAATCAGTACACACTTAGGTAACAAGAAAATTTCAGATGTCCCTTTGTACCTGATATAGACCAAAATCTGCTTAGTGTTGGTCAGTTAATAGAGAAGGGTTATTCACTTACTTTTAAGAATAAATCTTGTGTGATTGAGGACTCACTTGGTCAAGAACTAGTGACAATAGCTATAACTGAGAGATGTTTTATGTTGGATGTGAATCAGTTAGAAATGAAGGCTTATGCTAGTTTGGCTAATAAATCATGTTTGTGGCATAAAAGGTTAGGCCATGTTAACTATAGGTCACTTGGTTTTCTACACAAGTTGGATCTAGTTGAAGATATGTCCAGGGTTGAAGTTAAGGATAGATTTTGTGAGGTTTTTTTCAGCTTGGGAAGCAAGTGAGATTGCCATTTCCAGTTAACAAGGCATGGAGAGCTCGAAAAAGGCTTCAATTGGTCTATACTGACATTGTGGGCTAATGAAGACCTCTTCTATAAGTGACAACTGGTACTTTGTGCTGTTTATAGATGATTGCACAAGGTTTTGCTCAGTAAATTTTTTGAAACAAAAATAAAAAATACTTGAAGTATTTAGCAAGTTCAAAGCCTTAGCTGAGAATCAAGCAAGTTGCAAGCTAAAGGACTTGAGATCAGACGATGGCATTGAGTATTTGTCAAAAGGTTTTAGAAGCTATGTGAGCAAGCTGGAATTCAACATCAGCTGACAACAATCTATACACCTTGAGAATGGTGTTTGTGAAAGGAAGAATTGAACAATACTTGACATGGCTAGATGCCTATTGTTTGAAAGCAAATTGCCAAGCAATTTTTAGGCTGAGGCTATGAACACCTCAGTGTACTTACTCAACAGACTACCAACAAATGCAGTCAAAGACAAGACTCCTATTGAAGCATTGTTTGGACACAAGCCGACTATTTCTCACCTAAAAGTGTTTGGTTGTGTCTTCTATACACTTATTCCAGTTGAGAAGAGAATCAAACTAGAAAGAAGGTTTGTGCTAGGGATCTTTTTGGTTATAGCATCACAAAGAAGGGGTACAGGGTCTTTGATTCCACCACAAAAAGGGTTTTAGTAAGTAGGGATGTAAAGCTTGATGAGGGCAGTGTATGGAATTGGAATGGTATAGATACAAGCTTGGGTAAGCAAGATCAACAAGATAGTGATTTACAACCTATTGCCAGATTGAGGATGGATTCGATGATGTACCTGTGAGAGGTATAAGAACCATCACTGATATTTATCAAAGATGTGATGTGGTTATATTGGAGCCTTCAAGCTTTGATGAAGCTGCTAAAGAAGATTGTTGGAGAAGGGCAATGAAAACAGAAATGGAAATGATACATAAGAATGACACATGGGAGTTGGTTGATAAACCAGTCAAGAAAAGAATCATTGGTGTGAAGTGGGTGTTCAGGGTTAAATACAATGTCGATGGGTCTTTGAACAAGCACAAGGTAGGACTTGTAGTGAAGGGATACAACCAACAGTATGGTATTGACTTCTCAGAGACCTTTGCACCAGTTACAAGGTTTGATACTTTAAGGCTTTTGTTTTCCTTGGCTGCTCAAAAGAAATGGAGAGTGCACCAATTGCATCAGTGAGGCTACTCTCTATGTGAAAAAATCAGAGAATAAAATCTTGCTGATTGTGTCATTATATATAGATGACTTGCTGGTAACTAGTAGCAAGAGGAAGCTGATTGAAGAGTTCAAAAGGCAGATGCAAGAGGTGTTCGAGATGATTGACTTAGGGGAGATGGCTTACTTTCTTGGCATGGAACTAAACCAATCTAAACATGCTATCTTAAGCCTTTACGTTGAATATTTTAAACAAATTTTGCATGAAAAACTATAAAATTATTAGCACACCAGTGGCTTAAGGTGAAAAGCTAACCAGCAATGGCAACTATGAAAAGGTTGATGAGAAATGGTATAGAAGCCTTGTAGGTTGTCTGTTCTATTTGATAGCTACAAGGCCTAATATCATGTTTGTTGTTAGCCTTCTGTCTAGATTCATGCATTTTTGCAATGTTGTTCACTTTAAGGAAACTAAAAGAGTCCTAAGATATGTGAAAGGAACTTTGGACTATGGGGTAAATTTTGAGAAAACTGAAGAGCTCAAGTTGATAGGCTACTCTGATAGTGACTGGGCAAGGTCTATTGATGATATAAAGAGCACATCGGGATACTTTTTCACTCTAGGTCAGGGGTCTTCTGTTGGAGCTTAAAGAAACAATAAACCGTGGTCAATCAACAACAGAAGCAAAGTACATTGCAGCTGCTGCTGTCAATCAAGCTATTTGACTAAAGAAGCTCTTATGTGATTTAAATGAGAGCTAAGATAAAGCTACTAAAATTAAAGTTGAAAATCAGTCAGCTATTTCCATAGTAAAAAAATCTGTATTTCATGGCAAAACAAAGCACTTTAAGATTAAATATCACTTTGTTAGGGAGGCTGAACAATCAAAGGAAGTTAATTTGATCCATTATAGCTCAAAAAATCAACTTGTTGATATTTTAACTAAGTCTCTTAGTGCTACAAGGTTTGATAACTTAAGAAGAATTATTGTTGTTTGTTGCATACAGTCCAAGGAGGAGTGTTGAACTTTGGCTTGCAATGCAACAACAGAGAAGTTGTAACGGCCAGTTTTCAGTGAAATCGAAATGGTGGTTTCGGGACCACAAATTCAAAGTCAAAAAATTTATTTTAATATTATTTTAATATCTACAGCATGATAAAATGATAGTATAAAAATTTCGTTAAGAAATTTTACCGTTTGTATGCTCAATTAGTGAAAAAGGACTAAATCGCATAAAGTGCGAAAGTCGTGTTCTATTAGTTAAAGGTGTTAAATAGCTATATAACTTTAAAGTGGAGGTCTTTATATGGTAATTAGACCATTAAAAGTGATAGTGGATGAGCATGGCTTGGTAGTTTTTTTATTTTTAAAGTTAGGTAAGGTTAAAATGGTAAATAGGTAATAAATGAGTAAATTAAATAAAACAAAATACCAACTCCTTGCTTCATCTTCTCCACTTAAAAACACAAAGAAAATAAGGGTTTTTGAAGCTTCAATATTCGGCCACTTCTTCTCTTGCATGTAGGTGCGTTTTGGTTCTGTTTTTTTAATGATTTTTATGTTTCGGGATCATTATAGCTTAACCTAGCTAACTCGAGGACTAATTTGAAATATGGTTGAAAGTATAGGGTTTTTCCATGAGATCATGTTAGTTTTTTGTGAAGTTTAATGGAAGAAAATGAATCCTTGTTGTGAGTTAAACACTTTTTGTTAAGTGATTTTTTGTTGAAATTGTCAATTAGAGGTTAAATTGTAAAATATGAAAATTATGTGTCTAATGTGTGAAATTGTGAAATTTTTGGGCTGCTAAAAGCATATATAGGATTCGGATAGGATTAGATGTAGATGAAATTGCATGAATTTTATTTTACGAGCCTAGAGACTAAATTGTAAAGAAGTTAAATGTTTAGGGGCAAAACGATAATTTTTCCATAACATGAAATTTGGATTGAATTGATTAGAATAATGACTAAATGAATTAAATTTGATTATATAGATCAAAAAAAGCAACATTCAGAACTAAATTGGGGAAAAGATAAAGTCGTAGACTAAACGATCGTATTCTCCGTTTGTGGTTGAGGTAAGTTTGTGTAAATAAATTACATATTTATATGTTTTGGCTGAAATACATGTATGTGATTAGTTTAATTATTATGTATAATTATCGAGTGCATAGCCGACGATGCACGAAGAATACCGAGCCCCGTTTGAACCTTAGGAATTCATAGGATACAAATGACATGTCATTAGAGTTACCATTTTGGTTGAGGCCTTGCATATGTTTTGGACTCACCTCAGCTCGTATGAGCTTACCGATATTCAGCTCGAAAGAGCTTATCATTTATCGCTCGTATGAGCCTATACGCACAGGAATTGACAGATTACAGTTCAGTACACCTCGTTTGTACTACCCGCGTATCTAACGAGATTCTAAGTGGTTCAATGGGCATAGTGTTATTACGAGATTATACAAGTTCGATACGAACTAGTACAGGTATTTACATAGATATGGTTTATATATAATATACGGATATATGGTAGAGATGTTACATGTATATGGAATTTTAATAATCGTTGAATTCATACATAATTCTCAGTTTTTATGTGTATACATGTCTAACTTGGTGAACGGTTATGTGATTGGCTTTGGCCAAATTGAATTGAGTTATGCTTTGAGTTACTTACCTAAATTTGTTGTCATATGGTAAGTTTAATTCTATGTTTTACGAACTTCCTAAGCTTAATTGCTTACTCTATTTATGTTTCGTATTTTTTAGTGTCTCGGAAGCTTGTTCGGATTGAAAGTTGTCAAGAATCGCATCACACTATCAAACACTCATTTTGGTACTTTGAAATTTGGATATTTTGTTTAAATGACATGTATAGGTGTTTTGGATAATATGGCCTATATGTCTTGTTGTGTTTTGGCCATTTGAATTGGCTTATATGGTGAACATATTTTTTGATATGTAAATATGTATGGCATGTGGTGTATAGTTACAAAGCGAATGCCTTGGTTATGAATTCATATTTTAAGTATCAAATGGTTGAAATTGAGATATGGTATGCATGTTAAGTTTTAGGCACAATGTCTCATATATGAGTTTGACCATTTAGGTATATCTTGGAAGTATAATTGGTACTTTTTAAAGTGGTCAATAGATGTGCTTGGATATCATGTTGTATGGGTGGGTATTACTTGTTTTAAACTTGATATTGGTTGGTTTTGATTGTATATTTATGTCATGGTTGCATGTACAATGTTGAACTTAGGTTGGTATCAATTTGGGTGAGAGATATGGCTTGGAAAATGGCCTATTTTTTACCATACGGGCGTGTGTCCCAACCGTGTGTGACATACGGCTAGGTGGCACGGCCGTGTGTCCCCTGATACTTCTTTAAAAATCAAGTCAATAGCTTCACACAGCCTACCACATGGGCGTGTGGCTTGGCCGTGTGGCACAAGTCAGTATACCCTCCAGTTTTCACACGGCCCAGCACACGGCCTGGCACACGGGTGTGTGAGGCCATTTCAAAGGGTACATGGCTTGACATACGGGCGTGTGGGTTGGCAGTGTGACCCAAGTCAGTGAGTTACACGGGGTCAGGCACAGGCTAGAACACAGCTGTGTGTCTCCATTTCGAATGCCCACACGCCTGAGACAAGGGCGTGTCTCCCTGCACTTTGAAAAATTTCAATATTTTTTCTAAAAATTTCTTGAGTACTCGGTTTAGTCCTAAACCATTTTTAATGCCTATTTGGGGCCTCGAGGGCTCGTATTAGGGATTATATGAATGTTTATGAATGGATTTTAATTTGTTAGAGAATTGGTCATGAAATTTATGATTGTTTGATTTTTAAGTTCGGTAATGCTCCGTAACCCTATTTTGATGTCGAATAAGGGTTAGAGGTGTTATAAAAGTTTTTAAAGCTCAACCAATGTAATAGTTCCGTTTTGTTCAACTTGTAACTAGCTTAGTTCATTTTGTAATTAGTCTATTTGAAACACCAAGACTAGTTTGCTTATTGGTGTGATGTTTAGGTGATGATATTGGCTGATAAGTCAGCTTCACTATGTGTGCAAGATAAGTTATGTAATTAATGGGAGTAGTTATACATTAGGTAACTGCTTTGTAACTCATATATTTGTCTTAATGAAATCTATTATGTAGATCAATTTTTTTATCAATTTTTGCATCTGTTTTCTTTGCTTCATTTCTTTTTTACTTTGGCTGATATCCTCAACACGGTCCACAAATTCCATCACTTGTATATAGAGGCTAAAATAGCTATTTAACCATAATGAAAATTTAGAAGTCATGACTCGAAAGAACAAAGTAGTGCTTCTTGATCTCCATTTCAACATCAAGACCCGTAAATTCACACAAATGCCTTGTAGGAATTCTCAACTCTAACAAGGCCAATCTCAAAACCCGTCCAAAATCCCTATAGATAGCCATCTGCTTGGCAAGTTGAGGTTGCCCTTTGTAGTCAAGCTTAAAATTAGCAGAACCACCCTCACTAGAGCCTGCTATCAGTTTAGGAGTGTGGATTTCAACAAAACCCTCAGACAACATGAATTGCCTAAATATCTGCGGAACTTGTGGACTTGTTTAAGAAACCAATGAGCAGTTTAGATATAAGATGGAAATGAGAAAGTAAAAAAACAGTTAAATTCTTTGGCGATTAGAGACCATACAATTATAAAACAATAGTGAAAGAAAACCAATACCAATTTTGTGATCTGATGTGAGAAATGTAATGCCAAGACACATCAATATGCATTAAGTTAGAAGTTTTAATAGACAAGCGAAAGGTGAAAGGCAAGGGCAAGCACATTAGCATGTAGTCATAAATTTTTTTTGCTGGTCGAAATTAAATTGTATAGTTTTATTATAGTAAAGATGCAATTTTATTATTTTAATAGCTTATATCTTTATAATTTTTAAAGGATTAAATCAAACTGTATCATTTTTTAGAAGGAATAAAGTGCAATTTTACCATTATTAATTTAAAATTTTACAAATTATAAATAGACTTAAATGAAAAAGTTCTCATTTTAGGGGGGGCCTCTAGCTTCGCCACTAGTAGTGACAACCATAGTAAAAGAAAAAGAAAAAAAAGAAGAGCAATTGCAATAGAAAAGCTTCAGAGACTTACAGTTCTAACTTTGCACTAGATGCGAAAAATCTCTCGATTAGCAAGGGTTCGAAGATCAAAAACTCTCAAGTTCAACTGTATATCTTAATTCACACAAGGAAGTTTATCTTTTCACTGCAGTAAATAAATGATAGACATATGAGTGATAATAAATACATACGCACATACTTGCAAACTCATAATAAACATATACACACATACTTGCAAAGCAAGGCAATGGGTAGTTATTACATACTTGCAAATCTGCTTCAATTTCAGCATCACTTCGAGCCGCATTCTCTATGTTAATGGGTAAGGTAGGCATGGCTTTATTCACACAATACAATTTTCTAACATGAATCTCGACCTTGAACATGAAAAAGGTAATCGCCATAGTTGGAGGAATAGGGATCTTTCCCCTCCTCGACGGAGAGAGAGGCTTCCTGGTGGCGACGCAGCTTCTCCAGCTTGGCAGATTCTTTTTTGGCGGCTTTTTAGTCACTGACCTTTTCATGTGTTATGATAAAGTATAGTAGTAAAGTGAACACAGTTTTTCAATATAAGATTAAGACATACTAATGATTAAACTAGTACTATAACATCGTGTCAATAATACGTAAGTTTATAAAAATAATAATAAAAAATATTATAATTCGATTTACGATAATTAATTTGTTGTATATCAACAACTAAAAATGAAATTATTTTATATTAAATCTAAATAACTTTTTCATTATCAAACACTAATTCGAGTTCAGTCGGATTCATACGAATTAGACTACAAGAAATCATCAAGGAAAGATGGATTCCATAAATTAGACATATCCTTGGATACTCTGATAAATGTGACTGCCCTTAAATCATTGCTAAGTCAACGTGAACAACTAAAAATTATTTCCAAAAGTAAATTGTTAATTAAATGAATTTTTTTGTGATGTAAGTGTCGGTAACGGTGATTAATTCTTTCATTACCGGTGTTTTGAAAGTAGGGGTGTTCATAGTTCGGTTAAAACCTAATTAACCGACCAAATTGATCTAATTCGGTTAATCGGTCAATGGTCAAATTTAGTTTGGTCAGAAGTCGGTTAATAATTTTTTAGAATTTCAGTTATTAGTTAATTTAGTTCGAAATCGGGTAATTAACTGAAATATTTGTTGTTTTCAATACCTATTTAGTGTTTGAAAGAGGTAAACAACTGGCCATGAAATGTACTCCATTCCCATGGGCGATGATCGAACCCTCGGCCTCATGGTTAAGGGATAAGGTGAGAAACTATCACACCACACATCATAGTTAAAAATAATAAAAATTTTAATTACACATTGAAGGTACTATAAAATTAAATATATTTCACTTCTTTCAATAAAAATATTTTATTTCAACTAAAATTAAGTATTTTAAATCTATATTTAATTCAATTATATACTACTATTGAGATGAATTTATTAAATTATTTTTATAAAAATTAATTATTTATATTATTTAGACAGCTTTAATGCAAAAAAAATTAATTATCATTGATAATAGTCTTACAAAAATAAATTTATAGCCAATGAGAATTTATTACTTTAATGACAAAGTTAAGGCCTTATTAACTTATAAGATCTTAGGTTCGAGACTCATTTTATGTAAGTAATGTGTGAGTTTTAGCTTATAGTTATTTTAAGGATAAATTACACCAATAGTCACTCAACTTTGGAGTAACTGACAAAACAGTCACCTAGGTTTCATTTCAGTCACTCAACTTTCAAAAAGTTACAAAACAATCCTTTTTGTCGTTTCTCCGTCACAAACGTCATGGCAAAGTGACATGGCAGGTGACGGCGTGGGTAAATTACACCAACAGTCACCCAACTTTGGGGTAACTAACAAAATAGTCACCTAAGTTTCATTTCAGTCACTCAACTTTCGAAAAGTTACAAAACAATCATTAATTAATAGTTACCATTAGGGTGTTAACAGAATTGCTGACATGGCAAGTTAACGTTGGTGAAGCAACTCCTCCTCCTCCTCCTTCTTCTTCTTCTTATTCTTCTTCTTCACCTTCATTTTGGAAAAGGATTCAGAGGGGAAACTAGCACTTTCAGTCGAAGAAATCAAAGCCCAATGCACTATCAGATGATCTCCAAACACAAATAAACAACTTTCTGCCATGTTTTTTAAACTGGGGTTCTCTTACTTTTAACATTTTGTAATATGTTTGTTTGTTTGTACATGCAGGAGATGATGTTCGCAACACTGGATAATCCATCGAATGCAGCGGAATGGGCAATGGCAGAGATGATAAACCAACCTGAAATCTTCCAGAAAGCAACGAAGGAAATAGAAAGAGTTGTTGGAAACTAGAGGTGAGTTTAAGAGTCTGATATTCCAAGACTCAACTACGTAAAATCTTGTGCAAAGGATGCATTTTGGATTCACCTCATTTCACCCTTCAACTTGCCCCATGTCTCAAATGCCGATACCATCATTGCTGGCTACTTCATCCCCAAAGGCAGCCATGTTTTGCTTAGTCGGCTAGGCCTAGGCCGAAACCCCAAGGTTTGGGACGAGCCATTGGGGTTCAAACCTGAGTGACACTTGAAGGATGGGTGCATTGAAGAAGTTGATCTGACAGAGAGAGAACTGAGGTTCATATCATTTAGTACAGGGAGACGTGGGTGCATGGGGGTGGCTCTTGGAAGTGCAATGACAGTGATGGTGTTGGCAAGGCTGATTCAAGGATTTTCATGGAAGGTGCCATCAAATGAGGATAACATCGATCTCTTCGTGTCAAAAAATGATCTTTTCATGGCGAAACCTTTGCATGCAATGGCTAAACCTTTTCGTGACACCTACGTTGGTAAGTAACGAAGAAGAAAAAGAAGAAGAAGAAGAAGCAGAAGAAGAAGAAGAAGAAGAAGAAGAAGAAGAAGAAGAAGAAGAAAAAAAAGAAGAAGAAGAAAGAGGAGGAGGAAGAGGAGGAGGAGTTGCTTCACCAACGTGACAAGTTAACTTGCCACATCAGCTGGTTAACTTGCCATGTCAGCAATTCTGTTAACATCCTAACGGTAACTGTTAATTAGTGACTGTTTTGTAACTTTTCGAAAGTTGAGTGATTGAAATGAAACCTAGGTGACTGTTTTGTCAGTTACCCCAAAGTTGGGTGACTGAAATGAAACCCGATCACCAATCAGCTTTGCCAACGTGGCAAGTTAACTTGCTACATCAGCTGGTTAACTTGCCACGCCAGCAATCCCGTTAACCCCCTAATGGTTACCGTTAATCAGTGACCGTTTTGTAACTTTTTCATAACGTTGGTGACTGTTTTGTAACTTTTTGAAAGTTGAGTGACTGAAATGAAACCTAGGTGACTGTTTTGTCAGTTACCCCAAAGTTGAGTGACTGTTGGTGTAATTTACCATTATTTTAATTTATGTTGCTTGAGTCCTATATAGATCTATTTTAACTCAGGTCTAAATATATTCTTTCGAGCTTTTTAATAACTAGCTTAGGCCTGAATACATTATTTTTAAGATATAATTATATTAGAATATAGTATATTTTATATTTTAATTTAATAATACTTAAAAATTTTATAACTAATTAATTTTTATGGGTTTTTAATTAAAAAAAGGATAAAATAAATAAATGGAATAATAATAATTAATTAATTAATTAATGGTAAAATTTCCATTTTATTTAAAATTTATTTAATAAATAAATCAAGGGTTTCAATTTTACTTCTTGTTCTTCATATCGTCTAGTTAATATGATTGAAGTTTCATTTGGTAAGGATGGCAATGGACCTATTTGGCAATTGGCTGATAGTTGATAGTTGATTGTAGTGGCTGGTTTAACCAACCGATTTTATTAACTGTTTATTTAAAAGTGTTTGGTAAAACTTAGCTGATAGTTGAAAGTTGATATGTGTAAAATGGCAAATAAATGCATGACACATTTTATTGTTAAGTATTTATTTGTTTATAATACTTTAGTTTTTATTGGGTGAAATTATTGGAATAAAATACTATTACCAAGGAATTAAAATATCCATTATGGAAATTAATTAGTAAATATTTTTGAAATTTTAAATAAAAAAATTTCTTAAGTTCCCTATTTGCAAATATTAACCTTGTAGAAATTGATAAATATTAATAGTGTATCAATGTAATTGTAAACCGTATTCTTAGTGATAATTATGTCATGTTCTTAGTATGTAAATTAGTGCTAATTATGTCACACTCTAAATAAATTTGTCAAGTAGCATACGTTAAGACTGAATCTGGAAATGTTACGAAGGAAGGTTATAAATCTAACCTTTTCTTTTTGAAAGCATCGTATATCTTTGTTACTAAAGCGTCCACTTTATTTAAAAACATGTTGCCATACTTATTAGTTAAAAATCGTCAATTGTTTACATTTTCAAATAAACCAAATAATTTACAAAGAAAGTTCTTAAATAGTTTTATTTTGAAAAACTGAGTTTGTTTTCTCGAAAACGGTTGATTGTAGAAAAAATAGTTGTTTTCGAATATCGTTTTATCAAACGTCATGCTAGAAATCTCGAATTAAAATCCAAATCCAAAATAAAAACCTAAAAGTCCAGATAATCCCAAAACTACAAAACTCTCAAAACATAATTCTTAATAAGCAAATTAATCTAAAAACTGTTTAACGGAATCGTGGCATATCCGAGCTCCCATCGCATCGACCCACCTAAGTCTGAAGGTTACCTGAAAGTAACAGACAAACAAAAAGTGAGTTTTAAAACTCAGTGTGTAACTCAACAGAAATATAAATTCAGATTCAATCACATGGTAGAACAGATACAGACATAAAACTTTTATAAAATTAGAACTATAACAGAATTGTACAGATACAGATATGCATAATCATACCCCCATCCTCTACACACTAACTCCGACCATCCCAACATACCACATGGGGTATAAAATACCCACCCGACCCTACACACCGATATTGTCCATACAACACTTTTTAGAATAATCGCAGTAGTGCTGTTAGTATATTGGTGAGATATCGCTTCACACAGAATACTTCCTCCACATAACACATATCCCGCCCCATAGTCAGATACAAACAGAATACTAAATATAACGGAATTAACAAATACCAAAATCAATATGTTAAGCATGCTCGTATAACAGATATTAAGCATGCATATACATAGCAGATTAGACATTTCGCATTACATTACATGCATTTAGGTGTTGTTTACGTCAAATTCCATACAAACAGAATATCAGATTACATACTTTAAGGCTTTTCTAAACACATGCCCAAAATGGCTTGCCCATATTGGCCCACATAGCCCAAATTGGCCTTGCCCGTGTGGCCCACATGATCCAAATTAGCTAAGGTCTTGTGTCGCACACGGTCGTGTGGCATCGACAAGCCCCAATTTCAACTTTCACCGATCATCATTTTTCGAGTTTCTCGTTACAGACCTGATTTAATTTCGCTACAACTTCACCCCCGGAGTAAACAGTACCTAAAAATCGACAATAAAATGCCCAAAATCAATCTCAAACCCTCAATTTTTATTGAGTAACCACTTGACTACAATGCATCCATAAGCAATTTCAACAAAAGGGATTGTACTCGTAACTATCCAACACTTACCCACATCCATGGCAGCCTCTAAACAACTTAACTCGCAACAGGAGAATCTTGGATTTTTTGAATATCACCTAGCAATGATAATACACGGAGTCAACTTACACTTCAAACCTAATAACAAAACATTTAACAAAGCTCCTACCAAAAAATAGAAACCATTACTTATGAATATTTAGACAATTTTAGTTGCCCAAAAAAGAGTAGAACCAAATCCCAAGTGTTGATTCACGTGGAGCAATTTGGGTAGGAAATTAAATGAAAAAAAAACAAAGGAAAAGATGGAGAAAGAAGGAAGTAGGAAGCAGGAGAGGAACATGCAAATTGGGAAGGGAATTTTGGGAAAGAGAAAATAAAAAATAAAATAACAATTAACTAATCCCATATCCCCTCAACCCCTATAATTTAGCCACTAATTCAAATTTAAACCAACTCTAACAACCCACTAACCCCAAAAACCCATTCATATCCACACCCTTCCAAGAGTTACATTTTAACTCAACCTCCTCTATCTGAAAAGCACAAAAATACACAAAATACTCTCTCAGTGACTCGAATCAACAACTCCAACCCCAACCTCCACACTAAAGCAATCACCCACTAGGACAGATCACCTTACTTGAAACAATTTAAAAAAATAAAATACATAAGCAAAAATTGGGGCACTACAACATATTTCAATTAATATAAAGATGCATAAGAAATCATTTTAGTCAAGGAAATTGAAAATAAATTAAGAGTACATAAATATTCAAGGATGAATGGGCTCAATTGAAAATTTCTCGTGGCAATATTGATTTTTGTAGATTCACGGTGAATTTTTTTTTTAGATTTACTTTGCATTTTGGAGGTGAAAGTAAAAATGGGAGAATATAAGCTATTGATATCTTGGCACCCCTATTAGGTTTGAGAGCATAAGGCAAATGGAGTAAATTTTGAGCAAGCATGGTTAAATATGTCATTCCACATATCTCATTCCCAACCAGTTATTGAAAAAAGTTGTCCATCCTAAGGTTTTTTATTTGGAGGTTTTAGCTCAACAGGCTCTTGCAAATCTCCATTCACCAAACACTATAATTAGAGGGCTTGACTACCCAATCCTCCATCTACGCTCAAATCAACTAAAAAAGCTAAAACTCTATTTATCAAACACAACATTATATTGATGTTGATGACTCTTGATGAGAGTCGGTAGAAATAGAATATTGGAGTTTAGTTCGTAAACATTATTTAAATCAAAATAAAAAATCGTTAGAAGTTTTGTTTGTAAAACATTATTCATTTATATATAATACAAAAGGTCAAAACCATATTTAAATAGAACAAAATTATGTTAGAAACCATTGGAGTTTTGTTTGTATAACATTATTAATTTAAATAGTATAAGTCTCTAGCTTCACCTAAAAAATCAAAGGCAATTAATATCAATAATTAAATATAAATAATTTTACGTTAGAATGATAAATGGTAGATATTTAGGTGTTTAGATACTTTTCCTCAGTGATTTTTGGATATTTATGTGGTTTGAGTATTTTTGGTATTCCTTGACATCTATTTGGGACATTTCATTAATGTTTGATGAATTTTGATTTATAGTTTGTTAAACGACATGCATGGTTGTTAGTTAATTTACTTACCGTATGATATTCTGATGCAATAAGTTATTTTTGTGTATGAAAGTTTGGATGTGTGTTAGACTCTTTTAGGTACTTTTTAGAGGTTTGATTGCATGCTTTAAACTATCAAATTCTACACTTCTGCTCTAATGCCTTGAGACATCAAAAATACTTTTGACCTTTTGCTACATTTCTAGGTAAAGATCTTAAGACATATCATGCTTGTTTGAGACATTGAACACTTTATCTCGAGACATTGTGACATTTGGCTCGAGATACAAAACATCGAACCTAAATTAGAAGAAAATAGCTCTAGTGTCTCGAGACATAGGATTCATTGTCTTGAGACAATAAAAAAATTATCTCGAGACACCAAACATTGGAACTAAAATGGTTTTTCAGGGGAAACATGTCTAGAGACATGGCTTCATTGTTTTGAGACATGGTTGCACAACTTGACAATTTAGCCCAAGGTTCGTACCTTGGCCTTGTTTTTAAGTATCTATAACCCCAAAATTTCCTAAGTGGGCCCTATTAATCATGTTTGCATACATTCACATTTCTTATTTGATTATGCTGAAAATTTGTTGCTTGAATGATTGTTTATTTGAGTTGCTCTAGCAACAAATGTAGCATCATGTATTTGGATCCGTCGTTTGGGTCGAATGTAGGGTGTTACACTTCAAGCAATAGAGATATCTTGTTTGGCCTCTTCATGTCAAAAGAAAACATCAACAAAGGAATGCCTAGCATCCCCTCGAGCAATGTAAAGGAAAATGAGAATTTGACCTTACATGTGGAAAAAATGCCAAGGTGAGAGGTCTTGTGATCCTTGGAAGAATTAGCCAAAGGCTAATGTGAGAATTTTCATCCCTTTGGAAGAATCAATTGAAGGTTAAGGTGAGAGATCTTGTCCTCATACGCTTATAAAGACTAAAGTAAAAGGTCTGCCATTGTATAAGAATCTACGAAGCAAGAGCCTTCACCCCCTTTGATGACAATGGCCATGGAAAAGGGACTCACACCCTTTTTAAATCAAAGCAAGACATAGGCATCAAGGCTAGTCACCTTTTCCATGACAAAACTGCCTTTTTAATCCTAAGAAAGTTGTATGAACAAATAACTTGGCCTATTTAGGCTAAGAAGATGCTTGCTTAGGAAAAAAATGTACCTTCTTTCAAGTTAATGCTTTATTTCCATCCAATGAGCACCAAAGTATGAACACGCATACACAAAAAGAAAAAAAAAAGAAATAAAGTTCGCAGATGACCTACACATATCAGAAGAAAAAGTCAGCAGATTGTTGGAAAAATTGGTTTAGAAAATAGTTTTTTTGGCATAGCGAAAGTTTAATTTTTTTCTTAAAATCGAGCAATGTGGTATTTATAGTAATAAACCCTAAACTGAATTATTATCTATGCTTTGTGTAAAGCAATCTAAGTCATTTCCTAGATTTTTGTAGAATAATCTTCTCTACTAACCTTAAACCCCAAATTACTTTGAATGTGGGATTAAACAACATGAACATAAAATATAGAATGAAAACTTTTATTAGATTTGTAACACCCCTTGCCCGACCCGATCGTCAGATCCGAGCTATAGGATGTCACAATCGTTGTCAAAGCAACCACGTCAAATAATTCGTAATTAAATCACTTAAACATTCAAACATTCCATAAATGCAATCATTACATACCATACAAACTTTTCTGAGACTCAGTTGAGCTTATGAAAGCTAAATTGCTATTTCAAAAAGAAATAGGATCAAATTGCAAAGTTTTCAAAATTTCGGATCAAGTATCATTCCCCGCCAGTCACGATACTATTTTGAGCTTCGATGTTTTGAAAATTAAATTAAATCCAAAGGTATCGATACCAATCATAAAGTATAGATATTTTTTCAAGGTATTGATACCTTACCTCTGTATCAATACATTTTAAGGTTTGATGTTTTGAAAAATTAAAGAAAAATTGCTAAAGTATCGATACCATTTCCTAGGTATCGATACCTCAGAAGAAAAGTTTCAAAAACCTACATTTTGGTACCTAATTCAAACCAACTTAACCATATACCCAATTGGTGCTTAATTGTACATTTATACCTACATAACACCAACCCAAAGTCATACCTAAACATCCTATTTAACCAAATCCAAACATTCGTCCCAAGAATCCACAATTTGGCATCAAAACTAAACAATTCGTCCTATTCAACTGATGTCCACGGAACTAACTAAAAATTTGAATAAGGCAAGTGCACCTATCAGTTAATAGTATAGCTACAATGAGTAAAGATCTTGTTCCCACGAAGACTAAAAGTACTAGTAATTATTGTCTTTCTATTATTTAACCGAACAATTCCAGTGATTGATTAAAACCGAATTTAACTAAATTAATTAACTAACAAACATGACAAAGAACAAATCACGTAAATAACCGACTAAAAACCAAGAAACAAAACATTCACCTAGATTTCATCTGTCACTATCAATCTAAATTACGCAATTTCCTTCCTTAGTAACTTGACCCATAGAAACCCCTAAATTATGCAAATATCTCTTTCGAGCATAAGAGAAACTAACTCTAGGTTGATTAATTGAAGTTTCTTTCTTATTAAAACTCCTATTATCTCATTAACTCGTGCTATGGATTCCCTATTAGATTTTACTTTAATCTAGTAGATTTATGTCGTCCTATTTCTAGGATTGCATGCAACTTTACTCAACTATGCAAGAGCTACTCTAAAACAGGGTCTATTCAACCACCGATTTAAGCACATTAAACATGTATTAATAATCTAGAAATATCAAACCAAGAATTAAGCACACATAATTAAAAAAAGAAACTAAGTATTTATTATGTAAAATAAAAATCAAACAACAGAATCTATCATAGGGTTCATCTTCTTAGCTATTTAGAAAATTAGTTCATGCTTGAAAATAGAAACATCCAAGATATAGTATAACCGAAAGAAATAAAGAAAATCATGATAATCTCCCAAGAAATCAAGTGGGAATCTTCAATCTTGATGGAAATCTGCTTCAAAGTCGACTTCAATGGTGCTTTTCGAGTTGTTTTCTTGAATATTCTATGGCAGCTCCCTCATATCTTCTTATTTTTGTCATATATACGTCTTAAAATGCCCGAAAAACCTAAAAATCATGCTTTTTCGTAGCTCAGTGGCAAACCCATGAAATCTATGCGGTCTACCACACGTCCGTGTGGGTTACATGGCCATGTGGAATGGTTTAGCCCGTGTGGCTCCTGCAGCTTGCTTCGACGCTCTAATTTTCACTCTTTTTTCACTCATTTTGCTCCCAAGTGCTCCATTAAGCATTAAAACATGAATTTAAAGGAGTAGGAGCATAAAATTCACAATTAACATAGTATAATCACTCAAAAATGCATTAAGAGTGAGGTCAAAACATGATACTTTTAGCACTTATCATCAACCTTCACCTATTCAATCATCCTTTTAAGCCACTCAAACCAACATTTAATCGTGCCATATCAACCTCAATTATGCTATTTAAATGTCACACACAATATCATACAAGCTACCAAAACTTACATCTATATATTTGAACATTAACATTCCATAATTCAAACATCTACAAAGTTTAAGCCAAACTATCAATTCAAAGTTGACACTTATGTTACCACCTATTACATGCCACATAACCGAAATAAAAAATCAAAAGACTCATCGAGTCTATGCTAGGATAATGTGAACTTCAAGATGATCCGCTCAACACATTCCGCAAGTCAACAATTTACAAGAAAAGGGAAAACAACGGGGTAAGCATTTCGAATGCTTAGTAAGTTCATAGGTATTTAAATGAGAAACTTACCTCGAATTACCCTTAAACATATCAAAATAAATACCTTGGCCAAGTTTTCCTAACATAGAAAATCACAACAACAAGGTAAGCTTTAATACATAAACAATCATGTAATGTACCATATTGACAATATATGAATACATTGGATTTAAGTAATCATATATGTATACTAAGGCCTCATATTTAATTTGTTCACTAATACCATATTGAACATTCAAATACATCTCGTGTCTTCTCATTTTCTCATTTCTTATTATCAATATTACTTTATGAAACTCGATAAATGAACATGAATACACTGGTACTAGTCACATCCGTTGTTCACCTCAGCTAAACATATAATCGTGTCAAATTACCTATCCAAGCTAAACATTTATACCGAAAAATCAAAGAGCTTGGCTAAAGCTGTAAATATACATGTTAGGTTACCTGTCTGGGTTAAACCTTTAAAACGAAATAAGGTTACTCGTCCGAGCTAAACCTGTGTCACATGTATCTTCGAGTTTGTAACAAATGTTGGATCTTGGTAATCATCAGTAATCAATCCATATCCAAGTGTACAAAACATTTACTATGTTCATTAGGTAATTTCAACATATATGTTCACATTCATTTTTACAATTTAGTCCAAATTTCACATTTTGTACCAAATTGTAAATAATTCAAATTTCAACTAAACATATATATTTTTCAAAATTTTAAATACATAAAAATTTAAACACAATACAACATATTACATGATTAGATCAATAGACAAGTTGAATTGTAAGGACAAATCTGTAATTTTTCTTTTTTTTCGATTATCCTCGATTTGGTTCAATGCCCGATCTAAATAATAATTCAATTTAATTTATCAATTCTAAATAGTTTATAATGTTATATTATATGCATGGAATAGTTCAATTTCATTATTCAATGCTCCTTAATTTTTTCATTTTATTCAATTTATCCCCAAAATTGAAATTGCCATAACTTTCAAATTTGAGCTTTGATTTCAAAAATGATCTCAATTACATCCTTCTATAAGCCTCTATTATTAATAATTATAGAAATATTACACCAATTTCAAAATTTATGCACTTTAGTGTAACACCCCTAACCCGAATCCGTCGCCGGAATAGAGTTACAGAGTATTACAGAAGTTTACAATTTAAACGGACAGAAAAATTCATATTTTTCATAACATATAGCATTCATGTCAGAAACCAATCATAATCATGCATTTTGTTCCTAATACGAGCCATCGAGACCCAAAATACACTTTAGAAACAAATCGGGACTAAATTAGAAACTCAAAATATTTCGAAAACATTTAAAATTTTCAAAGCTGCAGGGATCACACAGCCGTGTTCTAGCCCGTGTCCGTGCCCATGTAACTCACTGATTTGTGCCATACGGGCAAGCCACATGCCTGTGTGCTAAGCCGTGTGAGCATACTGACTTACACTCTTTAAAATATACAGGGACACACGGCCAAGTGACACGGTAGTGTGTCATTGTTAGTTAATTTACTTACCGTATGATATTCTGATGCAATAAGTTATTTTTGTGTATGAAAGTTTGGATGTGTGTTAGACTCTTTTAGGTACTTTTTAGAGGTTTGATTGCATGCTTTAAACTATCAAATTCTACATCGCTTCTAATGGCTTGAGACATCAAAATACTTTTGACCTTTTGCTACATTTCTAGGTAAAGATCTTAAGACATATCATGCTTGTTTGAGACATTGAACACTTTATCTCGAGACATTGTGACATTTGGCTCGAGATACAAAACATCGAACCTAAATTAGAAGAAAATAGCTCTAGTGTCTCGAGACATAGGATTCATTGTCTTGAGACAATCAAAAATTATCTCGAGACACCAAACATTGGAACTAAAATGGTTTTCGGGAAGCATGTCTAGAGACATGGCTTCATTGTTTTGAGACATGGTTGCACAACTTGACAATTTAGCCCAAGGTTCGTACCTTGGCCTTGTTTTTAAGTATCTATAACCCCAAAATTTCCTAAGTGGGCCCTATTAATCATGTTTGCATACATTCACATTTCTTATTTGATTATGCTGAAAATTTGTTGCTTGAATGATTGTTTATTTGAGTTGCTCTAGCAACAAATGTAGCATCATGTATTTGGATCCGTCGTTTGGGTCGAATGTAGGGTGTTACACTTCAAGCAATAGAGATATCTTGTTTGGCCTCTTCATGTCAAAAAGAAAACATCAACAAAGGAATGCCTAGCATCCCCCTCGAGCAACAGAAAGGAAAATGAGAATTTGACCTTACATGTGGAAAAAAATGCCAAGGTGAGAGGTCTTGTGATCCTTGGAAGAATTAGCCAAAGGCTAATGTGAGAATTTTCATCCCTTTTGGAAGAACCAATTGAAGGTTAAGGTGAGAGATCTTGTCCCTCATACGCTTGTAAAGACTAAAGTAAAAGGTCTGTCATTGTATAAGAATCTACGAAGCAAGAGCCTTCACCCCCTTTGATGACAATGGCCATGGAAAAGGGACTCACACCCTTTTTAAATCAAAGCAAGACATAGGCATCAAGGCTAGTCACCTTTTCCATGACAAAACTGCCTTTTTAATCCTAAGAAAGTTGTATGAACAAATGACTTGGCCTATTTAGGCTAAGAAGATGCTTGCTTAGGAAAAAAAAATGTACCTTCTTTCAAGTTAATGCTTTATTTCCATCCAATGAGCACCAAAGTATGAACACGTATACACAAAAAGAAAAAAAAAAGCAATAAAGTTCGCAGATGACCTACACATATCAGAAGACAAAGTCAGTAGATTGTTGGAAAAATTGGTTTAGAAAATAGTTTTTTTGGCATAGCGAAAGTTTAATTTTTTTCTTAAAATCGAGCAATATGGTATTTATAGTAATAAACCCTAAACTGAATTATTATCTATGCTTTGTGTAAAGCAATCTAAGTCATTTCCTAGCTTTTTGTAGAATAATCTTCTCTACTAACCTTAAACCCCAAATTGCTTTGAATGTGGGATTAAACAACATGAACATAAAATATAGAATGAAAACTTTTATTAGATTTGTAACACCCTTGCTTGGGCCGATCGTCGATCCGAGCTATATGATGTCACAATCGTTGTCAAAGCAACCACGTCAAATAATTCGTAATTAAATCACTTAAACATTCAAACATTCCATAAATGCAATCATTACATACCATACAAACTTTTTTGAGACTCAATCAAGCTTACGAAAGCTAAATTGCTATTTCAAACAAGAAATAGGATCAAATTGCAAAGTTTTCAAAATTTCAGATCAAGTATCATTCCCCTGCCAGGTACCGATACTATTTTGAGCTTCGATGTTTTGAAAAATTAAATTAAATCCAAAGGTATCGATACCAATCATAAAGTATAGATACTTTTTTCAAGGTATTGATACCTTACCTCTGTATCAATACATTTTAAGGTTTGATGTTTTGAAAAATTAAAGAAAAATTGCTAAAGTATCGATACCATTTCCTAGGTATCGATACCTCAGAAGAAAAGTTTCAAAAACCTTCATTTTGGTACCTAATTCAAACCAACTTAACCATATACCCAATTAGTGCTTAATTGCACATTTATACCTACATAACACCAACCCAAAGTCATACCTAAACATCCTATTTAACCAAATCCAAACATTCGTCCCAAGAATCCACAATTTGGCATCAAAACTAAACAATTCGTCCTATTCAACTGATGTCCACGGAACTAACTAAAAATTTGAATAAGGCAAGTGCACCTATCAGTTAATAGTATAGCTACAATGAGTAAAGATATTGTTCCCACGAAGACTAAAAGTGCTAGTAATTATTGTCTTTCTATTATTTAACCGAACAATTCCAGTGATTGATTAAAAACTGAATTTAACTAAATTAATTAACTAACAAACATGACAAAGAACAAATCACGTAAATAACCGACTAAAAACCAAGAAACAAAACATTCACCTAGATTTCATCTGTCACTATCAATCTAAATTACGCAATTTCCTTCCTTAGTAACTTGACCCATAGAAACCCCTAAATTATGCAAATATCTCTTTCGAGCATAAGAGAAACTAACTCTAGGTTGATTAATTGAAGTTTCTTTCTTATTAAAACTCCTATTATCTCATTAACTCGTGCTATGGATTCCTATTAGATTTTACTTTAATCTAGTAGATTTATGTCGTCCTATTTCTAGGATTGCATGCAACTTTACTCAACTATGCAAGAGCTACTCTAAAAGCAGGTCTATTCAACCACCGATTTAAGCACATTAAACATGTATTAATAATCTAGAAATATCAAACCAAGAATTAAGCACATAATTGAAAAAAGAAACTAAGTATTTATTATGTAAAATAAAAATCAAACAACGTAATCTATCATAGGGTTCATCTTCTTAGCTATTTAGAAAATTAGTTCATGGTTGAAAATAGAAACATCCAAGATATAGTATAACCGAAAGAAATAAAGAAAATCATGATAATCTCCCAAGAAATCAAGTGGGAATCTTCAATCTTGATGGAAATCTACTTCAAAGTCGACTTCAATGGTGCTTTTCGAGTTGTTTTCTTGAATATTCTATGGCAGCTCCCTCATATCTTCTTATTTTTGTCATATATACGTCTTAAAATGCCCGAAAAACCTAAAAATCATGCTTTTTAGTAGCTCGTGTGCAAACCCATGAAATCTATAACGGTCTACCACACATCCGTGTGGGTTACATGGCCATGTGGAATGGTTTAGCAGGTGTGGCTCCTGCACTTGCTTGACGCCTAATTTTCACTCTTTTTCACTCATTTTGCTCCCAAGTGCTCCATTAAGCATTAAAACATGAATTTAAAGGAGTAGGAGCATAAAATTCACAATTAACATAGTATAATCACTCAAAATGCATTAAGAGTGAGGTCAAAACATGTTACTTTTAGCACTTATCATCAACCTTCACCTATTCAATCATCCTTTTAAGCCACTCAAACCAACATTTAATCGTGCCATATCAACCTCAATTATGCTATTTAAATGTCACACACAATATCATACAAGCTATCAAAACTTACATCTATATATTTGAACATTAACATTCCATAATTCAAACATCTACAAAGTTTAAGCCAAACTATCAATTCAAAGTTGACACTTATGTTACCACCTATTACATGCCACATAACCGAAATAAAACAATCAAAAGACTACTGAGTCTATGCTAGGATAATGTGAGCTTCAAGATGATCCGTTCAACACATTCCGCAAGTCAATAATTTACAAGAAAAGGGAAAACAACGGGGTAAGCATTTCGAATGCTTAGTAAGTTCATAGGTATTTAAATGAGAAAATTACCTTGAATTACCCTTAAACATATCAAAATAAATACCTTGGCCAAGTTTTCCTAACATAGAAAATCACAACAACAAGGTAAGCTTTAATACATAAACAATCATGTAATGTACCATATTGACAATATATGAATACATTGGATTTAAGTAATCATATATGTATACTAAGGCCTCATATTTAATTTGTTCACTAATACCATATTGAACATTCAAATACATCTCGTGTCTTCTCATTTTCTCATTTCTTATTATCAATATTACTTTATGAAACTCGGTAAATGAACATGAATACACCGGTACTAGTCACATTCGTTGTTCACCTGAGCTAAACATATAATCGTGTCAAATTACCTATCCAAGCTAAACATTTATACCAAAAATCAAAGAGCTTGGCTAAAGTCAAATATACATGTTAGGTTACTGTCCGGGTTAAACCTTTAAAACGAAATAAGGTTACTCGTCCGAGCTAAACCTGTGTCACATGTATCTTCGAGTTTGTAACAAATGTTGGATCTTGGTAATCATCAGTAATCAATCCATATCCAAGTGTACAAAACATTTACTAAGTTCATTAGGGTAATTTCAACATATATGTTCACATTCATTTTTTACAATTTAGTCCAAATTTCACATTTTGTACCAAATTGTAAATAATTCAAATTTCAACTAAACATATATATTTTTCAAAATTTTAAATACATAACAATTTAAACACAATACAACATATTACATGATTAGATCAATAGACAAGTTGAATTGTAAGGACAAATCGTAATTTTTCTTTTTTCGATTATCCTCGGTTTGGTTCAATGCCGATCTAAACAATAATTCAATTTAATTTATCAATTCTAAATAGTTTATAATGTTATATTATATGCATGGAATAGTTTAATTTCATTATTCGAATGCTCCTTAATTTTTTTCATTTTATTCAATTTATCCCCAAAAATTAAAATTGCCATAACTTTCAAATTTGAGCTTTGATTTCAAAAATGATCTCAATTACATCCTTCTATAAGCCTCTATTATTAATAATTATAGAAATATTACACCAATTTCAAAATTTATGCACTTTAGTGTAACACCCCTAACCCGAATCCGTCGCCGGAATAGAGTTCTGAGTATTCTGAAGTTTACAATTTAAGCAGACGAGAAAAATTCATATTTTTCATAACATATAGCATTCATGTCAAAAACCAATCATAATCATGCATTTTGTTCCTAATACGAGCAATCGAGACCCAAAATACACTTCAGAAACAAATCGGGACTAAATTAGAAACTCAAAATATTTCAGAAACATTTAAAATTTTCAATGCTGCAGGGATCACACAGCCGTGTTCTAGCCCGTGTCCGTGCCCATGTAACTCACTGATTTGTACCATACGGCCAAGCCACATGCCTGTGTGCTAAGCCGTGTGAGCATACTGACTTACACTCTTTAAAATATACAGGGGACACACGGCCAAGTGACACGGTAGTGTGTCACACATAGTTGAGACACACGCCCGTGTCTCTGCTCGTGTGGATGAAAATAGGCCATTTTACAAGTCACATTTCTCACCTAATTTGGCATCCACCTACACTCAACATTTTGCATATACACAAGTCATAATTAGGCATCCAAAACAAGCTAAAATCAAGCCTTAAACATGTAATGCAACCAATATGCAAACATGTCAACCATGTATCCATATTTACCTAAGTGACCAAATACATATATGCATAATTGTACCAAAACCTATCATGTAGGTTATTTATCAAGCTCACCTATTTGATACCCAAAATACCAATTCACAAGGTAAATCATTTTACATCATTTCATGTCACTTAACTTACTTACCAAAACATACCAATATTTCCAAATGGTACCAAATATATCATTCTAACTAACATCAATATACCTATAAGTTTTCCATAACAAAGCACTAAATCCAACCAAGATATATAACATATCTTATATGCATATTCAAACCACATTTTTACTTTCTATCATTCTACCATATCAAACACACATCGAACATGATAAGGCCACATATATATACACATCAAAATATACCAAACACAAGCCATATAATTGGCTAATCTCAACAAAACACTTATATGCCAACATTTGTCAAATTAACCTATACATGCCATTATAACCAAATTTAAATAACCAAAAGTACCAAAAGAGCCGATGGATAGTGTGATATAGCTCCGACAAGCTTCCAACCCGAACGAGCTTCCGAATCACTATAAAACACGAAAAATAACACGAGTAATCTTTTAAGCTTAGTAAGTTCGTATAATAGAGAATTTAACTTACCATTTTAATAACATTTAAGGTAAGTAAACCAAAGCATATCTCAACTCAATTTGGCCAAAATCCTAACACATATTCATCAACCAGGTTAGCCATGGAATTCACATAAAAACTGAGAATCATGTATGAGATCAAAACTATTCAAATTCCATATACATGTAACATCTATACTATGTATCCATATATCATATGCAAACCATTTCCATATAATTCATGTAAATACCTGTACTAGTTCGTATCGAACTCATATAAACTCATAATAGAACTGTGCTCGTTGAACCATTTAGAATATCGTGGGATACGCGGGTAGTACACACGAGGTGTACTGAACTGTAATCCGTCAATTTATGTACATGTATGCTCATACGAACTGTAAACGGCAAGCTCTTCTGAGCTGAATAATGGTAAGCTCATACGAGCTGAGTACCGGTAAGTTCATAAGAGCTGAAATCGATAACCCTAATGACATGTCATTTGTATCCTACGAATTCCAAAAGTTCAAATCGGATATGCGATAGGTAATTATACATAGCAATTATACAATCCACATACATATATTTCAATTAAGGCATATAAATACGCAATTTAATTACACGAAGAGTTTACGTAGATACGAAGGTAACTAATCCGATATTTTTCCTTTGCCTCGATCTAACTCCGTACGAGGTCTAACTGGATCTATACGAATGAATTTAACTCAATTCAATATAATTCATATTCAATTTAGTCCAACACACATTTTTGACAAAATTACCATTTTTCCCTTATAATTTTAATTCTTTGCAATTTAGTCCTTATCTCATAAAAATGGAAATTTGCACAATTTAATTACAACCCATAATAGCCGAATTATGTACATGCTTATAATAGCTCACATTTTTCACAAATTCATAATTTTACCACACAATTTATCACATTTTTCAATTTAATCCCTAATTGATAATTTCATCAAAAATTCCTTTACAAAAGTTGTTTATCTAACCACAACCATTCATTTTCTACCATTAAACTTCAAAACCTAATATGTTCATCAATGGAAAAACTCAAATACTTTAACAGTTTCACAAGTTAGCTCCCGGGCTAGCTAGATTAAGCTACAATGATCCCGAAAATATAAAAATCATTAAAAGGGGACGAAAATTGTACCTAATTGGACAATGGAAGCTTGGCTGAATGTTGCTAAAAAAATGGCTTTCTTTCCTCTTCAAAATCGGTTGAAGAAGGAAGAAAAGATGATACTTGGTTTTTATTTTACTTAATTTTGTCTTTATTTCCTTAATTACCTATTTAACCTTTTAAAACATTAATAATTACAAAATTTCCAAGCCATTATCATCCACTAACACAAAAATGGTCTAATTATCATATAAGGACCTCCACTTTAAAGTTATATAGCTATTAGGCACCTTTAGTTATTAGAACACAACTTTTTCACTTTACGCGATTTAGTCCTTTTTATCAAATTGAGCATGTAAACGGTAAAATTTCTTAACGAAATTTTTATACGATAATACTATCATGCTGTAGACCATAAAATAATAATAAATAAATTTTCTAATTTCGAATTTGGGGTCCTGAAACTACTATTCCAATTTCACTAAAAACGGGCTGTTACATTTAGTCCCTATGTTCAAAAACTAGGGATTAAACTTTACAAACTAGTCCTTTTCACTTTTAAGCTTAAAATCTAAAAATTTCATACAAAAAATTTTAAGAAATCAACAATGACAAATTTTTAAAACTTTAACAATATTACAAATTGGTACACAAACTAGAGTGAGCATGGGTTTTGGCCATTTTGACTACCAAGGCCCGCCTAGAAAAATGGGAGGGTTCGGGTAAAAATATAGGCGAAAAATGGGCTTGGACAGAAAATAAGGCCCGTTTAAAAATGGTCCTGACCTCGGGTAAAATTTTTGGCTAAGCAATTACCGAATTCATTAAAGGCAAAAAAATTATTTTTAAATATTATTTTCTTATTGTTTTTCTCTTTATTTTGCTACCATTTTACTATTATGTTTCTATTATTTTTTGTTATTGTTTAGATATTATATAAAACTTATTTTATTGTTAATTTTTTATTATTTTAAAAGTATTTGTTAATTTTGTTATTATTTTAGAGGAATTTGCTTGTTAAGTTGCATATATTTTAGTGTTATTTAAGTCTACATATTTTTAAAATTTATTTCTCAATTTGTTGAAAAATATTTATTTTGATTTTTAATATTTTGATGTATTATATATATTTAAAATTATATAAAATAATATAAAAATTAATACAAGTGGCTAGGCTAAGTAAGACTCGGGTTTTAGTATTTTTATATGGGTCGGGCTTGGGCAAATTTTGGGCCCATTTTTGGGCTAGCCCAGCCGAGCCCAATGAACGGGTCTAAATTTTTAGTTGGGCCCGACCTGAACTCGGCCCATGCACACCTCTAACACAAACTAGTTAAATCAAGCTCTCGGGACCTTAAAAACATAAAAAATTACAAGAAAAAAACTAAATCAAACTTATCAATTGAAGGCCATATGGTTTGAAGCTAAAACAATGGATGCCTAGCTTTTCTTTTTGTTTCCCACAGTGAAGAAGAAGAAAACTAAAGAATGATAATTCTTTATTTTGTTATTTATACCTAGGTTAGTTTATAATTAATTACAATTAACCTAATTAACTATTAATTAGCTTAATCTTAACATGTTTAACAAGAATTGGTGAAGTACAATTGTCATCCACCCGTTTAGTTTAATTGTAAGGGTCCAATTACTTAATTGGTCCTTCGATTAATTAAAAATTCATAGTGATTAACTTTCACTACTTTTACAATTTAGTCCTTGTACCTTAATTAACTATCTACTTGACAAATTTAAGGGACCAAAATTTAATTAATAATATTTACGGACTCGACCATCGAAAATGGGGTTTCAAAATCACCGTTTCTAACACCATTAAAGAATGGGCTTTTACAAACTTTTAGTGAGAAAGTTAATTTCTCTCTGTGAGAACTGAAAACTTTGAGCTTTTTAAAAAATAGAATTTATTCTATAAATATAGTACCACTATTTTTTGAAAAAGTAACGACACTCAATAAGTGTGATAATTAGGTCATCTCATAGTTCCTACTTATAAGAAAAAGCTACAAGAGTTTTACTTGAATAAGGGTAATTTAGTAATAACATTTTAATAGAATAAGTACAGTTTTCCTGTTAAGAAACCCTAGCGGGCAATGACACCTTATTGGAACAAGGGTTTTTCTACCCCACATGTATTGGGAATGGGCTCTCAATCGTACTCATGTATTAAGTATAATTATATGTGTTAGCTAGATTTTAACCAACACATATAATTTTAACTAACCCAATAACTATTTTGCAATTTTAAAAAATATTAATTAATTAATTAATTTACTCAATTAAATTATTTTCTCGGTCCAATTCTAATCCAGATTAAAGTTATAAAAGCTTTATCATATTAGAATCCATGAGGAAATACATTTAATTATCTTATTCAATAGAATGCGATGACTAATTAATTTAGTTATCACTTTGAACTTCAATCATTTAATTGGAATTAATTAAATAATAATTCAAAGAAATTAATTTAATTTCTAAGTTATCTTTTATATTCAATGAGAAAACACATTTAATGTGGATAGTAATACATGTAATATATTTATCTTAATTGTCGTTTTCATTCATTCCATAGTATCTTTTTTACATGCAATTTGTTTTGGGTTATATCGAACTAGTAGAAAGACTGATTAGACATATATAATTAGAATTAGAGCTCAAACAATTTGTGATTAAGTTTCAACTCTTCACCTATTAGTTACAACATTATTTAATCATGGGTCATTCCATTAAAGTACCATGATTGAACTCTCCCATATTATATAGTGATTCATACGTAGATGTGGTGAAATTTATTAAATTCTATTCACCAAAGGTTCCAATTTTCAATTTTGGAAAATCAATCAAATTGTGATGAATTTTTGGATGAGATCCAGGCATTTCTGGGTTGAGATATCTTCATAGCGTTCAAAGATCTATCTCTTAGCTTCGAAGCACACTTTGAATCACTGGATTTCAAGTTCGGGAGCTCAAGTTATGACCATTTTAGTGAAAACTGCACGAGTAAAATTTTTGGACGGGATTATTACAAAAATTACGAGTTTCGGACATTTAATTCGAGTTTAAATCATATAGAGTTTATTTTTAGGCTTAATTTTTATTACATATGAGCCCAAGATTGTATTTATTAGGTTTTTTTTTTGAATTTTGGATATATTTCTAAGTATTGTAAGTTATTTAGGAGTATTATGTTTCTTAGTCAAATAAGAAAGTCTAGTTTAAAACTACTTATTATTTAGATTAATTAGAGTTTCAGATAGTTGAGAGTTTTATTTGGATGTACTTAGCTAGCCTATATAAGGGCCTCTTCATTATTCATTGAGGATACAATTGTTTTCATTAATAAAGTTTTTAACTCTGGGAGTTAGTTTCTTTATGCAAGAGTTCTTTATTGTGATTTTTAGAAGTAGTTTTCTTCTCGGTTTTTAAAGAGTCATGGGAATTTATTCTTCATCCTTTAATTTTTCAATGATTATTTCTTGAAGGGTTGATTAGAGCCATTAATTGAGTTTGTTGGGTTTTATATCTCAAAAAGTTCAATTGGACAGTTATCCATCTATCCGTCACATCCATCAGTTAATTCGATTCATTTTTCACTTTTAAATTTTGTTTATTTATTTTTTATTTTTAATATTTATTCTTTGTTCTTAAATTTTTTATTTTTGTTATTTTTGTTTTCATTGTTTTCCTAAATTTATTTGGTGTCTTCTTTTCAGGTTAAATCCAAATATTTCTTTTTCGAGTTGAATAGCTTGAACATGATCTTCTTCGGCTCTATTCTTATTATATACCATTATGAAAATAACTTAATAATTGTTTGTCTAGTGACCATGTCTTAAGTGTGTTACCTTCATAAGAAGCCTTAATTTTTTTGGGTTAAATCCATTCATCTAGTTTGGTCCTATTTTATCTCATTGTAACTATTACATTTGTTAATGAAAAATTCAATTACTAACAAATAGTAATTAAATCATTTGTTCTAGAGAAATGACCCATGGTCACGTTACTTTTTCATTTTTCATGTAATGCCATTAAGAGGATATCATTCACCTTTTATTGTGCTATAAATTCCAATATTGTAACTGAAGTTATGTTACATGGAAGTCAGATACTCAACATACCAGCTTTCAGCTCTTTAATTATTTGAAGTCAAACTTTTAATACATGAAAGTATACAATTTAGGCACATAGTCAGTTGGTTACTCAAGATTGTGGTAAGTTACACTATAAACTTCACAAGTGAATTAATCATAAATAAATCTAAGATTAATTCAACTTGAGTCTTATATGACGTATTATTAATCTAGACAATTACATTTATTTCTCTATTTTTTAGGAGTTACATGCTCCGATAACCAAGATAAGGTATCTCCCTTTTAGATTAGCTACTAAGAAAGATTACCTTCTTGCATTACGATTTAATCACATAATGCAACTTAGTATTAGTTAAATATTGAGTAATCAATAAGCTAATATTTACTTATATTTTACTTTGCAAGCAAAAAAAAAAAATATTGAGAACTAATACAAACAATATTAATATGAATAATAAAACTTTATTTAAACCAATCTATTGAAAAGAGATACAGATAACGTGACGTCACTATTTCATACAATCCTTTCCCTTAAACCTTAACACGAATTCCCTTTCCTCTTTAATCATTAGTTTCACCAAAAGGTCCTCACTGTCACAAGGTCGCACCAAATGAGACAAAAGAAGATCATCAACACCAAGAATGTTAAGAACTTTCAACATCTCTTTTAGGGTCACACTATTGAAACTACGCTAGTTAAAGTAAAACCTCCAAAAATTATTTAGAGTACAAGTCTTTTCAAATGTAACTCTCTCACCCGTAATCTTGGGTGAATAATCAATAAGGAGTAACAAGCCTCCCTAGCAGGAAAAGGAAAATCTCCCAATTTGTTTCTTATTAAGACATTTTTTGGGGGAAGTACATGGCATTGATAAGAAAGTGATACACTTTGGACATTTCATCGCTCCAAGACTAAAATTCGTCCACTCCAAGAGAACCCTTAAAGTTAAGGGTCAACTAATCACTGAAGTTGGTAGCAGAAGGCACCTATCGAAGTTTCCTGCAATCTAAGTACAACGCTATCAGGGGTAATATGTCCCTGATAACTACCCAAGAGCAATATGGTACAGTCGAAGTATCCTCGCAAACCAAGGATGAAAGGGCAAATAACAACCTACCTCAAGCAAATGTAAGAGAAGATAAAAGCCTCCCTTATCGACTTTAATCTCACTTATCTAATGAAGAGCTATAAAGTTATATCTATAGTCATATGGTTTCAAACACCACAATTCCAGCATGGCTGTTATTTCCTCCGCGTGGTGATCTATAACAATTCTTCACCCTCTACTTATACACGGAATGCCATCGATATACGGTTCAACAATGGGATGGCAACTCGTACCGTTGATAACTCTCTTCACGTCTACAAAACCAATTCATCCCAGTAACTAGGAATATCCCTCGCTAGGTTCATCAATCCCTATACCAAATCCTTGGAAACTCGATTAATCAAGGAACAGCTGGGGAAATGATGGTGAGAAGAACCAGTGAAACAATGGCGATTGATTAGCGTACCTTCAGAATGTCATGTATGCAAGCAGCACAACGAAACAGTGGAACATTTATTCAAATAATGTAATTTCACCAGAACAGTTGGGTTTGGATGATGCATTACATTACACGACGCTCCTTCAAAATCTACAACATTGGTCAGATACAGTTGCTAATAAAAGTGACCAAGGATAGGAATTCTTCACTTACCTTCTTGTCGGTTTTTAGACCATTTGGAAAGTTCAAAATGAAAAGGTATTTAACAAAAGTTCAAAATGAAAAGGTATTTAACAACACCTTGTTAATAAACTCTCGGTAAACATTCTTAATGCGTTCCACAGTAACAAAATCCACTCCTTCGTCCTGCTTGTGATCCACAGCTGAACAATGCAAGTCACACTACTCAAGAGGTGTCATCTTATGGATGGGAATTTTCCATTGTCAATCGGACCACTGGGTACTATGGTGTGGTTGTGTTGGGTTCTGCTAGAAATGGGAATCAGAGAATACTGTTGCATACTATGGAGTGTAACTCTAATAGTTGGCTACTATTCCTAAAAGTATTACTATGTAGCATCGTGGGAGTTGAAGGACAAATCATAGAAATGGATTAACATCCTCATGTACAAGGTGCCTATCAATTGGAAGCTCAAGCCCATTGGCCAAGATCTCCGTCACCTACTACAGAAAATGAACGTTCTGTTTGAATGTGGACTTCATGCAGTCCATGCAATGCAACAAACCAGAAGATGAAACAGCAAATGTTGCCATGCACACGTGCTTTATTGAAGCTAACATTGCATGACATTTTCCTATTATTTTATGCTTATTTTGTAAACACTAGTTGGTGTAATGAAACTTAGTTCATTTGGAACTATGTTAGGTTACATTTGATGAAAATGATGTAATTTGAACCGACATAGCGATTTGTTGAAGATTACAAGTTAAGCCTTGCTTACTTCAATGAAATTAGTGGCATTAGGTAAGCATTAGGTATAAGATTGATGTGATTCATGTTTGACTTTTGCTACTATATGTAACACTATTTACTAATGAAATGGATGATGAAAATCACTTGTTTTCATTCAAAATTTTAGCTCTCTTTCTTGTCTTTCCTTTTTCCTAGCAAAATCTGCCATTTTCTTTCTTTCTTCTACAAGAAGCATCGAGCCTTGTAGCTCAAGCTTTGGGTTTGATTGCTGGTTTATGTTCAAAGTTCCAATAACTGGTATCTAGAGCTTCATTCTTGGAAGACCTGTTGCTGTTCAAATGGCTGCATCCAGCTTCTCACCTGCTGCACCACCAGCCTTCAATGGAGAAGGCTTTCATATATAGCAGGTCAAAATGAAAACTTACCTGTAGGCTCTTGATCTATGGGAGGTCGTGATAACTGATGTTGAACTGAACCTCTTGAGCCAACCCAACTGTGGCTCAAATGAGACAAGATGTCAAGAAAAGACCAAGAAGCATAAGGCTTTGTCCTGCATCCAAAATTGTGTCTCGGATGTCATTTTACAAGGATTATGGCTTGAGACTCCAAAGCGAGCTGGGACAAGCTTAAGGAGGAGTTCCAAGGCAATTGAAAGAACGAGCAAAGAAGCACTCTTGAATCTAAGAAGGGACTTTGAAAACTTGAAGATGAAGGAAGAGGAGACAGTAAAGAAATATTCTGACAGAATCATGGCTATAGTTAATAGCATAAGGTTGCTAGGAGAGGACTTCAGTGAGGCAAGAATTGTGGAAAAAGTTCTCTCAACACTGCCTGAGAGGTATGAAGCTAAAATATCCTCTCTTGAGGATTCAAGGGACCTGTCAAGGATCTCCTTGACTGAGCTAATTAATGCTCTCTATGCACAAGAGCAAAGGAGAGCAACAAGAAATGAAGAGCATCGAGAAGATGCTTTCCAAGCAAAAGTCAAGGCAACCTCAAGCAACACTTCTTACAGGAGTAAGAGGACTTGGAAGAACAGGCCTAAAAAGCCTGATGCTGCAAGCAATGATCAGCCTTGTAGATTTTGTAAGAAACCAGGCCATCCTGAAGACAGATGCTAGTTTAGGCGAGATGCTACATGTCAAGACCTGCAAAAGAAAGGCCATGTTGAAAGTGGTCGCAAAAATAAAAGTAAGCCAAAGCGCTTTCAACAACAACAAAGAAAAGGTCGATGTAATGTGGTGAAGAAGCAAAGACCATGAAGAAGTTTTTACAGTGACATGTTCTGTTGAACAAAATAAAGGCTCATATGGTCGGCTTCGACATGAGTCGCACCAACCACATGTCACCAGATGCATCCATTTTAAAACCTTGATACAAGCTTTCAAACCAAGGTCAAAGTAGGCAATGGTCAATTTATCAAGGCTCGAGGAAAGGAAATGTCTTGATATCTACTCCAACAGGTAATAAGCTTATTACCAATGTGCTCTTTGTCCCTGAGATTGACAGGAACTTGCTTAGTATAGCACAACTGCTAGAAAAAGGATTCTCAATAGTGTTCAAAGGCAGGGAGTGCCAAATCACGGATCCAAATGGATCAAACTTCATGACAGTAACAATGGCTGACAAGTGCTTTGAAATCGATTGGTCAAGAGGCTCAAGTTCAGCCTACATTGCCTTTGCAGAAGACTCTAAGATATGGCACCAGAGACTTGGGCATACAAACTTCAAATCAATGTCTAAGATGGCTAGTGAAGGCTTAGTTAAAAACTTCACCAACTCTGTGATTGAAGAAGGCGTTTGTGAAGTGTGCCAGCTGGGAAAACAAGCTAGGCACTCATTTCCTAAAAATCAAGCCTGGAGAGCTACAAGTAAGCTTCAACTTGTACACACTGATGTGTGTGGTCCAATGAAAATAGAAACACTCAATGGTAACAGGTACTTTATCTTGTTCATTGATGATTTTACAAGATACTGTTGGGTTTATTTTTTGAAGCATAAATCTGAGGTGGTTGGAGTGTTCAAAAATTTTAAGGTTGAAGTTGAGACACAAACAGGGTGTAAATTGAAGACCATAAGGTCAGATAATGGGGCTGAATACACCTCACAACAGTTCCAAGCTAGCTGCATTAATGCTGGCATTAAACATCAATTTACAAATGTATATACTCCACAACAAAATGGAGTCAGTGAAAGAAAAAATAGAACTGTGATGAATATGGCCAAGTGCCTATTGTTTGAGAAGAATGTGCCCAAAAACATGTAATGAGGCGAGAATATCTGCCTATCTACAAAATAGGCTTCCCTCTAAAGCTTTGGCCTCCAAAACACCATTTGAAGCCTGGTTCGGGTTCAAGCCATCATTGGCTCACCTTAGAACCTTTGGCTGCTTATGCTTTGTACAAAGCCAGAATAAAAGGAGTAAGCTTGATGAAAGAGCTCAAGCAGACATCTTTGGTTGGTTATAGCCTAAACAAAAAGGGCTATAGAATCTTCATTCCTTCAACAAACAAGGTCTTGGTCAGCAGGGATGTAGTGTTCAATGAAAAGGCAAGTTGGGACTGGAAGAAAAATGAACCTGAGGCAACTTCTCAAGAAGAAATAGTTGATCAAGTCCAACCTGATCAAGTTGACTCAGAAATGGATTTGGATGATGTTCCAAAGAAGGGCACAAGGTCTTTGGCGTAAATCTATGATGAGCATAAGTAGCCATTATAGAGCCAAGTTGCTTTGAGGAAGCACAAGCACACCAAGACCGGAGAGTCAGCATGATGAAGAAATCAAAATGATTGAAAAGAATGAAACATGGGAGTTGGTTCCAAGGCCCTCTAATAGAAAGATCATAGGGGTCAAATGAGTCTATAGAACCAAGCAAAATACTGATGGAAGTCTCAACAAATTGAAGGCCAGGCTCGTAGTAAAAGGTTTGATCGGAAGCATGGTGTGGATTACCTTGAAACATTTGCACCTGTGGCGAGATTAGACACCATCAGGTTGCTGGTTTCTTTAGCAGCTCAAAAAGGATGGAAAATCCATCAACTTGATGTGAAATCGCTTTCTTAAATGGTTTCCTTGAAGAACAAATTTTGTTGAACAACCTCAAGGCTTCATAGTGCTCGGAAAGGAAACAATGGTGTACAAACCTAATAAAGCCTTGTATGGCTTAAAGCAAGCCCCAAGGGCTTGGTATAGCGAGATCGATAGCTACTTGATTAGCACAGGATTCATAAGAAGTATCGGTGAGCCTACATCAGTATGTGAACAAAAGGGACTTCAAACAACACTTATAGTCTCTTTGTATGTTGATGATTTATTGGTGACAGGAGGAGATGAAGCCATGCCGATCAATTTCAAGACTAAAATGGAGGAAATGTTTGAAATGTCGGACACAGGATTGATGACATATTTCCTAGGAATGGAGGTCATACAAAGCAAAAATGCAATCCATTTAAGTCGAAGACCTTTCTCGCCAAGATTTTAAGCAAATTCTCAATGGAAAATTGTAAAGCAACAAATACTCTTGTTGCTATTGGAGAAAATTATCGAGCTTAGGCTCTTTTGAAAAGGTATGTGAAACAACTTACGAAGTCTAGTGGGTCATTTATTGTACTTGATGCCCACTAGACCGATATATCGTATGCAGATCGACTTACTTGCAAGATTCATGCAATCTTGCAATGAAACTCACTTCAAAGTCACCAAGAGGGTCCTTAGATACATAAAAGGCACCTTAGACTATGGGTTGATGTTTACCAAGTCAAAAGAGTTGAAATTGGTAGGATATCTGACAGATGGATCGGGCTGGCTCCATGGATGACATGAAGAGTACATCGAGTTATGCTTTTAGTCTTGGTTCAATTATGTTTCTTTGGAGTTCAAGGAAACAAAGCCTTGTCGCACAATCAACAACAGCCAAGTATGTAGTATGCTTCCGCCGTTAATCAAGCGATATGGCTCGGAAAAATCATATCTCGATTTAAACCTTGAACAAAATGGTGCAACAAGGATTTATTGTGACAACAAGTCACCGTTGCTATAGCAAAGAATCTCATTTTTCATGGGAGAACCAAACATTTCAACATAAAATTACATGTTGTTCGAGAAATGGAACAAGTCAAGAAGTTGAGTTAGTTCACCGTAATTCGAAGACCAAGTGGTGATATCTTAACTAAAGCTCTCAACAAGTCAAGATTCTCGCAAACCGAGAAATCTATTGGGAGTTCAACGATAAAGTCCAAGGAGGAGTGTTTGAATGTGGACTTCATGCGATCCATGCAATGCAACAAACCGAAGATGAAACGACAAATGTTGCCATGCACACGTGCTTTATTGAAGCTAACATTGCATGACATTTTCCTATTATTTTATGCTTATTTTGTAAACACTAGTTGGTGTAATGAAACTTAGTTCATTTGGAACTATGTTAGGTTACATTTTGATGAAAAATGATGTAATTTGAACTGACATAGCAGATTTGTTGAAGATTACAAGTTAAGCCTTGCTTACTTCAATGAAATTAGTGGCATTAGGTAAGCATTAGGTATAAGATTGATGTGATTCATGTTTGACTTTTACTACTATATGTAACAGCTATTTACTAATGAAATGGATGATGAAAATCACTTGTTTTTCATTCAAAAATTTTAGCTCTCTTTCTTGTCTTTCCTTTTTCCTAGCAAAATCTGCTCATTTTCTTTCTTTCTTCTACAGCAAGCATCGAGCCTTGTAGCTCAAGCTTTGGGTTTGATTGCTGGTTTATGTTCAAAGTTCCAACACGTTCAATACTGAGAGGTTCTTGACTCATGTCAAACGACAAGTTGATTGTATGGCGAGAGCTGCTGATAGGTATAGAATACATTGTTCTTGGCCTTAGTTGTAATGCGTTATTATGTTGTACTGTTTGCAATGGTATAAAAAAAATATTATAGATTATATACCCGGATTCCATCTATCTATATATCAGAATTACGAAATAATCCAAAAGAGGTGAACCATCATAGCTTTGCAACATCTGCCAAGTCATAAGGCAAAGGGTGGCATGGCAATCACCCAGCAAGCTAGACAAAGGAATCAGATGACAAATGTAAAATACATAATGTACGTGTCAACCTTTTGCCATGCAACCTTTGCATGCTTAATTTGGCAGCCTCACACAGTCACACTTTAATTTGGTTTTTATATATCAAATATTTTAAATTTATTTCATCCAATTCTCCATTCTCTCTAGATTTTTAGACCAAACCATGGATCTTATTCACAAGTTCCTCAACCTCGTAGCTCCTTCATTCACCTTCTTTTCATTTGTCTTTTTATTACCACCTTTTTATTTCTTCAACTTCTTCCTTTCCATCTTACGCTCCGTTTTCAGTGAGAATGTTGCTGGGAAAGTCGTCGTCATCACAGGCGCTTCTTCCGGTATAGGAGAGGTAATTAACTTTACATCAACCGTTCTCAGTTTTCACGAGACGAAAACCTAAAAACAAAAATGTTGTGTGTGTGCAGCATTTGGCATACGAATATGGTAGAAGAGGAGCAAGGTTAGCTCTGACAGCAAGAAGAGAGAAATCACTGCAAGAAATTGCTGATACAGCTCGTGATTTGGGGTCTCCCGATGTTATTGTAATTCGTGCTGATGTTTCTAAAGTTGATGACTGTCAACGACTTGTTGAGGAAACCGTGAATCATTTCGGAAGATGTAAGTCTACAACTTATGTATGTGCATGTATAAATAACAGCGGACAGTCCCGGAGCCGGGACCACTCCTAATTTATAAAATTTAAATTTAAATTAATAAGAATAAAATTAGACTTTGACAAAATAATAATAAAAATTTAATTTAATTTACATTTTTACTATAGTTTGCCAAAAAAAAAAAAATTGGCTCCGCGACTGACGACTGATACTGTTCGTTAATATGTCATGGTCTGGTTATGGATACAGTGGACCATCTGGTAAATAATGCTGGAATCACTACAGTCTGCATGTTTGAAGATGCACCTCCAGACATGTCTCTTTTCAGAGCTATAATGGTACATGATTTTCTAATTAGCTATATCTAGATTCTGGTCAGTGTTTTTTTCTTTATGTTTCTAAAACTGTCACTGCAGGACACAAATTTCTGGGGTTCGGTTTATACAACCCGATTTGCAGTTCCACACCTTAAAAACAGCAAAGGCAAGATTGTTGTCATGTCTTCAGCAGCTTCATGGATGAATGATCCAAGAACAAGCGTCTACAATGTAATTTCAGCCAATTAATTTTGCTGTTCATTTTATATGATGATGAAGATGATGAGTAGTAGTAGTTCATAATTCTTCAAGGGCTTAATTCATGTCAGGCAAGCAAAGCAGCATTGACAGCCTTTTTCGATACATTAAGGATTGAACTTGGATCCGAGGTTAAGATAACAATTGTAACACCTGGTTTTATCGAGTCTGAAATCACCCAAGGCAAATTCCTTCAAAGAGATGGTAACATGGAAGTTCAGCAAGACATGAGAGATGTAAGTAAACTAGTGTTATTTTGTGTTGTAAATTGTAATAATAAACCTGACCATTTCAAAAATTGAATAGGTACAAGTGAGTTCTATCCCAGTAGGGTCAGCCAGTGGGTGCGCCCAGGCAATAGTGAACAGTGCAAGCAAAGGAGATCGGTACTTGACTCAGCCATCATGGTTCAGGGTGACTTACCTGTGGAAGATGTTTTTCCCGGAACTGGTGGAATGGGGTTACAGATTATCCCATTTCTCGAGGCCAGGAGCTCCACACCAGCAAGCACCAAGCAGGAAGATATTGGATTTCACTGGTCTCAAGAATGTTCTTTATCCATCATCCATCCAATCACCTGAGATTAAGACTGATTAATTAATCTGCACCAACCCCAATCTGTTTCAGTACTCTAGTCATATGTTTGAAAGTTCTATCCATGTATGTATGTCAATATTGGAAAAGCTCTAATGATAAACTAGCGTGTGTTGTAATAATGAACTTTCAACTTTCTCACCGGTTGAACCTTAACAAATCCGAGACAAAATAAACATAATAGGGTCCTCGTCAAAGATCAACTCCTGCTCTTTGCCATTAATTTTACTGGTTTATAATTAATATAAATAACTAACAAAAGAATGAAGTTTTTAAAAACTTAAAAAGCATATGTATTTTTTTTTTATTTTCTATATAAAATGATAAAAACACCTCCAATGTTGGTACTCAATTAACTATAATAAATAAACCTTAAGAAAAAGAGTTGCTTTTTAGTCAAGAGGACGATGCTGATTATATATCTCATACACATCTATTTAAGTAGGATGACTCGGCATAAATGATGGTTTGGGCATAATTTTCATTAAAAAAAGGCACAAAATTACATCACAAACAGCAGCTACTCGGTGTTTTGAAAGTTAAACTAGAAAACATATAAGTAATCCTCGGGCAAAGGAGTAAATTTGACTTGGGGAACCTCTGGAAGGGAACAATGGTTGGCTTAAGTCATCCTTTGTGCGGCTTCCTTCGCAAGAAGCTTCTCCTTTGCCTTGGTTCTGGCTTGTGATTTCGAGCCCATGATACCACCTCCCCACTTCTTCCTGTACTCATCGTACTTGTCGTTGAAGTTGGCCTGTACCACATATGTTACTTATTATTCAGTATGTTGAAATCAATTTGAATAATATTCGAGGATATAATCTTACCTTGATTGCCTCGAGGATTTTGCTGAAGTCCATCTTATCCTCGTTCTTAACCGTGGTCAAGCACAAGACAGATGCAGTTTTCTTGTGGACAATCTGTGGTTAGCACAAACACTTAAGTTGCCTACTCGACAATTGGCAGAAAAGGACATAAGTTTGAAAGACAATTACCGATCCCAATCGTGCTTTCCCCTTGACAATGCAGTAGGGGATCTCCATCTTTCTGCACAAAGCAGGAAGCCAGACTACAAGCTCTATGGGATCCACATCGTGAGCGATGACAACCAATTGTGCCTTGTTCTACATAGGTGATGGTAAAATTTATAAGAACTTCACAGTAAAAGAAAATGCAGGGTACCATACCAGCTGAACTGACGAATATAAAGAAACAAGAGGGCAACCTGTTCAATAAGGTAGGTAACATGGTTAAGTCCATATTTCACGACAATTGGTTTCTTAGACTCAGGAGCTTTGCCTTCAGCCTCAGCCTGAGCCTTTTTCAGTAGACGTTCCTTCTTGGCTGCCTTGTCCTCCGGTCTGTACTTGAGAAGCAGCTTGAATAGACTCATAGCTGAAATAAGACATAAAATAACAGAGAATCCTGATCATTATAAACAGGAAAAAATTCTCCAGGAAAAGATGTGGCACACAATAAAACAGGGAATTAGAGGCTAAAAAATGAAGAATGAAGGATATACCGCAATATATGAGAACAAGCACAGCAGAATAAGCAAGCTTATGATAGCATCCATTTGATAGGCTATGCATTTAATATTTTGAGTTGACAATAGACCTTAAACTATTTCCTTACTACCAGCTCCCGCAACCAATTACCATCTTCAACATTCACCAGTTTCCATATTTCCATATATTATTTTTACACTAGACTAATTTTCAGGAAAAATGTTATACATCTAAAAGAGTATACCGCGACAAAAGTTTATTCCATCAAAGTTTTATTACATACACCTATGCTATGTTAACAATTAAAAAGAGAAAACAGAAACCTGGGGAAAATAGAGGCGCTAATGGAAGCCATTATCTCTCCCAACGTAATAATTGACCAAAACAATAAAATAATAAAAGGTACATTAAATATCTGAATCTAACACACAAAGTAGAAACAAGTGAAAATTCTACCACATACCAAGGTTCTTATCAAGAGTCTTGGTAAACTGGTTCAATGCTGGTGGGACCTTCAACCTCTGCTTAAGGATCCTCTTTTTCCTTTGAATGCGGACAACCTTAGGCCACTTTACAAATCGATGTAGATCCTTCTTTGGAGGTAGTGCCCCGCCAATACCAAACTGCTTTGGACGCTTCTCGAACAGTGGATTCACAACCTTCTCCTAATTTCCAAATCAAAAGAATAATCAGATATGAAACCATCAAACCACAATCTGGTTATTTTAAGAATTCAGATGATGCAAAAGTAGAAAAAACTACTTGTTTCTTCTTGGCCGGGGCAGCAACCTTTACACCTCTCTTTGGGGCCTGCATTTAACAGCATTAAATTAAAAAACAGAAAAACGAAACCTTTTAAACAAGTACATCAATTCAAAACTATCTGCAAACTTCAAACCATTGAACTTTCATCACTAAACTCACAATGAAGTTCTTTACGCAATTGATGAATTTCACTAAGGGGAAAACCGATATCTAGGGACAATTTCCTGTAAAGGACTTACAGTCCCAAAACTCAAACATTACTTCTTTTAGTTGAGCTAAGACTAATGCTAAGCTTTCAACTTAATCACTGCTAGCTACACGCTACTAAATCATAAAACTTGCCGCCATTAAATGTTTCATTTCTGATAAAATGATAGTTCTTTTTTCCTAAAAATCTATAAAAACCATCCGAAAACGAAGAATTCAGTAAAAAAAATCTCAAGTTTTAATCTTCTAACTTGATTCCGTATAACATTCAATCTAGAGAACAACAGAATTAAACTGCATCTAAAGTGTTTATAGCAACAAATTGCAAAGAAATAATACTGAATAGATAAATAAGGTGAGAGACAACAATTGAAATGTGGCTGTCGGATTTACCATTTCTGCACTTCACTTAAGCTTGTTCCAAGCTTTTGTAGTTTAAGAAGAACGGCTAACGAAACCCTAAAAGAAGGAAGAAGCCGAAGGGAAACAAGTAGGGTTTTATACAAGAACGAGGCCAATGTTTGGGCTAGTTTGTAAAAACAACATGGGCCTAACGGTGCTCAGACATCAAAGCCTATGGTCCCAAATGCTACAGCCCGACACAAAGATATGACACTTTATATTCCGATCATATTTATAGGTACTAGCTTCTAATGTTACATACCTTACATGTGATTTTACGTGTTTAGTATTTAATTAATTTTTTAACATATCCAACAATGTAATTTTCTTCAAAATAATAATTATTATTATTAATTTTAATATTAATTAAATGATAATTAATATGCTTAGAATCCTATTCAAATAATAACTATATTTGGCATCAATAAAGTAGGACAACTATTTTATGTCAAAAATTTAACTAATAATTGTAATTTAAATTATAAATATGTTATCACAATTTTTTCTATATTTTATACTTAGTGTTGGGGATCAATCTGTATAAACAACGAAATAGAAAATGTAGAGAAGATCAAACATAAATTTTACGTGGAAAACTCCTCCGAAGAGGATAAAAATCACAAGAAAATGAGGATTTGGCTTTTCACTAAATGAGTAAACAAACAAAATTACAATATGGAAAAAATAAACCTAAATGTACGAGATGTACAAACACGAAACCTAGAAACAAAGCCCCAACTCTCATAGAGCAAACCCAAAAATAAAACTCTAACTTTCATAAAGTTTTCTCAAAATGGGTACAAAATTCTTTCCATAGTTACCACGAAATCTCTCACCAAAATTCATCTGCGACTACATCTTGTCACTCCCAAAAGAAAAGCCTTGTAATACTACATATTTAATTGCCTTCTCAAAACAGGAATACAATACCACTTTAAATAGGCTAAGTTTAAAGAGCTAAAACAACTAAAATATCATTGAAATTATCAAAGTTCAAATGGAAAAAGATAATAAAGTTTAACTAGGAGAAGAAACCCGACTTTTGTGGGAAATATGTCACCACGTTGCAACATCCCTATTTGTGTCATAACGACTTTGTTTGTCGTCGCAATGTCGAAACTTCTTGTCCTGACGTCATCAGCTGACTTTGGTGTTGCGATACTAAAGTCCTTGTGTTGTGATACTATGTAACACCCCTCACCCATATTCGTCGCCTGAATAGGGTTACAGAGCATTACCGAACTTATTTCATAAATAAATATACATTTCACATACAATTTCCATTTCCAAACAAACATCATTCATAATGAATCACATTGTCCCTAATATGAGCCTACGAGGCCCAAAATATGCATTAGGAGTGGTTCAGGACTAAACTGATAACTTAGGAAACTTTTCAAAAACTTATGGAATTTTTCAAAATACAGGGGACACACGCCCGTGTGGTCAGCCTTTGTGTCTTACACGGCCAAAGACACGCCCGTGTCACAGGTCGTGTAGACATTCGAAATGGGATCACATGGTCGTATCCCAGCCCGTGTCCGACCCCATGTAACTCCCTGACTTGGGTCACACGGCCAACCACATGCCCGTGTTCCATTCGAAATGGCCTCACACGCTCATGTGCCAGGCCGTGTGCTAGGTCATGCCAAACTTATAGGGTATACTGACTTATGCCACATTGCTAAGTCACACGCCCATGTGCTGGGCCGTGTGGAGCATACTGATTGGTTTCTAATTAAACACCGGGGACACACGACCATGTCACTTGACCGTGTGTCACACATGGCTGAGACACACGCTCGTGTCTCTTCCGTATGGACAAAAATAGGCTATTTTTCAAGCCATCTTTCTCACCTAAATTATATACACCTACACCAAACCAATTGGCACATAACATGGCATAAATAGGCATTCAATCATTCTCAACCAAGCATAATTTATACAATTTCAATACCAAAAACAACAAGGCACACATGTACCACAATATGCTATTCCATTCATGCCAATTTCACATTCTTCTATTACTTAAATATTCACTTTACCTAAATAACAAACATACCAATTCTCAATTATAACTATATGATAATCAAATTACTATTTCACAACAACCATTCACCATAAGCATTCACATAGCAATTACTAAATGCAAAACAAAGGCCATTTGCACACATAAAATATACATAACGAAATCAACCAAAATAAGCCAAAGTCACATGGCCAAACATATAACAAACCATTCATGATTTACAAGCCAACTCAAATGGCTAAATCCATTACCAAACTATACCAAAATGACCATAACTCCTATACATGCCATATACCAAATACATAAGTTCAAAAGTACCAAAGTGATAGCTTGATAGTGTGATGAGATCTCCGATGACTCCCAAAATTCGAGCTAGCTTAGATAATCACTATAAAACATGGAAAAGTAAACAGAGTAAGCTATAGAGCTTAGTAAGCTCGTATAATTAATAAGTAAAATTCACCATTCATTTACCATTCAAGTAATATGAACAAAATGTACTACAAATTCATTAAATCATAAGGTTAACTTATATTTAATCACATAAATAGTCATGAACTCACAACTTTCATAAGTTTCAATGCTCAATGAGTTTTCGTACATACCTATACTGATCGTATCTATATCTCACCATTTTATATATTCGATATACCCGTTGAACCATTTGGAATACTATCGGATACTCGAGAATCTCTCACTCTAAGTGCCAATACATAGCCGAAGCTATCTTAATCTCATATCACATATAATGTTCACTCTCAAGCTGTCAACAGGTCTGCTCACACAAGCTGACGGTCATGGCGTAGCTACACATTGTTACTCACACAAGCTAACGATAATCCGCAGCACATGTCGGATAACTCAGCCACTGGTAGGATGTACGGACCAGCACCCAAATCACATAACCCCTAATGATATATCATTCGTATCCTAATCTATTCCTAAGGTTAAACCAGGATTTCTCATTTGTTGAATCATCGTCGAACATATCCGCAAGGTCGTATTTCACAAGTAATTCAATAATAAAGCATTTAAAACACAATTATATTAATGCTTATTAACATGCGAATTTACCTCGAATGTAAAAACGATGAAATAGATTGACTAGTTCGAAACTTTGTTTTTCCCCCGATCTAGATCCAAACTTCGCTTTTCTTGATCTATATGTAATCAAATTTAGATTATTTAATTTTCATTATATTCAATTTAGCCCAAAAATTACATTATGGCAACTTTACACTTTTCCTCTAATATTTCAACATTTTTACAATTTAGTTCTTAGCTTATAAAAACAAAAATTCATACAATTGGATCCCTACCCATGCTAGCCAAATTTCATGTAACCCCACATCAGCCCATATTTTTCATTTATTTTATAATTTAACCATAAAATTTACACATTTCATAATTTAATCCCTAATTGGCAATTTTACTAAAAAAATCACTTAACAAATGTTGTTTATCTAACAACAATCATACATTTTCTACCATTAAACTTCAAAATACACACATATTCATCAATGGTAAAATCCTAAACCTTTAACAGTCTTGCAAATTAGTCCCTGGGCTAGCTAGATTAAGCTGCAACGATCTCAAAAACATATAAATCATTAAAAAGGGGACAAAAATCACTCACCTAATAGCAAGATGAAGTTGCCAAAAGTTGGAGCATAAAAATGGCTTTCTCATCCCTAAATTTTGGTTGTAAAATGGAGAAGAAAGATGGTATCTTTCTTTTGTTTTATTTAATTCATATTGTTTTATTCATTTACCAATTTAACCTTTATTATAAACCATTAAAAACACTTAAAAGATGTCCATCTTTGTCCACTAACATTAAAAATGGTCTAATTACCACATAAGGACCCCCACTTTAAAGTTCTATAGCTATTAGACACCTTTAGCTAATAGAACAAATGTTTTGCACTTTACGCGATTTAGTCTTTTTTATCAAATTAAGCACTCAAACGATAAAATTTCTTAACGAAATTTTCACACAATTATATTATCATGCTATAGACATTATAATAATAAAATAATTATTTTGACCTCAGATTTGTAGTCCCAAAACCACTGTTTTGATTTGACTAAAAACGGGCTGTTACATACGAGCTGTGTTTAGTCCCGCAAATTGTCCTATAAATGTGAGGCACAACCCATGCTTAGAGTTTTATTCAAGTAAAAACTTTATTTTAAAATTATCACAACTTTTTGTAACTAATAATTATTTTTAAATGTGTAATTATTTCAACTTTTATTAAATTATAATTATTTTGAAATGTGAATTTAGTAATATTATGGAAAATAAAAGTTATTCTCGTCAGTTCAAAATTTTTCTAATTTGAAGAGATTTTTTATGGATCTTTCCCACCACGTCATCCATGGCCCCTTTCCAATTATTTAATGATATTTCAACAATTATTTCCATCTCATTGACACATAATTTTTATATTTTTTTACCCAAAGCCCTTAACTTCGAATCTCGAACCTTCAACCCAGAATTCTAAATCCTAAATCTTGAACCTTGAACCCCGACTCAGATTAATCTAAATCCCAAACCCTAAACTTTACCCCATGAACCTTAAACCACGAACATCAAATCACGAGCATTGAACTCTAAACTCAAACCTTGAACTATTCAAGGTTTGGGTTTGGATTTAAGGTTTGATATTTAGGTTTAGGGTTTAATGTTTGAGGTTTGGGTTTGGGTTTAATGTTTAGAGTTTGGATTTTATGGTTTAAGTTTTATGATCCAAGACTTATAGTTTAGGGTTTTATATTGAGGATTCAAGGTTTAGGGTAAAAATTACCAAACTTATGTGTCAATGACATGAAAAAATTGCTGAAATATTATTAAATAGTTGGAAAAGATTATATATAATATGGTAGGAAGGGTCCATAAAATAATTTCTCTAAACTTGTGCTTATATATATTATACATATATTATAATTGTATTTCGATGGTATTTATATGTACTAGTTCTTGAAATCATGTACATTTCTCATAAATAGAATGATTTATATTTTTATATTGTAATTACTATAAAATTAATTAATATACAATATTAAAAATTAAATATTTTCAAATCATAATTAAGTAATTGTAAATTTTTTTTTTGAAAACGTCTGATTGATTTATTAAATGAAGGGATAATAGATACTTGATTACATTCTTGGAAATGAAAAGAGTAAAACAGTAACCTATCCTCTATTGGCCACTCAATCGGTGCCTTAATAACTGAAAAGTAAACAAAACAATAAAAAAAATCCACTACAATCTAAAATATCAAAAGAAATCTAGAACGTCGGCATTAATCTTTGATCTATTATCTCCTTCTTTCTCCCTTCTGCACCAAATCCCTATCAGTCAAAAAGAGATCGATTCTTTTCCCAAATGTTTCTTTCTATTATCTCAGTCTCTTAAACAATAAAAATGAGCTATTCGGACCAACTTCTTCCCACACCGTCCGGACTCCAAACCTTCCTTAATCGCTTCCTCCCATTCTCCTTTTATTTTGGATGACCAGCCTTTCCACCAGCGGCGGAGCTTCCTCAATCTAATATCTGGGTTCTTCATATTTGTTGCTGTCGCTCGCCATTTCATGGGCTGCTCTATTTTCTTCTCTAGGTATGTGTCTGAAACTCAGTACTCAGAATTTGGGTAATCTCCCCCTTATCTCCTTAATCAAACAACTGATGGTTGATCAATCTTCCTCCACTGAGTTGATTTTTTTATTGTAGTTAATGAGTCCCTTCCACGTAGATCTCTTGAAACCCCATTTTCTCTGCCATGCTGAGAGCTTAAAAGCATGCTCTTGCTTCTGCCGTTGTCGAATTTGGGATATTGTCCCAAGGACAGGTACATGCAGCCATCACTAAGCCATCTTTATTCTGCGCTACAATGTCTGAAACTAATTTTTTCGTATTTTGATTAAAAAGGCGTCAAAGTTTAGCTTTATAATGTTTCCTTCCGGTGGTTTCTATCTCTCTTCGTGACTACCATTTGCCTGTTTCGGTAACTCCCCAAAACTGACATTTCTGCATAATATGCTTTGACAAAGGCTAACAGTTCATTAACTTGACCCCTTATCGCTTCATGGTAGACCTTATTATGATTGTACCATATGGCCCAATAGATAATGGCTTTAATTTCACATATTTTTGTGTTCTGACTGTTGAACTCCTTTATTAACCAATCTTTCCATATTGGTTCTCTGTTGCTTGCTGAATCTGTCACTTCCATGCCTTGCAAGACCTATTGTGTGAAACTGCAATCTCGAAATAGGTGACAGACTGTTTCCTCCCCTGCTTGACATATTGGACATATTATACTTGCTATCCACTAGCGTGTATTTAGATTGTGCTTCGTGGGTAGAAAATTATTCACTAGTTTCCATAAGAATATACGAGTTTTACTAGGGATTTTGAGTCCCCATAATTTTGTAAAGAAAGTAGATCTATCATCATTCTGTAAACTAGGATTTTCAGCTGTAATGATCCATTTGTAGCCATTTTGACTGTGTAACACCCTGAATTATCGCCTCACCATATGAGAACATCTTGTGGACTACTATTCACCAGTGGAATTGCTAGAATGCGTTTCAGTTGTTCTTCTTCAAACAGAAAACTAATGATATCTTGTTTCCAGGTAGATGATTCTTTGTCAACTAAATCAGAGACTTTTGTAAACCTAGTATCAACGTATTGACAGTGAACTCTTCCGTTTTCAGGCCCTGGTATCCAGGCATCATTCCATATATTAATCTCCTCCCGTTTCCCACTCTCCAACCGATTCCCTCTTCCAAAATGCGTCTGGCTCCCCAAATGCTACATCAGGTAAACGACGGATAAGATATTCATAAAATCACCTCTTAGAAAATACTTCGATTTCATAACATGCGCAAATAAGCAATTAGGTTGTGTTAAAATTTTCTATCCCTGTTTCACTAAAAGGGCCAAGTTAAAATTTTCAAGGTCTTTAAAACCTAAACCCCATTCACTTTGGGAATACACATATCACGCCATTTACACCAATGTATACCTTTGTTTGACTTAGAATTACGCCACGAGAATTTACTCATCAAATTCTCTAATTCTCGACACACTGTAATTGGAAACTTAAAGCATTGCATAACATATATTGGTATTGCTTGTAAAATGGACTTTAAGAATACCTCTTTGCCCCTTGCTGATAAAAGTCACAAACTCCAATTTTGTAATGTTTTCACATAAATGTATGCTTCTTACTTCTACCTATCATAGTTGGCAACCCCAAATACTTCTCGGGATTATTAAAGATCCTCACTCCCAAGATGTTCCCTTACTTCTGGTTCAACATTTTTACTAAAATAAATTAGCGATTTATTAAAATTCACCAACTGGTCAGATACTTGCTCGTACTCTTTGATTACTGTCTTCATGTCGCTTGCTCCTTCAGTTGATGTTTCCCCAAAAAACATACTATCGTCTGCAAAAAATAAGTACGACACCGCAATATTCCCTCTCCCCACCTTCGTGCCTTTCAGTCTTCCTTCCGTTTTAGCCATTGTAATTAATCGAGAAAATCCTTCAGCACAAATAATAAACAAGTACGGACTAAGTGAATCTCCTTGTCTTAACCCTTTTTGAGGATGAAATTCTTCTCTGTTTCTTCCATTCAAGCCAACTGAATATGTCACACTCCTAACATTTTAAAATCCTAGGATGGAAGAGAAAGCTTTGGACAATTATTGGTTTTAAGTTAAAAACAAGAAGTGATGTGGAAAGGTGGCAGGACGCCACCTAAGGTGCAAAGGTTATGGCATCAAGTGAAGTACTTTGAGGGAAGAGGTTCAATCCCATTGTGTGCATTTTTGCTTAATTTTATGAAATAGCATGTTTATTGTGATATGTGTGTATTTTAGAACCTTGAAATGTATGGAAATGTGTGAAATGTATGAAAATGTAAGGAAATGTATGGAAATGTAAGGAAATGTATGGAAATGTAACGAAATGTATGGAAATGTAAGGAAATGTATGGAAATATATGGAAATGTAAGGAAATGTATGGAAATGTAAGGAAATGTATGGAAATGTAAGGAAATGTAAGGAAATGTATGGAAATGTAAGGAAATGTATGGAAATGCTAAGTTAAAAAGAGGAAAGTGAACATTTATGGAAACTAGGAAAATGATTTAGAAATGATTCAAAAGAGGAAAGTGAACATTTATGGAAACTAGGAAAATGATTTAGAAATGATTCAAAAGAGGAAAGTGAACATTTACGAAACTAGGAAACGTAAGGAAATGTCAAGTTTAAAGAGCCAAACGAAAATTTTTGGAAACTTAGAAATGACTTAGAAATGTCAAGTTTTAAAGTTTAAAAGAGGAAATTAAGGCAAGGTGGCCTTAAGAGAAAAAGTTTGTGAAATTTGACACACAATTGGGCTTGGAAAAGTGGCGTGGAGATGCCACTTAGGGCCTCTGGAAATGGCGCCACATGCAAGTGTATTTGGGCCAGGGATCGAGTCACTTAGGAAGTAAATAAAAGAAGTTTTATTTTGCTACAAAGAGCAGAGAGGTGGACGGCATGTGGGCTCTTAAAAGAGGAGTTTTATTTCCTTTAGAATTTCGGCTAATTAGGAGATAATTGTTGGATTAATTCTTTTGATAAAGTGATAATTATCACATAGGAAGAGTGGTGGCCAAGCACGGACTCTAGCCTAGTAATTTCGGCTATAAAAGGGAAAGAAGGCCATTCATTCATTCATTCACTCTTCCTTTGTCGAATTTCTTAAGCATTCTCCTCTCTCTCGAAATTCCTACAGCTTTATTCTTCCTTCTTTTCTTTCTAATCCTCCAAAAGTCGAAAGTTGTGAGAGCATCATTTAGCCATAGCCAAGATCTCTAAAGGTTGAAGTGAAGGTGCAATCGATTCCTTCAAATAAGGGTAAGATCCAAGTTTAGTTTCCATTCTTTTATATTTTAGACTTATCGAAATTTAGGGACTAATTTCGATTATTAATCTTAATAATCATCGAAGGAGAAGTTCTTTTCCGAAGGTACACCATAGGCCGTAGTGTTCCTAGTTATTCGTGAATTTGGGATTTAAGATCCTTAAGGTAAGTGACTATGAATATTCTACCAAGACCCTATTTTAGTGGTAGATCTATTATTATGTGTTTTAAACCGAAAAACTAATCGATTCAAGGAATCTAGTGATTAGCTGATTTCAAAGGAGTAGAATACAAGTTTTCGAGGATTTGATTAATCATCTAAACGGCAACAAGGTAAGTTTTAAGAATACAAATCCTACTAGGATTTGGTTTTATAATAGAATAGGCTTTATGCTAATATATTAAGGTTGGTAGAATGTAGGAATTGAGATCTAAGGCATTAGATCAAGCTTTTCGGGATTTAAGTGAACCGCTACAAATCGTGTGTACCCTACTCTAAGTTTTAAATGTTCATGGCTATGTTTTAAATTAAATGTGTTAATATGAAAGTGTAAGAATATGGCTAAGGTACCGTGTGTTCCACACTAATCTTAATAGATTTATGGCTTAAACTTGATATATGTATTAATATGAAAGTGTAAGAATGTGGCTAAAGTACCATGTTATGGTACAAAGTACTCAGTATGTTTTCCTACTCCTTCAGATTACGAAATATGTTATACTTAACATGTAAAAAGTGACATGAATGTAAATTTAAGTATGAATGGACTTCCATTCTTAATGGCCATGCACAAGAAGAAATTTACGACTTGGACTTTTATTTTATTTTAAGTATTTTGAATTTAAATTTTGGGAATTATTTGATGTAATAAGGCCTTAGTAGGAATATTTTATTCTGCTTTTATTGTTAAGCTTATGAATTTTTATCAATTAAAGATTAAGTAAATCTAACACATTTCATAATAATTGAAATCCATTCATCACTAGAAAATTCCATTCAATACTATCATATGCTTTGCTCATGTCCACGGTTCCCATCCTGTTCATAAAACCTTTTTGGATGTCCCTCTTCTTTTTTTGAAAGAGTGAAGAATTTCATAAGCCATAAAAATATTATCCGTAATTTGTCTTCCTGAGATAAAAGCTCCTTGGTTGTCTTCAATACAATAATTAAGCACCTTCTGAAAATGGTTGACAAGCACTTTTGAAATAATTTTGTAGATTACATTGCAAAGGCTTATTGGTCTAAATTGGCTCATTAGCTTTGGTGATTTAACCTTTGAAATAAGGACTATGCTTGCAAAGTTAACTTCATCTATTTTTCTCACTCCTTTTAACGCCTCCAAACAGAACTTGGTTATTTCTTCTCCAACTATATGCCAATATTTCTGATAAAAAATTGCTGGAAATCCATCAATACTTGACGCCTTGAGAGGGGCTATCAATTTAATCACCGAAACAATTTCATCTGCTGTAAATTCTACCATAAGCTCCCTGTTTTGCTCCTCTGTTATACTTGGTTGAAAAGACTCAAGCAATCTGCTGCAATCACTAACTCCTTTAGAAGTGAAGAGATCTTTAAAGTAATGAGTCGCCATTTTAGCCATATCCTCTGTCTCTATTTTCAAGATTCCAAACTCATCCTCAAGCCCCTTGACCATGTTTTTCCTTTTTCGGTGGGACGCACTTCTATGAAAGAATGTTGTATTTTTGTCCCCCATCCTCAGCCAATTAGTTCTTGCTCTTTGCTCCCAATAAATCTCTTTTTTATCAAGTTCAAGGTTCATTTCAATTTTAATTCTTGTAATTTCCTCCAAAACATCTTCAGAAATTTCACAACCTCTCAATTCACTTAATCTACCATTCAGCTCTTCAATATGTCGTTCCCTTAACTTTTTCTCTCCCTTTGACCAGCTATGTAGATCCTACCCAGCTCTTTCAATCTCACTAATACATCCTGAGTATTTGAAGTCCATATATTTTTTATTTGCTCCTCACACTTTGGATTCAGAATCTAATCAACATTAAATCGAAATTGTCTTTGTCACCTATATTGTGTCTAACCCCATTCTTGTTTGTACTCACAACTAATGGACAATGATCTGAAAAACTATGTTGTAAGTGGCTTCAAAATTTGGAAACAGTTCCCACCACCTTGGATTCGCAACCCTTCTATCTAATATTTCCCAGATATTGTTACTAACAAGCCTACCCCTTTCCCACGTATACCATTGCCCAGAAAAACCCAAATCGGCAAAATCAAAATCTTCTAAAGCTTTTCTAAACAACTCTATTTGTCTTTCCTCTCTAATTCGTCCACCTTGTTTTTCAAAAGAAAACATAATTTCGTTAAAATCCCAGGCAACTAACCATGGCATATTGTTCCCTCGTTGCAAAGCTCTTAGTAACTCCTACGAATCCCTTCTGTTATATTCTACTGGTTCCCCATAAAAACCTATAAATCTCCAAACTTCCGCTTCATTCTCTTCTTCCACCTCCACATCAATATGAGATCTTGAGTAGATTTTTAATGTTAGACTTATTCCCTCCCTCCAGCCTATTGATAAACCCCCCTTAAACATATCGCATCAACATCAATACCATTCGTGAAACCACATCTTCTTCTTATTGATTCCATTCTCTTGCTTGTGACTTTTGTCTCCATGAGAAACAAAATTTGAGGCTGAATGTGTCCCAATTTATTTTTGAGACGTCTCACCGTTCGTGGTTTCCCCAAGCCACGAACGTTGCAACTTAGTATTTTCATTGCATCCGGTCGACCAACTTGTCATTGGCCGCCGATATCTCTTTTTCAAATTCTATCATACTCATTCTTTCTCCGGTATTTCCCACTTCATGCTAACCCTTTGTCTCTTTTTTCCATCCACAAGATCTATCGGTAAATCTTCTATCTCATCTCCATATTCTTTTTCTACCTCCTGTTTCCTGATATCCCTTTCTTCCATCAACTTTCGAGATTGCCTTACAAACCGTCCCATGGACCCCAGTTCCCATCTTTGATCTCTATTATTCGTAATCTCCATTCCAAAATTTCTTCCCCTTCTTACCCCATCAACTCCCATATTCCTCTAACATACAGAATCAGTTTCCTCTCGAAGCCATCTACTTGTCGATTGACCACCCCTTCTTGATGCAAATTTTAATGATAGGTCCCATCCAAAATCCACTTGTTTGGTTGCTTAATGTCAATCGTAGGACAGAATCAGTAACACCCCAAACTTCACCCCACGCGTTAATAGAATCGGTATATTCTGTAAGAAAGTTTGTTGGAAACTCCTTTTAATTACTTTAAATTTTTGGTAAAAGAATATAGTTTTGTTTAAAACATTTGAGGTGTATAAAAGACAACACTTAGCTTTGTTATTTAAAATCATTAAGTCATGTTGTTACCAATTACATCAATGTACCCGATAGTACGAAAGAAAATCATTCGTTTGAAAATTAAGAAACTTGTGTAACCATTTTAAAGTCTTTAAACAGTTTAAATAATTCATCCAAAACATGTAAAATAGTAAAAATAAAATCTTAGGAGGCCTTATTACAACTTGAACAAATAAACCATAAATAAAATAAAATAATTCAAAGTAAACTCATATTTTCACTGCATGGCCACCTCGAATCCATCCGGCGCCTCATCCGCGATCTACGAGTTACCTGAAAAATATTAAAGGAGAAGGTGAGTCACCAAGACTCAATGTGTAACCCTTCCCCCGGTTTAGTGCAACATCATACACAATTTATAACAAAATTAACATGCACTAAGTTTAACATGCACCCAACCTAGCCATCCAAAACACCTTTCTCTACCCCGTGTGGTACCAAACCACTGGTGGTGCCAAACCACTGGTGACCTTAAGTCATGATATCCATCAATATTGTGGTGCCAAACCACTGGTGGTGCCAAACCACTGGTGACTCGAAGTCACATATAATAAGTTGTGGGGCCAACCCACGTGTGATACCAAATCACTGGCGTCGATCCTATAATATCATCCGTGGAGCCAACCCACTGTGGTGCTAAGCCATAGGGACAAGACGCTATGAGGTGCCAAACCTCTGGTGACCGTAGTCACGAAATGTGGTACCAAACCACTAGTGTCCGTCGACACGAATATCACTTCCCCTCCACTCGTTTAACCCACATATTTATGATATGCACATAACATAAATCATGCCAAACATGTTTAATTAATAACATATACTGAATTTATTAAAAGCCATCTCTTATATGCCACATATACCAAATATGTCAAACATCATAATCAAACTCATATTGACAAGGACTTACCTGGATCCTTCCTTATACCTTTATGGTATTAAATCCAAATCTACACAATCCAATTTAGCACATACAATATATTCAGCACATTAATTAGTTATAAAGTGTGTATGTACACACTGTTACTATCGGTAGCCTAAATCCAGAAGATCCGATCTACGTCGCTAGATCTTGACCCTTGAGCAGTTTGATTTCCAAACAAATCCGAAAATGTCACTTGATTTGTCGAGATCCTGCCAAAACACTAGTTAAGAATCGACTTGTATAATCACACATAATCAAGGCCTATGGCCGGATGTCACTTACCTCCTTACCTTGGGGAATCAAATCCCGATAGATCTCCTTACTCCTTTAATGTTATCCTTTTTTGACTACAAAACAAAGCATGAATCCAAGGTCTTAGTAAGGTTTTGCCAACCGAAAAATACATGGTTGAGCCTCAAGGTTTCGGCTGGCCATAATAATTAAAGAAACAACTTAGAGAGAACCCTTACCACACCTATTGAATTCGGCAGCACCCTTGGTTGGGGGAAAGATTCGGCTATCTTCAATGTAGAGGAAAGGAACCGAAAATAGCACCCTTTTTCCTCAAGGGAGATTCGACCAATCACAAATGGAAGGGCTGAAATTTTTAGAGATAGGTTCGGCTATGTAGAAGAAAAGAAAAAGAAAAAGAAAAGATGTAGGGGAAGTGGTGGTAGTTTCGGCTTAGTAGAAGAAAAAGAAGAAGAGAACTTTTGAAAGAATTTGGCAAGAGAGGCTAGGGAAATTCGGCAGCAACTAAATGGAGAGAAAGAAAAGAATAATATCACGAACTTTTGGCACTTCTTTCGCCCAAAACCGAATATGGATGACCTTGAAGAGTCCTTCATTCGGCCAACTTCTCCCCCCTTATGCTGATAATTTCAGCTTTCCATTATCAAAGAAATAATGCAAGACTTATCTTACATTTAATCTTCTAATCTCCTTCAACAATTTAATAGCAATTAAAACACTAATAATTCCCCCTTCCAGCAGAAATTAATGAAAAAAATAAGCCTTATCATTATCATTTAAAGAGTCCAAGTAGCGACCATCACCCATTCCTTCACGACAACAAAAGAAAGAAAAAATAAAACCAAAGTCTTTGCTTCTTGGGTTCGAAACCAAGACACAGTGGAGGCAACAGTATGACCCCCTTTAAGCGCCAGACCAACTCTTCCAATTGACTTTCATGTCAATTATCCTCATCATTTATTTATAAAGCCTTCATACCAGGCCCTTTTTCCTTTTAACGCCAAATCCAAAAAAAAATAAAACTCCCTTGCATCCTTTATGTCTCGAACCGAGACCTTAAGCAAAGGCCATAAGTGGCGCCCAAGCCACTCCACCACTGACTTTCATGCTCAAACCTTGCCCAAAAATTCTTTAAAGCCTTCCTTAACCTAACGCCCAAAGGGAAAAAACATTTCCCCCTTATTCTTTAGTCTCGAACCCAAGACCCCTTTGGCGCCACCTCCAAGGCACCTAAGTGGCGCATGAAAGTCACTTAGCCATCTTTGTTCTTTGTGTCACATTTCACCCAAAATTTTATTTAACCCGTATCCCCTAGCTTCCTTCCTATTAAACCCTAAAAAAGAAATTTTTAATTCCAAATCTGACCTAATTCGGGGTTATGTCAAGACCCTAGATATGCTTAGAAATCAAAATATTTATTTCTATAAGCACATACATAGGAAATTAATTAAATTACAAATAACCCCTAATTTAGGGTGTTACAGTTGTACCCCCTTAAAAATAATTTCGTCCTCGAAATTACTTACTAACGAATAGTCGTACATCTTAACTCACCGTACTACGCTTATGCTGCGCACTCTGATAAAACTATCTTACTTCCTAGGCACAATCTCTAAGTTCACAACCAAGGTTTCAGGCACTTCCCTATCAAAACAAGAAAACTCTACAATAATCAAAACAATTAAGGGTATTCGAAACAAGGAACATACCGTTGTCACATCCGCACATCTTCCTCCTCGCGATGGCCAACCCAGATAAACCAACCTTGGTTGCCTCGCCTCTGCGCCTTGACACCTCGGCCACGCCTGTTACCATTTCTATTACCCTAGGCGCACCTCGACCCCTTTGTGGTGTTGGTTATCCCTCCTATTTGGTGCACGATCCGACCTTTTGATCTTAGTCTAGCTTCCTTTTTGGACGGTCTCTAACTCGATGCTCCAGGACCCACACTCAAAGCATCCCGATTTCCATACCAACACCCCGTGTAAGACTTGCCACACCGAGCACACAATTGCAGTGGCGGCTATTGAGATTAGCGACATCGCGAGCCTAGCAACTTGTCAGACCCACCAAACCTCGTTCTCTTCTGCTGATTATCGAGAAAACTACGAAGGTCCGATCTCCTCTTATTCCAATTTCTATCTTGACTCATCTAACAAGTATCTTACTCCTACGCAACCTTGATTTCTCTACTAGGATAGCGAACTCCCATTCTGTTGTGGAGCTATCATCATCCTCGACTCATCTCTCAGCCATCTTCAAATCGACCACGGCGTTTATGCTCGGTACCCACAATACCACGGGCATACCTACTCAACCGGAAGAACTTCGACCTCATACTCCGCCACCGTCTTATTTCCTTGAACCGGTTTAAGAAAGCCTTTATTTGTGCATCTACGTAACTAGTTCCGATATACTTTTTTTGATAAGCATCTACGAAGAATTCTCAAATGAGATTTTACGCCGTTCCATCCCTACGGTGAGCCACCACCGATATGACTCATCCGAAGCAAAGAAATGATACCCTTCAACTTCTCCTCGGTGGTGAAATCCAAGTCACCCATAATCCTTTCGATGGATTCAACCAATATTCACGCCTTGACTGGCGCTACTCTAGAAACTCCTCGAATACTTACGCTCAGTTGGCAGTCGTTCAACCTGATTCTGGGCTCCTCTTTTGGCGCCTACCTCGACAACCCGTTCAATACCGTAATACAACTTGAGATACGACATCATTACCACCCGTCTGATCTTAAAATTCAGTTTTCGCCGTCGGCAGATCCGGCATCTCATTTCCAGACCCATGACCAGACCTTGCTGGCTCCGACAAGGTCATCCTACCCCTACCACGGCCACGCGGCAGACGTCCTTGACCTCTTGAACTCATTCTAACGACCGCGTTTATCTGTTTAAGAATTTTATGTATTAATACTTGTTTCACTGGATTATCCGCGGAGGAATTTTATGATGAGAGTTTAGGAGTGGTTCTTTCGTATTCATACATGCACACATTTTTCCATTCATTCATTCAAAGAGACGTAGTTTTCATTGTGATTGTTTTTTCACTACCTAGGGGTATTTTCGTAATTTGTCCTACAGGAGTATTTTTGTAATTTTTCAAAAATAAAAGTTTTCAGATGATTTTGTCAAAAGTTATTTTGAAACTCTTAAATTCCCGGGGTATTCTGAAAAATTTTGAATTCTGGGGGTATTTTGGTAATTTTTGAAGTTTAGGGGCATTTTGGTAATTTTTCGCAAATCGGGGTAAATTTGTAAAATTTAATAAATCAAAGATATTTCAAAAGTTGTAAAACTTTGGGGTTCTTTTAAAATTTATTTTCCAAGTTGATGGTGTTGCGAAATTTTGAAAACGAAGGTCGTTTTGGTAATTTTTTTGATGAGGGCAATTTTGTAATTTTACAAAATCATGGCGTTTTGAAGTTTAAGGTTTTAAGCACTTTTTATGAAATGAAAATTTTGATTAAAGCGGTGGGTATTTTGGGAATATCATAAATCAAGGGTGTTTTCGTAATTTTACCCTAGGGTTTTAATAATTTCTCACATAATCGAATTTTCACAAAATGATTTCCAAAATTGGGTTCTAAGTGATTTCACAAAGAAGGATATTTTAAAATTTCTATTTGAAAATTTTTGATTGAGGTATTTTGGTCATTTTTCAAATTGAGGGTATTTTGGTCTTTTTTTTAAAACAGGTTTTAATTATTCCATAAACAAAGCAGCTAGTCCTTTCGGGTTTTAGTTATCAAGTTTAGCTTTGTGAGTGTGTCGTCTCACTAGGATGAGCTGATTCTACGCATGCAGGGTAGGATTCGGTGAGTAGGAGGTGAGTCACGAGGATCTTAAATACCAGGCCCCAGAATCCAATCCTAGACATGCGTATAACGATTGCCACATCCTTTGCTTAGTGACAACTCACAGGGTTGTTTAGGAAATTATTAAATCTTATGCATAGTTGGGGTATGCTAGCCCTAGGGTTCAACAGTTTCTACTCTAGTAGTCTACGTTCCCAATTTACCCTTCTACCCCTCATCAAAGATTCACAAAAAATGGATAGAATTACTTATCTGGGTGGATAGGTGCCGGAGACTCGGTGCCATGCTGTTCAACCCATAAACAATTTTCCAAAACATCATAATAAGGCCTACTAACAAAAGCAAAACATTTTGGGCCTTGGGCCCCCCACAGCCGAGTTTTGAACCTGGCTCTGATACCAAAAATGTAACACCCCAAACCCGACCCAAACGTTACGACCGAATCTGGTATGTTACAGAAGAAAGTTTGTTGGAAACTCCCTTTTAATTACTTTAAATTTTTGGTAAAAAGAATATAGTTTTGTTTAAAACATTTGAGGTGTATAAAAAGACAACACTTAGCTTTGTTATTTAAAATCTGTTAAGTCATGTTGTTATCAATTACATTAATGTACAGATGGTGCGAAAGAAAATCATTTACGTTTGAAAATTAAGAAACTTGTGTAACCATTTTAAAGTCTTTAAGCAGTTTAAATAATTCATCCAAAACATGTAAAATAGTAAAATAAAATCTTAGGAGGCCTTATTACAACTTGAACAAATAAACCATAAATAAAATAAAATAATTCAAAGTAAACTCATATTTTCACTTTGCATGGCCACCTCGAATCCATCCCATACCTCATCCATGATCTCGAGTTACAAAAAATATTAAAGGAGAAGGTGAGTCACTAAGACTCAATGTGTAACCCTTCCCGGTTTAGTGCAACATCATACACAATTTATAACAAAATTAACATGCACTAAGTTTAACATGCACCCAACCTAGCCATCAAAACACCTTTCTCTACCCCAGTGGTACCAAACCACCGGTGGTGCCAAACCACTTGTGACCTTAAGTCACGATATCCATCAATATTGTGGTGCCAAACCACTGGTGGTGCCAAACCACTGGTGACTCGAAGTCACATATAATAAGTTATGGGGCCAACCCGTGTGATACCAAATCACCGGCGTCGATCCTATAATATCATCAGTGGAGCCAACCCACCGTGTGGTGCTAAGCCACGAGGGACAAGGCGCTATGAGGTGCCAAACCTCGGTGGCCGTAGTCACGAAATGTGGTACCAAACCACTGTGTCCGCTAAAACGACACGAATATCACTTCCCTCTCCACTCGTTTAACCCACATATTTATGATATGCACATAACATAAATCATGCCAAACATGTTTAATTAATAACTTATCTTGAATTTATTAAAAGCCATCTCTTATATGCCACATATACCAAATATGTCAAACATCATAATCAAACTCATATTGACAAGGACTTACGGATCCTCGCTATACCTTTATGGTATTAAATCCAAATCTACACAATCCAATTTAGCACACACAATATATTCACACATTAATTAGTTATAAAATGTGTATGTACACACTTGTTACTATCAGTAGCCCTAAATCCCGAAGATCTGATCTACGTCACTAGATCTTGACCCTTGAACGGATTTGATTTCCAAACAAATCCCGAAAATGTCACTTGATTTTTCGAGATCCCTACCAAAACACTAGTTAAGAATCGACTTGTATAATCACACATAATCAAGGCCTATGGCCGGATGTCACTTACCTCCTTACCTTGGGGAATCAAATCCCGATAGATCTCCTTACTCCTTTAATGTTATCCTTTTTTGACTACAAAACAAAGCATGAATCCAAGGTCTTAGTAAGGTTTGGCCAACCCAAAAATACATGGTTGAGCCTCGAGGTTTCTACCGCCATAATAATTAAAGAAACAACTTAGAGAACCCTTACCACACCTATTGAATTCGGCAGCACCCTTGGTTGGGGGAAAGATTCCGCTATCTTCAATGTAGAGGAAAGGAACCGAAAATAGCACCCTTTTTCCTCAAGGGAGATTCGACCAATCACAAATGGAAGGGCTGGAATTTTTAGAGATAGGTTCGGCTATGTAGAAGAAAAGAAAAAGAAAAAGAAAAGATGTAGGGGAAGTGGTGGTAGTTTCGGCTTAGTAGAAGAAAAAGAAGAAGAGAACTTTTGGAAGAATTTGGCAAGAGAGGCTAGGGAAATTCGGCAGCAACTAAATGGAGAGAAAGAAAAGAATAATATGCGAATTTTTGGCACTTCTTTGTTGGCCCGAATATGGATGGCCTTGAAGAGTCCTTCATTGACCAACTTCTCCCCTTATCTTGATAATTTCACTTTCCATTATCAAAGAAATAATGCAAGACTTATCTTACATTTAATCTCCTAATCCCTTCAACAATTTAATAGCAATTAAAACACTAATAATTCCCCCTTCCAGCCGAAATTAATGAAAAAAAATAAGCCTTATCATTATCATTTAAAGAGTCCAAGTAGTAGCCATCACCCATTCCTTCACGCCAGCAACAAAAAGAAAGAAAAAAATAAAACCAAAGTGCTGCTTCTTGGGTTCGAAACCAAGACCTGGTGGAGGCAACAGCCGCAGTCCCCTTTAAACGCCCCAGACCAACTCTCCCAATTAACTTTCATGTCAATTATCCTCATCATTTATTTATAAAGCCTTCATACCAGGCCCTTTTTCCTTTTAACGCCAAATCCAAAAAAAAATAAAACTCCCCTTGCATCCTTTATGTCTCGAACCCGAGACCTTAAACCGAGGCCCTTAAGTGGCGCCCCAAGCCACTCCACCAGCCCGACTTTCATGCTCAAACCTTGCCCAAAAATTCTTTAAAGCCTTCCTTAACCCTAACGCCCAAAAGGGAAAAAAACATTTCCCCCTTGTTACTGTCGAGTCTCGAACCCAAGACCCCCTTTGACGCCACCTCCAAGGCACCTAAGTGGCGCATGAAAGTCACTTAGCCATACTGTTCTTTGTGTCACGTTTCACCCAAAATTTTATTTAACCCGTATCCCCTAGCTTTCTTCCTATTAAACCCTAAAAAAGAAATTTTTAATTCCAAATCTGACCTAATTCGGGGTTATGTCAAGACCCTAGATATGCTTAGAAATCAAAATATTTATTTCTATAAGCACATACATAGGAAATTAATTAAATTACAAATAACCCCTAATTTAGGGTGTTACAGTTCTACCCCCTTAAAAATAATTTAGTCCTCAAAATTACTTACTAACGAATAGTCGTACATCTTAACTCAGGTACTACGCTTATCTTTTGACTCGATAAAACTATCTTACTTCCTAGGCACAATCTCTAAGTTCACAACCAAGGTTTGAGCACTTCCCTATCAAAACAAGAAAACTCTACAATAATCAAAACAATTAAGGGTATTCCAGAAACAAGGAACATACCCGTTGTCACATCTGGCACATCTTCCTCCTCGCGATGGCCAACTGCATAAACCAACCTTGGTTGCCTCGCCTCTGCGCCTTGACACCTCGTACGCCTGGTTACCATTTCTATTACCCCTAGCTGCACCTCGACCCCTTTGCGGCTGTTGGTTATCCCTCCTGTTTGGTGCACGATCCTAACCTTCTGATCTTAGTCTAGCTTCCTTTTTCAGACAGTCTCTAACTCGATGCTCCAAGGACCCACACTCAAAGCATCCCCAATTTCCATGCCAACACTCCCCCGTGTGAGACTTGCCACACCGAGCACACCATGGCGGCTATTGAGGATTAGCAGCATCAGCAGGCCTAGCAACTTGATCCGACCCACCAAACCTCGTTCTCTTCTGCTGATTATCAGAAAACTCTGAAGGTCCCGATCTCCTCTTATTCCAATTCCTATCTTGACTCTGTCTAACCGACTGTCTTACTCCTTCCGCAACCTTCGATTTCTCTACTAGGACCGCGAACTCCGTTCTGTTGTGGAGCTATCATCATCCTCAGCTCATCTCTCAGGCCATCTTCAAATCTGACACAGCGTTCATGCTCGGTACCCACAATACCACGGGCATACCTACTCAACCGGAGGAACTCAGCCTCATACTCTGCCACCGTCTTATTTCCTTGAACCAGGTTTAAGAAAGCCTTTCGCTGTGCATCTACATAACTAGTTCCGATATACTTCTTTTGATAAGCATCTTTGAAGAATTCTCAAATGAGATTTTCTGCCACCGTTCCATCCCTTACGGTGAGCCACCACTGATATGACTCATCCCGAAGCAAAGAAATGATACCCTTCAACTTCTCCTCAGCGGTGAAATCCAAGTCACCCATAATCCTTTCAGTGGATTCAACCAATATTCGCGCCTTTGGCGCTACTCTAGAAACTCCTCGAATACTTCGCTCCGTTGGCGAGTCGTTCAACCTGATTCTGGGCTCCACCTTTTGCCTTTGCCTCGAAGAACCCGTTTCAATACCGTAATATAGCTTGAGATCGACATCATTACCACCGTCGATCTTAAAATTCGGTTTCAGCCGTGGCAGATCCAAGCATCTCATTTCCGGACCCATGACCAGACCTTGCTGGCTCAAACAGGTCATCCTACCCTACCACGGCCACCCGTGCAGATGTCCTCGACCTCTTGAACTCATTCTAACGACTGCGTTTATCTGTTTAAGAATTTTATGTATTAATACTTGTTTCACTGGATTATCCGTGGAGGAATTTTATGATGAGAGTTTAGGATTGGTTCTTTCGTATTCATACATGCACACATTTTTCCATTCATTCATTCAAAGAGACGTTGTAGTTTTCATTGTGATTATTTTTCCACTACCCAGGGGTATTTTCGTAATTTGTCCTACAGGAGTATTTTTGTAATTTTTCAAAAATAAAAGTTTTCAGATGATTTTGTCAAAAGTTATTTTGAAACTCTTAAATTCCCGGGGTATTCTGAAAAATTTTGAATTCTGGGGGTATTTTGGTAATTTTTGAAGTTTAGGGCATTTTGGTAATTTTTACGCAAATCGGGTAAATTTGTAAAATTTAATAAATCAAAGATATTTCAAAAGTTGTAAAACTTTGGGGTTCTTTTAAAATTTATTTTCCAAGTTGATGGTGTTGCGAAATTTTAAAACCAAGGTCGTTTTGGTAATTTTCTTTGATGAGGGCAATTTTGTAATTTTACAAAATCATGATGTTTTTGAAGTTTAAGGTTTTAAGCACTTTTATGAAATGAAAATTTTGATTAAAGCGGTGGGTATTTTGGGAATATCATAAATCAAGGGTGTTTTCGTAATTTTACCCCTAAGGGTTTTTAATAATTTCTCACATAATCAGGGAATTTTCACAAAATGATTTCCAAAAATTGGGTTCTAAGTGATTTCACAAAAGAAGGATATTTTAAAAATTTCTATTTGAAAATTTTTCAGATTGAGGGTATTTTGGTCATTTTTCAAATTGAGGGGTATTTTGGTCTTTTTTTAAAAACAGGGTTTTAATTATTCCAAAAACAAAATGGCTAGTCCCTTTCGGGTTTTAGTTATCAAGTTTAGCCTGTGAGTGTGTCGTCTCATTAGGATGAGCAGATTACTACACACTGTAGGATTCGAGTGAGTAGGAGGTGAGTCACGGATTCCTTAAATACCGAGCCCCAATCAATCCAATCCTAGACATGCGATATAACGATTGCCACATCCTTTGCTTAGTGACAACTCACGGGGTTGTTTAGGAAATTATTAAATCTTATGCATAGTTGGGGTATGCTAGCCACAGGTTCAACAGTTTCTACTCTAGTAGTCTACGTTCCCAATTTACCCTTCTACCCTCATCAAAGATTCACAAAAATGGATAGAATTACTTACGGGTGGATAGGTCTGGGAGACTCGGTGCCATCTTTGTTCAACCATAAACAATTTTCCAAAACATCATAATAAGGCCTACTAACAAAAGCAAAACATTTTGGGCCTTGGCCCCCACGTAGAGTTTTGAACACGGCTCGATACCAAAATGTAACACCCCAAACCCAACCCAAGCGTTACGATAGAATCGGTATGTTACGAGAAGAAAGTTTGTTGAAACTCCTTTTAATTACTTTAAATTTTTGGTAAAAGAATATAGTTTTGTTTAAAACATTTGAGGTGTATAAAAAGACAACACTTAGCTTTGTTATTTAAAATCATTAAGTCATGTTGTTACCAATTACATCAATGTACAGATAGTGCGAAAGAAAATCATTCGTTTGAAAATTAAGAAACTTGTGTAACCATTTTAAAGTCTTTAAGCAGTTTAAATAATTCATCAAAACATGTAAAATAGTAAAAATAAAATCTTAGGAGGCCTTATTACAACTTGAACAAATAAACCATAAATAAAATAAAATAATTCAAAGTAAACTCATATTTTCCTTTGCATGGCCACCTCGAATCCATCCAGTAGCCTCATCCATGATCTACGAGTTACGAAAAATATTAAAGGAGAAGGTGAGTCACCAAGACTCAATGTGTAACCCTTCCCGGTTTAGTGCAACATCATACACAATTTATAACAAAATTAACATGCACTAAGTTTAACATGCACCCAACCTAGCCATCCAAAACACCTTTCTCTACCCCGTGTGGTACCAAACCACTGGTAGTGCCAAACCACTGGTGACCTTAAGTCACGATATCCATCAATATTGTGGTTCCAAACCACTGGTGACTCGAAGTCACATATAATAAGTTGTGGGGCCAACCCACATGTGATACCAAATCACTGGCATCAATCCCATAATATCATCCGTGGGGCCAACCCACTGTGGTGCTAAGCCACTGGGATAAGACACTATGAGGTGCCAAACCTCTGGTGACCGTAGTCACGAAATGTGGTACCAAACCACTAGTGTCCGTCGACACGAATATCACTTCCCCCTCCACTCGTTTAACCCACATATTTATGATATGCACATAACATAAATCATGCCAAACATGTTTAATTAATAACATATACTGAATTTATTAAAGCCATCTCTTATATGCCACATATACCAAATATGTCAAGCATCATAATCAAACTCATATTGACAAGGACTTACGGATCCTTGCTTATACCTTTATGGTATTAAATCCAAATCTACACAATCAATTTAGCACACACAATATATTCACACATTAATTAGTTATAAAGTGTGTATGTACACACTGTTACTATCGGTAGCCCTAAATCCCGAAGATCCGATCTACGTCGCTAGATCTTGACCCTTGAACAGATTTGATTTCCAAACAAATCCCGAAAACGTCACTTGATTTGTCGAGATCCCTACCAAAACACTAGTTAAGAATCGACTTGTATAATCACACATAATCAAGGCCTATGGCCGAATGTCACTTACCTCCTTACCTTAGGGAATCAAATCCCGATAGATCTCCTTACGCCTTTAATGTTATCCTTTTTGACTACAAAACAAAGCATGAATCCAAGGTTTTAGTAAGGTTTGACCAACCCAAAATACATGGTTGAGCCTCAAGGTTTGGTGGCCATAATAATTAAAGAAACAACTTAGAGAACCCTTACCACACCTATTGAATTGGCAGCACCCTTGGTTGGGGGAAAGATTCGGCTATCTTCAATGTAGAGGAAAGGCAAAAAAACAAGACCACTTTTTCCTCGAGGAGATTGACCAATCATAAATGGAAGGGCTGGAATTTTTAGAGATAGGTTAATATGTAGAAGAAAAGAAAAAGAAAAAAGAAAAGATCAGAAGTGGTGGTAGTTTGACTTAGTAGAAGAAAAAGAAGAAGAGAACTTTTGGAAGAATTTGGCAAGAGAGGCTAGGGAAATTCGGCAGCAACTAAATGGAGAGAAAGAAAAGAATAATGTGCAGAATTTTTGGCACTTCTTTGCTACCCAAAACCGAATATGGATGGCCTTATGCTGATAATTTCAGCTTTCCATTATCAAAGAAATAATGCAAGACTTATCTTACATTTAATCTCCCAATCTCCTTCAACAATTTAATAGCAATTAAAACACTAATAATTCCCCTTCCGGTAAAATTAATGAAAAAATAAGCCTTATCATTATCATTTAAAGAGTCCAAGTAGCGACCATCACCCTTCCTTCACGCCAAGAACAAAAAGAAAGAAAAAAATAAAACCAAAGTGCTGCTTCTTGGGTTCGAAACCAAGACACAGTGGAGGCAACAACATGACCCCCTTTAAGCGCTCGAGACCAACTCTCTCAATTGACTTTCATGTCAATTATCCTCATCATTTATTTATAAAGCCTTCATACCAGGCCCTTTTTCCTTTTAACGCCAAAGCCAAAAAAAATAAAACTCCCTTGCGTCCTTTATGTCTCGAACGAGACCTTAAATCGAGGCCCTTAAGTGGCGCCCAAACCACTCCACCGGCCGACTTTCATGCTCAAACCTTGCGAAAATTCTTTAAAGCCTTCCTTAACCCTAACGCCCAAAAGGGAAAAAAAACATTTCCCCCTTATTCTTTGTAGGAGTCTCGAACCCAAGACCCCCTTTGACACCACCTCCAAGGAACCTAAGTGGCGCATGAAAGTCACTTAGCCATCTTTATTCTTTGTGTCACGTTTCACCCAAAATTTTATTTAACCCCATCCCCTAGCTTCCTTCCTTTTAAACCCTTAAAAAGAAATTTTTAATTCCAAATCCGACCTAATTCGGGGTTATGTCAAGACCCTAGATATGCTTAGAAATCAAAATATTTATTTCTACAAGCACATACATAGGAAATTAATTAAATTACAAATAACCCCTAATTTAGGGTGTTACAGAAACTTTCACTATGTCCAAGCCGGCCACACAGAAAGCAAAATAATGATAAACGTTCATACTGAAATAGAACATAAATAAATCTATTTTGGATAATACAGATATGCTTCTTCCTTTTTAGCGGATACCTAGTATCAATTAATACTCAGATTCTCATGAATTGCACATTACCTTTGGTGGCCATAGATGCATCATATTGTACAAATTTTCCAACGAAATCACCTAGTTGTTTCACCATTCCTTCCGTAAAGAATCCAATTGAGACATTGTGAATTTGCACCCAGAATACCGTCTCCCACAATGGAACTGTGTTTGGCTCCTCGTTTCCTGTCAACCTGTGGAAAATAATTAAATGTCTGTTGAAGAACCATGGCATACCATTTATTACTCATTTCAGATCTTTCTCACTATAAAATCTGAATAAAATTCGCTTGTCCTCCATCTTTGTAATAGTTACACCCCTCAGTGGATGCCATAAATCTGCTAATGTGTTTTTTAGAGCCGAAAATTCACCATGCTGTCTGTAAGAACTTTTCCCACCAAACAAAGATCTTGTATCTGAGCAGTATTATCGCCTATAATCACCATGAGATCTTCTTCTTCATCTATTATGTTGAGATTGGCCAGATCTGCATCTACTGTGTTGATGTCGTCCATAACTCCCTTATAAGAATTTTTATGCCACTAAAACCCTCAAGAAATCGCAGGAAAACGCAAAAAAAAAAAAAACCTTATAAACCCTAAACTACACTTTCGTGCTACTCGACAGACTTGAAACCCTAACTCATGCCATTCGACAGACTTTTTAAACTAAGTAATTGTAAACTATTAAAAATAAGTACATATGTAAAATATTTAAAGATAGACATACTATATATTTATACTTTTTACTTTAATCTTAATGTTTTTATCCTACAAAATCGATGTAATTGCATTTTCTTTGTATGTCTCTTATGTGTATTTTTATCGTTTAATAATATAATTAATCTAGGTTTAAATAAAAATAATTTAAAATAATAAAATATTACTTATTGATTAAATTGTATAGTTTAAATTATAATGAAAATGCAATTGAAATCGAGTTTAAATAAAAGTAAAACTATAATAAAAAGCGAAAATTTCTTAAAGATTTTGATTTAATTTGGATCATACACTAATAATAGATAAAAGGGATAATGACGAGATTACCCATATACTTTATTAAATCTATTAATGTGGTACCTATACTATTAATTTATCCATTTTAATACCTATTCTTTTATTTCGTCTTATTTTATGACGTATTTGACATATCAACCTGTAACGAAGCGATGCATAACAACGTGGACCAGACCCAAAATTTTGCTTCTTAAAATTGTTTCCCTTCTAGTAAAAAATCAATTTAAAATAAAATAAATATATTTAATATAAAGCGTGTCGTAACCATTTTTTGATGAAAGCATGAAACGACGTGGTCGACTTCGGTTTTAAAAAGAAAAGGAAAGGAGTATGCCACCGATCTTTATTTGGTGTGATCGGATCACCTTTGTTTAATAAAACATTTAATTTACTAAAACAGTACTTTTGGTCCACGAACTTTAAGAAAGCGGATTGAGGTCGATTACGTGCGAGGAAGGATTAGCACCTCGACCGCCCAAAATTGGTACCAAACCGATTGATTGATGTCCTATTTGTTGAAAACTTAAAAGGGGTTCGAAAATACAATGCTTTTATTTTCAAAATTAAAAGGGCGTTAAGGCTCTCTTATTTTCAAGAGGTAAAGCATCCGTCCGATGAAGTTAGGGCACAATACTTTAAACTCGAAACTAAGCTCGCCTTTTGAAACTTGGTTTTTATTTGAAGAGGATCTTAGTTTTTAGTCAAATGAAATCGGAACCCGATGAAGTTAGGGCTCGATTTCCGAGATTTCAAATCTGAAGATTGCCTCTATTTTAGGAAAAGAAACTTATCCAAAGTATCTAAGTGTCGTGTCCGATGAAGTTAGGGCACGACATTTCAATTCGAGATTAAGTATTTTGTTTTAAAATTGCAACTTCAAAAGAGACATCCGTTGTTTGACATAAGCGAGTAAAACGGAACCAGTAAGTTAGGGCTCGATCTTCACGAGTTTTCAAATCTAGAACATTGTCTTTATTTTGAAAATTTGATTGATTAATATTAGGCGAAGTAAGGATACTAACGAATTAAGCGAATATATGAATAAATCGATTCTTATGAGCGAATGAGCAAATAAATAATGATATAAGAATAACGATAACAAAATCATAGAAACAAATAGGATGATAATAATAATAATAATAACAATAAATAAAAAAATATGATAAATAATTAAAGTCTTTGTAAAGTATTAAAAAGTAAAAAGAGCAATAAGCGAATAAATAATAAGTAAATGAGATGACAAATAAATAAATAAGATAACAAATAAATAAACAATGAATAAAATAATATAAAACAAAATTCATAAATGATGAAGATTAAACAATGACAATGATAAGAGTACATTAATAATGAAAATAATAACATATTAATAAATGAACAATAATAAAATAAATAAGGTTAATAACAATAAAATAAAATAATAATAATACTAGTAATAAAGTAATAGTAATAGTAAATAATAATAATAATTAATAATAGAGGAATAAAATAATAATAATAATAATAATAATAATAATAATAATAGTAAAAATGTGTTAATAAGGATAATAATAGTAGTAAAAATTAAATCATAATATGTAAATAATATAATAGTAATAACAATAGCAATGGTAAAAATAAAAATAATAATGATTATGATAATATGATAATGAAACAATAATAGGAGTAATAATAATGATATAATGATACAAATACTAAATAATAATAATAGCAATAACTATAGTAGTGATAAAATGAAATAATAGTAAAAAATGTAAATAAATACATGTTGATAAAAATGATACTAATAGTGAAATACAATAATAAAGTAATAATAGTAGTGATAATATAATAATAATAATGATAAAGTAATAATAATAATACGATATTGTAATAATGATGTATTAATTTAGTAATAATAATAATAAATGTACAAAAATCACGAATTAACTTAGAAAGGATTGAATTGGAATTAAAACGCAGAAATGCAGGTTAAATTTGAAAATAAAAAAGAAAGGGCGAGTAGATTACATGCTGTGGACTTATGGGGACTAAGCAGTAAATAACCCAACCCTTTGATTATGTGGCGTTTCAATTGGCGGTATGGGCTAAATTGAAAAGCAACAAAATGATGGGGCAAAATTAAAAAAGAAAGGAAAGTAAAGGGGTTCAATTGAGCGGCCTTGAGAGGACTCATCTTGAAAATAACCCATTAAAGGGATTTGACGGTCCCCAACACCCCAATCGTGCGGCTTTAATTGCCCCATTGCCCCTTTATCTTTTATTTTCCCAAATCAAAGAACAACAAAAAAAACTTAAGGCCCCCTTTTTCGTTTCAAAGCGGAACGGAGGAAAATCTCCTCTCTTTCGCGTTTGTGCCCGACGGTCGGGCTTCCCCGACCTCAAATCGCTGCACAGTACGCCATCATATTTGGTGGTCGACGATGTAGAGAGGGTCCTTAGCCTGTTTGAAAGCCCTTTGAAGACCGGTCTTTTGGCACCCCGAACCAAGAAGGTAAAAGCCGATATCCTTCCTCGGTCCAAGCTCAAGCGATGGCGAGGTGCGCCGTGCAGCGGTTCCGTGACTCGAGTAAGTTCATTTTCCTTTTTGTTAATATTTGTTTTTTTAAAGGGTTCAAAAAATAATATATAAAAAACTAGTATTGAAACAATCTGAAAATAAAATAAAAAAAACTTACGAAATTTCTTTTATTTTGATTTCTCGATATTAAGCCTTTTGTTTTTGAATCAAAAATCCCCTTTTGCTTTCGATTTGGCTCCGACGATGGAGAGGAGGTCAAACGACGCGTCTTGCAGGATTCGGTAGGTCTCCCTCTTTTCCTTTTTGATTTAGTTTAAAAACCCTAAAAATAAAAATAAAACGAAGCGAAAAATAGACAATAGTAGTAGTTAATACTGATAATGAAATCAACCTTTTTGGTCTTTGATTTACGATGATTCTTGTATTCAAAATTTACATTCTTTGTTTGAATCTTTTTTTTTTTACAATGATTTTTGTGGCTTTTATAGCCAAAGTGAAAAAAGAAAGACAAAATTGCTTCTCTCTTTCTTTGTTGCGTGCTTTCGTTTCTGAGGCTCGGACGGTGGAGTGGTCGGACGACGGCCTTGAGAGGCGGTGGGGGTCAAGTCGAGGGTCGAGGTCGAGGCTCGGCTAGGGTTTTCTTTGTTTTCTTTCTTTGTTTTTTTTTTTTTGTTTTCTGAGTTGGGTTAGGTTTGGGTTTGTATTTTGGGCCTTTTTTTGTTTTGTTAATGGGCCCCGATTTTTGATTGGGCTTGTAATTAATTTTAATGTAATTGGGCCCGGGCAATTTGGTTCTACAGCTGCCCCTCTTTGCTCATTGTCATGTAACGATAATAGAGCAAAGACTCAAAAAGCCAATATTGCCCGGCCTCGCCGAAATCTTCGCCTCTCGGTGCTTTTCTTCAAGTAGCCTCATCCCGATCCTCCACACCTTGTTGCTTTGATCCACTTCACCGATATGTGGCTTGATGCGCTCTTCTTCTGCGATTTCAATAGGATGTGACTTGTTTATTTTCGATCGATGCATCTTGGAGAGATGAGATCTTTGGTCTTGACCTATCCACCTCTAGTTAAGGCAATAGGACTAAAGCAACCATGCTCCCTCTTGGTTAGGGGCGGGAATTGCGATTTTGACCTATTCCACTTTGCTGGTCGGTGGCAATAGGAGGTGGCCAAAATCATGTTCTCTCTTGGTTAGAGAGCCAATATTTGCCTTCGATCTTGCCCACTCTGGTTATGGTGACAAGATCTACAATTTTGGCCTATTCACTGTGCCGTCGGTGGCAATGAGACAATCTTCAACCTATTCCATCCTTTGGTTGATGGTAATAGGACAATCTTCAACCTATTCCATCAGCGGTTGATGGTAATAGGACAATCTTCAACCTATTCCATCCTTTGGTTGATGGTAATAGGACAATCTTCAACCTATTCCATCACCGGTTGATGGCAATGGGACAATCTTCAACCTATTCCATCCTTTGATGGCAATAGGGCAATCTTCAACCTATTCCACCTTTGGTTGATGGTAATAGGACAATCTTTAACCTATTCCACCACTGGTTGATGGTAATAGGACAATCTTTAACCTATTCCATCACTGGTTGATGGTAATAGGACAATCTTCAACCTATTCCACCACCGTTGATGGTAATAGGGCAATCTTCAACCTATTCCACCACCGGTTGATGGTAATAGGACAATCTTCAACCTATTCCACCAGCGTTGATGGTAATAGGACAATCTTTAACCTATTCCATCACGGTTGATGGTAATAGGACAATCTTCAACCTATTCCACCTTTGGTTGATGGTAATAGGACAATCTTCAATAGTGTTGCTACAGTCCTTGAGGACATATCACATAGACTCGATTTTGTGTTTATGCCAAATGGTGAGGATGCTATGGTCGAGAATGACTCAAATGCTCCTAACCGTATGATATGGATGACACCTACATGGATGCGAATGTCATGAGAATGATGATTTTTCGTTAAGATGTAATGATTGTAATAAATCAATGCTCTAACTAGATGATATTACGGAGGACATTAGTAGGATGTCATGAGAACAATTTATTATTATTATTTTTGTTTTAAAAGATCGTACATAATTGCTCGTTCACTCGTCGAGGTCATGGCATAGAGGCAACATCTTGTCGATGTCTATGCTGCGAATCTGAAGAAATGGTCATAATTTTAGACTTCTCTTCTTGAATGTTTCCAACCTAGCGCGTGGTTCCTAAACAACGATCTTGTTTTAGGTTCCTCTGCTTTTAGAAGTTTCGAGTAATAAGGCGGGACTCGTTTCATGGAAGCATTATGGGTCAATGGGTCGTTATTTCAATTGCAAACAACTCAAAGATTTAAAATAACAATAGAATTTATAAAGAATGGAATTGGATTAATTCAACAAAAGTAAACATTATTGGAGTACAAAAATGGGTAAAAAGAAAAAGTAGGTGCCCGGATATCGCAGACTGGGCTTCGCCATGCCGAATCCTTTCGAAGATCATTTGAGTTGAAAAGGCGTTGGGAGACTGCGATCTTTCTGTAGATGTTAGGGTGTAACATTCCTCCTTTTGCCAATTACGGGGAAAAAGATTGTCACATACCTCCTTTTTAATTTGAGTAGCCCTTATCGGGCTTTTACTCAAAGCCCTTTTGTCTCAAAGCGCCCTTACGGGTTTTCACTTGACCTCTCCGTTTTTTTGTAGTAAAAAGCCCTTCATGTTTTCACTTTAGCCTTTCCTTCTTCAAGCGTAATACTTCTTGCGAATCGAATTTATGGGATTGGGTAGATTTTTCCCATCCATCTCGGCCAAGATTAGAGCCCTCGGAGAAAGCCTTTTCACCACATATGGTCCTTCCCAATTCGGCATCCATTTCCTCTGAAATCCTTTTGTATGGGAAGGATCTTTTTCAAAGACGAGATCCCTTTGGAATTCCTTGGCGAACTTTTTGTTGTAAGCTCGCATCATTCATTTTGGTACATCGGCCATGACGGATAGCCTCAATCTCTTTTCTTGATTAAGTTCAACTGATCATATCGAGCTGAATCCATTCGACTTCATCGACTTTACTTGACAATACTCGAAGAAGGTATTTCCACTTGATAGGTAGAAGCGCCTCCATCCCATAGACCAATGAGAAAGGTGTTGCCCAGATGAGAGTTTGGGCCGGACGTTCGATAAGCATAAGCCTGACGGTAATTTTCATGCCAATCCTTGTAAGTCTCGATCATCTTCCCACTATCTTTTGATGTTTTTGTTGGTGCTTCCTTTGCCCCATTCTTTTTAGGCGATATGGTGATGAATTGTGGTGTTTGATGTTGAATTGGCTACAAACCCTGCATCGTGCTATTGTTTAAATTGGTCGTTATGCGATATGATCCTCTCGGGCATTCCATATCGACAAATGATTTTCTTCTTCAAAAATCGGCTAACCGGCGATTTAGTAGCGTTGGCATATAGGCGACCTCTACCCATTTCGTGAAGTAGTCGATGACCACAAAAATAAATCGATGCCCGTTCGATGCCTTCGAGATATTGGCCCAATAGCGTCCTATGCCCACATGGAAAATGGCCATGGAGAAGTCATAACATGCAAAGGTGACGGGGTACATGAATCTTGTCTCCATAAATGCATTTATGACATTTTTGGCATAGTTGATCTGATCTCCCTCCATGGTGGACCAATAATATCCGAACCTCATTATTTGTGCGGCCATTGTGAAACCACTAGCGTGAGTTCCACGACACCTTCGTGGACTTCTTCTAGGATTAACTTAGCTTCGGTGGCGTCCACACACCTTAGCGACACTTGATCTTTCCTTTTCTTGTATAAGACTTCTCCATCCAAGGCGTAATCACATGCTAATCTCATCGAGCGCCTTTTTTCATTCTCGTGGCTTGATCGTGGTACTCACGATTCTTCACATCCGTAATATATCGTGGTACCATGGTGGGCCAATTTTCCTTCTTCCTCGACATTGTAGCAATGGGTCAGGGCCTCATAAATGCTCATTTGTATAGGTCTCATATCCTCCTTGTTGTTTGCTCGTACCATAGAAGCCAATGTGGCTAGAGCATCGACCATCGATTTTGTCCCTTGGTAAATAGCGAAAGTGATGTCATCGAACTCTTTGATTAGTTCTTGGACCAATCTTTTGTATTCGACCAATTTGGGATCTCTCGTCTCCCATTCTCCTTTAAGTTGATAAATTACCAGCGGAGTCTCCGTATACTTCCAAAGGCCTTAATTTTGCGTTCAATAGCGGCCACGGATGCCCATGATACAAGCTTCATACTACGCCATATTGTTTGTACAATCAAAATCCAATTCACGGTAAATGGGTAATGATCTCGCTTGGGGACACCAAAAGCGCCCCAATTCCATTGCCCATAGCGTTCGATGCCCGTCGAGTTCGGTTTCAAGGGCGACTTTCCGTGGTATCTTCTTTAGTGGTTGCTACGCACATTAGGTCTTCATTAGGAAATCAAAGTCGGGGCTCATAATGCGCGAGCTCTACTAGCGGAAAATCCGCTATTGCACTCCCTTTATCGCCTACGGTTTACATAAACTATGTCAAACTCAAAAAGTAAAATTTGCCATCAGACCATCCAGTCCATTCGAGTAGTTAACTCCATTAGATATTTCAGTGGTCTAGCTTGAGATGAGCAGGTCGTATGATACAACATGTCTTGCCTCGGTCTCAAGTTGTCGGACAAGCGCAACATATTTTCTCAATCGGTGAGTACCTTGTTTCACACTCGGTGAACTTTTGCTAAGGTAGTATATTGCTTTTCTTTCTTTCCGAGCTCATCATCTTTGGCGAGCACACATCCCATTGAATTATCAAATGCCGTCAAATAGAGGATTAATGGCTTCTCGGATTAGGCGGTGTCGATCTTGGAGGATTGGACAGTCTTGCTTTACTTTGTCGAAGGTCTTGACATTTCTCGTCCCACACACTGGTTGTGTTTTTAAGAAAGACGAATATGGGATCACATTTCTCGGTCGGTTGTGAAATGAACCGAGCAATGTAATTTAATCTCCTAAGAAACCTCGAACTTCTTTTTGAGTACGAGGCGGAGGCAATTCTTGTATAGCCTTGACTTTGTCAAGGTCAACCTCAATCCCTTTTCATGACTATAAATCCTAACGGTTTCCACGACCTAGCTCCAAAGGTACACTTGGCAGGGTTAAGCTTGATTGGACTTTCCTCAACCTCAAAATAATTTCCTTAAGACTTGGATATGCTCCTTTTCGATGCGAGACTTGGCAATCATATAAATCGACGTAAACCTCAATTTCCTTGTGCATCATGTCATGGAATAGGGTCACCATGGCTCTACGATATGTTGCTCCCGCATTCTTCAACCCAAATGGCATTACCTTGTAGCAAAAGGTTCCCACATGGTTATGAATGTGGTTTTATTCATGTCTTGAAGCATCTTTATCTAGTTGTATCACGAGAACCCATCCATGAGCGAGAACAATGAATAACCCAGTATTATCCACTAAGGTGTCGATATGAGGTAATGGAAAGTTGTCCTTCGGGCTAGCCTTATTTAGATCTCTAGTCCACACACATTCGTACTTTTCCATCTTTCTTGGGGACGGGACGATATTGGCTACCCATTAAAAGTCTTAACCACTTGCAAGAACCACGCATCAAACTCGCTTCTTGACCTCTTCTTTTATTTTAGTAAAATGTCCGGCCTCATCCTCAAAGTTTACATTGGGTGGCTTGTATTCTTCTTTTATGGGCAAGCAGCGATATCGATTGCTTAACCGGGCATGTCTTGATATGACCATGCGAAGACGTTCTTGAATTCTTGGAGTAACTCAATAAGGTTTTGCTTTGTCTCTGCAGTGATACTAGCTCCAATCTTCACTTCTTTCTTTTCTTGCCCATTTCCTAGGTTCACTATTTCCTCTGATTCTTTGTAGAGTACGATTTGTTTCTCCTCTTGTTCTACCATCCTTAACAGTTCAGAGCTAAATCATAGCCTTGGTCATCTCCAAAATCCTAAAATCTTAGTACCCATATCTTGCTCAAAAGGACATTACGAGTCATTGGTAGCGTTACTCAAATCATTGATATCTGGAGACTGTTATGGAAATGAATAAAGGCTCATAGAATCTTGACATGTTTATTGGTATGATAAATGAAGAATAGAAATGTTTAGAAGAATATTTAAAGAAAGAATAATGAATGAATGAAATGAACATAAAAGAAAATTTGCTCAAAAGATAAGCGGAGATGTATTTCATTGAAAATAACGATGGCTTATACAAATTCATGTTTCACAAAAGGGTTCTTATTGCTTCTAGACTTAAAGCAATAAGTGTGTTCAGTATTACTCGAATAAGTTCTAAAGGCTATAGGAATCTCCTTGCATCCAATTGTTTAGAAACGCTACCCTACTCATAAGGCGAATGCCATTCCGATTTTCTTCCTCAATTTCCCCTCGAGATCTGACATTGACATGCTCGATTTCCTCATTTGTGTTTCTACTTGGGATAGATAACCCTCACGATATAAAGGTCTCATGAATATGAGGAATTATCATCGGTTGCCATTTCATCTCATCTCCCTCGACGTGCCTTCCTTCTTTCTTGTTTCTTTTCGACTCTTCTCTTTTTTACTTTGTGTTTGGCTTGAATCCTAGACGAAGAAGTCTACGCTTTTCTTTTAGTCTTGGGACCTCGATTTCTCCTTGGAGGTACCTTCTAAGTCCTTTCCCTGGTATAGCTCCATTCCCGGCCATCGATTGTAGACCCATTTTCGTGGTTTTGGATAATTGCGATCTTGGGACCTTATTCCCCTCGGCGACGAATGTTGCGTTGACAAATTCAAAACGAAGGAATACTCAATTGCTTCATCGTTGGCTTCTAAATAGGGTGCATTGTTTATTCTGATTCGATGATGTCCTCTTGACATTTATGGTCACTAGGCGGCCCTCTGAGATTAATTTCAACTTTTGGTGCAGCGATGAGGCCTTTGCTCTGCCGAGTGTATCAAGGTCTCCCAAAGAAGCACTTATAAGAAGGCGGATATCCATCACAACAAAATCCACCTCATATGTGCACAGTCCGATTAAAAGAGGTACTTGATCCTTCCATGACTTTCCTCTCGGTTCCATCGAATGCCCTTACTATGTTGTGGCGGGCCTTCATATGAGAACTATCAGCGGTAATCGATTCGATGTCGATAGCGGTAGAACATTGGCTGACGATCCATTGTCGACTAGTACCCACAGTAATGTGTATCCTTTGCATCAGCGTGGTAATGTGGAGAGCCTTGATGGAACCGTACCTCCGGAGAATCTCATCATCGTTAAAGAAAATGAAGTTATCGACACTTATGTTGCTAACCGAACGATCCGACTTGTTAACTATTATATCATTTGCAACATAAGTTTAGTTTAATACCTTCATCAGCGCATTACGGTGTGTTTCAGAGCTTAATAGTAAATCTAGCACCGATATACGAGCCGACTGTTTATGTAGCTGCTCTACGACACTGTATTCACTATGCTTCAGAAACCGTAAGAATTCCCTAGCTTCTTCCTCCTTCACTGGCCCGTTTATATGTGCCTCTTGCTTGGTCCCTTTTTCTTTCTTTTGTTCGCCCGTCAAGTTTTTCCCTCTGGAGTGCCCCGTGTTTGTGTTTGACAAGTCGTAGCGCTTTCCACTGCGCGTGTAGGAGCCTTCCTTTTGGTTTTCTTCTGTGGTGTTGGACGAACCTCCATTCTCAGGAATCGTCACATTGCAGTTATAGTTCCAGGGGACCTTCTTGTCATCCTTATATGGAAAGGCTGCAGGTTTTCGGATCACGATCCTAGGACGGACCTCCCTTTTCGAGAATAAATCACGTTGCGATTATAACCCGGGAGCATTTTAGTTGTCTTGGATGAAAAGCGGTGAGGCTTTGAATCATAATTTTGGTTATTTTTACTCCATCGCTTTTGATTGTGAGATGGTGACTAAATGATAGCTTCGCCTCAAGGGCTTTTTGTGCGACTCATCCTCCAACGTGCGGATGTTACTCTCTTTCCGGCCGTTGCTTTCAAAATTCTAGCTCTTTATTGTCCATCGATTTTGTACAGTGATACGAACTTCGGTGCAACTTTGGATTTCGTGCCCCAAGAGTTATGAAATTCACGACCCTTTCGTGTTTCTTCATGTTCTTCCTTGGACATGTCACAACCAATCCTTTTATCATTTCCTTCTAGATCTGTTTCATTTGGGTTTCACATCGAAATATCCTTTTACTCTTCTCTCACATCTTCACCTATCATGTTGACCCGTGATTAGGTAGCGGGTACCCTTGCAAGAGGTGTCATCGACTTCTATAACTCCCATCTGGATCGGTCTTTCCACTAGTTTCTTAAAAGCGAGGCGGTTTTCTATAGAATGCCCCACGATTCTGCATGGTATTACAGCCTGTGCGTTCGCATCATACCACTTTAGATGCGGGGTTGCAAGGGTTTTAAGTAATGGGGGAGACAACGTGTCGTCAAATAATTTACGGTACATTTCCTTGTATGGAATTTGGGATAGGCGTAAATTGGATTTTCTTCGTATTTTGCCTTGTGTTGGACTCTGTCTAAAGGGCTCACGATGATCGGGGTCATAGTCCTCGGTGGCTCACAGTAATAGGTTTTGAATAACCTTTACCTATGTTGTTTATATCACTCTCCCTCTTCTTTGGGACCGTCTTTCTAGTACTTTCTCCAGCCTCTATTTTACCGTTTTTGATTGCATTCTCGATCATTTCCCCAGACAGCACAATATCAAAAAACCTTTTTGTGGCACTTCCAAGCATGTGATTAATGAAGGGAGCCTTCAGCGTATTGACAAACAACATGGTTGTCTCTTTTTCTAAGCGGTGGTGAACTTGCGTGGCTACTTCCTCCACCATTGGGCATCTTGCTGAAACTTTCGTTTGGCTTTTCTCCATATTTTGGGCGTGATTCGATCGAGAGCTATATCGGCTACGTGCGTATTGTTTCGGAAGGCATGTGCTAGATCCTTCCATGACTTGATGCAGGTGCTGTTGGTGATTGTACCACTTGGTGCGGACCCGCCAAACTATCACGAAACAATGAATAAGCGGTTGATCGTTGTTAACATATCCCGCCATCCGTAAAGCGAACATCGTGATGTGCGCTTGAGAACAAGCTGGTCCCATTGTATTTTTGAAATCAGGGTCTTGAACTTTGGCGGAAGTATGAGGTGCAGGACTAGGCTCAAGTCTTTAGCGTCCACTCAAATGGCGATGGTCGGCGATCTCTATTTCCTTAAACTTCTCTTCTAACCATTTGCAGCGATCCTCGAGTTGTCTAGGAAGGTTCGTTTTGCCTTATCCATTTCACCATTTCATCAAAGTCGGGGACTATAGGGTTAGTCGGACCTTCTAAGGATTCTTTGCTGAACCGGTCGGAAAGTCTTGGCGGCATTGCGGTCTCAACTTTGCCTTTGTGGCACGATAACAAAAGGTGTCCTTTAGGGACCTATTTACAGTGGTGCTTGAGTGTTTGGCGGGGTAAATCCCGGAGGGTAAGCAGGGTCGTCATTATTCCCTGAACTAGTAGCGGCGCCTTTTCCTCATTCATTGGCTAATAGTTGTGCCAGCTGGCTCATCATGTTGTTTTGGGACTCTTGCATCCGTTCTATCATATCTTCTTTGGAGTTTCATCATTTGCTCCTGCATCATTCTTGCATCTCCTACGAAATTGTTCAAATCTTTGATCCATTTTCTTTGTCTTAGCACGAGTCCGTAGTGATGTCTAGTTCCCATTTCTTTTTCCTCTCTCTTGTTTCTCTTTTGTTTCTCTGTTAATCTTAACCAATTAGGCTTCTTTTATAAACTTTAATGCATGTAATATGATGTAATGCAAATGCATGAATCACGGGAAGAAGACATCGATTCGATCAACTTCATTTTAGAAAACTTTATTAGAAGGCAAAACCCTTTACATAAAGTAGATTACAAATACGTTCTAGCCCTAAGACCTAAGGTTTTGATCTTTCCAAGCAAAGAGATTAGCTCTTCATCACGACCGGTGGTAGCCCATATCTCATGCCCAATATGTCGACCTTCTCATTAAAAGTCATGGGTGATCGCCTACTTCTCGAATCTGGATTATTGCTTCTCCAATGAGGTAGTCCCGGCTTCGAACTTGCTCGCAAGAATGGTAAAGCTCTTCCTCCCAACGTCTTTCCCTCGTTTCCAGAATCTCAATCCGGAGCTCGCTACTATGTAATGCCGATTCCAACTCTTCAACCCTACCTTTCATTTCCTCTATTTTGTTCAGGCTTGTCTTTAGTTGGCTTTCCTAGTCTCGACTCCGATAATGGTGTAGAGATCGCCCAAGCTCAGCTATTCTAGCTTCTAATCCCTTTTTCTCTTTTTGGTCTTCTGTCCTGCCCTTCTCTAAGTCTTCCTTTTGTGCTCGTATTTCATGAAACTTTTTCTCCCAACTGCTAACTTTGGCTCTTTCCTCTCTGACCTCTTGTTGCCACTGCTCTGAAGTTTTCCCTAATCCCACATTCCTTATCGTCAAGCGCATCTTCTTGTACTCTATCTTCAAGTCATCTCGGTCTTCCTCTATTTTTCGCTTTTCCTTTCGGAGTTTCTCAGCTTCTGATTTTTGACCGTCCACTTCTAACCGGAGGAGCATCTTTTCTTCCTCCAACCTTTCTATTCTTTTTTCGAGTTTCGAACTCATCCGTTCAAAATCTTGCTTCACAATCTCTAATTCTGATGGGAACACTCGCATGCATTCCTCTCTTGATCGGGTGCCTTCTGGGTTTGGCTCAGGAATGTTATCATTGACCCTCCTAGCCCTCCATTCAATATATTACGTGGTCGCCTCGGGCACTGTAGACAATCTTCTCATTACGTGAATCGATTCCGTGCACTAGAAATCTCTTTAACCCTTTTCTTATAGCTTCCCCTTCATATGAAAACTTCGCATTGAGCTAGCAGTATGTCGTTGGTACAAGCGCCTTGAACCATCTTGTCTTAGGACCAAACAAAGGCGTGGCGGTGGCACCCAAATTTCAATAAGGAACCCGGTCAAAGCTTAGTAACGATAAAGGATCCGGTCGAGAATCATCCAGGAGCCTTCCACTCGATGTCGTCCTCTTGAAGGTTTTGAAAGCGCGATCAATTTTCTTCGGACATCCTCTCTTCTAGGCGTAGTTGCTATCTCTTCTAGCGGGAGTACTTTTACGACATGAGCCGCAAGACACTTTCTCTATTTTCCAAAAGTAACTATGGAACCAAGCCAATAACAATTGCGCACATCCAATAAACACGCTTTCACCTCTTCTCGACATACGGTCAAGGATCACGAACGTTTGGCTAAGATGGCGAGGAGCAGGTGTGACCCTTTGTCCAACCGATGAATAGATCGATAATCGCTTCATCAATGTGCCTTAAAGCTTTGGGGAAGATTACCGGTAGTAAATACATAAGGCCAAGATGTCTATCTTTTTTTTCGTGTCGGGATGCGCGAATCAGTCTCTCAAACATATCCGGGTATGCATTTACCCTCGCCCTTCTTACGCATTCTGGCCGAGACCCACTGTTCACTCATTCGGTGATATTCATCAACTTCTTGAAGGTTGGACCATTAACCGCCTTGGAATAAGCTTTGTCAACTTGAATTCTTGGGCAGCGTAGCAAGGTCGTATACTCTTCTCTTGTGGGAACCGGATCCACTTTTACGAAGGAGAAAGCATTATAAGCGGCATTCGAGGCGGGTCATTGCTCAAAACAGTGCTTGTCTATTTTGACCTCAGCGGTAAGGCGGTCGTAGTAAGTACCATAGAAACATTTGCTTTGCTTCATCATCCCATTGAGTCCAAATTTCTCTCAACTCCACGGGCTAGATTACTGCGTGACAACGATATTGGTGAAGTTAAGTAGTTCGACACATACACTTGACTAAGCTATCTCCTTTTCTATTTGGCATTGCTTTCGACCATATCGGACTGACGCATTGTCTTCTACTTTATCAAGGAATTCACTTTCCATAACCAGACTTCCCAACTCAAAAGCAGATGAGTGAATCGATGTCTCTTTAAAATATGAAATGATATGCACAAAAGAAAAAACACAAAAAGTTAGTACCATGGAATATAAAGTAAATAAAATAAGCAAGCGCCTATCAGGGTGACCACTAAGGTTTGCCATGGCTCTACCTAAGGTGGGCTCTTGGGGTTTGCTATATGCTTAGTTCTAAAGTTCGAGGTTTAGAACAGTGATTCCTCGATCCTCACCCATTATAGGTTCATGCGGACGAGTTGATTCGAGGGAATACATTTCCCTATGGCCATCTGAGTGAAAACTTCACGGAGACATAGAATGCGGATGTATTCAAAGCGATCCGCTAGCCCATGCGGAGGTGAAAACCTCACGAAGGCATAGCTTCTGCTCCCACTTAAAGGTGTGACCACAATGGTCATGCAATGCAATGCCAAAGTATTCTGAGGCTAATATTGAAGGTGCATTAAAAGAAGCATGATTTTCCAAAACCATTTTAATTAAAAGGACAAAATCAATCAATCTATAAACGACCCTCATATCCCGATTAGAGTCGCATGGTATCGTAACCATTTTTGATGAAAGCATTGAAGCGGCGTGGTCGACTTCGGTTTTGAAAAAGAAAAGGAAAGAGTCGCCACCGATCTTTATTTGGTGTGATCGGATCACCTTTGTTTTAATAAAACATTTAATTTACTAAAGCAGTACTTTTTGGTCCACGAACTTTAAGAAAAGCGGATTGGAGGTCGATTACGTGCGAGGAAGGATTAGCACCCTCGACCGCCCAAAATTGGTACCAAGCAGTTGATTGATGTCCTATTTGTTGAAAACTTAAAGGGGTTCGAAAATACAATGCTTTTATTTTCAAAATTAAAAGGGCGTTAAGGCTCTCTTATTTTCGAAGAGGTAAAGCATCACGTCCGATGAAGTTAGGGCACAATACTTTAAACTCCGAAACTAAGCTCGCCTTTTGAAACTTGGTTTTTATTTGAAGAGGATCTTAGTTATTAAATCAAATGAAATCGGAACCCGATAAGTTAGGGCTCGATTTCGAGATTTCAAATCTAAGATTGCCTCTATTTTAGGAAAAGAAACTTATCCGAAGTATCTAAGTGTCGAGTCCGATGAAGTTAGGGCACGACATTTCAATTCGAGATTAAGTATTTTGTTTTAAAATTGCAACTTCAAAAGAGACATCCAGTTGTTTGACATAAGCGAGTAAAACCGGAACCCGATAAGTTAGGGCTCGATCTTCTGAGTTTTCAAATCTAGAACATTGTCTTTATTTTGAAAATTTGATTGATTAATATTAGGCGAAGTAAGGATACTAACGAATTAAGCGAATATATGAATAAATCGATTCTTATGAGCGAATGAGCAAATAAATAATGATATAAAATAACGATAACAAAATCATAGAAACAAATAGGATGATAATAATAATAATAATAACAATAAATAAAAAATATGATAAATAATTAAAGTCTTTGTAAAGTATTAAAAAGTAAAGAGCAATAAGCGAATAAATAATAAGTAAATGAGATGACAAATAAATAAATAAGATAACAAATAAATAAACAATGAATAAAATAATATAAAACAAAATTCATAAATGATGAAGATTAAACAATGACAATGATAAGAGTACATTAATAATGAAAAATAATAACATATTAATAAATGAACAATAATAAAATAAATAAGGTTAATAACAATAAAATAAAATAATAATAATACTAGTAATAAAGTAATAGTAATAGTAAATAATAATAATAATTAATAATAGAGGAATAAAATAATAATAATAATAATAATAATAATAATAATAATAATAATAATAATAATAATAATAATAGTAAGAATGTGTTAATAAGGATAATAATAGTAGTAAAAATTAAATCATAATATGTAAATAATATAATAGTAATAACAATAGCAATGATAAAAATAAAAATAATAATGATTATGATAATATGATAATGAAACAATAATAGGAGTAATAATAATGATATAATGATACAAATACTAAATAATAATAATAGCAATAACTATAGTAGTGATAAAATGAAATAATAGTAAAAAATGTAAATAAATACATGTTGATAAAAATGATACTAATAGTGAAATACAATAATAAAGTAATAATAGTAGTGATAATATAATAATAATGATAAAGTAATAATAATAATACTGATATTGTAATAATGATGTATTAATTTAGTAATAATAATAATAAATGTACAAAATCACGAATTAACTTAGAAAGGATTGAATTGGAATTAAAAGCGGAAGTGCGGGTTAAATTTGAAAATAAAAGAAAGGGCGAGGGCGATTCATAGCGCTATTGGACTTATGGGGACTAAGCGAGTAAAAACCCAACCCTTTGATTATGTGGCGTTTCAAATGGCGGTATGGGCTAAATTGAAAAAGCATAACAAAATGATGGGCAAAATTAAAAAGAAAGGAAAGTAAAAGGGGTTCAATTGAGCGCGCCGCAAGAGAGGACTCATCTTGAAAATAACCCATTAAAGGGATTTGACGGTCCTCAACACCCCAATCGACGCGGCTTTAATTGCCCCAACCGCCCTTTATCTCTTTATTTTCCCAAATCAAAAGAACAAAAAAAACTTAAGGCCCCACTTTTTCGTTTCAAAAGCGGAACGGAGGAAAAGTCTCCTCTCTTTCGCGTTTGTGCCGACGGTCGGGCTTCCCCGACCTCAAATCGCACCACCGCGCCGCCATCATATTTGGTGGTCGGCGATGCTCGAGAGGGTCCTTAGCCTGTTTGAAAGCCTTTTGAAGACCGGTCTTTTGGCACCCCAACCGAAGGTAAAGGCTTGATATCCTTCCTCGGTCCAAGCTCAAGCGATGGCGAGTGCTGGCCGTGACACAGTTCCGTGACTCGGTAAGTTCATTTCCTTTTTGTTAATATTTGTTTTTTTAAAGGGTTAAAAATATATATATATATATAAAAAACTAGTATTGAAACAATCGAAAATAAAATAAAAAAAACTTCAAATTTCTTTTATTTTGATTTCTCGATATTAAATCTTTTGTTTTTGAATCTGAAAATCCCCCTTTTGCTTTCGATTTGGCTCGGCGACGGAGAGGAGGCTCACGACGGCGTCTTGCAGGATTGAGTAGGTCTCCCTCTTTTCCTTTTCGATTTAGTTTAAAAACCTAAAAATAAAAAATAAAACGAAACAAAAAATAGACAATAGTAGTAGTTAATATGATAATGAAATCAACCTTTTTTGGTCTTTGATTTCTGATGATTCTTGTATTCAAAATTTCTGTTCTTTGTTTCGAATCTTTTTTTTTGTTACAATGATTTTTTGTGGCTTTTATAGCCAAAGCTGAAAAAAGAAAGACAAAATTGCTTCTCTCTTTGCTGTTGCGTGCTTTCGTTTTGCAGGCTCGGACGGTGGAGCTGGTCGGACGGAGCGGCGCAGAGGGCAGGTGGGGGGTCAGAAGTCAGAGGGTCAGAGGGTCAGGCTCGGCTAGGGTTTTCTTTGTTTTCTTTCTTTGTTTATTTTTTTTTTTGTTTTCTGAGTTGGGTTAGGTTTGGGTTTGTATTTTGGGCCTTTTTTTGTTTTGTTAATGGGCCCCGGTTTTTGATTGGGCTTGTAATTAATCTTAATGTAATTGGGCCCGGGCAATTTGGGTTCTACAAAACGCTTTGGAGAAATGTGAAGTAACTTTTAATAATTTGAAGTAATTTTAAATGTTGCAAAGTGAAAGAAAAAGCTTATGCAAAAACCAAAAAACCAAGGAAGAAAATAAACCATTCATGTTTCATTTCTCTTCCACAAAAAAATTCCACTTTTCATTCAATCTTGATTTCTTTATAACAATATCAGTTTCATTGTTCATCCGAGAAAACGAGTTACTTTGACACACCTACATAGTTCAAAAATAATCGAAAGGGTACCAAACCAATCGTTTCACTACAATCCCATTCTATCCACACAAGTCTATTTCGTTAATTTAGCATTACTTTTGGGAAGAATTTTTAAAAAAGTGTTTTGAAAACGTGATTTTAAGAAATAATTTTTAAAAGTTTAGTTTAAGATTTAAGCGTTTAATATTGCTATATAAAAAGTATTTTGAAAAATAAAATATTCATTTTAGACACAAATAAAACTTCAAATAATATTCAAATTAGTTAATATTATGATATTTTAATAAGAATATATAAAATAATTTATTATAATTTTTGTTAATATTTTAATATATAAAATAAATTTTAAATATTTTTATTAAATAACTAGAGAAGGAAAGTACCATATGTTGAAGGGGTAAAACGTAATTAAGCTGTCAAAAGTGCTTTTGGGATAAAAAAATCAAAAATTTTCTTCAAAATTTGTTTGTTTAGCATTCTTTTTTTTCTTTTCAAAACTGCTTTTCATGTCAAAAGTGCATCTAAAAAGCACTACTAAACACATCTTTAGTATCAAGTGTATTAATGAGTTAGTAGGGTGTTTAGGATTTTTTTTAAATTCTTTTTTTTTTTTTTAATGTTAGCAAATTAGTTTTTGTTTACAGAGGATTAATATCCATTATTTTTATATATGATAATAACCATCTTTTAAAAAAATCTAATGGTATAATTTTTATATATCTAAAAGTGTTGTAAAGAATGTTAAAGTTTGATATAAATGAAAATTATTATTTTTTAAGATTAAAATGTTAATAGTTGTGTAAGATTAATTAAAATATGTTTTGATAATGTTAAAAGACATATAGGAATACTAATAAAATATGTTTTTTGTTTTGTTTATGTCATTTGGTATATTTTAACATTGAAATGTCATATATATATATATATAGAGAGAGTAAGTAATGTCCTTCATGAAGCTCCCCTATTCACATGCATTTAAGTGGTAAATATGTAGACAATCCTAAGTTAGATTATGTGGGTGGGGAGGTTTTTGTTTGGGATATTGTCTTTGGCTTTATCTCACATGTAGTGTTAATTGAGGTGGTTGTAGAAGTAGGGTTGTAACTCCCCATATTAGACTGGTCGTTAGTTTGAGCTACGGGATGTCACATCTATTGCTAGAGCAATTACGATCAACTATATACATAATGAATCTATTTATACATGCAAATACATATACTGCACACTCATAATATGTTACATAATCATTTCTGGGTCTTATATGAACTTACAAAATCTCTTAAGGTGATTAGGGGTCGAATAAGGATCAAATTGTAAAATTTACAAAATATTGGGTTGACGTCGCGACTTCAAGGGTTCCTCGTCACGAAACAACTCACTAACGATTTATCATCGCAATGTAGCTGTCTGTTTCTAAAAAAATATCCATTTAGTACCTATTCAAATCACCTAAACACATAATCAATTTTTTCATTCAATCATTTAACCAAAAATGCCACATTCATATGTTCAATTTTAATCATTAATCAACATTTATACATGAACATTACAAAAATCTTCATTCAATAATTGATACTTTTAGAATTGAGTGACCCGAATCTTTATTTAAATAAAATACAGTGGTAAAATAAAATAAAAGTAAAATCCATATAGAACTACACTTATTTTATTTTATTTTAGAATAAGGTTTTTTAAACCTTATTAAACTTCATCTATTTGATATTGATTAGAATAAGGTGTTTCAATCTTACTACACTCCTATTAGAATATGGTTTTACAAGCCTATAAATAGACATAGTCTACTCCTCTTGTAATCATTCGAATTCGACATAGTGAATTTTCTTCTCCTCTGCCCGTGGTTTTTTCCCGAAAGGGTTTCCACGTAAAAATATGTGTGTTCTTTATTTTTATTTCTCTTTTCTTTACGATATATTGTCATTAGCGACATTCTATTTTTTACAAATTGGAATAAGAGATTCGAGTTGTTCATCTCGATCACGGTAATGGCGTCTTTGAAGTATAAAATTTCGCTGTTGGATCGTAACACTAGATTTTCAGTGTGGCAGAGTAAGATACAAACAGTTCTTGTGCATATGGATCTGGAGGATGCCTTACTAGGGATAGATAAGATGCCTTCGACATTAACAGATGAAGAGAAGAAGCATAAGGATCGAAATGCGTTAACACAATTACATCTGCATTTGTCTAACGATATTTTGCAGGATGTGATGAAGGAGAAGATCGCCACTGCATTATGGAAAAGGCTAGAACAAATATATATATATATTGAAAACTCTAACCAGCAAGTTGTATATGAAGCAGCATCTTTATGCTCATCGTTTGGAGGAAGGTGCGTCTGTGCACGAACACTTAACAGTGTTTAAAGAAATTCTCTCAAACTTGGAGGCCATGGAGGTTCAGTATGATAAGGAAGATCTAGGGTTGATTCTACTTTGTTCCTTGCCCTCATCTCATTCAACCTTTAGAGACACAATTTATATAGCCGCGAGTCTCTCACAATTGATGAGGTTTATGATTAATTGACCTCGTATGATAAGATGAAACATCTTGTGGTTAAACTGGACTCTCAAGGAGAGGGTCTTATTGTTCGTGAGAGACAAGATCGAAATGCTGATAATGATCGTGGAAGGACATAGGAATGAAATTCTCACGATAAATCTAAAAGTAGATCAAAGTCTTCAAACAGATGTAAAACTTGTAACTTCTGCAAGAAAAAAATGGCACATTAAATCTGAGTGTTATAAGCTACAGAACAAGATCAAAAGGGAGGCTGCAAATCAAAAGGAAAAACAACCAGAAAAATCTAGTGAAGCTGATCTTGTAGAAGACTACAGTGATAGTGAACTTCTAGTCACTTCTATCAACAATTATAAAGTGAGTAAGGAGTGGATCTTTGATTCAGGCAGCACCTTCCACATAAGTCCCAATCGGGATTGGTTTACAACTTACGAAATAGTGTCTGAAGGTGTTATTTTGATTGGAAAAAATGCTTCGTGTAAAATTGCAGGTGTTGGAATGATTAAAGTTAAGATGTTTGATGGAGTTATTAGTACACTTAGTGACATGCAACATATTCCAGAATTGAAGAGAAATTTAATTTCGTTGAGTTCTCTTGATTTAAAAGGGTACAAATACATAGCTAAAAGTGAGGTTTTGAAGATTTCCAAAGCTTCCCTCGTTATGATGAAAGGGTAGAGAAAGATTCCAAGTTATATGTTTTGCAGGGTTCTCTTATTCTTTCGTGATCATTTGCTTCCTCTTCCTTGTCAGATGATGATATTACTAAAATTTGGCATATGTGCCTAGGGCATATGAGTGAGGATCGCATGGCAGAATTGAGTGAAAGATGACTTCTTGATGGGTAAGGAATTTGCAAACTAAAGTTCTGTGAGCATTGCATTTTTGGGAAGCAAAAGATAGTTCGATTCACCAGAGGAATCTATAACACGAAGGGCACATTAGAGTATATTCATTTTGATCTGTGTGAGCCATTCAGAGTGCCTTCGAGAGGTGGAGCTAATTATATGCTAACTTTTATGATTTTTCCAGAAAAGTTTGGGTGTTTTTCCTGAAGCAGAAAAGTGATATGTTTTTCACATTTAATTCTTGAAAATTATGATTGAAAAATAGACGGGAAAACAAATAAAATACCTTCGCACAGACAATGGCTTAGAGTTCTATTCTGATGAGTTTAATGAAAGATGTAAGTTAGAAGGGATCGTGAGGCACTTGACAGTTCGTCATACTCCACAACAAAATGACGTTGTAGAATGAATGAACAGAACGATCATGGAGAAAGTTCGATGTATGTTTTTGAATGCTAACTTACCGAAGTAATTTTGAGCCTATGCAGCCTCTACTGCATGTTTTTTGATCAATCGATCTCCATCGTTGCCATTGAGAAAAAGACTCTACAAGAGGTATGGTTTTGTAATAGTTCGGTTTATACCCTAGTCGAACAGTGGTTTTGGGACCACAAATCTGAGTCCGTATAATATTTTAATATTATACTCTGTGCAGTTGATATGTGAATTAGCATGTGGTAAATTTTCGTAAGAGAATTTGTCTATTTGCGTGTTTAATTTGACAAAAGGACTGAAATGCATTGAATGTAAAAGTTGCATGATAATTGTTAAGTATCAAGATGTTATGGCTTTTAAAAGAGAAGACCTCATGAGGCAATAAGACCATTATTTAGATAGTGGATGGATAAAGGTTAAATGTGCCCTTGTTATATATATGTTTTCTTATATTAAGTGAAAAGGGCATTTTAGTAAATGAATAATAATATTTGTAATAATAAAACAAACAAAGAAAAGATGATAGATATCATCCTTTGTTAGCCGAAAATTACCAAAGAAAGAAAAGAAAATACAAGCTAGGGCATTCGACACTCTTTAAGCTTGATTAAGGTAAGTTTTGACTTCGATTTTCGATAATTTCTATGTTTTTGTAATCGTTGCTTCGAATGCTTCTAAACCCATGCTTCAATTTTGAAGATTGATGATGTTTGTGAAATGAGACTTTGATGAACTCATGTGATTTGTGATGTTTAATAGTGAAATATAAAAGATATGTGTTTGATGAACATGTTTTGTTCTTGAAGTTTTGATGAATTTAGCTAAATAGGGCTAAAATGTGAAAATGTTATTTTGGAGGACTAATTTGTGAATTTTATAAAATATGTGGACTTATATAGTCCCTAAGGAGGTTTGGCTATGCATATGTGTGAACAAATTGTGTATATTTGATGTTTTGTGAAAAATGGACTAAATTGTTAAAGTGTGCAAATATGAGGTTTAATTGTAAATAGCCCTAAATATGAGTCTTTGGATTGAATTGTATGTAATAGTGAATAAAAGAGTTAACTTCTGAATATGTTTAGCTCAAGAACCGAGGAAAATAGGATTAGATCACGGGAAAGCAAAAATAACCGAGTAGCCGATTTCATTTTAATAAATCGAACCCGAGGTAAGTCACTATGCAAATAAACTTATCCATTGAATTGAATATATGTATCCATATGTCTATCGATGAAAGTGATTGAGTATGAGATGCTAAGTGCGTGAATTCTAAAATAAGTTTGATATAGTGATAAAGCCGAGAAGTCCAGTACGAACCTAGGAATAGATAGGATTAGCTATGTCATGACATAGGTATTTGTTATGCTTTATAATGCAAGACCACGTCCGAGACGTTGGCGTTGATTTGACATTTCGTATAAGACATCGTCTAGGATGTAGGCATCGATATGAATTCTATGTAAAAGACCTCATCAGGGGCGTGAGCATCGATATGAACTTTATGAGTAAGACCATATGCCGGACATTGGCATCATATTGACTCGTGTAAGACCACGTGCAGGGACATTGGCATCGTTATGATCATGCGTGTAAGACCACATGCGGGACGATGGCATCGATATATGAGTACATATAAGACCTCGTCTGGGACGTTGGCATTGTACTACTATTTCGAGCTTTCTGAATATCCTACTAGGTTCCTAATGGTTCCACGGGCAAGTCTGCAATATGAATGGTATATCCAAGTTATGATCAATTAAGTGAATGAATATCCAATTCAGGTACGTTGAATGTGCATTAAGTATGCATGAATGGTAAGTATGCATATGACTTTGATTTGAAGAAAGGTATGTTGAATAGGATAATGTGAATGAGACGCAAGGAAGATTGTGATTGAGCTATGTGCTTCAAATGAGTTTTGAATGGATATATGTGACCAATGTAGTCATAAGTATGAATCAAGCATGTACATGATAAATTTTTAAGTGAATGAGATGTGCAAAAGTTTCAAATTGCATTTATTTTTTTATGCCAAGTTTATTTGTATATGACTTACTAAGCTTTTGGAAAGCTTACTCTGTGTGTGTGTTTTCTCTGTTTTATAGGTCGTCGAAGCTACTGAAGGCTCGAGATTGTCAAGGATCATCATCACACTACAAAAACTTATTTTGGTACTCTTTTGTAAATGTATATAGCTAAATATGGCATGTATAGGCTAGATAGGTGTATATGTTTATGAAGTGAGCATGGCCATGTGTATTGGCAAGCTTTTGAGTTGATAATTGTTTAAATGAATGAGTTATGAAGAATATATATATTTAGTATGTCTTGATAGATATGGAATGGTTAAGTTTTGGCTAAGCAAATGGATGTTACATGTTTGAAATGATGTAGGATTTAGTTTGAAATTTGGTATGAATGGAATTGGTATTGAATGTATGGGTGAAGTGAACCATTTGATATGTTTTAGTTGCCATATATGCATACTATGTTTGATATGTATTGCTTGTAGGTGAGACCCAAAATGGGTGGCATATTGGCCTTGTAAAATGGCCTATAATGTCACACGATTGAAACACACCACAGCGTGCCTAAGACCGTGGGTAAATTAGCGAATGTGGCTTAAATTGCACACGACCTCGACACGGTGTGCTTAGTGGCCGTGTGAGAAATGGCAGTATGTGATCTAGTAGTACACGACCTTAGCACACGGGCGTGGTTGGTGACCATGTTAAATTTGGCAGTATACCACCACGGGGAGGACACACGAGAATGTCCAGAAGCCGTGGGTGAGGCACAGCCTACCCCACGGTCGTGTGTCCCCTGTATTTTAGAAAAGTTTTAAATTTTCATGAAATCTCGTATGTGTTTCGGTTTAGTCCTAACTCAGTTTATAAGCATGCTTAGGGTCTCGATGACGTACTTAAGGGACATTATGATTGATATGGGTGAATGGTTGTACGATTAATTCTGTAAATGTTTTCGATCTGTCTGGTAACGCCTTTAACCCTAATTCGATGATCGGACACGGGATAGGGGTGTTACATTTGATTGGTATCAGAGCTACGGTTTAGTCGATTCTCGGACTAACGTAGCGTGTCAGAGTCTAGCTATACATGCCATATTTATTAAACTATGATAGTGTGATGAATCCTGACGTGTAAAATGTGATTTCTGTATAGTAATGGATCCCGAAAGAGCCGTAGCTGACGACATAGAAAGTAATGCGCCTGCTCTCGCGTAAGGGACAAAGCCTTCTAATCCGAGATCGACTACAAGCGGTCAAGAGGGAGAAGCTAAACAAGCTTTCTTTCAAATGATGAGTGAGTGGTTCACTCAGTTCGTAAAGAATAACCCGACTATTTCACAACCTCCGCCCCCGATTAATCCCCCTCAGATTACAGTTGTGCCACCAGTTATGTATCCGAATCTGTTAAATAAGCCTCCAGTTGACAAGATCCGTAAGTATGGGGCTGAAGAGTTCTGAGCTACTAATGTCGATGATGCTAAAAAAGCTGAGTTCTGGTTAGAAAACACGATCCGGGTATTTGATGAAATGTCTCTGACTCCGAAAGAATGCATAAAGTGTGTTGTTTCGTTACTTCGAGATGCGGCTTATCAATGGTGGAAAACCTTAATTTATGTTGTACCGAGAGAACAGGTTACATGGGATTTCTTTCAAATTGAGTTTCGAAAGAAATATATCAGTGAGAGATTCGTCGATCAGAAACGAAAAGAATTTCTAGAGCTTAAACAGGGCCTGAATGGCTGTCACTGAATATGAACGAGAGTTCGTGCGAATAAGTCAATATGCCCGAGAATGTATATCTTCGAAGTTATAATGTGCAAAAGATTCGAAGATGGTCTTAATGAAGATATCCGTTTGCTATTCGGGATATTAGAAATAAAAGAGTTCGTTACACTCGTTGATCGAGCATGCAAAACTGAAGCACTTGGGAAAGATAAAAGAAAAGCTGAAAATGAAGCCCAAGATATGAGAAAGAGATTTCAGAATAAATCATTTCAGTCTGCTTCAAAGAGATACAGAGATGATCAAAGTTGTTCCCGAGAAAATGCGAGACATTTGAACAAAAATAGAGTTAGATCACAAATGAGTTCCAAAAACCCAGTAACTTCAGTGGCTAGTGTTGGTAATGTTCGATCTGAGAGAACCGAATGTAAACATTGTGGAAAAAGACATCCGAGAAGCTGTAGATTAAATGACAGAGCTTGCTTCAGATGTGGATCACTTGATCATTTTATCCGTGATTGCCCTGAGCCTGTCGAACCAGAGACCGTTCAGAATCTGAGATCTGATAATGCACCTGCGAGAGGTAGACCTTCAAAAAATGTAAGAAATGCCGGTGCTAGTCAGAGAACTACAAGAGACAATGTTGTCAGATCTAAAGCTAGAGTGCCTGTCAGGGCGTATGCTATCCGAGCTCGTGAGGAAGCTTCATCACCTGATGTGATAAGTGGTACTTTTACTCTTTATGATACTACTGTGATTGCTTTGATAGACCCTGGTTCTACGCATTCATATATATGCATGAATTTAGTATTCAGTAAGACTTTGCCTGTAGAGTCTACTGAGTTTACTATAAAAGTATCGAACCCCTTAGGTAAAAGTGTCATTGTTGACAAAGTATGCAAGAATTGTCCGTTAATGTTTTGAGATATCTGTTTCCCTGCTGATCTGATGCTTTTGCCATTTGATGAATTCGATATTATTTTGGGAATGGATTGGTTGTTCATGCATGATGCCGTTGTAAACTGTAAAAGAAAATCTATTGATTTAAGAAGTTCGAATGATTAGATTGTACGAATTGAGTCTGATGATTTGAATGGATTGCCTACTATGATATCCGTTTTGAAAACTCAGAGTTATGTGAAAAAGGGGTATGAATCATATTTTGCTTATGTGATTGATTCAAAAGTATCCGAGAAGAAAGTTAAATCAGTACCCATTGTTTGTGATTTTTCTGATGTGTTCCTAAAGAGTTACCGGGTTTACCTCCAATTCGTGAAGTTGAATTTAGTATTGAATTGTTGCCTGGTACGACACCTATTTCGATAGCTCCGTATAGAATGGCACCAACGAGTTGAAAGAGTTAAAGTCGCAGTTGCAAGAGTTGACCGATAGAGGGTTCGTTAGACCGAGTTTCTTGCCTTGGGGTGCACCTGTTCTATTTGTGAAAAAGAAAGATGGCATGATGAGAATGTGCATTGATTACCGTCAGTTGAATAAGGTGACCATAAAGAACAAATATCGTTGCCTAAGATTGATGACTTATTCGATCAGTTAAAATGAGCTACTGTATTTTCAAAGGTTGATCTGAGATCGGGATACTACCAGTTGAGAGTTAAAGATTCAGATATTCCGAAAACTGCCTTCAGAACAAGGTATGGGCATTATGAGTTTTTAGTTATGCCATTTGGACTAACCAATGCTCCTGCTGTTTTTATGGATCTGATGAACAGAATTTTCAGACCGTACTTAGATCAATTTGTTGTAGTATTCATAGATGATATATTGATCTATTCACGAAATGAAAATGAACATGTTGAACACTTGAAAATTGTGTTGCAAACTTTGAGAGAGAAGCAATTGTACGCAAAATTCAGAAAATATGAATTCTGGTTGAATGAGGTTAGTTTTCTAGGGTATATTGTGTCAGCTTCTGGGATTCGTGTTGATCCGAGCAAGATTTTTGCTATTCTGAATTGGAAACCTCCAAAGAACATGTTCGAAGTTCGTAGTTTTCTAGGTTTAGCTGGTTATTATCGCAGATTTGTTAAAGGCTTCTCGACTATAGCTACTCCGTTGACTAGATTACTTCAGAAAGATGTCAGATTTGAATGGTCGGATAAATGTTAGAAAAGTTTTGATCGGTTGAAAACTCTGTTAACAGAAGCCCCAGTGTGAGTACAGCCAGAATCGGATAAAAAATTTGTTGTTTACAGTGATGCTTTGTTAAACAGTCTGGGATGCGTTTTGATGCAAAAGGGCAAAGTGGTAGCTTATGCTTCGAGACAATTAAAACCTCATGAAAAGAATTATCCGACACACGATCTTGAGCTCACTGCGATTGTGTTTGCACTTAAAATTTGGCGTCATTATTTGTACGGTGAGAAATGTCATGTGTTTTCAGATCATAAAAGTCTAAATATCTAATGACCCAGAAAGATTTGAACCCGCGTCAGAAAAGATGGCTTGAATTGTTAAAAGATTATGAGCTTGTGATAGATTATCATCCGGGTAAAGCAAACGTTGTTGCAGATGCGTTGAGTAGAAAGTCGTTGTTTGCACTACATGCTTTGAATGCTCAGATAGATTTGTCTGATGATAGTTCTATGATAGCTATTTTGAGAGTGAAACCGTTATTTGTACAGCAAATATGTGATGCTTAAAAGGTTGATAATGAATTGTTGCTGAAACAAACTCAGTGTGAATTGAATTCTGAATCTGAATTTTGAGTTGTTGATGATTGTTTGAGATTCTGAGATCGAATCTGCGTTCCAAGAAATCCGAAGCTGATTCAATTGATTTTGGGTGAAGCACATAACAGTCGCCTATCTGTCCATCCGGGAAGTACAAATATGTATCATGATTTGACGCAACACTATTGGTGGTCTAGCATGAAACGAGACATTTCTGACTTTGTTTCAAAATGTTTAGTTTGTCAGCAAGTGAAAGCAGAACATCAAGTTCCGTCTGGGTTGTTACAGCCGATTCTGATTCCTGAATGGAAATGGAATAGAGTAACTATGGACTTTGTTTCTGGGTTGCCTCTGACTCTGAGAAAGAAGGATGCAATATGGGTCGTAGTTGACCGATTGACAAAATCTGCCCATTTTATTTTGGTAAGATCTGACTATTCACTTGAGAGATTAGCTGAGCTTTATATTTATGAGATTGTGAGATTGCACGGGGTGCCACTATCCATTGTGTCAGATAGAGACCCGAGATTCACATCGAGGTTCTGGAAGAAATTGCAAGAAGCTTTGGGCACGAAATTGCATTTCAGTACAGCTTTTCATCCGCAGACGGATGGTCAATCCGAGTGAGTCATTTAGATTTTAGAAGATATGTTAAGATGCTGTGTACTTGAGTTTAATGGTTCCTGGGAACAATACCTACCGTTGATCAAATTTGCGTATAATAATAGTTTTCAGACGAGCATTAAAATGGCACCATATGAAGCTTTGTACGGACGTAAATGTCGTACACCTCTGTATTGGACTGAACTCAGTGAGAATAAGTTACACGGGGTCGATTTGATAAAAGATACCGAACAAAAATGAAACTGATCTGAGATTGTTTGAAAGCAACATCTTATCATTAGAAATCCTATGCAGACTTAAAACGAAAGGATATAGAATTTGAAATCGGCGACAAAGTATTTCTGAAAGTGTCTCCGTGGAAGAAAGTGCTCTGATTCGTACATAAATGCAAGTTAAGTCCTAGATTCATCGGACCGTATGAGATCATTGAACGTGTTGGGTCTATTGCATATAGATTGAAGTTACCCTCTGAGCTAGAAAAGATTCACAATGTGTTTCATGTCTCAATGCTTCGTAGATATCGATCCGATCCATCACATGTGATTGCCCCATCTGAAATTGAAATCTGATCTATATGACATACGAGGAGGAACCGATCCATATCTTAGCTCATGAAGTGAAAGAGTTAAGAAACAAGAAAATTCCATTAGTGAAAGTATTCTGGAATCGACATGGATTAGAAGAGGCTACGTGGGAGCCTGAAGATTCAATGAGACAGTAATATCCGAATCTGTTTAACGATAAGATTTTCGGGGATGAAAATCCCTAAGGGGAGAATTGTAACAGTTCGATTTATACCCTAGTCGAAACAGTGGTTTTGAGACCACAAATCCGAGTCCGTATAATATTTTAATATTATATTCTGTACCGTTGATATGTAAATTAGCATGTGGTAAATTTTAAATGTTTAATTTGTGCATTTTACGTGTTTAATTTGACAAAAGGATGAAATGCATTGAATGTGAAAGTTGCATGATAATTGTTAAGTATCAAGATGTTATGGCTTTTAAAAGAGAAGACCTCATGAGGCAATAAGACCATTATTTAGATAGTGGATGGATAAAGGTCAAATGTGCCCTTGTTATATATATGTTTTCTTATATTAAGTGAAAGGGCATTTTAGTAAATGAATAATAATATGTTGTAATAATAAAACAAACAAAGAAAAGATGATAGATATCATCCTTTGTTAGCCGAAAATCACTAAAGAAAGAAAAGAAAATACAAGCTAGGGCATTTGACACTCTTTAAGCTTGATTAAGGTAAGTTTTGACTTCGGTTTTCGATAATTTCTATGTTTTTGTAATCGTTGCTTCGAATGCTTCTAAACCCATGCTTCAATTTTGAAGATTGATGATGTTTGTGAAATGAGACTTTGATGAACTCATGTGATTTGTGATGTTTAATAGTGAAATATAAAAGATATGTGTTTGATGAACATGTTTTGTTCTTGAAGTTTTGATGAATTTAGCTAAATAGGCTTTGAAATGTGAAAATATTATTTTGGAGGACTAATTTGTGAATTTTATAAAATATGTGGACTTGTATAGCCCCTAGAGAGGTTCGGTTATGCATATGTGTGAACAAATTGTGTATATTTGATGTTTTGTGAAAAATAGACTAAATTGTTAAATTGTGCAAATATGAGGGTTAAATTGCAAATAGCCCTAAATATGAGTCTTTGGATTGAATTGTATGGAATAGTGAATAAAAGAGTTAATTCTGAATATGTTTAGATCAAGAACCGAGGAAAATGGACTTAGATCGCGGGAAAGCGAAAATAACCGAGTAGTCGATTTCATTCCAATAAATTGAACCCGAGGTAAGTCACTATGCAAATAAACTTATTTGTATTGAATTGAATATATGTATCCATATGTCTATCGATGAAAATGATTGAGTATGAGATGCTAAGTGCGTGAATTCCAAAATAAGTTCGGTATAGTGATAAAGCCGAGAAGTCCTGTACGAACCTAAGAATAGATAGGATTAGCTATGTCATGACATAGGTATTTGTTATGCTTTATAATGTAAGACCACGTCCGGGACGTTGGCGTTGATTTGACATTTCGTATAAGACCTCATCTGGGACGTAGGCATCGAAATGAATTTTATGTAAAAGACCTCGTCTGGGACGTAGGCATCGATATGAACTTTATGAGTAAGACCATGTCTGGGACATCGGCATCATATTGACTCGTGTAAGACCACGTTTAAGACGTTGGCATCGTTATGATCTGTACGTGTAAGACCTTGTCTGGGACAGTGGCATCGATATACGAGTGCATGTAAGACCTCGTCTGGGACGTTGGCATTGTACTACTATTCCGAGCTTTCTGAGTATTCTACTAGGTTCCTAATGGTTCCACGGAAAGTCTACAATACAAATGGTATATCCGAGTTATGATCAATTAAGTGAATGAATATCCGATTCAGGACGTTAAATGTGCATTAAGTATGCATGAATGGTAAGTATGCATATGACTTTGATTTGAAGAAAGGTATGTTGAATAAGATAATGTGAATGAGAAGCAAGGAAGATTGTGATTGAGCTATGTGCTTCAAATGAGTTTTGAATGGATATATGTGACCAATATAGTCATAAATATGAATCAAGCATGTACATGATAAATTGTTAAGTGAATGAGATGTGCAAAAGTTTCAAATTGCATTTATTTTTTTTATGCCAAGTTTATTTGTATATGACTTACTAAGCTTTTGGAAAGCTTACTCTGTGTGTGTATTTTCTCTGTTTTATAGGTCGTCGAAGCTACTGAAGGCTTGGGATTGTCAAGGATCATCATCACACTACAAAAACTTATTTTGGTACTCTTTTGTAAATGTATATAGCTAAATATGGCATGTATAGGCTAGATAGGTGTATATGTTTATGAAGTGAGCATGGCCATGTGTATTGGCAAGCTTTTGAGTTGATAATTGTTTGAATGAATGAGTTATGAAGAATATATATATTTAGTATGTCTTGATGCATATGGAATGGTTAAGTTTTGGTTAAGCAAATGGATGTTACATGTTTGAAATGATGTAGGATTTAGTTTGAAATTTGGTATGAATGGAATTGGTATTGAATGTATGGGTGAAGTGAACCATTTGATATGTTTTGGTTGCCATATATGCATACTATGTTTGATATGTATTGCTTGTAGGTGAGACCCAAAATGGGTGGCATATTAGCCTTGTAAAATGGCCTATAATGTCACACGGTTGAGGCACACGGGCGTGCCTAAGACCGTGGGTAAATTGGCAAAATGTGGCTTAAATTGCACACAGCCTCGACACGGGTGTGCTTAGTGGCCGTATGAGAAATGGAAGTATGTGATCTAGTAGTACACGGCCTTAGCACACGAGCGTGCTTCATGACCGTGTTGAATTTGGTAGTATACCACCACGGGGAGAACACACGGGAGTGTCCAGTAGCCGTGGGTGAGGCACGGCCTACCCCCACGGCCGTGTGTCCCCTATATTTTAGAAAATTTTTAAATTTTCATGAAATCTCGTATGTGTTTCGGTTTAGTCTTGACTCGGTTTACAAGCATGCTTAGGGTCTCGATGACGTACTTAAGGGACATTATGATTGATATGGGTGAATGGTTGTACGATTAATTCTGTAAATGTTTTCGATCTGTCTGGTAATGTTTTTAACCCTAATCCGGTGATCGGACACGGGATAGGGGTGTTACAGGTCTGGTAATCCTACTAACTATTCTGACTTAAAGATCTTTGGGTGTCCTGTGTATGCTCATGTTGATAATGAAAAATTGGAACCGAGATCCATTAAAAGTTTTTTTCTTGGTTATAAAGCTGGTGTAAAAGGGTATAAGTTATGGTGTCCAGAAAATAGAAAAGTTGTGATTAGCAGATATGTTATTTTTAATGAAACTGCTATGCTACCTAACTTATCTCTTAAATACTCTTCCAATAAAGAAAATCAAAAGAAGGTGGAGCATCAGATTAATCCAGAATTTACAACAGAGTCGACTCCTCAAGCCAGTACAAAAGTTCAAAATAGAGTTGATTTTTCACCACAATACTCTATTGCAAAAAACTGAACTAGAAGAGAAATTAAACCTCCAAAAAAGTATACTAAGGCTGATCTAGTTGTTTATGCTTTAAATGTGGCTGAAGATATAGATGAAAACCAAGAGCCATCTAATTATTCTATATTATTAGCTGTGAAGACTTAGAAAAGTGGATGTTTTCTATGCAAAAAGAGATGGAATCACTCCACAAAAATAGAACATGGGATCTTGTGAAGCTTCCAAAAGGTAATAAGGTTGTTCGTTATAAATGGGTGTTTAAAAAGAAAGAAGAGACTCTAGGAGTTGAAGAACCCAGATATAAAGCAAGGCTTGTTGCAAAGGGTTACAGTCAAATTCCAGAAGTGGGCTTCATAGATTTGTTCTCCCTAGTTGTGAAGCATAGTTTGATTCGAGCTTTGCTTAGTATTGTGGCCATGCATGATTTGGAGCTTGACTAGTTAGATGTAAAAATTGTATTTTGCATGGAGAACTTGAGGAGGATATTTACATGGAACAACCAGTGGGTTTTATAGTCTTAGAAAAAGAGGACTATGTTTGCTTGCTGAAAAAGTCCCTTTACGGTTTGAAACACTCACCAAGACAGTGGTACAAGAGGTTTGATTCCTTTATGACTTCTCATGATTTCAAAAGAAGTAGCCTTGACAGTTGTGTTTACTTTAAGAAAATCAGTATGGTTCTTTTGTGTATCTACTCCTTTATGTTGATGACATGTTGATAGCAGCGAAAGATAAATGGGAGATAAGAAAGGTCAAAACCCAACTAAGTGAATAATTTGAGATGAAAGATTTGGGACTAACAAAGAAGATACTTGGTATGAAGATTCTCAGAGATCGAAAAGTAAGTGAATTGTACCTAAGTCAGAAGGGGAACATTAAGAAAGTTCTTTGCAGGTTTAATATGCAAAGTGCTAAGGCTATTAGTACTCCTTTAATAGCCCATTTCAGACTTTCATCAGCTTTGTCTCCACAATTAAATGATGAGATTGAGTACATGTCACATGTTCTATACTCTAGTGCAGTGGGATCTCTCATATATGTTACGGTTTGTTCACGTCCAGATTTATCATATGCAGTCAGTGCAGTTAGCAGATACATGGCGAATCCTGGTTAAGGACATTGGAAAGCAGTTCAGTGGATTTTAAGATACTTACAAGGTACTACTAATGTTTGCTTACAGTTTGGAAGAACTAGAGATAGAGTCATTGGGTATATTGATGTTGATTTTGCTGGAGACCTTAATAGAAGAAGATCTCTCACAGGTTATGTCTTTACAATCAGAGGTTGTGTAATCAGTTTGAAAGCCGCTTTGTCTACCACTGAAGCTGAGTACATGGCGATTATTGAGGCTTGGAAAGAAGCCATTTGGTTGAAGGGACTCTTTAGTGAACTCAATGAAGACCTTCAAATTAGTACAGTATTTTATGACAGTCAGTGTGTCATCTTCCTTACAAAAGTTCAAATTTTTCATGAGAGAAAAAAACACATTGATGTTCAATATCATTTTGTTCGTGATATTATTGCTTGCGGTGATATTGTTGTGAGCAAAATTAGTACTCATGAAAATCCAGTAGATATGATGACTAAGTCACTTCCTATAACCAAGTTTGAACATTGCTTAGACTTGGTTGGTGTTCATTGTTGAAATTAAACCCTTAAGGGGTTTTATGGAAGAGGTGGAGAACTTGTTCGTTGAGAGTTTGCGATGAAGAACTTGTTCATTGAAAATTTGTGTCAAGTTGGAGATTGTTAGAATTGAGCGATCCGAATCCTTATTTAAATAAAATACAGTGGTAAAATAAAATAAAAGTAAAATCCATATAGAACTACACTTCTTTTATTTTATTTTAGAATAAGGTTTTTTAAACATTATTAAACTCCATCTATTTGATATTGATTAGAATAAGGTGTTCCAATCTTACTACACTCCTATTAGAATATGGTTTTACAAGGCTATAAATAGACATAGTCTACTCCTCTTGTAACCATTTGAATTCGACATAGTGAATTTTCTTCTCCTCTACCGTGGTTTTTCCCGAAAGGGTTTCCATGTAAAAATCTATGTGTTCTTTATTTTTGTTTCTCTTTTCTTTTCAATATATTGTCATTATCGACATTCTATTTTTAAATATACTTATGAAAAATACTACTTTTTTAACCATTTGACCATTTGATACCAATTCACTTCATTTAACATAACATAACATATTCATACTAAGTTCATTTCAATCTCAACCATATCAAAACATGACATTACTAAGTCATTTCTACTTAAATACCAACTTATCCATTTATGATATACAAAATTGACTCAAACCTAGGTACATATCATATATTAAACGGAAAAGGGACTATACAAACATTGTTGAGTTGAGGATCACTGGCTGGATGTTGGATCATGCCTCGAGATTTCAAGATTTGCCTAAACCTGCGCACGAAATAAAAAATATATATGTCAAGTAATAAAACTCAGTGGTACTTCCATGATTCAAGTTAATTAAACATCAATAACATTATATATACAAAACAACTCATTGCTACAACTAGTTCCAACCAAAATAGTTTCAAATCATTAATCAAAGTCGAGATTATGCCTATTCACATTTCAATACAATTCCATGATTACTCACTTATAGAATTTCAATGAAACATATCATACCATTCCTTCTATTTATCAACAATAAATTCAATATCAATTCAATGCCAATCACTATTTCGTTTCATTATTCAAATTTCGTATCAAATTCATTAATTTGTCATATTTCTCTATCGGCCCTTTGGGCTTGTATAACCGGTTCACATGGTCTTTCATATGCTATTGATATTCGTATATAGTAAATATGAATTTGTAGTATCATTACTTATTATGAAATCAATATGAGCATTATTTAACCCATTTACGTTTTACATTCCCTACTAACATGAATCAAACTCGAACGGATACATGGATTCCAATCAACACACCAATTTGGCACACAATGCTTCATCAGAATGTTCGAAGTGTAACACCCTAGTTCTAGTGGATCTAAAGTTTTGGGCGTATAGTAGTAAAAAGGCTGTCTGGCGTGGTGTTATCCGCCCAAATGATCATTTTGGCGCATACATGTGTGTCGAAACCATTTTTTATAAAGTTTGGAAAACGACGGGATCGACTTTAAAATGAAACATGGAGTCGCCACCAATCCTTTTTGTTTAGGTGTGATTGGGTCACCTATAAAACATTTTGTTTTATTTTTAAAAGAATTTAATTTTGGTCTACGAATTCCAAGAAGAATGGGTTTGGGAGTCAGTTACGCACGAGGAAGGATTAGCACCCTCGCAACGCCCAAAATTGGTACCTAATTGATTAATTAATGTTCTTATGTTGAAAATTTGAAATGATTTTAAAATACAATTCCGTTTAATTTTTTTTTTAAATAACTAGAATTGGATATTGAGATCCTCTTATTCCGAAGGAATAAAATATCACATCCAGCACTATAGGATATGACGTTTCAAACCCTCGATGCTAAGATCCTCTCATGATTTCCAAAGTTCATGCATTGAGTTTTTTATAAGGATATTCAATTATTTGGACAAACGAAAAACCGAAGCCCAGCACGATAAGGCACGATTTCTCGAATTTCCAAACACGAAATATTGCCTTGTTTTGAAAATTTTTACCAAGCAATTATAAAATGGACTCAAAATACATTTGTTAGCTTATTTGAAATAACAATGAAATGACTAATGTCAATTAAAAGTTTGAAGTTTGAATCACAATATGATAAAAAAAAAACATAGTTACAAACATGGAATAATATACATGAATAAAACATGATACTAATGAATGACCATAATATGAAATTTGAAGGAAATAAATTTGAGTTCATACGATAGCAAGCAAATTAATACAAATATAGCAAACAAATAAGCAAATGATATATAAAATAATATGCAAAAGAATTTAAAATAAAATATATATAAAATTTTAAAAACAAATAGTGTACATAAAAGAATAAACGATTTATATAAATTTATAATAATATATCAATTTTTTTTAAAAAATGATAACTAAATTAATAAAATATAAAAGAGAATTTAAAAGTAACAACCCAAACAATGTCAAACCAAGAATGTATACCAAAATAATCCAAAGCAAGATATAATAAAGCCATTTAAAAATAAATGATGAATTTTATAAAAATAATTTAAAATGAGCAATATATACACATATAATAGTTTAAAAAAACGAATAGGGGCCCCATGTGCAATTATCCAAGTCCCTTAAATGTGGCATGTACATGGGGACTAAATTAAAACAGAACAAAAATTAAAAGCAAAATTAAAATAAGATGGAACTTAATTAAAAAGAAATAAACTGCGGAAGGATTAAAATGGAAATTAGCCCATCCAAGGAAACCGCGTAGATCCTGCTCTGGGTCGGGTCAACACGCAGATCCTAGGGGTGCAAACGGCATCGTTTTAAGCTTAAAAGAATGGCACCTAAACGGCATCGTATTAATCTATATATAAGCTCCATTTTTTTTGAGGAAAAAAACATTTAGCCTTGCTTGTTTAAAAAAAGGATGAGAGTAGAGAAGGAAAAAAGGTTGAGGCCCCCCTCTGCGATTTTCGGTGACCGGACCACCGTCGGTCCGTCACCGATGACCACCACGCATGGCGGTTATGGCTTCCAAAACTGCATTTTCATGCGAATCAAGGTACGGGTTCCCCTCTTTTTCCTCTATACTATTATATATATTTTTATTATATGTGAGTAGCATAAAAAATGAAAATCTTTATAAATATAGGCAGATTCGCAAAGAAGAAAAAAAGAAAAACCTTGCCGAATGCTCTGATTTTTGTATTCTCTATATTTAAAAAATCGTGAACCCTTACAACTTGTTTTTTGGCCCTTTATATAGCCGAATTCAGAAATAAAAATAAAAAACACAATTGTTTTTCTTGCTGCGCTGGTCTTTGTCTATTTGCAGGTACGAAACTCCAGCTGTGGAGTACGGAGGTGGGCCGACGTGGAGGGTGCCGGCGTCAACAGCACGCGTGGAATGCTATTGGCGAAGGAAAATTCCAAAACCCTTAGGGTTTCTGGAAACATTAAGGTGCTGGGCTATTTTTGGGTTAAATTATTGGGTTTAGTTAATGGGTTTTAAGGGTTCAGATTTAGTTTATGGGTTTGTAAAAAAAAATTGTGAAAGGGACTGTTTATTTTGTTTTTTCATTTTGTTTGGTTATTATTGGGCCAGGCCAAAATTAGCCTATTACAGCTGGCCCTCTTTACTCATTATCGTGTAACGGGAATGGAGCAAAGACCTTAAAAGGGCCAATTTTGCTTGGACCTGTCAAATCTTGACTATTTGGTGCTTCTTGTCTTCAAGTAGCCCCATTCCATCCCACTGTGTCTTCAGGTGTATAGGAAATAGTGCTTCTATCCACTCCGATGTAATTTCATGGAGAAGAGATTCATAACTTCAATCTTCTCTACTGGAATTTCAAGGAAATAAGGATTGATCCTCAACGTAATCTTAGGGAGGCGAGATTTGTAATTTCAACCTACTCCACTGGAACTTCGAGGAAGAATTCAAGGAGAAGAGATTCGTAGTTTCCATCTTTTCTACTGAAACTTCAAGGAAATAAGGATTGATTCTTAACGTAATCTCAGGGAGGCGGGATTTTTAATTTCAACCTACTCCGTTGGAACTTCGAGAAAATAAGAATTCAGGTAGAAGAGATTTGTAGTTTCTATCTTCTCTACTGAAACTTCAAGGAAATAATGATTGATCCTCAACGTAATCTCAGGGAGGCAGGATTCGTAATTTCAACCTACTCCGTTAGAACTTCGAGGAAATAAGAATTCAAAGAGAAGAGATTCATAGTTTCCATCTTCTCTACTGAAACTTCAAAGAAATAAGGATTGATCCTCAACGTAATCTCAGGGAGGCAGGATTTTTAATTTCAACCTACTCTGCTAGAACTTCAAGGAAATAAGAATTTAGGGAGAAGAGATTCGTAGTTTCCATCTTCTCTACTGAAACTTCAAGGTAATTACAAGGATTGATCCTCAACGTAATCTCGGGAGGCGGGATTGGTAGCCTCAACCTGCTCCACCGGAACTTCGAGGAGATAAGAATTCAAGGAGAAGAGATTTGTAACCTCAATCTTCTTTCCCAAAACTTCAAAGGAATAAGAATTGATCCTCATTGTAAACTCAAGAAGAAGGGATTTGTAGCATCAACCTACTCCACAGGAACTTCGAGGAGATGAGAATTCAGGGAGAAGAGATTCATAATCTCAATCTTCTCTGCTGAAACTTCAAAGAAATAAGGATTGATCCTTATTGTAAACTTAGGAAGAAGGGATTTGTAGCCTCAACCTACTCCACTGGAACTTCGAGGATATAAGAATTGTGGCTTTTGATCTGTTTCATTACTGTTTAGTGAGATAATATCTGCAATCTTTAACTAATTTGCTCCACTACTACTTTAGGGAGATAAGATCTACAATTTTAAGTCTACTTCCTGCAAACTCAAGGATACCGGATTGATGTTTTCGATCCGCTTCACTGCAAACTTAGGAAGACAAGATCTACTATCTTTAGTCTACTCCACTGCAAACTCAAGGATGCCAGATTATTATCTTCGATCTGTTTTACTGCAATATCAAGAAGATAAGATCTGCTATCTTCAATCTACTCCACTGTAAACTTAGGGATGCGCTAGTATCTTTGATCCGCTTCACTGTAATTTCAGGAAGACAAGATTGTGAATTCACCGATGTTGCGACCCCGTCCTCTGGGGGACTTATCCTGTAAAATTGGTTTTATGTGTTTATGCTTATGCAAAATGGTTAGGATGCAATGATCAGAATGAATCCAATGCTCCTAACTAAATATATTATAGACGACATTTGCATGAATACAGAATGTCATGAGAATGGTCTTTTTACAATGATTAAAATGCAATGATCAGAATAAATTGAATGCTCCTAACTAAATGATTATGGATGACATTTGCATGAATGCAGAATGTCATGAGAATGATCATTGGTTAAAAGTATAAGGATCAGGATGCGATGATCAGAATAAATCAAATACTCTTAACTAAATGTGTCTTGAATGAATGCAGAATTTCATGAGAATAATCCCCTTTTTTTTAAAGTTTAAGATGTCATCGCTCATTATTTATTAAGGCTTTATCACTGATGTATTATGCTGCGATCTTGTTCGGCTGGTATTCTTGATAGAAAACCCGAGAAAATGCTTATATATTGTTCAACAGATTTGCCCCACTGTAACTTCAGGGTTCATCTTTTGACTTAGGGGAATAAGATCTGAATCCATCCCACTACAACTCCAAAATGTAGGATTTGTTTCTTCTTCAATCCATCCCATTGCTATTCAAGGGTACAGGACTTGTATCATTTTCCATCCATACCACCGCAATTCAGGGGTAGAGGACTGTAACTTGTTCAATCAACTGATCGTTCCTCAGGTGACCTAACCAAATGTGTATGCATGATATTTGCATGAATGCAGAATATTATTTTTTCTTGCGAATGATTCCCCTTTTACACTTGGGTTAACATTGCCCATTTTTCGTCAAGATTGTATCACTGACGCAATATCTTGTCATTTGTTCAACCACCATTTTTGACAAAAATCCGAAGAGATAGCCTCAGTTTAGACTCTTTCTTAAACTTGGAAAGTTTTAAACAATAGTCCTATTTCAAGTTCTTGTATTATTTAGAAGCTTCCAGAGTAATATGAGAAACTCATTTTATGAAAATATTATTAGTCCACTAATCATTATTTCAATGCAAAATGCTTGAAAAAGATCATAACCATGGACAAGAAGGAAATTAATTAGGAGCATAGCTCGAAACAAATAAGTTAAGCAAAGATAGCAATCGCAATCAAGAAGGAAATTTATTGTGAACATATTTTGAAAAGAATAATATAATATCAAATAATAAATTTAAAATGGGTAAAATGGAAACTAGGTGTCCCAGATATCGTAGCTTGAGCTTCTCTGTTCAAACTTCCGAGGACCAATTTAAGCTCAATATGTGTTTAGGGGATCCGGAGTATTTTGTCGATGCCCAAAGACATATCATACTTCTTCAATGTTAATTTAAGCATAGAAAGACTGCTGTATGCCCCACTTTTGATCAAAACTTGAGTCGCCCTTTTCGGGTTTTCAACTCAAATCCCCTTTGGACTCAAAGCACCCTTTACGGGTTTTCGCCTTGGCCTCTCCTTTTTCTTTCTTCTTTTTTTGATGAAAATTTATACTTTTTTTATTTTTCTCTTTGGAAAACTTTTTATTGAATCTAAATTCACCGGATTGGGTAGGTCCTTGCCATCTATCTCATATAATATCCATGCTTCCCCAGAACAGGTTTTCTTTACTGCATAAGGTCCTTCCTAGTTTGGCATCCACTTTCTTTTGAAGTCCCTTTTGCATGGGAAAAGTCTTCTTCAAAGCCCTATCATGAAATTTTCTAAGGCGAACCTATTTGTTGTAATCTCGCATCATCTGATCGTGACAGATAACTTTAAACATTTTCTCTTCAAATTCAACTGGTCATATCGAGATTAAATCCATTCTGCCTCATCCAACTTCAATTCTGATAAAGCTCAGAAAAAGGAATTTCGACTTCAATGAATGAAACCAATGAGAAATATGTTGCCCTGGTGACAGTCTTGGCCAACGTTTGATAAGCATAGAGGGTAAATAGTAACTTCTGTATGCCAATCTTTACAAGTCTCGGTCTTTTTTTCTTATGATCCTTTGTTTTTCTTTTTTGGCTGCCTTTGCTGCACTGATATGGTGTCTATATTTGAACAGACTATAAAATTTTAACGTTGTGCGATTATGCATTATTAAACATGATCCTTTCTGGCATTCTTTGTTGGCATCTGATTTTTTCATTGAGAATGGGATTTGATAACTTTTGACATCATAAGATTGGCATAAGAAGCGACTTTCACCCTTTTGGTGGAGTGACCAATGACCACGAATATGAATCGATGTTGGCTAAAAGCTTTTGGAGAGGTCGGCTTGATAACGTCCTTGCCCCACATATAGGGAATCTGTGAAGAAAGAGAGGAGGCGTAAGTCCTGTATTCATCCATTTGACATTCACGGTATAACTGATGCAACCTCCTTTTTCTGGTGGACCAGTAGTACCTAAACCTCATAATTAGCCTAACTATTGTAGAACCATTAGCATGGGTTCTTTAAACACCAATCTTAATAGCATACCCATGTTTCAGTAGCCTGGTGTGCCCTAATATGATCGTGCAAAACATCTTGAATTCTTGAAAATAGCTTAATGATGTCTCACCTTGTGGTGAATTAGGCTTCGATATTTGCCCCTTCCTAAGCTCGCAACGTCTACTAACCTTTTGCAAGGTAGAGTATATTTTCATCTTATTCTACCATCCTTAACAAATCAAAAGATAGACTACGATCTCTGTCATCTTCAAAGTCCTTAGATCCCTTAGACCCATATCTCATTCAAAAAGGGAGTCGGTAACAACGTCGCTCATGTCATTGATATTTTGGTACCTAGGTAAGAAAGTAAATTCCAAAGAATAAATTATTCTAAGGATGATTATTTATATGATATGATCATGAATGAAGAATGAAAGAATATTCCAAAAGATTGTATAGTATGAAATAAATAAAAATATTTGCTCAAAAAGATACATTTTATTGAAATAAAAGATTTTGGACACAAGCCTATTTCACAAAAAATCTTATTGCTTCTAGGCTTGAAGAAACAAGTGCGTCTTGTACATTAATCTGAGTAAGATCTAAATACTACAAGAATTTCTTCCGCAATCCAATTGTCCAAACCAGGTTCATATTTCTACATTTGGCGTGTCATCTAATTTTACAATACCTATGCTGATGAACTTTTCCACCAATTTCTTGAAAGCAAGGCAATTTTCTATCGAATGCCCTATGATCCCACATGGTACTCACACTGGGATTTGGATCATACCATTTTGGGTATGGAGGTTGCATTGGTTTCGGGTAGTGGGGGACACAACGTGCGCATCAAATAAACTTTGATACAACTCCTTATACGTCATTGGGATTGGCGTAAATTAGAGTTTTTTAATGTTTTGCCTTATTCTAGATTCTTTTCTTGATGAACCCTGATACCCAGTAGTCACTATTTTTGGCTGATTAACGGTAATCAACTTTGAGCACCCCATGCTTGCGTTATTCACTTTGCTTTCTTTCTTCCTTGTGGCCATTCTCTTGTTACTTTCTCCTGCCTCGATCTTTCCACTTTTTATGGCATTCTCGATCATTTCTCGAGTCATTACAATGTCCGAGAAGCTTTTTATAGCACTTCCTAGCATATGCGTGATAAATGGGGCCTTCAATGTATTGATAAAGAGCATGGTCGTGTCTTTCTCTAAGAGTGATGTTGGACTTGCGTTGCCACCTCCCTCCATCGCTAGGCATATTTCCTGAAGCTCTCGTCTGTCTTCTTCTCCATGTTCTGGTGTGTAATCCTGTCCGCGCCATGTCTGTCACATGGCTGTACTATTTTATGAAAGCTTGAGCCAAGTCTTTCCATACACCAATTTGGGAAAGACTCAACTGGTTATACCACTTGGCTGCTACTCCCATCAAGCTATCTTGGAAGCTATGGATCAACAGTTGGTCATTATTAATGTACCCCTTCATTCTTCTACAAAACATAGTGATGTGAGCCTCGGGGCAACTTGTCCCATTATATTTCTCAAATTTAGGCATTTTGAATTTGTATGGGAGCACCAACTCCGGGACCAAGCTTAAATCCTTGGCATCAATTCCATAACAGCCATCAGCACTTTCTATCACCTTAAATTCCTCCTCCAACCATTTACATCTATCTTCTAGCTGCTTTGGTAATTCTACTTTTATCTTCTCTCCTTCAGCTATTTCATCCAAATCAGGGACATTAGTATTGATTGGATTATCTTCTGAACCTGAGCCGGTTTAGGGATTCATTGAAGTACCAGCTTAGAATTGTTGAGGCCTGATCGTGACAGATGGCCTCTGTAAAGTTACTTTCGATTGTGTTCATACATGTGGTGGAGTAAAACCAGGGGGATGTTGAGGATACTCAGTATTCTCCTCAGCATTAACCATGGGGCTCTTTCCTTTATCCATAAGCCCATTTAACAGTTGCGTCATCTGAGTCATCATATTTCTCTGAGATTCCATTATATCCTGCTGGATCTTAGCAAGCTGCTCCTGCATCTGTGCCTGCATTTGTTCTTGCATATCCTTTTGCATTTGCTCTAATTTTTCTAGTCTTTTATCCATTGATTTGGTATTTTTTCTTGTGCCGAAGGGATGTGTATTTGGTAAGGTTTTTTCGGTTTCCAGGTTGCTAAAATAATTTTTAATTAATTAGAGTCTTTCTACAAATTTTAATGCATATGATGTAATGCAAATGCATGAAATGCAATGCAAATACGCAGAATGAATGCAAAAAGAAAGAGAGGCGTTGATTCTGAATTAAATTCCATTAGAAGAACTTTTCTAGAAAATCAATTTCTTTACATAAAATAGATTACGTATGCGTCTTTGTCCTCATAATATAGATGAAGACACCAATCCCTTTCTTCGTATCTGCACGTTGTGGTCGTGTCCCGTGAACTTCCTCAATAAATGCCTCTTCTAGCTTCTTATTGTTTGATCCAGGCTGCGACTCTTCACTCACTTATCCTCCGCGATGCTCATTGAGACGTGATGACTCTCGAATAATACTTGTTGGCTTAAATCCCCGGGCAACGAGGCAAAGTCATATGCTGTCAATCTTTTCTTGTTGTGTTTACTTGGACTATATTTGGACGAATGCATTATAACCCACTTTATCAAGTAATCCATTTCCTTATGACAAACTCTTCTATTTAGCAATCGAATATTAATCAACACCTCCTTTCTATGATGATGAAATGCAATGTAGTCATAAATAAAAGTAAACACGTTAGTATCATGTACAGATGGTAAAATCAAACACCTATCTAGGTGACTGCTAGGGTTCAACATAGTTCTACCTAAAGTAGGCTCCTAGGGTTCACTATATGTGGTTTAGTTCAAAGGAAAAGGTACCTAAACTAGCAGATTCCTCAATCCTCACCCATTATTGGCTAATAAGGACCGAGTTCAGTTCAGGGGAATACATTTCCTTATGGCCATGCAGAGGTGAAAACCTCACGAAGACATAGGTACGGATGTATCTCGGAAGCAGTCAACTAGCCCATGCGAGGTGAAAACCTCACGAAGGCGTAATTTATCACTCCCACTTAAAAGGTGTGACCACAACGGTCATGCAATATGATGCGGAATATCCTACGAAACTCAACATTAATCATAGCACAAATGCATCAAAAGAAACATGATTTTTCAAAATAATTCTCCAAATTTTCAATAAAAAAGACAAAAATTAATCAATCTATAGCCTAACTTTCAACGAAGTCCCCAGTGGAGTCGCCAAGCTGTCGAAACCATTTTTTATAAAGTTTGGAAAATGATGGGGATCGACTTTAAAATGAAACATGGAGTCGCCACCAATCCTTTTTGTTTAGGTGTGATCGGGTCACCTATAAAACATTTTGTTTTATTTTTAAAAGAAATTAATTTTGGTCTACGAATTCCAAGAAGAATGGGTTTGGGAGTCAGTTACGCACGAGGAAGGATTAGCACCCTCGCAACGCCCAAAATTGGTACCTAATTGATTAATTAATGTCCTTATGTTGAAAATTTGAAACGATTTTAAAATACAATTCCGTTTAATTTTTTTTAAATAACTAGAATTGGATATTGAGATCCTCTTGTTCCGAAGGAATAAAATATCACATCCAGCATGATAGGATATGATGTTTCAAACCCTCGATGCTAAAATCCTCTCATGATTTCCAAAGTTCATGCATTGAGTTTTTTATAAGGATATTCAATTATTTGGACAAATGAAAAACCGAAGCCCAGCACGATAGGGTACGATTTCTCAGATTTTCAAACATGAAACATTACCTTGTCTTGAAAAATATGGACAAAATTTTAAAAGGATATTTGGTCGAACGGAAAACCGAAACCCAGCACGATAGGGCACGATTTCTCGAATTTCCAAACATGAAATATTGCCTTATTTTGAAAATTTTTACTAAGCAATTATAAAATGGACTCAAAATACATTTGTTAGTTGATTTGAAATAACAATGAAATGACTAATGTCAATTAAAACTTTGAAGTTTGAATCACAATATGATAAAAAAAAAACAAAGTTACAAACATGGAATAATATACATGAATAAAATATGATACTAATGAATGACTATAATATGAAATTTGAAGGAAATAAATTTGAGTTCATACGATAGCAAGAAAATTAATACAACTAATATATAGCAAAGAAATAAGCAAATGATATATAAAATAATATGCAAAAGAATTTAAAATAAAATATATATAAAATTTAAAAAAAATAGTGTACATAAAAAGAATAAATGATTTATATAAATTTATAATAATACATCAATTTTTTAAAAATGATAACTAAATTAATAAAATATAAAAGGAATTTTAAAGTAACAACCCAAACAATGTCAAACCAAGAATGTATATCAAAATAATCCAAAGCAAGATATAATAAAGCCATTTAAAAATAAGTGATGAATTTTATAAAAATAATTTAAAATGAATAATATATACACATATAATAGTTTAAAAAAACTAAAGAAATTAAGTGAAGAAGACTCAATTGGAATCAAAACAGAATCAAAGGGTTAATTTGAAAATAAATAAATCATTAATAATAGAAATATGGTCTAAAATAGAATGTGCAAAAACGAATAGGGCCCCATGTGAAATTATCCAAGTCCCTTAAACGCGACGTTTACATGGGGACTAAATTAAAATAGAACAAAAATTAAAGGCGAAATTAAAATAAGATGGAACTTAATTAAAAAGAAATAAACTGCGGAAGGATTAAAATGGAAATTAGCCCATCCAAGGAAAAACGCGAGGATCCTGCCCCGGGTCAGGTCAACATGCGAATCCTAGGGGTGCAAACGGTTCGTTTTAAGCTTAAAAGAATGGCTCCTAAACGGCGTCGTATTAATCTGCTATATAAGCTCCATTTTTTTGAGAAAAAAAATTAGCCTTGCTTGTTTAAAAAAAGGATGAGAGGAGAGAAGAAAAAAAAGTTGAGGCCCCCCTCTGCGATTTTTGGTGACCGAACCACCGTCGGTCCATCACCGATGACCACCGCGCATGGCGGTTATGGCCTCCGAAAACCGCATTTTCATGCGAATCAAGGTACGGGTTCCCCTCTTTTCCTTTATACTATTATATTAATATATTATATGTGAATAGCATAAAAAATGAAAATCTTTATAAATACAGGCAGATTCGCAAAGAAGAAAAAAAGAAAAACCTTGCTGAATGCTCTGTTTTTGTATTCTCTGTATTTAAAAAATCGTGAACCTTTATAACTTGTTTTTGGCCCTTTATATAGCCGAATTTAGAAATAAAAATAAAAAATACAATTGTTTTTCTTGCTGCACTAGTCTTTGTCTATTTGTAGGTACGGAATGCCAGCTGTGGAGTACGGAGGTGGGCCAACATGGAGGGTGCGGTGGTCTTGTGGCGTGCACGCGGGTATTCTTGGCATGAGAAAATTCCAAAAACCCTTAGGGTTTCTGGAAACATTAAGGTGCTGGGTTATTGTTGGGTTAAATTATTGAGTTTAGTTAATGGGTTTTAGGGGTTCGGATTTAGTTTATGGGTTTGTAAAAAAAAAATTTGTGAAAGGGACTGTTTATTTTGTTTTTTCATTTTGTTTGGTTATTATTGGGCCAGTCCAAAATTGGCCTATTACAGCCACCATAAGAGTAAGAATTTGATTTTCTAATGTTTTACCATGTACTAATGAGACGTCCATGTTAAGGAATAAAAAAAGTAAAGATGGGATGAGTATTCACCAAAGGTATAGTACGCTTAGATTGTATGTAATACTATGTTTGTTAGATTTTAAGTAATCTAGTTAGAAACCGATTGTATAATTTAGACTAATAAGTTTGATGAAGGGAACTTATTTATATTTTCTCGAAAACTATAGACCAATAAGAAGACAAGTTTTGATATACATGACACTTGTTAAATTCCATTAAGCAAGATGAGTCATATTTATATGTGAGAATATGTTCTGAAAAGGGTTCTTTCTTATTTTTTTCTTTTCCCTAAGTGGTATCTACTAAAATTTTCCTTAAATTTGAAGGTATCTTACCTCGATGATCTAAAGGCTAAGGTTATTTTATAATCAGTAGTTACTTTGCATCAGGGTAAGTATTTTAGCTCTACATATTAAGTTCTAAATGAGTAAATCTGCATTTGGTAACTGAACAATGAGACTGTAAGTATAAAGTTTTTGCATGGGATTGACAGCGCTGATAAACAACTTGTATGTATAAAAGCAGTAATGGTGTTCTTATGTTTTGTAAGTAATGGTTGCGGTTTCATGATGGAAGTTTGAATCTGGAGCTCAAGCTGTTGTATGTGGGTGATAGGTGAGTCTTTAGTATGACTATTGCATGTATAGTGTTCATATCAAAGTATGTCTATAAGAAATTGATTGAACTCTAGATCTGAAGTCATGAACACATGTATTTCCACATTACCACACTTTAATTTTTAATCAATCAATTGGGATCATCTCATATATATAAACAACTATAAATAATTATAAAATAGATATATAAAGAGATGAGTAATTAAAATAAAACTGTCAGCCAATATTTCCATGGTTCTATTTTAGAAAATAAATGGAAAACAAAATTACATAATTTTTCACTACAAGGCATTCATTGGATCTTCAACCGCCATCGCTCCATCTTCTCCTCACCATGGACTCCATTTGAAAAAATTACATTTAATTTTTTTTTTGTTTCTAACTCACAAGAATTTTATGAAATTAAAAAAAAATCCTACGTGGAGATGATAGTTCACAGTCTATTATCAAAAAACCACAACCTTGACAAAAAAATAACAATAATATAACAAACATAAAATATTGCATCCATTCCCCTATATAACTCAAAACATGCATATGATCTAAAGAATACCACTTTCTATATAATCGAATCACTTAGGAAGAAGATAAATCTATTTTGATTACTTGTTTATACTTATAGATAGATCACAACCTGACTTTGATACTAATTGTTGGAAAATCAACTTCAAAAACTCAACGAAAAATAGGTTTAAGGGAAAACCAGAGTTTAATTTTTTTTCAAAAATAAGAACTTGGCTGTGTTATCTAAAGTAATACACACTTAATCAAAATCATACATTTATGATTTGTCTAGGATGACCTCTTTGACCAAGTAGTCTTCTTCGTTATCTTCAAGCTCACGTCTTTCGAGTGTGGGCTCGCTTCCAATTAGAAAAATTTTCACAAAATTACCAATAGGGCAATTTTGTAATTTCTATAAACTTCTAGGGTCAAGTTGTAAATAAAAATAATATCTCTAAAAATTTTCTGAAATAATTTCTTTAGAGAATTTTCTCTTTACAACTTTTTTTTGAATTTAAATGTATGAGAATAATGACCATGCTCTTTTTATATAGGGAGAGTTTAGAGAGAGGTGAACTAGGATTAGAATTAATCACATTAATATTAAATTAATAAAATATTATCAATATAAATATAAATATTAAATTAAATTAAATATATCATATTAATATAAAATTAATAAAATACTATCTAGATAAATATTAAATTTATTAAAATAATACTATCTTTGGAAAAATTAATTTGAAATCAAATTACTTGGTAGAGTCCAACTAGAAGTATATTTTCCCACTCCTCTGCTGTTGAAGAACTATCATCGCTGACCATTCGTCGGTCGCTGGATCGCCACCGTCACATTTGTCGTGCCTGATGGTGCCGTCGTTGGCGTGACTCCCCCCGACACCCCAAATTGTCGCCTCTTTGCCCAAATGGGCTTGGTTAGCTCGACACCACCTTGTGAGGCTGTCGATATCGTGGCTGGGGTGGGGCTGGCTATTTGAATGGCTAGCCCTGTGCCTAGCTTATCCCTTTTCCCCGATCGGCAAGTGCCTGCCTAGGCTGGTCGTTTGCACGACTAACTGCATAGGGTGCAACATCCCTTGGCTAGGCGTTTGCACGCCTAGCCCGATGTCGCTGATAGGCTTGGATGAAACCCCCAACAAGTTGTTTGAATAGTTCGTTGTCATGGCCGGGGGCACCATCAGTCAGGAATTTGTGTGCCTGATGGGTGCGGCAATCGGTTCCGTTGTTTTCAGTTTGGTCTGAGCCAGTGACGACCCGATCGGTCCGATCATGCACCGGTTGGACTGTCGGCTCTGTTTCACACACCGGGCCTAGTTCAATCAATTTTGAGTTTCAATTTCGATTTTTAGTTCTCGGGTCCAATTTTCAAGTTCAATTACCCAGATGCCTAATTGTTTGACTTGAAAATTGATTTCCAAAAATATCATATTTATTTTAATTAATTTGATTAATTTAATTTTACTTGATCAAAATTAATTATTCAAGAAAATTCTTTAATCAAATTCTCTAGTTGAACAATTCTTATGACTACCTAATTTAATTCCACATCGAATAGATCGACTCAATTAAATTATTTCCAAAATCATAGAATTTTCTTCTGATTCAAATGCAACCCGATTGAGCTTTTGTTGATGTAGCAAATGGACCAATCAGACATATACAATTAGGCTCGAGTTAATTACAATTATGTCCTGAAGCATCGTTTTGATAATTCACAATTTACTTAATCATGGAGTCAGTCCACAAAAAGTGCCATGATTGAAACTCCTTATTATATACTCTTTACAAAAACAATTCATCTAACTGCTTTGTCCAATGATCTCGTCATGTGTGTGTTACCCTCATATGATATTCTTGATTCCTTTAAGTTAAATCCGTTCACTCAATACAATATTGTTTTATCTCATTGTCACCACTGTGTCTTTTTAATGACTAATATAATCATTGTTAACTATGACCATGATAAACTGCTCGTTCAAGAATGAGCAACCCATGACCACGCTTCATATTTATCAATTCACACAATACCGATAAGAGGATAACGTTAACTCTTTAATCGAGCTAGGAATTCCATTTTTCTTGGTAAAATCATGCCATACACAAGTCATGTACCCAACATATCGGTTATTGGCTCGATCAACTTTAGAGCATAAACCTCCACCTATATCAAAGCACATAAGTTACATACGTATGGACAGTGACTAACTTAGGATTTAGGTAAGTCACACCATGAACATTACAAGTGAATTAATTTACAAATGGATTCAAAATTAATTCAACTTGAGTATAGTCTAGTGTATCATTCTTTTAATGAGTACATTTATGTTTCTACCCGTGGAGTCAACTGCTTCGATAGCCAAGACTAGCCATCTCCTCGATTGGAATTGTAGACAACATAATAATATTTCTAAGTATTTGAATCAAATGAATCAAATGCTCATTTTGATTCTTTTACGAGATTACAAACTCGTTTAGATTATCTACTAAAATAAGTTGTCTTTCTCGAAATGTAAATGTTCTTGCAGTGCCACTTATCATCAGTTATAACTTAGAACTCCTTTGGGGCACCGTTTAACGCCAGTGAGGTGCAGTTGGGCTACCAACCTCACTGGTAACCTGTTTGGTTGAGCATTTCAGTGCAACCAAAATCAATTTTCACCACATTGATATCCCAAAAGCCAACTGAAGCTTTCAGCAGCAGTAAGTTCACTGGTGCAGCAAAGGTATTTTTAACAGACAAAAATACCCATACTTTTATTTATTATTTTACCATTTTATCCTTGAAATTTAAACTAATTTCTTTCTCAATCTTATTTTTTTTAGATTTGCCAGCCAAATTTTACTGATAACGGGAAAGAAATACCTCTGCTGCAAGCTGTGATTGTAAGTGTTAAGCATAAATTTATCCCTTTGGTTTCTTCTTGATGCTTTCTGTGTGTCATTTATTTTCATTCTTTCATTTCTTTACCCTTTTTTATGTTTTTATTTCTACTGGAATGTTGGGGGTCTATGCCTAACATTGAGATTTCTACTTGTATGGGTCACAAGCTAAGAAAAGACTCAGCCCTTCCTTTATTAATATTAATGACGTTTTTTCTACTTCTTTTTTTGATCTTGTGTCCGAAACCCATTCTGCCTCTCTATTTTAGAAAAGAGGCCGCATATGTCATTTTTGATAGAAGAATGAAAAAATTGACTCAAATCAAGGTTTTTGCTTTGGTGTAAAACATGAAAGCTTTTAATTTGGAAAAAAAATCAAGGTTTTTGCTTTGGTGTAAAACATAGCAGTTTGTTGGTGTAAAAATAAATCGGATAATCCATGGAAGCTTGGGGGCATCTTTTCAGACATTGTTAGGATGGTGACAGAGATTGGTTCGATGTTTTTCATAATGCGATTAGTGAAAAGAATGGCATGACAGATTCTTTAGCTAAAGTCGGAATGGAGAGGAGATCAATGTTTAACTCATGGTGGTAGTGGATTTTGCGAAAGGCTGAAGATATTAATGGGCAATAAAGCTTACTGTTTGATGGTTTTTGAGAGTTATGGACTTTGCATATAGGGACACCCTGTTATACTATTTGCTATTTGAAATTTGCTCAATTAGGTGGTTTTAGGCAGCGTTTCATTCAACATTCTTTTGCATTTCTGCTTGAAATGGTTTTACTTTGTAGTTGCCTTTTGGTGTTTTATGGCCTTTTTGACTGTTGTTTTTTGGTGCTTGTTAGGATGCTTGTCTTGGGTGTATTTGTGCATCTTTATTGCACATTTAGGTGTTTCATCTTTCGCTTAGGCAGCAGTGTTGTTGAGGCTTCAGGGTGTTGCGTTTGTATAACTTTTGGTTTAATCTCCCGTTTTGGGGTTTTAATAAAACTTTTAATTTGCCAAAAAAAATCAAGGTTTTTGCTTCCATTATAAATTAATGCAATTTTGAAACATAAGGAATGAACTCCACTTTTTTATTCCTGCACTGTCATCGTATATTAGTTGAAATTACTACCATCTTAAATAATTAGTTATACTATGAGATTGATGCCATAACCTTGAGTGATTAAATGCATGCTTTTTTGGGACTAAAGTAACAAGTTGATGACTAGTGTTGCTAAGAAAAACCAAACTGCTCAAGTTTGGTTACACTTTTGAAAAGATAGTCACTACACCAAAACAGACATTTAGCGGCGTTTTTAGTGGCATTTTGATAAAAAAACGCCGCAAATATTATACATTAGCGGCATTTTGAAGAAAACGCCGTAAAAAGTTGAGCAATAGCGGCATTTTTATCCCAAACGCTGCTAAAGATATGAACATTAGCGGCGCTTCTGAAAAAATGCCGCTAAAGATATGAACATTAACGGCGCTTCTGCAAAAACGCCGCTAAAGATATGAACATTAGCGGCGCTTTTGTAAAAACACCGCTAAAGATCTGAGCATTAGCGGCGCTTCTTTAAAAATGCCGCTAAATGATGAGTATTAGTTGCGCTTCGCCAAAAACGCCGCAAAAATTTTAATCAATACGACGATGTTTTGTAGTTGAGCTAGTTGGTAGATCGAGAATTAGTGGCGTTTTTCGTTAAACGCCACAAAAATAATTAATTTAAGGGTTATGATTTTAGGGGTTGGCTATTAGGCTTTAGGGGTTAGGGTTATTAATAAAAAATAATTTATTTTAGGGTCTATGTAAGCATTAACATTCTATTTTAATTACTTTTGTCCCTTATAAAATTTATATTTAGGGTTTAGCCATTACAAGAAAATAGACTCTATATATATATATTGTTTAAATTATTTAATTTATTTATATATATATATATATATATATATTAAAATTATAATTATAGTTTAAATTATTTAAAAGATAATAGATAAACTTTATATATATTAAAATTAAAAAATTAGTAACCCATGCATCTCAGAGAGAAACAAAATTAATTAGTAAATTGAAAATGTTATTTAAATTTCTTAAAATATTGAAAGAATATAAAATATTCAAAATTTATCTAAATAATTTAGGGTTTAAGGTTAAACCACTAAGGGTACTTTAGTGGTTTATATGGGTTGACTAGGGTTTCGAGTTCAGTATTTTAAGATTTAGTGTTTAGAGTTTATGATTTACGGCTAGTCTTAGGATTAGGGTTAGTTTTGGCTTGGGTTTATGGGTTTGTGGGTGTATGGTTTAAGGTTCATGGGTTTAGGGTTTATCGAATGAAGACAGGATATCAAATTTGATATAATCATTAAAAAATTATAAAAATATATGCTATAAAAATCTGATTGTGTATCTTATCCCTATCCATAAACCCTAAAACCTTAAATCTTAAATAGTCTAAACCCTAAACTCTAAACCATAGATCTAGATTCTAAACCTTAAATCATAACTCTAAATACTCGACCATAAACCCTTAAACTACAAACACTAAACCATTAACCATTAAACTCCAAAATATTAAACCCTAAAAACTCTAAACCTTGAAACTTTATTTTATAGGGATATATATTGATGTGTATACATGTAGATATTAATGTAAAATCTTATGTTTATAATAATTAGTGGAAGCACTTAATATTGATTAAAAAGTTTATTATAATTTAGAAATTATAATAAATTATAAAATTTGATTTTGCTGTAATAAATAAATTATAATAAATCAAAAATTATAAAAATAATTACCTAATTATTCTCTATTTTACGCACAAACCTGATCGAAATTTAATTAAAGTTAATGTTTGCGATTCTATCAATTTAATCTTAATTTTAAAAATTCAACAAATTTAACTCATAACTTTACACATCCTGTTAATTTAATCTTTATTCTTAAAAACACAAAATTTAAAAACCTAAAAACTTTGAAAAATATATATATAAATTTGAAAGTTTAATTTCTATAAAATATATACAAAACTAAAAAATATTTATAAGTAAATGAATATCCATTTTTCAATTTTCTAACATGAAATTTATTTATTAAAGAATAAATCTAATAAATAAAAACAATACTAATAAGTTAGCATTAGTGGCGTTTTTAATAAAAAGCCGGTAATATATGAAATATTACTGAACGACGTCGTTTTCTACTGAATGTTTAGTGGTGTTTTCGTCAAAACGCCGCAAAAGGTTGTGTTTTACCGTATTTTAGCCAAAAAAAAGCCGCTAATATATATCAAGTGTTTACAAAACGGTGCCGTTTTGATGATTTGTTATTAATGGCATTTTAGTAAAAATGTTTCAAATATGTATTATGCGTGTTATTAGTGGCGTTTTAGTAAAAACACTGCAAATATGTATTATGTGTTAAGGAAACGACACTGTTTTCCATTCTTATTAGTGGCGTCTTTAATAAAACGCCACAAATATGCTGTCAACACCATTTTTAAATCGAAGTTTTGATTTAACGGGAATCGATTTTAAAAATATAGAAATGGAGTCGCCACTGATCTTTTATTCGAGGTGTGATCGGATCACCTTAAGATGGATTATTTTAATAAAACATTTTGATTTATTAAAACAATAATTTTGGACTACGAAATCCAAAAAAGGGGTTCGGGAGTCGGTTACGCACGAGGAAGGATTAGCACCCTCGCAACGCCCAAAATTGGTACCAAATTGATTAATTAATGTCTTGATGTCGAAAATTTGAAAAGATTCTAGATTACGATCCATTTACTTAATATATATTGGGACAGAATCATATTGGATGCCTAAGCTTCCTATCTCGAAGAAATAAAATGTCGTACTCAGTAAGTTAGGGCACCACATCTTATATTCTCGAAATTAGGTTTATCTTTCGACATTCAATACTCGTAAATTTTAAAAATAAGAAGGATATTCAATTATTTGAGTCAAATGAAAAATTGCAACCCAGTAAGTTAGGGCACTATTTCTCAAAATTCTCGAATACGGAATATTGCCTTTGTTCTTTTGAAATTCTTATCTCGAGATGACGAAATATCACACTCAGTAAGTTAGGGCCCAATATCTCAACTTCCCAAGCATAAATTTTTTATTTAAAATCATGCGTTTAATTTAAGAGAGAAAGGATACTCAGTTACAAGGTTTTAAACGAAGAGAATCGAAACTCAGTAAGTTAGAGCACGGTTTTCTTGAAATCGCTAAACACGAGCATTGCCTCATTTTTATTTTTTCCTTTTTTTAAAAAAAACTTTGAGTAAAAATGATTTTTTTTTACAAAAAAAAAAAGAAATGACATTAAAACACTATATTTTTCATAAGATGCAACGAAATACTAATATACGAAACTGACATTATTACAATAATGAATCACAAATAAGTAATGACTACGAATTAATAAATTACAATTCATGTTAGCAACAATCATGTAATGCAAGTAACAACTGAAGGAAGTAGAATAATAAACATACATGTATATAATATGAAATACATCACAATTAATAAATTGATGCATAATAGAATAATATTACGAGTACAGGCTTAAATTATAATTTATGCGAATGAACAATGACTAAAAGCACAAATTTTACACAATCAAGAAGCAATATACAAATTGGATCAAATTGATATAACGTACAAGTTATGGGGGCGAATTAAAGAACAAGGCAAATATTTTATGGATTTGATTAAAAAATAGCATAGGAAAGGAGAGTTAAACGCATAAATATTCCTTAGCATCAGGACACGCGATCTTAGCCGCATCCGGGTCGAGTCATCGGGTTTGGACCAGAACGGTGTCGTTTGGGGGCTATCGTCATAAGCCAAAACTGAACCGTATTGCTAAGAGGTTTAAAACTAAATAAAACGATTTAGGTTTCATTTACTCCTCTCGAAACTGAAACCCTAAGCCTCTCTGCTATCATTTTCACTCTCCGCCGCAACTAGAACTCCCTCCGTTTACCACTATATCGCCATCATAACCGGTGAAGAGTAGCACACTAAGGAATAAAACCCCACTGCTTACCACCAAATCGCTATCATGACCAGCTGACAAGCAGTATACTAGTGGTCCGATCTACTTTGAGGATAACGATCTTAAATCCTCGCCCATTAACCCACATCTAACTCCAATTGCGACGGAGTAGATGAAGATTGAGCGTTCGGCCCAGGTAAACTCTCTTCCCTCTCTGTTATTTATTATATATCAATGAAGAAAAGAAAAAGATACAAAAATGGATTCAAAAAACAGTCGAAAAGATGGAATCAAAAAGCAACCTCTTGTTTGAATCTCTGCTATTGATTTTCGAATTGCTCTGAATGTGTGCGTATTAATATTCTCACTGTCCTCTTTACAGTGTTTCTCTCTCGACTTTTTATAGTTGAATGTTAAAAAAATAAAGAAAAATCAAAAATACAACAATTATCTTTTTTTCTGTGTTTTTCCTTGCTGTTGTTTCTCTACTATTAGTTTGTAGGTACAGACGTGGCCAAGACGCAGAGGTCGTACGACACTGATGCACTGGAGGCAGTACGGAGGCACTCTGGTGAAGGCTTGCGTGGGTGGAGTACATGGGGCATGCGGGGATACGAACGGTCATGCGTGTGAAGGCACGCACAAGGGAAGCTGAGGCGGTGCTGGAACATTCTAGAAGCCCTCTGGAGCGTCAAACGTATTGGGCCACTTGGGCGGTTCAAAATTTGGTTTTTAGTATGTCTGTAAATGGGTTAAGGGTTAGGTTTAGGATTGGGCTGGTTGGTTTGTTGTTTTTGGCCTGTAATAGAAGGACTGCTTATTGGACTTTTGATAAATTATTTTTTTTGATATTTTTGTTTAGTTTTAATATGGGCCCAGGAAAATTTTGGGCTTACAGCTGCCCCTCTTTGCTCATTGTCGTGTAACGAGAATGGAGCAAAGATTTTAAAAGGACGAAATTTTCCCGGTCTGGTCGAATTTTCATTCAGTGCTTTTCTTCTTCGAGTAGCTTTATTCCATCCCACCATATCTTTAAGGGCATGAAAACTAGCGCTTCGAGCCAATTCGATGTAATTTCCTGGAGAAGAGATTTATAGCTTCAATCTGCTCCGTCGGAACTTCATGGTGATAATAATTCAGAAAGAAGAGATTTGTAACTTTGATCTTCCTGTTGAAACTTCTTGAAAATATAGGTTGATCCTCAATACACTCAGGGAGGAGGGATTCGTAACTTTGACCCGCTCCACTGGGACTTCGAGGTGATAAGAATCCAGAGAGAGGAGATTTGTAGTTTCGATCTTCTCACTAAAACTTCTCGAAAATAAAGGTTGATCCTCAATACACTCAGGGAGGAGGGATTTGTAACTTCGACCTGCTCTGCTGGGACTTCGAGGTGATAAGAATCCAAAGATAAGAGATTTGAAATTTTGATCTTCTCATTGAAACTTCTCAAAATAAATGTTGACCCTCAATAACCTCAGGGAGAAGGGATTTGTAACTTCGACCTGCTCCACTGGGACTTCGAGGTGATAAGAATCCAAGAGAAGAGATTTGTAGCTTCGATCTTCTCACTGAAACTTCTCGAAAATGAAAGTTAATCCTCAATACACTCAGGGAGGATGGATTTGTAACTTCGATCTACTCCACTGGGACTTCAAGGTGATAAGAATCCAGAGAGAAGAGATTTGTAGTTTCGATTTTCTCACTGAAACTTCTCGAAAATGAAGATTAATCCTCAATACACTCAGGGAGGAGGGATTTGTAACTTCGACCTTCTCCACTGGGACTTTGAGGAAATAAGACTTGTATGGCCTCGATCTACTCCTACAACTTTAGGATTGCTAGATCTGCTGTCTTCGATCTGCTTTGCTCAGGAAAGCAAGATCTTCGAATTCACTCATGTGACAACGTCCTCTAGGGGACCTGTGCTGTAAAATTAGTTTTGTGTTTATGCTTATACAAAATGGTTAGGATGCAATGACTAGAATGAATCGAATGCTCCTAACTAAATGTATTATGGATGACACTTGCATGAATGCAAAATGATAATGGTTTTTTTACAAAGATTAGGATGCAATAATTGGAGTGAATCAAATGCCCCTAAATAGATGTGTCTTATGGATGACATTTACGTGAATGCAAAATGAGAATGATTCTTTTCAAATGTTTAAAGGCATCCTTGTTCGTATCCTGTCATCCTTGTTTGGCTGGTAATTTGACCCCAAACTCAAAGGAACCACTACTTTGCCCAACTGATTTGCCCCCATTGTAACTTCAATGTTTATTCTTTCATACCTCGAAGGCATAAGATTTGTATTATTATACTGCCACTTGATGTGTCTTTAAAATAATCTGTTACACCATTCTCTAAGTGTTTAGTCTGAACACAGAATTTCATCTTTGAGAACAATCTCCTTCTAATTGTTTGTTTGTTAAAGCCTCACCTCTACCGTGGTACTTTAAAAACAAAGAGATCATCACTATATAGACACCCTCTTCCCTGATATTATCAATCCCTTGGACCTAGTGAGTTTTACACAATAGTCCTATTTTGGGCTCTTGTATTATTTAGAAACTTCTAGAGTAATATATGGAACTTCTTCTATAAAAGTATTATTAGTTCATCCATCATTATTTCAATGCGACATGCTTGCATAAAGGTAATAACAATAGATGAAAATAAAATTGGTGTGAAGTAAAGCTTAAGAAAAATTATCAAAAGAACTTAATCACAAATGCTCGTCTAAAAAAGAATAGAGTATTCAAAGACAGCACATTTAAAAATCCCTACTATGGGCCCTCTAGATATCGCAGCCTGAGCTTCTTTGCTGAGCGTCTGGAAGACTATTTTGAGTCCGAAATGTGTTTAGGAGATCCTAAGTACTTTGTCGGTGCAACAAGATGTAACATACCCTTTCCTTGTTAATTCAAATATAGCAGGATCACCATATGTCATAATTTGAGCCGCATTTTTTAGGTTTTCAACTCAAATCCCCTTTGGTCTCAAAGCGCCCTTTGCGGGTTTTCGCCTTGACCTCTCCGTTTTTTTTTTGAAAGTCTCAAAGTGCCCTTTGCGGGTTTTCACTTTGGCCTCCTCCCTCTTCAAGAATAGTATTTCTTGAGTGAATCCGAATTTATAGGATTGGGCAAGTTTTTCCCATCCATTTCGGCCAAGATCAGTGCTCCTCCGGAAAAAGCCCTTTTCACCACATAAGGTCCTTCCCAATTTGGCATCCACTTCCCTCTGTAATCCTTTCGTATAGGGAGGATCTTTTTCAAAACTAGGTCTCCCTCATGGAATTCTCTTGGACGAACCTTTTTATCATAAGCCCGCATCATTCTCTTTTGGTACATCTGACCATAACGGATAGCCTTTAGCCTTTTTTCTTCGATCAAGTTCAACTGATCATATCTAGACTGGATCCAATCTGCTTCATCTAACTTTAATTTTGTAAGACTCGAAGGGATGGAATTTCAACTTTGATGGGTAACATTGCTTCCATTTCGTAAACTAACGAGAAAGGAGTTGCCTCGGTAGAGGTCCTGACTAACGTTCGATAAGTATAGAGAGCAAATGGTAGCTTCTCGTGCTAATCCTTATAAGTTTCAGCCATTTTCCCTATAATTTTCTTAATGTTTTTATTAGCTGCTTCCACTGCACCATTCATTTTTGGACGATATGGTGACGAATTATGGTGTCTGATCTTAAATTGACCGCAGACCTCCGCGATTATACTATTGTTTAAGTTTAACACATTGTCAGATATAATCTTCTTGGGCATTCCATGTCGACATATGATTTCCTTTTTTAGGAATCTGCTGACTACCGACTTGGTAACACTGGCATATGAAGCCGCTTCTACCCATTTAGTAAAATAATCGATAACTATGAAAATAAATCGATACCCATTTGAAGCTTTTGGGGAAATCGGCCTGATGAAATCCATGCCCCACATGGAGAAAGGCCATGGCGAAGTTATAACATGCAATGGTGAAGGAGATACGTGAATTTTGTCCTAATATATCTGGCATTTGTGACATCTCTTGGCATAGTTAATGTAGTCACCTTCCATGTTTGACCAATAGTATCCAAATCTCATAATCTGTCTAGTCATTGTAAAGCCGTTAGCGTGAGTCCCACAGACACCCTCATGTACTTCTTCCAAAATCTTCTTAGCTTCAATAGTATCCACGCACCTCAAAATTACTTGATCCTTTACAGGACCTCTCCATCCAGGACATAATCACAGGCTAGCCTTCTCAATTTCCTTTTGTCATTTTCTATTGCTTGATTAGGGTATTCACGGCTCTTCACATATCGCAAAATGCTATGATACCAAGGATGCTCATCTCTCCTCTCTTCTTCGTCTATATTACAACAGTGGGCCAGAGCCTCACAGATACTCATTTGGATGGGCTTCATACTTTCATGCTTATTTACTCTGATAATAGAAGCTAATGTAGCCAAGGCATCAGCCATCTGGTTTTCATCACTCGAGAAGTAAAAGAATGTGATATCCTCAAACCCTTCAATCAACTCTAGAATTAACTTTTGGTAGCTGATCAATTTGGGATCCCTCATTTCCCATTCTCCTTTGAGCTGATAGATCACCAATGCGAATCCCCATATACCTCTAGTACCCTAACTTTGTAGTCTATGGCCGCTCAAATTCCCATAATACAAGCTTCGTATTCTGCCATATTATTTGTGTAATCAAAGTCCAATTTGTAAGTGAACGGGTAATGATCTCTATTTGGGGATATTAGGACTACCCCAATTCCATTACCAACGGCATTTGACGCTCCATCAAAGTTCAACTTCCAAGGACAATCTTCTAGAGTACCTCCCTCCGTAGCTGCTACAAACATCAAATCCTCATTGGAAAATTAAAGTTCAAAGGTTCGTAATCGTCTAGCGCTCTGCTGGCTAGAAAGTTTGCTATTGCACTTTCTTTCACAGCCTTCTGGCTCACATAGACTATGTCGAATTCAGAGAGCAAAATTTACCATCGAGCCATTCTCCCATTTAAGGCGGTTGACTCCATCACATATTTAAGAGGATCTAGTTTCGAGATTAACCAGTTGTATGGTACAACATGTGCCGCCTCAACCTTCGAGTTGTCCAAATTAAGGCACAACACAATTTTTCAATTGGCGAATATCTCATCTCACACTCGATAAATTTTTCTTGAGGTAATATATCGCTTTTCTCTTCTCCACGAGTCATCATCTCGACCCAAAGACACATCCCATAGAGTGATCAAACACTTTGAAATCTGTGATTAGCGACTTATCTGGGTAAGGGGTGATAAGACTGGAGGATTCGACAAGTACTGTTTGACCCTATTGAAAGCTTTCTAGCATTCATTATCCCACACACCTGGATTATGTTTCTTCAGAAGACGAAATATGGGATCGCACCTTTCGGTTAACTGTGAGATAAACCGAGCAATGTAATTTAACCTCCCAAAGAAACCTCAAACTTCTTTCTAAGTGCGTGGTGGAGGCAATTCTTGTATAGCCCTGACCTTATCTGAGTCAACCTCGATTCCATTTTTTTGACTATAAAGCCCAACAATTTACCCGATCTAGCTCCAAAAATACATTTCGTTGGATTGAGTTTCAGTTGGAATTTTCTTAATCTCAGGAATAGTTTCCTTAAAACTTGGATATGTTCTTTTTCTGTTCTAGACTTCGCAATCATGTCGTCCACATAAACCTCAATTTTTTTATGTATCATATCATGGAATAAAGTCACCATAGCTCTTTAGGATGTAGCTCCCGTATTTTTCAACCTAAACGGCATCACTTTGTAACAGAACGTACCCCACAGTGTTATGAAGGTAGTCTTTCCCATATCTTTAAGATGCATTTTTATCTGATTGTACCCCGAGAATTCATCCATAGATGAAAACAACGAGTAGCCCAATGTGTTATCCACTAGAGTATCAATATGAGGTAAAGGAAAATTATCCTTTGGGCTAGCCTTATTTAGGTCTCTATAATCCACACACATTCGTACATTTCCATCTTTCTTAGGGACAGGCTCTATGTTGGCTACCCAATCTGAGTATTTGACCTCTTGCAGAAATCCGGTATCAAACTGCTTTTTGACTTCTTCCTTTATTTTTAGCACAATATCCGGTCTCATCCTTCAGAGCTTCTGCTGAACTGGCTTGCAGTCCTCTTTTATGGGTAGGCGATGTACTACAATATCGGTGCTTAAACCAGGAATATCTTCATACGAACATGCGAAGATATCTTTAAATTCTTGTAGTAACTTGATAAGATCCTGTCTTATTTCTTCGGCCATACTCGTTCCAATCTTTACTACTTTCCCTTCCTCCAATGTCACAGTCTCTACTGTTTCCTTATGAGGTAGGAGTTATTTATCCTTCTGTTCTATCATTCTTAACAAGTCAGGAGATAAATTACTATTGTCATCTTCAAAATCCTGCGATCCTTCTAAACACATGTCTTGCTCAAAAGGATATTCTGAGTCCCTGGCAGCGTCACTCATGTCATTGATATCCGGGGACCTATTGTAGTTCAAGAGAATATGGAAAGAATGAATGAATTTATGAATGGTTATTTGTATGTATAATAATTATGAAAGAATGATTTGAAGGAATCACAAAATAAAGAAAAGAATGGAAGAATGTTTGCTTTAAATGATAGCAAAATTGTACTTCATTAATATAATAATGTTTGAACATGCGCCTATTTCACAAAAAAAATCTTATTGCTTTTAGGCTTAAAGCAATAAGTGTGTTCTAAACATTACTCTAAATAAGCTTTAAATACTACAGGGATTTCCTCTGCAGTCCAGTTGTCTAAAACGCTTCCTGGTTCATAAGGTTGAATATCTGATAGGGTCCTTTCCTCAATGGCCTCCTAGGATATGGCACTAATGCAGACATCACACAATATTGCTACAATATCCTCTTCCTTTAGCGCATTCAGCTCAGCATGAATTACCTCTCCCGACACAAATGTTTTAGAAATGTGTGGGATTACCATGGGTTCCCATTTGGTTTCCTCACCCCTCAAATGGGCACGTTTTCTTTCTTGCCTTTTTTCTAATTCTTTTTTTTTTTTGTCTTGCATTTGGCCTAAATCCTAAGCCAAAGCGATCTTGTTTCTCTCTCAAGATTGGGGCCACAACTCTCCCCTGAAGATACTTTCCAAGTCCTCTTCCTGGTAAAGCCTATTTTCCTACGGTTATTTTCAGTCCCATTCTGGTGGTCTTGGAGATTCTTGGTATCGAGATTCTATTTCCTTCCGTAATGAAAGTCACATTCACGAACTCGAGAGACTGAAAAGAACATTTAGTTGTCTCATCATTTATCTCCAAGTACGGCATCTCACTAGTCACAGATGCAATAATGTCCTCCTCGATCTTTATCATTATCAACCGATCATCCGCTACCAAATTTAATTTTTGATGTAATGATGAGGGCACTGCCCCTGAAAAATGTATCCACGGTCTCCCTAGTAAGCAGTTATAGGAAGGCTTGATGTCCATTACCAAAAAATCCACCTCGTAAGTGGTTGGGCCAATCAATAGGGGTATCTCAATACTTTCCAACACTTTTTCCGTGTCATCAAATGCCTTCACTATGCTTTGGCACTCTTTCATGTGCAAACTGTCCACCGATAATCTATTTATAATGGACGAGGGTAACATGTTTAACGTCGACCCATTGTCTATCAAGACCTCTGGTAGAACATCTAGTGGTAATATGCAAAGCCTTGGTGGATCCTCTAGCACCCGGTGGTATCTCGTCGTCATTAAAATAGATGAAGTTGTCAACACTTATGTTACCAATCAATCGATCTAGTTTATTAACCGAGATATCATTGGCGACGTAAGTCTCATTCAAAACTTTCATCAACACGTTCCTGTGTACCTCCGAACTCTGAAGCAAAGCCGACATAGATATGCATGCTAGTTGTTTATGCAGCTATTCTACAACACAATATTCATTATGTTTCAGAAATTTTAGGAACTCCTTAGCTTATTCTTCTTTCACTGGTTCCTTGATAGGCGACTCAGGCTCGACTGATTTTTCTTTCTCCTGCTCTACCATTAGAGCTTTCCCTTTTGTCAAGTCATAGCGTCTCCCGCTACGAGTATGAGAACCTACATCTAAATCCTCCTTTGAAGCACTAGCTGAATTTTCTTTCTCTGGGACTGCCATATTACACTCATAGTTTCAAGGAACCTTCTTACTGTCTTTATAAGCAAAGGTAACGGGCCTTCGATTATCACTTTCGGCGCTATCTGAGTCCCCACCTTATTGCTTTTGGGACGCAAATAATGATCATTGGAAGATTTACTTTCGCACTCTTTGCTGTTGACTCTAACGCACATACGCTCCTCTCCTCTATGCCTTCGCCATAAAATTCAACTTCTTTATTGTTCATTAAATTTTGTACCTAAGTTCTAAATTCCCCACAATTCTAAATCTCATGCCCCAATTCCTGATGGTACTCACAATAATTTATCAGCTTTCCCTAACTCTTTTCCGCAACAATTAGTCCCTGCTAACCATTTCTTTCCAGACCGATCTTAAGGGAGTCTTAACCTCCGCGACACTTGTCTTGATTCTTTTTTTTGAAATTTCGTGAATTACGTTGACCCTATTATTAGCATGATTGGGTAATGGGTTTACTATGTTTGGCATCTCCTCTAACTCCACGACACCCATATTGATAAATTTTTCCACCAATTTCTTAAAGGTAAGACAATTTTCTATTGAATGCCCCGTGATCCCCGTATGGTATTCACACTGTGTATTCGGGTCATACCACTTGGGATACGGAAGGTTGTATTGGTTTTAAATGATAAGGAGACACAATATGCGAGTCGAATAGAGTTTGATACATCTCCTTATACATCATTAGAATCGGTGTGAATTGGAGTTTCTCATTGTTTTATCTTGTAGTGCCAGATTCTTTCTTGGACGATCCTTGATGCTCGGTGGCCACTGCTTTTGGTTAGTTAACGGTAATTGACTTCGAATACCCTATGCTTGTATTATTCACTTCGCTTTCTTTCCTCCTTGTGGTCGTTCTTTTGTTACTTTCCCCCGCATTAATCTTTTTGCTCTTTATAGCATTCTCGATCATCTCTCCAGTCATTACGATGTCTGAAAAACTCTTGGTTGCGCTTCCTAGCATATGCGTGATAAATGGGGCCTTCAGCGTATTGATAAAGAGCATTGTGGTCTCCTTCTCCAAAAGTGGTGGCTGGACTTGGATGGCAACCTCCCTCCACCTCTGCGCATACTACCAAAAACTCTTGCTTGGTTTCTTCTCCATGTTTTGTAGGGCAATCCTATTAGGGGTCATATCCGTTACATGACTGTACTGCTTCATAAATGCCTGTGCTAGATCCCTCCAAGAACCAATTTCAGTACAGCTCAATTGATTATACCATTTGGCTGCTGCTCCGACCAGGCTATCCTGGACGCAATGTACCAACAGTTGGTCATTGTTAATATACCCAGTCATTCTTCGACAAAACATAGTTATATGAGCTTCGTGGCAAGTGATTCCCTTGTATTTTTCAAACTCTGGCATCTTGAATTTGTTGGGAAGTATTAGATCTGGCACCAAACTTAGATCTTTAGCGTCAACTCTCCGTTGCCTATCATAACTTTCCATAGCCCTGAATTTGTCCTCTAGCCATTTGCAATGCTCTTTTAGCTATTTTGGTAATTCAGACTTTGCATTTTCCTCTTCCGTTGCCTCATCAAGGTCGGGAATAATAGCATTAATCGGATGGTCTACTAGATTGAAACCTGATCCAGCTTGGAAATTTGGCGGTATCAAAACACCTTCTTGAAATTGTTGAGGTTTAATTATGACGGATGTCTTTCGTAGATGCACTTCAAGATGTGTCGGGGTGAGACTCGGGAGAGATAGTCGCTCCTCACTATTTTTAGCAGTGTTAACCATGGGGGCTTTTCCTTTATCTGCCAGTAATTGAGTTAATTGGGACATCATGGTTTTTTACGATTCCATCATCCGATCCATTATATCATGCTGGATCTTAACAAGCTGCTCCTGCATTTGCAGCTGCATCTCTTTTTGGAGTTGTTCAAGCTTCTCTATTCTCTGATCCATATTTTTTGTTTTCTTTCTTGTGCCGTAGGGATGCGTCTCTAGTAATGTTTTGCTGGTTTCAGGTTGCTAAAATAATTTTTTTACTCTAATTAGAATCTTTTAATGACTTTTGATGCATATGAATGAAATGAATGACAAATGCAAATGCATGAAATGTGAAAGAATTCGATTCTAATTCAATTCCATTTAGGAAACTTTATTTGAAAACAAATCTCTTTACATAAAGTGGATTACAAATATGGCCTTGCTCTAACACCTAAGGCTTTAATCTTTGTAAGTAGGGAGGCTAATTCTTGTCCATGATCTGACCGTGTCTCAAACCGTATGCTCAATATATCAGCTTGTAAGGCCAAAGTCTGTAAATATTCGGCTATCTCTCGCATCTGGGTTACAGTTTCCCCCATAAGGTAATCTCTATCTCTGACTTGATTCTGGGAATGGTGAAGCTCCTCTTCCCTTCGTTCTTCTTTTGCCTCTAAAGACTTGATAAGGTTTTGGCAATTTAGCAAAGCCATTTCTAATTCTTCGATCTTCTTCTTCATTTCCCCTATTTGGCTCAAACTTGCTCTTAATTCTTTCATCGAGTTGCGGCTTCGATGATGATGGAGGGATCTCTTGAGTTTCACGACTCTATCCTTTAACTTGTTTTATTCACTTTGGCCTTTTGAGAGGCTCTTTTCCATAAGTTCATTTCGTGTTTGTGCCTCTCTGAAATTCTTCTCCCATTGATTAGCTTTAACCCTTTCACCTTGAATTTCCTAACGCCATTGATCAGGAGTTTTTCTTAAACCGGCGGTCCTCATTGATAGCCGTATCTTCTTATAATCAGTCTTTAAGCTGTTGAAATCCTCTTCAACCCGTTCTTTTCCTTTTCTGAATTTCTCTGCCTTTGCCTTTTGAACGTCAACATCTAACCCTAAATGCATCTTCTCTTCCTCTAATTGCTCTATTCTCTTTTCCAGCTCTTGATTCTTTTTTCAAAATCTTGTTTTATTATCTCCAATTCGGACGGGACAACTCGTAGACAATCCTCTATTGATCGAGCACTCTCTGAACTCGGTCCAGGTATATTATTATTAATCCTTTGGCTGAACCAATTATTATACTCAGGTGTCGTCATAAAACCTACTAACAATCTCTTCATATGGCGAGTCTAGTTCCAAGCAGCGAAAATCTCTTTGATCTTCTTCTTGTAATCATCTCCTTTAAATATGAACTTGTATTGCACGCTAGGCCATGAGTTACCGGTACAAACTACCTTAACCCGTATTGTCTTAGTACAAGTAAAGGAGCATAACCGCAGCTCCCCAAACCCCGAGCAAAGGAAACCAACTGAAACTTCCGCATCGAAACAAAATCTCACTGGACACCAACCAATGAGCTCTCCATTGAGCATCCTCTTCTCGAAGATTTTGAAGAAGTATGGTCCAATTTTCCTCTAACAACTCGTCTCTTCTTGGCGTTGTGGCTATTTCTTTCAATGGAGAATAACTATCAATGAAGACACGACAAGAGATCCTATCCACTTTCCAGAAATGGCTGTGGAACCAAACTAGTAACAATACGCACATCCTATGAACCTGCCCTCTTCAGATCTTCTATAGGTGCTTAATGACCTAAAAGTCTCGACCAAGATTACAAAACCGGAGTGATCCCTCTACTGAGTCGATCGAATAGATCTTTGACCGCCACATCTATATGTCCTAAAACCCTAAGAAACAACATCAATCCATAGATGCTCAATGCAAAGACATCGACTTTCTTTTTCTCATCAGGATGAGCCAAAATCAAATCCCTCAAGCTCCTCCATGGGATGCATTTATACTCGCCATTTTGCTTTATCCTGGCTGTTATCCATTGTTCGCTCATTCCCATAACACTCATTAACTTCTTCCAAAAGGCTGGGACATAAGTAGCTTTCGAATAAATTCTATCCTTTTGGGCTCTTGGATAAAGTAATAGAGCGGTGTATTCCTCTACGATTGGCACCAAATCCACTCTCCCAAAGGTAAAACAGCTATAAGCAAGGTTCCAATATTGAGTGATAGCCCGAAATAACTGTTCGTCTACTTTGATATCCAGCAAGTACAGCAAATCCCCATAACTATGATAGAACAACCTCTTAGCCTCGTCATCCCATTGATACAATATTACTTTCAACTCTTGGAGATTGTTTTGTGTAACACTAACACGGGTGTAGTCCCATGACTCTAACTCATGTCCTGCAGCTAGGCTATCCCCCTGTTCTAATTGCGTTGTTTCTAACCAAATTCAGATAGCCGCGTTATCTTCTACTTTATTAAGAAAGTCATTTTCCATGTCGAGCTCCCTAATTTAGCAACCGAACCTGAATCGACACCTTTTTCTAATATGAAAATGCATGCAAAGCAATAAAACAAATAGTTAGTATGATATGAATGAAGTTCAAAGTATGTAAAAACATTCAAGCACCTATTAGGTGACCACTAGGGTTTATCACAACTCCATCTTGGTAGGCTCTTAAGGCCTTTTACATGTGGTTTGAGTTCTAAAGTCGAGGGTACCTAAACCAGCAGATTCCTCGATCCTCACCCATTATAGGCTTATACGGAATGAGTTCAGTTTAGGGGAATACATTTCCCTATGGCTGCACGGAGATGAAAATATCACGAAGACATAGGTGCGGATGTATTCTGGAAGCGATTCACTATCCTGCACGAAGGTGAAAACCTCACGAAGGAATAGTTTCTCACTTCCACTTAAGGGTGTGAACCGGCGGTCATGCAATATGATGCAAAAATATTTTACAAGATTTACATTAATCACAACAATATGAATGCAATAATAGGATTGTAATTTTTCAAATTAAATTTTCAATTTTCGACAAAAGGACAGAAATTAATCAATTTTACGGCTTGACTCTCTTTCAGGGTCCCCAGTGGAGTCACCAAGCTATCGAAACTATTTTTAAATCGAAGTTTTGATTTAACAGGAATCGATTTTTAAAATATAGAAATGGAGTCGCCACCGATCTTTTATTTGAGGTGTGATCGGATCACCTTAAGATGGATTATTTTAATAAAACATTTTGATTTATTAAAACAATAATTTTGGTCTACGAAATCTAGAAAATGGGTTTGGGAGTCGGTTACGTGCGAGGAAGGATTAACACCCTTGCAATGCCCAAAATTGGTACCAAATTGATTAATTAATGTCCTGATGTCGAAAATTTGAAAAGATTTTAGATTACGATCCATTTACTTAATATATATTGGGATAGAATCATATTGGATGTCGAATCTTCCTATCTCGAAGAAATAAAATGCCGTACTCAGTAAGTTAGGGCACCACATCTTATATTCTCAAAATTAGCTTTATCTTTCGACATTCAATACTCGTAAATTTTAAAAATAAGAAGGATATTCAATTATTTGGGTCAAATGAAAAATCACAACCTAGTAAGTTAGGGCACTATTTCTCAAAATTCCCGAATACGAAATATTGCCTTTGTTCTTTTGAAATTCTTATCTCGAGATGACGAAATATCACACTTAGTAAGTTAGGGCGTAATATCTCAACTTCCCAAGAATAAGTTTTTTATTTAAAATCGTTCGTTTAATTTAAGAGAGAAAGGATACTCGGTTACAAGGTTTTAAATGAAGAGAATCGGAACTCAGTAAGTTAGAGCACGATTATCTCGAAACCCCTAAACACGAGCATTGCCTCATTTTATTTTTTCCTTTTTCTTTAAAAAAACTTTGAGTAAAAAAATGATTTTTTTTTACAAAAAAAAAGAAATGACATTAAAACACTATATTTTCATAAAATGCAACGGAATACTAATATACTGAAACCGACATTATTATAATAATGAATCACAAATAAGTAATGACTACGAATTAATAAATTACAATTCATGTTAGCAACAATCATGTAATGCAAGTAACAATTGAAGGAAGTAGAATAATAAACATACATGTATATAATATGAAATACATCACAATTAATAAATTGATGCATAGCGAATAATATTACGATAGCAGGCTTAAATTATAATTTATGCAAATGAACAACGACTAAAAGCACAAATTTTACACAATCAAGAAGCAATATACAAATTGGATCAAATTGATATAACGTACAAGTTATGGGGGCGAATTAAAGAACAAGGCAAATATTTTATGGATTTGATTAAAAAACAGCATAAGAAAGGAGGGTTAAACGCATAAATATCCCTTAGCATCAGGAAGCGTGGATCTTAGCCGCATCCGGTCGGGTCACCGGGTTTGGACCAGGACGGTGTTGTTTGGGGGCTATCGTCATAAGCCAAAACTGCACCGTATTGCTAAGAGGTTTAAAACTAAATAAAATGATTTAGGTTTCATTTACTCCTCTCAAAATAGAAACCCTAAACCTCTCTGCTTTCATTTTCACTCTCCGCCGCAATTAGAACTCCCTCCATTTACCATTATATCGCCATCATAATCGGTGAAGAGTAGCACACGAAGGGAAGAAAAACCCCACTACTTACCACCAAATCACTATCATGACCAGCGACAAGCAGTATACTAGTGGTCCGATCTACTTTGAGGATAACGATATTAAATCCTCGCCCATTAACCCACATCTAACTCCGATTGCGACGGAGCAGATGAAGATTGAGCGTTCGGCCCAGGTAAACTCTCTTCTCTCTCTGTTATTTATTGTATATCAAAGAAGAAAAGAAAGAGATACAAAAATGGATTCAAAAAACAGTCGAAAAGATGGAATCAAAAAGTAACCTCTTGTTTGAATCTCTGCTATTGATTTTCGTATTGCTCTGTTATGTGTGAGTATCAATATTCTCACTGTCCTCTTTACAGTGTTTTTCTCTCGACTTTTTATAGTCGAATGTTAAAAAAATGAAGAAAAATATAAAAATACAACAATTATCTTTTTTTCTGCGTTTTTCCTAGCTATTGTTTCTCCACTATTGGTTTGCAGGTGCAGACGTGGCCAAGACGTGGAGGTCGTCACGACAATTGATCGCTACTGGAGGCGACGGAGGCGCTACCGGTGAAGGCTTGTGCGTGGGTGGAGCGCGTGGGGCATGCGGGGATACGAACGGTCATGCGAGTGAAGGCATGTACAAGGGAAGCTGAGGCGCGCTGGAACGTTCTAGAAGCCCTCTGGAGTGTCAAACGTATTGGGCCGCTTGGGCCAGTTCCAAAATTGGGTTTTTAGTGGGTCTGTAAATGGGTTAAGGGTTAGGTTTAGGATTGGGCTGGTTGGTTTGTTGTTTTGGGCCTATAATAGAAGGACTGTTTATTGGACTTTTGATAAATTATTTTTTTTGATATTTTTGTTTGGTTTTAATATGGGCCCGGGCAAATTTTGGGCCCTACAAATATGTTCGTTTTACTTATGTTATTAGTGGCGTTTTTGCCCAAAACGCCACAAATTTGAGAAAAAAACGATTGCGTTTTTGATATTTTATTTAGTGGCGTTTATTTAAAAGCCCCGCAATAGGGATAAATTTTACGGAAACGGCGTCGTTCTTTTTACATCCATTTTTATTACTCAAAATCCTTAAGTCATTTCGTCTGTTCCCCCATTTCTTCTAACGCCCGAAATCCCTAATTTGTTCATCCCCCTTTAGCATTCCCCTCTTAATCCCTAATTTCTTATTCAATTCTAGTACGAAATACTTCCCCAAATTGATTACTTCCCCCATCAGGTATTTATTTATTGTTTTTTATAATTTTGTATGTCGTCCCCCAATTTTTATTTGTTTGATTCTCAGCATCGATTTCTATTCCATTTTGGATGAGTTGATACATCGTCTTAGTCTCATTGCTTTTCATTACGAACACTCATACAAGGCAAGGACATTCATTTGTTGAGGTATTAATTTCTTATTCCAGTTTGTCAAAATTTTCAATGCTTGTTTTTAATAACGAAACGGTTGGGAGTTGTGGATTTCATCATCCAGTTTGTCCATGCTTTTCATTGTTTTAGGGTTCTAAAATTTTCAACAGATTGTACGATTAATATATTATTTATTGACTATGTTTTAAATTGAATGTGTATGTTATAAACCATCTCGATAAATGTTATAATGAGAAATATTTGTTAAAATTTCATTTTTTTCTTTCTCCTATAGAAATAGTTAAAAACTTTAATGTAATTTAAATTTTTAAGGTTTTTTTGTATTAAAATGTAGAACAAGATATTAAACTGGTCCACTAGGTTCTATTTGTCGTGGATTTTGGTATTCAAAGAAATATAAATTCTGTCTTTTCACATCTATTTTCTGAGGGTTTTTTGTCACTTACCTAAATTTGTTTTATGTTTTTTATTTTTGAATTCTAAGTTTCCCTCTGTTGTATTTTTGTTGTTTCATGACACGGTTCTTTCATTATCCTGAAATTGAAATCATGAAGCTTCCATTTATTTATGGGAATTGTAAGTCTCCCCCTTTTCTTCATATGTTCTAGCTTTTGGGATTTTGGTTCTTTCATGAAAAGGCCTTGAATTTTACCTAGTGCAATTGAAATGTTTGAACTTAAGGTATTATGCTTAGCTGAATATTGTTGGGCTAGGGTTATTGGGCTTTCGTTTCAGTGTTTAATTCAATGTTTATGGTTTTTTACAAGTGTTTTTTGGTTTATGGTTTTCATGTTTAGAAATTTTGTTTTGCTATGTGTTTGAAATTTATTGATGTGGTCTGTGAGTTACTTTTTTTGTTTTATGTTGTTTATTTTATGATGTTTATTTTATGCGGTTTATTACAATTTTCTAAATAAGAGAAGCTAAATTAAAAAAAATATAGGTGTTTGACAAAAATGACAGATACATTTCAGGTATGATTTTCACTTCAACTATCTTTTCTTTTTCACGTATTTTTTAGTTTAAGATATGCTTATTTTCTTTTATTTTTGTGCGCATTGTAGTTTTCATCTTTAGAACAAGTTTTCATATCTATGTTTCTTCCTTTGTTTTTTCAGTGTGTTTTTGTTATAGTTTTTGGTGTTCAGCTTTATGAAACACTTCTCCTATTCGATTTTTTGGTAGTTTATTGCCTATTATGTGTGTTATTTTTTCGTTTGTTTATTTCCCTTTGTTTTTTAGTTTATTGCATCTATGTTCATGACAGCTATATAAGTGGTACTGATACCTGGGTTTCTATGAAACCCAAAAGTAACTTTAAAATAGCCTCAAATACCAATAAACAATAAATGCAAACACCATTATTACTGGTATTTAAAAAGCAGAAATAATTTACAAAATTTATTTTGTTGAAAATAAATAATAAACGAAGTCTAATCCAGAATGTAATTTTTGAAAATAAACAACGCCCTTTTATTTTTTATGCATCTTTATTTATAGTTTCAGATATATACTTCGTTTTTCTAATATTTTAAGTTAGTTTTTGTCAGGATTTTTGTTGTTAGACTTCACGAAAAAGGATTAATTTATCAAGGTATATGCCAAAATTCCATTGCTTACTATCATGTTTCAATTTGCTAACTGATATTTAGCATGTTTACTTTCTCATTTGATCATAATTTTCTATCTTCCTTCTTTGCCTCAGCTGCCTATCATAGGAAAAGAAAAGAATGTCAATATTATCTTTCTGTGCACTAAAAATCTAGAAGAAATTATGATATCAAATGAAAAACAACAAAGAAAGACTAGTATTAACATTTAAAAGCAATTTTATATATCTTTTCCCCCTTAGAGTGTATTGATTTAGAAATACTGATGCTTCAATTTGACATCTAGTCTGAGTTAGTCATTGATTGGTTCAAACTTGGTAACATGGAATTGATGTAAATAGACTTTTCTGTACTTATTATTGTACATGTGCATATAGAATGTCTGGTCTGAAAATAGCTGAGCAAAAGACTGAAGGGAAGGAGGTTTTAATCATCCAAGCAGTAAATTTTTAATGGTGACAGATTATACAAGCTAAATCTTGTGTATGTCATGTTTTGGCATATGTGTTATGTTTTGGCAGTTAATTGGACACTTGGAAACTTTCCTATTGGATATTACAATGCAAATTTATATGGTTTGACATATTATCCAAGACCTAAAGTTTTTCTTTGACATGATTTGCTTGTGAAAGGAAGATAAATTATTTCCTTTGTTTCTTTATTTAAATAACAAAGATTTTTCTCAACCTTAAATGGCTTATTTTATTTATTATTGCATTTTTGTTCTGTCAATGATATTTCAAGCTTGAATTATCATTGAATGTATCTTCATTATTCTCTAATTATAATTACAACCATTACTTTATAACCCTATTCTGTATCTTGTCTATCTTTCTCGTGGTTGCGGGCTTCCATTGCTATAATTTTGCTGCAAACAGTAAGCAAATGTTTAAAAAAAATATTTAACATTTACTTGTGAAAAAGGTATTACCCAATTAGGCAAATATTCATTTTTTAGCACATTTATTTAATTAATATGAATTTTCTTTCACTACAAAGCATAATCATACTTATTCAAACTGAAATTTAAAATTTGTTTTATTGTTTTGACTTTATTTTATTGTAGTAAAGTGTGCCCCCCCCCCATTTGTAGGTTCCACGCTTCTGGTCTTGAGGTTCAAAAAGCTCTTGCTTGATATTTGTACATAAAATTCCAGCAGATATCAACACTTATACTTCCATTGGTAAAATGTTAACTTAAATTAATGTTGTTTGATATTATTTTTATTTTCTATTTTTTTTAAGTATTAGTGAGTTAATGTTGTTTGTCCAAATTGTCATCCAAAATCTTTGTTTATTATCTTGCTTGGTTGGTATATATATTATATTGTACTTAAAGTTGGTATATATTGCCTCATATCTCATTGTAAGATATATTATATAACAATGCCACGTCTTCCAAAAAATTATCCTACTTATTCAAAGTATATAAGCTAGAAACCTAATTCAAAGGTATAAGTGGAAACCTAACGGGTTGCCTTATATCTCATCGTAAGATATAACGGATCCTCCTCAGGTGTAACAATGCCACGCATGATGAATCTTTAAAAATTCTTGTCCAAATTGTTGTCCAATTTGTTGTTTATTATATTGTTTGAACTGCTATATATTATGTTTAATATGTTGTTGTTTATTATATTGTTACAACTGCTATATATTCTGTTTAATATGTTGATGTTTATTATATTGTTTGAACTGCTATATATTCTATCCAAATTGCTGTCCAAATTGCTGTTTATTATATTGTTTGAACTGCTATATATTATGTTTAATATGTTGTTGTTTTTATATTGTTTGAACGCTATATATTCGCCTAAATTGTTGTCCAAATTGTTGTTTATTATATTGTTTGAACTGCTATATATTCTGTTTAATATGTTGTTGTTTATTATATTGTTATATTTTTTTTACCATCAAATCATTTTTTGTTTATCATCTAATTTGTACTGTATTGGGTTTTATTTTTGCGAAATTATTCTGCTGAAGGAACGCTAAAATTTTGCATTAACTCTGCTGTATAAATGTTGTCTAATTTGATTTTTTTTAAACTTTAAACTTGTTGGAATGAATGGTAAATTGGAACGTACAAATTAGAGTATAAATGCTTGTTGAATTGGAGTATAAATGGTGTCCAAAGCATGGTAGGTTACTTAGGTTTTGTCGTACATAATTGTGAATAAAATAATATAATCTTTTGAAATTTAAATAAATTAAAAGTCTACTTTATTTTAATATAAAATCAAATTCTTTTTAAAAAAGTGTTTAAAAGATTTTTAAAGGAAAATTTATATTTTTACTCATTAATTTATTTTGGTTTGGGTGTTAATTACCTTATCTTCATTATTTAAATATAATTTAATATAAAAATAAAATTATTAATTTTTATATTAATAATGTTTGATTTTAATATTTAATATTTTAAATGTTTTCCAAAATTATAAATATTTTGTTATAAATATAATAATAATATTGATAATTATTTAAATATGTTTTATTAGGGTGAGCGTCGATCGAATCGAATCGAATCGAATGAAAAATTTCGAGTTAATCGAGTTGATTTAATCATATTTTATCATCCTAATTTGATTTGAAATTTTCTAAATCGAGTCGAGTGAGATGGAATTAATCGAATCGAATCGAATCGAATCGAATATATTTGTTCGAGTTAAATTTTAAAAATAATTTTGGGTCCTTGTAACCACTATCACCCATCGTAATAAAATTTGTCCACCTTAATCAAATTTTTATTAACTTTCATCACCTCATAATTTATTTATTAATCTTTTATATACGAAGTTAAGCGTCTTTGCTTGCTTAGTTATTTCAATTATCTTCGATTCTTGTCACTATATATTTTGAAATTAAAATATATATTAAATGTAAAAATATAATTTTTAATAAAAGTTATTTTAAAGATAAAATATGAAATTGATACCAATATAAAATTTTAATACTAATATTTTATGGCATAATTAATAATTCAATTTTAATATAAATATTCAATATGACTAAACAATTCAATAATATAAATAATATAAGATGTGAAATTTAATTTAATAATATAAATAGTAGATATAAATAAAATTATTGTTATTTATGTTTAGTGATTTTTTTGGATAATTTTGATTTTTATTTGAGGGTAAAAGGTGAGAAGTAAAAGTTTAGGGGAAAATAAAAGTTTTGGGGAATAAAAGTTTGAGGAAAGTAAATAGGGAGTAAAATTTTGGAAGGAAAATATAAAAAAAATTGGGGGGATGGGTTTGGGGTAGATGGGGAGTGGGATGGGAAGGAGTGAAAGTTTTAGGGAAAAGTGGGAGGAGTAAAATTTGGAAATAAAAGTTTTGAGGGTTTTTGGAGTAAAATTTTGGGTAGATTGGAGGTTGGGATGGGAGGAATAAAAGTTTTGGGGAAAAGTGGGAAGGAGTAAAAATTTTGAGGGTTGGGAGTTTGAGGTAAAAATATAAAATATTTTATTTTAATATTCAAATTATTTGAATTATTCGAGTTATTCAATTAAAACTCAACTCGATTCGAACTCGAAATTGAAAAAAATTCGAGTTGACTCGAATAACTCGATTAACTCAAATAATTGATTCGCTTAACTCGAAATTGAATTTTTTCGATTTTTCGAGTCGAATCGAGTTTTGCTCACCCCTATGTTTTATTATAAAAATCTAATTACTAATTTTTATATTAATAATGTTTGATTTTAATATTTAATATTTTGAATGTTTTCCAAACTTATAAATATTTTGTGAAATATATATTAATAACATTGATCATTATTTAAATATGTTTTAATATAAAAAATAAATCATTTTTTAAAAGAAGTAATTTAAAAACTTTTTAAAATGGAAATTTATTTTGTTACTCATTAATTACTTTGTTAAGTTATTTCTTTTTTTTGTTTTTCATTATTTAAATATATTTTAATATAAAATCTAATTACTAATTTTTATATTAGTAAAGTTTGATTTTAATATTTAATATTTTAAATGTTTTCCAAACTTATAATTTTCTTTATCAATATAATAATAATAACGATCATTATTTAAGTAGCTTACATAATTCACATAACTCACATAATATACATAACTTACATAACTCACATAACATACATAACTTACATAACTCGGATAACTTACATAATACATAACTCGGATAACTTACATAATACATAGGTTAAAGATCAAATTTCATAGCTTTCATCAAATTATTTAACTTACATAATACATAACTTACATAATTTTAAGATCAAACTTCATAACTTATATAATTTACATAACTTACATAATACCAGATAGATAAACAACTTACCCGTAATTTATCAAACTTTAGACTTCAACAACTACGAAATGGATAGAACTTGGATGAATTTGTCAAAGGTAAGCAACGGCTATCGATATGGAGTAGAAACTTTTCTAAATTTTGCATTTCAAAATGCAAGCCAAGAGAATATGATTCTTTTCCCGTGTAAGAAGTGTTGCAATATCAATTGGCATTATCGTGAAGTTGTGTACGAACATCTAGTTGTTGATGGCTTTGTTTGGGGGTATAAAAAATGGATATTCCATAGAGAGTGTACATCTAGTGGAGCCTCTTCATCGATGAATCTAGGTTATCCTCATAGTGCTTACAATTAGAATGTTAGAGAAGATGACATGGATGACATGTTGCGGATACATTTAATATGCGCGGTGATGGTTTGCAATCATTTCCACCTGACTTGGGTGCAACCGATGATTATAATTTTGGGGAAATACTTTCACCGAAAGGGAAGAAGTGTACCGATGATCGACCAAATGAAGAAGCAAATAAGTTCTACACGTTACTTGGTGAAATGAACGAAGAACTGTATGAGGATCTAAATTTTCAAACCTGTCTTTCAGATTCGTCTTTTTCACTTAAAATGTTTGGGAGGGTGGACCGGAAACTCTTTGACAATATTGTTGGAGTTTTTGAGAGAAATGTTCCCGTTTGCGAAAATCCCTCAATCTTCCAAAGACATGAAGAAACTGATCAAAGATTTGGGCCTTGGCTACAACAAAATTCATAGTTGCCCAAATGACTGCATGTTGTATTGGGGAGACCGGAGAAACCAACAGTGCTATCATGTATGCGGTCAATCCCGTTGGATGAATAGCAATACAGAAGATGGTAACGAGGATGAAAATGATGCACAGTCAAGGAAGACACCAGTTAATATTTTGTGGTATTTTTCGCTAATACCAAGGCTTCAAAGGCTTTTCATGTCGTCGAAGACAGTTGAGTAAATGACGTGGCACCATGATGGACGAACTGATGATGGATTGTTAAGGCATCCTGCAGATTATTTAGCTTGGAAATCATTTGACTCCAAATTTCCAAGCTTTGCAAGCCATCCTCGGAGTGTGAGGCTGGGGCTTACATCTGATGGATTTAACCCTTACAAAATCATGAGCACTGCGTACAGTACTTTGCTTGTGGTGCTTGTTCCTTACAATTTGCCTCCATGGGTTTGCATGAAACAATCATCCTTTATCTTATCTATGATTATCCCTAGAGATAAAGGGCCCGAAAATGATATTGATATATATTTGCAGCCACTTATTGAAGTGTTAAAATAATTATGGGTTGGTGTTGAGACATACGATGTACTGAGAAAGGAGAACTTCAATTTACGTGCGGCTTTGATGTGGACTATTAATGACTTCCCGGCCTATGCCAATTTATCTGGTTGGAGTACCAAGGGACATTGTGCTTGTCCTTGTTGTGCTGCACAAACATGTTCACAATGGTTATATAATGGGAAGAAGTTCTCTTACATGGGGCATCATCGGTGGTTACCAAAAAATCATAGATTTAGATTTCAGAGTACTCAGTTTGACGGTACTGAAGAGTTCAGAGAAGCTCCTTCACAGACTGATAGATCTAAAATATTGTTCATGTTGAAAGATATGAATTTCATTTATGAGAAGATGAATCAACCGCCCAACACGCAAAGAAATAGAAGATCAAGGGATGAATATGATGATGAATCTGATGAAGGGATAATCCTAATGAGGCAGACTTGTGGAAAAAAAGAAGTATTTTTTTTAGTTGCCTTATTGGGATCATAAAATTTTATGACATAATCTTGATGTCATGCACATTGAGAAAAATGTTTGCGAGAACATCATTGGGACTATTTTAAATGTCGGTGGAAAATCAAAAGACAATCTTCAGAGTCAACTTGATTTAGTCCACATGGGAATTCGGCGTGAGCTTCATCCCTAAGCACTTCCGAATATGAAATATCAGTTGCCGCCTATTATTTTCTCAATGTCAAAGATGGAGAAAGAAGTGTTCTGTATGGTGTTGAAGGATATAAAAGTCTCGGATGCTTATGCATCAAATATATCTCGATGTGTGAGTCTTAAAGATCGAAGACTATATGGCTTAAAATCGCATGACTATCACATCTTGATGCAAGACTTACTGCCAGTTGCTATGTGGTGTTGTATGTTGAAAAATGTGACGTCTTGTGTAACTGAACTGTCCAATATAATGAAAGGCATTTGTGGAAAATTTTTAGATATTCAAGAACTTGAGACACTACAAGATCGAGTCGCATTGACTTTATGCAATCTGGAGAAGATCTTTCCGCCTTCATTCTTCACTATTATGGTGCACTTGTTAATTCATCTCCCTCGTGAAGCAATACTTGGTAGACCCGTTTCCTACCGATGGATGTATCCCATAGAAAGGTCTTACTTTATTTGCAAATTATTCCTTCATTCACCTCAATGCCTTTAGTTGCAACTTTTCATAATGTTGTATATCGTGTTTAGGTTCCTATCCAAATTGAAGTCTTATTGCCGTAATAAACGTTATCCGGAAGGATCAATTGCCGAAGGCTACTTGGTAGAGGAATGTATGACTTTTTGTTCAAGGTATTTGGAAGATGTTGAAATAAGAATGAACAGACCAAGTAGAAATGCTGGGCTCACAGATCATAACTTGGTCGAAACTTATTTATTTCAAAGTTTTGGAGAACCAATCGGCAAAGTCAAAATTGCAGAATTAGACGATAGATCGTGGGTTCAAGCACATCGATACGTTCTTTTTCATCACGATTCAATGGAACCATTACGCAAGTAAGTTCTAGAATTTGATAAATATTCATCAATTATAATTTGTTTGTCTTCTAACAAAGTAAACCTTTTTTTAACATAGTGAGTACAAACAAATATTGAGAGCTCATTCACGGTCTCGAAGATTACATCTACAAGAAATTAATAAGTTGTTCACAGAATCATTTCATGAATGGTTAAGCCAAATGGTATGCAATTGAAGTTTTCATTGACAAGTAATAATGTTTTCTCATAACATTTATAATTACTCAATTTACTTTTGATTCAATAGGTTTGGAGTTGGAATGAAGTAAATGAAGAAGTAAAATGGTTTTCACAAGGTCCAAATAGAATAGTGAAAAGATATAGTGCCTTCCTCATCAATGGATACAGATTTCATACAAGGTATCGTGAGAGATTGAGGAGAACCCAAAATTTTAGAATTGTTGTTAATTGTTCAATTACAAGTTATGCTAGTGCTAAGGACGGAATCACATCCGAGGGAATCGAGTATTATGGACTTCTTACTGACATAATTGAGTTGGATTATTACGGCAAATGAAAAGTTATCTTATTTCGAGGTGATTGGGCTGATATGAATACGGCTCGTGGAACTAAAAACGATCAATATGGTTTTACAATGGTGAATTTCTCTCGATTGATTCACACCGGAGAACAACTAATAGACGAGCCGTATGTATTTTATCTCAAGTGAAACAAGTTTTTACTCGAAAGATCCAAACACCCTAGATGAGGGCAATTGGTGACGTTAGTACTTTCCGAAACACCCTAGAGACTTGTTCGACATGGGCAATGGAAGTAGAGATGACATCGTGATTATGATGCGAAAAGATCGCAAACTTTGCCTTTTCATGAGGGAAGAGGTTCTCCCATGAATGGCAACAAAACTTAAATGAAAATATGGTTTTCCATCTCATTTTCTCTATACCGAAAACACTTAAGGCTATTCTACCTCTCCCATTTGCTTTCTTGTGGCCGAATGTTTCATGACCATTGGAAGCCATAGCCGAACTACTATAGCACTCACCTATTCTTCTCAGAGTTTTATTCAAAAGTCGAAAGTGTTAGTACCTATTCTCCTTCTTTTTCTATTTACTCTCAAAAGCCGGAGTATTTCTTTGTGGTAGCCGAATTTCTCTAGTATTCTCTAAACCGAATCTATAATTCCTTGTTATTTTCTTTAAGAAGCTGAATGCATTCTTCTGCTACGTGGTCAATCAAGCTAGAGCACGAGAGGAAGGTATCGACATTCTTTTTTTTCCATCAAGTTTTAATCGATTTCGATAGTGAGGTAAGGGGTTGTCGTTCTATTTGTTTCTTGTTATTTTATCAAATCGAGGAGACTAACTCCCTTTTCTTGCAATGGCCGAATTCATAGAAGGAGTTATCAGGATCTCTGTAGGCTAACGTTAAAAGGGATAGGAAGTCTTTCGGGATTTCTATTACTCAAGGTAAGGGATATGTAATATTCAGCCAAGGGCCATCTTTTCTAGATTATTGCTTGTAGCCGATTCTAACATATGGTGTATAGGATTTCAGCAGTTTAAGAACAAGAAGTAGTATTTCTGGATTGAGTAGATCGTAAAAACAAAAGCGTAGTTATCGTGACCGTTTCTTGTTATGTATATGTGTTATATTTATGTATATGTGACATGATGTGAATGGTAGCCAAGTAAGGGCTAAAATGGTGGATACCCATGATGGGTAATCGTTCAACCAGTCGAGATTTTATGACGTTGATTTACATTTGATATATGTATAAAATGTGATGGCATGTGATGTATAATTGTTCAAGTGATATGTTGCCATGATATATATGAATGCATGGGACTTGGGATATGGCTATCGAAGGAAAGGGTGTACTTTATGTACGTGGTCTAATGTTAGCCTTGTGTTACATTGGCGCTTGATGTTGGCTATGTGCCTCATCAAGAGAGGTGTTAGCTAGGTGCCACATCTCGGAGGTTGATAGTATGTGCATCACCGTGGACCCGATTGATATGTGAGATCACTTATGTGATCGGTGGCTCAACCATGGCCTTGTACTGCAGGTGCCGCCAAGGAAAGATATGTGGATCACTTGGTTGATCGGTGGATTAGCCACGACCTTGGCGTGGGTTTGCCAAGGTAGGTGTGATGATGGACATTAGGTTGGGTTGGGCTTCATGTTGCATATTTATGCATTTTGCATGACCGATTATGTGGATCAATGTGGATAAGGGCCAAGCCCAATATGTGGAATTATGTGGATATATTGCCTTATCATCGATATGTAATGATGTGTGGATGTGGGCCAAGCCCATGTGTGGAGGCATGTGAAATAACTATGCACCGAGTCCTGTGACTCACCCAAATTTTACCAACATTGCAAGTGATGCATAAGCTTGGACCAAGGTTGGAGTGGATCGAGGTGGCCCATGCGTAAGATGTTTTTAATTATTTATGTATTTTATATTTTCAGATTTTTAAGTAAGGTTTATTGTAATAAGGGCCTTTTAAGGATTTGAAGTTTATTATTATGTTTAAAGTGGATTGATGATTAAAGTATTATGCATTACGCTTTTCAATTCTGGACGGTTTGTAATAATAAAGTTTTACTTAGACTTAAATGTCTAATTAAACAAACAGTGTTTTACAAAGAACAACAAATTTTATGTTTTTAACTTTAAGTCAAAAGTTTTCAAACATCTTCCGAGTGGCATTTCAAATTCTATTAAGTAGTGAATGGGCGGGTTTCGTGTTACAATTTGGTATCGAGCACGGTTCAAAACTCGACTTTGAGGGTTTTGGGCCCAAAACATATTTTTTTAGATGGACTTTTCAAAATATGGATTTTCGTAAAATTTTTCAGTTATTCTCGCATGGCACTGTGATCTCAATTCAAGTCCGCCAAAAGTACCTCTGATTATTGAAGTTATTTGTATATGTGAATGTTATGGGCATAATTGGGCTCGTAGACTAGAAGATTAGTGCTATTGAACCCTAGGGCTAGTACACTCAAACACATGCATAAGACTTAAGAACAACTAAACAAATCAGGTGTCTAAGTCACGAGTTAGGTGTGGTAACCATTGTCGCATGTCTAGGATTGGTTTCTGGGGGCTTGATATTTAAGCGGTCCACGTGACTCACCTCCTCTCCATCGGAATCCTACCCGTGCGTAGTAACGGTTCACCCTAACCAAGAGGACTTATTCACGGGCTAAACTCGATAATTAAAACCCGAAGGGACTAGTCACATGGTTTTATAAAACCTTAGTTTTAAATTCACCAAATTACCCTTTGATTTGTAGGAAAATTATTTATGAAATTTTTTCCAAAATATTCGATTTGTAAAAAAATTACTACAAAGCCCTGGTTTGGAAAAAAAATTGTTATCATACTACCCTCGATTTTTACTAAGATATTTTTTTTAAAAAAAATTACTTGAAACCTCTATTTTGCAAGATTACCAAGATACCTTGATTTGGAAAATTTACTAAATTACCTATGGTTTACAAAATTACCAAAATGACCTCGATTTCTGGAATTTCTGCGATACCGTTAATTTGGAAAATTTTCAAAATAACCTCGAGTTTTGTATATTTTGGAATGCCTTTGATTTGGAAAGATTTTCAAAATGACCACGATTTCTTACTAAAATACCCCTGTAGGACAAATGATGAAAATACCCCTAGAATAGAAATGGACAAAGATGTTCGAATGATGATTGTGTGTGTGATGGATATCATTGAATGTGTGTGTTTCTCTGAATTAGGGTAGAAAACTTGAAATGAAAACTTTGAATGATCGAAAGAACTACTATTAAGCTCTTTTCATAAAATTGTTCGCGGATAAATAGTGGAACAAATGCTAATTCATAAAATTTCTTAAATCAGATTAAATTGCGAAGTAGACATGAGTTCTAGGGGCGTGGTCGTCATGGACGCTGAAGAGGCAGATGGTACGTGTTTCGAACCGATTGGGTCCAGTCGTGGTTCCAAGATTTAGTAGAAAGTATATTAGTTTTATTAAGATCGAGTCTTGTGAGAAGAGCTTAGTGTGGTGAGTTAGGACGTACAATTGTTCGTTAGTAAGTAATTTTGAGGACGAAAATATTTTTAAGGAGGGTAGAATTGTAATATCCCGAAATTGGGCCTAGTAGGATTGGGCCGATTGGGCTTGGGCTTTAGAAAAAATTTTGAGTATCATCTTGTTGATTGTGTTAGCTCGGATATGATTTTATTGTATGCCTAATATAGTCTTGAGAAGGATTGGAATTAATTGGTTTAGAATAATTTTTAGTATGGAGAATTTAGTGAAGTGGATCAAGTGATTATGATGCTTAAGTTAATTTAAGTGTTTAATGTTAGCATAAATGAGCTAGTAGTAAAGTGGTGTTGGCGCATGAGTAATTGCATGAGGAAGAGGTTCAATCCCATGAATGGCAATAAGGTGACTTTTATTTTGCATGTGTATGGCATGTGCCTACCAACTCTAATTAAGATAAGGTTGGACTTTATCATTTATGGATAGTAGACTAAAGGAATAAGGCAAGTTATTAGTTAAGGTATGGAATCAAGAAAATATGGTATGATAAGGGGACAAAAGGCATGGATTAAGGTATGAGGTTTGGAAACTTTTTAATGGCATTTTGTCCATGAACATGGACGGTTTCATGGACTAGAGGAAATTGGCCGAATTTATTTTGGAAGGAATTAGGAGGAAGAATAGGAGAGTGATAAGGAATTAATGTTGGATTATTGTTATTTTTATTAAGGTGATAAATGAGGAGATGATTAAGGGAATATGATAGGATAAGAGATAACATAGGAAATTAGGTGAATGATAATTGTGATTTTGTTTTGATTATTTGATTAAGGGGATAAAGGAGAAAATTTTGGGATATGATAGGAGCTGTTTTAGTGGCCAATTATGGGTCTCTTTGGTTGGAAAAATTCGGCTAGGAAGGGGGGAGTTAAGTGCCGAAAATGTATAGTATAAATAGGGGGAGTGATCATCTTTGGCATCTCTTTTTCTTCATTTTATTTTCTTTGTGCCGAAAATTGGGTTTTCCATCCCATTTTCTCTCTATACCGAAAACAATTAAGGCTATTCTTCCTCTCCCCGTTTGCTCTCTTATGGCTGAATGTTTCATGACCATTGGAAGCCATAGCCGAACTACTATAGCACTCACCTATTCTTCTCAGAGTTTTATTCAAAAGCCGAAAGTGTTAGTACCTATTCTCCTTCTTTTTCTATTTACTCTCAAAAGCTGAAGTATTTTTTTGTGGTAGTCGAATTTCTCTAGTATTCTCTAAACCGAATCTATAATTCCTTGTTATTTTCTTTAAGAAGTCGAATGCATTCTTCTGTTCAGTGGTCAAATCAAGCTAGAGCCTGTAGAGAGGAAGGTATCGACATTCTTTTTTTTTTCCATCAAGTTTTTAATCGATTTCTGATAGTGAGGTAAGGGGTTGTCGTTCTATTTGTTTCTCGTTATTTTATCAAATCGAGGAGACAACTCCCTTTACTTGCGATGGCCGAATTCATGGAAGGAGTTATCAGGATCTCTGTAGGCTAACATTAAAAGGGATAGGAAGTCTTTCGGGATTTCGATTACTCAAGGTAAGGGATATGTAATATTCGGCCAAGGGCCATCTTTTCTAGATTATTGCTTGTAGCCGATTCTGACATATGGTGTATAGGATTTCGACAATTTCAAGAACAAGAAGTAGTATTTAGGGATTGAGTAGACTGTGCCAAAACAGGTGCGTAGTTATCGCACTGTTCTCTTGTTGTGTATATGTGTTATATTTATGTAAATGTGACATATGTGAATGGTAGCCGAAGTAAGGGCTAAAATGGTGGATACCCATGATGGGTAATCGTTCAACCAGGTCAGTATTTTATGACGTTGATTTACATTTGATATATGTATGAAATGTGATGGCATGTGATGTATAATTGTTCAAGTGATATGTTGCCATGATATATATGAATACATGGGACTTGGGATGTGACTATCGAAGGAAAGGGTGTACTTTATGTACGTGGTCTAGTGTTAGCCTTGTGCTACATTGGCGCTTGATGTTGGCTATGTGCCTTATCAAGGAGGTGTTGGCTAGGTGCCACATCTCGGCGGTTGATAGTCGTGTGCATCACCGTGGATGATTGATATGTGGGATCACTTATGTGATCGATGGCTCAACCTACTGACCTTGTGCGGCAGTCTACCAAGGTAAGATATGTGGATCACTTGGTTGATCGGTGGATTAGCCACGGCCTTGGGCAGCGGGTTTGCCAAGGTAGGTGTGACGGATGGACATTAGGTTGGGTTGGGCTTCATGTTGCATATTTATGCATTTTGCATGACTGATTATGTGGATCAATGTGGATAAGGGCCAAGCCCAATATGTGGAATTATGTGGATATATTGCCTTATCATCTGATATGTAATGATGTGTGGATGTGGGCCAAGCCCATGTGTGGAGGCATGTGAAATAACTATGCACTGAGTCTGTGTGACTCACCCAAATTTTTACCAACATTGCAGGTGATGCATAAGCTTGGACCAAGTTGGAGCGGATCTGAGGTGGCCCATGCGTAAGATGTTTTTAATTATTTATGTATTTTATATTTTCAGATTTTTAAGTAAGGTTTATTGTAATAAGGGCCTTTTAAGGGATTTGAAGTTTATTATTATGTTTAAAGTGGATTGATGATTAAAGTATTATGCATTTCAGTTTTCAATTGGACAATTTGTAATAATAAAGTTTTACTTAGACTTAAATGTCTAATTAAACAAACAATGTTTTACAATGAACAACAAATTTTATGTTTTTAACTCTAAGTCAAAAGTTTTTCAAACATCTTCCGCAGTGGCATTTCAAATTCGGTCGTAGTGAATGGGCCGGGTTTGGGGTGTCATAATATCCCTAGTACTAGTACACAATTTCAATGGGTTCGTCAGGACGTGGACGAAGATATTTATGAATTATGATGTAGTAAGATTTTACATTTTTTATTTATATGTAATATTATAATTTTAATCTTGGTCATTTTATATAATTTAACTATTTTATATGTACAATTATTGTTGTTATTTGTTACTAAAATTTCAACTATTTTATGTGTATTGCAGGAAAAATGAGTTGTAATATCCAGGATTTTGGGCTTGTGCATTATTGCTTAATTGTATGAACTAGCATGCCTATGTGTGTTTGAATGTGTTGAATGAATTTTTGAGAACTTCAAAGTGTAGGTAAATGCCTTAGAAAATATCAGATTTTAAGTATTAAAGGGGAGCCAAGCTTGATAGGCCTTAAGAGGAATTGTAGGGGAAGTAGGACATAAAAATCAGCTTGGTAAAGTGGCAGGAAGGCACCACTTAAAGCCTTAGAATGTGACGCCACAAGTAGTGCAAGGGGGCCTAGGTTCAAGCAGCAAAGAGAGCACTTTTGGAGTTTTATTTTGCAGCAAGGAGAGGCAGAGTTGGACGGCATGAGGACTCTAGAAGGAGGAGGTATAGATGGGGTTGGAGAGTTTGAGGATTCGGCTAAGGTGGAAGGGATCGAGGATAAGGGAGAGGGAGTAAGTGGTCAATATAGGACTCTAGAGGGGCATTTCAGCTTTGAAGTATAGTAGTAGGGTGTCCAAATTCTTCTAACTTTCTCCTCTCCTTCTTTTCTTTCTTTCAACCTTAATTCTACACCTTTTCTTATATGGCGAATATTCCTCTCCATTTGAGAGCCATAGCCAACCTTATAGCTCCCATTCCCTTCTCTTTTCTTTTCACCATTAAGGTGCCAAATCTCCCTAGTGTTCATCAAGTCAAACACTTCTTGTGCATTAGCCAAACCTTTCTCTTTGGGATCCGTGTTTATTCTCCGAGGGTGCTTTAATAGTGGTAAGTATTTTCTTTCCTTAGCAATTGGTTTTCCTTTCATTCTCTTTTGGTGGCCAAACCAATAGTTGGCCTTGATTTCTAAGGGTGGTAGAATGCTCATAGGGCCATTATCTCATATGTAGCTAACGTTTGAAGAGTGGTCTTCGGGATTTGTTTATAGTCGACTACAAGGAGGAGATCATTCGGATTTCAAGATCTAAGGTAAGCTAGAGTAATTTTAGTCAAGGCCATTTATGATGTTCATCAAGCATTAGAATCGGATCTAACATACACCTTGTAGGTATTTCGACATCTTCAAAAACAAAGGATAATTTCGGGATTTAGATCCACAAGGTTAGCGAATACTTAATATTCGGCCAAGGCTAGATTGAGTATTAGAGACTAGTCGATTCGACATTGGTTTTAGGAAGGAGTGCAATCGGTCTCGGTAGACTTTCGGATTTCGTGAACACGATAGTAACCGTGTGTAGCCCCACACTAATTCTTGATAGATTTATGGTATTGATTTAATATATATGTTAATAAAAATATGAAAGATGTGGCTAAAGGTACCATACGATGGTACAGTAGTACTTGTACGCTCACTTTTAATACTATGTTAATAGTGTTATGAATATTGAATATGACATATACGTGAATTCGTTATGAACATGGAATAAGATATATGGCATGATTTTGCATGTATTGTATTGTGCATCGGCATATGGGTGACTATGAAAAGGGAAGTGATCCGTGGTTTTACCACAATATCTCGTAACTCATGTCACATAATCAATGTGGTGACTAATGTCACGAAATACTATCGGTGACTTTCTCATTAATTATCGGTGGCTATGCCACAATATATAGAAGCGATGTGCAAGTCGTCTGCAGCGAACGCCTTCGATGGTGTGTAGCGGATGGAGGGTCGATTTAGTAATCCCCACGGTGTGATGGCAGGTACGGGTGATGTGTAGAGGATGGCTATCTAGGTTTGGGTTCGGGATTGCATCATTGTTCTTATATGATTTGTATGCCTAAATCGTTGGGAGTTTGTGTTGGTTGTTACACATTGAGTCTGTTGACTCACCCCGTTGTGGGATATCTTTTCAGGTGACACTCAGTAAATGGACCGGGTCGGCAGGAGCTTAATGGTGGCCATGTTCACTTTCATTTATTTTATTTTGAATTTTTTATATATTTAAGTATTTTGGATTTATTTTGGGTTATAAGTTGATGTAATAAGGCCATTATACTTAATTATTTTATGCGTTTTTAATTTTCCCGATATGATACAAACAACATCAAATGTTTTGAAACTCAATTACCTATGGTTTTTCAAGTTACAACAATAATGAAATTCTAAAATTTGGTATTCTTTTCAACTTGTGGTTTTTTTTTTAACTTATCGATTTAGCACAAAATTAAACACAACTCGAATCAACTTTACTACAAACCACCACGATTTTCAAAACGTTATTCGAAACTTAACTATGTTTTTACTCGAGAAGCATGCCAGATCCGGTCAAGGCTTGTGGGCCGGGTGTGGGGTGTTTCATGAGTAGAAGAAGATTACGAGATTTAAATATTGTACAGAATACTGTAAATTCAGAAGAAGGTAATAGTGAACAGCAAACAGTTGTTGGATCCTCGAATGTGCCTGACATAGATGATGAGCCTGCAGAATTACAAAATAATGCTAAGTTTATTTTACATGCATGTTGAATTTTATTATTAATTCATTTTTCAATTTTAATATAACAATAATATATCATTGTTCAGCTGAGAGTGGTGGGGCGTGTAGAGGTCGCGACGACGTCGCTTAGAGATTTATACTGAATTAAACTCATCGAGCATGTGAAAGTAATGAGAATACCATGGCCAACCTGTTGGCCTCAAGCTCGATTTTAGCGAGACTATTTGGGCATTATTGCACGAAATGCAAATATGTTGCCCATCAATTACGAGTCATGGCATCACATGCCTGATGGAAACAAAAATCAAGCTCTCGATAACATTAAGGTAACAAAACGTGAATGTAATTTATAACATTTTGGTTGAAGTTTCATTTATATTTACTTTCTAAACTTATGTTTTTTTAGGAGAGATTTGCTTTGGAGGTCTCCGATGACTATATAAAGAAGACATTGGGAAAAAAATGGAGAGACCATAAAAGTACATTGAAAAAAGAATATTTTGAGAAAGACATAAGCCTCGAGGATAAACTGCGAAATGTTTCGCCGGGAATGTTGAGGTATCAATGGGAATATGCGGTTAGATTTTGGAACTCAAAGAAAGGAGAGGTATTACCTAGTTCTAATCTCTTATAAATTTTTCGGTTCATTGTATTTACTATATACGTAATAATAATTTCATTATGTAGGACCGTGAGCGTGTTGGAATGAGCAGCAAGCAGAAACAAAAATTCATGCACACGGCAGGGTCGATAAGTTTTGCTTCTGTAGCTGAGGTCGAGGTATTATAATTTGTTCATTCTGTCAAATATTAATGACTTCATACTATTAAATTATATTTTTACTACTACACTGCAGGAAGCTTCATCTGGTAAAAAAGTTGGACGCGTTCAGCTTTTTGACATTACGCATAGGAAGAAGGATGGGTCTCCGATGACATTCGAAGCTGGAGAGATTATGGTATATTTACTTAATAATATTTTATTTATTATCGATATTTATAATGTTTAATTATAATAGTTTAATTCTTCGTTAGTAGTTATAAATTAATAATGTTAAGTTATGTTCCATTCTTTCTTATTGTATATTTTGTTTCTAACTATTTAATTGATTTATTAGGAGAAACTAAAATAGAAGAAGGCGTATATAAAGCTACCGTTCAATCGATAGTTCTGTTAATCTTGAGGATATCAATAATGTAATTATTACTGATGTTTTGGGTCCCGAAAGGTATGGTCAGAATTTTTATGCTACATTTGTCGCTTTTTACCGGAATTATATGCTCCATTTGCTGTTTTTTATTATTAATGTTTTGGGTTCTGAAAGGTATGGTCGGGTTTGATTTCAAGGATATGGTGTTACCCCGACCCAATATTTTGGATTCGGCTCCCAGCAATACATGCCTTCCGGGAGTTAATCTTGAGCTGAAGTTCAGAGGCTAAAAGACCAGATAGCTCATATGCAAGCGAACACGGTTGAGCAAATTACTGATGTTAAAAGAAAATATGAAGAACTCAAGCAACGACTTAGAAAGATCTGGCAGCAATGAGGAGGTAGCGGCATGCGCGATGGAGGCAAAGGCAGCAGCGATGCTAGTAGAGCAAAACAGGAAGTACGATGAACTCTAGCTACAGCTTCAGCATATGATGCAGATGTTTCAGCAGTCGCAGAACCCGCCATCGTAGACATTTAGTTTCTCTTTGTAAGACATTATTACATTTAATATTATTGTAAGAATATTTTCAGTTATAATTTATTTATTAATTTATATCACATATCTTTTATTGAATTTGAAGTATCATTTAAAATTAATGCATTTGGTGTGATTTTTATGCTATATTTACTGTTTTGGGTTGGAATTATATGCTACATTTGCTGTTATTGGTTGGTTTTACTGCAGGAGGGGTATGATATTGGACAAATTGTACATTGCAAATCTGTACAAACTAGTGGCGTTTATGTACATGCTACAAATTGTACATGCTCATATTAAATTTAGCCATAATTCTTATTAAAAGATAGTGTGGGGTATACACCTGATTCGCTTAAGGTTTCCAATCCAAATCTCGAAAAGCTTGATCTAATGCCTTAGATCTTAAATCTCTACATTTAATCAATCATTTAATACTTAGTAAAGAGCCATTTGGCCATAAATCCAAATTCTAGTAGGATTAGCGCACTAAAACTTACCTTGGTGCCGATTGACTTAAGAATCAAATCCCGAAATCCTTGCTATACTCCTCCTTGTATTCGACCAAACACTAGATCTATACATAGGTTAGTTTTTCGGCTTCCAAGTTAATAAAGAATATATCTAAGTACCAAAATAGGGCTATAGCCGATTGCACATTAATGGTTACCTTGCGATTTGGACTCCCGAATGTATCTCTTGACTTAGGTATCTGTCGAAATCCCTAAAGCCACATGTTAGGTAAATTTCTAACATTTAAACATGGTAAAAGTGGCCTGTGGCCGAATATCTTCCTTACCTTAGATCTTGGAAGATTCCTTCCTTATGGTCGACTTATGGACAGATCCTAAAGCCTTCTTTCCAAGTTTCGACTAACACAATAATGGGGTTAGATTTCCTGGTTTTGGTTTTAATCTTAGAAGAAAAAGAATAGAAATCGATAATCACTAACCTTACCCTTAATGCACAAGTCGACAACCCCTTGCTTGAAGTCTCAAACTATTCGGCTATGGTCTTGATAATAGCAAGTTTTGACTTTTGGAACTTAACAAGAAATCACTTAAAGGTTATCGTGTTGTCGGTTTATCAAAAGGAAAGAGAGGAAAAGAGTCACTAGGGATTGACAATGTGGACTTATGGAGAAAAAGATTTGCTATGGCAAAATAAGAGAGAAAGGAGAGAGTTTGCTAAGAAATTTTCTAGAGAGACCTCAATGGAAAAGAGAAAATTAATGAATAGCCTTATTTTCCTCCTTTTCGAAAATTACTAGGCCAAGACTCCCTTACTTGGCCATCATTTCTCTTATCTTTATTAAAATTAATGGAAATAATCCCTTAATTATCTCTTATCTCTTAAACAATAATTATCCATCATTTATCCACCTATTTAGCCGAATTTTAAAGAGAATTAAACTCTTCCCCAAGTGCCTTGGTGCCGTCCAACTCTCTTGCTCCTTGTAGCAAAATAAAACTCTTTTATTTGCTTCCCATGTGACTCGAACCTAGGCTCCTTCCCCCTTGATTGTGGCGTCACTTACTGGGCTTTAAGTGGTGCCTCCTAGCCACTTCTCCAAGCCCGTTCTTGTGTCAAATTTCTTCTATTAATTTTCTTAAGACCACTTTGCCTTAGTTTCCTCTTTTAAACTTAACATTTCTAAAACATTTCCTTACATTTCCAAGTTTCCAAAATGTTCACTTTCCTCTTTAAACTTAACATTTCCAAGTTTCTAAAAATGTTCACCATACATTCATAATACATAAGACATGCCATTTCAGATAATTAAATCAAAAAATGCATAGGCCCATTTTCGGGATGTTACGCTTCTACCCCTTAAAAATAATTTCGTCCTCGAAATTACTTACTAACAACAATCGTACAATCTAACTCACCACACTACGCTATTCTTGCACAAGACTGATCTTAACACATTTCCTATGCACCATTCCAAAGTTCACATCCAAGGTTTCATACCATTCACTAGCAATACAAGAACGAACTAGCTCTATAATAAACAAAACAATAACGGCATTCCGAAAATAAGAAACTTACCCGTTGTCACATCTGGCACATCACTCTCCTCGCGACGGCCGACTGCATAAACCAACCTTGGCTGCCTTACATCTGAACCTTCAGCACCTCCGGTTGGTATTCCACGACCACGGCCAAAACCATTTCCTCCATGGTTCTGACCACGACCCCGCTGAGGCTGCTGTCTACCTCTACCAGCCTGATTAACATTCTGAGCTACTGGTTGATTCCCATCTGGTCTCATCAGACAGTCCTTAATCATATGGTCCTTTGACCCACACTTAAAACATCCTCCCGTCTTTTTCCAACATTCACCTAAGTGCTTCTTCCCACATTGTTCACAAGTAGGGTACTGCCCTCTAGTAGCAGCTTACTGACCTCACGGCCCTTCAACTCTAGGCCTCTTTTGCTCATTCCTGGATGGCCTTGACGATCAAAATTCTCTCTTCTTCCTATTTCGATCGGAGTTCTCCCTCATTGACTCCTTAATACCCTCGGTCACTTTGGCCTTTTCCACTAACACAGTAAACTCCCGCTCTTGTTGCAGGGCTATCAATAACCTTAGGTCATCTCTTAGTCCGTCTTCAAACCGAACACACCGCTCATGCTCAGTCGACACTATACCTCGAGCATAACGGCTCAAATTTTAGGAATTCACCTCGTGACTAACTACTTAACTTGTTTCCTTGAACCGATCTAGAAAGCCTTTCTCCGGGCATCAATATAATGAGTGCCAACATACTTCTTCTGGTATGCTACTTTAGCATACTCCCACGTGAGTTCCTCAGCTGTAGCACCATCCCGCACCGTGAGCCACCATTGATACGCTTCATCGCGTAGCAGCGCCACCATTCCTTTCAGCTTTTCCTCGTCAGTTAAGTCGAGCTCATCCATAATCCGTTCAGTCGCCTCCAACCAATACTCAGCAGTATTGGGTGCTACACCTGATACACCATGGAACACTTCAGCTCCGTTGGCTCGGAGACGCTCAGGTACCAACTTTCGAGCTTCCATGCCTCCACCTGCTCCTGCTACCCTTTCCAAGACTCGCAGCATCGCTTGTGACACTGCGTCATCCCCCGTCTGGTCCTGATATTCCACATTAGCGGCTGGGGGTGGTGGTGGTGGCATTTCATTTTCAGATCCTTGACCCGATCTAACGGGTTCAGACACAGTCATTCGGCCTCTACCACGGCCTCGCACGCTACGGCCACGTTCCCTTGAATTCATACTTCCGCTTACGTTTATCTAATTAAAGAATTTTATACATTAGTTTGGTTCCACTTGATTAACCACGAACAGTTTTATTTTTTAATAGTTTTAAGGAGTAGTTCTTTCGATCATTCAAAGTTTCAAGTCTTCTATCCTAATTCACAGAAAAGCACATCCATTTCGTAGTATCTCACATACACATTCACTCTTCGGACATTCTCATCCTTCCTATCCTGTGGTATTCTCGTAATTTGTCCTACAGGGGTATTTTTCGTAATTTGTCAAAATAAGGTTCCTTGGTGATTTTGTCAATAAGGGTATTCTGGTAATTTTTTTCATTCTCGGGGGTATTTTGGGAAATTTTAAAATTCGAGGGTATTTTGGTAATTAACCCGGGTAAATTTGTAAATCTTAATAAATCAAGGGTACTTTGGAATTTACAAAACTTGAGGGTTGTTTTTGAGAATTTATTTTCCAAATCAGTGTGGTTGCAAAAATTTTTGAAGATCGGGGGTCATTCTGGTAATTTTGTAACTCGGGGGTATTTCGGTAATTTACAGGTTAGGGGTAATTTCGTAAATTTTTTTTCATAGTCAATGTATTTTGATATTTTGTAAATTTAGGGTTTCTTTAAGCAAAGTAGTGAAATTTTGATAGAACTGTGGGTATTTTGAAAATTTTCATAAACCAAGGGCATTTTTTAATTTTACCACTAGGGTATTTTGTAATTTTATAAATCGAAATATTTTGAAAATTTTCCAAAATAAGTTTTGCTACTATTCAAGGGTAGTTTGGTGATTATAAAACTAGGGTTTTCATAAAAAATACTGGCTAGTCCCTTTCGGGTTTTAGTTAAGGGTTTAGCCCGTGTATAAGTCCTCTTGATTAGGGTGAACCGAGGCTACGTACAAGGTAGGATTCGAGTGGAGAGGAGGTGAGTCACACGAACTGCTTAAATACCAAGCTCCCACCGAAACCAATCCTAGACATGCGCACCATGATTGCCACACCCTAACTCTCGCGACTTAACCACAGTGTTTGTTCAATTAAGCATTTAAGTCTTATGTAATTGTTAGGGTAACTAGCCCAGGGTTCAAGTACTAAATCTCTATTCTACGCTCCATTTCTACCCTTCTACAAATCATAACATAAATCACACAAGAGATCGAGTACTTACAGGTGGACTTGGTTGGAGACTTAGTGGGTCATGCCGAAAATCCTGCTTAATTCACAAAAATTCTTTTGGGCTTAACTTTGAAAACATTTTGGGCCTTAAACCCAAGGCCGAGAGTTTAAAAGCGGGCTCGATACCAAATTGAAACACTCCAAACCCAAATTTCATGAGCCTTGACCGGATCTGGTATGTTCCCTGTAAACTGCTTCAAATTCTTTTGTTACTTAGGAAAAACTTGTGTGTTTTGAAAGAAAGATTGTTTTGGGTTGGGCTTGAGTTGAAAACAAGTTTATTTCATTATTAAAATCCTTTACTTTAGGTGACAAAATGTTTAGGCTTTGTTTTAAATTAAATTTACATAATCTTTTAATAAATAAAAGCAAAGTAAAGTAGTTCTACTATGGCCTTATTACATCAAATAATTCCCAAAAAAAAGAATAAATTCAAAGTACTTAATAAAATAAAAATCCAAATTGAATAAATTCCTTGCTGTGCATGGCCACCTTTAAGCTCCTGCCGACCCGGTCCATTACTGATCGTCACCTGAAAAAAGTTCCCACAACGGGGTGAGTCAACAGACTCAATGTGTACACAAACACTATGTCCAAATAGATTCAGGCATATTATCACATCACATACATAATCATATAGCAGATATAAAATAATGATGCAACCCAAACCCAAACCTGTATGCCATCCGCTACACATCACTCATACCATCCTGCACACCGTGGGGACTACTAAGTCAACCCTCCATCCGCTACACACCACCAAGGCGGCATTGCAGTCCAACGTGCTCATCGCCCTTATAAAATTCGTGGTCTTAGGTCACCACATTCGGATATCGTGGTCTTAGGTCACCACATTCAGATATCGTAGTCTTAGGTCACCACATTCAGATTTCGTGGTCTTAAGTCACCACATTCACTTCCCCTTTTCATATAACCCATATGCCCCATATCATACATATCATGCATTAACATGCCAAATTCTTATTTCACATTCTTATAATGTCATATGTGTGTCGTAACATATATTTAACATAATCCTAGTAGGAGTAGGAAACGTACCTGAGTACTTTGTACCATAGCATGGTACTTTAGCCATATTCACATTCTTATAAACATGCTCATATTAAATTTAGCCATAATTCTTATTAAAAGATAGTGTGGGGTACACACCTGATTCGCTTAAGGTTTCCAATCCAAATCCCGAAAAGCTTGATCTAATGCCTTAGATCTTAAATCTCTACATTTAATCAATCATTTAATACTTAGTAAAGAGCCATTCGGCCATAAATCCAAATTCTAGTAGGATTAGCGCACTAAAACTTACCTTGGTGCCGATTGACTTAAGAATCAAATCCTGAAATCTTTGCTATACTCCTCCTTGTATTCGACCAAACACTAGATCTATACATAGGTTAGTTTTTCGGCTTCCAAGATAATAAAGAATATATCTAAGTACCAAAATAGGGCTATAGCCGATTGCACATTAATGCTTACCTTGCGATTTGGACTCCCGAATGTATCTCTTGACTTAGGTATTTGTCGAAATCCCTAAAGCCACATGTTAGGTAAATTTCTAACATTTAAACATGGTAAAAGTGGCCCGTGGCCGAATATCTTCCTTACCTTAGATCTTGGAAGATTCCTTCCTTATGGTCGACTTATGGACAGATCCCGAAGCCTTCTTTCCAAGTTTCGACTAACACAATAATGGGGTTAGATTTCCTGGTTTCGGTTTTAATCTTAGAAGAAAAAAATAGAAATCGATAATCACTAACCTTACCCTTAATGCACAAGTCGACAACCCCTTGCTTGAAGTCTCAAACTATTCGGCTATGGTCTTGATAATAGCAAGTTTTCGGCTTTTGGAACTTAACAAGAAATCGGCTAAAGGTTATCTGTGTTGTCGGTTTATCAAAAGGAAAGAGAGGAAAAGAGTCACTAGGGGATTCGAATGGTGGACTTATGGAGAAAAGATTTGACTATGGCAAAAATAAGAGAGAAAGGAGAGAGTTTGCTAGGAAATTTTTGGCGAGACCTCAATGGAAAAGAGAAGATTGACGAATAGCCTTATTTTCCTCCTTTTCTTTGAAATTACTAGGCCAAGACTCCTTACTTGGCCATCACTTCTCTTATCTTTATTAAAAATTAATGGAAATAATCCTTTAATTATCTCTTATCTCTTAAACAATAATTATCCATTATTTATCCACCTATTTAGTCAATTTTAAAGAGAATTAAACTCTTCCCCAAGTGCCTTGGTGCCGTCCAACTCCCTTGCTCCTTGCAAAGAAAATAAAACTCTTTTATTTGCTTCCCACGTGACTCGAACCTAGGCTCCTTCCCTTGATTGTGGCGTCACTTCTTGGGCTTTAAGTGGTGCCTCCTAGCCACTTCTCCAAGCCCGTTCTTATGTCAAATTTCTTCTATTAATTTTCTTAAGACCACCTTGCCTTAGTTTCCTCTTTTAAACTTAACATTTCTAAAACATTTCCTTACATTTCCAAGTTTCCAAAAATATTCACTTTCCTCTTTAAACTTAACATTTCCAAGTTTCCAAAAATGTTCACTTTCCTCTTTTAAACTTAACATTTCCAAGTTTCCAAATAATGTTCACCATACATTCATAACACGTAAGACATGCCATTTCGTATAATTAAATCAAAAAAAATGCATAGGCCCATTTTCAGGATGTTACAGGCCGCTAAAGTTTGCGGCATTTGTTTTAGCGACGCTTTTAGAAGCGCCGCAAATACTATTAGTGGCGCTTATAAATGCCGCTAAAGGCCTAAAAAACGCCGCTAAAAGTCTATTTTGCTGTTGTGAGTCATAATCAATTATCCTTTCTATATCGTCGTTATTGTTTACCATGGATCTTTGAGAATTTTTTCTTTAGTGTTCATCTTATGGCTTTCATCTTTTTGTGATGTGTTATTCTTAAATTTTTATGAAACTATATTATTTTATCTAATTATATATTTATGGTTTTATGTCGGTTGACATTTAAAATCAAAATAATAATAATAGATGGTAAAGACACGAAAATTTGTAGAGGCAGATAGTACCTTAGCAACAAAAGCTGTTTGGGATGATGAGCTGACGTTGATATTTTGTGAACTTTGCGAGAATGAAGTCAATGCTGGTAATAGACCGACAACTCATCTAAACTCAAAAGGATGGAAAAATGTCGTTGCTCTTTTTCAAGCAAAAACAAAAAAAAAAATTATGGAAAACCTCAATTGAAAAATAAGTGGGATACATTAAAAAAGGAATGGAGGTTATGGAGGGCATTGCTTAAGGAATCTACAGGTATTGGATGGTGTCCATCTAAAAAGGCGGTCGATGCTACCGAAGAATGGTGGGTTGAAAAAATATAGGTTAGTGTTAACTTTATCATTATTTTAATGCATAAAGTTTATTGAAATTAATAATTTACAAATATAAAAATCTGAATATAACATTTAACATTTAACATGTTTTGTAGGAAAATCCTGATTTTAAAGGATTTAAGAAGAAAGGAATTGAACCACGATTGAATGATTTAATGTGGCAAATGTTTGGTGGCATTGTAGCCATCGGAGAGAATGCATGGGCACCTTCGTGCAGTGTTCATCCAAGTGGGGTTCCTATGGGAGATGATACACCTAATGAGGATTTGGTGATTCAGATGAAAATAGTAATGAGAATGAAGGTATCCCTCCTAATGAGGTACCATCAAACCCTTCTCATGAAACTCCTAATCGAAGAAAGGAAACACTTGGGGTTGTACACGGTAAAGGAAAAAAATCAAGCTCAAGTAGAAAATCATCAAGAAATTCATTAGCTACTCATATTGAGAAATTGTGTGAGAGTATGGCTAGTCTAAGGAAGTCAGTGAATGAAATTATGGCTAGTCTAAGGAAGTCAGTGAATGAAATTATTTTTTCTCACTCTCAATATACTATTTCAAATGCAATGGGTGCTTTGCGTGATTTGGGAGATGAAATTTCAAAAAAAGATGAACTGTACTATTTTGCCATCAAAATGTTCCAAATAATTTGAAACGAGAAGTGTTTTTGAACTTAAATCCAGATGTTAGGGTTTGGTGACTTGACGTGAGTATCTTGAACAAAATCCAATTGCATCATTTTCATCCTTGGTAGCAACATCCTCATTTCCTTCCAACCATACCATCCACCACCGCCACCATAAGCTCCTTAGAATTATTATTGTAAAATAACTATACTACTTTTTTATATGTAAAACTAATGTATGATATACTTTTTATATGCAAAACTAATGTATGATCTACTTTTTATATGTAAACCTAATGTATGATCTACTTTTTATATGTAAAACTAATGTATGATATTTTTATGTTTGGTATTTTTATGCTATGCTTTTATTCAATTTTGTTGTGTTGTATAGAATGTCACAAGTTATTAATTTATTTTCATTTGATTACTTTTTTAGGTTATGGATGAATTTAACAATGTGTATAATAGTTTTTATATGAATTATGATACCCCTGAATTAAGTGAAGAAGCTCAACGAAGAATAGCTACAATTGTTACACAAGTTGAGCACAACAATTATCATGAAGAGGAAGAATAGGTGTTAAGCAGTGTATTGGTACACCATGAAACTTTTTTCACTATGCAACCGTGTATGGATTCAAATTATACAGCTCAAATGTGGGTAGACGAAGTATTAAATGGGCATGATGATTGTTGCATGAATAGCTTTAGGATGCCAAAAAATATATTTCACAGCTTGTTGCATGATTTGCAAACAAATTATGGCTTAAAGCATGGGAAGGTATCTACGATGGAGAAGTTAGCATTATCATTGGATATTCTTGGAAATAGAGAATCAAATTCAAATGCAGTAGAGTGATTTCAATGATCTGAGGAAACTGTTAGTCGAATTTTTACTGATATGTTGCACATATTTGCTCGAATGGGAATAAACACGATTAAACCCACTGAAGGTCAATTTGAGGAGGTACCAAACCATATTCGACATGATACAAGATATTGGCCTCACTTTAAGGTAAAATTTACACAATCTTTATATTTTTAAAATATAAATTATTTCTAACTTTTATCTCATTACCTGTATTTATTTTAAAGAATTGTATTGGGGCAATAGATGGAACACACATAAAAGCATGCATTTCGCCTTCTTGTCAAATTCCTTATATCGGATGAAAAGGTGAACCAACTCAAAATATTATGGCAGTTTGTGACTTCAACATGTGCTTCATTTTTGCATTTCCTGGTTAGGAAGGAACAGCACATAACAGTAGAATTTTTTTGCAAGCACTTAGAAAACAAGAGTTAAAGTTTCCACACCCTCCACCAGGTCGAACTTTAATTTTTTAATTAATCTTTACATAAAAACAATATTAAAAATTTAATTTATTTTTAAACTTGATATTATGTTTTACTTTTTTGTAGGAAAATATTATCTTGTGGATTCAGGATATCCACAAATGGCAGGTTTTCAAGGTCCATATAGGGGGGAACGATATCATTTACCTGACTTTAGTCGAGGTAATCATTGAGCATCTACAAAAAAAGAAATCTTTAATCATGCCCATTCTCCGTTACGCTCTATGATTGAACGAACATTTGATGTGTGGAAAAAAATGGCCAATATTAAGAGATATTCCAAGCTATTCATTCGACAAGCAAGTTTTAATAGTTATTGCAATAATGGTTTTGCATAATTACATTCGAAGACATGCTTGGTCAAATGATGAGGATTTTCGACAATTTGAGAATATACTCGACATGCCAATCTCTTCAGACCATTTTGATAGAGGTGAATCGAGTTCTTCTAACAGTGAAAGTGACCTTGAAATTGCAACGTTAAGGGAAACCATTGCAAATAGTTTAATGAATCAATATTTGTAAAAATAATTTTGTATCATAACCTAATTTCTAGTAATAATGAAACTTGTTATGTCTTATGTTACTATATTTTTATTATTAAAATCATTCGTTTATATACTTCAAAATTTGATCCAATTATAATGTTACTATTTACTAAAATAATATTTATCATTGTTATAAAAGAATATTTAACTTTAAAAATTAAAAATAATTACCATTTTATTTAATAAATAATTTAAATTGATTATATAATTCATTAAAATATTTATAATAAAATATTGGAAGATACATTTTAATATTTTATTAAATGAATTTATAAATTCACATATTTTAATAATTTTATATAAGTAAAATAATTTAAAATTTTCTATTATATATCAATTCTAATCTGATGTCCTTAATAGTCATTTTTTATTTTCACCTCACCACTACAGCTGCGTTAGAATCCAAACACACACTCCACCATTGTTTCTAATCTCACTGCTATAGTATCCAATCTCATTACTACAGTAACTAATCTCGGCTTAGTTTGGATGGGCGGTGTGTTTACCTCCGTGAGGTTAAAAACAGCGGTGGCGGTGAGATTATAATAGTGAAACACACCGCCCATCCAAACTAAGCATTAGACAATCAATGAGCTAATATTTGTTTATCACAATTTTGTTATGTAAGCAAAACAGGAAAAGTAGAAACACAAAAGATATAATAGTGAAATGCAAAATTAACTTTATTTATTTATTCGTCGTTCAAATAAATAAAAAACAGTTACATGTTTACTACAATATTGACACATTTCCCAACAAAAACAATGTCAAACTTTTTCCCCTTTGTTTTAAAGGGAGAATAATATCAATTTTGAAGACGAATCAAATTAAGCAAAAATATTTATTTAGGATTGTTATCGTTTGCCACATGTAGAGGCGAATTTAGGGAGGGCTGACAGGGCCCTCGACCCTCCTAAATTTTTGTAAAATTACTTTTCAAGCCCATTTAATTTTTTAATTTTTAATTTGATATTTTAATTAGTGTTTAGGAAAAAGGACAAATTTGTGTTCCTCACGAAGCTTTTCAAAGTTTTTTAAATTTGATCTTTTTATGATAAATTTAGTAACATGTTTAGTTTAATTCGGTAAACTAATAAAAATAGTATTTAAACATGTATCCCTTATTAACAATTCTGACACACCCCTGATCATGTATCCCTTGCATTTAAAAAATATGCTTCTAATTATTTTTGTGCCCATCATATGCTTTTTAATTTGGGTAATTTACCAAAAAAAGTCCAAAAATTTGAAAAATTATGAAAATGGGCCAGTTTGTAGAAAATTTATGGGAAATGGCCATTTCCCCCAAAAACGATCACGTCGGTAGCGTTTTTGATATAAAGACTAAAGCGCTACAGAGACGCGCTTTTGCACTAAAAAAAACGTCGTCACGAGGCGTGCTTTTCTTTGAGGTGGCAAGCGCATCCCATGGCCGCTTTTAATCTAAATCGAGAAAAAAAGTATAAAACCCCCACCCTTTATTTTTTCACATTTCAATCCTTTCTCAATATTCTCTCAATTTTCTCTCAATTTTCTCTCAAGGTCCTTGAAATTTATGCTCAAATTTCAAAAATAGTCCTTTACTATTTACAAAAAGCCCTTTATAATTTTTTAATATATTTTTTAAAAATTTTAAAATTTTTTATCGGATTACAATGGCCGAGGAATTACTTCGCCTAGACAACAAGTACATCTCTGTCGAGCAAATGCAAATGGTAAGTTTTAATTTTAATTTTTCAATATTATTTAATTTTTTTCAATTATGTAATTTTAATTAATTGTTAATTTTATAATTTTTTAAATAGTCTGTAGATCGGGTGTAGGAATGTTATATTCGCAACATGCATGGTCCCTATCGCCTTGATCGAGAATTACTCATGGAAGTGGGTTTTTGCACGTGGCCACGATAGTAGGGGTTCAAGTTGGAGCCGCCTTTGATCGGTAGCGTTGATTGAGAGGTGGAGACCCGAGACCCACACTTTCCATCTGCCATGCGGAGAGTGTACCATCACTCTAGAAGATGTGTAATTGCAGTTGGGATTACCGGTGGACGGATCGGTAGTCACCGGGTCCGTAACATCTACCGATTAGATGGTCGTATGCTACGAGCTTCTGGGTGCCATTCCGGATAGAATTCAAGGAGCTCAGATCGATATGGCGTGGTTACGAGACACATTCCCGGAGTCGAACGAGGGTTTGACCGAAGTAGAAAGAATACGATATGCTTGGGCATACATTCTTCAAATAATTGGAGGCTATCTGATGCCGGACCTCTCTAGAAACCTCGTCCACCTGAGATGGCTCCTGAAACTTGTTGATTTCAGAGCAGCCGGTGAATTGAGTTGAGGGCCTGCCGTGCTGTCGAGGTTGTACCGGAAGATGTGCAGGGCGACGCGGCCGAGTAAAGAAAAAATCAGAGGTTGCCTATCACTACTACAGTCATGGGCATGGTTTCAATTTCCATTTTTACGCTCTCGACTCGACCACCCATATTTATTCCCACTGATAACGAGGTAAATTTAATATTATATTTTACAATTATTTCGTAGATTTATAGTATAATTGCATGCTAAAAGTTTATTTAATTAGGTGGAACCATTTAGCGAGTCATGTTGGAATACCTAACGCGCTTGAGGATATACGGCTCCTATTGGACCAAAGGTCGGAATCACAAGTAAGTTTCGAATTTTGTTATTATAATTTAGTATTTCGTATGTAGTGTCTAATATTAGGTATATAACTAATATTTTCGTAATGTTAATATAGTTCCAATGGACACCGTACGACGATCCAGAAATTCGGACAGTAATTTCGGAGGAGTTCCTCCAAAATCCGAACGGTTGGCACCTAAAGGTCCCATTGATCACCTACGCGACCGTGGAGATGCACCAGGCAGATCGGGTTCTGCAGCAATTTGGATTTCGGCAACCAATTTTTGTGCCACCGGAGGTGCTCGATGATGAGCACAAAGTGGACTTACGACAGCCACACACGAATTGGCCAAGATTTTGGTCAGAACATATCGAGATGTGGGAGAACTGATATGACTATATACCTGATTGGGAACCGATAGTCGTTCCGGAGTTAGCGTCGTCTTTGAGTACATGCCATGGTTTAGGATCCATGGCAAGCCGTATCTGTTGTTGGAAGAAGAGAGGCGACGGCAACTTTGCGAGCGAAGGGAACGTCGGGCCCTTTTAAATCCAAGGAGAAGGGGTGATGAGGCGGGGCCATCATCGTAGACATACCATCCGGGCCCAAAGAATACGCCTACACAATCCACCGAGCCCATCGGTGGTACTTGCATCGTAAGACATGTATGTCGACCTTTGTACTTTTTTATCTCCCACAACCATGTCCTTTTCCTCAACGACGCCATGATTTTTCATGAACATGTACCATCTTGCACTGCACACTTTGCCTCGTACTTATCGAGCTTGGATTTAACCACATTGTAGTTAACCCGTTCTTAATCTTTGTCTTCGTTTCAATGCAAGAAGAAAAGTATTCTTGTTGGAAAACGGTTACCAACTTCTAATTACTCCGAATCCAACGAAGAATCATGCGGTCCACGCGTCCGGTGTGGTAGTTCAGAAACTCCAATGCATCATCTTGAGATAGATCGACATTATGCATGTGGGCTAGAAGCGATGCATACGAATAGCGGATCTTCTTCTTCTTCGTCCGAACCGCCTCAACGTCTTCAGTACAATTGGAACGGCTCCGGTTGTAAAATAATCCAACTTCGCACCGTCGGCCCCGCCTCCCGAGGTGGATCCACATCGGATTCATCGTCCGACCCTCCATAACTCGCAACAAACGAGGGCCCTCGCCTGTGGATGTCGCCCGAGTACATCATCCCTCCTTAAACATCTTTCGTAAAGATTCCAATCGTATGTGGATTGCCAACCACTAGAAGTTGATGACGTCCCCAATCGTATTTCTATCATCGGACGTCCGAATGACGGATATGCATGTCCCAACCACCAACCGAGTGTCGTGCAGGGGTTATGTTTTCCATACTACGACCGCACACGGGCACTTCTGTGTTTTGCCTCCCACTTACAGAGTGTCGGCTTAGGGTCGTGTATTCCCCTCGAACGGCAGTAGATGTCGAGGTCACAGAAAGATCACTTGGAGATGAAAAGTCTACATATACCTCGATATAGGGTGATCCACTGGCAAGATGAGTCTCCACCATTGCCTCAAAGCCCCGAACACCTTTGATGTCGAATGACTCATATCTCACCGGATCAACCGAGGAGCAAAATCTATACTTAATACACTGAACTTTCATTGGCGTTGTTCCGAATATTTTACTCCTAATTCTTTTGCGAAGTTCTACCAAATCGATGTTCTGATTAAAACTCAGTCACGTTGTGTTCTCCAATAAGAAAACAACGCCATTTTCTGAAACACCCCACACCCGGCCCACGAGAATGGACCGGATCTGGTATGTTCCTCAAAGTAACCGGTTCAAAATTCATTCAATACTTTGAAAGCGTGTGTTTTGAAAGATAGTTTGTTGTGGGTTGGGCTCGAGTTGAAAACAAATTTATCTTATAACAAAACCCATTTGTTACGGTGACAAAATATTTAAACTTATTTTAAATTAAATGGGCTTATTCTTTGTAAAGCCCTAAATTCATAACATAGTAATTAAAGCGAAATAAAAATCGTCACGATGGCCTTATTACATAAAACGAAACCCAAAATAAAATTGTACAAGATCTTAAAATAAAATAAAGATTCAAATTAAATTAAACTTCAAGTTTAACATGGCCACCACAAGTTATGCCGTCCGGTCCATTATTGCTCATCACCAAACATGTTCCCTAGCACGGGTGAGTCGATAGACTCAATGTGTAACCAACACCAAAACATAATAGAAATAGGCACACCATACATATCATATTCATATAAAATTCAAGATAATGATGCAAACCGAACCCAAACCTATATAGCCATCCGCTACACACCACCGTACCATCCTCGCACACCGTGGGGACTACTAAGTCAACCTCCATCCGCTACACACCATCGAAGGCGTCATTGCAATGACGTGCTCATCGCCCACTTATAATATTGTGGCATAGCCACCACTTTCGATAATGTAACCGGTTACCAAATTCAAATATTTGTGACCGTAGTCACCATATAACGTTAATGAGACCAAGTCAACACCTTCAAATATAACATTGGTGAGACCGGTTAACACCTTCAAATATAACGTTGGTGAGACCGAAGTCCACACCTTCAAATATAACGTTGGCGACCAAGTCAACACCTTCAAATATAACGTTGGTGAGACCAAGTCAACACCTTCTTCCCCTTTCACATAAATCCCGAATGCCCCAAATATATATATATCATGCATAACATACTTAATTTCATAATCATATACATATATTCACATGTTATAAGATAACATATTTCATAATCCTATCGAAGTAGGAAGCGTGCACAGTACTTTTGTACCACATTAGGGTACTTAGCCATATTCATATTCTTACGTATAATCATATAATAAAATAATTGCCATATGAAATATCAAAAGTTAGTGTGCGTACACGGTACCTTAGCCATATTCTTACATTTTCATATTAACACATATATCAAGTTTAAGCCATAAATCTATTAAGATTTAGTGTAGGGTACACACGGTACCTTAGCCATATTCTTACACTTTTGTATTAACGTATATAATGAATTAAAGTCGTAAATCTATCAAGATTTAGTGTAGGTACACACGATTTGCTTATCAATTCCTTCAAATCAAACTCGATCTATTGCTTTAGATCTCAATCCCTACATTTGATTAATCACTTACTACTTTAATAAAAACCATTTGACCATAAATCCAAATCCTAGTAGGATTAGTATTCTTATAACTTACCTTGTTGCCGATTCCAATACTAATCAAATCTCAAATCTATGCTATGCTCCACCTTGTATTCGCCAAGCACTAAATCTCATCGGGGTTAGTTTCGCTTTTTAAACAAACAAGAATTAGATCTAACTATCAAAATAGGCCTTAGCCAAATGCTATAGACACTTACCTTGTGAATTTTAAATCCCGAAACTCACCGAATAACTAGGGAACACGCAGCCTATGGTGTACCTTCGGGAAAAGAACTTCTCCTTCCTTGTAGCCTACACTTAGTAAATCCCGAAAGATCTCTTCAAAGTTTTGGCAACCATGAACATTAATGGGATTAGCCCTAGATTTCGATAAGTCTAAAATAAAAAGAATGGAAACCAAACTTGGATCTTACCCTTATTTGAAGGAATCGATTGCACCTTCACTTCAACCTTCGAGATTCGCTTAGAGACTTGATGAACAATCGGCTATGATTCCCTTATGTATTCGGTTTCAAAGATGAAAGAAGAGAGGAATAATAGGCTTAGAAGGAATCGGCTAGGAGGCTAAAAGAAAAGAAGAAAAGAATGGATGCTCAAGAAGAATATTCGACGAGAGAGGAAAGAGAGGAGAATGAATAATGAATGGCCCTAGTCTCATCCTTTTATAGTCGAAATTACTAGGCCAAGAATCCTTAACTTGGCCACCACTCTTCCTTATTTTCCTAATTAAAGAATAATTCTTCATTTATCCACCTATTTAAATAATTTTAAAGAGAATTAAACTCTTCCTTAAGAGTCCTTATGATCTTCTAATTAGCCGAGTTTTAAAGAGTGAAACTCCTCTTTTGCAAGCCTTGTGTCGTCCACCTCTTGGGCTTCTAGAAGCAAAATAAAACTTATTTTATTTGCTTCTTATGTGACTCGAACTCAAGCCCAACACCCTTGCATGTGGGCCATTTCCTCGTGCCTTAAGTGGCATCTTCAGCTACTTTTCCAAGTCCGTTAATGGGTCAAATTTTACATACTTTATATTTTAGGGTCACCTGACCCTAAGTTCCCTTTTGAACTTTTTAATTCGACATTTCGGGGTCATTTTTAAGTTTCCAAAAATTTTTGCGCGGATCTGTAACTTGACATTTCCTAGGTTTCCAAAATGTTTAGTTTCCTCTTTTAGCGTAGTTTCCAAAATGTTTACTTTCCTCTTTTGGCTTAGTTTCCAAAAATGTTTACTTTCCTTTTTTAGCTTAGTTTCCAAAATGTTTACTTTCCTAATTTACTTAGGTTTCCAAAATGTTCACTTTCCTAATTTGCTTAGGTTTCCAAAAATGGTCATTTTCTTATTTTCAACTTAACATTTCTAAATCATTTCCAAGTCTCCTTACATTTCCCTTCATTTCCTTTCATTTCCTTGCATTTCTCTACATTTCCTTATATTTCTATACATTTCCATACATTTCCATACATTTCCATGCATTTCTTTACACTTCCAAGGTTCTAAAAATGCACACCACACATCCATATAACAGTAAACATGCTATTTCATAAAATTAAGCAAAAAAACGCACACAATGGGATTCGAACCTCTTCCCTCAAAGTACTTCACTTGATGCCATAACCCTTGCACCTTTGGTGGCGTCCCTTGCCACTTTTCCACATCACTTCTTGTTTTTAACTTAAAAACCAATAATTGTCCAAAGCTTTCTCTTCCATCCTAGGATTTTAAAAACCCTTAATTCACTTCTAAACACCGCCAAAACCTACTACTCATGAATTATGCACAAATGCATAACCCCTAATCTAGGATGTTACAGCTTCTACCTCCTTAAAAATAATTTCGTCCTCGAAATTACTTACTAACAGTCGTACAATCCTTCTCACCGCACTATGCTTACGCTGTGCACTCTGATCTTAATAGAACCATCATACTTTCTAGGCACAATCTCTAAGTTCACATCCCTTAGAACTCATTTCTAACGTCATGATTTAATCGATTAAGAAGTTTTATGTATTAAAAAAATTTGTTTCACCGATTAACGAAGAAGTTTTATGGAAAGAATTTTTAGAAGTGGTCCTTTCGTATGCACACAGTCTTTACATTCATACATCCATCAATCAATTATGAACTTTCATTCATTCAGAGAAATGTTGTAGTTTTCATTGTTGTTGTTTTTCCACTACCCAGGGGTATTTTTGTAATTTGTCCTACAGGGGTATTTTCGTAATTTGTCAAAATAAGGTTCCTTGGTGATTTTGTCACAAAGTATTTTTTGGTATTTTTTAAGTTCCTGGTATTTTGGAAAAATTTTGAAATCAGGGTATTTTAATTTTTTGGACCTTGGGGGTATTTTGGTAATTTTTCCACAAATCGGGGTAAATTGTAAAATTTTAATAAATCAGGGATATTTCAGAAGTTGCAAAATTTTGAAGGTTCTTTTTGAGAAATTTATTTTCCAAAACGATGAAGTTGCAAAAATTTTGGAAGTTAGGGTCATTTTGGAAATTTTGGTAAGTTAGGGGTAATTTTGTAATTTTTCCAAAAATCACTGTATTTTTGATAGTTTGCAAATTAGGGTTTTTGGACTTTTATAACATAATGAAATTTTGGCAAAACTATTGAGTAGTTGGACATTTTATAAACCAAGGGCATTTTGTAATTTTACCACTAGGGGTATTTTAGTAAATTTGTAAATCGAAATGTTTCAGAAAATTTATAAAATATTCTTTTCAAATCAAGAGGGTAATTTAGAAATTTTAAAATTAGGGTTTCCATAAAAATACTGCTAGTCCCTTTTGGGTTTTAGTTATTGGGTTTAGCAGTGACTAAGTCCTCTTGGTTAGGGTGAACTAGTTACTACGCACTGTAGGATTTGAGTAAAGAGGAGGTGAGTCACTAGGACCGCTTAAATACCAAGCTCTTCTGAATCCACTCCTAGACATGCACAACAAGATTACCACACCTAGCTCTTGACTTAATCACAGGTTTGTCTAGTGTATTAAGTCTTATGTATTTGTGTTTGAGTAGACTAGTCCTAGGGTTTAAGTTCCTATCATGCTATTCTACGTTCCATTCCTTTTCTACCCTTCTACATAATCACACAGATAGTTAGGGTACTTACACGGTGGATCATGGTTGGAGACTTAGGGGCCATGCCAGAAGCCTGCTTATTTTCAAATAAAATTATTTGGGCTCGAATTCAAAACGTTTTGGGCCTTAGCCCACAGGCCGAGAGTTTAAAATTGGGCTCTGATACCAAATTGAAACACCCCACACCCGGCCCACGAGAATGGACCGGATCTGGTATGTTCCTCAAAGTAACCCGGTTCAAAATTCATTCGAATACTTTGAAAACTGTGTGTTTTGAAAGATAGTTTGTTGTGGGTTGGGCTCGAGTTGAAAACAAATTTATCTTATAACAAAAACCCATTTGTTACAGGTGACAAAATATTTAAACTTATTTTAAATTAAATGGGCTTATTCTTTGTAAAGCCCTAAATTCATAACATAGTAATTAAAGCAGAAATAAAAATCGTCACGATGGCCTTATTACATAAAACAAAACCCAAAATAAAATTGTACAAGATTTAAAATAAAATAAAGATTCAAATTAAATTAAACTTCAAGTTGAACATGGCCACCACAAGTTCTCGCCGTCCGATCCATTATTGCTCATCACCAAACATGTTCCCACAACGGGTGAGTCGATAGACTCAATGTGTAACCAACACCAAAACATAATAGAAATAGGCACACCATACATATCATATTCATATAAAATTCAAGATAATGATGCAAACCCAACCCAAACCTATATAGCCATCCGCTACACACCACCGTGCATTCATCACGCACACCGTGGGGACTACTAAGTCAACCTCCATCCGCTACACACCTCGAAGGCGTCATTGCGGTCGGCGTGCTCATCGCCCACTTATAATATTGTGGCATAGCCACCACTTTCGAATAATGTAACCGAAGTTACCAAATTCAAATATTTGTGACCGTAGTCACCATATAACGTTAGTGAGACCAAGTCAACACCTTCAAATATAACGTTGGTGAGACCAAGTCAACACCTTCAAATATAACGTTGGTGAGACCAAGTCCACACCTTCAAATATAACGTTGGTGAGACCGAAGTCAACACCTTCAAATATAACGTTGGTGAGACCGAAGTCAACACCTTCTTCCCCTTTCACATAAATCCCGAATGCCCCAAATATATATATATATATATATCATGCATAACATACTTAATTTCATAATCATATACATATATTCACATGTTATAAGATAACATATTTCATAATCCTATCGAGTAGGAAACGTGCACAGTACTTTTGTACCACATTAGGGTACTTAGCCATATTCATATTCTTACGTATAATCATATAATAAAATAATTTCCATATGAAATATCGAAGTTAGTGTGCGTACACATGGTACCTTAGCCATATTCTTACATTTTCATATTAACACATATATCAAGTTTAAGCCATAAATCTATTAAGATTTAGTGTAGGTACACACGGTACCTTAGCCATATTCTTACACTTTTGTATTAACACATATAATGAATTAAAGTCAGTAATCTATCAAGATTTAGTGTAGGTACACACCGATTTGCTTATCAATTCCTTGAAATCCCAAAACCCGATCTATTGCTTTAGATCTCAATCCCTACATTTGATTAATCACTTACTACTTTAATAAAAACCATTTGACCATAAATCCAAATCCTAGTAGGATTAGTATTCTTATAACTTACCTTGTTGCCGATTTCAATACTAATCAAATCCGAAATCTATGCTATGTTCCACCTTGTATTCGCCAAGCACTAAATCTCATCGGGGTTAGTTTCGCTTTTTAAACAAACAAGAATTAGATCTAACTATCAAAATAGGCCTTAGCCGAATGCTATGACACTTACCTTGTGAATTTTAAATCCCAAACTCACCGAATAACTAGGAACACGCGCCTATGGTGTACCTTCGGAAAAGAACTTCTCCTTCCTTGTAGCCTACACTTAGTAAATCCCGAAAGATCTCTTCAAAGTTTTGGCAACCATGAACATTAATGGGATTAGCCCTAGATTTCGATAAGTCTAAAATAAAAAGAATGGAAACCAAACTTGGATCTTACCCTTATTTGAAGGAATCGATTGCACCTTCACTTCAACCTTCGTGAGATTCGGCTTAGAGACTTGATGAACAATCGGCTATGATTCCCTTATGTATTCGGTTTCAAAGATGAAAGAAGAGAGGAATAATAGGCTTAGAAGGAATCGGCTAGGAGGCTAAAAGAAAGAAGAAAAGAATGGATGCTCAAGAAGAATATTCGACGGAGGAAAGAGAGGAGAATGAATAATGATTGGCCCTAGTCTCATCCTTTTATAGCCGAAATTACTAGGCCAAGAATCCTTAACTTGGCCACCACTCTTCCTTATTTTCCTAATTAAAGAATAATTCTTCATTTATCCACCTATTTAGCAATTTTAAAGAGAATTAAACTCTTCCCTTAAGAGTCCTTATGATCTTCTAATTAGCCGAGTTTTAAAGAGAGTGAAACTCCTCTTTTGCAAGCCTTGTGCCGTCCACCTCTTGGGCTTCTAGAAGCAAAATAAAACTTATTTTATTTGCTTCTTATGTGACTCGAACTCAAGCCCAACACCCTTGCATGTGGGCCATTTCCTCAGGCCTTAAGTGGCATCTTCAGGCTACTTTTCCAAGTCCGTTAATGGGTCAAATTTTACATACTTTATATTTTAGGGTCACCTGGCCCTAAGTTCCCTTTTGAACTTTTTAATTCGACATTTTGAGGTCATTTTTAAGTTTTCAAAATTTTCATGGATCAGAACTTGACATTTCCTAGGTTTCCAAAATGTTTAGTTTCCTCTTTTAAGCGTAGTTTCCAAAATGTTTACTTTCCTCTTTTGGCTTAGTTTCCAAAAATGTTTACTTTCCTCTTTTAGCTTAGTTTCCAAAATGTTTACTTTCCTAATTTACTTAGGTTTCCAAAATGTTCACTTTCCTAATTTGCTTAGGTTTCCAAAAATGGTCATTTTCCTATTTTCAACTTAACATTTCTAAATCATTTCCAAGTCTCCTTACATTTCCCTTCATTTCCTTTCATTTCCTTACATTTCCTTTCATTTCCTTTCATTTCCTTACATTTCCTTTCATTTCCTTTCATTTCCTTGCATTTCTCTACATTTCCTTACATTTCCATACATTTCCATACATTTCCATACATTTCCATGCATTTCTTTACACTTCCAAGGTTCTAAAAATGCACACCACACATTCATATCACAGTAAACATGCTATTTCATAAAATTAAGCAAAAAACGCACACAATGGGATTCAACCTCTTCCTCAAAGTACTTCACTTGATGCCATAACCCTTGCACCTTTGGTGGCGTCCCTTGCCACTTTTCCACATCACTTCTTGTTTTAACTTAAAACCAATAATTGTCCAAAGCTTTCTCTTCCATCCTAGGATTTTAAAACCCTTAATTCACTTCTAAACACCGCCAAAACCTACTACTCATGAATTATGCACAAATGCATAACCCTTAATCTAGGATGTTACATTTTCGGTGTCACGAACTTCACCGTCGTAGTAAATAACAGCATTAATACGTTCACTCATTTTCAATTTTTTTTCCTTTTGCCTCAATTTCCCTTATGCAACCTGAGAATGAAATTTGACTGATTTATAGCCTAATTTTGCCGGAGACAACTGTAGCAAAAGCGCGTCCACGTGGGAGCGCTTTTCAGTATGCATGCTGACAGTGCACTCTGATGGAAGTGTTTTTGGCCACTGTTTGTTCAGAAATGTCTCCTCAAAATTATTTTGCCGGAGACAACTGTAGCAAAAGCGCGTCCACGTGGGAGCGCTTTTCGATCGCTATCTTGACAGTCGCCTACTGAAAATTTTTTTACTCGTTTGTTGAAACGTCTCATCAAAATTATTTTGCCAAGACTATTGGGCCAAAACTTCAAAAAATTCATTCATCCACGTCGGCGTTTTGGGTAGCGGCAAAAGCGTTTTGTCCAACTCAAAAAAGCACGGCTCGTGGGCGCGTTTTTTTGAGGTGGACAAAAGCCTCCCGCCCTTTTGTCGATTCCCCAAAACGCTACAAATGGCCCTTTCCCGTAAATTTTCTACAAACTGGCCTATTTCGTAATTTTTCAAATTTTTAGGCTTTTTTTGATAAATTACCTTTTTAATTCGCAGGTGCAATTAATAGTGGAATAACCTCAATTAAATTCGTTCGTCTAGTAAAAAGAAATTCATATTTAATTTGAAATTTTATTATTTGTGTTGATTTTTTTGAATAATTTTATTATTTAAACTTACATTTTTTAAATGAATAATTTGATATCTATTAATTAAAATTCAATTCACATTTTGGCTGAAAATATATATGGGTTATTCCGGAAAGATGAATTAAGTCAAAATTGCATTCGTTTGACAAGCCACTTATCTGTAAATACTGCACTAAAGAACTCAATCAATAGCTTGGTAAGATTCTTATCAAGATTATGATCACTTCTCTACCTAAAGTTTTGATTGAAGTTTTTGAACTAACCACCCTTTAAAATTCAGGCAATGTTAGGTTTATCCATTTAATATCATCCAATCTATCCAATGGATGAAATCAACCTTCCCAAAATCACTTTATCAATCCATTCCACCTTCCCAAAATGACTCTCATTTATTTGGTTTTTTTTTTTTGCATATATATATATATATATATATATATATAAGAAGGCTATGCTTCAAGTAAACATGCATTATTGATGATTTTGGAAGGAGATTTTGACAAAGGGAGGGGTCCAGGTTTTCGTGTACTCTGGTTAATCAGCCATAATAAGCCCATTGCCATATTATAGCACGCCATCTCATAATTTGCAGTAAAAGTAGGGATTCGAGCATGAAATTCAGGAAACTGACATGATTTTGTAAAATCTCTGATAAAAGTCAGATAAAGTAACCTACTCGTGCAAGCCAACGAAACCAACCAACCAACCAACCCACCCCAGGGCGGTCTCTCAGGTAATGTATTGGTGTATGGACTAGTAGCCTAACTCAACTCAAATGTCCGTACTTCATCCTTTAGAACAATACCCTTGTCTTGTAATGAGGTTAAAGTTTTCTGTCTCTTTCCTTTAATGGCGTTTCTTCCATTGAAAGGACTCTTTGTCTCTTTACACTCAAACTTGTCCCCATCTTATAGTGAAGTTTTGTCAATATTTTTAACTCAACTCTGTCCTATATAATAACTTCTTCTCCTGAGTACAATAACATGCAAAAAACAGTTGCATTGCTGCTAATAGTTTGTCTTGATTCTTATTCTCAGGTATGTTTTTTTCAGTAATTTGATTCTATATATGCCATGTATTCGACACATGTTTCAAGTCCATTCATATAATGACTTTTGAGAAAATGAGCTTTGTTTTCGGTTGTGATTTAGGTTTGGTATTCAAATGGCGGATATTAGCAATGGTACCAAAGCGTTTGCAGTAAAACAAGGAGAACCAACTCGGGTCCTTCCTGCAGAAGAGACAAAGAAGGGTCTTTATTACCTGGGAAACCTTGACCAAAACATTGCAGTCATAATTCGAACCATTTACTTCTTTAAGTCAGAGTCTAAAGGGAATGAAGATGCTGCCGAACAAGTTAAAAATGGTTTGTCAAAGATTCTTGTTCATCATTATCCACTTGCTGGGCGACTAACCATCAGCTCCGAAGGGAAGCTCATAGTGGACTGCACCGGGGAGGGGGCTGTTTTTGTGGAGGCTGAAGCTAATTGTGGGATTGAAGAGATGGGGGACATAACAAAGCCTGACCCTAACATTCTTGGAAAGTTGGTTTATGAAATTTCTGGTGCTCAGAACTTGCTAGAGATACCTCTTTTGGTGATTCAGGTTTGGGGATTGCTTTACTCTTTTGTTTCTTGTCTATCTTGCACATGTCAAAGTGGATCTTTTGGCAAGTAAAACTTGTTAACCTTAGTGTTACTGCTGTGTGCTATGCTTAGTCTCTTTCGAAGGACCTTTACATATTTACCTTACTCTTCATTTTTCCTAAAATATCTGCCTCATGAATCAAGGTACAATCTTTGAGTTTATGATCAAATTTATAAAAACTTGAACATACACGTTACTCCGTGTCCAATATCCATATTCAGCACATACTTGAACGTAGGCAAAGGATAAATGGAAAATTTAGGGAATTGAATATATACATGTGATATCTTACACCTGAATTTGAAGGTGAAAATATCACGGAATTTTTTATATTAAGTGTCGATTGTGTTTGTCCTTTTCACTTAAAAATGGGTAATTTAATTATTATAATTAAATACAAAAGCAAATAAGTTCTTTTGTTAAAAAGTTTATTTATTTTACTGTTAAAAGTCAATCTTTATACATTAGCATAAAATACACATGACATGTTACGTGTCATTGTTTGATTATTTTGTTAGCTACGTCGATTTTTAACAATATAAATGGATGAAAAATTTTATACAAAGAATCAATTTGTTCTTTCATCTAACCTATAAAGATTAATTTACCTATTTTTGAATGAAAAGTGTAAATGCGATTTACCTCTTAGTATGCCTATTTTTGAATGAAAAGAATAAAATACGATTTATCTCCTAGTTTAAGAACTTTTATGGTACTTTTATTGAATTCGAATACCATATGTTAGAGCATATGATGAAATAACCTTTATTTGGTTTCAGTTTTATTATTTTAAGAAAAGTAAGAGGTAAGAAACTTGATTCCAGGTGACTAAATTTAAGTGTGGCGGATTTTCTATTGGGATGAGCATGAACCACTGTATGCTTGATGGGATTGCTGCTATGGAATTTGTGAATGGATGGGGTGAAGTTACCAGAGGCTTGCCATTAAAGACCCCTCCATTTTTAGACAGAACCATACTGAAACCCCGAAACCCACCTATGATAGAGTTTGAGCACCATGAATTTGATGAGATTGAAGATATATCAAACACAAACAAGCTGTATGAAGAAGAAGAAATGGTTTACAAGACCTTCCTGTTTGATCCAGATAAGCTTGGACAACTCAAGGAACAAGCCCTTGAAGATGGGGTTTTATCCAAATGCACCACATTCGAAGTCCTTGCAGGGTTTGTGTGGAGAGCTCGATGCAAAGCATTAAACTTGGTTCCTCAGCAAAAATCTAAGCTCCTCTTTGCTGCTGATGGGAGAAAAAGATTCATACCACCATTACCTGAAGGTTTTGCAGGTAATGGGATTGTTTTAACATATTCAATCTCCACTGCCGGTGAGTTAGCTGAGAAGCCATTATCATTTGCTGTGGGATTGATCCAACAGGCGGTCAAATTGGCGACAGACAGTTTTATGCGATCGGCCATTGATTATTTTGAAGTGACAAGAGCTAGGCCATCTTTGGATGGAACTGTTCTTATTACAACTTGGTCTAAACTATCTTTTTACACCATAGACTTTGGTTGGGGAGAACCCATTTCAACAGGGCCTGTTGCTTTGCCTGAAAAGCCAGTTCTGCTGTTCCTTCCTCATCAGAAAGATAAGAAAAGCATTAATTTACTGTTGGGGTTGCCTGTTTCAGCAATGAATAGCTTTGAAGAACTGATGCAGGTTTAAGCAGAAGAAAAAAAAAGACATGTTTTATACCAAGTTATTTTATGTCAGATTCTCAGATTCATATGTTGCATGCATTCATTATCTGAGGATTTTCTGACAGTGGGTTTTTGGTAAATTGAAGAACAAAAATAACCTCAGATCAGATAGACTCTGAATTCTGAGTCATATAATTTGTATTATAAGTGGTTAAGTGTTCCGTCTATATTCGTTTGTTTCAGTCATGTATTGGGTTACTGTATCCGAATAAGAAATCCTGAAAGCATCATTGGTGATTCGCCTGCTTCTTTATTTAAATTTGGGTTTGAAATATGATAACTAAAAAGAAGTATATTTTCATTTAAATTTATTTCACTCCTACTCAAATTATCTATTTAATTATTTCAAAATAGGCATATATTTTTATACACTCATCTATATTTATTATCTTCTCTAATTTTAAAATTTTAATTTAATTAATTATTTTTAAATTATAAACAAACAATTTTTCTTTTTACAATAATTAATTTTAGAGTAGGTTAAATATAAATGACTGTATAATAATAATTTCATCTCTTTAAAATTTAATGATGGATGAAAATATATTTTCAATTAAATAAGTTTAATTTTAACTACTTAGTATTTAAAATATAAGTAACTAAGTAAAAACAAATAAAAATCACTATTTTTGTAGTTTAAAAAAAACCAACAAAATTGACCCACCAACTCTCTGAGTCGCAGCCATATATAAACCCAAAATTCCAAATCTGGTGCTGCCTTTCGGCGAATCCTTCCTTCTTTCAATTTATTTATTTTTACAATTTGATCGTCTTCTTGGGTCTGGTAAGAAGGATCAGGAAGAAATAAAAAGCCACAAGGAAGACAAAGGCTGTGAGTAAGAGAGAGAAAAAAGATGGCGGGTTCAATCAATGGAGTCGGAGGAGTTGGTTTTGGTGGCCTAACTTGTTCTACCAAAACACCACTTCCTTCTTCACGATCCTCTTCTTTCCGTGTTCAAATGTCTCTTCCTGTTGAAGATAAGAAGAGGAATTATACCCTTCAAAAGTCACAAGAAGCTTTCAATGCTGCCCTGGTGATTTTCAACTCTTTCCCTTCTCTGCCTACTTGTGGATTGTTTGAATCTTGCCAAGTTAAAGCTTATTAGTTGAATTTTGTTTAATTTCAATTCATTTTTTTTATTATTCGATTTTTTTTTTTTGTCAAATGATGAAATGGAAAAAAAGAGAGTAAAAATCTAAGTCTTAGCTCATTGCTTATCGATAAAATGCATGGCAAATGTAAAGAAAGGCTAGGCTCATTGCTAATTGGAAGATTGGTATCTGAACTATATCATTGATATTAATTTTCAACCTATGCCTTACGGATTTGCACCTAGATAGGTTCCTCTGTAGTGTTCTATCACTATGTTTTCTCCTATATTATACCCAGACATAGGTGTTGAGATGATTCTCCAATTATATATAACCATACTGGATACATACCAGTAACCGACAGGCACTTTCGAGTAAAGATAACATAGGTTTTCCCTTTTCCTTTTGTATCTTATTGTGAATCACTTATATGTTGAAGTCCTTGGAACTCTGACTCCTGCAAGCTCTTTTTGTGGTAGAATTTGATGCCTGGAGGTGTAAATTCTCCTGTTCGTGCTTTTAAATCTGTTGGTGGACAGCCTATTTTCATGGATTCGGTTAAGGGTTCGCACATGTGGGACATAGACGGTAATGAGTATATCGACTATGTTGGCTCTTGGGGACCAGCTATAATTGGTCATGCGGATGACGAGGTTAGAGATTTTCTTCCTTTACTCTAAGTTTGCCTTGCATTTTTGTGATTTAATGTGCCTACCATCTTACATGGTTCCTTCTCTTTCATTCTTGTTTTTCTATAGTTGATGTTTTATATGCATTTCTGATTTTGAACTTCATTTTTGTTATATGAGATGCAATGCTATGTTAGTCAGACACTCAATATGAGTGTCGATATAGGTATGTGTCTGACACAGATATGTTCATTTATTTATTTATTTTTAAGTTTTTCTATGTATTTGGAGTCATTTTCTTATACTCATCTCATCTAAGAGTTAATAGGTCAGTAGTAGAGAGAAAATAGTTCTACTTGCTACTATTGCCTCTCTTGAACTAATAGTTCTGAATGGATTTGCGTATATCTGCAGGTGCTTGAAGCTCTGGCTGAAACAATGAAGAAAGGAACCAGCTTTGGCAGTCCTTGTCTTCTTGAGAGTGTTTTGGCAGAGATGGTCATTTCAGCCGTTCCAAGCATTGAAATGGTTCGATTTGTAAACTCTGGTACAGAAGCATGCATGGGTGTGCTCCGCCTTGTCCGCACTTTTACTGGCCGAGAAAAGATAATCAAATTTGAAGGTTGTTACCATGGCCATGCTGATCCATTTCTTGTCAAGGCAGGGAGCGGAGTTGCTACCCTAGGGCTGCCTGACTCTCCTGGTGTTCCGAAAGCAACCACTTCTGGAACTCTAACTGCACCTTACAATGACATAGCAGCTGTTGAAAGTCTCTTTAACAGCAACAAAGGTGATATAGCAGCAATTATTCTTGAACCTGTTGTTGGCAACTCTGGCTTCATTACCCCTAAACCAGACTTCCTTGAAGCCATACGCCGCCTAACCAAGGAAAATGGCGCACTCCTCATATTTGACGAAGTGATGACCGGATTTCGCTTGTCTTATGGTGGGGCACAGGAGTATTTTGGCATAACTCCTGATTTAACAACATTAGGGAAGGTAATTGGTGGCGGCCTGCCTGTTGGTGCATATGGAGGGAGGAGGGAGATTATGGAGATGGTGGCACCAGCAGGGCCAATGTATCAGGCTGGGACCTTGAGTGGGAACCCGTTGGCAATGACAGCTGGGATACAGACCCTTAAGCGGTTGAAAGCACCGGGAACATATGAATACTTAGATAGGATCACTGGAAAACTTGTTCAAGGCATTCTAAATGCTGGAAAGAAGACAGGGCATGCAATTTGCGGAGGGCATATTAGAGGGATGTTTGGGTTTTTCTTCACAGAAGAGCCTGTTCACAACTTTGATGATGCAAAGAAGAGTGATGCAGCAAAATTTGTCAGGTTTTACCAAGGACTGCTGCGCGAAGGTGTTTACTTTGCTCCTTCACAATTTGAAGCTGGATTTACAAGCTTGGCACATTCTCCTGAAGACATCCAGAAGACAGTTGCAGCTGCTGAGAACGTTCTTAGCAAGATTTAAGATATCTATTGCAGTGTCTTTGATTACATTTTCACAATTTGAAGCTGGATTTACAAGCTTGGCAAGTTGTATGAGTACTTCCGAGAAATACTAGTCTTGCAATCATGTTCTTAGTCCTGCCCTTTTGTTCTTCCTTTTGTTTTTGCATGATTGAGCTTTTTGCACGCGAGTTAATGGTTCATTAGATAAAAGATCTGTAGTCATCTCTTGTTGCTCGGAATCTGTATTTTTACCGATCAACCCATTTGTATGTTGGTAATGTATAAGACCATTTTAGGCTTTTAAAGCTTGTTTACAACAACCTCAATTGTCATCTCCTTTGACCAAAATCTTGCTTATCTAATTAGAATGAAGGAAAAGAATTCTGATGTAGCAGAATTGGTTCATGTAACATCTAACAAATTTGAATCCTGAGGTCTAATCCTAAGCAACTTACCTCAATTTCTGTTCCATCATTGTCAAGTTGAGTGAGCTGTTTTATAATGTTCTAATGCTTGAATAACTCGGAGTTTTGTGTTTTATATTCATATTTTTCTTTTCGATTAATATTGAAAACCAATTTAAAATTCAAGCTTGAACACAGATTTTCCCAAGTAAATGAGTTTAACTCAATTGGACGGGCTTGAATAGTGAAGGCAAAACGAGCTCGAGACAAATTTCAGCCCTGCAGTTGAGCTTAATAAGAACAGAAGATATAATGTAAAGTTAATTAAAAGCTTTTAGGTTAAATTTTGCAGGAAAGTCTATACTCTGGTATTTTTCTTCAACAGTTAAATTGATTAAATTATGCTATTGTCAAAATCCAATGCAACAAATATATTATGTGTAATATCATATCAATTTGTCATTTCTAAATACTTACTGAAATGACTAAAAAATCAATTAATGGATTAACAATTATCATTTGTATCAAGACTAAAATTTTAAATTTCAAAATATATAAATATCTTAAAATGATTCAATTGGAGAATATGAACTAAATCTACAAAGAGTAACAACTAAATTTAACCTAACAAATTTAAATGCTATTATTAAGGTCATGACTAAAATTTCAAAATTTAAAAACTTTAAGACTAAAATTGAGTAATTTGAAAAGCACTAAGACAAAAATTGATTAAATTAAAGTATTAAAGACTAAATCTATAACCTCTACAAAGTATGGGAACTAATAAGGAAAATTAACCAAGCATTTATTACCTGCAAGAAAATGCCTATTCTTCCACAGCAGGCCGAATAGGGAACATTTCATTATTAGTAACGGATAGCATTTTATACAAAGGCATTTATCCTTCCAATTTGGTGTACATTTCGTCTTTACGTGGAGTAGTCTATACAACTTTACAAATAATTCAAAGCCAATATTTGAAACCAACCAGATAAAAAGTCTTAAGGAACCAAAGAAACTAAAATTGCACATCATTCATCACTCACTCCATTACCAACTTGCACACATGGGCTCTGTGACGAACATACACATAAATACTCCGATACAATGTTTACGTTCCTAAACATGGTTCACCGTCATGCATGATTTTTCCAACTCCGCATGTTTTCCTTCACAAAATAGAACATGAGCAGACAGTCTTTCTGGGTGAATCATCAATCTTCTTTTCTGTTTCAGACAGAAAATCAAGCATAAGTTGATAAATCAAAACATGAAATTTTACGCCATCATCAACTCATGGATCTTTACCTTAAAGGCAATCCCATAACTAATGCGTTCAGGAGTTTAGTTGATCTTATCAGTGTGAAGAAATGAGGAAAGATGCAAAAAGAGAGAGGATAAAGATGGCCTCTGATATGTTCATCATCAAGAAACATGCTCATCAATGATCAACAATGAAGTTAGCATAACGACAAGGAACTAGTTTTCAAAGTCTTTATGCAACTAGTGAAAATTCAACACCTCAAAATCAGATTATATCATACTCATCAGAAAGACAATGTCAATGACACTTGCTATCAGTTTTAAGCAATTTGAAACGGGTTGTACCTATAAGTAGATCATTACTAGAGCAAGTACAGATCCACGCCCACTTCACTGAGTAACTCCAGCTTAAATAAAAAATAAGAATCGTGAAATTCGAAGAGTTTTGCTTCTAAGTTACTCAAACTTGGTATGTTCAATTTTTTCCAAGTTATATAATGTACTACTTGGAGCATTATATCACCATGACCAGTCCTATGTTACCTAAATCCCCAACTCTCATGCGATTTCCATTTTGGATCGTTCGACCCCAATCAAGGATCGCCAGCAATCCAAAATGGTGAAATGAGTGTTCTGGTAGTAAAGACTGAAGGGATGAAGATGATGAAAGAAAAGAAAAAAGTCTTTGGCTCTGTCATTTTAATTTTTTAACAAAAAGGACTTCTTCACAGTTCAAGCCACTATTCCCTCTTTTCAAAAATTTACTGACTTTGCTCCTTTTCTAACGAAACCTCAATTTTTTTATATATTTTTCAATTATCTTAATTTTGATTAATTATTTCTTACTTTTTAATAATTTAGATTTTTAATAAAAGTTGAAAATAAAAGATAAAATAAAAAGGGTTACTGTTAATTTAAAAGTAAAATAAAATAAATCATAAAGATTTATATTATTAATTAAATTGAATTATATATTATAAATTATAAAGATTTATACTCTACCCTAATAAATCTATTTTGTACCAAAGAACTGTATTTCAGTCCTATTAAATGATTCGAAGAAGACTACCCCTAACGAATTAGGTTCCAAGCAATTAACGATTTGCGTTCCCATTTTTGTTCCTCATACCGAATCCATCCACGTTTTAGGTAATATGTTTGGGACATCAGTGCCAACCACGACAAATACTTAAAGAAATATAAAGAGTCGGAGCAACATAAAATAGTCCCATGAGAAGATAAAGATAGAGAATACCTGTTTTAGCTTTTGCAAGGGATGGCTGTACTACAACATGCATTATTATAGCCCCACCCGGTACTTCACCAAAGGGTACTTTACACAGACCAACAGTCTTGTTGTTCTCCAAAATTTTACCACAACTTATCAGCTTGACTTCATTCACTGATTTTGGAACAATTGTCTTACCTAAGGAATGGCAGAAACAACATTTAAGAAAATTATAAAACAAAGTGCTTTAAAATATTATCCTTAACACTACCTTCTGGTTCTTATGATTAAAAAAAAGGAATATGAAGATGGTTTGTAGATTTAGGCAACATGTCAAAGAGCAAAATTGCATTCTTTGAGGATACTTGACTGTATTTTAAACAAAAGCATGATCATTCTTTTTGCAATGTATTTATTAAAAAAACAGAAACATGATGAGGATAAGATCAATTGAAAAGTTGTATAACAATATATAGTGATTTACAACTATAACAGACATTTACAGCTTCGTTGCCCGAACTGGAGAGTGAGTGTCGGATACTCTGACATAATATTTTACGAAAAACGAACAGATCTTTTAATATTTACTGTTTAAACAGCCAAATTTAGCCTTCTCTCTGAATGTACGTTCATAAGAACAATTTAGAGCTCATATAATCATTTTGACATTGATCATGCATCAAATTTGGAAACAAATGTGATACAACAATATAAGAAGAGAATCTCCTCTCTTCATTAGGCCATAAATGGCCATTTTGTTAAGCTAAAAACACAACTTCCAAGTTTATCTGCCCTAAAACAATGCTATAACCTTATACTACAAAACAATCTCTTTCTTACCGCATTCCATGACTAACCCTATTGCTTTCTTCACTAATCTTCACAATAATTAGGTTCAAAACTCTGGCCTCGATCACTCGTTGCCACCGGTGGGCAGTGGACGAGATAATTATGCATAAAAATTTAACAGAAATTCTCCTAGTAATCTTACAACAGATACAAATTTCAATAACTAAAACAAAGCCCAATATCAGAAACTTCATAAGCAATTAGAAAAGAAATGAAGAAAATAACAGAGTAAACCTTTGGGCCAATCAGAGACAATTCTTTGCTTAAGCATATCCACCGTCGATGTGGCGGAGTATCGAAACGGTCCGATATCCGAGCCATCATAAATCCTGAACTTTATATCCACCAAATCCTCCTCCGGCATTTCTGCACCTGCTTTCGTTTGTTCAATTCGTCCTAAAATCGACTCACCGGTCACCACCGTCAGCGGTTCATCAAATCGAATCCCGCCGCCTAAATTAGCACAAACTGAAAAGCAGACTGAAATTTCAACTAAAATAAAATTGAATTACGACCGACAAAAGAAAGGATTAAAATTCAAACCTGAATTCTAGAGTAGTAATTGATTGACTTGAAGGGTTTTTCTTTTAAAAGAAAAAAATTATTTTTATTTCAAAATTGAAAGAGTGGTGTTTGGTGACCTGAAGAAGACAAATAAGTCTTGCCATAGTCTCAAATGCCTCAACCGCAACCGCTAAACCAAAAACGGCGCCGTTTTCTTTACAGTTTTCGTTGCGAAAGCGGTAGAAACGTCCTTGTCATTACTGTATAAGTACGGCGTCGTTTCAAAGTCTCGTTTTGTCTACTTCTTGAGCGTAGATAGATAATTCAAAAAAACAATTCATCCGAAAAAAATGAAAAGAGATAGAGACGAAGCAGGAGGAGGAAACGAAGAGAGAAACAAAAGGAAAATGGAGATTGTTTGGCAAACTCCTGCTCATCCTGCTCAGAAACAAGATTATATTTTTCACAACGGTAAATTAAATGTTTCTTTTCATGAAAGAAATAACTTCTTTTACTATTATTATTATCATCATATTAACCAAAAAAAGTTTAGAAGCTCAATTTTTTGGCGGGAATTTGACAGGGAAGCGCCTTGTACGACCTTACTACTTTGAGTTCGTCTCTCATGTTAGTTTTCTTTCTTTTTCCTGATTTCAGTTGTTAGCAAGTTTTTAAAACCCTAATTAAACCCTAATTCTGCTTATCTAATAAAAAAAGTACGATTTTAATTGTTGATTTGGCACAGGTTAATAAACGATGGGAAGGTAATACAATAGTGGATTTGTTCGCTCAAGAGTTCAGAGGTCGATCCAGAGATTACTATGTAAGTCATCACCCTTTCCCCATTTTTTCTTTTGGGCTAAATCTTTGTTTGATTGGAAAGATTTAAGATAGAGAGCAGTGGAAGAATGGTTAATAATAATGTATTTCCTTCATTGTTTGGTACAAGGATGGAAAATAGAGAGCGATACAGGGTTAGAAGTGAAGTCGTAACTAGTAAATAAAATTGTTAATTTAAGTTACACGAATGATTCCTTTCATAATTGAAAGGATTGATTTGGGGGAAAGGAAATGTGAAAATATATTCATTTTCTTTTATTGTTCTTATTTTTCTCTTACCAAACACAATGGTAGTGATGTCATAGACTCTATAGCGTTGGTTGGTTTGTATTAATTAATTGAATTTGTGATTGCAATGTGTTGCAAGTTTCAAGAAACGAACTTTTTATAAACTTCTAGCAATTGCTTCCTTTACCCATAATTTGCGCTTATTTGAATATGTTTATATATTACGTTTTCTGTTATTGTGGAAATATTGTAGGTTAGTGCTGTCAAATGTGGACGGATACAAGTGGATGGAGAGAATATACCTGTTTCATACATAGTTAAACGATGCCAGAAGATTAGCCACTTCTTACATAGGTTCATCACATTTGCATCCAGTGTCTGATCTAATGGAATTTCATTGAATTTTTAGAAGAAAACACTTTTTTTGTCGGTATAATGTTTCGAAAAGCAGTTGGTTTTTGTTCATACATACATTGTTTGGAAATCTTTTTATATTTTCTAATTTATTTTGACTTGTCTGTGTTTTTTGTTTGCTCTCTTTAAATTAAGTTGTTTTTTGTGCTTCATGATTTCATTTTGAAGTTATGGAACTTGTAATTGATTTTCCAAAGGTTATAGGCATGAACCACCAGTGATGGCTTGGGATGTTGAAGTTCTTCAAAATGAACCTGATGTACTGACAATTTGCAAACCTGCTTCAGTTCCTGTAAGTCTTTGGTGAAGCAAACTTCTTTCAACTTTATGAGTTTGCATGATTGTTGGGGCATCTAAATGTGCTTATTCATTAGATGAGGAGAGGAGGAACCTTTCTTCCTTTCATATCATATGATGTCAGTGACTATATACCTTTATTTAATTTTATTGGAGTTGATTTTTTTCTAATATGTATGTAGGTACATCCATGTGGTCAATATCGTAAAAACACAGTTTTGGGTATTCTCCAAGCAGAGTATGGATTGGCTCCTTTGTATCGTATCCAAAACTAGCTCTATATGGCACAAAAATTTCACTGTAGACTATTATATTTTCTACATGCAAATCAATTCTGTTTGATAAAGTTTTAAAAGCAGAGGTTTCTACTTATTCCTTGACATTATCATGTTAGCCATTCATCGACTAGATCGTCTAGTCTCAGGACTGCTTATCATGGCCAAAAATCCAGCTAAAGCTGACATTTTCAGGCAGCATGTAAGTCATCTACAATTATATATATGTTATATATGTGTGTGTCTGTAGGCAAACATTTTTGCAGTTTTTGTTACAACTATGTTGGTAATATGGAATTACAGACAATTGGCATGCATTACCATTTGATTGTCTATGTAAAATCATTTTTGGCTGGATGTTGTGCTATATTGCATGATTTGGTAGAATGATACCTGGAACACTAGCTGTTCCATTTATCAAAGATAAAAATTTCGTTTCTTTATTGATTTGGAAATTTGAAATTGTTTACCTTACTGAAATTTTCATTTTAATCTGAATGTGATGGTTGTAGATCGAATCTGGACTAGTTCAGAAACAGTATGTTGCAAAGGTTGTTGGAGTGTTTCCGGATGCTGAGGTATACTTCTCATTCAAGCCAGATGATTCACATAATTTGTGTTCAAATTTGAATCATTCTGCTTGTTCAAATTTGATCATGTGTTGTTACATCTATGTGTTTGGATCTAGTTATGAGCAATGGATGGAAAATCACTCAAGCTCATTAGTTGAAACCTTTAGGACTAGTTAGAGAGCGACCTATATCTCTTTTATCAACATTTGTTTCATTATGTCCCTCTAAATAGAGATTACAATGAATAACCTATACCAAACTGAATAAAATCCTATCAAACGCAACTATTTTAAGAGTCCTAAAGCAACTTATTTTATTCTAAGAGTCGTATTATTAAGCCTGTGATTTTGGGATTGATAGTCTAGCTCATTGAAGGTAAACTAAAACCTTTAGGACTCATTAAAGACGGACCTATATCTCTTGTTTAGGTTTTGATAAAATTAGATTTGCCTTTGGTTAATTGTCCATTCCTTCAAGCATATTTGATCAAACACTTGGGTTCCGTTATTAGCAAAATATTCATCCACATGCTTCTTGCATATTTGTTCCATCTTTGTTTGCATATACTCAAGCTACTTGCATATTTTTGGTCATCATTTTGTCGACCATTGTTTTGCCATTGTGGAGAATCATTGGCATTGAATACCAAAGTGTTACATTTGTGAGTTTGGATTGATAGTTGTGAACTAAGAAGAAAGAGAAGAAGAAATAGGAGATTGCCATGAGAGAGAAATACAAGGGATTTTATTTGAATTTTTAGCTTGATTATTCCCTCAAGCTTGGATAGGGGGTTTATATTGCAATTGAATGTACAAAAAAGTAATAAGCAAGATTACAATATATATTTGTAGATTTTATAGCTATTCTAATATATTCTAATCCCTAAAATTACATCTATCATAATGCTCTCTCTCAAGCTGGAGCGTATAGGTCATAGGCTCTTAGATTGTTACATATATATTCAATTCGAGGTTTCCTGAGAGCCATAGTGAAAACATCTACTAACTGATCGTTGCTATGGACATTGATAATGGCAATGCATTCTGGGTCGATCTTTTATCTTACAAAGAGGCAATTTGATTTAATGTGTTTTGTTCTTTCATGAAACATTGGGTTTGAGGCAATGTGTGGTGTTTCTTGATCATCAAATATCAACTTCATTTGTTTGATAGTTTCACATCGCAATTTCTGAAGGAGTTGTCTTAACCAAATAAGTTCACAAGGAACTAACTCAATATTTTCTTTCTGCTTTTCATCTTGCTACATCTTTTTTCTTTTTACTCTTTCTTGAAATTAGATTTCCTCCAAAAAGAACACAAAATCTTGAAGTGGGCCTTCTATTTGAGGGTGATCTTCCCCGATCGACATTTGAGTATCCAACAATTTGTGTACTTCCCCAATCTTCAAAGAATAGGCCTTGTCTAGGAGCACCTTTGATATGCCTAAGTATATGTATTGTTGCATCTTAATGACTAACATGAATCTTGAAGAAATTAAAAATAGGATAGGTACAGTGGGTATTTACCTTTACATAGAGCAATGGAAAGGTCAAGGTCACTTGGGGTTGGATCCGAAGATGAAGACATTGGTAAAGGGATTAGATTTGATGACGAAGACACTGGTATAGGACATGTATCACGAGTCTCTTTACATCTGGAATAAACTTGAGTAATCGGTGTCTTTGTCGGAGCAATTGTTGAAGAATTAGAATTTCGTGGTTGATTTGTGATAGTGTAAATTTATCAATCATCTTTCTCCCTTGTTATGGAAGATTCGAAGGCATTTATTCTTAAAAGAATAGCACTTGTTTTAAGAATGCAATATCGATAGAAACCAAATACCTATTGAGATATGGACTATTTTAAAGGTGAGAGTATCCTAAAAACACTTTTAAGAATTTTGTATCCAACTTAATGACATTAGGTCGAACATCTTGAACAAAATAGGTACTTTTGAAAATTCTTAGTTCCACTAGAAATAATGGTTTGGATGGAGATAGAACATTTTATGGGCTATCGCCATCAAGTACTGAAGAAGGCATGTGATTGATTAGAAAGCAAGTTGTCAAAACAGCATTAGCCCAAAATTTTTTAGGAACTTTCGTTTGAAATAAAAGAGCTTTGGTTGTCTCTAGAAGATGTCTGTTCTTCCTTTTAGCAACACCATTCTGAGATGGCGTGTCAACACAAGAGGATTGATGAAGAATCCCATTTTTGGTCATAAAAGCCTCACATGAGTCAGAAAAGTATTTTGTAGCATAATCGTTGCGCAAAATCTAGATAGACACCACAAATTGAGTTCTTGTCTCACAGAAAGTAGAAAAATGAGAAAATACCTTTGACTGATTTTTCATAATATACATTGATGCCATTTGAGAATCATCCATAATAAAGTATCGAAATCCAAGTTTAGATACTACCGAACAAAGTCCCCAAACATCTGAGCGTACTAACTCAAAAGTGGAACTAGCTCATTTGTTAGATCTCGGTCTGAAAGGTCTCCATCAGTGCTTTGCAAAGTGATATGCTTCACATTCCAACAATGGTAGGTTTTGAAATTATGGACATAACTTCAAAAAAGAAAGAGAAGGATGTCCCAACCGACTATGTGCTTCGATCGTAGAGAGAACAGTAGGACAAGCCACAGATCGAGGAATCCACGAGTTGAAAATATAAAGACTATCAAATACATGTCGTTTACCAATAGTGTGCTTCATCACAAGATCCTGTAAAAGGCAGTGATTGGGAAAATGAGATGGTGCAATTTAGGTCACGAGTAAGTTCACTGATAGATATTAAATTAAAGGCGAGGTTAGGTGAATTTAATACCAATGATAAAGTGATGAATGAAGTTAGGTTAATAGTACCAAAATCAACAACTTTATATGTGGATACATCAACAATAGTGACAGGAGGTGAATTTTGTGATTGAAAGGTAGAGAAAAGGTTGAGAATACCTTTCATATGATCTGTAGCTCCTGAATCAACCTTGCTACTAGGCCTAAATTTCCCTTTTCTACCTGAATCCACAAACAAAGCAAAGGACGCAATTATATAACGAAAGGTAGCAAAACTCGCAAAAAATAGTCTTAAAACAATACTTGAAATGTTGAATAGTACCCAAAAAGTACCCTTGAAACATTATCAAAATAGTGACAAGAAACCCAAAACAGCCTCGAACCACCTCTGGTCAATAACTCAACCATTGGGCTTTGATCGGAACCCTGAGTCGACGTTGGAGTCAAAGTTTGGTGACAAGAGCACTCATTCGGCCCCATGTGCCAACACGAGGAAGAAAGGTGGTGTTGTTTGGGTGGCATGTGAGCCCTACACGCGGTGGTTCAAGCCATCAGAAACTATAGAATGCTTGTTGAAGTGGTGGTGCTCCTCCTCGTGCTGGCAGTGTAGACTAAAACCCCCCTTAAAAATAACCCACGAAAAAATACCTAATCCCTTCGCAATTCAAGCAAAACATTGAACCATAAATCCGAATCGAAAAGCTCTAATGCCATGTTATCCGGAATAGAGAAAAGAAAATATAGGAGAATAAAATGGAGAGAAATTACTTGTATTTCATCTCTTTAGTTAGTGTGTTTATATACAAGCCTATTTAGGTTAAATAAAGAGAAAATAAATTAAAACCCCAAAATCGATCCTAAGAATCTGAAACAAAGATGATAGTATAAGGGATGAGTCACTTAGAACATACATTTGTTTTGTTCCTGCAAGAGGATGTTAGAAGAAAGAGGATGACAAAGCAGGTACAACCAAGGCATGTAAGATGAGGATAAAATGGTTGTACTAAAAATCAATAGAATAAGGACTTTGGTTCTGCAAAATAAAGAAAGACATACGATTAATAAAATAGCCTACGATTAATAAAATATGGTCAAAAGCACATAAGTTAAGTATCCAAGGACCATAGGAGGAAGATTGTGTTAGACAAGCAAAATAATTACTTAGTTGAGCAATAGAAACCATAGAGGAAGCTTGTTGTTTCAAGGCTTGATATTGTAAATACTCATCATAGTTTGTCTTGGTTAATGTGATGGATTTGGGGTTTGGGGGTGCTTAGGTAGTTGGTAGTGGAAAGAAGTCCATCTCTTTTAACCTGAGCTATATGGGTAGTAGGCTAATTTTTGGGAGGAGGCCGTTTATGTAAAGCCCAAAAGGTGTCACGTGTGTGACCACTTGTCAGAAAATGTGCAATGGGATTTGAATCCTTTGCTTTTCCGTTTTGATTACCTCTTTACTGGCTCGTTTTCCATTTGGCTAACATAGAGGATTTAGTCTCAACCTAGTTAGAGGAGATGTGAACTAGATGAGCAATCACATCTTCAAAAGTAGAAAGTACTAGGCTAGTAAGAATTTGATCTTGGGCTAAGGCTATATTTGCTCGTAGACCTATCAACGCAAGTACCATGAAAAATTTCTCTATTGTTTTTTATCAGTAACTTCCTCAAAAAGAGCCATAAGAATGTTAAATTCTTCCAAGTTTCAACTTTATTGAAATAGTCATATCTTGTAGATTTTGTTGCAATGAGCAAGATCTAACACAACATGGTATATAAAGCCTTGGCCTTAGCCTAGACTTTATAACAAGTTTTGCAGGACTAAAACAATGTAACTTTGGCTTGAGAAAATGTCGCTATAAGCTACATAGTTGTGCATCAAAGTTGACCCATACATCTTTATTTTTCTCATAGTTTTTATTAGCATAATTTTTCTAAAGGTTTAATGATATTATAAGCCCTTTACCTATTTCGCAAACATCAATTAAGTCCCTTCAAATCTTTTGCACCCACTTGAGTTCTAAACCTCACAAAATTAATCAAACCAACTATTTGACTGACATTGACCGTTAGCGTCTAATGGAATTGCTGACATGTTCGTTAATGGCCACTGAGTCAACCAACGGATGCTGGTGTGGAAGTGCCATATTAGCAACTATTGTCATTACCACATTAACAAAAATAAAAAATTCAAAACATTTTAAAATAATTATTTAAAAATTTATGTCTAGATTTGAACTAGATACCCATTTGTCTAGATTTATTCTATTTGGATGTAGTATTTTAAAATTTATAAAATTATAAAAAATTATAAAATTATCAAAACTTATAATATAATTTAAAAATATTTAAAATTATAAAAATCATAAAAGTTACAACACAAAATACTAAGCTTTCATGCATGCCTTCAAGTATGGATTTTACCAAAATCCTAATCATAGATCCTTTAGATCAAGTTACCATCTTTCCTAGTCTTGATGCACTAAATCTTTGAATTTGTGATTTGCATTCTAAGACGTGAAATATTTCTTGTTCTTTCAATTGCGATTTCCTTTTCTATAATAAAATTTTTTTATATGTTCTCAATAGACTAATTTTTTAGCCAATGTTAGGTTTGTCCGAATTGAGTATTGACAAAAGTTTTATGAATTTTGACCACCTCAATTTATATTAATAATTAAAAATTAATTATAAAATATAAAGAAATGTTCTTTTATTTTAAATTTTTAATGTTTTTATAATATTTAACAAGTTCTATTAATTTTATAATTATTAATGATTTTATATTTTATAAATCTTTTATGATCTTTTATAATTTTGAAGAAACTACATCCAAACAGAATGAATTGGACAAATGGGTGTCCAAATTCAAATGAACTTGTATAATTATTTGTTCTGAATGAATTGGACACATGGGTGTCCAAATTCAAATGAACTTGGATAATTATTTGTTCTGATTCATTCTAGACTTAAAATTTTTAAATAAATTTTATTTTAGTTAACGTGTGCCACGTCAGCATTGGTTGGTAGACTCAGTGGCTATTAACTGGCACATTGGCAATTCTGTTAGAAACTGACGGTCAACGTCAGTCAAAAGGTTGGTTTGGTCATTTTTGTAAGTTCAATGGCTCAATTGGGTGCAAATGGTTTGGTGAGACTTGATTGATTTTTTCAAAATAGTTTAGGGGCCTATGATACAATTAAGTGCTTTCTAAATGATCTCTGTACTGTTGTCCCATAAACCCCAACTCAATAAAAGTAGCCCAAGAAATATAGTTATTAATATCTTGTAGTTTGGTAATAGTGATAGCATGTGAACCAAAAATAAGAAGGGAGGTTTGATAGAACATGAATTGAAATTTTAATCATGTTGAGAGAATTAAGAAATACCAAAATATAAAGAAAAGTAGAATACCAAATTGAATGTATCACTAGTGTCGAAATGACTAGGCACGAGGTCAGAATATGTTGTTTGAAAAATGGTGGCCAAAAATGAGTCCACATGCCAGCATGTTTGGAGTGAAAAATGGTGGCCGGAAATGAATCCAGGCATAGGTTATATAAGAGGAATTTGTGCCTTGAGCATGCTTAGCGCCCTTGACAACATTGGCGTGTAGTTCACACACGTGCTTCTGATGATATTTGACCAGATGGCTTGTAGTTGGCTCTTTTAAGGGAAGGGGTAGTCAGAAGAAAGAGAAATGATAAGAAGAAATAGGATGTGAGAGAGAAAGGAATAGTAAAGAGAAATAGAAGCGATTGAATTTCAATATTTTAGCTTGATCTTCCTCTCAAGCTGGGATGGGGTTTTAGATTGTAATAAAATGTATAAAAAAAAGAATAAGTAAGATAATAGCTTATATTACAACCTATAATTTTTAGATTTTACTGCAATTCTAATCTATTCTAATCCTTAAAAATTATGTCTTATAAAATTAGTTCAGTTCATCAAAGGAAGATTGAAACTTTTAAGACTCGTCAAGAGAAATCCAACTTTCTTTTTAGGGTTTTGATAAAAAGACGACTTGCCTATGTTTTATTAATTTCTCCCTTTTAAATAGAGATTATAGTAATTCAATAAAGTAAATAAAGACGAAGTCTTAAAAATCTCAAAAACCACTTGCTTAAAATAGTTTGGCATGTTTCTAATGTTTTTGAGTTTGTCAAAATCCGATTCAAATTGTTTTAAACTTGTTTTTATGAATAATGTTTGATCTTGCTTGATCCCTCATAATGTTGAAATTGAACAAGGAGAAAGGTTTTAACTTGTTTTTACTTATTTTTACCCTCGAGATTGGTCTCTAGAGTCAAAATTCTTATCAACTTATAAACATTAAAACATGAGTGTTTTTGAGATTTTATAAGACTTGGAAATATTTTACAAGATTTTTTTTTTTAATTTTCATAAAATGGGTTAAGGAGAAATTTGTAAATTTAATTTTAATATTGTTATTTCAAAAGCTTGGTTGATCAAAAGTAACACTCCCCCTTATCATAATAAAATTTTTAGAGAAATTTACCTTTAGCAAACTCCTAATTCATTTAGATATTTTCAAATTATAACACCCTCCTCAACAAAGTAATCCGTATGAAAAATATTTTTCAAAGCTTTTGCAACACTTAAGCGGCGCTTAAAAGTAGTTTGATATGTTTCTAATGTTGGAGTACTTTCTTTAAGATTTGCATTTATTCAAATTGACATGCTTTTTTTAATTATTGTAATATCTATTCAAAGGGACGATGAATAAAACAAAAGCAAGTCAAATTTTTAATTGGGGAGATCTTTTATAGTAGATTATAGATTTTTAATTATTAGAATCATGGCCAAATTAATGAAGTGTATAAATGTTAGGGTTAAATTTGTTGAATTTTTAGAATTAGGATTAAATTCAAATAATGTGTAAAATCTTAGGGGCTAAATAGGTCTTTCTCTGATGAGTCCTAAAGGTTTTTGGCTCTTTTTGACAAGTTTGAGTGGCTTTCCCGTTCATCCCCATGACTCAATCCCAAATTCACAGACGTAACAAAGTTTTATTGAGATCTGGTCTGACAGTAAATTAATATCAGTAGTTAGATATTTCTGCACTGTCCTCTCATGATGTGCAAAATGTTCCCGTTTGACCCTGTAATGGTTTTCTTTTTCAGCAAGCTGTTGATGCCAACATAGATTACAATGCGAGAGAGGGAAGGAGCACTGCAGAGGTGTGTTTTTTCTACATGTTCTAATGGGATTATTATTGTGTTTGTGTTTCTCCAGACTAGAGTTGTCCCAAAGGTCCGCCTAAAAACTGGGAGGGTTTGGGCAAAAATATAGGCCTGAAAAATGGACTTAGGCAAAAATAAAGCCCGTTTAGAAAATGGGTTGGGCCTTGAGTAAGGTTTTTTTGGTGCGGCCCAAATTTGCAAAAAAAAAAAACCAGTTGTTTTGCTGCTGTTTTCCCACTTTTTGCCTCTGTTTTGTTACCATTTTACTATTATGTTTGCTATTATTTTGTTGTTAATGTTTGGATATTATATCACACTTGTTTTATTGTTAATTTTTCTACTATTTTAGGGGCATTTGCTTGTTAAGTTGTATTTATCTTAGTGTTATTATTCAAATATAAAGATTTTTTTAATTTATTTTCAATTTGTTGGGAAACATTTATTTTAATATTTGTAGTGTATTTGGTGCATTATATTTTTTTATAAAAAAAAAATTAAAAAAAATTAATACGGGCGGACTGGGTCGGGCCCAAGTTTTAGCATTTTTATTTGGGCTTGGGCAAAATTTTATGCCCATTTTTTGGCCTGGGCCTATCAATTGGGCCTAAAATTTTGTTAGGGTCCGGCCCAGCCCATAGACAACTCTACTCCAGACATATGTTTATAGGAGATGTAAACCATGTGTAACATAAGAGGAAGATACATCAGATAAGAGGAAAATACAAAGGAAAATAAGATCAGTTTTCTTATAAATGTGACTTATATATTTACTGCAAACTGATACATTACACTTCACTCCTTTCTCTCTTTTTTGATGATTTGCATACTAGATATATTCATGGCCCTGAAAGACACAAAAAGTTAGGTGTTTAATACATGTTCAAAACTAAATGCTGCCCCTTTTATTGATTTTCCTTAAATGGCACAGTAGTGCCATAATTCCTTTATTATTATTTTTTTTTTGTTTAATAATCTGTTCGACTTAATTATAGTGGTGTTTCTCATTATTGTTAATCAAAGTCATTTGCTTTGAACGACTCAATAAGGTTGTAGGTGATCCATAAATCTTTGAACTCTAATTATGTAGGAATTTCTCCTTTCCTAAGGCTGGAAAATTCGTGAGGTTTCTGAGGATGTTTCTTATCCATTAGTTTATTATCTGATTAGAAATTTATCCAATTAAATGAAAGTGGTCCGCTGGTATACTGAATCATAGAGCATCTTCCCTTTTATGCAGGTTAGCATCTCTAATGGTGATACTACCTTGAAGGGGAAGGCTGCTTGTACAAAGTTTACTAGGATTAGCACCAATGGGATTCATAGCATTGTCTTGTGTGAACCAGTTACCGGCCGAACACATCAAGTAAGATTAATGGACAGAAAACAATAGGCAACTTTTTTAACACGAACTGTGTGTCTTGGAAGGGATCTTACTTTTATGTCTTTGACAATCTAGAAAATAGTTTGTATTTGTGAATGCCACAGTGAACTTATTTTGCATTTATGTCTTCTGGATGAGTAATACATATGTCGTATTATCAAGGTTTTGTTAGTTAGGAACACTTGAAGGTTCCTTCATATTTTTCTAAATAATTTTGCATGTCATTTCCAATAACGGCATATTTTTGTGACTAAAATTTTCGGTTTGTAGATTCGTGTGCATTTGCAGTGTACAGGTCATCCAATAGCCAATGACATGCTTTATCTTTCAGACGATGTTGTTAGTCGCTCTACTTTAGGAACAACTGCTGATAGAGCTGCATCTCTTTCTGGAGGTTCTCCCGAAACCAGTTGTGAGAGTCATAAGGAAGAATACAAGTACTGTGGTGAAGATTTCAGCATCGATCCTATGTGTACGCACTGTCCTAATTTAGCTCCAAACGGGTAAAGACGCTTCTGATTAATGTTCATTATAATTATCCCATTCTCATTACATCCCCATCCATGCTTGTCAATGATGCATTAGTCGTAATCTTATTTGAAAAATTGTTTACACAAAATGACATATTCTGCTTCGTACTGTTCTTTTTCATCCATGTGATGACACCATAAAACGCCTGTGCGAATCATTGGGTGATGTCTGACAAAGAATCTTTGTTTGGTCCATAATTGTGTCAAAAATATTCTTCTTCAGTGCACTTCTTATTCCTTTTGACCACAATGTGTACAAAATTCGACATGGGCGGTTATTCATTCTGACAATTAGGTGATACAATAGCATGGGCGGTCATTCTGTTGTCCATAGTTCTATGTTTTTTTTGTAAGAACTTGGTAAACTAAAAAAATTAGTGGAATAAGGTAAGTTTTTGATTATTTAGAAAAGTACATGGTTTTTCTTTCTCCAACTGTGACCAGCGGGATTAATAAAAAATTGATATGTGACCGTCCACTTTAAACAATTTCTGATTCCACTCTATCACATGGCTGGATCAAAATGATTAAAGTAAATAGAAATAGGGGCAGCTAAAGTATTACACGTGAAGGGTAAAAGAGATTTAGAAGTAAGATATATTGGTCAAATTTTTGTTTTAATCCTTTTAATATGTTTAAATTTGATATTTAATCTCAATGCTTTCACTTATCACTTCTAGCAAATTTTCGAATTAATTTATAAAAGGATCAAAATTTGATCTCTATACTTTAATTTATCAAAGTAAATTAATTCGATCCTTTTATCATTATTTTAACATTATGAAGGATCAAATTTAATTTGATCAATATATTCCACTTCTAGCATAATCTATGGTCAATTTTTATTTTAATACTTATATAATGTTAAAATTGTGATTAAGTATAATTATTAAATCTCAAATTTAGGATTAAAATAAAAATATGACAAATATATTCCACTTCTAAATTTCTTTTACCCTTCACGCATTCCAGTTTACCTGCGGCTGTTTCTATTTACTTCCATCACTTTGATTCCGTCGTCTGATAGTGGAATAAGAATTTTTTGTTTTCAGTGGATTGACACATGTCAAATTTTTTTTAGTCTTGCCATTTGATGTGGTGGAATCACTGACGAAGTCAAACCTATTTTTTTTAGTCAAAAAGTTACCCTATTTCTCTAAGTAAGTTTTAAATTTAAAATAATTTTATAATAAATAAAAAAAAAACCATGGCTCTGGGGTTTTTTTTAATGTGTTATAGAAAATGAAAGTTGAAAAAAGAAAATGGGGAAAGAATCTTCAGCCAGTTCAAACAATTTACTCTTATTGAATTTCATATGCATGATTAACTGTTCTCCATTTATTACTCATTTAACTTTAAAAAAAATATTCCTCACTAGTAGAATAGCATAAACCTTAATTTTCTTTTTTAGTCTTTGATTTTATTAAGTAGGGTAGAAAGCCAGAATTGAAGGCAAGCTTCAAAAACCAGTAGTGCTTGTGTCTTGTGATCTAAGATTCGTACTTTAAACAGCAATAACTATTCACTTACTTGCCGGTCCGTTATTTTATTAATGTAGGAGAGAAGTAAGGTAGTGGATTAAGTTGGTGAATGTGTTTTGTTTCATTCGGATCATTCTTTTTTAGGGTGCTACTTGCTGTTAAATTGTAATGTAGAATGAGGTTGGTTTCAATGGAGCCCTATCTAGTCAACTTGGGTCCTGGCTCAATGTCAAGGTGGTTTAGCCTTAACTATCATTCTTGTTTAAATCTGAATCATGGTTAATAAAAGTTAGGTTTGTGTTTTTACCGAAGCACATTTGAGATACTAGGGACAGGATGTGCTTGAGACCAGCTTTTTCATTTATTTGTAGCTATAATCATGTCCAAATATAGGTCCAGCATTAGTGTTAGATATGATTACTTCAAATATTATATTACCCCCAACTTGATATTTTTCCAAGTACGGAATCCAATAGCTGGACTTTCAACCATCTCTGACTGTTATGGTCTCTACGACAGGTATGATGGGCATGAAGAAGGATTGTGGCTACACTGTGTGCGTTACACTGGACCGGAATGGGTTTACGAATGCCCATATCCTGACTGGGCATCACTCACTTAATCTCACTCTTCTTTATATATTTCCGAGAAAATGCGGTGCCGTGCCAACCATTCTTGTAATTTTCTGAAAGACAATTGATCCCTGTGGCTGTCAAGCAATTAATTATGAAAATTTGTTGTAGTGATTGAAGATGATTCAATAGTGCAAATAGTTTCTAGCTGCGAATCGACAACCTATTTGTTGTCATTCAAATGCTGATATCTATTTCATAAAGTTACATGCCGAGTTGAAGCTTCTTTCACTTTCATTATTTCTTCTCTCCTCACTTATATCATTTTTTAAGGGAACATCAAGAGGCACAACCTTCAGTATTTATATATAGATGATGGTACACAAATTTGTAATGTTAAAACCATGTTAGATTTTATATGAAAAGAATTTGTTTTTAAAATAATATTTATTGCTTCATAAAAATAAAAGCTTTTTATGATTGGGTTGGGAGTCAAATATACAAATTTGAAAAAGGAACATCCTTTTGAAACAGTAATTATGGTTAATATGTTAGTATATGGGAGAATATAAACTTTAGATGGCGACAAAAGTTGAGTGCATGTGGTTTTAAATTTGTGCACTTTCTAATGATTGAATAGAAAGACGATGAAAGTCATTAGCGTAAGTGATGTCATGCAGTGCAGCTGGTGTGGAAGCCATAAATAAATCAGATTTCAGATATGATGTTGCATTGTTTTTTTTGGTTCTGGGTGATCTAAACAACAAACAAAGGAATGGACTTCACCTACAATGCCACTGAAAAACACTACCTTTTGCTTATGTAATATTACTCATCTTATCATATACTCAGCATAACTTGGTAAAGAAATAACCTATTTTTTGTACGCGCAAGTTATTGGATTCAGTTTGGTTATTGTTTAGTCTACTTGAGTCATCCAACATGTTTGAGTTTGAGTATCTTAGTTTTCCTTTTTTGCTCAGTCGTAATTTATCGAGATTTTTATTAACTAATATTACAAATCTCAATTTCAAATCCAAAATTTAAAAGTGAAGCATAAATAACTATTCAAACTTCGAATTAAAATCGAACTTGTTTTGGTTTGAAGTTGACTTACTCGTTGCTTGTCCTTCTAACTTTTATGTCAATTTTATATAAAATATAATCCCAATTTAAAGTTTGGAGATGATTGGGATTATGTAAAATATATAGAGTCATAAATCAATTAGAATGGTTGTTTTACAATCCTTGATTAATTACAAACAAATGCATTCGTTTGCACATGGGTTTATAGTAAGATCATCATAAATTAATCAACATTTTTTAAAGTTTTATTTACTTTCATAGTATATGTTGGTGTGGAAAAAATTATTAGCAAATAAACCTAAAAATATAAAGAAAATTAATGATTATTAATGTTTTGCACTATTGAATAATGTACAATAAAAATATTAATATTAATATTAATAAATAGTTGCTTATATAACAATTTAGGATTTTTTTTAATATTAAGAGAAAAAATGAACATCACTTATGTGCCTTCCAAATGAAATTGGAGTAGTATTATAGGAATCCTTATGCCTATTTAAGTAGGTGTTGAAGCCCTTGATTAATAATAAGTGATGTACCTTTATTTATATTTTTTAAATTACCTATGATTATAAATATTTTTAAAAATATTCCCATAATTTGTGCATGTTACTCTCTTCGATGATGTGCTGTAATTAATTTGAAGTGCATTCCCCCACTGAATTCTAAGGTTTGTAGTGTAGGGACACCATGCTTAGGGACCTAAAAACGAGTGCCAAATATGTGGAAACAATGTGACCCAATTCTGATTAGATGTAAACAAATTTACCGAACTGCATTGGCTACCCAATTCTTTAAGGTTTGGGAAAAGTTGAATTTGGGTGACCTGAGTTAAGCATTTTCTTGGGTATTGGAATACCATTTGTAAATGCCCTAAATTCCTGTGCCCCAAAACCTTCTTTTTCACCAATGCCTAGATGTAAAACTGACATGGTGGGCCAGTTAGACTGACTTGATTCTCTACTTTCGAGTCATTGGACACTAAAGATCATAGAATCTATGATTCTCCACTATTTAGATTTTGGAGGCAACCCTTGTTTGCTCTTAAACATCAAAACCTTTGGGCTACTTCTCTACAAAGGTAAAAACATTCCTTGAGGAATAAAAGAATCATTTCAGAAGGTACTAACTTCATATTGGCAAAATGTGGTTAGTGGACCGCCTTCCCTTAATCTACTTTACCCTACCCTCACTTGCCTTCATATTTATATAACATTACACCCATCATCTCACTATTTTATTTTTATATTAACTCTACATTCTCAAATAGTCTCAAGATGCTATGATATCAATACCATAAATTACGAATACAATCACGTTTTCACGAATTATGGTTCAAAAATATATATTTACTTTTTAATAAACAAATTGAATTATAATTGTATGAGAGTACAAAATATTTAAAATAAATAAATTTTATAATATAAGGATAATTCGTAAAATGTGATTGTGAGTAGTCTTATAATTATAAGGTAATATAATATATCCGATATTTCATCTTGTAATCTTACATTCCTTGAATCAAACGTATCCTAAAATTAAAGTTTTGTATATTCCAAGGTCATGTTCTCCCTTTTTTTTTTTAATAAATAGCAACATTTGTATTGTTTTGAAGAACAAAGCATTGATAATGGAACCCCAACCCCATGCCAAACTGTTTGTTATATTTTACATAACACTATTCAATTACATTATATACTTGGAATGGTTTGTTAATTGACATAAAATATGGTCATTAAAAATCAAAATTTTCTCTGATTTTATATTTAAATCTTACCTCTCCAGGGTGTTATATGATTAAGGATAAAAATTAACTCCTTCATTATTGAAGAGCCAATACTAAAAGAGGAAGATAAAAAAATGAAGGGGTATCAAACAAGGATTGGCTTTCAATGAGAAAATGTCATCCTACTTCTTATTTTGCTCTTGACTTATCCTATTTTAGGACCCAAAACTTGTTGTTGCTATTATCAAATCTAATTAATACCCCTTCTGAAACCAAGCCTTTGGCACATCCATTTTGCATTTTCTTCATCAAAATACATAGAATCTGTTGAATTGTATGTTGCAAAGATTCTATTTACAACTTCTATCTCTTTTCTCATTCACTTTCAATGTATTGCTCACTTTTGGCATTCTAATTAGGTGCCAAAACATTTTGTCACCATTTGACATCTTTTTTTTTTATATAAAATTTACCTTACTCTTCAATTTCATTTTTCACCTTTTTGTGATTTCTTTTTTGTCAAATCACTTCAAAAGGAATGACTAATTTATTTATTTTTTAACTTTATTGACGTTGCGCACACGTGAATTGTCATATGTACGATACATCAACATTTAATTAATTTTTTAAAATTTAAAAATTCCAAAAAATTGTATAAAAATATTTTTAAATTTTAAAAATTAATTAAATGTTTATGCATCAATCTATGTGTATCACATCAACAAAGTTAACAAGCGTAAACTTTTCATCCATTTTGAAGTGATTTGATAAAAATACAAATTTAAAAGCTAAAAAAAGAGTAAAAATTAAATAGAATATTAAAATAACTTTTTTATAAAGTTAAAGGGCCAAAAAATCATTATACTTAATTTCTTTAGCGATAAATTTGAGTGACTTTAGCCTTATGGGAGTAACTATTTTTGTTTGGTGATCACATTCTTTTCTTTAAGGGTTCACATTCTAATTTAAATTTTTTTTAAAATGTTAATAAATATTTTGGCTTTTGAATTTGTCCACTTCTACCTATTTGGTATCTATTTCTTTTAATTAATTTGCACTTATATTTGGATTCTGTCTTACACTTTGGAACCTTTATAGTAACACTATTAAAATTTCCTAACATGACACTAACGATTAATAGAAATATAGCACTTAGCTGGTGCCAATATCTAATTAAAAAAATTAAATTTTTAAAACTATATAAATTTATAAAATAAAATAAAATTATTTTAGATTGAAAATTAACATGAATAACAATTTGTTCAGATTCATTCTAGATTTCATTCTTAATAAATTTATATATTTTAGTGTTTTTTTAGAAAATTTGTATTATGATTTTGAAATGAAATTATTTCACACCTAAAATGAAATTGGACAAATGGTTGTCCATATGTAGATGAACCTAGACATCATTTTGTCCATATTCATTTTGGACTTGCTTTTTAGTAAATTTATATATTTTAATTCTTTTAATAAGAAACATGTTGTCTAAATTATTTTTTTGAAATAAAAATATATAATTAATTTTTTGAAAAATTTATTATTTATAAAATATAAAATTGTTTTAAGTCCAAAATGAACATAGACAACTGGAAGTATAGATTCAAATCCTCTTGGACATCAATTTATCCAAGTTCATTCTAAATGGAGGTTTTTAATAATTTATAATTTTACTTATTACTATTGATATAATATATCATTATTTTTTAATTCTTTAAAGTTTTATAAAGTATTCATATGCCAATATTTGATTTTATATATTTTGATATTCATACAATCAATTCTTTTATAAAAGAAATTTAAAATTTAAAAATTACTAAAACATATTTGGAATGAATTTGGATAAAGTGTCATCTAGATTCATCAATATTTGGACATTTGTTTGTCTATATTCATTTTGGACATTAAATTTTTTATAATTTTTATAAATTTATATATATATTAAAATGTTTTGATTTTATATCAAAATAATAATATAAAAACTGATATTTTATGAAAGAAATTTAAATATATAAAATTATTTAAAAAATAAGTTTAAAATGAATCAACAAATTAATGTCTAGGTTCAATTGCATCTGAACAACCATTTATTTATATTCATTCTATACATGAAATGATTTTTATAATTTTATAAAATTATATTTTTAAAAAATATATATTCTTAAAATAGATGTTATATATTTTAGATATTTTAAATTTCAAAATAGTAATATAAAAGATAATAGTTTATAAAAAGAATTAAGAATATATAAAAATTATTAAAAAGTAAGTCGAAAATGAAGAAGAACAAATAAATATAGACAATCAAAAAAGACAAAATATTTTTGGAGACTCACCAAGAGTGCTCTCTAAAAGAGTCCTAGAGAAAACAGTTATCTTCTGTGGCTTGGGATGGCAGAGAGTGGTGGATTGGAAAGGGAGAGCAATGGGGAGATCTCATGTTGGCGTAAGAACTCCTCCAGCTTGTCAATTAAGAAGTCGTTGGTAGAGCCAAGTGCAAAGCCAACCCTAATTTGTTCCATGTGGACGATTTAAATCTTTTAACACGAGAGTTCCAAGGCTCAATTAAAAATTATATGGAAGACCAAGAAGAAATTTGATATACAAAGTTGTCAAGCGTAACTGCTTTTAATTGTCTTTGACTCTGAGGAAGATCCGAGTTCATTATGGAAGGTCGACCGGCTTTTTCGTAAGTATCTTATTCTTTTAATAGATTATTAAATCCAATAGAACGGATAATATTAGATTGGTTTCATCGCCATACCGGATTAATATTGGACCTTGCTCACCGAATATGACAAAAAGGATTTGATGCACGCTATAGGCAAGACTTTGGGGTATTCTTAGATCCGAGATTAGAGCTGATATATGCAGACTAAGGGTTAATCTGGATGTTCAAAAACCCCTAAGAAGAGGTATTTTTGTTTCTAGTGAGAATAAAGTCAAGCCGTGGATCCCCTTTAAATTTGAAAAACTTCTAATTTTCTATTTTGGATGTGGAAGAATGAACCATGGCTTGAATGATCGCCTCGCTAATAGATCCCGCAGAAAAGACAAGTTAGAGATGATCCTCCTTTACAATAGCTTTAAAAGCGTAATCAAAAGTGGTAGGTAGAGAAAGTCTAAGGTTTAATGCTTTTGAAAAAATGAATGCAGCCAAGACTTACATCGGAAAATTGTCGAGCGCATCGAGCATGGAAAGGTTGATAATAATAGTGTTACGAAGGAACTTTAATAGGGAAAAATTCGGATTGTTGGGAAGATGGTTTGAAGGATCGTGGGAAACAGGAGGCGGAGATGTTAAGATCGTTGGAGGGGAAAATAATAAGTCAAGGAGTGGTTTGATGGAATCAAAAGAGTCAACTCGAAGCGAAAACTTTAACGAATCACACCGATGCTGTGAAGTTTGCTCATGTTGGGTCTAAGAGGAAAGAACTAGTGGGAGGATGGGATGGAAATGATGGATGAGTTAAGTGGTGGTGGTGAAAAAAATGAGAAGTGGGGATCTTAGTAGGATGATAGATGAGGATATGAGAAATATGGGGTTGTTGGGGATCAATTACTTGCTTCAGCTTTTAAAGATCTACGGTGACAATCGGCCACCGACCGCACAATGAAAAGTTTGTTGGAACGTCTGGGGTTGGGGAGTCCACGGCAATAAGGAGGTTATACACTTAATCAAGCAATGTAATCCCCAACCGGTCTTCTTAATGGAGACAAAGTTAGGTAAAATGAATGGAAAAAGTTAGAAAGAGTTGTGGTTTGCTAAACGGTATCGAGGTTGAAGTCAAGGGACTGGGTGGATTGTGTATAGCCCGGAAAGATAACATTGAGGTAACTTTATGCAATTTCTCAAAATAGCATATAGATGTTGTGATAAAAGAAGATGATGGAGGAATGGAGGTTTACTGTCCGTATGATTCTCCGTATTTATTTAGATCAAGATCGTGTGGAATTTACTTAAAAGATTAAGCCAAGACAGCAATTACCTGTGGTTTGTTGGTGATTTTAATGAGATTTTGTACTCTTTCGAGAAGAAGGGGACTTCCAGAGATCATAAGAGAATGGAGGCTTTTAGAGATACATTACAAGAATGCCAACTAATGGATATAGGTATACTGGAGTATGGTACACGTGGAAAGGGAAACCTTCCGAGACAAATATCGAGAAAGATTGGATAGAGGGTGGCAAATGATAAATGGATAAATTTGTTTCAATGAGTAACATTCATCACCTTCCCTACTCAACATCGCACCATTGTCCCTTACTCATAAATACATGATCGCTTTTGCGAGATATCCAAGAAGTAGAAAATTCCGTTTTGAAGCCTAGTGGACTATGGAGGAATCATTTGAGGATACTCTAAAAGAAATTTGGGAGTCATCATCGATCCGTGTTGGAAATCTTGAGAAACTTACAGATTGGTTTAACGAAATGGGCAAATACAATTAAGAGGAAAAAAGGGAAACTCCGGAAGAGGCTAACAGATAAACTTGAAACTTTGATGAGAGCAGATGCAGATGATGAGTCATTGGCAGAGATCATTGATACGAAACTACATTTGAATATGGAGATCGAAAAAGATGAAGTTTATTGGGAACAGAGAGCTAGAGTGAATTGGTTACAGCTAGGGGACAAAAATACAGCATTTTTTCATAACTGTGCTACAGCCAGAAAACGAGCAAACTTCATTGACAAACTGATCCGAGGGGACGGCAGGGAGCTCACTGAGGAGTCAGAAATACAAGAGGAGGCCAGGATCTATTTTGAAAATTTGTTTAAATCACAAGGGGTTAGTTCTCTGAGGGAAGTATTAGAAGGGATTGAGGGGAGCATTTCTAATGAGGTTAATGAAAGGCTACTATCTCCTTTTAGGGAAGAAGAAGTTCAATTGGCTTTGAAGGGGATGGGACCCATGAAGGCACCCGGACCAGATGGATTTCCAGCAATGTTTTTCCAAAACTACTGGCACATCGTTGGAAAGGAGGTATTGGAGTATTGTTTAGGAGTGTTGAATGAAGGATTAGATATTGATTCAGCCAATACTACTAATATTGTGCTTATTCCTAAAATTTAAAAACCAAAATCTCTCATTAATTTTAGGCCGATAAGCCTTTGTTCTGTTCTGTACAAGATTGTGGCAAAAACAATTGCCAACAGAATGCAGGATGTAATGGGTATTTGTATTGATGAGGTTCAAAGTGCTTTTGTTCCTGGTCGGTTGATATCAGATAATATGCTCCTAGCTTATGAAATTTTACATACATTCAAGCAGAAGAGAACAGGGAAGAAGGGTTATATGGTAGTAAAACTGGATATGAGCAAAGCATATGACAGGGTGGAGTGGGATTTTATCAAAGCAGTAATGTTCAAAATGGGGTTTGCAAGGGGTTGGGTAGAACTGATAATGAAATGCATCAATAGTGTCTCATACATGGTTAGTGTTAACGGAAACAGAGGCAAGTAGTTTTAAATCGTCAAGGATTAAGGCGTGATAATCCACTCAAATTTTTCTTTTTCTCATTTGTAGTGAGGGCTCATTGTTGAGATCAAATAAGAAGAGAGGTTTGATTAAAGGGCGAAAGCTAGTAGGAGGGCCGTAAATTTCACACCTTCTATTTGTCGATGATTGTATAATATTCGAGAAGCAACAGAGGGAGGAGCAAGGGTTTTAAAAGACATTTTGAGGGTTTATGAAAGTCGCTTGCAATGTGTTAATTTTGACAAATCCATGCTTTTTATAGTTCAAATACTAGTGTGGAGGCAAAAGATACAATCTCGCCATTGCTAGGTGTCGATATTCATCAAATCCAAAAAATATTTGGGTCTTCCTAATATGGTAGGTAAGGCTAAAAAAGAAGCGCTTTTAGAATTTGGTGGATAGAATCACTTCACTAATCGAGGGTTGGAGTTCTAGGTCATATCTCAAGAGGGAAAAGAAATTTCATCAAGTCTATATTGCGTGCAATTCCTACTTTTGCTATGTCCTGCTTTTCTTTTCCTAAAGCCCTTTGTGAAAAAATTGAGTCTCTACTTGCAAAATTTTGTTGGCAAAAGGGTCCGGTCAACGTGGTATACATTGGTGCCAATGGAGGTTTTTTGTAGACCAAAGGATGAGGGGGCTAGGTTTCGTGAAAATGACTCATTTCAATATTTCTTTTAGCAAAACAAGGGTGGCGATTTTTGAATTTTTGAACTCACTAGTAGCACGAGTGTTCAAAGCAAAATATTTTCCGGTTAATTTTTAAATTGAGCTTGGGGAATTCGTGTTCTTATGTGTGGCGGAGTATCCGGGCAACTAAGGGTACTTTAGAAAAGGGCTAATCTGGAAGGTTGGTACGGGTTCGTATATTTCAATTCATAATGATATTTGGATTCCGAATTACATTAATGGCAGATTATTATCCGATTTTGATAATTTGCAATGCGACAAAGTAGCAGACCTCATTTACAATAATAAAAGAGAATGGAATAAAGAGCTGATTGTCAATACCTTCCCAGAAGATGTGGCAAGCTTGATCCTCAGTATACCATTGTCGTTGCAACCCCATGAAGATTTTATGGCGTGGAGTGGAGAATCGCCGAGTTTTTTCCGTAAGGAGTTCCTATAAACTATTACAGAGTTCAGATCCTATAGCTTATGCTTTACAAAACAACTATAGAAACTTTTACAGGAAACTCTGGAGGGTTGAACTACCCATAAAAATCAAAATCTTCATATGGAAGATTTCATGGAATTACTTAGCAACTAAGGTGAATATGTATGCTCGTAGACCGGTCAATAGCGCACTATGCCCTGTGGTGGTGGTGGGGAGTCGATGAATCATCTATTCCGAGATTGCCCTGTTTCAACAGAGGTATGGAAAGGGTTATCTGATGTAGTCATAACAGGCTTCATAAATATTGAGTTCGTCGATTGGCTTACCTCGGTAGTGGTTTTTTTGTCACTAGAGAAGTGTAGAATCTTTTGTTTAGTTCTGTGGTGCATATGGGGTGATAGAAACTCACGGATTCATGAAAAAACAAACAAATCGAGTCAAGATATGGTTAGCTTTATTCGCAGATATATTCAAGAACCGGATGGAATCAGCTTATTACTACAAGAAACTCAAATATTCACCCAAATGGAGTCACCCACTGGTAATAGCTTCAAAATAAATTTTGATGGGGCTTTTCGACGAGAGAAATGGAGTCTCAAATCATGTGTGTGGTTGTTCGTGATAGCAGTGGGCAAGTTCTTCCGTCAAAGGCGGAGATTTATAGGGGTTCCTTGGCCGCTTGTCATGGAAGCCATTGCATATCGGTGTGCTACCCAGTTAGCACTTGAAATGGGGAAGAAGAGATCATCATTGAGGGTGATTCATTATCAGTGATTAAAAAGTGCAGAAATTCAGAAAATGACAGATCTATGATAAGCCCATATATCTTTGATATCCACAGCATGAAATCCAGAAATAAAAGATTGAAGTTCGAATTGTCCCAAGATCAAGAAATGTTTTAGCCCATCTTTTAGCAAAGGAAGCAAAGGAGAAAGGAAGGTTTTACCGTAGAAAGGTTCCAACTTCGAAAGCAGATCGTGCAAAGATTGATTTATATGAGAGCGACAGCTTGAAGAATGAGGAGAAACTGACGCAGGGGAAGGGTTCATACGATTATACCAGAGAGTTTTAAGAGGCGAAGTTGTACCAATCGAAATGATAAATCGGTTATAAATGTTGAAATGACAAAAGGAAGTCGACCGGGCATGAAAGAGACAAGGCGAAAATGGAGAGTTTTGGAAAGGGATATCAACGGTATAAGGAACGCTCTCCTTGGAAATCTGGAAGCGTCTTGAGGAAGCAACGCAGAATGAAAAGACAAGATTGTGTCGATTTGTTTCGATTAAGCGAGTTAAAGCGTGATTTAATGCTATTCTAGAGTATTCGCTTTATTTTTGATTTTTGTTTTCTGCCATTCTCTCATTTGGGCCTTCTTCTTTTGTTTTATTAGGACTAGTTCACTATTTTCATTTTGTTTGCTTTATTTCGGGCCAAGTGTATTTTCTGGGCCTTTTCTTTCTTTGATTTCTCTTAGCCTTTTGTTCTTGTTTTGTTTTATCATAATAAAGCCCAATCTGATTATAAGATTCAAAAAAAAAATAAATAAATATAGACAATCATTTTTCAAGTTGTTTCTTGATGTAAAATAATTTTAATATTTTTTTATAAATTTAAATATCTTTAATATTTTATCATATATCATGAAATGAGATCGTCACATGTATCAATAGAGATGGTTACATGTTATTTTTAATAAATTTTAACAAACATTACTATGTGACAAGGATGAATTAAAAAAATATAAATCTAAAAAGTCAGCGCAAAATTCTTGGAGAGCTCAAACCCAAGAATGGGAGAGAAAAAGGCATAAAAAAATTAAAATATATTGACTTTTGATCTTCTATTTTGGCCACCTTAATGGACAGTCCTTTTTTGGGGCATAAATAATCAACTTTCTTATAAAAGGCTTAAAGACATTATGAAGGTATTGGAATCAAACACATTTCATTACCAACTATCAACATTTCATTAATGATAAAAACATGATTAGCAGAGTTACAGATGAAATTAAGATTAATACTAAGAGACGACATAAATTGAAAGATTCACAACACATTAAACATATTAATTTAATTAAGATAAATCTGGGGATTTTTTTTTTTTTGCATGGGTTTCAACCCAGATTTTCCCATGCAAAAACCTCAAGATTTGACGTTGCATGCTTAGAATATTCTAATTCCACTTTCAGACTTTGTTTGAAGCGTCTGTAGTGTTGTTAGTCTTGATATTTTGTGCTTCACCGGTTCCGTCACCATTGTTGGGGTTAGGACCCACCGCGTTCACTTCCAAACACACCGTCGTCGATCCCAGTTTGACGACGTCGACGACTACTTGCTGAGCCGATAACTGAAGCTTGGGATCTTCCACCATTTTCTTGGGGTAGTTCTTGTATATGGCGTAAAGAATCATTTGAAGAATTCCAAAGATAAACCCAAGTACATTGGGAACCTGTTAAGATGATTAGATGTCAAGAAAATGTTTCTAATGTTAAAAGGAATTCCAAAACATGAAATATGCTTCACAACATACAGCAATGTTCATATCCTTCAACAAAAGGCCATAGAAGAACCACATCACTGCTCCTAAGGTGAGGAAAACTGATAAAGTAAATGGCATATACTCCACGCTCTTGGTTTTTATCACTTTTCTCTGCAAAAAAGAAAACGGCGAATTTTAGTTAGTTTTGAATGGAAATCAATTAGATTAAATCTGGGGTTGGCTTGTTTTATGCTTACCAAAATGCCGAGAGGTGCAACGAACACACACAAAGCGAATCCCATGCAAATGTATCCAAGAATTTGGAGACGGATCAAAGTGTTTTTAAGGAAGAAAGTTGAGAAAAATATGACTCCGAACCCGAAAACATTGAAGAGGAGGATAAGTTTCAGTGTCACCAACTGAAATTCAACCATTTGTAAACAATCAAAATATAGGAAATTAAAGAGGTATACAACTATACATATAATAGTATATAATATAGTACCTTTTCCTTCTTTGGGCCATAGTAAAAGTAAACAACAATGTAAAAAGTCTGAATGAAAACGCAGAAAGTGTTGATGGTGATGAGAAGCATAGCATCCTTCTTAAGGAGTGCATAGTAAATCCAAAGCATCGCACTGAAGAGTGATACCACGTAAGGGATTGATTGGTACCCTTCCGATGTTCTCTTCTTGTATATTTGGTAAAATGTTGGCCTGAAATATGATATATATAATATCATCAACCGTTGAAACAATACACTGAAATAAAAGCTGACAAAAATGGTGACTTACAGGGGAGCAAGGGAAACCAGAAATGAAACAACGTTTCCTAGAAGAAGAAAAACAAATATGAAATATCAGATATTGAGAAAGAAATGGTGATTTTGAAGTTGAAACCTTCATTAAAAGAATTCAAATATGTATACCCAGAATGCCAAAAACGAAAGCCCAAGAGACATGAAGAGCCATAATATCTGTTGTAAATTCCCTCTCCTTTCTTTGTTTCAAAAACAAAGTTTTGATTGATGTCTCTAGTGATGAATGCACTCTTGGGGTCGATATTTATAGTCATGGAAAAGGGTAGGCTTACGGCTTATTCTACTTTTTTTTTTTGTTTCATGCAAATATGCAATAGATTCCATTTTGATTCTCAATATTATTCCTCCAAATATTTTAATATTTGGACTCACTTGACCTGAATGGACAAGGATTTTACAAACTTAAGTTGAGTCAACGTGATTTACTTTTGTCCACAGCTAGCAAATTTTGTTGGGAAAGTTTACCTTTTATTAAATTAAAATCTTATAAAACTTTAAAAGATCAAAGTGAAATTTTACATAGGAGGTCGAGGACTCGATTCCACCTCTATCGAGGGTTACACATTTAAATAAAAAAATTCCTTATATTAAAAACGAATTATATCTCGATATAATCTGAGTTAAAAAGGGAGAAAGAAAAGTGGTGAAGTTGAAAAAAAAAAAAAAGGAAGATTTTTGAAAGAAAAAACAAGGGGTAGTAGTGAACTTTTCAAGATTTAGAGATAAGCCTTTATGGTTTGGTTGTGAATAAGCATTTGTAAGGTAAAGTCCCTTCCCCTAAACTCTAAAATTAGTTAAAAGGGTTATGGTTTTTATCCCAAAAAGGGTGGTTGGTGTTGAATGGAAGCAGCCCGCAATTTACACCAAAGCCCCTACTCGAGAGTACCATTCCTAGTACATACACAAAATCACTGGGGACCCACCATTGTGTCTTTATGATGTGTCTTCCAACAACTGGTTTTTAAGGTTTACAACTCATACTTCACCTTCTTTGTTGCGAAATTTTGCTTTTTTTCGTCACGGTAAGACCTCCCCCAGCCACGTCGGATTAGGCCAAAAGTTGGAATACAATGAATCAGGTTTTAAGGCTTCATTTACTTCAAAATATATTTATTGTTAAGTAAAATATTTAGTGGGAAATAATAAAATGTTGTTGAAAAATTACACTGTATTTACCGTTAAAAGATATTTTGAGAAGATATAATATTTATTTTAAACAAAATATTGTAAAACAGAATATTTAATGAAAGATTAAAAAAAAGTATTTTCATTAAAATATACTTTTCTTTTTACGACTTAGGTTAAAATCAAGGTTTAGTTTAAAATAAAATTGCTTGTTTACCAACTTTTTTTTTTTTTGAAGTCGTGATTTGGGTTAAGAAAGGCTTTTCAACTTTGATGGTAAATAAAACTATAGTTGAGAGAAGTAGTCATTAAATAAAATAATTATCTTTATGAACTGTAAAATGAATAAGACTAATAAACATTCTCTCTCTTTTTTTTTTTTTTTTTTTACATTTTAACTAATTGGATATTTTATTATAGGTTAAAACATGTCATAGGTCTTTATACTCTTCACAAATTTAGAATTTAGTCTATTTACTTTTATTTCGAGGAATTTAATCTCTCTACTTTTCAGATTACAAAATTCAAGTTCAATTGTTAAAATGTTAATTTTTTTTGTTAAATTTGTTGGCCTGATATTTCGAATAAAATACTCACTTGGTAGCAATGTAACTAAAAAAACAATGTTGTAATAAACTTAAATTTAATAAAATAATTTTAACAGATTAAACTTAAATTTTGAAATATAAAAAGTAGAGAAACTAAATTTTAAATTTACAGAGAATATAAAACTTATGGCAAATTCTAAGTATTAGTGACCACCAAGATATTGATGGATGGAAGTGATATTTTTTTTTTTGTATTTATATCGAAATTGTATTATGTGAACAATATAATATGGATTGGTTTTGATCATTCCAAACTACTAAAATAATTATTTCATATATTGTTGACCTGTACCAAACAAATACAGGATAGATTAAAAAATAGTTTAAGAGCACTTGCTTCATAAAGTATAAATAGCTTACAGAAATCTTAAAAAAAAAAATTATTATATACCTCATCCTCAATTAAAATAATTTTTATCTTTTCGTGTCATTGTTGTTCGAATATAATTCAATATTATCTCTTTGAAGAACCATTCATTTAATGTTCTATTCATTTTTATATAATTCTAACTTATTAATATCAACAATCTTCATTTTTTTACTCATTATTTTCCTTAGACATTACTTGATTGAATGTGTCTAACTACTTGATACTATTTATAAAGTTGAACTTAAATTTTATTTAATATATAATTTTAATATTAATTAAGTAACAATTAAGATGTTTAAAGTTCTATTCAAGTAATAACTCTAATTTACATCAATAAAATAAAAATAATTAAAAATAAAATTAGCAAAAACTTTTTTACCTCACTATTATTTTCAATATTGTCACTTTCCCATTTCAATCAAACTCTGACTTATTTTTACATTAATTTTGCTGTATAAATATCTGTTACATAAATATATATATTTTTTATACATGTGTAACTTATCAATTTATCTAAATTTATTTAAAAATCTTAGTGATTTAAATTTTTAAAAAATAATTTTTTAAAGATCATATATATGATCTTTTTTACACAATACTTAGAATTATTCATAGTCTCTCTTTGACCCATAAATAAAAAGATAATGCGCTTTAGCACACTCGAATTCACATCCTCCTGCATTGACAACAATATACATGTCAATCAAACTAAAAGAAAATTAATTTTTGAATCTATTTTATTTATTTAATAAATAATTTTAGAATAGATTCCACTTGTGAAAAATTGCGAATAGGCCCCACATAGACCGAATTGCTTTTCAATGATTATATTGTATACAACCACAAAAGAAACATTGTTTGGATAATTTATTCACATGCAAAACTTTATAGTAGAAAACTGTAAATATATTATAGCAAATGCATCATAAATTACAATTAAAACCAATAAATTCCTAATCTTACTACAAATTACATCTACTTTTCATCTTCTGTTAGATTTGTAAAATAAATCTGAAATAAAACTTAATAAATCAGGACCTATCATGTCAAACCATCAAGAACAAATCAAGAACAAAAATAAATGCGGAAGCGTATCTGAATCCATGAATTTCTTGCAGTTTTACCGGATTTTGGGGATTTAATCTTCTAAATTAGCACACAAGAAATTCAGAGAATATGTGATCTCTCTTTCCTAATGATGGGATATTAGAAAATATATCTTGTGTATAATTTGGAGACCATAACCCTAATATTTATAACCTTGGCATATTAGTTCTAATAAAATTCTAATTAGCCCATCATTAATTAGAATTTGATTAGAAGAGTATCTACACATATTTGACCCATTCTTTGTTTAATAATTAAAAGCCCAATAAAATTCTAACCAAATTAGATCACTTTTAATTTGGGTTAACTTATCATGATAGTAAATAATAACATGTAATTATCATTATTATATATGTGATGTCCAAATTTTCCAACAATCTCCCACTTGGACCACATATATATACTAATTACTTTATAATTACATGTCATTATATAACCTCATGAGCTCAAAACTTTACTATCATATCCAAAAGGTATTCCGAACAATCTCGTCCATTAATTATGTTAACATAGAACCAAGGCGACTTTCATAACATATATCGTAACTAAATCCATCCATGATCACGTATATTAACACAACCAAATGACATAGATCAAGTATGGATGTGTAGCATGGAAATTACATGCAATATGATCTAAACATGTCTATTTCTAATAGGTCCTCCTTAGTGAGATCAAACCTTACCACAATCAGAGTGTGAATAAACCAAATAAAATTTATTTCTGCAGAAAATAAACATAATATCTTTAAACTAAAATAACTGAAAATGTGTCTAACATAAAAGTATTTAAAAATACAAACTCTCACTAAAATCAAATATCCTTTAAATGACATTACACCCATATGAGCAGTGTGCTCTTATAAAACCTTAGATGTAATTCCTTAGTAAGCGGATCCGGAATCATGGAGTTTGTCCTAATATGCTTTATAAGCACCTAACCACTCTGAACTTTTACTTTAACAACTAGGAACTTAAAGTCTATGTGTTTTTACTTTGATGTGTTCCTGTTGCTATTGGAATAAAATATTGCAAGTTGTTTTCACAATTTGCACCTTAGTGACAAAATCTTGTATCCATATTCCATCATAATCGGAGTCTATATACCTGATGATCTCTAACTGATTAGACCTCCGATATGTGAGCATATAATCTTTTGTTCTCTGAAAATACCTTATAACCCTCTTGGATACTATCTAATGGTACAAACTAGGGTTGCTTAAAATATCTGCCTAACATCCCAATAGTGTACACAATATTCCAATGTATACAAATCTGAACATACATTAGACTTTCCACTGCTAAAATGTAAAAAATCTAATGCATTTTTGTAATTTCAAAATCATTCTTAAGGTATTGATTGAGGCTATACTTATTATTAACAAGCAGTATGTCATTAACTTATAAAACCAGAAATATGTACTTACTTCCATTGAATTTGTGATACACACAATCATCAACAATATTCATCTCAAAACCAAACGAAACAATTATTTGATGAAACTTATGGTACCATTGACGGAAAGCTTGTTTGAGTCCATAGATGGATTTTGTCAAATTGTAAACCATATTCTTTGAGTCTTTCAATTCAAAATTTTCTGGTTCCACCATATAAATTATTTATTCAATGTCGCCATTAAGAACCGCAATCTTAACATCCATCTGATGTAACTCAAGATCAAAATGAGCAACAAGCGCCATGATTATCCTAAAGGAGTCTTTCAATGAAACAGGAGAGAAAGTCTCTGTAAAATCAATACCTTCTTTCTGAGTATATCGTTTAGTTACAAGACGCGCCTTATACCTCCCCACATTACCATTTGCATCGCTCTTGGTTTTAAATATCCATTTACAGTCAATTGGTTTTGCACCTTCAGGTAATGGGACAAGTTCCCAAACTTTATTGTCTCGCATAGACTTATACTCATCTTCCATGGCATCAATCCACTTTTGAGAATTAAAACTTTTCATGGCCTAATGAAAGTTGATTAGATCATCTTCCATCATTCCATTATCATCCTCATGTTCTTGGAAAAATACAACATAATCATCTAGAATAGCATTTCTCCTTTCTCTTGTGGACCTCCTTAATGGTACTTGTTCTTGAGGTTGTTGAGTTTGTTCTTTTGGAAAAATTATCTCATTTTGAATGGGGAGTTGCTCAACATTGTCTTGCAGAGGTTCTGGATTCACTTCTTGATCAATGATAGGTATAAGAACCTGAACATCGTCAAAAGTGATAGTAGGAACTGAGTTAGAATCAAATTCCTCCTCAAAAGCAATGTATCTAACCTTATTTCTCCCCCCAAACTCAACATCCTCAAAAAATGTTGCAGTTCCCGTCCCAAAAATATTCCTTATTATGGGATCATAAAAATCATAGCCCTTAGATCGCTCAGAATTTCCTTAACCCTTAACTTTATAGACATTAAAGAAGTCAAAAGTGATGTCATTTCAACCTTATCGTTTTTAGCAAAACATTTTTTAATTTCGTCAAGGAAACCTTGGCTTGAGTAATCTTTTAAGATTCTATACCCCTAAAGGTTTCTGAAATGGTATGCCTCATGATCATTAGACTCTTGCAATTTGAACGATCCCACCTCTCAAAATCCCTTTTAATATAGGGGTGTTTTCTGCAGTGAGAGGCGCGATTAGTTCTTCCCTTAGTGCAAGGTCTATGTTCATACAGCCAAGCACTATAAATAAGTGCCTTTTCCATTCATTGAAATTAGTGCCATTAAGCATGGATATATAATTTACATTAGTAGATATTGTGGCAGTAGAATATGAATTAGTTGAATATAGAACAAAAAATAAATAAAAATAAGCTCACATCAATATTCATAAGTAAACAATAAATTCAGGATAATGGCTAATCCCATCTCAAGATACCAAACACAACATTAATATCAAGTCTTTGGACAATAATATTAACAGTAAGCGGTACTCTTGTTGTAGCAATTGAACATTGACAATAAATTATGTCAAACAATTAATTAATCTTTGGACTAAATTATTGCTCACATAAAATATCTTATAATTGTCACACATTTATCACCACAGGTGTCATTGAAATTCTGCCAAATATTAACTTACCTTTGGGTCAATTAATAAACGCATGGATCACAAAAACATATAATCATCCTAATATTTCAAATAAACTAATCTACACAAAAGAGGTCACTTTGGTAACATTTTGTTTCAACTAATTTATTTAAAATATTAGACACTCTTAATTAAAATCCAAAATATGAATTTATTTGTTTCAAAATATCTCTTTTAGTTTCATCTTTCAATCAAATTAAAAGATAATAGTATATATATGTATATATATTTATCCCAAAACAACATGCAATGATGTTGGCAAAATAATAGTTGAATAAATCATAAACCATAAATAACTTCACATAAGACTTCAAATTTAACCAAAATAATTTGAATAAAGGTAAACATCATCTTAAGATATCGGACACTCCATTAATATTTCATCTTTGGACAAAATATTAACTTGTAAGTGATATCTTGGTGTAGTAATCAAACATTGACAATAAGAACATGTTGAACAATAAATCTTCCTTTGGACCGATTTATTACTTGCATGTAAAACCGAATAATCGTCACATGTTTATCACCATAGTTGCACATGTAATATTATTAACCTTCATTTGGGTCGATTGATATTAACATAACTTAAGTTACATGCACACAACCTTTTATATTTTAAAATAAAATAATTTATACAAAAAGAAATCACTTTGGTGATTTATTGCTTCAATTAAGTTGTTTTAAAAATATATAAACATACCAATATTCAAATTTAAAAATTTCTCCAATAGTCAAATGTCAAAACTATATTTTTTATTACTTTATAGACTCCAAAATAACCTAAAATAAGGTTGTCTTAATAATGCAATAAAAAAAAACAAAAACCTTAATTTTTGACTATTTCTTTTTTGTTCCAAAACCATATATATCAAAACACAAACAGAAATAATGTAGTGGTTCAGAGCCAAATAATTAACAAGCACATGTATTCATAATTTTGGCATGGATAAAAACACCAAACCAATTCACACATACACATGTATTCATAATCAAATAGAAAAACTTACCATGAATTTACCATGTAAATTTAAAGTTGTAGTTATGATTAAACAAATATTCACATGAATACTTGAAAATAAAACTTCAAGTCAATATATCTCGAAATAAAATTATAATAGTTGACATACCCCATAATTCATACAATAGACCATATCATCATAATTTAACCAAATATTTGGAACCATAAGATGCCAAAACTTAAGATTATAGAACCAAACTTAAAACCAAATTATTTAAACACATATTATGATTAACATCAATTTGCATCAAAGTCTAATTTCATCATAATTAAACCATAAAATATAACCTCGATCGACTTGCCTTACATATCCCAAGTAAATCCAATTCAAAATATATGCTTAAACCGAATAGTATAAGAAGAATAAGCATATAAACTCAATAATAAATAATATATTCTATCAACTATATATTGAATTCAAGAATTAATGATTACAAAATTGAATTCAATTGTACAATTGTTGAACCGAGTTTGAATTAAAAAATGATTATAATGAAGCCCTAAAATTGAATCGATAAAAAAATTAAAACTCACAAATATTACCATCAATCTTAAGGATTCAACATATATAATGAATTCATTGATAATCAATCGGTATATAAGAGACACTTTACCAAAGCAATTTCTTTTACCAACCATATATCATCATGTAAAATCCTCGAACATAATTACTAAAGTATCTCCAAAACAATATATATATATATATATATATATATATATATATATATAACCGTAAAACCGAAAAACAAACGATTAGCGATTAACAATCCATCTATTGATATAATCAAATATATATCATAAAAAGTTTCTAATGAACCCAAACCTACACTTTTTAAATATTTATTAAAACTGATAAACAACATAAAATTCTCAATTTTTTAATTCTCAATTAAAATCAAAATCTTTTCAGCTTATAATGAAAATTAACACCTTAAAACTTTATTTAAAACTTTAAAATTTTATTTAAAGAATCAAAACCCAAAAATTTATCGAAATATCAAAGATTCAACATAATATATAATTAAAATATCAAATCCATAAAATTAAAAAGAAAAATGAATCAATCCAAAATAATAAAGAATCAATTTATTCTCAATGATTCAACATGACAAAACTCGATACCACTTGTTAGATTTGTAAAATAAATCAAATAAAACTTAATAAACCAGATCTCATCATGTCAAATCATCAAGAATAAATCAAGAACAAAAATAAATGCGGAAGCGTACCTAAATCCATGAGTTTCTTGTAGTTTTACCGATTTTGGGGATTTAATCTTCCAAATTAGCACACAAGAAATTCAGAGAATATGTGCTCTCTCTTTCTTAATTATGGGATATTAGAAAAGATATATTGTGTATAATTTGGGGACCATAACCCTAATATTTATAACCTTGGCATATTAGTTCTAATAAAATTCTAATTAGCCCATCATTAATTAGAATTTGATTAGAAAAGTATCTACACATATTTGACCTATACATTATTTAATAATTAAAAGCCCAATAAAATTCTAACCAAATTAGATCACTTTTAATTTGGGCTAACCTATCATGATAGTAAATAATAACATGTAATTATCATTATTATATATGTGATGTCCAAATTTTCCAACATCTTCACTTTGGAATGTTTATAAGTCATTCAATTGATTTTTTTAAAAAAAAACTTCAATGAAAAGATTTATTTTATAATTTCAACATTAGGAGAGAACGAGAAGAAATAGTAAGGTTTAAGTTAAGGTATTGTATCGGTGAGTGTATCGTTTTTGTTTTGGTAATGGTACGAATCGATAACAGCATGTTCCAGTGTATCTCAATAACCTCCATATAAATATATTTACATATAAATATAAGTTTTAAAATTATTAATTAAGTGATTTAATAATTATTAATTTTAAATGTAATTATAGAAAACTAAAATGGTTAAGGGAAAAGATAAAAGTTGGTTTAAAATATCAAAATTGTGTTCCAATCGGTATGGGTCAATACACACCGATACAAGTAGGTATTGACCACAATAGGTCAAAACACACTGAAATTTTGGTTAGAATAGAATGTAAATTTGATCGTGTGTCAGAGTCTTAAAATTTATAAAAAGAATGATCGAACCTGGAAACTAACTAAGACAACGATGGAGGCAAGCGCACCTATCGAACAGTAGTATAGTTTAGTGGCAAGACCGGATTGTCGAACCCAAAGGAACCAAAAGTACTAATACTTTCTTTTTATTATTTAGCCTAAGAATTAAGGGAATTCTTATCTAATCTAAAATTAACTAACTACTAAGTTAAATATGTGAAGACAAAGAGAATGAATTGTGGAAATACTTGTGGCAAAAACCAATTGATTGAGACAATACCCGAGGAAGAATCCACCTAGACTTCACTTGTTATCTAACTCTGAACAGACGATTTATTCACTTGACTTGATCCGTAAGATTCCCTAATTTATATTAATACCTCTCTCGAGGCTACTAACGTCTAACCCTAGGTTGATTAATTGAAATCTTTTTCTAATTAAAACCCCTAGAATTACATTAACTCGATCTATGGACCCCCATATTAGGTTTGATCCTATTCCGGAAGATTTTTGTCATCCTATCTCTAGGGTTGCGATCAACTCCGCTTGACTATGCTAGATCTACTCTTAGACAGAGTCTATTCCTCCTCTGCCTACGAGCATAAATGCTTGAATCAATATACCGAAAATACCAAAACAAGAATTAAGAACACATAGTTAAGAACAAATCAAGTATTTATCATACAGCTCAGATAACAAAAACAAGATTCGTCTTAGGTTTCATCCCCCTCAGGTATCTGAGGGTTAGTTCATAATAGTAAAAGAAAACATCTCAGAAGAAAATATAAAACAAAACATAAAGAAAACCCTAAAACCCTTTGAAAGAATTGAAGGAGAGTTCCTCTGTCTTGAGTATGATCTTGACTTCTTGAGATGGATTAACTGGCTTTCTTTGAGTGAATCCCACAATTCGGCCCCTCTAGCTTGGCTCCTTGGCTGAACCGCCTCTTTAAAGGTTGGCCTCTAGGGTCTTTATATAGGCTTTTGGAATGTCTTTCTTTGCCTCTAAGTACCCAAATCCGAATGAAACTATTCTTTTTCTGCGGCAGGGACACGCCCTTGACACACGCCCGTGTGATTCGATTTCAGGCCATGGTCGAACCTGTTGAGAAGGCACTACCGTGTATTTCGGGGTCCAAGCCGTGTTCGGCTCTTCTTAAGAGGCATGACCGTGTGGTCTTGGGCCCAGGTCGTGTGGATTTCGTGTTTTGGCCCATTTTATCCATTTTTAGCCCGTTTCTTGTTCTTTTCATCCTCCAGTGCTCTCTTGAGTATAAAACATGAAAACAAAGGATTAGGAGCACCATTTCCATAATTAAAGGAAAAAATCATCCAAAAGTATGCTAAATGTAGGATTAAAATATGTTCATATTTCGGTTTATCAAAATTATTTGGTGCCAGTTTAAGACTAAACTAAAAATGAGGGTACAAATACATGTGGAAAATATTTAAATGTATATATAATTTATCTAGAAATTAAAAATTGGATTATAAATATATATTTGTGAAAATTATTTGAAAATATAGATAAATTCAAAACGATACACCAAAACATGCCCTGCACATATTAGTATCAAGACAAAATCGATGCCCACCAATATAGTACTTACTATCTTACTTGTGACCCGAACTCATTTAATGTAAGTATAGATGGTGATGCGAACCTGGTTGCATCATGTTTCGACACAACTCGACGTCATCGAGAACGGCCTAAGCTCGAGGGGCCCAAGTGCAAAATGAAGTTTAATCTCAGCTCGTTGAGCTCAATTCAACTCATTTCCAGCTCAATAAGCTTGTTTGCTCGTTTTGAGTGTATTTTCAATTTATTTCGTTTTAGTTGCTGGAATAATTACTTGCTTAGCTAAATTAGTTAATTTGGTTCAACTCAATTAGTCCATGCGTTCTAAAGCTGCTAGCTATTTAATTAAGTTAGTTAATATAGTTTAGTCTAAATTCTGGTCATTTTAATTAAGTGTTAGTTCATACATAATTTTAATATGTTTCAACTAAATTTAAATGTGCCTTAATTTTTCACATGCTTTTAATATGTCCATCCTATTACATGTTTTAAATATGTCTAGCTACAGCTGAAATTAATTAGTAACTTAGCTTAAATATGTGTTATAATTATGTCTTAATTTAAGCTTGATTTTTAATGTGTCTTGAGTTGTCGAATTAATGTGTCTTAAGGTGAGTTAATTTGCCGAATTAATTTACTACAGGTACATTGCTTGGGACGGTAATAAGTGAGCTGATGGTTCAGCTCTTCAAAGCACCTCTTCGTGGACTTGAATGGCCAAAGATCAACTGCTGGTTATTCTTCCCAAAGTGGTCAGTTAGCTCCCCAAAGCTACCTTGAAAGCTTTCAAACACCCCAAACCCGGCCCATGAGTCCTGACCGGATCTGGTATGTCACTGGGTAAAATATTTTGGGCCAATTTGAAAGTTGGGTGAAAATTGATTAAATTTGGCTAAGGTATTTAAAACGGGGTTTGAAAACTCGGTTGGGCCTTTTATAAATACAATTGGGCTTTATAAACCCTTTTGAAAATATTGATCATGTATCATTTAAAATCATCAAAGTGATAGTTGACTTAGTTTATTTTTGTTACCCGATGGTAACATCTTTTAAAACCCGTAGAAATTTATTAAGTTTGAAAATTATTTTAACCGGTTACTTATCAATTGAAAATTTCATTTGTAACATAACATAAGAAAAATAAATAAAATAACATCCACAAAATAAATAGCGGCCTTATTACAATCCCAAAATAAAAATACTTAGGAAATAAAATATTTAAACTTAACGAAAACAAAATTAAATTCCAACATTAAGCATGGCCGCCTCGAGTCCTCTCCGCTCCATCTCCGCGATTTACTCATCCGCAAAATGTTAAGGAAAGGGTGAGTCACCAAGACTCAAGTGTAAATCCCTACCCGGAAAATACAACTCATACACAATTTATCAATTAAACATGCACATGCAACCCAACTAGCCATCCATACTCCTTTTCTACCCCGTGTGGTCAAAACCACCGATGACTTAAAGTCACAATTTAATTGATGGGGCCAACCCATCGTGTGGTCAAAACCACCGATGACCATAGGTCACAAAATATCAAGTGTGGTCAAAACCACGGTGGTACCAAACCACGGGACTTAGTCGCAAATATTCAATCGTTGTGGTCAAAACCATCGATGACCATAGGTCACAAATAATCTGATGGGGCCAACCCATCTTGTGGTCAAAACCACTGACGACAGTCCATAATTCATCCCCTTCCTCTCATCAATCCCACCATCACATGCTTTAGTAAAAATTTTCATAAATCATATCATAGCATTTAATCATCATGTGATGGCATGCAAATCATATATCAAAAGTCATAAATTTAGGGGACTTACCCGGAATCCATGTTCAAGCCACAAGCATATCATAGATCACTACCAAAATTTATACACAAGACAACAATATCGCAAGTTTAATAATAAAGTGTGTAAAGAGTTTACACACTGCTTCTACCGAATTCCTAGATCCCAAGATCCGATCTACAACACTAGATTTTGTCCCTTGAATGGATTTGATTTAATCAAATCCAAGCCTAACTTAGTCCCTAAATCCATGGCATACGTTAGTTTCGGCATTTAATCATAGACTTTTTAATTGAAAGGCCTTTGGCCGAGTGTGCTTACCAACTCACCTTGGAAAAATAAATCCCGAAAGCTTCCTTCATTTATAGAAAATTGGCAGACCTCTTAATGTTGTGAGAGGGGTTCGGCTACCCTTTTAGAAGAGGAAAGAACCGAAAACAGCACCCTTTTTCCCTAAGGAGAATTTGGCTAAGAGTAAACAACAATGCTGGAAATTTTTTGAACAATTTTGGCTATGGTTTAAGGGAGATTTAGGCAGCACAAGAAGAGAGGAAGAAGAGAAGGAGTTTGCTGGAAATTTTCTCTTAAAGAGGGAGTATATTTGGCTTGTAAAAGAGAAGAGAAGCTGGAATTTTGAATGGTTTTAGCTATGAAACAATGGAGATTTCAGCAGATAGAATTTGGAGAGAAAAGAAGAATTTTGGTTCAACTTTTGGTACATCTTTCTTTGTACAAAACAGATATGTACAGCCCCCCAAGGTCTCCAATTTTCAGCAAACACTCTCTTAATTTATGATAATTCCCAGCCTTGATTTATCCAAGATAAATCTAATTTTATCATCCTTTTAATTCCTTAATCCCCTCAACAAATAAAACACTAAAATAAAAGAACCCATGTGCATATCAAACTCTTCCAATGACTTTGGGAGTCCAAAATGCAACCAAAGTCCTTCACCCACGTTAGCGGTGGGAAGAAAAAAGAGGAAAAAAAACCATGTTGTCAGCTGCTTGATTCAACACGAACCCCAAGCACCCTCCCCTAACACGCCCTGTGCCACTCGGCCACATTGACTTTCATGTCATTTAACCACAACATTTATTCTTAAACCCTTCCTACTCCATTTATAACCGCATATAGAAAAATTAAAATCCCAAATCGTTGCTTCAAGGTCTCGAACCAAATGACCTCTTGCTTGCCCCTTTCTTAACACCCTTGCCATCTTTCCCGATTACACTTTCAGTCATAACTCGTCGCGACATTTTTATAAGCCATCCTTCATCGGCTCCTTATGCTTTGGCGCTAAAACAAAAATAAACGCAGACATGTGCTACCCCAGGACTCGAACACGAGTCCAAGCGCCATAGCTTCTTTCTTCTAGCGCCTTGCCACTTCTCCCAACCTAACTTTCATGCCACAAACCTCCTTTATTTAATTATAAGGCCTTCCTAGCCCTAACGCCTAAAAAGCCCACAAGGAAAAATATTTCCTCCTTGTATCTCCCATGGATCGAACCCAAGATCCCTTACCATCATAATGACGCCACAACCACTGCACCACAAGGCCTTCTTGTGTCATGCTTCTCCCAATTTTTATTTAAACCCTATCTCCACCTAGCTCCCTTCTTTTAAGTACTTTAAAAAGAAATTTTAATTCCAAATCTAACCTAATTCGGATTATTTCTAGACCCTAAATCATGCCAAATAAAATCATATTTATTTATTTCTTGAAACCCACATGGAATTTATTTAAATTACAAATAACCCCTAATTCAGGGTGTTACACTTTCACTCCAGCTGCACATTCAGTTCATATTACAAGGCTGTCCAAATTTTTGTTTTCACACTCACAAGGCTGTTTACATTTAGTTTCATACTTGGGTGACCATTACAGTACTCAAGATACCAATTAAAGCTCCTAAACTATTCAGCTGAACAAGGAACTTTAATTAAAGCCATTCAAGCATCTAGGCCGAATCTACCAAGTCATTTCAGCTCATTTCAGCCCCTACTTAATTTCATTAATGTCCAGCTGAATGATCACCTTCTAGATGTTCTCCATTGGTGTCTCCCATGCTAGGAAACTTCAAGGAAGCTACCAAGGATGTTCAAGAAGCTTCAAGGAAATTTCTAGCCATTTTAGCTTTAATTTGCTGTCCATTCAGCACCCTTAATAGCCTATTCGGCTACCCCATGTTTAGACTATAAATATGTAGTTCAAATCACTTTGTAGTGACTTTTTCTCCTTAGATTAATGTTTATAACATTTTTTGAGTTTTTCAACTCTCTTATTTCGTTTTAGACTCAGCGTGACTTATCTAGCTTGCTAGTGGCGTCCTTCTGTTTCTTTTGAACTTATCACTCATTCCGAGTGTGGCATTCACCAAACTATACCTTTGGCTTTTACCTTCATAGGTAACGGGTCAAGGTCCACCTTAAGTGACGTATAAGTCTCGGGTCAGCACTTTGATATAGTGTTGGTTCTTACTTGTCCTTAAGATCGTTTTCCCATCCACATCTATCAACTTATTTATCTTGTTTCTTTGATTAGCCGAATTCCCATAATCCTTATTCATTTAACCATTTTTCCATCATCATTCCACTTAACCGAACCATCCTCAACACATCTAGCCAACCTTTGTTTAAAATATTACTTAGCCGAATTCAACCATTACTCTGTTCAAGAACGATACTTCTCTATTTTAACGATCGGGCAACAAATGACTTGAATCATCATTAAGTCGAGTTCGTACCATTTGGTATCAGAGCTAGCAAAAATAGATGAGTACGGGCGTTCGTGAAGTTTCGGAGTAAGTATTAGAAAAAAATAAAAAAAGAAATTCAAAAAAATATATTATTATTATTTCGTGTATAAGTGATTGTGCAAGTGTTTTTGAATGTATTCATCTTGAAAAAAAAAAACAAAAGAAGAAGAAAGAAGTTCGGAAAAAAAGAAGAAGAGAAGTGTTTTGAAAGTGTCATAGTTTCTTCTGATCATCAAAAGTTCTTTTCTACCAAAATGAACCAATCGCCACACTTAGCACCATAATCTTTCTTTCAGCCTACCCACACCTATTTTATCATTACCCTTGTAAACCCACTTAAAGTCGACCCCTATATTCGCTTGTAAGTCTAAATAAGTCTTCTATGAACTTCAAGATGAGAATCGAGTGGTAAAAGCCACGAGAGTTTGTGAGAGCATTAGAGTGCAGAAAAAAGCCAATAAAGAGTGCAAACACGAGTGGAGTGTCATATATGATTTTTTTTCTTTGTGAGTGAAACGTGAGGTTTGTAGTGGTGAGGTATTTATTTTTCTATTTTGTTCTTATCACTTTTCTTTTCAGTAATAAATCATGTATCGAGAAAAGCTTTCAGAATCAGAATTCCAATATGTGATGCAAGAGATGCTTAGAATGGTGAAATTTAAATTTGACAAATTGCATGAACGATTGGACCGAGTGGAGGAAAGAGACCGAAGAAAGCAAATTTCACCAAGTCAAGGGACAAAGATAAGATCATCACGGAAACAAACATCCAATGACTATTCGAGAAGAGATTTTTATCGTGATTCCTATTCACCAAGGAATTCGAGACGAAATGAGGCGAGTTACGAGTTTGAAACATTTCAAGATGACAAACGAGAACGTAGAAATTCCGCTTCAGGTGCCTTAAAATATTTATCCACGGAGGAACATTCGCGAAGGGATGATCATTTTCCTTATGTAGATGCTTTTCCTTTTGCCCAAAGAAAAGCTTGCCATTCTGATTCCTTCTTATTGTCTTCATCTTATAATGAAAGGAAAAGAGAAAAAGAAATAAAAAGAAAAGAGAGACAAGAAATGATAATGAGAGAAAACGAGCAAATATGGAATGAAATCGAGAGACGAAAAAAAAGGAATAGAAGAAAAAGAAATAGAGAAGAAAAAGAAATCGAGTGACCTTGAGTTTTCAAAAATAAAAGAGATTAAAAGAGAGAGAGACTTTGAACATGAGATTAAAAAAGAAATGAGTGGAAAAGACGAGAGAGAACAAGAAAAAGTGAGTGTTGTTTTAACTAACCCAAGTATGAGTTGTCCTTTTTCTATTTCTTCTTTTCAGATTTCTAAATATCCATGTGACGAGCTGCAACTACAATATTTTCCTGATAAGAGGCGATTCAAGTTGATCAAGAAAGGTAAGATCATAGATGATCCTAGTCCACCGGCGCTTAAAGGTAAGCAAGATGGCAAGACGGGTTTCTCTAACGAAAATTACCGCATTGACAAGTGCGTTGGTGAAGTAAGTATAAATCAGCATAAACAATTTTTGAACTTGTGTGTTAAAAAGTTGCCATGTAAAACTCCTAGTCCGATTGTTTGTGATGGTGGTAAGACGTTTCTGCTTTGTTATGTAAATTCCGCGTGTTTGTATAAGTTTGATCGAATGAAACTTGAGATATATGGTTGTTTGAATATTGGTATGTTCACATTATCTTTGTTTAACACATTTGGTAAAAGGTTTTTATGTAAGATGATTAATCTATCGGATTGTGTTGTTCCTAAGACATCTTTAAATTCTTGTGCGAAATACTCATGTCTTTGCATGTTAGTTTGAAAGAGAATCAATAAGTTTGATTGCTTGAATTTATTTTTGCCTATATCCTCTTTATTTGGCATGTGCGACTTCTTGATGAAAAATGAATTCTTGCTACATTTTGGAAAGAATGATCAAAATCATGTGTTTAATCCTAGAGTTTGTTATTATGGATCGTCCATGAGAGAAAGCAAGCATTGTAAATTTTGTTTGAATGAATGTGTCAACAATTTTTGCTTGTATGATGCTTTGTCTTTAAGTCTGAAAATGAGACATGTGAAGCTTGTTGGCTTGCCAAGTCAAAATCAAATCTTTGATTCCGAAGGTTGTTCTATATTGTTGCTTAACAAATTCGAACATGTGTTGCCTAATTTTAACTTTAATGTGCTTCATGTTCTTCATAAGTTCCTAGCCATGAATTTTTCTAGTCAAATTGAAATGGTGAACAAAGACTTTGTTTTTGATCCTAGTAAATGTTGTTCTATATCATTGTTCAAGGGATTTGGACCATGTAAATTTAATTTCTGAGACTATAACCTTCAATACTTTGTGAATCTAGTTTGTTTCCATCGAAGAAAAAGGTAAGAACGATTTCTATTTTTGATCCCGGTATTGGTTTATTTGTTCAAGTTGTGAATAAAATCTCGAAAAGTTCCTTTGTGTTTAACCTTCACCGTGTCACTAATTTGTTTTATTCTTTTGTAGGTGACGATGTGAGGTGGTACCTTCCTAAAGAGGGAGGGCATGCAAATGACCTTCTTTCTTTCCGAGCCATTTCTGGCTCTCAGAATGTTGAAAATGATTTTGTCTGGATCATGAACAAAAGGGTTTGTGATCTTGAAATTTTTTCCGAGCAAATGGCTCGATTTGAGGACAAATAGTCTTCAAGAGGGAGGGAATGATGCGAACCTAGTCGCATCATGTTTCGACACAACCGACATCATCGAGAGTGGCCTAAGCTCGAGGAGCCCAAGTGCAAAATGAAGTTTAATCTCAGCTCGTTGAGCTCAATTCAGCTCATTTCCAGCTCAATAAGTTTGTTTGTTCGTTTTGAGTTTATTTTTAATTTATGTCGTTTTAGTTGCTGGAATAATTACTTGCTTAGCTAAATTAGTTAATTTGGTTCAGCTCAATTAGTCCATGCATTCTAAAGCTGCTAGCTATTTAATTAAGTTAGTTAATATAGTTTAGTCTAAATAAATGTGTCTACATTCTGGTCATTTTAATTAAGTGTTAGTTCATACATAATTTTAATATGTTTCAGCTGAATTTAAATGTGCCTTAATTTATCACATGCTTTTAATATGTCCAACCTATTACATGTTTTAAATATGTCTAGCTACAGCTGAAATTAATTAGTAACTTAGCTTAAATATGTGTTATAATTATGTCTTAGTTTAAGCTTGATTTTTAATGTGTCTTGAGCTGCCAAATTAATGTGTCTTAAGGTGAGTTAATTTGTTGAATTAATTTGCTGCATGTACATTGCTTGGGAAGACAATAAGTGAGCAGATGGTTCAGCTCTTCAAAGCACCTGTTCGTGGACTTGAATGGCCAAAGATCAGCTGCTGGTTATTCTTCCCAAAGTGGCCGGTTAGCTCCACAAAGCTACCTTGAAAGCTTTCACACCAGCTGCACATTCCATTCACATTACAAGGTTGTCCAAATTTTTGTTTTCACACTCACAAGGCTGTTTGCATTCGGTTTCATACTTGGGTGACCATTACAGTACTCAAGCTACCAATTAAAGCTCCTAAACTATTCAACTGAACAAGGAACTTCAATTAAAGCCATTCAAGCATCTAGGTCAAATCTACCAAGTTATTTCAGCTCATTTCATCCCCTACTTAATTTCATTAATGTCCAGCTGAATGATCACCTTCTAGATGCTGTCCATTGGTGTCTCCCATGCTAGGAAACTTCAAGGAAGCTACCAAGGACGTTCAAGAAGCTTCAAGGAAATTTCCAACCATTTTAGCTTTAATTTGTTGTCCATTTAGCACCCTTAATAGCCTATTCAGCTACCCTATGTTTAGACTATAAATATGTAGTTCAAATCACTTTGTAGTGACTTTTGGTCCTTAGATTAATGTTTATAACATTTTGTGAGTTTTTCAACTCTCTTATTTTGTTTTAGACTCAACGTGACTTATCTAGCTTGCTAATGGCATCATTCTGTTTCTTTTGAACTTATCACTCATTCCGATTGTGGTGTTCACCAAACTATAACTTTTGTTCCTACCTTCATAGGTAACGGGTCAAGGTCCACCTTAAGTGACATATAAGTCTTGGGTCAGCACTTTAATATAGTGTTGGTTCTTACTTGTCCTTAAGATCATCTTCCCATCCACATCTATCAACTTATTTATCTTGTTTCTTTGATTAGCCGAATTCCCATAATCCTCATTCCTTTAACTATTTTTCCATCATCATTCTACTTAACCGAACCATCCTCAACACATTCATAACCTTTGAACCATCTAGCCAACCTTTGTTTAAAGTCTTACTTAGCCGAATTCAACCATTCACTACACCAAATCAGACTTTTAGCGGCATTTTTAGTGGCGTTTTAAACAAAAATGCCACCAAGATTACACAATAGTGGCGTTTGAAGGAAAATGCTGCAACAAAGCGATCAATGGCGGCATTTTTTAAATAAACGCCGCTAAAAACGATATATAACGGCGTATTCGAGAAAATACCGCTAAATCTCCGACGTATAGCGGCGCTTTTAAGAAAACGCCGCTAATGCTCCGACCTATAGCGGCGCTTTTGAGAAAACACCGGTACATATCCGACCTATAGCGGCGCTTTTTATAAAACGCCGCTAATGCTTTGACCTTTAGCTGCGCTTTTTACCAAACGCCGAAAAATATTTTTTATTTCAAAACAAAAACGACGACGTTTTAATTGCAATGTGAAAATGGGAAAAAATTAGTGGCATTTTTTACAAAAACGCCGCAAAATGTGATCGTTAGCGGTGTTTTTAACAAAACGCCACTAATTTTTTTCTTGCAAAATAGAAACGACGCCGTTTTAATTACAGTGTAAAAATGGGATAAATTTAGCGGCGTTTTTAAAAAAATGCCGCTAAAGTCTAACTTATAGCGGCGTTTGTTATAAAAACGCCGCTAAATGTGATCTTTAGTGGTGTTTTAACAAAACGCCACAACATATTTTTATTTCAAAAAAAAACGACGTCGTTTTCATGTAAATATAAAATGTGTAAAAATTTCTGATTTTTTTATTCAATCTATTTCAAAACAAAAAAGCGTTGTTTTGATCATTTTATAATAATTCAATTTTAATTTACGTTGAGTGTTGAAATTTTTGCCTTAGTGTTAAGGGTTTAGCGTTTAGGGTGTAAGATGTGGGTCGTATGGTTTAGGGGTTAATGTTTATACTTTAGTGTTTTAGTGGTTTAGAGTTTTTGATTTAAAGTTTAGTATTTGTGGTTATACGGTTTATATATTTGTAAGGGTTTATGATTTAGGGTTTTATGGTTTATAGTGTTTAGGGTTTAGAGTTTATAAAGGTTTATGGTTTAATATTTTGGGTTTAAGATGTTTTACGGTTTAGAGTTTGGAGTTATGTATTTAGAGTTTTATAGGGTTTAAGGGTTTAAGGCTTATAGTTTAGGGTTTAGAGTTAAGGGTTAAGGGTTGATAGTTTAGGAGTTATGATATAGGGTTTAGGGTTTAAGGTCAAGAGTTTAGGGTTTAAGGTATATGACCCTCAATTCCGAAACCAAAATCCTTGAAATCAGTTTCTAAATAGAACGGTGTCGTTTTGGTATCAATATAAAAATAAAATAGTGGCGTTTTTGTTAAAAACACAGCCAAATATTTAGAACGGCGTTTTGCCTAAAAACGCCGCAAGTACCTATTTTATTCCAGAATATAAACGACACCGTTTTGGTATCAATATAAAAATTTGGAAAAAAACTCAGCATTAGTGTTTATAATTTAGTGGTTCAATTGTTTAATGTTTAGAGTTTATAAGTTTAAAAGGTTATGAGTTTAGGGTTTAGAGTTCATGATTTAAGGTTTAAGGTTTATAGTCCATGATTTAAGGTTTAGGGGTTATTCGTTGGGGAATAAGGGTTAAAGTATACATTTTTAGGGTCTATGGGTTTAGGTGTTATGGGTTTAAGAGTTAAGAGGATAGAGGTTAGGGTTTAAAAATTCCTAAACTTATGATATTAAAGTTTAGGATTTTAAGGTTTATGGTTTAGGATTTAGGGTTTAGGGTTTTAAGGTTCAAAATTTAGTGATTTAGGGCCGAGGGTCGAGGGTTTATGGTTTAAGGTTTATAAGTTTAAAATGTTATGGGTTTAGGGTTTAGATTTCAAGATTGAAGGTTTAAGGTTTAGAGTCTACAATTTAATGTTTAGGGGTTATTGGTTAAGGATTATGGTTTAAATGATAGGTTTAGGGTTTCTGGTTTAGGTGTTAGATGTTAGAAGTTTAAGTGTTAAGAGGACGGAGGTTAGGGTTTAGGGGTTAATGGGATAGGGGTTAGGTGTTTAGGGTTTTTTCTGTGAAAAATATATTAACAATTTGAAATACTATTAGTGAAATAAATTTAATGACTTTTGAGTATATAACTGCTTTGTTTTTAATTTATATTAAATAAATTCAAATTTTAAATAATTATCAAGATTTCAAATTTGTTGTAATTCTTTTAAATATTAATTAAATTTTAAAAATTATTTATTTAAATGAAAAAATTAAAATACTATTAATAAATAATTTTATATTGTTTTTATTTTATATATTCTTTTAAATATTATTTTTATTTAAATGAAAAAATTTATATTGTTTTTATTTTATATATTAAATAATTGTAAATTTTAAAGGCATTAGCGGCGTTTTGTTTAAAAATGCCATAAAAGTCATGTTTTGAACAAAACGGCGCCGTTGGATTAGAATTTTAGTGGCGTTTTGGTAAAACGCATAATAGGTTTCCATTTTAGCGGCGCTTTTGGTTAAAAACATACAAATGGTAAATTTCTCTGGGCAAAAGCGGTGTCGTTTTGCTCTCTTGTTTTTAACCTACATGATCGACTTCCTTCGTTTCCCATTTCGCTTCTGCAGAACCCTAAACCCCTTTTCCTAATCCTAAATCCTAAGTATTTTCACCCGCTTTCTCCAATTGACATCCGTTTTGCTCTATTGTTCACCAATGTCCCCAATTTTAAATCCTAAAATTCACCCTTCCTACCTACCATTCATTTCCCATATAGAAAATCCCTAAACTATCGGTAAGTTTTTTTTCAAGCTTTGCCTTTGCTTTGCTTATGATATTTTGAGCTTCAACTTGTATTTTTGTTATTGGTAAGTTTTTTTATAACTTTGATTTTTGTTATCAGCGGATTTGCATTTCGATTAATTTTTTAATGGTTGAAAATTGAGAAAATTGAAGCTTTATTGTAATGGGTTTTCTGTTTTTGTAAAGTTCAATACCTTTTCTCATCTCTCTTAACGCATCTGCGCCCCCACCTATCTGTCGCAGCTTCCTCCAGTGGCTAATCTATTCCATCTATTGCATTCAAGTTGCCGACAGACCCAACAAATTAAATAAGGTAAATATTGAAACCCTAAACGTTTTTCTCCTTACACTGCTATTTAGGGCCGCGATTTGCTGCCATTGATGCGATTTTATCCCTCCCACCTGTTGAGGTCTTTAGTTGGTGCCACTATTTGGAAACCCTAGTATTGATGTCAAAATGATGTAATTTTTTTTAATGAAATCTGGACTTAGTTTGACCTTTGTTGAAATGCCATTAATTTAACTCTTTAAAGTATTTATTTTTTGAATATTATCTTATCTGTGAACTTGCCTTTGCCCTGTCATTGCTATTTTTACATTAAGATCCTTTGACAATTATAGACCTCTGGTTGTTGCTTGGCTGCCCTTGCACTTGCTTATGGTGCTGTTGAATCGAGGCAAGCTCAAGCCATAAGAAGCTTAAGTATAAGTGAAACTTGAGTTTAGTACAGTTCCATTTTTAGACCTGGAACTTTTACTGTTAAAATTGATTAATCTCGCTTGAGTCTGATTCTTATGCTCAATTTCAAATATGATAACTTATGGTTGAACTTGAATTTAAGTTAGAATTGAGATATTTCAGTACTAATAAAGAATAGAAAGACCCGATTAGACTCACAAATTACTCACCTAAAGTATTAGGGTGTTCAAATTCAGCCCATACCATAACTTAAGCTAACTTGCTAATGATCGAGACAAATTTGATTTTTTGTAAATTGAACTTAAGTAGCTTTGTGTAATTTTAGTTTAGTCTTTTCATCAAATCTAATGGACTTTTGTAGATTGGAAGTGTGGATGTTCTTCACTGTTACTATGCACATGGTCAATTTACTTTGCACTGTTACTATGCAATTGCTATGAAAAACCTAATTCCTTAAAATTTGATCAAATCAGTTGTAGTTCTCGCTTATATGCATGTGAACTTATATTTGTGGCTAAGTGGACAATAGTTATGGACTTGCACCCATATTTGTTGTTGTTGCATGGATCAAAATCTTAGAATGACTCTCTTGATGGCATGTTGGCTACTATGTAATTAAAGCAATATAATATCTATATTCATCCAATGAAATAAAGTTAGATAAGTGTGTGCCTATATATATATATATATATATATATATATCTAAGGTATTTGTATCTTTTATGTTATGCCATCATTTAGAGACAACAAATGCATGTTGTGTAACCCCTATATGTAAATTTATTATGATCAAGTGGCTGAAAAATGGCAACTAAATTCCTTCATAGTTTTTAGTGAAAATGACTCTCTTGAACGTCTGAATTTTCCTTTGTTTTGCTGCATTGAATGTCTGATCGGGTAGTTTTTGTGTGCTTGAATATGAAGTTTTGTGTTGCTGCAAATTACAGTGTGTTCCTTTTTGTATAAAATAATGTGTAAAATCTTAAATACGTGTATAAATGGGCTAACCCGCAGGGTCGTTGTCTACTTGTTTGTATTGGGACTGATTAGTAGCGGACCCAACCAGATTACGATAACAATTGTTGAAGGAAACGAAACTGCACGGAACCTTCTTCGCCTGTGGATTTATACGGCTGGGTAGCGGCTTTATCTTTTCATCTGAGGTGAGTTGATTGAGTTGAAATTTTTAAATGTTTTATATCCTTTAGTATTAATTTGATTTGATTTGATTTATTATAATTACGAAAAAGATAGTTACCAAAAATAATTTTTAAAAGCGTAAAATTGAATTGTTATTGGAGCTAAGGTCATTAAAACTATTTGTTCATGTTACTTAAGTTTACCTAAAAAAACTTAATTTTAGTTCAATAATTATTAATTTTAGCTTAATCAATTTATACTATTGAGAGAGTCGAAATTGATTATTATGATTCTTGAGTTGAAAAAATCATATAAGCGGTTTAATATATTATTTAGTGTGATATTTGTATTATTTTAGTCCAATATGGTAGTAAAATTTATATATTTTGGTACTCAAAATCAACTCTAAAATTGAATTGAAAACTAAAAGTTAATTAATATTGTTATCTATGCATACTAAAATATATAACTTTTCATGTTGTGCTAAATTTTTTTTAAAAAGAAGATTATATTTGTTTAATAATTCATTGTTATTTTTCTATAATTGTTTTATATTATTAATATTTTAAAAAATTAAGTACTTTTAATTTTAAAATTTATTATAATTTTAAATTTTTAATAAGTTATATATTTTTTTTTTTTTATATTTTCATTTCAAAACCCCAAACCCCAAATCCCAAACTCTAAACCCCAAATCATAAACATAAACCCTAAACTTTAAATTCTAAACCCTAAATTTTAAACCCTAAACCTTAAACCATAAACACTAAAACCTTAAACCCTAAACCCTAAATCTTTAAACCATAAAATCCTAAACCCTAAACCTTAAACTTTTAACCCTAAATCCTAAACCATAAAATCCTAAACCCTAAACCTTAAACCCTAAAACCTTAAACCCTAAACCCTAAACCCTAGTTGTAACAATGTCACATATGATGAATCTAAAAAAATACAAAACATTCCTAATTTTAAGGTCAAATTTCATAACTGACATAAGTTTACGATTAAATTTCATAACTAACATAATTTGAAGTTAAGATCAAACTTCATAACTTACATAATACTTGTATAGGAAAAAAAAAGGATTCAAAGTATATAGGCTAGAAACCTGACGGGTTGCCTTATATCTCACAGTCAGATATAATGGATCCTCCCTAGGTGTAACAATGTCACGTATGATGAATCTAAAAGAATACAAAACTTACCTAATTTTAAGATCAAATTTCATAAGCGACATAAGTTTACGATCAAATTTCATAACTAACATAATTTTAAGTTAAGATCAAACTTCATAACTTACATAATACTTGTATAGAAAAAAAAGGATTCAAAGTATATAGGTTGAAACCTGACGGGTTGCCTTATATCTCACATTCAGATATAATGGATCCTCCCTAGGTGTAACAATTCCACGTATGATGAATCTAAAAGAATACAAAACTTACCTAATTTTAAGATCAAATTTCATAAGCGACATAAGTTTACGATCAAATTTCATAACTAACATAATTTTAAGTTAAGATCAAACTTCATAACTTACATAATACTTGTATAGAAAAAAAGGATTCAAAGTATATAAATTTGGAAACTCACGAGGGCTACTTAAGCGGAGGAATGTATGACTTTCTGTTCGAGGTATTTGGAAGATGTTGAAACAAGAATGAATAGACCAAGTAGAAATGTTGGGCTCACAAATCATAATTTGGCCAGAACTTATTTATTTCAAAGTTTCGGAGAACCGATCGGCAAAGTCGAAATTGCAAAATTAGACGATAGATCGTGGGTCCAAGCACATCGATACGTTCTTTTTCATCACGATTCAATGGAACCATTTCGGAAGTAAGTTCTAGAATTTGATAAATACTCATCAATTATAATTTATTTGTCTTCAACAAAGTAAAATATTTTTTTACCGTAGTGAGTACAAACATATATTGAGAGCTCGTTCACGATCCCGAAGATTAAATCGACGAGAAATTAATAAGTTGTTCGTAGAATCATTTCATGAATAGTTAAGCCAAATGGTTTGCAATTTAAATTTTCATTGACAAGTAATAATGTTTTCTCATAACATTCATAATTACTCGATTTACTTTCGACTCAATAGGTTTGGAGTCGGAATGAAGTAAATGATGAGTTAAATGGCTTTCACAAGGTCCAAAGCAGAATAGTTAAAAGATATAGTGGCTTCCTCATCAACGGATCTGATTTCATACAAGGTATAGCGAGAGATTGAGGAGAACCAAAATTGCGAAATTGTTGTTAATTCTTCGATTACAAGTTATGCTAGTGCTATGGACGATGAATCCGATCGAGGGAATTTGGAATATTACGGACTTATTACTGACATCATTGAGTTGGATTATTACGGCAATTGCAAAGTTGTCTTATTTCGAGGTGATTGGGTGATGTGAATACGGCTCATGAATTAAAAACGATCAATATGGCTTTACAATGGTGAATTTCTCTCGATTGATTCACAATGGAGAACAAGCGATGGACGAACCGTATGTGTTTTCTTCTCAAGTTAAACAAGTTTTTTACTCCGAAGATCCAACTGATGAGGGTTGGTACGTTGTACTTCAAAACATCCCTAGAGACTTGTTCGACATTGGCAGTGGAAGTAGAGATGGCGTAGTCGAAAGATCAGAAACTTTGCCTTTTCCAGAACAAGACTTAACTGAAAATATCCCTAGTACTAGTCAACAATTTCAATGGGTTCGTCAGGATGTGGACGAAGATATTTACGAAATATGATGTAGTAAGATTTAACGATTTATTATTTATATGTTATATTATAATTTTCATGTTGGTCATGTTACATAATTTAAGCTGCTTTTAAATGTCCTATTATTGTTGTTATTTGTTACTAAAATTTTGAACTATTTTATGTGTATTGCAGGGAAAATGCCTAGAAGACGATTACGAGGTTTAAATATTGTCCGGAGTACTCTAAATCCAGAAGAAGTAAATAGTGGACAGGATACAGTTGTTGGATCTTCTACTCTGCCGGACATAGATGACGAGCATGGACAAATCCAAAGTAATGTTAAGTTTATTTTACATGCATGTTGAATTTTATTATTGATTCATTTTCAATTTTAATATAATAATATATCATTTTTCACTTAGGGTGGTGGGACGAAAGAGCTCGGGGCGTACATTACTTACTGATTTATACGACTTAGAGCCTCTTGACCAGTGTTAAAGTAACGAGAAACAATCATGGCCAGCCTATTGGATCTGAAGCTCATTGTTGGCGAGCTATTTGGGCATTGTAGCACGAAATGCGAATATGTTGCCCATTAACTACGAATCATGGCATCACGTGCACGATGCCAACAAAAATCGAGCTCTCGATAATATAAAGGTAATAAAAGGTGAATGTAATTTATAATACTTTAATTTAACTTTCATTTATATTAACTTTTTTAAAATTTTCTTTCTAAGGTAATTTTGTTTTAGAGGTCTCCGATGACTATGTTAAGAAGACATTGGGTAAAAAATGGAGAGACAATAAAAGCGCCCTAAAAAAATAATATTTTAAGAAAGACATAAGCCTCGACGAAAAATTGCGAAATGTCCCACCGGGAATGTTGAGGTACTAATGGGAAGATCAAGTTATGGTCGGGTTCGATGTCAAGGATCAGGTGTTACCCCAACTCAATATTTTAGATCCGGCTCCCGACAATACATGCCTTCCGGGAGTCAATCTCGTGCTGAAGTTCAGAGACTGAAAGACCAGATATCTCTAATGGAAGCGAGCACAGCTGAGCAAATTTCTCAGCTTAGAGCGGAGGCAAGAATGAGGAGGCGAGCATATTGCTCAACTTAGAGCGGAGGCGAGCGGGAGGCGAAAGCGAGAACAAAAGTATGAAGAACTCCACTTACAAATGCAGACTATGATGCGATTATTCCAAAGAAGCGATCGCAGAGGCCGCCTCTTAGACATTTATTTTATTGTTGTAAGATTTTTTTTAACATTGTTACAATTAACATTATTGTAAAATTGTTTGGATTATTATTCATTTATTAATAAATATCATATATCTTTTATTAAATTTGAAGTATCGTTTAGATTTAATGCTTTTGGTGAGATTTCAATGTTTTATTTGCTGCCTTGGGTTGGAATTATATGCAATTGCTGCTTTTTTTGGTTGGTTTTTAATGCGGGAGGGTAGGATATTGCGAAAAATAGCACTATAAATTTGTGCAAATTAGCGGCGTTATTGCGGCTAAAGACAGACCTTTATTTTAAGAAAAATGCCTTTAGCGGCTTTTATAAGAAACACCGCTAAAGACCGGACCTTTAGCGTTTCTTATAAAAGCGCGCTAAATGTCTGGTCTTTAGCGGCGTTCTTAAAGCGCCGCTAAAGGTCTGAACTTTAGCGTTTCTTAAAGCGCCGCTAAAGGTCTCCTTAAGCGCGCTTAGAAAAGCGCTTAAAGGTCAAGACTTATAGCGGCGTTTTTAATAACGCCGCTAACTTTTGCGGCGTGTTTTAGCGGCGTTTTTGTCTGCGCTTTAAAGCGCCGCAAATTATATTAGTGGCGCTTAAAACGCCGCTAAAAGCCATAAAAACGCCGCTAAAAGTCTGTTTTGGTGTAGTGATTACTCTGTTCAAGAACGATACTTCTCCATTTTAACAATCGGGCAACAAACTATTCAAATCATCACCGAGGCGAGTTCGTATCAGATGGTATGACATTGCAACCATCTTCTTGTTGGATATTGATGAGGCAACAAATACGCAGATATGGTTGCTAAGTAACATGGTGCAACATTATTGTGTCAATTGTAAACAAAACAGGCAAATGCATGTATTTGGAGATTTGTAACATGGTGCAACATTATTGTGTCAATTGTAAACAAAACAGGCAAATGCATGTATTTGGAGATCTGAATTAGGATTATGATTATGAAAATAATTTTCTGTTGTGGAATGTTATTAAAATTAATTGCAATAAATATACGACATGAATACAATCAGTAATTGTAAACCATAACGATGATGGTTGAGAATAAGCTCATAATTAACAGCAGTGATGTTGTCATATTCAACATGCAATACTGTGACGATGCTCCTGCGTATAGCTCTCCTCCTGCGGACTGTTCGGACAGCAGCATCAGCCTCCGGAGTCATTTCCCATCAAACGTTACTCACCAGACTTATGGATCTACAGACCTCCCATTGTGCAGCAGCCTAGATATTCTTTGCGCTTCAGCAATGTGCCTACATCAAAACCATCTTGTTTCATTGTTTCCAAATATTTCAGCCCACAATGCTACTTTTAATTTCCCAATCAGCATCATCAAGCTGCAAGTTAGATTCAGTAGTAAAATTTCAAGTAAAGCCTGTGCAGGATACAAAAAGAAACTGACACCCTACACCATCGCAATCCAAAAATCAGATAAAAAGACATCATACGTTCTTGCTATTTTGTGAGAAGCCTTCCTTACAAATATTGTCGCACTCTTCGGGGTCCTTTGAATTTCCATATCATTCCTTGGTCCCCAACAATCCTTAGCCAACGACTAATAAGCCTATGCCACTCGAAGACCCCCTCCATGTGCAAACATCTGAGCCGACATGGTCTTTTGGTGGAGGAATAGTTGCTGTACGTAACTCAAGTTATGATCTAAATTATGCGCAAACAACTTCCATTTTCACACCCCTTGCTCTTCCACCATATCATTGACTCGTACACTATCTTTGACTTTGTCGGTATCCTTACTGCGATCACATAAAGGTTCAATTTCAGGAACCCAAGCATCAGTCTAGCACTTGACCAACAGATATTTTCCCGTAATCTCACCAAAACTTTCAACAACAATCTCCACACATACGAACAGTTTGTCTTAATTATGCTGGTCGACAACCTTCCCTAACCTTATATTTACCTCTCAAAATCCCCACCCAATATGCATTGATGTTGGTTAGCACATTAAACCCCAACTTTTGGAGGAAGGATTTATTTTGCTCACCAAGCCGTTGAATGCCAAGACCACCATCAATCAATGGCCAACAAGAATGCCAACTGAACATGTAACGCACCAAAATTTTCGATACTAGCTATAACTCGTATTGGTTCAAGGACATATACAATGAATTATTGAGAAAAATTGGAAATGAGTCTGTTAATGAGTAAACATATGAAATTAATCGGATACTTGGAAAGAAAATCAATGTGGAGGACTCTGAATGTGGAAGTGAGGTAAATTGGACAAAATAGTAAAATTTAAAAAGTATGAGGATTAAAATGCAATTTGACCAATAAAAGAAAAATGGATTAATAATGATTAAATGGTGTGGAAGTAGCATGGAATATATATTAGTACGATGGAAATCACATTTGGACTAAATTAGATAAGAGTGGAAAGTATAGGGATTAAATTGTATGTTTTCCATTTTCAAAGTAAAAGGGCATAAGTGTAATTTGCATAAAAATAAATGAATGAATTAAATAATTGAGTTCAAATGAGAATTAAATTAAATAGTCACCGCAGTTTATTTTATTTGAACAATTAAATCAATTTACATGTAAATTTTAATACGATAAAACTTCGTAATTTTAATAGAATTAAAATTAGGTTGTATAAATTATTTACTTGAATGAATTAATTAATTTTAAAATAATTATTTCTATAATAATATTTAAAATTTTAGTTTTTTTCAAATATTTAAATGTTTGATTGAATAATTATATGAATTCATTTTTTTAATTAATTTAAAAGAGATAAGCGCATATAATTAAACTGAACTTGAACCGACACAACTAGTCCACCAAGGCCACTATGTCGTGACAGATAGAGTGAAAAATACCAAAGGGCTGCTGGCCATATATGTTCCAACCGTTAGCTTTGTTTAAAAATTTTATCCATTTAGAAGTTGTCCTGTAACATAAAAGCAACGTAAGTATTATGATGTATCTATTTATATCAAATAATTTCAAAAATAAATAAATAAGGAGAAATTTTAAAATTAAAAGTTTTTGAAAGTATATACAAATTCAATACAAATTTATTTATGAAAATTTATTTTTATAACATATTAATTATATAAAATTTTAAAAATTATTTCAAAAAGTTAAAATAAGTATAAACTTTAAAATCCAAATATTGAAATTAAAAGCTTAAAAGTTCTATATAACTTAGATTGTGTTTAATATTTAATATTTTATATGTGTTTGATAATTATTTTAATTTTTACTTAATATAAATTTTTCAATAATAAGATAAATAGGTAGGTAGCTACTTATCATTTAATGTAAAAATATTAAATCGATTTATTTTATTAAAATTTGAAATAAGTTATATTTTTTTAAAAATAAAATATTCAAATTACTATATTTATCTTTCTGCATCCTTGACCCAACACACAAAATCTGTTCTATGATAATTCATGAAAATAAATAGAATTACATTGGTAAAAAAAAAACTTTTAAATAATAATATTAAAACACCAATTGGGTTTTAACTCAACTGGTATCAATATTATTGTTAGATAGGATAACATGGGTTTAAACGTGTTAAAGCGTGTTTATCCTCTCTTAATGAGTGGGAAAAGGTAATGTATAGTTCTAAACATTGTATCAAAAAATAATAATATTTATGCTAAAGGAGTATATAAGCCCCTAAACTTTGCAAAAAAAATCAATCAAGTCCCTCCACAAAAAAATGCACTCAATTACACCCTAAAACTTTTAAATTGCATCAATTAAGTCCTTTGACTAACATTTTCCACCTTAAACCATTACAATGTTGACGTGGCCATTAATGATGTTGACATGGTGCTCCATGCCAACTACATTTGTTGATGTGGCAAACCATTTAAAAAAAATCAATTTTTAAAATAGAAATATTAAAATAATTTTTTTTATTTTTTATTGGTTGCTCGATTCATTCATTCAAAACTTAAAACTTTTAAATTAAAAATATTTTTAACAATTTAATATTTTAAAAAATTATAAATTTTAAAAACATTATTAAAATTTATAAAAATGTTAAATAAAATTCATAAAGTTAAAAAAATAACAATAATAACCATTTAAAAGTTACAGTTTATAATGAATATGGACATAATATTGTCCAGATTCAATGTGAATCTGGCCAAATGTTGTCTAGATTCATTGAAGACGATTTTTCTAAATTATATAAAGTTTAAAAATATTAAAATTTATTTTTCTTTAAAAATATGATATGTATATTAATTTTTAATTATATTAGTACCTTTTAGGATATATAAAATTTTAAAAATATTTTAATAAATAAATAAATAAAAATTAAAATTAAAATGTATTTTTATATATTCTTTTGCTAAAATAAAATTAAAAATTATTTTAAAGGCATTGGAAAATTTTAAGGGACCTCTATATGGGTCCTGATGTTAACAAGTATAACAAAGTTACAATATTAAATGATAATGTCGTTAATATAAATATAAGAGACACAAAGTTTTAAGTTTCATTATAGGAAATTAAAAAAAAATGAAATTAAGTGGATTGAGTTTTAGTTTAATTGGTATCGGTATTATTGTTAGTGCAAGAGGACATGGATTTGAGTATGCTGAAGTATATTATCCTCTTATTTAAGGGTTGGAGATGAACTATGGATAGTTTTAAGCAATATATCAAATAATAATAATAATAAATGTTTAAAAAAATAGTTAAATTTGATTGCTTTGGGTGTTGCTATTTCTTTTGTTTTTGTTTTACTTAGTTGTCTTAATTATTGGATGGACAACATTTACCAAACTAGATTTAAGTTGGATTTTCAATTAAATTTATGGTTTTTTCAACGAATTTCTCATATAATAAACACTTATTTTACATATCTCAACCAAAAATAAAATAAGATATTTTAAATAAAATTAATATTTATTTACTAAAATATTTTTATTTTTATATATTCTAAAAGTTACAAATAGAATTAAAAATTGATACACGTATCGTATTTTTAAATAAAAATAATATTTAACATTTTAAACTTTATATAATTTAGAAAATTATCTTCAATGAATTTGGACATATTTTTGTGAATCTAGACAACTTCATGTCCAAATTCATTTTGGAGTTTAACTTTTAAATGATTTTTATTAATTTTAATTTTTGAACTTTTTAAAACTTTATTTAATATTTTATAAATTTTAATAATGTTTTTACAAATTTATAATTTTTAAAATATTTTTTAATTTTAATTAAAAAATTAAGTTTCAAAATATATGAAATGGACAACCATTTGTCTAGTTCATTCTAGTAAAAAAATAAAAAAATATTTCTTTTAAATATTTCTTTTTCTTAAAAAAATTAATTTTTTGCTGGTGTGGTAGCTAGCGTGGCACTGCCACATCAACAATTGTCGCTGACATAGAGTTCTATGTCAGTGTTATTAATGGCCACATCAGTGCTGTAGCAATCAAAGACGGAAAGTGTTGGTCAAAGAGCTTAACTGATACAATTTGAGAGTTTGAGAGTTTAATTGAATGTTTTTTTCGCGAAGAGAATTGATTTTTTTTTTCGTAAAAATGCAAGGGTTTATATACCCCTTTTGCCTAATATTTAAAAATATACATTATGAGTTGATTGAATCATAGCTCGGTTGGCATTACAAGAAGACATGAGTTCAAATTCACTAAAACACTTTTATCCTCTTATTTAAGGGTTGAGGGTGGATTATGCTTAGCTTTAAGCATTGTATCAATATTAGAGGTGCTCATGGGACGAGTTGGGCCTAAGCATGATATTAACATGCTTTATGTTTGCCCAAGTTCAGCCCGGTCCAAAATATGTGCATAAATTTTGTCCAAACTCGCTCATATTTACAAAAAACTAACCCAAGCCTATTTTACATTTGTCCATATTATTTTTTAAAAATATTTATTTTATTTTAATATTTAATAATTTTATACATTTTTTTTATTGAAACTTTTTATATAGTCATCTTAACATTATTTTAATATTTACATTAAAGTAATATTATATATTTAGTATATGTTTATTTTTTTAATGTGTTCTAAATTACATAATATAAAGTGTTATAAACTAAAAAATGGATCTAGTTGGGACGGGCTTGAGTCTTGAATGTTCAAGCTTGAGCCCGATCCATATTTTAAACAAACTTAATTTTTTGCCCAGATTTATTTTTTTGGGCCTAATTTTTTGTCCAAACCCTCTCAAATTTCGAGCGGACCTTCAAGCCTAGACAAGTAACTCAACCCATCAACATATATTGATTCAATATATACATTATTTAAAAATGATGTAAAAGCTTTCTAAGTAAATAATTGTCTTAAAAAAGAGCGAAAATTGTAGTTATATACATGAGTAATTATCTTTGAAGAATTTATTAGAAAAGTGAATAATCTTTTAAAAGAGTTATTACTATTTTGTCTATATTTTATTGTCTTTTCTTGAGATAGAATCCATCCACACATTACTTTATTAGTAATTATCTTTAAAAAAAGTGGGAAGTTGTAGCTATTTTATGGATAATATCTTTAAAAAGTGACAAGTTATAATAAAAGTGAAATTATTTTAAAGGAGAAAAAAAAAGTTGAAGTACATAAATATCCTGACTTTATTATAATTTATCGATTTTATTGTCTTTTCTTTGACTAACTTTGTATCACTTGATTTATATTTATTAGTATATATAAGTATATTAAAAATAGTGGGGAAGTTGTAGTTATTTACATGGATAATATTATTAAAATTTAAAAGAAAAACTGAATTACTGATTATGAATATATTATTAAGTGGATGTCCATTAAGATCAAGATAAATTTTGATGTCTTTTAAATTTTAATAGTCATTATAATTAGATCTCTACTTCATTTATATTTCTTATGCCTATAAATAGAAACTTTAGAGAAGATTTGTAAATATTTCGATTGATCAATAAAATACATTCTCTATTGCTTCTCATATTTTCTTTGTTCTTTTTTCCCTCTATCTCTATTTTATAACACGTTATCAGCATGATTTTTCTCAAAGTGAAAGTTCCTTTTATCGATGATCAAATTTATTCTCCATGATTTTCAAGATCTTAGATGGCAAGATGTAAAGTTTTTGCAGGAAGTTTCTTTTATTTAATATTTAATACTTAATATTTGGTTATTTTTAGCTAATTCATGATCAATTATAGTTATTTTGATTAACTTATTTTATTTTTATGTTATTAAGGATGGTGAAGGATTTGATATTGCTATCTATATGAAATTGTGAAATATGATCCATTCTCAAAGTTTGTTATTGATAAGTTTTGATTGGATTCAAAGTCTACTATTAGAGTTTAAATTTGCTTACTTGTTGATGAATTCATTAAGACTTTGTTGATTGGCGTAATTTTTTTACCGCGTGTACATTCCCAAAATGATGGTGTTTTTCCAAAATCAAACTTTGTTGTTGAACATCTTGGACTAGCCATCCCTTAGAAGGTATCGTTAAAAGATCATCAATTCCTAATGAAATGGATGTAGTAGTGGCTTACAGGAAACCCAAAGCTTTTACTTGATCCAGGATGTGTGATGTATATACCAATCCAAAGTGATCTATTAATCGCTAATAAGCCATTTAATGGCGTTCCATCTATCACTTTATTGTGAAATACTAGATTGGCTCGCTTACGCCATAAATACCCCTTATTCCATTGAGTGGACTTCGCCAATGGGTTTAAGTCAATGATTGGAAAACTTCCTTTCTCGATCTTGATTTTGGTAGAAAGTCGAATCGGGAACTAGGGTCTTAGTTGAACCAGAGAGACCCAAATTCATATTAGTGTCAGAGAATTTTTTAGCTTAGATACCATATGATTGGGTATCATAGGAGTAGGCCTGAAAAAAACCCTTGTATAGCTTCTTCGATTTCTCGGTAAAGAGAAATATGACCAATAGTGGTTAGAATGTATATACAAAGAAATTGTTTCTTAAACTTCTTACTATTAGATAATGTCTATAAATCTCATGATAGATACTCAAAGATTCATAGTGAACTTCGATGGGAGCTTCTCTTGAAGCTATAACACATTGCTCTAGTCGCCATTGAATCCACAAAGGACTATCTAAATTGATTCTTTTCTGCCTATAAGCTCCAATCGCATCATATGAATTTAAAAAAAAAAAAGGCTCCATTGTAGACTTATAGTTATTATCGCCAATTCTTTCATTTTGATAGCTTTTTCGATTCCATGGATTATACCTATTCGCACAAATACCTCGACGATTCCCACTTGTTAATACATAGAGCCCAATAAGCATATCTTGAGTCGGTATGGAAATGGGATCCCCAATAGTTGGAGACAAGAGATTCATATGAGAAAACATAAGTAAACGAGCCTCTGCTTGTGCCTCTAAAATAAAGGTACATGAACTGCCATTTGATCCCCACCAAAGTTTGCATTGAATCCCTTACAAACTAATGGATGTAAGCAAATAGTGTGTCCTTCCACTAAAATAGGTTGGAATGCCTGTATACCTAATCTATGCAGTAGGCGCTCTATTCAAAGATCTGAGATGTCCCAAGTATAACTTATTGCAGTATTTCCCATACAATTGACCCTTTTTCCCAAATTTTACTCCTAGAAACTCCTATGTTTGGAGAAATATGTTGTCTAATTAGACCGCGAATTACAAATGTCTGGAAAAGCTCTATTGCTATTTCACGAGGCAATCCACAACGATGTAATGAAAGTGAGTGGCCAAAAATAATGAGAAAATGTCCCGAATAATTGACTCATTTACCAAGCAAAGTCTCATGAAATCTTCCTTCTTTGCCTTCAATTACATTTAAAATGACTTGTAAACCTTATTATGGCCGTCCCTTATTGGTTGTCTGGATTCCATTATCAAAAAGTGTATCCACGGCTTATTGTACCAATTTTTCCTGACACATTACTAATTCCCTTAGCGTAGATCTACTTGTTGTTAATAGATCGGTAAGAGTATTATTTCAATAGATAACTCCTTTATAGAGTTCATTAATATCTGAACTCATTAGTTTACCCCTATCTATCTAAATGATCGGTCTCAACTCGGGAGGAAGAACCGGTAATAGACATGAAACCATCTATTTTGGTTCTATATTTATTCGAATAAAATGCTTAGCCAATTCGATGCGTCTAACCAAAAAATCCTTTCTTCTTCTAATTTTTTGATCTTCCTATTCATTACCCGTGAGGCCTTCTTCTCATAATTCTTTCCATTCTACCACCGAATAATCGATAAGAATTCGCAAATCTAGATCGACTAATTGTTCTCGAATAGCACCTGCTTTGATAGAAATTTCGCGACTTCGAAATGTATCGAAATCTTGGGTAGTAAAAATAAGTGGGATATTGTATTTCCAAGATTGAATTTCATATTCGAATGAACCTAGTAATGGTAAGAAAGTAGGTTTTTTAACGATGGGCCTAGCAAAAGAAAAATTAGGATAGGGCCTTGTAGGATCCCCCTTCAAAATCAAACATGAGAGTTTCCTCTCATCTAGCTCAAGTAGTTGCACCAAATAAAGATAAAGTAAAGGAGTTCTCGCTTTCAAATTGTAGAACCCCCAAAAGGTCTACTCTTTCTTGAAGTTCTTTCTTATGCCTATAAATAGAAACTTTAGAGAAGATTTGTAAATATTTCGATTGATCAATAAAAACATTCTCTATTGCTTCTCATATTTTCTTTGTTCTTTTTCCCTCTATCTCTATTTTATAACACGTTATCGGCATGATTTTTCTCAAGTGAAAGTTCCTTTTATCGATGATCAAATTTATTCTCCATGATTTTCAAGATCTTAGATGGCAAGATGTAAAGTTTTTGCGGGAAGTTTCTTTTATTTAATATTTAATACTTAATATTTGGTTATTTTAGCTAATTCATGATCAATTATAGTTATTTTGATTAACTTATTTTATTTTTATGTTATTAAGGATGGTGAAGGATTTGATATTGCTATCTATATGAAATTGTGAAATATGATCCATTCTCAAAGTTTGTTATTGATAAGTTTTGATTGGATTCAAAGTCTACTATTAGAGTTTAAATTTGCTTACTTGTTGATGAATTCATTAAGACTTTGTTGATTGGCGTAATTTTTCTACCGCGTGTACATTCCCAAAATGATGGTGTTTTTCCAAAATCAAACTTTGTTGTTGAACATCTTGGACTAGCCATCCCTTACAAGGTATCGTTAAAAGATCATCAATTCCTAATGAAATGGATGTAGTAGTGGCTTGCAGGAAACCCAAAGCTTTTACTTGATCCAGGATGTGTGATGTATATACCAATCCAAAGTGATCTATTAATCTGCTAATAAGCCGTTTAATGACAGTTCCATCTATCACTTTATTGTGAAATACTAGATTGGCTCGTTACGCCATAAATACCCCTTATTCCATGAGTGGACTTCGCCAATGGGTTTAAGTCAATGATTGGAAAACTTCCTTTCTCGATCTTGATTTTGGTAGAAAGTCGAATTAGGAACTAGGGTCTTAGTTGAACGGAGAGACCCAAATTCATATTAGTGTCGGAAAATTTTTAGCTTAGATACCATATGATTGGGTATCATAGGAGTAGGCACTGAAAAAACCCTTGTATAGCTTCTTCGATTTCTCGGTAAAGAGAAATATGACCAACGATGGTTAGAATGTATATACAAAGAAATTGTTTCTTAAACTTCTTACTATTAGATAATGTCTATAAATCTCATGATGAGATACTCAAAGATTCATAGTGCACTTGATGGGAGCTTCTCTTGAAGCTATAACACATTGCTCAGTCGCCATTGAATCCACAAAGGACTATCTAAATTGATTCTTTTCGCTTTATAAGCTCCAATCGCATCATATGAATTTAAAAAAAAAGGCTCCATTGTAGACTTATAGTTATTATCGCCAATTCTTTCATTTTGATAGCTTTTTCGATTCCATGGATTATACCTATTCGCACAAATACCTCGACGATTCCCACTTGTTAATACATAGAGCCCAATAAGCATATCTTGAGTCGGTATGGAAATGGGATCCCCAATAGTTGGAGACAAGAGATTCATATGAGAAAACATAAGTAAGCGAGCCTCGCTTGCCTCTAAAATAAAGGTACATGAACGCCATTTGATCCCCACCAAAGTGCATTGAATCCCTTACAAACTAATGGATGTAAGCAAATAGTGTGTCCTTCCACTAAAATAGGTTGGAATGCTGTATACCTAATCTATGCAGTAGTAGCTCTATTCAAGATGACAGATGTCCCAGTATAACTTATTGCAGTATTTCCCATACAATCGACCCTTTTTCCCAAATTTTACTCCTAGAAACTCCTATGTTCGGAGGAATATGTTGTCTAATTAGACCATGAATTACAAATGTCCGGAAAAGCTCTATTGCTATTTCACGAGGCAATCCACAACGATGTAATGAAAGTGAGTGGCCAAAAATAATGAGAAAATGTCTAGAATAATTGACTCATTTACCAAGCAAAGTCTCATGAAATCTTCCTTCTTTGCCTTCAATTACATTTAAAATGACTTGTAAACCTTATTATGGCAGTCCCTTATTGGTTGTCTATGGATTCCATTATCAAAAAGTGTATCCACGGCTTATTGTACCAATTTTTCTGACATTACTAATTCCTTAGCGTAGATCTACTTGTTGTTAATAGATCGGTAAGAGTATTATTTCAATAGATAACTCCTTTATAGAGTTCATTAATATCTGAACTCATTAGTTTACCTATCTATCTAAATGATCGGTCTCAACTCGGGAGGAAGAACCTAATAGACATGAAACCATCTATTTTGGTTCTATATTTATTCGAATAAAATGCTTAGCCAATTCGATCGTCTAACCAAAAATCCTTTCTTCTTCTAATTTTTGATCTTCCTATTCATTACCCGTGAGCCTTCTTCTCATAATTCTTTCCATTCTACCACGAATAATCGATAAGAATTCGCAAATCTAGATCGACTAATTGTTCTCGAATGCACCTGCTTTCGATAGAAATTTAGCGACTTGAAATGTATCGAAATCTTGGGTAGTAAAAATAAGTGGGATATTGTATTTCCAAGATTGAATTTCATATTCGAATGAACCTAGTAATGGTAAGAAAGTAGGTTTTTTAACGATCGGCCTAGCAAAAGAAAAATTAGGATAGGGCCTTGTAGGATCCCCCCTTCAAAATCAAACATGAGAGTTTCCTCTCATCTGGCTAAGTAGTTGCACCAAATAAAGATAAAGTAAAGGAGTTCTCGCATTCAAATTCTAGAACCCCCCCAAAAGGTCTACTCTTTACTGAAGTTCCAAGAAACATTTCATTGATTGATTCTCCTTTTATTGATTTAGATTTTCTTAATTCTTTATTCAATTCAAAATTAGGACATAAATGAAATGTGAAATTCTTGAGTAGTTTACTTCCCCTCGAATGCTGAATCCACTTAAATTAAAATTAAAGGAATGTCATAAGGGATTTACTTGTCTATGTACCCTTCCATTCGACCTCTTAGGTCCTACCGTACCTCGACGATTATACCACGATGCCCTTAACTTAAAGCCTAAGCCTATAAGTGATGTATAGACTCCTGCAACCATGACATATTTGTTTCCTTGAACATAATTTCATTTCTTTCTTAAAGAACTAAAAGAAACGAGAACGATTAATTCAAAAAAAAAAAAAAGAAGAAGTCTTTTTTCACAAGGTACAACTCAAAATTCCTAGTTATTTATTTTTTACTGACTCGACCATAGACCAATTCCCTTTTTATTTGGGAATATTAAATACGCCCATAATTCTGAGCTTCATGTTACTCTTCCCAAGAGACATGTTAGATCCAGGGCATCTCAATTCGATTGAATGGGATGACAGTTTCCCATTCTTAATCTGTAAAATAATAATTTCGATCAAATCACACATCACAGTATACTAAACCTTCTAATTCTTTAAGAGGTTTATCTAAATATTGGTGATATAACTAGGAAGATGTTTCAAATACCATACATGAGTTACTGGACATGCCAGCCTTATGTATCCCATTTGATATCTTCGTATCCGAGAATCAACAAATTCAACTTTGCATTGTTCACAACATTTAGGGCCCTCATTTTGATTTCCAATTACTCGATAATTTCCACAAGCGCGAATTCCACTTTTTATAGGTCCAAAAATTCTTTCACAAAATAATCTATCCTTTTCCAGTTTATTGGTTTTGTAATGAAAAGTATAGGTTTTGCCATCTCTCCAACAGTTTCTCCATTAGGTAGGATTTTCTTGGCTTAAGCACTTATTTTTTAGGGAGAAACTGATCCAATTCAAAGTTGTTGATGTTTATATCAGTTGATCATAGAAGAAAAATTTTGATTCATTTAAATTAAGCTTCCTTCTTATTAAGTTCTTATCAAATACAAAGAAATGATTCAGTTCGAGCCAAAGATTGTAATTCTCGGACGAGCAATTGAAAAGATTTTAGAGTATCTTAGGGTTTATTTATTGTTCCTCCAATGATCGTAGTCCGAAGTACTTCTTGGCGAGCTCTAATATGATCAGATTTATAAGTAAGCATTTCTTGTAAAATATGAGTAACACCAAATCCCTCTAGAGCCCAAACCTCTATTTATCTTACCCGTTGTACTCCTTTCTTGGACCTTCCTCTAAGTGGTTGTTGTGTAACAAGTGCATAATAACCACTGGAACGCCTATGTATTTTATCATCAACTTGATGAATTAATTTCAAGATATAAGGTTTTCCAATTATAACAATTTTCTCAAAGGGGCCTCCCGTTCTTCCATCAAATAATTCTATTTTTTCCTGGATATTCAGGTTCAAATACCCATGTAATCGCTGTTTACTTATTGGCTTGATATAATTCGAAAAACACTAGTTTTCTTGAAGCCTCTTGTTTATATCTCTCATCAAATGATGCTATTTGATATTGTTTATCTAGTAGACTCCCTACTAACCCAAGCGAGCATTCAAATAGCTGTCCTACATTCATTCGTGAAGGTACTCCTAATGGGTTAAAGACCATATCAACAGGTCTTCCGTCTTGCAAATAAGGCATATCATGTCTAGGAAAATTTTTAAAATGATCCCTTTATTTCCATGCCTTCCGACTATTTTATCGCCTACTTTGATTTCGCGTTTCTGTGAAATATATACACAAATCGTTTTCAGATTATAACTAAAACCTTCTTTTTTTTTTCTGAACCCATCTTACATCGATGACTCGACCCCTCCCACCTATAGGTAATTTTAGACAAGTTTCCTTTAAAGTGGATACCTGAATCCTAAGTATGGCCCGTAATAATCTATCTTCTAGAGCATATGATGATTCTTTCACCACTTGAAGCGTTAATTTACCCACTAAAATATCGCTTATCTCCACCCAAAATCCCAGCATCACAATTCTATTTTTCTCTAAATTGCGGAGTAAATGGGCTTCTAAGTGCGATATTTCGTTAGTGATTCTTTTAGGACCTTAGCTTGTCACATAAGTCTGAATTTCATATTTTCGTATGTGAAAAGAAGTATAAATATCTTCATATAGTAGAAGCTCGCTAATGAGTACTGCATCCTTAAAATTGTAACCTTCTCATGGCATATAAGCTACTAGTACGTTTTTGCCCAAAGCAAGTTCGTCACCAACCGTAGCAGCATTGTCCACTAAAATTTTCCTATTTTTAAAGCATCCACTAAAATTTGCCCATTTTCAATGCATTTACCCCGCCAAACCCGGGCAGTTTGATGCATACAAGTATTTTTGTTGGAACGTTGATACATAATTAACAGAATGCCTAAAGCATCTCCATTGCCCAATAAAATAATCTTGTTAAGTATCGATAGAAATGATCTTTCCCTTGTGATCGGCTATAGCGGGAACTCCTAAATCTAGAGCCATTTGGCGTTCCAACCCAGTTCCAACAATGTACTTCTTGGAACGAGAAAACGGAACTACTTGGCATTTCATATTAGAACTCATTAAAGCCTGATTCATGTCATTATGCTCGATAGAAGGAATGAGGGAAGCTCCAATAGAAATATATTGAAAGGAAAAATACTTCGAAGATGAACTTGTTCCCATGCAAAAGTGAAGGATTCATTGCAATATCGAGCCAGAAGAACCTGTTCTTCCTGAATACCCTGATTCAAGGCCAAAGAATTTTCTGCCACTACCATATAATATTCATCTTGACTTGGGGATAAATAAAGCATCTGTGCTTTTTTTTTATCTCTCAAAGATTTTATAAAATAGACTTTTTAGAGACCCCCAACTGACCAATCCTGTCATGAATTGCTAAGGATTCGATAAGTCCAACATTGATCCCTTCAGACGTGTCAATTGGGCAAATGCGTCCATAGTGACTAGGATGGATATTTCGTATCCGAGAATTAGCATTCGCCCAGTTAATCCCTCGCGGCCCAAATAACTCAATTTTCTCCTATGAAATATTTGTGTCAATAGATTTGTTCGATCCAAAACTTGAGATAATGGGTGTAATCCGAAAAATGATTCATAAGTGGCTAATGAAGTCGAAGTTACCAAATTCTGAGGAGTTGGTATTGTCAAAACCATTTTTTGAAACCAAGCTGTCGAAATTATTTTTTGAAAAATGGGGTCGACTTTGATTTTAAAAATGAAAATAAAAGATGGGAGCTGCCACCAATCCTTTTTCTTGAGGTGTGATCGGTCACCTCAAAAGTGGTTGTTTTAACAAAGCATTCGATTTATCAAAAACGGTTTTGGTCTCTGAAAATAAAAGGATGGGTTCGTTATCGGTTATGCGAGGAAGGATTAGCACCCCGAGCATAAAATTGGTACCTAGTTGATTAATCAGTGTCTTAATGTTGAAAATTTGAAAACTTAAAAGAATTTAAAATACTATCCCTCCTTTTGTAAAAAAACTTGAGTTAACTGAAACAAATGTAAAAGGCCTCTCTCGTCTCGAAGTAATAAAATGTCACGTCTAGTAAGTTAGGATACGACATCTTGAACCTTTGAGAATGCGCTTGCCTTTTATTTTTATTCAAAAATCAAGTATTTTAGCCTTTAAGGGATATTCAGTTACTTAGATCATGCGAGAAAAATCGAAACCCAGTAAGTTAGGTACGGTTCCTCAATTTCCATATCTACCGAATATTGCCTTTATTTAAAAATCTTATCTCGAGGTAACAAGATGTCATGGCCGATGAAGTTAGGGCACAACATCTCGAATCTCCAAGGATAAGCATTTTATTCAAAACTTATATGCGATTTAAAATGATATTCCGTTATTTAGATTAAATGAGAAAAACAGGAACCTAGTAAGTTAGGACACGATTTTCTCGAATCTCTAAATATGAAATATCAATTATTTTAAAAACTTGATGCAACGAGTAAAGGTTAATATGACAAGTAGTATAATGTGAGAATATAGTCCTACATGCATGGCGATAAATGCGTTAATAAAATAATAATATGAGATTGAAAAATAAATAGGATAAATATATATATATATATATATAAAATAAATTTTAAGTAAATATATAAAGACATGTAATAATTTAAAAAAATGATAATGATAATACTACATTAATGTGAATAATAATAATAGTAATAAGAGAGAATAATAAGAATTATAATAATAATAGTAATAGTAAAATAATAATAATAGGTAAAATAGATATAATAATAAATACAAAGAGCAAAAATAATGTAATAATAATATTAAAAATAAAGTGGTAAATAATAGTGGTTATAATAATATTGAAAGCAATAATAATAAATATAGTAATAAACATAATAATAATATAGCATTAAATATAATACTAAATATAATATAATAATATTAAAATAATAATTTGATAATAAATGAGTGAAAATAGCCAAAAGGACGAAAATTGAATTAAAAATAGAGTACTGGGGTAAGTTTGCCATAAAAATAAAAGAAAGTACCTACTAGAAGCGCGCGGATGACATGGGGGACCGAAATGAGCAATACCCCATTCCCTCCAAAACGCGCAGCATCAGCGAGGACTCAATTGAAAACCAAATAAACTTTCGGGGTAAATTAAAAACATAAGGAACTTAATTGCAAATTAATAAAAAGGGCGGAAGGGCTAAAAGTGCAATTAGCCCTTCCGTTGAAAAACAAGCGGATCTTGAGGGGGTCGGGTCGGATCGGATCGGCCCAGGATGAGACGACGCCGTTTCAGTACCTAAATGCATGGCCTAAAACGACGCTGTTTCAGACCCCTATTAAAGTCAGTTTTTTTGTTGAAAAAATCATTTCTGCGTTTGAAGAAGAAAAAAAAAAGGGAGGGTGCTTTTCTCTCTGGACGAGGTCTATACTCCGGCCTTGGGGCGCCGCCGCGGGCTCCGTCGTCGACGACGTCGTACACGGCGATCGACGTCCCAAAAGGTAAAATTTTAAATTTTTTTTGTTATTGTTTTTTAAATAATAATATATGTATATATATGTGTAACACCTTGAATTAGGGGTTATTTGTAATTTAAATAAATTTCTCATGTGTGCTTAAAGAAATAAATAATATGATTTTATTTGGCATGATTTAGGGTCTAGAAATAACCCCAATTTAGGTTGGATTTGGAATTAAAATCTCTTTTAAGGAACTTAAAGAAAGGAGCTAGGTGAAGTTAGGGCTTAAATAAAATTTAGGAGGAACATGACACAGGAATGGGCTTGGTACAAGTGGCTTGGTGCGCCTAAGAGGGTTGCTAGGGGGGAGGTTCGAGCCTCGGCAGTAACAAGGGGGAAATGTTTGTTTTTCCTGCTGGGCTTTTTGGGCGTTAGGCCTAGGAAGGCCTTATAATTAAATAAGGAGGCTTTATGACATGAAAGGCAAGTGGGCGGAGTGGCTTGGGGCGCCACTTAAGGGTGTTGGCACGAAGGTCTCGGGTTCGAAACGCAAGGGACGCAAGGAGTGTTATTTTTGGGCTTTTTGCATTAAAGGAGTAAGGGCCAGGTATGAAGGCCTTATAATTAAGTGATGGTGTTATTTGACATGAAAGTTGGGTTGGAAGAGATGGCAAGGGGCGCTTTAAGGGGGGGCTGCTGCTGTGCCTTCACCAGTCATTGGTTCGAACCCAGTAATGCACTTTGGTTTTTTATTTCCTTTTCAATGCAGCTGGCGTTGGAGGGGAGTGTTGGCAGCATATTGGACTCTTAATTGATAAGAGTTTGAGCTTATTTTTTTGCTAATATTCGGCTGGAAGAGGGGGAGTTTTTGTGTTTTATTTACTATTAAATTGTTGAGGGGATTAGGAGATTAAAAGGATGATAAAAGCTAGATTTAATTGTGATAATTCAAGGCTGAAAAATTATCACAAAATAGAGGGTGTTTGCTAAAATTTGGACTCTTTGGGGGCTGTCTATAATCAGTTTGTATAGCAAAGAAAGTGCCAAAAAGTTTAACAAGAAACTCTTTTCTTCTCCCCAAATTAGCTGCTGCCAAATTATCCATTGTCTCATAGCCAAAATCATTCAAAACTTCCAGCTTTTCTTGCTTCCTTTTAGCCGAATATACCCCCTCTCTAAAAGAAAATTTCTAGCAAATTCTTTTCTTCTTTCTCCCTTTGTTGTGCTGCCGAATTCTCCCTTAAACTCTTAGCCAAAATTTGCTCAGAAATTTCCAGCATTGTTGTTTCTTCTTAGCCGAATACCCCTTCTCTTCTTCTCAAAATTCCAGCCCTCCATCTTGTGCTTAGGCCGAATCTTACATCTCCAACAAGGTGCTGCCAATTTTCATTAAGTGTGGTAAGGGGTAATCATCTCTTTTGGAATTAAAGTTATGGCCTATAATTCTTACTAATACGATTAAAGCAATTGTAGGGAAGTGAAACGGATTTATATATCGTAAGGTGGTTAGTGTTCAAAGGGCGTGTAGGTAAGGTTTGGGTTCGTGTGAAACCCTTTGGTACAATCTTGGTTTGGCGAATAGGCTTTTGATACTAACAAAGATGATTGGCGAATGTAGGATCAAGATCTAGCGTTGTAGATCGGAGTTTGAGATCTAGGAATTACGATAGTAACAGGTGTGTAAAAACTCACTACACACTTTATTAATTTACATGATTTAATTGTTTGCCTTTAATCTTTTGGTTGTGATTAGCTTGTGGCATAATCATGGTTTTCGGGTAAGTCCCCTAACTTGTAATTTTTGATATACGATTTGCATGCCATCACATGATATTAAATGCTATGACATGAAATATGATAATTGATGTATAAGCATGTGATGGTGGGGTTGATGAGAGGAGGGGATGATTTTATGGATCATGCATGGTTTTTGACCACAAGATGGGTTGGCCCCATCAGATTATTTGTGACCTATGGTCATCAATGGTTTTAACCACATCGATTGATTATTTGTGACTAAGTCCCAGTGGTTTGGTACCACCAGTGGTTTTGACCACACTTGATTATTTGTGACCTATGGTCATCAGTGGTTTTGACCACACGATGGGTTGGCCCCATCATTTGATTTGTGACTCTAAGTCATCAGTAGTTTTGACCACCAGTGGTTTTGACCACACGGGGTAGTTAAGGAGTATGGATGGTTAGGTTGGGTTGCATGTGCATGTTTATTAATGACTTGTGTATGAGTTGCTTTACCGGTGGGGATTACACACTTGAGTCTTGGTGACTCACCCCTTTCCCTTAACATTTTGCAGATGAATAGATCATGGAGATGGGCGGAGAGGACTCGGGCGGCCATGCTTATTGTTGGATTCGATTTACTTTGCTATTGTTAAAATTAATTATTTTCTAAGTCTTTTATTTTGGGATTGTAATAAGGCCGCTATTATTATTTTGGATGTTTGTTTCACTATTTTATTTTACCTATGTTATGTTACAAATGGAATTTTATAAATATTAATTAAACCGGTTAAAAGTAACCTTTTCAAACTTAATAAGATTTAACAGGTTTTCCAAGAAGTTACCATCGGGTAACAAAATTCACTAAGTCAACTATCACTTTGATGATTTTAAAATGATACATGATCAATGTTTTCAAAAGGGTCTATCAACCCAACTATGTTTATAAAAGCCCAACTAAGTTTTCAAACCCCGTTTTCCTACTTCAGCCAAATTCTACCAAGTTTTCACCAAGTTTTCAAAGTGACTCAAATTATTTTACTCCGTGACATACCAGATCCGGTCAAGACTCGTGGCCGGGTTTGGGGTGTTACAATATGTCAAAAATAAGAGAAAAAAAGAAAAAAAAAGAAAAAGAAAAAGAATGCTTAAAATATAAAAAAGGAAAAAAGATCACCTTTCTTGGCTTCGGTTTTGGTTTTTAGTGCTTAATCTATGCTTGCAAGTGTTTGTATCTGAAATCTCTATTTTTGTATTGATGTTCGAAAAAAAAGTCCTTACAAATAGATTTAGATTAGCTTTTTATAGCCATTTTTACAACTTGTTTGATAACCTGTCTTTTCTATTTATTCTTGTAGGTGCAAGTGGCAATGATGAAATGATGGTGGCGGTGGAGAGGCGATGCTGCAATGGTTAAAGGGCAGAAGAAGTAGCTAGGTTTAGGGGAAAATTAGGGTTTTCTGATTTTGATTTTGGGCTAGGGTATGCTAGGCTTGGTATTGGGTTGATTTGGGTTTAAATTGGGTCTTTAATGTTTTGGGTCTGGTGTATGATGTTGGGCTGGTTTTAGGTGTAATGGGCCCGGGAAAATTTGGCTTTCTACAGCTGCCCCTCTTTGCTAATTGTCGTGCAACGAGAATAGAGCAAAGACATAAAGAAAGGCTAATTTCACCGGGTCTTGCTGAGTCCTGATTTCTTTTGGTGCTCCTCTTCTTCAAGTAGCCTCATTTCAATCTACTGCATCTTGTTACTTCGATCCACTCGAATGTAATTTCAGGGAGAAGAGATTTGTAGCTTCGATCTACTACGCTGGAACTTTAAAGAGGTGAGAATTGGTAATTTCAACCTGCTCCGCTGTATCTTCAGGAGACAAGATTTGCAATCTTTAGCCTATTCCACTACTAGTCAGGGAGATAGGACAATGGCTTAAATCTTGTTCCAAGATAAGATTTGCCTTCGATCTTGCCTCAAATTTGCTTAGGGTGACAAGATCTACAATTTTCAACCTATTCCACTGCTGGTCAGGGAGATAGGATGGTGGCTTAAATCATGTTCCCCTACTATTTAGAGAGACAATATTTGCCTTTGATCTTGTCCCACTACTGTTTAAGGTGACAAGATCTACAATCTTCAACCTATTACACTGCTGGTTAGGGAGATAGGACTAGTGGCTTAAATCTGTTTCACTACTGTTTAGGGTGACAAGATTTGCCTTCGATCTTGTCCCACTATTGTTTAGGGCGACAAGATCTACAATTTTCGACCTATTCCACTGCTAGTCTGGGAGATAGGACTAGTGGCTTAAATCTGTTCCACTACTATTTAGGGAGACAAGATTTGCCTTCGATTTTATCCCATTACTGTTTAGGGAGACAAGATCTATAATCTTCAGTCTACTCCACTGCCGCTTCAGGGAGATAAGGCTGATGGCTTAAATCTACTCCGCTGCTTCATGGAGATAAGATTCGCTGTCTTCGATCTGTTCCACTACTACTTAGGGAGACAAGATCTATAATCTTCAGTCTACTCCACTGCCGCTTTAGGGAGATAAGGCTGATGGCTTAAATCTACTCCGCTGCTTTATGGAGATAAGATTCGCCGTCTTCGATCTACTCCACTACTGCTTAAGGAGACAAGATCTGTAATCTTCAATCTACTCCACTGCCACTTCAGGGAGATAAGGCTGGTAGATTCATCGATATTGCTACACCATCCTCTAAGGACATGATCAGAGAATTAGTTTCATGTATCTATGCTTATGCCAAATGATTAGGATGCTATGATCAAAATGAGTCAAATGCTCCTAACTAGATGTGTATAAATGATATTTGCATGAATGCATGAGAATGATCCCTTTTTAATGTTTGGTTTTTCATTTCTCATTGTTCCTCAAGGTCGTATCACTGATGTGTTATCACGCCCTCTTGTTTGGCTGGTATTCTTGACAAAAAACCCAAAGAAACAATTATATTCTGCTTAGCAAGCTTGCCCCGCTGTAATTTCAGAGTCCCTTCCACTGCACCTTCTGGAATATAAAGTTTGTACCTCCCACTGCAATAACATTTGGTTTCTTCCATCCATCCTGGTGCAACTCCGAAATATAGGATCAATTTGATCTGTTACACCATTCGCTAGATGTAATGACCAGATGTATCTGCCTGATATTTGCATGAATGCAAAGTATCATTTTTCTTTTCCTAAGAATGATCCCTTGTACACTTGGATTGACATTGCTCATTATTTGTTGAGGTTGTATCACCGACGAAATGTCTTGTCTTTTTGTTTAACCACCTTTTTTGACAAAAATTCGAGAGATAGTCTCAGTTTAGACTTTTCATCTACCAATATTTCTATCCCTTAAACTTGATGAGTTTTAAACAATAGTCTTGTTTCGAGTTCTGGTATTATTCGGAAGCTTCTAGAGTAATATGCGAAACTCCTTTAATGAAAGTATTATTAGTCCACCAATCGTTATTTCAATGCAAAAATGCTTGAAAAAAAATCATAACAATGGACAAGAAGGAAATTAATTAAGAGCATAGCTCGAAACAAATAAGTTAAGCAAAGATAGCAAATGCAATCAAGAAGGAAATTTATTGGTAGTGTATTTTGAAACGAATAAGGTAATCAAAGATAGCAAATTCAAAATGGGTAAAATAAAAAACTAGATACCCCAGATATCGCCGCCTGAGCTTCTCTGTACAAACTTCTTGAGGACTATTTTAAGCTCAATATGTGTGTCGGGGATCCGAAGTACTCTGTTGATGCCCTAAGACATAACATCTCTCCCTTTTGTTAGTTCAGGCATAGAAAGACTACTGCATGCCCCACCTTTGATCTGAATTGCCATTTTCCTGGGTTTTCAATTCCAAACTCCTTTTATCTCAAGGTGTAACGTTTCTCCTTCTTGTTAAATCGGAGAAACCGAGGCTACCGCATGCCCCATTTTTATTAAAATTTGAATTTCCCTTTACGAGTTTTCAATTCAAAACCCCTTTGCTCTCAAGGTGCCCTTTGCCGGTTTTCGCTTTGGCCTCTCTTTCTTCTTTCATTTTTTTACCGTTCATTTTGGGTCGATACAGTGTTTAATCTTGAACAAACTGATAACTTTTGAAGTCACACTGTTGTTCAAATTTAATGCATCATCAGATATGATCCCATTTTGGGATTCTATACCGACATAGAATTTGCTAACTATTGACTTCGTGACATCAGCATATGAAGAAACTTTTGCCCACTTGGTGAAGTAATCGACGACCATAAAGATGAATCGATACTCGTTAGAAGCTTTTGGCATGATTGGCCCACTGACATCCATGCCCCACATATAGAAAGGCCGTAGAGACGTCCTATGAAGAGAAGAAGGAGGCGGATGAATCTTGTCTCCATAAATTTGGCACTTATAGCATTTCTTGGTATAACTAATGTGATCCCCTTCCATGGTGGACCAACATTATCTGAACCTCATGATTTGCCTGGCCATTGTAAGATCATTAGCATGTGTTCCTCTTCTAAGATTTCCTTAGCCTTAACAAAATCCACATGTCTTGGCAGCCAGGGCATATCTTGATACGATAATGCGAAAACATATTTGAACTCTTGGAACGACTCAATGACGTCTCGCTTTGTCTTTTGAAGATACAGGCTCTGATTTTCACCTCTCTCTCTTCTCCTAGGCTCACAATGACGCTTTATAAGGTAGTATCTGTTTTTCATCTTGCTCTACCATCTTTAGCAAATCAGGAGATAGGTTACCTGAAATCCTTTTAGACACATATCTTACTCAAAAGTAGACTCTGATTCTGTAGCAGCGTCGCTCATGTCGTTGATATCTAGGAGCCTGTTGTAGGTACGAAAGAATATTCAAAGAACAAATGAATCTAAGAATGATCATTTATGTGGTATAAACATGGATGAAATAAAGGAATAAAAGAATATTTGCTCAAAGTGAGACAAAAAAATGCATTTTTATTGAAAATATAGATGTTGAACATAAGCCTATTTCAAAAAGATTCTTATTGCTCCTAGGCTTAGAGTAATAAGCGTGTTTTGGACATTACTCCGAATTAGCTCTAAAAATACAGGGATCCCTTCGACATTCCCATTGTTCAGAATGCTCCTAAGTATGCAAGGGCTTAGAAACTTTTATTCTCCGGTTCCCCCTTCGGATATGTTGTTAATGTTTAGATTCCCCAATAGCTGGTCTTGCACTAGAGCCCTGAACTCGACGTACTCTTGGATCTTATGCCACTATTCATCGTGGCCTTCATAATATTTACCCCTTTAACAGAAAGGTTGGGTAACGGATCTTTTGCACCAGAGGGATTATCGAATTTTATAATATCTATTTTGATGAGTCTTTCGATTATCTTTTTGAATGCGACACAGTTCTCGATTGAATGCCCTGTGATTCCTGCATGGTATTCGCATTGGACGTTTACATTGTACCACTTAGGGTATGGAGGTTGTATTTGTTCCACGTAAAAAGGGGATACAACATGTGCTTCAAACAAAATTTGGTACAACTCCCCATACGAGATTGGAATGGGCGCAAACTAGAGTTTTTCTGAGTTTGATTTTGGATTGGGCTCTTGTCTTGGGGAGACTTGATAGCTGGTAGCTGCTATCTCTGGCTGGCTTACCGTAATCGGGTTCGAATTACCCTTGTTATACTTACTCGTATTATTCACTTCTTTTTCTTTCTTCTTCAAGGCCTTTAAGGTCCATTCTCCCTTTTCTTTTATTTCGGCTAAGCCATGTACCACAGGATTGACTCGATCATCCCCCGAATTAAAACTTGAACCCATTGGAAACTTCAACAATGCTAAGGTATCAGTCTGATATCGGGGTTTGATAATAACCGGTACCCCTTGCGAATGCGCGTTTGGTTGGGACACTTATTGGAGTAAAATCTGAGGAATAGATAAGGTCCTTATTATCTCTCCCATTGTTGACCACTGGGCTTTTCCTTTCTTCAAGCCTTCTGATTAGTAACTGGGTTAATTGGCTCATCACATTCATTTGATCTTGCATATCCTGTTGGATTTCAACCAATTGCTCATGCATTTGTACTTTCCTTTGCTCTAATCTCTCCAACCTTCGTTCCATGTTTTCCAGGTTAACTGAAATAATTTTACCCTATTAGGATTGTTTTTTGAAAATCTAATGCAAATGATGCAATGAAATGTAGATGCATGGAATGAATGCAAAAGAAAGAAATGCGTTGATTCTGAATTCAATTCCATTATAACAACTTTTCTAGAAAACAAATTTCTTTACATAAAACGGATTACATATGCGGCCTTGCCCTCGTACTCCCGGTGAAGACATCGATCTTCTCCTTCATATCCGGACACTATAATCGAATCTTACTAATTTTCCCAAAGATGTCTGTATTGTCTCCTTTTTTGCTTGATTCATGTTGCAACCCATTGCTCATTTATCCCCGCAATGTTCATTAACTCTTTTTAAAAGAGTTGAGATGTGACGGCTCTCAAATAATTCTTGTTGGCTTGAATCCTCGGGCAATGAAGCAAAGTCTTGTCTTCCTTCGCGAACTATTAGTCTTTTTCATTGTGTTTACTTGGACCCTATTCAGACGACCGTACTATATTCCACTATATCAAGAAGTTCGTTTTCCTATGAAAAGCTCTTCTATTTAGCAATCAAATATGAATCAACACCTCTTTTCTAATATGATGCGATGCGATGCAATGCAATACAATGCAATGCAATCATAAACAAAACAAAACATGTTAGCACATGAGAAATAAACAAAATAGAGTACCTATCCGGGTGACTGCTAGGGGCTCGGAGTGGCTCTACTTAGGGTGGGTTCTTAAGACTCATTATATAGGGTTTGGTTCTAAAGAAAGGGTACCTGAACAAGTAGATTCCTTGATCCTCACCTATTATAGCCTCATATGGACCGAGTTCAGTTTAGGGAATACATTTTCCCATGGCCGCACGGAGATGAAAATCTCACAAAGACATAGGTACGGATGTATCCCGAAAGCGATCCACTATCCTGCACGGAGGTGAAAACCTCACGAAGGAGTAGCTTCTCACTCTCACTTAAAAGGGTAAGACCAAAATGGTCCCTATGCAATATGATGCGAGACTCAAACCACAGTAATTATGAGATAACAATACGATCAAATGCAATAATAGGATCGTAATTTTTCAAATCAAATTTTCAATTTTCGACAACAAGATAGAAAACAATCAATTTTACGGCTCGACTCTCAAACAAGTCCCCAGTGGAGTCGCCAAGATGTCGAAACTATTTTTCGAAAAACGGGGTCGACTTTAATTTTAAAAATGAAAATAAAAGACGAGAGTCGCCACCAATCATTTTTACTGAGGTGTGATCGGGTCACCTCAAAAAGTGGTTGTTTTTAACAAACAGTTCGATTTATAAAAACAACGATTTTGGTCTACGAAAATAAAAAGGATGGGTACGGGAGTTGGTTACGCACGAGGAAGGATTAGCACCCCCGATACGCCCAAAATTGGTACCTAGTTGATTAATCAGTGTCTTGATGTTGAAAATTTGAAAACTCGAAAGAATTTAAAATATGATCCCTCCTTTTGTAAAAAAACTTAAGTAAACTGAAACAAATGTAAAAGGCCTCTCTCGTCTCGAAGTAATAAAATGTCACGTCCAGTAAGTTAGGATACGACATCTTGAACCTTTGAAAACGAGCTTGCCTTTTATTTTTATTCAAAACTCAGGTATTTTAGCCTTTAAGGGATATTTAGTTGCTTAGATCATGCGAGAAAAATCAAAACCCAGTAAGTTAGGGTACGGTTCCTCAAATTTTTGCATACCGAATATTGCCTTTATTTAAAAAATCATATCTCGAGGTAACAAGATGTCATGGCCAGTAAGTTAGGGCACAACATCTCGAATCTCCAAGGATAAGCATTTTATTCAAAACTTGTATTGCGATTTAAAAGGATATTCCGTTATTTAGATTATATGAGAAAAATCGAAACCCACTAAGTTAGGGCACGATTTTCTCGAATCTCTAAATATGAAATATCAATTATTTTAAAAACTTGATGCACCAAGTAAAGGTTAACGTGACAAGTAGTATAATGTGATAATATAGTGCTACATGCATGACAAGATAAATCGTTAATAAAATAATAATATGAGATTGAAAATGAATAGGATAAATATATATATAAAATAAATTTTAAATAAATATATAAAGACATGTAATAATTTAAAAAACAATGATAATGATAATACTACATTAATATGAATAATAATAATAGTAATAAGAGAGAATAATAATAATTATAATTATAATAGTCGTAATAGTAAAATAATAATAATAGGTAAAATAGATATAATAATAAATACAAAGAGCAAAAATAATGTAATAATAATATTAAAAATAAAGTGGTAAATAATAGTGGTTATAATAATATTGAAAGCAATAATAATAAATATGGTAATAAACATAATAATAATAATAATAATATAGTATTAAATATAATACTAAATATAATATAATAATAATATTAAAAATAATTAATTTGATGATAAATGAGTGAAAATAACCAAAAGGACGAAAATTGAATTAAAAACAGAGTATTGGGGTAAATTTGCCATAAAATAAAAGAAAGTACCTACTCGAAGTGCACGGCTGACATGGGGGACCGAAATGGGCAATAACCCTTTCCCTCCAAAACTCGCAGCATCGACGAGGACTCGATTGAAAACCAAATAAACTTTCGGGGCAAAATTAAAACATAAGGAACTTAATTGCAAATTAATAAAAAGGGCGGAAGGGCTAAAAGTGCAATTAGCCCTTCCGTTGAAAAACACGCGGATCCTAACGCGAGTTAGGTTGGATCGGATCGGCCCAGGATGAGACGGCGCCGTTTCAGTGCCTAAATGCATGGCCTAAAACGACGTCGCTTCAGACCCTTATTAAAGTCATTTTTTTTGTTGAAAAAATCATTTCTGCGTTTTGAAGAAGAAAAAAAAAGGGAGGGGGTGCTTTTCTCATGGACGAGGTCTATACTCCAGCCTTGGGCTTCGTCGTGAAACTCATTGCGTCGTGACGCCGTACATGGCGGTCGACATCCCCGAAAGGTAAAATTTTTAATTTTTTTGTTTTTTTAAATAATAATATATGTATATATATGTCTAAAAGAAAAGAAAAAAAAAGAAAAAGAATGTTTCGAATATAAAAAAGGAAAAAAGATCACCTTTCTTGGCCTCGGTTTTGGTTTTTAGTGTTTAATCTATGCTTGCAAGTGTTTGTATTTGAAATCTCTATTTTTGTATTGATGTTTGAAAAAAAAGTCCTTACAAATAGATTTAGATTGGCTTTTTCTAGCCATTTTTATAACTTGTCTAATAACCTATCTTTTATATTTATTCTTGCAGGTGCAAGTGGCAATGATGAAATGATGGTGGCGGTGGAGAGGCGATCTTTTAATGGTCGAGGCGAAGCAACAGTAGCTAGGTTCAGTGGACAATTAGGGTTTTCTGATTTTGATTTTAGGCTAGGGTCTACTGGGCTTGGTATTGGGTTGATTTGGGTTTAAATTGCGTCCTTAATGTTTTGGGTTTGGTGTATGATGTTGGGCTGGTTTTAGGTGTAAAGGGCCCCGGGCAAATTGGGCCTTCTACAGGTATCAATTTATGCCTAGTTGCTCCATATATAGCTCCTCTAACTACATTTTCTAAACTAACTAGGGCCAATCCGAATTGATCTTGTAATAGATCCGCTACAGAACAAATACACTTATTTTCACTACACCAAAATAGACTTTTAGCGGCATTTTTAGTGGCGTTTTAAAGGAAAACGCAGCAAATTTTATACATTAGCGGCGTTTGAAAGAAAACACCGCCAAAAAAAGAGCAATAGTGGCGTTTATTTACCAAACGCCGCTAAAAGTCTGGTCGATGAGGCGCTTTCCCAAAACGCCGCTAAAAATCTGATCGATGTGCGCTTTCCCAAAACGCCGCTAAAAGCTTCAAGTCGATGTGCGCTTTCCCAAAAACGCCGCTAAATGTAATTTTAAAGTTTAGGGTTTAGGGTTTATGGTTTATGGTTTATGGTTTAGGATTTAAAGTTTATGGTTTAGTATTTAGGATTTTAGGGTTTTAGGGTTTATTAGGATAAGTTTAGTGTTTAATTTTTGCCTTAGTGTTAAAGGTTTAGCATTTAGTGTTTAGTGTTTAGGTCATAAGGTTTAAGGGTTAATGTTTATAGTTTAGGATTTTAGTTGTTTAGAGTTTATAAAGGTTTATAGTTTAGGGTTTAGATTTTAGGTTACGTGTTTAAGGTTTTATAGGTTTTGGGGTTTAGGGCCGACTTAGGGTGCGGGCGTAAACAAACTAGTATTGATAAAGGTTCGGGGTTAATGTTTATAGTTTAGGATTTTAGTTGTTTAGAGTTTATTAAGGTTTATAGTTTAGGGTTTAGATTTTAGGTTACGTGTTTAAAGTTTTATAGGTTTTAGGGGTTTAGGGGCGACTTAGGGTTTGGACGTAAACAAACTAGTGTTGATAAAGGTTCGGGGTTAATTAATGTTTATAGTTTAGGATTTTAGTTGTTTAGAGTTTATAAAGGTTTATAGTTTAAGGTTTAGATTTTGGGGTTACGTGTTTAAGGTTTTATAGGTTTTAGGGTTTAGGGCCGACTTAGGGTTTGGAAGTAAACAAACTAGTGTTGATAAAGGTTCGGGGGTTAATTAATGTTTATAGTTTAGGATTTTAGTTGTTTAGAGTTTATTAAGGTTTATAGTTTAGGGTTTAGATTTTAGGGTTACGTGTTTAAGGTTTTATAGGTTTTAGGGGTTTAGGGGCCGACTTAGGGTTTGGACGTAAACAAACTAGTGTTGATAAAGGTTCAGGGGTTAATTAATGTTTATAGTTTAGGATTTTAGTTGTTTAGAGTTTATAAAGGTTTATAGTTTAGGGTTTAGATTTTGGGGTTACGTGTTTAAGGTTTTATAGGTTTTAGGGGTTTAGGGTCCGACTTAGGGTTTGGAGGTAAAAAACTAGTGTTGATAAAGGTTCGGGGGTTAATTAATGTTTATAGTTTAGGATTTTAGTTGTTTAGAGTTTATTAGGGTTTATAGTTTAGGGTTTAGATTTTAGGGTTACGTGTTTAAGGTTTTATAGGTTTTAGGGTTTATGGGGTGACTTAGGGTTTGGACGTAAACAAACTAGTGTTGATAAAGGTTTAGGGTTAATTAATGTTTATAGTTTAGGATTTTAGTTGTTTAGAGTTTATTAAGGTTTATAGTTTAGGGTTTAGATTTTGGGGTTACGTGTTTAAGGTTTTATAGGTTTTAGGGTTTAGGGTTCACTTAGGGTTTGGACGTAAACAAACTAGTGTTGATAAAGGTTGGGGGTTAATTAATGTTTATAGTTTAGGATTTTAGTTGTTTAGAGTTTATAAAGGTTTATAGTTTAGGGTTTAGATTTTGGGGTTACGTGTTTAAGGTTTTATAGGTTTTAGGGTTTAGGGCCGACTTAGGGTTTGGATGTAAACAAACTAGTGTTGATAAAGGTTCGGGGTTAATTAATGTTTATAGTTTAGGAACAAAATTCTTGACCGCAATAAAGGATGTAAGTTTAAGTACGATGGAACAAAATAATTTGATAAGCGTTAGTTAAAATTTTAATTTAAGATTTATAGAATGCATAAAAATTGACCCATTAAAACAAAAGCAAACACTTTTAACAATTATATTCTATTAAATTTTGGGTTTAGGATTTAAGATAATATATTATTAAACAATTACTTGTTTTAATATTATTACAATTTGATTGTACTATTTTGAATAAACTGCTTAAATTTTTATTTGTAAAATATAACCAAATAGTAATTATTGTGATTTTTAATAAAAGTTTTTAAATTTGTTAATAATTTTTATACGGAATAAATATATTAAAATAAATTAAAGAAAATAAAAAATAAATGGAGGGTCACCTCAATATCTATGGGTCTACGTACTTCATTTGTACTTTTTCAAAAATTGAGGACACAAAGTGGATAGGAAATTTACTAATCAAAATTGAATTAATTGATTGAGTTAATTTAATTTGATTAATTGATTGGTGATCGAATTAGTTTGGTTGGAGATTGATTAATATTTTGTTAGAATTTTAGTTATCGGTTAATTTGATTTTAAATCGGGTAATTAATTAAATTAATCAAATTTAATAATTAATATTATGTGTTAATTTCAAGACTTATGTAGTGTTTTTAATTTTGTAGTATTTTAAGAAATAAAATTTTGGTTAATTCGATTAACTTTCAAGACAAAATCATATATTTCACTTAATCTCAATGTATTTTTTTATATGTGTTATATTTTATTATAAAATATAATAGGCTATTAATTACTATTATTTACAATATATTTTAATTTTTTTGAGTATATGAGTAATTGTATTTTAATCTATATATATCAAGAATATTAGCGGCGTTTTTAATTTAAAAGCGCCAAAAAAATAAATAAATAGCGTAGCGTTTCAAAAACGCCGCAAATAATCATTTAATTTTAGTTAAAAACGGTGCCGCATCATTAGCGTAAAATTGATTAACCTTCTTCCCAAAATCCCGAAATTCCTAAGTCATCCCAAAATCCAAAATCCTAAGTCTATCTCAAATCGATTTAAATCCTAACCTTCTTCCCCTTCGTTGATTAACCTTCTTCCTCTGTTTTTCTTCTTCTTCGCATATAAATTCAAAGATCGAGCCATAAATCTCATTTGCAGCAGGAAGCCTCTCTTTCTCATCTTGTAAGCCACTCTCTCTATCTGGATTTTATATTCATATTTGAGTTTTAAATTTATCTAAATTTTATGTTATTTGGATGTTCTAATAAGCATTCAGTTACTCTTATTTCTTAATATTAACGTAACTGTTGTTAATGTTTTCCTAAATAGCAATAGTCTGGTTTGTATTATGGATTACTTCCTGTTAGACAATGAAGCCGTTTGACATTCGCGCATGTGTTTTGCATTAAACCAGTGTAAGAAACCTTAATTTAGATCCGAAAAATCGTTATAGTTATGTTTTTTTATTTGAACACAATGTCAGAGTCTTCATATCTTATTTGAAATTACACGAATGTGTACAAAAAGAAAGATGCAAGACAACCTCTCGTGTCGAGGATGGGCGTTCAGTGCCTTCCTAAAATGAGAAATGTAGAAAAGCAATATAGCACAAGACTAGGCATATATCAACAAGGGGAAAACACTACATCAAAGAAAATCTTCCTCCCCATCCACATGAAAACTATATATATATATATATATATATGTATATCCTATAAAACTAACAATCAAGTCCTACATAAATTCTCTCTCCAAGCAAGCTTCAACTGCTTTCCTCCAATGTATTTTTCTCCATGTATCTACAATGCCATCACTTGAAGGATCTCCACATCGATCGATTTGCTAATGTATAACTAGCTTTCTACTAGTTGTATATTTTAACCGGTTTCTCAAATGTGTTACGGTTACGCAATAGTTGTATGCAACATATAATTAGACATACAATACGGAGAATATATGTAATAAAGTACAATACACATAACTCGTAGGGAACTAGAGTCAACAATATTGTAGCACTTGATTAACATAAGTCCTTCTAGGAGAGGTATCGAATGCTCTAACCCAAGGTATTGCTCCCAAGCCCCATAAACATCTCTTCTCCAAGTGTATGCACAAATAAATTAAAACACCGCTTCCAAAAAGAAAATACAAATTCTATAAATATAGGTGATCAATCGTGAAGACAAAAACAAAGAAGAAACCAAGATATACAAAACGTTTGAACACAATGTCGAGTCTTGTAGATACTCGGTTGACCCAATGACATAAATGCTATTAATTTGATAAAATATTGATTTTTAATTTAGGCTCGGTTTAAGGTCTTAAGGGAAGCGAGGGTTTCGTCGATGTGCTACAATAGTGTGAAAAATAAGGTGTGGCTCTAACTTGTTAACTTGAATGTTTAAATAATATTTTTATGTGATCTAAATGTTTATTAAGCTTGATGGTCGGGCTTAGTTAATTGAATAAGTGAATGTGTTAAAGTGGCTAAATCGTAAGTTACTAGCCTAAACTAAATGACATGTTTGCAAAATTGTTTGGTTGATGAATAGTTAATTGTTTAGGGTTGATATGAAAGGCTTGTTGATGTAATGTGTGATTGATTGTATGTATAGCATGTGTTATTTTTTAAATAGATATTGAATGCCTGAAATCTTGTTGGGTAAAATGCCATGAAAAGTATTGAATGAAAACTACTATACATGCAATGGAAATATTTTCCTAAAGTGTTATTGAATGATGGTATGTTAAAATGTCAACATATTAATGGTGAAATTGAATGCTTGGTATGTTTATGTTATAATGTTGGCATGTAAACTATGCTCTTGAAAGAATACATATGGTACGTGCATTTGATTGAAATATTGTATGACATGTCGCACGTGCATTTGTCACATTAAATGTTAAATTGCAGAATATCTACATTATGTATATATGCTAGTTTAACCACATCAAGCTTTGCTTGCACTTGTTTGGAGTTTGGAAGATGATTTTGGGGAAACTTCGTGGTGTGTAGCGGATGGTTGGGGTGGGAGTTTATTTTTCATTATGATATGTCCATGACTTATTCTAATGTTGATATGGTTGTTATGATTATGTTACATGGATGATTTGAGTGATTTATCTTAAACGAATGTTGAATGTACTTATTGGTTAGACTCACACCGAGCTAGTTTGCTCACCCTATTACTTCAAACCTCAAGTAATGAACGATACTAGGATCGGGCATGGCATGTGGATGTATGACAAACTTGAATTTAGATTTTATTTTATTTAAAGTTCCTTAAATTTATATGGATTTTGAATTTGTAAAGCTATTAAACTGTTGTTTGGGTTTATTTATGTTTTTTACATGGATTTGATTAAACTGTTGTTTGATTTGATTGGCGAATGTAGTAAAAGAGTTCGTTATTTTGATTTGATTAAACTTTAGTCCTCGTAAAGCTATCAAAATTTATATGGATTTTGGACCGTAAAGCTATTTTGATTTGATTAACTTTAGTCCCTATACTTTGAATTTAGTCTATATGGATTTGCAATTACATGGTTCTTAATTTTCCTCGGTAGTAATTCTTGACTAAGTTATAGCCAATCAATATTGGTTTCATTCATGTTACAATGTGAACATAAAATTTTAAGACACTTGGAATGTGGTATTTCAAGACAGTTGGAATCTGAAAATATAATAGCTGCAGGCAGGTTTATATTTTAAGACTGGGAAACTTTGTATTTCAAGATGGTGGGAATCAGATATGGACTTTGAATATGTTACTCTACTATGGGTATCCTGGGAGTAATATGTTTCTATATCTTTTGGAGCCTATTTATAAATCACGTTCAATGGCAAGAGATACTTGCAAAGCTTCTTGCATGAATGATTCTAGTCTCCATAAGCTTATCTACCTCAATAATGATGTTAACACATTAAGTTTACATATTTGATTAAGAAGGATTTGAGTTCTTTTAAGATAATGTTTGCTTTTTTCGTGTACTTATTTTCCTTGAAGTTTACTCAATATGCTTGACGGTTTAGAATTTTATCTGCAATGATGAAATGATTATATTGTTTACTAAATCATCCTTCCTATTTTATTTTTCTAGTATATTTGGGGTTGTTTGATTACGTATTTGATCTCAAGTTGGCAGCACCATTTACATTTCGTGTTCTCTAAACATTTCTTAGAGGTACGTGAATCTTTGTTTAAGCGTTTTGATTGATTTAAATTTTCGTTTTACAGTAGTTGCTAAAGTTAATCAATTCATAACATGTGCCAATGTTCTGGTTGAAATTAAAAATGGTTTCGGATTCTGAATATCTAATTCCCTTAAGGTTGTTTATGAAATTCAATACTAATCCTACTTGAAAATGTCAAACATATGCTTTTTACGAACTTACTATTTTAAGAATGATTCGATCTTAAATTATAAAGTGAAATAATTTTTAAAAACATCAAGTTAATACAAATAATTTGAATACTATAATTATATATGTATAAAAATATATAAAATAATAATTATTAAAATATATAAAATTAAGCTTCAATAATAATATAGTAATATATTATATAACTATTATCAAACATTGCAACCGATTACCTAAATCTGACCTAAACCCCAAACCCTAAATCCCTAACCTCTAACCCTTAAACACTCAAACCCTAAATCCCTAACCTTTAAACCCTAAACCCTCAAACCCTAAATCCTTAACCCCTAAACTTTAAACCCTAAACCGTAAACCTATAACCTTAAACCCCTAAACCTTAAACCCCTAACCCCCTAACCCTTAACCCCTAACCCCTAACCCTTAACCACTAACCTATAACCTTTAAACCTTTAAACCCTAAATCCCCAAACCTAAATCCTTAACCCCAGACCCTAAACCCCAAAACCTTAAAACTATAAATCTCAAAACCCTAAATCCCTAACCCATAAACCTTAAACCCTAAACCGTAAACCTATAACTTTAAACCCCAAACCCTAAACCCCAACCCCAACCCCAACCCCAACCCCCAACCCTTAACCACTAACCTATAACCTTTAAACCTTTAAACCCTAAATCTCTAAACCCTAAATCCTTAACCCTTAGACCTTAAACCCTAAAACCTTAAAACCATAAATCTCAAAACCTTAAATCCCTAGCCCCTAAAACTTAAACCCCAAACCCTAAGCCCCAACCCTTAACCCTAAACCCTTAATCTTAAACCCCAAACCCTTAACCCTTAACCCTTAAACCCCAACCCCCAACCTCTAACCCCAACCCCAACCCTTAACCACTAACCTATAACCTTTAACCACTAAAATTTTAAGTTAATATCAAACTTGAACTTTGAAAAAGATTCAAAGTATATAGGTTTGAAACTTTGACAGGTTGCCTTATATCTCACTGTCAGATATAACGGATCCTCCCTAGGTGTAACAATGCCACATACGATGGATCTTAATGAAACACCAAATTAAATATCAAAATAATATAACATTTATTAAACCCTTAAACCCTAAATCTCCAAACCTTAAATCCATAACCCCTAAACCCCAAACCCTAAAACCTTAAATCCTTAAATCCTAAAACCCTAAATCCTTAACCTCTAAACTTTAAACCCTTAAATCTTAAACCTTAAACCCTAAATCCCTAACCCCTAAACCCCTACCCCTAAACCCTTAACCCTTAACCACTAACCTATAACCTTTAACCACTAATTTTAAGTTAATATCAATCTTCATAACTTACATAAAACTTGTATAATTTTAAGAAAAAGATTCAAAGTATATAGGTTGAAACTTTGACGGGTTGCCTTATATCTCACTATCAGATATAATGGATCCTCCCTAGGTGTAACAATGCCACGTATGATGGATCTTAAAGAATACATAACTCACCTAATTTTAATATCAAATTTCATAAATTACATAAGTTGACGATTAAACTTCATAACTTACATAAAACTTGTATAATTTTAAGAAAAAGATTCAAAGTATATAAATCGAAACTCGACGGGTTGCAGTATATCTCATTGTCGATATAACGGATCCTCCTAGGTGTAACAATGCCACGTATGTTGAATCTTAAAGAATACATAACTTACATAATATATAACCTACATAATACATAACTTACATAATACTTGTATCGAAAAAAAGAGATTCAAAGTATATAAATTTGAAACTCGACGGGTTGTCGTATATCTCACTTATTAGATATAACGGATCCTCCCTAGGTGTAACAATGCCACGTATGTTGAATCTTAAAGAATACATAACTTACATAATATATAACCTACATAATACATAACTTACATAATACTTGTATCGAAAAAAAGAGATTCAAAGTATATAAATTTGAAACTCGACGGGTTTAGTATATCTCATTTTAGATATAACGGATCCTCCTAGGTGTAACAATGCCACGTATGTTGAATCTTAAAGAATACATAACTTACATAATATATAACCTACATAATACATAACTTACATAATACTTGTATCGAAAAAAAAGAGATTCAAAGTATATAGGTCGAAACTGACGGGTTGCAGTATATCTCATTTATAGATATAACGGATCCTCCTAGGTGTAACAATGCCACGTATGTTGAATCTTAAAGAATACATAACTTACATAATATATAACCTACATAATACATAACTTACATAATACTTACATAGTACTCGATTATATATATGAAATTATCATTACTTACGTAAATTATAAATTAACAATTTAGCCGTGTAATTTATTGTCAACATTAGACTTCAACAACTACTGAAATGGATAGGACTTGGATGAATTTGTCAAGGGTAAGCAACAGTTATCGAAATGGAGTAGAAACTTTTCGAATTTCGCATTTCAAAATGCAAGCCAAGAGAATATGATTCTTTGCCGTGTGAGAAGTGTTGCAATACCAATTGGCATTACCGTGAAGTTGTCTATGAACATCTAGTTGTTGATGGCTTTGTTCGGGGGTACAAAAAATGGATTTTTCATGGAGAGTGTACATCTAGTGGAGCATCATCATCGATGAATCTAGTTTATCCTCATAGTGCTTACAATCATAATGTTAGAGATTATAACATGGAAGGCATCTCGGGATGCTTTTAATATGCATGATGGTTTGGTCATTTCCACGACATGGGTGCAACCGATGATTATAGTTTTGGTGGAAATACTTTCACCGATGGTGGAAGGACTGTACATGATGAACAACCAAATGAAGAAGCGGCAAGGTTCTACACGTTACTTGGCGAAATGAATGAAGAACTGTATGAGGGATCAAAATTTTCCAAACTGTCTTTCTGTATTCGTCTTTTTCACTTGAAATGTTTGGGAGGATGGACCGGAAACTCGTTGACAATGCTGTTAGAGTTTTTGCAAGAAATGTTCCCGTTTGCGAAAATCCCTAAATCGTCCAAAGACATAAAGAAACTAATCAAGGATTTGGGTCTTGGCTACAATAAAATTCATAGTTGTCGAAATGATTGCATGTTGTATTGGGGCAACCGGATAAACCAACAGTGCTGTCATGTCTGCGGTGAATCTCGTTGGATTAAAAGAAATGCAGAGGATGGTAACGATGACGAACAGGATACACATTCAAGTAAGCAGCCGGTTAAGATTTTGCGGTATTTCCCGCTAATACCAAGGCTTCAAAGGTTTTTCATGTCGTCGAAGACAATAGAAGTCAATGACGTGGTACCATGATGGACGAACCGATGATGGATTGTTAAGGCACCCATGATTCTTTAGCTTGGAAATCATTTGACTCAAAATTTCCAAGCTTTGCACGCGATCCTCGAGTGTTAGGCTTGGGCTAGCATCGATGGATTTAACCTTACAAACTCATGAGCACAACGATAGTACTTGGCCGGTGGTGCTTATTCCTTACAATTTACCTCTATGGGTTTGCATGAAGCAGTCATCTTTTATCTTATCTATGATTATACACGAGAGAAAGGGCGGAAATGATATTGACATATATTTGCAGCCACTTATTGAAGAGTTAAAACAACTATAGGTTGGTGTTGAGACATATGATGCAATGAGAAAAGAGAACTTTAACTTACGTGCAGCTTTGATGTGGACTATTAATGACTTCCCGCTTATGCTAATTTATCCGGTTGGAGTACTAGGGGACGTTATGCTTGTCCTTATTGTCTCTGCAGACATGTTCAAATGGTTATATAATGGGAAGAAGTTCTCTTATATGGGGCATCGTCGGTTGGTTACCGTAAAATCATAGATTTAGATATCGAGTGCTTTTCGATTTGACTGATCAAGAGTTCAAAGAAGCTCCATCGCAGACAGTGGATCCAAATATTATTCATGTTGAAAGATATAAATTTTATTTATGGGAAGATGAATCAACCGGCCAAGTCGAAAAGAAACTGCAGAGAAAGGGATGAATCTGATGATGAATCTGACGAAGAGGATGATCCTAATGAGGCGGAGTTGTGGAAAAAAAGAAGTATTTTTTTTGAGTTGCCTTATTGGGAGCATCAGATATTACGCCATAATCTTGATGTCATGCACATTGAGAAAAATGTCTGCGAGAACATTATTGGGACTATTTTGAATGTCGATGGAAAATCAAAAGACAATCTTCAAAGTCGACTTGATTTAGTTCACATAGGAATTCAGCGTGAGCTTCATCCTCAAGCACTTCCGAATATGAAATATCGGTTACCGCCTGCTATTTATTCAATGTCGAAGACGGAAAAAGAAGTGTTCTGCGGTGTTGAAGGATATAAAGGTCCCGGATGCATATGCATCAAATATATCTCGATGTGTTAGTCTTAAAGATCGAAGACTATATGGCTTAAAATCGCATGACTATCACATCTTGATGCAAGCCTTCTTCGCCAGTTGCTATGCAATGTTGTATGTCAAAAAGGTGACGTCTTGTGTAATTGAATTGTCCAACATAATGAAAGGCATTTGTGGCAAAGTTTTGGACGCTCAAGAACTTGAGACACTACAAGATCGAGCCGACCGACTTTATGCAATCTGGAGAATATCTTCCCGCCTTCCTTCTTCACAATTATGGTGCACTTGTTAATTCATCTCCGCGAAGCGATACTTGGTGGACCCGTGTTCTATCGATGGATGTATCCCATTGAAAGGTATTAATTTATTTGTAAATTATTCCTTCATTCACCTAAATGCCTTTAGTTCTAACTTTTGATAATGTTCTATTTCGTGTTTAGGTTCCTCTCCAAATTGAAGTCTTATTGCCGCAATAAATGTTATCCTAAGGATCAATTATCAAGGCTACTTGGCGTAAGAATGTATGACTTTCATTCAAGGTATTTGGAAGATGTTGAAACAAGAATGAACAGACCGGTAGAAATCTTTGGGCTCACGAGATCATAACTTGGCGGAACTTATTTATTTCAAAGTTTCGAGAACCGATCGGCAAAGTTGAAATTGCGTAATTAGACGACGATCATGGGTCCAAGCACATCGACACGTTCTTTTCATCACGATTCAATGGAACCATTTCGAAAGTAAGTTCTAGAATTTGATAAATACTCATCAATTATAATTTGTTTGTCTTTTAACAAAGTAACCATTTTTTAACATAGTGAGTACAAACAAGTATTGAGAGCTCGTTCACGGTCCCGAAGGTTACATCGACGAGAAATTAATAAGATGTTCACGAATCATTCCATGAATGGTTAAGCCAAATGGTATGCAATTTAAGTTTTCATTGACAAGTAATAATGTTTTCTCATAACATTTATAATTACTCGATTTACTTTCGATTCAATAGGTTTGGAGTCGGAATGAAGTTAATGACGAAGTTAAATGGCTTTCACAAGGTCCAAACCGAATAGTGAAAAGATATAGTGCATTCTCATCAACGGATCTGATTTCATACAAGGTATCGCGAGAGGTTGAGAGAACCCAAAATTGTGGAATTGTTGTTAATTCTTCAATTACGAGTTATTCTAGTGCTAGGGACGAATCTCACCGAGGGAATTTGGAGTATTACGGACTTATTACTGACATCATTGAGTTGGATTATTACGGCAAATGGAAAGTTGTCTTGTTTCGAGGTGAATGGGCTGATGTGAATACGGCTCGTGGAATTAAAAAAGATCAATATGGTTTTACAATGGTGAATTTCTCTCGATTGATTCACACCGGAGAACAACTGATAGACGAGCCGTATGTGTTTTCTTCTCAAGTGAAACAAGTTTTTTACTCGGAAGATCCAACTGATGAGGGTTGGTATATTACACTTCGAAATACTCCTAGAGACTTGTTCGACATGGGCAATGGAAGTAGAGATGACATCGTCGAAATATCGAAACTCGCTTTTCGAACAAAACTTAAATGAAAATATCCTAGTACTAGTGCACAATTTCAATGGGTTCGTCGGGATGTGGACGAAGATATTTACTTAATTATGATGTAGTAAGATTTTACTATTTTTTATTTATATGTAATATTATAATTTTAATCATGGCCATTTTATGTAATTTAAATATTTTATATGTACCATTATTGTTGTTATTTGTTACTAATATTTCAACTATTTTATGTGTATTGCAGTGAAAATGAGTAGAAGAAGAATGCGAGATTTAAATATTGTACATGATACTATAAATTAGGAGAGGCAATAGTGAAAATGAACATGAGTTGGATCCTCTAATGTGCCCGACATCGATGATGACCTTACAATTACAAAGTAAAATTAAATTATTTTACATGGATGTTGACTTTTTTTATTGATTTATTTTTCAATTTTAATATAACAATAATTTATCATTGGTCAGCTGAGAATGGTGGGACGCGCAAAGGTCGCGGACGTTCGCTGCTTAAAGGTTTATACGAATTAAATTTCGGCGACCGTGTGAAAGTAAGGAGAAACAGTTATGGCCAGCCTATTGGCCCTGAAGCTCGAGTTCTAGGAGGCTATTTGGGCATTATTGCACGAAATGCAAATATGTTGCCCATCAATTACGAGTCATGGCATCACATGCCTAACGCAAACAAAAATCAAGCTCTGGAGAACATTAAGGTAACAAAACATGAATGTAATTTATAATACTTTGGTTGAAGTTTCATTTATATTTACTTTTTAAATTTATGTTTTTTTAGGAGAGGTTTAATTTGGAGGTCTCCGATGACTATATAAAAAAGACATTGGGAAAAAAATGGAGAGACAACAAAAGCATATTGAAAAAAGAATATTTTAAGAAAGAAATAAGCCTCGAGGATAAATCATGAATGTCCCACCAGAATGTTGAGGCATCAATGGGAAGATGCGGTTAGATTCTGGAACTCAAAGAAAGGAGAGGTATTACCTACTTCTAAACTCTTATAAGTTTTTCGGTGTATAGTATTTACTATATACGTAACAATAATATCATTATGTAGGACCGTGAGCGTGTCGGAACAAGCAGCAGGCAGAAACAAAAATTCACGCACACGGCAGGATCGAGAAGTTTTGCTTCTGTAGCTGAGGCCGAGGTATTATAATTTATTAATTCTGTCAAATATTAATGACTTTATACTATTAAATTATATTTGTAATACAACACTGTAGGAACTCTCCACCGGTCAAAAAGTTGGACGCGTTCAGCTTTTTGACATTACGCACAGGAAGAAGGATGGGTCTCCGATGACAATCAAGTCGGAGAGATTATGGTATATTTACTTAATAAAATTTGATTTATTAAAAATGGATTTATAATGTTTACTTATAATAGTTTAATTCTTCGTTACTAGTTTTAAATTAATAATGTTAAGTTATGATGCATTCCTTCTTATTGTATATTTCGTTTCTAACTTTTTGATTAATTTATTAGGAGAAACTAAAGGAGAAGAAGACACTTTATGAAGCGGCTGCTTCGAGTGATAGTTCTGTTCATCTTGAGGATGTCGATAACAGAATTATTACCGATGTTTTGGGTCCCGAAGGTACGATCGCTTCAATTGATAGTTCTGTTATTCTTGAGTATATTTATAACAAAATTATCACTAATGTTTTGGGTGTTGAAAGGTGCTACGGGTTCGACTTCAAGGATCCGTGTTACTCAGGCCAATATTTTGGATCCGACTCCCAACAATATATGCCTTCCGGAGTCAATCTCATGTCAAGTTCGAGGCTAAAAGACCGAGATAGCTCAAATGCAATCTAGCACGGTTGAGCAAATTTCTCAACTTAGAGCCGAGGCAAGAAATGAGGGAGGCGAGCAAATTTCTCTACTTAAAGCGGAAGCAAGAAGGGAGGCAGAGCGAGCAGAAGTATGAAGAACTTCACTGACTTCAGCTATGATGAAGATGTTGCAACGATCATGCAGATGCCGCCATCTTAGACATTTATGTTCTTATTGTAAGATGATTTTAACATTGTTACATTTAACAATGTACGATATCATAAATTTTTATATAACATTTAACATTGTTCATATAACATTTAGAAATAATATAGTTGGTGCAATTTTTTATCTTTGCATTTGTTATTTGGGTTGAAATTATGTATTACATTTGTTGTCATTGGTTGGTTTTAGTGCGGAGGCGTATAATATTTGATAAATTGAATATTTTAGATATGCACAAGTTAGCGGTGTTTGTGGGAAAAAGCGCCGCTAAAAGTCAAACCTATAGTGGCGTTTGTGAAATAAACGCCGGTAAAAAGTCATGTTTTTAGCGGCGTTTTAAAAAAAAGCGCCGCTAAAAGTCATGTTTTTAGCGGCGTTTTAGAAAAAAAGCGCCGCTAAAAGTCATATTTTTAGCGGCGTTTAAAAAAAGAGCCCTATAAGTCATGTTTTTAGCGGCGTTTTTAAAAAAGCGCCGCTTAAAACATGACTTTAATGCGTTTTAAAAAAGCGCTAAAAACATGACTTTTAGCGGCGTTTTAAAAAGCGCCATAAAAACATGACTTTTAGCGTTTTAAAAAAAGCGCCGTTAAAAGTTATGTTTTTAGCGTTTTTTCTAAAACGCCGCTAAAAGTCATGGTTTCTAAGGCATTTTTTCACAAAACGCATTAAATTTTGCGGTACGCCACATTTAGCGGCGTTTTTTGTGGCGTTTTCAAAGCGCATAAGATATATTAGTGGCGCTTAAAAACGCCGCTAAAAGCCTAAAAAACGCCGCTAAAAGTCTGTTTTGCTGTAGTGTTTTCAAATGATTCATATCGCCAAATGTACTCATTCCAAATTTCATTCCAATCAAACAATCCGCAGCTACCAATGTATCTCGTGGTAACAAAAATGTATTGTTCTAAGGTATATTAAGATTCAATCTCTAGTTCATATTTCGTCAACCCATCTTTCCTAGTTCACATTTTTGCTAAAGAATTTCTTTTGTAATTCCTTACACAAGGATTCAGAAAATATCGAATCCCCACCTACAAAAGAAAATTGTTGATAAAACTCCAAAATGACATTTTCTTTTGACCCAATTTTTTTTCCTTATCGGTCAAGAAAGACAAGAAAATATCAGGGTAGCAAACATTCTCTAGAATTTCTCTTAGATTTGAACCCATAGCTGATGATAGAACTAGAATAGATATTTTATGTTTCCTACTTACATGAGCCCATATACTGGCTTTTCTATCAATCTCTAATTCTAACCTCCCTCCCCAATCTGATATTATGGTACATGATTGTTGTTTTGTCGAGTTTTAAAATTTATAAAAAGAGAATGATCGAACCTGGAAACTAACTCTGACAACGACTTAAGGCAAGTGCACCTATCGAACAGTAGTATAGCTTAGGCAAGACCGGATTGTAGGACCCAAAAGAACTAAAAGTACTAATACTAACTTTCTTTTTATTATATAGCCTAAAATAAGTGAAGTTGTTGTTTAATCTAAATTTAACTAACTACTAAGCTAAAGACGCAAAGACAAAAAGAATGAATTGGGGAAATACTGTAGGGAAAACTCAATTGATTAAGATGATACCTTTAGGAAGAATCCACCTAGACTTCACTTGTTATCTAACACTGAACCAGACGATTTATTCACTTGACTTGATCCGTAAGATTCCCTAATTTATATTAAACCCTCTCTCGAGGCGAAAACGTCTAACCCTAGGTTGATTAATTGAAATCTCTTTCTAATTAAAACCCTTAGAATCACATTAACTCGATCTATGGACTCCCATATTAGGTTTCACGCTAATCCGGCAAAATCTCGTCACCTTATCTCTAGGCGCGTGATTAATTCCGCTTAATTATGCTAGATCTACTGTTAGGTAGGGACTTTTGCTCCTCCACCTAAGCACATCATACTTGAATTAATATCCCGAAAATATCATCATAAGAATTAAGAGCACATAATTAAGAACAAGCCAAATATTTATCATATATTTTAGAAAATAATAACAAGATTCATATTAGGTTTCATCCCCTTCAGGTATCTGAAGGGCATAGTTCATAATAATAAAAGAAAACATCTCGTAAGAAAAGATAAAACAAAACATAAGAAATCCTTAAAACTCCCTGAAGGAATTAAAGGAAAGATCCATCGTCTTGAGTAGAATTCCGGCTTCTTGAGATGAATCAACTGGCTATCTTCGAGTGATTCCCACAAATCTGACTTTTCTGGCTCGGCTTCTTGGCCTAGCTGATCGCCCCCTTTCAGGTTATACTTAAGGTGTTTATATAGGCTCTTGGAATGCTTTATTTGGCCCCTACGTATCCTAATCTGAGTGGAATTCCTACTAGGGTGTTTGAATAGGCTTTGGAATGTGTTTCTTTGCCTTCAAGTATCCAAATCCGAGTAAAACTCCTCTTGGCCGCGGCAGGGACACGGCCATGGCACATATCCGTGTGAATCGATTTCAGGCAGTGGTCGAGTCTGCTAAAGAGACACGCCCGTGTGGTTCGGGGTCCAAGCCATGTTAGAGTAAATTGGGGAGGCACGGCCGTGTGGTCTTGGGCCCAGGCTGTGTCGATTTCTTCTTTGGCCCAATTTGGTCCGTTTTGAGCCCGTTTTTCGTTCTTTTCATCCCTAGGTGCTTTCCTGAGTATAAAACATGAAAAGAAAGGATTAAGAGCACCTTTTTACATAAATCAATGGATAAATCATCCAAAAGTATGCTAAATGTGGGATTAAAATATATTACTTTTACGGTTTATCACATAACCCCACACTTAAGCTTTTGCTTGTCCTCGAGCAAAATTCTCAACTTACAATTAAAACGAACTTTCCACAATTTCATAATTCCAATCGACGATGTCTCATCATAATTCATAGATAATTTATACATGGATAATTTAACTCAAAGGCTCCTAAAGATTCAAACAATATAAGTCATACATTTGTATCACGAAAACGTAGGTGTCTTCCCTTATCTAAATGATTTCTTTTAATTCAAAACCAAAAAGGATTGACATCCTCACAAAAGCTTCACTCAAATCACTCGAAGTGTTTAAGGTTCAAAAAGAGCACTCATAAGTCGAACCTGAAAAGTTAATCCCATAGGCTTGCCTGAAAATCAAATCTCCACCACCGTAAAATGAGATGATAAACAGATCAAAAGGTCTTTAACAGGGTTGTAACGGGCTAGGGCTAAAGGTGTGAATAAAGGCTGAATTAGAAGTGTCGAAACCATTTTTAAAGGTTTGATTTTAAAAATGGGGATCGACTTTTAAAAACAAAATGGGAGTCGCCACCAATCCCTTTTTACTTAGGTGTGATTAGATCACCTTAAAAAAAGGTTTTATTTTAAAACATTTGATTTTGGTCTACGAAAAATGAGAAAACGGGTTCGGGAGTTAGTTACGTATGAGGAAGGGTTAGCACCCTCATAGCGCCCAAAAAAATTGGTACCTAATTGATAGAATCAAGTCCAAATGTTCGAAATTTAAAAAGTTTTAAAAGAAGATCCGTTATCAGAGGAAAATCGAGACTTACCTATTTCAAAGAAATAAAAATACCATACCCAGTAAGTTAGGATACAACATCTCATAACTTTGAAGCTAGGTACATCTTTATTTTAGAAAATTCTTACCTCAAGACACAAAACATCACACCCAATAAGTTAGGATACAACGTTTTGAATTCCCGAGAATAAGTTTTTTATTTGAAATTGGTAAATTCAATTTTAAAAATGAAGGGATATCTAATACTTTAAGTTCTATGAGAAAAATCACAACCCAATAAGTTAGGGCACGATTCTTCTCGAAGACCCCAAATATCACATATTACCGTAAAAATATTAAAAATATTTAATTTAAAAGGTATTTTTATAGAAAATGGTATGAGTAAGACATTGAAGAAATACATCATAACATACATATTTAATAACAATTTTACATAACTACAAATTCGCTAACAATTAATAATGAAAGAATAATATGACAAGAATAAATGGAATATTATGTTAAAAGAATATAAAATAAATAAAATAATTAAGACTTTCAGGATCAAATAAATAAAAATAATTTAAAATAAAAATAAAATAAATAGGAAATGAGAATATTTAAACACCAAATAGAAAATTAAAAGAATGCGATGATTTTTAAAATGATTTAACATATATACATAATAAAAGTAAAAAAAAAACTTATCATAAATATATAATTTAATAATTTAATACATATATAAATAAAAATAATTAATAATAGTATATAATTATTTTATAAAAAACATTTATATAATATATTAATTATAAAATTACATACATAATATAAACAATATAAATAAAATAGATTATAAAATATAAATAAATTATATATAAAATAAAGTTTTAGAAATAATATATAATGTAACATAATACTATATAATATAAAAATATAATATAAAAAATATAATAATATATAAGTTATTAAACAAGGAAAATAATATATATAATAACAATTAAATATGAAATTGTAAAATATATATAAATTTATACTATTAATAGATTAATATACAAATAATTAAAAATAAAAATTTTACCATAATAAAATATTTCAATATAATATTAGAATAATTTAAAAAAATTGAAAAATAAATAAAGAAACTAGGATCAAATAACAATAAAAAGAAATATAAAGGGTTAAATTATAAATAAAAGAAAATAAACGGACTTAATTATAAAATTGGAATAATGCGGAGGGACTAAAGGGATAAATTTCCCATTTTATGAAAACACGCTGATCCTGTTCGGGTCTCCGGTCAACGCGCGGGTCTTCTTTTGAAACGACGTCGTTTTACGCTTATTAAATTAAGTGAAAACGGCGCTGTTTCCACATTACTATATATATAAAAAATGTGTTTAAAAAATCATTTAAACAAACAGTTTTAAAAAAAAAAAAGAAACTCGCAAAAAAATCTTCTGATGTGCTCTCGTCTGACTCGTGGTTTGACGTTAAGACATCCACACGCTGCCGTCGTTCTGACAGTTCCTCAATGAAAAAGCCCTCTTTTTAAAAGGTAATCCCACGGTATTCTTTTTATTACAGTTTATATATATATATATATATAAAACGTAAGTAAATCGAAGGAGAAAAAAAAACTTAATGCGAATAAAGAAAATCACCTCTGTTAAAAAGAAACTTTGGTTTTTATTTCTGTATGTTTTCTTTTGTTTCTCTCTGTGTATTCTCGTATCTCTGTATGTATTTTTGTATCCCTTTACAAGTCTTTTCTAGGGTTTTTATAACCCGAAAAATGAAAGAAAAAAGGAAACAAAAATCTTCTATTTTTGCCAGTGTTTCGCCCTTTTTGCTGCGATTTGTTTCCTTTTGCAGATTGGGCTCCTTCTGAGCGAAGCTGGCGGCGCCTAGGGTTTCAGAAACCCTAGGTCTTCTGGTCTCTGATCAATGTTTCGGGCCTTTTGGGCCATCTGAGTCCGAGCTTATTGGATTACTGAGTCTGTTTAGGTTTTAGGTCTGGTCTAGGTTGTAAGTGGGCTACGGGTATTGGGCCGCCAGATTGGGTTATTTGTAAAAGGACATTTAAAAAACTGTTTATTTATTTTGTTTTTCTTTTCTAAACGGGCCGGGGCAAAAATGGGCACTTACAAGAAGGTTAGAATCGAGATTGAATTGACAAATTACCTGTTAGAATCGAGATTGAATTGACAAATTACCTAACTTCAGAAAAATGAACTAATAACTTTGAATAATTATATCACACTAAAATTTAAAATACTAATAATCGAGCTTCTTCTTCAAGATGTTGAATTTAAATATGTAAGCTCACTTAATTACGAACTAATAATGAATATACTTCGATTTTTTTTAAGAACAAATCAAGTATTTACTTAATATAATAAAGAACTTTATCAACTGAAATAAAGTAATTAGGCAACTGATCAAATCAATTCTCGATAGAAGGGTAGTCAAAGGAATGGTGATAACAAATACTAGAGGGGTTTTGGGTTAATATTAGTGGGTGAATCAATAGAAAGGGTTGTTAGGATCAAAGAGGTTCACTAGGGGTTAATTATGTAGATAGGCTTTTTAGTGGAGTGAGTGGGTTAAAACCTAGGTGCCTTTATCATCTCAGTATATCAAATCAATAATGTGGTCTTGACATGTATAATCGAGGCAAGTTCTAGAATAACAATTTAGTGTTGACACACTCATAATCAATAAAGTGAGCACGAAAAAGAATATATGCTCTAGAAGGCTCAAATCTCACAAAAATTATGGGTATTTGACATCAATCCTTGTAAATTTCAAACTTCACGGTAATATTCAAATTCAGTTCGACAACCTAGAAATTTTTTATTCTTGAAAAATAGACTTATCATGCTTGATTCTCTAGTATCTTAAAGTTTAAATCATCAATGCATAATTAACTATGACTTACTCAAAAACATATCAATAAGAATCATAAACCATCAGAAATTTCATCCTAATTAGTAATATGAGAAAATTTCTTAAGAACAAGATATAATTCAAGGATTTGAGAATAATGCAAAAAGTTAGGCACTTTTACCCCCCACACTTAATATGTACATTGCCCTCAATGTACAAAGATAGATAATATCAGAATAATCATAAAATCATAAGATGGGGAGAGAAGTGAAACTTCCTGAATTTTGGATGAAGTCAATGAAAAGAAATCGAATAAGATTAGAGGTGAACGTGGGGAAGCGTCTCGAACCGTTTGATATTGAATCCTCAAAGCAGTTGTTCTGAGTTTATTGTATCCTAAGCTAAATCTAAATGGCATGAAGAATAAGAAAAAAATAATAAAGAAAATAAAAATAAAAGTAAATAATGAAAAATGAAAGAAGAAAAACATTTGGAAAAGAGAAGGGAAGAAGGGAGTTTAAATAGAGGTGCATCCCACGCCCATGTCCTTTCCTATGGTGCCCACACGGCCATGGCCACGGTCATGTGCAAGGCCATGTGGGTATGGAAACCTATGCCTAAATATGAAAAGAAATAAAACAAAACTAATTAGTAGAGTTAATGCTCGGGTTGCCTCTTGAGAAGTGCTCGTTTAAAGTCGTAAGCTAGACTTACCTGTCATTCGCATAATCATGGTGGTTTGAGGAGGTGAAAATCCTTTCTCATGCGATCAATTCGGTTATTGATATATAGTTCAAGTCGAGTAGTGTTTATCTTAAAAGTGCTGAATTTAGGATTAGTTACCTCGACTGTTCCATCTGGGAAGATTTTCAGTACCTGATCTCCTATCTTAAGCTGGGTTGTCCTATCATTAAGTTCACCGTAGAGTTGTCTCATTTTTGCTTCGTGTGCTTTTAGTTTCTCCTTGAAGTGTGTCTTCCACTCGTCTAGCTCATCAATCCAAAGCTTTCATTCCTCATGAATTTCTTCCTTATTGACACGAAGTCTAGGATCTGGCATCTGCGAAAGAGCTTCAAGAAACGGCAAGTTAATATGAAATTTCTTTGAAAGTTTAAGAAACTTACCGAGTTGTTCCTCTGTATCATCTCTCTTCAACGCTTTGGGATAAGGTATGCGAGGTTGGTACTCTTTGATTACCGGTTTAGGCTTTTCTTGTGTTACCTCAACTTTACCTTCTTCTACCTCATTTTCTTGTATTGAATTGGGTTCATCTAACCCTATACCATCATAGGCTGTGATGGCTTGGATTTGCTCCTTTGGGTTAATCTCAGTGTTGCTTGGTAGACGCCCTTGCGGTCGTTTCGAAATTAACTTTGCAAGTTGTCCAACTGACTTAGTAATTTCCCCAACTAACTTAGTAAGTTCCCCAACTTGGTTCTTGATCCCTTCAATCGATGTCTGTTGGTTTTTAAGTGTTGCCTCAGTATCTTGGAAACGGTTTTCTGTGGCTGCCATGAATTTTGTCAGTATCTCTTCAAGGTTCGGCTTCTTTTCCTGTAGATAGAGCTGATTTTGGAAATTTTGAGGAGGTTGTTGTCTTTGATTTCCTTGATCTCCTTGACCTCCCCATGAAAAATTTGGGTAGTTCCTCCAACCTGGATTATAGGTATTACTATGAGGGTTATTATTAGATTTGAAATTATTACTTATATAGTTCATCTGTTACTTTCTATACCCGGTTGGTTGGGTGGGTACTCAGGATTCGCCACAGTTCCACTTGCGTCGCACTGCATTACTGGATGTACCTGCGAAAAACACAAACTATCAAGCTTTTTATTCATCATCTCTACCTGTGTTGATAGCATGGTTACTACGTCGAGGTTGAAAACTCCGGCTGCTTTAGTAGGAATTGTCCTCATGACTTGCCACTGATAATTATTCAGTGCCATCTTCTCTATAACTAAAATTACCTGTCAAAGGCAAATAAAATAAAAATTAGCAAAATAATAAAATAAAATAAAATTTAATTGCAAAAATAAAATATGACTAGAGTAATAAAAATTAAGCATTCTTAATATTTTAGTTCCTGTCAACGTCGCCAAAAACTTGATCATTGTTTTGTCGAGTTTTAAAATTTATAAAAAGAGAATGATCGAACCTGGAAACTAACTCTGACAATGACTTAAGGCAAGTGCACCTATCGAACAGTAGTATAGCTTAGGCAAGACCTAATTGTCGAACCCAAAGGAACTAAAAGTACTAATACTAACTTTCTTTTTATTATCTAGCCTAAAGTAAGTGAAGTCGTTGTTTAATCTAAATTTAACTAACTACTAAGCTAAAGAGGCAAAGACAAAAAGAATGAATTGGGGAAATACTGTAGGGAAAACTCAATTGATTAAGACGATACCCTTAGGAAGAATCCACCTAGACTTCACTTGTTATCTAACACTGAACCAAACGATTTATTCACTTAGCTTGATCCGTAAGATTCCCTAATTTATATTAAACCCTCTCTCAAGGTGAATAACGTCTAACCCTAGGTTGATTAATTGAAATCTCTTTCTAATTAAAACCTCTAGAATCACATTAACTCGATCTATGGACTCCTATATTAGGTTTCACCCTAATCCGGTAAAATCTCGTCACCCTATCTCTAGGCACGCGATCAACTCCGCTTAATTATGCTAGATCTACTCTTAGGCAGGGACTTTTGCTCCTCCACCTAAGCACATCATACTTGAATTAATATCCCGGAAATATCAACACAAGAATTAAGAACACATAATTAAGAACAAGCCAAATATTTATCATATAGTTCAAAAACAATAACAAGATTCATTTTAGGTTTCATCCCCTTCAGGTATCTGAAGGGCTTAGTTCATAATAATAAAAGAAAACATCTCAAAAGAAAAGAAAAACAAAACATAAGAAATCCCTAAAACTCCCTGAAGGAATTAAAGGAGAGATCCGTCGTCTTGAGTAGAATTCCGGCTTCTTGAGATGAATCAATTGGCTATCTTCGAGTGATTCCCACAAATCTGACTTTTTGGCTCGGCTCCTTAGCCTAGCTGACCGCCTCCTTTCAGGTTATATTTAGGGTGTTTATATAGGCTCTTGGAATGCTTTATTTGGCACCTAAGTATCCTAATCTGAGTGGAATTCCTACTAGGGTGTTTGACTAGGCTTTGGAATGTGTTTATTTGCCTTCAAGTATCCAAATCAGAGTAAAACTCCTCTTGGCTGTGACAGGGACACGGCCATGGCACACGCCCATGTAAATCGATTCCAGGCCGTGGTCGAGTCTGCTGAAGCGACACGCCCGTGTGTTTCGGGGTCCAGGCCGTGTTAGAGTAAATTAGGGAGGCATGGACGTGTGGTCTTGGGCCCAGGCCGTGTCGATTTCTTGTTTGGCCCAATTTGGTCCGTTTTGAGCCCGTTTCTCGTTCTTTTCTTCCCTAGGTGCTTTCCTGAGTATAAAACATGAAAAGAAAGGATTAAGAGCACCTTTTTACATAAATCAAGGGATAAATCATCCAAAAGTATGCTAAGTGTGGGATTAAAATATGTTACTTTTACGGTTTATCAGTACCAGTATAGACCGAAATTCTGTTATGATCCAATTTTGATCGATAATAGATACTGGGGCTTTGCAATATTTGATTGATCACAATTTTGTATATTCCATTTACTATAGAAGTTCCGAGAGAGTTCATTAAAGGAATGTTTCCAATAAAAATTGTTTGTCCTTGCATATCCTTATTGGTTTTCCAAATTAATTCTGTGGATACATATAATTCAGAAGAATATGTGAGTGATTCATATACAACATCCCTTTCTTTTATCAATGGTTCCACCAATTAATATGTTTCCAAAAATAAATGAAATTTAATTTCTTGCTCTGTATCTTCAATTTTTGGAAACCTATAAAGTTCTTCTATTAAGCCCCGATCCATGAACCCACAAATCCTTCAAATTGTATCTGATTCAACCTAGGTATTGTAGACATTTCCCCATTTTCATCCCCGAGCATTTTGAATTTCTCATTTCTCAAAAAAAAATCCCATTCTTTTCCCATTCTTCATTGAATCCTACGAATTGATCTAATAATGATGGAATTGAATTTCTATTATGTTTACTGAATCACATGAAATTTTGTCCAACTCCATATACCATATAATATATGTGGAATGTATGAAATATGAAATGCGTGTTAACGGAAGAAGAAAAATTATACTCAAATTTTAATTTATATTTATAACAAATAGATACGTAAAAGAATTGATAAATGCCATTTTGCGCATATAGTTTTGTTTTGTATAAAATATAAAAAAAATACTCCAATCTGATTGAATACCAGAAAAATGAAAGGAATTCCTAATTTGATTTGTACTTTGAGATAAAGACAAAATAATCATAATTTATATAAAGGGAGAGAGTTGATTTCTCTAGCGCTTAATTTTTTCATGGGCTCCATTGTTCAAAAAACGATTCGCAAAGAACATTGATGTTTTTACCCACTTTTTAGTTTTTTATCTTTTAGTAGAATATTTAGAAAAATTACGCCAAGACATTCGGAATTTCATTTCTGATGACACCTTTTTAATTAGGGATTGTAATCAGTACCGTTATTCCATATATTTTGATAGTGAAAATCAAATTTTTGAGCTTAACAATGATCATTCTTTTTGAGTGAACTAGAAAGTTTTTTTTTTTTTTATAGTTATCATAATTCTAGTTATATGAATAATGGATCGAAAAATGATAAGCCCCACTATCATTTTAACTTGTATAATAATGATACTAACTATGGTTGGAATAATCACATTAATAGTTGTATTGACTCTTATCTTCGTTCTCAAATCTATATTGATAGTTCCATTTTAAGTGGTAGTGACAATTCCATTGATAATTATGTTTATAATTACATTTGCAGCGAAGGTGGAAATAGTAGTGAAGGCAAGAATTTCGATATAATAACTCGTGAAAATGGTAATGATTTAACTCTAAAAGGAAGTTCTAATGATCTCGATCTACACAAGGATTTGTGGGTTCAATGCGAATGCTAAAATTGTTATGGAGTAAATGATAAGAAAATGCTACCATCAATATAATTAGATCTCTATCTTTACACTTTTTCTCAATAATAGCATCTTTATATATTAAATTAATTTGATATATGGTTTAAAGATTTGAGATGATTTTATTTTAAGATTTGTTTCCATGGGTTACTTATGGTTTCAAACATCTTATTTGTTCATGAAAATGAATATTGATTAACTTCTTTATCTTTGCTATTGTAGGTTTTATAATTAAATAATGTATTTGGCTAAAAACATTTTAGTATGTAAATTTGTGTTGATAAAACTATGAAATTTATGATTATTCAGATTTCATTTAGTTCGAATATAAATTATGTTTCTTTAATGTCTCTTATTATTTTGTTATACAATTTGAAATTTTTCAATACTCATACATGCGTAGTTCTAAAGGCAATTTTTTGAGGAATGTCTAAATTGATTTTTGGGTTGGTTCTATTATTGAATTTCAAGTTTAATTGTTGTCATTTTTAATTCTTGAATTATTTTGGTTGAAAACATTTTCATAAACTTAAAAATGAGAATTACGATATTAATTTGACTGTTTGCATTTCTATGAATCTCGTTTGTATTAACCAATTGTTGTTTGATAAGAATCATTAAAACAACTCGTGTGGTTTGATTTTACAAAAGCCTTATATTTTATTACTATGCAACCCTAAGAAACTTGTTACTTTCATAAAGTTGCTAAGGTAGTTCATATACTTTATATTTGTTAATTATTTAGAGAAATTATATGAGCAATTATAAATGGAAAAGTTTTAGTGAACATGAGATGTATGAAATTGAAGTAAATTTCATACATGTCTGCAATGGTTTATGAATTTTTTGTTGGCACTAGCATTATATCAGGTTTGATATTTTAAATGTCAATTTTATCCGTACATTTGATTTGCAATAAACTCCATGCATGACTTGGTTATTTCTTTCTAGTTAATTGATGATGAAAAGCTCTTGTAAAAAAGGCTTTAAAAGTATTTTGGATTGATCTAATGCCTTCTTAAGGCCAAACAAAATATTGAATTATTTGTTCCAGGGGTTTTGTTCCATTCCTCGAAGTGAATGTAGCAATACATAACAATTATAAAATGCAACCTCTTGTCATTATTGACAAATAGATGAAAAGAAGATGGATGATTCAAAATGTTGCAAATTGTTCATTTTTTTTTATTGCAAATTGTTCATTTTTTTAGAACAAAATGACCAATGATTCATACTAATTAATCATTCCTTGAAGCGAATGATATCTATACAATCTTATTGGTAAGGAATATGATATATGCTTACATTATTGTCCGATTTTTTTTCACATTCTTTGAAGTGAATGTTTGCAATAACTATAACAAATTGTGTAATCACTTTTGATTATTAATGTCAATTTGAACATTTGAACATTTGAAGATTTTGGCATATTCCATGAAGTGAATATTGCAAATAATTGTTTGCAAATTATATTTCTTTTATTGAGTTAATAACATTATGGACTTCACATTGATGTAGACATTTCCGAGTAAATGTCACAATATTGCTTATATGTGGAAACAAAATAAAAGAATGACAATAAAATTATCACTTGTCAAAATTTTTATTGACATTATTAGTACAATTGAAAATATGTAAAAGTAAACTAGAAGTTTACTGAAACAAATACATTTACTATTTGGCATGACTAGTTAGACTATACTGGATTATATATGATGCAACAATAATTGAGAATTCATATAAACATTTATTAGAGAACCAGAATATTCTTTAATTTAAAAAATTTTCATGTGTTGCTTGTTTTCAGTGATAATTGATTATTACAAACTCACTGGCTAAAGTTGAGATTTAATGTCTTGCATTTCTGAAATGAATATGGGCCTATTCATCCACCATGTGGATGATTTTAATATTATATGATTTTGGCATATGTATCTACAAAATAATCACATGCGTTATCAACTCACAACCTGTCGTTTGCGAGATTGCTTGTTTAAATGATTAATTTCAGATTATGCAATTAAAACAATTCATCTTGCTAATGCTGGTGAGTTTATATCCCAAGCTTTCAATAATTATTGTATGTCAATCGGGATAAAATTTGAACATCCCGTAACTCATGTTCACACATAAAATGATTTAGCTGAATTGTTTACCAAATGCCTCCAATTAATAGCTAAACCATTACTAATGAGAACAAAACTTCCTATTTCAGCAAGAAATTGTATTGATTTACATGTTGTAGTAATCAAGCCAATAAATTATAAATATTTCACATTACAATTGATTTTTGGTCAAGAGCCAATTATTTCCCATCTTACAATTTTTGGATGTGCGGTATATGTTCCAACTACTCCACCACAACACATAAAGATGGGTCATCATAAGAGATTATATTTATATGAGTCTCCTTATATTATTAAATATTTTTGAGCTATTAATTTGAGATTTAGTTATGATATGAGTTGTCAGTTTTCACAACATTAGGGGGAAAGAATAAAAAATTGGATTAATATAATTGAAATGAATTATCAATGTCTAAGATCCTCGTACAAAGCAATGTGAACAAGAAGTTCAACAGATAATTCATTTTACGAATCAACTGCAGATTCATTAAATCTCACATACCAGTTGAAAATGTTCCAATACGAATTAATGTCCTAATAAGGCAAACTGTTAGTGTAAAAGAAAGTAATCCACACTTGAAGCGTGGAAGACTAGTCGGTTCCAAAGATAAAAATTCTCATAAAAAGAAAATGAGCAAACAATCAAGATGGTTATATATTGGAGGCGGGGGTTCCACATATAATAATATGTTTGTCACGTCATATTTAGAAATAGCATAACTTAACTTGATAAATTTAATAGTTATCATTTAATGAGAACTGAAATTTTAAAACTTAAAAAATATAAAGACTAAAATTGATCAAATTAAAGTATATTGATTAAATTCATAATTTTCATAAAGTACAAAGACTAATTGAAAATCTTAACCAAAAATCTTTAAAAAATAAATATAGATACAAAAATATATATATATACACATATATATAGTGATTGATCAAGTTTATTGTCATTTCACTCATTGACACCAAATTTATAGTAAAATTATATTTTAAAAAAAGTCGCAAAACTTCGTTACAATTGGAGGTGTTCATGGGGCAGGTCCGGTCGAGTTCAAGGTGGACCTAAGCATGATATTAATATATTTTATGCTTGTCCAAGTCCAACCCGAACTTTGGGCCTAAAATTTTGCTCAAACCCGCCCATATTTGCAAAATACTAAGTCAAACTCATTTTAGGCATGTCCATATTATTTTTAAAAATTTTTAAATATATATTTATTTTATTTTATTTTAATATTTAATAAATTTATATATTTTTTATTTATTAAAATTTTATATAATCATCTTAACATTTTTCTAATGTTTACAATAGAGTTCTATTATATATTTAGTATAGGTTTATTTTTTAATGTGTTCTAAGTTACATAATATATAATAATAACATGATATAAAGTATTATAAACTTAAAATGGGTCGGGCTGGGCTCAAGCTTTGAATGTGTAAGCCCAACCCATATTTTAAATGGGCCTAATTTTTTTACACAAGTCCATTTTTTGGGCTTAATATTTTTTCAAACTCTCTCAAAATTTTGAGCGAACCTTCGGGCTTGAGTGAGTAGTCCAGCTCATGAACATATCTAATTACAATATACTTATCAAATTAGGATAAATATTTCATTTTTTAGAAAAAGAAAAAAAAGACTATCATTACAAACAACCATTATTTAGAAAAGCTATTTATTTTAATTTGAAATATATTGAAATTTCATTAAAAATAATTTAAATTAAGTATATTAGAAAAAGGAGTAATTAGTGTATATATTAGAAGTCTAGAATGGGAAGGTATGTTGGAAGATAAGACGCTTTTGAATGTATATCCATACATAAATTCATGAGAATCTAATCCACTTGGTGTATAGAGGCCTCCAGAAGGGATCATCAAATTTTCACTTCTGACCTGTAATCGCACATTCCTTAACTAATTACCTCGTTTCCCATGACCCAAACCCCATCCACACCAAAGATGCTCTTTTCCATATCAAGCAACATCTCTTTCTCTTCTTAATCTACTTTCCACCTCCATCATGTAAAACCCTACACCCAAACATCTAACTCATCACACTTGCTTGTCCTCCAACTACATTTGGTAATTCATGAATGCATCTTATTTTTCATATTATCCTATTTATTGGGTTTTTCGATTAAAGTACCATGGAGGTCCATATACTAAAAATCAAATTATATTTTGTCTACTTTATTAAAAAAAATAGGCAAATTAGTTCTTATACATTATATCAAAGAGCAAATTGATCTTTCTGTTAAAAATTTCATCCATTTTTTTTGTTAAAAGTTGGTCTCTATATATTAGCATAAAGAACATGTGACATGCCACGTGTCACTGTCGGATTATTCTGTTAGCCAATCCACTTTTTAACAATATAAATAGATGAAATTTTTAACTGAAATGACTAATTTACTCTTTGATCTAACATATACGAATTAATTTGCTCGGTTTTTTTAGTAAAGGAAGCAAACTACAATCTAACTTTTAATACAAAACCTTCATGATACTTTTACCTTTTTCATATTTTTGTTATCGCATTTATATTTTTCGTCAATTTGGCCATTGTTCTTTTTTTTAAAGCTAAATTTTCAATTTGGCCATTGTTCTTTTTTTTTAAGCTAAATTTAACTCTTAACCTTTCAAAAAAGAATCAAATCGCTTTTTTAAACAAAAATGATAACTAAAACATTAATTTTAACGTTATTGGCTTGACAATTTGCATGACAGTCTATGTACACATTATACTAACAAAGCATCATTTATCTTATACATAATGTCAATAAATAATTTAAAAATTATAAAAATAAATCAAATTCAAAATTTAAAATGGAGTACACGTGAATTGTCATATCTAAAAATTTAACATCTTAGTTAGAATTCTCGTTTAAAAAATTATTTCGATTCTTTTCAAAAATTGATAAATAAATTTGAAATTTTTTAAAAGATCGAAGGTCAAATTTAACTAAAAATTAAAATCAAATTAATATATATATATATATATATATATATAAACATTAGGCGTAATCAAATTTATGAAAAAAACATAAAAAAAAAAAAAAAAATTGGTAGCAGGTTGGTAAGGTGTAAGTGGAGTGTGTAAAAAGAGTAATGTTGGCTGTATTTTGTTAGATTGAATTTCAGAAAGATTTTGGTTGGAATATAGTTTTAGGATTGGCTGGTTAACACTCAAACGTCATCCATTCCTATCTCATTACTTTGCACTTCATCAAAAGAAGGGTCAAATAAAGGATTCAATAAAGCAAGTGATTTCAATATTTATTTATTTATTTTAATTTCAATATTCATTACCACCAATTTTTGAAAAAAAATAAAGAGGCTAATTTTCGGATTTTATTTCAGAGTAAATTATAAAGTTGATCGCACATTTTTCATACCATAAATAAAATTTGCAAAAAGATACTATCGGTTGGAATTCTTTTCATTTTGGTCTTTCACCCTTAATTTGGGTTAGGTAATGTTATCGTACACTCATTTTAGTCACCCGACTTTAATAAATTTTTAATTTTTTAAAAATAAAAGAAATTAAAAAAAGGTAAAATGAGTGATCAATATAAAATTTATTAAAATCAGGTGACTAAAGCAATAATATTACCTAACCCAAATTAATGACAGGTGACCAAAATAAAATGGTTTTGTAACTGCAATACCCTTTTACAGTTTTTTTTTTTTTTGATGACCAAAATTAAACTTATAAAAATTGTATGACTAACTATATAATTTACTCTTGATTTTAAGTAATTCTTGTGAATTTTGTAAATAAAAACATGTTTTAAAAATATTAAAAATATAATATTATCTTTTATTTCACATTTCTATATAACTATATATCTTTTTGCTGACACGTGCTATTTTCCTTCTCTCTCTTTTTATTACATTTTCCTAAAATGGTTAAATTTCCTTTTGGTACTTTTGTTTAAGTTTAATTTTGATATTTAATCTTTATGCTTTATTTTTTAACTTAATTTGATCTCTATATTTATATAATATTATTAATTAGTCTAAATAATTAATATCGTTAAATTTTAATTAAAAATGTTACATGTTTATATAATTTGAATGTCTTAAAGGTTGACACGTGGCTTCCTATTTCTTTTAGGGTTGCCTTGTTCCTTTTTTTTTTTTTTAATTACAAGACCATGGTAAAATTTCAATTTTGACCGTTATATATATTAAAGCTTGAGATTTAATTTATATATTTTAATTTTTGACATAATTTAAACAAATAATAAGTTGTATAAAAAGCTTATTTTGTAATGAAGAAGATAATTTATATTAGTAAATAACCTAAAGTAAGGTCATAGTCAATGGAATCATTGAGAGCAAGTGATTCATGTTAAGGATATTATGTTGTCTACAAATCTTATTGGGGAAATGAGTTGTCGTAGATAATAGAGCAACATTAATTTTCAAAATAGAGACATAGATATAATTATTTAATTTGATAAAACATCAAATTGGACCCGAAGTGAATTAATCCCAAATATGTTAATGGGATAATTCACTTGTTAGCAAGTGAAGGGTTTATGTATGTATGATTTACATACTTGGATATACTTATGCAACTCAAAGTAGTAAGCAGATTTACATACATCATTAATAGAAAATGGAATCATAACTCAAATAAAGAGATAATGTATCCTCAATTGGTATAAAAATAATTAAAATGTGAGCCATATTTAAGTTAGTAATTTTCGATGATTAAAACTTAACTAAAATACAAGTTGTAAATTTAGAGATATCTTATATTTAGTAAATGTTGTTCAGGTTGCTCGGATAATTTTCTAATCTTATTTGACATTATTTATAGGGATTAAAATTTGAGATTCATCAAGTTGGATTTTTAAATATTCAAACAAGTCATGATTTTGAATTTTGTAGCTTAAGATATGATTAATTTTGTAAATCTTGTGTAATTTGATTTAATTATATCTATAAAGTTTTAAGTGATTGGTTTATAGAATGTGACAAGTTTTTCTATTTACATGATTCTAACTAGGTTTGTGGAAATCTTAAAGATGAGCTAAGTTGTTCAAAAGAAGGAATTTCAATAGGGTTAATTTGTGACTTTTGGTTCAGTTTAAGGCGTTTTAGGTAAGTGACTTTGGTATTTTAACACCCCAAAAACCAGCTTAATATTTTCTAAATTTTACTTTATGCTTAAAAGTTAAAAATGGATTAAATGGGCAGTAAAAGGAATCGAAAATTTTGGGGTATAAACAGCATGTAATAATGATTTGAGCGGGGCTTTTAATCGATGGCTATTAGCTACTATAAGTGAATAAATGTTTGTAGGAAGACATATTATTTAAACCATCCATATGTTTCGTTTTTAATTTTAATAATCATTCAACATATATATTTACTAATTAGGGTGTACATTCCATAGGTTCGATATATTTTTTTTATGGCAATAAGTTTATACTAACCCACCTAAACAAACTGAAATTTGAGAGATAATCGAAATAATCAAACCGATGCATGGTTCGATTTGTAAGTTTTTTGCTGTTTTTCTTAAACCTGGTCGAATACAAGCAGTCCAACACTTCACCTGTTGGACTCACTCCCTCATATCCACCACCTCGACCTCCAACTTTTACTGCAAACCCTATCCAAACACGACATCTTCTATCATCTCATTCATTTTTTTCTGTTCCCTACATATCTTTCACTTGTAAATTAATAGATCCCCAATTAAGTCCACCTGCATCTGCAATAGCCCAAATTTCAGTGATATCAGAAATAATGATTCGAGAATACCAAATCTGACAAATGAACTCGTAAGTTATATTATTTAATATTTACAAGCCAAATGTAGTTTTTAAAAGATTTTTGAAATAGTAGATTTTGTTTTATAAAGATTTATTTGATCAAGAAATTGAGAAAAAGAGGTATCAAGATCTCAGTATTATAAACCGAGTCATAAATATTTTTATGAATATTTACGGAATGTTAATAAGTTAGTACTAAAATTTCGTTAGAAAATTTTGACGTTTGGGTGGTTAATTAAAGAAAAAGGACTAAATTGAAAAAGGTGTAAAAGTTGCTAGAAGGATTAAATAGCTTAATTGTCAAATGAGGAAGGACCTAAAGTGAACATAAGCCCAAATGAGATATTTTGGGCGGCAATAGCAGAGAAAAATCAAGAAATGGGTGAAATAAGGGCAAAATTGGAAAATTGCCAAAATTAGCTAAATAAAAATGGGACCAAATTGGAATATCTGGAATTCTCTTCATTTCTCTTCATTTTCATCAGCTGAAAAAACAGCCATGGAAGAGGGTTCAAGCTGGTTTTCATACTCTGGCTTCATGTAAGTTTAATTCTTGCTTTCTCCTTGAAATTTCTATGTTTTTGAACTTTTACAATTGGGTCCAACTTAGTATGTCATTAGTTTTTGATTCTATGGCTAATTTTTAAAGTTTCTATCGATGAGTGCTGGAATAATATGATGAATAAATATATAATTGAAGCTTTAATTTTGTTATATGATGATTTTATCAAGTAAAATTGATGGAAATTAGTTTTAGGACCTAATTGTTAAAGAGTTGAAATTAAGGCCTAGTGTTAAAATTCTGATTTTCAAAGGTTATGAAGTAGTTTAAAATGATAGAGAAAAGTATTAAATGAGAAAATTAGCTCAATTGAGGGGTTAATTGAGCAAGGACTGAATTATATGAATTGTGGAATTTGGGACAAAATAGAAATCAACATGTTACACTAAAACAGTTTTGGACAGCAGCAGTTGTCTAACTTTGAAAAATCACCAAAAATGGTAGAAATTTAATTAGAAGTTGAGTGAGATATAGAATTAAATCTTGTTGAGTCTATTTTCATATAAAAGAAACAAAGAAAGCAAAGGAAGTCTACATATTGAGATATTTAAAGTTTTGTAAGACTGGTTTAGAATAACTTCGTGATCCCCTGTTCTTACTTTATAAATTCACTAAAATTTGTACAAAAATAATTATGAGTTATAATTTATATTTTTGTATTCCTTAGTGAGCCTATTTTCATTAGAAATAATCGAAAACTATATGAAAATTGTACTATGAGATAATTGATTTTTAGTGAAGAGAGGTCAGAGCAGTAGGACTGTGTAACAGGGGAGAACTTAACTAATAAACTGTACTAATTGGCCATACCAAAAATTTTGGAAATATTATGGTAAGAAGATATATGAGTCTAGTTTCAAATAAAATTTACGGATCTTAATTTGGAGTTCTGTAGCCCAATATAAAAATAATTTAGTGACTATGACACGGATGGACAGCTTGAATATTCACATAAGTAAATAGTGAAAATTATAGATAATGTTACTTACAAGTGTGTTGTTTATACTAAGGATGTGGATGGAGAAGAGGAGGAGGAAAAATAATAAATGAATGACTTGTGTATAAATTGATCACATGCTCGATTATAATTGATAAACGTTGAGGTAGAAATGATATAATGTTTTATTTCAAATATTTATTATGAAACTAAGATTATCGTTATGGTATAAAAATCGAATTGTAAGTTCATGTAACTTGAATTATCTTCTTAAATGCTTGAAATGTATGTTATTGATGTGAATATAATTTGAATGTTCATTGTATGAAGATTGATGAAACATTGATATATTTGATATAAAGTGGAAGAAATCCCGGTTGAATGAAAGGAAAATTCGATGGATCTCTGAAAAGGAATTGACGGTAAAAAGGGTCTAGCCCGGACGGGTGATCCTATCCCGATATAGCCCTCCCAAAGAATATGTGTGAAAGGGATCTAGCCCGGACGGGTGATCCTGATATAGCCCTCCCGAAGAATATGTGGAAAATGGATTTAGCCCGGATGGGTAATCCGAATTAGGGTCTGAATTTAGCCTGGACTGGTAATTCAGATCCAAGCTCATTAGAGTAATTGTCGTTGCAGGGGATTTAGCCTGGACTGGTAATCCCGACAATACTCTATGAGTTTATATTACAGGGGATTTAGCCTGGACTGGTAATCCCGCTGTAAGGATGAGGTTCACAAGAGTGTGCTCTCTTACAGGGGATTTAGCCTGGACTGGTAATCCCGCTGTAAGGATGAGGTTCGCGGGAGTGTGCTCTCTGAAATGGAAATGTGCTCACATGAACATGAATTGACGGACCTGGATTTGTACACTAAAGTGTACCTCTAAAAATCCATCGAAAATTCCAAGAAATTCAACGGGATAAATATGGAAAAATATCAAGGGAATGGAAATCATGATATATATATATGTGATATAAGGAAATACGAGTTGATGAGACATGAACGTAGAACTTGGTTGACGAATGAGTTCATTTGTAATTATATATTTGTACACCCTTGAGTGTATTATCCGTATGAATTGGTATTCCAAATGAGTTAATGAGAAGAGTTCTAATATGACATAATCTAAATTCGAAATGAAATATTATGAAAACGTACTTGGAATACATTGGTATGTCTTGTATATGTTATTTGAGTTCATAATATGGAAAGTAAATGTATGTGAAAATATGAGGTGATGATACCTGTACATGAAATTTATTGGTAGATACGTACATCCTAATAGATTTTAGTGAACATTGAAATTAGGCTCCATAAGTGATTTGTCAATTTAAATTGTGATTGGCATGATGAGTTAGTGAATTGCATGTTTATGAATTGTTACATGTATTTGTCAAAATACGAGAAAATGATGGTAATTGATACATGGAAATATGAGACTATATATATAAAAACATGAAATATGTTTGATAAATGTGTTCATTCATAATTATAGAATTGTACATCTCAAGTGCACTATATGTGTAAAGATGATGTTTCAAATGATTTGATAAGTAAAACTCAAATATGAAGTAGTTTGAAACCAAGATAATTTGTTATAAAATATATATGAAATACTGATGTGTGATTGTTATATGTTATATGAATACATAGTGTGAAAAAATATGAGTACAAGAGAAATTTAATGAGAATTGAGCCCATATATGTTTCTTGTTATTTATATGAAGTGTACGACTAACAAATAGTATTAAGTATAAGGCTCGGTTGAATATGCTGAATTGGTTTTTGTATGTATTAAATGTGGGACCCTTGTAAATGAGATAAATTTTGGGATATTGTGAAAAACTTCATACGATTCTGATTTAGTCCCGACCCGATCCTAATGTACGATTTGGACTTCAAAGGTAACTTTTATAATCAATTTTGGTATTTGAGTGAGAAATGGTTTAAATTATCTGTAAGTGTTCCATACTTCTCGGTAATGCCTCGTACTTTGTTCTGGCAACGGATACGAGTAGGGGTGTTACAGCATCAACATCTCGTCTTCTACCATTCTTTCCAAAAAGACAAGTACATCACAACTAAGGGACTGATGTTTAAATTATTTAACATTTGAGAATTGGAAGAAATGAAGCCCCAATTAAGGTTTTAAATTTTAGGGTTTTTTTATAAAAATTAATTATTAAATTGGGTTTGGGTTTGATCTTTTATATTTGGGATTGGGTTTTTAGTTTATATTTAATTTTTTGGTTGGGTACTTGGTTGGACTAGATTTATATTGGGTTGGGTTGGATATAATTATAAAACTATTTTTAATGTTTAAAAATTTGTTTTGTTCTATTATTTTAGTTTAAGTTTTCAAAACTCGACTAAATTAAGTAAATCAATATAACTAACCGAATTAAGCTAAAATTGATTTAACCAATTTTTTTTATTTATTTGGTTTGGCTTAATCGATTTAACTAATATTTTGCACACCCATAATAAGTATAATTATATACATGTAATTATAGCAAAGCACACCCATAATCAGTATTATGCGAGCGGACCTTGACATGCTTACAAGGGAGGTCACTAAAGAGGAGGTGACGCATGCTTTATTTAATATGGCTCCTCTTAAGGCGTGTAGTGTCGATGGTCTGCATGCTCAGTTTTTCCAAAGTTAATGGGAAATTGTAGGGGAGCTTGTTTTCGCCATGGTCAAGAATGTGTTCCTCTCAAGGGTGGTGGATCTAAGACTTAAATAAAAATTATTAGTTTTAATCTCAAAGGCGCTGAATCCGGAGTGTTTCAGCCATTCCTAACTAATCAGTCTATGTACTAGTTTGTACAAAGTGATCACCGAGACTATTGTCAATTGTCTCCAAATGATCATGCCTTATATTGTTAGCAGGAACAAGTTAGTTTTGTTGCAAGAAGACACATTACAAATAACATTCTTATAGTGTAGAAGTTGTCCATTCGATGTGGGTTTGTAAGAGGAAAGTTAGATGGATGGCTATAAAAGTTGATTTGGAAAAAGCATATGGTAGGGTCAATTGGAACTATATGAAGGAAACTCTGGAAAATGTTGGATTTCGAACAGATAAGTTATGCTTATCATAAATTGTATTTCTTCCTTGTCCATGCAGATTATCTGGAATGGCTCATTAACAGATTCCTTTAAACTGACGATGAGAATTAGGCAGGGGGATCCATTCTCTTTATACTTGTTTGTGTTGGGTATGGAACGTCTTGGGAATATGATCCAAAATGCGGTGGTGGAAGGAAGGTGGAAACCTATAGAGATGGGAAAGGATAGTTCTAGTTTGTCACACCTATTCTTTGTAGTTGATTTAGTCTTTTTTTTTATCACGCTTCTATGGACCAAGCTTTATTGGTAAGAAGTATTTTGAATGATTATTGCATGTTGTCTGGACTTAAGATGAATGCTAAGAAAACTCACATTTTTTTATCATAACACTGATGATGATTTGGCTGTGAATATTAGTCGCACTATTGGATTCCAACACGTCAATGATTTGGGTCTCTATCTAGGCATTCCGCTTTTCTATCAACGTGTTACTAGGAGTACTTTCCAATTTATAATTGTTAAGGTTAAGAGTAGGTTTGTTGGGTTTTTGACAATGATAGATGAAGGTTAACAGAAGCTTAAGCAGCAATGCTATATGTTTGCTGGAGAAAATAAACAGAATCGGACTTAGAAAGCAAAAAATGAAAACAAAGAAAAGAGAGAGTTTTTGTTGAATGAATTTACTGATAATTTAATTAACAATTAAAAGATGGCATGATGCCAATACATATATCAGCAATATAGCTGATCAACATAAACAAATTTTACCTAATTATTACCTATTACCACTAAGTACATTGAAACTTATGAAAACATTGCTTGCACACATAGATATATTGATTTATCAATCCATCAGTACCTAATTACATCAAAAACAATATCAACTTAGTTCAAATCTGACTAAATTACAAAGCAATATTTAAGGTAACAAAACGAAATGAAATGCAATAGCAATATTGTGTTTCAGCAGCTGCATGATACTTCATGTGATGTAAGTGGAGCTTGATTTGCTTCTTCATACTTCATGTGGTGTAAATGCAGTATGCAGGCCAACTTCAACACTCCTCCTTGGCTTGCATGTTGCATACTCCCACTTTAGCTCTCAAATGCACGAATCTTGACACACTAAGGGGCTTTGTTAAGATATTAGCAAGCTGTTCCTCTGAACTGCAATGAATCAGTTTTACTTCTTGTGCTTGTTCCATTTCTCTAACAAAATGAAACTTGATCTTAAAGTGCTTTGTTCTTCCGTGGAACACTGGATTCTTTGCAATTGCAATAGCAGATTGGTTGTCACAATTGATCTCTGTTGCTTCCCTTTGGCGTAGATTCAAATCAGCCATGATTTTTCTTAGTCAAATGACTTGATTGACAGCACTAGCAGCTGCTACATATTCTGCTTCAGTAGTTGATTAAGCAACAACATTTTGCTTCTTTGAACTCCAGCAAAAATGGTGATCCAAGGGTAAAAACATACCCTAAGGTACTCTTCATGTCATCTATTGATCCAGCCCAATCACTATTAGCATAACCAACCAATTTTATATTTTCAGCTTTGCTAAACAACATTTCATAGCTCAGTGTACCTTTGATGTACCTGAGAACTCTTTTGGCAACTTGAAAGTGCTTCTCATTGTAGCAATACATGAATCTAGATAGCAGACTCACAGCAAACATGATGTCTGGTCTAGTGGCAGTCAGATATAGCAAACAACCTACCAAGCACCTACAGACAGATTCACTAACCTGCTCAAAGTCACATTGGCTCGATAATTTCTCTCCAATGGCAAATGGTGTGCTTGTTGCCTTGTAATTTTGCATGGAGAATTTGCTTAGAATTTTTGAGGCAAAAGCCTTCTGACTTAGGAAGACTCCATACTGTGTTTGAGTCACTTCTATACCAAGAAAGTAAGACATTTGCCCCAAATTTTACATCTTGAAAATCTGTTCCATCTTGACTTTGAAATCAGCCAGCAGTTCATGATGTCCTCTAGTTACTAGCATGTCATCAACATATAGAGACACTATCAGTTGAGTTTCACTACCTTGCTTCTTCACATACAAGGTAGGTGCACTGATGCTTCTTTCAAATCCAAGGCTAGCTAAGTAGCCATCCATCCTCCTATAGTAGGCTCTTGGTGCTTGTTTCAAGCGATACAAGGCTTTCTTCAGTTTGTAAACCTTGTCCTCTTCACCAACAGCTTTGAAACCTTCAGCCTGCTCAACATAAATCTCCTCATTAAGAAAACCATTGAGGAATACTGATTTTACATCAAGCTGATGAATTTTCCAATGCATGTCAAGCCTAGTTATTGGTGCAAAGGTCTCAAAGTAGTCAATGCCATACTTTTGGCTGAACCCTTTTACAACTAGCCTTGCTTTTATTTTGTTCAAGCTTCCATCAGCATTGTGCTTGGCTCGAAACACCTATTTCACCCTAATGACCTTTCTATTTTCTGGTCTCTTAACTAGCTACCAGGTCTGATTCTTTTCAATCATTCTAATTTCATCAGCCATTGCTTGTTTCCAACCTTGTTGAGCTTCAGCCTCTTCAAAATAGTTTGGTTCAACTGCAGCCACTTGAGCTCTTTCATAAATCTCAGCCAATGGTCTAGTGCCTCTGACTGGTTCATCATCTATGTCTAATTCAGGCTCATCTTGAACACATTCAATCTGGTCTGTTACCAGGTCTTCAGCAACATATTCTGGCTCATTTTTGTCCCAATTTCAACTTGAGAATCTTGAATTCTCATGAAAGACTACATCTCTGCTCACAAGCACTTTGTTACATGAAGGATCCAAGATTCTATAGCCCTTCTTCACACTACTATAGCCCATCAGGATGCCAGGTTAAGCCTTCTTGGCTAGCTTGTCTCTTTTTACTGCTAGAACATGAGCATAGCAAGTGCATCCAAAGACTCTTAGGTGAGCCAGTGATGGTTTGAACATAAAGCAGGCCTCGAATGGAGTTTTCTGAGCCAAAACCTTGATTGGGAGCCTGTTTTGGAGGTATACAGCAGTGTTAACTGCTTCAGCCTACAAGGTTTTGGGCAAATTTTTCTTAAATAGTAAACATCTGGCCATATCCATCAAACTTCTATTTTTTCTTTCACTAACACCATTCTGTTGAGGTGTGTAAGTGTTGGTGAGCTGGTGCTTGATGCTTGCTTCATCACAAAAGGATTGAAACTAAGCTGAGGTGTACTCAGTTCCACCATCAGACCTCAATATCTTCAGCTTGCAACATGTTTCTGTTTCTGCTGCAACCTTGAACTTCTAGAACACTGAGGCTACCTCATACTTATACTGGATGAAGTAGATCCAACAATACCTTGAGTAATCATCAATAAATAAGACAAAATACCTGCTGCCATTTAGAGACTGAGTCTTCATGGGACCAAACACATCAGTGTGCACCAGTTACAGTCTTTCAGAAGCTCTCCAGGCTTTGTTTGTAGGGAATGGTAGTCTAGCTTGTTTTCCTAACAAACACACTTCACAAACTTCTTCTTTTTCAACTGAATTGGTGAAGTTTTCAACCAAATTCCCTTTGGTCAGCTGAGTCAGTGATTTGTAGTTGGCATGGCGTAACCTTTTGTGCCACGGTTTGGATTCATCTTGAGTAGCTGTGTAGGCACTGTTTGAGCCTTTGTTCCAATTCACAACAAAGTTTTTGTCAACCATGGTCACTGACTTGAGCTTGGATCCACTTGGATCACTGATTAGGCACTTATTACCTTTGAACACCACTGAATATCCCTTTTCTAGTAACTAAGCTATGCTAAGTAAATTTCTGTCAATTTCTGGCACCAACAAGACATTTGTAACAAGTTTGGTACCTGTAGGAGTGTTTATCAGCACATCTCATTTGCTTTCAGCTTTAATGAAGTGTCCATTTCCAACTTTTACCCTTGTTTTGAAGCTTCTGTCAATTGACTTGAAGATAGCAGCATAAGGACTCATATGGTTTGTGCAACCACTATTTATCAACCATCCATTTATGGTCTTTTCTTTAGCAGCTGAGTAAGAAACTGCAAAGACTTGCTCTTCTTGGTCACTGCCCTCTTTTGCTACTTGAGCTTTAGCTCTTAACTGTTGAGATTGCTTTTGTCTCTGCTTGCCTTTGTTTCTGCAGACTTTCTCAGTATGGCCCATCTTTTTACAAAATTTTCACTGCACATCAGGCCTGAACCAACATACTTCACCCGGATGACTTAGCCTTCTGCAGTGTGGGCAGGGTGGATATCTTCTTACACCATCTGATCTATGCTTGCCTTTCCAGGTTTTCTTCCTTTTGTAGGTAGAGAAGCTCGAGGTTAGTCTACTTTTAGCTTAGAAGACACCTTCTTGAAGCTCCTCCAGTCTGCTGGCTCTCCTTTACTCTTGAGCATAAAGAGCATTGATCAGCTCTGTCAATGAGATGCTAGTCAGGTCCCTCGAGTCTTCAAGAGATGATATCTTTGCCTCATACCTTTCAGGTAATCTTGAGATCACCTTCTCCACAATTCTTGTTGCACTGAATTGTTCTCCAAGTAGCCTTATGCTTTTTACTATAGCCATAATTCTGTCTGAGTACTGCTTTACTCATCTTCAAGTTTTCAAAATCCCTTTACAAATTCATTAGTTATTGCTTTCTTGTTCTTTCAGTCATTTGGAACTCCCCCTTCAACTTATCCTAGGCCTGCTTTGGTGACTCACAAGCCATGATCCTTGTGAAGATCACATCTGACACACGGTAGGTCTTCATTTTGACAACCCAAATTTGGTAGCCCTCTCCATTAAAGACTGATGGTGTAGCTGGTGAAAAACTTGAGGAAGACATGGTTTTAAGGAATGAAAAAATAACAAGTCCACTAAGAATTGAGCTCTAGATACCAATTGTTGGGTTTTTGAAAATGATAGATAAATGTTAATAGAAGCTTAAGCAGCAATGATGTATGTTTGCTAGAGAAAATAAATAGAATCGGACTTGGAGAGAAAAAAATGAAAGCAAAGAAAAGAGAGAGTTTTTGTTGAATGAATTTGCTAATAATTTCATTAACAATTAAAAGATGGCATGATGCCAATACATATATCAACAATACAACTAGTCAACATAAACAAATTTTACCTAATCATTACCTACTATCATTAAATACATTGAAACTTATGAAAACATTGCTTGCACACATAGATATACTGATTTATCAATCCATTAGTACCTAATTACATCAAAAATAATATTAACTTAGTTGAAATCTGACTAAATTACAAAGCAATATTTAAGGTAACAAAACGAAATGAAATACAATAGCAGTTCTGTGCTTCAGCAGCTGCATGCATACTTCGTGTGCTGTAAATGTGGCTTGATCTGCTTCTTCATATTTCATGTGGTGTAAATGCGGTATGCAGGCCAACTTCAACACGGTTAAATGGGTGGGACCTTAAGATTTTGTCTATGGCAGTACAAGTTTCCCTTACTAAATCAGTTTTATTGGTGATCCCTAATTATTTTATGCAAACAACATTAATTCCTGTAGGAGTTTGTAATGAAATTGAGTGGCTTGCTTGTAGTTTTGTTTGGGGCTCATTCACTAGCACTCACAAGGCACATTTGGTTAAGTGGGATTCTTTATGCCAACCTTTAAATAGAGGTGGATTAGGGTTCCAAAAATTGGATAATCAAAATTGGTCATTGTTGAAATTGTCATTTAATGTTCTCATCAACAAAGATAAACTTTGGGTCAAGTTTTTGAAAGGAAAGTATAAAATAGGAAATGATTGTTAGACATCTATTAAATGGTCTTATTGTTTGTTTGTTTGGTAGCCTATAGTGAAGGTGTGAAGTCAACTCTATAACTACATTGCTTAGTCAATTATTAATGGGGCGCAGGTTCAGTTCTGGTATGATGCTTGGGTGTCAGATTTGCAGCCTCTAGTCACATACTGTAATTGAGAGATGGATCATATAAAAGACGTTAGGGTTCAAGACATGGTATTCTAGTGGAAATATAAATTGGGACCTTATTGCTACTTTTTTAAGTTATGATATCCTCTTACGCATTGTAGGAGTAAACCACCGAATGGCCAAGTTGGGAAAAACACGTGCATTTGGAGAGGTTCAAATATGGAACAATGTTTGGTTTTGAAAGCCTACACAACTTTCACTGAGAGTAAATAGGGACCTCTGAATAGTACTTGGAAATCTCTTTGGGGGTTCAGGATTCCACCGTAGGTTAAACAATTTCTATGGTTGGCAATGAAGGATCAAATTCTTACGAATAGTGAACGACAAAGGCAAGGGTTGTCCGATGATGATATTTGTCAACTTTGCGGTAGAAAGAACGAAACTACGTTGCTTGTACTCAAAGATTTCCAATGTTTGGGGACGGTCTAGCATTTTCTAATCCCAAAAAATAAACTTGCCAAGTTCTTTTCCCTCCCTCTTTGAGACTGATTAACCAAAAATTTGATAAATGATTTTACTGTTGTGTCTGAGATGGTGGATTGGGAGTCTCTTTTTGCAATCCTTTTTTGGGTTATTTGGAAGCAGAGAAATCTTGTCATATTTGGTGATAGCAACCTTTGTGTTGATAGCATCTTAATGCACGAATGGACTTAGGCGAATCATGTTAAAATATGATTTTAATTGGAACACCCGTAAAATTATTAGACCATAAAATCAATAATAAATCAAGATTGTATATAACTAATTTCTTGATAAAGTGAAATACAAAAATAAAATAGATAAATAAAAAAAGAAGAGAAAGGTTGAGTGATGTTAGAGAAAATTAAAATAAAAGAATATTGTGATATATTAATTTGACTCGTGGACTAAATTGTAAAGATTTGAAAAGTTTTAGGATTCAAGTATGATAATCCAAAATTTGAAGGGTTGAAATGTAAAAATGAGAAAAATTGAAGGACCAAAAGAGAAAATAACCCAACTTCTTATAACATGAAATTGGTGTGTAGGACCAAATTGAATAAGTACAAAAATATGAGGGAATAAATCATAATTTTACCAAAAGTGAAAAGATTTAATGATGAAATTTTGTAGAAACATGAAGGGTTAAATGGTCATTACCCAAAATAGATAATTATATGGTGTAATAATTAAAGAAGAAAAGTGATTAAATATGATTGGTTGAATATTTTATTATTTTATTATAAGGTATTTTATATTAAATTGAAATATTTTATTATGAGATATTTGCATGGAAACATGAAGAAAATTCTTCATGCTTCCAACGTCTCTTATATATTTACAAAGGGATTTTCATTTCTTTACAAATTGGTCCCTTACCATAAAATCTCAGTTTTTCTCCTAAATTCCTTGAAAATTCTCATTGCCACCCAAAAGGAGAAGTGAAGTAAATATACTAGAGAGTTAGAATATCATCTTGAAAGAAAGAAATTGAAAATGGAAGTGGAGAAAGTTGTGGAAAAAGTGAGGAGATTAAAGAGACAAGGTAAGTACTTCAAGAATTTTACTTTATTTAATTTTAATCAAAGTATAGATTATGCTAAATAGTTGAATTATTTATGAACAGGCTAATATTATATAATGAATTGATTTGATATATTGAAATTAAATTGTAAATTGTAAGAAGATTAATGTGTGAAATAAGTATTACGATAGAGAGCTTAAATAAATGTTTAGTGTTAGAGAATTAATTACAAAGTCTTTATTAAGGTGAAATTATAGTAAATAATGAATTTTCATGATGCTAAGGACTAAATTGTAAATTTGTGAAACTTAGAATTAAAATATTTGAAGTGAAGTGCATAGGATCGATATGTGATGTGATAAATTATAATGAATAATTTGATTAAAGTGTTATGTGATAGTGAAATTGAATGAAAAGTGAAACTAGAAGAACCATTATAATAATTCTTGAGTTTTTGTAATGTTAAGGACTAGATTGAAAAATAATTAGAAATGACTACAATTATTAAAAACATGATAAAGTGATTTTTAGTATAAATATTTATTATGTTTTAATATGTTCATAAAGTGAGAAAGAAGAAAATGTAATGAAAATATTTTAAACTATGAAAAGAAAGTGATATGAATTATAGTATATGTCGAAACCATTTTTTCTTTTAAGTTTGAAAAAATAGGGTCGACTTAAAAATGTGATGTGGAGTCGCCACTAACCTTTTTTTTATTTAGGTGTGATTGGATCACCTTAAAAAATTATTGGTCTACGAAATTAAATGACAAAAAGGGTTTGGGAGTCGGTTACGCGTGAAGAATGGTTAGCACCTTCGTACGCTCCAGAATGGGTACCAAATTGATTAGCTAGTGTCCTTGTATTGAAAACTTGAAAATAAAGGTTTGATATTTTTTAAAGAATGTTAATTAATTTTGAATTGAATCTCAAGATTCACTCGTTCCAAAAGAAATAAAAAAATCACATCCAACAAGTTAGAATATGACACATTTATACCTCGACACCGAGATTATCTTTGATTTTCAAAACATACAATTAAAAGGATATTTGATTATTTGGTTGAATGAAAATTCGACACCCAGCACGTTAGGGTGCAATTCCTCGAACTTTCAAACATCAAATATTGCCTTGTTTTTTTTAAAAAAACTTTTTAAATAAGCGATTTTAAAATTGACTCAAAATGTTTTTGTTTGGTTTGTTTGGATAAAAAATGAACAATTTTTCATAAATAAGTTGAAAATTTTAATCACAATACAATAATAAAAACAAAAGTATAATTGCGAACATAAAATAACAATATATATGGCAATAATGAAAACACAAAAGACCAAATTAGGGTTCATACAATGGTAACATATCATACACTATACAAATATTAACATTCAAGACTAATGAATTAAAAGACAGTTTAGAAAAATACTAAGCAATTTAACATAAATAAAATGCATCAAATTTTAAGACAAATAAAAAAATGAACAATATATAAAAATGAAAAATTATTTGAAATCATTAATATACAAACAACAAATTATGTATATAAATTTTAAAGTGAGTATTACATAAGAAGAAAATTAAATCAATAATATATAAAATAATATACATCAATAAAAATAAAGATTAAAAAATATGAGATAAAAGTATACAAATGAATTTTAAAATCAATATTATAAGAGGAAAACCAAAATACATAATATACAAAATAAAATATCAATCAAAATAAATAATTTTCATAAAGTAAAAAAGAATAATGTGAATGATATACATATCTTAAGAAATAATTTAATTTAAATAAAATATATAAAATGATATATAAGAGTATTTAAAAATATTATATAATTTTTAAATCAAAGAAGTATACATAAAAGAAAGTTTTAAAATGAACAAATTATATTAAAACAAGTTTAAAAAGATATACAAGTTAAAATAAAGAACTAGATAATCGGTAAAATATTCTAAAATTTCTAAAATATTATGTTAAAATAATTTTAAAAAATGAATAACGAATTAATTAAGAAAAATGAAATAAAATATATATATATATCGAAATAGAAAGGGGCTCCAATTGAAATGAAAAGAACAATTTTTAAACAAATAAAAACATGAAAATAGAAGGAACTTAAATAAAATGCGCATAAATGAATGAGGATTAAAATTGCAATATTCCCGTTTACGAAAACGCTGCCTATAGATTGGATCAAATTGGAATGGCGTGCAATTTACAGAGATCAATTAGAACATAAAGAAAGTGCATAATAGATCCAATCAAATAGCCGCACAAAAATCAAGGACTAGACGCGCAAATTATCCATTACCGCAGAAACTCGCGGATATTATAGATATCAGATCGGGTCGGGTTGGGGTGCTTTACACGGCGCCGTTTTGAGGCCACTTCATCCGGCTTCAAACGGCGTCATTTCACACAAGTTAAAAAGGAAATAATAACGTAAAAAATTAATCAGAAATTCGCCCCTCTTCTTTTGAAATAAAAAACCCTACCCCTGTTTTACCCCTTTCTTAGCCACATCAAAAGAAACCTCTCAACCATTGCTCCTCCACTGCAATCTGCGGTTGGTTGATGAAATAAGGGTCATTTGAATCTTCCCATTTGAACCAAATCAAAGCCTCAATGTTTTCGACCGCGAAGACCCTCTTTACTTCGATTTCGTCGAAGAAGATAAGACTCCGATGGCACACTCATGAAGGTAAACCTCTCACTTCCTTCTTTATTTTTCACGTGCAATCGAAAAATGAATCAAAAACCAAAAAGAAAAATAAATTGGAAGAAAAAAATGGAATCACTTTTGAATAAAATGATTTTTGATTTCTTATTCAGTATGCGTGCGTCTGTTCGTATATACAAAAAATGGGGATCCCCTTTTCAGTGATGGTATATGGCTTTTATAGCCTGATAAAAATGAAATACATGTTTTCCTCCTTTTTTCTACTGCATTCTACAATCTTCTCCTATATTGTTGCTTTCTGCTGCTTCTTTGTGTGCAAGTGGAGAAGGCCGTTACTGAGGCTGGGTGGCCCGAGTGCCTGGCTGGCGTGAGTTGCGGCGCACATGGGGTTCGACTGCTGCGGCGCTGGAGGGTTCCAGAAACCTCTAGGGTTTCTGGAAGGTGCTGAGCAGATTGTGTCATTCGGGCCTTGTTTGGCATTTGGGCTTCGGGTTTAGGAATTGGGTTTTGGTATTTGGGCTATTATTCGTTTTTATTTAATTTAATTTGGGTTTAAAATTAGTTTGGGCCGATTGGGTTTTGTTGTTTTGTAAATAAGGACTGTGGACATTTTTTATTGGATTTTATTTTATTTTATATTTTTGATTTTATTTAGATTATTTTTTGGTTTTAAATGGGCTAGGCGAAATGGGCCTATTGCAGTATATAAAGTGAAGATATACTTAAGTTTCCATGTAAGTTTTAATAGATTAAATAGAATAACAATCAAAAGCATAAGAATATAATAGCTTGATAAGTGAAATAAGAATTAAATGTTGATATAAGTGATAATAAGTAAAATTTTATTAAAACAATTTCAGACAACATCAGTAGTTCAACTTTGAAAATACACAAAAATTGTATAAATCGATTTAGAGGTTGAATTAAATATGAAATTAAAGCTTATTGAATCTAATTTAGTTAAAAATAGTGTAAGTAAAAGAATAGTAAATCATGAGATTGAATTTTTTGAGACAAGGTTAGAATGATTTCAAATTCTCTTGTTTTGACTTTGAAAAATTATTTTAAATTGCAAAAATGTTTATGAGATGAAATTTGTATGTTTAAAATATTGATGAGTCTACTTTTAAGGGAAACAAACGAAAACATTATATAAGTGTTGTACTGAAAGATAATTAATTTTTAGTGAAGAAGGGTAAAAATTGCCTAGCAACAGAACAAGGGGAAACTAAAACAATTTACTGTATTAATTTGCATAAGAGAAAATTTTAAAATTTTTATGATAAAAAGGTCATTGAGACTAGATTCAAAAACAACAAACATGTCTTAATTTGAAACACTGTAGATCAAGATATAAATAATTTAGTGACTGTTACTCAAGTGGATAATTTTGCTAAATTTATGTGAATAGTAAATTTAAAATCAATGTTGGATATAGGCATACAATACAAAAGCCATAAATTCTCATATAATTACATGTACATAAAAGATGAGAAATGGAGAGAAAGAGGAGGAGGAAAATAATAGAAGAGTGTGATGCTAAGAAATTATTAAAATGATAGAATTACTAATACATAAGAATGGTTTAAATGAATTGTTAAGACAGTAAGTGAATAATTGTAATATGATGCATTAATGGATTTATTTGTAAAACTTTGATACTTGTATTAATCTCATAAATTTGATCTAGAAACGTATGGTATAAAAATTGAAAATAGTTACATGTGAATGATATGTAGAGTGAAATTGGTAGAATTGTGGTATATAAATTTGATTGTAAGTGATACGGAACAATAGAATGGAAATCAATTGAACATAGAATCGACGTCACGAGGACAAGTTCACCATGTCGCGACGAGCGAAGATAGTGAGTGACGTCGCAATGAGGAATCCCCAACATTCCAACCACGGCTCGGGGTTTTGTAAACATTGTAATTTAGTCCTTATTCAATTACAAATTGTTACAAGAGATGTTGGAAGCTCAAATTAAATTTAGATAAATTTTTAAATTGAGTTATAAATATTAATTAATATTAATAGTGTAATTAAAATAACAAATGAATTGAATTTAATAATAGTTACTTTGGCAAGGAATGTAACACCTTGGGGAAATGATAATTTTGACCATTTTACCTCACTCTAAAAAAATTACTCTATTAATTCTAAAAATTTAAAAACGAACTCATGATCTGAGAAATTCTTGACTTTCTAATAAATTCAATATATCAAAATTTCTAGCTCCACCATCATGAATGAAGTCCCCATAATCTAATAGTAGAGAAATCAGAAAAATTCAAGATGTTACACATATCTTATACAAATCCCTATATTCAGTACCAAACATGCTATATATTTCTATTGACATGTCAATTACATCACAATTAAGTACCACTAATATACTAGAGCTATTAACAATTTCTCATATCATTTATAAATATTTGTGGAGTATGCCTCGCATTTCGGATGAAACAGAGCCGGCATCGAAACAAGGAAGAGATGACGTCCCGACAACACACCATGTCCCAACGAGAAGAACCCATCGTCTCGATGAGCCAAACGCGACGTCACAACGTGGCAACATGTTCCCCACTTGACCAAGTTTCTTCTCTTAGTTAAACTTTGCTATATTTTCCCAGATAAACTTTGATTACTTCAAGGATATTTTAGTATTATTAGAACTCTAATATTAGCCTATTTAAAGGGGCCATTGTGTCATTGTTTTGCAAGACAATTAAAGATGTAATACTACAGAGCTTTTCTCTTGGGGGTGACAAGATGTAGTCGCGTATGAGTTTTGGATAGAGTTTCGTGATAGCTATGGTGAGAATTTTGTTCCCCAATTAAGACTTTGTTTTCAGGGTTTGGGTGTGTAGGTTTAGTACATTTAAGTTTATTTTCTCCATGTTGTACTTTTATTTGTTTACTCATTTAGTGAAAAGCCTAAGCATCATTTCTCCGTGGTTTTTATCCTCTTCGGAGGAGTTTTTCACGTAAAATTTGTGTATTCGATCTTCTCCACTTTTCTTGTTCATTGTTTATAAGGGTCAATCCCAAACTATCTCAATTAACATAACATACATTCATTCCATTTATGATATCATCATCCACATCGATTCATAATATAGAGCAAACATACATATATGTACCATTCGTACTCAATCATCAATATCAGAGAGTAAATCTCAATAATTTATTTGTTATTTCACCATCCACGTTCTGTACTCAAGATTCAAGGTCACTCATTGAATCACTACTTAGTTTAGCATTTTCATTAATATACACATTTTGGTATGAGAACCGATTTTTCTCTACAAACCAATCCATACCTCAAACCTCTTTATTACTAAACATTTAACCATTTATTATTCCAACTAAATTTAAACATTAGATGTATTTCTACTTTTTTATTTAATCTACCATTTAAACACAACACAATGAAATTCCATGGAGTATTTACACTTATTAAGTTTGACAAAAGATAACCTCTTCCTACCCAAATTTCAACTATTATCACAAGTCTTGTCTAATCGTATACACATCACTAAATTATTTATATATCATTACATAAAATTAAAAGATTAAAATCCACTTGATGGCTTAGAAATTAGACTCAATTACCTCTCTTATAAAAATTTCAAAATTTAATAGCAATTTTTCCAAGGTTGTTAGGTAGCTTCAAGTTACCTTTACTAAAATATTTTTACTATCAATGCAAAACTCGAATACAACTTCCATTTATTTCTTTAAAAGCTAAATTCAATAAAATTTTCAACCATAGAGGATTCTAACTCAAATTCTACAATTTTTGATAAAGTTTTAAAGTTGCACCACTAGTGTTAAATCGCAACTGCAACTAGCTTATGTTACCATAATTAAACATGTTTAGACCAAATTCTTACTCTTATAAAAATTAATTACTAACATCATTGAAGTTGTAATTAAGATTTTCATAACTCAATAAAATTTATATTTTTCAGTCCAATTCTCAACCAATTATCATTTCATATACATATTATCACACTTAAGTACATTATAACAATCCATTGCTTGTCTACTAGTAATTTTTTTGCTCAAATTTCATTGCCTACTACTTGTTAATGATTTCATTTCTCAAAACCATTCAACTCATTGGCCATGCACAAGTCCTATATCATTTTGTCACTTCTAAAACACTCAATAAAAGCATTAGACATTTTCAAAAAAACACCAACATCAATATTTTATGGAAAAATGGAATTCAAGAGAGCACATAATTTATGAAGCTCAAAATTATCACTACTTACTAATCTCCCCTTCTTGATTTTTCCAATTTTTTAAACCTCTTTCTTTTTCAAATATATACACAAACACAAAAATTTCATACTAAAATGAGACAAAATATACTATGAACCCAAATTTTCTTCCTTAATTTTTTTCATACTTTCTTAACTTTCTTTGCATTTTCTTCCTCAAATCTTAGCTCTCTAAGGCTCAAACTAAGCTTATAAGGGTCTAGAAAGTGGAATTTCTCATGGTTTTTTAAGGATTATGCTAAGGTTTCAAGTGAGGGATTATCTGAAGAAGAAAATATGTGAAATGAGAGACTTTCTTTCCGATGCTGTTTGCACCAGGAAAATGGGGGTTACTATTGATATTTAATCCATGGCAAAATTTGATTTAAAAAAAAGTACAGTAGAAAGATGGTTTTAAAGGGTGGAGGGATACATCTCCATTTGATAATCACAAATTTTGAAATTACTGAGATTGCTCCGTAGGAGCTTGATTTTGAGACTGAATTTTGTGTCTTTTTTTCTTTGGGGTTGAATCTGGTTCATCCGGGTTGCATAGCAACCGGCACTGCATCATATCCAGCAAACGACATTGCAAATGCTTGCTTATCTCCATTACATGCTTTGTCATGCTTGTTACCCATAGTCGATCGTCTATGTTTTTCTCCAATTTCGTTTGCAGCATAGAAGGTGTTTGTTCTTCTTGCTGCCCATGAAAAACCAAAACACACATAATCTATCCTTAGTCATCATCAGATCAAATCATGGATACAACATGACATGGATCATCAAATCAGTAGTTTTGACGGCTAACCACTCTTGTAATGTCACCTATGTTACCCGAACTATTTTTCCCTATATTACTTGTGTCCGACGCACACTAGGACATGGATATGAGGGTACGATCTTCTAAGCATCAAGAAAAACTTGGAAAAAAATGAGCTTTGGATCCCATACACCCATATAAAGCAAGACTGGCAACTGTAGTGTGAATATCATCAAATCTACCACAAACCATGTTTTTCACTACTTTTAACAAGCAACAACACTTGTCACCTATGTTACCCAAACGTTTTTTTTTTTAAAACCTGTATTTGACACCTATGTGCGGCACATATTTGAAGATGGATATAAGGGAATGAATAAGATCCCCCAAGTATCTTTATGTGCCAAAAAAAGAAAAGAAGAGAGAGAGAGAGAGACCTCTGAACCTGATATTAAATGGTCTAGCAAATTGTTTCCATGGAAAAGAGTGGGAGGTGGCTTGCTGTGGGAAGCTGGAAAAGAAAGGAACGTAGCCATCCCCTTCCCCGGGTTGGAAGGCTGAGGATACTTTTGGAGCAAAGACACCTGGAATTGATGAGTAACTCTTTGATGGTTTGAGATGGGAAACAATGAGGACTGCTTAATCACAACCATATTAGTCAGTGCACCTGTTTGACAATTGAAACTGACATATAACTGGGGCTAAAATGAAGTAGCAGGAAAATATGGTTGAAAGATATCACTTCTTCAAAAGGCAGTAGGTGAAAAAGAAATGAAATGTTTAACATTTACCTTTTCTATTGTTGAATCTTCTAAGGACCACCCGGTTAATTGTATCCCATAGGCAGAATGTAAAATCCTCCGATGCAGATATCAGATGAAATCCACTAAAAGTCAATGCAGTTATAGATTCACTGCAAATAAGATTCCATTATTTAAGTCTCTTCATAGAATTTATATTTACATAGGTAAAAGGCAGTGAGTATTACTACAAGAACAACTCTAATGCCATATCAACAGAAGCCTTCAACAAAATTTAGTTATCCTGGAGAATTTAAGAAATTTCAAGCACCATACATTACACATTACTTGTGTACTTTTAGCACAAATGCTTGATCTTCCGTAGTAACGAAACAATCCTCAACTGCTCCAATGTCAAGCACAGTAACAAATATATTTCCATCTACACTACCAGAAAAAAGGAGCCGATCTAGCGGATGAAGAGCGATGGCTGTCACTGACATTGGATAAACTAATGTTTGTAAATGCCTTCCAGAAACTAGTTCCCAAACCTGCTAATACAGATTTTATCACCCTCTAATAAAAAAAGTTGCAATGCAGCAGAAAAAATAAATCGATTCTTGAATAGTAATGTCATGTTGACTGACCTTGCATGTTCCATCGAGAGAGCTTGATATAAAAATGGAACGAGCACCAGCGGACATAGTTACTAACCCAGTTATGGAAGAACTATGTTCTGATGAGTAATAGAGCAAAGAAGGTGAGCTTCCAGAATCTTCCACATCTACCAAACTTCAATCAAATTGGTTAGATTGAGGCATCAAATGTTAAAATTATTTATTGGAGCCATCAGCCGACTGGCAAAAAGCATAAAATTTTACCTAATCATAGACCAAACAGAGATGATTCCATCGGCACAACCAAAAAGAAGAAGTGAATCATCATCAGAGAAGACCACACACTTCAGTGATTTATGATGAGCATGCCATGTTCTCAGCAATCTTCCACTGGTAACCTGATCAATTTCATCATGTCATAAAAGTGCTGAGATAGTGCTTTCATTTGCCTTGACACTATAGCTTTTAGGTTTTAGCACTGAAATTAAAGAATTGATCGATACATACAAACAACCAACAGCATTTGCAGGTGGTCTAGATGATGACTATGTTTGTTCAAGGCACTATAGCTACCGAAATAAAAGTTACATGAATTGTATTCATCAGATGAAATGGAGGATTGGTTCTTCAACTATTCGCCCTTGTGGACAAAGAGGACAGATGAGAGTGGTTACCTACCTCCCAAAGATAAGCATTCCCGGAAGGAGCTCCACCTGCAATATATAAGCCATCTTTTGTGCAAGAAATGGGGCCCATTGCCTCCAATGTGTAGCTTCGCAATGGTGACTGAGGCTGGAGATAAGAGGGGATAAAAAGGATGTAAGAAGAAGTTTCTTATGGTATAACAGAGTTCGATTCTAGTACTAGTTCTTTTAGCATTTTTTTGAAGATATACAACAGCTTATGCATGGGACATTAAAGGGACATTCAGAAATGATACAGACTGAGCAGAACAAAGCCCTTTAATCACTAATGGTTTAATAAATTAGCTATCTAGCTATTTACCGGCAATCTATAGCTACTCAGACTCAGGTACGTAGCCGACATGGACATATTCAATTTTTAATCTTTTTTCCAAGAACATGAACGGTCTCCCCATACTCATGGCTAAAAATATGTCACATACAAGTATGGACAGGGAGATGTATACTTCAAGCGAAATGAAAAACCGGAGCAACATTGATCTACAGAATATCAGTTGCTTTCATCAAATTTCCAACAAGGACTTATGTATGTATACATGAATTGCAATACTAGAAACAATTTCAAATTCCATTTTATTTTTCTATTAGGAAAAGCAGGAAAGGGGGGGTTAAATTCAAAGATCAGGCAAAACAAAGGCAAGGTCAATTTAACTTGGGATTTGGGATTAAAAACAGGAAAATAGAGCAGTCACTGTGAGCATGAGTGAAGTTTGCATGTCACGCGTACTCTCACATAAAGGCATAAATGAAGAATCAAAATCTATCAATTGTAGAAAAATAAGTCCTCCATATCTCAAATAACTGTATGATGCCATTTCCAAAGACAAAGTTTGAGATCAGCTTATTGCCTTGTTCAATGGCCAAATAAAGATAGACCCACCACCAAAAGAGCCATGCCTGTTGCTTTGAGAAGCTACAATGAACTGGTTTCTCAAACAAAACAGCCCATGAGGAGCGGCAGCACAGGTGGGGATATGAAGGAGTTGTTCCCCAGTTTCCAAGTCCCACACGGTTATCCCAATACCCGTACTCTTATCACTACAAACCACTAATGCCTCCTTATTCATCTTTTCGCCCATCACCATTAATAATATAAAGGACTATCAACAGACATAAATGTATAAATACATGTATATATGGATATCTATAGAGGGAGAGATTGCAGAGGTTTGCGTTTAGAAAGGCAAGGGGTGGAAGATGCTTGGCTTTAACAAAAATGTGAAGAAGAGACAAAGTTAGTTTTGGGGGCAATATTTTGATTTTTGTTTTTTGGCACCTTCCTGTAAAGGAATTGGATTGATGCAGGTGTTGTCCATGCAATGTGTCAGGTGTTGGATTCACATTGATTGGGTGTATAGATTTAGGTATTTTTGTCAGAATATGAAAACCAAGTTAGGACAATGAGGAAGAGACGAATGTTCTAGAAGCACAAATTTTTCATTGTTTAGGTTTTTTTTACAAAAATAACCTTAAAAATTAATTATTTATTTAAATAACTTATTTTTTGATAAAATATAAAAATAACTCAAAATTTATAGTAAAATTGATAGAGTCAAAATGATTAACACCATTAACATGTCAAGTCAGTAATTTATATTAAAAATAATTTTTGAATAAACCATGTACAATAACATTATTTATATAAATATTAGAGAAATATTATAATTTTAAAAGCATAAGAAAAATTTTAACATTTTTATTTTTTTAATAGAGCTAAATAAAATTACGCCGTCAAATTTTAAAATTTAGCTCTTGACACTCTATTTCCTATTCAAACAGTTTAAGCCTAATTTTGTATTTTTTTTTTCCCTTTCACGTCAAATCAGTTTAAGGCCAATTATTTATTTATTTTTCCCTTTCACGTCAGATTCTTTGAATTGTCTTGTTACTTTTTCTTTCTTTTAAGTCTATATTTATTTACTTTTTTAAGTTTTTTATTTGTCCTTATTTATTTTATTTATTTGTTTATTATTAATTTTAAAAAATTAAAATGTATATTTGAAATATTTTATAATATATTTTTAAACTTTAAATATATATATTTGAAATTATTTTTTAAATTTTAGATATTATTTTTAAATTTTAAATATATTTTGAATAATATAAAATATTTAAATATTTTAAAGATATGAACTTTCAATTTTATTATTAATTTTATAATATTTTAAATGTATATTTTAAATATTTTTAAAATTTTACATACAATTTTTAAATTAGGATTTTTAATTGTTTTAAAGATATTCAAACCTTTTTTAAATTTTATTTAAAATTTTAAAAATAATATTTTATTTAAAAAGTGAAATTTGAATTATTTAGAAAAAAATTTGTTAAAAAATTATTTGTTAAAAAATATGACTTTATTTAAAATATATATATATTAAAAAGTAAAATTTAAATTTAAAAATTAAAAATATATTATAACTGGTCACATCGTGTTAGTGATATCAACTATGTGACCAGTCATTAACTTAATATTAATTAAAAAATATAAATGTTATATAAGGTGGGTTTGGTCTCCCTTCAAAAGGAAGGAAGAAAAGAGGAAAAAAAAGTAAGTTATTTATAATTTTATTTTGTATTTTTATATTTTATAGTTATTATAGTTGTAATAGCTCAAATTTTAGTTTAATCGAAACAGTAATTTTGATATCATAAATCTGACGAGAAAAATTTTATTTTTAATATATTTTTATGGTCTACAATTTTATGGAAAGATTTCGTAAAAATTTCTTTAAAAAATTTTGACATTTGAGCACTCAATTTAGTCAAAAAGACTAAATTGTAAAAAGTGCAAAAGTTGAGTTTTATATATTAGAGGTGTCAAATTGCTATGAGTTTTAAATTGGAGATCCTTAAAAGGAATTAGACCATTGGATAACTTGATGGACAAAAATAGGCATGAATAGGACAAAATTGAAAGGAAAGTCTTAAGAGTATTTTAGTCATTTAGTGTTTTAAATGAATAAAAAGACAAAATAAGAAAAAAAATCTGCTCATCTTTTGCAAGGGGGCTGCCGAAATTTACTTGATTCCATGGCTAAGGGTTTCAAGTTTTTTTTTAAACTTCATAGTAAGTGATTCCGAGCCCCGTTTTTAATGTTCATTGTATTTTTGAAATTCCGGTAACTTGGTTTAGCTATTTCTACCATTATTTTGAGCTAGAGTTTAATTTTAAAAATTGACCCATGTCGAATAATTGTGTATTTTGATGAATTATGGTAGATTATGCATGTCTATGATTAGAGAAACGAGTTTTGTTAGATGATTTTCGATGAAATCATATAAAAGGGGTTAAATTGTAAAAATTATAAATTGGTCATAAGTGTGTGAATTAGTGAGAATTTGAAGCTTCCAGAAAAGAGAAAAATGTTCAGCATGTAATGAAACATAAGAAAATCGAATAAAAATTATTTTACGAGTTTAGGGGTAAAAGTGTAATTTTTGAAAAGTTAAGGGTCAAAATTATAAATTTATCAAAATTTGATATGTGAATTGAATTGATTAGTGTGTTGATAAAGTGTATTAAATGAGTGTTAATTTGACATGTTAGATCAAGAAAACATGAAATTTGGACTAAGATCGGGGAAGAACAAAGCTGTGGGCTAAGTTGGGAAAATTAGCCGTTTCGGCATTTGAGGTAAGTCCGTGCGATTAAATGAGCATGATATTGATGTCATTGTTATTATACTTGAGAATCTATCTTGCCATGATTGTATTAAAGTTTATGTTGATGATATTGTATATGAGAAAGTGATGTCAAGTGTAAATAACATTTATGTGTAAATAATGCACTATTATGTTTAAATAAATTTATATATTGTTAAATTGTTACACATGTGATATTATGATTGTCATTACGAATATTTGATAGTTGCAAAATTAGTATGTGAAATGTGTATTGATTTGAGAAATGAAATTTTATGTATAAGTGATACTGAACAAATAAGTGAAATCTCGGTTGAACCTTAGGAATACTTTAGTGATAAGTGGTAGCTCTGGCTACATATCAGTGGTAGCTTCAGCTACATATCAGTGTGGCACTTATGTGCAAGATTTCATGTATCTTTTAGTATTCCAAATGGTTCAACGGGTAAATTGATGATACATAAGATGATAAAGCATGTAATTGTATATATAAGTAATGTGCAGGTATGCATGTAAGCATGAAATTATATGTACAAATGGTACAGGTATGTACGTAAATTTTATAAGTGTTGGTCTTATGATATTATGAGTTATTATCATTATAAAAGTGACCTTAAGTGAATCTTAGGAATAAGTAATTATGTTGATGATGTATGCATTTGGTTGAGAATCATTTATTAGGCTTTTGAGCCATATCAAATTGAGAGATAAGATGTTTAGTATATTTGTTTTATAATGCTTTGGATATTTGTGAAAACATAAAATGTTAGTGACACTCATGAAATCATTGTTATGCTAATTACAAGCTTAAGTCTTTGGTGTTATGTATGTTTAAATAGAAGTGATTGCAAAGAAAACATGAAAGAGTGAAATTAGCATCAAAACAGTTTAGACAGCAACAGTAATGTGAATTTGAAAAATCACCAAAAATAGGAGAAATGGAATTAGAAAGTGAATAAGATATAGAACTAAATCTTATTGTGTCTATTTTCATATGAAAGAAACATTGTAAGAAAAATAATTTTATATTCTGAAATATTTGAATTTTAGTGAGACAATGTCAGAATGAGTTTCGGAATCCCTTGTTTCAACTTTGGAAAATCATTAAAAATTGTACAAAAATAATTATAAGATATAAATTATATGCTTGAAATCTTAAATGAGTCTATTTTCATTAGAAATAAGTGGGAACAGTGTATAAAAACTGTAAAATGAGATAATTGATTTCTAGTGAAGAGAGGTCAGAACCGTTAGACAGTGTAACAGGGGAGAATTTAATGAATAAACTGTACTAATTAGCCAAACCAAAAATTCTGAAAATTTTATGGTAAGAAGATATATGAATATAGTGTCAAGAAAAATTAGCGGAACTTAATTTGGAGTTCCGTAGCTCCAGATATAAATAATTTAGTAACTGTGACTCGAGAAAATAGCTTGACTGGAATATGAGTAAAGATGCAAAATGGGTTGTATTACCATGAGAAACAAGGGGATAATTTTTTTTATTTTTATTTTCATACAGTCTTATTAAGCTATAAAGCTTACTCCTTCCCTTCCTTTCCTTTAGTGTTTTCAGGTTAGCTCGGGGTTGGAAATCGTCGGAGGCAGCATCACACTATCAAGTTGCTACCTTTGGTATAATGAAGCATATATTAGAAATTTCAAGTGAGTGACATGCATAGGGATTTAGTTGATTGACATGCATTATTTTGCTTTGGCCAAATGTGTAGGTTTATATTAAGTTATATGCATATGGCCATGAGATTTGGCTTATATTGATTATGGCTTGTAAGTCGAGTTATTCATGTTATATCTTAATGTTTATAATGTGATTATGTTTGTTTGTCATGTATGGTTAGTAATATGACATAAGTGCTTGATGATAAGTTGGTAACCATATTATAATGGTAACAGTGGTCATCAAAATAACAAGTCATATGAGGGGGAAATATGAAATCTAGACTTGGTATTGCATGAATGTGTATGTTTAAGTCTGGTAATGCTTCATACCCTGTTTCGGTGTCGGACGTGGGTAAGGGGTGTTATAGTAATATAGTAATTAATTATATTGTATTTATGTTTTTTTATATTATGCAGATATCAAAATGTCTTTGGAAGCAAATACGGATCACACTACATCGAGAATCAACGAAACATTAAAATTAATTTATAAATTAAATAAAAAATCGTTTTAGTTTCGGTTTTTTTTTTTTTTTTGCTAAGTGCTATTTTGCTCAACATGTTTTGATTGCATGAAACTAATCTCTATTTAGTTGTTATTATTCTTTTTAACTACTTTCTTGCATGAAATTAATCTCTACAAGTTAATTATAATTTTTTAATTTTAGTACACATTTATAAATTTATATATTAATTTTTTAATATGACGACCTTTCTTCTTAATTTTACTGTTTTCTATGCTTGGTTCCATTTATAGGGTACAAAAAGTTATATTTGTCTTTAACGAGTGATTTTTTAAATTAAAAGTTCTCGTATATAAGATAAATTTTTGAGTTTGAATATGCCTAGCTTATATTATATGTAAAACTCTATGTATTGTTATATATATCAAGTCAATAAAATAAGTTTTTTTATTTTTACCCATACGACATATAGTTTTTAGGACATTATTATTATTTTTATGTACTATTTGTAGTTATATAATTGCCTTTAGTTTTAATGATTAACTATGATTAGGGCATAATAATCACATTTGATTTCTCGTGTTATTATTAATATTTTATGACAAATCTTCATTCTATTATTAATATTTTATTACTTATTTAATTTAATTCTATTATTAATATTTTATTACTTATTTAATTTAACTTAAATAAAAATACTTAGAATGACTACGTTAGTATAGTATAAATGTGATATTTTGTTTTCTCAACTTTTCAATTTTACTCTTCAATATATAACTTTATATTTAAATTATATAGATAATTAATTTATCATACTTTTATAAAAAAAATTTATCATACAGGATGGGTATCGGGTTTTGAGGTCTTGGTTTCATTTTCCCAAGTACGATTCGGACGAGCAGATTATGCCATACCTACAGTTGGCGGGATTTGGGGACGTCGTATTGATCCGGAGGTTTGACCTGAGGGCGAACTTAATATATGCATTGGCTGAGCAGTGGTGTATAGAGACCCACACCTTCATTATGTCGTGCGAGGAGTGCACCATCACATTGGAAGACGTCGTTATGCAACTTGGGTTACGAGTTAACGGTGCTGTGGTCACGGGTCGAAGCAAAGTGTTAGAACCTTCAGTACTATGCCACAGATTACTTGGATGGTCCCCAAGTGATGGGGAACAAAATTTCACATGCTTGACATTGGCATGGTTGAGAGCAAATTTTAAGGAGTTATCGAGCATTGCCACTGAGCACAAGGTGATGTGTGTTGTTCGAGCCTATATTATGCAGCTGATCGGAAGGGTACTCATGCCGAACAACACGTCTAATAAGGTCGACTTAAAGTACTTGCCTCTATTGGAGGATTTTTCTAGTGCCGTTAGTTACAGCTGGGGATCGACAGTGTTGGCCGTATTGTACTATGAGCTATACCGAGCAACAAAACATGGGGTTAATAACATGGTGGTTTATGCAGGTCTGTTTGTAGTCTCGGGCTTTATCTTGGATGCGATCTGGTGCATTTCAAGCAACAAAACATGGGGTTAATAACATGTACTCCACCCCGCCTCAGGCCACATTCGATCCAGTTGCCAATCCTCCTGATGTGTATAGTACACACTTGAACGAACCCCAAGTTATTAACCACAAATTTTGTTGCTCAAAACAGACTCAAACTGCATCCTGTATAAAGCTTGAGACTGCAGCACACCCAGACAACCAGCCATGTTACTAACCCCATGTTTTGTTGCTCGGCAAAGCTCATAGTACAATATGGCCAACACTACCGATCCCCAGCTGTAACTACCGGCACGAGAAAAATCCTTTAATAGAGGCAAGAACTTTAAGTAGACCCTATTAGATGTGTTGTTCGGCATAAGTACCCCCCGATCAGCTGCATAATATAGGCTCAAGCAGCACACATCACCTCGTGCTCAGTGGCAGTGCTCGATAACTCCTTAAAATTTGCTCTCAACCATGCCAATGTCAAGCATGTGAAATTCTGTTCACCATCACTAGGGGACCGTCCAAGTAATCTGTGGCATAGTACTGAAGGTTCCAACATTTTAATTCGACCCATGACCACAGAACCGTCAACTTGTAACCCAAGTTCCATAGCGACGTCTTCCAATGTGATAGTGCACTCCCCGCACGACATAATGAAGGTGTGGGTCTCTGTACACCACCGCTCCACCAAGGTGGATATTAAGTTCGCCCTCAGGTCAAACCTCCAGATCAATGCGATGTCCTCAAATCCCGCCAATTGTAGGTATGGCATGATCCGCTCGTCCGGATCGTACTTGGGAAAATGAAACCGCGACCTCAAAACCCGATACCTATCCTGTATGGTAAATTTTTTATAAAAATATGATAAATCAATTATCTATATAATTTAAACATAAAATTATATATTAAAGAGTAAAATTGAAAGGTTGAGAAAACAAAATTATAGTATTTTTATTTAAGTTAAATTAAATAAGTAATAAAATATTAATAATAAAATGAAGATGTCATAAAATATTAATAATAACATATAAAAATCAAATGTGATTATTATGCCTTAATCATAGTTAAGCATTAAAACTAAAGGCAACTATATAACTACAAAAAGTACATAAAAATAATAATAATGTCCTAAAAACTATAGGTGGTATGGGTAAATATAAAATACTTATTTTTATTGAATTGATATATATAATAATACATAGAGTTTTACATATAATATAAACTAGACATATTCAAACTCAAAATTTATCTTACATACGAGAACTTTTATAAAAAAAATTTCACTAGTTAAAGATAAATATAACTTTTTGTACCCTACAAATGGAACCAAACACAAAAAATTAAGCGAAAGGTCGTCATATTAAAAATTAATATATAAATTTATGAATGTGTACTAAAATTATAATTAACACGTAGAGATTAATTTCATGTAATAAAATAGTTAAAAATGAATAATAACAACTAAATAGAGATTAATTTCATGCAATCAAAACATGTTGAGCAAAGTAACGCTTAGTAAGAAAAACGAGAAACTAAAATGATTTTTTATTTAATTTATAATTAATTTTATTATTTTGTTGATCTTTGATAAGTGTGATCCGTATTTGTTCCGTAAAATATTTTAATATCTGTATAATATAAAAAACATAAATACAATATAATTAATTATTATGTTACAATAACTATAAAATATAAAATTATAAATAATTTACTTTTTTTTCTCTTTTCTTTCTTCCTTCTAAAGGGGACCAAACCCCATCTTATATAATATTCATATTTTTTAATTAATATTTAGGTGAACGAGTTGTCATATTGTTGATATCACTGACACAAGTGACCAATTACAATATATTTTTAATTTTTAATTTAAAATTTTACTTTTTAATATATATTTTAAATAAAGTCATATTTTTAACAAATAAATCCTTTATTAACAAATATTTTTTAATTTTTTCTAATTAATTCAAATTTCACTTTTTAAATAAAATATTATTTTTAAAATTTTAAATAAAATTTTAAAAAGGTTTGAATATCTTTAAAATAATTAAAAATCATAATTTAAAAATTATATGTAAAATTAAAAATATTTAAAATATACATTTAAAATATTATAAAATTAATTATAAATTTGAAAGGTTATATCTTTAAAATATTTAAATATTTTATATTATTAAAAATATATTTAAAATTTTAAAAATAATTTTAAATATATATATTTAAAATTTAAAAAATATTACAAAACATTTCAAATATACATTTTAAATTTTTTAAAATCAATAATAAACAAATAAATAAAATAAATAAGGACACATAAAACTTAAAAAAGTAAATAAATATAAACTTAAAAAGAAGGAAAAAAGTAATAAGACAATTCAAAGAATCTGACGGGAAAGGGGAAAAAAAAAAAAAAAATTGGCCTTAAACGGTTTGAATAGGGAAATAGGGTGTCAACAGTTTAATTTTTAAAATGTGGTGGCGCCAATTTATTTGGCTCCGCTAAAAATACGTAAAATTGTTAAAGCCCTTTTTATACTTTCAAACATTAAAGTATTTTTCTATATTTATATAAGTGGTGTCATTCTATATGGCTCCACCAAAAAATTAATTTTTTAATGTAGATTGCTAACGTGATATGTTGGTGGCGCTAAACACTTTTGCTCCACTAATTTTACTGTAAATTTTGGGTTATTTTCGTATTTTATTAAAAAAATAAGTTATTTAAATAATTAATTAATTTTTTAAGGTTATTTTTATAAAAAAGCCCATTGTTTGGTTTCATTTTGGCTTTTTTATTAAAATAACCCAAATAAATTAATTAATTATCAAAATAACCCACCTTTTTAATAAAATACCAAAATAACCTAAAAGCTACAGTAAAATTAGGTGGAGCCAAATTAAATGGCTCCACCAACTTACCACGTTAGCATAGGGGATAAAAAATAATTTTTTGGTGGAGCCATATTGAATGGCTCCGCATGTATAAAATATAAGGAAAATACTGTAAAATCTAGAAAATTAGGGGGCCTTTAAAATAATTTCTCAATTTTTAGTGGAGCCATTTGAAATGGCGCCACCACCCCTCCTGCCAGCTTTTTTTTTATTTTATCTTTTTTTATCTTTTTCCTGTTTTTGAAAAGTTTGGGACCTTAAAAACAATTTTCCCTTTTTTGGTGGAGTCATTTAAAATGGCGCCACCACCCTCCTGACACCTTTCTTTTTGGCTTTTTCTTTTTTTTTTTTACTTCTATATTATTTTTTATATTATTTTGTTTATTTAATACATATTATTAATTTTAAAAAATTTGTAATGTGTATTTAAAACATTTTATAATCTATTTTAAAATTTTAAATATTATTTTAAATAATTTTTTAACTTTAGATATATATTTTTTAATTATAATTAAAAAGTAAAAAATTTTAAACTTGAAAAAAGTAAAAAAACATAATATTTAAAATAATTAAAAATATATATCTAAAGTTAAAAATTATTTAAAATAATATTTAAAATTTTAAAAATATATTATAAAACGTTTTAAATCCACATTATAATTTTTTTAAAATTAATAATATGCATTAAATAAATAAAATAAAATAAGAAAATAATATAAAGGTTAAAAAAGAAAAAGAAAAGCCAAAAAAAAAGTATCAGAGGGGTGTTGCCATTTCAAATGGCTCCACCAAAAAAAGAAAAATTACTTTTAAGGCCCCAAATTTTTTAAAAACAGGAAAAAATAAAAAAAATTAAAAAAAAACTCACATGAGAGGTAGTGACGCCATTTCAAATGAGTCCACCAAAAAATTATTTTTTCTCCTATACTGACGTGACAAGTTGGTGAAGCCATTTAATTTAGCTCCACCTAATTTTACTGTAATTTTTGGGTTATTTTGGTATTTTATTAAAAAAGTGTATTATTTTGATAATTAATTTATTTATTTAGATTATTTTAATAAAAAAGCCTTTCATTTTTGAATCGTCAGATGTTCGTTACTTATGTTGAATATTTTTGGTTGGAAAACATATCAACGTCGTTAAAAGCTGACAAACAACAGTGGTTACAAAAGGTAGGTCCGAACAAAAGACCAAAGGTCCAAAAAGATAATAGCTCTAAAACATATCAAAAACATCGAGGAAGGCAAATCAAAGAGGTGGAATCCAGAGAGGAAGGTAACCCCATCGGATGAAACAACCATGAGAGTGAGTCATGCGTAAGTTTCGACTTCACAAGTGGTCGAGAAAACACCACGCAACAACATCCATTTGATATACACCAGAGCCAGGACAAAAGAAAACAAAAACAATAAAGCATGGCTAAAACAGAGTCAAAGAGATCAGGAGGTGTCATTCTCTAGTTCTTGAACAACAGAACAAGGAATCAGTTTCAGACCGGATGGTAGGAGTCCACCTCCTCGATACAAGGCTTAGAAGACACTATAGCAAGGGCTTCACACCATCCCATGGCTGTTGAAAATTCCTCGAGCTCCATGGTTGGTCGGATAGTATGCAGATGGTATGAGGACTCCTTGTAGCCAATCTAGAAATTTTTAGCAAGCACAACATTACGAATTTTTTCTTGTTTAACTTTAAATTTTAAAACAATCAGTTTTCTTTAACTGGAGTATGCTTCTTTTTTCCTTAGTTTTCACCATGGAAAGTATCCCTCCATTCCTTAATAAGTTTCGAGAAACCCATATTTGGGTTCAGCTGTTTTGGACTTTCAATAGCGACATCAATGATGGTATCCAATCCAACCAGGCCAACGAAGCCATAAATTTCAAGATCCACATTAAGACTTCCCCATTAGTAATTTTAAACTTATATTTCTCAAGGATGGGCTCCAAGACCCATACTTGGCCTTTTGTGGCCATGTGAAAAATCTAGGCCCAATGAAGTTCGTATGCGTATGAAGTCAGGGTCACTTATACCACCCTCGTCCGTCCTGACATCTAAGGTAGATAAAGATGCTATCAAAATATATACGAACAAGAAATTTTGGAATTATTTAAAAATTCAAACTTTAAAATATTTTTATAAAATAACCAAATCAAGTTTAGGGCAATTAAAAGACTTTAGAAATAATTTAAAATATTTAAAAGTGGTTCAAGCATGATCGAAAGTGTTTAGGACCCAAATTAGATCTCGAAAAGTCAAAACAACTCAAAGCAGTGTAGTGGTCAGGGTAAAGCACTAGGGTATTGGTACATCTAGGGAGTTGTATCAATGTAACTACTTGACACTATAACATTTTGTTCACTGTCTAACTTGTTGCGGTATCATAGGTCAAGTATCACTACTAAGGGCCCCTGGAGCAAAAATTAAACCTCTAACTCACTTGTTTTGATACATGGAAGCTTGGTATCAGAACTTCGACACAGGGAACTCAAAAATCAAGCTTAAAACACTACAAACACCTTCTAATACACCTCCAATCTTGGAATACATAGATCATGCTTAAAAATTATTCAAATACATGCAAAAATCATCCTCAAAACATGTTGGAACACAGTAAATTTAAAGTGCAGTTTTACTGCAACTGCACATGTCAGTTGTAATATTTATAGTGTTACAATAGAACACCAAAGTATTTCAAGGATCGAACCCGAAAGAGTCGGCGATTTAATAATTTCTATTCAAAAATACATGTAAGAAAGGAGTCTAATTAGCTATTCACTAATTGCTATAGTACGGCAAAGTATAAACAGAGATTTTCAACATTAACTTCTAAATTAACTATCCTAAGGACTAAATGGTAACGATTGTAAAAGTACTAAAAATTCACAAATAACTAACAATCGGGTGTTGGTTACCTTTGATGTGGTTCATTAATCTTTGAACTAAGGTCTTAAACTGCTTGAAATCCCAAAATGGCTCCATTTTACCTCTCGATCTCAATTTTATCAAGTTAGATAAATTAATCCAGATTATCTCTCGATCTCACCGATTAACCTAGGACTAATGAATTGGTGCCCAACAAGATCTCCTCTTAGTCTCACTTGCCTAGATGTTCCATTAAGTTCATCAATCCTAAGTTTTTAGATTCATTCAATTAATCCAATTTATTGCAATTTAGTCTCTTTTCTAAAAATCAACTTACCCACATCTCTATTAACCAACCCCTTCGAAGTTTAGTTATCCATGTTAAAAACTGAGTAAGCAACCATAAAAATCAAAACTTTAACAGTAAAAAACATAAACCCTAAGGAAAACATAAAAGTTAAGATGTTTACTCTTTAAAACTTACAAGAAAGATAAATGGAAGCATCTAACAGTGAAATCTAAAGCTAGGAATATAAAAGGAACAACCTTTAACTGATTAAACATAAAAGAAACAGAAATGCATTAAACTTAAAGCTGAAAATGTCCTTACAAGAAAAGGGAAAAGGATTAAAGTCGTAAATAAACCTAGTTACAATTATAATTAACCTAACTAATAACCATTAACACTAAGAAGAACAAGAAAATGTGTAGGAAAAGTAAACCCTAAGATATGGAAAAGAAAACTACTCTAAACCTAAACTAAAAGATGAAAGAAAACTACACTAAATAGCTTTCTAAACCTAAACTACAGCGTCATCTTTTTCTCTCAGCCAAGAGTGGCTTTTAATATCTGATTTCTAACCCAAAAATGTTACCTAAAGTGCCCTTAAACATTGGCTTTTGATTAGTGCTTTGGGTGGACAAACTCTGCCCTTGATTTCATTTTTTTGTCCCCACACGGTAAGGGGTATCGCGATATCCTAATCAGTCCACTCAAAGGGTGTTGTCATAAGGTGGGTATCACGATACCCTAAGGGGATATCGCGATACCCTTATAGCTTGGTCCCAAATCTTCTCCATTTTGAGTCTGTTGATGGTATTGCAATATCCTAGCTCCGGTATCGTGATGCCACTACTTGTGGCTTGAATTCCACTCCATTTGGGTCGCCTATATGTCCCTATAACACTCAAACAAATGTTAGGGTCCCCAATGGCATAATTGGCCATTTTGGATCATAAAATAGCACAAAATGGCATAAAATGCATTAAGCCTTTATTAAAAATAAAAAAATAAAAATTAAGCAAAAACTACGAAAAAGACCTTGAAAACAAGCTCGTTAAGTGCAATGGAAGCCTAATTTGATATGTCAAGTTGTGGCAGATCATCCACCATACATCACTGGTTCGCAACGGAATGTGCAAGTGTATACAGTCATTATCAAGTAATAAATAAGTAAAAGAGTTATTGTCTCCATGTGGTCTGTATCTGTTAATCAGATAATTGCAAAATTATGAACTTACAAGTTGGTAAAAAAAACACAATAATTTGGGGTGATAGGTGTTAAAAATTAATTAATTAACTAGATGCAAATTAATCCCAAATGCAAATAAGATGAAATAAAATGCAAAGTGACGGTTTAGTAGCAATTTCACAAGTTTATAAACAATAACATGAATAAGCTAGAATAATTACAACACTTGACTCAATTCATTCTTATCATGTTTAACAATGTTCCGGAAAAAAATCCATGGCAACTCGATCATTCATTAAGTTGGAATATGATATAAGTTCTTTCGAAGTCTTATACTTAGAAAAACATGTATATTTCTATGTTCATATTTAACTAAGGTTCCTTATAATTTATGTGAAGTAACATGGACAGATCATGTTTGAAACAATTTAATCACACAAACCTAAAGTTATGCAAGGTAATAGAGCCCTCTCGAGTTATTACGAACCTTTAATTTAATCGGATCAGCATCTAAATTAAACAAGCACCTTCCAATTATTGTGTCCATTAATAGCCATCTAATTAGGATTGATCAACTAATTCTAATGCATTCAAACATGTTTTAATGCATGAATACATAAATGATTTTAATTGAAAGCATGAACAACTGAGGAACAGAACATTATAAACATGAATCAAATGAATTCTATCAAATCATTGCAATCATTCTAGCTAAAACAAAATTAAGTCATTATCGTTAATGGAAAAACAATTAAATAATTTGCAATCATATTTGAATAATTAAGAACAAAAATAAAGAAAAAGGAAGAAGGAACTATTGATGATTTTGTCGATTTTCCGAAGACCGATCGTGGTGGCTTCCTCTAATTCTCGTGATTACTCCTTCGCAAACTGCTCCTCAAGGTGGCCGACCAAGAGAGCTTTTCTCAAGGGAAATGCTAGTTAAAGGGAAATGGGGAAATGGATGGCTTATGTGTGGAAGAGAGGAAAGAAAGATGAGAGAAATGTGATAGAAATGTGAATTGAGGGATGAATGAAATGTGAGATGGGTGGTGGTTTTTATACTAGAGGAATGAATTGGGAGTTTGCTAAAAATAGCATAGAAATCCCTTAGATTTCTCCATTGCTTAGCCAGCTATAAAGTGTGGAGAGAGGGTTGAGTGGTTGCTTGATTTTATGTATGAATCATGCAAAGGGTTGGATGGTTTTCAAAGGTTAAGTTGGGGGCTGATTTCTGATTTTTTTACATATGCAAGGATCTTCAATTCAAATATTCCAAAGCTAATTTGGGTTGATTTTCATGCCTCAATCGATTTGGGCTCTTCTTCCCCTTGTTGGACTATTTTGACAACCCAACTAGCTAGCAGACTAGCCTTTCTCAACAACCAACTTTCTAATGGGCTTGATTAATTTTTCTGGGTCAAAATTGTTGTGTTGCCATCCACATCGAATGGATATTAGCTCATTTCCATGTGTGTCTTGGCTACCACATTTATTTAATTCAGTGGTCCAACTGCAGCAAATTGAGCAAACAAAAATTACATGTAACATAAAATAGTAAAATTATGTAAAATTAATACTTAATTTTATAAAATTACACACTTTACTAAAATTATGCCCAATTTCTAAATATGAACTAAAATAACTCAATTAGCTGTCCACATACTCAAAATTTGCATAGATTATGAGTAAAAAGGTGTTTGAAAAACCTATATATTTTAGACGTATCAATCACATTGATAAATCGAAAAAGTAACATATTTTAATCCCACATTTAGTATGCTTTTGGATAATTTAGCCATTGATTTATGTAAAAAGGTTCTTTTAATCCTTTCTTTTCATGTTTATACTCAGGAAAGCACCCGAGGACGAAAAGAACGGGAAACGAACTTAAAACGGGCCAATTTGGGCCAAAGAGGAAATCGACACGGCCTGGACTTCAAGCCACACGGCCGTGCCTCGTCAAATTACTTCACATGGCCATGCCACGATTTACACGGCCGTGCCTCATCGACAAAAGTCCAACACGGTCTGGCCACGACTTACACGGGCGTGTGCCATGGGCGTGCCCCTGCCACGGGAATGAGCAATTTCACTCGAATTTGGATGCTTGAAGCCAAAGAAACATACTCCTAAGTCTACTTAAACACCTTAATAGTAATTCTACATGAAGGAGGTACTTAGGAGCCAAGTAAAACATCTAAAGAGCCTATATAAACAACCCAAGGCAGCCGTTCTAAAAGAAGGAGGTTTTGGGTAGAGTTTTCTGCCAGAGCTTTTATTTAGGGAATTACTCGAAGATAGCCAGTTAATCCATCTCAAGAAGCCAGAGTTCTACTGAAGACAGAGGATCTCCTCTTCAATTCCTTCAGGGGGTTTTAGGGATTTCTTATGTTTTGTTTTATCTTTTCTCTTGAGATGTTTTCTTATTTTGTTATGAACTAAACCCTTCAGATACCTGAAGGGGATGAAACCTATGATGGATTTTGTTATTTGATTTCTAAATTATATGATAAGTACTTAGTTTGTTCTTATTATGTTGCTTAATTTAATCTAATGTGCTTAGGTGGAGGAGAAATAGACCCTGCCTAAGAGTAGATCTAGCATAATTAAGCGGAGTTGATCGCACGCCTAGAGATAGGGTGACGAGATTTTACCGGATTAGGGTGAAACCTAATATGGGAGTCCATTGATCGATTCTTCGCTTCCTTAGGGGTTATTATAAGAGAACGAGAGTTCCACTAATTAACCTAAGGTTAGACGTTATTCACCTCGAGAGAGGGTTTAATATAGGTTAGGGAGTCTCACGGATAAAGCTAAGTAAAGAAGTCGTATGAATTAAAAGTTAGATAACAAGAGAAGTCATAGGTGGATTCTTCCTGAGGGTATCGTTGTAATCAACTGAGTTTTTCCACAGTCTTTTCCCAAAGTTTCATTCTTTTGTCTTTACATCTAGTTTAGTTTTTTATTAGTTTTTTAGATTAATAAACCAATCACTCCATATTTTAGGCTAAATAATAGAAAGAAAGTGAGTAGTAGTACTTTTAGGATCCTTTGGGTTCGATAAAATAATCTTACCTAAACTATACTATTGTTCGATAGGTGCACTTGCCTCAATTGTTGTCATAGTTAGTCTACAGGTTCGATCATTCTTTATAAATATTAAAACTCGACTGTTTGACACGATCACACATACATGAAATTATTGAAAACATATTAATTCTTCAAGAATTCATTCAAGATTAGTTTAATTTTCATCCAAGTATTGCCCATATAAAAAAAGAGCTATGCCTGCATTCTTAGCAAGTATTCATAAAATAAAAAAGTTTAAACTACTCAAATGAGCTTCCAACCTCCATGAATCAAGGTAAATCTTCAAGTACTAATGGTATATGAAACTAACACATGTAAAAATGCTTGATACCCTACATGCCAAGATTTACATATATGCTAATTTCATACACTCGAAGTCTTGACAATAATGTGAGATCCGAAGTCAAGTCAGGCTTTAAGAACTCAAAATAAAATCTACGCTCAAAAAACAACAAACAGTGCGTAAGCATAAAATGCCTAGTAAGTTCAAACGAAAAAAAAAAAACTATACTCATCTTGCCTTGGTGTGGGCATACCACGCATACATTATGATAACAAGATTATAAATTAACATAGAATAAAGACATGATAAAATTAAAATCCTACAAATAAGATTGATTTGACGAGAAACACATGGCTCAAATATGTACAATCAAAATTAGTATGACATTCTTATTCCTTATCACAAGATATCAAAACATGTTTCATAATTAATCCATATAAAGCATACTTGTCACAGGTCACAAATCAAAGCTCGTGATGAATGAGCACAAAAAGTCCCATGGAGGTCAACTAATTAAATGGGGCTCATTTGACGCACTTGAACTAGTTCGATTCGTGGAACATATGAAGAAGCCCATCTACTTAAAGCCTTGGTAGCCTAGTGGAACACTCTAATAAAATTAGAGTTAACATAGTGAATATTGTAAATCCTAAGGGATAATATTGTATAGAGTTTAAATCCCTTAAAACTTTCATATTATAAGTATGCTTTAATCTTGATCGTTGATGTAATTTAAACTGTACCATTGGATCTTGAGGAGCTCAACAATAAATAAAGGTAATCCACCTCATTTGTAATCATCCCATTCATAGTTATTGAGTATATTTGAGAGCATTTACTCAAACACGTTGTGTGTATTACTTTCTTGTGGCTTTTTTGTTCGATTTGAGCTCCTTTGTCTTTTAAGTTGCTTCTACTTTATTTCGATGCCTTAAAGAATTTCCCTTGAAGAATTCTTACTTTCAAGAGATAGACTGACTTAGGCAGATTTGAAGCAAATGAATCACCTAAGGCTACGCGATTTTCTAGACTAAAGTTGTAGCCCATAAACATGATTCATAACTAATCCATATAAAGCGTACTTGCACATTCATAAAGTTTACATTCTTAATAAACATATTAAGTTTCACTAGTATATTATAAACGGAATTTCAACATTCTTTCCCAATGTAACCTTGGAAAAATATAACTCGAACATATAGGAATCCAACAAACACTAAAGAGCTCATAAGAGCTTACTTCACTAGAACACTAAAAGGCATTTAAGTGCAAAGTCACCAAACATCTAATGTAATAGCTCGTTTTCAGTGAAATCGGAACAGTGATTTCGAGACCAAAAATCTGAGTCCGTAAGGAAAATTATTTTACTATTATTGCATGGTCTGCATTATGATAGGAATGTCGTATAATAATTTCGTTAATAAAATTTTACCGATTACATGTTTAATTTGATAAAGGACCAAATTGCATAAAAGCAAAAGTTGAGTTCTAGTAGCTATAGGAATCAAATAGATATAGAATTCAAAATTGGAGGTCCTTATATGGAAAATAGACCATTAAGAGGGGTTAGTAGATAAGTATGATGATTCATCGACGGAAAATTAATTCAAGAAAAGGACCAAATTGGAAAGTGAAATAATAAAAGATGATAAATGCTAAAATAATGAAAATATCATCATATTATCATCTTTCCCAAATAAAAATACATGGAAACCCTAGCTAAGAGAAGAGAACTCAAGCAAGTTGTTTTGGATCAATTAGGTATGGATTCTTATCCCCTTTTTGGTAATTTTTATATTTTCGTGATCGTAATAGCTTAATCTTGCTATCTCGAGGATTAATTTATAAATTTATCAAAGTATTAAAGTTTTTCCATGGATGATTATGCATGAATTATGAAATTTATGGTAGAAAATGAAAGGTTGTTGATAGATAAACAACTTTTGTAAAGTGAATTTTGATGAAATTGTGATTTAGGGACTAAACTATAGAGATGTAAAATTTATGGGAAAATTATAAATTTTATGAATTACAGTGGCTGCAAATTTTTCATTTAAAAATCGGTTAGGCTTGGAATAAGGGTTAAATTGCATGAATTTCATTGTTTCCAAACCTAGGGACAAAATCAAAATTAATTAAAAGTATATAGGCAAAATGGTAATTTTGCCTAAGATATGAATTGAATATGAATTGTATTAAATTGAGCTAAATTTACTCGTATATATTGAATAGACCAAATACGGAGCTAGATCGAGGTAAAGAAAAAGCAACGGGTTAGTAGCATACAATTTCATGAATATTGTCGAGGTAAGTTCGTGTAACTAAATTGTGTATATTTATATGTTTAAATTGAATGTTATTGATCGTTGGTCTAAAAGTATTAAAATTTATATAATGAACGAGCCTAGAAACTAATTGTGACAAAAATTGAGGCAAGCGCACCTATCGAATAGTAGTATAGTTTAGTGGCAAGACCGGAATGTCGAACTCAAGGGAATCAAAAGTACTAATACTAACTTTCTTTTTATTATTTAGCCTAAGAATTAAGGGAATTGTTATCTAATCTAAAATTAACTAACTACTACGCTAAAGATGCTAAGACACAGAGAATGAATTGAGGAAAATACTTTTGGAAAAAACCAATTGATTAAGACAATACCCGAGGAAGAATCCACCTAGACTTCACTTGTTATTTAACTCGAACTGCATTTATTTATTCACTTGACTTGATCCATAGGATTTCCTAATTTATATTAATACCTCTCTCGAGGCTACTAACATCTAACCCTAGGTTGATTAATTGAAACCTCTTTCTAATTAAAACCCCTAGAATTGCATTAACTCGATCTATGGACTCCCATATTAGGTTTGACCCTAATCTGGTATATTTTCATCATCCTTTCTCTAAGGTTGCGATCAACTCCGCTTAACTATGCTAGATCTACTCTTAAATAGGGAATATTCCTCCACTGTCAAAGCACATCAATACTTGAATCAATATATTGAAATATCAAAACAAGAATTAAGAACACATAATTAAGAACAAATCAAGTATTTATCATATAGTTCAAAAAATAATAACAAGACTCGTCTTAAGTTTCATCCCCCTTAAGTATTTGAGGGGTTTAGTTCATAATCATCAAAGAATACATCTCAGAAGAAAATATAAAACAAAACATAAGAAAAACCCTAAAACCCCCTGAAGGAAATTGAAGGGAAGATCTTCCGTCTTGAGTATGACTCCGGCTTCTTGAGATGAATCAACTGGCTTTCTTCGAGTAAATCCCACAATTCGGCCTCTCTGGCTTGGCTCCTCGGCCTACCTGAACCGCCCTTTGAAGGTTGGCCTATAGGGTGTTTATATAGGCTTTTGGAATGTCTTTCTTTGCCTCTAAGTATCTTAATCTGAATGGAATTAAAACAGGTCATGGCAAGGACACGCCCATGCGGCACAGCCGTGTAATTCAAGTCCAGGCCGTGTTCGGGTCTACTTAAGAGGCACGGCCGTGTGGCTTGGGCCCAAGCCGTGTGTAATTCGTACTTTGGCCCATTTTCTCCATTTTTGGCCCGTTTCTCGTTCTTTTCATCCTCCGGTGCTCTCCTAAGTATAAGGCATGAAATTAAAGGATTAGGAGCACCAAATTCCATAATTCAGGGAATAAATCATCCAAAAGTATGCTACATATGGGATTAAAATATGTATATATTACGGTTTATCAAATACCCCCACACTTAAGCATTTGCTTGTCCTCAAGCAAAATTCTCAACTCACAGTTAAAATGAACTTTCTTAATTCATAATATTAATCAATAATGTTTCATCATAATTCATAGATAATTTATACATTGATAATGTAAGTAAAAAGAGTCCTAAAGATTCAAGCAATCAAAGTCATAGTTTTTGTAGCATGAAAATATAGGTGTTTCCCTTTACCTAAATAATTACATTTAATTCAAAATTGACAAGAGTTGACATCCTCACTAAATATTCACTCAAATCACTCAAAGTTTTTAAGGTTCAAAATTAAGCACTCAATAGTCAATGTGAAAAGTTAATCCCATAGGCTTGCATGAAAATCAAATCTCCACCACTATAAAATGAAATGATACACAGATCAAAAAGTCTTTAAAAAGGGTTGTAACGGGGCTTAGGTTAAAGGTGTGGATAAATGATGAATTAGAGGGTTAAAATCGAGATTGAATTGACAATTTACCTAACTAGAAAAATGAACTAATCCTGAATAATTACATCAATTGAAAACTTGTAATACTAATAATATGAGCTTCTTTTTCAAGATGTGGAATTTAAACGTATAAGCTCACTTAATTATAGAACAAATAATGAATATACTTTGATTTTTTTTAAGAATAAATATTTACATTAATAAGAAAGAACTTATAGAACCTAGTTAGGCAACTGTTCAAAATCAAATCTCGACAAAAAGGGAGTCAACAAAATTAACGGGATATTAACAAAAAGTTTTTGGTTAATATTGAAGGTAAATCAAAGAAAGGTTGTTACGATCAACGGGGTTTACTAGTGGTTAATTATGAGGGTAGGCTTTTAGTGGAGTAAGTGGGTTAAATCCTAAATGCCTTTATCCTCTCAGTATATCAAATCAATAATGTGGTCTTGACATGTATAATCGAAGCAAGTTCTAGAATAACAAATCAATGTTGACACACTCATAATCAATAAAGTGAGAAAGAAAAGAATATATGCTCTAAAAGGCTCAAAATCTCACAAAAATTATGGGTTTTTGATATCAACTTTGTAAATTTCAAACTTCAAGGTAAAAATTAGATTCAAGTAGACAACCTAGCAAAATTTTAATTTTTGAAAATAGACTCATCATGCTTGATTCTCAAGTCTCCTAAAGTTTAAATCATCACTATACAATTATCAATGACTTAATCCAAAACATATCAATAAAAATCATGAATCAAAGGAAATTTCATTCTAATAGTAAAAATGAGGAAATTTACTTAAGAACAAGACATCAATCAGGAATTTGAGAATAATGCAAAAAGTTAGGAACTTTTCAAAATAAAATTCACCCCCCACACTTAAGATATACATTGCCCTCAATGTAAAAAGATATATATGTAATCATAAGAGATAGGGAGAAGTGAAACTTCCTGATTTTTGGATGGATTCCTTGAGTCAGAGGTGTGGAAACATGATTCGGAGATGAAAGATATTGGAAGAGGCATGGGATGTTTTCCTCAGTATAGATAGTTTTTCCAAAGTGCTATTTTAGTGTTTTCAACTGCGAGAAAATCATTAGGTTCTTCAGAATAGAAGGATTACTCAAATTTTGTCAAAAGATGCAAATTGGGTAATAGTTAATATGGAGTCTAAAAATAATTGAAATAAAGATATGTCAAAAAATAAGAATAAAGAGAAAAGTACAATTAAAGTAATTCTTTTAGAAAAAAATAAAAATAACATAAACATATGGGGAGAAAAGGACTCAAAAGTCCTCATCGCCAAACGGCTCGCGAGGTGGAGGCGGCGATGAAATGTGAAAATACTGACATATCTGATGGAGAGTAGCATCGATGTGATCGAAGCGCTGGAAGCAGTGCTGCTCGAATAGTGTTAGTCGCTCAAATATATCTGAAAGAGAAGCTACCGCATGAACTAGGCGATGACTCGGTGGTGGCCTCTCGTGTGGTGGGGGGACATTATCAAGAATGTCCTCAAGATCCTCCTCTTCAGTGGTATGGGCTAGACGATATTGGGGAGGGTTGGTCCCATGGCGATGCTTGATCATCCGCATGTTTATCATTGTTGAGATGCCCTATGGAGACATCTGGCCTATCAAGGTGAGCGAGGCTGATTGTGCTGCGCTATTGAGGAGACCAAGTGTCTCGCTATGCGTGTCACATAGGGTCTTATGGAAATGACCCCCTTACGATACCACTCTGTCTGATGCTGGATGGCGAGAGCGATGAAGTAGGCAATGTCAAAGACATGCCCGTTCGCCATGCACTATAGAAGTAGGTGTCATGAGTGTTAACTACCCCGGTGCTCTCTCGCCTTCCTGTCAATGTATGAGCTAAGATGGCGTGTAAGTACCTCAAGGATGGGGCGAAAGCTGTCACCTTAGGGCGGCTAGCGTCATAGGTGGCCGTGGTGGGGGCTATATTATTCCAACATTTTGTCGGGGAGTTATGGATATGGCGATGGAGGTCCTCGAGATCATATTCCCTCATGAACTCGTTTGTGTAGAGTCCAAGAGCAACTCCAAATTATAGGACACTCAGTTTACGTATGATGCCTCCGAGACAGAATTGGATTGTGTCAGGATCATCATGGTGCATCATCACCATTTGGAGGTGAAATGTGGAACAGAGCTCCAAAGTGAGCTCTAGGTTTGTGGGCTCGATGATCTCAAAGAATTGTCCCAATGGGTCAGTGGTTAGGAGGGCTCGTACGTCGTTAGCTAGTTGGATCTACTCCAAAGCGGTCCAATCAATGCACCTCCCCAAGCCAAGGGGTCGTGCGCGAAGTATCTGAAAAATGTCTTTCTAGGATCCTGGAGGGAATCGAAGAAATGGGTGTCGTCCTTCGACGGAGGCACTAGATGATGTTGCACCGGGTCCCTTTCATTTTTTGAATGTGGGGACGGCGATTTTCTTACCACGTGAAGATGACATTACGTATATGAAAATGTAAGCAATTCTCAATAAATCACATACTATTGCCATCCAACAAGTATTATCCCATTATATTCTTACCGGCAAGAAAAATGATATTTATTTTTGATAGTTCATTACTAAACAAGAAAGGCATGATAAACTAGCAATTAAAATAGGATTAGCAATCTAAATAATAAGATTAAAAAAAATTATAAACTAAAGAAACGAGAAATAATAGCAATGAGAATCATGCAAAATAAAATGAAGGGATGAAAGGGAGGTAACCAGTAGAGAGCGGTGGTCAGAGCACGGGCATGGTGATGGCGCGCGGACGTGTCGTTCTTACACGGTCGTGTATTGCATGTGTTGTGTGTGGATGAGAAGAGAAAGAGAGAGAAGGGAGAGGGGAATGAGGGGAAGTGAAGGGAGGAGAGGAAAGGGGGTGCTGGTGGCCGGGATGGGGAGGGAGGGGAGGAGGATTTGGGGATGCTTGGAGGAAACAACTAGGGTTGGGGGTTAGGAAAGAAGATGAATAGGAGGGGGTTTAAATAGGAAATCGGTTACATGAGCAGGGGCCACGCTCATGTTTTATTTGTTTGGGCAGTGTATTTCGAGAATTTTAAATTTAGGCGCATTTGAATTGTGTCCCACGCCCATGTTACTTGGGCGTGCTGAGCCACACAGCCATTTAGCACGACCGTGTACTGTCTCGTTCGCTTCTCCCACGCCCGTGCAAAGGGTCCTACGCCCGTGTTCGTAAATCAGTGTCATCCACGGCCTTAGAGCATAGACATGTCGAACGCCCGTGTCCTTTACTCAGTGTTGGCCACAGTTTAGATACACGGGCATGTCGTACGCCCATGTCTATTAATTAGTATCGGCCACGGTCGAATCAGACGGGCATGTGGATTTATCGCAGCCCGTGTTCGTTAGGCAGTTTCGACCACAGTCACGTCCTACGGCCGTGGCGATTAGTCAGAGCCCGTGTCTTGGGGAAAATTTTCATCCTGTTTTTGCACAATCTCCGCCACGCCCATGTACCCATTCGTGGTGTCCACACAGCCACGGCCACGCCCGTGTGCAAGGCTATGTGGTAGGAAAACCTGCGTTTTATTAAATTGGTTTATTTGTAGTTAAGTGCTAAAGATCGAAAATATGATATTAGTGAAGTTAGTGCTCGGGTTGCCTCCCGAGAAGCGCTCGTTTAAAGTCTTAAGCTAGACTTACCCTGTTTTCATTTCTAAATGAAGGTTCATAGAGCTGAAGCTCTTTTCTCATATCCCTAAAATCTTCACCATTATAAATTTTCAGTCGCTGACCATTTACCTTGAATGTGCCACGAGTTGGATAAGTTACCTCGATTGTGCCGTAGGGAAAAATAGTTTTGATTACGAATGGACCTGACCATCTTGATTTCAGCTTTCCAGGAAACAATTTGAGCCTTAAATTGTATAGCAGGACTAAATCTCCTACTTTGAATTACTTCGTTTGCTTTAAACGAGCATCATGGCGTCGCTTTGTTGCCTCTTTATATAGTCGTGAGTTCTCATAGGCATTAGCTCGCTATTCATCTAGCTCGTTCAACTGCATCATCCTCTTCTCACCTGTAGTTTTAAGATCGTAATTTAAGAATTTTATAGCCCAAAAAGCTTTGTGCTCTAACTCAAATGGTAGATGACAACTTTTTCCGTAGACAAGTTTGTATGGGGATGTTCCTATGGGAGTTTTAAACGCTGTTCTATAGGCCCATAAAGCATCGTTTACTTCTAATGCCCAATCTTTCCTATTTGATTCAACTATTTTCTCTAGAATATGCTTAAACTCTCGATTTTCTACTTCCACTTGTCTACTGGTTTGAGGGTGATAAGGGGTAGATGTTCTGTGGTGGACTCCATATTTCTTTAAGACCTTGTCAAATTGAATATTACAAAAATGAGTACCCCTATCACTAGTAATTGCTCTGAGTGTTCCAAATCGAGAGAAGAGTTTCTTAAGAAATTTCACTACCATTCTGGCATCATTAGTGGGTAAAGCTTGAGCTTCCACCCATTTTGACATATAGTCTACTACTACTAGGATGTATTTATTCCCAAATGAGCTAGGGAATGGGCTCATAAAATCAATACCCCATACATCAAAAATTTTGCATGGTAGCATGTATGTTTTGGGCATTTCATCGCGTTTAGAGATATTACCTATTCTCTGACATCTATCGCATGAAGCAATATACCTGTTAGCGTTTTTGAACAAGGTAGGCCAATAAAATCTTGATTCGAGCATTTTGTGTGCTGTCCTGATCCTACTGTAATGTTCTTCTGAAGGTCCTGAATGGCAATGTTCTAAGATTTTGCTTGCTTCTGCTTTTGTAACACATTTCTGAATTATTTGATCTGCACATATACAGAAAAGAAAAGGATTTTCCCAAAAATAGTTTTTTGCATCAGCAAAGAATCGCTTCTTTTGATGACGTGTTAACCTTTTTGGTAAGATGTTAGTAGCTAAGTAATTTGCAATGTCTACGAACCAGGGTACCTCGGAGTTAGATATAGTGAATAGTTACTCTTCAGGAAACGAGTCTTTTATCTCACTCTCATCTAGTTCTTTAATGTGTGGATTTTCAAGCCTAGAAAGATGATCTGCTGCAAGATTTTTAGCTCCTTTCTTATTTTGAATTTCCAAATCAAATTCCTATAAGAGTAAAATCCACAGCTAATATCAAATACTGTCTAAATTTGTCAAATGCAAAAACCACAGCTAGCAATTCTTTTTCTATGGTGGTGTAGTTTTCTTGTGCGGCCATCAATGTTTTGCTAGCATAATAAATTGGCTGAAAATGCTTGTCTCTCTGCTATCCCAAAACTGCACCTACTGCAAAATCACTCGCATCACACATTAGTTCAAAGGGTAAGTTCCAATTAGGTGCAATTATTATTGGGACATTTATTAATTTATTTCTAAGGGTGTTAAAAACATCTAAACATTCCTGATCAAAATCGAAAGGCACATCCTTTTCTAGTAGTTTTCTTAAAGGCTTAGCTATTTTAGAAAAATTCTTAATAAATCTTCTATAAAATCCAAAATGTCCTAAAAAGCTTCGAATAGCCTTAACTGAACTAGGAGGAGGTAATTTTTCTATAGTTTCAAACTTTACATTATCAACCTCAATCCCTTTACTAGAAATTTTATGTCCTAAAACAATCCCCTCTTGAACCATAAAGTGACACTTTTCCTAATTTAGCACAAGGTTCATTTCCTCACATCTCATTAGAACTCGTTTTAGATTTTTAAGGCAAAGATGGAAAGATTTACCAAATACCGAAAAGTCGTCCATAAATACCTCCATAATATCTTCTACAAGTTCATCAAAGATGGCCAGCATGCAGCGCTGAAAAGTAACAGGAGCATTACATAATCCAAAAGGCATTCTACGATAAGCAAACGTATCGTATGGACATGTAAATATTGTCTTTTCTTGATCCTCAGGGGCTATTGGGATTTGGAAATAGCCGGTGAGTCCGTCCAGAAAGTAGTAGTACATATGTCCAGATAATCTTTCTAACATCTGATCAATAAAAGGGTAAAGGGAAGTAACCTTTTCTGGTGGCGTCATTCAACTTTCTATAGTTAATACAGACTCTCCAACCTGTGATTGTTCTTGTAGGAATCAATTCATTATTTTCGTTGGCTACAACAGTCATGCCTCCTTTCTTTGGAATGACCTGCACAGGACTTACCCAAGTACTGTCAGAAGTAGGATAAATTATTCCAGCATCTAGAAGTTTAATTACCTCAGCTTTAACAACTTTTTTCCGTTGGGATTCAATCGTCTTTGAGGTTGTACACATGGTTTATACTTATCTTCCATTAAAATTTGTGGGTGCAAAATGATGGACTTATTCCTTTAATGTTAGAAATTTTCCAAGCTATGACTCTTTTATGTTCTCTTAGTACCTTTAGCAACTCGTTTTTCTCTTCAGCTTCCAGTTCTGAAGAGATGATTACTGGTAGCATAGAATTATCCCCGAGAAATACATATTCTAAGTGATTTGGCAACTGTTTTAATTCCAATTTTGGTGGTTCATCAATAGAGGGCTTTTGTTTTAGTTTGTTATTGATTTCAATGCCCTCTTCTTTCTTTTGTCTAGAGGAAGATGTATTAGAATTCAACTCATCGGTATCATCATCTACCCCCTCACATTGGGTAAGACACAGTTCCATCATGTCGTCATGTACAATTTCCTGCAAAGAATCTTGGATAAAATGATCAATGGTATCAATAAAATAATAGGAATCATCTTGTTCTCTAGAATATCGCATAGCATCGTAAATTTGAAAAATAATTTCCTCGTCGCCTACCCTTAGCGCAAGTTTACCATCACCTACATCAATAATAGCCCTAGTAAAAAGGGGTGCCCCAAAATTAAAGGTACCTCAACATCCTCATCCATGTCGAGCACAACAAAATCAACAGGGAATATAAATTTATCAAATTTTACCAAAATATCTTCAATAATTCCCCTAGGATATTTAACAGATCTGTCAGCTAACTGAATACTCATCCTAATTAGTTTTGGTCCCCCAAGACCAAGTTGCTTAAACATTTTATAAGGCATTAAATTAATACTGGCACCTAGGTCAGCTAGTGCTTTCTTTATATTTAAACTACCAATTAAAAAGGGAATAGTGAAACTTCCTGGATCTTTCAATTTGGTTGGTAGCTTATTTTGGAGGATGGCTGAACATTCTTCATTAAGTTCCACTATTGATATCTCTTCAAACTTTCTTTTATTTGTTAGAAGCTCTGTTAGGAATTTTGCGTACGTTGGCATATGCGAAATAGCCTCAACAAAAGGTAAGTTAATATGTAACTGTTTAAAAAGTTCAAGAAATTTACCGTATTGTGCGTCTAAGCGATCTTTCTTCAACTTTGCCGGATATGGGATCGGTGGCTTAAATTCTTCACATACCGATGTTACATTCTTGATTTCCTCACTTTTGTCCTTATTAGTTTCTTATGGCATCTTCTTTTCTGCTTCAACCAATTCCTTTAACCACCCCACGAAAAATTTGGATGGTTCCTAAAACCTGCATTGTAAGTGTTACTATAAGGGTTATTTTGAGGTCGAGGATTAGTACCCATATAATTTATCTGCTCATTTTTCATGCCATGTCCGAGGGGTGGGTACTCAAGATTCGCCACACCTCCTAGGTTTGAATCACAATGCATTACTAGGAGTACCTGCGAAGAACCACACAAAACATTAATCTTTTTATTTAACATCTCTACCTGATTTGATAGCATAGTCACTGCGTCAAGGTTGAAAACACTGGCGGCTTTTGTTGGCCTTGTCCTTATGACTTGCCACTGATAGTTATTCAATGACATCTCTTCGATGAATTCGTAGGCAGCCTCAGGTGTTTTGTTATTCAAGGTTCCACCGGCGGTTGAATCAATCAATTGTCTGGTTGAAGGGTTCACACCATTGTAGAAGGTTTGAACCTGAAGCCACAAAGGTAGCCCATGGTGAGGGTACCTTCTCAATAGATCTTTGTATCTCTCCCATGCATCAAAAAGTGTCTCTAAATCCATCTGCACAAAAGAAGAGATATTATTCCTTAACTTAGCCGTTTTAACTGGCGAAAAATATTTTAACAAAAATTTTTCGGTCATTTGTTCCCATGTAGTGATTGATCCTTGTGGTAGAGAATTCAACCACTGTTTAGCTTTATTCCTCAAAGAAAAGGGAAATAACCGAAGATGAATGGCATCATCAGAAACGCCATTTATTTTGAAAGTGTCCCAAAATTCTAGGAAATTCACTAAGTGATTATTTGGATCTTCATCCTGTAAACCATCTAACTGAACAAATTGTTGTATCATCTGAATTGTGTTAGATTTCAGTTCAAAATTATTTGCAGCAATAGCAGGTCTAACAATACTTGACTCAGTTCCTGTTAAATTAGGTTTAGCATAATCATACATAGTACGAGGAGTAGGATTTTGATTCACCGGGTTTGCGGCAACTACAGGAGGTAGCAGATTGTTATCAGCCATCTCTTCGATAGTATTGGTTTCTTCTTCTTGCTCTTCTTCTATGTAATTTAAGCTTCGCCTTATTTCTCTACGATTTCTGCGAACAGTACCTTCAATATCACTGTCGTAAATTAATGGTCTTGTCGAGTTCCTTCTAGTCATAAACTAGAATACCTGCCAGAAGCAAAGAAGAAAATTTAGAAAAGTGAAAATAAAATTCAATTGCCAAAAATTAAAATATGGCTAAAGTAATAAAAATTAAGCATTCTTAATATTTCAGCTCCTTGGAAACGGTGCCAAAAACTTGATCGTTGGTCTGAAAGTCTTAAAATTTATATAATGAATGATCGAGCCTAGAAACTAATTGTGACAATGATTGAGGCAAGCGCACATATCGAACAGTAGTATAGTTTAGTGGTAAGACCGGAATGTCGAACCCATTGGAACCAAAAGTACTAATACTAACTTTCTTTTTATTATTTAGCCTAAAAATTAAGGGAATTGTTATATAATCTAAAATTAACTAACTACTAGGCTAAAGATGCTAAGACGTAGAGAACGAATTAGGGAAAATACTTTTGGTAAAAACCAATTGATTAAGACTATACCCGAGGAAGAATTCACCTAGACTTCACTTGTTATTTAACTCTGAATCAGATGATTTATTCACTTGACTTGATCCATAGGATTCCTTAATTTATACTAATACCTCTCTCGAGGCTACTAACGTCTAACCCTAGGTTGATTGATTGAAATCTCTTTCTAATAAAAACCCCTAGAATTACATTAACTCGATCTATGGACTCGCATATTAGGTTTGACCCTAATCTGGCAGATTTTCATCATCCTATCTCTAGGGTTGCGATCAACTCCGCTTAACTGTGCTAGATCTACTCTTAAATAGGGAATATTCCTCCTCTACCTAAGTGCATCAATCCTTGAATCAATATCTTGAAATATCAAAACAAGAATTAAGAACACATAATTAAGAACAAATTAAGTATTTATCATATAGTTCAGAAAACAATAACAAGATCCGTCTTAGGTTTCATCCCCCTCAGGTATTTTAGAGGTTTAGTTCATAATCATAAAAGAATACATCTCAGAAGAAAATATAAAACAAAACATAATAAAAACCCTAAAACCCCCTGAAGGAAATTGAAGCGAAGATCTTCCGTCTTGAGTATGACTCCGGCTTCTTGATATGAATCAACTGGCTTTCTTCGAGTGAATCCTACAATTCTGGCCCTCTGGCTTGGCTCCTCGAACCTACCTGAACCGCCCTTTGAAGGTTGGCCTCTAGGGTGTTTATATAGGCTTTTGGAATGACTTTCTTTGCCTCTAAGTATCATAATTCGAATGGAATTAAAACAGGTCATGGCAAGGACATGCCCATGTGGCACGACCGTGTAATTTGAGTCGAGGCCGTGTTTGGGTCTGCTTAAGAGGCACGACCGTATGGCTTGGGCCCAGGCCGTGTGCAATTCGTACTTTGGCCCATTTTCTCTATTTTCGACCCATTTATCGTTATTTTGATCCTCCGGTGCTCTCCTAAGTATAAAACATGAAATTAAAGGATTAGAAGCACCAAATTCCACAATTCAGGGAATAAATCATCCAAAAGTATGCTAAATGTAGGATTAAAATATGTACATATTACGGTTTATCAGTTATGTATGTGTATTTTATAATTTACATGTATAAAAATCGATCACATATTCGATAATGCTCGATAAGTATTAAGTCCTGATTGAATAAATGAAATTTGATGGATACAGGGTTCCCGAATTGGTTGTGGTCCTTCATATGTTGCGGACACACCATAGCTCAAAAAGCATCCCGTTATTAGCCCTCTCGAGCTTCCCGTTATATGGTTCTTGCGAGCTTCTCGGTAATAGCTCTTCGGAGCATTTCGATTGGTTGTGATCTTACATGTGTTGTGGACACACCGCAGCTCTTATGAGCGTCCCGTTATATGGATCTTCGTGAGCTTCCCTATTAAAGGCTCTTTGTGAGCTTCCTAATTAATGGCTCTCTGGAGCTTCCCTATAACACCCCTTACTCGTATCTGACATCGAAATAGGGTACGAGGCATTATCGAACTTATTCACAAGCAAACATTCAAAATCGAGACATGAATTTCCACTCAAATTTAAAACTTTTCAAAAACATTCAGATCATCCCTAAAACTAGCCTACGAGGCCCAAAACATGCATCAGAAGTGGTTCGGCACTAAACTGAGAACTTTAGAAACTTTTGGAAAACTTAGAAAATTTTTCATCAAAAAGGGGTAACACACCTGTGTGGATTCGGGACACGCCCATGTGACCCTAAGACACGCCCGTGCTTCAGGCCGTGTTCAAATCAAGTAGCATTCTATTTATGATGTCATCATCAAATTAAGGTCACATGCCCATGTGCTTAGGCCATTTGATCGATTAAATTTTCATGATCTTTCATAAAATAGGTACAGACTTCACACAGCCAGGGCACACGCCCGTGTTCGAGGCCATGCCATCCACATGATTGAGGCACACACCCGTGTCTCTGCCCGTGTGCTCATTACTGAGCATTCTGTTTTGCAATTATTTAGGATGCAGGGGACACACGGTCGGATCACATGCTCGTGGGGCAGATCGTGTGTCACACACGGCCTAGACACACGCCTGTGTGTCTACCCGTGTGGACAATAAAAAGGCTATTTACCAAGCCATTTTTCACCCTTATTCACACATACACTCATATCAATTCAAAGGCACATAACATTACATATTTAGGCAACCAAAGCATCCACATTCATGGTTGAAACATATAAACTTTATATGTTTTTCTAACATACTCACTACATTTATTAAGCCCTAAATCAAACATAAAAATCCCACATTTATTAGGCTTCATTTAATTTCTATCTAGTTACCAAATTATACCCAAATTCCTCAGCTCATTAATAGGTCACAATTCCTACATCACACAATCATGCCATAAATCACATTTCCAAATATTTGACATTCACCAAGCATACCATGATTATATCACCATAAACATTGACACATATATGAATATACTTAGGCTTTTAACCATGTTGCCAACTTACATAGCCAAATAGCAAACAAGCCTTTGACGATTACAAACCAACATATTGGCTACAATCATAAAGACACATATAACCAATTGACTTAGTCCCTATACATGCCATAACTCAAAATACTTGAATTTAAATATACCCAAAATGGTAGCTTGATAGTGTGATAGAATCTCCGGCGATCTCCAACTCGGGCTAGCTTATTAACCTTATAAGATATGGGAAAGGAAGAGGAGTAAGCTGTATAGCTTAGTAAGTTCAGATGCAAATAATAGACAACATTAATAATACATTGTCATAAGAATAACATGACATATATTAACATAAATGCCATTAAACTTCATGAGCATAACTTACTCAATCATATGAATAACATAACTTAAGCCAAAATAAATGACATTAAACTTAATGAGCACATCTTGCTCAGTCATAATAATAACATATCATTTACCACGATCAACAAACCATTTCAAACCACTCATAAAACATACACATTAATTATGAGCATTTACATTTCAAGCACATACTCTTACATCTTTCAATTGCCTAAACTCTTATCTTTCCATGCTTCCATAATCATTTTAATAGGAAATTTTGCCAATCTTTCCTTTATCTCATAACCTATAAATCACAATTTGCATGAATATAACATGCTATGTCATAACTCAATCTAGCCCGAAAGCTAATCACAAAATCGTCAATCGAATTTACTATGTATTTCATACATCACAAGTATAGACTCATAATGACAAGGTTTTCATAAAATTATTTTCGTGGAAATCATGAACTCACAATTTCATGAAGTCAATGCTTATAAAATTTACGTACATACTTGTACCAATTCGTAATACTCACATACTTTTTCTCTCCTTTGACATACCTATTGAATTTCCTGCTGAACCATTTGGAATACTAAAGGATACTCGGGAATCTCGTACATACAGTACTGTATCAATGCCATATCCCAGATATGGTCTTACATGTAATCTCATATCGATTCCAATAGCCCTGCTATGGTTTTAAACGAAATCTCATATCGATGCCATATCCCAGATATAGCCTTACACGTAATCTTAGATAACCCTAATGTCATGATATTTGTATCCTAACTATTCCTAAGGTTCAACCGAGATTTCTCATTTTTCAAACTTTATGGATTTCATTCAAGAGTAAATCACAATTCATATAATAATAAAGCAATTAAAGCATAAATAACAATGCATTATTTACATAAGAACTTACCTCGACATAAAAATGGCTAAAAGGACTAATCGTCAATTACTCGTTTTTCCTCTGTTCTAGGTTTGAACCTTGTTTTTCTTGATCTATAATATCACATTCATCTCATTTAATCATTATACTATTCAAATCAGCCCAAAATCACATTATGGAAAAATTATATGTTTGCCCCTAAAGTTTTATATTTTTACAATTTAGTCCTAGGCTCGTAAAATGAAAACTATTCAGTTTTTTTAATAAACAAGCCTAGCTAAACCATTTTCATAACTATAAAAGCCCACAATTTCCATTGAAACACACTTTTATTACATATTTTACAACTTTTACAAACAAGTCCTTTTAGGCATTTTCACTAAAAATCACTTAGTAAAATTTGTTTATCACACCTTAAACAATCAGTATCTTCCATCAAACTTCAACATACATGCATTTCGCATATGGGTAATTTTAAACATGAACCCTACTTCAAAATAATGGTAGAAATAGGTAAACCGGGTTATGAGGACTTAAAAAATGTAAAGAGCATTAAAAAGGGGCTAGGATGCACTTACTATCAAGCTTGAAAAGTGGAAAAACCCTAGCTATGGAGCCTTTATGAAATTCGGCCAAGGTAGAAGAAAGGTGAGTCAATTTTGGCTTTATTTTCCCTTTTTATTCTTTTATTAACCAAATAACGAAAATGCCCCTAAAGCCTTTCTTTGAAAATTTTCCTAGACATGTCCATTTTTTGTCCATAAAAATAGAAATTGGTCTATATAAGGACCTATGATTAAGAATCCATAACTATTTCATACTTAAAGCTTCTAAAACACATATTTTGCAGCTTTTGACCATTTAGTCCTAAAAGTCAAATTGGACACTTTACCAACAAAATTTCTCAACGAAACTTTCACACAATCAAGCAATCATATCATGAACCTTAAAACCATCATAAAATAAATATTTCTACTTTGTATTTGTGGTCTCAAAACCACTATTCTGACTAGACCCTAATTCGGGCTGTTATAACTCTCTTCCCTTTAGGGATTTTCGTCCCCGAAACTCTTACCAGAAAAGAGATTAGGGTAACATTCTCGTAGTTTACTTTACCTCATCGAGGAGTCCTCTTAAAGGGAAATACTTCCAGAAGGACTCTATCATTGACCTGGAATCCAATATCTTAAATCAACACATGTGTATACTACTTATGTCAGTCTGAAGTTGCTTTCAACTTTCATGGATCACTTTCACCCTTTTCCTCAAAATCAAAACTTAATTCCACCTCATATATCTCTTTCCAAGGAAACAATCATATCATGAACCTTAAAACCATCATAAAATAAATATTTCTACTTCAGATTTGTGGTCTCGATACTAATATTTTGACTAGACCCTAATTTGGGCTGTTACATTCCTGATATGGCTCACTTGAACTTCCCGATATATGGCTATCCAGAGCTTCTCATTAATGGCTCTTCAGAGCTACCCGTTATTGGCTCACATGAGCTTCCTGATTATGGCTCTTATGAGCTTCCTATTATACAGCCCGGATAAGCTTCTTGTTACATGGCTCACATAAGCTTCCCGTTATATGGCTCGAGAGAGGGCTTCCCAATTATGTGCTTTAATAAGCACTCCCGAATATGAATTGACGGATTATAGATTCATACATTTTATGTGTATTATCGTGTATCCATCAATATTTTAAATGGTTCAACAGACAAAGTTCTTATATAAGTTAAGGTGAATTTTAAATGAGATATTACCTGTATACACCTGAAAACACGAAAATTTGATATTTGATGAGCTCATCTCTGATTCTTGGTATTCACATAAAATACATGACTAAAATGTTGATGAAGTTGTATGTCTGGGCTATTAGCCAAATTGCTTGGATGCATTTTGTATGCTTACCTTAAATGTAAATGATTGGTAAGTTTATTTCCTGTTATACGAACTTACAAAGCATTAAATGCTTACTCTGTTTTATTTCCTCTATTTTATAGTTGATAAACCGTAATATGTACATATTTTAATCCCACATTTAGCATACTTTTGGATGATTTATTCCCCGAATTGTGAAATTTAGTGCTCCTAATCCTTTAATTTCATGTTTTATACTTAGAAGAGCACCGAAGGATGAAAAGAACCAAAAATGGGCCGAAAACAGAGAAAATGGGCCGAAAACAGAGAAAATGGGCCAAAGTACGAATTACACACAGCCTGGGCCCAAAACACATGGCCATGCCTCCTTAGCAGATTCGACCACTGCCTGGCCCCGAATCACACTGTCGTGCCACACGGGCATGTCCCTGTCGCAGCAAAAAAGAGTTTCATTCAGATTAGGGTACTAAGAGGCAAAGAAAGACATTTTAAAAGCTTATATAAATACCCTAGAGGCCAACCTAAAAGGGGTATTTAGTTAGGCCAAGGACCCAAGCCAGAGGGCCAGAATTGTGGGATTCACTCGAAGAAAGCAGTTGATTCATCTCAAGAAGCACTCAAGACTGAGGATCACTCCTTCAATTCCTTCAGGGGGTTTTAGGGTTTTTCTTATGTTTTGTTTTATATTTTCTTTTGAGATGTATTCTTTTATGATTATTAACTAAACCCCTCAAATACTTGAGGGGGATGAAACCGAAAATGAATCTTGTTATTGTTTTCTGAACTATATGATAAATACTTGATTTATTCTTAATTATGTGTTCTTAATTCTTGTTTTGATATTTCAGGATATTGATTCAAGTATTGATGTGCTTAGGCAGAGGAGGAATATTCATTGTTTAAGAGTAGATCTAGCATAGTTAAGCGGAGTTGATCTCAACCCTAGAGATTGGATGACGAAAATCTACCGGATTAGGGTCAAACCTAATATGGGAATCTATAGATCGAATTAATGCAATTCTAGGGGTTTTAATTAGAAAGAGATTTCAATTAATCAACCTAGGGTTAGACGCTAGTAACCTCGAGAGAGGTATTAATATAATTTAGGGAATCTTACGGATCAAGTCAAGTGAAAAAATCATCTGGTTCAGAGTTAAATAACAAGTGAAGTCTAGGTGGATTCTTCCTCGGGTATTGTCTCAATCAATTGGTTTTTCCCACAAGTATTTCCCCAATTCATTCTCTTTGTCTTAGCATCTTTAGCTGAGTAGTTAGTTAATTTTAGGTTAAACAACAATTCCTTTAATTCTTAGGTTAAATAATAAAAATAAAGTTAGTATTAGTACTTTTGGTTCCTTTGGGTTTGACAATCCGGTCTTGCTACTAAACTATACTACTGTTCGACAGGTGCGCTTGCCTCAAGTCATTGTCACAGTTAGTTTTTAGGCTAGATCATTCATTATATAAATTTTAAGACTCTGACATACGATCAAGTTTTTGGCGCTGTTTTCGAGGAACTGAAATATTAAGAACGCTCAATTTTTATTACTTTAGCCATTTTCATTTTTTTTTTGCAATTTACTTTTATTTTGTTTTTAATTTTGCTAATTTCTTTTTCCTCTTTTATTTATTCCTTGAAAGTACCTCTAGTTTATGACTAGAAGGAACCCAACAGGACCCTTAATTTATGACAGTGAAATAGAACATACCACTCGTAGAAACCGAAGAGATGTCACTGTATAATTATCAGTGGCAAGTCTTAAGGACAAAGCCTACAAAAGCCGCCATTGTTTTCAACCTTGACGCAGTAACCATGCTATCAAATCAGGTAGAGATGTTAAATAAAAAGATTGATGGCTTATGTGGTTCTTCGTAGGTACGTCCAGCTATATAGTACGATATGAATGGAGGAGGGATGAGCAATACAGAATATCCACCTTACAACCTGAGTGCTGAAAACAAGCAAGTTCACTATATGGGTAACAATTTTAAATCTCAAAATAACCTTTATAGTAATACTTATAATCCAGGTTGGAGGAACCACCCCAATTTCTCATAGGGTGGTCAAGGAAATCAGAGACAACAACCCCCTCTAAACTTCCAACAACAGCCCTACCCGCAGGTAAAGAAGCCGAACCTTGAGGAGATGCTGACAAAATTCATAGCCGTGTTAGAAACACGTTTCCAAAACACTGAAACAACACTTAAAAATCAACAAGCATCGATTCAAGGGATCGAGAACCAATTAGGGCAACTTGCTAAGCTGATCTCCGAACGACCACAAGGTAGCTTGCCAAGTAACACTGAGACTAACCCAAATGAGCAACTTCAAGCCATAACAGCTCAAAATAGTGAAGGGTTAGTGGAATCTGAATCTGAGCCAAGGCAAGAATCTGTGGTAAGTGAAGGTAAGGTTGAGGTAAGCCAAGAAAAACCAAAAGCGGTAATTAAAGAATACCAACCTCGAATACCATACCCCAATGCGATGAAGAAAGACAACACAAACGAATAGTTCGGTAAGTTTCTTAAACTTTTAAAGATATTACATATTAACTTACCGTTTCTTGAAGCTCTTTCGCAGATGCCAGATTCAAGAAAATTTCTAAAAGAGCTTTTGACAAATAAGCGGAAGTTAGACGAGGAATCGCATGTGGAACTAAATGCAGTATGCTCAGCAATGTTGAAAAATAAACTACTGTGAAAATTAAAAGATCCAGGGAGATTTACAATTCCATGTTTAATTGGTAGTTTATCTATTGAAAATGCTTTAGCTGATTTAGGGGAAAGCATCAATGTTATGCCTTATAAATTGTTTAAATAGCTAGGTCTAGGGAAACCCAAGCAAATTAGGATGAGTATTCAATTAACTGATAAAACTATCAGAATTCCTAGGGGTATAATTGAAGATGTACTCGTGAAAATTGATAAATTCATATTCCCAGTAGACTTTGTCGTTTTAGACATGGATGAAGACAATAGTATCCCCTTAATTTTAGGAAGGCCCTTTTTAGCAACTACTAGATCTAAATTTGATGTTAGTACAGGAGAACTCACACTTCGTGTAGGTGATGAATCAATCAGTCTTCAAGCTCTCGACTCAGCTAAGACATCAAATAACCAAGGTGAGAAAATTAATTTTATTAATGACCATTCGGTTAAACCTTCTTTATAGGAAACACCACGGAATTACACAACTGAGCCAGATCTTAAACATCGTGCCAATAAAGAAGAAATTTATGAGGAATGAAGGCTTCAGGTCGACGAACTAGACGAGTGGAAGCCACACGTCAAGGAGAAATCAAAACCACACAAAGTGAAACTAAAGGAACCCCCAGACGAGCTTATAGGAACATCAAATCACTTCAAAATAGGAGATCAGGTACTATTAGGGAAAACAAACCCTCGAACCACCACTTCAGACCTCAAGACAAATGAAAAGATCCCTTTTAAGGTACTTAATGTCTTCCCATACGGCACAATCGAGGTCAGCAATTCTACATTCGGCACTTTTAAGGTAAATGCCACTCGACTCAAACTATATAAAGATAGCATGAGAAAGGATTTTCACCTTTTCAAACCACCATGATCAAGCAGATGAGATGTAAGTCTAGCTTAAGACTTTAAACGAGCGCTTCTCAGGAGGCAACCCGAGCACTAACCCCATTAATTTTTACATTTTTATTTTTACTTTTATTTTTTCCTTTCTAGCACCTCACTATAAACTAACCAAAGTGCAGATTTCCATACTACGAATTCTCATACTGACATGGCAGAGATAGTACAAAACATGACGAAAAAATATCTTCATGCCACGAGCTCCGATAAACACCACGACCGTGCGACACAGCAATGGCTGACACTGTTTTATCAAAACGGGCGTGGCGACCTGCACACAGGCGTGGGAGAAACGAATGAACCACCGCACAGTCGTGTGATACGACCGTGTGACTCGACACGCCCATGGCACACGGGCGTGGGGATGTACCAGGGATCCAATTTCTTTTTAAAACCCCACCCCCTCTCCTCACCTACTCCCCAAATTTCCTCTTTTTCCATACCCTTTAAGCTTTTCCCCTTTCATTTTCCTCCTTTTTCCATTTTCACCATCACCTCCATGTCAAAGAAACGGAAGGATTCGAGCATAGTCTCCCTGTGCGAGACCAATCTACATAAGTTCATGCCGGTCGCTTCATTAACTCGACAGGAAAAGGACCTTTGAGTCCATTTAATCTTTCTTTTTCTTTTCTCTTCTCCTTTATTTTCCTTATCTTTATTTCTCTTTTACTAAATTTAGTTTATTTTATTTTAGTTTCTTGGTTTTAGGTTCTTCAGGCTGCTTGGGAATCACACACCACGGCCTTAGAAATCAGACCCACCTTATGAACCATCTAACAATAAGGACTTTTCAGTCCATTAGTCTTATTTCACTTTTTACACTCTTTCTTTTTATTTTTATTTTCTTTAAATATATAATTAGTATATTTTGATTTATTCTTATTATTTTTTGGCTAATTCTTAACGAGCCTCCCAATTTTTTCATCTAGCGCAGAAATTATGGGCGGCCACTGTATCACCACCAGCCACGCCTCCTCTTACTTATCTTTCACCTCTGAATCAAGTTTCCACACTTCCAACTCAAGGAATCCATCCGAAATTTAGGAATTTTCACTTCTCCCTATCTTTTGATTTTCTCACTATAATGTTATTATCTATCTTTGTACATTGAGGGCAATGTACATCTTAAGTGTGGGGGGGTGAAGTTTATTCCTAACTTTTTACATTATTCTCAAATCCCTGAATGATATATTGTCTTAAGTAATTTTCTCATATCACTAATTAGAATGAAATTTCTGTTGATTTATAATTTCTATTGATATGTTTTGGATTAAGTCATAGTTAATTGTGTATTGATGATTTAAACTTTAAGATACTACAGAATCAAGCATGATAAGTCTATTTTTCAGAATTAAAAATTTGCTAGGTTGTTGACCTAAATTTGAATATTACCTTGAAGTTTGAAATTTACAAAGCTGATATCAAAAACCCATAATTTTTGTGAAATTTTGAGCCTTTTAGAGCATACATTTTTCGTGCTCACTTTATTGAGTATGAGTGTGTCAACATTAATTTGTTATTCTAGAACTTACTTCGATTATACAGATTGAGACCACATTATTGATTTGATATACAGAAATGATAAAGGCACTTACGATTTAACCTACTTCCTCTACTAAAAGCCTATCCTCACAATTAACCCCTAATGAACCCTTTTGATCCTAAAAAACCTTTTATTGACTCACCCACTAATAATAACCCAAAACCCATCTTGTATTTGTTATCACCATTTATCTTGACTACCCTTCTATCAAGACTTGATTTGATCAGTTACCTAATTATTTTGTTTCAGTAGTTGAATTCATCTTATATTATGTACTTATTTTGATTTGTTCTTAAAAAAAATCGAAGTATATTCATTATTAGTTCTGTAATTAAGTGAGTTTATACGTTTAAATTCCACATCTTGAAGAAAAAGCTTGTATTATTAGTATTACAAGTTTTCAATTAATGTAATTATTTAGGATTAGTTCATTTTTTCTAGTTAGGTGAATTGTCAATTTAATCTTGATTCTAACCTTCTAATTCAGCCTTTATCCGCACCTTTAACCTAAGCCCCGTTACAACCCCTTTAAAGACGTTTCGATTTGTGTATTATCTCATTTTATAGTGGTGGAGATTTGATTTTCATGCAAGCCTATAGGATTAATTTTTCATGTTCGACTTTTTGAGTGCTTAATTTTGAACCTTAAACACTTTGAGTGATTTGAGTGAATCTTTAGTGAGGATGTCAACTCTTGTCGATTTTGAATTAAAGGTGACTATTTAGGTAAAGGGAAACACCTATATTTTCATGCTACAAAAACTATGACTTTGATTGTTTGAATCTTTAGGACCCTTTTTACTTACATTATCAATGTATAAATTATCTATGAATTATGATGAAACATTATCGATGAATATTATGAATTGAGGAAATTCATTTTAATTGTGAGTTGAGAATTTTTGCTTGAAGACAAGCAAAAGCTTAAGTGCGAGGGTATTTGATAAACGTAATATGTACATATTTTAATCCTACATTTAGCATACTTTTGGATGATTTATTACCTGAATTATGGAATTTGGTGCTCCTAATCCTTTAATTTCATGTTTTATACTTAGGAGAGCACCGAAGGATGAAAAGAACGAGAAACGGGCCAAAAACAGAGAAAATGGGCCAAAGTATGAATTACGCACGGCCTGGGCCCGAAATACACAGCCGTGCCTCCTTAGCAGATCTGACCACGGCCTGGCCCTGAATCACACGGCAGTGCCACACAGGCGTGTCTCTACAGCAGCAAAGAAGAGTTTCATTCGGATTAGGGTACTTAGAGGCAAAGAAAGACATTCCAAAAGCCTATATAAACACCCTAGAGGCCAACCTAAAAGGGGGCGTTCAGTTAGGCCAAGGAGCCAAGCCAGAGGGCCAGAATTGTAGGATTCACTCGAAGAAAGCCAGTTGATTCATCTCAAGAAGCCGAGATCATACTCAAGACTGAGGATCTCTCCTTCAATTCCTTCAGGGGGTTTTAGGGTTTTTCTTATGTTTTGTTTTATATTTTCTTCTGAGATGTATTATTTTATGATTATGAGCTAAACCCCTCAAATACCTAAGGGGGATGAAACCTAAGATGAGTCTTGTTATTGTTTTTTGAACTATATGATAAATACTTAATTTGTTCTTAATTATGTGTTCTTAATTCTTGTTTTGATATTTCAGGATATTGATTAAAGTATTGATGTGCTTAGGCAGAGAAGGAATATTCCCTGTTTAAGAGTAGATCTAGCATAGTTAAGAGGAGTTGATCGCAACCCTAGAGATAGGATGACGAAAATTTGTCGGATTAGGGTCAAACCTAATATGGGAGTCCATAGATCGAGTTAATGCAATTCTAGTGGTTTTAATTAGAAAGAGATTTCAATTAATCAACCTAGGGTTAGACGTTAGTAGCCTCGAGAGAGGTATTAATATAATTTAGGGAATCCTACGGATCAAGTCAAGTGAATAAATCGTCTGGTTTAGAGTTAAATAACAAGTGAAGTTTAGGTGGATTCTTCCTCGGGTATTGTCTCAATCAATTGGTTTTTCCCACAAGATTTCCCCAATTCATTCTCTTTGTCTTAGCATCTTTAGCTGAGTAGTTAATTAATTTTAGGTTAAACAATAATTCCTTTAATTCTTCGATTAAATAATAAAAAGAAAGTTAATATTAGTACTTTTGGTTCCTTTGGGTTTGACAATCCGGTCTTGCCACTAAACTATACTACTGTTCGATAGGTGCGCTTGCCTCAAGTCGTTGTCACAGTTAGTTTTTAGGCTAGATCATTCATTATATAAATTTTTAAGACTCTGACATACGATCAATAATAGCTCAGAAGCTCGTTAAGGTTGGAAGCTGGTCGGAGACACATCACACTATCCATCGGCTCATTTCGGTATAAATAGTAAATTATTTTTTGGTTATAATGGCATGTATAAGTTTAAATAGTCAATATTGACATATAAATGTTTTGGTTGTAATTAGCCATTGGAATGGCTTATGATGAATGTGTTTTGATATAAACATATGAGATAATGTCATGTTTGATATGAGTGTTTAGTATGATTAATTGATAGTAAACTTCATAAGTATGTCTATATGCATTTTTGGTCAATATGTAAGTTTGGATATATAGATTTATTAAGTGATATGTCATGTATAAGACTTGATTTTGGCTTGGTTTAAATGTCTTGGATTGGCTTGAGAATATGTTTAAGCGTTTATGTAGGTGGGAAGTAAGTTTGGGTGAGAAATAAGGCTTGGAAATGGCCTTATTTTGTCCACATGGGCAGAGACACAAGCGTGTGTCTCAGACGTATGTGACACACAGCCTAGCGCATGGGCATGTGTTTCGGCCGTATGTCTCCTGCATCTTTAAAATTTAAAACAGAATGCTCAGGATTTTACACACGGCTTAGCACACGGGCGTGTGACTTGGCCGTGTGACCCAAGTCAGAGAGTTACACGGGTACTAACACAGGCTTGGACACGGCCGCGTGCCCTATTTTGAATGCACATATGGCCTGTGACACGGGCTTGTCTATTGGCCATGTAAGCCATATAGCCTGACCACACGGGCGTGTATACCCTGCACCTAAGAAAAATTTTGAAAATTCGCGAAAAATTGTCTAATTACCTAGTTTAGTCCCGACTTATTTCTAATGTATGTTTTGGGCCTCGATGGCTCATATAATGGACTTTATAAATAATATCTGACATGAATGTTAAATAATATGAAATGTTTGAATTTGATCTGATTATTCCAGTAATGCTCTGTAACCCTATTCCAACGACGCATACGGGTTAGGGGTGTTACACCTAATAGGTATACAAAGAATGCCTAACCAAGGGGATCACATATTAGAACTCCATATAATATCATAACTCCACATCATATCAGAACTCCATATCATATTTGAACTCCATACTAAATATGCATATGCCTTTATTTGGCATGTGATCTGTCGAAATTCGGTGTAGCAAATTAAACTAATTTTCACAATTAAGGAGCCTAAATATAAGCATTTTCATTACAATTTAGTTAAGTTTCTTTAGTTTTACTTTCAATAAAATGTGCAAATTAAGTCTTTTATTGAACTTAAGGGTCGAATAAGGCTTAAGGAAGAGCTAATGTACTTTGTGAGTGTGCGAAAGACCATTAGAAGGTGCATTAAACGAATACTGGTCTGTATGTTGCAACATGGATGACTCGATGTCGCAACATAGGGAACATAATGAAGAAAACTCAAGTCTGCCTCTAATGTCACAACATAGATTAAGGGTGTCGCGACATAGGTCCTGGCATGTTGCGACATTGACTCTGTGACGAGAATAAACATGAAATAGGGGCGTTTTGGTCTGCACAATCAAACTTAAAGCTCAAGAACGTCAACTAACCTAGGGTTAAGGACGAAGACTACCTGAAGGCTATAAATAGGCTCCTTTGGCACACATTATAGACAACATTCGATTAGCTGAGATTCTCTTTTTAGATTTAATTTCATTTTCTCAGGTTTTCAGAGTTTCGTTTATTTTGTTATTTATTTTCTTTCAAAAGATCTGAGTTGTAAAGGAGATCAACTCTTGTGGATTCGTATTCATTATCAATATCGATTAGGCTTTTCTTAAACTCTCTACTATTCATTCATTATGATTAATTGTTCTATCTACCCCATATTGTTTATGAAAGCTATGTGGAACTAATCCTTTTATGGGGGATTAACGAGTGGAAGCATGAACTTTTAACTGTTTTGTAGGTTTATTCAACAAATCAATTGTTTGGGAAAGGAAGAACGTGAAACAAACCCTAAGCCTGACAACCCTGAGAAGTTATCAAGGTAGAAATTAACCCAAAATTGGTATTACCCATCCGTGAACACCTTGACCCCAAACCAGTCTAAATTGTGAGGTTGGAAGATAAGTAGTTCTTGCTGACTCGTTATATTAGTGGAAGATTGGAATATCCTGCTAGGGTAGTGACTAATTGATTGACGAAAAACCAAGAAGATAGTTGATTGAGATTGCTAAAGCGAGGTAATCACCCATCTTCAGATTTGATTCACTTTATTTCTCTCTATCTCTTGCAATTTTAATTCTTTTATGTTATTTTATTTTATTAATTTAAAAACCCTAAAAAAAAATCTCTTATTTTACTATCATACTATAACTTATTTAAAAGTATTAATTAGGTTTAAGTGTGTAGGTTAACATTGATTTAGTACTCGCCTCCCTTGTGTACGATCCTTGGAGTACTCACTTGCTTCGTTGAAAAATGTATATTACAGCTCAACCAGTATATTTGTGGATATCGCCTTGAAATTCTCCATTTTATTGTATTATTCACACTCTAAGCGTTAGCACGTCCAGAGACGATTAGCATGCCAACCATATCCCAACCTTTCTAATAAGTTTACATTGGTCATATATGATATTCAACGATTCATATATATATATGTACATTACTTACCAATCATAACAAAGGTATTCATAGTCTTTCATAAACAAACATATTTCCAATTCACATCCAAAGTAATTCATATCACTTTCACATGACCAAAACATCAAGTCTCATATTACATCATAACTTCACATATTTCATACCAAAAATCATTTCCAAACACAATTATGCATTTAATCATAAATCTCTTACATTTATTTCCCAAACTCATTAATGATAATAAATATACTCCTTTGAACATAGCAAAACAACCATTCATTAAATATCATACATATCATGCCAAAATGACAAATGCGCTACGGTTCAAATATTCTTTAGCATATTTAATGCATTTAATCATTTAACTCTTGCTCTAAACAAGAAAGTATTGTAAGTTCCTTGAGAACATACATTCAAAAGCATCAAAATAAAATGAGAACTCTTCTAATGGCTTCACTCTACCATTTTCTCTTTCCCTTTGCTAGAATCTCATATAGCTAGTTTTTTTTCTCCATAATTCATACAAAGAAAAATAAATACATATCAACGACAAATGGAGCTAATGTTAAATGAACATTTTAATGGCTCAACAACCGAATATCAACTTATAAATGTGAAATGAGATGATGAAATGTCAAAAAATCCAATAGCTCTTACATTTCTCACAACTTTCTCACACTGACTACCAAACCCTGAATGAGTAGGTGATAAAGATGATGATGAGTAGAGATTCAAATATGGTTTCGAGAAAATGATTTTACGAGTAAAAATATGAAAAATGATGAAAGTTTGAAGAGAGAATGGTGGAAAATGACAAAGGAAATAAATGGAGAGCTTCTTCTCCTTTTCAACTGAAGAGAAAATGATGACAGTTAGAAGAAAATAGGTGAAAAATGACGACAACACACAAGAAGATAAGGGGCACTACTAGAGAAGGAGGTGATGGTAATAAGAGCTTTTATTTTATCTCTTAGCTTTGCCATTTTCTTCCATAAAAATCCACTATCAATTTTAAATTTTTTTTTTAAAAATTTTACAAAACTTTTAAATAATTTTAATAAATTTCTATATTTTAGATTTTTAAAACAATTTGATTTAAAAAATAATTAATGGTTGACGTGGCGACATACACATAAAACAAATAAAAGATGTGAAAATTGAAAGAAAAAAAATTATAATACATTTTCTATTTATTTTGGGATGATTTGACAAAAATTACAAGTTCAAATGTTAAAAAGACGTGAAATTTAAATGAATGATAAAAAATAACGCCCCAAAATTTTTAATTTTATTATTGTGAAAATATGATACAAATATCTATTAGCTTTAGTGGTTATATGCTCTGGGAGTGTTTGGGAGGTCCCAAGTTCAAGCGTTTGCTTGGGTAAATTTTGGTATTTTGAATGAATGAGGCCTTACTCTTGTTCAGTAGGGTTTTATTTGATTGTTGGTAAAAATATATTAGAATGGGTTTGTTGGTCTAGTGGCTAAGGTGTGTGTTGGTGTGTGGGAAGTCTAGGGTTCAAGTCCTTGCGCGAGCAAGATGAGTTACTAGATTTTTAGGCATTATCTTTTTGTTTAGTTTTTTTTTTCAAATTTCAGAATTTTTTCCACCTTTTTGACGTTTTCTCTCTTCTCCTCCACTCTCAATTTTTGGCTTTCCTCTTTTTTCTAAATAATAAATCCTTACTGTCGAAATTCCTTTGAATTCCCCTTATGTTTTCTTTGTCTTTCTTCATCTTTTCCTCTTTGTGCAAGCGTGCAATTGTGTTGTACGGTAAGTTTCCGTTTTATTAAACTCGAATGTTACTCTGGATAAGGGATTAATAGGTGTTTTGTTGACTGTTTAGGAGTCGATCGTGAGGTTGGAATTAACGTTCGTTGATTTGACTCGAAGTGGTGATCGTTTGGTAAGCGTATAAGGTATGCGTTTTCTTGTGTTGTTTAGGGCGAGTGGTTTTGGCTTTGAATTCGTTCTTAAACTTTGTTGAACTCTTCGTTAAAGAGGAATGGTTATTTTTACAGCAGCAAATCTTTTCGGTTGCTATCTCCCTCGTGTTGAGTAGTGGTGAAATTGTGCGAAGTTAGAAGGTAAGTGATGAACGGACAAGCTTACACCTTTTGGTACGTGAATACGGTTTAATCTTAGTGTAAGACCGATTCTAAAGTTGGGATTGTCGATTATAGGTTTTTGGTGATCTCGGGATTGCGTAAGCAGCAAAAACGATACAGGTGTGTACCTGAAACCTAGAAAACGGGATTCAGAGAAAAGTTGAAATTGCTTACTGTCGAGAAATAAGAGAAATAAGAGAAAATGAAGCGAAAAATTATAGAGAAAGGAAATAAGGGTGTTATAAACTTGGAAATCAACATTTTGCACTAAAATAGTTTTGGACAGCAGTAGTAGTCTAACTTTGAAAAATCATAAAATATAGTCAGAATTGAGTTAGAGGTTAAATAAAATATGAAATTAAATTTCATTAAGCCTAGTTTTTCATGGAAGAAACAGTATAAGCAATGGAATTGTAAATAATGAGATATAATAAATTTTGTAAGACAAGGTCAGAATGATTTCGAGTTCCCCTGTGTTCTGACTTAGGAAAATCATCAAAAATTGTAAAAAAATAATTAGGGGCTTAAATTTATATATTTAAATCCTTAATGAGTCTATTTTCAAGAGAAACAAATGGGAAACATCATCTAAATTCTGTACTAAGAGATAAATAATTTTTAGTAAGGAAAGGATGAAGCTGTCAAATAGCAAAATAGGAATAACTTTAAAGATTTTACTGTACTTATTTGATAAACTATAAATTATGAAAATTTTATGGTAGAAAGGTATTTTATTCTAGTTTCAAAAACATCAAGCAGATCGTAATTTGGAATTCTGTATCTCAAGATATAAATAATTTAGTGATAATGACTCAAATAGACAGCTTTGAATGAACATATAAGTAAATAGTGAAAACATATATAAGTATTGAGCTAGCATGGGTTACTTTAAAGATGGATCACACGGCCAAGGCCAATTTGGGCCGAGTGGGCCACACAGGCGTGTGGGCCCACATGGGCAGATCACATGTGCATGTGGGCCTATTTTTACTAAAATGTTTTTTTAGGTTGCAAGGGTCGCCCAAGTCGACTGTGAACCTACTGTAGGGTCGGTAAGCGCTACTTAGACCCCTAGATGTGTGAAATTGACTGAATGATATCTGTACTGAGCATGTTAATATCTGAACTGAATATATGTACTGAAATTGCATAATAGCATATCATCCATTGTATGTTGCATTGCATTGGGTTGGGGGTTGTTATTCGGAGGAAGTGTATTGAAAGGCTTTAAGCCTAATTTAATGGCAAATTAGTCAAAACTACTTTTTATGCAAAGATTCTAATTTTACTTAGGGTGTAGGGATGGGTGGGTTGATTATATCTCCACATGGATTGTAGGGTTGGACGGAGATGGTGTGTTGAGGCTAGTTGGGTAGGATTTTGCTACTGCATAACTGTTACTGCTACTAATACTATGATGGGCTAAGGCCCTATTGCATTTTGACATTGTAGTGAGATGGGCTAAGGCCCAAACTGTCACTGATACTGAAAAGGGCTAGGCCCAAGACTGTTCAACTGTGCACTGTGAATATTGATTATTTGTTTTTTTCTGCGGAATTACACACTGAGTTTACATAAACTCACCCTTTTTGTTTAATGTTTATAGGTAATCCCCAGACTTAGAAGGATCAGTGCGACGGAGGACCCAGCAGTGACCACAGTAATTTTTGGACTTCATGGTTTTCAATTTACGATTTATGATTTGATTATTATTGATTATTTGGGTTGTAATTTAAGAACCCATTGGGACTTTGTTTTTAAATTTGGGTTTTTATTTATTTATTTTACTTTATGGATTTATACCTGCTCATCGTAGAAAATTTGGTTTTCAAAAAATTAAAGTATTTTCTAAACGCATGATCACCTAGACTATTTTATTAAAGCTTCTGCAACGAGGGATGTTTCAAAACAAATGTTTTAAATGAATAAAGACGACTTCCTAAGTTCTAACAAAGGTTTACTAAAGATAATAACATGGAATGTTCTCATCGTAACAACGAGGTTTCAAAAACACTATCGTGTGACATTGCCAGATACGGCCATAACGTCTTGGCCGGGTTTGGAGTGTTACATAAAATGACTTTTTTTTTTATAAAATTAGAAGGCTAAATAAGTCATTATAATAAAAAAAGAATTTTTTATCTAAAATTCTAAATTTTAAAATATATATTAAAATTTTTTGTCAACAACCACATCATCGCCTTGTATAGAATGACCTTTCCATTTCCAAATCATCACTGCCCCCCCAATAATGGATCCTTATTTTTTACCTTCTTCGTAGCCCGCTCTAATTCAGCCGACAGTGGGGAGCTTAACCATTCATGGCTAATAAGAGAGATCACATTGAGTTCCATAATTGCTTTAAGTTGTTGAAATTAGGGTTTAATTTTGTTGGGGATTGACCCGTATAAACAACGAAATAGAAAAGGTATAGAACATCGAACACAAATTGTACGTGGAAAATCCTTCGAAGAGGATAAAAAACCACGGGAAAATGAGCCTTCTGGTTTTCACTAAATTAGTAAATAAACGAGAGTACAATATGCAGAAAATAAACCTAAATGTACTAAATGTACAAATCCAAACCCTAAAAACAAAACCCTAACTTTCATAAATTTCTCTCAAAATGGTACAAAATTATCTCTATAGTTACCATGAAAACTCTCATCAAAATTATCTGCTACTACATCTTTTCGCCCCCAAAAGAAAAGCCCTGTAGTACTACATCTTTAATTGCCTCTTAATTGACCTTTCAAAACAAGGATACAAGTGTAACACCCCTCACCTGGTCTAGTTGCCAGACCTGAATTACGGGATATTACAACAGTCAACAGAATAGTTACAAGCAAATTTAATTCAATAATTCATTTAAACATTAAATAAATCCTATACATTCACATAAATTATTCTTTGTGAACAAAATCAGGTTTAAATCGAGCTTGCCAAAGCTCTAAAATCTATTAGGAATCCAACTGGGACTGAATTGAAACAAACAAAAACTATGACAGGTAATTCACAGTCAAACATGGCAATTTTTTATTCATATCAATCATTAAATATAATATATAGCCATATATAAGCCTCAAACGGGCTTACGTGATCTTTAGAAGAACTTGGAAACAAACATGGATCAAATTGCAATATTTTCAAAAGTTAAAGACAAACATGCAAAACAAGGGTCACACAGTCGTGTCTCCAAATCGTGTAACTCACTGTGCCCGTGTGGCAACTTCTAAATACATTTCATTGGTCACACGACCTATCACACAACCATGTCATAACTCATGTGTCTCACACGGCCGTATTGCACAGTTGTGTCTCAACTTATGTGCAAGTGTTACATGGCCGTATGGTTAAACCATGTAACAAACTGTAACTGTGTGGGCTATATTGAAAACATATTTCACAATGCACACGGTTATGCCTCTGGACCTTGTATTTCATACGATTGTGTGGCAGGCTGTGTGAGACAAAGAAAATTAGACCATTAGACCAATTATTCAAGCCAATCATTCCAACACTTCAAAACATACTTAATGCACATTCACTACCTGTTCAAGACATACAAAAATTCATACCATAGCATGCCAAATATTTTCAATTCAAGGTGGCCATTTAAACTTCATCAAACATAAATTTTGTGTCATCTAAATACTCCATCTATGTGTTTCAAGCATAACTTACCAAAGTGCCAAATTGCACCTATTAAACATCTTACTTATATACATTCATTAGCAATTGAAGCATTGAATTTATCATTATACGTCATCATATTCTCATTCCATAATCATATTTATCACATCTTCCCAATCATTCCACATTCAAAATTTTGCCATTCATGACTTCATTTGTAGCTTGTCATCATGCATCTTGCACACTTAAATGCATAACATGCACACTTCTAAAATCAAACATCATTTAAATACAAGATCACATACATCCTGATATTCACTTATACAATATGAACCCTATTTATATGCCACTTAACTAGGTTAGGAACAATAGAAATTATACCGAATCAAGGTTGGATAGTGTGAGTCTCGAGTTGATTCTATCAACGCATTTTGTATAAGACCTAAATAGAGACAAGAAGACAAAACAAGATAAGCATTACTATTGCTTAGTAATTTCGTATGAAAATTACTTAACTTACCTTGACATTAAATTAACTTAAGCAATTAGAACACGTTGGTATTGAACCTGACATCCCTTGACATCCTTATGCTTTCATATACATTTCAACAAAACAACCAATAATTTAATTTGTTTACACATCAAGCACTTATAATACGAATCACATGTACTTATCCAATATCTCACATTTATAATATCCAATTCATACTCTATTCATAAGCATACAATTAAATCCATGTTCAGATTACATTCAAATCATGTTCAATCTTTTGACCATTGATAACTCAAGTCATTTTGTTCCATTATCATTCACAACTTAAACAATATAACTCACCTCAGTTCATATTTAAATAAATGAACTAGCTACTATACTCTTCCCTGCTATCACAATTTCACAATAACAGGTGAGTTTATCACACACGAATCATATAACATTTATGTCATTCCACTCTCATTTATCTAATTCAGAATCGGTATTCAACATCATTCAAACAATTTCATTATAAGAATATCGGGGCCCGATGAACTATAACAAACATAACTCGAATACATGGTTACCTACACCACACCAGGGAGCATTGTAATGCTAACAGGGGCACTGAAGAGCAAATCCCGTACAAGCGCACATTCTAACCATATTGGCATGCAAACCTTATCCTAATAGTTTACTACATTCAAACGGGCATTTATATAGGATTTTGAACATTTACAAAACAAGAGCACTTCTATGTTTTCAAAATACATATCATAAACGAGTCACAATCATTTTGTATCTCACATGAATCAGATTCCTCAAGAATACATGGTTTACAATTAGATCATTAATCTTTTCTCACCTTTAGTACTAATTATAAACGTTTCAAAATTTCAACCTCTGTAGCTATATACATGTTTTCATATTTCAAATACATTTCAAACCATGTAATATCATCATAGACATCTCATACATTTATATAACAACTTCACGTTTAGTCAATACCACACATCTATTCATATTTATTATATATTTCATTTTTTACGATTAAATCCATTCGATGCCAATATTTTATATATATAACATTTCAAACTAATAGTAAAACAAAATAATACAACATATCAAGAATTAATAAAGTAAGTCCATACGAACTTACCTAACTAAACCAACAACAAATATGACACCGAGGACTATTTCACAATTTTTCCTTTTTTGCAATTAAGCTCTGATTGGTTTAATCTTTTATCTATATGATAATTAAGTTCAATTTATCAATTCAAATACTTTACAACACTCAAATACATGCATATGACCTATTAATTTCATTTTACAATTTTTTTTTAAATTTTACGTTTTATTCAATTTAGTCTCTAAAACCTAAACTAACATAACTTTCACATTTGAGCTTGATTTTTAAACCTATTTTAAATTAATCCATCTACAGCCCTCTATTATCAATAATTAAAGAAATTTCATATCAATTTTGAAATATTTACACATTAGTCCCTATATTCAAAACTAATAAGTTTTACTTTACAAATTAGTCCTTTTACATTTCCACACTTAATATCTAACCATTTAACATAAAAAAAACTCAAACATTCATCAATGGAACCTTTTATAAACTTTGAAATTTTTAAAAATGGAGGCATGATATAGCTAAATCAAGTTACAGTGATATCAAAAACATAAAAATTATGAAAAATGAGCTTGAATAGAACTTACATGCAAAAAGGAAAAGTTGGCCAAAACTTCCTATCTCTTAACAATGGTGGTTTTGGTTGGGAAGAAAAACAAATGAAGATGATGGCATTGCATGTTTATTTTATGTTTTAATTAAACTTTAACTTATGTTTTCTTTAAAGTTTAATTAAAATTTTAACTAATACTAAGCTAAGGAGTGGGTCCAATCGTTCCACATCATTAGAAATGGTCTATTGTCCATCTAAACCCTCAATTAATTACCTTTTTAGCCTTTTAGCTAATAAAAATAAAAAGTGATTAGCTTTTTACGGTTTTTATGATTTAGTCCTTATACCTTAATTAGTCACTAAATCAACAAAAATTACTTATCAAAAATTTAATTCACCTATACAAAAACTCTGTAAATATTTAATAAAAATATTTATAGGCTCGATTTATGGAAATGACGTATCAATACCTCTATTTTCAAAACCTCCAACTTTTGAACCGATACACTCATACCTTAACTAACTTTCCAAATAACCAAAATTATTGGACCAAATTCAATATAATATTGTAATGACCTCGTAAATATTAATAAATAATATCTACAGACTTGATTATCAAAAAAGAGAGTTCCGAAACTACTATTTTTCGTACCACTAAAATTTGGCTGTTACAACAAGACCTCTTTAAATAAGCTAAGATTTGATGTCTAATAATACTAAAATATCTCAGAAGTAATCATAGTTTAATTGGGAAAAGATAGTAGATTTTAACTGGGAGAAGAAACTAGATTTATGTGGGGAACACGTCACGATGTCGCAACATCCCCATTCGCGTCGTCACGATGTCATCTATCGTTGCAATGTCGGGAAGCTTCTCTTCGTGACATCATTGTCTCTTCGGTCGAAAATATGAGGCACACCCCACAATTTTTTTGCTTCAATTTTACCAGCTCTAAGTTCAGGTCATTTGGGCCAAATATAGATGGGGTGGGGTTGTTCCATGGGCACTTCGCACTAATATTTGTTCTTGCCTTTGGAAGAGATTAGTCATGTATGGGAGAAGGTACAGGATGGGGTTGTTTGAAATTTTGGTAATGACATGATAGTTGATTTTTGGAGGGATTGTTGAATTTCAGATTGTGGTTCACTTTTGAACCATTGTCTACTGCTAGAGACTATTTCGAACAATCATGTGTTTGTTGTTGAGTTGACAAATGTGTATGGCGAGTTGGACTGGACTCATCTTCAACTCTTGTTGCTTGATGGGATCTTACGATGAATTTTTAGAAAAAAACCCCCGATGGTAGGAGCTGTTAATGATTTTCCCGTATGACATTGGGATAAACATTTTTTCTTCACCACAAGGTCGACTTATGCCTTTTTGAGTGCTACCATCACAACTTTGTCACCTAGTCGATGCAGGATTGTGTTGAAACTGGCTTGTCCATAACGGGTTAAAGTTTTCCTTTGGTTAATAGCCTAAAACAAGCTATTAACAAATGAGGTGAGAGTTCGAAGATGACCGCCTAATAACCAGTTATCATTTATAGAATAAATATAACACCAAAAATATAAGAATTAAGAACGACGATATCTGCAAGTGCACGGGTCAAATTATAATATAGTTGTACAATGAAATACCAAAATTATTTCGAGGATCGTACCCAAGGGAGGATGGAATAAATAATGAACATATTTTTACAATAACAAGTTTAAGTAGTAGTAATTATTTCCTATATTACGATTAAACATAAAATATACTAAAAGGAATAAAAACAAATTAGTAACAAAAAAAATAACGAGTAATAAACAAATAAACTAAATCGATAAACCAATCATGAAGATTAACTCGCTTCAAGGTTTGTAACTAACTTCGGATTAGGTTTTTGAGATGGACTAGTAATTGATTAACTAATTATTACCTCTCGACTTCTAATTAACTAATTGATTGGTTGATACTTAATTATCTTCCAACCTCACCTTCTCAAACAAGATAAATTGCGATTTACTCGGTTCAACTTATCTCTCGACCTCGTCTAGCCTATGATAACTTATTAGGGTTGTCAAGCCTAATAATTTAAGAACACATAATTTATACCAACTAATCCTTCTCAAGAAACCCCAAATCCTCTATTAATCACACCCCCATCCACTCGTTAATCTCCCCTAAAGGGATTTAGCCATTCATGTTATTCATAATCTCAACTTCGACCATTCAGAGAAGAAAAGAGATTTGAATAATCGTGGTTTTAATACCGAATGAGGAATAGAGTGAGAAATCTCTCGATCGGAATAAAGAAATAAAATGAATGCAAAGGAAAATATAAATTGATTTCTTGAATTAAATAAACAAGTCCTTGAATCAAAACTAATTCAAGAAAAAAAACAACACAGTATTTAAAAAGTTGAAAAGAAAATAAACTAAAACTAATTCTAAACTACGAGGGTTTTTGAAGGCGTCTAGGACGATTTAGTTACATTCAACCCTTAATGTCTTGTTTATAGGGGTGTTGGCAGCACAAATTATGTCTTCGACACGTCCTAGGTCTTCGAATAAGTTTGATTTTGTGGACGAAAATATCCTCGAAGTACTTGGATACCATGTCAGCCTTGTGTCGCGCCACACCCCTTGCGTGGCACGACACGACATGCAACTTCAGCTTAATGTAGTTCTTTTGGTGCTTTGACGTCTTGGAAAGCTTGTACAACACTCGACCTTTGCTTCCACGTCAATTGGGCCTTTATATCTCTATCCTACACACTCAATTGAACAAATTAGCACAACCTAAGGCCTATGTTGGCCTATTAGGTCACAACACCTACACAATGTGTTAAAAACACTTGTTTTTATTAACTTATGATCCTAAGGCCTAATTACTGAAAATGTAAATTAAAATTCTAAATTGCTTAGAAAATAAACTCATTAAGTGCAAAATTGACCTAAATTGACTACTACATTTGATGACAGGTCAGAAGACACCTTGTAGTTGATTTTCGCTGTGAAACCTGTGGAAGTAAGGTTGAGGCCATTGGCCATGTGCTGGGATTTTGTCTTCCTACTATGTTACTTTGGTTGTAGCTTATATGAATTGATAAGCTACATGAATTTATGAGTCTGTTGATGGAGGAATGGTTGTTTACTAATTTTGCGAATACTGAACAGTTCGTTGTGGACCCATACAATTGGGAGTGTTTGTTTGGGGCATTGAGTTTATGCCCTTGGAAGCAACAAAACAATAGGATCTTTAATCAGGAGTATACTGGTCAGGAGAGCATCGTTTATATAGCTCGTCGATTATGTGGCGAGTAGGTTGTTGCTTCATAGGACTACTATACGTCCCATGGAAAACACAAAGGCCATGCGATCACAGTTTTATCTATTGGGCTAAGCCAATGTCATTGGCTTAAGGTGAACATTGATGGGGTGAGGGGTTTGCATGTTAACTGTGTAGTTGCTAGAGGCTTGGTCAGGAACCACGATAGATATTGGCGAATCGAATTTGCTCAGAATATTGGGATTTGTTTGGTATTAGAGGCTTAGATGTGGGGTACTTGTGATGGTTTGCAATTGGGATGAGAGTATAACACCCAAATGGTCGGACGAATGACCCTTCAAGAATTCAACTTTTAAAATAAGTATGAGTAATTTAATAATCAATGAACAATTCCACAGGGTTTTTCTGTTAAAGCATAATATATGAAACAACTTTCTGATAAAATTCATCTATTATAATAAAATGTCCAACAATATACGAGAATCTAATTACAATTTGAACTTGATTTGAAGAGTTCTAACAAAAAAAAATAGAGATTTAAACCACGCGATACCCTGATATCTATACATGTTACAAAAATAGGAACATCATGCTCACACAAGTTTGGATGTGCTGGCTTAGTTCCTTAATTCTTCCCGAACTACAATTTAGTATTACGTGAAGTGAAGAAAAGAAACATGGTAAGTTCATGAGAAACTTATTGAGCTCTAAAATAAGTTACTTCAAATTTTAAGATTTGCCAAGATTCTTGCTTAGCTTAAACTTGTGAGATCATTTTCCACAGTTTGTATTTGAGCATAGTGGCGCAGTACAATGTGCATGAGAACTCCTCCTGTGAAAGATCGTAAGGCATATAGTATCTTAGTACAGACTTGTTGCATAATATCTTCATGAGAAATGATTGTATGAAACAGAGATATTATCCCTTTCCAATAGTTTTATGCCACATCAGTATTCTTACCCTGAATTTCAGGATTTTAATTTGGATTTGATTTTTTTTTAGGATGAAAATGCTGAAATTCAGGATGACAATGCTGATGTGGCAAAAATTTATTGGAAAAGGGATACAGATGACGTGGCGTCCATGTTTCATACAATCCTTTCCCATATCTTCATATAACCCACTGAAAGGAGAGAAAGTCATTTCAGATTAACTTGGCAAACAATCCTGCGAACTCTTTAATGCAGATTCTAAATGTGGACTCATACACGTAAACTCAGAAGAATATTTATGGATACAGTGACTCATACATACGTATTCATAGAAGAACTTTACAATCATGGCAGATTCATAAAAGCAAACTTTGTTGCAGACTTCATTTGGTGAAATATCACATTTAACTTTTACATAAAACTTATCGAATAAGTCTGGCGGACTTTCATATCATTTATAACTTTCATATGCCATGGCCATGGACTTGCTTACACATATGTGGCTTAAAGCCTTAGACTCCACAGAGTTTCATACATACATATAACCCACATTGGGTTATCATATTCATTTGCGCATATATCTCTGTACAATCCAACTGAACCTCCGCAAAGCCGAAAACCATGCATATACATTCTCCATACTATCCGTTTGAACCTCCACAAAGCCAGATAACATGTGGCACAGAAATGCACAACGTGACCTTCCTTCATCTTTCATCCACTAAAACAACCCTCCATACTCCGCGTATAATTCATAATTATAACAGGCATATAGTAGCGTTCAACTATTCATTTTATTGATAATACAACATATTATACCACACATAACATTTAGCGAACCATTGCAATGATAAGTTCATCAATAATTACTTTCCTAGTAAAAGTTTATCAAATAGTGAATTGGAAAGTATAATCAAACATGGAATTGTAAAACAATACTTTATATAAACCATCCATGATAATGCAACTCATTATCAGTAGAGCATGAAGACAACCACAACATGAAAACACAATACTGATATACATATATTTAAAACAACCACAAAAAGTTTGAGTTTAGAAACTCACCAACAAAATACCCTGATTGATACAACTTACACCTGTTTAGCCTTCCTTTTATCACTTGGACCTCATCTTTCTTGGTTGGCTAAATATAAAAAATTATATAAAGATCAAAACAAAGGTATACATATGTAAGAAACTTTAATTCATATGCATGCAGAAGAATTGCAGCTAGTATCTTCTATTTTAACATCACAGTTCAAAATGAATCATACTGAAATCCTTAAACTTTCCTTTCTTTTACTTAAATTGAAAGGTACGTAAGAGCTAGAAATATTACAAGATTACTAAGTTCTCAAATATTTATGCTAACACCTTAGATTCTTCCTTTCGTGCAATCCGTTTCTTAGTTTTCCTTCCTTATAGAATGAACCAGAGAAGAAAAAGATAGAAGAATGATATAAAAATGAATATCAGCATGAAGTACCCTTCCTATAGTTTTTCTACCACTGCTTCCCTTAATCCCAAGATAGTCAATCTTATTAATACCCTTAATCATAATGTTTCCCACTAACAGAGAATGTAATTCTAATTTGACAGAACTAAATTTAAAACCTAACTATTTACCCAACCAACACATAAAGTTCACAAATTTATACTAGAACCCGCTTAGACAGAAATTTTTTTAATTAAGTACTCAAAATTTCAATTTTACCAAACCTTTAATATTTCTGGGTGTGACAACGGGTGCAAGGAAAGTCATCTTAGAAATGGATAGTTTGGAAGTTGTTACACTTCTGCAACGACCTTTGGCTGATATCTCGAGTTTGGCCACAGTTCGTGATGCTCACTGACTATTAAGAAGGCAATGGGAGGTTCAAGTTGTGCATGTCCACAAGGAGAGAAACATAGTTGCCGATGCTTTGACCAATTATGCTTTAAAATGCCCTATCAGATTCCACTATTTCATGCAACTACTAATTGAAGTTTTGCACATCCTGCATGATGATATGAGCGATCCTGACTAGCCAAGACGGGTGACTGTACAATCAAGGGCGTAACTAGAGGGGCTGGCAGGGGCCTTGACCCCTCTAAAATGGAAAATTTTCCAATTTTCCATTTAGACTCTTTAAAACTTTTAAAAATTTAAATTAGTGAAGGTAAAATTATACTTTGTCCCCCTAAAAATAATAAAATTTTGATTTAATCCTTTAAAATTATAAAGATATAAACTCTTAAAATAGTGAAATTACATTTTTAATATTATAAAAATTATAATTTAATTTTTCCCCCTAACAAAATTTTTTAACTAGTTTAGGTTATGCTATTTCTTTCTTACCAAAAAGAAAACCACATAATTGATTAATAACCACATCATTCGTAACATGTAAAAAGGACAAACACATGGAGAGTTTCTTTTTTCTTTTTCTTTTTTTCATTCAGTTATTAACTGAAGAGTAGTCTAAATACCAAAATCGAACAAATAAAAGTTTAGACAAAGTCTGTAGAGTTGAAAAGTTAAAATTGTGATATAAGCCATAAAAAAAGAAGTTATCTACACGTGTGGGGGAGAGCACACACGGGAGATATTTGTCTTGTTTTTGAAAAATGATAAGCATGATATTTTTCTACCTTACAAAAATCAGCGCAGTGTTTACTCAATCAATTTCCCGCTTCCAGGAAAAGGCTCAATCATCTCTTTTGCTTCCTCTCGTTCGTCAAACCCTTTAACATAAATGCACAATCTTTAGGGTTTTATCTCCTCTTTTCGATTTTCCCAGACCTTAAGAAGTCGATGCAGTTGGGGCTTTGGGAGGTTTATCTTTAGCTTTCACGTCAGTTAAAGCACACCAAAAAATGGCGGCTTCCACTTCCCTATCACTGTATCCGTACATATTATGTCGCAAGACAAGCCCTAGAAATCGTTACATTTCTTGCTTCTTTGGCTCTCCTACTCCCATAGGTACTTCTTCTTTCTTTCTTTTTTTCTTCTTATAATTCTGTTTGATTACCGAGAAGGTGAAGTAAAAATGAGATTCTTAAGCTTTTACGTTTTTGTTTCTTTTAAGCTAGATGGGATGTTAGAATGGCTTTTGAGTGCTTTTTAAGTGCTCGAAGTAAGGCGAAATGGAGGAGTTTTGTAGTTCATTGGTTAATTCATTTTATAAGTTGTGGAACGTAGGATAGAGAAATAAATTGAAAATTTTAGTCCAGTCTTCTATAGGCTCTTGAATTGGATGAATAGCTTATGGAGATTGTTTTCTTCAGTTATATTGATGGTTTCTTAACTGCTTTCTCATGTTTTAGGTGCACGAAGAACTAAAGTGCCACGTAAAAGTTCAGGAAGATTAGATGGGGCTAGAAAAAGTATGGAAGACTCTGTCCAACGCAAGATGGAGCAGTTTTATGAAGGAACAGCTGGACCGCCACTTCGGGTCCTTCCGATTGGTGGCTTGGGTGAAATTGGGATGAATTGCATGCTTGTTGGGCATTATGACCGCTATATTCTAATTGATGCTGGTGTTATGTTTCCAGAGTAAGTCTTGTGCATTTCATTTCTAGGAGGATTTTAGACTAAATACTTTTATGTGTAATTTGTGTTTATAGTAGAGAAAGTTGGTTATGTATTCTAATTTCTGTTACTTTTAAAGAAATTTCCTATTATCAGAAGACAGCCTAATTTTGACTAAGTTGTTAATCTTTTATTTGTGCAAATATATGTCAAATATGCTGCTGCAGATATGGCTACTTTTCTTTCTTTGCTTTTCTTTATTATATTAATGTTGCGGTTTACTTTGACATCATTTCAGCTATGATGAACTTGGAGTCCAAAAGATCATACCAGATACTACATTTATTAAGAAATGGAGCCACAAAATTGAAGCAGTTGTGATTACACACGGCCATGAAGATCACATTGGTGCGTTGCCTTGGGTAAATTCTTGTCTGTCTAGCCTGATAGTCTTTTATGCTTACCTTTTACTCACCTATTAAATAGTTCCTAATAGGGCATCAAGACTTCTTATCACTTTCCTTTTATAGTGAAGTAAGATGCATGTTATGCTGTAGAAGCCTTTGTTGGTGCCTTACGCTTCCTGTGTTCTTGCTACCATGAAGTTGTTTTGTCCATTTTCAATGAAACGTGAATCTATACAAGTTGTTGCTCAAGGAGTAATACATTACCTGTATTATGAGACACCTTCCTGACTCAGTTTCTTGACCTTTGCCACTGGGCAGGGGAAATGTTCTCAGATTTTTGTCTGGTTCTTTTCATTTACGTTACAGAGCTTCACTGCTTTGTGCACGGTACTGTGGTCGTTAGTTTTAGATCCCTCAGTAAAAATAGGGAAGTAATTAAGAGTAACAAACGCTAGCTATGTCTATGCTGAGTTAGAATCTTTCAGCATAATGTATTGGATTTGTTGAAAAGACTGAAGTTCTGTCTTTTTTTTTGGTTGTAGACAGGAAGTACAAAGATAAAGAGATAAAATAAAGGGAAAAACTCTACCTAAAAATAAGTGATCTAATACCTAAACTTTAGGAACAAGATATTTACAAGAAACGGAAAGATAATAATACACAATAATTTCCACAGGATTGATTAGGGTTTTTCAAATACTAAATAACTATTAAGTTGCTTTACTTGGAAATTGGTATGGTAATGTAAATGTTATTATTATTGATGGTTCTAGAGTCTAGGACAGAGTTCATGTTGCATTTTTTTTCTTTAACATTATTTTACAAGTTTTCTTTCCGTTTGAGCAGGTTATCCCAGCATTGGATCCCCATACTCCCATATATGCATCATCCTTTACAATGGAGGTACTTTCTATGGATGCAAAAGGTTTATGATATGTGGCACATGCTTTGTTTGAAACCTTACTATGTCTCCTTTCTTATGACAGCCCTAGAAGTATTGGCAAAAATCACTTTTTTTATGGATGCAGATGTTAAGGTTCTAAAATCTCTAATAAGCATGACCTTTATTAGAGATTAAGAGAATGAATCCTTAAAATCTATCTTTTAATATTTGTGAAACTTTGTCTTGGTAGCTCAGTAGCTAGTGGAAGTTTATACCTCTTAGGCTTCTTTTGGATTCTATCACACCCATGGTAAGATGGCATCTTAAGGGGACATGCCTCTTTATTCCTTTACATTGGCATCCAAGTTCTCTTTGGATAACATGAGGTGAAGTGCGTTGAAACAAACACAGCCCAAAATTCTTATTGGCACTTTGAGCTCCATTGAACAAAAGCTCCTCCTAGTGGAGGGTGTTGTTACATGTATAACCCTTCTGGGCTATTTGATTCAAAGAAATTTTGAGTCAATTATTTTATTCAATTAGATAATAAAAAAATTATTATTATAAAATAATTATAAATGGATTTATTTTACATAAAAATTCAATAAACACATCGGTTTTATGATTATGAAACTAATATAAAATTAACTAAAATAAACAAATACTTAAAAATAAATATAAAATATGGTTTCATATAGTTTTATTAACTTTTAATAAAATTATTATTTGACTTTAATATGATCTTTCTAATTATTTGCTATTTATTAATTTCATAAATATCAAATAAGCTAAATTTTCTTATATATAATTACAATATCGAGTGTCTTTAATGGTCAGTTTACATTTTCACTATAATTCACTTCACTTTCATCACTGCGATTGGACCCAAACTCATATTATCACTGATTATAATCTCACCGCTGCAGTATACTATCTCACTGTTACCGTAACAAAAATTACCCGCCATCACAGTTCTTCAATTTTAGCAAAGCTAATCTCACCACCCATCCAAATGGGCTCTTAAAGTTGTTGAGAGTTTATACCTCTCAATTAACTATATTATTGAGTGTGCAAAATGATAACTTACTGTTTCATCTTTATTGCCTCTTGCTAAAATGGAGTGTTGACACTCTTGCATTCATGTCAACAGCTGATTAAAAAGCGTTTGAAGGAGAACGGGATTTTTGTTCCATCTAGACTTAAAGTATTTAAAATTAGGAGGAGATTTAAGGCTGGGCCATTTGACATAGAGCCTCTCAGGGTGACCCATTCTATTCCTGATTGTTGTGGACTAGTTCTTCGCTGTGCTGATGGTACAATTCTTCACACTGGGGATTGGAAGGTGGGTTTTCCCCCTTGTCTATGCATTTTGTTCTCTTCTTACACTAAAACTTCCAGGCCACTTAAACTGTTAAGAGTTGACAGATTGATGAATCGCCATTGGATGGGAAAACTTTCGATCGACAGTTTTTAGAGGAACTCTCAAAGGAAGGAGTAACACTGGTATGAATCCTGAATCTATTCTTCTAATTTCCATGAGAGGTTTTCTAGAGCAGATTACAGGGGTTACTATTACGGAGTGGAGGTGAGGGCTTGTTAAAGGTTCATAAGGGACTTGGACATGATCTATTAGTTGCAACTTCAATTTTCTGTAACAAAACCAAATATAGGAATATAATTATTTCAGTGATTTGACTCATGATCGGGGCATGTCTTCTTAGACTATTTTTAATCAACTAAGATGATTGTTTGGAATATGGTATTGCTTGGTATTTGGTACTTTGTGATTTGTTTTGTTGCAATTCAAAGATGGACACAGGCAGCTGACACCTTGCATTGCTTATGTCTGTTCTTTGGCTTCCTAGGTTATTTTAATAATCTCTTGTGCATTAATTAAATCCACAAAAAGTAAAGAGATATCTTTTGTCTAGATTTGTCTGGATCTTTTAAGATGCAATTCATCTGATACAAATTGAGCTCGTCACTTCTTTCAAAACTGTTCCAATGAATGTTTAATTCAGTAAATTCATATTGTTTACAGATGATGAGTGACTCAACCAATGTATTGTCACCTGGAAGGACAATTAGTGAAAGTGCAGTAGCGGATGCATTGTCAAGACATATTTCAGGTGCTAAAGGAAGAATTATTACTACCCAGTTTGCTTCAAACATACACCGGCTTGGAAGCATAAAGGCTGCTGCAGATGAAACTGGTAGAAAGTTGGTATGTTTTGTCTGACTGCAAAGCTATCTTGTGAATCTAGTTGTCTGAATGATAGGGATGTCAGTTTTGACAGCTGAGATATTGTGCTCCTTGAACTAGGTATTTATTGGCATGTCATTGAGGACATATCTAGATGCTGCTTGGAAGGATGGAAAAGCTCCAATTGATCCATCAACTCTGGTATTCATTCTTTTGTGACACAACTTTCTTTCTTTTACCTATATGGTATGTGGTTGTTTTCTTGAGACAGGTGTTACTCTTTTACTTTTCTTGTAAGTTCTAAGTTTGTTGTTATCAAATTAAGCTACTCAGTTGTTAAACTGCCCTTTTGTACAAATTATGCAGTTCTTGTTTAAGCTTATTTAGTGTGAAGTAAAACTTTAAATAAAATGATGGGATTTGTAATTGGTATCCTCTTTTGCGATTCATACCTTTAAGACAGAACTTCCAACAAAATCTATCCCATAAAGATTACTTTTTGTCTCTTAGTGATGTTTATGTTAGCTCTTCTTTTAGCTTTAAACACATCCTACTTGAATTTGGATATCTTCATTCTGCTTTTACTCATTTCAATATTACATTTTCCAAAAGAAAAAAAGAAAAAACGAAACTGTGTTAACTGAAACTCTCGTATCATTTATCTTGTATCATTTGCTCTCTGCTCTTTCCATTACGATTTTAGGTGAAAGCAGAAGATATTGATGCCTATGCTCCAAAGGATTTGATAATCGTCACAACTGGATCCCAAGTAAGTTAACCTCTCTGGCTCTGATGAACTACACATTTAGCTGGCCTGTGACTAAGTGCTCTATTATGTCAGGCAGAGCCACGTGCTGCCTTGAATCTTGCATCATATGGAAGTAGTCATTCCTTTAAACTGAACAAGGAAGATTTGATTCTCTATTCAGCTAAGGTAATGATAATGTACTATATGCATTCATTTCTAACTGAAGAATTCTTTGAGCTCTTAATGATTGAATGTTTGCTGATGAAAAAAAATTAGCAGTGCGGTCAAACTTTTATTGATCTATCTAGGTACTATTTCCTATGCTATGGGATAGGTTTTTTTTTTTTTTTTTTTTTTGTTTGTTTGACAATATACGGGATAGTTTTGGTATATTGATTATTATTTACTATAGGTTTTCTAAATCTTGCCCCAAAGTCATTGATTTGTTAAGATATCATTTTTAACCTCAATATCAGGTAATCCCTGGTAATGAATCTCGGGTGATGAAGATGCTAAACCGCATATCAGAGATTGGATCAACTATAGTGATGGGTAAGAATGAGGGGCTGCACACTTCTGGTCATGGATATCGTGGAGAACTGGTAAGATGAGTCAACATTGTTTTGCATGATTTCATTTTAAAAAGTTTTTTTGGTCACTTTCTTGTTCCTTTAACAAACAAAATACAAAAGGACAAGGAAACAGCATGACATTTAAAACTCAGGATGGCATGTTATATATTGTTGATGCATTCAATTGTAGGGCCTCTGGCTGCAAGATAGCATGAATTTATATTTCTTTCTTAAAAAAAAGAATTATTTTGTCCCTTCAGTAACTTTTAAATAAAGGGGGTTTACTAAGAATTTGTTTTTGAGTTAAAAAAGAAAAATAAGGATGTGAATTGGATGTACTATGGATGTGATTTGAGTCGACCAAATAAAAAATCTTAGATTTTGATTGTGATGTTCTTTTTCTCCTGTTGTCTTTACTTGCATGTAAAACACAGTCTCAATGGTTTTGTTTTGAAGGAGGAAGTACTTCAAATTGTGAAGCCGCAACATTTTTTACCTATACATGGAGAGCTTTTGTTTCTAAAGGAGCATGAGCTACTTGGAAAATCAACTGGCATTCGGCACACCACTGTAAGTTGCTATTATTTCTAGTTAGGAACTTTTTTTCTGATTCTCTCAATTTAAGTTGATTCTTGATTCGTCATAGGGGTTGCTTCAACATTATCTACCATGGTAGAATATGTACATTATATGAAAATCGTAATATAATTCTTATCATTGTATCAGGTTATAAAGAATGGAGAGATGCTTGGGGTTTCTCATTTGAGGAATAGAAGAGTTCTGTCTAATGGTTTCAGTTCCCTTGGGAAGGAGAATTTGCAGGTTTGAAATCCTCAAAAAGCATTCATCATTTTTCTTAAAAAAGTTAATTGAGAAGGATCTTCATGAATTTAGTCTTAAATTGCAGCTAATGTATAGTGATGGTGATAAAGCATTTGGCACATCAACCGAACTTTGTGTTGATGAGAGACTAAGAATTGCATCTGATGGCATTATAGTGGTCAGGTAGATAAGTTTATATGCATAAATGAAGCCTATGTATGTTTCATATTTGTTGACATATTAATATATCCGTTTTGCAGCATGGAAATTTTACGCCCTCAAAAGATAGATGGCATGGTTGAAAATACCTTAAAAGGGAAGATAAAAATAACTACTCGCTGCTTATGGTTGGACAAGGGGAAGCTTTTAGATACACTCCATAAAGCTGCTCATGCGACACTGTCAAGCTGTCCTGTGAATTGTCCTCTAGCTCATATGGAAAGAACTGTTTCAGAGGTATTGCGGAAGACGGTAAGGAAGTATAGTGGTAAAAGGCCTGAAGTCATTGCCATTGCATTGGAGAACCCGGCTGGAGTTCTCTCTGATGAGCTGAATGAAAAGCTATCTGGCAATTACAATGCTGGTTTTGGGTTACCAACATTGAGAAAAGTGGTAGATGGGCATCCAAGAAGGGGACCACCAAACAAGATGAAAGCAGGAGATGACGGTATTTTGCATTTAGAGAATGCCTCGGAACAAAGTTTATTAGGTTGGTCCTTATCCTCTTTTTGCTGCCCCTTCCAATCTCTTTCACATATTCGTACTAGTGTCCATCTGCATGCATGTAGGCACATAATTTGATTGGATGTGTGTAGGTGTTGGAATTGTCAATTCATTGAGGTGAAAGCTAGTTCTCTTTGCGATTTAAAGCACCACTTTCATTGATGTCTTCTAGTCTGTCATGATTTAATCAAGCAGATGATGATGCTGAAGTTGAAAGGTTCTTACCCGTGGAAGACACCAGCACTTCAAGTTCTGACTATACAGAAAGGCTTACACCCAATACTGATGATTCTGATGAATTGGAGGAACATGAGCCAGAAGTTAAGAGTGATGGCACTGCAAGCAATGGAGATGACTCAGAAATGACAGGCTCTCAACCAAAGTCGTCAAAGCCTAAGCGGAACAAATGGAAACCTGAAGAGGTTAAGAAGCTAATTAAAATGCGGGGGGATTTGCATAGCAGATTTCAAGTAGTGAAAGGGAGAATGGCCCTCTGGGAAGAAATATCTACAAGTTTGTTGGAAGATGGAATTACTCGAAGCCCAGCGCAGTGTAAATCTCTATGGGCATCTCTGGTTCAGAAATATGAGGTTTGTTCTCTTTTTAGGTTTTTTTTTTTTTTTTTGGAACAGTGGGTTATATCTCTCTCTATATTTATTCTAGAGTAGCAGGTGTAATGATGGAAGATGTTCCATGTGGCTTTAGTTTCATGGATATTCATGTTGACACCTCTAGCTTGTCCAGCACATTTAAGAATTTAAATCTCTAGTTAGGAATGATAGAATCAATGTTGCTTCAACTTTAATTTTTCTTGAAGTGCTCATGTCCGGCACTTGTGTAACGCATATCTAAACATGCTTATGGGAATATGATTCTTTGAGAACCCTCAAAATACATGGAAATCTTGAAAAGAAAAATTGAATAAACCTGTGTCCAACACTCATACCCTTGTCGAGTAACATAGGATAGAATGATAGCATCACAAAGAAATTTGAGATCCAGGTACTTGCTTGAACTAGGATGCTACAATAATACTTGCATCATGTCCTAGGTTATATCAGTATTGGGGTATTATGAGATTAAATAGCACTTGCATCATGTCCTCGGTTATATCAGTATTGGTGTATTATGAGATTAAATAGCGGCTGCAACTCAACGTTATGGCCTTTATTCTATGGTTTCGGATCTCTCTACTGCTGAATATTCATCGAAGTTCTTTGTGATTGCATTCATGATGTACATAACTGCAATAAAGGCATATACAGCTGCAATAAATCCCTTTGATCAAGAATGTTCAATTTGTTTCCCCCTGTCACTTGTGTTGCTTACTGACAACTATTGGCGTATATTTGACAGGAAAGCAAGAATGAGAAGAGAAGTCAGAAAAGCTGGCCCTATTTTGAGGACATGAATAAAGTTTTATCTGATTTCGAGGCAACAGCCACAACATGAACTTTGGAGGGGAGATGCTAAACATATGGCCTATTCAAATATAGCCTGAACCAAGGCAAGAGTCATAATAAACAGGGACAATTGTTGTAACCATGGAATTCAAGAGTGAAGTTGGAGGAACGGGAAACGAGGAAAGAGGCTTGTTTTGAGGTCAGTAAAGTGCTCGATTATATATATATGTACAAATGATAAAAATGGGTCAAATCGGATAGGCCATTAATGGCAATAATCTTGTAGCGGTAGAATTCCTGTAAAATTTTCTAGTTTATATAGGCCCTAGCCCATATGGGAATAACAACGGTGGAATTTACTGTCTTTTGAATTCAACGACAGTGGAATTTACTCTCTTTTTTTCCCTCCTTTTCTAGGCTAAAGTAAACAAGGCCCTCACTAAAGCTCGCCCTTATATCTAATTGAGTTTTTAGTGATAGAACTTGATATTTTTTGTTAACCGAAACTCTTTATTGGTCGATGAGGTGATTGATAAAAACCACTAGAATTTGACACATGGCATGGTCATGCCATGTGGATGTATGTTGATATGGCATGTAATGTTAGAAAAATTAAAAAGATCAAATAATATGTATGTTTAAGATGAACTCGAACAATCATTTATTCATTTTCATTTTAGATAAATGTAAAATTATAAAATATATATATAGAAAGTTAATAATTATTTAAAAAAGTATAAAATTATTAAAAATTTATATATGTAAAAATTAAAAGAAATTGTAAAAATAATAAAAATAGCATTTAAATTCATTTTAGACGAGTGAAATTATTCAAATTTTTAGAATTATAAAATATTAATAATTATTAAAATCTTGTAAATCTATTGATAAATAGATGTCCATAACCCTCCAAAATTATCTTATTGTAACCTCAAAAAGATGAATGCCCATAACCTTTAAATTCATTATCTTGTAACCTCCAAATCATTTATAGGTACCTTAATATTGGTCCTTAATGCTTTGTAATTTATGATTTTTAAAGCCCTATAAATAGAGGGCATGAACAAGGTTATTGGATGCCAATTTGAAAGTTAAATCATCCTCTCATCTTCCGTTCTCTTTTATTCATTTTATATTTCTTTTAAGCTTTATAACACAAATTAGCACAAGCTTTTATAAGTTCATAGTAAAATTCACGTCATTGCAACTATATATAACTTGCCCGTAAAACTCTGGTTGAACTATATACGGTGTCGTATTTTCATTATTGTTTTAATTTGTTAATCATATATTTATAGAAAGAGAAATATTCAAAGCATACAAATCAATTCTAAACTATTTTGGTTTATTCACCATTTTTTAAAGGTTACTAAAACAAATTTCATTATTTCAATTTGTTTTAAGTTATTATTTTGATTATTTCTCTATGCCAATATTTGACATACATATTATTATTCCGTAAATTTGATATAAATAATTGGATTGTTTTACCATTGAGAAAGTTTAATATCATGATATTGCTCAAAGTGATAGTTTCTTTTATCGACGATCAAAATTACCTTCTATGATTTCCAAGATCTTAGGTAGCAAGATGTAAAGTTTCTACATGAAGTTTCGTAATTTAATATTTCATATTTGATTATTTTTTAGCTAATTCATGGTAAATTATAATTGTTTTGATTAACTTATTTTATTTGTATGATCTTAGAAAGATGGTGAAAATTTTAATATTGGTATGGATTTTGATTCGGTGCTCTTAACATTGGAGTGTCTTAGTATCATATAAGTTATTTTGAAATAAAATTTTCTATCGATAAATTTTGAATTTGTTTACTTTTGATAAAATCATCAATACTCAATGTTGAATAAGGAAGTTGCTATTAAAACTTTCGTAGAAGAAAAGAAATTGAGGTAAGTTTCACTTATCATTTATATGTACTAGTTCTTTTGTTCATAAAAATTTGTTTTTCTTAATATATGCTATTTGATAATTACTTGGTAATTGTATTTGAATAGGGATAGATTAATTTTAATGTTATAAATAGATAAATTTTTAAATCGTGATTCATAATATTATCAGTCATTTTATTAATCTAAGGCCTAAGATTCATCATAATATGTGACCTTGCATTGGTTCTTAGTCATCATTAAACAATTTGTTTTATATGTTTATTTGATGGTTTTAATTTATATATATATATATATATATATATTTTTCTAAGTTATAGACATCATATGTTTTTGGACTTTGATATTGTTTAAAATTCTCTTAATCAACAATGATTAAAGTTATTACATATATTAATAAAATCAAGATTCTTTCACACCAAACAATCAAATATTATTTCACATTAAACATGTTTATTTAAAGTATTTTAATGACAAATTTTGAGGAATGTCTAAATTGATTTTTGGGTTGATTCTAATATATAATTTTAAGTATAGTTGTTGTCATTTTAATTCTTGAATTATTTTGGTTGGAAACATTTTTATAAACTTAAAATGAGAATTACTATATTAGTTTGGCCATTGACATTTCTATGGACATTGTTTGTATTAATTGATTGTTGTTTGATTTTGTAAATGCCTTGTATTTTTCCTATTATATAGCCCTAACAAGCTTGTTACTTTTATAGAGATGTTAATGATAGTTAATGAGTTTTATATTATTCCATTTGTTAATTATTTAGAGAAGTAATATGGACAATTATAAATGGAAATATTTTAGTGAATATGAAATGTATTATGTTGAAGTAAATTTCATGCATGTCTACAATGGTTTATGAAATTTTTGCTAGCACTAGCATTATATTAGGTTTGATATTTTAGATGTCAGTTTTATCCATACATTTGATTTACAATAAACTCTATATATGACTTGACTATTTCTTTTAGTTAATTAAATATGCAAAACTCTTGTGAAAAGGGTTTTTAATGTATTTTTAATTAATCTCATGCCTTATTATGGCTAAACAAATAATGAGTTATTCGTTCTAGTGGTTTTACTCCACTCCCCAAAATGAATGTAGCAATACATAAAAATTGTAAAATTGGAACCTATTGTCATTATTGACAAATAGATGAAAAAGAAGATGGACGATTCAAAATGTTGCTACATGTTCATTCTTAGAATATAATTATAAATGATTTATACTAATTAATCATTCTTTGAGGCGGATGATATTTATGTAATCTTCTTGGTAAAGAATAAAACATACGTTTACATTATTGTCTCAAGTATTTTTGGATATTCCTTGAAGTAAATGTTTACAATAAATATATAACAAATTTTATAACCACTTTTGATCATTAAAGTCAATTTGGACATTTAAAGTTTTTGGCATATTCCCTCAAGTAAATATTGCAAATAATTGTTTGCAAATTATATTTTTATTGAGTTAATGACATTATGGACTTCACATTGATGTAGAGATTTCCAAGTAAATGTCACAATATTACTTATATGTGGATACAAAATAAAATGTATGACAAAAAAATATCAATTGTCAAAATTTATATTGCCATTATTAGTACAATTGAAAAGCATGTTAAAGTAAACCGAAATTTCTTGATACAAATCTATTTACTACTTGGCGTAACCAGTTAGACCATTTTAGATCATATATGATATGAAAATTAATTGAGAATTCATATAGACATTCATTACATAATAAGAAGTTTCTTTAATTTAAAAAATTCTCATGTGTTGCTTGTTCTCAATAATTATTGATTATTACAAGCTCACTAGCTAAAGTTGAGTTAATGTCTTGCACTTCTGAAATGCATATGGGTCCATTCATCCATATGATGGATGATTTTGATATTATATGATTTTAGTAGATGCATCTACAAAATAATCACGTGTTATTAACTTGCAACCTATCATTTACGAGATTGCTTGTTTAAATGATTAATTTTAGATTATGCAATTAAAACAATTCATCTTACTAATGCTGGTGAGTTTACGTCCCAAACTTTCAATAATTATTATATGTCAATTGGGATAAAAGTTGAACATCTTGTAGTTCATGTTAACACATAAAACAATTTAGCTGAATAGTTTATCAAACGCCTCCAACTAATAGCTAAATCATTACTTATGGGAACAAAGCTTCCTATTTCAACATGAGATTGTGTTGATTTTCATGCTGTACGTATCAAGCTAATAAATTATAAATACTCCCCATTACAATTAGATTTTTGTCAACAACTAAATATTTCCCATCTTAGATTTTTTGGATGTGCGATATATGATCCAATTGCTCCACCACAAAGCAGAAAGATGGGTCCTCAAAGGAGGTTGAGAATATATGTTGGTTATGAATCTCCTTTTATAAGTAAGTATATTGAACCATTAATTGGAGATTTATTTACTGCACAATTTGTTGATTGTCTTTTTGTGAAGCAATATTCCCAACATTATAGGAGAGAGAATAAACGCTAGATGAATAAAGTACTTGAAATGAATTATCATTGTCTAAGATCCTTGAACAAAGCAATGTGAACTAGAAGTTCAATAGATAATTCATTTTACAAATCAATTGTTAGATTCATTTACTGACCTAAAGAGAATTACAAAATCTCATATACCAACTGAAAATGCTCCAATACGAATTGATGTCCCAATAGGGCAACTGTTAGTATAAAAGTAATGAGCAGTGAAAGACCAGTAGCTCATGTTCACACATAAAATAGTTTAGCTGAATCATTTATTAAACACCTTCAACTAATAGCTAAACCATTACTTATGATATGGTCATATAGTGGAAGCGGGGGTTCCTAAAGAGACCCATAACATAAATAATTATAAAACACAAGAAAAGATTCAGATACCTAAAAGTGAAAATGAAATTATGAAAGTAAAGAGATCTCGATAAGTTATGTCAATACGAGAAAAAGATGAAAACGAAAAAATATAGTTGTCGACAATAATTTTGCTTATAATGTTACCATTGAAACAACAAAAGGAAATAAGGATCCTGAGGCTAAATCTTTTGAGGAATGTAAAAATAGAAAAGATTAGCTAAAATAAAAAGACACAATTCAAGCAGAATTGAATTTTCTAAATGTCAAAAAACCTAAAGATGTAAATCCGGTAGGATATAAATGGATATTTATGTGAAAACAAAATGAGAAAAATGAAGTCATAAGAAATAAAATATGATTTGTAGCACAAGGATTTTCTTAAAGGTCCTACATTAATTAGTAAGAGACATATTCTCATTTCGTAGATGCAATCACATTTAGATATCTTATTAGTCTGATAGATTGGTGTTGTTACAACCTATTTGTATGGCTCACTTAATAGTGAAATTTATATAAAAATCCTTGAAGGATTTAAAATCCCTGAAGGATATAGAGTTCTCTAGAAAAATTATTTGATAAAAAATGATCCAATTTTTCTATATGTCTTTATAAAAAGGTTTGGATCAAATATTATTGTCATTTCTGTTTATGTTGATGATCTAAATATTTTTGGAACTCCTGAAGAGTTTCAAAATGTAGTAAATTGTTTAAAGAAAGAATTTGAGATGAAATATCTTGGATTTTTTTTTTGTCTTGGCCTGCAGATCGAGCATTTAAATGATGGAATTCATGTCCATCAGTCAACTTATAGACAACTTGTAATTGGAGATTGTGCACTCTTTTTTCTTCATTAGGTCTTTATCCTATAGGTTTTTTTCTTAATAAGGTTTTAATGAGACACATTTTCATTTATGGACATCCAAGGGGAAGTGCTGTAAATATATTGATAAATGGATGTCCATAAGCTTCTAAATTTATCCTATTGTAACCCGTAAAAGATGAATGTCCATAATCCCTAAACTCATTATCTCATGGCCCCTAAATTATTTATAGGGTACCTTAAATGTAACACCCCAAACCCGGCCCAAACGCTACCACCGGATCTGGTATGTCACTAAGAAAATTTTGTAAAACATGTCGTATTTTCAGAAAATATTTTTCTTATGTTTAACCCTTTATTCGGGAAAAATTAATAGTTAATAGTTTAAATAAAATATGCCTTTATGAATTAAAAACCCAAATTTAAATACATGCCTTAGTTCAATTAAAATAAAAATTTAAATAACTAAAGATACTAAAAGCTCATAATAAAACAAAATGTAAACTAGTGGCCCATGGCCTTATTACAACGAGATTTATAACCCATTAAATATATATATATATAATAATAATAAACTAGAGTCTTTTTGCTGAATCCAAATGTTCTTTTGCATGGCCACCTTGCGCTCCTCTCCAGCCCGGTCCGATGCACTAAATGCTACCTGAAATGTTAATTAATTGGTTGAGTCGCGAGACTCAGTGTGCAACCCTCATGCACCATTAGATTTGGGCCTTAGCCCTATAAAACTAAAATAATCAAAATTAATATACATAATAAAAATAATATGCAAGCCCAACCCAAATCCTAGGTTTCCATCCGCTACACGCCTGCATCACCACCATTCACACCATTGGGGATTTCTACAATCAACCCACACCGCTACACGCCTTGATGGCGATCGTCTTGCTCATTATCGATCATGGTCAGAGCCACTACAATGATCACGGCAAAAGCCGCTACAATGATCACGGTAAAACCACTACAATGATCACGGTGAAAACCGCTACAACATATAACTTCCTCCTTTCATCAAACCCAACCCATGCAATCACATAAAATCAATATACTTATATCGTTTAATCAAAACATTCACTAACCTGATGATTTGTTTTTACCCTCTTTGGGTTTCCTCTATTATGCCCAGATTTCGGCATTTATCAAAACATATAAGACTTATAATCATATATTAATCAAACAGATCTAGATGGTGTGAAAGTGTTACACACCTGATATCGCGAAATTCAACATTCTTAGTCGATATCCTTGTTATCCCGATCAACAACTTTGCTCAAAAAGTCGGAAAGATGTGAAAATAGGGAATCTCCTTGAAATCCTGAAAATAACACGACTTGAGTGTTACTGATCTTTGACTTAGAGATCTAAGCGTTGGACTCCTCTATTGTTTTCTTCAGATTCGGCACAAGCAGACTTTACTGAAGAAAATTCGGCAACTTCAGGAGGTGAGATCTAAGAATTTCGGTTTTTAGAAAATTTAAGAATTGAAGAGATGGCTAAGAGAGATTTGGCCAATGAATATTAAGGAGAAGAATAGAATAATAGAGATGTGATTTCGGCTTTTAGGGATTAGAAGAAGAATAACAATAGAGGTTAAAAGATTCGGCCAACCAGGAAATTTTAGAGAGGAAGAAAGGGGTGAAGAAAATGGTGGTTTTCGGCTTTTGAGAGGAAGAAGATGAGAAAAGAAAATAAAAGAAAGGCTTCCAAAATTTCGGCACACCCCCTCTTTATATAGAAAACCGATTCCTCTCTTTAGCAGAGATTGATTTTCAACCAACACTGCCACACATGATAGCTCCTATCCCTTTTCCCTTATCTTAATCTATTATCTCCTCAAAAATAGTCTTTATCTGCTTATTATCCTTAAAGACTAAATCCCTAAATAATAGCCTTTATCTGCTTATTGTCCACATAGAATAAATATAATAAAATTTCCCAAAAAAATAGCCTTGTGCCGTCCACTTCCCTAATCCCTAATGCCAAATTTAACTAACTTAAATTAGAAGATTTGGGCTCCTTAAAACTTAAAATTTAGGCCCCTAACACTTAAATTAACGCATTCCACATATTCACCCATTAAACGCATAGGCTTAAAAATTTAGGATGTTACATTAAAGTTGGTCCTTAATGCTTTGTAATTTATGGTTTTTGAAGCCCTATAAATAGAGGACATGTACAAGCTTATTGGATGCCAATGTGAAAGTCAAATCATCCTTTCATCTTCTGTTCTTCTCTCTTGTTCATTTTATATTCTTTTAAGTTTTATAACAAATCTATAAAAATTTCCCTTTTCTAGGCTAAAGTAAACAAGGTCCTTACTAAAGCTCGCCCTTATATCTAATTGAGTTTTTAGTGATGAAAAAAAATTACTTGATCTTTTTTGTTAACAGAAACTCTCGCTTTAATCGTTAATGGTCGACGAGGTTATTGATAAAAACCACTAGAATTTGACACATGGTATGACATGTGGATGTATGCTAATATGACATGTCATGCTAGAAAATTTAAAAAAATAAATTAAAATGCACATTTAGGAAGAACTTGGACAATCATTTGTTCATTTTCATTCTAGATAAGTACAAAATTACAAAAAAAAATTATTTAAAAATATAAAATATTACAAAATTCAAATATGTAAATAATTATAAAAATAATAAAAATAGCACTTCGGAGATGAACTGAACAACACATTCAAATTCATTCTAGTGGAGTGAAATTTAAAAAAAATAGAATTATAAAAATTAATAATTATTAAAATCTATAAAATTCCAAAGGTAAAATGTAATATATATATATATATATATATATATATATATATATATAAGAATATGTTGAATTTAGTATACTAGATAAAGGATCTGATCAAATTAATTCATTTATTATTAAACGAATCAATTTAATTTTATATTATTAAAATAATAAATTAATACTCAAGTGGAATAGTGCTAATATTTATGGTTTAAAAACTATTATTTATTTTTAATAAATTTAGTCTTTTTTTAAGTTTTATAATTCTTAAACGAAGTCTTTTATTTAGAATTAAACTGTAATTAAAATAAATAATTTAAACAATATATTTACTTGTGTTATAATTTAAACTTATTTATTTATTTTAATAATATAGTAATTAAATTGATAATTGATGATGAACTAATTTCAACTCATATAATATATATGCTTTATCAATAAGGAACGTATAACCCATTTGAAAATGTCCCATAATTCTTTAATTTCTTTCTTATTTCCATTCCAGATGCTATTTACACGAAAACTTACTTTCCATTTTCTTCATCATCACCATCGTCATCATCATTATCGTTATCGTTATCGTTATCTTGTTCTTTTTCCTGCTTTTGACCATTCCTCTCTTTTTATTTTATTTTAAGTTTCAGAAGATTCAGAGCACTTTCTTCTTCAATTATTGTAGTTAAGTCGGTACAAGACTGGCACACGGCCTTCACGCAGTGCTTCAATCCTTATCTCTCTCTCTCTATCTATATATATATATGTACGCACACACACACACAAAAAAAACTGGTTATCGTTCTTACATTAAACCCTAAGTTGTCAAATGAGAAGTGAAGAATATGAGCTAGTTGTCAGATATTTCGACGAAGATGGAGATGGGAAAATTTCAGCTTCTGAGTTAAGCCATAGATTAGGCCAAATGGGTGGGAAGTTGTTGTTAAATGAAGCCGAAGTTGCAGTGGAAGCATTGGATTCCAACGGCGATGGGTTATTGGATTTGGAAGATCTTATTAAGTTAATGGAAGAAGATGATGAAGAAGAGAAGTTGAAAGATATGAGACAAGCTTTTGGGATGTATGATGAAGATGGATGTGGATTCATTACACCTAAAGGACTCAAGAAAATGTTGAAAAAACTTGGGGAATCAAAGTCCATTGATGAATGTAAGGTTATGATCAAACATTTTGACATCAATGGTGATGGTGTTTTAAGCTTTGAGGAATTCAGAGTTATGATGAAGTGATCAATGGTGTTTTTTTTTTTTTTTCATTTTTCATGTAACCCATTTCATTATTCTTTGAGATTTCATCATTCATAGTTCACTATGTTCTTGTAATTATTATTCATGATTGTTAATATATATTAATTACTTCAAATTTAATTAAGATTTAGAGATCTTCAACTTTAATTTCTCCATTTTCTCGCGTCTTTGAAACATTATATATTTTTCATGCCAACTTTTTCTGTAATAATTCAGTAATTTTTTATTGGAAAAAGAAAACATAAACTCAGATCATAAAAAGCTGTTGATAGACAGCTATTCTATTTAATTCTAGTGATTTATCGTATTCCAATTTTTATGTACCCAAAAATTATATCAATCCCATATCTACCATTTCCCACTCTTTGAATCCAATTATATTTGACTTTTTTATTAAAAATTTTAATCTAATCTTAATAAATTAAATAAAAATAAATTAGTAATTTATGTTTAAAATTTCATTCTATCATCCCTCTGTATTGTTAAAAATTAGTGTGATTAACGGAAGAGAAAAGATGGTATAAAAACTGTGATTCCACATCATCGTTATCCATTTTCAATAGAAGAATGACAAATTAGATTTTTCCTTCTAATTTTTAACTTTTTTCTCCTCAACAAAAATCAAATCCAACTAAAAATATTAAAAATCAAGAGAAAAAATCTGATTTATCATTCTCTTATAGGAAAGAGACAAGGATGATGTGGAATTACAGTTTCGTATAATCTCTTCTCTTGATAGAATAACTAAATTAATGACATGTGCGTGTCACATGTAGCTCATAATGTTGACGTACATAAACTAATTTTTAATAATAAAAATAAAAGAAAATTTAAAAAAATTAATTTACTCTTTAATCTATTGTACATAAATTAAATTATCCATTTCTTGAATAAAAAATAAAATGTTATTTAACTCTAATAAATAAATCTCCACGATATTTTTACCCATCCCTACTAAATACTAAATATAAAACAAATGAAGTGAAATCGATAAAAAAATAAAACATAAAAAAGAAGGCCAAAAGAATCAAACAATGCTGCGGATGACCCAAAGCATTTTCAATGCCTTTTTACGTTGTTACTCTCCTTGAAAGAATAATCTTTTATTCTTCCACATTGCGTTTGGCTAAAAGCCATATATATATTGGATCTCTTGTCTTCAATTGCAGCAGAGTTTCATTACAGGATAACTCAAATCTTAAAATCTTCGATTTGGTTTAGTAAGAAGCCATTCCAAGTTGTAATGGATGCTTGTGGGTCAGTCCAGGAACTTGAGACACCAGATGAAGGGATTTGTTCTAACACTACAGGACTCTGCTTGCTGTCACCTGTCTTGGAGATCAATGAAGAAGATTGTCCACTCGACGATAAGATCGGTACGTCTACTATCTTAACCCATTCTTTTTTCTACAAACATTCCATTTATTAATATAGATAGGAGCTTCATGTAATTAAAGTCAAATTTGAGGTGAATTATAAACAATTCTAGATATTATTTAAAAAAAAAGTTAAACTCGAGTTGTTAAGAAAAGATTATGGGTACAAGCTCAAGTTATAAGAATTAAAAGGTTAAATCCTACTATTAATTCTTGTACTTTGTGAAAATTGTGGGTTTAATTCCTATATAACTTTTTAAATGGGCTAATTTTAGTTCTATACAAATTGAAATTTTGAAATTTTTAGTTTTGACTTAAATAATAGCAATTAAATTCAATTACTAGTCATATATTATACATACAATTTTAAATTTAGTCTATATTATTTAACTGGATCATTCTAAATCCATATACTTTTTAAATTTTAAAATTTTAGTCTTAAAATAAATGACAGTTGTTCATCCATTAATTGGGATTTTAGTGAACAATATGCGAAAATAACAAGTTCATATGATATTACACATAATAATATATTTGTCACATCAAAATTTGAAAATAGAAAAACTTAAATGAATTTAACGATTATTATTTGATGAGAACTAAAACGTGAAAAATATAAAGACTAAAAATATCAAATTAAAGTATAAAAATTAAATACATAATTTCCGTAAAACACATGTACTAATAGCAAAATTTAACCAATTAAAAAAGTCTTACGTTTTGAAATTGGATGGAAGGTACAAAAATTGAGTGGTTCTTCTAGCTGCAGCTGGCCTGAACAATTGACTAGAAAAACACGGTTGCTTTAAGTTCTACGCTAACATAACTTCAAAATGGCGGCTTTTAGTTTTACTTTTTCTTTTCTCTTGCCACTCTTTCTGGATGAAAATTACTTATTGACTCCTTTTGGTTCACGCAGATACTCCCTTTTAAGAGTATAGATAATATTTTTACAACAATGATAACGTAAGAATAGAAAAAATATATAATATATTCCTAAATATATAGGATAATATACAATATAACCAATTTTTTCTTTTGCAGATAGTGAAGAAGAGGAGACCTTCTTTGATAGCCAAGCGTGGCTAAGATCAGATTGTGAGGATGAGGTTTCTAGTAATCCTGGGGAAGAACCTCCTCCAGCATTAGAAGAGAAAAAGGAACTAGTGGAGCTATTGGAGGACCCTTTTTGGAGTGATCTACTAATTCAACATCCTACCAAAGTCATATCAATTTGCAGGAATAACATACAGTTGGTTCGGTTTTTTCAGGATTGCTCTTGGACGAGTGAGCAAAGTTTCAAGAATCTTAGCATCGTTAAGCCATCCATCCTCGTGAAAATTCCCAAGGAATTCAATGGTTTGGGTAAATCCAGGAACAACTCATTGCATGGCAAGGAGAGAGTTCAAAAGAACAAGTCAAACTCTAAGGAGAAAAGTTTCTGTTGCATCCCAGTGGTTTAGTCCAAGACATTGGCTTAGCATCAAACAAAGCTTTCTGCAAATGAATTTATAGCACAAACTTAATGCTATATTGGGTTACTAGGGTGAGGAAAAAAATTATTTAACATATTGTTCTAAAATAGTTAAGACATAAAATATAGAATAATTAGTAAAAATTTAAACATGCAAGTAAAAATTATTGTAAAAGATAAGATTTCTTTATCTTTAAAATAAGCAAAAAAAAAAATTCTTTTCTTTTTCTTTTCCACAAACTTAACCAATGATTAAAACAGGAAGAAAAAATAATACTCAAACCAAACACAACATAAGTGGCTTGTTGGTTATTAATTTATGAATGTTTGCGTTCAAATATTTCAAAAAAATCGAAAAAGATATGGCTTATCTACTGTTCCAATTTAATGTTGCAACACAAGTACTTGAAATTGGGCAGGTTTAACTCTACAAAAAAAATTCATCTTTCGTGGTGTTTATAAAAATGTCACTGTCTGTGACGTTTTATTAAAGACGCAAGGAAAGACACTAACTTTACGTTTTTAAAAGAAAACGTCATGAAGTGGACGAAAGGAAAGCTATTACAGCAGTCATCGCTAGGGATTCAATAGGAATCATAAGAGGTGCAGAAACTTATTTTATTGAAGATATCGTAGATCCCTCTGTGGCGGAAGCTAGGGCGTGTGAAAGGGCGTTAATCTTCGCGATGTCCAGGGGTTTTAGGTGTCTGGTGGTGGAGGGTGATTCACTGATAGTCATTAAAAGCATTGATAAGAAAGATGAAGATAGATCGGTACTGAGACCGATTACACATAATATCGGACAACCGGGTTTGTGCTTTGAGGAAATCTCTTACCGCATGTTCGTGATCGCAAGCGGAGTGGCTTACACGCCGCACCGGAGGGATGGCGGAGGAGGTTTTTGGGAGTTGGATCGGTGATTTACCGGTTTCGATCTGATGATTGCGTTGAAGGATCGAACGGAAGGGGAAGTAGTGAAGTAAGTTTTGGTGTTGGCCTTGTTCTTTTGGAAGATGAACCATTGGCTTCTTTTCTTCCAGGCGTTTCTGCGTTTGAGCAAGGGAAGTCCGACTTTTCATCTGGCTAAAGTGACGGACTTATTGATGACTGATTTGGGTTTTGTTTAACTTTTTCGGTTTTATTTTGTTGGGCTTTGGTTGTATTTTTTTGATTTTGGGTTTTATTCAGGCCTTCAATAAAATCAGTCATATTTTGATTAAAAAAAAAAGAAAACGTCATGAAAGAATGAGCTTTTGGTGACACTAAAGAGTAAGGGCAAATATCCCAAAAATACCAAAAAAAATCAAAAATTACCGGAAAGGACAGGTTTCAAAAATATTGACCGGAAAGGGCAATTTCCCCAAAAATCGCGTCCACGTCAGCGCGTTTTTTGGGGAAAGGCCTAAAGCGCGTCCATGGGGGAGCGCTTTAGGCCACCTCAGCAAAAACGCTCCCACGAGGGCGCGCTTTTGCTGAGGTGGCTCAAAGCGCCCCATGGACGCGCTTTTAGCCGTCTGTGATCAAATTTTTTTGACCGTTGGGGGTCCAACGGTCAAAACCAACGGTAAAAAAAAAACTATAAATACCCCCCAACCCTTCATTTTTTTCACACTTCAATCCTTTCTCATTTTTCTCTCAATTTTCTCTCAATTTGCTCTTAATTTTCTCTCAAAGCCCTTGAAATTTACGCTTAAATTTCAAAATAGTCTTCTACTATTTACTGAAAAAGCCCTTTATAATTTTTTAATATATTTATTTTTTGGAAAATTTAAAAATTCTTTATCGAGTACAATGGTAGGGATTTACGTCGCCTAGACAAAGAATCACATTGGCGTCGAGCAATTGAAAAAGGTAAGTTTGAATTTTAATTTTTCAATATTATTAAATTTTTTTAATTATGCAATTTTAATTAATTTTGAATTTTATAATTTTTTAAACAGTCGGTAGATCGGGTGTTGCAATGTTATATTCGCAACATGCCTGGTCCCCCATCGCCATTGATCGAGAATTACTGCGGAAGCGGGTTTTTGCACGTGGCCACGATAGGTAGGGGTTCAAGTTGGACCCGATTTTGATCGGTAGCGTTGATAGAGAGGTGGAGACCGAGACGACACTTTCCATCGCCATGCGAGAGTGTACCATCACCTTAGAAGATGTGCGATTCTGATTGGGATTACCGGTGGACGGGTCGGTAGTCACCGGGTCCGTAACATCTCTCGATTGGATGGCCGTATGCTACGAGCTCCTGGGTGCCATTTCGGATAAATTGCAAGGAGGTCGGATCGATATGGTTTGGTTACGAGACGCATTCCCGCAGCCGAATGAAGGTTCGACTGAAGATGAAAGAATACAGTATGCACGGGCATACATACTTTAGATAATTGGAGGCTATCTGATGCCGGACCTCTCTAGAAACCTCGTCCACCTGAGATGGCTCCTGAAACTTGTTGATTTCAGAGCAGACGGTGAATTGAGTTGGGGGTTTGCCGTACTATCGAGGTTGTACCGGGAGATGTGAGGGGCGACGGTGTCGAGTAAAGCAAAAATCGGAGGTTGTCTATCACTACTGCAGTCATGGGCATGGTTTCGATTTCCATTTTTACGTCCTCGACTCGACCAGCCATATTCATTCCCACTGATAACGAGGTAAATTTAATATTATATTTTACAATTATGTCGAGATTTATAGTATAATTGCATGCTAAAAGTTTATTTAATTAGGTGGAACCATCCGACGAGTCATGTTGGAATACCTAACTCGCTGAGGATATACTGGCTCCTATTGGAACAACGGTTGGAATCACAAGTAAGTGTCGAATTTCGTTATTATAATTTAGTATTTATGTATATAACTAATATTTTGGTAATGTTAATATAGTTTCAATGGACACCGTACGAGGATCCCGAAATTGAGCAAGATTTAGGGAGTTCCTCCAAAATTCGAACAGTTGGCACGTTAAGGTCCCGCTAATCACCTACGCGACCGTGGAGATGCACCAGTCAGATCGAGTTATGCGGCAATTTGGATGCCGGCAATCGATTCACGTGGCTCCTGAGGTGCTCGATGATGAGCACAGTGTGGACTTACGGCGGTAGCACGGATTGGCCAATATTTTGGTCGAACATATCGAGACGGGGAGAACCGGTATGACTTTTTACCTAACCGGAAACCGATCGTAGTTCCCGAGTTAAGCGTCGTGCGGAGTACATGCCATGGTTTAGAATCCATGGCAAGTCGTATCTGTTGTCCGGATGAAGAGAGCGGCGGCAAATTCATGAGCGAAGGGAACGTCGGGCCCTTTACATTCAAGGAGAAGGGTGATGAGATCTGCCCAAAGAATAAAGGTTTACATACCACGGGCCCATCAACAGCGCCTACACAATCACGGGCCCATCGGTTCAATTAGCAACACCGACAACACAATATCCACGATTTATGCCAAAGCGTACCACCCCTTACATGTATCCTCCTAACCCATATATGTTTCCTTTTCTAGTCCCCCTGTGTTGGAATGCATGGCGGGTTCGAGTCCGTTCGACAACTCCTTTTAGCCACCGATCGTGAGGCCGACGTCAGTGTGGGGTTAGAGGAGGCGCCGTCGGGAGCGATTCTTTCTACCAGCTCCTTTACCAGACGGATGCAATCACCCCGCCGTGGTTTATGCAAATACCTCCGGTCATTATTTTATCAAGGTGGGTCATCATCGCAACACCTGAACCACCACCTGCCGGAGGATCGGATTCCACTTTGAGGTTCCACGACCCACGGAAGCTAGAAGAAGGAGGAATCCAAATAGCAGAATCGCGATCGCCCAGTGTGGCACTTGGTTCCCACCAGATCCGCACTAAACCCTAAACCCCTAATTTGAGTAATTGTAAATTAATTTATAATTTGAGTTTAATTTTTTTGTAATTAAGGTTTAATTTTTGTAATTAAGTTGTAATATATTTAATAAAATTTGAGTTTGTTTTTTTTGTAATTTAATTTATTTAATTTATTTAATTTTAATAACTTTGACAAAATAGGTTTGTTTTTTTTGTAATTAAGTTGTAATATATTTAATAAAATTTGAGTTTTTTTTTTTGTAATTTAATTTTTTAATTTATTTAATTTTAATAACTTTGACAAAATAGGTTTGGTTTATTTTTTTTTTGTAATTAAGTTGTAATATATTTAATACAATTTGAGTTTGTTTTTTTTTGTAATTTAATTTTTTAATTTATTTAATTTTAATAACTTTGACAAAATAGGTTTGGTTTATTTTTTTTTTGTAATTAAGTTGTAATATATTTAATACAATTTGAGTTTGTTTTTTTTGTAATTTAATTTTTTAATTTATTTAATTTTAATAACTTTGACAAAATAGGTTTGGTTTATTTTTTTTGTAATTAAGTTGTAATATATTTAATACAATTTGAGTTTGTTTTTTTTGTAATTTAATTTTTTAATTTATTTAATTTTAATAACTTTGACAAAATAGGTTTGGTTTATTTTTTTAATTAAGTTGTAATATATTTAATAAAATTTGAGTTTTTTGTAATTTAATTTATTTAATTTATTTAATTTTTTAAATTTAATTTTTTATATAATAAAAATTGAGTTTACTTTTATTTGTTTTGTATTTTAATTTTTTATTTTAATTTTAATATCTTTGATAAGATAGACATGATTTAATTTTTTAATTTAATTTTTAATTTAATTTTAATAACTTGAATAAAATAAAAGTTTGGTTTATTTCTAAGCATCAACGTTGATTAGGATGGGCTGTTTTATTTTTAAATTGTAATAATTTTTTTATTTTTGAATAAAAAGTTGTTTGATTACTTGTGTTTGTAATTTAATTTTAATTATCTTATATTTAATAAATTTGAGTTATTGTACAAAAGTTCACCGTTTTCCTCCAAAAAATAGAAATTACATAGCCAAAGAAGAGACAAACAAGCTAAGAACACGGTCAACTAGTCCGATTTGGACACGAGCGAGATGTATGGCGTGGTTCCTACACCACCCAAGACCGCCGACTTTGGTTGGTCGGTTCTCGGATATCCATATTGTTGCGTATTCTAGTCGAGGAAGGTCGACCTTTTGGTTTGCGTCTCAATTCTCTATCCGGCAACAGCTTATACGGTGCAAGCGATACCGATGGCCACTTACGTTCATCTGGAACTGGTGGGAATACGTGTCTCCACACGTTGTACATGTTTTCTAATTTGTAGACTTCATCGACATAGCTCATGGGGTCAAGACGAAGATTATGACAAGCCGCAAGTACATGAGCACATGGGTAACGAAATGCATCAAATATCCACGTCGCATGTCCTATTTGTCAAGTGTACACGATAATGCCCCCAACAATACCTTGGTTCGGTCTCATCAAACTCCGTGACACGAAACCATAGGTCGTCGCGATCGTGACAAACTGTGTGCATGGTGTTCGCCTGCATACCTTCCCACGGTTAATTTCTTGCAAGACCTTCGGCTCCATACATGGCCTCCTTGCATCGCCTCGATAACTCGCTACTCTCTTGAAAATAGTGCCGCTAAACGAAAATATGTCTCCCACAAAACCGTCAGAATCGGCGGATGACGGGTTCCTTTTAGCACGTAATTTATGCATTCGGCCAGGGTTTGTGGTCATATGACCATATCGTGGGTCGCCATCATATGCTTGTGTCCACTGTTCAAAAGGAATATTGCACGGTACCTGCGCCTTGGCGTTATCTGTAGCATAAACCGCCAACATCTCATGAAAATGGTCTTTATTGATCTCGTACCCTGCCAATATACGTTGATATCAAATATTACATACCACTATTTAATTGCGAATAAATTGAAAATTTCAAAAGAAATTATATTAATAGATATTTCATACCCATATCGGTCACTTGCCGTTTCTGTCTTCTAGATCGGTGTTGCCCATAGTAGTTGGATGAAACATGCCTCAGGCAATATCGATGGTGTGTGCGATGCCACATGCTTCCCTATCGTTCTATTTCCGCAAGTATTCCAGGGCCCCGATCCGATATAACGTATATGTCAGGTTGAGGGCAGACATGCCTCCTTAACCTAGATAGGAAGAAGTCCCAGTCATCAGCTGACTCCCCTGGTGTTATTGCGAACGCAATCGGAAGGATTCTCCCACAGCAGTCTTATGCCACAGCTAGCAATAGCCGATGCGTATATCTACCATACATGAAGGTACCGTCAATTTGTACCAATGGCTTGCAGTATGTAAAAGCATCTCGGCATTGCTTAAATGTCCAGAACAGGCGCTTGAACACTGCGCATCCATGGAGGAGATGATCGTTGTAGTACGTCGATTCCGTTTCAATATCTGTTGTGCTGTCTGGGACATATCTCTCCAGCACCTTACACCACTGCCACACTTCATTATATGAAGCGTCCCATCGACCGTGCAACTTTTCCAATGCCTTCTGCTTGGCTATCCAAGCCTTTCTGTAAGAGGGCGTGTACCCCATTTGGCTACGAATATTGCCAATTAAGGCCGGCACTGTAGTTTTGGGATCGGCCTACACCGTCGGGATTATTAAATCAGCCAACATGTCTGAATCCATCCTCGAATGATCTTGTGTTACACCTGTCAACGAAGTACGTTAAATAATGCAACATTACATAATATTAGTGTTATTCGAAGTCATTGAACACATAGTGGTACTGCATCTGGTAAGACATGTATGCGGACCTTTGTACTTCTTCACCTCCCACATCCCCGCCTTTTCCTCAAAGACGCCATGATTTTTCATGCACATGTGCCGCCTTGCACAAAGACACTTCGCCTCGCACCTATCGAGCTTTGATTTAACCACAGTGTAGTTAACCCGTTCTCGATCTTCAGTATTGTTTCAATGCACCAAGAAAAGTGTTCTTGTTGGAAAACGGTTACCAACTTCTAATTGATCCGAATCCAACGAAGAATTTGTACAGTCACGGGTCCGGTGTGGTAGTTCAGAAACTCAATGCATCATCTTGAGATAGATCGACATTATGCATGTCTTATTTGGAGGCGAGTATGCCTTGAATAGCGGATCTTCTTCTTCTTCGTCTGAACCGCCCTCAACATCTTCAGATACAATTGGAACGGGCTCCAGTTCAAAAAATAGTCCAACTTCTGCACCGTCAGGCCCTGGCTTCCGAGGTTGATCCATCGGATTCATCGTCCGATCCTCCATAACCTGCAACAAACGAGGGCCCTCGCCGTGGATGCCGTCGGTAATACATCATCCTCCTTAAACATCTTTCGAAGATTCCAATCGTATGTGGATTGCCATCCACTAGAAGTTGATGACGTCCCCAATACGTATTTACGTCATCCGATGTCGATTGACGAATATGCATGTCCCATCCACCAACCGAAAGTGTCGTGCGGGGTTATGTTTTCCATACTACCACCGCACACGGGCACTTCGTGTTTTGCCTCCCACTTACAGAGTGTCAACTTGGGGTCGTGTATTCCCTCGAACGATACTAGATGTTGAGGTCGCAATGGATCACTTGGAGATGAAAATTCTACATATACCTCGATATAGGGTGAACCATCGGCAAGATGAGTCTCCACCATTGCCTCAAGGCTCCGGGACCTTTGATGTCGAATCGTCATATCTCACCGGATCAACCAAGCACAAAATCTATACTTAATAGATGAACTTTCATTGGCGTTGTTCAATATTTTACGCCTAATTTTTTGCAAGTTCTACCAAATCGACGTTTCGATTAAAACTCAATCGCTACTGTGTTCTCCGATAAGAAAACAACACCATCTTGATTGTCACGCACTTCACCATCGTAGTAAATAACAGATTAATACGTTCACTCATTTTCAATTTTCTTTTCCTTTTGCTTGAATTTGCTTTCGCTAACCGAGAATGCAATTTGGCCGATTATAGCCTAATTTTGCGGACAAAGATCAGTAGCAAAAGTGCGTCCCACGTGGGGCGCTTTTCGGTGCTCTGGTAATAGTGCACCTATTTGAAGCGTTTTTTGCCATCGTTTGTTTAGAAACGTCTCCTCAAAATAATTTTGCGGAGACCATCAGAGCAAAAACGCGTCCACGTGAGAGCGTTTAGGCCACGGTTTGTTACAAACGTCTCTCAAAATTATTTTGCCGAGACTACGCCCAAAAAATTATTTCATTTTTCACATTGCAAGTGGACGGGAAAGATTCCCCAAAATCATGCGTCCGTCGGTAGCGTTTTTGGGAAAGTGGCCTAAAGCGCGTCCATGGGGGCGCTTTAGGCCACCTCAGCAAAAGCGCGCCCTCGTGGGAGCGTTTTTCTTTGGCCTAAAGCGCCCCCCATGACGCTTTTAGTCTTTCTTTCCCCAAAAACGCTACCGACGTGACGCGATTTTTGGGGAAATTGCCCTTTCCGGTCAATATTTTTGAAACCTGTCCTTTCTGATAATTTTTTATTTTTTTTAGTATTTTTGGGATATTTGCCCAAAGAGTAATGGTTAGTCAACTTTAAAATATCATCAAATATTTATTTTTAGTGATGCTTAGAGATCTTTGGTGACGCTTTGAAAACCTCACCAAATTACAACATATTGATAATTTTTTCACATATTTTCCTCACTTTTAAACCTCACCAAATTACAACATTTATTTTTACATTTTTAACCTTTAAAATTTTAAAAATATAAAATGATTTAAAAGTTATAAACATGTAAAACTGATAAAAATTATTGGACAACTTAAATTAAAATTACGAAAATATAGAAATTATATGAAATATATATATATATATATATAAAATATAGTGGAAATTGTATGAAATTTTTAAGAAAACTTAAATTAAAATTATAGAAAGCTACAAAATATTAAAATTTAGGTCGCTTTTCATATCTTTTTCGACATATTTAATCACAAAATTTTAAAAATATAAAAATTATAAACTTGTAAAACTTATAAAAATTATTAGAAAGCATAAATTAAAATTATTAAAATATAGAAAAAATAAAAAAAAGTATAACAAAATAATGAGAAATTATATACCAAATTATAAGAAAACTTGAATTAAAACAAAATTATAAAAATTAAAAATAATATATCTTATAAAATTTTAAATTATCAAAATAATAAAAATAATGGGTACATTACAAAAATTTTAAATTTGGCACCATAATTGTTTAAATTGCTTATAAACATTTTAAAACAAGCTAAATTATTAGTAGAACTATTCATATATTAGGCTATTTGTTCAAGTTCGAAGGTCTGCTTAAAATTTGGGTAGAGTTGAGCAAAATTACTAGGCTTGACAATTAGATCTGGACAAAAAAATTAGACTTGTTTAAAATATACGCCGAACTTAAGCTTAAACATTCAAGGCCCAAGCCCAATCCAACCCGTTTATAATATTTTATATTATGTTATTTTTATGTATTATGTAATTTAGAACACATTAAAAAATAAATTTATTCTAAATATATAATAGTATTAGAATGTAAATATTAAAATAATGTAAAGATGACTATATAAAAAATTTAATATATAAAAATATATAAAATTATTAAATATTAAAATAATATAATATAACTTTTTTAAAAAAATAAAAATTAAATGACTTGACTTAAAATGAGCTTAAATTAGATTTTTACAAATAAGGATGTATTTGGACAATTTTAAACACATATTTTAGGCCAAATTGAGATAAACATAAAATATATTAATATTATAGTTAGAATCGATTCGAACCATTATCACTCACACCATGTTTGGTTGGGTGTAATGGCTATGCCATTACACCCCTATTCCGTGGGCCCATTCAATACACCTGTTTGGTTTGATGGAATGCCCATTACGGGCTTATTCCATTACGCGCCTATACAATGAAATTGCTTGATTTCTATTCCGCTTCCTCACCACCGATTAGTGATTCGGTGTTTAAGGAGACCTTCACCGCAAAAAAATCCCCACTTTGCCCTCTCCCATTTCTCACCTGAAACACCAATTACGCTCCCCTAATCTCCACTTCACAACCCTGCCGTTGCCATTTTTGCTTTCATTTTCAACCTCAAAAAGAGTCCTTTTTATCTCAATTACTACTAGTATCTGTTTTCCCTGTTTGCGGTTAATGGAAGTACTTAACACACTGCATGCCTGTTTCAACAAACTCATTAACGATGGCCATGAAACTCGCTTCCCCGTCTCCCTTTCTTCCCTCACGCTACGTTTGGTTGGATGGAATTGGTATTCCATTCCCCCCCAATTCGGCGCGCTACAGTAAATTCATTGTTTGGTTCACCGCTTAGGTGATTCGACGTAATAGGTATTACAACGTTATTCCCTCATATCACCGCTTATCAATTCAGAGGTTGAGCTGAATACCTATTCAACGTTTAGCCGCTTTTCCTTTTGGACGAAAATAGCCGCCTCTTCATTCTTTCCATTTCTTCCTCCCAAAAGCTTCCATTCGCCTTTCATCTTGAATCATTTCGAGAGCTAACCTTTCCTTCTGGTGTCCTAAGGTGAGTTTTGGTGGTCTTGAAACCCTAACTTCATTTATTGCCCTTCTTCCCCAATCTCTCAAAATGGTAAGCTTCCTAAACAAACAAATCCCCATTGTTTTTTCACTTTTATTATTGTTTCTTCATGGCATCCGAACACCGACTAGAAACATATCATCATTTTCGTGTTTATAGTTTATAATTAGATTTTTTTTCCGTGTAGCCTTTCAAGAGGTAATGGAGATTGGAAGAGTAGCTCGGTTAACTACGGAAAGGACTACGGCAAGCTTGTTGTCATTGTCGATGTCGTTGATCAAATTGATGAAAAAAAGCTTGATTTTTTAACGATAAGTAATCTTAACTCTTTCTCCATTCTTTTCTCGAGTTGAATTGCTTTGAATTTTATTGATTGATTTAATGCTAACTATTTTGGGGTGAATAGTTGAGACTTGAGGATCACAAGATCATTGCATTTTTATTTTAAATTGATGATAAAGTGTTGGGATATTAATAATTTTTTGTCCCACAAGAGTTTTAGATTGGTTCTTGTAAATCAATTCTACTTTGGGATTCAATTTTCAACTGTCTGAGATTCGGGTTTTGAGTTGAGGGTTGTTTGGTTCTTTGAAACATGTTGGAAAAAAAACTATGTTGGTAGGTAAGAAATGTGCAAAAGTGAACCTAATAGTGCATACCTTGCTGCCTAGTGCTAGCATGTCACAACTAATTAAGCTTAACATAGTAACTCGATTGTTTGGTGTGCTAGCATGTCACAACTAATTAAGCTTAACATAGAAACCGATTGTTTGGTGAGACATTTATCGCCTCCAAAAGATCATGAGGTTTCGATGATTAGCATGTTTTTCTCCTTACCAGTTGTCTAGTTTTTGTTTGTTTGTATGTCATATCCTTTGATGATGATATAAACCTAAAATTTGTTTGTGAAGTTGCTTTCCCTTATTTTTTTTTCTGCTCAAACGTTAGCCCTCATTCTAAGCTAATGTCTTCGTTATTTCATTCTTTTCTATTTGAAGAATTTGTTTGTTGGATATTTGAAATGTGGAGGACGAGCTAAAAGTCTGCAAGATTTGGTCTCGAGAATAAGATAGTTGATGAAAAGCGTAGCTAAAATGTACATCTAGAAGTGTGACTTTGTAAGGGTCGATTATAAACCAATGGAAACGCAAGGTGTTGGCTCAACAAATTGAAATCTAAAGATAAGTTAAGGCCTTTGAAGAAGAAAGAGGTCGCAAATGGAAAGGAGGGGTCTAAACCACCAAAGAAGCGAAGAGGCACCAAAAATGTCACCAAACAATGGGTAGAAGTCGCAAAGCAATATATTGAAAACCATTACAAGAAGCGGATGAAAAGCCTCCAGGAAAGAAAGGAGCGGTATGGTTTAAATTCTTCCTCTCATGGAAATTGTTTTTCTGCATATATAATGTTGCAAGCAATTTTATCTGCGTTCCATATTTTAGATCGACAGTTTGGTGGAATTATCTCATGTTGAGATGCTTAGTAGCACGTTTTGGTTCAAAACTTCATACGTAAAACTTAATTTTGCCAAGCTTTCAGATCATCCAGTAAAATATATAGCATGATTAGGACTGTGGGGAAAGTTATGGTAGTTCATTTTGAAGAATAGGAATGATGGTTAATTATGATTTTTGCGACGTGATATTCTAGAAAAGAAGTTGGTCGATCTCAAGTCTCGAAAAAGAACAAAACAACTTACTAAAGTGTTTTGAGAAGAAGGAAATAGAATACATGCGACTCAGTGACATAAAATGGGTGTTGATGATTTTGAGCCATTGACCATGATAGGCAAGGTGCATTTGGTGAGGTAATTATATCTTCATCACAATCGTATATCATCGCATAGGTTCTTGTCTTCTATTGGTGCTCTTGCTTTGATATTCTTGCCAAAATTTAGAAATTTTTGGCGAGTTATGACTATCACTAGATTTTTTTGTCGTTAAAATCGTGTGTTTAAATTGTTGTGCCCGCCATTAGCACTTTATTTTCTTGAGACAATGCATCTAGTAAACTTTTGGAAGGATGACTCCTTCATATGTAATCGTATTTGTTGAATAGTTGCAAGTTACTAAAGCTTGTGGATTCTTTGGAAGTATCTTTATTAACGCCTCTTGTGACTCACCTTTTTCGAGTTTATAAAACCCAAAAGAATGAATTTTACGATAATAACTTTTAACTTCGCATCTTCTCATCACAAAGTTAGAATCGCAAGGAGAAAGCAACCGGTCATGTTTATGCCATGAAGAAGCTTAAGAAGTCGAAATGCTTCGCAGAGGCGGTATACACTATTTCAACCTGCTATATAATTGCGTAAATGCATTTTGAATCACGATGCTAACTTTCTAATTGCATTTATAATTTTCGAGTTGAACATGTGAAAGTCGAGAGGAATCTACTTGTGGAGGTTGACGAATTGCATTGTCAAACTATATTGCTCCTTCCAAGATGATGAGTATCTATATCTCATTATGGAATATTTACAGGGGGATATGATGACTTTCTTGATGCGGAAGGATATATTAATTGAAGATGAGGCCGGTTTTACGTTGGAGAAACCGTCACGGCAATTGAATCAATCCACAAACATAATTATATTCATAGGTGAGTTGACGTGACATTGAATCTTCTTATGCTTTTATGTAATAATCTTCCGGATTTGCACTAAGGGTGAACTCATTCTATGTGGCATGCCGCGAGACATCAAGCCCGACAACCTACTTCTTGATAAAATGGTCATATGAAATTATCGATTTTGGATTATGTAAACCATTAGATTGCAAGAATCTCCGTGAAAAGGATTTTACCTTAGCAAAGAATCTCGGTGGGGCTCTTCAAAGTGATGGACGACCTGCTCACCAAAACGCACACAACAAGAGCAATTGCAACATTGGCGGAGGAATGTAAGGATGCTTGTAATTACTTGTCTATCATATAGCTAATTCAACGTTGTTATTTTTGTCGTTGATTGAGCTATTGAGTTCATAAAGCAAGAAAGTTATAGACTTGTTGCTTCTTATTTTCCATTGTTTAGAGTTTGCAAGGCTTATATTTTATAGTCATTAGTTGCCTTAGATATTCTAGAACGACCATAAGCTCACCTCTTTTCATGCTAAGTTTATTTAGAAAGCTTTTTTCTTTTTGTTGAAATTGCAAATTAATGTTGCTTAAACATTTAAATGTTGAAATACTCAGCATATTCTACTATTTGGTACACGACTATATTGCTCGAGAGGTTTTGTTGAAGAAAGGATACTAATGGAATGCGATTGGTTTGTATATTAAACATTTTTTTATTTAATTTATATTTCATGAAATATGCTTATTTTAGGATGATATTTTGTAAGATATGTTATAGTGGATTTTGGATACTTTTCTAGGTGGTCTCTTGGTGCTATAATGTATGAAATGCTTGTTGGATATCCACCCTTTTATTCTGATGAGCCAATGTCGACCTGTTGGAAGGTAAGTTTTTTTCATTACATTGTTATGCTATCATGTATGAAATGCTTCTATATCGCAACTCTAAAGTAGTTAGTAGTTATTGTTGTCTTTGTTATTAATGATTATTTATTGTCCTTTGTTCAATATCTTCTAGATAGTAAATTGGAGAACGACTTAAAATTTCCCAAGAAGCAAAACTATCCTCAAGCTAAAGATCTTATCAAGAAACTCTTATGTAATGTTGAGCAAAGGCTTGGCACAAAGGGCTAATGAAATTAAGGTGTTGTGCGGTGTGTTCTGCTCAAGATTCTTTGATTCATTCTAAAATAGACTGAAATGACTATATTAACTGCTCAGATTCGTTCTATTTCGTGCTCACCCATGGTTTAAAGGTATTGAATGGGACAAATTGTATCAAATGAAAGTCGATTTATTCCTCAAGTCAATGACGAGTTGGACACGCAAAATTTCGAGAAGTTTGAGGAGGTGGATTATCTTTGTTGTGTCTAAATATACATTTGTGTTTAAGACATATTCTTATTTTCTCCTTTCTTTCATGCACCAGTCGACAACCAAATTCCATCTCGCCATAAAATCAGTCCTTGGAGAAAGGTTAGTACAAATAGACTTTTTATTATAATATTTTGAACCTCAAGAACTCGACTAGCAAGATCATACAAAATTTGTACGTGTTTCGTACATATTATTGAACTCAACCTAACATGGTTAATAAAGTGCGATTCTTTGTTAAAGGACATAAGCAACGTTAATTGTTTTACACTTTTTCAACTGCTGTTTGAAAGTTGCTTTTATAATGGTGCGATGTGAAGAATAAGTGGGAGAACAGTTCATGGGGCGAAGTCGATTGTCCGTAAAAGATGACATCGCTAATGATTTTGATAGGTTCAAGCTCATGTTGGCAAAGATTAAGGTCAGCAGATCATTTATTTATTTTTCCATATTTTTTATGTTTTGTTTGATGTTCCATATTGGTTAAAGTAGTGCAGTGATTGCATTTCGGAGTTTTTGCTGCTACCATGTTGTCAATCCTCAATAGGTTATTTTAAAAATACCTTAACCCCTCAAGTTTCATTGTTTTGCCTTCCTATTGATGAAAAAACAAAGTCAAAATCTAGGCGGGGGCATGGAAGGAGAAAGAGGTGAAAAACTAATTTTATCCTACCCTTTGTATTAGTTATTGAGAGTCAAGATTGAAAACATGAACATGTCTCGATTGAGATCAACGCCTCATTTGCTTTGAGATGGTTATCTTATAACAAGTATCTATTCTTCAGGTAATTGCAGCAATAGGAGGCTGATCCTTGGAGAGGTAGATCCATTTATGGTAATTGCCTCATTTGAAGCATAATTAAACTTATTTTGTAGCAGAAGATGAGGATGAAACAAATATAGGGCCTCTGGTTGCTGATGCTTGGAGAGTAAATCCATTTATGGTAGTTGATTCACGTTGGGTGGAGCTTGAGTTGGTTGTGGGATGGCAGATTAATTTACGGACCAGTTAACTTGCAGAATAGTAAGAAGTTGGTTTGTGTCCTAGTTATTTGGTTTTAGGAAGGAATGTAATATGAGATAATGATTATAGAGTTGAAGGTTGATGTATGAATTTTTGAAGCAAATTGAGCATTGATTTTTACGTAACATGAATTGAGTTATTTTAAATAAATGAGTTATTTTGAACCAAATTAATTACTTCTAATATTTAATTTTTTTGTAGAGTAATTAAATTATTTATTTGATAATGATATTTTAGCACATATATATTCAGTTTAAAAATAATAAAATAGATTATATATATTTTATAGTATTATATATTTTAATTTTTAATTCATATAATAATAATTATATTAAACATGTTATTAAATTATATTTTTTATTAAATTATATTTAATAATAATTATATTAAAATATAATTAAATTATTTATTATTTTATTAAATTATTTTCAATATTAACCTTATTAAAATTTAATAACAATAAGAATAATAATATATAACAAAAATTACATAAGGGTATTACGGTCATTTAGTTCTTTTCCTTATGCTATTACAACATCATTCCATTCAACCAAACACAAGAATTCTATTACATTTCTATTCCATTCTGATCAACCAAGCAGTTGAAATACTTAATTCAACTGCTTGGTTGAATGGAATTCTATAGATTCGTGTAATAGAATTTTGTGTTTGGTTAAATGGAATGATGTTGTAATAGCATAAGGAAAAGAACTAAAATGACCGTAATACCCTTAGCGTAATTTTTTTAGGTAGATGATTATTGTTATTGTTATTAAATTTTAATAAGGTTATTATTGAAAATAATTTAATAAAATAATTTAATCATATTTTAACATAATTATTATTAAATATAATTTAATAAAAATATAATTTAATAACATGCTTAATATAATTATTATTAAATGAATTAAAAGTCTTAATATATAATAATATAAAATATATATAATTTATTTTATTATTTTAAACCTAATATATATATGTGCTAAAATATCATTATCAAACAAATAATTTAATTACTTTACAAAAAAAATTAGAAGTAATTAATTAACTTGAGAATTATATTTCAAATCCAAGCATAATATTCATATATTAACAAAAAGTTACATGATTTCATTAGTTTATATGTCATAATCTATATGTTTTAAAATTTTACAACATCAAAAAGTTATAACATTGTAATGACATTCTATCACCATCCAAATATTACAAACACAAAAGATACCAAAATATAATATATACTTTTACTTAATAATAATATATAATTTAATAATATACTTATATAATAAGTATATATACATGTATTTTACAAATATATGTATATTAGTATCGCACATGTCACCATATGCTCCATACATTTGTCTTAATTTAATTTATTCATCACATAATATCAATTTAATAATAAATACATTAAATATTTACTTAAATAATAAGTAAATGCATACATGTATTACAAATGTATGTACAATATTTATTACACATGTATTTTATCTTTACCATACACTTGTCTTTCTTTTATTTATTGAATAAAAAATGTAGATCGCTTCAAGAGCAATGTACCTTGGCTAAGTATGACTTCCGGTCCCGGTGATCCATATAAAAGAAAAGCTTGGCCTTCTCTTTCCTAAAGAGAACAAGTAATGTCGAAATGAGAATGAATAGAACTGTTGGAAAAGCAACTAAAAGGGAGTGTAGTTTAGATTCACAAGTTTCTCTCCACCAAATTACGTAGTTCCAACAAACATAAAACTTGCTATTCTAGCAAGCCAAGAGGATATCCGAACATCAATAGGAACATCAATAGAAAATACATGGACAAAGTTAAAGATAGAATTTTATCCTACTAGTTCACGTAACTTCAACTAATCCCATACATATATCTTAACCCAAAGATTTCGCATGAGTAAATTTCAGCCTAAAAGGAACATGAGATGAGTTTAAGATGAATTCAACATATCCTACTTAAAAATTATAACAAACCATAAAAAAACATTAAAAGCTTTTCCAAAATAGAATAAATTTCATATCATGTAAAATGGAAACGACTTTCAGATGCAAAGGAGGTGGACTCTATATTGTTGCAAACAATAGTTTCTAACAAGAAAGTGTCACTAACAAAGCCAACAAGATCTCAATAATAGGATGCCGAGGTTGTTCCTCACATTTTATGTGTTACAAGAAGTTAAGCATTAGGATAATGATGATAAGTAGTATTACCAAGATTGACAGTCTAGGAATCAATTCAAGCGCTTCCACGAGAATGACAAGAAGGTACGCCACAAGTAGCCATAAAACCTATTTGTGAAAGGTTAAACATGAACGGTCCAACAGATAAATAAGAGGAGCTATATTGTTTTGCACAAAACAACACGAAAAGCATGCAATGTACCTCGTAGATATTTAAAATAAAACACAACCTACCATCACGATTAACTTTTAGGACTAAAACTCTCAAGCAATAGAATATTCAATAATTTACATTTGCAACAAAAATAGAGACATCCATTACGACAATAAGCTTAAACAAACAAGCATGATTACCTTAACTATATCAAATACCAACACCAAAGTTTCATTGTTTGCAATGGCAATAGACAATAGGGAAGGTAAGAATCTAAAATGTTAGGCATTAAATTAAGGGAAAAAAGAAGCTTCTTGAGCAAAGAGAGATCATAGAATTTGCTTCAAAAGAAGGAAATTTCTCAAGAAGCAATTACCTAGTGTATCATAGAGAGGCACACAAACCAAACTGTGGGCACCACCGGCCTACAAACGTTGGAAAAGTTGTTAAAGGACCATTCTAACGAAAATAAAGGGAACTTGAAAGGTCACTACTTTTAAAAGCATTATCATAATTCATACAATGGCCAACATCCGAAAGGCACTCCATTGCCATAACCCATCAAGGCGCTTTGCTCCATAAATCCCAACCCGACATCCCCGCAACAAATATGTGAGTAAAATCAGTAGCAAGGAAAGATTCGACTAAACAACAAAATCGCTTTGTTTCCAAGGCATCGAAAAATGACATATGTTTATGCTTACAGTGTTCAACACCGATGCTCGTAATGCGTAACCAACATGCGAACTTCATCATAAACTTCCTTATATGTTTTCTAGATATAAGGACCCACCTAAATGATAAACAAAGTGAGAAACAAATAGAACAAAACTGGTACAAATTATGAAATCTTGTATTGAACATAAATTTAACCTTGCCATCAACGAAATTTCTCCATCCAAGCATCCTGCTCCTGTGGTACTTCTCAATGAGATGAACTGCAGAATATCCATCTTGTTGTCAAAATTCATGAATGCTAAGATATTTAGTTCGTGAAAGGATAACCTAGAAGCGTATTAGTATAATCTTAAGCAAAAAGGCCTTCCAGCAGCATTTTCAATGCAAATTCCTACTCTAGCATGTTAATGATACTACGTAAAAGCCTGTACTATTACATCAAAAGTAAAAATACAAGTGCAACATATTAAGTTACCCGAAAAGAGTCCATGTGGTAGACATCTCAGATCGTGGAGGGTATCCTTGCTTGGCGAGTAGGTTACGGTACACGAGACCAACCGATGGCTTCCCATCTCGTCCTTCCTTCCATCCTCCACCTTAACTAAAAAACCTTCATATTTTCCATCTATAGAACTCATGCGGGAAAACAAAACTCTAGGCACTTAAAAGACACTTACAAAAGTCCAAAATAAAGAAAATTCAAGCATACATACTCAACAATACGGCAACAAATTCAATAAATAGCAATAACTAAAATATTAAAGGTCAACTACAATATTCGAAAATTAAAAGCCAAGGAAGTTTATTTCAAAAAAAAGAAAAGGCATGAAAGTTGCTAAGAAATATGGACAAAATCGCAATCGGATTCAAACTAAACAAATGTTAAATCCACTTCTAATCAAATCAAAGACCAAAAGTACAATTGAAACAAGCGAAATTCGTAATTTCACCATTGACAGAGAACATAAAAATCCTTAATTTCCAAAGCAAGTGAACACTTAAAACTAATACCCACAACCCACCATATATTATACTATAAATAAGAACTGCTAAAAGTGAAAACTAATACCCATAGCACCCCAATCATTATATATAAGCCAAAAGTTAAAGATAAAACCATTGGCAAAATGGCAACTTATAAAATAAAACGAAATCCAATATAAAAAATAAACTCGTAAACAGTGCTTACAAGAAAAGTAGAAACCCCGAGTTAAGAAGAAAGGAAGGTAAGGGGAGTTTGCTTACAAAGTGGAATCGCTATGAGGATTGTCATGAATTTAAAAGTTCTTGCTTTCCAAAATGCTCTAACTTGTACAATTGAACTTAAAACTCTTCAACCACCATGCCCACTCCCAAACCACAATATTTATTCTTAAATTGTAGTGTATATATATATATATGCATAATTGACTTAAATTCAAGTTAAATTTTCCCCTTAAACGGGGATTCCAGATTCAGCTGAAGCTATCTATCTGATTTTCAAAGCTTTCAGGTACTTTCTTTTGTAAGGATTTTAGTGTAAAGATTTCAGCCTTAAATTTCTTTTATCAATTTTACTTCTCTCCATTTCACATTTTAGCATTTGATTAATTTTGTTTCAAAGCTATCGGTTTTGGTGCTTCAATCTGTTAGGGTTCTTGTTGGCTATTTGGACAAAGGTCTGAATCTAACAAATATGTATTACTCTCTCACTTAATTTCTTTTAATTCTTCTTTTATTTTTGTTGAATAAGCTTTCGGATTGATTTCTGGGTTTTGCATCACTTTTCGAATTATGAAAATTTTCTTTTCTTCTTGAATTTTGATGTGAACTATGGGTGTGTTGTTAGCCTGTTGAGTTAAATGAATGGAAGGGACCCATTTTTGTTAGCATGTGTCCTTTTCAAATTTATCTTTGCATTTATCCTCATCTCCTCTCAAGACCAGCTTTAAATCAAAATATGATTCAAGCTTTAGCACTGATTATTTTTCAACTGATAAGCTTTCCTCATATGTTATTATATTTTAACAATATGAGCCCTTGGTTAGGTTGCCTGGTGATATAGTTTCATCGGATCACAATTAGATTTACAAGCGACACCACAAATCACAGATGATTTTAATAGGACAACAAATGCAAGTTTATCACCTCATTGCTTGGTTTCCATTTCCTTCTTGGGAAATATGGTTATTTAGTTTGAAATTCAATGCTTGATCTCTAATCTCGGGTTTATATTAGTTAGTTTAGTAAGTTCAATCTTTGTATTTTTCCTAGGATCATTTCAAGATGGACTCCTTTTCATAGAGAAAGTGAAAAAAACATGTCAATCCGGATGGTACTACAATATGCCCATGTTCAAAGTGTCTGAATAGGGAGTCTCATAATATCAAGGACATTCGATTTCACATACTTAGATTTGGGTTTAAGTTGGGTTGTAGAAGGTAGATACATCATGGGGAAGATGGAGAAAGCTAGGATGAAGAGGACGGCATCTCCACTTCCGATGACGAAATTGATGAAATGAGAGACATTCTTGTAGACGAACAAAGAGAACTTTCTATAATATTGGAACGACTGATGATTTGGAGAGTTTGCCTATTCCTAAAAGTGTTCAACACAGAGGAGCTAACTAGTTGGAAGAGTTAGAATAAGAGTTGGATATCGAGTGTAAGCAATATTCTGCGCTTAATTTTATTGTAAAGATGATGAACATTGTCGTAACCATTTTTTGATGAAAACGTGAAACGACGTGGTCGACTCGTTTTTTGAAAACGAAAAGGAAAGGAGTCGCCACCGATCTTTATTTGGTGTGATCGGATCACCTTTGTTTTAATAAAACATTTAATTTACTAAAACAGTACTTTTTGGTCCACGAACTTTAAGAAAACGGATTCGGAGGTCGATTACGTGCGAGGAAGGATTAGCACCCTCGACACGCCCAAAATTGGTACCAAACTGATTGATTGATGTCCTATTTGTTGAAAACTTTAAAGGGGTTCGAAAATACGATGCTTTTATTTTTAAAATTGGAAGGGACGCTAAGGCTTTCTTATTTTCGAAGAGGTAAAGCATCGCGTCCAGTAAGTTAGGGCACAATGCTTTAAACTCCCGAAACTAAGCTCGCCTTTTGAAACTTGATTTTTATTTGGAGAGGATCTTCCGCTATTCGTCAAATGAGAAATCGGAACCCAGTAAGTTAGGGCTCGATTTCCCGAGATTTCAAATACGGAAGACTGCCTCTATTTTAGAAAAAAAACTTATCCCGAAGTATCTAGGTGTCGAGTCCAGTAAGTTAGGGCACGACATTTCGAATTTCTGAGATTTTGTTTTAAAATTGCAACTTCGAAAGAGATATCCCGTTGTTTGACATAAACGAGTAAAACCGGAACCCAATAAGTTAGGGCTCGATCTTCCCGAATTTTCAAATACCGAACATCATCTTTATTTTGAAAATTTCATTGATTAATATTGGACAAAGTAATGATACAACAAATAAAGCGGATATATGAATAAATCTAGCTCTCATAAATAAATGAATGGGCAATTAAATTATGACACGAGATTGACGATAATGGGACTTTAGGAACAAATAGAATGATAATAACAACAATAATAAGAAAATAAAGAATGTGATACGAAATGAATAAATTGCTTTAAAGTATTAAAAGAGTAAAGAGCAACGAATCTAATAACAATAAGTAAATGAAACGATAATAAATAAAATAATAAGAAATGAATAACGAAATAAAAAATATTTTATAAATGGTGAAAATTAAGAAAAAAATGGAAATCAATTCAAATTAAATAATTGTAATAATAATAATAATAATAATAATAATAATAATATCAATAATAATAATATAGTGATAATCAAATAATAAAAAATAACAATAATAAATATAATAGTAAGTAAACAAAAGTAAAAATGAAATGATAATAAAAGTCATAATAATAATAATAGTAATAATAATAATAATAATAATAATAATAATAATAATAATATTAATAATAATAATATAGTGATAATAAAATAATAAAAAATAAATACAATTGTAAATAAATAAACAAAAGTACAAAATGAAATGATAATAATAGTAATAATAATAATAATAGTAATAATAATAATAATAGTAATAATAATAATAATAAAACGATAGTAATAATAAATAGCCAATAAAACATTAAATAATAAAATATATTTAATAATGGCCAAAGAACCGAAATTGTGAATTAATTAAAAAAATGGATCAAATTGAATAAAAAATGAGATTGTTGGGCTTAATTCGAAATAAAACAAAAGGACAGTGGCCTATTTGGAACACGCATGAAAAAGGGGGGGACCGAAATGGAAATTATTCCCAGGTAGGTTAAACGCAGCGTTTGGTAGGGACCTGGTTGAAAACCAGGCCAAATTTCTGGGCCATATTTTAAAATAACAAAAACTTAATTGAAAACAATAAAAAATACGGAAGGGTTAAAAGCGCAATTAGCCCTTCCATTCAAAAACACGCAGATCTCTGGCGGGTCTGTGCATCTTGTGGTCATAGGCTAAACGACGCGCTTTGGGGCCATCAGACGTGCCCTAAACGACGCTGCTTGGTAATATTTATAAAACAAAATTTTACCCTTTTTTCATTTCAGCAGCTTTCAAAAAAAAAAAGATTCCTTTCTTTCTTTTCTCTGCAGGGGGGTCGACCGGTGGAGATTTCCGTGAGGACATGCCATGCTTCATTGTTGTTTATGGCCACCGTATACAGTGGTAGAAAATTCGAAGGTCGCTTTTTTTTTATATATATATTTGTTTTATTTTTGTTTATCGATTTGTTTTTTTGAAAAACCAGAGAAAAGAGAAAACCCTCCGTTTGTTCCGATTTAAACCGACGACGGAGAAAAGGTCGACGACGCATCCCGGTCGTAAGTTTCCTTCTCTTTTATTATTAGTAAAATGAAAATAATAAAAAAAATAAAAATAATATAAAAAGCAATGAATAGATGAAAAGAAAGGAAAAAGTTTGCTATCGAAATAAAAAAAATAGAAGTAAAAAAAAAATCAACCTTTATTGCTTTTTGCTATCGGTTTCTGATGATTTTTTTGTATTTCTTAGTCTCTGTTTTTTTTGAAACAAAAAAAACACTCTCTGTTTTCTTCGAAAAGAATCCCCTTTTTTTTATATTTTCACTGTTCTCTCAAAAAACTCCTCCTTATAATCGTCTTTGTATGGCTTTATAGCCAAGATCAATAATGCAAACAAATTTCTCCTTGCTGCCATCAGAATCGCTATGTATTTTTTGTCTTGCGGTGGTGGCGGAGCTACTGGTGCAAATAGCAGGCGGTGGGTCAAGTCGAGAGGTTCGGCTAGGGTTTTTTTGTTTTCTCTTTTTTGTTGTTTTCTGAGTTGGGTCATTTGGGCCTATTTTGGTTTTGTTAATGGGCTCCGTTTTTGTTTGATTGGGCTTGTATATATTTTTTATTTTTTTTGTAATTGGGCCCGGGCGAAATTTGGGCCATCTACAGCTGCCCCTCTTTGCTCATTGTCGTGCAACGGGAATAGAGCAAAGACATAAAGAGGGACCAAATTTGCCCAGTATTGCTGAGTCCTGACTTCTTTGGTGCTTTTCTTCTCCATGTAGTCTCATCCCAGTCTACCGCATCCTGTTACTTCAATCCACTCTGCTGCTATGTGGCTTCAATTTGCTCTTGCTGCGACTCCAATGGGATGTGACTTGTTTTATTTTAGATTGCTCCGCTGCATCTTCAGAGAGATGAGGTCTTTGGTCTTCAGCCTATCCCACTTCTAGTTAAGGCAATAGGACTAAAGTTTACCCATGCTCCCTACTAGTTAGGGACAGGAATTGCAATTTTTGACCTATTCCACTGCTGGTCGGTGGCAATAGGAGGGTGGCTTAAATCGTGTTCCCTACTGGTTAGGGAGCCAAGATTCGCCTTCGATCTTGCCCCACTACCGGTTAGGGTGACAAGATCTACAATTTTGACCTATTCCACTGCTGGTCAGTGGCAATAGGAGGGTGGCCTAAATCGTGTTCCCTACTGGTTAGGGAGCCATGATTTGCCTTCGATCTTGCCCCACTACTGGTTATGGTGACAAGATCTATAATTTTTGGCCTATTCCACTGCTGGTTGGCGGTAATAGGACAATCTTCAACCTATTCCATCACTGGTTGATGGCAATAGGACAATCTTCAACCTATTCCATCGCTGGTTGATGGTAATAGGACAATCTTCAACCTATTCCATCACTGGTTGATGGTAATAGGACAATCTTCAACCTATTCCATCACTGGTTGATGGCAATAGGACAATCTTCAACCTATTCCATCGCTGGTTGATGGTAATAGGACACTCTTCAACCTATTCCATCACTGGTTGATGGTAATAGGACAATCTTCAACCTATTCCACCACTGGTTAATGGCAATAGGGCAATCTTCAACCTATTCCACCACTGGTTAATGGCAATAGGGCAATCTTCAATAGTGTTGCTACACCGTCCTCTAGGGACCTATCCTGTAGACTTGATTTTATATGTTTGTGTTTATGCCAAATGGTGAGGATGATATGGTTAGAATGACTCGAATGCTCCTAACTAATGGATGACACTTGTATGAATGACGATCTTTCGTTAAGATGTAATGATTGTAATAAATCAAATGCTCCTAACTAAATGATATTACGGAGGACATTTGCATGATTGCAGGATGTCATGAGAATAGTTTCTTTTAAAAGTTTAGGGCTGCAATTGCTCGTTCGCTTGTTAAGGTCACGACACAGAGGCAACATCCTGTCTGATGTCTATGCCTGCGAATCTGAAGGAATGGTCATAATTTTGGACTTCTCTTCTTCGAATGTTTCCAACCCCTAAGCGCGGTGGTTCCTAAACAACAGTCTTGTTTTAGGTTCCTACGCTGTTTAGAAGCTTCCCGAGTAATAGGCGGGACTCGTTTCATGGAAGCATTATGGGTCAATGGGTCGTTATTTCAATTGTAAACAACTCAAAGTTTTAAAATAACAATGGAATTTATAAAGAATGGAATTGGATTAATTCAACAAAAGTAAACATTATTGAGTACAAAAATGGGTAAAAAGAAAAGTAGGTGCCCAGATATCGCAGCCTGAGCTTCGCCACCGAATCTTTTCGAAGATCATTCGAGCTGAAAAGACGTTGGGAGATCTGCAGTGCTCTGTAGATGTTCCGAGGTGTAACATTCCTCCTTTTGCCAATTCTGGGGGAAAAGATTGTCACATACCTCCTTTTTCGTGCTAATTTAGGCCGCCCTTATTGGGTTTTCAACTCAAAGCCCCTTTTGTCTCAAAGCGCCCTTTACGGGTTTTCACTTTGGCCTCTCCATTTTTTTTTTTTTGGCCGTAAAGTGCCCTTTGCGGGTTTTCACTTTAGCCTTTCCCTTTTTTCAAGCGTAATACTTCTTAACTGAATCTGAATTTATGGGATTGGGTAGATTTTTCCAATCCATCTCAGCCAAGATTAATGCCCCTCCAGAGAAAGCCTTTTTCACCACATATGGTCCTTCCCAATTCGGCATCCATTTCCCTCTGAAATCCTTTTGTATAGGAAGGATCTTTTTCAGCACGAGATCCCCTTCGTGGAATTCTCTTGGGCGAACTTTTTTGTTGTAAGCTCGCATCATTCGCTTTTGGTACATTTGGCCATGACGGATAGCCCTCAATCTCTTTTCTTCAATTAAGTTTAACTGATCATATCGAGCCTGGATCCATTCAGCTTCATCCAGCTTCACTTCTGACAATACTCGAAGAGAAGGTATTTCCACTTCGATAGGTAGAACTGCCTCCATCCCGTAGACCAATGAGAAAGGTGTTGCCCCAGTAGAGGTTCAGACGGACGTTCGATAAGCATAGAGTGCGAACGGTAATTTTTCATGCCAATCCTTATAAGTCTCAGTCATCTTCCCCACTATCCTTTTGATGTTTTTGTTGGCTGCTTCCACTGCCCCATTCATTTTTGGGCGATACGGTGATGAATTGTGGTGTTTGATGTTGAATTGGCTACAAACCTCTGCTATCGTGCTATTGTTTAAATTTAGTGCGTTGTCTGATATGATCCTCTCGGGCATTCCATATCGATAAATGATTTCCTTCTTCAAAATTGGCTAATCACGATTTAGTGACGCCGCATATGAGGCGACCTCTACCCATTTCGTGAAGTAGTCGATGACCACAAAGATGAATCGATGCCCGTTCGATGCCTTCGGAGATATTGGCCTAATGACGTCTATGCCCCACATGGAAAATGGCCATGGAGAAGTCATAACATGCAAAGGTGACGGGGGTACATGAATCTTGTCTCCATAACTGCATTTATGACATTTTTTGGCGTAGTTGATACTGACCTCCTCCATGGTGGACCAATAATATCCGAACCTCATTATTTGTCTGGCCATTGTGAAGCCATTAGCATGAGTTCCGCAGACACCTTCGTGGACTTCTTCTAGGATTAACTTAGCTTCGGCGGCATCCACACACCTTAGCAGCACTTGATCTTTCCTTTTCTTGTATAAGACTTCTCCATCCAAGACGTAATCGCATGCTAATCTCCTCAATGCCTTTTTTTCATTCTCTGTGGCTTGATCAGGGTACTCACGATTCTTCACATACCGCAATATATCGTGGTACCATGGTGGATTGATTTTCTCTTTTTCCTTGACATTGTGGCAATGGGCTGGGGCCTCATAAATGCTCATTTGTATAGGTCTCATATCCTCCATGTTGTTTGCTCGTACCATAGAAGCCAATGTGGCTAGAGCATCAGCCATCTGATTTTCGTCCCTTGGTAAATAACTAAAAGTGATGTCATCGAACTCCTTGATTAGTTATTGGACCAATCTTTTGTATTCGACCAGTTTGGGATCTCTCGTCTCCCATTCCCCTTTAAGTTGATAAATTACCAACGCGAGTCTCCAGATACTTCCAAAGACCTTGATTTTGTGTTCAACAAAGAAGACGTATGCCCATGATGCAAGCTTCATACTCTGCCATATTGTTTGTACAATCAAAATCCAGCTTACAAGTAAATGGGTAATGATCTCCGTTTGGAGACACCAGAACTGCCCCAATTCCATTGCCCGCAGCTGCTCGATGCACCGTCAAGTTCGGTTTCAAGGACGACTTTCCGTGGTATCTTCTTCATGGTTGCTATGCACATTAAGTCTTCATTAGGAAATCAAAATCCGAGGCTCATAATCGCCGAGCTCTACTAGCCGTAAAATCCGCTATTGCACTCCTTTTATCGCTTCGGTTTACATAAACTATGTCAAACTCGAAAAGTAAGATTTGCCATCGCCATTCGTCCATTAAGAGTAGTTGACTCCATTAGGTATTTCGATGGGTCTAGCTTCGAGATGAGCCAGGTCGTATGATACAACATGTACTGCCTCAGTCTTGAGTTGTCCAGACCAAGGCACAACACATTTTCTCAATCGGTGAGTACCTTGTTTCACACTCAGTGAACTTTTTGCTAAGGTAGTATATTGCTTTTTCTTTCTTTCCGACTCATCATGTTTGGCCGAGCACACATCCCATTGAATTATCAAGTACCGCAAATAGAGGATTAAAGGCTTCTCCGGATTAGGCGGTGTCAATACCGGAGGATTGGACAGTATCGCTTTACTTTGTCGAAGGTCTTCGACATTCCTCGTCCCACACACAGGTTGTGTTTTTAAGAAGACGAATATGGGATCACATTTCTCGGTCCAGAAATAAACCGAGCAATGTAATTTAATCTTCCTAAGAAACCTCGAACTTCTTTTTGCGTTTGAGGCGGAGGCAATTCTTGTATAGCCTTGACTTTGTCCAGGTCAACCTCAATCCCTTTTCACCGACTATAAATCCTAGCAGCTTCTCGACTGCTCCAAAGGTACACTTTACCGGTTAAGCTTCAGCTTGGACTTTCCTCAACCTCAAAAATAATTTCCTTAAGACTTGATATGCTCCTTTTCGTCCGAGACTTGGCAATCATATCGTCGACGTAAACCTCAATTTCCTTGTGCATCATGTCATGGAATAGGGTCACCATGGCTCTCGATATGTTGCTCCCGCATTCTTCAACCCAAATGGCATTACCTTGTAGCAAAAGGTTCCCCACATGGTTATGAATGTGGTTTTATTCATGTCTTCAGGAAGCATCTTTATCTGGTTGTATCCTGAGAACCTATCCATGAACGAGAACAATGAATAACCCGCCGTATTGTCCACCAAGGTGTCGATATGGGTAACGAAAGTTGTCCTTCGGCTAGCCTTGTTTAGATCTCTGTAGTCCACACACATTCGTACTTTCCCATCTTTCTTAGGGACGGGGACGATATTGGCTACCCATTCTGAGTACTTAACCACTTGCAAGAACCCTGCATCAAACTGCTTCTTTACCTCCTCTTTTATTTTCAGTAAACCATCTGGCCTCATCCTCCGAAGTTTCTGTTGGACGGGCTTGTATTCTTCTTTTATGGGTAAACGGTGTACCACGATATCAGTGCTTAACCCGGGCATGTCTTGATATGACCATGCGAAGACGCCCTTGAATTCTTGGAGTAACTCAATGAGGTCTTGCTTTGTCTCTCATGGTGATACCGGCTCCAATCTTCACTTCTTTCTTTTCTTGTTCACTTCCTAGATTCACTATTTCCACCGATTCTTTGTGAGGTATGATTTGTTTCTCCTCTTGTTCTACCATCCTTAACAGTTCGGAGCTAAATCACGCCTTTAGTCATCTCCAAAATCCTGAAAATCTTCCGCACCCATATCTTGCTCAAAAGACATTCGAGTCATCGGTAGCGTTACTCAAATCATTGATATCTGGAGACCTGTTATGGAAATGAATAAAGGCTCATAGAATCATAGAATCTTGGCATGTTTATTGGTATGATAAATGAAGAATAGAAATGTTTAGAAGAATATTCAAAGAAAGAATAATGAATGAATGAAATGAAAGAAAATTTGCTCAAAAGATAGCGGAGATGTATTTCATTGAAAATAACGATGGCTTATACAAATTCATGTTTCACAAAAGGGGTTCTTATCGCTTCTAGACTTAAAGCAATAAGTGTGTTCCGAGTATTACTCTGAATAAGTTCTAAAGGCTATAGGAATCTCCTCCGCAGTCCAATTGTCTAGAACGCTACCCGGCTCATAGGGGCGGATCCTATTCCGATTTTCTTCCTCAATTTCCCCCTCAGATACAGCATTGACATGCAGGACTTCCTCATTTTGTGTCTCTCGCCCCGGATAGATAACCCCTCCTGATATAAAGGTCTCACGAATATGAGGAATTATGATCGGTTGCCATTTCATCTCATCTCCCTCGACGTGCCTTCCTTCTCTCTTGCTTCTTTTCGACTCTTCTCTTTTTTTGCTTGGCGTTATTTGAATCCTAGACCGAAGAAGTCTCGCTTTTCTTTCAGTCTAGGGACCTCGATTTCTCCTTGGAGGCATCTTCCAAGTCCTTTCTTTGGGACAGCTCCATTCCCGACCATCAGTTGTAGACCCATTCTCGTGGTTTTGGACAATTGCGGTACTGGGACCTTATTCCCCTCAGCGATGAATGTTGCGTTGACAAATTCCAAAGAACGAAAGGAACACTCAGCTGCTTCGTCGTTGGCTTCTAAGTAGGGTGCATTGTTTGTTACAGTTGCGATGATGTCCTCTTCAGCATTTATGGTTACTAGTCGGCCCTCTGAGATTAATTTCAACTTCTGGTGCAATGATGAGGGCACTGCCCCTGCCGAGTGTATCCAAGGTTTCCCCAGCAAGCAGTTATAAGACGGCTGGATGTCCATCACAATAAAGTCCACCTCATATGTGCCTGGTCCGATTAAGAGAGGTACTTCGATCCTTCCCATGACTTTCCTATCGGTTCCATCGAATGCCCTTACTATGTTGTGGCAGGCCTTCATATGAGAACTATCAACGGGTAATCGATTCAGTGTCGATAGTGGTAGAACATTGAGCGCTGATCCATTATCGACTAGTACCCCTGGCAATGTGTATCCCTTGCATCGTGTGGTAATGTGGAGAGCCTTGATGGAACCCGTACCTTCCGGAGGAATCTCATCATCGTTAAAGAAAATGAAGTTATCGGCACTTATGTTGCTAACCAGGTGATCTAGTTTGTTAACTGTTATATCATTCGCAACATAAGTTTCATTCAATACCTTCATCAGCGCGTTACGGTGTGCTTCAGAGCTCAATAGTAAATCTAGCACCGATATACGAGCCAACTGTTTATGTAGCTGCTCTACGACACTGTATTCACTATGCTTCAGAAACTTTAAGAATTCTTTAGCTTCTTCCTCCTTCACCGGCTCATTTATATGTGTCTCTTGCTTGGTCCCTTTTTCTTTCTTTTGTTCGCCCGTCAAGTTTTTCCCTCTGGAGTGCTCCGTCTTTGTGTTTGACAAGTCGTAGCGCTTTCCACTGCGCGTGTAGGAGCCTTCCTCTTGGTTTTCCTTTGCAGTGTTGGGCGAATCTCCCTTCTCAGGAATTGTCACATTGCAGTTATAATTCCAGGGGACCTTATTGTCATCTTTATACGAAAAGGTTACAGGTTTTCGGATCACGATCCTAGGATACTCCTGGCTCCCTTTTGTTGACGGACCTCCCCTTTCAGGAATCACCACGTTGCAGTTATAATCCCCGGGAGTCTTCTGGTTGTCCTCGGATGAAAAAGTAGTAGGCTTTTGAATCACGATTTTCGGATTTATTTTCACTCCGTCTCCCTTTGATCGTGAGTTGGTGACTAAAGGATTGCTCGCCTCCGCGGCTTTTGACTCATTCTCCAACGCGCAGATGTTACCCTCTTTCCGGCCTTCATTGCTCTCAAAGAATTCTAGCTCTTTATTGTCCATCGCTGCTCAGTACAAAAGATTCCGAACTCAAGACAACTTTGGATTTCGTGCCTTCCGAGTCATGAAATTCACAGCCCTTTCGTGTTTCTTCATGTTCTCCCCTTGGACGTGTCACAACCAGCCCTCTTTTTAGCATTTCCTTCCAGACTTGTTTCATTGGGGTTCTCACATCAGAGATATCCCTTTTTACTCTTCTCCTCACATCTTCGCCTATCATGTTGACCCGTGATTAGGTAGCGGGTGCCCTTGCCGAGGTGTCATCGACTTCTATAACTCCTATCTGGATCAGTCTTTCCACTAGTTTCTTAAAAGCGAGACAAGGTTTCATAGAATGCCCCACGATTCCTGGCATGGTATTCGTGACTTGCATTCGCATCGTACCACTTAGGGTATGGGGGTTGCAAGGGTTTTAAGTAATGGGGAGAGACAATGTGTGCGTCAAATAATTTTTGGTACATTTCCTTGTATGGGACCGGGATAGGTGTAAATTGGATTTTTTCCGTATTTTGCCTTGTGCTGGACTCCTGTCTAAAGGAGCTCTGATGATCGGGGGTTGTAGTCCTTGGCTGGCTCACGGTGATAGGTTTTGAATAACCTTTACCTATGTTGTTTATATCACTCTCCCTCTTCTTCGGGGCCGTCTTTCTAGTACTTTCTCCAGCCTCTATTTTACCGCTTCGATCGCATTCTCGATCATTTCCCACAAAGATAATATCGAAAAACTTTTGTGGCACTTCCAAGCATGTGATTAATGAAGGAGCTTTCAGTATTGACAAACAAAGAAGGTTGTCTCTTTTCTAGGCGGTATTTTGAACTTGTGTGGCTACTTCCTCCACCACGGGCATCTTGCTCAAACTTTCGCTTGGCTTTTTCTCCATATTTTGGAGAGTGATTCGATCAGGAGCTATATCGGCTACATGCCCGTATTGTTTCAGGAAGGCCTGTGCTAGGTCTTTCCACGACTTGATCTGGGTACGGCTGAGCTGATTATACCACTTGGCTCATGCCCCGCCAAACTATCCTGGAAACAATGGATAAGCGGTTGATCGTTGTTAACATATCCCGCCATCCGCCGACGTAACATCGTGATGTGCGCTTGAGGCAATGGTCCCATTGTATTTTTCAAAATCTGGGTCTTGAACTTTGGCGGAAGTATGAGGTCCGGGACTAGGCTCAAGTCTTTAGCGTCCACTCAGTAGCGATGGTCGTGATCTCTATTTCCTTAAACTTTTCCTCTAACCATTTGCAACGATCCTCGAGTTGCTTGGGAAGGCTCATTTTGCCTTATCCATTTCAAATATTTCATCAAAGTCGGGACTATAGGGTTAGCGGACCTTCTCCGGATTACCGCTGAACCAATCGAAAAGTGCGGCGGCATTGCGGCCTCAACTCGCACTCGTGGCTCGATAACAAAAGGCGTCCTTTGGGGACCTATTTCTGGTGGTGCTTGGATATTTGGCGGGGTAAATCCCGGAGGGTAAGCAGGGTCATCATTATTCCCTGAACTAGTAGCGACGCCTTTTCCTCGTTCATTGGCTAATAGTTGCGCCAACTGGCTCATCATGTTGTTTTGGGACTCTTGCATCCATTCTATCATATCTTGCTGGAGTTTCGTTATTTGCTCCTGCATCTGTTCTTGCATCTCCTTCTGAAATTGTTCAAACCTTTGATCCATTTTCTTAGCACGAGTCCCGTAGTGATGTCCGGTTCCCAGATTTTTTTTTCTTCTCTCTTGTTTCTCTTTTGTTTCTCTGTTAATCTTAACCAATTAGGCTTCTTTTTATAAACTTTAATGCATGTAATATGATGTAATGCAAATGCATGAATGCAGGAAGAAGACATCGATTCTGATCAACTTCATTTTAGAAAACTTTATTAGAAGGCAAAACCCTTTACATAAAGTAGATTACAAATACGTTCTAGCCCTAAGACCTAAGGTTTTGATTTTTCCAAGTAGAGAGATTAGCTCTTCATCACGACCCGGTGGTAGCCCATATCTCATGCCCACTATGTCAGTCTCCTCACCAAAGTCTGTAGGTGATCAGCTACTTCTCGAATCTGGATTATTGCTTCTCCCATGAGGTAGTCCCGGCTTCGAACTTGCTCACAAGAATGATGAAGTTCTTCCTCCCAACATCTTTCTCTTGTTTCCAGAAGCTCAATCCGGAGCTCGCTACTATGCAATGCCGATTCTAACACTTCAACCCTACCTTTCAGTTCCTCTATTTTGTTTGACTTTAGTTGGCTTTCCAAGTCTCGACTTCGATAGCGGTGTAGAGATCGCTCAAGCTCAGCTATTCTAGCTTCTAATCCTTTTCTCTCTTTTTGGTCTTCTGTCCTGCCCTTTTCTAAGTCTTCCTTCTGTGCTCGCATTTCCTGAAACTTTTTCTCCCAACTGTTAACTTTGGCCCTTTCCTCTCTGACCTCTTGTTGCCACTGCTCCGAAGTTTTCCCTAATCCTGCGTTTTTTATCGTTAAGTGCATCCTCTTATACTCCGTCTTCAAGTCATCTCGGTCTTCCTCTACTTTTCGCTTTTCCTTTCTGAGTTTCTCAGCCTCTGATTTTTTACCGTCCACTTCTAACTGGAGGAGCATCTTTTTTTCCTCTAACCTTTCTATCGTTTTCCCGAGTTCCGAGCTCATCCGTTCAAAATCTTGCTTCACAATTTCTAATTCTGAAGGGACCACTCGCATGCATTCTTCTCTTGATCGGGCGCCTTCTGGGTTTGGCTCAGGAATGTTATCATTGACCCTCCTAGCCCTCCATTCGATATATTTTGTGGTCGTTCTCGGGCCTGTAGACAATCTTCTCATTCTGTGAATCTGATTTCAGGCACTAGAAATCTCTTTAACCCTTTTCTTATAGCTTCCCCCTTCATATGAAAACTCGCACTGAGCTAGCCCGCGTGTCGTTGGTACGAACTGCCTTGAACCATACTGCCTTAGAACCAAAAAAGGGCGTGGCGGTGGCACCCCAAATTCTAATAGGGAACCCACAAAGCTTCCATAACGATAAAGGATCCTCGGGAATCATCCAGGAGCCTTCCATTTAATGTCGTCCTCTTGAAGGTTTTGAAAGATCGCGATCCGCTTTTCTTCGACACATCCTCTCTTCTAAGCGTAGTTGCTATCTCTTCTAGTGGGGAGTACTTCTCGACATGAACCGCAAGTCACTTTCTATTTTCCAAAAGTGACTATGGAACCAAGCCAATAACAAATGTGCACACACCCAATAAACCCGCCTTCACCTCTTCTCCCAAGGCATGCGATCAAGGATCCGAATGTTTGGCTAAGATGGCGAGGAACAGGTGTGACCCTTTGTCCAACCTATGAATAGATCGATAATCGCTTCATCAATGTGCCTCAAAGCTTTGGGGAATATTACGGTAGTAAATACACAAGGCCAAGATGTCATCTTTTTCTATGCATTTACCTCTCAAACATGTCCGGGTATGCATTTACCTCGCCTTCTTCTCGCATCCTAGTGAGACCCACTGCTCACTCATGCGGTGATATTCATCAATTTCTTCACGAAGGTTGGGCCATTAACCGCCTTGGAATAAGCTTTGTCAACTTGAATTCTCGGCAACAGAAAAGGTCGTATACTCTTCTCTCGTGGGAACCAGATCCACTTTTCCAAGGAGAAACAATTTATAAGCGGCATTCCGTAATCGGGTCATTGCTCTAAGCAGTGCTTGTCTATTTTGACCTCAAGGTAAGGCGGTCGCCGTAAGTACCATAGAACACCGCTTCGCTTCATCATCCCACTGAGTCCAAATCTCTTTCAATTCCTGGAGCTCGTTCTGCGTGACACTAATATTGGTGAAGTTCCGTAGCTCCGACACATACCCTTCGACTAAGCTATCTCCTTTTTCTACTTGGCATTGCTCTGACCATATGCGGACGGCCGCATTGTCTTCTACTTTATCAAGGAATTCGCTTTCCATAACCAACTTCCCAACTCAGAAACGGACCGTGAATCGATGTCTCTTTAAAATATGAAATGATATGCACAAAAAAGAAAGAAACGCAAAAGTTAGTACCATGGAATATAAAACAAGTAAAATAAGCAAACGCCTATCTGGGTGACCACTAAGGTTTTCCATGGCTCTACCTAAGGTGGGCTCTTAGGGTTTGCTATATGCGGCTTAGTTCTAAAGTTCGAGGTACCTGAACCAGCAGATTCCTCGATCCTCACCCATTATAGGCTCATACGGACCGAGTTCGGTTCAGGGGAATACATTTCCCTATGGCCATGCGGAAGTGAAAACTTCACGAAGACATAGGTACGGATGTATTCCGAAAGCAGTCCACTAGCCCATGCGGAGGTGAAAACCTCACGAAGGCATAGCTTCTCGCTCCCACTTAAGGGTGTGACCACAACGGTCATGCAATGCAATGCCAAAGTATTTACAAGGCTAATATTGAAGATGCGTCAAAAGAAGCATGATTTTTCAAAACCATTTTAATTAAAAGGACAAAAATCAATCAATCTTTGGCTTGACCCTCGTGTCCCCAGTGGAGTCGCCAAGCTGTCGTAACCATTTTTTGATGAAAACGTGAAACGACGTGGTCGACTCGTTTTTTGAAAACGAAAAGGAAAGGAGTCGCCACCGATCTTTATTTGGTGTGATCGGATCACCTTTGTTTTAATAAAACATTTAATTTACTAAAACAGTACTTTTTGGTCCACGAACTTTAAGAAAACGGATTCGGAGGTTGATTACGTGCGAGGAAGGATTAGCACCCTCGACACGCCCAAAATTGGTACCAAACTGATTGATTGATGTCCTATTTGTTGAAAACTTTAAAGGGGTTCGAAAATACGATGCTTTTATTTTTAAAATTGGAAGGGACGCTAAGGCTTTCTTATTTTCGAAGAGGTAAAGCATCGCGTCCAGTAAGTTAGGGCACAATGCTTTAAACTCCCGAAACTAAGCTCGCCTTTTGAAACTTGATTTTTATTTGGAGAGGATCTTCCGCTATTCGTCAAATGAGAAATCGGAACCCAGTAAGTTAGGGCTCGATTTCCGAGATTTCAAATACTAAGACGCTTCTATTTTAGAAAAAACTTATCCCAAGTATCTAGGTGTTGAGTCCAGAAGTTAGGGCACGACATTTCAATTTCGAGATTTTGTTTTAAAATTGCAACTTCGAAAGAGATATCCCGTTGTTTGACATAAACGAGTAAAACCGGAACCCAATAAGTTAGGGCTCGATCTTCCCGAATTTTCAAATACCGAACATCATCTTTATTTTGAAAATTTCATTGATTAATATTGGACAAAGTAATGATACAACAAATAAAGCGGATATATGAATAAATCTAGCTCTCATAAATAAATGAATGGGCAATTAAATTATGACACGAGATTGACGATAATGGGACTTTAGGAACAAATAGAATGATAATAACAACAATAATAAGAAAATAAAGAATGTGATAAATAAATGAATAAATTGCTTTAAAGTATTAAAAGAGTAAAGAGCAACGAACTAATAACAATAAGTAAATGAAACGATAATAAATAAAATAATAAGAAATGAATAACATAAATAAAAAATATTTTATAAATGGTGAAAATTAAGAAAAAATGGAAATCAATTCAAATTAAATAATTGTAATAATAATAATAATAATAATAATAATAATATAATAATATCAATAATAATAATATAGTGATAATCAAATAATAAAAAAATAACAATAATAAATATAATAGTAAGTAAACAAAAGTAAAAATGAAATGATAATAAAAGTCATAATAATAATAATAGTAATAATAATAATAATAATAATAATAATAATAATATTAATAATAATAATATAGTGATAATAAAATAATAAAAAATAAATACAATTGTAAATAAATAAACAAAAGTACAAAATGAAATGATAATAATAGTAATAATAATAATAATAGTAATAATAATAATAATAGTAATAATAATAATAATAAAACGATAGTAATAATAAATAGCCAATAAAACATTAAATAATAAAATATATTTAATAATGGCCAAAGAACCGAAATTGTGAATTAATTAAAAAAATGGATCAAATTGAATAAAAAATGAGATTGTTGGGCTTAATTCAAATAAAACAAAAGGACAAAGGGCCTATTTGGAACACGCATGAAAAAGGGGGGACCAAATGGAAATTATTCCTGTGTAGGTTAAACGCAGCGTTTGGTAGGGACCTGGTTGAAAACCAGGCCAAATTTCTGGGCCATATTTTAAAATAACAAAAACTTAATTGAAAACAATAAAAAATACGGAAGGGTTAAAAGCGCAATTAGCCCTTCCATTCAAAAACACGCGGATCTCTGGCGGGTCGGGTCTCTTGGGTCATAGGCTAAACGACGTCGTTTTGGGGCCATCAGACGTGCCCTAAACGACGCTGTTGGTAATCTTTATAAAACAAAATTTTACCCTTTTTTCATTTCAAAGACTTTCAAAAAAAAAAAGATTCCTTTCTTTCTTTTCTCTGCGGGGTCGGCCGGTGGAGATTTCCATGAGGACCGCCACTGTCATTGTTGTTTACGTGGCCACCGTACTACTGTGGTCGAAAATTCAAAGGTCGCTCTTTTTTTATATATATATTTGTTTTATTTTTGTTTATCGATTTGTTTTTTGAAAAACCGGAGAAAAGAGAAACCCCTCCGCTTGGTTCGATTTAACCGACGACGGAGAAAAGGCTCGACGACGCATCCCGGTCGTAAGTTTCCCTTCTCTTTATTATTAGTAAAATGAAAATAATAAAAAATAAAATAATATAAAAAGCAATGAATGATGAAAAGAAAGGAAAAGTTTGCTATCGAAATAAAAAATAGAAGTAAAAAAAAAATCAACCTTTATTGCTTTTTGCTATCGGTTTCTGATGATTTTTTTGTATTTCTTAGTCTCTGTTTTTTTTGAAACAAAAAAAACACTCTCTGTTTTCTTCGAAAAGAATCCCCTTTTTTTTATATTTTCACTCTGTTCTCTCGAAAAAAACTCCCTCCTTACAATCGTCTTTGTATGGCTTTATAGCCAAGACTGAATAATGCAAACAAATTTCTCCTTGCTGCCATCAGAATCGCTATGCGTATTTTTTGTCTTGCGGTGGTGGCGAGCGTCAGTGTGCAGCAGAGAGAGGTGTGGGTCAAGTCGAGAGGTTCGGCTAGGGTTTTTTTGTTTTCTCTTTTTTGTTGTTTTCTGAGTTGGGTCATTTGGGCCTATTTTGGTTTTGTTAATGGGCTCCGTTTTTGTTTGATTGGGCTTGTATATATTTTTTTATTTTTTTTTGTAATTGGGCCCGGGCGAAATTTGGGCCATCTACAAACATCAAAGTGTTGAACAACTTGTCCACAAAGCTTTTACGATCCTATTGGAGTTATTTTGCAATGTATTGCCGGAAGGAAATAAGTGCCCTGCATCGTTCCATGAAACGAAGTTGTTAAGAGCTTTAGGCTTGGGGTATTTTTTTAATATTGACGTTTGTTGCTATGACTATTGTGTTTTCTACAAGGAGTTGGAGAATGCAAATGAATGTCCTGTGTGTCACCATAAATGGTGGAGGAAAGAAAAGTGTCATATAAGCGCATGCGTTATTTTCCCATCACAGATTGCATGCAAAGGTTTTATAGTTGTTGACATGTTTCAGATGTGGCATAACATCTAAGCTCATTTTTCCGTACACCAGAAATATATCAAAATATTAATAAATAATTTTTCTAAACTTTTCTCATAACATTCAAGCTCAAATATCATGTTATGGAAGGTGAAAGATATTATTATTATTATTATTATTTTATCTTTATGAAGCTTTATCTCATTAGCCATGGTTTCTTTCACTAAAAGCATAATAAATCTGTGCTGAAATTTAGGAGATTGAAGGTGGAAATGAGCTTTGGAGGTGATTTTCCAAGTGTTTTTATTAAGGGTGAACAAAACTTGATTCGATTTGAAAAAATTGAAAAAAAATTTGAATTCCGAGTTAATCGAATCGAGTTATTCGAGTTAACTCGAAAAGTTATACGAGCTCGAGTTGAGTTAAATTTTACAATTCGAATAACAGGTTGGTGTAAATACCTTTTTGGTCCCTATCAATTTTGAAAATGAACAAATTAGTCTCTCAACAAAAATTACAATTTTTTTTAATATTTATAAAAATTTCAAATTTTATATTTTTTTAGAAAAATTATAAATTTTTTTAAAAAATTCTAAAAATATATAAAAAGTTAATGTAATATCTCATACTCGACCTGATTATCAGATTTGAGCTATAAGGTATTACATTTGTTATCAGAGCAACTACGATAATTTTACACTCAATTTAAACTATTAAAAAATTAAATATAAGCAAAACAATTGTATTAAACGATATGTATTCATTTTCGGTCTTATACGAGCTTTCGAAAGCTCTATTACTAACCTGAGATCGAGCTAGGATTAATTTGTAAATATTTCAAAGTTTGAGGTTGACATCACAACGTCGAGAGTTCTTTTTCGTGACGTCACATATTGACTTAGACTTGTTGCAATGACCATTGCTTGACATCGCATCGTGACAGGGTGACCTAATCTTGTTGCGGCGAAAAATGTTTGACGTCGCAATGTGACAAATTGTTTCTAAAAGATCAAGGTGACACCAACCTGCAATTGACCAAAACAACCAACATATATATATCAGCCACATTTCCCAGCCAAATACTCATCATAAACAAGTTTGATTCTAAACATTTATATCGTACCTAAACAATCACATTTGCAATTTAACTATCTAGCCAATTTTCATTCAGCATATAGATTATATTCATGGTTTAAATGACATGATTTCACACTTCATTTTACCATAGTATAATAGCATTCCATACATTTCAAACTTTATAGTAAACTCAAATACACATTTCTAACATTTGACTACTTGCAAAATATCATTTCAAGCTTCAATCATTCACATAAGCATATATTATGCCCAAAAACCAACTTAACATAGGTACATGCCATACTTGAACAAAACGTGATTTATGCAAACATTGTTGAGTCGGGAGGATCATTTCTTGGATGATGAATCCATTGCTCGAACTCTGGAGAATTTATTAAACCTGCGCAAAGAGAAAACAAACCATACGCTGAACAATAAAGTTTAGTGGTATCTTCATAAAACAGAGTAAATAAACCTAACATAATGTGTTATATTACATATATGCATAAAACTATCCTAATTATGTACTATCATGCTAAGCAATTCTATTGACACATCCATATATGTTCCATCTGCTAGCGCTTGAAGAATGCCCAAAGGATCGGCATATTTAAGCCCAATACGTTGTTGTATTCTTGCAGATATTTCTCTTTCTAACCATACAATTACTAGTACACCTATTGTGATTCTTAATACAAGAGTCGAAATAGGGACCAACATCCATATGATCCCATAGACCTCTTTTAAAGATTCCAATGTGTAAAAGGAATTGATATCTTCTACTTCTGTCGTATAAATTATCATTCAACGATCCACTTCTCTCATAATGATATCTATGCTACCTAGTATCGTCATAATACATATCAATTGGTAAAACCAATCCATTCAACATAGTAAGATAGTTAACCAAATCAGATTATTTACCAAATACGAAACTTTAGGCCATACATAAACTCTCACATCTATGCCTTTCAGTTCATGCCATGCAAATCCAATTCATATGCTAGTTTACACATTTTCTCTATCATGAGTCACAAATACACAAAACATGTCAATTTCATTATCATTCCATAATTCTTATTCTACTCTAGTCATCCCGAGTAGCCAACAACAATGACTTTTAAATATATACAATTTACCATCCCGAGTGGCCCGACATCAATGGTTTATTTAATTCAATATACTACCATCCCGGACGGCTCAACAATGATGACATTCATGATCAATTCATTCTACTATTTCGAATTGCCCGACAATGATGGTTTTCACTATATACATATCCTACCTTCTCGGATGGCTTAGCAGTGATAGTTTTCAACCTAAGGCATGCTAACTAAATCGACGGTACAGTACTCGGGACCGTTACTAGGGTAATACCGAATTGATACAAATTGTAACCATGTAGTACTTTCAATCTCATCGTCAATTCATTAACTAAACACATACGTTCATATCATACACATTTTCTATTGAATTTCTACAACGCATCACATTTCAAGATAATGTATATACTCTCTCATCTTATTCATTGTATTCCTTTATTCCAATATCTTCTAATGCATTCAACATTACAATTCATTTTATCATTGTATACTTACCTTGACATTCCATATGAAGCTAGCAAATATGTGTAAACAAATAAAATGATATGAATTGTAAAGGTACAAACCAAGGTCTCGCATCACTAGTTGACAATTCTCGCTTTTCTTTTTTCTCTCGATGACCCAACGTCGTCGTTAGCTACGTATAGTCATAAAACATATATCTATATAAATTTCTAGTCAAACTCACAATCAAATACCAAATTATGCATATTTTATAATTTATTCAATTTAGACCCTAAACTTGAGACAATGATAACTTTCAATCTAAATCATGCATATTAGGGACTCTTTACTTCCTAATCCTACCTCAATTTTATAAATTTTTTATTTTATTCAATTTGGCCCCTAACATACAAAACTAACAATTGAGCTTTACAATTTAGTCTTTTTCATGAATTAAGCTAAACTTCTAACAATTTCACGCTAAATTCTTCAAGAAATAAACAATGACAATTTTTTAAAACTTTAACAGTGTTACAAAATTGGTACATAGGCTAGCTAAATCAAGCTCCCGTGACCTCAAATCTATAAAAATTATAAGAAAATGACTTGATTGCACTTACCAATTTGTGGTTGAAAGCTTGAAGGAACTTAAGGTTTTCTTTCCTTCGAATATGGTGGACGGTGTGAGCTTGAAGATGATGACAAATTGGTTGTCACCCGACTATCTTATTATTTATACTAAACTTAACATTGTTTTAGTTTAACTAATAATAGTTAACTAATTAATTAAACTATTATTAAACATAATCTAAATCATAATTTAGTCTTACTAGTATTTGACTTCACCGTCCACTATCTCATGACTAAAGATGGTTAAATAACCAGTTTGGTCCTTTGAATAATTTCTATTTAAGTCCTTAAGTCTTATCCTAATTTAAAACCTATAGTGATTAAACTTTTACAATCTAGTCCCTAGAAGAATAACAAGAGAAATGAATCACTTGGCTTCAACAAACACCAACATTGGATTTAATCAACAATATATTAACTCCATAAATATTCCTATTTAATATTTACAGACTCAATTTATAGAAACGAGGTCCCAAAACCATAATTTCTGACACCACTGGAAACCAGTTCATTATAGTTAAAAAAACTTTAAAATATTTTAAAATAATAATTTTGGGACCTTAATAAGTTAATTAATGATTCAAGTTTATCATACTAAAATGATTCAAGTTTATCATACTAAAGTATCTTATTTTTTTAATTTTCTTTGAAAAATTTTCAAATATATATGGTTTCAAGTTTATGAGCTCTAACATGGAATTAGTTATACTGTAACAATATTTTAATTTGACATGTTTAATTTTTTAATTTAACTTAAACAATTTCGCTTGATTTGAATCAAATCGAATTTCATTTCACTTAACTCGATTCGAAAAAATTTCAAATCGAGTTAGGATGATAAAATAGGACTCGTCAACTTGATTAACTCGAAATTTTTTCACTCGATTCGATCAAACGCTCACTCCTAGTTGTTAACAAAAACTTAAGGTTGGGGTGTGGGATTTTGAAAGATTTGAAGAGAAACTGGTAATGAAAGAGAAATAAAATTTCCTCTAATTTTCCTCCATGGTCGATTGCAACAAGCTGAATACGGGCTCTTCGCCCCTTGTTCATTTGTAACACTTAAACCCTCAAGTCTGGTCAAATTTCATTCAAATGTGTGGTCCACAATTAATTTATTCCCATAAAACACATCCAATGGTCCAAATATATTTCAAATACCATGATAAAATAATATTCTCAGTATATCTCTTGAGGAACTATCAAAATGCCCTTGCATGGTTATAATTACTATTTGCCTTTTTTTTTTTTTTACCTCCAAGCATAATTTCTTCACAACAACAAAAACTTAACCAAGCCACATGTCATACATCACATATATCCTTTAATCTAAATCCATGAATGGTGAAAATTACACTTCTACCCGTTTCTCGATAAAATTGGAAATTTACAATTTAGTCCATATACTTTCGAATCTTTTCCAATTTGGTCTTGAAAGTGATTTTCATCACACCGATACATATTATAACTTATTTTTATACCAATTAGTCAATAATAATTGATTTTTTTCCATTTTTGGTCAAATTTACAATTTAGTCCTCAATCTTTCTAAAATTTATGATTTAGTCCTTTCATCACATTTTCACTTCTAAAATTCTTTTAATTAATTTCCATAAAAAAACACTTTATTTTCATAAGAATTCATTTATACAATATTTTAAATTTCTAAAAAAATCACTATATTGCCACCAAAATAGTGCTACATGTTTAAATACAAATTTTTAAGTGTTACAAGATTAGTTTGTTTTAAAAACATAAAAAAAAAAAAAAGGCAACAAGAAGAATAAAGAGAAAACAAGAGAAATGAATAACTTGGCTTCAACAAACACCAACATTGGATTTAATCAACCTCTTAGGTAGACTATCCTAGTAAGCTGAAGTGTAAACGTGATCATCATGAAATATTGAAGAAAACAAGTTTAAAGCAAATAAAAAAAATCACAAGAATGGGATCTTGAAAAAAGAACAACTCGAAGAGTTTAATGAAACAAAAGTAATATGGATAATTCATAAGAGGGGCGGCAACCCCTTTTTTCTAAAAAAATTAACCTAAAACTAAGAGTTCTAATCCTACTTTAACTAGGATTACCTGAACAACATTTAACACGTAAAGAACTAATTTAATGGAAAAAAAAAACCAAGTATAAACTTACTAACTTCGAGAGAAATTCATCCGACTTATGTTAATGGGGCATTGAATCAAATTTAAACAAGTAAATAACATAATTTTAGGCTTAATAAAATTGTTCAAATGGTCTCAAATTGGGTCGAAACTCTACGGAGTATGATATGGATTATTGGAGCTCACTTTCTTCAATCCTTTAACTCCATTAAGCTCATAGATGATCGTCCAAACAAGTCCCACTTCAAAATATTAGTTCTTGAACCAAGATTTTCCAGAATTGGAATCTTAATATTCTAGAAACTTTTAAATCTTCAAAGCTGCCTGTTTTGAACCAAGATTTGTTTTTGTGATTTTCTTGAAACCAAGATTCAATGTCTTGATAATCCTGTTCAACTTCAAGGATGCTTGAATCCCATCCAAAGTTGGTCCTTAATGTAACACCCCTCACCTGTATTCAACGCCGAAATAAGGTTACGGAGCATTACCGGACTTATAAACCAATTTAACATTCATTTCACATACAGTTCTCAAATTCATATAATCAACATTTAATAACATTCACATTGTCCCTAAAACGAACCTACGAGGCCTTAAACATGCTTTAGGAGTGGTTCGAGACTAAACCGGTAACTCAAGAAATTTTTGAAACACTTAGAAAATTTTCCAAATTACAGGGGACACACGCCCATGTAACAGGCTGTGTGGACATTCGAAATGGGATCACATGTTCGTGTCCCAGCCCGTGTCCGACCCCGTGTAACTCTCTGACTTGGGTCAATGGCCAACACCCATGCCCGTGTGCCCTAAAAATGGCCACACACACCCGTATGCCAAGCCGTGCCAAACCTGTAGGGTATACTGACTTATGCCACACGACCAAGTCACACGCTCGTGTGCTAAGCTTTGTGGAGCATACTAACTTGATTTTTAATTCAACACTAGGGGACACACGGCCGTGTAACCTGACCATATGTCACATATGGCTGAGACACACGCCCGTGTGGAGAAAAATAGGCTATTTACCAAGCCAATTTTCCACTCAATCTTGTACACACCTACACCAAACCAAATGGCACCAAGACATGGCATAAATAGGCATTCAAACCAACTAAATAAAGCCTAGTTCATATTAGTTCTATACCATCATCCAGAATACACACAAGTCACAAAATAGGCCATTCCATTTATACCAAATTCACATATACAATTCAACTAATTAGACACTTTCAAACATGCACCATTATGCTCAAACTCACAAGCATATAACTTCTCCAATATCAACCATTTGACAACCACAATATCTATAATCCACAAGCATCATATATCCATGCATAAACTTACAACACAAGCCATATATACATATATATACACAATCTTACCAATGAAATTAAGCCAACTCTTATGGCTACATACAAAACTAAAAACATTTAACATTTACAAGCCTTTTCAAATGACCAAAATCATTACCAACTCATATACCAAAATGAATAAACTCCTATACATGCCATATACTTAAAACACTTAAGTTCAAAAGTACCCAAGAGATAGTAGGATAGTGTGATGAAGTCTCCGATGATCCCTGAATCCGAGCTAGCTTTGATTTCATTTTAAAACACGGAAAAATTAAACAAAGTAAGCTTTAAAGCTTAGTAAGCTTGTATGATAATAAACACAATTAACCAAAAATATACAATCCAACCAATTGAATATACGAACATATAACTCATATTAGCTAACAAACCATTCACATATTCAATCATAAGATTTGATGTAAAATTCACAATTTTCTTCGACTCAAAGTTTATACGGTTCATATACATACCTATACCATCTCGTATCAATCTCATACTTATCCACATCTTTGACATACCTGTTGAACCATTCGAAATACTATTAGATACTCGGGAATCTCGCACCCTAAGTGCCACATACATAGCCGAAGCTATCTCAATCTTGTATCGCATATAATGCTCATTCTCGAGCTATTAACAGGTCTGCTCACACAAGCTAACGGTCATGACAAAGCTACACGGTGCTGCTCACACAAGCTGACGAGTATCCGCAACACATGTTGGATAACTTACCCACCAGTAAGACGTACGGACCAACACCCAAATCACATAACCCCTAATGACATGTCATCCATATCCTAATCTATTCCTAAGGTTCAACCGGGGACTTTCTCACTTGTCGACTCGTCGTTGAACATGTCAGCTGTGTTGTATTCACAATTTATGCAATATCAAAGCATTAAAACACAAATATAATAATGTTTAACACATACGAACTTACCTCGAATGCAAAAACGGTGAATTAAGTCTATTAATCCGAAACCTTATTCTTTTCCCGATCTAAGTCCATATTTCACCTTTCTTGATCTAAATATAATCAAAATTAACTTATTTAATAATCTCTTTATTCAATTTAATCCAAAAACACACATTAAGGCATTTTTACATTTTTACCCCCAATATTTCACATTTTTACAAATTAGTCCTTATTTCATAAAATCACAAATTCATGCAATTCAACCATAAGCTAGCTGAATTTCAATTAGGTCCCTAGTAGTCCATATTTTTCAAACTTTAACCACAAAATTTATGCATTTCACAATTTAATCCCTAATTGACAATTTTGTCAAAAGTCACTTTACAAATATTGTTTATCTAACAACAAGCATGCATTTTCTACCATTAAACATCAAAACACACCAACATTCATCAATGGAAAAACCCTAAACCTTTAATAGTTTTGCAAATTAGTCACTGGGCTAGCTAGACTAAGCTGTAACGATCTCAAAAACGTAGGAATCATTAAAAACGGGACAAAAATCATACCTAATTGCAAGGATTTACAATTTTCGAATGTTGAACCCTAAAATAGATTTATTTATCTTCAAATATTCGGCTAAGGAAGATCAAAGCATAAAAATTTTTGTTTGTTTTTCATTTAATTAACCTTAATATCCTAATTACTAATTTAACCTTAATGAAAAACCATTAATATCATCCATTTAATGTCCGAAAGTGTCCTCTAAGTAAATTAATGGATTATTCACCACATAATGACCTTTAATAATTAATTTCATATCCATATAATAACTTTAGCTAATAGAACATCACTTTTGCACTTTACGCAATTTAGTCCTTTTTATTAAATTGACCACTCAAACAATAAAATTTCTTAACGAAATTTTCACACAATTATTCTATCATGTTGTAAATATTAAAATAATAATAAAATAATTATTTCAACTTCGGATTTGTGGTCTCAAAATTACTGTTTTGATTTGACTAAAAACAGGCTGTTACACTCAAGTTCTATGATCTTTTGAGCTTGTCAATTAGGCTTTCTAGAAGGTTAAGCCCAACATGTTCTTGGGCTGAAAATTGGGCTCCCATACTCGCATCAATATGTTTCCTAACAACATTGAAAGTAAAATCTTGATACAACGCTTATACTCAATAAGAAAGAGAAACTCCTACAATCTCATAAAGATAGAAGCGACAAAGTAGTTGTAACCGTCGCGAAACATACGTAACCGTCCATATTTTAAGTTTTTTAAGTAATGGAAAGTATTTGTTGGAATATTTTGAAGGTTAAAAATTTACTATTTAAACCCCAAAATTACTTATTCAAAATAAGTTAATCAATAAATAAAACTTTGTTCTAACTCAAGCATATACTCGCAACAAGACAAGGAATAGTAATTGCTTATTACGTCATCGGATACTCAGTTTAGGATTTCATTTGATTTTTGGTGACTATCTCACGAAATACTTCAAGAAAAATAAATGTTTTTTTTTTGGTAGAGCGGAAAGAAAATTGGAAAGGTGAAAATTGAAGGGTAGAAAAATAGAATGATGAAAATATAATTTGAAAAATTGAAGGGTAGAAAATAGAATGATGAAAAATATAATTTTTCTTTTAATATGCGTGTTTGGTAGTAATAATGAAAAAATTGGAAAGAAAAAATAACTTTCTTTCCATCTATTGCTTGGTAGAGTTGAAAAATGAAAGGAAATAAAATAAAACATTTGAAAATTATATAATTTTGAATTAATATACACTTCTCTCTCATTTTCTCCCCTCTCGTCATTCTAATTTGGAAAGATTAATTTTTATGCATTAAGATGAAAAATGATTATCCTCCTATTTTCTTTTCTCTTACCACCTACCAAACACACTCAACTTATTCTTTTACCGGTTTTTCACTTTTTCCTTCCATCCTTTCACTTTTTCACCTAACCAAACACATCTAAAAAGTGTACATATTACTCGTTTGGGCTTGGGTTTGTACCAAAATTATATTATTCCAAGTTAATTTCTTGAAGAAGCATAAATGAATACTAGGATTGAGAAAAAAAAATTGAGAATTCAAACTATTGTGTCTAGTTTGATTTTTATTGAAATTAGTTTAATTTTAGTTGAATAATTAAAATCACTTATCTAATAATTATCTTTAAAATATTATTACTAAAGAAATAAAAAAATAAAGATAGTTTTAATAAAAAAATAACAAAAATTTGCATAGGAAGATGAAAAATATGAAAGTTTAAAAATAAAAATAAAAATAAAAATACTTATATACCCTATGTTAATATGTCACCTTTTCTAATTATTTTTTAACTCTTCATGTTCGCTTTTATAGTTTATATTTGAGGTTGTGGCTTTCCGCTCAACAATTTTATTTTAAGATTCGATTTAAATTAGGGATAAAAATCAAACTATACATTAACTTTAATACAATGTGCAATGTCACATATGAACTTTAATTTTGTGTGATTTTATTTATAAAATTTAAATTTGATTAAATTTTCATAAACCACTAGTAATATTATCGAATTAGCATAATTTAACGTTAATTTAATATGAAAATAAATGTGCATATTCATTTATTTAAATATATACATTTGAATTAATCACAAACTAACATATCAAATTTCACATTGGACCAAAGTTTATGTACAAAATAGATTAATTTGATTTTTAAAATATCATATGTTAACCACATTAAATAATTTTTTCTCAAAACCAAATCCAACCCGTTCTTGATCATTTGCAAGACTTTGAAGTCATGAGAATCGGAGAAGAAACGGTGGGCGAAATATACAAGGGAAAAAGCAGTTTGATTAGGAGCCTATGGAACAAAAAAACAAGAAGAGCTGCAATGGCAATAAGTACGGATTATGTAACTCAATTAAAGCAATAGAGGAGAAGATCTGCATGATTTGACAGAAATAGCCAGAAAACAAGGCCCAATTAATCCCAAAGAATCCAAACTTCAAATCCAAATAAAGAAATGAATCCATTTCTTAATTAATAGCTTTAATTGCCAGGTTTTAGACCTTTTCAGGATTATGGAAATCAAAGAATCCTGTTAATTATTTCCTTCTCATATGTAGTTCGAAACGCCTTGCTTTTGTCGTTTTTCCCCCACCCTTCTTAAACTTTGGCGTTATAAGTACGTTCATGGTTGTGAAACACACTCACACTGAAAACACTGAAGATTGAAGAAGAAAAAATGGGTGGTTTTGCTGCTGTTAATGATGATATTCTTCAAAATATACTCTTCAGGTTGCCAGCTTCATCGTTCGCTTCAGCTGCCTGCGTTAGCAAATCCTGGAACAAAGTTTGCGACAGAGTTTTGACTTGTCCCAAGCTTGCCTCTGCACTGTCTCTCAACCCTTCTCTCCCTGTAAGTTAAAAGACTAACTGGTAATTCATGATTTATCCAACATCAAAACACTTGAAAAATGGATTATTCGTATTTCAATTAATAGGATGCTGTGAAAGAGGCTCTTGACAAGGTTCTCTCCAAGCCAATTCGTCCTCAGTTTGCCATTGCCTCCATCGGGTTACAGTTCAGCTTGGAAGCTGCTCATCAAATTGTATTGTCTCTTTCCCACAATGTTTATTTATTTTATGCTTTCCTTTTGCTCAGCAACAGAACTTGCAGCCTTTTCTAAATCCACCACGCACCAATTCAGGGGCAAAAAGTTAAGGGTCTTTTTTTTTGGGTTTTACTTTTCCCTATGTTGCAGATCACCGAAAGACTGGGCTCCAAAGTACCAGTAGTTACCAATGCTGCATGTGGAATCATTGGTAGAGATGCTATTACCAACACAATGAGAGAGGTTTAGTTTTTATGCTGGTTTATTCCAAAAATTAAAACTTTGAACAGCTAGATTGCATTAGAGTCCTTAACTGAAATTATATTGCAGGTTCGATGGCACATGATACCTGCAGAGGATGGTTCAGTTTCTCGAGAATCCGAAGAATTTAACCGAGGCATTGTCTTGATTGTTGGATATCTACCTGGACTGAAGGTTGATGCCATCCCTTTATTAAGACCAAAGATGGTAATCTTCCTACCTTAGTAAAATTTCTTGTTAATTGAAGTTCTCGGAATTCAAATCCCAAGCCTGCTGGATATCACATGAACTGACTGGCTAAGCTTCAAGATTTCTGACCAGTCTTCATAGATCCGGTGACTGTGAGTTTGGTTTTCTTTCGTTTCTTTCTCCAAGGAATTTTGACATGATTTGTATGGATATCAGGAGCATCGGGTTACCATGGTCGATAGATTTATGATGGATATAAGGAATTACACAGTTTCTGTTTCTGGCAGTGTTATTCCAGCTGGGGTGATAATGTTTGGAGTAAGTCAACTAACATCTTCATCATTTCATTCAAATAATCTGTTTTTCTTATTACTTCTCCGATTTGCATTACTAACACTCGGCATGAAATAATTTTAGGATCAACACATTGACTTGACTCCTGTTCTTGCAGAGCTTGGTAAATTACTTAACATATACATCACTCTACTATAGATCCCTTCTTGTATTTCTAGTACAGATCATGAATTGCACACAGGCTAAACACTGTTGGAAACTTATTTTTGTTTTGGCCAGACTGTGTTATGCCTGAAGAAACGGTGATTGTAGGGGAAGCAAGTAGCCGCTTCGTATGCAAAACTGCTCGTAGTTCTGAAGAATACAATCCTGATCTATACTTTTTTGATGCTGTAGCTTTGGTATTTGCAAAGGATAAAAATAAGCCTCCTGGTACTTCTTTTTCCCTCCTCCTTAGATCCTTTCTAATGAATGATGATAAATACTTGGAGAGTGACTCTGCAATGGCTTTCAATTGTCAAAATTCCAAAGTGCGACTTAAATGGTGCTTAGAAGCTATTTTAGAAAGGAGAAAATCAATTCTAGAGATCAAAGTCTAAAACGCTATAAGATCCTTCTTTCACGGTACCATTTATGTCAAACAACAGATTTTTATGGTTTCTTCATAATTATATATTAAAAACAACTATGTTCAAGATATGCAATATTTTTTAAGAATTAAAATATATCTGAGATTATAATCACTGTGATGCCTTTGTGCATCCAGTGCTTGCTTGCTTCAATTTGGTTGTGCTTTTCATCCATGGTGATACAGAATTTTGGTATGGTTCCTATTATTTACACTCTTCTTTTCTTTCATCTTGCCAAACACTATAATTTTCCGAGAAAATCAATGATTCTTGGTTTATTTGATGAACAGGCATTGGAGAGACTCGATTCCATGCGACATTGTCAGCAGGTGTAATGCCCTTCGGCCCTGAGCTCAAGGCAATATCTGTAACAGCTAAAGGCACAGAATGTTCATGGCTCACAGCCAGCATGAATGGGTACCATCAAATATTAGACAGCCAGAGGCTTTTGGATGATATCAGTGAAGAGGTAACGATATCAATCGAAATTGTTTGATGTGGAAATTGGAATTTCGAGTCCATGCTTACTTTGAACGTGAGCATTAGACAGTTTCATTGACAGTGGAGTCAAACTAAGGTTGCTGAACCAGTTATCTGTGATGCAGATGGATGATGAGGCCGCTGATTTATACATTGGGGTCATACAGAAAAGACCATCGTCCCTTGAGCACGAGAAAATGAAGCTACGAACATACTTGGCCTTCTATGAAGTTTTAGGGTAAGATTTGTATCTAAGTTCTATCCATTACGTTTTGATGAAAACTCAAAAGAACTCATTCCATAAGCTTTGGGGTTTTCTGGTTTTCACCAGAGGGGATGAAGAATATTTAGTGGTGGATGGTGTTGGCATAAAACCTGGGGACACATTCTTATTCTACCATTCGGACTCGGCCACTGCATCATCATCTTGCCTTAATGCCTTTGAAAAACTGAAAGTTCTGAAACCAGCAGCTTCAAGTTCCCGAAATCCCTACTCCAACATAGACAGCAATGGCGGAGTGTTCGGAGGGTTGCTTTTTTCATCCCATTACCGTGGAGAAACATACTTTGACAGCTTCCCAATCTACAGCAATTTCCCTGGTACACCATTAGCGGGCATTGTTTGTAATAGAGAGATCGGACGTGACTCCTCAGCGGCTTCAATGTGGCAAGAAGCTAAAGAAGAAAGCCCAGCTCGTTGTTCCCTCCATGTTTGCACCACTGTCTATTTGGTGTTCGTATATGTTCCGCCATCTCCAAATCTTAATATCAATTAAGACCGTTTCTCGTTTTTATGGCATGTTGCATGTCTGTGTGCAACTTATTCGACCCTTTTTCTGCCTAAATATTTAGACTTTAATAGAGTGTTTCTTTAATTTGTAATAAAAGAAAGTACTTGCTGTTTTAGACCCTAAACTGCTTTTCTTTTGCCTCTTCTGACTTCTCATTTCATAACTCATCAATATACTCTTTATATTATTTTTTTTGAATAATTTTATTATAAATTTCGATTATATCTGTTCTTTTGGAAACAATACCCTTGAACCCACATCCTCCTGTATTGGTAACAATGTCCATACCAATCGAGTTAAGATTCAATACATATTCTTAATATTATTGAATATTTTTAATAAGTTATAAGTTTTATCGCATTTATAAATAACTAAATACTTTGTAAGAAAATTTTTAATACTTTTATAAATAACAATTTTGATTCAATTGAAAACTTTTATCAAATCAACTAATATAATAATAATGACTCAAGTTTCCAATTGAAATAATTTATGTTAAATTATTATCTGAAAAAATTAAAAAATTATATTGTTTTAGTTTTAAATAAAATTTCAATTATTTATATAATAATTTCATATAAAATTTTATAATCTTATCTAATATATTTTAATTATATTAATTGAATATCATCTACAAACTATTATAACAAATTTTCACTAATAAGAAAAGAAAAATAAAAAATTAAATAGTAGAGAGTTTAATTTACCATATATATAAAATTTTTAGAGTTTGTACAAATGTTTTAATAATTATTAGGAAATTTTTATTAGGAATATATTTGAATGATCATGATAATTAATATATGTTACCTATGTTTATTATTTATTATCTTGGATAATTTCGCTTTGTATTAATTATATGAAGTAAAATTATATTAGATATTAAATATGGTGAAAATGTTTTAATTATTATTTGAAATTTGTTTACTATTGTAATATTTGATTTTTTTTTTTTTTTAGTTCTTAAGGTATTTATCGAAGCGAGCTCAGTAACTAACATTTGCATTTTGTAGGTCTATTAAGGGGATAGATTTGGCCACGAGTTTTAAAACCGCTACATACCTAGGGCGAGATCAAACCCTCAACTACTAATTAAGATAAGAGAGACTCTTATTATCTCACCTAACTCACGTGGTTGTAATATTTGAATTATTAAATAAATTAATATAATTTAATTATGTTCAATGAATTGAACAATAAATATTAATTTATATGATTAAAACACATTACTTTAAAATTTAATTAAATTTATTAAAAATGTAAAATTACGCATGAAACATTATAAACTAGAATTGTTATAAAAATATAGATAGAAACGTTCAATAGATGCTTCTATATTAAACCCTGATTCAACTCTTTTTTTCTCTCTTTTAGGGCTAGTTTGGTAATACTTTTTAAAAGTATTGTGGAAAAATATTTTTCAGAAGTATTTTTGAAAAGTTTAGTTTAAAATTTGAGTGTTTAGCATTGCAGTCAAAAAGTACTTTTGAGAAATAAAATGTCCAATTTAGACATGTTATTATCAAGTAACAAATATGCATTTAAATAATGTTCAAATAGTTAATATTATTATATTTTAGTGAGAATATAAAAAATTTATTATAATTTGTTGTTAATATTTTAATATATGAAATATAAATTTTAAATAATTTTAAGCAATAAATATTAATTATTTATAAAATTTAATTAGAATATATAAACTATATTTTAAATATTTAAATATAACCATTAAATATTTGTAATTAGACATTAACACATTTGTATTATTTTAAAAATATATATTTTAATTAAGCACCAAAAGTGTTTTTGGGAGAAAAAAGTTAAAATTTTTAGCTTTTTCTTTTCAAAAGTGTTTTTGGAAAGTCAAAAATTTCAACAAAAAATAACTTGTTTAGCATAATTTTTTTTTTCTAAAAGTACTTTTAGAATTAAAAGTATTTTTTTTAAGCATTACTAAACAAGTCCTCAACCCCCCTCCCCTTTCTCATTTTCTTTCCTTTTTCATCCTCTCTTTTTTACTTAGTTTGTTAAGGGTTGAGTTTTTCGTTTAGACCCGAAGGCTTGTTCAAAATTTGGAAGGGGTTAGATAAAATTATTAAGCCCAAAAAATGAGCTTTGACAAAAAAAAATTTAAACTGTTTAAAATATATGTCGGACTTGGGCTTGAATATTCAAGGCCTAAGCCCGACCCATTTTAAATTTATAATTTTTTATGTTATGTTTTTTTTATATATTATTTAATTTATAACACATTAAAAAAATGAACTTATGCTAAATACATAATACTACTCTAATGTAAACATTAAGATAATGTTAAGATTGTAACACCCCCAACCCGTATTCGTTGCCGAAACAAGGTTACGAGGCATTACCAAAGAATACGGAACACTTTCAGATAATTTGAAATCATTATCTTTACACAAATAGTACACTTGAGATGTACATTTATATAATTATGAATAAACACATTTATCAAACATACTATATGTTTTATATATATATATATATATATATATCACAATCTCATATTTCCATGTATCAAGTACCATCATTTCCTCGTATTTCAGACAAAAACATGTAACAATTCATAGACATACAATTCACTAACTCCTCCTGCCAATCACAATTTAAATTGACAAATCACTTATTGAGTCCAATTTCAATGTTCACTAAAATCTATCATATAAATTTAGATGTACGTATCCACCAATAGATTCCATATACCGATATCATCATCTCAAATTTCCACATACATTTACTTTTCACATTATGAACTCAAATAACACATACAAGATATACCAATTTATACGGATAATACACTCAAGGGTGTACAAATATATAATCACAAATGAACTCATTCATCAACCAAGTTCTATGCTCATGTCTCGTCAACTCATATTTCTTTATATCATATAATTCTATGTAACACTTACCAAACTTCATCAAATTGGTAAACGTCTTACGGAATTGGTCTGCACCGGTATGCATTGAATTTCACTGATAATCACTGATGCCATAACATAGCTATGGTCTTTTCATAGCTCAGTCATGGTCTTACATCTTCACTATCATTATGCCATGGTGTAACCATGGGCTTATCCGTCAATTCATCACTTTTCACTAGAATGCCATAGTAGCTATGGTCTTACATCCTAAACACATATCACACCGATGCCATATCCCAGATATGGTCTTACACGGAAATCACTTGTCACTTGTAGCCGAAGCTACCACTATACACTGATCAGGTAGCCGGAGCTACCACTTTTCACTGATGAGGTAGCCGGAGCTACCACTTTTCACTTGATCAGGTAGCCGGAGCTACCACTTATCACTTTCACTTGTCATTGATCAGATAAGTGTAGCCGAAGCTATCACTTATCAATTTCTCTTGTCCTTGATCAGATAAGTGTAGCCGAAGCTATCACCTATCACTTGTTGCCATGGTTCAACCATGGTCTTTTCCGTCAATTCATCTTGTTACTGAAGTGAAGTGCTCAATTTTGATCATTTATTCAATTTTCATGATTTTACATTATTCACGATTTTATCATCAATACATATGAAATAACACATCATGTAAGTTCATAAAATTAACAAATGATCACTAAAATTTATCCATTTAAACTCACAAGTTTAATTTTTGTATTATAACGATAATCATAATTTCATAATAAATATTCCAAATAAAACATTATATCATTTCTAATTCAACATTTATCAATTATAATCGATCATGTGATCAATTTATATACAAGTCGTTCACATATTATTTTTCCTCCTCCTCCTCTTCATCCACATCCTTAGTATAAACAACACACTTGTAAGTAACATTTTCTATAATTTTCACTATTTACTTATGTGAATATTCAAGTTGTCCATCTGTGTCATAGTCACTAAATTATTTTTATCTTGAGCTACAAAACTCCAATTTAAGATCCATTAATTTTTTTTTTGAAACTAGACTCACATATCTTCTTACTATAATTTTTCCAGAATTTTTGGTGTGGCCAATTAGTACAGTTTATTAGTTAAGTTCTCCCATGTTACACAGTCTGACAGCTCTGACCTCTCTTCACTAAAAATCAATTATCTCATAGTACGATTTTCATATAGTATTTTAGATTATTTATAATGAAAATAGGCTCACTAAGGAATACAAACATATAAATTATAACTCATAATTATTTTTGTAAAATTTTTAGTGAATTTCTAAAGTAAGAACAGGGGATCACGAAGTTATTCTAAACCAGTCTTACAAAATTTAAATATCTCAATATGTAGACTTCCTTTGCTTGCTCTGTTTCTTTTATATGAAAATAGACTCAACAAGCTTTAATTCTATATCTCACTCAACTTCTAATTCAATTTCTACCATTTTTGGTGATTTTTCAAAGTTAGACAACTGCTGCTGTCCAAAACTGCTTTAATGTAACATGTTGATTTCTATTTTGTCCAAAATTCCACAATTCATAGAATTTAGTCCTTACTCAATTAACCCCTCAATTGAGCTAATTTTCTCATTTAATACTTTTCTCTATCATTTTAAATTACTTCATCTTTTGAAAATTAGAATTTTAACACTAGGCCTTAATTTCAACTCTTTCACAGTTAGATCCTAAAACCAATTTCCATCAATTTCACTTGATAAAATAATCATATAACAAAATTAAAGCTTCAAGTCAATATTTATTCATCATATTATTCCATCACTAATCCACATAAACTTCAAAAATTAGCCATAGAATCAAAAACTAATGAATTAATAAGTTGGACCCAATTGTAAAAGTCCAAAAACATAGAAATTTCAAGGAGAAAGCAAGAATTAAACTTACATGAAGCTTGAGTATGAAAACCAGCTTGAACTCTCTCCCATGGCTGTTTTTCAGCTGAAGAAAATGAAGAGATTGAAGAGAATTCTAGATATTCCAATTTGGTCCCCTTTTTATTTAGCTAATTTTGGCAAATTTTCAATTTTGCCCTTATTTCAACATTTCGTGATTTTTCTCAGCTATTGCCGCCCAAAATATCTCCTTTGGGATTATTTTCACTTTAGGTCCTTCCTCATTTGAAAATTAAGCTATTTAATCCTTCTAGCAACTTTTACATTTTTTTCAATTTAGTACTTTTTATTTAATTAACCACCCAAACGTCAAAATTTTCTAACGAAATTTTATTACTACTTCATTGACATTCCGTAAATATTTATAAAAATATTTATGACTCGGTTTATAACACCGAGATCTCGATACCTCTTTTTCTCGATTTCTTGACCAAATAAATCCTTATAAAACACAATTTATTATTTCAAAATCTTTTAAAAGCTACATTTGGCTCAGTAAATATTAAATAATACAATCTATGAGTTCATTTGTCAAATTTAATGGTCTCGAACCACTATTTCTAATATCACTAAAATATAGGCTATTACAAAGATGACTATATAAAAAATATCAATAAATAAAAAATGTATAAAATTATTAAATACTAAAATAATATAATATAAAAATATTTAATAAATAATATCTACAGACTTAAAATGGGTTTGGGATAATTTTTTGTAAATATAGATGGGTTTAAGCAAAATTTTAAGCCCATATTTCGGGTTGATCCAGGCTTAAACAAGCATAAGATATATTAATATTATGCTTAAACTCGACTCGAACCCGATCTGACCCGACCCATGAGCACTTCTACTTCTACTTCCACCTATTCATTTCTGCTATCTTTTTTTCATTATCATTTCTTCCATATCCACCATCTTCTTTTTGTGCCATTTGTAGGGGTTTTCTCCTTTCGTTGTCGTGTCGGCCTTTCACCATTTTTGGATGAGGAAGTCCTCTCTTTTGAAAGAATAAAATTTCTCAAGTTAATTTTGACTTGATTGTTTTGAACCGATGGTGACTCGTTTTTTCAAGTTAATGGTGATTACGCTTAGTCTAACAGTTTTCAAAAATCTTTGAGGTTGAGTTGGGGTAAAATTGTAAAGGAATTGAATTTAAACATATAGAATTTTGTTCATGTTTGTTTGTTTATTTTTAAGTTTATTCGTATTCATTAAGAATTTTAAAATTATTTATATTCATATTCCTTTCACTTAAGTTAAACGAACATGTCCATAATCACTAAAAATATGTTCTCATACATATTAATGAATAATAAACAAACAAATAAACAATATATATATATATATATATATATATATATATATATTTGTAAATAAAATAGTCAAATAAAAATTTTAATAATTATATTATAATTAAGAAAACATATAAACAATAATAAGTTTATGGATTAGGATTTAGTATACTAATAGTATTTTTTTATTCCACAAGCAATCCTAAAAATTGTCAAGTCTCTTTTTTTAATATTTATTTATTTATTTTAATATTTTATTATATCCCTATAGGATACTTGTCAACTCTCTAATCCGCTTGTAGAGTATAAACACTTCATTGTAGTGTACTAAATATTTTTCCTAATTTGATTAATATATATTAATAGAACAATAAAATAACTTGTTCATTAACATAAATGAATTTAGTTCGTTTAATATACGAACCTTGAAATCTTATTTATGTTCATTTATTTATCTTAATAAACGAATATAAATGAACAAAAATTCAACTATTTATCTCAATATAAATATTTATTGAACGTACTATTCATCTACCATTGCAAGTTAGAATAACCGGGAAGAATATGACAATCATTACGGAATATAATGCAACAGATGGTGGAGTTCTAACCTAGTGGTTGAAGTTTGCGGATAAGGTTTGTGTCCATGATGTTAATGTTTTTACCGACATTAACCTTCGAGTTTGAGTAGACCTGGTCATGTGACTCGGCCCAAAGGCCTGCCCGAAATGTGAGAGGGTTTGGGCAAAAATATAAGCCCAAAAAATGGGCTTGGACAAGAAAATAAGGCCCGTTTAAAAAACGGGCCGGGCCTCGGGTAAAACATTTTTGGCATAGGCCCGACCCGAATTCACTAAATGACAAAAAAACCTGCTCTTTTTTTTTTAATGTTATTTTCTTGTTGTTTTCTCCCTATTTTGCTACAATTTTACTATTATGTTGCTACTATTTTATTGTTATTGTTTGGATATTGTGTAAAAATTATTTTATTATTAATTTTGTTATTATTTTAAAGGTATTTGTTAATTTTGTTATTATTTTAGAGGCATTTACATGTTAAGTTACATTTATTTTAGCGTTATTTAAATCAACAAATTTTTAAAATTTATTTTCAACTTGTTGGAAAATATTTATTTTGATGTTTTTAGTATTTTTGATGTATTATATATATTTAAAAATTATATAAAAAATTAATATGGGCGGGCCGGGTTGGTCCTGAGTTTTAGCATTTTTATCCGGGTCGGGCTTGGACAAAATTTTAGGCCCATTTTTTAGGCCAGGTCGGGCCCGAGCCTAGTAAATGAGCTTGAATTTTTAGTTGAGTCCGACCCGACCCATGAGCACCTCTAAATTTGAGTTAAGTATTTTTATTTATATGGCCTAACTTTTAAATTGCCTCTCTTATCACCTCACTTATCTATAGTCAAGTAAATAAATATGATTATTCTTCAATATATATTTTTATTGAGTTTATAAAACTTTTAAGGGCAAATATCCCAAAAATACCAAAAAAATAAAAATTACCTAAAGGACGGGTTTCAAAAATATTGATCGGAAGGAATTTCCCAAAAAGCGCATCCACGTCGGTAGCGTTTTTTGAAATCGTTTAAAAGCGTGTCCATGGGGAGCGCTTTAGGCCAACTCAAGAAAAACGCTCCCACGAGGCGCTTTTGCGAGTTGGCCTAAAGCGCCCCCATGGACACGCTTTTAGGCAATCTTTCCCATCCACTTGCAATGTGAAAATGAAATAATTTTTGGACAAGAGTCTCCGCAAAATAATTTTGAGGAGACGTTTGAAACAAACCGTGGCCAAAACGCTCTCACGAGGCGCTTTTCTTGAGTTGGCCTAAAGCGCTCCCCATGGACGCGCTTTAGGCGAATCTTTCCGCCCACTTGCAATGTGAAAATGAAATAATTTTTGGACAAGAGTCTCCGCAAAATAATTTTGAGGAGACGTTTGAAACAAACCGTGGCAAAAAACGCTCTCACGTGGCCGCTTTTGCTCTGATGGTCTCCGTAAAATTATTTTGAGGAGACGTTTCAACAAACAAGGCCAAAAACGCTTCAATAGGTGCACTATTACCCGAGCGATGAAAAGCGCCCCACGTGGGCGCACTTTTGCTACAAATGCCATGTAAAATTAGGCTATAAATCGCCAAATTGCATTCTCGGTTGTAAAGCATTCAAGCAAAAAGAAAAAAAATTGAAAATGAGTGAACATATTAATGGTGTTATTTACTACGATGGTGAAGTGCGTGACACCGAATGGTGTTGTTCTCTTATCGAGAACACAATACGATTGAGTTTTAATCGAAACGTCGATTTGGTGGAACTTCGCAAAAGAATTAGGCGTAAAATATTCTAACAACGCCAATGAAAGTTCATCTATTAAGTATAGATTTTGCGCTTGGTTGATCCAATGAGATATGACGATTCGACATCAAAGGTCCCGGAGCCTTGAGGCAATGGTGGAGACTCATTTTACCAAAGGATCGCCTATCTCGAGTTATATGTAGAATTTTCATCTCCAAGTGATCTCGTCTGCGACCTCAACATCTAGTATCGTTCGAGGGAATACACGACCCAGTGTCGACACTCGTAAGTGGGAGGCAAAACACGAAGTGCCCGTGTGCGGTGGTAGTATGGAAAACATAACCCCGCACGACACTCGATTGGTGGATGGGACATGCATATTCGTCAATCGACGTCGGATGACAGAAATACGTATTGGGGGCGTCATTAACTTCTAGTGGATGGCAATCCACATACGATTAGAATCTTTACGAAAGATGTTTAAGGAGGATGATGTATTACCGACGGCATCCACCAGTGAGGGCCCTCGTTTGTTGCGAGTTATGGAGGAACGGACGATGAATCCGATATGGATCCACCTCGGGAGCCGGGGCACGACAAAGTGCGAAGTTGGACTATTTTACGAACCGGAGCCCGTTTCAATTGTACCAAGATGTTGAGGCGGTTCGACGAAGAAGAAGAAGATCCGCTATTCGGGCATACTCGCCTCCAAATACATGCATAATGTCGATCTATATCAAGATGATGCATTGAGTTTCTGAACTACCACACCGAACGCGTGACCGTACAAATTCTTCGTTGGATTCGGACCAATTAGAAGTTGGTAACCGCTTTTCCAACAAGAACACTTTTCTTGGTGCATTGAAACAATACAACGATCGAGAACGGTTAACTACACTATGGTTAAATCAAAGCTCGATAGGTACGAGGCGAAGTGTCTTTGTGCAAGACGGCACATGTGCATGGAAAATCATGGCGTCGTTGAGGAAAAGGACGGGGATGTGGGAGGTGAAGAAGTACAAAGGTCCGCATACATGTCTTACCGTGCAGACAAGACCACTATGTGTTCAATGATTTTGAATAACACTAATATTATATAATGTTGCATTATTTAACGTGCCGTTGATGGTGTAACACAAGATCATCCGAGGATGGATTCGACATGTTGGTGATTTAATAATCCCGACGGTGAAGGTCGATCCCAAAACTACGATTATCGGCCTTAATTGGCAATATTCAGTAGCCAAATAGGGTACACGCCTCTTCTGAAAGGCTTGGATAGCCAAGCAGAAGGCGTTGGAAAAGTTGCACGGTCGGTGGGACGCTTCATATAATGAAGTGTGGCAGTGGTGTAAGGTGCTGGAGAGATATGTCCCAGGCAGCACAACAGACATTGAAACGGAACCGGCGTACTACAATGATCGTCTGCTCCGTGGATGCGCAGTGTTCAAGCGCCTGTTCTGGACATTTAAGCAATGCCGAGATGCTTTTACATACTGCAAGCCATTGGTACAAATTGACGGTACCTTCATGTATGGTAGATATACGCATCGGCTATTGCTAGTGTGGCACAAGATGGTCGTGGAGAATCCTTCCGATTAGTTCGCAATAACACCGGGGAGTCACCGATGATCGGACTTCTTCCTATCTAGGTTAAGGAGGCATGTCCGCCTCAACCCGACATATGCGTTATATCGGATCGGGGCCTGGAATACTTGCGGCAATAGAACGACGAGGAAGCATGTGGCATCGCACACCATCGATATTGCACGAGGCATGTGGCATCCAACTACTATGGGCAACACCGATCTAAAAGATGAAAACGGCAAGTGACCGATATGGGTATGAAATTTCTATTAATATAATTTCTTTTGAAATTTTCAATTTATTCGCAATTGAAATGTGGTATGTAATATTCGATATCAACGTATATTGGCGTGGTACGAGATCAATAAAGACCGTTTTCACGAGATGTTGGCCGCTTATGCTAAGATAACGCCAAGGCGCAGAGTACATGCAATATTCCTTTTGAACAGTGGACACAAGCATATGATGCGGCTCACGATATGGTCATATGACCACAAACCCGGCCGAATGCATAAATTACGTGCTAAAGGAACCCGTCATCCGCCGATTACTGCGGTTTTACGGAGACATATTTTCGTTTAAGCGGCACTATTTCCAAGAGAGCGGCGAGTTATCGAGGCGGATGCAAGGAGGCCATGTATGGAGCCGAAGGTCTTGCAAGAAATTAACCGTGGGAAGGCACGGCGAACACTATGCACACAGTTTGTCACGACCGCGACGACCTATGGTTTCGTGTCACGGAGTTTGATGATCGAGCCAAGGTATTGTTGGCGGGCATTATCGTGTACACTTGACAAATAGGACATGCGATGTGGATATTTGATGCACCGTTACCCATGTGCTCATGTACTTGCGGCTTGTCATAATCTTCGTCTTGACCCCATGAGCTATGTCGACGAAGTCTACAAATTAGAAAACATGTACAACGTGTGGAGACACGTATTCCCACCATCCCGATGAACGTAAGTGGCCATCGGTATCGCTTGCACCAGTATAAGTCATTGCTTGGATAGAGAATTGAGACGAAAACCAAAAGGTCGACCTTCCTCGACTAGAATACGCAACAATATGGATATCCGAGAACCGACCAACCAAAGTCGGCGGTGGGTGGTGTAGGAACCCGCCATACATCTCGCTCGTGTCCAAATCGGACTAGTTGACCGTGTTCTTAGCTTGTTTGTCTCTTCTTTGGCTATGTAATGTACTTTTTTGGAGGAAAACGGTGAACTTTTGTACAATAACTCAAATTTATTAAATATAAGATAATTAATATTAAATTACAAACACAAATAATAAAACAACTTTTTATTCAAAAATAAAAAAATTATTACGATTAAAAAATAAAATAGCTGTCATAATCAACGTTGATGCTTAAATAAACTAGCTTTTATTTTATTCGAGTTATTAAAATTAAATTAAAAATTAAATTAAAAAATTAAATCATTTCTATCTTATCAAAGATATTAAAATTAAAATAAAAAATTAAAATACAAAAACTTAAATTACAAAAAAATTAAATAAATTAAAAATTAAATTACAAAAAAAACTCAAATTGTATTAAATATATTACAACTTAATTACAAAAAAAAACCAAACCTATTTTGTCAAAGTTATTAAAATTAAATAAATTAAAAATTTTAATTACAAAAAAAACAAACTCAAATTGTATTAAATATATTACAACTTAATTACAAAAAATAAAAAATAAACCAAACCTATTTTGTCAAAGTTATTAAAATTAAATATTTAAAAAATTTAAATTACAAAAAAACAAACTCAAATTGTATTAAATATATTACAACTTAATTACAAAAAAAAAAACCAAACCTATTTTGTCAAAGTTATTAAAATTAAATAAATTAAAAAATTATATTACAAAAAAACAAACTCAATTTTTATTAAATATATTACAACTTAATTACAAAAATTAAACCTTAATTACAAAAAAATTAAACTCAAATTATAAATTAATTTACAATTACTCAAATTAGGGGTTTAGGGTTTAGTGCGGATGCTTGGGGTGGGAACCAGTGCCACACGAGGCGCTCGGCCGATTCTGCTACTGGATTCCTCCTTCTTCTAGCTTCCTGGGGTTGTGGAACCTCGGTGGGAATCCGATCCCTCCCAAGAGTGGGTGCAGTTCAGGTGTTGCGATGATGACCCACCTTGATAAAATAATGACCGGAGGTGTTTGCATAAACCACGACGGGTGATCTGATCCGTGACGGTGAAGGAGCACGGTAGAAAGAATCGCTCCCGACGGTACCTCCTCTAATCCCACACCCGATGTCGGCCTCACGATCGGTGGCTAAAAGGAGTTGTCGAGAGCGGACTCGAACCCGACCATGGATCCCAACCAGGGGACTAGAAAAGGAAACATATATGGGTTAGGAGGATACATGTAAGGGCGGTGCACGACCGGCATAAATCGTGAACGCTGTGTTATCGGTGTTGTCACTAAACCGATGGGCCGGTGATTGTATAGGCGCTGTTGATGGGCCCGGATCAGATAAGCGCCGTTGATGGGCCCGTGGTATCGTAGGCGCCGTTGTTTGGGCCCGTTTCATCACCCTTCTCCTTGAATGTAAAGGGCCCGACGTTCCTTCGCCGCGAATTTACTGTCGCCTCTCTTCACCGACAACAGATACGACTTGCCATGGATTCTAAACCATGGCATGTACTCCAAGACGCACGCTTAACTCAGAACTACGATCGGTTCCGGTTAGGTAAAAAGTCATACCGGTTCTCCCACGTCTCGATATGTTCGACCAAAATATTGGCCAATCCGTGTCTTTGCCAGTAAGTCCACATCATGCTCATCATCGAGCACCTCAGAGCCACGGAATCGCCCGTCGGAATCAAATTGTCGCAGAACCCGATCCGACCGGTGCATCTCCACGGTCGCGTAGGTGATTAGCGGGACCTTAACGTGCTAACTGCTCGGATTTTGGAGGAACTCCTCCTAATTCTTGCCTCAATTTTGGGATCCTCGTGACGGTGTCCATTGAAACTATATTAACATTACCAAAATATTAGTTATATACATAAATACTAAATTATAATAACGAAATTCGACACTTACTTGTGATTCCGACCGTTGTTCCAATAGGAGCCAGATATCCTCAAGCGAGTCGTATTCCAACATGACTTCTGATGGTTCCACCTAATTAAATAAACTTTTAGCATGCAATTACACTATAAATCTACGACATAATTGTAAAATATAATATTAAATTTACCTTGTTATCAATGGGAATGAATATGGCTGGTCAAGTCGGAGACGTAAAAATGGAAATCGAAACCATGCCCATAACTGCAGTAGTGATAGGCAACCTCCGATTTTTGCTTTATTTGGCACCGTCGCCCCGCACATCTCCCGGTACAACCTCGATAGCACGGCAGACCCCCAACTTAATTCACCGGCTGCTCTGAAATCAACAAGTTTCAGGAGTCATCTCAGGTGGACGAGGTTTCTAGAGACGTCCGGCATCAGATAGCCTCCAATTATCTGAAGTATGTATGCCCGTGCATACCGTATTCTTTCATCTTCAGTCGAATCTTCATTCGGCTGCGGGAATGTGTCTCGTAACCAAACCATATCGATCCGACCTCCTTGCAATTTATCCGGAATGGCACCCAGGAGCTCGTAGCATACGGCCATCCAATCGAGAGATATTACGGACCGGTGACTCCGACCCGATCACCAGTAATCCCAATCAGAATCGCACATCTTCTAAGGTGATGGTACACTCTCCGCATGGCGATGGAAAGTATGCGTCTCGGTCTCCACCTCTCTATCAACGCTTATCAAAACCGGGTCCAACTTGAACCCCACCTATCGTGGCCACGTGCAAAAACCCGCTTCCAGAGTAATTCTCGATCAATGGCGATGGAGGACCGGGCATGTTGCGAATATAACATTGCAACACCGATCTGATCGTTTAAAAATAATAAAATTCAAAATTAAATAAAAATTGCATAATTAAAAAAATTAATAATATTGAAAATTAAAATTCAAACTTACCATTTTCAATTGCTCGACGCCAATGTGATTCTTTGTCTAGGCGATGTAAATCCCGACCATTGTACTCGATAAAAATTTTTAAATTTTCCAAAAAATAAATATATTAAAAATTTATAATGGGCTTTTTCAGTAAATGGTAGAAGACTATTTCAAATTTAAGCGTAAATTTCAAGGGCTTTGATAGAAACTTGAGAGAAAATTGAGAGCAAATTGAGAGAAAATTGAGAGAAAATGAGAAAGGATTGAAGTGTGAAAAAAATGAAGGCTTGGGGGGGTATTTATAGTTTTTTTTTCTCGTTGCTTTTTGACCGTTGGGGTCCAACGGTCAATTTTTTTTTATTCTTGGCCTAAAAGCGCGTCCATGGGGGCGCTTTAGGCCAACTTCAAGAAAGCGCCTCGTGGGAGCGCTTTTCTTTGAGTTGGCCTAAAGCGCTCCCCATGGACGCTTTTAGCCTTCCCCAAAAAACGCGATGACGTGGACGCGATTTTTGGGGAAATTGCCCTTTCCGGTCAATATTTTTGAAACCTATCCTTTCCGGTAATTTTTGATTTTTTTTGGTATTTTTGGGATATTTGCCCAACTTTTTATATCTATATATTTATATTTGGGACAATATTAGTATAATGATAGTTTTTAAAAAAATTAAGTTTATTTGTTTAATTCTCAAGATATAAATTTTGTTTCATTTTTCATATTTGTGTATTAATATTATTTTAATTATTTATTCATTATTTTAATTCTAGTTTAATTATTTTTCAAATACATTTTTAATTACTTATTAAATAATTTTTTAATATTGTATTAATTATCTTTAGAATTTTAAGTTTTCTTTTAATTCTTCAAATAGTTACAATTTATAATGGCTAATTTGTCCTTTAATTTTTATACAATATTTATTTTTGTTGAGGATCAACCTGTATAAACAACGAATAAGAAAAAGTGAAGAAGAACGAAAACAAATACTTTACTTGGAAAACCCTTAAAGAGGGAAAAATCACGAGTAAAGCAGAATTCGACTTTTCACTAAATGAGTAAACAAACGGGAGTACAATATGGAGAAAGTAACCTAAATGTATTAAACGTGCATTACCCAAAACCTCGAATACAAAGCTCAAAATCCCAAAAAGTAAATCGGTAAACAAAATACTAAATCTCATAGGGAACTCATAAAAGGGTTATAAAATACTCTCCATAATTATCACGAAACTCTCACCAAAACTCATATGTGGCTACACCTTGTAGACCCCAAAGAAAAATCCTTTTTTTATTGACATATCAAAATAGGGATACAAAACTCCTTTAAATAAACTAACATTAGAGTTCTAATCATACTAAAATATCCCTAGAATAATCAAAGTCTAACTGAAAAAAGAAGTCCTCCTTGAAGTCTAAAACGCGGTTGCCAAATAGGAGAACACATTGTGACGTCCCATTCACCTCGTCACGATGTCGTCCATCATGTCGTCCCGACAAGCCAACAATTTTCGTCCCAACGTCGGGCCTATTTTGGCCCTTCTTCGGTTGCTCATCGATTCTAGTTTAAGGTGCCTGTAAAGTGTCCGATAAATGTGAGGCACACCTCACAGTTTGTGTATAATAGGCATTCTTTTATTTTTCTTCAAGCGCTAAAAGAGATAAAGATTTTTCTATTGATGATCTTGTTGGTAAAATTACCAGGGAAGTTCCTATTGATGCACTTACTAGTTAAAAAAAACCTGCAATTGAGTCTATTCTTCTAGAAAAAGATGTGTATGAAGAAGATATTACAAAAGAGAAAGAATTTGTTGGACCAAATATGGCCATTGATACCAAATATGGCCAATGACCTGCCACAAGTGAGAGTATTTTACTATCCTTCTCATTTTGAACGAGAAGATGATTTAGAGGATGTTGAACCTCTCCAAACTTAAAGCTAAGATCGTTGTTGCCAAGAAGAAATGGAGGGGAAAAGCTAAATCCATTCCACCTCCTCCACCTAAAGTTAAGAAGAAGAAGATGGTTGTGACTGAGAAGAAGACTTCGTAATAGCCCAATTTTCAGTGGTGTCGAAAAAAAATTTTAGAATCTCATTTATGCAATATTTACAAGATTAATATTAAGTTTTATTAATTTTTTGTCCTTTAATTTTGAATTAATAATTAATTAAGGTTCAAGGACTAAACTGTAAAAGTTTATCGCTATAGGTTTTTAATTGAATAAAGAGTTAAGGACTTATTTTGCAATTAACCCAAGGTATAAAAGGACAAATAATCCATATTGAATACGTTATAGTGTACAGAAGGTGACGTTTGGTATATTTATGTTATTAAAAATTATAATAAAAATTAAATGTATAAAATAAATAAATTAAACAAACAAATTAAAGGTGGAAAGAAAGAGAATTCATCTTTCTCATTTCTTCACCACTGAAAGCTCAAGATGAAAAAAAAAGAAGAATCGGCCATAAGGGGTTTCAACTTCCGATGCTCAATTGGTTAGTGTAATTAAGTTTTTTTTTTTTTGTTGTTGTATTTTTTTATGTTTTTGAGGTCATGGAAGCTTAATTAGCTAGCCCATGTGTCAATTTGTAAAACTGTTAAAGTTTTTGAATGTTTCTATTGATGATTTCTTAAAGAAATTGGTGTTGAATTGATAGATTTTAAGCTTTGATGAGAAAAAAGATTAGATTGTAAAGTGTAAATTTCTAGTGTTTGCAAAAAGGACTAAAATGTATAAGTTGAATGTTTGATGTGAAATTTCTATAATTGTATATAGTAGAGGGCCCTAAAAAGATTTAATTGATATCGGTTTTGGAAAGCTCAAAATTGAAAATTATGACAATTTCGATTTTAAGGACTAAATTGAATAAAATGCAAAACTTTAGGGACATTCAAAAAATAAAATTGAACTGATTCATGCATTTAATAAGATGTTATAAAATGTTTGTAATTGATAAATTGAACCAAATTATTGTATAGATCAAAAATTGAATCAAATCGAAAATAGTTGGGAAAAAGACGAAATTATTGATTAATCATTAAAGACTTGTTTGTTTGATGTTTTTCTAAGTAAGTTCATAAGGAACTTATTGTTTGTTTCATGTTATAATTGAATTGTAATTATTTTGCTTATTAGTTTATATAAATGTGAATTTGGTGATTTTGGCATTAATTGGACTAAATTGCAAAGTATGAAAAATATGATATTTATGAATAGGTACAAGGTACCAAAATGGAAATGAAATGTTTATAAGATTGGTATGACATGTATATATTTTTACAGGGATTGAAATGATATGATCACAATAATAATATCATGTGAACTTAGTAAAGGATTAGGATACGTATGACATGTCATTGAGTCAAATATGGAAACGATCAGGGATTTCATGGTTATATGAGATCCAACATTTGTTGCGGATTCTCCATTTATATGTATCGTTGGTTTATCCTAGACTGGAAACCTCGATACAATGTCAACTTGTGTGAGCAATTCATAAATATCAACTTGTTTGAGCAATATAGTCCCGTGCATCCGAGTTTGTTTAACTAATTTTTTTTTTTTTTTTGAAAATGGTAATCTAATGGAAATGAAATTGTTGACATGATTTGAACATGAATTGAATTACATATGCTTTCAAATTGAATATGAATTGGATGATACATGGTATTAAATGGAATTGTTGTATATATATGTTTTGTGTTATAAGTTCTTGATATGTAAGTGATCTAACCTATTGGTTGTATTTGTTGATATGCATTGTTGGATCTGGGATCCTAAGTGTAGTATATTCATACGTAAAATTGTAATTTTTTCGAACAGGTTGGTTAATAAAACAATTTCATTTATTACAAATAATATACTTTGTATTATTGTCCTCAAATTATTTTTGCACGCGAAGCAAAATGGAAACAAATGTTGCTCATTGGTTGTCTATTGTTTAAACTAATACCACGTGGTATTACGTGGTTGAATCGTTGTATGGAAAGACAGCTTGTATTATTAGACGAACCTAAAAATGTTATTAATCTAATTGAAAATGAACAAACTGATTGAAAGGCTAATATGTCATCTATCAAGCCCAATTGGAGAGATGCCTTGTCTTGGGCATCAGAGTGGATAACTCCTAAAAGATAGAGACATAAATATGACTGACTGGACTAATAATACATCAGACAAGACCAAAGAAAAATAGATCCTGAATTCGTTTAGGGATTTATCCTCTTCTGACATTCATAGTTTGACATACCTAAATCATGAGTGGATGACGAAATATGTATGCTTGACTCGTAAACTTTGATGTAAGTAAAAGCCTAAATTTGAATAGATAAGGAATCGAAAGTTGGTGCATTGCGTGTACGAATTATGCAGTATGTAAAGTCATTCACAACAGTGGAATTCATAGCTCGAGACATGGGTAAATGATATCCTCTCATTAGCATTACATGGTTAATGAAAAGTAAACATGGCGACGGGTCATTAGTCTTTATGATGGATGACTTGATCACTATTTGATAGTGATTGACTTTTCATAAATGAAGATGTAATGGTTACCATGTAACACTTTGTACTCGACCCAATTTACCAGATTCGAATATAAGATGTTACAATACTTACATACTTAACAAAAAAATTCAATCTACGAAAGTCATGTTGAATTTACCTCTTATTTATTTATAATACTTTCTAAGAATAAGTTTGAATAAAACATTTGTCGTTTGTCACAGACTTTCAAAGGTTGTAACACTCCAAACCCGGCCCAAACATTACAACCAGATCTGGTATGTCACTAGAAAAATTCTGTAAAACATGTCGCAATTTCAGAAAATATTTTTCTGAAGTTTAATCTTTTATTCGGGAAAAATGAATAGTTGACAGTTTAGATAAAATATGCCTTTATGAATTAAAAGCTCAAGTTTAAACTCAGGCCTTAGTTCGATTAACATGAACAATTTTAAATAACTAAAAGTAATAAAAGCCCATAATAAAACAAAATATAAAACTAGTGGCCCATGGCCTTATTACAAAAATGTTCAAAACCCACTGATTTAAATATTAAAATAACTAAACAATGAGAAATCCTTTGCTGAATCCCGAGACTCTCTCGCATGGCCACCTCGCGCTCCTCTCCAGCCCGGTCTGATGCACTAAGTGCTCCCTGAAAATGTTAATTAATTGGTTGAGTCGCGAGACTCAGTGTGCAACCCTCATGCACCATTAGATTTGGGGCTTAGCCCCACAGGTCGGAATAATCAGATTAATATACATACAAAAATTATGCAAGCCCAACCCAAAGCCTATGTTTCCATCCACTACACGCCACTCGTACCAGCCATTCACACCATTGGGGATTTCTACAATCAACTCACACCGCTACACGCCTTGATAGCAATCGTGCTGCTCATCATCAGATCATGGCCATAGCCACTACAACAGGTCACGGCAAAAGCCGCTACAATAGGTCACGGTAAAAACCGCTACAACAGATCACGGGAAAAGCCGCTACAACATATAACTTCCTCCTTTAATCAAACCCAACCCATACAATCACAGAAAAATCAATATACCTATATCATATAATCAGAACGTTCACTGACCTGGAGATTTGCTTTTACCCTCTTTGGGCTTCCATCATTATGCCGGGATTTTGGCATTTATCAAAACATATAAAACTTATAAACATGTATTTAACAAGAAGATCTAGATGGTGGGGAAGTGTTACACACCTAATATCGCGAAATCCACTATTCTTAATCGATATCCTTGTTATCCCGATCTACAACTTTGGTTAAAAAGTCGAAAAGATGTGAAAATAGGGCCTTCCCTATATTCGGCCATGGTTAGTGTTCTACCCGATTTCATATATTTAAAAATAAACCAATCTCCTTACCTTGAAATCCCGAAAGTAACACGACTTGAGTGTTACTGATCCTTGACTTAGAGATCTAAGCGTTAGACTCCTCTATAATTCCTTTCAGATTTCGCCACAACCATACACCGCAGAGAGGATTCGGCTCTTAGAGATGAAGACTCGGCTATGAAAGGAAATAGAGTTGTAGTTTCGTCTTTTTAAAGAACTAAAAATTGAAGAGATGGCCAAGAGAGATTCGGCCAATGAATATTAGGGAAAAGAAAAGATGAATGGCAAGGTTTTGGCAACTACTAAGGCTTTAGGGGTTTCAGTTTCTGACAGAAAAGAAAAAGAAGAAGAAAATATTCGAAAGAGAAGAACTAAAGGCTATTCTCAGAGAAAAATAAATGAAAATTCGGCACATACACCTTAAGCCAAAATCGAATGCCCCTTTCTTTTCAAATTCTTCAAAGTTTTGGCTAGCATTAAACACTTAAAGATGGCTCCTATCTTTGATCTATTATCTCCTCAAATATAGCCTTTATCTGCTTATTATCCACACAATAAAATCTCTCAAATTTAGCCTTGTGCCGTCCCACCTAACTCCCCTGACTGCCGAATTTTGACCCAATTTCTTGGGCTCCATGTGGCCAAATTTGGGCCTCTTCCCTTGCCTATTGACGCCAAACATAGCCCTTCTCTATTGCGCCCCTAGCTGCTGAGCCACAAGCCTAGTATATTAATTACATCACCCAAAACACTATTTTAAACCCTAGAGTGTCTAAACCAAATATTTAATCAAGGCCTCAGCCCAAACCTCAAATTCTCAATTTAACATATTAAACGAACACCACATAAAAAAAATGCACAGGCCTATAAATTTAGGGTGTTATAGTTCTACCCCCTTAAAATAAATTTCGACCTCGAAATTTACCTGATCAGAAAAGATGGGGATACTGTTGTCGCATAACATCCTCTGGCTCCTACGTCGCCTCTTCAGCGCCGTGATTCTGCCACAAAACTTTGACCAAAGGGACGGACTTCCTTCTTAACACCTTTACGTCTCGATCCAAGATTTGCACTGGCTCCTCCTCAAAAGACAAATCTGGCCTTACTTCAATCTCTTCTACCGGCACTACGTGTGATGGATCAGAACGATAACATCTCAGCATCGAGACGTTGAACATGTCATGTATCTGTTCCAACTCTGAAGGCAACTCCAATCGATAAGCCACTGGGCCTACTAATACCCGATAAGGCCCAATAAACCGTGGACTTAACTTACCCTTCTGACCAAACCTCATTACCTTCTTCCATGGAGATACCTTCAAAAAGACTTGGTCTCCTACCGCAAATTCCACCTCCTTCCACTTTAGGTCCGCATAAGAATTCTACCGATTAGATGCTTCCTTCAACCGAGCCCGTATTAACTTAACTTTCTCCTCCGTTTCCAAATCTAATTCTGGACCCAACACTTGACATTCACCTAACTCCGTCCAACAAGTTGGGGTATGACATCTCCTCCCATATAATGCTTCATAAGGTGCCATCTGAATGCTAGCTTGCTAACTATTGTTATATGCAAATTCCACCAAAAGTAGATACTCCTCCCAACTACCCCTAAAATCAATGATGCAACCCCTTAGCATATCTTCCAAGATCTGAATTACCCTTTCAGACTGACCATCAGTCTGTGGGTGAAAAGCAGTACTAAAGTCTAACCTTGTTCCCATGGCCTGATGAAAAGCCTTCTAGAATCGTGACGTGAACCTAGGGTCTCTATCTGATATGATCGACACTGGTACACCATGCAATCTCACCACCTCAGCCATATACAACTTAGCCAACTTTTGCAAAAAAAATCGACCCGAACCGGTATAAAGTAAGTCGACTTGGTTAAACGATCCACAATCACCCAAATTGAATCCTTCCTAGTGGGCGTAAGGGGTAACCCACTAACAAAATCCATCGTGATCCTTTCTCACTTCCACTGCGAAATCTTGACCGGCTGCAACAAACTCAAAGGTAACTGGTATTCTGCTTTTACCTGTTGGCACGTCAAGCACTTACCCATAAATTCGTTACCTCTCGCTTCAGACTTGGCCACCAAAATTGCTCCTGCAAATCTCGATACATCTTAACTCCTCCAGGATGCATAGCATATGGGCTGGTATGCGCCTCCTGAAGAATCATCTACCTTAACTCTACATCCTTCGGCATACAGACTCTTTCCTGGAAACACAAAACTCCACCTTAACTCTACATCCTTCGGCATACAGACTCTTTCCTGGAAACACAAAACTCCATCACCATTCAAGCTATAATCCCCTACTTCACCATTTTGCACTTGTCGAATTCGAGTACTCAAAACATCATCCAGAAGTTGCTTCTACTTAATCTGACTTGTCCACATAGGTCTTACTTGAAGTTCAGCTATCAAACTGCCATCCTCATACAGGCTAAGATGAGCGAACATCGCCCTTAAATCTGCTTTTACCTTTCTACTTAATGCATCTGCCACCACGTTAGCCTTGCCCGGGTGGTATTCAATCGAACAGTCATAATCCTTTAATAGCTCGATCCACCTTCTCTGCCTTAGGTTCAACTCCTTCTGAGTGAGGAGATACCTTAAGCTCTTATGGTCAGTGTAAATAACTGGCTTCTCCCACACAAGTAGTGTCTCTAAATCTTCAGAGCAAACACTACTGCCGCCAACTCTAGATCATACGTAAGGTAGTTCAAGTCTTGCGGTCTTAACTGTCGAGACGCATACGCAACCACCTTTCCATCTTGTATCAACACACACCCTAAACCTGTGTGTGACGCATCATAATAGACGGTAAATTCTTTTCCTGCCTCTGGCTGAATTAACACCGGTGTTTCTGTCAGAATTCTCTTCAACTTTCTAAAGCTCTCCTGCTGTTTGTCGATCCATACAAACGATAATCCCTTCCTTAACAACTTAGTTAAGGGTGCCGTTATTGATGAAAACCCTTTAACAAACCTTCTGTAATACCCAGCCAAACCCAAGAAACTTCAAACTTTCGCCATCGACTTCGGCTGTTTCCAATCCAATACGGCTTCTATCTTTCGAAGGTCCACCTAATTCCCTCTGTAGAAACTACATGCCCTAAGAAGGTCACTTCCTTCAGCCAGAATTCACACTTACTGAACTTTGCGAACAACTGTTTCTCCCTCAAAGTTCGCAACACCACACGAAGATGTTCGTCATGTTCCCCCTCAGACTTAGAATAAACCAGGATATCGTCGATAAACACCACAACAAACCGATCAAGGTATGGTTGAAACACCCTATTCATCATATCTATGAATACCGCTGGCGCGTTCGTCAACCCGAACGACATCACCAAGAACTCATAATCACCATAGCGTGTTCGAAACGTCGTCTTATAAATGTCCCCTTCCTTCACCTTTAACTGATGGTACCCCGACCTTAGAAGCTGATCAAACAGGTCGTCGATTCTTGGCAATGGGTACTTGTTCTTAATCGTCAACTTATTCAGTTGACGATAGTCCATGCACATACGCATGGATCCGTCCTTCTTTTTCACGAATAGGACCAGCGCTCCCCATGGAGACACACTCGGTCGAATAAACCCTCGATCTAACAGTTCCTGAATCTGAGCCTTGAGCTCTACCAGCTCCTTCGGCGCCATTCTATAGGGAGCAATGGATACTGGAGCTGTACCCAGGAGTAGATCTATTCCAAACTCCACTTCGCGATCCGAGGGTAATCCTGGCAACTCCTCTAGGAAGACATCTGCAAAATCTTTGACTGTTTGAACCTCATCGACAGTCACCTACTTAGCATCCAAAGCACTGATAAAGGCTAGAAATGCGCTACATCCCTTTCGGATCATCTTAATAGCTTTCAATGCTGATACTACGTTGGACAGATAGTTCTTTCTTTCTCCTAACACAACCACCTCCCCGCCTTCTGGGGCACTCAACACCATACGCTTAGCTCCACAGTCCAACTTAGCTCGTGCTTAGTCAGCCAATCCATTCCTAGGATAAGGTCAAACTCTCCAAACGGTAACTCCATTAAATCTACCGGGAACACTACCCCTTGAATCTCTAAAGGTACATCCCTAAACAGTTTGTCCACTACCCTAGATTGCCCTAGAGGACTAACCACCGCCATCTTCTTAATAGTTGTTTCAGAGTTTAAACTTAGGGTCTCAGATACAGAACATGCAACATAAGAATGGATTGACCTAATATCAATCAAGGCAAGAAATGGGTTATCAGCAATAAGAAACGTACCGGTTATAACATCTGATGCGTCACCATCCTCCCGTCAACGAGCTGCATAAACTAGGCCCAACTGCCTTGCGTCTACATTACTTACATTCTTACCAGCCATTCCACGACCCCGACCAGACCCATTTCCTCCTCTGACTGCACCACGACCCCCTGGTCCAGGCTGCTCACCTCTCCTAGTCTAGTCAGAACCTCGGCCCGTTGGCTGTACCTGATCCATCTGAGGACAGTCCTTAATCAGTTGTTCCGTGGATCCACACTTAAAACATCTACCGATTTTCATTTTGCACTCCTCATAATGTGCCCTCCCACATGAAGGACATGATCGATTCTGGCCCGTCGGAGCACGAGCTGGCCTTTCAGTCCTAGGCCTTTTCTGAAAATTCCCCGATGCTCTTGATGGCCCAAAACTTTTCTTATTCCTACCCCGATCCTTATCCCTTTCGTGTTTCTCAGCCCGTTTCACCTCCTCAGCTATCTTAACCTTATCCACCAATACAGTAAAAACTCTCTCTCGCTGCAGTGCTATTAAAACCCTTAACTCATTCCGCAACCCATCCTCGAATCGAACACAACGTTCATACTCTGTTACTACCATTCCTCGAGCGTAGCGGCTCAAGCGTAGAAACTCTGCCTCATATTCAGCCACAGACTTACTTCCCTGCACCAAGTTCAGGAATGCCTTTCTTTGTGCATCCATATAGTTGGCCCTAACATACTTTCCCTGGAACGACTCCTTAAAGAAGTCCCAGTCAATTCGGTCTACGGCAGTACCTTCTTTCACCGTGAGCCACCACTGATAGGTCTCGTCTCGAAGGAGAGACACGACCCTTTTCAACTTCTCCCCCACCGTGAAGTCGAGGTCATCCATTATACGTTCCACTGCCTCCAACAAATATTCAGCGGAACTTAGGGTTATACCAGAGACTCCTCTAAATACTTCTACCCCATTGTTTCTAAGTCTCTCTGGTACTGATTTCCGGGCTCTTGTGCCTAAACCAGCCTCAGCCACTCTCTCTAACACTCTTAGCACCGCCTGAGACACCACATCCTCTCCGCCCGTCTGATCCTGAAATTCTCCCTCCACGGCTGGCAATTTTGACATCTCGTTTTCTGACCAGTAGCCAGACCCTACTGGCTCTGACACGGTCATCCTACCCCTACCACGACCACGCGACGGACGTCCTCGACCCCTTGTGCTCATTCTTTCAACTCGTGTTTATCTGATTAGAAATTTTATGAGTTATTACTTCTTTCCACTGATTATCCACAAATAATTTTTTGAAAAAGCAGGTTGATAGTGGTTCTTTCGATTTCGGATTCTATCTATCAGTTCAATTCTCAAGTCTACTACCCTAATGCAGAGAATCTCATACATTCACCATCAGCATACAGAGTCATTCTCATACTTATGTTCATCACCTAGGGGTATTTTCGTCATTTTACTACCCAAGGGTATTTTCGTAATTTTATCCTACGGGGGTATTTTCGTAATTTTCCAACATAGGGTTCCTTGGTAATTTCGTGAAATAAGGGTATTTTGGTAATTTTACAATCCGGGGGTATTTCGGTAATTTGGGAATCTGGGGGTATTTTGGTCATTTTGCACATCAGGGGTCATTTGGTAAGTTTACAAATCAAGAGTGTTTTCAAAATTTTACAAAACTTAAGAGAGTAACTTGGAGAATTTGATTTCAAAAGAGAGATATAGTAGTGTTCAGGTGTTTTTGAGTGGTTGTCATGTTGTGTGAGTTGTTTTTTTTTTAGAAAAAAATTTGTTGATTTTGTAAATCGAGGTATATTTTCAAATCTTGGTATTTTTTTTCAAAATAAGAGTATTTTCGCAATTTTCTGGAAACAAGGTGGCTGGTCCCTTTCGGGTTTTAATTATAAGGTTTAGCCTATCAACAAGTCCTCATGATTAGGGTGAACGGTCACTACGCACCAGGTAAGATTCCAGCGAAGAGGAGGTGAGTCGCTAGGACTGCTTAAATACCAAGCTCTCCCTGAATCCACTCCTAGACATACGTATGCCCGTTGCCATACCCTATCTCGGCTAAGGTGAATAGTCACTACACACCAGGTAAGGTTCCAGCGAAGAGGAGGTGAGTCACTAGGACTGCTTAAGTACCAGGCTCTTTTGGACCCAATCCTAGACATGCGTATGTATGTTGCCACACCCTAGTCTTGCGACTCGTTTACGGGTTTGTTTAGTTAGTTTAAGTCTTATGAGATTTAAGAAGTAGTTTAAGCTAAGCCTAAGGTCTATCAGATTCTAACTAAAATAATCTACGTCCCATAAGCCCATCAAGCCCACATATTTAAATCACACAATGGTTTAGAGTACTTACCTGGTGGACTTGGGCCGGAGACGCAGGTGCCATGCCGAAAAACCTATCCTGTAACATTTATAAAGCATCCATACTGTGAAATCCTATTTTTAGAAAACGTCTCGAGCCCAAAACCCCAGAGCTAAGTTTTGAATCGAGCTCTGATGCCAATTTGTAACACCCCAAACCCGGCCCAAACATTACAACCGGATCTGGTATGTTGCTAGAAAAATTCTGTAAAACATGTCATAATTTCAGAAAATATTTTTCTGAATTTTAATCTTTTATTCGGGAAAAATGAATAGTTGACAGTTTAGATAAAATATGCCTTTATGAATTAAAAGCTCAAGTTTGAACTCAGGCCTTAGTTCGATTAACATGAACAATTTTAAATAACTAAAAGTAATAAAAGCCCATAATAAAACAAAATATAAAACTAGTGGCCCATGGCCTTATTACAAAAATGTTCAAAATCGACTGATTTAAATATTAAAATAACTAAACAATGAGAAATCCTTTGCTGAATCCCAAGACTCTTTCGCATGGCCACCTCGCGCTCCTCTCCAGCCCGGTCCGATGCACTAGGTGCTACCTGAAAATGTTAATTAATTGGTTGAGTCGCGAGACTCAATGTACAACCCTCATGCACCATTAGATTTGGGGCTTAGCCCTACAGGTCGGAATAATCAGATTAATATACATACAAAAATTATGCAAGCCCAACCCAAAGCCTATGTTTCCATCCACTACACGCCACCCGTACCAGCCATTCACACCATTGGGGATTTCTACAATCAACCCACACCGCTACACGCCTTGATAGCAGTCGTGCTGCTCATCATCAGATCATGGCCATATCCACTACAACAGGTCACGGCAAAAGCCGTTACAATAAGTCACGGTAAAAACTGCTACAACAGATCACGGCAAAAGCCGCTACAACATATAACTTCCTCCTTTAATCAAACCCAACCCATGCAATCACAGAAAAATCAATATACCTATATCATATAATCAGAACGTTCACTGACCTGGAGATTTGGTTTTACCTTCTTTGGGCTTCCATCATTATGCCGGGATTTCGACATTTATCAAAACATATAAAACTTATAAACATGTATTTAACAAGCAGATCAGATAGTGGGGAAGTGTTACACACCTGATATCACGAAATCCACTATTCTTAATCGATATCTTTGTTATCCCGATCTACAACTTTGCTCAAAAAGCTGGAAAGATGTGAAAATAGGGCCTCCCCTATATTCGACCATGGTTAGTGTTCTACCCGATTTCATATATTTAAAAATAAACCAATCTCCTTACCTTGAAATCTCGAAAGTAACACGACTTGAGTGTTATTGATCCTTGACTTAGAGATCTAAGCGTTAGATTCCTCTATAATTCTTTTCAGATTTTGGCACAACCATACACCACAGAGAGGATTTGGCTCTTAGAGATGAAGACTCAGCTATGAAAGGAAATAGAGTTGTAGTTTCGGCTTTTCAAAGAACTAAAAATTGAAGAGATGGCCAAGAGAGATTCGGCCAATGAATATTAGGGGAAAGAAAAGATGAATGGCAATGTTTCGGAAACTACTAAGGTTTTAGGGGTTTCGGTTTCTGACAGAAAAGAAAAAGAAGAAGAAAAGATTCGAAAGAGAAGAACTAAAGGCTATTCTCAGAGAAAAATAAATGAAAATTCAGCATATACACCTTAAGCCAAAACCGAATGCCCCTTTCTTTTCAAATTCTTCAAAGTTTCGGCTAGCATTAAACACTTAAAGATGGCTCCTATCTTTGATCTATTATCTCCTCAAAAATAGCTTTTATCTGCTTATTATCCACACAATAAAATCTCTCAAATTTAGCTTTGTGCCGTCCTACCTAACTCCCCTGACTGCCAAATTTTGACCCAATTTCTTGGGCTCCATGTGGCCAAATTTGGGCCTCTTCCCTTACCTATTGACGCCAAACATAGCCCTTCTCTATTGCGCCCCTAGCTGCTGAGCCACAAGCCCAGTATATCAATTAAATCACCCAAAACACTATTTTAAACCCTAGAGTGTCTAAACCAAATATTTAATTAATGCCTCATCCCAAACCTCAAATTCTCAATTTAACATATTAAACAAACACCACATAAAAAAATGCACAGGCCCATAAATTTAGGGTGTTACAAAGGTAGTATAAAACTTTACAACTTAAATGTTTGATAAACAAACTTATTCATATCATGTATTACTATTTGTCATTTGAAAAACATATTTCTAAGAATGTCCCTTTTGTATGAATAATATTTCCCTCGGTTTACCACCATGCTGCATTCCTTAGCTTGGACACTCCTGGTGTACTGGTTCGATTTTTAGACTTGCATACTAAAAGACACATATAGGTTTAAAGGAAATTAGTCAGCCTCATTCAATATTACCTTTAAATAGTGTTGTAAAATTTCTTGATTCAAGGGTTTGGATTCCTTCTAAGACCATGGTGGATACTTTTTCGATTCTTAGTTGGCGGATAACCATATGTCAATCTTTGCACTTAACTGTCTTATTGAAACGGCCACGACCCGAGACCCTCCTAGTGTTGTCGTGGAACCTTGGGAAATGACATTGGGTTTATCGAGAGTTCATGGAAAAGCAAGCCAAGCAACCATTGCAACCTGATTCGAGCTCATTTAAATCGATCCTAGCTCATTGAGCTCGATTCTGTTTCTTTTATTTTAATTTATGCATTTTTAGTTGCTGGAATAAGTTAAATGCGTTTAGTTAATTTAGTTAATTCAGCTCAAGTTAATAAATATGTGCTAATCTGAACATGTTAATTAAAATGTTAAATATGTCTTAGTTAATACATGTTAATAGCTTATTTAATGTGTCTAAGTTTGAGACAAATTAAATGTGTCTTAGTTAATACATATTTTAATTTGTCTTAACTGCATTTATAGAATATCATAGCTGTCAAATTTATTATGTCTTAAGCTGATTTAATTTGCTGAATTAAATTGTTCCAGCCACATGTATGGACGGTTTGAATGAAAGGTGTGCTGATGATTTAGGAGCTCCAAACAACTCTTTGTGAACACCAAGGGACAAAGGTAAGCTGTTGATTCCTTTCTCTAAGCTACCACTTCGTGGAGTCCAACAGCCCTAAAAGCTTTCACACTTGCTGGAAAGTCCTTTCACACTTGTTGCCCATTCGGTTTTGAGCATTCACACACAAAGACTACTCAAATTAGTTGGTTCACACCTAAGGACCATTAAAGTGCCCAAGCTGACTTAATAAGTTCAAAACTATTCAACTGATCAAAGCAGGCCATTTAAGCAAGTGCACACCTCTTGGTAGAATCTAAGCAAGTCCATTTAGCTCATCCAACTTGTTACTTAATTTCCTTAACTCCAGTTGATTGGAAACATCAAGGGACTATCCATTGGCGTCACCAAGGCTAAGGAAGCTTCAAGGAACTTGCTTGGAAACTTCATGGAAGTTTCAGCTCATTTAAGCTTCAAACAAGCTGTCTTTTTAATTGCTTAAGTGTCTATTCAGCTAGCCTATAATTTTAGCTATAAATATGAAGCTCCTAAGCTGTAATTCAGACTTTTGCTATTTTGAATGAATTCTGAGTTATTTGTGAGTATTTCAACTCTCAAATTTCGTTCAAGACTCAGCTTGACTTATCTACTTAGCTAGTGGCTTCAATCTGTTTCCTCTATCTGAACTTATCATTTTCGAAGTGTGGCATTCAACCATTTGATACCTTTGGTTCCTAACTCTTCATAGTTAGCGGGTCAAGGTCCCGTTTTCTATATTCCATCCACCTTAGGAGTTTTATAAGATTCGGGTCAATACTTTAACATAGTATTGGTTCTTTCTTGATTCTTAAGCTTAACTTCCATTTAACTATCATCATCATTTATTTGCCTTGTTTCTTTCTTTAGCCGAACCATAACCTATCATATCCTTAAAACACTTTGCAAACCTTCGTTAAGCCTACAATCAACCGAACATATTCAAACTCCAAGTAAGAATGATACTTCTCAGATTTAACGATCGGGCACAATTACGAACCGAAATACTTCCGCAACTCGGGATCGCATCACTTATACCCATTTCACTCTATTGGCGGATCTCAAACTTTACATCATATCACGAATCCCATTACACAATTTCCTTGCAGTTTGTAGTTGGATACTCTTTTCAGAATGATACTCATTGAATACTACTTTTGACAAAGGACCTAGTGATTACCAGAACACCAATTACATCGCATCTTCAATTCAGTCCAAACTGACATACTTTCTTTGAAGAATACAATGTTTTAATTCAAGAAATAGAATCTTAGATAACTTTAATATAGGACCAAAGAAATTCCAAGTTTGGTGGGCATATACACTACCCCACATTCCAATACCTAAAGTTCCTTGTCATGGCAGGTCATTAAGGCAAATTTATCAATTGGTTACTCTATCGAGAATTCTATCAGAAAATGTCTCACAGGCATACCCAGATCTCAACCAATGTAGACTAACCTCTCACTACTTGGTCATTATAGAATTCACTCTATAGATTTTCTAGATAACGTGCCACAAAGGGTTTTCACAAGATTAGGCACAAAGGCTTTTCTAAATGACACGCCGAAAAGGTTTTTTTAGATGACATGCCACAAAGGCTATTCACTAGATTAGCCACAAAGGCTTTCCAAGTAACCTGTCATGTTTTAGCGATATGGATTTTCCTAAACTCAGCATTTCCTGAGGTTTGCCCACCATCGTCCTTAGAACACGCAACAACCCTATAAGACAAATGCGACTCATCCACCATTTCCAAAATATGTCATGGCCATGATTTTTTCCACATAATTGCCACACTGGCCTTCGTGTTTACTGTCCTGACGGACATCATCAAAGCACCACAATGGGATCCATTATAGTATCACAATTTTTTCGACACTCCTTCCGAACCCCCTTAATGTCAATCATATATTATCATTACCATGCAACATAACATACATGTCAATACATATGTACATATGCTTCACAGATAATCACAAGAACAATCATAAAAGATTATAAGATTATAAGATTCACCAAAGACTCATCAAAGACTCACATTAACCTCAACCTGGAGCTTTCGTTCCAAATGTTTGTCCCAAACCAACAATAACAACTGTCTAAAAATTATAAGATTCCCATTAGAATCCCCATTATAGATATTTTTCTAACATTTCAACTACATGCGACCTACATACATAGCCTTCCTGTGACACCCTTCCCTTCTATAATTGTAACGTGCAAAGCTGTAAGACTTACCAGAAGGTTGAATCGCTCACTAATTAAACTAGATCTTGGTTTGATCTTAACGAAGAAGAAGATGATGTTGAGGTTAGAAAAAAAGAACCTGAACATTAAGCAAAAAGAAAGACCATCTGAAATGGTTGCCTCCTATAAACATACTCTCGATCCCCAAATTTCCATAGCAAATCCAAGGTAGGTAAAAGAAAATTCGACTAAGGTTAATGATGCAAGTCTCAAGGCCCAATTTCAAACCCATGAATGTGATGGGCTCACACTACCTCAGGGCCCAACAGTAATGTCAAAGGCCAAGCAAATCAAACCAAGATTTGACCAAAGATAAGATTATAGAACAAATCATTTCAAGGAAAGGGGGATTGATACATGAATGGATGGGGTGAAATTTATTAAATTCTGTTCACTGAACCTACCAATTTTCAAGTTTGGGAAATCATCAAATTTGCAATGACTTTTTGAATAGGATCCAGGAATTTATTGGTTAATATGTCTCATGGCGTTCAAAGATCTATCTCTTAGCTTTGAAGCACACTTTGAATCACTCAATTTTGAGTTCAGAAGCTCAAGTTATACTGCGCGAGCAGAATTTCTAGACGGAATTATGACAAGAATTACGAGTTTTAGGCTTTTAATTCAAGTTTAAATCATATTGGGTTTGAGTTTTAGTCTTAATTTTTATTATATATGAGCTCAATATAGTATTTACCAACTTTATTATTTTATTATTTTATTATTCCAAATTTTTTATAATTATTAAGTATTTTAAGTTATTTAGGAGTTTTATGTCAATAAGAAAGTTTACTTTAAAACTACTTATTGTTTAGGTTAATTAGATTTCTAATATATCTAAGAGTTTTATTTAGATTTATTTATCTAGCCTATATAAAGGCTTATTCATTGTTCATTAAGGAGACAAGTGTTTTCATTAATAAAGTTTTCAACTCTAGGAGTTTGTTTCTTCTACAGATTTCTTTCGTGTAATTTTTAGTAGTTTTCTTCTCGATTTTCTTCAAGGAGTCGTGTGAATTCATTCTTCACCCTTCAATTTGCGAATGACTATTTCTTGAAGGGTTGATTAGAGCCATTAATTAAGTTTGTTTGGATTTATATCTCAAAGGGTCAATTGGACATTTATCTTTCTATCCATAATATCCATCGGTTTACTCGTTCATCTTCCAATTGTTCTTTTTTAATTTCTATTTCTTATTTATTTATGATTTTTATTTTTTTATTCTCAAATTTCTTCTTTTACTATTTTCAATTTTTTTATTACTAAATTTGTTTATTTCTTCTTTTTAGATCAGATCCAAATCTTTCCTTCTTGAGTCAAAAAATTTGAATTCAATCCTTCTTTTGCTCCAATTCTGTATCATTTGCCATCAGATTCGGGCGTTTCAGGTGTTCTTTGTGTTCTTTTAAACTGATTTCCAATGAACAATTTCAAAACAAATTTTTTTCTTTTTACCCATAAAGTTTTCAAAAACAAAAATTTTTTTTCAGTAGGTAAACACTTTCCAAACAATCTAAAATTTTACATATTGATTCTTGGCAGTCTCTTAGAATTTTAAAAAATATTTTTCACAAAAAAAAATGATCGAAAAAGTGCAAAAACAAAAAATATGAAAAAAAAGAAAAAAAAATACTATGTGGGTTGAATTTTGTGCCGAAATTTTCCAGATTAGATCTACATTATTTAAGGAGACTCCAGTTTAAATTTTGTGATTTTTAGAAATTAGGAACACATCGAACAAAAAAATTCAAGTTGTTTTCTATTATTTTGGGTTTTCAGTTGGGTAGTTTTTTTTTATTTTTTATTCTAGCATTAGATTTTCTTTTCTTTTATTTTATTACGCATTCTAACACATTTTCATTTCTTGTGTTAATAGGTACGAAAAGAGTTGTCTCTCCTTTCTCCGCTCAACTTACTTCCTTTGGAGTTGAGTTTTTCTTTGGCTTCTTAGAGCCTTAGGTCAACTTTGTTAGAGAGTGATCCCACATCTTTTTGAATATTATTGAGTTTGATTACTCTTTAAAAATTACAAATGAGAAAATCTTAATTTCTTTTCTTTGTCTCTTAGAGTTTTTATTTATTTATTTCTGAGTGCATAACAGTAAGGTTTGCTTAAATTTTCTTTTCTTAAGTGTTTTGTTCTTTTCAGGATTTCATAATGATTCACAATACTATGATTGAGAAGATAAGGTTAATCAGCCTCGTCCTCATGCAAATAATGCTCGACGTGTCTCTCATGCAAATGATTTGATTAATAATGATTGTCGGCAACATTTTTTAGCTAAACCAAAGTTCAACATTCCACCATTTCGAGGGAAGTATGATCTCGAAGCATATTATGAGTGAGAATAAAAAATTGTACTTATGTTTCATTATAATAAATACCGAGAAGAGGAAAAAGTCCTATGGCGACCATTAGATTTTTAAGTTATGCATTGAATTGGTGGATTCAACTTGGAATTGATCGTCAAAGGAACTATGAAAGAGTAATTGAAACATGGGACGAGTTGAACAAGTGATGCGAAAGCGTTACGTTCCTTCTCATTATTATAGATAGGTCAAAATGAAACTTCGACGCCTTGTTCAAGGAAATCGATCTGTTTATGAGTACTTTAAGGAGATGAGATGTTTATGCAAAGAGAAAATGTGATAGAAGATGGAGAGGCTACCATGGTGCTATTTGTAGATGGCTTGAACGTTTTGATAGCTAATGCTCTTAATCTTCAAACCTACATTAATTTTGAGGAGGCAGTACACAAGGCAGTTGAGATTGAGTAGCAGTTTCAACAATGTCAATCTTGCCCATTTGGTGCATCACAATATTATAGAGGTACAAGTTCTAATTCTACTTTCAAAAATTTGAAGCCTCCTTTTGCTACTAATAAGTTGTTGCCAAAATGTGATGAGACTAAACCTTTTGAGTGGAAAAGTGGGCCTCCTACAAAACCTTCTTCTACACCTTCTAAGTAGCCCACTTCTACTAATTCTTCACCAAAACAATAAAGAGTTTGTGAAATTGAATGTTTTAAGTGCCAAGGGCATGAGCACTATAGTCGTGATTGTGCCAACATGAGACTTTTGTTGTTAAAAAAAGATGATAGTGAGAATTTTTTTTTCTTTGAATCTATGAAATTAGATGAGATAGAAACGTCATGTTCTCCTACTAAGATGTATTGCACTGAATTGAATATTCATAATACTTGTGAGGGGATATGGGAAGTGAGGAAAAATCATCTGAAAAGATCGAGAGAAAAGATACCTTAAGTGATAAAAGTCTGCTTGATGGTCCAATTTTGAAAAGTGAAAATTCATATGAGGTAAAATTGGAGAGTTTTCAAGAGGAAAAAGAAAATGAAAAGTAAGAAAATACTCATACAACAGTGAGGAATGATTATGTTTTAACTAACCCTAGCTCAAATTTGTTTATTGGTGTTTCTTTGTTACAGGATTTCAGAGATCCATTGACGGACTTTCAATTATATTACTCTACCATCTATAGACGATTTTACTTGTGGAAAAGAGGTAAGTTGATCATTGATAATTTTGCACAGGTGCTAGAAGGTAAGAAAAGTAATGATAAATCGGCAATTGAAATATGTAGGCATACCTTGAATGTTTTTATAAGTATTCTATTGATTTTATTTTTCCTTACGACATGCTTTCTCATTAGTCAAGTTTCAATAAACAATGGTCTGAACGTTTAATTGATTTTATGGGTTTATCTAGGTATTTAAAGCTTAATTTTGTTGCACTCAATAGGTTTACTAAAGAACCTCATGCATTTGATCTTGCAACAAAATTTTCTACCTTAGACTTTAAATATGAATTTTTACATAATAATATTAAACTACTTGATTTTTATAATTATGTGAAATTCTTGCTCATCGTTGGAAATTCTTATGGATGACCTTACATATTCAAAGAAAGTTACAGGTTATTTTTTACTTGAAGACTTATATACCTAACACTTCTTTATTTAGTGTTGATACCTTGTTTTTAAAGGAGACATACATTATTAAAGTTGACTTGAATGTCGATCCCAATGATTGTTTTGGCACACAAGAAAGCTTAGGTAAGTATTTTTTTCATTTTATTCTTATTCATTCTAATCCTTTTTCTTTTTGTGCAACTAAAGATTCGGGGACGAATCTTCGTGAGGAAGGGGGGAATGAAGCGAGTCTCAAGTCCCAATTTCAGACCCATAAATGTGATGGGCTTACACTACCTCAAGGCCTAACAATAATGTCAAAGGCCAAGCAAATCAAACCAAGACTTGATCAAAGGCAAGATTCGAGTATGAATCTTTTCGAGGAAAGAGGGAATGATACATGCACAAATGGGGTGAAATTTATTAAATTCCATTCATCGAAAAGTTTCCAATTTTCAAGTTTGGGAAATCATTAGACTTGTGACAACATTTTGGATGGGATCTAGGCATTTATTGGTTAAGATGTCTCATGGGGTTCGAAGATCTGTCTCTTATCTTTGAAACTCATTTTGAATCACTTAATTTTGAGTTCAGGAGCTCAAGTTATGACCGTTTTAGTGAAGACTGCACGAGCAGAATTTATGGGCAGGATTATGATGAGAATTACGAGTTTCGAGCTTTTAGTTCGAGTTTAAATCATATTGTGTTCGGGTTTTAGGTTTAATTTTTATTATATATGAGCTCAATATTGTATTTATCAGCTCTTATTATTTTATTATTCTAAATTTTTTATAATTATTAAGTATTTTAAGTTATTTAGGAGTTTTATGTCAACAAGAAAGTTTAGTTTAAAACTACTTATTGTTTAGGTTAATTAGAGTTTTAGTATACTTAAGAGTTTTATTTAGATTTATTTAGCTAGCTTATATAAAGTCTTATCCATTGTTCATTAATGAGACAATTGTTTTCATTAATAAAGTTTTCAACTCTAGGAGTTTGTTTCTTTTGCAATATTTCTTTCTTGTGATTTTTAGAATTAGTTTTCTTCTCGATTTTCTTCAAAGAGTCATGGGAATTCATTCTTCATTCAATTTGCCAAGGATTCTTGGAGAGTGGATTAGAGCCATTAATTGAGTTTATTTGGATTTATATATCAAAGGGTTCAATTGGACATTTATCCTTCTATCCATAATATCCATTGATTTACTCATCCATCATCCATTTTTTTCTTTTTTAATTTATATTTCTTATTTATTTATGATTTTTATTCTCAAATTTTTTCTTTTACTATTTTCGATTTCTTTATTACTAAATTTCTTTAGTTCTTCTTTTTAGATCATATCCAAAGATTTCCTTCTTGAGTCAAATAACTTGAATTCGATCATTCTTCCACTTCCTCCGCCCTAATTTCTTATCAGTTAACCTTACTGTTGATCAGTCATGGGGAGGGTCAAATCAATCCAATTGGTTCTTATTGAGAAGTGGCCAGCCATGTTGCTTGTGATGATTTATTCAGGTGGCTTGTTTTAGTATGCAAGCAATCTTTCATACATCTTGTTACTCTGCTCTTTACTCTGATCTCTTTTTTTGTTACTGCAGAATCCCAACAACTCCCAACCAAACCCGATACGAGATCCATTTGAACAACATTCATGCAAATTGGGCGTACTATATCTTGACAGTAACTCATGTTTGTCGTGTTCTTAAAGACAATTAAGTCTCCTATAGCTTTCTCATGCATCTGACAGACTCTTAGTGCAAAAGCAAAACTATGGGCGTACCCCTTCATAAGTGCGCACTTTCTTGGGTATAATCTTTCTTCTCTTGGAAACATCCTACGAACAATTCATTAGATACCGCCAACGGGCGGATGCTTTAACGCTAGTATGAGCCAATACTCTAACTCACCATTAGGCCAATATGGTGGTGGATTATGTTTACATTCATACTTTATTCATCTTTTCATATCCACCAATTTTTGTGGTGTGACATACAATGAGATAAAATAAGATCATAATGAGAGAATGAATATTATCTCAAAGAGATCAAAGATAACCTATGAGGGTAACAAACTTATGACAATGTCATTGGACGAGCATTGAGTAAATGCTTGTGTAATGGTATGTCATTAGGGAGAGCTTAGTCACAATACTATAGTGGATTGACTTCGTGACTAAATGAGTTTACAATTAATAGGCGAAAAGCCAAAACTTAATTATAAATCATTTTAGCCCTATTACATATTTCCAATCGGTTCCTCCGCTAACTCGTTGAAATAAAAAATTAATTATGTGTTTGAAAAGAAATGAATATAATGAATAGGAAAAGAGAAATGCGAAACATTCAGGAATGATTATGGTTCTTTTCGAAATGGAGTAGGACATTAATGTAGGTTTCCAAAATGGAAATGGAAATGGAAATGAAAATAATTCATTTACAATTCTATATGGATTACTTAAAAATGATCATAATAATGAGTTTATGTTTTTGAGCTGTTTTGAAGCCCAAAAATGAAGACAAACCATTCGGTCATAGTGAATATGTTGAGTTGTGAAATATTAAACATATTTTCTCAAAATTTTAATGGGGGTAAAATCATCAAAAATTTTACCAGGGGTAAAATCGTCAAAATTTTACTGAGGGTAAAATAGAGATGAGAAAATTGTTTAATATAGAATAGTAAATTTTATTTTGGGAAATAGAAAGACTAAATCGAGTTGGATCACATTACAAAGTACTAGGTCAAAAGGCCCAAGAAGTACTCGTAATTGGACCCGATGTGGGAGAGGCCCAAAACCCCTCATATAACACGAAGAGGGCAGTAACCCTTGTAGGAATACTAGGATGTGCCGTCCACCCCACTCCTACTCTAAGTAGGAAGTTATTTTTCTATTTGAAATAAACCACTACAACTCAACAAAAGTTCTACCTTCTCTTCTTATAAATATATGGCACCGGTAGAGAATTAAACATAACTTTGAGAGATTGTTGCTCTACTAAAAAAATAGTGAGAATTTAGTTTAAACTATTAAATATATTTTTCTAGAATAACAATTTTACCAGTTTCTATTAAAGAAGAAAGAATTTCCATTTCACCCCAAATAAAAGAGAGAAAACCTTTTCTAGTCTCGTGTTTTGATTCAATTCATTTGAGCCCACACTTGAAGCAATCCGTGGTACGAGAATAGTGGAAAAGATTGTTTGGTTGAAAGTCGTGAACAACAAACGTCCGTTAAGCCGAAAACACAAGTATGAATTCATTTGGGGTTTATTGCTATAAATATCATAAATCGGGTCAATTTTTTAAATTTTCATTTTTTGTTGTGCAAGAAAACCGTTTTCAAATCGGATTTTTTCCAAGAATGCATATGATACTATAAGGATGCCAAGGGATGCCATATAGAATGTCAATGTATTTAAATGTTTTATTTGTTGTAATGTTAAGGTAAGTTAAGTTAATTTCATATGGACTTACTCAGCATTCAATACGCATACTCTGTTGCCTCCCTTTTTCCTTGTAGGTTACCAACTTGCAAATCGTGTCTACTGGATCGTCGAGAAGCTCACACTATTTCGTTATTAATTCAGTAGTTTTTTTAATCATTTTAAAGCTCGATTTTGTGGCATGTATATTGGTGTTAAGTAATTGTTAACTTTGGATGTTGACATAACTTGAAATGTATCTTATGGTTGATTTTGGCAATGGTAATGTTTAATGTAAATGGTGTGTTTTTGGCAAATATGGTTGAATTATGAATGAAACTTAACATGTCTTGTTTGAACTTTTTAGGTAGAAATCATTTGATATAGGAAATTTAGTGCATTGCATGTGATGTCGCGACATCACACCCTGAATGTCGCGACATTGACTCTGTTTTATTTTAAAAACTTTGCAATATAGTCCTCAATCAGGGAAGCTTGTATTCGATCTTCAATGTCACGACACCAAACTCTAGAAGTCGCAACATTGACCTTAAAGTTTGAAAAAATTCGCATATTAACTCTTGTTTGATTTAAGGATGGTATCAGGCTTTTGTAAGCTCGTGTAAGACCCGAGAATGAATGAATATTGTACTTATCGTTTATAACTCATATATTTATTGGTAAAATGATTCGAATTGAATGTTATATGATTGTGGTTGCTTCGACAATAAGTGTAGCATTCCATACCTCGATCCCGATGATCGAGTCAGGTGAGGGGGTGTTACAAGTGTAACCCCCCAAACCCGGCCCAAACACTATGGCCAAATTCGGTATGTTACAGATGAAAATATTTTGAAATCTCTTGTTTAGCCAGTATTATTTAGAGTAAAAGATGTTGTCTTATTTTAAAACAGTTGAGGTGTATAAAGAAAACAATACTTAGTTCATTCAAAAACTTAAGTCAAGTTGTTACCAATTTTGTGATTGTACCCGGTGGTACGAAAGAAAACATTTTCGTTTGAATTTAGGAAAATTTGTGTAATCATTTTAAGGTTATTAAACAGTTTAAATAATTCATCCAATATATAAAATAATAAAAATAATCTTAGGAGGCCTTATTACAACTTAAATAAATAAAACCCAAATAGAATAAAATCTAAAATAAAATAACTCAAAGTAAATTTAATTTCCACTGCATGGCCACCTCGAGTCCATCCGGCTCCTCATCCGCTATCTACGTGTCACCTGAAAAATATTAAAGGAAAAGGTGAGTCACCAAGACTCAGTGTGTAACCCTTTTCCCGGTTTAGTGCAACAACATACACAATTTATAACAATTAAACATGCACTAAATATAGCACCCAACCTAGCCATCCAAACACCTTTCTCTACCCCGTGTGGTACCAAACCACTGGTGGTGCCAAACCACTGGTGACTTAAAGTCACGATAGTCATCATTAAATGTGGTGCCAAACCACTGGTGGGGCCAACCCACGTGTGATACCAAATCACTAGAGTCGATCCCATAATATAATCTGTGGGGCCAACCCACTGTGGTGCTAAGCCACTGGGACAAGACGCTATAAGGTGCCAAACCTCTGGAGGTGCTAAACCTCTGGTGACCATAGTCACAAAATGTGGTACCAAACCACTGGTGTCCGTCGACACGAATATTACTTCCCCCTCCACTCATTTATCCCATATCAACCAAGATTTTATATTTTAATAGAAATCATGCCAACATGCTCATTTAACAATACATATGGAGTTTACCATTAGCCATAACCACATATACCAAATATGTCATAACATATCATGCTTCACAAAAGCATCATGAAAAGAGTCATAACGACAAGGACTTACCTGAATCCTTCATATACCATTATGGTATTAATTCCCAAATCTACACAAGTCAGATTAGCATACACTACAGCTAGCATTTTAATCAGTTATAAAGTGTGTATGTACACACATCACCAACGATCGTTCTAAATCCTTGAAGAAACAATCGCCACACAAGACTTCTTGGTCCTAAATTCGGCCAAACATGTAGTTAGTGTTATTGACCATTCGGCCAAACCAACATATATCCGAAGGGTTTATATTCGAACCCGAAATGTTACCTAAACGCCTTCAAGTATAACTATAGCACACGATTTGCGACTCCGCTTCACTTCCCTACAATCGGCCACCGTCATCACTCATATCAATAGCCTTTGGTTTAATCGAATACTAAATAAATAAAATAGATCCTTACCACCTTACCAAATCGATTGAAGAAAAAGATAGAGGAGAACACCTTTGCTTGAGATTCGGCCAAGACCACACCAAATAAGAGAAGGGAAATTCGGCACACTAAGGGAGTGAATTCGGCTAAAGAGATGCTGGAATTTTGTAAAATTTTGGGCAGTTTGTCTAAGAAATTTTGGTAGCAAGGTGATGGATATTCGGCCAATGGTGGAAGAAAGAAAAAGGAGAATAAGTAGGAGAAATCAAAAGGTGGTTTTTGGCTAAATAAAAGAAGAGAAAGCTGAAAAATTTTGAAGAATTCCCTAGGGGAATTTCGGCAGCAGCAGAGGAAAAAGAAGAGTAAATGATTCTTTGGAATTTTTTGGCTCTACATGTACACAAAAATTAGTTTTGAACAGCCCCCAAGAGTCCCAATGTTGGCCAATTCTTCCCCTCTATGCTGATAATTTCACCACTAATTATCACAAATAAAGCGAATTATCTTACCTTAATCTCCTATACAATTTGAAAGAAAATAAACTTCTAATACATTCCTTCCAAATTGAAATTAATGTGCAAAAATTAAGCCTAATCTCAATCACTTAAAGAGTCCAACCTGCTGCCAAATTCTTCCTCTCCTTTACGCCAGCAACCAAAAAAATAAAAGAAAAAGAAAAGTTGCATTTGCTGCCTTTTAGGTTCGAACCTGGAACCTCCAGTCAACCCCCCACGCCCCTTCACGCCTTAGGCCAACTCTCCCCTTAAGACTTTCATGTCAAATACCCTTTTTATTTATTTATAAAACCTTCCTCTTGGCCCTTTCCTTATGACACAAAAGGCCCAAAATAAAATGCTCCATTGCATCCTTCATGTCTCGAACCCGAGACCTCACTGTAGGCCCCCTCTTCCAACGCCCTTACCACTTCTCCCAATCTGACTTTCATGTCCTAAAGCCTCCTCTTTAATTATAAGGCCTTTCTAGGCCGATTACCCCAAAACAAAAGCCAAAAATCCATTCCAAGAATCGAACCCGTGACACGCTAATTGCCACCTCCAAGCCCGAGCCACTCCGCCAACTCACTTTCATGCCATGAACCTTGCCCGAATTTTCTTTAAAGCCTTCCTTCCTCAAATTTCATCACCAAAAAAAAAAACACGCAAAAATGCTTCCTTTGTCCCTCGAATCAAGCCCCCTTCTCCTTCAACACGCATGGAACCACTTAGCCCACCATCTCCTTGTGTCAAGTTCCTTTTAATAATTTTCTTAACCTCTATGTCACCTAGCTTCCTCCTTTAAACACTTAAAAATAAATTTTTAACCCTAAGTCAGGCCTAGCTCGGGTTTATTTTTGGACCCTCAAACATGCCAAATAAAATCATATTATTAATTTCTTCAAGTACACATGGGAAATTAATTAAATTACAAATAACCCCTAATTCAGGGTGTTACAGTTCTACCCCCCTTAAAAAAAATTTCGGCCCCAAAATTGCCTAGATCAGAAGAGTTGGGGGTATTGCTGCCACATCACCTCCTCGGGTTCCCATGTGGCCTCCTCCGTACCATGATTCCGCCATAGCACTTTCACCAAAGGCACTGACTTCCTACGTAGAACTTTGACATCACGATCCAAGATTTGTACCGGCTTTTCCTCGAAAGACATGTCCGGAGTTACTACAATTTCCTCAACTGGCACAACGTGTGATGGATCCGACCGATATCATCTAAGCATCGACACATGAAAGACATCATGAATTTACCTTAACTCTACCGGCAACTCGAGCTGATAAGCTACCGGTCCCACTCGCTTCAACACTGTATATGGCCCGATGAACCTTGGGCTTAGCTTCCCTTTACTCCCAAATCTCAATACCTTTTTCCAAGGTGACACCTTCAGAAAAACTTTATCTCCCACTGCATATTCCATCTCTTTTCGCTTAAGGTCAGCATAAGACTTCTGCTTATCTGACGCTTCCTTGAGACGAGCCCGAATCACTTTAATTTTGTCTTCTGTTTCTGTCACCAATTCTGGACCCAAGACTTGTCGTTCACCCAACTCCGTCCAACACGTAGGAGTACGGCATTTCTGTCCATACAGTGCTTCATATGGAGCCATCTGAATACTAGCTTGATAACTATTGTTATAAGCGAATTCTGCCAACGGTAGGTACTCTTCCCAACTACCACTGAAATCCAAAACACACCCTCTCAGCATATCTTCTAAAATTTGTATGACCCTCTCCGACTGTCCATCGGACTGTGGATGGAAAGCTGTACTGAAATCCAATCGTGTACCCAAAGTCTGATGCAACGCTTTCCAGAACCTAGATGTAAATCTAGGATCCCTATCTGAGATAATCGATACTGGCACACCATGCAACCTCACTATTTCCGACACATACAGCTTAGCTAGCTTCTAAAGTGAGTAATCCACCCTCACCGGTATGAAGTGAGCTGATTTAGTCAGATGGTCCACAATCACCCAAACCGCGTCCTTCTTGCTGGGCGTAAGGGGTAGCCCACTGACAAAATCCATCGTGATCCTCTCCCATTTCTACTGAGGGATCTTAATTGGTTGAAGTAAACCCGATGGTAGCTAATGTTTAGCCTTAACCTGCTGACATGTCAGACACCTTCCCACAACTTCAGTTACCTCGCGCTTCAGCCCTGGCCACCAGAATTGTTTCCGTAAATCTTCATACATCTTGCTACCTCCAGGATGCATAGCGTATGGGCTGCTATGTGCATCCTGAAGAATTTTTTGCCTCAACTCCACATCCTTCGGCATACAAGATCGCCCTTGAAAGCATAATACTCCATCATCGGACAGGCTATACCCTTCTAAGCCACCACTTTGAACTTGCAACCTCCGTGCATTCAAACTTTCATCTACTAACTGTTTTTCTTTAATCTCCTCGATCCAAGTTGGCTTAACTTGCAGCTCTGCCAAAAGACTTCCATCGTCATATAGACTCAAATGAGCAAACATCGCCCTTAAGTCTGCCATGACCTTTCAACTCAACGCGTCAGTCACCACGTTAGCTTTGCCCGGATGGTACTCAATTGAACAATCGTAGTCCTTCAGCAGCTCAATCCACCGTCGCTGCCTCAAGTTCAAGTCCTTCTGAGTCAAGAGATACCTCAAACTTTTGTGATCCGTGTAGACTATCTACTTCTCCCCATACAAGTAATGTCTCCATATCTTCAAAGCGAAGACCACTGCTACTAACTCCAAATCGTGAGTTGGATAGTTAACCTCATGCGGTCTTGGCTGACGGGACGCATAGGCCACCACCTTCCCTTCCTGCATCAATACACATCCCAACCTCGTATGGGACGCATCACAGTAAACCATAAATAATTTCCCTGCCTCAGGCTGTACCAGAACCGGAGCTTTTGTCAGAATCTTCCTTAGCTTATCAAAACTTTCCTGCTGCTTCTCCGACCATACAAACAGAACTCCCTTTCTTAATAACTTAGTTAGTGGGGCTGCGATTAAAGAGAACCCTTCCACAAATCTTCGATAGTATCCTGCCAGACCCAGAAAACTTCAAATTTCTGCCACCGACTTAGGCGGCTTCCACTCCAACACCGCTTCAACCTTGCGAGGGTCCACTCTAATCCCTTCCGCTGACACCACGTGACCTAAGAAAGCCACCTCCCTAAGCCAAAATTCGCACTTACTGAATTTGGCGTATAACTACTTCTCCCTCAGTACTTGTAGAACTATACGCAAATGCATGTCATGCTCCTCCTTCGACTTTGAATAAACCAATATTTCGTCTATAAACACCACGACAAATTGATCCAAGTACTGCTGGAACACCCTATTCATTAAGTCCATGAATGCTGCCGGTGCGTTGGTCAACCCAAATGGCATCACTAGGAACTCGTAATGCCCATATCGAGTTCGGAATGCCGTCTTGTGAACATCAACCTCCTTCACCTTAAGTTGATGATAACCTGACCTAAGGTCTATCTTTGAGAAAACCGATGCACCCTTCAGTTGGTCAAACAAGTCATCGATCCGGGGCAACGGATACTTATTTTTGATCGTTAACTTGTTTAACTAACTGTAGTCAATACACATTCGCATTGACCCGTCTTTCTTCTTGATAAATAGCACAGGTGCTCCCCACGGAGATATACTTGGTCGGATAAACCCTCGGTCTAAAAGTTCCTGAATTTGAGCCTTCAGCTCCACCAATTCCTTTGGTGCCATTCGGTAGGGTGCTATAGACACGGTGCTGCTCCGCAATAAGTCTATGCCAAACTTAACTTCCGATCCGGAGGCGGACCTAAGTTCTTCCGAAACACATCCACGTATTCCCCTACCGTTCGAACCTTCTCAACTGCTGACTCCTTTGCCTCCAAAGCACATATTCGAACCAAAAATGCCTCACACTCTTTTCTGACCATTTTCTCCGCCTTCAACGTAGACACCACGTTGGATAGGTAATTTCTTCTATTACCGATCATGACCACTTCATCACCCTCAGCCATCTTTAGAACCATGCGCTTAGCAGCGCAATCCAGCTTCGCCTAATGCTTAACCAACCAGTCCATGCCAAGAATTAGGCCGAACTCCCCAAACGGCAGTTCCATCAGGTCAGCCACAAACACTACCCCTTGGAGTTCTAGGGGTACATCTCTATATAGTTTGTTTACAACTACAGAGTTACCTAGAGGGCTAATTACTGTCATCTCCCTAGCAGTAGTCTCAAATTCTATGTTCATAGTCTCTACCACACTACTAGCAACATATGAATGCGTTGAACCCACATCAATTAATGCAACATATGGAAGACCAAAAATTAAAAACGTACCGGTTATTACGTCCGGTGCGTCACCTTCCTCTCGACGCCTCGCGGCGTAGACTAAACCAGGTTACCTTGCTTCTGTGTTGGTTGCCCCTCTTCCTGGATTCCCGCAACCTCGATTGGAACTATTACCTCCTCTACCATTACCACGACCCCTCTGTGGTGGTCCTACATTTCTAGCCTGAGCACGGTTCTGACCCTCTGGCTGATTCTTAGCCAACTTCTGAGGACAATCCCTTACACGGTGATCCAAAGATCCACATTCAAAGCATCCCCTTTCACCGGTCCAACAACCTCTCCAATGTGACTTCCCACAGCGGTTGCACTGAGCTGGTCTCTGATTATTAGCCATGGGCCTTCCTGCCTAATTCGGCCCATCCTGCCTAGCCCTCTTCTGAGCGTTACTACCCGATCCAGACGATCCAAAGCCTCTTTTCTACTTATTTCTATCATAATTCTGTCTCGCGGACGCCTTGACCCCTTCGGCTACTTTAGCCTTTTCCAACAAGATAGAAAACCCACGCTCCTGCTGTAGAGCAATGAGCAGCCTCAAGTCATCCCTCAGTCCGTCTTCAAAGCGGACACACCGTTCATGCTCTGTCGATACAATTCTCCGAGCATAGTGGCTCAGCCTTAAGAATCCCGCCTCATACTCCGACACTGTCTTATTTCCTTGTACCAACCCCAGAAAGGCTTTCCTCTGAGCATCAATGTAGCTGGTGCCTACATACTTCTTCTGATAAGCAGCTTTGAAGTACTCCCAAGTAAGATCATCTGCCGTAGCACCATCTCGGACCGTGAGCCACCACTGATATGACTCATCCTTTAGAAGCGACACCGCTCCTTTCAATTTCTCCTCATCCGTCAGATCAAGATCATCCATGATCCTTTCAGTTTATTCTAACCAGTATTCTGCCACACTGGGTGCCACTCCCGATACACTCTGGAATACCTCTGTCCCGTTGGATCAGAGTCACTCGGGTACAGACTTTCGAGCTCCCATACCTCCACTCGCCCCAGCCACCATCTTAAGGACTCGCAACATAGCTTGCGTTACTGCCTCACCTCCCATCTGATCCTGCTCCTCAGCTCTAAAAATTAGGGGTGGTGGTGGCGGTGGTACCCCATTCTCCGATTCCTGACCCGACCTCACGGGTTCTGACACGGTTATCCTGCCCCTACCGCGTCCACGATGGCCACGTCCTCTAGAGCTCATTCTAACTATTGCGCTTTAATCTGTTTAAAAATTTTTATGCATTAGTACTTGTTCCACTGGATTACCCGCGAAAGAATTTTATGATGAGAGTTTAGGAGTGGTTCTTTCGTAACATACATACACACAGTCTTTTATTCATTCATTCAAAGAGACGTTGTTGATTTCATGGTGATTATTTTCCCACTACCCAGGGGTATTTTCGTAATTTGTCCTACAGGAGTATTTTCGTAATTTTTCAAAAATATAGGTTCTCGGATGATTTTGTCAAAAATTATTTTAAAACTCTTAATTTCTCGGGTATTTCGAAAAATTTTGCAATTCGGGGGTGTTTTGTTGATTTTGAAGCTCAGGGGCATTTTGGTAATTTGTTCATTTTGAAAAATTTGTAAAATTTGATAAATCAGGGATGTTTCAAAAAGTTGTAAAATTTTGGGAGTTATTTTTAAGAATTTATCTTCCATTTTGATGGTGTTGCAAAAATTTTGAAAACCTAGGTCATTTTGGTAATTTTGTTGGTTAGGGGCAATTTTGTAATTTACAAAATCATGACGTTTTTGATATTTTGCAAACTAAGGTTTTTGGGCACTTTTCATGTGATGAAATTTTTGATTAGGACCGTGGGTATTTTGGAAATTTCATGATTTAAGGGCGTTTTCGTAATTTTACCCCTAAGGGTATTTTAGTAATTTTTTTCATATTCAGGGCATTTTCTCAAAACAATTTTCAAAAATTGGGTTCTAAGGATTTTCATACAAGAAGGATATTTCGAAAATTTCTATTTGAATTTTTTTCATACGGAGGGTATTTTGGTAATTTACAAACCGAGGGGTATTTTGGTTTTTTTTTTTAGAACTAAAATTTTATTTATTACCAAAATCAAAACGGCTAGTCCCTTTCGGGTTTTAGTTAACAAGTTTAGCTTTGTGAGTGTGTCGTCTCATTAGGATGAACCAGCTTACTACGCACTGGGTAGGATTCGGTGAGTAGGAGGTGAGTCGCGAGGATCGCTTAAATACCGTGCCCCACCAATCCAATCCTAGACATGCGTATAACGATTGCCACATCTTTTGCTTAGTGACAACTCACAGGGTTTGTTTAGGTAATTATTAAATCTTATGCATAGTTGGGGTACACTAGCCCTAGGGTTCAATAGTTCCTATTCTAATAGTCTACGTTCCTATTTTACCCTTCTACCCCTCATCAAAAGAATTCACAAAAGTGGATAGAAGTACTTACCTGGGCAGATAGGTGCCGGAGACTCGGTGCCATGCTGTTCAAGCCAAAACAGTTTCTAAAAATATCATAATAAGGCCTACTTAGCAAAACCAAACATTTTGGGCCTTGGGCCCCCCACAGCCAAGTTTTGAACTGGGCTCTGATACCAATTTTGTAACCCCCCAAATCCGGCCCAAACACTATGGACAAATTCGGTATGTTACAGATGAAAATATTTTGAAATCCCTTGTTTAGCCGGTATTATTTAGAGTAAAAGATGTTGTCTTATTTTAAAACAGTTGAGGTGTATAAAGAAAACAATACTTAGTTCATTCAAAAACTTAAGTCAAGTTGTTACCAATTTTGTGATTGTACCCGGTGGTACGAAAGAAAACATTTTCGTTTGAATTTAGGAAAATTTGTGTAATCATTTTAAGGTTATTAAACAGTTTAAATAATTCATCCAACAGATAAAATAATAAAAATAATCTTAGGAGGCCTTATTACAACTTAAATAAATAAAACCCAAATAGAATAAAATCTAAAATAAAATAACTCAAAGTAAATTTAATTTCCACTGCATGGCCACCTCGAGTCCATCCGGCTCCTCATTCGCTATCTACGTGTCACCTGAAAAATATTAAAGGAAAAGGTGAGTCACCAAGACTCAGTGTGTAACCCTTTTCCCAGTTTAGTGCAACAACATACATAATTTATAACAATTAAACATGCACTAAATATAACACCCAACCTAGCCATCCAAACACCTTTCTCTACCCCGTGTGGTACCAAACCACTGGTGGTGCCAAACCACTGGTGACTTAAAGTCACGATAGTCATCATTAAATGTGGTGCCAAACCACTGGTGGGGCCAACCCACGTGTGATACCAAATCACTGGCGTCGATCCCATAATATAATCCGTGGGGCCAACCCACTGTGGTCCTAAGCCACTGGGACAAGACGCTATGAGGTGCCAAACCTCTGGTGACCGTAGTCACAAAATGTGGTACCAAACCACTGGTGTCCGTCGACACGAATATTACTTCCCCCTCCACTCATTTATCCCATATCAACCAAGAATTTATATTTTAATAGAAATCATGCCAACATGCTCATTTAACAATACATATGGAGTTTACCATTAGCCATAACCACATATACCAAATATGTCATAACATATCATGCTTCACAAAAGCATCATGAAAAGAGTCATAACGACAAGGACTTACCTGAATCCTTGCGTATACCATTATGGTATTAATTCCCAAATCTACACAAGTCAGATTAGCATACACTACAGCTAGCATTTTAATCAGTTATAAAGTGTGTATGTACACACCTTTCACCAACGATCGTTCTAAATCCTTGAAGAAACAATCGGCCACACAAGACTTCTTGGTCCTAAATTCGGCCAAACATGTAGTTAGTGTTATTGACCATTCGGCCAAACCAACATATATCCGAAGGGTTTATATTCGAACCCGAAACCTTACCTAAACGCCTTCAAGTATAACTATAGCACACGATTTGCGACTCCGCCTACAATCGGCCACCGTCATCACTCATATCAATAGCCTTTGGCTTAATCGAATACTAAATAAATAAAATAGATCCTTACCACCTTACCAAACCGATTGAAGAAAAAGATAGAGGAGAACACCTTTGCTTGAGATTCGGCCAAGACCATACCAAATAAGAGAAGGGAAATTCGACACACTAAGGGAGTGAATTCGGCTAAAGAGATGCTGGAATTTTGTAAAATTTTGGGCAGTTTGTCTAAGAAATTTTGGCAGCAAGGTGATGGATATTCGGCCAATGGTGGAAGAAAGAAAAAGGAAAATAAATAGGAGAAATCAAAAGGTGGTTCTTGGCTAAATAAAAGAAGAGAAAGCTGGAAAATTTTGAAGAATTCCCTAGGAGAAATCAAAAGGTTGTTCTTGGCTAAATAAAAGAAGAGAAAGCTGGAAAATTTTGAAGAATTCCCTAGGGGAATTTCGGCAGCAGCAGAGGAAAAAGAAGAGTAAACAGTTGCTGGAATTTTTTTGGCTCTACATGCTGTACAAAAATTAGTTTTGAACAGCCTCCCAAGAGTCCCAATGCTGGCCAATTCTTCCCCCTCTATGCTGATAATTTCAGCCACTAATTATCACAAATAAAGCAGAATTATCTTACCTTAATCTCCTATACAATTTGAAAGAAAATAAACTTCTAATACATTCCCTTCCAGCTGAAATTAATGTGCAAAAATTAAGCCTAATCTCAATCACTTAAAGAGTCCAACCTGCTGCCAAATTCTTCCTCTCCTTTACGCCAGCAACCAAAAAAATAAAAGAAAAAGAAAAGTTGCATTTGTCGCTTTTAGGTTCGAACACGAACCTCCACCAACCCCCACGCCTTCACGCCTTAGGCCAACTCTCCCTTAAGACTTTCATGTCAAATACCCATTTTATTTATTTATAAAAACTTCCTCTTGGCCCTTTCCTTATGACACAAAAGGCCCAAAATAAAATGCTCCATTGCATCCTTCATGTCTCGAACCCGAGACCTCAGGGCAGGCCCCCTCTTCCAACGCCCTTACCATTTCTCCCAATCTGACTTTCATGTCTTAAAGCCCCCCTCTTTTAATTATAAGGCCTTTCTAGGCCGATTACCCCAAAAACAAAAGCCAAAATCCATTCCAAAGACTCGAACCGTGACACGCCAATTGCCACCTCCAAGCCCGAACCACTCCGCCAACTCACTTTCATGCCATGAACCTTGCCCGAATTTTCTTTAAAGCCTTCCTTCCTCAGCCCATCACCAAAAAAGAACAACACGCAAAAATGCTTCCTTTGTCCCTCAAACTGCGCTCCCCCCTTCTCCTTCAACACGCATGGAACCACTTAGCCCACCATCTCCTTGTGTCAAGTTCCTTTTAATAATTTTCTTAACCTCTATGTCACCTAGCTTCCTCCTTTAAACACTTAAAAATAAATTTTTAACCCTAAGTCAGGCCTAGCTCGGGTTTATTTTTGGACCCTCAAACATGCCAAATAAAATCATATTATGAATTTCTTCAAGTACACATGGGAAATTAATTAAATTACAAATAACCCCTAATTCAGGGTGTTACAACAAGCTTCATGGTTTCTAAACAAAACCTTTAGGAATGGGGTGAATACCTAATAATAGAAATATTTGATTGAAGAAAAAATATAAATTTTGAAGATTTTTCAAGAAATGGAGTGGTGCAAACCATGGAGAAGATAAATTTGTTAAATATTGCCAAATTTATCTTGCCTTATGTGAAAAGAATTGTCCTTGAGTTCTATGTCCACTTAAAGAAGGACATTACTGACAAAGATTCTAGAAACTACATGAAAGTTTATTTTAGGGGACAATATTTTGATTTAAATCCTTCAATTATTTGTGACTTTTTGGGTATTTCTAAACAAAAAGATGAATTGGATGTTGATTGGACTAAAATCTCTATTATTCTAACTAGAGGAGTTCAAAAAACATGGAGTGAAAAGAATGGGACGCCAAGTTAGAGCTTAAGCAAGTTTTATGTTGCATTGTACAAGCTAGCCATGAGCAACTGGATGCCAACTTCCCATGATGCTTTTGTTGGAAAGGCATTTGCTCTTCTACTCTTCAAAGTTGGAAATGAGATTAGAGTAAAATTTAGGCTCTATTATTTTTAATCAAATTATTAAGCCTGTTGAGATAGATGATGAGAGGTTAAGTCTACCTTTTCCCTTATTGATTTACCAATTGAAGTACAATGTCAAATTTAACACTAGGAGTTATGTGGATGACACTATCTTAAGTATAGGTCTAGTTATTACGGAAGCTAAAAATGAACCTATTACTGAGGAAGTAGAAGTGCCCACCTTGGGTTCTACAAATACACTGGCATGTGAACAACAAGCTTAGAACTTGAAGAAACTTAGAGCTGAATTAGACTTTCTCAACTCTTAGAATCAACGGAATGATGGTTGAAGTGCTGCAATATATTCGTGACTTGGAGGTTGAAGATCCTTAATCACCCACTTAAGATTTTTGTTAAAAATGGAGAGTAGGATATATGGGGAGTGCTTCTTTGGGGGGTTTATATTGTTAAAGGGAGTTATTATGATTTGTTTTTGTTTTTCAACTTGAACATTATTATTGGTTGTTTTGGTTTAAACTTATAGGGGAAATTTGAAAATTAGTTTGTTTTGCTTATTCCAATCTCTCACTTATTTTAGTTGTAATTATTTTTGTTGCCTGTTATGTTTTGTAAAAAATATTAAAGGGGAAGATTGTTAGAATATATGTTGAGCAAATTGTTGTGGTTGGGTTTTTACCAGCATAAAAGACCACAATAGTCTGATAGTCTGGCATAACATGGAGTTTTTAGTTAGAAGTTTTTGATATTATATTTCAAAATATTTTATCTTGTAAATCATAGAAAAAATATGTACTTAGGCTTGCATACAGTATTGTGAGAAGACTTCTTAAGTTACTAGAAGATAATAGACACAAGAAAACTGTGTTTCGATCAAATACTATAAAGGCCGAAATAAGAGAAGAGTCATTTTTATTTGAAGAGTTGGTTGTTATCTTGAAAAGAAGATAAAGTAAATGGACCAACATCTTTAAATGAAGGATAGACCTCACTTTTGAATTGATGGTAAGGAATAATGATAAGCTTAAAAATTTTTAACATAGAATTGATTGACTTTGATGTAGAGATTATTGAGAGAATATTGCTAAGTGGCAAACCTATTCATTTGGGAACTGGTTAAGTCAACAATTTATCATCTTTGAATGATATGTTAGAATCAAACTAAGATTTGCAAAGATGAGATTGCAACTTGAATGAAGGGTTTGAGCTTAAATCATCAAGTTCTTTATCTTGTGTGAATTTGAGTGGATTGATTCTCTAAGTAAAATTCTGGAGACATGGGTTGCGTTTAAACTGCATAAATAATTCTTGTGTGTTCGATTTTATTATTGTTGTTTTACTTGTTATGGCCACAACTCTCCCCACAATTGAGCCAGACATACATTCATTCTCTATTGTTTTTCACCACTTAACCTTTTTTTCTTAACCTAGTAGAATGAATATCTCCTTCAACATACTAATCTCTTTAGTGTGTGCTCACAGAAACAAGAATGTCATCTACAAAAAAATACATAACTGTTAAATTTAATTGACCGATATTTTACCCCATGAATCAAGCTAGATTGAACAACATAAGAAATACAAATAAATTAAACTATTTTTGTGGTTTAGTCTTTATATTACACATGTTAACTTTTTATTTTAAAGCAAGCAATTTTCATAAAAACTATTCATTATAAATGAGAATTTATTGACCTTTTATATCTTTGATTAAATAGAGCATCCAACATATAATATTAGAATTATTTAAATCCATTACATTTTAAAATTTATATCCAATGTCACTAAATTATTAGTAAGTTTATGTTTTAGTCTCTTAATTTTAAAAATTATAAAATATCACTGAATTATTTAAAAGTTTTCATTTAAGTCATCAAGCTATTAAAATTGATGTTGTATAGCCTTTTTTGTTCACACCCCCTATACCAATCGAAAGCTTTCTTCTCCTTTTTTTTTCTACAGTTCATCTTTTTTCCTAAAACAACTTTAAACGTCATGAATTTGCAAACTACAATTCAAATAACTTTCTTCTCCAATCTTCAGCACTGATTGACAAATTAACTTAGATCCACAGTATTAATTGTCAAATTATCGCTTAGAGCTCACTAGCCCAATTTAAAAAAAAAAAACTTAATGCCCAGTGATTGAAATAAAAACTTTTAAATAGTTTAGTTACTTAATGAAAAATTTCGAGTAAACTCAATGATAAAAAAAGTAAACATACTATGCTATGTTTGGTATGAATATTATTTTTACATATATTTTAATATATATGTTAACAATAAACAAATGATAATATTTATTCACTCTATAATATATTTTAGCAAAAGAAAAATAATTTTCACTTATTTTAAAATTATTTTTACATTCTTCTACTTTCAAATTTAAATAATACATATTAACAATAAACTTTTTCCTTGTTTTTAATTAATTAAATAAACGAAAAAGGAAACTATGAAATAAAGTAGAATGAAACTGAAGCCCAGAAAACAAGAAAGACTTGAAAAGAGCTGTTGATAGTGTTCCTTTGCTTAAGCCTTCAATGGCGAATAAGAACCGATCATCACCTTCTTCAACAACACCCAAACTCATGGAAACCAATGGGTTTTCTCTAATGAACGAGGATCTTCTTCGAAACATACTTTCAAGGCTACCTGCCACCTCTTTCGCTTCCGCTGCCACCGTCTCTAAGACTTGGAACGCTGCTTGCTGTCACATCCTCTCTCGCCCTAAGCTCTCCTCCGCCATCTCCCTCAAGCCTTTGCCTCTTGTATCTTTCTCTCTACCTTTTTCTTTTAATGCCTAATTCGAAGGGGAAAAAAGGAAACTTTTCTTAGTATTCTTTTGCTGATTTTTGTTGTATATATTTGAATAGGTTGCTTTACAAGAAGTTTTTGACAAGGTTATGTCAGAACCAATTCGACCTCATTTTGCTATTGCAAGTGTTGGTCCTGGGTTTGAAATCAAAGATGTTCTGCAATTTGTATGAATTCTAAAAACCTCTCTTTCTCTTCCCTAATGGGTTGAAGTTAATTTTCTTTAAAATTTTAACCTGTGTTTATTGGGCAGATGGTAGAAAAAGTGGGATCAAGAACTCCGATTATTGTATCTTCTGTTAAAGGAATTCTTGGACGAGATGCACTTTCTCATGAATTTAGAGAGGCTTGTTCTTTCTTTTATGATTTTTTATTTTAAGTATTCCTATTCTATTACCATTGTGATGCTTAAGTTTTTTATGTTTTTGTTTTCAAATTCTGGTTTTATAAAATGTCAGGTTAAGTGGATTGATGGTAATATTGATGAAGTTCCTGTAAATACTGGCATCGTATTGACTGTTGGATTTGTTCCTGGACTCAAAGTCGATGTGATCCCTCTTTTACGACAGAGAAAGGTGAAATTTTAATCTGTTACTGAAACAATAGTATAATGAAAGAAGCCTAATGTTGCTGAACATTATTTACTTGTTCGTTAGTTTCAATTTATAAAAGGAAAACTAACATGGAGAACTTTGCTGTTATATTAGGCACCTCAAGGGTCAATGATTGACAAGTTCGTGCTGGATATTAAGTCTTACACATCCTCTATGTCAGGTTGCACATCACCGCAGGCGATTATAATGATCGGAGTAAGTTGCCATGTTTCGTTGTGTGTCCTCTTCCACTACAAGTTAGGGTCTCTTACTTGGTTGTGCTTTGATGTGGCATCTTGATTTTGTAGGATGGAAGTGTTGACCAGAAACCTATCCTTGAAAAGTTAGGCAAGTTTTTTTTCCATTTCCCCTATTTTTATTTTTCATTTTGCTTTTTGATAGAACAAAATTGTTCATTCATCTGATAGCTTGAACTGTTTGTAAGCATAGGGGAACTAACTATTAAGACCATCTATGCATCAGAAATTCAAAAGATTCCACTCTAATGTACCTATTGTTTCTTTCCAAGCACAAACTTTATTCCTTTTGAATCTGAATGGGAACGTGCAATTAAGAAAATATAGCCAAAACTCTGGCCCAGATTTCCATCAAATTTATATTCTTAATGAGCAAATAATTCTACATTCTAGTCTTAGTGGCACAAACACGTGCTCAAATTGTTTGTTCAACATATGGAGTGGAACATATCAATGTTGGGTCAATCATATATACATGATCAATGACCTCTATGATAATTCCTTCTCACCTCTTCCAAGCTCCCAAGTACGTAGGACCTAGGTGGTTGTTAGATTAGTTCTAGCTCTATTTTCCCTCTTTTCATGTTATTCAGAAAATTTGCGCATGATTTATTATACTCTTTGATAATCTTGTCCATCTCAGATTATGCTATGTCTATTGAAACAATCATTGTGGGTGATGAGAGAGGTCAGTTTGTGTACAGAAGTAGTGATGTCTCAAGAAATGTCAACACTAATAAAAAACACTCTCCTGATGCTGTTGCTCTTGTATTTGCAAGAGATAGAAACAAAGCCCGTGGTAACTATTCCTACGTTATGCTTTTATTTATTTTTCTCAAATTTTATGAAGCTTATTAACTGTTTTAATTGTCACACGTGCATAATTTTCCTTTTTCAAGTGTAATAAGTGAAGATAGTTGTTCTCATTCCTGAGAAAGTCCATATAAATTGTATTACATTTCAATCCTTACTCCTTTCCATCCTTCGTATTGAGAAAAGCCTAAGGACTTGTTCTTGGTTCTTCTTCTCATTGGTTACATCGTATAGGCTTTGCTTGGTAAGGTGGAAAGAAAGATGGAAAGATGGAAAGTTGAAGGAGTGAAGTAGAAAAATAGAAAATATATATTTTCTTTTCATTGGAGTGCTTGGTAGGAAATATTGAAAAATGGAAAGAAAAACTAATCTCTTTTCCATCCATTGCTTTGTGAAGCTGAAAATGAGGAAAGAAAATGAAAATTTCTAAAAATGCATTTTCTTGTAAATATGCACACATAACTTCTTTGTCATTTTCTCTCCTCTTTTCATCCCAATTTGGTAGCCTATGCTGATGTGTGTTAAATTGTCAGGTATAGGGAATATTGAATTTCATTTTGCACTGTCAAAGGGTGTCTCGGCAATTGGACCAAGGCTTAAGGCAGCTTCTGTTAGAGTGCAAGACTCTTATACTGTCACCTGGCTCACCGCCAGAAGAGAAGGACGGCAGGAGATTCTTGATGGTCAACAGATGCTGGAAGATATTGATAACGAGGTATGTCAATGTGCTTCTCTGTATATAAGAAAGCGTGAGCTTTATAGAAATATTTAAAATATGCGGATGCAATGCGAACTGACTGTTTAATGTAAATATTTTGTGCTCCTAATTGATTCTTTTTTCTTGAAGCCTACACCCATTCTACCGATGTTTTGATCCATTGTGTTGATACCGTATCAAAAAGATTCATGTGCTTATGAGCACTGCTTATTCTTTATGATTCATCCATACTCTTAAACTTTTTCAAGTGAAAATAAATGGCAGATGGAAAATAATATGGACTGTGTTGATCTTTACATTGGGGTTACAAGGCGACGGAACTGTTCTGTTGGCTCAGATAAGCCTAGGATGATGACAACCTTGGCACTCCATGGAATTGAAGGGTAAGATATGAAACATTTTCCCCATTTTTGTTTGGTTTCACAGAAAATATGGCATGCATGCCAGGGGCTAGATTGTATGGGTTGCACTCCCAGACACCTGTATGTGTACAAACACATTACATAATTGTCATGTTCAGCAATCAAACCTTCTTGTTGTGTACCTGTTCTCTCTCCACAGTTAACCCTGCCCTCTTGAGTATATATTTGCTATCTCCATAATTGTCATGTTAGTTGCTGGCACAATTTGAGTTGTAGAGCTAAGTGTATAGTTGCGGGCTTACTTATGGTAGTTAACCACTCATCTGCTGCATTCATAGACTTATTAGAGATGAACTTGCATAAATGGTGAAGGTTTAAGGAATATTGGGGCCCTTTGCTATACTTTCTGTTGTATGATACTTGGCGTTTGTTTATGAATTACAAGTGAGCGGTTATTCTTCTTTACTTGCAGTAAGAGCATTTGCTTTCGGATTAGTAGATACTTTCACTGTTTGGTGCAAGTCAATTAGAATACAGTGAGTACAGTAAATTATTTTTCCGAGCTATTAATAATGGCATTTGGTTAACCATACATTGTAATAGGATCTGTCTCTTCAAGAATCAATAAGTCATTCTAAGATCAATGATGTGTAGGGCCATTGATCAACAAAACTTCAATATCATTCTTCTGTTTTCGTTTTTCTGGCCAACCATAGTGATGCACAAGAACCATTTTTCATACTACAGTGGTAAAAACTTAGTCTAATAGTTGTTTTTACTTCTCTCTGTATCGCACGTGGCTGCAAATAGAACTTAGGCAAGGATTGCATTTGTACACATTCATTTACTTTCCTTTTTTATTTTAATCAAACGGATTAAATGTTGTTCAACAGGGGAGATTCAGAGTACCTTTATGTTGATGGTGTTGGTATCAGAACTGGTGACTATTTTCAGTTTTACCATTCGGATCCAAAGACTGCATTATTTTCAAGCAGAAGTGTCTCCTCAACCCTTAGAAAATTGAAGTTGGATTGGGATTCCAAAAGCAGCCTCAGCAAAAGCACAATTATCAATGCCGTTGATAAGAAGGAAGCTTTTGGAGGTTTTATCTTTTCATGCCTTGGACGTGGGGAATCATTCTTCGGTCAACTTAATGTTGATAGTTCCCCATTCTTGGATAACTTTCCTGGGGTTCCGGTAGCCGGAACATTTTGCGGTGGGGAAATTGGGCGTGGCTGTACAAGCTTACCTGCAAATGGAGATGAAGGCGGCTCTGCTCGTTGCCATCTACACGCCTATAGCACTGTTTATCTGGTAATGTCGTATACACCTCGAGAGCATTAAAAGTTACCCATTCTGAGTTTTTGGGGTCAAAAAGTGCATAACAAAGGCAACAACCTTGTGAAAAAACTAGATCTTTGTTGACATTTTCATGTTCTGTCAGCAATAAAGACTGGCATTTTCTTTCATGTGTTTTTGGGTTAAATTGTTGTACTGATTTGAAAATTGTTATTGAGAAATGAGGGGAAGAAGCTGCGTAGAGTCCATTGGCATAGGTGTAGACTTTTTTTTCCTATAAATTTGCATGAACATAACAATGAAAATATGTTACTTGTGCGGTCTGATAAACATAATTCAACAAGAGATTTTTTTAATCCATAAAATCAGATTAAACTGATAAAAACTGATACAAATTTCGTTGCGTTGACTAGAAAACCAAATAAAATTGCAGACAAGGATGGTAGTCAAGCCAACATAAAATCCGATACAGCTTCAGCTTTAAGGACGGATATACTTTGCTCTAACTTGAAACGTAAATAAATCCTACTAAATACTCAAATGCAATTAACATCTTTCAGCTCGGAAGTTTGAATTTTGCAGTTTAATCAGGAGATATTGTTTCACTTCTCGTATGGGCGAGGTCAGAAAATTATTTTAGGAGCCAACATTAAATTATAATTTTTACGATAGTAAAAATATATTTTTATTATTTTAATGGTCTATATCTTTATAATTTTTAAAGGATTAAATTTTTTTTTTATTTTTAAGGGAGAGTAAAGTGTAATTTTATTTTTATTAATTTAAAATTTTAAAGAACCTAAATAGTTTAAGGTGCTGACCCCATCTATGCCCCTGATCTTAGGTTGTGGAATAAGAAAAGAAGATGAAAGATGAAGGACAGCTGCCCCTGGTCTTAGGTTGTGGAATAATAAAAGAAGATGAAAGATGAAGAACAGCTGCCACAAGAAAAAGAAAATAACAAATTAATATAATATATAGAGATGAACAAGTGTTGGGTTTTAAGAGAGATGTTCAAACTCGAGAAATAATATTATAAAGAGAGAATCCTAAATCTCAAACATAAATTATAAAACGAATATGAAAAATAGAATATATAAAAAGAGAAAGAAAGAAAAGAGAAATGAAGAAGATGAACTTATTAAATCTTTATATAAAACTTTGTAAATATCAACTAACTCTTGAATTAATTTTAGGAAATACTAATAAAAAAATCCTAAACTTTTGGGATGATAGAAAACACAAACCCATATAGTTTTCAAGCTATGTAGTTAATTTCATTTTGGACCACCAGCCATGGCAATGCTCACTCATCGCTGTTTCATTAAAAGATACTGATTCATCTTAAATCAAAGAATATTTGACACAAGCAAAATACAACATCAAGTTTGAAAACTTGAAACATGCCAAATAAGGTATTGACATAATTGGTAAAGACAGAATTTCAAGATTTATCATGTGCTATTATTATACATGTGGATTTATGAGATTTATAAGATGTTGTTTTCTATGAGTTTTAATTTAATTAATCGATTTTAATTTAAATTATTTTAATTTTTAATTTGTATGTATTTATATTTTTACTTGATTCTACTCAACTTACAAACTAAAAAAAAAACACATGTATTAATACAATTTAAGATTATAGTTGGACTAAATAAAAAAAAAATGTACCTAACACTCAATATTGGATTGGGAAAATATTTTAATAATAGAGTTTCATTACTCTTAATCATTTCTGGCAATATATATTTATATATATATATATATATATATATATAATGCAGAATTCAAGATATGAGAAAATTCAAAATTTTAAATTTAGCAAATAGGCAAGAAAACATGTTTTTTTATATTATACTATGCTATTTCTAATCAACTTGTGACAAGGTTGTAGTCTGAAAGAACAGATAAGGACCTTATCATGAAAATTTTAACCTTGAAAACAAGTGCCCTTGGCCAAATTTATTAAACTTAAATATTCATTTTACAATGGTTGGCCAAGTCAAGTATTTAATCAGTAAGTATACATAAACCGACGTATAAATTATTAAAAAATAATATTTTAATCAACATTTTCTTTAAATAAAATTTATTGACCAAATTTAATTTTAAAAAATAACGACTCAATTGATAAATAATGTAAATAATCACAACTAAATTTATTATTATGACTAATTAAAATAAAAGCACCCTTTAGAAGGAAAGAAAAAGATTCAAATATTGAGAGAAAGCCTAAACCAAAGTCTAGACGAATCATATACATATATCACTAGAATCATGGCTGAAAAATTCTACCAATCAATCCTATAAACATATAAACTCAACATAACTTTAGCTAAATCATTCAGTATTCTTGATATCCATAACTTTAGCTAAAAATTATTTATATAATAAATGAGGTTTTAGGGTTTATATATATTTAAATATTATCTCTCAAATCTTAAACTTAAAAATATAGGTTAAAATATTTTCTGTTCAGAAAAATTATTTTATAAATCATTTTATCACATTATTCATGGTTTCTACTAATTAAAATAAATATATCATCATTTTTCTACATCATCCAAGATTTCTCTTTACCAATTATACTTACAATATATATATTTTCAATTAGTAGCAACCATAAAATAATTTTTCCAAAGAGGATGATTATATAAACTTTTATATTATTTTGTTTCACTGATATTTCATAAACTGCCCAATACATTTTTATTTCTCAATATTAATAATGCGATTTTGCTATTTCATCGAATAATTATTATTTTTATGTTCCATGAGGAAAGAAAATAAATAATATATTAATGTAACTATCACAACAGTTACTTTGTGATTTTTTTTTCAACTTAATCAAATAATCAAATAAAAAACTATTCACACGTAGGAAATATTAATTTTTAGTTTACAAAAGTTGTGGATTTTTTCTTTGTATTCTAATTTGATTAGCTTTAGTTTCTGTACTTTTTGAATTGGTCACCTTTTTAGTTTTTGTACTTTTTTAAAATTTGAGATTCTAGTCCTGACGCAAACAATAGCAGTTAAATTTGTTAGGTTAAACTCAATTACTAGTTTTGTACTATGTGTATAGTTATAGATTTAGTGCATATTCTCCCATTGGAGCATTTTAAGTCCCTGTATTTTTTAAATTTTGAAATTTCAATCTTGACACAAACGATAATCTTTCAGGTGTGTTTAGTATTACTTCTAAGAAATACTTTTAGGACAAAAACCACTTTTGCGACCAAAAACATTCCTAAACAGGCTACTTTTTTAGAGAAAAAAATGATTCTCCCAAATTAAAAGTTGGCCCAAAAGTGCTTTTTTCAAAAGTTAAAAATTTTAGCTTCTCCCCAAAAGTATTTTTTTTAGGATAAAATCACTTTTGAAAAGCATTCTTAAATTAGGACTTCATCTATTAACTCAATTTTAATAAGTAAAATGTAGAAATAACAATGTGACATGGCATTACACATATAATATTATGCTTTTGCATTAGATTTTAGAAAATAACATAACTTAATTAACTTAGCGATATTATTTGAAGAGGACTAGAATTTAAATTTGAAAAATATAGGAACTAAAATAATCAGATCAAAGTAGATTGTTTAAATCCTAACTTTTGTATAGTAGAAAGAGTAATAGTAGAATTTAAATTACAATAAATTTTGCAAGTCAATTATTAAGATGGGATGACATTCTTTATATATAACGAGGAAACACTAATTACGGGATGACATTCTTTAGATATAATGAGGAAACACTAACTTTACCTTTTTAACTTTCCTATGTTCTAACTCTGAAATCTTTTGAAATTCACTTTGATTATTTTAATTATTTAACAAAATAATTTTTAAAGTTTCACAATTACAAATACATTACATTTAAAGTTTCACAATTACAAATACATTACATTTTCACAAGTACATATATATGTACGACCAACTACAATATATATTTAAGATTCAAACTTGGGTACTCAATTATCCAAAACCTTTGCCTTGACCAACAAACAAAGGTCTTATTGGCATTAACAAAATATCTTTATTTTAAGCAATTAATGTAGCTAATTGTTATTAAAGATACTTAAAAAATATATAAAATATAGCTTTTGAGGTTTTAGTGTAGTTGGTTAAGGTGGAGGCCTTAGGTTCTTAAGCATCTAGATTCGAGTCTTATCATGCACAATTGCGATTTATGGGTCTCCAATATCATCATGTGCATATGCCTTGTATGGGCTTTGTTTGGATTCTTTCTAGCTTTTCATCTGTTGGACATGTATTTGTACTTGTACTGCATTTGTGGATGTACTATATTTATATTAGTAAAACTTTCAAAAAAGTATAAAATATTCTAATAATAAAGTGTTGTAGATGAGAAAGTTATTTGGTCCACAATGGTGATTATTCATGGACATTATGCTCTAGTGGCATGGAAGGAGATGGTGAAGGCATGTCAATGTGCTCAATGATGGTGGTGGAATGGTGAGAAAGGACCTTTTGTTTGACTTGGTGATGACTTAGGTGTTGCAACATGAAGATGTTTTTTCTTATGAAAAGTGGCCTCAAGTGAGCGATTGTAATGCCCTAAAATTCTTTAATTTTCAGGCATTTAATTGTGTTGTGTTGATTAACTTGGTGTAGTGGTTAAGTACTCTTTGTAAGCTTGTGGTTTTGTGTTCAATTCTCTTCCTTGAATTTTTATTGTTTTAATTCCCACACTTGGTTGGTCACATGTATGTCTTTTATTTTTGTTACCTTGTTGGCAAGAATGAGTCTATTGGCTCAGTGGTAAAACCTTAATTTACCCTTAGGTCCCAAGTTAGAATTTTGTTGTGCCTAAAAAAAATTTAATTTTTGCTCCATTTCTATTGTTGCCGCATAGGGTGTCAGAGTTTTGGTTAAACTCAATTGTTAAGTAATCTGATAGGTTGATAACTAATTTGGTAGGTTAGGATTTTATTGGATTTATTTTAAAAAAATAAATCAGAAATTAACCCTAAAATTTCTCTCCATTCTACCATCCAACTCCCTCCACTACTCCCATTCTCTGCATTTTGTATTTTTCCATTTTTATTTGTTGGTTTCCCTCTCCGACGTTTTCTTTCCTTTATTTTGCGTTTTTCCTTTTCTTTCATTTTTTGTAATTCCTCTGTTGTCGTTCCCATTGGCTATTTTTTTTTGTCGCCTGATTTTCACGAAACTAACTAAAAATTTTACTAAGTGCACCTATCAATTAATAGTATAGCTACGATGAGCATAAATATCGTTCCTACGAAAACTAGAAGTACTAATAATTACCGTCTTTCTATTATTTAACCGAATAATTTGAGTGATTGATTAAAAACTAAAATTAACTAAAGAACACGACAAAGAACAAAATAGGAAAATAACCGATTAACAACCAAGAAGCAAAACAATACCCAAGAAATAATTCACTAAGATTTCTTCTGTCGCTACCAATCTAAATTACGCAATTTATTTACTTAGTATCTTAATTCATAGAAATATTTCTTTCGAGCATAAAAGCAATTGACTCTAGGTTGATTAATTGAAATTTTTATCTAATTAAAACCCCTACTATCATATTAACTCATGCTATGGATTCCCCTATTAGATTTGACTCTAATCCGGTAGATTTATGTTGTCCTATTTCTAGGATTGCATGCAACTCCACTAAATTACGCCAGATCTACTCTTAAATAGGATCTATTCAACCTTTGATTTAAGCAAATCAAACATGGATTAATAATCTAGAAATGTCAAACCAAGAATTAAACACACATAATTGAGAACAATAAGCTAAAAATTTATTGCGTAAAATAAAACTCAAACGACAAAATCCATCATAAGATTCATCTCCCTAGGTATTTAGAAAATTAGTTCATGCTTGTATCCAAGATACAATTTAACCGAATGAAAAAAAAAAAAACAACTCATGATAATCTCCTAAGAAATCAACTGGGAATCTTTAACCTTGACATAAATATGCTTCCAAATCGGCTTCAATAGTATTTTTCGAGTTGTTTTCTTGAATATTCTATGACAGCTTTCTCATTTCTTCTTATTTTTATCATATATACGTCTTAGAATACTCAAAAACCTAAAAATCGCATTGTTCCGCTGTTTAGAGTGCAAATCTACGCAATCGACACAACCTACCACACACCCATGTGGTAGGCCGTGTGGAATCGGTCAGCCCGTATGACTCTTGTAGCTTGTTCCGATTCTTCAATTTTCACTCGTTTTTCACTCCTTTTGCTCCCAAGTGCTCTATTAGTTATAAAAACATGAATTTAAAGGATTAGGAGCATAAAATTCACAATTAACATTGAATAATCACCCAAAAACACATTAAGAATGAGGTTAAAATATTTTACTTCTAGCACTGATCAAATATCTCTACACTTAAGCGTTTGCTTGTCCTCAAGTAAAAGTCTCAACCCACATTCAAGTCAACTTCCCTCAATTTATCATTTTAACCAACAATGTATTAGGATAAACTACAGATAATGCATTGGAAATTCACACTAAAATGACACTAAAAAATACAAGCAATCCAAGCAGAGAATTTTAAGTTTTAAAAACATTAGGCATGTCCTCTATCTCAATAATTACCTAAAATTCTAACTTAACAAGAATAAACATATTCACTGAGGATTCACTCAAAGCACTTAAAGTGTTTAAGGTTCAAGTAATATGCACTCAATAGTCGAACAAGAAATGTCATTACCATATGCTTACTTGAAATCAAATCTCCACCACTATATAAATGAGATGACACACCAATCAAGAGGTCTTTATAAGGTTGTAATGGGGCTTAGGTTAAGGGTACGGAAAAGGTCAGAAGAGTTGGTTACAATTGCGAATTGAGTTGATAAGTTACCTAACTAGAAAAAAAAATAGTTCCTGAATCAAAAGAATTTACATCAACAATAAATAAAGAGAGGAAATGAGCTTTTACACAAAATATGAATTGACGATTCAAGCTCAATTCATATATTTTTAATTTTTAATTTTTTTAACAAAGTAAAATTCAACAATAAAAATGATGAAACATAGTTAGGCAACAAACCAAATCAAATCTCGACAAAAATGGAGTCAATAAAAGGGATAATTTAGTTACGGATTAACATAAATGGGTGAGAAAAATTGTGTTAGGATTAACGGGTTTACTAGGGGTTAATTCAATAGGTAAGTTGGTTACAAGTTAGGTAGGTTAAATCCTAAGTGCCTCTATCATCTCAGTGTATCAAATCAATAGTGTGGTCTCGACATGTATAACCGAAACAAGTTCTAGAATAACAAGTCAAGTTAATATACTCAAAACCAAAAAATAAAATGGGCATGAAACAAATATATGCCCTATAGGCTCAAAAGCTCACAAAAAATTATGGTTTTGATGTCAAACTTGCAAATTTAAAAGTTCAAGATAATTCTTCAATTAAGGGAGACAACCTAAAATAATAATTTTTGAAAATTGACTTTTCGTGCTTAAATAAAACAATACACAAAAATCACAAATTAATCCCAAACAGAATCAATAAAAATTCAAAAAAAAAAAAAAAAACTAACTTTAATGGTAGGAGTGAGAAAATGGCTTAAACACAAACAACAATTTAGGGGCTATATCGCATAAGCATATAAACATTCTCCCCACGCATAAGATGTACATTGCCCTCAATGTACAAATAGATATAAATAGAATTAGCAAAATATCATAAGGGAGAAAAGGAATTGAAACTGCCTTGAATTTGGATGATTTCACCGGAATAGTGAGATCTGGAATTGTAGAAGATCCTAAATAAAGTACATGGCTCCGAGCACACAAAAAAAAAAGATATACAAAAATAAAATTAGATAAAGAGGTTACAAAACAAATGAAAAACAGTTAACAAAATTATAACAAGAAAGTACATAATAAAATAAAATAAAACATATAAGTCCGAAAAATAAAACAAGAAAAATAAAATAGAAATAGAAATAAAAAGAAAATTAAATTAAACATAAAACTAAATAAAATTTAAATAATTAAAAAGAAAATAACAAAAATCTACTACTATTTTAAAAATCAACTTAGCGAGAATAAAAATAGAAACAATAATATTAATAATGGTAATAATAACAATATAATAAAACTAATATAATAATAAATAAAATAAACAACAAGAGAGGGTGGGTGGTTAGGTGGTTACTAACGGTGGTGGGGGAGGAACAAAGGAAAAAATTTAAAAAAAAATGAAAACCTCTTAGACTTAAAAGAGGGTACACGGCCATGTGTTAGGCCATGTGAGCCACACAGTTGTGTGGTCAAGTCGTGTATCTCTCTGAGGCCGTGTGACCTATTAGAAAATTTTAAACTTTTACTCAAGTGTTCACAAGGCCTATGGTATGCCTGTCTGGCTAGGTTATATGGCATGTAATAGGTTATTTGTAACTGTTTTGGTTACTTGTTACTTGTGGTATTTCTTATACTTGAATGACGTTGTCTTAGTTAGATTTTGGTTCATATGTATTGTAACACGCATAACTCATACCCATCATCAGATTAGGGTTTTGACGTATTATCGTACAATCCAGAACAATCAATAGTAGATAGCATCAAGTTGTCAATGTAATTAACATAATTTCATAATAATTCATATAAGAGTAATACATACATTTATGGGCCTTAAATCGAGCTTACGAGGCCTTAAAATTAGTTTAGGAACAATCAAGGACCAATTCAAAACAAATTAGAAAAATTAGGGCAATTATGAAAAATTTTAAAATAGGGTTCACTCGGCTGTGTGTCTAGGCCGTGTGACAGAGCCCAAACGATGTAGTTCTAGACATGGTCATGTGGCCAACCATGTGTCAGACCGTGTACCTTTCGAAATGCCTTCATACGGCTATGTCGTAGGCCGTGTGCTAGACCGAGTGAAACCTACACCTAACACGTTTAGGGGACACGTTTGTGTGGGTTGCCCGTGTGAGTTGTCCGTGTGTGACACACAGCCGTGTGATAGCTCGTGTCTCAGGCCTTGTATATGCACAAATATCCCAAAACATACTCATTTCATATACAAATGCTTAACTATTTATTATACACTTACACATATGTTCTCAAGACTTTAGAGTACATTTTAAAATACTCCAAATCAAGTTAAACAACCAACCTATATGCCTAACCAATGTGCCATCATTGACACCACATTTCAATTACATACAAATCCATTATCAAGCTAAACTTTCAAACCATAAATGCATACCATCCCTAATAACAAAACTTATCAATTCATGCTTCATTAGCATCATCTACTCATGCCTCACTAGAATTAAGCATACAAGTCTCAAATAGCTACTTAGCACAACAATGATTCAAGAACATCAAACTACAATATATGTGTTTAAAACTATCACCAAACATTCACTATAGCCTATTGCATTTTAAAGCCACAACATGTTTCAATTAAATTACTATGGATCCCATAATATCATAATTAGCTCAAACCAATTTTATCATGCCATATTCATTCAAAATTACCATTGCTTTCTTGGACTTAGGATGAAACATGCATACTTCACTTAAATACTCTTGTCACAACATCAAATGCACAAAGCACACACATTTCAAATACTATGAACCATTACAAAACATAATCAGATGTTCCTATTACATGCCATATAAGCCAAGATGTATTCAAAAGCTACCAAATGATCTTCGGAATAGTGTGATTTTTTTGAGCTAATTCGATCTCCCGATCCACCAAACATATCTACAAGAAATAAGACAAATAACACGAGCAAGCTTTCGTAAAGCTTAGTAAGTTTGTTGATTAAACGTTAAATCTTTTCGAATTAAAATTGAACAAGTCAAATAACAAGATTAAAGAACAGAGTTCCTGTCACAAGGTTATTATCAGAGTTTCTGTAAATTACAGCTCATAACAGGTGAGAAATACTCAATAATAGTACAAATCAGTTTTCCATATTTCAATAACATTCAATCATCAATAAATAATGCCCGATAAATGATATACGGATAAGAGTACATGGTTATCCATCCGAAACATGCCAAACGCTCAAACAAGCCAATCCAATCGATAACACACCTCGACACCAAATGTCTAGCCCGTAAGCTAACATCCCTCCTGTAGCCATTTTTAACCATAATTAAATTCAACCAAAATACCTTTCTACAGCCCCTACTTCTTTTTATTTCACACCAAGTCCTTGTACTTTTACTATTTTCATATTTTAGTCCTTGAACATTAAAATTAACAAAAATTACTTTACAAAATAGTCCTATTTAGCAACCAAGCTTAATATTTTACCATAAAACTTCATGAAAAATTTAAATTCATCAATGGCACAATCCATAACATTTGATAGTTTTACAAATTAGTCCTCGAGTTAGCTAGATTAAGTTAATACGAGCTCAAAAACATAAAAATTACTAAAAGCGGAAATCAAACATGTACCCAATAGAGAACTCTAGCTAGCCGAAGCTTGCTCCCCCCTTAAAAATGGTGTTTCGGCCTTTGAAAGAAGAAAACAATGAAATTTCATAGCCAATTTGGCTTTTATTTCATTTAAATTTTATTTATTTACTTAATTACTATTTTACCATTAACTAATTCATGAAATTTTAACTAAATGAAAGCCAAAACCGTCTGCTATGGGTAATGGTGGTTTATTTCCCATCCAAACCCCTTTAATTTACGCCTTTTAACTAATAAATCCATCTTTTTTTCATATTTATAATTTAGTCCTTTTTACTTAATTAACCATCCAAACGTTAAAATTTCCTAATCAAATTCTAATACGACACAAATGACCTTATAAATATTAAATAATTAATACTTACGGCCTGAAACATCAAAGTTGTGGCCCCGAAACGACCATTTTTTATCATACTGAAAAACAGATTAATTGGTAAATCCTTATTTAATTAGGATTTAATTGCAATTTACCACAATCTAAAGAATTCCACATCATTTCTATTATTAGGCCATTTAAGGAGGGTCCAATTACACAATTGGTCCTTCAATTATATTAAATTCCAAATAAACAAGGTTATTTTCAATTTAGCCTTAAACTAATTAGAACTAAATGAATAAATAACCTAATAGTTAGTGGAGTGATTGACATCCACCGGCGCTTGGAATTTTTTACCATGGTTTAAACACCATTTTGGTCCCTTTACTATTTTAAATCTATAGCAATTAACTTTTACCTCTTTTACAATTTAATCATTTTACCTTAATGAAGCAATAAATCATTAAAATTTCTGGACCAAACTTTAATTCACATAAATTACAACTCTTTAAATATTAAATAAAAATATTTACGGCCTTAAATTACGAAACGATGCCCCAATACCTCATTTTCAATAACTACTTGACTTTTGGACTAAACCACTCATATTAACTATTAATTCAATTAATTAAATTTTCTCAAATCAAAATTTAATATAAAAATTATTATTGACTCGTATAATTTAAATACTAATTATATGAACTTTCTCGTCGATTTTGTGGTCCTGAAACTACTATTTCTGACACCACTAAAAATTGAATTGTTATATGTATATATGCCTTTGGCTTTTGGCTTATAAAAGTCCATATATATGTATGTGTTTTGGTCATTTTGTTTTATGCTCCTTGTGAATGGCTAGATTATGGTAGAATAGACTTGAACGGTATGGATGAGTGGTAAATTTGGAAAGTGTTTAATGTATGGATTTTTGAGCTCTAAATGCAAATTGGTTTGATATTTGAATTGTGGTGTCAATGAGGGCACATTGGTTAGGCACTTAAGTTGAATGTTTTGGTATGTTTTAAGTTTGTTTCAATGTGTTTTTGAAGGCTTGTAAATATGTGATTTTGGTTTGGCTTGGCACTTAAGAAATGAGTAGTATTTTGGCTTGTTTTAAAAGCTATTTAAGGTGCACAAGGCCTGAGACACGGGCTGTCACGCGACCGTGTGCCACACACGGCCTCCACACAAGACTGTGTGGCTTCTTGATTTTAGGTGTAGGTTTGTCCACACAGTCACAGAGAGTTAAATAGCCTGGCAACATGGTTGTGTGACATCATTTCGAATACTCATAAGGTCTAGGACATGGCTTGCGACACGGTTGTGTGACCCTATTTTGATTTGTACACAAGCGAGCGCACAAGTTGCGACACGACTATGTAACCCTTACTTAGAATTGTACATAGTTTGTCCATACAGCCATGTTCCTATATCACATGGCCTAACCACACGACTATGTGACCCCTATTTCTTTCAAATTTTTCTAAAATTTTCTATTCTATTTCAAATTAGTCACTAATTGTTCCCAAACTATTTTTAAGGCCTCGTAAGCTCGATTTTAAGGTTCGTAAATGTATATATGCTATGAATGAAATATAAATTTAAATGTTGTCATTTAAATTAATAAATTAATGACTTAGTGATGTTAATTGTTGTGATATGTGTCGTAATACTCCGTAACCCTATTCCGACGATGGAGACATGTTAGGGGTGTTACATGGAGGGATCAGGGTAAGAATCATCCGTTATGGCGAAATGCCTGCAAGTTGACCAAAGGTAGTCAACCAATCGTATATCTGCTTGTGTGGTTATCTATTGATGAGAAAAATCAGCAAGGTCAAATAAATGTCAGGATGAAGCTAGACAAGGTTAAGTCTCAAATAAGGTTCAGAAATAGTACAATTACATCAAAAATTCGCCCCATTTTATTCACTTATGGGTGTCATCTGCGCCATTCAAATTGCGGAATCTCCTATGATACTCAGAGAGTTTAATTATGTGCATTATTTATTATTCGAGAATTCAAAAGTCACTCATGAACACTATTGTATATATTCTCACTAAGTTCATTTGAACTTATGAGTGTTTTACCACCAAAAGTTGTTATGGAAACGGTGGGAAGGGACCAAGCTAGACCTCAAAAAATTCATGTGGTTTTCTTCATAGTGGTATCATGCATATAGAGAGGTGCCCTTAGAGGCTACGCCTCAAGGAGTTAATAAGTTATTAAGTAAAAATGTAACTTGTTCAAAATTTTGTGTATAGGGATATTCAGTAGATGGGTATGTTGTAAAGAACTTTCATCCATTTACTTAGTCATTCGTATAATAAGAGATTTCATATGATTAATATTTATAGAAATGTTTAGTTAGTTAATAAATTGGGTTAAATTTATATGTGAACATAGCATTAAGTCTGGCGAAGAATTATATAAATTAAAAGTATACTGATAACTAACTCGGGTTAATTGTGACATTTGGTACCCAAACCTGGCTATCGGGTTGGGTATGGAGTGTTACATGTACTGAAGATATTTTGAGGGGATTGTGTTCTTTTGTTTGGATATCCCTTTCCAATGTTTGACCACTTTTATGTCAAAGCCTTGCTTGGTCAATTGGCGATGACAACTTTATTAAGGTTTGGGCTAATAATTGGATTTCGTAGATCGAGCCTTTATTCAATTTATGTCGTAACATTGAGTTTATTGATGTGTCTGTTAACTAGGAACGGTAGAAGAATGCAAGTAAAAATGAAAGGACAAGTTTATTGCTTAATCAAAACTAGTATTTATAAGAGAACAAATATAACTCGACTCCATAATTTTAGCAGATATTGTTACTGACTAATACTCAACTAACTGCTAAAGAATAAGACTCCACTAATTTTTACGTGATAATTCAAATGCTAGAAATCAACAACTAATTGAAAAATATCTCAACATTTATTTAACAGCAATTAAGGAGATTTCTTCTAGCTGGTGTTGTAGTTCAACATTCCCTCTCAATACCAGCTTATGATCTTCTCATCATGTTAAGCATATAACGAAAGTTCTCAACCTTATTAGCACTTAGCCTTTTAGTGAACACATCTGCAATTTGGTCTTCTGTCTTAATCTTCTTCAACTTAATCTCTTCTAGCAAAACCTTCTCTCTAATGAAGTGATAACGGATTGCCACATGCTTGGTTCTAGCATGTAAAACTGGATTCTTCGCCAAACATATTGCTGGCCGATTGTCGCAAAATAATGGAACAGCATAATTAACTAAACATTTAAGATCTTTTAGCAATGGTATGAGCCATGTACTTTCCTGAGCTGCCATTTCTGCTGCTCGATATTCTGCTCTGCTATAGAGAGTGAAACACTTTGTTGTCTTTTACTGCACCATGAAATTGGTCCTGCTCCTAGCATGAAAACATACCCAGTAGTTGAACGTCGAGTATCATGGTCTCCTACAAAATCAGCATCATAGTAGCCAATCAATTTGCAGTCTTCACTTTTCCTATAGAAGATACCATAGTCAAGTGTGCCTTTCATATATCCCAAAATCCGTCAAACTCTTTCCAGATGTGATTTCTTTGGACTTTGCATATAACGACTCATCACTCCCACCGCATAAGAGATATCAGGCCTGGTTAGAGTTAGGTAAATTAGACTACCTATCAATTGTCGATACATAGTCACATCTTCTAAATCTTTCTCATTAAGAGAACAAATATTTGCATTTGGCTCTGCTGGAGTTGTGATAGGCTTGCACTCAGACATTCCAAACCTTTTTAATAAATCTTTGGAATACTTTTGCTGATGGAGAAGAATTCATTCTAATGTGTGATCAATCTCCGGACCGAGAAAATACTTGAGCTGCCCCAATTCTTTCATTTGAAACCGAATCGACAAATTCTCTTTTGTTTGGAGAATTTCTTCTTCACAATCTCCGTTACTATTAAATCATCCACTTATCCACTTACACCAAGACAGTAATTATCTGCCCTCCTTTGCTTTTAACAAACAAGCTAGAATCTGCAGCTGCCACAGAGAATCCATCATGAGTAAGAAATTCTAAAATCTTACCATACCAAGCCCTTAGTGCTTGCTTCAATCCGGAGAGTGCTTTTCGAAGCTTGCACACATAATCTGGATAAGCTACACTTTGAAACCCAATTGGCTAGTTCATGTAAATTTCACGATCCAACTCTCCGTGCAGAAATGCATTCTTTACATCTATTTGCCACAAACACTAATTCTTGCTAGCTGCTATTGTAATTAATACTCGAAGTGTAGTGATCTTAGTAATAGGACTAAACGTTTCATCATAGTCTAGTCCATATTATTGAGAAAATCCACGAGCTACTAATTGAGCCTTGTGTCTTTCAATCGACCCATCAGTGCGATGCTTTAATTTGTAAATCCACTTGCAAGAAACTAGTTCTCCATCTTTTGGCTTTGGCACAAGCTCTCATGTTTAGTTGTGCCTGAGTGCAGTGATTTCTTCTTCCATGGATTTCCTCCACTTTATATTTCTGGATGCTTCTTCAAACGTCTCTTGTTCCACTAGATCTATCTCTTCCACTGTGGCAACATTAGTATATATAGGATTTGCCTTCTTTATTCTTGTTGATCTTCTCAATTGAGCTGGTGTTGTTGATTCATTATGTTCAACTGCTTCATGTGGCTGTTGATAAACACTAGTTTGCCATAAATTCTGAACTATTCCACATTCACTATCACACGCATTATCTTCATTCTTAGACTCATCAAAACTCAATTGAACTTGAGAATGTTGTGCATCATCAAAAATTTTTGGATTCAGCGATTCATCCTTTTCTAAAGTCTACCGAGAAGAAGCTTCATTGAACACTACATTTCGAGATGTGTAGCATTTACCACTTATAGGATCACAACACCTCTAACCTTTTCTTTGGCTGTCATATCCTATAAAGATGCATTTTATAGCTTTCTTGTCCATTTTACTACGCTAATGGTCAGGTATAAACACATAACATACACATCCGAAAACACGAAAATAACTAACTGAAGGTTTTCTATTCCATAATTTTTCAAAAGGTGATAGAAAACCTGACCTTTGTTGTGGGAGATGATTGATGACAAATGCAGCAGTCCTCATTGGTTCAGCCCAAAATCCACCTTGTACATTCTTTGCGTGAAGCATACTCCGACAAACTTCAACCAAGTGCCTGTTATTTCTCTCAACTACGCCGTTTTGCTGTGGCGTATTGACATGTGTAAACTGATGATGTATTCGATTCTCTTTAAGATATTGAGAAAATTCATTCGATCTGTATTCTCCTTCATTATCCGTCCATAAGAAACGAATTCTTTCCTCAACCACTGCTTCAGCTATCCCCTTGAATTCTTTAAATTTCAAGAATGTGTCAGATTTTTATTTTACAAAAGAAACCCACACATACTTTGAAAAATCATCAATGAAGGTCACCATGTACTTCATTCCACCATTTGACGCTTGTTTAACAGGTCCAAACACATCAGAATACACCAACTTTAATGGTTCTTTTGCTTGAAACTTAGAGTCTGCATATGGCAATTGATGGGCTTTTTCATATTGGCAGCCAGCACAAATCGCATCAGTTCTTACTTCAAGTTCTGGAAGACCCCTCAGTATCGATTTCTTCATCATCACATCAAGCTTAGAATAGCTTACATGACCCAATCGCATGTGCTATAAGTCTGTTGTCCCATTCTTTCTAGTCTTGTCTACGTATGTAGCCTCTGCTGACATCACATACACTGATTCTAATCTCTGCCCCTCTATTATTGGTGATTTTGGAATTTTAAGATCTCGATATACCTTTACATCTTTTGGACCTAACAGGACAAAATGACCCATAGATGTTAATTACGCTACCGAAAGTAAATTCTTCTTCATACCTAGAACATGGTAGACACTTTGAAGAGATACATCATCATCATCATGCTTCGGAGTGTGAGCTATTGGTGCTTTGAGTCACTTGCTGTCACCACTACACGATTTCCCTTGTACTTCGATAAATTTGACAGCTTCTATTTATCACCTATCATATGATTTGAGCAGCCCGAGTCAACGATCCAATCTTCCTTATAATTGATCTGTTTTGTTGTCGTAGTTAGAGCTGACTCCTCTTCTTCTATCGTAACAAGAGCTTCGGTATCCTATTCTTCTTCTCTTTTGGATGTAACAGCATTACTCTCAATGGTCTTTTTATTTGACCAACAGTCCTTAGCCATGTGACCCCTATTTTCGCAATTGTAACACTTTTCTTCAAACTTCTTGGTACTACCAGAGTGCTTTGATGATGCCCCTTCACGATTACCCTTTTTCTCCTGATTTCTTTTTGATCCCCAGACAACATTTTGCTTGAAACTCTATTTACTCCTTCCAACATAGAGAGCTTCTTCTTCACTTTTCGATGGATTTCTTGCCATTTGCTTAGCCAATGCTTCTTGACTAGCCAATAAATTCTCGAACTCTACAAGTGATGGTTGATTCTGCCATCCTTGTACTGCTGTGATGAAGCCTCAATATTCTGGTCTTAAACCATGAATGATTACCCTCTTCATTCTGGTTTCACCAATTAGAGCTTCTGGATCCAATTCTGAGACCTCTCGATATAAGGATTTCACCTTGTGAAAATACTGAGCAATTGTTATATTTTACTGCATTATTGACAGTAATTCACTCTCTAAAAGTTGGAGCCTGGTCTCATTTTTCTTTGAGAATAGAACAACAAACATATCCCAAGCTTCTTTTGGATTCTTAGCGTTCCGAATGTATTCCAACACATCTTCTTCTACCATTGTCTTCAAGGCAAACATGGCTTTACCTGCCTTAATCTTCTATTTTCGCAGATTACCATTTTCGTCATCGTCTAGTTGTGTACTTTCATTCCTGTTAACTACTTCCCATAGATCTTGGCCTTGCAAATATGACATCATGCATGTAGACCATGAACTATAATTTTGATTGCTCAGCTTTTTGATTCCACCAATGACCTGTAAATCAACCATCTCACCAGCAACACTTTCAACTCTCAAAAAAAAATAATATGTAGGCTTTTTAATCTAACCTGGTTCTAGATACCAGATTGTTAACTAGGAACGGTAGAAGAATGCAAGTTAAAATGAAAGGACACATTTATTGCTTAATCAAAACTAGTATTTATAACAAAACAAATATAACTCGACTCCATAATTTTAGTCGATATTGTTGCTGACTAATACTCAACTAACTGCTAAAGAATAGGAATCCAGTAATTTTTACGTGACTAATTCAAATGCTAGAAATCTACAACTAATTGAACAATATCTCAGCATTTATTTAACATCAATTAAGGAGATTTCTTCTAGCTGGTGTTGTAGTTCAACAGTGTCTACTACTTTAAGGGAGGCTTCATTGGTGGACAATAGCTGAAATTGGAATTACTTGCGTTGTTTTGTTGATAATATTATTATTTCTTACATTGCAGGCATTCTACCTCTAAGCCCTTTAGTTGGACAAGATGGATTGATCTCTAATTGGTCCACTAATGGGAAGTTCACAATTAAATATGCTTATAACTTTCTTATGCAGAATTCTTTAAATTTATAAGATAACAAATGGAAGTTGGCTTGGTATTTTACTGGCCTACAAAGAGTAAGACATTTTATTTGGTTGGTGCTTAAAGAAAGTTTGCTGACCAATGTAAAATGATGCCAAATAGGTTTGTTTGGTGACCCTTCTTGTACCCTTTGTAAGAGCATTGAAGAATCTATTATTCATGTGCTTTAAGATTTTGGTAATGAATGTGAAGTGTGGAAGTAGGTTATCCCTTCGAGGGTTTTGCTGTAATTTTTTTCGCTCCATTGATGTAGCAGATTTTGATGAATTTGAAGAATGTGTTTGATTTAGTTTTCACAGAAGTTGACTAGCAATCTTTATTCGACATTATTTGTTGGAATTTGTGCAAACAAAGGAATATGTGGGTGTTTCAATGAGAAGTTTTTAATATATCTCACATTCCCCAATCCTCGTGTTGTTGGGTGAGTTCCATTCAACATAAGCCTGAAATTTCTGCAGATAACACTATGAGCAAGAGACGATGTCGAGCCTGGAAACCTCCACCTTCGGGTTTCATTAAGTTGAACACGGATGAGGCGAAGGATCCTAACTCAGGGTTAGCTTTGGTGGCAACTATGGCAAGAGATGACCTTGGTACATGGCGTAAGAGAGTTAATAGAAACATTGGCAGATTCAGCATAGAGAAGGTTGAGTTTTGAGCGATTTACGATGGACTCCTTCTGACATGTGATGTTAATTTGGATAAAATTATTATCGAAACAGATTGCACTCAAGCTATGGAAGCCATTTTAGATATGTCTTATGGGCATTTGAACAAGGACCTGATCTTGAGAATCTAGATTGAAGACAATAAGGTAGTCATACAACAAACCCCTAGAGAAGCCAATGTAACTGGGCATACACTGGCTAGGATGATGAGAGTTTTCCCTTATGATCCGATAACATTCCAAGAGACTCTAACACAATTACAATTGAATGTTTGACTTATATGTGATGGTCCTAGAATAATTTTGTAAAATTGGCTCCAATTTTTTTTATCTACCATAAAAGAAAAAACTCATTCTATTTTTCCGTTACTGAAATTTAACTTCCAAAACGATTTTAATCTCAATCATCAATTACTAATAAAAAAAGAAAAACACAAAAACCTTAATAATTTAAGTTAAGTGCTCAAAATAGTGGAAAATTTCCAAACTCCAATACTATTTAAAGTTAAATATATAATTACAAACTAATCACTATTAACTCAAACGTATCATGAATTCCTCTATTTAAAAAATAACGTTAGATAAAAATAAATTAATCATTTTTATTAAAAATTATATTGATATGAACTATTAAAATTGACATGATTAACAAAAGAAATAGATATATTTACTTTATTAACCAAATTTTAATGATTAAAACTTTTATTAGAAAGACCAATTTTCTTTAATTTAATGTACAAATATTACTCATTTGTAGTAAAACAAGAACTTAATACAGGATGTCTACGGCACTTTTATTGCTAATAACTAGGGTAAAATACCCAAAAATACCAAAAAAATAAATTATTTATGGAAAAGGCCCAGTTTAAAAAATATTTACAGAAAAGGGCCGTTTCACCCCAAAACGCGTCCCACGTCGGTGCGTTTGGGGATATATCAAGAAAGCGCGTCCCAGTCGCGCTTTAGCCCTCAACGGTAAAAAAAAGGGCCAATTTTTTTGACCGTTGGGGGCCCAACGATAAAAAAAAACCTAGAAAAAACCCCAAGCCTTTTATTTTTTCACACTTTAATCCTTACTCATTTTTCTCTCAATTTCCTCTCAAATTCCTCTCAAAATTCTCTTTAAGTCCCTCAAACTTCCTCTAAAATTTTGAAATAGTCCTTTAATATTTACAAAAAAGCCCTTTTTAATTTTTTCTAATATATTTTTTTGAAACTTTTAAAACTTTCGATCGTATTACAAATGGCCGGGGAATTACTTCGTCTAGACAACAAGCACATCTCCGTCGAGCAATTGCAAATGGTAAGTTTTTAATTTTAATTTTTCAATATTATTTAATATTTTTTAAGTTTATAAAATTTTAATTAATTTTTATTTTATAATTTTTTAAACAGTTTGTAGATCGGGTGTTGGAATGTTATATTCGCAACATGCATGGTCCCCATCGCCGTTGATCGAGAATTACTTGCGAGAAGTGGGTTTTTGGCACGTGACCACGATAGGCCGGGGGTTCAAGTTGGAGCCGCTTTTGATCGGTGCATTGATAGAGAGGTGGAGACCCGAGACGACACTTTCCATCTTCCATGCGAGAGTGTACCATCACTCGGAAGATGTGTAATTGCGATTGGGATTGCTTGGGGGCGGCCCAGTAGTCACGGGTCCGCAACTTCTGGTGATTGGGGAGCCATATGCTACGAGCTTCTGGGTGCCATTCCGGATATTAAGGAGCTCGGATCGAGATGGCCTGGTTACGAGACACATTCTCGGAGCCGAATGAGGGTTCGACCGAAATAGAAAGAATACGGTATGCTCGGGCATACATTCTTCAGATAATTGGAGGCTATCTGATGCCGAACCTTTCTAGAAACCTCGTACACCTGAGATGGCTGTTGAAACTTGTTGATTTTAGAGCACCCGGTGAATTGAGTTGGGGGTCTTCCGTGCTATCGAGGTTGTATCGGGAGATGTGCGGGGCGACGCAGCCAAGTAAAGCGAAAATCAGAGGTTGCCTATCACTACTGCAGACATGGGCATGGTTTCGATTTCCATTTTTACGACCTCGACTCGACCACCCATATTCATTCCCACTGATAACGAGGTAAATTTAATATTATATTTTACGATTATTTCGTAGATTTATAGTATAATTGTATGCTAAAAATTTATTTAATTAGGTGGAACCATTCGGCGAGTCATGTTGGAATACCTACCTCGCTTGAAGATATACAGCTTCTATTGGACCAACGGTCGGAATCACAAGTAAGTTTCGAATTTCGTATTTATAATTTTGTATTTCGTATTTAGTGTCTAGTATTATGTATATAACTAATATTTTGGTAATGTTAATATAGTTTCAATGGACACCATACAAGGATCTGGAAATTCGGGAAGTAATTCCGGAGGAGTTCTTCCAAAATCAACAGCATTAACGTGAAGGTCCCATTGATCACCTATGCGACCGTGGAGATGCACCAGTTAGATCGGGTTCTGCGACAATTTGATTTCGCAACCGATTCCCGTGCCACCTGAGGTGTTCGATGATGAGCACAAAGTGGACTTACAAGAAGCTGCACACGGATTGGCCAAGATTTTGGTCAAGACATATCGAGACGGGGAGAACTCAGACGACTATTTACCTATCCGGGAACCGATCATCGTTCTGAGTTAGCGTGCGTGCCGGAATACATGCCATGGTTTAGGATCCATGGTAAGTCGTATCTGTTGTCGGAAGAAGAGAGCGACGGCAACTTCGTGAACGAAGGAACGTCGGGCCCTTTAAATCCAAGAAGAAGGGGTGATGAGACGGGGCCATCAACAATACCGACACAATCACACCGCCCATCAGTTCAAATTGACGACACCGACATCACAGCCTTTACCCTTTATGCCAAAAGGCACCTACCCCTTATATGTATCCTCCTAACCCATATATGTTTCCTTTTCCATCCCACCCCAAGTTGGAATACATGGTCGGGTTCGAGTCCGCTCCCGACAACTCCCACCGCCTGACCAATCTTTAGGTCGTCGTCGCGAGAGGGATCATAGGAGGCGCCGTCGGGGAGCACTTCTTTCTACCACCCTCCTTCGCCATACGGGATTCAGACACTCCCGTCGTGGTTTATGCAAACACCTCCGGGGTCTTTATTTTATCAAGGTGGATCATCCTCGCAACACCCACAACCAGACTCCAGGCTTGAGGAACTGTAATCCCGCCGAGGTTCCACGAGCCTCGCTGGAAGCTAGACGAAGGAGGAATTCAAAGACGTAATCACGACCGCCCCATGTGGCACTCGATTCCATTCCCGCGTCAAGATCAACACCGATTTGACCGACTTTTTTATTTTTTAATTGTAATATAATTTTTTTAATTTTAATTTTTTATTGTAATTTAGTTTTTATATATTTAATAAAATAACAGTTTTTTATTTTTTATTGTAATTTGATTTTTATTTTTTAATGTAATTTAATTTTTTAATGTAATTTAATTTTAATATCTTTAATAAAATAGAAATGATTTAATTTTTATTTTACTTTAGTTTTTATATATTTAATAAAATAATATTTTTTTATTTTTATTATAATTTGATTTTTATTTTTAATGAAATTTAATTTTTTAATGTAATTTAATTATAATATCTTTAATAAAATAGAAATGGTTTAATTTTTATTGTACTTTAGTTTTATATATTTAATAAAATAATGCTTTTTATTTTTTATTGTAATTTGATTTTTATTTTTTAATGTAATTTAATTTTAATATCTTTAATAAAATAGAAATGGTTTAATTTTTTTATTGTACTTTAGTTTTTATATATTTAATAAAATAATGCTTTTATTTTTATTGTAATTTGATTTTATTTTTAATGTAATTTAATTTTTTAATGTAATTTAATTTTAATATCTTTAATAAAATAGAAATGATTTAATTTTTTATTGTACTTTAGTTTTATATATTTAATAAAATAACAGTTTTTTATTTTTATTATAATTTTATTTTTATTTTTAATATAATTTAATTTTTTAATGTAATTTAATTTTAATATATTTAATAAAATAGAAATGGTTTATTTTTTATTGTATTTTAGTTTTTATATATTTAATAAAATAATAATTTTTATTTTTTATTGTAATTTGATTTTCAATGTAATTTAATTTTAATATCTTTAATAAAATAGAAATAGCTTAATTTTTTTATTGTACTTTAGTTTTTATATATTTAATAAAATAACAGTTTTTATTTTTTATTGTAATTTGATTTTTATTTTTAATGTAATTTAATTTTTTAATGTAATTTAATTTTAATATCTTTAATAAAATAGAAATGGTTTAATTTTTTTATTATACTTTAGTTTTTATATATTTAATAAAATAACAATTTTTATTTTTATTGTAATTTGATTTTTATTTTTTAATGTAATTTAATTTTTTAATGTAATTTAATTTTAATATCTTTAATAAAATAGAAATAGTTTAATTTTTTATTTTACTTTAGTTTTTATAACAAAATGACATTTTTTATTTTTTATTGTAATTTGATTTTTCTTTTAATAAATTAAAACTTGAATAAAATAAAAGTTCTTGTACAAAAGTTCACCATTTTCATCAAAAAATAGAAATTACATAGCCACGAAGAGACAAAAAGCTAAAACACGGTCCAACTATTCCGATTTGGATACGAGCGAGATGTATGCCCGGTTCCACACCATCCATGACAAATTTACTTTGGTTGCTTATTTCTGATATCCATATTGTTGTGTATTCTACTCGAGAAAGGTCGACCTTTTGGTTTGCGCCTCAATTGTCTATCCGGCAACAGCTTATATGGTGCAAGTGATACCGACGGCCACTTACGTTCATCTGGGACTGGTGGGAATACGTGTCTCCACACGTTGTACATGTTTTCTAATTTATACACTTCGTCGACATAGCTTATGGGATCAAGACGGAGATTCTGACAAGCCGCAAGTACATGAGCGCATGGGTAACGAAGTGTATCAAATATCGCACAATCGCAGGTCCTATTTGTCAAGTGTACACGATACTGCCCACCAACAATACCTTGGTTCGGTCTGTCAAACTCCGTGACACGAAATCATAGGCTGTCGCGATCTGACACACTGTGTGCATGGTGTTGGCCCGTGCCTTCCCCTGTTTATTTCTTGTAAGACCTTTGGGCTCCATACATGGCCTCCTTGCATCTGCCCTCTATAACTCGCTGCTCGCTTCAAAAATAGTGCCGCTAAACGAAAATATGTCTTTCGCACAATTGATGTAATCGACAGATGACGGGTTCCTTTTAGAACAGAATTTATACATTCGGCCAGGTTTGTGGTCATATGACCATATCGTAGGCCGCCGTCGTATGCTTGTGTCCACTGTTCGAAAGGAATATTGCACAGGTAGTTTGCGCCTTCTTCGTTGTCTGAACGCAAACTCGCAAACATCTCCTGAAAGCGGTCCTTATTGATCTTGTACCCTGCCAATATAAGTTGATAGTGAATATTACATACCACTCTTCAATTGAGAATAAATTGAATATTACAAACAAAATTATATTAATAGATATTACATACCCATATCGGTCACTTGCCGTCGCTGACTTTTAGATCGATTTTGCCTGTAGTAGTTGGATGCAACATGCCTTAGGCAATATCGATGGCGTGTGCGATGCCACATGCTTCCCTAGCGCTCTATTGCGGCTAGTATTCCAGGGCCCCAATCTGATATAACGCATATATCAGGTTGGGGGCAGACATGCCTCCTTAACTTAGATAGGAAGAAGTCTCAGTCATCAGCTGACTCCCCCGGTGTTATTGTGAACGCAATCGGAAGGATTCTCCCACAGTCGTCTTGTGCCACAGCTAGCAATAATCGATGCTTATATCTACCATACATAAAGGCATCTCGACATAGCTTAAATGACCAGAACAGACGCTTGAACACTGCGCATCCACGGAGCAAACGATCGTTGTAGTACGCAGGTTCCGTTTCAAGGTCTGTTATGTCGCTCGACATATCTATCCAAAGACTGACACCACTGCCACACTTCATTATATGAAGCGTCCCACCGACCATGCAGCTTTTCTAACGCCTTCTGCTTGGCTATCCAAGCCTTTCTGTAAGAGGGTGTGTACCCCAATGGCTACGAATATTGCCAATTAAGGCCGGCACTATAGTCTTGGGATCGGCCTTCACCGTTGGGATTATTAAGTCAGCCAACATGTCTGAATCCATCTTCGGATGATCTTGTGTAACACCTGTCAACAAAGTACGTTAAATAATGCAACATTACATAATATTAGTATTATTCAAAAGCATTGAACACAAATTGGTACTGTACCGGCAAGACATGTATGTGGACCTTTGTACTTTTTGATCTCCCACAAGCTTGTCTTTTTCCTCAACGAGGCCATGATTTTTCATGAACATGTACCGTCTTGCACTGCATACTTCGCCTCATACTTATCGAGCTTGGATTTAACCACGTTGTAGTTAACCCGCTCTCGATCTCAGTATTGTTTCAATGCAGCAAGAAAAGTATTCTTGTTGGAAAACTGGTTACCAATTTCTAATTGGTCCGAATCCAACGAAGAACTTGTACGGTCACGCGTCCGGTGTGGTAACTCAGGAAACTCCAATGCATCATCTTGAGATAGATCGACATTATGCATGTGGGCTAGATGCGAGTACGCCCTGAATAGCGGATTTTTTTCTTCTTCGTCTAAATCGCCCTCAACATCTTCAGGTACAATTGGAACAGGCTCCGATTCAAAAATAATTCAACTTCTGCACCATCGAGCCCGGGCTCCCGAGGTGGATCCATATCGGATTTATCATCCGACCCTCCATAACCTGCAACAAATAAGGGCCCCTCGTCGGTGGATGTCGTGGGGAGTACATTATCCCTCCTTAAACATCTTTCGTAACGTTCCCAATCATATGTGGATTGCCAACCACTAGAAGCTGATGATGTCCCCTAATATGTATTTCTATCATCAGATATCGAAGGACGGATATGCATGTCCCATCCACCAATCGAGTGTCGTGCAGGGGTTATGTTTTCTATACTACCACCGAACACGGGCACTTCCGTGTTTTGCCTCCCACTAACAGAGTGTCGGCTTGGGGTCGTGTATTCCCCTCGAATAGCAGTAGATGTTGAGGTCGCAAAAATATCACTTGGAGATGAAAATTGTACATATACCTCGATATAAGGTGATCCACTAGCAAGATGAGTCTCCACCATTACCTCAAAGCTCCGAGGACCTTTGATGTCGAATGAGTCATATCTCACCGGATCAACCGAAGCGCAAATCTATACTTAATAGACTGAACTTTCATTGGCGTTGATCCGAATATTTTACGCCTAATTCTTTTGCGAAGTTCTACCAAATCGACGTTCCGATTAAAATTTAGTCGCGCTGTATTCTCCAATAAGAAAACAACACCATTTTCGGTGTCACAAACCTCACCATTGTAGTAAATAACAGTATTAATATGTTCACTCATTTTCAGTTTTTTTTCTTTTGCCTCAATTTCCCTTATGCAACATGAGAATGAAATTTGTCTGATTTATAGTCTAATTTTCCCGGAGACTACTGTAGCAAAAGAGCGTCCACATGAGAGCTCTTTTTAGTACTAATGTCGACAAGGCACCTCGCCGGAAGCGTTTTGGCCATCGCTTATTCAAAAACGTCTTTTCAAAATAATTTTTTGAGACTCATAGTAAAAGAACGCCCACGTGGAGCTCTTTTCAAGATTAATGTTGACAAAGGCACCTTCTTTGAAGCTTTTGGCCATTGTTTGTTCGTAAACGCCTTCTCAAAATAATTTTCCGGAGACTCATCAGAGTAAAAGAAAGCGTCTACTGAGAAGCCTTTTCAAGACTCATGATAATAAAGGCACCTCACCGAAAGCATTTTTAACCATCGTTTGTTTAGAAACGTCTTCTCAAAATTATTTTGCCACATACAACTGTCAAAAAAATTCAATTAATTTTTTGGGCTAATATATTTTGCCTAAAACCCTATATATATTTTTACCCTAGCTCAAAAACCATAGAATATCATACTATAATCGGACGGGGAGAAAGAGCAAAAATGCGTCCACATAAACGCGCTTTGCTGAGGTGACATAAAACGCGTCTCTGCAGCGTGCTTTTGTCGATATATCCCTCAAAACGCTACCGATTTAGACGCATTTTGAGGTGAAACGACCCTTTTCCATACATATTTTTTAAACTAAACCTTTTTCATAAAAAATTTATTTTTTTAGTATTTTTTAGTATTTTACCCTAATAACTAAGCTAGATTTGCGAAGAAGCTTTCAAGCTACGTGTATTATCTTTCCACCATCCATATTTTAATATATGAGTTGCTCATAAATTAATTTCAATATTTTAAAAATGACTTTTTTTTTGAATAATTTTTACTTATTATATTTTATACGCACACCTTTACAATGCAGGTCTACGAGTGTCATTCTAAGAGAAATGTAATCTGATTTCAATCTACACCTTCAGCCATCAGTTTTTTGCTTTTATCTAATAAACACCAAATCCCACATCGTTTCTAAACACGCAATACCATAAGCATCCAGAACTAAGCAAAACAAAATGTAAATTAAAAAAACTCAAAGAAAATTATGGTTCATCTCATCATACAATTACAAACTCAAATGCATTTCCCAGATCGACCAAAATAGATAAATAATCCCTAAAAGAGTCTATTAAAACACAGCTTCAATTATATCAGATCAAGCAAAATCAATAAAAAAAGAAACCCATTAAAAATGAGAAAGTGACAAGTGCAGCAAGCAACAGCTAAAGATTATTGGGATGCATAGATATGAACACCAATGGCGAGACAGAAGATGGTAATAAGACCAAAGTAGATAATAGCGTGAACGAGAACCGAAGCTCCACTGGTTTGCATGTTCCCGAACTCGACAACCTTGTTCTTACCAGGTATCTGAAACAACAGACCAGGACACAGTAATACGAACAGCACCGTCGCTACTAAAACAGGACCCCAATCTGCCATTGATTTGATCTTTCCTTCTTTTTTTCTTGAAAAGGAAGAAGAAAGGGGAAAGTAAAACGAGGACGAGGAAAGTTCTGGAAAAAGAAATGAAAATGAAGGGAGCTGAGATGGGATAGTAAAGGAGATCGGTGGGGAGCAACCACATTGGATCATTATCAGGTGTCGGACATGTGCGTGAAAACGTGTGAGTTTCCTCTGCCGTTTGTTTTCTAGTGCCGACGGCTACGATTGTCTTGGGTAACTTAAAGTAGAAGTATTTTAATTAAATAATTGTTAATTTTTATATTTGAAATAATGCTAGAATATACGATTTTAGATTTTTAAAATTTATTTATTATTAATGACCATTCGTAGTGTTTTTTCTTTTTGTGGTAAGTAACAAAAACAAGAAAGAACTAAGGTGTCCAGAACTTCGTGCAGTGGGTGGTTGCTGGCCGAGCAGCCAAGCAATGCACTGTTGATGTTAGAGTGTGGCGTCGTTGCTCCATCGATAGTTGAAGTTTCCATTGAACCTGTATTTACTCAAGGAAGAACTTATCCCATGTACTCTCGGAGTGACATATTGTATGCACAGCACATTGAGTTTTCGCTGTATCTCTCGAACCAAAAGTAGTTTGCAGTGAACTTTGGATGTATTCGTGTAATAAGCTGCAAAATATAAGGGGAAAGGTGCGTAGCCCATTAGCGTCGTTTCCACTTCATAGATTGATGTGTTTCTATTCCGCACTATGGATATGACCAGCATAAATGGCATTATTGTTGTAGGGAGCGTTCTTGTGCCAATTAGTTCAACAGAATGATAAGGGCTGGAACTCGATTCATCTATTGCGCTACAATAGAGTCGTTCATGTGTAGCAATATATAGTATTCCCGGTGGCATTTTTGGATTTTTTTGTATCACTGATAGTGGGTTCGGTGTATTATTAGAGAAATACTGCATTTCGATTCATATGTGCCAGAGGGTTATGATCCAACCATGAATCACTACTTTGTATCCCAAGTCCTTTATGTCGTAATCGTTTATCCATACAGCAATCCATTCTCGAATGTCTGATATCTCCATAGCATTTATTCGAACGGACTATGGGGTACCAAACCAAATGGTTCTAGTCAACGAACATGTTCTGAATAGATGGTCTACATCTTCCGGTTGTTCAAAGCAGATGATGCAAAGGAGGATAACGGGGATATGGCACTTCCGTAATTCCTTTCGAAGAGGTAAAATGTTGAGCCACAGTTTCTAGAGAAAGAGCAGTAACTTTGGGAGGGATTTTGATCTTCCATAAGGCTTTCCAATTGATTTTAAAAGGCGGCCTCATTTCAGTCCGCCATTTTTGTGTAGAAAAGTTGTGTTTCCAGACATACCTGTCATGTCAAGCAAGGATGGAGAAACTCCAAGAGTTGAGTTCTGTACTCCATAATTCAGCACCTAATCGTTCATTAATGAGAGGAGTGTTCTAGTGTCCATGAGAAGTGTCAGTAATTTCAATGGTGGGGAATCTGGCACTTGTTGGTTTGGGTATTGGCGGAGGGCCATTCCGTTGTTGAAGATGGATACATTGCGTCATGTCCATATCTAGATGTCTAATCCTTCGAGGCATATTTCTCGACCTTTGAGGATGTTTTTCCAAGTCCAGAAGTCAAATGGTCGTGTCTATACCTTTGAGATCTTGTGAGTAATTGCCATGCTTGTTTGCATAATAGTGCGTCATTCAATATGTCAGCTTGAGAGATACTCAGTCCCCCTTTTTGTTTGGGCCAACATAAGTGATTCTAACTGTACATATGTAACTTTTTATAGTTGGTATCTTGTCCCCACCAAAAGTCCCTGATGATTTTCTCTATCTTGTCAATGATTATCTTGGGTGCCTTGGTACAGAATAAAGAGTAACTCGGTGTAGTTGCCAATGTGGATTTGATTAATACTAGTTTACCCGAAGGAGATAAAAGTTTTGGTTTCCACCCAGTAAGATTCTGTTGCCTGCATTCCAATATGGGCTAGAAATATTTTTTGTGATTTACCTTACCATATTTGCTAAAGAAGATCTCAGACTTGGTGTGATTGATTGACAACCCTGAAAATTTACAATATGTATTCAGTATGTCCTTTAATGCTCTGGCTGATCGGATAGTGGCATTAAAGAAGAAATACGAATCATTGGCAAATAGAATATGGTTCACTAGTGCATAGTTTTTTGTGGATTCGAATGCCTGGAACTTGGGCTTTTTTATTTAAATAATCCAAAAACTTAATTAAGTATTAAAATGATCTATCTTTTTAATTAAATATCAAAATGACTTGAAATCTATAGTAAAAATTAGTGAGTCAAATTATATGGCGTCACTAACTTGCCACGTCAATAATGAACATTAAGAAATTAATTTTTTGGTGGAGCAATGTAAAATACGCCACCTATAGTATAAATACTATAGAAATATTGTAAGTTCTAGAAAAATAGTAGACTTCAAAACAATTTTCTATTTTTTAGTGGAGCCAATTTAAATGTCGCCACCGCACTGCACTTCTACACCTTTCTTTTACTTTTTATTAACTTTTGTCTTTTCTTTAAATTTTTTTCTTTTTTAAGTTTTATATTTTTCTTATTTTATTTTATTCTTTTGTTATTAATTTTAAAATTTTTTGAAATATATATTTGAAATGTTTTATAATATATATTTTTTTAAAATTTTAAATATTATTTTAAATTATTTTTAAATTTAGTTTTAAAATTATGTCTTATAAATTTTAAAATATATTTTTGAAATTATTTTTAATTTTAAATATTATTTTTAAATATTAAATATATTTTAATAATATTTAAACATTTAAAATTTTTAAATAAAATTTTATAAAATTCTTTTAAAAGGTTTAAATATCTTTAAAATAATTTAAAAATCATAATTTAAAAATTCTTATAAAATGGGGGACTTTAAAAACAATTTTCCAATTTCTGGTGGAGTCAATTTAAATGGCGCGACCAGAACACCCTGCTTCTATTTTTTTTTTTTAAATTTGTTTTTTTACTTTTTTTAACTTTTTCATTTCTCTGACATTTTTTATTTTTATTTTTGTCTTTATCTTTATTTATTTATTTATTTGTTTTTATTTTATTTTTATTATTAATTTTAAAAATTTAAAATGTATATTTGAAATGTTTTATAATATATATTTTTAAATTTTAAATATATATTTTTAAATTATTTTTCTAAATTTTAAATACTATTTTTAAATTATTGTTTAAAATTTAAAATTTATTTTTAAATATTAAATATATTTTAATAATATAAAACATTTAAATATTTTAAAGATATGACCTTTAAAAGTTTATTATTAGTTTTATAAATATTTTAAATGTATATTTTAATTTGTTTTATAATTTTTTAATTATGATTTTTAAATTATTTTAAATTATGATTTTTAAATTATTTAAAATATATTATTTTTAAAGATATGACCTTTTAAATTTATTATTTGTTTTATAAAATTTTAAATATATATTTTAAATATTTTTTAAAATTTAAATATAATTTTATAAATTATTAATTTTAAAATTAATTTTAAAGGTATTAAAACGTTTTTAAATTAAATTTAAAATTGTAAGAATTAATATTTTATTTGGTGGAGCCATTTAGAATGGCTCCATCACTTTATAGTGTATTTTTTTAATATAATAATTTAATATTTAATATTTTATTTTGGTGGAGCCATTCTTTATGGCTCCACTTCTTGGTTCTCTACCATATATAGAATGGTGAAATTATTGTGTTCACTAGAGTTAAAAAAATCTATTCAAGATGAATAATGAGGTGTTTTTGGTGTATGTAATTTTTTATGGTGAAATTATAGAAAGTGATATTGGTTGTGTATTTCAAGGTCGGCAAAGAGTAGGTTTGCGATTCAAAAAAAATGTGGAGCTAGCAGAAATGAAAAGGAAGATCAGTGCGAAAATAGCTATCCGTTGTGGAAGGGCGATGTCCAAATTATTTTACAAGTTTCCAGTCTCTACAGATCCGTTCAAATTTTGTGAGATGCAGCTGTTAGATGATGATGACTTAGGCACTATGATGGAAATATGGTGGCCGATTGGGAGCGAGAACTTCCAACCAGTTGAATTATTTGCCGAGTTAGCAGACTTAGAACCTGTTGAGAATGTTAGTCCAATAAGTCAACATCACGAATTTGAATTTGATCTTAATATTGGATGGACAGACCAATTAGAATGTGAAGGGACATCACAGATGCCCAAAAATTCTAATTGTGGTGGGAGTTAGTATAACAACCTTACCCCCGGTCCCCGTTTACAAATACATCCAAATGTGATAATAAGCACAGAGGCAAATGTCAAAGAAATGACCAATAATGGTGAAGATTCTGATCAAGACGTTGAAGATTTTAGTGACCTCGATGTTGATGAGGTTCTGAACGATATCGATGATGAAGGCCAGGAAGAGGTTGAAGATGTTCACGGCCCTTCATTCAGTAACCCAAGTCGTGGCATTATTTTACGAAATAAACCTGGGGGCGACATGTTGAACGTAGATCCAGATGCAGCGTATGCATCCAAGTTGAGTACGCCGATATAGTACCTGCTCATAGATTCGTGATAAATTCACAGTTCGAGGAGTTATTCGTTGGGCAACAGTTCGAGAACAAGGCGGACTGTGTGTTTGCCATCAAACAATACAGTATGAAGTTGTCGATTGATTACAAGGTTGTCAAATCTACACCGACATTATATGTTGGGAAATGTTAGAGAGCCGGCGATGGGTGTGGTTGGCAAGTTCGAGTTGCATTTATATAGAGGACTCAACAGTGGCAAATACGAAAATTAGAAAGTGGTCATACATATAGTGTCGCACGTATGTCTCAAGACTACCGAAAATTGGATGCCAAAAGTATTTGCAACTGCATCATGCGACTAATAAAAGATAGTCCAATCATTCCTGTGTCAACATTGATTACAGATATGCAAGATCGATTTCAGTATAGAGTTTCGCATAGGAAAGCGTGGTTGGCGAAACAAATGGCTATGCAACAATTGTACCGCGACTGGGATGAGTCATACAATGAACTTTAGGGTTCAATTTCAACGATGGTGGAGTACATCCTAGGAACTATCGTGGACTTGCAAACGTTGCCTTATAGAGGCCCTAATGGACAATTGGAACCGGGGAAAAGAGTTTTTCGTCGACTGTTCTGGACTTTCGATCCATGTGTTAAAGGCTTCCCCCACTGCAAACCACTAGTGCAAGCTGATGGAACATGGCTACACGTAAATACTTCTGATTGTGGTTGCATAAGATGGTAACGGAAATGTACTACCAATCGCTTTTACCATCGTGGAGTCTGATAACTCCGAATTGTGGGCGTATTTCATTCAGAACTTACAGAGACATGTTGTCAGGCAAGACAACATTTGCATTATCTCTGACAGATCTAAAGGTCTTGTTGCTGCGATTCGACAATCTGAGGTTCCATGGAAGTCCTCTATTGTATTCGTCACATCGCTGTCAATTTCCACAATTAGTATAAGAACAAAGACTGGAGCAAACAAATTGTGAACATGGGTAAAAATATCGTATTTAAATTCGTATTTGTAATTATTTTGAGTCCATTTCCTAATTCGAATAGTAACATAACTTAAAATTGGAATACATACGTAAGATACGAGCTGGAAGCACACCGTTTTAGGCATAAGTTGGCGAGGTTAAAGACTGATATGGCCGGGTCCAATCCTTCTCTCAACAGTGGTTAGGTAGCATGGAGCCGTGGCAATGGGCTTAATGTTTTGACGAACGGTACCGGTATGGTCAAATGACAACTAACCTCGTTGAGGCCATTAACTCCGTCTTAAGGCGTACGCGTCACTTGCCAATATCAGCGGTTTTTTCAGCCACATTTTATAGGCTAGCAACCTTAATGCCAAAAATGGGGTTGAAACAAGCAAAACAATTAAAGGCAAGACACGTGTACGTCGAAAAAAATTAGGTATGCCATGAAAGAGAACGCTCAAAGGGCTAGGTCGATGAATGCAGAACTATATTCTCGAAATTTGGAAACTTTTTGAGTGACAGAGTATATCGGTCACCGGTCGGGGATCCCGCCACGGTCTTACGGAGTTGATCTCTGAAACAGGCGATATGAGTGTGGGATGTTCCAAACACTATGTTATCCGTGTGCGCATGTGGTTGCAGCGTGTGCTACCTACTGTTTGAATGCCGAACAATATATCGACGATGTGTACACACTTGAATGTACGTTGGGTATTTGGGGTAACGAGTTCCTCGTATTAAGGGATGTATCAACATGGGAAGTGCAACCGCCTGTGTTCGAGATGTTGCCAGATCGGTCACTACGTAGGAGAATCAAAGGTAGACCGACAACAATGAAGATTCAAAATGACGTGGATATAAGAGAATAAGTCGATCCAAAACGTTGCACCATATGTAGAACAGTTGGCCACAATCGGAGCAAATGTCCCCATGGAAACATCTACACTGGTCAATCTTCACGGTCTGAAAGAAATTAAATGTTGTACCTGATGTTTGCATTTTATGATCTCTTAGAAATAAAGTTTGTATTATTTAGTGTTAAGTTTTTACTTAAAATTAACAGTTGCAACTTTAAATACTTTAAAACATATTATAAATTATATAAAAAAAATACTAATATATAAGTTGTGGAACCCTAAACTAATATAAGAAATATTACATAACACTTGAAATTTACATAACTTAAGATTGGAAAGAACCGGGAGTGGTATCGTCATTCGGGGTATAGTAATTTACGGGCCTTAGTTGACGGGGTGGACGTTGGGGTGTACTGTACACATCAGGAAGATCGGTAGCTGGATCGAACGTGGCCTGAGGCGGGGTGGAGTACATGTTATTACCAAACATATCAAATGATATCGGTGACTGTTCTGGGTGAAATGAACTCGAACCGCCTATGTCTGGGTGATATGAACTTGAACCACCTATGTCTGGGTGATATGAACTTGAACCGACAATGTCCAAGTGATTTGAACTGCTCTGCGACTCATCACAAAAAGTGTCAACACATTGGTCCGATGTGTTCAAAAGTTGGTCCTCCGAGTTTGGCTCCTCCATATGTTGATCCTCTAGCTCCCTTATAGGTTGATTTCCACGTCTGTAGTCGTGACCCGGTACTATCATAAGTTATCCACCATATAAATAAACACACCATCGAGTCATGTACCACTGCATGTATTCAGTTGAGGGACTAAAGTCAAACATGCATGAGTGCATCTCAGGCCGCCTGTCCTACCGGGCATTCCATAGTGCTACAAAAGATTGATGATCCACGCTCCAAGCTGTTGTATTTTCCCCCTCATAGTCTTACCGTGGACTTTATCAAATTGTTCTGGCTCGACCGGTACAAATTGTCTACACCTAAATTGTCGCATAACTCGATCACCGTTGTACCACTCAATGGTTGAAAAGTTGAGCACCGGCGTGTTAATGCACCACATATGGGCTTCAGCGTGAACTCACTGAGGAATAATGGTTGCAATGTTCATTGCAGAATACGACATCCACAAGAACTACACAATATAACATAATGAGTCAAGTCACATCACATACTGCAAGTGGATAAGTTAAATCAACGTTACTTAAACCATATAAATATATATTACTTTCTCTCCGGCATACACCTCTATCATTTGGCAGTGAATTATTAATGTTTGGCTCGCACCAATTCCCGGAGACGTGGCCCATCTGAAACTAAAACAAACACGTTAGTAGTCAAACTTTGGAAAATATTATCCACATTTATGAGTCGTTAAATGTTAAGTATAATTTTGTTTTTACCTATTTATAAGTGACCACGAATATGGTTGGTACCTAACAGCCGCTAGAAATAGCATCCTGTATAAAGCCCAAGATTGTAGCAGAACCAGACAACCAGCCATGTTACTAACCCCATGTTTTGTTGCTCGGCAAAGCTCATAGTACAATGCAGCCAACACTGCCGATCCCCAACTATAACTACCAGCATGAGAAAAATCCTCCAATAGAGGCAAGTACTTTAAGTGGACCCTATTAGACATGTTGTTTGGCATAAGTACCCCGATCAACTGCATAATATAGGCTCGCGCAGCACATATCACCTCGTACTCAGTGGCAGTCCTCGATAACTCCTTAAAATTTGCTCTCAACCATTTCAATGTCAAGCATGTCAAATTCCGTTCCCCATCATTAGAGGACCGTCCAAGCAATCTGTGGCATAGTACTGAAGGTTCCAACACATTGCTTCGACCCATGACCACAACACCGTCAACTCGTAACCCAAGTTGCATAGCGACGTCTTCTAATGTGATAGTGCACTCTCCGCACGACATAATAAAAGTGTGGGTATCCGTACACCATCGCTCAACCAAGGCGGATATTAAGTTTGCCCTCAGGTCAAACATCTAGATCAATGCAACGTCCCCAATTCCCGCCATCTGTAAGTATGGCATGATTTTCTCATCCAGATCGTACTTGGGGAAATAAAACCGTGAGCTCAAAACCCGATAACCATCCTGTATGGTAAATTTTTTATAAAAATATGATAAATCAATTATCTATATAATTTAAACATAAAATTATATATTGAAGACTAAAATTGAAAGGTTGAGAAAACAAAAACATCACACTTATACTATACCAACGTTGCCATTCTAAGTATTTTTATTTAAGTTAAATTAAATAAGTAATAATATATTAATAATAGAATGAAGATTTGTCATAAAATATTAATCATAGTTAAGCATTAAAACTAACGGCAACTATATAACAACAAAAAGTACATAAAAATAATAATAATTGTACAAGCCCAATTTTGGCCCGGGCTTACAAGCCCAATCAAACCGCAAGCCCGGGGCCCATTAACAAAACTAAACCCAAAACAAAAAAACCAGGCCCAAATGGCCCAAAACCAACCCAACTTTCAGCCAAAACAGAAAAAAACAAAAACCCTAGCCCCTTTTGCCTCTGCGCCGAGCCTGCCCTCTGACCGGCAGTCCTGTCCCCGACGTGCTCCGCCCATAGCCTGCAAAACAAAAACACGCCACAGCCACAGCCACAGCAAAGAGCAGGAATCAATTTGTCTTCTTTATTCAACTTTGGCTATAAAGCCACAAAAAACCATTGTAAAAGGAGGAGTTTTTTTTTGGAGAGAAAAATGGAGAGAAAATCATAGCGGAAGTGGATTCTTTCGAATTCAAAAGAGAGAAAAAGAACATTCAGAAATCAAAAACCAAACACAAAGGTTGATTTCATTACTGTTATTAACTACTGCTCTTATTTATTTTTCATTTCTATTTTTATTTTTATTTTTAAGATTTTTTTTAAACTAAATCGAAAAAGGAGAAGAGGAAGACCTACCTGAACCCCGCGGCACGTCGTCGGAGTCTCCTCTCCGTCGTCGGAGCCGAAATCGAAAGCAAAAAAGGGGGATTTTTGGATTAAAAAAAACGAATACTGAGAAATCAAAAACAAAAGAAATTTCAGAAGGTTTTTTTTCATTTTATTTTCAGTTATTTCAATACTAGCTTTTTTTTATATTACTTTTTTTTTGAAACGTTTAAAAAACGAATATTAACAAAAAAAGGGAAAATGAACTTACTCGAGCTCTCAAACTGCTGTTGTTGGGCGATCCTCGCCGTCGTCGAGCTTATTGAGAAAGGGATATCGAAAGCCCTCTCCCCTTCGTTTTCGGACGCCGAACGACGAGGCTTCACAGAGGCTTCGAAGGAGGGCCTAAAAATCTAGCCTTGAGCATCGCCGGCCACCGATTGGTGGTGGCGCGGTGGTGCGACGAACGGCGTGAGAAGCCCGACCGTCGGGCACAAATGAGGAAGAGAGGAAACTTTTCCTCTGCTTTCGTTTTTGAAACGAAAAAAGGGGGGGCCTTAGGGATTTGTTTTAGGCTCTTTTGGCTTGGGGAATTGAAGAAAATAAAGATGGGGTTATGGGTAATTAAAGCTGCGTCGGTTGGGGTGTTGGGGACCGTTCATATCTCTTCAATGGGGTATTTGCAAGATAAGTCCCTCCCCTTTGCGGCGTCGCCCAATTGAATCCCCTTTTACTTTCCTTTTTTTTAATTTATGCCCCATCATTTTGCTGCGTTTTTCAATTTAGTCCATACCTGGTCTTTTGAAGCGTCACATAATCAAAGGGTTGGGTTATTTACTCGTTTAGTCCCCGTAAGTCTGCGCGCATTGCAGATCGATCCTCATCCTTTCTTTTATTTTCAAATTTAACCCTAAAATCCCATTTTAATTTCAATTCAATCCTTTTTTTTAAGTTGACTCGCAATTTTTGTACATTTATTATCATTATCACTATATTACTACATCATTATTATCATACTATACTATTATTATTATTTTATTATTATATTATTACTACTATTATTATTTTATTATTTTATTTCACTACTAGTATCATTTGCATTTCTATTAACACGTATTTATTTACATTTTTACTATTGTTTCGCTTTTATCACTACTATAATTATTACTATTATTATTATTATTTAGTATTTGTATCATTATATTATTATTATTATTATTATTTCTATTGTTATTTCGCTACCATATCATTATCATCCTTATTATTTTTATTTTATTATTGCTATTGTTATTACTATTATATTATTAACATATTATTATTTAATTTTTATTACACATTTTTACTTTTATTATTATTACTATTATTATTATTATTATTATTTGATTGTATTTAGTATTGTTGGTACTATACTATATTTAACATTATTACATTTATTATTAATATTAATATTATGATTACTATTATTATATTTATTACTTTATTCAATTATTGATTTACTTTATTTTACCTTACTTACTTTTCATATATATATATATATATATATATATATTATTTCTATTATCATTATTGTCATTATTGTCATTATTTTACTACCACTTGTATATATATATATTTGTTTTTCTTTTGTGTGTTATTTATTCCTTTTGTGCTTTCTATTATTTTCATTATTTGCCTTGTCAAAATGCTACTATTTTATTATCATCCTTACTCATATGTATATGTGTATGTGTTTTCATGTTCTTTTCACATATAACATCGTGTTTTCATATTTTCACGCTACTTTCCTCGATGCCTTATTTTTATAACGACCAATATCCCAGATTAGTAATTCGAGAAAATCAAGCCCTAACTTACTGGGTTCTGGTTTCTTCTCGTCTAAAGGCTAAACAACGGGATATCTCTTTTGAGGTTGCAATTTTAAAACAAAATACTTAATCTCGAAAATTCGAAATGTCTTGCCCTAACTTACTGGACTCGACACCTAGATAACTTCGAGATAAGTTTCTTCTCTTCCAAAATAGATGCAATATTCTTAATTTGGATTTTCAAAAAACGAGCCCTAACTTCATCGGGTTTCGATTTCTCGATTCAATAAATGACTAATATCCTCTTCAAAAATAGAACCAAGTTTTAAAAGGAGCTTAGTTTCGAGTCTAAAGTATTACGCCTAACTTCATCGGACGTGATACTTTTTCCCTCGAAATAAGAGAGTCTTAGCGCCCCTTCCAATTCCTTCTGTGTTTTGGAAATAAAAAGTATCTATCTTCAAACCATTTCAAAGTTTTCAACATTAGACATCAATCAATCGCTTTGGTACCGATTTTGGGCGTGTCGAGGGTGCTAATCCTTCCTCGCACGTAATCGACTTTCAACCCGCTTTCTCAAAGTTCGTGGACCAAAAAGCACTGCTTTTAGTAAATTAAATGTTTTATTAAAACAAAGGTGATCCGATCACACCAAATAAAGATCGGTGGCGACTCTTTTCCTTTTCTTTTTTCAAAATCGAGTCGATCAAGTCTGCCATCGCTTTCATCAAAAATGGTTACGACACCTTGGCGACTCCACTCGGGGACATGAGGGTCAAGCCATAGATTGATTGATTTTTGTCCTTTTAATTAAAATGGTTTTAGAAAATCATGCTTCTTTTAATGCACCTTCAACATTAGCCTCGTAAATACTTTGGCATTGCATTGCATGACCGCTGTGGTCACACCTTTAAGTGGGAGCGAAGCTATGCCTTCGTGAGGTTTTCACCTCCGCATGGGCTAGTGGATCGCTTTAATACATCCGCACCTATGTCTCCGTGAAGTTTTCACTTTCGCATGGCCATAGGGAAATGTATTCCCTCGAACCGAACTCGGTCTCAGATGAGCCTATAATGGGTGAGGATCGAGGAATCACGGTTCGGTACCTCAAACTTTAGAACTAAGTCGCATATAGCAAACCCTAAGAGCCCACCTTAGGTAGAGCCATGGCAAACCTTAGTGGTCACCCAGATAGGCGCTTGCTTATTTTACTTGCTTTATATTCCATGGTACTAACTTTTGTGTTTCTTTCTTTTTGTGCATATCATTTCATATTTTAAAGAGACATCGATTCACTGTCTGCTTCGAGTTGGGAAGTTGGTTATGGAAAGCGAATTCCTTGATAAAGTAGAAGACAATGCGTCGTCCGCATATGGTCGAGCAATGCCAAATAGAAAAGGAGATAGCTTAGTCGAAGGGTATGTGTCGAGCTACTAACTTCACCAATATCGTTGTCATGCGTAACGAGCTCTAGGAGTTGAAAGAAATTTAGACTCAGTGGGATGATGAAGCGAAGCAATTGTTCTATGGTACTTACTACGACCGCCTTACCCGCTGAGGTCAAAATAGACAAGCACCGTTCCGAGCAATGACCCGATTCTCGAATGCCGCTTATAGTGCTTTCTCCTTCGAAAAAGTGGATCTGGTTTCCACAGTAGAAGAGTATACGACCTTGCTATATTGCCCTAGAATTCAAGTTGACAAAGCTTATTCCAAGCGAAGAAGTTGATAAATATCACCGGAATGAGCGAACAGTGGGTCCTAGCTAGAATGCAAAAGAAGGGCGAGGGTAAATGCATACCCTGGATATGTTTGAGAGACCTGATCCTGGCCCATCCCGACACGAAGAAAAGATGACATCTTGGCCTTGTGTATTTATGGCCCTGTAATCTTCCAAAGCTTTAAGGCACATTGATGAAGTAGTTATTGATCTATTCAGCCGATTGGACAAAGGGGTTACACCCGTTCCTGCCATCTTAGCCGAAACATTCAGATCCTTGACTGTATGTTAGAGAAGAGGTGAAGGCAGGTTTATTGGATGTGCGCAGCTGTTATTGGCTTGGTTCCATAGTCACTTTTGGAAAATAGAGAAAGTGTCTTGCCGGTTCATGTCAGAAAAGTACTCCCCGCTAGAAAAGGTAGCAACTACGCCTAGAAGAGAGGATGTGTCCGAAGAAAATTGGATCGCACTCTTTCAAAACCTTCAAGAGGACGACATCGAGTGGAAGGCTCCTGGATGATTCCCGACGTGATCCTTTATCGCTATGAAGCTTTGACCGGGTTCCCTATTAGAAATTTGGGTGCCACCGCCACGCCTTTGCTGGTCCTAAGACAAGATAGTTCAAGACAGCTTTGTACCAACGACATACGGCTAGCTCAATGCGAGTTCTCATATGAAGGGGGAAGATATAAGAAAAGGGTTACAGAGATTTTTAGTGCCTGGAATCAGATTCACAGAATGAGAAGATTATCTACAGGCCCGAGGATGACCACAGGATACATTGAATGGAGGGCTAGGAGAGTCAATGATAACATTCCTGAGCCAAATCCAAAAGGCACCCGATCGAAAGAAGAATGCATGCCGTGGTCCCGCTGAATTAGAGATTGTGAAGCAAGATTTTGAACGGATGAGTTCTGAACTCGGGAAAATGATAGAAAGGTTGGAAGAAGAAAAGATGTTCCTCCAGTTAGAAGTGGACTCACGAAATTAGAGGTCGAGAAACTCAAAAAGAAAAATAGAAGGTAGAAGAAGACCGAGATAACTTGAAGACGAGTACAAGAAGATGCGCTGACGATAAAGAATGCGGATTAGGGAAAACTTTGGGCAAAGGCAATAAGAGGTCAAGGAAAGAGCCAAAGTTAGCAGCTTGGGAGAAAAGTTTCATGAAATACTGACGTAAAAGGAAGACTTAGAAAGGAAGGACGAAGATCAAAAGAGAAAAGGGATTAGAAGCTAGAATAGCCGAGCTTGGGCGATCTCTACACCACTATCGAAGTTGAGACTCGGAAAGCCAAATAAAGTCAAGCCCTAATGAATAGAAGAAATGAAAGGTAGGGTTGAAGAGTTAGAATCGGCATTACATAGTAGCGAGCTCCGGATTGAGCTTCTGGAAACGAGAGAAAGACGTTGGGAGGAGGAGCTTTGCCATTCTTGCGAGCAAGTTCGAAACCGGGACTACCTTATGGGAGAAGCAATAATCTAGATTCGAGAAGTAGCTGGTCACCTACAGACTTTGGCTGAGGAGGCTGACATATTGGGCATGAGATATGGGCTACCATCGGGTCATGATGAAGAGCTAATCTCTCTGCTCAAAAAAATCAAAACCTTAGGTCTTAGGGCGAGAACATATTTGTAATCTACTTTATGTAAAGGGTTTTGCCTTCTAATAAAGTTTTCTAAAATGAAGTTGATCAGAATCGATGTCTTCTTCTTGTATTCATGCATCTGCATTACATCATATTACATGCATTAAAGTTTATAAAAAGAAGCCTAATTGGTTAAGATTAATAGAGAAACAAGAGAGAAGAAAGAGGAAATCTGGGAACTGAACATTACTACGGGACTCGTGCTAAGATAAAGAAAATGGATCAAAGATTTGAACAATTTCAGAAGGAGATGCAAGAACAGATGCAGGAGCAAATGATGAAACTCCAAAGAAGATATGATAGAACGGATGCAAGAGTCCCAAAACAACATGATAAGCCAACTGGCACAACTATTGGCCAATGAACGAGGAAAGGCGCCGCTGCTAGTTCAGGGAATAATGACGACCACTTACCCTCCGGATTTGCCCCGCCAAATACCCAAGCACCACCGTAAATATGTCCCCAAAGGACGCTTTTGTTATCGTGCCACAGTGCGTGTTGAGACCGCAATGCCGCCAAGACTTCCCATCGGTTCGTGCACTAATCCTCGAGAAGGTCCGGCTAACCCTATAGTCCCGATTTTGATGAAATGGCTGAAATGGATAAGGCAAAACGAACCTTCCTGCATAACCCGAGGATCGTTGCAAATGGTTAGAAGAAAAGTTTAAAGAAATAGAGATCACGACCATCGCTACGGGTAGACGCTAAAGACTTGAGCCTAGTCCTGCACCTCATACTTCCGCCAAAGTTCAAGACCCCATTTTGAAAAATACAATGGGACCAATTGCCAAAAAGCGCACATCACAATGTTCTCGTCGACGGATGGCGGATATGTTAACAACGATCAACTGCTTATTCATTGTTTCTGGATAGTTTGGTAGGGTCAGCGCCAAATGGTACAATCAGCTCAGTCGTACCCAGATCAAGTCATGGAAGGACCTAGCACAAGCCTTCCTGAAATAATACGGGCACATAGCCGATATAGCTCCTGATCGAATCACGCTCCAAAATATGGAGAAAAAGCCAAACGAAAGTTTCAGGCAATATGCCCAGCGGTGGAGGGAAGTAGCCACACAAGTTTAGCCACCGCTCCTAGAAAAAGAGACAATCATGCTGTTTGTCAATACGTTGAAAGCTCCCTTCATCAATCACATGCTTGGAAGTGCCACTAAAAGTTTTTCTGATATTGTGCTGTCAGGGGAAATGATCGAGAATACAATCAGAAGCGGTAAAATAGAGGCTGGAGAAAGTACTAGAAAGACGGTCCCGAAGAAGAGGAAGAGTGATATAAACAACATAGGTAAAAGTTATTCAAAACCTATTACTGTGAGCCAGCCAAGGACTGTGACCCCCGATCATCAGAGCCCCTTTAGACAGGAGTCCAACACAAGACAAAATACGGAGAAAATCTAATTCATGCCTATCCTAGTCCCATACAAAGAAATGTATCAGAAATTATTTGACGCACACATTGTCTCCGCCCATTACTTAAAACCCTTGCAACCCCCGTACCCTAAGTGGTATGATGCGAACGAACAGTGCGAATACCATGCAGGAATCGTAGGGCATTCTATAGAGCACTGTCTCGCTTTTAAGAAACTAGTGGAAAGACTCATCCAGATGGGAGTTATAGAAGTCGATGACACCTCTTGCAAGGGGCACCCACTACCTAATCACGGGGTCAACATGATAGGTGAAGATACGAGAAGAAGAGTTAAGAGGGATATTTTCGATGTGAAAACCCCAATGAAACAGGTCTGGAAGGAAATGATAAAAAGGGGATTGGTTGTGACATGTCCAAGGGGAAAACATGAAGAAACACGAAAAGGCTGTGAATTTCATAACTTGGAAGGGCACGGAATCCAAAGTTGCACTGAGTTCAGAATGCTGGTACAGGCGCTGATGGACAATAAAGAGTTAGAATTCTTTGAAAGCAATAAAGGCCGAAAAGAGGGAAACATCTGCACGTTGGAGGATGGGTTAGTAGCAAAAGCCTCGGAGGCGAGCTATTCTTTAGTCACCATCTTACGATCAAAGGGCGATGGAGTAAAAATAAATCCAAAAATCGTGATTCGAAAGCCTACTTCTTTTTCATCTGAAGACAACCAAAAGACTTTCGGGGGTTATAACTACAACGTGATGATTCCTGAAAAGGGGGGTCCGTCCACAAAAGAGAGCTAGGAATATCCTAAGATCGTGATCCGAAAACCTACAGCCTTTTCATATAAGGATGACAAGAAGGTCCCCTGGAACTATAACTGCAATGTGACGATTCCTGAGAAGGAGGTTCGCCTAACACTACAAAAAGAAAACCAAGAGGAAGGCTCCTACATCGCCAAGAAGGGAAAGCGCCACGACCTGTCAAACACAAGAACGGAGCACTCAAAAGGGAAAAACTTGATGGGCGAACAAAAGAAAGAAAAAGGGACCAAGTAAGAGACACATATAAACGAGCCAGTGAAGGAGGAAGAAGCTAGAGAATTCTTAAAGCTTTTGAAGCATAGTGAATACAGTGTCGTAGAGCAGCTACATAAACAGTCGGCTCGTATATCGGTGCTAGATTTACTATTAAGTTCTGAAGCATACCAGAACGCTACCGATGAAGGTATTGAATGAAACTTATGTTGCAAATGATATAACAGTTAACAAGCTGGATCGCTTGGTTAGCAACATATGTGCTGATAACTTCATTTTCTTTAACGATGATGAGATCCCTCCGAGAGGTACGGGTTCCATCAAGGCTCTCCACATTACCACGCTAAGTGCAAAGGATACACATTACCGTGGGTACTAGTCGATAATGGATCAGCCAATGTTCTACCACTATCGACATTGAATCGACACCCGCTGATAGTTCACACATGAAGGCCTGTCACAACGTAGTAAGGGCATTCGATAGAACTGAGAGGAAAGTCATGGAAGGATCGAAGTACCTCTTTTAATCGGACCGTGCACATATGAGGTGGACTTTATTGTGATGGATATCCCACCGCCTTATAACCGCTGTGGGAGACCTTGGATACACTCGGCAGAGCAAGGTGCCTCATCGCCGCACCAAAAGTTAAAATTAATCTCGTAGGGCCGTCTAGTGACCATAAATGTCAAGAGGACATCATCGCAATCGTAACAAACAAAGGCACCCTATTTAGAAGCCAACGATGAAGCGGTGAGTGTTCCTTCCGTTCTTTGAATTTGTCAACGCAACATTCGTCATTGAAGGAAACAAGATCCCAAAGGTTTCAATTATCCAAAACCACAAGAATGGGTTTACAATTAATGGTCAAAACGGGCCGCACTGGAAGGGACTAGGAAGGTATCTCCAAGGAGGAATCGAAGTCCCGAGATTGAAAGAAAAAAGAGACTTCTTTGGCTTAGGATTCAAACCGAATGCCAAGCAAAAAAAGAAAGAGTTAGAAAAGAAGCAAGAAAGAAGGAAAGCACGTTTGAGTGGAAATGAGATTAAATGGGAACCGATGATAATTCCTCATATTCGTGAGACCTTTGTATCAGGAGGGGTTATCCATCCGGGACGTGAAACACAAAATAGAGAAATCGTGCATGTCAACGCTTATATCCGAGGGAGAAATTGAGGAAGAAAATCTAATGGCATCCGCCTTATAAGCTAGGCAAGGTTTCTAAACAACCGGATCATGGAGGAGATTCCTATAGCCTTTAGAACTCATTTAGAGTAATACTCGGAACACACTTATTGCTTTAAGTCTAGAAGCAATAAGGACCCCTTTTGTGAAACATGATTTTGTATAAGACATCGTTATTTTCAATAAAATACATCTCTGCTATCTTTTGAGCAAATTTTCTTTTATGTTCATTTCATTCATTCATTATTCTTTCTTTAAATATTCTTCTAAACATTTCTATTCTTCATTTATCATACCAATAAACATGCCAAGATTCTATGATTCTATGAGCCTTTATTCATTTCCATAACAGTCTCCAGATATCAATGATTTGAGTAACGCTACCAATGACTCGTAATGTCCTTTTGAGCAAGATATGGGTGCGAAAGATTTTCGTGGATTTTGGAGATGACCAAGGTTGTGATTTAGCTCTGAATCTTAAGGATGGTAGAACAAGAGGAGAAACAAATCGCACTCACAAAGAATCAAAGGAAATAGTGAATTGGGAAATAGACAAGAAAAGAAAGAAGTGAAGATTGGAGCTAGTATCACCGCAGAGACAAAGCAAGACCTCGTTGAGCTACTCCAAGAATTTAAGGATGTCTTCGTATGGTCATATCAAGACATGCCCGTTAAGATCGATATCGTGGTACACCGCTTGCCCATAAAAGAAGAATACAAGCGGTCTAATGTAAACTTCGAGGATGAGGCCGACGCTTTGCTAAAAATAAAAGAAGAGGTCAAGAAGCGCTTGACGCAGGTTCTTGCAAGTGGTTAAGTACTCGGAATGGGTAGCCAATATCGCCCCGTCCCCTAAGAAAGATGGGAAAGTACGAATGTATGTGGACTACGAGATCTAAACAAGGCTAGCCCAAAGGACAACTTTTCGTTACCTCATATCGACACCTTAGTGGATAATACGACGGGTTATTCATTGTTCTCGCTCATGGATGGCTTCTCGTGATACAACCGATAAAGATGCTTCCTCAAGACATGAATAAAACCACATTCATAACCATGGGGAACCTTTGCTATAAGGTAATGCCATTTGGGTTGAAGAATGCGAGCAACATATCGAGAGCCATGGTGACCCTATTCCATGACATGATGCACAAGGAAATTGAGGTTTACGTCGATTTATATGATTGCCAAGTCTCGAACCGAAAAGGAGCATATCCAAGTCTTAAGGAAATTATTTTTGAGGTTGAGGAAAGTCCAATCAAGCTTAACCCAAAGAAAGTGTACCTTCTGAGCTAGGTCGTGAAACTGCTAGGATTTATAGCCGTGAAAAGGGATTGAGGTTGACCTGCATAAAGTCAAGGCTATATAAGAATTGCCTCCACCTCGCACGCAAAAAGAAGTTCGAGGTTTCTTAGGAAGATTAAATTACATTGCTCGGTTCATTTCACAACCGATTGAGAAATGTGACCCCATATTTCGCCTTCTTAAAAGCACAATCCGTGTGTGGAACGAGGAATGTCAAGACCTTCGACAAGGTAAAGCAATACTGTCCAATCCTTCTAGATTGACACCGCCTCATCCGGAGAAGCCTTTGATCCTCTATTTGACGGTGATTTGATAATTCAATGGATGTGTGCTCGGCCAAAGACGATGAGTCTGGCAAGAAAGAAAAGCAATATACTACCTTAGTAAAAGTTTATCGAGTGTGAAACGAGGTACTCACCAATTGAAAAATATGTTGTGCCTTGGTCCGACAACTCTGAGATTAAGGAAGTACATGTTGTATCATACGACTTGGCTCATCTCGAAGCTAGACCCACTGAAATACCTAATGGAGTCGACTACTTTGAATGGACAGATGGCCCGATGGCAAATCTTACTTTCCGAGTTTGACATAGTTTATGTGAACCAGAAAGCGATAAAAGGGAGTGCAATAGCGGATTTTCTGGCTAGTAGAGCTCTGGCAGATTATGAGCCTCTGGACTTTGATTTCCCTAATGAAGACCTAATGTACGTAGCAACCACTGAAGAAGATACCACAGAAAGTCGTCCTTGGAAACTGAACTTCGACGGAGCATCGAATGCTATGGGAAATGGAATTGGGGCAGTTCTGGTGTCCCCAAATGGAGATCATTACCCATTCACTTGTAAATTGGATTTCGACTGCACAAACAATATGGCAGAGTATGAAGCTTGCATCATGGGTATCCGTGCTGCTATTGAACGTAAAATTAAGGTGCTGGAAGTATACAGAGACTCTGCATTGGTAATTTATCAACTTAAAGGAGAATGGGAGACGAGGGATCCCAAATTGGTTGAATACAAAAGATTGGTCCAAAAACTGATCAAAGAGTTCGAGGACATCACTTTCAGTTATCTACCAAGAGACGAAAATCAGATGGCTGATGCTCTAGCCACATTGGCTTCTATGGTAAGAGCAAACAACAATGAAGATATGAGGCCTATACAAATGAACATTTATGAGGTCCTAGCCCATTGCTACAACGTGGAAGAAGAGGAGCAAAATAATCACCCATGGTATCACGATATACTACAATACGTGAAAGATCATAAATACCCCGATCAGGCAACCGAAAATGACAAAAAGACGTTGAGAAGACTAGCTTGCGACTATGTCTTAGACGGAGAGATCCTATACAGAAGAAAGGATCAAGTGCTATTGAGATGTGTGGATGGCACCGAGGCTAAGCAGATCCTAGAAGAAGTCCATGAGGGTGTCTGTGGAACATATGCCAATGGGTTCGCAATGGCAAGACAAATCATGAGATTCGGTATTATTGGTTTACCATGGAAAGGGATTGCATTGATTATGCTAAGAAATGTCATAAGTGTCAAATTTATGGGGACAAGATTCATGTACCACCTCACCTTTACATGTTATGACCTCCCATGGCCGCTTTTCTATGTGGGCATGGACGCTATTGGACCAATCTCACCAAAAGCTTCCAATGGACATCGGTTCATCTTCGTGGTAATTGATTACTTCACTAAATGGGTGGAGGCCACTTCATATGCCAATGTGACAAAATCAGCGGTCAGCAAGTTCCTAAAAAAGGAAATCATATGTCGATATGGAATGCCTAAGAGGATCATATCTGATAATGCGTTAAACTTGAATAACAAAGATGATCACGTAAGTTTATAGGCAATTCAAGATCGATATCACAATTAACCAGACGCCTAAAGATGAACGGTGCAGTTGAAGCAGCCAATAAGAACATCAAGAGGATAATAGGAAAGATGACTGAGACTTATAGAGATTGGCACGAGAAGTTACCATTTGCCCTTTTCGCCTATCGAATGTCAATCAGAACCTCCACCGGGGCAACTCCTTTCTCATTGGTTTACTAATAGAGGCGGTTTTACCCATCGGTTAAAATTCGGCCCTTCGAGTATTGTCCGAATTGAAATTGATGAAGCGAATGGATCCAAGCTCGATATGATCAATTGAATCGATCAAGAAAAGAGGTCAAAGCTATCCGTCATGGTCGATGTACCAAAAGCGAATGATGCGAGCATACAATAAGAAAGTCGCCCAAGAGAATTCCACGAGGAGACTTAGTTTTGAAAAAGATTCTCCCATACAAAAGATTTCAGAGGAAAATGGATGCCAAATTGGGAAGGACCTTATGTGGTGAAAAAGGCTTTCTGAGGGCACTAATCTTGGCCGAGATGGATGGGAAAAATCTACTCAATCCCATAAATTCAGATTCGCTAAGAAGTATTATGCTTGAAGAAGGAAAGGTTAAAGTGAAAACCAAAAAAGGGCGCTTTACAGCAAAAAAAAACCAGAAAGGCCGAAGCGAAAACCCGTAAAAGGCGCTTTGAGACCAAAGGGGCCTTGAGTCAAAAACCCAATAAGGGCGGCTCAAATTAGCACGAAAAAGGAGGTATGTGACAATCTTTTTCCCCCAGAATTAGCAAAAGGATGAATGTTACACCTCGGAACATCTACAAAGCACTGCAGATCTCCCAACGTCTTTTCAGCTCAAATGATCTTCGAAAGGATCCGGTGGTGAAGCCCAGGCTGCGATATCTGGGGCACCTACTTTTTCTTTTTACCCATTTTTTGTACTCCAATAACGTTTACTTTTGTTGATTTAATCCAATTCCATTCTTTATAAATTCCATTGTTATTTTAAATCTTTGAGTTGTTTGCAATTGAAATAACGACCCATTGACCCATAATGCTTCCATAAAATGAGTCCCGCCTATTACTCTGGAAGCCTCTAAACAGCATAGGAACCTGAAACGAGACTGTTGTTTAGTAACCTCCACAATTTGGGGTTGGAAACGTTCAAGGAAGAAGAGTCTAAAATCATGACTATCTTCCCAGATTCTCTGACATAGGTACCAGACGAAATATTGTGTCTGTGCCGTGACCTCGACAAGCGAACGAGCAATTACAGCCCTAAGCTTTTTAAAAAATAAATAAATAAATAAATCGTTCTCATGACATCCTGCATTCATGCAAATGTCCTCCGTAATATCATTTAGTTAGGAGCATTCGATTTATTACAATCATTGCATCTTAACGAAAAATCATCATTCTCATGACATTCTGCATTCATATCACACGTTGGTTAGGAGCATTTGAGTCATTCTGACCATAGCATCCTCACCATTTGGCATAAACACAAACATATAAAATCGAGTCTACGGATATGTCCCTGAGGACGCAGTAGCAACACTATTGAAGATTATCCTATTACCATCGACCAAATGGTGGAATGGGTGGTCCTATCGCCATCGACCAAATGATGGAATAGGTTGAAGATTACCCTATTGCCAACGACCAACAAAGGAATAGGTGGAAGATTGTCTTATTGCCACCGACCAACAAAGGAATAAGTTGAAGATTACCTTATTGCCACCGACCAAAGCGGTGGAATAGGTGGAAGATCGTCCTATTACCATCACCAGCTGATGGAATAGGTTGAAGATTGTCCTATTGCCATCAACCAAAGGTGGAATAGGTTGAAGATTGTCCTATTGCCACCGACCAAAAGGAATAGGTCAAAGATTGTAGATCTTGTTTCTCCGACCAGAGGGGCAAGATCGAAGGCAAATCATGGCTCCCAACCAAAGGAGAACACGATTTAAGCCACCGTCCTATTGTCACCGACCAGCGAGGGAATGGGTCAAAATTGTAGATCTTGTCACCATAACCAGAGGGGGGCAAGATCAAGGCGATCGACCAAGAAGTGGAATAGGTCAAGACCAAAGAAGGAATAGGTCCAAGAATTGTAGATCTTGTCACTCGATCAAGAGTGGGCAAGATCAAGGCAAATCATGGCTCCCAACCAAGAGGGAACACGATTTAGGCCACCGCCCCATGTCCCCGACCAGAGTGAAATAGGTCAAAAAATTGTGATTCCCGCCCTAACCAAGAGGGAAGCATAGTCAAGCTCGAGTCCTATTTGCCTTAACTAGCAAAGGAATAGGTCAAGACCAAGACCTCATCTCTCCAAGATGCAAAGGAGCAATCTAAAATGAACAAGTCATATCCCATTGAAGTCGCAGCAAGAGCAAATTGAAGCCACAGATCCCATCTACCCGAAGAAGAAAAGCACCAAAGAAGCCAAGACCCGGCGAGACCGGGCAAAATTGGTCTTTTGGAAGTCTTTGCTCTATTCCCGTTGCACGATAATGAACAAAGAGGGGCAGCTGTACAAGCCCAATTTTGGCCCGGGCTTACAAGCCCAATCAAACCGCAAGCCTAGGGCCCATTAACAAAACTAAACCCAAAACAAAAAAACCAGGCCCAAATGGCCCAAAACCAACCCAACTTTCAGCCAAAACAGAAAAAAACAAAAACCCTAGCCCCTTTTGCCTCTGCGCCGAGCCTGCCCTCTGACCGACAGTCCTGTCCCCGACATGCTCCGCCCATAGCCTGCAAAACAAAAACACTCCATAGCCACAGCAAAGAGCAGGAAGTAATTTGTCTTCTTTATTCAACTTTGGCTATAAAGCCACAAAAAACCATTGTAAAAGGAGGAGTTTTTTTTTCGGAGAGAAAAAATGGAGAGAAAATCATAGCGGAAGTGGATTCTTTCGAATTCAAAAGAGAGAAAAAGAACATTCAGAAATCAAAAACCAAACACAAAGGTTGATTTCATTATCATTATTAACTATCGCTCTTATTTATTTTTCGCTTCTATTTTTATTTTTATTTTAAGATTTTTTAAACTAAATCGAAAAAGGAGAAGAGGAGACCTACTCGAACCCTCATGCAAGACGTCGTCGAGTCTCCTCTCCGTCGATGGAGCCAAATCGAAAGTAAAAAGGGGATTTTCTGATTAAAAAAACGAATCGAGAAATCAAAATAAAAGAAATTTCGAAGGTTTTTTTCATTTTATTTTAGTTATTTCAATACTAGCTTTTTTATATTACTTTTTTTTTGAAACGCTTAAAAACGAATATTAACAAAAAAGGGAAAATGAACTTACCTCGAGCCTCGCAATCGCTGTCGTCGGCGATCCTCGCCGCCGTCGAGCTTAGTCGAGAAAGGGTACCAAAGCCCTCTCCCTTCGTTTCTGAGCCGAACGACGAGGCTTCACAGAGGCTTCGAAGGAGGGCCTAAAATCGGCCTTGAGCATCGCCGCCACCGATTGGTGGTGGCGCGGTGCATTTAACGAGCAGCGAGAAGCCCAACCGTCGGGCACAAATGAGGAAGAGAGGAAACTTTTCCTCCGCTTCGATTTTGAAACGAAAAAAGGGGCCTTAGGATTTGTTTTAGGCTCTTTTGGCTTGGGAATTGAAGAAAATAAAGATGGGGTTAAGGGTAATTAAAGTCGCTGCTTGGGGTGTTGGGGACCGCTCATATCTCTTCAATGGGTATTTGCAAGATAAGTCCCTCCCTCTGGCGCCGCCAATTGAATCCACTTTTACTTTCCTTTTTTTAATTTGTGCCCCATCATTTTGTCGTTTTTCAATTTAGTCCATACCGGTCATTTGAAGGCCACATAATCAAAGGGTTGGGTTATTTACTCGCTTAGTCCCCGTAAGTCTGCAAGCGCATTGCGATCGGTCCTCATCCTTTATTTTATTTTTAAATTTAACCCTAAAATCCCATTTTAATTTCAATTCAATCCTTTTTTAAGTTGACTCGCAATTTTGTACATTTATTATCATTATCACTATATTACTACATCATTATTATCATACTATACTATTATTATTATTTTATTATTATATTATTACTACTATTATTATTTTATTATTTTATTTCACTACTAGTATCATTTGCATTTCTATTAACACGTATTTATTTACATTTTTACTATTGTTTCGCTTTTTATCACTACTATAATTATTACTATTATTATTATTATTTAGTATTTGTATCATTATATTATTATTATTATTTCTATTGTTATTTCGCTACCATATCATTATCATCCTTATTATTTTTATTTTTATTATTGCTATTGTTATTACTATTATATTATTAACATATTATTATTTAATTTTTATTACACATTTTACTTTTATTATTATTACTATTATTATTATTATTATTATTATTATTATTATTTGATTGTATTTAGTATTGTTGGTACTATACTATATTTAACATTATTACATTTATTATTAATATTAATATTATGATTACTATTATTATATTTATTACTTTATTCAATTATTGATTTACTTTATTTTACCTTACTTACTTTTCATATATATATATTATTTCTATTATCATTATTGTCATTATTGTCATTATTTTACTACCACTTGTATATATATATATATATATATATATATATTTGTTTTTCTTTTGTGTGTTATTTATTCCTTTTGTGCTTTCTATTATTTTCATTATTTGCCTTGTCAAAATGCTACTATTTTATTATCATCCTTACTCATATGTATATGTGTATGTGTTTTTCATGTTCTTTTCACATATAACATCGTGTTTTCATATTTTCACGCTACTTTCCTCGATGCCTTATTTTTATAACGACCAATATCCCGTATTAGTAATTCGAGAAAATCAAGCCCTAACTTACTGGGTTCCGGTTTCTTCTCGTCTAAAGGCTAAACAACGGGATATCTCTTTTGAGGTTGCAATTTTAAAACAAAATACTTAATCTCGAAATTGAAATGTCGTGCCTAACTTATCGGACTCGACACCTAGATAACTTCGAGATAAGTTTCTTCTCTTCCAAAATAGAGGCAATATTCTTAATTTGGATTTTCGAAAAAAATGAGCCCTAACTTACTGGGTTCCGATTTCTCGATTCAATAAATGACGGAATATCCTCTTCAAAAATAGAACCAAGTTTTAAAAGGCGAGCTTAGTTTCGGGAGTCTAAAGTATTACGCCCTAACTTACTGGACGTGATACTTTTTCCCCTCGGAATAATAGAGTCTTAGCGTCCCTTCCAATTCCTTCAGGTTTTGGAAATAAAAAAGTATCTATCTTCAAACCATTTCAAAGTTTTCAACATTAGGACATCAATCAATCAGTTTGGTACCGATTTTGGGCGTGTCGAGGGTGCTAATCCTTCCTCGCACGTAATCGACTTCCGAACCCGTTTTCTCAAAGTTCGTGGACCAAAAAGCACTGTTTTAGTAAATTAAATGTTTTATTAAAACAAAGGTGATCCGATCACACCAAATAAAGATCGGTGGCGACTCCTTTCCTTTTCTTTTTTCAAAAATTGAGTCATCAAGTGCCATCGCTTTTTCATCAAAAAATGGTTACGACAATAATATCCTAAAAACTATATGTTTTATGGGTAAATATAAAAAAAAAAACTTATTTTTATTGAATTGATATCTATAATAATATATAGAGTTTTATATACAATATAAACTAGGCATATTCAAACTCAAAATTTATCTTACATACTAGAACTTTTATCTTTCATATAATATATAGACTTAATTTTTTTAATATGTACAAAATTTTAATATTCAGTTATTTAAAATTTAAAATGGTTATACTCAACATTTTCTTTTAACATATTTAAAATTTAATATATTTAAATTTTTTACGTTTTTTAAAATTTTAAATATATTAAAAATCAATTTTCTCTTTTCTTATTAAAAATATATAAAATATATTAACATTTCAAAATATATTTTAAAAAATATATTGAATATATTATAATTTTAATATTGGTTATACTTAACATTTTTAATATATTTAATTTTTAAAATATTTTAAATATATTAAAATTTTAAAATTGGCTATACATAACATTTTTTAATATATTTAGTTTTTAAACATTTTAAATCTATTAAGAAAATCTTTTTGTCTTTATCTATTAAAATATATATTAAGTACATAAATTTATGAATGTGTACTAAAATTAAAAATTAATATATAAATTTATAAATTTGTACTAAAATTAAAAATTATAACCAACACATACAGATTAATTTCATGCAAGAAAATAGTTAAAAAGAATAATAATAACTAAATAGAGATCACATTCATAAATCAAAAGTAGTGCTTAGCAAGAAAAAAGAGAAATTAAAACGATTTTTTATTTAATTCATAATTAATTTTACTATTTCACGATCCTCGATGATATATGATCCGTATATCCGTAAGACATTTTGATATCTCGCATAATATAAAAAAAACATAAATACAATATAAATAATTATTATATTACAATAACTATAAAATATAATATTGGTTTTTTATTTAATATTTAATTTCATGTCTAGTCACATTATTGACATGATGTGATCGTATAATATATATTTTAACTTTTAATTTAACTTTTACTTTTTAATATATATATTTTAAATAAATTTATTTTTAACAAATAGATCTTTTTTAACAAATATTTTTTATTTTTAATTAATTCAAATTTTACTTTTTAAATAAAATAATATTTTTAACTTTTAAATAGAATTTAAAAATGGTTTGAATATCTTGGCTTTTTTTATAAAAATAACACAAAAATTTAATTCATTATCAAAATAACTCATTTTTAATTAAACACAAAATGACTTGAAATCTACAATAAAAGTTGGTGGAGCCAAATTAAAAAATGGGTCATTTTGATAATTAATTAAAATTTTGGGTTATTTTTGTTAAAAGTCTAATATCTTTAAAAATAATTTAAAATCATAATTTAAAATATTATAAAACAAATTAAATAATATTTAAAATATTAAAAACTAATAATAAATTTGAAAGGTCATATCTTTAAAATATTTAAATATTTTATATTATTAAAATATATATTTAATATTTTAAAAATAATTTAAAATTTTAAAAATAATTTAAAATAATATTTAAAATTTTAAAAAATATATATTATAAAACATTTCAAATATACATTTCAATTTTTTTAAAATTAATAACAATAAATAAAGTAAATAAATAAACAAAATAAAATAAGAAAAAATATAAAACTTAAAAAAAGAAAAAAATTAAAGAAAAAGACAAAAGTAAAAAAAAAAAAGTAAAAGAAGGGTATCAGTCTGGTGGCGCCATTTAAGTTGGCTCCACCAGAAAATAGAAAATTTGTTTTGAAGTCCCCATTTTTCCAAAACTTGCAATATTTTCATAGTATTTATATAGGTGGCGCCATTTTACATGGCTCCACCAAAAAATTAATTTTTTAATGCTCCCTGCTGATGTGGCAAGTTGATGACGCCATATAATTTGGCTCCACCAACTTTTATTATAGATTTCAGGTCATTTTGGTGTTTAATTAAAAAGGTGGGTCATTTTGATACTTAATTAAATTATTTGGGTTATTTAGGCTCTGTTTGATAGCTTGTAAAAGCTTTTCCGTAAAAGGTTTTCAAGCTTTTCGGTGTTTGGTAGGTCAGAAATGATTTTCCATGGGAAAATATTTTACAACACACGGAAAATGAGAGGCTTTTTAGGAAAATGTCTTACCGCTTTGAATTCGGTAAGATATTTTCCGAAAACGCCGCCTTCTTCTCCCTTTCCTTTCCCTTCCCTTTCCTTCCCCTCCCCTCCCTTGGGTTGCAAATCGCTTTGGTCAAGGACCTTTTCCGGTTCCTCCTTCATCCGTAAGGCTCCTTCTCCTTCTTGGTTCTTCTCCTTCCGCTTGTCATTGTGAAGGAGGAAAAGGAGAGATTGTTTCGAAATTTTTGGAATGGAGGAGTTGGAAAGATTTTGAATTTTCTCTCAGTATTTTAATAATGAAAAATCTTTCCAATTCCTCCCATTCCACCGATTTCAACACTTCCTCTCCGCTTTTCTTACCTTTCTTCAATCCTTTTTGTTACCATGTACATCCTTGGTCCGCCATGGATGTGCATTTGATGATGGCTCATGTTTACTCGAATCTTCCACACTTCTTCTTTGTTGAGAAAGAATTTGGTGGGTTTTGCTTCTTCTTTTTCGGGTTTGTTTTGGCATTACTTCTTTTTTGGAAACCAATTCGGTTTATGATTGTTGATTGAGATTTATATCCGGGTTTTGGGTTTTATTGAATTATTGTGGTTTTGTTTGTAAATTGGATCACATCGATTGGTATAAGTTTGATTTGTGTTGTTTTCTTCATTGGTTAGACTATTTTTTTAAGCAGATTGCTTTCATGCAAGGTTGCAATTTTAAAATAGGCATGGGATTAGGCACTTGATTAAGGGGCATTATTGTTGCGGGGATAGGATTAAAGGACATCATTATCTAAGACTTTGTTATTGTTGCGGGATTAGGTTTAAGAAACATTTTATCCAAGCCTTGGTTAATTTTTCTTATCCAAGCCTTGGTTAATTTTTCTTACTTGGTTTTTGATTTTATAGGGAACAACAATGTTTGATTGTCTCTTGCATTCAAGTCACTTTGTTATTTTTGCTTTTTAGTCTTTTTAAGGAAGTAAAAATGAGAAACAATCACTCTCTAGAATTAGACTGAGTGAACATTGCTTAATATGGAATAGGGCTTAGTTAAGGTGACATCTTCCCTTTCAAAAACGAACCGGTACCACTACCAAATGAAGGACTTGAGTCTTTTCCTTTTGGGGGGAGATATGGTTATTGTTAAGACTAATCGTTGCTGTTACTTGACTGTTTGTATCTCTACTTACATGTTGAATGCTGAGGATGATTATTTAATTAGCTTGTGTTTTGTTAGGTCTTGTTTTGTAGAAAGCAAAATTGACTAAAAGGGAAGATGTGCTACCAATATTGCAAATGGCGATTAGTAGTAGAGACACTTGTAATCCTTGTTGGTGATCTTGTTCAAGTTGTTGCCAAGGTATATAATCATTCTTATAGCCTTTTCTCAAGTCTTAGGGATTTTATTTGGTGACGTAAACTTGTGTTTTGTTAATTGTTGTTGTATATAGGGAGTTCCACTTCTTTTGATGGTTTTGCTTAAATATAACTCATGGTAATGAAGAAGTCGCTTTTGAAAGTCTCTCTTCTTCCGCCAATCCACCGAATGTGACCAGAAGTTCAATAAGTCTACCATGGATAAAAGTAAAAGTAATAGGAAAAGGTAGTGAAAGAAATTTGTGTTTTAAGGATAAAGAAATTTTGGTTTTAATCTTATTATTTTTGGCTAGTATGTTCATTTCATTTTAGTTAGCAAAACCGTAAATTCAAATCCAAAATGAGAATGGCCACCTCCCTTCCTCGTTAATTGTCCCATATAAGTTTTAGATTGCTTTCTTTTTTGTCACAATTTTTTTGTTGTAATCAGGGTATAAATACTCCAAAGATAAAACAAATCAAAGGCAAAGCATAAAATTATCCGATAAATACTCAAGTCAGAAAGATGCAAAACAAAATAAGCGAACTTCTAAACACTCCCTTCAATTGCAAATCAGTGCTCAAAGAAATAGCAACTCATTGCTCAAAGCAATAAGTGAAATGCTCAAGATAGTCTGCACCAACTTAGCCTGCAAATTTGTTGGCTTCCCTATTGATGTGAACTATACCAAGTATAATAAGAATATCTCATTAGAAGGTGTGCAACAGGTAGTATTGAAATTAATGCTGGAAATGCAGTTGTACTAATTTATAATTATTCAATTTTTTTATTTTTTAACACAATTACAAATAATTTATTTGACTTTGGTTGTTTTCAATATGACGGTTAATAATGTAACTTAATAATTCATTATTATTATATATTTAATCTAATTTATTTATAATAAATAAATCATTGCAATATATGTAAAAACAATTTAAAATATAAAAATTATTAATATGTAAATAAATTTATTAATATATATGTAAAACCAACTTTTCCTAAAATATTTTCAGAAATCACCAAACAATGAGAATATTTTACAGATTCATCCAAACACCGAAAATATTTTACGGTAAATCATTTTCCAGAAATCATTTTCCTAAAAATATTTTACTGCCAAACAAATAGACCCTTAAATAAAAAAGCCCTGGAACTTGTGATGAACAGTCGGCCTGTAATAGCATTAAAGAGAGGACATTTTGATATAGTATGGAGAGATATAGGGATAGCAGGTCCCCCTGGCTAGATCACTGTGCGGGAAAAAGATATCGCCGTATGTCCATTGAGTAGTACTTGATAAGATATTGTACTGGTTCATTGATATATGAGTTGCCTTCAATGAACGTTGAATCCCATATGTTCCAGAATATCTAGCAAGAAGTCCCAACTAACTCCATCATATGCTTTGCACATATCTACTTTTAAGTGAAGCTAAAATGCATTTGCCTTATTGTTTGCTCCAAATGGTATGAACTAGTTCACTGCTAAGAATAATATTATCCATGATGTTTAGATCCTAGATAAACGCATTTTGATATTGCGATAAAACCTACATCATGATCGTTTTTAGATTGTTGACTAATACCTTCAAGCATATCTTATATATGGCATCGCAAAGATTGATGGGCTGGTAATCTTTGAGACTTCGTTGATGTTGACATTTAGGTCTGAGGTCTATAAGAGTTTTATTGAATTCTTTGAGTAAGAATCCCAAATTAACAAATCCAAGGCATGCTTGGATAGTAAGTGGATATACTATATCCCAGTATTGTTGGTAGAAGAAGCCTAGTTTTCCATCAATTCTGGGGGTTTTGGACGGATATATTTCAAATGTAGCATTCGTAGTTTCATCTTCAGTAAAAGAAGCTTCAAGTTGAGCTAAAAGTGCAAATGGAATGGATGGGAAAGATAATGATTAAAGGAAGTTAGGAAGTTCATCAGATAAGGAAATAGCTGGTTGGTCATATATGTTAGAAAGGTATCTAACTGCCACGCTTCGTAGTTTGCTTTGGTCCTCGGTCCATTGTCATTAAAAAGCCCTAGGATTCAATTGGTGGATCCACACTTTGTTATAGTAGAATTAATAGTTCAAGTAATGGGTAAACAATATCCTCTCACAGACATTACATAATAGATGAAAAGTAATTAAATGTGGTCACTAATTGTTTGTCTTTGTGATAAATAACTTGATTACTATTTGATAGTAATTGACTTTTCATGAATGAATATATAATGATTACTATGAGATAAAATAGTATCATATTAGGAGAACGGACTTATTCTAAAGAGATTAAAGATATCTTATAAGGGTAACACACTTGATAAGGTCATTAGACGAGCACTGATTAAGTAGCTTTTGTAACACCCTGTTACCCGATCCAATCGCCAAGTCCGAGTTACAAGGTGCCACATTCGTTATCTAAGCAATTATGGTCAATTTACATTCATTTTCCAAACCGTTAAACATTCAAATATAACTAAATCAAGTGTATTCAACTATACATAATCATTTCTGGGTCTTTTACAAGCTTACGAAAGCTCTTTTACTAACCCGAGGTCTAAATAGGACCAAATTTTAAGGATTTCAAAATCTTGGGTTGACGTCGCGACGCCAGTGGATTCCTCATCGTAACGCAACTCTTTGTTTAGTGCTCATCGTGACCTTGATAAACAATAGCCACACGGACCTTGATAAACAATAGCCACACGGACTTTACCTGTTTTTTGTTGCGACGTTAGAGATTCGTCGTTGCGATGTGACTCATTGCTTCCAAAAAGGACCAGTTTGAAACAAGTTTTAAATACCTGTATTAACCTACATAATCTAAACCACATCCAAACAACACATTTACATCAACATATGAGGCAAAACATACCAAAATGATACTTCGAAATAACATTAAACAACTAAGGTCCAAATTTGACCATTTTTTATACAAACCAACTTAAACCATAGGTACATGTAGAGGTGTTCATGGGCCGGGCCGGGCCGAGGTCAACTAAAAATTTAGGCCCATTCATCGGGCTCGGGCTGGGCCTAAAAATGGGCCTAAAATTTTGCCCAATCCTGACCCATATAAAAATGTTAAAACTCGGGCCCGGCCTGGCCCGACCCGCTCGTATTAAATTTTTATATAATTTTTAAATATATAATACTAAAAAAATCAAAATAAATATTTTCCAACAAATTGAAAATAAATTTTAAAAAAATATGTAGACTTAAAATAACACTAAGATAGATATAACTTAACAAGCAAATACATCTAAAATAATAATAAAATTAACAAATGCCTTTAAAATAATAACAAAATTAACAATAAAATAAGTTTTATACAATTTTCAATCAATAACAACAAAATAGTAGCAACCTAATAGTAATATGGTAGCAAAATAGGGAGAAAATAACAAGAAAATAACATTCAAAAATAAAAAATAGTAAATTTTTTTGTCATTTAGTGAATTCGTAGGTAAGCCGAGTCAGCCTGCCCGCCAAAAATACCTTACTTGAGGCCCGGCCCATTTTTTAAAACGGGCCTTATTTTTTGTCCAAGCCTATTTTTTGGGCTTATATTTTTGCCCAAACCCTCCTAAATTCCAGTCGGGTCTTGGCCGGGCTGGGCCACCTGGCCCATGAACACCTCTAGGTACATGCCATTTACAATCGAATGGGTACTTTACAAACTTTGTTGAGTCGGAAACGGTCGTCTGGATACTGGCTTCAATTCCCGGGGCTTCAAGAGATACCTAAACCTGCGCACGATGAAAACAAACCGTACACTGAGCAATAGGCTTAGTTAGGGGTGAGTATTCGATCGAGTTGAGTCAAAAATTTTCGAGTTAGTCGAGTTAACAAATCCTATTTTAGCAACCGAACTCAATTTGAATTTTTTTTGAATCAAATCGAATCGAGTCAAAAATTTTGAGTCGAGTTAACGAATCCTATTATTTATACTTAATGTTGCAATTAGATGGACCGATTATTTAACTAGTAGACGAAGTACGAAATTATTTAACTACATGAACAATATAATGATTTTGTCTCTTAACTTAATATGTAAACATTTATCAAAACGACGTAGTTTTGCCTTTTAACTTAATTATTTTGAATTTTAACTTTTAAAAAAGTAAATATTTATCAAAACGACGTAGTTTTGTCTTTTCTTATTCGGATTTTTGGATAACTCGAATTGTGTAATTCATATTCGAGTTAAACCGAAAAACTTAATTTTTTATTCGAGTTGATCCGAATAACTTGATTAAATCAAATAACTCGAACTATTTAATTCAAAATTTGAAATTTTTATCGAGTTTTTCGAATCGAATCGGATTTTGCTCACCCCTAGGCTTAGTGGTACATTTATAATTCAAAACATATAACATAAGCATTAGCAAAACATTTCAATACCATCCATGTATATCTATATGCAGATAAAACCCTACTAATTTACATTTTTAGATACCATACTTAGCATCATCAGTCTTTGTGCTTAGATATGCATATAACCAAATGTTATTTTATCCCAATCCTATTTTAAAATTAAGCATTCAAAAGTAAATTTTTTCCACATATTACATAAATTCTAGGCATAATTGCAAAAAAGGCCCTCAACCTTTGGGGGCATTTGGATATATGCCCCTAACCTTTTTATTTTCTAAAATCGGCCCTTCACGTAACGAATTTTTCAGATATCAACCCAGTTGAAATGGTAACCATCAGTTGACCGTTAGTCAACAGCCAGTCAAAAATTTGGCCTACGTGGCATTCCAATTGACTGATGACATGGCATATATTAAAATAAATATGTTATTTTACCCCATATTTATTATTAATTAAAATATAAAAATTAATAATTATTAAAGAAATAGACAAATATCTTCATCCTCTTCAATCTTCTTCTCTAAAACAAAAAAGCCCTAGTTGCCTTTTCCCACTGTTGATGCCATTGCTCACCGGCATCTTCTCCAACCAAGAAGCGCTCAATGACGTCCATGATTCCATCTCTGAAATTTGATCCTTTCCTTTTGAGTTACAAAGAAAAAATGAGTGAAAGAAAAACCCAGAAAATCAAAGAATTTTTTGGGTTTTTATCCCCTTATTTTACCCTAGCTCTTTGATTTCCCCTTGCAAAGGCCATGAAATAGACAAATACATTCATCCTCTTCAATCTTCTTCTCTAAAACAAAAATGCCCTAGTCGCCTTTTTTCCCACTGTTGATGCCATTGCTCACCGACATCTTCTCCGACCAAGAAGCATTTAATAACGTCCATGATTCCATCTCCGAAATTTGATCTTTTCCTTTTGAGTTACAAAGAAAAAATGAGTGAAAGAAAAACCCAAAAATCAAAGAATTTTTTGGGTTTCTATCCCTTTTCTACCCTAGCTCTTTGATTTCCCCTTGCAAAGGCTATTCTCAGCTCTCCAACTCTCATAAAATTTTCTTTTCATCCATCAGTACTCACAATCATACTTTTTTTTTTTTTTTTTTCTTACACTGGTTAGAGATGAAGACAAGAATAACGACCATGGGGCTGGCTTTACTTTAGATTTGCAGATGATATTAGTAAACCCATTGCTAATCTTACCTTACCAACCACTTTTTTCTAGGTTTGTTTGAAGGGCCTTCTGATTTGAGATTTTTTTTTCAAGTATAATAATAAATCACCAGCAAAGGGACATATAAAATACACTCGATGCAACCCACATTATAGCTATTGCAAACCATTGTTTGTTGGGTTTTCCAGACAGTATTGATCTCAAACTTGAAAATTTTGTTTCTGCAAATAAGATGAAAATGATGAAGCAGTTTTCATGGATGAGATGGAAATTGATGAATTTAAAACCCATTAATAGACATATTAATATCTGTCACATCATCAGTCAACTGGAACGCCACGTAAACCAATTTTATTGATTGGCTATCGACTAATGGTCAGCTGATGGTTATCGTTTCAACTGGGTTGATGTCTAAAAAATTTGTTACTTGAAGGGCCAATTTCAGAAAATAAAAAGTTAGGGGCATATATCCAAATGCCCCCAAAGGTTGAGGGCTTCTTTTGCAATTATGCCTAAATTCTATGATACATAATTCACTTCTTAATATCGCATTATTCACTAGTTTCTAGAGTCTACTGACTCGTTCGAATCCGTTTCGGGCCCCGTGGCTTGATTTCATTTTATTTGTATAATAAGTCGTGTTATTTCAACATTTCTTTCTCATTTAAGTACAAATCATTCAAATAGTATCATTTTATACACATTCTTATCATTCACCAAGTTACATTATACCACCCTTATTAACCTGACTCGAACTCGTTTGGATACTCGGATCGTCCAAGCAACACTACAAACTGGCACCAGAGTGCATCCTGGCATACAAAACGCATATTTGGCACACGAAGCGCATCTTAGCATATAAGTCCTATGGCATGCCAATTATTTTCAACTCAGTCGACTAGTTAATAGGGTATCATTATTCAATTTTATTACAATTAAGTACAATTATCATTTACCAAACATATTATAGGCAATTCATATCATTCAATGTTTTCACTCACATCCCATAATAAATATCATAGTTCAAGTAATACATGTTATTTTCCAATTTATTCATTTTAGTCATCTATTCCGAGAGTTCACATTCAAGCTCAAACCAATAGCTTATATCATTACTACATACTTACCTTAAGATTTCGCATGCATGTAACATAAAAATGCTAGCAATTTATATAAATTTAAATTATAAACAAACCAGAATTTTCGGCTACTCCTCAACCACTTTCGTTTTTTCTTTCCTTCTTCACGATTTAGTGTTTTCGTTAGCTACGAATTATCACAAAACATAACATACTATGATATTCCAGCCAATTCACAAGCAATTATCAAATCATGTAAATTGTGCAATTTATTCAATTTAGTCCTTAAAATTGGGATTGGAAGAACTCGAAACCCTAGGCCTGACAACCCTAGGAAGTCATCTAGGTGGGAATGAACCCAAAATTGGTATTGTCTATCCGTGAACACTTTACCCCAATCCGGTCTAGGCTATGAGGTCGAAAGATAAGTAGTTCTTGTCGACTCGTTAGTTTAGTTGAAAATTGAGAGATCTTGCTCGGTTAACGACTAGTTGATTGAGTATAACCTGAAATAGGAATTACTTACGACAACCGAAGTGAGTTAGTCTTCCATTCTTAGAATTGATTAAGTTAGCAAATTAGTTTTCCCTTTTTGTTTAATGCAATTTATTTATTTTTATACAATATAAATTTTCTTCACTCTATGGTTTATCGTAATATTATTTAGTTAAAGTACTAATTAGATCTATTAACGTCAAAGTTAGAATTAATTTAATACTCGCTTCCCTTGTACGATCCTCGAGTACTTCCATACTTCGTTTTATAAACCATATTGCAACGTGACCCGTATACTTACGAAAATTGCCTAACACTTTTATTTGGTTGTAGGAATTACACTCTAGATGTTAGTACGTCCGAAGGCTATCAGGAATCTTCTGAAGCGGTCATGGCTTCTCGATCCACCATCAATCTATGCACAAAGAACCACAACATGTTAAGCAAAAATTCTTAGTAAGTAAACAAGGAAGATACTAAACTTTAAAATATTATGAGGGGTTAATTCACATTACCAATTTACAATATGAATAAAATTATGTGAAGCGTGGTTCTAATTCTCATTTATGCATTTCATAAATCAAGTTTCCTTTAGCTAAATTGATTTATGTGATTCATTCTTCATTTTCTCTATTCTATATGGCCTTATGACTTAACATTGAATTTTACTTAAAAAAGTATACTAGCAAGTCATTATAATCCTTAGGATTCATTTCATTTCATTATATGTTTAATCCAATTTTCAAACACTTCAAAATTTCATTCTTTCTATAGTATGTAGCCTTTAGTAAATACTAGTAGAAGTAGACTAAGATACTCAGGAACCATCCCAACTCCAAACATATATATCACTAAGTATTCTTCCAACCAAACACCAACATATAAGGGCCCAAGGTGTTGGAATCTAATGTCTTTAGTGTAACGATTACATCTATGTATTTGTAATTTTTCAAACAAATTGGATTAATAAAACTCCATCATTATCATTAATATCTTTTTTATATTGTCATCAAAGGTTTTTGCACGCAAAGAAAAATGAAAGCAAATATTAGCTCATTGATTGTCTAACGTTTAACTAATACTAAGTTGCATTATGTGGTCGATCATAATGCGAGAAGACATCTTGTCTTAGTAGACAATCTAAATAGGTCTTTAGTCTAATCAAAATTGAGCAAGTCGATTGAAAGACTAGTATGTCATCTATCAAGTCCAATTAGGGAGATATCTTATCTTGGGTATCATAGTGGATGACTCTCAGAATATCGAGATATAAATGTTACTGTCCGGAATGACAGTGCATTGGACAAGATCCAATTAAATTAAATCCTAGATTCATTTATGGGCTTATTTACTTATAACATTCATAGTATGGCTTATCTAAATTGAAACACCCCACACCCGCCCACGAGCCTGAACCGGATCTGGTATGTTCCTAAAATAAACTGGGTTCAAAAAGTTTCGATACTAAAAAAAAAAAAAAATTAGAAAATGTTGTTGTGGATCGGGCTTAGGTTGGAAACCCATTTAGTTAAATTTTTAAATCCAATTTTATTAAGGTGACAAATAATTTTTTAAGGTTTTTAAAAAATCACTTAACTTTAATCATAATAGTTCGTAACATAATAATTTAAAGTGAAGCAGAATAAGAAAATCCACTGGGCCTTATGGCCTTATTACATCAAATAAAACCCAAAAATGAAATTAAAGGTACTAAACATAAATAAATGAAGTCCAAATTTAAATAGAATCTTCAAATGGATCATGGCCACCTCAAGGTCCACCGTCCCGGTCCGTCACTGTTCATCACCTGAAAATGTTTCCCACAATGGGGTGAGTCAACGGACTCAATGTGCACACAGTACTAACATTCAACAAATCAGGCATACATGTTCAAATCAAATTCATATAAAAATAAATGATGATGCAACCCAAACCCAAGCCTAATGGTCCATCCGCTACACACCACCCGTACCTGCCAGTCACACCGTGGGGACTACTAAGTCAACCCTCCATCCGCTACACACCATCGAAGGCGATCATTGCAATGACGTGCTCATCGCCTATATAATTTGTGTCATAGACACCATATTCAAAATAATGTAACCGGTTACCAAATTCAGATTTTGTAACCGGTTACCATATAACGTTAGTGAGACCAAGTCAACACCTTCATATAACGTTGGTGAGACCAAGTCAACACCTCTTCCCTTTCACATAAATCCGAATGCCCCAAAATTTATATATCATGCATAACTTACTTAATTTCATATTCATATACATATATTCGCATGTTATAAAATAACATATTTCTCAATCCTATCGAGTAGGAAACGTGCAGTACTTTTGGACCACTTTAGGTACTTAGCCATATTCACATACTTTAGTATAATCATATAATAAAAGTAATTGCCATATGAAATATCGAAAGTTAGTGTGCGACACACCGATTTGCTTAATAGGTTCCTTGAGATCTCGAAAATCCCGATCTAACTTTAGATCTGTTAACCCCTATATTCGGCCATCATATAATACACATTAATAAACCTATTTGGCTTAAAACAAAACCAAATCCTAGTAGGATTTGTAAAAAGACTCACCTTTGCCGATTTGGTGTTTATTCAAATCCCGAAAGTTTGGTTTTTCCTTTACCTGATATTCAGCCAACCCTAAATCTCAATATGGGTTAGTTTTCGGCTTTTTAATAATTAAAGAACTTGATCAAGCCTTGGCCGAATACTCTTAGATGCTTACCTTATGGACTTTAAATCCCAAAAACTTCACCTTCCTCTTCCTTGGAATCGGCCAAATCCTAAATCTCAATATGGGTTAGTTTTTTTGATTAATTCGATTTGAATATCTAATATTTGGCCTTGGCCGAATGAACTCACTTACCTAGGATTCTTGATCCTTCTATTTGATGATGGTAGAAACCTAAGAGATCATGGTAGGTTCGGCCATGAACAAGAATAGGGATTAGTACCCGAATTTTGGTAAAAAGAAAAGAATAGAAGTTGATTGCCCACAGATCTTACCCTTTTTGATGTTGTAGATGATTTCTCCTTGACTTAGAGTCAATAGAGATTCGGCTTTGACAGTAGAAACGGAGAAGAAAATAGAAAAAGAGAGGATGGTTTCTTGCTTAAGGAAAATTCGGCAGAGAGGGGGAGAGAGTTAGCAAAATTTCGGCAAGGCTAGAATGGATGAGAGAATAGTCTCAATTTTCCTCTTTTAACTGAAATTGCTAGACCAAGAGTCCATAACTTGGCCACTACTCCCCACAAGTGATAATTTTATCTTCATTAATTATCACCTAATTAAATTAAAAGTATTTAATCCACCCTTTATCTCCTCATTTATCTTAGTAAAAGAAAATCCTTTATTTATCACTTATTTTATCATATATTTATGGAATTAAAACTCCTCTAATTCTAGATGCTTGTGCCGTCAACCTCTTAGCCTTGGAAGCAAAATAAAACCTTTATTATTTGCTTTCCAAGTGACTCAACTCAGGCCATTTCCATAAACCTTAAGTGACACCTTCAGCCACTTTTCCAAGCTTGGATTGTGTGTCAAATTTCACCAACTTTTTCTTTTAAGGCCCTCTTGCCCTTATTTCCTATTTTGGGCTTTAAAATTTGTCATTCCGCCTTATTTCTAAGTTTCTTAAAATTTTCGATCGGCTCAGTAACTTGCCATTTTCTTACATCTTGTGTTTCCAAAATGTTCAAGTTTCCAAAATGTTCGAGTTTCCAAAATGTTCGTGTTTCCAAAATGTTCGTGTTTCCAAAATGTTTAGGTTTCCATTTTCATGCATTCCTGTGTTTCCAAAAATATCAAAATTTATTCTTAGTGCTTAAACTTGTCATTTCATACAATCAAACTGAAAATGCATAGGCCCTATTCAGGATGTTACATAAATCCAGGGTAAGTGGTGGACTATGTGTGCGTGACTCGTATACTTTGTTGTATTGATAGCCCAAGTTCAATTGGTAATAGATTCGAAAGATGGTACACTGGGTATATGACTTCTGTATGACATAGCTTCACTTACAATAGTGGAATTCATAGCCTAATAAAGGGTAAATGATATCATCTCATCGCATTACATGATAGATAAAAAGTAATGTGGCCACAGGTCATTTGTCTTAAAACAAATGATTTAATTACTATTTGTTTCTCAAAGATGTTAAAGACATCCTATGAGGGTAACACACGAATGACATGGTCATTGGATGAGCATATGATGAAATAGCTTTTGTACTGGTATATAGTAGGGAAAGCTTAGTCATGGTATTTTAGTGGAATGACTTCATGACTAAATAATATTGTAATTAATAGATGAATAGTCGGAACTTAATTACAAATTATTCGGTCCCTCCGTTAGCTCAGTATAACCTTGATGGTTTGCATTAAGTGATGAAATGGAAAAATGTGAAACAACAAACTAAGAGAAATAGATTGCATGTATCATTATCCGCAATAAATATGTTTTCTCTCTATAAACAAGAGATAACTTGGGGCTTAATTAATTGCTTTGAATTATTATTTAATTTATAATCAAATAATTGAAGTTTGAAATTGATATGAAATTAACTAAGTCATCATATTTTCATGAAAATAAGTTAATTAAATTAATTTACTCATAGGTTCTAATAAGTAAAGTTGTCATGATTTAACAAAATTATAATTAGGTTGAGAAAATAATTTAATTTAATGAATAAATGGTATTTTGGAGCATAGGAAATATGTTTATCGGGATTGGATAAATTACATGAGTTGGTTTAAGGACCATATAACAAATATAATTGACCCGATGCATGATGAGGCTTAATAGACCTAGTTTAAAAGAAAGGGGTGACAAGCCCTAAGAATCCATAAGGAGTTGTCATCGCCTATTCTACCACACTCTTAGTAGGAGTTGTGTTTTTGTAACAACCTATTTTTAGTCAAACCAGAACAGTAGTTTTGGAACAACAAATATGAGGTCAAAATAATTATTTTATTATTATTTTAATTTCGACAGCATGATGGTATGATTGTGTGAAAATTTCGTTAAGAAATTTTATCGTTTGAATGCTCAATTTGATAAAAAGGACTAAATCCCGTAAAGTATAAAAGTGGTGTTCTAATAGATATGGAACCTTAAAGTAGAGGTCCTTATGGGATAATTAGCCCATGAAAGAGTTAGTGGATGATAAATGGCTTGGTATGAGTGTAATTATTAAATATTTTTAAAGTTAAATTGGTAAATAGGTTTTTAATGTTAAATTAAATAAAATAAAAAAAATTTATCATCTTTCTCAAAGTGTTCTCCACCGAAATTGAAGTAGAAAAACAAGCTCTTTAGGGTTCTTCATTCGGCCATATTCATTTCTTGCAATCGGTATGATTTTTGTCCCGTTTTTAATGATTTCTATGTTTTTTAGATAGTTGTAGTTTAATCTAGCTAGCCTAAGGACTAATTTGCAAAACTATTAAAGGTTTAGGGTTTTGTCATTGATGAATGTATGTGTATTTTTTATGTTTGATGATAGAAAATGTATGGTTATTTTTAGATAAACAACATTTGTAAAGTGATTTTTGGTAAAATTGTCAATTAGGGACTAAATTGAGAAATGTGAAAATTTTGTGGTAGAAATGTGAAATAAATGAAAAATATGGGCTGCTAGGATAGTAAGGGAAATTCGGCTAGCATGGGCAGGGACCTAATTGCATGAATTTGTATTTTTATGAGCCAAGAACTAAATTGTAAATATGTTAAAATATTAGGGGCAAAAGTGTAATTTTCCCATAATGTGTTTTTTGGGCTAAATTGAATAGAATTATAATTGAATAAGTTAAATTTTATATTATATAGATCAAGAAAAACAAAGTTCGGATCTAGATCGGGGGAAAAACAAAGTATTGGACTAGTCGATCTATTTCGTCCTTTTTGTGAATCGAGGTAAGTTCGTATGTTAATAAGTATTAATATAATTGTGTTTTAAATGCTTTATTATTGAATTTATTTTTGAATACGACCTTACGGATATGTTCGACGAAGATTTGACAATGTGAAATCTCGGTTGAACCATAGGAATAGATTAGGATACAAATGACATGTCATTGGGGTTATGTGTTTTGGGTGCTGGTTCGTACGTCCTATTGGTGGCTGAGTTATCCGACATGTGCCTCGGATTCTCGTCAACTTGTGTGAGCAGCACCGTGTAGCTACGTCATGACTATAAGCTTGTGTGAGCAGACCCATTGATAGCTCGAGAATAAGCATTATATGAGATATGAGATTGTGATAGCTTCGGCTATGTATTGGCACTTAGGGTGCGAGATTCTCGAGTATCCAATATTATTCCAAATGGTTCGATGGGTATATCAAAGATATGGATGAGTATGAGATTGATACGAGTTGGTACTGGTATGTACATGAACCATACAAGCATTAAATCGAAGAAACTTGTGAAATTCATATCTAACCTTGTGAATGAATATGTGATAGATTTGTGGATCAATATGAGTTATGTTATAATGTGTAAATTACTTAAATTGTATATGTATGGTAAGTTTACTTTAAGCATACGAGCTTACTAAGCTTTATAGCTTACTTTGTTTACTTTTTCGTGTTTTATAGTGAATATCGAAGCTTGCTCGGATTTAAGAGTCGTCAGAGATCTCATCACACTATCAAGCTATCACTTGGTACTTTTGAACTTATGTATTTGGTTATATGGCATGTATAGGAGTTTTGGTCATTATGGTTTATATGTTGATAATGGATTTAGCCATTTGATTTGGCTTGTAAATGATAAGTGTTTGGTTATGTGTATAGCCATGTAATTTGGCTTATTTTGGTATGCTTGGTGATGTATGTATATGTGCAAATGGTCTTTTGATATCTTGTGTATAATTGCTATATAGATGCTTGATGTGAATTGGTGTTTGGAGTTCCAAATGGTTGAAATTTGAGATTGGTATGCTTGTGGCTTTAGGTAAAGTGATGCATACTTGAAAGTGAGCATATAGGTGATTTGTGATTGTGAAATTGGTATGAAATTGTAGGGCTAAATGTGATACTTATGTGTCTTGTGGTTGATGGTATGGAATTAGCATGAATTAGGCTTGGTTGAGATTGATTTGAATGTCTATTTATGCCATGTTATATGCCATTTGGTTTGTGTAGGTGAATGAAAGTTTGGGTGAGAAAGATGGCTTGGTAAATAGCCTATTTTTGTCCATACTGGCAGAGACACGGGCGTGTATCTCAGCTGTGTGCGACACACAGTCAAGTGACACAGCCGTGTATCCCCTAGTGTTTAATTAAAAATCAAGTCAGTATGCTCTACACGGCACTGCACACGTGTGTGTGACTTGGCTATGTGGCATAAGTCAGTATACCCTACAGTTTTGGGATGGCCTGGCACACGGGCGTGTGTGGCCATTTCGAAGGGCACACGGACTAGTCACACGGGCGTGTGTGTTGGCCGTGTGACCCAAGTCAAAGAGTTACACGGGGTCGGACACGAGCGGGGACACGATTATGTAATCCCATTTCAAACGTCCACACGGCCTGTGACATGGGCGTGTCACGGTCGGGCCACACGTGTGTGTCCCATGTATTTTGAAAAAATTTCTAAGTTTTCCAAAAATTTCTTGAGTTATCGGTTTAGTCCCGAACCACTTCTAATGCATGATTTGAGCCTCGTAGGCTCGTATTAGGAACAATGTGATTAATTATGAATGATTATTATTTAGATATGAAAAATGTATGAGAAATGTATGTTTATTTGTGTAATAAGTCCGGTAATGCTCCGTAACCCTATTCGGTGGTGAATACGGGTTAGGGTGTTATAGTTTTCCTATTAAAATATCACTATGTAGTTATTTCTTATGCTATTGAGGTTGTTGTTATTTTCTTTATAAATAGAGACTAAGGGACAAGGAAAATAACACACTTCTTGATGTTGACATTCTAGCAAAATATAGTTGAGTTATTTTTAAAATAAATTATATATTTTGATAGAATTCATTTTTGGTTTCTTAAAGTTTCACTAAAAGTTTTCATTTATTTGCGAATAAAGCTCACACTTTAACAAATTGAGGTCGAGGATAGTGAAGAAGATCTAATGGTTGAAAGCCAGAAATGACTTAGTCAGCTTCATCCAAAAAAATAGGTATAATCTAGGTAATAGGTTTATTGCTATAAACATCACAACTAACCTATTTTAATGAAATTTTTAAAATTTTCGTTGTGTTTAATTTCATTGTTTTCAAACCAATTTTTCCCACACAAGATGCATAGAAGTTCCATGCCATGAGACAATATATCATATCTTCATTCAATGACATATCTCCATTCAAAAAAGTGCATTAACTAATCCCTATGGCATGTCAATTGTATCCTAACAATTTCTCTAAGTTTGCAAGGACAAGGTTTAAGTAGCAATTCAATTTCATTTGTGCACAATCATTAGGACATATACACTATTTCATACATATTCATACATTCATTTATGTACATATGCATAACCAGCTCCACTTGATACATTTAGATGTAGTATCCATATATCATGTTCAAAAAAAAAAAAAAAGAATCCAATAGATGACCATTCACATTTTAATCTAAGAGTTTATATTCTCACACTTTGATGTTCAATAAAAGTTTCTCAACATTATTAGTTATGCCTTGTTACACATAATTTTACATATACTCAAACTTTTATAATATACATTCATAAAAGGTTAATAAGATATTAGTCATTCCTTTAGTTAGAAATTGTCATTACACTTTACGTTTTATAAAATATTTCATTAGTCGTATTTTTATTATTACACTAGTAGATGCATTGGAAACCCATTTTAACTTTTGCAAACAAAATCACTTAATGGCCAATTTTATGTCATAACTTACCCTTTTCTTCAAAAATTTACCGAACTTAATGTTGTTATTTACTATAGTTCAAGCCAATTATTGTCTTAATACTTATCATGACACATTAAAAACTTAATATTCACCTTTTTAAGTCTAAGACTATGGCATGTTCATAGTAGTCTCTACTTTCATTCACTTATGGTCATTAATATTTAACCTCATTTTAGCATTTAACCATTTAAGTTATAAGGATTATCAATATTAATTTATACAAAGTAACAATGATTCCTTGAGTACTTACCTCACTTTAAAAAAACAAAATCAACAAGTTTCCCTACTTCATTAGTCCAAGACTTCTCTTTTTTGGCATAGAGCTCCACTTCTCACTTATCAATTCGTTTTCTTCATAAGCAAATAACATACATAACACCAAAAATCATGCTTATGAAAAAATCATGCCTACTAACCTTGAATAATCATATCAGAGTTGACAAAATGCAATTTTCACATTTATTCTTTATTATCTCACACTAACTTGAGTTTTCTCTCACTAGCTCACGAAAACCCTTACTTCCCATGAAGAAGATGATGATGAGAACAAGTGTGGAAATAAGTTTTCTACATGATTTTTACAAGAAAATAAGGCGGGTAGTGGAAAGTCTTAGTGATTTGAGAAAGAGATGAGAAAGTGAGAAAAGAAAACTTTCTCTTATCCAAAGAGGGGGCTAGCACAAGATGAGGAAAAGATTAATAGGGAAAAAAAAAAACTTTTCATTCTTTCATTCTTATTTAATTAGTTAAAGTTAGCCTAAACATTTAATGAATGACCCACATTTTTCACGAGTATGAAAATTCTAAAACCCATGGTGACACGTTTTTTTTTTTTTCATCTCTAAACATATTTAATAAATTCTAAAATCCTTATTATGACTCTTGAAAAGTCTAAAATGCCCTTTAATGGAGAATTTGCACATTGAGTCTCTTTCTCTTATCATTTCACTCTTTTATCACCATCTATAACACTTAACGCACTTAGGGTTCACAAAACACAATTAAGACCCATAATACTTTTTAGTCATGCAAAATTTGCATCCAAAACCTTTTTAGGAAAAAAATGGAAAATTTATAATTGGGTCCCTATACTTTTTATTTTATCCAATTAAGTCCAACTCACTTTCTTGATACTAATATAGATTCCACGTAATCATAATATTAAAAAATAATTATTAATCAATAATTTCTCTATTTTTTCAATTTACACTTTAATCCTCATACTTTTTCAACTTTTCAATTTAGTCCTTTCACGTTTTCACATCCACAATTTCCTTCATTGATTTTTTACTCTAAATCAATTTAATTTCTTACGAATCCCTGTATTTGCCTCATTTTCGAATTTCTTTGAGATTTCGCTATATTTGAACCCCAAACAGTGCCACTTATTGTATCAAAAATTTTGGGGCATCTCATATTTATTGGGCTATGCTTTCTCTAACATTAAACCTATATTGATTGGTCCTTGAACAATTATAAATAATTAATAATAAATATGTAATTTAATTAACTTTAGTATAAACAATTTATGATATATACTATGTAATTTAGTTAATTATTTAGTAGGTCAAAATGTTTAAGAAATTATCTCTTGTGAATAAAAGTTTTAGATTATATAAATGAGATCAAGAGAATAAAATATAATTATATTAAATATATGCATCCTAAAATTCAAATACTATTTTTATTGTATAAAAATAATTTTAAAACTTCAATAATGGACGAGTATACTTGGAAGCCATTCGGTACTTCGATTTGAGTGTAATACTTTATAATTGTTAGCATAATTACTCAAATTCTCCTCTTTCCTCCAAGAATGGGATAGTGAAATTGGAATGTTCCAATTATACTTAATTCAATGTGACCTACTAATTACCGGGTTACCCAAAGATTCAAAAAAGATGTAATTATTAGCAATTACAACCAAATCGTATTTTTAAGTGGCTTTCCAAACACCTCCTTAGAGAAATTTGTGGAGAATGATTAAATACCAATTCATCCCTCTCCATAATTTTAGGCTTAACTTGTTGGACTATTATTCTCTTTTCTTTTATTTAAATTATTATTATTTTTCTTTTAATTTGAAGTAGTGAAGGCTTATTCGAATGTAAATTAAAATTAGATATTATTTAAATATAAAACAAATATATAAATTTATTTTAAATAGATAAAGTATAAAGATTTTATTGTCTTACTTTTCAATTAAATTAAAATTGACAACAAGTCAACTAAGATAGGCTCGCATGTTGTATGACATTTCCAAATACCATTTTAATTTTATATGTAGAAAAATGAAAGGGCAAAAAGCAAAATTATTTAAAATTTGATCATTTACGCATACAAGTTTTGGTTTATATATTATCAAAAGTTTTATTACTAGAAATTATGTATTTAAAAATAATATAATAAATAATTAAATGTAAAGTTTAAATCTAATAATAATACATACAATATATATTATATAAAAATGAAAAATAGTTTATATTGTGAGTAAAGAGAAATTTAAATAAGAATATTAAACGTAAGTTGTAAAATTAATAATAACAACACATATGTAATACGTATTTAACTTAAAATAAAAATAATTTAAATTATGAGTAAAAAAAATTTAAATAGATAAATACATTAAGTTAAAAATATCAAATGTACTCTAGTTATTTATAATGGTATTGTTATTTTTCTTGAGTTAGTATCGGGTTGGCTTGTGACACCTACTTAATCAACGGCATTATCAATATATACAAAATATGAGTAAAACAATTTTGTAACAACATATAAATGTATAACAATGTTAAAAAATTTGGTTGAAGTGATAAAGAAAATATTTATAGATGTTGGGGCTTGGGTTTGGCTCCTAATAGTATAACTCAATCACACTTTAAATAATAGTGTATATATTAATAAAAATATTGATTATGATAAGTTTTATTACATCTATACTTTTATTGTTTTATTACATTTATACTTTTATTATCTTTTATATATTTATATAAAATAAAAATAATTCAATTATAATAAAATTTGAAGTCGTGGTATAATAAGCATTAAACATTTAACTTTATCACTTCAATTAATTTTTATATAAAATTTTAATTAATATATTTATTGGTGAAAATTATAAGAACTTTTAAAATGAACACCAAAATGATCTTAACATTAGATCAAAATAAATGGCTCTAAGCCATAAATTTTGTATTTATTTTAACTTATTAAAATAAAACCAGTAACACCCAATATTTTCCTTCCTTTTCTTTTCACCATGTAATTGAAGTCTTAGAGTAAAAGTTTTAGATAATCTTTACTATCATATTTAATTTTTTTTAGAGAAAATTAGAATGAAAAGGAAGATATTAGGGTTTGATATTAGGTATTGGCTTTTCTTGATTGAAAAATTGATCGACTATTTCATTCTAAAAAAAAATTAAGAATTTTTCATTGATTGAGTAAAAGTGAAAAAAATTGACATTTTCTTTGGTTGAAAAATCCCATTTTTTAAAAAAGAAATTGGTTGAACTATTTTTCAATTAATAAAAATAAATATTTAATACATAAATTGATTAATCTTAATAATTTTAATCTTTTCTTTTCATTCTATTTTTTCTAAAAAATAAATTTGAAACTAAAAATTATGTAATTTTTTAAATTTGAAATAATAGAAAGATTAAGTATTGTTAATTATATTTTGATAAGGTAAAATAAATATAAAATCTAAAACTATTTTAATTCTCATTATTATCATTTTAAAGTTAAAGACCATAAAAATTTCACTATTATTTTTGTATTTATTAGATTTTTATTATAGAAAATTGACAGGTGAAAGGTGTAAATGTAAGAACTGTAATTACTATTTTGTGACTTATAATAAAAAATTCAAACCACCTTCGCTAAAATTGTAAAAATCACAAAATCCCGTTTAATTGGAGAAAGTAGAGTTAAAAGAGTATCCCACGTGGAAGAATCTAGTTGGGTTTCTATTTCCCAAATTTTCATTCGCTTTCCCATTTCTCAGCGCTTAGTCTCAATTCTTTGTTTTTCTCTCGTCTATACGGTCGGTGTATTTTCCGGGAAAATCCAATTTTTCCCGAAAGAATTCCCGACCGACGATTATTCCATCTTTATCTTTTCGTCAAAATCTCGAAAATCGAAACAATTCCGGCGTTTTTGTTTTTTGAAGCTAAAGAGTCATCTTCTTTTCCTTCTCCGGATCGCTTGATTTTCCCGCTAAACCTCTTCTAATTTCTTAAATAAAAAAAAAATCGAGCTGTGATTTTAAAAGGTTTAGCAATATAAGTGCAACCTCTGGATTCGACACAGGATTCAAAATAAGTTTCTGATTAAGGTAAGTTGTTAATTTATTTTCTTATTTTGTTTTTATTCGATATGCCTTTTATATGATAAATATGAAAATTTTACGTATTTAGCAGGGATTGAGATGGCAAGTCAAAGCGGTTCGACTAGGCGAAGTTCATCAATTGTAAACTTGTCATCGTCAAGGAAAAAAACACCGGAGAATGGAGGTTCCGACTCTAGCCGAAAATTCTTACAATCGTCTCGTCCTATGTAAGTTTTTTCATTTGAAATTTATTTTCTTTTTTTTAAAATCCTTTTTAAAACATATTAATTTGAATATTAAAGAATTATTGAAGTTTTGTGTTAGTAAAATTTTGAAAAACCGCTGTTATTGGAGAAGAAAATAATTTTGTAGTTTGGTCTTTAGGTGTTGGGCTGTTAGCTCTTGAATGTTGCCTTTGAAGCGTAAGTTTTCTCCCTATGTAAAGGAAAGGGGTTTTGACAGGCATATTCAATATTATGGGATTTGAAAATCATTAGCAACCATGATCTTCTTTTTCCTCTTTAGCTTGTATATGCGTTGGCATCATTGCCTTTGCTGCTTGGCAACACGTCGTACGTAGGAGCGTTCAGTTTGGCTTTTATTTGGAGTGTCATATTCTCATATTAATATGGATTTGGATTTGCACACTTTCAGGTGTCAAATATGTGTCTAACATAGGTTTTTAAATTGAAGGGTTGAACTTGAAACAATATGTATTTCTCTTTAATTGCATTGCTTTAAACATGAACCTTTAAAATATGTCTACACTCTCGAAACTTGACCTTTTCTTTGTAAATTTTATGTCTGAAAGAGTAGAAGCTGCTAGCAGTTATCATCTTGCAAAGACAATGGACTGTGTCAATATATTTTGTTTTTATCTTTCTACTCGAAGAAAACTCAAAAGTGTCAGTAATAATATGTGAAAATTCATGTTTTTATTGTGTCCATTCTTTCAAATTAGTGATGGAAACGGTTCAGATTCTAAATTTCCAGCTAATATAAAATTTCATCTTGAAAGAACTAGTAATGGAACTTCTTGTATCAACATGCTTTTGGAAAGGGGACTAGCTGGAGAGCGTACTGTGAAGAAGTTGCGGCTGTCAAAGGCCCTGACGGTACCTGATAGTACAAGCATTTATGAAGCTTGCCGTAGGATGGCTGCTCGTAGAGTTGATGCTTTATTGCTTACTGACTCTAATGCATTACTTTGTGGGATCCTCACAGACAAGGTATTACTGATTTCCTTGTGAACTGTAGCCAATTCCTTTAAGTTTAAATCTCAAAACAGGTGTACTGGAGACAAACTGCATGAATTATTTCTTCACTCTGATATTATATCTTAGGCCATGATCTCTCAGGCATTTTAGATTTGACTCTGATACTATATCATTTGCATGAGGAATGCTTTTCTGCTTATTTATTATTGCCCCCCCCCCTCTTGCTGCCTTTAGACCTTCACTGAATTATTACAACTATGATGTGTCTCTTACTTATTGGTTCTGTTTCTTCATGACTGAAGGACATAGCAACAAGGGTGATAGCTCGGGAGCTTAATCTAGAGGAGACACCAGTTTCCAAAGTAATGACCAAGAACCCTGTATTTGTTCTTTCTGATACACTTGCAGTAGAGGCACTCCAGAAAATGGTGCAAGGTTGACCTTTTTTTATGGACATCTACCCTTTTATGTGATATATTTTCTTAGATCTTACCTCTGATGTTATTCTTATATCATTCTAAACAGGGAAGTTTAGACACTTGCCCGTTGTAGAGAATGGGGAAGTCATTGCTTTGCTTGATATAGCTAAGTGCTTGTATGATGCTATTGCTCGAATGGAAAGGGCAGCTGAAAAGGGAAAAGCCATTGCTGCTGCTGTTGAAGGTGTAGAAAAAAATTGGGGAACATCTTTCTCGGGTTGGTAGATAATGTGTTTTTTTGGGTGCCTTTTACTTTTGGCCCTTGTATTATGCATTTTCCGTTTTTAGTTTTGCTGTCAGTAGATAGTAGACCTGTTATAAGTCTCTGCTATCTTTTGGGATGATATGCAGGTCAGAGTACATTCATTGAGACACTTCGAGAGCGTATGTTCAGGCCTTCACTGTCTACGATTATAACAGACAATCCAAAGTAGGTAATACTTTCTTTTTGTTATATCTATTTGGTCCTTTATGCAAAACACTGTTGATATTTTGCGCACACACTATATTATCTGTAGCTTAGCTTAACATGCTGCCTATCTACCAGGATTGTAACAGTTTCACCAGATGACACTGTTTTAGCAGCTGCAAAAAAGATGCTTGAATCTCGATTAAACTCTGCAGTCGTGACAGTTGAAAACAAACCACGAGGGATTTTAACGTGAGTCTTTTGAATCAAATTGCAATTCAGCATCGTTCTATGTGTGGCTGAGGGAGTGCTGAAAGAGTGTTATCTATATTTTTATATTACTTTCAATTTTTACAGTTGTTGGCATATACTCTAACTTATGCCTTTGAATGTCTGACAGTTCGAAGGATATATTGATGCGGGTAATAGCACAGAATCTGCCTCCAGAGACTACTCTTGTAGAGAAGGTATTTGCCTCCCTTTGATCCTTTTTTTCCCTTACTTATAAACATTTGTGCTAAATCATCATATTTAACCTCTATAATACACTCATCATTTTGCTTTTGATTTGACATATAGGTCATGACTCCCAACCCAGAATGTGCAACAATTGACACGCCAATTGTTGATGCTTTGCATACTATGCATGATGGGAAATTTTTACACCTCCCTGTGGTAGATAGAGGTGATATGAGTTACCACTTTGCAAAGAATATGGTGTTGTATGTACATTGAACTAGTTCTAAGTAAGTTTCTGTGGCTGGATGCAGATGGAGAGATAGTTGCTGTTTTTGATGTAATCCATATTACTCATGCTGCTGTTGCCACTTTAAGTCAAGTCAGTATCGTTTTAAGATCATGATGTTCTTAATGTAGTTTTACAGGATTAGTGCTGTATGTAGGGATCTTATTGAAAAGCATTTAACACAACTTGTTACGGTCTTATCATGTTCTTCAAAACTAGGTTGGGAGTACTTCTGGAGTCAATAATGAGGCTACCACAACAATGATGCAGAAGTTTTGGGATTCTGCAATGGCCTTACCTCCCACTGAAGAGGATGATGAGACTCAGAGTCGGAGGTATGCTTTGTTGATGTTTCTTTGATTATATAGCTGTGATTTGTTCCATTGCTGTCTATTAACTTATTGGTAGTGATTTTTCAGTGATGGAGCAGAGACAGGGAGATCTCTTCCCTATCCTTCATCCAATATGCCAAATACATTTGGCTTTAAAATACAAGATAAAAGGGGCCGAATGCATAGGTTTACTTGTGGTATGTTGCTGATTCTATTCACGAACTAGGCACCTTCATGAATATGTACGGTCTTTTGTTTTGCATGAGGCACATGTTCTTGTTTTGCTTGTATTTTCACTTGTTAAATTTTTGCAGCCTAACCTAAATCTTTCTTAGCCAAGTTACTTCGTGAATGGCACTAGCTTCAAGAATAAATTTTTGGGTCCAAGTTCTGATCTTATGCATTGTATCTAGTGTGATATACATTTGGTTATTGGTGCTACAACCATAGCACCTTTTCAGTAGGCAGGCAATTGCATTTACCACAATCGCTGAGCATATTATTGGAGGGATCTAATTCTTCTGTAACACCTTGCATTTGCTCCTCTTAGTAAGTTGTATCTAACAAGATTCTCATTTGTTGCTGCTTTATACAGAGACACGGAGTTTGACAGATCTAATAACGGCAATCCTCCAGAGGCTAGAGGACGACATAGATAGAAACAACCTGCCTCAAATTCTGGTAGGTTTTTAAAGGAGAAATTTAATTTTTTTTTTTTTTGGGGGGGGGCTTTTGCTTTATGTTGATTTACTTTGGTGTTTAATTCTTATTTCTCCAAAATTTATGCTAATTGGTGGCCATATTATGCAGTATGAAGATGAAGACCATGACAAAGTTGTATTGGCATCAGACAGTGATCTTGCAGCGGCTGTGGAACATGCAAAGTTAGTTGGTTGGAAGGTAAGATTTGACTCCAAAATTTATATGGATTTACACCTGATCAAGCATTTTACCGTGGACTAGGGTTCCCTAACAATTATAGTTTCCTACGTATGCATTATCAATTAAAGACACTCCGAAGTAGATATGGAAGGATTATATGAGTCAAGAAAACTTGTGAAACTGAAAGTCATAAGGTTCAATAGATGTCCATGTTGAAATCAAGTCGCTGAATGAGCTACTTGCTGATTAACATTAGTGTTCGACTTAGATCTCTCTGCATTTAAATATTTTAAGGGGAGACTAATTCCTTCCTGAGAAGTCTTCTAAGTGGCTCCTGATGGACCTTCAATGGGTCACTGCTGTCCCTGGACGGGGATTTGTTTTCCAACACTGCAGAGAGCCCGAGCGTCTTAGGGTTCTTGAAGAGATGGGGTGACACATGGCCTGATCCGATGAGGTGCTCCTGCTCCGTTGAATCTGCCATCTCTTCAAGTAGTCTCAGGTAATTGTGCTCTTCAGAGACGACCTCGACCGGGAGAATACTGGTCCATCGACTCCGATAGACGTCACTTCGAAGAATCGTCTGGAAGGAGTTGGCCTCCCCTCAACAAAATTATTTATTTTTTTTCTTAATAAGATTGGAAACCTTGAAAGTTCTAATAGCTCTTGCAGTTTTTATTGTTTTGCCCCAATCGTGTCAATGAGAGTTGTAAAGTTAGCATCATATTTTGTAGCACTGAAAAACTTCTTTGGAGTTGTCATCTCTTAAGTTGAGACAACTGAGTCAACTATTTTTTGCAGGGTTTGAAACTGCATTTAGATTATTCAGGAACAAAAACTCGTCGGAGAGGTTCTGATTCCGGAAGCATGGATTATGCAAACTCTGATGCATGGTCTGCCGCATATAGCACTGTTGCAGCCGGGGCTGCAGTTGTTGCTGGGCTTGGCTTATTAGCATACTTGAGGAAAGCTGGGAATTAGCATCGGTAGAAACTTCATCCCATATGTAACTCATAAATTTGAAGGTTAAATGCATCAACTTTCTTTAGGTAAACTCGGTGCTTGATTTTATTTCATTCCTTTTTGGATCAATCAAGAAATTTCCTTCTTTTTTTTAAAAAAAAAAAAAAATTCTGGTTTCTGCTTGCTGCATAGCTTAGAATGTTGAGCTATGGTTGTTTCTCCATTAATTTTATCACTGAAACTTAATCATGGGTGGAATTGAAGTGTATACTAATACTAAACAGCACCATTATATGAAATAAAAGAATTTACCTCAGATTCAAGTTTTCATCCATGTATATATGAATGCTCTCTGCTATTATCCTTGATTAAATTTACTGTTCCTACAAATGAGAATATGCATGCATACAAATACTATATGAAAAATTATATGATACATTGATTCACGAGTTAAGATGAGGATATGTTATCGTATGGTATGGTCAAAGATGTATATTTATATTTATAATACTAGTTTTATGTCATGTGCTCATTGATATTATCGAATCACTATATGATAATATAATTCAATAATTTTAATGGAATATAATTAAAATAATTTTTATTATATTATATTAATATAATTTTAAAATTTAAATTCAAATTATAAACAAAACATGGACAAAAATTCAATCTTAATATGAATATAAAATAAAGGGTAAACTATCAAAATAGTCACTTTTGTTTACCTCTATTTACATTTTAGTCACTTATGTTTGAAATGTTATGTTTAAGTTACTTATGTTATCGCGTTGTAACATTTTAGTCATTGAGCCGTTAATTGTCATTAACGGTGTAACGGTAAGTTGACGTGATACGTTAAATCATCATTTTAAACAAAAAATTTAGATTAATTTATACAATTAGTACTTATATTTTTTTCGTTTTGAGTAATTTTATTTTTTTATTTTATGTTCTTTTAACTTTTCTTTTCTTTTTTTTCTTTATTTTCCATTCTCTTATGCTTCTTCCTTTGTTTTCTCCTTATTCATTTCTTTCAACGTAGTTTTTTTTATGTTTTCTATTTGTTAAAATTAGTCCCTATACTTTTATTTTTTGAACAACTTAATTTTTTCGAGTGAGGCAAACTTGTGGACTAGTTTTAACAAATGAAAAATATAAAAAACTACATTAAAGGACATGAAGAAGAGAGGAAAACACAGAAAGAAGCTGAAGAAAATGGAAAATAAAGAAAATAAAATGAACGTTAAAAGAACATAAAAGAAAAAATTAAGTTGCTCAAAATGAAAAAATATAAAGAGAAATTGTATAAATTAATCTAAAATTTTCGTTTGAAATGATAATATAACGTGCCACGTCAACTTTCTGTTACACCTTTAATGACAATTAACAACTCTGTGACTAAACTGTTACAACATGATAACGCAAGTGCCTAACACGTAACATTTCAAACATAAGTAACTAAAATGTAACCTAAGACAAACAAAAGTGACTATTTTAATAGTTTATCTTAAAATAAATATATAATATTTCTTATTTTTATATTTTTATCTTTAACTGTGGACATGAATTATTTAAAATGTGAATATTATAATTAAAATTGATGTATTTTCAATTAGGTAAGAAGTTAAAATTTGTTTTCAATTGGGTATTTTTAAGGGAATGATATTTATAAAAATATATACTTTTATAAGTTATATAACTTTTTACAACTATAAATATAAACTTTATTATTCTATTATTAATTATTTAGTTTTATATTAATACTATTATTTTGTCTAAAAATATTTTTACTCCTGTAGTATAAATTACTTATTACATTGTTTATCTCTATGATTACAAAAGCTATCATTTACTATTATGTTAAACACCTTATACTATTAATTTATAATTATTTATCTTTAGAATTATTAAATTTATTAATAAACTATCTATCATTTATGCAAATTTTTAGTAATAAATTTAATAGAACATTTAACATCTAAAAGTATATAAGTTGAAAACTAATTTTAAGTTAACATATTTGTAAATTTTTAATTGTAAAATATGCAACTTAATAAACAGATGCGAAGCTAGAATAATTTTTAGGGCGAATGAAATTTTAATTTTTATAGTCTATATCTTTCTAATTTTAAATAATTAAATTAAATTTTTATAATTTTAGGGGGGCTAAAGTAAAATTTTACCTTTACTAATTTAAAATTTTTAAAAAAATTTAAGAGCCTAAATAACAATTTTCTAGTTTAAGGGGCCGGGCACCTACCTGCCCCTAGATTCGCCTCTGTTAATAAATTAACTCAGTGGATATTATATTACAAAACTTAAAAAGTATAATTTAAATTTTGGTATTACAAAAATATGGTATGTAATCAATAATTAACTCTTATGCTATTAGTAAAAGTTGTTGGTTACTATTATCTTATTAAACATTTATTACTATTCATCAGCATTTTATTATATTATTAATCTTTTTTAACATTAATCTCATCTTAAGTTTTTATAATATATGTTTTTTTTATACAATGTCTAGAACTATTTATAACTCCACCCCAACTCTTAAAGAGGAGGATAATGTATTTCAGTGCACTTAAACTCACGTTTTCTGCATTGATAATAATACCAATATCAATTAAGTTAAGACTCAATCGATAATTATATTATTAATCATATGTTACTATTTTATAATTATTTATATTTTAATTATGAAAGCTACCATATATTATGAATAAACTACGGAGTTAAAATTATTTTCAAATCTATTAATAAATTATTTTCAAATCTATTAATTATTATAGGAATACTATTTATTAAGTTGCAATCTTTTTCAAAGTTAATGCTAAATAAAAACTTTCAAAAATATAATTTATTTTTAAAAATATTATTTTCATTTTAATAAATTCATTATATCATTTAAATATTACCAAGAAATATTGTGAAAATACTATATAACATTTTATAAATATTGTTGCATTGTCATGATGAGTGACCGTGTTATCAACTTTGGTGTTTAAATCAATCATTTGATAGTTTGATGGTTATATCAAAGGTAAAATTTAAAAAATCATCCTTAACGTTTCTAGGTTTTTCAATTGAGCCCTCAAAATATATATATATATATATATATATATATATATATATTGTCATTTTCATCTACAACGTTGTGAAAATTTTTAAATTATGCTAAATTTGATGAAAATTGTCAATCAATAAATGATCAACATTTTTGTGCCACACGGCATGACATCTCAATAGCTGAGTGGCATGACGTCTGCCATTGAGGTGTCATACCATATGGCACAAAAATGTTGACCGATAGTTTGGTCAAATTTGACATTATTTGAAAATTTTTGCTAAGTTGTGGATGAGAATGACCGAAAAAGTATTGAGGGCTCAATTGAAAAACTTAGAAACGTTAAGGGTAATTTTTACAATTATGCTTAAATCAAACAACTCAAATAATTGAGTAATGATGTGTTAATTTTACCTTTTTGCTATAACTCATATACTACTATTTTATCAATGGCTTACTATTAATACAATTTATAGGGCAAATATCCCAAAATACCAAAAAATACAAAATTATCGGAAAGGACGGGTTTCAAAATATTGACCGGAAGGGCAATTTCCCAAAAGCGTCACGTCGCCAGCGTTTTTGGAAATCGACTAAAAGCGTCCATAGGGGGCGCTTTAGGCCAACTCAGCAAAAGCGCTTCCACGAGCTTTTTGAGTTAACTAAGCGCCCCCATGGACGCGCTTTAGCTAATCTTCCCGGCCCACTTGCAATGTGAAAATGAATTAATTTTGGACGATAGTCTCCGCAAAATAATTTTGAGGAGACGTTTGAGAACAAACCGTGGTAAAACGCTCACGTGGGCGCTTTTGCTCTGATGGTCTCCGGTAAAATTATTTTGAGGAGACGTTTCAACAAAACCGTATAAAAACGCTTCCAAATAGGTGCACTATTACCCGAGCGTGAAAAGCGCCCCACGTGGACGCACTTTTGCTGAAAGCAGCAAAATTAGGCTATAAATCACCAAATTGCATTCTCGGTTAGCGAAAGCATTCAAGCAAAAAGAAAAAACCGAAAATGAGTGAACGTATTAATAGTGTTATTTACTACGATGGTGAAGTCGTGACAATCGAAAATGGTGTTGTTTTCTTATCGAGAACACAGTAGCGATTGAGTTTTAATCAAACGTCGATTTGGTGGAACTTCGCAAAAATTAGGCGTAAAATATTCTAACAACGCCAATGAAAGTTCATCTATTAAGTATAGATTTTGCGCTTGATCGATCCGGTGAGATATGACGATTCGACATCAAAGGTCCTCGAGCCTTGAGGCAATGGTGGAGACTCATTTTGTCGATGGATCGCCTATCTCGAAGTTATATGTAGAATTTTCATCTCCAAGTGATCTCGTCGCGACCTCAACATCTAGTATCGTTCGAGGGAATACACGACCCCAGTCGACACTCTGTAAGTGGGAGGCAAAACACAGAAGTGCCCGTGTGCGGTGATAGTATGGAAAACATAACCCCTGCACGACACTCGGTTGGTGGATGGGACATGCATATTCGTCAATCGACGTCGGATGACAGAAATACGCATTGGGGGACGTCATCAACTTCTAGTGGATGGCAATCCACATACGATTGGAATCTTTACGAAAGATGTTTAAGGAGGGATGATGTATTACCGACGGCATCCACCAGCGAGGGGCCCTCATTTGTTGCAGGTTATGGAGGATCGGATGATGAATCCGATGTGGATCCACCTCGGGAGCCAGGGCCTGACGGTGCAGAAGTTGGACTATTTTCTGAATCGGAGCCCGTTCCAATTGTACCTGAAGATGTTGAGGGCGGTTCAGATGAAGAAGAAGAAGATCCGCTATTCAGGGCATACTCGCCTCCAGCGCACATGCATAATGTCGATCTATCTCAAGATGATGCATTGGAGTTTCCTGAACTACCACACGGACGCGTGACCAGTACAAATTCTTCGTTGGATTCGGACCAATTAGAAGTTGGTAACCGCTTTTCCAACAAGAACACTTTTCTTGGTGCATTGAAACAATACAAGATCGAGAACGGGTTAACTACACCATGGTTAAATCAAAGCTCGATAGGTGCGAGCGAAGTGTCTTTGTGCAAGACGGCACATGTGCATGGAAAATCATGGCGTCGTTGAGGAAAAGGGCGGGATGTGGGAGGTGAAGAAGTACAAAGGTCCGCATACATGTCTTCTGATGCAGTACCACTATGTGTTCAATGATTTCGAATAACACTAATATTATGTAATGTTGCATTATTTAACGTACTTCGTTGACAGGTGTAACACAAGATCATCCGAGGATGGATTCAGACATGTTGGCTGATTTAATAATCCCAACGGTGAAGGCCGATCCCAAAACTACAGTGTCGGCCTTAATTGGCAATATTCGTAGCCAAATGGGGTACACCCTCTTCTGTAAAGGCTTGGATAGCCAAGCGAAGGCGTTGGAAAAGTTGCACTAGTCGGTGGGACGCTTCATATAATGAAGTGTGGCGGTGGTGTAAGTCTTGGAGAGATATGTCCCAGAGCAAAGACAATGAGACATTGAAACGAAACCGTACTACAATGATCGTCGCTCGTGGATGCGCGGTGTTCAAGCGCTGTTCGACATTTAAGCAATGCCGAGATGCTTTTACATACCGCAAGCCATTGGTACAAATTGACGGTACCTTCATGTATGGTAGATATACGATCGGCTATTGCTAGTCAGGGCACAAGACGGCTGGGAGAATCCTTCCGATTATGTTCGCAATAACACCGAAGTCGGTGATGACCGGACTTCTTCCTATCTAGGTTAAGGAGGCATGTCGCCTCAACCCGACATATGCGTTATATCGATCGGGGCCCGGAATACTTGCGGCAATAGAACGACAGGGGAAGCATGTGGCATCGCACACACCATCGATATTGCTCGAGGCATGTGGCATCCAACTACTATGGGCAACACCGATCTAAAAGACGAAACGGCAAGTGACCGATATGGGTATGAAATTTCTATTAATATAATTTCTTTTGAAATTTTGATTTATTCGCAATTTGAATAGTGGTATGTAATATTCGATATCAACGTATATTGGCGTGGTACGAGATCAATAAAGACCGTTTTCACGAGATGTTGGCCGATTATGCGAAGATAACGCAAAAGCGCAGACTACCGTGCAATATTCCTTTTGAACAGTGGACACAAGCATATGATGGCGGCTTACGATATGGTCATATGACCACAAACCGGCCGAATGCATAAATTACATGCTAAAAGGAACTCATCATCCGTCGATTACGGCGGTTTTACAGAGACATATTTTCGTTTAGCGGCACTATTTCAAGAGAGCGGCCGAGTTATCGAGGGCGATGCAAGGAGGCCATGTATGGAGCCCAAAGGTCTTGCAAGAAATTAACCGTGGGAAGGCACGGCGAACACTATGCACACGCTTTGTCACGATCGCGACAACTATGGTTTCGTGTCACGGAGTTTGACAGACCGAGCCAAGGTATTGTTGGCGGGCATTATCGTACACTTGACAAATAGGACATGCGATTGTGGGATATTTGATGCACCGTTACCCATGTGCTCATGTACTTGCGGCTTGTCATAATCTTCGTCTTGACCCCATGAGCTATGTCGACGAAGTCTACAAATTAGAAAACATGTACAACGTGTGGAGACACGTATTCCCACCATCCCAGGATGAGCGTAAGTGGCCATCCAGACGCTTGCACCAGTATAAGCCGTTCTTGGGATAGAGAATTGAGACGAAACCAAAAGGTCGACCTTCCTCGACTAGAATACGCAACAATATGGATATCCGAGAACCGACCAACCAAAGTCGGTGGTGCGTGGTGTAGGAACCCGGCCATACATCTCGCTCGTGTCCAAATCGGACTAGTTGACCGTGTTCTTAGCTTGTTTGTCTCTTGCTGGCTATGTAATGTCTGTTTTTTTGGAGGAAAACGGTGAACTTTTGTACAATAACTCAAATTTATTAAATATAAGATAATTAATATTAAATTACAAACACAAATAATAAAACAACGTATATTGGCAGGGTATGAGATCAATACAAAAAAATTAAATTACAAAAAAATTAAATTAAAAAATTAAATTAAAAAAACAAACTCAAATTGTATTAAAATAATACAACTTAATTACAAAAAAAATAAACCAAACATATTTTGTCAAAGTTATTAAAATTAAATAAATTAAAAAATTAAATTACAAAAAAAACAAACTCAAATTGTATTAAATATATTACAACTTAATTACAAAAAAATAAATCAAACATATTTTGTCAAAGTTATTAAAATTAAATAAATTAAAAAATTAAATTACAAAAAAAAACAAACTCAAATTGTATTAAATATATTACAACTTAATTACTACAAAAAAAATAAATCAAACATATTTTGTCAAAGTTATTAAAATTAAATAAATTAAAAAATTAAATTATAAAAAAAACAAACTCAAATTGTATTAAATATATTACAACTTAATTACTACAAAAAAATAAATCAAACATATTTTGTCAAAGTTATTAAAATTAAATAAATTAAAAAATTAAATTACAAAAAAAAACAAACTCAAATTGTATTAAATATATTACAACTTAATTACAAAAAAAATAAATCAAACATATTTTGTCAAAGTTATTAAAATTAAATAAATTAAAAAATTATATTACAAAAAAACAAACTCAAATTGTATTAAAATAATACAACTTAATTACAAAAAAAAATAAACCAAACATATTTTGTAAAAGTTATTAAAATTAAATAAATAAAAAAATTATATTACAAAAATAAAACTCAAATTGTATTAAATATATTACAACTTACTTACAAAAAAAAAAATAAACCAAACATATTTTTCAAAGTTATTAAAATTAAATAAATTAAAAAATTAAATAAAAAAAACAAACTCAATTTTTATAATATATATTACAACTTAATTACAAAAATTAAACCTTAATTACAAAAAAATTAAACTCAAATTATAAATTAATTTACAATTACTCAAATTATGGGGTTTAGGGTTTAGTGCGGATGTCGGTGGAACCCGGTGCCACTGGGGATCGATTAATGATTCTGTGGATTCCTCCTTCTTCTAGCTTCCTATGGGTTGTGGAACCTCGGTGAGAATCCCGCCCTCCCAAGCGGTGGGTGCAGTTACAGGTGTTGCGATGATGACCCACCTTGATAAAATAATGACCGGGTGTTTGCATAAACCACGGCGGGTGATCGCATCCGTCTGGTGAAGGAGTCAGTAGAAAGAATCGCTCCCCGACGGCACCTCCTCTAATCCCACACCCGATGTCGGCCTCACGATCGGTGGCTAAAAGGAGTTGTCGAACGGACTCGAACCCGCCATGGATTCCAACACAGGGGACTAGAAAAAGGAAACATATATGGGTTAGGAGGATACATGTAAGGGGGAGTACGCACCGCATAAATCGTGAATGCCGTGTTATCGGTGTTGTCACCGAATCGATGGGCCCGGTGATTGTATAGCGCCGTTGATGGGCCGGTGATATGATAAACCGTTGATGGGCCCGTGATCGTATATAGGCGCCGTTGATGGGCCGGTATTCGTAGGCGCTATTTGTGGGCCCGTCTCATCACCCTTCTCCTTGGATGTAAAGGGCCCGACGTTCCTTCCGCATGAATTTGTTGTCGCCTCTCTTGGTAGACAACAGATACGGCTTGCCATGGATTCTAAACCATGGCATGTACTCAAGACGCACGCTAACTTCAGGAACTACGATCGGTTCCGATTAGGTAAAAAGTCATCTGGTTCTCCCACTTCTCGATATGTTCGACCAAAATATTGGCCAATCCGTGTCTTTGCCGCAGTAAGTCCACATCGTGCTCATCATCGAGCACCTCAGAGCCACGGAATCGGTTGTCGACATCCAAATTGCCGCAGAACCCGATCCGACCGTGCATCTCCACGGTCGCGTAGGTGATTAGCGGGACCTTAACGTGCTAACTGCTCGGATTTTGGAGGAACTCCTCCGAATTATCGCCGAATTTCGGATCCTCATCTGGTGTCCATTGAAACTATATTAACATTACCAAAATATTAGTTATATACATAAATACTAAATTATAATAACGAAATTGACACTTACTTGTGATTCCCGTTGTTCCAATAGGAGCCAGATATCCTCAAGCGAGTCGGTATTCCAACATGACTTCTGGATGGTTCCACCTAATTAAATAAACTCTTAGCATGCAATTATACTATAAATCTACGACATAATTGAAAAATATAATATTAAATTTACCTCGTTATCAATGGGAATGAATATGGTCGGTCGAGTCGAGGGCGTAAAAATGGAAATCGAAACCATGCCCATGATCGCAGAGTGATAGGCAACCTCCGATTTTTGCTTTATCCAAGACGCTTCGCCCGCATCTCCGATACAACCTCGATAGCAGCGGACTTCCCAACCGAATTCACCGCTGCTCAAATCAACAAGTTTGAGAGCCATCTCGTGGACGAGGTTTCTAGAGACGTCCAAGATCCGATAGCCTCCAATTATCTCAAGTATGTATGCCCGCGCATACCGTATTCTTTCATCTTCATCGAATCTTCATTCGGCTGCGGAATGTGTCTCGTAACCAAACCATATCGATCCGACCTCCTTGCAATTTATCCTAATGGCACCCAGAGCTCGTAGCATACGGCCATCCAATCGTGAGATATTACGGTCCGGTGACTACCGACCGAATCCACCGTAATCCCAATCAGAATCGCACATCTTCTAAGGTGATGCTACACTCTCGCATGGCGGATGGAAAGTGTGCGTCTCGGTCTCCACCTCTCTATCAACGCTTATCAAAACCGGGTCCAACTTGAACCCCTACCTATCGTGGCCACGCCAAAAACCCGCTCCGCAAGTAATTCTCGATCAATGGTGATGGGGACCGTGCATGTTGCGAATATAACATTGCAACACCGATCTACGATTTTAAAAATAATAAAATTCAAAATTAATTAAAATTGCATAATTAAAAAATTTAATAATATTGAAAAATTAAAATTCAAACTTACCATTCTCAATTCTTTGACGCCAATGTGATTCTTTGTCTAAGCGATGTAAATCTCTACCATTGTACTCGATAAAGATTTTTTAATTTTCCAAAAAATAAATATATTAAAAAATTATAAAGGGCTTTTTCAGTAAATGGTAGAAGACTATTTGAAATTTAAGAGTAAATTTCAAGGGCTTTGAGAGAAACTTGAGAGAAAATTGAGAGCAAATTGAGAGAAAATTGAGAGAAAATGAGAAAGGATTGAAGTGTGAAAAAATGAAGGGTTGGGGGGTATTTATAGTTTTTTTTTTACCCGTTGGTTTTTGACCGTTAGTCCAACGGTCACATTTTTGAATTGCGGCCTAAAGCGCGTCCACGGAGGGCGCTTTAAGCCCACGTCAGCCAAAGCGTCCCACGAGGCGCTTTGGTAACGTGGGCCTAAAGCGCTCCTCCGTGGATCGCCGCTTTTAGGCCGATTTCTAAAAAAAGCTACCGACGTGACGCGCTTTTTGGGAAATTGCCCTTTCTAGTCAATATTTTGAAACCTCGTCCTTTCCGTAATTTTTATATTTTTTGGTATTTTGGGATATTTGCCCCAATTTATATGCATTACCATTTTACAATTATTTATCTAATTTACTTCTTCTTCTTGTTGCTCTCAATTTCTAATTATAAAATTGAATTATTAATTTTATTTTAAACAGGTTTGCAATTTAATGATATTTATACTTGTGAGTTCATTTGCAAAATTAACATTTGTGAATGTAAAATTTTAAAATTTTCTTGTCATTTACATTAATATCTTATCTAGATTTTAAAATTATATATCTGTTTACTATATTTATATAAAAATAAATATATAATCTCTCTTTATTTTAAAATTTTTATATGCATTTACATGTGAATTATTTAAAATATGAATATTATAATAAAATTTTATTAACTAATTTGACGTAATAAATTTAAAAAACATAAATTTTACAGTTTAATTATAATTTTATCATAAAGATCCTAAATATATATATATATATATAACTCCTTTACTAATTTATTTAAAATTTTAACATCTTCCAAAAAATAAATTAAAAATAATTAAGAGCAAACATATTAAAAAGAATTTCAATCGAAAATCAAATTAACATATCACATGCGTTAGTATTAATAAAATTATGGTATGTAATCAATAAATCTAGAACTGGGTATTTATGTTTTCCCACAGACATCAAATATAATTCTTCGAATTTTACATAAAACTTACATAATTTTGTAATATCTAAAATGATGTCAGTGTAATTCTTATTGTTTATCTATATTTACAAAAAGAAGAAGAAGCATATATCATGTACAATTTTAGTATTTTTCTATAACTTTATTAGTTACTACATATGTTGTTATTCCAATAAATATGGTTTACACCACTCAACTATTAAAGACAAAAATATTTTAATTACAAAAGCAGAATAGCTGATGAAAATGTCTTTTCTCTGTGAAAATTCTAATTTTGAAAAATCTATTGTGAAAGAATTGATCCCAAAAAGATTCGATCCCGAGAAGAAGATGGAGAGTCGAATAACGATATGATGGTTGACTTGGCGTCGGAGCAAACCATCTCGTGGAGAGACAAACTTGTAGGTCAACCATCGAAGGACGACTCTTAACGGTTCCGAAAGAGAAGAAGTTTTTGATATTGATTACATACCATAATTTTATTAATACCAACGCATGTGATATGTTAATTCGATTTCAGATTGAAATTCTTTTTATTATGTTTGCTCATAATTATTTTAATTTATTTTTAGAAGATGTTAAAATTTAAAAAAATATGTTTGGTCCTATCTGTTTGGGCTGATCGTGTGGCGTATATGAAAAAAATAAGAATTTGTTCATCTTCTAGCATATTTCCACTGGACAGCTACTGAAGTAGTAAAAGTCTCTAGTTGTTGGGCTCGTCAATACAAATCAAATCGAGGCGTCCATAAGAATACCCGTCAAATTTAAGTCTCACCAATAACTCAGATGACAATTGGGTGTACTTATCCATAGATGGGGCGATAAGCAGTAATTCCAGGGCCGCTGCGGCAGGAGGTGTGGCTCGGAATCATGAAGGACATTGGATAATGGGTTTTAACCAATTTTTAGGGATTTGTTCCCCAATCGAAGTTGAAATCTGGGGTATCATGGATGGCATCCTTATCCTTTTAAACAAAGGTTACAGACGGATCATCATTGTGACCGATAACCTAGAAGTTGTTAGGAATTTATCTACCTTAGACTCGGGAGATTCAGGGATTGCTGTCCCTAGAAGAACTAAGCACATCATACAATCGGAATGGGAGTGGAAGATCAAACATGTTCCAAGGAATATGAATATGGTAGCAGATCGCCTTGCCAAATTAAGTTTGAGCTGGAAGACAAACCTACAAGTCATTGCAGAGGCTCCTAAAGAGATTTTAGATTTCCTTCAAGCTAACAAAGCTAATGGCTACTTTTGTAATTGACATTATTATATTTCTTTTCACCAAATAAAATAATATTTTAATTATGTCGTAACCATTTTTTTTTGGAAAACAACAAGGGCTCGACTTCGGGTTAAAAATAAGAGTAAAACAGGAGTCGCCACCGATCTTTATTTGGTGTGATCGGATCACCTTTATTTTAATAAAACGTTTTGTTTTACTAAAACAGTGTTTTGGTCTGCGTAGTTTTAAAAATCGGGTCCGGGAGTCGGTTACGTACGAGGAAGGGTTAGCACCCTCGATACGCCCAAAATTGGTACCAAAATGATTAATTAGTGTCTTAATGTCGGGAGTTTGAAAAGGTTTTAAAATATGGATCCTTTAAAAGGTATTAGGATTTTTGAGATATCTTTGTTTCGAGAGGGTGCGAACGTCACATCCAGCACGTTAGGACATGATATTCTAAATCTTCGTAATCAAAGCCATCTCATGATTTTGAAGTTCACCAAAAGGATGTTTAGTTATTTAGTCAAGCGGAAAATCGTAACCCAAAGACGTTAGGGCACTATTCCCGAGTTCCTAAATACAAAACATTGCCTTTATTTCAAAACTTTTAAATGGAGTATAACTATTTTACAAAATACATCGTATCGTATTAGTTTAAAAAGACTCGAGTCAAATCTTGAGATTTCTTTGTTCAAAAGATATAAACATTACATCCAAATCGTTAGGACACAATGTTTTAATCTCTCGTAATCAAAGTCATCTTGTGATTCATGAACTTCGTAAAAAGGATGTTAAGTAATTTAGTCAAACGAAAAATCGCAACCCAAAGACGTTAGGGCACTATTTCTCGAGTTTCTAAATACCAAAACATTGCCTTATTTTGAAATCTTTTAGATGAAATATGATGATTTTACGAATGATGTTTTGTTCAATAATATAATACAAAACGAAGATAACAAATGTGGATGTGAATGTGGTAAATAAAGAAGTACAAATAATAATATTAATAGTAATAATAATAATAATATGATAATGACAAAGTAGTAATGGAAATAAATGAAAAGATAAAAATAAATAGCGAATAAATAAGACAAGAAATGATAATAACAAAGTAATAATGATGGTATTTGAAATGAAAATGAAATAACGATGATAATACGTAAAAATGATTATTGCAATTAATACATGAAATAATATATATAAAATAAGAATATACATGTCAAAAAAATAAAATAATATAATGATAGCAATAATATGGACAAAGTAATAGTAAAATAGATAGCCATGATAATGAAAATAACAAATGATAATAAATAAAACAATCATCTTAATCATAATAATAGTAAATAAATAAAATAATAACACATGCAATTGTTATAATAAATAATAGTAATATAAACAAATAATAGTGAAAATATAGTCAAAATAATAAATAATAATATGGAAATAAATAATAATAAAAGATAACAGTAATAAATAACATACTAATAATGATATAGCAAGTAATAACATAACAATAATAGTAATATAGCAAAATGATAGAGAATAAAAAAATAATATTAGAACAATGACAATAAAAATATAAATAATACTAATGATAATACATAATGTATAAATAATAATATAAAATAAAAAGAAAGGAAAAATGATAATAATAATAGTCATCAATGAATAATGTAATATATATACAAAGGAATAAGCAAATATAATATATAATATATAATATATCAGTAATAGTAGAGATATAGTAATAATGATATACATATAAATAGTAATAATAATAGAGAGAGTAAAATAATAGTTAAATAATCAAAGTAATTAAAAAGGGGCCAAATCGAGTTCAAAACGGAAGTTTGGGGCTTAATTTAAAATGAAAAGAAAGAGAAGGGACCCTATTGTAGTACCCAAAAAAAAAATGAAGGACCAGAAGAGCAAAATTCCCCCCACCTGAAACGCGCAGCATAAAGGGGGGTCAAAATAAAAATTCGAAAATTAATGGGCCGAATTAAAATAAAATAAAACTTGATTGCAATAGTATAAAAAAGCGGAGGGACTGTGAGCATAAATATCCCATTTTTCCGGCAAAACACGCGGATCCTAGGCGGGTCGGATTGGATCGGGTCGGGTCATTCAAAACGACGTCGTTTTGGGGTTAAAGCGACCCAAAACGACGCGTCGTTTTGTGGGCTATATAAAGCCCTAAAACCTCTAAAAATTCATTTCTCTGCTTGTTTTAAAAAAAATTCTCTCTGTGTTTTTCTCTGCGGGGAAGAGTTCGTGGTTTCTGGCGAGTCGTCGTTGTTCATCGTCACCAAGACCGGAGCTCCAATCACAGCACACTACAACGGAAAAATAAAATTTTATTTTCTTTCCTCTTTTTATTTGTATATGTGTATTTTGATATTATATAAACTGTTTTAAAAGAAAAATGAATGTAATTTCGAAAAAGCAGATAAAAAGAAAAGTAAAATAAAACCTTAAAACTTGTTTCTTTTTCTTCGATCACCTGTTGTAGGCTTGTATTAGTCTCTGTTTGCAAGTATTGGTACTGAGATTTCATATTGATAAGAAGAAAAAAAAATGGCCGAAAATCCCCCTTGTTTGCGATTCTGATTTTTTTTGTTAACTCCCTGTTCTTGCGTTTTTACTGACTTTGCTTGCTATTGTTGCTTTGGATGCTTTGATCTGTTTCTTTCTTTCTTATTAATCAAAAAAGGAAAAAAAAAAAGAAAAGGAACCCCTAATACAGAACGCAAATCGGCTTTTTATAGCCCTTTTTTTACAACTTGTTTGTTGTTTCTTTTGCTTCTCTGCTCTGTTGCGTGTTTCCTTGTTCTTGCAGGGCATGGGGAGTGGATGGAGTAGGTGGCGGAGGCGACGGGCAGGTGAAAGAGACGTGCGGCGCAGAGGGCAGGTGGAGAATCAGTTTGGGCAGAAGGTAGGTGCGGCGTTAGGGTTTCCAGAAACCCTAGCTTCTGGATTTGGGTCGGTTTTGGGCCATTTGGGCCTATTTTTTATTTGGGTTTGGTTTTGTTTGGGTTGGGTAGTTGGGTTTTAGTGTGTTGGGTTGTACAATTGGGTTTTGTTTTGGTTTGTATTTGTTTGCTGGGCCCGGGTGAAATGGGTGCATCAGATAGCCCCCTCTTTGCTCATTGTCGTGTAACGGCAATAGAGCAAAGACATAAGAAAGACCCATTTTGCCCGGTCTCAGTGGGCCTTAACTTCTTTTGGTGCTCTTTTCTTTAGGTAGCCCCATTCAGTCCACCGCATCTGGTCGTTTCGATCCTATTCCCCCGTTGTTTTGGTGAGATAGGACTTGTAGCTCCAATTTATTCTGTTGCGCCTTATATCTTCGACCTGCTCCTGCAATCCGCTCCCGTAACATCAGGATTGCCAGACTTGTTATCTTCGATCTGCTCTTGCAGATTCAGGAATGTCAAAACTGCTATCTTCAATCTGATCCTTGCAAACTCAAGGACCACCAGACTGATCTCTTCGATTTACTTGTTACTCCACGAGAGCTTCGGGGAAATAAGAATTCAGGGAGAAGAGATTTGTAATCTCCATCTTCTCTACTGAAACTTCAGAGAATTAAGGATGTAACCTCATTGTTAACTTAGGGAGACGGGATTTGTAATCTCAACCTACTCCACGGGAACTTCGAGGAAATAAAAATTCAGGGGAATGATGATTGATCCTCATTGTTAACTCAGGGAGACGGGATTTGTAATCTCAACCTACTCCACTGGAACATCGAGGAAATAAGAATTCAGGGAGAAGAGATTTGTAATCTCCATCTTCTCTACTGAAACTTCAGAGGAATAATGATTGATCCTCATTGTTAACTCAGGGAGACGAGATTTGTAATCTCAACCTACTCCACGGGAACTTTGAGGAAATAAGAATTCAGGAAGAAGAGATTCGTAGTCTCCATCTTCTCTACCAAAACTTCAAAGAATTAAGAATTTATCCTCATTGTTAACTCAGGGAGACGGGATTTGTAATCTCAACCTACTCCACTGGAACTTCGAGGAAATAAGAATTCAGAACTTTTTAATTTGTTTCCTTACTATTTTCAGGAAGACTTCAATCTTCAATCAGCTCCCCTACCATCTCGAAGGAGCAAAATCTGAACTTTTCAATTTGCTTCCTTACTATCTTCAGGAAGACTTCAATCTTCAGTCTGCCCCACTACCATCTTGAGGGAACGAAATATGAACTTTCCAATGTGCTTCTTTACTATCTTCAGGAAGACTTCAATCTTCAGTCTGCTCCACTACCATCTCGAAGGAGCAAAAATCTAAACTTTTCAATTTGCTTCCTTACTATCTTCAGGAAGACTTCAATCTCCAGTCTGCCCCACTACCATCTTGAGGGAACGAAATCTGAACTTTCCAATGTGCTTCCTTACTATATTCAGGAAGACTTCAATCTTCAGTCTGCCCCACTACCATCTTGAGGGAACAAAATCTGAACTTCAATATCGCTACACCGTTCTTTAAAGAACTTGTTTTGTAGAATTAATTTTGTGTGCTTATGCTTATGCAAATGATGAGGATGTTATGATCGGAACGACTCAAAGTCTCCTAACTGCATGTGTTATGGACGACACTTGCATGAATGCAGAATGTCATGAGAATGATCTTTTTACAATGATCAGGATGCAATGAGTCAAATGCTCCTAACTAAACGTGCTTTGAAATGATGTATGAATGCAAAATGAAATGATCCCTTTTTAAATGCTTGGGGTCGTCATTGCTCGTAGTTCATTAAGGTTCTATCACTGATGCGTTATCATGCTTTCTCGTTCAGCCGGTATCTTTGATAGAAAACCCAAAGAAATGATCATATTATGCTCAACAAGCTTGCCCCGCTGTAATTTCAGGGTCTCTTCCACTGTACCTCCTGGGACATAAAGTTTGTATCTCTCCCTGCAACTTTAGAAGAATAACATTTGGTTTCTTCTACCTATCCTGCTGTAACTTCGAGGTATAGGATCAATTTGATCATTACACTATTCACCGTGTAATGACCGATGTGTAGGCTGATATGTGCATGAATACTGAGTATCATTTTCTTCTCTCGAGAATGATCCTTTGCCTTCTTTGGGTTGACATTGCTCGTTATCTGTCAAGGTCGTATCACCGGCGAAATGTATTGTCATTTCGTTCAACCAATAAAAGGTCCAAAGAGATAATTATCTTTCTCCAATATTTCCAAACCTTGAGCTGAGTGATTTCTAAACAATAGTCCTGTTTTAAGTCCTTGTATTATTCAGAAGCTTCCAGAGTAATATGCAAAACTCCTTTTATGAAAGTATTATTAGTCCACTAATCGTTATTTCAATGCAAAATGCCTGAAAAAGATTGTAACAATGGACAGAAAAGAAATTTATTGGGAGCATAGCTCGAAACAAACAAGTTAATCAAAGCTAACAAAGGCAATTAAGAAGGAAATTTATCGGTGTTTTTTTTTGAAAGGAATAAAATAATCACAAGTAATAAAAATGGGTAAAATGGAAACTAAGTGCCCCAGATATCGCAGCTTGAGCTTCTCTGTTCCAACTTCTTGAGGACCATTTTGAGCTTAATACGTGTTTAGGGGATCCAGAGTACTTTGTCGATGCCCCAAGATGTAACATACTTATTCGAGCGTAGCAAGACTACTGTATGCCCTACTTTCGATCAAAATTTTGAGCTGCCCTTTTCGGGTTTTCAACTCAAATACCCTTTGGTCTCAAAGCGCCCTTTGCGGGTTTTCGCCTTGGCCTCTCCTCTTTTCTTTTTCTTTTCCTTTTTCGTGTTTTTTTGGAAAACTCTTTTTTATTGAATCTCAACTCACCGGATTGGGCAGGTCCTTGTCATCCATCTTGGTTAACACTCATGTTTCCCTAGAACAGGCCTTCTTTGTTGTATAAGGCATTTACTTTTCTTTAGAGTTCTTTTGGATAAGAAGAATCTCTCTTAATGCTAGGTCATCTTCCTGAAATACTCTTGAGCGAACCTTTTTGTCAAGCCCGTATTCGGTTTTTTTTGTACATTTGACCCTGCTGAATACTTTCAATCAAGCTTACTGGAGGCATTCTGCTTCCTCTAATTCAATCCAAGCTTGGGAAAAGGAATCCTATCTTCTAACAATTGTTTCCCTTTCATAAACCAATAGGAAATATGCCCCGGCAAAAGTCCTAGCCAACGTTCAAGGAACTTAAAGGGTAAATGGTAACTTCTCTATGCCAACCTTTACAAGTCTCAGCCATTTTTTTAAAAAATCTTGAATGTTTTTTCTTTTTTCCTTCTTTTTTTTTGACTGCCGACTTTGTAATTTTAGCAGATGAAGCGACCTTCACCCTCTCAGTGAGGTAACCAACGACCATGAATATGGATCGATGTTGGCCAAAGACTGGCTTGTTAACATCCATGTTCATATAGGAAAAATGGAGAAGGCACAGTCTTCCTCGATTTGGCATTTTATGGCATAACAGATACAATTTCCCCAATAGCCCGAGCCTCTTGATTAGCTAGGCTGTTGTAAAACATGGGTTCTTCGAACCCCAACCTTAACAACATACCCATGTTTTAGTAGCTTGGCATGCCTTGATATGATCGTACGAAAACATCTTGAATTCCTGAAAATAGCTCAACGATGCCTTGCCTTATTCCTACGAAGAGCTACGCTTCAATCTTTATCTCTTTCGTTAGTTCATAGCGTCTGTTGACACTTCATAAGGTAGGATCTACCATTGGGGAAGTAAGTTGCAATCTTTGTCATCTTCAAAGTCCTTAGATCCCTCTAGATACATATCTCACTAAAAAGAGAGTCACATCGCTCATGTCATTGATATCGGGGCCCATTGTGGGCAGAAAATCCAAAGAATAAATGATCCTAAGGATGATTATTCGTATGATATGGTCATGAGTGAAAAAATATTCAGTATGAAATGTAAAGAATGGAAATATTTACTTAGAATGATGCATTTTATTAAAATAAAATTCGGACACAAGTCTACTTCTCAAAAGAAATCTTATTGCTTCGGGCTTGGAGCAACAAGTGTGTTTACACATTACTCTAGATTAGCTTTAAAAATACATGTTTCTTCCACAGTCTCATTGTTCAAAAACACTCTTAAGTACATAAAGGCAGATGCTCGGAAAGCTTTTATTCCTCGGTTCTTTTCGGGTATACCATTGCTCCATCATCGAACTTCACAATACCCATGTTGACAAGATTTTCCACCAATTTCTTAAAAGTGAGGCAATTTTCTATCGAATGGCCTGTGATCCCTGCGTGGTACTCACACTGAGTGTTTGGGTCATACCATTTTGGGTATGGAGGTTGCATCGGTTTTGGATATTGGGGGGACACAACGTGTGCATCAAATAAACTTTGATACAACTCCTTATACGTCATAGGGATTGACGTAAATTGGAGTTTTTCAATGTTTTTCCTTGTGCGAGATTCTTTCCTTGATGAACCTTGATACTCAGTAGTCACCGTTTTTGGCTGGTTAACGGTAATTGACTTTGAGTCCCCCATGTTTATATTATTCACCTTGTCATCCTTTTTTCTAGGTGCAGGCCTTCTAGTGGTTTCCCCCGCTTCAATCTTGCCGCATTTGATTGCATGTTCGATCATCTCTCCCGCCATTACTATGTCGGCAAAGCTTTTAGTCGTACTCCCTATCATATGAGTTATGAAAGGGGCCTTCAGGGTGTTGATGAAGAGCATGGCGGTCTCATTTTCCAAGAGCGGTGGCTACACTTGTATTGCTACCTCTCTCCATCGCTGGGTATACTGTCTAAAGCTTTCGTCTGGCTTTTTCTCCATATTTTGGAGCGTAATTCTATCAGGAGCAATGTCAGCTACATGGCCATAATGTTTCATGAAGGCCTGTGCCAGGTCTTTCCACGTCTTGATTTGGGCACGACTAAGCTGGTTATACCATTTAGCGGTGGACCCGGCCAAACTATCTTGAAAATAGTGAATCAGCAACTGGTCATTATTAAGGTGCCCCGCCATTCGCCGGTAGAACATTGTGATGTGTGCCTCAGGACAACTGGTCCCATTGTACTTCTCAAATTTTGGCATCTTAAACTTATGAGGAAGCACTAAATCGGAACCGGACTCAAGTCTTTTGGGTCAAAACCGGTGGTGATCGGATTTTCCAAAGCCTTGAATTTTTCCTCCAACCACCTACAACGATCCTCTAATTGCTTCGAGGATTCAACTATTGCCCTATCCTTCTCTGCTATATTTAAATCGGGATTGGCTAGGTTATCTCCTGGATTGGATCTTGAGCCAACGCGGAATTCGTGGGTGGTCTAATATCATTTTGCCCTTGTTGAGGCCTAATCGTGATAGATGGCCTTTGAGGATACACCCCTGATGGCACTTGGGTGTTAGGTGGGGTAAAACCCGGAGGGTAAACAGGGTCGTCATTATCGTTTCCCAAACTAGTAGCAACGCCTTTCCTTTCTCACGTTCCTTGGCCAATAAGCTGCATGGCCGATTCATCATGCTACTCGAGATTCCTGATCATTTCTATCATGTCTTGTTGTATCTTGATTAATCGTTCTTGCATCTGTTCTTGTATTTCCTTTTGCATTTGTTCTAGTCTTTCCATTCTTTGATCCATGTCCTCTAGATTACTGAAATAACTTCACCTAATTAGGGTCTTTCTACAAATTTTATTGCATGTGATATGATGCAATGCAAATGCATGAAATGCAATGCAAATGCATGCAAAAAGAAAGAGAGGCGTTGATTATGAATTCAATTTTATTAGAAGAACTTTTCTAAAAAATACGTTTCTTTATATAAAACGGATTGCATATACGGCTTTATCCTCAAAGTCCAGGTGAAAACATCGGTCTTCTTCTTCGTATCCGGATGTTATGGTCGTGCCCCGTGAACTTTCTCAATGGATACCTCTTCTAGCTCCTTGTTGCTTGGTTCAGGCCGTACCTCTTCGCTCACTTATCTTTCGCGATGTTTATAAGCTTCTTTTAAAAAATGATGACTCTTGAATAATTTTTGTCGACTTGAATCCTCGGGCAAAGCCTTGCATTCTTTTGTGGGCTATCAGTCATCTCTCGTTTTTTTACTTGGACTATGTCCGAATGACCGTATTATAATCCACTTTATCAAGGAACACATTTCCTTATGATAAACTCTTCTATTTAGCAATCGAATATGAATCAACACCTCATTTCTAAGAAGATGCGGTGCGATGCAATGCAATACAATCACAAACAAAACAAAATACGTTAGCACAGGAGAAATAAAATAGAGTACCTATCCGGGTGACTACTAGGGGTTTAACATAGTTCTACCTAAGGTGGGCTCCTAGGGTTCACTACATGTGGTTTGGTTCTAAAGAGAGGTACCCGAACCAGCAGATTCCTCGATCCTCACCCATTATAGGCTCATATAGACCGAGTTCAGTTCAGGGGAATACATTTCCCTATGGCTGCACGGAGATGAAAATCTCACGAAGACATAGGTACGGATGTATCCGGCGATCCACTATCACGCACGGAGGTGAAAACCTCACGAAGGAGTAGCTTCTCACTCCCACTTAAAGGTGTGACCACAACGATCATGCAATGCAACAACATGCAATAAAAGGATCATAATTTTTCAAATCAAATTTTTGAATTTCCGACAAAAGACAGAAAATAATCAATTTATGGCTTGACTCACTTCAACGTCCCCAGTGGAGTCGCCAAGCTGTCGTAACCATTTTTTTTTGGAAAACAACAAGGGGCTCGACTTCGGGTTAAAAATAAGAGTAAAACAGGAGTCGCCACCGATCTTTATTTGGTGTGATCGGATCACCTTTATTTTAATAAAACGTTTTGTTTTACTAAAACAGTGTTTTGGTCTGCGTAGTTTTGAAAATCGGGTCCGGAGTCGGTTCACGTCTGAGGAAGGGTTAGCACCTCGACACGCCCAAAATTGGTACCAAAATGATTAATTAGTGTCTTAATGTCAAGTTTGAAAAGGTTTTAAAATACGGATCCTTTAAAAGGTATTAGGATTTTTGAGATATCTTTGTTTCGAGAGGGTGCGAACGTCACATCCAGCACGTTAGGACATGATATTCTAAACCTTTGTAATCAAAGTCATCTCATGATTTTACGAAGTTCACCAAAAGGATGTTTAGTTATTTAGTCAAACGGAAAATCGTAACCCAGCACGTTAGGGCACTATTCCCCGAGTTCCTAAATACAAAACATTGCCTTTATTTCAAAACTTTTAAATGGAGTATAACTATTTTACAAAATACATCGTATCGTATTAGTTTAAAAAGACTCGAGTCAAATCTTGAGATTTCTTTGTTCAGAAAAGATATAAACATTACATCCAGCTCGTTAGGACACAATGTTTTAATCTCTCGTAATCAAAGTCATCTTGTGATTCGCGGAACTTCGTAAAATGGATGTTAAGTAATTTAGTCAAACGAAAAAATCGCAACCCAGCACGTTAGGGCACTATTTCTCGAGTTTCTAAATACCAAAACATTGCCTTATTTTGAAATCTTTTAGATGAAATATGATGATTTTACGAATGATGTTTTGTTCAATAATATAATACAAAACGAAGATAACAAATGTGGATGTGAATGTGGTAAATAAAGAAGTACAAATAATAATATTAATAGTAATAATAATAATAATATGATAATGACAAAGTAGTAATGGAAATAAATGAAAAGATAAAATAAATAGCGAATAAATAAGACAAGAAATAATAATAACAAAGTAATAATGATGGTGTTTGAAATGAAAATGAAATAATGATGATAATACGTAAAAATGATTATTACAATTAATACATGAAATAATATATATAAAATAAGAATATACATGTCAAAAAAATAAAATAATATAATGATAGCAATAATATGGACAAAGTAATAGTAAAATAGATAGCCATGATAATGAAAATAACAAATGATAATAAATAAAACAATCATCTTAATCATAATAATAGTAAATAAATAAAATAATAACACATGCAATTGTTATAATAAATAATAGTAATATAAACAAATAATAGTGAAAATATAGTCAAAATAATAAATAATAATATGGCAATAAATAATAATAAAAGATAACAAGAATAAATAACATACGAATAATGATATAGCAAGAATAATATAACAATAATAGTAATATAGCAAAATGATAGAGAATAAAAAAATAATATTAGAACAATGACAATAAAAATATAAATAATACTAATGATAATACATAATGTATAAATAATAATATAAAATAAAAAGAAAGGAAAATGATAATAATAATAGTCATCAATGAATAATGTAATATATATACAAAGGAATAAGCAAATATAATATATAATATATAATATAACAAATAATAGTAGAGATATAGTAATAATGATATACATATAAATAGTAATAATAATAGAGAGAGTAAAATAATAGTTAAATAATCAAAGTAATTAAAAAGGGGCCAAATCGAGTTCAAAACGAAAGTTTGGGGCTTAATTTAAAATGAAAAGAAAGAGAAGGGACCCTATTGTAGTACGCAAAAAAAATGAAGGACCAGAAGAGCAAAATTCCCCCCACCTGAAACGCGCAGCATAAAGGGGGGTCAAAATAAAAATTCGAAAATTAATGGGCCGAATTAAAATAAAATAAAACTTGATTGCAATAGAATAAAAAAGCGGAGGGACTGTGAGCATAAATATCCCATTTTTCGGCAAAACACGCGGATCCTAGGCGGGTCGGATCGGATCGGGTCGGGTCATTCAAAATGACGTCGTTTTGGGGTTAAAGGGCAGCCCCCAAAACGACGTCGTTTTGTGGGGCTATATAAAGCCCTAAAACCTCCAAAAAATTCATTTCTCTGCTGTTTTAAAAAAAAAATTTCTCTTCTCTGTTTTCTCTCAGGGGAAGAGTCCGTGGTTTCAGTGAGTCGTCGTCGTTCACCGTCAGCCGTCTGCGAGTTCGACACGCATTACCATGGTAGAAAAGGTAAAATTTTTATTTTCTTTCCTCTTTTTATTTGTATATATGTATTTTGATATTATATAAACTGTTTTAAAAGAAAAATGAATGTAATTTCGAAAAAACAGGATAAAAAGAAAAGTAAAATAAAACCTTAAAACTTGTTTCTTTTTCTTGATCGCTGTTGTAGGCTTGTATTAGTCTCTGTTTGCAAGTATTGGTATTGAGATTTCAGATTGATAAGAAGAAAAAAAAATGGCCGAAAATCCCTTGTTTGCGATTCGATTTTTTTTTTGTTAACTCCCTATTCTTGCGTTTTCTTGACTTTGCTTGCTATTGTTGCTTTGGATGCTTTGATCTGCTTTTTCTTTCTTATTAATCAAAAAGGAAAAAAAAAAAGGAACCCTAATCTGTAACACAAATCGGCTTTTTATAGCCCTTTTTTTACAACTTCTTTGCTGTTTCTTTTGCTTCTCTGCTCTGTTGCGTGTTTCCTTGTTCTTGCAGGGCATGGGGAGTGGATGGAGCAGGTGGCGGAGGTGACGGGCAGGTGAAAGAGACGTGCGGCGCAGAGGGCAGGTGGAGAGTCGGTTTGGGCAGAGGGTAGGTGCGGCGCTAGGGTTTCCAGAAACCCTAGCTTCTGGATTTGGGTCGGTTTTGGGCCATTTGGGCCTATTTTTTATTTGGGTTTGGTTTTGTTTGGGTTGGGTAGTTGGGTTTTAGTGTGTTGGGTTGTACAATTGGGTTTTGTTTTGGTTTGTATTTGTTTGCTGGGCCCGGGTGAAATGGGTCTGTACAAATTACTTAAACGTTAGAGGTTTGGATGGTGTGACAGTGTCATGACACATATTGGAAAACACGTGGTATTATCATATATTGAAACTTAACACAAGGTATTGTCCACTTGCTATTGCCATTTTTAAATTAAAAGAAAATAAAGGGTAAACTATTGAAATAGTATCTCAACTATTAGCATTTTTTTGTCATCTAAGTTTAAAATTTTTATTTTAGTCGCTGTTATCGAAATTTAATATTTTGGTCAGTCCGTCATTGAAAAACTATAGCCAAAGGTTGAAAAGGGTGTGAAATAATGTTTTTTGGTTGTCGTTTAGATCGGGTTTGTTGCATTTGAGGTTATGCTTGAAGGTGAGCATAATTAGGGATATATAGGTGGGGACAGGTCTTGGAGACCTAGTAGGTGAAAGGCAGTGCCGGTAGCTACACAACTAAATCCTAGTTCGATCACATGATGATGGAGAGTGTGAAAATCGAGGAGTTCAAATTAAGGTTATTGGTACGGATGGTTGTGGGTGAAGGCGGTACCCAACGCTGGGCAAATTTGATGAAGACCAAGAAGCAAGGTCGGACGTATAATAAAATTTATTATTTATAAAATAAACTAAAAAAAGGAAAAGTTTGAATCTAGTTTAAGTTTTGTTTGTGGTTTTTAAATATTTATAAAATTATTATTTTAATAAATAAATTTCATGTCGAAAAAGAAAAAATGAATATTCATTTATTTATAATTTTGCATGTATTTTTATAAAATCTTATGTATTTTATTGAAAAAATGAACTTTTAAATGTATTTCTTTTTAATTTTAAAGCTTTATTATTTTTTATTTTCAATTTTAAGAAGTAAAATTAAATTGAAAAAATTGTAAAGTTAGGCGCTAAATTTGTTGAATTTTTTTAGAATTAGGACTAAATTGATAAAATCTAAAAACATTGGATGATACCGTTAGTGATTTAAGGGAGGAGTGACCAAAATATTAAATGTCGATAATATTAGTGACTAAAATAAAAATTTAAACAAAAAGTGACCAAAATAGAAACAAGCAAATAATTGGATGACTATTTTATAATTTACGAAAATAAATTATAGTTTTAATCACTTAAATTTTTGAAAAAATTATTTAATTACCAAAATTTATTGAAACTGTTACAAATAAAATTTAAATTTATTGAAATTTTAGCTTCAAACATTTTAATTAATTAAGATAAAATTGGATTATCAAATGTTACTATTATTTTAATAATATGGTTGTAAATAATGAAGTATTTTAACATGAAAATACATATTATTTAAAAAATCCATTTCTTATTTTTAAGAATTATCGCGTCACTGTATTCGGCAAAGAATTCTACAAAACAGGGACGCCACATTATCTGTATCTATTTTTCAATAGTTTTATGCCACATCAGTATTTTCATTCTAAATTTCAATATTTTCATCATCTAAATTAAAATACTTAAATTTAAGATAAAATTACTGATGTAATATAAAACTATTAAAAATGAATAATATCTCAATTTCATACAATTCTTCCTCCACTGTGTTCATATCTATATCGTGTGTTGGTATGTGGGATTCATAGTTGAACCCGCAGTTGGATTCTCAAGATTTTGGTTTGGAGATAAGTTGCATAGGCGATAATTGCTATTGTCGTTAACTGCTTTTGGGGTACATGTTCAACTAAGAAAGATTCTGCCACCAGCTCCCTTAAATTTCACAGGGCTTAGCATGCATCTTTTGTTTTATAGAAAAATGGTTTTCTGTATCATTTTGAGATTGATAGGACTTCAAATTAATTGAATTTTTTGTATTTTCTTTTGTTGTTTGAGTCGCAGGTTTTAGAGTTAAGTAAGAATTGTGATAGTTTTCTCTGCTTTCTCCTTTTCCAATACTCTTTTACAGAGTAGTTTAATTTGTGATCTTGTTATTTCATTTCTGCCCCTCAATTTGGAAAATAAAAATGCATTGTCTTATTCCCTCGTGTTTTTTCAATCTACTATGATATTTCAGGGCATACAAGATAGTGAAAATAGCTTTTAGTACCAACTAAGTGTATCTATTGTTAGATTTGTAAAGTAAATTTAAAATAAAACTGAATAAATTAGGATTTGTCATATCAAATCATTAAAAATAAAATTAAACGCGGAAGCATTCCTGAATCTATGTATATAATTTGGGGACCATCACCCTAATATTTATAGCCTTGGCATATTAGTTCTAATCAAATTCTAATTAGTCCATCATTAATTAATATTTGACTAGAACTCAATTACTAGAGTATCTACACATATTTGACCCATACTTTATTTAATAATTAAAATCTAATAAAATTCTAACCAAATTAGATCATTTTTAATTTGGGTTAACCTATTATGATAGTAAATAATAATATGTAATTACCCTTATTATATATGTGATGTCCATATTTTCCAACAATCTCCCACTTGGACCACATATATATACTAATTACTCTATAATTACATGTCATTATATAACCTTATGAGCTCAAAATTTTACTATCATATCTAAAAGGTATTCCGAACAATCTCGTCCATTAATTATGTTAACATAGAACCAAAGCGACTTTCGTTACATATATCGTAACTAAATCTATCTATGATCACGTATATTAACACAACCAAATTTCATAGATCAAGATGGATGTGTAGCATGGAAATTACATGCAATATGATCTAAACATGTTTATTTTCAACTAGTCCTCTTTAAACTTAAGTGAGGTCAATTTCAAAACAATAAACAGAGTGAATAAACTAAATACTTCATTTCTAATCAGAAAATAACCAAATACATAAATGTCTGAAAACAAATAAAATATAAACTCCCACTAAATCATGATATCCTCAAACAATGTAACACCCATGTGAGCAGTGTGCTCATGAAAGACCTTGGGTGGTAAACCTTTTGTGAGCGGATCCGCTATCATGGAATTTGTCCCAATGTGCTCTATAGGATCTTCGACCATTTTGCACTCTTTCTTTTACAACTAAGAACTTTATGTCAATATGCTTTGACTTATATGATCTCCTGTTGTTATTGAAATACAACACTGCTGATTTATTGTCACAAAATAATTTGAGTGGTCTTTCTACATTCTCCAAAATGCGCAGCCCTGTGACAAAGTTCCGCAACCATATTCCATGGTTTGATCCCTCATAGCACGCTACAAACTCTGCTGCCATAGTAGACGAAGGTACAAGTGTCTGTTTGACACTTTTCTAAGATATAGCTCCTCCAGCTAACAGATAAATATAACCTGATGTAGATTTCCTACTATCTTGGCACCCAACGAAATCAAAATGAGAATACCCTACGACCTCCAAAAGATCTGATCTATTATAAGTAAGCATGTAATCTTTTGTTCTCTGAAGATATCTCATAACCCTTTTGGCTGCTATCCAATGGTCAATACCAGGGTTGCTTAAATATCTGCCTAACATCCCAACAATGTAGGCAATGTCTGGAGGCGTACATACTTGAGCATATATTAAACTCCCAACAGCTGATGCATAGGGGATCTTTTGCATTTCCTGAATTTCAATGTTACTTTTAGGGCATTGAGTAAGACTAAATTTGTATCCTTTAGCAACAAGGGTGTCACCTGATCTACAACTCTTCATGCCAAATTTTTTGAGTACTTTATCGATATAGCTCTTTTGTGATAATTCAAGAATGCCTCGAGATCGATCTCGATGTATCTGAATTCCTAAAACAAAAGAGGCATCCCCAAGGTCTTTCATCTCAAAATGCTTAGATAAAAAACTCTTAGTTTCGTGCAATAAGCCTATATCATTAGCGACAAGCAAAATGTCATCAACATATAGAACCAAAAATATGTACTTAGTCCCATTGAATTTGTGATACACACAATCATCAACAATATTCATCTCAAAACCGAACGAAACAATTATTTGATGAAACTTGAGGTACCATTGACGAGAAGCTTGTTTGAGTCCATAAATGGATTTTGTCAATTTGCAAACCATATTCTTTGAGTCTTCTAACTCAAAATTTTCTGGTTGCACCATATAAATTGTTTCTTCAATGTCGCTATTAAGAAACGCAGTCTTAACATCCATCTGATGTAACTCAAGATCAAAATGAGCAACAAGCACCATGATTATCGTAAAAGAGTCTTTCGATGAAACTAGAGAGAGTCTCTGTAAAATTAATACCTTCTTTCTAAGTATATCATTTAGCTACAAGACGCCCCTTATACCTCTCCACATTACCATTTGCAGCCTTCTTGGTTTTAAATATCCATTTACAATGAATTGGTTTTGCACCTTCAAGTAATGGGATAAGTTCCCAAAATTTATTGTCTTGCATAAATTTATACTCATCTTTCATGGCATCAATCCACTTTTGAGAATTAGAACTTTTCATGGCTTGATGAAAGTTGATTGGATCATCTTCCATCATTCCATTATCATTCTCATGTTCTTGGAGAAATACAATATAATCATCTGGAATGGCATTTCTCCTTTCTCTTGTGTACCTCCTTAATGGCACTTGTTCTTGAGGTTGTTGAGTTTGTTCTTCTGGAACAATTACCTCATTTTGAATTGAGAGTCGCTCAACATTGTCTTGTAGAGGTTCTGGATTCACTTCTTGATCAATGATAGGTATAAGAACCTGAAAATCGTCAAAAGTGATAGTAGGGATTGAGTTAGAATCCAATTCCTCCTCAAAAGCAATGTCTCTAACCTTATTTCTCCCCCCAAACTCAACATCCTAAAAGAATGTTGCAATTCTCATCTCAAAAATATTCCTAATTGTGGGATCATAAAACTCATAGCCCTTAGATCACTCAGTATTTCCTTGACCCTTATACTTTATAGACATCAAAGAAGTTAGAAGTGATGTCATTTTAGCATTATCGTTTTTAGCAAAAGGTTTCTCAATTTCGTTAAGAAAACTTTGGCCTGAGTAATCTTTTTAGATTCTTTGCACCTAAAGGCTTATGAAATGTTGTACTTCATGACCATTAAACTCATACAATTTGAACGATCCCACCTATCAAAATCTCTTTTAACATAAGAGATATTTTTCGCAGTGAGAGGTGAGAGTTGTTCTTCCCTTAGTGCAATGTCTATGTTCATACAACCAAATAGTATAAGTAAGTGCCTTTTTCATTCATTGAAATTAGTCTCATTAAGCATGGATATAGAATTTATGTTAGAAGATATTGTGGCAGTAGAAGATGAATTAGCTGAATATAGAACAAAAAATAAAAATAAGCTCACATCAATATTCATAAGTAAACAATAAATTCAGGATAATGGCTAATCCCATCTCAAGATACCAAACAATATTAATATCAAGTTTTTGGACAGTAATATTAACAGTCAATGGTACTCTTGTTGTAGCAATCAAACATTGACAATAAATTATGTCAAACAATTAATTAATCTTTAGATTAACTTATTGTTCACATAAAATACCTTATAATTGTCACATAAAATCTATAACCACCAAACATAAATTCATGTAACTAGCCTTCCTTTTCTTAGGTAATTCTCAACCGCCAATCTTAATATTTCTTTTTCTTATAAACAAAACTTGATTATTAAAGAAATTGATAACATGAAAATTCGTCATATAAACAAATCATAACATAATCAAACTGATATGTTTAGCCAAAACATAACAAAAATGTTATGATAATAAATCCATAAAAAAATTAATGATTAATTATCAATCACATTTTAATAGTCAAGCATTAACTTATATTTTATAAGAATAATATTCATATATAGGTAATAAATTACCGGACCAAATCAATTGAAGTCAAAATCACATGGGTTAGGTCATTGTGAATTGAAAGACAGTAATTTACATTAGACAATATCAAAATTGAAAGTAGAAATTACCTAGGTTTAGTCCATAGTAATTTCAATTTCAAAGGAAAAGTTAAATCTTTTATATATAAACCCTAAAAAGGATTGAATCGTAATTAAGCAAAATTTAAAAAATTCAACATGAAATATCTTATCTATGAAATTTGAAAATCGAATCAATCAAAATTAATAGAGAATCAATTCATTCTCAATGATTCAACATGACGAGGCTCGGATGCCGCTTGTTAGATTTGTAAAATAAATTTAAAATAAAACTGAATAAATCAAGATCTTTCATGTCAAATCATCAAGAATAAATCAAAAATAAAACTAAATACGGAAACGTACCTGAATCCATTAATTCCTTGAAGTTTTATAGGATTTTGAGTATTTGATCTTCCAAATTAGCACACAAAGAATTCAAAGAATTTATTCTCTCTCTTCCCTAGTGATGGGATATTAAAAAAGATATCTTATGTATAATTTAGAGACCATAACACTAGTATTTATAACCTTGGCATAATAGTTATAATTAAATTCTAATTAGCCCATTATTAATTAGTATTTGATTAGAACTCAATTACTAGAGTATTTACACATATTTGCCCCATACTTTATTTAATAATTAAATTCCAATAAAATTCTAACCAAATTAGATCACTTTTAATTTGACTAACCTATCATGATAGTAAATAATAACATGTAATTACCTTTATTCACTACAGCAAAACAGACTTTTAGCGGCGTTTTTTTAGGCTTTTAGCGGCGTTTATAAGCGCCACTAATAGTAGCAAAAAACGTCGCTAAAACCAACGCCGCAAACTTTAGCGGCGTTTATGATAAAAAAACGCCGTTATAGGTCATGACTTTTAGCGGCGCTTTTCTCACAAACGCCGCTAAAGGTCATGACCTTTAGCGGCGCTTTTCGCACAAACGCCGCTAAAGACCATGACCTTTAGCGGCGCTTTTCGCACAAACGCCGCTAAAGACCATGACCTTTAGCGGCGCTTTTTCCACAAACGCCGCTAAAGACCATGACCTTTAGCGGCGCTTTTACCACAAACGCCGCTAAAAGTCATGACCTTTAGCGACGCTTTTTCCACAAACGCCGCTAAAAGTCATAACCTTTAGCAGCGCTCCCCCATAAAAACACCGCTAAAGAGCAGGATATTTAGTGGCGCTTCCCAAAAACGCCACTAAAAACATGAAAAATAAAAAAAATTAAAATATTATAAAAAAGAGCAGATATCAAAAAGAAGCATGCAATAGAAAACACTATTATCACAGCACACAAACAAGCGTTGATTGGATAACAATTTATATACAAAACCATTCATATCCCTCTACCCGCTTAAGCAAATCCTTTAGCATTACTTTAATAACAGTTCCTATACAAATCCTTTAGCATTACTATATGCTACATATAATAGCTAAGAGATGCTCCAACGACATAGTCTTTCAATATGGGTACCAACCACATGTTTGAATGCATTAAGTTATCAACAGCAAGGGTTATAGGCAAAAGAGTCAGCATCCTCTCTGGCTCGTAACAGTAACTGCTGATCCTACACAATTCTGAAGCTGCAAATTATAACAGAAAAAGGATATCAATAGTTTTCCAGTGATCACCATGGAAGATACAGCAATCACAAGCTGAAGTAGTGAACCTTAAACATAGGATTAGTAAAACATAATATGACATTTTGTTGTCATGATGTTAAACCATAATCAGATAAATTATTTGGATGCAACATGGACATATAAAATATGGCAAACATAGCATACTTTTCAAACTAAATGCATTAAAAATTGGTATTAAAATTAATCGTGCAGAAAGAGAGGAATATGCAGGTTTCATCTTACTTGACCATCTTATAATGCCGATCATGCCAACTAAACAGAACAAGTTTGCCAGAACATAAATAAAGATAAGAAAAACAACAAAGCCTTCATTGTTCCAAACCAAATACTCAATTTTTACACTTATCATCTGTATTTTTGAATTAGCAATCCCTTCATTTTACTAAAACTTAGCCACTCTTTGCGAGTTCATTCAAGTACATGTCAGATGAACAACGTATCAAAAAGTACAAGGCAGATATATCAACAAGAGCATGCAAGAGTAAATTTTAGTAGAGAAAACAAAGAACTTGATGAAACAATAACTTAAATTCAGTAAAACATCATAACACAAACAATATTTTGATAAATTTAAAACCACAATACTTCTCAATAAGGGAACAATCAAAAATAGTTGAGTGAAGACTAACATGGTTTGTATTAGATGTGTTCCCACTAGTGCGAGTCATTAAGTCTGCAAGTTTATGTACAATGCCCTTCAAAATTCTTCTTAAAGCATAATATGCTTCATGATGACCGATCTCATTTGTTTACTAAAAGAGGTTAGTGAGCATTTTAAGGCTAGATTAGTATGTAAAAAAATAACACAATAAGAGAATGGGAATATTATATACATCCTATAGATACGCCACGGAGGCTGATATACATCCTGTGCAACAATTCTGCCAAAGTCATGAGTTGACCTCTTCACATTTGCAGACAATTTGTGCATTTTTTATATTGTCACTCCATAGGGAGGATCTCAGCAAGCCAATAATTTTAAAAAGAAGTTCCAAGATTTAAAAACATTTGATACAGCATAAACCAAGTTATATTTGAATATATATGCATGCTCCCAATGTTCTACCAATATGAATTAGACTCTAAGGAGTTTCAATACTTCTGTATGCCTAAAACAACCTATCAGAAAATTGACAGCAACTTACAAGAAAACTGAATATGAAAGTTGTCGATAACAGCTCAAGTCCTCTGTCAGATATTACCTGCAAACATTTGCATAAAACAGCCACTGAAAAGTTTTGCATTGAAAGATACAAAATCTCAAATCCCTTGTTTTCGGGGTTTAAAAGCAGTATGTCCAGGCTAGCAATTCAATAACATACAACCAGAAAACGAAACAATATGACCACATACATATAAGATAAATCCCTTGCCTTTTAGTTGCAAAGCATGCCCTCTGAATCACTCTAAAATATTCAAAATGGTGAATCAAATAAGGAAAAATATCAGGGAAATGAATAAGAAAAAGCCAGTATCTTCAATATTTGAGCTGATGTGAGTTAAATTCTGGCCTTAATTGGTAAATGAATTGCATTATATAAAAACCAAACCAAAATTCACAGAAAAGTAAAAAGTCAAAAAAGAATACTTAAAGCACCTTTTTTGCATACTGATATTAACAATATACACAAATAGAAGCTTAACAAAATGCCAACCAAAGACAAATACATGGAAAATCAGATTCCATTAGTAGCAAACTAGTAAAAACATACCGTTGGTGATACAAAATTCATCTTAGACCCAATCCCAAGGAGCCCAACTAACAAAAGAAGAGCTCGCAATCCTGTTCAAAATTTGGGGGAAAAAGATCAATTAAACAAATCATATTACATAAAGAATTAGCTGTTACAAAGATTATCAACATAGAAAGAGACCATTGCAGCGGCAATAGAGACGAGACCCGTCTTGTAATATGACTCCAGGAACAAGTTTTCCAAGTAATATAGATCCAGCAATAGCTAAGTAAGCAAAGAATATCAACAATACAGCAACCTACAAGAAAAGAGTTTATATATATAATTTTCAAAAGAAAAGCTAAAATGTACTTACGATAAACCTCGAATGAGAACTTGACCATTTTCCCATACTAGCTCCATGAAATCAGGATCGCGCCTGCATTATTAGAAAAAAATTCAATCAACAAATTCAATACATATATAACAAATTAGTAGAGCTTGGGAAAAGAAAAACACAAAGAAAATCATACATGGAAGGTACATTAGGCAAGTCGGACGTCATCCTTGGTGTTTGCAGCTGAATGTAGCTAGCCTACTTATCCTACATCAATAATGCTCAACAATGAGATTCTGCCAACAAATTAATCTCCATTTTCATGACCAGGAGTCTTTTTTTCTCGTTCCAAAGGAAGAACAGTGGTGATAAAGGACAAGGGAAAAAAGTTGAATAGAAATCATATATATAAAACCCATACTTTCTATTTAGAAATCAATCAGTTTTCATAGAAGGAAGGAAGAAGTCAACTGAAGCAAAATTTGTTTATATAGTTTGGGAACCAACATCAACAGTTATTGTCTAAGCAAACATAGTTTCTATAAGCACCAATAACTAAGAACCATTCCATTAGATTTAGAACTAGCTGTAGAAACAGTAGAAAGATGAAGTTTACTTCAACAAATAAGAACCATTTCAAATCTAAGCTTTTGAAAGAATAAAGCATCTACCATCTGATCAGATAAAAGTGACAACAGTTTGTATGTATATGCATATAATATATATACAAAAGGCTCACTGTTCAAGGTGAAAACCATTGAGTGACAGATGTATGAGAAGATTGCCTGGTGATAAATCGATAATAGTATATCATGTCTTTTCTCACTGATATAGCCATAAAGATGTTAGACATAACTTGAAAGAAATTAAGCAAGAAGCCAAGAACAAGCATTCCAAGTTATTTAAATGCCAAATGCCCATAAGAAGGCCTAATATTCAGAACAAGATTTACATGGCAGCCGGGTATTGCACATTTCCCATAATTCAAAAAATTTGCTTTTAGATGTTCAATATAAAATTATAGTTGTAGTGATATAACTATACCTTTTGCATCTTTAGACCTCGAAGGGTCCAATCCTTTCTGAGCCTTTTATGCTTTATTCACCTACATGATATATGAAACAACAAAAAATTACGCAGAGACTGAATAGTAATAACTATCAATCAGACTAACAGACAAAATAAGATACTTCAACAAAGAAATTTTAGCTTCCATTAAACAACTTATAGCATTGAATAACTTCACCACTGAAATTTCCAGCAACACATAAAAAAACAAAATTAGTATGAGAAGAAATAAGCAATGAACTAAGTTATATGACATTAGAAGAAAATATGGTCTAAAAATACAATACCTCCTTTTGTAGCAATACCGATTAGAATCTTTTCCTGTGAATCCAAGTAATTTGCAGGCTTCACATGCCCTTTCTCTGCAACCTGTAAAATTAAAATCACATAGCCTAAAAAAAAAGCATACACAAGCAGTCATTGTAAAATATTTAGCAAATTCCAAGGCAAATACCAAATGTTTTTTTTTTTCTTAGCTTCTCCTTTGACTTTTCTTTTAGCTTCTTCTTCAGCTAACTTCTTTGCAACAAGTTGCTTATGCCCTGATAATACAGGACCCTGAAACAATTTTTAAAAAGAATTATTGGGGGGAAAAAAACACAATTTTCTATCTGAAATGAAAAAGACCCAAGTTCAGAAACTAGCATTACCAATGAATCATCAGCCACATTCCTATTTATAATGTTCTTAAATGCCAACCTGAATGCACTGACACCTTTCGTAAACCTCATAATCCCAGGTTGAATTTCACCTCCTCCTTGTTCTTCTCCTTCTGAATCATCACTTCCTTCAAAAGAAATATCTCCGCCGCGCCCTCTCGGGGTATCATGAGGAACTGCCTCCTCCGCTGTGTCTTCCTTTTCCTCCTCTCGTCATCAGAATTGTAGTCAAGGAAGAAATATGTAAATTTTAGAACAGATGGATGAAGAAATTTGGGGATTTTGGTTTGGGGATTTTGAGAGGGAAATTTTAGGGACTTAAGAAATTTAGGTTTTGGGGAAAAAATTTCGGGGAAACGATAAGAGGGATACTAAAGCTAGAAATTTTGTGGCGTTTTATTAAACAAACGCTAGTATAGTTTATTTTTTGGGGCGTTTTTTTTATAAATGCCACTATAGCTCTATATTTTGCGGCGTTTTTACTAAAAACGCCGCTATTACATAATTTTCTATTTTTAATATGTTTTTTCTTCTAAAATTTGTGTCTTGAGATTATTATTTTTTTGAATATTTATTTTTATTATATTTTGAGTATTGAATTTTTTAATTAAAACATTAAATATTAAAATTTTAAGTTTTTAAGTTTTAAATTTTTAAATTTTTTATTATTAAATTTTAAAAATTTAATTACCATTATCAACTCTTTTACTTAATTCCTTTTTCTTTCTTTTTACATCAACATTATTCTTTTAAGTATGGTCTGCATTTAATTATATGTATACACCTAAATTTTGATATAGATACATCTCGAAATTATATATGAATTTTGGTTTAATGTGTAATTCTAGATGTGAAATTCTAATTGTGGTTTAAATATATAGTTGAAACTCTAATTTTGATTTCATCATACACATTATTTTAAAATATAAATACATCAATATATTTTTATATTGAATAAATATAAATTTTATGTATGCAATATATAAATAAAAAACAATGTTAATTATATCAATAATTGTGTTAATATTTTAAATTTTGTCTCCAATTTTGCCTTCTTTGAACCGCTTATCTTGGACGAGATCATTTGCTAGAATGACCGGATCTAAATAAACAATTAACGAATAAAATTTTCATTTTCTTTTTGATCTTACAGATCAATGAAATTATTAGAGCCCCAAATTAGAAATCAAGCTTTTAGGGTTACCCATTTCATTTCTCACCATCTAAGAATCAACATGAGAAAGGGAAAATAATAAAGACACTAATTAATCTAAACCCTAAACCCCTATCATCTATCCCACAAACCCTAAATCATAAACTATAAAACCCTAACCCCTACCCCTTAACCTATTAACCACAAACTCTTAACCATTCACCTTTAAATCCATTAACCCTAACTTTTAACCCATGAAACCCTAACACATCCCCCTTAAACCTTAAACCGTAAATCATAAACCATAATCTCTAAACATTAAAATAGTAACTCCTAAACCTTACACCCTAAACTATATATGCTAAACCATAAACCCAAAACTATAATGATAATTTAATATTTTAAAATTAATATATCTCTTTTACGATTATATAAGAAATTATTTAATATATAAATTTAAAAACAATTAGTCATATATATCCAAAAAAACTTCAAAATTATTTGCGGCGTTTTTTTCAAAAGCGCCGCTAATGCTCAGACTTTTAGCGGCGCCGCTAATTTTTAGGAAAAGTGCCGCTAATGCTCGACTTTTAGCGGCGTTTTGGAAAAGTGCGCTAATTCTCGATTTAGCGGCGTTTTAAAAGCGCTAATTCTGAAGCGCGCGCTTTGGAAAAGCGCGCTAATCTCAGACTTTTAGCGGCATTTTACGAATAAACGCCGCTAAAAGTCCTTTTTAGTGGCGTTTTGTAAATAAATGCCGCTATTGCTCATTTTTTGGCGGCGTTTTCCTTCAAACGCCGCTAATGTATAATATTTGCGGCGTTTTTCTTTAAAATGCCACTAAAAACGCCGCTAAAAGTCTGTTTTGCTGTAGTGATTCCATATTTTCCAACATCTATTGCTTCTAAATTTACACAGATACGAATAGACTATGCAACAAGGCAGTCACATTCTCCGATTTTGACTGACCTGGGGCATGTAGTGTTCATTTACACGCATGGCACATGAAAGAAATATCTAATTCCAGGTATTTGCACTCATAATGCTCAAGATTAATATATCATGCCCGTTCGAGCCTGAATTCCAGCAATAACTAAGTAGGGGATAAATATGTTATTTATATATAACATCTGACCAAATATATCTTTTATAATGCACAATGTGATGTTATCTTATTCCCAAATTTTAGGATGCCCAACCCGTAGCAATGATGCTACTGATTGTTCTGTTGCTGCAGAAAAGGCTAGTTCACTATCCGAACTGTATCAGAAGAGCAAAACCTTGTAGAATTTGAGTGATTGGAGATGCTAAAGTTCCAGAACTTTCCTTTAGAAGAAACCAAGTTCTCTTCACACAGGAATTCCCAAGAAAACCATTTTTCAATCGTCCGATGAACGTCGTGTACCAGAACATGAGTCTTCGTCCCAGCTCGGGCTAACATGCTTGCAGTGTAGATAGTGGATATCCTGTCTGGTGCTTCTGGTGCGTCCCCAATTGGTCCGTCTACCACCACCACATCCCATTTAAGCTGATACACTAGTTTTGGTAAACTTCTCAATGCCAATTTGCAAGTTGATTGTTGGAGCAAACTAGTGGCAGGAGCACAAGCAGGACTTTCCCTTGCATGCTTGAGCAGTTCGTATGCCTTCTTAGCTGGTACCTTGTACTCAACCTTATAAATATGAGTCCCATTAGAATCAGCATTGATTTCACTTATCTTGTAAGGGTCATCCTCCAGAAAAATAGTGATGCCACCTGCATTAATTGATGAGAGGTTGAGGTATTGGGGTTGAAGACCAAAAATAAGAAGGTTACAAGGTGCTTTACGCTTAATGAGATCGGAAAGAAACATGAACTCCTTGGGGCCGAGAAGAGTTGCATTGAGGGAGGCTTTATGTGAACCTATGTGTACCCCTGCTGCATTTGATGGAACTTTCTGTTCCACAGACGACGAGAAAGCAGCAGCTGGAGATGAAGAATGTGAAGTATTGATGGCAATTTTAACAAGTCTGAGTATAGAAAGGCATGCAAGGATGAAAACAAGCAGAGGGAGTAGTTTCTTTCCAGGGAACTTCATCATTCTAGCTGCTCTGCCAAACTGGGGGCTGTTTGAGGCTGCAGCACTAGAAAACTGAACCGAAGGAGTGATTTGAGGGGCAGGGGATTGAGATACTTAGGGGTGGCATTTTCTTCCTTAGCTTTTTTTCCCTTTTTAGCACTTTACGGGCACTATATAACATCCTGCTTGCAAAGTTATTGTGGGGTTGTTATTATGTTATCAATCTTCAAATCATACTGCGCGAGGAAGAAAAATTGATTTTTGGTTTTAGTTTAAAGTTTTATTCTCAGCTGTCAGCAAGTCACCTAATTGCTGTGGTTGCCACGTTGAGTTTTAGCAATTAAAGCTACTATCCTTATAAAAAAAGAATCATTAAGATTTGGTGTTTACATCATTTTTGCATAAATAAACACGGATTTGCCATTGTTGGATTGGTTTTGTCTTTATATCTTTTAACTGTTTTGGTACGAGTAATGGTTAAGTAGGCTCCCTCCAGTTGGTTGCTCCATCAGTTTCCATCATTTGCCTTGCTTATTTGGTACTGTTGCATATTCCATGTAAAACTGTACAGGTTTTTGGTAAGAGTGGGCAATTCCAACATTTATTTTGTATTTTTGTGTGCTTTCCCGATCTTATTTGAACTCTTTCATGTTTATCTAAATTTTTGTCCGTTGATATTTTGTTTCCCTTTTTTACGGCTTTTGGTACATTAGTTATTTTTGTTATGCTTATGTTAGGTTATAGGAATATATAAGTAATTATTTGCGGTGGCGATTATTCACTTCATCCCTTAATCATGTGGTCAAGGGTTTATTCCTCACTCATGAGAATGGAGCACATTTCATGATTAACTCTTTATCTATTTGGAGAACACTCGTGGTAATGGGATTAGTCACTACTATCGGCGAAAAAAAGGATATATACACCCCTTACAATTTTCAAAAAAACAATTAAGCCACTATACCTTTTTCACTCAATTGAGCCTCTAAAATCAATTAAATCATTTTACCTGTAAAGGGCAATTGCTGCCATTTTGGCCGTTGTTTTTGCCCCATGGCATGTTAGGATTATGCCATGTGGCAGAATATGATGTTTTAAACTTAAAAAATTATAAATAAATTATAAAAATATTAAAAATAAAAAAATCAATTAAGCCCTCAACAAAATTTAGTATTCAATTGAGTCCTTAAAGGATGAGAAATTAATCAATCAAGCCCCTCGATTATCGTTTACCAGGTTTGACCGTTAAGTTTCACTAACATGGCTGATAGATCAATCAGACGATGCATGTGGCAATCACGTGTACATCATGTTGATGTGGCAAAATGCCACGTCATCAAATATTTTTTAAAAATTAAAAAATCCTAAAAAATATTTTTTTTAAAATCACATCTAAGATTGATACATGCACGGATAGGGTGAACATTATTAAAGTTAATTCAACAAAGCTGTCATTTTTCAAATTTGGAATATCAATCGACTTGGGACGAATTTTTGGATAGGATCCAAGGATTTCTGGGCTAAGATGTCTACATAGCTTCGAAACACACTTTGGATCACTCGATTCCAAATCTGGGAGCTCAAGTTATAATCATTTTATTGAAGACTGCACAAGCAGAATTTTTGGACGGGATTATTTCAGAAAATTATGAGTTTTTGGCTTTAATTTGAGTTTAAATTTAGGTTTGATTTTTAGGCTTGATTTTTATTATATATGAGTCTAATATTGTATTTTTTAGGTTTTACTATTTTATTATTTATTTATTCCGAAATTTAGGATATTTTTAAGTATTTGAAGTCGGTTAGGGTTTTTATTTCTTAGTCAATATGAAAGTTTAGTTTTACTAAAATTACTTATTTTTAGATTAATTAGAATTTCATTATACTTGAAAGTTTCTTGTTTAAAAGTTTCATTCATTAATAAAATTTTCAACTCAAGAGTCATTTTCTTTCGTGCAAGATTGCTTTCTTGTGATTTTTAAAAGATATTTTTCTTCTCAGTTTTCTTCAATGAGTCGTGGGAATTCATTCTTCATCATTCAATTTGCCAATGATTACTTTTTATAGGCACTACACCAAAACAGACTTTTAGTGGTGTTTTTTATGGCTTTTAGTGGTGTTTTTATGGCTTTTAGCGTGTGCCACTAATATAATTTATGGCTTTTGAAAGTGCCGCAAAAACACCGCTAAAACACGCGCCGCAAAAGTTAGCGGCGTTTATTGCGAAAAAACGCCGCTATAAGTCTTGACCTTTAGCGGCGCTTTTCTAAGAAACGCCGCTAAAAGACCAGACCTTTAGCGGCGCTTTTCTAAGAAACGCCGCTAAAAGACCAGACCTTTAGCGGCGCTTTTATAAGAAACGCCGCTAAAGGTCTGAGTCTTTTAGCGGCGTTTTTTCGCAATAAACGCCGCTAATTTGCACAAATTTATAGTGCTATTTTTCTGCAATATCCTACCCTCCCTGCATTAAAAACCAACCAAAAACAGCAACAATTGCATATAATTCCAACCCAAGGCAGCAAATAAAATATTTAAATCTCACCAAAAGCATTAAATCTAAACGATACTTCAAATTTAATAAAAGATATATGATATTTATTAATAAATGAATAATAATTCAAACAATTTTACAATAATGTTAACTGTAACAATGTTAAAAAAATCTTACAACAATAAAACAAATGTCTAAGAGGGGGCCTCTGCATCGTCTTTGGAACAACTACATCATAGTCTGCATGTAGTGGAGTCTTCATACTTTTGTTCTCTCTCCTCCTGCCTCCGCTCTAAGTTGAGCAATATGCTCCGCCTCCTCATTCTTTGCCTCCATTGAAGGTGAGAAATTTGCTCACCGTGTGCTCGCTTCTATCGAGATATCTGGTCTTTCGTCTCGAACTTCATCACGAGATTGACTCCGGAAGGCATGTATTGCGGGAGCCGGATCCAAAATATTGAGTCGGGTAACACCGATCCTTGACATCGAACCCGCCATACCTTGTAAGACCAAAACATTAGTGATAATTTTGTTATAAATATACTCAAGATTAACAAAACTATCAATCAAGCGATCGTACCTTCGGGACCCAAAACATCAAGAATAATTTTGTTATCAATCTCCTCGAGATTAACAGAACTGTCAGACGAAGCACCGCTTCATACTCCGCTTTTTCTCCTTTAGTTTATCCTAATAAATCAATAAAAAAGTTAGAAACGAAATATATAATAAAAAGGAATGGAACATAACTTAAAATTATAAATTTACAACTACAAACGATGAATTAAACTATTGTAACTAAACATTATAAATATTTATAATAAATCAAATTTTATTAAGTAAATATACCAAAATTTCTGCAGCCTCGGATGTCATCGGAGATCCATCCTTCTTCCTATGCGTAATGTCAAAAAGCTGAAGGCGTCCAACTTTTTGACCTGACGAAACTTCCTACATTATAACAGAAAAAATATAATTTAATAGTATAAAGTAATTAATATTTGAAAGAAGTAATAAATTATAATACCTCGGCCTCAGCTACACGAGCAAAACTTCTGGAACCTGCCGTGTGCGTGAATTGTTGTTTCTGTCTGCTGTTTGTTCCAACTCGCTCACGATCCTACATAATGGAATTTGAATTATGTATATAGTAAATACGATAAATCGAAAAATTTATAAGACTTTAAAAGTACGTAATACCTCTCCTTTCTTTGAATTCCAGAATCTAACTTGATCTTCCCATTGGTACCTCAACATTCCCGGTGGGACATTTCGCAATTTTTCTTCGAGGCTTATGTCTTTCTTAAAATATTATTTTTTAGGTGCTTTTATTGTCTCTCCATTTTTTACCCAACGTCTTCTTAACATAGTCATTGGAGACCTCTAAAGCAAATTTACCCTAGAAAAAAAATTTTAAAAAAGTTAATATAAATGAAGGTTAAATTAAAGTATTATAAATTACATTCACCTTTTATTACCTTAATATTATCGAGAGCCTGATTTTTGTTGGCATCAGGCACGTGATGCCATGATTCGTAGTTAATGGGCAACATATTCGCATTTCGTGCTATAATGCCCAAATAGCCTGCCAACAGTTGAGCTTCAGATCCGATAGGCTGGCCATGATTGTTTCTCCTTACTTGAACACGGTCGGTAGGCTTTAAGTCGTATAAATCATGTAGTAATGTACGTCCCCGAGCTCTGGTCGTCCCACCACCCTCAGCTGAAAAATGATATATTATTATATTAAAATTGAAAAATGAATCAATAATAAAATTCAACATGCATGTAAAATAAACTTAACATTACTTTGGATTTGTCCATGCTCGTCATCTATGTCTGGCAGAGTAGAAGATCCAACAACTGTATCCTGTCCACTATTTACTTCTTCTGGATTTGGAGTACTTCGGACAATATTTAAACCTCGTAATCATCTTCTAGGCATTATCCCTGCAATACACATAAAATAGTTCAAAATTTTAGTAACAAATAACAACAATAATAGGACATTTAAAACGGTTAAATTATGTAACATGACCAACATGAAAATTATAATATAACATATAAATAATAAATCGTTAAATCTTACTACATCATATTTCGTAAATATCTTCGTCTACATCCTGACGAACCCATTGAAATTGTTGACTAGTACTAGGGATATTTTCATTTAAGTCTTGTTCTGGAAAAGGCAAAGTTTCTGATCTTTCGACTATGTCATCTCTACTTCCACTGCCAATGTCGAACAAGTCTCTAGGGGTGTTTTGAAGTACAACGTACCAACCCTCATCAGTTGGATCTTCGGAGTAAAAAACTTGTTTAACTTGAGAAGAAAACACATACGGCTCGTCCATCAGTTGTTCTCCGATGTGAATCAATCGAGAGAAATTCACCATTGTAAAGCCATATTGATCGTTTTTAATTCATGAGCCGTATTCACATCAGCCCAATCACCTCGAAATAAGACAACTTTGCAATTGCCGTAATAATCCAACTCAATGATGTCGATAATAAGCCCGTAATATTCCAAATTCCTCGACCGGATTCATCCCTAGCACTAGCATAACTTGTAATCGAAGAATTAACAACAATTCCGCAATTTTGGGTTCTCCTCAATCTCTCGCGATACCTTGTATGAAATCAGATTCGTTGATGAGGAAGCCACTATATCTTTTAACTATTCTGCTTTGGACCTTGTGAAAGCCATTTAACGTCGTCATTTACTTCATTCCACTCCAAACCTATTGAGTTGAAAGTAAATCGAGTAATTATGAATGTTATGAGAAAACATTATTACTTGTCAATGAAAATTTAAATTGCATACTATTTGGCTTAACCATTCATGGAATGATTCTGCGAACAACTTATTAATTTCTCGTCGATTTAATCTTCGGGATCGTGAACGAGCTCTCAATATATGTTTGTACTCACTACGGTAAAAAATATTTTACTTTGTTAGAAGACAAATAAATTATAATTGATGAGTATTTATCAAATTCTAGAACTTACTTAAAATGGTTCCATTGAATCGTGATGAAAAGAATGTATCGATGTGCTTGGACCCACGATCTATTGTCTAATTTCGCAATTTCGACTTTGCCGATCGGTTCTCAAACTTTGAAATAAATAAGTTCCGCCAAATTATGATCTGAGCCCAAAGATTTCTACTTGGTCTGTTCATTCTTGTTTCAACATCTTCCAAATACCTCGAATGAAAAGTCATACATTCCTCCGCCAAGTAGCCTCGGCAATTGATCCTTCCGGATAACGCTTATTGCGGCGGTATGACTTCAATTTGGAAAGGAACCTAAACACGGTATACAACATTATCAAAAGTTGCAACTATTATGGGCATTGAAATGAATGAAGGAATATTTTGTAAATAAATTAAGACCTTTCAATGGGATACATCCATCGATAGAAAACAGGTCCACCGTAAGTACTTCACGGGAGATGAATTAACAAGTGCATCATAATAGTGAAGAAAGAAGGTGGGAATATCTTCTCCAGATTGCATAAAGTCAATGAGGCTCGGTCTTGTAGTCTCTAATTCTTGAACATTCAAAACTTTACCACAAATGCCTTTCATAATATTGACGATTCGATTACTGAGGAGCCGTCACCTTTTTCAACATACAAGACCGCATAGCAATCGGCAAGAAGTCTTGCATCAAGATGTGATAGTCATGCGATTTTAAACCATATAGTCTTGATCCTTAAGACTCACACATCGCGATATATTTGATGCATATGCATCTGGGACCTTTATATCCTTCAACACCGTCATGAACACTTCTTTCTCCGTCTTCGACATTGAAAAAATAGCGGCAGAAACCGATATTTCATATTCTAAGTCTTTGGGGATGAAGCTCACGCCAATTCCCATGTGGACTAAATCAAGTCGACTCAAGATTATCTTTTGATTTTCCATTGACATTCAAAATAGTCCCAACGATGTTCTCGCAGACATTTTTCTCTATGTGCATGACATCAAGATTATGACGTAAAATCTGATGCTCCCAATAAGGCAAATCGAAAAAAATACTTCTTTTTTTCCACAAGTCCGCCTCATTAGGATCATCCTCTTCATCAGATTCATCCTCACATTCATCCCTAGATCTTCTATTTCTTTGCGGGTTGGCGGGTTGATTCATCTTCCCATAAATGAAATTCATATATTTCAACATTAAGAATATTTGATTCACTTGGTGCGTGAAGGAGCTGGTGCGAACTCTTCATACCATCAAACCGAGCACTCAAATCTAAATGTATGATTTTACGGTAACCACCGACGATGCCCCATGTAAGAGAACTTCTTCCCATTATATAACCATTGCGAACATGTTCTGCAAAGACAACACGGACAAGCATAATGTCCCCTGGTACTCCAACCAGATAAATTAGCATAAGTCGGGAAGTCGTTAATAGTTCACATTAAAGCCGCACGTAAATTAAAGTTCTTTTTTCTCATTGCATCGTATGTCTGAACACCAGCCCATAGTTGTTTTAACTCATCAATAAGTAGCTGCATATATACGTCAATATCATTCCTCGGCCCTTTCTCTCCAGGTATAATCATAGACAAGATAAAAGAAGATTGTTTCATGCAAACCCATGGAGGCAAATTGTAGGAACAAGCACCACAGGCCAAATCAGATGCGTTGTGCTCATGAGTTTGTAAGGTTAAATCCATCGGATGCTAGCCCAAGCCTCACACTCGAGGATCGCTTGCAAAGCTTGGAAATTTGAGTCAAACGATTTCCAAGCTAAAGAATCTGCAGGATACCTTAACAACCCATCATCTATTCGTCCATCACGGTGCCACGTCATTGATTCTACTGTCTTCGATGACATGAAAAGCCGTTGAAGCCTTGGTATTAGCGAAAATATCAGTAAAACCTTAATCGGTCGCTTCCTTGATCGTGTATCATGTTCATCCTCGTAATCGTCCTCTGTATTTCTATTAATCTAACGGATTGGCGCATACATGACAAAGATGTTGATTTATCCAATGCCTAATACAACATGCGATCATTTGGGCAACTGTGAATTTTGTTGTAGCCAAGGCCCAAATCCTTTATTAATTTCTTCATATCTTTGGAAGATTAAGGATTTTTGCAAGCGGAACATTTCTTGCGAAACTCTAACAAAGATTGTCAACGATTTTTCGGTCCACCCCTAAACATTTCAAGTGAAAAGACGAATCTGTAATGACAGTTTGGAAAATTTTGATCCTCATACGCTTCTTCATTCATTTCACCAAGTAACGTGTAGAACCTCGCCGCTTCTTCATTTGGTTGTTCATCCGGTACATCGCTTCTTATTGTGAAAGTATTTCCACCAAAATTATGATCATCGGTTGCACCCAAGTGAGGTGGAAATGTCCCAAACCATCATCACAAGATATTAAAAGCATCCCGCAACATGCCTTCCATGTTATCGTCTCTAACATTCGATTGAAAGCACTATTAGGATACCCAGATTCATCGATGAAGATGCTCCACTAGATGTACACTCTCCATGAAAAACCATTTTTGTACCCCGGACAAAGCCATTAACAACTAGATGTTCGTGAGACCACTTCACGATAATGCCGCTTAATATTGCAACACGCCTTACACGGGCAAAGAATCATATTCTCTTGGCTTGTATTTTGAAATGCGAAATTCAAAAAAGTTTCTACTCCATTTCGATAGCCGTTGCTTACCCTTGACAATTTCATCCAACTCCTATCCATTTCATAGTTGTTGATGTCTAAAGTTGACAATAAATTACACGGCTAAATTGTTAATTAATAATTTATGTAAATAATGCTATGAAATTTGATAGTAAAATTAGGTAAGTTTTGTATTCTTTTAGATTCATCATACGTGGCATTGTTACACCTAGGGAGGATCCATTATATCTCACAGTGAGATATAAGGCAACCCGTCGAGTTTCCACCTATATACTTTGAATCATTTTTTTCTATACAAGTATTATGTAAGTTATGAAGTTTGATCTTAACTTAAAATTATGTAAGTTATGAAATTTGATCGTAAAATTAGGTAAGTTTTGTATTCTTTTAGATTCATCATACGTGGCATTGTTACACCTAGAGAGGATCCATTATATCTTACAGTGAGATATAAGGCAACCCGTCAGGTTTCTAGCCTATATACTTTGAATCATTTTTTTCTATACAAGTATTATGTAAGTTATGAAGTTTGATCTTAACTTAAAATTATGTAAGTTATGAAATTTGATCGTAAAATTAGGTAAGTTTTGTATTCTTTTAGATTCATCATACGTGGCATTGTTACACCTAGGGAGGATCCATTATATCTTATAGTGAGATATAAGGCAACCCGTCAAGTTTCCAGCCTATATACTTTGAATCGTTTTTTTTTTCTATACAAGTATTATGTAAGTTATGAAGTTTGATCTTAACTTAAAATTATGTAAGTTATGAAATTTGATCTTAAAATTAGGTAAGTTTTGTATTCTTTTAGATTCATCATAAGTGGCATTGTTACACCTAGGGAGGATCCATTATATCTCACAGTGAGATATAAGGCAACCCGTCAGGTTTCTAGCCTATATACTTTGAATCATTTTTTTCTATACAAGTATTATGTAAGTTATGAAGTTTGATCTTAACTTAAAATTATGTAAGTTATGAAATTTGATCGTAAAATTAGGTAAGTTTTGTATTCTTTTAGATTCATCATACGTGGCATTGTTACACCTAGGGAGGATCCATTATATCTCACAGTGAGATATAAGGCAACCCGTCAGTTTCCAAATTTATATACTTTGAATTATTTTTTTCTATACAAGTATTATGTAAGTTATGATATGATCTTAACTTAAAATTATGTAAGTTATGAAATTTGATCGTAAAATTAGGTAAGTTTTGTATTCTTTTAGATTCATCATACGTGGCATTGTTACACCTAGAAAGGATCCATTATATCTTATAGTGAGATATAAGGCAACCCGTCGAGTTTCCAACTATATACTTTGAATCGTTTTTTTCTATACAAGTATTATGTAAGTTATGAAGTTTGATCTTAACTTAAAATTATGTAAGTTATGAAATTTGATCGTAAAATTAGGTAAGTTTTGTATTCTTTTAGATTCATCATACGTGGCATTGTTACACCTAGGGAGGATCCATTATATCTCATAGTGAGATATAAGGCAACCCGTTAGGTTTCCAGCCTATATACTTTGAATCGTTTTTTTTCTATACAAGTATTATGTAAGTTATGAAGTTTGATCTTAACTTAAAATTATGTAAGTTATGAAATTTGATCGTAAAATTAGGTAAGTTTTGTATTCTTTTAGATTCATCATAAGTGGCATTGTTACACCTAGGGAGGATCCATTATATCTCACAGTGAGATATAAGGCAACCCGTTAGGTTTCCAAATTTATATACTTTGAATCATTTTTTTCTATACAAGTATTATGTAAGTTATGAAGTTTGATCTTAACTTAAAATTATGTAAGTTATGAAATTTGATCGTAAAATTAGGTAAGTTTTGTATTCTTTTAGATTCATCATACGTGGCATTGTTACACCTAGGGAGGATCCATTATATCTCACAGTGAGATATAAGGCAACCCGTCAGGTTTCTAACCTATATACTTTGAATCATTTTTTTTCTATACAAGTATTATGTAAGTCATGAAGTTTGATCTTAACTGTTATAATTATGTAAGTTATGAAATTTGATCGTAAACTTATGTAAGTTATGAAATTTGATCTTAAAATTAGGTAAGTTTTGTATTCTTTTAGATTCATCATACGTGGCATTGTTACACCTAGGGAGGATCTATTATATCTCACAGTGAGATGTAAGGCAACCCATCAGGTTTCCGGCCTATATACTTTGAATCATTTTTTTTTTCTATACAAGTATTATGTAAGTTATGAAGTTTGATCTTAACTTAAAATTATGTAAGTTATGAAATTTGATCGTAAAATTAGGTAAGTTTTGTATTCTTTTAGATTCATCATACGTGGCATTGTTACACCTAGGGAGGATCCATTATATCTCACAATGAGATATAAGGCAACCCGTCGAGTTTCCAAATTATATACTTTGAATCATTTTTTTCTATACAAGTATTATGTAAGTTATGAAGTTTGATCTTAACTTAAAATTATGTAAGTTATGAAATTTGATTGTAAAATTAGGTCAGTTTTGTATTCTTTTAGATTCATCATACGTGGCATTGTTACACCTAAGGAGGATCCATTATATCTCACAGTGAGATATAAGGCAACCCGTCAGGTTTCCAGCCTATATACTTTGAATCATTTTTTCCAAGCCTAGGGTTTAGGGTTTAGGGTTTAAGGTTTAGGGTTTAGGGTTTAGGGTTTAGGGGTTTAAGGTTTAGAGTTTAGGGTTTTAAGGTTTTAAGGTCATAAGGTTTTAGGGTTTATGGTTTAGGGTTTAGCATAAACCACAAATACAACTTAGCTTTGCATGTAATCAACCACCACATTCAAAAGCAATGCAAAGTTAAATAATATATGTTTTAACTCAGTTTCATATCTAATTACACAAATCATTGTTTCTGCATATACTCTTCAAAATGTGGCTAAAGAATAAAAAATAAAAAAATTACATTTCAAATTTGATAATACTTTTATAAATATATATGTATTTATTTAGTACATACTTATTTTCGGAAAAATGTTTAAAAAAATTAGAACTTTATAATTATTTTAAAGTTTATTAAAACTGTTATAATGTTTCAAAATTTAAGAATTATATAACATGTTTAAAATTAATTATGATCTTTTTGAAAATAGGTTAAACTTCAAACATAATAATTGTATCTTAAAACTGTTGTTTTATGGTAAACAGCATTAGAAATTATAACTCATTCATGGTGTTGGTTTATGTTTGAAGGATAAAATCTAGAGATGAGCAAAGAAATCTGCAGCCTATAGATGATCATGCCCTGAAAACCGATGTAAATGTGATAAACATGCAACCTAGTCACCCATTGCTAGCACATCACATGCCCATCCAACATAATTTAGACAAATTCATCATGATATAACTCTTACTGATCAGAATTTTAAAATAATTATACCTTAATAATTTCAATAAGCTGGTCTACTCCACTCACACCAAGAAATAGAGGCTGCAATCAAAGATTAGCAACATATTTAGACCTCAGTCACAGCAATAAAACATCTAAATTTCCCTCAAATAAACAATTCAAGTTACTGATGACACGAATAGGGCTTCAATAGTTTACAAAAGGAAGAAGTAACAACACCAAAATGAATTGATCCACTTCTCGCAAGTTAACATAGTTAAGAGAAACAATATCATGTTTACAGTAGTTGAATATTTGCAAGCTCACAATGCTTATTTAAAGAAGGTTTGTTTACTAGTGTATTTATTTGTTCATTGTGAGGAACTTTTTTTTTACTGCAATTATGTTATAAACAAATTGTTTCATGTTTAGATTTTAACTAAGTTTTCTAGGGGAATGTTTTAGTTGAGAGAGTTTGTTGATTTATAAGAGTAAGATTGTAACTTGAAGAGTGAGTTGAATTTAAATCATATCTTGTATTGTTGATTAATGTTGGTTTACTCTTTGCATAAGGCTTCACAAATGTAGGAAAGGTTTTTCTAACTATAGAACCAATGATTGTGTGCATTTATTGTTACTCTTTCAATTGTCATTAAGTTGCAACTTAACTAATAATTGATAATAACTTAATGTCTACAATTGGTATTAGAATTAGCACTTGATTAGTTAGGCGATGATTTAGCTATTGAATTTCTTAGGATAGGGAATAAACTTCAGTCTCTAGAGTTCTTATGCTTGATGGCTTTAATTATTGCATATTAGAAGACTAAGATGACGACATTTATTACATTAATAGATGAGTGAGTTCAGAGAGTTGTATTGATTAGTTAGGGGCCTTGTACAATTTGATGCTGTGGTTTCCTAATTCCCAATCTAGAAATCACCTAGACCATTAAGAAAGATAAGTTGGCAAATCCAAAAGAATTCAATGTCATATTCAATGGTGTAGACCCAAACTAGCTTAGGAGAATTCCCAAATGCTTAACTATGAGATAACCATAACAATTTCAAAAACAACTTATTAAGGCATTGATACATTCATCATGTTTTTGCTTTTTGTGAGGATTAAATACGTTTAGGGTTTCAATATTTACCTTATTTAATTTGCTTTGGGTCATCGGCAACTTCAATGCAAGAGAGGATTAGATCACCATTGGAGGAAGTCGACAGAGAGGTGGCGCGGATGCGTTAAGAGAGATGAGAAGAGGTACTTGAATTTTTAAAGGAAATTAAAATATCAAAAAAATTAGCTAAATCACTTCTACCTTTACTAAAACAGAAAACCCATTACAACGAAGCTTCAATTTTCTCAATTTTCAACCATTAAAAATTAATCAAATGCAAATTCGATGATAACAAAAATCAAAGTTATAAAAAACTTACCAATAAGAAAAATAGTATACAACACTTACCGATTCGATCGATGAAGACGGAGACTCATGACGAGGCGATGGAGGCTAACGCGATGGCGAATGGACAATCGAGGCGAAGCAGAGATGGTCGATTCGATTAGAGTTTCGATTTGGGGAAATTTTTAGGGATTAGGGAAAGGATTTGGGGAGAGATTTCGATAGGGGTAATTTTCTGTTCTTTCGCGTTTAAGTTTAGGGTATAGCAGATGGAACAAAACGACAACGTTTTGAAATAAAACTGAATCCCATTGCGGCGTTTTTATATAAAACGCCACTAAAATCAAATGACAAAACGAAGTCGTTTTTGTAAATGCCTCTAAAAACTAAGCAAAATAACGGCGTCATTTTGCAAACAATTAATATATTCGCGGCGTTTAAAAATAAAACGCCAATAAAACACAAGCCTTTGCGGCGTTTTTGTATAAAACGCCACTAAATTCAAATAACAAAACGAAGTCGTTTTTGTAAACACCTCTAAAAACTAAGCAGAATAACGGCGCCGTTTTGTAAACAGTTAATATATTTGCGGCGTTTTAAAATAAAATGCCAGTAAAACAGAAGCCTCTACGGCATTTTTGTATAAAACATCACTAAATTCAAATAACAAAACGAAGTCGTTTTTGTAAACACCTCTAAAAACTAAGCAGAATAACAGCGCCGTTTTGTAAACAGTTAATATATTTGCGGCGTTTTAAAATAAAACGCCAGTAAAACAAAAGCCTCTGCTGCGTTTTTGTATAAAACGCCACTAAAATCAAATAACAAAACGAAGTCATTTTGGTAAACGCCTCTAAAATCTAAGCGAATAACGACGCTTTTTGTAAAGTTAATATATTTGCGGCGTTTTACTTAAGACGCCAGTAAAACACAAGATTTTGCGGTGTTTTACTTTGAAACGCCACTAAAATCAAATAGTAAAATGAAGTCGTTTATGTAAACGCCTCAAAAACTAAGCGAGAATAACGCAATTGCTTTTGTAAATAGTTAATATATTCGTGGCGTTTTAACATAAAACGCCAAGAAACACAAGTATTGCGGCGTTTTTTAAAAACGCCACTATAAACAAATAAAACGCATCATTTTTACTGTTTTGGATGAACGCCATCGAACATAAGCTTCAAACAAATATTTCAAGTTTCCCATATATTACCGTGTTTTTAATAAAACGCCACTATTCCTAACTTATTATTATTTTTAATTTATTTATAAATATTTTATAGTTTTGAATATATTTTATAAAATTAAACATTCAAATATATATACATATATTTTTCTAAGTTTTTAGGTTTTTTATTTTTACGTTTTAATAATAGATATCAAATTAATGTAATGTGTAAAGTTAAGGCGTTAATTTTGTTGAATTTTTAAAATTATGATTAAATTGATAGAATCTACAAACATTAACTTTAATTAATCTAGTTAAATAATAAGCGAGAGGATGAAAGAGTGCAACAAAACTAAAAATTCCAAAATATGAAGTAAAAAGTTTAAAAACTTTAATGATAATTTTATATAAAAATTTCATAATATCTCTTTTACGATTATATAATAAATTAATATTTAATATATAACTTAAAATACTTAACTCCAAACCCCATTACATAATCCCAAATCCAAACGCAAAACCCTAAACTAAAACACACATACTTCTAAACCCTAAACTATATATCGATAATCTTAATATTAAAATTTATATTATCTATTTTTCAATTATATATAATAAATTATTTAATATATCAATTAAGGATTAAAATTTGAACCTACTTTAAAGAAATAATCATTGGGGTAATGGATACATATACCATTCGGGTTATGGGAAGATAGTTTCACAATAGAATGAAGGATCGGTAAACGATGGTCGGATCTGATAGCTTCGGGGTTATGGGATTTAATTAGGGATTTTGGGGATTTGAATTAAGGGAAACTAATTTGAGGGATTTCTATTTCGAGAATTTTGGGTCATATAGCTAACATCTTATACCCTAAACCCTAAAATCATTAACTTAAACCATAAACCCTAAACTCAGAAACCTAACGCATTAACCATTTCCCCCAAACCCCTAAACCTAAACTCATGATACACTTATAAACCATAAACCCTAATTAAACTAAAAACCCTAACCCATTAACCATTTCCCCCTAATTCAACCTTTAACCCTAAACCTTAACCCCTGACCACTAACACTTAAACCTTATCAGGTAAACACTAAGATATTAAACACTATACAATAAACCCAAACAACAAACTTTAAAACACTAAACCCATACACCAAAATAACAAACCCTAAACCATGAAATTAACATACTAAACATTAAACCCTTACTAAATCAATTTTAATAGCTTAATTTGTAACTTAAATGAAAACTTCTAAATTGTTTAGTTAACAACATGTAACTTTTCATAATTAAGTAACTAAAATGAAAATTTCTCATTGCTTATAGGTGAATTTATCAAAATAAAATATAATTCAGAGCAAGATTACATTTAGCGGCGTTTTTTATAAGCGCCGCTAATGTTCAGACATTTAGCGGCATTTTTTTATAAGCGCCGCTAATGTTCAGACATTTAGCGGTGTTTTTTTTATAAGCGCCGCTAATGCTCAGACATTTAGCGGCGTTTTTTTAAAAGCGCCACTAATGCTCAAACATTTAGCGGCGTTTTTTTATAAGCGCCGCTAATGCTCAGACATATATGCGCGTTTTTCAAAAGCGCCACTAATGTTCAGACCTTTAGCGGCGTTTTTTAAAAAGCGCCGCTAATGCTCTGATTTATAGCGGCGTTTGAGTAAAAAACGCCGCTATTTATCATTTTTCGCGCGTTTTGGTAATAAACGCCGCTATTTCTCTTTTTTTTGCAGCGTTGTCGTTAAAACACCGCTATTGTGTAAAATTTGCGGCGTTTTTATTTAAAATGCCACTAAAAACGCCGCTAAAAGTCTGTTTTGGTGTAGTGAGGGCAAATTAGAGCTATTAATTGAATTTATTGATGCTTATATTTTAGAGAGTTTAGTTGGACAACTATCTTCTATTTATATATTCGGTTTATTCAATCCATCTTCTACTTTTAATTTTTTGTTTATTTATTTATTGTTTTAAATATTTATTATTTGTTCTTAAATTTCTTCTTTTAGTTGTTTTTATTCTTTGTTTTCATAAATCTGTTTATCTTCTTTTTTTAAGTCAAATCCAAATCCTATCGTGTCAAATAACTTTAAAACGATTTTTGTTCATTGCCCCCTATTAATGATGCATCTGGAGACCTGTTTGTCTAGGTGCATCCTATATGTAATTTTTTAAATAATTATTAAAAAATTATTTAAAATTTTTGGTAAAAAATTATTAATAATTATAAGAAATTATAAAAAATATTAAATTTATTAAAAACCAAGCTTGGAATGAACTTGGACAACATTGTCTGGGTTCAAATTCATCTGGACAATCTCTTGTCCAAATTCATTCTAGGTGTGGCTTTTAATAATTGTTAAACGTTTTTAATTAAATTTAATAAGTTTTATAACTTATTTTTATATTAATTTTAATAAGTTTCCCATAATTTATATATATATATATATATTGTAATTTTATAGTAACTATTAAAAAATTACAATTAGGATGAACTTGGACAACTATTTGTTTAGGTTTAAATGAATCTAGACAATTTTTGTCCAAGTTTATTTTAGATGTGATTTTAAATAATTTAAAAAATATTTTATATGATTTTTATTTTTAAAATATTTGGTGATGTGATAAAATGTCACGTCAGCATGATGTACATATAACTATTACGTGTTGTACGATTGCTCTATCAACGTAATCCGATATATAACAGTCAAATTTGGTCAACACTAACGAAGAGGCTTGATTGATTAAAATTTTATCCTTAAGGGCTCAATTGGGTGCTCAATTTTGTTGAGGGCTTAATTTTTTTTTTTTTGTACTGAGGATTTTTATTGATAAGCCTAAAAATTACAAAATATATAAAAGTACAAAAAATAAAAATATTATAAATGACTCAAAAATTAAAAAATTATTAAAATAAAAATAATAAAAATTATATGAATTAAAAATAAAATTTTAAAAATATGGAAAATTTTAAAATATAGAAAATTATTATAATTATATAAAATGTAAATAATCATAATTTTTTAGAAAATTATATAAAACTACAAATAATTATTACAAATTATTCAAAGTAACTCAAATAAATAATAAAAATTACAAAATTATATAAAAATACAAAAAAATTAAAATTTTAAAATATTTACGTCTTTATATACAACCTCGATTGTCACTTGAGTTCTTAACCTATATTTCTACCTTAATTTGCATTTCAAAATCTACCATTAACAATGGACAATGAAGGTGCAAGCTTTGAGGAGGTTCACAATATATGAACACAATAGATAACTTAAGGGATAAATGATGGTTAGTGTGCAAAAAAATTGTTTATATATATATTCATAGGTTTTAGTTTGTTTTATAATTTTATGCTTTTAATAATATTTTAAATTTTATTAAAGTTTAATATTTTTTATTTTTAAATTGCTTTTTCATAATTCATATAATTTTATAATTTTTTACACTTTTTATAATATATTTAATTATTTTTGCACTTTTATATATTTTTATAGTTTTTGTAATTTGTAATTTTTTATTTTTAAATATTTTTTATGATTTTAAGTATAAAACATCATATTTTGCCATGTGATACAATTCTAGAGTGTCATGTGGCGAAAACAACTTTTAAAAATAACAATTACCCTTTTATGGTTGACCGTTAACGTTAACAATTATAAGATTTAATTAATTGTAATTTTGAAATTCAAGAGCTCAAAAAGTATAAAAACTTAATTAATTTTTCTTTGAAAATGTTGAAGGGTTTATATACCCTTGCATTATTTCTTGACGCTTTTAAATCCTTTTTTATAGCATTATTGTGTAAAAATCAAATATTATTAGATTTTTTTTTTTAGCTTATTGAATTGCCAAAGGTAAATGTTATTATTAGGGTTAAGACGAGTTTAGAAAAAATTTTAGTGGGTTAAAATTAAATTATAATATTTTAAGAAGTTAAAATATAATTGTTAAAGTACTTAATTTTTAAATTATTTTTGAATTTTTCTTGAATTATTTTATTTATGTTTTCCATTACATTATTTATACTTATATATTTTTTATTGCTGTAGGAATAACTTGAGAAAAGGAACTTAAACTTTATTTTTTTTTTTACAAGTTTTTATAATTTGAATTTTTAATATAGTGCAATTTTAATATTTTGGTCATAACTTGAAGTACAGACTTCCGTTTTAAGCTCATAATATAACTATTCGAAGGGAATTGAAAATCTAGCTAAAGTTATTGTATGATTGAAGCCAAAAATGCTAGGAAGGCACCCAAAAACGGTATGAAAATTTGACACGAAAATTACCAAAAAACCTAATAAAAAATTTGCTTTATGTATTTAAGAATAATTTTGTAGTTTCTCCATTATATTATTTCTACCCTATAAATAGACACTACTAGGGGAAACGGGAACATCTCCACTCTTAACTTTATTTGATTATGCATTTTATTTTCTTTATGGCTTGTTAAGCTCTTTTTTTTTTCTAGTTGAAGTAATATTCGGAATTTGATTATTTAAGTTTGTGAGATCAAATTGCTTTGAACTTTTCTTTGCTCTTTGGTGTTTACATGTTTTCTAGTTTAATTATAATTATTCAGGTTTGTTAAATATGCAGTCAATATTTAATAGCTTAAAATAATTGCTTTGTCGGTTAAATAATTAGTTAGATTGATTGATTTTTAATATTTGTGACAACTATATGATTATTTGTATAGTGTGAGTATGCAATCTAACTTAAATAAACCTTGATTATGCATTTATTAGTTACAATTGGGTATCTTTTGTTCTTAAGGATATTGATAAATTAAATTCTAAGCGATCGTTATAGGGTCGTTTGTCAATAAAAAAATAATTAATGAAAATTATCATGATTATCAAGAAAGTATGAAGAAATTAAGTTACTAGGTGATCATCAGTATATATAACCAATTTATTAGAAAATATTGAAATTTATCTTTGCATTAATAATCAAACCTTTAATCAAACGGAGAATTTACTTTGACTATAATTTCATCTCATTGATTTTTTCTAAAATTGTAATTATTGTTTTTTTGCATTTTCCAAATCTTAATTTAATTTTTGAAGTTTTCTTTATTTTATTTGTTTTAGTTGAAGTAATAAAATTACTATAGATTTTTTGGATTCAACTCTACTTGTGGTTCCTACTAATTATGTTTTTTCAAGTAGATTTTATTTTTGGCGGCTTTTGAGTACAAACGGCGTCAATAATTTTATCATTTATTAGTGGCTTAATAGTTAAAAAGGCTCTCAACAAAAAATTAAAAAATTAATTAAGTCTTCGTGAAAAATTTTGCACTCAACTAAGCCTTTTGATGAAAAATTAATCAATTGAGCTCTTAAAGAGGAAAAATTAATCAATCAGGCCTTCCGTTAACATTGACCAAGTATGACCATTAAGTTTTTTTTGATGTGGTTGATGGAGCAATCGGACGAAGACACATGATATCTATGTGTATATCATATCATGTTAATATTTTCCATGTCAACAAATATTTTAAAAATAAAAATCTTAAAAATAAATGATTTTAAAATAAGTATTTAAAATTTGATCCTAATATAACAAATTTATCTCGCTTTTATGTAAATGTATAAATGTTGAAGTCAAATTTGTTGAATTTTTTAGAATTAATGCCAAAATGCCAAAATATGTAAGTATAAAAGGCTAAATTTATTATTATACCAATTAAAATTATATACAATTGAGAAAATACATTAACCTCGAGATTAATTAACCACAGTTGTTCACTTTTAAAATTGTTAAGGATTAAATTGATTCAATTTGTTTTGAGAGGGACTATCTTATTTAATTTTGAGGGATTGTTTTAGTTTTTTTTTTTTTAAATGTCCGGATAGAAAAGCCGAACCGAAAAGTCCTGCTCGAAGATTTCGCATGGGCCGGTCAGCCCATTTAAGAGGGAATTCATTCCTCCATTTTTAGGGTTTTTAAGCCGTAACCGATTGCCGCCAATAATCTTCCCGATTCCTCTGGAAGTGTAAAAGCTATATCGACGGGGATGTCTAACTTGGAAGAGAAATCAGAAGCCGCACCGAACGATGCAGCGGGTTATGAAGATGAGGAAGAAGACTTGTCGTGGTCATCCGATTCTGAAATCGTCGAGGCATTGGATTATTTGGATTCCAAGGTCGATGACGACTCCATCGACAATTCTTTCACGCTTGCGTCGAGGCGGCCTAACGCTCACGGCGGTGTTCACTCTAGGCCTAATTCGTCCGCTCTTCAACCTCTCTCCAACCGTAACCAGAAGTTCTCTAATCATATTCGAGCTTCCCCTTTAGAGGTAAAAATACATTGTCACGATCATTTAAGCTTATTATTATTGGTTTTTTTTTTTGTTTCTTCCAGTTGGATTACTGAATGAATGGTGTAGGAGTGGGAAGGGAGGATAAATGTTGGAATGTCGAACTCGGTTACAACTGCAATTCGTGAAAGCGTTCGTGAAATGGCCATTGGTAAAACTAAAACTACTGAGAAAGCTGATCGTGCAACTGTTGAGCAGGTGAAATACTCGTAATTGATTGCTCTGAAGATTTTGATGATTTATTCTTATTAGTTACTAGTATTTTGGAAGATTGAGCTCATCATGAAGTTGTTCTGCAGGCTATTGATCCAAGAACTCGTATGGTTCTGTTTAAAATGCTTAACCGCGGTGTGTTTCATGATATCAATGGCTGCATTTCAACTGGAAAAGAAGTATGTAATGTGATGTTATTGTTAGATGTTAATTGTTCATGCTTCAGTTTGTAAAATCATAGTTTGATGAAATCACGTGATATTTAGTTTGTTCTTTGAACAGGCAAATGTATATCATGCAACAAAATCTGATGGTCAGGAACTAGCAATCAAAGTATATAAAACTTCTGTTTTGGTTTTCAAGTAAGTGGTGTTTTGATTAGATAATTAGACTTCAAGCCTTTTCAATTTTGTCCCAACATTATAGAACATTCCCCCTTTTAATGTGTTAAGAATTAGTGAAGAATTGTTGAGATGAGTGAACTGGATGTAAGCATAATTGTTCCTTTCCATTTGATGGTATTGTTTTTGGATGAATGTTCTTGATTTCATCATAGATGTTAGCTTGCACTTGTGGTCTTCTATTCCATATTTGATGTAGCATATCACTTTGTGAGATCTGCTGTTGTATTTTATTTTTCTACAATATTAGATTCCGTGTTTTCATGCCAAAATTTTTGCATGTTAAAAATTGTAATCAATTGGTTTCTGATAATAACTCAAGGGATCGAGATCGATATGTACAAGGTGATTACCGGTTCAGATATGGTTATTGTAAGCACAATCCTAGAAAAATGGTGAAGACATGGGCTGAGAAAGAAATGAGGAATCTTATGAGGTAAAACAAAATTTTAATTATTTCCCGTTTACCTTTGATTCTGTGAACAGATATACATGACTAATTATCTGTGCATCATTTTGCTTGCTTTTTCATTAGTGGAGATGTTTGTTTCGAGTTGCAGGCTTAAGGCTGCAGGAATTAGATGCCCAACTCCATTACTTTTGAGACTTCATGTGCTGGTCATGGAATTCATAGGTAGTGTGAGTTTTTAATTATTTTATTGCTTTAATTCTCTTCAATAATCAGGACATAGAGAATGGTTTTACATTTTTAATGCTTTTGTACGAGATTTGGGTACTAACTGCTAAAACTATGTTACAGGAAAAGCTGGTTGGGCTGCGCCTCGTCTTAAAGATGCGGCATTATCTTTAGACAAGTTGCGTGAATGTTATGTGGAGGTGTGTCCTTATGTTAAGCTACGGTCACATTATTTTGAGCTACTCAAAAGTTTATAAGTTATATTACTGTAGTTTTCTTTCTTTTCTCTATATGCTGACTTCTTGGCTATTTTCCCCAGATGATAGTTGCAATGCGGACATTATACCAGAAATGCAAACTAGTGCATGGAGATCTCAGTGAATATAACATACTATATTATGAGGTGATGGCTAACTTTTTTCAATTCCTTGCAACTGAAAACAATTTTCTTTGTGCTTTGTTCTGGGTATCTTCTTAGCAAAAACTACAGGCAAAGAGGAAAAAGGAATCCCTAAGTTAACTTTAGTTCATTTGAAAATTTTCCACTTTACAGGGTCACTTATACATAATTGACGTCTCTCAAGCAGTTGATCTTGACCACCCACATGCCCTGGATTTCTTACGTGAAGATTGTATTCATGTTTCTGTAAGTTTATTTTCTCTCTTTAGAAATTTTTTGTTTATCACTCTTTCTTTTTGTATGATTTATATTTATTGGATGTGAGATTGTAACATTGACTAACAGGGTGACTGTAAGAGTTAATCAGTCATTTCCTGGTGCAGGATTTCTTTAGAAAACATGGTGTAGCTGTCATGACAATTCGAGAGTTATTCGACTTCATAGTGGATCCAACTATCACAGATGACTCTGTGGATAGTTATTTGGAAGAGGTTTGCCTTTTATATCTGAGTTCATATTTTCCTATAAATTTAGAATGATCTCCATTTTCACGCTTCTACACTGATATCTTATTTCAGGTGCAGCAGAAGATTTTAGCAAGAGGGGACATGTCTGTGGAGGATGAAATTGCAGATTCTGTGTTTGTTCAGGTTTGTTGAATGACAATATAATAAAGCCTACTGTTCTATGGAGCGTATCTAAGTTCCTCCTTTCCTTAACAAAGGGCTTTATGTCAGCCCTCCTGCTTCAGTTTATTACCAGCTTTTTTTAGATCTTCTGCTAAGATTCTTTTAATGTCATTCGACATTGAAGTCCACAAAAGACTTCTGTAGTGTCTTCAGCTATTAATGGTTGCTCTAGAAGCTCTCCTCTGTTTGCATACAGAATATTTTGAGAATTTATGATCTGCTTTTTGCAGTTAAATCATTACAATATCAAGATTTTGTTCATCTCCAAGGAGTGATAAATGTTCTAATTTGCTTTCGGGATGTATCAAAAATCAAGTTATTATATTTCTCAAACTGGGCTATATTACAGATTGAAAATTTCGGTTTTGAGGGGTTAAATCTATATTCTGAAAGGGAATGCATCATGCTTGCAATAAAAGATAGAAGATCGGGTTGTCTAAATTCTTTTGGTGAATATTAACTTCATGGTTATTTTGTTCCTTTTCTTCAGACATATATTCCCAAGACATTGGATCATGTCAAGAATGTCGAGGAGGATGTAATACGGATAACCAGTGGCAAGGACACCGGAGACTTATATTATAAGACAATTACAGGACTAAAGGAGGCTCTCCATAAAGATCAATCTTCACCAGTGGAGAAGCAGCAAGGGGATACTAACACAAGACCTGTAGAAGGGTCTATGGAAAATCCATTTGGCCATTCTAATTCTCAGGAGAGCGAGTCTGAAGCTGAGTCCCCATCTGGTTCTGAAACAGATGGGGATGAAGAGAACTTGAGTGGCTCAGAAGATAAGGGTCCGTTATCTGACAGTTCGGCACAAGTTGACAAGAAAGCTGCTAGAAAAGAGAATAAAAAGAAAGTCAAAGAGGAGAAGAGGGAGGCTCGAAAGACGAAAGTGCCAAAAGCCGTAAAGAAAAGAAAGAAGAAATTGGCCAAATCCCACAAGACCAGGTAGTCTTCCTTTATTGAATGCTTCAAACTTGGGTGAAAGCTTAAAAGGACAAAAGGTATTTTTGCAGAAGGCAAACTATGGAAGTTAAGTCAACTCAGGTACAACTGTCTGATAACTTGTTTTTCCCCTTTTTCACCATTAGCATCGATTTTGTAAATGATTATGCTTTGGTCACTCATGCATGCATTTATATGCAACTTTTACAGCCAAGGAATCTTATGCAATTCAATTTTTTCCACAATCAAACTTCAATTCATTACTTGTTATGTATGTTTGGATTATATATTTATTTTTAAAGTAATTTTGTCCAATATTTCCCAATGTTATAAATTTATTAAATAATTTTGAAAGATTAAATATAGGTTTTTTTGGCTAAAGGGTCATTAAAGTCTTTGAATTTTTTAGAAATTAATTAAGTCTTTATATTTTCTTTTCTCAATTGAGTTTATGAATGTCAAAATTTCAATCAATTAATTTTTTTATCGAAATAACGGAAGCTATTGTAAGGGGTTGTTTTTGCCTTATGGTATGTTGAAATTGTGTCATGTAGTAAAATCTGTTATTTTATATTTAAAATTATTAAAATATCATAAAAAAAATTATGAATTCAATATGCAATGTCCGGTTGAATTCAATATGAAATATAGATAATGAGTTTTAATTTTGTTTTTTATATTTAATTTTATTTGATTTAATTTTCACAAATTAAAAATATAATTATCAATATATTATAATCTTTACATATTAAATACATAAATAATTATATTAATTTAATTAAAATAAATCGATACATTTATTTCTTTTATTTAATTATCTAATATAAAAATAAATTGATATTTATTTATTTAAATGTATGTAATTAACTAAAAATGAAAATTTATGTGTAGATTTGACTACAACCAAAATTATATACGGATATTAAATTGATTTGATGTATTAATAAATTTGAGAATACATTGTTTATAGTCAATCATCTAAGATAGAAGGTTGACTTAGTCTTAAGGTCTGTTCTTTTGTGCTTAAAAAAATATTTTGGTTTCAAAAGTACTTTTTTAAGAAAATCTATACAGAACAAGTGTTTTTGACTGGAATTTTTGATTTTTCAAAAGTGTTTTTGAAAAACACTCTTGAAAAAAGAAGTTAAAATTTTTAATTTATCCTCTCTTAAAAGTATTTTTAGTGTTTAATTATTTTTCACCCTCTAATAACATAGTTTTTCTCTTTTTTTCTTGGTGCTTAATTACAAACATGTTAAAATAATTAATTAAAAATAAAAAATATTTTTTAAAATACTAATTACAAATATTTAATGGTTATGTTTAAATATTTAAAATATAATTTATATATTCTAATTAAATTTTATAAGTAATTAATATTTATTACTTAAAATATTTAAAATTTATATTTCATATATTAAAATATTAACAAGTTAGAATAAATTTTTTATATTCTTACTAAAATTTAATAATATTAATTAATTTAAATTTTATTTAAATGCATATTTGTTACTTAATAACATATCTAAATTCAACATTTTATTTTTCAAAAGTATTTTTAACAAGAATGCTAAATGCAGTTAAATTTTAAACTAAACTTTTCAAAAATAATTTTCCACACTACTTTTTAAAAATATTTTTCAAAAGTATTGTCAAACTAACCTATAACCAGAATCGAGCTTAAGAAAAAAAAATTCGAAGTTACTATCCGACCCGATCGGATCCATATACACCACTAGAGTGGGTGGTTTCAAGAACCCAAAGTGGTTGGTTCGCAGCCATCATGAACACAGGCCAAAACATCTCGGTAGTCCCTGGAAATGGTGAAAGAATCATACACATTTCCATCACTACTTTTCTTGTATTCAAAGAGGAGAGATGAGTGATTGTATGCAGTCAACTTCACGAAACCAAAATCTGAATCTTTGTATAGACTCCATGAAGTCTCGGTAGGACCAAACCCTGATAAATGGCTCCCTCCCCCACCAACCACTACGTGAATCGTTCCATTTACAGTACCTGAATAGTGTGATTTTCCCACATGCATGCACTGCCCCTGCATTTTTAGAAACATTAGAACTGTAAGAAGGTTGAAAACTTTGAACTTTGAATCTCAGAAGGAGACTGAAGGCCGGGTATAACGGATCTGGTCTCAGATGATAAGATTCGAACTCCAACATTCCAACTTAGCCAAACTTATTGGACCCTACAGGGTGACTTTCAGACTTATATTTTGATTAAATGCTATGATGATAGGTTTTGGCCATACCTGGTAAACCGGACAAGTTCTTTCATAGTTATGGATGTGTCCAAAAAATGCAATGTCGACTTTGTACTTCTGCCAAAGTCCTTGCAAGCTTTCCCTTCCCATGGGCTCTCCAAATGAGGCATCTTTCCAATAACTTGAGGAATAACCAAGAACACGATGAGCAACAAATATTAACCAGGGCTGCTTTCTCCGGTCTGCCGACGCTAGGCACTTCTCGATGAACTTGTACTGCTCAGAACCTTCCCTCCAATCATGTTCACTGTCAGCTATACAGAAATGGAACATGCCATAATCTGTTGAATACCTGTAAAGAACCGGTAATCTGACTTAAAACAGATTCCTTTCAGGAGACTACAACATGCATACACGAAAGATGGTCTCGAATCTTGATGTTGCGTACAAACTTAGCTTCCATTAACAATTTATATTGTATTTCTGGTAAATTACTTACCAAAACTTAGCTCTGTTCTCAGCAGGAACATAAAACATGGTCTCAGCTACGACACCACATTCACCACCAGAATCGTTTCCGTCGTAGAATGACCCAGAGTTGGGTGCATCGCGTTCATGATTGCCGCTGTACGAAAAGAAGTAATCTTAGTTAGGATCCAATATAAGCACTTTGCTAATAACTGCAAAGTATTTCTCAAGTGTTACAAAGAGTTCATGCTAATTGTGCATTGCAAACCTTGCAATCATATATGGCACAGTTGATGCAATGCGCTCAACCTGTGATGTGAACTGGTCCCACTGTGAGATATACCCATTTGCATATGTAATGTCTCCTATATGAAAAACTATGTCAATGTTTTTCAAGTCCTTGATTAATTGATCTGTGGTGTTAAGTGATCCTGGCTGATAATTACTGTATTCGTTTGAACCATCTCGTTCGGCCTGAAACGTGTTAAAACAATTATAAAATCTCTTCATATTTTATGCACTATGCTTTCATTAAGTGCCAAATAACATTCAATAATGTTGAAATGATGATATTTGAGTTTTATACATTGAATGAGTTCTTTGATTACAATGGGAGGTTAGGAAGCAACAACTGAAAGTTGAATGTGGTTAGTTGAGAAGCATTTGTACCCAGGGGATAGAGGTTTTGTTACTATATTGCAGGACAAATGCAGTACAGGTACGCTCAATTTTTTTTTCGAAGTTCATATATTTGGAGGATTGTGCTCTCACCCATGTCTGAATATATGTTGAATACAGATGTCAACATGGTACTTCAAGAAGAAAGATTGTATAAAACCAAGACTTTGGTAAGAAAATGTAAATTGATTGTTCTTCGTTTTCCTACTTACTAGAAGGCATGCCAGATTTATTACCTTTCCCATGTCTCCAAATATTACAACTCGCTGTAATGAATCCTGCCCTGGATATGGTGAAGATTTGAATGAGTAGCTCTTGCTCCAGACATAAGATCCATCTACCAACTTATGTCCAAGCTTATAAGTGTACCTAAAAGCAAAAATAAACACAGTATTAGGAACACATTGCTCATTCATCATTTCTCTGAGACAAGATGTCAATTGTGGTGCATACACAGAGCTTGGCCACAAATCCTTTAGGAAACTTGTATGAATGAAACCAGGATCGCGCCAACCAACTGTTAGGGCTGGTGGAGCTGCATTTTATCATTAGAATGTTGTTAGATTCTGAATACCAAACTAAGAATATAAACAAATATAAGCTTCACTTAAACTTCATTATAAATTATATAGTTTCGATCTATGTCCTTGTGAATTCTATCAAGAAGTTTACAAATCTTTCACTTCCATAGTCAAGGAAAGATGTATTATACCGCACATATCATTTTGATGAAATGTCAATGATCCTGCAGGAGATCGAGTTTGGGATTCTCCTTTCATACCCCACTCAACGAAAGGTACAGCTTCGATAACATTATAGCCACTAGTCCAAGTCACTGTCATCTATATAAATTTGTAAGGGAATCAAGGTCAGACATGGATAAAGAGATGATTAGTCAGTGCAGGCCGTAGGACATGGATTGGTTTTTACCTTGACTTGATATCAAAGTCCAAAAATCATGAAAATCGACAGAAAGAAATAAACTTACTTCATTCCAAGATTTCCCTTGTGAAAGCCGTGGATAAAGTGGTGCTTTTGGGTTAGCAAAACTTATAACATTTGAAACAGCCACCAGTTTTGGCTGCAAGAAATGATCAGTCAAAGAATGGGTGAAATCTGCTAAAGCCAAGTCACAAGGAAGTTCACATGCGTAGACATACATTGGATAACCCGCCAGAAAATAATGCAAACGAAAAATCTTCCCGTTGATTGATCAATTGGAACTTTAACGAAGATTTGCCAGTCTTTTTGTAATCAGCATCGGAATCATTGGCATATTTGTACTGGAAACCACAGATTGTTTAAGGTGTATGGTCTCAATATTAGGCTGAAGAACAAACAATGCTACATATCAATAATACAGACCTTTATTGGGGCTGAACATATATGAGGAAACTGTTCCATATCATCACTGGGTTGACAGATAGACGAGCTGCCATTAATGAATTCCTTTAGTCTACAAATCTAGAATTTGCAGATGAATAGAAGAAAACCTCTTATATGAGTTTATTAAAACAGAAGAATGTGATGAACAAGTTTGAAAATTACCTGAAATTTGCAGGAGAGAAGACAGCAATCCAATCATCCTCAGAAGGTTTCGGACATTCAATTTCTACGGTAACCCAATCAGAATCTCCCCCCTAAAAGCAAACCAAGTTATAAGCAATCCATATATCTCAGCTGCTTAGAAGTTAGAACACCATGCTTCAGATTTTGAGCAAACCATGAATCTAAAATTATCGCCTACGTTGCTCCAACTCTTCATTCTTCTTGAAGTACCCATGTTGAACACTCATGTCTCACACGTATTGAGGCATGTGAATAAGGATATGACACTCCAAAGACTCACATAATGCATGGAAAAACTTTTAAAAGAATTTGAACATGGTCATGTGAGACACATAAGACAATCCGAATAGCAAAACTATCACCCCATAAAACATCAGAAATTCTTGCATTAGTTGAGTTAGTAAGGGTGTGGCAACCAGTTGGTAAAATGAAGTTGTGATTTTGATTGAGGTCATAGGTTCAAAATCAAACTATTCCAAATAGAACTTGGGAAAGGAGAGTGGGCCGAGAAGATTGGCATTCATCAATCAGTGCATTTAGTGAAAATTACTTCACCATGTTACCGGATTTTTCATTTTCCCTAAGATGGAATCGTGTTGTTGGCATATTCCAAATGGGTGTGCAGTATACTATAAAAAGTTAAAAATTAGAGATCCGAGGCTGGATAGCATAGATCTCAACATCTCTTGTAACAAGTTAACTTTGCTACTCTTGAATCTTAATGAAAGCAGATTCAAACTTCAAAGAGCTAAATTTGTATTAGATTGAAAATTTGAAATAGAACATCTAGAGCAGAAAGTAAAACTATAAAGACCGAGCTAGATTTTACCTTACTCCCAAGAACAAGCGGGTGTGCTTTAACAGAAGCATTTTCATGAAGTGCGTAGACTGCTTTATGGATGGCAATCTTGGACAATGGCTGGACGCCATCGCCATTCCCAGCATGAACCACTGCTGCAGTTCCTGAACCAAATTTCAAACACTGCGATAAGATCGACATTAATAGGAAAAGATATTCCATAGATAAGAAGCTGAAGCTCCTCATTTTCTCAGCTATCTCTTTTGGGAGTGACCAAAATGGTCGAAACCCACTACTTAAAATTCAAAATCCCTGAAAATGACGACACACAAAAAAGGGGGATTGAAGTAAAAGATAAGCCGGCCATCGAAGATACGCACTGACCTTACTCTGGTCAACTCACAATTTTATATTATGAAATATTATTGTTACATTAACTAAGCTTTAGTTTTGTCGATTTGTGCCCATAGTTATCCGTTGAGAATAAGAACTGCCTGCTTTTTTTGCCAAAGACTTAAGGGATTAAAATATCCAATTTCTTCACCTAAAATCCGCATTAGAGTTGTAAATGAAGCAATTTCCTAGAACAAAAACAGCAGTTTGATAAGAGCTAACCTTCCAATAAATGATAAATAATTTAGATCAAATGAAATTGACTGAGTGCCTACAAAAATAGAGCTTCTGCAATCCATAGCTGCTCTGAACTCAGAAAAGTTAAAAAGAAAAACACTGGAAGTTTTGAGGGTGCTTTGGTTTTTTATCTTCTTTCTTTTCCTTTGCAAGCCAAACGGAAGGTAAGTTTCAGTCAGACTTCAAAAACATTAACGTGGATGTAAAGTGTAGGGACTAATGAATGAACAAATTATCCCTCTTCGCTTTTCTAACAACTAGAAAAAATTGGAGGGAAATAGCGGTACTGGAGCGGGAGCATACACCATTCACTTAATGCTCAGTTCAAACTCTACTGTTTTCCCACTTTTGTTTCTGTTACCCCATTTTTAGCCTTTTTTGTAACTATGTTAAGAAACGGTTGTATGTCACGCTAATCAGAATGTGTCAACCGATCATAATGTGTATGTGGAAATTATATTTATTTAAAATAAAAATATTAAATTTAAATTAAAAGAAACCCATTAACTTTAATTCACCATTAGCAGGACGTTGATCGACATTGATTTTTTGTTGATTATTATTGACTGGCCATTTAACCGTTGTTGATAATCTACTGATGCTATTAGAACATATCTTTCGTCTTCTTCCTCTTCTTCCTTAAGTGGTATATACTGAAACCTTTCTTTAATCTAAATGTATCCTACTTCGATAATCTAGAAGCTAAGGTTCTTTTATGATATTTGTATTAGGATAAGTATTTCAATTCTGCATGTTAAGAAATGAATGAGTAAATTTGTATTTGGTAACTGAACAACGAGACTATAAGTATAAAGTTTTTGCATGGGATTGTTAGCGATTGAAATGATAAGTAATTTGTATGTACAAGAGTATTAATGGTGAAATTATGTTTCTTAGCAGTGGTTGCTACTGGTTCATGATAGATATTTGGATTTGGAGCTTTAAACTACAACAAGTGAGAATCATGTGAGTTCTATACTGATTCCTGCATGTATACTATTGTGAGTCATCTGTAGGAAATTTATTGAAATATGGATCCAAAGTCATGATAAGTATAGTATGGGATGATTGGTGTACGAGTATTGAAACATTGAAGTATGATTGAGTATGTATATGTCTGAAATGTATGCTATGAGATGTGAGTTTTTTGATTGGGTGTGTGTTAGTGAAGTAAAAGGTTGAATTTAGATTGTGTCAATGCATGAAGAGTTAGTTAAGAGAGTTTGTGTTTGTTCACCGCGGTGGTGTTTGATGGAGTCCGTCGGGGCTGAAAACACGAACTCTAATATGAACTTTGAAGGAAAAGTCCATGGCCATGACACCCTCTGAATAAGAACTAAGAAATGGTGATTACCCAATGGGGTTCTTTGTGTGTCCCAAGATGATGATGGGAAAACCTCACGTAATGTGAGTTTAGGCAAATCCATATCGTAAGCACGACAACTAAGGATAGCTTTTGTGACGAACTATGAAAGAATAGCCTTTTTGGTGAAATCTAAAAGGAATGCCCTTATGACAAATTCTGAGTGGAATGCCTTGGTGGCGTACTCAATATGATTACTTGTATGGTGTATTCTGCTAAGTCTATATGGTGTGAATTGTTAGGAAAATTTGGTAAGCTATAAATCTAAATATTTGTCTTCATGGTAAGATATGAGCAAATTCTAATAGATATGTATTAAGTATGACAAATATAAGGTGTTAATATGCTCTAGAATAAGAGTTGAATAAAGTCCTAAAGGTATTCGTCATAATGAAATACGAATACAAAAGTATCTACCATAATGAATTGTAAATATGAAAAGTAAGTGGTATTATATCTTCTTCTAAAATTATTCTGAATCTAAATTAATGCTATTTTGAATTATGAGATTTTGATAAAGCATGATATGAAGTACATTTGGATGATATACATAGTGAATTATTAGTATGGACATGTGTGTAGAACTGGATCAAGGTATGTTTAAGCATGAACCAATAGTATGAAATGCTATAAGGTATCCGCCATATGTATGTATCTGCCCAAGATAATGTCAATGAGAAATTGTTTGAAATAAGAGTATGGATTAAGGTATGGGCTGATTGGAAGTGGTTTCTAAGGGTATATTTTGTTAAGAAAGTATTATGGGACAAGAGAATTATGAAACAGTTGGAAGGATTCTCCAGTTAATTAGATATGAAAGATTGAGCATAATAAGGGTGTGATAACTGGTGTATAAAGGAATGATAACACTGTGATAGTAACAATCGAAGCAAGTGGTGCAAAATATGGTTGACTCATAGCAATTCATACAAGATTGCAAAGCACCTATAAATGTATGGTCATAGTGAGTTCGCTAAGTACTCTTGCACTTACAAAGTTTGTTATTGTTTTTCAGGTATGTTGAAAAGAGACTTTGCCTGAAGAGACAACATCAGGGGTACTTCAAGTTGGTAGAGGAGTGGACTATTATGCATACAGTGGATATTTGGCATAGCCTTGAACATGCCTTTAAGTCTGTCTTGAAATATTTTCTAACTTGTAAAGATCTGTATCAAATTTAATGTAATAAGTTATTTAACATATATTTTATTTTAAATTTCCAAATTTTGAGTTTTTCTTCTGAAACTACAAATAATAGTTTTAAAATAAATAAAAAATCATAAACTATTTTTGGTTAAATGTTTGTATCGTTTAGTAACACTGAAGATTTGAACCCGGTGAATTAGGTTGGGTTTAGGGTGTTACAACTACTACAGTTTTCCTCAGAAATTTCTTGTTTTCACAACCTTGGAGCACTAGGGCTCACTATTATTTCCATGGCCTTTACCCTTTTCACAATCCCTAAAGAAGGCTTCTAACGCATACAGCTCTAGTATTAGGAGCTCAACGAAATCCATGCCCACTCTAAACTAGATTTATCTACTACTTTCCCGTATATTTAAGTGGCTTTGTTGGCCATTCGGCTTTGGCATCCACTTCCTCTTAAGAGAACCCAGTTTGGCTTATTAAACCCTTTGACTAACCCCTATTTCCATTACATGTACACGACTGCGTACTTGCTCATGCTTGTTTACTTTGCATGGAATCCACAGCTTTCCTAGCAGATTGGTTTGTGTGTATAATATGAACACCCTTTTTTCCTAGGGAGCTTCTTTTCTTTCCACCTTATCTAGGTTGAGACATAACCTTGGCTTCCTCTTGTCTAGTGTCCCAACGAACTTCCCTGTGTTTAGTGTCCTGACGGACCTTATTTTTTCTAGTGTCTCGACAAACCTCCCTTTGTCTAGTGTCTTGGTGAACTTTCCCATGTTTTGTGTCCCAACGTACCTTCCTTTGTCTAGTGTCCCTATGGACTAACTATGATGCCGTAGCATCTTTCAGCTATGGCCTTACACAATATAACCCCATGTTTACCATCTCAGCGGACTATAGAAGGATGTCGTAATGTCTTTCAGTTATGGTTTTAGTCCTATTTAGCCATTTTGACGTACTTCCATATGACGCCATAGCATCTTTCAGTCATAGTCTTACTAATTCCCGTCATGATGCCATAGCGTCTTTCAGCTATAATCTTACTCATTTTTATCCTGATGCCATAACTTCTTTCAGCTATGATCTTACTTATTTTAGGCGAATAGCTTCCAACCAGTCCCAAAGCCTAGCCATAATCTTTTATTCACTCTTCACGTCACTTTCTATCCATTCCTCTATTTGTTGTCCTGTACCTTGATGCTTGAACACCCCAATGTCCCTTTCGCAAGGCGTGAAGCTTCGCACATCACGATTTGCACTCAGCAAAATCGTATGGCAGTATCTAACAGAGTCCCCCATTTTTCCCTTCCTAACTTCATCTAATCTCGACAAAAACCCCTTACCAAAGTTCATATGTAGTGCATGAAATTTAATAATGGAACATCATAGATCATGCCTACTGAACTAACAAGGTTAATGCTCATAACTCATGCAAACTTTCAACATACTTAGTGTTTCTAAGTTGGAGTGCAGAAACTCACATTGCTTTCTTGCCTCCTAAGCTTAGCTTCTTCGAATGTCGGTGCCTCCTTCTTTCTGGCAACTAAGCATAAAAACCATGCATCAGTTAATCTAAAGGTGTTCGACCCTTAAGACCCATTTCACAATTACCAGAAACTTTGAGTTTTCTTACTCTACTTCCTTTCTTCAATCTACAAATTCAGAGGGTTAAGGAAAATTACCAGTTCCCAATCTTTCTACTTCTAGACTCAAATCCGCACGATGGCTACAACATGCAGAATTTCCTTCAACTATATCCTCTTTTTCTTCAGGGCGACTGAAGAATACGATGTTTAGAGAAAAAGGTTTTGGAAGCAGAATTAAGAGGAATTCCATTCACACACACATGCACACCTATATATATAATGTCTCGCCATACTCTCCACAGACTATTGTTGCCAATCAATCTTAATTATTATGTCTCCCACTTTAAAGCCGGCTGATTATATCCTAACAGAACCAGGGTTGAAATACAACTATTTGAATTTCAGTCACTGAAATTTTTTATTTTCTCGGTGGGGTCCTAGATTCACTAATCCTCTCGATTTAGTCCTAATTTTCCTTAATTTTTGGCTAAATGGTAATGTCTAGGTGTAATACGACACCACCCTTTGGATGTCGCGACACCAACCTTCGAAGTTGCAACGTTAAACCCCAAGGTTGTGACATCTAATTGGCATAGTTTGAAAATTTTTGCAATTTGGTCTTGGAGTAGTGAAGCTTGTTTACTATCTTGGAGGTCAAGACATCGAACCCTTAATGTTGTGACATCAACTTGAAATCTTTTGAAAATGTTGCATTTTGGTCTTCTGACGGTACTAGGTTAACAAGAGTGCTTTCATAAGCTTTTATAAATCCTGGTTAAAATATGTATTGATGTAATGGTTTTATAATCGTGTTATTAGAATTAATTTGTTGAATTGATGAAAAATATGTTTTTTTAAATGAAGCTACTCCAACAACAAATGTAATATCAAGTAGCTCGGATCCAGCGACCAGGTTGGGCTAGGGGTGTTACATTAGGTGCATAATTCCATTTAAATCAAAGTAAAAACAAATAAAGGAAAAAAAAGAGAGAAAACTCTGAGATTTTTAGGGTCTAAGGTCATTTGCATATTCCATTCTCCTTAACAGTGGCGCAAGAAATAGACCACTACTGCCTGCTCCTCAGCAACGCAGAAAACATACCATCTTTGACTACTCCTTCATGGCATGTGACATAAATTATCGCCCATTGCTCCTCAATGGCACGAGAAATATACCATCTTGGACTGCTCTTCAACGGCTCATGAACCAAACCATTCTCATTGCTTTCCTCTGAATTTATTTTGTCATATTTGAATATGCTTTATATTTGGAACATCTTTCCATGAAAGAATTGTTGGAAAAATTGCATTTTATTGGAACTTTGAGGCATATTCTCAATAGGTAAAGGTAGAGAGTTGAATCATAAAATTATGGTTTCATATTCTATTACATGAGACATTTACAACGGTATATCATATGCTTAAAATAGTTGAGTGATGAATGAGAAATTGATGTTCAAAGTAAGCTACTTGGAAATATTTGTTGAGGAAAAGTAAAGGCTTAGATCCCACATTGGTTGAATACCAAGTGTGAGATGTGTATATATATAGGAACCCTTTTGAAGGGTGATTGAATGACTAAGCTTGAAATCCTGCCTTGTGCATAGGGGGATGCAAGTCCAAACCCGATAGAGTTGGGGCGCACCCGCACGACTTGGGCGACACGAAATGTTTGGACCAGTCGGGCCCAAATGGGCCTGTGAATATTTTAGTCCAACACGAAATTATTTTTCCTCAACAGACATTATCTTATTTATTTGATTCCAATAAATTAAATCAAATTGATTTGTTGGCTCCTTAATGACAGATTTTGTGGATATTTCCAAAAATTCCACATTTCTAAATGCCTATAAAAGGCTTTGTAATTTGTAGAATTTTTCCTACTCCCATATTCTCTCACACTGAAATTCTTTTGCTCTCAAAACTCTTATTTTTCTACTCTATATTTTTCAATGTTCCGATGATAAAAAAATACAATGTTCGTTTGTTGATCGTTGCAGAGGTACTGCTGTTTTGATCATTGTTGTTGTTGTATCTTGGGATACATTCGACCAACATTTCTCAAGTACCGTAGGAGCAATCAAATCTGTCTTAAGGAAATTGTTTTTAACAGGCCTCAACGTTTAGTAAAATCTCTATTCTCCCTTTTGATTTCAACTTTTGTTGCGGCTTTGATTATTTTTCATATTTGACAGATTAAATATAAGTCATTCTATTTATATATTTTATTTTATATATGTTTATTTATATTTATTTATTTGTTCGCTAACGTGTTTTGTCCAACAATCTTAAGACAGACTCTAATATTAGCAATTCTCTAATCCGAGACAAATGAGACACCAAGGCGAAAATAAATAAATAAATAAAAAGAAAATTAATAATATATATATTTTTATTTTTCTAGAAGTGAATAAAGTCTGTTTCAGGATTTATTCTCGCTGTTCAACGAATTTTATTCCAAGTTTATTTTATTTCCAAAACGAGTTTTTAAATTAAAATAAAATCTGTTTCTGGATTTATTCTCGCGGTTCAATGGATTTTATTATTTTTTGAGTTTATTTCCAAAACGAGAAATTAAAATTAAATAAAATCTATTTCGGATTTATTCCCGCCAATTAACAAGATTTTGTTCTAATTTTAATTTTATTTTCAAATTAAAATTAATTTAAATAAAATCTGTTTTGGGATTTATTCCCGCCATTTTTCAGAAAATTTTATTCAATATTAATTTGTTTCCAAACGAAGACTTAATCAAATAATTCTATTTCGAGATTTATTCCCGCCATTTAATAGAATTTATTTTTATTTAATTACATGATTTTGTTTAGGGGTTTAGTCCTGCCGTTTAACAAAATTGATTTTGATTTTGTTTCAGAATTTTAATTCCGCCGTTTAACAAAATCAAAGGGAAATTTTTTGGCCTAATTGTGGCTTTAAATTGTGAATTAAAAAGGAAAATTATCAACGGTGTAATTAAAAAGACAATATGAGAATGCATGTCTAGGATTTGTTCTTTGAAAGACTTGGTATTTAAGCGTGTCGAGTGTACTACCTCTCTTTTAGGGTTACCTACCTGGTGAATTGTTTTATTGCATTTTTTATTAGACCGTATAAACTTTTGTTTCAAGTTTTATTAGATTCCTGCCGTCTAACAAAAATTGATAATATTCTAATTCTGATTCTGTTTCTTGACAGAAAATGGAAACTCTCATCAATGCAGTGGAAGATATGGACTTATGTGCTGTGATTTCTGAAGTCATCATGATTTATTCAAATTCAAGAGAATGGTGGCTTGATACAAGTGCCACACGTCATATCTGCTGTGACGAAGATTCCTTTTCTAAGTTGGAACCTTGTGAAAATGGGGAGAAGCTTTATATGGGTAATGCTGCAAGATCAAAGGGAAGGGTATTGTGGTTTTGAAGATGACTTATGGCAAAGAACCCAAGCTTCAAAATGTGTTGTATGTGCCTGACATACACAAGAACCTTGTTTCTGGGACACTCCTTAGTGTACACGGCTTTAAGATGGTGTTTGAATTCCAGAAGCAAATTTTTTGTAAGGGGGGAATGTATGTAGGAAGGGGATATGTATTAAATAACATGTGAAAACTTAATGCAATCTCTGTAAAAGCAAAGACAATGAAAAAAAATGTCGCTTCTTCCTCCGTTTATATGCTTGAGTCATTTGATTTATGACATAGTAGGCTCAAACATGTTAATTATTATACTTTACATAGATTAAATAACTTGGAGGACATTTATTCATATCACATTAATTATAAACATAAATGTGAAACTTGTGTTGAGACAAAATTAACAAGGTCTTCATTTCAAACTGTTAAAAAAAGCACAAAACCACTTGATTTAATACACAACGATGTTTGTGACTTAACGTTTGTTCAAACGAGAGGAGGGAATAAATATTTTATTACCTTCATTGATGATAACACAAAATATTTCTATGCGTATTTGCTTAAGAGCAAAGATGAAGCTATAGAGAAATTTATTCTCTATAAGCAGGAAGTTGAAAACCAACTTAATAAAAAGATTAAGATGGTGAGAAGTGATTGTGGTGGTGCATATGTTGAATCATTCGGTGAATACTGTGCACATCATAATATTATTCATGAATTGACACCATCATACTCTCTTCAATCAAGTGGAGTAGTTGAGTCTAGACTCTAAAGGAAATGATGAACGCATTGCTAGAAAGCTTTGGGTTATCACAAAACATGTGGGGGGAAGCTATTCTATCGCCTAATTACCTTTTAAATAAGGCTCATCAAGAGAAAAGGGACAAGACACCATATGAGTTACGGAAAGGTAAAAAACCTTTCTACAACCACTTGAAAGTGTGGGGGTGTCTTGCAAAGGTAATGGCTTTGTTACTAAAACAAATAAAAATAGGTCCTAAAATGGTGGATTGTAATTTTATTGGCTATGCAGATCATGACAATGCATATAGGTTTTTTGTGTATGAATCGAAAAATCCTGACATTCACAAGAATACCATATTGGAATCAAAGAATGTTTCATTCTTTAAGAATATCTTCCCCTGTAAAGCTAAAAAGGTTTATTCAAGTTCAACAAAATGAACTTCAGAGCTATAGATGAAAATAGTCCTAACAAGGCTGAAACTGAGATAGAGCCAATGAGGAGTTAACGAGCAAGGGTAGAAAAGTCTTTTCGATCAAATTTCTAACATATATGCTAGAGGTCGAACCTCAAACGTATAATAATGCTATACGATCATCCGAAAGCATCTCATGGAAAGATGCTATTAAAAGTGAAATTGATTCCATCATGCAAAATCATACATGGGAATTAGTGGATCTTCCTCTGAAAATTAAACCATTAAATTCTAGATGGATTTTCAAATGGAAAATGAAAATAGATGGAACAGTCGATAAGTGCAATGCTAGATTGGTTATAAAAGGTTATAGACAAAAGGAAGGCCTTGACTACTTTGATACTTTTTCTCCAGTATCTAGAATAACTTCCATAAGGATGATACTTGCAATTGTCGCCTTGCGGAATCTAGAATTACATCAAATGGATGTTGAAACAACTTTCCTAAATGGAGATCTTGATGAAGAAATCTATATGGTATAAACTGAGGGTCATGTAGTTCCAGAACAAGAAAGGAAAGTTAGTAAATTGGTGAAGTCTTTATATGGACTTAAGCAAACATCAAAACAATGGCATGAAAAGTTTGACAATGTTATGATGAAAAATGGCTTCAAGATTAATGCATGTGACAAATGTGTGTATGTTAAAACTACCAATGTTGGATAAATAATCCTATGCTTATATGTTGATGACATACTCATTGTTGGAAGTAACGATGAAATGGTAAAACGTACCAAATACATGTTAAATTTAAGATTTGACATGAAAGGTATGAGACTAGTGATGCAATTTTGGGTATCCAAATTAAAAGGTCATTTGAAGGTCTCATATTGACTCACCACACTATGTGGACAATATTCTTGGGAAATTTAGCAATGATGATTTATGAGAATGCATGTCTAGGATTTGTTCTTTGAAAGACTTGGTATTTAAGCGTGTCGAGTGTACTACCTCTCTTTTAGGGTTACCTACCGGTGAATTGTTTTATTGCATTTTTATTAGACCGTATAAACTTTTGTTTCAAGTTTTATTAGATTCCCGTCCTAACAAAAATTGATAATATTCTAATTCGATTCTTTCTTGACGAAAATGGAAACTCTCATCAATGCAAAGGAAGATATGGACTTATGTCTGTGATTTCAAGTCATCATGATTTATTCAAATTCAAGAGAATGGTGGCTTGATACAAGTGCCACACGTCATATCTGTGTGAAAGATTCCTTTTCTAAGTTGGAACCTTGTGAAAATGGGAGAAGCTTTATATGGGTAATGCTGCAAGATCAAAGGGAAGGGTATTGTGGTTTTGAAGATGACTTATGGCAAAGAACCCAAGCTTCAAAATGTGTTGTATGTGCCTGACATACACAAGAACCTTGTTTCTGGGACACTCCTTAGTGTACACGGCTTTAAGATGGTGTTTGAATTCCAGAAGCAAATTTTTTGTAAGGGGGAATGTATGTAGGAAGGGATATGTATTAAATAACATGTAAAACTTAATGCAATCTCTGTAAAAGCAAAGACAATGAAAAAAATGTCGCTTCTTCCTCGTTTATATGCTTGAGTCATTTGATTTATGACATAGTAGGCTCAAACATGTTAATTATTATACTTTACATAGATTAAATAACTTGGAGGACATTTATTCATATCACATTAATTATAAACATAAATGTGAAACTTGTGTTGAGACAAAATTAACAAGGTCTTCATTTCAAACTGTTAAAAAAAGCACAGAACCACTTGATTTAATACACAGCGATGTTTGTGACTTAACGTTTGTTCAAACGAGAGGAGGAATAAATATTTTATTACCTTCATTGATGATAACACAAAATATTTCTATGCGTATTTGCTTAAGAGCAAAGATGAAGCTATAGAGAAATTTATTCTCTATAAGCGGAAGTTGAAAACCAACTTAATAAAAGATTAAGATGGTGAGAAGTGATTGTGGTGGTGCATATGTTGAATCATTCGGTGAATACTGTGCACATCATAATATTATTCATGAATTGACACCATCATACTCTCTTCAATCAAGTGGAGTAGTTGAGTCTAGACTCTAAAGGAAATGATGAACGCATTGCTAGAAAGCTTTGGGTTATCACAAAACATGTGGGGGGAAGCTATTCTATCAGCTAATTACCTTTTAAATAAGGCTCATCGCAAGAAAAGGGACAAGACACCATATGAGTTACGGAAAGGTAAAAAACCTTTCTACAACCACTTGAAAGTGTGGGGGTGTCTTGCAAAGGTAATGGCTTTGTTACTAAAACAAATAAAAATAGGTCCTAAAATGGTGGATTGTAATTTTATTGGCTATGCAGATCATGACAATGCATATAGGTTTTTTGTGTATGAATCGAAAAATCCTGACATTCACAAGAATACCATATTGGAATCAAAGAATGTTTCATTCTTTAAGAATATCTTCCCGTAAAGCTAAAAGGTTTATTCAAGTTCAACAAAATGAACTTGAGCTATAGATGAAAATAGTCCTAACAAGGCTGAAACTGAGATAGAGCCAATGAGGAGTTAACGAGCAAGGGTAGAAAAGTCTTTTCGATCAAATTTCTAACATATATGCTAGAGGTCGAACCTCAAACGTATAATAATGCTATACGATCATCCGAAAGCATCTCATGGAAAGATGCTATTAAAAGTGAAATTGATTCCATCATGCAAAATCATACATGGGAATTAGTGGATCTTCCTCTGAAAATTAAACCATTAAATTCTAGATGGATTTTCAAATGGAAAATGAAAATAGATGGAACAATGATAAGTGCAATGCTAGATTGGTTATAAAAGGTTATAGACAAAAGGAAGGCCTTGACTACTTTGATACTTTTTCTCCAGTATCTAGAATAACTTCCATAAGGATGATACTTGCAATTGTCGCCTTGCGGAATCTAGAATTACATCAAATGGATGTTGAAACAACTTTCCTAAATGGAGATCTTGATGAAGAAATCTATATGGTATAAACTGAGGGTCATGTAGTTCCAGAACAAGAAAGGAAAGTTAGTAAATTGGTGAAGTCTTTATATGGACTTAAGCAAACATCAAAACAATGGCATGAAAAGTTTGACAATGTTATGATGAAAAATGGCTTCAAGATTAATGCATGTGACAAATGTGTGTATGTTAAAACTACCAATGTTGGATAAATAATCCTATGCTTATATGTTGATGACATACTCATTGTTGGAAGTAACGATGAAATGGTAAAGCGTACCAAATACATGTTAAATTTAAGATTTGACATGAAAGGTATGAGACTAGCTGATGCAATTTTGGGTATCCAAATTAAAAGGTCATTTGAAGGTCTCATATTGACTCAGTCACACTATGTGGACAATATTCTTGGGAAATTTAGCAATGATGATTCTGGTATAGCTAGAACTCCAATAGATAAGAGCCAACATCTGTCTAAAAATAGAGGTGAAAGCATTAACCAAGTGGAATGTACTGGGGTCATAGGCAATCTAATGTATCCTATGAGCTGCACTAGACCAGATATTACTTTCAACATGAGTAGTTTAAGCAGATTCACAAGCAATCTAGGGGAAAACCACTGGAAAATAATTGTGAGGATACTGAGATATCTCAGATATACTCGGGACTATGGATTACATTATTCCAGAGATCCTACTATTTTAGAAGGATTCTCAAATGCCAGTTGGATATTTAATATTCAAGATACCAAAGGCACAAGTGGATATGTCTTTACATTGGGAGGAGGAGCTGTGTCATGGAAATCCTCAAGACAAACGATTATAACCAGATCCGCAATGGGATCTGAGTTTGTAGCTCTAGACAAATCTAGAAAAGAGGCAGAATGGCTTCAAAACTTCTTGGAGGATATTCCTGGCTGGCCAAAGCCTGTGCCTACAATATGCATATATTGTGATAATCAAGCAACAATTGGTAGAGCATAGAATATAATGTATAATGGTAAGTCAAGACATATGCGTCGTCGACACAATACTATTAAACAATTGATCTCAAACGGAGTTATTTCTATTTATTTTGTAAAATCAAAAGATAACATTGCGGATCCACTAACTAAAGGTTTAAATTGAAATCCGGTTGATAAAACATCGAAAGGAATAGGACTAAAGCCTATGAAAATTGAAGGCGCTATGTGAAAGAAAACCCAATTTAGTTGTCTGGAGATCCCAAGATCTAGGTTCAAAGGACCAACCTAATTGCATAGACCTTGTGAGGTCATTGTGGGGGTTCTTATCCCATGTTCGTTCCTATTATGTAAACAGCAACTAACAATGGGAGAGGTTAAGCAATGCTTTTAATGACCGTTGTGTGTTTCGATGAGCCGAACAACATAAGTCTCCTATGTGAGAGTGAAGTGGGGCCACTTCAAGGAGACTATTGGGGCATAATTCTCTCAAAATCTTGTAGAACCAGGAGATGTTCACGGCTATATGAATAAACCCAACTAAAACCTTGCCAGGGAGGTAGTTGTGTGAGGTATATCATCGTTTACACAAAAGGCAGAACAATTCAGGGACATCATGTGTACTGGTCAGCTAGTAAAGTAAATATACTTTCACAAGGGAAGGTTCAAAGGTGGATACCTACCTATCCTATGCAACTATCAATCATAGATTCTATCACCACATCGAGTCAATTCTTTCGATAAAACTATCAATTTTTCATTTATGTGGGGGATTGTTGGAAAAGTTACATTTTATGGGAACTTTAAGGCATATTCTCAATAGATAAAAGTGGAGAGTTGAATCATAAAATTATGGTTTCATTTTCTACTCCATGAGACATTTACAACGGTATATCATATGCTGAAAATGGTTGAGCGGTGAATGAGAAATTGATGCTCAAAGTAAGTTACTTGGAGATATTTGTTGAGGAAAAGTAAAGGTTTAGATCTCATATTGGTTAAATACCAAGTGTGAGATGTGTATATATATGGGAATCCTCTTGAAGGGTGATTGAATGATTAAGCTTGAAACCCTGCCTCCTGTGTAGGGGTATGCAGGTCCAAACCAGACGGGGTTGGGGCGCACCCGCATGACGTGGGCGACGCGAAATGTTCGGACCGGTTGGGCCCAATGGGCCTGTGGATATTTTAGCCCAACATGAAATTATTTTTCCTCAGCAGACATAATCTGTTGTATAAGGACATTATCTTATTTATTTGATTCCAATCAATTTGATTTAATTTTTAAATCAAATTGATTTGTTGGCTCCTTAATAGCAAATTTTATGGATATTTCCAAAAATTCCACCTTTCTAAATGCCTATAAGAGGCTTTGTATTTTGTATAATTTTTCCTACTCTCATACTCTCTTACACTGAAATTCTTTTGCTCTCAAAACTCTTCTTTTTCTTGTCCATATTTTTCAACGTTCCGGTGATAGAAAAAAGGCAACGTTTGTTTGTTGATCGCTGCAAAGGTGCTACTGTTTTTATTATTGTTGTTGTTGTATCCTGGGAGACATTCGACCAACGTTTCTCTAAGTACTGTAGGAGCGGCCAAATCTTTCTTAAGGAAATTATTTTTAACAAGTCTCAACGTTTAGTAAAATTTCTATTCTCCCTTTTGATTTCAACTTTTGTTACTATTTTGATTGTTTTTTGTATTTGAGAGATTAAATATAAACAATTTTATTTATATATTTTATTTTATATATGTTTATTTATATTTATTTATTTTGTTCGATAACATATTTTGTCCAACAAGAATGAAGGAGAGAAACATGATTGAGAGAATGGAGAAGTAGTTGAAAAGAGAGATTTAAATGATGGGCTTGATGTACAAAATTGTTTATCTCGTCATTTTTTAAGGCTGTTTTTAATTGTTTTCTATAGATTTGATGTTAAATGAAAAAAATTGAGTTTTGCAAATTTGAATTTAAAATTTAAAAAATAAGTTTTTAATTTTAATTTTAAATAATTTTTATATTTTTATAAAATTTATAATTTTAAAAATAAAATTATTGACGTGAATTACTACCGTAAGCACCAAGATGCCATGGGTAATTTGAGCAAACATAATCGTTTGAGGGTGGAAAAGGCCAAGAAAATGTTACTATTATTATTATTATTATTATTATTATTATTATTATTATTTTGTTCGAGATTGAAAAAAAGTGATTTATGTCGAATAAAAAAAAAGGCACAGAATATATACTGAATTACATCCATCTAAACCATTTTGGATCATAGTTGACAATGAAGAAAGGTTGTAAATACGAAAAATCGAAAATAATGTGTTGCTATTTCAATTCTCTTCTCCTTACCACCACCTTCAGCCCACCTGCCATATGAGCGGTTAAGAGAGGAACAAGAACCGGTTCTTCCTGGCATACTACTCTGATCTCGAACCGTCTCGATATTGAAGCCACTACATACTTCATCTGAATGAATGCCATTTCTTTCCCAAGGCAAACTCTTGGACCCGCCTGAAACACCGGGAAATTGAAAGCACTTACTGCCTTCAGCAACCCATGCTCTGAACCCGGTTCCTCGAACCACCGGTTCGGTTTAAACTCCAACTGGTCCTTGCCCCATAACCCTCCATCCTTCCCATTCCGTAGGGGAAATAGGTCACCCTGTCTCCTTTCCCAACAAAAGTCCCATCGGTTAAAACGTCGTCGTTTACTGCATGCTTTGAATCCCATGCTACCGGCGGGTAAGGCCTCATTGACTCACATAAACAGGCTTTAACGCAATTCATTTCCTTTAACACCTGGAAATCCAATCGTTTTTCGTCATTGCCAACCATTGATTTCACTTCTTTCACCATCATTTCCTCGGCGTTTGGATACTTAGAAAGCAACCAAAAGAGCCAAGTCAATGCCGAGGAAGTGGTGTCTCTTCCAGCCATGATGAAGCTAATCATCATATCTCTTACAACTTCCTCGTCATGCCCAGCCGATAACAACTTCGAGAAAAGATCTTCTGTTTCAGCTGATGTTTCAACTTCAAGGGCCCTCTTTTTGTTTCGGATGATCTCCAAAACGCATCCATGGACGAATTGAACCGCTTCTTTCAGTTTCTTTTCTGACCCAATGTTAAAAGCTCTCTTCATTTTCCATACAAGAAACATGGGTGCCATCCCTCGCATGGCGCTAATCTCGGATGCGCTATCGAAAACTTTCACGAGAGGCGGCACTGGTCTCGACTCTCGAAAGATCCAAGCAACAAGGGTTTTGACCGAATGATACTTTACTGACAGTATCGAATGCAAATCGTCTCAATACATCTTGAAAATCAATAACTTTTCAGTCAACATTGCTTCTTCAAGCAATGGTAACAGCCGATTCTCAACTTCTTCGTGAAGCGATTTCACCACGAATTCTCTCAATGATTTGGTGCTAAACTCATGGCTAGCTAGCTTCCTTTGAGTGCTCCACAACTCCCCATCCACATTAAATATCCCACAACCGAGAAGATCACCGAGGATTTCAGTGAATGGCTTGCCTTTAGGGAAATTATTGAAGTTGGTCTTGAGCATGTGCTCGACGTTAGCCGGGTTCGCCGTCACAACCGTACGACGTGCACCAAGTCGACTCACCACGATAGTCTGGCACGGAGACTCGGATAAAAGCTCAGTGTACCAATCCAAGAGACGATATTGGTTCTTGTAGAAAGAGATGAGACTACCAAGAAAAGGATACGAACGAGGCTCAGTATTGGAAGACATTAAAACCGATTTCTTGGCGTAAAAAGACTTTGATTCTCGCATGAAATAGACAATGAAAGAAAATAAGAAAAACCCTAAAGCAAATAGCAAGAGGAAACAGAAAACCATGGCTGCTGCAGCAGATTAAGGAAAAAAACAGAGCAAAGCTTATACGGTTTGTAAAGATTAACTGAAGGAGTAGATTAAGCCTTACGGTGTTCTTTGGGCACGGCAGGGGGGAGAGAGAGAGAGAATGAAAAAGTACATTATAATATTGATTAATATTACATAAAAAAGAAAGAGAAAGAAAGAGAAAGAGAGAGAGGGGGAAAGACCGACCAATAAAGCTTTGGAAAATTAGCTAGCTAACTTTAGGGTTTAATAAGGAAAGAGACAAATTAGAGATGGGATATCACATGGTTCTCGAGCTTAAATTTGGAACTCACTACGGCGTGCTCACCTATGTCATATTCAGTAAGTAAATATACATGTATTTAAATCAATATTTTATTTAAAATTTTAATTTTCTCACCTATCAATCCTGTATCAATTTCAAGTTATCAAAAATAGAGATAGAATAATTGTACCATATTTGATTATTATATTATTTTAAAAAAATTATTCATATAATTTTCACTTACATACTTACGTCATGAATAGTATCTACAATTATACTAAACCTTTGATTGAGTTGGTGTCACTATTAATTAGGCATTAATTTAATTGAAAATTTATTAAAATACATTTTTATGTACAAAGTAAGTTATATTATTATAAGGGTGTGATGTCTTTTTACATTCTATAATTCAATAAAAACTTAATCTTAATAAGATTTGAACCCATGGCACAATTAATTTTAAACATTTAACTTTACTATTTCAACCAAAACATTATTTAATTTTTGGAAGAATTTTTAATCAATATATTTATTATATAATTTTTTCACTCATATCCTAAGAGTGTCATAATCTAATGTGTTTATATATATATATATATATATATAAACATGAATTTGAAGAAAGATGAAAATTTCCTTCATTATTAATTATATTATTAAGGTTTTATAGAAAAAAAGTTTTATTAAAAATAATACATCTTTTATTCATTTCAACTAGAGGTGTGCATGGGTAGTCTGGACTCAACTAAAAATTTAAGCCCGTTTGTTAGGATCGGGCCCGCCCGACTCTAAAAATAGGCTAAAACCAAGCCCTGACCGAATAAAAATGTTAAAACTCAGCCCAACTCGCCCACCCATATTAATTTTATATTATTTTTATATAATTTTAAAATATATATAATACATAAAAATACTAAAACATCAAAATAAATATTTTTCAACAAATTGAATTTTTATTTTAAAAACTATGTATACTTAAATAACACTAAGATAGATGCAACTTAATAAGCAAATGCCTCTAAAATAATAACAAAATTAACAAATGTCTTTAAAATAATAACAAAATTAACAATAAAATAAGTTTTATACAATATCCAAACAATAACAATAAAATAGTAGCAACATAATAGTAAAATGGTAGCAAAATAGGAGAAAACAATAAGAAAATAATATTAAAACAAAAAAAATAAATTTTTTTATCCTTTAGTGAATTGACTGGTCGGCCCGGCCAAAAATGCCTTACTCGAGGCCTGGCCCATTTTTAAAAAGGCCTTATTTTTTGTTTAAGCCCATTTTTCGAGCCTATATTTTTATCCAAACCTCCTGCATTTGGTGGGCCTTGTCGGTAGCCCAACCCATGAATAGGTCTAATTTCAACTATATAGTTGGGTTTAAATTGAATGCAACTTATTAATTAATTAACATGTTGAAGCCACTACATACTTCATCTGAATGAATGCCATTTCTTTCCCAAGGCAAACTCTTGGACCCGCCTGAAACACCGGGAAATTGAAAGCACTTACTGCCTTCAGCAACCCATGCTCTGAACCCGGTTCCTCGAACCACCGGTTCGGTTTAAACTCCAACTGGTCCTTGCCCCATAACCTCCATCCTTCCCATTCCGTAGGGAAATAGGTCACCCTGTCTCCTTTCCCAACAAAAGTCCCATCGGTTAAAACGTCGTCGTTTACTGCATGCTTTGAATCCCATGCTACCGGCGGGTAAGGCCTCATTGACTCACATAAACAGGCTTTAACGCAATTCATTTCCTTTAACACCTGGAAATCCAATCGTTTTCGTCATTGCCAACCATTGATTTCACTTCTTTCACCATCATTTCCTCGGCGTTTGGATACTTAGAAAGCAACCAAAAGAGCCAAGTCAATGCCGAGGAAGTGGTGTCTCTTCCAGCCATGATGAAGCTAATCATCATATCTCTTACAACTTCCTCGTCATGCCCAGCCGATAACAACTTCGAGAAAAGATCTTCTGTTTCAGCTGATGTTTCAACTTCAAGGGCCCTCTTTTTGTTTCGGATGATCTCCAAAACGCATCCATGGACGAATTGAACCGCTTCTTTCAGTTTCTTTTCTGACCCAATGTTAAAAGCTCTCTTCATTTTCCATACAAGAAACATGGGTGCCATCCCTCGCATGGCGCTAATCTCGGATGCGCTATCGAAAACTTTCACGAGAGGCGGCACTGGTCTCGACTCTCGAAAGATCCAAGCAACAAGGGTTTTGACCGAATGATACTTTACTGACAGTATCGAATGCAAATCGTCTCAATACATCTTGAAAATCAATAACTTTCTCAGTCAACATTGCTTCTTCAAGCAATGGTAACAGCCGATTCTCAACTTCTTCGTGAAGCGATTTCACCACGAATTCTCTCAATGATTTGGTGCTAAACTCATGGCTAGCTAGCTTCCTTTGAGTGCTCCACAACTCCCCATCCACATTAAATATCCCACAACCGAGAAGATCACCGAGGATTTCAGTGAATGGCTTGCCTTTAGGGAAATTATTGAAGTTGGTCTTGAGCATGTGCTCGACGTTAGCCGGGTTCGCCGTCACAACCGTACGACGTGCACCAAGTCGACTCACCACGATAGTCTGGCACGGAGACTCGGATAAAAGCTCAGTGTACCAATCCAAGAGACGATATTGGTTCTTGTAGAAAGAGATGAGACTACCAAGAAAAGGATACGAACGAGGCTCAGTATTGGAAGACATTAAAACCGATTTCTTGGCGTAAAAGACTTTGATTCTCGCATGAAATAGACAATGAAAGAAAATAAGAAAACCCTAAAGCAAATAGCAAGAGGAAACAGAAAACCATGGCTGCTGCAGCAGATTAAGGAAAAAAACAGAGCAAAGCTTATACGGTTTGTAAAGATTAACTGAAGGAGTAGATTAAGCCTTACGGTGTTCTTTGGGCACGGCAGGGGGGAGAGAGAGAGAGAATGAAAAAGTACATTATAATATTGATTAATATTACATAAAAAAGAAAGAGAAAGAAAGAGAAAGAGAGAGAGGGGGAAAGACCGACCAATAAAGCTTTGGAAAATTAGCTAGCTAACTTTAGGGTTTAATAAGGAAAGAGACAAATTAGAGATGGGATATCACATGGTTCTCGAGCTTAAATTTGGAACTCACTACGGCGTGCTCACCTATGTCATATTCAGTAAGTAAATATACATGTATTTAAATCAATATTTTATTTAAAATTTTAATTTTCTCACCTATCAATCCTGTATCAATTTCAAGTTATCAAAAATAGAGATAGAATAATTGTACCATATTTGATTATTATATTATTTTAAAAAAATTATTCATATAATTTTCACTTACATACTTACGTCATGAATAGTATCTACAATTATACTAAACCTTTGATTGAGTTGGTGTCACTATTAATTAGGCATTAATTTAATTGAAAATTTATTAAAATACATTTTATGTACAAAGTAAGTTATATTATTATAAGGGTGTGATGTCTTTTTACATTCTATAATTCAATAAAAACTTAATCTTAATAAGATTTGAACCCATGGCACAATTAATTTTAAACATTTAACTTTACTATTTCAACCAAAACATTATTTAATTTTTGGAAGAATTTTTAATCAATATATTTATTATATAATTTTTTCACTCATATCCTAAGAGTGTCATAATCTAATGTGTTTATATATATATATATATATATATAAACATGAATTTGAAGAAAGATGAAAATTTCCTTCATTATTAATTATATTATTAAGGTTTTATAGAAAAAAAAGTTTTTATTAAAAAATAATACATCTTTTATTCATTTCAACTAGAGGTGTGCATGGGTAGTGCTGGACTCAACTAAAAATTTAAGCCCGTTTGTTAGGATCGGGCCCGGCCCGACCTAAAAAATAGGCCTAAAACCAAGCCCGACCTGAATAAAAATGTTAAAACTCGGGCCCAACTCGGCCCACCCATATTAATTTTTATATTATTTTTATATAATTTTAAAATATATATAATACATAAAAAATACTAAAAACATCAAAATAAATATTTTTCAACAAATTGAATTTTTATTTTAAAAAACTATGTATACTTAAATAACACTAAGATAGATGCAACTTAATAAGCAAATGCCTCTAAAATAATAACAAAATTAACAAATGTCTTTAAAATAATAACAAAATTAACAATAAAATAAGTTTTATACAATATCCAAACAATAACAATAAAATAGTAGCAACATAATAGTAAAATGGTAGCAAAATAGGGAGAAAACAATAAGAAAATAATATTAAAAACAAAATTTTTTTATCCTTTAGTGAATTCGGGCCTGGTCGGCCCGGGCCAAAAATGCCTTACTCGAGGCCTGGCCCATTTTTTAAAAAGGCCTTATTTTTTTGTTTAAGCCCATTTTTCGAGCCTATATTTTTATCCAAACCCTCCTGCATTTCGGGTGGGCCTTCAGGTCGGGTAGCCCAACCCATGAATAGGTCTAATTTCAACTATATAGTTGGGTTTAAATTGAATGCAACTTATTAATTAATTAACATGAATTAATTGTTAATAATAGATAAAAACAAATCAATAATAATTTTTAGTTTTTGTATAAAATTTTATTGATTTGAACTACATAATTAAGTATATTACTTAATAATAAATATTATTCTAAATTAATTATCATTTAATTAATGTTATAGTTAAATACCAAATAAAATTAAGATTTACCATTATAAATAACATTAGACACTTAAGCATTTCAAACAAATAGCATCTAAATAAAATCACAAAATGGAAATTATTAGCATTAGTAAATTTGAAGTGTCTCAAAATAATTGAGTACTAAAGTAATGATTTTTCAAGAGAAAATTTTAAGTTATAATCAAAGGACAATATCACTAATTAGAGATGAAACATCATTTTAATCAATAAGGTAAAATTATGCTATTCTTTCATCAAACATTTATTTAGTTTATTATTCAGTATTACACTAATTTATTCGGATCACTCACCTTTAATCACTTTCTCCTCTCATTTTATTATTTAATGTGAAAATTTCACTTTATAATTGAATGTTTTATTGATTTTAATTTTACTTTATCAAGTTTTTCTAATGAATATTATAATTATAATTTTATAAAATATCTATTTTACAAAAATAAATTTTAATAATAATTATTATTAATTTTGGTATTCTACAAGTCTATTTTACAGTCCATATTCAGAGTTGTCCATCCTAATAATGTCATCTTTAAGATTCAAACTGACTTCTTCTCTTGAGAATGCAATGTGTTTTACTACTGTAGCCGACATTTATTGGTTTAATATTTGTTTTTATAATTTTATAATTGTTTAAGTAATTTGCATCTATAAAGTAATTAATTGCATCATAAGTCTGATGTTGATTGTAGATATGCTGACGATGATGATAGATTAAAGAAAAAAATCAAGATAGAAGATGATGGTCGAAATGATAGATTGAAGAAAAGTTTAAAATAAAAAGTTTAAATATAATTTTAATCTTATTAGTATTTAGTTTTAAATTATGCTTTAAGATTTTAGGAAGTTAGATTTTTTAATTTTTCTAAATATACTTTTGTTTTAATTATCTTTTAGAAGTTGAAGTTTTAATTTTGTCATTAATTTATTTCATATTTTCATAATAAAATTAGATGATTTAATAATCTTAATAGTTATTTCACTTATGAAAATAAATTATTATTAAATTAAACAATATATTTTGATAATATCATCCCAATTGGATAAGTTGATTTTGAATAATATTCATAAAGTTTAATTTGATTATATTTGGTACAATTTGAATTTAATTTTAATTAATAACATTGTTATTTGGTTTTAAGTTAGAAAAAAATAAATATAAAATTTTAAAAATAATTTTTAATATTGTTGAGGCAGTTTATGATGAGTGCCAAGGAGCAGTGTCCACTGGTCTCTGACATTGTTCAACTCATAAACTTGTCATACTTGGTGTTGGCAAATTTTGGTAACAAAATCCTAAAAACTTCAATCGCCACATGTAGAAACAAGAAGAAGCAAAGAGAAGAAAGAAATAAAAACACTAGAAGAGTTTGGAGGATGATTGTAGAAATCACATAGAAGCAATTGAGAAATGAAAAGCGGCAAAATGACTTCAAGCTTGAAGAAGAAGACTATATATATAAAACTCTCCCAAAACGTGTTTCACTACACAACTGAATCAGTACTCTATGGCTAATACCATCTGGACACGTGTCCCATATTATAATACAACTCATTATTGGCCTTTCTCCCTAGGAATAGTAGGTTAGCTTTGCATTTAATGTGAATGTAACACCCTAAACCCGGCTTAGACGTTATGGCCGAATCTGGAAGTGTTACGAAGAATATTTATAAAGACAACTTTTTATTTCCCTTTTGAAAACATCGTATATCGTTGTTAATAAAAGAGTCCACTTATTGAAAACGTGTTGTTATGCTTATCAGTTAAATCCGATAGTTTACACTTTCACATAAAACATATAAATTGTAGCGGGAGTTCTTACGTCGTTAAGTTTTGAAAACCGAGTTTATTTTCTTGAAAACGGTTAATCGTATAAAACAGTTGTTTTTGTAAATCACTTACACAAACGTTATGCTAGAAAACCAAAACGAAAATCCTAAACCAAAATAGTCCCAAAAAGTCCTGAGAGTCCAAATTATGCAAAACTCTCAAAACCGAAATTTAATAAACCAAATTAAAGTAAAAATAGTTTTATGGCATAATGGATACATCTGAGCTCCCGTCACACCGACCCGCCTACATCTGAGGGTTACCTGAAATTTTCAGACAAACAGAGAATGAGTTTTATAACTCAGTGTGCGACTCACGAAAACAGAATCTCAAATTCAAATACATTCAGATTAGATGCAGACTTATGTCATACCGAATTAGAATCAGATTAGAGTAATACAGAAACAGATATGTATAAATATAATCCTACCCCCATCTTCTACACACCAGTTTCGACCATCCCAACACACCATGTGGGGTATAAAACACCCACCCAGCCCTACGCACCGCATAATGTCTATACGACACTTTTCAAAATAATAGCAGTAGTGTTATGTTTGTAAAATGATACTTAAATAAGCATTTATATTTTATAAAATGATGAAATAAGACTTCATTATTTTTTAAATTAAAAATATATATTACATTTAATTTTATTTTAATCATACCCTTTAAGATTATTTTTTGTAAAATAAATCTAGTTAATTAAGATAAAAATTATTTAATAAATATTCAAGTACTTGCTATTAGACTAAATCAATCAAATAAAAATTTCACCGAATATGAAAGTTTTAATAATGTTAAAATAAAATATTAATCATTTTATAAAATTTAGTGACCAAATTACAAACTTTTCATAATTTAGGTGAACTAAATGAATATTTTAAAAACAATTGTTGACATATTTGAAGGTAAGATGAATTTGTGGCTAAAATAGTGGCCAGAACTTGAGGCACTGTTTCATTGTCATACTTGCTTATTTTCAAAGTTGGCATTTTCTAGAATAGAAGTATTGGACTATCTGTTTTGAAGATATTTGGATGAGTTAGAGTGTCACATCCCAAAAATGGTGTTAGAAGAACTGGGATTGTGGTTGCTTGATTGATTGGATTTAAGCTTGAATATGCATGATTGTTAAAAATTTGGTTGTATGATGGATGATATGCATGTGTTTAGTGAATTATTGTTATAGATGCTTGAATGGCTTGCTGAACATTGAGACCAACTTAAAATGACCAAATGGTAAGGTATGAACCTATAATGCACTTAGAAATGTATAAGATGCAAATTTTACATGTTGAGTAATATGAAATTATGGCTTTACGTTTACATGCTAGTATAACTAACTAATTAGAGAGTTAAAGTATGTTTTAATGTAACTGAGCAAGATTTGTATGATCTATGTATGAAATACGATATGTTAGAATAGGAAAATTGGCATGAAAACACGAAATAGTATGTGTAGGTGTCAATGTGTCATATGTAGGTTGGGCATGTTTTGTTATCTTTGCAATTGAGTCATGATTTTATGCTATGCAATTGGAATCCTTTGCTATGAAATGACTTGAAAATTTACATGATTAAGTCTTATTTGGATAATTCCATAAATTTACTCTCGATTTACAAAAGGTATAATTTAGTCCTTTAACTTTGGTTTAAAAATTAAATGAGTTTTATTTATCAAGTTCTAGTATTTTTCAATTATTGCCCTTATTAAATTGTTTTGTACTTGCATATATGATTTAATTGTTAAATTACGAATGTGATGGGCTCAAACTAACTAATATTTCGACAAAGGCAACTATCGCAATGAGAGTATAGCTTTGATGAGTCACGAATATCGTATCCTAAAGGACTAAAATTACTAGTAATAACTATCTTTTTATTATTTAGCCTAGTAGTTAAGGGTTTTGTTTTAATCTAAAATTTAACTAACTAATTTACTATGAACAGCGACGGAGAGTGAAGAAAGTAATCGAATAAACCAATGAATAAAGACAATACCTAAGGAAGAATCCACCTAGACTTCACTTATTATTCGACTCTAAATTAACCGATTTATTCACTTGTCTTGATCCGTAGAATTCCTAAATTATGTTAATATCTCTTTTGAGGTCAACCTTTCTTATAAAAAGCTTTGTCTACACCCACCCTTCCTTCCTATTTGTCGAAAAGCGACTATATCCTCGGCTTAAGAATTAGTCTCGGTTGATTATGACCGGTCGCTCAATTGCAAGTTCTATTCCTTTTCTCACTTGAAAGATGGGAAAGCCTTTTAGCGTAGGAGAGCTCCTCGACTTTCATGATCGCCTATCGCTTTTTTCCTACTTCATCTGCAGATCGATTTGCGATAAGAGCGCTTTCTTCTATCACAGATTCGTCTTCCTCCTGTAGGAGTGAACTCGAGTTAACTAATCGCAATATGCTAGACACTAGTCTTTCCATTTTGGTTCTATTGTCTTTCAGATCGGCGATTCTTAAAAGAGACTCTTCCTACTCCCATCGGCCAAGCTTCAATCTCTTAGGCGGATCGCCCAATGAGATCATCTAAATGGGGACTCGACGAGTGATGCGTACCTTTCTTCTTGCGAGTAAATATTCGACGCGTAATCGTAAACAAATAAAAAGTTCTCACATAAATATTGAACTACCGTGGAACGCATCCAAAGCAGAATCAAACTGCGCTCTGGCTCTTTCCATGTGGATTTGAAACCGCTGGCTTAGGGCAATCGCCTTGACCGATGGCTCGATCTCAGATCTTGTCGGTATGAACTCCTACCTTGCTTCGCTAGCTCGAAAAGACAACATACGCTAGGAAAGCGAAAGAACGCTTCAAGAAAGGAGCCCTGAATGGATAGGACCTGAAAGCGCTACATACAAACGCCGACAGGGAATTCTCAAAGAGCTGCGCTATCAACGCACTCTGTAACCCAAGCCAAGCCCTATCGATAGCAGACTTAAGGTCAAATGAGTTGATGATTTTTAGAACGGTTACGCTTTCGTTGTCGTAGGCGAAAAGTGAATGTATCCAAGTCGACCTGAAAGCAGTGTCCCTCATTGAACTAATAAAAGGAATAAAACCACCATAGAGAGTTTGCTTAGCTTGTAATAAAGCAAACCTAGTTCCGCTGATGAAAACAAGAGGAAAAGTTCTGGGTAATTAGTCTAAGCCAGGCTAGAATCCATATTCCATTATTTAATTAGCGAGTTCTTTTTGTAGTAAAATCCTTCTATCTGCCTATCTGCCATACTCGATAGGAGCTCCTGTAGTTCACTCTGCTTCCCTAGACAAAGGGAGTAGGTCGAGGTAGAGCAAGCACTAAGTTTAAGTAAGTTCTTTGACTGCGAGTGCGGGTGTGGACCAGGAAATAAGGATGATTTTTCAATCCAGCAGAAGGAAAGAAAGAAGGAAAAGCTTTCGCATGTAGTCAGGCAAATTCTTTATTCTAGGGCTCGCGTATGGTTTAAACCAAGGTGCTCCCAAGCAAAGATTCTCGGGCAAGGCTTTCAATCAAATTCCGTTCAAACGCAGGGACGAAGTGGCTTAGTGAGAAGAAGGGACGGTACGCTGAAATGGTGAGTTGCGCCTACGCCTTCATTACCTACTTTTTCCAATCCTAGCTTACCATACGAGGTGCTTGGGAGACTTTACCCTACAATGGCCAAGAACGCCAGTTCCAGAGGCAGCATGAACCCTCTTTATGAGGGACTCGGAATGAACCTTTCTCGGTGGAGGAAAGGAATAGCGATAAATTCCTATAGAGCATCCAAGAACAAGAAGATGAAATCGGACGACGAATTCTTACGTGGTCCAAGGAAATCAAAGGTCCACTTCCACGATTTCATCTATATAGAATCTTAATATCAGAATAGCTTATATAGTTATGATTTTTTTTAGGTCCACTTACTTTTTCTTTCTTTCTCATTTTTCGAATCTGATTGGAACAATGGAGAAGTAGGAAGACTTTATCGATTCCATAATGGGTATCTAGAATATCTATGTCCCAAAACAACAAATCTGAATAATAAAAACATGAGGATGAGGCAACGACCATAAGTGACATAGCAATTCTCCTAATCGACTACTTATCATCATAATGAACATTCTACTTAAAAACTAAAAAAAAACTACTCACCAGGCGGTTACCTTTTTTTCATATCTATATTCTCTGCTGAAAAAGAAAATGAAGACTAAGAGCACCACATGCTCCACCGCTTGCAGGAGCCCGTCAATTCCTTTGAGTTTTGGTCTTGACCGTACTCCCAAAGTGAGTGTTTCACGCGTTAGCCGGGCCCCGATCCGCGTAGACCAAGGCGAACACTCATCGCTTACTGGCATGGACTACCGGTATCTAATCTGTTGCGCTCCCCATGCTTCTTTTGCAAAGACGGTAGGGACCCAGAGTAGCCCATAAAGTCACCAAAAGGATGTCGCTTCAAGAGGAGGCGAAAGTTCGTAGAAGAGATAGCAAGGACGCTCCTAAAGATGATCAAGAAGACAACCAAGAACGGCGTGGATGCATGATTGTTAAAAATTTGGTTGTATGATGGATGATATGCATGTGTTTAGTGAATTATTGTTATAGATGCTTGAATGGCTTGCTGAACATTGAGACCAACTTAAAATGACCAAATGGTAAGGTATGAACCTATAATGCACTTAGAAATGTATAAGATGCAAATTTGACATGTTGAGTAATATGAAATTATGGCTTTTACGCTTACATGCTAGTATAACTAACTAATTAGAGAGTTAAAGTATGTTTTAATGTAATCGAGCAAGATTTGTATGATCTATGTATGATATACGATATGTTAGAATAGGAAAATTGGCATGAAAACACGAAATAGTATGTGTAGGTGTCAATGTGTCATATGTAGGTTGGGCATGTTTTGTTATCTTTGCAATTGAGTCATGATTTTTATGCTATGCAATTGGAATCCCTTTGCTATGAAATGACTTGAAAATTTACATGATTAAGTCTTATTTGGATAATTCCATAAATTTACTCTCGATTTACAAAAAGGTATAATTTAGTCCTTTAACTTTGGTTTAAAAATTAAATGAGTTTTATTTATCAAGTTCTAGTATTTTTTCAATTATTGCCCTTATTAAATTGTTTTGTACTGCACATATGATTTAATTGTTAAATTACGAATGTGATGGGCTCGAAACTAACTAATATTTCAACAAAGGCAACTATCGTACAGTAGTATAGCTTTGATGAGTCCTGAATATCGTATCCTAAAGGACTAAAATTACTAGTAATAACTATCTTTTTATTATTTAGCCTAGTAGTTAAGGGGTTTTGTTTTAATCTAAAATTTAACTAACTAATTTACTATGAACGCAACAGAGAGTGAAGAAAGTAATCGAATAAACCAATGAATAAAGACAATACCTAAGGAAGAATCCACCTAGACTTCACTTATTATTCTGACTCTAAATTAACCGATTTATTCACTTGTCTTGATCCGTAGAATTCCCTAAATTATGTTAATATCTCTTTTGAGACTAAAAACAACTGACTCTAGGTTGATTAATTGAAATCTCTTTCTAATTAAAACCCCGATCGTCGCATTAACTCGATCTATGGATTCCCTTATTAGATTTGACTCTAATCCAGCAGATTTATGTTATCCTATTTCTAGGGTTGCAATCAACTCTGCTTAATTATGTGAGATCTACTTTTAAATAGGGACTTTTGTTCCACTGAATAAGCACACCAATCTTGACTTAATATCCTGAAAATATTAAAGCAAGGGTTAAGAATACATAATTAAGAACAAGAACAATTATTTATCGTGTAATTCAGATAATTAAATAATAAGATTCATCTAGGTTTCATCATCCCTAGGTATTTAGGTAGTTTAGTTCATAACGTAAAAGGAAAACATCTTAGAATTAAGAAAACAACAAGACATAAAGAACCCAAAAACTTCTAAAGAACTTGATGGAGATCTTCAATCTTGAATGATATCCTGCTTTCGAGATGATTCCGACGGCTTCCTTCAAGTAATTTCTTCGATCTACTCTGCTTGCTCCCTTATGTCTTCCTCTGGCGTGTATTTATATATTTTAGAAGGCTTAGAAACCCTAAAAATTGGCCTTTTCTGCGTGAAAACAAAGCAGGGTGTGACAGGGACATGGGCGTGTGATTAGCCCGTGTGAGGGTGCCCATGCCGTGTGGAAATTAGAGTGACTCGTGATAGACATGGGCTGGCACACGGGCGTGTGTCTAGCTCGTGTGGTTCACACGGGCATGTGCTCCGCCTATTTGGTTCTGGCTTGGCCGTGTGGATCCTTAATATGACCCGTTTTGTCCAATTTTGGCCCGTTTTCCGTTCCTTTCGCTCCCCTATGCTCTCCTAAGTATAGAAATACAAATTTAAAGGATTAGGAGCATCAAATTCACAAATTATATAAATAAACATCCAAAAACACGCTAAGCATGGGATTAAAATGTGTTACTTTTATGATTTATCAAATATCCCCATACTTAAGCGTTTGCTTGTCCTCAAGCAAAATCCTCAACTCACCATTAAAATTAAACTTCCTCAATTCATAATTCTCATGAATAATATCTTATCATAATTCACAGATAATTCACACATTGATAATTTAATTAAAAGAGTCCTAAAGATTTAAACAATCCAAATCATATATTTTTATAGCACGAAAGCATAGGTGTTTCCCCTTATCTAAATAATTACCTTTAATTCAAAATTGACAAGATTTGACATCCTCACTAAAGATTCACTCAAATCACTCAAAGTGTTTAAGGTTCAAAAATTAAGCACTCAAAAGTCAAACATGAAAAGTTATTACCATAAGCTTGCATGAAAATCAAATCTCCACCACTAGAAAATGAGATAATAAATAAATCAAAAGGTCTTTAAAAGGGTTGTAATGAGGCTTGGTTTAGAGGTGTGGATAAAGGATGAATTAGAGGGTTAAAATCGAGATCGAATTGATAATTTACCTAACTAGAAAAATAAACTAATAATGAATAATTACAATAATAACACAAGCTTCTTCTCAAAATGTGAAATTAACCGTATAGAACTAGTAATGTACACAATTTTTTTAAGAACAAGAACAAAAGAGATAATTTAACAACTGGAACAAAAGAACATAGTTAGGCAATTGACCAAATCAAATATCAATAAAAAGGGGTCAATAAAATAGGAAAGATTCTCAATGAATCAAAAAGAATGAGTTGTGGGTTAATATTAAGGGTAGATCAAGAAACGATTTATTAGGCTCATAGGAGTTTACTAAGGGTTAATTATGAAAGTAGGCTTTTAATGGAATAAGTGGTTAAAACGTAGGTGCCTTTATCATCTTAGTATATCAAATCAAAGATGTGGTCTCGATATGCATAATCAAAGCAATATCTAGAATAACAAATCAATATTGATACACTCATAACCAATATTAAAGTGAGCAAGAAAATTGTATGCTCATAAAGGCTCAAAATCTCACAAAATTTATGGTTTTTGATGTCAATCTTGTAAATCTCAAACTTCAAGGTATATTTAAACTTAGGGAAAACAACCTAACAAATTTTATTTCTGAAAAAAGACTTATCATGCTTGATTCTCTAATGTCTTAAAGTTTAAACCATCAATGCATAATTACCTATGACTTAATCCAAAACATATCAATAAAAATCATAAATCAATAAAAATTTTATTCTAATAGTAATATGAGAAAATGTACTTAAGAACAGATATAATTCAGAATTTTTCTAATAATTCTATAATTATCCTCGACACACTTAAGATGTACATTGTCCTCAATGTACCAAAATAGATAATGACAATATAAGAATATCATAAGAGAGGGAGAAAAGTGAAACTTCCTAAATTTTGGACGAGATCCGTGGAATAGTGAACGCGAATTGTAGATATAATAAAGTGAAGTGCATGACTCTGAGCAACTATTAAGAAAAATAAACACACCTGTGGAAGAAGATTAAGGGATTACTCAATTAGGAATAATTAAAAAATAAAAATAAAATATAGTTCAAAATATAAAAGATAAGTCTTTGAAAATATGATATGAAACATAAAGGAAAATAGACTAAAAATAAAAATAAAAAGAAAAAGAAAAAGAAAAAGAAAAATAAAAAGAAAAAGAAAAAGAAAAATAAAGAAAAAAAAGGGATTTAAAGGTCCTCATCATTAGATGTGTCGCGAGGTGGCGGTGCTGAAGGTGAAATATGGAGATGATGGTAGATTTGCTGTAAGGTGGCCTCAAGACTATCGAACTGCTGATAACACTGCTGCTTGAAGTGAGTGAGTCGCTCGAATATGTCATTCAAAGTAGCAGAAGAAGAAGGAGGTCGGTGACTAGAAGGTGGAGGGTGGGGTGGATCATCGTGAGGGAGAGGAACATCCTCAGTGATGTCCTCGGGATCATCCTGATCATCAAGACAAGACAATCGGTACTGGGAGGATCGAACCCACAACTCCTCTCAATCATCCTCATGTGAAGCATGCTCGAGATGCCCTGAGGGGACATCTAGCCAACAAGTGTGAGCGTGGAGAACTGCTTCGGTGTGTCGAGGTAGGCGAGTCACGTAAGGGCCTAGCCAGATGGGGCCCTTCCTGTGGTGGTTAGTTTGATGGCGGAAGGATAAACCGATGAAGTATGCCAAGTCGATAATATGGCCATGGGACATGCTCCATAAGTAGTAGGTGATAAACCGTAAAAGTAACATATTTTAATCACACATTTAGTATGCTTTTGGATGAATTTATCCTCAATTTATGTAAAAAGGTGCTCTTAATCCTTTCTTTTCATGTCTTATACTCAGGAGAACACCTAAGGATAAAAAGAACGAAACGGCTTAAATGGACAAAATTGGGCCAACCCAAGAAGTCAACACGGCTTGGGCTTTATTTCACATGGCCGTGCCTTGCTATCCACCTAAAACACGGCCTGTCACCAATTTATACGGCCGTGTGTCGTTGACAAAAAAGTCCAACATGGCCTATCCCTGATTTGCATGGCTGTGCCCTAATCGACAGACCCGAAGCACGGCTTGTCCCTTGACTTGCATGGGCGTGCCACGACCGTGCCTAAATCAATAGAATAGAGACACGGCCGAGCCTCAATTTACACGGCGTGCCTTTTAGCCGTGCCTCTCTCATGGAAAGAGCAATTTCACTCGGAATAGGATGCTTGGAGCCTAAAAAACGCAATCCTAGGTCTACTCAAACACCTAGGACGAACTGTACCTGAATTATGAGTACTTAGGAGACAAGTAAAATATCCCAAAAGTTTATAAAAACACCCCAAGGCGGCTATTCAAGGGGTCAATCATTGAGCAGAGTTTTCTACCAAGCCTTTCTCGTTTAGGGATTGTCTCGAAGATAGCCAATTGATCCATCTCGAAGAGTTGAGTTCTACTCAAGACGGAGGATCTCCTCTTCAATTCCTTCAGGGGGTTTTAGGGATTTCTTATGTTTTATTTTATCTTTTCTCTTGAGATGTTTTCTTGTTTAGTTATGAACTAAACCCCTCAGATACCTGAAGGGGATGAAACCTATGATGGATTTTTTTATTTAATTCTTTCGGTTTATATGATAAATACTTAGTTTGTTCTTAATTATATTGCTTAAAGTTATCTGATGTGCTTAGGTGGAGGAAGAATAGACCCTGCCTAAGAGTAGATCTAGCGTAATTAAGCGGAGTTGATCGGGCGCCTAGAGATAGGGTTATGAGATTTTGCCGGATTAGGGTGAACCCTAATATGGGAGTCCATTGATCGATTTACTGCTTTCTTAGGGGGTTATTATAAGAGAACGAGAGTTCCACTAATTAACCTAAGGTTAGACGTTATTCGCTTCAAAAGAAGGTTTAATATAGGTTAGGGAGTCTCACGGATCAAGCTAAGTAAAGAAATCATATGAATTGAAAAGGTAGATAATAAGTGAAGTCATAGATGGATTCTTCTCGAAGGTATCGCCTTTATCAATTAAGTTTTCTTCAAAGTCTTTTCCCAAAGTTTCGTTCTTTTGGCTTTGCATTTAAGTTTAAGTATTTCATTTGTTTTAGATTAATAAACCAATCACTCCATATTTTAGGCTAAATAATAGAAAGAAAGTGAATAGTAGTACTTTTAGGTTCCTTGGGTTCGATAAGATATTCTTGCCTGAGCTATACTACTGTTCGATAGGTGCGCTTGCCGCTATTATTGTTGTCAGTCTACAGGTTCGATCACTCTTTTATAAATATTAAAACTAGACTGTTTGTAGCGATCAATTTTTGGTGCCGTTGCCGGGGACTCCTAAAATATTAAGAAAACTCTATTTCTATTACTTTAGCCATTATTTTTAATTTTAATTTCTCTTATTTTTATACATATATTTTTGTTTTTCTAAATTTCTTCCTTTCTTTTCATAGCAGGTACATCTAGTTTATGACTAGAAGAAATTTGAGAGGACCATTAGAATACGACAGTGACATTGAAGCTACCGCTCGTAGAAATCGCAGAGAAATTAGACGAGCCCTAGACTATCAATGAGGAGAACAACAAGGATACAATCCTACTGAAGGGATGGATGAAAACAATCCACTGCGAAATGTGCAAGAACAGAATGCTCCGTGTACTATGTATGATTATGCTAAACCTAATTTAATAGGAGCAGAATCTAGTATTGTTAGGCCCGCTATAGCTGCTAATAATTTTGAATTAAAGCCTAACACAATACAAATGATTCAACAATTTGTTCAATTTGATGGTTTGCAGGATGAAGATAACCCAAACACTCATATATCTAATTTTTTAGAATTCTGTGATATCTTCAAAATAAATGGCATTTCTGACGATGCCATACGTCTTCGGTTATTTCCTTTTTCATTAAGAAATAAAGCAAAGCAGTGGTTAAACTCGTTACCACGAGGGTCAATCACCACATGGGATCAAATGACCAAAAAATTTCTTTTAAAGTATTTTCCACCAGCCAAAACGGCCAAATTCAGGAATGATATATCTTCTTTTGTGCAGAATGACGCAGAAACATTATATGATTCATGGGAAAGATATAAGGATCTCCTAGGAGATGCCCACACCACGAATTACCTATGTGGCTTCAAGTCCAAACTTTTTACAATGGTGTGAATTCTCCAACAAGGCAAATGATTGATTCATCAGCCGGTGGAACTCTGAATAATAAAACTCCTGAAGCGGCTTGCGATTTTATTGAGGAGGTCATTGAACACCTATCATTGACAAATTACAAGGGCTAAACCGACAAAATCAGCCAGAGTTTTTATCATAGACGCAGTGATAATGTTGTCAACACAAATGGAGTTAATGAATAAAAAGCTTGATAATTTATGTTCTTCACAGGTACATCCAGTCATGCAATGCGAAGCGAAGGAATGTGGCGAATTCGAGTACCCACCTTACCAACCAGAGCGTAAAACGAAGCATAAAACTATATAGGTAACAATTTCAGATCTAATAATGATCTTTATAGTAACACTTACAATCCAGGTTGGAAGAACCACCCAAATTTTTCGTGAGGAGGACAAGGAAATTAAAGGCAAGAACCTCTTCCAAATTACCAAAATCAACCTTATCCATCAAAAGAAGCCGAGTCTTGAAGAGATGTTGAAAAGTTCATGGCGCATACACGATGCCCGCCTTTAAAGAACTGATACAACGCTTGATAACCAAGGAATATCGATCAAAGAAATCAAGGAACAAGTCGGGAAACACTAGGTCAAGGGACAACTCACAAAGCTTGTCTCGTAACGCCAACAAGGACGCCTACCAAGCAACACGTAAATAAACCTAAAAGAATGATACAAGCCATCACATCTCAAGAGGATATAAAGGTAGATAAGCCCACCCCAAAGACAAGAAACCAAGGAAGAAACAGTAAAATAGAGGTAGCACAAGAAAACCTAGTAATTAAAGAGTACCACCTCGAATACCTTATCTCAAGCATTGAAAAGAGATGATTCAAGAACAATTGGTAAGTTTTAAAACTTCAAGAAATTACACATTAACTTACCTCTTCTTGAAGCTCTTTTCGATGCCCGATGCAAGGAAATTATTAAGACAGCTCTTAACAAACAAAAGAAAAATAGATGAAGAGCACCATGTGAAATTAAACACAACATGCTCAGCAATGTTACAGAACAGACTACCACAGAAACTAAAAGATCCAGGGAGTTTTACTATTCCATGTTTAATTGGTAGTTTGATTATTGATAATGAGTTAGCTGATTTAGGGGCAAGTATAAATATCATGCCTTATGCACTATTTAAACGACTAGGTCTAGGGAAGCCCAAGCAAACTAGGATGAGTATTCAACTAGCTGATAAAAATGTTAGAATTCCTAGAGGCATTATTGAAGATGTTTTAGTAAAAATCGATAAATTTGTTTTCCCAGTAGATTTTATTGTTTTAGACATGGATGAGGAAAATTCGATCCCCTTAATTCTAGGAAGACCTTTCCTAGCAACTGCTAGAACTAAAATTGATGTTGCCACAGGAGAACTCATACTTCGTGTGGGAGATGAATCAATCAATCTTCAAGCTCTCGACTCAGCCAGAACCACGGATGATGAAGAGGAATCACACCAAAAACAAAACCAGAAGACCAACAATTTAGAAGAGTAGAAGATACACACCAAAGAAAAGCTGAATCCACACGAAGTAAACATAAGGAACCACTAGAAGAGCTCATAGGAACATCAAATCACTTTAAAATAGGAGACCATGTGCTATTAAACAAAGTCGATCTTCAAATAACTTCAACAGACTTGAGGGCAAAGGGAGAAATTCTTCCCAAGGTACACGAAATCTTTCCCCACAACACAGTCGAGGTAAGTAACCCAAAATTCGATAAATTCAAGGTAAATGCTTCTCGACTCCAACTTTGTCATGAAAATAAAATCGCAAGCATGAGGGAAGATATTCAAACCTTTAAACCTCCCTAAAATTTTCAAACATGAGGACAGTCTAGCTTAAGACTATAAACGAGCGCTTCTCGGGAGGCAACCCGAACATTAACACTATTTATTTTCAAATTTGTTTTCAGTTTTTTTTCTTTCTATCTTTCTTTCCTAAGTACTTAGTTGGAAACTAACACAAAAGTGCAGATTTCCAGGCCACACGGCCTTACACACGGCCATGTCTGTGACCGTATGGACCACCGAACCGCCACACTAACAAGAGCAGGGCCGTGCAAGTCAGTCCACCACTCCCCGACGTCACGAGTCTAACCACCCTGAAGCACGGGTGCTGACAAAATAAGCACGAGCGTGCCTCTGAACAGTGTGTGGATAATACATTTCTCAAAACGGGCATGGCTGACTAAGAAACGGGCGTGTAAGAAGCAGCACACCATTAGCCACGACCGTGCTAGGTAGCCGTCTGAATGGACACACCCTCGGCACACGGGCGTGGGAACAAGCCAGATTTGAAATTTTATTTAAATCCCCACAGCCTTCCCTTCTTTCCCACATTCCTTCTTCCTTCTCTTTCTTCCAAATTTTTCTCTTTATTCAAAGAAAAGGTCCAAGACTCTTGAGAAACACAAAGATTATGCCGAAGAAATGTAAAAAAGTAAACATCATCTCTTCAGAGGAGACCTCAACATGAGTTCATGCCGGTAGCTTCACTTAATTGACACGCCAAGGGTCTTAGAAACCTTTTTGGTTCTATTTTTCTTTTCTCATCTCCTTTATTTTCCTTATCTATACTTCTTTTCTGCTTAATTTAATTTATTTCATATTAGTTTCTTGGTTTTAGGTTCTAAAGGTCGCTAGGAATCACGCCACTTCCACCATCACCAACAACCCGCAACCTTTAAAAATCATACACACACCACTTAACCACCCGCTAATAAGGACTTCTTAGTCCATTAGACTTTTCTTTAAATTTTAGTTTTCTTCTTAGTCTCCTTCTCTTTATTTTCTTAGTCTTTAAATATATTATTACTATAATATTATTATTTCTCGACATCTCTTGGCTATGTCTTCACAGGCTACCCAGTTTCTTCATCTACTAAATTACTTCTCAGCAGCCACTCCACCAGGCCCATAGAAAACACCATCACCGCCACCAAAGACGCCAAGGATCATCCAGATTTCAAGGATTATTACTTTCCACTTCTCTTTTTGATTTGGCACATAAATTTCATTATTTATCTTTGTACATTGAGGGCAATGTACATCTTAAGTGTGGGGGTAATAGTGCCTAACTTTTTGCATAATTCTCAAAACCCTGGAATTTAGTCTTGATCTTAAGTATTTTTCTCATATTATTAATTAGGGTGATTTTTATTGATATGTTTTAGAGTAAGTCATAGTTAATCGTGCATTGATGATTAAATTTGAAGAATACTAGAGAATCGAGCATGATAAGCCTACTTTCTAAAAAAATAAAATTGATGGGTCGTTGAACTGAATTTGAGTATCACCTTGAAGTCCAAAATTTATAAGGATTGATGTCAAAACACGCATAATTTTTTGTAAACCCCACATAAATAACCCCTAGTGAACCCCATTGAATCCTAAAATTGACTTACCCACTAATATTAACCCATAATCCCTTTGTATTTGTTATCGACATTCCTTTGACTACCCCTTTGTCGAGAATTGATTTGATCAATCGCCGAATTAGGTTATTTCAATCACCAAAGTTCCTTCTATTATGTTTATTTTAGTTTGTTCTTAAAAAAAAAAAAAATTTCAAGTATATATTCAATATTTGTAGTATATAAAAGAGCTTAGAGCATTTAAACTCCAATTGTTGAAAAAAGCTTGTATTAAAGTATTATCAAAATACTCCTTACTATAGAGTAATTATCAATAGTGATATTATTAGTTTTCATTCGAAGTCAATATTCATATTTAGTTCAATGTTTCTAGTTAGGTAATTTGTCAAGTCAATCTTGATTATAACCACTAATTCAGCTTGTATCCACACCTTTAACCCTAGCCCCGTTACAATCCTGATTAAAGACCTTTTGATTTGCGTATCATCTTATATACAGTGGTGGAGATTTGGTTTTCAGGCAAGCCTATGGGATTAACTTTTCAGTTTGACTTAGAGTGCTTATTTCTTAAACCTTAAACACTTCAAGTGATTTGAGTGAATCTTCTGTGAGGATGTCAATCCTTGTCGGTTTTGAATTAAATGAAATTACTTAGATAAGGGGAGACACCTATGTTTTCATGCTACAAAATCATGACTTATCTCGTTTGAAACTTTAGGGCTCTTTGAATTAAATTATCCATGTATAAATTATCTATGAATTATGATAAGGCATTATTAATAGGAATTATGAATCATGGAAAGTTCGTTTTAATTGTAAGTTGAGAATTTTGCTTGAGGACAAGCAAAAGCTTAATGTGGGCGTAAAAAAAACGTAAAACGGGCTTAAAATGGATATATTTTAATCCCACATTTAGTATGCTTTTGGATGAATTTATCCTCGATTTATGTAAAAAGGTGCTCTTAATCCTTTCTTTTCATGTCTTATACTCAGGAGAACACCTAAGGATAAAAATAACGTAAAACAACCTTAAAACGAACCAAATTGGGCCAACTCAAGAAGTCGACACGGCCTGGGCTTTATTCCACACGGCCGTGCCTTGCTATCTACCTAGAACACGGCTTGTCACCAATTTACACGGCTGTGTCTCGTCGACAAAAAAGTCCAACACAGCCTATCCCCAATTTGCATGGTCGGCCCTAATCGATGCATTCAAGCATGGCTCGTCCTCGACTTGCACGGGCGTGCCACGGCCGTGCTTAAATCAACAGAATAGAGGCACAGGCTGAGCCTCAATTTACATGGGTGTGCCTTAGCCGTGCCCCTGCCGCGAGAAAGAGTAATTTTACTCGGAATAGGATGCTTAGAGCCCAAGAAACGCAATCCTAAGTCTACTCAAACACCTAGGACGAATTGTACCTGAATTATGAGTACTTAGGAGACAAGTAAAGCATCCCAAAAGTCTATAAAAAACCCCTAGGCGGCTATTCAAGGGGTCGATCATTGAGCAGAGTTTTCTGCCAAGCCTTTCTCGTTTAGGGATTGTCTCGAAGATAGCCAATTGATCCATCTCGAAGAGTCGGAGTTCTACTCAAGACGGAGGATCTCCTCTTCAATTCCTTCAGGGGGTTTTAGGGATTTCTTATGTTTTGTTTTATCTTTTCTCTTGAGATGTTTTCTTGTTTAGTTATGAACTAAACCCCTCAGATACCTGAAGGGGATGAAGCCTATGATGGATTTTGTTATTTAATTCTTTCGGTTTATATGATAAATACTTAGTTTGTTCTTAATTATGTTGCTTAAAGTTATCTGATGTGCTTAGGTGGAGGAGGAATAGACCCTGCCTAAGAGTACATCTAGCATAATTAAGTGGAGTTGATTGGGCGCCTAGAGATAGGGTTACGAGATTTTGCCGAATTAGGGTGAAACCTAATATGGGAGTCCATTGATCGATTTACTGCTTCCTTAGGGGGTTATTATAAGAGAACGAGAGTTCCACTAATTAACCTAAGGTTAGATGTTATTCGCTTTGAGAGAAGGTTTAATATAGTTTAGGGAGTCTCACGGATCAAGCTAAGTAAAGAAATCATATGAATTGAAAAGGTAGATAATAAGTGAAGTCATAGGTGGATTCTTCCCGAAGGTATTGTCTTTATCAATTGAGTTTTCTTTGAAGTCTTTTCCCGAAGTTTCGTTCTTTTGTCTTTGCATTTAAGTTTAAGTATTTCATTTGATTTAGATTAACAAACCAATCACTCCATATTTTAGGCTAAATAATAGAAAGAAAGTGAGTAGTAGTACTTTTAGGTTCCTTGGGTTCGATAAGATATTCTTGCCTAAGCCGTACTACTGTTTGATAGGTGCACTTGCCTCTATCGTTGTCGCAGTTAGTCTATGGGTTCGATCACTCTTTTATAAATATTAAAACTAGACTGTTTGTAGTGATCAGTAGGCATCGTGTGTGCTCACGATGTCGGTGCTCTCTCTCATCCTATCAAAGTATGAGCTAAGAGGGCATGAATATACAATAGGGCTGGAGAGAGAGAAGTCGCCTTCGAGCGACTAGCATCATAGGTCGTCAGGCCGCCCGTGATATGGTTCCAATAACGCGAGGGTGAGTAATAAATATGGCGATGTAGCTGAAGAAAGTCTTCGGTGCTCATGAAATCCTTTGTGTATAGCCTCAAGGCACCGAATTCTAGGATGCTCATGTGGAGCACCAAATCGCCAAGGCGAAATATGATGGTGTCAGGCTCGTCGTGGACTGACATGACGCTATGAAGGTGGAATGTCGAGTAGAACTCCAAAGTAATCTCCATATAAGTGGGCTCGACGATACTGAAGAAATGATCCCATGGGGCGGTAATGATGAAGGCGCAAACCTCATCAGCGAGGTGGACCTGCTCCAATGCGGCCCAATCAATGCAGCGGCCCAAACCTAGGGGTCGTACTCGAAGGAGCTGAAATAGGTCCTCTGGTGGGTCCGCAAAAAATCTAAGGTAGGGATGGCAGACTTCAGCCGAAGCACTAGAGGAGGTCGCGATTAGGACCCTTCCGCTTTTTCGAAGCGGGAACGGCGACCTTAGTATTGCCACGAGTATTTGTCATTATATATGCAAGAAAGCAATCATAGAATTCAATTTGACGAAATAATACACACGCAAATGAGAATTAAGCAGCCAAGTGTAGCTCAATTAAATAAACTAACTAAATTAGCAATAATTAAATGTTCAATTGAAAACTAGATAAATGATCGATATATACAAATGAATAGGCAAGAAAAATATGAAGAAAATCAATAAAACAATGACATATAGAAATACTACCGATGGGTTGAACTAATTTAAATACCGATGGGTTGAACTAATTTAAACATAAAAATAAAATTAATATTAAAGAATTTATCTAACCAAGAAAAAATTAAGCAAAAATAAACACTAAATCAATAAAAAACTAAGAAATAAAATAAAGTAAAATATGTTATAATAAATAAATAAATAAATAAGTAAAATAATAATAACAATAATAATAAAAGAAACAAATAATAATACAATAACTAATTAATAATAAAATAAAATAAGAAAAGGCAAAAAGGGAAAAGGGTGGACCGGCGACAGTGAGGTCGGTAGGCAGTGGCATGGCGGTGGTGATGGGTAGTTCGGTTGGCGGGTTTGGAAAAGGGAATGAAGAGAAGGGGGAAAGAAGAAGGGAGAAAAGGGGAGAAGGAAAAATGAGAAGGGGTGGGGGTCGTCGGTGGCCGGAAGTGGCAAGGGGAGGTTAGCAGTGATGAGGGCGTAAGAAAGAATGGGAGAAAAAGAAAGAGAAAAGAGGAAAAGAGAAGAAAAGAAAAGGAAAGAGAAGAAAAGGGAAAGGGGAGGAGAGTCTCGGGTTGGGAAATAAGGGAGAAAGGAGAAAGGAGGACGAAGAGGACGATGGCCGGAGGTAAGGGAGTGGAAGCTAGGGTTTGGGGGGAGTTTTTGGAGGAAGAAAGAAGAAGAAAGAAAAGAAAAAGTGTTTAAATAAGTGACACGGTCGTGTAACGGTCCGTGTTGGGCCAGACGGCCATGTCACACGCCTGTGTGGTTCGAATTTCAGCCCGTGTTCATCGCGAAACTTAAAAGCCCAGTATTTACACGGCCTTGTCGCACGACCGTATGCGAAGTCCTTCGCTTCTTCCACGCCCATGTGACCTCACACATGGCCGTGTGTGTTGCCCGTGGAGCCCACTGACTTGTTTTAAATTTTGAAATTTGAAAAATTAGGCTCCAGTTTTCACACGGCCTTAGACACGCCCGTGTGTCCAGGCCGTATGGTCCACACGGCCGTGTCGTACGCCCGTGTGGAATAAATTTAGGCTGTCTCTGTTGATTTTTGGAATTTTAAGCTCCAAAATCCACACGGCCAAGGACACGCCCGTGTGTCCAGGCCGTGTGGGTGACACGGCCATGTCGCAAAACTGTGTAGCCCTCTGCCAATTTATTTAAAATTTAAAAACTAAGTATCAGGATCCACACGACCAGAGACACGCCCGTGTGTCCAGGCCATGTGGGTTTTAAAAACACCATTTTTTTTAAAATTTAAATTAATTTTTAAGTTATCATAAAATATAATTAGTAAGTTAGGCATGTTAATGCTCAGGTTGCCTCCCGAGAAGCGCTTATTTAAAGTTTAAGCTCGACTTACCCCGTTTTCGCTTGGTTATTGTGGTTTGAGGAGTCGAAATTCCTATTTCTCGCTATAAATTCTATTATCAACATACGGCTTGAGTCGAGTAGTATTTACCTTAAAAGTATCGAAATTAGAATGAGTTACCTCGACTGTTCTGTATGGGAAGAAATTGAGTACCGTAAAAGGAGTCGCTCCATTTGTATTTAGCTCTGCAGTGACTATTTGAGGGTCGGTTTTATCCAACAGTACTTGGTCCCCAACATTGAAGTGATTTGTTTCACTTTTAAGCTCGTTATGGAGTTGCTTCGATTTTTCTTCGTGTATTCTTAGGTTCTCCTTGCCAAGTTTCCTCCATCCACCTAGTTCATCGACTCGAAGCCTTCGCTCCTCATGAGTCATTCTGTTTTTGTCACATTGGATAGAATGTGGCTCCATCACTTTCTTCCTAGGGGTTTCCTGAAAATAAGTTTGAGCTACAACGTTACTTTCATTAACAAAACTCGTAAAATCATCTTGTAACACCCCTAACCCGAAACTGTCGCTGAAATAGGGTTAAAAGGCATTACCAAACAATCGAAACATTTCACATCTATTTAACGACACAAAGTCATTCTTCAATCATACACATACAATTACAATCATAAAGTCCCTCTTCTAGGCCTACGAGACCTTAAACACGTGTCAAAAAAGGGTCGGAACTAAACCGAACACCAATAAAAATTTCCAAAATTTCAGATATTCTTTAATATTGTTGAGGTCACACGCCCTTACAACCAGGCTGTGTGCCTCACACGATCACCAGACACACCCATGTGTCCAGGCCGTGTCAAAATAGAGCATGCATACTGACTTGTTAACACGGCCACCAAGAACGCCCGTGTGTTAAGCCCGTGTACTCTTAGGCAATATACTGACTTATTCCCACGGTCACTAGGCATGCCCGTGTGTCATGGCCGTGTATCCTTAAGCTAGCTACTGACTCGGTCACACGACCATCATGCACGCCTGTGGGCCATGACCGTGTAACCTGCCCAAACACACCAAGAAGAAGTTTTTGAATCACACGGCAGGAACACATGCCCGTGCTTCTTGTCCAGTATGCAAAATAGGCCATTTGCAAGGCCAACTTTGCCACCTACACAAGGGTCAACTCACAAGCTTCAATACAATATCAATTCATGCTTCTAAATACATTCAAACATACCAATTCATGAGCTAAATTTCACAACTGAAATAGAAGCATAACCAATCATAATTCATCCACTATATTACCATATCACTATAGCATCATTCCCTAAATAACTTACCATTCATAAGGTCATCTCATTGCTATCAAAATATGCATCATATATTAGCATATAACTAGCCAAATCACATGGCTATTTACATCTCAAACATATACCAAATGACTAGCCTATACATGCCATATTCAAATATACACATCTTCAAGAGTACCAAAATAGATTGTCGATAGTGTGATAGAGATGATCCCCGAATCTGAGCTAACTTTACTGACACTGTAAAGTAGAGAAAAAAAAATCACACAGTAGGCTTTCCAATGCTTAGTAAGTTATAAGCAATTTAAGCAAATTAACAACCTCTCTCTCTATATAAAATAACTCGAATCAAACATATATTTATACATCAATATACCATGGTCAATATACCATATATATAAATTATCAATATATTCTCTAATTTCAAAGTCATAATATCATAGATAATCGATTATATATACGCACTCATATATATACATATATACAATCACGTGAATCAAACTTTTAAAACACATACTTATACTTATCATAAAACTTGAACACCTTACTCATAGTTTCATACATTGTCAATATCATCACAAAACATTTCTATTACATATCTTTCAATCAACTAACTTTCATTTCGAATAGAATAACTATATTCACATACCTGAATGCTTTAGCTCACTGAACACATTTAATTGCTTTTACCGTTGCTCACACAAAATTCATTAAGCATAAAACCTTGTATAAAACACCGGCACAGAGCCCGCTAGGTAATAAACCTGATTCAATACACTGGCATAAAGCCTGCTAGGCAATAAGCCTGATATCATACACCGACATCAAAGCCTGCTAGGCAATAAACCTGATATCATACATCGACATCAAAGCCTGCTAGGCAATAAGCCTGATATCATACGCTGGCATCAAAGCCTGCTAGGCAATAAGCCTGATATATATCACTGTTACAAAGTTGTTCTTATTCATAATTCATATCTCAATTGAAACAAATATATAAAAATCATACACATTCAAATTCAACAACATTTATTGCTTATAAACTTACCTCGGATATCGACAAACGATGTAAATTGGCTATTCGATTATTTTTGCTTTTCCCTTATCCAAGTCCGATTTCTTTTGTTCTTGATCTATATAATTTCAAATTAACCTAATCTAAGCACAATTTCATTCAATTTAATCCAACAACACATAAATGGGCAAATTACCATTTTACCCTTATATTTAATACTTTTACAAATTAGTCCTAATTGCACAAAACACAAAATACACAAAATCTCACCACATCATAGTTAAGCCGAATCTTCCTTATGCTCATACTAATCCATATATTTCATTTATTTCACATTTTAGTCCTTCAATTTATTATTTTTGCAATTTAGTCCTAATAACTCATAATCATCAAAAACTCCAGTACAAAACATATTAATCCAAGACATATCTTTAATATTTCATCATCAAACAACAAAAACCACAAGCTATCATCAATGGCATAACACAAAGTCATCATCAATTTAAAAAATTCGAGAATGGGTCTTGTAGTATTCGAAGCAACGATTACAAAAACGTAAAAATTATAAAAAATTGAAACAAAAACTAACCTCAATCAAGACCTTCAATAGCCGAATTTTTCAAAGCTTCAAACCTAGTTTTCTTTTTCTATTTTCGGTGATGAAAAGATGAACAGCATGGCTTTATTTTCTTATGTTTTATGATATATTAACTTAATATACATATTACATTTTTAACATTTATTATCAAATATATAAAACATATATATTAAGGTCACTTTAGTCCATTGCCGTCCACTACCATTATTATTGGGATAATTGCATCATAAAAACTCCAATTATAAAGACAACAACAATTAGGCACTTTCATATTTAACCATCAAATTTTCATTTTACGCGATTAAGCCCTTTACTCAAATTAAGCACACAAACAATAAAATTAATTCATGAAACTTTCACACATATAAATTCACACATAATTAACACAATATAATTTTAAAGTATTTTTTGGACTCAGATTTGTGGTCCCGAAACCACTGTTCCGATTAAGGTCAAAATTGGGCTGTTACAACTCTTCCCCCTTAGGGATTTTCGTCCCCGAAAATCTTACTGATGAATAGGTTTGGATAATGCCCTTTCATTGTATCCTCTGGTTCCCAAGTTGCTTCCTCAACTCCGTGCTTATGCCACAGTACCTTAACTTATGAAATTTTCTTATTTCTTAATTCTTTAATCTCGCGAGCCAGAATATGAATCGATTCTTCTTCATATGTCATATCGGGCTTAATCTCAACCTCTATCGGATGAATCACATGTGAAGGATCAGATCTGTATCTACGGAGCATCGAAACATGGAATACATTGTGAATCTTTTCTAACTTAGGTGGCAACAGTAGTCTATAAGCAATCGGCCTGATACACTCTATAATATCTTACGGCCCAATAAATCTCGGGCTCAATTTGCCTTTACGACCAAATCTGAGTGTTTTCTTCCACGGTGATACCTTCAAAAAGACTTTATCTTCAATCTAAAATTCTATGTCTTTTCGCTTCAAATCTGCATATGATCTCTGACGATCCGATGCTGTTTTCAGACTGTTGCGCATCACTTTCACTTTTTGTTCAGTCTCTTTGATCAAATCGACCCCGTGTATCTTATTTTCACTAAGCTCAGTCCAATACAATAGTGTACGACACTTACGGCCATACAAAGCCTCATAAGGTGCCATTTTGATGCCAGATTGAAAGCTATTATTATATGCAAATTCAATCAAAGATAAGTATTGTTCCCACGTACCTACAAACTCGACAATGCAACATCTCAACATATCCTCAAGTATCTAAATGATTTGCTAGGACTGGCCATCTGTTTGCTGATGGAAAGCTGTGCTAAAGTGTAGTTTCGTACCTAAAGCATATTGCAGTTTCTTCCAGAACCGCAATGTGAACTCGGATCTTGATTCAAGACAATAGAAATAGGCACTCCGTGTAATCTCACAATCGGAGAAACATATAATTCAGCCAGTTTATCAAGCGAATAATCTGTACGAACCAGAATAAAGTGAGCTGATTTAGTCAATCTATCCACAATAACCCAAATTGCATCTTTCTTGCTCGATGTCAATGGTAAACCAGATACAAAATCCATCGTGACTCTTCTCCATTTCCCTCAGGTATCATAATCGGCTATAGTAACCCAGAAAAGGTACTTGATGCTCGGCTTTTCCTTGTTGACAGATTAAACATTTTGAAACAAAGCCAAATATGTCTCGTTTCATACATTGCCACCAATAGTGTTGTTTCAAATCTTTATACATCTTCGTACTACCCGAATGAACAGATAGTCGACTGTTGTGAGCTTCATTCAAGATCATCTAAATCAACTCTGTATTTCTCAGAACACATATTCGGTTTCTGAATCTTAAACGGTCATCAACATCAACTCGAAACTCGAATTCGTATTTGTATCACATTGAACCCATTTTACTATCAAATCATTATCGATTTTCTGAGCTTCACAAATCCACTGAATAAATAACGGTTTTTCTTTTAACTCAACTATTATCGCACCATCATCTGACATAGCCATATACGCATTCATTGCACGCAAAGCAAGTAGTGATTTTTGGCTTAATGCATCAGCAACAACATTAGCCTTTCCCGGGTGATAGTCAATCACTAATTCTAATCTTTTAAGAACTCTAATCATCGATGCTGTCTCAAATTTAGATATTTTTGAGTCATCAAGTACTTCAAAATTTTATAATCGAAATAAACATGACATTTTTCACCGAACAAATAGTGGCGCCAAATTTTTAATGCAAATACAATAGCTGCCAATTCTAGATCGTGCGTCGGATAGTTCTTTTCATGCGTCTTTAACTGTCTCGAGGCATAAGCTATAAATTTACCTTTTGAATCAAAATACAACCCAAACCATTTAAAGATGTATCACTATATATAACAAATTCCTTACCTGATTCTAGTTGAACTAACATTGGAGCTTCTGTCAGTAGGGCTTTCAACTGATCTAAGCTTTTTTGGCACTTTTCTGACCACTCAAACTAAACATCTTTCTGTAGCAGCTTCGTCATCGGGGTTGCAATCATAGAGAAACCTTTCATAAACCTTCTATAGTAACCAGCAAGTCCCAGAAAACTTCTGACCTTAGAATTGTTCTTGGAGGTTTCCACTCAAGTATTGCTAAAATTTTGCTCGGATTAACTCGAATACCTAATGCTGAAACAACATGTCCCAGAAAGTTAACTTTGTGTAACCAGAACTCACATTTACTAAACTTCGCATACAACTATTTTTCTCGTAAAGTCTGTAACACAAGTCTCTAATGCTCGGTATGTTCAGTTTCGTTATGGGAGTAGATCAGTATATCATCAATGAACATAACCACAAACCGATCTACATACTACCTAAAAATCTGATTCATCAAATTCATAAAAGCAACAGGTGCATTAGTAAGTCCAAACGGCATAACTAGAAACTCATAATGTCTGTACCTCATTCGAAAAGTAGTTTTTGGCACGTCGAGTCTCTGACTCACAACTGATAATAACCCGATCTCAAATCTATCTTTGAAAACACTAAAGCCCCTTTCAACTGATCGAACGGATTGTCAATCCGTGGAAATGGATATTTATTCTTTATAGCCACCTTATTTAGTTGGCGGTAATCAAGACACATTCTCATAGTTCCGTATTTCTTTTTCACAAACAGAACTGGCGCACACCCCAAGGAGAAAAACTCAGTCGCGCAAAACCTCTATCTGTTAACTCTTGCAGCTGTGCTTTCAACTCTTTTAATTCAGTAGGTTCCATCCGATACGGAGCTATCGAAATCAGAGTCGTCCCCGGTACTAACTCAATACCAAACTCTAACTCTCGGATAGGTGGCAAACCCAATAATTCTTCAGGAAACACGTCCAAATACTCGCACACAACTGGTACCGATTTAATTTTCTTTTTAGTCACTTTACTATCAAGCACATAAGCAAAGTAAGCTTCATAACCTTTTCTTACATACTTCCGAGCTAACATCAAAGATATTACTGCTGGTAAACCATTCAGATCATTAGATTCAATTCGAATAATCTCATTGTTTTGACATTTCAAATCAATGGTCTTTCTTTTGCAATTAACAATGACATAGTGCAAAGTCAACCAATCCATAACCAAAATTATATCAAACTCGTCGAAAGGTAACAACATCAAATCGGCTGGAAAACATGAATCTCGAATCATCAACGGGAAATTTTTACACACTTTGTCAACCAAAACACACCGACCTAGGGGGTTTGACACTCGAATCACAAACTCAACAGACTCAATAGGCAAAGTATTACTAGATACTAATGTTTCACACACATATGAATAAGTTGAACCAGGATCAATCAATGCAATAACACTAGTATCATAAAGAGTGAAAGTACCGATTATAACATCTGGGAAGAAGCATCCTCACGAACGCGTATAGCATATGCTCTGGCACGTGCATGAACCTCAGATCGAACCGCTGTATCATTCATCCCTCTTTGACTGCCACTTACATTACTCGAATGTCTGGGTGGTCTACCTCATACTAACATGTTACTCGGTCTCGTATTCTGAACAGTGTTTTGCATGGCTAACATTGGAAATCTCATAGAAAATGATCCATCGATCCACATTTAAAACAAGACCAATCATGCAATCTACAATTTCCAGAATGCCATTTACCACAATGCTTACACTCAAGTCTGTTCTGCCGATCATTGCCAACACTAGCAATCGAAGTGGCTCGTGAACTCACAGGAGGTCGGTCTCAATCTCATCTAGAAAAGTACGAAGTAGTTTTAAATTGACTAGAACCATCTCTGAACTTCTTTGATGCTAAGTGAAAAGTCTTACTCGCTGATCTCTTACAAAAATCTCTGGCTTCAAATTAGCTTTTCTTTTCTCTTTCCTGAGTTCTTTGGCTTTGCAAGCTCGTTCAACAAGTACCACAAACTCTTTAATTTCAATTATACCAACCAACAATTTAATGTCTTCATTTAAACCATCTTCAAATATTTTACACATGATAGCTTTGATTGAAACACATTCACGAGCATATCGACTAAATCTCACAAATTTTTGCTTGTACTCGGTTATAGTTATACAACCCTGTTTCAATTCCAAAAATTCTTTGTGTTTTTGCTCGATAAATCTCTGACTGATGTATTTCTTATGGAACTCAGTCTGAAAGAATTCCCAGGTCACTATCTCTTTTGGGACCACCGATACTAGTGTATTTCACTAGTGATATGCGGTGTCTCATAATAAAGATATAGCACACTTTAAACATTCATCCGGAGTACAAGATAGATCGTCAAACACATGGATAGTATTATCAAGCCACAACTTAGCTCGTTCAGCATCATCATCATTAGCTTTAAACTCTTCGACCCTGTGTTTTCTGATTCTATCTACAAGAGGCCTATTAAATCTCATCGGATCAATCATTGGAGGTACTACAGGTATCAGAGATGGATTATTCAGTCGGATTCATTCGAACGAACTCTGAGAACCACTCACTCATCATACGAAAGAAGGCTTGCTTAGCCTCTCCTCCCTCACTACTTTCATTTGGCTTAGATGTGGCCGGCGCTATCCCTTGAGTGAGAGCAGGAAATTACTCTCTACATCGTCAGTAACTGCTCGATCGGGATCCATTTGCTATAAGAAAACACATTTTCAACTTGTAACATTCTAAAATTTGAGTATCATCTTATTATTTGTGTTAGTTCAAGTATGATTTTTATTGTGTGCTTGGTATAGTTTTGTGAAGGCTTGGAATTATTAGCTAAGCTAGAATAATTTTTAGTATTGAAAATTTAGTGAAGTGGAATAGGTGATCCTGACACTTAAGTTAATTTAAGTGTCTAAATCTAGCACATGAGGAGTTAATGGCAAGGTGGTTATGGCGCATGAAGGGTTGCTTGAGGGAAGTGGTTCGAGTAGCATGGAATACATTTTGAAGACTTTATTTTTATGCATCCTTACATTAAGTGTGGGTCAAGCTATACATATGGTAAGTTGGACTTTAAATTTTATGGCAAGTTGAATAATAGATTAGGAAAGCTTGTATTTTGGGATAAGAATCTTATGGATTAAGGAAGGATAGGGGGACAAAAGGCTTGAATGTTGGAGAGTTGTTTTGGAAACTCTTATATGGCCATTAGTCCATGTATGTGGACGACATATTGGTCTAGGGGGAGGGGTTGACCGATTTTGTTGAAGGCTTGGTAGGTTGGTACCTAGTTGGTAAAAATTTTCTTAGCATTTGAGCATTATTTTCTTTTCTCTCCACAAACACTCTCTCTAGCCGAATGTGTTCTTGGCAATAAGGTGAATTTTTGTTTTAATTTTGGCTTTCATTCTTTGTTTTGTGTCATAACCAAAAACCCTTTGAGTTTTGCAAATTTCTCCCTAGTGCACCAAAGTGAACCAAAAGCCAAATGTCTATAGTTGTTTGCCGAATTTTCTATTAGGCATTTGGCCAAATCTTCATTTGAGCCTCTCTCATATTCTATTTTCTTTGTAGCCAAAAACCAACCCTCTCCCCTTCATCTTTTTCTTCTTCTTTAGTGGTTGGCCGAATCTTCCTTCTCCCCAATTCTCTTTTCTTTCTTTCACTTCTGTTCAAAGCTGAAAGCATCCCTCTCCCATTCTATTTTCTTCTTCCATTCTCTTCTTTCTTCTATTGCCGAATCCTCCTTCTCCTATTTTCATTTTTTTCTTTTTCTTCCTCTTTTCCACTCTAGCCGAATCTTCTTTCTTTCTTTTATTTTGTCTTGGCCGAATATCAACAAGGGTAGATTTTCTTGGGGTTCATCTATAATCGGTTTTGAAGATAGGTGAGTGTATTGGCCGAATTTCCTTATTCCTTTTCTTTTCTCTCTATCGTTTCTCATGAGGGCAAAGGCCAAATTTTTGGGCATTTGTTAGTAAGGTTCTAACTATTCATAGGAACTAAATTCTTTTAGGCTCTTCGAGACTTTCGAAGCAATCGATCTAAGCCTCAATTCTCTGACAATCAATTTTGGTAAGTCAAGGGTAAGGATTGTGTTAGTTATACGTTATTTCACCCTTTGGGATTTAGTGGTATGGCCGAATGGTCTATGTTTTTAATCTAAGTATTGACCGAATGTAGGACAAGGAGATCTAGTGCGGTAGATCGGGTCTTCGAGATTTAGTGATTTCGCTAGTGATAGGTGTGTAACTTACACACTTTATAACTCGTTAATATATTAATAACTTGATCATGTTTTAAAGCTGAAAACTGTGAAAATCTTGATATGATACCATAAGGGTATGAGCAAGGAATCGGGTAAGTCCGTTTCGATATGACTTTTACAATATGATGCATGATGATACTATTTATGATATATTTGCTATGTGATTCCTAATAAAGCATCATGGCATGATTTGTATAAATGTTGCATTGTGATGGGTGATATGAGAGGAGGGGGAAGGATTTGATATCCGTGTCTTTGGGACACCAGAGGTTTGGTACCTCCAGTGGTTTGGTACCACAAGATTATTTCGTGTCTTTGGGACACTAGAGGTTTGGCACCTCATAGCGACTTGTTCCAGTGGCTTAGCACCACAGTGGGTTTGCCCCACATTTGATATTACGGGATCGTCGCCAGTGATTTGGTATCACACGTGGGTTGGCCCCACAGATGGATTATTCATGACTTTGGGTCACCAGTGGTTTGGCACCACATTATTGGATATCGTGACTTTGGGTCACAAGTGGTTTGGCACCACCAGTGGTTTGGTACCACACGGGGTAGAAAAGGAGTTATGGATGGCTAGGTTGGGTGCATTATTTACATTACTTGGTTATGAATTGTGTAAGTATGTTGCATTAATCGGGAAGGATTTATGCATCGAGTCTTGGTGACTCACCTTCTCCTTATCTTTTCAGTGACTCAGAATCGCAGATGAGGAGCCGGATGAACTCGAGGAGGCCATGCAATAAAAATTGGGTTTTACATGAACTTCGATTTGGGTACTTTATTTTATTTTAATTTGGTTTTCGTCTTTATTTGAAATTGTAATAATGCCTCTTTAATTATGGTTTTTGGATTATTTATATGCTTTGGACTTGTTTTAAACATGGCTAAATAAATATCATGGTTGATTTAATAATTGAGCACAAAGTTTTATAAACTATAAAAACGCAATGGTTTTCGAAATCTTACCATCGGGTAATATAAATCGTTTGATAGTAAAATTTCAATTTAAGTTTTTTCGACAACTTAAATGATTTCCAAATTGAAGTTTCTACACTCAAATGCAAACGGTTTTCAAAGTAATAATTTGGGTTTTTCTTAAAATGACATAAATGTTTTCTAACCTATGGATTGACAACTAAGTTTTAAAAGTTTTATTTATGGAATTTCAAAGTAAATTATCAGTTTTTAACTTGTTATACACCTGTTTTCTACAAATATAGAACAACAAAGAGTTTATCACTAAAATTTAATTGGTAACTAAATTTTCTCCAAAACGTTTTCCTCTGTGGCATGCCAGATTCAGTCATGGCATATTGACCGGGTTTGGGGTGTTACAAATTGGTATCAAAGCCAAGTTCAAAGGCTCAGCTGTGGGCCCGAGGCCCAAAATGTTTTAAAATATGGTCTTAAAATGTTTTGTTTGATTTGAAAGGCATGGCACCGAGTCTCCCAAGACTAATCCACCTGTAAGTACCCCTAGCCTTTGGTTGTGATTTTTGGATGTTATAAACTTTGAATGATTAGTAATAGTGGACTACCTTAGAGACTGAAATTAATAGGACTTAAGGACTCGCGAAAACAAAACTCTTTAATAAGAATTATTCATAAAAGTGTGTTTTAAAGATAGTGAAATAATGACTAAAGCATAAAAATTTTAAATCAGATAATCGAGACTTTTAGACATGAGCACTCGAGGTCGAGGTCGTAATACGCGTGGACGCGATCGGGGTAGGATGGCTATGTCTGAGCCAGTAAGGTCTGGTCAGGGGTCAAAAAATGAGATACCAGCACCACCACCGGCTATAGGTGGTGAGTTTCAAGATCAAACGGGGGATGACGCAGTGTCTCAGGCGATGCTGTGAGTTCTTGAGAGGGTAGTTGGAGTAGGTGGAGGCGCGAGAACTCAAAATCAAGACTGAGTGACTCGAGCCAATAGAGCCGAGGTATTTCGAGGTGTTTCGTGTGGCTCCAAAGACGCCAATATTGGTTAGAGGCGACGGAGAGAATCATGGATGACTTGGATCTGAATGCTGAGGAAAAGCTGAAAGGGATAGTGTCGCTTCTTCGGGATGAGTCACATCAGTGGTGGCTCATGGTGAAGAATAGTACTGCAGCGGAGGATCTCACTTGGGACTATTTTAAGGCAGCGTATCAGAAGAAATATGTTGGGTTTAGCTACATTGATGCGCAGCGTAAGGCATTTCTGAGTTTGGTTCAGGGGAGTTAGTCCGTATCAGAATATGAGGTAGAATTTTTAAGATTGAGCAAGTATGCTGGAGGTATCGTGGCTTCGGAGCACGAGCGATGTGTCCGGTTCGAAGATGGATTGAGGGATGAGTTGAGATTGTTGATTGCTCTACATCAGGAGCGAGAGTTTGCTACGCTAGTTGAAAAGACTAAGATAGCTAATGGGATAAAGGAATCTGTAAGGTAGAGCCACGACAGGAATAGACATAAGAGAGGTTTTGGATCATCCTGGTCAGCCGGTAGTTCTCAGAAGAGGGCTAGCGTAATGGGTCAATTAACTGAGAGGCTTGTTATCGCTAATCGTGGACCAAAGACAAAGGTAAACCGATGTGGGAAATATCATTGGGGCAAATGTTGGACTGGTGGAAAAGGATGTTTTGAGTGTGGTTTGCTGGATCATCGTGTGAGGGATTGTCCACATAAGCTAGCTAGGAATCAGTCTGAGGGTCAAGGTCATGCTCAGTTTAGAAAGGAGGGACCGTCACCGCAGAGAGCTCGTGGTAATAGTAGGGGAGGAAATGGTTCTGGTCGGGGCCGCGGAGCACTGGGAAGAGGTGCAGGCAACACCGAGGCAAGACAGCCTGGGTTAGGATATGCCGCAAGGCGTCGAGAGGAAGGCGACGTGCCGGACGTCATCACCGGTACATTTTTAATCTTTAGTTTACCATATACTGCTTTGATAGATGTGGGTTCAACACATTCGTATGTTGCTAGTAACATAGTAGAGACCATGAACCTAGACTTTGAAATTACTTCTAGGGAGATGACAGTACTTAGCCCTCTAGGTCACTCTGTAGAAGTGAATAAGCTGTATAGGGATGTACCCCTAGAACTCCAAGGGGTAGTGTTTGTAGCTGATCTGATGGAACTACCGTTTGGGGAGTTCGATTTGATTCTTGGGATGGACTGGTTGGTCAAGTACTAGGCGAGTTTGGATTGCGCTGCTAAGCGCATGGTGTTGAAGACAGCTGAGGGTAAAGGGGTGGTTATGATAGGTAATAGAAGAGATTATCTATCCAACGTGGTATCTGCGTTGAAAGCTGAGAAGATGGTCAGGAAGGGCTGTGAGGCATTTATGGTTCATGTGTGTGCGTTGGAGGCTAAGGAGTCTATTGTAGGGAATGTTTGAACGGTAAAGAATATGCTGACGTATTTCAAAAGAACTTCCGGAATTGCCTCCGGATCGTGAAGTTGAATTTGGAATAGATCTGTTACCCGGAACTGCGTCAGTGTCTATCACTCCGTATAGGATGGCACCGAAGGAATTGGTGGAATTGAAGGCTCAGATTCGGAGTTGTTGGATAGAGGTTTTATCCAACCAAGTGTTTCATTGGGAGCACCGATACTTTTGTCAAGAAGAAGGATGGTACGATGCGGATGTGTATAGACTACTTCCAGTTGAATAAGCTGACGATCAAAAACAAGTATCCATTGCCAAGGATAGATGACTTATTTGATCGACTTAAAGGCGCGATTTTCCAAGATTGATTTAAGGTCCGGTATCATCACCAAAGGTGAAAGAGGTCGATATCCATAAGACGACATTTCGCACTCGGTATGGGCACTACGAGTTTTTGGTAATGCCGTTTGGGTTGACTAACGCACCGGCAGCATTCATGGACATGATGAATAGGGTATTTTAGTAGTATTTGGATCAGTTTGTCATGGTATTTATAGACAATATCTTGGTATACTCAAAGTCGGAAGAGGAGCATGATGCGCATTTGCGAGTAGTGTTGCGATTCGAGGAAAAGCGACTTTATGCCAAATTTAGTAAGTGCGAGTTCGCTTAGGAGGTGACTTTCTTGGGTCACGAGTATCACCGAGGGATTAGAATGGATCCTCGCAAGATTGAGGCGATGATGGATTGGAAGCCGCCTAAGTCGATGGCGAAATTCGTAGTTTTCTAGGTCTCAAGGGTATTACCAAGATTTGTAGAGGATTTTCTTTGATCGCAACCAATGACCAAGTTATTGAGGAAAGGAGTTCCATTTGTGTGGACTAAGAAGCGAAGAAAGTTTCGATAAGTTAAAGAAGATTCTAACCAAGCTCGGTTTTGATCCACTGATGAGCAAGGAATTCACTTGCCATCGTGATGCATCACATATCGGCTTGGGATGTGTCGATGCAGAAGGAAAGGTAGTGGCTTATGTATCTCGACAGCTTGAGACCACATGAGGTTAACTATCCGACGCATGAATTGGAATTAGCCGCAGTGGTTTTTGCTTTAAAGATTTGGAGACACTATTTGTACGGAGAGAAGTTGATAGTTTACACGGATCACAAGAGTGTTAAGTATCTTTTGACTCAGAAGGATTTAAACTTGAGGCAGCGTAGATGGATTGAGTTGTTGAAGGACTACGACTGTTCGATTGAGTATCATCCGGGCAAGGCTAACGTAGTGGCATACGCGTTGAGCTGTAAGGTTGTATCAGACTTAAGAGCAATGTTTGCCCATCTTAGCTTGTATGACGATGGGAGTCTATTGGCAGAACTGCAAGTTAAGCCGAATTGGTTAGAACAGATCAAGGAGAAACAATTAGTGGATGAGGGTTTGAATGCTCGGAGGTTGCAAGTTCAGGATGGTAATTTAGAGGGTTATAGTTTGTCCAATAATGGAGTATTGTGTTTTCAAGGGAGAGCTTGTATACCAAGGATGTTGAGTTGAGGCAAAAATTCTTCTGGACGCGACATAGCAATTTCATACGCTATGCATCCCGGAGGTAGCAAGATGTATCGGATTTAAGAGAGCAATTTTGGTGGCAGTGTCCAAGCGGAGGTAATCGAGTTTGTGGGTAAATGTCCGACGTGTCGCAGGTCAAAGTCGAGCATCGCCATCGTCTGGTTACTTCAATGGTGAAGATTCCACAATGGAAGTGGAAAAGGATCACTATGGACTTTGTCGCTGGATTACCCTTACACCTAGTAAGAAGGACTCAATTTGGGTGATTGTGGATCATCGACTAAGTCACTCATTTCATTCCTAAGGGTGGATTACTCGCTTGAAGTTAGCTAAGTTGTATGTGGCGAGATAGTAAGGTTGCACGGTGTACCGTGTCGATCATCTCGACAGAGATCCTAGATTTACGCCGAGGTTTTGGAGAGCGTTACATCAAGCTCTGGTACGCGGTTGGATTTCAAGATGGCATTTCATCCACAATCGAGGCGTTGAAAAGGGTTATCTGATTTTAGAGGATATGCCGAGAGGTTGTGTTTTGGACTTCAGAGGTACCGGAAGAGTTTTTACCATTAGTGAGTTCGCATACAATAATAGTTATCGTGCAAGCATTAAGATGGCAATCGTATGAGGCATTGTATGGTAGGAAGTGTCGACACCTACATGCCGGATGAGTTGGGTGAGCGCCGATGTTAGGACTAGAGTTGGTTGCGAGATCGAGGATAAGGTTAAATTGATTCGAGCTCGTCCGAAGGAAGCTTCGGATAGGCAGAAGTCATATGTCGATCTCAAGCGGAGGGATATAGAGTTTGCCGTGGGTGATAAGGTCTTTCTAAAGGTCTCGCCATGGAAGAAAGTGTTAAGATTTGGGAGAAAAGGCAAGTTAAGTCCAAGGTTTATTGGGCCGTATAAGGTGTTGAGATGAGTGGGACCAGTAGCCTATCAGCTCGAGTTGCCTATAGAGCTGAATCAGATACATGATGTGTTCCATGTCTCCATGCTTAGACGCTATCGTTCTGATCCATCACATGTCGTGGCGGTGGAGGAAATAGAAGTGAGTTCAGATTTGATGATGGAAGAGGAACCAGTGCAGATTCTAGATCGAGATGTGAAAGTATTGCGCAGGAAGTCAGTTCCATTAGTGAAGGTACTATGGCGAAATCATGGCGTGGAGGAAGCTACGTGGGAACCGAAGGATGTGATGAGACAACAGTACCCTCAACTCTTTTGATCAGGTAATTTCGAGGATGAAATTATTTTAAGGGGGTAGAATTGTAACATTCTAAAATTTGAGTATCATCTTATTATTTGTGTTAGTTCAAGTATGATTTTTATTGTGTGCTTGGTATAGTTTTGTGAAGGCTTGGAATTATTAGCTAAGCTAGAATAATTTTTAGTATTGAAAATTTAGTGAAGTGGAATAGGTGATCCTGACACTTAAGTTAATTTAAGTGTCTAAATCTAGCACATGAGGAGTTAATGGCAAGGTGGTTATGGCGCATGAAGGGTTGTTTGAGGGAAGTGGTTCAAGTAGCATGGAATACATTTTGAAGACTTTATTTTTATGCATCCTTACATTAAGTGTCGGTCAAGCTATACATATGGTAAGTTGGACTTTAAATTTTATGGCAAGTTGAATAATAGATTAGGAAAGCTTGTATTTTGGGATAAGAATCTTATGGATTAAGGAAGGATAGGGGGACAAAAGGCTTGAATGTTGGAGAGTTGTTTTGGAAACTCTTCTATGGCCATTAGTCCATGTATGTGGACGTCATATTGGTCTAGGGGGAGGGGTTGACCGATTTTGTTGAAGGCTTGGTAGGTTGGTACCTAGTTGGTAAAAATTTCCTTAGCATTTGAGCATTATTTTCTTTTCTCTCCACAAACACTCTCTCTTGCCGAATGTGTTCTTGGCAAAAAGGTGAATTTTTGTTTTAATTTTGGTTTTCATTCTTTGTTTTGTGTCATAACCAAAAACCCTTTGAGTTTTGCAAATTTCTCCCTAGTGCACCAAAGTGAACTAAAAGCCGAATGTCCATAGTTGTTTGCCGAATTTTCTATTAGGCATTTGGCCGAATCTTCATTTGAGCCTCTCTCATATTCTATTTTCTTTGTAGCCAAAAACCAACCCTCTCCCCTTCATCTTTTTCTTCTTCTTTAGTGGTTGGCCGAATCTTCCTTCTCCCCAATTCTCTTTTCTTTCTTCCACTTCTGTTCAAAGCCGAAAGCATCCCTCTCCCATTCTATTTTCTTCTTCCATTCTCTTCTTTCTTCTATTGCCGAATCCTCCTTCTCCTATTTTCATTTTTTTCTTTTTCTTCCTCTTTTCCACTCTAGCCGAATCTTCTTTCTTTCTTTTGTTTTGTCTTGGCCGAATATCAACAAGGGTAGATTTTCTTTGGGTTCATCTATAATCGTTTTGAAGATAGGTGAGTGTATTGGCCGAATTTCCTTATTCCTTTTCTTTTCTCTCTATCGTTTCTCATGAGGGCAAAGGCCAAATTTTTGGGCATTTGTTAGTAAGGTTCTAACTATTCATAGGAACCAAATTCTTTTAGGCTCTTCGAGACTTTGGAAGCAATCGATCTAAGCCTCAATTCTCTGACAATCGATTTTGGTAAGTCAAGGGTAAGGATTGTGTTAGTTATACGTTATTTCACCCTTTGGGATTTAGTGGTATGGCCGAATGGTCTATGTTTTTAATCTAAGTATTGACCGAATGTAGGACAAGGAGATCTAGTGCGGTAGATCGGGTCTTCGGGATTTAGTGATTTCGCTAGTGACAGGTGTGTAACTTACACACTTTATAACTCGGTAATATATTAATAACTTGATCATGTTTTAAAGCCGAAAACTGTGAAAATCTCGATATGATACCATAAGGGTATGAGCAAGGAATCGGGTAAGTCCGTTTCGATATGACTTTTACAATATGATGCATGATGATACTATTTATGATATATTTGCTATGTGATTCCTAATAAAGCATCATGGCATGATTTGTATAAATGTTGCATTGTGATGGGTGATATGAGAGGAGGGGGAAGGATTTGATATCCATGTCTTTGGGACACCGAGGTTTGGCACCTCCAAAGTGGTTTGGTACCACAAGATTATTTCGTGTCTTTGGGACACTGAGGTTTGGCACCTCACAATGACTCGTCCCAAAGTGGCTTAGCACCACAAAGGGTTGGCCCCACATTTGATATTAGGGATCGCCGCCATGATTTGGTATCACACGTGGGTTGGCCCCACAGATGGATTATTCATGACTTTGGGTCACCAAAGTGGTTTGGCACCACATTATTGGATATCGTGACTTTGGGTCACCAAGAGTTTGGCACCACCAAGGTTTGGTACCACACGGGTAGAAAAGGAGTTATGGATGGCTAGGTTGGGTGCATTATTTACATTACTTGGTTATGAATTGTGTAAGTATGTTGCATTAATCGGGAAGGATTTATGCATCGAGTCTTGATGACTCACCTTCTCCTTTATCTTTTCAGGTGACTCAGAATCGCGGATGAGGAGCCGGATGAACTCGAGGAGGCCATGCAATAAAAATTGGGTTTTATATGAACTTCGATTTGGGTACTTTATTTTATTTTAATTTGGTTTTCGCTTTTATTTGAAATTGTAATAAGGCCTCTTTAATTATGGTTTTGGATTATTTATATGCCTTGGACTTGTTTTAAACATGGCTAAATAAATATCATGGTTGATTTAATAATTGAGCCCAAAGTTTTCTAAACTATAAAACGCAATGGTTTTCAAATCTTACCATGGGTAATATAAATCGCTCGATAGTAAAATTTCAATTTAAGTGTTTTCGACAACTTAAATGATTTCCAAATTGAAGTTTCTCCACTCAAATGCAAACGGTTTTCAAAGTAATAATTCGGGTTTTTCTTAAAATGACATAAATGTTTTCTAACCTATGGATTGACAACTAGGTTTTAAAAGTTTTATTTACGGAATTTCAAAGTAAATTATCATTTTTTAACTTGTTATACACCTGTTTTCTACAAATATAAAACAACAAAGAGTTTATCACTAAAATTTAATCGGTAACTAAATTTTCTCCAAAACGTTTTCCTCTGTGGCATGCCAGATTCAGTCATGGCGTATTGACCGGGTTTGGGGTGTTACACAACTGTCAGAATTCATCACACTATCACAATTTCATATCTGGCATGTATAGCTATACTCACACACACTATGCTAGTCTGAGAATCGACTAAACCTGGCTCTAATACCAATAAAATGTAACAACCCTAACTCAAAATCGTCGCCAAAGTAGGATTAAGAGGCATTACCGAACAAGCAGAACATTTCACATCTATTTAACGAGACAAAGTCATTTTTCAATCATACACATACAATTACAATCATAAAGTCCCTCTTCTAGGTCTACGAGACCTTAAACACGTGTCAAAAACTGGTTGGGACTAAACCGAACACCAATAAAAATTTCCAAAATTTTAGATATTAATCAATATTGTTGAGGTCACATGCCCTTGCAACCAGGCTGTGTGCCTCACACGTTCACCGGACACACCCATGTGTCTAGGCTGTGTTAAAACAGAGCATGTATACTGACTTGTTAACACGGCCACTAGGCACGCCTGTATGTTAAGGCCGTGTACTCTTAGGCAATATACTGACTTATTCCCACGGTCACTAGGCATGCCCGTGTGTCATGGCCGTGTATTCTTAAGCTAGCTACTGACTTGGTCACACGACCATCATGCATGCCCGTGGGCCACGACTGTGTAACCTGTCCAGCCACACCAAGAAGAAGTTCTTAAATCAAATGGGAGGGACACATGCCCGTGCTTCTTGTCAAGCATGCAAAATAGTCCATTTGCAAGGCCAACTTTGCCACCCACAAAAGGGTCAACTCACACACTTCAATACAATATCAATTCATGCTTCTAAATACATTCAAACATACCAATTCATGCGCTAAATTTCACAATTGAAATACAAGCATAACCAATCATAATTCATCCACCATATTACCATATCACTATAGCATCATTCCCTAAATAACTTACCATTCATAAGGTCATCTCATTGCCATTAAAATATGCATTATATATTAGCATATAACTAGCCAAATCACATGGCTATTTACATCTCAAACATATACCAAATGACTAGCCTATACATGCCATATTCAAATATACACATCTTCAAGAGTACCAAAATAGATTGCCGATAGTGTGATAGAGATGCTGACGATCCTCGGATCCGAGCTAACTTTACTGACACTGTAAAGCAGAGAAAAAATCACATAGTAAGCTTTCCAATGCTTAGTATGTTATAATCAATTTAAGCAAATTAACAACCTCTCTCTATATCAAACATATATTTATACATCAATTTACCATGGCTGAATATACCATATATATAAATTATAAATATATTATCCAATTTCAAAGTCATAATATCATAGATAATCGATTATATATACATACTCATATATATATATATATATATATATACAATCACGTGAATCAAACTTTTAAAATACATACTTATACTTATCATAAAACTGAATACCTTACGATAGTTTCATACATTGTCAATATCATCACAAAACATTTCTATCACATATCTTTCAATCAACTAAATTTCATTTTGAATAGAATAACTATATTCACATACCTGAATGATTTAGCTCACTTAACACATTTAATTGCTTTTACCGTTGCTCATACAAAATTCATTAAGCATAAAACCTTATATAAAACACCGACACAGAGCCTGCTAGGTAATAAACCTGATTCAATACACCGGCATAAAGCCTGCTAGGAAATAATCTTCATATCATACAACAGCATCAAAGCCTGCTAGGCAATAAACCTGATATCATACACCGGCATTAAAGCTTGATAGGCAATAAGCCTGATATCATACACCGGCATCAAAGCCTGCTAGGCAATAAGCTTGATATATATCATTGTTACAAAGTTATTCTTATTCATAATTCATATCTCAATTGAAACAAATATATAAAAATCTTACACATTCAAATTCAACAACGTTTATTTCTTATATACCTACCTCGGATATCGACGAACGATGTAAATTGTCTATTTGACTATTTTTACTTTTCCCCGATCCAAGTCCGATTTCTTTTGTTCTTGATCTATAAAATTTCAAATTAACCTCATTTAAACACAATTTCATTCAATTTAATCCAACAACACATAAATGGAAAATTACTATTTTACCCCTGATATTTAATACTTTTACAAATTAGTCCTAATTGCACAAAACACAAAATACACAAAATCTCACCACATCATAGTTAAGCCGAATCTTCCTTATGCTCATACTAATCCATATATTTCATTTATTTTTCATTTTAGTCTTCAATTTATTATTTTTTCAATTTAGTCCTAATAACTCAAAATCATCAAAAACTCCAATACAAAACATATTAATCCAAAACATATCTTTAATATTTCATCATCAAACAACAAAAATCACAAGCTATCATCAATGGCATAACAAAAAGTCATCGCCAATTTCAAAAATTCGAGCATGGGTCTTGTAGTATTCGAAGCAAGGATTACAAAAACGTAAAAATTATCAAAAACTGAAACAAAAACCAACCTCAATCAAGACCTTCAATAGTCAAATTTTTCAAAGCTTCAAACCTAGTTTTATTTTTCTATTTTCGGTGATGAAAAGATGAAGAACATGGCTTTATTTTCTTATGTTTTATGATATATTAACTTAATATACATATTACATTTTTAACTTTATTATCAAATATATAAAACATATATATTAAGGTCACTTTAGTCCATTGCCGTCCACTACCATTATTATTGGGCTAATTGCATCATAAAACCTCCAATTATAAATACAGCAACAATTAGGCACTTTCCTATTTAACCATCAAATTTTCATTTTACGCGATTAAGCCCTTTACTCAAATTAAGCACACAAACAATAAAATTAATTCACGAAACTTTCACACATATAAATTCACACATAATTAACACAAAATATAATTTTAAAGTATTTTTCAGACTCGAATTTGTGGTCTCAAAACCACTGTTCTGATTGGGGTCAAAATTGGGCTGTTACACATCTAGATCACTAGATGTCTTAACAGAATCACGAGCTTGGGTTTTAATCGTGTCATCCCATACATGAAGTGTTAATTCTCCTGTGCAAACATCAATGATAGTTTTAGGAGTTTCTAAAAAGGGTCATCCTAAGATTAAAGGTGCGTCACTGTCCTCATCCATGTCTAGAACAACAAAGTCAATTGGGAATATAAATTTATCAATTTTTACAAGCACATCCTCAACAACTCCCCTAGGAAATATAATAGTTTTATCTGCTAGTTGGATGTTCATCCTAATTTGTTTAGGTTTCCCAAGACCTAGTTGCTTAAACATTTTATAGGGTATGACGTTAATACTTGCCCCTAAATCAGCCAAGGAATTGTTAAAATCTAAACTACCAATTAAACAAGGAATAGTAAAACTCCCTGGATCCTTTAATTTGTTGGGTAGTTTATTCTGTAAAACGGCTGAGCAGACTGCGTTTAGATCCACAAGCGATGCATCATCTAACTTTCTTTTGTTTGTTAGAAGCTCTTTTAAAAATTTAACTGAGTTGGGCATCTGTGAAAGAGCTTCGATAAACGGTAAGTTAATATGTAACTTTTTTAAAAGTTTAAGAAATTTACCAAATTGCTCATTAGTATGGTCTTTCTTCGTCGCGTTAGGATATGGCACAAGAGGTTTATGCTCTTTACATATCAGATTTTGTGCACTGTGGTTTACCCTAACCTTACCTTTACTTACCACAGGTTCTTTCCTTGGTTCAGATTCAGATTCCACTAACCCTTCTTCGTCGTGCACGGTGATAGAATTGAGTTGCTCTCTTGGGTTAGGTTCAATATTACTTGGCAAGCTACCTTGTGGTCGTTTTGAGATCATTTTAGCAAGCTGACCTATTTAGGTCTCGAGCCCTTGAATCGACGCTTACTGATTTTTGAGTGCTGTTTCGATGTTTTGAAAATGGGTTTCTGACACCGATATGAGTTTTGTTAGCATCTCCTCAAGATTCGGCTTCTTCTCCTATTGGTAGGGTTGTTGTTGAAAGCCTAGAGGGGGTTGTGGTCTCTGATTTCCCTGACCACCCCATTAGAAATTGGGATGGTTCTTCCAACCTCATTGTAAGTATTACTATAGGGATTATTGTGAGGCCTAGAATTATTACCATATAGTGGACTTGATCATTCTTTGTGCTCGAGTTGTAAGATGGATATTCTATGGTGTTCATCCCTCCTCCATTTGAGTCACATTGCACCACCGGATGTACCCGCGTAGAAACACATAAACCATCAATCTTTTTGTTTAAGAGCTCTTCTTGGTTTGATAACATGGTGACTGCGTCGAGGTTGAAAACACTAGAAGCTTTTGTTGGCTTTGTTCTCATGACTTGCCACTGATAGTTATTTAGTGAGATCTCTTCTATAAACTCATAAGCCACTTCAGGGGTTTTGTTGTTTAGGGTACTGCTGGTGGCTACGTCAATCAGTTGCTTAGTTGAGGGGTTCAAACCGTTGTAGAAGGTTTAAACCTGTAGCCATAAAGGCAACCCATGGTGAGCACACCTTCTCAATAAGTCCTTATACCTCTCTCATGCATTGTAAAGATTTTCTAAATCTATCTGCACAAAAGAAGAGATATCATTACTTAACTCTTTCGTTTTAGCCGACGAAAAATATTTTAATAAAAACTTTTCGGTCATCTGTTCCCAAGTAGTGATGGAACCTCGTGTTAACGAGTTCAACCACCGTTTAGCTTTATTCCTCAATGAAAAGGGAAATAACCGTAAGTGAATGGCATCATCAAAACGCCATTAATTTTAAAAGTATCACAGAATTCTAGAAAATTGGCTAAATGAGTATTTGGATCCTTATCCTGTAAACCATCAAATTGAACACATTGTTGGATCATTTGTATAGTGTTCGACTTCAGCTCAAAGTTATTTGCCGCAACAGTAGGCCTCACAATATTCAATTCAGCCCCTGTCAAATTAAGCTTAGCATAGACGTACATAGTACGAAGAGCAGGATTTGCGGCAACCACCAGGGGTAGTGGATTATTATCAGCCACCTCCTCGTTGATATTGGTATCATCCTCTTTCTCTTCCTCTATATACTGTAGACTTCACCTTATCTCTCTACGATTTCTGCGAATGGTACTTTCTATCTCACTGTCAAAAAGTAAGGGTCCTGACGGGTTCCTTCTAGTCATAAACTAAAAATACCTGCTAGAAACAAATAAAAGAAAAGTTAGTAAATTAAAATAAAAACACAAATTAAATTGCAAATAAAAAATAAGAATGGATAAAGTAATAAAAATTAAGCGTTCCTAACATCTTAGTCCCCGGCAACGGCGCCAAAAATTTGATGGACTCGAAACTAACTAATATTTTGACAAAGGCAAGCGCACCTATCAAACAGTAGTATAGCTTTGATAAGTCCGGAATATCGTATCCTCAAGGACTAAAATTACTAGTAATAACTATCTTTTTTATTATTTAGCTTAGTAGTTAAGGGGTTTTATTTTAATCTAGAATTTAACTAATTTACTATAAACATGATAGAGAGTGAAGAAAGTAATCGAATAAACCAATGAATAAAGAAAATACCCAAGGAAGAATCCACCTAGACTTCACTTATTACTCTGACTCTAAATTAACCGATTTATTCACTTGTCTTGATCCATAGAAATCCCTAAATTATGTTAATATCTCTTTCGAGACTAAAAACAACTGACTCTAGGTTGATTAATTAAAATCTCTTTCTAATTAAAATTCCTATCGTTGCATTAACTCAATCTATGGATTCCCTTATTATATTTGACTCTAATCTAGTAGATTTATGTCATCCTATTTCTAGGGTTGCAATCAACTCCGCTTAATTATGTGAGATCTACTCTTAAACAGGGACTTTTGCTCCACTGAATAAGCACATCAATCTTGACTTAATATCCTAAAAATATTAAAGCAAGGGTTAAGAACACATAATTAAGAACAAGAACAAGTATTTATCGTGTAATTCAGATAATTAAATAATAAGATTCATCTAGGTTTCATCCTCCATAGGTATTTAGGGAGTTTAGTTTATAACGTAAAAGGAAAACATCTTAGAATTAATAAAACAACAAGACATAAAGAACCCAAAAACTTTTAAAGAACTTGATGGAGATCTTCAATCTTGAATGAGATCCTACTTCTGAGATGATTCTGATGGCTTCCTTCGAGTAATTTCTTCGATCTACTCTGCGTGTTCCCTTAGGTCTTCCTCTGGCGTGTATTTATAGATTTTAGAAGGCTCAAAAACCCTAAAAATTAGCCTTTTTCGAGTGAAAATAAAGTAGGGTGCGATAAGGACACGGGCGTGTGATTAGCCCGTGTGAGGGTGCCCAGTCCGTGTGGAAATTTGGGTGACTCGTGATCGACACGGGCTGGCACACGGGCGTGTGTCCAGCCCGTGTGGTTCACACATGCATGTGCTCTGTCCATGTGGTTCTGGCTTGCCCGTGTGGATCATTAATATGGCCTGCTTTGTCTGATTTTAGCCCTTTTTCGTTCCTTTCGGTCCCCTATGCTCTCCTAAGTATAGAAATACAAATTTAAAGGATTAGGAGCATCGAATTCACAAAATTATATAAACAAACATCCAAAAACACGCTAAGCGTGGGATTAAAATGTGTTACTTTTATGATTTATCAGAATGTTACTTATGTTGTGTGTTAAATAAGAAATGAATATTAGGCTTGATGGTTTCCATATATCTAAGTCATTTTATTAAAGTTTACTAAAGGTGAAATGAATTAAGATATTAATAATGAGACTTGACTTGAGTATTAATTGTTATATATAAACTAAAATGGAATGTACTAAGAACTAGAAGTTAAATAAGTTAATAAAAATTTGAGTAAATGTGTAAGCTAATAAAGAATATGCAAGTTGAGCTCGAAATAAATACATACAGTTAAAAAATAAGATTAAGCAAAAAAATAGACTTCAAGCCTAATGGTTAAGAGTTAGCTTCCCTCCTTTGTGATCCCAGGTTCAAACTCTTCATTTTATTTTTGGATTTTGGCAAGTCTCCAAAAATGAAAGCAATATGTACAATTAAGTGCCTAAATTAGGCAAGAAATAAGTTGTAGGCTTAATTGTTATAATGCTAGAGCCATTCTAAACCCAAGTTCAAGGCCCCTCATTCCCTTTTTATTTCATAATTTCGCCAAAAAGGCCCTAAATACCTCTATATGATTAAGCATAAAAAATAAAAAAGGATTCAGCAATAAGACACTAGGTTCAAGCTGTTGCCTCCTCCTCTTCATTTTAAATTTAATTTCAAAAAATCTTAGGAAAATTGTAGGTGACACTCATAGGGTTTACAAACTTTAGGAATTTAACCAATTCTTTACTAATTAGAATTCACAACTTGCTTATTCCTCAAAATTCCAATAGAACTAGAATTCCACCATCTTTTTATCTTATTTTGCTAATTAGATTTTCATATTTCCCCTTTTCAAATCCTAATAGAATTTGCTCTGCGTCTTTTTATTTATTCTCTTTTTATATTGCCCCTTTACACCATATTTTCATCCTAAATGTTGTTGCTTTGCTGTCCTGAATCAAATCATCCCTCGTTCAATCATTTTCTATCAAAGATTAGATTTGCATCAGTAGACATCTGTTCTTTTTTCCAAGAATCAGTAAGTACATCTCGTTTTCGATGTTTAGATACTAAATTTTTGCAAAATTTCTATCTGATGTTAATCTTTCAATTCAATTACTCAATACTTTTTGTTCTTGTTAAATCTTTCGATAATCTTGACAAAAATTGAAATAAATCATTAAATCGTGTATAAATGTTGTTTAACGGATCTATTTTAAGTACAGTGGCTCAGATTCGATCGTGAGGGATACCAATCGGGCTTCTAGTGAAAGGTGTGTGTTCTTTTTCAAGCTAATCAGGGCAAACTGTGCTTAGGATTAAGGCCACACAAGTTTGTGGACCACATGGCCCCCACATGGCCATGTGCCTTTGGAAACTTAGGATAGTTCGAACTCAAACGGCCAAGAACCTTCAACACGACTCTGTCTCCCTTTTAGGTTAATTTTGCAATTTCTACATGACCACAGTTTGTTACATGGCCATGTGACCCATGTTTTATAGTTTTGCCCAAAAATTTTACATTATGTGCAGTTTAGCCTTTGGATAGTCCCTGAACTACTTTTAGAGTTTTATTTCTCTCAATTGAATCCCTAATAATATGAATATTGGAATGCATGATCTGACCGTCTGATTTATTATTGTTACATGCATGATTTGTGAATAATATATATGTCTATTACATTTGTATTTTTTGATTTATGTTCAACATGCCTTATGGTATCGCTAAATCGAAACCATGCTCAGCATGTGTTTTGCTGTTGTACTGATTAGTTAAAAGCATATATATTGTTGCCATATCAATCTGTTATAAGCATATTATTCGCAACCGTATTGATCTGTTATAAACATGCCATATTGCATTGCATGGGATGAGATGCTTTGAGAGTAGGAAGTTCTGGTAGTTTAATAAATTTGCAACCCTGGTGGTTCATCCACAGATTTTTGGCAGCTATTATCTGTAAATATGTTGTGCGTTCACAACCATTTGGCAGCGTATTAACATGTAACACTAGTGGTACATCAACTCAATTTTTGGCAGCTCTTATTTTCAAATACGTTCTGCATTCACAACCATCGGCAATGTATTAATTTGCAACACTGGTGGTTCACCCACCCATTTTTGGCAACTCTCATTTACAAATATGTTGTGCATTCACAATCATCAGGTAGCATATTAACGTACAAATTTTTGTGCTTTATCCACAAACCGGTGTATAGGGATGGATGAGTTCTAGGGAACTCATACTATGGTGTGTAGTAGTGGGGTAGGATCTTTTTTTGTTAAACTGAAACTGTATTGCATTCATAAAGCATGTGCATACAATACTGAGATTTCTAAGATGATAAATATATATATTGAGTTGATATGAAATACCAATATTCTAAAATTGCTATTGGGAATCATTCTGTGTGTCGTTATTCTATATGGTTAATAGTTAACATTGATTTTTTTTGGTGATGGAACTTACACTAAACTTCATAGCTCACTCCCCTTTTATTTCCATTTCTACAAATAACCCACAAGATTAGGATGTGGACACAGCATCTGGAGGGTCTCAACTCGATTTTGTTCTTATTAAAATATTTTAGATTTTTTACTTGATATTTTTGTTATTCCGTGTAACACCCCAAACCCGCCCGGACGTTATGATCGAATCTAGCGTGTCACATTGAAGTGTTTTTGCAAAAACCTTGTTTTCATTGAAAACCCTTCTTAAAGAATTTTGATTAAAAACCCAGATTATAGTTGTCTTCCAAAATAGTATGTATTTGGAAATCTATCTTTTTTTTATTATAAGTTGACAAGTATTAAAAATATAAAGAAAATCAGGAAAAATGAAAATGTCTTGCTAGCTGGCCACCTCTGAGTCCTTCCATTCGTCGAACCGACTGTTGAGGATTTCCTCAGAAAAATATAAGAGGGAGAGAGTTTCGAAACTCAATGTGTACAACCCTCAGCAGACAAATGGCATACAAGCAATCAGTTGGGCCAAAGCCCTTGTCATAATATCAACATCTTAAACATATCACATATGCAATGCAGTAAAAACCCTCCCCAATAATCCATCTGCTACACAACATTTCCCTTCCAACCTTATACACCTGTGGGGATTTCTAAATTGACCCACCCATCCACTACACAGCAATAGTAGCCCGATTACGGTACTATCTAACGTTGCAGCAAAACTGCTAGTCATATATTGGGCTTTAAAAGCCAACGGTGGATCCACGGTTGTCAAGTTACCATGCGACCCTCAAATTCTTCCTCCGTACCATAATTCCCACCCACATGCAACCTAGGTAGTATATCATATGAATGCAGCATGTCATACCCATAAATCCTAAGTTTAACTCATAGGGGTATTTTAGTCATTTTCGCTTTAGGGCATTTTGGTCACTTTTAAGTATTATGGTTTTAGTACTTACCTGAGTTCGTTAACAAGTCCCCGTTGGCCAAAGTGAACAGATACTAGGTACTAGGTAGGATTCCAGAGAAGAGGAGGTAGGTCATTGAGACCGCTTAAGTACCAAGCTCTTCCTAGATCCAATCCTAGCCATGAATTTACCCATTACCACACTTCAACCTTTTGACTTGTCCAAGGTTGCAATTATGTGTTTAAGTTTTATGTATGTTTTGGAAGTTATCAGATGCTAGGCCTAAACCCATATACAAAGCCCACTAAGCCCAACTCGCTCATATGGCCCATCGGCCCAAATCACATTCATGTGGCCCATTAGGCCCAATCTCTTTCATATGGCCCATTAGGCCCAAATCAATTCTAGGTCATGTAACCTGCATGACTAATTCAATCCATACAGACAAATCAGTAATTTCGCATATCTTAACCCTAGGGCCCACCGACCCATTTAGCCACTTTTGACTTTTTGACTTTTCGGCGTTGCCGATATCATGTGTGTGTAGTGTTTGTACACACCTAGTAATAATGCGTGATGCAATCCCCTTAATCACAAACCTACAATCGACATCACTTAACGATTAATCATGGGCTTAATACATACTTTATCAAAAATCAAAACCTCGCAGTAACTTTACCGTGTGCGACAAGCATTAATAGTTTTCCCTTGACCACTAATTGCGAAATTTTTCTAAATCTGCATTAATATTTCATCATTAAAACCAAAATAGTAAGAGACTCGTGTCCATCATGAATCACCCTCATAAAATAAATATCCATTCGGCCAACTACCTAAAATCAAGGAAATACTTACCTAAACCCGAAATGTGAAGAGTAACTCGGCAGAAATCTGAAGCAAGAGATTCAATACTAATTCCCTACCCAAAACTGATTACGAGAAGTGAGGGGAAAGAGTAATTGGTATTATCAATATTAACCAAAACAAAGAAAAAAAATACTTACCCCCAAAGGAGTAATCGGCCAAAGGAAGATTCGGCTATTCAAGGTAGACCAAAAAGGAATTTCTTTTGAGAAGAGAAAGAATGATGAGCAAAGGAATTTGGGAGAAGAAGATTCGGGATTTGAAAAAGAGGAAAAAAAACTAGAAAGAAGGAGAAGAATGAAGCATTCGGTTTGGCAAAACAAGGGAAACTCTTCAAAAAGAATTTGGCACCCCTTATAAATACCCAAAGTCATACCCCTAAAGTCCCAATTGGCTCCACTTCATCCATATCCCATCTCTTAATTTTTCTCCACGATAAGCTCTCCTATCCTCTTCCTATATTTTCTCTTCTGATCACACTCCTTATAGTCCATCTTCACGCCACTTTTAACCTTCTAGAAGGCCAAAATTAAACTCTTAAATACTAAGCTAGGATTCGAACCAAGAACACATAATTAACTCCTAACTAAAAAATAAGCACACATTCACATAGAAGTCGCAAAAAGAAGGTTTGGGATTTTTGGGGCATTACAACTCTACCCCCTAAAAGAAATTTTGTCCTTGAAATTTTACCTGATCTGAATAGCTGAGGGTATTACCGTCGCATAATTTTTTCAGGTTCCCATGTAGCTTCCTCAGCATTATGATTTCGCCAAAGTACCTTGACTAATGGGACGGATTTCCTTCTTAGCGCCTTAACATCTCGATCAGTTATTTGCACGGGCTCCTCCTCAAAAGTTAGGTCAGGCCTAACGTCGATCTCTTCAATCGATACGACATGTGATGGGTCTGAACGATAATGTCTTAGCATGGACACATGAAACACGTCATGAATTTGGCTTAGCTCAGAAGGTAATTCTAGCTGATAAGCAACTGGCCCAACTCTCTTCAGAACCCGGTAAGGCCCAAAAAACCTAGGGCTTAACTTTCTCTTTCATCCAAACCTTAACATCTTCTTCTATGGTGAGACCTTAAGAAATACTAAGTCTCCCATTGCATACTCAATCTCTTGACGCCTAAGATCAACATACGATTTTTACCTGTCTAAGGCCTCCTTCAACTGATCCCGAATCAGCTTTACTTTATCCTCAGTATCTGCTACCAATTCAAGGCCCAAAACTCACCGTTTGCCCAACTCTGTCCAACAAGTTGGGGCACGACACCTTCACCCATACAGCGCTTCATACGGTGCCATTCCAATACTTTCTTGGTAACTATTATTGTATGAAAATTTGGCTAATGGCAAATAATCTTCCCAACTACCCCGAAACTCCATTACACAACCTCTTAACATATCCTCCAAAACTTGGATTACCCTTTCCTACTGTCCATCAGTTTGAGGATGGAATGCAATACTAAAATTCAACCTAGTACCCAATGCCTCATACAGCTTCCCCCAGAACTGTGAAGTGAAATGTGGGTCTCTATCAGAGATTATAGAAACTGGCACTCCATGCAACCTTATAATCTCCGCCACATACAACATAGCCAGCTTCTGCAAAGAGTAATCATTGCGGAGTAGTATAAAATGGGCGGTCTTAGTCAACTGATCCACTATAACCCAAATCGAATCTTTCTTAGCAGGCGTCAAAGGTAGCCCACTAACAAAGTCCATCGTAACCCTTTCCCACTTCCAAAGTGGAATCTTTATTGGTTGAAGCAGTCCCGAGGGTAACTGATGTTCTGCCTTCACCTTTTGACAAACCAAACATCTACTTACAAACTCCGTAACCTCGCGCTTAAGTCCAGGCCACCAATAAAGCTCACACAAATTTTGATGCATATTGGTTCCGCCAGCGTGCATAGCATAAGGACTGCTATGTGCCTCATGCAAAATAGTATGCCTTAGCTCAACATCCTTTGGTATACACATTCGTCCACGAAAACACAACACTCTTTCACTATTCAACCCAAAATCTGATGTCTCCCCATTTTCCACTTGCCTAAAATGAGAACCCAATTTCTCATCCAATAATTGCTTACTCTTTATCTGCTCAACCTACACCAGCTTTACTTGAAGCTCAGCTAGCAAACTACCATCATCAAACAAACTTAACCGGGCCAACATAGCCCTCAAGTCCGATATAGGCCTACTACTTAAAGCGTCAGCTATCACATTCGCTTTGCCAGGGTGGTATTTGATCATACAATCATAGTCCTTCAATAATTCCACCCACCTACGTTGCCTAAGATTCAGCTCCTTTTGGGTAAGGAGGTACTTCAAACTCTTGTGATCCGAATAAATTATGCACTTCTCCACAAACAAGTAATGCCTCCATATCTTTAGCTCAAAAACCACCATAGCTAACTCTAAGTCATGGGTTGGTTAATTCACCTCATGAGTCTTAAGTTGTCGTGATGCATATGCAACCACCTTTCCTTCTTGTATCAACACACAGCCTAAGCCCACATGCGACGCGTCATTATAAACTGTAAACTCCTTCCTAGGCTCTGGCTAAATCAACAAAAGAGCCTCAGTTAAAACCTTCTTGAGCTTTTCAAAACTTTCTTGCTGCTTGTTCGTCCAAATAAGCGGCACCCCTTTCCTTAACAACTTAGTTAAAGGTGCAGAAATTACTGAAAAGCCCTCAAAAAAATGCCTATAATACCCTTCCAAACCCAGAAAACTCCAAATTTTAGTCACCGACTTAGGTGTTTTCCAATCCAATACTACTTCAACTTTCCATGGGTCCACCCTAATCCCCTCAGCTGACACCACATGCCCAAGAAAAGTAACTTCCCTTAGCCAAAATTTGCACTTACTGAATTTGGCATATAACTGCTTCTCCCTTAGAATCTACAATACAATCCTTAAGTGTGCATCATGCTCTTCCTCATCTCTTAAGTATCCCAAGATATCATCTATAAAAACTACCACGAACTGGTCCAGATAGGGTTGGAAAACTTGGTTCATGAGATCTATGAAAGTAGCAGGTGCATTTGTTAGCCCAAATGGCATCACCAAGAACTCGTAGTGTCCATAACAAGCTCTAAAAGATCTCTTATATGCATCTGTCTCCTTGACCCTCAATTAGAGATAACTCGAATGCAAGTCAATCTTTGAGAAGACCGAAGCTCCCCTAAATTGATCAAAAAGATCATCGATCCTTGGCAGAGGGTACTTGTTCTTAATGGTTAACTTATTTAACTGTCGGTAGTCAATGCACATCCATAAAGACCCATCCTTCTTTTTCACGAATAACATCGGTGCTCCCCATAGAGACACACTCGATCGAATAAACCCCCTATCCAACAATTCCTAAATCTGCGCCTTAAGTTCCACCAATTCTTTTGGTGCCATCCGATAAGGGGCGATAGACACCGGAGTCGTACTAGGTGACAGCTAAATTCCAAACTCTACTTCTCTATTGGGCGGTAGCCCAGACATTTCATCGGGAAAGACATCAGGAAATTCACTAACCATTCTTAAATCCAATAGTAGGACCTTTAACCTCCGTATCACTTATATAAGCCAAGTAGGCCTCGCAACCTTTACGCTCCAACTTCTCAGCCCTTAATGCCGAAATCACATTTGACAAATAATTTCGGTGTTTACCAATGACTACTACTTCCTCATCCTTCTCCTTTCTTAACACCACTAGTTTTGCAGCTGCAATCTAAAGTTGCTCGGTGTTTCACCAACCAATCCATCCCTAAGATAAGATCGAACTCACTAAAAGGTAATTCTATCAAGTCCGCCAAAAAAGTAAACCCTTGAACTACTAAGGGTACATCCCTATACAACTTATTCATTTCCACCGATTGGCGTAAAGGACTTAACATAGTCATCCTATTTGCAGTAATTTCAAACATATCACCTAAAGACTCTGTCTTATTGCATGCCAAATATGAATGCGTCGATCTAATATCAATGAGTGCAGTGTAAGGTAACTCATGAATTAAAAACATACCCGTTATCACATCTGGGGTATTTTAATCATCACGGCGACGAGTAGCATAAACAAAGGCTGGCTGCCTCGCCTCAACATAGTCTACACCTCTACCCAGTGCTCCACGTCCACGTCCATTGCCATAACCGCCCTTCTCGGCCCCTTAGCGTCTTTTGACCGGTGGCTGAACATTAGCCTGGCTCACGGCTTGCACCTGAACTGGCTTTCTAGGGCAATCTTTGATCCTATGCGTCATGGATCCACAACCCAAACAAGCTTTTGTTCTCCTCCAATACTCGCCTGTATGACCTCTTCTACAATTAGTACAAGGTGGTATCCCCGAATTAAGTAGGGACCCAACTCTTACTGGCCTATTAACTCTGGCCTTAGCCCTAGACCTTTTTCCAACACCAGAAGACTCAGTCTCCCTTTTATTCCTACCCTTCTTTTTTTTTTTTTGATTTAGGCACTCAGTGTGCTTCACCTCCTCTGCTATCTTTGGCTTCTCCACTAACTCTGAGAAAACTCGCTCCCTATGTGGAGCTATCAATACTTTAAGGCTATCTCTAAGACCATCCTTGAACCTAACGCAACACTCATAGTCCATTGCTACAATAGCCCTTGCATACCTACTAAGGCGTAGAAACTCTGCCTCATATTTCGCTACAGATTTGTTCTCCTAGTCAAGTTTAGGAACTCCTTCCTCCTAGCATCAACATAGCTTGCACCCACATTCTTCCCTTGAAACGAAGTTTTGAAAAACTCCCAAGTAATCTACTCAGGTTGGGTGCCCTCCTTCACCGTCAACCACCATTGATAAGCTTTTCCCTAAGCAGTGACACTGCCCTTTCAATTTTTGCTCCGGTGTGCAGTCCAAGTCAACCATTATCCTTTCTGTGGCCTCCATCTAGTATTCGGCCATGTTAGGAGCCACGCCAGTAATATCCTTAAAGACCTCAGCCCCATTAGATCGAAGTCGCTTCAAATTTCCCCCCGATTTCCAGTACCATTATTGGGCCCAACGACCCTTTCCAAAATCCTTAGCATTACTTGTGACAATGCTTCTTCTCAAGCAGTCCGATCATTCGGCCCTGTTTCAGCCACAGGTGAGGCCAGAGCCTCTCCTACTTCAATATTGAACATATGGCCCGATGCGAATGACTCAGCCCTAACACTTTCGTGACCTCAGCCGCGGCCTCTTGCACCTCTTCTAGCACTCATTATCTGTATTAAAAATTTTATGAAGTTTTAGTTAGTTCCAGTATTTACGCCGATGTCTTATAAGAGTGTTAAGTAAAGTATTATTTTCACAGTCGTAAATCCTCTATAGTTTTAGTTCCCTATGGGCTTTAGTTTTACTCTAGGCATATTCTAAAAGTAGCCCACTATCTACAGTATAACAGTTCAAAATAACTAAGTATCAAGAGAACTTACTTGGTTCGACGTTGGAGACTCGGTGTGCCACCCAGCAAGAATTTTTGAAGTATTTTACTAAAAATATTTAAAATCAATAATAAGGCCCATTTCCACAGCCCGAGCATTACAACCTGGCTCTAATACCACTAAATGTAACACCCCAAACTCGGCCAGAACGTTATGACTGAATCCAGCATGTCACATTGAAGTGTTTTTACAAAAACCTTATTTTCATTGAAAACTCTTCTTAAAGAATTTTGATTAAAAACCCAGATTATAGTTGTCTTCCAAAATGGTATGCATTTGGAAATCTGTCTTTTTGATTATAAGTTAACAAGTATTAAAAATAAAACTTTTTACCAATGAAGCTTAATTTTGAATAAAAACCATTGTTTCTAGAAAAACATGATACAAATTCAATAGAAAGTAAAGCAATCAATGTAACGATAAGAAGAGGGGGGCCTTATTACAATCCGAACTTAAAATAATCAAAATACTTAAAACTATAAAGAAAATCAGGAAAAATGAACATGTCTTCCTAGCTGGCCACCTTTGAGTCCCTCCATTCGTCCAACTGACTGCTGAGGATTTCTTGAGAAAAATATAAGAGGGAGTGAGTTTCAAAACTCAGTGTATACAACCCTCAGCAAACAAATAGCATACAAGCAATCAGTTGGGCCAAAGCCCTTGTTATAATATCAACATCTTAAACATATCATATATGCAATGTAGTAAAAACCCTCCCCAATAATCCATCCGCTACACAACATTTCCCTTCCAACCTTATACACCTGTGGGGATTTCTAAATCAACCCACCCATCCACTACACAGCATGGTAGCCCGGTTGCGGTACTACCTAATGTTGCAGCAAAACTGCTAGTCATATATTGGGCTTTAAAAGCTAACGGTGGATCTACGGTCGTCAAGTAACCATGTGACCTTCAAATTCTTCCTCCGTACCATAATTCCCACCCACATGCAACCTAGGCAGTATATCATATGAATGCAGCATGTTATACCCATAAATCCTAAGTTTAACTCATAAGGGTATTTTAGTCATTTTTACCTTTAGGGCATTTCGGTCATTTTTAAGTATTATGGATTTAGTACTTACCTGGGTCTGTTAACAAGTCCCTGTTGGCCAAAGTGAATAGATACTATGCACTAGGTAGGATTCCAGAGAAGAGGAGGTGGGTCATTGAGACCGCTTAAGTACCAAGCTCTTCCTAGATCCAACCTTAGACATGCATATTACCACACTTCAACCTTATGACTTGTCCACGGTTGCAATTATGTGTTTAGGTTTTATGTATGTTTTGGAAGTTATCAGATACTAGGCCTAAACCCATATACAAAGCCTACTAAGCCCAACTCGCTCATATGGCCCATCGGCCCAAATCACATTCATGTGACCCATTAGGCCCAATCTCTTTCATATGGCCTATTAGGCCCAAATCAAGTCCAGGTCATGTAACTTGCATGACTAATTCAATCCATACAGACAAATAAGCAATTTCGCATATCTTAACCCTAGGGCCCACATGCCCATTTACCCACTTTCTACTTTTTAGCTTTTCGGCGTTGCCGATATCGTGTGTGTGTAGTGTTTGTATACACCTGGTAGTAACGCGTCCTGCAATCCCCTTAATCACGGACCTACAATCAACATCACTTAACGATTAATCATGGGCTTAATACACACTTTATCAAAAATCGAAACCTCACCGTAACCTTATCGTGTGCGACAAGCCTTAATAGTTTTCCCTTGACCACTAATTGCGAAATTTTTCTAAATCTGCATTAATCTTTCATCATTCAAAACCAAAATAGTAAGGGACTAGTGTTCATCACGAATCACCATCATAAAATAAATATCCATTCGGCCAACTACCTAAAATTAAGGAAATACTTACCTAAACCCGAAATGTGAAGAGTAACTCGGTAGAAATCTAAAGCAAGAGATTCAATACTAATTCCCTACCCAAAACCAATTAGGAAAAGTGAGGGGAAAGAGTAATTGGTACTATCAATATTAACCAAAACAAAGAAAAAGAAATACTTACCCCCCAAAGGAGTAATCGGCCAAAGGAAGATTCGGCTATTCCAAAGGCAGACCATAAAGGAATTTCTTTTGAGAAGAGAAAGAATGATGAGCAAAGGAATTTGGGAGAAGAAGATTCGGCAATTGCAAAAGAGGAAAAAGAACTAGAAAGAAGGAGAAGAACAAAGCATTCGGTTTGGCAAAACAAGGGAAACTCTTCAAAAAGAATTTGACACCCCCTATAAATTCCCAAAGCCGTACCCCTAAAGTCCCAATTAGCGCCACTTCATCCACATCCCATCTCCTAATTTTTCTCCATGATAAGCTCTCCTATCCTCTTCCTATATTTTCTCTTCTGATCACACTCTTTAGAGTCCATCTTCACGGCACTTTTAACCTTCTAGAAGGCCAAAATTAAACTCCTAAAAATACTAAGCTACGATTCAAACCAAGAACACATAATTAACTCCTGATTACAAAATTAAGCACACATTCACATAGAAGTCGTAAAAAAAGGTTCGAGATTTTTGGGGTGTTACATTCAGAGACTGTATTGCTATAATTTTAATTTTTGGCACAAGAGTTAGGATTTGGATTAAAATAACATGTATCACCCCTTAACTGGTTCAATTGCTGAACCCAAGCAATAGGATGTTATGAGCAAATACTAAACAATTACATTTAATTACAGATCAAAATCTTAACTAAATATTATTCCATCACATAAGAACAAGTATATCCTGCAGTTAAATCAATTCGGGTTAATATTGAGCTTACAAAAACTTTAAACCAACCCGGCAACAAAAATGGATTAAATTGAAATTAAAATGTAATGATGGTAAAAATTTGCAAATAGGGGTCACACGGTCGTGTCCCCTGGCCGTGTGCGAAATCTTAGCTCATGTGTGATGGACTACACAACCGTGTCACTAAACCGTGTACAAGAGTCATACCCGTGTGAGATAGGCCACATGGTTGTGTGAGTGGGTCAGACGACCGTGTAAATCTCTGCACCCATTTTCACCAAAATCACTTAAGGTTTTACAGACCACACGACTGTGCCATGAGCCCATGTATGGAATACGACTGTGTGTTAGCTAATGTATACCTGAAACATGCCCTTTTTAAGTAAGCTATTTAACCATGAACACTTAAGCCACAAGCCATCATTTAAACCACATCTCAACTAATTCAAAAGCATTCAAATCGAACAAAATCATCATTTATATCAACCATCCTAAGTGTCTAACGAATATGTCGTAATTGGCACCTCAATCAATAATTTAAAATTCAACTAAAAGACTACATACATACCAAACCACTAAGCATTCAACGACACTTTCACTATCATCTAGTCAAGCACCAAATAACCATTCAAGCAATCTCATACTTAAGCATCAAGCTTAACAAATCATTTCAAACATGCCTAAACTTATAACTCATCTTTGTGCACCTATTATCTAGCATATCATTTAGACACCATCAAAGCAAACAAATATCCAAGTAAAACTTCTCATCAAGATACCATCTTCATGACTAACGCCATCATACGCATTTTTACATAAACATAATATCAAAATACCAAACTCACTTAAGATATAACATTTGCACAAACTTAAGATTTCTTAGGTACGTGCCACACATAACCAAGCCTTAATATGGTCAAACACGTTCCGCAAGATGACACTATAGGGGAAAAGGAAATAAGTGAGTAACCATTACAATTGCTTAGTAAATTCACAAGTATAAACCAAATAACTTACCTCCAGTTATAATTATACACAACATGCTACTTAGCTTCATAAAGTTTGCCTATCAAGGTGAGTTCAACATTTATCAAACCATATATTAACTCAATCATATAATATTTCACCTCACTTATTCAACATTTCATTACTATTCAAAAACAAATAATCATTTAAATCAATTACTATCTTAACTTATCATACAATCTATTTATCACATTTCAAATTAATGCCAAACATTGATTTTCATTTCATAATTTGAATTCTCAATTCAAATCATAGTAATTCATCTTTATACCAAATAGATATTGAATGTCAATTCAATATCAATCACTACTTTTTCCATAATACTAATTATGAATCACATTCATCAATTTATCATGTTTTCATATTGGCCCCCTGGGCTTGTATAAACGATTCTTAATATGTATATATATCATCCGATCATCATATCATCTCATTTTACAAATAGACATTTCATGTCACATTTTTCTTCTATTTCTTATCCATTTTCCATCTCAATATCGGATACCACATCTCACGTTCAATTTTAATTTTTCATGGATTTCAAATGCTTATTCATTATCATCATTTTTATCCTTTGTCTCCCTATTAACACGACTCAGACTCGGACAGATACACTGTTCCAACCAACACACCAATTTGACACTTAGTGCCTCATTGGATAAATCTGAAGCAAATAGTTGTGGTCGACGCTTATCCAATAGTTTGACACCCAATGTCTCATTAGTATAATCGAAGCAATTTGGCACCTAGTGCCTCATCGACTCGTAGTTGAAGTAACCCTGAACTCTTCTTATCTTATGGCATGCCAACTATATCTGACTCTACCCGAACAGTTAATAGGGTATTCATTTCTCAATCTATTATCAATCAACATCTCAATCAACCAAACCAAGTATTCCATACATATATCATAGCTCATCACCACATTAGTATAATTCCACATTTCAAATAATGTTTGACATTTTTTAACCTATTCAATTCAATTCTTTTCACATATAGCCAATTTAAATTGAATCAATTTAGCTTATTTTTATCAAATCATCACTTTATCACATAACATATCCTATTTCAATCGAATTCAAAGTCAATTCCTTAATTTATCGAATTATACTATCTTCAATTCTATACAATTTGTACCAAATTGTAAACGCCAAAATTTCAATTAAACATATTTAAAATTATAATTTTAAATACATAAAAATTTAACACAAACATACTGTATGAACTTACCTAATACAACCAGCAAGCAAATTTGCTTGTAGGGACTATATCGCAATTTCTCTTTTTTCTTCATTTTCCTCTATATGGTTCAATCGTTGATCTATAAAATAATTAAATTAAAATATATTATCATATTCAGTTTTATGTATATGACTTATAATTTCTATTTTACAATTTTTCCTAAACTTTTATACTTTGTTTAATATAGTCCCTAAAATCGAAACTATTAAAATTTCACATTAAGCCCCAATACACATAATCGATTCTATTTCCATCCATAATTATCCTTCAATCACTTAAAAATTACAATATTTTCATGCTAAGTTTAATATTTTTACATATTACTCATTAAATGCAAAACTAACAAAATTCACTTAACAAATTAGTCCTAAAAGACTTTCCAAGGTTCAAAATCTTCCATTTAACATCAAGAACATCCAAAAATCATCTATGATAATTTTTACAAACTTCAACACTTTGAAAAACGAATTACGAGTTAGCTGGACCTAATTGCAATGATCTCAAAAATATAAAAATCACTAAAAATAAATAAAAAAAATAGATACCATGCACACCAAATAGACTCGGCCGAAAGCTCCCCAAGGTTAGCTACAGAGTTTTGGGTTTCGAAAAAAAAAAAAAGAAATAAAGAAGATGATAGTTGTTTTATTATTTTATCTTAGTTTATCTTTTATTTAATTACCAAAATGCCATTAATTATACATATTTGTAATCTAAAATACATATGTTTACCGTCTACAATCTTGACTATGGTTAAATTGCCATAAGGATCCATTCAATTACGATTTTGCACTCAATTAACCCTTTTAAACTAATAACGATTAACTTTTACGATTTAGTCATTTTTCGTTAATTAACTATTCAAACATCAATTCATTTATACTAGAACTCCGTAAATATTTAATAAAAATATTTACGATCTTAGTCTATGAAAACGCGATCTTGATACCTCATTTTCAAAAACCACTTGAATTTCGATACGTACTACTTGTATCTTGATTAATTGGTTAATTCAATAAAATTAATTAAATCACATTTTACTATAACACTATTTTTAATTCGTAGATATTAAATAGTTAATGTTTACTAACTTACTTATTGAAATTGTGGTATCAAAACCACTGTTTTTGATACAATTATTTCCGACACCATTGACAAATGGGCTATTACATAGAATGCATGACACTTAATTTAATTCTAGGATGTTGAAATATGGTTTTTAATTATTTATGTATAAAAATCTTATTTTTATTAAATTATAACTAAGTTGAATATCATTTTTCACTGCTAGATTTAATTAAAATTGCGAGTAATAAATAAATGGAAAATTAACTAAGTTTTTCTTAAAAGTGGTCACCTTTACTTAGGAAAGTTAAACTAAATCGGTTCTGATAACTCGTGAACTTTTCTGAAAATAGACTAAGTTTTCTACTATAATAAACAGATGTTTAACATAATTGTTTTATAAACTCCGATAACTCTACTAGGCCATTTTGATGATTAATGTAATCTTTTGAATTTGGGTTTAACGTCTGGGTCGAGTTGGGGAGGTTATATAGAGACCAAACCATGAAGACCAATTGAGTTAAGAGTGAAGGCTTGAAGATTGGTTACGTGTAGTTCAAGTTTGGTTACTTGCAGAACAAGTAAAAGCACTTTCTATAGTTGAAGACTTTAAATTACACCAAGATTTTATGGAAGCATTATTCTAAGTTGATTTTTATCTTTAATTTATAGAAAAGTGATTAGACTATAATTCTTATGTAAACAAAACTTAAGTAGTATATAAACTTAAGTTTTGTCTAGGTTAAAAAGATACCGAGAGTTAACTAAGAGATTGAGAGAATACAAATTTGTTCAAGATAAAAATGATTTATGTGTGTATTGTTTTTTGTAAGCAACTAAGAGAATCTCTTTTATTACAAAATTAAACTTTCAAGGGGAGGTTTAGTGGGAGAGTGGTCTAATCTTTATACAACAGTCATATCCCTAAATTGGCGAGGGTTAGATCAATTTTAGGACTTAAATCGTTCCATGCCCATTTAGATATTTGGGATTCAATCCCACCATTTTAGCTCTGATTTGTTTGATGATTCGACGTTGGCAAGCGATAGATGTTAGGATGGGTGTATGAGGAGGATCTGATGGCCGGAGTTAGTTTTATGTCCGTTGCTTTCTGGATTCATTGTTATGATTTCGATACATTTCAATGATAATGATATTTTTGCTGTAAAAAAAATCAATACCACTCACTATAGTGCATTACAATAGTTAAATAATCAAATCAAACTTCTTATATATAACTGATAGACGGTGCCACGAGAGCGACTTAAGTGAATGCTTTTCACCAACCTCATTCTCCACCTGTCATTGAGGACTTATCTTCCCCAATTAGTTCACGCCTCTTCATTCAATCATCAACCACCAAAAACTATTTCATTCACTACGAATGCAATTTAAATTTTACATACTGCGGTCCCCGCTTATGCTGGGGTCTATATTTTACTTCTATGAAATTTTAGTTAATTAAATTTTATTAAATAATATTTTTATTCAAATTAATATTTTGAAATATTATTTATATTAATATGTTATATTTCTTGATTATAAAAATATATTTATTATAAGTTTTGAACAAGTATAAATATAAGTTAACATGTTAATTAACGTCTAGATAATCACTTTAAATAAATCATTTAACAATTAAAAGTAATATAAATAAAATAATTTTCTCTTGCAAGTTGGATGTTTTACCCGTAAGTAGACAACCAAATCCTTTAAAATCGTCATTTAAAAACAAAAGCAATAATAAGAAAAAGAAAAAAGAAATTTCTCTTGAATCCAGAAGCTACATTGGCATGCAAGTATTTGGATTAGAATTCTTTATGGTTCGGGCTGGTATGATGGATGCAAATTTTTTAACTTTTAAATTTTTACTTAAATTTACCTCAAATAAAAAATATTAAATTTGAACCCGTCATGATTTACCCGTATTAATTTTTTATATAAAACAAATTTAAAAAATGTAATACATCTAATACATTAAAAGCATTAAAATAAATATTTCTTAACAAAATAAAAATACATTAAAAAAGTCTTTATACTTAAATAACACTAAAATGATTGCAACTTAACAAGTAAATATCTCTAAAATAGTAAAAAATTAACAATAAAATAAGAATTATATAATATCTAAACAATGCAACAAAATAGTAATAATATAATAACAAAATACTAACAAAACAACAGCAAAAAAGAAGAAGATAAATTCGAATTAGGCCAAGATGGATTGGGCCAAAAAAACTTATCTAAGGCCCAATCCATTTGAAAAATCAGCCTTAATTATTTTTTCAAGTTCATTTCTCAAGTTTATATTTTTTACTATGATCAGATCTAGTTTAGATCAAACTTTCCAAATATATCATTTAAACTTAAAATAAAATAATCACTAATATTGTTTTATATGCAAATTTTAATCTATTTAAATACTAAAAAACCCGGTATAAGTGCTTAAAAAATTATAAAAATACAATTAAAAAATATAAGTAAATATGAATACATGAACATATACAAATATTTAGTAAAAAAATACAAAATATTTAACACAATCTCAAAAAAAAAAAAAAAAAACCTATAGATATGACAATTTTTATTGGATGATAAATTCCCTTTTATGTAAAGGGTCTTTCTTATTACTAAAGGGGCTGTTTGTACTCCAAAAATTAGAACTCATCGAAAAAAATAAGAGAAGACAAATGTTGAACTCTTCGTTAATCACTTTTACAGTGTTCTGCTACAGTAGAACAATGTTTTCTCTTTTTATATATGTTAATTGATAGATATACATATACATATTTATTTTTAACAAAAGACTGTTGAATTTCATTTAATCAGACAATAAAATTATAAATACAAAAGCTTTGCTATCACATTTTTATTGGCCCTCTACCCCTGAGAGAACTCGAAATCGGTACAAAATTTTTTTTAAAATAACTTAAAATCAAAACCACTAGAAAAAAAAATAAAAGCCATGCAAAACTCAAAAAAAAAAAAAAAAAAAAACCGTAGATATGGGAAATTGCAATTTCCTTATTCCACTCCTTCATTTTAATTTGTTCATCAGTTGAGGACTCATCTTGAAATTCTTTTCCTCCTTTCTTTTAATCTTGGATTAGTTTTGAAACTAGAAAATCACCTCAGTAGGTCTAAACTCGTCAGAGTCACAAATCTTATTTCCTCCGACACAATAAGTCCTCAAGCTTTCTCATCCCCGTCCTGATACTTTGATTCGGTCCCAAACAATTTCTTCTACCCTTATCGGCACTTCCTCTATCCAATACCTAGGGGAATTCAGAAGTCTTCCTTCAATTGCTAAGACGTAGGTTCCGTTATTAGCAAATCTAGGTACAAATCTGAAGCTAATGACTTCAAATCTTTTTTTCCCTCTGCTTTATCTCTTTTACCAAGCCTTCGATGATCGATTTATCCTCTTTTGTTGGTTGTGTTTTTTTTTATGACTGTTAGGGAATCCCCTTCCACCATACATTTTCGAAAACCTAATTCCTCCGTAACAATAAACACTTGCAAGCATGCCCGTGCTTTCATCGTGGTTGGGTCTATTACGTTCATTTAGGTGAGTGATTGCCATAATTAATCCTTCTTTATTCCTAAATAGAATCCTTGTGACTGAGGTATCTAAATGTTGTTGAAATAAAGCATCAAAATTGGCCTTTATCGTGTCCTTCTGGTGGTTCCCAACTGTAGGTTGCTTGGTTTTGCATTGTAGTTATGATGTTTTCCAAACTGCAGATTTCTGTATTGTAACCTTTAATGAAGGTTATCAATCCATGCACAATTTGTCCTGCTTCTTCATGGTAAAATTATTCCTATTATACCACAAAGCTCAAAATGTAATGGCTATCCAACTACACTTTATTTGACTACATGTTAAGTGCTTATTTGCTTTGAGGAATTAATTATGGGGTCCTTATGTGGCAAATTGGCCATTAACTAATGGCATGACCGATTTTTTGCTTGAAACATAAGGTTTTCTAATTAAAATTATAAGGCTAATTTAGTAATTATATTAATAAAGTTAATATAATAAAAACAAAGCTAAAAATAAGCCATGCATAAGTGTTCATCCATCGAAAATTAAGAAAAGAAAAAGGGTTTTTAGTTTCCATGATATTCGACCATTGAAGTGCTTAATTAAGGTATGCTTTGGTTTCGATTTTTGATAATTTCTACGTTTTCGTGATCATTGCTTCGAATACTATCTAGCCCATGCCTTAATTTTGTAAATTGATGATGATTTTGAAATGTGCCATTGATGATTTTGCAAGCTTTGTGATGTTTGAGGATGAAATATGAAAGATATGTGATATATTAACATAGTTTGTCTTTGAATTTTTGGTGAATTTGAGTAATTTGGATTAAATTATGAAAATAATAAATTGAGGGACTAAAATGTAAAATAAATGAAATGTATGAACTTATATGAGCATGGGTAACATTCGACCTAAGCATGATGTGTGTAAATTTTGTGTATTTTGTGATTTTATGAAATAGGGACTAAAATGTCAAAATATGAAAATGTGAGGGCTAAATTGTAAATTGCCCTAAATATGTTTTTTTTGGATTGAATTGAATGATTTGGTGAATAAATGGATTAAATTTGAATATGTGTAAATCAAGAACCGAAGAAAAAGAAAATTAGATCGAGGAAAGTCGAAAGTAATTGAATAGCCGTTCGTTTCCGTTCTTCCCGTATGAGGTAAGTCTATATACAAATAAATTTATTTGAATTGGTTTATTTATGCATCTATGCAATTTAGATTGTGATGAATGTGTTTGAGATGATATATACATGAAATCCGAGGAAGCATCGACAACAGGTCAATATCCGAAAAGTCCCGTACGAACCTAGGAATAGATAGGATTACATATGTCATGACATAGGTTTTCGATATGTGATATCGTGTAAGATCACATCTGGGATGTTGGCATCGATTTAAGAGTTACGTGTAAGACCATGTCTGGGACATTGGCTTCGTATTTGATTCGTGTAAGACCTTGCCTGGGATAGTGGCATCGATATTTGGTTACATGTAAGAACACATCTAGGACGTTGGCATTGTATGACTATTCCGAGTATTCCGAGTATCCTATTTGATTCTGAATGGTTCAACGGGCAATTCTGAGAAACGAAAGACTATATGGAATGTATAATTGAATCAGATACGTTTGAAATGTACACTATGTATGAGTATCAAAGGTAAGTATATATATGAACTTACCAAGGTGATATATGCATGATTGTGTTATGAGCAAAAGTGATATTTTGAGTTATAAGTTGTGGGTAAGCAATGGCTAAACAAATGAGCTAAAGAAAATCTTATGAATTTGCATTTGAGAAACATTAATGTTATTGTATTAATATGATTATGTGCATTTTATGTTAAGTTTATTTGTATATGGCTCACTAAGCTTTTGAAAGCTTACTTTGTGTGTGTTTGCTTTGTTTTATAGATTGTTAAAGCTACAAAAGGCTTCGGGATCGTCGTGGATCATCATCACACTATCCAATCACATTTTGGTACCTTATGATCATGTATATATTAAGTATGGCATGTATAGTCAAGTTGGAAGGGATTATGTTTGAGATGTGTGTATAGCCATGTGATATGGCTATCTAATTGTAAGTTATGTGAATGAGTAGTCATGTTATATGATGCATATTTTGGTAAGTTATGATGGCTATTGAGATGACCAAAATTATGATATGTTTATTAAGAAAAGTTGGTATTTTATTGATGAGAAGATGTTATATTATGATGTTAAGATTGTGGATAAAACTTGTATAGAAATGCTTGTGATCTAATTGAGATAAATGGTACCTAAGATGGTGTGTTTGTGATGTTTATGAATGGGTAGAAATGATGTACAATTTGGTATGTTTTGGTTGCCATTGGTGTATGAAATGATACCTGTATGTGCTTGTAGGGATAACCCAAAGTGTGAGTGGCAATTTGGCCTTGCGAATGGCCTATAATTGCCTACACGGTTGAGCACACGGGCGTGTGGCTTGACCGTGTCCCTCATGATTGCATTTCAAAACAAGTCAGACTCGACCGCGGGCTAGACACACAGAGCGAGTGACTGATCTGTGGTGCAAGTCAGTAGCGACCACGAGTGAGGCACACTGGCGTGTCCACGGCCATGTGGACAAGTCAGTATGTATGCCCTGTTTTGACATGGCTTAGACACACGGGCGTGTCTCAGGCCCTGCCTACACGGGCGTGTGACCTCTGTAGCTTTGAAAAATTTCTAAATTTCCAAAAATTTCAGTATGTGTTTGGTTTAGTCCGGCCCTTTCTAAAGCATGTTTAAGGTCTCGTAGACCTAATTAAGGGACACTTTGATTTGATTTATTGAATTATGATATGAAATGTCCGTAAAAGGTTCTTATTTTTTTGATAATGCCTTTAACCCTAGACCGACAATGGTTACGGGTTAGGGGTGTTACAATTTGATTGGTATCAGAGCTACGATTTAGTCTATTCTCAGACTAACGTAGCGTGAGAGAGTCTAGCTATACATGCGATATATATGAAATGTGAAAGTGTGATGAATTCTGACGTGAAAAATGTGTTTTTCGTATAGTAATGGATCTCGAAAGAGCTGTAACTAATGATGTTGAAAGTAATGCGCTTGCTCCCGCTCAAGGGACAGTGCCATTTGATTCGAGACGGGCTACTAGTGGCTAAGAGGGAGAGGCTAAACAAGCTTTCTTCCAAATGATGAATGAGTGGTTCACTCATTACATAAGAACTAATCCGGCTATTTCACAACCTTTGCCCCCTCCTAATCCTCCTCAGACATCTATTATACCTCCGGTTATGAACTTGAATCTGTTGAATAAACCTCTAGTCGACAAAATTCGTAAGTATGGGGCTGAAGAGTTCAGGGCCAGTAGTGATGACGATGCTGAGAAAGTTGAGTTTTGGCTCTAGAATACAATCCGAGTATTTGATGAAATGTCATTGACTCCTGATGAATGCATAAAATTTGTTGTTTCCTTGTTACGAGATGTAGCTTATCAGTGGTGGAAGACTTTAATTTTCGTTGTTCCGAAAGAACGGGTTACATGGTATTTCTTTCAGTCTAAGTTCTGGAAGAAATACATCAGCCAGATATTTATAGATCAAAAATGGAAAGAGTTTCTGGAATTGAAACAAGGTCGCATGTCTTTCACTGAATATGAACGAAAGTTTGTGAGACTAAGCCAATATGCTCGGGAATGTGTTTCAACTGAAGTAATAATGTGTAAACGGTTTGAAGACGGCCTAAATGAAGATATCTGATTTCTAGTTGGGATTTTGGAAATAAAAGAGTTTGTAGTGCTTGTTGATCGAGCATGTAAAGCTGAAGCACTTGGGAAAGATAAAAGAAAAGTTGAGACAAAAGCTAGAAATACGAGAAAGTGATTTTCGAGTAAATCATTTTAGTCTGCTTCAAAAAAATTTAGAGATGAGCATAGCCGCTCAAAGGTTAATGTGGGACATTCAAACAGAGACCGTGCTAGATCGCAGTCGAATTTCAAAACTCCAGCTACTTCGATGGCTAGTGTTGGAAATGTCTGATCCGAGAGACCTGAATGTAAGCATTGTGGTAAAAGAAATCGGGAAGTTGTAGGTTGAATGATCGAGCCTATTTCAGATGCGGATCGTTAGACCATTTCATCTGAGACTGCCCAGAGTCTGCTGAACAAGAGATTGTACAGAATCTGAGATCTGATAATGTTTCAGCTAGAGGTAGACCTTCTCGAAATACAAGGAATGTTAGTTGTAGTCAGAGAGCTATGAAAGACTCAGTTGTGAGATCTGAAGCTAGAACGCCTACTAGAGCTTATGCCATCCAAGCCTGTGAGGAAGCTTTATCTCCAGATGTTATTACGGGTACATTTACTTTTTATGATACTTTTATGATTGCATTGATAGACCCAGGATCTACTCATTCGTATGTATGATGAACTTAGTATCCAGTAAGACGTTTCCTGTAGAGTCTACTGAATTTATTATTAGAGTATTGAACCCTTTAGGTAAATTTGTTTTAGTTGATAAAGTGTACAAGAACTGTCCATTGATGTTTCGAGATATCTGTTTTTCATTGATCTGATGCTATTACCTTTTGATGAGTTCGATATAATTTTGGGTATGGACTGGTTAACATTGCATGATTCTATTGTGAATTGCAAAAGAAAGACTATTGATTTGAGATGCTAGAATGATGAAATAGTTCAGATTGAGTCTAATGATTTGAATGGATTACCGGCTGTGATATTAGTGATGAAAGCTCAGAGTTATGTGAAAAAGGGTTATGAAGCTTATTTTGCCTATGTAATTGATTCAAAAGTGACTGAAAAGAAAGTAGAATCAGTGCCAGTTGTCTGTGAATTCCCTGACGTATTTCTTGAAGAATTATCGGGATTACCTCTGATATGTGAAGTTGAATTTGGTATTGATTTGTTATCGGGAACGACACCTATTTCAATAGCTCCGTATAGAATGGCACCAATAGAGTTGAAAGAGTTGAAGTCTCAATTTCAAGAGTTGGTAGAAGAGGATTTGCAAGACTGAATTTCTCACTTTGGGGTGCTCCCGTTCTATTTGTGAAAAAGAAAGATGAAAAGATGAGAATGTGCATTGATTTCCGTCAATTGGCTAAAGTGACTATCAAGAATAAATATCCTCTGCCCGGAATTGTTGATTTTTTTGATCAGCTTAAAGGAGCCACCATGTTTTCAAAGATAGATCTGAGATCGGGGTATTATCAGTTGTGAGTAAAAGATTTAGATATTTCAAAAACTGCTTTCAGAACAAGGTACGGGCATTATGAGTTTTTAGTTATGCCTTTCAGACTAATGAATGCCCCTGCTGTCTTTATGGATTTGATGAACATAATTTTCAGACTGTATTTAAATCGATTTTTTGTTTTATTCATTGCCGACATTTTGATTTATTCGCGTGATGAAACTGAACATGCTAAACATCTAAGAATTGTGTTACAAACTCTGCGAGATAAGCAATTGTATGCAAAATTTAGTAAATGTAAACTATGGTTGCATGAAGTCAATTTTTTGGGACATATTGTGTCAACATCTGGTATACGGGTTGATCCAAGCAATACATCACCTATTTTGGAATGGAAGCCTCCGAAGAATGTGTTTGAAGTTTGCAGTTTTTTGGGACTTGTTGGTTATTATCGAAGGTTCGTAAAAGGCTTTTCGATGATTTCTACTCCATTAACTAGATTGCTTCAGAAAGATATGAAATTTGAATGGTCTGATAAATGTCACAAAAGCTTTGATCAGTTGAAAGCCCTTTTGACTGAAGCTCCAGTTTTGGTACAAACGAAATTGGGTAAAGAATTCGTGATTTATAGTGATGCTTCATTGAATGGTCTGGGATGTGTTTTGATGCAGGAAGGCAAAGTTATAGCTTATGCCTCGAGACAACTAAAGCCGCATGAAAAGAATTATCCGATGCACGACCTTGAATTAGCTGCGATTTTATTTGCCCTAAAGATTTGGCATCATTATCTATTCGTGAAAAATGTCATGTATTTTCGGATCATAAAAGGCTGAAATATTTGATGACCCAGAGAGACTTGAATCTGCGATAGAGAAGATGGTTAGAGCTATTGAAAGACTACGAGCTTGTGATAGATTATCATCCGGGTAAAACAATTGTTGTTGCTGATGCATTGAGTCGTAAATCACTATTTTCATTACATGAGATGAATGCTCATTTAGACTTGTCTGATGATAGTTCAGCTTTAGCTGAGTTGAAAGCGAAATCGTTGTTCTTACAGCAAATATGTGATGTTCAGAAAATTGATAATGAAATGTTAGCAAAATGAGCTCAGTGTGATTCAAACTCTGACTCTGAATTTAGAGTTGATGTTGATGATTGTTTGAGATTTTGAGATCGGATTTGTGAAACACCCCACACCCGGCCCACGAGCCTGAACCGGATCTGGTATGTTCTTAAAGTGAACCAATTTCAAAATCATTCGTTACTTAGAGAAAATTCGTAAGATTTTTAGAAAATGTTGTTGTGGATTGGGCTTAGATTGGAAACCCATTTTATTAAACTTGTAAATCCAATTTGATTTATTACGTCCAAAATAGTTCTTAGCACAATATTTAAAAGTAAAGTAAAAATAAAGAATAATCCACTGGGCCTTATGGCCTTATTACATCAAATAAAACCCAAAAGAAATATAATTAAGGGTACCAAATAGAAATAATGTCCAAATAAAATAAAATCTCCAAATGTAGCATGGCCACCTCAAGGTCCACCGCCCGGTCAAATCAACGCTCATCACCGAAAATAATTCCCACAATGGGTGAGTCAATGACTCAATGTGCACACAATACTAACATTCAACAATTCGGGCATTCATGTTCAAATCATCGATCCATATAAAATGAAATTATGATGCCACCCAAACCCAATCCTAATGGTCCATCCGCTACACACCACCGTACACGCCATTCACACCGTGGGGACTACTAAGTCAACCTCCATCCGCTACACACCATCGAAGGTAGTCATTTGCAATCGACGTGCTCATCGCCTATATACGTTGTGTCATTAGACACTATAGTCAAATTATACGTTGTGTCATTAGACACTATATTCAAATATTGTAACCGGTTACCAAAATTCCATAATGTGACCGTAGTCAACATATTTCGTTGGTGAGACCGAAGTCAACACCTTCGTTGGTGAGACCGAAGTCAACACCTACTCTCCCCCTTTCACATAAATCCCGAATGCCCCAAAAAAATATATATATTGTGCATAACTTAATTTCATGTTCATATACATATATTCGCATGTTATAAAATAACATATTTTACAATCCTATCAGAAGTAGGAAACGTACCTGGGTACTTTTTACCACATTTGTGGTACTTAGCCACATTCACATTCTTATACATATTCATATATTAAAGTAATAGCCATATGAAATATCGAAGGTTAGTAAGGGTACACACCTGATTTGCTTAAAAAGGTTCTTTGAGATCTCGAAAACCCCGATCTAACTTTAGATCTATTAACTCCTATATTCGGCCATCATGTAATACACATTAATAAACCTATTTGGCTTAAAACAAAACCAAATCCTAGTAGGATTTGTAAAAGACTCACCTTTGCCGATTTGGTGTTTATACAATTCAAAAAACTTGGTTTTTCCTTTACGATATTCGCCAACCTTAAATCTCAATATGGGTTAGTTTTCGGCTTTTTAATAATTAAGGATTTGATCAAAGTAATCACACAAGCCTTGGCCGAATGTGTCTCACCTTAATTTCCTTGAATCCAAAATCCCAAAAACTCTTCCTTTGATATTCAACCAAGAGACATAAAAGGGGTTATTTTCTTAAATCTTGATTGAACGAATTAAAAGAATAAGAACTAATTGTTCTTACCTTAGATCCTTGATCTTTATATTCGGTAATTGTGGAAACCTGAGATCCCTTGTATATTCGGCCATGATCAAGAATAAGGATTAGGCCTTTTACTTTCGACAACTAGAAAAGAAAGAGAGGAAATTGAATGACTTATCCTTACCTTGATGCCTTTAATCAATTGCTTCCTTGTCTTGAGTTACGAGATCCGGCTATGGAGATTTAACGAGATCAAAGAGAAGGGTTTTGACTTAACAATGACAAAGGAGAGGAGAAGAAAAGATGGAGTCCTTGCTTAGGAGAAATTTCGGCAAAGAGAATAGGGGCTAGGGAATTTTCGGCACACAAATGAAAAGATGAGAGAAAAGTCTCCAACTCTCCTCCTTTAACTGAAATTGCTATGCCAAGAGTCCTTGACTTGGCCACTACTTCCCCACAAGTGATAATATTATCATTTAATTATCACAAGTATTTAATTCATCCTATATCTCCTCAATTATCTTATTAAAAAAATTCTTATTTATCACTCATTAATCAAGTTTTAACCAAATAAAACTCCTCCTTACTAGGATTAGGTGCCGTCCACCCTTAGCCTTGGAAGCCAAAATAAAACCTTCAATTTTTGCTTTCCAAGTGACTCGAACTCAGGTCATTTCCATAAGCCTTAAGTGACACTTTCAGTCCACTTTTTTAAGCCCGATTGTGTGTCAAATCTCACCAACTTTTTCTTTTAAGGCCCTCTTGCCCTTATTTCCTATTTTGGACTTGAAAATTTGTCATTCCGGCCTTATTTCTAAGTTTCCTAAAATTTTGATCGGCTCAGTAACTTGCCATTTTCTTACATCTTGAGTTTCCTAAATGTTCGGGTTTCCAAAATGTTCGTGTTTCCAAAATGTTCAAGTTTCCAAAATGTTCAGGTTTCCAAAATGTTCAGGTTTCCAAAATGTTCAGGTTTCCAAAATGTTCAGGTTTCCAAAATGTTTACTTTCCTAATTTACTTAGGTTTCCAAAATGTTCACTTTCCTAATTTGCTTAGGTTTCCAAAAATGGTCATTTTCCTATTTCCAACATAACATTTCCATACATTCTTGGTTTCCAAAAATCATTCCAAATTTATTCCAAAACACATAAAAGATGTCTTTTTGTGCAATTAGGCCAAAATGCATAGGCCCTTTTCGGGATGTTACGCTTCTACCCCTTAAAAATAATTTCGTCCTCGAAATTACTTACTATCGTTCATCCGCATATCTAACTCACTACACTACGCTATTGTCACAAGACTCGATCTTAAAGAACTATCATACTTTCTAGGCACATTCTCTAAGTTCACAATCAAGGTTCCATATACTTCATTAGCAACATAAGATCGAACTAATCTTATAGCGAGTAAAGTATTGAAGTATAATCCATAAATAAGAAACTTACTCATTGTCTCGTCAGCGCGTCACTATCCTCGCGATGACGGCATAAACCGACCTTGGCGCCTTGCTTCGAACCTTCAACACCTCCGCTTGGTGCTCCACGACCTCGGCCGAACCATTACCTCTGTTATTCAACCTCGACCTCGTTGAGGTCTTGTCTCTCCCTACCGGCTGATTAGCATCTTTGAGTTCTTTGTTGTTTGTCATCCGATATTTTGGGCAGTCCTTGAACATATGGTCCTTGGACCCACACTTAAGACATGCTCCTGTCTTTCTCCAACACTCACTTAAATGCTTCTTTCACAATGCTCACAAGGATGATATCGCCTCTAGTACCAACTTGTCGATCCTTTGGCCCATCGTTCTAGGCCTCTTATTCCCGATGATCCGGACAATCCAAAACCTCTTTTCGACCTATTTCGATCGGTGTTCGCTTGATGAATCCTTAATTCCCTCGTCCACTTTAGCCTTATCCACCAAAGCAGAGAATTCTCGCTCTTGATGCGGTGCTATCAACAGTCTCAGATCGCTCCTCAGTTCGTCCTCAAAACGGACACAGCGTTCATACTCAGTTGCCACTACCCCTCGAGCATAGCGGCTCAATCTCAAGAATTTCGCCTCATATTCTGCGATAGACTTACTCCCTTGTACCAACCCTAGAAAAGCCTTCCTTTGTTCATCAGATACCGGTTCCCATACTTCTTTTGAAAGGCCTCTTTAACATACTCCCGTGTCAAATTTTCAAATGTAGTACCATCACGAGCGGTTAACCACCATCGATATGCTTCATCGCGTAACAACGCCACCATCCCTTTCAACTTTTCCTCCGAGTCGGTCAAGCTCATCCATGATACGCTCCGTTGCTTCCACCAAGATTACTCACCAGACTTGGGTGCCACATTAGATACTCTTGAAACATTTCCGCTCCATTAGCTCGGAGCCGTTCAGTACCGACTTTCGGTTTCTGAATTTCCACCGCACTCGCCACCAATTCCAAAACTTCGCGGACTGACTGCGACACGACATCTTCCCCGTCGAGCTCGCTTGCTCAACATTAACAGCTGGGGGTGGTGGTGGCGGTGGCATTTCATTGTCGGACCCTTGACCCGACCTAACGGGTTCCAACACGGTCATCCTTCCTCTTCCTCGACCACGATGACCACGTCCTCTAGAGCTCATTTTCTAACGTCGAGATCTGATTAAGAAATTTTTATGAATTAGTCATTGTTCCACTTATTTACCAGCGAAGGAGTTTTATGAAAAGGGATTTAAGAGTGGTTCTTTCGTATCATACAAACACACAGTCTTTTCCATTCATTCATTCATCCATCAAACAAGTATGAACTTCCGTTCATTCAGAGAAACGTTGTAGTTTTTGTTGTTGTTGTTGTTGTTTTCCACTACCCGGGGGTATTTTCGTGATTTTGTCCTACAGGGGTATTTTCGTAATTTTTCAGAAGAAAAACGTTCCTTGGTGTTTTTGTCAAAAATTATTTTGAAAATTTTTTTTTGAGTCTCGAGGTAATTTGGAAAAATTTTGAAATCCAGGGGTATTTCGATAATTTTCGACCTCAGGGGTATCTTGGTAATTTTTCTCAAATCAGGGTAAATTTGTAAAATTTTATAAGTCAAGGAGATTTCAAAGTTGTAAAACTTTGAGGGATCTTTTTGAAAATTGTTCCTTCGAAAAATGGGGATGTTGCAAAAATTTTAGAAATTAGGGTCATTTTGGTAATTTTGTAAGTTAGGGGCAATTTTGTAATTTTTTTTTCAAAATCAAGGTATTTTGATGTTTTACAAATTAGGGTGTTTGATGTTTATAAAATAATGAAATTTTTGGAAAAGCTGTTGAGTAGTTGAACATATTTTATAAACCAAGGGCATTTTGGTAATTTCACCCTAAGGGCATTTTGTAATTTTAAGAAATCAAGAGTTTTTCGAAAATGTTGTAAAATAATTTTCTCGATTTAAAAGAAAGTTTTAAAAGTTTGAAAAACTAGGGTTTGTTGTTTTGTTCTCTCTTTTTTTTTTAAAACATGGCTAGTTCCTTTCGGGTTTTAGTCATTATGTTTAGCCTATGACCGAGCCCTCTTGGTCGGGGTGAACAAAAGTGCACACACTGCAGGATTCGTGTGGAGAGGAGGTGAGTCACGCGGACTACTTAAATACCAAGCTCCCACCAAACCATTCCTAGACATGCGCATGAGAGGTTGCCACACCACCGAGCCCTCCGAGTTAGGGTGAACCGAAGCTACGCACTGTAAGATTCTGCGAAGAGGAGGTGAGTCACTAGGACCGCTAAGTACCAAGCTCTTCCGGATCCAATCCTAGACATGCGTCTGAGGGTTACCACACCCTAGCTCAATGACTTAGCCATAGGTTTGTTTAGTGCCTTAAGTCTTATGTATTTGTGTTTGAGTAGTCTAATCCTGGGGTTCAAGTTCCTATCATCTATTCTACGTTCCATGTCTTTTCTACCCTTATACAGTTCATATATCATGTAATCACACATATAGTTAGGGTACTTACCGGTGGACTTGAATCAAGACTTAGGGGCCATGCCAGAAGCCTGCTTATTTTCAAAGAAAATTCATTTGGCTCGCTTTGAAAAAGTTTTGGGCCTTAGCCAACAGGCCGAGAGTTTAAAACTGGGCTCTGATACCAAATTGAAACACCCCACACCCGGCCTACGAGCCTGAACCGGATCTGGTATGTTCTTAAAGTGAACCGATTTCAAAATCATTCGTTACTTAGAGAAAATTCGTAAGATTTTTAGAAAATGTTGTTGTGGATTGGGCTTAGATTGGAAACCCATTTTATTAAACTTGTAAATCCAATTTGATTTATTACGTCCAAAATAGTTCTTAGCACAATATTTAAAAGTAAAGTAAAAAATAATCCAGAATAATCCATCGGGCCTTATGGCCTTATTACATCAAATAAAACCCAAAAGAAATATAATTAAGGGTACCAAATGAAATAATGTCCAAATAAAATAAAATCTCCAAATGTAGCATGGCCACCTCAAGGTCCACCGGCCGATCATCCTTTGCTCATCACCGAAAATAATTCCCACAATGGGGTGAGTCAAGACTCAATGTGCACACAATACTAACATTCAACAATTCAGCATTCATGTTCAAATCATCGATCCATATAAAATGAAATTATGATGCAACCCAAACCCAATCCTAATGGTCCATCCGCTACACACCACCGTACACGCCATTCACACCGTGGGGACTACTAAGTCAACCCTCCATCCGCTACACACCATCGAAGGCGTCATTGCGGACGTGTGCTCATCGCCCATATACGTTGTGTCATTAGACACTATAGTCAAATTATACGTTGTGTCATTAGACACTATATTCAAATATTGTAACCGGTTACCAAAATTTCGCAATGTGACCATAGTCAACATATTTCGTTGGTGAGACAAAGTCAACACCTCAACTCCTCCCCCCCTTTCACATAAATCCCGAATGCCCCAAAAAATATATATATTGTGCATAACTTAATTTCATGTTCATATACATATATTCACATGTTATAAAATAACATATTTTACAATCCTATCAAGTAAGAAACGTGCACAGGTACTTTTTACCACATTTGTGGTACTTAGCCACATTCACATTCTTATACATATTCATATATTAAAGAAATAGCCATATGAAATATCGAAGGTTAGTAAGGGTACACACCTGATTTGCTTAAAAAGGTTCCTTGAGATCTCGAAAACCCCGATCTAACTTTAGATCTATTAATTCCTATATTCGGCCATCATGTAATACACATTAATAAACCTATTTGGCTTAAAACAAAACCAAATCCTAGTAGGATTTGTAAAAAGACTCACCTTTGCCGATTTGGTGTTTATACAATTCCCGAAAACTTGGTTTTTCCTTATCTGATATTCGGCCAACCTTAAATCTCAATATGGGTTAGTTTTCGCTTTTTAATAATTAAAGAATTGATCAAAGTAATCACACAAGCCTTGGCGAATGTGTCTCACCTTAATTTCCTTGAATCCAAAATCCAAAACTCTTCCTTTGATATTCACCAAGAGACATAAAAGGGGTTATTTTCTTAAATCTTGATTAAACGAATTAAAAGAACAAGAACTAATTGTTCTTACCTTAGATCCTTGATCTTTATATTCGGTAATTGTGGAAACCTGAGATCCCTTGTATATTCGGCCATGATCAAGAATAAGGATTAGGCCTTTTACTTTCGGCAACTAGAAAAGAAAGAGAGGAAATTGAATGACTTATCCTTACCTTGATGCCTTTAATCAATTGCTTCCTTGTCTTGAGTTACAGAGATCCGGCTATGGAGATTTAACAGAGATCAAAAGAGAAGGGTTTTGACTTAACAATGACAAAGGAGAGGAGAAGAAAAGATGGAGTCCTTGCTTAGGAGAAATTTCGCAAAGAGAATAGGGCTAGGGAATTTTCGCACACAAATGAAAAGATGAGAGAAAAGTCTCCAACTCTCCTCCTTTAACTGAAATTGCTATGCCAAGAGTCCTTGACTTGGCCACTACTTCCCCACAAGTGATAATATTATCATTTAATTATCACAAGTATTTAATTCATCCTATATCTCCTCAATTATCTTATTAAAAGAAAATTCTTATTTATCACTCATTAATCAAGTTTTAACTGAAATAAAACTCCTCCCTTACTAGGATTAGGTGCCATCCACCCTTAGCCTTGGAAGCCAAAATAAAACCTTCAATTTTTGCTTTCCAAGTGACTCAAACTCAGGTCATTTCCATAAGCCTTAAGTGACACCTTCAGTCCAGTTTTCCAAGCCCGATTGTGTGTCAAATCTCACCAACTTTTTCTTTTAAGGCCCTCTTGCCCTTATTTCCTATTTTGGACTTGAAAATTTATCATTCCGGCCTTATTTCTAAGTTTCCTAAAATTTTTGATCGGCTCAGAACTTGCCATTTTTCTTACATCTTCCAAAATGTTTCCAAAATGTTCGTGTTTCCAAAATGTTCGTGTTTCCAAAATGTTCGTCCAAAATGTTCGTGTTTCCAAAATGTTCACTTTCCTAATTTACTTAGGTTTCCAAAATGTTCACTTTCCTAATTTGCTTAGGTTTCCAAAAATGGTCATTTTCCTATTTCCAACATAACATTTCCATACATTCTTGGTTTCCAAAAATCATTCCAAATTTATTCCAAAACACATAAAAGATGTCTTTTTGTACAATTAGGCCAAAATGCATAGGCCCTTTTCAGGATGTTACAATTTGTGTTCCGAGGAATCCAGAGTTGATTCAGTTAATTTTAAAAGAAGCACATAATAGTCACCTATCTATTCATCTGGGAAGTACAAAGATGTACCATGATTTGAAGCAACACTATTAGTGGTCTAGCATGAAAAGAGATATATCTGACTTTGTATTGAAATGTTTAGTTTGTCAGCAAGTTAAAGCTAAACATCAAGTTCCATCTGGTTTGTTACAACAGATAATGATTCCCGAGTGGAAATGGGACAGAATGACAATGGATTTTGTTTCAGGGTTACCTTTGACTCTGAGAAAGAAAGATGCAATTTGGGTCGTAGTTGATCAATTGACGAAGTCAGCCCATTTTATTTCGGTACGATCTGATTACACACTTGATAAGTTAGCTGAGCTTTACATTTATGATGTTGTGAGATTGCATGGAGTGCTACTGCCTATTGTGTCTGACAGAGATCCGAGATTTACTTCACGATTCTAGAGGAAATTGCAAGAAGCCTTAGGTACTAAATTGCATCTTAGTACTACTTTTCACCTACAGACGGATGGTCAATCTGAGCGGATCATTCATATTCTTGAGGATATATTGAGATGTTGCATTCTTGACTTTAATGGTACGTGGAAGCAATATTTGCCATTGATTGAATTTGCATACAATAATAGTTTTCAGTCGATCATCAAAATGGCACCTTATGAGGCTTTGTATGGACACAAATGTCGAACACCTCTGTATTGGACTGAGCTCAGTGAAAATAAGATGCACGGAGTTGGTTTGATAAAAGACATAGAACAAAAAGTAAAAGTGATAATTGACAGTCTGAAAACCGCATCAGATCGTCATAAATCTTATGCAGACTTGAAACGAAAAGATATTGAGTTTAGGCGATAAAGTGTTCTTGAAAGTGTCTTCGTGGAAGAAAATACTTCGCTTTGGCAAAAAAGGCAAGTTGAGTCTGAGGTTCATCGGGCCGTATGAAATTATCGAGCATATTAGACCTATTACGTACAGGTTGTTGTTGCCACTTGAGCTAGAAAAGATTCATAATGTGTTTCACGTGTCAATGCTTCGTTGTTATAGATCTGATCCATCACATGTGATTTCTCTGTCTGAGATTGAAATCCAATTCGATATGAATTACAAAGAAGAACCGATTCAGATCTTAGATTGTGAGGTGAAAGAATTGAGAAATAAGAAAATTTCATTAGTAAAAGTACTGTGGCATTGACACGGAGTGGAAGAGGCTACGTGGGAGCCTGAAGATGCTATGAGACAACTCTATCCGAATCTGTTTAACGGTAAGATTTTTGGGGACGAATATCCCTAAGGGGGAGAATTGTAACAGTCCAGTTTAGGCCCTGGACGGAATACTGGTTTCGGGACCATGAATTCGAGTCAAAAAAATATTTTAATATTATTTTCTGTGTCCAAAGTATGTGATTAAGCATGTGTGAAAGTTCCGTGAATTAATTTTGCCATTTGTGTGTTAAATTTGATAAAAGGACTAAATCACATGAAATGTAAAAGTAGCCTTTTATATGTTAAATGCTTATTTGCTTTGAGGAATTAATTATGGGGTCCTTATGTGGAAAATTGGCCATTAACTAATGGCATGACCGATTTTAGGCTTGAAACATAAGGTTTTCTAATTAAATTTATAAGGCTAATTTAGTAATTATATTAATAAAGTTAATATAATAAAAATAAAGCTAAAAATAAGCCATGCATAAGTGTTCATCCACTGAAAATTAAGAAAAGAAAAAGGGTTTTTAGTTTCCATGATATTTGACCATTGAAGTGCTTAATTAATGTATGTTTTGGTTTCGATTTTTGATAATTTCTACGTTTTCGTAATCGTTGCTTCGAATACTATCTAGCCCATGCCTTAATTTTGTAAATTGATGATGATTTTGAAATGTGTCATTGATGATTTTGCAAGCTTTGTGATGTTTGAGGATGAAATATGAAAGATATGTGATAGATTAACATAGTTTGTCTTTGAATTTTTGGTGAATTTGAGTAATTTGGATTAAATTGTGAAAATAATAAATTGAGGGACTAAAATGTGAAATAAATGAAATGTATGAACTTATATGAGCATGGGTAACATTCGGCTTAAGCATGATGTGTGCAAATTTTGTGTATTTTGTGATTTTATGAAATAGGGACTAAAATGTCAAAATGTGAAAATATGAGGGCTAAATTGTAAATTGCCCTAAATATGTGTTTTTGGATTGAATTGAATGATTTGGTGAATAAATGGATTAAATTTGAATATGTATAGATCAAGAACAGAAGAAAAATAAAATTAGATCGAGGAAAGTCGAAAGTAATTGAATAGCCGTTCGTTTCCGTTCTTCCCGTACGAGGTAAGTCTATATACAAATAAATGTATTTGAATTGGTTTATATATGCATCTATGAAATTTAGATTGTGATGAATGTGATCGAGATGATATGTCCATGAAATGCAATGAAGTATTGACAAAAGGTCAATATTCGAAAAGTCTCGTACAAACCTAGGAATAAATAGGATTACATATGTCATGACATAGGTTTCTGATATGTGATATTGTGTAAGACCACGTCTGGGACATTGGCATCAATTTTAGAGTTACATGTAAGACCATGTTTGGGACACTAGCTTCGTATTTGATTCGTGTAAGACCCTGTCTGGGATAATGGCTTCGATATTTGGTTACATGTAGGACCACATCTAGGACGTTGGCATTGTATGATTATTCTGAGTATTCCGAGTATCCTATTTGATTCCGAATGGTTCAACGGAAATTCGAGAAACAAAAGACTATGTGGAATGTATAATTGAATCAGGTACGTTTGAAATGTACACTATGTATGGGTATCAAAGGTAAGCATATATATGAACTTACCACTGTGATATATGCATGATTGTGTTATGAGCAAAAGTGATGTTTTGAGTTATGAGTCCAATGGCTAAACAAATGAGCTAAAGAAAATATTATGAATTTGCACTTGAGAAACATTAATGTTATTGTATTAATATGATTATGTGCATTTTATGTTAAGTTTATTTGTATATGGCTTACTAAGCTTTTGAAAGCTTACTTTGTGTGTGTTTTCTTTGTTTTATAGATCGTTAAAGCTACGAAAGGCTCGGGGATCGCCGTGGATCATCATCACACTATCCAATCACATTTTGGTACTTTATGATCATGTATATGTTAAGTATGGAATCTATAGTCTATTTCGAAGGGATTATGTTTGAAATGTGTGTATAGCCATGTGATATGGCTATCTAATTGTAAGTCATGTGAATGAGTAGTCATGATATATGATGCATATTTTGGTAAGTTATGATGGCTATTGAGATGACCAAAATTATGATATGTTTATGAAGCAAAGTTGGTACTTTATTGATGAGAAGATGTTATATTATGATGTTAAGATTATGGATAAAACTTGCATAGAAATGCTTGTGATCTAATTGAGATAAATGGCACCTAAGATGGTGTGTTTGTGATGTTTATGAATGGGTAGAAATGATGTACAATTTGGTATGTTTTGGTTGCCATTGGTGTATGAAATGATACATGTATGTGCTTGTAGGGATAACCCAAAGTGTGGGTGGAAATTTAGCCTTGCAAATGGCCTATAATTGCCCACACTGTTGAGCACACGGGCTTGTGGCTCGACTGTGTCCCTCGTGGTTGCATTTCAAAACAAGTCAGACTCGACCACGGGCTGGACACATGGGCATGTGACTGGTCGTATGGTGCAAGTCAGTAGGGACCAAGAGTGAGGCACACGGGCCTATACACGGTCGTGTGGACAGGTCAATATGTATGCCTGTTGACATCGACTTAGACACAGGCGTGTCTCGAGGTCAGTGGAGGCTCACGGCACGCCCACACCAGGCAGTGACCTTTGTAGCTTTGAAAAATTTTTAAATTTTCAAAAATTTTCATATGTGTTCGGTTTAGTCCTGGCCCCTTTCTAAAGCATGTTTAAGTTCTCGTAGACCTAATTAAGGGACACTTTGATTTGATTTATTAAATTATGATATGAAATTTCCATAAAAGGTTTCGATTTGTCCGGTAATACCTTTAACCCTAGATTGAAAATGGTTACGGGTTAGGAGTGTTACACATACAATCTCGAAACACAAGGGCCGCTGATTCTGCTTCGAATTAACATACAAGACAACAATGTAACACCATTATCCGCCTTCTCTGTAAAATATCTAAAGTAGGGAGAAAATTGTTAGCTAATTTCCATAGTGTAATTTTTGTTTTAATCGCAATGTGTAAATTCCAAAGATTTGTAAAAGGTCTGTAATACACTTTCATGTTGTGCTGTCTCATCCCCCATCATATCCAAACCCCCTGCTAGCAACCTTTTTTACCCAATTTTAGTCGTGTATGTCCCTGTACTATCTCTCCTCCAAATTATTTCATCTTGTTGCTCAATGGTAGAAAGTGGAATTGACATGATTCGTCTCACTTGTTCATCATCAAATAGCTCTCTGAGCACTTGTAATCTCTAGGTAGCATTACTCAACTCAATAAGATTAGAAACATTTGTATAATTTATGTTTATATTCTGAACCTTTACTCTACCTTGATCACGACTCGGTAACCATGAATAATTTCAGATATTGATCATCACTCCATTTCCCACTCTCCAGCTAGTTGCTTGTTCCAATAATCCTCGCGTGCTCCAAATACTTTGCCAAGCATAAGATGGGTGAGATCCTAAACTTGAATTTATAAAATCTCCATTTGGATAGTGTCAAGTTTTCATGTCTCATGAAAATAGACACTCTGACTTTGACAACAAACGCCAACCTACTTTTAATAAAAGGGTTACATTAAACTTTGCTAAGTCCCTGAATCCCAATCCCCCTTGTGATTTACGTTTGCAAATCACCCTTAATGAGACTAATGTATACCTTTCTTAGTTTTATAATTACACCACCAAAACCTATTTATTATTCTTTCGAGTTCATAAAAAAATGTAATAAACAACAAGAAGCATTGCATAGCATAAACTTGTATTGCTTGTAAAATGGACTTAATAAATACCTTTTTTTACCTCCCAAAGATAGCTGTCGCACACCCCAGTTCTTAATTCGCTTAATGAATCTGTCCTTAAAATTAGCAAAAACCTCTTTTTTCCTCCTTCGAACCATTGTTGGGAACCCAAGATATTTTACTAGATTAATTGAGTTTCGCACTCCAAAAATATTTTTGATTTGTTCCCACACTTTTTTGACCATATTATTGTTGAAATAAATTAAGGATTTGTCAAAATTAATTAACTGGCCCAACACTCCCTCATATTTTGTAATAATCCCTTTTATGTTATTAGCACCCTCCACCATAGCCTCCCCAAAAATGACACTATCATTTGCAAAGAACAAATGAGTTAGTGCTAGTTTGTTCCTTCCTATACTTGCCCCTCTAGTATTCACTTCTTGTTTGGCCATCTTGAGTAATGTCAAAAAATCTTTCACACAAATTAGAAATAAATATAAGCTCAAGGGGTCTCCTTGTCTCAATCCTCGGGAAGGTCAGAAAACCTCTCCTTAAACCCCGTTAAAGATTACCAAGTATGAAATCATTGTCACAGAGCACATTACTAAAGAAATCCATTCATTGTCAAATCCTAAACGCTTCATCATATTTTCCACAAAACACCACTCCACTCTGTCATAAGCCTTACTCTTATCTAACTTTAAAGCAAAATCTCCCTTATTTCCGTCTCGCTTCTACTTAAAGGAGTGTAGTACCTCGTAAGCAATAAGGATACTCTGATTTGTCTTCCAGGAACAATTGTCATTTGTGCTTCATCAATACAACTGTCTAGCACATTCATGAAATTTGTTAACCACTAGATTTGAGATTATTTTATAAATCATATTACTTAAGCTATTTGGCCGAAACTGTGTCACACTCTACAGCGCACAACTTTTTGAATAAGCACAATATTATTTCGGTTAACTATTCTCATATCTCTTCTTCTATTAAGAACATCAATACAGTATTGAGTTACTTTCACCCCTAATAACATTCCAATACTTTTGATAAAAAAGAGCAGGAAATCCATCCATACCCAATGCTTTTAAAGGCATCATGCTTTTTATTGCCTCCATTATCTCTTCTTGTAACACCCTAAACCCAGCCTAGTCGTTATGGTCGAATTTGAAAAGCTACATTGGCAATCGAAATGACCAGAAAAACTTTCTTGATTTCAAACGTATTTTTTAAAACCATTTGCACAGTTCATTCAAAACTAGTAAAATCGAATGTTCAGATTTATTTTCAAACTCATTTTAAAAACCATTTGTCCACGAAAATGGCCAAAATAAACTTTCAAAATTTTGAAAAAATATATTTTAAAACTATTATATTATCAATTCAAAACAAATGAAATAAAACATTTATTTTAATTTCATAAAAACCATGCAAATTTCGTGAATCGAAATAAATAATATCTTAATTGTAAACATTCAATCATTTACTCAAAACTATTTCGGATTTTCAATCATACTTCTAAATCATTTGTCCTTTTATTCAAAATTGGAGAACTTGGTTATTCTTCATTATTTCATAAATAAAAAAAATTATTAACTTCATAAATCAAATGTCTTTAGAAAACTCATTTGTAAACATTAGTAATTTCAAAAACTAAGTCTAATTTTATTAAAAACTCATTTTTTAGAAATGCAATGGAAAAATGTGTTATTGACATATTCTATTTTAAAAATCGAGTTTCAAGTGAAATCATATCAAATACTAATTTATGCAATTTTTTTTAAAACTTAATATCATGCAAGCAATTTATGCAAATTAGAATGAAAAGTCCTCAAAATAAAGTCCCACGCCACAATCCATAGACAAACTTATTACAAACCCACACTATCAAAATAAAATTTAATTACTTTAATTTAAAAAGGCTTCCGAGAAATTCCTTCAAATGCCGTCATTGAATCAACACCTCGGGGTTATCTATAATATTAGAAAACTATAAGGGGTGAGCTATAATGTAACACCCCAAACCCGGCCTAAACGTTACGATCGGATCTGGCATGTCACATGAAAGGAATGTCTAAAAACTGTGTGTTCTTAAAAAGTTCGTGTTCGTTATATTTGTTGTGAAAAATCGAGTGTAAGTAATTTTGAATAAGAAACGGTTTATTAATATTTTGGAAAATGGTTATTAAGGGTTTAGGAAATTCCCATATTGAACATTTAATAATAGTAGGCAGTAGTCAAATTAAAAGCGAAACCAACCAAAATACCAAAATTAAAGTTGTAGAGGCCTTATTACAAAATCAAAATATTGAGCATGGCCACCTCGAGTCTGCCTCCGCTCCCAAATCCGCGATCTAATGATTACCTGCAAGATTTAAACAAAGGGGTGAGTCATCGAGACTCAGTGTGCAATTCCCCTTACCACGATAACTGGGCCTAAGCCCACAGTAATATGTTAGCCCAATGCCATGGCATATCAATAACTAGTGCAATGCAATTAATCCACATGTTTCCCAAATGGGCTTGGCCCCAAATCCACATAAAACCACATACCACGTATAATGATGCAATATGTTACCCATCCCAACCTAATATCCATCCGCTACACACCCCCGTATCCTGCCACACACACCAGGGGATTACTAAATCGACCCTCCATCCATGACACACGTCTTTGGCAGCCAAGCTGCTCAAAGACAATATAACGTGGCCTAGCCACCGATCACCATGTGACCAAATATAACGTGGCCTAGCCACCGATCACTATGTGACCAAATCTCGATATCCACGATGTGACCCATGGTCATCATCAACCACAATGAAGCACAAAGCTAACATTATCCCTCAATGTGGCACATAGTTGACATCAAGTCATGATATGGCACATTGCCAATCATCACCACATACATAAATGTGCACCCTGTCCTTCATTTAACATATATATACCGATCCCATGCATATGCAACATCTTATAATAATTCGTGTATGCAGTATGACATGTATGCAAATCATATATCAGATAACGTATGAAATGAATTACCATCATAATCAGAATAATAATATACAACATAATCAAGCTAACCAACCTCTAAGGGTATAACAGTAATTTTACCTACTAAGGGTATTTTCGTAGTTTACCCACCAAGGGTATTTTTGTAATTTCGCACCTGCAATGGCCCTCCCGAAGGTCTAATGTTACCACGAGCGACTCGGCTACCATTTTGGTCGTCACGCACTATTGGGCCTAAAACCCGATTTTGGCCCATTCAGGCCCACACGCTCGTGTGGCCCACCTAACATAAATCTAGCCACGTATATAGGTTCCACCTAGTCTAGTTCACTATATACTATATCATCATACAATTTATTCCAATTGGGCCTATGGGCCCATTGGGCCCACTTCAGCCCATCGCGGCCCAAGCAGCCCCAACCCACAAGAATACTACTGATGGCCTCAACTATCGCGTCGAAGCCCCACACGTGTGCTCGCACGCTCGTGTGGCTACTAATGTCGTGTGACCGGTATTTCGGCATTTGTCGCTCTACAGCTAGAGTAGAGAAGTACACACCTGATAGGACTCTGGTGCTAAACCGCACTGTGACCACTCCTGTGCCCAACGCCCACCAAGGTATGTTAACTCTCCATCTGGCATGCTCTTTATATAGCTAGCTCTTCACCTTCATTCTTTGTATCTTTTCGATGTGGGATCCTTCGTCGGAGAGTTTAAATTCAATCAAACTCTTACCGTCAATCCAGTAAAATAAATACTCCCTTGCTCCTCATGAGATTCGAACCCAAGCTCTCCCATCAACCAATTCACGCCACTTGCCACTAAGCCACAAGCTTTTCTTGTGTCTTAAACCGTGCGCAACTAAATATAAACTATGGCCAAATTCTAATATCCAAGTAAAAAGAAAACCAGAATGCAAAAGCCAAGACTTGAACCTCCTTCCTTCCTTATGGCGTCACCCCCTTGTCTTCTATGTGGCGTCACTTTGCCGCTACACCACACACTCCACTTGTGTCATTTTCCTCCACATTTTATTCTTAAGGCCTACCTGCCAACTTCCAGGGTTTTTTCACCTAAAACCAAAATTTCCCCAAAGCCAATATTTGATCCCGGGACTTCATAGAAGCCCTCTAACCTTCCAAAATCACTTATCTAAAAGGTCCAACTTGCACTTAAGCTGATCTCCTGTTCTCCAAAAATTTTAAACACTACTACGCCTAAGGCCCATTGGGCTCAATCCTACTAGGCCGAATTTTAGGGTGTTACATATAAAGCTTAGCGTGATATTAACATAAACGCAATCACATACATATAAACATACATGTTATACAATCATAATAGTCATATTTGTTTCGTATAACTCAATATTTGACACTTATACTATGCATGATTATGTCAATGCACATTAACGATGCAGATTTTGTGAAAACAGTCCTACCCATCTTCACTACACACCAAAATCGAGTTCCCAAAACTCGTCCATCCATTAACACACCATGCATGTGATATGGCCAAAATCACTCAAAATCATATAGGCATGTTTAACATGCAAATCACATATGTACACATAGTACCAAAATTTCACATTTTATAATCATGCGAATATCACATTTTTCATATGGTCACATAACATGAGAATGAGATTTACATATTTTTTTTCAAACCAATAATAATCATCAATATCACACAACATGCTTTTCACAACATATATAGTTTGGAAAACACTTACTTGACATAGTCTATAACAATAGGTTTATCTTTCTTTATGGATACATAATGTATCCTCATCAAACAACATAATTTAAATAATATCATTTTTATCAATATAAAACAAAGACTTAATTTTGTTTAGTGTTAAAACCTACACCTAATCGTAGTAATTCCAATGTAGAAACTCCTTTTAACGCCCACTTCTAGATTTAATCAGGTCTATCTCAGATAGAAACATAAAATGAATAATCCATCATTCAAAACCCTTGATAAATCGATAAACGATTACACTTTGGCTTCTATGACAATACTTACTCTTCAGTAATCCAATATGATTCCACTCTTCGAATCATAGGAAATTACATGCTTGAAATCGAATGTAGCACCTCTCACCTGTATTCAATGTCGAAATAAGGTTACAGAGCATTACCGAACTTATAAAACAATTAGACATTCACTTTGCATACATTTTCATATTTCATGCAACTATCATTCAAACTTAATCATGATGTCCCTAATATGAGCCTACGAGACTCCAAACATGCTTTAAGTGTGGTTCGGGACTAAACTGATAACTTTGGAAATTCTTAGAACACTTAGAAATTTTTTCTCAAAAACAAGGGACACATGCCCGTGCGACCCGACCGTGTGTCTCACACAGCCAATAGAAACGCCTGTGCCAGAGGCCGTGTGGACATTCGAAATAGGAGCACATGGTCGTGCCCCAGCCCGTGTCTGACCTTGTGTAACTCTTTGACTTGGGTCACACGGCCAACAAACACGTCCGTGTGGCTAGCTCGTGTGCCCTAAAAATGGCCATACATGCTCGTGTGCCAGGCCGTGTGCTATGCCTTGCCAAACCTGTAGGGTATACTGACTTATGCCACACGGCCAAGTTACACGCCCGTGTGTAAGGTCGTGTGGAGCATACTGACTTGATTTCAATTTCAACACCAAGGGACACACGGCCGTGTAACATAACTTTCTGTCACACATGGCTGAGACACACACCAGTGTCTCTGCCCATGTGGACAAAAATAGGCTATTTACCAAGCCATTTTGCCACCCAAACTTACATGTACCTACACCACATCATTTTGCATCAACACAAGGCATAAATATTCATTCAAGCCAACCATATACAAGTCCAAAATCATGCTATTTCATTATCATCAACCACAAAGCTTATAAACACCAATAAACCATTTCGAAATACATGCTAAAATCATAACCAAAGTCATCTAAATAATTTACTTGCTATATGCAATATTTTGCCTACATATAACATGCTAATATATCTTAAAAAATCAATCCATAACTACCTTCAATACTAATTCTCAATAAGCCATTCACAAGGCAATTATAAACCACACATCAAAGGCCATTTGCACACATAAATATATACATCATCAAAATCATCCATATAAACCAACTTACATGGATATATATACACAAACCAAAACATAACAATTCACAAGCCAACTTAAATAGCAAAATTCACCACCAAAATACATATCAAAATTACCAAAGTCCCTATACATGCCATATGACCAAAACACAAACTCAAAAATACCAATTTGATAGTTGGATAGTGTGATGATATCTCCGACGATCCCTGAGTCCGAGCTAGATTTAAAGTCACTATAAAACATGGAAAATTAAATAAAGTAAGCTATATAGCTTAGTAAGCTCGTATGAAATAAACTCAATTCAATCATAAATATTCATATCAACCAATTGTATATAGAAACATTTAGATCATTTAACTAACAAAGCTTTCACATTTTCAATCATAATCTTATATATGAACTTCACAACTTTTTTCGATTTAAACTTATACTGTTCATGTACATACCTGTACCATCACGTATCAATCTCATACACAATTACATCTTTCATTTACCCATTAAACCATTCAAAATACTACTGGATACATGGGAAACCCGCACACGAAGTGCCATATATGTAGCCGAAGCTATCTCAATCACATATCACATATATGCTTATCTTAAGCTATCAAAGGGCCTGATCACACAAGCTGTGGGTCAAGACGTAGCTACTACGGTGCTGCTTATACAAGCTGTCAAGTATTCGTAACACATGCCGATATACTCAGCCACTGGTAGAACGTACAGGACCAGCACATAATCACATAATCACAAATCACAAATACCCCTAATGACATATCACTAGTATCCAAATCTATTCCTAAGGTTCAATCAGGAATTTCAATGTCGAATCGTCATCGAATCATTTTTGAATATGTCTGAAATCTCGTATTCACAGTTTATGTAATATCAAAGCATTAAAAACATAATTATAACAAAGCTTATTACAAACAAACTTACCTCGGATACAAAAACGGCAAAACAAATCGATCAATCCAAAACCTTGTTCTTCCCCATTCTAGATCCGAATTTCATTTTTCTTGATCTATATAATATCAAATTCAGCTTATTTAATCATCTTTCTATTAAATTTAGTCCAAAACACTCATTAAGGTAATTTTACACATTTGACCCTAATGTTTCAAAACTTTTACAATTTAATCCTTATTTCATTAAAACACAAATTCATGAAATTCAATAATAACCCATGCTAATAGAATTACCATTATGCCCCTAGTAGCCTATATTTTTATTTATTTCACATTTTAACCATAAATTTTATATTTTCACAAATTAATCCCTAATTTAGATTTTCACCAAAATCACTTAATAAAACATGTATATCTATCATCAAACATTCAAAATCTATCATCAAACATCAAATTACATGCTTATTAATCAATGGCATCATTCAAAATCTTTAACAATTTTGCAAAATAGTCCCTAGGCTAGCTAGACTAAGCTGCAATGATCTCAAAAACGTAGAAATCATTAAAAACGGGACAAAAATCGTACCTTATTAAAGGAAATCAAAATAGCCGAATCCCTAACCCTATTTTTCTCAAGAGAAACAATTTTGGTTTGTATCTTGAAGAAGATGAACACAAATTAGAATGTTTTATTTTATTTAATAACCTTTAATAACTAATTTACCTATTTAACCTTAATGAACATTACAAATTTCAAAATGACCATGCCACTAACATCCACTATCTCATAAATGGCTTAATTATCACATAAGGGCCTCTACTTTAATATTTCATAGCTATTAGATACCTTTAGCTATTAAAACACTACTTTTGCACTTTACACGATTTAGTCTTTTTATCAAATTGACAAATTAAACAATAAAATTTTTAACGAAATTTTCACACAAGCATATTATCATTTTGTAAATATTAAAATAATAAAATAATAATAATTTTTACCTTAGATTTGTGGTCTTGAAACCACTATTTTGATTTGACTAAAAACGGGCTGTTACATCGATCCTTCAAACAAGAAACACTAAGTTAAAAAATGCCATTTGGTCACAATATAGGGATTAAGAGGTTTTGAATAAAATAAATATTCCAAATACTTACAATCTCACTAATCAGGAATCGATAGGGAAGAGAAGATGGTTGAGATTTGGGAGCAATAGCCACAATATCTAAGATATCCAATACTAAGAAGAATTAATAGACAATAATAAATAATCTTACTATGAAAAATAAAAAAACTACTATAGAGAGGAAGGAAAAACACAATTATTTTATAGTTATTTTCACGACGGTGGATGACGGCGATCATTGCGGTGGATGACAGTGATCACGATAACAAACAACAGAAAAGAGAAAGGGTTTTTACACTTGCAAAAATGAGAAGAAAAGAAAAGAAAGAGGAGAAGAAAAAATGAGTATTAAAAATAATGGTGCAAGGTGGTTGTCACAGTAGAGGAGGCCAGTGGAGAAAATGGAGGAGAAAAGTGGCGGCAAGGTGGAAATCCAGTGGTGACGATAGTGGTTCGAGGAAAATGAGTGGTTGAGGAAAAATAATACAAATGGTGATTGGTGGCTAAAACAAAATAAAAATGGAGAAAATAGGGAGGAGCAAAAGAGAGGGTGGAAAAAATGAATAGGAAAAATAAAAGATAGACAACAAAAGTTGTCATTCACCTTGTCCATGTTCAATGTATGACACACAAGGTAAAGGTGAAAAAAATAGGCATGAAGAGGGGACAAAAGGAGTAAAAAAGGGATCATGGGAGTGAAAATGGTACTTAATGAGGGAAGGTTGACTCACACACAAAGAAAGAATCTTTCCCTATGTATGGTAACTAGCTTGGACGGTAATGAGTGTTCACATTAGCTAAAGTTGTTAAAAAATTAAATAAAAAATTTCTAGTGTGGGAAATTGAACATAGGACCTTTAGGAAATTATCTAAGCACTTAACCACTTGACCACATTACTCCTTATGATCATTTTAACAAGAAATATTTAAAAACATGGGATGACATTTGCTAAAGGTTTAAAATAAATTTGTGCCAAATAGAAATTAACGAGAGGGAAGGGATTCAAACTCAGATCATTAAGGACAACTTCACCACTACTCTATCACTATAATTGATATTTATTTATTATCAAATGAGCAAAATATTATCCAAATAAAAATTCGGTCGTCACCACTCTCGGTCACTAAACCAATTTCTACTAACTCAAATTTTGAGATGTGACAATTCTACTCAAAATTTTGTTGCAAGTTCCTCGTTCATACTCCCCAATATACACGTTTCAATACCAGATAAAACGTGCTCACAATCACTTACTGACGAAGCTGTTAATAACTTCTTGAAATTTTTCGACACAACCATAACCATCTCCTTTTACCCATCCACCCAATTGACATCCCTATCCTTCAATCTTTTTATAGTATTTTGCTTATTTCGTTTGAGTCACAAAATTATGGAAATATTTTATGTTTCTATAACCATATCGAACCCAGTTTGCTCGTGCTCGTTGTTCCCAAAATAGTCTTTATCTGCTTCCATATCTAGAGACAATTTAACCTCTACCATTTCAACTAGTATTTCTTCATCCAATTCAACCAAATACAATTCATTGAACCATGAATTCAAAATAGATGCAATGCATTTCTTGTTTATATAATTCTATCTCATCCAACCTACCAAGTTAGATCCTAGCTAGACTAACTTAGTAGGAATTTTTTTTCTTGTTTGACTCCCAAGAACTTCTTATCTAACATTCATAATTGTCCTCAAGAATCCAATCCACACTGAAACTAAATTGTGACTCTCTCCCTAATGATCGACCTTTATCTCTATCCACCACCTCAATTAATATTGGACAATGATCTGAAAAACATGAGGTAGATGCTTAACAGAGTACCTCGGGAAAAGTTCCCACTATGCTGAATTAGCAACTCTTCAGTTAAGTCATTCTCTTACATTGTTTTGCAGAAATCGCCCTCTCTCCCATGTAAACCATTGACCCATAAAACCCAAATCACTAATTTCATATTCCTAAAGCGTGTCATGAATTCTCACACTATTTTGTTCATTACGTAATTAACCCTCTCTTTTCTCAAAAGAGAACATTATTTCATTGAAGGCACCTGTAACCTCTCAAACTTGACGTAGACATTATGGCCAAATCGTAGAGGCTACACTAGCCACCAAAATGACTAACAAACCTCGAACATTTTTTCAAAGAAAACCCATAACCATCCAATTTTTGGAAAAATGTAGTTTCTCTTTAGATCAGGTTAAAACATTCATTTAATAGGTCATTCCATCTTTAGATTTCATAATAATAATAATAAAGGTGAACATAGTTGTAAAATCATATCGCCGACTTATTTCATAAAAACCATGAACACACGTACTACAGCAAAAATAAACCATGCCAGATTTTACTTAGTCCAAATAGTATGCATTTACTAGTTATTAAGTCTGAACTATTCAAACATATGATGCATGCATAAAATATTCCCCCGAAACAAAATTACCAAGCTATAGTCGACTTTGATAAATTACAGTCCAAAAACCAATGAAACATTATAGAAAATTTTATTTATTACAAAATAGTTAGATGTCTGAGAGTCATTCATTTGCCGAGTCTGGTCTTAGTTTTTAGCGTTACCTGAGAAGTAGTAAACTAAAGGGTGAGCTTAAGAAAGCTCAATATGAGTCTAAGTAACAGTAAACATGCAAAAATCAGAATAGCAAACTTCATAGTATACAATACATACGGTTTACCATGGCATAACAATTTATGTATATGGCATGCTCGGTGAAACAATGCAATAATCCTACCTATCCAACCGCTACGCACCACGAGTTCCCCAGAACCCATCTACTGAACTCCAAAAAGTGAGAGCTAAAGCTTGATGTGGATAATCCACTAGTAACAGTAATGCAGATAAACTGCCAGTATATGTGTAGATAGTTCTGCCAATGTTGTGGTCAAGCCACCAATAATGCAGGTTAATACACTGCTAGTAGTTGTTAATACACAACGATTTTGTAGATAAAAGCTACCAGTAATGTGATTATATCGCCCAATCTCCTTACTACTCCGGTGCAATGCACTGACAACACTAATGCGAAATTTAAATGTCGTCGGCACTCCATGAAACTCCTCCGTCATTCAACAAACCCAATCCCATGTAGTGCAAAATAACATACCAATCATGTAGCATATCATGCTAAACACTATAGTAACATAACAGTATCAATAGCATGCTCAACATGCTTTATTGTAACAGCTTCAGAGACAATTTTCATGAAATCAATATTAACAGTAGTAACAAAAACATGCTTACATACAAGAAATATCACACCATCCAGTTATACGGTCAATTAAATAGTAAAGTAGTCTTAATCATACTTACAAGAGCTCAAACATGTAGGGAATTACTCAGGGACTAAAATGAAACATTCCAGCAAACAGTGAAAAAATGGTGAAATAGGGGTCACACGATTGTGTTGGGAGACCGTATGATAGGGTATAGACTGTGTTACTAAGGTACACATCCATGTGGCAAGGCCGTGAAACTCACTATGGCCGTGTGCAAATCGATAACTTTTCCCAACTATGGTCACACGACCGTGTAACCTTCCCCGGGCCATGTCGTCCTATTTTAACCCTAACAATATAATGGCACATGATCGTGCCGGTTGCCCATGTGCGGCGCACGCCCTTTGTGGTTAGGTCATGTTGTTCCAAAATATCACTTGGTTTGCTAACTTTTGGCTAGAACATACACTTGGAAAATCTGCACTCTGAAATACTGACGTTATTCGTAGTTTCTAAGCCCCAAATCCAACTAGATCAAGTTCAGCTTTGTACCTAACACCAAGACCAATCGTTTAGCAACAATCCTATGATATTCTATCGAATTCATCTTAACAGAGGAATGAAAACCTACCAAATTCACTTATTCTACTTCCGATCATTCGAAAGATGCAGATGGCCACCTTCTTCAATGAAGATCTGAGGGATTCAAAGTCAAACCTTTGCCAAAAGTTAATTCATGAAATCACACAATCCACCAACATAGGAAAATAAAAAGAATAAAGGAAACAAAATGTAACACCCCAAACCCGGTCCAAACATCACGACCGGATCTAGCATGTCACTAGAAAGGAGTTTTATAAAATATCGTGAACTTTAGAAAACATCCAGTTATTATCCTTAGTCTAGTGTTTCAAATGAGAACTCACTGTTCGTTTAGGTTATAATTTAAATCGCTGATTCTTAGTGCTTAGGTGACATTTGAAAACACATGCTATTACACCTCATCATGCTAGAGAATTTTTCGGAAGAAAATCCATTTATAGAAGAGAATCGCTAGTTAAGTTGAATGAAAAACTTTGTTCACATTTAGGTGAAAACATCATATTAATTAACTAATGTGTAGAGCATCTAAAACTTTAAATCGAATATGTAAACCAAATTAATAGTGGCCTTATTACAACATAAAATACTAAAAATTTGAAGATAAAATAAAGTTCTAATTTTAAAAAGAAGAAACCCTGCATGGCCACCTCATAGTCCTTTTCAGCCCAGTCCATTGCGCTATTTATTACCTGCAAAATGTTAGGCAACGAGGGTGAGTCAAAAGACTCAGTGTATAATTTTGTAATATCCGTGATTTAGGGGTTATGCATTTTCGCTTGAATGAATGTGATTGCATGCTTGAATGTGTTTTTAATGTGTTTTGGGGGGCTTCAAGAACCTTGGGGGTGTAGGTAGGAGCATTAGAAGTTATTGGATTTTTAAGCCTAAAAAAGGGGAACTAAGGGAGCTAAGCCTTAAGGAGTTTACTGTGTGGATTAGTACACAAATAACCCAGTGGTAAGGTGGTAAGGAGGCGCCACTTAGGGCCTTGTGAGGTGACGCCATAGGGAGTGAGAAGGGCCTAGGTTCGAGCAGCAATGGAAGCATTTTAGAGTTTTATTTTTCAGCAAGGAAGAGCAGTGGTGGACGACACAAGGACTCTTATGGAGGAAGTATAGATTAGGTCTAACAGCTTAGAGATTCGGCTAAGTTGGAGTGAAAAGGGGGATTTGGATGAGGGAGGTAGAGTTGGCCGAATGGAGGGAACTTTGGAGAGGGGTACATTCGGTTCTGTATAGGGGAGCTATGTGCCTAAATTTCTTAGTCTTTTCTACTCATCTCTTGACCGAAACCCTCACCCCTTCTCTTTTCTTCTTCTTCTCACCACTCTTTCTTTCTTTTACTTACTAAAGCTGAAATCCCACCTCTTTTGCCATCACCTCCATAGCCGATTTGCTCAATAAGCATTAAGCCAAAATCTTCTTTTTCTTCATTTTCATTTTTGCCGAAACTTCATTAAACTTTTTTTTAACCAAAGCCGAATCTCCTATTTCCTGCCATAGCCGATTGTATCTCTGACTTTTGGAATCGAATTACTTACTAGATCAAAAGTTAAATCTTTCGATAAGTACACTTCCTATTTCTTTTCTCTCCTTTACTGATTTGATTAGTGTCAAAATCAAGGACACTAATCCCTCCTATTTTTCTTTGGCTGAAACAATGAAGGGAGAATTCGGGATCCACTTGTAGCCGACGGTTTAAGGGAGATCTTCCGAAATTCAGATATCTAAGGTAAGTAAGGCTTACTATTCAGCCAAGGGCCACTTTTACTTGTTCAAAGGCTATGCCGATTCTAATTATGGTGTTTTAGGGAGTCTTCGATAGATCTTCGGGATTTGGCTAAGCAATCTAGGTAAGGGTTCTAGTGTTTCAGATCCGTTTCTTATTCGTTCAAAAGCTGAAAACTAACCGTTTGAGTGTACTAGTGCTTAGTCGATTGCAAGGGGGGATCATCACGAAGTTCCGGGATTTGGTTGGTAACCAAATCAGTAGCAAGGTAAGGATTTTGGTTGCGTTAACCCTTCAGGATTTGCTGTATAGCCGAATGGCCTCCTTGCTAATATCCTTAGTGTTGGCTGAATGTAGGAAAAAGGGAACTAGTGTGTTTGATCAAAATTTTCAGGATTCAGTAATTGCGTTAGAAATCAGGTGTGTAACCCTACACTAACTTCCCGATAGTTTAATAATAATTATGTTAATCATGTGTTAGTGAAGTGACGAATAAACATGGCTAAGGGTACCATTTAATGGTACAGTGTATTCAGGTATGTTACCCCTTAACACTCATAAATAATGTTTAACAACATTGATGTGAAAAGAATGTGGAATTCCGTTATGATTTTGGGGTAAGGTAAATTGCATGATAAATAGCATGTTTTGTATGTTGCATGGGTATATGGGTGATTATATGAAAGGGGAAGTGATCTGGTGGTTTTTACCATATTATCTGATGACTATGTCACATATTATAAATCTGGTGACTCTATCACATTATCTGGTGGCTATGCCACAATTATAGGGGCAATGTGCGCTTGGCAGCGACGCGCTTCGATCTTTGTGTAGCAGATGGAGGGTCAATTTAGTAATCCCCACGGTGTGATTGGTAGGTATGGGTGATGCGTAGAGGATGGATATCTAGGTGGGTTTGGGTTGCATCATTATTTACAATTGTTTTATGTGATTTAATATGCCATAATTGTTTTGGGAGTCCGTGATGGTTGTTACACACTGAGTCTGTTGACTCACCCTTCGTGGGCTAACATTTTGTAGATGGCACTCAGTAAATGGACCGGGTCGGCAGGAACTTAGTGGTGGCCATCACAGCTCAGTTTTTTTCGGTTTTCTTATTAAGTTTATTTTGATTTATTTTGGGTTATATTTTGATGTAGTAAGGCCATTATCACTTAACTATTTTATTTATGTGTTTTAAATTTTTATTATGATACGAACAACATCGATCAAGACGATTAAATATTTTCATAAAACAACATCAATTGTTTTTAACTCAAACGCCTACGGTTTTCAAGTTAACAATAATAAACCCTAAAATTTGGTTTTTCTTAAACTTGTAAATTTCTAAGAGTAGGAAGATAACTTTTAAAACAAAACTTAGATTTCAACTCGGTTTTTTTTTAACTTGAGAACAATCCAAATCTATTTTCTTCAAAACCACCAAGATTTTCAAAATGTCATACGAGACCTAACTACATTTTACTCAAGGAGCATGCCAGATCCGGTCAGGGCTTGTGGGTCGGGTTTAGGGTGTTTCAATTTGGTATCAGAGCCCAGTTCAAAACTCAGCCTTGAGGGCTTTTGGGCCCAAAATGAGCAGGTTTTTTGGCATGGCACCTGAGTCTCCGGCCCGAAGTCCACTAGGTAAGTACCCCTAACCATTGTGTGATTTGTATGTGGGTATTATGGGGACGTAGATTAGTAGATTAGGAACTATTGAACCCTAGGATTAGCTTACTCCAACACCGAATTACATAAAATTTAACGTCTAACCAAACAAACCTATGAGTGAGTCACCGAGTTAAGGGTGTGGCAACCGTTGTGCGCATGTCTAGGATTGGATTCAGAGGGAACTTGGTATTTAAGCAGTCCTAGTGACTCACCTCCTCTCCGCTCGAATCCTACTTGGTGTGTAGTGACGGTTCACCCTAACCAAGAGGACTTAATCACAGGCTAAATTCAATAATTAAAACTTGAAAGGGACCAATCACCTTGTTTTGTACAATCCTAAAGTCAAACCTTGGTTATGAAATTCCAAAGTATCCTTGATTCAAAAATGACCAAAATACCTCTGATTCGCAAGTTGACCAAATTACCCCTAACTTGAAAAAATTTCCAAAATACCCACGGTATGGAAAGTTGCCGAAGTACCCCCGAATTGAAAATTTCCAAAATACCCTTATTTCGTAAAACCACCTGGAACCACATTTTGCAAAATTATCGAAATACCCCTAGTTTGTAAAATTACAAAAATACCCTCAGTTTATAAAATTACCATGTTACCCTTGAATCTTTCTATCAAAATATTCCTATTTTGCAAAAATACCCAGAAACTTCTATTTTACTAAATTTCAAAATATCTTGATTTGGAAAATTATGAAAATACCCCTGTAGGATAAAATTATAGAAATACCCCTGGGTAGTGGAAAACAACAACAATGACAACACTTTTCTGTAATGAACGCAAGTTCATGAATGATGATGATTGAATGAATGAACTTGAGACGGTAGTGTGTGTATGAATTTGAAAGAACTACTTTTTAGAACTATTAAACATAAGACTATTCGTGATAAATTAGTGGGAAGAAATAATGATTCATAAAATTTTTAATCAGATAAACGCAACTCGGAAGAATGAGTTCTAGAGGATGTGGTCGTAATGTGCGTGGCCGTGGTAGAGGCCGAATGACCGTATCGGAACCCGTTAGGTCTGGTCAAGGGTCCGAGAATGAAATGCCACCCCACCACTCATCGGTGTTGAATATCGTGACGACGGGGATGATGCGATGTCAGCGACGTCTTGCGAGTTCTTGAGAGGCTGGCTAGAGCAGGTGGAGGTATGGGAGCTCGGAAGTCTGTACCTGAGTGACTCCGAGCCAATGGAGCTAAGGTATTTTGAGGTATATCTGGTGTGGCGCCCAATACGGCTGAGTATTAGTTGGAGGCGACAGAGCGAATTATGGATGATTTGGACCTGACTGCCGAGGAGAAACTGAAAGGGGTGGTGTCGCTTCTACGCGATGAGTCATACCAGTGGTGGCTCACGGTTCGGGATGGTGCTACAGCAGATGATCTCACTTGGGAGTATTTTAAGGTGGCATATCAGAAGAAGTACATTGGGACTAGCTATATTAATGCGCAAAGGAAGGCGTTTCTGAGGCTGGTTCAGGGGAATAAGTCCGTAGCAGAGTACGAGGTAAATTTCCTAAGGTTGAGCCGATATGTTCGAGGTATTGTGGCTATGGAGCATGAACAATATGTCCGATTCGAGGACGGACTGAGGGATAACCTGAGGTTATTGATTGCTCCACAGTAGGAGCGGGAGTTTGCTGTGTTGGTAGAGAAGGCTAAGGTAGCTAAAGGGGTTAAGGAGTTTGTGAGATAGAACACGAACAAGAATAGGCAAAAGAGAGGTTTTGGAACATCAGGGTCATCTGGAATGTTCAAAAGAGACCTAGAACGGATGGGTCGCGAGGTCAGCAAGTTGTTACGGGAGGATAGTACCATACTTATGGTTAGTGTGGAAAGATGCACTTAGGAGAGTGTTGGAAGAAGACAGGAGGATGTTTCAAGTGTGGGTCCAAGGATCACATGATTAGGGACTGTCCTATGAAAACAGACGGAGCCACCACCAGGTCGTCGGTCTTAATCAGTGGAAGAGGTGAGCAGAGCCACCATGGTCGTGGTCTGGCTCGTAGAGGTAATGGTTCTGGAAGAGGTCGGGGAACATCGGGCAGAGGTGTTGGTAACACGGAGGCAAGACAAATGTGTCTAGTGTATGCGATTCATCGGAGGAGGATGGTGATGCACGATGTCATAACGGTATGTTCCTTATCTCTCGGATTACCCTTTATTGCGTTGATAGATATTGGGTCAACTCATTCATACATTGCTAGTAAGGTGTCTGAAACACTGCATGTGAACTCTGAGACTGTACCTAGGAAGATGATTGTACTTAGTCCTTTAAGGCAATCAGTAGTATTAGACAAACTCTTTAGGGCAGTACCTTTGGAAGTTCAGGGGGCACAGTTTCCAGCTGACTTAATGGAGTTGCCATTTGAGGAATTTGATCTAATCTTAGGCATGGACTGGTTAGTGAAGTACCATGCGAATGTGGATTGTGTTACTAAGAGCATGTCATTAAGAACTTCTGATGACAAAGAGGTTGTGGTGATGGGCGAGAGGCGGAATTGCTTGTCGAATGTGGTATCTACCCTTAAGGCAGAGAAGATGGTGAGAAAAGGGTGTGTAGCCTTTCTGATGTTGATCAGTGCCTTAGAGGATAAGGAAGCAACTGTAGGAGGAGTTAGAACAGTAACAGAATTTGTAGATGTCTTTCCGGAGGAGCTACCTGGGTTACCTCCGGACAGGGAAGTGGAGTTCGAATTGATTTACTGCTGGGTACAGCTCCTGTGTCAATTGCTCCATACCGGATGGCACTAAAGGAGTTAGTAGAGCTTAAAGCCCAGATCCAAGAGTTACTCGATCGTGGGTTTATTCGACCTCGTGTGTCTCCATGGGGAGCACCGGTCCTATTCGTGAAGAAAAAGACGAGACTATGCGTATGTGCATAGATTACCGGCAGTTGAATAAGCTGACCATCAAGAACAAGTATCCATTTCCAGGGATAGATGACTTGTTCGATTAGCTTAAGAGGCTGCGGTATTTTCGAAGATAGATCTAAGGTCAGGATATCATCAGCTTAAGGTGAAGGAAGCAGATATCCATAAGACGGCTTTTCGAACTAGGTACAGGCGTTATGAGTTCTTGGTAATGCCATTCAGATTGACAAACGCCCCAGCCCCATTCGTGGATATGATGAACTGGGTTTTTCAACCCTACCTGGATCGATTCTTCGTTGTGTTCATAGATGATATCTTAGTGTATTCCAAGTCTGAGGAAGAACACGATGAGCATCTTTGAGTTGGGTTACAAGTGTTAAGGGAAGAGAAGCTATATGCCAAGTTCAGCAAGTGCAAATTTTGGTTGAAGAAAGTTATGTTCTTAGGGCATGTGGTGTCTGCCGAAGGAATAAGGGTGGATTCTCGAAATATTGAGGCAGTATTAGATTGGAAACCACCTAAGTCTGTGGCTGATGTTCGTAGTTTCTTGGGGTTAGCAGTTTACTACAGGAGATTTACCTAAGGGTTCTCGACAATAGCAGCACCTTTGACGAAGTTGGTGAGGAAGAAGGTACCTTTCGTATGGGCGAATAAGTAGCAGGAGAGTTTTGAGAAGCTTAAGCAAGTATTGACAGAGGTTCCAGTTTTGATTCAGCCAGAAGCAGGGAAAGACTTCGTGGTATATTGTGATGCTTCCCATAAAGGATTGGGATGTGTCCTTATGCAAGACGGGAAAGTGGTCACTTATGCGTCTCGGCAGTTGAGGCCACATGAGGTTAACTATCCTACGCATGATCTAGAATTGGCGGCGATTGTATTCGTCTTAAAGTGTGGAGGCACTACTTGTATGGAGAAAGGTCGGTGATCTACACGGACCATAAGAGTCTAAAGTATTTGCTGACCCAGAAAGAGCTGAAGTTGAGACAGCGAAGGTGGGTGGAGTTGTTGAAAGATTACGATTGCTCAATAGAATATCATCCGGGCAAGGCGAATGTTGTGGCGGATGCCCTAAGTCAGAAAGTAGTGTCAGAGTTAAGGGCGATGTTTGCACATTTGAGCCTTTATGATGATAGAAGTTTGCTAGCAGAGTTGCAAGTGAAGCTGACGTGGTTAGGTCAGGTAAAGGAGAAACAATTGGTAGATGGTGAACTAAGTGCTAAGCTGCTACAAGTACAAAATGGGGAGTTGGAAGACTATGGTGTAAACGGTGATGGAGTATTGTGTTTTCGGGGCAAGGTCTGTATGCCGAAGGATGAGGAGTTAAGGCAGAGAATTCTTCAGGAATCGCATAGTAGCCCTTATGCTATGCATCCTAGAGAAAGTAAGTTATATCAGGATCTACGGGATCAATTTTGGTGGCTTGGTCTTAAGCAGGAAGTTACAGAGTTTGTAGGGAAGTGCCTAATGTGTCAGCAAGTCAAGGCTGAACACCAAGTACCGTCAGGACTACTTCAGCCGATAAAGATTTCGCAATGGAAGTGGAAGAGAATTACCATGGACTTCGTTAGTGGGCTTCCCCTTACGCCTACTAAGAAGGACTCAGTATGGGTGATAGTAGATCGGTTGACGAAGTCTGCACATTTCATACCAGTGACGGGTTGACTATTCTCTGCAAAAATTGGCAAAGTTGTATGTAGCAGAAATTATGAGGCTGCACGGAGTGCTGGTGTCGATTATCTCGGATAGGGATCTGAGGTTTACATCTCGGTTTTGGAAAGCATTACATCAAGCTTTGGGCACTAGATTGGACTTCAGTACGGCATTCCATCCGCAATCGGATGGCCAATCTGAGCGGGTAATTCAAGTGCTAGAGGATATGTTGAGAGGTTGCGTGATAGACTTCAAAGGGAGTTGGGAGGAGTTCTTGCCTTTAGCGGAATTTGCATACAATAACAGCTATCAAGCAAGTATTCGGATGGCACCATACGAAGCACTATATGGACGGAGGTGTCGCACTCCTACGTGTTGGACAGAATTGGGGGAACGTCAAGTTTTAGGTCCAAAGATTGTGGCAGAATCGGAAGAAAAGGTTAAGGTAATTTGGACACGATTGAAGGAGGCATCTGACAGGCAAAAGTCATATGTAGATCTTAAGCGGAAGGAGATTGAGTTGCTGTGGGAGATCAGGTGTTTCTCAAAGTTTCACCGTGGGAGAAGGTGATGAGATTTGGTCGCAAGGGAAAGTTAAGTCCTAGGTTTATAGGGCCTTATCGAATTCTGAAGCGAGTTAGACCAGTAGCGTATCAGTTAGAATTGCCTTCAGAGTTGGGGTAGATGCACGATGTGTTTCACGTTTCGATGCTATGTCGTTATCGATCGGATCCATCTCATATAATACTGGTTGAGGAGGTGGAGCTGAAACCAGATCTGTCCTATGAGGAAGAGCCGATTCAGATTCTGGAACGGGATGTGAAGGTGCTTTGGAGGAAATCAGTCCCTCTAGTCAAAGTGTTATGGCGTAACCATGGATTGGAGGAGGCTTCGTGGGAGTTAGAAGAAACAATGCGACAGCAATACCCTCATTTATTTTAGCCAGGTAATTTCGAGGTCGAAATTATTTTAAGAGGGGTAGAACTGTAATATCCGTGATTTAGGGGTTAGGCATTTTCGCTTGAATAAATGTGATTGCATGCTTAAGTGTGCTTTTAATGTGTTTTGGGGGGCTTCAAGAACCTTGGGGTGTAGGTAGGAGCCTTAGAAGTTATTGGATTTTTAAGCCTACAAAAGGGGAACTACGGGAGATAGGCCTTAAGGAGTTTACTGTGTGGATTAGGACACAAATAACCTAGTGGTAAGGTGGCAATGAGGCGCCATTTAGGGCCTTGTGAGGTGACGCCACAGGGAGTGAGAAGGGCCTAGGTTCGAGCAGCAAGGGAAGCATTTTAGAGTTTTATTTTTCAGCAAGGAAGAGCAATGGTGGACGTCACAAGGACTTTCATGGAGGAAGTATAGATTGGGTCTGACAGCTTAAAGATTCGGCTAAGTTGGAGTGAAAAGAGGGATTTGGATGAGGGAGGTAGAGTTGGCCGAATGGAGGGAACTTTGGAGAGGGGCACATTCGGTTCTATATAGGGGAGCTATGTGCCGAAATTTTTTAGTCTATTCTACTCATCTCTTGACCGAAACCCTCACCCCTTCTCTTTTTTTCTTCTTCTCACCACTCTTTCTTTCTCTTACTCACTAAAGCCGAAATCTCACCTCTTTTGCCATCACCTCCATAGCCGATTTGCTCAATAAGCATTAAGCCAAAATCTTCTTCTTCTTTTTCATTTTTGCTGAAACTTCCTTAAACTTTTTTTTAACCAAAGTCGAATCTCCTATTTCCTGGCCATAGCCAATTGTATCTCTGACTTTTGGAATCAAAATACTTACTAGATCAAAAGCCGAATCTTTCGGTAAGTACACTTCCTATTTTTTTTTCTCTCCTTTACTGATTTGATTAGTGTCGAAATCAAGGACACTAATCCCTCCTATTTTCTTTAGCCAAAACCATGAAGGAGAATTCGGGATCCACTTGCAAATTATTTCGATTTAAGGGAGATCTTTCGAATTCAGATATCTAAGGTAAGTAAGGCTTACTATTCGCCAAGGGCCACTTTTACTTGTTCAAAGGCTATCTTGATTCTAATTATGGTGTTTTAGGAGTCTTGACGATCTTGGATTTGGCTAAGCAATCTAGGTAAGGGTTCTAGTGTTTGAGATCCGCTTTCTTATTCGTTCAAAAGCGAAAACTAACCGCTTGAGTGTACTAGTACTTAGCCGATTGCAAGGGGATCATCACAAAGTTTCGGGATTTGGTTGGTAACCAAATCAGTAGCAAGGTAAGGATTTTGGTTGCGTTAACTCTTCGTGATTTGCTGTATAGTCGAATGGCCTCCTTGCTAATATGCTTAGTGTTGGCCGAATGTAGGAAAAAGGGAACTAGTACGTTAGATCAGAATTTTCGGGATTCAGTAATTGCGTTAGAAATCAAGTGTGTAACCCTACACTCACTTCCCGATAGTTTAATAATAATTATGTTAATCATGTGTTAGTGAAGTGACGAATAAACATGGCTAAGGGTACCATTTAATGGTACAGTGTATTCAGGTACGTTACCCGTTAACACTCGTAAATAATGTTTAACAAGATGTGAAAAGAATGTGGAATTCCATTATGATTTTGGGGTAAGGTAAATTGTATGATAAATAGCATGTTTTGTATGTTGCATGGGCATATGGATGATTATGTTAAAGGGAAAGTGATCTGGTGGTTTTTACCACATTATCTAGTGACTATGTCACATATTATAAATCTGGTGACTCTGTCACATTATCCGGTGGCTATGCCACAATTATAAGGACGATGTGCAGTTGACTGCAGCGATTGCCTTCGATGGTGTGTAGCGGATGGAGCATCGATTTAGTAATCCCCACGGTGTGATTGGTAGGTACAGGTGATGTGTAGAGGATGGATATCTAGGTGGGTTTGGGTTGCATCATTATTTACAATTGTTTTATGTGATTTAATATGCCATAATTGTTTTGGGAGTCTGTGATGGTTGTTACACACTGAGTCTGTTGGCTCACACTTCGTGGGCTAACATTTTGCAGATGGCACTCAGGAAATGGACCGGTTTGGCAGGAACTTAGTGGTGGCCATGCACAGCTCAGTTTTCTTTTTTTCGGTTTTCTTATTAAGTTTATTTTGATTTATTTTGGGTTATATTTTGATGTAATAAGGCCATTATCACTTAACTGTTTTATTTATGTGTTTTAAATTTTTATTATGATACGAACAACATCGATCAAGACGATTAAATATTTTCGTAAAACAACATCAATTGTTTTTAACTCAAATGCCTACGGTTTTCAAGTTAACAATAATAAACCCTAAAATTTGGTTTTTCTTAAACTTGTAAATTTCTAAGAGTAGGAAGATAACTTTTAAAACAAAACTTAGATTTCAACTCAGTTTTTTTTAACTTGAGAACAATCCAAATCTATTTTCTTCAAAACCACCAAGATTTTCAAAATGTCATACAAGACCTAACTACGTTTTACTCAAGGAGCATGCCAGATCTGGTCAGGGCTTGTGGGCCAGGTTTGGGGTGTTTCAAATTTCCTATACCATTATTGGGCCTAGCCCATCAACTTATCGTCTGGGCCTTAGCCCCTTTTTACGCCCATTTTGGCGAAACCCTTACAACATCAAATCTTGGGCCTTAGCCCTATAACACAGCATAACAGATTTCAAATGCACAATGATGCATAACCCAGCCCAACCTAAATTTCCATCCGCTATACACCACCCGTTCCTGCCAATCACACCAGTGGGGATTTCTACAATCGACCCTTCATCCGCTACACACCATCGATGGTAGTTGCTGCAGCTAGCTGCTCATCGCCCTTAACATGTGGCCTAGCCACCGAAATCATAATGTGACGTAGTCACCGGAGTATGTGGCAGAGCCACTCGAATTAACAATGTGACAAAAGTCATCGGAGTATGTGGCAGAGCCACCCGAAACACTACTCCTTTTAACATAATCATATCCCCATGTCCATGCAACATGCGATCAATGAATGCAACATATCATATACTATCCCATGGCATACTCAAGATGTTCATGTATACACATAATCATATTCAACAATCATTATTCAGCATACTCAGAGAATGAACATACCTGGTGTCACGAACTTTACCCTTTAAGGGTACATAATGGCTATTACTGCGTTTTCGACTTATCAACCCACATACATAATCAAATTAATAACATACAAAGAAGGTGTTGAAATTACACACCTGTAAACACGAAGAACTATGCTATCAATCTCGCTAACGCCTTCACTTGCAGGGATCACATCGATCTGTTTATCCCTCTCAGAAGCAAGCCCACAACCTGGTGGCCAGTCACGAACGGCTGACACAGCTCGCTTTTTAAACTTAGGGGTAGGGACTGCAAGTCCAACCCCCTCTTTTGTTTGGCTAGGATTTGATTCCATGAAAAAGGTCTTGATCAGAAGACCGGGTTAAGGCACGAGAAAGTAGAAAGAATAGGTACCATAAACAAAAATGTTCCTTACCTTGCTTAACCAAAAGCCAAAAGCTAGAAGGGTTGTCCTAAAGAACCGATTGAGTCTCTAAACAGTCACCATGTTAGAATCAATTTTCCATTAGATCAAAAGAAGTGGCCTTTCGGCCGAACAATTAGATAGAGGACCCCCTTATGCCTATTCGACCAACAACAACTTACCAAAATTCTCTTGAAAATAGACCACACCAGGAAGAGATGATGAAGATGAATCCCTCGAAGCAAGAGTACACTGAATGGAGGATCTACGTTCGGCTACCAGCATAGTTGATAGAAAGGGTGCCTACACTTGATGCACGAAAAGGGTTTCGGTTTCCACAAAATATGAAATAAAGAAGAAGAGAAAGTACATATAGTAAGAAATAGGTTTCGGTTAAGATACTCATAATTTTGGCTATGAAGAACAAAAAAGAAATGGGACTGGGGGGATTCAGTTTTGAAGAAAATGTCTATCAAGAGAAGAAAGAAAAAAGCACAATCACAATATGACATTCGGCCACCACAAGAGAACAACAAAAAGTAGAAGGAGACTAGGAGATGTTTCGATCTTGGCACTAAGAAAATAAGTAAAAGTTCCAAAAATGCAAAAAGAAGTATGGGAGTGTTTATGAGTTTTCTTTTCCAATCGAAAATTCTCAATACACTTGAGAACTACCATTCAAGGTTCGACCCTCCCTCTAATCCAACTAAACCGCACACTCTCACACACACCCTACCTTCCCAAATTCAGCCAACTTCTCTCCCTCTCTCTAAAACCCTCAACTCCCTCCACCTTTCACTCTCCACTCCCCATTCAAAGTTGTTGACTGATTCTTCCTCCTCAAATTCCTCTCCTCCCTTCATTCAAATATGTTGACTCATTCAACACTCATCCACCAAGTCCAAGCCCAAACCACATCTGCTCCATCTTGGCATAAAAAAAACCCTAAAATGTAAACCACGTGACTCGAACCTGCTCCTTCACAGCTCCCCTGAAGTGTCACTTACCTGCATCCCAAGTGGCGTCTCCTTGCCACTTTATTACTCCAATTCTTGTGTTACCACACACACACAATTACCCTTAAGGCCTACTCTCCCAAGCCATCCTCTTAAAGGCCCTAAAGGAAAAATTCAACCAAGACTCCGACTCAACCTAGAGTCTTTCTAATACCCCCACACACATCCAATTAGCAATTAAAACAAGCCAACACACAAAAGCATGAAATACAGAACCCCTAAACTTGGGATGTTACACAAAACGTAAAATTAGATCTACCCTATTAACTTACCCCTCATCGATTCAACTGTGTGATAACAGATTCATGAAGAATGCAGAAGAATGGAATGTAGGGGTGGCGACAACAATGATAAGAAAAAATAAAGGAAGGAATAAAGAAAAACGGAGATGAACAAAGAGGGAGAAAGTTTGGGCAATAGGGAGAAAAGAATAGGAACGAAAAAGGTTGATTTTTGTGTTAAAATTGGTATTTAAACCTAGGGTTTCTATAGACATGGACGGCATACCTAGAGAAGGGGAGCAAAAATTTAGAAAAATTAAAATTTGCGCAAGCAAGGGGAATCAGACTCGGGTATCTAGGCCAACCATGGAAAAAAAAAACTTATCACCAAACAATAACTCATTCTTTACATAATTGTACAAACTTAAGAAAAAATTTGGGATGTTACATCACTTATCACCAACCATGGAAAAGTTTGATTTCTCCCCAATTTTTTTAAAAGATTCCATGACTCTCCTCTCATTTGTTCTTCTAATGATCCATAGAATCTTGTGAACCTACATGGCGTCCCTTTATCCTCTTCCTGTACCTCCACATCAATATGTGAATGAGAGAAATTCCTCAATTGAATGGTACAATCCCTCTTCCATCTCAAAGGTAATCCTCCTCAAAATCCATATGCTCCCACATAAATACCATTTACGAACTCACACTTCATTCTAACTCATTCCATTCTTCTCGCACTTATTTTTGTCTCTATAAGAAACAAAATTTTGGGTTGTGTTTGTCTTAACTTATTTTTTAGATGAGTAATTAACCATGACTGACCCAAATCATGAACATTTCAACCTAATATTTTCATTGCATCGTCCAATCTGCTTCTCAGCAGCCACCGATATCTCAGAAGTAAATCATGAACCCAATGAATCACCAATTACAGAAACACTTGGATTCTCTTCCTATATTCGTTATCATTTTCCCCATCTATCACCTCAATTGGGCTATCTTCCAAATTAGATCCTAAGCCCCCTAATTAGCCAAATCCGATCCAGTTATTATTCCTTCCCTCCTTCCCCTAGTCAGATAAGGATTTAGTGTTTGGATGACTCTCAGATTCGTTCTATCAATACGTCCATCCAAATCCATTCTGATTGGGTTACCACTTATTTGATTAGTGGCCCAATTCTCATCCCGTAACCATTTGCTTGCTGTCGGCATTGCCCCGCACGAAGGTGCTTTCAAGGAGATATCCTTATTAGAAAAACGGGTTTTGAAAATGCAGCAGAAAATTAATTTAGGGAAAAACCAAATTTTTAATTTTTTTTCCAAAACAAGATATTGGTTGTGATATCTAAAGTAATAAACACTCAATCAAAATTGTACCTTTTCAATTCGTCTAGGATGAGCGCTTCAACAGAGTAGTCTTCTCCCCTATCCTCAAGCTCACGTCTGTCGAGTGTGAGATCGCTTCGAATCAGAAAATTTTTTCACAAAAATTACCAGTGGGGTAAATTTGTAATTTTTCTAAACTTTTTAGTCAAGTTGTAAATTAGAAAAATATCTCTAGAATTTTTTTTGGAATAATCTCTTCAAAGAATTTTCTTTCTACAACTTTCTCTTGAATTCAAGTGTGTGTAAATAATGACTCAAGACTCTCTTTATATAGGGAGAATTTAGGCGTTCAACTATGATTAAAATAAATCACTTTAATATTAAATTAAATTTAATATTAAGATTATCACTTTAATATTAAATTAATAAAATACTATTAAGATAAGTATTAAATTTAATTTAATATTAAACTATTAAAATAATATTATTTTTGGAATAATTAATTTGAAATTAAATTCTCTGGTAGAGTCTCAGTAGGAGAGTAACTCTTCCACTTCCACTACTCAACCACTGATGACCAATAGCCGCCAACCGCCGTCAGCCACCGGGATGCCGCTGTCATAGCCACCGACACTGCCATGTCTGGTGATGCAAGTGCGACACTCCTATGGAACCCTGAACTGGTTCGGTCTGGGTCAATGACGACTTGACCGGTCTGATCTAGCCACCGATTGGACCTTCAGCCCGGTTGCACATACCAGGCTCGACTCGACCAGTTTTTGGGTCTTGGTTTCGATTTTGGGCTCTTGGACCCAATTTACGATCTCAGGTCCAATTTTCAAATTGAATTACCCACTGGGCCAATTGTCTGACTTAAAAATTAATTTCCAAAATATCATATTAATTTTAATTAATTTGATTAATTTAATTTTACTTGATCAAAATTAATTTTCCAAAAATCATTTAAATTTTCCAAATTAATTTTTCAAGAAAATTCTTTAATCAAATTCTCTAGTTGAATAATTCTTACAACCACCTAATTTAATTCCACATCGAATAAATCGACTTAATTAAATTATTCTCAAAGTCGTAGAATTTTCTTCTAATTCAAATACAATCCGATCGAGCTTTTGTTGAGCTAGCGGAGGGACCAATTGGACATATACAATTAGGCTCTAGTGATTGCCATTATGTCCAGAAGCATCGTTTCGATAATAAGCAATTACTTAATCATGGAGTCAGTCCACAAGAAGTACCATGATTGAAAACTCCTTATTGTATACTCTTTACAAAAGCAATCCATCCAACTGCTTTGTCCAATGACCTCGTCATGTGTGTCTTACCCTCATATGATATCCTTGATTTCTTTTACTTAAATTCGTTCACTCAATACAATTCGATTTTGTCTCATTGTCACCATTATATCTTCTTAATGATTAATATGATTACTGTCAACAAATGACTGTGATAAATTACTCATTCGAGAACAAGCAGCTCGTGCCAAGTTCCATATTAATCAATACACACAATGCCAACAAGAGGATATCATTAACTCTTTAATTGAACTATGAATTCCACTATTGCTAGTAAAGTCATGCCATACACAAGTCATGTACCCAACATACCGACTATGGGCTCGATCATCTTTAGAGCATAAGCCACCACTTATATCAAAGCACATGAGTTGCATACGCATGGTTAGTGGCTAACTCAAGATTTAGGTAAATCACACCATGAACGTCGCAAGTGAATTAATTCACAAACGGATTCAAAATTAATTCATCTTGGGTACAGTCCAATGTATCATTCTACCAATGAATACATCTATGTCTCTACTCATGAAGTCAATTGCTCTGATAGCCAAGACTAACCATCTCCTCAATTGGAATTGTAGAGGGCATAATAATCATTCTCAGTATTTGAATCAAATGCTCACTTTGATTCTTTTATGAGATTACAGACTCATTTAGATTATCTATTGAAGTAACTTTTCTTTCTCGCAATGTAAACATTTTTTACAATGCCACTTATCTTTAGTTTGAACTTTAAACAATCAATGAGCTAATATTTTCTTGTCACACTTTTTCTATTAGTGCAAAATATAAAAGACAGAAAATACAAAAGACAGAACAGTGAAATGTGAAATTAACTTTGTTTATTTATTTATCATTCAAATAAATAGAAAATAGTTACATGTTTACTATAATATGGACACATTTCCCAACAATCCCACCCAAAATTCACTTTGCAACGTCCTAGTGTCACCCTTATTGAACAAAATCATTATCTGTGTCCCAACTTCCCACATAGGAAACAAAACAATATTAACTTTTTATACTGAAAAAAAGCATACACCGACTGGTTTTGATCTAATGTTATTTTCTTCTTCCGTTTTAAAGGCACTCGGACATCCAATTTCACCCTGATTCACATATAACTCATTATTCCTGTTGTCACCAAAGTTGTCTCATATTGAAGAAATTGGCCAATAAAATTATCAAACTAATGTGCCAATCCTTCCGATATCACCCCTATCGGTAAGTTATGATTTTTTACCCAAAATTTCGAAAAGAACAACAGAACCTGTAGTAGATCTTCTCTCGGCTCTAACCGATGCAAGAGGATAAGATGCGTATTAAACAACGATGTACCACCAAGATCCCTTTTTATGTCTATTTCATAGTAGAACTGAAACAAACTTCTCTTCTCTCCTATATCCGTTATAGTAACCCCTCCCAATGGATGCCATAAATTGGCCAAGGTATTCCTCATTGACGAGAAGTGAGCCACACTATCCGTCAAAACATATCCCACCAAAAATAATCGTTGATCGTCCTTTACCAAGTATGCATTCCCTTGAAACTACAATGGCTCCTCTTCCTCATCAGCGATGTTGAGATTTGCCAATTCTTCCTTCATAATCACTATTACTGATAGTCTTTAGATCAGCTAACTGAACGAAAAGAACAAAACCCTAAAAGACAAAGAAAACGTGCTAAACTAGCAAACAAAGAGAAAACGTGCTAAACTAGCAGACTTAAAGTTCGTATATACATATACATATTTTAGTAGGATATAGTGAAATTACAAAAATTAGAAGTGGAATAAAAAAAAGTCAATTAAGTATTATTTAATTATATTAAAATTTTAAAATTAATTAAAAATTGAAACATGAATACATGATAACCTTTTAAATCACTTTGTGATTTTTTTTTAAAAATCAAGTATACCTAATAATAATTCATTTTAATATATAACAACTTTTAATGTTATTTATAAGATTACAAAATTTAGTAATCAACCCTCAATAAATTGTTAATCAATAAATCAAAAATTTATTAATCAATGTATGAAAACTGATTTTAAATTTCAAAGATGAGGTTCAAGGTGGATGTGGTTGAGGGCTATGAACAAATTTAAATTTTCGAACCTAAAATAATTTTAAGGATTGTGAGATATGCAAAATCACAAACGACATTCGAAAATCGAAGAGACATAAATGATATCTAGTCACCAATATAGTATTTATTAAATAAAATCTTGATTCCAAATTTTATGAATAGAAAAAAATAAACATTGTGACTTTTTTTAAAAAAAATTCAATTCAAGTCTAAAATAATCTAAATCTAATGTAACTATTAGAAAAACCTATATAATGAACAAGGGATGGTTTAGGCCAAGCAAGGCTTGGTCCTGAACCGTCCACTAGCCCCATATATTTGTCCACTATTGGCTCCTTTCAAGGTTGAAAGTCGACCAAAGGCACCCCCCAACATCCCATCCTCATCCCCATGAATGGCAACAACTTTGGCATAATTTACCCACTCTCCCCTGTCCACTCTTAATGCTTGAAACTTCAATTCCTTCGGTACAAAATTATCTTTTTCTGCAAGTCTCACCATTATCCCAAAATAGTTTATTTCATCAACCCTTTGCCGACTCACCCATCATGTTTGTTGAATGTTCCTTCACTCATCCATATTCCACAATATCCTAACTCTAATCGTGTGCCCCACAAAACACTACAAATTCAGAACAATTGTTCATTCGTAAAAATATCATGAAGGTCCCTGTACTAGGTGCCGAAACTATTTTTTTATAAAACGGGTCGACTTTGATTTTGAAAATGAAAACAAAAAATGGGAGTCGCCACCAATCCTTTTTTGATGAGGTGTGATCGGGTCACCTCGTAATTCAATCATTTTAATAAAAAATTTAATTTACTAAAACGACGATTTTTGGTCTTCGAAATCCAGAAAAACGGGTTCGGGAGTCGGTTACGCACGAGGAAGGGTTAGCACCCTCGATACGTCCAAAATTGGTACCTAGTAGATTAATTAGCGTCTTAGTGTCGAAAATTAGAAATTCGAGAAAATTTTAAAATACGATCCTTTATTATGAAATTTAAAAAATTTGAGAACGGGGCATGTTTCACGTTAATTGAGAAAAAGAATTACGTCCCGTAAGTTAGGACACAATATGTTAAATTCTCGATACGAGAATAAACGCCAAAAACTTATTTATTTTAAAAGATATTTGATTATCTCGATTTTTAGAAAGAGATCACATCCCTTAAGTTAGAACACGATTTTTTTGTAATTCCTGAGGTTATTAAAAATGTTTTGAAAATATTCGTTATTTGGATTTATCGAGAAAATTGGAACCCAGTAAGTTAGGGTGCGACTTTTCGAATCATGAAATATAAATTTTTTATTTAAAAATAAAATTTTATGTAACGGTAAATATTAAAACAATGTAAATTGATAATAAAATGGAAAATGATGGTACATATGTATGATAAAAGAATGATAAATGCATTAATGTAAATAACAATAATAAAGATGAGAATAAAATAAAATAAACAAGTTGAAAATAAAAAGAAATAATAAAAATAAAAGTAAAATAATAATAAGTAATAAATATGAAGAGAAAATATAATTATAGTAGTAGTAGTAGTAGTAATAATAATAATAATAATAATAATAATAATAATAATAATAATAATAATAATAATAATAATAATAATAATAATAATAATGGTAATAAATTAATAAAAAACAATAATAGTAATAATAATAATAGAGAAAAAAGGAAAAAAAAGGAAATAAAAAAATAAAAAATAGTAAAAGAATAATAATAATAATAATAATAATAATAATAGGAACATTAAATTAATTAATTTTAACAGTAAAATAGCAAAAATAACCAAAAAAGACTAAATTGAACTTAAAACAGAAGTTTGGGGCAAATCTGAAATAAATAAAAGAGGAAAAGGACCCCATTGAACGTGCGAATAATAATGAGGGACTAAAAGGGAAATTTTCCCTTCTCCAAAATGCACAGCATCAGGGAGGACCAAATTGAAAACCAAAGTAAATTATTGGCAGAAGTAAAAAATAAAATAAACTGAATTGCAAAACTATAAAAAAGTGGAAGGACTAAAAGCGGAATTAGCCCTTCCATAAAAAAGCACAGATCTTAGGCCGGAGCGGGCCAGATCGAGTCGGACCAGGGTAAAACGACGTCGTTTTGGGGCTTTGGGACGCCGACCAAAACGACGTCGTTTCATGTTGCCTATATAAGTCAAAAAAATCCAAAAAACCTCATTTTTTAGCTACTTTAAAAAAACCCTAACCTTTTATGTTTTCTCTGCAGGGCATGGGAGTTTGGCCGAAATTCGGCCAATTGCCGTCGTGGGCTCTACCGCCGTCAGCCACCATACACGGTAGTCGGAGCCCATAAAAGCTCCCTTTTCCGATGAAACACGAGAGGGTAAAAATATTTCCTTTTTTAATATATTTATGCGTATATGTATGTACGAAGCAATTTCGAAGAAAGAACAAAGAAAGATAAGAAAAAAGATACCTTTTGCGAGATTAAGAACTAGTTTCTTCTTTAATCTGCTGATTGCCTTTTCCATTATAATGTGTTTGGAATGCTTTTTTACTGTATTCTGATTTTTTTCCTCTCTCTCTGAAAAAATACAAATCGTTTCCATGGCTTTTTATAGCCTTTTACAAAGTCTTTCTTTTTTGTTGCCATTCCTGTCTTTAATGTTTGCAAGTGCTCGGGCGGTGCTTGTGCGAAGTGGCCAGTGGCGGTGGCAGGCTTTGGCAGCTGTAACATCCTAGATTGGGGGCTCTGCATTTGTGATGCGTTGTGTGTGCATGCCATGATGTGTGTGTGTGTTTGGTGTGTTTAGAGCTTTCGGGAAGGCTTGAGGTGAAACCTGAGCCTTGGTAGAAATTTTGCTTTTAGACACTGTAAGGGAGAACTAGGTGAAGTGGGCCTTAAGGGTACTTGAGTGGGAAAATTAACACAAAAATCTAACTGGTAAAGTGGCAAGGAGGCACCACTAAGGGAATAGGTAAGTGACGCCATAAAGAGGTGGTGAGGGAGCAGGTTCAAATCCTATGTCAAGCAAAAAGGAGTGTTTTTTTTATATGCACTTGAGGAGTTGAGAGGTGGTTTCAGCTGGGACTCTAAAGGAGTGAGTGTGGGTTGAGTCAGAAGATAGGAAGATAAGGATAAGAGGAAAATGTGGGATAGGAAAGTGTAGGTGGTGGCCGAATGTGGAACACTGAGTGCAAGAAGGAAAATCGACTAGATGTGGCTAAAGGTGTGCCGAATTTCCATTGTTTTTCTAAGAGCATAGTTTTTTTTTCTCTCCTCCTATTTTCGACAATTGAGGGTTTCTTCTTCTCTTTTTCTGCCAAAACCGAAAACTCTTAACTTTATTCCCATCTCTACTTTCATGCTATGGCCGAATGATCTTGTTCTCAAATCTCTTCTTTATTTCTTCTAAAACTGAAACGCCTAAGCCTCTATTTGAAGTATCTTTAATTTTCTTTGCGGCTCTCAGTTCTTTTCTGCTTTAATCATTGCTGAATCCTGTTCACTATTGGGCTAGTGCCGAATTCCCCTAAGTGTTATTTGAATCTACTGTGATAAGGTAAGAAGCATTCTCTTATTCCTTTGTTTGTCTTTCGATTTCTGATAGCCAAAGTCGAATGGCTAATTGACTCAGTGAATGACTTATGTGTTTACACTTTCTTTGGGGCGCCTACTCTGGGAAATCCTGATTAGTTGAAGCAATCGAACTCTAAGTCAAGGAATCAAGTGAATCCTATCACTTCATTTGAGATCTCAAGGTAGGGTTTCAATTCTCTCTAAGTTGTTCGATCGGTTTTCCTTTCGTTATTCGTATTTTAACCTAATGTTTCATTAAGCGATCATTGTTTTAATATAGTACCTTATGACCAAGATCATTCATGGACTTGAATGTCAGTGAATCAAAGGAAGGGGTTGGATCCATAGTCTCAGCCCCAAAGTTCAAGAAGCGTGCGGTGTCTGCTGTTCGAGATTGGCCACCGGGTTGTGGGCCAGCTTCTGAGTAGAATAGTAGGCAGATAGCAGTTGTGACGACTAGTGATAGTGTCGACATAGAGAGTGTTATTTTGCGTGTTACCAGGTGTGTAAACCTTCACACACTATACTATATCTATACTAACATTTGTGTGGGCTAAATGCAGGAAAAAGGGTTGTGTAGACAGTCGTGATGCCCTTAGGGGTAAGGCTAGGATTGCAGTGCACGGATGTCGTTTCTTTGCATGGCCGAATGTATGTATGGCAAAATGATGTGTTATGAATAGCATGTTGCATTTGTTAGGATTTGTATGTAGATAATGGGTATGGGTTTGATATGAAGGGGAAGTGCATGATTAATTGGTCACATTGTGATCGGTGGCTTTGCCACGATATATATATATATATATATATGTTCATACACTACTTTTGGTCACACTGTGATCGGTGGCTCTGCCATAATATATATATTATTTGGTCACATAGTGATTGGTGGCTGTGCCACGATGTATTATTGGTCACCTAGTGATTGTGTATAATTGGCAGCCTGACTATCGAAATGGAGTGTAGCGGATGGAGGGTTGATTGTAGAAATCCCACTGTGATGGGTTGGTGCAGGTTGGTGTCAGAGGATGTAAAAACTAGGTTTGGGTTGGGCTTATTGCATTCATATGTTGTATGTTGATATGTGACTGTGGGCTACAAGCCGTAGGTATAATGTGGGAGAATTTACACACTGAGTCATGGTGACTCACCCCTTTCCTTAACTTTTCAAGTGAGCAGTAGCTCGTGGATGCGGGAGCCGAGGCGGACTCGTGGAGGCCATAATTCTGTTTTTCTTTCTTTTATAGTCCCAATGTTACTATAAGTTTATTTTGATTTGGGACTTTTGCTATGTAATAAGGCCTTTCAAAGTTGTACTTTGTTTTTATTAGTTACTGTTTATATCAACTTTGACACCACAGCAATTTAAATATTAAAGTAAAAGTGGAGTTTCATTAATCTACACATCGATGTTTCCAAAACATCGCAGTAATAAAAAAAGGTTTTCTTTCAAATCTCTGATTTTTCTTAGGTATAACTAAAACTTGATTCTACTTCACCCTGTGACATACCAGATTCGGTCATAATGTATAGGCCGGTTTGGGGTGTTACATTTTTTGTATCAGAGCCCAGTTGCAAAACTCGGACTGTGAAATGGGTCCAGTAGTGTTTTGTAGATTGATGTAAATTTAAGAAAAATGCTTTGGTTTGATCGAATTATAGCATCCGAGTCTACCGGCAACCGATCCACGCAGGAAAGTATTCTAACTCTTGATAAGGTATGCATGTTGGGTTTGATGGGCTTTTTGGGGACATAGACAAGTATGCTAGGGTTTATGGACCTTAGGCCTAGTTAAACAACTCTTAAAATCCATAAGACTTAATTTCTCTAATTAAACATGTCCGTGAACAAGTCGTCGGGTTAGAGTGTGGCAACAGGTGTACGCATGTCTAGGATTGGATCTAGGGAGAGCTTGGTATTTAAGCGGTCCTAGTGGTCCACCTCCTCTTCACTAGAATCCTACCTGGTGCGTAGTGTCTGTTCACTTTAGCTGCGAGGACTTGTTAACGGCCAAAGTTCATAACTAAAACCCGAAAGGGACCAATACCCTATTTTTGGTAAAATTACTAATATACCCCTAGGTTTGTGAAAATTACCAGAATACCCTTGGTTTGTGAAAATCACCGAAATACCCCTGGCTTGCAAAACTACCAAAATACCCCTACTTTACAAAAAGACCAAAATACCCCTATTTTTTTAAATCACCAAGATACCCTATTTTACGAAATTACAAAAATACCCCTGTAGGGTAGAATTACGAAAATGCCCCTGGTAGTGAAATGACGAAAATACCCTTGTGTGACGAAGGTGAGTTTATGGATGTTACTTTCGTGTTTGATACATTTATGTGATAATCTATTTAGGAATGCATATGGTTGCTGAATATATGTGGTTTCTAGAACTAGGAGATATAGACTTGAGACTGAACCTTGTAGATATAATTTCAAATTCGAAAGAACTACTATTGAAACTACCTTCCATAAGATTGTTCGTTATTAATCAGTGGAAGAAATTATTAATCCATAAAATTTTTAATCAGATAAATCGTGAATGTTAGAAATGAGCACTAGGGGGCGTGGTGTGTGTGGCCAAGGTAGAGGCAGGATTGCTGTGTCAGAACCGGTAGGGTCTGGTCATGAGTCAAGAAATGAGATACCAGTGCCACCAGCTGTGGAGGCAGAGTATCAGGACCAAACGGGCGGAGACGATGCACGGTGTCTCAAGCGATGCTCGAGTGTTGGAGAGAGTTGCGGGCGAGCATGGGCACGGAGCTCAAAAATCATGCTTGGGCGACTTAGAGCCAATAGGCCAGAAGTGTTTAGGGGAATTTTCGGTGTAGCTCCTAGTACAGCTGAGTATTGGATGAAAGCAGTGAAGCGTATAATGGATGATCTCGACTTCACGGAGGAAGAGAAGCTGAAGGGAGTGGTGTCTCTTCTCCGGGATGAGGCATACCAATGGTGGCTTACGGTCAGGGATGGTGCAGTGGCTGACCGCATTACTTGGGATTTCTTCAAGTTAGTATTCCAGAGTAAGTACATCGGATCGAGTTATGTGGATGCGCAGCGTAGGGCGTTTCTGAATTTGTTCTAGGGAAATAGATTGGTAACTGTATATGAAGTGGAATTCCTACGTTTGAGTCGTTACGCACGAGGGATAATGGCCACGGAACATGAGCACTGTGTTTGATTTGAGGATGGCTTGAGGGATGATCTGCGTGTGTTGATAGCACCACAACGAGAGCGAGAATTTGCAGATTTAGTGGAAAAGGCTAAGATAGCCGAGGAAGTTAAGCGATCCGAGAAGCAGAATAATGATAAAGACAGGGATAGGAATAAGAGGAGTGTTGGGACGTCGGGGTCAATGGGGCAATTCCAGAAAAGACCTAAGATGGATGGGCCGAGTCAGGGTGTGAGATCTGAAGGTAATGGTCAACCTCAGAGGTGTGGCCGGTGTAATAAATTTCATTCCGGTGAATGTTGGATAGGTGACAGGAAATGTTTTAGGTGTGGGTCATCGGATCATCAGGTGAAGGATTGTCTACAGGATCAGGGTGGCGTAGGGCCGGTAGGACAAACTAACCCTCAGCCTGGTAGAGGAGGTCCACAATCATAGAGAGGTTGCGGTCTAGCCAGAGGTGGTGATGGTTATGGTCGGGTCGTGGAACACAAGACAGAGGTGCATGGAACACCGATGCAAGACAGTCGGGGTTGGTCTATGCAGTAAGACGTTGAGAGGAGGAGGATGCACCGGATGTCATAACCGGTACGTTCTTGATTTTTGGTTTGCTTTTTTCTGCATTAATTTATATTGGATCGATACATTCTTATGTTGCTAGTATAGTATCTAGAACCTTAAGTATAGACTCTGAGATTATTCCTAAGGAGATGACTGTAATTAGCCCGCTAGGTCAGTCGGTAGTGGTGAACAGACTGTATAGGGTGTACCTCTAAAAGTGCAAGGGGTAGTTTTTCCGGCGAATTTAATGGAACTACCTTTTGGAGAGTTCGATCTGATCTTAGGTATGGACTGGTTAGTGAAATATCGAGCGAATCTATATTGTGCAGCCAAGCGTATGGTACTAAAGACTAGTTAGGAGGATGAGGTAGTGGTAATAGGTGAAAGGAGGGACTACCTGTCTAACGTAGTATCCGCTTTAAAGGCTGAAAGAATAATGAGAAAAGGGTGTAGGGTGTTCATAGCCTTTGTTTGTGCTTTGGAGGTCCAAGATTTAACTGTGGAGAATGTTAGAACGGTGAGGGAGTTTTCTGACATTTTCTAGAAGAACTTCCGGACTACCTCCGTATCGTGAGGTCGAATTTGGAATTGATCTTCTTCCGGGAATAGCACGAGTATCCATTGCACCATATAGAATGGCGCCAAAGGAGTTAGTGAAACTGAAAGCCCATATTCAGGAATTGTTGGATCGGGGTTTTATCTGACCAAGTGTATCATCTTGGGGAGCGCCAGTGCTATTTGTCAAGAAGAAGGATGGATCAATGATTATGTGCATTGACTACCATCAGCTGAACAAGTTGACTATCAAGAACAAGTATCTGTTGCCAAGGATTGATGACTTGCTCAATCAACTGAAAGGGGCGTCGGTGTTCTCAAAGATAGATTTGAGATCAAGATACCATCGGCTTAAGGTCAAAGAATTGAATATTCATAAGACAGCTTTTAGGACCCGTTATGGTCATTACGAATTCTTGGTAATGCCATTTGGGTTGACCAACGCGCCAGCGACGTTTATGGATATGATGAACCGGGTGTTCCAACCCTATTTAGACTGATTCGTGTAGTATTTATAGATGATATCCTCGTATATTCAAGGTCAGAGGAGGAGCATGATTCGCATCTGCGAGTAGTACTACAAATCTTGAGGGAGAAATAATTGTACGCAAAATTTAGTAAGTGCGAATTTTTGGTTAAGTGAAGTTACTTTTCTAGGACATGTTGTGTCGGCAGAAGGGGCCAGAGTTGATCCCTGGAAAGTTGAAGCTATCATGGATTGGAATTCACCCAGGTCTGTGTTAGAAATTCGGAGGTTCCTGGGTCTTGCTAGTTATTACAGGAGGTTCGTTGAGGGGTTCTCCTTGATCGCGACACCTTTAGCCAAGTTGTTGAGGAAGGGAGTACTTTTTGTGTGGGGTGACAAGCAACAGAAAAACTTTGAAAAGCTGAAGAAGGTGTTGACAAAAGCTCCGGTATTGATTCAACAGGAGGCTAGAAAGGAGTTCGTGTTTTATTGTGACGCTTTACACACCGAGTTAGAATGTGTGTTGATGCAAGGTGGAAGAGTGGTTGCTTATGCGTCTCGACAGTTAAGACCTCATGAGCTAAATTATCCCACCCACGATTTGGAGTTGGCAGTGGTGGTTTTTGCTTTGAAGATCTGGAGACACTATTTGTATGGAAAGAAGTCCGTCATTTATACAGATTATAAGAGTTTGAAATATGTCCTCACCCAAAAGAGTTGAACTTGAGGCAGAGGAGGTGGATTGAACTACTAAAGGATTACAATTGTTCGATTGAATACCATCCGTAAAGCTAACATGGTGGCAGATGCACTAAGTCGGAAGGTAATCTCGGATTTGATGGTGATGTTTGCTCATCTGAGCCTGTATGAAGATGGGAGTTTATTAGCTGAGCTTCAGGTAAAGCCGACATGGATAGATCAGATTAAAGAGAAGCAGTTGCAGGATGATGACTTGAGTGCCCGACTATCTCAAGTGCAACATGGTGAAGTAAGGGACTATAATCTGAATGATGATGGGGTTCTGTGTTTCCGAAAGAGGGTTTGTATGCCGAGAGACGTGGAATTGAGGTGGATGATTCTTCAGGAAGTGCATAGTTGCCCATATGCTATGCATTCGGGAGGAAGAAAAATGTATCGGGATTTACGAAAACAATTTTAGTGGCCAGGTCTGAAGCAGAAGGTAACCGAATTTGTGGGTAAATGTTTGACATGTCAGCAGGTAAAGGCGGAGCATCAATTGCCTTCGAGGTTATTGCAGCCGGTGAAGATTCTGCAATGGAAATGGAAGAGAATCACTATGGATTTTGTTAGTGGGCTACCCCTTAAGCCTATTAAGAAGGATTCGATATGGGTAGTCGTTGATCGATTGATGAAGTCCGCTCATTTTATACCGACTCAGGTTGATTACTCTCTACAAAATTTGGCTAAGTTGTATATAACGGAGATTGTAAAGCTGCATGGAGTACCTGTGTCCATTATCTCGGACAGAGATCCTAGGTTTACATCAAGATTCTAGAGGGCATTGCATCAAGCGTTGGGTACAAAGTTAGATTTTAGTACGGCGTTTCATCTACGAATTTGACGACGATCGAAAAGAGTGATTGATTTTCAAGACATGTTGAGAGGTTGCATTATCGATTTCAAAGGTAGTGGAAGAATTCCTACCATTGGCAGAATTCACATATAATAATAGCTACCAGTCCAGTATTCGGATGGCACTATATGAAGCGTTGTACGGGCGAAAGTGTCGTACTCCTACATGTTGGACGGAGTTAGGTGAATGACAGTTATTGGGTCTGAAACTCGTATTGGAAAAGGAGAATAAAGTTGAGTTGATTCGGGCTAGGTTGAAGGAAGCGTCGGATAGGCAAAAGTCCTATGCTGACCTGAAGCGAAGGGACATAGAATTTGTAGTGGGTGATCGGGTTTTCTTGAAGGTATCACTGTGGGAGAAAATTCTATGGTTCGGACGGAAGGGTAAGCTAAGCCCTAGGTTCATCGGGCCTTATCGGGTGTTGAAGCGTGTAGGACCAGTTGCTTATCAGCTTGAGCTACCTTTAGAGCTAAGTAAGATTCATGATGTGTTCCATATTTCAATTTTATGACATTACCATTCAGACCTATCTCATGTGATACCGTTGGAGGAAGTCAAAGTAAAGCCTGATTTAACTTTTGAAGAGGAACCAATTCAGATCTTGGAGCGGGATGTTAAAGTTTTGCGAAGAAAATCGATTCCATTGGTTAAGGTTTTGTGGCAGAATCACGGATTGGAGGAAGCTACATGGGAGCCGGAGGATGTTATACGATAGCAATACCCTCACCTCTTTTGATCAGGTAATTTTGAGGACAAAATTCTTTTAAGGGGGTAGAATTGTAACATCCTAGATTGGGGGCTCTGTATTTTCGATGCATTGTGTATGCATGCTATGATGTGTGTGTGTGTTTGGTATGTTTAGAGCTTTCGGGAAGGCTTGAGGTGAAGCCTGGGCCTTGGTAGAAATTTTTCTTTCAGACACTACAAGGGAGAACTAGGTGAAGTGGGCCTTAAGGGTACTTGAGTGGGAAAATTAACACAAAAATCTAACTGGTAAAGTGGCAAGGAGGCGCCACTAAGGGAATAGGTAAGTGACGCCATAAGGAGGTGGTGAGGGAGCATGTTCAAATCCCATGTCAAGCAAAAAAGAGTGTTTTTTTTATATGTGCCTCAGGAGTTGAGAGGTGGTTTCAGCTGGGACTCTAAAAGAGTGAGTGTAGATTGAGTCAGAAGATAGGAAGATAAGGATAAGAGGAAAATGTGGGATAGGATTTAAGTGTAGGTGGTGGCCGAATGTGGGACACTGAGTGCAAGAAGAGAAATCAGCTAGATGTGGCTAAGGGTGTGCCGAATTTCCATTGTTTTTCTAAGAGCATAGTTTTTTTTCTCTCCTCCTATTTTCGGCAATTGAGGGTTTCTTCTTCTCTTTTTCTGCCAAAACTGAAAACTCGTAACTCTCTTCCCATCTCCACTTTCATGCTATGGCTGAATGATCTTGTTCTCAAATCTCTTCTCTATTTCTTCTAAAACCGAAACGCCTAAGCCTCTATTTGAAGTATCTTTATTTTTCTTTACAGCTCTCTCTTCTAGTTCTTTTCTTCTTTAATCATTGCCAAATCGCATTCCTTTGTTGGGCTAGTGCTTGAATTCCCTAAGTGTTATTCAATCTCTTGTGATAAGGTAAGAAGCGTTCTCTTATTCCTTTGTTTGTCTTTCGGTTTCTGATAGCCAAAGCCGAATGGCTAATTGACTCAGTGAATGACTTGTGTGTTTACACTTTCTTTGGGGCGCCTACTCCGGGAAATCCTGATTAGTTGAAGCAATCGAACTCTAAGTCAAGGAATCAAGTGAATCCTATCACTTTATTTGAGATCTCAAGTTTCAATTCTCTCTAGTTGTTCGATCGGTTTTCCTTTCGTTATTTGTATCTTAACCCAATGTTTCGTTAAGCGATCATTGTTTCAATATAGTACCTTCTGACCAAGATCATTCATGGACTTGAATGTTAGTGAATCAAAGGAAGGGGTTAGATCCATAGTCTCAGCCCCAAAGTTTAAGAAGCGTGCAGTATCTGCTGTTTGAGATTGGCCACCGGGTTGTGGGCGACTTCGAAAGCGAAACAAAGAGGGCGGATAGCGATTGTGACGACTAGTGATAGTGTCGACATAGAGAGTGTCGTTTTACGTGTTGCCAGGTGTGTAAACCTTCACACACTATACTATATTTGTACTAACATTTGTGTGGGCTGAAAAGCGGAAAAAAGGGCTGTGTAGACAGTGATGCCCTTAGGGGTAAGGCTAAGATTGCCAGGTAGGTGACCGTATCGTTCTTTGCATGGCCAAATGTATGTATGGCAAAATGATGTGTTATGAATAGCATGTTACATTTGTTAGGATTTGTATGTAGATCATGGGGTATGGGTTTGATATGAAGGGGAAGTGCATGATTAATTGGTCACATTGTGATCGGTGGCTTTGCCACAATATATATATATATATATGTTCATACACTATTTTTGGTCACACTGTGATCGGTGGCTCTTCCACGATATATATATATTATTTGGTCACATAGTGATCGGTGGTTGTGCCACGATGTATTATTGGTCACCTAGTGATCGTGTATAATTGGCAGCCTGACTGTCGAAATAGAGTGTAACGAATGGAGGGTTGATTGTAGAAATCCCCAAGGTGTGATGGGCTGGTACGGGTTGGTGTGTAGAGGATGGAAAAACTAGGTTTGGGTTGGGCTTATTGCATTCATATGTTGTATGTTGATATGTGACTGTGGGCTACAAGCCGTAGGTATAATGTGGGAGAATTTACACACTGAGTCATGGTGACTCACCCTTTCCATAACTTTTAGGTGAGCAGTAGCTCGTGGATGCGGGAGCCGAGGCGGACTTGTGGAGGCCATAATTTTGTTTTTCTTTCTTTTATAGTCTCAATATTACTATAAGTTTATTTTGATTTGACACTTTTGCTATGTAATAAGGCCTTTCAAAGTTGTACTTTGGTTTTTATTAGTTACTGTTTATATCAACTTCGACACCACGGTAGTTTAAATATTAAAGTAAAAGTGGAGTTTCATTAATCTACACATCGATGTTTCCAAAACACTGAATCTACGATTTTTCTTAGGTATAACTAAGACTTGATTCTACTTTACCCTGTGACATACCAGATTCGGTCGTAACGTATAGGCCAGTTTTATGGTGTTACAGCAGTAGTGGGCAGAGCCAGTGGACCTAGGTGCGGCGCACATAGGGTTTGTAATTTTGTTTTTTTCTATTAACTTCGAGCTAGGATTAGATTGGGCTTGAATTGGGTTTTTTGATAAATTTTGTGTATTGGACTACATTGTTGGGCTTGAGGTTTGGGGTTTAGTAATTTGGATCTATTTGGGTCTGTTTAATTATTTTGGTTTGGGTTTTAGGTTCTACCTATGGGCCCGGGCAAATTGGGTTGATTATAGTTGCCCCTCTTTGCTCGTTGTTGTGTAACGAGAACAGAGCAAAGACTCTTAAGAAAGACCAATTTCACCCAGTCTCACCGAGTTTTGACTTCTTTGGTGCTCTTTTTCTTCAGGTAGCCTCGTTCTAGTCCACCGCATCTTATTGCTTTGATCCACTCCACCGCTACTTCAGAGAGATAGGACCTGTAGCTTCAATTTGCTCCTGCTGCAACTTCAAGGGGATGAGATTTATTTATTTTTATCTTGCTCCACTGTGATTTCAGGGAGAAGGGATTCGTAGCCTCAACCTTCTCCACTGGAACTTCAAGGAGGTGAGAATTAGTAATTTCAACCTGCTCCGCTGTATCTTCAGTAAGACAAGATTTACAATCTTCAGCCTATTCCACTGCTAGTCAGGGAGATAAGACAATGGCTTAAATCATGTTCAGCTACTGTTTAGGGAGGCAAGATTTTCCTTCGATCTTGCCCCAAATTTGCTTAGGGTGACAAGATATATAATTTTCAACCTATTCCATTACTGGTCAGGGAGATAGGATAGCAGCTTAAATCATGTTCCCCTACTGTTTATAGAAACAAGATTTGCCTTTAATCTTGTCCCACTACTGTTTAGGGAGACAAGATCTAAAATCTTCAACCTATTCCACTGCTGGCCATGGAGATAGGATGGTGGCTTAAATCATGTTCCCTTACTGTTTAGAGAGACAAGATTTGCCTTCGATCTTGTTCCTCTACTATTTAGGGCGACAAGATATACAATCTTCAATATATTCTGCTGCTGGTCAAGGAGATAGGATGGTGGCTTAAATCATGTTCCACTACTGTTTAGGGAGACAAGATTTGCCTTCGATCTTGCCCCAAATTTGCTTAGAGTGACAAGATCTACAATTTTCAACCTATTCCACTGCTGGTCAGGGAGATAGGATAGTAGCTTAAATCATGTTCCCCTACTATTTATAGAGACAAGATTTGCCTTCAATCTTGTCCCACTACTGTTTAGGGAGACAAGATCTACAATCTTCAACCTATTCCATTGCTGGCCATGGAGATAAGATGGTGGCTTAAATCATGTTCCCCTACTGTTTAGAGAGACAAAATTTGCCTTCGATCTTGTCCCACTACTATTTAGGGCGACAAGATATACAATATTCAATATATTCCACTGCTGGTCAGGGAGATAGGATGGTGGCTTAAATCATGTTCCACTACTGTTTAGGGAGACAAGATTTGCCTTCGATCTTGTCCCACTAATATTTAGGGCGATAAGATCTACAATCTTCAACCTATTCCACTGCTGGTTAGGGAGATAGGATGGTGGTTTAAATCATGTTCCACTACTATTTAGAGAGACAAGATTTTCCTTCAATCTTGCTCCACTGCTGTTTAGGGTGGCAAGATCTACAATCTTTAGCCTATTCCACTGTTGGTTAGGGAGATAGGACTGTGAATTCACCGATGTTGCTACATTGTCCTCTAGGGAACCTATCTTGTAGAATCAATTTTACGGTCTATGTTTATGTCAAATAATTAGGATGCCATGATCAGAATGAGTCAGATGCTCATGATATATGCATGCAGAAATGTAATGAGAATGATCCTTTTTTATGCCTAGGATTGTTATTGCTCGTTTGTTCGTCAAGGTCGCGTCACGGACGCAATATCTCATTTTCTCATGCAACTGATATCTTTGATAGAGAATCTAGAGAGATAGTCATGATTTTGGACTCCTCTTTCTCAAATTTTTCTAACCCTTATGCGTGGTAGTTCTAAACAACAGTCCTGTTTCAGGTTCCTGAGCTGTTTAGAGACTTCCAGAGTAATAGGCAGAATTCCTTTTATGGAAGTATTATGGGTCCATTAATCGTTATTTCAATTGCAAACTACTTAAAAGATTTAAATGATCAACAACACTGGAATTTATGAAGAATAGAATTGAATTAGTCAACAAAAGCGAACATTATTGGAATACAAAATGGGCAAAAGGGAAAAGTAGGTTCCCCAGATATCGCAGTCTAAGCTTCACTATCCAGTCTTTTTGAAGATCATTATGAGCTGAATATGTGTTGGGAAATCTGCAGTGTTTTGTAGATGTCCTGAGGTGTAACATTCCTCCTTTTTGTTAATTCTGAGAGGACAAAATCATCACATACCCCTTATTTTGTCAAAATTTGAGCCGCTCTTTTCGGGTTTTCGACTCAAAACCCCTTTGGTCTCAAGGCGCCCTTTTCAGGTTTTCACCTTGGGCTCTCCTTTTCCTTTTCCTTTTCTTTTCTTTTCTCATATTTTTCTTTTCTCCCTTTTTTTTAAATGAAATATTTCTTTATTTGAACTCATAAGATTAGGTAAGCCCTTGCTATCCCTCTAGGTCAAAATCAACGCCTTTCTAGAGAAGGCCTTCTTTACCACATACGGTCCTTCCCAGTTTGGCATCCATTTTTCTTAGAAGTCCTTTTGTATGGAAAGGATCCTTTTTAAAACTAGGTCTCCTTCATGGAATTCTTTAGGGCGAACTTTCTTGTTATAGGTCCGCATCATTCACTTTCGGTACAATTGACCATGAAGATGGCCCTTAGCCTCTCTTCTTCGATCAAGTTCAGCTAATCATATTGGGATTGGATCCATTATGCTTCATCCACCTTTAACTCTGATAAAACTTAGAGAGAAGGAATCTTGACTTCAATGGGCAAAACTGCCTCCATTTCATAAATCAATGAGAAAAACATTGCCCCGGTGAGGGTTCTAACAGACGTTCGACAAGCACAGATGCCAATCTTCATGAGTCTCAATCTTTGTCCTGTCGATCCTTTTTTTATTTTTTTCTTTCTTTTTTTTACCGTTCATTTTAGGGCGATACGATGTTTAATCTTGAACAGACTGCAAACTTCTAATGTCGTGTTGTTGTTCAAATTTAATATATCATTAAATATGGTCTCTTTTGGGATTCCATACCGACATAGAATTTGCTGACTATCGACTTTGTGACATCGGCATATAAAGTAACTTCCACCCACTCGGTGAAGTAATCGACGACCACAAAGATGAATCGATACTCGTAGAAGCTTTCGGCATGATTGGCCCACTGTAAACATGCCCCACATAGGGAAAGTCTCAGATTCTACTTATTCTTTGTAAGGTGGGAACCGTTTCTCATCTTATTCTATGATTCTTAACAAATTAGGAAATGATCTACAGTCTCGGTCATCTTCAAAGTCATGAGATCCCTCTAGACACATATCTTGCTCAAAAGTAGACTCTGTGTCAGTAGCAGCGTGGCTCATGTCATTGATATCTAGGGACCTGTTGTAGTTACGAAAGAATATTCAAAGGACAAAGGAATCTAAGAATAATTATTTATGTAGTATGAACATGAATGAAATAAAGGAATAAAAGAATATTTGCTCAAAGTGAAACACAAAAATACATTTTCATTGAAAATATAGATGTTGAACATAAGCCTATTTCACAAAAAAGATTCTTATTGCTCCTAGGCTTAGAGCAGTAAGTGTGTTTTGGACATTACTCTGAATTTGTCTCTAAAAAATATAGGGCTCTCTTCCACAATTCCATTATTCAAAACACTCCCAAGTATGTAAGGCCATATGCCTGATGAATTCTCTTCTCCGGCTCCCTCTTTGGATATGGTGTTAATATTCAGATTTCCCAACATTCCTTTAGACCTCTTCAAAGAAAACCAACTCTTTGTTATCCATTAGACTTTACACCAAAGCTTTGAATTCGACACACTCCTGGACTCATGGCCTTCTTATGTGTGGAAATCACAGTAGCTCCTCATCATTTTGGGTACCTCCTCCGAAGTCTGAATGATTAATCCCATGTCTATCATTTGTTTCAAAACCCATTTCAATGGGGTTTTTACTCGAATATTCTCCTTGATTCTTTTCCCTTTATTCTCGATTATCGTGTTTAACCCCTTATCACCATGGTTAGGTAACAAATTTTCTACACCAGATAGATTATCAAATTTCACAATGCCCATTCGGATGAGCCTTTCAATTAATTTTTTGAAAGTGGTGCAGTTTTCTATCGAGTGTCCCATGGTCCCTGCATGGTACTCGTATTGGGCGTTCGCAATGTACCATTTGGAAAACAGAGGTTACAAGGGTTCTGAGTAGAAAGGAGATACCACATGGGCATCAAATAGATTTTGGTACAACTCCTTATACGTCATGGGGATGGGAGTAAACTAGATTTTTTCTGAGTTCGGCCTCAAGTTGGATTCTTGCCTTGAAGGGCCTTGATGAATGGCCCTCGGTTGGCCCATAGTGATTAGCTTGGGATACCCTTTACTAAACATGCTCACGTTATCTACTTCATCTTCATTTTTCTTCGAGGTTGACCTCTTGGTACTCTCCCTTGCGTCAATCTTCCCACTCCTTACTGCATTTTCAATTATCTCACCAGACATTACTCTATCTGAGAAGCTCATTGTAGTGCTTCCCAGCATATGGTTAATGAACGGGGCTTTCAGAGTATTGATGAAAAGCATCGTCGTTTCTCTTTCCAAAAGAGGCGGCTGGACTTGCGTTGCCACATCTCTCCATCATTGGGCATAGTGCCTGAAGCTCTCACTTTGCTTCTTTTCCATATTCTGTAATGTAATTCTGTCAGTGGTCATGTCTATTACATTCCTATATTGTTTCATGAAGGCCTATGCCAAGTCCTTCCATGTCTTAATCTAGGCACGACTTAGCTGATTGTACCATTTGGTTGCAGATCCGACCAGACTGTCCTGAAAATAATAAATCAGCAACTGGTCATTATTAACGTGTCCCGTCATTCTTCGACAGAACATCATGATGTGCGCATCGGGGCAGCTAGTCCCATTGTACTTTTCAAACTCTGGATTTTAAACTTTGGCGGAAGTACCAAATTCGGGACCAAGCTTAAGTCCTTAGCGTCAATGCCGTAATGGTAATCAACATTCTCCATTGCTCTGAGTTTTTCCTCTAACCACCTGTACTGATCCTCGAGTTGTTTTGGCAGTTCCACCCCTGCTTTTTCTATTTTTCCATTTCGTTTAGATCATGAACTATAGGATTGGTTATGTTTTCCCCTGGATTGGAACCTGAACCTGTCAGAAAGTTCGCAGGTACAGCAGTACCAGCCTGATCTGAGGTCTGATGGTAACGGGTTTCCTTTGGGGGACATATCTGATTGTGCTTGGGTGTTTTTTGGGGTAAAGATTGGAGGATAAGTAGGGTCCTCATTATCTGTAACATCCTAAATTTTTGGGCCTATGCGTTTAAGGGGTGAATATGTAGAATGAGTTAATTTAAGTGTTAGGGGTCCAAATTGGGCTCAGGCTTAGGCAGAGGCCTTGATTAAAATTATCTGTTTGGGCATTATAGGGTTTAAAAGGTAGTATCTATGTTTAAAATACCAAAGTGGGCTTGTGGCCCAATCTTAGGAGGTGACACCATACAAGGGAGTAAGGGGCCCAAATTTAAGTTTCATGGAGCCCAATTCTTTTAATTTAAGTTAACTAAATTTTGGGCATTAGGATTAGGTGGAGTGGATGGCAACACGGCTAAAATTTATGGGTTTTAATGTTTAAAATATGTGGATAATAAGCGGATAAAGGCTATTATTTAGGAATTTATTTTATGTGGATAATAAGCGGATAAAGGCTAAGATTTAGGATTTTAATGATTAAAATATGTGGATAATATGTTGATAAAGGAGGGAGGAGTTAGAGATAATTAAGTCTCTTTTAGATGACCTAGTAGATTAAGATAAAGGAGAAAAGTTAGAATTTATCTACAAAGAGAGTGATGGCCAAGAATCCATCACCGAGAGGAGTAAAAAACCACTACTACATGGCAAAGGGTTGCGAATTTCCTATAAATAGAGGGGGCTAGCTCCTTGTTTCTGACATTAAATCCTCTCCCTTTTGTGCCGAAATTCTTTAGCTTCTTTTCTCCAAATTTCTTTCTCCAATTTCTCTAAAAGCCAAAAACTTCATTATTCTCTTCTTTCTCCTAAAAGCCAAAAACTCCATTATTCTCTTCTTTCTTCTAAAAGCTGAAAACTCCATTATTCTCTTCCTTCTCTAAAAAGCCGAAATCTCTATAGTTTTTATTTTATTCATCCTATTTGAGAAATTGTTCTATACTTTCGGCATTTAAATCCTCCATTGACATTGTCAAATTCTCTCTCTAGTACTAGCCGAATCTCCTAAGTTAAGGTAAGAGTAGATTTTTGATTAGATCTCATAATCTATTCCCAATTTTTGAAAAGGCAAAAGCCAAAAGCTAATAGTTTAATGGTTTATGATGGGCGCAAGTCGGGTTTGAAGGAAGCCTAGTCGACTAGATCTAAAAGCCAAAATTCATAAGTCTCCAATTTCGTGATTTTTAAGGTAAGAAGATTTTCCTAGATTTCTATTAGATTTCATCATTATATACAAGATTTTAACTTTATAAGGAGGATTAACGATTAAATATTATTATAGTAACTCGATAAGGATTTATGATGGAATTAAATATGGATCGTGCAAAAGAAAGAATCCTAAGTTTAAGAAACGAGCGAAGATTCTCTGCTCGAGATTGACCAATTGGTTGTGGACCGACTTCGAACAACACCTTAGGCGGATAGCGGTTGTGTCGACTAAGGATAGCGTCGATATAGAAAGCCTCGTTTTATCAAGAATCGTGTGTAGATTCTTAACACATAAGCTTTGTTATATTATATGTATGTTATGTGCTAAAAGCCTAAAAGGTGTGTAGATCTCTATCACACTAGTTAATCTAAATTATATGTATGTTATGGGCTAAAAGCCAAAAATGAGGTCAGATGAATGTCGTATTACCCGAAAGGGTAGGCAAGGGATGCAGTGCGTAATCATAGAAAGTTCTCTATGTGTATCAAAGTATGTAAAAATATGTGATCTGTTTAGATAGTTTAATGTTCTGATTCTTGCATGTATGCATGGGATGGGATTGATTGATTTACGGAAGGGGAGCAGGTTGCGAGGTGATCGGTGGCTTTGCCACATAGGTTACATAGTGATCGGTCTTTATGACAGGCAGCACAACTGTCGATATATTATTAAGGTCGCATAGTGATCGGTGGCTTCGCCACATAGGTCACGTAGTGATCGGTCTTTATGACAGGAAGCACAGCTATCGATATGGTATGTAGCGGATGAAGGGTTGATTGTAGAAATCCCCATGGTGTGATGGTTGGTACGGGGGTGTGTAGAGGATGGACTCATAGGTTTGGGATGGGCCATGTTGTATTTTTTGTTACCCTTGTATACGGGCCAAGGCTCATAATGTGTTTGTGGGCCTCAAGCCTTTTATGTGTTCTCGGATTTGCACATCGAGTCTTGGTGACTCAACCTTTATTTTTCCCAACATTTCGTGAGCAGAGATCGTGAACATGGGAGCCGAGGCGGACTCGAGGGCCATGAAGTTTTATTTCTACAAATTATTTCGGATTTCTTTAAGTTTATTTTATTTTATTTGGGATTTTTTAAGGCCCTAGTTTTTATTCAACTAAGAAGTTTTCAATGTTATGCAACTTATAAATTTTATGTCAAGGTTTATTTATACTTAATAATACTAATATAAGATTTTATTTTTAAAATGTCACTTATTTACTCTAATAATGTCTAATTAACTTATGACTTCCAAAACCAACAAGGCAAAAGTTTTCAATGTACAAGCCGTGACACGCCAGATCCAGTCAAAATGCATGGGCTGGGTTTGGGGTGTTACAATTTGGTATCAGAGCCCAGTTTAAAACTCGAGCTGTGAAATGGGTCTAGAAGTATTTTTTTTAAAAATGAATTTAAGAAAAAGATTTTGGTTTGAAGACATGGCCTTGAGTCTCTCAAGACTCGATCCACCTGTAAGTATTCGAACTCCGGTTGTGATATAAATGTGGGCTTAATGGGCTTTATGGGACGTAGACTATCTAGATGAGAATTTGATGGACTCTAGGCTTAGGCAAACAACTCTTCAATTTCATAAGACTTAACTACTAAAACAAAACACATAAACGAGTCACAAGACTAAGGTGTGGCAACAGCATATGCATGTCTAGGAGTACATCCTAAGAGCTTGGTATTTAAGCAGTCCAAGTGACTCACCTCCTCTTCACAGAATCTTACAGTGCATAGTATTGCTCACTTTAGCCATGACAGTGTGGCAATAGGCATACGCATGCCTAAGAGTGGATTTAGGGAGAGCTTGGTATTTAAGCAGCCCTAGTGACTCACCTCCTCTTCACCGAATCCTACCAGTGCGTAAGGACTGCTACTCCTAACCATGAGGACGTGTTGATGTGCCAAACCTATAATTAAAACCCGAAAGGGACAAGCCACCTTGTTTTGTACAACCCTAAAGTAAACCTTGGTTTTGAAATCACTAAAGTACCCTTGATTCGTAAAAATTTCTCGACTTGAAAAATGACCAAAATACCCCTGATTTGCAAATTGACCAAATTACCCCTGACTTGTAAAATTACCGAAATACCCCCAGATTTTCAAAATTTTGAAATACCCTCAAATCACAAAAATTACCGAAATACCCTCGAATTTCAAAATTACCGAAACACCCAAAAATTTCAAAATTACCAAAATACCCCTGAATTTCAAAATTATCAAAATACCCTCAGATTTCAAAATTTCTGAAATATCCCAGATTCTAAAATTACCAAAATACCCTTGATTTCCAAAATTACCAAAATACCCCCAAGAATGCAAAATTACCAAAATACCCTTATTTTATAAAATCATCAAGGAACCTCATTTCAAAAAAAATTATGAAAATGCCCCTGTAGGATAAAATTACGAAAATACCATTGGGTAGTGAAAACAACAACCACAACAACAACAACAACACTACTTTTCTGTAATGAACATGAGTTCATGATTGAATGTATGGGTTTCTTAGAGGATATGAACTTGAGACTGTATGGTGAATACGAATTCGAAATAATTACTCTTAAAGCTATCATTCATAAGACTGTCCGTGGTTAAAAAAAAGTGGGAGAAAACTAATAATTGATAAAATTTCCAAACGCGAATCGGTAGAATGAGCACAAGGGGACGAAGACGCTTCAGATGCGAATAATGGTGCGTACCCTACCATAGTATACTAAGTGTTTATTTTGGCTTTAGAATTAGAGTGTGCAGCGAAAGCATAGTGGTGAGACTCAGGTAGAATGATTACTAGTTAGTTGGAAATTTCGAGACGAAATTTCTTTAAGGAGGGTAGAACTGTAACATCCTAAATTTTTGGGCCAATGTGTTTAATGGGTGAATATGTGGAATGAGTTAATTTAAGTGTTAGGGGTCCAAATTGGGCTCAGGATTAGGCAGAGGCCTTGATTAAAATTATCTGTTTGGGCATTATAGGGTTGAAAAGGTAGTATCTATGCTTAAAATACCAAAGTTGGCTTGTGGCCCAATCTTAGGAGGTGACGCCACACAAGGGAGTAAGGGGCCCAAATTTAAGTTTCATGGAGCCCAATTCTTTTAATTTAAGTTAGCTAAATTTTGGGCATTAGGATTAGGTGGAGTGGATGGCAACAAGGCTAAAACTTAGGGGTTTTAATGTTTAAAATATGTGGATAATAAGCGATAAAGGCTATTATTTAGGAATTTATTTTATGTGGATAATAAGCAGATAAAGGCTAAGATTTAAGGATTTTAATGATTAAAATATGTGGATAATATGCTGATAAAGGAGGGAGGAGTTAGAGATAATTAAGTCTCTTTTAGATGAGCTAGTAGATTAAGATAAAGGAGAAAAGTTAGAATTTATCTACAAAGAGAGTGACGGCCAAGAATCCATCAACGAGAGGGGTAAAGAAACCACTACTACATGGCAAAGGGTTGCCAAATTTCCTATAAATAGAGGGGCTAGCTCCTTGTTTCGACATTAAATCCTCTCCCTTTGTGCCAAAATTCCTTAGCTTCTTTTCTCCAAATTTTTTCTCCAATTTCTAAAAGCCAAAAACTCCATTATTCTCTTCTTTCTCCTAAAAGTCAAAACTCCATTATTCTCTTCTTTCTTCTAAAAGCTAAAACTCCATTATTCTCTTCCTTCTCTAAAAGTTGAAATCTCTATAGTTTTTATTTTATTCATCCTATTTGAGAAATTGTTCTATACTTAGGCATTTAAATCCTCCATTGACATTGTCGAATTCTCTCTCTAGTACTAGCCTAATCTCCTAAGTTAAGGTAAGAGTAGATTTTGATTAGTTCTCATAATCTATTCCCGATTTTGAAAAAGCAAAAGCCAAAAGCTAATAGTTTAATGGTTTATGATGGGCGGCAAGTCGGGTTTGAAGGAAGCCTAGTCGACTAGATCTAAAAGCGAAATTCATAAGTCTCCAATTTCGTGATTTTTAAGGTAAGAAGATTTTCCTAGATTTCTATTAGATTTCATCATTATATACAAGATTTTAACTTTATAAGGAGGATTAACGATTAAATATTATTATAGTAACTTTGATAAGGATTTATGATGGAATTAAATATGGATCGGTGAAAAGAAAGAATCCTAAGTTTAAGAAACAAGCGGTATTCTTTGCTCGAGATTGGCCAATTGGTTGTGGACCGACTTCGAACAACACCTTAGGCGGATAGTAGTTGTGTCGACTAAGGATACCGTCGATATAGAAAGCCTCATTTTATCGGTGTCGTGTGTAGATTCTTGACACATAAGCTTTGTTATATTATATGTATGTTATGGGCTAAAAGTAGGAAAAGGTGTGTAGATCTCTATCACACTAGTTAATCTAAATTATATGTATTTTATGGGCTAAAAGCTGGAAAATGAGGTCAGTATGAATAGTCATATTACCCGTAAAGGGTAGGCAAGGGATGCAGTGCGTAATCATAGAAACTTCTATATGTATCAAAGTATGTAAAAATATGTGATCTGTTTAGATAGTTTAATGTTCGATTCTTGCATGTATGCATGGGATGGGATTGATTGATTTACTAAGGGAGCAGTGTCATGAGGCGATCGGTGGCTTTGCCACATAGGCTACATAGTGATCGGTCTTTATGACAGAGCGATCAATTGTCGATATATTATTAAGGTCACATAGCGATCGGTGGCTTTCGCCACATAGGTCACATAGTGATCGATCTTTATGACAAAAGACAAATTGTCGATATGGTGTGTAGCGGATGGAGGGTTGATTGTAGAAATCCCACAAAGTGATGGTTGGTACGGGGGTGTGTAGAGGATGGACTCATAGGTTTGGGATGGGCCATCTTGCATATTTAGTTACCCATGTATACGGGCCAAGGCTCATAATGTGTTTGTGGGCCTCGAGCCTTTTTATGTGTTCTCGGGATTTGCACACTGAGTCTTGGTAACTCAACCTTTTATTTTTCCCAACATTTCGGTGAGCGAGATCGTGAACATGGGAGCCGAGGCGAACTCGAGGGCCATCAAGTTTTATTTCTACAAATTATTTGGGATTTCTTTAAGTTTATTTTATTTTTATTTGGGATTTTTTAAGGCCCTAGTTTTTATTCAACTAAAAGTTTTCAATGTTATGCAATTTATAAATTTTATGTCAAGGTTTATTTATACTTAATAATACTAATATAAGATTTTATTTTTAAAATGTCACTTATTTACTCTAATAATGTCTAATTAACTTACGACTTCCAAAACCAACAAGGCAAAAGTTTTCAATGTACAAGCCGTGACACGCCAGATCCAGTCGAAACGCATGGGCCGGGTTTGAGGTGTTACATTATCATCTCTGGTGTTGACCATAGGGCTTTTTCCTTTATCTAATCCTCCAGTCAGCAATTGGGTTAGTTGGCTCATCATATTCCTTTGGGATTCTAGCATCTAATCCCTCATGTCTTGTTGAATTTTGGCCAGTTGTTCTTGCATTTGTATTTGCAGCTGATCTTGTATCTCTTTTTGCATTTGCTCTAATCTTTCCAACCTTTGGTCCATGGTTTTAGTTTTTCCTCGTGTACTGTAACGATGTTCCTGGTTAACTACCATAATTTTAGGGTCCTTTTGTGAGATTTAATACACATGATGCAATGTAATGCTGATGCATGAAATATATGCAACAAAAAGGCATTGATTCTGATTCAATTTCATTAGAATAACTTTTCTAGAAAAAAATTTCTTTACATAAAACGGATTACATATAAGGCCTCGCCCTAATACTTAAGGCCTTGACTTTCCTAAGAAGCCAAGCTAACTCTCGGCCTCGATCTGACTCTGACTCATACTTTAAACTTAGTACATTAGCCTGGACTGCTAAGGTTTATAAGTGATCCGCCACCTCTCGCACTTGAGCCAGGGCTGCACTCATTATGTAATCCCTATCTCTGACCTGATATTGTGATTGATGAAGCTACTCCTTTCGTCGCTCGTTATTTGCCTCAGCTCAACTTGAAGCTCACAGTTTTGCAGCGTGGTTTCAAGTTCTTATATCTTCCTTTTTAATTCTTCAATTTTGCTCAGACTAGCCTTCAACTCGACTACAGAATTACGGCTACGATACTGATACAATACTCTTTCTAACTTTGACACCCGAGTCTTTAATTCCTCCTTCTCATTTTGACTTTCTACCAAACTACTTTTTTGAGTATCGTCTCGAGCTTGAGCATCTCGGAGTTTCCTTTCCCATTGACTGGCTCTATTCTTTTCCTCTTTAATTTCTTGATGCCATTGCTCTGACGTTTTTCTCAGTCCAACGATTTTTATTGACCTTTGCAGCTTCTTGTAGTCTGTTTTCAAACTATCCAAATCCTCTTTAGCCTTATTCTTCCCCTTTTCTCAGCTTCTCGGCTTCTAGTTTCTGAACATTGACATCCAATCCCAGCTGCATTTTCTCTTCCTCTAATTTCTCTATCCTTTTTCCTAATTCCAAACTATTTTTCTCAAAGTCCTGTTTGATGATTTCTAGCTCAGATGGGATTACCAGCAAGTGTTCTTCCAGTGATCGGGTGTTTTCTTGGTCTGACGTAGGGATGTTGTCATTGATTCTCAGACTTCACCACCGATCGTACTTAGGGGTTGTCATCGGGTTAGCAGCAAACCTTTTCATTCTACGAGTTTGGTTCCAGGTGTTCGATATTTCACGATCTTTCTTTTTGTAATTATCTCCTTTATATTCAAACTCGCACTGAGTTAAACCTCGTGTTGCTGGTGTAAACTGTCTTGATCTATACTGTCTTAATATGAGAAGAGGAGCGTACCCGACAGCTCTCCATATTCCAAGTAGGAGAACCCAATCAAAATCCCCACACCGATATAAGATCTCACCAGGAACCATCCAATGGGATCTTCATTCTATATCGTCCTCTTGTAGATTTTGCAAAATCATTATCCGATTTTCTTCCGTAATATCATCCCGTCTTGGCGTGGCTACTAACTCTCTCAGCGAAGAATAGTTTTCAGAGAAGATTCGATACGATACCTTTTCCACTTTCCAAAAATGGCTGTGAACCATGCTAGTAAGAGTTGTGCGCACCCGATGAATCTCCCTTCGCCCGCTCTTCGGCATGAGCTCAAGGACCTAAAGGTTTTGGCTAGAATTGCAGGAACGAGTGTGATCCTTCTATCCAGTCTATCAAATAAATCAGAGACCACCTCATCTATATGCCCTAGAGCTTTGGGGAAGACAACCAGTCCACAAATGCTCAAAGCGAAAACGTCAACCCTTTTCTTCACATCAGGATGCGCTATGATCAAATCTCTTAAATTTCTTCAAGGGATGCACTTACAATCTCCTTTTTGTTTTATCCGGGCTGTTATCCACTACTCCCTCATCCCTATAATGTTCATCAGCTTTTTTTAGAATGTCGGGACATTAACAGCTCTTGAATAAGCTTTGTCAGTTTGATCTTCGGGCAATGGAGCAAGGCTGTGTATTCTTCTATGGTAGGTACCAAATCCACTTTCTCGAAAGTAAAGCAACTATAAGCAAGGTTCCAAAACTAAGCGATAGCTCGGAATAGGTGCTAGTCCACCTTGATATCAAGCAGATAGGGCAAATCACAATAATGATAGTAAAATAGTTGCTTGATCTCGTCATCCCACTGACCCCATATTTCTTTCATCCCTTGAAGATTATTTTAGGTTACGCTGATACGTGTGAAATCTCACAACTCTGACATGTACCTATCTGTAAGACTATCACCTTTCTCTTGCTACATTGTCTTGGCCCATATCCGGATGGCCGTATTATCCTCCACTTTATCAAGAAACTTCTTTTCCATGACAAGTTATCTATTTAGCAATCGAATGTGAATCAACACCTTTTTTGTGATGAATATGCCATGCAATAAAAACAAAGCAAGTCAGTTTTTGATACACAGTAAGCAAGGAATAAAATACCTAGTCGGGTGACCACTAGGGTTTGGCGCAGCTCTACCTAGTGTGGCTCTTAAGGCTCGTTATATAGGGGTTCGATTCTAGAGTAAAGGTACCTGAACCAGCAGATTTCGTGATCCTCGCCATTATAGGCTCATATGGACCAAGTTCAGTTCAGGGGAATACATTTCCCTATGGCTGCACGGAGATGAAAATCTCACGAAGACATAGGTACCGATGTATCTCGAAAGTGATCCATTATCCTGCACGGAGGTGAAGACCTCACGAAGGAATAGTTTCTCACTCCCACTTAAAAAGGGTATAATCGAGCAGTCATGTAATGCAATGTGTAGAGACATATAAAAAAGAATCAAACCAGAAAAGCGAACCAAAATGATAAAAGTCGTAACAAAGAAGAATGACATGTAATGAAAGGATCGTATATTTAAAACAAGTTTTCAATTTTCGACAAAAAGACAAAAAGTAATCAACTAGTGGCTTGACTCTCTTATTTGAAGTCCCCAGCGGAGTCGCCAAGCTGTCAAAACCATTTTTTTGTAAAACGGGTCGACTTTAATTTTGAAAATGAAAACAAAAAATGGGAGTCGCCACCAATCCTTTTTGATGAGGTGTGATCAGGTCACCTCGTAATTCAATCATTTTAATAAAAAAATTAATTTACTAAAACAATGATTTTTGGTCTTCGAAATCCAGAAAAACGGGTTCGGGAGTCGGTTACGCACGAGGAGGGGTTAGCACCCTCGATATATCCCAGAATTGGTACCTTGTTGATTAATTAGTGTCTTAGTGTCGAAAATTAGAAATTTGAGAAAATTTTAAAATATGATCCTTTATTATGATATTTAAAAAACTTCGAGAACAGGGCATGTTTCACGTTAATCGAGAAAAAAATTACGTCCCGTAAGTTAGGACACAATATCTTAAATTCTCGATACGAGAATAAACACCGAAAACTTATTTATTTTGAAAGATGTTTGATTATCTCGGTTTTTAGAAAGAGATCACATCCCGTAAGTTAGAACACGATCTTTTCGTAATTCCCGAGGTTATTAAAAATATTTTGGAAACATTCGTTATTTGGATTTATCGAGAAAATCGAAACCCCGTAAGTTAGGGTACGACTTTTCGAATCTCGAAATATGAAAAATTGTTGATTTAAAAAACAAAATTTTATGTAACAGGTAAAGATTAAAACAATGTAAATTGATAATAAAATGGAAAATGATGGTACAGATGTATGATAAAAGAATGATAAATGCATTAATGTGAATAACAATAATAAATATGAGAATAAAATAAAATAAACAAGTCGAAAATAAAATAATAATAATAAAATAAAAGTAAAATAATAATAAGTAATAAATACTAATGAAAATATAATTATAGTAGTAATTGTAAAAATAATTGTAATAATAATAGTAAAGAAAAAATAATAATAATAATAATAATAATAATAATAATAATAATAATAATAATAATAATAATAATAATAGTACAAAACAATAGTACAAAACAATAATAATAATAATAATAATAATAATAATAATAATGAGGAAAATAGTAAAAAGGAAATAAGAAAATAAATTAAAAATAGTAATAGAGTAATGATAACAATAGTAATAATATTAAATAAAATAAAAATACAAATAAAAATAGGAACATTAAATTAATTAATTTTAACAATAAAATAGCAAAAATAATAAAAAAAGGACTAAATTGAACTTAAAACAGAAGTTTGGGCAAACCTAAAATAAATAAAAGAGGAAAAGGACCCCATTGAACGCTCGAATAACAAGGAGGGACTAAAAGGGACATTTTCCCTTCTCCTCCAAAATGCGCAGCATCAGGGAGGACCAAACTGAAAACCGAAGTAAATTATTGGGCAGAATTAAAAAAATAAACTGAATTGCAAAACTATAAAAACGCGGAAGGATTAAAAGCGCAATTAGCAATTCTATAAAAAAAGAGCTGATCTTAGGCCGGAGCGTGTCAGATCGGGTCGGGATAGGGTAAAATGACGTCGTTTTGGGGCTTAGGGACGCCAACCAAAACGGCATCATTTTATGTTGCCTATATAAGTAAAAAAAAAAATCCAAAAAACCTCATTTTTCAGCTGCTTAAAAAAAACCCTAACCCTTTTATGTTTTTTTTGCAGGGCATGGGAGTTTGGTCGGAATTTGGCCAGTTGCCGTAGTGGGTTCATGCCACGGCCACATAGTACATGGTGGTCAAGCCCAAAAAGCTCCTTTTCCGATTTAAACACGAGGGAGGGTAAAAATATTTCCTTTTAAATATATTTATGCGCATATGTATGTACGAAGCAATTTCTAAGAAAGAACAAAGAAAGTAAAAATAAGAAAAAAAGATACCCTTCGCGAGATTAAGAACTAGTTTCTTCTTCAATCTGCTGATTGCCTTTTTTATTATTGTGTGTTTGGAATCCTTTTTTACTGTATTCTGATTTTTTTCCTCTCTCTGTGAAAAAAATACAAATCGTTTCCATGGCTTTTTATAGCTTTTTACAAAGTCTTTCTTTTTTGTTGTCATTTCCGTCTTTAATGTTTGCAGGTGCTCGGGCGGTGCTTGTACGCAGTGGCCAGTGGCGGTGGCGGTGGCAGGCTTTGGCGTGAAGTAAGGCGTGTAACACCCCAAACCCGCCCATTCACTACGAATCAATTTGAAATGCCATCATGGAAAATGTTTGAAACAAATTTGAACTTAAGGATAAAACATGAAAATTTGTTAAGTTTAGAAAACAGTGTTCATTAAGGTGTGGTGTTTATAAAAATATCCGGATTAAAACTTTAGTATATATAGATTTAAATAAAAATCGTTTGCAAATAATTCCTCAATTGTCAATCCATAATAAAACATAATAATAAACTTAATGAAAAACACTTAAATGACTTTAAATACTTTTAGGGCCTTATTACAATAATTGAATAATCAAAGTCTTGAAAATATAAGTGCTTAATTAATTAAAATATCTTTCGCATGAAAATCAGCTTTTGCATGGCCACCTTTTATCCACTCCAACCCGGTCCAAGCTTTACGCATCACCGAAAGGTTTAAAATATTGGGTGAGTCAAACCGACTCAAAGGCATAGTCATTTCACATATCTCCACATATGGGCTTGGCCCATATCCACATAGTGTGTACACATAAATATGCAATTATGAAGCCCATCCCAACCTAGGGTCCATCCATTACACCTACCTTGGCAGACACCTGCTCAAGGCCGTGGCTAATCCACCACCGATCACATAATGATCCACATATCTTACCTTGGCGGACTTGTCGCTCAAGGTCATGGTGACCGATCCCATAGGGATCCCAAATATCAATCACCCATGGTGATGCACACGACTATCAACCGCCGAGATGGGCACTTAGCCAACACCTCCCTTGATGAAGCACATAGCTAACATCAAGCGCTAATGTAGCACGAGGCTAGCATTAGACCACGTACATAATGATGCACACCCTTTCCTTCAATTTTCACATCCCAAGTCCCATGCATATATGTGTATCATGTCAGATTAACAATCAGAGTAAATATTTATCACATGCTCACCACAAATATCACACATATATCATAGGCAAAATAGAGCACTTGCTCGATTAATCGATTACCCACTACGGTATCCACCATCTTAGCCATTATTTCCGCTAACATACACATCATAATCAAACATACTTAACAACATACAATAAAGGAGAATAGTGCGATAACTACGCACCGATTAGCACAATTGACTAAATCCCAAACCCACGTCTAAAGATTTGCACCTTTGCGATTGTAGAACTCCTTCCTACACCACCTAAGTCAGAATCGGCTAACATTATATACCAAAATGGCCTATGGCCGAAAATCACTACTGCCTTACCTTACGGATCCAAACCCCGAAACCGCTCCTTGTAGTCAACAACTACTAGATCCCGAAGAAAACCTTCCAAATTTCGGCCATGGAATTCTAAAGGAGTTAGATTCCTATATTTTGGATAAAGAGAGATTGAAGATCAAATAATAGTTGATCTTACCTTTTTGGATGAAATCGGCAACACCCTTCTGTCATAACAAAGATTCGGCTTTGGCAGAATTTTGACTTTTGGTGCTATGAAGAATTCGGCTAGGTTGGATTGTGTTTTGGTTTTGAATAAAAGAGAGAGGAGGCTAGGGAATTCGACTAGAAAAAAGAAAAGAGAAGAGAAGAGAAGAGAAGAGAACCCTAAGAATTTCAGCAGAGAGAGAAGAGAAGGAAGAAAATTAATGAGTAGCCCTCCTTCCTTCCTTTTATAGACGAAATTATCATCTAAGGAATCCCTTACTTGGCCACCACTCTTCTATTTGATAGCTTTATCCTTTAATTATCATAAAATAAAAGAGTTTAATCCAACCTTTATCTCATGGGAATAATGATAAATAAATCCTTATTTATCTCTTTAAAATACTTAAGATAAATCATCATTTATCCTTATTTGGCAATTTTAAAGAGAATAAAACTCCCTTTTAAGAGCCTTGTTGCCGTCCACCACGTATACGGAAGCAAAATAAAACTTCTTTTATTTGCTTCCCATGTGACTCGAACTCAGGCCCAACACCCTTGCATGTGGCGCCATTTCGAGGCCCTAAGTGGCATCTTGAGCCACTTTTCCAAGCCTGCTTGTGTGTCAAATTTCACATACTTTTTCTCTTAAGGCCACCTTGCCTTAATTTCCCTTTAACTTAAAATTTCAAAATTTCCAATGCATCCCCTTTTAATCCTAGAGTTTTAAAACCTTTAAAACATCACCAACCACACTTAAAGCCTATTAACACTTGAGTTATGCTCCAAACGCACAACCCCTAATCTAGGATGTTACAGGCAGAGCCAGTGGACCTAGGTGCGGCGCACCTAGGGTTTGTAATTTTGTTTTTTTCTGTTAACTTCGGTCAAGGGTTAGATTGGGCTTGAATTGGGTTTTTTGATAATTTTTGGGTATTGGACTGCATTGTTGGGCTTCAGGTTTGGGGTTTAGTAATTTGGATCTGTTTGGGTCTGTTTAATTATTTTGGTTTGGTTTTAGATTCTACCTATGGGCCCGGGCAAATTGAGCTGATTACACTAGGTATTAGATTGCATTTTTTCAACCTACTCCAAAAATTAAACAAATTAGTCTCTACACATTAGATCAAAGAGTAAACTAGGCCTTTCATTAAAATATTCATTCATTTCGCATAACTGACAGGATAATCAAACAATGACACGTGGCATTCTACGTGTACCTCATGCTTACGTACATAGACCAGCTTTTAACATTAGAAATTGGTAAAAATTTTAATTGAAGGATCAATTTACTTTTCAATCTAATATGTAAGGACTAATTTACTCATTTTTTAAGTAAAAGAGATAAATTATAGTTTGATACTTAGTATGAAGGCCTCCATAATACATTTATCCTATTTATTCTTTTTAAATATTCATATAAAAAGATATTCGATAATATATAAATATAATTCATCAAATATAAACATATAATTAACAATCACTTTCGAATTTGGATACCATAGATAACTGTATGTATTATTGACAAATTGGCTCATAAAAAAATTCAGTGGCCAAAAATGAAAATAAAAAGGAAAAAAAGAAGCAAAAAGCATATAAAGAGAAGTGAAAGAAGTACCTTCACACATTTAATTCCAAGTCCAGATATGAAGTTTAGAAAATCTAGGCCTTTCTACATGATGAAGCTAAGCTGCATCCTGCATTTGGAATAGGAGATGATGGGATAACAAAGATGGATCCATCATATAAACAATAATGCATATAACAAAGATGGATCATTTTTCAATTTTCATGTGCTCAATGGTGGATCTTGAGACTAAGTTTTAAGGGATTTAATTAATTTTTTTAGAAAAATTAAGAGTTTAATTAGAATTATAAAAAAAATGCCTAAACTACACATGTCACTAAAAAATAGTCTCTTCCTGTTTTGGGCACTCTAATTTTTATTATCAATTTAGTCACTATAGTTAAGATTATTGCTCGAATTGGTCACTATTGTTAAAAAATCATTTAATTCATTAATGGATTGCTGACGTGACACTTTTTTTTTTACTTTTCACTAAAGCTAGGGACCTCTCTATAATTAGTCCAAAATATTTTTTGGTTTATTTGCAATGTAACATCCTAGATTAGGGGTTATGCGTTTGGAGCATAACCCAAGTGCTAGTGGGTTTTAAGGGTATTTGGAGATGTTTTAAGAGTTTTTAGAACTTTAGAATGAAGATGAAAGCTTTGGGAAAATTTTGGATTTAAGTGTAAAAGAGGAAATTAGGCTGAGGAGGCCTTAAGAATAATTTGTGGGCGTTTTGGGTCATAAAAAGGGGCTTGGTAAAATGGCTTAAGGACGCCACTTAAGGCCTAGAAATGACGCCAACAAAGGTCTAGAGTTCGAGTCTTGAGGGCAACATGGGAGTGTTTTATTTTTGTATTTTGCGTCAAGAAGGGAGGTTAGACTGAGGATGGCTTTAAGGAAATATGCAGTGGTCTTTGGACATAAAGCAGGCCTTGATAAAGTGGCTGCAAGGTGCCACTTAAGGGCTGCAGTGACGCCTTGGCGTGAGATCTTGGGTTCGAGTAGCGTGGAAAGCAAATGGGTGTTTTATTTTTAGTGTTAAGAGGGAGCAAGATAAAGAGGCTTTAAAATTAGTTGTGGTGAGTTTATGTCATAAAAAGAGGCCATGGCGAGTGGCTTGGAGCGTTATATGCGGCTTGCGCAACAAGGGCCTTGGTTGAATCCGTTGGCGGCATGGGCATGTTTTATTTTTCTTTGGTGCTAAGACAAAGGAACTGGCTAAGTAAGTCTTAAAAGAAATTCTGGGTGCATTATGTCACAAAAAAATGCCTTGGTAGAGTGGCTTGGGGCGTTAAAGCTTGCGTTAAAGGGGCTTGGTGCAGTGCAGGTCATGAGTTCAAGACGCAAGGGAAGCAAAATTTTAAGGCTTTTATTTTTGGCTTTTGACGTCAACAGCAGGGTGAGTAATGGATGGCAATTGGACCTCTAATTGGGTAAGGATTAAGCTGGATTTTATTTTGAATTTCGACTAGATAAGTAGTAGATAATTGTTATTTTTATTATTCTTTTATAGGTAGATAAGAGATGATTTAGGAGTTTGATAAGGGATTAATGATGGATAATTTTTATTTTATTAAGTCGATAGATAGAAGATAATTATAGATTTATTTTTATATATTTTGAATATGTGTTCAAGAGTTATTATAGGAGAAGGAAGTGGAATTTGAGAGGAGGTAGGAGTGCCGAATTTGAGTTGTATAAATAGGGGTGACCATCTTTTAAGCTATTCTTTTCTTCATTTTATTTTCCTTGGCCAAAAATTGTTCCTCTAATTCTCTCTTTGAGCCGAATTGCTCCTCACTTCTTCTCCCTATTCTTTCTCTTTTCTTCAACTTTAATTCTACATATTATCTTGGATAGTCGAATAACCCCTTGCCATTTAGAAGCCATAGCCGAATCCCATAGTGGCCTCATTCTCTCTTTTTGTCGCAAGACTTAAGAGCGAAAGCGTTAGTGTGAGTCTTTCTTCTAGCCTCTTCAAGTAACGTGTAATGGTAAGTATTTCTGTAGTAATCGGTTTTGGATTCTTTTTCATAGGGGTGCCAAATCAAATGATTAAACTTTGGTTATAGGTTGGCCGAATGTTTCCTTAAGACAATAAGTGATGTGATCACTTGTGGGTAGATAACATCAAGGTGCTTTGAAGGAGTCTTTCGGGAGTCGATTCATCAAGGTAAGACAATATGGTATTCGGCCAAAGGGCCATTTTCCATAGATTTATGTATTAAGCCGAATTTGACATATGGCATGTAGGATTTCAACAGTCCCAAGGATCAAGTGACAATTTCGGGATTTGGAAGAGCAGGGTAAGTAGTTGCTAGAATTCAACCATAGGCCATATTTAGTATTTAATGGATGACCGATTCTATCTATGGATGTTAGGGGTAAATCGGCAGAGATAACCAAAGCCTTCAAGATTTGGTAGGAGACCAAATCGGCATTAAGGGAGGAAGAAAAACCCCGTTCATCGTGTTAGATCCTAGTAATTCGGGATTTCGCTAAATAGTAAGGTGTGTGATTAACCCACCGTTTTTCGGGTTTTTGCTATATTTGTATGTGTGAATTATGTGCTAACCAGTGCAGTGGCAATTATGTGGTGATTACCCTAAAAAGGGGTATATCGATAATCAGGTTAGTATTATCTGTTGATGCGAATGTGAAAGTGCCGATGTGAATGTGACTATGCCTATGGAAATATAATGGTCTGCCTTAATAACATGTGCATGCATTTATTATTATTATGCCACTATTACATGTTGCATGTGCATGGGTTGGGATATGAAAGAAGGTGCGGTGTACTTGAGTACGTGGTTTGATGTTAGCCTTGAGCTACATCGTGGATTGACGTTGACTGAGGTCACGTTGTGGATTAATTACGATTTAGTTCGCGTGGCTTGATGAGTGGCTGTGTGCCTCATCGTGGTTGATATCGGCTATGTGCCATATCATGGTTGATGAGTGACTATGTGTCCCATCGTGGTTTTGGTGTTAGCTATGGCTACATCGTGGATTGGCGCCGATCGAGGTCGCGTTGTGGATTTTGTGCTTTATTGCACGTGGACGGCATTGATTGCCTTTTGGAGTGAAAAGGAGAGGTGATTTATTAATCCCGGTGTGTGGTAGGTTTGGATAAGAGGGTGTGCGAGGATGGACCCTAGGTTTGGGTTGGGTACACTTTGCATAATTATATCGATATGTGAATTTAATGTGAAAGTGGGCCAAGCCCAATTGATACATGGACTAATGTGGAAATGGGCCAAGCCCGATGTCACGAATGTGGATTTGAATAAGAAATGGGCTAAGCCCAAGATGTGAAAAGTATGTGGTTAATTACCTCATTACACGATAAGTGTTATGAATATGGGCCAAGCCGAATGTGGTAAATTGTGAATATGATATCTTGTTATCGATATATGGGTTAATATGTGTTAACATGTGGGTGGAATTCAGTGGTTTAATTACACATTGAGTGCAGTATGACTCACCCAATTTTATCAACATCACGGTGATGCTTGGACGGGTTTGGAGTGGATACGAGGTGGCCCATCTGAAAGACATTTTATTTAATTAATTAAGTATTTATATTTTCAGATTTTGATTAAGTGTTTATTGTAATAAGGCCCATTAAAGTATTTAAGTATTTTTATTAAGTATCTTTAATATTATGTTTTATTATGGATTGACAATTGAGATATCTTTCGCAAATGGTTTTATTTTCATAAATCTATATATATAATGAAGTTTTAATTGGATATTTTTATCAAGCTTATATTATTTTAAAATTTTAAATGGACATGGTTTTAGATAAGAACAAAATTTTCAAGTTCCACCGCAAGTCAGGATATTTTCAAATGTTTTCCGCAGTGGCATTTCAAATTCGGTCGTAACGAATATGTCGGGTTTGGGGTGTTACAGTTTGGTATCAGAGCCCGGTTCAAAACTCGATTTTGAGGGTTTTGGGTCCAAAAATGTTTTCAAAAATGGGCTTTCCAAAATATGGACTTTTATTTCAGTTATTCGGCATGGCACTGTATCTCCTACCAAGTCCACCGGGTAAGTACTTCTAATTATTGAAGTAATTGTTTATGTGAACTGTTATAGGCTTATTTTGGCTCGTATATTAGAATATTAGGGCTATTGAACCCTAGGGCTAGTGCATTCAAACACATGCATAAGACTTAAGGACTATTAAACAAACCTGTGAAGTAAGTCGCCAAGTTAAGGTGTGGCAACCATTGTGCGCATGTCTAGGAGTGGATTCAGTAAGAGCTTGGTACTTAAGCAGTCCTAGCGACTCACCTCCTCTTTACTCGAATCCTACCTGGTGCGTAGCTACGGTTCACCCTAACCAAGAGGACTTATTCATAGGCTAAACCCAGTAACTAAAACCCGAAAGGGACTAGTAGAATTTTTTCTATAAAAACCCTAGTTTTTTTTTTAATCCTTAAATTACCCCTTCGATTTGTAACAAAATCTATTTTTAAAAAACAAATTCAAAAAAATTTTGAATTGCCAAATTACTAAAATACCCCAGTGGAAGAATTACGAAAATGCCCTTGGTTTCTAAAAATACCATATTACCCTCGATTTTAATAAAATTTCTCTATTTTGCAAAAGTGTCCAAAAACTCTATTTTACGAAAAATTTAAGGTATTTTGATTTGGGAAAATTACTAAAATGTCCCTGTGTTGTAAATTACTAAAATACTCTTAGTTTTTAAAATTTTCAAAAATACCCTCGACTTTTGCTAAAATGTTTCTACTTTTCAAAAATACCAGAAACTTCTGTTTTACAAATATCAAGATATCCTGATTTGGAGAATTTACAGAAATGCCCCTAACTTCCAAAATTACCAAAATAACCCCGATTTCTGAAATTTTTGCAACACCTCTGATTTGGAAAAAAATTTCAAGATTACCCCAAGTTTTTGAAAAACCTTTAGTTTATAAAGATTTTTAAATTGATCCTGATTTATTACCAAAATACCCCTATAGGACAAATGACGAAAATACCCCTGGAATAGGAATGGGCAAAAATGTCCGAATAGTGAATGTGTGTGGTAGATACCACTGAATGAATGTGTTCTTGTTGATGAATGAATGTGCCTCCATTGAGGAATGGATGTGACTCTCTGAATTAGAGTTGTGAACTTAAACTGAAACTTTGATTGATCGAAAGAACCACTTCTAGAATTTCTTTTCATAAAATTGTTCGCGGTTAAACAGTGGAATAAATACTAATGCATAAAACTTCTTAATCAGATTAAATCGCGACGTTAGAGATGATTTCTAGGGGATGTGGTCGTCGTGGACGCGATAGAGGTAGAATGGCCATGTCGAAACCCGTTAGGTCAGGTCAAGGATCTGAGAATAGGGTACCACCGCCACTACCACCAGCTTTTGGTGTTGAGCAGCAAGATCAGACGGGGGATGATGCAGTATCGCGCGCTATGTTGCGAGTACTAGAACGTGTGGCAGGAGCTAGTGTGGGAAATGGAGCTCGAAAATCAGTATTGGAAAGACTTAGGTCGAACGGAGCCAAAGTTTTTAGAGGAGCATCAGGAGTAGCTCCGAATGTAGCGAGTATTGGTTGGAAACAGTTGAAAGAATCATGGACAATTTGGACTGTACTCCTGAGGAAAAACTGAAAGGTGCTGTCTCGTTACTCCGAGATGAAGCTTATCGATGGTGGCTCACTGTCAGGCAAGGTGTTCCGACAGACCGAGTGGATTGGGAATATTTTAAGCTTAAGTTTGAAGGGAAGTACATTGGATCTAGCTACTTAGACTCGCAGAGGAAGGTGTTTCTAAACTTGGTTCAAGGAAGCAAGTCGGTAGCAGAGTATGAAGCTGAATTTGTGCGGTTAAGTCAGTACGCCAAAGGGATTATGGCTACTGATTACGAAAGGTGTGTCCGGTTCGAAGATGGGCTACGAGATGAGTTGCGAGAGTTGATTGCTCCGTACAGAGAAAGAGACTTTGCCATTCTAGTGGAGAAAGCTCGGATAGCTGAAGAAGTTAAGAGGACTGTAAGAGAAAATCGAGAAAAGAATAGGAACGGGAATAAGAGAAGTTTTGGACCGTCAAGATCATTTGGAGATGTTCGAAAAAGACCAAGGATCGAGAATTTCAGACGTGCACTGTGCGCTTTCGAGAATTGGAGTCGTCTATGTGCTCAGTGTGGGAGAACTCACACAGGAGAGTGTTGGGGTAATAGTAAGGTATGTTTTAAATGTAGATCTAAGGCTCATTTGGTTAAGAATTGTCCTCAGGCAACGAAGGTTCGTGGTCCAAACCATGGAGGAAATGGTTCCGGCCAAGGTTGTGGAACACCCGGCAGAGGAGCTGAAGGTTCCAATGTGAGACAACCAAGGATGTGATAGCAGGTAAGCTCCTTATTTTTGGAATATTATTTATTGCTTTAGAGATAGTTCATTGTTGTATGCTAGTGAAGTATGGAACTTTGAATACGAATCTTGAGATAGTATCTAAGAAATGTGTTAGTTTTGTTAAGATCAGAGTGCGCAGCATAAGCATAGTGCGGTGAGTTAAAATGTGCGATTATTCGTTAATAAGTAATTTCGAGGACTAAATTATTTTTAAGGAGGGTAGAACTGTAACATCCTAGATTAGGGATTATGCGTTTGGAGCATAACCCAAGTGCTAGTGGGTTTTAAGGGTATTTGGAGATGTTTTAAGAGTTTTTAGAACTTTAGAATGAAGGTGAAAGTTTTGGGAAAATTTTGGATTTAAGTGTAAAAAGAGGAAATTAGGCTGAGGAGGCCTTAAGAATAATTTGTGGGCGTTTTGGGTCATAAAAAGGGGCTTGGTAAAATGGCTTAAGGACGCCACTTAAGGCCTGGGAATGACGCCAACAAGGGTCTGGAGTTCGAGTCTTAAGGGCAGCATAGGAGTGTTTTATTTTTGTATTTTGCATCAAGAAGGGAGGTTAGACTGAGGACGGCTTTAAGGAAATATGCAGTGGTCTTTGGACATAAAGCAGGCCTTGGTAAAGTGGCTGCAAGGCGCCACATAAGGGCCTGGAGGTAACGCCTGGCGCAGATCTTGGGTTCGAGTAGCGTGGAATGCAAATGGGTGTTTTATTTTTTGGCGTTAAGAGGGGAGCAAGATAAAGAGGCTTTAAAATTAGTTGTGGTGAGTTTATGTCATAAAAAAGAAGCCATGGCAGAGTGGCTTGGAGCGTTATATGCGGCTTACGGCAACAAGGGCCTTGGTTCGAATCCCATTGGCGGCATGGGCGTGTTTTTATTTTTCTTTTGGCGCTAAGACAAAGGGAACTAGGCTAAGTAAGTCTTAAAAGAAATTCTGGGTGCATTATGTCACAAAAAAAACACCTTGGCAGAGTGGCTTGGGGCGTTAAAGCTTGCATTAAAGGGGCTTGGTGCAGTGCAGGTCATGAGTTCAAGACGTAAGGGAAGCAAAATTTTGAGGCTTTTATTTTTGGCTTTTGACGTCAACAGTAGGGTGAGTAATGGATGGCAATTGGACCTCTAATTGGGTAAGGATTAAGCTGGATTTTATTTTGAATTTCGGCTAGATAAGTAGTAGATAATTGTTAATTTATTTTATTATTCTTTTATAGGTAGATAAGAGATGATTTAGGAGTTTGATAAGGGATTAATGATGGATAATTTTATTTTATTAAGTTGATAGATAGAAGATAATTATAGATTTATTTTATATATTTTGAATATGTGTTCAAGAGTTATTATAGGAGAAGGAAGTGGAATTTGAGAGGAGGTAGGAGTCTGAATTTGAGTTGTATAAATAGGGTGACCATCTTTTAAGCTATTCTTTTCTTCATTTTATTTTCCTTGGCCAAAATTGTTCCTCTAATTCTCTCTTTGAGTCGAATTTCTCCTCACTTCTTCTCCTATTCTTTCTCTTTTCTTCAACTTTAATTCTACATATTATCTTGGATAGCCGAATAACCCCTTGCCATTTAGAAGCCATAGCGAATCCCATAGTGGCCTCATTCTCTCTTTTTGTTGCAAGACTTAAGAGCCGAAAGCGTTAGTGTGAGTCTTTCTTCTAGCCTCTTCAAGTAACGTGTAATGGTAAGTATTTCTGTAGTAATCGATTTTGGATTCTTTTTCATAAGGGTGCCGAATCAAATGATTAAACTTTGGTTATAGGTTGGCCGAATGTTTCCTTAAGACAATAAGTGATGTGATCACTTGTGGGTAGATAACGTCAAGGTGCTTTGAAGGAGTCTTTCGGGAGTCGATTCATCAAGGTAAGACAATATGGTATTCGGCCAAAGGGCCATTTTCCATAGATTTATGTATTAAGTCAAATTTGACATATGGCATGTAGGATTTCAATAGTCCCAAGGATCAAATGACAGTTTTGGGATTTGGAAGAGCAGGGTAAGTAGTTGCTAGAATTCGGCCATAGGCCATATTTAGTATTTAATGGATGACCGATTCTATCTATGGATGTTAAGGGTAAATCGGCAGAGATAACCAAAGCCTTTGGGATTTGGTAGGAGACCAAATCGGGATTTGGTAGGAGACCAAATCGGCATTAAGGGAGGAAGAAAAACCCGTTCATCGTGTTAGATCCTAGTAATTCGGGATTTCGCTAAATAGTAAGGTGTGTGATTAACCCACCGTTTTTCGGGTTTTCGCTATATTTGCATGTGTGAATTATGTGCTAAACAGTGCAGTGGCAATTATGTGGTGATTACCCTAAAAAGGGGTATATCGATAATCAGGTTAGTATTATCTATTGATACGAATGTGAAAGTGCCGATGTGAATGTGACTATGCCTATGGAAATATGATGGTCTGCCTTAATAACATGTGCATGCATTTATTATTATTATGCCACTATTACATGTTGCATGTGCATGGGTTGGGATATAAAAGAAGGTGCGGTGTACTTGAGTGCGTGGTTTGATGTTAGCCTTGAGCTACATTGTGGATTGACGTTGATGAGGTCACGTTGTGGATTAATGCGATTTAGTTCGCGTGGCTTGATGAGTGGTCGTGCCTCATCGTGGTTGATATCGGCTATGTGCCATATCGTGGTTGATGAGTGACTATGTGTCCCATCGTGGTTTTGGTATTAGCTACGGCTACATCGTGGATTGGTCCGACCGAGGTCGCGTTGTGGATTTTGTGCTTTATTGCACATGGACGGCATTGATTGTCTATTGGAGTGAAAAGAAGAGGGTGATTTATTAATCCCGGTGTGTGGTAAATTTGGATAGGGGTGTGTAGAGGATGGACCCTAGGTTTGGGTTGGGTACACTTTGCATAATTATATCTGATATGTGAATTTAATGTGAAAGTGGGCTAAGCCCAATTGATACGTGGACTAATGTGGAAATGGGCCAAGCCCAGTATGCGAATGTGGATTTGAATAAGAAATGGGATAAGCCCAGTATGTGAAAAGTATGTGGTTAATTACCTGTTACGATAAGTGTTATGAATATGGGCCAAGCCGAATGTGGTAAATTGTGAATATGATATCTTGATATCGATATATGGGTTAATATGTGTTAACATGTGGGTGGAATTCGGTGGTTTAATTACACATTGAGTCCATATGACTCACCCAATTTTTATCAACATCACGGTGATGCTTGGACCGGGTTTGGAGTGGATACGAGGTGGCCCATCTGAAGACATTTTATTTAATTAATTAAGTATTTATATTTTTAGTATTTTGATTAAGTGTTTATTGTAATAAGGCCCATTAAAGTATTTAAGTATTTTTATTAAGTATCTTTAATATTATGTTTTATTATGGATTGACAATTGAGATATCTTTCATAAATGGTTTTATTTTCATAAATTTATATATATAATAAAGTTTTAATTGGATATTTTTATCAAGCTTATATTATTTAAAAATTTTAAATGGACATGGTTTTTGGATAAGAACAAAATTTTCAAGTTCCACCGCATGTCGGATATTTTCAAACATTTTCCGCAGTGGCATTTCAAATTCGGTCGTAACAAATGGGCCGGGTTTGGGGTGTTACATGCAATATAAGACTAAAGCTTGTAAATTTTCTCTTTTCCCTTCTTGTTGTTTGTTCTTGGGAAAAGTAAGAGAGGAAAATGAGGATAGTTTTGACTTGTTTGTTACTTTTCCTTTGTTACATTTCCTACAAAATAAACAATAAGAAGGAAAAAGAGAAAATTTACAAGCTTTAGTTTTATGTTGCAAATAAACAAAAAGAAGGTATTTTAGAATAATTAAAAAGAGGTCCCTAGCTTTAGCCAATAATAAAAAATATGTCATGTTAACAATCCGTTAGTGGAATTTTGAATGGCAGTGACCAATTTAAGAAATTATCTTAATTAGAGTGACTAAATTGACAAAAAAATTAGACCAACCAAAATAGTAATGATTCTATTTTAGAGTGACCTGTGGTGTAGTTTACTCTAAAAAAAATGGTGAAGGCAAGGGAGTGGTCTAATTAGTTTTTTTTAAAATAAATTTGCGAGATTAATGATAATTTCCAATAATTTTAAGAGAGTTTTAATTGAAATTTCTAGAAAAAATAAAAGAAAGGCATAATGAGAATTTTCAAAAATTTTCGAAAGCTATAATTTTTAAAAATTTTCAAAACTTTTCAAAAATTTTGGTGGGGCCAAAGCTCCCCTCTCCTAGCCACCGTTACTATATGCCATTGCATGCTCAAGACATGAATATCTTAAGAAGAATATAACACTAATTCACTAAACATTTTACGAACAAGCTACATTGTTTGAGGACTCATATTTTCAACATGAATCGGTGTTATGTTGCAAATTAAATAAATAAAGAAAAGAAATTAGAGGAGAATATTTCAAATATGAATTCCTTTCTTTTTTTTTTTTTTCAATTTTCTAGTATGTTTTGCAATTAAAAAAAAAAATCGTCACTTGTGAATTTCAGAAAATATTTTGACAGGTTCTCCACAATTTTAAATGGTGCTTGATCAATTATGATTATGAGAATTTATACCTCATATCCAAGATAGCCTATAACCTAAAGATCAATTCTTATTAATGCATAGATGGCATAAAACAATAGAAATTGTCAAAATCCAATAACGATATGTGACAATAACTAGGTAACAGAGCAAAAAAAAAAGTTTAAAGGTATATTCCTGTTGGATCGAGGGTACCTATTTTAGCCAACCATGCATTGCCTCAAGAGCAACAACAATGGAGACAACAAGAGGCTGAAGGATAATGAGAGGAAAGTTTTTCATAAAATGGATGGCATTTATCATCGAGAGAACCCAAGGATATTCTTCTAAATTTTTTTGTCATATTTCCTTCAATGATATAAGCATCGGATAGCATGTCAGAGCCCAAGTTCCAGTGCCCCTAATCACTTTCTAATAGTGCATCATTTTTACCCTTATTTTAAGCTTATTTTGACATTGTTCTTAAGTAAACTTAGACTTTTAGAGTCTTTTATCTTGATTTTCAAAAATTGGAACTTTCTATATTTTTAGTGTTTTTGTATGCATTTTAGCTAGTTTTTAATGTTTGCGGAATAACTTGAATTTTGTGAACTTATCATGTGCTTTTCTTGCGGGTCAAATCGATGTTGGAGATAACTAGTATACATCAACATGGTGTGTCATTACACAATCTTGTAATTGCGGATAAAGCTGTCAATTGTCAACCCTAGTGTGCCACTACGTACACTAACATTCTTGTGTCACAACATAAGCTCTAAGTCACCGAATTCTATAACATTCGAGGAGTGAAATAGTCATTTCACTCAAAGTTTAGACTTTTCTATGAATAGGCACTTTAGGTCATCATAATGAAGAAACGAGTCAATCAAAACGGTTGGATTTAGGATTAGTTATTTTATATTCTCTTTATATTTATTTTCATTTTCTTGTAACTAATTAGGATATTTTATTTTGTCGTCTTTTCTTTCTTTCTTTTTTTTCTTTCTTAAAAGCTTGTAAGTAACTTGAATCTTGAACCAATATTCTCAATGTATGAATGACATTCTAAGATTTGGAGATTCTTTGTGGTTTAATGATCTAGCTTACACATTTTCTATCTTCCAGTTCTTATTTGCTTGTAGTAATGCTTTGAATATTTTATATTTAGCTCTTTAATTCCATTATTTGCTTATTGTTTATATGGTTGGGTCTTGCCTAAAGTTAGTGGGTTAAGTATATATACAATGTGATTTGTGTTTATTTGTGATTATCTTGGTTGATTACCTAAGTGATCTTAGCTCCACTACCTTAGAGCGATGCTCATAGTGTTATGTAATCCCTTGTGTACTCGACTCACAAAAGCACATAAAATATCACTTTTATACAAGAAATAACCGCAAGTATGATGATATCAAGTTATAGTATAGAATTTATATTACAATGGAATACCTCGATAAGTATCTCAAAGACTGTTTTCATAGGGATTGACTTGTAAATGATAAACAAGTTGTGGTCTTACTGGATAGGTAATTATCAATCTACACAAGTTAAGGATTATTAGCACAATCAACGATATAATCATTAAAAGTCTAACAAAATTACGATGTCTCTACTCAACCTAGACTAAGTCACTTTTTCTTGGTTAAGACTAACGCAAATGGTGATACAATGGTCAATTGGTCAACTAGATATCGATAAAGCTAAGAGATCAATTAATCGAATCGATTGTTATTCGTAAATGAAAATCTCCTCTCACCTCTTGATCTCACCTAGTTAATAGTTCACCTCTCGATCTCACTATTTGGCACGACTAAATTGAAGTTCTACATAGTAGATTCTCTTATTGGTCTCGTCTACCCAAGTTTTCAACTAGAGACATCAACTTTAGCCTACGGGCCTAATTAATTTAATTGAACAATAAAAATATTCATTGAAACATGCATTAACTATATTCAATGTCCAACATTTCAATCAACTGTAATACCCCTCACTCATCCTGACAGATTGTGAAAGTAGGACATGCTTCTAGAGCACTTTCAGACTTGAACCAATTTTTTTTATTTATTATAAATTACCCATTTCAAAACATGTTAATGTTATTTTAATCAAATCAACCAAGTTTATAAAAATTCAAATTGATTATAACTCATTTTGGGTATCCTCATCAATTTAAAATTTCTCATCGATTCAAAAAAATATAATGAATAATAAAGGAATTCTCATCGATTCAAAGATTTCTCTAAACTCATGCTTTTATATATACTAGCTTCTAATGTCACATGTGTTCTATGTGATTTTATGCTTTTAATATTTAATTAGTGTTTTTAAAATATTTCATTTATAAAATATATTAATTTATCAAATCAAATATTATAATGGAAAATTTTCAAATAATAATTAAAGCATTTTTAATGTATTCAACATATAATATAGTTTTACTTTATGTAATTAATACAAAAAATATTATTCAAAATAATAGGTAATTAACATAATTAACTTTGATATTAATTAAGATGCTCAAAATTCTATTTAAGTAATAACTCTATTTTACATTAATAAAATTAGTACAACTTTTGTTAATGTCAACATTTTTAAACTAATAATTGTAAATTATAATTATATTTATAATTATCACAATTTTTCTCTATATTTTATGCTTAAAGTTCTATTCAAGTAATAATTTTATTCTAAAATTAGCAAATTGTAACTTAAATTCTAATTATTTTTAAATGTATAATTATCTCAAACTTCTATTTTATTTCAACTTTTTAAACTAATAATTCCAAATTAAATATTATAATTATTTTTAAATGTAAATTTAGTAACATGATAGAAAGTAAAATATATTCTCGTTGATTCAAATGTTTTTCAAATCTACACTTTTATATACTAGTTTCTAATGCACATGTGATTTCAAGCATTTAATTCTTAAATAATTTTTAATTATTGTTACATATAATTGATAATGATAGTTTCTTTTAGTTTTTATAATATATAAATTTGAAACTCTATAAGTAAACTATAATATTAATTTGAAAATTATAAAAAAATGGTAATGTAACATGCAACAATTTTAATATTAGTTCATAATAAATATGAAAAATATTCACAATTAAAAAGAAATAATTTTAAGATTGTTTGCTATAAAAAATTCAAATTTCAAATGAAGTCATGCATAAATATATATATATATATATATATATAAATTTATAAGGAAAAATATACATAATCATATACATAAAAATATCCATAAAATACATACGACAATATACAAACAATATTATAAATATATATATATATATATATATATATATATATAAAAAACCATATATAAGGTTATACATAAATGTGTACAAAAACACATAGAGATATACATAAAGTAATATTAACATCAAGACATTTATAAATATATATATATATATATATATATATTTATCATTCTTATTATTATAAATCATTGTCATATATATATATATATATATATATATATCATGCAATACATAAATAAGAGCTGTGCATCAAATTTATTTTGTAAATTGACAATTATAATAAACCATACTTATACTGTACATATTAATCATTTTAATCATATTAATCATAATCCATAAAAAAGCGATATATATCATATACATCCATTAAAATAAAAATTGAAAATAAAATTAATTTTATCAAGGTTCATTAAATTTATGGGAAATATCGTGATTTGATTGGTACTTTTTAATTTCAAAATTTTAAGACTTTAAAATTTTTTGAAGAGTTAAAATTGATATTTTAAAAGGCGAGGAAGAAATAAAATGTGCACCGCCCGAACAAGAAAAATGAAAGAAGATGGATAAACAGAAAAAAAAAAAAAAAAAAAAAAGAGAAATTGTAGGTTAATGACCTCAGATTTTGAGTGAGATTTCTTGTGGGACAATTTTTCAAAAATATTAAATTTTAACAAAATTTACGGAAAAAAGGCTTAAAAATAATTATTTATCGAAAATGGTCATTTCCTCCTGAAAACGCGTTCACGTTAGCGCGTTTTCAAGGGATGAATCAGGAAAGCGCATCCACGAGGGAGCGCTTTGTGCCACATCAGCAAAAAACACGTCCTTGAGGGCGCGCTTTGCTGATGTGGCAAAAGTGCTCTCTCGTGGACGCACTTTTGCCCTACAACGGTCATTTTTTTTTACCGTTGGGCCTCCAACGGTCAAAAATAAAAAAACTATAAAACCTCCCACCCTTTTATTTTTTTCACACAAAAGTCTTTACTCAAATTTCCCTCAAATTCCTTTAAAATTCCTCTCAAATTTCACAATAGTCATTTAATATTTACAAAAAAGCTCTTTTTTAAATTTTTTGAAATATATTTTTTTGATAAATTTAAAAAAATTTGATCGTATTAGCAATGGCCGGAGAAATAATTTGTCTCGACAATAAACACATCTTCGTCGATCAAATGACAATGTAAGTTTTAATTTTAATTTTTCAATACTATTTAATATTTTTTAGGTTTATGCAAATTTAATTAAATTTATTTTATAATTTTTTAAACAGTATGTAGATCGGGTGTTGCAATGCTATATTCGCAATATGCCTAGTCTCCCATCGCCGTTGATCGAGAATTACCTGCGGGAAGCGAGTTTTTGGCACGTGGCCACGATAGGCCGGGGGTGCAAGTTGGACCCGAAGTTAATCAGTGCGTTGATAGAGAGGTGGAGACCCGAGATGCACACTTTCCATCTTCCATGAGGAGAGTGTACTATCACTTTGGAAGACGTGCATTTGTAATTGGGATTGCCGGTGGATGGGTACGTAGTCACCGAGTCCGCAACTTCTGGTGATTGGGCAACCGTATGCTACGAGCTTTTGGGGTGCTATTCTGGATAACATTTACAGAGGTCAGATCGAGAGTGGCTGGTTACGATACATATTCCCGGAGCCGAATAATGATTCGACCGAAATAGAAAGAATACGGTATGCTCGGGCATACATTCTTGAGATGATTGGAAGCTATCTGATGCTGGACTTGTCACAAAACCTCGTACATCTGAGGTGGCTGCTAAAACTCGTTGATTTTAGAGCAGCCAGTGAATTGAGTTTGGGGTCTGTCGTGCTAGCAAAATTGTAACGGGAGATGTGCGGCGCGACGCAGCCGAATAAAGCAAAAATTGGAGGTTGCCTATCACTACTGCAATCATGGGCACGATTTCGATTTCCATTTTTACGTCCTCGAGTCGACCACCCATATACATTCCCACTCATAACGAGGTAAATTTAATATTAGATTTTACAATTATTACGTAGATTTAAAATATAATTGTATGCTAAAAATTTATTTAAATAAGTGGAACCATTCAGCGAGTTATGTTGGAATACCTACATCTCTTGAAGATATATGGCTTCTATTAGAGCAACGGTCGGAAGCACAAGTAAGTATTAAATAAAATATATTTTTGTAATAAAATAGTCATTTCGTATTTAGTATTTAGTATTCAACATTTAGTATTTAGTATATAACTAATATTTTTTACCATGTTAATATACTTTGAATGGACACCATACGAGGATCCGTCAATTCGAGCAGCAATTCCGAAAGAGTTTTTTCAAAATCCGAACATTTGGCATGTGAAGGTGCCATTGGTCAACTATGCCACTGTGGAGATGCACTAGTCAGATCGAGTTCTGCGTCAATTTGGATTCCGACAACCGATTCCTGTGACACCTGAGGTGCTCGATGATGAGCACAAAGTCGACTTACGGCAGTTGCATACGTATTGGCCAAGATTTTGGTCAGCGTATATCGAATTGTGGGAGAACCGGCATGATTATATACCTATTCGGGAACTAATCATTGTTCCTGAGTTAACGTGTGTGCTGGAATACATGTCATATTTTAGGATCCATGGCAAGCTGTATTTATTGTCAGAAGAGGAGAGGCGACGACAACTTCATGAACAAAGGGAACGACGGGGCCCTTTAAATCCAAGGAGAAGGGGTGATGAGACGGGACTATCAACAGCGCCTACACAACCACCGGGCCCATCAACAGCGCCCACACAGTCACTGGCCCAACACTTCAGCCGACGACACCCACATCATAGTCTATTCAAATTATGCCAGGTGCGTACCCTAGCCCTTATATGTATCCTAACCCTTATATGTTTCCTTTTCCCAATCCCATGGCAAGTTGGAATGAATGGCCCGGTTCGAGTCCGTTCCTGACTACTCCAACTGGCTACCCGATCTATAGGCTGCCGTCGCATGAGGGATTGCACGAGGCACTGTCGGGGAGCTCTTCTTTTTACCAGTATCCTTCGCCTTACGGGATTCAGACACCTCCGCCATGGGCGACGCAAACACCTCTCTAGTCAATATTTTATCAAGGTGGGTCATCATCCTAACACCCACAACTGGACCCTTACCGAGGAGAACCCAAATCCACTTTGAGGTTCCACAACCTCATGGGAGGCTAGAAAAAGGAGGAATCCAATACAGAATCAAGTTGACCACCCCATGTGGCACTGATTCAAACCGTCATTATTTTATTTTTTATTGTAATTTTATATATTTAATAAAATAAAATATGTTTTTAATTTTTTGTAATTTAATTTAATTTTTATATCTTAAATAAAATAAAAGTTTTTTTGTAAATTTTATATCTTAAATAAAATAAAAGTTGTTTATTTTATTGTAATTTAATTTTTATCTTAAATAAAATAAAAGTTATTTTATTTTTTATAATTTAATTTTATATCTTTAATAAAATAAAAGTTGTTGTTTATTTTTTGTAATTTAATTTTTTTATATCTTTAATGAAATAAAAGTTGTTGTTGTTTTTTTTTAATTTCATTTTATATCTTTAATAAAATAAAAGTTATTGTTTATTTTATTGTAATTTAATTTTTATCTTTAATAAAATAAAAGGTATTTTTTATTTTTTTGTAATTTAATTTTATATCTTTAATAAAATAAAAGTTGTTGTTTATTTTTTATTGTAATTTAATTTTTATCTTTAATAAAATAAAAGTTATTTTTGTTGTAATTTAATTTTATATCTTTAATAAAATAAAATTGTTGTTTATTTTTATTTTAATTTAATTTTTTATCTTTAGAAAAATAAAAGTTGTTTTTTATTTTTTGTGACTTAATTTTATATCTTTAATAAAATAAAAGTTGTTGTTTATTTTTTGTAATTTCATTTATTTTTATATCCTAAATAAAATAAAAGTTGTAATTTATTTTTAATGTAATTTATTTTATTTTTTATATAGAAATTAATAAGAAATGGATGAATTAGGACTAAGTTGAATAAGTGAAAAAGTATAACGAGTTAATTTGTAATTTTATCAAGATGGATGTTGATCCAATGTATGAATTTTGAATGATCGTAAGGGCAAAATAAGCATTTAGCAAGGAAGATAATTTTGAAGAATAATGATGACGGTGATATTTTAGATTAATTCAATAACTTTTTTTTTTGTTTTGCAATTTAGTCCTACAAAATTTACCATTTTCATCAAGAAATTAAAAGAATTTTCAATGCCACCAATAGACAAAAAAAGATAAGGAGACTATCAACTATTCCGATTTGGACACGAGCGAGATGTATGGCCTGGGTTCCTACACCATCCGCATAACTTCCGTTTGTTGGTTGTTTCTCAGATATCCATATTGTTGCGTATTCTAGTCGAGCAATGTTGACCCTTTAGTTTGCGACGTAGTTCTCTATCCGGTAACAGCTTATACGGAGCAAGCGATACAGACGGCCACTTACGTTCATCTGGGACTGGTGGGAATACGTGTCTCCACACGTTGTACATGTATTCTATTTTATACACTTCGTCGACTTAGATCATGGGATCTAGACGGAGATTCTGACAAGCCACAATTACATGAGTGCATGTGTAACATCCCGATTTAGGACCTAGTCGGAATAGTGGTGCGAGACCACAAATCTGAGGTATATGTATGAGTTTTTGAGGTCTATGCCATGTTTTCATGTTAGTGTGAAAGTTTCATGAAGCAATTTTGTCAAACTGTTATTGAATTGTCCAAAAGGACTAAATTGCAAAAGTTGCAAAACGTGTTATTCTAGAATTTATTTGTATGAAATAGCTTTAGAATATCAATTGGAGGTCCTTAAATAGTAATTTTCCTAAATTCTAATTTTTGGACAAAATTGGGCATGAATGGGTTAAAATTTGAAAGTTGGACAAAAGGGCATTTTGGTCATTTTTCAATTAAATGATTAAAATGGGAAAAAGATGATAGAACTTTCATTCATCTTCTTCCAAGGCTGTCAAAAATTTGAGAGAAGCCATTGTTAGGGCTCTTCAACTTTTCAAGCTAGCTAGTAAGTGTATTCTAGCTCCATTTATGATATTCTTCGTATTTTTGAAGTCATAGTAGCATAAGTAAGCTATTTTTAGCTATATGTTGAGCTAAGATGGATGTTAAAAAAAATATACCCATGTATGACATGCATTTATTTTGATGTTTTATGGAAAAATATGAAAGCTTGATGTAGTAGAAACATCTTTTGCTAAGAAAATTCCATGCAAAATGCATGTAGGGACTAGTTTGTGAAAGTTTTAAAATTGATCATACATGTGGGATTTAGTAAGAATTGATGATTGCTTTAGTTGATTAAATGATTCGGCTATGCATGAAAGGCTAGAAAGTTGATTAAAACTCACTTTACGAGCCTTGGGCCAAATGTGTAAATATGAGAAAGTTTAGAGGCAAAATGGTAATTTTTCTAAAGTATGAGATCATGGTCAATTTAGTCAATGTGTGTATTGAATGAGTTGATTTATCATTATAGATTAAGAAAGATGAAGCCCATATCGAAACTGAGGCAAGAGCAATGTGGTGGACAAATTACACATCTTTATACTTTTTGAGTACCGAGGTAAGTTTATGCGTAATCAATACGTTCTACTTATACATTCTTAATGCTAGCTAGTGTGTAGCATGAATGAAAATGATTGAGAATGATTGAGAACCTATGTGGTTCAAATGGAATGAATGTGGTAAATATCATGAATGAATGAGTAAGTAGATATGTGGATGAGTAGTGATAATATTTGACGGTCGGCTAAATGCGATACCACCTTAATACTTAACAACTATGGGCTGTGTGCGATACCATAGTTAAGTATATTATTTAGTAGGCTATGTGCGAAACTACTATGAGTGCCTCTTGGTAGGCTATTTGCGATACTACCTTATTACCTGATTGTGGTGGGCTGAGTGCGAAACCATCGAGTAATTTAGTTGTGTGGATGTATTAGTGTGATAAATAATGTGTCGTATTTTTGAGTAAATGTGGTATTGAGTGTAGGGGTGCATGTCAATAATTATGAGTATGTGATCCATAATGTTTTGGAAATGTGGTAAGTGATAGAATGAGTAAGCATAATTGTGGATGTGAATTTATTTGGTAGTATAATGCTAATTGTTGTTTAGTTTATACTAGAATGCTTAAATTGTTTATGTGTAAACTTACTAAGCTCAAGGCTTACTCCTTTTCTTTCCCTTGTCTTATAAAGAAAGAGGGTTGAATCAAGATACGTAGATTAACCAGAAGATCGCCCACACTATCAGCTCTCTCTCCGGTACACTAGACTAAATGTTTTGTTTATGGCATGTATAGGGGCTAGACAAGTTAGTGAATTTTGTTGTAAATGGCTAAGTTGTGTTAGCCTATAGATGGATAATCTATTTTGTATAATGCCATAGTTGTTGGCTGCTTTATTATATGAAAAAAAAGTAGTTATCCATGTACGATTGTGTTTGAATTTGAGTTGATTATGGACGTGTTGTTTGAGTATATGTTGTAAAAACTTGAGGAGTGAAAAGAACTTGGCAATTAGCTTTGTTCTTGTCCATGTGGTTAGACACACGGGCATGTGTCTAGGCCATATGTGACACACGGCCAACCCATGGGCGTGTGCCTTGGCCGTGTCTCTTTAACAGATTCGAGTAGTATAGTCAACGGGCTAGCCACATGGGCGTATGTCTAGACTTCAGGCCGTGTGGTGTAGTCAGTTTCACCACGGGTGTTGAGCACGGGCGTGTGCCCTAGTTGTGGGCCATTGGCAAAATGCCTGGGTTTTCATGCACGGGTTAAGGGCATGGGCATGTGTGACCTTACACGAGCGTGTCTCACCTTACACGGGCGTGTAGTCCCTTTTTAAGTGGAGATTTTTTAAAATCGCAGAAGTTTTTGATAGGGTCTCTAGAGTCTTGCGTGTCTGAGTGAGGCCTCATAAATTGAGATTGAGGTTGTAGAGGTGACTTAATAGAGTAATCGATGAGCTTAAGTGGCGATCATATGGTTTTAATCTGGTAATGCCTCGGGCCTGGTTCTGACATGGATTTTGGGTAAGGGGTGTTACATTTGGTGGTATCAAAGCTATGGTTTGGTCGGTTCTAGGACTACCGTAGCAGGTGTAAGAGTCTAGCTATACATGTCATAAGTGTATAATGATAGTGTGGTGGCTTCTGATGATTTTAAACTTGTTTTATATAGTGTATGAATCCCGGTCAATCGGCTATTGATGATGCACCTAGTAATGCGCTGGCTCCCGTGCAAGGGACCGCGCCTGTACAGAGTGAACCCAAGACTAGGGGTCAAGGAGACGAGGCTCGAAAAGCCTTTCTCCAGATTATGAGTAGCTGGTACTCAGAGTACGTTCGAGCAAACCCTAATGCTCAACCTCCTCCACCTCCTCATGTACCTCAGTCAGTTCTAGTTGCTCCTCAAGGTATAGAAGTAGTGAGAGTGACGAAGCCCCCAGTGGATAAGATTAAGAAACACGAAGCTGAGGAGTTTAGGGCTAAGGTTGATGATGACCCTGAGAAGGCATAGTTTTAGCTAGAGAACTCAATGAAGGTGTTCAATGAACTCTCATGTACACCCGAAGAGAGCCTGAAGTGTGTCGTATCTTTACTAAGAGACTCATCATACCATTGGTGGAAGAAGTTGACGTCGGTAGTCCCGAGAGAACGGGTGACATGAGACTTCTTTCTGGAAGAGTTCCAGAAGAAGTATATAAGCTAGAGATTTAACAATTGGAAAAGGAAGGAATTCCTTGAGTTGAAGCAAGGGAGAATGTCAGTAGCAGAATATGACCGGGAGTTTGTTAGGCTTAGCAAATACGCTCAAGAATGTCTGTCGACGGAGGCCGTTTTATGTAAAATTTTGAAGATGGACTGAAGTTTGAAGATGGACTGAATGAGGATATCAAACTCCTGGTTGGTATTTTGGAGTTGAAAGAGTTCGTAGTGTTGGTTGATAGGGCAAGTAAGGCCAAAGAACTGAGTAAGGAAAAGAGGAGAGCGGAGAATGAGGCTCGAGATGTAAGTAAATAGCCGATGGGCAAATCTTACCAAGCTCAATCAAAGAGGTCCAAGGAGGCAAATCCTCGGACCACTACATCAGTTGGATATTCATCTCGAGATCAAGGCAACACTTGTTCGGGTTCAAGACTCCAAGTCACCTCGATGGAAAGTATAGGCAATCCGAAGAAAAATTAGAGTGTCCAAGTTGTGGTAGATATCACACGAGAGTGTTGGGGTAACAGTCGAAACTGTTATAAGTGTGGTTCCCCCGACCATTTCATCCAAAATTGCCCTGAAAGGGATGACAAGGAAAAGAAACAAGAGATAAGACCTAGCAATGTACCTTCGAGGGGTAGACCACCAAAGAACCCAAGAGGGGGGACTAGTGATAGAGATGCATCACGAGATTCTACTGTGAGACCGGAGGGTCAGGCACCTGCTAGGACGTATGCCATTCGCGTTTGCGAAGAGGCATCCTCCCTAGATGTGATAACGGTACTTTTTCTCTTTATGACACCTTTGTTATTGCTTTAATTGACCCAAGGTCTACCCATTCCTATATTTGCATGAGATTGGCATCTAGTTTGAGTATAACCGTTGAGTCTACGAACATTGTGGTTAAGGTGCCAAACCCATCAGGTAAGCATGTGTTTGTGGACAAGGTGTGTAAGAACTGTCCTTTGATGGTTAAGAGTCATTATTTTCCTGCAAATCTGATGTTGTTGCTGTTTGATGAGTTTGATTTAATCCTTGGCATGGATCGGTTGACTATACATAGTGTCTTAGTGAATTGTGGTAGTAAGTTTATCGAGATGAAATGTGAGGGTGGAGATGTTGTTCGGGTTGAATCATGTGGATCGGATAGTCTACCAGTGATGATTTCTTCCTTAATGGCCGAGAAATGTTTGAGAAAGGGATGTGAGTCCTATCTCGCGTTTGTAGTGAATACTCAAGAGTCTGAGGTGAAGATTGAATCAGTGCCAGTGGTATGTGAGTATCCGGATGTATTCTCGGAGGAGTTACCCGGATTACCTCCTAAGAGAGAGGTCGAGTTTGGGATTAAGCTAATTCCGGGAATAGCACCTATTTCAATTGCTCCGTATAGGGTGGCACCTCTAGAGTTGAAAGAATTGAAGGTTCAGTAACAAGATTTGATGGATAAAGGTTTTGTGAGACCGAGCTACTCACCGTGGGGTGCTCCGGTATTATTTGTGAAGAAAAAAGATGGGTCGATGAGATTGTGCATAGACTACAGACAACTTAACAAAGTGATGGTGAAGAATAAGTATCCTTTACCAAGGATTGATGATCTTTTTGATCAACTGAAGGGAGCTTCAGTGTTCCCCAAGATAGATTTGAGGTCTGGTTATTATCAGTTAAGAGTGAAAGAGCAAGATATGTTGAAAACTACATTTCGAACAAGGTATGGCCATTACGAGTTTCTGGTTATGCTATTTGGTTTAACGAATGCACCTGCGATTTTCATGGATTTGATGAACCGTGTCTTTAGACCGTATATGGACAAGTTTGTGGTTGTCTTCATTGACAACATATTAATCTATTCTCAGGATAAGAACGATCATGAAGAACATTTGAGAATTGTCTTACAAACTTTAAGAGATAAGCAGTTGTATGCTAAGTTTAGAAAGAGTGAGTTTTGGCTCCGAGAGGTTGGATTCCTAGGACACATTGTGTCGGGGATGGTATCTGAGTTGATCCAAGTAAGATATCGACTATTATAGATTGGAGACAATCGAGGAACGTATTAGAAGTTAGAATTTTTCTGGGTTTAGCGGGATATTACAGACGTTTTGTAAAGATATTTTCTGTAATTGCCACCCCGATGACGAAACTGTTACATAAAGATATAAAGTTTGATTGGTTTGAGATATGTCAACAAAGTTTCATGAGGTTGAAAACATTATTGACTGAGGCACTAGTTTTGGTTCAACCAAAATTGGGAAAGGAGTTTGTGGTTTATAGTGATGCGTCGTTTAATGGTCTCGAATGCGTGTTGATGCAAGAGGGTAAAGTAGTCGCTTACGCCTCGAGACAGTTAAAATCGCACGAGAAGAATTATCTGACTCACGATTTGGAGTTGGCTGCAATTATTTTCGCATTAAAGATTTGACGATATTACTTGTATGGGGAAATGTGTCAAATCTTTACGGATCACAAGAGTTTGAAGTATTTGATGGATCAGAAGGATCTGAATTTACGACAAAGGTGGTGGCTTGAATTGTTGAAAGATTATGAGTTAGTCATTGATTATCATCCAGGAAAAGCTAATGTGGTTGCGGATGCCCTGAGTAGGAAATCCTTGTGTGATCTAAGAGTTTTGAACACGAACTTAGCATTGTCTGATAATGATGCTATTTTAGCAGAGTTGGGAGCTAAGCCACTATTTGTTCAACAGATAAGTAAGGCTCAAAGAAATGATAGTGAGATGCAAGCTAAGAGAGCTAAGTGTGGATTGGTAAGTGATTCTGATTTTCGAGTGGGTCCGGATGATTGTTTGATGTACCATGATAGAATTTGTGTACCAAGAGATGAAGAGTTAATCCGAAAATTTTCACATGAGGCGCATAGTGGTTATTTTTCAGTACACCCTGTAGTACAAAAATGTACAATGATTTGAGAAAGTTTTATTGGTGGCCTGGTATGAAAAGAGATATTTCAGAGTTTGTGGAAAAATGTCTGATTTGTCAATAAATAAAAGTTGAGTATCAAGTGCCTTCGGGATTGCTTTAGCCAATGATGGTTCCCGAATGGAAATGGGATCGGGTTACCATGGATTTTGTGACGGGGTTGCCGATGACTCTGAAAAAGAAAGATGCTAAGTGGGTTGTTATGGATAGGTTGACGAAGTCGGCTCACTTTATTCCAGTACGTGTTGATTATTCACTAGATAAGTTAGCTGAATTATATGTTGCAGAGATAGTGAGATTGCATGGTGTGCCCATGTCTATAATATCGGATAGAGATCCAAGGTTTACTTTGAGGTTTTGAAAGAAGTTGCAAGAAGCAATGGGTACGAGGTTAAATTCCAGTACTGCGTTCCATCCACAAACAGATGGTCAGTCAGAAAAGATGATTCAAGTTCTTGAAGATATGTTTCGATGCTGTGTGTTGGAATTCGAAGGTCGTTGGGAGAAATATCTACCTTTGGTGGAATTTGCTTACAACAACAGTTATCATTCGAGTTTACGGATGGCTCCGTATGAGGCTTTATATGGTCGTAAGTGTCGGACTTCTTTGTATTGGACCGAGCTTAGTGAGAAGTGAATCTTTGGGGTCGACCTAGTGAAAGAAACTGAAGAAAAAGTGAAAGTGATTAGTGATGGTCTGAAAGCTGCTTCGGACTGACAGAAGTCGTATGCGGATTTGAAAAGAAAAGAAATTGAGTTTAATGTGGGTGACAAAGAGTTTTTGAAAGTATCTCCATGGAAGAAGATCATGAGATTTGGATGAAAAGGGAAATTGAGTCCAAGATTCATGGGCCGTATGAAATTACCGACAGAATTGGACCAGTAGCTTACCGTTTGGCCCTGTTGGTAGAATTAGAAAAGATTCATAATGTGTTCCATGTGTCGATGTTACGACAATATCGCTCCGATCCTTTGATGTGATTCCTTCAGCAGAAATTAAAATAAGACCGGATATGTCTTATGAAGAGGAGCTGATTAAGATTATGGCTCGAGAAGTGAAAAAGTTGAGGAATAAGAACATAACCCTTGTGAAAGTATTATGGCAAAAACACGGTGTGGAAGAGGCTACGTGGGAAACGGAAGAAGCTATGAGAGAGCAACATCCAAACCTCTTTACTAGTAAGATTTTCGAGTGCGAAAATCTCTAAAGAGAGAGAGTTATAACATCCCGATTTAGGACCTAGTCTGAATAGTGGTACGAGACCACAAATCCAAGGTATATGTATGAGTTTTTGAGGTTTATGCCATGTTTGCATGTTAGTGTGAAAGTATCATGAAACAATTTTGTCAAATTGTGATTGAATTGTCTAAAATGACTAAATTATAAAAGTTGCAAAATGTGGTATTCTTGAAGTTATTTGTATGAAATAGCTTTAGAATATCAATTGGAGGTCCTTAAATAGTAATTTTCCCAAATTCTAATTTTTGGACAAAATTGGGCATGAATGGGTTAAAATTTGAAAGTTGGATAAAAGGGCATTTTGGTTATTTTTTAATTAAATGATTAAAATGGGAAAAAGATGACAGAATTTTCATTCATCTTCTTCCCCAAGGCTGCCGAATATTTGAGAGAAGCCATTGTTAGGGCTCTTCAACTTTTCAAGCTAGCTAGTAAGTGTATTCTAGCTCCGTTTTTGATATTCTTCGTATTTTTGAAGTCCTAATAGCATGAGTAAGCTATTTTTAGCTATATGTTAAGTTAAGATGGATGTTAAAAAAAACCCATGTATGACATGCATGTATTTTGATGTTTTATGGAAGAATATGAAAGCTTGATGTAGTAGAAACATCTTTTGCTAAGAGAATTCCATGAAAAATGCATGTAGGGATTAGTTTCTGAAAGTTTTAAGATTGATCATACATATGGGATTTAGTAAAAATTGATGATTGCTTTAGTTGAGTAAATGATTCGGCTATGCATGAAAGGCTAGAAAGTTGAATGAAAATCACTTTACGAGCCTTGGGCCAAATGTGTAAATATGAGAAAGTTTAGAGGCAAAATAGTAATTTTTCTAAAGTATGAGATAATAGTCAATTTTGTCAATATGTGTATTGAATGGGTTGATTTATCATTATAGATCAAGAAAGATGAAGCCCGAATCGAAACCGAGGCAAGAGCAAGGTGGTGGACTAAATTGCACATCTTTATACTTTTTGAGTACCGAGGTAAGTTTATGCGTAATCAATGCGTTCAACTTATACATTCTTAATGCTAGCTAGTGTGTAGCATGAATGAAAATGAATGAGAATGATTGAGAACCTATGTGGTTTAAATGGAATGAATGTGGTAGATATCATGAATGAATGAGTAAGTAAATATGTGGATGAGTAGTGATAATATTTGATGGTGAGCTATGTGCGATACTACCTTATTACCTGATTGTGGTGGGCTGAGTGCGAAACCATCGAGTAATTTAGCTGTGTGGATGTATTAGTGTGATAAATGATGTGTCCTATTTTTGAGTAAATGTGGTATTGAGTGCAGGGGTGCATGTTAATGATTATGCATAATGTTTTGGAAATGTGGTAAGGGATAGAATGAGTAAGCATAATTGTGGATGTGAATTTATTTGGTAGTTGATAAACCGTAATTATAACATATTTTAATCCCACATTTAGTATGCTTTTGGATGATTTAGCCCTCAATTTATGTAAAAAGGTGTTCTTAATCCTTTCTTTTCATGTCTTATACTCAGGAAAGCACCCGAGAACGAAAAGAACAAGAAACGGGCTTAAAACGGTCCAATTTGGGTCAAAGAGGAAATCGACACGGCCTGGACATTAAGCCACACGGTCGTGCATCGTCAAAATACTTCACACGACCTGACCTCCGTATTACACGGTCGTGCCTCAAACAATAGAATCGAAACACGGCCCAACCGCGATTTACACAGGCATGTGCCCTGGCTGTGCCTCTGCCATGGGAGAGAGCAATTTCACTCAGATTTGGATACTTTGAGGCAAAGAAACACTTTCCAAAGCTTAATCAGACACCGAGTAGGAACAATACTCGAATTAGGACACTTAGGGACCAAGTAAAGCATTCTAAAAGTCTATATAAATATCCTAAGTGCATCCTAGAGAAAGGCGTTAAAGTAGGCCAAGGAGCCACGCCGAGAAGGTCAGATTGAGGGAATCACTCGAAGAAAGCTAGTTGATCCATCCCAAGAAGCCGGAATTCTACTCAAGACGGTGGATTTCTCCTTCAATTCGTTCAGGGGGTTTTAGGGAATTCTTATGTTTTGTTTTATCTTTTCTCTTAAGATGTTTTCTTTCTTTGTTATAAACTAAACCCCTCAAGTACCTGAAGGGGATGAAACCTAGATGAATCTTGTTATTATTTTCTGAATTATATGATAAATACTTAGTTTGTTCTTAATTATGCATGCTTAATCCAATCTGATGTGCTTAGGTGGAGAAGGAATAGACCTGCTTAAGAGTAGATCTAGCATAAATTTGGCGGATTTGATCACACGCCTAGAGATAGGATGACGAGATTTTACCGGATTAGGGTGAAACCTAATATGGGAATCCATAGATCGATTTACTGCTATTCTAAGGGGTTATTATAAGAGAATGAAAGTTCCACTAATTAACCTAGGGTTAGACTTTATTCGCCTCGAGAGAGGGTTTAATATACGTTAGGGAGTCCTACGGACCAAACTAAGTGAATAAATCATATGGTTTAGTGTTAGATAACAAGTGAAGTCTAGGTGGATTCTTCCTGAGGGTATCGTCATGATCAATTGAGTTTTCTTCAAGTTATTTCCCAATTTGTTCTTTTTGTCTTTGTGTCTTTAGCTTAGTCCATATTTTTGGCTAAATAATAAAAAGAAAGTAAGTATTAGTACTTTTAGTTCCTTTGGGTTTGACAATCCGGTCTTGCCTAAGCTATACTACTGGTTGATAGGTACGGTTGCCTTTAATCGTTGTCAGAGTTAGTTTCCAGGTTCGATCACATTCTTTATAAATTTTAAAGCTTTGATTTCAACGATCAAGTTTTTGGCGCCGTTGCCGGGGAACTAAAATATTAAAAAAGCTCTATTTTATTACTTTAGCCATTTTTTTATTTTAAATTTCGTAATTTATTTTATTTTACTTACTAAATTTTCTTTCTTTCTTTTTCTAGCAGGTACCTCTAGTTTATGACTAGGAGGAACCCTAGAGGACCACTAGTATACGATAGTGATATTGAAGCTACTGCTCGCAGAAACCGCAGAGAAATCAGGCGAGCCCTAAATTACACAGAGGAAGACCAAGAAGACAGATCCAATCCTACTGAAGGGATGGACGAGAATAACCCACCACCACCTGATGTGAGAGAAAATAATGCTCCACGCACCATGTTTGACTACGCTAAACTGCATTTAATAGGAGCGGAATCTAGTATTGTTAGGCCTACTATAGCTGCTAATAATTTTGAATTAAAACCTAACACAATACAAATAATTCAACAGTTTGTTCAATTTGATGGCTCGCAGGACGAGGACCCAAATACTCATATAGCTAATTTTTTTGAGTTCTGTGATACCTTTAGAATAAATGGCATTTCTGATGATGCCACACGTCTATGGTTATTCCCTTTTTCATTGAGAAATAAAGACAAACATTGGTTAAACTCGTTACCACGAGGGTCAATCACTACATGGGAGCAGATGACCGAAAATTTTTATTAAAATATTTTCCACCGACCAAAACAGCCAAACTACGGAATGATATCTCTTCTTTTGTGCAGATGGATCTAGAGATGTTATACGATGCATGGGAGAGATACAAGGATCTCTTGAGGAGGTGTCCACACCATGGTCTACCCTTGTGGCTACAAGTCCAAACCTTCTACAATGGTGTAAATCCCTCAATGAGGCAATTATTTGATTTAGCCGCTGGTGGAACTCTAAACAACAAAACCCCTGAAGCAACCTACGAATTCATTGAAAAGGTGTCACTGAATAACTATCAGTGGCAAGTTACAAGAACGAAACCGACAAAATTAGCCAGAGTTTACAACATCGACGCAGTAACCATGCTATGAAAACAGGTAGAATTGATGAATAAAAGATTGATAGTTTGTGTTCTTCATAGGTACATCCAGTCATGTAGTGCGACACGAGTGGAACTGTGGCGAATCCTGAGTACCCACCCTACCAACCGGAAGCAAAAAGCGAACAGATGAACTATATAGATAATAATTTCAGATCTAATAATAATCCTTATAGTAATACTTACAATCCAGGTTGGAGGAACTACCCAAATTTTTCTTGGGGAGGTCAAGGAAACCAAGGAAATCAAAGGCAACAACCTCCTCAAAACTTCAAAAATCAGCACTAGCCACAAGAGAAGAAACCAACCCTCGAGGAGATGCTGACAAAATCCACGGCAGACATAGAAAAACATTTCCAAGAAACTGAGAGAACAATTAAAGGTAACGAGAGCCGAATAGGGGAAATTACTAAGTCAGTCAAGGAAGTTACTAATGCAGTCGAGCAACTCGCAAGGCTAATGTCTGAACGACCGCAAGGATGTCTACCAAGAAACATCGAGATTAACCCTAAGGAGCAAATTCAAGCCATCACAGCTCAAGATAGTGAAGGGTTAAATGAACCAAACACAATTCAAGAAAACAAGGTAGACGAAGGTAAAATAGAGGTAACACAAGAAAAGCCAAAACTGGTAGTCAAAGAGTACCAACCTCGCATACCTTATCCCAAAGCAATGAAAAGAGATGATTCAGAAGCACAGTTCGGTAAGTTTCTTAAACTCTTAAAGAAATTACATATCAACTTATGCCTTCTTGAAGCTCTTTTTCAGATACCAGACTCGAGGAAATTTTTAAGGCAGCTCTTGACGAACAAAATCAAAATAGATGAAGAACACCATCTAGAATTAAATACAGCATGCTCAGCAATGCTACAGAATAAACTACCATAGAAACGAAAAGATCCAGGGAGTTTTACAAGTCCATGTTTAATTGGTAGTTTAACTATTGATAATGCGTTAGCTGATTTAGGGGCAAGCATAAATCTCATGCCTTATACATTGTTTAAACGACTAGGTCTAGGGAAGCCCAGACAAACTAGGATGAGCATTCAATTAGCTGATAAAACTGTTAGAATTCCTAGGGGCATTATCGAAGATGTTCTTGTAAAAATCGACAAATTTGTTTTCCCAGTAGATTTTGTTGTCTTAGACATGGATGAGGATAATTCAATTCCCTTAATTTTAGGAAGACCATTCCTAGCAACTGCCAAGACTAAAATTGATGTTGCCACAGGCAAACTCATACTTTGTGTAGGTAACGAATCAATCAGTCTTCAAGCTCTTGACTCGGCCAGGACAACAATCGATGAAGGTAAGAAAGATAATTCATTTGATAATCAATTTGTTCAGCTTTCATCATAGGAAATACCACAAGAACACAACCCCGAGCCAAATCTTAGACCCCAACGCAACAAAGGAGAATTACAAAAGGAACGAAGCCTAAGGGTTGACAAACTAGAAGAGCAGAAAACACATGACAAAGAACAACTGGACCCACACGAAGTAACGCCAGAAGAACCACCAGAAGAACTCGTAGGAACATCAAATCACTTCAAAATAGGAGACCAGGTGCTGCTCGACAAAGTAGATCCTCGCATCATCACAATAGACCTGAACATAAGCAAGGAAATTCCTTTTAAGGTACATGATATCTTCCCCCATGGAACAGTCGAGGTCAGCAATCTAACATTAAGCACTTTTAAGGTAAACGCTTCTCGACTTGAACCTTATCAAGAAAATAAAACTTTAAGCAAGAGGGAAGATATTCAAACCTTTAAACCTCCCTAATTTTTCTAATTAGAGGAAAGTCCAGGTTAAGACTATAAACGAGCGCTTCTCGGGAGGCAACCCGAGTACTAACACTATTTACTTTCAAATTTATTTTCAGTTTCTTTCTCTTCCTTCTTTCTTTCCTTTTAAACTAACCGGAAGTGCAGAATTTCAAGGCCACACGGCCTTACACACGACCGTGTCTGTGACCATGTGGACCACTAGAACCACCGTACTGACACAACAGAGGCCGTGCGAATTAGTCCTAACCACCCCCATGATGTCACTGATCTAACCACTACCCCACGGGCTCTGTAAAAGTGGCGCGGTCGTGCTCCTAGAACGTGTGAAGCTACTGACTTGCACACCATAGGCAGAACACGCTCGTACCTCTGAACCGTGCCAAAACGCTAACTTATGCCCCCGGGCGTGGCTGACTGAAAAATGGGCATGGTGACTTAACAAGCACAGACACACGTCCGTGCAATATAACCGTGTAAATCGACACGCCCTCAGACCACGGGCATGGGAACACAACAGATTTGAATTTCTATTTAAACCACACAGCTCTTCCCCTTCCCCACATCCTCTTTTCTCATTCTTTCTTACTTCTTTTCCCTTCTTTCCTTAGAAAAAAGTGTCCAGACTTTGAGCTACACCAAGAAAATGTCGACAAAGCGTAAGAGGCCAACCATAGTCTCCTCAAAGGAGACCGATCCGCATGAGTTCATGCCGGCAGCTTCATCTCCTCGCCAAGCCAAGGGTCTTTGAGACCATTTAAATTTTTATTTACATTTATTTTCCCCTTTATCCTACTTATCTATACTTCTCTTCTGCTTAATATATCTTAATTTCTTTTAGTTTCTTAGTGTCAGGTTCTAAAGGCTTCTTGGGAATCACACACCACGGCCTTAGAGGTCACACCCACATCACGAACCATCAACAATAAGGACTCCTTAGTCTATTAGTCTTTTCTCTTAATTTCAGTTTTCTTCTTAGTCTCATTCTCTTTATTTTCTTTGTCTTTAATTATATTATTAGTATATTATTAATGTTTCATTATAATTTCTGGCTATATCTTTGTAGGCTACCCAATTTCTTCATCTAGCGCAGAGTGCATTGGCAGCCATCCCACCAGGCACATAAAAAATGCCACCACCACGACCTCGGCCAACTCCGATATCACCCAAAATTCAGGAAGTGTCATTTCTCCCCTTCTCTTTTGATTTCACTATTACATTATTATTTATCTATCTTTGTACATTGAGGGCAATGTACATCTTAAGTGTGGGGGGCATTAAGTGCCTAACTTTTTGCATCATTCTCAATTCCCTGAATTTAATCCTGTTTTCAAGAAAGCTCCTCATATTACTAATTAGGATGAAATTTCTGATAATTTATGATTTTTATTGATATGTTTCTGATTAAATCATTTATAATTGTGCATTGATAATTAAATTTGAAGAATACTAAAGAATCAAGCATTATAAGTCTATTTTTATAGAATAAAAAATTTTCTAGGTTGTTGAACTGAATTTGAATATTACCTTGAAGTTTGAAATTTACAGGATTGATGTCAAGTAGCCATAATTTTTTTGAGATTTTGATCCTTACAGAGCATATATTCTTTTTCATGCTCACTTTATTAATTATGAGTGTGTCAACTTTGAACTGTTATTCTAGAACTTGCCTCGATTATACATGTTGAGACCACATCTATAATTTGATATATTGAGATGATAAGGCACCTAGGTTTTAACTCATTCACACCACTAAAAATCCTACCCACATAATTAATCCCTAGTGAACCCTTCTTAATCCTAACAACCCTTTTTATTGATTTACCCGCTAATATTATCCCAAAAAGCCCTTTTAATTTGTTATCATTCTTTTGACTACCCTTCTATCGAAATGATTTGATCAGTTGCCTAATTAGTTTATTTTAGTTAATAAATTTTTTTATTATGTATTTGCTTTAGTTTATTCTTAAAAAAAATTAAAGTATACTCAGTATTAGTAGCGTAGAAAGTGAGCTTGAATATTTAAATTTCAATTATTGAAGAAAAAGCTCGTACTATTATTAGTTTAAAGTTTCAATTGATGTAATCATTTATTTTCTAGTTCATTGTTTTTATTAGGTGATTTGTCAATTCGATCTCGATTCTAACCCTTTTAATTCAGCCTTTATCCACACCTTTAACCCAAGCCCCGTTACAACCCTAATTAAAGACATTTTGATTTGTATATCATCTCATATTATAGTGGCAGAGATTTGATTTTCAGGCAAGCCTATGGGATTAACTTTTCAGGTTCGACTATTGAGTGCTTAATTGTGAACCTTAAACACCTTTGAGTGATTTGAGTGAATCTTTAGTGAGGATGTCAATCCTTGTCGGTTTTGAATCAAAGGTAATTATTTAGAAGAGGGAAGACACCTATGTTTTTCATACTACAAATTTATGACTTAGAATTGTTTGAATCTTTATGAGTCTTTGAGTTAAATTATCCATGTATGAATTATCTATGAATTATGATGAGGCATTATTGATAGGAATTTTGAATTAAGGAAAGTTCGTTTTAATTATAAATTGAGAATTTTGCTTGAGGACAAGCAAAAGCTTAAGTGTGGGGGTATTTGATAAACCGTAATTATAACATATTTTAATCCCACATTTAGTATGCTTTTGGATGATTTAGCCCTCAAATTATGTAAAAAGGTGCTCTTAATCCTTTCTTTTCATGTATTATACTCAGGAAAGTACCCGAGAGTGAAAAGAACAAGAAACGGGCTTAAAACGGGCCAATTTGGGCCAAAGAGGAAATCGACACGGCCTGGACATTAAGCCACACGGCCGTGTATCGTCAAAATACTTCACACGACCTGACCCCCGAATCACACGGCCGTTCCTCAAACAATAAAATCGAAACACAGCCTAACCGCGATTTACACGGACGTGTGCCCTGGCCGTGCCTCTGCCACGGGAGAGAGCAATTAAATTAGATTTGGATACTTTGAAGCAAAAAACACTTTCCAAAGCTTAATCAAACACCGAGTAGGAACTATACTCGAATTAGGACACTTAGGGACCAAGTAAAGCATTCTAAAAGTCTATATAAATATCCTAAGTGCATCCTAGAGAAAGGCGTCAAAGCTAGGCCAATGAGCCAAGCCGAGAAGGTCAGATTGAGGGAATTACTCGAAGATAGGCAGTTGATCCATCCCAAGAAGCTGAAATTTTACTCAAGACGGTGGATTTCTCCTTCAATTCCTTTAGGGGTTTTTAGGGATTTCTTATGTTTTGTTTTATCTTTTCTCTTGAGATGTTTTGTTTCTTTGTTATGAACTAAACCCCTCAGATACCTAAAGGGGATGAAACCTAAATGAATCTTGTTATTATTTTCTGAATTATATGATAAATACTTAGTTTGTTCTTAATTATACATGCTTAATCCAATCTGACGTGCTTAGGTGGAGGAGGAATAGACCCTACTTAAGAGTAGATCTAGCATAATTAAGCGGAGTTGATCGCACACCTAGAGATAGGGTGACGAGATTTTGCTGGATTAGGGTGAAACCTAATATGGTAATCCATAGATCGACTTACTGCTATTCTAGGGGTTATTATAAGAGAACGAGAGTTCCACTAATTAACCTAGGGTTAGATGTTATTCGCCTCGAGAGGGTTTAATATACGTTAGGGAGTCCTACGGATCAAACTAAGTGAATAAATCATATAGTTCAGTGTTAGATAACAAGTGAAGTCTAGGTAGATTCTTCCTGAGGGTATCATCGTGATCAATTGAGTTTTCTTCAAGTTATTTCACAATTAGTTCTTTTTGTCTTTGTGTCTTTAGCTTAGTAGTCAATAAATTAAATCAACCAATCACTCCATATTTTAGGCTAAATAATAAAAAGAAAGTATTAGTACTTTTAGTTCCTTTGGGTTCGACAATCCGGTCTTGCCTAAGCTATACTACTATTCAATAGGTACACTTGCCTTTAATCGTTGTCAGAGTTATTTTCCAGGTTCGATCACATTCTTTATAAATTTTAAAGCTCTGATTTCAGCGATCAGTAGTTTAATGCTAATTGTTGTTTAGTTTATACTAGAACGCTAAATTGTTTATGTGTAAACTTACTAAGCTCAAGGCTTATTCCTTTTCTTTCCCCTATCTTATAGAGAAAGAAGGTTGAATCGAGATATATGGATTAATCGGAAGATCACCCACACTATCAGCTCTCCCTCTGGTACACTAGACTAAATGTTTTGTATATGGCATGTATAGGGGCTAGACAAGTTAGTGAATTTTGTTGTAAATGGCTAAGATGTGTTGGCCTATAGATGGATAATTTTTTGTATAATGCCATAGTTGTTGGCCGCTTTATTATATGAAAAAAATGTAGTTATTCATGTAAGATTGTGTTTGAATTTGAGTTGATTATGGATGTGTTGTTTGAGTATATGTTGTAAGAACTTGAGGAGTGAAAAGAACTTGGCAATTAGCTTTGTTCTTGTCCATGTGGTTAGACACACGGGCATGTGTCTAGGCTATGTATGACACACGGCCAACCCAGGGCGTGTTCCTTGGCCGTGTCTCTTTGACAGATTCGAGTAGCATAGGCCATGGGCTAGCCAATGGGCATGTGTCTAGACTTCAGGCCGTGTGGTGTAGTCAGTGTTCACCACGGTGGTGAGCACGGCGTGTGCCCTAGCTGTGGGGCATTGGCAGAATGCTTGGGTTTTCATGCACGGGTTGAGGGCATGGGCGTGTGTGACCTTACACGGGCGTGTCTCACCTTACACGGATGTGTAGTCCCTTTTTAAATGGAAAATTTTTAAAATCGCAGAAGTTTTCGATAGGGTCTCAAGAGTCTTGCGTGTATGAGTGAGGCCTTGTAAGTCGAGATTAAGGTTGTAGAGGTGACTTAAGAGAGTAATCGATGAGCCTAAGTGGCGATCATATGGTTTTAATCCGGTAATGCCTCGGGCCCAGTTCTAGCATGAATTTTGGGTAAGAGGTGTTACAGCATGGATAACAAAGTGCATCAATTATCCCACAGTCGTAGGTCCTATTTCTCAAGTGTACACGATATTGCCCGCCAACAATACCTTGGTTCGGTTTGTCAAACTCCGCCATACGAAACCATAGGTTGTCCCAATCGTGCAAACTGTATGCATGGTGTTGGCCCGTGCTTTCCCCTTGTTAATTTCTCGCAATACCTTCGCGCACCATACATAGCCTCCTTGCATTTGGCCTTTATAACTCGCTGATCGCTTCGAAAATAGTGTCGCTAAACGAAAATATGTCTCTCACACAACTGATGTTATCGACAAATGACGCGTTCCTTTTAGAACAGAATTTATGCATTCGCCAAGTTTGAGGCCATATGACCATATCGTAGGCCGCCATCGTATGCTTGTGTCCACTATTCGAAAGGTATGTTGCATAGGTAGTTTGCGCCTTCTTCGTTAACTGAGTGCAAACTCACCAACATCTCGTGAAAATGATCCTTATTGATATCGTACCCTGCCAATATAAGTTGATAGCGAATATTACATACCACTCTTCAATTAAGAATAAAATAAATATTACAAAAGAAATTATATTAATAAATATTACATACCCATGTTGGTCACTTGCCGTTGTTCACTTGTAGAACGATGTTGCCCGTGGTAGTTGAACGCAACATGCCATAGGCAATATCGATGGTATGTGTGATGCCACAGGCTTCCCTGTCGCTCTATTGCGGCTAGTATTCTAGGGCCCCGATCCGATATAACGCATATATCAGGTTGAGGGCAGACATGCCTCCTTAACCTAGATAGAAAGAAATCACAGTCATCAGCTGACTCCCCTGGTGTTATTGCAAATGAAATTGGAAGGATTCTCCCACTGCCATCCTGTGCCACAGAGCAATAGCCGATGCGTATATCTACCATACATAAAGGTACCGTCAATTTGTACCAATGGCTTGCAGTATAGAAATGCGTCTCAGCATTGCTTAAATGTCCAGAACAGACGCTTGAACACTTGGCATCCATGAAACAATCGATCATTGTAGTACTTCGATTCTGTTTCAAGGTCAGTTATGCTGCCTAGGACATATCTCTCCAGCACCTGACACCACTGCCACACTTTATTATATGAAGCATCCCACCGACCATGCAAATTTTCCAACACTTTCTGCTTAGCTATCCAAGTCTTTCGGTAAGAGGACGTGTACCCTAATTAACTAAGAATATTGCCAATTATGGTCGGAACTGTAGTCTTGGGATCCACCTTCATCGTCGATATTATTAAGTCAGCCAACATCTCTGAATCCATCTTTAGGTGATCTTGTGAAACACCTGTCAACGAAGTACGTTAAATAATGCAACATTACGTAATATTAGTATTATTCAAAAACCTTGAACACCTAGTGATACTGTATCGGCAAGACATGTATGTGGACTTTGTACTTTTTAATCTCCCACAAGCCTATCCTTTTCCTCAACGAGGCTATGATTTTCCATGAACATGTACCGCCTTGCACTGCATACTTGGCTTCGTACTTATCGAGTTTGGATTTAACCACTTTGTAGTTAACCCCGTTCTTGATGCTATATTGTTTCAATACACCAAGAAAAGTATCCTTGTTGGAAAACTCTTTACCAACTTTTAATTCGCCCGAATCCAACAACCAACTTGTACAGTCACGCCTTCTGTGTGGTAGTTCAGGAAACTCCAATGCATCGTCTTGAGATAGATCGACATTATGCATGTGGGCTAGAGGCAAGTACGCCCTGAATTGTGGATCTTCTTCTTCTTCATCTAAACCGCTTTCAACATCTTCAGGTACGGTTGGAATAGGCTCTGGTTCAAAAAATAATACAACTTCTGCACCATCGGGGTCGGGCTCTCAAGGTGGATCCATATTGGACTCATCATCCGACCCACCATCATCAGCAATAACGACGGCCCCTCGCCGGTGGATGTTGTGGGGAGTACATTATCCCTTCTTAAACAACTTTCGTAACGTTCCCAATCATATGTGGATTGCCAACCACTAGAAGTTAATGACGTTCCCCAATTCGTATTTCTAGCATCGAACGTCAAAGAAAGAATATGCATGTCCCATCCACCAACCGAGTGTCGTGTAGGGTTGTGTTTTCCATACTACAACCAAACACGGGCGCTTTCGTATTTTGCCTCCCACTAACAGAGTATCGGTTTGGGGTCGTGTATTCCCCTGGAATAGCAATAGATGTTGAAGTCGAAGGAAGATCACTTGGCGATGAAAATTGTACATATACCTCAAGATAGGGTGATCCACTGGCAAGATGAGTCTCCACCATTGCTTCCAAGCTCTGAGGACCTTTGATGTCAAATGAGTCATATCTCACGGGATTAACCGAAGCACAAAATCTATACTTAATGGACTAAACTTTCATTGGCATTGTTCCGAAGATTTTACGCCTAATTCTTTTGTGAAGTTCTGTCAAATCTATGTTCCGGTTAAAACCCAGTTGCGCTGTGTTCTCTGATAAAAAAATAACACCATTTTCGATGTCACAAACCTCACCATCATAGTAAATAACAGCACTAATACGTTCACTCATCTTCAGTTTCTATTTTACTTTTGCCTCAATTTCTGTTATGCAATCTGAGAATGAAATTTGGCTCATTTATAGACGAATATTGCCAGAGACTACTATAGCAAAAGAGCATCCATGTGGGATCTTTTTTCAGTACTCTTGCTGATAGTGCATCCTGCTTGAAGCGTTTTGGTCACTATTTTTTCAGAAACGTCTTCTCAAAATTATTTTGTCGAGACATCAGCAAAAGAGCATCCACGTAGCAAAAGATAGTGCATCCACGTGGGTCAGCTTTTTTCGTAAACGTCTTCCAATTATTTTGCTAGACTATCAGAGCAAAGAGCGTCCACGTGGGAGCTTTTTGTCTAATGCATCGCTGAAGCGTTTTGGTAACTATTTGTTCAGAAACGTCTTCTCAAAATTATTTTGCCAGAGACTACTGTAGTAAAAGAGCGTCCACATGGGAGCTTTTTTTGGTACTCTTGCTGATAGTACATTTTGCTTGAAGCGTTTTGGTCACTATTTGTTCAGAAACATCTTCTCAAAATTATTTTTCCATATACTACTGTAAATGTAAAAAAAATTAAAATAATTTTTTTGCTGATATATTTTTCCCAAAACCCTAAACCTAAAATTATTTTAATTAATTAACTTTAAAATCTAGTTCATTAATTTTTTCCTAAAAACCCTAAACCCTAAGACCCTAAAAAACCCTAAATCATAGCCCTAAAACCCTAAAAACTCATACCCTAACACTAAAAATAACTGAATAACCCATCGGGGGGAAAGGGCAAAAGCGCGTCCACGAGGGAGCGCTTTGTGCCACATCAAGAAAGCGCCCTCAAGGACGCGTTTTTGCGATGTAGCACAAAACGCCTCTCGTGGACGCAGCTTCTGATTCATCCCCAAAACGCTACGACATGGACGCTTTTTTGGAAATGACCCTTTCCGGTAAATAATTATTTTTTAGGTCCATTTCCGTAAATTTTTTTAAAATTTGGTATTTTCTGGTAAATTAGCCCTATTTGTGGTTTTTTTTTTTTTTGTGCGTCCATTTCTCGTGTAAATTAACTCCCTATTTATAGTTAAAGAATTAATCTAACTTAATGGTTTAACCAATCTACAAGATAAAACTTAAAAATAAAAATAAAACTATTTATCAAAAATTAAACTAAATTATCCTAAGAAAATAATAATATGTATAATAATTCATCCAACTCCCGATTATCCTAATTAATTAATAATAATATTAATAAAATCCATAAATATCCTACTATAATTTTAACAATAATCATCTTATTCTAATAATTATCGTAAGAAAATTTAATAACATAAAATTCTATTAATAATAATAATAATAATAATAATAATAATAATACACATAAAACTAATTTAACTACATTTTAACTTAAGCCGATTGAGTCTTAGTTTGACTGGCATGGACATTGTTGCAAATGCAAGAAGACGTGGGTTCAAGTGCACTAAAGTGTATTATCCTCTTATTTATGAGTTGGGGATGGGCTATGGTTAGTTTTAGATATTGTGTCAGAAAGAGCAGATATGATCAGAACTTATGATGAAATTATTTAAAAAAAAAACTAAATTTTAACTTAAAAGATGAAAATTCAAATTAATCTTTATTATCAAATTGAAGTTAAATTTAGTTTTAGAGTTAAACTAAAAATTCAAATAAGCTCACAATATCACAACTTTTTTATTATCATATATTTCATTTTCCAAATAACAAATTTAAATTTATTGTGGTTATTACAACTTTTATTTTAAGAGATAATATTTGGTACATTACTAGTGGCGTTTTTAGATTCTATAAGCAAAATTAGAGGATTGACAAGTGTCCTATAGGCATATAACAAAATATTAAAAAATAAATATTTCAAAAAATTACACATGGTAATGTTTTAAAGTTGCTTGTGGAAAAAAAAGTACATTGTCAATGAACCAAAAGTAACATTTATTTTAATATAACTACTATGATATATTTTTCACTTTTTTTAATTAATTATAATTATTTTTAAATGTCAATTTAGTTGTAACAAGCCGAAAGCCAGTGATGTAGGAAAGGGTGGTTTTGGAACCTTGTTCTCCGATGATCGAGTCCATAAATGTTATTAATTAATATTTACAAGTCAATTATAATATTATATTGAATTTTGGCCTAACAAATTTGTTAATTGGATAGTTAGTTAAGGTACAAGTGTATTTACCCTAAAGTTAGTGGTGTTGGAAAATGAGGTATCAGGACCTCATTTTCGTAAACCGAGCCTATAAATATTTTTATTAAATATTTACGGAGTTATTATAAAGGTTAATTGAATTTTGGATAAGTAATTTCACCGAATTAGTGACTAATTAAAGTATAATGACTAAATTGTAAATGTGATAAAACTCAATTTCTAGAGATTTTAAGTAATTGAAAGAAGGTAGTGGAGATGAACTATCATCCACTAAAATGGTTAAATAAGGTTAGTGTTAGTTAAATTGTAATTAACTAAGCTAAGTAGCTTTAATTAATTATTTAATTAAACTATATAAGTTGAAAATTAAAAGTTATCACCTTTGTTTTTCTTCTTCTCCACCGTCCTAGCGAAAGAAAACTTAGAAATCATTCTTTAAAAGCTTCAAGCTATTCGGTCCTTTTAAATATGTAAGTGATTTTAATTTGTTTCTTGTAATTTTTATGTTTTTGAGATCCCAGGAGCTTGATTTAGCTAACTCGTATATTAATTTTCGAAACTGTTAAAGTTTATAAATATTGTCATTGTTGAATCTTCAAGCTTTTGGTGTTAAATGGTTAGATTAAAGACTATATATGAAAAATATTTGTTTGTAAAGTGAAAGTTGTTAGTTTTGAACATAGGGGCTGAAGTGTAAATATTTCAAAAATGGTATGAAATATCTGTAATTATGAACAGTAGTGGCTGCGATCGGTTTCGAAATCAATGCTCAAATTTGAAAGTTATAACTATTTCGGTTTTTAGGACTAAATTAAATAAAATGTAAAATTTTAGGGGCATCTGAATAATGAAATTGAGCAGATACATGTTTATAATTGGATGAAATTAGAAATTGAACTGAATAATTGTATAGATTGGGAATTGGACCAAATCAAAATTAATTAGAGAGAAAGGCAAATTTACTGATTAGTCCTTAGAGAATTGATCATTTGTTATTTTGACAAAGTAAGTTCATACGGTATGTTTGTGTTAAATTGTTATGTATTTAAAATTATAAATGTAAATATGTTTAATTGAAATTTTGATTATGTACGATTTGGCACAAAAGGTGATATATGGATTAAATCATAAACAAATGAAAAATTGACTAATAAATTGAATATAATGAATTGCAATCTGAGATTTATTATTTGAATTGAATTAAATTTATATGATTGTGTTTGATCTTCAAGATAGAGGACTAAGTTGAATAGATTTGGAAATATTGTATATTGTTGTAATTGCAAAATTGGCTTTATGAAACAAATTTATCATCTTCTTCCTTTTCTTATTGTAACAACCCTATACCGGTTCGACCCAAGAACCTGATATAGGAATATTACATTTGGTGCCAAAGTGATTTTGGCTAATCACTATTATATTTGAACATTAAAAATAAATTTAGATAATTTATATTTTAGTCCTTACTACTTGAAACACACTTGATCTTCCTAAGTACTTGCCATTCTATTCCAAAATTTTGAAACATACCCGCTTAGCACTTGGAGATGTGATGAGATAGATGCCCACAATCTCAATAGCAACTCTTTAAAATCATTTTACCTAATCTGCGCACGGAAAATAAAATCGTACGTTGAGTAAAAACTCAGTGGTATTTCTATAATCCGAATATTTAAAAACAATATAATATAATATAATAGGCAAAATTAAATTATAAGGACATATTTATGTCTAGTATCATAACTATCATTTTTCATTTATTAAACAATATCCTAATTCACACAATTACTATATCAGTTTCATTTCTCATATTCTTCACTTTGACTAACATATCATTTCACTATATCAGTATTCATTTCATTCATTGCATCAATATTTATTTCATGCAACTATTGTTTCATACTTTTTATTTTCATATCTCAATTCAATATTTCATTCCATTTCATATTCACAATCATTCAATATCATTCAATTTGTCAATTCATTTATTACCCCTATTAACATGACTCGGACTCAGACGAATACACGGATCCAACCAAACACACTAGTACGGCACTTTGTACCTAAAACGGTACTCAGTACCTGATCAATATATCAGAAGCAGTATACGACACATGAAATGCTTGAAACGACACTCGTGGTGCCTGATACGACACATATAGTGCCTGATCGGCAAAGCCGATAAATTCCCGTACTCTTCAAATCCTATGGCATGCCAGCTATATCCTACCCAGCTCGACTAGTTAATAGGGTATTCAAATCATTTCTCAATTTCAATTTCACTTTCAATGTACAATTCAATTCGATACAATTTTCCACTTTCCAACAATATACTATCGAATATTCATACATAATCATACTTCATCTCAATTTCATTCAATTCAGTATTAATACTTACCTTATAATTTTACGTACCATACACATAAATTTAAATATAACATTTAATAAGTAGTAGTTTGAATTATAGTAATACAAACCGTAATTTCCGAGCTACCCCTCGTTAGCTTTATCTTTTTCTTTCTTAGCCGAGGTCTCCAGCACCATATTAGCTACAGAAATTAAAAAATTAAAAATCATCAATACAACACAGTTTCACATTGAATATTTCAATTTTTATTCAAATTTTGCCTAATTTCACTTAAATCCATAAATTTTAAGATTTTCACAATTACTCCAGCTTTTTACAATTTTTACAATTTAGTCTCTTAACTAGTTAATCAAATCAACTAATTTTTTCAATTAATACTTTATCCAAATATTCTAGGCTATCATATAGCCCTTAATAAGACAGAAATTTAATACCAAACCCTAATATTTTAACTATTTTCACAATTTGATCCTAACATCGATATTTAACAAAATTACTTTATAATATCTTCATACAACAAAATGAAAGCTCTAAACCAACTTGATATTAATAATTTCTTCCAACGTATTAATATATTCATGCAATTTGGTCATTTTAACATTTTACAAAATTACCCCTAAAGTTTTACTTTTGTTTAATTTAGTCCTTGAGCCTAAAACATGCAAATTAGCCATTTTTAATAAAAAACCATACTAGCTGAATATTTATTTATTTTCCTCCTCCTCCTCTCCATTCCACATCCTTAATGTATATATATAATTCCACTATTTACTTATATGTTCATATCAAGTTGTCCACTTGAGTTATAGTCACTAAATTATTTATATCTTGAGCTACAAAATTCTAAATTAAGATCCGCTTGATGTTTTAGAAACTAGGCTCAAATATATTTCTACCATAAAATTTTCAGAATTTATAGTTTATCAAATAAGTACAGTAAAATCTTCAAATTTGTCCTTGTTCTGCTATTTGACAGCTTTGACCTTTCTTCACCAAAAATTAATTATCACTTAGTATGGAATTCGAATGAGGTTCCTGTTTGTTTCTCTTGAAAATTAACTCATTAAGAATTTAAAAATATAAATTTAATCCCATAATTAATTTTTAAAATTTTTTTATGATTTTCCAAAGTTAGAACAGAGGAACTCGAAATCATTCTTGCCTTTTCTCATAAAATTTATTATAACTCATAATTTAAAATTCCATTGCTTGCACCGTTTTTTCTATAAGAAACTAGACTAAATAAAATTAAATTTCATACTTTATTCAACCTCTAATTAAATTTCTAAAATTTTTTTAATTTTTCAAAGTTAGACTATTGCTGCTGTCCAAAACTGGTTTAGTGCAAAATGTTGATTGCCAAATTTATAACACCCTTATTTCCTTTCTCTACAATATTTCTCATCATTTTCTCTTATTTCCTTCACTAATATATCAAGAATATATAACTTTATATAAGAAAACTCTACTTTAACATCATTTTCATGCTTTTGATATTACCTTATATAAGAAAACTCTACTTAAAATATATTGAAATCTTAAAGTTCTTACCTTGTCCTATTGATTTCAATCTTTAACTTGATTTTCTCTCTCCTATAGCTTCCATTTCTTGAATCTAACTTGATATTCTAGCTCTCCATTGTCTTCTTATTATTTTACTCTCTTGGTAGCTATGAAAATTCTTTTGATTTCTAGGTGAAAATAATGAATTTTTTTGTGGAAGGACTAAATTGTAAAGAAAGTAAAACTTTCTTTCTTTCTCTCTTCTTATAACGTGGGTTCATGCATGGAAAGATGAAGAGAATTCTTCATATTTCCTTCCGTATATACTAAATAAATAATAAAAAATAATAAATATCTTATTAATATTAATAAAATAATATTTATCTAATTAATTAATTTAAAATATCCTCAGCATAATCATTACATTCTAGAATTCTCTCTCTTACAAATTGACCATTTTTCCCTTTATGATCTTTTAAAATTCCATCCTTGAGTCATCATTGAGAAAAATTTTATTGGCCAACATAATCATTACAAATTGACCGTATTTGCTCTTGGCCAACAAAATTTTTCTCACTTTTTCTATTTAATCCTTTCTTGAATTAATATGTTATAATATACTTCCCAATGTTGACATAACTCAAAATTTCCCCTTTTTGTCACTTTATTTATTTATTTTACTATATCAAGATACTATCTTACTTTCTTACTGTACAAAATTTCGGGGTATTACACTTATTTTGAACTAAATTTCACCATTGAAGGGGGGAAAGCTTCGCTTTTGAATCCTTCATTGCATGGTATGATTTTGTGCCCCGTTTTTAATGATTTTTTTATATTTTTGAGTTTGTTTTAGATTAATGTAGTTAGCCCGGGGGTTAATTTGCAAAATTGTTAAAGATTGAGGGACTTTTCATGGTTTTTTTTAAATGTGTTTTGATGTTATTTGATAGATTATTAATCTCGGTTGTAAAATAAACATATTTCGTTAAGTGATTTTTAGTGAAATTGTAATTAGGGATTAAATTGTTAAAAGTATAAATCCATGGGTTTTATTGTGAAATGTTGGTAATAATAGGTTGTTTCAGGGTCCCTTGTAACATTGGTTAAGTTGGGTTTAGGCTAAAATGAGTTATATTCAAGTTATGAGCTTAATGACTAAATTGTGAAAATCTAAAATGTTAGGGGTAATTTCATAATGTTACATAAATATTAATTGTGGATTAAATTGAATACTAGAAGTACGTAATTGAATGAAATTATTTATTTAGATGATAAACCACAATTGAACTTAAATCGAGGAAAGGCTAAAGCTTTGGATTAGTTCAACTCTACTACTACGACCAAAGTTATCAAGGTAAGTTTGTATGAACTATGATCGTTTTAATGTTAGCTAAATTGATTATTTGCTATGTTGTTTTAACATAAACGAATCTTAATATAAATGTATCAATGTTACGAATAATTTGATGGATAGCGAATCCCGTTTGAACCTTAAGAATTCTTAAGATATGAATGACATGTCATTAGGGATTTCTTGTTTCGGGTGATGGTCTTAAATGTCCTACCGATGGCTGAGGTCCTGCATTTGTTACGAATTCCCCATACCTCGTGTGAGTAGCATCGTGTAGCTTACATTCTGACCCACTGCTCGTGTGAGCAAACCCACTTCACAACTTGTGTGAGCATTATTGAAAAAGAAAGGTTACGGTTATATGGAAAGGCACACTATGTGTGTGAGTATTCTCGATTATCCGATGCAATTCTAGATGGTTCAACGGGTATGAAGGAAATGAAAGGGTAAGTATGTAAATGGAATGAATCATGATCTTGAAAAGGTTGTTGAGTTAAATGATGTGCATTTGGAAATCTACTTATATTATGGTTAAGTTCATATGTATCATGAATGAGCTTACTAACTTGTGAGTTTAATGATCATGTATAGGCTTATATTAAGCTTATGGCATTGGTAATGATTTTATGCTTAATCTATGAATTATGTTAATGAAATGGTAAGTTATGTTTAAGTTTATACGAGCTTACTAAGCACTCGTTGCTTATGTAGTTACTTTCCTTTGTTTTATAGATAATCGAAGCTCGATCGATGGAAAGCTCATCGTAGAACTACCACACTATCCAGCAACCATTTCGATAGTTTTTGAGTATTTTGGCCAAGATTAATAATGGCATGTATAGAATCTTTTGTAATGGTAGTTTATGAATGTGTTAATAGTGATTTGGTATGTTCATACTTGTGAAGTTTATGTTTGAACTTGATGAACTTTTAATGCTTGCTTAAGTTAGGTCATATTGGTCATTCTTAAGTACTTGTATACAAGGCTCTTTCAGTATGCATGTGATGGTTTGGAAATGGTTATTTGTGGTATCATGTAGTGGTTAAAAAAATTAGGTTTGTATGCTTGGAATATGGCAATATTGACTTATTTTAGTAAATGATGTTTTTAATTAGTTGTGATGCCTTAGAATGGCATATTGGTTAGATGAATTAGGATGTTTGAAATGGTATGTTAAGTGTGAGTGAATGTATGCCTAAATGGTATGGATGGTCAGGTATGATTTGGCTTTGAAATGGCTTGATTTTAGGTCATTTTTTTTGGATCACACAGCCTGGGAAACGGGCTGTCACATGGCAGTGTGACACATACGACCTGTCTACACAATCGTGTGTCATTTGAAATTTCTTAGTGTTTTAAGTCAATGAGTTACATGGCCTGGCACACGGCCGTGTGTGGCAACTCAGAGAGTTGCACGGCCGGGCACACGGCCTACGACACGGCTGTGTGACCCTACTTAGTGAGTTACATGGGTGAGGACACGAGCTGGGACACGATCGTGTGACTTTATGTTCGAATGTCACACGGCATAGGCTATGTCACATGGCTGTGTGACCTCTGTTCTCACAATTTTTGCAACTTTTTCTTAAAACTTCTATTTTGTTTCAAATTAGTCCTGATTTACTTCTAAGCTATTTTTAGGGCCTCGAAGGCTCAATTTAGGGGCCAAATGTATATGTTTGATTGTATTTATTATGATTTACTTAAGTAATGTTTAATTATTATATAGAAATATATTAAGGTTAAATGTTTTTTGATTGCACGGTAATGCTTCGTAACCTTAATCTGATGATGGAGATAGGTTAGGGGTGTTACACTATTCACCTCATTCATTTCTGTTCAAACATGCAATTTATTTCTAGTTTAGACGAGCTAACGAATGGACAGATTGGACATATGTGGTTGAGGATCAAATGATTTATAATTAAGTTCCTATTTTTCTCCCATTAATTATAAACTCATTTAGTCATGAAGTCATTCTAATATAGTATCGTAACTGAGCTTTCCCCAACGACATACCATTACAAAAGCAACAACTCAATTCTCGTCCACTAACCTTGCCATAAGTGTGTTACCGTCATAGGATATCATTGATCTCTTTGGGATAATATATATTCTCTCAATATGATCCTATTTTATCTCATGGTAACCATTACATCTTCCGTAATGAAAAGTTAATCGCTATCAAATAGTGATAAAGTCATCCATCACAGTGACGGATGACCTGTGGCCATGTTTACTTTTCATCAACCATGTAATGCCAATGAGAGGATATCATTTACCTATGTTTTAGGCTATGAATTCCACTATTTTGAATGACGCTACATACTACAAAAGTCGTACATTCAACGCACCAGCTATCGGTTCCTTATCTATTTGAACTTGAGCTTTTACCTACATCAAAGTGCACGAGTCATGCATACATAGTCTACCATCCACTCAGGATTTAGGAATGTCACACTATAAATGTCACTAGTGAATAAATCCATAAATGAATTCGAGTTCTATTCTACTTGGGTCCTGTCAGATGTACTATCAGTTCAGTCAGTCACATCTATGACTCTATCTTCTAGAAATTTTCCGCTTCGATGCCCAAGATAAGGCATCTCCACAATTGCACTTGATAGATGGCATATTAGTCTTTCAATTGGTTTGTTCATTTTCGATTAAACTAAGGATATGTTTAGGTCCGTCTACGAATACAAGTTGTCTTTCTGTACTATGATCCAACCACGTAATACCGCTTAGTATTAGTTAACATTTAGACAACTAATGAGCAATATTTGTTTCTATTTTACTTTGCATGAAAAAGCCATGTGAGAATAATATACAAAGTATTAATGTAATTCATGAATAATTTTATTAACAACTCTATTCGAAAACATTACAAGTGTACTTGGACGAAAATACTACACTCAGGACACCAGATCCAACAATGAGTGAAACACCCCACACCCAGCCCACGAGCCTGAATCGGATCTAGTATGTTCCTAAAGTAAACCGGTTTCAAAATCCTTCGTTACTTAGAGAAAATTTGTAAAATTTTCAGAAATTGTTGTTGTGGATTGGGCTTTAGATTGGAAACCCATTTAATTAAACTTGTAAATCCAATTTTATTAAGGTGACAAAATAAATTTTAAGGTTTTAAAAAAAATCACTTAACTTTAATCATAATAGTTCGTAACATAATAATTCAAAGTGAAGCAGAATAAGAAAAACCACTGGGCCTTATGGCCTTATTACATCAAATAAAACCCAAAAATAAAATTAAAGGTACTAAACATAAATAAAGACCAAATTTAAATAGAATCTTCAAATGGATCATGGCCACCTCAAGGTCTACCGTCCCATTCAATCCTTTGTTCATCACCGAAAATATTTCCCACAACGGGTGAGTCAACAGACTCAATGTGCACACAAGACTAACATTCAACAAATCGAGCATGCATGTTCATATCAAATTCATATTCATATAAAATGATGATGCAACCCAAACCCAAGCCTAATGGTCCATCCGCTACACACCACCCGTACTCGCCAGTCTGCACCGTGGGACTACTAAGTCAACCTCCATCCGCTACACACCATCGAAGGCGTCATTTGCGGTCGGCGTGCTCATCGCCCATATAATTTGTGTCATTAGACACCATATTCAAATAGTGTAACCGAAGTTACCAAATTCAGATAATGTAACCGGAGTTACCATATAACAAAATGTTGTGACCGTAGTCACCATATAACGTTGGTGAGACCGAAGTCAACACCTTCTTCCCCTTTCACATAAATCCCGAATGCCCCAAAAACATATAAATCATGCATAACATACTTAATTTCATATTCATATACATATATTCACATGTTATAAAATAACATATTTCATAATCCTATCAGAAGTAGGAAACGTACCTGAGTACTCTTGTACCACTTTAGGGTACTTAGCCATATTCATATTCTCACGTATAATCATATAATAAAAATAATTGCCATATGAAATATCGAAAGTTAGTGTGCGTACACACCTGATTTGCTTAATAGGTTCCTTGAGATCTCGAAAATCCCGATCTAACTTTAGATCCTATATTCTACCAACCATTAAAATATATTAATAACCTATTTGGCTTAAAACCAAATCCAAGTAGGATTTGTATTACTTACCTTGTTGCCAATTAAAAGATTGTAAATCAAATGCCGAAATTTGATAATATTCCTTCCTTAAATCGGCTAGCCACTAGATCAGGTAATTATGTCAGTTTCTAACTTTTGAATAAATGGAAAATAATTCCAAATATCAAGTTCAAACCTTGGCCGAATGTCACTTACCAAACAATTTCCAAATCTGAAGAGGATTCCTTAATGTGCCTGTCGAAATCCCTTAAATTCCTTGAATCTGAAATCCCGAAACTCTTCCTTTGATATTCGGCCAAGAGACATAAAAGAGGTTATTTCCTTAGATCTTGATTAAACGAATTAGAAGAACAAGAATTAATTGTTCTTACCTTAGATCCTTGATCCTTATATTCGGTTATTGTGGAAACCTGAGAGACCCTTTGTAGATTCGGCCATGAACAATAATAGGGATTAGTATCTTGATTTTTGTAAGAAGAAAAGTAATAGAATTTGATTGACCATAGATCTTACCCTTTTGATGTTCGTAGTTGATTGCTCCTTTACTTAGAATCAATAAAGATTCGGCTTTGACAGTAGAAACGGAGAAGAAAATAGAAGAAAAGAGGATGGTTTTTGTTCAAAGAAAATTCGGCAGAGAGGGGGAGAGAGTTATGAGAATTTCACACACTTAGGAAAGATGAGAGAATAGCCTTAATTCTCCTCTTTTAACTGAAATTGCTATGCCAAGAGTCCTTGACTTGGCCACTACTCCCCCACAAGTGATAATATTATCCTTTAATTATCACCTTATTAAATTAAAAGTATTTAATCCATCCTTTATCTCCTCATTTATCTTATTAAGAGAAAATCCTTTACTTAACACTTAATTTATCAAGTTTTAACCGAAATAAAACTCTTCCCTTTTCTAGAAATAGGTGCCGTCCACCCCTAGCCTTGGAAGCAAAAATAAAGCCTTCTTTATTTGCTTCTCAAGTGACTCAAACTCAGGCCCATTTCTCTTACACATGGCGCCATTTCCATAAGCCTTAAGTGACACCTTCAGGCCACTTTTCCAAGCTCGATGGTGTGCCAAATCTCACCAACTTTTTCTTTTAAGGCCCTCTTACCCTTATTTCCTATTTTGAACTTTAAAATTTGTCATTCCGGCATTATTTCTAAGTTTCCTAAAATTTTCGATCGGCTCTGAACTTGCCATTTTTCTTACATCTTCAGGTTTCCAAAATGTTCAGGTTTCCAAAATGTTCAAGTTTCCAAAATGTTCAAGTTTCCAAAATGTTCAAGTTTCCAAAATGTTCAAGTTTCCAAAATGTTCAGGTTTCCAAAATGTTTAGGTTTCCAAAATGTTTAGGTTTCCATTTCCATGCATTTCGTGTTTCCAAAATGCCAAAATTTATTCTTAGTGCTTAAACTTGTCATTTCATACAACCAAACTGAAAATGCATAGGCCCTATTCAGGATGTTACAGTTCTACCCCCTTAAACAAAATTTCGTCCCCAAAATTTCCTAACTAAAACAGTTGAGGGTATTGCTGTCGCATGGTCTCTTCTGGCTCCCACGAAGCTTCTTCCGTTCCATGATTGCGCCATAGCACTTTGACTAGAGGAACTATCTTCCTTCGTAGTACTTTCACATCACGTTCCAAGATCCGAATCGGTTCTTCCTCGTAGGATAAGTCTGGCCTGAGCTCCACTTCTTCAACAGATACCACATGCGACGGATCCGATCGATAGCGACGTAACATGGAGACATGAAATACGTCGTGCATCTGCTGCAATTCTGGTGGCAACTCTAATTGGTATGCCACTGGTCCAACTCGTTTCAGTATTCGATAAGGCCCTATAAATCTTGGGCTTAACTTGCCTTTTTGACCGAACCTCATTACCTTCTTCCAAGGCGAGACTTTCAGGAATACTTGGTCTCCCACTTCAAATTCTATTTCCTTCCGCTTAAGGTCGGCGTACGACTTCTGCCTATCAGAGGCTTCCTTCAACCGTGCTCAATTAACTCAACCTTCTCTTGGTTTTGTCACTAATTCTGGACCCAAAACTCGGCGTTCTCCTAACTCGGTCCAACAAGTAGGTGTTCTACACTTCCTTCCATACAATGCTTCGTATGGTGCCATCCGAATGCTAGCTTGATAGCTGTTGTTGTAGGTGAATTCAGCTAAAGGCAAGTAATTTTCCCAACTTCCTCGGAAATCCATTACACAGCCTCTCAACATATCCTCCAACACTTGTATAACCTGCTCAGACCGCCTGTCGATTGTGGATGAAAAGCCGTAGTGAAGTCTAACTTGGTGCCTAAAGCTTGATGAAGTACCTTCCAAAATCGAGACGTAAACCTTGGGTCTCTATCAGAGATGATCGACATTGGTACTCCATGTAACCTCACAATTTTCGCCACATATAACTTAGCCAACTTCTGAAGAGAATAATCCATTCTTACTGGGATAAAGTGTGCGGACTTGGTCAAACGGTCCACAATCACCCATACCGAGTCCTTCTTAGTAGGCGTAAGGGGAAGCCCACTAACGAAGTCCATGGTAATTCTCTCCCACTTCCATTGAGGAATCTCGATTGGTTGAAGCAATCCCGATGGGACTTGGTGTCCAGCCTTAACTTGCTGACACGTCAAACATTTCCCCACAAATTCGGTCACCTCTCGTTTCAGATCAGACCACCAAAACTGTTCCCTTAGATCTCTATACAGCTTGATGCCTCCGGGATGCATAGCATAAGGGCTACTATGTGCTTCCCGAAGAATCTTTGTCTCAACTCCTTATTCCTCGGCATACAAACTTTTCCCTTGTAGCACAATACTCCTTCATCACTGACGCCATAGTCCTTTAATCCCCCTTGATGTACTTGCTGCAACTTAGTACTTAAGTCGTTATCAGCCAACTGTCCCTCTTTCACTTCCTTTAGCCATGTGGGCCTGACTTGTAACTCTGCGAACAGGCTTCTGTCATCATACAGACTTAAATGAGCGAACAAAGCCCGTAGATCCAACACAACCTTCCTACTCAGGGTATCGGCTACCACATTCGCCTTGCCCGGGTGATATTCTATCGAACAATCTTAGTCCTTCAGTAATTCCACCCACCTTCGTTGCCTCAAGTTCAACTCCTTCTGAGTCAATAAATACTTAAGGCTCTTGTAGTCTGTGTAGATAACCGACCTTTCTCCATAAAGGTAGTGCCTCCAAACCTTAAGGGCGAAAACCACTGCTGCTAGTTCCAAGTCATGAGTGGGGTAGTTAACCTCATGAGGCCTTAGCTGCCGTGACGCATAAGCGACTACTTTGCCCTCTTGCATTAACACACAGCCTAACCCCGTATGCGAAGCGTCACAGTACACCACAAAATCTTTTCCTGCCTCCGGCTGAATTAACACTGGAGCTTCTGTCAGCACCTTCTTAAGCTTTTCAAAGCTTTCCTGCTGCTTATTCGTCCATTCGAAAGGTACTTCCTTCCTTAGCAACTTTGTTAGAGGCGCGGCTATTGACGAGAATCCTTCCACAAACCTTCTGTAATAGCCTGCCAAGCCTAAGAAACTTCAGATCTCAGCCACGGACCTAGGTGGTTTCCAATCCAACACTGCTTCGATCTTCCTAGGGTCCACTTTTATTCCTTCTGCGATACCACATGTCCTAAGAATGCCACCTCATTAAGCCAAAATTCGCACTTGCTGAATTTGGCATAAAGCTTCTTCTCCCTTAATACTTCCAACACCACTTAGAGATGCTCATCATGCTCCTCCTCTGACTTCGAGTACACCAAAATATCGTCGATGAACACAACGACGAACCTATCCAAGTAGGGTTGGAAAACCCGATTCATCATATCCATGAACGCGGCTGGAGCGTTCGTCAACCCAAACGGTATTACTACAAACTCGAAGTGGCCATATCTTGTCCTAAAAGCGGTCTTATGGATGTCAACCTCCTTCACCTTCAACTGATGGTATCCCGATCTTAAGTCGATCTTTGAAAATACTGTGGCCCCCTTCAGCTGATCGAACAAGTCATCGATCCTTGGCAAGGGATACTTGTTCTTAATGGTCAGCTTATTCAACTGACGGTAGTCTATGCACATACGCATAGTTCCGTCCTTCTTCTTCACAAATAAGACCGGTGCTCCCCACGGAGACACACTGGGTCGGATGAACCCACGATCCAACAGTTCTTGTATCTGAGCCTTGAGCTCCACTAACTCCTTAGGTGCCATTCGGTATGGAGCAATTGACACAAGAGCTGTTCCGGGTAGCAAATCAATTCCAAATTCTACCTCCCTGTCTGGGGGTATTCCCGGTAATTCCTCTGGAAACACATCTACGAAGTCCCTTACCATCCTAATCCGTTAATACCTTCCTCCTTTCCACCTACCGCACTTACGAAGGCTAAGAATGCCTCGCAATCTTTCATAACCATCTTCTCAGCCTTCAGTGCCGAAACTACATTAGACAAGTAGTTCCTCCTTTCTCCAATCACTACTACCACTTCGTCCTCCGGGGTTCTTAGTTCCATACGTTTAGCCGCACAATCCAACACGGCTCGGTGTTCTACTAGCCAATCCATTCCGAGTATAAGTTCAAACTCTCCGAAGGGTAACTCCATCAAGTCTGCCCGAAAGTTCACTCCCTGAATCTCTAGGGGTACATTCCGAAAGATCTTGTCTACCACTACAGTTTGGCCTAATGGGCTTACTACAGTCATCTGTCTATTAGAGAGTTCAGAGTCTAGGCCTAATGTTTCCACTATACTACTTGCAACATAGGAGTGGGTCGAGCCCACATCAAACAAAGCAAAGTAGGGTTTGTCAAAAATAAAGAACGTCATCTGTTATTACATCCGCTGCGTCTCCATCTTCCCTCCGGTGAACCGCATAAACCAAACCCGTTGTTTTGCATCAAGATTAGTAGTACCTCGGCCGAGTTCCACGACCTCCGCCAAGACCACTACCTCTGCACGAACCACGACCTCGTTGAGGTCAGTCCGCCTCTACCACCGGGCTAGCATTCGAATCGCCATCGACTCTCATCCGGTTGCTTGGGACAATCCTTAAGCATATGGTCCTTGGACCCACACTTGAAACATCCTCCCGTCTTTCTCCAACACTCTCCTATGTGCTTCTTTCCACAATGCTCACAAGGGCGATACTGCCCGCCCGTGGCCCGTCAACCCTAGGCCTCTTATAACCCTTTCCAGATGGCCCAAACCCTCTTTTGGCCTTATTCCTATCCACAGTCTGCTTAGTAGCGTCCTTAATCCCCTCGGCCACCTTGGCCTTTTCCACCAAAGTAGAGAATTCCCGCTCCTGATGCGGTGCTATCAACAGTCTCAGGTCATCTCTCAGTCCGTCCTCAAAGCGGACACAGCGTTCATGCTCAGTTGCCACTACCCCTCGAGCATAACGGCTCAATCTCAGGAATTCCGCCTCATATTCTGCAACAGACTTACTCCCTTGTACCAACACTAGAAAAGCATTCCTTTGTTCATCTGTATACCTGGTTCCCACATACTTCTTCTGAAATGCCTCTTTAACATACTCCCAGGTCAAATTTTCAGCCGTGGTACCATCACGAATAGTTAACCACCACTGATATGCTTCATCGCGTAACAACGCTACCATCCCTTTCAACTTTTCCTCTAGAGTCAGATCGAGCTCATCCATGATATGCTCCGTTGCTTCCAACCAGTACTCAGCTGTAGTGGGTGTCACACTAGATACTCCTCGAAACATTTCAGCTCCATTAGCTCGGAGCCGTTCAGGTACAGACTTACGATTTCTTGAATTTCCTCCTGCACCTGCCACCAATTCCAAAACTCGCAGCACAGCTTGCGACACAGAATCTTCCCCATCTGAGCCTGCTGCTCAACATTAACAGCTGGGGGTGGTGGTGGCGGTGGCATTTCATTATCGAACCCTTGACCCGACCTAATGAGTTTCGACAAGGTCATCCTTCCTCTACCTCGACCACGACGGCCACATCCTCTAGAGCTCATTTTCTAACGTCGAGATCTGATTAAGAAATTTTATGGATTAGTCATTGTTCCACTTATTTACCAGCGAAGGAGTTTTATGAAGAGGGATTTAAGAGTGGTTCTTTCGTATTCATACAAACACACAGTCTTTTCCATTCATTCATCCATCCATCAAACAAGTATGAACTTTCGTTCATTCAGAGAAACGTTGTAGTTTTTGTTGTTGTTGTTTTCCACTACCCGAGGGTATTTTTGTAATTTTGTCCTATAGGGGCATTTTCGTAATTTTTAGAAGAAAAACGTTCCTTGGTGTTTTTGTCAAAAATTATTTTAAAATTCAAAGTCTCGGGGTAATTTGGAAAAATTTTGAGATATGGGGGTATTTCGGTAATTTTTGACCTCAGGGGTATTTTGGTAATTTTTCTCAAATCAGGGTAAATTTGTAAAATTTTATAAGTCAAGGATATTTCAAAAGTTGTATAACTTTGAGGGTTCTTTTTGAAAATTGTTCCTTCAAAGATAGGGATGTTGCAAAAATTTAGAAATTAGGGTCATTTTGGTAATTTCGTAAGTTAGGGGCAATTTTGTAATTTTTCCAAAATCAAGGTATTTTGATATTTTACAAATTAGGGTTCTTGAATGTTTATGAAATAATAAAATTTTGGTAAAGCAGTTTGAGTAGTTGAACATTTTATAAGCCAAGGGCGTTTTGGTAATTTCACCCCTAAGGGCATTTTTGTAATTTTTTGCAAATCAAGAGTTTTTCGTAAAATGTTGTAAAATAGTTTTCTTAGATTTAAATGAAAGTTTTAAAATTTTGAAAAACTAGGGTTTGTTGTTTTGTTCTCTCTTTCTTTTTTTAAAACATGGCTAGTTCCTTTTCTAGGTTTTAGTCATTATGTTTAGCCTATGACCGAGCCCTCTTGGTCGTGGTGAACCAAAGCTACGCACCAGTGCAGATTCGCATGGAGAGGAGGTGAGTCACGGACTGCTTAAATACCAAGCTCCCACCAAACCATTCCTAGACATGCATGAGGTTGCCACACCACCGAGCCTTCTCGAGTTAGGGTGAACTGAAGCTACGCACTGTAGGATTCTTGCGAAGAGGAGGTGAGTCACTAGGACCTGCTAAATACCAAGCTCTCCGGATCCAATCCTAGACATGCGTCAGGGGTTACCACACCACTAGCTCAATGACTTAGCCATAGGTTTGTTCAAAGGCATTAAGTCTTATGTGGTTTTGTGTTTGAGTAGTCTAATCCTGGGTTCAAGTTCCTATCATTCTATTGTACGCTCCATGCCTTTTCTACCCTTATATAAATCATGTAATCACACATAGAGTTAGGGGACTTACCGGTGGATCATGGCCTGAGACTTAGGGGCCATGCCGAAAACACGCTTATTTTTCAAGAAAATCATTTGGCTCGCTTTGAAAACGTTTTGGGCCTTAGCCCACAGGCCGATAGTTTAAAACTGGGCTCTGATACCAAATTGAAACACCCCACACCCGCCCACGAGCCCTGAACCGGATCTGGCATGTTCCTAAAGTAAACCGGTTTCAAAATCCTTTGTTACTTAGAGAAAATTTGTAAAATTTTCAGAAATTGTTGTTGTGGATTGGGCTTTAGATTGGAAACCCATTTAATTAAACTTGTAAATCCAATTTTATTAAGGTGACAAAATAAATTTTAAGGTTTTAAAAAAAATCACTTAACTTTAATCATAATAGTTCGTAACATAATAATTCAAAGTGAAGCAGAATAAGAAAAACCACTGGGCCTTATGGCCTTATTACATCAAATAAAACCCAAAAATAAAATTAAAGGTACTAAACATAAATAAAGACCAAATTTAAATAGAATCTTCAAATGGATCATGGCCACCTCAAGGTCTACCGTCCCGGTCCGTCACTGTTCATCACCTGAAAATATTTCCTACAACGGGGTGAGTCAACAGACTTAATGTGCACACAGTACTAACATTCAACAAATCAGGCATGCATGTTCATATCAAATTCATATTCATATAAAAATGATGATGCAACCCAAACCCAAGCCTAATGGTCCATCCGCTACACACCACCCGCACCGCCACCACACCGTGGGACTACTAAGTCAACCTCCATCCGCTACACACCATCGAAGGCGTCATTGCGATGACGTGCTCATTGCCCATATAATTTGTGTCATTAGACACCATATTCAAATAGTGTAACCGGTTACCAAATTCAGATAATGTAACCGAGTTACCATATAACAAAATGTTGTGACCGTAGTCACCATATAACGCTAGTGAGACCAAGTCAACACCTTTTCCCTTTCACATAAATCCGAATGCCCCAAAATATATAAATCATGCATAACATACTTAATTTCATATTCATATACATATATTCACATGTTATAAAATAACATATTTCATAATCCTATCAGAAGTAGGAAACGTACCTGAGTACTCTTGTACCACTTTAGGGTACTTAGCCATATTCATATTCTCACGTATAATCATATAATAAAAATAATTGCCATATGAAATATCGAAAGTTAGTGTGCGTTCACACCTGATTTGCTTAATAGGTTCCTTGAGATCTCGAAAATCCCGATCTAACTTTAGATCCTATATTCGGCCAACCATTAAAATATATTAATAACCTATTTGGCTTAAAAACCAAATCCAAGTAGGATTTGTATTACTTACCTTGTTGCCGAATTAAAAGATTGTAAATCAAATGCCGAAATTTGATAATATTCCTTCCTTAAATCGGCTAGCCACTAGATCAGGTAATTATGTCAGTTTCTAACTTTTGAATAAATGGAAAATAATTCCAAATATCAAGATCAAACCTTGGCCGAATGTCACTTACCAAACAATTTCCAAATCTGAAGAGGATTCCTTAATATGCCTGTCGAAATCCCTTAAATTCCTTGAATCTGAAATCCCGAAACTCTTCCTTTGATATTCGGCCAAGAGACATAAAAGAGGTTATTTCCTTAGATCTTGATTAAACGAATTAGAAGAACAAGAATTAATTGTTCTTACCTTAGATCCTTGATCCTTATATTCGGTTATTGTGGAAACCTGAGAGACCCCTTGTAGATTCGGCCATGAACAATAATAGGGATTAGTATCTTGATTTTTGTAAGAAGAAAAGGAATAGAATTTGATTGACCATAGATCTTACCCTTTTGATGTTCGTAGTTGATTGCTCCTTTACTTAGAATCAATAAAGATTCGGCTTTGACAGTAGAAACGGAGAAGAAAATAGAAGAAAAGAGGATGGTTTTGTTCAAAGAAAATTCAAGAGAGGGGAGAGAGCTATGAGAATTTCAAGCACACTTAGGAAAGATGAGAGAATAGCCTTAATTCTCCTCTTTTAACTGAAATTGCTATGCCAAGAGTCCTTGACTTGGCCACTACTCCCCCACAAGTGATAATATTATCCTTTAATTATCACCTTATTAAATTAAAAGTATTTAATCCATCCTTTATCTCCTCATTTATCTTATTAAGAGAAAATCCTTTACTTAACACTTAATTTATCAAGTTTTAACCGAAATAAAACTCTTCCCTTTTCTAGAAATAGGTGCCGTCCACCCCTAGCCTTGGAAGCAAAAATAAAGCCTTCTTTATTTGCTTCCCAAGTGACTCGAACTCAGGCCCATTTCTCTTACACATGGTGCCATTTCCATAAGCCTTAAGTGACACCTTCAGGCCACTTTTCCAAGCCCGATGGTGTGCCAAATCTCACCAACTTTTTCTTTTAAGGCCCTCTTGCCCTTATTTCCTATTTTGAACTTTAAAATTTGTCATTCAGGCATTATTTCTAAGTTTCCTAAAATTTTCGATCGGCTCAGAACTTGCCATTTTTCTTACATCTTCGTGTTTCCAAAATGTTCAGGTTTCCAAAATGTTCAAGTTTCCAAAATGTTCAAGTTTTCAAAATGTTCAGGTTTCCAAAATGTTTAGGTTTCCATTTCCATGCATTTCCAGGTTTCCAAAAATACCAAAAATTTATTCTTAGTGCTTAAACTTGTCATTTCATACAACCAAACTGAAAATGCATAGGCCCTATTCAGGATGTTACAATGAGAGCATTGAATTGGTAAATTGGCTTATAAATGAAATTCAGTAAATTTCTACCCTATTATCTATTTGAGCATAGTCAGATATAGTTGGCATGCCATAGAATAGGAAGAGTTCAAGATTCCTTCAACTACATGTCGATGAGGCATTGGGTGCTAAATTACTCTGGTTTTACCGATGAGGCACTGGGCGCCAAACACATTAGTGAGCACTGAGTGCAAGCTATTTACTTCGGCATTGTCCGATGAGGCACTGGGTGTCAAACTGGTGTGATTGGTTGGATCTGAATCTCCGTTCGAGTCCTAGTCAAATTAATAGGGGTATAAAATGAAAATTCGATAAAAGATATTTGAATTGGGTTGATATTATGCTTTGATGATTTGTATACATATTGTGATTAACAGATATCAATGGCATGTGAAAAATTATACGAATTGATTATACGAGCCTAGAGGGTTTATATAGAAACGTGATGAATCAATGAATTCAATTCAATATTCAAATAAGGAAATGAAATAGTAATTGATATTAAATTGAAATTGGATGTATAATTGATAAATAAATGAATGATATGATATTATGATAATGATGTCCGTATGGTTAAATGTTGAATTGGTTTTGAGAATGGTATTAAAATGTGATTCTAGGTGATTTGACTTATTTCATAATTGAAATGTTATATGATGAGGTTAAATGTTAACTCACATTTTTCATATTTGATTTACCTCATTAGCCAAATTTTACCAAGTTAAGTAGCATGTAGTGTTTAAGTATAATCTAAGTTACTTGGTTTAATACCTATGAACTTACCAAGCATTTGTAATGCTTACTCCATTTGTTTTCTCTTTTCCTGTAGATGACTGACTTACGAAACATGTCTAGCGGATCGTCGAGGAGCTCACACTATCTTGTTATTGATTCGGTAGTCTTTCTATCATCTAAAGCTCGATTTTGTGGCACGTAAGTAGGTCTCAATATGGTTAAGTATTTATTTTGTAAGTTGATGAAATGGTCTATATATAATGTAACATCCCATAACCATGACGGATGCCAGGACTGGATACGAGGCATTACTGTTCTTAACCTTACTTGGACATGCATTATCGGGCTATAAAATTTCGTTCCATCTTAAAACTTTTCCTTCTTAATCATAACAAAAATATCTTGGGCCTATGAGGCCTTAAACTTACTTCTGAAAGATTCCGGAGTTTAATCGAAACCTTTACTCTTTTTGAAAATTTTTGCCTAGATAGGGCCCACACGCCCATGTTGTCCAAGGGACACGCCCGTGGGCCCCTGAGACATGCATGTGTTCTTCACCCGTGGTCGACACTGACTTATTTCACATGGCTGAGCACATGCCTGTGTCTATAACCTGTGTCTTTTGCACAGCCTAGACACGCCCGTGTCTCCTGCCCGTGGAGCTCTCTGTTTATGACGTCATCAATCCCTAATTAGCACACGGCCAAGACACACACCCATGTGCTGGCCCGTGTGACGAATCGTATTCTCGCAAATTAGTGTAGGGGACACACGTCCTATTAACACGCCCATGGGGTGGCCGTGTGTCTACCCGTGTAGACACTTAGAGGCTATTTTCCAAGCCGATTGCCACCCTGAAACATGATCTCACTTATACCAACTCAAGCAATACATAGTGTAGCATTCTTTTATTATGAATAATTCTTAAAACATCACTTATAGAATTCATAAAAACTCATCATCATTAATATATAAAACTTAACAAATATTGGCCAATCTCTTTGGCCATATATAAAAATGATATTAATGTTAATACCCAACCCTTTGGCTCCCAATATGATATAACTCAAAATGACATAATCCCTAAACATGCCACGCTTAAAATAAAACTACTTGGCTATACCAAAAAAATGATTGATAGTGTGATCCGAGCTCCGACGTCTTTGGTCCCCGAGCTAGCTTGGCGATACTACAAGGAAGAAAGAAAAGAGAGGAGTAAGCATATAGCTTAGTAAGTTTGTATGAAATTCATATAACAACATATTGTTCATAATATACTCATCCATCATGAACCAAAACAACATAAATCTCAAGTGCTTGAACTTACTTACTCATACTTACTCTTACTCATCACATTTTACATAATAATTTCATGCTTGTATTTTTAATCTTGGTACCTGTATCACTTACTCACATAGATTAGCACTTTCGCTAATGTAAACATGAACTCATCTCATCATCTTTCTTAAATTAAATAAACTCTTTATCAACCTTGAATAACTTAGTTTATTACTACCTTTACTTGCTTAGCTTTCTTATTACCTCTTTCATACTTGGCTCTTTTTCCTGTTGAATTACTCAGAATATCAGAGGATACTCAATCTCATCAAACATTTGTCTCAATGCCAATGCCATATCCTAGATATAGTCTTTCATGGGATCGCCTCATGATGCCGATTCCATATCCCAGATATGGTCTAAAATGGAATCTCTTAACTCGATGCCGAAGTCATGTCCCAGACATGGTCTTACATGGGACCTTCCTTGTATGGTGTCGATGCCATGTCCCAGACATGGTCTTACATGGGACCTTCTTTATTCGATGTTGATGCCATGTCCCAAACATGGTCTTACACAGGATCTACGTTCGGTGCTGATGCCATATCACAAATATGATCTTACATGAGACCTACATTCCTTGGGTGTCGATTGCATATCCCAGATATGGTCTTACACGGGCTTTCCTTATCTCATGTTATGACACAGGTATCCTCGTTATTCTGAATCTTTAACCGGGACTTTCACTTACTTGTTCTCATTGGTTTTTCCTTATTAGACATTGTTAATCAACTTCATGGAAATATTGTACATTATACAACATAGAAAGTAATTTGATCATAAAAGCTATGTAACCATGAGAATATACACACTTATCTCGGTACTCCAAAATATGTGTTGATGTGCAATTTAGTCCACCACTTTGTTCTTGCCTCGGTTTCGGTCTGGGCTTCGTGTTTCTTGATCTATAATAACAATTTAACTTGTTTAATACTTACATTGACTAAATTTACTCATATTTCATACTTTGGAAAAATTTACATTTTTGCCCCTAAACTTTATCATAATTACACTTTTTCCCTAGGCTCGTAAAATGATTTTTATTCAACTTTCTTGCATTTCAAGCCTAGCCGAATCATATTCTCAACTATAACAACATTAAATTTCCACTATTTCACTCATGTATGATCATTTCTACAACTTTTACAATTTGGTTCTTTTATACATTTTTCATGAAAATCACTTAGAAAAAGATGTTTATCATACATCAAACTTTCATATTCTTACATAAAACATCAAAATATATGCATGTCATATATGGTTAAATTTTTGAACTTAATCCCTAGCTCAAAATATAGCTAGAAATAGCTAAACCGAGCTATGAGGATCTCAAAAATACAAAGAACATTAAAAACGGGGCTAGGATACACTTACTATCAAGCTTGGAAGATGAAGAAACCCTAGCTATGGAGCCCTTGAAATTTTCGGCTAGCATGGAGAAGATGAACACTAATTTTGACTTCTTTTCCCTTTTAATTCTTTAATTTACCAAATGACAAAAATGCCCTTAATGATTATTTCTTGAGATTTTTCCTTCCTATGTCCATTTTTGTCCATCTCAATATATAATGGTCTAATTGCTAAATAAGGACCTCTAATAATTTTTTTAATTCTATTTCATACTTAAACCTTCTAGAACCTCATATTTTCTAATCCTTTCAATTTAGTCCTAATGGACAATTTGTTCACTAATTAATAAAATTCCTTCATGAAATTTTCACACAATCATGCAAATACCTCATAAGCCTTATAAAATCATTTAAACACATATTTCTTCTTCAGATTTGTGGTCTCGCACCACTATTTCGATAGGCCCTAAGTCGAGTTGTTACATATAATGCTCGTTGGAATGTGTATATATGTGTTTGTTTGGTAACATGTGGTGACATGTTGAATGACTCTTAAACAATATGATTGAGCATGAAATGGTTTGGTTAAATAATATTATTGAATAGTTAATTGACAAAGTTGAGTAGGTTGAACTGGTATATGCTGGATTGATATGTTGTGTAATAGCCCATTTTGCCCGGGCCCATAAATTAGAATAAACCCAAAAAAAATTAAAACCTAAACTACCCATACCAGAACCCAATACCCATGGCCCACCTACAAACCTAACCCAGTTTACCCATAGCCCAACAGACCCAAAATAAAAATGGCCCAAAAGGGCCCAAACGTTAACAGAAACGGGAAACCCTAGGGTTTCCTAGGCGCCGTAAGGAGCTATCCCAACAGTAGCGCCGTAGCACCCCACTCACCACAGGAGACCACCAGCCCTCGTCCAAACCGCGAATTGCGTCGCCGTCAACACGAGCAACCCCATCACCACCGCGTTCTCATCACCTGCACAGAAAAGGGAAGAATCGAAGCAGAATCGCAAAAATATAGTTTTCCTTTTCTATTTTCATTTTTTCAAGGCTATAAAAGTCGATTATTTTGTAAAAAAGGGGACACGCATGCAACAGAGAGAAAAAAACATTCATAAAATACACAGACAGAAGTACACTGAATAAAAAAAAAAAGAAAGATTTACTAGTAAAGGTTTTTTTTCGCTTTATTTTATTTTATTTATTTCTACCTTTGATCTATATTTTTTCTCTATAAATATTGATAAAAATAAAAGGAAAAGGAAGGGTTTACCTTCTAAAAGGACGAAAAGCGAGGCTTCTGGACTCCGGTAGCCATTCACGGAGGTGCGTGGCGGTGGTCCCAGAGGACTGACGATCGAAACCCAAAGGAGAGCTCTAGAGAGAATTTGTAATTTTTTTTTTAAAGGGACAAGGAGAAAATGAATTTTTGTCTAAAAAATTGATATTTATAGCAGATTGAAAACGACGTCGTTTTGAAGAGGGGATCTGCGCGTTGACCCGACCTGACCCGAAGGATCCGCGCGTTTTCACTGAATGGTGTAATTGCCATTTCAGTCCTTCCGCAATTTTTATTATTTTTAATTCCGTTCAAATCAACTTTTCATTTAAAATTAACCCTAAAATTTACATTTTGTCTCAATTTAACCCCTAGGCTGCTTTAAAGGCTAAAATCGAACGATGTCGTTTTGAAAAAAGGATTAATATCCGTTTTGATCCTTATTATTTAACGCGCGTTTTTGATTTAATTCTTTTAATCTGCTTAATTACTGCTTAACCCTTTATATTTATTTAATCCTAAATTTCTTTTGTTTTTTAATTTAAATTATTTTGTTATTATATTAAATGTTTTATCATATTAAATATTTTTATTATTTGTATATTAATTTATTAATAGTATAAATTTTATATATATTTATATGTACTAATCTATTATATATTTAATTATTATTATTTATTTTATATGATTTAATATTTTTTATGTAATATTAATATGTTATTTTTTATACATTATATAGTATTAGGTTATATCATATATTCCTAAAATCCTTATTTTTTAATTATCTATATTATCTAACAAATTTTATTTATATTATTGATGGAGTTTTATACATTTTTTCTAAAATAATTTATTTTTATTACTATCATTTTATATATATTATATTATTAAATTATATATATTTATTATAAGTTCCTTTTACCTCAATTTTTTTTTACTTTATATAAAAGTTTTATTTTTTATATATTATTCTTTCATTTATTGCTATTACATGTTTATTTGCTTTAGATTGTATATTATTGTTTAGTATTGTTCATTATATTTCATTATTATTTTATTGTTCATTGTTATGATTTGTAGATTATATTGTCACTTATATTATTCTTTTATTATTCATAATTTGTTATTTATTTCAATATATGTTATAATATCCTATCCAAACCATAGCTTTCATAAAAATATCTTTTGAATAGACACATTTTATTCAAATGGTTTTCAAAATATGGTGATATGTGATATTTGGGAAATTTCGAGAAGAATTTTGCCTAACTTACTGGGTTCGATTTTTCTAGTGAAACTTTAGGTATAACATATTTACCCTTTTTAAGAAATTTGAGATTTATCAATTTCAAAATAAAAAACCTATTCTTGAAGATTCAAAGTGTTGTGCCTTAACTTATTGGGTTCGACATTTTGAGTCTAGAGGTAGGAATTTCCTAAAATAAAAACGAGCTTAATTTCAAAGTCATGAGGTGCTATACCTTAACTTATTAGGTAAAGTATTTTATTTCTTTGAGATAGGTAAGTCTTGATTTTCTTTCTAATAAAATATCATATTTTATAATTTTCTTTATTTTCAACATTCGGACATGATTTTATCGATTTGGTACCAATTTTTGGGCGTTATGAGGATGCTAACCCTTCCTCATACGTAACCGACTCCCGAACTCATTTTCTTGTTTTTGTGGACCAAAAATGTTTTAAAATAAAACGTTTTACAAGGTCCAATCACACCTAAGTAAAAAATATTGGTGGCGACTCCCACTTTCATTTTTTAAAAGTTGATCCCCATTTTTAAAACCCGATTTTAAAATGGTTTCGACAGCTTGGCGACTCCACTAGGGACACAAGAGAGTCAGGCCGTAAAATTGATAATTTTATGTCCTTTTGTTCGAATTTAATTTTAAAAAATATGATCCTTTTATTGCATGTGGTTTTAAATATATTGCTTTGCATTGCACTACATGACCGTTGTGGTCACACCCTTAAGTGGGAGTGAGAAGCTACTCCTTCGTGAGGTTTTCACCTCCGTGCAAGATAGTGAATCGCTTTCGGGATACATCTGTACTTATGTCTTCGTGAGGTTTTCACCTCCTTGCAGCCATAGGGAAATGTATTCCCCTGAACCGAACTCAGTCCGTATGAGCCTATAATGGGTGAGGATCGAGGAATCGCTGGTTCGGGTACCTCAGCTTTAGAACTAAACCACATGTAGAAAACCTAAGGGCCTACCCTAGATAGAACCATGTCAAACCCTAGTGGTCACCCTGATAGGTTCTATGTTATTTATTTTCCTATGCTAACGGTTTTTTTGTTTTGATTGCATTGCATTCCCATCATAGAAAAGAGGTGTTGATTTCAAATTCGATTACTAAATAGAAAAGTTGGTCATAAGAAAATAGATTTTTTGACAAAGTAGATTATAATACGGTCGTCTGAATATAGTTCAAGTGAATACAACAAGAGAAGGCTGATAGTCCGTGAAGGAATACAAGACCTTATCACCTAAGGATTCAAGTTGACAACACAATTCAAAGATTACTACGTCTCGGTATTCTTGAAGAAGATAACAAGTGAACAAGAATCGTGGTTCAGATCAAGCAAAAGGAGCTAGAGGAGGCATCTATTAGAAGTTTGCAAGACTTGACTTTTGCGAATAAGGGATTCATGTTTTCACTTGGACTATGAGGACAAGGCTGTGTATGCGATCCGTTTTGTGTAAAGAAATTTATTTTCTAGTAAAGTTTTTCTAATGTAACTGAATTTAGAGTCAACACCTCTCTTTCTTTGCATTCATGCATTTACATTACATTGCATCATTTGCATTAGACTTTTACAAGAGGATTCTAATTAGGTAAAAATGTTTCAGTTAACTAGGAAAACATGGAACAAAGATTGGAAAGAATAGAGCAAATGTAAATACAGATGCAGAGGCAATTGACCGAGATTCAACAAGAAATGAGGGAATTCCAAAGGAATATGATAGGCCAGCTAACCCAGTTACTAGCCAGAGGACTTGGAAAAATGAGTGGCTTAGTGAACAATAGTGAGGATGAGGAGGAAGACATCGTTTACTCTCCAATAGGGGTTAACCCGAGAAATGATCAAGCCAAACCAGTTGCTCAGGTAGAAACGAAAGAAAGAGGAGAAGGGACCTCAAAAGCCCTGAAGAAGAAGGAAAAGAAAACGAATAATTCAAAGTCGATTACAGTAAATTAGCCAAGGATGGTAGTTACTAGCAATCAGGTTTCTCCAAAGTAAAACTCTGAAAAGCTCCAATTTACACCAATCCCGATGACGTATAAGGAGCTATATCAAAGTTTATTTAACGTGCATGTAGTGTCTCTATATTATCTTCAGCCGTTACAACCCCCATATCCTAAATGGTATGATTCCAATGCTCAATGTGAATACCACGCAGGAGTAATGGGGCATTCAATAGAAAATTGCACTGCCTTCAAAAAGGTAGTTGAGAGACTTCTTAAGATGGGAGTTGTCAAGATTGATGATACACCCAGTATGGAGAACCCATTACCCAATCATGGAGACAAGAAAGTTGTGATCCCTTGAAGAAATTGAAAGTGAAGAGAGAATCAGAAAACGAAGTTTCCAAGTGCTTATGTACTTGAGGGTGTTTTAAATAATGGGATTGTGGAGGAGATCCCTGTATTTTTAGAGCTGATCTATAGTAATATTCAAAACATGTTTGTTGCCTTAAGCCTAGAGGCAATAATAACTCTTTTGTGAAATAGGCTTGTGTCCTAAATTCTTATTTCAATAAAATGCATTTGCTTGAGCACATATTTCTATTTAATACTGTACATTCTTTTATTTTTTAAAAAAATATTCTTTCATTCTTTATTCATGACCATACCAATAATCATCCTAAGAATCATTTATTCTTTGGGTTCGTTCGCCTTCATACCTAGGTATCCAGATATCAACGTCATGAGTGACATTGTTACTGACTCCCTTTTTGAACAAGATATGGGTGTAGGGGATCTCAGGATTTTGAAGATGACAGAGATTGTAACCTACCTTCTGATTTGTTAAAGATGGTAGAACAAGATGAAAAAACAGACTTTACTCTACAAAGGGTCATTGGATATTGTGAGCCTAGGAAAGGAATGAAGAATGAAGCCTAGCTTACCACAGAAATAAAGCAAAATATTATTGAGATATTTTCACACGATCATATCAGGACATGCTTGCACTGATAAGACGTGGGCTAAACAAGAGGAAGGGGCACTGTTGGTCCACCACAAAAAGGAGATTGCTTCAATTGTACCACAAATGCTGTATTTTTCACTTCTTCCCAAAATTTCCATATGTGGGGCATGGATGTGATGGGGCCAATCTCGTCAAAAGCTTTTAGTCAATATTGACTCATCAGCATAGTTATCGATTATTTCACTAAGAGAGTAGAAGTAGCTTCATATGCCAATGTTACAAGGTCGAAGTCATCAAATTAAAAAAAACAAAAAAAAATGAAGGATCGTGTTTAAATAACTGTACAAAGTCAAAGTCTACAGTTTGTCCAAAGATCAGGCAGTATATCACAGTGCAACAAAAGTTGCCAAAAAAAAAAGAAGAAAAAAATGAAAGGTGGCTAAGACTTGTAAAGATTGGCATAAGAAGCTATCACTACTCTCTATGATTATCGAACGTTGGCTAGGACCTTTACTGGGGTAACACATTTCTCATCAGAATAGAAATAGTTTTGCCAATTGAACCTAACCGAAGAAGAGGTTAAAAGTCACTCATCACGATCAGATGATGCAAGTTTGTGATAAAAAGGTCTATCCTAGAGAATTTCATAAGGGAACCAGATGTTGAAAAGGACCTTTCTTCTATAAAACGATTTTAGAAGAAAACATATGCCAAAGAAGACCTATTCTGGAGGAGCATTGATATTGACCGAGATGAATGGCAAAGACTTGCCCAATCTGGTGAATTCAGGTTTAATCAAGAAGGATTTTACCTGAAAGGGAAAAGGGTCAAGGTGAAAACCCAAAAGGCGCCTTGAGTCCAAATTCAAAAAAAAAGAGAGAAAAGAAATGAAAAGAAAAAGAAAATAAAAAAGAAAAAGGAGAGGCCAAGGCGAAAACCCGCAAAAGGCGCTTTGAGACCAAAAGGGGCTTTGAGTTGAAAACCCGAAAAATGTGGCTCAAATTTTGAATAAAAGTGGGGCACACAGTAGTCTTGCTACATTTGGATTAACAATGAAGAAGTATGTTACATCTTAGGGCATTGACAGAGTACTCCGGATCCCCTAAACACATATTGAGTTTAAAATGGTCCTTAAGAAGTTGGAACAAAGAAGCTCAGGCTGCGATATCTGGGGCACCTAGTTTCTATCCTACCCATTTTTGAATTCCTTATCTTTGATTGCTTTATTCTTTTTGAGATACACCCAAATCAATTTTCTTTTATTGCCTGGGTTATCTTTGATTAAATTATTCCTCGAAGCTATGCTCCTAACTAATTTCTTTCTCGTCCATTTTTGTGACCTTTTTCAAGCATTTTATATTGAAATAACAATTTATGGACTAATAACACTTTCATAAAAGGAGTTTCACATATTACTCTAGAAGTTTCTAAATAATATGAGGAATCTGAAACAAGACTATTGTTCAGAACTCACCAAGCCTAAGGGCTGGAAACATTGGAAAATGATTATCTCTTCAAATTCTCATTGGATAAGACAATTTCGTTGGTGATACCATATTGGCAAATGACGAACAAGGTCAATCCAAGTGTAAAAGGGGATCATTGTCAGGATACCCTGCATCCATTCAGACATATACATCTGGTCATTACACTCAAGGAACGGTGATTGAAAGTGATACAAGTTCTGTACATTTGAGTGGTAACAAAAATATGAAAGAAACCAATTGTCATTCCCTTGAAGTTGCAATGGCTGACTCTGGAATTACAGCGGGCAAGCTTGCTGATCTGAATGATGGTTTCTTTGATTTTCTGTCAAGATACTAGCTGAATGAGAAAGCATAATAGTACATCAGTGATAGAACCTTGATCATTCTTTCATTTCAAATTAGGAGCATTTAATTCATGCCGATCATTGTGTCCTAGTTGTTGTATTAAAAAAATTCATGACATCTGCATTCATGCAAATGTCATCCCTAATATCATTTAGTTAGGAGCATCGGATTCATTCCAATCATGCATCCTAATCATCATTCTCATGACATTCTGCATTCATGCAAAAGTCAGCCACAATACATTCAGGTTTACAGGATATGTCCCTCAGAGGACGATATAGCAAATTGAAAAGTTCAGATTTTGTTCCTTAGAGATGTTAGTGGAGCAGGCTGAAGATTGAAGTCTTCCTGAAGATAATAAGGAAGCAAACCAAAAGGTTCAGATTTTGTTCCGTAGAGATGTTGGTGGAGCAAACTGAAGATTGAAGTCTTCCTGAAGATAATAAGGAAGCAAACCAAAAGGTTCAGATTTTGTTCCCTAGAGATGTTAGTGGAGCAGGCTGAAGATTAAAGTCTTCCTGAAGATAATAAGGAAGCAAACCAAAAGGTTCAGATTTTGTTCCCTAAAGATGTTAGTGGAACAAGCTGAAGATTAAAGTCTTCCTGAAGATAATAAAGAAGCAAACCAAAAGGTTCATATTTTGTTCCCTAGAGATGTTAGTGGAGCAGACTGAAGATTGAAGTCTTCCTGAGGAAGCAAACCAAAAGGTTCAAATTTTGCTCCCTAGAAATGTTAGTGGAGCAGATTGAAGATTGAAGTCTTCCTGAAGATAATAAGGAAGCAAACCAAAAGGTTCAGATTTTGTTCGCTAAATATGTTAGTAGAGCAGACTGAAGATTAAAGCCTTCCTGAAGATAATAAGGAAGCAAACCAAAAGGTTCAGATTTTGTTCCCTAGAGATGTTGTGGAGCAAACTGAAGATTGAAGTCTTCCTGAGGAAGCAAACCAAAAGTTCAGATTTGTTCCCTTGAAATGGTAGTGGAGCAGATTGAAGATTGAAGTCTTCTTAAAGATAGTATGGAAGCAAACCAAAAAGTTCAGATTTTGTTCCCTAAAGATGTTAGTGGAGCAAACTGAAGATTGAAGTCTTCCAGAGGAAGCAAACCAAAAGTTCAGATCTTGTTCCCTAGAGATGTTAGTGGAGCAGACTGAAGATTGAAGTCTTCCTGAAGATAATAAGGAAGCAAACCAAAAGGTTCAGATTCTGTTTCCTAGAGATGTTAGTGGAGCAAACTGAAAATTGAAGTCTTCCTGAAAATAACAGTAGGAAACACATAAAAAGCGCTTTCAGCCCTATCTCCCTGACCAGCAGTGGAATAGGTCAAAAATTGTAGATCTTGTCGCCCTAAGCAGTAGAGGACCAATATCGAATGGAAAATCTTATCTCCCTAAGCAGTAGTGGAACAGATTTAAGCCACCAGTCCTATCTCCCTGACCAGCAGTGGAATAGGTCAAAAATTGTATATCTTATCACCCTAAGTAGTAGGGAACCAAGATCGAATGGCAAATCTTCTCTCCCTAAGCAGTAGTGGAACAGATTTAAGCCATCGCCCTATCTCCCTGACCAGCAGTGGAACAGGCCAAAGATTGTAGATCTTGTCACCCTAAGCAGTAGTGGATCAAGATCGAACGACAAATCCTGTCTCCCTAAGCAGTAGTGGAACAGATTTAACCACCAGTCTGGCATCCCTAGGTTTGCAGCGGAACAGACCAAAGATACCAATCTAGCATTCCTGAGCTTTGCATGAAACATATTGAAAATGACAGATCTGACGTTTCCCAAGTTTGTAGGAAACAGATCGAAGTCATCAGTTTGATCATCCCTGATTTTGCAGGGATCAGATTGAAAATATCAGATCTGGTCTCCCTGAGTTTGCAGTGGAGTAGATCAAAGGATAGTGGATACAGTCGTCATGAAGTTGAAGCTACCAAACTCACTGAAATGAAGATGAAGCTCCAATGCCGTTGAAGTTGCAGTTTGGATTGGAAGTCATTTGAAGAAAACGAGGATCAAGAAGTTAGGGCTAGGCCAAAACCGGGAAAAATTGGTCCTTTTATTATCTTTGCTCTATTCTCGTTACACGACAATGAACAAAAAGGGGCAGCTGTAATAGCCCATTTTGCCCGGGCCCATAAATCAGAATAAACCCAAAAAAATTAAAACCTAAACTACCCATACCAGAACCCAATACCCGTAGCCCACCTACAAACCTAACCCAGTTTACCCATAGCCCAACAGACCCAAAATAAAAATGGCCCAAAAGGGCCCAAACGTTAACAGAAACAAGAAACCCTAAGGTTTCCTAGGCGCCGTAAGGAGCTATCCCAACAGTCGCGCCGCAACATCCCACTCGCCACAAGAGACCACCAGCCCTCGTCCAAGCCGCGAATCGTGCTACCGTCAACGCGAGCAACCCCATCACCGCCGCATTCTCATCACCTGCATAGAAAAGGGAAGAATCAAAGTAGAATCGCAAAAATATAGTTTTCCTTTTCTATTTTCATTTTTTCAAGGCTATAAAAGCCGATTATTTTGTGAAAAAGGGGACACGCATGCAACAGAGAGAAAAAAACATTCACAAAATACATAGACAGAAAGTATACTGAATAAAAAAAGAAAGATTTACTAGCAAAGGTTTTTTTTTTTTTGCTTTATTTTATTTTATTTATTTCTGCCTTTGATCTATATTTTTTCTCTATAAATATTGATAAAAATAAAAGGAAAAGGAAGGGTTTACCTTCTAAAAGGACGAAGAGTGAGGCTTCTGGACTCTGATAGCCATTCACTGAGGCGCGTGGCGGTGGTCCCAGAGGACTGACGACCGGAACCTAAAGGAGGGCTCTGGAGAGAATTTGTAATTTTTTTTTAAAGGGACAAGGCGCAAATGAATTTTTGTCTAAAAAATTGATATATATAGCAGATTGAAAATGACGTCGTTTTGAAGAGGGGATTCGCGCGTTGACCCGACCCAACCCGACCCAACCCGAAGGATCCGTGCGTTTTCACTGAATGGTGCAATCGCCATTTCAGTCCTTCCGCAATTTTTATTATTTTTAATTTCATTCAAATCAACTTTTCATTTACTTTAAATTAACCCTAAAATTTGCATTTTGTCTCAATTTAACCCCTGGGCTGCTTTAAAGGCTAAAATCGAATGATGTTGTTTTGAAAAAAGGATTAATTTCTGTTTTGATCCTTGTTATTTAATGCGCGTTTTTTATTTAATTCTTTTAATCTGTTTAATTACTGTTTAACCCCTTCATATTTATTTAATCCTAAATTTCTTTTGTTTTTTTAAATTAAATTATTTTTTATTATATTAAATGTTTTATCATATTAAATATTTTTATTATTTGTATATTAATTTATTAATAGTATAAGTTTTATATATTTTATATGTACTAATCTATTATATATTTAATTATTATTATTTATTTTATATGATTTAATATTATTTTTTATGTGATATTAATATGTTATTTTTTACACATTATATAGGATTAGGTTATATCATATATTCCTAAAATCCTTATTTTTTTAATTATCTATATTATCTAACATATTTTATTTATATTATTTATGGAGTTTTATACATTTTTTCTAAAATAATTTATTTTATTTCTATCATTTTTATATATATTATATTATTAAATTATATATATTTATTATAAGGTCATTTTACCTCAAATTTTTGTTACTTTATATAAAAAGTATTATTATTTTTATATATTATTCTTTCATTTATTGCTATTACATGTTTATTAGCTTTAGATTGTATATTATTGTTTAGTATAGTTCATTATATTTCATTATTATTTTATTGTTTATTGTTATTATGATTTGTAGATTATATTGTCACTTATATTATTCTTTTATTATTCATAATTTGTTATTTATTTCAATATATGTTATAATATCCTATCCAAACCATAGCTTTCATAAAAATATCTTTTGAATCGACACATTTTATTCAAATGGTTTTCAAAATATGGTGATATGTGATATTTGGGGAATTTCGAGAAGAATTTTGCCCTAACTTACTGGGTTCGATTTTTCTAGTAAAACTTTAGGTATAACATATTTATCCTTTTTAAGAAATTTGAGATTTACCAATTTCAAAATAAAAAACCTATTCTTGAAGATTCAAAGTGTTGTACCTTAACTTATTTGTTCGACATTTTGCGTCTCGAGGTAGGAATTTCCTAAAATAAAGACGAGCTTAATTTCAAAGTCATGAGGTGCTATACCTTAACTTATTGGGTAAAGTATTTTATTTCTTTGAGATAGGTAAGTCTTGGTTTTCTTTCTAATATAAGGATTATATTTTATAATTTTCTTTATTTTCAACATTCGGACATGATTTTATCGATTTGGTACCAATTTTTGGGCGTTATGAGGATGCTAACCCTTCCTCATACGTAACTGACTCCCGAACTCGTTTTCTTGTTTTTGTGGACCAAAAATGTTTTAAAATAAAACGTTTTACAAGGTGACCCAATCACACCTAAGTAAAAAAGATTGGTGGCGACTCCCACTTTCATTTTTAAAAGTCGATCCCCATTTTTAAAACCCGATTTTAAAATGGTTTCGACATGTTGGATACCAAATTGTGGAATTGTTGCATTGAATGGTTAAATAGGTTGTTTGAGCTTGCATTTGGTTTGGTTTTGTGTGGGTTTAAATGACCAAATATGCATTGTTTGAGCCTTTGGTTTGTCTTGACACAAAATAGGCACATAATGGCATATTTTGTACCATACAGACTATCCGCACGACCGTTTGTCCACAGGAAACTAGGAAACATTGAACCCACACGGTTCCCGATTTTCACACGGACTAGCCAAACGCCCACATGAGTATTGTAGATTCGGTCATTTAAGTTTCATACGGTCTCAATTTGTTACACGGCCCAACCATATGGTCGTGTGACTTTTGATGAAATTTTGCAATTTGGTCCACACAACTTCAGAGAGTTACACGGCCTGGACATACAGCCGTGTGACCCCTGTGTTACATGATTATCTTTAACTTTTGAAAATGTTACAATTTAGTCATTGTTCATGCTTGAGTCTGCGAAAGAGATTTCGTAAGCTCAATTAAGGTTCGGATTTAATTGTGTGTTTTAACATCTAGGTATTTATGACATGATTGAATATTTGAATGGCTTACTTGACCAGAAATTTCAAATATGTTACAAAAGGGTCCCTATTTGATTCGAGTTGACTTTAAAACATTCGCATACTTGAATAAGACCCAGAAATGAATGTTCATAATATTCAATATTGAATTATTATTGATTGTATGATTTATTATGTGAAATGATAATTTTACTGAGAATTTATCTATTATTGCTCGCAACGAATGTAGCACTCAGTTGCTTGGATCCGACGATTGGGTCAGGTAAGGGGTGTTACATTAGTAATATGATAGAAAATTAAGGATATTTTTATTGGTTCAAAAGTTTTCCAATTCGGTGCTTTTATATATATTATAGATATATTATTATTATTATATTATAGATTATAGATACTTTCTATTTTCTTATTTTTTTTTTCTCTTGTATTTTCTCTCACCTTTCTCTAAAAAATAAATGATGTTTGAATTGGACTGAACTAGTTGGACCAGAGTATATGTTCGGAGAAGGTAATTTAGATTGATTGACCAAGAGGTTGGTATAGACCAATTGAATCGAAAAAAAACTCGGTTGGATCGAGTAGTTGAACCAATTAAATTAAATTTTTAAATTTTTTTTAATAATTTATTTAACCGAATTGAACAGAACAACGAACCGATTTAGCCATTGATCCGATTATGAAAACCTTAAAAAAAAGATTGACAACCCAGTTACCATGCAACTTGATGAACGACGATGGGACTATTTGACTTATTCATAATGTCCTATTTCAAACATTAAAGTATGAGTAAACTATATTCATGGTCACTTTTGTTTATCTCAAGTTATATTTTAGTCACTTATGTTTGAAAATATTACGTTTTAATCACTTACGTTATCGTGTTGTAACATTTTAGTCACTGAGCTGTTAATTGCCATTAACAGTGTACTAGTAAGCTGACGTGACATGTTAAATCATATTTCAAACAAATATTTTAGGTTAAATTATACAATTGATCCCCATATTTTTTTCATTTTGAGCAATTTAATTTTTTTTATGTTCTTTAATCTCTTTTTTCCCTTTTTTTTTTTCATTCTATTTTGTTTCTTCCTCTGTTTTATTACTTCTCCATTTCTTTTGACATATTAAAAATTAAATTGACAATGAAGAAAAAAGCAGGATTTTGATAGTTAGCATATAGTATGAGTTTAGGGTTTAAGCAAAAAAGGATATAAATAAAAACTTTTAATTAAGAGATTTAAAATTAACAGTTATACCAAAATGAGAAAAAAAGTTATAATTTAAGTATCAGTTAGTGGGCTAAGTCTGAGTATTATTTTCGTATGATGTTCCTGTCTATCCGAATGCAACTTCCACAGTTAGTGTTCAATGGACAACCAAGGGATGCGGTAAATGAACCCTGCAATTTATTGTTGGATAGGCAAAATAACAAATGATCTGTCCAAAGATAGAGCAATTAATGCAAAATCTACCCAAAAAAACAAAAAAATTTGAGTTCCTGTTCTAACCAAAGACATTGCACGTTTGTTTGTCACAAAATGTCTGAAAACATGTGGTTATAGGCGACATCATGAGTTTGGGTTACATACATGCAAACTTGAAAGTGACTCTTAAGCACTAATGCCTTCCTTATTTCCTGCTTCATTCCCATTCTCACAATACAAGGTGGATAATTGATACCAAACAACAATATCCTGTTTTTCAACTTCATTCCTCCCATTATTTCTTTGATAATTATGACATGCTGCCGCAATCCAATTTCCTTCCTCTTTTTTGAATAATTACAGGAATTAATCAAACTGTACATTCATCACAGTATTTCATGAACAAAACCATAGAAAACATCCGCAAGGTGGGACCAAAAATTTTCACAATACTCATCAACAACATATCACTCCTACTCTGGTACCACCTATGCATAGCACAGAGGATAATAATAAGCTTTAAATACTGAAATGTTTGTGCCTGTTAGCTATGATATCTGGACTCGAGTGAGTATCAGTTACGGGTAGCTCAATCTTTTTTCTAATTATAATCATATTATCTAAAAGATCATACTCAATAATCACATTCATATATGTGAGACATAGATACTTGAAGAAGAATGAAAAGTTCAGGTAACAAAGCTGATCAGTGCCACAATGTTAAGCTATGTTAATCAGACTAGAATGATTGTCATAAACGGATATATGTCTCACATGGGTATGTTCAAATTTTTCTAGGTTTTTCCGTGTATATAAAGTGGTCTTGGAAAGTTATGTCTCTATACCGTGTAAAAAAATAGGTAACATATGGTATCACACAGATACTTAAAAGAAAAATGAGGAGTCAAAGAAACATGGATGGTTAGGGTGACCGGTGAAATAAAATACATGAACCAAGACAAATTCACACATAGGGCAACTATAGGCTATAAACATGTACAAGATGCAATATGAGTAGTGAGTGAAAATTGACTTTCACAAAATGTGTTTATTAATCATACAAACTTTGAATAAATAAAAAAACAAAGGGGGTCATCAGATACATATACAGATAAACTCTTGCTCTAGCAAGACCTTGATGAGTGCAAGGGCCATACCTTTAACACGAGTCCGTATCCTATGAATTTTTTCTTCTCATATGGTGAAGAATGAGAGGTGATCCTTCAAATAAATCCAATAGATAATTTTCCAGATCCTCTGGGGTATACTTAATGTATTTTCCAGAATTCCTTCCACTCTCTAGCTGACTCCCAAATCTCCCCATGAAGGATCGATAAGCTGGAATTACTTTCTCTGATATAGAAATTCGAAGCTCTTCACGAAGTTGAGGATCAGGGACCTTCCAACCTGTCTGAATCCTATATATTTCTTCAAAACATGCATTGAAGTTCTTAAATCTCTCCTTCAAGGTCACCTTGGAGGCATTGTTAGAGCTACCACCTATTCCTTCATCCTTCAGACAATACAGAGCTTTCATCCAACAAGCCCGAAGATAACTTGTAGCATACTGTCGTACTTGGCCACGCCGCTTACGAACCCAATTGTCTCCCAAAAGCTTACCCAGCTCAGAATCCTTCACCTTTTGCACTATATACAGAATATTATTCATCAAAAATATACAATGCAATGCACCATCCTCATACAGTTTCGATTTCTCCTCGAGATTGGACTCCAAAGAGGATATCAACAACAACAGCCGTTTAGCAAATGGAGTCGTAGTCTCAAGCTCACTATCTTCACTCTGTAATCCATCATCTTCTTCATCCTCATCACTCTCCAATAACAAATTCAAAGTCTTTCTATAATCGACAAGCAGTTTGACATAATTCATCACATAACGTGTAAGTGGATGAATCTCACCATTCTGCATAGGTTTCTTTGAGGCCTCACTCTTCACAGCATTCTCAAACTCCACAAAAGTCCCTTTCGCTGCATCGCCTAATCCAGACAGCACTCCCTTTGCTTCACTACACAGGAATTCATCTGTAATCATCATCTCAAGATCGAGTAATGCATCGGCCAACACATCATACATATCCAGAATTCTAAACAACTTCTCAGATGATCTTTTCCCAATAGCCACTGCTTCGCCAAAATTCAATAACTGCATTACACATCCTTTAGCAGTCTCACTAAAACAAATTTCTTTGATCGAATCGAACCCATTAAAGATCTGATCACAAAGCCTCTTTTCCCCACTCAAAAGAACCCTAACAGTAATCTTAATTGCCTGAATCCATTTCTTCATCTTTTCATCCAAAGCTTTCCACTCAATCTTCTGAACTTCCTCAATACTCAACTTCTCAACTCCAAGAATCACCAAATACTCATCCAAAGCATCACGCCTAACATTACTATAAGTTTGAACGCACTCTTTTTCATAGCCAGACCGGATCATCCGGTCTGCAATCTCCTTCAACTCCACAACAGCATCAGCATTTATCAAATCAAAACATAAATCATCTCCCAAACTCGCTCCTCGCTCGTGAAAGCACCCTCTTACGCTATCAACCTCTCCGAAACTCTCAAATTCCTCATCAATCTCCCCTTCATTCGCTGCGAAAGAAAGGGAAACCCTCCGGATCGAACCGTAAAGCCCCTCCGCGTCGAGTGGGACGGTGTTCCTAATTAAAATAAGCCGAAACTCATCTTCTAGCCTCGACATAGCCAACTGAACAGCGGCCTCAGCCCGGTCCATGATTTCATTATCGGACCGAACCGACACATCAACAACCAATTTAAGGATTTCGTCAACCGCTGAGAGGTACTCGGCGGCTTCATGGGGAGAGTCTTCCCAAGGAAGAGAGTGACGGGAAGCGTCAGGGTTAGATGAGGAAGAATCCCACCAGAGGATCACTTTCTCGGCGGCGTCAAACCGGACGCCGGTACTGTCAGAGTCTTTTTTTATTAAATTGGTGATGTTGGATAAGCGGTTATCGAAGCTCGAGAAAATCAAAAGCATATCTTCACGAACCTCTTTTGCAGTGTTGAGACTCTTCACTATATGCTGAGCCGCCGCCATAACCCGGTCTTCGCCTCCCGCATCAAGGCTAGTCGTAGTCGTAGTCGTTCCCATAGTCGATGCTTCAGTCCTCTACTCGCTCCAGTTCTCCAGTTTCTTTTTAACCTTTGTAACAACCAGGGGATTGGAGGCGGCTCAGAGTGGAGGTGAAGTGGAAAGGGCCATTTTGTGATGTTCCGAGGTTCGCCTGTGATTACTGGTTTTGTGTGATTTCTTGTCCTTTTTTTTTTTTTTTTTTTACGGGAACTGAAAATTTTGAAGGGAATTGGTTTGGACCGGCTGGTTTGGAGAGAGGAAATGGAAATGTGGTCTTATCGTTTAACAAGAATTTCTAATTTTTATTTACAATTTTAAGTGTAATTATTAACATTTTCAATTAAAATTTATTCACTATATTTATTTTCTATCAATTACATCATGCGATAACTTAGTTAAATACCTAATAGGTAAATTTTATAAAATGGGTAAACACCACTGATAGTCCTTTAATTACGGTTTTTGTTTTTATTAAAAATATAAAATAATTATTTAACTATTTAATTTTGTTTTATTTTTTCACTTAATTATTTTGAATTTTTAGATGTTTCTAATTTTATATTAATCAATTGATGACAAAAAAGACAAAATTAGATAGATAGATGATTATTTTATAACTTTTATAATTTAGTGACAAAAAACAATGACTTCTACAATAATTTACCCTAATATTAATAATTGAATTATAATTTTAAATTAAGATTTATTTTTCGTATAATAATAATTCAAACTCAAATCATTTAAAATTGGACTGTTAGATTTAACTCTCTTTTTAATAGCAATTTAACTTTTTTATAATTACTCCTTAAAAAATTTTAAATACAGAAATTAGGAGCATATTTCAACTTTTTATTTTGATTTTAGCCATTCTTCCGGTCCAAATATTTGTTCGTAAAATTTATTTAAATTTCACTATCAAGATGTAAAAAAAGTTATATTCTTTGACAATTTATACATCTTTAAACTATTTATGAAATCACTCTTAGAAGTTCATACTTTTTCCTTAAAATTTGTTTAAACTTCACCATCAAAATGTAAAAGCCAACTTACAATCTTTGACAATTTATTATACTAGTATTGTAAAGATTTTTATTTCTTTTACAATTTTATTCAACTAATAATTTTAAAATTTATAATTATTCCATTTTTAAATTATGAAAAAGAAATTATTATTTATTTAAAATTGGATACAAATTTTACAATTAATTGACAAGTTAAGATCTAGACTAATCATTTTAAATATATTGTAAACCAATTATGTCACTTAATAATAAAAGTATTTCTTTCACCGGTTGTGAATAATTAATATTCTTAGTCGATGCAAAAGTAAAGGTGTAAAGCAATTATTTTAAGCACACTATCTAATATTAAACAAAAACAATTTCTTAAAATCAACTTGCAAATTTACGTCCGAATCTAACCTTTTAATATATACTTTTAAATTAAAAATAAAATTAATTCTTAAAATTATCTTTTATTTTAACTTTTTATAATTATTCCATTGTTAATCCTAAATCAAATCTGTAAATAAATCAATTTAAATATATCATTAAAAATAAAAAATTATTTATTACATTTATCATAGACGTTTTAAACTCCACTAATAAAAATTTAAGGGTGACATATAGCCCATTCAGGGTATACTAAAATGATAAAAATTTCAAAAATTAGAAGAAAAAAAACTGGACACGTAGTAGTATTTGAATCGTGGTAGTAGAATTAAAACATTTCACTAGAAGTGCATTAAATACAAACCTCAAAACACCCAAAAAATTCTGATATCATAATTGGTATTATTCCGGGAAATATGTAAGAGATTTTTCTCGACAAAATAAATTAAGATTAATTTGTATTTATAAAAGGTAGTTTAGGCATTAGAGAAAGTATTAAACGTGAAGTGTAATAAATTTTGTTAATTGAAGGTGTAAAATTAGAACGTTGGTAATGATAATATATCGCAAAGAAAAAGATAAATAAAAATAAAGAACACACAGATTTTTACGTGGAAATCCTTTCAGGAAAAAAAACTACGAGCAGAGGATAATAAAATTCACTATGTCAAATTCGAATGATTACAAGAGGAGTTTCGACTACATCTATTTGTAGGTTGAAAAAAAACCTAATTCTAATCAAAGTCAAATATATTATAATAATAAGTGCTAAATATATTATACTCATAAATATTAAATCTTTTAGAAAGAAGATATATTTTGTTTAACTTAACTTGCAAGTAATCTCTTAGAATTTGGGTCACACAACTCTAATAATCTCCACCTTGATACGAATTCTCAACGAATAAATTTTTCACCTCTTCCATAAAACCCCTTAAGGGTTTAACTTTAACAATGAACACCAACCAAGTCTAAGCAAAGCTCAAACTTGGTTATAGGAAGTGACTTAGTCATCATATCTAAAGGATTTTCATGAGTACTAATTTTGCTCACAACAATATCACCACGAGCAATAATATCACGAACAAAATGATATCGAACATCAATGTGTTTTGTTCTCTCATGAAACATTTGATCTTTTGTAAGGAATATGTCACTCTGACTGTCACAAAATACTCTACTGATTTGAAGGTCTTCATTGAGTTCACTAAAGAGTCCCTTCAACCAAATAGTTTCTTTACAAGCCTCAATAATCACCATGTACTCAGCTTCAGTGGTAGACAAAGCGACTGTAGTTTGCAAAGTGCCTTTCCAACTGATTGCACAACCTCCGATTGTAAAGACATAACTTGTGAGAGATCTTCTTCTATCAAGGTCTCCAAAGAAAATCAAGATCAACATACCCAATGACTCCATCTCTAGTTCTTCCAAACTGTAAGCAAACATCAGTAGTACCTCGTAAGTATCTTAAAATCCATTGAACTTGTAATACCCCATACCCATAATTCCTGCCGGAATCGGGCCCGAGGCATTACCGGATTAAAACCATATGATCGCCACTTAGGCTCATTATGACTACTTACTTAAGTCACCTCAACAACCTCATTCTCTACTTATGAGACCTCACAAAAATACACGAGAGTTCTCGAGACCTTGTCAGAAACTTCTACAATTTTAAAATTTCTCCACCTAAACAGGGACTACACGCCCGTGTAAGGTCATCCACGTCCATGCCCTCAACCCGTGCATGAAAACCCAAGCATACTGCCAATGCCCCACGGCTAGGGCACACGCCCATGCTCACCACCCGTGGTGAACACTGACTACAACACATGGCCTGAAGTCTAGACACACGCTCATGTGGCTAGCCCATGGCCTATATTACTCGAATTTGTCAAAGAGACACAGCCAATGCACACGCCCGTGGGCTGGCCGTGTGTCACACATGGCCTAGACACATGCCCATGTGCCTATCCACATGGATAAGAACAAAGCTATTTGTCAAGTTCTTCTCACTCCCCAATCATACACAACATACACTCATCTAATTCATCCATAATCAACTCATATTGAAACACAAACTCACATGGATAACTATATCTTTTCATATAATAAAATAGCCAACAACTATTGCATTATACAAAATAGATTATCCATCTAAAGGCCAACACATCTTAGCCATTTACAACAAAATTTACTAACTTGTCTAGCCTCTATACATGCCATATACAAAACATCAAGTCTACTATGCCAGATTAAGCTGATAGTATGGGCGATCTTCCGATTAATCTATGTACCTTGATTCAACCCTTTTCTCTATAAAACAAGGGAAAAGAAAAAGAGTAAGCCTTGAGCTTAGTAAGTTTACACACAAACAATTTAAGCATTCTAGTATAAACTAAACAACAAATAACATTATACTACCAAATAAATTCACATCCACAATTATGCTTACTCTTTCTATCCCTTACCACATTTCCAACACATCATGAGTCACATACTCATAATCATCAATATCACAACATATCATTATTCTTAATAATACATCCACACAGCTAATTTCTCGGTGATTTCACACTTAGCCCACCACAATCAATTTATAGAGTAGTATCCCACTTAGGCTACCAACAAAAGTATTCATAGTGGTTTCACACATAGCCCACTAAATAATATACTTAACTATGGTATCCCACACAGCCCATCGTTGTTAAGTATTAAGGTGGTATCGCACTTAGCCCACTATCAAGCATTATCACTACACGTTCACATATCTACTTGCAATCCATTCATCCATTCACAATATCTACTACATTCATTCTACTTGAACCACATCGGTTCTTAATCATTCTCAATCATGCTATACACTAGCTAGCATCAACAAATTGTAAGTATGAATGCATTATTTATGCATAAACTTACCTCGGCACTCAAAAGTATAGAGATGTGAAATTTAGTCCACCACCTTGCTCTTGCCTCGGGTTTGATCCGAGCTTCGTCTTTCTTGATCTATAATGATAAATCAACTCATTCAATACACACATTGATTAAATTGACCATTATCTCATATACCATTTTGCCCCTAAACTTTTCATATTTACACTTTTGGTCTAAGGCTCGTAAAGTGATTTTCATTCAACTTTCTAGTCTTTCATGCTTAGCCGAACCATTTATTCAACTAAAGCAATCATCAAAACTCTCTAAATCACACATGTATGACCAAACTCAAAACTTTCACAAACAAGTTCCTACTTGCATTTTTCATGGAAATCACTTAGCAAAAGATGTTTCTACTACATCAAGCTTTCATATTCTTCCATAAAACATTAAAATACATGCATGTCATACATGAGTACATTTTTGAAAATCCATCTTAGTCAACATATAGCTAAAAATAGCTTACTCATGCTACTGGGACTTCAAAAATACGAAGAATATCAAAAACGGAGCTAGAATACACTTACTAGCTAGCTTGAAAAATTGAAGAGCCCTAACAATGGCTTCTCTCAATTTTCGGTAGCTTGGGGAAGAAGATGAATGAAATTCTATCATCTTTTCCCATTTTTAATCATTTAATTGATAAATGACCAAAATGCCCTTTTGTCAAACTTCTAAATTTTTAACTCATTCATGCCCAATTTTGTCCAAAAATTAGAATTTGGGAAATTACTATTTAAGGACCTCTAATTGGTAATCCAAAGCTATTTCACACAAATAGCTTTTAGAATATCACATTTTGCAACTTTTGTAATTTAGTCCTTTTGGACAATTCAACCGCAATTTAACAAAATTGCTTCCTAAAACTTTCACACTAACATGCAAACATGACATAAACTTCAAAAACTCATACATATACCTCGAATTTGTAGTCTCGCACCACTATTCTGACTAGGCCCTAAATCGGGATGTTACAACTCTCCCCTCTCCTTTAGAGATTTTTGCCCCCGAAAATCTTACCAGTAAAGAGGTTTGGATGTTACTCTCTCATATCTTCTTCCGTTTCCCACGTAGCCTCATCCACACCGTGTTTTTGCCCCAACACTTTCACTAGGGCTATGTTCTTATTTATCAACTATTTCACTTCTCGAGCCAAGATCTTAATCGACTTCTCTTCATAAGACATATCTGGTCTTATCTCAATTTTCGCTGAAGGAATCACATGTGAAGGATTGGAGCGATATCGTCGCAACATCGACACATGGAACACATTATGAATCTTTTCTAATTCCACCGGCAAGGCCAAACGGTAAGCCATTAGTCCAATTCTATCGGTAATTTCATACGGCCCTATGAATCTTGGACTTAATTTCCCTTTTCGTCCAAATCTCATTATCTTTTTCCATGGAGATACTTTCAAAAACACTTTGTCACCCACATCAAACTCAATTTCTTTTCTTTTTAAATCCGCATACGACTTCTGTCGGTCAGAAGCAACTTTTAGATCATCACGGATCACTTTCACTTTCTCTTCAGTTTCTTTCACTAGATCGACCCCATGTATTTGATTCTCATTAAACTCAGTCCAATATAAAGGAGTCCGACACTTACAACCATACAAGGCTTCATATGGAGCCATCCATATACTCGACTAATAACTGTTATTGTAAGCAAATTCGACCAAAGGTAGATATCTCTCCCAACTACCTTCGAATTCTAACACACAGCATCGAAGCATATCTTCAAGGACTTGAATCACTCTTTCAGACTGACCATCAGTTTGCGGATGGAACGCAGTACTGAAATTTAGCCTCGTACCCATGGCTTCTTGCAACTTTTTCCAAAACCTTGAAGTAAACCTCGGATCTCTATCCAATATTATATACATAGGCACACCATGCAATCTCACTATCTCTGCAACATATAATTCAACTAACTTATCCAGTGAATAATCAACACGTATTGAAATAAAGTGAGCTGACTTCATTAATCTATCCACAACAACCTATACAACATCTTTCTTTTTTGGAGTCATCGGCAACCCCGTCACAAAATCCATGGTAACCTGATCCCATTTCCATTCGGAAACCATTACTGGTTGAAGCAACCCAGAAGGCACTTGATGCTTAGCTTTTAACTATTGACAAATCAGGCATTTTGCCACAAACTCTGAAATGTCTCTTTTCATACCCGACCACCAATAAAACTTTCTCAAATCATTATACATTTTTGTACTGCCCGGGTGGATTGACCAATAACCATTATACGCCTCATGCAAGACTTTTCAGATCAACTCATCATCTTTGGGTACACAGATTCTATAATGATACATCAAACAATAGTTCGAGTCCACTCAAAAATCAAAATCACTTCCGATCCGCATTTAGCTCTTTTAGCTTGCATTTCATTGTCATTTCTCTAAGCCTCACTTATCTATTGAACAAATAGTGGCCTAACTCTCAATTCATAGTCCCATCATCAGACAATGCTAGACTCGTGCTCATGGCTTTCAAAGCATATAAGGATTTTCTACTTAGGGCATCCGTAACCACATTAGCTTTTCCCAGGTGATAGTCAATGGCTAACTCATAGTCTTTCAATAACTCGAGCCACCGCCTCTGTCTCAAATTTAGATCCTTCTGATCCATCAAATACTTCAAACTCTTGTGATCCGTAACGATTTGGCACTTTTCCTCATACAAGTAATGTCGTCAGATCTTTAACGCGAAAACAATCGCAACCAACTCCAAATCGTGAGTCGAATAATTCTTCTATTGCGATTTTAACTGCCTCGAGGCGTAAGCGACTACCTTCTTGCATCAACACGCAACTGAGAACATTAAATGACGCATCACTGTAAACCACGACTTTTTTCGATTCTGGTGGAACAAAAATCGGTGCCTCAATCAACAATGTTTTCAACCTCTTGAAACTCTGTTGACATGTCTCAGTCCAATCAAACTTTACATCCTTATGTAACAGTTTCATCATCGGGGTAGCAATCACAGAAAATCCTTTTACGAAACGTCTGTAATATCCCACTAAACCCAGAAAGCTTCTAACTTCTGATACGTTCCTTGGCTGGTTCCAATCCACAATAGCCAAAATCTTACTTGGTCAACTCTAATGCCATCACCCGACACAACGTGTCCTAGGAATCCGACCTCTCAGAGCCAAAACTCACTCTTGCTAAACTTAGCATACAACTACTTATCTCTTAAAGTTTGCAAAATAATTTTCTAATGTTCTTCATGATCGTTCTCATCCCGAGAATAGATCAATATGTCGTCAATAAACACAACTACAAACTTGTCCACATACGGTCTGAAGACGCGGTTCATCAGATCCATAAAAATCACAGGTGCATTCGTTAAACCAAACGGCATGACCAGAAACTCGTAATGGCCATACCTTGTACGAAATGCAGTTTTCAACACATCTTGCTCTTTCACTCTCAGCTGATAATAACCATACCTTAGGTCTATCTTGGAGAACACTGAAGCTCCTTTCAGTTGATCAAAAAGATTATCAATCCTTGGTAAAAGATACTTATTCTTCACTGTCACTTTATTGAGTTGCCTATAGTCTATGCACAACCTCATAGACCCATCTTTCTTCTTCACAAATAATACCGAGCACCCCACGGTGAGTGGCTCGGTCTCAAAAAACCTTTATCCGTTAACTCTTGCAACTGAACCTTCAGCTCTTTCAACTCTACAGATGCCATCCTATACGGGTAATTAAAATAGGTGCAGTTCCCGAAATTAACTCAATCCCAAACTCGATCTCTCTCACTGGAGGTAATCCGGATAAGTCCCCGGGAATACATCCAGATACTCACATACCACCGGCACTGATTCAATCTTCACCTCAAACTTTTGAGTATTCAATACAAATGCGAGATAGGACTCACATCCTTTCTCAAGCATTTCTCTGCCACTACGAAAGAAATCATCACTGGTAGACTATCCGATCCACCTGATTCAACTCGAATAACATCTCCACATTCACATTTTAGCTCGATAAACTTACTACCACAGTTCACTAAGACACTATGCGTAGTCAACCAATCCATGCCAAGGACTAAATCAAACTCATTAAACGGAAACAACATTAGGTTTGCCGGAAAACAATGACTCTCAAACATCAAAGGATAATTCTTACACACATTGTCCACAAACACATGCTTACCTAACAGGTTTGACACCTTAACCACAATGTCCGTAGACTCAACGGTCATACTCAAACTAGATGCCAGTCTCATGCAAATATAGGAATGGGTAGACCCTGGGTCAATTAAAGCAACAACAAAGGTGTCATAGAGAGAAAAAGTCCCGTTATCACATCTGGGGAGGATGCCTCTTCGCGAGCGCGAATGGCATACGTCCTTGTAGGTGCCCGACCCTCCGGTCTCTAATCGTTATGTTAGAGTCTTAAAAACTTATAAAAAGAATGATCAAACCTGAAAACTAACTAAGACAATGATGGAGGCAAGCACACCTATCAAACAGTAGTATAGTTTAATGGCAAGACCAGATTGTGGAACCCAAAGGAACTAAAAATATTATAATATTAACTCTCTTTCTATTATTTAGCTTAAGAATTAAGGGAATTTGTTATCTAATCTAAAATTAACTAACTATTAAGCTAAAGATGCTAAGACAGAGAAGGAATTGGGGAAAGAATTAAGGGAAAACCGATTGATTTAGACAATACCCGAGGAAGAATCCACCTAAACTTCACTTATTAGCTAACTCTGAACCAGACGATTTATTCACTTAACTTGATCCGCAGGATTCCCTAAGTTATATTAATACCTCTCTCGAGGCTACTAACGTCTAACCCTAGGTTGATTAATTGAAATTTCTTTCTAATTAAAACCCCTAGAATTGCATTAACTTGATCTATGGACTCCCATATCAGGTTTGACCCTAATCTGGTAGATTTACTAATCTGGTAGATTTACGTTATCCTTTCTCTAGGGTTGCGTTCAACTCCGCTTAACTATGTTAGATCTACTCTTAAATAGGGTCTATTCCTCCTTTGCCTAAAAGCATAAATGCTTGAATCAATATCCCGGAAATACCAAAACAAGAATTAAGAACACATAGTTAAGAACAAATCAAGTATTTATCATACAGCTCAGATAACAATAACAAGATCCATATTAGGTTTCATCCCCCTCAGGTATTTGAGGGTTTAGTTCATAATTGTAAAAGAAAACATCTCAGAAGAAAATATAAAACAAAATATAAGAAAACCCTAAACCCCCCTGAAGGAATTGAATGAGAGTTCCTCCATCTTGAGTATGATTCTGGCTTTTTGAGATGAACCAACTGGCTTCTTTCGAGTAAATCCCTGTATTCAGCTTTTCTAGTTTGGCTCCTTGGCCTAGCTGAACGCCCTAAAAAGCCTTGACAGAAGGCTTCTGTCGAACTCCTGTCGAACTCTTGTCGAACTGCCCTTTTAAGTTGCCTCATAGGGTGTTTATATAGGATTCGAGATGCCTTAATTGGCCCGAAAGTATCCTAATCCGAATAGAATTCTTCTTTTCTGCGGCAGGGCCACGCCCATGGCACATGCCCATGTGATTCGAAGCCAGGCTGTGGTCGAACCTGTTGATGAGGCACAACTGTGCATTTCAGGGTCCAGGCCGTGGTCGACTCTTTTTAAGAGGCACGCCGCTGTGTGGTCTTGGGCCCAGGCTGTGTGGAATTCATGTTTTGACCAATTTTCTCCATTTTCGGCCCGTTTCTCATTCTTTTCATCCTCCGGTGATCTCCTAAGTATAAAACATGAAAACAAAGGATTAGAAGCACCTATTTCCATAATTAAAAGGGAAAAATCATCCAAAAGTATGCTAAATGTGGGATTAAAATATGTTCATTTTACGGTTTATCGGTCTCACAATAGAATCTCGTGATGCAACTCTACCACTAGTTCCCCCTCTTGGGTTCTTTGGTGGCCTACCCCTCGTAGGTACATTGCTAGATCTTATCTTACTTCTCTTCCTTGCCATCCCTCTCGGGGCAATTTCAGATAAAATGGTAGGGGAACCACTCTTATAACAGTTTTAACTGTTACCCCAACACTCTCCAGTGTGATATCTACCACAACTTAGACACTCCAATTTGATCTTGGATTGCCCACACTTTCCATCGAGGAAGCTTGGACTCTTGAACCCGAACGAGTGTTGCCTTGATCTCGAGGTGAATATCCCAATAATGTAGTGGTTCGAGGATTCGCCTCCTTGGATCTTTTCGACTGAGCTTGGTGTGATTTGCCCATTGGCCATTTTCTCGCATCTCGGGCCTCATTCACCTCCCTCTTCTTTTTCTTACTCAGTTCTTCGGCCTTACTTGTCCTATCAACTAGCATTATAAACTCTTTCAATTCCAGAATACCAATTAGGAGTTTGATATCCTCATTCAATCCATCTTCGAACCTTTTATATAAGACGGTCTCCGTCGACACACATTCTTGAGCGTATTTGCTAAGCTAACAAACTCGCGCTCATATTCTGCTACTGACATTCTTTTTTGCTTCAACTCAAGAAATTTCTTTCATTTCTGATCGGTAAATCTCTAGCTTATATACTTCTTCCAAAACTCTTCCAGAAAGAAGTCCCACGTCACCTGCTCTCTCGGGACTACCGATGTCAACGTCTTCCACCACTGGTATGCCAAATCTCTTAGCAAAGATACGGTACACTTCAGGTTCTCTTCAGGTGTACATAAGAGTTCATCAAACACTCTCATCGAGTTCTCCAACCAAAACTCTGCCCTCTCAAGGTTATCATCTACCTTAGCTCTAAACTCCTCAACCCCGTGTTTCTTAATCTTATCCACGGGGACTTCGTTACTCTCACTACTTCTATAACTTGAGGAGCCACTAGAACTGGCTGAGGTATAGGAAGAGGTTGAGCATTAGGGTTTGCTCGAACATACTCGAGTACCAGTTACTCATCATCTGGAGAAAGGCTTCTTGAGCCTCATCTCCTTGACTCCCAGTCTCGGGTTCAATCTGCACAAGTGCGCTCCCTTGCGTAGGAGCCGGTGCATTACTAGCTGCGTTATCAGCAGCCGATTGATCGGGATCCATACACTATATAAAACAAGTTTAAAATCATCAGAAACCACCACACTATCATTATACGCTTATGGCATGTATAGCTAGACTCTTACACCCGCTACGATAGTCCTAGAACCGACTAAACCATAGCTCTGATACCACTAAATGTAACACCCTTTACCCGTAAGTCCCGCTGAAATCGGGCCCTAGGCATTACCAGATTAAAACCATATGATCACCACTTAGGCTCATTGTGACTACTTACTTAAGTCACCTCAACAACCTCATTCTCTACTTACGAGACCTCACAAAAATACAAGAGAGTTCTCGAGACCTTGTCGAAAACTTCTACAATTTTAAAATTTCTCCACCTAAATAAGGACTACATGCTCGTGTAAGGTGAGACACGCCCGTGTAAGGTCATCCATGCCCATGCCCTCAACCCATGCATGAAAACCCAAGCATACTGCCAATGCCCCACGGCTAGGGCACACGCCCGTGCTCACCACCCGTGGTGAACATTGACTATACTACACGGCCTGAAGTCTAGACACACGCCTGTGGCTAGCCCGTGGCCTATATTGCTCGAATCTGTCAAAGAGACACGGCCAATACACATGCCCGTGGGCTGACCTTGTGTCACACATGGCCTAGACACATGCCCGTGTGCCTATCCACATGGACAAGAACAAAACTATTTTCCAAGTTCTTCTCATTCCCCAATCATACACAACATACACTCATCTAATTCATCAATAATCAACTCATATTGAAACACAAACTCACATGGATAACTATATCTTTTCATATAATAAAATAGCCAACAACTATTATATTATATAAAATAGATTATCCATCTAAAGGCCAACACATCTTAGCCATTTACAACAAAATTTACCAACTTGTCTAGCCTCTATACATGCCATACACAAAACATCAAGTCTACTGTACCAGAGTAAGTTGATAGTGTGGGTGATCTTCCGATTAATCCACGTATCTTGATTCAACCTTCTTTTTCTATAAAACAAGGGAAAAGAAAAGGAGTAAGCCTTGAACTTAGTAAGTTTGCACATAAACAATTTAAGCATTCTAGTATAAAATAAAAAACAAATAGCATTATACTACCAAATAAATTCACATCCACAATTATGCTTACTTGTTCTATCCCTCACCCCATTTCCAACACATCATGAGTCATATACTCATAATCATTTACATGCACCCCTGCATTCAATATCACAACACATCATTATTCTTAATAATACATTCACACAGCTAATTTCTCGGTGATTTCGCACTTAGCCCACTACAATCAATTTATAGGGTAGTATCGCACTTAGCCTACCAACAAAGGTATTCATAGTGGTTTCGCACATAGCCCACTAAATAATATACTTAACTATGGTATAGCACACAGCCCATCGTTGTTAAGTATTAAGGTGGTATCGCACTTAGCCTACTATCAAGCATTATCACTACACATTCACATATCTACTTGTAATCCATTCATCTATTCACAATATCTACTATATTCTACTTGAACCACATCTGTTCTCAATCGTTCTCAACATTCTCAATCATGTTATACACTAGCTAGCATCAACAAATTGTAAGTATGAATGCATTATTTAAGCATAAACTTACCTCGGCACTCAAAAGTATAGAGATGTGAAATTTAGTCCACCACCTTGCTCATGCCTCGAATTTTGATCCGGGCTTCGTCTTTCTTGATCTATAATGATAAATCAACTCATTCAATACATACATTAATTAAATTAACCATTATCTCATACTTTAGCAAAATTACCATTTTGCCCTAAACTTTCTCATATTTACACTTTTGGCCCAAGGCTCGTACAGTGATTTTCATTCAACTTTCTAGTCTTTCATGCTTAGCCGAACCATTCATTCAACTAAAGTAATCATCAAATCTCTCTAAATTACACATGTATGACCAAACTCAAAACTTTCACAAACAAGTTCCTACTTGCATTTTTCATGGAAATCACTTAGAAAAAGATGTTTCTACTACATCAAGCTTTCATATTCTTCCATAAAACATCAAAATACATGCATGTCATACATGAGTACATTTTTGAACATCCATCTTAGCTCAACATATAGCTAAAAATAGCTTATTCATGCTACTAGGACTTTAAAAATACGAAGAATATCAAAAATAGAGCTAGAATACACTTACTAGCTAGCTTGATGTAGTATCGCACACAACCCATCGTTGTTAAGTATTAAGGTGGTATCGCACTTAGCCCACTATCAAGCATTATCACTACACATTCACATATCTACTTGTAATCCATTCATCCATTCACAATATCTACTACATTCATTCTACTTGAACCACATCGGTTCTCAATCATTCTCAATCATGCTATACACTAGCTAGCATCAACAAATTGTAAGTATGAATGCATTATTTACGCATAAACTTACCTCAGCACTCAAAAGTATAGAGATGTGAAATTTAGTCCACCACCTTGCTCCTGCCTCTATTTTGATCCGGGCTTCGTCTTTCTTGATCTATAATGATAAATCAACTCATTCAATACACATATTTATTAAATTGACCATTATCTCATACTTTAGCAAAATTACCATTTTGCCCTAAACTTTCTCATATTTACACTTTTGGCCCAAGGCTCGCAAAGTGATTTTCATTCAACTTTCTAGTCTTTCATGCTTAGCCGAACCATTCAATCAACTAAAGCAATCATCAAATCTCTCTAAATCACACATGTATGACCATACTTAAAACTTTCACAAATAAGTTCCTACTTGCATTTTTCATGGGAATCACTTAGCAAAAGATGTTTCTACTACATCAAGCTTTCATATTCTTCCATAAAACATCAAAATACATGCATGTCATACATGAGTACATTTTTGAACATCCGTCTTAGCTTAACATATAGCTAAAAATAGCTTGCTCATGCTACTAGGACTTCAAAAATATGAAGAATATCAAAAACGGAGCTAGAATACACTTACTAGCTAGCTTGATGTAGTATCGCACACAGCCCATCGTTGTTAAGTATTAAGGTGGTATCGCACTTAGCCCACTATCAAGCATTATCACTACACATTCACATATATACTTGTAATCCATTCATCCATTCACAATATCTACTACATTCATTCTACTTGAACCACATCGGTTCTCAATCATTCTCAATCATGCTATACACTAGCTAGCATCAACAAATTGTAAGTATGAATGCATTATTTACGCATAAACTTACCTCGGCACTCAAAAGTATAGAGATGTGAAATTTAGTCCACCACCTTACTCTTACCTCGGTTTTGATCCGGGCTTCGTCTTTCTTGATCTATAATGATAAATCAACTCATTCAATATGCACATTGATTAAATTGACCATTATCTCATACTTTAGCAAAATTACCATTTTTCCCTAAACTTTATCATATTTACATTTTTGCCCAAGTCTTGTAAAGTGATTTTCATTCAACTTTCTAGTCTTTCATGCTTAGGCGAACCATTCATTCAACTAAAGCAATCATCAAATCTCTCTAAATCACACATGTATGACCAAACTCAAAACTTTCACAAACAAGTTCCTACTTGCATTTTTCATGGAAATCACTTAGCAAAAGATGTTTCTACTACATCAAGCTTTCATATTCTTCCATAAAACATCAAAATACATGCATGTCATACATGAGTACATTTTTGAACATCCATCTTAGCTCAACATATAGCTAAAAATAGCTTACTCATGCTACTAAGACTTCAAAAATACGAACAATATAAAAATAGAGTTAAAATACTTACTAGCTAGCTTGAAAATTTGAAAAGCCCTAACAATGGCTTCTCTCAATTTTTGGCAGCTTGGGGAAGAAGAAGAATGAAATTCTATCATCTTTTCCCTTTTTTAATCATTTAATTAACAAATGACCAAAATGCCCTTTTATTAAACTTTCAAATTTTTAACTCATTCATGCTCAATTTTGTCCAAAAATTAGAATTTGGAAAAATTACTATTTAAGGACCTCTAAATGGTAATCCAAAGCTATTTCACACAAATAGATTTTAGAATATCACATTTTGTAAATTTTGCAATTTAGTCCTTTTGGACAATTCAACTGCAATTTAACAAAATTGCTTCATGAAACTTTCACACTAACATGCAAACATGGCATAAAGTTAAAAAACTCATACATATACCTCGTATTTGTGGTCATGCACCACTATTCTGACTAGGCCCTAAATCGGGATGTTACAAAACTACTTTCTAATGTTCTTTACCTGGATTCACCATGTATCTGCTAACTACACTGACTGCATATGATAAATCTAGACGTGAACAAACCATAGCATACATGAGAGATCCTACTGCATTCTTGTACCACTGTCTTGGTGACTGTTTCAAACTGTAAAGGGACTTTTTCAGTAAGCAAACATAGTCCTCTTTTTTTGAGATTGTAAAACCCTCTAGTTGTTGCATGTAAATATCCTCCTCAAGTTCTACATGCAAAAATATAGTTTTTACATCTAACTACTCAAGCTTCAAATCATGCATGGCCACAATACCAAGCAAAGCTCGAATCGAACTATGCTTTACAACTAGGGAGAACACATCTAATAAACCATAAAAGTAACATATTTTAATCCCATATTTAGCATACTTTTGGGTGATTTATTCCCTGAATGGTGTAAAAGGGTGCTCTTAATCCTTTCTTTTCATGTTTTATACTCAGGAAAGCACCGAGGGACAAAAAGAATAAGAAACGGGCCTAAAATGGACCAAATGGGCCATATCACAAAATTAGCTCGGCATGGACTTAAGCCCACACAGTCGTGCCTCTTAAGAAAAGTTCGAGCACGGCCTGGCCACGATTCACACCATCGTACCTAATCAACAAGCTCGCACACGGCCTGGCCACGAAATATACAAGCGTGTGCCCTAGGGCGTGTCCCTGCCGCAGAAAGAGAAATTCTATTCGGAATAGGGTATTTAGAGGCAAAAAAACATATTCCAAAGCCTATTCAAACACCCTAGTAGGAATTCTACTTGAATTGGGATATGTAGGGGCCAAGTAAAGCATCTCAAAGTCTATATAAACACCTTAGGGGGAAACTTAAACTGGAAGTTTGGCAGAAGCCTTTTGCTAGAGCTAGCGGCAACTAGGCCAAGGAGCCGAGCCAGAAAGGTCAGATTTGTGGGAATCACTTGAAAATAGCCAGTTGATTCTTCCCAAGAAGCCAAAATAATACTCAAGACGCCAAATCTCTCCTTCCATTCCTTTAGGGAGTTTTAAGGATTTCTTATGTTTTGTTTTACCTTTTCTTCTGAGATGTTTTCTTTTATTGTTATGAACTAAACCCTTCAGATACCTAAAGGGGATGACACCCACGACGCATCTTGTTATTACTTTCTGAACTATATGATAAATACTTGATTTGTTCTTAATTTTGTGTGCTTAATTCTTGTGTTAATATTTCTGGGATATTGATTCAAGTTGAATATGCTTAGGTGGTGGAGTAAAAGTCCCTTCCTAAGAGTAGATCTAGCATAATTAAGCAGAGTTGATCGCATGCCTAGAGATAGGGTGACAAGATTTTTTTATATTAGGGTGAAACCTAATATGGGAGTCTATAGATCGAGTTAATACGATTCTAGGAGTTTTAATTAGAAAGAGATTTCAATTAATCAACCTAGGGTTAGATGTTATTCGCCTCGAGAGAGGGTTTAATATAACTTAGGGAATCTTACGGATCAAGTCAAGTGAATAAATCGTCTGGTTCAGTGTTAGATAACAAGTGAAGTCTAGGTGGATTCTTCCTAAGGGTATCGTCTTAATCAACTAAGTTTTCCCAAAAGTTATTTCCCCAATTCATCTTTTTTGTCTTTGTGTCTTTAGCTTAGTAGTTAGTTAATTTAGATTAAACAACCAATCACTTAATATTTAGGCTAAATAATAGAAAGAAGGTTAGTATTAGTACTTTTAGTTCTTTTGGGTTCAACATTCCGGTCTTGCCTAAGCTATACTACTGTTCGATAGGTGCACTTGCCTTAAGTCATTGTCAGAGTTAGTTTCCAGGTTCGATCATTCTCTTTATAAATTTTAAAACTTGACAAAATAACGATCAAGTTTTTGGCGCCGTTGCCGGGGAACTAAAATATTAAGAAATCCCTATTTTTATTACTTTAGCCATTATTTTTATTTTTTCGCAATTTATTTTTTCATTTTTTATTTTTATTTTAGTTTTAACATTGCTAATTTTCTTCCTTTCTTTTCCAACACAGGTACCTTTAGTTTATGACTAGAAGGAACCCGAAAGGACCACTAATATACGACAGTGATATTGAAGCTACCGCTCGTAGGAATCGCAAAAAAATTAGGCGAACCCTAAATTACACAGAAGAAGAGCAAGAAGACAGATCCAATCCTATTGAAGGGATGGACAAGAATAATCCACCACTACAAGATGTGGCAAAAACAATGCTCCACATACTATGTATGATTATGCTAAACCTCATTTAACAGGAGCAGAATCGAGTATTGTTAGGCCTTCTATAGCTACTAATAATTTTGAATTAAAGCCTAACATTATACAAATGATTCAAAAATTTGTTCAATTTGATGGTTTGTAGGACGAAGACCCAAATACTCATATAGCTAATTTTTTAGAGTTTTATGATACCTTCAAAATAATGGCATTTTTGATGATGCCATACGTCTTCGGTTATTTCCCTTTTCATTAAGGAATAAAGCCAAGCAGTGGTTAAACTCGTTACCACGAGGGTCAATCATCACATGGGATCAAATGACTGAAAAATTTGGTAGGTTACAAGGACAAAACCAACAAAATCAGCTAGAGTTTTCAACCTCGACGCAGTGACCGTGCTATCAACACAGGTAGAGATGATGAATAAAAAGCTTGATAGTTTGTGTTCTTCGTGTAACAGTCCGGTTTATACCCTAGTCAGAACAGTGGTTTCAGGACCAAAATCCAAGTCTATAAAATATTTTAATATTATATTCCGTGTCGTTGATATGTGACTAAGCATGTCTTAAATTTCTGTAAGTTAATTTATCCGTTTGCGTGTTTAATTTGACAAAAGATTGAATTGCAGTAATTGTAAAAGTTACATGCTATTTGTTAAGGTGCCTATATGTTGTGATTTATTAAATTTTAAGGCCTTAAGTAGCAAATTAGCCACTATTTTGGTTAGTGGATGGCAATGGTCACAAATGACCTTATATATATATGTTTTGTTTTATGTTATAAAAGGGTAATTATGTCATTTTTGAATTAAAAGGTTTTATGATAGAAAACCAAAGTTTGAAAAAGGACATTATTTCATTCATCCTTTGATCGAATATTAGAAAAAGGAAGAAAGGCTTAAGTTCTTTGATTTTCGGCACTTCTAAGCTTGAATTAAAGGTTAGCTTTTGATTCATTTTCGATAATTTCTACATTTTTGCAATCGTTGCTTTGAGAGCTACTAAACCCATGTCTCAATTTGATGAATTGATGATGTTTGTGTAAGATGCCATTAATGCTATGTTAAGTTTTGTGCTGTTTTATAATGTTAAATGGAAGATCTAAGCTTGATGAACATGTTTTATTCTTGAAGTTTTGTTGAATTTAGCTAAATAGGGCTAAATTATGAAAATATTATGTTGGAGGACTAATTTGTAAATTCAATGAAAAATGTGGACTTACATGTGATGTAGGAGTATCCAGCTAAGCATGAGTATGGGTAGATTTTGTGAATTTGATGTTTTGTGAAAAATGGATTAAATTAATAAAATATGCAAATGTGAGGGATAAATTGCAAATAGCCCTAAATATTGTCTTTCGATTGAATTGAATGAACTAGTGAATAAAAGAGTTAATTCTGAATATGTTTAGATCAAGAACCGAAGAAAACGGACTTAGATCGTGGGAAAGCGAAAATAATCGAGTAGCCATTTTCGTTCGATAAACCAAATCCGAGGTAAGTCATTATGCAAATAAACATACTTATATAATATTATGTTTGTTCATATGTTGAGGTTGATTATGGGTATGGATGAGAAGATAAGTGTTTGTATTCCGAGATAAATCCATTACAGTGATTAAGTCCAAGAAGCCCTGCACGAACCTAGGAATAGATAGGTATCTGTTCTGTTTATCATGTAAGACCACGTCTGGGACGTTGGCGTTGATTTGAGACTCATGTAAGACCACATCTGAGACGTTGGCAACGATATAAGTTATACGAGTAAGACCCTATCTGGGATAGTGGCATTGATATCTGAATACGAGTAAGACCCTGTTTGGGATAGTGGCATCGATATTTGAATACGAGTAAGACCTTGTCTGGGACAGTGGCATCGATATCTGAATACGAGTAAGACCCTGTCTGGGATAGTGGCATCGACATCCAATAAAACCACGTCTGGGACGTTGACATTGTACAATTATTCTGAGTTTTTGGGAATCATATTATATTCTGAACTGTTCAATGAGCAAATCCGAGCTATGAAAAATTACGTGAATGTATATTTATTTCAGATATGTTAGGTATGTACAATAAAGGTGTATAAAAGGTAATACCTATATGACTTTGAATTAAAGAAAAGTATGATTGAATATGAGCACTAGAATAAGATGCGAGAGTGTTTAAGAAGGAGTTGTATATATAAACATATGATTCTGGTATGGATGAATGTGGCAATTGGGTCCAAGTATATGAATCAAAACAATATGTGATAGTTGCTAAGTAAATGTTATGTGTCAATGTACTTTATGCATATATGCATTTATGCTAGGTTTATTTGTATTATGACTTACTAAGCTTTTGGAAAGCTTACTCTGTGCGTGTTTTCTCTATTTTATAGGCCGTCAAAGCTACTGAAGGCTTGGGACCGTCACGGATCGTCATCATAGTACTAAAATCATTTTGGTACTTTTTTTTTAAAATGTATATAGCTAATTATGGCATGTATAGGCTAGATAAGTGTATGTGATTATAAGATGATTCTAGCCATATGTTTTGGTTAGTCTTGAGTTGATAAAATGCTTGAATGAATGAGTTATATGAAGCATATATTTTGGTATGCTTTGATGCATATCAAATGGTTAAGTTTTGGTTAAGCAAATGGATGATATATGCTTGAAATGATGTAGGATTTAGTTTGTAAGTTAGTATGAATGGAATTGGTATTGAATGTATAGATGAAGTGAGCAATTTGGTATGTTTTGGTTGCCATATATGCATATTATGATTTGGTATGTATTGCTTGTGGGTGAGACCCAAAATAGGTGGCATGTTGGTCTTGCAAGTGACCTATTGTGTCACACGGCCATAGAATACGGGCGTGCCTAGTAATCGTGGGGTAAAAGTCAGTAACTAGCATTAAGAGTACACGGTCATGGCACGGGCGTGCCTACAGGTCGTGTGAGAAATGGCAGTATATGACCTTAAAGGACACGGCCTTAGCACACGGGCGTGCTTGGTAGTCATGTTGGTTTTGGCAGTATATTGCCACAGGGAAGACACACGGGTGTGTCAAGTAGCCGTGGGAGAAGCACGGCCTACTCCCATGGGCGTGTATCCCCTGTATTTAGAAAAGTTTTCATTCTTCCTTGAAACTTTGTATGTGTTTTGAATTAGTCCCGACCCGATTAATAAGCATGTCTAAGGTCTCGATGACCTACTTAAGGGACACTATGATTGATATTGATGAATGGCTATATGATAATTCCATAAATATTTTCGATCTATCAGGTAACGCTTCTAACCCTAATCCGGTGACAGACTCAGGATAGGGGTGTTACATTTGGTTGGTATCAAAGCTACGGTTTAGTCGATTCTCAGACTAACATAGTGTGTCAGAGTCTACCTATACATGCCATAATATTTGAAATGTGATAGTGTGATGAATCTTGACGTATAAATGTGATTTCCGTATAGCAATGGATCTCGAAAGAGCCGTAGCTGACGACATAGAAAGTAATGTGCCTGCTCTCGCGCAAAGGATAGAGCTTTCTGATTCAAGACCGGCTACGAGCGGTCAGGAGGGAGAAGCTAAGCAAGCTTTCTTCCAGATGATGAGTGAGTGGTTCACTCAATTCATGAAAAATAACCCGACTGTTTCGCAACCCCAGCCCTCGGTTAATCCTTCTCAGACTACGGTTGTGCCACTGGTTATGTATCTAAATCTGTTGAACAAGCCTCAGGTTGATAAGATTCGTAAGCATGGGGCTGTAGAATTCTAAGCTATTAATGATAATAATATCGAGAAAGTCGATTCTGAAGCTCATAATGAAAGAAAAAGATCGATAAGTAATTTCTCTCAACCTTTGATGAAGAAATATAGAGATGCAAGCAATAGATTAAATGTTTCAATCAGACATACGAGTAGAGATCGTGTGAGACCAAATGTTGGTCTGGGAACTCAAGCTCAAATTGAATCAAATGATGGAAGTACTAAAAGCAACAAACCTGAGTGTAGACAGTGTGGAAGATGACATGTGGGAAAATGTTGGGGCAAGTACAACAATAGAGTTTGTTATAAATGTGGATCATGAAATCACTTCATTCAAGATTGCCCAACGATGGCGAGTGTTGAAAATGTCAGATCCAAGCAACTCAAGTGTAAGCGTTATAATAAAAGACATTTGGGGAATTGTAGATTGAATAATCAAGCTTGCTTCAGATGTGGATCGTTAGATCATTATATTCGAGACTGCCTAGAGTCTGTTGAACAAGAGATTACTCAGGATCCGAGATTATATAAAGCCCTAGAGAGAAATCGATCTTCCCGAAATACAAGAAATGTCAGTAATAGTTAGAGGCCTACAAGGGATACTGTTGCAAAATTTGAATTTAGAGAGCCATCTAGAACGTATACTACTTGAGCTTGTGAGGAAACCTCATGTTCAGATATTATTACGGGTACGTTTACTCTTTATGATATTTCTGTGATTGCATTGATAGACTTGGTTCTACGCATTTGTATATATGTATGAAATTAGTATTCATCCAGACCTTGCCTGTAGAGTCTACTGAGTTTATTATAAAAGTATCAAACCCTTAGGTAAAAGTGTTTTGGTTGACAAAGCATGAAAGAACTGTCCGTTAATGTTTTGAGATACCTGTTTTCCTACTGATCTGATGCTTTTGCCATTTGATGAGTTTGACATTATTTTGGGTATGGATGGGTTGTTTATGCATGATGCTGTTGTGAATTGTAAAAGAAAGATAATTGATTTGAGGTGCCCAAATGATGAGTTTGTATGAGTTGAGTTTAATGGTTTGAATGGAATGCCTGCTGTGATATCTGTTTTGAAAACTCAAAGTTATGTGAAAAAGGGTTACGAGGCATATTTTACTTATGTGATTAATTTGAAAGTATATGAAAAGAAAGTTGAATTGGTGCCAGTAGCCTATGAGTTCTCTGATGCTTTCCCTGAATAATTGCTGGGATTGCCTTCGATTTGTGAAGTTGAATTTGGTATAGATTTGTTGCCAGGTACGACCCCTATTTCGATAGATTCGTATAGATTGACACCAATGGAATTGAAAGAGTTAAAGTTACTGTTACAAGAATTAACCAACAAAGGGTTTGCAAGACCAAGTTTTTCACCTTAGGTTGTTAGATTTGGTTGATGATAGTTCAGTGTTAGTTGAATTAAAATGCAAAACTGTTTTTTTACCAGATATGTGATGCTCAGAAAGTTGATAATGAAGTGTTAGCGAAATGAGTTCGGTGTGATTCAAATTCTAATTCTGAGCTTTGAGTTGTTGATGATTGATTGAGATTTCGAGATTGTCTATGTTTCGAGAAATCCTGTGTTAATCCAGTTGATTATGAACGAAGTATATAATAGTCATTTAACTGTTCATCCGTGTAGTACAAATATGTATCATGATTTGAAACGACACTACTGGTGGACCGGTATGAAACGAGACATTTTTGACTTTGTTTCAAAATGTTTAGTTTGTCAGCAAGTGAAAGCAAAACATCAAGTTTCGTCTGGGTTGTTACAGCCGATTCTGATTCCTGAAGGGAAATGGGATAGAGTAACTATGAACTTTGTTTCTGGGTTGCCTCTGACTCCGAGAAAGAAGGATGCGATATGGGTCGTAGTTAACCGATTAACTAAATCTACCCATTTTATTTCTGTAAGATCTGATTTCTCACTGGAAAGATTAGCTGAACTTTATATTTCTGAGATTATGAGATTGCACGGGGTACCACTATCCATTGTGTCAGATAGAGATTCGAGATTCACATCGAGGTTCTGGAAGAAATTACAAGAAGCTTTAGGCATGAAATTACATTTCAGTACAGCTTTCCATCCGCAAACAGATGGTCAATCCGAGCAAATCATTCAGATTTTAGAGGATATGTTACGATGCTGTATACTTGAGTTTATTGGTTCGTGGGAACAGTATCTACCGTTGATCGAGTTTACGTATAACAATAGTTTTCAGTCGAGCATCAAAATGGCACCTTATGAAGCTTTGTACGGACGTAAATTTCGTACACCCCTGTATTGGATGAACTCAGTGAGAATAAGTTGCATGGAGTTGATTTGATTAGAGACTCAGACCAGAAGGTGAAACTGATCGAAATTGTTTGAAAGCAGCATCTGATCGTCAGAAGTCTTATGCAGACTTGAAATGAAATGATATAGAATTTGAAATTGGTGACAAGGTATTTATAAAAGTATCTCCGTGGAGGAAAGTACTTCGATTCGGACGTAAAGGCAAACTGAGTCCGAGGTTCATCGAATCATATGAGATCATTGAACGAGTTGGGCTTGTTGCATATAGATTAAAGTTACCGTCTGAGTTAGAAAAGATTCATAATGTGTTTCATGTCTCAATGCTCCGTAGATATCGTTCTGATCCATCACATGTGATTGTCCCATCTGAAATTGAAATTCGATCTGATCTGACATATGAAGAGGAGCCAATCCGTATCTTAGCTCGTGAAGTGAAAGAGTTAAGGAACAAGAAAATTCCATTAGTGAAAGTATTGTGGAATCGACATGGTATTGAAGAGGCAACGTGGGAACCGGAAGATTCAATTAAACAGCAATATCTGACTCTATTTAACGGTAAGATTTTCGGGGACGAAAATCCCTAAGGGGGAAAAATTGTAACAGTCCGGTTTATACCCTAGTCGGAACAGTGGTTTTGAGACCACAAATTTGAGTCTGTATAATATTTTAATATTATATTCTGTGTCGTTGATATGTGACTAAGCATGTCTTAAATTTCTGTAAGTTAATTTATCCGTTTGCGTGTTTAATTTGACAAAAGGATTGAATTGCAGTAATTGTGAAAGTTGCATGCTATTTGTTAAGGTGCCTATATGTTGTGGTTTATTAAAGTTGGAGGCCTTATGTATCAAATTAGACACTATTTTGGTTAGTGGATGGCAATGGTCACAAATGACCTTATATATATATATGTTTTGTTTTATGTTATAAAATGGTAATTATGTCATTTTTGAATTAAAAGGTTTTATGATAAAAAAACAAAGTTTGAAAAAGGACATTATTTCATTCATCCTTTGACCGAATATTAGAAAAAGGAAGAAATGTTTTAGTTCTTTGATTTTCGGCACTTCTAAGCTTGAATTAAAGGTTAGCTTTTGATTCGTTTTTGATAATTTTTATGTTTTTGCAATCGTTGCTTTGAGAGCTACTAAACCCATATCTCAATTTGATGAATTGATGATGTTTGTGTAAAATGCCATTGATGCTATGTTGAGTTTTGTGATGTTTTTTGATGTTAAATGGAAGATTTAAGCTTGATGAACATGTTTTGTTCTTGAAGTTTTGTTGAATTTAGCTAAATAGGGCTAAATTGTGAAAATATTATGTTGGAGGACTAATTTGTGAATTCAATGAAAAATGTGGACTTATATGTGATGTAGGAGTATTCGGCTAAGCATGAGCATGGGTAGATTTTGTGAATTTGATGTTTTGTGAAAAATGGATTAAATTGATAAAATGTGCAAATGTGAGGGCTAAATTGTAAATAGCCCTAAATATGTGTCTTTGGATTGAATTGAATAAACTAGTGAATAAAAGAGTTAATTCTGAATATGTTTTGATCAAGAACCGAGGAAAGCAGACTTAGATCGTGGGAAAGTGAAAATAACCGAGTAGTCGTTTCTGTTCGATAAACCAAATCTAAGGTAAGTCATTATGCAAATAAACGTACTTGTATGATATTATGTTTGTTCATATGTTGAGGTTGATTATGCGTATGGATGAGAAGATAGGTGTTTGTATTCTGAGATAAATCTGTTATAGTGATTAAGTCCGAGAAGCCCTGCATGAACCTAGGAATAGATAGGTATTTGTTCTGTTTATCATGTAAGACCACGTCCGGGACGTTGGCGTTGATTTGAGACTCGTGTAAGACCATGTCTGGGTCGTTGGCAACGATATAAGTTATACGAGTAAGACCCTGTCTGGGACAGTGGCATCGATATCTAAATACGAGTAAGACCCTGTCTAGACAGTGGCATTGATATCTAAATATGAGTGAGACCTTGTCTGGGATAGTGGTATCGATATCTGAATACGAGTAAGACCCTGTATGGGATAGTGGCATCGATACCTGAATATGAGTAAGTCCACATGCGGGACGAAGGGCATCGATACACGAATACGAGTAAGACCACATGCGGGACAGTGGCATCGATATTTGAATACGAGTAAGACCCGATGTCTGGGACAGTGACATCGATATCCGATAAGACCACGTCTGGGACGTTGACATTGTACAATTATTCTGAGTTTTCGGGTATCATATTAGATTCTGAACTATTCAATGAGCAAATCCGAGCTATGAACAATTACGTGAATGAATATTTATTTCAGATATGTTAGGTATATACAATAAATGTGTATAAAAGGTAAGTACCTATATGACTTTGAATTAAAGAAAAGTATGATTGAATATGAGCAGTAGAATAAGATGCAATAGTGTTTAAGAAGGAGTTGTATATATAAACATATGATTCTAGTATGGATGAATGTGGTAATTGGGTCCAAGTATCTGAATCAAAACAATATGTAATAGTTGCTAAGTAAATGTTATGTGTCAATGTACTTTATGCATATATGCTAGGTTTATTTGTATTATGGCTTACTAAGCTTTTGGAAAGCTTACTCTGTGCGTGTTTTTCTATTTTATAGGTCGTCAAAGCTACTGAAGGCTCGCGACCGTCACGGATCGTCATCACACTACTAAAATCATTTTGGTACTTTTTTTAAAAATGTATATAGCTAATTATGGCATGTGTAGGCTAGATAAGTGTATGTGATTATAAGATGATTCTAGCCATATGTTTTGGTTAGTCTTGAGTTGATAAAATGCTTGAATGAATGAGTTATATGAAGCATATATTTTGGTATGCTTTGATACATATCAAATGGTTAAGTTTTGGTTAAGCAAATGGATGATATATGCTTGAAATGATGTAGGATTTAGTTCGTAAGTTAGTATGAATGGAATTGGTATTGAATGTATAGATGAAGTGAGCAATTTGGTATGTTTTAGTTGCCATATATGCATATTATGATTTGGTATGTATTGCTTGTGGGTGAGACCCAAAATGGGTGCCATGTTGGTCTTGCAAGTGACCTATTGTGTCACGTGGCCATGGCACACGGGCGTGCCTAGTAACCGTGGGGTAAAAGTCAGTAACTAGTATTAAGAGTACACGGTTATGGCACGAGCGTGCCTACAGGTCATGTGTGAAATGGCAGTATATAACCTTAAAGGACATGGCCTTAGCACACGGGCATGCTTGGTAGCCGTTTGGCAGTATATAGCCATGGGGAGGACACACGGGTGTGTCAAGTAGCTGTGGGAGAAGCACGGCCTACTCCCACAGGCGTGTTTCCCCTGTATTTAGAAAAATTTTCATTCTTTATTGAAACTTTGTATGTGTTTCGAATTAGTCCCGACCCGGTTAATAAGCATGTCTAAGGTCTCGATGACCTACTTAAGGGACACTATGATTGATATTGATGAATGGCTATATGATAATTCCGTAAATGTTTCCGATCTGTCAGGTAATGCTTCTAACCCTAATCCGGTGACAGACTCGGGATAGGGGTGTTACACTTAGCAGGTACATCCAGTGATGCAGTGCGACGCAAGTGGAACTATGGCAAATCCTGAGTACCCACCCTACCAATCGGGCACAGAAAGTGAACAGATGAACTATATAGGTAATAATTTCATATCTAATAATAACCCTTATAGTAATACTTATAATCCAGGTCGGAGGTGTAACACCCCTTACCCGTAATCCCCGTCGGAATCGGGCATGAGACGTTACCGAACATTTTACCTGATCTCCACTTAGGCTCAACGTGACTACTCTTCTCGAATCTCTTCTACTACTTCACACTCAACCTATGAGATCTCTCGGGACCATATCGGAAGTTTTACGGTCCATAAAATTTCTTTTCATCTAAACAGGTAGTGCACGCCCGTGCTAGATGATATGCACGCCCGTGTGTAGTCACACACGCCCATGTGCTCACACCGTGCCCAAAAACCCCAACATTCTGCCAAAACTCACACGGCTAGGGCACGCCCATGTGAAATGGGGGCACACCCGTGTACCCTAACAACATGCTCGTGTCTTTCACCCGTGGTAAGTTACTGACTAATTTAACACGGCCTGGACACACCTGTGTCTCCTAGCCGTGGGGAGCTACTGACTTGATCCACACGGCCTGGGCACACACCCATGTCCTTACCGTGTGTCTTACACGGTTCATGCACACAGCCGTAGGATTTGCCCGTGGCCTATTCTAATTAGAAATAATAAGGTGAAGGGTTAGCACGGCCTAGACGCACGCCCGTGTGTCTACCCGTGTGGCACATGAAGGCTATTTCCTAGGCTTCTAGCATCCCTATATCATACTCTACATGGGTTTATTCAACAAACTAACAAACCTCTCTTAATCTACATGCACTCACATTGATAACATTGAAATTTCATAAATGACAAAATATACCATCATTATTGGCAATTTACAAAATAAATGTCTTAACAAGAGCCAATACACCTTTGGTCAAAATAACAAAATAATCTAACTAGTCTAGTCCTATACATGCCATATACAAAATCACTAATCTAATTATACCGAAGTAAGCAGATAGTGTGGGTGGTCTTCTAGTTATCGGCGTATCCCGGCTCGACTCTTATGCCCTATAAGACGAGGGAAAAGAAAGGGGGAGTAAGCTTTAAGCTTAGTAAATTTACATGTAAACAACATAACATTTTAGTATGTGCTAAACAATTATATAGCATTACATACTAAACAAGAAACAATCCACATTCAGAATCATGCTTACTCATTTCTTCCATTTCCACATTGCAACCATTTCACAAGCCTAATGTATACATTCATTAACATGTCTCCCTACACTTAGCACCACAATGTCACATAATACAACACGTCACAATCTCTTAATCAACTACTCATATCAAATTACTCGGTGGTTTCACACTTTGCCCACCATCCGCCTTTATTAGGGTGGTATCGCACATAGCCCACCAAAGAGATTAGTTACGGTGGTATCGCACATAGCCCACCAAATGATAAATAGACAATGGTATCGCACATAGCCCATCGTAATTAAATGTTAAGGTGGTATCGCACTTAGCCCACCGTCAAGTATTGATATAACACACTCACAAATCCCTTCTATTTTCCATACTAGAATTATTCATGTTATCAATTATGCTATGCACTAATTAACAACCATAATGTGCATGTAAAATGCATCATTTACACGTAAACTTACCTCGATGCAAAACGTGTTAGCTAGCGATTCACTCGATCACCTTGCCTTTCCCACGGTCAAGGTTGATTCCGCGCTCTTCTTGATCTATAACAATGAAATTCATTCGTTTAGATCATTCTATGATCAACTCTACACTTGGGCAAAAATTACCATTTTGCCCTTGTACATTGGCAAAATTACGATTTTGCCCCTAGGCTCGTAATTTGTTTTTCATCACATTTTCTCAATAAAAAAGCATAGATGAACATTTATGTCTCTTACAACTACTCACCATTTCAACTATTTCATGCATTTATGACACAAACTAAATCTTTGCATTTAAGTCTTATTTAGGTGTTTTCGTGCTAACACATTTCACAAAAGTTGTTTCTCACCTCCCTAACATTCATTTTCTTCCATGAAAACTCAGCTAACAACATAAATACTCTCATGGAAAGTCCCTAGACTTTCAACGATATCTCAAATTAGTCCCCTCATTAGCTAGCTTAAGCTTTGGGGACTCCAAAAACACAAAAATCATCAATTAAAACCACCTAAATCACTTACTAGCAAAGAGATGGCTTGGCTGAAAGTTTGAACTCCCAAATGCCCTATTTCCTTTTCAAATTTTCAGTAGAAAGAGATGAATGAATAGTAAAAGGTAATAGTTTTTCTCTTCCTTTTATTTTATTCATCTTTTCTCAAAGAGATGAATGAATAGTGAAAGATGATAGTTTTTCTCTTCCCTTTATTTTATTCATCTTTTCTCACCTAACTCATCCAATTTTGACCAAAAAAATTAAATGCTCTTGTCTCCCCTATGCACATGGCCGGCCATCACTAGGTAAATAGCCTAATTGCACTTGAAAATCCTCCAAGTTTACATTTTATAGCTATTAGTACCCCCACCTTACAAAATAGAACTTTCGCACTTTATGCGATTTAGTCCTTTTTCACAATTAAGTACTCTATTGCTAAAATTAAAGCACCAAAATTTCCATATAGCCATATATTAATACCAAACAATACTAAAACAATTCCCTCAACCTCAAATTAGAGGTCCTGAGACCACTGTTTCGACTATCCTCAAAATCGGGATGTTACAACTCTCCCCCCTTTTTGGGATTTTCGTCCTCGAAAATATTACCGGTAAAGAGGTTTGGATATTGCTCTCTCATGGCTTCTTCCGGTTTCCACGTAGTTTCTTCTGCACCGTGATTTTTCCACAACACTTTTACTAAGGCTATATCCTTATTCCTCAGCTGTTTCACTTCTCGAGCCAAGATTTTAATCGGTTCTTCCTCATATGTCATGTCCGGTTGTATCTCAACTTCCGTGGGAGAAACCACATTCGAGGGATCAGAATGATAACGCCTTAGCATTGATACATGGAACACATTGTGAATTTTCTATAACTCTACCGGGAAAGCCAACCGATATGCCACTGGCCCAATCCTTTCGGTAATTTCGTACGGCCCTATGAATCTCAGACTTAATTTACCCGTTCAACCAAATCTCAATATTTTCTTCAACGGTGACACTTTCAAAAATACTTTGTCATCCACTTGAAACTCAATTTCTTTTCTTTTCAAGTCCGCATACGCTTTTTTGATGCAAGCGACTTTCGGACTATCCTAATCATTTTCATTTTTACTCAATTTCTTTAACTAAATCAATCCCATGGATTTGCTTCTCACCCAACTCGGTCCAATACAAAGGAGTCCGACACTTATGACCATATAAGGCCTCATACGGTGCCATCCGTATGCTCGATTGATAACTATTGTTGTAAGCGAATTCGACCAAAGGTAGGTATCTTTCCCAACTACCTTCGAATTCTAACACACAGCATCAGAGCATATCTTCAAGAACTTGGATTACTCTCTTAGACTGACCATCAGTTTGAGGATGAAAAGCAGTACTAAAATTCAACCTTGTACCTAAGGCCTCTTGTAACTTCTTCTAAAACCTCGAAGTAAATCTCGGGTCTCTATCCGAGATAATAGATATAGGCACTCCATGTAATCTTACTACCTCTGTAATATACAACTCGGCTAACTTCTCTAGTGAATAATCAATACGTACTAGTATAAAGTGAGTCGACTTCATTAACCTATCAACGATAACCCATACAGCATCTTTCTTTTTTGGTGTCGAAGGCAACCTTGTCACGAAGTCCATAGTGATCCGATCCCACTTCCACTCGGGAACCATCACTGGTAGAAGTAATCCTGAAGGCACCTGATGCTCAGCTTTCACTTATTGACAAATCAGACATCCTGTTACATACTCCGAGATGTCTCTTTTCATTCCTGGCCACCATTAGAATTTTTTCAAATCATTGTACATTTTCAGATTTGCCGGGTGTCTTGACAAATGACTATTATGTGCTTCTTGTAAAATTTCTGATTAACTCATCATCTTTAGGTACACAAATTCTATCATGGAACATTAAACAACCATTTGAACTTACCCAAAATTTAGAATCAGCTCCTGACTCACACTTAGCTCTTTTAGCTAACATCTCATTATCATTCCCTTGAGCTTCACATATTTGTTGGACAAATAGTGGCCTAGCTCTCAACTCAGCCAGTATAGCACCATCATTGGACAATGACAAACTCGTGCTCATAGTTCTCAAAGCATACAAAAATTTTCTACTTAAGGCATCTGCAACTATATTTGCTTTCCCCGGGTGGTAATCAATCACTAACTCGTAGTCTTTCAATAATGCAAGCCATCGTTGGTGCTGTAAATTTAACTCTTTTTGATTCATCAAGTACCTCAAACTCTTATGATCCGTAAAAATTTGACACTTCTCACTATATAAATAATGTCGCCAAATCTTTAACGCGAAACGATTGCAGCCAACTCTAGGCCATGAGTCGGATAATTCTTCTCATGTGGTTTTAGCTGTCTCGAGGTGTAAGCGACCACCTTACCCTCTTGCATCAACACACAACCGAGACCATTTAAGGACGCATCACTGTAGACCACAAACTCCTTTCCTGACTCAGGCTGTACCAAAATCGGTGCTTCCTTCAACAACATTTTCAATCTCTCAAAACTCTATTGGCATTTTTCAGTCCATTCAAACTTAACATCCTTCTGCAATAATTTCGTCATCAGAGTAGCAATCATAGAAAATCCCTCTACGAACCGCCTATAATACCCCGCCAAACCTAGAAAGCTTCTGACTTCTGACACGTTCCTCAGCGGTTTCCACTCTACAATAGCCGAGATCTTTCCCGGATCAACTCTAATGCCTTCCCCTGACACAACATGTCCTAGGAATCCAACCTCTCGGAGCCAAAACTCGCTCTTGCTAAATTTAGCATATAATTGCTTGTCTCTCAAGGTCTGCAAGATAATTCTCAAATGCTTTGCATGATCACACTCATCTCAAGAGTAGACCAATATTCATCGATAAAAACAACTACGAACTTGTCCAAATACGATCAGAAGATACGGTTCATTAAGTCTATAAAAATTGCAGGATCATTCGTTAAACCGAACAGCATGACTAGAAACTCATAATGGCCATATCTCATCCTAAATGCTATTTTCGGCACCTCTTGTTCCTTAATTCTCAGCTGATAATATCCGGATCTCAAATCAATCTTGAAGAACACCATATCTCCCTTCAGTTGATCAAATAGATCATCTATCCTCGGTAAAGGATACCTATTTTTCACTGTCACCTTGTTGAGCTATCTGTAGTCTATACACAATCTCATCGATCCATCTTTCTTTTTCACAAATAATACCGGAGCACCCCACGGTGAAAAGCTTGGTCTTGCAAAACCCTTATCCGTCAACTCTTGCAACTGGACCTTCAGTTCTTTCAACTCCAACGGTGCTATCCTATACGGGGTGATGGAAATAGGTGCCGTTCCTGGAACTAACTCAATTCCGAACTCAACCTCTCTGATTGGAGGTAGTCCAGGTAACTCTTCTGGGAATACATCCGGATACTCACATACAACCGGCACGGTTTCAATCTTTGCCTCAGACTCTTGACTATTCAGTACAAAGGCAATATACGACTTCCATCCTTTTCTCAAATATTTCTCAGCTACCATGGAAGAAATCATCACCGGTAGGTTATCTAACTCACTTGATTCAACCCGAATAACATCTCCATTTTCACACTTCAATTCAATAAATTTACTACCACAATTCACTAAAATGCTATGGGCAGTCAACCAATCCATACCAAGAATCAAGTCAAACTCATCAAACGGTAGCAACATAAAGTTTACCGAAAATAATGACCTCTAACTGTCAAAGGACAGTTTCTACACACCTTATCAACTAACACCTGTTTTCCTAGGGGGTTTGATACTTTTATCACAAATTCAGTAGACTCAATAGTCATATTCAAACTAATTGCCAATCCCATACAAATATAAGAATGGGTCGACCCCGGGTCAATGAAAGCAATAACAGAGGTGTCATAGAGAGAAAATGTACCCGTTATTACGTCCGGCGATGATGCCTCCTCTCGAGCGCGAACAACATAGGTTCTTGTTGGCACCCGACCCTCTGACCTCATAATAGTGTCTCGTGATACACCTCTACCACTAGTCCCAGCTCTTGGGTTCTTTTGTGGCCTACCTCTAAAAGATGCACTGCTTGATCTTACCTCCTACTTCTTTTCCTTGTCATCTCTTTCAGGACAGTTTCAAATGAAATGGTCGGAGGATCCATATTTGTAGCAATTACGATTGTTTCCCCAACACTCCTTAGTGTGATGGTCTGCCACAACTTGGGCACTCTAGCTTGGACTTTGGATGCCCACACTTGCCATTGAGGTGGCCTAAACTCTTGAACCCGAATACATATTACCTTGATCTCTCTGCGAATACCCAATTTACGTAGTCATCCGAGGGTTCCCTTCTCTAGACCTCTTCGATTGAGATTGGTATGACTTGCTCATCGGCCTCTTTCTCGCATCACAAGCCTCACTCAGGGCTTTCCTCTTTTCCTTACCCAATTCTTCGGCCTTACTAGCCCAATCCACTAGTATCACAAATTTTTTTAGCTCTAAGATCCCAACTAAAGGTTTGATGTCTTCATTTAACACATCTTCAAACCTCTTGCATAGAGTAGGTTCCGTGGATACACATTCCTGTGCGTACTTACTGAGCCAAACAAATTCGCGTTCATATTCCGCCACAGTCATTTTTCCTTGCTTTAACTCAAGAAATTCCTTCCGCTTCTGGTCTATAAACCTTTGACTTATATACTTCTTTCGGAACTCTTCCAAGAAAAATTCCCACGTTACCCTCTCTTTGGGAACTACTAATGTCAATGTTTTCCACCAATAGTGTACCGAGTCCCTTAGCAAAGATACAGCGCATTTCAAACCCTCATTTGCTGTACATGAGAGTTCATCAAAAACCCTCATTGAGTTCTCAAGCCAGAACTCTGCCCGTTCAGGGTCATCATCTTTGTTAACTTAAAAATCTTTAGCCCATTGCTTCTGAATTTTATCTACCGGGGGCTTATTTATCCTTACTATTTCTACACCTTGGGGAGCCATAGGAACTAGCTGAGGTATAGGAGGAGGTGGAGGAGGTTGAGCATTGGGATTAGCTCGTACATACTCGGTGTACAAATTGCTCATCATTTGGAGAAAGGCTTCTCGAGCCTCTTCTCCTTGATCCCCAGTCTCAGGTTCACTTTGCACAGGCGCAGTCCCTTGTGCAAGAGCCGGCGCATTACTAGCTGCATCATCAGTAGTCGATTGATCGAATCCATATACTACATAAAACAAATTTTTAAAATCATCAGAAGCCACCACACTATCATTATACGCTTATGGCATATATAGCTAGACTCCCACACACGCTATGGTAGTCCTAGAAACGACTAAACCATAACTCTGATACCACTAAATGTAACACCCCTTACCCATAATCCCTGCCGGAATCGGGCACGAGATGTTACCGAACATTTTACCTTATTGCCACTTAGGCTTAACATGACTACTCTTCCGAATCGCTTCTACTACTTCACACTCAACCTATGAGATCTCTCGGGACCATATTGGAAGTTTTACGGTCCATAAAATTTCTTTTCATCTAAACAGGGAGTGCACGCCCGTGTTAGATGATACACACCCGTGTGTAGTCACACATGCCCATGTGCTTACACCGTGCCCAAAAACCCCAGCATTTTGCCAAAACTCACAGGCTAGGGCACGCCTATGTGAAATGGGGGCACGCCCGTGTACCTTAACAACATGCCCGTGTCTTTCGCCCGTGGGAAGTTACAACTAATTTAACACGACCTGGACACACCCGTGTCTCCTAGCCATGGGGAGCTACTGACTTGATCCACAAAGCTTGGGCACACTCCCATGTCTCTACCGTGTGTCTTACACGGTTTATGCACATGACCGTGGGATTTTCCTGTGGCCTATTCTAATTAGAATAATAAGGTGCAGGGTTAGCACGGCCTAGACACATGCTCGTGTGTCTACCCGTGTGGCACATGAAGGCTATTTGCCAGGCTCTAGCATCCCTATATCATACTATACATGGGTTTATTCAACAAACTAACAAACCTCTCTTAATCTATATGCACTCACATTGATAACATTGATTTCATAAATGATAAAATATGCCATCATTCTTGGCAATTTACAAAATAAATGTCTTAACAAGAGCCAATACACCTTTGGTCAAAATAACAAAATAATCTAACTAGTCTAGTCCTATACATGCCATATACAAAATCACTAATCTAATTATACCAAAGTAAGCAGATAGTGTGGGCGGTCTTCTAGTTATCGGTGTATCCTGGCTCGGCTCTTAAGCCCTATAAGACAAGGGAAAAGAAAGGAGGAGTAAGCTTTAAGCTTAGTAAGTTTACATGTAAACAACATAACATTTTAGTATGTGCTAAACAATTATATAGCATTACATACTAAACAAGAAACAATCCACATTCAGAATCATGCTTACTCATTTCTTCCATTTCCACATTGCAACCATTTCACAAACCTAATGTATACATTCATTAACATGTCTCCCTGCACTTAGCACCACAATGTCACATAATACAACACGTCACAATCTCTTAATCAACTATTCATATCAAATTACTCGGCGGTTTCACACTTAGCCCACCATCCGGCTTTATTAGGGTGGTATCGCACATAGCCCACCAAAGAGATTAGTTACGGTGGTATTGCACATAGCCCACCAAATGATAAATAGACGATGGTATCGCACATAGCCCATCGTAATTAAATGTTAAGGTGGTATAGCACTTAGCCCACCGTCTAGTGTTGATATAACACACTCACAAATCCCTTCCATTTTCCATACTAGAATTATTCATGTTATCAATTATGCTATGCACTGATTAACAACCATAATGTGCATGTAAAATGCATCGTTTACACGTAAACTTACCTCGATGCAAAAACGTGTTAGCTAGCGATTCACTTGATCACCTTGCCTTTCCCACAGTCAAGGTTGATTCTGTGCTCTTCTTGGTCTATAACAATGAAATTCATTCGTTTAGATCATTCTATGATCATAATACATCAAACTCTACACTTGGGCAAAAATTACCATTTTACCCTTGTACATTGGCAAAATTACAATTTTTCCCTAGGCTCGTAATTTATTTTTCATCACATTTTCTCAATAAACAAGCATAGATGAACATTTATTTCTCTTACAACTACTCACCATTTCAACTATTTCATGCATTTATGACACAAACTAAATATTTGCATTCAAGTCCTATTTAGGTGTTTTTAAGCTAACACCTTTCACAAAAGTTGTTTCTCACCTCCCTAACATTAATTTTCTTCCATGAAAACTCAGCTAACAACATAAATACTCTCATGGCAAGTCCCTAGACTTTCAACCATATCTCAAATTAGTCCCCTCATTAGCTAGCTTAAGCTTTAGGGACTCAAAAAAACACAAAAATCATCAATTAAAACCACCAAAATCACTTACTAGCAAAGAGATGGCTTGGCTGAAAGTTTGAACTCCCAAATTCCCTATTTCCTCTTCAAATTTTCGGTAGAAAGAGATGAATAAATAGTAAAAGATGATAGTTCTTCTCTTCCCTTTATTTTATTCATCTTTTCTCACCTAACTCATCCAATTTTGACCAAAATTAAATGGTCTTGTCTCCCCTATGCACATGGCCGGCCATCACTAGGTAAATGGCCTAATTGCACTTTAAAATCCTCCAAATTTACATTTTATAGCTATTAGGTACCCCCACCTTATAAAATAGAACTTTTGCACTTTATACGATTTAGTCCTTCTTCACAATTAAGTACACTATTGCTAAAATTAAAGCACCAAAATTTCCATATAGCCATATATTAATACCATAACACATAAAATAATACTAAAATAATTTCCTCAGTGGTCTCGAGACCACTATTTCGACTAGCCCCAAAATCGAGCTGTTACAGGAGGAACTACCCAAACTTTTCATGGGGAGGTCAAGGAAATCAAGGAAATCAAAGGCAACAACCTCCTCAAAATTTCCAAAATCAGCCATATCCAAAAGAAAAGAAGCTGAACCTCGAAGAGATATTGATAAAATTCATGGCATCCACAGAAAATCGTCTCCAAAACACTGAGGCAACACTTAAAAACCAATAAACATCGATTGAAGGAATCAAGAACCAAGTTGGGGAACTTACTAAGTTAGTCGAGGAAGTTACAAAGTTAGTTGGACAACTTGCAAAGTTAATGTCCAAACGACAGCAAGGGCGTCTACCAAGCAACACTGAGATTAATCCAAAGGAGCAAATCCAAGTCATAACAGCTCAGGAAAATGTCGGGTTGGATAAACCAAATTTAATACAATAAAGCAAGGTAGAAGAAGGTAAAGTTGAGGTAACATAAGAAAAGCCAAAACCTGTAATCAAAGAGTATCAACCTCGCATACCTTATCTCGAAGCGTTGAAGAGAGACGATACAGAGGAACAGTTCGGTAAGTTTCTTAAACTTTTAAAAATATTACGTATTAACTTACCGCTTCTTGAAGCTCTTTCACTGATGCCAGACTCGAGGAAATTTTTAAATAACTCTTGGCGAACAAGCGTAAGTTAGACGAAGAGTCACATGTGCACCTAAACGCAATGTGCTTAGAAATTCTACAAAATAGACCACCACGAAAGCTAAAAGATCCAGGGAGTTTTACAATTCCATGTTTAATTGGTAGACTAATTGTTGATAATGCTTTAGCTGATTTAGGGGCAAGTGTAAATGTCATGCCTTATAAAATGTTTAAACAACTAGGTCTAGGGAAACCCAAACAAACTAGGACTTTTAGGGGTATTATTGGAGATGTTCTCGTAAAAATTGATAAATTTATTTTCCCAGTAGATTTTGTTGTCTTAGACATGGATGAGGATAATTCGATTCCTTTAATTTTAAGAAGACCCTTTTTAGCAATTGCCAAGACTAAAATTGATGTTGGCATAGGAGAACTCATTCTTCGTGTAGGTGACAAATCGATCAGTCTACAAGATCTTAACTCGACCAAGACATCAATTGATGAAGGTGAGAAAGTAAAATCTGTCGATGACCAACTTGTTCACCTTTCACCACAGCATCTACCACAAAGCCGCAGACCTGAGCCGGATCATAGACCTTGTGCAAATAAAGAAAAACTATATAAAGAACGAAGCTTTAAGGTCGATGAACCAGACGAGTGGAAAACACACTTCAAAGAAGAACCGGAACCACCTGAAGTAAAATCAAAGGAGCCCCTAGAAGAGCTCGTAGAAATATCAAATCACTTCAAAATAGAAGATAATGTATGGATAAACAAAGTAGATCCTCGAATCATCCCATCAGACCCAAATACAACTGAAGGAATCCCTCTTGAGGTACGCAATATCATCCCATACATCCCATACAGAACAGTCGAGGTAAGCAATCCAACATTCGACACTTTTAAGGTAAACGCTTCTCGACTTAAACTTTATCATGAAAATAAAACTGACAGCATGAGGAAGATGTTCAAACCTTCAAACCACCATGATTATACAAATAAAGGGAAAGTCTAGCTTAAGACTTTAAATGAGCGCTTCTTGAGAGGTAACCCGAGTACTAACCTTAAGTACTTTACATTTTTTTATGTTCTTAATTTTATTCTCTTTTCTTCTTTCTGAATGCCTAGTTGTAAACTAACCAAAAGCGCAGATTCCTAGGTCACACGGCCTTGCACATGGCCGTGGCTGTGGCTGTGGCCATGTGGAACTCCAAAATCTCTGTACTAATAATGGCAAAAGAGGTACAAGTTAGAGATAATCAAATCTTTGAGTCACGGACTCCAACCACCACTCCACGGGTACCGACAGAACACGACGGCTGTGGGACGGGACCGTGGTCGACACTGACTTCTCAAAAACGAGCGTGGCAATCTGTAAAATGGGCGTGGGTGAACCAACACGCATAGACACAGGACCGTGCGAGGTGGCCATATGAAATAACACACCCACGGTATACGGGCGTGGGTAGAATTAAACCCCAAAACTCTATTTAAACCTAACCTTCCTCTTCCCTTTCTCCTCACCAACTCCCTATCTTCTTCCTTCCTTCTTTTTCTCAAATTTCTCTCCTCTAACAAGTCTCTAAACTCTTGAGCCTACACATATCCATGTCAATGAAGCGAAAAAGCCAAGCATAATCTCCCAGAGGGAGATCGATCTACATAAGTTCATGCCGGACGCTTCAACCCTTTAACATGCCAAGGGTCTTTGAGACCTTTTCGGTTCTATTTTTCTTTTCTCTTTTGCTTCAATTTCTTTATCTTTACTTTTTTCTGCTTAATTTAGTTTATATTACTTTAGTTTCTTAGTTTTAGGTTCTAAAAGCTGCTAGGGAATCACACCGGAACCATGACCACCGGCTCAACACAGCCTTAGAAATCACACCCACCTCGCGAACCATCCAACAATAAGGACTCCTCAGTCCATTTACCTATTCTTATAAGTTTATTTTCCTTTTTATTTTCCTTCACTTTAGCTTACTTTTCTTTAAAAATTTATTTCATATATTTTGAATCTTTATTATTAATTCATGGCTAATCCATCACGAGTTTCCCAATTTCTTCATCTAGCACAGAGACTGTTGGCATCCACCACAGCACCACCGCCTCTTCCTCCAAATTGGGCTGGGAATAGTGATCCCAGAAAAAATTTAGGAAGTTTCACTTCTCCCCTTCTCTTTTGATTTCAGTATCACATGGTTATTTATCTATCTTTGTACATTGAGGGTGATGTACATCTTAAGTGTGGGGGGTAAAAGTGCCTAACTTTTTGTATTATTCTTAAATCCCTGAATTATATGTAGTTCTTAAGTAATTTTCTTATATTACTAATTAGGATGAAATTTCTGATGATTTATGATTCTTATTGATATGTTTTTGAGTAATTCACAATTAATTTGCATTGATGATTTATACTTTAAGATACTAGAGAATCAAGCATGATAAGTCTATTTTTCAAAAATAAAAAATTTTCTAGGTTCTCGAACTGAATTTGAATATTACCTTGAAGTTTGAAATTTACAGGGATTGATGTCAAATACCCATAATTTTTGTGAGAATTGAGCTTTATAGAGCATATATTCTTTTTCATGCTCACTTTATTGATTATGAGTGTATCAACACTGAATTGTTACTCTAGAACTTACCTCGATTATACATGTCAAGACCACATTTTTGATTTGATATACTGAGATGATAAAGGCACCTAGGTTTTAACCCATTCACTCCACTAAAAAGCCTACCTTCACAATTAACCCCTAGTGAACCTTGTTGATCCTAACAACCCTTTTTATTGATTCACCCAATAAAATTAACCCAAAACCCCGCTCGTATTTGTTATTACCATTCCTTTGACTACCCTTCTATCGAGAATTGATTTGATCAGTTGCCTAAATACTTTATTTCAGTTGATAAAGTTCTTTCTTATATTATGTATTTATTGATTTGTTCTTAAAAAAAATGAAGTACATTCATTATTAGTTCTATGTTCTAAGAGCTTGTACGTTTAAATTCAGCATCTTGAAGAAGAAGCTCGTATTATTAGTATTTTAAATTTTCATGTGATGTAATTATTCAGGTTATTAGTTCATTTTTCTAAAGTTAGGTAACTCGTCAATTCAATCTCGATTTTAACCCTCTAATTTAGCCTTTTTCCACACCTTTAACCTAAGGCCCATTACAACCCTATTAAAGACCTTTTGATTTGTGTATCATCTCATATTACAGTGGTGGAGATTTGATTTTCAGGCAAGCCTATGGGATTAACTTTTCAGGTTCGACTTATGAGTGCTTTTTCCTGAACCTTAAACACTTTGAGTGCTTTGAGTGAATCTTTAGTGAGGATGTCAGTCCTTGTCGGTTTTGAATCAGAGGTAATTATTTAGATAAAGGGAGACACCTATGTTTTCGAGCTACAAAATATATGACTTAGAATTGTTTGAATCTTTAGGAGTCTTTAAGTTAAATTATCCATGTATGAATTGTCTATGAATTATGATGAGGAATTGTTAACGAGAATTATGAATTGTGGAAAGTTCGTTTTAATTGTAAGTTGAGAATTTTGCTTGAGGACAAGCAAAAGCTTAAGTGTAGGGGTATTTGATAAACCGTAAAAGTAACATATTTTAATCCCAAATTTAGCATACTTTTGGATGATTTATTCCCTGAATGGTGTAAAAAGGTGCTCTTAATCCTTTCTTTTCATGTTTTATACTCAGGAAAGCACCGAGGGACGAAAAGAACAAGAAACGGACCTAAAACGGACCAAATGGGCCATATCACGAAATAGGCATGGCCCAAACTTAAGCCTACACGGCTATGCCTCTTAAGAGAAGTTCGAACACAGCCTGATCACGATTCACATGGCCATACCTCATCAATAGGCTCGCACACGGCCTGGCCACGAAACACACAGGCGTGTGCCCTAGGGCATTTCCCTGCCGTAGAAAGAGAAATTCTATTCGGAATAGGATACTTAGAGGCAAAAAATACATTTCAAAGCCTATTCAAACACCCTAGTAGGAATTCTACTTGAATTGGGATATGTAGGGGCCAAGTAAAGCATCTCAAAGTCTATATAAGCACCCCAGAGGGCAACTAAAGCAGGGAGTTCGGTAGAAGCCTTCTGCCAGAGCTAGCGGCAGCTAGGCCAAGGAGCCGAGCCAGAAGTGTCAATTTGTGGGAATCACTTGAAGATAGCCAGTTGATCTATCTCAAGAAGCGAAATTATACTCAAGACGGCGGATCTCTCCTTCAATTCCTTCAAGGAGTTTTAATGATTTCTTATGTTTTGTTTTATCTTTTCTTCTGAGTTGTTTTCTTTTATTGTTATGAACTAAACCCTTCAGATACCTGAAGGGGATGAAACCTAAGACGGATCTTGTTATTGTTTTCTGGACTATATGATAAATACTTGATTTGTTCTTAATTATGTGTGCTTAATTCTTGTGTTAATATTTTCGGGATATTGATTCAAGTTGAATGTGCTTAGGTGGTGGAGAAAAAGTCCCTACCTAAGAGTAGATCTAGCATAATTAAGCGGAGTTGATCGTGCGCCTAGAGATAGGGTGACGAGATTTTGCCAGATTAGGGTGAAACCTAATATGGGAGTTCATAGATCGAGTTAATGCAATTCTAGGGGTTTTAATTAGAAAGAGATTTCAATTAATCAACCTAGGGTTAGACGTTATTCGACTCGAGAGAGGGTTTAATATAAATTAGGGAATCTTATGGATCAAGTCAAGTGAATAAATCTTCTAGTTTAGTGTTAGATAACAAGTGAAGTCTAGGTGGATTCTTCCTAAGGGTATCATCTTAATCAACTGAGTTTTCCCAAAATTTATTTCCCCAATTCATCTTTTTTGTCTTTGTGTCTTTAGCTTAGTAGTTAGTTAATTTAGATTAAACAACCAATCACTTAATATTTAGGCTAAATAATGTACTTTTAGTTCCTTTGGGTTTGACAATCCGGTCTTGCCTAAGCTATACTACTGTTCGATAGGTGCACTTGCCTTAAGTCGTTTTCAGAGTTAGTTTCCAAGTTTGATCATTCTCTTTATAAATTTTAAAACTCGACTAAACAACGATCAACATCTGTGAAGTCCACTCTTGGCATTTAACTGTAACCCTTTGCAACAAGCCTTGCCTTATATTAGGGTTCTTCAACTCTTGGAGTCCCTTATTTCTTTTTAAACACCTATTTATAATGAACAACCTTTTTACCTTTAGGAAGTTTCACAAGATCCCATGTTCTATTTTTGTCGAGTGATTCAATCTCCTCTTGCATAGCAAACATCCACTTTTCTAAGTCTTCACAACTAACCGCCTCAGAATAATTAGATGGCTCTTGGTTTGCATCTATATCTTCAGCCACATTTAAAGCATAAGCAACTAGATCAGCCTCGGCATACTTTTTTGGAGGTTTAATTTCTCTTCTAGTTTTGGTTTTGGCGATAGAGTATTGTGGTAAAGATGCAACTCTATTCTGGATTTTTATACTGGATTGAGGAGTCGACTCTGTTGTAGATTCTCAATTAATCTAATGCTCCACCTGCTTTTGATTTTCTTTATTGGAAGAGTCTTTAAGGGATAAGTTAGGTAACATAGCAGTTTCATCAAAAACAACATCTCTGCTAGTAACAACTTTTATCTTTTCAGGACACCATAACTTATACCCTTTTACACCAGCTTTATAACCAAGAAAAACACATTTAATGGATCTCGATTCCAATTTTCCATTACCAACATAAGCATACGCAGGACACGCAAAGATCTTTAAATCAGAAGAGTCAGCAGGATTACCAGACCATACCTCTTGTGGAGTCTTTTTCTCAATGGCAATGATGGAGATCGGTTGATCAAAAAACATGCAGTAGAGGCTGCTTCGGCCCAAAACGACTTTGATAAGTTGGCCTTTGACAACATACATCGAACCTTCTCCATGATCGTTTTGTTCATTCGTTCTGCAACGCCATTTTACTGTGGAGTATGACAAACTATCAAGTGTCTCACGATCCCTTCTGACTTGCACAATTTATTAAACTCATCAGAATAGAACTCTAAGCCATTGTCTGTACGGAGGTATTTTATTTATTTTCCTGTCTATTTTTCAATCATAGTTTTCCAACACTTAAATACAATAAACACATTGCTTTTCTGCTTCAGGAAGAACATCTAAACTTTTCTGGAAAAATCATCAATAAAAGTTAGCATATAATTAGATCCACCTCTTGAAGGCACTTTGGATGGCCCCCACATATCAGAATGAATATACTCTAGTGTTCCCTTCGTGTTATGGATTCCTCTAATGAATTGAACTCTTTTTTGCTTCCCAAAAACACAGTGTTCAAAGAATTTTAGTTTGCAAATTCCTTGCCCATCAAAAAGTTCTCTTTTGCTCAATTCTGCCAAGCCATTCTCACTCATATGCCGTAGGCGTATATGCCAAAGCTTAGTAATATCATCTGACAAGGAAGAGGAAGCTAGAGCTGCATCACCAGTAATAGTAGAATACTGCAAAACATATAACTTGGCGATTTTTCTCTATCTTTTCATCACAACGAGGGAACCTTTAGAAATCTTCAAAACCCCACTTTCAGCTATGTATCTGTACCTTTTTAAATCAAGAGTACTAAAAAAAATTAAATTTCTCTTCAATTCTAGAACATGTTGTACGTCACTAAGTGTTCTGACAACTCCGTCAAACATCTTAACTTTAATCGTTCCAACACCTGTAATTTTACACGACATTATTTCCCATTAAAACAACATCTTCAGACACTATTTCGTAAGTTGTAAACCAATCTCGATTGGGACTCATTTGGAAGGTGCAGCCCGAATCAAGGATCTGCCCCTCACTCACTTTAGAATTGTTGACAGAAGTGGCTAGAAGTTCACCATCACTGCAATCTTCTACAACATCAACTTCACCAAAATTTTCTGGTTGATTTCCCTTGTGATTCGCAGCATCCCTTTTGATCTTGCTCTATAGCTTATAGCACTCAGATTTAATGTGCCCTTTTTTTTTACAGAAGTTACAAGTTTTACTTATATTTGAAGACTTTGATCTATCCTTAGATTTACTGCGAGGATTCCATTCATATGTCCTTCCATGACCATCATCAACATTCCGATCTTGTCTCCCATGAACAATGAGACCTTTTCCTTAAGAGTCGGGTTTAACTATAAGATGTTTCATCTTACCATATGAGGTCAAAAAATCATAAACCTCATCAACTGTGAGAGGCTCGCGGCTATATAAAATCGTGTCTCTAAATGTTGAATAAGATGGGGGCAATGAACAAAGTAAATGTAACACCCCTAACCCATATCCATCACTGAAATAGGGTTACGAAGCATTACCAATCAAATCACAACATACAACACAAATTTCTCAAACATAAAGCCATTATCATATAAACATCAATCAAACATAATCACATTGTCCCTTATAAGGCTTTACGAGACATTAAAACATGCTTGAAAGAGGTTTGGGACTAAACCAATAACATTTGAAAACTTTGGGAAACTTATAAAATTTTCATGCATAAATGGATCAGACACCCTGCGAACAGGCCGTGTGCCTCACACGGCCACCAGACACGCCTGTTTCATAAGCCGTGTCGAAACAGGGCAAACATACTGACTTGCATCACACGGCCGGAGACACACCCGTGTGCCATGGCCATATGGAATCTAGAGGGTATACTGACTTGGTCACACAACCGACCATACGCCCATATGCCAGCCCGTGTGCCACACACGGCCAGTTGACACGCCTTTGTGCCTAAGCTGTGTAACTCACTGACTTCTTTAATTAAGTTACAATAGACACATGGTCGAGTCACATCGTGTGCTCAACCGTGCGGGGTGAAATTAGGCTTGTTTAAGCCACATTTCTCACCCTCCTCAAGCATACCTAAACCACATCAATATGTCATAACCTTCATTTTTTTCAGTTATCTTCCATATATATGTTCTCACCATATTATCATCTAATTCATGCCACAAAATATACCAATTCATCATCAATATACCATACCAAACATGCCAAAACACAAGGCTATATATATACATCATATATCACTTATAAAACTTATGAATTAAGCCAACTTAAATGGCCAAATACACATCAACATTACATCATATGCAAGCCAAACTCACATTCAACATTACCAAACACATTTCCACATAACTCAAGCCTATACATGCTATATAACCAAGTCACAAGTGTATAAATACCGAAATCAAAAATCGGATAGTGTAATGCAATCTCCGCCGACTTCCAACCCGAGTGAACGTCCGAATCACTATAAAACAAAGAAAAATAACACAAAGTAAGCCATAAAGCTTAGTAAGCTTGTATGATATTAAACTTATCTTATTGAATATGCACATATTAAGCATTTACATATATTATAAGATAAATTCATTTGATTTCACCTTTATACCATAATTCCAATTAGATAATTAACAAAGCTTCACAAGTTTATTTATTTCTATGCTCATACGAATCAAAAACATTTTTATCAATTCTATCACATTTACATATACAAAATCAACTAACTATATAACTTCATTCAAACCAACATTCCTCACATTTTCTTTAGCCAAGGTGAATCATGTTAATTATCATCAAGTAACATTATTTTGCACGTTATATACCTTATGTATATATAATTAAAACAAACATAACTCATGCCTCATTTAACATCCAATTTATACCTCTATATAGCCAAATGAACCCATTTTGGCATAAAATATATTTATATACAATTCTTTCTCATTTCATATACATGATACAATATGAACTCACCACTTTCATTCGATTCTCACATAAGTTTTATACGTACCTGTATTACATATTTCAATCGTACTTTCATTCTTGTCTTGATTATGCCCATCGAACCATTCAGAATCGCTAAGGATACTTGGAAATCTTGTATAACTCATACAATGCCATATCCCAGATATGGTCTTACATGTTATCATATATCGATGCCAATAGCCCAGCTATGGTCTTACACGAATCTCATATCGATGCCAATGTCCCAGACATGCTCTTACACGAATCTTATATCGATGCCAATGTCCCGGACATTGTCTTACACAAATCTCATATCTCGGTAATCCTAATGTCATGCATTTATATCCTGAGCTATTCCTAAGGTTCGTACGGGACTTAGGACGTCGTAACTCTATCGATTCATGCTCGTACTCATCCATTCAACATTCAATTCAATTCAATGATAAATAAAAATTTATAGCACAGTTTAAGAACGTTATTTAACATATGAACTTACATCAATCGTTAAAATGACGGAACAGATCGACTAGTTCGATGCTTTATCTTTTCCTCTATTTAGACCTGTATTTCGCTTTATCAATCTAGTTATAATGAAAATCAGCTTATTTAATAATATCTCTATTCAATTTAATCCAAAATTTACTTTGCAGTATGTTTACACTTTTGCCCCCATAATTTTTTATTTTTGCAATTTAGTCCTTATCACATAAAATCACAATTTCATGAAATTAAACACAAACCCAAGCTAGCCAAATTTTCCATATATTACTATCAGCCCATATTTTCAATTTATTTTAAAATTTAACCACTAAATTTTCATATTTCACAATTTAATCCAAAATTGACATTTTTACCAAAATTCACTTTACAAAACTTTTACATCTAACAACAATGATTTATTTTCCATCACCAACTAACAAAATACTCATGCATTCAACAATGGCAACATTCAAATAATTTAACAATTTTGAAATCAAAGATACAGGCTAGCTAGAATACGAAGTAACGATCTCAAAAAAGTATAAATTATTAAAAATCGAGTTGAAAACACATACCAATTAAGTCATGCAAGTGCCAAATTTTCAAAGGCTTCAGTGATGTTCTTTTCTTATTTCACTTTCGGTGGAAGATGATGAGAAATAAGCATGAAATTGTCTTTATTTTATTTAATTTAACTTATTACACTAATTACCATTTTGCCATTTGTTATAAACATTAAAATTTTACCAAAATATGCACATAACCGTCCACTTACAATATAAAAGGGCTAATTACAACATAAATCCCCAACTACTTTATCTCTTAGCCATTTAATGCATTTGAACTATAGAACTCACATTTTTTCACTTTACACGATTTAATCCTTTTTATCAAATTAGACACTCAAACGATAAAATTTCTTTACGAAAATTTCATACAACTCTAATATCATGCTGCAAATATTAAAGTAATAATAAAATAAATTTTTTGATGTCAAATTTGTGGTCCCGTAATCACTGTTCCTATTTAGCTAAAAATAGGCTGTTACATTAAAACCAACCCTAGATCTTCCTTATCATACTGAACCTCCATGGCCTCCAAGTTTGAGAGAATTTATTTAAACACTATTAAGAGTTCATGCACAAATGCACCTTTCTCAAAATGATGAGCATAAAGACGCTGCTTCATATGCAACTTGCTGGTTAGAGTTTTTGACATACATATTTGTTCCAACTTCTTCCATAATGTAACAGCAGTCTTCTCCTTCATCACATCCTGCAAAATTTCGTTAGACAAATGCAGATGTAATTGTGTTAACACCTTTCGATCCTTACACTTATTCTCTTCATCCGTTAATGTTGAAGGCATCTTATCTATCCCTAGCAGGGCATCCTCTAGATCTATCTGCGCAAGAACTATCTGCATCTTAATCTGCCACAATGCAAATCTAGTGTTGCGATCCAACAACGAAATTTCATACCTCAAAGATGCCATTACCATGATCGAGATGAATAAGACGGAAGCTCTGATACCAATTTGTAAAAATAGAATGTTGGTAATGACATTATATTGTAAAGAAAAAGAGAAATAAAAAAAAGAACACACAGATTTTTACGTGGAAACCCTTTCGAGAAAAAAAACCACGGGCAAAGGAGAATAAAGTTCACTATGTCAAATTCGAATGATTACAAGAGGAGATTCGACTACATCTATTTATAAGTTGAAAAAAGCCTAATTCTAATCAAAGTCAAATATATTATGCTAATAAATGCTAAATATATTATACTCATAAATACTAAATCTTTTAGAAAGAAGATATATTTTGTTTAACTTGACTTACAAGAAATCTCTTAGAATTTGGGTCACACAACTCTAACATAAGGAATATATTAAATTGAAATGTGATAAGAAGAAAAGAGTTTAAAGTAAAATCATGCCATAAAAATGATTTTGGTGATAAAGTGAATATAAGGATTAGTAGAGTGCGAAATAAACATTACATAAGTGAATATATTTAGAAAATTCAAATTTTAAAATGTGTCGGATATTGAGAAGCATTTGTGACACTTGAATTTAAGTTGAAAAGAAAGATTTAATGTAGACCTTGTGGATTTGATTTTTACCTATTCTACAGTTTTATTAAAAAGGAAATGACAACCCTATGAAAGATAAAATAAATTTTCTTCTCTAGGTATTCTCATCTCTTTCTTGACTCCATTATAAAATCCACCCAAAGACCTTCAAAATTCTTGCTTACTCATAGTGAAATCTTTTTTTCCCAAACTCGCTTTCATCTTCATCATAAACCCTAAGCTTATACATGGGTTGTAAGGAAAACTAGAGCTAGTGAGAGAAAGCTTGTGGTAAGGTAAGAAATTATTTTCCATTTACTTTCATCACACTTATTTGAGATTATTATGATCGATGGCTATATGAGTGGTATTAAAGCTTTTGGGTATAAGGTATAGGGTGATTTGTCGTAATTTGATGTGCCAAAATAGTCTCTTTAGTATACATAATGAGTTTGTTTTGAAGCAATTTATGAGTCTTTTCCATAATTTTCGTTGATTTTTATTTTATAGTATTAATGATTGTTTTTTTTAGTTTAGTCCTTTTGAGGCCCCAATTGGCAAAATGGGGCCATTGTGAGTCTAATGGTGTGTTTGAATTTGTGTAGGGATACGACAACGGTCAAACTTTGAGGAGAACTACATCGACGTGAGAGTCGCGACATTGATGCTAGGATATCATGACACTAAGCCTCCATTGCCTCAAGGGTGTAGGATTTCAACAAGAAATCAATCTGGAGTAGAGTGCTAAGGGTGTCATGACATTAAGGGTGTTGTGGCGCAACATTGAGCCCAAAGTAGTGACACTAAGCCTCCAAGGTCATGATACCATTGCTGATTGTTGAAGTGAAGAATTTATGACCACTGACGATGATGTCGCGACACTGATGCTAAGGTGTCGCAACATTGCTGCCTGACCGGGTTAAAAATACTACTGTGGTAGTCTTATGTCCAACACAAACACAAGTCAACTCATACACTTCAAGGGAAATTTTGTCAATTTTAAGGTTAAAATTTTTGTCGTACAAAAGATGCTTTTGTTGTCAAACTTAAAGGAGAGACCTTTATCTTCTTTTTAGCTTAGTAGTTACTCTCTCCTCCATTTTTAGGTTTTAATTCTCTACTTTTCTAAGCTTAGTGGTTGTAGTTGGTAGTTTTCTTAGTTTTACTATAGCTTTTCTTTTATTTCCACTTAGATACAAAAGCTTTACTTTGTATTTTGATTTCTTTTTAAGCCCTTTAATATATTTAAGCTTTGTTAACCTTCAAAAGGGTAAAAATATCTACTTTAGCTATGTTTTCTTCTTCATTGTTGCTGCTGCCATCTTCTCTAAAAAACTCATCAAGAGTCCCAAAGATTCTTCTAACATTTCTTTTTATGATTTCTTTAATAAATGATTTGAGCTTGTATTTGACTAATGTTGGAGTGTTGGTTAAGGATGGTAACTAAACCTCATGATGGTTGGTTGATTGAAATGTTGCATGGTTAGTTTTTTGGGTTAGAGACTAAATCATAAAAATTGGACGAAATCGAATAAACTTCAAAACCTAGAATTGACACCTCTAGGTGAACATTTAGATAGGTGAGACCGAGAGGAGATCCTATTGAGAACCAATTTGATTATCTCGATTTGGCTTGATGAGATCGAAAGATAAACTAGACTATATCGTTTAATTGGGTAAAATGGTGATCGAAAGGTAAAATTGAACCAATTAGGAGTTTGAACTCTTTAGATCCCTAATCCAAGAATTAATCAGCTACATGAAAGTCAACGAACAACTTTTTCCCATTAAATTGTTATTTATACACTTTGATTGTATTGCAATTTAGTTCTTCTAGGTGTTAGGTAGCGTAATTAATCTTTGAGAATAATTTTTCATATTATAATATTTAGCGAGTAGCTAGCTAGACTTCTTATTTTCCTGCATTTTCATTTTTAATCTCCTTATCACCTGAAATCTCTTGGGTTCGATCCTCGAAAAACTTCATGTTTCGTTGTAACACAAAAATATTACAACTGACCTATCACACTTGTATATAATCACTTTATTTTTTTATTGTTTTTTATTATTCTCTTGCCTCGGTGCACGCATGCTAAGGTCTGGTCAAGTTGGCATCTTGCCGGGGATTTTGTGTGAGATTAAGTTTATTTGTGCGATTGTTGCATGTTTTTCTATGAAGGTAATTGGTAAAAGCTAGGTGTACAGATACAACGCTTTCTTTACTTGAATTTAGTTGTTTGTTTGACTTATTCTTTTATTTATTGTTGGGGGCTTGAAATTTCTCTGAGCTACTTCTGATTGATTCATAGTAAGAATTGCCAGTCAATTCATAGACCGAAGGCCAACTCTCATTGAGGTCTACCTTATTAAAAACCTTTTTCACATATTTCTTCACCTGGTCAAAATCATCAATTATCATATTTTACCATAGCTTCACATATTTTCATGTCGAGAACCATGTCAATATATATTTATACATTTTATCATAATTCTTTCTAAAGTCAATATAACACTCTATAGTAACAAAACACATGGATATCAATTTTTCATACACATTTTGAAACACCCCCAAACCCGGCCCACAAGCCCTGACCGGATCTGGCATGCTTCTAGAGAAAAACCATTCGAAACTTATTTGGGCTTCACCAAAAACTTGTGTGTTTTTGAAAACAGTTGATTTGGGTTGGGTTCAAAAATTAAAACCCGTGTTGATTAGGTGTCAAAATGATTAATATTTATATTTAAGAAAAATTAACTTTAACTTTAAATAGATAAATGTCATATCATACTAGGTAGTTTAAATGCATGCATAAACAATTTAATACTTATAGCTTTATTACATCAAATAAAACCCAAAATAATTCAAAATTGAAAGTTTAAAACTAATTAAAATATAACAATCTACGAATTGAGCATGGCCACCATCGAGCTTCACGACGCACGGTCCATCACCGAGTGTCATCGAAAAGTAATCCCACAAAGGGGTGAGTCAAACAGACTCAATGTGTACAACCAACACAAGTCTCAATTAATTCAAGCATGTCAAATCATACATGATAAACATATATAAATCATGATGCAAACCCGAACCCAAGCCTAGATAACCATCCGCTACACATCACCCGTACCAATCATCACACCGTGGGGACTACTAAGTCGACCCTCCATCCGCTACACACCATCGAAGGCAGTCGCTACAGTCGACGTGCTCATCGCCCTTATAAAATTCGTGGCATAGCCACCAGATAATTATTTCGTGACATAAGTCACCACATTCAGATTTCGTGTGAAACACCCCAAACCCATCCCAAAAAGCCTGACCGGATTTGATATGTTCCTCAAGTAAAACTTTAGCAAACTCTCACTTATTTAAGAAAAACTTGATTATTTTGAAAAAAATAGATTAACTTAAAGATCGGGTTGAAATTTAATTGTAAAATAAATTCGCATCTTCTTAAAACATTATTTTAAGAGAAATTAATAAGTTAACGAAAACCAAATTTAATGAAAAATTTATTAATATTGTGGAAATATATTTTGTTTTCAAAATGTTTAAATTATTTATCAAAACCATTTATTTATTTAATTTAAAATTGTTCATGGCGAAATAAAATAAAAAAATAAATCCAAACACAAAAATTTAAAAAACAGTTTATAGTGGCCTTATTACATAAAAGTAGCAAAAACCCATAATAAAGTCTAAGTAATAAAAAATAACTTAATAAGCTTAAGTAGGAAAATTTCCAAGATACTTTGTTTGAGCGTTGGTCACCTCGAAATCCTTGCTGACCTGATCCATCGCACTACGAATTATCTGAAAAGTTATCCCACAAAATGGGTGAGTTATAGACTCAATGTGTAACACATACATTAAAAAGCCCATTTGATCATATGCCTTAAAGCCCAATAATTACACATATAGCCATAGGCCCATTTAAGTCATTTTTAGCCCAAAAGCCCATTTTCATAGCAGATTAAATAATAATCATTTAAAATCATATGAATATACACATATAATGAAATGCAAACCCGGCCCACCTAAATATCCATCCGCTACACACCACCCGTACCAACCAAACACACCATGGGGATTACTAAATCGACCCTCCATCCGCTACACACCATCAAAGGCAGTTGCTGCAGTCAACATGCACATCGCCCTTATAATTTTTGTGGCAAAGCCACCAGACAAATGTGACCGAAGTCACCGGATTTCAAATATGTGACCGAAGTCACCAGATTCACATATGTGACCGAAGTCACCGGATTATGTGGTAAAACCACCAGAATACTTCCCCTTTATCAATTTTACCCATATGCCCATGCACATACATATTATTAAATTTTCATACCATTTACCCCAAAATCATAATATAGTCATACTTATTTCACATTTATGCATATAGCAAAATTAACGAAATATTGGGGTAAACATACCTGAATATCATATACCACTGAATGGTATCCACAATCATTATCAAACATATTTTCATATAATCACATTTAATATAGATCTATGAGATTTTATTGTAAGGTTACACACCTTATGACCGTGAGAACGATACCTTCCCGCCGTCAACACCTAGTTAATTATCACACTAGATTAGTATACACCATTACTAATAAAACTATACTATTGATGAGAGATCTACATCCTTACCTCAGATTCTCGAACAATCATATTTGTGGTTTTCTCCACTAGATGGATCAAAACCACGATAACCCACCAACTTAAAGTGGTTCGGTTATGCGCACTACTTCAAATAACCGATCTTCGTTAGCGAGGGTCCACAACCCTGGAAAATCTCTTATCGCCGATACAACCCTTCATTTTAAGTTCGAGGGTAAAACAAAGGCCTCCTCTCTTCCAAACACTCCGTACTGCTCTTTTCAAACCTATCTTGTTAGTCTCAAAATCACCCTAAAATAAAGTTAGTTAATAAATTATCTAAAAGGATTGATATAACCAAAAGTGATGTTCTTACCTTGGATGATTTCGAAAGGTTTCCCTTAAAACGTTGGTTCCAAAAAGATTCTTAAAAATCTCTTCCAAAGATTCGGCCTAGGAGAGAAAAGTAACAAAAAATAAGAGAACTATGTTTCTAAATCGGTTATAATAAAAAGGAGATAAGAAAACAATTGACAAAAAAAAGTCTTACTTGCCCACTTGAAGATTCGGCCTTGATGATATAGAATAAGAGAATTTGTGATTTCGAATTGCACAAAAAGAGAAGAGAAAAAAAAGATAGTGATTTTTGGCTATAATGGTTTCGGTTTTCAATAAAAGAAAAGAAGGAATGAAATCAAAATGGAAGATGATTCGGTTGACAAAAGAGAGGAAAATAATGGTGGTTTTGCTTAGGGTAGATGATGGTTTCGGTTGAGAGAAAGAAGAAAGAAAATGAAAAATGGAAGGAGAAAGAAAGAGAAAAGAAGAAAAGATGATGATTTCCAAAAGAAAAGAGATAGGTTTAGGGACTTAGGTGCATTCGCCAAGAGGGAAAAAGTGAAGAAAATAAGTTTATGATCTTTGGTATTTTTAAGAATGAGGAAAAGAAAAGAAGAAATGTTTTTCCCAAACTTTTGATGCTTTTGACTAAAGATGACAAGAATTTGAGAGAATAGGTACTTTAACAAAAATGGTCAAAAATGAAAGTTAAAACAAGGCAAAACTTTTACCTAAAATCATCAACAAAATTCGGCTAGGAAGAGAGTGTTTGGAGAAAATGAGAAAGATACACAAAAATGTTAGAATTTGGCCAACTATCACCCCCTAATGGCTAAGCAAAATTTTGGCCAACCTAAGCCAACATAATCCCCCTTTTTCCTCCACATTTCTTCCCATTAATCCTATGTTTCCTAACACAATTAAGCCTTCTCCCTTAGCCCCTAAAGTCGACTAGGTTCATGGTCAAATGACCATGAAAAAGCTTCCATAACATTGTCCTTACTTCAAGCCTTTTGTCCCCCTTTCTTACCATCCTTTCTTGATTCTTTGCCATAACTTTTAGCTTACCTTTTTCACATGGTCTACTCACCAAAAATAGAAAAGATGACCATCCCTTCTAGAATAGTCTTGGCCGACACTATAGGGAAGGAAACAAAAAATAAAATCCTCCCATTTGCTAGCTAGGGGATTCGAACCTCTCCCCCCAAGTAATCATCCATGCGTCCTAACCACCTTGCCAATTACTCATCTTATGCTTAAAACCTCTTGTCATTATTTCTTAAAGCCTATCTTGCTTAGCTCCATCTTAATTATTAAAAATTAATATTTCACTAAGCAATCACTTACATAATGAAGTTCAAAAATAAACTTCCAAAACACACTCAATCATAATTAGGCATGCAATAACATTTAATTAAGTAAAGATGCATAACCCTTAATTATCAGGATGTTATAGTTCTACCCTCCTTAAAATAATTTCGTCCTCGAAATTACTTGGTTGGAACAAGTGAGGGTATTGCTGTCGCATCACTTCCTCCGGTTCCCACGAAGCTTTTTCTGATCCATGATTGCACCATAATACTTTGACGAGAGGAACTGATTTTCTCCGTAAAACCTTTATATCTCGCTCCAGAATTTGAATTGGCTCCTCTTCATAAGACAGATCTGGTCTTAATTCCACCTCTTCAACTGGCACTACATGAGATGGATCCGACCGGTAACGGCGTAACATTGAAACATGGAACACATCGTGCATTTGCTTCAACTCCGAAGGCAAATCTAACTGATATGCCACAGGTCCAACTCGCTTCAAAACCCGATAAGGTCCAATGAACCTGGGACTTAATTTCCCTTTGCAACTAAATCTCATCACCTTTTTCCAAGGTGAAACCTTCAAGAATACTTTATCCCCTACAGCAAACTCTATTTCTTTTCACTTAAGATCTGCATACGACTTTTGTCTGTCAGATGCTTCCTTTAACCGAGCCCAAATTACCTTAACCTTTTCTTCGAATTCAGCCACTATTTCTGGACCCAGAACTTGACGTTTCCCTAGTTCTGTCCAACACGTAGGAGTGCGACACTTCCGTCCATATAGTGTTTCATATGGTGCCATCCGAATACTGGCTTGGTAACTGTTGTTGTACGCAAATTCTGCTAACGGTAAGAACTCTTCCCAACTTCCCCTGAAATCCATCACACATCCCCTTAACATATCTTCTAAAATTTGGATTACTCGTTCAGACTGTCCGTCAGACTGTGGATGAAATGCCGTACTGAAGTCCAATCTGGTACCCAAGGCCTGATGCAATGCTTTCCAAAATCGAGACGTAAACCTCGGATCCCTATCTGAAATAATTGACACCGGCACTCCATGTAATCTCACAATCTCAGCCACATATAATTTCGCCAATTTCTGCAAAGAGTAATCAACCCGAACTGGGATAAAATGTGTAGATTTCGTCAATCGGTCCACTATCACCCAAATCGAGTCTTTCTTAGTAGGCGTAAGAGGAAGCCCACTAACAAAGTCCATGGTGATTCTCTTCCACTTCCACTGCGAATTTTTATCGATTGAAGCAATCCCGAAGGTACTTGATGTTCAGCCTTGACTTGTTGACACGTTAAGCACTTTCCCACGAATTCTGTAACTTCTTGTTTAAGACCAGGCCACCAAAACTGATCTCACAAGTCTCGATATAACTTACTTCCTCCAGGATGCATAGCATAAGGGCTACTATGCGACTCCTGAAGAATCTTTTGCCTCAACTCCTGATTCCTCGGCATACAGATTTTTCCTTTGAAACACAATACCCCATCACTGTTAATACCATAACCTTCCAATTCCCCACTCTACACCTGCCAAAGCTTTACACTCAGATCTTCGTCTACTAACTGCCTCTCTTTCACTTGACTCAACCATGTCGGCCTAACTTGTAATTATGCCAACAAGCTTCCATCATCGTAAAGACTAAGATGTGTAAACATCGCCCTTAAATCTGACACCACTTTCTGACTTAGAGTGTCTGCCACCACATTCGCCTTGCCCGGGTGTACTCTATAGAACAGTCGTAGTCTTTCAACAACTCTATCCACCTTCGCTGCCTCAAATTTAGTTCTTTCTAAGTCAGTAGATATTTCAGACTCTTGTGGTCCATGCATATCACTGACTTTTCCCCATATAAATAATGTCTCCAAACTTTAAGAGCAAAGACTACAGCTGCCAACTCCAAATCATGCATCGGGTAATTAACCTCGTGTGGTCTTAACTACCGAGAAGCATACGCAACTACCTTCCGTCTTGCATCAAAACACATCCTAATCCCGTGTGAGAAGCATCACAATATACGACAAAATCCTTCCCTGCCTCAGGTTGAATCAAAACCGGAGCTTCAGTCAAAACCTTCTTGAGCTTCTCAAAACTCTCTTGTTGCTTATCAGCCCACACGAAAGGTACTTCCTTTCTCAGCAATTTCGTTAAAGGTGCGGCTATTGATGAGAATCCTTCGACGAATCTTCTGTAGTAGCCTGCTAACCCCAAGAAACTGCGAACCTCAGTTACGAACTTAGGTGGTTTCCAATCTAGTACAGCCTCAATCTTCCGAGGATCCACCCTTATTCCTTCTGCAGACACCACATGGCCTAAAAACGTGACTTCCTTCAGCCAAAATTCACACTTGCTGAATCTGGCATATAGCTTCCTCTCCCTTAAAACTTGCAACACAATCCGGAGATACTTATCATGCTCCATTTCAGACTTAGAATACACCAGAATGTCGTTTATGAACACCATGACAAACTGATCCAAGTAGGGTTGGAAAATCCGGTTCATCATATCCATGAACGCAGCTGGGGCGTTTGTCAATCCGAATGGCATTACCAGAAATTCATAATGCCCATATCTAGTTCGAAAAGCTGTCTTATGGATATCCGCTTCTTTCACCTTAAGCTGATGATACCCCGACCATAAATCAATCTTTGAGAATACCGTGACTCCTTTAAGCTGATCGAACAAGTCGTCAATCCTCGGCAAAGGATACTTGTTCTTGATGGTCAGCTTATTCAACTGCCGGTAATCTATACACATCCTCATCGTTCCGTCCTTCTTCTTCACGAATAGAATCGGTGCTCCCCATGGAGACACACTAGGTCAGATAAATCCACGATCAAGCAACTCCTGAATTTGGGCCTTAAGCTCAACTAACTCCTTTGGTGCCATTCTATATGGAGCAATAGAAACTGGCACCGTTCCAGGCAATAATTCAATTCCAAATTCTACCTCTCGATCCGGAGGCAAACCTGGAAGTTCTTCCGAAAAATATCTACAAATTCATTCACAGTCCTGACTCCCTCAACAGTTGCTTCCTTAGCCTCCAAGGCACTCACCAACATCAGGAAGGCTACACATCCCTTTCTAACCATCTTTTCTGCCTTAAAAGCGGATACTACATTAGATAAGTAGTTTCGTCTCTCGCCCATCATTACAACTTCTTTGTCATCAACAGTTCTTAAGGACATTCATTTAGCAGCACAATCCACATTTGCACGATACTTCACAAGCCAGTCCATGCCTAAGATCAGGTCGAATTCTCCGAATGGTAACTCCATTAAATTAGCCGAAAATTGCATCCCTTGAACTTTTAAAGGCACTTCCTTAAAAAGTTTGTCTATTACTACTATCTGTCCTAAAGGACTAAGTACAGTCACCTTCCTAGGTACAGTCTCAGAAGTCACATGCAAAGTTCCAGATACTTCACTAGCGATATATGAGTGAGTTGACCCTATATCTATCAAAGTAATAAAGGGCAACCCAAAAATCAGAAACGTACCCGTGATAACATCAGGTGTGTCACTATCTTCTTTGCGACGAACTGCATATACTAGACCTGGTTGTCTCGCCTCAGAGCTACCACTGCCTCTGGCTAAAGTTTCGTGACCTCTACCAGAGCCATTACCCCTTCCATTTGGACCACGGCCCCTTATCGGCTCATTGCTCACCTCTACCGGCTGATTAACATACGACTGTTTGGCGGTTCTTATCTGAATTCTTCAGGCAATCCTTGATCATATGGTCTTTAGATCCGCAATTGAAACATCCCCCGATCTTTTTCCAACATTCTTTCGGGTGCATCTTCCCACATTGAGCACAAGCACGATATTATCCACCCGTAGCAGTTCTGCTGACTTCGCGACCCATCATTTCTTGGTTTCTTCTAAAATTCCGGATGACCCTGAAGACCCAAAGCTCCTCTTATTTTTATTCTCGCCTCTGTCCCGGTTTTGTCTTTCAGTTCGCTTAACTTCTTCAGCTATTCTTGCCCTTTCTACTAAGATTGTAAAGTCTCATTCCCGGTGCGGAGCAATCACACTCGCAGTTCATCTCTAAGTCCATCCTCAAATCTGACACACCGTTTATATTCAGTAGCTACTATCCCTCTGGCATATCGGCTAAGTCGCAAAAACTCTGCTTCATACTCAGCTATCGACTTATTTCCTTGCACCAAATTCAGAAATGCCTTCCTCTGAAGTCGATGTAGCTAGCTCCAACGTATTTTCCTTCGAATTTAACTTTAAAATACCCCCAATCCACTTGATCCGCAGGGGTACTTTCCTTGATAGTGAGCCACCACCGGTAGGCCTCATCACGAGTAGTGAAACAAAGACCTTTCGCTTTTTCTTCAAAGAAGCAGCGTCTAAATCGTCCATGATCCTTTCGACCGCCTCCAACCAAGATTCGCTACACTTGGGGCTACTCCAGATACTCCCTAAAACCTCGGCTCTGTTTGATCTAAGTCTCTCACCATCGACTTTCGAGACCCATTTCCAAGATTAGCTTCGCTACTCGCTCCAATACTCAAGCACGACTTGTGATATTGCATCACCTCCTCCATTTTGCTCTTGAAAATCCACCCCAATAGCCGTATGAGCTTCATTTTGGAACCTTGACCGGATCTAACTGGTTCCGACACGACCATTCTTCCTCTTCCACGTCCCACGACGACCACGTCCCCTAGAACTCATGTCTACTACATGTCTTATCTGCTTTTACTGAAAAAGTCTTATGTATTAGAGTCTTTTCACTTCTTATTAAAAGAAAGTTTTATGCAACAGATATTCAGTGGTATTTCTGTAGTAGTACACAAACACCTAGGGTCCATGTCTCTAAAGTATAGTTTCCTTAGGCTTATCATACATTCATATCACTTATCAATAAGGGTACTTACGATGGATCTGGTAGAGAATTCCGAGTGCCATGCTCTTATAAAACCATTTTAACTTAAGAAAACTTTCAAAAAGTCATTTGGGCCAACTTTTGAAAATGTTGTGGGCTTCAAAACCCAAGGCCGAGAGTTTAAAATTGGGCTCTGATACCAAGTTGAAACACCCCAAACCTGGCCCAAAAAGCCTGACCGGATTTGATATGTTCCTCAAGTAAAACTTTAGCAAACTCTCACTTATTTAAGAAAAACTTGATTATTTTGAAAAAAATAGATTAACTTAAAGATCGGGTTGAAATTTAATTGTAAAATAAATTGCATATTCTTAAAACATTATTTTAAGAGAAATTAATAAGTTAATGAAAACCAAATTTAATGAAAAATTTATTAATATTGTGGAAATATATTTTGTTTTCAAAAGCAGTTTAAATTATTTATCAAAACCATTTAGTTATTTAATTTAAAATTGTTCATGGCGTAATAAAATAAAAAAAATAAATCCAAACACAAAAATTTAAAAAAGCAGCTTTATAGTGGCCTTATTACATAAAAGTAGTAAAACCCATAATAAAGTCTAAGTAATAAAATTAACTTAATAAGTTTAAGTAGGAAAATTTCCAAGATACTTTGTTTGAGTTGCCACACCTCAAAATCCTTGTCGACCCCATCCATCGCACTACTTAATCATCTAAAAGTTATCCCACAAAAGGGTGAGTTATAGACTCAATGTGTAACACATACATTAAAAGCCCATTTGATCATATGCCTTAAAGCCCAATAATTACACATATAGCCATAGGCCCATTTAAGTCATTTTAGCCCAAAAGCCCATTTCATAGCAGATTAAATAATAATCATTTAAAATCATATGAATATACACATATAATGAAATGCAAACCCGACCCACCTAAATATCCATCCGCTACACACCACCGCACCAACCAAACACACCGTGGGATTACTAAATCGACCTCTATCCGCTACACACCATCAAAGGCGCTTCTTTGCGTCAACATGCACATCGCCTTATAATTTTTGTGGCAAAGCCACCAGACAAATGTGACCGAAGTCACCGAATTTCAAATATGTGACCGAAGTCACCAGATTCACATATGTGACTGAAGTCACCGGATTATGTGGTAAAACCACCAGAATACTTCCCCTTTATCAATTTTACCCATATGCCCATGCACATACATATTATTAAATTTTCATACCATTTACCCCAAAATCATAATATAGTCATACTTATTTCACATTTATGCATATAGCAAAATTAACGAAATATTGGGGTAAACATACCTGAATATCATACACCACTGAATGGTATCCACAATCATTATCAAACATATTTTCATATAATCACATTTAATATAGATCTATGAGATTTTATTGTAAGGTTACACACCTTATGATCGTGAGAACGATACCTTCCCGCTCGTCAACACCTAGTTAATTATCACACTAGATTAGTATACACCATTACTAATAAAACTATACTATTGATGAGAGATCTACAACCTTACCCTCGGATTCTCGAACAACCGTTATTTGTGGTTTTTCTCCGCTAGATGGATCAAAACCCGCTGATAACCCACCAACGTAAAGTGGTTCGGTTGTACGCACTACTTCAACTAACCGATCTTCATTAGTAGAGGGTCCACAACCCGGTGGAAAATCTCTTATCGCCGATACAACCCTTCATTTGAAGTTCGAGGGTAAAACAGTGCCTCCTCTCTTCCAAACACTCCGTACTGCTCTTTTCGAACCTATCTTGTTAGTCTCAAAATCACCCCTAAACTAAAGTTAGTTAATAAACTATCTAAAAGGATTGATATAACCAAAAGTGATGTTCTTACCTTGGATGATTTGAAAGGTTTCCTTAAAACGTTGGTTCCAAAAGATTCTTAAAATCTCTTCCAAAGATTCGCCTAGAGAGAAAAGTAACAAAAAAAAGAGAACTATGTTTCTAAATCGGTTATAATAAAAAGGAGATAAGAAAACAATTGACAAAAAAAAGTCTTACTTGCCCACTTGAAGATTCGGCCTTGATGATATAGAATAAGAGAATTTGTGATTTCGAATTGCACAAAAAGAGAAGAGAAAAAAAGATAGTGATTTTTGGCTATAATGGTTTCGGTTTTCAATAAAAGAAAAGAAGGAATGAAATCAAAATGGAAGATGATTCGGTTGACAAAAGAGAGGAAAAGAATGGTGGTTTTGCTTAGGGTAGATGATGGTTTCGGTTGAGAGAAAGAAGAAAGAAAATGAAAAATGGAAGGAGAAAGAAAGAGAAAAAGAAGAAAAGATGATGATTTCCAAAAGAAAAGAGATAGGTTTAGGGACTTAGGTGCATTCGGCCAAGAGGGAAAAAGTGAAGAAAATGAGTTTATGATCTTTGGTATTTCCGGCAATGAGGGATAAGAAAAGAAGAAATGTTTTTCCCAAACTTTTTGATGCTTTTGACTAAAGATGACAAGAATTTGAGAGAATAGGTACTTTAACAAAAATGGTCAAAAATGAAAGTTAAAACAAGGCAAAACTTTTACCTAAAATCATCAACAAAATTCGGCTAGGAAGAGAGCTTTTGGAGAAAATGAGAAAGATACACAAAAATGTTAGAATTTGGCCAACTATCACCCCCTAATGGCTAAGCAAAATTTCGGCCAACCTAAGCCAACATAATCCCTCTTTTTCCTCCATATTTCTTCCCATTAATCCTATGTTTCCTAACACAATTAAGCCTTCTCCCTTAGCCCCTAAAGTCGACTAGGTTCATGGTCAAATGACCATGAAAAAGCTTCCATAACATTGTCCTTACTTCAAGCCTTTTGTCCCCCTTTCTTACCATCCTTTCTTGATTCTTTGCCATAACTTTTAGCTTACCTTTTTCACATGGTCTACTCACCAAAAATAGAAAAGATGACCATCCCTTCTAGAATAGTCTTGGCCGACACTATAGGGAAGGAAACAAAAAAATAAAATCCTCCCATTTGCTAGCTAGGGATTCAACCTCTCCCCGTGTAATCATCCATGCGTCCTAACCACCTTGCCAATTACTCATCTTATGCTTAAAACCTCTTGTCATTATTTCTTAAAGTTTATCTTGCTTAGCTCCATCTTAATTATTAAAATTAATATTTCACTAAGCAATCACTTACATGATGAAGTTCAAAAATAAACTTCCAAAACACACTCAATCATAATTAGGCATGCAATAACATTTAATTAAGTAAAGATGCATAACCCCTAATTATCAGGATGTTACATCGTGACATAAGTCACCACATTCAAATTACGTGACATAAGTCACCACATTCAGATATTGGGGTATAAAACCACCAATTCACTTCCCCTTTACATATCACCCATATGCCCCATGTCAAACAAATCATGCAATATCATGCCTTATTTCACATTCTTATCACTTTTGACATATGTGCCATCATAGATCATGTCATAATCATAGTAGGAGTGGGTAAACGTACCTGAGTACTTTGTACCAATGCAAGATACTCTTAGCCACATCTTAACATATTCATAGTAACATATTTATTAAAACATAACCGTAAATTAATTAAGGCTTAGTGTGGGGTACACACCTGATATACTTAACAAGTTTATTGAAAATCCAAAAATCCCGATCTAACGCTTTAGATCTTAGTTCCTATATTCGGCCATTATTAGGCATATTAGCAAAAACCTATTCGACTATATAACCAAATTCCGAAGGAAACGTAACCGAAATCTCACCTTGCTTGCCGATTTGACTACTATTCAAATCCCAAAAACTTTGTGATGACTCTTCTTACAATCGGCTAGACATTAAATCACTGAACCAATTAGTTTCGACTTTTAAATGAAGTAAAAAATAAATTGGAATCCCTAAATATGGCCTATAGCTGAACGTTACCAACCACTTACCTAGCTTGTCTAAATCCCGAAATCCTTGGTTGCACCTGAAGTTGCCAATATCCCTATTAACCATTGTTAGAATTGGCTTAAACATAAACCTTATAAGAATGGCCTTTGGCCGAATACCACTTTGACTTACCTTGATCACTACAGATCCCAAAAGACTCCCTCTTGAAATCGGCGGCAAGAGAAATCCGGAAGACCCTTCAAAGTTTCGGCCAAAGAGTTCTAATGGGATTAGTGCTTTTGCTTTCGGCCACAAGAAAAAGAATTAAAATGATAACAATAGATCCTTACCCTTACTACTATTGTTGCTTGAAGAGAAAAGAGGTCTCAGCTTTTGAGACTTGCGAAAAAGAAGAGAGGATGAGAGGCTGAAAGATTCGGCAATGGTGATCAATAGTAGAGAGGTTTCGGCTTTAAGGATAGATGAATAAGTAAAGGAGATAAGTGACTTATTGGGTTCGGCTTTGGAAAGAAAATGGAAGAAAAAAAAGATGAGAAAAGAGTGAAGAGAGGGGGGCTAAATTTTGGCAAGAAACACTAGAGAGGAAACAAATGAAATTCGGCACCTATCCCCCTACACATAACCGAATATACCAACACAAGGAGCCCTCATTCGGCCAACTCCTTCTCTCACTATCAGATCCCTTATTTCACTCCACCTTAGCCAAATCCTTAACACTCCAACCCAATCTATACTTCCTTCCTCCAGAGTCCGTGTGCCGTCCACTTCCTCTCCTCCTTGTAGTAAAATAAAAACTTTTATTTGTTTCCCTTGTGACTCGAACCTAGGCCCTTTCCCCTTGCATGTGGCATCATTCTCTAAGGCCCTAAGTGGCGCCTCCAAGCCACTTATTCAAGCCCATTCTTGTGTTATATTTCACCTACAATATTTCGTAAGGCCTCCCTGGCTTCCTCTTTTAGATTTAAAATCTAATAATTTCTAAGACACTCTCCTATTTTCTAAAGTTCACAAAATTCATACAACACATTCTTAACACACAAAGGCATGCTATTTTATATAATTAAGCAAGAATGCATAAGCCATAATCCGGGATATTACAGTTCTACCCCCTTAAAATAATTTCGACCTCAAAATTACCTGGCTAGAATAGGTGGGGATACTGCTGTCGCATTGCTTCTTCTGGCTCTTAAGAAGCTTCCTCCGATCTTTGGTTATGCCACAACACTTTAACCAGAGGGACCGACTTCCTTTGAAGCACCTTCACATCTCGTTCCAGAATCTGAATCGTCTCTTTCTCATAAGACATATCTGGTCTCAGCTCCACCTCTTCAACCGAAACTATGTGAGATGGATCTGATGGATATCAACGTAGCATAGAGACATGGAATACGTCGTGCATCTGCTTCAATTCTGGAGGTAACTCCAACTGGTATGCCACCTGTCCAATTCGCTTCAATACCCGATAAGGTCCTATGAACCTTGGACTTAGCTTCCCTTTGCAACCAAATCTCATCACCTTCTTCCAAGGTGAAACTTTGAGAAACACTTGATCTCCCACTGCAAATTCGATCTCTTCCCGTTTGAGATCTCGTGATATGACTTTTGCTGCCGATGCCTTCTTCAATCGTGCTTGATTACCTCCACTTTCTCTTCAGATTGTGCCACAATCTCTAGACCCAAAACCTGACGTTCCCCTAATTTTGTCCAACACGTAGGAGTGCGGCACTTCCGCCCATACAACTCCTCGTACGGTGCCATTTTAATACTGGCCTGATAGCTGTTGTTGTAAGCAAATTCTGCTAAAGGCAAATATTCTTCCCAACTTCCTCTGAAGTCTATCACACAACCTCTTAGCATATCCTCCAACACTTGTATTACTCGCTCAGATTGACCGTCTGACTGTGGATGAAAAGCCGTACTAAAGTCCAATCTGGTGCCTAAAGCCTGATGTAGAGCTTTCCAAAATCGAGACATAAACCTTGGATCTCTATCTGAGATAATCGACACCGACACTCCGTGCAACCTTACAATTTCCGCTACATACAATCTTGCTAGCTTTTGTAGAGAATAGTCAACCCGCACTGAAATAAAATGCATGAACTTTGTCAGCCGATCCACTATCACCCATACCGAGTCCTTCTTAGTAGGCGTAAGGGGAAGCCCACTAACAAAGTCCATGGTAATTCTCTCCCACTTCCACTGCGAAATTTGTATTGGCTGAAGTAACCCTGACAAAACTTGGTGTTCAGCCTTAACTTGCTAACACGTTAAGCACTTGCCAACAAATTCAGTCACTTTCCACTTAAGACCAGGCCACCAAAACTGTTCCCTTAGATCCTTATACATCTTACTGCCTCCAGGATGCATAATATAAGGGCTACTATGTGATTCCCGAAGAATTCTCTGCCTGAGTTCCTCCTTCTTCGGCATACAAACCTTACCCTTGAAGCACAATACTCCCTCATCATTAACACCATAATCTTTCAACTCCCCATTCTGCACTTGTTGCAACTTAACACTTAGATCTTCATCCATTAACTAACTTTCCTTCACCTCATTCAACCATGTCGGTTTGACTTGCAACTCTACCAGCAGACTTCCATCATCATACAAGCTCAGATGTGCGAACATTGCCCTCGGATCTGACACAACTTTTTGACTTAGGGCATCTGCTACCACATTCGCCTTGCCCGGATGATACTCTATGGAACAATCGTAGTCCTTTAATAATTCCACCCACCTTCACTGTCTCAGATTCAACTCCTTCTGAGTCAGCAGATACTTCAAGCTTTTGTGGTCCGTGTAGATTACTGACTTTTCTCCATAAAGATAGTGCCTCCACACCTTAAGAGCAAAGACCACTGCCGCCAATTCCAAGTCGTGCGTCAGGTAGTTAACCTCGTGTGGCCTTTGTTGTCGAGACGCATAAGCAACTACCTTCCTGTCTTGCATAAGGACACCTCCCAATCCTGTATGGGAAGCATCACAGTACACCACAAAATCTTTCCCTACCTCCGGCTGAATTAAAATTGGAGCTTCAGTCAAGACTCTCTTAAGCTTCTCAAAGCTCTCCTGTTGCTTATCGGTCCATATGAAAGGCACTTCCTTTCTCAAAAACTTTGTAAGAGGCGCGGATATTGACGAGAACCCTTCCACGAACCTTCTATAATAGCCTACTAAACCCAAAAAGCTACGAACTTTCGCCACAGACTTAGGTGGTTTCCAATCCAAAACTGCCTCAATCTTCTGAAGATCCACCCTTATTCCTTCAGCAGATACCACATGTCCTAAAAACGTAACCTCCTTAAGCCAAAATTCACACTTGCTGAATTTGGCATAGAGCTTCTCTCCCTCAACACTTGCAACACAACTCGGAGGTGCTCATCGTGTTCTTCCTCAGACTTCGAATACACTAAGATATCGTCTATGAACACAACAACAAACCGATCCAGATAGGGTTGAAAAACCTGGTTCATCATGTCCATAAATGCGGCTGGGGCGTTTGTCAATTCGAATGGTATTACCAAGAACTCATAATGCCCGTACCTTGTTCGGAAAGCTATCTTATGGATATCAGCCTCTTTCACCTTAAGCTGATGATATCCAGACCTTAGATCTATCTTCGAGAATACTACGGCCCCCTTAAGCTGATCGAACAAGTCATCTATCCTTGGAACGGATACTTGTTCTTGATGGTCAACTTATTCAACTGACGATAATCTATGCACATGCGCATAGTTCCGTCCTTCTTCTTCACAAACAAGATCGGTGCTCCCCATGGAGACACACTGGGTCGAATAAATCCACGTTCTAGCGATTCTTGGATTTGAGCCTTGAGCTCAACTAACTCTTTTGGTGCCATTCGGTATAGGGTGATTGACACAGGAGCTGTTCCTGACAGCAAATCAATTCTGAACTCCACTTCCCTATCCAGGGGTATTCTAGGTAATTCCTCTGAAAAGACATCCACAAACTCCCTTACAGTTCTAACTCCACTAACTCCCCCTTCTTTCGCATCCAATGCACTAATGAAGGCCAATAATGCCTTGCACCCTTTCCGTACCATCTTATCAGCCTTCAAAGCAGAAATTACGTTAGACAAGTAGTTCCTTCTTTCTTTTATCATAACTATCACCTTATCCTCTAGGATCCTTAACTCCATTCGTTTGGCTGCACAATCCAATACAGCCCGATGCTCCACTAGCCAGTCCATACCAAGTATAAGATTAAATTCCCTGAAGGGTAATTCCATTAAGTCGGCAAGAAATACCGCTCCCTAAAGCTCCAAAGGCACACTCTGAAATATCTTGTTCACTACTACGGTTTGACCTAGTGGGCTTACTATAGTCATCTCCTTACTAGATAGTTCAGAGGCTATTCCTAGAGTTTCAACTACTCTACATGCAACATAAGAATGGGTCGAGCCCACATCAATCAAAGCAACATAAGGCTTGCCAAATATAAAGAACGTACCGGTTATGACGTCCGGCGCATCTCCGTCCTCCCTCTAACGAATCGCATACACTAAACCCGGCTATCTGGCCTCCGTGTTACCAACACCTTGGCCCGATGTTCCCCGTCCTCTACCAGACCATTACCTCTACCATTCGGACCATGGCCCCACTGAAGCTGCTATCCTCCTCTTCCAGCCTGATTAGAACCTTGACTTACTGGTCGTCCCCTTCGGTTCTCACAGGACAATCCTTAATCATGTGGTCCTTGGACCCACACTTGAAGCATCCTCCCATCTTCTTCCAACACTCTCTTAAATGCTTCTTCCCACATTGGGCACAAGTACGACATCGCCTCCAAGAGCGATATCTTCGACCTCATGCTACCTATCAACTCTAGGCCTCTTTTGCTCTTTCCTAGAAGACCCTGAAGATCCAAAGCCTCTCTTTTGCCTATTCTGATCGATGTTCTGCCTTACAGAATCCTTGATACCTTCACTACCTTAGCCTTCTCCACCAACACAAAACTCCCGCTCTTCTTTGTGGAGCTATCAACGATCTCAAATCATCCCTCAGCCCGTCCTCAAATCGGACACACCGCTCATGCTCAGTTGACACTATGCCTCGAGCATAACGGCTCAGCCTTAGGAATTCAGCTTCATACTCCGCCACGGACTTGTTCCCTTGAATCAGCCCCAGAAATGCCTTCCTCTGTGCATCGATGTAATGAGTACCAACATACTTCTTTTGGTATGCCGCCTTAGCATAATCCCAAGTGAGCTCCTCAGCTGTAACACCATCCCTAACCGTGAGCCACCATTGATATGACTCATCGCGGAGAAGCGACACTAAACCTTTCAATTTTTCCTCGATAATTAAATCAAGCTCATCCATAATCCGCTCAGTCGCCTCCAACCAATACTCAGCGGTACTGGGTGCCACACCAGATACGCCACGGAACACCTCAGCTCTGTTGGCTCGGAGTCGTTTAGGTACCAAATTTCGAGCTCCCATGCCTCCACCTACTCCAACCACCCTTTCCAAAACTCGCAAAGATCGCTCGTGACATCGCATCATCCCCGTCGATCCTCGATATTTCGTGATCGGTGGTGGTGGTGGTGGCATTTTATTTTTAGACCCTTGACCCGATCTAACGGGTTCCGACACAGTCATTCAGCCTCTACCACGGCCTCGCACGTTACGGCCACGTCCCCTTGAATTCATACTTCCAATTTGCGTTTATCTAATTAAAGAATTTTATAGATTAGTTTTGTTCCATTGATTTATCACGTACAGTCTTATGTTCAATAGTTTTTAAGGGGTAGTTCTTTTGAATTCATTCACATACAGTCTCAGATCATTCATTCAATCACATACATGAACTTGCATTCATTACAGAGAAATGTTGTAGTTGTCGTTGTTTGTTGTTTTCCACTACCCAGGGGTATTTTCGTAATTTTATCCTATAGGGGTATTTTGGTAATTTTTTCCAAATTAAGGTATTTGAAAATGTTGCAAAATAGATATTGTTGATATTTTACAAAATTAAAATACTTGTTGGGAAAATTTCAAGGGTGAAATGGTAATTTTATACACTAGGGGTATTTTTGTAATTTTACAAGCCAGGGTCATTTTGGTAATTTTTCACAAAATATGGTTCCTGGTGACTTTTCAAAACAATGGTATTTTTAAAGATTTCTAATTTGAGGGTACTTCGGTAATTTTCCTTACTGAGGGTATTTTGGTCATTTATTCAGGTTAGGGGTAATTTGGTCATTTTGCAAATTAGTGGTAATTTCATAAATTTTCCAAATCAGAGTATCTTAATATTTTGTAAAAATAGGGTTTTGGATTTTTTATAAGGTAAGAAAAATTCTTTAATAAAAAACTGTGGGTAGTATGGAAGTTTTATGAACCAAGGGCATTTTAGTAATTTTTTTCAATCAGGGTTGTTCGGATAACTTTGTAAATCAAGAGTATTTTGGAAAATTTTCAAAATAGTTTTCCTACACATCAAAGGGGTCATTTGGTGATTTTAAGACTAGGGTTTTTATAAAAATATGGCTAGTCCCTTTCGGGTTTTAGTTATTGGGTTTAGCCTGTGGCTGAGTCCTCTTGGTTAGGGTGAACCGTCACTACGCACTAGGTAGGATTCGAGTGGAGAGGAGGTGAGTCACCAGGACTGCTTAAATACCAAGCTCCCACCAAAACCAATCCTAGACATGCGCACAATGGTTGCCACACCCTAACTCGGCGACTTAGACACATGTTTGTTTAATTAGGCTTTAAAGTTTTATGTAGTTCTCATCTTGGGGGTAAACTAGCTCTAGGGTTTAATAATTCCTAGTCCACTAATCTACGTCCCTATATATTCCCACATACAATTCACAGAAGAGTTAGGAGTACTTACCTGGTGGACTTCGGGCCGGAGACTCAGGTGCCATGCCAGTGAAACTTGCTCGTTTCTTAGTAAAACCCATTTTCAAAATAAAAAAACACATTTTGGGCCCTAAAAGCCCTCAAGGACGAGTTTTGAATCGGACTCTGATACCAAACTGAAACACCCCCAAACCTAGCCCACAAGCCCTGACCGGATCTGGCATGCTTCTAGAGAAAAACAATTCGAAACTTATTTGGGCTTTGCCAAAAACTTGTGTGGTTTTGAAAACAGTTGATTTAGGTTGGGTTCAAAAATTAAAACCCGTGTTGATTAGGTGTCAAAACGATTAGTATTTATATTTAAGAAAAATTAACTTTAACTTTAAATCGATAAATGTCATATCATACTAGGTAGTTTAAATGCATGCATAAACAATTTAATACTTATAGCTTTATTACATCAAATAAAACCCGAAATAATTCAAAACTTGAAAGTTTAAAACTAATTAAAAATATAACAATCTTCGAATTGAGCATGGCCACCACTGAGCTTTTACCGACCCGGTCCATCATTGAGTGTCACCTGAAAAGTAATCCCACAAAGGGGTGAGTCAAACAGACTCAATGTGTACAACCAACACAAGTCTCAATTAATTCATGCATGTCAAATCATACATGATAAACATATATAAATCATGATGCAAACCCGAACCCAAGCCTAGATAACCATCTGCTACACATCACCCGTACCAACCATCACATCGTGGGGACTACTAAGTCGACCCTCCATCCGCTACACACCATCGAAGGCAGTCGCTGCAGTCGACGTGCTCATCGCCCTTATAAAATTCGTGGCATAGCCACCAGATAATTATTTCGTGACATAAGTCACCACATTCAGATATTGGGGTATAAAACCACCAATTCACTTCCCCTTTACATATCACCCATATGCCCCATGTCAAACAAATCATGCAATATCATGCCTTATTTCACATTCTTATCACTTTTGACATATGTGCCATCATAGATCATGTCATACTCATAGTAGGAGTGGGTAAACGTACCTGAGTACTTTGTACCAATGCAAGATACTCTTAGCCACATCTTAACGTATTCATAGTAACATATTTATTAAAACATAACCGTAAATTAATTAAGGCTTAGTGTGGGGTACACACCTGATATACTTAGCGAGTTTACTGAAAATCTGAAAATCTCGATCTAACGCTTTAGATCTTAGTTCCTATATTCGGCCATTATTAGGCATATTAGCAAAAACCTATTCGGCTATATAACCAAATTTCAAAGGAAACGTAATCGAAATCTCACCTTGCTTGCCGATTTGACTACTATTCAAATCCAAAAACTTTGTGATGACTCTTCTTGCAATCGGCTAGACATTAAATCACTGAACCAATTAGTTTCAGCTTTTAAACGAAGTAAGAAATAAATTGGAATCCCTAAATATGGCCTATAGCCGAACGTTACCAACCACTTACCTAGCTTGTCTAAATCCCGAAATCCTTGCTTGCACCTGAAGTTGCCAATATCCCTATTAACCATTGTTAGAATCGGCTTAAACATAAACCTTATAAGAATGGCCTTTGGCCGAATACCACTTTGACTTACCTTGATCACTACAGATCTCGAAAGACTCCCTCCTGAAATCGATCGCAAGAGAAATCCCAGAAGACCCTTCAAAGTTTCGGCCAAAGAGTTCTAATGGGATTAGTGCTTTTGATTTCGGCCACAAGAAAAAGAATTAAAACGATAACAATAGATCCTTACCCTTACTACTATTGTTGCTTGAAGAGAAAAGAGGTTTCGGCTTTTGAGACTTGCGAAAAAGAAGAGAGGATGAGAGGCTGAAAGATTCGGCAATGGTGATCAATAGTAGAGAGGTTTTAGCTTTAAGGATAGATGAAGAAGTAAAGGAGATAAGTGACTTATTAGGTTCGGCTTTGGGAAAGAAAATGGAAGAAAGAAAAGATGAGAAAAGAGGGAAGAGAGGGGGGCTAAATTTCGGCAAGAAACACTAGAGAGGAAACAAATGAAATTCGACACCTATTCCCCTACACATAACCGAATATACCAACACAAGGAGCCCCTCATTCGGCCAACTCCTCCTCTCACTATCAGATCCCTTATTTCACTCCACCCAAATCCTTAACACTCCAACCCAATCTATACTTCCTTCCTCCAGAGTCCATGTGCTGTCCACTTCCTCTTCTCCTTGTAGCAAAATAAAAACTTTTATTTGCTTCCCTTGTGACTTGAACCTAAGCCCTTTCCCCTTGCCTATGGCGTCATTCTCTAAGGCCCTAAGTGGCGCCTCCAAGCCACTTATTCAAGCCCATTCTTGTGTTATATTTCACCTACAATTTTTCCTAAGGCCTCCTTGCTTAGCTTCCTCTTTTAGATTTAAAATCTAATAATTTCTAAGACACTCTCCTATTTTCTAAAGTTCACAAAATTCATACAACACATTCTTAACACACAAAGGCATGCTATTTCATATAATTAAGCAAGAATGCATAAGCCATAATCCGGGATATTACACATTTTTCCCATATTTATTTTCCAAGTATATTAATGGCATTGAAAGTAGTCCTTTGAACGTAACAACACAACTACATATCAGCTAACACATATATTATGTATAATGATAAACCGTAAAAGTAACATATTTTAATCCCACATTTAGTATGCTTTTGGATGATTTATTCCTGATTTATGTAAAAAAGGTGCTTTTAATCCTTTCTTTTCATGTCTTATACTCAGGAAAGAACCTAAGGATAAAAAGAACGTAAAACGAGCTTAAAACGGACCAAATTGGGCCAACCCAAGAAATAGACATGGCTTGGACTTCAAGCCACAGGGTCGTACCTTGCCATTTATTTAGAACACAGCTTCACCCCAATTTACATGGCCGTGCCTCTTCGACAAAAGTCCAACATGGTCTAGCCATGATTTACACGAGCGTGTACCATGGCCGTGCCCCTACCGCGGGAAAGTGCAATTTCACTCGGATTTGGATGCTTGGAGGCAAAGAAACACATTCCTAAGTCTACTTAAACATCATAGGAGGAATTCTACTTAAATTAGGATACTTAGGATCCAAGTAAAGCATCTCAAAGCCTATATAAACACCCAAGGTAGCAACTAAAAAGGGGAGTTCGGCAGAAGCCGAAATAGGAGGGAGTTTTAGGCAGCAGTTTTCTACCAGAGCTTTTATTCAGGGGATTACTCGAAGATAGCCAGTTGATCCATCTCAAGAAGCCGAAGTTCTACTCAAGACAAAGGATCTCCTCTTCAATTCCTTCAGGGGGTTTTAGGGATTTCTTATGTTTTGTTTTATCTTTTCTCTTGAGATGTTTTCTTATTTTGTTATGAACTAAACCCTTCAGATACCTGAAGGGGATGAAACCTATGATGGATTTTGTTATTTGATTTCTAAATTATATGATAAATACTTAGTTGTTCTTAATTATGTTGCTTAATTTAATCTGATGTGCTTAGTTGGAGGAGGAATAGACCCTGCCTAAGAGTAGATCTAGCATAATTAAGCGGAGTTGATCGCACGCCTAGAGATAGGGTGACGAGATTTTATAGGATTAGGGTGAAACCTAATATGGGAGTTCATTGATCGATTTACTGCTTCCTTAGGGGGTTATTATAAGAGAATGAGAGTTCCACTAATTAACCTAAGGTTAGACGTTATTCGCCTCGAGAGAGGGTTTAATATAGGTTAGGGAGTCTCACAGATCAAGCTAAGTAAAGAAGTCGTATGAATTAAAATTTAGATAACAAGAGAAGTCATAGGTGGATTCTTCCTGAGGGTATCGTCTAAAATCAACTGAGTTTTTTTTCACAGTCTTCTCCCAAAGTTTCATTCTTTTGTCTTTACATCTAGTTTAGTTTTTCATTATTTTTAAATTAATAAACCAATCACTCCATATTTTAGGCTAAATAATAGAAAAAAAGTGAGCAGTAGTACTTTTAGGTTCCTTTGGGGTTCGATAAAATAATCTTGCCTAAACTATACTATTGTTCGATAGGTGCACTTGCCTCAATCGTTGTCATAGTTAGTCTACAGGTTCGATCATTCTTTATAAATATTAAAACTCGACTGTTTGACACGATCAATTGTTTGGCGCCATTGTCGGGGAACTAAAATATTAAGAAAGCTTAATTTTTATTACTTTAGCCAATTTTTTTTATTTGCAATTTATTATTATTATTATTTATTTATTATTTATTTTATTTTTACTTTGCTAATTTTTCCTCTATTTTGCTTTTGGCAGAAAATTTTAGTCTATGGAAAAGATGGCACTGAATAATTATCAGTGGCAAGGAATGGTGGCAATTCCTACTAAAGCAACAGTGTTTTCAACCTCGACGTGGTCACCAAGTTATCTAATCAATTAGAGATGATGAATAAAAAGATTGATGATTGGTATAGTCCCTTGCAGGTACACCCAAAAATACAATATGATTCGAATCTAGGAGGCATGGCGAATCCTGAGTACCCACCATACGGATGTGGCATGGAAAACGAGCAAGCTCACTATACAGGTAACTATTCTAGATATCAAAATAATTTTTATAGTGACACTTATAATGCAGGTTGGAAGTACATCCCAATTTCTTGTGGGATGATCAAAATAGCCAAAGATCGAAACTTCCTCCAGATTTTCAACGACCACCTCACCAACAAGTAGAGGAGTCGAATCTTGAAGAGATGCTGACAAAATTTATGGCAAACATAGAAAATCGGTTCCAAGAAACTGAGAAAATAATTAAAAGTAACGAGAACCGAATGGGGGAACTTACGAAGACAGTAAAGGAAGCAACTAATGCAGTCGAACAACTTGCAAAGCAACTGTCAGAATGACCACAAGGATGTCTACCAAGTAACACGAAGATCAACTCAAAGGAGCACATTCAAGCCATCTCAGCTAATGACAGTAAAGGGTTAGAGGAACCCATTCCAATACAAGAAAATAAGGTAGATGAAGTTAAGGTAGAGGTAACACAAGAAAAGCCAAAACCAGTAATCAAGGAGTACCAACCTCGCATACCTTATCCCGAAGCAATGAAAATAGATGATTTAGAGGAACGGTTCTATAAGTTTCTTAAACTCTTAAAGAAATTACATATTAACTGACCTCTTCTTGAAGCTCTTTTTCAGATACCAGACTCGAGGAAATTTTTAAGACAGCTCTTGACTAATAAACGCAAATTAGACGAAGAGCACCACGTGAGCTAAATGCAATGTGCTCGAAGAATTCTACAAAATAAACCGCCACGTAAATTAAAAGATCCGTGGAGTTTTACAATTCCATGTTTAGTTGGTAGTTTATCTATTGATAATGCATTAGCGGATTTAGGGCAAGCATCAATGTTATGCCTTACAAAATGTTTAAACAACTAAGTCTAGGGAAACCTGCACAAACTAGGATGAGCATTCAATTAACTGATAAAACTATAAGAATTCCTAGGGGTATAATAGAAAATGTTCTAATCAAAATTGATAAATTCATATTCCCAGTAGACTTTTTCGTTTTAGACATGGATGAGGACAACACGATCCCCTTAATTTTAGGAAGACCCTTTTTAGCAACTGCCAGAGCTAAAATTGATATCTATGCAGGAGAACTCATACTCCGTGTAGGCGATGAGATAGTCACTCTTCAAGCTCTTGACTCAGCCAGAACATCAAGTGATAAAGGTGAGAAAGTAAATTCAGTTGATAACCAACTTGTTCAACCTTCATTGCAGGAAACACCACAAAGCTACAAACCTGAGCCGGATCATAGACCTCGTGCTAATAAAGAAGAATTACATGAGGAACCAGAACCAGAACCACACGAAGTGAAACTGAAGAAAACCCCAGACGAGCTGATAGGAACAACAAATCACATCAAAATAGAGGATCAAGTATTGTTGAATAAGGAAGACCCTCGAATCACCAATTCAGAACTCAAGGAAAATGAAGAAATCACTTTTGAGGTACTTAATGTCTTCCTATACGGCACAGTTGAGGTAAGCAATCCTAAATTCAACACTTTTGAGGTAAACATTACTTGACTTAAACTTTATATCCATAACCGAGTTGATCGCATGAGAAAGGATTTCCACCTCCTCAAACCACCATGATTGTGCAAACAACAGGTAAAGTCTAGCTCAAGACTTTAAACGAGTGCTTCTTGGGAGGCAACCCGAGTACTAACCGTACTAATTAGTTTGGTTTTATTTCTTTTCATATTTAGGTATAGGTTTCCATACCCACAAGGCCTTGCACACGGTCGTGGCCGTGGCCGTGGCCGTGTGGACACCACGACTAGGCACATGAGCGTGGACCTTATCTCTATTTAATTATTTACTTTTATTCATATTTTTATTTTTATTTTTACTTCCTTTATTATTTTATCCTTTTTCTCAATGGAATTTAGATTTAGCTTAGGATACAATAAAACCAAGCTGGCTACTTCGAGGATTCAATTTCAAACGGTTTGAGACGCTTCCCCACATTCACCTCCAATCTTATCCGGTTTCTTTTCATAGACTTCATCCAAAAATTAAAGAAGTGTTACTTCTCCCCTTCTCTTTTGATTTTATTATTACATAATTGTTTATCTATCTTTGTACATTGAGGGCAATGTACATCTTAAGTGTGGGGGGTAAAAGTGTCAAACTTTTTGCATTATTCTCAAAATCTGAATTTAGTCTTGATTCGAAAGTATTTTTTTCATATTACTAATTAGGATGAAATTTCTAATGATTTATGATTTTTATTGATATGTTTTAGATTAAGTCATAGTTAGTTGTGAATTGATGATTAAATTTGAAGAATACTAGAGAATCAGGCATGGTAAGTCTACTTTCTAAAAATTAAAATTGATGGGTCGTTGAACTGAAATTACCTTAAAATTTGGAATTTATAAGGATTGATGTCAAAAACACCCATAATCTTTGTGAGATTTTGAGCCTTATAGAGCATATATTCTTTTTCATGCTCACTTTATTGATTATGAGTGTGTCAACTTTGAACTGTTATTCTAGAACTTGCCTCATTTATACATGTCAAGACCACACTTTTGATTTGATATACAGAGATGATAAAGGCACCTAGGATTTAACCCACTTACTCCATAAAAAGCTTACCTTCACAAATTAACCTCTAGTAAACCCCGTTGAATCCTAACAACCTTTTTAATGACTCACCCACTAATATTAACCCAAAACCCCTTTGTATTTGTTATCACTCTTTCTTTTGACTACCCTTTAATCAAGGTTTGATTTGATTAAGTTACCGAATTATATTAGTTCAGTAGTTACATTTATCATTTATGATGTAATATTTTAGTTTGTTCTTAAAAAAACCCAATTATATTCAATATTAGTAGTATATAAAAAAAGATTAGAGCATTTAAATTCCAATTGTTGAAGAAAAAGCTCGTATTAAAGTATTATCAAATTTTAAAGTGATGAAAATACTCTTTATTATAGAGTAATTATCAATAGTGGTATTATTAATTTTCATTCGATGTAAATATTCATATTTAGTTCATTGTTTTTAGTTAGGTAACTTTTCAATTCGATCTCGATTTTAACCTTCTAATTTAGCCTTTATCCACACCTTTTAACCCAAGCCACGTTACAACCCTGATTAAAGACCTTTTGATTTGTGTATCATCTCATATACAGTGGTGGAGATTTGATTTTCAGGCAAGCCTATGGGATTAACTTTTCAGGTTCGACTTAGAATGCTTATTCTTGAACCTTAAACACTTCGAGTGATTTGAGTGAATCTTTTGTGAGGATGTCAATCCTTATCGATTTTGAATTAAAGGTAATTACTTAGATAAGGGAGACACCTATGTTTTCGTACTACAAAGGTATGACTTATCGTGATTAAATCTTTAGGACTCTTTGAGTTGAATTATCCATGTATGAATTATCTATGAATTATGATGAGACATTGTCAATAGGAATTATGAATTATGGAAAGTTCATTTTAATCGTAAGTTGAGAATTTTGCTTGAAGACAAGCAAAAGCTCAAGTGCTTTGATAAACCGTAAAAGTAACATTTTTAATCCTTTCTTTTCATGTCTTATACTTTCTTTTCATGTCTTATACTCAGGAAAGCACCTAAGGATAAAAAAAATGTAAAACGGGCTTAAAACGGACCAAATTGCCTGGACTTCAAGCCACACGGCCGTACCTTGCCATTTATTTAGAACACGGTCTCACCCTAATTTACACTCGTGCCTCATCGACAAAAGTCCAACATGGTCTGGCCACGATTTACACGGGCGTGTACCATGGCCGTGCCACTGCCTGCGGGAAAGAGCAATTTCACTCGATTTGGATGCTTGGAGGCAAAGAAACACATTCCTAAGTCTACTTAAATATCCTAGGAGGAATTCTACTTGAATTAGGATACTTAGGAGCCAAGTAAAGCATCTCAAAGCCCATGTAAACACCCAAGGCAACAACTAAAAAGGGGAGTTCGCGTGGTTGAAACAGAAGGAGTTTCGTAGAAGTTTTTGCGAGCTTTTATTCGTGGGATTACACAAAGATAGCCGTTGATCCATCTCAAGAAGTTTGAGTTCTACTCAAGATGTAAGATCTCCTCTTCAATTTCTTCAGGGGGTTTTAGGGATTTCTTATGTTTTGTTTTATCTTTTATCTTGAGATGTTTTCTTATTTTGTTATGAACTAAACCCTTCAGATACTTGAAGGGGATGAAACCTATGATGGATTTTGTTATTTGATTTCTAAATTATATGATAAGTACTTAGTTTGTTCTTAATTATGTTGCTTAATTTAATCTGATGTGCTTAGGTGGAGGAGGAATATACCCTGCCTAAGAGTAGATCTAGCATAATTAAGTGGAGTTGATCGCACGCCTAGAGATAGGGTGACGAGATTTTTCGGATTAGGGTGAAACCTAATATGGGAGTCCATTGATCGATTTACTGCTTCTTTAGGGGGTTATTATAAGAGAACGAGGGTTCCACTAATTAACCTAAGGTTAGAAGTTATTCGCCTCGAGAGAGGGTTTAATATAGGTTAGGGAGTCTCACGGATCAAGCTAAGTAAAGAAGTCGTATGAATTAAAAGTTAGATAACAAGAGAAGTCATAGGTGGATTCTTCCTGAGGGTATCGTCTAAAATCAACTGAGTTTTTTTCACAGTCTTCTCCCAAAGTTTCATTCTTTTGTCTTTGAATCTAGTTTAGTTTTTCATTAGTTTTTAGATTAATAAACCAATCGCTCCATATTTTAGGCTAAATAATAGAAAGAAAGTGAGTAGTAGTACTTTTAGGTCCTTTGGGGTTCGATAAAATAATCTTGCCTAAACTATACTATTGTTCGATACATGCACTTGCCTCAATCGTTTTCATAGTTAGTCTACAGGTTCAATCATTCTTTATAAATATTAAAACTCGACTGTTTGACACGATCATATAACGTCAATGCGTCATGTTTCACCTATGTGTTAGCATAATTAATACATTTAATTATTTATTACTTATATTAAACAAGAACGTATAGTAAGTCCCACGAGAACTTACATTCAAAAGCTACAAAATGGAAGGAGAGCTTCTCTAATGGTTTCACTCTACCACTTTCTTTTTTCCTTGCTAGAAGCTCCTCTAGAAAGCTCTTTCTCTTCACAAATCACACAACGCAACATAAATATGTATTAATAAAGCATGGAGTCAACATTAAATAGTCATTTTAATGGCTTAACAACCACATGAACTCATAAATGTAAAATGAGATTATGAGATGTTAAGAATGTTGGGAAATGAGCCCATATTGTAGTAGACATGTAACTGTTTTCTATTTTTCTGAACGATGAATAAATAAATAAAGTTAATTTCACATTTCACTATATGTCTTTTGTATTTTCTGTCTTTTAAATTTTGCATAGCAAAATTGTGACAAGCAAATATTAGATCATTGATTGTCTAAAGTTTAAACTAAATATAAATGGCATTGTAAAGAACATTTACATTGCGAGAAAGACAACTTACTTCAATAGATAATCTAAATGAGTCTGTAATCCTATAAAAGAATCAAAATGAGCATCTATTTCAAATACTAAGAAGGATTATTATGTCGTCTACAATTCCAATTGGGGAGATGGCTAGTCTTGGCTATCGAAGCAGTTGACTCCATGAGTAGAGACATAGATGTAATGATACATGGACTGGAACTAAGATGAATTAATTCCAAATCCATTTTTTAATTAATTCACTTTTGACATTCATGGTGTGATTTACCTAAATCCTGAGTTAGTCACTGACCATGTGCATGCAACTCGTGTGCTTTGATATAAGTGGAGGCTTATGCTCTAAAGATGATCAAGCCCATAGCCGGTATGTTGGGTACATGACTTGTGTATGACATGTCTTTACTAGCAATAGTGGAATTCATAGCTAAATTAAAGAGTTAATGATATCCTCTCATTGGCATTGTGTGGATTGATAAATATGGAACGTGGCCACGGGTTGCTTGTTCTCAAACGAGCAATTTATCATAGTCATTTGTTAGCAGCGATCATATTAATCATTAAGAAGACACAATGTTGACAATGAGATAAAATATGATTGTATTGAGTGAACGGATTTAACTCGAAGGAATCAAGGATATAATATGAGGGTAACACACACATGACGAGGTCATTGGACAAAGAAATTGGATGAATTACTTTCATAAAGAGTGTACAATAAGGATTTTTCAATCATGATACTTCTTGTAGATTGATTTTATGATTAAGTAATTGCAAATTATCGAAACGATGCTTCTAGACATAATTGCAATCACTAGAGTCTAATTGTATATGTTTGATTGCTCCCTCCGCTAGCTCAACAAAATCTCAATTGGACTGTATTTTAATTAGAAGAAAATTCTATGACTTTGGGAATAATTTAATTAAGTCGATTTATTTGATGTGGAATTAAATTAGGTGGTCGTAAGAATTGTTCAACTAGAGAATTTGATTAAAAAATTTTCTTAAAAAATTAATTTGAAAAGTCTAAGTGATTTTTGGAAAAATTAATTTTGATCAAGTAAAATTAAATTAATCAAATCAATTAAAATTAATATGATACTTTTAGAAGTTAATTTTCAAGTCAGACAATTGGCCCAATGAGTAATTGAACTTGAAAATTGGACCTGAGATTGTAAATTGGGCCCGAGACCCAAAACCAAAACCAAGACCCAAAAACTGGTCAAACCAGGCCTGGTATGTGAAATTGGGCCGACAGTCCAACCGGTGGCTAAATCGAACTAGTCAGGTCGTCATTGACCCAAATCGAATCGGCTCGGGATGTTGTAAGGGTGTCACACCTGCATCACCAGACACCAAAGAATTTGATTTCAGATTAACTATTCCAAAAATAATATTATTTTAATAGTTTAATATTAAATTCAATTTAATACTTACCTTAATCGTATTTTATTAATTTAATATTAAAGTGACTATCTTAATATTAAATTAAATTTAATGTTTATCTTGTAGATAAATATTCTATTAACTTAATAAGAATTAATATTAAATTTAATCTAATATTTATCTTGATAAATATTATATTAATTTAATATTAAGTTTAAATCATAGTTGACTCTCTAAACTCTCATTATATAAAGAGAGTTTTGGGTCATTATTTACACACATTTGAATTCAAAAGAAAGTTGTAAAGAGAAAATTCTCTGAAGAAATTATTTCAAAAACTTTCTGGACATATTGTTCTTATTTAAAACTTGGCTCCAAAGTTTACAGAAATTATGAAATTACCCCACTGGTAATTTTTGTGAAAAATTTCTGATTCGAAGTGAGCCCACACTCGACAGACGTAAGCTTGACGATAGCAGAGAAGACTACTCAGTCAAAGCGCTCATCCTAGATTAATCGAAAAGGTAAAATTTTGATTAAGTGTTTATTAGTTTAGATATCACAACCAAGATCTTGTTTTGAAAAAAAATTAAAACTCTGGTTTTTCCCTAAATTTATTTTTAACTGTGTTTTCCAAACCCGTTTTTCCAACAAAGAAAACATAACTTCTTACATTGCTCACACTTTCTCACTCTAGAAGTAAGTTCTCTCACTAAACTAGCAAACCTTAGATGAGTGGGTGATGAAGATAATGATGACAAATGGTTCAAATATGGTTTATATGAAGTGATTTTGCAAGAAAAGGAATAAAATTTGTGAACATTTAAAGAGAAAACAATGAAAAATAGCAAGGAGAAGTGATAAACCATAATATGAACATATTTTAATCCCACAGTTAGCATATTTTTGGATGATTTATCCCTTTAATTATGGAAATAAGTGCTCCTAATCCTTTGTTTTCATGTTTTATACTCAGGAGAGCACCGGAGGATAAAAAGAATGAGAAATAGGCCGAAAACAGAGTGAATGGGCCCAATTACAAAATCTGCACAGCCTGGGCCCAAGACCACAGGTCGTGCCTCATTAACAAACCCGAACACGGCCTGGCCTCTGAAATACACGGCTGTGCCTCTTTAACAGGATAGACCACAACCTAGCCTCGACTTACACGGGCGTGGCACATGGGCGTGTCCCTGCCGTAGAAAAGAAGAGTTCTATTCGGAATAGGGTACTTAGAGGCAACGAAAGACATTCCAAAAGCCTATATAAAGACCCTAGAGGCCAACCTTTAGGGGGCTTTTTTAGCAGGGCGTTCAGCTAGGCTAAAGAGCCAAGACAGAGGGCCATAATTGTGAGATTCACTTGAAGAATGCCAGTTGATTCATCTCAAGAAGCCAGAATCATGCTTAAGACGAAGGATCTCTCCTTCAATTCCTTCAGGGGGTTTTAGGGTTTTTTATGTTTTGTTTTATATTTTCTTCTGAGATATTTTCTTTTATAATTATGAACTAAACCTCTCAGATACTTGAGGGGGATGAAACCTAAGATGAATCTTGTTATTATTATCTGAGATGTATGATAAATACTTGATTTGTTCTTAACTGTGTGTTCTTAATTCTTATTTTGGTATTTTCAGGATATTGATTCAAGTACTGATGTGCTTAGGTGGTGGAGCAAAAGTCCCTGCCTAAGAGTAGATCTAGCACAGTTAAGCAGAGTTGAACACAACCCTAGAAATAGGATGACGTAAATCTGCTGGATTAGGGTCCAACCTAATATTGGAGTCCATAGATCAAGTTAATACAATTCTAGGGATTTTAATTAGAAAGAAATTTCAATTAATCAACCTAGGGTTAGACGTTAGTAGCCTCGAAAGAGGTATTAATATAAATTAGGGAATCCTACGGATCAAGTCAAGTGAATAAATCATCTGGTTCAGAGTTAGATAACAAGTGAAGTCTAGGTGGATTCTTCCTCAGGTATTGTCTTAATCAATTGGTTTTTACCACAAGTATTTCCCCAATTCAATCTCTTTGTCTTTGCATCTTTAGCTTAGTAGTTAGTTAATTCTAGATTAGATAAACAAATCCCTTAATTCTTAGGTTAAATAATAAGAAGAAAGTTAGTATTAGTACTTTTAGTTCCTTTGGGTTCGACAATCCGGTCTTGCCACTAAACTATACTACTGTTCGATAGGTGCGCTTGCCTCCATCGTTGTCTTAGTTAGTTTCCAGGTTTGATCATTTTTTTTATAAATTTTTAAGACTCTGACACACGATCAAATTTTTGGCGCCATTACCGAGGAACTAAAATATTAAGAAAGCTCAATTTTTATTACTTTAGCCATATTTTATTTTATTTTGCAAATTAAATTTTATTTTTACTTTTCTAAATTTTCTTTTTTTCTTTTCCTGGTAGGTACCTCTAGTTTATGACTAGAAGGAACCCGACAAGACCACTACTTTACGATAGTGAAATCGAAAGCACAGTTCGTAGAAACCGAAGAGAAATAAGGAGAAGCCTACAATACATACAAGAAGAGCAAGAAGACAAAATTAATACGAATGAAGAGATGGCTGAGAATAATCCGTTACCTCAGGAAGTGGCCGAACACCATGCTCCTCGAATTATGTATGATTATGCTAAACCTAATTTAACAGGAACTGAGTCAAGTATTGTTAGACCTGCTATAACTGCTAATAATTTTGAACTAAAACCTAACACTATACAAATGATACAGCAATTTGTTCAGTTTGATGGGTTGCAGGATGAAGATCCAAATAATCACTTGGCAAATTTCCTAGAATTTTGCGATACTTTCAAAATGAATGGCATTTTTGATGATGTCATCCGTCTTCGATTATTTCCCTTCTTTTTAAGGAACAAAGCTAAATAGTGGTTGAATTCTCTTCCACGAGGATCAATCACTACATAGGATCAAATGATCGAAAAATTTTTATTAAAATATTTTTCGCCGACCAAAACGGCCAAATTAAGGAATGATATCTCTTCTTTTGTGCAGATGGATTTAGAAACACTATACAATGCATGGGAGAGATACAAAGATCTATTGAGAAGGTGCCCACACCATGGTTTACCCTTATGGCTACAGGTCTAAACTTTTTACAATGGTGTAAACCCCTCAACTAGGCAATTGATTGATTCAGCTGCCGGCGAAACCCTGAATAACAAAACTCCTAAAACGGCTTATGAGTTTATAGAAGAGATGTCACTGAACAACTATCAGTGGCAAGTCACGAGGACAAGGCCAACTAAAGCAGCCGAAGTTTTCAACCTCGACGCAGTCACCATGATATCAAACCAGGTAGAGATGTTAAATAAAAAGGTTGATGGTTTATGTGGTTCTTTGCAGGTACATCCAGTTATGCAATGTGATTCAAATCTAAGAGGCGTGGCGAATCCTGACTACCCACCCTACAATCCGGGAATGGAAAGCGAACAAATAAACTATACGGGTAACAATTTTAGATCTCAAAATAACCCTTAGAGTAATACTTATAATCCAGGATGGAGGAACCACCCCAATTTCTCATAGGGTGGTCAAGGAAATCAGAGACAACAACCCCCTCCAAACTTCCAACAACAGCCCTATCCACAGGAAAAGAAATTGAACCTTGAAGAGATGCTGACAAAATTCATAGTAGTATCGAAAACACAGTTCCAAAACACCGAAGCAACACTTAAAAATCAACAAGCATCGATTAAAGGAATCGAGAACCAGTTAGGGAAACTCACTAAGCTAATCTCCGAACGACAACAAGGTAGCTTGCCGACTAACACTGAGACTAACCCAAAGGAGCAACTTCAAGCCATAACAGCTCAAAATAGTGCAGGTTAGTAGAATCTGAATCTGAGCCAAGGCAAGAACCTGTGCTAAGTGAAGGCAAAGTTGAGGTAAGCCAAGAAAAGCCAAAACCAATTATTAAAGAAATTAAACCACCGATCCCATATCCAGCCAAGTTGAAGAAAGACCACTTAGACGTACAATACGATAAATTTCTTGAACTCTTCAAACAGTTACATATCAACTTACCTTTTGTTGAAGCTATTTCACAGATGCCGACATATGCAAAATTTCTAAAGGAGCTTCTAACAAATAAAAGGAAGTTTGAGGAGATATCAACAGTGGAGCTTAATGAAGAATGTTCAGCTATTGAAACACCCTAAACCAGGCCCACGAGCCTTGACCGGATCTGGTATGTTCCACGGTGTAAACCGTTTCAAATTCTTTTGTTACTTAGGAAAAACTTGTGTGTGTTGAAAGAAAGATTGTTTTGGGTTGGGCTTGAGTTGAGAACAAGTTTAATTCATTGTTAAAAATCCTTTACTTTAGGTGACAAAACGTTTGGGCTTTGTTTTAAAAAAAATTGATTTACTTAATCTTTTAATAAATAAAGGTTTGTAAGCATAACAAATAGAATAAAATATTTATACTAAGGCCTTATTACATCAAATAATTCCCAAAATTTAAATTCAAAATACTTAAAGTAAAATAGTCCAAATAAAAGAAATCTAAACTTCACATGGCCTTCACTAAGCATCTGTAGGCCGGTCCATCACCGATCGTCACCTGAAAATAATCCCACAAGGGTGAGTCAATGACTCAATGTGTAACCAACACTAAAATTTAATAATTTAGGCATATGTTCACATATTACATGCATATTCTTATAACATAGAAAACAATGATGCAACCCGAACCCAAACCTAGATAGCCATCCGCTACACGTCCCCATACCAACCTGCACACCTTGGGGACTACTAAGTCAACCCTCCATCCGCTACACACCATCGAAGGTAGTCGCTAAAGTCGACGTGCTCATCGCCCTCATAAAATTCGTGGTCTTAGGTCACCACATTCAAATATCGTGGTCTTAGGTCACCACATTCAGATATCGTGGTCTTAGGTCACCACATTCAGTTATCGTGGTCTTAGGTCACCACATTAACTTCCCCTTTTCATATAACCCATATGCCCCCATATTTCATACACAATATGCAAAATCATGCCTTAATTCACATTCTTATCACTTTTCACATGTGAAAAATAACATATATTCATATTCCTAGTAGGAGTAGGAAACGTACCTTAGTACTTTGTACCATTGTATGGTACCTTAGCCATGCTTTTCACATTCTTAATAACACATTTAATTTAAAACATAGCCATGAACGTATTAAAACTTAGGGTAGGGTACACACCTAATATTAACGCTTTCCTGAAAACCTGAAAACTCAATCTAACGCTTTAGATTCTTAACTCCTACATTCGGCCATTACTAGGATTTTAACAAAAAGAACCATTCGGCCATAAACCAAATCTCAGTAGGATTAGTACACTTATATGCTTAACTTGCTATCGAATTGACTATAGTCAAATCCTAAAACTTCGTAGAGTTCTCCTCTTGCAATCGGCTAGGCACTAAAATCACTTACTAATTAGTTTCGGCTTTTAAGCGAAATAAGAAATAGATCTTCATACCAAAATAAGCCTTAACCGAATATTCATGTACACTTACCTTAGGGATCCAAATCCCGAAATTGCTAATTCCCTTTGGTATCTGTCGAAATCACCTATAGACTCATATATTAGATTCGATTCCAATCACTTAAACATGATCAATGGCCTTTGGCCGAATCCATGCCTTACCTTAGATAACCGAATCCTGAATGCTCTCCTCTAGAAGTCGGCTTACCCCAAAACAAATCTAAAAATTCCTAAAAGAAACGATTTCATGGTTGAATAAGAGTCAAATCAAATCTCAGATTTCGCTTTTGTTCTACACATGTCGACAGAGGAGGAATAAAGAGAAATAAAAGAGATTCGGCCATAGCATACTTACCTATCCAAACCGATTTGAGAAGGGATCAAAAGAGATCTCTAACCTGGTTGCTATTCGGCCTAGACTGAGAAGAGATGAGGTAGAAGAATTTTGACAATGGCTTAGGGAGTTAATGAAGATTCGGCCTTTAATGAAATTAAAGGAAAATAATTTTGGGGTTCGGCCTTTTAAGAATGTGGAGAGGGAGAGTGTGAAGCTTTATGAGTTTCGACTATGGTGACTATAGGAAGAAGATGGTTTCGGCTAGCAAGGAAGATTGGGAGAGAAGGAAAAGAGGGAAATTCGGCTAGGGAGAAGATGAGAGACTGAATGAAAAACAAAAAGAAGAAAAAGATGGATACTTCAACTAAGAATTTCGGCTAGCACTCAAACACTAGCCCTTCCTCACCTTTCTCCTCTTATCACCTCATCTAGAAATAAAATAAAAGAAATATTCTATCATTTATCTCTTGAAAATTAAAGGATAAAAACTCCTAAAATTTAGCCATGGTGCCGTCCTACTACCCCCTTCTCCTTGACGTCACTTAGCAAAAATAAATATTAAAAATTTTGCTTCCCACGTTGCTTGAACCTAGGCCCATTTGCATAGCTTGTGGCGTCACCCACCTGGGCCTTAAATGGTGCCTCCAAGCCACTTAAACAAGCCTATGTTTGTGTCAAATTTCTTCTATTAATTTTCTTAAGGCTACCTTGTTTTAGTTTCCTCTTTACTTAACATTTCTAAATCATTTCCTTACATTTCATCAAAATGTTCACTTTCCTATTTTAACTTAACATTTCCAAGTTTCCAAAATGTTCACTTTCCTATTTTAACTTAACATTTCCAAGTTTCCAAAAATGTTCATCATAATTCATAATACATAAGTCATGCCATTCGCATAATTAAATCAGAAATACGTAGGCCCATTTTCAGGATGTTACAGTTCTACCCCCTTAAAATAATTTCGTCCCCGAAATTGCCTGGCAAAAATAAATAAGGGTATTGCTGTCGCATTGCCTCTTCTGGCTCCCACGAAGCTTCTTCCGATCCATGATTTCTCCATAGCACTTTGACTAAAGGCACTGATTTCCGTCGTTGCACTTTCACATCTCGTTCTAGAATCTGAATCGGCTCTTCCTCGTAAGACAAGTCTGTCCTTAGCTCCACTTCTTCAACTGGTACCACATGAGCTAGATCCGATCGATAACGACGTAGCATGGACACATGGAATACGTCGTGCATTTTCTGTAACTCTGGTGGCAACTCTAGCTGGTACGCCACTGGTCCAACTCACTTCAACACTCGATAGGGTCCTATAAACCTTGAGCTTAGCTTCCCTTTTCGACCAAATCTCATTACCTTCTTCCAAGGTGAAACCTTAAGAAATACTTGGTCTCCCGCATCAAATTCAATCTCCTTCCGTCTAAGATCTACATACCACTTTTGTCTATCAGATGCTTCCTTTAACCTTGCCCGAATTATCTCAACCATTTTTTAAAATTTTGCCACTAACTCTGGACCCAAAACTTGATGTTCTCCCAATTCCATCCAACATGTAGGAGTCTGACACTTCCAACCATACAGCGCTTCATAAGGTGCACTAAAGGCAAATACTCCTCCCAACTTCCTCTGAAATCCATCACACAGCCCCTCAACATATCCTCCAATACTTGGATTACCCGTTCAGATTACCCGTCCGACTGAGGATGAAAGGCCGTAGTGAAATCCAACTTAGTACCTAAAGCTTGATGAAGTGCCCTCCAAAATCGAGAAGTAAATCTTGGGTCTCTGTCCGAAATGATAGACACCGGCACTCCATGTAGCCTCACAATTTCTGCCACATATAACTTAGCCAATATCTGAAGAGAATAATCAACCCTTACCGGGATAAAGTGCGCGGACTTGGTCAAACGGTCCACTATTACCCATACCGAGTCCTTCTTAGTAGGCGTAAGGGGAAACCCACTAACGAAGTCCATGGTAATTCTTTCCCACTTCCACTGCGAAATCTCGATTAGTTGAAGCAATCCCGATGGAACTTGATGTTCAGCCTTAACTTACTGACACGTCAGACACTTGCCAACGAGTTCAGTAACTTCCTTTTTCAGATCAGGCCACCAAAATTGTTCCCTTAGATCCCTGTACAGCTTGATGCCTCTGGGATGCATAGCATAAGGGCTACTATACGCTTCCGAAGAATCCTCCGCCTTAACTCCTCGTCCCCCGGCATACAGACCTTTCCTTTGAAGTACAATACTCCCTCATCACTAACACCATAGTCCTCTAACTTTCCGTTCTGTACTTGCTGTAGCTTAGCACTTAAGTCCCCATCAGCTAACTGTCCCTCTTTCACTTCATTCAACCACGTCGGCTTGACTTGCAACTCTGCCAATAGGCTTCCATCATCATACAAACTTAAATGGGCAAACATTGCCCTCAGATCTGACACCACCTTCTGACTTAGGGCATCCACCACTACATTCGCCTTGCCCGGTGATATTCTATCGAACAGTCATAGTCCTTCAGTAATTCCACCCACCTTCGCTGCCTCAAGTTTAACTCTTTCTGAGTCAGCAAATACTTGAGACTCTTGTGGTCTGTGTAAATCGTCGACTTTTTGCCATAAAGGTAGTGCCTCCATACCTTAAGAGCGAAGACCACTACTGCTAATTCCAAGTCGTGCGTCGGGTAATTAACCTTGTGTGGCCTCAGTTGCCAAGACGTATAAGCGACTACTTTTCCATCTTGCATAAGGACACCTCCCAATCCTGTATGGGAAGCATCACAATAAACTACAAAATCCTTTCCTGCCTCCGGCTGAATCAACACTGGAGCTTCAGTCAAAACCTTCTTGAGCTTTTCAAAGCTCTCCTGCTGCTTATCCGTCCATACAAAGGGTACTTCCTTCCTTAACAACTTTGTCAAAGGCGCGGCTATCGACGAGAATCCTTCTACAAACCTTCTGTAATAGCCTGCCAATCCCAAGAAACTACGAATCTCTGCCACCGACTTAGGTGGTTTCCAATCCAACACAGCGTCGATCTTCCTAGGATCCACCCTTATTCATTCAAGAACACCACATGCCCTAAGAATGCAACCTCCTTAAGCCAAAATTCACACTTGCTGAACTTGGCATAGAGCTTATTTTCCCTCAATACTTGCAGCACAATCCAGAGATGCTCATCATGCTCCTCTTCAGTCTTGGAGTATACGAGGATGTCATCGATGAACACCACGACAAACCTATCCAAGTAAGGTTGAAACACCCGGTTCATCATATCCATGAATGCGGCTGGGGCGTTTGTTAACCCGAACGGCATTACTACAAACTGAAATGATTGTATATTGTCCTAAAGGCTGTCTTATGGATATCTGCCTCCTTCACCTTCAACTGATGATATCCTGACCTTAAGTCGATCTTTGAAAACACTGCCGCCCCCTTGAGCTGATCGAACAAGTCGTCTATCCTTGGCAAGGGGTACTTGTTCTTGATGGTCAGCTTATTCAACTTACGATAATCTATGCATATATGCATAGTTTCGTCCTTCTTCTTCACAAACAGAACCGGTGCTCCCCATGGAGACACACTGGGTCGAATAAATCCATGGTCAAGTAATTCCTGAATTTGAGCCTTAAGCTCCACCAACTCCTTTGGTGCCATTCTATAAGGGGCAATTGACACAGGAGTGTGCATGCACAGTAGCAGTCAATTTCAAACTCTACCTCCCTATCTGGGGGTATTCCTGGTAATTCCTCTGGGAACACATCCTCAAAGTCCCTTACAGTTCTAACTCCACTGACACCTCCTTCTTTTCCATCTAATGCACTTACAAAGGCTAAGAACGCCCTGCACCCTTTACGAACCATCTTCTCCTCCTTCAATGCCGAAACTACGTTAGACAAGTAGTTTCTTCTTTCTCCTATCATTACTACCACTTCATCTTCTGGGGTCCTTAGTTCCATTCGTTTAGCCGCACAATCCAACACGGCCCGGTGTTCTACTAACCAATCCATACCAAGTATGAGGTCAAATTCCCCGAAGGGTAACTCCATTAAGTTAGCCCGAAAGCTCACTCCCTGAATTTCTAGGGATACACTCCGAAAGATCTTATCCACTACTACAGTTTGGCCTAATGGGCTTACTACAGTCATCTCCCTATCAGAAAGTTCAGAGTCTAGGCCTAGTGTTTCAACTACACTACAGGCAACATAAGAATGGGTCGAGCCCACATCAATAAGAGCAAAATAGGGCTTGCCATGAATGAGGAACGTAGCGGTTATGACGTTCGGTGCATCTCCATCCTCCCTTCGACGAACCGCATAAATCAAACCCAGCTGCCTTGCCTCAGTATTAGCAACACCTCGGCCTGGTGTTCCACGTCCTCTACCATTTCCTCGATTATTCAGACCACGACCTCGCTGAGGCTGCTGTCCCCCTCTACCAGCCTATTTAGCTTTCTGAGCTGCTGGGCGATTCTCATCTGGTTTCTTCGGGCAGTCCTTGATCATATGGTCCTTTGACCCACATCTGAAACACCCACCTGTCTTTTTCCAACATTCACCCAAGTGTTTCTTTCCACACTGATCATATGGACGATACTGCCCTCCTGCACCGACTTGCTGACCCCGTGGCCCATCAATTCTGGGCCTTTTCTGTACATTTCTCGATGATCCTGACGACCCATAACCCCTTTTGGGTCTATTCCTATCAGAGCTCTGCTTAACCGAGTCCTTAATTCCCTCGGCTACCTTAGCCTTTTCTACCAACGCAGAAAACTCTCGCTCCTAATGTGGAGCTATCAATAACCTGAGGTCATCCCTTAAAACGTCTTCAAAATGGACACATCGCTCATGTTCCGTTGCCACTACTTCTTGAGCATATCGGCTTAACCTCGTAAATTCACTTCATCATGCGCTCTCGACTTGTTCCTTGAACCAAACCGAAAAGCCTTCCTCTGCTTATCAATATATCTGGTCCCCACATACTTCTTCTGATATGCCATCTTAACATATTCCCAGGTCAAATCCTCAGCTGTGGCACCATCCCGAACAGTTAACCACCATTGATACGCTTCATCGCGTAGCAGTGCCAACATTCCTTTCAACTTCTCCTCAGGGGTCAGATCGAGCTCATCCATAATGCGCTCGATCACTTCCAACCAGTATTCAGCTGTACTGGGTGCCACACCAGATACTCCACGGAATACCTCAGCTCCGTTGGCTCGGAGTCGCTCGGGTACAGATTTTTGAGCTCTCACATTCCCTCCAACACCAGCCACCATTTCAAGAACCCGCAGTATAGCCTACAATACGGTATCATCCCCCGTCTGAGCTTGCTGCTCGACACCAACAGTTGGGGGTGGTGGTGGCGGTGGTAACTCATTGTCAGACCCTTGACCCGATCTAACGGGTTCTAACACAGTCATTCTTCCTCTACCACGTCCATGATGATCGCGTCCTCTAGAACTCATATCTAACGATGCGCTTTAATCTGATTTAAGAAAGTTTTATGAATTAGCCCTTATTCCACTGATTATCCACAAAGAAGTTTTATGAAAAGAGTTTTAGGAGTGGTTCTTTCGTATTCATACAAGCACACGGTCTTTACATTCATACATTCATCAATCAATTATGAACTTTCGTTCATTCAGAGAAATGTTGTAGTTTTCATTATTGTTATTTTTCCACTACCCAAGGGTATTTTTGTATTTTGCCCTACAGGGGTATTTTTGTAATTTGCCAAAATAAGGTTCCTTGGTGTTTTTTTCAATAAAGCTATTTTGGTAATTTTTTGAAATCCTGGGGGTATTTCAGAAATTTTGAAATTACAGGGGTATTTTAGTAATAAGCCAGGGTAAATTTATAAGTCTGAATAAATCAAGGATGTTTTGGAATTTACAAAACTTGAAGGTTGTTTCTGAGAATTTGTTTTCCAAATCTGTGTTGTTGTAGAAATTTTTTTGAAGATTGGGGGTCATTCTGGTAATTTTGTAACTTGGGGGTATTTCGGTAATTTGTAGGGTAGGTGTAATTTCGTAATTTTCCAAAATCAAGGTATTTTGATATTTTACAAATTAGGGTTTTTGAACATTTTATTAAGTAATGAAATTTTGATAAGGATTGTGGGTATTTTGAAAATTTCATAAACCAAGGGCTTTTTTGTAATTTTACCACTAGGGGCATTTTAGTAATTTTGCAAGTAGGAAATATTTTGGAAGAATTTTTGCAAAAATCTTTTGCTACTCCTAAAAGGGTAATATAGGGATTTTAAAGCTAGGGTTTCCATAAAAATACGGCTAGTCCCTTTCGGGTTTTAGTTAGGGGTTTAGCCCGTGAATAAGTCCTCTTGATTAGGGTGAACCGAGGCTACGCACCAGGTAGGATTTGAGTGGAGAGGAGGTGAGTCACTAGGACTGCTTAAATACCAAGCTCCCACCGAAACCAATCCTAGACATGCGTACCATGGTTGCCACACCCTAACTCTACGACTCAATCACAGTGTTTGTTTAGTTAGGCATTTAAGTCTTATGTTTTGTTAGGGTATACTAGTCCTAGGTTCAAGTACTTATCATGCTAATCTACATTCCATTCCATTTCTACCCTTCTACAAGTCATAATATGAATCACACAATGGATAGAAGTACTTACAGTGGACTTTGGCCTGAGACTTAGTGGGCCATGCTAGAAAAACCTGCTTAATTCACAAAATTCCTTTTGAGCTTAACTTTGAAAACGTTTTGGGCCTTAAACCCAAGGTCGAGAGTTTAAAACTGGGCTCTGATACCAAATTGAAACACCCCAAACCCGGCCCATGAGCCTTGACCGGATCTGGTATGTTCCCCGGTGTAAACCGTTTCAAATTCTTTTGTTACTTAGGAAAAACTTGTGTGTTTTGAAAGAAAGATTGTTTTGGGTTAGGCTTGAGTTGAGAACAAGTTTAATTCATTGTTAAAAATCCTTTACTTTAGGTGACAAAACGTTTGGGCTTTGTTTTAAAAAAATTGATTTACTTAATCTTTTAATAAATAAAGGTTTGTAAGCTTAATAAATGGAATAAAATATTTCTACTAAGGCCTTATTACATCAAATAATTCCCAAAATTTAAATTCAAAATACTTAAAGTAAAATAGTCCAAATAAAAGAAATCTAAACTTCACATGGCCTTCACTAAGCATCTGCCGGCCCGGTACATCACTGATCGTCACCTAAAAAATAATCCCACAAGGGGTGAGTCAACAGTCTCAATGTGTAACCAACACTAAAATTTAATAATTTAGGCATATGTTCACATATTACATACATATTCTTATAACATAGAAAACAATGATGCAACCCAAACCCAAACCTAGATAGCCATCCGCTACACGTCCCCTATACCAACCTGCACACCGTGGGGACTACTAAGTCAACCCTCCATCCACTACACACCATCGAAGGCAGTCGCTGCAGTCGACGTGCTCATCGCCCTTATAAAATTCGTGGTCTTAGGTCACCACATTCAAATATCGTGGTCTTAGGTCACCACATTCAAGATATGGTGGTCTTAGGTCACCACATTCGATTATCGTGGTCTTAGGTCACCACATTAACTTCCCTTTTCATATAACCCATATGCCCCCATATTTCATACACAATATGCAAAATCATGCCTTAATTCACATTCTTATCACTTTTCACATGTTAAAAATAACATATATTCATATTCCTAGTAGGAGTAGGAAACGTACCTTAGTACTTTGTACCATTGTATGGTACCTTAGCCATGTTTTTCACATTCTTAATAACACATTTAATTTAAAACATAGCCATGAACGTATTAAAACTTAGGGTAGGGTACACACCTAATATTAACGCTTTCCTGAAAACTCGAAAACTCGATCTAACGCTTTAGATTCTTAACTCCTACATTCGGCCATTACTAGGATTTTAACAAAAAGAACCATTCGGCCATAAACCAAATCCCAGTAGGATTAGTACACTTATATGCTTACCTTCTTTCGTCGAATTGACTATAGTCAAATCTCAAACTTCGCAGAGTTCTCCCCTTGCAATCGGCTAGGCACTAAAATCACTTACTAATTAGTTTGGCTTTTAAGCGAAATAAGAAATAGATCTTCATACCAAAATAAGCCTTAGCCGAATATTCATGTACACTTACTTTAGGGATCTAAATCCCGAAATTGCTAATTCTCTTTGGTATCTGTCGAAATCACCTATAGACTCATATATTAGATTCGATTCCAATCACTTAAACATGATCAATGGCCTTTGGCCGAATCCATGCCTTACCTTAGATAACCGAATCCTGAATGCTCTCCTCTAGAAGTCGGCTTACTCCAAAACAAATCTCAAAATTCCTAAAAGAATCGATTTCATGGTTGAATAAGAGTCAAATCAAATCTTGTATTTCACTTTTGTTCGCACATGTCGACAGAGGAGGAATAAAGAGAAATAAAAGAGATTCACCATAGCATACTTACCTATCCAAACCGATTTGAGAAGGGATCAAAAGAGATCTCTAACTTTGGTTGCTATTCGGCCTAGACGAGAAGAGATGAGGTAGAAGAATTTCGACAATGGCTTAGGGAGTTAATGAAGATTCAGCTTTAATGAAATTAAAGGAAAATAATTTTGGGGTTCGGCCTTTTAAGAATGTGGAGAGGGAGAGTGTGAAGCTTTGTGAGTTTCGACTATGGTGGCTATAGGAAGAAGATGGTTTCGGCTAGCAAGGAAGATTGGGAGAGAAGGAAAAGAGGGAAATTCGGCTAGGGAGAAGATGAGAGACTGAATGAAAAACAAAAAGAAGAAAAAGATGGATACTTCAACTAAGAATTTCAGCTAGCACTCAAACACTAGCCCTTCCTCACTTTTCTCCTCTTATCACCTCATCTAGAAATAAAATAAAAGAAATAATCTATCATTTATCTCTTGAAAATTAAAGGATAAAAACTCCTAAAATTTAGCCATGGTGCCGTCCTACTACCCCCTTCTCCTTGACGTCACTTAGCAAAAATAAACCTTAAAAATTTTGCTTCCCACATTGCTCGAACCTAGGCCCATTTGCATAGCTTGTGGCGTCACCCACCTGGGCCTTAAGTGGTGCCTCCAAGCCACTTAAAGAAGCCTATGTTTGTGTCAAATTTCTTCTATTAATTTTCTTAAGGCTACCTTGTTTTAGTTTCCTCTTTTACTTAACATTTCTAAATCATTTCCTTACATTTCCAGGTTTCCAAAAATGTTCACTTTCCTATTTTAACTTAACATTTCAGGTTTCCAAAATGTTCACTTTCCTATTTTAACTTAACATTTCCAAGTTTCCAAAATGTTCACTTTCCTATTTTAACTTAACATTTCCAAGTTTCCAAAAATGTTCACCATACATTCATAATACATAAGTCATGCCATTCGCATAATTAAATCAGAAATACGTAGGCCCATTTTCAGGATGTTACAGCTATCCTCCAAAATAAGCTTCCAACCAAATTGAAAGATCCAGAACGTTTCACTATTCCCTATTTAATTGGTAGTTTAACCATAAAGAAAGCACTAGTTGATCTAGGCGCTAGTATTAATTTAATACATTATAAATGTTTAAGCAACTTGGTCTCGGAAACCTAAACCCACTAGGATGAGTATTCAGTTAGCTGACAGATCTGTTAAATATCCTAGAGGAACTATCAAAGATATTCTAGTAAAAGTTGATAAATTTATATTCCCTATTGATTTTGTTGTGCTTGACATGGATAAGAACGTTGAGAGGCATTTAATCTTGGGACGCCCCTTTATAGCTACTGCTAGGGCTGTTACTGTTGTAGGTGATGGTAAACTTGCACTATGGGTAGGGGACGAGGAAATTATTTTTTAAATTTATGATGCTATTCGATATTCTAGAGAACAAGATGATTCCTGTTATTTTATTGATGCCATTGATCATTCTATTCAAGATCCTTTGTAGGAAATCATACATAACGACACGATGGAACTATGTCTTACTCAAGATGAAAGGGTAGATGGTGATACCGATGAACTGGATTCTAAGACATTTCCTTCTAGAAAAATGAAAGAAGAGAGCATTGAAATCAATGGCGAACTAAAACAAAAACCCTCTATTGATAAGCCACCCAAATTAGAATTAAAGCAGCTGTCAAAACATTTAGAATATGCATTCCTCGGGGATAATTCTACGCTACCAGTAATTATCTCTTTAGAACTGGAACCCAAAGAGAAAGATGAGTTGCTACAGGTACTAAGGGAACATAAAAGAGCCATAGCTTGAAAAATTTCTGACATTAAAGGAAAAAGCCCATCATTTTGCACCCACAAAATTCTAATGGAAGAGGAGCATAACCATGTGTGCAACCTCAAAGACGATTGAATCCCAACGTGAAATAAGTTGTTAAAGCTGAGGTAATTAAACTTCTAGATGCTGGGATAATTTATCCTATTTCTGACAGTACTTGGGTAAGTCCTGTGCAAGTCGTCCCAAAGAAAGGAGGCATGACTGTTGTAGCAAACAAAAAGAATGAATTGATTCCTACAATAACAGTCATAGGATAGAGAGTCTGTATTGACTATAGGAAGTTGAACGATGCAACCAGAAAAGATCACTTCCCTTTGCCCTTTATTGATCAGATGTTAGAAAGATTATCCAGGCATATGTACTGCTGCTTCCTAGACGGGCTTTCCGGCTACTTTCAAATTCCAATAGCGCATGAGGATCAAGAGAAGACTACATTTACATGTCCATACAGTACGTTTGCTTATCGTAGAATGCCTTTTGGATTATGTAATGCCCCTGCTACTTTTCAGCGCTGCATCCTGGCCATCTTTGATAAACTTGTGGAAGACATTATGGAGGTATTTATGGACGACTTTTTGGTGTTTGGTAACTCTTTCCATCTTTGCCTTAAGAATCTAAAACGAGTTCTAATGAGATGTGAGGGTTTTAAATTCGAAAAAGTGTCACTTTATGGTTCGAAAGGGAATCATACTAGGACATAAATTTCTAGTAAAAGGATTGAGGTAAATAAAGCAAAGGTTGAAACCACAGAAAAATTACCTCCTCTTAGTTCAGTTAAGGCTATTAGAAGCTTTTTAGGGCGTGCTGGGTTTTATAGAAGATTCATTAAATATTTCTCTAAAATAGCTAAACCCTTAACAAAATTACTAGAAAAATATGTACCTTTTAATTTTGATCAGAAATGTTTAGATGCATTCAATATCTTCAAAGATAAATTAATAAAGGCTCCAATTATAATTTCACCTGATTGGAACTTACCATTTGAACTAATGTGTAATGCGAGTGATTTTACAGTAGGTGCAGTTTTGGGACAGTGAAGAGACAAGCACTTTCAGCCAATTTATTACCCTAGCAAGACATTAACAGTTGCACAAGAAAACTACACCACTACAGAAAAAGAATTGCTAGCTGTGGTTTTTGCATTTGATAAATTTAGACAATATTTGATACTATCTAAAGTTTTTATTTACACTGACCATTCAGCTCTTCGCTATCTTTTGACTAAATCTGATGCAAAACCTTGACTTATAAGATGAATTCTACTCTTACAGGAATTTGATTTGGAAATTCAGGATAAGAAAGGAGCTAAAAATCTTACAGCAGATCATCTTTCTAGGCTTGAAAACCTGCATATCAAAGAATTCGACGAGAGTGAGATAAACGACTCATTTCCTAAAGAACAACTCTTTTCTATAACTGACTCTAAGTTACCTTGGTTTGCAGATTTGCAAATTACCTAGCTGTTAACATCTTACCAAAAAGGTTAACACATCATCAAAAGAAGCTATTCTTTGCTGATGCGAAAAACTATTTTTGGGAAGATCCTTTTCTTTTCCGTATATATGCAGATCAAGTAATTCAGAGATGTGTGAAAAAGTAGAAGCAAGCAAAATCATAGAACATTGTCATTCAGGACCTTTAGGAGGACATTATAGCGGGATTAAGACAACACACAAAACACTCTAATCAGGTTTTTATTGGCCAACTCTATTTAAAGATGCCAACAGGTATGTTGCTTCATGTGATAAATGCCAGAGAACAGGTAATATCTCTAAACGCGATGAAATGCCTATGGGTCCATTTCCTAGTTCATTTGGAAATAAATACATCTTAGTAGCAGTAGATTATATGTCAAAATGGGTGGAAGCCCAAGCTTTACCTACTAACGATGCTAGAGTAGTAGTAAGGTTTCTGAAGAAACTCTTCTCTCGATTTGGAATGCCCAGAGCAATTATTAGTGATAGGGGTACTCACTTTTGTAATACTCAATTTAATAGAGTCTTAAAGAAATATGGAGTACACCATAAGACAGCTACTCCTTATCATCCTCAAGCCAACAGACAAGTGGAAGTAGTAAATCGAGAACTTAAGCGTATTTTAGAGAAAACAGTAGAATCAAACAAGAAAGATTGGGCATTAAAAGTAGACGATGCTTTATGGGCCTATAGAACAACATTTAAAACTTCCATAGGAACATCCCTATACAAACTTGTTTATGGAAAAAGCTGTCATCTACCATTTGAGTTAGAGTACAAAGCTTTTTGGGCTATAAATTCTTAAATTACGATCTTAAAAATGCAGGTGAGAAAAGGATGATGCAGTTGAACGAGCTTGATGAATGGCGAGCTAATGCCTATGGGAACTCACGATTATATAAGAAGGCAACAAAGCGATGTCATGATGCTCGTTTAAAGCAATCAAAGCAATTCGAAGTAGGAGACTTAGTCTTATTGTACAATTCAAGGTTAAAATTATTCCCTGGAAAGCTGAAATCGAGATAGTCAGGTCCATTTATAATCAAAACTATTTTCCCCTATGACACAATAGAGGTAACTCATCCAAATTATGGCACATTCAAGGTAAATGGTCAGCAACTGAAAATTTATAATGGTAAAGGCTTTAGGGATATAAGAGAGGAGCTTAAGCTCTGTGAACCTTCATTTAGAAACAAAAACAGGGAAAGTCTAGCTTAAGACTTTAAACGAGTGCTTCTCAGGAGGCAACCCAAGCACTAACTTTACTAATATTATATTCTCAATTTCTAGCACCAAACTACAAACTAACTGATTTAGAAAAGCGCAGGTTTCCCTACCACACGGCCTTGAACATGGGCATGGCCGTGGCCGTGTGGATACCACGAACAGGTACATAGGCATGGCAAAGATGGTGTAGAAATAGGACAATAATTTTTCCCAATCCACGGGTTTCGACTAAATGGCAAGGTCGTGCTACTTGACCGTGGTCTAAACTGCCTAAAGACCACGGGCTGAGATGAATTCACATGCCCATGTACTATGATTGTGGCCATTACTGATTAATTGACACGGATGTGAGACACGCCCGTGCCTCTAAACTGTGGTCGATTCTGAGTAAACGACACGGGAGTTCGACACGCCTGTGCCTCAAGGCCATGGACGACACTAACTTACGGACACGGCGTAGGACCATTGACACGGGCGTGGGAGAAACGAACAAATCTAGGCACGCCCACACGACATGAGCGTGGTATACATCACAAACGCGCCTAAAATTAAAATTCTCGAAAAACACGGGCTGAATAAAGGGAACATAGGCGTGGCCCCTGATCGTGTTCCCCACTAATCGTTGTTTTGTCGAGTTTTAAAATTTATAAAGAGAGTGATAGAACTTGGAAACTAACTCTGACAACGACTTAAGACAAGTGCACCTATCGAACAGTAGTATAGCTTAGGCAAGACCGGATTGTCGAACTCAAAGGAACTAAAAGTACTAATACTAACCTTCTTTCTATTATTTAGCCTAAATATTAAGTGATTGGTTGTTTGATCTAAATTAACTAACTACTAAGCTAAAGACGCAAAGACAAAAAGAATGAATTGGGGAAATAAATTTTGGAAAACTCAGTTGACTAAGACGATACCCTTAGGAAGAATCCACCTAGACTTCACTTGTTATCTAACACTAAACCAGATGATTTATTCACTTGACTTGATCCGTAGGATTCCCTAATTTATATTAAACCCTCTCTCGAGGCGAATAACGTCTAATCTTAGGTTGATTAATTGAAATCTCTTTCTAATTAAAACCCCTAGAATTGCATTAACTCGATTTATGGACTCCCATATTAGGTTTCACCCTAATTCGGCAAAATCTCGTCACCCTATCTCTAGGCGCGCAATCAACTCCGCTTAATTATGCTAAATCTACTCTTAGGCAAGGACTTTTGCTCCACCACCTAAGCACATTCAACTTGAATCAATATCCCGAAAATATTAACACAAGAATTAAGCATACATAATTAAGAACAAATCAAGTATTTATCATATAGTTCAGAAAACAATAACAAGATCCGTCTTAGGTTTCATCCCCTTCAGGTATCTAAAGGGTTTAGTTCAAAACAATAAAAGAAAACATCTTAGAAGAAAAGATAAAACAAAACATAAAAAATCCCTAGAACTCCCTGAAGAAATTGAAGGAGAGATCCGCCGTCTTGAGTAGAATTCTAGCTTCTTGAGATGGATCAACTGGCTTTCTTCGAGTGATTCCCACAAATCTGGCCTTTCTGACTCGGCTCCTTGGCCTAGCTAACCACTGGCTCTGGCAGAAGGTTTCAGCTGAACTCCTCGCTTAAGTTGCCCCCTAGGGTGTTTATATAGACTTTGAGATGCTTTACTTGAACCCTACATATCCTAATTTAAGTAGAATTCCTACTAGGGTGTTTGAATAGGCTTTGGAATGTGTTTCTTTGCCTCTAAGTACCTTATTTCGAATGAAATTGCTCTTTCTGCGGCAGGGACACACCCTAGGGCACACACCCGTATGTTTCGTGGCCAGGCCATGTGCGAGCCTATTGATGAGGTACGGCCATGTGAATCGTGGTCAAGCTGTATTCGGACTTTTTTAAGAGGCACGACCGTGTGGGCTTAAGTCCAGGCCGTGTCGATTTCGTGATATGGCCCATTTGGTCCGTTTTAGGCCCGGTTCTCTTTCTTTTCATCCCTAGGTGCTTTCCTGAGTATAAAACATGAAAAGAAAGGATTAAGAGCACCTTTTTACATAAATCAAGGGATAAATCATCCAAAAGTATGCTAAATGTGGGATTAAAATATGTTACTTTTACGGTTTATCACCTACCCCCTATTTAAAGCAACGAACGGCCGTACCCCCCCAAAAATTTTCCCATCCCTAGCCGTTTCTCTCCAAAATCACAAACCCATTCCGGCTACCAGCAAAAAAAACCTCTCCCCCCTAGACTTTCCCCATCCCTTACCTCTTTCTCCCTTTCATATACACCTACAAAAGCAGGCCACACCTGTGCTGATGGCATACACACCCATCTAAAAACATGACACAATCGTGTTCCCCCATTTATCTGCAGCACACGCCCATGCACTACCCCTCAACGCTCGTGCTCCGACCAATCACGTCGTTTCTCTCCAAAAACTCCACTAGTCACCTCTTCTTTTTACATTTTCTTCCATTAAACTATTTTATCACTAGAATTTTATTTAGTTTTTAGTTAGTTCATTCTTATTGCTTAATATTAGTTATATTCATTGTTAGATTGATTTATACACTTAGTCCTTGTTTAAATAATAGCAATTAGTATTTATGCAAAATATTAGTTTAGTTTTATCGTGATTTTTGTCCTTGTTATATTCTTGATATTGTTGAATTCTTAAATGTTATGCAATATGGCTGGAAATGGTACTTGAATCGGTGAATATATGTTATTTTCAGGACCATAATGTCATCATCCCGAGGCAAGAAAATCGCAATCCCTAGTTTTAAAAAATGAAAGGGATCCGGTTCGTCATCAGCCAGCACATCCGTCGAAGTGCGTTCTTGCAATTTCCTCTAGGAACCCAGGAGGACCTTTATAAGATACTTCGTGCATGACCCCTCGGCACAGGAGGTGTATTGATTGGGCCGCTTTGGAGTAGGTCCGATTAGCCGATGACGTACGGGCTCTCCTAACCACCAATCCATGGGACCAATTCTTTACTATCAACGAGCCCACATATCTAGAGTTCACTTCGGAGCTCTGTTCCATGTTCCACCTTCGTACGATGATGAAAAACCACGATAACCCAAGCACGATCCAATTCTATCTCGGAGGCATTGTATGAGAGATGAATGTATCACAATTCGGGCCGCATTGGGACTCTATACCAATGAATTTATGGAGGAACATGATCTTTTGGACCTCCATCGCCACATCCATAACTCCTCGGTGAAATGTTGGTACAATATATCCCCCAACTCAGACAGTTATCACCCTAGTCGCTCCAAAGCGACAACTCTCACCCCATCCTTGCGATACTTATACGCCATTTTAGCTCACACCTTGACAGGAAGGAGAGAGAGCACCGGGGTCGTTAACACACATGACGCCTACTTCCGATGGTGCATGGCAAACGGACATGTTCTCAACCTAGCATATTTCATAACTAGTGCCATTCAACATCATATGGAGCAACATAGGAGAGGGGTCATATCTATGGGTCCATACATCACACGCTTGGCTCGATATGTAGGGTTCCTTAACACCGCCGCTTAGATCTCCTCTCTCATACTAATAGTTTAGATGTCCCCACAGGGCATCTATATGATGCTATACATGAGGATGATCCAACGTTGACGTGGGACCGATCCTCCCTAATATCGGCTAGCATCTACCATCGAGGAGGAGGACCCTGAGGACATTACTGATGATGTCCCACACCCACATGAGGAACCACAACCAAGCCATCGTCCAACTCATGCGGCTACTTCACTTTCAGACATCTCTACACATCTCACTTAGTTCAAGCATTACTGTACCCAACAATTCAATGACACCGCTTAACGATTCGGTGGCATTGAGGCAACTCTTCAGTAGATTTGTCATTACTTTCACATATCACCGCCGCCTCTACCTACCGACCTATCCGATGACGAGGACCTTTGAGGCCTTTTTAATTTTCAATATTTATTTTTCATTTTAATATTTTTAGTTCTTTTTCATTTTTTTTTAAGTTTTTTACTCCTTTTGTTTAAAACTCTTATTAGTACAATTTAATTCCTTTTATAATTGGCTGTCTAACCCTCGAGAATCTCTAACAACATCCATTAAATAGTATTCCCTAAAAATTTAACTGATGACTTTGCAGTTTAAAGATTCAATGTGCCACTCCGAGAATGGAAAACATCACTAGCAGTATTCTCTACCACACTCACTTATGTTTAAGTCATCATCAATAATCATCCTCCAAGAATCCCATCCAAAAATTTAGGAAGTTTCACTTCTCTCCCTAACTTATGATTTTCTTATTATATGATTATTATCTATCTTTTTACATTGAGGGCAATGTACATACTAAGTGTGGGGGTGAAAGTTTATTTAAAAAAGTGCCTAACTTTTTGCATTATTCTCAAATCCTTGAATGATATCTTGTCTTAAGTAATTTTCTCATATTACTAATTAGAATGAAATTCCTATTGATTTATGATTTTTATTGATATGTTTTAGAATAAGTCATAGTTAATCGTGCATTAATGATTTAAACTATTAAGATACTAGAGAATCAAGCATGATAAGTCTATTTTCCAAAAACTAAAATTCTGTTAGGTTGTCTACCTGAATCTAATTGTTACCTTGAAGTTTGAAATTGATAAGGTTGTCATCAAAAACCCATAATTTTTGTGAGGTTTTGAAATTTTTAGAGCATACATTCTTTTCGTGCTCACTTTATTGAATATGAGTGTGTCAACATTGATTTGTTATTCTAGAACTTGCTTCAATCATACATGTCGAGACCACATCATTGATTTGATATACTGAGATGATAAAGGCACTTACGATTTAACCCACTTACTCCACTAAAAGCCTACCTTCATAATTAATCCCTAGTAAACCCCGTTGATCCTAACAACCCTTTTTATTGATTCACCCACTAATATTAACCCAAAACCCATCTTGTATTTGTTATCACCATTCCTTTTTACTACCCTTCTATCAAGACCTAATTTGATCAATTGCCCAATTATTTTATTTCAGTAGTGGAATTTTTCTCATATTATGTATTTAATTGATTTGTTCTTAAAAAAAATTGAAGTATATTCATTATTAGTTCTATAATTCAGTGAGCTTATACATTTAAATTTCACATCGTGAAGAAGACGCTCGTATTATTAGTATTTCAAGTTTTCAATTGATGTATTTAGGATTAGTTCATTTTTTCTAGTTAGGTAATTTGTCAAGTCAATCTCGATTCTAACCCTCTAATTCAGCCTTTATCCACACCTTTAACCTAAGCCCCGTTACAACCCTTTAAAGATCTTTTGATTTGTGTATCATCTCATTTTACAGTGGTAGAGATTTGATTTTCAGGCAAGCCTATGGTAATAACTTCTCATGTTCGAATTTTGAGTGCTTTATTTTGAACCTTAAACACCTTGAGTGATTTGAGTGAATCTTTGGTGAGGATGTCAACTCTTGTCGATTTTGAATTAAAGGTAATTATACGGATAAGGGGAAACACCTATATTTTTCGTGTTACAAACTTATGACTTTGATTGTTTGAATCTTTAGGACTCTTTGAGTTAAATTATCCATGTATGAATTATCTATGAATTATGATGAAACATTATCAATGAATATTATAAATTGAGGAAGTTTTTTTAATTATGAGTTGAGAATTTTGCTTGAGGACAAGCAAAAGCTTAAGTGTGGGGGTATTTGATAAACCATAATATGAACATATTTTAATCCCACATTTAGCATGTTTTTGGATGATTTATCCCTTTAATTATGGAAACAAGTGTTCCTAATCCTTTGTTTTCATGTTTTATACGCAGGAGAGCATCGAGGATGAAAAGAATGAGAAATGGGCCGAAAACGGAGTGAATAGGCCAAATTACGAAATCGACATGGCTTGGGCCCAAGACCATAGGCCGTGCCTCATTAACAAACCCGAACACGTCTAGCCCCCAAAATACATGGTCGTGCCTCTTTCACAGGATAGACCACGGCCTAACCACGGCCTGGCCTCGACTTACACGGGCGTGGCACATGGGCGTGTCCCTGCAATAGAAAAGAAGAGTTCTATTCAGAATAGGGTACTTAGAGGCAAAGAAAGACATTCTAAAAGCCTATATAAAGACCCTAGAGGCCAACCTTTAGGGGCATTTTAGCAGGGCGTTCAGCTAGGCCGAAGAGCCAAGCTAGAGGGCCAGAATTGTGAGATTCACTAGAAGAATGCCAGTTGATTCATCTCAAGAAGCCGAATCATACTCAAGATGGAGGATCTCTCCTTCAATTCCTTCAGGGGGTTTTAGGGTTTTCTTATGTTTTGTTTTATATTTTCTTTTGAGATGTTTTCTTTTATAATTATGAACTAAACCTCTCAAATACCTGAGGGGGATGAAACCTAAGACAAATCTTGTTACTGTTATCTAAGCTGTATGATAAATACTTGATTTGTTCTTAACTGTGTGTTCTTAATTCTTGTTTTGGTATTTTCGGGATATTGATTCAAGTACTAATGTGCTTAGGTGGTGGAGCAAAAGTCCCTGCCTAAGAGTAGATCTAGCATAGTTAGGTGGAGTTGAACGCAACCCTAGAAATAGGATGACGTAAATCTACCGGATTAGGGTCAAACCTAATATGAGAGTTCATAGATCGAGTTAATGCAATTCTAGGGGTTTTAATTAGAAAGAAATTTCAATTAATCAACCTAGGGTTAGATGTTAGTAGCCTCGAAAAAGGTATTAATATAAATTAGGGAATCCTACGGATCAAGTCAAGTGAATAAATCGTCTGGTTTAGATTTAGATAACAAGTGAAGTCTAGATAGATTCTTCCTCAGGTATTGTCTTAATCAATTGGTTTTTTCCACAAGTATTTCCCCAATTCAATCTCTTTGTCTTTGCATCTTTAGCTTAGTAGTTAGTTAATTCTAGATTAGATAATGCCCTTAATTCTGAGGCTAAACAATAATAAGAAAGTTAGTATTAGTACTTTTAGTTCCTTTGGGTTTGACAATCCGGTCTTGCCACTAAACTATACTACTGTTCAATAGGTGCGCTTGCCTCCATCGTTGTCTTAGTTAGTTTACAGGTTTGATCATTCTTTTTATAAATTTTTAAGACTTTGACACACGATCAAGAAGCAAAATAGAGCTTTCCTTCTTCTTCAAAGAGTGGTCGGTTGGTAGGGGGAGGCAATGGGGTTCTTTCCCTTTTTCTATCATTTAAAAATACAAAAATGTGGTCAGAAAGTCAAAATGGCTCAATATAGGGCTAATATTAATTTATAAATCAAAATTTTATTTTAATGCTCCAAAAATTATCTCATCACAACACACACCTATAAAAATTAATATTCTAACACAAATGTGTCCAATGGAAAAAATCATCTCATTACCTTAACTCATATTTTTACTTGATTAAGTTCAGAACTCTAAAAATAGCTTAGAACACTAACATATGACATTTCAAATGTTCAAATATGAATAATTGTAGAAAATCAAATTTCAGATTGAATCACAGGCCAAATTCTTGAGAAAGCCATCATGTGATAAATAAAAAAATTTTAGGGTATTACACATTATTTCTGTAACATCCTCAGCCTGATCTGATTGGTTGGATCTGGATTTGGGTATTACCTTGCTAATACAGACAAAACTTAATCTACTTATAGAAATTTAAATCAATTACAAGTTATATAATTACAAAGTTTCGAAGCTAAAATACATGATTACATATACAACTACAACACATATAATAGGTTACAACGATATCTAAATAGAAATCCTAATCCATTACAAATACCCCAAAGTAGGGATTTCTAAGTAACAATTCATCCCTAGAACATGTCGCCAAACTCGCTCTGTATGCATATAACTTGATACACCACTTCTTAGAATAGTCTTGGCATTGTCCCTTCTAGCGCAGACCCACATCATCTTGTTGGGAAATGTGCAATGTGCACATATTATAGTAAACATGTAATTATTTTCTATGTATTTGAATGATGAATAAATAAATTTCACATTTCACTATTATGTCTTTTGTATTTTTGTCTTTCATATTTTGCATGCATAGTGAAATTGTGACAAGCAAATATTAGTTCATTGATTGTCTAAGTTCAAACTGATGATAAGTGGCATTGTAAGACTGTAGTTGACTCCACAGGTAGAGATATAGATATCGAAGGATTATTATATCGTCTACAACTCCATTTGAGGAGATGGCTAGTCTTAGCTATCGAAGTAGTTGACTTCACAGGTAGAGATATAGATATATTCATTGGTAGAATGGTACATTGGAATGGACCCCAAGATAAATTAATTTTGAATCCATTTGTAACACCCCAAACCCGGCCTAAAACACCACAGCTGAATTCGGAATGCTACTAGGAAAAATGTTTGAAAAGAATTTGATTTAAGGGTGAAAACATGTTTTGAGTTAAAAATATTTTCCTTAGTTTTATAAAAGATAACGGGTCTATAATATGTTCGTCGTTTTGAAAATAAGTTGCCGAGAGTAATGAAAAACTTTAAAGGTTGTGTGCAGTTTAAAACCATCGTACGTTTGGAAACTCAAGAGAAATCGAGTTGTTATAAGTATCCGGGTTTTAAATCTTTAATGCAAGTCTTTAAATTGTAAGTTGTTTCCAAAACCATTTCCAATTATTAACCGATAGTCAATCTAACTAAATATAGTAAAAATCCCCAAATATTTAAAATGGCCTTATTACATGAAAGAGAAATTAACCCAAAAGCAATTAAAAATCCAAGGGCATAAAGAATTAAAACAACTTCTGCATGGCCACCTTGAATCTACTCCAGCCCGGTCCATGTATCACATGTCACCTCCATTGTATAAGAAAATAAGGTGAGTCGAACAGACTCAGTGTGCAATATTCCACATGTTTCCCAAATGGGCTTGGCGCAAACCACACCATCCACATACCACACACATGATGATGCAAAATGTTACCCATCCCAACCTAACATCCATCCGCTACACACCCCCGTATCCTGCCACACACACCAGGGGATTACTAAATCGACCCTCCATCCGCTACACACCTCTTTGGCAGTCGAACTGCTCAAAGCTAATATAATGTGGCCTAGCCACCGATCACCATGTGACCAAAGTATAACATGGCCTAGCCACCGATCACCATGTGACCAAATCTCGATATCCACGATGTGACCCATGTTCATCATCAACCCCGATGAAGCACAAAGCTAACATCATCCCTTGATGTGGCACATAGCCGACATCAAGCCATGATATGGCACATAGCCAATCATCACCACGTACATAAATGTACACCCTGTCCTTCATTGAATATATACATCCCGACCCCATGCATATGCAACATGTTATAATGATATCATAGAATAATGCATGGTCATATTAGATAGGCATACGGCATGCTCACAAGTATTCATAGTAATCAACCACAACCACACCTCAGATAGGGTACTAACCTGGTTATCGAAATATCCAATTAAGGGTAACAATTCCCCCACAACCACTATACCGGTTATCACACACATAATACATATAATTAATTGACTAACAGGAAACAGCGAATTAACCACACACCTGATAACCCGAAGCACTAGACTCTCAATTTCCCTAGTGTCCTCACTCGAAGAGACTACAGCGATCTGCTTGTCTCTTTTCGATCCTGGCCCACACCCCGGTGGCCAATCCCTAACCACAGAAATCGAACGTTTCTTGAACTTAGAGGTAGGGACAACCCCTTTCTCTCCTTGTCTGGTACTTGCATCCATTGAATGGCACTTAATCAAGAGATTCGGTTAAGCGTTAAATCAAAACTTAAATGAGATAACACCAAATCTAAATCAAATACTCTTACCGAAATAGATCCAAATCCCGAAGGCTCCTATTTGCTTATGAGAGTTGTCAAAATCCCTACACAACTTATGTTAGATCCGATTCTAACATTAAATCGATGAAAAGAAAGTGGCCTTCAGCCTAAGGTTGCGTCTTGCTTACCTTTACTGATCAAAACCCCGGAAGATCCTTAATCCCCCTCAACGCTAGCCCAACAGAGATCCCGAAATCAGCCCTTCCAAGATTCGGCGACCCACACACATATACAAAGTTAGCCATCTAACTTTCGGCAACCAAAAGAGAAAGAAGAAAATTGAATAGAAGAAACCCTTACCAACTATTAGATCCGATGGAACAGAGTCTGACAGATTCAGCCTAGAGTAAAAGGTTTGAGAAACAGGAGAAGAACGCGAAAAAGAAAGAGATTAGATGCCTTAGAAGATTCAGCCAAGGTATAGAGAGGCTTTCGGCTTCTAGCAAATGAGAAGAAAAGAAAGGGTTGGGGGTTTATGGGTGTTTCGGCTATGGTAACAATGGAATGTGTGTTTCGGCTTTTTGAGAGAGAGAATTGAGAAGAGGAGAAGGGATTGTAAAGAAAAGAAAAGATGCACAAATGGTCACTACCCCTTTCGGCTTTGAACGTAAGAAAAGAACAGTCAGAAAATGATATTTCCCTGCTGACACTTGCGGCAAAACTCAAAGAAGACAGAAGAGAGAATCAACAAGCTACACATCCAAAAACTAAGAAAAAGAACCCCTTCTAAGGAATTTCGGCACCCACATATCCTACTACCACCAACTAAAATGCCCTCCTCCAAAGCCCCATATTCGGCCAACTCTTCCTCTCTCACCCAAATCCCTTCTTTTCCTCCTATTTTTCCTCCCCTCCATTCATTCAAATGAGTTTGAGTGAATCAAACTTCTACCTCCTTTCTTAGCCATAAATTTAAGCTGTTGACTCAATCCACACCTCATCCATGCAGAGTTTGCTTGTCGTCCAACTCTTCCACTCCCTTGACGCAAAAAACAACCCAAAATGCTTCCTCTGCAGCTCGAACCTTGCCCCACTAGCTCCTTGAGGCGTCACTCCCCTATGCACTAAGTGGCGCCTCCCAAGCCACTTCACCATATCAATCCTTGAGTCTTAAACTCCACACAAGAACTCTTAAGGCCTATCTCCCCTAGCTCTCCCCTAAAGGCTCTAAACCAAAAATTTACCTAAGGTCTAAACTTAGCTCCAAGATTTCCTGAAACCCCCAAACACATACAAACAGCATATAGAGCACACTACCACATACATATAACTTAAGAAGAAATGCAAGACCCCTAACCCTAGATGTTACAGTTCTACCCCCTTAAAAAAATAATTTCGGCCTCGAAATTACCTGATCAAAATAAGTAAGGGTATTGTTGTCACATCGCTTCTTCCAGTTCCCACGAAGCTTCTTCTGAACCATGGTTACGCCATAATACTTTGACTAGAGGAACTGATTTCTTTCGAAGTACCTTCACATCTCGCTCCAGAATTTGAATCGGTTCTTCTTCATATGACAAATCTGGTCTCAACTCAACTTCCTCAACTGGCACTATGTGAGATGGATCCAATCGATATCAACGTAGCATTGACACGTGGAACACATCATGCATCTGCTTCAATTCTGACGGCAACTCCAACTGGTAAGCCACTGGCCCCACTCACTTCAAAACCCTATAAGGTCCTATAAACCTAAGACTCAGTTTACCCTTGCATCCAAATCTCATCACCTTCTTCCACGGTGAAACTTTCTAGAATACATTATCACCCATAGCAAATTCTATCTCTTTTTGCTTAAGATCCACATACGACTTCTGTCTGTCAGATGCCTCTTTCAACCGTGCTCGGATTACCTTAACCTTTTCCTCTGATTCTGCCACTATCTTTGAACCCAAAACATGACGTTCACCTAATTCTGTCCAACACGTAGGAGTGCGACACTTCCTTCCATACAGTGCTTCATACGGTTCCATCCGAATACTTGCTTGGTAACTATTGTTGTATGCAAACTCCGCCAAAGGAAAGAATTCCTCCCAGCTACCCCTGAAGTCGATAACGCAACCCCTCAACATATCTTCTAACACCTGAATCACCCTTTCAGACTGGCCGTCTGACTGTGGATGAAATGCCATACTAAAGTCCAACCTGGTACCCAAAGCCTGATGCAACGCCCTCCAAAACCTCGACTTAAATCTAGGATCCCTATCCGATATGATCGACACCGGCACTCCATGCAGTCTCACAATTTCTGCTACATACAACTTCACTAATCTTTGTAGAGAGTAATCAACCCGAACAGGTATGAAATGCGCGGACTTTGTCAACCGATCCACAATCACCCGTATCGAGTCCTTCTTAGTAGGCGTAAGAGGAAGCCCACTCACAAAATCCACTTCCACTTCCATTGCGGAATCTTCATTGGTTGCAGCAACCCTGAAGGTACCTGGTGTTCAGCTTTGACCTGCTGACACGTCAAGCACTTCTCCACAAATTCTATAACTTCTCACTTCAATCCAGGCCACCAAAACTGTTCCCGTAGATCCCTATACAACTTACTTCCTCCAGGATGCATAGCGTAAGGGCTACTATGTGAATCCCGAAGAATCTTCTGCCTTAATTCCACATCCTTCGGCATACACACCCTACCACAGAAACACAGGACTCTGTCACTGTTCACACTATAATCCTCTAACTCCCCACTCTGAACTTGCTGAAGTCGAGTACCCAAAACCTCATCCGCCAACTGTTTCTCTCTTACCTGACTTAACCACGTTGGCTTCACCTGTAGTTCTGCTAACAAACTCCCGTCGTCGTAGAGACTAAGATGTGCGAACATAGCCCTCAGATCTGATACTACTTTCCGACTTAATGCATCCATCACCACATTTACTTTACCCAGGTGGTATTCAATCAAACAGTCATAATCCTTTAGCAGCTCCACCCACCTTCGTTGTCTCAAGTTCACTCATACGAGTCAACAGATACTTGAGCTCTTATGGTGCATGTAGATCACCGACTTCTCTCTATCTGAGATAATGCCTTCACACTTTCAAAGCAAAAACTACTGCCGCTAGCTCCAGATCGTGCATCGGATAGTTAACTTTATGCGGTCTTAGCTGCCTAGACGCATAAGCAACCACCTTCCCTTCCTGCATCAGTACACAACCTAACCCGTGTGAGAAGCATCACAATACACCACAAAGTCTTTTCTCGCCACCGGCTGGATCAAAACTGGGGCTTCTGTCAAAACTCTCTTTAGCTTCTCGAAACTTTCCCGCTGCTTATCCGTCCATACAAAAGGTACCTCCTTTCTCAACAGCTTAGTCAAAGGTGCCGCTATCAAAAAAACCCTCGACAAACCTCCTATAGTACCCTGCTAGCCCCAAGAAACTATGAATTTTAGCTACCGACTTAGGTGGTTTCCACTCTAGTACTGCCTCAACCTTCCGGGGATCCACCCTTATTCCCTCTGCGGATACCACGTGACCCAGAAAAGCAACTTCACTCAACTAGAATTCGCACTTGCTAAACTTAGCATACAACTTCTTTTCCCTTAAAATTCACAGCACCACCCGCAGATGTGCATCATGTTCTTCTTCTGACTTTGAATATACTAGGATGTCGTCTATGAACACCACGACAAATTGATCCAAGTAAGGTTGGAAAACCTAATTCATCATATCCATAAACGCAGCCGGTGCGTTAGTCAACTCGAACGGCATTACCAGAAATTTGTAGTGCCCGTATTGAGTCCGAAATGCCGTCTTATGGATATTAGCCTCCTTCACCTTAAGCTGGTGATACCCCGACCTCAAATCTATCTTTGAAAAGAATGTAGCCCCTTTGAGCTGGTCAAATAAGTCATCTATCCTCGACAGCGGGTACTTGTTCTTGATCATTAGTTTATTCAACTGGCGATAATCTATGCACATACGCATACACCCATCTTTCTTCTTTACGAACAACACCGGTGCTCTCCACGAGATACACTGGGTCGAATAAACCCACGATCCAAGAACTCTTGGATTTAGGCTTTCAGCTCAACCAACTCATTTGGTGGCATCTTATAAAGAGCGATCAACACTAGCGCTGTTCCTAGCAACAGGTGAATTCCAAACTCCACCTCCCGATCCGGAGGTAACCCTGGAAGTTCTTCTAGAAAAACATCCACAAACTTCTTCACTATCCTGACCTCCCCCACAGCTACCTCCTTAGCATCCAAGGCACTAACCAACATCAGAAAAGTCTAGCACCCCTTCTTCACCATCTTCATCGCCTTAAGAGCAGACACTACGTTAGACAGGTAGTCTCTCCTCTCATCTATCACTGCAACCTCATAATTCTTGGGAGTCCTTATTGACATGCGCTTAGCCGCACAGTCCAGATTCACACGATACCTTACTAACCAATCCATCCCTAGGATCAGGTCAAATTCCCCGAAAGGCAGCTCCATCAAGTCAGCTGGGAATACCACCCCCTGAACCTCTAAAGGCACGTCTCTAAAGAGTTTATCTACTACCATAGATTTCCCTAAAGGACTAAGTACAGTTATCTTCCTAGGGACAGTCTCAGAGTTCACATTCAAGGTTCCAGACACCATACTAGTAATGTACGAATGCGTTGACCCAACATTAATTAAAGCAATAAAGGGTAATCTATAAATAAAAAACGTACCCGTGATAACATCTGGTGCGTCCCCCTCCTCATGATGTCTGGCTGCATACACTAACCCTCGCTGCCTCGTATCTGAGCTTCCAGCACCTCTACTCGATGCTCCATGACCTTGACCAAAACCATTCCCTCTACGGTTCGGGCCACGACCTCTCGACATCTGTGAACCACCCCTTCCTGGCTGCACATACCCTTGACCCACTGACTGAGCCCTATCTGCATTCTGAGGACAATTCTTCACTAAATGAGCCTTGGACCCACACCTGAAACACTCCTTAATCCTTCCCCATTACTCGCCTACATGAGTCCTCCCACACTGAGCACATGGACGGACCTGATTCCCAGCAGCTGGCATAACAGCACGAGTAGAATTGTCCACCCTAGGCTTTTTCTGGAAACCCCCCGAAGACTTTGATGATCCAAAACCCCTCTTATTTTGACCTTTGTCTCTATCTCTATTCTGCCTTTCGTTTCGCTGAACTTCCTCGGCGATCCGAGATTTCTCCACCAAAGTGGCAAAGTCCCTCTCACGCTGAGGAGCTATCAACACCCGCAGTTCATCTCGTAGCCCATCCTCAAACCTCACGCAACTTTCGTGTCGGTAGCAACAATCCTCCGCATACCGACTTAACCTCAGGAATTCTGCCTCATATTCCACTACTGATTTACCCCCTTGTACCAGATTCAAAAATGCCTTCCTCTGTGCGTCCACGTAACTGGCTTCGACATACTTCCCCTCAAACTTTACCTTAAAGTAACTCCAATCTACTCGATCTGCTGGAGTACCCTCTTTGACGGTAAGCAACCACTGATAGACCTCATTCCGTAGTAGAGATACAGCGCCCTTCAGCTTGTCCTCAACAGTGAAGTCCAAATCATCCATGATCCTCTCGACTGCCTCTAACCAATACTCTGCCACATTCGGAGCCACCCCGAGACACCTCTAAATATCTCAGCTCTATTCGCTCGAAGTCTCTTAGAAATAGACTTCTGAGCCCCGGTAACCACATTCGCTCCCGTAACTCTTTCCAAAACTCGCAGCATCGCCTGAGATACTGCGTCATCTCCACCCATCTGATCTTGGAACTCAGCTTCTACCGCGGGCGGCATCGTTTTATTCCCTGATCCATGACCAGACCCAACTGGTTTTGATATTGACATTCTGCCCCTACCACGTCCACGCGTATTATGACCTCGTCCCCTAAAACTCATGTCTATTGTTGCATTTTAATCTTTTTTAAGAAATTTTATGCATTAACTTCTTGTTCCACTGATTACCCACAAGTAATTTTATGTAAAGACATTTAATAGTAGTTCTTTCGGTCATTCAAAGTTTTTGTCTCAAGTCCTCCACCCTAACTCAGAGAATAGCATTCATTCATCAACACTATCCACTATACACGTTCACCACTTTGAGCATTTTCGTCCCAACCCAGGGATATTTTCGTAATTTGTCCTATAGGGGTACTTGGTAATTTTTAAATTAGGGATATTTTGATAAGAATCGAGGGGAGTATGGTAATAAAATAATTTTTTTCTAAAATCAGAGGTAATTTGTTTTACAAAATCGGGTATTCGGTCCCTTTCAGGTTTTAATTATAGATTTGGCCTGTTAACAAGTCCTCACGGTTAAGGTGAACAATCACTGCGCACCAGGTAAGATTCCAGAAAAGAGGAGGTGAGTCGCTAGGACTGCTTAAATACCAAGCTCATTCAGAATCCATGCCTAGACATGCGCATGCTTGTTACCACACCTGAACTCTACGACTTATTCCCGGGTTTGGTGAAATAAGTTAAGTCTTATGAAGTTTAGTATTGGGGTAAGCTAATCCTAGGGTTCAATAGTTCCTAACTTACTAATCTACGATCCCATTTCACCCTTCACCTTACATACAAATCATGTAACGGTTTAAAGTACTTACAGTGGACATCGGTAGGAGACTCAAAGCCATGCCGAAAAACCCTAATAGCTTGTAAAAAGAAAATACATGCTTTAGTAAAATCCATCTTCGAAAGATGTTTTGGGCCCAAAAGCCCTCAAATTTGAGTTTTGAACCGGGCTTTGATACCAAACTGTAACACCCCAAACTCAGCCCAAAACACCACGGCCGAATTCAGAATGCTACTAGGAAAAATGTTTGAAAGAATTTGATTTAAGGGTGAAATCATGTTTTGAGTTAAAAATATTTTCCTTAGTTTTATAAAAGATAACGGGTCTATAATATGTTCGTCATTTTGAAAATAAGTTGCCGAGGGTAATGAAAAACTTTAAAGGTTGTTTGCAGTTTAAAACCATCATACATTTGGAAACTCAAGAGAAATCGAGTTGTTATAAGTATCCGGGTTTTAAATATTTAATGTAAGTCTTTAAATTGTAAGTTGTTTCCAAAACCGTTTCCAATTATTAACCGATAGTCAATCTAACTAAATATAGTAAAAATCCCCAAATATTTAAAATGGTCTTATTACATAAAAGAGAAATTAACACAAAAGCAATTAAAAATCCAAGTGCATAAAGAATTAAAACAACTTCTGCATGGCCACCTCGAATCTACTCCAGCCCGGTCCATGTATCACATGTCACCTGCATTGTATAAGAAAATAGGGTGAGTCGAACAGGCTTAGTGTGCAGTTATTCCACATGTTTCCCAAATGGGCTTGGCCCAAACCACACCATCCACATACCACACACATGATGATGCAAAATGTTACCCATCCCAACCTAATATCCATCTGCTACACACCCCCGTATCCTGCCACACACACCAGGGGATTACTAAATCGACCCTCCATGCGCTACACACCTCTTTGGCAGTCGAGCTACTCAAAGCTAATATAACGTGGCCTAGCCACAGATCACCATGTGACCAAATCTCGATATCCACGATGTGACCCATGGTCATCATCAACCCCGATGAAGCACAAAGCTAACATCATCCCTCGATGTGGCACATAGCCGACATCAAGCCATGATATGGCACATAGCCAATCATCACCACATACATAAATGTACACCCTGTCCTTCATTGAATATATACATCCCGACCCCATGCATATGCAACATGTTATAATGATATGATAGAATAATGCATGGTCATATTAGATAGGCATACGGCATGCTCACAAGTATTCATAGTAATCAACCACAACCACACCTCAGATAGGGTACTAACCTAGTTATCGAAATATCCAATTAAGGGTAACAATTCCCCCACAACCACTGTACCGGTTATCACACACATAACACATATAATTAATTGACTAACAGGAAACAGCGAATTAACCACACACCTGATAACCCGAAGCACTAGACTCTCGATTTCCCTAGCATCCTCACTCGAAGTGACTACAGCGATCTGCTTGTCTCTTTTCGATGCTGGCCCATACCCTGGTGGCCAATCCCGAACCGTAGAAACTAAACGTTTCTTGAACTTAGGGGTAGGGACAGCCCCTTTCTCTCCTTGTGTAACATCCTGAATAGGGCCTATGCATTTCCAGTGTTAATTGTATGAAATGACAAGTTTCAAGTACTATGAATGAATTTTTGATACTTTTGGAAACCTAGAAATGCATGGAAATGAAAATGAAAATGAAAATGGAAATGAAAATGGAAATGGACATTTTTTGGAAACTTGAACATTTAGGAAACTTGAACATTTTGGAAACCTAAACATTTAGGAAACTTGAACATTTAGGAAACTTGAACATTTTGGAAACTTGAACATTTTGGAAACCTAGACATTTTGGGAAACTTGAACATTTTGGAAACCTGGAAAATACAGAGTCATGCTGAAAATTTTAGGAAACTTAAAATTGACCCCTTAATGTCGAATTTTAGAGCCCAAAGGGAACTTAGGGCCAAGTGACCCTAAAGATATAAAGTACATGAAATTTGACCCAATAACGGGCTTGGAAATGTGGCTCAAGATGCCACATAAGGCCTTAGGAAATGGCCCACATGCAAAAGGTTTTGGGCTCGAGTGGAGACATCCAGAAGCAAATAATGAAGGCCTTATTTTGCTTCCAAGGCTAGGAGGTGGGACGGCACAAGCATGTTGAATAAGAGGAGTTTTACTTGATTAAAACTCGCTTAATTAAGTGTTAAGTAAAGGAATTTCTTTTAATAAAATAAATAAGGAGATAAAGGATGGATAAAGTACTTATAATTTAATTAAAGTGATAATTAAATGATAATATTATCACTTGTAAAGGAGTGGTGGCCAAGTCAAGGACTCTTGGCATATCAATTTCAGTTAAAAGAGGAAAATCAAGGCCATCCTCTCATCTTTCCAAGAGTGTGCCAAATTTGCATAGCTTCCTCTCCTCTCTTTTGTCAATTCTCCTTGAACAAAATACCATCTTCTTTTTCTTCTTTTCTCCTCGTCTCTACCATCAAGGCCAAATCCTGCGATTCTAAGTAAAGGAGAAGTCACATACAACATCAAAAGGGTAAGATCTAAGATCAATCAACTTCTATTCTTTTCTTTTACCAAAATTTGGATACTAACCCTCCTCATGTTCATGGTCGAATAGCATAAGGGATTTTTCGGATTCAAAACGAGGTAAGTACATCAATGTACATTCGACTAAGAGATCCCTTTCATAATCAAACAATAGATCTAATCTAACAAGTGATTTCGGCAGAATTTGAAATAAAGATCAACTTCGGATCTAAGGTAAGAAAGTCTATACATTCGCCAAGGTTCATGTGGTTACCTAGACTAGATTCATAATTATTAGAAAGTCAAAACTAATTTTTGTGAAGTTTTAAGGTTGGCGAACAACAAGTAAAGGAAAACGAAGTTTTTCGGGATTGTGTAAACACCAAATCGGCAAAGGTGAGTTTCTTTTACAAATCCTACTAGGATTTGGTTTGTCAAAAAAAGGGTTTATTAATGTGTTCTAATTGATGGGTCAATATAGGATTAATAGATCTAAAAATTAGATCGATTCTCGAGATATCAAGGAACCTATTAAGTGAAAAAGGTGTGTACCCTTACTATCCTTCGATATTGTATGGCTAAATATTTTAATATATGATATGAATAATAATGTGAATGTGGCTATGTACCACAAATGTGGCAAAAGTACCTGTGCACGCTTTCCTACTTCGATAGGATTGCGAAAAAATGTTATTTAATAACATGCTAATATATGAATATGAACATGAAATTAAGTTATGTTATATATATGTTTTGGGGCATTCGGGATTTATGTGAAAGGGGAGAACAGTGTTGACTTGGTCTCACCAACGAAGGTGTTGACTTTGTCTCACCAACTAAAAATGTTGACTACTATCACATTGCTAAATTTGGTAACTTTGGTTACAACAATGTCAAATGACACAACGTTTAAATTTGATTATAGTGTCTAATGACACAACGTGGAGAGTAGCGGATGGAGGGTCGACTTAGTAGTCCCCACGGTGTGAATGGCAGGTACGGGTGGAGAGTAGCGGATGGACCATTAGGATTGGGTTTGGGGTTGCATCATAATTTCATTATTATATGGATTTGATGATTTAAACATGAATGCCTGATTTATTGATTGATAGTATAGTGTGCACATTGAGTCTGTTGACTCACCCCATTGTGGGAATTATTTTTCAGGTGATGAGCAATGACGGACCTGGCTAGTAGACCAAGAGGAGGCCATGCTACATGCAAAAATTTCATTTATTTTGGACTTAAATTTTTATTTTAGTTACGCTTTGTTCTATTTTGGGTTTTATTTGATGTAATAAGGCCTTAAGGCCCAATGGATTATACTTTATGTTGGCTTATTGTTAAGTTTCATACTAAGAACTTTATTGGATGTTTCTCATTAAATGGGCTTACAAAATCAAATAAATGGGTTTCAATCTAAGCCCAATGAAAATAATAGTTTTTCCAAAATTTACAATTTTCTAAGTATCGAAAGTGATTTTGCAATCGGTTTACTTTAGGAACATACCAGATCCTGCTCAGGCTCATGGGTAGGGTGTGGTGTTTCGATTTGATATCGAGCTGTGTTTTAAACTCTCGGCCGCTGGCTCAGCCCAAACGCTTTCAAAGCGAGCCAAATGATTTTCTTTAAAAATAAGTAGGCTTTTTGGCATGGCCCTAAGTCTCCAACCCATGATCCACCGTAAGTACCCCTAACTATATGTGTGATTCGTGATTTATATAAGGGTAGAAAAGGCATGGAACGTAGAATAGAATGATAGGAACTTGAACCCTAGGATTAGTCTACTCAAACACGATACATAAGACTTAATACATCGAACCAACCTATGGCTAAGTCATTGAGCTAGTGGTGTGGTAACCCTTGTACACATGTCTAGGATTGGATCCTAAGAGCTTGGTATTTAAGCAGTCCTAGTGACTCACCTCCTCTTGCAGAATCCTACCAGTGCGTAGCTTCGGCTCACCATAACTCGTAGGGCTCAGTGGTGTGGCAACCTCTTTGCATGTCTAGGAATGGTTTCTGGGAGCTTGGTATTTAAGCAATCCGTGACTCACCTCCTCTCCACACGAATCCTCGCCTCGTGCGTATCTTTGGTTCACCCCGACCAAGAGGGCTCGGTCATAGGCTAAACATAATGACTAAAACCCGAAAGGAACTAGCCATGTTTTAAAAAAAAAAGGAATAGAACGAAACAACAAACCCTAGTTTTTCAACCCTTTAAAACTTTTCTTCTAAATCTAAGAAAATTATTTTTACAACATTTTCTGAAAAAAAAACTCTTGATTTACGAAAATTACAAAAATGCCCTTAGCAGTAAAATTACCAGAACGCCCCTGATTTGTAAAATGATTCAACTACTCAACAACATTATCAAAATTTCATGATTTCATAAACATTCAAAAACCCTAATTTGTAAAATACCGAAATATCGTGATTTTGAAAAAAAAAATTTCAAAATTGCCCCTAACTTACAAAATTACCAAAATGACCCTGATTTCCAAAATTTTTACAACATCCCCATTTTTGAAGGAACCATTTAAAAAAAAAAAAAGAAAGAACCCTCAAAGTTTTGTAACTTTTGAAATACCCGAAATTTATTAAATTTTACAAATTTACCCTAATTTGTGAAAAATTACCAAAATACCCCTAAGGTCAAAATTTATCGAAATACCCTCGGATTTCAAAATTTTTCCAAATTACCTCAGATTTTGGAATTTCCAAAATAATTTCGACAAAATCACCAAGGAACCCTATTTTGACAAATTACAAAATACCTCAGAGGACAAAATTACGAAAATACCCCGTAGTGGAAAACAACAACAACAACGACAAAAACTACAACATTTCTCGAATGAACGAAAGTTCATACTTGTTTGATGGATGAATGAATAGAAGAATGGAAAAGATCTGTGTTGTATGATACGAAAGAACCACTCTAAAATCCTTCTCATAAAACTCCTTCACGATAAATAAGTGGAACAAATAACTAATCCATAAAATTTCTTAATCGATCCCGACGCTAGAAAATGAGCTCTAGAGGACGTGGTCGCCGTGGACGAGGAAGAGGCAGATGACCGTGTTTGAACCCGCTAGGTCGGGTCAAGGGTCCGACAATGAGATGCCATCGCCACCACCGCCCCAATGTTAATGTTGAACAATGAGCTCGACGGGAAGAGGCAGGTCGCAGTCGTTTCATGAAGTTTTGGAATTGGTGGTCAGTGCAGGAGGAAATGGAGGAAATCGAAAGTCGGACTGAACGGCTCCGAGCTAATGGAGCGTAAATGTTTCGAGGAGTATCCATGTGGCACCCAAGATACCGAAAAATCGTTGGAAGCAATGGAGCGATAATGGATGAGCTTGATTTGACTCAGGAGGAGAAGTTTAAAGGATGGTGGCATTGTTACGCCGATGAAGCGATCAATGGTGGTTGATTGCTCGTGATGGTACCGTAAATGTTGAAAATCGACACGGGAATTTGTTAAAGAGGCCTTCGTAAGAAGTATGGGAATCGTATACCGATGAGCAGAGGAAGGCTTTTCTAGGATTAGTACAAGGGAGTAAGTTCGTCGCGAATATGAGGCGAAATTTCGAGGTTGAGCCGCTATGCTCGAGGGTAGTGGCAATCGAGCATGAACGCCGTGTCCGCTTGAGGACGGGCCGAGAGACAATTTGAGATCATAATAGCACCGCATCGAGCGGAATTCTCTATTTTAGTAGAAAAGGCTAAGGTGGCCGAGGGGATTAAGGATGCTACTAAGCAGATCGTAGATAAGAATAAGGCCAAAAGAGGGTTTGGGTCGTCAGGAAAAGGTTACAAGAGGCCTCGGGTTGATGGACCCAAATCAACAAGTCGTACAAAGTGCGATTCGATCTTGTGAGTATTGTGGAAAGAGGCATCCGTGGAGTGTTGGAAAAGTTAGGAGCATGTCTTAGGTGTGGGTCCAAGGACCATATGTTTAAAGATCTGTCCCAAACAATCGACGAGAGTCGACCGATAGTTCGTAATGCTAGCTGGCACCAGAGTAGAGGACAACAACCTCAACGGGTCGTGGTTCGAGTAATCGTGGTAGTGGTACAGCAGAGGCATGCACACAAGGTCGAGGTACTAATGCTAATATCGATGCAAGACAACCGGTTTGGTTTATGCGGTTCACCAAGGGAAGATGGAGACGCCACGGACGTAATAACCCAGACGTTCTTTATTTTGACAAACCCTACTTTGCTTTGATTGATGTGGGCTCGACCCATTCCTATGTTGCAAGTAGTGTAGTAAAAACACTAGGCCTAGACTCGAACTCTCGATAGGCGATGACCGTAGTAAGCCCATTAGGCCAAACTATAGTGGTAGACAAGATCTTTCTAATGTACCCTAGAGATTCGTGGAGTGAACTTTCGAGCGGACTTAATGGAGTTACCCTTCTGAGAGTTTGAGCTTATACTGAATGGATTGGTTAGTAGAACACCGAACCGTGTTGGATTGTGCGGCTAAACGTATGGAACTAAGAACCCTAAGATGAAGTGGTAATAATGATCGGAGAAAGAAGGAACTATTTATCTAATGTAGTCTCTCAGACCAAGGTGAGAAGATGGTTAAGAAGGGTTGCAAAGCATTCTTAGCTTTTGTAAGTGCGATAGGTGGGAAGGAGGAAGGTGTTAATGGAGTTAGGACGGTAAGGGACTTTGTAGATGTGTTTCGGAAGAGTTACTGGAATACCCCAGACATGGAGGTCGAATTTGGGATTGAATTGCTACGGGGACAGCTCCCGTGTCAATCGCTCCATACCGAATGGCACCAAAGGAGTTAGTGGAGCTCAAGGCTCGATACAAGAACTGTTGGACCGTGGGTTCATCCGACCAGTGTGTCTCCGTGGGAGCACCGGTCTTATTTGTGAAGAAGAAGGACGGAACTATGCGTATGTGCATAGACTACCGCCGCTAAATAAGTCGACCATTAAGAACAAGTATCCCTTGCCAAGGATCGAGGACTTGTTCGATCAATGAAGGGAGCCGCAGATGTTTTCGAAGATCGATTTACTGGTGGGATACCATCGCTAAAGGTGAAGGAGGCCGATATCCATAAGACCGCTTTTAGGACAAGATATGGTCATTTCGAGTGTGTGGTGATGCCGTTTGGGTTGACAAACGCCCAAGCCGCGTTCATGGACATGATGAATCGGATTTTCCAACCCTACTTGGATAGATTCGTTGTCGTGTTTATCGATGATATTTTGGTGTATTCAAAGTCGGAGGAGGAGCATGATGAGCATCTCCGAGTCGTGTTGGAAGTGTTAAGGAGAAGAGTTTCATGCCAAATTCAAGAAGTGCTAATTTTGGCTTAAGGAGATGGCATTCTTAGGACATGTGGTATCCGCAGAAGGAATAAGAGTGGATCCTAGGAAGATCGAGCGGTATTGGATTGGAAACCACCTAGGTCCGTATTGAAATTGCAGCTTTAAGCTTGGCGGGCTATTACGTAAGGTTAGTGGAAGGATTCTCATCAATAGCCGCCTTTAACCAAGTTATTAAGGAAGGAAGTACCTTTGAATGGACTACTAAGCAAGAGAGCTTTGAAAAGCTTAAGAAGGTCTTGACAGAGGCTCAGTGTTAATTCAAATTGAGGCGTGAAAGGAATTTGTGGTAATCTTGTGATGCTTCGATACGGGGTTAGGCTGTGTTAATGCAAGATGGCAAAGTGGTTGCTTATGCATCTCGGCAGCTAAGGCCTCATGAGCTTAACTACCCAACTCATGATTTAGAATCGGCAATGTGGTCTTCGCCTTAAGGTTTGGAGGCACTACCTTTATGGAGAAAGGTCATTATCTACATGACCACAAGAGCCTTAAGTATTTATTAACTCGTAAGGAGTTGAACTTGAGGCAACGAAGGTGGGTGGAATTGTTGAAGGACTACACTGCTCAATAGAGTATCATCCCGCAAGGCGAACGTAGTAGCCGATGCCCTAAGTCGGAAGGTTGTATCGGATCTACGGGCTTTGTTCGCTCATATAAGTCTCAGATGATGACTAAGCCTTGTTAAGCGAGTTGCAAGTCAGCCCACATGGCTAAAGGAAGTGAAGGAGGACGGTTGGTCGATAATGACTTAAGTATTAAGTTGCGAAGAAGCACAACAAGGGGATTAGAGGATTATGTCACAACAATGAAGGAGTATTGTGCTACAAGGGTAAAGTCCGATGTCAAGAATAAGGAGTTGAGACAAAGGATTCTTCGAAGCGCATGGTAGCCCTTGTGCTATGCATCCCGAGGTATCAAGTCAGATAGAGATCTAAGGGAACAATATTGGTGGTCCGACCAAGCGCGAAGTGACCGAATTTGTGGGAAAATGTTTGACATGCCGACAAGTTAAGGTTGAACACCAAGTCCCATCGTGATTGTCGCAACCAATCGAAATTCCCCAATGGAAGTGGGAAAGAATTACCATGGACTTCGTTAGTGGGCTTCCCTCACGCCTACTAAGAAGGACTCGGATGGGTGATTGTGGACTGTTTGACCAAGTCCGCACACTTTATCCCAAATGTCGAATGGATTATTCTCTTGAAGTTGGCTAAGTTATATGTGGCGGAAATTGTGAGATTACATGGAGTATCAAGTCGATCATCTCCGATAGAGACCCAAGGTTTACGCCTCGATTTTGGAAAGCACTTCATCAAGCTTTAGGCACTAAGCTAGACTTCACTACTTTTCATCCACAATCGACGGGCATTGAACGGGTTATACAAGTGTTGGAGGATATGTTGAGAGGTCGTAATGGAATTTCGAGGAAGTTGGGAAGATTACTTGCCTTTAGTGAATTCGCCTACAACAATAGCTATCGTGCCAAGATTCGAATGGCACCATACGAAGCATTGTATGGAAGGAAGTGTAGAACACCTACTTGTTGGACCGAGTTAGGAGAACGCCGAGTTTTGGGTCCGAGTTGGTGGCGTAAATCAAGAGAAGGTTGAGTTAATTCGCACGCTTGAAAGAAGCCTCGATAGGCAAAAGTCGACGCAGACCTTAAGCGAAAGGAAATAGAGTTTGAAGTGGGAGATCAAGTGTTCTTGAAAGTCTCACCTTGGAAGAAGGTAATGAGGTTTGGCCGAAAGGAAAGCTAAGCCCAAGATTTATAGGGCCTTATCAAATCTTGAAGCGAGTTGGGCCAATGGCATACCAATTAGAGTTGCCACCGAATTGCAAAGAAATGCATGACGATTTCATGTGTCCATGTTACGTCGCTATCGATCGGATCCATCCCATGTGGTACCGGTTGAAGAGGTGGAACTAAGGCCGACTTATCCTATGAGGAAGAACCGATTCGGATCTTGGAACGTGATGTGAAAGTACTACGAAGAAGACAGTTCCCTAGTCAAAGTGCTATGGCGCAATCATGGAACGGAAGAAGCTTCGTGGGAGATGTAAGAGGCGATGAGACAAAGAATACCTCAACTATTTTAGTTAGGAAATTTCGGGACGAAATTTTGTTTAAGGGGTAGAATCAGAACATCTGAATAGGGCCTATGCATTTCGTGTTAATTGTATGAAATGACAAGTTTCAAGTACTATGAATGAATTTTGATACTTTTGGAAACCTAGAAATGCATGGAAATGAAAATGAAAATGAAAATGGAAATGAAAATGGAAATGGACATTTTGGAAACTTAGACATTTTGGGAAACCCGAACATTTTGGAAACTTGAACATTTAGGAAACTTGAACATTTTGGAAACCTAAACATTTAGGAAACTTGAACATTTAGGAAACTTGAACATTTTGGAAACCTAGACATTTTGGGAAACTTGAACATTTTGGAAACCTGGAAAATACAGAGCCATGCGAAAATTTTAGGAAACTTAAAATTGACCCCTGAATGTCAAATTTTAGAGCCTAAAGGGGAACTTAGGGCCAAGTGACCCTAAAGATATAAAGTACATGAAATTTGACCCAATAACGGGCTTGGAAATGTGGCTGAAGATGCCACATAAGGCCTTAGGAAATGGCCCACATGCAAAAGGTTTTGGGCTGAGTGGAGACATCCAGAAGCAAATAATGAAGGCCTTATTTTGCTTCCAAGGCTAGGAGGTGGGACGGCACAAGCATGTTGAATAAGAGGAGTTTTACTTGATTAAAACTCGCTTAATTAAGTGTTAAGTAAAGGAATTTCTTTTAATAAAATAAATAAGGAGATAAAGGATGGATAAAGTACTTATAATTTAATTAAAGTGATAATTAAATGATAATATTATCACTTGTAAAGGAGTGGTGGCCAAGTCAAGGACTCTTGGCATATCAATTTCAGCTTAAAAGAGGAAAATCAAGGCCATCCTCTCATCTTTCCAAGAGTGTGCGAAATTTGCATAGCTTCCTCTCCTCTCTTTTGCCGAATTCTCCTTGAACAAAATACCATCTTCTTTTCTTCTCTTTTCTCCTCCGTCTACCATCAAGGCCAAATCCTCACGATTCTAAGTAAAGGAGAAGTCGGTTACAACATCAAAAGGGTAAGATCTAAGATCAATCAACTTCTATTCTTTTCTTTTTACCAAAATTCGGATACTAACCCTCCTCATGTTCATGGTCGAATAGCATAAGGGATTTTCTGGATTCAAAACGAGGTAAGTACATCAATGTACATTCGCTAAGAGATCCCTTTCATAATCAAACAATAGATCTAATCTAACAAGTGATTTCGTAGAATTTGAAATAAAGATCAACTTCGGGATCTAAGGTAAGAAAGTCTATACATTCGCCAAGGTTCATGTGGTTACCTAGACTAGATTCATAATTATTAGAAAGCCAAAACTAATTTTGTGAAGTTTTAAGGTTGGCGAACAACAAGTAAAGGAAAAACGAAGTTTTTCGGGATTGTGTAAACACCAAATCGGCAAGAAGGTGAGTTTCTTTTACAAATCCTACTAGGATTTGGTTTTGTCAAAAAAAGGGTTTATTAATGTGTTCTAATTGATGGGCCGAATATAGGATTAATAGATCTAAAATTAGATCGGATTCTCGGATATCAAGGAACCTATTGCGAAAAAGGTGTGTACCCTTACTATCCTTCGATATTGTATGGCTAAATATTTTAATATATGATATGAATAATAATGTGAATGTGGCTATGTACCACAAATGTGGCAAAAAGTACCTGTGCACGCTTCCTACTTCCGATAGGATTGCGAAAAAATGTTATTTAATAACATGTGAATATATGAATATGAACATGAAATTAAGTTATGTTATATATATGTTTTGGGGCATTCGGATTTATGTGAAAGGGGAGAACAGTGTTGACTTGGTCTTACCAACGAAGGTGTTGACTTGGTCTCACTAACTAAAAATGTTGACTACGGTCACATTGCGAAATTTGGTAACTTTGTTACAATAAAGGTCAAATGACACAACGCTTAAATTTGATTATAGTGTCTAATGACACAACGTGGAGAGTAGCGGATGGAGGGTCGACTTAGTAGTCTCCACGGTGTGAATGGCAGGTACGGGTGGAGAGTAGCGGATGGACCATTAGGATTGGGTTTGGGGTTGCATCATAATTTCATTATTATATGGATTTGATGATTTAAACATGAATGCCTGATTTATTGATTGATAGTATAGTGTGCACATTGAGTCTGTTGACTCACCCCATTGTGGGAATTATTTTTCAGGTGATGAGCAATGACGGACCGGGCCGGTGGACCAAGAGGAGGCCATGCTACATGCGAAAATTTCATTTATTTTGGACTTAAATTTTTATTTTAGTTACGTTTGTTCTATTTTGGGTTTTATTTGATGTAATAAGGCCTTAAGGCCTAATGGATTATACTTTATGTTGGCTTATTGTTAAGTTTCATACTAAGAACTTTATTGGATGTTTCTCATTAAATGGGCTTACAAAATCAAATAAATGGGTTTCCAATCTAAGCCCAACTGAAAATAATAGTTTTTCCAAAAATTTACAATTTTCTCTAAGTATCGAAAGTGATTTTGCAATCGGTTTACTTTAGGAACATACCAGATCCGGTTCAGGCTCGTGGGCCGGGTGTGGGGTGTTTCACCTTGTCTGGTACTTGCATCCATTGAATGGCACTTAATCAAGAGATTCGGTTAAGCGTTAAATCAAAACTTAAACGAGATAACACCAAATCTAAATCAAATACTCTTATCGAAATAGATCCAAATCTCGAAGGCTCCTACTTGATTATGAGAGTTGTCGAAATCCCTACACAACTTATGTTAGATCTGATTCTAACATTAAATCGATGAAAAGGAAGTGGCCTTCGGCCTAAGGTTGCTCTTGCTTACCTTTACTGATCAAAACCCTGGAAGATCCTTATCCCCCTCAACGCTAGCCCAACAGAGATCCCGAAATCAGCCCTTCCAAGATTCAGCCACCCACACACATATACAAAGTTAGCCATCTAACTTTCAGCAACCAAAAGAGAAAGAAGAAAATCGAATAGAAGAAACCCTTACCAACTATTAGATCCAATGGAACAGAGTCTGACAGATTTGGCCTAGAGTAAAAGGTTTGAGAAACAGGAGAAGAACGCGAAAAAGAAAGAGATAAGATGCCTTAGAAGATTCAGCCAAGGTATAGAGAGGCTTTCGGCTTCTAGCAAATGAGAAGAAAAGAAAGGGTTGGGGGTTTGGGGTGTTACACCATTTGTTGATTAATTCACTTGTGACATTCATGGTGTGATTTACCTAAATCCTGAATTAGCCACTGGCCATGCATACGTAACTCATGTGCTTTGATATAAGTGGAGGCTTATGCTCTAAAGATGATCAAACCGATAGTCGGTAAATTGGGTACATGACTTGTGTATGGCATAGGTTTACTAGCAATAGTGAAATTCATAACTCAATTAAAGAGTTAACTATATCCTCTCATTGGCATTGTATGGATTGATAACTATGGAACATGGTCACATGTTGTTTGCTCTCGAACAAGCAATTTATCACAGTCATTTGTTGGCAGTGATCATATTAATCATTAAGAAGACACAATAGTGAAAATAAGATAAAATAGGATTGTATTGAGTGAATGAATTTAACTTAAAAGAATCAAGGATATCATATGAGGGAAATACAGACATGACGAGGTCATTGGACAAAGCAGTTGGATGAATTGCTTTCGTAAAGAGTATACAATAAGGAGTTTTCAATCATGGTACTTCTTGTGGACTGACTCCATGATTAATTGATTGCGAATTATCTTAACGATGCTTCTAGACATAAGTGCAATTACCAGAGTCTAATAGTATATGTTCGATTGGTCCCTTCGCTAGTTCAACAAAAGCTCAATCGGAATGCATTTAAATTAGAAGAAAATTCTACGACTTTGTAAATAATTTAATTTGTAACACCCCTAACCCATATCCGTCGCTAGAACAGGGTTACGGAGCATTACCAAAATTTATAGATCAAATATAGATATTCATGTCATTTAACATTCACACCATAAATCAATCATATTTAATCATATTGTCCCTTATATGAGCCCTCAAGGCCCATAATGCACATTAGAAACAAGTCGGGACCAAATAGGGTACTCAAAGAATTTTTCACAAAATTTCAAAATTTTTCCAACATACAGGGGGCACACGCCCATGTGGTCAGGCGGTGCACGCCCATTTCTCAGGCCGTGTAGGTATTCAAAATAGGGCACACGGCCGTGTCCCAGCCCGTGTTCATACCCGTGTAACTCTTTGACTTAGGTCACACGGCCAAGTCACACGCCCGTGTGCTAGGCCATGTGAACATAATAATTTACATTAAATAAGTGAAGAGGTCACACGGCCAAACCACACGTCCGTGTGCCAGGCCATGTGATCAATCCTGAGCATTCTATTTTGAAATTTAAAGATGCAGGGGACACATGGCCAAGTCACATGCCCATGTGCTAGGCCGTGTGTCATACACGGATAAGACACATGCCCGTGTCTCTTCCTATGTGGACAAAATAAGGCCATTTCCAAGCCTTATTTCTCACCCAATTTGTATTCCACCTACATCAACACTTTAACATTTTCGCAAGCCAATTTAAAACATTTAAATCAAGCCAAAACTAAGTCTTATACATGACATATCAACTCATATATTCAATTATCCAAACTTACCAAAACAACCATACGTACATATAAGCATATTTTACCAAATTTATACTATCACAAACCAATCATCAACATGCCTATACGATTTCCATCATTTATCCATTTCAATCACACCTCAACATATTAAAGCCACTTTTTACATATCAAAACATACCAGTTACAAGCCATACCAATGGCTAATTTCAACCAAACACATACATGCCATCCTTGACCACTTTTAGCTTATACATGCCATTATAACCTAAAATTTAATTTACTATTTATACCAAAATGAGCTGATGGATAGTGTCAGATATCTTTGCCAAACTTCCAACCCAATGAGCTTCCGAAGTACTATAAAATAGAGGAAATAAAATAGAGTAAGCATTTAATGCTTAGTAAGTTCGTATAACAGGAAATTAACTTATCATTCACATTTAAGGTAAGCTAACTAAATATGCTCAACCAATTTGGTCAATTGCCTAAACACATATACTTATCAAGCATGTTAGGCATGTTATTCACATGAATATCAAGAAACATATATGAGCTCATCAATAATCAATTTCCTTATACTTATATTTTTCAATCAAGTATTCATGAAACATGTACAAATCATATCCTTGTATTTCAAGTATATACTCATAACAATTCATCTCAGATTCATATTATTCCATGTCAGAACTTTTGCCCGTTGAATCATTTAAAATATCGATGGATACACGAGTAGTACACACTAGGTATACAAAATCTGTATTCTGTCAATTCATTTTTGGGAATGCTCATGTGAGCATATAAACGGGAAGCTCATATGAGCCATTAATGGGAAACTCAAATGAGCCAATATCGGGAAGCTTAGGAGAGCCATTAATCGGGAAGCTCATGAAAGAGCCTTAAATCAGAAAGCTCCAAAGAGCCATATATCGGGACGCTCATAAGAGCTGTGGTGTGTCTACAATACCTGCAGAATCACAACCAAATTGGGATGCTCTGAAGAGCTATTAATGGGAAGCTAGCAAGAATCATATAACAGGAAGCTCGTGAGAGCCAAATATCAGAATGCTCATAAGAGCTAATAACGGGATGCTCTTTCGAGCTGTGGAGTGTCCACAACACATGCAGGACCACAACCAATTCGGGAATCCTATATCCATCGAATCTCATTTATCCAAACCAGACTTAATATTTATCGAGCATTATCGGATATGTGATCAATTTCATATATATGAAATTTATACAATTTACATATACAGCATTCAATTTAAGCATATAAATATATACAATTTAGTTGCACAAACTTTCCTTGACAAGTGTTCGTGAATTGTAATCTACTAATCCGATACTTTTTCTTGTCCTCGATCAAATTCTGTATATGGTCTATCCGGATCTATACGAGTAAATTTATCTCAATTTAATACAATTTATATTCAATTAAATCCAGTTCACATCTTAGGCAAAATTACTATTTTGCCTCTATACTTTTGACTAATTACAATTTCGTCTCTAGGCTCGAAAAATAAAATTCATGCAATTTAATCTTTATTCCAAGCCTAGCCAATTTTTACATGTAACATTAACAGCCCATGTATTTCATAAAATTTATAATTTTTCGATGAATTTTACATCTTTACAATTTAGTACCTAAATCACAATTTCATCAAAATTCACTTTACAAAAGTTGTTTATCTATCAACAACCTTTTATTTTCTACCATAAAACATCATAATTTAACTATATTCATCCATGGAAAAACCCTAATACTTTGATAAATTTACAAATTAATCCCCGAGATAGCTAGATTACGTAACACCCCAAACCCGGCCTATGCATTAAGCCCGGATTTCGGCATGCCACACAAGTTTAACGAACATTCAAAACATTTAACAATGTAGAAATCAAATTTCAAAACGATTAAGAACATTACTTTATCGAAAAATCGAGATTTATTTGAAATGCTTGTTTAAAAACACAAGAGTTTGTCGTTTGATATATAACAAGTAGTAATTGATAAAAACTTTAGATTTATTTAATTGGAATATTTAAGTCAAAAAGTTTTAAAAGAATTTCCTAAGTTTCTAGTTAAGAAAAACTTTTGTTTTTATAAGAAAGTTATAGAAAATCATTTATGAAAAACTAAATCAATCCAACTTAATAAAACTAAAACATAAATAATCCATCCACATAATAAAATCCATATTTAAGAAGGCCTTATTACATCGCCAAAAAAATAGTACTTAAAAAATTATAAAAGAAGTCTCAAAGTTTTATGAACCACCATTTGTAGTATAGCCACCCCACGAAGTCATCTCCGAACCAAGTCTCCATCAATTGTTATTACCTGAGAGGGGTAAAAAAATGGGTGAGTTACTTAGAACTCGATGTGCAACTCACTTACCATAGTCCACTGGGCCAAGACCATTTATACATTTATTTGGGCTGAGCCCATTTCAAAATATAATAATTTAGTATTTAAAAATAATAATGCAAATGATATGCAATTCCCAAAACCAAACCTAGATTTCCATCCACTACACACCCCCGTACCCAACCAACACACCTGTGGGGAGCTTTAGTCACCCACCCCGCCAACACACCGAAGTAGGCTTTAAGCCCAATATCATATTTGTGGCAACGGCCATTTAAATAATTGTGGTAAAACCACTGATCTAGATTTCGAGCAACGGCCATTGTGACAGAGTCACCTATCTAGATTTCTGGCATTAAGCCTTTCTTCTCTTCATCATTGATTCCAACCCATGCAATCATGTTTATGCATTTCAAAATATTTATAAGGAAAACCATATTATAATTTATGAATTTTTGGCCCATTAAAACACATATCGCATATAGCCCATTTATCAATTATCACAAGTGATCCAATTATCAAATTTCATTTATGGCACAAATTTATCAAATATCAAATATGTGGCTCAAATTTACCAAATATCACATATGGCCCATAATTGCCAAATATCACATATAAGGCCCAAATTTACCTCATCTCCCATATGGCCCAAATTTACCAAATTGCACATATATGGCCCAAATTTGCCAAATATCACATATATGGCCCAAATTTACCAAATTTCACATATATGGCCCAAATTTGCCAAATATCACATATATGGCTCAAATTTATCAAATATCACATATATGGCCCAAATTTATCAAATATTATCCTTTTAGCCATTAAGGGCGATTTCAAAATTTTCATGATCCTAATACTGATTTTACGATCTTAACACTAAAGTGTCAATAATACCATATTCTCCGATTTGTCCAACTTTGTGATTTTTAATCCAACTTTAATCGTTGTATAATCATCTAACCCATGAGATATAGTGTGAAATTACACACCGATTATGGTGAGAACTACACTCTCCGCTTGTCGATATCTAAACACACATTACGAAGGATTAGAACACTAAAATTTAATATTAATCTATTCTAATATTGAGCAATCTAAATCTTACCTCTAATCTCGAATAACCACTATTTGCGATTTCTCTCCGATCAAAGGTTCAAGACCACGAGTAAACAATGGTTCGAGTACGTCGACTTGAATAATTGATTTTCTTGGGATGAAGGTCCACATCCCGTGGAAAATCTCGATTCTCAAACAGTCCTTCTCTTAAACTTAGGGGGATTAATAGAACCACCCCTCTTCTGAGTATTATTCACTGCCCTTTTCGTCCCTATTTTGATTGTCTTCGAAGACAAAGAAACATTAGTCCTAACAATATTTCGACAAATCTTAAAATTAAAAACTTAAAGAGTGAAATCGGCTTACCTTAATATTTCAAAAAATCTCAAGAGAATCCTTTGTACGTTATTAACAAATCTTAAATGGTCTTTAAGATTTCTCCAAGAAAATGAAGATTCGACCCTTCCACTATTTCACAATGATCCAAGATTTGAATAAAAGAAAAAGAATGATTGAAGAATAGATGCTTATAGAGAATAGGAGATTCGGCTATGCAAAAACAAAGGAGAGAAAGAATTGATTCGGCTATGGAGGTAGTCTATCATTCGGCCAAGAAGAAAAAAAAGTGTTGGAAGTATGTTGAAAAGAAAAATCAAAATGTTGAAAGGAAGAAATGAGGATGAGAGAGTTATGATTAAATTTTCGAAAATAAGGAAAACAAGAAATGAGAGTTTGAGCAATGGTGCATTCGGCCAAGAGAGAGGAGAAGAAAATATTTTTTTTTTTTGATGTTTTAGGCACTAAATGGAAACACCAAATGAGCTACTAGAGTGATTAACAAATAAATGACCAAATGGTCAAAAGAATAACTAAAAGAAAACAAGGCAAAGATGGTTTTTCTCCTAGCACAAGCACATTCGGCCAAGAGGAAAGATGAGAGAAAAAGTTTTGATTTTGGGAGAGCAAAAGATCAAAATGAAAAATTCTCCCAAGCTACTAACTTTTCCAAGACTTACCACAAAATTTTGGCTCCCTCTTTAGTCCACAAAACCGTCCATGTTCATGGACAATTAGCCATTCAAAGCTTTCCAAAACAGAGCCCTTGTTTTAAGCCTTATGTCCCCCTTACATGCCTTTTCCATATGATTCATTTCCCTAAGTTATCACTTGCCTTTTTCCCATGATCTTCTTGCCATAAAAAAAAAATAATCCAACTAATCAATCCTTATCCATGACCGACACTTGCTTAAGGAAAAGCAAAAAAATAAAACTTCAAGTTGCATGCTAGGAGATTCAAACCTCTCCCCTTAAACAAACATGCATGCGCCAACACTTCCTTGCTACTAGCTCATCTTATGCTAATTTTTAACACCTAATTTTACATAAACCTCAAGGTCACTTGATCCACTTCAATTAAATACTCCTTACTAAAATTTATTCTACTTCCGAATAATTCTCAAGTCTTCTCAAGACCATACTAAACATGAAAAATTTTATTTTACACAAATTAAGCACTAAAACATGCATCAATTCAATACTCAAATTTTAGGATGTTACAACTCTACCCTCCTTAAAGAAAATTTCGTCCTCGAAATTTACCTGGCTAAAAGAGATGAGGATATTGTTGTCGAATTGCATCCTCAGGCTCCCAAGTAGCTTCCTCCACTCCGTGATTATGCCATAAAACCTTGACCAATGGTACAGTCTTCTTTCTTAACACTGGTTCCTCTTCGAAAGACAAATCTGGCCTTAATCCCACTTCTTCTACCGATACTATGTGCGATGGATCCATCTATAACGTCTCAGCATAGAAACATGGAAAACACTATGAATTTGACTCAATTCCGGAGGTAAATCAAGTTGATAGGCCACTGGTCCTACACGCTTCAACACACGATACGGTCCAATGAACCTAGGGCTCAACTTGCCTTTCCTTCCGAATCTGAAAATGTTTTTCCACGGTGAAACTTTCAAAAAGACCTGATCTCCCACCGCAAACTCAATATCTTTACGCTTCAGATCCGCGTACGACTTTTGTCTATCCGAGGCTTCCTTTAACCGTGCTCGAATAACTTTTACTTTTTTTTCTGTCTCTGATATCAATTCAGGACCCAAAAGTTGTTGTTCCCCTAATTCAGTCCAACAAGTAGGAGTACAACACCTACGACCATACAATGCCTCGTAGGGTGCCATATGAATGCTAGACTGATAGCTGTTGTTATACGCAAACTCTGCCAACGGTAGAAAATCCTCCCAACTACCTCTGAAGTCGATCACACAACCTCTTAACATGTCTTCCAAAATCTGGATTACTTTTTTCGACTGACCATCTGACTGAGGGTGAAAAGCCGTACTGAAGTTTAACTTTGTACCCAGGGCCTCATGTAAAACTTTCCAAAACCGTGATGTAAACCGAGGATCCCTGTCCGATATGATAGACACTGGTACCCCATGCAACCTCACGATTTCAGATACATACAATTTATCCAACTTCGCAACGAGTAATCCGTCTTTAACCGGTAGAAAATGAGCGGTCTTTGTTAATCGATCTACTACCACCCAGCATGTAATCTTTCTTAGTAGGTGTTAAGGGTAACCCACTAACAAAATCCATCATTATCCGCTCCCATTTCCATAATGGAATCTTTCTTGGTTGCAACAATCCCGACGGTAATTGATGTTCGCCTTTACTTGTTGACAAGTCAAACACTTTCCCACAAAATCGAGAACTTCCGTTTTAACTTTGGCCACCAATCATTCACGGAGATCCCTATACATCTTATTTCCTCTAGGGTGCATAGCATAAGGGCTACTATCGCCTCTAGAAGAATCGTTTGCCTCAAATCCAAATCCTCGGGCATACAAACCCTTCCACGAAAACACAGTACACCATCTTTGTTCAAACCAAAATCTCCTATTACACCACTTTCAGCTTGTTGTATTAAAGGACCCAACTTTTCATCGGATAATTGCTTTTCCTTGATTTGTTCCAACCGCAGAGGCTTCACCTGAAGTTCCACTAACAAACTGCCATCCTCATACAAATTGAGATGAGCAAACATTGCTCTTAACTCCGATACAACCTTAGGACTCAACGCGTCTGCCACAACGTTAGCCTTTCCAGGATGATACTCGATTGAGAAATCATAATCCTTTAACAATTCCACCCATCTCTGTTGTCTTAAATTCAAATCCTTTTGGGTAAGGAGATACTTAAGACTTTTATGGTCCGTATAAATGATTGACTTCTCATCGTAAAGATAATGTCTCCAAATCTTTAATGCAAACACTACCGCAGTCAATTCCAAATCATGAGTAGGATAATTGACTTCATGCGGCCTCAACTATCGAGAAGCATAAGCTACCACTTTTCCACTTTGCATCAGTACACATCCTAAACCCGTGTGTGACGCATCACAGTAAACGGTGAACTCTTTTCCTACCTCTGGTTGAATCAATCTTCGGCGCTTAGTTAGAATCTTCTTGATTTCTCGAAACTTTCTTGTTGTTTATCGGTCCATACATACGTTACTTCCTTCCGCAACAACTTAGTTAGGGTGCAGAATCAACTAAAACCCTCAACAAAATGTCTATAATAACCACCAAACCCAAGAAACTTTGGATCTCACTCTTCGACTTGGCGGTTTCCAATCCAACACAGCCTCTACCTTTCGAGGATCAACTCTTATTCCTTCAGCTGACACTACATGACCCAAGAAAGTCACTTCCTTCAACCAAAATTCACACTTACTAAATTTGGCATAAAGTTGTTTATCTCACAAAATTTGCAGCATAGTGCGCAAATGAGAATCATGCTCTTCTTCATTCCTCGAATATACCAAAATGTCATCTATGAACACTACTACGAACCGGTCTAAATAGGGCTGAAAGACTCGGTTCATCATGTCTATAAATGCAGCTGGTGCATTTGTCAAACCAAATGGCATCACTAAAAACTTATAATGTCCATAGCGAGTTCGAAATGCCGTCTTATGAATATCTGCCTCCTTCACCTTGAGTTGATGATAACCCGATCTCAAATCAATCTTGGAAAAGACTGAAGATCCTCTTAATTGATCAAATAGGTCATCGATTCTCGGCAATGGATACCTATTCTTGATCGTCAATTTATTCAACTGCCTATAATCAATGCACATACGCATTGACCCATCCTTCTTCTTGACGAACAAAACCGGTGCTCCCCACGGAGACACACTTGGTCGAATAAATCCTCGATCTAGCAATTCTTGAATTTGAGCTTTAAGCTCCGCTAACTCCTTCGGTGCCATTCTATAAGGAGCAATGGACACCGGAGCAGTTTCGGGTAAAAGCTCAATGCCAAATTCTACTTCTCGATCTAGAGGTAGACCCGAAAGTTCTTCGGGAAAGACATTTGGAAATTCTTTCACCGTTCTCACACTTTCTACTGATAAATCCTTGGCATCCAAAGCACTGATGAATGCTAGGAATGCTCTATTCTCTTTTTGCACCAACTTTTCTGCTTTTAAAGCAGATACCACATTTGCCAAAAAGTTTCTTCGCTTGCCTATCATTATTATCTCCTCATCATCCACAGTCCTAATTGACATCCGCTTTTCGGCACAATTCAATTGCGCCCGATGCTTCACCAACCAATCCATGCCCAAAATAAGATCAAACTCGCCGAAAGGTAATTCCATCAAGTCTGTTAGAAATACCTCTCTTTGAATCTCTAAGGGCACATCTCTAAATAATTTATTCACTATTACCGACTGTCCTAAAGGACTAATTACTGTCATCTCTCTATCGGTAATCTCAGATCTAATATTTAGGTTTCTAGATATAGCATTAACAACATACGAGTGGGTAGATCCGATATCTATCAAAGCAGTAATAGGTACATCAGAGATGAAGAACGTACCAGTTATCACATCAGGTGCATCGTTGTCCTCACGACGCCTGACAGCATAGACCAATCCTGGATGTCTCGCCTCCGTGTTACCTCTAACACCATTACCTCGACCCGGTGCACCTTGTCCACGTCCATTACCATTACCACCATGACCTGGTCCACGACCTCTTAATGGCTGCTGAGTACCTCTAGGTGGTGAGCCTCGTGGTTCTGAGCTTTTGAGTCATTTCAGTCCGTCGAGGACAATTCTTAAACTGATGATCCTTAAATCCACATTTAAATTAGGCTCCAATTTTCCTCCAACATTCTCCGGGATGTCGTCTACCACAGTCGACACATTCTCGAATCTGATTGGTAGTCACAGGTGCCCTAACTTGAATTGCCTCATCATTTCGTGGCCTCTTTTGAAACCTTTTAGAAGAACCTGAATACTTAAAATCCCTCTTGCCTCTTACTTTTTCCCGGTTCTGGCGTTCTGAATTCTTAGCCTCTTCAGCTATCTTAGCTTTCTCTACAAGCGAGGTAAAAGTCCACACTTGCTGTGGGGCTATCAATATCCGCAACTCATCATTTAGTCCGTCCTCAAAGTGTACACAATGCTCATGATCAGTCTGCACTATAGTACGAGCATAACGACTCAAACGAAGAAATTCTACCTCGTAGGCTGCCACAGTCTTACTTCCTTAAACCAAATTCAGGAATTCTTTCCTTCGAGCATCTACATAACTGGTTCCGACATACTTCCCTTGGAAAGCAGCTTTAAAGAAATCCAAATTAACCAATGCAGCCTTGGTGCCTTCTCAAACAGTAAGCCACCATTGATACGCCTCGTCTCTTAGCAAATATACGGCTACTCTCAGTTTCTGCTCGATGGTGTATTCCAAATCATCCATAATTCATTCTACAGCCTCAAGCCAATATTCTGCCACATTCGGAGCTACACCAGAGACACCTCTAAAAACTTCTGCACCACTAGACTTTAGTCGTTCCGATATTGATCCGCGAGTTGCTGGCCCAGTTCTGGCTCCAGCTACTCTTTCTAAGATTCGCAACATTGCTTGAGTCAAAGCATTATCCTTATTCGCATGGTCATGAGATCTAGTTTCACTCTCGAATGACGCATATGCATCCATTTCTGGTATGTGACTCGGCGCTTCAGACGCAGCACCTCATCCTCTACCATGGCCAAGTCTACCGCATCCACGACCACGTCCTCTATTGCTCATATTAACTAATTCGCTTTAATCTGATTACAAATTTTATGAATCAGAATATTATTTCAGTGTTTATTAATGATATTTTATGAGATATAAGAGATAGGGTTGTTTTCGCAATCACATCCTAAAGTCTCGATCTCTATCATTTTCAACACCTAAAACTAGAAGTTCTAGAGTGTTCCTTAGGTCTCATCACAAAAATAAACAATTAATAAACAAGTACTTACTGAACATACTTACTTGACTTGGTGTCGGATGTTCGTGGTGCCATACTACCTTTAAAACATAAAGTCTAGAAATTTAAGTGGTTTTTAACCAAAAATCATCGTTGAACCCAAACCACAGCCGAGTTTTGAAACTAAGCTCTGATGCTATAAAATGTAACACCCCAAACCCGGCCTATGCATTAAGCGGAATTTGACATGCCACACAAGTTTAACGAACATTCAAAACATTTAACAATGTAGAAATCAAATTTCAAAACGATTAAGAACATTACTTTATCGAAAATCAAGATTTATTTGAAATGCTATTTAAAAACACAAGAGTTTGTCGTTTGATATATAACAAGTAGTAATTGATAAAAACTTTAGATTTATTTAATTGGAATATTTCATCAAAAAGTTTTAAAAGAATTTCCTAAGTTTCTAGTTAAGAAAAACTTTTGTTTTTATAAGAAAGTTATAGAAAATCATTTATGAAAAACTAAATCAATCCAACTTAATAAAACTAAAACATAAATAATCCATCCACATAATAAAATCCATATTTAAGAAGGCCTTATTACATCGCCAAAAAAATAATACTTAAAATTATAAAAGAAGTCTCAAAGTTTTATGAACCACCATTTGTAGTATAGCCACCCACGAAGTCATCTCCAACCAAGTCTCCATCAATTGTTATTACCGAGAGGGTAAAAAAAATGGGGTGAGTTACTTAGAACTCGAGCAGTGCAACTCACTTACCATAGTCTCTTTGGGCCAAGACCATTTATACATTTATTTGGGCCTAAGCCCATTTTAAAATATAATAATTTAGTATTTAAAATAATAATGCAAATGATATGCAATTCCCAAAACCAAACCTAGATTTCCATCCGCTACACACCCCCGTACCCATCCAACACACCTGTGGGGAGCTTTAGTCACCCACCCCGCCAACACACCGAAGTAGGCTTTAAGCCCAATATAATATTTGTGGCAACGGCCATTTAAATAATTGTGGTAAAACCACTGATCTAGATTTCGGGCAACGGCCATTGTGACAGAGTCACCTATCTAATTTCTAGCATTAAGCCTTTCTTCTCTTCATCATTGATTCCAACCCATGCAATCATGTTTATGCATTTCAAAATATTTATAAGGGAAACCATATTATAATTTATGAATTTTTGGCCCATTAGAACACATATCGCATATAGCCCATTTATAAATTATCACAACTGATCCAATTATCAAATTTCATTTATGGCCCAAATTTATCAAATATCAAATATGTGGCCCAAATTTACCAAATATCACATATGGCCCATAATTGCCAAATATCACATATAAGGCCCAAATTTACCAAATCTCACATATGGCCCATAATCGCCAAATATCACATATAAGGCCCAAATTTACCATATCTCCCATATGGCCCAAATTTACCAAATTGCACATATATGGCCCAAATTTGCCAAATATCACATATATGGCCCAAATTTACCAAATTTCACATATATGACCCAAATTTGCCAAATATCACATATATGGCCCAAATTTATCAAATATCACATATATGGCCCAAATTTATCAAATATTATCCTTTTAGCCATTAAGGGCGAATTCAAAATTTTCACGGTCCTAATACTGATTTTACGATCTTAACACTAAAGTGTCAATAATACCATATTCTCTGATTTGTCCAACTTTGTGATTTTTAATCCAACTTTAATCGTTGTATAGTCATCTAACCCATGAGATATAGTGTGAGATTACACACCTGATTATGGTGAGAACTACACTCTCCCGCTCGTCGATATCTAAACACACATTACGAAGGATTAGAACACTAAAATTTAATATTAATCTATTCTAATACTAAGCGATCTAAATCTTACCTCTAATCTCGAATAACCACTATTTACGATTTCTCTCCGATCAAAGGTTCAAGACCACGAGTAAACAATGGTTCGAGTACGACGACTTGAATAATTGATTTTCACGGATGAAGGTCTACAACCCGTGGAAAATCTCAGATTCTCGAAACAGTCCTTCTCTTAAACTTAGGGGGATTAATAGAACCACCCCTCTTCTGAGTACTATTCACTACCCTTTTAGTCCCTATTTTGATTGTCTTCGAAGACAAAGAAACATTAGTCCTAACAATATTTTGACAAATCTTAAAACTAAAAACTTAAAGAGTGAAATCGGCTTACCTTAATATTCCGAAAAATCTCAAGAGAATCCTTTGTACGTTATTAACAAATCTTAAATGGTCTTTAAGATTTCTCCAAGAAAATGAAGATTCGACCCTTCCACTATTTCACGATGATCCAAGATTTGAATAAAAGAAAAAGAATGATTGAAGAATAGATGCTTATAGAGAATAGGAGATTCGGCTATGCAAAAAAAAGGAGAGAAAGAATTGATTCGGCTATGGAGGTAGTCTATCATTCGGCCAAGAAGAAAAGAAAGTGTTGGAAGTATGTTGAAAAGAAAAATCAAAATGTTGAAAGGAAGAAATGAGGATGAGAGAGTTATGATTAAATTTTCGAAAATAAGGAAAACAAGAAATGAAAGTTTGAGCAATGGTGCATTCGGCCAAGAGAGAGGAGAAGAAAATATTTTGTTTTTGATGTTTTAGGCACTAAATGGAAACACCAAATGAGCTACTAGAGTGATTAACAAATAAATGACCAAATGGTCAAAAGAATAACTAAAAGAAAACAAGGCAAAGATGGTTTTTCTCCTATCACAAGCACATTCGGCCAAGAGGAAAGATGAGAGAAAAAGTTTTGATTTTGGGAGAGCAAAAGATCAAAATGAAAAATTCTCCCAAGCTACTAACTTTTCCAAGACTTACCACAAAATTTCGGCTCCCTCTTTAGTCCACAAAACCGTCCATGTTCATGGACAATTAGCCATTCAAAGCTTTCCAAAACAGAGCCCTTGTTTTAAGCCTTATGTCCCACTTACATGCCTTTTCCATATGATTTCTTTCCATAAGTTATCACTTGCCTTTTTCCCATGATCTTCTTGCCATAAAAAAAATACTCCAACTCATCAACCCTTATCCATGACCGACACTTGCTTAAGGAAAAGCAAAAAAATAAAACTTCAAGTTGCATGCTAGGAGATTCGAACCTCTCCCCTCAAACAAACATGCATGCGCCAACACCTCCTTGCTACTAGCTCATCTTATGCTAATTTTTAACACCTAATTTTACTTAAACCTCAAGGTCACTTGATCCACTTCAATTAAATACTCCTTACTAAAATTTATTCTACTTCCGAATAGTTCTCAAGTCTTCTCAAGACCATACTAAACATGAAAATTTTTATTTTACACAAATTAAGCACTAAAACATGCATCAATTCAATACTCAAATTTTAGGATGTTACAGATTAAGCTATTACGATCTCAAAAATATGAAAATTACTAAAAACGGGACAAGAATACTCACCTAATTAAGCCAAGTAAGCTTGCTAACTTCAAGCTCTTCTAACTAGGGTTTCCATGTTTTTATTTGGGAAAGATGATGATAAATGATGATATTTTTATTATTTAATCCATTTATCATCTTTATTTTTTATCTTTCCAATTTAGTCCTTTTCTTTAATGAATTTTCTAGTGATGACTAATCATGCTTATCTACTAACTCCACTAAATGGTCTATTTACCATATAAGGACCTCCAATTTTGAATTCCATAACTATTTGATATTTATAGCTACTAGAACTCAACTTTTGCATTTTATGCAATTTGGTCCTTTTCATCAAATAAGACATATAACCGGTAAAATTCCTTTACGAAATTTTTATACAACATTTCTATCATAATGAAAATCAAGAAATAGTATTACAATAATATTTCTTCCGGGCTCAGATTTGTGGTCCCAAAACCACTGTTCTGATTTCACTAAAATGGGCTATTACATAATTGAGTTGATTTATTCGATGTAGAATTAAATTGGGTTGTCATAAGAATTGTTTAACTAGAGAATTTGATTAAAAAGTTTTCTTGAAAAATTAATCTGTAAATTCTAAGTGATTTTTGGGAAAATTAATTTTAATCAAGTAAAATTAAATTAATCAAATTAATTAAAATTAATATGATATTTTGAAAATTAAATTTCATGTAACACCCCAAACCTGGCCTAGACGTTACGGCCGAATCTGACGTGTCACATCGAAGTGATTTTCAAAAGTTGAACTTATTGATAAAACTTCGTATTTAGGTTAAAACCCATTTAGTTTTTATTGCTTGAGAAAATTCGGCAAATTAAGTTATTACACTCTGAAACCAGCTTATCAAAATGATTTTCATATTTATTAATGTTGATTTCTTTAAACTGAATAAAACTGTGGAAGCTTCTCTAATTAAATCCTTGAAGTTTAAAATGCGTGTTTTTCTTGAAAACTGTTGTTATTTTGAAAACCTCTTTTGTATCCATTTGGCAGTTTAAAACAAGAAATCAAAGCCCAATTAAAAATTAAACCCACCAATGGCCTTATTACATAATCAATAGCCCAATATGAAAATTGAAATTAAATAACTAAGTCTAAAACAGAATATCAGCGATCATGTGGCCACCTCCAAGTCCCTCACAGCACCAAATCGTCTGAGTCTGGGGATTACCTGTACAATTTAAAAAGAAAGGGTGAATTTATGAAAACTCAGTGTGTAATCCCCTATCAGTCAGTTAGTAACAATATGTAGTAACAGTCCCTATTCAGAAATAGTGTTGTATGGGCCTTAGCCCATTACAGTAATAGTGTAGGCCTAAGTCCAATACAGTATCAGTACGGTGCAAATGTGCAACCCACCCCAATCCAGCCAACATATCACCCATACCAACCATCACACCATGTGGGGATAAAATCGACCCACTCAGCCAGCACACCAATATCGCAGCATAGTTGCCAGTAATAATAATAATGCAAAGAGAGTGCCAAGAATGAAGATCGCAAAGAAAGCTTCCAAGAATAATAACGCAAAGAAAGCTTCCAAGAATGATATATGGCGAGCCACCAGTATAGTATACTTCCTCCATAATAGTATCCCAACCCTATGCAATATGTCATGTCATAAATCATACGTATATGTAGAATGTCACACTTAGTAACAATCATTTACAAATCATGAACACATCAGTCAACCTACCCTTAGGGGTATAACGGTCATTTTATCCTATGGGGGTATTTCGGTCATTTTACCCTATGGAGGTATTTCGGTCATTTTACCCTATAAGGGTATTTCAGTCATTTTACCCTATGGGGGTCTTTCAGTCATTTTACTTTTTAGGGGTATTTTAGTTATTTTACTCTTTATGGGTATTTCAATCATTTTACTCATTAGGGGTATTTCAGTCATTTTACTCTTTAAGGTACTTAAGTCATTTCTCTTTAAGGGTACTTTAGTCATTTTACTCTTTAAGGGTACTTTAGTCATTTTACTCATTAGGGGTATTTCAATCATTTTACTCTTTAGGGTACTTCAGTGCAGATAACAACCTTTTCGAAGGTCTACAGTCGCCTCAAGCGACACAGTAACCTAAATGGTCATAACGGTCTAAATGGGCCCAAGGCCCAATATTCGGCCCAAGTGGACCCACATGCTTGTGTGGCCCATGTAGCCCAAATTCAGCCACGGCTATGTGAACTACATAGTCCAATCCAGTATTTGCCAATTATCGAGGATTTTGTCCATGTGGGGCTCACGAGCCGAGTGGGCCTACACGGTCCATTTCAGCCAAACCAGGCCCATATTTGCCCAAGAGCACGAGAATGCTCATGGTGGCCTCCACGGTCTATCACCCACAATTTGTGGGCTCGATTCATCCCTCGAGTGATCGCAAGCTCGTGGGGCCACAAATGTCGAAGTTTTAACTTTTCGACTTTTCGGATTTCGCCTATTCACAATAGAAAGGGGTGTGACTACACACCTGTTTGCTCAACGAACAGATTACCCCATGCGCGATTAACCTACAATCATCTAAACACAATCAGTCTCTCATCCTTTAGATCATTAACACTAAAGCCCCAAACTGATATCACCACTTACCTTGACCGAAAGTTACGCGATTTCTACTCTTAGATCGCTGGTTGGAAACGATCACACCCTTTTTCCCGATTTACTGCGCATAAAACAGATTTTATTAGCCATACTTGTGTAATACAAGGCTTGAATTGATGCCCATAGTCCAAAGACTTAGAGTTAGAGCAGATTGGGTATTCAGCCAATACAACAAAATAATCTACTTACCCCACAGTATTCGGCCAAAGAGGTATTCGAAGTAGAAGGCAGAGATGTGCAGAGAAGTAAGGCAGTCGATGCTACACCGCTTGTTAGAGACTAACCTCCAAAAGGTAACAGGACAAGATAGATATTCAATCACTATTGAACAAGCAGAGAAACAAAAGAGAGGGAAAAAGAAGATGAAAGATTCGACTTACCAAAATGTTATGAGGATTCGGCTATTTCTTTAGGAAAAGAGAAAGAGAGCCAAAAGCAAAAATGATCCCAAGATGGTATATTCGGCCAAAGAGGGGACAACTTGAGGAAGAGAGGAAAAGGAAGAAAAGAGAGGAAGGATTGCTCACAAAATTCACCTATTGACCGATAGGAAAAAGGCAAATGAACCAAAAGCCAGAGAATGGAGGGAAGGAAAGGAGATTAGACAGAGAGAAGAAAGAAAAAATGCAAAAGTGTTCAGAGAAAAAGTGTCAGAGCCTACCAAAGTTGGCAGAGGCTAACTCGAATGCCGAAATGACCCACAACCCTCCCCTCAGCCGAAATCTCAAGGCACAAGATCCCCCAAACGGCACAATTCTCCTCTCACTCAAACTCCTTGATCCTCTCCCCTTATCCCTCCTTGAATCTCTCCATGACTAGTTCAAACACCATTCAAATCATTTCAAACTCCCTTAGTTGTGTTTCAGTCCAACTCTACTACCTACACAGCCCAAGCAGCAAAATAAATACCCATTGCGCAACCCAGGACTTGAACCTCAAACCTTGCAGTTACACTACACGCCACCTTGCCACTAGACCACAAGCTCTTCTTGTGTCATAAACAAGCACTATTATTAATAAAGCCTATATGCCAGTGTCCAGATTCATTTAAGAGAAAAATTAAAAAAATTTGCAAGAGCCATGACTTGAACCCAGGCTTCTCACACACCCCCAAACACACCCAAATCACTTAGCCATTAAAGCAAACAAGCAATTTGTGTCAGAACATGCAAAATTAAAGATCCTATATTTTTAGGGCGTTACATTTCAAGTCAGACAATAGGGCCAATGGGAAATTGAACTTGAAGATTGAACCTGAGATAGTAAATTGGGATTGGGAGCTCAAAATTGAGACCAATACGTAAAAATTGGTCAAATTGGGTCTGGTATGTGAAATCAGGCCGACAGTCCAACCGGTGGCTAGACCAGACCGGTCGGGTCGTCACTGGCAAGGGCCAAACCGAAAAAAATTAAACCAGCTCAGGGTGCCTACGGCTACGATGGTGACATTCCGATGGCCAGCAAATGGTTGGCGGCAATAGTTTTTCGGTGGTTGAGTAGTGGAAGAATTACACTCCTACTGGGACTCTATAAGAGAATTTGATTTCAAATTAACTATTCCAAAAATAATATTATTTAAATATTTTACTATTAAATTTAATTTAATACTTATCTTAATTGTTTTTATTAATTTAACATTAAAGTGATTATCTTAACATTAAATTTAATTTAATGTTTATCTTGTAGATAAATATTCTATTAACTTAAAAGATTTAATATTAATATGATTAAGTTTAAATCATAAATGAACTCTGTAAACTCTCACTATATAAAGAGAGTCTTGGGTTATTATTTACACACACTTGAATTCAAGAGAAAGTTGTAGAGAGAAAATTCTCTAAAGAAATTATTTCAGAAAATTTCTAGACATATTTTTCTTATTTACAACTTGGCTCCAAAGTTTAGAGAAAATATGAAATTACCCCACTGGTAATTTTTGTGAAAACTTTTCTAATTCGAAGTGAGCCCGCACTCGGCAGACGTAAGCTTGAGGATAGCGAAGAAGACTACTCAGTCGAAGTGCTCATCCTAGATGAATCAAAAGGTACAATTCTGATTAAGTGTTTATTACTTTAGAAATCACAACCAAGATCTTGTTTTGGAAAAACAAATTAAAACTCTAGTTTTTCCTAAATTTATTTTTCACTACGTTTTCAAAACCCTATTTTCCATCACATCTTACCAATAACATCAACACACAAGGATAAGTTCATAAAAACTTAGTAAGGAAAATGTCATTTACCTTAGTCATATTTGCACAACGCAATTGATAGTTTAGATAGATGATCCCATCGTTCTTAACTTTCAACTTGTCTCTAACGAATACTTCCTCAAGTTCTATTCCCATATTCATGTTAGATACCATACCTTACTCTGAAATCACTTCCTCCTATCGAAGTCTTTAATACATCACTTACTTCCTTCAATTAGAACAATCATAAATCTTTATCCATTTTCTTTCTAGAGATCAATACGATCAATGACATCATTACGCTTGCAAACTTCCTTCTGATCCATCAAATCATCACAATTCAAATGAAAGTGTGCACAGACGACAGATACCCCCTTCGAACAAACAAATTTACATTCTTATTTTTAGTCGAGTCATAGCCTTATATAACTTCTTTTTACTGTATAAACCATAAAGACATGAAACATTTTTTACCTTACTAATTTCATTTAGGAGTCATGTTGAACGTGTAGAATCGGTTTATTACAGAACCCGCCACAAGAACATTCTTTTTGGTACACCATTGAGAACTTTATTTTGACACGCCATGAGGGCATTTGTTTTAGAGCTTTCCATGAAGGATACTCTTTCATATTGCACCACAAAGGTGTTACTTTCATATTGCACCATACAGACATTATTTTCATATTACACCACGAATGGTGTTCCTTTCATATTGTGCCAGAAATGTGTTTTTTTCATATTGTGCCACAAAGGCTATCCTTCAGGGTTCTCCACAAGGGTATTTTCTTTCCTGACATGTTTGCAATATAGATTTGCCTAATCTCACAATTCATGAGGTTTGCCCATGTTTCTTTTTGGAATTTTTTGGTGTCGGCACTGTGATGGGTGGCACCCGTGGAAGGTTAAAAAATATTTTTGGTCCCGTGTTTCTTGAGGCCAAGATCGTGGTAAGAAAAAAATATTTTTTTTAGTGTCGGCCTTCCCTTTGCCGACACCTGTGGATTTGCTAGAAATATATTTTTGGTGTCGGGCATCCTTATGCCGGCAGTAGTGTTTAAAAAAAATTGATCTAGACTTTTTCGTTGCCGGCACCAATAGACTATTTATACTAGTCATGGTTGAACATTGGTTTTGATAAAACGGGAGGGAGAAAAAATATTTATTGAGATTGTCTTGATGAAGAGATAAGGAGAAGGAGAAAACAGAGGAAAAAAATGTAAGTCTTGAGAAATGGGGAGAAAGGTTGAAAAAATGTTTCATTTATTTGGGAGTATACTATCAACTGGAGATTTCATTTATCTATTAGTAGTTATGCGTTAACAGGGTTGAATTATATATTGTCATGAGAACCACAAAAGTTATGCTGTCAAGGGGCATAGGTGCCGATTATGGTTTACACTAGTAGATGACAATCATTGTTGACCAAACCTTCTATCATGAGAACCCCTAACTTGGGTCCAATGGAGTAAATTGAAGCTCAAATCAGTGTTTTTTGGTTGGAAACTCAAATAAGATTGCATTTTTATGCAATTAATAATAAAATTAAATAACACCAGTGTATTTGGTTGAGGGCGACCGAATCTAATCTTGCTAAATGCACCGTTGGCTCATCGGATTCATAATGGCCAGACTTGATTCAAGCAGAAGATGAATGAGCTGAAGAAAATTCTTTTTAAAATACATTAGAAACTATGTAGTTTGATATATCCAAATTTAGTTAGTATTATTGAGCAGGGAGACTTTTCATAAATTATGAAATTACTTAGGATAATTTTGTAAAAACCCGAAAATAGTAAAGGTAAATATGTTTTTGAGCAATTTTTAATGTAAATATTAGCATGATAAAAAAAAGGGAACTTTTTTTAATTAGAAAAAACTATTGTTCTTAAAGGTAACACCCCTAACCCGTATCTGTCGTCGAAATAGGGTTACGGAGCATTACTATAATAACATAACATAAAAACATACATTTACAAACATTAATATAAACATAGCATAATTCAATCATATACATGCATAACATCCCTTAATCAAGCCCTCGAGGCTTTAGAAACACTTTAGAAATGGTTCAGGACTAAATGGGAAACATTTGAAACATTAAGGAAAAAGTTAAAAAAATTCAAACCTGCAAGGGTCACACGACCAGGCCACGGCTGAGAAACACGCCTGTGTCTCAGGCCGTGTAACAATCAAAATAGGGACACATGGTCGTGTCCCAGCCGGTGTCTGTGCCCGTGTAACTCTCTGAGTTGGGTCATACTGCCAAGCCACACACCCGTGTGCTATGCCGTGTAACACTCAAAATGGTTTCATATGATCGTGTGTCAGGCCATGTGCTAGGCCGTGTAACTACCTGACTTGCAACTTTTAAAACCTACAAGGGACACACGACCGTGTCGCATGACACACGGCTGAGACACACACCCATGTCTTAGGCCGTGTGGACATGAAATTGGCCAAAATCAAGCTATTTCCATCACCCATCTCAACCATGTACCTACAAGCAATATACACATATGATCAAGGCACCAAAACATGCATAATATGACCAATTCAATAGGCCATTAATCCATCCAACCAATATGCCATATAGGCACCTCAATCACAATCAGTCAAATATACTTAAATTTATGCATAATTGACCATATCTCATCCATACACATCTAGCTCAATTCCATATCAAAACTTACCATTTGGACCATTACTCACATGCATCAAAATCACACAAGTGACATAAACCAACCATTTCCAAATGGTACCAAGCAACCAACATATATATATATATACATACCAAATTCAACATTTAGCATTCAACTCAAACTTTAAACATAAGTTCCATATACATGCCATTATAACCTTGGCCAAAACATCAAAATCTATCGATATATTTCTGGATAGTATGATAGGTCTCTGATGAGCTTCCAAACTGATCAAGCTTCCGATAATCTATAAAATATAGGAAAGAAAACTACATAAGCATATAATACTTAGTAAGTTCATAAACCATGAATATAACTTACCATTTCAATGGATAACCTTATAATTTAAACATGATTCAATCCAATATAAGCTTGGCACAAGCCTAAGAATCATCAACAACAGAAGTTAGTGCTTTAACACATAACTCAATAGAATTATCACATGGTAAGGTAGACTACATGAACAAAGTACCATTGAATTCATATTTTCTATAAATATAGATATGCATACATTGATCATTATCATTTCATACCTTTCCAAAGGTTCATAACATAGTCAATTGGATCACTTACTGTTTCTTCCCTTTACATGCCCGTTAAACCACTTAGAATAATATTGGATACATGGGAAAGTTCACACAAAGTGTGCTGAACATATGGTCGAAACCATTCATTTTCTTTTTCCTTTACATCGTTGCTCACTTGAGCCATAAGATGGGTCTGCTCACGCAAGCTGATGGTCAGAATGTAAGCTACATGATGCCGCTCACACAAGCTGACTAGCATTCGCAACAAATGCATGACCTCAGCCATTGGTAGGACGTTCAAGACCAGCACCCGAAACATGGTAACCCTAATGACATGTCATTTGCATCCTATATATTCCTAAGGTTCAAACGGGGCTCATAATCGTCGAAACGTTGTTGGATTTCCATCGTTCATTACATGATAAGAAACACAATAACATATATATATCAAAATAACATTAAAACGTTATTTAAACATACGAACTTACCTCAATTATGAAGACGATGAAACAAAATCAACTAATTCAAGGCTTTAACTTTTCTTTGATCTAGATCCGTATGAGATTTATCTTGATCTAAATAAGCAAATTCAATCTATTTAATACTCATACTATTCAATTCAGTCCAAAATTCATACTTTTTGCAAAATTACATTTTTACCCCTAATATTTTAACTTCTTTACAATTTAGTCCTTAAGCTTGTAAATTGAAATTTATGCAATTTCATCCATATTTCATGCTAGCTAATTTACCTAGGGACTTATATCAACTCAAATAATTCATCATTTCACAATTTAACCATGATATTTTACAACTTTTACAAATAATTCCTAAATGATAATTTCATAAAAATCACTTTACAAAACTTATTTATTTAACAACAAGGACTCATAATCTTTCATAAAATTTCAAGAATCATGCAAGAACATTCATGGTAAAACCATAAACCTTTAAAAATTTTACAAATTAGTCCCTAGGCTAGATAGATTTAGCTACAACGATCCCGAAAACATAAAAATCATTAAAAACATACTTAAAAGCACTTACATGCAAGGTAATTTTGCTTGGTCGAATCTCACTCCCTATTTCAACAATTATGGCCAGTTCTTTATGGTTTAAAATGAGGAGGACAATGTTTATTTCATCTTTTACTAATATTAACATTAACCTATTTTACTTAATTACAAAATTAACATTAATAACTTATTAAAATTTCAATAAAACCATGCCATGTATGTCCACTATCCACTTAAATGGTCTAATTACCATCTAATTCCTCTTATTTTAAAGTTTCATAGCTATTTGATCCTTTAGGTACTAGAACTCTACTTTTTCACCTTTTACGATTTAGTCCTTTTTATTTATTTAAGCATGCAAACGTCAAAATTTCTTAACGAAATTTTTATACGACGCTACTAACATACCAAAGAAATTAAAATAATAATAAAATAAATATTTACTCTTCAAACTTGTGGTCTCGAAACCACTATTCTGATTTTACTAAAAACGGGTTGTTACATTAAAGTTGAAAATTTTATCTGCAGTCGAATCGGTATAAAATCAAGAATAAATGTTTTAAAAATTAAAAAAAGGGTTATAAAATTAATCATAAATAATTTGTTATTCTTTATAAGTATGAACCATAACCATAAACACATGTTCAAGTAATGGAAAAGCATAATTAATCAAAAAAGTTGCAATAATATAAGAATGAAAAACTTAACTAAAAATGATAAAACTAAAACCCAATATTATAACAAAAGAATTTGGCATTAAACAATGCTAACTCAATCTATTAAGTGAATTCATTTTTTTTAGTATTATGAAAAAATTAGAAGAAAGAAAGAAAGAAAAAAAGGAACAGTTGGCACGTAACCGTCTGGTCACATCAATGTCAGGTGGTAGGCCAGTGTTGGCACGTCGATGTGACCGGATGGTCATGCGGCAATTGTTCCCCCTTTTTATCCTTTCTTTATTCGTCCTATTTTTTCTTTTTCCCTCCCTTTATATATCTCAATGGTCCCCCCTCCACCACCACATCTGTCGGCTGACACCCTTTCATTGATTTTTTTATTTTTTTTTTTTGTGCATTAAGTTTGAAGTGTTAAGGTAAGTTAATATTGATGTGTCTCTAACTAACTACAATCATAATAAAGGCAAGCGCACCTATTGTTCAATAGTATAGTTATGGTAAGACCGGCAATATCGTATCCACAAGGACTAAGAGTACTAGTAATTACTATCTTTTTATTATCTAGCCTAAGAATTGAAGTGATTTATTTTAAACTAAAAAAACTAATTAAATATGACAACGAAAGAATTAGGAAAATACTTTTAGACAACTTATATGAGATAGGCAATACCTAAGGAAGAATCCACCTAGACTTCACTTATTACTTTTGATTCATATGATTTACTGACTGGACTTAATCTATAGAAATCCCTAATTTATGTTGATATCTCTTTCAAGACTAAAAACAACTAACTCTAGGTTGATTAATTGAAATTTCTTTCTAATTAAAACCCCTATTGTTGCATTAACTCGATCTATGGATTCCCTTATTAGATTTGACTCTAATCCGACAGATTTTTGCCGCCTTATTTCTAGGGTTGCAGTTAACTCCGCTTAATTGTGTTGATATACTCTTAAACAGGGACTTTTGCTCCACTGAATAAGCACATTCGACTTGAATAAATAACCTGAATTATCAAAGCAAGAATAAAAACTCACAATTAAGAATAAGAACAAGTATTTATCTTATAAATCAAATAACAAAAAGATTTGTCTTAGGTTTCATCCCCTTAGGTATCTAAGGGATTTAGTTCATACTAATGGGGGGAACATCTTAAAATAAGGAAAACAACAAAACGTAAGAAAACCCAAAAACTTCTAAAGAACTTGATGGGAGATCTACAGTCTTGATGGAGATCCTTCTTCGAGCTACTCCCGACGATTGTCTTCGAGTATTTTCTACCTTCTATTCAGCGTCCCCATTTAGGTTGTCCCCTAGGATGTTTATATAGGCTTTGGAACACCTCTCTTGGCCCACAAGTGGCTTATTCCGTATAGAATTTAACTTTGATACGGCAGGGACACGCCCGTGTTCGATTTCTTAGGCCGTGCTTGCTTCTGCTCACCACACACAACCGTGTGGTCTGCCCATGTACGTTGATCTAGGCCGTGTTTGATCCTGCTTGTAACACACGGCCGTGTTGATATCCTAGGTAGGCCAATTTTGTCTCGTTTTGGCCCATTTCTTGTTCTTTTCGACTCCCTAAGCTCGCCTGAGTATAAAACATGAAATTAAGGGATTAAGAGCATCGAATTCATCAAATCTAATGAAACTTCATCCAAAAATAAGCCAAGCATGGGGTTAAAATATGTATAAATTATGGTTTATCAAACATCCCTACACTTAAGCATTTGCTTGTCCTCAAGCAAAATCCTCAACTCACAATTAAAATTAACTTTATCAAATCATAATTCTCATCAATAATGTCTCATCATAATTCATAAATAATTCATACATAGATAATTTAACTTAAAGAGTCTTAAAGATTCAAATAATCTAAGTCACAATTTTTTTTGTAGCATGAAAACATAGGTGTTCCCCCTTATCTAAAGAATTGCCTTTGATCCAAAATTGACAAAAATTGGCATCCTCACAAAAGATTCACTCAAATCACTCAAAGTGTTTAAGGTTCAAGATAAAGCACTCAAAAGTCAAAACATGAAGAGTTATTACCATAGGCTTGCATGAAAATCAAATCTCCACCACTATAAAATGAGATGATACACAAATCAAAAGGTCTTTTGAAAGGGTTGTAATGGGGCTTGGGTTAAAGGTGTGGATAAAGGTTGAATTAAAGGGTTAAAATCGAGTTTGAATTGATAATTTACCTAACTAGAAAAATAACTAATACTGAATAATTACATCAATTGAAAACTTATCATAATAACACGTACTTCTTCTAAAGATGTGAATTTAACCGTTTTAAGCTCAAATAACATAGAACTAATAATGAATGTATTTCCAAAAAAAAAAAATTTAGAACATTCAATGATAAGAAAGAACTTAACAACTGAAATAGAGAACGTAGTTAGGCAACTGCTCAAATCAAATCTCAACAAAAAAGGTTAATTCAAATAGGGAAAACTCTTAATGAATAAAAAGAGTGAGTTTTAGGTTATATTAAGGGTAAATCAAAAATGTTTTATTGGGATTCAAAGGGGTTCACTAGGGGTTAATTATGAAGGTTGGTTTTTTTTGGTGGAATAAGTGGGTTAAAACCTAGGTGCCTTTATCATCTCAGTATATCAAATCAAAAGGTGTGGTCTCGACATGCATAATCGAAGCAAGTTCTAGAATAAAAAATCAATATTGACACACTCATAATTAATAAAGTGAGTAAGAAAAATATATGCTCTAAAAGGCTCAAAATCTCACAAAAATTATGGTTTTTGATGTCAACCTTGCAAATTTTAAAATTCAAAGTAATATTTAAATTTAGGGAAACAACCTAATAAAAAATTTTTATTTTTTTAAAATAGACCTATCATGCTTGATTCTCTAATGTCTTAAAGTTTAAACCATCAATGCACAATTATCTATGACTTAATCCAAAACATATCAACAAAAATCATAAATCAATAGAAGTTTCATTCTAATAGTAATATGAGAAAGTTACTTAAGAACAAGGCATAATTCAGTATTGTTGACACATCCCTACACTTAAGATGTACATTGTCCTCAATATACAAACATAGATAATGAAAATATAATAAGAAACTCATACAATTGGGAGAGAAGTGAAACTTCCTGATTTTTGGATGGAGTCAAAGAAAAGAAACGGTGTAAAGTTGGGCAGGGGTGGTGGATACTCCGGTGGTGGTGTGGTCGTTCCTTAACAGCCCATTGAACCTAAATTAAATAAATCAAAATATATTAATATAAATTAAGGACAGGAAAGATAAAGGGAAAGAATTTAAAAATGAAAATAAAAGAAAAATAAAAAATAAATGGACTCAAAGGTCCTTGTCTTGTCGAGGGAATGAAGCGGCTAGCATGAACTTATGAAGAGTGGTCGCGCACGGGGAAACCATGCTAGGATCCTTTCGCTTTTTTGATATGGGTATGCTGGTCTTGGTCTTGCCTCTAGTATTATTCATTGTGTATGGTGGCAAGGATGGTGGTTGGTGTGGTGGTGGTGTAAAGAAAGAATAAGGGAAAGGAGGAAAGGAAAATGAAGGGAGAAAGATAATGGAAAAAAAAGAAAGGGTGTGTTAGGTATGGTTTGGGAGAAGAAGAATTGGGGAAGAAAGGGTTTTAAATAGAAATCAGGGCACCTGATTGCTGTCCACACCCATGTGCCATGGGCGTGCTAGGTCAAGTGGTCGTATCGCACGGTCATGTGGTGTCTCGTTCGTTTCTCCCATGCCTGTGTAGATGTTCCCACGCCCATGTTGCTTAATCAGTGTCGACCACGACCTGGGGACACGGGCGTGTCGCACACCGGTGTTACTTTCTCAGTGTCGACCACGGCCGTATCACACGGCCGTGGCATTTTATCGCAGCCCGTGTTTTGGGGAAAACTTTCGTCCTTGGTTCGCACGATCTTTGCTACGCCAATCTGCCTATTCGTGGTGTCCACATGGCTACACCCTTGTGCAAGGCTGTGTGGTAGGGAAACCTGCGCTTTATTGATTTGGTTAGTTTTTGGTTAGGTGTTAAAAATCAAAAATATGAAAATTAATGGGGTTAGTGCTCGAGTTTCCCCTCGAGAAGCGCTCGTTTAAAGTCTTAAGCTAAACTTAGCTTTCATTCACATAATCATGGTGGTTTGAGGAGTTGAAACTCCTCATTTTTGCTATCAATTGTATTAAAATAAGGTTTTATGTAATAGCCCGATTTAGGGGCTATTCAGAATAGTGATCTCGGGATCACTAATCTGAGATTGGAGAAATTTATTTTCATGTTATAATATAAGTCAGAGCATGATAGTATATGTGCATGAAAATTTTGGTGCTTTAATTTTAACGATTTCATGATTAATCGCAAAAAAAGGACTAAATCGCATAAAGTGAGAAAGTTCTATTCTATAAGCTAAAGGTACCAAATAGCCATATATTAACAATTGGAGGTCTTTAAAAGACAATTATACCCACAATATTAGCTTGGCCAGCCATAGACTAGCATAGGAGACAAATTTGTCAATGTTAGTCAAAGTTGGTGATAGTATGTGGACTAATTTGACTTGTATTAATAAAATAAGAAGAGAAAAGATATCATTTTTTTCTATTTCACTCTCCCACCAAAAATTTGCAGCAAATAGAGGGTAGAAAGCTTCAAAATTTTAGCACACTCATCTCTTCACAAGTAAGGGTTCTAGTGATCTTTTCTTGAAAATAGTTGTACTTTTGGGACCCCTAAAGCTTAAGCTTTCAAATGAGGGGACTATTGTGCAATATGGTAAAAATTTTAGAGTTTTTCCATGAGAGCTATCTTAGTTATTTGCTGCATTTTTATGGAAGAAATTGAGCCTTAGTTGTTAGATGAACAACTTTTGTGAAAGGTGTTGTCTTGAAAACACCTAATTGGACCTTGATGAAAAGGTTACAAATTTGTAGTTATTATGTGAAATGTTGAGTTTTGATGATAGCTATAAGAGTATTAAATGTTCACCTAGGCTTGTTGAAGGTAGAAATGTGATTAGAATTAATTTTTGAGCCTAGGGGCAAAATCGTCATTTTGCCAAAGTCTAGGGAAAAATAGTAATTTTTCATAAACATGATTATTGAAATGCTTTCATTAATGTGGTGATTGAAATGAGCTAAATTTCTACTATAGAGCAAGAAGAACCGAGAATTTGCCACGATTGAGGAAAGAACAAAGTCTTGGACTAAACCGGCAAGTTAGCTCATTTTGAAATCGAGGTAAGTTTGTATGTGATTAATGCAACATTTATGTTAGCATAATTGAGAATGCTTTATATCATATTGATGCATGATGCTTTACTAAATTGAGTGGTTAATGTTGAATGAGATGTTGAGGTCCTAGTGGACTATATTGAATACGAAATTTCTGTCGTCGAGATATGAAATCGATAAGGTCCCGTATAAGACCATGTTTGGGACATGGCCTTGGCATCGAGTTGAGATCCCGTGTAAGATCATATCCAAGATTTGGCTTCGGTAATGAATATGAGAATCATATAAGACCGTATCCGGATATGGCATCGATACTTGATGAGAAACTCCATATAAGACCATATTTGGGATATGGCATTGGCATTTAGAAGTGACTCCATATAAGACCATATCCGGGATATGACATTGGCATTTAGAAGTGACTCCATATAAGACCACCTCTGGGATGTGCCATTGGCTTCGTATCCCCTTGAATGATGATTAAGATGCATTTTTGACTATCCCTAGTGATTAATGGGATAAGTAAATGAGTTTAGAAGTAGAAATGAGAATTTTACTAAAGTCAAGTGAATGAGTGAATAAAGGTACTCATGAATGAGTCACAAAGAAATGATTACGATGTGTAGCACGGTATATGCTAAATAAGGGCAATTGTATATAAGTATGGCAAGAAGCCTATGGATTGTGTATGGTTAGTTAATGTCATGGATGGATTTTATTATAAGCTTATTGTTGCTATTTATTTCCATGCAAACTTACTAAGCTTCATGCTTACCCCTTTCATTGCCCTCTTTCCTTGTAGTATTGCCAAGATAACTCGAGGATCGTGGATGTAGGAGTTCGGAATTCACACTATTGACATCACTTTGGTATAACAATTTAGACTTATTTTGAGTATGGCATGTATAGGACTTGGGTATTTTGTTAAGTTGTAATTGTTAGTCAAAGTGTTGGCTAAAGTCATTTTGTAAATGGCCTTATAAGTTAGGCAAATACTTGGCAAGTTCTATTGTTTAATAAAGATGAATTTCATGAAGTATATGTCCTTTTGTATATCTTAATTTTTGAGCTCCTAGGAATACCTTTTGATTGTCTTGTATGTTGGAATGAGTTCTTAGATGTGCCTTTGGGATAAGAGTTGTATTATTTTGAATTGGAATATGTATGTGTGTAACGCATAGTGGCAAGGGCTTAGTATATAGCATGCTAATTGTCTATATGGGTAGACACACGGGCGTGTGTCTAGACCGTGTGGGAGGCACGGCTAGCACATGGGCCAATGCCCAGGTCGTGTAAAGTCTACACCTTGTACTTGGGATTTAATTTTCACACGGCTAAAGCACATGAACGTGTGTATAGGCCGTATGGATAAGTCAGAATGATAAGGTTTGGCACACAGACCAGGGCCACGGGCGTGTCAAGGCCATGTGAAATTAGTCAGTGTCGACCACGGGTGAAAGACACGGGCATGTCTTAGGGGCACACGGGCGTGTCCCTAGTTCAACACGGGCGTGTGGCCCTTGTTTTGATGAAAAGCCTTCCAAGTTCGTAAAAGTCCCCGGTTTAATCCTGAAACCTCTCGGAGGCATGTTTAGGGCCATATAGGCTGAGAATGAGCAAGAAATGGGTTCGAACAAAATTTTACAAACCTATTCAAGATGTTAATCAAGATTAGTTGGGTAATGCCCGAAACCCTTGATCCTGTATGTCGAGTCTTAAAACTTTATAAAAAGAATGATCGAACCTAAAAACTAACTAAGACAACGATGGAGTCAAGTGCACCTATCAAATAGTAGTATAGCTAGCGGCAAGACTAGATTGTCGAACCCAAACGAACCAAAAGAACTAATATTAACTCTCTTTCTATTATTTAGCCTAAGAATTAAGTGGATTTTTATCTAATCTAAAATTAACTAATTAACTAAGCTAAAGGTGCTAAGACAAAGAAGAAATTGGGGAAAATACTTGAAAGAAAACCGATTGATTTGGACAATACCTGAGGAAGAATCCACCTAGACTTCATTTGTTATCTAACTCTGAACCGGATGATTTATTCATTTGACTTGATCCGTAAGATTCCCTAATTTATATTAATCCCTCTCTTCAAGGCTACTAACGTCTAACCCTAGGTTGATTAATTGAAATCTCTTTCTAATTAAAACCCCTAGAATTGCATTAACTAGATCTATGGACTCTCATATTAGGTTTGACCCTAATCCAGAAGATTTTTGTCACCCTATCTCTAGGCGCACGAGCAACTCCGCTTAACTATGCTAGATCTACTCTTAGACAGGGTCTCTTCCTCCTCTACCTAAGCACATCACACTTGAATCAATATCCTGGAAATACCAAAACAAGAATTAAGGACACATAGTTAAGAAAAAATCAAATATTTATCATTCAGTTCAGATAACAATAACAAGATCCATCTTAGGTTTCATCTCCCTCAAGTATTTGAGGGTTTAATTCATAATTGTAAAAGAAAACATCTCAGAAGAAAAGATAAAACAAAACATAAGAAATTCCTAAAACCCCCTGAAGGAATTGAAGGAGATATCCTCCGTCTTGAGTATGATTCTGGCTTCTTGAGATGGATCAACTGGCTTTCTTCGAGTAAATCCCTGAAATTAACTACTCTGGCTCGGCCCTTTGGCCTAGCTGAACGCCTCTAAAGGTTGGCTTGTAAGGTATTTATATAGGATTTCGGAATATGTTTTTTTGCCGCTAAGTACCCTAATCTGAATAGAATTCTTATTTCCTGCGGCAGAGACACGCCCATGGCACACACCCATGGCACACGCATGTGGAAGTCGTGGCCAGGCCATGTTCAAACCTGTTGATGAGGCACGGCCATGTATTTCGGGGTCCAGACCGTGGTCGACTTTTCTCACGAGGCACGGCCATGTGGTCTTGAGCCCAGGCCATGTGGATTTCATGCTTTGGCCCATTTTCTCCATTTACAGCCCGTTTCTCATTCTTTTCATCCTCTGGTGCTCTACTGAGTATAAAACATGAAAATAAAGGATTAGGAGCACCTATTTTATAATTAAAGGAAAAAATCATCCAAAAACATGCTGAAAGTGGGATTAAAATATGTTACTATTTCGGTTTATCAAATACCCCCACACTTAAGCTTTTGCTTGTCCTCAAGCAAAATTCTCAACTCATAATTAAAACGAACTTCCTCAATTCATAATATTCATCAACAATGCCTCATCATAATTCATAGATAATTTATACATGGATAATTCAACTCAAAGAGTCCTAAAGATTCAAACAATCAAAGTCATGAGTTTTTAGCATGAAAACATAGGTGTTTCCCCTTACCTAAATAATCACCTTTAATTCAAAATCGAAAAAAGTTGACATCCTCACTAAAGATTTACTCAAATCACTCAAGGTCTTTAAGGTTCAAAAATTAAGCTCTCAAAATTCGAACATGAAAATTTATCACCATAGGCTTGCTTGAAAATCAAATCTCCACTACTGTAAAATGAGATATTCACAAATCAAAAGGTCTTTAAAAGGGGTTGTAACGGGGCTTAGGTTAAAGGTGTGGATAAAAGCTGAATTAGAGGGGTTAGAATCGAGATTAAATTGACAATCACCTAACTAGAAAAAATGTCTAATAACCTGAATAATTACATCAATTGAAAACTTGTAATACTAATAATACGAGCTTCTTCTTCAAGATGTTGAAATTAAACGTATAGGCTCGCTTAATCACATAACTAATAATGAAAATACTTTGAATTTTTGATTGATTTGAGGTTTTTTTAGAACAAATCAAAACAATATAAAATAAAACCTTATCAACTGAAATAATCTAATTAGGCAACTAATCAAAACAAATCTCGATAGAAGGGTAATCAAAAGGAATGGTGATAATAAATATTTTTGGGTTAATATTAGTGGGTTGAGTTAATAAAAGGGTTGTTAGGATCAAAGGGGTTCACTAGGGGTCAATTATGAGGGTAGGCTTTTAGTGGAGTAAGTGGGTTAAATCCTAAGTTGCTTAATCATCTATGTATATCAACTCAATAGTTTGGTCTCGACATGTATAATCGAAGCAAGTTCTAGAATAACAAATCAATGTTGGCACACTCATAATCAATAAAGTGAGCACGAAAAGAATGTATGCTCTAAAAGCTCAAAATCTCACAAAAATTATGGGTATTTTGATGTCAACCTCGTAAATTTCAAACTTCAAGATAACAATTTAGATTCAAGTATACAACCTAACGGAATTTTAATTTTTGAAAAATAGACTCATCATGCTTGATTCTCTAGTGTCTTAAAATTTAAATCATCATTGCACAATTATCAATGGCTTAATCTAAAACACATTAATAAAAATCATGAATCAACAAGAATTTCATTCTAATTGGTGATATGAGAAACTTACTTTAAGACAGAATATCATTCAGGGATTTGAGAATAATGCAAAAAGTTAGGCACTTTTTCTAATAAACTTTCACCCCCCAACTTAAAATGTACATTGCCCTCAATGTAAAAATATATATAATAATCATAAAATAAGAAAATCAAAAGAGAGAGAGAGGTGAAACTTTCTGAATTTTTGGATGGATTCCTTGAGTTGGAGGTGTGGAAACTTAATTCGGAGGTTAAAGATAAGTTGGAGAGAATGCCTCTAGTTCCTGTGCTAGATGACGAAATTGGGTAACTCGTGAAGAATTAGCCAGGAAATAATAATAATAATTTAAATTATACTAATTATATAATTAAAGTAAATAAAGATAACAAGAAAGAAAATATGAATTAAAATAAAACTAAAAGGGAAGATGAATGGACTAGAAAGTCCTTATTGGTAGATGGTTCGCGAGGTGGGTGTGATTTCTAAGGCTATGGTGTGTGATTCCCTAGCAGCCTTTAGAACCTAAAACCAAGAAACTAAATTGAAATAAACCAAATTCAGTAAAAGAAAAATAAAGATAAGGAAATTAAAAGAGACGAGAAAAGTAAAATAGAAGTTAAATGGCCTCAAAGACCCTTGGCTTGTCGAGTTAATAAAGCGGTCGGCATGAACTTATGTTGACTGGTCTCACACAAGGAGACAGGACTTTGATCTTTCCTTTTCTTCGACATTTTTGAAGCGTAGATTGAAACTTTTATGGAGTGAAGAAGGAAGAGAATGAAGATGGATGGAAGTGGGGAGTGGATAGGGAATGGGTGAAAAGGGGAGAGGTGTTGGTTCATCAGTGTTGGCCACGGCTATGTCGCACGGCCGTGGTGTTAGGCGAGTCCGTGATTTAAAGATATTTTTCTCGTCCTGTCTCGTACTATCTCTGCCATGTCAGTACAGAAATTCGTAGCATCCACACGACCGTGTGTAAGGCCGTATGATGTGAAAATCTGCGCTTTATTAACTTGGTTAGTCTGTAGTTAGGTGCTAAAAGAAAAAGAAATAAACATAAGTGGTTAGTGCTCGGGTTGCCTCCCGATAAGCACTCGTTTAAAGTCTTAAGCTAGACTTACTCTTTCATTCGTACCTTCACGGTGGTTTAAGGAGTGAAAAATCCTTTTTCATGCTATCATCATATAATTTGAGTCGAGTAGAGTTTACTTTAAAAGTACCGAAAGTAGAATTACTTACCTCGACTATTCCGTAAGGAAAAACATTGAGTATCGTAAAGGGGATCTCTTGACTATCTTCAGGTTTGATGTGGCGATTCGCTGGTCTGTACTATCTAATAATATCTGATCTTCTATTTTGAAGTGATTTGATGTTCCTTTAAGTTCTTCTGGGGGTTCCTTTGGTTTCACTTCGTGTGGGTCTGATTCCTTGTTGAGATGTGTCTCCCACTCATCTAGCTCATCGGTCTGAAGCCGTCGTTCCTCATGAGATATTTCATTGTTGGTGCGAGCTATAGGATCTAGCTCTATAGTGTAATTCTGTGGTGCTTCCTGAAAAGGAGTTTTAACTGGGTGCTTATCAACAGAATTTACGTCCTCACCTTTCTCACTCGATGTCCTAGCTGAATCGAGAGCTTGAAGACTGATTGATTCATCACCTACACAAAGTATGAGCTCACCTGTGCTAACATCAATTTTAGATTTGGCAGTTGCTAGAAAAGGTCTTCCTAGAATTAAGGGGATACTATTGTCTTCATCCATATCTAAAACAACGAAGTCTATGGGAATATGAATTTATCAATTTTAACTAGTACATCTTCAATTATACCCTTAGGGATGCGAATAGTCTTATCAGCTAGTTGAATACTCATCTTAGTTTCCTTGGGTTTCCCTAGACCTAGCTGTTTAAACATTTTAGATGGCATAACATTGATGCTTGCCCCTAAATCAGCTAAAGCATTATCAACAGATAAACTACCAATTAAACATAGAATTATAAAACTCCCTAGATCTTTTAATTTTTATGGTAGTCTGTTCTGTAACATTGCTGAGCATACTGTGTTTAGTTCCACATGCGACTTCTCGTCTAACTTTCGTTTGTTTATTAAGAGCTCTTTTAAAAATTTCTTTGAATCTGGCATCTACGAAAGAGCTTCAAGAAGCGGTAAGTTAATATGTAATTTTTTTAAGAGTTTAAGAAACTTACCGAACTGTTCTTCTGTGTCATCTTCCTTCATCGCATTGGGGTAAGGTATACGAGGTTTGTATTCTTTAATTACTAGTTTTGGCTTTTCTTGGCTTACCTCAACCTTGCCTTCACTTACCACAGGTTCTTGCCTTGGTTCAGATTCAGATTCTGCTAACCTTTCACTGTCATGAGCGGTTATGGCTTGAATTTGCTCCTTGGGATTAGTCTCAATGTTACTTGGCAAGCTACCTAGTGGTCGTTCTGAGATCAGCTTTGTGAGTTGCCCTAACTATTTCTCGATTCCTTTAATCGATACTTGTTGATTTTTAAGTGTTGTCTCGGTGTTTTAAAAGTGAGTTTCAGACACCGCTATGAATTTTGTCAGCATCTCTTCAAGGTTTGGCTTATTTTCCTGTGGGTAAGGCTGTTGTTGGAAGTTTGGAGGAGGAGGCTGTTGTCTCTGATTTCCTTGGCCACCCCACGAGAAATTGGGGTGGTTCCCCCAACCTGGATTATAAGTATTACTATAGGGGTTATTTTGAGGTCTAAAATTGTTACCCGTATAGTTTAATTGTTCACTTTCTATGGCCGGATTATAGGGTGGGTACTCAGGATTCGTCACACCTCCTAGGTTTGAATCACATTGCATAACTGGATGTATCTGCAAAGAACCACATAAACCATCAATCCTGGATGTATCTGCAAAGAACCACATAAACCATCAATCTTTTTATTCATCATCTCTACCTAACTTGATAGCATGGTGACTACGTCGAGATTGAAAACTTCGACTGCTTTAGTTGGCTTTGTCCTTGTAACTTGCCACTAATAGTTATTCAGTGACATCTACTCTATAAACTCGTAAGCTGCTTCAGGAGTTTTGTTATTCAGGGTTCCGTCGGCGGCTGAGTCAATTAACTGCCAGGTTGAGGGGTTCACACCATTGTAAAAAGTTTGGACCTGTAACCACAAGGGTAAACCATGGTGTGGGAACCTTCTCAACAGATCTTTGTATCTCTCTCATGCATCGTATAATGTTTCTAAATCCATCTGCACAAAAGAAGAGATATCATTCCTTAATTTGGCAGTTTTGGCCGGTGGAAAATATTTCAGTAAAAAATTTTAAGTCATTTGGTCCCATGTAGTGATTGATCCTTGTGGAAGAGAATGTAACCACTGTTTGGCTTTATTTCTCAAAGAAAAGGGAAATAACCGAAGACGAATAGCATCATCAGAAATGCCATTTATTTTGAAGGTATCACAGAATTCTAGAAAATTAGCTAAATGAGTATTTGGGTCTTCATCCTACAAACCATCAAATTGAACAAACTGTTGAATTATTTGTATAGTGTTAGGTTTTAATTCAAAATTATTAGCGGCTATAGCAGGCCTAACAATACTCGATTCAGCTCCTGTTAAATTAGGTTTAGGATAATCATACATAGTTCGAGGAGACGATGGTCGGCCATATCTTGATGTGGCAGATTATTCTCGGCCATCCCTTCGGTGGTATTGGTTTCATCCTCTTGCTCTTCTTGAATGTAATCTAAACCTCACCTTACTTCTCTACGATTTCTGCATACGGTTCCTTCAATGTCGTAAAGTAGTGGTCCTGTCGGGTTCCTTCTAGCCATAAATTAGAGGTACCTGCTAGGAAAAGAAAAAAATTAAAAAATAAAAATAAAATTTAATTGCAAAAATAATAAAATATAATATGGCTAAAGTAATAAAAATTGAGCGTTCTTAATATTTTAGTTCCCCGGCAACGGTGCCAAAAACTTGATCGTTTCTATTGAGTCTTAAAAATTTATAAAAAGAATGATCAAAGTTGGAAACTAACTAAGACAACGATGGAGGCAAGTGCACCTATCAAACAGTAGTATAGCTAGCGGCAAGACCGGATTGTCGAACCCAAACGAACCAAAAGTACTAATATTAACTCTCTTTCTATTATTTAGCCTAAGAATTAAGTGGATTTTTATCTAATCTAAAATTAACTAATTAACTAAGCTAAAGATGCTAAGACAAAGAAGAAATTAGGGAAAAGACTTGAGAGAAAACCGATTGATTTGGACAATACCTAAGGAAGAATCCACCTAGACTTCACTTGTTATCTAACTCTGAACCGAACGAATTATTCATTTGACTTGATCTATAGGATTCCCTAATTTATATTAATCCCTCTTCAAGGCTACTAACGTCTAACCCTAAGTTAATTAATTGAAATATCTTTCTAATTAAAACCCCTAGAATTACATTAACTCGATCTATGGACTCCCATATTAGGTTTGACCCTGATTCGATAGATTTTCGTCACCCTATCTCTAGGCGCGCGAGCAACTCCGCTTAACTATGCTAGATCTACTCTTAGACAGGGTCTCTTCCTCCTCCACCTAAGCACATCACACTTGAATCAATATCCCGGAAATACCAAAACAAGAATTAAAACACATAGTTAAGAACAAATCAAATATTTATCATTCAGTTCAGATAACAATAACAAGATCCATCTTAGGTTTCATCTCCATCAAGTATTTGAGGGTTTAGTTCATAATTGTAAAAGAAAAATCTCAGAAGAAAAGATAAAACAAAACATAAGAAATCCCTAAAACCCCCTGAAGGAATTGAAGAAGAGATCCTCCGTCTTGAGTATGATTCTGGCTTCTTGAGATGGATCAACTGGCTTTCTTTGAGTAAATCCCTGAAATTAACTGTTTGGTTGGGCTCATTGGCCTAGCTGAATGCCCCGTAAAGGTTGGCCTCAAGGGTCTTTATATAGGCTTTCGGAATATGTTTCTTTTCCTCTGAATACCCTAATCCGAATAGAATTCTTATTTCCTGCGGCAGAGACACGCCCATGGCACACGCCCGTGGAAGTTGTGGCTAGGCCATGTTCGAACCTATTAATAAGGCACGGCCATGTATTTTGGGGTCTAGGCCGTGGTCGACTTTTCTCATGAGGCACGACCGTGTCGTCTTGAGCCCCAGCCATGTGGATTTCATGCTTTGGCCCATTTTCTCCTTTTTTAGCCTGTTTCTCGTTCTTTTCATCCTCTAGTGCTCTACTAAGTATAAAACATGAAAACAAAGGATTAGGAGCACCTATTTCCATAATTAAAGGAAAAAATCATCCAAAAAAATGCTAAAAGTGGGATTAAAATATGTTACTATTTCGGTTTATCAACCCTGTTCCAGCTTGCATACGGGTAAGGGTGTTACATTTTAGACGAGTACGATTTACCTTGAAGGTGCCAAATTGAGAATGAGTTATCTCGATTGTACCGTATGGGAAAGTATTAAGTACCGTGAAAGGATTTATTCTATTAGGTTCAGAAGTGGCAACACGAGGATCTGTATTATCCATTAGAACTCGGTCTCCAATCTTGAAGTAATTTTCTTCATCTTTAAGTCGGTTATGGAGTTGCCTTAGTTCTACTTCGTGTGTTCTTAGTTTTTCCTTGACATGTGTCTTCCACACGTTTAGGTCATCGATCTGAAGCCTTCGCTCTTCATGAGTTATTTATTTGTTGGCACGAGGTCTAGGATATGGCTCAGTTGTGTAATTTCATGGTGCTTCCTAAAAAATGGTTGAACCAAATGGTCATTAATAGAATTTATGTTCTCACCTTTATTACTCGATGTCCTAGCCGAGTCAAGAGCCTGAAGAGTGATCGTTTCTTCACCTGCACTAAGTGTGAGTTCACCTGTACCAACATTAATTCTAGTTTTAGCAGTTGCTAAAAAGGGTCTTCCTAAAATCAAAGGAACATTGTTGTCCTCATCCATGTCTAAAACAAAAAAGTCTACTAGGAGTATGAATTTATCAATTTTCACTACTACATCCTCAATTATACCCCTAGGGACTCTAATGGTTTTATTAGCCAATTGAATGATCATCCTAGTTTGTTTGGGTTTCCCTAGACCTAGCTGTTTAAACATTTTATAAGGCATAACATTTATGCTTGCCCCTAAATTAGCTAAAGCATTATTAATGGATAAACCACCAATTAAGCAAGGAATTGTGAGACTCCCTGGATCTTTTAACTTTTGTGGTAGTCTATTTTGTAATATTGCTGAGCACACTGCATTTAGCTCCACATGCGACGCCTCGTCTAACTTCTGTTTGTTTGTCAAAAGCTCTTTTAAATTTTTTTTTAAATTGGGCATCTGTGAAAGAGCTTCAATAAACGGTAAGTTAATATGTAATTTTTTTAAGAGTTTAAGAAATTTACCAAATTGTTCATCTGTGCGGTCTTTCTTTGTCGCATTGGGATATGGCACACGAAGTTGCTATTCTATACTTACTAGTTTTGGTTTATCATGGCTTATCTCAACCTTACCTTCCTCTACCACATTTTCTTGCCTCAATTTTGGTTCATCTAACCCTTCACTATCGTGAGAAGTAATGGCATGAAGTTGTTCCTTTGGGTTAGTTTTAGTGTTGCTTGGGAAGCTACCTTGTGGTCGTTCTAAAATTAGCTTAGCAAGCTAACCTAATTGGTTCTCGAGCCCCTGAATCGATGCTTGCTGATTTTTTAGTGCTGTTTCGGTGTTTTGGAAATGGGTTTCTGACACCGCGATAAATTTTGTTAGCATCTCCTCAAGGTTCGGCTTTTTCTCTTGGGGCTAGGGTTGCTGTTGAAAGCCTGGTGTAACATCCTAAATTTTTGGGCCTACGCGTTTAATGGGTGAATATGAGGAATGAGTTAATTTAAGTGTTAGGGGTCCAAATTGGGCTCAGGCTTAGGCAGAGGCCTTGATTAAAATTATCTGTTTGGGCATTATAGGGTTTAAAAGGTAGTATCTATGTTTAAAATACCAAAGTGGGCTTGTGGCCCAATCTTAGGAGGTGATGCCACACAAGGGAGTAAGGAGCCCAAATTTAAGTTTCATGGAGCCCAATTCTTCTAATTTAAGTTAGCTAAATTTTGGGCATTAGGATTAGGTAGAGTGGATGGCAACAAGGCTAAAATTTAGGGGTTTTAATGTTTAAAATATGTAGATAATATGCTGATAAAGGAGGGAGGAGTTAGAGATAATTAAGTCTCTTTTAGATGAGCTAGTAGATTAAGATAAAGGAGAAAAGTTAGGAATTTATCTACAAAGAGAGTGATGGCCAAGAATCCATCACCGAGAGGAGTAAAGAAACCAGCTACTACATGGCAAAGGGTTGCAATTTCCTATAAATAGAGGGGGCTAGCTCCTTGTTTCTGACATTAAATCCTCTCCCTTTTGTGCCGAAACTCCCTAGCTTCTTTTCTCCAAATTTCTTTCTCTAATTTCTTTAAAAGTCAAAACTTTTCTCCACTTTCTTTTCCCTTGTGCCGATTTCTCTAAAAAGCCGAAGCATCCATCGCTTTTTTCTTTTATTCATCCTATTTAAGAAATTGTTCTACACTTCTGGCATTTAAATCTTCCATCGGCATTACCGAATCCTCTCCCTAGTGCTAGCCGAATCTCCTAAGCTAAGGTAAGAGTCGAATTTTGATTAGTTCTCATAATCTATTTTAGAAAGGCAAAAGCCGAAAGCTAATAGTTAATGGTTTTATGATGGGCGGCAATTCGGGATTTGAAGGAGGCTTAGTCGAGTAGATCTAAAAGCTAAAAATCATAAGTCTCCAATTTCGAGATTTTAAGGTAAGAAGATTATCCCTAGATTTTTATTAGATTCGTCTAATATATATATGATCTTAACTCTAAAAGGAGGATTAACGATTAAATATTGTTATAGTAGCTCGATAAGGATTTGATGGAATTAAATATGGATCGGACAAAAGAAAGAATCCTAAGTTTAAGAAACGAAGCGATGTCTGCTGCTCGAGATTGGCCAATTGGTTGTGGACCGCTTCGAACAACACCTTAGGCGATAGTAGTTGTGTCGACTAAGGATAGCGTCGATATAGAAAGCCTCATTTTATCGGTGTCGTGTGTAACACTTCCCCACCGTCTAGATCGATTAATAATAAATGTATATATATATGTATATGTGTTCACAAGATTTATATGTTACATTAAAAGCCGAAATCTTGGATTTAAACGACGGACCCTCAGGTTAGTAAATAATCTGACTATATGTTACAAGTAAACTGTTGTACATGTTTTAAATTATTGTACATGTTGCATGGGGTGGGTGATGAAAAGAGGAAGTTATACATACATGTATATGAGTAACGGTTTTTACCGTGAACTCATCAGTGACTAATGCCGTGACACATTATCTGAGCTTCGCCATTATATGTTATAAGGGCTTCGGCCAATATATGTTGATGAGCAGCTTGACTGCCATCTTGGAGAGTAGCGGTGTGGGTTGATTGTAGAAATCCCCAATGGTGTGTTGGTTGGTACGGGGGCATGTAGCGGATGGAAACCTAGGCAAATGGGTTGGGCTTTGCATATTATATGTTTCCATGTAAATGAATTTATTATTATGTTTAATGAGGCCCAAATATAGTGGTACATGAGGGTTGCACACTGAGTCTCGCGATGCACCCCCTTTAAACTAACCTTTCAGGTGACGATTAGTGCATCGGACCGGGCTGGAGTGAAGCACAAGGTGGCCATGCAAACGAAGGTGGATCCGGCGACAAAGTTTCCCCATATTAGTTTTTTTTAAAGTACTTTATATGATGGATCTAAAATACATTATAATAAGGCCATAGGCCATTTGTTTACATTTTAGATTTAAAATGGGCCTTTAGTATTTATTCTCGTTTTAATTTCTTTCAAGGACATGTAATTAAGTTTTGGGCTTTTGATTATTAAGGCACACTTTATGTAATTTTCTATTTGGGCTTTTTGTCAACACGATTTGTTTTACTAAAAATTTTCTTAGTGACAAACCAGATCCGGTAGTAGTGTTTGGGCCGGGTTTGGGGTGTTACACCTAGAGGGGGTTGTTGTCTCTGATTTCCTTGGCCACCCCATGAGAAATTTGGGTGGTTCCTCCAACCTGGATTGTAAGTGTTACTATAAGGGTTTTTTTGAGGTCTAGAATTATTACCCATATAGTTCATCTGTTCGCTTTCTATGCCAGGGTTGTAAGGTGGGTAATCTGTATTGTTCGTTTCTCCTCCATTTGTATTGCACTGCATCACTGGATGTACCTGCGAAGAACTATACAAACCATCAATCTTTTTATTTAACAAATCTACCTGATTTGATAGCATGGTGACTGAATCGAGGTTGAAAACACTGGCGGCTTTTGTTGGCTTTGTCCTCATAACTTGCCACTGATAGTTATTCAGTGTCATCTCCTCTATAAACTCATAAGTTGCTTCAAGGGTCTTATTATTTAGGGTTCCACCGGTGGCTGAATCAATCAACTGCCTAGTTGAGGGATTCACACCATTGTAAAAGGTTTGAATCTGTAGCCACAAAGGTAACCCATGGTGAGGGCACCTTCTTAGTAAATCCTTGTATCTCTCCCATGCATCGTAAAGTGTCTCTAAATCCATCTGCACAAAAGAAGAGATATCATTCCTCAACTTAGCCGTTTTAGCCGGTGAAAAATATTTAAGTAAAATTTTTTCGATCATTTGGTCCAATGTAGTGATTGATCCTCGTGGTAACGAGTTCAACCACTGTTTATCTTTGTTTCTTAAAGAGAAGGGAAATAACCGAAGGCGAATGGCATCATCAGGAACGCCATTAATTTTGAAAGTATCGCAAAACTCTAGAAAGTTTTCCAAGTAATTGTTGGGATCCTCATCCTGCAAACCATCAAATTGAACAAATTTTTGAATCATCTGTATAGTGTTAGGTTTCAGTTCAAAATTATTTACAGTAATAGTAGGTCTAACCATACTTGATTCGGTTCCTGTGAAATTAGGTTTAGCATAATCATACATAGTATAAGGAGCAGGATTTTGATTCACCGGATTTGCAGCAACCACAGGAGGTAGCAGATTATTATTAGCCATCTCCTCGGTAATATGGGTTTTGTCTTCTTGCTCTTCTTCTATATATTGTAGGCTTCGCCTTATTTCTCTTCAGTTTTTGTGAGCGGTATGTTCCATCTCACTGTCAAAAAGTATTAGTCCTGACGGGTTCCTTCTAGTCATAAACTAAAAGTTCCTGCCAGAAGCAAAGAAAGAAAAATTAGAAAAGTAAAAATAAAAATAAATTGCAAATAAATAAAATGGCTAAAGTAATAAAAATTTAGTGTTCCTAATATCTTAGTCCCCAGCAACGGCGCCAAAAACTTGATGTGTCTCTAACTAACTACGATCACAATAAAGGCAAGAGCACCTATCGTTCAATAATATAGTTATGGTAAGACCGGTAATATTGTATCCACAAGGACTAAGAGTACTAGTAATTACTATCTTTTTACTATCTAGCCTAAGAATTGAAGTGATTTCTTTTAAACTAAAAAAACTAATTAAATACGACAACGAAAGAATTAGGAAAATACTTTTAGACAACTTATATGAGATAGGCAATACCTAAAGAAGAATCCACCTAGACTTCACTTATTACTTTTGATTCATATGATTTATTCACTTGACTTAATCCATAGAAATCCCTAATTTATGTTAATATCTCTTTCAAGACTAAAAACAACTAACTCTAGGTTGATTAATTGAAATTTCTTTCTAATTAAAACCCCTGTTGCCGCATTAACTCGATCTATGGATTCCCTTATTAGATTTGACTCTAATCTGACAGATTTTCGTCGCCCTATTTTTAGGGTTGCAATCAACTCCGCTTAATTGTGTTGATCTACTCTTAAATAGGGACTTTTGCTCCACTGAATAAGCACATTCGACTTGAATCAATAACTTGAATTATCAAAACAAGAATAAAAACTCACAATTAAGAATAAGAACAAGTATTTATCTTATAAATCAAATAATAATAAGATCTGTCTTAAGTTTCATCCCCTTAGGTATCTAAAGGATTTAGTTCATACTAATGGGGGGAAACATCTTAAAATAAGGAAAACAACAAAACATAAGAAAACCCAAAAACTTCTAAAGAACTTGATGGGAGATCTTCAGTCTTGATGGAGATCCTTCTTCCGAGTTGCTCCCGACGGCTGTCTTCGAGTATTTTCTACCTTCTATTCGGCGTCCCCGTTTAAGTTGCCCCCTAGGGTGTTTATATAGGCTTTGGAACACCTCTCTTGGCCCACAAGTGGCTTATTCCTAATAGAAGTTAACTTTGATACGGCAGGGACACGCCTGTGTTTGATTCCTTAGACCGAGCTCGCTTCTGCTCGCCACACACAGCCGTGTGGTCTGCCCGTGTACGTTGATCCAGGCCGTGTTTAATAGCCCAGGCCGTGTTGATTTCCTAGGTAGGTCTATTTTGTCCTGTTTTGGCTTGTTTTTCGTTCTTTTCGACTCCCTAAGCTCGCCTGAGTATAAAACATGAAATTAAGGGATTAAGAGCATCGAATTCATCAAATCTAATGAAAATTCATCCAAAAATAAACTAGGCATAGGGTTAAAATATGTATAAATTATGGTTTATTAAATAGTTTAACATCCTTTATTTCGTTCAATTATTTGTTGTTAATTTGAATGGTGATTGATAATGCTATTATTAATTACGCAGAAATCACAATGAGTTCTCTTATCTGAGCTTCCGACTACATAACGCTCATGATTGATAATGTTATGAATTTGAATTGTAATATATGAAACAAATGTAAAACGAGCCTTAGGGGGCGATTGAGTATGAAAGAGCTTATGGACTTGGAAAACGATTGAAATGGTAACATGGTATTAATTATAAATATATGTATAAATGAATTCAAAATGATGAATTTATACTTGTGAATTGAATGGTATTTTTAGATACTTATGTGATGAATTGAGTTACAAAAATGAATATGTACAAGTTAAGTAAAAATGATAGTTTTGACATGAATAAGTAAATGAATTGGCATGTAAGATTGTATAATCATGGCTATATGAAATTGGACGTGTTTGACATAAAATGGTATGAGATTGGGTTAGGAATTCAATATGTGCGTTTTGCATAATCTTATTATATTGTCTTGATCATGGCATTTTCTATTAGGTGCAATAATGATTTATGACTCGAATTTGATGAACTAAATAATGTAACTAAATCGATCTATCCATAACTCCTCCCTAACTCTTAAATAAGAGGATAATGTACTTTAATATACTCGACTCCACATCCTCCAGCACTGACAACAAAGCCGATACCAATCGACTAAAACTCGATCGATAATAATTGAAAATTTTCAACTTATGAATGGAATCAAATGTTTTTAATTATTATCTAAACCAAACTATACTTTTAACTTAATGTATTTAAATGCAGCTTCCTCCTAAACATGGTTGCATGTAGCAAACTATGTTGATATCCATCTAATGCATATCTGAACAAAAGTCGCAAACTATCAAAAACTTTGATCAACTTAAAAACCCAAAAAGGGAAAATTAAACTTTGATAAAATTATACTTTGACCCCTAAAAATAAAAATACTCAATTAATTCTTTTAGAAATAATAAAAGTACATGTTAATCTATGATAAACTTAGACTTTAACCCCCAAAATATGAAAAAGCTCTTTTTAGTCCTTTCAAAATGATAGAATTATAAATTAGTATATGACAAACTTACATTTTCATCTCTCAAAAATTTTATAATTCGAATCCGACCTCCTAAAAAAAAATTTCTAGCTTCACCCTTGGGAGTATATTCTCTCTCTCACACACACATACAAGTGGGTATCCTCAAAATTCTTGTTCCAAGTTTTTCCACATATTTGAAGAATCATACACTTATACCAACATCTGCATATCTATGAGATACGAATGTTGGACAAGGATACTTTAGGGAAAAATGAAAAGTCAACGCAACATGATACGTTGCTTTCTTCACACACGCAGGTTAATTTTTTAAAAAAAAAAAGCAATGTTCATAAAGATGAAAAACAGAGTAAAATCTAGAGAACAGTTGATTTTGAGGGAAGTAGTTTGCCTGCACTATTTTATGTGAACCAACGGTAAATTACATTGCATTGATTTCCAGGCAGAAAAGTCCATTTTATGTCTCACCCTGAAAGAAGGAAAAAAAGAAAACATATTTATATTTTGAAACTGAAATATGTTTGCTTCTACTAAAATATAGACTGGAAGTGAAAAGGCAAACTCAGCCATGGCACCAACCATATTCGACAACTGATCTCTTATACTGTACACAGACTTCAGCATTGTATCCAGGGTTTCTTTGGCTAATTGGAATGACAAATCCGACTCTTGTGGACACTGCATATCATTTTGGAGCTGCATAAAGTGCAAGTAAAGCAAAAAAAACATCATATCACTACTTTGGGAGAATAAAGAAAATCATGCAATCAAAGAAAAGTATATATTATGTTAACATTTTAAAGATGATAAATTACCCAATTCCATACATGTGAAAATCTCCAATCTGTAACATAAAGGCATCCATGGCACCAACTTGTCAACAAAAAGGTTCATACCTTCAAATTGATAACAGCCACCGGTTCCCTCACTTCACTGTCCTGAGTTGCCAAATTCCAAGTCATTGTCTTTAAGCGTGGCAAAGAAACCTGATTTTAATTAATTTAAGAAGTAAAATTGTTACCTATACCATCCATGATCCAACTAAATTTGGGATAAATATTCCTAAAATAAAGCAAAATAAAATTCCTGACCTTATCCATGTGTACATCTGCACGCCATTCTCTTTGAAACTTTTGCAGCAAAAGTGTCAACAGTCTTTGTAATTCGGGAAGAACCTCACTAGGAAACAGCTTTTGAATATCATCTTTGCTGATGTTCTCATAAACACATTTACGCATTAACATGCGGAGACATACTAGAAGCTGAAGAGTAGAAGCATACGTAATTTATCTCACTAAGCAACAGCCAGATAAGATAAAAGATCCATGCCTTTTGAGCACACAACGCATAAATGCTAATTTGAAGAGAGATTATATAAAATATTTTTCTCAATACGAGGTCAGCAACTGCAATATTAAGGACATAAGTATATGAAACCAATATGGGAATCAATCTTTGATACAAGGAGAATATCCGAGGATACAAACAATTTGATGAGCCAAATTCCAGAGAAAGCAAAATCCAGAAACAACCCGAAGCAGTAATTTCCATGTTAAGTCTCTAGCTTCAGCATATAATGCTTAAAACTGAACTTGAGAAATCTTTATACCAACTAGAGATCATTGATGGAAAGAAACAATTATATGAGCCAAAATCTAGGGACAGCGAAATCCAGAAACAACCAGAGGAAGTAATTTCCAAGTTAGATCCAGCTCCAGCATACAACAATCAAAACAAACTCGAAAAGGAAACAATTAGATAGCCAAAATCTAGGAAAGCAAATGTGAGAAACAGCCTAAGGAAGCAACATCACTGTAAAGTGCAGCTCTAGCATATAACAACCAGAACTGAACTCCAAAACTCTTTATAGCAGATACAGATCATTGAGCATAAGAAAATTAATAAAGCTGAATATTTCAAATCTTTTTATCAAATCAGAAAGTTGTTCTTACTAGTTTGCTTGCTACTTTAATCGACACTGTTGTTAAAGAGTAGTACTATTGTTAAAAGCTAGCATCTTACAGAAATAACAACGGCAATAGGGAAGTACAACAAATGTTTAGCAAAAACCAAATACTATAATCTTTACTAACAACGATGAGCATTTGAGTGAGGGAGTGGATAATTACTGGGTCAAGGTCGGACTCGTTTTGGAGCTGAAGCATTTGGCAGATGAGTCGACGGTCGTCGGCGTCGAGACCAGTCTTCCGGGTTCTCCAAAGGGATTGAAGAATATATTCCACCGATTCTTTGGAGTTGGCTCTTACTAACAAGGGTAAATGTCCCCAAAGCGTACGCTCCATTAGGTACCTCTTATCTCAGTCAAACTCTTGATATTAACTTCTCAAGCTCTTCCGGGTAAGCAAAGTGTCATTAAAAACAGCCTCCCCACAAGACCCAGAGTTGGAATTGGATTTTGCACGTTTTAACGACACAGGCTACGGCGCTCGAACTCGATGGGAGTTATGCCCGGACAAACTTGACACTGTCAACCTGGAAGCCCAACTTGGCAACCTCTCCCTGGGCCAGGCCATCCATCTTAACAAATTCTCTTTTCTTTTATTTTAGGGCCGATTTTGTTTGTGAATATTTTTTTTCTGGACAGAATTCATGTCGTAATTTTTCATCAAAGAAAGTAGGTGAAGAATCAAATCAATAAAATTAAAAGATCTATGTATGCATTATTGTTTTTAAACATATTTTATTTTATATTTTTCACATAATTGTTAAAATTCATAATTTTAACAAGTTAAATTAATTGGTATGTGTTATTAAATTAAATTAATTTATTTATCATGAGTTTTAAATTTAAGTAATTAATTTATAAGTTTATAACGATCCAAATTCATAGTAGAATATTTAATAAGGGAACTTAATAGTTTATTAAATGAGATAAATCTCAAAATTATACATGAATTTTGATTTAATGTGTCATTGTATACATAAACTTTAAATTTGTGCAATTATGCATGTGAAACTTTAATTGTGGTTCAAACATATACTTAAAACTTTATTTTTATTTAATCATACATATTTAAAGAAATAAATACATCAATTTATTTTTATATTGAATAAATATAATTATTTATGTATGTAATATATAAACATAAAATAATGTTCTATCAATAATTGTGTTATATAATTTACAAGAATTGGATCAAATCAAAATTTTATGTATAAAATTACACAAAATCAAAGTTCATGTATACAATTACAATTAAACCATAGTTGATGTATAATTTTGATATTTATCCCTTATTAAATTGATACTTTTAATTCCATTCATTGAAGATTGTTTTCATTTAATAAATTATTATTATTATTATTAGGATTTTCATGTAAAATTTAAATATTTTATAGAAATAATAATGTTTTAATTAAGACCATTTTATTTAATAATTTATAATTAATAAGTTTGTTTAAATTAAATAGTTATAATTTTACTAAAATTTTCAACAATATGTTGTTATAAAGAATGTATTTTATAACTGTGGTTGTTATTGTTATAAGTGAAAAGTTATTACAGAGGGTTAAAATAAAATGTAAAAATCGATTCTACTATAAACTTAGTCATTATAGCGGATGACTATTACAGAGAGAATTGACGTAATAAAATTATTTCTTATTTAAATTCAATAAAATGTATTAAAATAAAGGGATAATATCACATTGGTACATATATTTTTAAAATATCCATTGTGATACTTATACTTTGAAAATGTATAATGTGATACCTAAACTATCAATTTGTGTATTATTTGGTACTTGTACTTTCAAAAATGTGCAATGTGGTATATATATTTTGAAAATGTTCAATGTGGTATGTGAACTATTAATTTATGTATTATTTGACACCTATATTTTTGTGACATGTCCAATGTGATACTTATACTTTTAAAATGTTTAATATGTATATTATTATGTACATGAAGTTAACACCTAAATAAATGTTAAACTAACCAATAAAATTTAACATGTAAATTTTTTAATGTAATATTATATAAAAGCTAAATAAAAATTAAATTACATTAAAACAATAATTAGAACTAAACCACGTAAGTTTAACTTTTAAAAGATCAATATCTTTTCTCAAAGGAGATTTGAAGAGCAGAGTAGTAATAGGTCTCGGCTTTCAATTTTTAACTCAAATTTTTTCTTTAAAAACCCTAAATTTTCCAAAATCTATAATAATAAAACTCAAAAATTTACGTCTTTTGCTTTACTTATTAAGCTTGAGTGGAAGGTTGAATAACTTGATTTCGACTGCCCTGAGATTTTCTAAATTTCGCTTCAAAAATGTTTGGGTTCATCTTAAGTTAAAAAGGTGAGGTTTTTGAAAAAAAAATCGAAAAAAAAAAAAAATCAAGATCAAGTTTTTTGCAATTAAAGTTTCATGAGGAGGATATAACATTGGATCGATTGTTTAAATTTCAAAAAGTATTTTATAATTAAAATTAAATACTTTAGTCTTTGTAGTTAAAGTTTTAACATTTTCATCAAATATAGCATTGTGAATGAACAAAGCGTTCTTAAACATTTATGTTTTTTATTAACCATTTATGTTTATTTATCAAGGAAACAAGTGCACATAAACAAAACTTTGAGGCTCCAATCTCAAATAAAATTTATTTGGTTCATTTATATTTGTTTAATAAATCATTTAAAACTCGCTTATTATTCCATTATTATATTGTCTGTATATTATATTTCTAATATAATTAACAAAATCTGTATTTAATTATTTTTAATCTAAAAATTTTATATGGTATCGTTTTTTATTTTATTTATGAACATTATTTGTGAGCATGTTTGATTATATATCATGAATATATTTATTTAATATTCGTAAACATGTCAGCTCAATATTTATAAATAAGTTAATTTAATTTAAACGAATGAGTATGAATATGTATAATTTTTAAATTAAGCATGTAGGAAACAATTTTGAATTGATAGTTGCTTTTACTTTTATTTAATCGATCTTCAAATAAAACATAGAAATTTGGAGGATGAAATAGAAAAGCTAGTCAAATCCGGTGGATGTTACAATATTTATTGAAACACCTTAAAATGGGTCCATTGTGAAATTAAATGATAGGAGGATAATCCTAAAAAGTTGATAATTAATGCTAAAATAGAGTTAAGGTATAGGGTAAATTACCTAAGATTACTGTTTAGTGTTGGGTTTTGTTGATTATTAATTAAAATTAATTGTTAATATAAGCATAAGCAACGGTATTTGAATGTTAAAATGTTCCTAGTAACAACAATTTAATTTATATTTTAGATTCAACCAGTCCAATAAATTGAACCAATAACTGGAGGAGGTCACACTATTTAAACCTCCAATACAATTTTTTTTTTTTTTAACTCCAAACTCTCCTAAATCATTCCACTAACAACATACCACTTCCCCTAATGATATTTGATCAAGATGCCAATGTTGTAGGCTCACAGCCATCATGAACACAAGCCAGGACATCTTTATAGTCCCTTGAAATAGTGAAGGAATCATAAACCTTCCCATCACGGCTTTTCTTATACTCAAATAACAGGGATGACTGGTTAAATGCTGTTAGCTTCACAAATCCAAAGTCATAATCTCTATAAATACTCCAATATGGGATGAGTTGGCTGAATTTTGAAAGATGGCTCCCTGCTCCACCTACAACGACGTGGATCGTTCCGTTCACAGTGCCTGAGTAATGATTTTTTTCTTTGTTCACACATTGATTCTGCACAAAGCATATGCCACAAAAATTAGTGAGATTATTTGTGCTTATAATATACTATCCAACTGTTCCCTACACAGGGTAACTGTTATGGTAACTGATACAAGAATTCCGGGATTTAGTTTGACACTGCAGATTTGAGGATCTCTCAGTATTTGCAATTCTTACCTGGTAGATTGGGCATGATCTTTCATAGTTATGGACATGGCCGTAGAAGGCAATGTCAACCTTGTACTTCTGCCAAAGTTTCTGCAAACCATCCCTTCCCATAGGCTCTTCATATGCGCCCTCCTGGCTGTACCAGTTATTAGATGAATATCCAAGGACACGATGAGCAGAAAAGATCAACCAAGGCTGCCTATGTCTATCTACCGATGCAAGGCATTGCTCAATAAACCTGTACTGTTCTGATCCTTCTCTCCAGTCGTGTTCACTGTCAGCTATGCAGAAGTGAAATAGGCCATAATCTGTAGAGTACCTGCATTTTCAGAGTATAGCCGAAAAGTATTCATTGGACCTGGGTCTAGGTTTTTATCAGGAAGAAAAAAGGACCAAAACACAGAGATAGTGTGCAGAGTTTTGTGAACGCCAATGCTTATTATGCCTACAGAACAAACTGTTTAGCTAAGTGAAGGTATTCACAGTTAATCGATTGAAATAACAGCTGGTAGATATATTGAACACCAGTTCTTCAGAATCCTCAATCACTGTCTAAATACTTTATTTGTGTTTGACAAGTTTCAAGGATGTACACTCAACATTCTATGCATGTATAGAATTGCACTTATTTATTACTTCAGGAAACTGCATCTTACTATTCTTTTTAATTAGCTAATACCGAATATTTCATCAGCTAAGATGCTCAAATCTTACTCTTGTTTCGGCCAAAAAGAGAAAAGTGGTAAGATTTATCGTAGAGGAATTTTACTAAAATTACCAAAACTTTGCCTTGTTCTCAGCAGGATAATAAAACATTGTTTCTGCTGGCACACCACATTCACCACCTGAATCCGGAGTATCATAGAACGATCCTGAGTTTGGCCAATCACGTTCATGATTACCACTGCAACACACATGACACATTATATTTTAAACACCATCTGAAAGTTAATTCTCAAAATATATTCTCGAAAATCACATACTAAGCTGCATGAGTAAAGGAAGCATAGAGTACCTTGCAATCATGTAGGGAACAGTTGACGCTATAGGCTCCACCTGTGCTGTAAATTGGTCCCACTGTGAAATGTATCCATTCGAATAGGTCAAGTCTCCTATGTGGAAAACTATGTCAATGTTGTCCAAGTCCCTTATCAGTTGGTCAGTAGTATTGAGTGAACCAGGCTGATAATCACTGTACTCATTTGAACCATCACGCTCCGCCTGTGAGACGTTAAAAAATCTTTTCATATAACGCACAAAATTTAAAAATAATAACATAGTTGACAGTGCATAGAAAATCGAAGCTCCAAAGAGCCAGACAAAATGCATGGGTTGGTCAATCTATCAAAATTTCCATCTCTTGACAAATCCACCCACTCTCAAACCCTTCATTATTGGTTTTCCAAAATTACCTTCCCCATATCGCCGAATATAACGACTCTCTGTAATGAGTTTTGTCCAGGATACGGGGATGATTTAAACGAATATGTCTTGCTCCATATGACTGAACCATTATACAAGAGATGACCCATCCTGTACATGTATCTGAAACAACATACACAACCTTGTAAGTGGGATCATTTAAACTTTCAATTTGTTATCTAGCTAGATAGGAGAATGAATATTTACGATGCTTACACGAAGTTCGGCCATAAATCTTTCAAGAAACTTGTATGTATGAAACCTGGATCCCGCCAGCCAACTGTACTTGCGGGTGAACCTGCAGATCAGTAGGCAAATTGCATGATGCTATAGGCCTAACCATTCACTCCATCAAACAATGTAAAAGGTGAAACTATTTTGTATGCAATATACTCCTCTGTTTATGGTGGAATCAAGGAAATAAAATCCGAGTCAAGTTGAACAAAAGACAATCATGATGAGTGAGATATTAAAGAATTCACTAATATAGTCCCATAGACAGCAGGATATCAAATCCGAGGGATGAAATATAATCTTCTTGGTCGTATAATACTTCATAAAGTCAGAACCGAGGAACTTATCATTGCAGATAACTAGATGTAATCGAATTGGAGACATCATGACACAAAAGTATATTGCTTAAACATTCTCAGTCACGAAATTAATACAGCATGCAATTTATCATTAAATAGCCACTAGTTGAACTAAACAGGAAGAGTTACTGATCAACATAATGGATGAATTAAGTCTGATTTTTGACTGATAAATGAAAATCCACAGCAATCATGTATGTTCACATTTAAAAGCAATATTATAACATGTACTGCAGCATCAAAGTCCCATCAAAAGTAATTCCGTTCATACCACACATGCTGTTCTGTTTAAATGTCAAAGTTCCTGCAGGAGATCTAACTTGCAAATCTCCTTTTCTACCCCACTCAACAAACGGCACTGCTTCATCTATGTCATAGCCACTTGTCCAGGTTACAGTCATCTGTCCAACAAATCAACTATTAATTGAGTACTAGATAAAAAGAACAGCATAGCAAACCAAAAACAATTATGTTTTAATGCAAAATAATTCAAAATCACAATATGTTTGCTAGAATCGAGCAGCTCCAAGTAGGCAAAGATATGACATCAATTGGAAACTTTTGAAATGGTGTCTTACATAAGATTATGATCCTCAAAGGAACCATAGGTATCAAAGTAGTAAATTAAAACGTGGATTATATCCCTTCGATTTCAAAGCTTTACAGGATTTAATAACTTATCATGGATGATACATTTGCAGAATTAGCCAATGCAAAATTATATTTAACTTATACTAATTACTTCCCTTTGAGCAGATTTATATTTTTTTCCCAGCTCAGAAAACACTATAGAAGTTCATAAAGGAATCATCATAACATAGGAGGCATTATTCCGAACTTACTTCATTCCAAGACTTCCCTTGAGCAAGGCGTGGATACAAGGGTGCTTTAGGATTCGTAAAAGATATTGGATTTGATATAGCCACCAATATTGGCTGTAATATTCAAGTATGAAGTTAGTTTAACAAAAGAAAAAAAAATCAACTTTCCTCAGAAAATAAATTAAATTAATGAAGAGGCCCTAACATGAATCAATGATTCAACATGATGTATAAAAATACTTTGCGAAGTTGTATGGCAAAAGAAAAGGAAATATGAATTTACATCTGATAATCCACCCGAAAATAAAGCAAAGGAGAAATCTGCTCGTTGATTTATAAGCTGGAACCTCAGTGAAGCAGTGCCTGTCTTTGCATAATATGAGCTGGACTCATTTGCATACTTGTACTGGAAACGCACACAAAAGTGTAAGGTGAATGAAATTTCAAGCCATAAAATTGTAAAACACTAAATCCTGATTACTAATATCACAAATTGGACCACATTCACCTTTATCGGAGCTGAACATATATATGGAAGCTGTTTTTTCCGTTCATTCACCGGCGGACAGGTCGATGGGCTGCCAAAAACAACACAAAGTCTCTCTAAGTTCTCAAACAATGCAAAGTTCACTAATGAAGCTATCGAAGGGTGGAATGACAATAAACAGGATCCTATTAAATACTGTAAGTAAGAAACATTGATGAAAATTTTGACATGGATGAGTTGCAGATGAACATTACTCGAACTTTGCCGGAGAAAAGACTCCAACCCAGTCATCCAAAGACGGCTTCGGATTAACGAAATTCACAGTTATCCATTCAGTATCCTCCCCCTGTGATCCCACAAAAACAAGCAAAACTCACTAAACTGTCAAACTATAAAGAATGATGATTTTAATTTATATATGCTATAGGCTCACATATATAGACTCATCTATATTCGGGTTAGTTGTAACATCATATGTCAGTTTAAAAGTTAGTTAATTATGTTGATAAAAATATAACTGCCGTAAATGAGGGAAAACCGTCGTATAAGAAGGCAAAAGACAACGAAAGAAATCGCAGTTCTAAATTTTCAGCCATTCTCTCTGAAACTGAAGATTAACATTTTCCATCATAAATTTAACATCTTCGTGAATAACCCATATTTCTATAGATCATCAAGAAGTCATGAAAAAGTTAACTTGAAAGTTTGGATATTATTGAAAAGGAAATGCTGATAAGTTGACCAAAATAGGAAAAAAGAAAAGCATAAAAAGATTGTACCTTCAAACCAAGAAGAACAGGTTCAGCTGAAATAGAAGCGGATTCGTGAAGGGCAACGGTTGTTTGGAGGATATTGATTTTAGCCAACGGTTGCTCTCCTCCATGGATGTGAGCCAAACCCAACTTTAAATTCGCAGTGAATAAAACAAGTACCCAAAACCAAACCATTTTCAAACAAGCAATTCAGAAATAAAAAAGAAGAAGAGAGTTTTGAGTAGTAGAATTGAAAGAAAGTTGGACTTCTTTCTTGCTCTGCGAATTGATTCATCTTTTGGGTCTATTTATTTGGTTTTTTTCAGAGTTTTAAGACACTACATTAGCGTTTATGGTGTTACAAAATTCTGATTTTTATTTTTTCACTTATTTGTTATTTTCCAATCTTTTTACTATTTTTTACAGAAATTTTCCCTTGGAAAAAGAGGACATCATCTGTCTGGTTGTTTTTAGAGTTCTGTTTTTTTTTTAAATTATTCAAATATTTTCTTAAAGATTATTAGTTTAAAATACTACTTGGTAATATTTGAACTTTTTATATTTAAAAGCGTGGTAACATTAGCATTTTAAAATAATTAAATAAATACAATTTTGTATTTAAGTCAAAATGGAATTTGAAATTTATACATTATCATGGTTATCCTGTTAAAATTTTACAATTTAAAAATAACAAAATAAATATTTTTTATTTAAATCAAAATGAAATTTAAATTTTATACATTATCACTGTTATCCAGTTAAAATTTTATAATTTAAAATAATTAAATAAGTAAAATTGTGTATTTAAACCAAAATAAAAATTGAAATTTATACTAATTTACAAGTGTCATAATTTGAAATAGAAAGATAATAAATTTTTAAAGATTAAAAACAAGTTCTAAGAAGAACAAAAAAGAATTGTTATTTTAATATAAATTAAACAATTTTAAAACAAAGTTTTGATATTCTTAAAATATATTTTAAATTCTTAAAATATTTTCTTAAAGATTATTAGTTTAAAAATACTAATGGATAATATTAGCACTTTTTATAATAGGTACTGATAACATTAAAAATTTTAAATTTTAAAATAATTAAATAAATAAAATTTTATAGTCAAAATGTAATTTGGAATTTTACTAATTTAAAGTGTTAAAGTTTTTTAAATAATCTCATTATATGTTTTGATTATATTTATTTTTTTTGAGATAATACCTAAAATTATTTATAGCCCCCTCTCAACCCATAAATAGGAGAATAATATGTTTCAGCTAGACTCAAACCCACGTTAGTAATAATATCCATGCCAATCGAGCTAAAACTCAATCGACAAATGTTAGTTTTTCTAAAATATATTTTAAATTGTTCAAATATTTTGATAAAGATTATTAGTTTAAAAATACTAATAGGTAATATTTTGTTAATGGACTTACGAACATGAATAATTAGTCATTGAGTTCGTTCGGTGAATACTTTAAAAATAAAAGAATACTAATATTGAAATTTTTAGATTTAAAAGCAATAGATAGTGATAATATTAAAATTTTAAATTTTAAAAATAATTAAATAAAATGAAATTTGAAGTTTATACATATCATTGTTACTCAATTAAATTTATGAAATTTTAAAATTATACATTATCATTGTTATTCGATTCTTGATTTTCAAGTGTCATAATTTGAAATGTAAAGATAATCAAGATTTTTTTAAAAATGAAAAGTTAGTTTGAAGAAAAAATATAAATTATTATTTTAATATAAATTAAATTAAATTGTTTTTAATATAATTAAACTAAATTATTGAGCTAACCTTTTGGTTAATTTTTAAATTATGTTTAAGAAATTAATTTATTATGATTTTATTTATGTTTGTGTCTTTTCTTGGATTAAATTAATGTATTTATGATTTTATTTATTTTTGCTTCTTTCTTGGATTAAATTAATGCGTTTATTTTTTATCAAATTTTATTTTCAATTAGTTCCAAGAAGGAAAAACTAAATTATTATTTTAATATAAATTAAGTTGAATTATTTTTAATATAATTAAAATGAATTGTTGAGCTATCCTGTTGGTTAATTTATTAAGTAAAATAGAAGGATAATAAGAATTTTTAAACTAATGAAAAATTAGTTCTAAGAAAAATATTATTTTAATATAAATTAAATTGAATTGTTTTTAATATAATTAAATTGAATTATTAAGCTAACCTTTTGTTAATTTTTTAGTATTTTTATAAACGGTTAAATTTTTAGTATTTTATAGAAATTTTGGTGGTATTTAATTTAATTTAATTTTTCTTTTTTCTTGAATTAAATTAATGTGTTTTAGGGTTAATTTTTAGTATTTCTATATATTTTTTGTATTTAATTTTATTTATTTTTGCTTCTTGTCTTGGATTAAATTATTGTCCTTTTAACACCAAAAAAAAAATTATTGTCCCTTTAGAATTTTTATAGAAATTTTGTTTGTACGAATTTATTTATTTTGACTTCTTTTCTTGAATTAAATTATTGCGGTTTAGTTGTTTTCTTGGATTAAATTATTATCCTTTTAGTTGTTTTCTTTTTTACGCGTCGATATACATTGAATTGCATGTAATAGTGATGAGCAACTCCATAAATAACTATTTTGAAAAGACGCCTCATAACTATTTTCCCTTTTTTTATTATAAAATTTAACAATTTAGGCATTGTTTACCGATTTATTTTTTTCTGTATTTGAGATAGACATGATTATAATTTTAAGGTATGTTTAAATTTATGGTGAAGTCGTGGAGCTCGGTGACCTACAATTTCTTCTGCCATATGAGTATTGAGTTATCACCTGAGAACTTGAATCTCATTGCAACTCAAAATTCAGTTGACGATAATTATATGGTCACGGGTTGAAATGTAATTAGAGCTTCAAGTTTATAAAGGTTATGCTGTCAAGCAATGAGTATAATTGGGGCTCTAGTTGACAGTGGTTATGTGGGCACGACATCGAGTTTTACTTCATCAAAGGAGAATGCTTTGTAAAACTTATACAGAAGTCTAAGATCATAGCCATAGCGAAAAACATAGGGGCTTTCCACTATAATTAGGTAATTAGTTTTATTCGTCTTCGCTAAATACGATGAGCCCATTACTATAACCTGTGATAGAGTTGGAGACAATAAGATTTCCAACAGGGAGGAGTTATTATGAGGTGTAGAAAAGATGAAACGCGAATTGGGGCCGCTTTGTCACAGTTATAGTAACAGGCTCAACATCTTTGGTGGAGAAAATAACTAAGTTGATTATATTGGAAGGTTCTTGTGCTTTTCGCTGTGACTATGATCTTAGACTTCTGTATAAAGCATCCTCCTCTGATGAGGTGAAACTCGATCCCATGGCCGCATAACCACTACCAACTAGGGCCCTGATTATACTCCATCCCTTGACAACATAACATTTGTAAACTTGAAGACCTAGTTACACTTCAACCCATAACTGTATAATCACTACCAACTGGGACTTTAAGTTGCAATGCAATCCTGAATTTTCAGGTGATGGCCCCATCCTCACACGATAGATGAAATTTGTAGGTCATAGAGCTCTACAGCATCATTATGAACCCAAACACAACTTAAAACTATGACTATGTCTCCCTAAAAAAAAAAGATAAATAAATCTTTAAACCCATAAATTTTAACACGCAACCAAAATAAAAAAAAAAACAATTTAAAGGAGACAATGGACGAAAGAGATGATGGATTAGGGGGAGGGAAACTCCCGTTCATATAGGCGAGGGGTGGGGAGAAAAAATTTTCCGCGTGCAATCTTATAAATGTCATGCCTTTTGAATGGTGATATACCTAAGGTCTTATAGACTTGATTTAGGTTGAATATTCATGTTTTTATATAGGTGGATGTGAAAAAGTTGAAAGCTTTTTGTTGGAAGCTATAAAATAGGTACCAAAATGCACATTTTACCAAAAATAAGGGCCACATCTCGACGACCAACATCCCTCGTCGCAATGTTTGCCAACGGTAAGTGATATCGCGATGCCAAATGGCATGAAGTCATGATGTGACTTACTGTGTTGGCGACGTCATGACGTGGAAGTGATGGAGTCACGACGTTGGTCTTGAATTTTTAAAACTTTGCAATTTGGTCCTATTTCATGTTTGGGTTAACAAAAGAGCTTTATAAGCTTGTAACTCGCAAATTGTTGTCTAGCATAAATTGAATGTGATTGAAACTTAATTACATGTGTGAACAACTAATTACTGCATAATTTATTGTGGTTGTTCTAACAATGAATGCAACATCCTATAGTTTAGACCCGACGATTGAGTCGGGCCAGGGGTGTTACATATGATATTGAACACTTGTATAGATAAAGCCCATGGAATACATTGGGCTATGCAAGAGAAATATAAGGATTTACATTTATGAGATCTTTATGCATTAAAGTCGTGGTTTCTAAATTGTCCTTGGCCATCATATTATTGAGATGGGGCATCGATGATGCTCTAAGGTCAACACATGTTAAGCCCCCATGCATTGGATGCATCCAACTAATCCCATAAGTTGAAGTATAGGAAACCTACGGATAGCATGTGGGTGCTTGTTATGAGAACAAATGCACTAAACATAACCTGCTATGAAAGTTCTATTTAGCATTTCACTTAAGTGTCTATGGAAATAATCTCATATTTTGGTAGTGTAAATAATCCTTTAGACTTGTGACATTGATTCACATTGTATATTGAATGTCACATTTTGATTCATCACAAAATGGCTCTGTATCAATGGATGCTTAAGGTAGGATGTTTTGGGTATGGTATAAGCCATACGAAGGTGGTGGAGTGGTTCAAAGAGGATCCATCACCCAAAGTGATATGAGGGAATATATCCTATATGCTCTTGACTCGTATTAATTGCAAGTCCTTGGCCAAGGCAAGTTCTAAAAAGAAAAAAAAAAGAATTTTTATTTTAATATAAATTAAACATATTTTAAAATAAAGTTTTGATATTTTTAAAATATATCTTAAATTCTTAAAATATTTTCTTAAAGATTATTAGTTTAAAAATACTAATGGATAATATTAGCACTTTTTATAATAGGTATTGATAACAATAAAAATTTTTAAATTTTAAAATAATTAAATAATTAAAATTTTGTATTTAAATCAAAATTGAATTTGAAGTTTATACGTTATAATTGCTATCCAGTTAAAATTTTATAATTTAAAACAATTAAATAAATAAAATTTTATATTTAAATCAAAATGAAATTTGGAATTTATGCTAATTTAAAATGTTAAGGTTTTTAAAACAATCTTATTATAATTTCTGATTATATTTGTTATTTTTGAGACAATGCTTAAAACTACCCATAGCCCCTCCCAACCCATAAATAGGAAGATAATGTATTTCAGCGCACTCGAACCCACGTTAGAAATAATACCCATGCCAATCGAGTTAAGATTTAATCGGTAAATGTTAGTTTTTCTAAAATATATTTTAAATTGTTCAAATATTTGTTAAATATTATTAGTTTAAAAATCCTAATTGGTAATATTTTGTTAATGGACCTACAAAACGTGAATAATTAGTCATTGAGTTCGCTCCCATGAATACTTTAAAAATAAAAAAATACTAATATTAAAATTTTTAAATTTAAAAGTAATAGATGGTGATAATATTAAAATATTTAAAATTTAAAAATAATTAAATAAAAATGAAATTTGAAGTTTATACAATGACTCAGTTAAATTTATGAAAATTTAAATTTATACATTATCATTGTTATTCAGTTACTAATTTTCTAAGTGTCATAATTTGAAATGGAAGGAAAATCAAGATTTTTTTTAAATGAAAAGTTAGTTTGAAGAAGAAAAAATTATTATTTTAATATAAATTAAACTGAATTGTTTTTTTTTTATAATTAAACTAAATTATTGATCTAACCTTTTGGTTAATTTTTTAATTATGTTTAAGAAATTAAAGTATTATGATTTTATTTATGTTTGTGTCTTTTCTTGGATTAAATTAATATATTTATGATTTTATTTATTTTTGCTTCTTGGATTAAATTAATGCGTTTATTTTTTATCAAATTTTATTTTCAAATAATTTTAAGAAGAAAAACTAAATTATTATTTTAATATAAATTAAGTTGAATAATTTTTAATATAATTAAAATGAATCGTTGATTAATTTATTAAGTGAAATAGAATGATAATCAAAATTTTTAAACTAATGAAAAATGTAACACCCTAATTTCATAATTCTATTTTCGTAAATTTTGACATAATTGAGTGTTGTGAACTTTGATTAGGAGAGCGAGATCTTGAGTTTGAGACTTGTGAGGGTATATTTATTTTACTTCCACTTGGGTTGGTGGTTTAGTAGTAGTGGGGTCATGTTGGGATTCTAGTTAGCATAAGGATGCTAATTTGTCTCCTAAAATCCCTCTACTATTTTTTTCTTAAGTCTCTCATTCTTTTTAAAAATTCTTTTTCCATTATTCCATTTTGTTTTTTTATGTTATTTTTCTTTCCTCTTTCACTGGTTGTTGACTTCTATTTCAAAATTTCTTTTCAACACTTGACTGTGAAATATTACTGATAATACTCTAGAATAACATATTTTTATGTATTAATTATATATTTATTTTGAGTATGATCCTACTAATTTGAGCTATTTATGATTTTTTATCTTGTAGAGATTAAATTAAAGGCAAAAAGAAATTTGGGGGCAAAAAGCATGAATTTGAAGATAAATTGGGCCAGCATGCGAAGTAGGAGTGAAGTGGTGCCAAAAATGCAAAGAATGGAAGATTTTTATAAACACAATACTCTATTTAATTTTTTAATTATATTAGGATAATTATTAAAGATTATTATTTAGATTTAATTTTAGCATTTATCTTTATTTATCTTTAATTATCTTTATTTATTTGTATTTATCTTTTAGAATTTAAGAAGGAACATACTAGGTTTCCTAATACTATAAATAGGGGATGGAGTGACACAAATTTCACTCATCTTTTTCTATGAACACTCCCTCTCCCAAGAAAGTTTAGCCTTTTGTTCTTTCCATATTTTTCAATAAAAATTTCATTTCCATTACATTTATTTCTTTTTCCCAAAAAAAAAACATGAGCCACTAAATCTATCTAGCCAAAGGTTGTCGAAAATCCTAAAAAAGAGTTCATGAGGCTTAGAATCCTGTGCTTAGCCTTCTCAACGAGTATTTATCGTTTATTCGCATTACGGGGTTGACGCTTCCGTCCATGTCCCTTAATAGGTGATCTTTTCAACTTGTGCAAGGAACGGCCGCTTTGTACGTTTTGGGAAGGTTGCACAGTCAGTTCGTTAGCTTACTGCGTCAGAGGTTGGCGAGCCCAAGAGACAAAATGGCGTTGTATTCGCTAGTGAAAAGTGATGATCTAGCATAAGATGGTCCTTGTCGAAATCATTTTTTTGAATGAAACCAGGATCGACTTTATAAACAAAAATGGAGTCACCACCGACCCTATTTTGTGGTGTGATCGGATCACCTTGAAATTGATCATTTTAATAGAACTTTGATTTATTAAAACATATTTTGGTCTACAAAAACTCAAGAAAACTGTAACAACCCAAACCCGGCCCAAACGCTACGATCGAATTTGGTTTGCTACGGAGAAAAACATTTTGAAACCTTTTAAAACCGGTTTAAGTTTTCGATAAAAGATAGCATTTTGTTAAAAGCAGTTAAGGTGTACAAATCCCATACTTAGATTTATTTTGTAAATATTTATTAAATCAAGTTGTTATATATATATTAAATGTGCTGATGGTACTTTAAAACATTTTACGTTAATTTTGGGAAAACATGTGAACCCGTTTTAACATCATTAAATAATTTAAACAAAATATTCTAAACATGTAACAATAATAAAATAATTCTAGGAGGCCTTATTACAACCCAATTAAAATCAACCAACAATAATAAAAAAATATAAATGAACCGAAATTCAAAGTCTATTAAATTAAAATCCTTTGCATGGCCACCTCAAGTCCCTCGGCTCCATATCCATGAACTACGTGTCACCGAAAAAAAATAAAGGAGAAGGTGAGTCACCAAGACTCGATATGTAACCCTTCCCGGGTAAATACCACATCATACGATTTATAACAAATTAACATGCATTAAGTCATGTACCCAACCTAGCCAACCAAACGCCTCTGTCTACCCCATTGTGGTACCAAACCACTTTGGTGGTGCCAAACCACTGGTGACGTATAGTCACGAGATGTGATACCAAATCACCGGAGGTCCCAAACCTCACGGTGTCCAAGACACAAATCGGTTGATGGGGCCAACCCATCGCGTGATACCAAATCACTGGCGTCAATCCGTATTATCATCGTGGGGCCAACCCATGTGGTACTAAGCCACTTTGGGGCGAGGCGCTATGAGGTGCCAAACCTCGGAGGTACCAAACCTCGGTGGCCGTAGTCACGGTGTGTTATCAAAACACCGGTGTCCGCCGACACAATGTAACGCCCTCCACTCATCAACCCATATCAAATCATTGTGTAACAAATCTCATGCCATCGATATTTAAGTTACAACTAAATTCATGCCATGCTTCCCAAAAGCATTAAATAGCAACACGTATTAACAGTACTTACAGAATCGCCACTTATACCAATACAATATTAAATCAATGCTACATAAACGAGAGTTAGCATTCACAACATTTAGCACAGTTAATAAGTCATAACGTGTGTATGTACACACACCAACGAGAAGTTTAAATCCGAAAAGAAGTCGGCCACCCTAGATCTACTTGTCCCTATATTCACCAAATACATGGGTTAGTATTATGGCCTATTCGTAACCCAATTAATCCAAAGGGTCATTTGTGATCCGAATCCTTACCTATCACCCCTTGAGTACTCACTTGGTGCTTGATATGCGATTCTGCTTCACTCCTACATTTGGCCATCACTAGAGTTATTAGCCTTGCTTAAACGAATAATAAATAAATATAGATCCTTACCAAAATCACTTGACGGGGAATGGGCTTGGATCGTATACCTTAAGATCCGGCACCTAAATGAATCGATTTCATCACCGATTAGCCACCAAATAATTCGGCTTTTCCATTTAATCAAGTCGACGAGAGAGAAGGGGTATGGGAGAGGAGTTTCACATACCTACCCTTGCTTTAATATTCGGCCAAGACTTCAAAATATGGAGGAGGAAAATTCGGTTATGCCTAAGGAGTAGGTTCGGCTAGAGAGAGTTTAACAGGAGAAAAGGGATTTGACAAAGGGTAAGGTGTAGGTTTGGCTAAGGTTGATTTCAATATTGATCAAGGCTTGCTCTTGAGTGGAAAAAGGAATGAATAAGAAGTATGGGAGGAGTTTGACCAAGGTCTTGAGAGAACAGAAAAAAAAAACAAAACAAAGAGGGAAGAGGTTAGGAATTTGGCTAATAGCTAAAAAAGAAACAAGGTGGTAGGTTGAGGTTTTTATAGGCATTCGGCACCCCCCCTTAAGCTTGCCGTCCACTCCTTTCAACAAGGAGTTCAAACTCTAGCCAACTCCCAATTCACTCCTAGCCACCTATTTGAATTAATTCAAATTAATTTGAATTAAACCCAAATAATCCATTAATAATCCTTAATATCCAAATAATATCCTTATTTATCCTTTATTATCTTATTATCTAAATAAATAATAAAAAGAGTTTAAAGAGAAAATCTCTCCCTTCCTATGCCGTCCATTCCAAGAGCAAAAAGAGAGAATTCTGTGACTCGAACCAAGGCTCTCCATTATCCCTTGTGGCGTCACATGTAACTCCCAAGTAGCCTCCTTTGCCACTTTACCAAGCTGATTTTTATGTCAAATTATCCCTTATTAATTCTTGTAACCCCTACTTGCTAAGGCTCCCTACCATGAAAGCTTCCAAATAAAATTTCTACTATCTCGAGCCAACTTAAGACCCTTAATTAAATCTTATCACTCCATAAATAATACCATAACGATTCAAACACAAAGAAAAACATTTAATCACAAATAGCCCGGTTTTAGGATGTTACGCTTCTACCCCTTAAAAAATTTTGTCCTCGAAATTACCCGATCGAAAGAGGTGGGGTATTGCTTCCAGATCACATCCTCGGGTTCCCACGTAACTTCCTCTGCGCCATGGTTCCGCCATAGCACTTTCACTAAGAACCTTGACTTCCCACGCAGAACCTTCACATCTCGATCCAAAATTTGAACCGGTTCTTCCTCGAAAGATAAGTCCGAGTTGACCTCAATTTACGCCACAGCACTACGTGTGATGGATCGGACCGATACCGCCTAAGCATCGACACATGAAAGATGTTATGAATCGACTTAACTCCGTCTTCGATTCGGTGATAAGCTACCTGGTCCTACTCGCTTCACATCAGATATGGGCCAATGAATCTTGGGCTTAGCTTTCCTTTTCGCCCAAATCTCAACACCTTTTTCCAAGGTGATACTTTCAGGAAAACCTTATCTCCTACATCATACTCCATTTCTTTGTGCTTCAGATCAGCATAAGACTTACATCTATCTGACGCTTCCTTAAGACGAGCCCGAATCACCCTAACTTTGTCCTCCGTTTCTGTAACCAACTCTGGACCCAACACTTGTCGTTCACCCAACTCGCCTAACACGTCGGAGTTCACATTTTCGTCCATACAATGCTTCGTATGGTGCCATCTGGATACTCGCTTGGTAACTATTGTTGTGGCGAACTTCATTAATGGTAAAAATTCCTCCCAACTACCTCGAATTCCAAGACACAACCCTCAAAGATATCCTCTAAGATCAGATGACCTTTCTCGATTGCCCGTCATTTGTGGATGGAAGTCAGATTGAAATCCAATCGCGTACCAAAGCTTGATGCAACGCTTTCAAAACCTCGGCGTGAACCTTGGATCTCTATCCGAGATAATTGATCTTGGTACACCATGCAAACTAACTATCTCGGCCACATACAACTTTGCTAGCTTCGGGTGAGTAATCCATTCTCACCAGATGAAGTGAGTGACTTAATCGGCGGTCCACAATTACCCAAATCGCATCTTTCTTCTTTGGGCGTGAGGGTAGACCAGCGAAATCCATAGTGATCCTCTCCCATTTCCATTGAGGAATCTTTCTTGGTTGAAGTAGTCTCGATGGTAGCGATGTTCGACTTTAACACGCGACACGTCGGACACCTTTCCACGAACTCGGTCACTTCACGCTTTAACCTGTGCCACCGTAATCGCTCTCAAAATCTCCGTACATTTTGCTACCTCCAGGATACATAGCGGATGGGCTGCTATGTGCATCTTGGACAATTCTTTGTCTCAGTTCCACATCCTTCGGCATATAGAGCCGTCCTTGAAAACATAATACACCATGATCAGTCAAACTATACCCTTCCAAACCACCATTTTGGACTTGCAATCTCTTTGTATTCAATCCCTCATCTACCAACTGCTTATCTTTAATCTCCTCGATCCAAGTTGGCTTAACTTGCAGCTCCGCCAAAAGACTTCCATCGTCGTATAGACTCAAATGAGCAAACATCGCCCTTAAGTCCGCCACGACCTTCCGACTTAACGCGTCAGCCACCACGTTAGCCTTACCCGGATGATACTCAATTGAACAGTCGTAGTCCTTTAACAGTTCAATCCACCGTCGTTGCCTCAAGTTCAAGTCCTTACGAGTCAAGAGATACCTTAAACTTTTGTGATCACAGACTATCGACTTCTCCCCATACAAGTAATGCCTCCATATTTTCAAGGCGAAGACTCTGCGCTAACTTCAAGTCGTGAGTTGGGTAGTTAACCTCATGCGGTCTTAGGCGACGGACGATAGGCTACTACCTTCCTTCCCGCATCAATACACATCCCAACCCAGTATGGGACGATCACAAGAAATCAAACAACTTCCCCGCCTCGGTCAGCACCAAAACCGAGCTTCACGAATCTTCCTCGACTTATCAAAACTTTCTTCTGCCTCTCCACCAAACAAATGGTGCTCCTTCCTTAATAACTTAGTTAATGGGGTTGCGATTAGTGAGAATCCTTCCGCAAACCTTCGATAGTACCCGGCTAGACCCAGAAAGCTTCGAATCTCTGCCACCAACTTAGGCGGTTTCCACTCCAACACCGCTTCAATCTTGCGGGGATCCACTCTAATCCCTTCTGCTGACACCACGTGACCTAAGAAAGCCACCTCCCTTAGCCAAAATTCGCACTTACTGAATTTGGCATATAACTATTTCTCCCTCAGTACTTGCAGAACTATTCGCAAATGCTTATCATGCTCCTCCTCCGTCTTTGAGTAAACCAATATGTCATCTATGAACACTACGACGAATTGATCCAAGTACTGCTGAAACACCCTATTCATTAAGTCCATGAATGCCACCGGTGCATTGGTCAACCCGAATGGCATCACTAGGAACTCATAATGCCCATACCGAGTTCAGAATACCGTCTTATGCACATCAACCTTCTTCACCTTTAATTGATGATAACCCGACTTAAGGTCAATCTTTGAAAATACCGATGCACCCTTCAGTTGGTCAAACAAGTCATCGATCCGAGGCAACGGATACTTGTTTTTGATCGTTAACTTGTTTAACTGTCGGTAGTCGATGCACATCCGCATAGAACCGTCCTTCTTCTTGACAAACAACACAGGTGCTCCCCACGGAGATATACTTGGTCGGATAAACCCTCTATCCAAGAGTTCCTGAATTTGAGCCTTCAACTCCACCAATTCCTTTGGTGCCATTCGATCTGATGCTATAGATACAGTGCGCCGGTAGTAAATCTATACCAATTTGACTTCCGATTCGGAGGCAAACCCGAAAGTTCCTCAGGAATACATCAACAATTCCCTCTTTTCGGACCTTTTCAACCATCGACTCCTTAGCCTCTAAGGCACAAATTCGAACTATAAACGCCTCACACCCTTTCCTAACCATCTTTTCACCTTCAAGGCCGACACCACATTAGGCATGTAATTTCTTGATTACCGATCATAACCACTTCATCCCTTGGCCATCTTAAGAACCATGCGCTTAGCAGCAATCCAACCTCGCACGGTACCTAACCAACCAGTCCATTCCAGGATCAAATCGAACTCCCCAAGCGGTAGTTCCATCGATCAACCACAAACACGACCCTTGGAGTTCTAGGGTACATCCTATAAAGCTTGTTCACAACTACGAATAGCCTAAAGGGCTAATTACGATCATCTCCCTAGCAGCGATCTCGAGTCTAGGTTCAAAGTCTCTACCATACTACTCACTACGTATGAATGCGTTGAACCCACATCAATTAACGCAACATAAGGAAGACCAAAAATTAGAAACGTACCGGTTATGACATCCGGTGCGTCACCCTCCTCGTGACGCCTCGCCGCATAGACTAAGTCAGGCTGCCTTGCCTCTGTATTGCCTATGCCTCTGCCTTGAGTTTCGCGACCACGATTAGCACCATTTCCCCCTCTACCATTACCACGACCTCTCTGTGGTCCCACAATTCTATCCTGCGTGCAGTTACGCCCCTCGATGATTACGAGCTCGCTTGGTGGACAATCCCTCACGCGGTGTTCCAAAGACCCACATTTAAAGCAACCTCGCTCAGCAGTCCAACAACCTCCCCAATGGGCTTTTCCACAATGATTACCTTTGACAGGTTTTGATTAGCGATCATGGGCCTTCTTTTTGACTTGGCCCACTCGCCTAGCCTTTTTCCGAACATTACTACGACCGGATGGCCCAAAACCTCTCTTCGCTTGATCCTATCATAGTTTTGCCTCACAGATGCCTTGACACCTTCGCTACCTTAGCCTTTTCTACTAGAGATGAAAACTCACGAACTCGCGTGGGGCAATCAAGAACCTTAACTCGTCTCTAAGCTCGTCCTCAAAGCGGACACGGCGCTCATGTTCGAGAGCCACGATGTCTCTAGCATATCTACTCGACCTTAAAATTACGCCTCATATTCCGCCATCGACTTAGTTCCTTGTACTAACCCGAGAAAAGCCTTTCTCTGCGCGTCGGTGTAGCTGGTACCACATACTTTTTCTGGAAAGCAGCCTTAAAGTAATCCCATGTAAGATCATCCGCCGTGGCACCATCTCGAACGGTGAGCCACCATTGATATGCTTCATCCTTCAGAAGCGACACGGCTCCTTTTAGCTTCTCTTCGTTAGTCGGTCAAGATCGTCCATGATCCTTTCCACGACTCCAACCATGTCTCACGCATGAGGTGCCACTCCCGACACGCCGGAACACCTCATTTCTGTTGGACCGAATTCACTCGAGAATAGATTTACGAGCTCCCAAATTTCCACCACCCGACCACCAACTCGAGAACCCAGTAACACGACTTGCGCATCTTGCCTCACCCGCATCCGATCTTGCTCCTCGGCTCCAAAGTTGGGGGTAGTGGCGTGATGGTATCTCATTTTCGAACCCCTGTCGACCTAACAAGTTCAGATCGGTCATTCTTCCCTACTGGCGTCCACGGCGTCCACGCCCTCTAGAACTCATTCTATCTAACACGCTTTTACTCGATTAAGAAAAATTTTATGGATTAGTAATTTGTTCCACTTGATTATCTGCGAAGAATTTTATGAAAAGTTTAATAGGGATTCTTTCGATCAAACAATGTTTTAAGTCTTCTACCCTAGTTCACACAAAAGGCCACATTCATACCCTAATACTTTCCATACCTATTCACTCCTGGACATTTCGTCCTGTTTCTAACCTGAGGTATTTTCGTCATTTCCCTACGAGGTATTTTTGTAATAGAATCAGAGATTTCAAACTTTAATAAAGCAGTCACTTGAAATTCCCAAAATCAAGAGCATTCACGAAAATTTGTAAAATTTGAAGTTATGGCATCATTTTGAAACTAGGGGTATTTTGGTAATTTTGTCAATCGGGGTAATTTTGTAATTTTAACAAATCCGGTATTTTAACGGTTGTAAAACTCTGAGGGTTCCTTTTGCGAGTTTCTCTCTTTTTAAACGATGATGTTGCAAAAATTTTGAATTCGAGGTCATTTTGGTAATTTTACAAGTTAAGGGCATTTTCGAAATTTTCCAAAACCAAAGTATTTTATTGATGATTTGCAAAGTATAGTGTTTGGATATTTCTAAAATAATAAAATTTTTGGGCAAAACCATTGAATTAATATTTTATGAGTCGAGGGCATTTTAGTAATTTTACCCATAAGGGCATTTCTGTAATTTTCACAAATCAAATTTTTCGGGAAAAACATAAAAAAATGGTTGTTCTCATATTTGAAAGAGTGATTTTAAAAGTTTTGAAGAAACTAGGGTTTTGTTGTTTTCTTTTCAAAACATGGCTAGCTCCCTTTCGGGTTTTAGTCATTATATTTAGCCTAATGACCGAGCCCTCTTGGTCGGGGTGAACCAAAGCTACGCACCAGGCAGGATTCGAGTGGAGAGGAGGTGAGTCACGCGGACTGCTTAAGTACCAAGCTCCCACCGAAACCTTTCTAGACATGCACATAGAGATTGCCACACCACTGATCCCTCTGAGTTAGGGTGAACCGAAGCTACACACCAGGTAGGATACCTGCGAAGAGGAGGTGAGTCACTAGGACTGCTTAAATACCAGGCTCTTTCAGATCCAATCCTAGACATGCGTACAGGGGTTACCACACCCTAGCTCAGTGACTTGGTCATAAGTTGGTTGAGTTCATTAAGTCTTATGTTCTGTTTGTGTGTTTGAGTAATCTAATCCTAAGGTTCGAATTCCTATAAGACTATTCTACGTTCCATGCTTCCTACCCTTCTACAGAAAATAATTCACAAAGAGGTTCATAAGTACCTACCTGGGCGGATAGGTGCCGGAGACTCGGTGCCATGCTGTTCAAAAACCCAAAATAACTCAAAGAGGCCTACCAAAACATTTTTGGGCCTTGGGCCCCCACAGTCGAGCTTTGAACTGGGCTCTGATACCAATTTTGTAACAACCCAAACTCGGCCCAAACGCTACGACCGAATTTGGTTTGCTACGGAGAAAAACATTTTGAAACCTTTTAAAACCGGTTTAAGTTTTCGATAAAAGATAGCATTTTGTTAAAACAGTTGAGGTGTACAAATCCCATACTTAGATTTATTTTGTAAATATTTATTAAATCAAGTTGTTATATATATATATTAAATGTGCCCGATGGTACTTTAAAACATTTTACGTTAATTTTGGGAAAACATGTGAACCCGTTTTAACATCATTAAATAATTTAAACAAAATATTCTAAACATGTAACAATAATAAAATAATTCTAGGAGGCCTTATTACAACCCAATTAAAATCAACCAACAATAAAAAAAATATAAATGAACCGAAATTCAAAGTCTATTAAATTAAAATCCCACTGCATGGCCACCTCAAGTCCCTCCGGCTCCATATCCGCGAACTACGTGTCACCGAAAAAAAATAAAGGAGAAGGTGAGTCACCAAGACTCAGTATGTAACCCTTCCCCCGGGTAAATACCACATCATACACAGTTTATAACAAATTAACATGCATTAAGTCATGTACCCAACCTAGCCAACCAAACGCCTCTGTCTACCCCATTGTGGTACCAAACCACTGGTGGTGCCAAACCACTGGTGACGTATAGTCACAGATGTGATACCAAATCACTGGAGGTGCCAAACCTCTGGTGTCCGAAGACACAAATCGGTTGATGGGGCCAACCCATCGCGTGATACCAAATCACTGGCGTCAATCCCGTATTATCATCTGTGGGGCCAACCCAATCGCGGGTACTAAGCCACCGACGACGACGCTATGAGGTGCCAAACCTCCTGAGGTACCAAACCTCTGGTGACCGTAGTCACAGTGTGTTACCAAAACACTGGTGTCCGTCGACACAATGTAACTGCCCCCTCCACTCATCAACCCATATCAAATCATTGTGTAACAAATCTCATGCCATCAGATATTTAAGTTACAACTAAATTCATGCCATGCTTCCCAAAAGCATTAAATAGCAACACGTATTAACAGGTACTTACCTGAATCGCCACTTATACCAATACGGTATTAAATCCAATGCTACATAAACCAGTTAGCATTCACAACATTTAGCACAGTTAATAAGTCATAACGTGTGTATGTACACACCTGTCACCAACGAGAAGTTTAAATCCGAAAAGAGAAGTCGGCCACCCTAGATCTACTTGTCCCTATATTCACCAAATACATGGGTTAGTATTATGGCCTATTCGCCAACCCAATTAATCCAAAGGGTCATTTGTGATCCCGAATCCTTACCTATCACCCTTGAGTACTCACTTGGTGCTTGATATGTGATTCTGCTTCACTCCTACATTTGGCCATCACGAGTTATTAGCCTTGACTTAAACGAATAATAAATAAATATAGATCCTTACCAAAATCACTTGATAGGGAATGGGCTTGGATCGTATACCTTAAGATCCGGCACCTAAATGTAATCGATTTCATCACCGATTAGCCATGAAATAATTCGGCTTTTCCATTTAATCAAGTCGACAGAGAGAAGGGGTATGGGAGAGGAGCTTCGACATACCTACCCTTGCTTTAATATTCAGCCAAGACTTCAAAATATGGAGGAGGAAAATTCGGTTATGCCTAGGGAGTAGGTTCTGCTAGAGAGAGTTTAACAGGAGAAAAGGGATTTGACAAAGAGTAAGGTGTAGGTTTGGCTAAGGTTGATTTCAATATTGATCAAGGCTTGCTCTTGAGTGGAAAAAGGAATGAATAAGAGTATGGGAGGAGTTTGGCCAAGGTCTTGAGAGAATAGAAAAAAAAAAAACAAAGAGGGAAGAGGTTAGGAATTTCGGCTAATAGCTAAAAAAGAAACAAGGAGGTAGGTTGAGGTTTTTATAGGCATTCGGCACCCCCCCTTAAGCTTGCCGTCCACTCCTTTCAACAAGGAGTTCAAACTCTAGCCAACTCCCCAATTCACTCCTAGCCACCTATTTGAATTAATTCAAATTAATTTGAATTAATCCCAAATAATCCATTAATAATCCTTAATATCCAAATAATATCCTTATTTATCCTTTATTATCTTATTATCTAAATAAATAATAAAAGAGTTTAAAGAGAAAATCTCTCCTTCCTATGCCGTCCATTCCAAGAGCAAAAGAGAGAATTGCGTGACTCGAACCAAGGCTCTCCCTTATCCCTTGTATGCCACATGTAACTCCCAAGTAGCCCTCCTTTTGCCACTTTACCAAGCTGATTTTATGTCAAATTATCCTTATTAATTTTTGTAACCCCTACTTGCTAAGGCTCCCTACCTTGAAAGCTTCCAAATAAAATTTCTACTATCTCGAGCCAACTTAAGACCCTTAATTAAATCTTATCACTCCATAAATAATACCATAACGATTCAAACACAAAGAAAAACATTTAATCACAAATAGCCCCGGTTTTAGGATGTTACAAAAACGGGTTAGGGAGTCGGTTACGTACGAGGAAGGGTTAGCACCCTCGTAGCGCCCAAAATTGGTACCTAATTGATTATTTAATGTCCTAATGCCAAAAATTTGAAATGATTTTAAAATGCAATTCCATTTAAAAAAATTATAATAACTCAAATTGGATATTGAGATTCTCTTGTTCCGAAGGAATAAAATATCACATCCAGCACGATAGGATATGACGTTTCAAACCTTCGATGCCAAGATCCACTTGTAATTTCCAAAGTTCATGCATTGAGATTTTTATAAGGATATTCAATTATTTGGACAAACAAAGAAACCGAAGCCCAACACGGTAGGGTACGATTTCTCGAATTTCCAAACACAAAATATTGCCTTATTTTTTAGAAAACATGGATAAAATTTTAAAAGGATATTTGGTTATTTGGTCAAACGGAAAACCGAAACCCACCACGATAAGGCACGATTTCTCAAATTTTCAAACACGAAATATTGACTTATTTGGAGAAACTTTTGAATAAAATGGAGAAATTAAACGAAACACATTTTTATTTAAGACGATGATCTATTAATAAAACCATTACACCAACAAAAATACAAGATACGAATACTAAAAGAAATATTACGAGAAAATTACGTGACATATATCATTTAAATACTAACATTAATAATTAAAGAAAGATGAAATAAATAAATAATATAAGAAATAATTGAAATAATAACATCTAAACAAGCTAAAATAAACAATATCTAATATTAACTCAAAAAAGAAAATAATTAGACAAATTATTATGCAAATAATAAAACAAATTAAACATAGGACCATATTGAAGTCGAAATAAAATTAGAGGGGCTAAAAAGCAATAAATTAAAAAAGAAATCGAAAAAGGACTAAAGTACAATGCAAGTAAATTAAAAGGGATTAAAAGCACAATTTACCCAAATTATTGAATGCAGAGTTTAAATAGGGACTAAATTAAAAGCTGCAAAAAATATTGGGCAAAATTAAAATAAAAGAAAATTTAATTAAAAAGAAATAAAATGTGGAAGGGCCAAAATGGTAAATAGCCCAAAACTAGCGAAAACACGGATCTTACTTGGAGCGGGTCGGATCCGGATCGGGTTACAGGAAACGGCACCGTTTTGGCGCCTAGGAATAAGGCTCAAAACGACGTCATATAACACGCCCTATAAATATTAAAATTTTGACAAAAAATTTCATTTTTACCCCATTTAAAAAAAAAACAACTTTAAACACTCTCAAATCCCTCTTCACTTCCCTTTAGCTGGCCTTAGATCGCCACCGTGGCCCCGCCGCAGCCAACGACTATCGACGACGGCGGCTGCCGTCCATGGTGGCCGGAGTTCACCGAAAAAGGCCATTTTGATTATTTTTCCTCCCTCGGCCCGTTTTTAAGACGTAAATACAAAAAAAAAAAAATAAAAGGGAGAAATGGGAGGCAAAGAAAAGCTTTTGACTTTCTGATTCCTAAGCGAGTAAGCGGTTTTATCCCTTTTTCTTAAAAAAAATCGATATGCTATGCTATATTGAAAATAAATATGCGATATTATACCTAATTAAAAACTTTCGATTTGTTGTATTGTATTCGAAATCTGTTTGTATTTCTTTCTATCGATTGTGGGTATGTAAAAAAGGAACCCCTACACAAAAGATTCTCATTCAGTTTTATAGTTGAAAATCAGAAAATAAAATACAAAGCTTTCTCTTTGTCTCCCGTTTCACCCTTTTCTTTTGTTTTTTTATTATTTATATTTATGTCTTAAAAACGGGCTGAGGGAGGAAAAATAAGCAAAATGGCCTTTTCCGGTGAACCCCGGCCACCGTGGACGGCGATCGTCATCGCCAGATAGTTGTTGGTCGGCATGGGCCACTGGCGATCTAAGGCCGGCTAAAGGGAAGTGAAGAGGGATTTGAGAGTGTTTAAAGTTGTTTTTTTAAATGGGGTAAAAAATGAATTTTTGTCAAAATTTTAATATTTATAGATGTGTTATACGACGCCGCTTTGAGCCTTATTCCCAAAGCGCCAAAACAGAGCTGCTTCATGTAACCCGATCCGGATCCAACCCGCTCCAAGCAAGATCCGCGTGTTTTTACAAGTTTTTGGCTATTTAGGCATTTTATTTCTTTTTAATTAAGTTTTCTTTTATTTTAATTTTGCCCAGTAATTTTGTGCAGTTTTAATTTAGTCCTTATTTAAACCCTCGTTCAATAATTTGGGTAAATTGTGCTTTTAATCCTTTTTAATTTACGCGTATTGTACTTTAGTCCTTTTTTGATTTCTTTTTTATTTTATTGCTTTTTAGCCCCCTTTGATTTTATTTCGACTTCAATATGGTCCTATGTTTAATTTGTTTTACTATTTGCATAATAATTTGTCTAATTATTTTCTTTTTTGAGTTAATATTAGATATTGTTCATTTTAGCTTGTTTAGATGTTATTATTTCAATTATTTCTTATATTATTTATTTATTTCATATTTCTTTAATTATTAATGTTAGTATTTAAATGATATATGTCACGTAATTTTCTCGTAATATTTCTTTTAGTATTCGTATCTTGTATTTTGTTGGTGTAATGTTTTATTAATAGATCGTCGTCTTAAATAAAAACGTGTTTCATTTAATTACTCCATTTTATTCAAAAGTTTCTCCAAATAAGGCAATATTTCGTGTTTGAAAATTTGAGAAATCGTGCCTTATCGTATTGGGTTTTGGTTTTCCGTTTGACCAAATAATCAAATATCCTTTTAAAATTTTGTCCATGTTTTCTAAAAAAACAAGGCAATATTTTGTGTTTAGAAATCCGACAAATCGTACCCTACCGTGCTGGGCTTCGGTTTCTTTGTTTGTCCAAATAATTGAATATCCTTATAAAAATCTCAATGCATGAACTTTGGAAATCATGAGAGGATCTTGGCATCAAGGGTTTGAAACGTCATATTCTATCGTGTTGGATGTGATATTTTATTCCTTCAGAACAAGAGAATCTCAATATCCAATTCAAGTTATTATAAATTTTTTTAAATAGAATTGCATTTTAAAATCATTTCAAATTTTTGGCATTAGAAAATAATCAATTGGGTACCAATTTTGGGCGCTACGAGGGTGCTAACCATTCCTCGTACGTAACCGACTCTCGAACCCATTTTCTTGAGTTTTTGTACACCAAAATATGTTTTAATAAATCAAAGTTTTATTAAAATGATCAATTTCAAGGTGATCCAATCACACCTCAAAATAGGGTTGGTGGCGACTTAATTTTCGTTTATAAAGTCGACCCCGATTTCATTCAAAAAATGGTTTCGACAGCTTGGCGACTCCACTGGGGACTGGTTGAGAGTCAGGCCAGAGATTGATTAATTTTTGTCCTTTTGATTGAAAATTTGGAAAATTGTTTTGAAAAATCATGTTTCTTTTGATGCATTTGTTGATGCTATGATTACAATAATGTCGAGTCTCATAAAATACTTTGGCATTGCATTGCATGAGCGGTTACACCCTTTAAGTGGGAGTGAGAAACTATGCCTTTGTGAGGTTTTCACCTCCGCATGGGCTAGTGGATTACTTTCGAGATACATCTGTACCTATGTCTTCGTGAGATTTTCATCTCCGTATGGCCATAAGGAAATGTATTCCCCTGAACCGAACTCGATCCATATGAGCCTATAATAGGTGAGGATTGAGGAATCTGCTGTTCAGGTACCCTCTCTTTAGAACCGAACCACATCTAGTGAACCCTAGGAGCCTACCCTAGGTAGAACCATGCCAAACCCTAGTAGTCACCCAGATAGGTGTTCTATGTTGTTTATTTCTCCTGTGCTAACTTGTTTTGTTTTGTTTATGATTGCATTGCATTACATTGCATTGTATTGCATCGCATCATCTTAGAAAGGAGGTGTTGATTCATATTCGATTGCTAAATAGAAGAGCTTGTTATAGGAAAATGAACTTCTTGATAAAGTGGAATATAATACGATTGTCCAAATGTGGTCTGAGTAAACACAAGAAGAGAATACTGGTAGTTAGTGGAGGAAAACAAGACTTTGTTGCCCGAAGTTTCAAGTCAACAAGGATTATTTGAGAGTCGTCATGCTTCAACTTTCTTAAAGAAGCTAATTAACATTGTAGGGATAAGTCGAGCAATGAACCACGACACGGATCAAGCCGAGTGGAAATAAGAGAGACATCTTTTGGGAGGATTTGTAGGATTCGACCGTAACATCCGGATATGAAGAAAAGATCAGGGTCTTTATCGGGAGTACGAGATGAATGCCACATATGTAATCCGTTTTATGTAAAGAAATTTATTTTCTAGAAAAGTTCTTCTAATGAAATTGAGTTTAGAGTCAATGCCTCTCTTTCTTTTTGCATTGATTTCATGCATTTGCATTGCATTTCATGCATTTGCATTACATTACATCATATGCCTTAAAATTTGTAGAAAGACTCTAATTAGTTAATAATTATTTCAGTAATTTGAAAACCGATAAAAATCAATCAAGCACGCACCATTATGATACAAGGAGAAAAATTAAATCAATGGATAAAAGACTAGAGAAGTTGGAACAAATGCAGAAGGAGATGTAAGAACAGATGCAAACACAAATGCAAGAGCAACTGGTGACAAAATAATGGAATCTCAAAGGAACATGATGACTCAAATGACTCAGATGACACAGCTGTTAAATGGGCTTATGGATAAAGGAAAGAGCCCCATGGTTAATGTTGAGGAGAATAATGAGTATCCTCAATGTCCCCTTGGTTTTACTCCACCACATGTGCCAACACGACCTGAAGTAACTTTACAAAGGCCATCTGTCACAATCAGGCCTCAACAATTCCAAGTTGGTGCTTCAGTGAACCTCCAAACTGGCTCAGGTTCATGAGATAATCCAATCATTACTAATATCCTTGATTTGGATGAAATAGCTGAAGGAGAGAGGACAAAAGTAGAATTACCAAAGCAGCTAGAAGATAGATGTAAATGGTTGGAGAAGTTTAAAGCGATCAAAAGTGCTGATAACTATTACGAAATTGATACCAAAGATTTAAGCTTGGTCCAAGATTTGGTGCTCCCATACAAATTCAAAATGCCTAAATTTGATAAGTACAATGGGACAAGTTGCCCCGAAGCTCATATTACTATGTTTTGTAGAAGAATGATGGGGTACATTAATAATGACCAACTGTTGATCCATTGCTTCCAAGATAGCTTGGTGGGAGCAGCAGCCAAATGGTATAACCAGTTAACTCGTTTCCAAATTGGTTCATGGAAAAACTTGGCTCAAGCTTTCATAAAACAATACAACCACGTGACAGATATGACACCTGACATGATTACACTCCAGAACATGGAGAAGAAGACAAACGAGAGCTTCAGTCAGTATGCCCAGTGATGGAGGGAAGTGGCGACGCAAGTCCAACCACCACTCTTAGAGAAAGAGACGACCATGCTCTTCATCAGTACTTTGAAGGCTTCCTTCATCAACCACATGTTGGGAAGCACTACTAAAAGCTTTTCTGATATCGTAATGTCTTGGGAGATGATAGAAAATGTGATAAGATGTGGGAAGATCAAAGCAGGGGAAGGCACCAAGAGATCAACCCCAAGAATGAGGGAGAATGAGGTGAATAATATGAGTACATATAACAAGGGTCATTCGAGAGCGATCACGGTGAGATAGCCAAAAACAACAACCACTGGTCATCAGGGATCGTCAAAACAAGAATCCAGCGGAAAGTAACTCCAGTTTACACCAATTTTAATGACATATAGGGAGTTATATCATGATACATATATGGTGGCTCCTCATTACATGGAACCAATGCAACCCCTATACCCTAAATGGCATGATTCAAATGCTCAATGCGAGTATCACACGGGAATAACGGGTCACTCAATCGATAACTGCATTACATTTAAGAAGTTGGTCAAAGGTTCATTAAAATGAGAATTGTGAAGTTCGATGATTTTTCAAACCTGATCATTCTGACGAAGCGGTAAAAGGTGATAATTCAAAAAATAGGGGTAGGAGAGTTACGATTCCTTGAAAAAGTCATTAGAAGCCCGAAAATTGAGAAATCAGAACATTAATAGGGAATTGAGGAATAAAAGTTTCCAAGAATCTGCCCTTATGTACTTGGGAGTGTCTTAAAAAATGGGACTGTGGAAGTGATCCTTGTATTTTTAGGGCTAATCTAGAGCAATATTCAAAACATGCTTGTTGCTTTAAGCCTAGAGGCAACAAGAATCCTTTTGTGAAATAGGCTTGTGTCCAAAATTTTTATTTCAATAAAATGCATCTTTTTGAGCAAATATCTTTTCATTCTTTTTCATATTATACATTCTTTTGTTCTTTGGAACATTCTTTATTCATGACCACGCCATGCAAATAATCAGCCTTAGAATCATTTATTCTTTAGATTTTTTTGCCTTCATACCTAGGTACCCAGATATCAATGACATAAGCGACGTTGTTACTGACTCCCTTTTTGAATGAGATATGGGTCTAAGGGATCTAAAGACTTTGAAGATGACAGAGATTGTAACCTATCTTGTGATTTGTTAAGGATGGTAGAATAAGATGAAAATAGACTCTACCTTACAAAAGGTCAGTGGACGTTGTGAGCTTAGGAAGGGGTAAAAATAGAAACCTAACTCACCATAGAAAAAAGGCGAGACATTATTGAGAATTTTCAAGAATTCAAAGATGTTTTCGCACAATCATATCAAGGCACGCCATGCTACTGAAGCATGGGTATGCTATTAAGATTGGTGTTTAAAGAACCCATGTTAATGGTTCTACAACGGCCAGGCTAATCAAGAGGTTCGGGCTACTGTTTTACCAAGAAAGGGAAATTGCATTAGTTACGTCGTAAATTCCAAATTGAGGAAGACAAGACTTATGTCCCTCCTCCATCTTTTCTATATGTAGGGTATAGATGTTACGGAGCCAATCTTGTCAATAGTATCTATCCAACACTGATTCATGTTCGTGGTTGTCAATTACTTCACTAAGAGGGTGAAGGTTGCTTCATATGCCAATATTACAAAGTCGATAGTCATTAGAACAAAAAAAAAAAAAAAAGAAAGAAAGAATATTACAAAAAAATGTGTAAAAATATCACATTTAACCGCACAATGTCAAAAGTTTATGGTCTGTTCAAAGATTAGGCGCCACATCAGTGCAACAAAGGCAGCCAGAGAGGAAAAAAAAGTAAAAAAAAGAGAGAGAAAAAAGAAAATAAAAAATGAAACAAGGATCGTTAGGAAGATGACCTAAACTGGTAAAGATTGGCATAAAGAAGTTACATTTACCCTCTTTGCTTATCAAATGTTGGCCAAGACCTTCGTAGGGGCAATGCCTAGGTTTGTGGAATAAAAGCATTTTGTCTATTGAAGTCGACATTCTTTTCAAGTCTGGTCAGAACTCAAGTTGGAAGAGGTAGAATGGATTTAATCCTGATATGATCAGTTGGATTTGAAGAGAAAATGTTAAAAGATATCTGTCACGGTCAGATGGTGCAAGCTTACAAGATTTGCCCTAGAAAATTTCATGATAGGGCTTTAAAGAAGATTTTTCCCATGCAAAATGGACTTCAGAAGAAAGTGGATGCCAAACTAGGAAGGACCTTATGCAGCAAAGAAGGCCTGTTCTGGAGAAGCATGGATATTGATGAGATGGATGGCAAGGACTTGCCCAATTCGGTGAATTCAGATTCAATAAAAAGGTTTCCAAAAAAAAATGAAAGAAAGAAAAAAGAAGAAAAAGGAGAGGATAATGTGAAAACCAGCAAAGGGCGCCTTGAGACTAAAGGGGTTTGAGTTGAAAACCCAAAAAGAGTGGCTCAAATCTTGATCAAAAGTGGGGCATATAGTAGTCTCGCTATACTTGAACTAACAACAAGGAAGTATGTTATGTCTTGGGCATCGACAAAGTACTCCGGATCCCCTAAACACATATTGAGCTTAAAATAGTCCTCAAGAAGTTTGAACAGAGAAGCTCAGACTGCGTTGGGGCACCTAGTTTCCATCTCACCCATTATGAATTTTCTATCTTTAATTATTTTATTCATTTCAAAATACACTACCAATAAATTTCCTTTGATTGCATTTGCTATTTTTGCTTAACCTTTTTGTTTCAAGCTATGCTCCTAATTAATTTCCTTCTTGTCCATGGTTATGATCTTTTTCAAGCATTTTACATTGAAATAATGATTAGTGGACTAATAACACTTTCATAAAAGGAGTTTCGCATATTACTCTGGAAGCTTCTAAATAATACAAGAACCTGAAATAGGGTTATTGTTTAGAACTTACCAAGCTTAAGGGCTGGAAATGTTTGAGAAGGAAAAGTCTAAATTGAGGCTATCTTATTGGATTTTCTGTCAAAAATAGTTGGTGATACAATCTCGACGGAGCACGAGTAATGACAACCCAAGCGTAGAAGGGATCATTCAAAAAAAAAAAAGATGTTCCGTATCCATTATGCATACACATCTGGTTGGGTCACCGGGGAGTGATCAGTTGATGGAACAAGTTACAGATCCTATACCCCTAAGTTACAGTGGGATAGATTGAAGATGAAACAAACCCTATCTTCCTAAATTACAATGGGTGGATTAAAGTAGATTCAGATCCTGTACCCTTAAGTCACAATGAGATGAACCCTGAAGTTACGGTGGGGCAAATCTGTTGAGTAGGATATAATTGTTTTCTCGGGTTTTCTATCAAGAATACCAGCTGAACAAGATGGCAGCATAATACATAGGTGATAAAGCCTTGATAAACAATGAGTGATGACAACCCTAAGCATTTAAGAAGGGATCATTCTCATGAAATTCTGTATTCATGCAAAACACATTTAGGAGCATTTGATTCATTCCGATCATTGCGTACTAATCATTGTATTTTTAAAAAAGATCATTCTCATGACATTCTGCATTCATGCAAATGTCATCCAGTTAGGAACATTTGATTTATTCCGATTATTGCATCCTAACCGTAGTACTTTTAAAAAGATCATTCTTATGACATTCTACATTCATGTAAATGTCATCCAGTTAGGAGTATTTGATTCATTCCGATTATTGCATCCTAACCATTGTACATTTAACAAAGGATCATTCTCATGACATTCTGCATTCATGAAAATGTCATCCATAATATCATTTAGTTAGGAACATTTGATTTATTCTGATCATAGCATCCTAATCATTTGGCATAAAAAGAAGCATATGAAATTGAGTCTACAAGACATGTCCCCCAGAGGACGGTGTAGCAATATCGGTGAAATCGCAGATCTTATCTCCCTAAGCAGTAGTGAAGCAAATCGAAGACCCTAGCCTTGCCTCCTTGAGTTTACAATGAAGCAAACTGAAGATAGTAAATCTTGTCTCCCTAAACAGTAGTGGAACAGATTTAAGCCACCAGCCCTATCTCCCTGACCGGTAGTGGAATAGGTCAAAGATTGTAGATCTTGTCACCCTAAACAGTAGTGGACCAAGATCGAACGAAAAATCTTGTCTACCCAAGCAGTAGTGGAACAGGTTTAAGCCACTAGCCCTATCTCCCTGACCAGCAATGTAATAGGTTGAAGATTGTAGATCTTGTCATCCTAAGCAGTAGTGAACCAATTTCGAATGGAAAATCTTGTCATCCTAAGCAGTAGTGGACCAATTTCAAATGGAAAATCTTGTCTCCCTAAGCAGTAGTGGAACAGATTTAAGCCACCAGCCCTATTTCCCTAGCCAGCAGTGGAATAGGTCAAAAATTGTAGATCTTGTCACCCTAAGCAGTAGTGGACCAAGATAGAATGACAAATCTTGTCTCCCTAAGCAGTAGTGGAATAGATTTAAGCCACCAGCCCTATCTCCCAGCTAGCGATGGGAATAGGTCAAAGATAGCAGATCTTGTCTTCCGAGTTTGCGACAAAGTGGATCAAAGATACCACCGACATCCACGAGTTTGCGATGGAGCGATTGAAGATAGTAGATCTTGTCTTCCTGAGATTACAGTGAAGCGGATCGAAGATACTAGTCTGGCATCCCTGAGTTTGTAGTGGAGCAGACCGAAGATAGCAGATCTTGTCTTCCTGAGTTTGCAACAAAGCGGATCGAAGATACCAGTCTGGCATCTCTGAGTTGCAGTGGAGTAGATTAAAGATAGCAGATATTGTCTTCCTGAGATTGCAGTGAAGCAGATCGAAGATACTAGTCTAGCATCCTTGAGTTTGCAGTGGAGCAGACCGAAGATAGTAGATCTTGTCTTCCTGAGTTTGCAGTGAAGCGAATCGAAGATACCAGTTTGGCATCCCTAAGTTTGCGGTGGAGCAGATTGAGGCTACAAGTCTAATTTCCTTGAGTTGGATTGAAGTGCTAGTTCCCGAACCCTTGAAGATGCATTGGGATGGAACGAAGCTACTTGAAGAAGAAAAGCACTGAAAGAGGCAAGACCGGAAAAATTGGCCCTTTTTGAAGTCTTTATTCTATTCTCCTTACACGATAATGAGCAAAAAGGGGCAGCTGTAATAGGCCCAATTTGGCCGGACCCAATTAACCAGTTTATTAAACAAAAACCAAAATTAAAAAAAACAATAAATAAAGTCTAATAACAATCCATTTTTTACAAGCCCAAGAATAATAGGCCCAATACCAGCCCAAATGTCTAACCCTAAGCCTGCTAGCCCAAAACAAAATACAAAGACAGAAACCCTAGTCATCGTTTTGCGCTGCATCAACCCCACACGCGCCGCATACATTCAGCCCACCACGCTCGCATGTACGGCCTCCGTACCCTCCACGTCACCTCCAGGTACCTTCTTTGAGCCTCCGTACACCAACGAAAGATGAGCGAACAACACAACAAACAAAAAAGAAAACTTTGTATTTTATTTTCTGATTTTCGACTATAAAACTGAATGAGAATCATTTGTATAGGGGTTCCTTTTTTACGTACCCACAATCGATAGAAAGAAATACAAACAGATTTTGAATACAATACAACAAATCGAAAGTTTTTTTTAGGTATAATATCACATATTTATTTTCAATAAAGCATAGCATATCGATTTTTTTTAAGAAAAAAAGGGATAAAACCGCTTACCTCACTTAGGAGTCAGAAAGTCAAAAGCTTTCTCTTTGTCTCCTGTTTCTCTATTTTCTTCGTTTTTTTTATATTTACATCTTAAAAATGGGCTGAGGGAGGAAAAATAGCCAAAATGACCTTTTTCGGTGAACTCTGGCCACCGTGGACGGCGGTCGCCATTGCCGGTAGCCGTTGGCTTCGGCGGGGCCACGGTGGCAATCTAGGGCCTGCTAAAGAGAAGTGAAGAGGGATTTGAGAGTGTTTAAAGTTGTTTTTTTTTTAAATGGGGTAAAAATGAATTTTTTGTCAAAATTTTAATATTTATAGGGCGTGTTATACAACGTCGTTTTGAGCCTTATTCCCAGGCGCCAAAACGATGCCGTTTCATGTAACCCGATCCGGATCCGACCCACTCCAAGCAAGATTCGCGTGTTTTTGCAAGTTTTGGGCTATTTAGGCATTTTATGTCTTTTTAATTAAGTTTTCTTTTATTTTAATTTTGCTCAGTAATTTTGTGCAGTTTTAATTTAGTCCTTATTTAAACCCTGCGTTCAATAATTTGGGTAAATTGCGCTTTTAATCCTTTTTAATTCACGCGCATTGTACTTTAGTCCTTTTTCGATTTCTTTTTTAATTTATTGCTTTTTAGCCCCCTCTAATTTTATTTTGACTTCAATATGGTCCTATGTTTAATTTGTTTTATTATTAGCATAATAATTTGTCTAATTATTTTCTCTTTTTTTGAGTTAGTATTAGATATTGTTTATTTTAGCTTGTTTAGATGTTATTATTTCAAATTATTTCTTATATTATTTATTTATTTCATATTTCTTTAATTATTAATTTTAGTATTTAAATGATATATGTCACGTAATTTTCTCGTAATATTTCTTTTAGTATTCGTATCTTGTATTTTGTTGGTATAATGGTTTTATTAATAGATCGTCGTCTTAAATAAAAACGTGTTTTGTTTAATTACTCCATTTTATTCAAAAGTTTATCCAAATAAGGCAATATTTCGTGTTTGGAAATTCGAGAAATCGTGTCCTATCGTGATGGGTTTCAGTTTTCCGTTTGACCAAATAACCAAATATCCTTTTAAAATTTTGTCCATGTTTTCTAAAAAACAAGACAATATTTTGTGTTTGAAAATCCGAGAAATCGTACCCTACCGTGTTGGGCTTCGGTTTCTTTGTTTGTCAAAATAATTGAATATCCTTATAAAAATCTCAATGCATGAACTTTGGAAATCACAAGAGGATCTTGGCATCGAGGGTTTAAAATGTTATATCCTATCGTGCTAGATGTGATATTTTATTCTTTCGGAACAAGAGAATCTCAATATCCAATTTGAGTTATTATAATTTTTTTAAATGGAATTGCATTTTAAAATCATTTCAAATTTTTGGCATTAGGACATTAAATAATCAATTAGGTATCAATTTTGGGCGCTACGAGGGTGCTAACCCTTCCTCGTATGTAACCGACTCTCGGACCCGTTTTCTTGAATTTTTGTAGACCAAAATATGTTTTAATAAATCAAAGTTTTATTAAAATGATCAATTTCAAGGTGATCCGATCACACCTCAAAATAGGGTCGGTGGCGACTCCATTTTCGTTTATAAAGTTGATCCCCAATTTCATTCAAAAAAATGGTTTCGACAGTCCTACAAAAGCGATTGTTGGCTAGAGTCAGGTTCCGCTAAATCGTAAGTCTAAAATCTTGGAGCTGGTGGTCGTAGGCGTCTTCTTCCACTATAACTGGCTTATTCAGTTTGAGAAGGATCACCTAAAAGCTGAGGATTGAACCCAAGGCAGATCGAGACAACCGAGGGCTGGAATCTATCCATAAGAAACTTCTTTTCCTCAACTCTATTTATCTTTACTATTTTAATTTTAATTTTCGCAATTTCAATTCAATCAAAACTTTTAATTTTGTTTTTATTTTATTTTTTCCATATCAAAACTTTTAATTCTATTTTCTATTTTTTTCCAGGTACGCAGGTTTTCTTGGGCACGACTCTGTTCAGGATTTTGAGGAACAAGCATTTGTGCAAATCCGGTCCCTAAGGATTTGACCCTACTTCCATTATACTATTCTTTTTCATTATTTTATGGGGATAGGATATTTTTAGTGCTCTCAACGACACATCAAATTTTGGTGCCATTCTTAGGGGACTGGTAATGTACTAATCCTGTTTCTTTGTTTCTTATGACCAGATCTGCTCCAAGTATTCTTGCATTTGATTCAGAAATAGAGAAAACTGTGAGAGCTAATCACAATGAGACAAAGTTACAGAAAAAGCAATCAGGAGTGGTTGGGACTCAAGTAACCCACCACTAGAAATCGAAGTTGACAACGAAGTTGAGTCTAAGGTTAACGAAAAGCCTACTCAAACACTTGAAAGCGAAAAAGTATAAGTCGATTCACCAAAATAAGTGCTTAACGCTAGGGTTAACGAAAGCCCAAATCTAGCACACTAACCAATGGCTCAAATGATTCAGCAACTGGTCGAAGCTTCGGCAGAACAACCGCCATTATGCATTGCGTATCCTACTATGGATACTGATTTTGAACTGAAGTCAAGTTTAACCCAGTTATTGCCAACTTTTCGTGGGTTGCAAAACGAAAATCCCCACAAACATCTAAAAGAGTTCCATATGGTTTGTCTTAGCATGAAACCTCAGGGGGTAACTGAAAGAGTTCCCTCGATCTATTACAACTTGGGCTAATCTTTCTCATTTGTTTCTCAACGGGTTTTTTCCAACATCGCATGCAGTTGAGTTAAGAAGGGTGATCATTAGAATAAGAAAAAAATAATCAGAGTCTCTTTACAAATATTGGGAGAGAATTAAGAAGTTGTGTGCAAGTTGCCCACAACATGGTATAACGAAACAGTCTCTACTCCAAAACTTTTATGAAGGCTTAAAGCCCATAGAGATGAATATGGTAGATACTGCCAGTGGAAGAGTGTTGGTCAACATGACTCCCAACAAGCAAGGGACTTGATATCCACGATGGCTGTAAATACTCAGCAATTCTGAGCCAATCCTGAACCCCCTAGAAGGGTTCACCAGCTAAGTAATTCAACCTTAGAAGATAAAGTTGATAGACTTACTAATATTGTGAACTTTCTTGTTGCAGAAAAAGAAAAACCAGCCCGATTATGCGGAATATGTGCTACACCTGAATATACAATTGATGCATGTCCTAGTTTGTATGATGATACTATGGCTCATTTGGATGCTGTGGGAACTTTCCTGGGCCACCAGAAAGGCGATATGACCCTTACGCTAATACCTACAACCCAGGATAGAAAGACCATCCTAACTTAAGTTATGAGGCCAACCCACGGTATAACTAGTCATACCAAAATTAGTTTCCACAATAGCCACGGGATTCAAGTAATTCTCTAGAAACTTTGGTCAATAAATTAGCAGCTAATATGCTTGATTTTCAATAGAAAATCGAGGCATCTATAGGAGAGTTGACCATATCAATTGAGAAAATAAACTCACAAGGGAAGCTGCCGTCACAAATGGAAACTAGTCCAAGACAACATGCAAATGCAATGACGTTGTGAAGTGGAGAAGTACTAGAACCAAATCCTGGCAAAAATCTTGGCCATGATTCCGCCCAGGAAAAGCCCAAAAATGATGAACAGGTCCAAACAAAACCTCCATTTCCAGGACAATTGAATCAATGTTGGAAAGGTAAAGAGGACAATGAGATCCTCGAAACATTCAAAATCTCGAGATCAACATATCATTGCTGGATGCCATCAAACAAATTCCGCGATCTGCCAAGTTCCTTGAAGAGCTCTGCACCAACAAGCGAAAATTAACTGGTAATGAAAGGGTAAGCGTTGGTGAAAATTATGGGTGAGTATTCAATCTAGTTGAGTCGAATCGAGTAAAAAATTTTGAGATAGTCGAGTTGACAAATCTTATTTTAGCAATCAAACTCAATTTGAATTTTTTTTGAATCGGATTGAATCAAGTCAAAAAATTTTGAGTCAAGTCGAGTCGAGTTAACAAATCCTATTTTTATACTCAATGTTGTGTTTACATGAACCGATTATTTAACTAGTAAACAAAGTATAAAATTATTTAACTACATAAATAATATAATGGTTTTACCTTTTAACTTAATGAGTAAACATTTATCAAAAGAACATAGTTTTGCCTTTTAACTTAATGGTTTTGACTTTTAACTTTAGAAAAGGTAAACATTTATCAAAATGGCGTAGTTTTGCCTTTTCTTATTCGATTTTTGGATAACTCGAATTGTGTAATTCATATTCGAGTTAAACCGAAAAACTTAATTTTTTATTCGAGTTGATCCAAATAACTTGATTAACTCAAATAACTCAAACTATTTAATTTAAAATTTGAAAATTTTATCGAGTTTTTCAAATAGAATTGGATTTTGCTCACCCCAATGAAAATTTATATGTAGTTTTACAGCGGAAGATGCCAATGAAAAGCTAAGATAGGGGCATGTTCTCAATACCATACAAAATAGGCCACTTAGGACTTAAAAAAGCTATGTGTGATTTAGGGGGCCTCCATAAATGTCATGCCTTTTTCTATTTATGAATCACTTAATGCGGGTTTTTTTGATGAAATAGGTGTTATCATTCAATTAGTAGACAGGTCTATTGTGCATCCCGAAGGAGTCCTTGAGGACGTATTAGTGAAATTCAACGGACTTATCTTTCTTGCAGACTTTTATGTGATAAAAATGGAAGAGATAAAGCTCCTGGGTCTTCAGACATCTTGTTGGAGCGACTTTCCTTAGTATTGCAAATACTAAGATTGATGTGTGTAGCGGAACCCTCACGATGGAGTTTGATGGGGAGATCGTGAAGTTTAATGTTTACGACGCTATTAGTCACCCAAGTGAAATCTTGAACGTAAACCGTGTCGACATAATTGTCTCATTAGTAGAAGAAACTTTTTAGTCAACTTATGGAGATAAATCTAAAATAATGTTTGATGATTTTGAATCTGTTAATAAATTATTGGCTCCTATGGATACTAAACTTCTACCTTCTGTTGTGTAGGCACCAGATCTGAAATTAAAACCACTTCCCGAGCATCTTAAGCGCGCATTTTTGGAGAATGATAAGATCATTGTCGACTTAAAAGGGATTAACCTCCTGAATGGCACACATAAGATTTTCTTGGAAGAAATATGAAACCAAAGAAAGAGGCGCAATGCAGTTCAACCCAAATATGGTCGATGTGATAAAAAGGGAGAATTTTCAAGCCCATACTAATGAAAGAATTCAGTTGGAACAACCTCAATACCAGTTGGGGCGTCAAGATAGCGACGTTAAACTAGCGCTTGTTGGGAGGCAACCAATTTTTATTTTATTTTATTTTAATTTTAAATTTTAAATTTTAAATTTTTTTCTTCTTTTAATTTTAATTTTTAATTTTTATTATTTATTATTACTTTACTTTACTTTATTATTTATTACTTTATTTTATTTGGATATTAATAAATTTCTCTTCTTCTGTCTAGGTAAACCGTGAGGAAAAAACTCAGGAATTGGCATGCTTTCACAAGCATCCCTTATTCTATCCCTATTTCAATAGGAATAGTGGGCATCCCTGCTTTATACTTAAGCAAAACCTGCATCCAAGCACCCACTATACACCAAACACCCTTTCTTCTACACCTTCAACCCTAAACTTTTCCCCATTTTCACCCAAAAACCCTCTAGCTACCGTTCCCCTTCTCCCTCACCCCCACCACTTATTTTCCCACCACCATGGTTAGGATTAGAAATTGTGCCACTACCAAACCCTCCAACACATCAACTTAGGCGACGAACGCCTTCCCCTCCTTCCTCTTCTCCACGCGACACCAAACCTTTCTCTCCTTGCAGCTATGCGTGAACGACGATAACTACATGGGGAGTTATTCTACATTTTTTTCTTCCCTATTTATTTATTTTCTTCCACATTGAGGACAATTTGTTTTAAGTAGGGGGAGGCATTCCTCATTATTTGTGCCGTTTTATCCATTGCTTTTAATATTGTGTTACTTTTACTGATGCTTTGTGCTCGTTTCTGCCCACATTTATTTTTTTAGAATATTCTACCTCTTTCCATACCCAAGATTTTTACCAGGAATTGCCCACTGTTTGACCCACGAGCATGGTTCTTATCTACTGAGTTAATTATGTTTTTGCTAGTTTGATTTCGTCTCCACTATTTTATTTCTTGTAGGCTAAATAATTATGATTAATAGAATTAACCCTCTCTTGCTTATAGTAAAATTGATTAAGTCTAAATGGAAAGAGGATAATTGCATGTTAAAATTATGTTCATGACTGTTAGGTGATTGCTGAAACTTTTTTCGACTCTTGATTGTTTTTTTCCTAGTCCTCCTAATTAAAATTATGTTTCATTAATAATAAATTTTGATGTTTTCGTGGTTATGAGTACAGGTTAAAATGTGATTGACTGAGTAATCGGGGTAGGGTGCTTGGGTTATCATCCTATTTCGCTTTAAAAGGTTGTGTGGCGTGTTAGGTAAACTCCACTAACTGAAATTAAAATTTTTTTAGGAATATGTTTGGCTAAGTAATCGGGGTGAGGTGCTTGGCTGTCATCTCTCTTCGCGTCAAAAGGTTTGATATGTTCTTAAGAAAAATATAATAAATTAGGAGTACGTTGGGTTGAATAACTGGGGTGGGGTGCTTGGCTGTCATCTCTCTTGGCATCAAAAGGTTTAATGTATTCTTAAGAAATAATAATATTATTATTAATTTAAAAGAAGAAGAAGAAGAAATGATGTATTAATAAAATTGCATTTTGAGACTAAAGGTGGAAACAAATAAGGTGTCTCTTAATTTTCATGAAATAATCCAAGTCAATTTTAATTTTTGTGTGTATTAATTGGAAAACTTTTTTAGTTTTACTTAAAGTAAGCTAAAGGTTCTCTTTATTTTTCATATGCATTATGCCTACTTTGTATAAAACTTTGGAGTGATATTTCTTTCATGGCAAAATCTAAATTTCATAGTGGATAGGAACCATACTTGAGGGCAAACATGGGCTAAGTAGGGGGATTTGATAATACTCTAGAATAACATATTTTTATGTATTAATTACATATTTATTTTGAGTATGATCCTACTAATTTGAGCTATTTATGGTTTTTTATCTTGTAGGGACTAAATTGAAGGCAAAAGGAAATTTAGGGGCAAAAAGCGTGAGTTTGAAGATAAATTGGGCCAGTATGCAAAGTATGAGAGAAGTGGTGCCAAAAATGCAAAGTATGGAAGACTTGAAGGACAAAAGTGCAAATAAGAGATTTTTATAAACACATGACTATTTAATTTTTAATTTTATTGGGATAATTATTAAAGATTATTATTTAGATTTAATTTTAGAATTTATCTTTATTTATCTCTAATTATCTTTATTTATTTGCATTTATCTTTTAGAATTTAAGAAGGAATAGACTAGGTTTCCTAGTACTATAATAGAGGATGGAGTGACACAAATTTCACTCATCTTTTTTTGTAAACACTCATTCTCCCAAGAAAGTTTAGCCTTTGTTCTTTCCATATTTTTTAATAAAAATCTCATTTCCATTACATTTATTTCTTTTTCCCGAAAAAAACATGAGCCACTAAATCTATCTAGCCAAAGGTTGTCAAAAATCCCCAAAAAGAGTTCATGAGGCTTAGAATCCGCGTTTAGCATTCTCAACGAGTATTCATCGTTTCTCCGCATTATGGGGCTGACGCTTTTGTCCATATCCCTTAATAGGTGATCTTTTCAACTTGTGCAAGGAACGACCACTTTGTACATTTTGGGAAGGTTGCACAGCCAGTTCGTTAGCTTATTGCGTCAGAGGTTGGCGGTCCCAAGAGACAAAATGGCGTGGTGTTCGCCATTAAGAAGTGATGATCTAGCATAAGATGGTCCCAAAAAAGTGATTGTTGGTTAAAGTCAGGTTCGCTAAATCGTAAATCTAAAATCTTGGAACTGGTGGTCGTAGGCATCCTTTTCCACTATAACTGGCTTATTCTATTTGAGAAGGATCACCTAAAAGCTAAGGATTGAACCTAAGGCGGATCGAGACAACGGAGGCTGGAATCTATCAATAAGAAACTCGTTTTCCACAACTCTAGTTATCTTTACTATTTTAATTTTAATTTTCACAATTACAATTCAATCAAAACTTTTAATTCTATTTTCTATTTTTTTCTAGGTACATAGGTTTTCTTGGGCACGAATCTGTCCGAGATTTTGAGGAACAAGCATTTGTGCAAATTCGATCCCTGACGATTTGACCCTACTTCCCTTATACTATTCGTTTTCATTATTTTATAGGGATAGGATATTTTGGTGGTCTCAACGACGCATCACTTACTCCCTGTTTCATTAGTTCCTCGGTGGTGGGTTCTTGGTGTAAGGGAAAGTTTAAGGTTTGGTTTCTTCTTGTTCTTTTTGTGTTTTTTTGGATATGGAAAGAAAGGGGAGTTAGGAATTTGATTATGTGTATGTCTTGGCTAGGTGAGGATCGAAAATCATTAGATTTTCCTCCGGCGACCTAACTTCGTTTGTGGGCTACTACTTTTGTTTGAAGGTAAGAGGTTAATTTGAGATGGTGGGTTGATTGTATCGATTTAGTGTCCATTTTGGTGATGGTTCAAGTGACTAATTTGGTGAATTAATGGTCGATTCTAGGTTCTGAACGACCGACTCATTGGAGTTTTGGCATTGAAATCGGCATAGGTGTGTAATGAAAACGCGAGAAAATGGCGACCGACGAAAGCCAAAAATAGGGCTTATCGACGCCACACAACCGTGTGCGACACACGGTCATGTAATGGGCCATGCGTGAGGCCGTGTGTGACACAAGGCCTAGGCCATTTTGGGCCGTATAGGCCACACGGGCATGTGGGCCTAAATTTCAAAATTTTTCCCTAGGGTCGTACATGTCAACTCGATCAACTATGGGCTTTTTGTATGGTCGATATGTGTAGTATAAGCTTTAAAGCGTGAAACCAACTACTTTATTAGATTGAAATTAACGTGAATAACATTTATATGAGTATTATGAAATACGGTATGTATGATATGCTCTATTATGTATAAACATGTGTAATATTTGTTATACGAGCATGCATGATATGTTAATTTAGGTATTTGTTAATCTGTTTTATCTAATAATCTGTCTATATCTGGCTATAGGGCGGGATTTGTATTATGAGGAGAAAGTGTTTTGTATGAGGCGATATCTCGGCATTATACTGGTAGCATTACTGTAACTACTCAGAAAAGTTTCGTATAAACACTACATGGTATGTAGGGCTGGGTGGGTGTTTTAAACCCCGCGTGGTGTGTTGGGATGGTCAGAGTTGGTGTGTGGAGGATGGGGGTAGGATTATACATATATGTATCTGTATGATTCTGTATACTTTTGATTTTTTAAAAGACTTACATACGTATGCATTACGCCATGAGATTGAATCAATTTACATTTATATATATTACATTTGAGTTACCAAAACTCACTCTCTGTTTGTTTGTTCTGTTTAGGTAACCCTCAGACTTAGGCGGTCAATGTAATGGAAGCTAAATTGTAACAACTTTTCCATAAAATTTCATTTTCATAAAATTTTCTTAATTTTATGGTTTTTTGATAGTTTGTTAATTTTGGGACTCTCCAAACTTTTTGGAACTATTTTTGGTTTTGGATATTATTTTGGTTTTCTAGCATAACAACTGATAAAACGGGTTTTCTGAAAACAACAATTTTCTGAAATAGCAGTTTTCAAAGTAACAATTTGAATTACGAAAAATATAACAATTTATGAAACTCTACAGCAAAATACTCATTTGAATTGATAGATGTAAATGAAAAATGATTGTAAATTAAATAAGTATATCAACACGATTTCCAAACAAATAGGGCATACTAAGTAACAATTGTTTACGATGATTTGCGAATAATAAAGAAGTTGTTTTTAGGTTTTCTTTGTAACACTTCAAGATTCGGCCATAACGTCTAGGCCAGGTTTGGGGTGTTACAAAAAATTAGTTCTAAAAAATATCAATTTAATATAAATTGAATTGAATTGTTTTTTTAATATAATCAGAATTGGGGCCGCTTTGTCACAAGTTATAGTAATGGGCTCAACATCTTTGGTGGAGAAAACGACTAAGTTGATTATGCTGGAAGGTTATTGTGCTTTTCGCTATTACTATGATCTTAGACTTCTGTATAAGTTTTATAAAGCATCCTCCTCTAATGGGGTGAAAATTGATCCCATGACCGTATAATCACTACCAACCGGGACCTTAAGTTGCAATGCGATCCTGAATTCTCAAGTGATGACTCCATCCTCACACGATAGATGAAATTAGTAGGTCACCGAGCTCTACGGCATCACTGTGAACCCAAACACAACTTAAAACTATGACTATGTCTCCTTCAAAGAAAAAAAGATAAATTAATCTTTAAAAGCATAAATTTCAACAAGCAACCAAAAGAAAAAATAATAATTTAGAGGAGACAATGGGCGAGAGAGATGATGGAGTAGGGGGAGGGAATCTCCCTTTACATAGGCGAGGGGGTAGAGAGAAAAATCTTCTGCGTGTAATTTTATAAATGTTATGCCTTTTGAATGGTCATATACCTAAGGTCTTATAAACTTGATTTAGGTTGAATATTCATGTTTTGATATAGGTGGATGTGAACATGTTGAAGGGTTTTTGTTGGAAGCTATGAAATAGGTACCAAAATGCACATTTTGTGAAAAATGAGGGCCACATCTCGACGACCAACATCCATTGTCGCAACGTCAGCCAATGGTAAGTGACATCGCGACACCAAATGGCATGAATTCGTGATGTGACTTACTATGTTGGCGGCGTCACGACGTAGAAGTGATGAAGTCGCGACATTAGTCCTGAATTTTAAAACTTTGCAATTTGGTCTTATTTCATGCTCGGGTTAACAAAAGAGCTTTCATAAGCTTGTATAAGACCCGCAAATGGTTATCTAGCATAAATTGAACGTGATTGAAACTTAATTTCATGTGTGAATGATTAATTACTACATAATTGATTGTAGTTGCTCTGGCAACGAATGTAGCATCTTATAGTTCGGACCTGACGATTAAGTTGGGCCTGGGGTGTTACATATGGTATTGAACACTTGTATAGATAAAGCCCATGGAATACATTGGGCTATGCAAGGGAAATATAAGGATCTACATTTATGAGATCTTTATGCATTAAAATTGTGGTTTCTAAATTGTCCCTTGCCATCATATTATTGAGATGGGGCATCGATGATGCTCTAAGGTCAACACATGTTTAGCCTCCATACATAGGATGCATGCAACTAATCCTATAAGTTGAAGTATAGGAAACCTATGAATAACATGTGTGTGCTTGTTATGAAAAAAAATGCACTAGACATAACCCGTTAGGAAAGTTTTATTTGGCATTTTACTCAAGTGTCTATGGAAATAGTCTCATATTTTGGTAGTGAAAATAATCCTTTAGTCTTGTGACATTGATTCACATTGTATATTGAGTGTCACATTTTGATTCATCAAAATATGGCTCTGTATCGATGGATGCTTAAGGTAGGATGTTTTGGGTATGGTATAAGCCATACGAAGGTGGTAGAGTGGTTTAAAGAGGATCTATCACCCTAAGTGATATGAGGGGACATATTCAATATGCTCTTGACTCGTATTAATTGCAAGTCCTTGGCCAATGCAATTATTTTGGGTTAGTACAAAGAGTTGGAAGACTAATATGGAGAAACAAAGGTAGATATTGTGCTATGCCTTTTAGCTTATCTAAGATATATGTTGAGATTTTGTGCCCTTAGTGCAATGATTTTGTTATCATGCCTGTAATTTTTCGAAAAAAATTGTTAAATAAAATCCAATAGTTAAATTATTATTATATTTTGTATAGTTCTCCTCAATGATTTTTGCATGAAAAGAAAAATGAATAAGAAAATATTAGCTCATTGATTACCTAAGGTTTAAATAATACTAAGTTGCATCATAGAGATGGATTATGACGTGGGAAGACAACTTATAATAATAGGTAATCTAAATGGTCAGTAATTTGAGGAATCAAAATGAGTAATTGATTCATGGGACTATTACATTTTCTACCAAGTCTAATTTGGGAGATATCTTATTTTGGATATTGAAGTGACAATACAACAAACATGACCTAAGTTAAATTTATCCTAAATCCATTTACGGATTTATTTACTTGTGACGTTCATAACATGAGTTACATCAATCTCGAGTAAATGACAGACTATACATATGTAACTTATATACTTCGATACATTGAAATCTTGTGCTCTATTAGTCTTGTAACCAAAAGCTAGTATGTTGGGTATGTGACTTATGTATGACATGACTTCACTTACAATAGTGGAATTCATAGCTCAGTAAATAGAAAATGGTACCCTCTAACCAGCATTGAATGGATTATGAAATAGAAAACTGGTCATCAGTTATTCATTGAGAACAAATGATTGTTATTATTATTTCTTAGTAAATTGAATCATATTGGGTGAATAGGTTTAACCCAAAGAGACTAAGGATATCCTATGAGGATAGCACACTAATGAAAAGGTCATTGGACAAAACATAAATCTAAGCTGCTTTTATAATGGTATATAATGGGGAGTTTTGTAACATCCCTCACCCGTATTCAACGTCGGAATAAGGTTACGGAGCATTACCGGACTTACAAAACAATTAAACAATTATTTAATATATATATGCTCAATCCAATCATTCATCGTTCAATGTCAATCAATTTGTCCCTATTAAGAGCCTTCGAGGCCATAAACATACTTCAGAAATGGTTCGAGACTAAATAGATAACTCAAAATTTTTCCAACACTTAGCAAATTTTTCTTCAATTCAGGGGACATACACTGTGTGGCCAGACACACGGCCACCAGACACGCCCGTGTCACAGTGTGTGAAAACAGGGGGTACATACTAACTTGGGTCAAATAGCCAACCACACGCCTGTGTGTCTAGCCTGTGTGCCCTTAACAGTGGTTACATACGCCCATGTGCCCTTCAAAGTGGTCACATACGCCCGTATGCCCTTCAAAGTGGTCACATACGCCCGTATGCCAGGCCGTGTGTTAGGTCGTGCCAAACCTATAGGGTATACTGACTTATGCAACACGGCCAAGTTACATGCCCGTGTGCCAGGCCGTAGGCCAATTTAGGGGTATACTAACTTGTACCACACGGCCTGTAACATCTCTAACTCGAAACCGTCACCGAAATAGGATTAAGGGGTATTACCGATCAATCAAAACATTTAACCACTAAATGTCAACACAAAGTCAATCATCATCAAACAAATTCATATACACTCATAGTGTCCTTTAAATGAGTCATCAAGACCCTAAGCACGCTTATAAATCGAGTTGGGACTAAGCTGAAACACATAAAATTTCATGAAAATTTGAAAATTTTCTAGAATACAGGGGAGACACGCTCGTAGGGGTAGGCCGTGCCTCTCCCACGGCTACATGACACACCCGTGTGATCTCCTCGTGGTTACATAATGCCAAAATCAACACGGCTAACAAGCACGCCCATGTGCTAAGGCCGTGTCCTATAAAGTCATATACTGCTATTTCTCGCACAACCTGTAGGCACGCCCGTGCCATGGCCGTGTGTAGTTTAAGCCACATTCTACCAATTTACCCACGGTCTGAGGCATGCCCATGTGCCCCAACTGTGACATTATAAGCCATTTTTGCAAGGCCAACATGCCACCCACTTAGAGTCAAACCTACAAGCCAATCAACCAAACATCTTATGCACATATTGCCATCTAAAAGCATACCAATTTAGCAATTTAAAACATGCAATCAATACCAACTCTAATTATACCCAATTCAATACTAATACTTGCATTTATCAATACAAAGTTACCACTCAATAGCAATTTATCAATCTACAAATCATGCCAAAAGATGCATCATATATATATACCACATTCATTCATGCCAAACCTATCACATATCTAGCCATATCTCATAGCTAATTACAATTCTCAAACTTGATTCAATTAACTAGCCTATACATGCCATATTCCAGCTATATACATCTTTTCAAAAGTACCAAAATAGAATGCCGATAGTGTGATTGAGAAGCTGATGATCCCAGGTCCGAGCTAACTTTACTGACACTATAAGGTAGAGAAACAAAACACACAGTAAGCTTTCCAAAGCTTAGTAAGTTTGATATACAATACAATTATCATATCAAATTAAATCAATACATAAATTAACAATCACTTATCCATAGCCACAATGCTCATTTCCTCAATCAAAACTTAATTTTACTCATCAACCAAAAAGGTTCAATACGTACCTTAACCACACAAAGCTATTAAATCTCCAAGCTATTCAATGCTCGATATTATTTGCCGATCATTCTTTAATTTAATCGCACACTCAGTGCCACATACTTATCCGACGCATAATTGTTATCGCACTGTAACATCCTGAATAAGTGGGTCTGTGCATTTTGTGTATTGTAGGGTTAAAGTGTTAGCTTGAGGTTTAGAGGTGCGAATTGGGCCCAGGTTTGGGCTGAAACCTGGGTTAATTTTCTAATGAAGAGCACTAGGACATAATTAAAATTGGTATCTGTGTTCAAATTGCAAAGTAGGCTAGTGGCCCAAAGTTTGGTGGTGCCGCAAGGAGAAAGTGGGCGGCGTCATTAAGGGAAGGGATTTGGGCCAAGTAATGGCCACTTGGGACCCAAGTTTTTGGGCTAAAATTTAGCACTCCAAGGGGGAGAGAGGACGACACAATAGCTAGAAAATAGGAGTTTAATTCTTTTATTTTGTTGGTAATATGAAGGGAGGAGTTAGTGCTAAGGAGGCCTCTTTTGAAGGGATGATATGGATTAAGATAACAAGTAGGATAAGAGTTATCAGGTGATGGCAGAGTTGGCCGAAAATCCAACTTTGGGAGGGGGTGAAATTCGATTGATATGCCGAAATTAGTAGGCAAGTGATCACCTTTTTCATCTTTGTCTTTCTTTCTCATATTCTCTCTTCAAGCTAAAATTCTTTCTTTTCTCTTGTGGGTTCTCTTCCTTTACCGCAACCTTCTAACTCTCTTTTCTCCTCTCCAATATTTTTCTAAAAGTCGAACCCTCTTTGCCCATACTTTCTTCTCCCATAGTCGAAACCTTCAAGTTTAGCCTCTTTTCCCGAAGTTACACCATAGCCAATCATCATCTCAAGATTGGTAAGTTCTCCATGGTTTTCTTCCTTGTTATTTCTCTCTTTCTCATTTAGTTTCTAACCCAAATCACTTCCCTAAGATCTTGTCGGTTTTCACTCTTTATTCATAGAAGCCGAATCTTTCTTCTTTGTGATATCTAGTCTTTGAACTATGAGGAAGCGAAGGTATGTGTTGGTAATAGGTTCGCGAATGGCCACTCCTTACCCTTTCTCTTTTCTGGATCTCATCAAGCGTAGGTGTGATAATCGTGTTGGTCTAATGTTGGAAGCTTGGCTAAATGTAGGTAGGGTGGTGACGCTTTCTTGAGGATTTTTGGGATTTGGCAATCTAGGTAAGGGTTTCATTTTAAGTATTATGATTATCTTTTAGATTTGATCTCATCGTTTAAATTCGGTTCGATGACCAAGGGATTGTTATGGACTAAAATGTCGATAGCGATAGGAGGGTTGGATCGTAAACCCGACCCCTAAGTACAAGCGGCGATATCATCAGAGTGCGAGATTGGCCACATGGGTGTGGGCCGATATTGGAGAAAGATCGTAGGCCAATAGTGGTAGTATCGAGTGACGATAGTGTTAAAGTAGTGAGTGCGATAGTACGAGAATCAGGTGTGTAGCTCTTACACACTTCATATGTTGTTATGTTAAATGTTATATTTGTTAAAAGCCAGAATAACGGTGGGAAACATTACGTTACCCTTACGGGTATAAGCAAGGACTTCTGGTAAGTCCATTATGGTGAATATCGTGCTTGACCTATGTGAAACCTTTGTGTGCCATGTTGTATTTTCTTATGCATTAAGCATGATTATATTGTATTGAGAAACATATACATAGCATATGGGTATGATGAGAGGAGGGGGAATGTATGATTTATCAGACTGTCACCACTGGTTAGGTACCACACGTGGGTTGGCCCCACATATCATGATTTTGTGACTAAGTCTCAATGGTTTGGAACCACCAATGGTTAGGTACCACATGTGCTTATTTAGTGACTTGTCCCAGTGGTTAGGTACCACAGTGGGTTGGCCCCACATATCGATTTAAGGGGTCGTCACCAGTGGTTAGGTACCACAAGTGGGTTGGCCCCACACATGAATATTTGTAACTTCGGTTACCAGTGGTTAGGTACCACTAGTGGCTAGGTGCCACAAGGGGTAGATTTGGGAGACTCGGATGGATAATTAGGCAATGGGTTGCATGACATGCATAATATTATATGAATCTGTGTAAGAGCATAACATCTTTCTAGATGGGGATTTACACACTGAGTCTCGGTGACTCACCCCTTCCATTTTATTTTGCAGATAATGCTTAAGTTGTGGATCAGAAGCCGGGGTGGACTCGCGGTGGCCATGCTCAACATTTAATTTAAATATTTAATTTGAATTTAGTTATTATTTACTTTAAGTTTGGGTTTCAGTTTGTAATAAGGCCACTTAAACTTTGCTTTGGGTTTTATTGTTATCTGTTCTATTTTCCCTTAAACTATCATAAAACGAAAAAGGCATGCCAAGTAATTTATGATATGAATGTTTTATAAACTTAAGGTAATTTTCTAAGTTTTTCCTAAAGATATACATCGAATGAATAATAATCAACAAGGTAATTCTATCACGCTAAAATAAGTTTCAAAACGTTTTAATAATTCGCCCAGTTCAGCCACAATTTTCTTAACTACACCAAAAGTAATTCCTTTCAAATCAAGTCGACATAATGGTTTGTAAAATGTTTTCTTCCCAGTAACATGCTAGATCCGATCGTAGCGTTTAGACCGAGTTTGGGGTGTTACATTTTTAGTATCAGAGCCCGGTTCAAAAGCTTGGATGTGGGTAAAAGGCCCAAAATGTTTGCAAAAGGGGGTCTGAAAAATGATTTTACAGAAATGCATACTTCGGAAAGCATAGCTTTTGAGTCTCAAACATTGATCCACCGGTAAGTATCCTAACCTCTCTTTGTGATATATATATGTATGATGGGTTTCACGGGTTTATAGGGATGTAGATAGTTATACTAGGGCTTATGGGCCTTAGGCTTAGCTCAACAAACTTTTAAATGTCATAAAACTTAACTTCCTAAATAGACATGTTTGTGAGCAAGTCGGAAGGACTAGGGTGTGTAACAGCATCGCATGTCTAGGAGTGGATTCGGGAAGAGCACAGTATTTAAGCGGTCCTAGTGACTCACCTCCTCTTTTTGGAATCCTACAGTGCGTGGTATTTGTTCACCTTAACCGTGAGGACTTGTTAACAGCCAAAGTTGTAATTAAAACTCGAGCGGGACGATACCTATCTTTGAAAAATTATTTATATGACCCTGATTTTGCAAAATTATCCACAATACCCTAGGTTGAGGTAAATGACCAAAATACCATTGACTTTGTAAAATGACCAAAATAACCCTTTTTGGGAAACTGACTAAAGCACCATTGGTTGGAAAATTACCAAATTACCCTTGATTTACGAAAGTTAACGAATTGGCAAAATTACCAAAATACCGTCGAATTACAAAATTACCAAAATACCCCTATTTTGAAAAATAACCATGATACCTTATTTTGAAAAATTGTGAAAATACCCCTGTAGGTTGAAATTATGAAAATACCCCTAGGTAGTGAAATGACAAAAATGCCCTTAGCAATGAATGGGGTTCGTGAAGGTACTGGTGTGTTTGATGCATGTATGTGGTGTTCCGTTGGATGTTGATTGAATAGGAATTCTAGAATTAGGGAATCCCGACTTAAGAACCAAACTATGTAGGCATAGTTCAAATTCGAAAGAACCACTATTAAAAACTTCCTTCCATAAGACTGTTCGTTGTTAATCATTGAAAGAAAAAGTTATTAACACATAAAATTTCTAAATCAGATTAAATCGTGAACGGTAGAATGAGCACTCGAGGTCGTGGGCGTATTGCGCGCGAACGTGGTAGGGGTAGGACAACTGTGTCGAACCGATGGGTCCGATTATGGGTCAAAAATAAGGTGTCACCGCCACCAGCTGTAGGCGTCGAATATCAAGAGCAGGCAGGTGGTGATGATGCAGTGTCGCAAGCTATGCTACGAGTCCTAGAGAGAGTTGCTGGAGCAGGTGTGGGGACGGAGACTCAAAAATTTGTGTTCGAACGACTTTGAGCTAATGGAGCCGAGGCATTTAAGGGAGTTTTGGGTGTAGCTCCCAACACCGCAGAGTACTGGTTAGAGGTGACAGAGCGTATAATGGATGACTTGGACTTCACATCTGAGGAGAAGCTAAAAGGGATAGTATCTCTTCTCTGGGATGAGTCCTATCAATGGTGGCTCACGATCAGGAAAGGTGCGTTGGCCAATGGCATCACTTGGGATTTTTTTAAGGCGACTTATCAGAGGAAGTACGTGGGGTCGAGTTATATAGATGCACAACAAAAGGCATTTCTAAATTTGGTTTAGGGGAAAAAGTCAATATCCGAGTACGAGGTAAAATTCTTACAGTTAAGTAGGTATGCTCGGGGTATCATGGCTACGAGCATGAGCGCTGTGAGGGTGGACTAAGGGACGAGCTGCGGGTATTGATTGCCCCGCAGCGAGAAAGGGAATTTACCGTTCTTGTAGAAAAGGCCAAGATTGCTGAAGAGGTGAAGCAAACTGAAAAGTAGAATCAGAATAGGAATAGGGATAAAAGGAGTTTTGGGCCTTCAGGATCTGCTGGGAGTTCTAAAAAAAAGCTAGATTTGGTGGACAGGATCAAGTTGCAAGGCAATTCTTTCTTTGCTCAATAGCCACCACAGTGTGCCCGATGTGGGAAGTCCCATCCGGGAGTGTTGGACGGGTAATAGAGGATGTTTTGAGTGTGGGGCAATGGATTACTGGATAAGGGATTGTCCGCGGAGGCTGACTAGGACGCAGACTAAGAATCAAGGGCGTAACCAATTTAGAAGAGATGGTCAGCGACCACAGAGGGGTCGAGGTGTAGCCAGGATGGTAATGGAAATGAACAAGGCCATGGAGCACTTGGTAGGGGTGCTGAAAGTACCGATGCAAGACAACCTAGGTTGGTCTATGCAGTGAAGCGTTGTGATGAGGGTGATGAATCGGATGTCATAACCGATACATTTTTAATTTTTAGGTTGCCTTATACTACTTTGATTGATGTTGGTTCGACGCACTCTTATGTTGCTAGTAGTATAGTGGAAACTTTGAACTTAGCCTATGAGACTTCTGCTAGGGAGATGATGGTAATTAACCCTCTAGGACACTTTGTGGTAGTACACAAACTATATAGGGATGTACCCCTAGAACTTCAAGGGGTAGTGTTTCAAGCTGATTTAATGGAATTGCCCCTCAGGGAGTTCAATCTAATCTTAGGGATGGATTGGTTGGTAAAGTATCAAGTAGTGCAGGTATGCATTAAGCACATGGTCTTGAGAATGGTGAAAGTGATGAGGTGGTGATGATAGGTGAGAGAAGGAACTGCCTATCTAGTGTGGTATCCACTTTGAAGGTTGAGAAGATGGTGGGGAAATGATGTAAGGCATTTGTGGTTTATGTTTGTGCCTTAGAGGTTAAGGAATCAGCTTTGGAGAGTGTTTGAACGGTGAAAAAATTTATCGATGTCTTTTCGGAAGAGCTTCCGGATTTGCCTCCAGATCACGAAGTGGAGTTTGGTATAGACCTTCTACCGGGAATAGCGTCAGTGTCTATTGCCTATATAGAATGGCGAAAGAGTTCGTGGAGCTGAAAGCACAGATTCAGGAATTACTGGATCGAGGTTTTATCTGGCCGAGTGAATCACCTTGGGGAGCGCCTGTGCTTTTTGTTAATAAGGACGGATCAATGCGAATGTGCATTGATTACCGTCAGCTGAATAAGTTGACAATTAAGAACAAGTATCTGTTACCGAGGATAGATGACTTATTCAATCAACTTAAGGGAGCGTCAGTCTTTTCCAAGATAGATTTGAGGTTGGGATATCACCAGCTTAAGGTCAGGGAGGCGGATATCCATAAAACGGCTTTTCATACTCATTAAGGTCACTATGAATTTCTAGTGATGCCGTTTGGGTTGACTAATCCCCAGCAGCGTTTATGGATATGATGAACCGGATGTTTCAACCATATCTTGATCGATTCGTTATGGTGTTTATCGATGATATTCTGGTTTATTCCAAGTCTGAGGAGGAGCATGATGTGCATCTTCGTGTGGTGTTGCAAATTCTGAGGGAGAAGTAGTTGTTTGCTAAGTTTAGTAAGTGTGAGTTCTGGTTGAAGGAAGTTACCTTTTTGGGTCATGCGGTGTTGGTGAGGATTAGGATGGACCTCGAAGATTGAAGTCATATTGAATTTGAAACCACCAAGTGCGTGGCGGAAATTGAGTTTTTGCGTTTAGCGGATATTTCAAAAGGTTTGTGGAAGGATTTTCTTTGATTGCAGCACCGTTAACCAAGTTGCTAAGGAAAGGGGTTTCGTTTGTGTGGTTAGACAAGCAACAAGAGAGTTTTGAGAAGCTGAAGAGGATTTTGACGGAAGCTCTAGTGCTGATTCAACCTGAAGCAGGGAAGGAGTTTACGGTTTATTGTGATGCATTGCACACAGGGTTAGGATGTGTGCTGATGCAAGAAGGGAAGGTAGTAGCGTATGCTTCTCGACAATTAAGACCTCATGAGGTGAATTACCCAACTTATGATCTAGAGTTGGCTGTAGTGGTTTTCGCTCTAAAAATTTGGAGACATTACTTGTATGGAGAGAAGTCTATTGTGTACACGGACCATAAGATTTTGAAATGCCTCCTCACTCAGAAGGAATTGAATTTAAGGCAGAGGAGGTGGATTGAGCTGTTGAAGGATTATGATTACTCGATTGAGTACCATCCGGGAAAGGCTAATGTGGTAGCTGATGCCTTGAGCCGTAAGGTTGTGGTAGATCTAAGAGGTTTGTTTGCCCACCTTAGTCTGTATGATGACGGAAGTCTGTTAGCGAAACTGCAAGTGAAGCCAACGTGGGTAAACCAAGTTAAGGAAAAACAATTGTTGGATGAAGTCTTAAACGCTCGGTGTTTGCAAGTGCAGAATGGTGGATTGGAGGGGTATATCCTGAGCAGTGAAGGAGTGCTGTGTTTTCAAGGGAAGGTTTGCATGCCTAAGGATGTGGAGTTAAGGCTGAAGATTCTTCAGAAGGCTCATAGCAGTCCATACGCTATGCATCCTGGAGGTAATAAGATGTACCGGGATTTGCGGAAGCAGTTCTGGTGGCCGGGCTTAAAGCGTGAAGTAACTGAATTTGTGAGTAGATGTTTGACGTGTCAGCAGGTCAAAGCCGAACATCAGTTACCCTTGGGATTGTTGCAACCGATAAAGATTTCGCAATGGAAATGGGAAAGGATCACAATGGATTTTGTTAGTGGGCTACCCCTCACGCCTTCGGTCTGGGTAATCATCGACCGTTTAACAAAGTCAGCTCATTTTATACCGATTCGGGTTGATTACTCTCTCCAGAGGTTAGCTAAGTTATATGTGGCAAAAATTGTGAGGTTACATAGGGTACCAGTGTCGATTATCTCAGACAAGGACCCTAGGTTCACGTCGAGGTTTTGGAAGGCATTGCACTAGGCTTTGGGAACAAAGTTGGATTTCAGTACGGCATTTCATCCCTAGTCGGATGGACAGTCAGAGAGGGTAATTCAGGTCTTGGAGGATATGCTAAGGGGTTGTGTCTTGGATTTTAGAGGTAGTTGGGAAGAATTTCTGCCATTGGCAGAGTTCGCATACAACAATAGTTACCAGACAAGTATTCGGATGGCACCATATGAAGCATTATATGCTCGAAAGTGCCGTACCCCTACGTGTTGGACGGAGTTGGGAGAACGGCAGTTGTTGGGTCCAGAGTTGGTGGCTGAAACAGAAGAGAAGCTTAGGCTGATTCGAGATCATCTGAAGAAAGCTTCAGACAGGAAAAAGTCCTATGCCGATCTCAAACGGAAGGATATAGAATTTGTAGAGGGTGACAGGGTTATCTTGAAGGTGTCGCAGTGGAAGAAAGTGCTGAGATTTGGTCGGAAGGGCAAGATGAGCCCTAGGTTTATCGGGCCTTATCGGGTGTTGAAGCGAGTGGGACCAGTAGCTTATCAGCTCGAGTTGCCACCAGAGTTGAGTCAGATCCATAATGTGTTTCATGCTTCCATGCTTAGATGCTATCGCTCAGATCCGTCTCATGTTGTGTCGGTAGAAGAAATTGAGGTGAGCCTAGACTTATCTTTTGAGGAGGAACCAGTGCAGATCCTAGATAGGGATGTCAAAGTATTACGTAAGAAATCAGTCCCTTTGGTGAAGGTATTATGGCGGAACCACGGTTCGAAGAAGTGACATGGGATCCAGAGGATGTTATGCGTCAGCAATACCCTCAACTCTTTTGATTAGGTAAATTTCGAAGCCAAAATTTATTTTAAGGGGGTAGAACTGTAACATCTTGAATAAGTGGGTCTGTGCATTTTGTGTGTTGTAGGGTTAAAGTGTTAGCTTGAGGTTTGAGGTGCGAATTGGGCCCAGGTTTGGGCTGAGACCTGGGTTAATTTTCTAATGAAGAGCGTTAGGACATAATTAAAATGGGTATTTGTGTTCAAATTGCAAGGTGGGCTAGTGGCCCAAAGTTTGATGGTGCCGCAAGGAGCAAGTGGGTGACTGTTCACCCTAGCCATGAGGACTTGTTGACGGGCCAAAATTTATAACTAAAACCCGAAAGGGACCAGCCACTTTGTTTTGTATAACCCTAAAGTAAACCTTGGTTTTGAAATCATTAAAGTACCCTTGATTCGTAAAAATTTCTCGAATTGAAAATTACTAAAATACCCTTATTTCATAAAATCACCTGGAACCATATTTTGGAAAATTACAAAATACCCCTATAGGTTAAAATTACAAAAATACCCCTTGGTAGTGAAATGATGGAAATAACCTTAGGTGATGGATGCTATTTGTATGTTGGTGTGTATGGATGTTGAATGTGCATGGTTCCTAGAATTAAGAAGACTGAAACCTGTAGATAGGTTTGAATTCGAAAGAACTACTTTTAAAACTATTATTCATAAGACAGTTCGTGGTTAATCAGTGGAAGAAAACTAATAATTCATAAAATTCTTAATTAGATAAGCGCGAATCGGTAGTATTAGTACAAGGGGACGAAGACGCTCCAAAAGCGAATAATGGTGCGTATCCTACCATAGTATACTAAGTGTTTATTTGGCTTTAGAATTAGAGTGCGCAGCGAAAGCATAGTGATGAGGCTTGGGTAGTACGATTACTAGTTAATCGGAAATTTCGAGGACGAAATTTCTTTAAAGAGGGTAGATTTGTAACATCCTGAAATTGGGCCTAGTAGAATTGGGCCCAATAGGCCTTAAGAATAGGAACGTTTAAAATTTTTGAGATGCATGTAGCACTTAGAATGTTATGGTAAGGTATTAATGGGCTTGTGCATTGTGTGTAATGTTATGTTTAATATGTTAATTTGAGGTTCGATTGGGCCCAAAAATTGGGTCAAAATTTGGCGACAAGGTGAGCTAAGGGGGCGGCACAAGGATATAATTTAGGGATTATTTTGTTTAATTAATGAGGATAACAAGCTGATAAAATAAATGGATAGTTGGTGCAAATGTGGCCTCTTATGGATGAGTGTTTTGATAGGGATAAAGGATAGAAGGATAGAGGAGAAAAGATAGGAGTTATCTTACGAGTACGAGTTGGCGAAATTCCATCTCACGGAGGGGCGATTTAAATTCCCTATAAATAGGGGCACCTCTTCAATTCGACATTTTGAACCCCATTCTCTTCTCTCATCTTCTGTGCCAAAATTCTCAGTTCTTCTTGGTAATCTATTTTCTTTTGACTTCTTTTGAAAGCCGAAACCCCTAAGTATTCTTTCTCTCCACTTTCTTTTCACTTTCCTTCTAATCCAAAACACTTCACTCAGTTTTTCTAAAAGCCAAAAATGCATCAGTTCATCTTTTTCGAGATTTTTATAAAAGCCGAAATCGCTAGATCTCATCTCCTGTGGTTGCCGAATCCTCTTTAATGGATTTTGCTTGTGCCTGAATCTAAAGAAAACAATAGGTAAATGTTGATTTTGGGATTTCAATGTTCTTTCGACTTTTCAAAGTCCTTAGCCGAATGGCTATTAGAAACTAATCTATTATTTCACACTTCTTTTTGGCATTCCGGGATTTGAAGGAGGAGGCCAATCGCATAAATCTCTAAGTTATAGAATCGTGTTACTTTTGGGATTTCAAGGTAAGAGGATTTGTTTATTTATATATATAAAATCGGGTAGAATACTAACCATGGCCGAATATAGGAGAGGCATATTTTCACAATTTTCTGGCTTTTAAGCAAAGTTATAGATTGAGGATAATAGATCCGGATAGCAAGAAATCGACTAAGAATATTGGATTTAGCGATATCGGTGTGTAATACTTCCCACCATTTAGATCATCTATTAAATACTTGTTTATAAGTATTATATGTTGTGATAAATGCCAAACCGGCATAAAGATGGAAGCCAAAGAGGGTAAAAGCGAATCACCGGTCGTTGAATATTACGATTATATGTTATAAGTGTATTGATTTTTGTGATTGCATGGGGTGGGTTTGATGAAAGGAGGAAGTTATCGTTATATGTGTAGCGATTTTTACCGTGATCTGTTATATATTGTAGCGGCTTTTACCGTGATCTGTTATAAGGGCTTCGGCCATGATATGTTGATGAGTAGCATGACTGCCATCTTGGCGTGTAGCGGTGTGGGTTGATTGTAGAAATCCCCAATGGTGTGAGCGATTGGTGCGGGCATGTAGCGGATGGAAACCTAGGCAAATGGGTTGGGCCTTGCATATTATTTGTTATATATGTACATGAATTTATTATTCTATTTTTATGGGTTAAGGCCCAAATCTAATGGTGCATGAGGGTTGCACAATTGAGTCTCATGACTCAACCAATTAATTAACATTTCGGTAGCATTTAGTGCATCGGACCGGCCGGAGAGGGCGCAAGGTGGCCATGCAAAAGAATATGTAGATCCGCAAAAAGACTCAAGTTAATTATTTTTATATTATGTTTTATTTAATGGATTTTAAACCTCGTTGTAATAAGGCCATGGCCACTAGTTTATATCTTGTTTTATTATGGGACAAATTATTTTTAGTTATTCAAACATTTATTTTAATTAAACTAAGGCATGTAATTAAGTTTGGGTTTTATTCATAAAGGCATATTTTATATAAATTACATTTGGGCTTTCTGACAACACGATTTGTTTTACAAAAATTTTTTTAGTGACATACCAGATCCGGTCGTGGTGTTTGGGCTGGGTTTGGAGTGTTACAGCACAAAGCAACGATCACAAAAACATAGAAATTATCAAAAATGGATCAAAAACTAACCTCAAATTCAAGCTTACAATTGCCGAAACCTAGCTCAACTTCTTCTTTTTCCTTTCTTCAATATTCAGCACTCATAAAAAGATGATAACTATCATCTTTCCTTTGTTTCTTTTATTATTATTGATTTTAATACTAATTTACCATATTATCCTTATAAAAAAAATATTTATAACCTATATTCACAAGGCTATTAATGACTTTTAGTCATCCACTAACTAATTATTGGTTCATTTGCTTCTTAAGACCTCCCTTTTATAGAGTCACAACACATAAGCACTTATAATTCAGCACATAGCTTTTACTCTATACGCGATTAAGTCCCTTCTCTTAATTTGCATTAAAACGATCAAATCATCACACATAATTTTCACACAGGCTATGTCACATATCCTTCACACAAAAAATATCATTAAAATATTTTTACGACCTCGAATTTGTGGCCTTGAACCACTATTCCGACCAGGGTCTAAACCGGGCTATTACAACTCTCCCCCCTTAGGGATTTTCGTCCCCAAAAATCTTACCAGTGAATAATTGTGAATGTTGCTCTCTCATAACGTTCTCAGGCTCCCACGTAGCCTCTTCAATTCCATGTTTGTGCCACAATACCTTCACTAAGGAAATTCTTTTGTTTCTCAACTCTTTGGTCTCTCGTGCCAAAATTCGGATCGGTTTTTCACTATATGACAAATCTGACTGAATCTCAACCTCAGTAGGAGCAATCACATGAGACGGATCTGATCTGTACCATCGAAGCATTGACACATGAAACATATTGTGGATCTTTTCTAACTCTGATGGCAATCTCAATCTATAAGCAACCGGCCCAACTCGTTCAATAATCTCATACGGTCCGATGAACCTCGGACTCAACTTGCCCTTTCTGCCAAATCAAAGTATTTTCTTCCACGGAGATACTTTCAGAATCACTTTATCACCAATCTCAAATTCAATATCCTTTCGTTTCAAATCTGTATAAGACTTCTGACGATCTGAGGCTGCTTTCAAATTGTCACGAATTACTTTCACTTTTTGCTCAGTCTCTTTTATAAGATCAACCCCGTGAATCTTGTTCTCACTCAGCTCGGTCCAATACAATGGAGTTCGACACTTTCAACCGTAAAGAGCCTCATATGGTGCCATTTTAATGCTAGATTGAAAACTGTTGTTACACGCAAACTCAATCAATGATTAATGTTTTTCCCACGTACTTTTAAATTCAAGTATACAACATCTCAGCATGTCTTCGAGAATATGAATGATTCACTTGGATTGACCATCCGTTTGCGGATGAAAAGCAGTACTAAAATGCAATCTCGTGCCTAAAGCATCTTGTAATTTCTTCCAAAATCGTGAGGTAAATCTTGGATCTCTGTCAAACACTATAGATAACGGTACTCTGTGCAATCTCACAATCTCGTCGATATACAATTCAACCAACTTATCTAAAGAATAATTGGTTCTCACCGGAATGAAATGAGCTGATTTCGTCTATCTATCAACTATCACCAAGATTGCTTCTTTCTTGTTCAGAGATAAGGGCAAACCCGACACAAAGTCCATGGTAATTCTCTCCCATTTCCACTCGGGAATCATAATTGGTTGCAATAAACCGGACGGAAATTGATGTTTAGCCTTAACTTGCTGACAAACTAAACATTTCGACACAAAGTCAAAAATATCTCTCTTCATACCATGCCACCAGTAGAATTGTTTCAAATCATTATACATTTTCGTACTCCCCGGATGCACAGTCAAATGACTATTGTGAGCTTCGGTCAAAATCATTTGAATCAGCTCTGAATTTCTAGGAACACAGATCCAGTCTCTAAATCTCAAACAATCATCACTATCAACTCAAAATTCTAATTCAAATTATTCGAATATTGAATTCTTTTGCTAACAACTCATTATCAATTTTACGAGCATCACAAATCTGCTTTGTAAAAATAACGGTTTTACTTTCAATTCAACTACAACCGCATCATCATCACAGATCCATTTGATTACTCATAGCTACTTAAGGTATATAACGATTTTTGACTCAAAGCATCACCACAACATTAGCTTTACCGGGTGGTAATCTATCACAAGTTCATAGTCTTTCAACAATTCTAACCATCTTCTCAGCCATGAGTTCAAATCTTTCTGAGTCATCAAATACTTTAAACTCTTATGATCAGTATAAATATGTCATTTTTCACCAAATAAATAGTGACGCCAAATCTTCAATGCGAATACAATCGCAGCCAACTCAATATCATGCGTTGGATAATTCTTTTCATGTGGTTTTAATTGTCTCGAAGGATAAGCGAAGAATTTTCCTTCTTGTATCAGCACACAGCCCAAACCATTCAACGATGCATTACTGTAAACTATGAATTCTTTGCCTAATTCGGGTTGAATCAATGGTGCTTCTGTAACAACACTTTCAACTGTTCAAAACTCTGTTGACACTTTTCTGACCACTCAAATCTAACATCCTTCTGTAACAACTTTGTCAAAGGAGTCGCAATCATCGAGAAGCCTTTCACAATCGTTTATAATATCGTGCTAGTCCCAAAAAAATATGGACTTTAGACACATTTCTCGGAGGCTTCCATTCCAAAATAGCAGAGATTTTATGCGGATCGAATCGTATCCCAGCAGCGGATACAATATGCCCTAGAAAACTAACCTCAGGCAACCAAAATTCACACTTGCTAAACTTTGCATACAACTATTTCTTACGCAGAGTTTGTAGCTCAATTCTCAAATGCTTGGCATGTTGCGTTTAATCACTCGAATAAATCAAAATATCATCAATGAATACCACCACGAAGCAATCCAAATATGATCTAAATATCCGATTTATCAAATTCATAAACACTGCAGGGGCATTTGTTAGTCCAAAAGGCATCACTAAGAATTCATAATGTCCATACCTCGTTCTGAATGCAGTTTTTGGCACATCGAATTCTTTAACTCTCAACTGATAGTAGCCCGATCTCAAATCTATCTTAGAAAATACTGTAGCTCCTCTTAGATGATCAAACAAATCATCGATCCAAGGTAACGGATATTTGTTCTTTATCGTCACTTTGTTCAATTGTCGATAATCAATACACATTCTCATAGTTCCATCTTTCTTTTTCACAAATAATATAGGAGCTCCCCAGGGTGAAAAACTAGGTCATGCAAATCCTCTGTCGGTCAATTCTTGCAATTGGGATTTCAACTCTTTCAATTATGTTGGTGCCATTCTGTATGGAGCTATCGAAATAGGAGTAGTTCCCGGCACTAACTCAATACCAAATTCAACTTCTCTAATCGGAGGTAACCCCGGTAACTCTTCTGGAAACACATCTGGAAACTCACATATCACAGGCACATATTCAACTTTCTTTTCCGACACTTTTATATCAATCACGTACGCCAAATAGGCTTCATAGACCTTTCTCACATATTTTATAGCTTTCATCACAGATACAACAGCTGGTAGCAACATCCTCAATTCGAACTATCTCACCATTCTGACTCTTCAATTAACATTCTTTCTCTTACAATTCACAATGACATTATGCAAAGTAAGCCAGTCTATTCCTAGAATTATGTCCAATTTGTCAAATGGTAGCAACATCAAATTGACCGGAAACATAAATCACGAAACATCAACGGCAATTCTTGCACACCTTATCCACCAAAACACACTTGCCTAAGGGGTTCGATACTCTAATCACAAATTCAGTAGACTCAATAGGTAGAGTCTTATTTAATACTAAATTCATACACACATAAGAATAAGTCGATCCTGGATCTATCAATGCAATGACATCAGTATCAAATAAAGTGAAAGTACCGGTGATGACGTCTGAAGATGATGCTTCCTCTCGTGCACGTATAGCATAGGCTCGGGCAGGTGCTCTTGCTTCTGACCTACAGCTGTATCAGTCATTCCTCTCTGACTTTCATTCACATTTTTTATGCTCCTGGTGGTCTACTTCTAGCCGTTACATTACTTGGTCTTTCGTTCTGAACATTTTCTTCTTCAACTATTTTTGGGTAATCTCGAATAAAATGATCTCGGAATCCACACTTATAGCATGTTCTATTGTTATACCTTCCCCAGCATTCTCCCAGATGTCGTCTCCTATATTGTTTACATTCGAGCTTGTTGTTCTTAACACTGCCCACACTTGACTCATTCGGAGCTTGAATTCATAAACCAGTACTCTGTCTTGAACGATCTCTATTAGGATGACCAAATGAAGCATTTGAGCGATTCTTGGCATCTCTATATCTCTTTGCGAAAATTGAAAAATTTATTCATTGATCTCTTTCTTTCATCTCAAGCCTCAGAATTAGCTTTCTTCTTTTCTTTACTGAGTTCCTCAGCTTTGCATGCTCTCTCCACAAGTACAACAAATTCATTTATATCCAGTATCCCAACCAACAACTTTATGTCCTCATTCAATCCCTTTACGAAATGTTTGCACATAGTAGCTTCTGTAGAAACACACTCTCTAGCATATTGACTCAATCACACGAATTCTCGTTCATACTCAACAACAGACAAACGGCCTTGTTTCAGCTCTAAAAACTCCTTACGTTTCTGATCAATGAAGCATTGGCTGATATACTTCTTTCTAAACTCGACTTGAAAGAAATCCCAGGTGATTCTCTCTCTCAAAACCATAGATATCAATGTGTCTCAACAAGAAAATTGCACACTTAATGCACTCATCAGGGTTTAGCGACATTTCATCAAATACTCGAAGGGTATTCTCAAGCCAAAACTCAGCTCGCTCAGCATCATCATCAGCTGTGGCCCTAAACTCTTCGGCCCCATACTTTCAAATCTTGTCTATAGGTGGTTTATTCAATCTGATCGGATCTATAACTTGTGGCTGTGGTACTTACGGGGTGGAGGTTGTGGAGTAGTCAATTTGTTCTAACAAATTTTGAAAGCCATTCACTCATCATACGGAAGAAGGCTTGCTTAGCCTCACCTTCCTCACCACTACCATTTGGCCTTGATGTGGCCGGCACTGTCCCTTGAGCGGGAGCAGGCGCATTACTCTCTACATCGTCAGCAACTGCTCAATCGGGATCCATTACTATATTAAAATACATTTCAATTGTCAGATTTCATCACACTATCGTAATTTCACAATATGGCATGTATAGCTAGACTCACACGCACTACGTTAGTTCGAGAATCGACTAAATCGTAGCTCTGATACCAATAAAATTGTAACACCCCTAACCCGAAGCCACGAGAATAAGATTAAGGGGTATTACCAATCAATAAAAACATTTAACCTCTAAATGTCGACACAAAGTCAATCATCATCAAACACATTCATATACACTCATAGTGTCCCTTAAACGAGTCATCAAGACCCTAAACACGCTTATAAATCGAGTCGAGACTAAACTAAAACACATATAAAATTTCATGAAAATTTGAAACTTTTCTAGAATACAGGGGAGACACGCCCGTCGGGGTAGGCCGTGCCTCTCCCATGGCTACATGACACACTCGTGTGACCTCATCGTGGTTACATACTGCTAAAATCAACTCGGCTAGCAAGCACCCGTGTACTAAGGATGTGTCCTATAAGGTCATATACTGCCATTTCTTGCACAACTTTGTAAACGCACGCCTGCCATGGCGTGTCTTGATTTAAGCCACATTCGCCAATTTACCCACGGTCTGAGGCACGCCCGTGTGCCCCAACCGTGTGACATTATAAGCCATTTTTGCAAGGCCAACATGCCACCCACTTAGGGTCAAACCTACAAGCCAATCAACCAAACATCTCATGCACATATTGCCATCTAAAAGCATACCAATTTAGCAATTTAAAACATGCAATCAATACCAACTCTAATTATACCCAATTCAATACCAATACTTGTATTTATCAACACAAAGTTACCACTCAATAGCAATTCATCAATCTACAAATCATGCCAAAAGATGTATCATATATATATACCACATTCATTCATGCCAAACCTATCACATATCTAGCCATATCTCATGGCTAATTACAATTCTCAAACTTGATTCAATTAACTAGCCTATACATGTCATATTCCAGCTATATACATCTTTTTAAAAGTACCAAAATAGAATGCCGATAGTGTGATTGAGAAGCTAACGATTCCAGATCCGAGCTAGCTTTACTGACACTACAAGGCAGAGAAACAAAACACACAGTAAGCTTTCCAAAGCTTAGTAAGTTCGATATACAATACAATTATCATATCAAATTAAATCAATGCATAAATAAACAATCACTTAGATCTATTATCTCATATTCATGCCTTCTCATCCATAGCCACAATGCTCATTTCCTCAATCAAAACTTAATTTTACTCATCAACCACAAAGGTTCAATACGTACCTTAACCACACAAAGCTATTAAATCTCCAAGCTATTCAATGCTCGATATTATTTACCGATCATTCTTTAATTTAATCACACACTCAGTGCCACATACTTATTTGACGCATAATTGTTATCGCACACTTAGTGCCTATTCTTTTAACCAACTCATCTCGGCATCGCACACACAGTGCCACAGTAATAATCCAAAGCTTTCATAACATCGCACACACACTGCCACAACAATAAACCAAAGCTTTCATCAATCGCACACACAATGCCATTCATTTCTATCTTGATTTCACTTTCGCACACTTAGTGCCATTAAATTAAAATCGTGCACATAGTAACTCATTTTCATATACATAAACATATTCATTTCATATCGATAAAATATATCTCAAATATATGTATTACATCCGAACTTACTTCAGACGTCGAAATACCAAAACGATCGATTTAATCGAGCACTTTGTCTTTGCCTCGATCTCGATCCGAACCTCTAAGTTCTTGGTCTATACACATTTAAATTCAATCCATTCAATCATCAATTTAATCATTTTAGTCCAAACACACATATTTAGGGCATTTTACAAATTAGCCCTCACATTTTCACATTTTGACACTTTAGTCCCTATCTCAAAAATCATCAAATTCACCAAATTCCACCTAGCACAAGCTTAACCGAATTTTACTAATGCCCATACAAACCCACACATTTCATTTATTTCACATTTTAGTCCCTCAATATACACTTTTCACAATTTAGCCCAAAATGCTCTATTTTATCAAAAATCCAAAGATAAAATATGTTAAAATAACACTAAGTCTTCATATTTCACCAATTAACATCACAAAGCTTAATATATCAACAATGGCATAACTCACAAACATCATTAATTCATGAAATTACAACATGGGTTAGCTAGAGCACAAAGCAACGATCACCAAAACGTAGAAATGATCAAAAATAGATCAAAAACTAACCTCAACTTCTTCTTTTTCCTTTCTTCAATATTTGGCACTCATAAAAAGATGATAACTATCATCTTCCCTTTGTTTCTTTTATTATTATTGATTTTAATACTAATTTACCATAGTGTCCTTATAAAAAAATTATTTATAACCTATATTCACAAGGCTATTAATGACTTTTAGTCATCCACTAACTAATTATTGGTTCATTTGCTTCTTAAGACCTCCCTTTTATAGAGCCACAACACATAAGCACTTATAATTCAGCACATAGCTTTTACTCTATACGCGATTAAGTCCTTTCTCTTAATTTGGCATTAAAACGATCAAATCATCACACAGAATTTTCACACAGGCTATGTCACATATCCTTCACATAGAAAATATCATTAAAATATTTTTATGACATCTGATTTGTGGTCTCGAACCACTGTTCCGACTAGGGTCTAAACTGGGCTATTACATGGCCGATCACACTCCCGTGTGTGAGACCGTTGGAGCTTGCTGACTTCATTTCAACTTCAACACCAGGGGACACACGGTCATGTATCTTAACCATGTGTCACACACGATTGAGACACACGTTCGTGTCTCTGCCCGTGTGGACAAAAATAGGCTATTTACCAAGCCATTTTGCCACCCATTTTGCACATACCTAAACCAACCCAAATGGTACCAAATCATAGCATAAACAACATTCAATTCAGCCACATTCAAGGCTAATTCATACCAATTTCAATACCAATATTCAACATGCTTATAACTCAAGTTTAAACTAAAACCTACTCAAATACATATAGCATACCCCATTTTTGTACCAATTCACAAGCATGATACCAATTCCACAACTTCATAATATGGTTATTCACATATCCATCCAAAGAACTCAAATATCAACATATATGCATATTATGGCCAAATTCACTAAATTAAGCTAACTCTCATGGCTATATTTGCAACCCAAAATATAGACATTTACATTGTTAATTCATTTGGCTAACATCATTACCAAAACATAATCAACAAGTTTCAAATACCTATTCATGCCATATACTCAAAACATAGTTTCAAAAGTACCAAAGAGTCAGTGGATAGTGCGCTGAAGTCTCCGACGATCCCCGAATCTGAGCTAGCTTTGAAATCACTATAAAACATGGAAAAACAACAAAGTAAGCTATATATAGCTTAGTAAGCTCGTATGTTAACAATGAGAAACTAACATCATTCATTAAAAATTCATATAATGGAAAACAATGAACAACAATTCTATTAAATTTCAAGCTATCAAATGATCATTCATATACTTACCAAGAAACTTATCAATTTCATAGTTTTCAATATTCAATTCATTTCTGTACGTACATGTATCATCTCGTACTAATCTCATACTCAATCATATCCTTCATTTACCCATTGAACCATTAGGAATAAAAGTCGGATACTCAAGGTCTCACTCGATAAGTACTTATACCATGGCCTGTAGCCAAATCAAGGTAACTTATCCGAAATTCTAATATCATGGCCCAAAGCCAAATCAGCCGATATTCATGGCACATGGCCAAATCGTTTCATCTCACACACATAGTGCTAAATCATGGCCCGAAGCCAACTTTAGTATACCTAATGACATGTCACTAGCATCCTAAACTATTCATAAGGTTCAATCGGGTTTCCAACTGTCGAATCTTCATCGAATCATTTTGGAACTCATATGTAATCTCATAAACACAATTCATGCTATATCAAAGCATATAAAATACATTTAAAATGAATTCATAACATACGAACTTACCTCGGATGTTAAAATGCGATGAATCGAGTCTATTAGTCGATAACTTTATCTTTTCCCCGATCCAAGTTTGTATTTCACTTTTCTTAATCTAAATATATTAAAAATTAACTTATTTAATTATCTATTCATTCAATTTAGTCCAATACACTCTTTAAGTCACATTTACACTTTTTCCCCTAAACTTTCACATTTTTTACAATTTAGTCCTTATTTCATAAAATCACAAATTCATGCAATTTAGTCACCACCCATGCTAGCTAAATTTATAGTACTCATATTAGCCCATATTTCTCATTTATTTCACATTTTAACCACTAAGTTTACACATTTCTCAATTTAATCCCTATTTTACATTTTCACTAAAAATCACTTAACAAAACTTACTTAACTATCAATAACTATTCAAAATCTATCATCAAACTTTAAAAATAATAGATATTCATCAATGGCATCATTCAAAATCTTTAACAATTTTGCAAAATAGTCCATGGTCTAGCTAGTATTAGATGTAACGATCACAAAAACATAGAAATCATTAAAAACGGGACAAAATACATATCGAATTGTAAAGATTTAAGATGGCGAACCCTAGCTTAGAAGAACATGTATTTTTGATGGTGGTTTCATGAAATGAAGAAGATGAATGGTTTTGCTAATTTTAATTATCATTTAATACATAATTTACCAAATTAACCTTGGTTTAAAACATTAATATTCACTTGTTTTATGTTCATAAGAGTGCACTTACTCTAAGGATGGTCTAATTACAACATAAGGAACTTTACTTTAGGGTTTTATAGCTATTTAATACCTTTATCTATTAGAACTCAAGTTTTATGCTTTACGCAATTTAGTCCTTTTCTCAAATTGACCAATTAAATGATAAAATTTCTTAACGAAATTTTCACACAATCATTGTAATAGCCTAATTTAGAACCTAATCAAAATAGTGGTTTCGAGACCACAAATATGAGGTCGATAAAATATTTTAATGTTATTTTCTGTGTTTACAGTATGTGATTGAGCATGTGTGAAAATTCTGTGTGAAAATTTTATCGATTGTGTGTCAAATTATGAATAAGGACTTAATCGAGTAAAATGTAAAAGCTGTGTGTTGATTGTTAAAGTGCTAAATTGACATTGTTTATCAAAGGAGAGGTCCTTATGTTGATATTACACCATTAAATAATTAATGGATGATAATGGCATGTCAATTGGTGTTATTATTAAAATTCATTAAGGGTAAAATGGTAAAATTCCAATTATGTTAATATAAAATAAAACAAAAAATTTTGATGGCCAATTTATCATCTTTTTCCACTAAAATAAGAAAATAAGAAGAGAGTTTGAGGCTTTTTGATTTTCGGCACTAGTGAGCTTCAATTAGTAAGTGTTTTGTGTTCGGTTTTTGATAATTTTTACGTTTTTGTGATCGTTGCTTAGTGTACTATCAAACCCATGCTTAAATTTTAGAAGTTGATGGTGATTTTGAGATGTGCCATTGATGAATATGTGAGCTTTGTGTTGTTAGTTGGTGGAATATGAAAGCTTAGTGTTGGGTTAACATAGTTTGTATTTGAATTTTTAGTGAAATTGAGTAATTTGGGCTAAATTGTGAAAATGAGAAATTAGAGGACTAAAATGTGAAATAAATGAAATGTGTGGACTTGTATTATCATAGTGAATATTCGGCTAAGCATGGGTGATATGAAATTTTGTATATTTGATGATTTTATGAAATAGGGACTAAAGTGTTAAAATGTGAAAATGTAAGGGCTATTTTGTAAAATACCCTAAATATGTGTGTGTGGACTAAATTGAATGAATTGGTGATTGAATGAGCTAAATTTAAATGTGTATAGACCAAGAAAGGAGAGGTTCGGAATCGAGATCGAGGCAAAGACAAAGTGCTCAATTAATCGACCGTTTCTGTATTTTGACGTTTGAAGTAAGTTCGGATATAGTACAAGTTGTTAATTTAATTTCTATGTGATGTGAATTGAATGAAGATATTGAATTAGAAATATAATGAATGAAATTGAGTAATGAGGCACTAAGTATGCGTAATTGAATTGAGACAGAGTTGATTAGCACTGTGTGTGCGAAACGATAGAAGCTTCGGCTTATTGATTTGGCATTGTGTGTGCGATACCGACATAAGTTCAGTTTAACGTATTGGAACTAAGTGTACGATGACAATTATGTTTCGACTATGAGATTGACACTAAGTGTGCGAATAAATCAAAAGAATAGCAAAGGTTGACTGAAATGTAAAGTCGGATGATTGAGTAGCATGGTTGGTGAGTAACTATGTGTTGGCAAAGGTATGTATGATACCTATGTGGTTGGTGAATTTGAAAGTAGATTAATGGAATGCTATGAGAGTATTTGGATATAGTTGAGTTTGTGTATCATTGACAAATTATCTATGTGATGGTTCAATTTGTACATTGATTTGATTCAATGAATTAATTGTATTATATTACGAACTTACTAAGCTTTGAAAGCTTACTGTATGATTTGTTTCTCTATTTTACAGTGTCAGTAAAGCTAGCTCAGATCCAAGAATTTTCAGCATCTCTATCACACTATCAGCTATCTACTTTGGGTACTTTTGAAAGATGTACATAGTTGGTATATGGTATGTATAAACTAGTTGATATGGCATGTTTTGAAATGCTTAATCCTTGCCATGTGATTTGGCTTGGAAGTGGAATGATGTAGGTATTAAGTGTGAGCTTTGTAAATGATGAATGTGGTGTGAAGTAGTGAGTGATAAATATAGTATGTTTCATGCTTGAATTGGTTGTTGAGTAATGAGGTTGAAATGTGGAAGTTATGATATGAATTGCATGATGCTAGTTTTGCATGATTTAGGATGTGAAATTAGTAATTTGGATGGACTTATTTGTGTTGATTTTGAGTATGGAAATAGATGATGTTGTTGATGCTTAATCGGTGTATGAAATGGTATGTTTGGGTGCATTTTGAGGTATGAAATGGTATTGCTTTGAAGCTTGTAGGTGTACCTAAGTGTGGGTGGCAAGTTTGGCCTTGAAAATGGCCTATAATTGTCCACACGGTTAAGCACACAGGCGTGTGGCTCAACCGTGTTGTTTAAGTTTGACAAGTGAAACAAGTCAGGCTCAACCACAGGCTGGACACACGGACGTGTGACTGGCCTTGTGGTGCAAGTCAGTGTTGACCACGGGTGAGGCACACGGGCGCATCTCAGGCCATGTGGGCAAGTCAGTATGTATGCCCTGTTTTGACACGGCTTAGACACATGGGCGTGTCTAAGGCCGTGGGAGGCACACGGGCGTGTGACCTCTGTAGTTTTGAAAAATGTTTAAATTTTGGAGAATTTTTGTATGTGTTCGGTTTGGTCCCGACCTCTTTTAACACGTGTTTAAGGTCTCGTAGACCTTGGTAAGGGACTAAGTGTTTATATTGTAATATGTTTAAGTGATGATTGACTATGTGTTGTGAAAATGTTATGAAATGTTCGGAAATGATTCATAATTCCTCTTAACCCTAATCCGGCGATGGTTACAGGTTAGGGGTGTTACAATCATATATTCATACTGTAAACATTAAAATAATAATAAAATAAATATTTTGACCTCAGATTTGTGGTCCCGAAACCACTGTTCTAATTTGACCAAAAACGGGCTGTTTCAAGTTTAGTCATGGTACTTTTAGTGGACTGACTCATTGACTAAATAATATTGTAATTAATGGAAGAATAGTTAAAACTTAATTAAAAAATATTTAAGTCCTAATTATTTATGTCTGATCAGTCCCCCTGCTAGCTAAACACAACTCTATATGGATTGCAAATTAGAATCGATATGATAAATAAATGTAAACAACGGATGAGAAATAGATTACATGAAATACAATATGCGATAAATGCATTTTATTGAAAGGAACAATAAATGACTTAGAAATTAATTTGATTTCTTTGAATTGTTATTTAATTAAATAAATGAGTTTAAAGTGAAAATTAAATTAACTAGTCATCGTAGTTTTATGAATATGACAATTAAATTTATTTATACATATATTCTAATAAGGTGAAATTATTATAACTTAGACGAAATTAGAATTGGATTAAGAAAAATAATTTAATTTAATTTATTTATTTATTTAAAATAAATAAATAATATTGTGGGAATAAAAACCTGGTTATCGGGTTGGATAATTAAATGTGCTTTCTTTAATTAAAATTAATTGGAATTCTAGGTTTTCTATTAAAATATTAATTTTCCACTCTCTCTATTCTAGTAGAACTCTGATAAACCTCAATTTATACATATTTTAACCACATGCTTGGCTTATTTTGGATGAATTTTTATTAGATTTGATGAATTCAATGCTCCTAATTCCTTAATTTCATGTTTTACACTCAGGAGAGCTTAGGGAGTCAAAAAGGACGAGAAATGGGTCAAAACGGGACAAAATGGGCCAACCTTAGGAATCAACACGACCTGGGCTATCAAACACGGCCGTGTGTCACGAGCAGAATTGAACACGACCTGGATCAACGTACACGGATAGACCACACGGCCGTGTGATACGAGCAAAAGCCAGCACGATCTAAGGAATCGAGCACGGGCGTGTTACACGAGTGTGTCCCTGCCGTATCAAAGTTTAATTCTATTCAGAATAGCCCACTTGTGGCCCAAGAGAGGTGTTCCAAAGCCTATATAAACACCCTAAGGGCTAACCTAAAAGAGGACGCCAATAGAAGGCGTAAAATACTCAAAGGCAATTTGTCGAGGCATTTCGGTAGAAGGATCTCCATTAAGATTGAAGATCTCCCATCAAGTTCTTTAGAAGTTTTTGGGTTTTCTTATGTTTTGTTGTTTTCCTTATTTTAAGATGTTTCCCCCCATTAGTATGAACTAAATCCCTTAGATACCTAAGGGGATGAAACCTAAGACGGATCTTATCATTATTTGATTTATAAGATAAATTTAGGTTATTGATTCAAGTCGAATGTTATTCAGAGAAACAAAAGTCCCTGATTAAGAGTAGGTCAACACAATTAAGCGGAGTTGATTGCAAATCAGAGAAATTGGCGCTATTTAAAATCATTTGGATTAGAGTCAAATCTAATAAGGGAATCCATAGATCGAGTTAATGCGACAATAAGGGTTTTAATTAGAAAGAAATTTCAATTAATCAACCTAGAGTTAGTTGTTTTTAGACTTGAAAAAGATATTAACATAAATCAGGGATTTCTACGATTAAGTCAAGTGAATAAATCGTATAAATCAAAAGTGATAAGTGAAGTCTAGGTGGATTCTTCCTTAGGTATTACCTTTATCATATAAGTTGTTTAAAGTATTTTCCAAATTCATTCTCTGTCGTGTTTTTAATCAAGTTTTAGTTTAAAAGAAATCACTCCAATCCTTAGGCTAGATAATTAAAAGATAGTAATTACTAGTACTCTTGGTCCTTATGGATACGATATTACCGGTCTCACCATAACTATACTATTGAACGATAGGTTAAGCTTGTTTTATTGTGATCGTAGTTAGTTAGAGACACATCAAGTTTTTGGTGCCGAATTCTGAGGACTAAGATATTAGGAACGCTAAATTTTTATTACTTTAGCCATTCTTATTTTATTTCAATTTCAATTTACTTTTTATTTATTTTATTTCTCTAATTTTTCTTTCTTTGCTTCTGGCAGGAACTTTTAGTTTATGGCTAGAAGGAACCCCTCAGGACCATTACTCTTTGATAGTGATATAGAAGGTACCGCTCACAGAAACTGAAGAGAAATAAGGCAAAGTCTGCAATACATAGAAGAAGAGCAAGAAGATGAAACCAATACTACCGAAGAGATGGTCGACAATAATCCGCTACCTCCTGTGGTTGCCGCAAACCCGATGAATCAAAATCCCGCTCCTCGTACTATGTATGATTATGCTAAACCTAATTTAACAGGAAATGAATCAAGTATTGTTAGACCTGCTATTGCTGCAAATAATTTTGAACTGAAACCTAAAACTATTCAGATGATTCAGCAATTTGTTCAATTTGATGGTTTACAGGATGAGGATCCAAACAATCACTTGGCAAATTTCTAGAATTCTACGACACTTTCAAAATAAATAACGTTTCTGAAGATTCCATTTGCTTTCGGTTGTTTCCCTTCTCGTTGAGGAATAAAGCCAAACAGTGGTCGAACTCGTTACCACGAGATCAATCACTACATCAGAACAAATGACAGAAAAATTTTTACTTAAATATTTTTCGCCGGCTAAAATGGCTAAATTGAGGAATGATATCTCTTCTTTTGTGCAAATGGATCTAGAACCACTTTACGATGCATGGGAGAGATACAAGGATCTACTGAGGAGGTGCCCTCACCATGGGTTACCATTATGGTTACAGGTTTAAACCTTTTACAATGGTGTGAACCCCTCAACCAGGGAGTTTATTAATGCAGCCGTCGGTGGTACACTAAAAAACAAAACACCTGAGGTCGCCTACGAATTCATTGAAGAGATGTCACTGAATAACTATCAGTGGCAAGTTATGAGGCCAACAAAGGCAGCCAGTGTTTTTAACCTCGACTCAGTGGCCATGCTGTCAAACTAGGTAGAACTTTTAAGTAAAAAGATTGATGGCTTATGTGGTTCTTCGCAGGTACATCCAGTGATGTAGTGCGATACGAATGGAGGAAGAATGAACAATACAGAATACCCACCCTACAACCCTGGCGTAGAAAGTGAACAGATGAACTATATGGGTAATAATTCTAGACCTCAAAATAACCCTTATAGTAACACTTATAATCCAAGTTGAAGAAACCACCCAAACTTCTCATGGGATGGTCAACGAAATCAGAGACAACAACCCCCTCTAGACTTTCAACATCAACCTTACCCACAAAAGAAGAAGCTGAACCTTGAGGGGATGCTAACAAAATTTATCGTGGTGTCAGAAACCCGTTTCCAAAACACCAAAACAGCACTCAAAAATCAGCAAGCATCAATTCAAGGGCTCGAGAACCAAATAGGAAAACTTGCTAAGTTAATCTCAGAACGACCACAAGGTAGCTTCCCAAGTAATACCGAACCTAACCCAAGGGAGCAACTCTACGCCATCACAGTGTGCGACGAAAGAAGGGTGGTAGAATCTGAATTTGAACCAAGGCAAGAACCAATTGTAAGTAAAGGTAAGGATGGGTAAGCCATGATACATAGAAACCGGTAAATAAAGAGTATATACCTCTAGTGCCATATCCAAACACAACAAAGAAAGACTGCACAGATGAAAATTTCAGTAAATTTCTTAAACTTCTAAAGAAATTACATATCAACTTATCGTTTATTGAAGCTCTTTCGCAGATGCCCAATTCAAAAAAATTTTTAAAAGAACTTTTGACAAACAAGCGGAAGTTAAATGACGCGTCACATGTGGAGCTAAATGCGATCTGCTCAACTATATTACAGAATAAACTACCTGATAAATTAAAGGATCCAGGGAGTTTTACTATTCCTTGTTTAATTGGTAGTTTAGATGTTAATAATGCTTTAGCTGATTTAAGGGCGAGCATTAATGTCATGCCCTATAAAATGTTTAAGCACTTAGGTCTTGGGAAACCTAAACAAACTAGGATGAGTATTCAACTCGCAGAAAAAACCATTAGAGTTCCTAGGGGAATTGTTGAGGATGTACTTGTATAAATTGATAAATTTATTTTCCCAGTTGACTTTGTTGTTCTAGACATGGATGAGGACAGTGAAACACCTTTAATCTTAGGGCAACCCTTTTTAGCAACTGCTAAAACTAGAATTGATGTTGGTACAGGTGAGCTCACACTTCGTGTAGGTAACTAAACGATCACTCTTTAGGGTCGTGACTCGGTTAGGACATCGAGTAATAAAGGTGAGTACATAAATTCTATTAATAACCCTTCGATTCAACCCTCTTTTCAGGAAGCACCTCAAAAATACACAAATGAGCCACATCCTAGTTCTCGTGCCAACAATGGAATAACTCATGAGGAGTGGAGGCTTCAGATCGATGAATTAGACGAGTAGAGGACACATGCCAAGGAGAAATTAAAAAACACGATGAACCAAAGCAACTTCATGATGAGACTTGTAATATCCAGGATTTAGAGGTTATGCGTTTTAACTCATATTTATGTAGTAGCATGCTTAGTGTGCTGTTTGTGTGTGTTTGGGGACTTTGGAAACCTTGGGGTGTAGGTAGAAACCTTAGGAAAATATTGGACTTTAAACCTTTAAGGGAGAGATAAGGGAGCTAGGCCTTAAGGAAAATTTGCATGTGGGTTATGACACAAGAACTCAGCTAGTAAAGTGGCAAGGGAGGTGCCACTTAGAGCACAGGAGAGTGACGCCTCAAGGAGTGAGAAGGGGGCCTAGGTTCGAGCAGCAAGGGAAGTTTTTTTTTAGAGGTTCTTTTGCTTCAAGGGGAGTGCAGAGTTAGACGACACAGAGACTCTGAATGGATGAGCATTGGACCTGGTCAAGGCACTTAAAAATTCGGTTAAGAAGGGAGATAAGTGTTGACTCATTCAAACTCATTTGAATGAATGGAAAGAGAAGAAATAGGTGGAAAAGAAAGAATCTAATAGAGAGAAGAAGAGTTGGCCGAATGGAGGGGTCTTGGTGTGGTATTTTCGGCCAAGGGGAGGATTGTCTATGCTAGGGGCTTTAGGTGCCGAAATAAGGTGAGTGAGTGGCCATTTTTCCCCCTTTTGAAAACTTTCTTCTCATCTCTACTTTTACCAAATCTTGCACCCTTTTCTTCTCTTTAACCAAAAGCCGAAAGTGAAAGAACCATTTGAGCATCTTCTCCTCATCTTATTTTTTCTTCTTCATTCACTCTCTAAAAGTGAAACCCCGCCTCTCATTCCCACTAGAACCAAAACCATACAAGACCTCAACCTCTTTTCCTTCTTCTCAGATCAATCTTTCATCTTCAAAAGTCAAGAAACCTTTTTCCATTTGCTAAGACCTTAATCGATTTGCTCACTTGTCACTAAATCCGAATCCCACATCTTTTGCCATCACTCTCCATAGTCGATTTCATCTCTACCCCTTTTGAAATCGATTCCTTTTCTATTTCCTTCTCAAAGCCAATCAATCTTCTGTTGTGGCTGAATCTCTCTGTGTTTTCAGCAAAGGTGTTCGATTGTTATCAATATTACGGTAAGGGTTAATTGTCATTTGGTCTCTCCTTCTCTTCCCTTTGGTTAGCCAAAATCAAGGACACTAATCCCTTTTATTCTTTTGGCTGAAACCATGAAAGTGGGTTTCGGGATCTTTGTAGCCGACGATTAGAAAGAGAAGCTCTCGGGATTTGATCGGTTAAGGTAAGGGGAATAATGCCATTCGGCCAAAGGCCATATTTTCTAGTGTTAGTTGATTCTAACTGTGGTGTTGTAGGAAGGGTTCGACAAAGGCAAAAGAGGAGTCTTCGGGATTTGGATCCATTTCGGTATGGATACTCAGTTAAGTTATAGATGTGATTCGTTTAGATTTTTACGTGTCGATTAACTGGGTTTCTGATTAAGTGATATTCGATGGATGCGAGTACCAGTGAAGGAGAGAAAGGGGTAGTTCCTACCCCTAGATTCAAGAAACGTTCGATTTCTGCAGTGAGTGATTGGCCACCGGGTTGTAGGCCATCACCAGAAAGGGATAAGCAAATCACTGTGATCCCTGCAAGCGAAAGTGTTAGTACCAAAAGCGTGGTTCTCAGTATTATCAGGTGTGTAACCCCACACTTTTTCCTGATAGATTAATAATATTAAATATGGGATAACAAGATTATGATTAATCATGGCTAAGGGTACCATTCATTGGTACAGTTCGTTCAGGTACATTATATCTAACCCTTGTTTACAGTGGTTACAATCATTGGTATGAAGGCATGCGTGTTTCCGGTATGGGCTTGGGATAAGCATATAGCATGATACCTGTAATACTATGTATGTTGCATGGGCACGAGGGTTATAATGAAAAGGGGAAGTGTTCCGGTGGTTTTACCACATTATTCGGTGACTCATGTCACAATATTATGATTCGGTGACGTTGTCACATTATCCGGTGGCTATGCCATGTATTAAGGGCGATGAGCAATTGACTGCAACGACTGCCTTCAAGGGTGTATAGCGGATGGAGGGTCGATTTAGTAATCCCCACGGTGTGATTGGCAGGTACGGGTGGTGTGTAGAGGTTGGATATCTAGGTGGGTTCGGGTTGCATCATTGTTTTATGTACATGTGATTTAATATGTTGTGATATGGGCTTATGGCCGATAATGATTCTCGATGGGCTTTGCCCAAAATGTTATAATATAGGCTATAATCGATTGGGAACTGTGTTGGTTGTTACACATTGAGTCTGCATGACTCACCCTTCGGAGCTAACATTTTACAGGTGATACATCGTGCAATGGACCGGGTCGACAGGGACTATGTGGTGGTCATGCTCAGCAAAATTTTGGGTTTTCATATAATGGAACACTTATCGTTTTCTTTAGTATGTTTTCTTTTGGGATTTATTTTGGTTTTAAGATGTAATAAGGCTATTACTTAATCGCTTAATTTTGTGTATTAAATTTTATTTCCATCGATAAACAACAAACAAGTAATTAAATATTTTCTTAAAGAAACTTCAAATGTTTTATCACCTACTCAACTTACGTTTTCAACCTAATGAGCTATAGAATCGAGCAAATCTTTTAATTTTGAGATATAAAGTAAGCGTTTTAATGAAATGCAAACTTGAACGGTATCTTGGTTTTCAACTCGATAAAGATACAAACCTGTTTTTATTAAAATCATCATATTTCATAAGAAGATGAAACGAGATAAAGCTAAGTTTTCTTAAGGAACATGTCAGATCCGGTCGGGACTTATGGGCTGGGTTTGGGGTGTTTCAATTTGGTATCAAAGCCAGGTTCAAAACTCGGCTTTGAGGGTTTTGGGCCCCAAATATTTTCCAAAGATGGGCTTTTCTAAACCATGGATTTCTATAAACAAATTTAGGTTTATTCTAGCATGGCACCTATGTCTCCGGCCCGAAGTCCACCAGGTAAGTACCCCTAATCATTGTGTGATTTGTATGTGGGTATTTCGGGATCGTAGATTAGTAGATTAGGAGCTATTGAACTCTAGGATTAGCTTACTCCAACACAAAATTACATAAGACTTAATTTATTTCACCAAACCCAGGAATAAGTCGTGGAGTTCGTGTGGTAACAAACATGTGCATGTCTAGGCATGGATTCCAATGAGCTTGGTATTTAAGCGATCCTAGCGACTCACCTCCTTTTTCTCGAATCCACCGGTGTGCGGTGATTGTTCACCTCAACCATGAGGACTTGTTAACGGCCAAATCTATAAATAAAACCCGAAAGGGACCAAACACCTGGTTTTGTAAAACAATTAAATTACCCCGATTTGTAAAATTATCAAAATACCCTGATTTGTGAAAATTACTAAAATGCCCCAGCTTATGAAATTACCATACTACCCTCAATTTTACCAAAATATCCTATTTTGCAAAATACCAAAACCCTATTTTGCAAAATTACAATATACCCTCGATTTGAAAAATTACCAAAATACCCTATAGGACAAAGTACGAAAATACCCCGGTGAGGAGCGGACAAAAATGTTCAAAGTGGTAAACGTATGTAGTGGATACTATTGATGAATGAATGTGATTCTCCGAATTAGGGTAGAAGACTTGAAAAACCTTGTAATGATTGAAAGAACTACTACTAAACTTCTTTACATAAAACTTGTTCGTGGGTAATCAGTGGAACAGAAGCTAATGCATAAAATTTCTTAAAGCAGATTAAATCGTGATCATAGACATGAGTTCTAGGGGACGTGGTCATAATGTGCGTAGGCGTGGTAGAGGCAGAATGACCGTATCTGAATCAGTTAGGTCTGGTCAAGGGTCTGAGAATGAGATACCACCACTAACTCACCGTGTTGAGTATCGAGGATCGACGGGGATGATGCTTGATGACGCGGAGATGCTACTGAGTTCTTGAGAGGGTGGTTTGGGCGGTGGAGGTATGAGAGCTCAAAATCATGTCGAGCGACTCAAACCAATGGAGTTGAGGTATTCTGAGGTGTATCTGGTGTGGCACCCAATACTGAGTATTGGTTGGAGGCGACGGAGCCGAATCATGGACGACTTGGATCATTGTAGGAGAAACCAGAAAGGCGATGTCACTACTTCAGGATGACATATACCAGTGGTGGCTCATTGTTAGAGAGGGCACCCAAGTGGACTGGATTGATTGGGAGTATTTCAAGACGATGTTTCAAGGGAAGTACGTAGGAGCAAGTTATGCGGATGCTCAAAGGAAGGCATTCTTAAATCTGGTACAAGGGGGCAAATCCGAGCTGAGTATGAAGCAGAATTCCTTCGTTTGAGCCGATATGCCCGAAAAATTATGTCGACCGATTACGAGCGCTGCGTACGGTTCAAAGATGGGCTTCGAGATGAGTTGAGGGTGTTAATAGCTCCACAGCGAGAGAGGGACTTCGCGGCATTGGTTGAAAAAGCGAAAATAACTAAAGAGGTGAAGCGTACCGAGAGATAGAATCGAGACAGAGGTCAAGGTAAAAATAAGAGGGGTTATGGATCATCAGGGTCATCCGGGAGTTTCCAAAAAAGACCTAGAGTTGATGGGCTGCGAGATCGGCAGGTTATTGTGGGAGGTCAGTATCGTTAGTGTGCTCAATGTGGAAAGATGCACCCGGGAGTGTTGGAAGAAGATAGGGGATGTTTTAAGTGTGGGTCCAAAGACCATGTGATTAGGAACTCATCCATTGGAAGCAGAAGAGTCGACCCGACAAGTCGTGGTTTTAATCGACCGAAGAGGTTGGCAATGACCAACGAGGGTCATGGTCCGGTTGGCGAGGTAATAGTTTTGGTAGAGTCGCGGGACCTGACGAGGTGTTAGTAACACGGAGGTGAGGCAATGGGGTCTAGTGTATGCGTTCGACGGAGGGAGGATGGTGGCGATCGGACGTCATAACCGATACGTTCCTTATAGCTGCCAAGCCTTTCTTTGCTTTAATTTATGTTGGCTCGACCCACTCATATGTTGCATGTAGAATAGCGAAACATTAGGTGTAGCATCCGAACTGCATTAGGGAGATGGTGTAGTGAGCCATTAGGTCAAGCGGTAGTGGTGAATAGGATATTTGAGTGTGCCTCTAGAGATTCAGGGAGTGGTATTTCCTGCCGACTTGATGGAACTACCTTTTGGGAAATTTGATCTCATTCTAGGCATGGATTGGCTAGTGGAACATCAAGCTAAATTGGATTGCGCAGCTAAGCGAATGGAGTTGAGGACTCCAGAAGATGAGATAATTATGATAGGAGAAAGAAAAAACTATTTGTCTAACGTAGTCTCCGCGTTGAAGGCTAATAAGATGGTTCGAAAAGGGTGTAAGGCATTTTTGGCCTTCATTAGTGCTCTGGATGCAAAAGAAGAGGGGGTTAGTGGAGTTAGAACAGTAAGAGAATTCGTGGATGTCTTTTTGGAGGAGCTGCCTGGGTTACCCCCAGACAGGGAGGTGGAGTTCTAATTGATTCTTGCCAGTGCGGCTCTGTGTCAATTACTACGTATAGGATGGCGCCAAAGGAGTTGGTAGAGCTCAAGGCCCAGATCCAAGAGTTACTCGATCGTGGGTTTATCCAACCTAGTGTGTCTTCATGGGGAGCACCGGTCCTATTCGTGAAGAAGAAGGACGGGACTATGCGCATGTGCATAGATTACCGGTAGTTGAATAAGCTGACGATCAAAAATAAGTACCGTTGCCAGGATAGATGACTTGTTCGATCACCTCGAGAAATTGCGGTATTTTCAAAAATAGATCTAAGGTCGGGATATCATCGACTTAAGGTGAAGGCGGATATCCATAAGACGACTTTATGGACTAGATATGGACATTATGAGTTCTTAGTAATGCCATTCGGATTGACGAACGCCCGATTCGTTCATGGATATGATGAGCCGGGTTTTCAACCTACTTGGATCGATTAGTCATTGTGTTTATAGACGACATTCGGTATATTCCAAGTCAGGAAGAGCATGATGCGCATCTCTAGGTAGTATTGCAGGTGTTAAGGGAGAAGAAGTTATATGCCAAGTTTAGCAAGTGCGAATTTTGGTTAAAGGAAGTTGCATTTTTGGGTCATGTGGTGTCTACAGAACGGATAAGGGTGGATCCTCGGAAGATTGAGACAGTGCTAGATTGGAAACCACCTAAGTCTGTGGCAGAGGCTCGCAATTTCTTGGGGTTAGCAGGCTACTACAAGAGATTTGTTGAAGGGTTCTCATCGATAGCAGCACCTTTGACGAAGTTGTTGAGAAAGGAGGTACCTTTCGTGTGTGGCGGATAAGCGGCAGGAGAGTTTTGAGAAGCTTAAGAAGGTATTGACAGAGGCTCCGATTTTGATTTAGCCTGAGGCAGGGAAAGACTTTGCGGTGTATTGTGATGCTTCTCACACAGGATTGGGATGTGTTCTAATGCAAGACAGAAAGGTGGTCTCTTATGCGTCTCAGCAATTAAGGCCACATGAGGTTAACTACCCGACGCATGACCTGGAGTTGGCTGCGATAGTATTCGCTCTAAAAGTGTGGAGGCACTATTTGTATGGAGAAAGGTCAGTGATCTACACAGACCACAAGAGTCTGAAACATTTGTTAACTCAGAAGGAGCTGAATTTGAGACAGCGAAGGTGGGTGGAGTTGTTGAAAGACTACGACTGTTCAATAGAGTATCACCCAGGCAAGGCGAATGTAGTGGCAGATGCCCTAAGTCGGAAAGTGGTGTCAGACCTGAGGGCGATGTTTGCACATCTTAGCCTTTATGATGATAGAAGTTTGCTAGCAGAGTGGTAGGTGAAGCCGACATGGTTAAGTCAGGTAAGAGAAAAATAGTTGGTAGATGGTGAACTAAGTGCTAAGCTACTGCAAGTGCAGAATAGAGAATTGGAAGACTATGGTGTAAACAGCGATGGAGTGCTATGTTTTCGGGGCAAGGTCTGTATGCCAAAGGATGAGGAGTTAAGGCAGAGAATTCTTCAGGAATTGCATAGTAGCCCTTATGCTATGCATCCCGGAGGAAGTAAGTTATCTGAGGATCTACGGGATCGATTTTGGTGGCTTTGGTTTGAAGCGGGAAGTTACAAAATTTGTAGGGAAGTGCTTAATGTGTCAGCAGGTTAAAGCCGAACATCAAGTACCTTCGGGGTTGCTTCAGCCAATAAAGATTCTGCAGTGGAAGTAGGAGAAGATTACAATGGACTTCGTTAGTGGGCTTCCCCTTACGCCTACTAGGAAGGATTCGGTATGGGTGATAGTGGATCGGTTGACAAAGTCTGCACATTTCATACCAGTGTGGGTTGACTATTCTTTGTAGAGGTTGGCAAAGTTGTATGTGGCAGAAATTGTGAGGCTGCACGGTGTGTCGGCGTCGATTATCTCGGATAGGGATCCGAGGTTTACGTCTCGATTTTGAAAAGCACTGCATCAGGTACTGGGCACCAAGTTAGACTTCAGTACGACATTTCATCCGCAGTTGGACGGCTAGTCTGAACAGGTAATTCAAGTGTTAGAGGATATGTTGAGGGGTTCCGTGATAGATTTCAGAGGAAGCTGGGAGGAGTTCTTGCCTTTAGCGGAGTTTGCATACAATAACAGCTATCAAGCAAGTATTCGGATGGCACCGTATGAAGCACTGTATGGACGGAAGTGTCGCACTCCTACATGTTGGACAGAATTAGGGGAACGTCAGGTTTTGGGTCCGAAGATTGTGGTAGAATTGAAAGAAAAGGTTAGAGTGATTCGGGCACGATTGAAGGAGGCGTCTGACAGATAAAAGTCGTATGCAGATCTCAAGCAGAAAGAGATAGAGTTTGCTGTGGGGGATAAGGTGTTTACGAAAGTTTATTGTGGAAAAAGGTGATGAGATTTGGTCGCAAGGAAAGTTAAGTCCCGTGTTTATAGGACCTTATCGATTTTGAAGCAGGTTGGACCAGATGGCGTACCGGTTGGGTGCCTTTGGAATTAAAGCGGATGCATGATGTGTTTCATGTTTGATGCTACTGGCGTTACCGATCGATCCATCGCATGTGGTACCATGGAAGAAGTGGAGTTGAGACGGTTGTCCTACGAGGAAGAGCCGATTCAGATTTTGGAATGGGATGTGAAAGTATTACGTAGGAAATCAGTTCCTCTAGACAAAGTGTTATGGCAGGACCATGGATCAGAAGAAGCTTCATGGGAGCCGGAGGAGGCAATGCGACAGTAATACCCTCACCTATTTTAGCCAGGTAATTTCAAGGCTGAAATTATTTTTAAAGGGGGTAGAACTGTAATATCCAGGATTTAGGGGTTATCGTTTTATCTCATATTTATGTAGTAGCATGCTTAGTGTGCTATTTGTGTGTGTTTGGGGGCTTTGGGAACCTTGGGGTGTAGGTAGAAGCCTTAGGAAAATATTGGACTTTAAACCTTTAAGGGAGAACTAAGGGAGCTAGGCCTTAAGGAAAATTTGCGTGTGGGTTATGACACAAGAACTCAATTTGGTAAAGTGGCAAGGAGGCGCCACTTAGAGCACAGAGAGTGGCGCCTCGGGGAGTGAGAAGAGGCCCTAGGTTCGAGCACAAGGGAAGTTTTTTGGAGGTTCTTTTGTGTCAAGGGAGTGCGAGTTGGACTGACATGAGACTCTAAATGGATGAGCATTGGACTGGTCAAGGCACTTGAAAATTCGGTTAAGAAGGAGATAAGTGTTGACTCATTCAAACTCATTTGAATGAGTGGAAAGAGAAGAAATAGAACGAAAAGAAGGAATCTGATAGAGAGAAGAAGAGTTGGCCGAATGGAGGGTCTTGGTGTGGCATTTTGGCCAAGGGAAGAGTGTCATGCTAGGGGCTTTAGGTGCCGAAATAAGGTGAGTGAGTGGCCATTTTCCCCCTTTTGAAAACTTTCTTCTCATCTCTGCTTTTGCCGAAATCTTGTACCATTTTCTTCTCTTTTGACCAAAAGTGTAACACCCTGAAAATGGGCCTATGCATTTCTTTTGATTATACGAAATGCATGTCTTATGTGTTATGAATGTATTATGAACATTTTTGGAAACTTGGAAACGTAAGAAATGATTTAGAAATGTTAAGTTTCAAAAAGAGGAAAGTGAACATTTTGGAAACTTGGAAATGTTAAGTTAAAAGAGGAAAGTGAACATTTTGGAAACCTGGAAATGTATGGAAATGTTCAGTTTAAAAAGAGGAAACTAAGGCAAGGTGGCCTTAAGAAAATTAATAGGAGGAATTTGACACACAAACAGGCTTGGAAAAGTGGCTTGAAGATATCACTTGAGGCCCAGGTAGGTGGCGCCACATACAAGGGTATTGGGCCTAGGTTCGAGTCACTTGGGGAGCAAATAAAGAGTTTTATTTTGCTACCAAAGAAGCGAGAAGTGGACGGCACTAAGGAACCCAAGGGAAGATTTTATTCTCTTTAAATTTCGTCTAAATAGGAGATAAATAATAGATTTATTTATCATTATTTTTAGAAGATAATTGTTAAGGGATTCTGAGTAGTAATTTCGGCAATAAGAGGGAAAAAAAAAGGGCTACTCATCAATTTTTCTTCCTCCACTTCTCTCTACCAAATTTCTTAGTGCTCTCCTCTCTTCTCTTCTCTTTCATTTGTTAAGCCGAATCTATAGTCCACCATTGCCAAAATTCCCAAGTCTTCTTTTCTTTATTTTGTGGAAACCGAATACCCCAAGAGAACCCTAATGACTTCTCCATTAAATCCTAAAAGCGAAACCTTATCATCTAGTCATCAAGGCCGATTCTTTAAGGGCTTTTAAAAAGTCTTCTGGATTTCTTAAAAGGGTGTATTGTCAACTACAAGAAGGTATCTTTCAGATTTCAAGGATCTAAGGAATTTCGACAACATTAAGGAAGCAAGGATCCAATTCGGGATTTAAGATTTGGAAGGTAAGCACTATGTATATTCGGCTAAAGCCTAGATTAGTATTTAGATCTGTTCTTTAAATATTCAAAATAGTCAAACTAACAAGTTAATAAATCTAAGGATCACCACTACAAGGAAGAAGAAATTCTTTTCCCGAAGGTACACCATAGGCCACGTGTTCCCTAGTTATTCGGTGAGTTTTGGGATTTAAAATCCACAAGGTAAGTATCTATAGCATTCGGCCAAGGCCTGTATTGATACTAAGATCTATTTCTTACATGTTAAAAGCCGAAACTAACCTATGTAGAGATCCAGTGTTTGGCCGAATGCAAGAAGGAATACAACAAGGTTTCAGGACTTGATTCTTAAGTCAATCGGCAACAAGGTAGGTTTTAAGTGTACAAATCCTACTAGGATTTGGTTTTATAGCCGAATAGGCTTTATGCTAACATATTAAGGTTGGCCGAATGTAGGGACTTGAGATCTAAGGCTTTAGATCAGATTTTTGGGGTTCAAGTGAAATTGTTACGCGAATCAGGTGTGTACCCTACCCTAAGTTTTAATATGTTCATGGCTATGTTTTAAATTAAATGTGCATGTTTATAAGAATGTGAATATGGCTAAGGTACCATACTATGGTACAAAGTACTAAGGTACGTTTCCTACTCCTATTAGGAATATGAATATATGTTATTTTTAACATGTGAAAAGTGATAAGAATGTGAATTAAGGCATGATTTTGCATATTGTGTATGAAAAATGGGGCATATGGGTTATATGAAAAGGGGAAGTTAATGTGGTGACCTAAGACCACAAGATCTGAATGTGGTGACCTAAGACCACGAATTCTAAATGTGGTGACCTAAGACCACGAATTTTTATAAGGCGATAAGCACGTCATTGCTGCGCCGATGCCTTCCGATGGTGTGTAGCGGATGGAGGGTTGACTTAGTAGTCCCACGATGTGCGATATGGTATGGGTGGTGTGTAGCGGATGGCATATAGGTTTGGGTTCGGGTTGCATCATATTGTTTAAATGTTTTATGAACATGTATGATATTGTATGCCCGAAATATTAAATTTTAGTGTTGGTTACACATTGAGTCATTGACTCACCCGTTGTGGGATTACTTTTCGGTGACGACCGGTGATGGACCGGCCGACGATGCTTAGTGGAGGCCATGTGAAGTTCAAGTTTCTTTTATTTGGACTATTTTACTTTAAGTATTTTGAATTTAAATTTTGGGAATTATTTGATGTAATAAGGCCTTAGTAGAATTATTTTATTATGTTTTTATTTATTGAGCTTACAAACTTTTACTTATTAAAAGATTAAGTAAATCTATTTTTAAAACAAAGCCCAAACGTTTTGTCACTTAAAGTAAAGGATTTTAATAATGAAATGAACTGCTTTTCATCTCAAGCCCAACCCAAAACAATCTTTCTTCCAAATCACACAAGTTTTTCCTAAGTAACAAAAGAATTTGAAACGGTTTACATTTGGGAACATACCAGATCCGGTCAAGGCTCGTAAGGTGGTTTGGGGTATTTCAGTTTAGTATCGAGCCCGTTTTAAACTCTCGGCCTTGGGTTTAAGGCCCAAAACGTTTTCAAAGTTAAGCCCAAAAAGAATTTTTGTGAATTAAGAGTTTTTCGGCATGGCCCACTAAGTCTCAGACCATTGATCCACCGTAAGGACTTTGACTTCTGAAGTGATTTGAATATGTGAAATGTATGGGCGTTTATGGCAACGTAGAATATGAACTAGGATCTGTTGAACCCTAGGGCTAGTATACCCCAAAAAAAACATAAGACTTAAATGCCTAACTAAACAAACACTGTGGTTAAGTCATTTGAGTGAGGTGTGGTAACCATGGTGCGCATGTCAGGATTGGTTTGGTGGGAGCTTGGTATTTAAGCGGTCAGCGTGACTCACCTCCTCTCCACTCGAATCCTACAGTGCGTAGCCTCGGTTCACCCTAACCAAGAGGAGTTATTCATGGCTAAACCCTAACTAAAACCCGAAGGGACTAGCCAGATTTTTATGGAAACCCTAGTTTTAAAATTTCTAAATTACCTCTTGATTTGAAAAGATTATTTTTATAAATTTTTCTAAAATATTTACGATTTACCAATTTACTAAAATACCCTAGTGGTAAAATTACAAAAAAATACCCTTGGTTTATGGAATTTCAAAATACCCACGATTCTTATCAAAATTTCACTACTTTGCTTAAAGGAACCCTAAATTTACAAAATATCAAAATACCTTGATTATGGGAAGAAAAAAATTTATTTACGAAATTACCCCTACCCTACAAATTCTCGAAATTCCCCCGAGTTACAAAATTACCAGAATGACCCCCGGTCTTCAAAAATTTCTGCAACAACACTGATTTGGAAAACAAATTCTCAGAAACAACCTTCAAGTTTTGTAAATTCCAAAATATCCTTGATTTATTAAGATTTATAAATTTACCCTGGTTTATTACTGAAATACCCCTGAAATTTCAAAATTTTCGAAATACCCTCGGGATTTCAAAAATTTCCAAAATACCGTTATTGACAAAATACCAAGGAACCTAATTTTGACAAATTACGAAAATACCCCTGGGTAGTGGAAAAACAACAACAATGAAAACTACAACATTTCTCTGAATGAACGAAAGTTCATAATTGATTGATGGATGAATGTGAATGTGAATGTGAATCTCTGAATTAGAATGGTGAACTTGAATTGAGACTTTGTTTGATGGAGAGAACCACTATTAAACTCCTTTTCATAAAAGCTGTCATGGATAAACGATTGGAACAAAGAACTAATGCATAAAACTTTTAATCGATTAAATCGCGACGTTAGTAATGAGTTCTAGTGGACGTGGTCGAGGTAGTATCTAAGAAATGTGTTAGTTTTGTTAAGATCGAGTCTGTGACAAAGGCGTAGTGTGATGAGTTAGGATTGAACGATAGTAAGTAATTTCGAGGACGAAATTATTTTTAAGGGGTAGAAGCGTAACACCACGAAAATGGGCCTATGCATTTCTTTTGATTATCTGAAATGGCATGTCTTATGTGTTATGAATGTATTATGAACATTTTGGAAACTTGGAAATGTAACAAACGATTTAGAAATGTTAAGTTTCAAAAAGAGGAAAGTGAACATTTTGGAAACCTGGAAATGTATGGAAATGTTAAGTTTAAAAGAGGAAACTAAGGTAAGGTGGCCTTAAGAAAATTAATAGGAGGAATTTGACACACAACAGGGCTTGGAAAAGTGGCTGAAGATATCACTTGAGGCCTGGTAGGTGACGCCACATACAAGGGTATTGGGCCTAGGTTCGAGTCACTTGGGAGTAAATAAAAGAGTTTTATTTTTGCTACAAAAGAGCGGAAGTGGACGGCACTAAGGAACCCAAGGGAAGATTTTTATTCTCTTTAAATTTTGTCTAAATAGGAGATAAATAATAGATTTATTTATCATTATTTTTAGGAGATAATTATTGGATTAATTCTTTTAATAAAGTGATAATTCAAAGGATAAAGTTATCAAAATAGAAGAGTGGTGGCCAATTAATGGATTCTGAGTAGTAATTTCGGCAATAAGAGGAAAAAAAAGGGCTACTCATCAATTTTTCTTCCTCCACTTCTCCCTACCGAATTTCTTAGTGCTCTCCTTTCTTCTCTTCTCTTTCATTTGTTAAGCCGAATCTATAGTCCACCATTGCCAAAATTCCCAAGTATTCTTTTCTTTATTTTTGTGGAAACCGAATACCCCAAGAGAACCCCTAGCCGACTTCTCCAATAAATCCTAAAAACTGAAACCTTATCATCTAGTCATCAAGGCCGATTCTTTAAGGGGCTTTTAACAAGGGTGCTGCCGATTTCTTAAAAGGGGCGTATTCGAGATTTAAGAATTGTCAACTACAAGAAGGTATCTTTCGGGATTTCAAGGATCTAAGGAATTTCGACAGCATTAAGGAAGCAAGGATCCAATTCGGGATTTAAGATTTGGAAGGTAAGCACCTATGTATATTCGCTAAAGCCTAGATTAGTATTTAGATCTCGTTATTTAAATATTCAAAATAGCAAAACTAACAAGTTAATAAATCTAAGGATCGATCGACTACAAGGAAGAAGAAATTCTTTTCAGAAGGTACACCATAGGCCACGTGTTCCCTACTTATTCTATGAGTTTGGGATTTAAAATCCACAAGGTAAGTATCTATAGCATTCGCCAAGGCCCGTATTGATACTAAGATTTATTTCTTACATGTTAAAAAGCCAAAACTAACCTATGTAGAGATCCAGTGTTTGGCCGAATGCAAGAAGGAATACAACAAGGTTTCGGGACTTGATTCTTAAGTCAATCGGCAGGTAGGTTTTAAGTGTACAAATCCTACTAGGATTTGGGTTTATAGCCGAATAGGCTTTATGCTAACATATTAAGGTTGACTGAAGATCATATTTTCGGGGTTCAAGTGAAATTGTTAAGCGAATCAGGTGTGTACCCTACCCTAAGTTTTAATATGTTCATGGCTATGTTTTAAATTAAATGTGCATGTTTATAAGAATGTGAATATGGCTAAGGTACCATACTATGGTACAAAGTACTAAGGTACGTTTCCTACCCCTACTAGGAATATGAATATATGTTATTTTTAACATGTGAAAAGTGATAAGAATGTGAATTAAGGCATGATTTTGCATATTGTGTATGAAAAAATGGGGGCATATGGGTTATATGAAAAGGGAAGTTAATGTGGTGACCTAAGACCACGAGATCCGAATGTGGTGACCTAAGACCACGAATTCTAAATGTGGTGACCTAAGACCACAAATTTTATAAGGGCGATGAGCACGTTAACTGCAATGATCGCCTTCGATGGTGTGTAGCGGATGGAGGTTGACTTAGTAGTCCCTACTTGCGAGCGTGATGGTGCAGGTGGTGTGTAGCGGATGGCATATAGGTTTGGGTTCGGGTTGCATCATATTGTTTAAATGTTTTATGAACATGTATGATATTGTATGCCCGAAATATTAAATTTTAGTGTTGGTTACACATTGAGTCTGTTGACTCACCCCGTTAGTGGGATTACTTTTCAGTGACGACTAGTGATGGACCGGCCGGATGCTTAGTGCGAGCCATGTGAAGTTCAAGTTTCTTTTATTTGGACTATTTTACTTTAAGTATTTTGAATTTAAATTTTGGGAATTATTTGATGTAATAAGGCCTTAGTAGAATTATTTTATTCTGCTTTTTATTTATTGAGCTTACAAACTTTTACTTATTAAAAGATTAAGTAAATCTATTTTTAAAACAAAGCCCAAACGTTTTGTCACTTAAAGTAAAGGATTTTTAATAATGAAATGAACCTGTTTTCATCTTAAGCCCAACCCAAAACGATCTTTCTTCCAAATCACGCAAGTTTTTCCTAAGTAACAAAAGAATTTGAAACAGTTTACATCGGGGAACATACCAGATCCGGTCAAGGCTCGTGGGCCGAGTTTGGGGTGTTTAAGTTTGGTATCAGAGCCCAATTTTAAACTCTCGGTCTTGGGTTTAAGGCCCAAAACATTTTCAAAGTTAAGCCCAAAAATAATTTTTGTGAATTAAGCAGGTTTTTCTGGCATGGCCCACTAAGTCTCCAACCCGCAGTCCACTAGGTAAGCACTTTTGACTTCTGAAGTGATTTGAATATGTGAAATGTATGGGCTTTTATGGCAACGTAGAATAGTGAACTAGGATCTGTTGAACCCTAGGACTAGTATACCCCAACAAAAACATAAAACTTAAATGCCTAACTAAACAAACACGTGGTTAAGTCATTTGAGTGAGGTGTGGTAACCATGGTGCGCATGTCTAGGATTAGTTTCGGTGGGAGCTTGGTATTTAAGCAATCCGCATGACTCACCTCCTCCACTCGAATCCTACACCTCAGTGCGTAGCCTCGGTTCACCCTAACCAAGAGGACTTATTCACGGGCTAAACCCCAACTAAAACCCGAAGGGACTAGCCATATTTTATGGAAACCCTAGTTTTAAAATTTCTAAATTACCCTCTTGATTTGAAAATATTATTTTATAAATTTTTCTGAAATATTTCGATTTACCAATTTACTAAAATACCCTAGTGGTAAAATTACAAAAAAAAATACCCTTGGTTTATGGAATTTCAAAATACCCACAGTTCTTATCAAAATTTCACTACTTTGCTTAAAGGAACCCTAAATTTACAAAATATCAAAATTCCTTGATTATGGGAAGAAAAAAAATTATTTACAAAATTACCCCTACCCTGCAAATTACCGAAATACCCCCGAGTTACAAATTACCAGAATGACCCCCGATCTTCAAAAATTTCTGCAACAACACTGATTTGGAAAACAAATTCTCAGAAACAACCTTCAAGTTTTGTAAATTCCAAAATATCCTTGATTTATTAAGATTTATAAATTTACCCTGGTTTATTACTGAAATACCCCTATAATTTTAAAATTTCCAAAATACCCCCGGGATTTCAAAAAGTACCAAAATACCCTTATTGACAAAATACCAAGGAGCCTTATTTTGACAAATTACAAAAATACCCCTATAGGGCAAATTACGAAAATACCCCTGGGTAGTGGAAAAACAACAACAATGAAAACTGCAACATTTCTCTGAATGAACGAAAGTTCATAATTGATTGATGGATGAATGTGAATGTGAATGTGAATCTCTGAATTAGAATGGTGAACTTGAACTGAGACTTTGTTTGATCGAGAGAACCACTATTAAACTCCTTTTCATAAAACTGTTCGAGGATAAACAGTGGAACAAAGAACTAATGCATAAAAATTTTTAATCAGATTAAATCGCGACGTTAGTAATGAGTTCTAGTGGACGTGGTCGAGGTAGTATCTAAGAAATGTGTTAGTTTTGTTAAGATCGAGTCTTGTGACAAAGGAGTAGTGTGATGAGTTAGGATTGAACGATAGTAAGTAATTTCGAGGACAAAATTATTTTTAAGGGGGTAGAAGCGTAACACCACGAAAATGGGCCTATGCATTTCTTTTGATTATCTGAAATGGCATGTCTTATGTGTTATGAATGTATTATGAACATTTTGGAAACTTGGAAATGTAAGAAACGATTTAGAAATGTTAAGTTTCAAAAAGAGGAAAGTGAACATTTTGGAAACTTGGAAATGTTAAGTTAAAAGAGGAAAGTGAACATTTTGGAAACCTGGAAATGTATGGAAATGTTAAGTTTAAAAAGAGGAAACTAAGGCAAGGTGGCCTTAAGAAAATTAATAGGAGGAATTTGACACACAAACAGGCTTGGAAAAGTGGCCTGAAGATATCACTTGAGGCCCAGGTAGGTGACGCCACATACAAGGGTATTGGGCCTAGGTTCGAGTCACTTGGGGAGCAAATAAAAGAGTTTTATTTTTGCTACAAAAGAGCAGGGAAGTGGACGGCACTAAGGAACCCAAGGGAAGATTTTTATTCTCTTTAAATTTTGTCTAAATAGGAGATAAATAATAGATTTATTTATCATTATTTTTAGGAGATAATTGTTGGATTAATTCTTTTAATAAAGTGATAATTCAAAGGATAAAGTTATCAAAATAGAAGAGTGGTGGCCAAGTAAGGGATTCTGAGTAGTAATTTTGACAATAAGAGGAAAAAAAAAGGGCTACTCATCAATTTTTCTTCCTCCACTTCTCTCTACCGAATTTCTTAGTACTCTCCTCTCTTCTCTTCTCTTTCATTTGTTAAGCCGAATCTATAGTCCACCATTGCCAAAATTCCCAAGTCTTATTTTCTTTATTTTTGTGGAAACCGAATACCCCAAGAGAACCCCTAGCCGACTTCTCCAATAAATCCTAAAAACTGAAACCTTATCATCTAGTCATCAAGGCCGATTCTTTAAGGGGCTTTTAACAAGGGTGCTGTCGATTTCTTAAAAGGGGTGTATTCAGGATTTAAGAATTGTCAACTACAAGAAGGTATCTTCGGGATTTTAAGGATCTAAGGAATTTCGACAAGATTAAGGAAGCAAGGATCCAATTAAGGATTTAAGATTTGGAAGGTAAGCACTTATGTATATTCTGCTAAAGCCTAGATTAGTATTTAGATCTGTTCTTTAAATATTCAAAATAGCAAAACTAACAAGTTAATAAATCTAAGGATCGATCGACTACAAGGAAGAAGAAATTCTTTTCCCGAAGGTACACCATAGGCCACGTGTTCCCTACTTATTTGGTGAGTTTTGGGATTTAAAATCCACAAGGTAAGTATCTATAGCATTCGGCCAAGGCCTGTATTGATACTAAGATCTATTTCTTACATGTTAAAAAGCCGAAACTAACCTATGTAGAGATCCAGTGTTTGGCCGAATGCAAGAAGGAATACAACAAGGTTTCGGGACTTGATTCTTAAGTCAATCGGCAACAAGGTAGGTTTTAAGTGTACAAATCCTACTAGGATTTGGTTTTATAGCCGAATAGGCTTTATGCTAACATATTAAGGTTGGCTGAATGTAGGGACTTGAGATCTAAGGCTTTAGATCATATTTTCGGGGTTCAAGTGAAATTGTTAAGCGAATCAGGTGTGTACCCTACCCTAAGTTTGAATATGTTCATGGCTATGTTTTAGATTAAATGTGCATGTTTATAAGAATGTGAATATCGCTAAGGTACCATACTATGGTACAAAGTACTAAGGTACGTTTCCTACTCCTCCTAGGAATATGAATATATGTTATTTTTAACATGTGAAAAGTGATAAGAATGTGAATTAAGGCATGATTTTGCATATTGTGTATGAAAAATGGGGGCATATGGGTTATATGAAAAGGGGAAGTTAATGTGGTGACCTAAGACCACGAGATCTGAATGTGGTGACCTAAGACCACGAATTCTAAATGTGGTGACCTAAGACCACGAATTTTTATAAGGGCGATGAGCACGTCAACTGCAGCGACTGCCTTCTTTGGTGTGTAGCGGATGGAGGTTGACTTAGTAGTCCCCACGGTGTGCAGGATGGTACGGGTGGTGTGTAGCGGATGGCATATAGGTTTGGGTTCGGGTTGCATCATATTGTTTAAATGTTTTATGAACATGTATGATATTGTATGCCTGAAATATTAAATTTTAGTGTTGGTTACACATTGAGTCTATTGACTCACCCGTTGTGGGATTACTTTTCGGTGATGACCAAGATGGACCGGGCGCGTGAGATGCTTAGTGGAGGCCATGTGAAGTTCAAGTTTCTTTTATTTGGACTATTTTACTTTAAGTATTTTGAATTTAAATTTTGGGAATTATTTGATGTAATAAGGCCTTAGTAGAATTATTTTATTCATTTTTATTTATTGAGCTTACAAACTTTTACTTATTAAAAGATTAAGTAAATCTATTTTTAAAACAAAGCCCAAACGTTTTGTCACTTAAAGTAAAAGATTTTAATAATGAAATGAACCTATATTCATCTCAAGCCCAACCCAAAACGATCTTTCTTCCAAATCACACAAGTTTTTCCTAAGTAACAAAAGAATTTGAAACGGTTTACATCGAGGAACATACTAGATCCGGTCAAGGCTCGTGGGCTGATTTTGGGGTGTTTAAGTTTGGTATCAGAGCCCAGTTTTAAACTCTCAGCCTTGGGTTTAAGGCCCAAAACGTTTTCAAAGTTAAGCCCAAAAAGAATTTTTGTGAATTAAGTAGGTTTTTCTGGTATGGCCCACTAAGTCTCCGACTCGCAGTCCACCAGGTAAGTACTTTTGACTTCTGAAGTGATTTGAATATGTGAAATGTATGGGCTTTTATGGCAACATAGAATAGTGAACTAGGATCTGTGAACCCAGGACTAGTATACCCCAACAAAACATAAGACTTAAATGCCTAACTAAACAAACCTCGTGGTTAAGTCATTTGAGTGAGGTGTGGTAACCATGGTGCGCATGTCAGGATTGGTTTCGGTGAGAGCTTGGTATTTAAGCAAATCCGTGACTCACCTCCTCTCCACTCGAATCCTACAGTGCGTAGCCTCGCTCACCCTAACCAAGAGGACTTATTCACGGGCTAAACCCTAACTAAAACCCGAAAGGGACTAGCCAGTATTTTATGGAAACCCTAGTTTTAAAATTTCTAAATTACCCTCTTGATTTGAAAAGATTATTTTTATAAATTTTTCTGAAATATTTCTGATTTACCAATTTACTAAAATACCCCTAGTGGTAAAATTACAAAAAAATGCCCTTGGTTTATGGAGTTTCAAAATACCCACAGTTCTTATCAAAATTTCACTACTTTGCTTAAAGGAACCCTAAATTTACAAAATATCAAAATACCTTGATTATGGGAAGAAAAAAAATTATTTACAAAATTACCCCTACCCTGCAAATTACCGAAATACCCCCGAGTTTCAAATTACCAGAATGACCCCCGATCTTCAAAAATTTCTGCAACAACACTGATTTGGAAAACAAATTCTCAGAAACAACCTTCAAGTTTTGTAAATTCCAAAATATCCTTGATTTATTAAGATTTATAAATTTACCCTGGTTTATTACTGAAATACCCCTATAATTTCAAAATTTCCAAAATACCCCCGAGATTTCAAAAAGTACCAAAATACCCTTATTGACAAAATACCAAGGAGCCTTATTTTGAAAAATTACAAAAATACCCCTGTAGGGCAAATTACAAAAATACCCCTGGGTAGTGGAAAAACAACAACAATGAAAACTACAACATTTCTCTGAATGAACGAAAGTTCATAATTGATTGATGGATGAATGTGAATGTGAATGTGAATCTCTAAATTAGAATGGTGAACTTTAATCGAGACTTTGTTTGATCGAGAGAACCACTATTAAACTCCTTTTCATAAAACTGCTCATGGATAAACAAAGGGAACAAAGAACTAATGCATAAAATTTTAATCGATTAAATCGCGACGTTAGTAATGAGTTCTAGTGGGCGTGGTCGAGGTAGTATCTAAGAAATGTGTTAGTTTTGTTAAGATCGAAAGTCTTGCAAAGAAAGGAGTAGTGTGATGAGTTAGATTGAACGATAGTAAGTAATTTCGAGGACTAAATTATTTTTAAGGGGTAGAACCGTAACACCCTAAAATGGGCCTATGCATTTCTTTTGATTATACTGAAATGGCATGTCTTATGTGTTATGAATGTATTATGAACATTTTGGAAACTTGGAAATGTAAGAAACGATTTAGAAATGTTAAGTTTCAAAAGAGGAAAGTGAACATTTTGGAAACTTGAAATGTTAAGTTAAAAGAGGAAAGTGAACATTTTGGAAACCTGAAATGTATGGAAATGTTAAGTTTAAAAGAGGAAACTAAGGCAAGGTGGCCTTAAGAAAATTAATAGGAGGAATTTGACACACAAACAAAGCTTGGAAAAGTGGCTCAAGATATCACTTGAGGCCAGTAGGTGACGCCACATACAAGGGTATTGGCGTGAGGTTCGAGTCACTTGGGGAGCAAATAAAGGAGTTTTATTTTTGCTACAAAAGAGTAGGGAAGTGGACGGCACTAAGGAACCCAAGGAAGATTTTATTCTCTTTAAATTTCATCTAAATAGGAGATAAATAATAGATTTATTTATCATTATTTTTATGAGATAATTGTTGGATTAATTCTTTTAATAAAGTGATAATTCAAAGGATAAAGTTATCAAAATAGAAGAGTGGTGGCCAAGTAAGGGATTTTGAGTAGTAATTTCAGCAATAAGAGGAAAAAAAGGGCTACTCATCAATTTTTCTTCCTCCACTTCTCTCTACCGAATTTCTTAGTGCTCTTCTCTCTTCTCTTCTCTTTCATTTGTTAAGCCGAATCTATAGTCCACCATTGCCAAAATTCCCAAGTCTTCTTTTCTTTATTTTTGTGGAAATCGAATCCCCCAAGAGAACCCCTAGCCGACTTCTCCAATAAATCCTAAAAGCCGAAACCTTATCATCTAGTCGTCAAGGTCGATTCTTTAAGGGGCTTTTAACAAGGGTGCTACCGATTTCTTAAAAGGGTGTATTCGGATTTAAGAATTGTCAACTACAAGAAGGTATCTTTCGAGATTTCATGGATATAAGGAATTTCGACAGCATTAAGGAAGCAAGGATCCAATTCGGATTTAAGATTTGGAAGGTAAGCACTTATGTATATTGGCTAAAGCCTAGATTAGTATTTAGATCTGTTTTTAAATATTCAAAATAGCCAAACTAACAAGTTAATAAATCTAAGGATCATCGACTACAAGGAAGAAGAAATTCTTTTCCGAAGGTACACCATAGGCCACGTGTTTCCTAGTTATTCTATGAGTTTCGAGATTTAAAATCCACAAGGTAAGTATCTATAGCATTCACCAATGCCCAGTATTGATACTAAGATCTATTTCTTACATGTTAAAAAGTGAAACTAACCTATGTAGAGATCCAAAGTTTGGCCGAATGCAAGAAGGAATACAACAAGGTTTCGGACTTGATTCTTAAGTCAATCGGCGAGAAGGTAGGTTTTAAGTGTACAAATCCTACTAGGATTTGGTTTTATAGCCTAATAGGCTTTATGCTAACATATTAAGGTTGGCCAAATGTAGGGACTTGAGATCTAAGGCTTTAGATTGATTTTCGGGGTTCAAGTGAAATTGTTAAGCGAATCAGGTGTGTACCCTACCCTAAGTTTTAATATGTTCATGGCTATGTTTTAAATTAAATGTGCATGTTTATAAGAATGTGAATATGGCTAAGTTACGATACTATGGTACAAAGTACTAAGGTACGTTTCCTACTCCTACTAGGAATATGAATATATGTTATTTTTAACATGTGAAAAGTGATAAGAATGTGAATTAAGGCATGATTTTGCATATTGTGTATGAAAATGGGGCATATGGGTTATATGAAAGGGAAGTTAATGTGGTGACCTAAGACCACGAGATCCGAATGTGGTGACCTAAGACCACGAATTCTAAATGTGGTGACCTAAGACCACGAATTCTTATAAGGGCGATGAGCACGCCGATCGCAGCATGACCGCCTTGATGGTGTGTAGCGGATGGAGGGTTGACTTAGTAGTCCCCACAAGATGCGTGATGGTACGGTGGTGTGTAGCGGATGGCATATAGGTTTGGGTTCGGTTGCATCATATTGTTTAAATGTTTTATGAACATGTATGATATTGTATGCCTGAAATATTAAGTTTTAGTGTTGGTTACACATTGAGTCTTGACTCACCCTGCTGGGATTACTTTTCGGTGACGACCGGTGATGGACCCGGCCAGATGCTTAGTGGAGGCCATGTGAAGTTCAAGTTTCTTTTATTTGGACTATTTTACTTTAAGTATTTTGAATTTAAATTTTGGGAATTATTTGATGTAATAAGGCCTTAGTAGAATTATTTTATTATGTTTTTATTTATTGAGCTTACAAACTTTTACTTATTAAAAGATTAAGTAAATCTATTTTTAAAACAAAGCCCAAACGTTTTGTCACTTAAAGTAAAGGATTTTAATAATGAAATGAACTGTTTTCATTTCAAGCCCAACCCAAAACGATCTTTCTTCCGAATCACACAAGTTTTTCCTAAGTAACAAAAGAATTTGAAACGGTTTACACCGGGGAACATACCAGATCTGGTCAAGGCTCGTGGGCTGGGTTTGGGGTGTTTCAAAAAGTTGAAAGTGAAAGAACCATTTGAGCATCTTCTCCTCATCTTATTTTTTTTCTTCTTCATTCACTCTCTAAAAGCCGAAACCTACCCTCTCATTCCTACTAGAACCTAAACTATACAAGACTTCAACCTCTTTTCCTTCTTCTCTGCATCGAATCTTTCATCTTCAAAAGCCAAAGAAACCCTTTTCCATTTGCTAAGACCTTAACTGATTTACTCACTTGTCACTAAAGCCGAATCCCACATCTTTTTCCATCACTCTCCATAGTCGATTTCATCTCTACCCCTTTTAAAACCGATTCCTTTTCTATTTTCTTCTCAAAGCCGATCAATCTTCTGTTATGGTCGAATCTCTCTGTGTTTCCAGCAAAGGTGTTCGATTGTTATCAATACTACGATAAGGGTTAATTGTCATTCGGCCTCTCCTTCTTTTCCCTTTGGTTAGCCGAAATCAAGGACACTAATCCCTTTTATTCTTTTGGCTGAAGCCATGAAGGTGGGTTTCTGGATCTTTGTAACCGACGATTAGAAGGAGAAGCTCTCGGGATTTGATCGATTAAGGTAAGGGGAATAATGCCATTCGCCCAAGGGCCATATTTTCTAGTGTTAGCCGATTCTAACTGTGGTGTTATAGGAAGGGTTCGACAAAGGCAAAGGAGGAGTCTTCGGGATTTGGATCCATTTCGGTAAGGATATTCAGTTAAGTTATAGATGTGATTCGTTTAGATTTTTACGTGTCGATTAACTGGGTTTCTGATTAAGTGATATTTGATGGATGCGAGTACCAGTGAAGGAGAAAAAGGGGTAGTTCCTACCCCTAGATTCAAGAAACATTCGGTTTTTGCGGTACGTGATTGGTCATCGGGTTGTGGGCCAGCATCGAAAAGGGATAAACAAATCGCTGTGATCCCTGCAAGTGAAAGTGTTAGTAGCAAAAGCGTGGCTATCAGTATTATCAGGTGTGTAACCCCACACTTTTTCCCGATAGATTAATAATATTAAATATGTGTTAACAAGATTATGATTAATCATGGCTAAGGGTACCATTCATTGGTACAGTTCGTTCAGGTACGTTATATCTAACCCTTGCTTACAGTGGTTACAATCATTGATATGAAGGCATGCGTGTTTCCGGTATGGGCTTGGGATAAGCATATAGCATGATACCTGTAATACTATGTACGTTGCATGGGCACGAGGGTTATAATGAAAAGGGGAAGTGTTTCGGTGGTTTTACCACATTATTTGGTGACTCATGTCACAATATTATGATTCGATGACGTTGTCACATTATCCGGTGGCTATGCCACGTATTAAGGGTGATAAGCAGTTGACTGCAGTGACTGCCTTCGAGGGTGTGTAGTGGATGGAGGGTCGATTTAGTAATCCCCACGGTGTGATTGGCAGGTACGGGTGGTGTGTAGAGGTTGGATATCTAGGTGGGTTTGGGTTGCATCATTGTTTTATATACATGTGATTTAATATGCTGTGATATGGGCTTATGGCCGATAATAATTCTGGATGGGCTTTGCCCAAAATGTTACAATATAGGCTATAATCGATTGGGAACTTATGTTGGTTGTTACACATTGAGTCTGTTGACTCACCCTTCGTGGGCTAACATTTTGCAGGTGATACATAGTGCAATGGACTGGCCTGCAGGACTATGTGGTGGCCATGCTCAAGAAAATTTCGGTTTTCATATAATGAAACACTTTTCGCTTTCTTTAGTATGTTTTCTTTTGGGATTTATTTTGGTTTTAAGATGTAATAAGGCCATTACTTAATTGCTTAATTTTTCAGATTAAATTTTATTTCCATACGATAAACAACAAACAAGTAATTAAATATTTTTCTTAAAGAAACTTCAAATGTTTTATCACCTACTCAACTTACGTTTTCAACCTAATGAGCTCTAGAATCAGGCAAATCTTTTAATTTTTGAGATATAAAGTAAGCGTTTTAATGAAATACAAACTTGAATGGCATCTTCGTTTTCAACTCGATAAAGATACAAACCTATTTTTGTTAAAATCATCATATTTTATAAGAAGATGAAACGAGATAAAGCTAAGTTTTCTTAAGGAACATGTCAGATCCGGTCAGGGCTTGTGGGCCGGGTTTGGGGTGTTTCAAGCCTAAGGGTGGGATAAATCACTTGAAAGTTGGAGACCAAGTACTATTAGATGAAACAGATTCCCGAATAACCACGTCAGAGCTAAATACAAACAGGGCAACCTCTTTTACGGTACTCAAGGTTTTTCCATACGGAATGATCGGGGTAACTCACCCTAATGAAGGTACTTTTAAGGTAAATAGTACTCGACTTAAACCTCACTTTGATGTTAGAATTGATAGCAGGAGAAAGTAGTTTCAACTTCTCAAACCACCATGAGTATGTGAACGAGAGGTAAGTCTAGCTTAAGACTTTAAACGAGCAGTTCTCGGGAGGCAACCCGAGCACTAACATCACTAACAACCATGTTTTCGATTTTTAGAATCTAACTAAAAACTAACCAAAATAATAGGCACAAGTTTTCTTACCCCACACGGCCTTGCACACGGGCGTGGCTGTGGCCGTGTGGACACCACAAATAGGTACACCGGCATGGCGAAGACCGTGTAGGAACAAGACAAAAATTCTCCCCAAAACATGAGCTGCGATAAAATGCCACGGCAGTGCGATACAACTATGGTCGAAGCTGAGTAAATCACACGGGCGTGCGATACACTCGTGCTCTAAGCCATGGGTGACACTGATGAATTAACATGGGTGTGGGAACCTCTACACAGGCGTGGGAGAAACAAACGCAGCATCACACAGGCGTGTGACATAACACGCCCAAGGAAGACGGGCGTGTGCCGCGACCATGTATCCCAAACTCTATTTAAACCACCTCACTATTCATCTTCTGCTCCAAACCCCTTTTCCCCCAACCCTAGCCACCACAGCTTTCCTCCCTTTCCACCACCGGCCACCGCCTCCTCACTCCACTTACTCCACTTTCTCACTTCTTCTTCAGCCAAACACCCCCTTTCTCTCTTTTTCTTTTCCATTATCCTTCGCCTTTCGTTTCATTTTCCCCCATTTCCTTTATTCCTACTCTACACCGCCACCACACCAACCACCATCCTTGCCACCATTGCTCACCCTTTTTCCTCCTTTATTTTGAATTCCTAGTTATTTTCCATTATTGTATTTTCTTTTCTATTTTATTTTATTCTACTTGTGGTGCTACTAGGTACACAATGACGGACACTCGAGGCAAGGCCAAGGCCACCATCCCCATGTCGAAAAAGTGAACAGATCTTAGCATGGTGTCCTCGTGCGCGACCACTCTACATAAGTTCATGTCGGCCGCTTCATTCACTCAATAAGACAAGGACCCTTGAGTCCATTTATTTTTTCTTTTTCTTTTATTTTCATTTTTAAATTCTCTTCCTTTATCTTTCTTGTCTCTAATTTATATTATTACATTTTGATTTCTTTAATTTAGGTTCAAGGGGCTGTTAAGGAGCGACCACACCACCACCGGAGTATCCACCTCCTCTACCCAACTTTACACCGTTTCTTTTCTTTGACTCCATCCAAAATTCAAGAAGTTTCACCTCTCTCCCTCTCTTATGATTTTCTTACTATTTTGTTGTTATTTATCTTTGTACATTTAAGACAATGTACATCTTAAGTGTAGGAGGTTATTAATTTCATTGCCAGAAAATCCTTAAATTTTGTCTTGTTCTTAAGTAAATTTTCTCATATCACTAATTAGAATGAAATTTTCTATTAACTTATGGTTTTTATTGATATGTTTTGGATTAAGTCATAAGTAATTGTGCATTGATCATTCAAACTTTAAAGACATTAGAGAATCAAGCATGATAAGTCTATTTTCAGGATTAAAAATGTCTAGGTTGTTTCCCCAAATTTAGATATTACTTTGAAGTTTGAAATTTGCAAGGTTGACATCAAAAACGATAATTTTTGTGAGATTTTGAGCCTTTAAGAGCATACATTTTTTTTCAGGCTCACTTTATTGATTATGAGTGTGTCAACATTGATTCGTTATTCTAGAACTTGCTTCGATTATGCATATCGAGACCACACTTTTGATTTGATATATTGAGATGATAAAGGCACCTAGGATTTAACCCACTCACTCCACAAAAAGCCTGCCTTCATAATTAACCCCTAGTGAACCCCTTTGAATCCTAATAAACCGTTTCTTGATACACCCATTAATATTAACCCAAAACCAAATTTTTAATTCCCCTACTTTATTGACTCCCTTTTTGTCGAGATTTGATTTGATCAGTTGCCTATCTATTTTCTTTATTTCAATTGTTAAATTCATCTTTTATCGTGAACTAGTTCTTATTCTTAAAAAAAAATTTCATTTATTTTTAGTTCTATGTTATTTGAACTTAAAACGGTTAAATTCACATATTTAGAAGAAGCTCGTGTTATGATGATAAGTTTTCAATTGATGTAATTATTCAGTATTAGTGTATTGTTCTAGTTAGGTAATTTGACAATTCAATCTCATTTTTAACCCTTTAATTTAGCCTTTATCCACACCTTTAACCCAAGCCCCATTACAACCCTTTTAAAAGACCTTTTGATTTGTGTATCATCTCATTTTATAGTGGTGGAGATTTGATTTTCATGCAAGCCTATGGTAATAACTCTTCATGTTTGAATTTTGCGTGCTTTTTCTTGAACCTTAAACACTTTGAGTGATTTGGTTGAATCTTTTGTGAGGATGTCAATTCTTGTCTATTTTGGATCAAAGGTAATTATTTAGATGAGGGGAAACACCTATGCTTTCGTGCTACAAAAATTTGTGACTTAGATTGTTTGAATCTTCAGGACTCTTTAAGTTAAATTATCCATGTATAAATTATTTATGAATTATGATGAGACATTATTGATGAAAATTATGGTTTGATAAAGTTAATTTTAATTATGAGTTGAGGATTTTACTTGAGGACAAGCAAAGGTTAAGTGTGGGGATATTTGGTAAACCTCTATTTATACATATTTTAACCCCATGCTTGGCTTATTTTGGATGAATTTTCATTAAATTTGATGAATTCGATGCTCCTAATCCCTTGATTTCATGTCTTACACTCAGGAGAGCTTAGGGAGTAGAAAAGGACGAGAAATAAGCCAAAACGGGAAAAAATGGGCCTACTTAGGAATCAACACGGCCTGGGCTATCAAACACGGCCGTGTGTCATGAACAGAATTGAACACAACCTGGATCAACGTACACGGGCAGACCACACGGTAGTGTGATGCGAGCAGAAATGAGCACGGTCTAAGGAATCGAGCACGGGCGTGTTACACGGGCGTGTCCCTGTCGTATCAAAGTTTAATTCTAATCGGAATAGGCCACTTGTGGGCCAAGAGAGGTGTTCCAAAGCCTATATAAACAACCTAGGGGCTAACTTAAAAGAGGACGTTGAATAGAAGGCAGATAATACTCAAAGATAGCCGTCGGGAGCAGCTTGGAAGAAGGATCTCCATTAAGACTGAAGATCTCCCATCAAGTTCTTTAGAAGTTTTTGGGTTTTCTTATGTTTTGTTGTTTTCCTTATTTTAAGATGTTTCCCCCCATTAATATGAACTAAATACCTAAGGGGATGAAACCTAAGACGGATCTTATTATTATTTGATTTATAAGATAAATACTTGCTCTTATTATTAATTGTGAGTTCTTATTCTTGTTTTGATAATTTAGGTTATTGATTCAAGTCGAATGTGCTTATTTAGAGGAGCAAAAGTCCCTGATTAAGAGTAGATCAATACAATTAAGCGAAGTTGATTGCAACCCTAGAAATAGGGCGACGAAAATCTGCCGGATTAGAGTCAAATCTAATAAGGGAATCCATAGATCGAGTTAATGCGACAATAAGGGTTTTAATTAGAAATAAATTTCAATTAATCAACCTAGAGTTAGTTGTTTTTAGTCTTGAAAAAGATATTAACATAAATCAGGGAATTCTACAGATTAAGTCAAGTGAATAAATCGTATAAATCAAAAGTGATAAGTGAAGTTTAGGTGGATTCTTCCTTAGGTATTACCCTTATCATATAAGTTGTCTAAAGTATTTTCCAAATTCGTTCTCTGTCGTGTTTTTAATTAAGTTTTAGTTTAAAAGAAATCACTCCAATTCTTAGGCTAGATAATTAAAAGATAGTAATTACTAGTACTCTTGGTCCTTGTGGATACAATATTACTGGTCTTACCATAACTATACTATTGAACGATAGGTGCACTTACCTTTATTGTGATCGTAGATAGTTAGAGACACATCAAACTCTTGTGATTTTTGTCTATATATAAGGACTATAGGTAGCTAAATACATATTTTAGCCATACATAGATACTCAGTCGAAATTTAAGGGAATTTTATTTAACTTCAATTAAATTCAATTGTTTGTGAGTACTGGAGTACAAATTTGTGAGATTATAATTGCAATTTCCTTAGCAATTATAATTCAAATTTTGTGGCTAAAAATTTCGATTTCGGTTTCCCATAAAGAAGTTTTACTTTTTCCACTGGTGTAACATCCCGAAATTGGGCCTAGTCGATTAGGCCCATTGGGCCATGGGCTTGGGAGCGTTTAAAATTTTTGAGAACAAGAGAACGGCATTATTTTAAGTTGGACTTATTAGGTAAGTCATTTTGGAAAGTTACAAGGTTTCTAGGAAGTTCCAGGTTCAAGTTAGGCTAAAGGAAAATTTTAGTGTTGAAGCACTTTAAGGAGAGATAGTAAGTGGCATCAAGGCTTATGGAAATAAGTGTGCATTTTGCTAGCACAAGGAGTCTATTGGTAAAGATGGAAAGTGGCGTGTGGAGTGTACTAATGGTCTGAGGTTCGAATCCCACCTAGTGTAAATATTTTGGATTAAATTTTGAACTAATAAGGTAAGTGTCGGTCATGGCTTTAATATGGTAAGGTGGACTTTTTAATTTTTGCAAGGTGGCTAAGGAAATAAGGCAAGGTTGAGGGTAAGGAAAGAAATCAAAAGAAAAAGGAAAGATAAGGGAACATGTTGGCCTCTAAGGGGGAAGATGTTTTGGAAAGTTTTTAATGGGTCAATGTTCATCTTTTGGTAAAGATGGTACATGGTTTGGGAGAGGGTAGCCGATTTTGCTAGGATCATTTTGCTAAGTTTTAGTGCATGAGAGGTTTTTTTCTCTTTGAGCAATTTGTGTCTCTTTTCCAAACTCTTTTCTCTTTTGCTTTGGCCGAAATCTCCTAGTCCATTTGTCCATTTTTCTCTTTTGTTTTGGCTGAAATCTTCTTAATTCTTTTCTCATCAATAGCCGAATTTCAATCATCTTCTCTTCTCCATCTTGCGAGTTGAACACATCTTCTTTGATCGAATCGTGTTCTAGTATGTGGTCGTAAAGCACATTCTTGCCGATTCCTCTCTAGTCTTAAGTCAATTGATTGAAGTCGGATCTATCATCATTAAGGTAAAGGGTTCATTTTTGGATTTTTTGTTATAACTCTATTTGGCTATGTTGCAAATTGGATTGAAGTTTCGACTAATCGATTATGTTTTAGGGACGAAATCACTCAATTAGTGGTAAGTGATTGAAGTGAAAGTAATAAATTGGGTATGAAATCTTTTGGAAATCCAAGGCTAACTTTTGGTTGGTATTGTTCTAGTGGCAACGAAGAGTGGTTCTTTAGGATATTCGAATAAGGTGTGTAATCCCGTACTATTCCGAATACATGTTTGAAATGGTGTGTAATCTCACATCTCTCTAAATATTTGCATGAATTTTTTGTGATTTGGTCGAAAGATCGAAAAATCAAAAATCGGCATATGTGATTACTCGGGCGTGCGTATGTTCATAATGGTAACCATATTTTTTGCAATAAAATAGATTTTGGTTAGTAGTAGTGATGTGATTTAGAAAAATCATGAAAAATAGGAGAAAGGGAATTAGAAAGTGAATGAGATATGGATTGAAAGCTAATTGAGTCTATTTTCTTATAAAAGAAACAGAGCAAGCAAAGGATTAGTATATTTTGAGATTTTTAAATTTTAGTGAGACTGGTTCTGATTGACTTCGTGGTTCCCTGTTCTGTTTTGGAAAAATCATTCAAAATTGTACAAAGTGAATTATGAGTTATAGTTTATATGTACAGGTTCCTTAGTGAGTCTATTTTCAATAGAAACAAGTGGGAGCAACATATGAATAAACTGTACTAAATGGCTAAGCCAAAAATTCTGGAAAAATTATGGTAAGAAGATATATGAGTCTAGTTTCAAGGAAAATTTACGGATCTAAATTTCGAGTTTCCTAACGTGAGTTATAGTCAATTTAGTCAATATGACACAGATGGACAGTTTCAATTTTTATGCCCCAAATTAGTAGTTAAGTCCGGGGTTACGAAATTACAAAAATACCCTCGATGGGTAAAAATTACAGAAATACGTTTGGGTTGTGAAATTTATCGAAATGCCCCTATGGGCTGAATTACAAAAATGCCCCTAATGGGTTGATTTGATATATTGCCTTAATGGGCCATTTTGATATATTGCCTTAATGGGCCGATTTGATAGATTGCCCTAATGGGCCGATTTGCAAAGTGTTATAATGGGCCGAATTTGTGAAATGAATCTCTAAATTAATTATTGTTGTTTATATTTGTAAATATCATTATTTGCTATGTATGATGCCTTTACATGATTTTGCATGGGATGGGAAAATATGATGAAGAGAAGTTCCGGTGGCACTGCCACAAAAATGTTTGTTAATATGATTCTGGCCAAATCAAATTTTTTTATAAATGGCATAATGCTTGTGATTGGTGTGTTTGGCGGGGTGGGTTGACTTGATCCCCACAGGTGTGATGGATGGTACGGGTGGTGTGTAGCGGATGGATTATTAGGATTGGTTTGGGATTGCATTACATTATCTGCATTATCATGTTTATAGGCCTAAGGCCCAGTTTGTTTTGTAAATGGGCTTCAGCCCAAGATTAAGCTAAATGGGCTCTGGCCCAAGTTATTGCTAAATGGGTTCAAGCCCAAGGACAACAAGAAGGAGATTATACACTGAGTTCTTGTAACTCACCCCCTTCTTTCTTAATCCTTGTAGGTAATGTACCATGATGTGGACTTGGGCCCATGGATGACTCGGTGGAGGCCATACTTCGGAAATAAATGTTTTGAACTTTAGTAAATTAATTTTCTGTCTATTTCGTTACTTTTATTATTTTGGGTTTTTTTAAGGTTGTAATAAGGCCTCTGGAATATTTTTATTTTGCTTATGTTTTGTTGTGCTTATTTTTCTGCTTGAGATACTTTAAGTGGGAATTTTCTAAAAATTCTAAATATAGGTTTTTCTAAATTGATTAACAAATGGATTTTATACAAATTTTTGCAAATAATTTAACCATGATTTTCTTTCGAATTATCAACGATATTTTCAACAGTCACGATTTTAAAACTCACTGTTTCAATTATCGATTTATCAATCAACCTTCGAAATTAGTAGTATTTTTATGAAATATTTCTAATCAACTTGTTTTCTTCAATTACACCTATTTTAGTATGAATCACAAGATCCTTTATACATTTTCTTCATTGTGACACACCAGATTTGGGCCTAACTTTTGGTCGGGTTTGGGGTGTTACAGCTGGAAAGTTACGATTTTCATTTTGTGTTCGGTTCTTGATAGGAGCTCATTCTCTAGCATCCAATGGTTCGAGAATAGAAAAAATCATTCGATCGAAATACAAAATTTGATAGACTCCCTAGCTTGGAAACACGTGTACTAAATTTGGTAAAAAATTTATTGTCATAAATAACACAACAAAAGTTTGGTTTTATAAACTTCCATTGTGCAATAAAAAAACTTTTCATAAACGATATTTTTAATAAAAAATGATTAAGGATCAAATTACGCATAGGTACCAGACACTAAAAAGGCTTTATCGAAAATAAATTTTGAATCTTCCAATAATCGGAGGTTATGGTCTACAAATATAACTATTTCTTAATTGAAATAGATTATATTTGTTGCCAACATAATTGGAAGTCTAATGTGTCACACACGATAATGGAATTTGAAAAATTAAATCAAGAAAAGACTAAATTGAATAGTTTAACAAAATTTAGGGGTTAAATTGCATTTAATAAAAAATTATTAAAAACAATCTATATATTTTATGTTAGCTCGATAGATCAACTCAAAATCACCAAGAGGGAGGGTTAATTGGCCTTAAGAAAATTTTTGGAAGCAACGAACGACTATGCAACAATGAACACAACAATTTATAGTGGTTCAACCTCAATTGCCTGCTCCACTACCTTAGCTTTCCACAACTAAGGATTTTCTAAAATTCACTAATTTAATAACCTTTGAGGACAAGATTTGACCTTACAATCTCTCTTAAGATTTCTTCCCAAAATCTTAAGATTGTAACTCCTTTAAGGTTTCTACTCAAACCTTAAAACTCAACCCTCTCAAAGAGAATAACAAATAGCAAACTAAGAAGTAATCCTTACAAGATTGATGTGTTTGCCAATTAAGCACAAATACAAAGAATAACACTTGACTTGAATGAATACAATAAAAGCTCAAAAGTGTTTACAAGAAGAATATGAAAGTGTCACATCCCAAAAACCAAGTTAGTAAAAATTGGGTTAATTAATAGAGAATGGTCATTTTCAAATTTTTTTTTAAATGACCTTAGCACATTTGATAATAAATAAATATCAATTATAGTGATTGAGTAATGGTGGAGCTGTCTTTGATGATTTGAGTTTGAATCCCTTCCCTTTCATTAATTTTTATTTGGTGCAAATTTGTTTTAAACCTTTAGCAAAGGTCATCCCATGTTTTTAAATATTTTCTGTTAAAATAATAACAAGTGAGTGGTCAAGTGATTAAGAGCATAATTAGTTTCTTAATGGTTCTATTTTCAATTCGCCACACTCCCAATTATTTAATTTTTTTGACGACGTTAGCTAATGTGAACACTCCTTGCCATCCAACCTAGTTATCATGCATGGGGAAAGGTTCTTTACTGGTGTGTGAGTCAACCTTCCCTCATTGAGCCCCCCTTTCACTCCCATGATCCTCTTTTTTCTCCTTTGTCCCCTCAACATACCATTCTCTCCACCCTTACCTTGTGTGATGTTCATTGAACCTAGACAAGATGAAGAACACCTTTTGTTCCATCTTTTCATTATTTTCCTTTTCATTACCATTCCCTTCTTTTGCTCCTCTCTTTTCTCTTCCCCTTCCCTTTTGCATCACTTTGAACTACCATTATTTTGATTTTGGCCTCCTTCTTCCACTGTTAGCCACCACCATTCAACCTAAACACCACCACTTCATCACCCATCCTCCTATTCTTTTCTTTTTTTTTTTGTTTCGTTGCCGCCCTTAGCGCCACCCTTTACCACCGCGACAACCACCGTATACCACCGCACAACTCCTCTCTTTTTCTTATTTTTCTCTTTTCTTATTTCTCCTCTTTTAAGTGAGTGATCGAACCCATATTCTTTTCTTCTCCTCCGTCGAACTGTCACCTCCGTCGCCGGACCACCACCGATAATTGTGTTTCCTCTTATTTTCTTCATCATTTTTCAACCTTCATAATTTCTTTTAGTAAATAAAACTATGCACTATTTATTTCACTTAGTTTCTTAAATTTTAAGTCTTTATTTCATAAACTTACTCTTAATCAACCCCTTCTTTAGATCGTTCAATTTTCCTAGATTGAAATCAAGACGATCCACCGCTCTCTCCTTTTTGACCGAGATAGAGGCCGATTGACATCAACATGGAAAATCATCAAACTCGTTAAAGGAATCATGATTCTTAATTCATAACGGTGATCCATTGGAAAGACCCAAATGTAGGCATCTTAGAGAGTTATAACACATCGGATCTACAACCAGGTGTGGGTTCTACATTAATTAAAAAAATGAAAATATGTTTCATGTTGTTAAAAATTTATTAGTATCATTAAATGGTGCTTATCAAGAATACTCTATGTGTTTGAGAAGAGGAATAAAAATTCATCATATTGGAATATCCAAGTAAGTGAAACTAAACCGTTGTTTTTGTGATTTGTATGATGTATGATCTTAATTATTATTATTGATATAAAATGTATGAAAATTGAAACACCCCAAACCCGGCCCACGAGCCTTGACCGGATCTGGTATGTTCCCCGGTGTAAACCATTTCAAATTCTTTTATTACTTGTGTGCTCTAAAAGAAAAATTGTTTTGGGTTGGGCTTGAGTTGAGAACATGTTTAGTTCATAAAAAAAAAAATCATTTACTTTAGGTGACAAAACGTTTGGGCTTTGTTTAAAAAAAAATTGATTACTTAATCTTTTAAGCAATAAAGGTTTGTAAGCTTAACAAATAAAAAGCAGAATAAAATAATTCTACTAAGGCCTTATTACATCAAATAATTCTCAAAATTAAAATTTAAAATACTTAAAATAAAACAAAAGTCCAAGTCGTAAATTTCTTCTTTGTGCATGGCCATCCCTAAGCTTCTCGCCGAACCCACCCATTACCGTTTCACACACGAAAATAGTCCCACAATGGGGTGAGTCAAATAGACTCAATGTGTAACCAACACTAAGAATTAACATTTCGGGCATGCATTATCATATCACATACATGTTCATATAACAGTAAAAATAATGATGCAACCCAAACCCAAACCTAGTTAGCCATCCGCTACACTCCACCGTGCATTCATCCTCGCACACCGTGGGACTACTAAGTCAACCCTCCTTCCACTACACTCCATATCACGGTCTTAGGTCACCGCATTCGTGGTCTTAGGTCATCACGTTCAGATTTCTGTGGTCTTAGGTCACCACATTCAGATTACTGTGGTCTTAGGTCACCACATTCAGATATCACGGTCTTAGGTCACCGTGTTTGTGGTCTTAGGTCACCACATTCACTTCCCCAAAAATAAACCCATATGCCCCATATAATAGTAATATGCATAAATATGCCAGAGTTCACATTCTTATTCTTATTCTCATGTTACAATTAACATATTTCATAATCCTAGTAGGAGTAGGAAACGTACCTGAGTACTTTGTACCATAACATGGTACCTTAGCCACTTTCATATTCTTAATATCACATATATTAATTAAACGTAGCCATAAAACATATTATGATATAGTGTGGGGTACACACGGTACCTTAGCCATATTCTTACACTTTCATATTAACACATTTAATTTAAAATATAGCCATGAACGTATTAAAACTTAGGGTAGGGTACACACCGATTAAGCTTAACAATTTCACTTGAAATCCTCAAATTCATCTATCGCCTTAGATCTTTAACTCCCTACATTCAGCCTATATTAAAGGTTTAATGAAAAACTCATTCGCCACAAAACCAAATCCTAGTAGGATTTGTACACTAAGACATACCTTAATGCCGATTTGCTTATCACCAAATCCAAAAACTTTGCTTTTCTTCTCCTTGTATTCACCAAACACTAGATCTCTACATGGGTTAGTTTTCGCTTTTAAAATAATAAGAAAATAGATCTATGTACTAAAGTAAGGCCTTAGCCGAATGCTATAGTGCTTACCTTGCGATCTTAAATCCAAAACTCATTTGAATAACTAGGAAACATGCGCTTATGGTGCACCTTCGAGAAACAATTTCACCTTCCTTGTAGTCAACACTAGCAAATCCCGGATGATCCTTAATATTAAATTCGACAGCACCTAAGATTGAAGCCACTTGATATATTCGGCTATGGCCTTAAAAGGCTTACTTCCGGCTTTTAGAGGGATTAGAAGGAAAAGAGAAGGAAAAATAAAGATGGAGGATTCGGTTAGAGCACAAGGTATTTTGGCTTTGGCTAACAAAAAGAAGAATAAAACTGTAGGAAATTCGACAGAGAGAGAGAGTTAGAAGAAAGAATGAATGGCCCTCTTTTCCTTTTATAGCCGAAATTACTAACTTAGAATCCCTTACTTGGCCATCACTCTTCTATTTTGATAGCTTTTTCTCTTGTTTAGCGAAATTCTAAAGGAATAAAACTCTTCTCTTAAGAGTCCCTATTATCATCCATTGCTTCCTTTCTAAGTAATTAAATAAAAAAATCACTTAAAGCCTTAGCTAGATGCCGTCCACCCCTTCCCTTGATGAGCCAAATTTAAACTTGTTCTATTGGACTCCTTGTGGCCATCGAGGCCCAAATTATCCACCTAAGTGGCGTCCACCACTTGGGCTTTAAGTGGAATCTTTAGCCATTTTTCCAAGCCTGTTTGTATGTCAAATTTCACATACTTTTTCTCTTAAGGCCACCTTGCCTTAATTTCCTCTTTTAAACTTTAAAACTTTAAAACTCAACATTTCTAAGTCATTTCTAAGTTTCCAAAAATTTTCGTTTGGCTCTTTAAACTTGGCATTTCCTTACATTTCCAAGTTTCTCGAAATGTTTACTTTCCTCTTTTAAATCATTTCCAAATCATTTCCTTATATTTCTTAGTTTCCAAAAATGTTCACTTTCCTCTTTTAACTTAACATTTCCAAGTTTCCAAAATGTTCACTTTCCTCTTTTTGAATCATTTCCAAATCATTTCCTTATATTTCTTAGTTTCCAAAAATGTTCACTTTGAACTTAACATTTCCTTACATTTCCATATATTTCCTTACATTTCCATACATTTCCATACATTTCCATACATTTCCTTACATTTCCATACATTTCCATACATTTACATACATTTCCTTACATTTCCATACATTTCCTTACATTTCCAAGGTTCTAAAAATGCACACCACATATCACAGTAAACATGCTATTTCATAAAATTAAGCAAAAATGCACACAATGGGATTCGAACCTCTTCCCTCAAAGTAGTTCACTTGATGCCATAACCCTTGCACCTTAGGTGGCGCCCCTTGCCACTTTTACACATCACTTCTTGTTTTTAACTTAAAAACCAATAATTGTCCAAAGCTTTCTCTTCCATCCTAGGATTTTAAAACCCTTAATTCACTTCCAAACACTACCAAAACCTACTACTCATGAATTATGCACAAACGCATAACCCCTAATCTAGGATGTTACGCTTTACCCTCCTTAAAAATAATTTTGTCCTCGAAATTACTTACTAACAATCGTACAATCCTTCTCACCATGCTTGTCTACACAGCACTCGATATAGAACTTACTTTCCAGTAACAATCTTGATCTTAATAGAACCACCATACTTTCCAGCACAATCTCTAAGTTCAAGTCCTTAGAACTCATTTTTAACGTCGCGATTTAATCTGATTAAGAAGTTTTATGTATTAAAAATTTTGTTTCACCGATTAACTGCAAGAAGTTTTATGGAAAGAATTTTTAGAAGTGGTTCTTTCGTATTCATACATGCACACAGTCTTTACATTCATACATCCATCAATCAATTATGAACTTTCGTTCATTCGCAGAAATGTTGTAGTTTTCATTGTTGTTGTTTTTCCACTACCCGGGGTATTTTCGTAGTTTGTCCTACGAGGTATTTTTTTGCAATTTATCGAAACAAGGTTCCTTGGTGATGTTGTCAATAAGGGTATTTTGGTAATTTTTAAAATCCTGGGGTATTTCAAAATTTTGAAATTATAGGTATTTCAAGAATAAACTAGGTAAATTTATAAATCTTAATAAATCAAGGATATTTTGGAATTTACAAAACTTGAAGGTTGTTTAGAATTTGTTTTCCAAATCAATGTTGTTGCAGAAATTTTTGAAGATCGGGGGGTCATTCTGGTAATTTTGTAACTCGAGGGTATTTTGGTAATTTACAGGTTAGGGGTAATTTCGAAAATTTTTCTTCTTCCCATAATCAAGGTATTTTGATATTTTGTAAATTTAGGGTTCCTTTAAGCAAAGTAGTGAAATTTTGATAAGAACTGTGGGTATTTTGAAATTCCATAAACTAAGGGCATTTTCGTAATTTTACCACTAGGGGTATTTTAGTAAATTGGTAAATCAGAAATATTTCAAAAAAATTTATAAAAATAATCTTTTCAAATCAAGAGGGTAATTTAGAAACTTTAAAACTAGGGTTTCCATAAAAATCTGGCTAGTCCCTTTCGGGATTTAGTTAGGGTTTAGCTCGTGTATAAGTCTTCTTGGTTAGGGTGAACCGAGGCTATGCACTGTAGGATTCGAGTGGAGGGATGTGAGTCACACTGATCGCTTAAATACCAAGCTCCCACCAAAACCAATCCTAGACATGTGCACCATGGTTACCACACCCTAACTCAAAGGACTTAACCACGGGTTTGTTTAGTTAGGCATTTAAGTCTTACGTTTTTGTTGGGGTGTACTAGTCCTAGGGTTCAAGTACTTAATCTCTATTCTACGTTCCATTTCTACCCTTTTACAAATCATAATATAAATCGCACAAAAGATCGGAGTACTTACCTGGTGGACTTCGGGTCGGAGACTTAGTGGGCCTTGCCAGAAAAACCTGCTTTATTCACAAAAATTCTTTTTGGGCTTATCTTGGAAAACGTTTTGGGCCTTAAACCCAAGGCCGAGAGTTTAAAACTGGGCTCTGATACCAAACTGAAACACCCCAAACCCGACCCACGAGCCTTGACCGGATCTGGTATGTTCCCCGGTGTAAACCATTTCAAATTCTTTTATTACTTGTGTGTTCTGAAAGAAAATTTGTTTTGGGTTGGGCTTGAGTTGAGAACATGTTTAGTTCATAAAAAAATATCCTTTACTTTAGGTGACAAAACGTTTGGGCTTTGTTTAAAAAAAATTGATTACTTAATCTTTTAAGAAATAAAGGTTTGTAAGCTTAACAAATAAAAACAGAATAAAATAATTCTACTAAGGCCTTATTACATCAAATAATTCCCAAAATTAAAATTTAAAATACTTAAAATAAAACAAAAGCCCAAGTCGTAAATTTCTTGCTATGCATGGTCATCTCTAAGCTTCTGCCGAACCCAGTCCATTACTGTTCGTCACCTGAAAATAGTCCCACAGCGGGGTGAGTCAAATAGACTCAATGTGTAACCAACACTAAGAATTAACATTTCAGGCATGGATTATCATATCACATACATGTTCATATAACAGGTAAAAATAATGATGCAACCCAAACCCAAACCTAGTTAGTCATCCGCTACACTCCACCCGTACCATCCTGCACACCGTGGGGACTACTAAGTCAACCCTCCTTCCATTACACTTCATATCGCGGTCTTAGGTCACCGCATTCATGGTCTTAGGTCACCACGTTCAGATTTCTGTGGTCTTAGGTCACCACATTCAGATATCACGATCTTAGGTCACCGTGTTTGTGGTCCTAGGTCACCACATTCACTTCCCCAAAAATAAACCCATATGCCCCATATAATAGTAATATGCATAAATATGCGAGTTCACATTCTTATTCTTATTCTCATGTTACAATTAACATATTTCATAATCCTAGTAGGAGTAGGAAGCGTGCTGAGTACTTTGTACCATAACATGGTACCTTAGCCACTTTCATATTCTTAATATCACATATATTAATTAAACGTAGCCATAAAACATATTATGATATAGTGTGGGTACACACGGTACCTTAGCCATATTCTTACACTTTCATATTAACACATTTAATTTAAAACATAGCCATGAATGTATTAAAACTTAGGGTAGGGTACACACCTGATTCGCTTAACAATTTCACTTGAAATCCCGAAATTCAATCTACTGCCTTAGATCTTTAACTCTCTACATTCGCCCATATTAAAGGTTTAATGAAAAACTTATTCGCCACAAAACCAAATCCTAGTAGGATTTGTACACTAAGAATTACCTTAATGCCGATTTGCTTATCACCAAATCCAAAACTTTGCTTTTCTTCTCCTTGTATTCGCCAAACACTAGATCTCTACATAGGTTAGTTTTCGCTTTTAAGATAATAAGAAAATAGATCTATGTACTAAAGTAAGGCCTTAGCCAAATGCTATAGTGCTTACCTTGCGAATTTTAAATCCCAAAACTCACTGAATAACTAGGGAACATGCGGCTTATGGTGCACCTTCAGGAAACGAATTTCACCTTCCTTGTAGTCAACACTAGCAAATCTCGGATGATCCTTAATATTGAATTCGACAGCACCTAAGCTTGAAGCCACTTGATATATTCAGCTATTGCCTTAAAAGGCTTACGTCCGGCTTTTGGAGGGATTAGAAGGAAAAGAGAAGGAAGAATAAAGATGGAGGATTCGGCTAGAGCACAAGGTATTTCAGCTTGGCTAACAAAAAGAAGAATAAAACTGTAGGAAATTCGGCAGAGAGAGAGTTAGAAGAAAGAATGAATGGCCCTCTTTTCCTTTTATAGCTGAAATTACTAACTTAGAATCCCTTACTTGGCCATCACTTTTCTATTTTGATAGCTTTATCTCTTGTTTAGCCGAAATTCTAAAGGGAATAAAACTCTTCTCTTAAGAGTCCCTATTGCCGTCCATTGCTTCCTTTCTAAGTAATTAAATAAAAAAAATCACTTAAAGCCTTAGCTAGATGCCGTCCACCCCCTTCCCTTGATGAGCCAAATTTAAACTTGTTCTATTGGACTCCTTGTGGCCATATGAGGCCCAAATTATCCACCTAAGTGGCGTCACTCACTGGGCTTTAAGTGGTATCTTCAGGCCATTTTTCCAAGCCTGTTTGTGTGTCAAATTTCACGTACTTTTTCTCTTAAGGCCACCTTACCTTAATTTCCTCTTTTAAACTTTAAAACTCGACATTTCTAAGTCATTTCTAAGTTTCTAAAATTTTCGTTTGGCTCTTTAAACTTGACATTTCCTTACATTTCCAAGTTTCCAAATGTTTACTTTCCTCTTTGAATCATTTCCAAATCATTTCCTTATATTTCTTAGTTTCCAAAATGTTCACTTTCATCTTTTAACTTAACATTTCCAAGTTTCCAAAATGTTCACTTTCCTCTTTTGAATCATTTCCAAATCATTTCCTTATATTTTTTAGTTTCCAAAATGTTCACTTTGAACTTAACATTTCCTTACATTTCCATACATTTCCTTACATTTCCATACATTTCCATACATTTCCATACATTTCCTTACATTTCCATACATTTCCATACATTTACATACATTTCATTTTTCCATACATTTCCTTACATTTCCAAGGTTCTAAAATGCACACCACATATCACAAGAAACATGCTATTTCATAAAATTAAGCAAAATGCACACAATGGGATTCAACCTCTTCCCTCAAAGTAGTTCACTTGATGCCATAACCCTTGCACCTTAGGTGGCGTCCTTGCCACTTTTCCACATCACTTCTTGTTTTAACTTAAAACCAATAATTGTCCAAAGCTTTCTCTTCCATCCTAGGATTTTAAAACCCTTAATTCACTTCCAAACACTGCCAAAACCTACTACTCATGAATTATGCACAAACGCATAACCTCTAATCTAGGATGTTACAAAAATATCATTCTCATGTTATGTGATAGTATGGCATATGTGAGTTTTGGATACTTTGTAAATGTGAAATATTAATATATATATATGTATATATATTGTGTAAATATGTGATTAGCATGTTAAGCATGCCTATCTGATTTTGAGTGATGAGCAATATAATGAGCATGCCTTACATGCCAAAGTGAAAAATTGATTTTTAAAGTGAAAAAGTGATTTTTGTGGTCATATCACATGCATGGGGTGGGATATGTGAAATTAGGAAGAAGTGGAAGTTTATTTGCAAAAGTGGTGACTTGTCCACAATTTTATTAAGTGGCAGTTCATCTACAAAAGTGGTAGTTTGTCCACAATATTATTAAGTGGCAGTTTATCTGCATTACTGTGACACTGTTCACAAATTGGAGTGTTTGGATGGACGAGTTTTGGGGAACTTGATTGTGTTGTGTAGCGATGATGGGTAGGATGTTTTAAATAAAATTGCATAAATGTTTTATAAAACAACATCGCCATAATCATGTGCATAAAGTAAAATATTTACTTGATTGATGATTATGTGTTCATTTACATTATTTGTTAAAAGGCCCACACTGGGTTTTAAAAGCTCACCCCTTTAGTGTTATAACCTTTTAGGTAATACTCGGACATAGGGCTTGGATTCAATATTCTGTGGAGTCTCTCGGATGGCTTATTTTATGGATTTTTAATAATGGTTTTTTAAACTATGTGGTTTCTATTTGTTGAATTTGGACTTTGGACTTTTGACACTTCTTTTATTTTGGGTTGTTGGATATTTTATAACTTAGAACTGCTATGCATGCATGAAAACTTTATGCAACTTTAAGTATTTTAAAATATGGAGTTTATTTAAACTATTTACAATTTTATGTGGTTAAAAAATTTATAATTCATAATTTTCTAAGTAGTTTTATGAAAGTCCATTGCAAAACATTTTACCCAAAACCTTATTAATAAATAATTATAATACAAAATCTTTATCTTCAAATAAATAAAATAACATTATAATATAATGTCGTACTTTACTTTCAAAAGATTATATTTTTAATAAGTATTTTTTCTAAAAAAAATCATTAAATATTCAAAATTTTAAGTTTTCACAAAACACCTCAACCCTAGTCAATTTCAAAAAGTAAATAATTTCAAGCGTTGTTAATGCAACTTCCGAGATTCGATCATAACGTCTAGGTAGGATTTGGGGCGTTATAGAAATAATTATGCACTAAAGTTGTTTTAATTAATCTTTAAGATTGATGATCTCTCTACTTGTTGTAGGACCTTTGAAACATGGTATTTATACCCTTTAATACATTTCCAATCGTTGGAGTTGTTGTGAAAGTTAATAGAGCCGTTGGAGATGAAAATACCATATCATTAAATTCACCTTTAACAAAAAGTATCGATACTTTTTCTGTAAGCATCGATACTATTAGCATTTAATGCCTGATTCAGTAACTATTGAAATTAATTTACAACGATACCAACAATAAATTATCGATACATGGTAAAAGGTATTGATAATTTTTGTAAAGGTATTGATAGTTTTTGTGTAAATTGAAAATAGAATGTCAAATTAGTATCGATTTTAGAATGGGTAGCGATATCTTGAAAACTATCGATACTTGGTCAAAAAGTATCGATACTTTTTGGCTTGGAGCAATACTGACTTGTTTAAAAACAATTTTAACATGATTGAAAATGTTTAGCTCAATTGAAATCATTTTAACTTGATTTTTATCAATTTTTTCCAATTTTGTTCAACTTTAAAATTTATTCAAAAACACTTTAATTTGTTATATCAAAAGATGTTATAAAATAAAGCTTGGTTTAACATTTTAACTTAGCCACACATCACAAGTCGGTTGTTGTTGTTTTTTTTTTTTGTCTATCTCTTCTTCTCATGTACAAACTGTTAGAGTTGTGTGACCCAAATTGTAAGAGATTGCTTGCAAGTCAAGTTAAATAAAATATATTTTCTTTCTAGAAGATTTAGTATTTATTAGTATAATATATTTAGCATTTATTAGCATAGTTTATTTGACCTACTAATTTAGCCTATAAATAGGTTCTTTTACAACATTAGAAAATACACCCATTATAGATTAGAACTCATAACACATTTAGAGAATTTTATGTTTACGTTTTGAGGGTTCTTTGTTTTTGGGTTTTCAGAGTTTAGTTTTTATCTCCATCTTTTGTACTCTTCGTTCTTTTGCTATTATAGTAAAATTATCTTTACCCGTGGTTTTTTATCCTCTAAATTTGTGTATTTAAATTTTCAATTTATTCCGCTATTTTTTCACTTGTTACTTAATCGGGTCGATGCAAACAATTAGTATTAGAGCTAGTTCAATTTTCATAGATCAGCCCATTCAGAGATGGCAGCAACAAGGTTTGAAATTGAGAAGTTCAATGGTGAGAAAAATTTCAATCTGTGGCAAGTTCGGATGATGGCAATTCTAGGTCAAACCGACTTGAAAAAGGTTGTTACCAGGACAAAGCCTGAGAATCTAAATCAAATAGAATGGGAAGAGCTTGATGAAAAGGCCTTGTCTGCAATCCAGTTGTGCCTCGCGAATACAGTATTGCAAGAGGTATTGATGGAGAAGACCTCATCTGCCCTGTGGAAAAGGTTAGAAACTCTTTATGCGACTAAGTCTCTAGCTAATCGTTTAGTTTGAAACAATGTCTATTTACGTTTCATATGAACGATTGTGAACTTCTTAGAGGTAACATCAGTCAATTTATTACTCTTTTAAATGATTTAAAGAACGTTGAGGTTCATATTGATGATGAAGATCAGGCTATGTTATTATTGTGTTTTTTACCCCCTTCATATAAGTATTTCAAGGAGACCCTGATTTATGGCAGAGACAAACTCTTGTTCAAAGATGTGAAGGGTCATTTGTTGAGTAGAGACAAACTCGACAATGAGTTTGGCTTGGATAGCAAGGCATATAGGCAAGCTTCCATTTTGGTAGCATCAAAGAAATGGGACAAAAGGTGTCACTATTATAAAAATTTAGGTCACATCAAAATAGATTGTTATAAACTGCGAAATAAAAGAGCTGCTAAGAGTAACGAGGAATATGTAGCTGGTGCTAATTTGGCCGGTGAAAGTAGTGATGATTTCTTGTTAGTGTCAACGATCGATAACTCCAAGCTCACGTTTGAGTGGACCCTAGATTCGGGATGTTCTTTCCATATGTGTCCCAATAGAGAATGGTTCTCCACATAAACTTCGGTTGAAGGTGGAGTTGTGTGCATGAGAAATGATTCATCTAGTAAGGTAATTGGTATTGGTACTGTTAAAATTAGGATACACAAAGGGACGATTAGGACACTCTCAGATGTCACGTATGTACCTGATTTACAAAAGAATCTCATCTCCTTAAGTATTTTAGACTTGAAAGGATGCAGAATCAACATCGAGTTAAGCGACATTAAAGTATCTCGTGGAGCTCTTGTTTTGTTAAAAGGTAAAAAAACCGTCTTTATATTCTGAAAGGTTCTACAGTGACCGGTGAAATTGGACGGCCCTCGTCCGCTACGTAGTCGAAGTCAACTCATTTGGAGCAGAGGAACTTGGACATAGGAGGGAAAAAGGTATGACCATTTCGTTGAAGAGAGGTTCTTTTTGGATGCAGGTTTTGAAAAGTTAGGGCACTGTGTTCATGAAAATCAGACCCGAGTTAGTTTTGATTTGGTAGTGCACAAGTCGAAGGCTAGAAGTCTTCCAGCTTCTAAGCATATATTCGACTCAGTTAATTCCCTATATAGTTCAAGATAATCCCATGGCGGGCTTTGGTAAAAATGGCGTTGTAAGAATTCATGTCAATGTGGAGATTGTTAGAGTTGTGTGACCCAAATTCTAAGAGATTGCTTACAAGTCAAGTTAAACAAAATATATTTTCTTTCTAAAATATTTAGTATTTATTAGTATAATATATTTAGCATTTATTAGCATAGTTTATTTGACCTACTAATTTAGCCTATAAATAGGTTCTTTTACAACCTTAGAAAATACACCCATTAGAGATTATAACTCATAACACATTTAGAGAATTTTTGTTTACGTTTTAAGGGTTCTTTGTTTTCGGTTTTCGAGGTTTAGTTTTTATCTCCATCTTTTGTACTCTTCGTTCTTTTGACATTATAGTAAAATTATCTTTGCTCGTAGCTTTTTATCCTCTTTGGAGGGGTTTTTCCTTGTAACGCCCCAAAATTTTTATTTTGACTTTTGTAAAATATGACATAAATGTGTATCTGCTTCACTAGTTGAGTGTTCTAGGTGTATGTGAGAGGTCCCAAGTTCAAACCCTAGCTTTAGCAAATTTTGTTATTTTTAGAATAAAACACTACCTCTGTTCAGTGGGCTTATATTTCATTATTTTAGAAACATATCAGAATAGGCCTGCTGGTCTGGTGGTTAAGTTGAGTGTTAGGTTGCTGATGGTCAAGTGTTTGAATCCCTACACAAGCGTGGGGCTTATTTTTGCTAGGTTTTGCACAAGTGTTTCAATGCTGTTGGAATTCTAAGTAGTGGGTGAGTGGATGAGTGAATTTAAGGATTTGGGTAAGTTATTTTTGCCAAAAGAAATTCTCTTCAGAAAACTGACGTTCCTTTCTCCTCCTTCTGCCGAAATTCTACCTCCCCATTTTTTTTTCGTTTTGATTTCTGTTTCAACTATTTCCTTTTGTTCCCTCTGTTTAGTTGTTCGGTAAGTGAAGGTAAATGTTCTTTTTGGTAATCTTGTTTTCTAATTGCCATTTGGAGACTCATTATTTGTTTTGGCAACAGAGAATCAAGAGGTTAGAAGCTCTCCTCGTTCAGAATCGTAGCTAAATCACTCGGGGTTGTTGTGTAAGTGTTAAACATTTGATTAAAATATTGTCAATTTCGTGATTTTAGTTTAATCGGATTTTAAGACTGATTACAAGTGTTGTGTTGTCGATTTTAGGCTTTGGGAAGGCTCGAGAGTGGTTTTGCATTGAAACATTACCAAGTGTGTACTCGAAAACACAGAAAACGGGGTTTCAACGAGAGCAAAAACTCCACTGTCGACGCCACATGGGCGTGTGGTCGCCCATGTGGTAGGCCATGTGCCATAACACGGGCATGTGATCGATGAGGCCAGGCCATGCGCGCAAGACACGGTAGTGTGCGACATAGGGCTAGATTGATTTGGGCCGTGTGGGCCACACGAGCGTGTGGGTCTACACGGGTAGTCTACATGGGCGTATGGGATTCTAGGTTAGGCCGTGTGATCCACACGGCCAAGGCCAAATTGGGCTGTGTGGGCCCACACGGGCAGGCCATATGGGCGTGTGAGCCTATTTAACTGAAATGTGTTCTAAGGTTGCACGGGTCGCCCAAGTAAACTGTGAACCTACTGTAGGGTCGGTAAGCACTACTTAGACCCTTAAATGCATGAACTGTATGTATGATGTATGTACTGAGCATGATGATTATATGATTGAATACTGAACTGTAAGTATAACTGATATTTATGTATTAGCATGTAATATACTGTTTGTTGCATTGCATTGGGTTGGGATGTTGATATTTGGAGGAAGTGTACTGAAAGGCTCTTAAGCCTATTATCTGGCAGCTCAGCTACAATTTACTGATTATGTGCCGCATTCAGTACTACTTGGAGTGTAGGGATGGGTGGGTGTTTTAAACCCCACATGGAGTGTAGGGATGGACGGAGATGGTGTGTAGAGGCTGGTTGGATAAGACTTTGTTTACTGATTAATATATATCTGATACTGTTACTGTGATGGGCTTAAGCCCTAATGCATATCTGATACTGAAACTGAAATAGGCTAAGGCCCAAACTGCTACTGAAACTAAAATAGGCTTAGGCCTGCATCGTATTTGACTGCTTGTTGTTGTTTGACCGTTGTGTCTTTTGGGGATTACTGCATTTACGTTGTTGTTGTTTGACTGTATGCATGTCTTTTGTGGGGATTACACACTGAGTTTACGTAAACTTACCCCTTTCTGTTTTATCTGTACAGTTAATCTCCAGACTTAGATGTATCAGTGCGGCAGAGAACTCAACGATGATAACATAACTTTTGAACCGGGTTAATTCCATTTAAGGTTTTTAATTTCTATTATTTTTGGGGTATTTTGATGTAAATTTGGACTTTTGGACTGTTTGCCTTTATTTTGGGATCTGTAACACCCCAAACCCGGTCAAAACACTACAACCGAATCTAGAGTGCCACGGGAAAGAAAATGTTTTGAAAACCGATTTGTCGACTTGTTTAAAGAGAATTCTATTGTAATGTTTTAAAGAATACGTCGTTGGATCTTGTATTGTTTAAAACATGTTGAAACTTGTTTCAGAAAAACTTAGTTGCCTTATAATTACTCCGTACTTATTACTTAATCATTGTATATTTCAAAAACGAGTATTTGTTTAAAGTTTTGAAAACACCCAATTCATAGTTTAACCAGCATGCTTAATAGAACCTTTAAGAAACAACTAAATAAAATGTCCCAAAATAAAACTTAAGCGGCCTTATTATAGAAATGAAAACCCAAACTAAAGAAAATAACTAAGTCCATATGGAAAACATTGAAATAAAGCGAATGTTGAGCGTCGCCACCTCAAGTCCATTCCGGCTCTATATCCACGATCTATGGTTTATCTACAAAATATAACGGAAGGGGTGAGTCACCTAGACTTAGTGTGTAAATCCCCATCCCAAAAGAAGTTATGCTCTTACACAAGTTCATATACAAATATGCATGTCATGCATCCCATCAACCTAGATATCCATCCGTGTCTCCCAAATCTACCCCTTGTGGTACCAAACCACTGGTGGTACCAAACCACTGGTGGTGCCAAACCACTGGTAACCGAAGTTACAGAAATAAACATATGTGGTACCAAACCACTGGTGGTGCCAAACCACTAAGACATAGTCACAATATTACAATATGTGGGGCCAACCCACTGTGTGGTACCTAACCACTGGTGACAGTCTGATAGATCATACTTCCCCCTCCACTCATCACCCATATCACATGTTCGTGCTTACAATGCAAGTATGATCATGCTTTAACATGTACAATGTTGTATAAAGAGTGGCATGCACTTATAGATCACAGTATAATTAACGCTAGCAACCATAACAACTTACCAGGCATCCTCGTTTTTACCCACAAGGGTAACTTAGTAATCACTTTTGTCACTTCGACTTTTATCATCACATGACATTTAACATATTAAGTAAAGAAAGTGTGTAAGAGTTACACACCTGGTTCTCGTACTAACGCTCTCACTGCTTCCACGCTACTATCACACGAGACTACCACTATTGGCCTACGATCTTTTTCTGACGTTGGCCCACACCCCGATGGCCAGTCTCACACTCCTGATACTGATCACTTCTTGTATTTAGGCGTTGGGTTTACATATCCAGCCCCTCCTACTGCTTGACTGTTATTTGAGTCAATAATAATCCCTTGGTCACTAAACCAATTAAACAATGAGATCTAATAGGTAATCATAATGCTTACAATGAAACCCTCACCTAGTTATCGAATCCCGAAAGTCTTTAAGAAAGTGTCTCCACCCTACCTACATTCGGCCATGACCAAAGTATCAAACCAAACCGATAATCACAACCCATCTAGTACCTTATGGCATTCGGCCAATGATAAAGGAACAAGAAAGTAGCCATTCGGCCGAACCCACACCACCTACCTTCAGCTTCCTTCACAAATCGACACCACAGATCACATCAAGACAGGATTTGGCTCCTAAGAGCAGAGAGTGAAACCGATAGGGACATAGAAAAAAATGATTCGAGTTAGGAACTTAATGAAAAAGAGAGAAATCACAAAGAAGAAAACTCTAAAAAAAAACTCACCAATCCCTTGAAGACTATTCGGCTATGGTGCACCTTCGGGAAAAAGAAATCAACTTCAAGATTCGGCTATGGGAGATGGGAATATGAGCAAGAAGAATTTGGCTTTTAAAAAGATTTTGAAGAGGAGAAGAAAACTAGGGAGTTTCGGTTTAGATAAAAAAGCAGAGGCACCCAAAAGAAAAAAGAATTTCAACTTTTTTAGAGAATAGGTGAGAAAGAAAGAACAAAAATGAAAGAAAAGATGATCATTTGCTACTAATTTCGGCAGCACACACACACTCTCAGAGTTGGAGTTTCGGCCAACTCTCCCTTCTCCTGATAGCTTTTATCCACCCTTATCAGCTTCATCTTTATCTTTCCCTTAGATGAGACCTCCCTAAAACCAACTCATCCCTTCCTTATTATCAGCTTTTTATTAACAAAAATAAAAGAATTTAAACTCCCAAATTATAGCACATGTGCCATCCCTTCTCCCTCCCCCTTGGAGTGCCAAATTTTTTCCCTAAAACACTTGGGCCCAAACAAAAACTCTTGGCCCAACTCCCTCATTAGTGCCTCCACCTACATGCCCCTTACAGCATCACTAAATTTTGGGCCACAAGCCCAACTTGCTACTGAACATGGATACCTCACTTAAATTATGTCATGTACCTCTTTATTAGAAAAGTTAACCCAGGTTTAAGCCGAAACCTAAGCCCAATACACACTTCTAAAGCTCTAGCTAACCCTGACACTCAAAGTGCACAGACCCACCTAATTAGGATGTTACAGTTCTACCCCCCTTAAAATAAATTTCGACCTCGAAATTTACAGTCGTCGAAGAGTTGAGGTATTGCTCAGCCATGACATCCTCCCGGCTCCCATGTCGCTTCTTCTGATCCATGGTTCTCCATAATACCTTTACCAAAGGGACTGATTTCCTACGCAAAACTTTCACATCCCGATCTAGGATCTACACTGGTTCCTCCTCAAAAGATAAGTGTGGGCTCACCTCAATTTCCTCTATCGGCACAACATGAGATGGATCTGAGTGATAGCATCTAAGCATGGAAACGTGAAACACATTATGGATTTCACTCAACTCTGGTGGCAACTCGAGTTGGTAAGCTACTGGTCCCACTCGCTTCGAGACCCGATAAGGCCCGATAAATCTAGGGCTTAACTTGCCTTTCCTACCAAACCTCAGAACCTTCTTCCACGGTGACACCTTCAAGAAAACCCTGTCACCTTCTGCAAACTCTATATCCTTCCGTTTAAGATCGACATAAGACTTCTGCCTATCCGAAGCTTCTTTCAAACGAGCTCGAATCACCTTCACCTTATCTTCTGTTTCAGCAACCAACTCCGGACCCAACAACTGCCGTTCCCCTAACTCCGTCCAACACGTAGGGGTACGACACTTCTGTCCATATAACGCTTCGTATGGTGCCATTTGAATACTTGCATGATAACTATTGTTGTACGCGAATTCAACCAATGGTAAAAATTCTTCCCAACTGCCTTTGAAATCCAAAACACAGCCCCTTAGCATGTCATCCAAAACTTGAATCACCCTCTCCGATTGTCCATCTGACTGGGGATGGAATGCCGAACTAAAATCCAACCTTGTACCCAATGCCTGGTGCAAAGCCTTCCAGAACCTTGACGTAAATCTAGGGTCCCTGTCTGAAATAATCGACACTGGTACCCCATGCAACCTCACAATCTTCGCTATGTATAGTCTCGCTAACTTCTGAAGAGAATAATCCATACGTATAGGTATGAAATTAGCAGACTTCGTCAGACGATCCATAATTACCCAAACTGAATCCTTTTTAGTGGGTGTGAGGGTAGCCCACTAACAAAATCCATCGTGATCCTTTCCCACTTCCACTGTGGAATCTTTATCGGTTGCAACAAACCCGATGGTAACTGATGTTCAGCCTTGACTTGCTAACATGTCAGACACTTACCCACAAATTCAGTTACCTCACGCTTTAGGCCCGGCCACCAAAACTGCTCTCGCAAATCTCGGTACATCTTACTACCTCCCGGATGCATAGCATATGGACTACTATGTGCCTCTCGAAGAATTTTCTATCTTAACTCCTCGTCTTTAGGCATACACACTTTTCCCTGAAAACACAACACTCCATCGCTGCTCACGCTATACCCCTCTAATCCACCATTCTGCACTTGTAAACATCGCGCGCTCAAAACTTCATCCACCAACTGTTTCTCCTTAACCTATTCTACCCATGTTGGCTTCACTTGCAATTCCGCTAAGAGACTTTCGTCATCATACAAACTAAGGTGGGCAAACATGGCTCTTAATTCTGCCACCACCTTACGGCTCAAGGCGTCCGCTACCACATTAGCCTTTCCTGGGTGGTACCCAATCGAGCAGTCATAGTCCTTCAACAACTCGATCCACCTCCTCTGCCTTAAATTTAACTCATTCTATGTAAGAAGGTACTTCAAACTCTTGTGATTCGTATACACGATAGACTTCTCTCCATACAAATAATGTCTTCAAATTTTTAGGGCGAAAACCACTGCAGCCAATCCCAGATCATGCGTCGGGTAGTTCACCTCGTGAGGTCTCAACTGTCGAGAAGCATATGCTACTAATTTCCCTTCTTATATCAGCACACATCCTAATCCCGTATGTGACGCATCATAATAAATCGTAAACTCTTTCCCTGCTTCAAGTTGAATCAGTACCGGAGCTTCTGTCAAAATCCTCTTTAACCTCTCAAAACTTTCTTGTTGCTTGTTTGACCATACAAACGGAACTCCTTTCCTTAGCAACTTGGTTAATGGCACTGCAATCAGAGAAAACCCTTCCACAAACCTTCGGTAATATCCTGCTAAACACAGAAAACTCTAAATCTCTGCCACTGACTTCGATGGTTTCCAATCTAATACAGCCTCAATCTTCCGAAGGTCCACTCTAATCCCCTCAGCTGACATCACATGACCCAAAAAGGTAACTTCCTTCAACCAGAGCTCACACTTACTAAACTTTGCGTATAAACGCTTTTCCCTTAAAATCTACAACACCACCCGTAAATGCGCGTCGTGCTCCTCTTCGATTTTGAGTATACCAGAATATCATCTATAAATACTATGACGAACCGATCCAAATACGGTTGAAACACCCGGTTCATCATATCCATAAACGCGGCTGATGCGTTCGTTAACCCGAACGGTATTACCAAAAATTCATAGTGCTCGTATCGAGTACGAAACACCGTCTTATGGATATCTGCCTCCTTCACCTTAAGTTGGTGATATCCCGACCTCAAATCTATCTTGGAGAGGATCGATGCTCCTTGTCGTGGTCGAACAAGTCGCTTATCCTCGGCAACGGATACTTGTTCTTAATTGTCAATTTATTCAACTGACGATAGTCTATGCACATTAGCATAGACCCGTCCTTTTTCTTAACAAAGAGTACAGGCGCTCCCCAAGGTGATACACTTGGCCGGATGAAACCCCTATCCAACAACTCCTGAATCTGTGCTTTCAACTCCACCAACTCCTTTGGCACCATCCTATACGGGGCAATAGACACTGGCACAGTTCCCAGTAGAAGGTTTATACCAAACTCCACTTCGCGGTCCGGGGACAAACCCGAAAGCTCTTCCGAAAAAACATCGATAAATTCTTTCACTGTCCGGACACTTCCTATAGCCGATTCCTTAACTTCCAAGGCACAAACATAAACCACAAATGCCTCACAACCTTTCCTTACCATCTTCTCCGCCTTTAGCGCAGACACCACATTAGAGAGGTAATTCATTCTCTCACCTATCATCACCACTTCCTCACCCTCGATCGATTTTAGCACCACGCGCTTAGTCAGACAAATCCAGCTTCGCCGGTGCTTAACCAACCAATCCATTCCTAAGATTAAATCGAACTCCCCAAGGTAGTTCCATCAAATCGACTTGAAACACTACCCTTGAAGTTCTAGGGTACATCCTTATACGCTTTGTCTACTACCACGAGTGTCCTAGAGGCTTATTATCGACATCTTCCTAGCGAAATCTCATAAGCTAAGTTCAACGTTCCCACTATACCACTAACAACATAAGAGTGTGTTGAACCAATATCAATCAAAGCAGTATAAGGCAACCTAGAAATTAAAAACGTACCGGTTATGACATCCAGTGCGTCGCCCTCCTCTCAACGTTTCGTTGCATAGACCAACCCAGGCTATCTTACATTAGCACCCCTAGCACCTCGGCCAGGTGCTCCACGGCCTCGACCGTTATCATTACCACCCCGAGCTGCACCTCGGCCCCTCTGTTGGTTAGTGGCCATCTCTCCTAAACTGAGCACGTCCTTGACCCTCAACTTGTGCCCTAGCTGACTTCCATGGACAATCTCTTATCCGGTGCTCCATCGACCCACACTCAAAGCACCTTCTATTACCAGCCCAACACTCTCCCGAATGAGACTTACCACATCGAGCTCACTGAGGTGGCCACTAAGCAGCAGGAGTCGGCTTCGCAGCTCGATCTGGTCCACCAAATCTAGCCCTCTTCTGAGAACTCCCAGCAGACCCTGATGGCCCAAAATTTCTCTTATCCCTACCTCTGTCCTAATTTTGTTTCCTGGTTCACTGCACCTCCTCAGCTATTTTGGCCTTTTCCACGAGAACGGTAAATTCCCTTTCTTGTTGTGGTGCAATCAGCACCCGCAGCTCATCTCTTAGCCTGTCCTCAAACCTAACACAGCGCTCATGCTCTGTAGCCACCATACCCCGAGCATACCTACTCAACCTCAAGAATTTTGCCTCGTACTCGGGTATCGACTTACTCCCCTGAACCAAATTCAAGAACGCCCTACGTTGCGCATCAGTATAACTAGCTCCCACATACTTCCTCTGATAGGCCGCCTTAAAGAAATCCCAGGTGATATCATCGGCCACTGCACCATCCCTGACCGTGAGCCACTATTGATACGACTCATCCTGGAGAAGAGACACTGTCCCCTTCAACTTCTCCTCAACCAAGAAGTCCAAATCATCCATTATTCGTTTTGTCGTCTCTAACCAAGATTTCAGCGGTGTTGGGACTACACCGAAACTCCCCGAACACTTCGCTCATAGTCTTGAGTCGCCACCACGAATTTTGGGCTTTTGAACCCGCCACCGCCTCAACTCTCTCCAAAACTCGCAGATCACCGAGATATCAGATCGTCACCATCGCTTGGTCTTGAAACTCTGTTTTGCTGCCAAGCAAATCTGCATCACGTTTCGACCCATGGCGGCACCCTACTGCTCGACACGGTCATCCTACCCCTACCACTACCACGCAGTGGATGTCCATGACCTCTTGTACTCATTCTTCTCATTCACAGTTATCTGGTTGAGAATTTTATGAACTATTAACTCTGTTCACTGTTTATCCACCAACAATTTTATGAAAGATAGTTTTAAAAGTGATTCTTTCGAGTTCGAACCTATCTACAGTTTTAGTTCTAGGCTTATCTCCTAATTCTGAATACGACATACATTCATCACACAACAACCTCCATGAACTCACATTCAACATGTAGGGGTATTTTCATAATTTCAGTACCCAGGGGTATTTTCGTAATTTTAACCTATAGCGGTATTTTTGTAATTTTCCAAAATAAAGTTTCAGGTGATTTTTCAAAATACTGGTATTTTGGTAATTTTCGTGAAGTAGAGGTACTTTGGTAATTTTATAACTCGGGGGTATTTCGATAATTCTGTAAGTCAGGGGTATTTTGGTAATTTTGCAAACCAAGGGTAATTTGGTCATTTTTCAAATCTAGGGTAGTTATTACAAATCGAGGGGTAATTTGGTAATTTTACAACTAGGGTTTATGTGGTGGTTGGTCCTTTCGGTTTTAATTATAAGGTTTAGCCTTGAATAAGTCCTCATGGTTAGAGTGAACAGTCATTCATGCACTGTAGGATTTCAATGAGGAGGTGAGTCACTAGGATCGCTTAAATGCTAGGCTCTCCCTAAATCCAATCCTAGACATGCGCATGCTTCTTGCCACACCCTAGCTCTACGACTTACTCACAAGTTTGTTTGATTAAACTTAAGTCTTATGCAATTAAGGAGTTGTGTAAACTAGCCCTATGGTTCATCAGTACAATCATGCTTGTCTTGGTCTAAAACCCACGAAGCCCAACATAAAAACATCACATCAAAGGTGAGGGTACTTACCTGGGTGGATCGGCGCCGGAGACTCAGGTGCCATGCTTTCCGGGATATTCATCTCCCTAAAAATCATTTTACAAACTCTTGAAACACATTTTTGGGCCTTTAACACAACCGAGCTTTTGAACTTGGCACTGATACCAAAATGTAACACCCCAAACCCAGTCAAAACACTACAACTGAATCTAGCGTGCCACGGGAAAAAAAACATTTTGAAAATCGATTTGTCGACTTGTTTAAAGAGAATTCTATTGTAATGTTTTAAAGAATACGTCGTTGGATCTTGTGTTGTTTAAAACATGTTAAAACTTGTTTCAGAAAAACTTAGTTGCTTTATAGTTACTCCGTACTTATTACTTGATCATTGTATATTTCAGAAAATGAGTATTTGTTTAAAGTTTTGAAAACACCCAATTCATAGTTTAACCAGCATGCTTAATAGAACCTTTAAGAAACAACTAAATAAAATGTCCCAAAATAACACTTAAGCAGCCTTATTACAGAAATGAAAACCCAAATTAAAGAAAATACCTAAGTCCATATGGAAAACATTGAAATAAAACGAATGCTGAGCATGGCCACCTCGAGTCCATTTCGGCTCCATATCCACGGTCTATGCTTTATCTGCAAAATATAACGGAATGGGTGAGTCACATAGACTCAGTGTGCAAATCCCCATCCCAAAAGAAGTTATGCTCTTACACAAGTTCATATACAAATATGCATGTCATGCATCCCATCAACCTAGATATCCATCCGTGTCTCCCAAATCTACCCCTTGTGGTACCAAACCACTGGTGGTGCCAAACCACCGTAATCGGGTTACGAAATAAACATATGTGGTACAAAACCACTGGTGGTGCCAAACCACTGAGACATAGCCACAATACTACAATGTGTGGGGCCAACCCACTGTGTGGTACCTAACCACTGGTGACAGTCTAATAGATCATACTTCCCCCTCCACTCATCACCCATATCACATGTTCGTGCTCACAATGCAAGTATGATCATGCTTTAACATGTACAATGTTGTATAAAGAGTGGCATGCACTTATAGATCATAGTATAATTAATGCTAGCAACCATAACAACTTACCAGGCATCCTCGTTTTTACCTACAAGGGTAACTTAGTAATCACTGCCTTTGGCTTTTATCATCACATGACATTTAACATATTAAGTAAAGAAAGTGTGTAAGAGTTACACACCTGGTTCTCGTACTAACGCTCTCACTGCTTCTACGCTATTATCACACGAGACTACCACTATTGGCCTACGATCTTTTTTTGATGTCGGCCCACACCCCGATGGCCAGTCTCGCACTCCTGATACTAATCGCTTCTTGTATTTAGGTGTTGGGTTTATAGATCCAACCCCTCCTACTGCTTGACTGTTATTTGAGTCCATAATAATCCCTTGGTCACTAAACCAATTAAACAATGAGATCTAATAGGTAATCATAATGCTTACAATGAAACCCTTACCTAGTTATCGAATCCCTAAAGTCTTTAAGAAAGCTTCTCCACCCTACCTACATTCGGCCACCACCAAAGTATCAAACCGAACCGATAATCACAACCCATCTAGTACCTTATGGCATTCGGCCAATGACAAAAGAACAAGAAAGTGGCTATTCGGCCGAGCCCACACCACTTACCTTCAGCTTCCTTCACAAATCGGCACCACAGATCACAGTAAGACAAGATTCAACTCCTAAGAGCAGAGAGTGAAACCGTTAGGGCCATAGAAAAAAAATGATTCGAGTTAGGAACTTAATGAAAAAAAGAGAAATCGTAGAGAAGAAAACTCTGAAAAAAACTCACTAATCCCTTGAAGACTATTCGACTATGGTGCACCTTCGGGAAAAAGAAATCAACTTCAAGATTCAGCCATGGGAGATGGGGATATGAGCAAGAAGAATTTGGCTTTTAGAAAGATTTTGAAGAGGAGAAGAAAACTAGGGAGTTTCGGTTTAGATAAAAAAGCAGAGGCACCCAAAAGAGAAAAGAATTTTGGCTTTTTCAGAGAATAGGTGAGAAAGAAAGAACAAAAATGAAAGAAAAGATGATCACTTGCTACTAATTTCGGCAACACACACACACTCTCAGAGTTGGAGTTTCACCAACTCTCCTTCTCCCGATAGCTTTTATCCACCCTTATCGACTTCATCTTTATCTTTCCTTAGATGAGACCTCCCAAAACCAACTCTTCCTTCCTTATTATCGCTTTTTATTAACAAAAATAAAAGAATTTAAACTCCCAAATTATAGCACATGTGCCGTCCTTCTCCCTCCCCCTTGGAGTGCTGAATTTTTGCCCCAAAACACTTGGGCCCAAACGAAACTCTTGGCCCAACTCCTCCTTAGTGCCGCCACCTACATGCCCTTACAAATCACTAAATTTTGGGCCACAAGCCCAACTTGCTACTAAACATGGATACCTCACTTAAATTATGTCCTGTACCTCTTTACTAGAAAAGTTAACCCAGGTTTAAGCCCAAACATGAGCCCAATACACACTTCCAAAGCTCTAGCTAACCCTGACACTCAAAGTGCACAGACCCACCTAATTAGGATGTTACAGGATCTCAGCTGATTTTATGGATTTTTAAATTGTAAAAGTTCAACGAAAATTCGGTTTAATTAAAAACAACGTTTTCCCTAAAAGCAAAAGGTTTTCTTTAATTATCACGGTTTTAAAAGCTTTCAGTACAGAACTTGATTTTAAACGAATAAAATTAACGAGAAAATAATTTTGAAATTAACGAGAGAATAACAAAAGATAATAAATGGAAATAGTTTTACCTTGATAAACTCGGTTTCAAATTCCATGTAACATCGCCAGATTCGACCGTAACGTCTAGGCCGAGTTTGGGGTGTTACATTCCACGTTAAATTTGTGTGTTCAATTTCTCAATTTATTTCGCTATTTTTTTACTTGTTGCTTAATCGGGTTGATCCAAACACAAACAAAAAGAAAATTGAACAAATTTTATTTTATGATTTTTTTCTTCTAGTTTTCTTTTCAATATTGAGACTGAGACTAAAAGAGGATGTGGATCTGCATGATTAGATAGCTAGCGCTATCTTGGAAAAGTGGATCTCAACCTTACAAAGGTTTTATAAATTTCTAATGTGGATTACCGTTAAAGGTCGAACATGTAGACATCAGTTGGTTTTCAACAATCGAGCTCAGTATTCTTATGAAAATAAAGAAATAGTTAAATGAGGATGGTGACCACCCTTGAATAAGGTGTTATTCTTCTATTGTATTTCGTATGTCGTGACGTGATAAAATCGTTCAAATTTATCCTTGATAGAACCTGATCTGTTGTATGTTTCATTTTTCCACTGCATTTAAGTTGATGCTTGTTTCAATTTTATTTGTTGCCTATAATCAGGTTTCATGATTTTATCTCATTGAGTTTTTCCTAATAAGATTTTAATGAGACACATTTTCGTTGATGAACATCCAAGGGAGCTTTTGTAAATCCATTGTTAAATGGATGTCCATATAACTCTCAAAACCCTCCAAGAACTTATTCTCTTACAACCCCTAAAGAATTTATAGGGTTCATTAATTTTCTTATTTATGTATTTGTAACATATGGTGATTGAGACCCTATAAATAGAGGGTATCTATAAGCTTATTGCATTCTAAGTAAAAGTTGAATTATACTTTCACTTTTTGTCTAATCTTCTCTCTTGTTCATACTATAATTCTTCTAATTTCATAATAATATTTAAAGTTGAAGCAACACCTTATATTTTGCTTTAAAAGGTGTTTGCTACAGATAATCTTATATTCCTAGAGCTAATGTAACATCTCGGAATAACATTTTCCGTTTGGATTCAAAGATTATCTTAAGCCAATAATCCTAAATCCCTAACATTTTAGAATATGATAATCTCAATAACACATTTTCCTTTAAGTAATCTTACATTACCTTGAAAATGTGAAATTGTTTACTATTTTACCTTTTTTATTGAATTTGATCAATTTTATTTTAACAAAAACAAAATAATAATGAAAGTAACATTTATATTGAAATCATTAATGAATTTCTTAAAATCAAATGAATTGAAAAAGTAATCTAGATACCATCCAATTAAAAAAAGAACACATCAGTGGAGTTCTCTATAACTGAATTTTTTTCCAGCGATAAGTGATTTTGAAATTTTGTCCGGTGATCGGGTTGGGGCCAAAATGGTATCAATGAGGATCGTAATACCAAAAAAGTCAAGTTTAACGATGTGGGAAATGATTCCACAAAAAAACACGCTGGTAGATATATGATCATTGTTTTGTCGAGTTTTAAAATTTATAAAGAGAATGATCGAACCTGAAACTAACTCTGACAACGACTTAAGGCAAGTGCACCTATTGAACAGTAGTATAGCTTAGGCAAGACCGAATTGTCGAACCCAAAGGAACTAAAAGTACTAATACTAACATTCTTTCTATTATTTAGCCTAAATATTAAGTGATTGGTTGTTTAATCTAAAACTAACTAACTACTAAGCTAAAGACGCAAAGACAAAAGAATGAATTGGGAAATACTGTTGGGAAAACTCAGTTGATTAAGATGATACCCTTAGGAAGAATCCACCTAGACTTCACTTGTTATCTAACACTAAACTAGACAATTTATTCACTTGACTTGATCCGTAGAATTCCCTAATTTATATTAAACCCTCTCTCGAGGCGAAAAACGTCTAACCCTAGGTTGATTAATTGAAATCTCTTTCTAATTAAAACCCCTAGAATCGCATTAACTCGATCTATGGACTCCCATATTAGGTTTCACCCTAATCCGATAAAATCTCGTCACCCTATCTCTAGGTGCGCGATCAACTCTGCTTAATTATGCTAGATCTACTCTTAGACAGGGACTTTTGCTCCACCACCTAAGCACATCCAAATTGAATCAATATCCCTAAAATATTAACACAAGAATTAAGCACACATAATTAAGAACAAAACAAATATTTATCACTTAGTTCAGAAAACAATAACAAGATCCATCTTAGGTTTCATCCCCTTCAGGTATCTGAAGGGTTTAGTTCATAACAATAAAAGAAAACATCTCAGAAGAAAAGATAAAACAAAACATAAGAAATCCCTAAAACTCCATGAAGGAATTGAAGGAGAAATCTGCCGTCTTGAGTAGAATTCGCTTCTTGAGATGGATCAACTAGCTATCTTTGAGTGATTCCCACAAATTTGACCTTTCTGGCTCGGCTCCTTGGCCTAGCTCCCCCAAAAGCCCTGGCAGAAGGTTTCTGCCGAACTCCCTCTTTAAGTTGCCCCTTGGGTGTTTATATAGACTTTGATATGCCTTACTTGGCCCCTAAGTATCCTAATTCAAGTAGAATTCCTACTAGGGTGTTTGAATAGGCTTTGGAATGTGTTTCTTTGCCTTCAAGTATCCAAATCCGAGTAAAACTCCTCTTGGCCGCGACAGGGACACACCCATGGCACACGCCCGTGTGAATCAATTTTAGGCCGTGGTCGAGTCTGATGAAGAGACACGCCCGTGTGTTTCAGGGTCCAGGCCATGTTATAGTAATTTAATGAGGCACTGTCGTGTGGTCTTGGGCCCAGGCCATGTCAATTTCTTCTTTGGCCCAATTTGGTCCGTTTTAGGCCCGTTTCTCGTTCTTTTAATCCCTAGGTGCTTTCCTAAGTATAAAACATGAAAATAAAGGATTAAGATCACCTTTTTACACAATTCAGGATATAAATCATCCAAAAGTATGCTAAATGTGGGATTAAAATATGTTACTTTTACGGTTTATCAAATACCCCTACACTTAAGCTTTTGCTTGTCCTCAAGCAAAATTCTCAACTTACAATTAAAATGAACTTTCCACAATTCATAATTCTCATTAACAATGCCTCAACATAATTCATAGATAATTTATACGTGGATAATTTAACTCAAAGACTCCTAAAGATTCAAAAAATTCTAAGTCATATATTTGTAGCATGAAAACATAGGTGTCTCCCTTTATCTAAATAACTACCTCTGATTCAAATTTGACAAGGATTGACATCCTCACTAAAGATTCACTCAAAGCACTCAAAGTGTTTAAGGTTTAGGAAAAAGCACTCATAAGTCAAACCTGAAAAGTTAATCCCATAGGCTTGCCTGAAAATCAAATATCCACCACTGTAATATGAGATGATACACAAATCAAAAGGTCTTTAACAGGGTTGTAACGGGGCTTGGGTTAATGGTGTGGATAAAGGCTAAATTAGAGGGTTAGAATCGAGATTAACCTGAAAAATTACCTAACTTTAGAAAAAGAATTGAACTAATAATCTGAATAATTACATCATATGAAAATACTAATAATACGAGCTTCTTCTTCAAGATATTGAAATTAAACATATAAGTTCACTTAATTACAAAACTAATAATGAATATACTTCGATTTTTCTTTTAAGAACAAGCCAAATATTTACATAATATAAGAAAGAAATTTATCAACTGAAATAAAGTAATTAGGCAACTGATCAAATCAATTCTCAATAGATGGGTAGTCAAAAGAATGGTGATAACAAATATGAGCGGGGTTTTGGGTTAATATTAGTGGGTGAATCAATAAAAAGGGTTGTTAGGATCAAAGAGGTTCACTAGGGGTTAATTATGAAGGTAGGCTTTTTAGTGGAGTGGGTGGGTTAAAACCTAGGTGTCTTTATCATCTCAGTATATCAAATCAAAAATGTGGTCTTAACATGTATAATCGAGGCAAATTCTAGAATAACAGTTCAAGGTTGACACACTCATAATCAAAAAGTGAGCATGAAAAAGAATATATGCTCTGTAAGGCTCAAAATCTCACAAAAATTATGGGTGTTTTTGATGTCAACCTCGTAAATTTCAAACTTTAAAGTAATATTCAAATTCAGGCACACAACCTAAAACTTTTATTTCTAAAAAATAGACTTATCATGCTTGATTCTCTAGTATCTTAAAGTATAAATCATCAATGCACAATTAACTATGACTTACTCAAAAACATATCAATAAGAATCATAAATCATCAGAAATTTCATCCTAATTAGTAATATGAGGAAATTACTTAAGAACTAGATATAATTCAAGGATTTAAGAATAATGCAAAAAGTTAGGCACTTTTACCCCCAGACTTAAAATGTACATTGCCCTCAATGTACAAAGATAGATAAATAATCATGTGATACTAAAATCAAAAGAGAAGGGAAGAAGTGACACTTCTTGAATTTTTTCTGGGATCACTATTCCTGGCCTGATTTGGAGAAGGAGGCGGTGGTGCTGTGGTGGATGCCAACAGTCACTGTGCTAGATGAAGAAATTGGGAAACTCATGACGGATTAGCCAAGAATTATTAAGACACATTTAAAATAAACTAATTATGTATTTAAGGAGAAGAAAATTAAAGGGAAAGAAAACAAAAAGTAAGATAAAATTAACATAAAAGATGAATGGACTGAGGAGTCCTTATTGTTGGATGGTTCGCGAGGTGGGTGTGATTCCTAAGGCTGTGTTGAGTCGGTGGTCGTGGTTTCGGTGTGATTCCCTAGCAGCCTAAAGAACCTAAAACCAAGAAACTAGAATAAAATAAACTAAATTAAGCATAAGAGAGTCAAAGAGAAGGAAATTGAAGCAAAAGAGAAAAGTAGAATAAAAGTTAAATGGTCTCAAAGACCCTTGGCTTGTAGAGTGGATGAAGCGGCCGGCATGAACTTATGTAGATCAATCTCCCTTTGGGAGATTATGCTTGGCTTTTTCCGCTTCTTTTCCATGGATATGTGTAGGCTCAAGAGTTTATAGACTTGTTATGGAGAAGAGAGAAATTTGAGAAAAAGAAGGCAGAAAAGAAAAGATGGGGAGTTGGTGAGAAGAAGGGGAAAGGGAGGTTGGGGTTAAATAAAGTTTTAGGGTTAACGCTCCCCACACCCATGGACCGTGGGTGTGTCGATTCATACAGCTGCCTCGCACGACCGTGTCTAGGCATGTTGTGTAACACTCCAAACCCGGCACAAACACCATGACCGGATCTGGCATGCCACTAAGAAGAATTAGTAAAAACATGTAGCATTTTTGGAAAGCACTTGTCGAGTTTAAACATATATTCCGGGAAAACTTAATGATTTGATAATTTATAAAAGATATAATTTTATAAGATGCCTTTATAAAAAAAACTCCAAAGTTTAGTACCTGTCTTAGTTTAATTTAAAACATAAAATTTACATGTCCATTAGTGATGGAAGCCCAAAATGAAACTGTGACTAAATATGAAGCTAGTGGCCCATGGCCTTATTACAACAAAATATAAAACCCATTAATTAAGAATATTAAAAATAAAGCTGTAACATAAAATCTCTAGCATGGCCACCTTGCGCCTCTCTCCAGCCAAATCCGATGCACTAGGTGCTACCTGAAAGATGTTAAATAATAGGGTGAGTCGCGAGACTTAGTGTGCAACCCTCATGCACCACCAAATTGGGCCTTAGCCCACAGAACAGATAATAGAGCATAATATATCAGAAAATATGCAAAGCCCAACCCAATCCTAGGTTTCCATCCGCTACACACCACCCTTACCTGCCAATCACACCATTGGGGATTTCTACAATCAACCCACACCGCTACACACCATCGATGGCAGTCATGCTGCTCATCGTTAGATCATGGCTGTAGCCACTACAATAGGTCATGGCAAAAGCCTCTACAACAGGTCACGGCAAAAGTCGCTACAATAGGTCACTTCCCCTTTCATCAAACCCAACCCCATGCAACCACAGAAATCTGCTGTAACATCCCGAAATAGGGCCTAAACGGACTAGTGGTTGCGAAACCATGAATCCAAGCTATAAAAGTTTATTATGATTAATTATTATGATTTATCGAGTGATTAAATACATGTGTTAGAGTATTGATAAGAAATTTTATTGATTTCATGCTTAAATTGCCTATTAGGACTTGTTTGCAAAAGTTGCTAAATAGGGGTTCTAATTTATAGAGTACTTGATTGAAATGGGGGTTTGAAGTAGGAGTCCTTAAATGGCAATTAGACCATTATATTTTCATGTACAAAAATGGATATATATAGGTGGAAAGAACCAAAGTTTTTAATGAAGGGTAATTTAGTCATTTGGTAATAAAATGAATTAAAAGGGAAAATATGAGAAAATATGATCATCTTCTTCATTAGGCCGAATTTTCAAGTGGTCACCATAGCTAGGGTTTGTTTCAAGCTTCCAAGCTCCATAGTAAGTGATTCCAAGCCCGCTTTTAATGTTCTTTACATTTTGAAGCCCTAGAGCTCGATTTAGCTTATTCTATCAATAATTCATGCTAGGGTTCATATTTGGAAAAATACCCATAGGTGAAATGTGTTTATTTTGATGTTTTATGATAGAATATGAAGTCTGAAATTATGTTAAACAACTTTTGCTAAGTGATTTTAAGTGAAAATGAGTAAAAGCGGCTTAATCGGTAAAAATACCTAATGTTCATAAGTACAAGTTAGAGTGAGAATTTGATGTTGCCATAGAAGGAAAAATGATCAGCATGTCATAAAACATAAGAATAAGGGATAAAGTTTAATTTCCGAGCTTTGGGAAAAATGTGTAAATATGTAAAGTTTAGGGCAAAATTGTAATTTTGCCAAAGTTAAGAGTTAAGGACTGTTTTGATGAATGTGAGTATTAAATAAGCTAAATTTACTATTATAGATCAAGAAGAACAAAATCCAGAGTTAGATCAAGGAAAGAAAAAGATAGAGGACTAAATCGATATAATTCATCGTATTTTGTTTCGAGGTAAGTTTGATAAATAAATGTAATATTCTATTATTTTACATTTAATACTGTTAAATTCCAGTATTTACATATTTATTCTGTAAATTTATTATTTAAAGACTCAAGTATGAATTGACGAAAAAGTTATCTCAGAAAGTTATCTCAGAAAGTTCCGGTTGAACCTTAGGAATGTGTAGGACACAAATGTCATGACATTAGGGTTTAAGGAAATCATGTAAGACCATGTCAAGACATGGCATTGATATGTTACTATAAGGCAAAGGTCCCATGTAAGACCATGCCAAGGTATGTCATTGGTGAGTTCATAAGGCAAGGATACCACGTAAGACCATGTCAAGACATGGCAATGGTTAAGTTTCATAAGGAAAGGTACCCCGCGTATCCTTAGTACTCCAAGTGGTTCAACGGGAAAATTCAAGGAGTATTCTAAAGTAAAGGTAAGACAAGTTCAAGCTAAAAAGGTAAGGTAAGATAAATTCATGTTAAAAGGTAAGGCAAGTATACAAGTTTTAAGTATATTGAGTTAAAAGCTTAAGTGATCTTGATAAGAAAAACATAAGATAATTCATTAAGAATGTTGCTATTTATTTACATGTAAACTTACTAAGCTTTATGCTTACTCCCATTCTTTAATTTTTTTTATATAGTATTACAAGCCAACTCGGGAATCACAAAGACGTCGGAGATCGTTACGCACTATCAAAGGATTATACTGGTATTTTGTAACTCGACGTTTTAAGTTATGGCATGTATAGGGACTTAGCTATCTTGTGTGTATAACATTATGATATGGCTTAAGATTGGCTTGTAAATGTTTGGTATTAAAATGGCTAATTAAGAGCATGTTTTGGATATTATGTAATGCCTAGTTGGTAATTATTAGAAAGAAATTATGTAAGTATATGCAGGGGAACAGTTTGTATAGTAGCAGTGACGTGATTTTGAAAAATCACAAAAAAATAGTAGAAATAGAATGAGGTTGTGAATGAGATATATAATTAAATCGTATTGAGTCTATTTTTATATGAAAGAAACGGTGTAGGCAAAAGAATTTTATATTATGAGATAATTGATTTTTAGTACAGAGGGGTCAGAACTGTCAGTTTGTGTAACAGGGAAGACTTTAACTAATAAACTGTACTAATTGGCCACACCAAAAATTCTGAAAAAATTATAGTAAGAAGATATATGAGTCTAGTTTCATGAAAAATTTACGGATCTAAATTTCGAGTTTTGTAACTCGAGTTATAGTCAATTTACTGAACATGATACAGATGGACAGTTTCTATTTTTATGCCCCGAATCAATAAGTTAAGTTTAGTAATGCCTCGTGCTCGACTCCGGCAACGGTCTCGGGTAAGGGGTGTTACATTTATTGGTATCAGAGCAAGTTTTAGTCGGTTCTCGGAATATTTAGTATGAGTAAGAGTCTATCTATACATGCCATACTTATTTTTTGATAGTGTGACGACTCTTGACGATTTAAAAAATATTTTTCTTTTATAGTTATGGATCCCGAACGAGTGGTGCAGATGATGTAGAGTAGTGCACCCAATCCCGCTGAGGGGCGGTGCCACAAGATAGTCATGAAAGGCCCGTTATAGTTAGTCGGGGAGGAGGGCTCAGAAGCCTTCTTCCAAGCTATGAATGAATGGTTTCTTGAGTTCGTTAAATGCGAACTCGGCCGTTAGACCTCCACCCCTCATGATCCAAATACCACCAATGTAGCATCCCGATCCATAGATACGATCGAAGAGAGAAGCCACCTGTTGACAAGATCAGAAAACAAGGGGCTGAAGAGTTTCGAGCTACCAAAGATGATGATGCAGAGAAAGCTAAATTTTGGCTCGAAAATACTATCGAGTTTTTGACGAGTTATCCCGCACCGGAAGAGTGTATTAAATGTGTAGTGTCACTTCTTAGAGATTCACTTACGGTGGTGGAAGACACTTGTATCAGAGAGTACCGAAAGAAAAAAAAGTTACATGGGGTTTCTTTCGGAGGAGTTCCGTAAGAAGTATATCAGTCAGAGGTTTATTGACTAGAAAAGAAAAGAGTTCCTTGAATTAAAACAAGGTAAGATTATTGTGACCGACTATGAACATGAATTTGTTCGACTCAGCAATTATGCTCGAGAGTGTGTGTCTACAGAGGCTATCATGTGCAAAAGATTTGAAGATGGGCTCAATGATGATATCCATTGTCGCTTGGTGTTCTAGAGATAAAAGAGTTTGTGGCATTAGTTGAACGAGCCTGTAAGGCACAAGAATTATTAAAAAGAAAGGGTAAATCTGAAATTGAGATGCAAGACTCAAAGAAAAGACAGATGAGCAAGTCATTTCAGTCTACATCCAAGAGGCCTAGAGAGTTTTCTACGAGATCTAATTTTTCAATTTGGGTATTCTAGCGAACAGAGGTGGAAGATTTATGGATTCAAAAGCTCAAACCACTTCGATTGCAGTGTTGGTAGTATTCACCTAATAGACCGAGTGTCCTCAATGTGGTCGACGTCATCCGAGTCAATGTCGAGCGATCGAGGTTGGTTGTTTCGATGTGGTGCAGCGGATCATTTCATTCGGGAGTGTCCTAAGATGGTAAAAAAAGAAGTAATACCGAGTGCAAGATCAGGTAATGCCCCCGTTAGAGCGCGTACATCGAGAAATTTGGGAGTAGGGCGGTAGAGGTGCATTTAGAGATACAAAGAATGAGATCGGATGTTAGAGCACCCGCAAGGACTTATGCTATCCATACTGTGAAGAGGCATCCTCCCGATGTAATTACCGGTACATTTTCTCTTCATGATGTTAATGTTATTGCTTTGATTGATCCGGTTCAACCCATTCCTATGTTTGCATGAAATTAATGCCTAGTATGAACATGCCCATAGAGTTTACTGAAATTTGTGATTAAAGTATCGAATCCATTTGGTCAAGATGTGTTAGTAAACAAAGTATGTAAAAATGCCCTTTGATGATTAGAGGTTCTTGTTTTCGGTGATCACATGCTATTGCCATTTGATGAGTTTGATGTGATTCTTGGTATGGATTGGTTAACGCACATGATGTGATAGTGAATTGTGGAAAGAAATTCATTGAGTTGAAATGTGAAAATGGTGAGATCCTTGGGTTAATTCGAGATGAGTCGGTAGTTCAATTTCTATGATTTCGCTTATGTCGCTTTCGAAATGTTTAAGGAAAGGATATGAAGCTTATCTTGCTTTTGTGTTGAATACTAAAGACCCGAGTTGAAAATTGAATCAATGCATGTGGTAAATGAGTTTCTGATGTGTTTCGGAAGAACTACTAGGTTTGCCTCCTATTAGAGAAGTTGAGTTTGGTATTGAATTAATTTCGTGTACCACACCTATTTCTATTACTCCTTATAGAATGGCTTCAATAGAATTAAAAGAATTGAAATCTCAAATGTGAGAATTAACGATAATGTAATGAATCGAATTTGACCCTAATCGAACAGTGGTTTGGGACCACGAATCCGAGTCAGAAATATTTTAATATTTTATTTTGTGCTTATTATGTGTGAATTAAAATGTGTGAAAGTTTCAGAGAAAAATTTTACCTTTTAAGTGCTTAATTTGATAAAAAAGTTAATCATAAAAGCGTAAAAGTTGCATGCTAAGGTGTAATGTACTAATTTGCTTGTGGCTTTTTAAGTGGGTGTCCTAAAGGGCAATTAGCCCATTGACCATAGTGATGGACGGCAATGGGCCAAGTTAGCCTATATATATGTTAGTTTAATTATTTTTTTTATATATATAAGGTTATGTTATTATTTTATAAAGAAATAAAGTTAGTGTATATATTAAACAAAACATAAAATAAAGCCATCATCACCTTCCTCCTCTCATAGTCGAATGTAAGAAAATAAAACACCATTGTAAAGCTTTGAGTTTGACAACTTAGAGAGCTTGATTAAGATCAAGAACAAAGAAAAAGCGGAATTGGATCGGGAAAGACAAAGGTTCTCGAATAGTCGATTTACGGTCTAACGACAACCGAGGTAAGTCCTTAAGCAAATTTATGTCGAGAAATTATTTACTGAAAGTAGTATATGATAAAATTGGTATTGAAGGCAAGAAAATAGAGGTAGGCGAATGTGGGGTATGAAATTGTAGTGAATTTGTTTGTTGAATGTGATGTGAATAATTATGTTCGGTTTAACATGAAATTGTAAAATAAAGTATCTGAGATGGATGTGATTTTAGCATTAAGTAATGTGTATGAGTATGTTGATTGGGTTGATAATCGGGCTTTGAGCCTAGCAGAGCCTCGTCTTGGTGTTATTACTCGAGCTTTGAGCCTAGCAGCCTCGTGCGGTGTTATTATCGGGCTTTGATGCCTAGCGTGCCTTGTGCTTGGGTGTTACATATCGAGCTTTAATGCCTAGCGAGCTTCGTGCGGTGATTTATTTCGAACTTTAATGCCTAGCGAGCTTCGTGCTTGGTGTTTAAATTTCGGACCTTTGGTCTAGCGGGTTTTATACCGGTGATGAAATATCAACTTGTGGTTTATGAGACTACATCATGAGGTGTTTATTGAGTAAGTAAGTTGATGATACAAGTTATTTATATTCAACCATACGGTAAGTGCCTATGAGTTAATTAATTGAATTCCATGTTCGATCAAATAGATAAGCATATATGTGAATTTAGTTGGGCAAGAATGTGACTAAAGACCATATATATATATATATATATATATATATATATATATATTCGGACTTTTGGTTATGTGGTCATATTGTTATTACATTGATATTGAATACTTGGATATATGAAATGTTGAATGGACAAGTGTATATATATTCATTTATGTGGCCTTATTGAATGATATGCATATGTAATGAGTAGATGGTTGAAAGTTGATATTTTCCATTTGAACCTTATGCGAAATGGTAATTTATTTGTTAAAGGCAAAATAGTGATAAATGTTAAGTAAATGAGGTATTGGAGTTCGCAATGATAGACTATATGTTTAACTCGGTAAGCTTAAGTCTCATTGAATTAATCAGAAATAAGGTAAGTTGTGATTAATGTTACTTGGGTTGAAATATTATGTTAAGAACGGTGTTATGTGTGATTGAACTTATTGATCGATGTGTATGAATGGTATAAGATAGAATTTGAGCTTAAATGTACTATTTTGGGAGGTTCGGTTACAAGTAGAAATGCTAAGAGTGAAAAGACATGAATGTGATAATATAGTTGATATGAATGTTGTACCTATGTGACTTGGAGCATGTGATTCATGTAATATATGTTTATACTATGGTTCGATGAGTTACGAAATTATGGTAATGAAGTGTAAATGCTAGGGTTAATGAACTGTTAGTATTATTACCCGCATAAATTCATTTATGGAAATATTTATATTCAATTTCATAAGTTTAAAGAATAAAATGTTTAAGGGTATGAGTGTTACATTATTATTTGCTTGAGACTTACTAAGCTAGTAAGCTTATTACGTGTGGTTCAATGTTACATTTTATAGATTTTGGTCTCGCTACGGGCTCGGAAATCGTCAGCAAAGTCAACCACACTATCGACTCATATTGGTACTTTTAAAGTTTGGACGTAAAAACTTAAGGCATGTATAGGCTAGTTTAATGCTTGAATGATAATTTGAATTGTATAAATAAGCCATTCAAAATGGCTATTTCCTTTGGTTAGGTATCGTTTCTATGTTTGAATTTTATAACTTGCTTGTATGTACATGGATGTTTTAAATTTGATCATGGCCTAAATTATATATGGGATTTGTTTCTGGTATATATATATATGTATGGTTAAGGTATAGAGTTTAAATAAATTGAGTAAGGAAGTTATAAACTAGTTAATCATATTTTTGTTATGAAACAGTTTTAGTTGCAGCAGTGATGTGATTTTGAAAAATCACCAAAAATAGGAGAAATTGATTTAGAAAGTGAATAAGACATATAATTAAAGTTTATTGTGTCTATTTTGATATGAAAGAAACAAGTTAGGCAAAAGAATTATATATTATAAGATATTTAAGTTTTAGTGAGACTTGTCCTGAATGAATTCGTGAGTCCCTGTTCTGTCTTGGAAAAATTGTTAAAATTGTAAAAAATAATTATGGAGTATAGTTTATATGTTTAGAATCCTTAATGAGTCTATTTTGATTGGAATAAACAAGAACATTATTGAAATTTTTTACAATGAGATAACTGAATTTTTGTATAGATAGGTCAGAATTATTAAACAGTGAAATAGGGGTAACTTTGATGAATAAACTGTACTAATTGGCCACATGAAAAATTCTGGAAAAATTATGGTAAAAAGTTATATGAGTCTAGTTTCAAGGAAAATTTACGGATCTAAATTTCGAGTTTTGTAACTCGAGTTATGGTCAATTTAGTCATCATGATGCAGTTGGACAGCTTTAAATTTTTATTCCCCAAATTAGTAGTCAAGTCTAGTAATGCCACATACTCGACTCCGGCAAAGGTTTCGGGTAAGGGGTGTTACATTTGATTGGTATCAGAGCTTACGGTTTAGTCGATTCTAGGACTACCGTAGCGCGTGTGAGTCTAGCTATACATGCCTTAATTATATATTTGATAGTGTGGTGACTTGACATTTTGAATCTGTGTTTTATATATTATAAATGGATCTTGATCTGATAGAGCCGTAGTGGATGATGTAGAGAGTGTAGCGCTTTGACCGTGCATGTGGGTTAGTGCCGAGACTCTCGACCAGTTCGGGTAGCCACGAGGGGAGGCTAAACAAGCCTTCTACCAAATGATAAATGAATGGTCTACCCAGTTGTTCGAATAATCCCATTGTACAACAACCTCCACCCCGAATAATCCAACTCGATACCTTCACACCCGATGATAGATCCGATGAGATCTAGTAGGCCTCCTGTTGATAAAGTCGAAAAATATAGGTAGAAGAATTTAAAGCTAATGATGATGATGATTGAAAGCGAGCCGAAATGTGATTTGATAATACCATTTAGGTACTTGATGAGTTATCCTGCTTGGAGGAATGCCTAAAGTGTGCTATATCTCTACTTGGGACTCGCCTACCATTGGTGGAAAGCATTAGTATCGATGAGTTAGGAAAAAAAAAAGAAAGAAAGAATCTCTTGAATTGAAACAGGGTGAATGACCGTGATGAGAATCTGGCGGGAATTTGTCGACTTAACAGATATGCTAGAGAGTGTGTTTCTTGAAGCTATTATGTGCGTAAGATTTGAAGACGGTCGAATGAAGACATAAAGTTATTTGTGGGTATTCTTGAGATTAAAGAGTTTGTGGTATTGGGTCGAGCGAGCTTGCAAAGTGAAGAGCTCAAAAAGAGAAAAGAAAGGTTGAGACGAAGCTCGAGATGACTTTAACCGACATAAGACTACTCGACTGTCTCTAGATGAGATCGACCTCCGGTGAGTTCTCGAGCCACTTGATGGCTAGTGTTGTCAATGTTCAACAGGATCGGATTGAGTGCAAACATTGTGGAAAATGGCATTATGGGAGTTGTAGATTCGTGATCGGTCTTGTTTTAAATGTGGATCGTCGGATCATTTCATTCGAGGTGCCCAATGTTAGCCGAGCAAAATACGGCTTTCGAACACTAAACCGAACAACGCGTTAGCACGAGGTAGACCACCCGGACATTCGGGAATGTAGGTGGCGATCAAGGAGGAACGAAGATCTGCGATTCGATCGAGAGGCTCGAGCACCAGCTAGAGCTTGTGCTATAAGGACTAGGGAGGATGCTTCTTCGCAAGATGTCATTACCGATACTTTTACCCTTTGTGATACTACTGTGATTGCATTGATTGATCCTAGTTCAACCCATTCGTATGTGTGTGAAACTCTAGTATTCGGTAAGACTCTGCCAGTTGAGTCTACTGAGTTTGTGATTCGTGTGTCCAACCTTTTGGGTAGATGTGTGTTTGTTAGTAAAGTGTGTAAAGGCGCCCATTGATGATTCGTGATTTTTGCTTCCCGGTCGATCTAATGTTGTTGCCCTTGATGAGTTTGATATAATTTTGGAAATGGATGGTTAACTTTGCATGATGCGGTGGTGAATTGCAAAAGAAAGATTATTGATTTGAGATGTCGAATGGTGAGAGCAATCGAGTTGAATCTAATGATCTAAATGGGTTACCTCAAGAATATCATCGATGCTAGCCTAGAAAGTATGTGAGAAAAGGATGCAAAGCTTATTTGGCCTATGTCTTTGGATAATAAAGTGTCGAAAAATAGATTGAATCCATACTGGGTTATGGGTGAATACCTAAATGTGTTTCTGAAGAATTATCGGGTTTACCACCAGTATGAGAGATTGAGTTTAGCATTGAATTAATACCGGGGCGACTCGATCTCGATAGCTCCGTGTCGAATGGCACCTCTTGAGTTGAAAGAGTTGAAAGCTCTTTTGGCTGAAGCTCTAGTGTTAATTCAGCCTGAATCGGGTAAATAATTCGTTGTGTATAGTGATGCTTCTTTGAATGGTTTGGGTTGTATTTTAATGCAAGAAGGTAAGGTAGTAGCTTATGCTTCGAGACAGTTAAAGCCTCCTGAAAGAAATTATCCGACTCATAATCTGGAATTAGCAGCCATTGTTTTCGCATTAAAAATTTGGCGTTATTACTTATTCGGCAAAAAAAAAAAGTCACGTTTATTCGGATCATAAAAGTCTAACGTATTTGATGACTCAGAAAGATCTGAACTTGAGACAACGCAGATGGTTAGAATTGAAAGACTATGAGTCGGTGATTGACTACCATCCGGGAAAAGCCGAATGTGTGTTCCGAAGAACTTGAATTTGATTCAGATGATTCTGAGTGAGGTTCATAGTGTTTGATTATCGATACATCCGGGTAGCACGAAAATGTATAATGATTTGAAATAATCTTATTGGTGGCCTGGCACAAAATGGGATAGAATCACTATGGATTTTGTATCTGGGTTGCCTATGACATCGAGCAAGAAAGATACAGTCTAGGTTATAGTGGATAGACTGACCAAATCCACTCATTTTGTGCCAGTTCGTACAGACTATTCACTTGATAAACTTGCTGAGTTGTATGTATCATAGATTGTGAGATTGCATGGTGTGTCAAGTTCCATTATTTGAGATAGAGATCCGAGGTTAAATCTGCGGTTTTGGAAGAAGCGCAAGATCTTGTAGGTACTAAACTTCACTTTAGCACGACCTTTCATCTGCAGACAGACGGTCGATCTGAGCGAACTATTCGAGATACTTGAGGACATGTTGAGATGTTGCGTCCTTGAGTTTAAAGCTCTTTATGGCGCAAGTGTCGTACAGTTGTATTGGAATGAGCTTAGTGAAAGCAAAATACACGGGTTGATTTGATTAAAGAGACCGAGCAGAAAGTGGTTGTGATCGGAGATACTTTGAAAGTCGCCTCGGATCGGCAAAAGTCTTATGCTGATTTGAAGCGTAAAGATATTGAGTTTCAAGTTGGAGACCAAGTGTTTTGAAGGTTTCCCGTGGAAGAAAGTACTTGATTTGGTCGAAAAGGCAAACTAAGTCCGAGATTCATCGGACCGCATTTAAATTATCGAGCGATAGGGCTTATTATAGGGCCTATTGCTTATAGATTGAAGTTGCCGGTGAATTAGAAAAGATACATGACGTATTTCACGTTTTGATGCTTCGTAAGTATAGATCGGTCCGTCACATGTGATCACTCCGTCGAGAGGTTGAAATTGATCGATATGACGTATGAGGAAGAACCAACTCGTATTCTAGCTCGAGAAAGAAAGAGTTAAGAAACAAGAAAATTCCATTAGTGAAAATCTTGTGAAAAAGGCACGAGTGAAGAGGCTACGTGGGAACTCAAGATTTAATAAGGCAACAATATCCGACGTTGTTTAACGGTAAGATTTTGGGGACGAAAATCCTTAAGGGGAGAGTTATAACAGATCGAATTTGACCCTAATCGAACGGTGGTTTCGGGACCACGAATCCGAGTCAGAAATATTTTAATATTTTATTTTGTGCTTATTATGTGTGAATTAAAATGTGTGAAAGTTTAGAAAAAAATTTTACCTTTTAAGTGCTTAATTTGATAAAAAGGATTTAATCGCGAAAAGCGTAAAAGTTGCATGCTAAGGTGTAATGTACAAATTTGCTTGTGGCTTTTTAAGTGGGTGTCCTAAAAGGGCAATTAGCCCATTGACCATAGTGATGGACGGCAATGGGCCAAGTTAGCCTATATATATGTTAGTTTAATTATTTTTTTTTTATATATATAAGGTTATGTTACTATTTTATAAAGAAATAAAGTTAGTGTATATATTAAACAAAACATAAAATAAAGCCATCATCACCTTCCTCCTCTCATAGTCGAATGTAAGAAAATAAAACACCATTGTAAAGCTTTGAGTTTGACAACTTAGAGAGCTTGATTAAGATCAAGAACAAAGAAAATGGAATTGGATCGGGGAAAGACAAAGGTTCTCGAATAGTCGATTTACGGTCTAACGACAACCGAGGTAAGTCCTTAAGCAAATTTATGTCGAGAAATTATTTACGAAAGTAGTATATGATAAAAATTGGTACTGAAGGCAAGAAAATAGAGGTAGGCCGAATGTGGGGTATGAAATTGTAGTGAATTTGTTTGTTGAATGTGATGTGAATAATTATGTTCGGTTTAACATGAAATTGTAAAATAAAGTATACGAGATGGATGTGATTTTAGCATTAAGTAATGTGTATGAGTATGTTGATTGGGTTGATAATCGGGCTTTGAGCCTAGCAGGCCTCGTGCTGGTGTTATTACTCGGGCTTTGAGCCTAGCAGGCCTCGTGCCGGTGTTATTATCGGGCTTTGATGCCTAGCAGGCCTTGTGCCGGTGTTACATATCAGGCTTTAATGCCTAGCAGGCTTCGTGCCGGTGATTTATTTCGGGCTTTAATGCCTAGCGTGCTTCGTCTTGGTGATTTATTTGGGCTTTAATGCCTAGCGTGCTTCGTCTTAGTGTTTAAATTTCGGACCTTTGGTCTAGCGGGTTTTATACCGGTGATGAAATATCAACTTGTGGTTTATGAGACTACATCGTGAGGTGTTTATTGAGTCGATGAAGTTGATGATACAAGTTATTTATTTTCAACCATACGGTAAGTGCCTATGAGTTAATTAATTGAGTTCCCATGTTCGATCAAATAGATAAGCATATATGTGAATTTAGTTGGGCAAGAATGTGACTAAAGACCATATATATATATATATATATATATATATATATATATATTCGGACTTTTGGTTATGTGGTCATATTGTTATTACATTGATATTGAATACTTGGATATATGAAATGTTGAATGGACAAGTGTATATATATTCATTTATGTGGCCTTATTGAATGATATGCATATGTAATGAGTAGATGGTTGAAAGTTGATATTTTCCATTTGAACCTTATGCGAAATGGTAATTTATTTGTTAAAGGCAAAATAGTGATAAATGTTAAGTAAATGAGGTATTGGAGTTCGCAATGATAGACTATATGTTTAACTCGAGGTAAGCTTAAGTCTCATTGAATTAATCGAAATAAGGTAAGTTGTGATTAATGTTACTTGGGTTGAAATATTATGTTAAGAACGGTGTTATGTGTGATTGAGCTTATTGATCGATGTGTATGAATGGTATAAGATAGAATTTGAGCTTAAATGTACTATTTTGGGAGGTTCGGTTACAAGTAGAAATGCTAAGAGTGAAAAGACGTGAATGTGATAATATAGTTGATATGAATGTTGTACCTATGTGACTTGGAGCATGTGATTCATGTAATATATGTTTATACTATGGTTCGATGAGTTCTGAAATTATGGTAATGAAGTGTAAATGCTTGGGTTAATGAACTGTTAGTATTCGCCCTGCATAAATTCATTTATGGAAATATTTATATTCAATTTCATAAGTTTAAAGAATAAAATGTTTAAGGGTTTGAGTGTTACATTATTATTTGCTTGAGACTTACTAAGCTAGTAAGCTTATTCGTGTGGTTCAATGTTACATTTTATAGATTTTGGTCTCGCTTCGGGCTCGGAAATCGTCAGCAAAGTCAACCACACTATCGACTCATATTGGTACTTTTAAAGTTTGGACGTAAAAACTTAAGGCATGTATAGGCTAGTTTAATGCTTGAATGATAATTTGAATTGTATAAATAAGCCATTCGAAATGGCTATTTCCTTTAGTTAGGTATCGTTTCTATGTTTGAATTTTATAACTTGCTTGTATGTAAATGGATGTTTTAAATTTGATCATGGCCTAAATTATATATGGGATTTGTTTCGGTATGGTTAAGGTATAGAGTTTAAATAAATTGAGTAAGGAAGTTATAAACTAGTTAATCATATTTTGTTATGAAACAGTTTTAGTTGCAGCAGTGATGTGATTTTGAAAAATCACCAAAAATAGGAGAAATTGATTTAGAAAGTGAATAAGACATAGAATTAAAGTTTATTGTGTCTATTTTGATATGAAAGAAACAAGTTAGGCAAAGGAATTATATATTATAAGATATTTAAGTTTTAGTGAGACTTGTCCTGAATGAATTCGTGAGTCCCTATTCTGTCTTGGAAAAATTGTTAAAAATTGTAAAAAATAATTATGGAGTATAGTTTATATGTTTAGAATCCTTAATGAGTCTATTTTGATTGGAATAAACAAGAACATTATTGAAATTTTTACAATGAGATAACTGAATTTTTGTATAGATAGGTCAGAATTATTAAACAGTGAAATAGGGGTAAATTTGATGAATAAACTGTACTAATTGGACACATGAAAATTCTGGAAAAATTATGGTAAAAAGTTATATGAGTCTAGTTTCAAATAAAATTTACGGATCTAAATTTTGAGTTTTGTAACTCAAGTTATGGTCAATTTAGTCAGCATGACGCAGTTGGACAGCTTTAAATTTTATGCCCCAAATTAGTAGTCAAGTCTAGTAATACCACATACCGACTCGGCAAAGGTTTCGTAAAGGGTGTTACATTTGATTAATATCAGAGCTTACGGTTTAGTCGATTCTAGGACTACCGTAGCGCGTGTGAGTCTAGCTATACATGCCTTAATTATATATTTGATAGTGTGGTGACTTGACATTTTGAATCTGTGTTTTATATATTATAAATGGATCTTGATCCCGATAGAGCCGTAGTGGATGATGTAGAGTGTAGCGCTGACCGTGCACGCGGGTTAGTGCCATGACTCTCGACCAGTTCGGGTAGCCACGAGGGGAGGCTAAACAAGCCTTCTACCAAATGATAAATGAATGGTCTACCCAGATTGTTCGAATAATCCATTTGTACAACAACCTCCACCCCGATAATCCAACTCGATACCTTCAAGACTCGATGATAGATCCGATGAGATCTAGTAGGCCTCCTGTTGATAAAGTCGAAAAATATAGGTCGAAGAATTTAAAGCTAATGATGATGATGACGCTGAGCGAGCCAAAATGTGATTTGATAATACCATTCGGTACTTGATGAGTTATCCGTACTTGAGGAATGCCTAAAGTGTGCTATATCTCTACTTGGGACTCGCCTACCATTGGTGGAAAGCATTAGTATCGATGAGTTAGGAAAAAAAAAAGAAAGAATCTCTTGAATTGAAGCAGGGTGAATGACCGTGATAGAATATGAGCGGGAATTTGTCGGACTTAACAGATATGCTAGAGTGTGTTTCTTGAAGCTATTATGTGCGTAAGATTTGAAGACAGTCGAATGAGGACATAAAGTTATTTGTGGGTATTCTTGAGATTAAAGAGTTTGTGGTACTGGTCGAGCGAGCTTGCAAAGCTGAAGAGCTCGAAAAAGAGAAAAGAAAGGCTGAGACAGAAGCTCTGAGATGACTTTAACCGACATAAGACTACTCCTGACCTGTCTAGATGAGATCGACCTCCAGTGAGTTCTCGAGCCACTTCGATGGCTAGTGTTGTCAATGTTCAACAGGATCGGATTGAGTGCAAACATTGTGGAAAATGGCATTATGGGAGTTGTAGATTCTATGATCGGTCTTGTTTTAAATGTGGATCGTCAGATCATTTCATTCGAGAGTGCCCAATGTTAGCCGAGCAAAATACGGCTCAGAACACTAAACCGAACAATGCGTTAGACGAGGTGACCACCCGGACATTACGGGAATGTAGGTGGCGATCGGGGAGGAACGAAGATCTGCGGTTTGATCGAGGCTCGAGCACCGGCTAGAGCTTGTGCTATAAGGACTAGGGAGGATGCTTCTTCTCAAGATGTCATTACGGTACTTTTACCCTTTATGATACTCTTGTGATTGCATTGATTGATCCTAGTTTAACCCATTCGTATGTGTGTGAAACTCTAGTATTCGGTAAGACTCTGCGATTGAGTCTCTCGAGTTTGTGATTCGTGTGTCCAACCTTTTGGGTAGATGTGTGTTTGTTAGTAAAGTGTGCAAAGGTTGCCCATTGATGATTCATGATTTTTGCTTCCCAGTCGATCTAATGCTGTTGCCCTTCGATGAGTTTGATATAATTTTTGGAAATGGACTGGTTAACTTTGCATGATGCAGTGGTGAATTGCAAAAGAAAGATTATTGATTTGAGATGTCAGAATGGTGAGAGCAATCGAGTTGAATCTAATGATCTAAATGGGTTACCTACTGAATATCATCGATGCTAGCCGAAAGTATGTGAGAAAAGGATGCAAAGCTTATTTGGCCTATGTCTTTGGATAATAAAGTGTACGAAAAATAGATTGAATCCAGTATCGGTTATGGGTGAATACCTAAATGTGTTTCTGAAGAATTACGGGTTTACCACCAGATGAGAGATTAAGTTTGGCATTGAATTAATCTAGGGACGACTCGATCTCGATAGCTCCGTGTCGAATGGCACCTCTTGAGTTGAAAGAGTTGAAAGCTCTTTTGACTGAAGCTCTAGTGTTAATTCAGCCTGAATCGGGTAAATAATTCGTTGTGTATAGTGATGCTTCTTTGAATGGTTTGGGTTGTATTTTAATGCAAGAAGGTAAGGTAGTAGCTTATGCTTCGAGACAGTTAAAGCCTCATGAAAGAAATTATCGACTCATAATCTGGAATTAGCGACCATTGTTTTCGCATTAAAAATTTGGCGTTATTACTTATTCGCAAAAAAAAATGTCGGGTTTATTCGGATCATAAAAGTCTAAAGTATTTGATGACTTCGAAAGATCTCGAACTTGAGACAACGCAGATGGTTAGAATTGAAAGACTATGAGTCGGTGATTGACTACCATCCGGAAAAGCCGAATGTGTGTTCAAGAACTTGAATTTGATTCGGATGATTACGAGTGAGGTTCATAGTGTTTGATTATCGATACATCCGGTAGCACGAAAATGTATAATGATTTGAAATAATCTTATTGGTGGCACAGCACGAAATGGGATAGAATCACTATGGATTTTGTATCTGGGTTGCCTATGACATCGAGCAAGAAAGATACGATCTAGGTTATAGTGGATAGGTGACCAAATCCACTCATTTTGTGCCGGTTAAATGCGGACTATTCACTTGATAAACTTCTTTGAGTTGTATGTATCATAGATTGTGAGATTGCATGGTGTGTCAAGTTCCATTATTTGAGATAGAGATCCGAGGTTCATCTTGCGGTTTTGGAAGAAGCGCAAGATCTTTGTAGGTACTAAACCTGAAAAGAGCCACCGTATTTTCTAAGATAGATTTGAGATCTGGATACGATCAGTTGCGAGTTAAAGAGTTAGATGTTCCAAAAACTGCTTTTCGAACTAGGTATGGTCACTATGAGTTTCTTGTGATGCCATTTGGCTTAACCAATGCTCCTGCTATCTTCATGGATTTAATGAACTGAATTTTCAGACCTTACTTGGACAAGTTTGTAGTTGTGTTTATTGATGACATCTTGATTTATTCTCATGATGAGGCCGAGCATGCGAGCATTTGAGATTAGTTTCTGATTTTGAGAAATAATCAGCTTTATGCCAAATTTCGCAAAAGTGAGTTCTAGTTACGGGAAGTTTGTTTTCTTGGACACGTTGTCTCAGGTGAAGGTATTAAAGTTGATCCGAATAAGATTTCAGCCATTATCGATTGGAAGCCTCCCAGGAATGTATCAGAGGTTAGAAGTTTTCTTGGTCTTGTCGGCTATTATAGACGATTTGTAGAGGGATTTTCCATGATAGCTACTCCATTGACAAGATTGCTACAGAAAGATGTCAAGTTTGAATGGACTGAGAAGTGTCGTGAGTTTCGACAAGTTAAAGGTATTGTTGACTAAAGCTCATGTCTTAGTACAACCAGAACCGGGTAAAGAGTTTGTGATTTACAGTGATGCATCCTTGAATGGACTAGGCTGTGTACTTATGCAGGAAGGAAGGGTAATTGCTTATGCCTCTAGACAGTTAAAACCATATGAGAAAAATTATCCGACACATGATTTAGAGTTAGCTGCTATTGTATTTGCATTGAAAATCTGGAGACATCATTTGTATGGTGAGAAATGCCGAATATTCACTGATCATAAAAGTTTGAAATACTTGATGACTCAGAAAGATCTAAACTTGAGGCAAAGAAGATGGCTAGAGTTGATTAAAGATTATGAACTAGTGATCGATTATCACTCGGGTAAGGCAAACGTTGTTGCTGATGCTTTGAGTAGAAAATAGTTATTTGCATTGAGAGCTTTTGCACACTAGTTTGGCCTTGTCAGATGATGGTTCTATTTTAGCTGAGTTGAAAGCTAAACCGATGTTTCTTGAAGAAATTTGTGAAGCTCAGAAGGATGACGATGAGTTGCAAGCCAAAAGGGTTCAATTAAGTCGGTGTAGAGTTTGATTTTCGGATCGATCGACGGTTGTTTGATGTTTAGAGATGTGGTATGTGTACCAAAGAATGATGATCTTATTCGGAAGGTTTTACAGGAAGCACATAGTAGTTCTTGGTCTATTCACCCGTGTAGTACAAAGATGTATAATGATTTGAAGAAAATGTATTGGTGGAGAGGAATGAAAAGAGATATATCGAGTTTGTTTCTAGATGTTTGATTTGTCGGTGGTAAAGGCGAACATCGGTACCTTCAGTTTATTGCAGCTGTATTAGTTCTGAGTGGAAATGGGACCGAGTTCTTGTGGATTTTGTGATAGGATTGCCTTTGACACCGAGAAAAAAAGATGCGTATGGGTTGTGATTGATAAGTTAACGAAGTCACTCATTTTATCCTAGTTCGTATGGATTATTCATTTGACAAGTTGGTAGAGTTGTATATTTGAAAATTGTGAGACTACATGGAGTATCATATCGATTATCTCGGATAGAGATCCGAGATTTACTTCACGATTTTGGAAGAAATTGCGGGAAGCTTTAGGTACAAAGTTGAGTTTTAGTACAGCTTTCCATCCTCAGACTGATGGTCAGTCAGAGAGAATTATTCAGGTACTTGAAGATATGCTTAGATGTTGTGTATTGGAATTTCAAGGTAGTTGGGAGAAATATTTGCCTTTAATAGAGTTTGCTTACAATAATAGTTATCAATCGAGTCTAAAGATGGCACCTTATGAAGCTCTGTATGGAAGTAAATGTCGCACACCTTTGTATTGGATAGAGCTTAAGGAAAATCAGATTTACGGGGTTGATCTAGTCAAAGAAATAGAAGAGAAAGCAAAAGTCATCAGAGATTGCTTGAAAGCAGCTTCAGATAGACAAAAATCCTATGCAGATTTGAAAAGAAAAGAAACTGAATTTCAAGTTGGTGACAGGGTATTTTTGAAAGTATCCCCTTGGAAGAAAGTTCTCAGATTTGGCAAGAAAGGCAAATTAAGTCCCCGTTTTATTGGACCGTTTGAGGTGATCGAGAGAGTTGGCCATTGGCATATCGGTTAGCATTGCCGACTGAGTTAGAGAAGATTCATAATGTCTTTCATGTGTCTATGCTACGTCGTTATCGTTCGGATCCATCACATGTCATTTCATAAAGCAGAGATTGAGATTGACCGGATATGACTTACGGTGAGGAACCGGTAAAAATTCTAGCTCGAGAGGTTAAGCAATTAAGGAACAAAAGTATTGCACTTGTGAAAGTATTATGGAATAGGCATGGGATAGAAGAGCCTACATGGGAGCCCAAGAGATTATGTAAAAAGTACCCAAACCTCTTTCTGAGTAAGATTTTGGGGCGAAAATCCCTAAAGGGGAGAAATGTAACATCCGAAATAGGGCCTAAACGGACTAGTGGTTACGAAACCATGAATCCAAGCTATAAAAGTTTATTATGATTAATTATTATGATTTATCGAGTGATTAAATACATGTGTTAGAGTATTGATAAGAAATTTTATTGATTTCATGCTTAAATTGCCTATTAGGACTTGTTTGCAAAAGTTGCTAAATAGGGTTCTAATTTATAGAGTACTTGATTGAAATGGGGTTTGAAGTAGGAGACCTTAAATGGTAATTAGACCATTATATTTTCATAAACAAAAATGGACATATATAGGTGGAAAGAACCAAAGTTTTTAATGAAGGGTAATTTAGTCATTTGGTAATAAAAATGAATTAAAAAGGGAAAAATATGAGAAAATATGATCATCTTCTTCATTAGGCCGAATTTTCAAGTGGTCACCATAGCTAGGGTTTGTTTCAAGCTTCCAAGCTCCATAGTAAGTGATTCCAAGCCCCGTTTTTAATGTTCTTTACGTTTTTGAAGCCCCGGTAGCTCGATTTAGCTTATTCTATCAATAATTCATGCTAGGGTTCATATTTGGAAAAATACCCATAGGTGAAATGTGTTTATTTTGATGTTTTATGATAGAATATGAAGTCTTAAATTATGTTAAACAACTTTTGCTAAGTGATTTTAAGTGAAAGCAGTAAAAGCGGCTTAATCGGTAAAAATACCTAATGTTCATAAGTACAAGTTAGAGTGAGAATTTGATGTTACCATAGAAGGAAAAATGATCAGCATGTCATAAAACATAAGAATAAGGGATAAAGTTTAATTTTCGAGCTTTGGGGCAAATGTGTAAATATGTAAAGTTTAGGGCAAAATTGTAATTTTGCCAAAGTTAAGAGTTAAGGACTGTTTTGATGAATGTGACTATTAAATAAGCTAAATTTGCTATTATAGATCAAGAAGAACGAAATCCGAGTTAGATCGAGGAAAGAAAAGATAGAGGACTAAATCGATATAGTTAATCGTATTTTGTTTCGAGGTAAGCTTACGATAAATAAATGTAATATTCTATTATTTTACATTTAATACTGTTAAATTCCAGTATTTACATATTTATTCTGTAAATTTATTATTTAAAGACTCAAGTATGAATTGACGGAAAAGTTATCTCAGAAAGTTATCTCAGAAAGTTCCGGTTGAACCTTAGGAATGTGTAGGATACAAATGTCATGACATTAGGGTTTAAGAAAATCATGTAAGACCATGTCAAGACATGGCATTGATATGTTACTATAAGGCAAAGGTCCCATGTAAGACCATGCCAAGGTATGGCATTGGTGAGTTCATAAGGCAAGGATACCACGTAAGACCATGTCAAGACATGGCAATGGTTAAGTTTCATAAGGAAAGGTACCCCGCGTATCCTTAGTATTCCAAGTGGTTCAACGGAAAAATTCAAGGAGTATTCTAAAGTAAAGGTAAGACAAGTTCAAGCTAAAAAGGTAAGGTAAGATAAATTCATGTTAAAAGGTAAGGCAAGTATACAAGTTTTAAGTATATTGAGTTAAAAGCTTAAGTGATCTTGATAAGAAAAACATAAGATAATTCATTAAGAATGTTGCTATTTATTTACATGTAAACTTACTAAGCTTTATGCTTACTCCCATTCTTTAATTTTTTTATATAGTATTACAAGCCAACTTGGGAATCACAAAGGCGTCGGAGATCGTTACGCACTATCAAAGGATTATACTGGTATTTTGTAACTCGACGTTTTAAGTTATGGCATGTATAGGGACTTAGCTATCTTGTGTGTATAATCTTATAATATGGCTTAAGATTGGCTTGTAAATGTTTGGTATTAAAATGGCTAATTAAGAGCATGTTTTGGATATTATGTAATGCCTAGTTGGTAATTATTAGAAAGAAATTATGTAAGTATATGCAGGGGAACAGTTTGTACAGCAGCAGTGACGTGATTTTGAAAAATCACAAAAAATAGTAGAAATAGAATGTGGTTGTGAATGAGATATATAATTAAAGCTTATTGAGTCTATTTTTATATGAAAGAAACAGTGTAGGCAAAAGAATTTTATATTATGAGATAATTGATTTTTAGTACAGAGGAGTCAGAACTGTCAGTTTGTGTAACAGGGAAGACTTTAACTAATAAACTGTACCAATTGGTCACACCAAAAATTCTGAAAAAATTATAGTAATAATATATATGAGTCTAGTTTCATGGAAAATTTACGGATCTAAATTTTTAGTTTCGTAACTCGAGTTATAGGCAATTTACTGAACATGATACAGATGGACAGTTTCTATTTTTATGCCCCGAATCAATAAGTTAAGTTTAGTAAAATCTCGTGCTCGACTCCGGCAACGGTCTTGGGTAAGGGGTGTTACATCTGCATACTTATCACATATGTCATCTTAACAGGAACATTCACTTTAGGAATGACTGAGATCACTAACCTGGTGATTCGCTTTTACCCTCCTCGGGTTTTAACCATTATGCCGGGATTTCAGCTTTTAACAGAATATAGCAGATTTATATACATGTATTAACAAACAATCTAGATGGTGTGGAAAGTTACACACCTGATATCGCTTAGTACTATACTCTTAGTCGATATCCTTGCTATCCGGATCTACTATCCTCAGTCTATAACTTGGTTCAAGAAAAATCGAAAAAACACGAAGATTTGGCCTCCCCTACATTCGGCCAAGGGTTAATAAATACCCGAACTTACATGTTAAAACTAATAGATCTCCTTACCTTGAAATCTTGAAAGTAACACGATTCGAGTGTTACTAAACCCTGACTTAGAGATCTAAGTGATTGACTCCTTTTCAAATCTCGGAACGCCACAAATAAGAGAGAAACAAGATATTAGTTTCCAAATTGCCATTCGGCTAAAGACTTTGAAAAGCCGAAAAAGATTTGGATCTCTCGAATCAATACTTACCTAAAATTTCCTTCAGATTTCGGCACAAGCAAACACCCCAGAGTGATTTCGGCAAACACAGGAGATGAGATCTCACGATTTTAGCTTTTATGAAAATCCCAGAAAAGATGAACTGATGCGGTTTCAGCTTCTAGAAGTTCTGAGTGGTGTGTTTCGGCTTAAAAGGAAAGTAAAAAGAAAGTGAGGAGAGGCTTGAAGATTTGGCTAAAGTGTCTAAAAGAGATGGGAAAGGAATCTGTCAGAGGATTCAGCCAACTGAAGAAAAAGAAAAGAGAAGGAGAATGGAGTAGGAATTTTGGCAGAGAAAAGAGAAGAATGATGAGAACTTTGACAGCAAATTTCGGCACATACTCAGCCTATACTTTGACAGAGTTTGATTTTTGGCCAACACTTGCCTTCTTGATAGATCCTCATCCTATCCCTTATCCCTATCAAAACACCCATCCAAAAGAGACCTACATCACACCACTTCCTCCCTCCTTTATCAACTTATATCACATATATTTTAAACACTAAAACTCCTAAATTTTAACCTTGTTCCATCCCTCCTAGCTTCCTCTTTAGGTGTTGAATTTGGCCCAGAAACATGGGCTCCAAGTGGCCAAAACTTGGGCCTCCTCCTTTTCCATTAACGCCAACTCCTTTTCCTCTTAGTGGCGCCATTTTGCCACTGGCCACAAGCCCATAAAGTTAATTAACCTACCAAAACTTTATTTTAAGCCCTAGAGTGTCTAACAAAATATTTAATCAAGGCCTCAGCCCAAACCTAAGCCCCTTTTGCACCTCAAATTCTCAAATTAATATTTTAAGCATATAACACATAAAATGCATAGGCCCAATAATTCAGGATGTTACAGTTCTACCCCCTTAAAAATAAATTTCGGCCTCAAAATTTACCTGATCAAAAGAGATGGGGATACTGCTGTCGCATAACATCCTCTGGCTCCCACGTCGCCTCCTCCGCTCTGTGGTTTCGCCATAAAACCTTGACCAAAGGGACGGACTTCCTTCTCAACACTTTTACGTCTCGATCCAAGATTTGCACTGGCTCCTCCTCAAAAGACTAATTCGCCTTACTTCAATCTCTTACACTGGTACAATGTGTGATGAATCAGAACGGTAACGTCTTAGCATTGAGACATGAAATATGTCATGTATCTGCTCCAACTCTGAAGGCAACTCCAAACGATAAGCCACTGGGCCCACACGTTCTAGTACCCGATACGGCCCAATAAACCGAGGACTTAACTTACCCTTCCATCCAAACCTCATTACCTTCTTCCATGGAGATACTTTCAAAAAGACTTGGTCTCCTACTGCAAATTCCATCTCCTTCCATTTTAGATCCGCATAAGATTTCTGCCGATCAGACGCCTCCTTCAACCGAGCCCATATTAACCTAACTTTCTCCTCCGTTTCTGAACCTAGCTCTGGACCCAATACCTGACGTTCACCCAACTCCGTCCAACAAGTTTGGGTACGACATCTCCTTCCATATAACGCTTCATAAGGCGCCATCTGAATACTTGCTTGATAACTGTTATTGTATGTGAATTCCGCCAAAGGTAACTACCCTTAAAATCAATGATGCAACCCCTTAGCATATCCTCCAAGATCTGAATTACCCTCTCAGACTGGCCACCAGTCTGTGGGTGAAAAGCGGTACTAAAGTCTAACCTTGTTCCCATTGCTTGATGAAGACCCTTCCAGAATCGGGATGTAAACCTAGGGTCCCTATCCGATATGATCGACACCGGTACACCATGCAATCTCACCACCTCAGCCACATACAACTTAGCCAACTTTTGCAAAGAATAGTCGACCCAAACCGGTATGAAGTGAGCCGACTTTGTCAAATGATCCACAATCACCCAAATCGAACCTTTTTAGTGGGTGTAAGAGGTAACCCACTAACAAAATCCACTGTGATCCTTTCCCACTTCCAGTGCGGAATCTTGACCGACTGCAATAACCTCGAAGGCAACTGGTGTTCCACTTTCACCTACTAGCATGTCAAACACTTACCCATGAATTTCGTTACCTCTCGCTTCAGACCTGCCACCAAAAATGCTCTCGCAAATCTCGATACATCTTAACTCCTCCAGGATGCATAGCGTATGGGCTACTATGCTCCTCCCGAAGAATCATCTGCCTTAACTCCACATCCTTTGGCATATAGACTCTCTTACGAAAACACAGAACTCCATCACAATTCAAGCTATAGTCCTCTCCTTCACCATTCTGCACTTGCCAGATTCGAGTACTCAAGACATCATCCAAGAGTTGCTTCTCTTTAATCTAACTTGTCCACATAGGTCTTACTTGGAGTGCAGCCACCAACTACCATCCTCATACAGACTAAGATGAGCGAACATCGCCCTTAAATTCGCTATCGCCTTCCTACTTAATATATCCGCCACCACGTTAGCTTTACTCGGGTGGGACTCAATCGAGCAGTCATAGTCCTTTAACAGCTCGATCCACCTTCTCTGTCTTAGGTTCAACTCCTTTTGGGTAAGGAGATACTTCAGGCTCTTATGGTCAGTGTAAATAACTGACTTCTCCCCATACAAGTAGTGCCTCTAAATCTTCAGAGCAAAAACTACCGCTGCCAATTCTAGATCATGCGTAGGGTAGTTCAACTCATGCGGTCTCAACTGTCGAGACGCATATGCAATAACTTTTCCATCTTGCATCAACACACATCCGAGGCCCATGTGTGATGCATCACAGTAGACGGTAAATTCTTTTCCCGCCTCTGGCTGAATTAACACTGGCGCTTCCATCAAGATTCGCTTCCTTCTCAATGCTCTCCTGCTGCTTGTCGGTCCATACAAACGATACTCCCTTCCTGAATAATTTAGTTAAAGGTGTCGCTATCAATGAGAACCCTTCAACAAACCTTCTGTAGTACCCGGCTAATCCTAAGAAACTTTAAACTTCCACCACAGACTTCGACGGTTTCCAATCTAACACGGCTTCTACCTTCAAAGGGTCCACCCTAATTCCCTCTGCGGAAACTACATGCCCTAAGAAAGTCACTTCCTTCAGCCAGAATTCACACTTACTAAACTTTGCGTACAACTGCTTCTCCCTCAGAATTTGCAACACCACACGAAGATGTGCATCATGCTCCTCCTCAGACTTGGAATAAACCAGAATATCATCGACAAACACCACGATGAACCGATCAAGATACGGTTGAAATACATGGTTCATCATATCCATAAATGTCGTCCGGCGCATTCGTCAACCCGAACGGCATCACCAAGAACTCATAATGACCGTACCGAGTTCGAAACGCCATCATATAAATATCTCCTTCCACAGATGGCAGATCCGGTATCTCATTTCCTGACCCGTGGCCAGACCCTATTGGTTCGGACACGGTCATCCTACCCCTACCACGACCACGCAGCGGACGTCCTCGACCCCTTGTACTCATCGTCCTAATATCGTCTTTATCTGATTTAAGAAAATTTTATGAATTATTAACTCTTTCCATTGATTATCCACAAACAATTTTATGAAAAAGTAGGTTTATAGTGGTTCTTTCGATTTTGGATTCTATCTACCAGTTCAGTTCTCAAATCAGTCTTTCCTAGTTCTAGAGTTCACATTCAATCATACAAATAGCATCCACGAACTTACATTCATCACCTAGGGGTATTTGCATCATGTTACTACCCATGGGTATTTTCGTAATTTTTACCTACAAGGGTATTTTCATAATTTTTCAAAATAAGGTGTCTTGGTGATTTTTCAAGATAGGGGTATTTCGATAATTTTGCAAACCAGGGGTATTTTGGTCATTTTACAAATCAAGGGTAATTTGGTAATTTTTTTACAAATTAGGGGTATTTCAGAAATTTTACAAAACTAGGGGGTATTTTAGTGATTTTGCAAAATAGGGTGGCTGGTCCCTTTCGGTTTTAATTATAAATTTTGGCCCGTCAACAAGTCCTCATGGCTAAGGTGAACAGTCACTACGCACCAGGTAGGATTCCAACGAAGAGGAGGTGAGTCACTAGGACTGCTTAAATACCAAGCTCTCCCTGAATCCAATCCTAGACATGCGTATGCCTATTGCCACACCCTAACACGGTGACTGGTTCATAGGATTTGTTTGGATAAATGAAGTCTTATGAAATTTAAGAAGTTGTTTAGGCTAAGCTTATAATCCATCAAAGTCTATTTAAACTAATCTACGTCCCATACAACCCATCAAGCCCACATATATACCACACAATGGTTCAAAATACTTACCTGGCGGACTGGGATGGGAGACTCAGGTGCCATGTTGAGCTAACAAACCTGTTATCATTTAAAAAAACAACATGCATGTTTCAAAAACCCATCTTTAGAAAATGTTTTGAGCCAAAAAACCCCAAAGCTGAGTTTTGAACCGGGCTCTGATACCAATCTGTAACACCCCAAACCCGGCCCAAACACCATGATCGGATCTGGCATGCCACTAAGAAGAATTAGTAAAAACATGTCGCATTTTTGGAAAGCACTTTTCGAGTTTAAACATATATTCCGGGAAAACTTAATGATTTGATAATTTATAAAAGATATAATTTTATAAGATGCCTTTATAAAAAAAACCCAAAGTTTAGTACCTGTCTTAGTTTAATTTAAAACATAAAATTTACATGTCCATTAGCGATGGAAGCCCAAAATAAAACCGTGACTAAATATGAAGCTAGTGGCCCATGGCCTTATTACAACAAAATATAAAACCCATTAATTAAAAATATTAAAAATAAATAAACTAAATGAAGTCTTTTTGCTGTAACATAAAATCTCTCGCATGGCCACCTTGCGCCTCTCTCCAGCCCAGTCCGATGCACTAGGTGCTACCTAAAAGATGTTAAATAATAGGGTAAGTCGCGAGACTCAGTGTGCAACCCTCATGCACCACCAGATTGGCCTTAGCCCACAGAACAGATAACAGAGCATAATATATCAGAAAATATGAAAAGCCAACCCAATCCTAGGTTTCCATCCGCTACACACCATCCTTAACTGCCAATCACACCATTGGGGATTTCTACAATCAACCCACACCGCTACACACCATCGATGGTAGTCATGCTGCTCATCGTCAGATCATGGTCGTAGCCACTACAACAGGTCATGAAAAAGCCACAACAGGTCATGGCAAAAGCCGCTACAACAGGTCACTTCCCCTTTCATCAAACCCAACCCCATGCAACCATAGAAATCGGCATACTTATCACATATGTCATCTTAACAGGAACATTCACTTTAGGAATGACTGAGATCACTAACCTGGTGATTCGCTTTTACCCTCATCGGGTTTCAATCATTATGCTGGGATTTCACTTTTAACAGAATATAGCAGATTTATATACATGTATTAACAAACAATCTAGATGGTGTGGAAAGTTACACACCTGATATCACGTAGTACTATACTCTTAGTCGATATCCTTGCTATCCAGATCTACTATCCTCAGTCTATAACTTGGTTTAAGAAAAACTGAAAAAACACGAAGATTTGGCCTCCCCTACATTCAGCCAAGGGTTAATAAATACCCAAATTTACACGTTAAAACTAATAGATCTCCTTACCTTGAAATCCCGAAAGTAACACGATTCGAGTGTTACTGAACCCTGACTTAGAGATCTAAGTGATTGACTCCTTTTCAAATCCTGAAACGTCGCAAATAAGAGAGAAACAAGAGATTAGTTTCCAAATTGCCATTCAGCTAAAGACTTTGAAAAGTCGAAAAAGATTTGGATCGCTCGAATCAATACTTACCTAAAATTTCCTTCAGATTTCGGCACAAGCAAACACCCCAGAGTGATTTCGGCAAACACAGGAGACGAGATCTCATGATTTTGACTTTTATGAAAATCCTAAAAAGATGAACTGATGCGATTTTGACTTTTAGAAGTTCTGAGTGGTGTGTTTTGGCTTAAAAGGAAAGTAAAAAGAAAGCAAGGAGAGGCTTGAAGATTCGGCTAAAGTTTCTGAAAGAGATGGGAAAGGAATCTGTCAGAGGATTCAGCCAACTGAAGAAAAAGAAAAGAGAAGAATAATGGAGTAGGAATTTCGGTAGAGAAAAAAGAAGAATGATGAGAACTTTGACAGCAAATTTCGACACATACTCAGCCTATACTTTGACAGAGTTTGATTTTCAGCCAACACTTGCCTTCCTGATAGATCCTCATCCTATCCCTTATCCCTATCAAAACACCCATCCAAAAAAGACCTACATCATACCACTTCCTCCCTCCTTTATCAGCTTATATCACACATATTTTAAACACTAAAACTCCTAAATTTTAGCCTTGTGTCGTCCCTCCTAGCTTCCTCTTTAGGTGTCAAATTTGGCCCAGAAACATGGGTTCCAAGTGGCCAAAACTTGGGCCTCCTCCTTTGCTATTAACGCCAACTCCCTTCCCTCTTAGTGGCGTCATTTTGCTACTGGCCACAAGTCCATAAAGTTAATTAACCTACCAAAACTTTATTTTAAGCCCTAGACTGTCTAACAAAATATTTAATCAAGGCCTCAGCCCAATCCTGAGCCCCTTTTGTACTTCAAATTCTCAAATTAATATTTTAAGCATATAACACATAAAATGCACAGGCCCAATAATTCGGGATGTTACATGTTGGTTCACCCATGCCCATTTTACAAATTGCCACGCCTGTTGGTGATAAGTCAGTGTCGTTCACGGCCGCATCGCACGGCCGTGGTGTTTTGTCGGTGCCCGTGGGGTGGTGGTTGGAGTCTGTGACTCAAAGATTTGATTCTCTCTGACTTGTACCTCTTCTGCCATTATTAGTACGGAGATTCTGTACTTTTACATGGCCATAGCCACGACCGTGTGCAAGGCCGTGTGAAATTTGCACTTTTGGTTAGTTTAAAACTAGGTGTTTAAGACGAAGAGAAGAGAAGAAACTAAAATGAAAACAGATGTGTAAATAAATAGGGTTAGTGCTCAGGTTAACTCCTGAGAAGCGCTCGTTTAAAGTCTTAAGCTAGACTTTCCTCGTATTTGTAAAAATTAGGGTGGTTTAAAAGTTTGAATATCTTCCTCATGTTGTAAATTCTATTTTTATGATAAAGTTTAAGTCGAGAAGCATTTACCTTAAAAGTACCGAATATGGGATTGCTTACCTCGACTATTTCATATGGGAAGATATTGCATACCTCAAGAGGGATTTCTTCATTTATATTTAGGTCTAACATGGTAATTCGTGGATCTTCTTTCTTTAACAGTACTTGATCTCCTATTTTGAAGTGGTTCGACGTTCCTATGATCTTTTCTGGGGGCTCATTTGGTTTTGCTTCGTGCAGATCCGGTTCTCTTTACAGTGTGTTTTCCATGCTTCTAATTTGTCGACCTTAAGGCTTCGTTCCTTATATAGTTCTTCTTTATTTCCACGAGGTCTATGATTCGACTCAAGTCTGCGATTTGTGGTGGATCCTATGGTGAAAGGTGAACAAATTGGTCATCAACTGAATTTACTTTCTCACCTTCATCAATTGATATCTTGGTCGAGTCAAGAGCTTGTAGACTGATCGATTCGTCACCTACACGAAGAATGAGTTCTCCTGTACCAACATCAATTTTAGTCCTGGCAGTTGCTAAAAAGGGTCTTCCTAAAATTAAAGGAATCGAATTATCCTCATCCATGTCTAAGACAACAAAATCTACTAGGAAAATGAATTTATCAATTTTTACGAGAACATCTTCGATAATACCCTAGGAATTCTAACAATTTTATCAGCTAATTGAATACTCATCCTAGTTTGTTTGGGTTTCCCTAGACCTAGCTGCTTAAACATTTTATAAGGCATGACATTTATACTTGCCCCTAAATCAACCAAAGCATTATCAACTATTAGTCTACCAATTAAACATGGAATTGTAAAACTCCCTAGATCTTTTAGGTTCTGTGGTAGTCTATTTTGTAGAATTGCTGAGCACATTGCGTTTAATTCCACATGTGGCTCCTTGTATAACTTACGCTTGTTCGTCAAGAGTTGTTCTAAAAATTTCCTCGAATCTAGCATCTGTGAAAGAGCTTCAAGAAGCGGTAAGTTAATATGTAATTTCTTTAAGAGTTTAAGAAACTTACCGAACTGTTCCTCTGTATCGTCTCTCTTCAACGCTTCGGGATAAGGTATGTAAGGTTTGTACTCTTTGATTATCGATTTTGGCTAATCTTGTGTTACCTCAACTTTACCTTCTTCTACCTTACTTTCTTGTATTAAATTGGGTTCATCTAACCCTACATTTTCCTGAGCTGTTATGGCTTGGATTTGTTCCTTTGGGTTAATCTCAGTGTTGCTTGGTACACGCCCTTGCGGTCGTTCAGAAATTAACTTTGCAAGTTGTCCAACTGACTTAGTAATTTCCCCAACTGACTTAGTAAGTTCCCCAACTTGGTTCTTGATCCCTTCAATCAATGTTTCAGTGTCTTGGAAATGGTTTTCTGTGGCTGCCATGAATTTTGTCAGCATCTCTTCAAGGTTCGGCTTCTTTTCTTTTGGATATGGCTGATTTTGGAAATTTTGAGGAGGTTGTTGTCTTTGATTTCCTTGACCTCCCCATGAAAAATTTGGGTGGTTCCTCCAACCTATATTATAAGTATTACTATAAGGGTTATTATTAGATCTAAAATTATTACCTATATAGTTCATCTGTTCACTTTCTGTGCCCAGTTGGTAGGGTGGGTACTCAGGATTCGCCACAGTTCCACTTGCGTCGCACTGCGTTACTGGATGTACCTGCGAAGAACACAAACTATCAAGCTTTTTATTCATCATCCGTACTGTGTTGATAGCATGGTTACTGCATCGAGGTTGAAAATTCTGGCTGATTTTGTTGGTTTTGACCTTGTAACCTACCACTGATAGTTATTCAGTGACATCTCTTCAATAAACTCATAGGCTGCTTCAGGAGTTCTATTGTTCAGGGTTCCACTAGCGGCTGAATCAATTAGTTGCCTTGTTGAGGGGTTTACACCATTATAGAAAGTTTGGACTTGGAGCCATCAGGGTAAACCATGGTTCAGGCACCTTCTAAAGAGATCCTTGTATCTCTTCCATGTGTCGTATAATGTCTCTAAATCCATCTGCACAAAAGAAGAGATATCATTCTGTAATTTGGCGATTTTCGATGGTGGGAAATATTTTAATAAAAATTTTTTGGTCATTTGATCCCATGTGGTGATTGACCCTCGTGGTAAAATAGTTTAACCAATTGCTTTGGCTTTATTCCTTAATGAAAAGGAAATAATCAAGATGTATGGCATCATCAGAAATGCCATTTATTTTGAAGGTATCATAGAACTCTAAAAAATTAGCTATATGGGTATTCGGGTCTTCATCCTGGAAACCATCAAATTGAACAAATTGTTGATTCATTTGTATAGTGTTAGGCTTTAATTCAAAATTATTAACAGCTATAGCAGGCCTAACAATACTTGATTCTGCTCCCATTAAATGAGGTTTGGCATAATCATACATAGTACGCGAAGCATTGTTTTCTGCCACATCTTGTGGTGGTGGGTTATTCTCGTCCATCCCTTCAGTAGGATTGGATCCGCCTTGCTGCTTCTTCTTCTCTGTAATTTAGGGCTTGCCTAATTTCTCTACGATTTCTGGGAGCGGTAGCTTCAATATCACTGTCGCATACTAGTGGTCCTTTCGGGTTCCTTCTAGTCATAAACTAGAGGTACCTGTGTTGGAAAAGAAAGAAAGAAAATTAGCAAGGTTAAAACTAAAATAAAAATAAATTGCGGAAAAATAAAAATAATGGCTAAAGTAATAAAAATTAAGTTTTCTTAATATTTTAGTTCCCCGGCAACAGTGCCAAAAACTTGATCGTTGTTTTGTCGAGTTTTAAAATTAATAAAGAGAATGATTGAACCTGGAAACTAACTCTGACAACGACTTAAGGCAAGTGCACCTATCGAACAGTAATATAGCTTAGGCAAGACCGGATTGTCGAACCCAAAGGAACTAAAAGTACTAATACTAACCTTCTTTCTATTATTTAGCCTAAATATTAAGTGATTGGTTGTTTAATCTAAAACTAACTAACTACTAAGCTAAAGACACAAAGACAAAAGAATGTTAAACACCCCACACCCGGCCCACGAGAATGGACCGGATCTGGTATGTTCCTCGAAGTAACCCGGTTTAAATTCATTAAGAATACTTTGAAAACTGTGTGTTTTGGAAGATTGTCTGTTGTGGGTTGGGCTCGAGTTGAAAACAAATTTATTTTATATCATAAACCCATTTGTTTCAGGTGAAAACTTATTTTAAACTAATTGGGCTTATTCTTTATAAAGCCCTAAATTCATAACATAGTAATTAAAGCGAAATAAAATTGTCACGATGGCCTTATTACATAAAACGAAACCCAAAATAAAATTATACAAGACTTAAAATAAAATAAAGATTCAAATTAAATTAACTTCAAGTGAACATGGCCACCACAAGTTCTGCCGTCCTGGTCCATTACTTGCCATCACCAAACATGTTCCCTTAACGGGTGAGTCGATAGACTCAATGTGTAACCAACACCAAACATAATAGAAATAGGCACACCATACATATCATATTCATACAAAATTCAAGATAATGATGCAAACCCGAACCCAAACCTATATGCCATCCGCTACACTCCACCCGTACCAACCTTGCACAAGTGGGGACTACAAAGTCAACCCTCCATCCGCTACACACCATCGAAGGCGTCATTGCAATGACGTGCTCATCGCCCACTTATAATATTGTGGCATAGCCACCACTTTCAGATAGTGTAACCGGGTTACCACATTCACTTAATGTGACCGGTTACCATATTCACTTAGTGAGACCAAGTCGTCACATATTCTTAGTGAGACCGAAGTCATCACGTTTCACTTAGTGAGACCGAAGTCATCACGTTTCACTTAGTGAGACCGAAGTCATCACATATTCTTAGTGAGACTGAAGTCATCACGTTTCACTTAGTGAGACCGAAGTCATCATGTTTCACTTAGTGAGACCGAAGTCATCACATATTCTTAGTGAGACCGAAGTCATCACGTTTCACTTAGTGAGACCGAAGTCATCACGTTCACTTCCCCTTTCTCAATTAACCCGAATGCCCCAAATTATACATATCATGCATATCATATTTTATTTCACTTTCACATCACTTTTCACATGTTAAATATAACATATTTCGAAATCCTAGTAGGAGTAGGAAAAACGTACCTGAGTACTTTGTACCATAATATGGTACTTTAGCCACATTCTTTCACTTTCACATTAATCACATATATCATGTTTAAGCCATAAATCTATTAAGATTAGTGTGGGGTACACACGGTACCTTAGCCATATTCTTACACTTTCATATTAACACATATAATGAATTAAAGCCATAAATCTATCAAGATTTAGTGTAGGGTACACACGGTACCTTAGCCGTATTCTTACACTTTTATATTAGCACATATAATAAAATTAAAGCCGTAAATCTATCAAGATTTAGTGTGGGGTACACACCTGATTTCTTTAGTGATTCCTTGAGATTCCGAAAAGCTAGATCTAAAGTTTAGATCCTTAATCCCTACATTTGATTCATCATTTATTACTTAGCATAAATTCTATTTGGCTATGATATCCAAATCCTAGTAGGGTTTGTAAAAAGACTTACCTTTAATGCCGATTTGATGATTATTCAAATCCCGAAAACTTGGTTTTCCTTCACGATATTCTACCAACCCTAAATCTCAACATAGATTAGTTTTTGGCTTTTTAATAATTAAAGATCTAATCTATGTAATCACACAAGCCTTGGCCGAATACCTTTAGGTGCTTACCTTATGGATTTTAAATCCCGAAAACTTCACCTTCCTCTTCCTTAAAATCGGCCAAATCTTAGATCTCTGAATCGGTTAGTTTTTGATTAATTTGATCTAAATAACTAAGATTTGGCCTTGGCCGAATGTGTAAACTCACTTACCTTGGAGTTCTCAAATCCCGAAATTGATCTTTATTTTTAGATTCCTGCCGAAATCACATGTTAGATTTGATCTACCATTCAATTATGGAAGAGACCTTCTTGGCGAATGTACATAGATGTACTTACGGTTTTCAAATCCGGATGATCCCTTATACTATTCGGCTATGGCACTATTATGGATCACAAAGTTTGGCTTTTGTGAAGGGATAGTAGAAGAAAAGAAAAGAAAATAAAAGAAAAGAGATGGAGAGAGTTTTGACAGAGAGAATTCTATAAAAGGAGAAGAAAAGATTGGTGCTTATTTGGCTAGGGAATTTGACAAGAGGTTCTCTTGAAGAGAAAAGAATGAAGACGGCTCTTAACTTTCCCTCTTTAGCCAAACTATTAGCCTTAGAGTCCCTCAATCGGCCAACTCTTCCTATGTGATAAATTTTAATTTTATCAAATATTAAATTCCATCAAATCTCCTAATTAGCCTAAAATTCCAAAGGAATAAAACTCTTCCTTCTAGATCCCTTGTGCCATCCAATTCTCTACTCATGGAGGCAAAATAAAAACTTCTTTTATTTGCTTCCTAGGTGACTCGAACTCAGCCCAACACCCTTGCATGTGGGCCATTTCACGAGGCCTTAGGTGGCATCTTGAGCCACTTTTCCAAGTCCCTTTTGGGTCAAATTTCACATGCTTTTTATTTTAGGGTCACCGGCCCTAAGTTCCTTTGAACTTTTAATTCGACATTTAGGGTCATTTTAAGTTTCCAAAAATTTTTGCGCGGATCTGTAGCTTGACATTTCCTAGGTTTCCAAAATGTTTAGTTTCCTCTTTTAGCTTAGTTTCCAAAATGTTTAGTTTCCTCTTTTAGCTTAGTTTCCAAAATGTTTAGTTTCCTCTTTGGCTTGGTTTCCAAAATGTTTACTTTCCTAATTTACTTAGGTTTCCAAAATGTTCACTTTCCTAATTTGCTTAGGTTTCCAAAATGGTCATTTTCCTATTTCCAACGTAACATTTCCATACATTCTCGTGTTTCCAAAATCATTCAATTTATTCCAAAACACATAAAACATGTCTTTTCGCATAATTAGGCCAAAATGCATAGGCCCTTTTTAGGATGTTACGCTTCTACCCCTTAAAATAATTTCGTCCTCGAAATTTCCTAACTAAATAATTAAGGGTATTGCTATCGCATTGCCTCCTCTGGCTCCCACGAAGCTTCCTCCGATCCATGATTGCGCCACAATACTTTGACTAGAGGAACCGACTTCCTCCGTAGTACTTTCATGTCACGTTCGAAATCAAATCGGCTCTTCCCGGTAGGTTAAGTCCGGCCTTAGCTCCACTTCTTCTCTTTGGTACTACGTGAGATGGATCCGATCGGTGTGACGTAGCATGGACACATGGAATACGTCGTGCATTTGTTGCAACTCGGTGGCAACTCTAGTAGTATGCCACGGTCTCACTCGCTTTAGTACTCGATAGGGCCCGATAAACCTTGGGCTTAACTTCCTTTCCGACCAAACCTCATCACATTCTTCCATGGTGAAACTTTTAGAAACACTTGGTCTCCCACTTCAAACTCTATTTCCTTCCGCTTGAGGTCGGCATAAGACTTTTGCCTATCCGAGGCTTCTTTTAACCTTGCTCGAATTATCTCAACCTTCTCTTCTTTCTCTGCCACCATCTCTGGACCCAAAACTCGACGTTCTCCTAACTCAATCCAACAAGTAGGAGTACGACACTTCCGTCCGTACAATGCTTCATATGGTGCCATTCGAATGCTAGCCTGATAACTGTTGTTGTAGGCGAACTCTGCTAAAGGCAAGTAATCCTCCCAACTTCCTCAAAATCCATCACACATCCTCTCAACATATCCTCCAACACTTGTATTACTCGTTCGATCGCCTGCCTAATTGTGGATGAAAGGTCAGTGAAATCCAACTTGGTGCCTAAAGCTTGATGAAGTGCCTCCAAAACCGAGACGTGAATCTTGGGTCTCTGTCCGAAATAATTGACACCAGCACTCCGTGTAGCCTCACAATTTCTGCCACATATAGCTTGGCTAACTTTTGAAGGAATAATCTACTTTTCTTCGGGATGAAATGTGCGACTTAGTCAAATAGTCCACAATTACCCATACCGAGTCCTTCCTAGTAGGCGTAAGGGAAGCCCACTAACGAAGTCCATGGTAATTCTTTCCCACTTCCATTGCAGAATCTGGATTGGTCAAGCAATCCCGATGGAACTTGGTGTTCACCTTAACTTGCGACACGTCGACGCCTTCCCACGAATTACAGAACTTCTCGTTTAAGATCGAGCCACCAAAATTGCTCCTTAAATCTCTGACAACTTAATGCCTCCGGATGCATAGCATAAGGGCTACTATGCGCTTCTCGAAGAATCCTCTGTCTTAACTCCTTATCCCTTGGCATACAGACTTTCCCTTTGTAGCACAATACTCCTTCATCATTAACCTCATAGTCCTCCAACTCTCCGTTCTGTGCTTTTTGTAACTTACTACTTAAATCCTCATCAACCAACTGTCCCTCTTTTACCTCCTTCAACCATGTTGGCTTGACTTGTAACTCAGCCAACAGGCTTCCATCCTCATACAAGCTTAAATGGGAGAACATTGCTCTTAGGTCCGACACAACCTTCCTACTTAGGGCATCCGCTACTACATTCGCCTTGCCCGGATGATATTCTATCGAACAGTCATAGTCTTTCAGTAATTCCACCCACCTTCGTTGCCTCAAGTTTAACTCCTTCTGAGTCAACAGGTACTTGAGACTCTTGTGGTCTGTGTAGATCACTGACCTTTCTCCAAACAGATAATGCCTTCACACCTTGAGGCGAAAACCACTGCTGCCAATTCCAAGTCATGGGTTGGGTAGTTCACCTCATGCGGCCTTAATCGCTGAGACGCTGTGGCGACTACTTTTCCATCTTGCATAAGAACACATCCTAACCCCGTATGTGAAGCGTCATAGTACACCACAAACTCCTTTCCTGCCTCAAATTGAATCAACACCGGAGCTTCAATAATACCTTCTTAAGTTTTTCAAAACTCTCCATTGCTTATCCGTCCATACAAAGGGTACTTCCTTCCTCAACAATTTTATTAATGGCGCTGCTATCGATGAAAATCCTTCCACTTAACCTTCAGAATAGCTTTGCCAATCCTAAGAAACTACGAATTTTTGCCACTGACTTTAGTGGTTTCCAATCCAACACAGCTTCAATTTTCTTATGATCCACCCTTATTCCCTCGGCGGACACCACGTGTCCTAAGAAAGCAACTTCCTAAGCCAAAAGTCACACTTGGTTGAATTTGGCATAAAGCTTCTTCTCCTTAATACTTGCAACACAATCCGGAGATGCTCATCATGCTCCTCTTGGACTTAGAGTATACCAAAATATCGTCGATAAACACTACAACGAACCTGTCTAAGTAAGGTTGAAACACTCGGTTCATCATATCCATGAATGCTGCTGGGGCATTTGTCAACCCAAACGGCATTACCACAAACTCAAAATGGCCGTATCTTGTTCTGAAAGCTGTCTTATGGATATCCACCTCCTTTACTTTTAACTGGTGATATCCTGACCTTAAGTCGATCTTTGAAAACATTGCCACTCCCTTCAACTGGTCGAACAAGTCATCAATCCTAGGCAAGGGATACTTGTTCTTGATGGTCAGCTTATTCAATTAACGATAGTCTATGCACATACGCATAGTTCCGTCTTTCTTCTTCACAAACAGGACCGGTGCTCCCCACGGAGACACCTGGGCGAATAAACCCACGATCCAACAATTCTTGGATTTGAGCCTTGAGCTCCACTAACTCCTTTAGCGCCATTCGGTATGGAGCAATTGACACAGTACCTGCTTCCTGTAGCAAGTCTATTCCAAATTCAACTTCTCTATCTGGGGGTATTCCTGGTAATTCCTCCGAAAACACATCCTCAAAGTCCCTTACCGTTCTAACTCCTTTGACACCTTCCTCCTTTCCATCCAATGCACTTACAAAGGCTAAGAGCGCCTCGCACCCTTTACGAACCATCCTTTTAGCCTTAAGCACCGAAACTACATTAGTTAAGTAGTTTCTTCTTTCTCCGATCATAATGACCACCTCATCCTCAGGGGTCCTAAGTTCCATTCGTTTAGCGGCACAATCTAACATGGCTCGGTGCTCTACTAACCAATCCATACCAAGTATGAGGTCGAACTTCCCAAAGGGTAACTCCATTAGGTCAGCCCGAAAGCTCACTCCCTGAATTTCTAGGGGTATATTCCGAAAGATCTTATTCACCACTATAGTTTGGCCTAATGGGCTTACTACCGTCATCTTCCGTCTGAGCTTGCTGCTCAACATTAACAGCTGGGGGTGGTGGTCGCGGTGGTAATTCATTGTCAGACCCTTGACCCGATCTAATGGGTTCTGACACAGTTATTCTTCCTCTACCGCGTCCTTGATGACCGCGTCCTCTAGAACTCATTTCTAACGTCGAGATCCGATTAAGTTTTTATAAATTAGTACTTTTGTTTCACTTTATTACTCATGAAGAAATTTTATGAAAAGGAATTTAGGAGTGGTTCTTTCGTATTCATACATGCACACGATCTTTTCGTTCATTCATACATCCATCAAACAATTATGAACCTTAGTTCATTCGAGAAACATTGTGGTTTTTCATCATTGTTGTTTTTCCACTAACCGGTATTTTCGTAATTTGTCCTATGGGGTATTTTCGTAATTTGTCAAAATAAGGTTCCTTGGTGATTTTGTCACAAGGTATTTTTGGTATTTTAAGTTCAGGGGTATTTTGGAAAATTTTTGAAATCAGGGTATTTGAAATTTTTGGACCTTGGGGTATTTTGGTAATTTTTCCACAAACCGGTAAATTGTAGAATTTTAATAAATCGGGGATATTTTAAAAGTTGCAAAATTTTGAGGGTTCTTTTTGAGAATTGTACTTTCCAAATCGAGTCATTGCAAAAATTTTGGAAATCAGGGTTATTTTGGTAATTTTAATGAGTTAGGGAAAAATTTATAATTTTCATAAATCGAGGTATTTTTCTGATAGTTTGCAATTTAGGGTTTTTGAACATTTATGAAATAATGAAATTTTGGCAAAACCGTTGAGTAGTTGGGCATTTTATAAACCAAGGGTATTTTTGTAATTTTACCACTAGGTATTTTTGTGATTTTATAAGTCGAAAATTTTGGAGAAAATTGTGTATAAGAAATAGTTTTAAGTGAATTAAGGAAAAAATGATTTAAGAATTTTAATATTAAGGTTAGAAAAATGGCTAGTTCCTTTCGGGTTTTAGTCATTGGGTTTAGCCTCTGACCGAGCCTTCTTGGTCGGGGTGAACCAAAGCTACGCACTGTGCGAGGATTCGAGTGAGAGGAGGTGAGTCACGCGATTTGCTTAAGTACCAAGCTCCCATCGAAACCATTCCTGACATGCGTCGGGGTTGCCACACCCACTAAGTCCTGCAGGTTAGGGTGAGCCAAGATACGCACTGTGGGATTCTGTGAAGAGGAGGTGAGTCACTAGGGGCTGCTTAAATACCAAGCTCTTTAGGATCCACCCTAGATATGCGTACCATGGTTGCCACACCTAACTTGATTGACTTAGCCATTGGTTTGTTTAGTATATTAAGTCTTATGTATTTGTGTTTGAGTAGACTAATCTTAGGGTTCAAGTTCCTATCATGCTATTCTCGTTCCATTCCTTTTCTACCCTTCTATAATTCACATAATCACACGATAGATAGAGGTACTTACCGTGGACGTGGGTTCGAGACTTAGGGCCATGTCATCAAACCTGCTACTTTCAAAAATATTTCCATAAAACTCATTTGGGCTTGATTTGAAAACGTTTTGGGCCTTAGGCCACAGTAGAGAGTTTAAAACGGGCTCGATATCAAATGAAACACCCTACACCCTACGAGAATGGACCGGATCCGGTATGTTCCTCAAGTAACCGGTTTAAATTCATTAAGAATACTTTGAAAACTGTGTGTTTTGGAAGATTGTCTGTTGTGAGTTGGGCTCGAGTTGAAAACAAATTTATTTTATATCATAAACCCATTTGTTTCAGGTGACAAAATGTTTAAACTTATTTTAAACTAATTGGGCTTATTCTTTATAAAGCCCTAAATTCATAACATAGTAATTAAAGCGAAATAAAAATTGTCACGATGGCCTTATTACATAAAACGAAACCCAAAATAAAATTATACAAGATTTAAAATAAAATAAAGATTCAAATTAAATTAACTTCAAAGTTGAACATGGCCACCACAAGTTACGTCGTCCCGGTCCATTCTTCGCTCATCACAGAAACATGTTCCCACAACGGGGTGAGTCGATAAACTCAATGTGTAACCAACACCAAACATAATAGAAATAGGCACACCATATATATCATATTCATATAAAAATTCAAGATAATGATGCAAACCCAACCCAAACCTACATGCCATCCGCTACACTCCACCGTACCAACTTTGTACACGTGGGGACTACTAAGTCAACCCTCCATCCGCTACACACCATCGAAGGCGTCATTTGCAATCGGCGTGCTCATCGCCTACTTATAATATTGTGGCATAGCCACCACTTTTAGATAATGTAACCGGTTACCACATTCACTTAATGTGACCAAGTCACCACATTCACTTAGTGATACCAAGTCGTCACATATTCTTAGTGAGACCAAAGTCATCACGCTTCACTTAGTGAGACCAAGTGATCACGTTTCACTTAGTAAGACCGAAGTCATCACATATTCTTAGTGAGACCGAAGTCATCACGTTTCACTTAGTGAGACCGAAGTCATCACGTTCACTTCCCCTTTCTCAATTAACCCGAATGCCCCAAATTATACATATCATGCATATCATATTTTATTTCACTTTCACATCACTTTTCACATGTTAAATATAACATATTTGAAATCCTAGTAGGAGTAGGAAAACGTGCTGAGTACTTTATACCATAATATGGTACTTTAGCCACATTCTTTCACTTTCACATTAATCACATATATCATGTTTAAGCCATAAATCTATTAAGATTAGTGTAAATTTACACGGTACCTTAGCCATATTCTTACACTTTCATATTAACACATATAATGATTTAAAGCCATAAATCTATCAAGATTTAGTGTAGGGTACACACGGTACCTTAGCCGTATTCTTACACTTTTATATTAGCACATATAATAAAATTAAAGTCAGAATCTATCAAGATTTAGTGTGGTACACACCGATTTATTTAGTGATTCCTTGAGATTTTGAAAAGCTAGATCTAAAGTTTAGATCCTTAATCCCTACATTTGATTCATCATTTATTACTTAGCATAAATTCTATTTGGCTATGATATCCAAATCCTAGTAGGGTTTGTAAAAAGACTTACCTTTAATGCCGATTTGATGATTATTCAAATCCCGAAAACTTGGTTTTCCTTCACCTGATATTCGGCCAACCCTAAATCTCAACATAGATTAGTTTTTGGCTTTTTAATAATTAAAGATCTAATCTACGTAATCACACAAGCCTTGGCCGAATACCTTTAGGTGCTTACCTTATGGATTTTCAATCCTGAAAACTTCACCTTCCTCTTCCTTGAAATCGGCCAAATCCTAAATCTACGAATCGGTTAGTTTTTGATTAATTTGATCTAAATAACTAAGATTTGGCCTTGGCAGAATGTGTAAACTCACTTACCTTGGAGTTCTCAAATCCGAAATTGATCTTTATTTTTAGATTCTGCCAAATCACATGTTAGATTTGATCTACCATTCAATTATGGAAGAGACCTTTTGGCGAATGTACATAGATGTACTTACCTCGTTTTCAAATCCGGATGATCCCTTATACTATTCGGCTATGGCACTATTATGGATCACAAAGTTTGGCTTTTGTGAAGGGATAGTAGAAGAAAAGAAAAGAAAAGAAAAGAAAGAGATGGAGAGAGTTTTGTGAGGAGAGAATTGGCTAAAGGGAGAAGAAAAGATTGGTGCTTATTTGGCTAGGAATTTGACAAGAGGTTCTCTTGAAGAGAAAAGAATGAAGAATGGCTCTTAACTTTCCTCTTTAGTCGAAACTATTAGCCTTAGAGTCCCTCAATCGCCAACTCTTCCTATGTGATAAATTTTAATTTTATCAAATATTAAATTCCATCAAATCTCTAATTAGTGAAAATTCCAAAGGAATAAAACTCTTCCTTCTAGATCCTTGTGCCGTCCAATTCTCTACTCATGGAGGCAAAATAAAACTTCTTTTATTTGCTTCCTAGGTGACTCGAACTCAAGCCCAACACCCTTGCATGTGGGCCATTTCACGAGGCCTTAGGTGGCATCTTGAGCCACTTTTCCAAGTCCCTTTTGGGTCAAATTTCACATGCTTTTATTTTAGGGTCACCGGCCCTAAGTTCCTTTGAACTTTTAATTCGACATTTGGGGTCATTTTAAGTTTCCAAAATTTTCAGCGGATCGTAACTTGACATTACCTAGGTTTCCAAAATGTTTAGCTTCCTCTTTAGCTTAGTTTCCAAAATGTTTAGTTTCCTCTTTTAGCTTAGTTTCCAAAATGTTTAGTTTCCTCTTTTGGCTTGGTTTCCAAAATGTTTACTTTCCTAATTTACTTAGGTTTCCAAAATGTTCACTTTCCTAATTTGCTTAGGTTTCCAAAATGGTCATTTTCCTATTTCCAACGTAACATTTCCATACATTCTCAGGTTTCCAAAATCATTCAATTTATTCCAAAACACATAAAACATGTCTTTTCGTACAATTAGGCCAAAATGCATAGGCCCTTTTTAGGATGTTACAGAATGAATTGGGGAAATACTGTTGGGAAAACTCAGTTAATTAAGACGATACCCTTAGGAAGAATCCACCTAGAAACACTAAACCAGACGATTTATTCACTTGACTTGATCCGTAGGATTCCCTAATTTATATTAAACCCTCTCGAGGCGAATAACGTCTAACCCTAGGTTGATTAATTGAAATCTCTTTCTAATTAAAACCCTAGAATCGCATTAACTCGATCTATGGACTCCCATATTAGGTTTCACCTAATCCAAAAAATCTCGCCACCCTATCTCTAGGCGCGATCAACTCCGCTTAATTATGCTAGATCTACTCTTGAACAGGGACTTTTGCTCCACCACCTAAGCACATCCAACTTGAATCAATATCCCGAAAATATTAACAAAAGAATTAAACACACATAATTAAGAACGAATCAAATATTAATCACTTAGTTTAGAAAACAATAACAAGATCCGTCTTAGGTTTCATCCCCTTCAAGTATCTGAAGGGTTTAGTTCATAACAATAAAAGAAAACATCTCAGAAGAAAACATAAAACAAAACATAAGAAATACCTAAAACTCCCTGAAGGAATTAAAGGAGAAATCTACCGTCTTAAGTAGAATTCCGGCTTCTTGAGATGGATCAACTGGCTATCTTTGAGTGATTCCCACAAATCTGACCTTTCTGGCTCGGCTCCTTGGCCTTGCTCCCTAAAAGCCCTGGCAGAAGGTTTCTGTCAAACTCCCTCTTTAAGTTGCCCCTAGGGTGTTTATATAGGCTTTGAGATGCCTTACTTGGCCCCTAAGTATCCTAATTCAAGTAGAATTCCTACTAGGGTGTTTGAATAGGCTTTGGAATGTGTTTCTTTGCCTTCAATTATCCAAATTTGAGAAAAACTCCTCTTGGCCGCGGCAGGGACACGCCCATGGCACACGCCCGTGTGAATCGATTTCAGGCCGTGGTCGAGTCTGCTGAAGAGACACGCCCGTGTGTTTCGAGGTCCAGACCGTGTTCTAGTAACTTAATGAGGCATGGCCATGTGGTCTTGGGCCCAGGCCGTGTCGATTTCTTTTTTGGCCCAATTTGGTCCGTTTTAGGCTCGTTTCTCGTTCTTTTCATCCCTAGGTGCTTTCTTGAGTATAAAACATGAAAAGAAAGGATTAAGAACACCTTTTTACACAATTCAGAGAATAAATCATCCAAAAGTATGCTAAATGTGGGATTAAAATATGTTACTTTTATAGTTTATCAATATACATCTAGTGAGTGGTGTTTCATGGAAGGATAAACTTTTGGGAGGGAGAGTGTAACACCCCTTACCCGTATTCGAAGCCGGAACTGGGTTTGAGGCATTACCTAACTTATCTCACTAAAACGTATCACATTGAGCTATAAAATTTCATTTAAGCCCATCTCTTGCTCATGCTTGGCCTACGAGGCCCTAAACATACCTCCGAGAGGTTTTAGGATTTAACCGAGAACTTTCACGAACTTGGAAAACTTTTCATCAAAACAGGGGCCACACGCCCCTATTGATCTAGGGACATGCCCGTGTGCCCCTAAGACATGCCCGTGCTCACTACCCATGGTCGACACTAACTTATTTCACACGGCCGATCACACGCCCGTGTCCCTAGCTCGTGTCCCTCACACAGCCTCGACACGCCCGTGTCTTAGCCCGTGTGCCAAAACCTTGGCATTCTATTTATGACATCATCACTTCACTATGGCCACACGGCCAAGGCGCATGCCCATGTCCTTAGACTATTTGTCGAATTAAATTCCACATTTAAAGTGCAGACCTCACACGGCCTAGGCACATGCCCATGTCCTAGCCCGTGCCTCCCACACGGTTGAGACACACGGCCATGTCTCTGCCCGATACTTACAATAATGCATACTGACTAGCAATTCTAGCATGCAAGGGGACACACGATCAATCAACACGCCCATAGGGCTAACCATGTGTCACACTCGGCTTAGACACACGCCCATGTGTCTACCCGTGTGGATAATTAGATGGCTATCTACCAAGCCATTGCCACCCTAACAAGATTTCATACTCATATCAAACAACTCATAACTCAAAGGCACATTCAAGAACTAAATTCATAATAATCACACAAGCATAAACTTCATAAATCCATCATCATTGAATATATAAGGTACCAAGTATTGTGCCAATTCTAATGACCATTTACAAAATGACTTTGATACATACATAGCCAACACTTTGGCTAACAATTACGACCTAACAAAATACCCAAGTCCTATACATGCCATACTCAAAATAAGTCTAAATTGTTATGCCAAAGTGATGTCGATAGTGTAATTTTCAAACTCTGACGATTCACGTTACTCGAGTTATCTTGGCAATACTACAAGGAAAAAGGGCAATGAAAAGGGGTAAGCATAAAGCTTAGTAAGTTTGCATGGAAATAAATAGCAAAAAGGAGCTCATAATATAATCTATCCATGGCATTAACTAATCATACACAAGTCATAGGTTTCTTGCCATACTTACTCACACTTGCCCTTATTTAGCACATACCATGCCACATATCGTAATCGTTTCTTCGTGACTCATTCACGAGTACCTATATTCACTCATTCCTATGACTTTAGTACAAATCTCATTTCTACTTCTAAACTCATCTACTTATCCCATTAATCACTAGGGATAATCAAAGACACATATTCGTCGTCATTAATGTAGGTACAAAGCCAATGCCACATCCTGTAAACCCCTAACTCGAGACCGACACCGGAATAGGGTTTAGAGGCATTACCTAACAATAAAATCATTTCATATCACATTCACGACACAAAGTCAATCATCACCAAACACATTCATATACAATTATAGTGTCCCTTACACGAGTCATCAAGACCCTAAGCATGCTTATAAACCGAGCCGGGACTAAACCGAAACACATATAAAACTTCATGAAAAATTTTAGACATTTCTAAAATAGAGGGGAGACATGCCCGTGGGGGTAGGCCGTGCCTCTCCCACGACTACATGACACACCCATGTGCCCTCCCCGGGGTTACATACTGCCAAAATCAACACGGCTAACAAGCACGCCCGTGTGCTAAGGCCGTGTCCTATAAGGTCATATACTACCATTTCTCGCACGGCCTGTAGGCACGCTTGCGTGCCATGGTCAGTGTAGTTTAAGCCACATTCGCTAATTTGCCCACTTGCCCGAGGCATCACATGCCCCAATTGTGTGACATTATAGGCCATTTTTGCAAGGCCAACATGCCACCCACTTAGGTTCAAACCTACAAGCAACACATACCAAAACATATCATGCACATTTTGCCATCTAAAAACATATCAATTTAGCAATTTAAAACATGTAATCAATACCAACTCTAATCATACCCAATTCAATGCCAATTCCCATTCTATCACAAGCATAATTCCTTACCAATCTCACTACCCCTTCTAGCATTTATCAACACAAAGTTACCACTCATTAACAATTTATCAATCTACAAATCATACCAAAAGAAGCATCACACATATCACATTCATTCATACCAAACTTATCACATATCTAGCCACATCTCATGACTAATTACAAACCTCAAACTTGATTCAGTTTGCTAGCCTATACATGCCATATTCTAGCTATATACATCTTTCCAAAGTACCAAAACAAAATGCCGATAGTGTGATTGAGAAGCTGACGATCCCAGATCCGAGCTAGCTTTACTGACACTGCAAGGCAGAGAAATAAATCACAGAGTAAGCTTTCCAAAGCTTAGTAAGTTCGTAATATAATACATATTACTCAATACTACAACATCAATATGTATAAATATAATACCATCACATAGATAAAGGCACATCTAGTCACATTATCAATCTCAACCACATACCCAATTAGACATAGTTTACAACTAGTATTATAGTCTTACCATTTATGCTACTAATTTGTTCGATATTACCTCTCGCTCAACCCTAGATAATCCTTTGATTTATTCGCACACTTAGTGCCAATTTTACAACCAAACATAATCATCACCGCACACTTAGTGCCAATACATTAAACTAAACTTATATTGGTAACGCATTAAGTCGATAAGTCAAGCTTATCTTTTCGCACTTTATCTTTTCTTGTTTCCAAATTCGCTCAATTCGATCTCAATCCATAACATCTCTTTATATCACATAGACATAGTTTACAACTAGTATTATATCCGAACTTACCTCGGTCTATACACATTTAAATTCAATCCATTTAATCACCAAATCATTCATTTTAATCCAAATGCACATATTTAGGGCATTTTACAAAATAGCCCTCACATTTTCACATTTCGACACTTTAGTCCTTATCTCACAAAATCATCAAATTCATAAATTCCACACATTCACATGCTTGGCCGAACCTCTCTAGAGATGATATAAGTCCAAATATTTCATCAAATTTTCTATTTAGTCCCTCAGCTTTTTATTTTTCTCAATTTAGCCCAATATACTAAATTTCACCAAAAATCCAAATACAAACTATGCTAACCCAACACTAAGCTCTCATATTTTAATATCAACTAACACATAGCTCAAACATTCATCAATGACTTATCACAAAAACATCATCAATACATAGAATTTGAGCATGGGTTTTGTAAAGCACAAAGCAACGATTACAAAAACGTAAAAATTATCAAAAATCGAGCTAAAAACACATACCAATTGGAGCTTGAAGTAGTCGAAAGCTTCAAAGCTTCAAACCCTTTTTTTCTCTCAACTTTTGGTGGAAGAAAAGATGATAATGGCTATCAAATTCCTTTTTGTTTTTGTTATAATAACATTTTAAACAAATACCAATTTTGCCCTTTTATAAAACATATTAAACAAATATAAATTAAGGCTAATTTGTCATTTAGCCATCCATTAACTAAATAATGGTAAAATAACAATATAAGGCCTCCACCTTAAAAAGCCAACATTAATTAAGTACTCATAAATCAGCACATAGCTTTCGCTTACTATGCAATTAAGTTCTTTCTCTTAATTCGACACACAAACGATTAATTCATCACACAGAATTTCCACACAGACCATGTCGCATACTATTCACATAGAAAATAATATTAAATTATTATTTAAACCTTGGATTTGTGGTCTCAAAACCACTGTTCCGGCTAGAGTCTAAATCGGGCTGTTACAACTCTCCCCCTTAGGGCTTTTCATCCCCAAAAATCTTACCAGTGAATAATTGTGGATGTTGCTCTCTCATGACGTTCTCAGGCTCCCACGTAGCCTCTTCAACTCCGTGTTTGTGACACTATACCTTCACTAAGGAAATTCTTTTGTTTCTCAACTCTTTGGTCTCTCGTGCCAAAATTCGGATAAGTTTTTCACTATATGACAAATCTGACTGAATCTCAACCTCAGTAGGAGTAATCACATGAGACGGATCTGCTCTGTAACTTCGGAGCATTGGCACATGAAACACATTATGGATCTTTTCTAACACAGATGGAAGTCTCAATCTATAAGCAACCGGTCTAACTCGTTCAACGATCTCATACAGTCTAATGAACCTCGAACTCAACTTGCCCTTTCTGCCAAATCAAAGTATTTTCTTCCACAGAGATACTTTCAGAAACACTTTATCACCAACCTCAAATTCAATATCCTTTCGTTTCAAATATGCATAAGACTTCTGACGATCTGAGGCTGCTTTCAAACTGTCACGAATCACTTTCACTTTTTTCTCAGTCTCTTTTATAAGATTAACCCCGTGAATTTGGTTCTCACTCAGCTCGGTCCAATACAATGGAGTTCGACACTTTCGACCGTAAAGAGCCTCATATGGTGCCATCTTAATGCTAGATTGAAAACTGTTGTTATACGCAAACTCAATCAACGATAAATGCCTTTCCCACGTGCTTTCAAATTCAAGATCTCAGCATGTCTTCAAGAATCTAAATGATTTCTCAGATTGACCATCTGTTTGCGGATGAAAAGTAGTACTGAAATGAAATTTTGTGCCTAAAGCATCTTGTAATTTCTTCCAAAATCGAGAGGTAAATCTCGGATCTCTGTCAGACACTATAGATAACGGTACTCCGTGCAATCTCACAATCTTATCGATACACAATTTAGCCAACTTATCTAAAGAATAATTGGTTCTCATCGGAATGAAATGAGCTGATTTCGTCAATCTATCAACTATCACCCAGATCGCATCTTTCTTGCTCGGAGATAAAGGCAAACCCGACACAAAGTCTATCGTGACCCTCTCCCATTTCCACTCAGGAATCATAATCGGTTGCAATAAACCGAAAGAAACTTGATGTTCAGCCTTAACTTGCTGACAAACTAAACATTTCGACACAAATTCAAAAATATCTATCTTTATACCATACCACCAATAGAACTGTTTCAAATCATTATACATTTTCGTACTCCCCGGATGTATAGTCAAATGACTATTGTGAGCTTCAGTCAAAATCATTTGAATCAACTCTAAATTTCTCGAAACACAAATCCGATCTCTGAATCTCAAACAATCATTACTATCAACTCGAAATTCTGATTCCGCATTCGAATTACATTGAACCCTTTTTGCTAACAACTCATTATCAATCTTCTGAGTATCACATATCTGCTGTATAAACAACGGTTTTACTTTCAATTTAGCTACAACCGCATCATCATCACACAGATCCATCTGATTACGCATAGCTCATAAGGTATATAACGATTTTCGACTCAAAGCATCGACTACAACATTAGCTTTACCCGGGTGGTAATCTATCACAAGTTCATAATCTTTCAACAACTCTAACAATCTTCTTTGTCGTAAGTTCAAATCTTTCTGACTCATCAAATACTTTAAACTCTTATGATCAGTATAAATATGACATTTTTCACTGAATAAATAGTGACGCCAAATCTTCAATGCAAATACAATCGCAGCCAATTCAAGATCATGCGTTGGATAATCCTTTTCATGCGGTTTTAACTGCCTCGAAGCATAAGCAATAGCTTTTCCTTCTTGCATCAGCACACAGCCCAAACCATTCAACGATGCATCACTATAAACTATGAATTCTTTGCCTGATTCGGGTTGAATCAACACTGGTGCTTCGGTTAACAACACTTTTAACAACTCAAAACTCTGTTGACACTTTTCTGACCACTCAAATCTAACATCCTTCTGTAACAATTTTGTCAAAGGAGTCACAATCATCGAGAAGCCTTTCACAAATCGTCTATAATATCCCACTAGTCCCAGAAAACTATGGACTTCAGACACATTTCTCGGAGGCTTCCATTCCAAAATAGCAGAGACTTTATGCGGATCGACTCGTATCCCAGCAGCAGATACAATATGCCCCAGAAAACTAACCTCAGGCAACCAAAATTCACACTTGCTAAACTTTGCATACAACTGCTTCTCACGCAGAGTTTGTAGCATGATTCTCAAATGCTCGGCATGCTGCGTCTCATCACACGAATAGATCAAAATATCATCAATGAACATCACCACGAAGTGATCCAAATAGGGTCTGAATATTCGATTCATCAAATCCATAAACAATGCAGGGGCATTTGTTAGTCCAAAAGGCATCACTAAGAATTCATAATGTCCATACCTCGTTCTGAATGCAATTTTGGCACATCGGATTCTTTAACTCTCAACCGATAGTAGCCCAATCTCAAATCTATCTTAGAAAATATCAGAGCTCCTCAACCGATCAAACAAATCATCGATCCGAGGTAATGATATTTGTTCTTTATCGTCACTTTGTTCAATTGTTGATAATCAATACACATTCTCATAGCTCCATCTTTATTTTTCACAAATAATATAGGAGCTCCCCAGGGTGAAAAACTAGGTCATGCAAATCCTCTATCGGTCAATTCTTGCAGCTGAGATTTCAACTCTTTCAATTCTGTCTGGTGCCATTTTGTATGGAGCTATCGAAATAGGAGCAGTTCCTGGCACTAACTCAATACCAAATTTGACTTCTCTAATCGGAGGTAATCCCGGTAACTCTTCTGGAAACACATCTGGAAACTCACATATCACAGACACAGATTCAATTTTCTTTTCCGACACCTTTATATCAATTACATACACCAAATAAGCTTCACAACCTTTTCTCACATAGTTCATAGCTCTCATCACTGATACAATAGCTGGTAGTCCTTTCATATCACTAGACTCAATTTGAACTATCTCACCATTCTGACTCTTCAATTCAACATTCTTTCTCTTATAATTCACGATGGCATTATGCAAAGTAAGTCAGTCCATTCCTAGAATTATGTCAAATTCATCAAATGGTAGCAACATCAAATTGATCGAGAAACATAAATCACGAAACATCAACGGGCAATTCTTGCACACCTTATCCACCAAAACACACTTGCCTAAGATGTTCGATACTCTAATCACAAATTCAGTAGACTCAACAGGTAGAGTCTTATTCGATACTAAATTCATACACACATAGGAATGAGTTGATCCTGGATCTATCAATGCAATGACATCCGTATCAAATAAAGTGAAAGCACCAATGATCACGTCTGGAGATGATGCTTCCTCTCGTGCACATATAGTATAGGCTTGGGCAGGTGCTCTCGCTTCTGACCGCATAGCTTGTATTAGTTGTCTCTCTTTGGCTTTCACTCATAATTCTGGTGTTTCTTGGTGGTCTTCCCCTAGCTGCCACGTTACTCGGTCTTTCATTCTGAACATTTTCTTCTCCGACCATCTTTGGGCAATCTCGAATAAAATGGTCTCGGGATCCACATTTATAGCATGTTCTATTATTATACTTGCCCCAACACTCTCCCACATGTCGTTTCCCACATTGTCTACATTCGGGCTTGTTACTCTTAACACTGCCAACACTAGTTTCATTCGGAGCTTGAATTAAGAAAATCAAGATTCTGTCTCAAACGATCTCTATTTGGATAACCAAACGAGGCATTTGAACGATTGCTTGCATCTTTATATCTCTTTGCTGAAGATTGAGAGAACTTATTCATCGATCTCTTTCTTTCATCACGAGCCTCAGAATCAGCTTTCTTCTTTTCTTTCTCGAGCTCATCAGCTTTGCATGCTCTTTCAACTAAAAAAACAAATACATTTATATCCAGTATTCCAACCAACAACTTAATGTCTTCATTCAATCCCTCTATAAAACGTTTACACATAGTAGCTTCAGTTGAAACACATTCCCTTGCATATTGACTCAATCTTACAATTCTCGCTCAGACTTAGAATGCATAAATGGCCCTATTTCAGCTCTAAAAACTCCTTACGTTTCTGATCAATAAAGCGTTCACTGATATACTTCTTTCTAAACCCGGATTGAAAGAAATCCCAAGTTATTCTCTCTCTCGAAACTACAGATATAAACGTGTTCTACCAATTGTAAGCCGTGTCTCTCAACAAGGAAACTACACACTTGATGCACTCTTCAAGGTTCAACGACATCTCATCAAATACTCTGATTGTATTTTCAAGCCAAAACTCGGCTCGCTCAGCATCATCATCAGCTGTGGCCCTAAACTCTTCGGCCCCATACTTGCGAATCTTATCTACAGGTGGTTTATTCAATTTGTTCGGATCTACAACTTGTGGCACAACAGGTACTTGCGGGGGTGGAGGTTGTGGAGCAGTCAGGTTTGTTCAAACAAATTCAAAGCCATTCAACATCATACTAAGAAGGCTTGCTTAGCCTCACCTCCTTCACCACTATCATTCGGCCTAGATGTGGCCGATGTCGTCCCTTGAGCGAGCAAAGCGACATTACTCTCTACATTGTCAAGAATCGCCGAAGGGATCCATTACTATATTCAAACACATTTCAACTATCGATTTCATCACACTATCGCAATTTTACAATATGGCATGTATGGCTAGTCTTACACACGCTAAGCTAGTCGAGAATCGAGTAAACCGTAGCTTTGATACCAATAAAATTGTAACACCCTTAACCCAAGACCGACGCCAGAATAGGGTTTAGAGGCATTACCTAACAATAGAATCATTTCACATCACATTCATGACACAAAGTCAATCATCACCAAACACATTCATGTACAATCATAGTGTCCCTTAAACCGAGTCGGCAAGAGCATGCTTATAAACCTGACTAAATCAAACACATATAAAACTTCATGAAAAATTTTAGACTTTTCTAAAATATAAGGGAGACACGCCCGTGGGGGTAAGTCGTGCCTCTCCCACGGCTACATGACACACCCGTGTGCCCTCCCCGTGGTTACATACTGCCAAAATCAACACGGCTAACAAGCATGCCCGTGTGCTAAGGCCGTGCCCTATAAGGTCATATACTGCCATTTCTCGCACGGCCTATAGGCATGCCCCTGCCATGGCCGTGTGCAGTTTAAGCCACATTCTGCCAATTTGCCCACGGTCTGAGGCACGCCCGTGTGCCCCAACCATGTAACATTATAGGCCATTTTTGCAAGGCCAACATGCCACCCACTTAGCGTCAAACCTACAAGCAACACATACCAAAACATATCATGCACATTTTGCCATCTAAAAACATACCAATTTAGCATTTTAAAACATGTAATCAATACCAACTCTAATCATACCCAATTCAATGCCGATTCCCATTCTATCACAAGCATAATTCTTTACCAATCTCACTACCCCTTCTAGCATTTATCAACACAAAGTTACCACTCAATAAAAATTTATCAATCTACAAATCTTACCAAAAGAAGCATCACACATATCACATTCATTCATACCAAACTTATCACATATCTAGCCACATCTCATGGCTAATTACAAACCTCAAACTTGATTCAGTTTACTAGCCTATACATGCCATATTCTAGCTATATACATCTTTCCAAAGTACCAAAATAGAATGCCGATAGTGTGATTGAGAAGCTGACGATCCCGGATCCGAGCTAGCTTTACTGACACTGCAAGGCAGAGAAACAAATCACACAGTAAGCTTTCCAAAGCTTAGTAAGTTCGTAATATAATACATATTACTCAATACTACAACATCGATATGTATAAATATAATACCATCACATAGATAAAGGCACATCTAGTCACATTATCAATCTCAACCACATACCCAATTAGCTATTCATTAAACTCTTGAATCTATCATCAACCACATAGGTTCAAACGTACCTTGTTCAACACATAGTTGCTTACCATTTATGCTACTCATTTGTTCGATATTACCTCTCGTTCAACCCTGGCTAATCCTTTGATTTATTCACACACTTAGTACTAATTTTACAACTGAAACATAATAATCACCGCACACTTAGTGCCACTACATTAAACCAAACTTATATCGGTATCGCACACACAGTGCCAAGTCGATAAGCTGAAGCTTCTATCTTTTCGCACACACAATGCTAATCATCCCTTTCTCATTTCCAACTTCGCACACTTAGTCCTCGTTTATCTCAATTCAGCACATAGCATTTCAAAACTCATAGATACATATACATCCATTCAATTTATATCACATAGACATAGTTTACAACTAGTATTATATCCAAACTTACCTCGGACGTCAAACTATCGATACGGTCGATTAATCGAGCACTTTATCTTTGCCTCGATCTCTATCCGAACGTCTCCATTCTTGGTCTATACACATTTAAATTCAATCCATTTAATCACCAAATCATTCATTTTAATCCAAACACACTATTTAGGGCATTTTACAAAATAGCCCTCACATTTTCACATTTCAACACTTTAGTCCCTATCTCACAAAATCATCAAATTCACAAATTCCACACATTCACATGCTTGGCCGAACCTCTCTAGAGATTATATACGTCCAAATATTTCATCAAATTTTCTATTTAGTCCTTTAAATTTCCATTTTTCTCAATTTAGCCCAATATACTCAATTTCACCAAAAATCCAAATACAAAACTATGCTACCCCAACACTAAGCTCTCATATTTCAATATCAACTAACACATAGCTCAAACATTCATCAATGGCTTATCACAAAAACATCATCAATACATAGAATTTGAGCATGGGTTTTGTAAAGCACAAATCAACGATTACAAAAACGTAAAAATTATCAAAAATCGAGCTAGAAACACATACTAATTGGAGCTTGAAGTAGTCGAAAGCTTCAAAGCTTCAAACCTTTTTTTTCTCTCAACTTTCGATGGAAAAAAAGATGATAATGGCTATCAAATTCCTTTTTGTTTTTGTTATATTAACATTTTAAACAAATACCAATTTTTCCCTTTTATAAAACATATAAAACAAATATAAATTAAGGCTAATTTGTTATTTAGCCATCCATTAACTAAATAATGGTAAAATAACAATATAAAGCCTCCACCTTAAAAAGTCAACATTAATTAAGTACTCATAAATCAGTACATAGCTTTCGCTTACTATGCAATTAAGTCCTTTCTCTTAATTCGACACACAAATGATTAAATCATCACACAGAATTTCCACACAAACCATGTCACATACTATTCACACAAAAATAATATTAAATTATTATTTTGACCTCAGATTTGTGGTCTCGAAACCATCGCTCGCTAGAGTCTAAACCGGCCATTAGAGTTTTCGTCCCCAAAATCTTACCTAATTGTGGATGTTGCTCTCATAACGTTCTCGAGCTCTCAGTAGCCTCTTCAATTTCGTGTTTGTGCCACAATACCTTCACTAAGGAAGTTCTTTTGTTTCTCAACTCTTTGGTCTCTCGTGCCAAAATTCAAATCGATTTTTCACTATATGACAAATCTGACTGAATCTCAACTCAGTAGAAGTAATCACATGAGATGAATATGCTCTGTACCGTCGGAGCATTGACCCATGAAACACATTATGGATCTTTTCTAACTCAGATGGCAATCTCAATCTATAAGCAACAGGTCCAACTCATTCAACGATCTCATATGATCCAATGAACCTCGGACTCAACTTGCCCTTTCTGCCAAATCGAAGTATTTTCTTCCACGGAGATACTTTCAGAAACACTTTATCACCAACCTCAAATTCAATATCCTTTCGTTTCAAACCTGCATAAGACTTCTGACGATCTGAGGCTGCTTTCAAACTGTCACGATTCACTTTCACTTTCTGCTCAGTCTCTTTTATAAGATCAACCCAGTGAATCTTGTTCTCACTCAGCTCGGTCCAATACAATGGAGTTCGACACTTTTGACCGTAAAGAGCCTCATATGGTGCCATCTTAATGCTAGATTGAAAACTGTTGTTGTATGCAAACTCAATCAACGATAAATGCCTTTCCCACGTGCTTTCAAATTCAAGTATGCAACATCTCAGCATGTCTTCAAGAATCTAAATGATTCGCTCGGATTGACCATCTGTTTGCGGATGAAAAGCAGTACTAAAATGCAATTTTGTGCCTAAAGCATCTTGTGATTTCTTCCAAAATCGAGAGGTAAATCTCGGATCTCTGTCAGACACTATAGATAACGGTACTCCGTGCAATCCCACAATCTCATGATATACAATTTAGCCAACTTATCTAAAGAATAATCGATTCTCACCGGAATGAAATAAGCTAATTTCGTCAATCTATCAACTATCACCCAGATCCCATCTTTCTTGCTCAAAGATAAGGGCAAACCCGACACAAAGTCTATCGTGACCTCTCCCATTTCCACTCGGGAATCATAATTGGTTGCAATAAACCGGATTTAAACTTGATGTTCAAATTTAACTTGTTGACAAACTAAACATTTCGACACAAAGTCGAAATATCTCTCTCATACCATGCCACCAATAGAATCTGTTTCAAATCATTATACATTTTCATACTCCCGGATGTACAAATAAATGACTATTGTGAGCTTCACCAAAATCATTTGAATCAACTCAATTTCTCGAACACAAATCGATCTCTAAATCTCAAACAATCATTACTATCAACTCGAAATTCTGATTCCGCATTCGAATTACATTGAACCTTTTTTGCTAACAACTCATTATCAATCTTCTGAGTCTCACATATCCGCTGTATAAACAATGATTTTACTTTCAATTCAGCTACAACCGCATCATCATCACATAGATCCCTCTGATTACGCATAGTTCATAAGGTATATAACGATTTCTGACTCAAAGCATCGGCTACAACATTAGCTTTACCCGGGTGGTAATATATCACAAGTTCATAATCTTTCAACAACTCTAACCATCTTCTTTGTAGCAAATTCAAATCTTTCTGAGTCATCAAATACTTTAAACTCTTATGATCATTAAAAATATGACATTTTTCCCTGAATAAATAGTGACGCCAAATCTTCAATGCAAATACAATCGTAGCCAATTCAAGATCATGCGTTGGATAATTCTTTTCATGCGATTTTAACTGTCTCGAAGTAGAAGCAATGACTTTTCCTTCTTGCATCAGCACACAGCCCAAACCATTCAACGATGCATCACTATAAACTATGAATTCTTTGCCTAATTCGGGTTGAATCAACACTGGTGCTTCGGTTAACAACACTTTTAACAGCTCAAAACTCTGTTGACACTTTTCTGACCACTCGAATCTAACATCCTTCTGTAACAACTTTGTTAAAGGAGCCACAATCATCGAGAAGCCTTTCACAAATCGCCTATAATATCCCACTAGTCCCAGAAAACTACGGACTTTAGACACATTTCTCGGAGGCTTCCATTCCAAAATAGTAGAGATTTTATGCGGATCGACCGTATCCCAGTAGTAGATACAATATGCCCCAGAAAATTGACCTCAGGCAACCAAAATTCACACTTGCTAAACTTTGCATACAACTGCTTCTCACGCAGATTTTGTAGCATGATTCTCAAATGCTCGGCATGCTACCTCTCATCACACGAATAGATCAAAATATCATCAACGAACACCACCATGAAGCGATCCAAATACGGTTTGAATATTCGATTCTTCAAATCCATAAACACTACAGGGGTATTTGTTAGTCCAAAAGGCATCACTAAGAATTCATAATGTCCATACCTCGCTCAATGCGCTTTTGGCACATCAAATTCTTTAACTCTCAACCGATAGTAGCCCGATCTCAAATCTATCTTAGAAAATATCAGAGCTCCTCTCAACCGATCAAACAAATCATCGATCCGAGGTAATGATATTTGTTCTTTATCGTCACTTTGTTCAATTGTTGATAATCAATACACATTCTCATAGTTCCATCTTTCTTTTTCACAAATAATACAGGAGCTCCCCAGGGTGAAAAACTAGGTCGTGCAAATCCTCTGTCGGTCAATTCTTGCAACTGAGATTTCAACTCTTTCAATTCAGTTGGTGCCATTCTGTATAGAGCTATCGAAATAGGAGCAGTTCCTAGCACTAACTCAATACCAAATTTGACTTCTCTAATCGGAGGTAATCCTGGTAACTCTTCTGGAAACACATCTGGAAACTCACATATCACAGGCACAGATTCAATTTTCTTTTCCGACACCGTTGTATCAATCACATATGCCAAATAAGCTTCACCACCTTTTCTCACATAGTTCATATCTCTCATCACTGATACAACAGCTGGTAGTCCTTTCATATCATTAGACTTAATTCGAACTATCTCACCATTCTAACTCTTCAATTCAACATTCTTTCTCTTACAATTCACGATGGCATTATGCAAAGTAAGCCAGTCCCTTTCCAGAATTATGTCAAATTCATCAAATGGTAGCAACATCAAATTGTAACAGACCGAATCTGACCCTAATCAGAAAGGTGGTTTCGGGACCACGAATTCGAGCCAGAGAAATGTTTACATATTATATTTAGTGTTTATTATGTATGTATTTATATGTGTGAAGGTTTCAGAGAAAATTTTATCGCTTAAGTGTTGAATTTGATAAAAGGACTTAATCGCATAAAAAGTAAAAGTGGCCAACTAAAGTGTAATGTGTTAAATTGAGCATGGCTTTTAATGTGAGGTATTAAAAGGGCAAATAGCCCATTTTTAGGTTAATGGCCGGCCACCTTGATGCATGTAATAGTGTTTGAGTTTTTATAATATATATTATTACATTATATGTTAAAATAACTAATAAATATATGTTAATAAAACAATAAAATAAAAAGCCATCCATTTGTTCATCTTTGGCCGAAAGAAACACAAAATAAAAGGGGAGAAAAGCCTTAGAACATTCGGCATTATTCAAGCTTAATTAGGTAAGAAATCTAGCTCGATTTTTGTTAATTTTTACGTTTTTGAGATCGTTGCTTAGTATATTACCCGACCCATGCTAGAATTTCTAAGATTAGTGTGTATATATGAATCGTCCATGGATGAATTCTTGAGGTTTATGATGTTTGATGATGTTAGATGAAAGGTAGGTTAAAAATTAGTATATTATGTGTTGAAAGTTTTGGTGAATTTGTGTTTTTAGGGCCAATTTGTAAAAATAAAATTTTAGAGGGGCTTGATTGCAAAATAAATGAAAGAAATGGACTTGTATAGTCCTTATACACATTTGGCCTTTAAAGAGTATGGGGAAATTTGATGTATTTTGAGTGTTATGCAAATAGGACTAAATTACAAAGTTGTGAAATACTAGGGGTAAAATAGTAATTTGTCCATTTATGTGCTTAGGGACTAAATTGAGATGAATTGTGCTTGAATGAGCTAAATTTAATGTGTTTTAGATCAAGAGCAAAGAAAAATGGAGTTAGATCTAGAAAGACGAAGGTTCTCGAATAAGCGATTCAAGACTACTATCGACAACCGAGGTAAGTCCTTACAAATTTATGTTGAGAAATTATTTACTAAAGTAGTGTATGATAAAATTGGTATTGAATGCAAGAAAATGGAGATAGGCCAAATGTGGGGTATGAAATGTTAGTAAATTTATTTGTTGAGTGTGATGTGAATAATTATGTTCTGTTTAACATGAAATTGTAAAATAAAGCATACGAGGTGGATGTGATTTTAGCTTTAAGCAATGTGTATGAAAATATTGATTGGTTTGATAATCGGGCTTAAATGCTCAGCGTGCCTCATGCCTTGATATATTCGCTTTAGTTTCAGCAGTGCTTCGTCTCGATGATTTGTTTCTGCCAAATGCCTAGCGTGCCTCGTGGTTTGATATATTCGCTTAGTGCCTCAGCGTGCTTCGTGTCGGTGATCTGCTTCGCTAAATGCCTAGCGTGCCTTGTGCTTGATATATTCGGCTTTAATGCCTAGCGTGCTTTATGCTTAAGTGCTTAAATCTTGGACCTTTGGTCTAGCAGGTTTTATATTAGCGAGTGTTAATTCGAGCTTATGCTTATGAATAGAAATGGTCTATATATGATGGTAATGAATAAGTCAAGGTTTGTTACTATAGTATTCTACTGAAAGTTAGGTATTGAATCAAGTTTACGATACTTGTGATGCTTCGTGAATAAATAAGTTGATAGAATGTGTTGGTACATTTGGTATGTAAAGTATTTGATTAAAATAAAAGACATTGAGTTGATGTGGATTATTTCCTTATAAGAGCAATTATGTTATATATATATATATATATATAGTTCGGCCATGCTTTACATATATATATATATATACATTCAACTATGTGAAATCATTTTAGATGTGCATTGAAGATGTTATTCAGTGGTGTGTGAAATTGTATAAGAATTTATTTATCGATCAAGATAATTTCGATAAGTTTTACAAGTCAAGTATACAATGAATAAGGCTTCGTTATTTATATATGAACATTGAAATTCTGCTAAGATGGTATATAGTGTGTATATGTCATAAATCGCTTGGGACTTACTAAGTTAGTAAACTTATTTGTTTGTAATGTTCTCTCTGCTTTATAGATTAGGTAAAGGCTACCGCTCAATCTGGATCGTCAAGACAATGACCATGCTATCGATCGCTATTTTGGTATTTTAAAAGCTTGAACTTGAACCTATGGCATGTATAGGCTGGTTTTTATATATTTGGTTTTGAAGTTTGTATATAGATAGCCATGCTAAAATGGCTTGATTATAATGTTAAATCTTGTGTGTATGTGGCTATGTCCTAAACTTATTTTGAAAGCATGTTTTGGTATATATTTTTGTGATGTTTTGTTATATAGGTTCGGTTGCTAAATGATAAGTAATGAATATGTTTCATGACTATTTTGTTGATTATTTTGGTACGGATCCAAATGGTAAATGATTAGTTAATAAGATGAAATATGAAGTTAGGTATAATAATATATATGCGAATTAGGTGTACATTGAAATGTTATTTGTGTTTAAATGTTAAATATGGCTTTTGTTTTAGGGTAAAATGCACACTATATATATATATATATGCATCAATAGTATGTTCTACCATGTTGAAATGTTACTAAAGTCGCATATATGATTTGCATAATAATTAATGTAATATGGTTTGAATGGTTTTATTATGTGCCCTGTAGAAGAAATGAAATGATATGTTTGATATTCAACTAATGAAATAGATATATAACTTATATTTGATGTATGGAATGTAATGATATAGGTGCAAAATGTTTTAAGTATACAAATGCCATTAATATTAGAGTCATATGTATTAAGTACATGTAACATGGCTTTGTTGCATATTAGTTAATTCAATATGTGGATATATAAATGATATTAATATGGTTGAAATTTGAAGCATAGTTTGTATATGTATTATAAGTAACTAAGCATGATTAATTTTAACTAGTTGTGTGTTTCATATGTGCAAATTTAACTAATATGATTTAGCGGATGATTGCTATTGGATTTAGAAGTTATATCGTATAGAAATTGATATAAACTTGTGTATGAAAAATGATAAATGACTGTGTGGAACTGTGTTTTGTCCGGTAATGCCTCGCAACCCTATTCCGACGATGGATACGGGTTAGGGGTGTTACACAAATTGACCGAGAAACATAAATCACAAAACATCAACGGGCAATTCTTGCACACCTTATCCACCAAAACACACTTGCCTAAGGTGTTCGATACTCTAATCACAAATTCAGTAGACTCAACAGGTAGAGTCTTATTCGATACTAAATTCATACACACATAGGAAAGAGTTGATCCTGGATCTATCAATGCAATGACATCAGTATCAAATAAAGTGAAAGTACCAGTGATCACGTCTGGAGATGATGCTTCCTCTCGTGCACGTATAGCATAGGCTCGGGTAGATGCTCTCGCTTTTGACTGCAGAGCTATATCAGTTGTCTCTCACTGGCTTTCACTCATAATTCTGGTGTTTCTGGGTGGTCTTCCCCTAGCTGCCACGTTACTCGGTCTTTCATTCTGAACATTTTCTTCTCCGACCATCTTTAGCAATCTCAGATAAAATGGTCTCGGGATCCACATTTATAGCATGTTCTATTGTTATACTTGCCCCAGCACTCTCCCACATGCCGTCTCCCACATTGTCTACATTCGGGCTTGTTACTCTTAACACTGCCAACACTAGTTTCATTCGGAGCTTGAATTCGTAAACCAATATTCTGTCTCGAACGATCTCTATTTGGATGTCCAAACAAGGCATTTGAATGATTGCTTGCATCTTTATATCTCTTTGCTGAAGATTGAGAGAACTTATTCATCGATCTCTTTCCTTCATCACGAACCTAAGAATCACATTTCTTCTTTTCTTTCCCGAGCTCCTCAGCTTTGCATGCTCTTTCAACTAAAAAAATAAATTCATTTATATCCAGTATTCCAACCAACAACTTAATGTCTTCAAACAATCCCTCTATAAAATGTTTACACATAGTAGCTTCAGTCGAAACACATTCCTTTGCATATTGACTCAATCTTACGAATTCCCATTCGTACTCAGTAACAGACAAACGGCCCTATTTCAGCTCTGAAAACTCCTTACGTTTTTGATCAATAAAGCGTTGACTGATATACTTCTTTCTAAACTCGGATTGAAAGAAATCCCAAGTTATTCTCTCTCTCGAAACTACAGGTATCAACGCTTTTCTACCAATTGTGTCGTGTCTCTCAACAAGGAAACTACACACTTAATGCACTCTTCGTGGTTCAATGACATCTCATCAAATACTCGATTGTATTTTCAAGCCAAAACTCATTTCGCAAGATCGCCATCACCGTGGCCCTAAACTCTTCTACCCCATACTTGTGAATCTTATCTACAGGTGGTTTATTCAATCTGTTCGGATCTACAACTTGTGGCACAACAGGTACTTGCGGGGTGGAGGTTGTGGAGCAGTCGGGTTTGTTCTAACAAATTCTGAAAGCCATTCAGTCATCATACGGAAGAAGGCTTGCTTAGCCTCACCTCCTTCACCACTATCATTCGGCCTAGATGTGGCCGACGCTGTCCCTTGAGCGGGAGCAGGACATTACTCTCTACATTGTCAGCAACTACTCGAAAGGGATCCATTACTATATTCAAACACATTTCAACTATCAGATTTCATCATACTATCGCAATTTTACAATATGGCATGTATGGCTAGTCTTACACACGCTAAGCTAGTCCGAGAATCGACTAAACCGTAGCTTTGATACCAATAAAATTGTAACACCCCTAACCCGAGACCGACACCGAAATAGGGTTTAGAGGCATTACCTAACAACAGAATCATTTCACATCACATTCACGACACAAAGTCAATCATCACCAAACACATTCATATACAATCATAGTTTCCTTTAAACGAGTCATCAAGACCCTAAGCATGCTTATAAACTGAGTCGAGATTAAATCAAAACACATATAAAACTTCATGAAAAATTTTAGACTTTTCTAAAATACAGGGGAGACACGCCCGTAGGGGTAGGTCGTGCATCTCCCATGGCTACATGACACACCCGTGTGACCTCCCCGTGGTTACATACTGCCAAAATCAACACGGCTAACAAGCACGCCTGTACTAAGGCCATGTCCTATAAGGTCATATATCGCCATTTCTCTTGACGGTCAGAGGGCACGCCTGCCATGGCCGTGTCTTGATTTAAGCCACATTCTTCCAATTTGCCCACGATCTGAGGCACGCCCCTGTGCCCCAACCGTGTGCCATTATAGGCCATTTTTGCAAGGCCAACATGCCACCCACTTAGGGTCAAACCTACAAGCAACACATACCAAAACATATCATGCACATTTTTCCATCTAAAAACATACCAATTTAGCATTTTAAAACATGTAATCAATACCAACTCTAATCATACCCAATTCAATTCCAATTCCCATTCTATCACAAGCATAATTCCTTACCAATCTCACTACCCCTTCTAGCATTTATCAACACAAAGTTACCACTCAATAAAAATTTATCAATCTACAAATCTTACCAAAAGAAGCATCACACATATCACATTCATTCATACCAAACTTATCCCATATCTAGCCACATCTCATGGCTAATTACAAACCTCAAACTTGATTCAGTTTACTAGCCTATACATGCCGTATTCTAGCTATATACATCTTTCCAAAGTACCAAAATAGAATGCCGATAGTGTGATTGAGAAGCTGACGATCCCATATCCGAGCTAGCTTTACTGACACTGCAAGGCAGAGAAACAAATCACACAGTAGGCTTTCCAAAGCTTAGTAAGTTCGTAATATAATACATATTACTCAATACTACAACATCAATATGTATAAATATAATACCATCACATAGATAAAGGCACATCTAGTCACATTATCAATCTCAACCACATACCCAATTAGCTATTCATTCAACTCTTGAATCTATCATCAACCACATAGGTTCAAACGTACCTTGTTCAACACATAGTTGCTTACTATTTATGCTACTCATTTGTTCGATATTACCTCTCGTTCAACCCTGGCTAATCCTTTGATTTATTCGCACACTTAGTGCCAATTTTACAACTGAAACATAATCATCACCGCACACTTAGTGCCAATACACTAAACCGAACTTATATCGGCATCGCACACACGGTGCCAAGTCGATAAGCCGAAGCTTCTATCTTTTCGCACACACAGTGCTAATCATCTCTTTCTCGTTTCCAACTTCGCGCACTTAGTGCCCGTTTATCTCAATTCAGCACATAGCATTTCAAAACTCATAGATACATATACATCCATTCAATTTATATGACATAGTCATAGTTTACAACTAGTATTATATCCGAATTTACCTCGGACGTCGAACTATCGATACGGTCGATTAATCGAGCACTTTATCTTTGCATCGATCTCGATCCGAACCTCTCCATTCTTGGTCTATACACATTAAATTCAATCCATTTAATCACCAAATCATTTATTTTAATCCAAACACACATATTTAGGGCATTTTACAAAATAGCCCTCACATTTTCACATTTCGACACTTCAGTCCCTATCTCACAAAATCATCAAATTCACAAATTTCGCACATTCACATGCTTGGCTGAACCTCTCTAGAGATTATATAAGTCCAAATATTTTATCAAATTTTTAATTTAATCCCTCAATTTTCCATTTTTCTCAATTTAGCCCAATATACTCAATTTCACCAAAAATCCAAATACAAACTATGCTAACCCAACACTAAGCTCTCATATTTCAATATCAACTAACACATAGCTCAAACATTTATCAATGGCTGATCACAAAAACATCATCAATACATAGAATTTGAGCATGGGTTTTGTAAAGCACAAAGTAATGATTACAAAAACATAAAAATTATCAAAAATCGAGCTAAAAACACATACCAATTGGAGCTTGAAGTAGCCGAAAGTTTCAAAGCTTCAAACCTTTTTTTTCCTCTCAACTTTCGGTGGAAGAAAAGATGATAATGGCTATCAAATTCCTTTTTGTTTTTGTTATAATAACATTTTAAACAAACACCAATTTTGCCCTTTTATAAAACATATAAAACAAATATAAATTAAGGCTAATTTGTCATTTTGCCATCCATTAACTAAATAATGGTAAAATGACAATATAAGGCCTCCACCTTAAAAAGCCAACATTAATTAAGTACTTATAAATCAGCACATAGCTTTCGCTTACTATGCAATTAAGTCCTTTCTCTTAATTTGACACACAAACAATTAAATCATCACACAGAATTTCCACACAGGCCATGTCGCATACTATTCACATAGAAAATAATATTAAATTATTATTCTAACCTCAAATTTGTGGTCTCGAAACCACTGTTCCGACTAGGGTCTAAACCAGGCTGTTACACATCCCTGAAGTGGTCTTACATGGAGTCACCTCTAAATGCCAATGCCATATCCCGGATATGGTCTTATATGGAATTTCACATCAAGTATCGATGCCATATCCCGAATGTGGTCTTATACGATTTTCATATTCATTACCGAAGCCATATCCCGGATATGGTCTTATACGGGATCTCAACTTGGTGCCGAGACCATGTCCCGGACATGGTTTTATATGGGACCTTATCCCTTTCCTATCTCGATGATAGCATTTTCATATTCAATATGGTCCACTAGGACTTCAACATCTCATTCAACATTAACTACTCAATTTAGTAGAGCATCATGCATCAATATAATGCCAAAATTCTCATACATGCTAACATAAATGTTGAATCTATCACATACAAACCTACCTCGTTCTCGAAATGAGCTAGCTCGTCGGTCTAATCCGAGATTTGTTCTTTCATTTATCGAGGTGAATTCTTGGTTCTTCTTGCTCTATAATAGCAAATTTAGCTCATTTTAATCATCACATAAATAAAAACATTTTAATAATCATGCTTTAGCAAAATTACTATTTTGCCCCTAGACTTTGGCAAAATGACCATTTTGCCCCTAGGCTCGAAAATTAATTCTAATCATATTTCTACCTTCAACAAGCCTAGGTGAACATTTAATACTCTTATGGCTATCATCAAAAATCAACCTTTCACACATTTACTACCATTTTTCTAACCTTTACTACAAGGTCTAATTAGGTGTTTTTATGACAATACTTTCTCTAAAGTTGTTCATCTAACAACCAAGACTCATTTTCTCCCATAAAAATGCAGCAAACAACTTAAAAGCTCACATGGAAAATCCCTAGACTTTTCACCATAATGCAAGATAGTCCCCTCTTTAGAAAGCTTAAGCTTTAGGGGTCTCAAAAGTACAACTATCTTCAAGAAAAACCATTAAAATCACTTACTAGGATGGAGGAGAGCTTGCTGAAAATTTGAGATTTCAAAACCTCTATTTTGTTTGCTATTTTTGGTGGAGAAAGATGGAGAGAAAAGATGATATCTTTTCTTTCTTTATTTTATTATTACTAGTCAAATTAGTCACCAACTATTACCAACTTTGACCAATTTTGTCCATCTTTGTCTCCTATCATCTCCTATGGCCGATCAGCTATCTATCAAAGGGCTAATTTCCTTTTAAAGACCTCCAATTTACAATCCATGGCTATTTGGCACCTTTAGTCTATAGGATGGAACTTTCACACTTTAGGCGATTTCGTCATTTTTCGCAATTAAGCAAGAAATCGCTAAAATTAAAGCACTAAAATTTTCATGCACTAATATAATCATGCTCTGACTCATAAAATAACATGAAAATAATTTCTCTAGCCTCGAATTAGTGATCCCGAGATCACTGTTCGACTAGCCCCTAAATCGGGCTATTACAGATAGGTCCGGACCCTTGGATGGTGCTACTGATATGGATCTTGAAATCGAAGATGGTGAAATTCTTTGATCCATATTCAATGGTATCCCCGCTATTGATTTCTCGGAGCGATTAAAAAAATCCTAGTAAAATACATGGAATCGACTGTTGTCGTCAAGTTGCTAGGACGCAATATTAGGTATGGGTCTTGCATAATTGGATCTCCATCCTTTGGAGACCCTCTCAACCCTTTCGTCTGATGGACGTGGAAAATAGGTACTATCTTGTACGATTCCAGAATAGAGTAGATTATGATATGGCTCTAACTCAATGTCCTTGGATAGTGTTTGGGCACTATCTCATAGTCCAGCCATCGACGGTAGATTTTGACCTTTTAAGACCTTTTCCAAACATGATTTTGGCTTGGATTTACTTTTCGGGACTGTCGGGATTTTTGTACAAAAAAAAGGTGTTAGAGGAGATTAGAAACTTGGTGGGAACAGTGGCAAAACTAGATAGAAAAACAAATAGTGGAGCTAGAGGACAGTATGCCAGAATGGCGGTGTTTGTAGATCTGGAAAACCACTTACCTCGCAAGTGTTGATCAATGGCAGAATTCAATAAGTGGAGTTTGAAGCTCTACCCATGGTATGTTTTTCTTGTGGTAAATATGGCCATTTTAATATGTTTGTTCTTCCTCTTTGACAGATCGGAGTACTCACGGTAGAAAAGAGGACTCGACTGAAGTGATGTAAAATGAATCAACGCGGGTGAGGATGGGAGACTCCTTCGGTCCGTGGATGGTAGTTGAGCGTAAATCTACGTGAAATCAATCTGGAAAATGGAATCAACATGCGAGATATTCGGAGGAAAATTCAATTGGAACCAGATTTACGGCATTATCCTCTCTGGAAGATCAACCGATGGGACTATTGGCTGATATTTCGGACTTGGAAGGAACGAAGTTTAAGGGCCTATTCTTCTGTGCTTAAAAAAAGCACTTCTGGCTCCAAAAGCACTTTTGGAAGAAAAGCTGTGCAGAACAAGTTACTTTTGGCTGGAATTTTTGACTTTTTAGAAGTGCTTTTGAAAAGCACTTCTGAAAAGGAGAAGCTAAAATTTTTAGTTTTTCTCTACAAAAGCACTTTTAGTGCTTAATTACATTTTCACCCCTCTAATAACATAGTACTTTCCTTTTTTTCTTGGTGCTTAATTACAAATGTGTTAAAATCATTAATTCAAAATAAAAATATTTTTAAAATACTAATTACAAATATTTAATGGTTATATTTAAATATTTAAAATGTAGTTTATATATTCTAATTAAATTTTATAAGTAATTAATATTTATTACTTAAAAATATTTAAAATTTATATTTCATATATTAAAATATTAACAAGTTATAGTAATTTTTTATATTCTTACTAAAATATAATAATATTAACTAATTTAAATTTTATTTAAATGCATATTTGTTACTTGATAATAATATGTCTAAAATGAATATTTTATTTCTCAAAATACTTTTTAATAGAAATGCTAAACACTCAAATTTTAAACCAAACACTCAAATTTTAAACTAAACTTTTTAAAAGCATTCTCAAAAGTACTTCTTAAAAATATTTTTTCACAGTACTTTTCAAAAATACCAAATTAGCCCTAAGTAAGGAGAATTTATTAAGAAAATCAAGAATAATAGGGTGGATGTTGGGTTAGTGGTGGAAAAGAATAAAGAAAAAAAAAAGTGGTGGGCCATGGTCATAATGAAAGGCTTGTGGTGAAAAGGTATAAAAATAAAAAAGTGGTGGGCTAAGGCATTAATGAAGTGCATGTGGTGAAAAAGAATAATGATGAAATAGTGGTGGGCGAAGGCAGTAATGAAGGGCCTGTTGAACGGTCAAATGGGTTGGTAAGAAATGAAATTGGGCAAGATCCTTCATGTTGATTTCATGGTGCGCGCGAGATAGCCCACCTTTGGATCAAAATAATCAGAAGCCCAATGCCCATTTACAGCAGAATCGATTTTGGAAAAATTTGGGGATAAGGAAAAGACGGTATTGGTGGGCCCCGTTTCAAAAAATCAAGAAAACCATCCTTCTTTGCACGTCAATCCCACCTTCGAAGGACCACTGGAATCGGTGGTGAATTTAAATTCAATTTTTTTGTGAATTTAAATTCAAATTTTTTGGATTCAAAATGACACTCAGCAATAACTTTCAAAGAGAATTTGGAGCCTAATTCGAATCCATAATCGGTGAATAAAAAAGGAACTGGGCATAATGGAAGATCTTTAAATAAAACGATTCGTGGATGTGGGGATGTTTTAAACTTGCTGGAAATTCACGAGTTTCTCTCCCAGGAGCCATGAATTTTATGACAAAGCTTATTGGTGAGCAAGTTGAAATTCTTTCTAATAAGACTGACGCCAAAGACGGAGGTGACAACTACTCTGGTATCCTTTAAATGGTTAGTCCTCTTACCTTAATTTTTTTTATTTATGAATTTTACTATTGCCAGGGTTGTACTAGTTCTAAGTTCATTTGGGTTTTTGTGAATATAATAAAGAGCATAGACAAGTTTTGGTTAGCGTATTAAAAATGAGGGTTAGTGGAGAAAAAGTAGATTCGATTATCGCAAGACTCAATTTTAAGTTTTTTCATCGAATAGAGGCTATTGGTTTTTGGGAGGTATCTAGATTGGATAGAAAGAGTCAATTTTTGTGGAGGCACTTAAAAATCATTCCCAATTTGTTTTAGTGAAAGTTTTTGATAACTCCTCCAAGCAGCACTTTCTAATCGCCTTTGTTTATGGTAGCCCTAATAGTTGCAAACGAATACATCTTTGGGAGGCTTTACAAAGAACTATTCCAATTGATGGGACTCCGTGGATGGTGATAGGTGACTTTAACGCCATTTTTTCCTCTAGTGAAAAAAAGAGGCGGACAGACTTTAGGGAAAAGCAGTTCTTTTTTTGTTGAGTTTATGGATGCATGCCAATTGCAAGACTTAGGATTTCGAGGTTCACAGTTCACTTGGCAAAGAGGGGGATTATGGAGCATTTAGATAGGGCCATCTGCAATAACGTTTGGTACTCTAAGTATCCAAATTCTATGGTCACTCATTTACCGTTCCTCAAATCTGATCATAGGCCTTTAAAATTGTCTCTGATGTCTGATCATTATGCCCTGAAAAGAAGTCCATTCAGATTCTTAGCAAGTTAGACTGAGCACCCAGGTTTTTTCGATTTTGTTAAGGAAAATTGGAGAGTCTCTAGTAATATGCTGATGGTGCATTTTGAGTTTACAGAACAGGTTAAAATATGGAATAAAGATGTGTATGGTCATATTTTTACTCGTAAGAAGCTTCTGACTAGGAAGCTTAAAAGCATTGAGATCGAGCGGGATAGAAGGGAATCTTCTTATCTTAATTAGGTTGAGATAGAAGTGGGAGAAGAACTGGAAAATGTGTTACACCATGAGAAGGTTCTTTGGCGTCAGAAGACACAATGTGATTGGTTGGTTTTAGGGGATCGAAATACTAAATTTTTCCACATGTGTATGCTGAAAAGGAGGAAACAGAATAAAATTATCGCCTTAAAAAATGATTTGGGTGATTGGATTATGGATAAAGATCAACAGAAGACTGAAGCAATTAATTTTTATAATACTTTATATGGTGAGCACCCTGGCCCGATGAGAGGTCTACCTCCTAATGCTTTTCCTCGCCTCAATGAGAAGGATTTTAATCTCCTCAATAGATAAGTCTCTGATGAGGAAATCAAAGTTGCTCTTTTTGACATGACACCTCTAAAGGCTCCAAAAGTGATGGGTTTCATGACTTATTTTATCAGAGTCAGTGGGATCATATAGGTGCCTCCGTTTGTAAATGGGTTAAAGGTGTCTTTGACAGCAAAAACATTGATTCGAAATTGAATAACTCATTTATCGTGCTTATCCCTAAAATTCAAAATTCGGAGGGCTTCACTCACTTTCGACCTATTAGTTTATGTTTTGTCCTTTACAAATTGGTTATGAAAGTCATTGCAAATTGGTTTAAGGTGGTTTTTCCGAGAATTATAGCTCTTGAACAAACTGGTTTTGTAGTAGGACGGAACATCACGGATAACATCATCATTGCACAAGAGGTTATACACTCTATGATGAGCACGTAGAGGAACAGGAGATGGATGGCCATAAAAATTGATCTAGAGAAAGCTTATGATCGAGTACGATGTGATTTCATCAACGCATCACTACAAGTTGCATGTATTCCTCATTTTATTCATAATGTTAGTATGTCTGCAATTTCTAGCTCTACTATTCAGGTTTTGTGGAATGAGATTCAAACTCCTAAATTTTGGCCAGTTGGGGGCGTTTGCCAGGGATGTCTTTTATCTCCTTATTTGTTTTTCTTGTGCATGGAATGGTTGGGCCATAGAATCCTTGCTGCTATTGATACTAGTAACTAGTCCCCTATTCGATTAACTCGTAATGGTCCACCACATCTTTTTTTTCGCGAATGACTTATTTTTTTTGGCCAAGCTGAGGAACATCAAGCTCGAGTAATAAAAGACATTCTCGATGAATTATGTGGTTACTCAGGACACAGGATTAATATTAGGAAGACGAATATAATTTTCTCTAGAGGGTTGATGGTAGTGTAGGGAGGAGTATCAGTAGATTTTTTGGTTTTCGGAGGTGTAACTTAGGAACATATCTGGGTGTGCCCTTTTTCCATGAGAAGGTTACCAACAATACGTTACACTTTGTGGTTGATAAGGTGCGTAGTAAATTGTCTAGCTGATATGTAAAATAACTCTCTTTAGCAGAAAGGGTGACCTTAGCTCAATCAGTTCTTCTTTCAATTCCAAGCTATTTTATGCAGACGATGATGATCCCCAAAGGCCTATGTGAAGAGATTGAGTGCATTGTACGGAAATTTGTTTGGGATCTGCTAGTGGCAGTGAAAAGATGGCCTTGCTAAGTTTGGATTCGGTGTGTCAACTGAAAACTCAAGGTGGTCTAGGCCTAAGGTATTTGAAAAATCAGGACACCTCTTTTATGATGCAGGTTGGTTTCAATGTTTTATCAAATGGTGATGCCCTTTGGGTTTGGGTCCTTCGGTCTAAGTACGGGGTTTCTAGTGGATTACCTAAGAATTTAGCATGAGGAAGCTGCTCTTTGTTTATGGAGATCCATTTTTAAAGTATGGCCCATTATTTGCGAAAACCTTTTATGGCCTGTCGGAGATGGAAATAGTATTCAATGTTGGCCTGACCCTTGGATTCCAAACTGTGGTCCCTTTTTTGTACAAATTCCATCTCTTTCTAACCTTAATATGGATTGTCCTCTTAATAGTATGGTTGTAGGTAACGAATCGTGGAATTTGGACCTTTTCAGATTATGCATCTCAAAAGAGATCATTGACAAAATTACAGGTGTTCCACCACCATACCCCTCTTTGAGTCCTGATAAAATAACTTTGGGAGCTACTTCGACTGGTTATTTTTCTCTTAAAAGCGCTTATGGAAAGATTTGAGAATGTACATTGAATTCGAAATATCAGATTTGGGAGATACCTTGGAAATTTAAAGACCCTTAATGGATCTATTTCTTTTTATGGCTCACCCTCAAGCAACGCCTACTTACGAATGCTGAAAGGGTGAGGAGAGGCATTGGGAGTAACAGGGCTTGTGGGTTTTCTGGGCAGGATTATGAGGTTGTGTTGTATGTACTTAGAGATTGCCTTGTTGCTAGAACTATTTGTAACACCCCTAACCCAAAACCATTACCGGTTTAGGGTTAAAAGGTGTTACCGAACAAATCAGAACTTTTACGAACATTTCACATCACAAAGTATATCATCGTCATATCATAGCAAACTATAAGCATATAATCCCTTAATAAGGTCTACGAGACCTTCAACATGCATTAGGACGGGGTCAGGACTAAACCGAACACGTACGAAAATTTCTAAAAATTTAACATTTTTAAAGTTACAGAGGTCACACGCCTGTGTGGGCAGGCCGTGTGCCTCACATGGCCTCAAACACACCCGTGTGTCCAAGCCGTGGTAAAACAGGGCATATATACTGACTTGTCCACAAGGCTTGAGACACGCCCGTGTGTCTCATCCTTGGTCGACACTGACTTGCACCACACGGTCAGTCACATGCCTGTGTGTCCAGTCCGTGGTCGAAACTGACTTGTTTCACACGGCCAGTCACACGCCAGTGTGTCTAGCCCGTGTGCGAGCCTGACTTGCACCAAACTTCAAATTCAAGGGATAGGATCGAGCCACACGCCCGTGTGCTCAACTGTGTGGGCAATGATAGGCCATTTGCAAGGCCAATTTGCCACCCATTTAGGGTCAAACCTACAAACACAAATAAACACATTTCATGCCTTCAAAATACAACCAAATCATACTAATAATGTCCATCTTTTCTAACCATTCAAAAATTCATATCAAACTTACCAACTTATGAACCATTTATGTCATTCTCATCACAAGCATTTCTAAGCAAAATCCATCCACATAACTTACCAATTCAATATACTAATCATTCATCAAAACATAACAACTTTGCATCACAAAACATAATTGACATTTACCATATTCACATCCCATTTACAAGCCATATCACATAGCCTATATATACTACTCAAAATATCATCTAATTCAACTAGACTATACATGCCATACTTAGCTATAAACACATTCAAAAGGTACCAAAATATGATTTGATAGTGTGATGACGATCCTCGACAATCCCCGAGCTTTCCGTAGCTTTAACGATCTATAAAATAATGTAAACACACACAAAATAAGCTTTCAAAAGCTTAGTAAGCCATATACAAATAAACTTAACATATAAACATTCATAATCATATCAAATACAATATCATTAATATCTCAATTGCAATTTCATAATTCTTCTTTGGCTCATTTTTTTAGCCATTTCTTACCAACAAATTCATATCTCTAAGTAACTCATTTGATCATAGCTCATTTATACATATATCACATTTAGTCTCAACAAGACTATGCATATATCTCCCCTTTTGCAAATTTGCATATACTTACCTTTCATGCTTAAACAAAGTATACACTTCATACATACCTGAAACGGTTACACATTTCACATAATCTTTTATTTCTCGGAATTTCCTGTTGAACCATTCAGAATCAAATAGGATACTCAGATAACTCAGAATACTCGTACAATGCTCCAATATCAATGCCACTGTCCCAGATAGGGTCTTATACGAATCAAATACAATGCCAATGTCCTAGACATGGTCTTACACGTAAATCTTAAATCAATGCCAACGTCCCAGACGTGGTCTTACATGATATCACATATTGGAATCCCTATGTCATGACATATAAATCCTATATATTCCTAAGGTTCATACGGGACTTTGCAGACCTTGACACACTGTCGGTACTTTCTCGAATTTCACACGTATATCATCCAAAGCCATTCATTACAATTAATTATCAAATGAACATGAATTATCCAACTTAAATATATTTATTTGTATATAGATTTACCTCGTATTCCAATTAAACGGACGGATTCGACTAATCGATCACTTTTGACTTTCCTCGGTCCAAATCTGTTTTCTTTAGTTCTTGATCTATATATATTCAAATTTAACTCTTTTATTCACCAAGTCATTCAATTCAATCCAAAAACACGCATTTAGGGCAATTTACAAATTAGCCCTCACATTTTCACATTTTGACATTTAAGTCCTATTTCACAAAATCACAAAATACACATATTTTCCTTGTACCCATGCTTAGCCGAATTTTCAACATGATCATACAAGTTCATAAATTTCATTTATTTCACATTTTAGTCCTTCAAAATATTATTTTCACAATTTAGTCCAAATTACTCAAATTCATCAAAAATCCAAAGACAAAACATGTTAATCTAAAAAATCCAAAGACAAAACATGTTAATCTAACACATATATTCCATATTTCATCATCAACTATCACAAAGCTTAAACTTTCATCAATGACACATCTCATAATCTTCATCAAATTCCAAAATTAAAGCATGGGCTTGATAATATACTAAGCAACGATCTAAAAAACGTAGAAATTATCAAAAACCGAATCAAAAACATACCTTGATCAAACTATGCAAATGCCGAATATCAAACCCTATTTTAAGCTTTCTTCTTTTCTTCATTCGGCCATGAAAGATGATAATAATGGCCATCTTTTTTGTTTTCTTTTATTTAACTTAACTTATTAATTATTTTACAAATTTAACCTTTATAAAACCATATAAAAATCATGTCAAATATGACATAAATATCCATTAGCATAAAAAAGGTATATTATCCACTTAAGGACTTCCAAATTAATAAAACATGACAATTTAGCACATTAAACATAGAGAATGTAACTTTTACAAATTATGCGATTTAGTCCTTTTCTCAAATTAAACACACAAACGGATAAATAAATTCACGAAACTTTCACACATGCTTAATCACATATGATAAACATAGAAAATGATATTAAAATATTTTTTTGACTCAGATTTATGGTCCCGAAACCACTATTTTGACTAGGATATAAACCAGACTGTTACACTACTTGGGATAAACTCATTCCAGAAGACAGACTCTCTAGGTTTTACACCAGTTCCCTCCTTATTTGGATGACAGAAAACCTTTAGAATCATCTCAACATCTCTTTGGATAGGGTGGACTGGCCATGCCTCTTTGGGATCATTGCTTGGCGTATTTGGAAGAACCGGAACTTGCTTACCTTTCAAGCATTTCTTGGAGTAATGATGAGATTCTTAAATTTTCGTTCAGTTGGGCAAAGCAATACATTTTAATCTCCAAAACTGCACTTCATAAGCCTCACAGTTATCTTCACTCTTCACCTTTAGCTAATAGTTGGGTTTTTTTTAAGAACAGATGGTTCGGTTAGGCTTGATGAAGGTTTTGCAGCAGCTGGAGGTTACATATGTGATCATAATGGTGGGTGGATCATTGGGTTCTACCAATATTTTGGCAATTGCCTAGTGACGGAGGCTAAGCTTTGAGGGATCTTGGATGGGTTAAATCTTCTTTTGAAAAGACGATTCGATAGGGTCTCAATCCAAATTGACAATTTTGAGGCTGTTAACATTATTCAAGATGGCTCTTCCGGAAACTCTAATTCTACCCTAATCAGGGGAATACTTCAAGTCCTAAATATGTTTAAGCAGTAGAAGATTTAACATTTGCCTAAAGAAGAGAACTCAATTGCAGATAATTTGGCTAAGTCAGTTTGCACTAGAAGCCTCGATTTAAGATTACTTGAGTATCCTCCTTTGTTGATCTAGTTTAATTACTTTGTAATATTAATTTTCCACAAAAAAAGTAATGTAATTACAAATTACTTTTAATAATATTTAACTAATTTAGAATTGGTTATATTAATGTTTTTAATCTTAAAAATATTTATATTGGAACAATACAAAATTGATCATGGTTCGAATATTAGTACAATTTTTATAATTTATATAATAATATTAATAATTTTATAAGTTTTATAACCTTAAAAGTTAATTCAATTAAGTAAAATATTAAAATAAATAAATAATTTAATTAAAATAAATTTTATATTAATATATTAAAAATTATATAAATAAATTTAAATAAAAGACATGAAATAACTTAAAAATTTAAAAGCGAAAATAAATTATGATGTGTTACATCAAAAAGAAATTCAATAGGAAAATAATTAACATTTATGTGTCATCCAAATAAATGTAGCACTTGTCAAAAGGTAATTTTTTAATATATCATATTTGCATCCACTTTCTATATTAGATTAGATTTGTACAAAAATCAATTTTCAAAAACTATATAAAATATTAAAACAAAATTAATTTTTCAATATAAAATATTGTAATTTTTATATCAAAATTAATATAACTTAAGTTTGAATAATTTTTTCTTTTAAAATATACTAAAAGAAATTTTAAAATTAGTTAAGAAATAACTATTTATATAAAGAAAATATAAACTTTAAACACATGTAATTTAAAAATTGTAATTGTAATTTAGGAAGTAAATGAATTGGAATAATAACAAAAACAAATAAAACATATAGTGAAAATCTAGTTTAGCAACTAACAAAATTGGTAGCAATATTAAAATTTTCAGTTAATATCAACTAATTTCCTAAATTGAATTTTAATATAAAGTTTATCAAAATAAAATTTTGATATAGAGTAAAGAATCTAAAATGCATGCTTGTTTATAAGTTACATGCTTTTTTAAAATTTGCATACAAAATAGCTGATTGAATATTAGCTCGATTAGTATGGGTATTGTTGCTAATATAGAAATATGTGGATTCAAGTATTCTGAAGTGCATTATCTTTTTATTTAAGAGTTGGAGACTGTTAAGGCTCATATAGTTAGTAAGTTGTTAGTTAGTTAAAGAAGTCAGTAAGTCAGTTAAAGAAGTCAATAAGTTGTTGATCAGTTTGAAGTTGTTATTCAAAGCTTATATAAACTCTCAACAAAGGAGAGAAAGGCATAAATGAAATTCAAGAATTAAGCAGAGTTCATTTTCCAGTTATAGTATCTCTCTATTCTTTCATCTACAAAGTCAATTTGAGCATAAACCTTACCTAGTTCCTAACATGGTATCATTCGGCGGCTGATCTTGGATTTATGGCCACCACAAATTCTGCCAATTCCGCCTCGATTGAGCCGAGTTCTGCATTATTTAGCGGTGATCGTCTGATAACTTCATTTCCATGTCATGAATTTGTTAAGCTCAATGAAGAATCCTACAAGCAATGGCAGCTACAAGTGAAGTTAATACTTGACGATTATGATTTTCTTGGCTTACTTGATGGCACCTTACCTCCACCGGCTCGGTTTGTTCCGAATATAGACGGCTCGCTAACTCCAAATCCATTAGCTCAAGTGTTCAAACAACAAGATCATTTTTTAACCTCGTGACTCCTCTCCACGATTAGTGCATCTCTACTGCCGTTCTTCACTGATGCTAAGTCAGCCTGCTACATTTGGATCACAGCAACGGATATCTTTGTAGCTGACACAGGGGCTAAATAGTTGCGTCTGCGACATGAACTACATTCACTAAAGAAAGGTAACATGTCCGTTAAAACTTACATTGCTCGGATCAAGAATCTCTGTGCTTTGTTGGAGACCTCAGGTTTACAGATTTTAGACGAGGAGAAAATCAAAATCATGCTTGCCGTACTGTCGTCAGAGTTTGAGGCCGTTGTCTCATCATCATCACTGTCGATTGTTCTCATCTCCTTTCACCACCTCATCAATGCTCTTGTGGAGTGCGAAAGCCAACACAATCGTGCGGTCTAGGAGTTCTCTCTTCATGCGAACCTTGTTGATCCCTCGCCGTCACCGGCAGTGGAAAGTTCATCTCGTGGCAGGCGTTCGTCCCCTCATGGCCGTGAAAGGTCATTTCGGCTCCGAATTCAGTGCTAAATCTACAATTGATTTGGACATCTCGCTCAACCGTGTTACTACCGTTATCACAGAGACTTTGATCTCTCGTCGTCGACGCCTCCGGTGGTACACCAAGACGGTCCGATCGCGTCGCATGGGCTTTCATCTGACGTGGCTCCGGTGTATGTAGGGTGCCTTGCCTGGGAGACGTGTGGGTGCCGAATGGGGGTTTCATCACGTCAAATTTCATAGGATGAGCTCTTATTCTAATGTTGGTCAAAATTATTTTAATGATGGTCAAAATTAATTTTGTGTGGGACAAAATCAAAATTATGGAATGGCTGACTACTGTTATGGGCAATCGGCACGTGGGCCACAAGTGGCATTGGATAATTTGCCCAGGTCGCATGGGCCACCTGTTCTTGGGCTTGAATTTGGCCAATTTAGGCCTGAATATGGGCAGCAAATTGGGGTGCCTTATGGACAATGGCCGTGCAATAACGGGCTGAATGTTGCAATGGTGGGTGGTGACTCGATTCCATGGCACACGAAACAACGAGCCCGGGTGTATTTAGGCTCTGATCCGTGCATTGGGCTTCCCCGACTAGGTGATCTACATGCCTCAGATTACTTTGACACGTCCGGGTCTCAGATTAACACTGCTCAAGTCAGTTCTAATGATGGTGGTAATGATTCTTATATTCCCATGCCTATTAGTACCATGCCCTAGTACCTTGATTCGGGTGCAAGTCATCATGTCTTCTGGGATCTGACGGCGCTTCGTGACACCACACCATACTCAGGTATGTCTTCTCTCTTAATGGGTAATGGCACCCCTACTCAGATTTCATCAATCGATAATGGTACTTTACCCACTCCATCTAGATTGCTATGTTTATCAAATGTATTGTGTGTGCCAAGTATACGAAAGAATATCTTGTCGGTATCTCAATTTGCTAATGATAATAAAGTGTTCTTTGAGTTTCATCCTACATATTGTGTTATCAATGACATAAAGATGGAGGAGATCCTGTTGAAGGACCACATACGTGACGGGTTATATCACTTTTCTGTGCCTGCTGAAGCTCCGTTCACTGCTCACACGAAAGTTCAAAATAAGGTTATGGAATGTTTTGTGTTTGATATGTGGCATAGTCATCTTGGCCATCCGTCTGTTTCTGTTGTTAAGAATATATTAGAAAAACGTAATATCAAATTTAATACAGATTGTGCTGGTCATATCTGTACTGCGTGTCAAAAAGGAAGGTCAAATAAATTGCCTTTTTTTACGTCTACCATAGAATATCAATCGTTTGAATTTTGATTATTTCTAATCTTTGGGGACCCGGAGCCGTAGCCAGTGAAAATAAATGGTACAACGTGTTGTTTATTGATGTATGCACTAGGTTTACATGGATCTATCTTCTAAGTCAAAAGTCTCAGGCGTTCGAATGTTTCGTCCGCTTCCAGCAACTAATCAAGACATAATTCGGGAAGCCCATCAAACAATTTCAGAGTGACCGGGGTGGAGAGTACTGAGCGTTTACATCTGTTCTGGCATCTCAATGGATTGTTCACCGATTAACTTGTCCTTATACTTCTGAACAAAATGAAATTGCTGAACGCAAGCATCGGCATATTGTGGAAATGGGCATCACTTTATTGGCTCAAGCAAATCTATCCATGGAATACTGGGGATACTCATTTTGTTGTGTGGTACATCTCATCAATCGTCTTCCAACTGCGATTGTACAAGGACAGTCTCCTTTTATGCTCTCCATGATATTACCTATGATCATTTACAAGTGTTTGGCTGTTGTTGTTATCCTTATTTATGTCCCTATGCGACACACAAGCTGGAGTTTAGGTCACAACCTTCCACCTTTTTGGGTTACAGTACTCAACACAAAGGATATCAATGTCTTCTTCTGAGTGGTAAGGTTGTTGTGTCAAGACATGTTGTTTTTGATGAAAATAAATTATTATCATCTAACGATAAATCCTCCGAAAGTCCAGAGTTAGAATCTAGGGTGACTGTCTTAACGACTATTCCTCTCATTCAAAAGTCTCTCGCCGCCTAGTGGAACCCTTAATAGAGTCGTTAAATCTCTCTAGTTCGTCATCAGCTGAAAATATATCATCTTTGCCTGGTTCGCTTCTGACTGGCCCTAGTTGTATGCATGAACCTAATCCTCCAACTACTGGTGATATTATTGATTTAATCAGACTTACTGGAGATGTTTCACCCTCATCTCGTGATCTGAACCACATAGTGTCTAAAGCCGACACTCATCTAATGGTGACTAGAACTAAAGCAGGAGTTTTCAAACCAAAAGTTATGGTCGTTGAAGCTATAGAACCGTCCATGATAGTGGAAGCATTCTCTTCTATTGAGTGGCGTGCTGTAGCCCAGGCCGAGTATGATGCTCTTATTCACAATTCTACCTAGAAGCTTGTTCCTCTTCCATCAAATCGCAAGATCATCGGGTGCAAGTGGTTGTTCAAGATTAAGAGAAATCCTAATGGTACCATTGCTCGGCGAAAGGCCAGATTGGTAGCCAAAGGTTGTTCTCAAGTTCCTGGTTGTGACTTCAAAGAAACATTTAGTCTGGTTGTCAAGCCTGCTACTATACATATTATTCTATCCATTGCTGTGTCCAAAGGGTGGTCTCTTCGACAGGTTAATATGAACAATACTTTTTTAAATGGGGAATTGGATACGAAGTGTTTATGCAACAACCTCCGGTTTATGTTCATTATGATTCGACTGGCAAGCTACTTGTGTATCGCTTAAAGAAAGCTTTATATAGCCTCCTTCAGGTACCCCTTGCCTAGTTTGAAAAGCTGAAGCAATTTCTTGTGTTTATTGGATTCTTCGTTTCAAGTCTGATGCGTCGTTGTTTATTCGAATCCAATCTGACTCCACTCTTTATGTCTTGCTGAATGTCAATGACATTATTGTTACTGAAGCCTGGCTACTACAATTGATCAGTTTGTTTGATTGCTTAATGATGAATTCTCACTCAAGGATATGGGTGATCTTTACTATTTCCTTAGGATCGAAGTCAGTCGGAATACCTCAGGGTGTCTCCATTTGTGTCAGGAAAAATACATACGTGATATTCTTGACCGAGCATCGATGAAGAATGCAAAAAGTGTCCACACACAGATGGTGAGCTCGTCCACAGTATCCAAAAACGATGGTGAAAGTTTAACAGATCCAACTGAATATAGAAGCCTTGCTAGTACGCTTCAGTATGTGGTGCTTACTCGTCCTGACATTGCTTACACTGTGAACCGGATATGTCAATTTATGCATAGCCCTACCAATGTTCACATGGATGCACTGAAACGCATTTTGCGGTATCTATGTGGTACCATTGATTTTGGAGTTGTTTTTCGGCCTTTGCCTATTTTTCGTTGAGTGCGTATGCCGACGCCAACTGGGAGATCGATTTTGATGATCGTCATTCAACTTCAGGGTACTGTGTTTATTTTGGATCCACCCCTGTTTCTTGGGGGTTTAAGAAACAACAGGTGGTCGCTCGGTCTACGGTTGAGGCAGAATACCGAAGCCTTACCGCCGCCACTAGTGAAGTTACCTGGGTCCTTTCGTTACTTCAAGAACTACGGGTCAAGTCGAATGATACTCCTACTGTTTGGTGCGATAGCTCTGGTGTAGTAACTGTCGCAGCTAACCCTGTTTTACATTCTAAGTTCAAGCACGTTGAGCTGGATCTATTTTTTGTTTGAGAGAAAGTAGCAGATGGGTCTGTTATGGTAGGCGAGGTTCCATCCTGTGACCAAGTCGCTGATATCCTTACTAAGCCACTATCGGCAGCATGTTTTGCACGTTTTTTTACTATGCTTCGGGTCTTACCCACAGAGAAGCTGGGTGAATGTTAAGGCTCATATAGCTAGTAAGTTGTAAGTTAGTTAAAGAAGTCAGTAAATTGTTGATCAGATTGAAATTTTTATTCAAAGCTTATATAAACTCTCAACAAAGGAGAGAAAGGCAGAAATGAAATTCAATAGTTAAACAGAGTTCATTTTCCAGTTATGTAACACTTGTCAAAAAGGTAATTGTTTTTAATATATCATATTTGCATCCACTTTCTATATTAGATTAGATTTGTGCAAAAATCAGTTTTCAAAATTATATAAAAATATTAAAACAAAATTAATTTTTCAATATAAAATATTGTAATTTTTATATCAAAATTAATATAACTTAAGTTTGAATAATTTTTTCTTTTAAAATATACTAAAAAATTTTAAATTTAGTTAAGAAATAACTATTTATATAAAGAAAAATATAAACTTTAAACATATGTAATTTAAAAATTATAATTGTAATTTAGGAAGTAAATGAATTGGAATAATAACAAAAACAAATAAAACATATCGTGAAAATCTAGTTTAGCAACTAAAAAATTGGTAGCAATATTAAAATTTTCAGTTAATATCAACTTATTTCGTGAATTGAATTTTAATATAAAGTTTATCAAAATAAAATTTTGATATAGAGAAATGAATCTAAAATGCATGCTTGTTTATAAGTTACATGCTTGTTTAAAATTTGTATACAAAATAGCTGATTGAATATTAGCTCGATTAGCATTGGTATTATTGTTAATATAAAAATATGTGGATTCAAGTATTCTGAAGTGCATTATCTTTTTATTTAAGAGTTGAAGACAGACTATAAATAATTGTAAGTATTATATTAAAAAATTGCATACAAAATAATGAAGTTTTGATTTGCAGGAGAAACTAAAATTGAGTCAAGCAGTGCCAGTGGAGGATATTGTCGATGGTATGACAAATGAGTAAGCTAACAACTTAAATTTACGAGTTTTTATATTATATATATGTATGCATGTATGTATGTACATGATATGCTCAAACGCTATTTCTAAAATTAATGTCTGATTAGGATCAAATTTAATATGTTTATAGTAATTATGGTAACCTTATTGAAATGATAATAGCTGAAAGGTAATCCACTAAATTTGTCTTAAATTTAGAATAAATTTAATTTATAGTATATTATATGGGAATAATTACATCATATATTAACTTTGTATATGATTGAAAAAGTAATATGGTAATATTTTTCATGATTAACATTTTAAAATAATTACAACATATTGCTAATTCACTTAAGACTTAAAGGTTTGTTTGAAAAATGAAAGAGTTTAAACAAAGATATGAGATTCAAAAAATGAGTTTAAGTAAAATTCAAGGTTAGTTTTCTATATGAACCAAGCTTTGGACAAGATTTTTTTGCCCGAGTCTGGCCCGAATATAAGATGTTATAAAAAATAATATATTAATTATATATTTTAAATAATAATTATGTATATTTATATTTATATTTATATTTATATTAAAGCACTAACCTAATAGCAATTAAACCCATTACTCAAAACTTAAAAAAAAAAAAAACATATCCAACCCAAAATATAAAATTTTAAAATTATATTTAATACAATAAAATATTTATTATATTTATTTATATTTTAATATAATAAAACGTTTATTATATTTATGGTAATACTTTTAATATAAATATTTGATATATGATAGCAAGAAATTATGTAATTTGTATCCTTAAAATCAGCATCAATATTGAAACGTACATGATTAAGTTGCACATTTGACTATGACTAATAATATTTAACATACAAAGTGGGTAGTATGTAGAGGTGTGCATGGTGGGTGGTCTGACCAACCAAGGCCCCCAAATGTGGGAGGTTTGGGCAAAAATATAGGCCGAAAATGGGCTTGGACAAAAAATAAGGCCGTTTAAAAATGGGCGGGCTCGATAAGAGATTTTGGCTCAATACAGCCCGTACCCTACCAATTCATTAAAGGCAAAAAATTATTTTTAAATATTATTTTCTTATTGTTTTCTCTTTATTTTGCTACAATTTTACTATTATGTTTCTATTATTTTGTTGTTATTGTTTAGATATTATATAAAACTTATTTTATTGTTAATTTTGTTATTATTTTAAAGACATTTATTAATTTTGTTATTATTTTAGAGGCATTTACTTGTCAAGTTCATCTATTTTAGTGTTATTTAAGTCTACATATTTTTAAAATTTATTTTCAATTTGCTAAAAATATTTATTTTGATTTTTAATATTTTGATGTATTATATATATTTAAAATTATATAAAATAATATAAAATTATACTGTTGAGCAGGCGGGCTGGTTTTAGTATTTTTATATGGGGACTTGGGTAAAATTTTAGGCCCATTTTTTAGGCCCGGCCCTGCCCGAGCCCAATGAACGGGCCTAAATTTTTAGTTAGACCCGACTCAAACCCGACCCGGCCCGGCCCATGCACACCTCTAGTAGTATGTACGGAGACACTTCTTAATAAAACATATAAAGCATTTTAACATTAAAAAAAAAAAACTAATAAATTTTCAAATTAATATTTCGTTGTGTTTTAAAATGATGCATGAATCATTTCCTTTGTTCCTATTTATGGATATAACATTACCCATATCCAAATTATCTCGATGTTGTAATCATCGACAAATGAAAGAGATCTATGGTCTGAAAAAATAAACTTTAGTCTGAAGTTAAGACAATTCATCCAAGAAAAATCCAGCGTACACCTATGATACAACTGAAAGGACTCGAGAAACAATGGATTCTATGATTTGCCACAGAATCTGAACCCAAAGATATTACCAAAATGCATCAAGGTTGAACAGCTTCTAGAAGTTTCTCATACACCTGTCTGGCAGACAAATCCTCAACCTGATGCAACAATCAAACGTTAACGTCCTTGCCTCGTCCTTGAAAATGGAGTGCAAATTATCTAAAAGTAAAACAAACTATTTGCCTGGATAGTATTTAAGGTGAAATTTTTACCAGACAGCGATGACAATTCAACACTGAGAGATCAAATTCAATAAGGGAAAGGATGTGAGATTAGCATGCATTCTAACATGAAATTACGGGCATTTGATTCAACTTACCACGAGAAGCTTTGATTTGTTATTCCATCCTCTCTGAAGAGTCATCTGGGTAAGTCTCAGTCCAAGCACCTGCGTAAAAGACACAGGTGATAACTTCAACAACTTAGCTTCCCTATACTACATAACAGTCGATCTTATTTGAGTAGCTTTGGATAAATATTGAAGAAAACCTTTCCCATGAATTCCAAAAGTTCATTGTTAGCTTCACCACGGGCTGCAGGTGCAGCCACAGTAACACGTACATCATCTGCATTTACTCCTGGAAAGAATAAAAGGCCAGGACAAAGTTATACAACCATGACTATTTCAAAATCTCTTCATCCTTCATGGTTTTAATAACTAACACGTAAAGCATCATTAAGGGTTACAGATAAGATATCAAGAAAAGATGGATTCTGACTGTAAAGGTAAAATATTTGCTTAGCTGTGATAAAGCATTTTTCAAGAATTCTAAGAGTCTTAGTCACTAATATAGTGTTGTTTTTCCTTCGACCTTGTTTTAAGTTAATGGTTCCAGTGAAGGTAGCATGTCCATGGAGGTCTCAAATCCTGCCTCAGATTGTGATGCTGTGAGCTTTAATGTTTAACAGTCCAAGAAGGGGCAGGGATGGGACCAAGAAAAGGAGATCATAATGCTGGTACCATTCCCTTTGAATGCCATTATTCTAGAACCAAAAGCCGAACTAGGAGCACTTAATGTTTTCCAAGGCTCTAGTGACAGTCAATAACAAGTTGCACTACAGAGATAGTGGTTCCAACTCTGTAAATGTTAGATAAGTTTCCAAACTCCAGAATTAGTTGTGGGCAAAATCATCCCCTTCAATCAAATCTCTGAATTGGTCACTTTTTTTTTGGTATAACCACAGGTGTCCTCATCTGTTTTAGGGTCTAAGCCTAGCTTGTTCGGGCTGAGATAGTATTCAGGTAAAGCCCTCCCAACAATGTCGACTCCAGGATTCGAACTTGGTCCAAAAACCTGGAGAAGAAATCACTTCCACTTCATTCAACCACTTGTTGGTCTGAATTGGTCAAATTAAGTGTGAAGAAAAAGGTCCCAAAACTTATATATTGGAAAATTAACTAAATGATATATTAAAAAAAAAAAAGGAAAAAAGAAAATTAACAAAATGACGAGAATTTGACTTAGCTAGTAAAGTCGTAACACATTCAAGTATTACAAGAAAAAAATTTCAGGAAATATATGACTCTAAAAATATGGTGTATGTAAAGAATATAAATAGGTGATTGAAGGAGCCTATTACTTGTAATTGCTGAACGTTGTGCACGATCTTCCACCTCTATGGCCACCTGAACAAGTCCTCCCTCTAACTGGGATATGCAAGGTGGCACAGGAGCATCCTACAACACAAAATAAAGGAAACCACAAAAAGGAAGTATTTAAGTTGTACTGATATTTATAGTAGCTGTCCCTTGCAGAAAATCAAATAGGAAATGAATTTGAGCCAAAAAAAGATGTGTGCACCAGACCTAGAGACAAGGTATTGGAAAATTCTAAATAACTAAAGGAACAAAGATGATGATGATGATGATGAAAAAATATTGTTCGTAATTGTACCTGAGGGTTGGTTTCTGCTGCAACTGTACTAAGGGCACCATCAACAGCATAAATGAAAGATGCAGTTTCCAGATCTTCTTCAGCCCGATAGCAAACAAATAGGCCACAACCTATACAATTCATACGGAATTGCTTCTCCAATTTCCCTTCTCCCCTGAAAGAAGTTAACAAATATAAAACATTGTGCGCTGTAGTTTAATCACTAAAAGTTAAAGCAAGCAAGCATCATAATTATGCACATATATTATAAAAAAATAATAAACACTTACCTCTTCAAGAGAACTTTTCCCGCCTCGCTGATGTTTAGCCTAGCAAGGTGCTTTTTCTTGTCTAGCACATATGCTTTGTCAGTCTTTCTCTTGGGCATTTTCTGCAATTTGGTATCTTATAACAAATATTTTTCAGCAACAGAAAAATCAATATGTAAATTAATCAAGCAACTAAGACATTCAATCTATAAAAGATTAATCAACCAGACCATGTCAAAACAAAGAACTTTAGCAAGATAAAAGGAAAGCTTTCTATAGCAATCAATTCCACTGCCATGCTTTATATATCAAGGTAGAGGTTTAGGCTGCTCCATTTGGATGCATATGATTTATTGAGTCACATACAGTCATTTAGAACGTAATTACTTGTCCATATGTAAAATCACATAAAAAGGAAATTTTTGTAACAACGCAAATAGGAATGAAGTGGACCATTCAAGAATCTAAATTTGATTAGGCATCCTCACGGTTGCATTTATATTTAATAATGTCTTAATCATTGCAAAAAACTCACGACAAGGTTGTATTACGAACGACATTTCAAAAACCTTTGGAACCTGTTGTAAACTCATACCAAGAAAACAGTTGGATAACACAATAAACTAACGGCCACCTAACTAGACCCGTAATCTCACTAATGCAAAGATAGCAAAGACTAATAATCCTCACATAAAAACAAGGTGATACCATTTTATTGTTCAAAAAATGTTTAATCTAGATTCGGAATAGGTACTAATGGAGCTATTAGTACAAGATTTCTTTAAAATAAAATCTAGAAATCGAATTGTAGACCTAAACAGCGAAATTAGAATATTTGGATAAGATTGAGAGAAAAGAAGAAGGGGAGAAGAGTAAACCAGTAATAAGGACGTGGGAACCGCAGTGCTTGCAATAGTAGACGAAAAGATCAGAGTCAGGTCCATCAGGCGCTGCGTCTTCGCTTGAGTATGTGTGCGTTGTTCTCTTCGGCATTTTCGCCTTTTTCTTTTTCCCTTCTCTTCTTCTATTGCTTTTTGTGCCAAATTATATTTCCGCCGCGGAAATGAGGAGGAGCCAACTCGCGACCTAAATCTGAAAACTAAGTGATGTCGTTTGGATGACCGGATTTGTATTGCGTTATTGCGGTTTGGTTAGGAAAACGGGTAACTAAGGTATTTGGAATTTAAATTAAGTTCTGTTCGTTTCATTTAAAAACAATTTTGAAAAATATACTAATTTTATAGTAAAATTGATTTTTTTTTACATTTGCATAATGTTAATTAAAATTTTTTTATATTTTCAAAAAATTTAAAATCATTTTCTAAACACAACATACAAAATATTATTTTTATAATAAAATAATATTTCATAATATTTAATATCATATATTTAAAAACTTAATAATAAACAATGCCTAATTAAAACTTAATTTAAATACAAAATAATAAATCCATGATTGAAACAAATAATATATTTATATAATTAAAAATTCATATTTTATACTATAAAATATTTTTAAAAGAAAATATTTATTATTAAATATTTATAAATTGTAATATATTTATTATTAAAATATTAATATAACTATTTTTCAATAATATAAGAAAATATTAAAATAAAATTTTTCATATTAAATAATTTATTAATTTATTAAATTATATTATTACTTTATTATATTATTAAATATAAAAATTTAAATATATGTTTAATAATATTCAACATTATAATATTTGATATTAATATTTTAATACTTTTAAATATTTTAAAATTAAATTAAGAATTTATTATTAATATAATAATATTATGTTTGATTCAAGTTAATTTTATATAAAAATATAAATATTCATAAAGGAACTCTTCTCAAAAAATCTCTTATGCTTTTTAAAAGGGCAAAGCCAATTTACGAAAAAATTAGTTTATTTTCTATTAACCAAGTAATTTTTCATGAAACAAACATAGGGAAATATAGAAAATATTTGACGTAAGTCACTTTTTTAAAACAAATGCACCCTATTTTAATTTGAATCATAAAAATAAGATTTTGTGATTTTTGGTGATTAACTCTCACCATGTGAATTTTAAAAAAAATTAAGTTTAAATTATTTTTAAAATTTTGTTATATTAATTAAGAGATCAACTCATCCAAAACTTATTATTCAAGTGGTTTAATAGAATGGAAAAAATAAGATTGTATTTTGCAATTTGAGCAATAACATTAACAAGTGGTTTAATAGAATGGAATAAATAAGGAATGTAATAGTTATACTGAATGAATAGAATGTAAGAATGGAATATAGAAGTAATAGATATTACATTATTTAGTTGAATGGAATAAACAAGTAATATTAAGGCCACGTTTGGTTGGAGGGAATCTAATAGCCATTCCCTCCTTATTCTTGAATGAACAGTTAAGACATAGTTTGGTTCACCGTTTTCTTCATTCGTCGAATGGCTATTCCTTTCTTATTCGTCTGATTTACCAAATCATCATTCGGCGAAGGGGGTTAAGAATAGCCCATTCAATGACGGATGTAATAGCAAAATTTTTCCTGAACAATTTTACCTCAGATTTCTTCACCCATCGACCGTCAATTTCAATGCCATTGTAAAAGTGGTGCCTCCTCGATTTTGTCATTGAGAACCGTAGATTCATCCCCAACTCGTTCCTCGCCTCCATAAAGTCGCCTCCTTTCCTTTGTGAGAATTCAAAGTTCATCCTTTTCTTCCCTTCTTGTTTTATAATTTCAACTATATTTGTATTATTGGTTTCGTTTTTCCTTTTCCTTTCGAATTTTTTTTTTCAATTATCATTGTTATAAGAATTACCTAGAAGAATATTGAGAAATCTAGTTCAGTAATTATTTTTCCATAATTTTATTGAATTTTGAAGAAAAATGGAATTTTTTTTTAGTTGTAAAGACTGCAGTCTGGGGATAGGGTTAGAAATTCTAGATTTTGGTATTGGGACCTTTTTCATTAACCAACTGGTTAAATCTAGATGATAGAACTGATATGTTTGTATTATTAGTGTTTGCTGCCATGGATACAAGCTTGGTTTTTGTCTTGTGACATCTTTGTTCTCTTTATACAAGGTAAAGACTACAGGTCTCAGTTTCAAATGGGAAATGGTGCTTTATTTGGAGCTAGTTATATTAGGTAAACTGTATGAAGCCATATTATATTTGTTGAATTGAGCAGAGATGAAGAACATAGTAGAATGGACAAGTTACTGGATTTTCAATACTTAGAAATGTAACAGCCCGGTTTAGACCCTAGTCGGAACAGTGGTTTTGAAACCACAAATCTGAGGTCGAAATGTTATTTTAATATTATTTTTATGTGAATGATATGTGAATTACTCTGTGTGAAAATTTTGTGTGATAATTTGATCGTTTGTGTATCGAATTAAGAGAAATGACTAAATTGCATAGATAGTAAAATGTTGTGTGCTGATTTATGAGTACTTAATTAATGTTGGCTTTTTAAGGTGGAGGCCTTATATTGTTATTTGACCATTATTTATTTAATGGGTGGATATGGTCAAAAATGACCTTATAATATATGTTTTAAACATTTTATATGTTAAGGTTAAAATAGAAAATAGATTATTAAGGTATAATATTAATAAAGCAAACAAAAAGATGATGAATATATCATCTTTCTTGGCAAAATAGAAAAGAAAGGAGGGCTAGGAAGCTTTGAGGTTTCGGCAAGCTTAGGCACAAATTGGTATGTGGTTTTAACTTGGTTTCTGATAATTTCTACGTTTTCGTAATCATTGCTTTATGCTTTAGCTAACCCATGTTGAAATTTTGTGAATTGATGATGTTTTTGTGATAAGCCACTGATGAACATTTGAGCTATGTGTTAGTTGATAGTAAAGTATGAAAACTTGGTGTTGGATTAACATAGTTTGTATTGAGATTTTTGATGAAATTGAGTATTTTGGGCTAAATTATGAAAAGTATAAATTGAGGGACTAAAATGCACAATAAATGAAATGTGTGGACTTGTATGAGACTATGGAGAATTCTGCCTAAGCATGGTGTAATAAAATTATGTGTATTTGGTGATTTGATGAATTAAGGACTAAAGTGTCGAAATGTGAAAGTGTAGGGGCTATTTTGCAAAATGCCTTAAATATGTGTGTTTGGATTAAAAGGAATGAATTGATGATTGAATGGATTGAATTTGAATGTGTATAGACCAAGAGAGGAGAGGTTCGGATCGAGATCGAGGCAAAGATAAAGTGCTCGATTAATCAACCGTATCGATAGTTCGACGTCCGAGGTAAGTTCAGATATAATACATGTTTTTAAAGATATGTTTTAGCTTTATGAAATGAATATGTATATGTGTATGAAAGTGAGTTGCTATGTGCAAGAATTTAGTTGATGGCACTAAGTGTACGGAAATAGAAATGAATAGCATTGTGTGTGCGATGATATGAAAGCTTCGATTTATTGAATTGGCACTGTGTGTGCGACACCGTGATAAAACGGTTAAAAGAATAGGAACTAAGTGTGCGATGACAAATATGCTTCGAATATGTATGTGGCACTGAGTGTGCGATCAAATTAAATGGATACCAAAAGATGATCGACAAGTAATATCGAGCAATGAGTAGCTTAGAAATTGAATAACTAAGTGTTAGCTAAGGTATGTATTAAACATTTGTGGTTGATGAGTTATGAACAAGCTATGAATGAATGAATGAATGAGTATCTTAACTATGATGAGATGATATGAATATGAGATAGGTGATCTATGTGATTGTTTATTTTGTATATTGGTTAGATTATTGAGATAGTTGTATTGTATGTCAAACTTACTAAGCTTTGGAAAGCTTACTGTGTGAATTGTTTCTCTACCTTGCAGTGCCAGTAAAGCTAGCTCGGATCTGGGATCGTCAGCTTCTCAATCACACTATCGGCAATCTATTTTTGAGTATTTTAGAAATATGTACATAGTTAAAATATGGCATGTATAGGCTAGTTATTTGAACTATGTTTGAGATTTGTAAGTAGTTATGAGATGTGGCTAGATATGTGATAGTTTTTGGCATGAATGATTTTGGTGTATATGATGCATCTTTTGTATGAGTTGTAAGTTGAGAAATGGACTTATAGATGGAAATTCTTAGTGATGGTATGATGCTAGTAGGAATAAGTGAAATTGGGAATGAATTATGCATTTGATAAGATAAGTTTTGGTATTAATCTTGGTATGAATGGAATTGGTATTGAATGCATAATTTGAATGATTGTTTTAGTATGTTTTTGGTGGTAATATGTGCATAAGATGTCTTGGTTAATATGGCTTGTAGGTTTGACCCTTGTGGGTGGCAATTTAGCCTTGTAAATGGCTTATAATGTCACACGGTTGTGGCACACGGGCATGCCTATAGACCGTGGGTGAATTGGCAGAATGTAGCTTAGTAGCACCCGGCCTCGACATGGGCGTGCCTAGTAACCGTGGGGGAAAAGTCAGTAGATAGCATTAAGAGTACACGGTCTTGGCACGGGCATGCTTACAGGTCGTGTGAGAATTGGCAGTATATGACCTAGTGGTACATGGCCTTAACACATGGGCGTGCTTGGTGATCGTGTTGATTTTGGTAGTATATGACCACGGGGAGGGCACACGGGTGTGTCAAGTAGGCGTGGGTGAGGCACGGCCTACCCCCACGGGCGTGTATCCCTTGTACTTTTGGTTAAGTTTGTATGTATCCGAGAACTCTGTATGTGTTTTAATTTAGTCTCGATCCTTCTCTAGCATGTATTTGAAGTCTTATATATTTCAATAAGGGACTTTATGTTTTGTATTGATGAGCTAAATTGATGGTTGACTTTGTGTTGTAAATTTAGAAGTTAAATGATTCGATTGTTTGGTAATACCTCTTAACCCTATTTCGACGATGATTTCGAGTTAGGGGTGTTACATTTTATTGGTATCAGAGTTACGGTTTAGTCGATTCTCGGACTAACGTAGCGTGTGTGAGTCTAGCTATACATGCCATATTATGAAATTACGATAGTGTGATGAATTCTGACAGTTGAAATGTGTTTTAATATAGTAATGGATCCCGATCGAGCAGTTGCTGACGACGTAGAGAGTAATGTACCTGCTCCCGCTGAAGGGACAGCGTCGGCCGTATCTAGGCCAAATGAAAGTAATGAGGGAGGAGAGGCTAAACAAGCCTTTTTTCGTATGATGAATGAATGGTTTTCATAATTTGTTCGAACAAATCCGACTGCTCCACAACCCCCACCCCCACAAGTACTTGTTGTGCCACAAGTTATAGATCTGAACAGAATGAAAAAACCACCTGTAGACAAAATTCAGAAGTATGGGGCTGAAGAGTTTAGGGCCATGGCGGAGGATGATGCTGAACAGGCTGAGTTTTAGCTCGAGAATACCCTTCGTGTATTTGATGAGATACCGTTGACTCCGGCAAAATGTATTAAATGCGCTATTTTATTGTTGAGGGATTCGGCTTATAATTGGTGGAAGACGTTGACATCTGTAGTTCCCAGAGAGAGAACCACCAGGATTTCTTTCAAGCGAGTTTAGAAAGAAGTATATCAGTCAACGCTTCATTGATCAGAAACGTAAAGAGTTTTTAGAACTGAAACAGGTTGTTTGTCTGTTACTGAGTATGAGCAAGAATTTGTACGATTGAGTCAATATGCTAGAGAGTGTGTTTCTACCAAAGCTACTATGTGTAAACGTTTCACAGAGGGATTGAATGAAGACATTAAGTTATTGGTTGGGATACTGGATATAAATGAATTCGTTGTACTAGTGGAAAGAGCATGCAAAGTTGAGGAACTTAGTAAAGAAAAGAAGAAAGCCGAATTTGAGGCTTAGGATGAAAGAAAGTGATCGATTAATAAATTCTCTCAACCATCAGCGAAGAGGTACAAAGATGCAAGCAATCATTCAAATGCTTCATTTGGACATTCAAGTAGAGATCGTTCGAGACAAAGTACTGGTTTACGAATTCAAGCTCCGAATGAATCGAGTGTTGGTAGCATTAAAAGTAACAAACCTAAATGCAGACAGTGTGGGAGACAACATACGGGAGAGTGTTAGGGCAAGTATAATAATAGAGTTTGTTATAAATACGGATCTCGAGATCATTTTATCCGAGATTGCCTAAAGATGATTGAAGAAGAAAATGATCAGAATGAAAGACCGAGTAATGTGACAGCTAGGGGTAGACCACCCAGAAAAACCAGAAATATGAGTGAAAGCCAGAAAGGGACAACTGATACAGCTGTGAGATCAGAAGCAATAGCACCTGTTCGAGTCTATGCTATACGTGCATGAAAGGAAGCATCATCTTCAGACGTCATCACCGGTATTTTCACTTTATTTGATACTGATGTCATTGCATTGATAGATCCAGGATCAACTCATTCTTATGTGTGTGTGAATCTAGTACCGAGTAAAACTCTACCTGTTGAGTCTACTGAATTTGTGGTTAGAGTGTCAAACCCCTTAGGCAAGTATGTTTTGGTGGACAAGGTATGCAAGAATTTCCCATTGATGCTTCGTGATTTATGTTTTCGGTTAATTTGATGTTGTTACCATTCGATGAGTTTGACATAATTCTGGGTATGGATTGGCTTACTTTGCATAATGCCATCGTGGACTGTAAGAGAAAGAGTATTGAATTGAAGAGTCAGAATGGTGAAATAGTTTGAATTGAGCCCAGTGATATAAAAGGATTACCAGCTGTTATATCTGCGATGAAGGCTATGAACTATGTGAGAAAGGGTTGCGAAGCTTATTTGGCGTACGTGATTGATACAAAAGTGTCAGAAAAAAAAATTGAATTGGTGCCTGTAGTATGTGAGTTTCAGATATGTTTCCAGAAAAGTTATCAGGATTACCTCCGATTAGGGAAGTTGAATTTGGTATTGAGTTAGTGCTTGGAACTGCTCCTATTTTGATAGCTCCGTACAGAATGGCATCAAAAGAATTGAAAGAGTTGAAATCTCAGTTGCAAGAATTGACCGACAGAGGTTTTGCACGACCTAGTTTCTCACCCTGGGGAGTTCCTATGCTATTTGTGAAAAAGAAAGATGGAACTATGAGAATGTGCATTGATTATCGACAGTTGAACAAAGTGACGATAAAGAACAAATATCCGTTGCCTCGTATTGATGATTTGTTTGATCAGTTGAGAGGAGCTATAGTATTTTCTAAGATAGATTTAAGATCGGGCTACTATCAATTGAGAGTTAAAGAATCTGATGGGCCGAAAACTGCCTTTAGAATAAGGTACGGACATTACAAATTCTTAGTTTTGCCTTTTGGACTAACAAATGCTCCTGTAGTGTTTATGGACCTAATGAATAGGATATTCAGACCGTATTTTGATAGCTTCGTGGTGGTGTTCATTGATGATATTTTGATCTATTCGAGTGATGAGATGCAACATTTCGAGCATTTGAGAATCATGCTTCAAACTCTGCATGAGAAACAGTTGTATGCAAAGTTCAGTAAGTGTGAATTTTGGTTACATGAGGTCGAATTTCTGGGGCATATTGTATCAGCTGCTAGGATACGAATTGATCCGCATAAAATCTCTGCTATTTTGGAGTGGAAACCTCTGAGAAATATGTCTGAAGTCCATTGTTTTCTGAGACTAGCGGGATATTATAGACGATTTGTGAAAGGCTTCTCGATGATTACAACTCCATTGACAAAGTTGTTACAGAAGGATGTTAGATTCAAGTGGTCAGAAAAGTGCCAATAGAGTTTTGAACAGTTGAAAGTGTTGTTAATGGAAGCACCAGTATTGATTCAACCTGAATCAGGCAAAGATTTTATAGTTTACAATAATGCATCGTTGAATGGTTTGGGCTGTGTGCTGATGCAAGAAGGGAAAGTCATTGCTTACGCTTCGAGACAGTTAAAACCGCATAAAAAGAACTACCCAACACATGATCTTGAATTGGCAGCGATAGTGTTTGCATTGAAGATTTGGCGTCACTATATTTTTGGAGAGAAATGTCACATCTATACTGATCATAAGAGTTTAAAGTACCTGATGACTCAGAGGGATTTGAACTTGCGTCAAAGAAGATGGTTAGAATTGTTGAAAGATTACAAACTTGTGATAGATTACCACCCGAGTAAAGCTAATGTTGTTGATGATGCTTTGAGTCGTAAATCGTTATATGATTTGTGAGCTTTGAGTAATCAGATAGATCTGTGTGATGATGGTGTGGTTGTAGTTGAATTGAAAGTAAAACCGTTGTTTTTACAACAGATATGTGAGGCTCAGAAAATTGATAATGAGTTGTTAGCACGAAGAGTTCAATGTAATTCGAATGCTGAATCAGAATTTTGAGCTAATAGTAATGATTGTTTGAGATTTAGGGATCGAATTTGTGTTCCGAGAAATTTAGAGTTGATTCAAATGATTTTGAATGAAGCTCACAATAGTCATTTAACTGTACATCCGGGGAGTACGAAAATGTATAATGATCTGAAACAGTTCTATTGGTGGCACGGTATGAAAATAGACATTTCTGACTATGTGTCGAACTGTTTAGTTTGTCAGCAAGTTAAGGCTGAACATCAAGTTTCATCCGATTTATTACAACTAATTTTGATTCCTGAGTGGAAATGGGAGAGAATTACGATGGACTTTGTGTCGGGTTTGCCCTTATCTCCGAGCAAGAAAGATGCGATCTGGGTGATAGTTGATAGATTGATGAAATCAGCTCATTTCGTTCCAGTAAGAACTGACTATTCTTTGGATAAGCTAGCTGAACTGTATATTGATGAGATTGTGAGATTGCACGGAGTACCATTATCTATAGTGTCTGATAGAGATCCGAGATTTACCTCGCGATTTTGGAAGAAATTGCAAGATGCTTTAGGTACTAAATTGCATTTCAGTGCTGCACTTCATCCGTAAATGGATGGTCAATCCGAGCGAATCATTCAGATTCTCGAAGACATGCTGAGATGTTGCATTTGAATTTGATAGTACGTGGGAAAAGCATTTATCGTTGATTGAATTTGTGTATAACAACAGTTTTCAATCTAGTATTAAAATGGGACCATATGAGGCTCTCTATGGTTAAAAGTGTCGAACTCCATTGTATTGGATTGAGCTGAGTGAGAACAAGATTCACGGGGTTGATCTTATAAAAGAAACTGAGCAGAAAGTGAAAGTAATTCGTGACAGTTTGAAAGCAGCCTCAGATCGTCAGCAATCCTATGCAGATTTGAAACGAAAAGATATTGAATTTGAGATTGGTGATAGAGTGTTTTTGAAAGTATCTCCGTGGAAGAAAATACTTCGATTTGGCCGGAAGGGCAAGCTGAGTCCAATGTTCATCGGACCGTACGAGGTTATTAAACGAGTTGGGCCGGTTGCTTATAGATTGAGATTGCCATCTTAATTAGAGAAAATTTATAACGTGTTTCATGTGTCAATGCTTCGATGATACAGACCAGACCCGTCTCATGTGATTGCACCTACGGAGGTTGAGATTCAGTCAGACTTGTCGTATAGTGAAGAACCGATCCGAATTTTGGCACGAGAGACTAAAGAGTTGAGAAATAAGAAAATTTCTTTAGTAAAAGTATTATGGCACAAACACAGAATTGAAGAGGCCACGTGGGAGCCTGGGAATGTTATGAGAGAGCAACATCCACAACTTTTCACTGGTAAGATTTTTGGGGACGAAAATCCCTAAGGGGAAGAGTTGTAACAGCCCGATTTAGACCCTAGTTGGAATAGTGGTTTTGAAACCACAAATTCGAGGTCAGAATGTTATTTTAATATTATTTTCTGTATGAATGATATGTGAATTAGTCTGTGTGAAAATTTTGTGTGATAATTTGATCGTTTATGTATCGAATTAAGAGAAAGGACTAAATTGCATAGAGAGTAAAATGTTGTGTGCTGATTTATGAGTACTTAATTAATGTTGGCTTTTTAAGGTGGAGGCCTTATATTGTTATTTGACCATTATTTAGTTAATGGGTGGATATGGTAAAAACTGACCTTACAATATATGTTTTAAACATTTTATATGTTAAGGTTAAAATAGGAAATTGATTATTAAGGTATAATATTAATAAAGCAAACAAAAAGATGATGAATATATCATCTTTCTTGGCCGAAAATAGAAAAGAAAGGAGGGTTAGGAAGCTTTGAGGTTTCGGCAAGCTTAGGCACAAATTGGTATGTGGTTTTAACTCAATTTTTGATAATTTTTAAGTTTTAGTAATCGTTGCTTTGTGCTTTAGCTAACCCATGTTGAAATTTTGTGAATTGATGATGTTTTTGTGATGAGCCATTAATGAACATTTGAGCTATGTGCTAGTTGATAGTAAAGTATGAAAACTTGGTGTTAGATTAACATAGTTTGTATTGAGATTTTTGATGAAATTGAGTATTTTGGGCTAAATTGTGAAAAGTGTAAATTGAGGGACTAAAATGCACAATAAATGAAATATGTGGACTTTTATGAGACTAGGGAGAATTCGGCCTAAGCATGGTGTAATAAAATTATGTGTATTTGGTGATTTGATGAATTAAAGACTAAAGTGTCGAAATGTGAAAGTGTGGGGGCTATTTTGCAAAATGCCCTAAATATGTGTGTTTGGATTAAAAGGAATGAATTGATGATTGAATGGATTGAATTTGAATGTGTATAGACCAAGAGAGAAGAGGTTCGGATCGAGATCGAGGCAAAGATAGAGTGCTCGATTAATCGACCGTATCGATAGTTCGACGTCCGAGTTAAGTTCGGATATAATACATGTTTTTAAAGATATGTTTTAGCTTTATGAAATGAATATGTATATGTGTATGAAAGTGAGTTGCTATGTGCAAGAATTTAGTTGATGGCACTAAGTGTGCGAAATAGAAATGAATAGCACTGTGTGTGCGATGATATGAAAGCTTCGGTTTATTGAATTGGCACTGTGTGTGTGACACCGTGATAAAACGATTAAAAGAATAGGCACTAAGTGTGCGATGACAAATATGCTTCGAATATGTATGTGGCACTAAGTGTGCGATCAAATTAAACGGATACCAAAAGATGATCGACAAGTGATATCGAGCAATGAGTAGCTTGGAAATTGAATAACTAAGTGTTAGCTAAGGTATGTATTAAACCTTTGTGGTTGATGAGTTATGAACAAGCTATGAATGAATGAATAAGTATCTTAACTATGATGAGATGATATGAATATGAGTTAGGTGATCTATGTGATTGTTTATTTTGTATATTGGTTAGATTATTGAGATAGTTGTATTGTATGTCGAACTTACTAAGCTTTGGAAAGCTTACTGTGTGAATTGTTTCTCTACCTTGCAGTGTCAGTAAAGCTAGCTCAGATCTGGGATCTTTAGCTTCTCAATCACACTATTGGCAATCTATTTTTGGGTATTTTGGAAAGATGTACATAGTTAAAATATGGCATGTATAGGCTAGTTATTTAAACTATGTTTGAGATTTGTAAGTAGTTATGAGATGTGGCTAGATATGTGATAGTTTTTGGCATGAATGATTTTGGTGTATATGATGCATCTTTCGTATGAGTTGTGAGTTGAGAAATGGACTTACAGATAGAAATTCTTGGTGATGGTATGATGCTAGTAGGAATAAATGAAATTGGGAATGAATTATGCATTTGATAAGATAAGTTTTGCTATTAATCTTGCTATGAATGGAATTGGTATTGAATGCATAATTTGAATGATTGTTTTAGTATGTTTTTGGTGGTAATATGTGCATAAGATGTCTTGGTTAATATGACTTGTAGGTTTGACCCTTGTGGGTGGCAATTTAGCCTTGTAAATGGCTTATAATGTCACACGGTTGTGGCACATAGGCATGCCTATAGACCGTGGGTGAATTGGCAGAATGTAGCTTAGTAGCACCCGACCTCGACACGGGCGTGCCTAGTAACCGTGGGGTAAAAGTCAGTAGCTAGCATTAAGAGTACACGGTCTTGGCACGGTCTTGCTTACAGGTCGTGTGAGAATTGGCAGTATATGACCTAGTGGTACACGGCCTTAACACACGGGTGTGCTTGGTGACCGTGTTGATTTTGGCAGTATATGACCACGGGGAGGGCACACGGGTGTGTCAAGTAGGCGTGGGTGAGGCACGGCCTACCCCCACGGGCTTGTATCCCCTATATTTTTGGTTAAGTTTGTATGTATCCGAGAACTCTGTATGTGTTTTAATTTAGTCCCGATCCTTCTCTAGCATGTATTTGAAGTCTTATATATTTCAATAAGGGACTTTATGTTATGTATTGATGAGCTAAATTGATGGTCGACTTTGTGTTGTAAATTTACAAGTTAAATGATTCGATTGTTCAGTAATACCTCTTAACCCTATTCCACTACAATTTCGGGTCAGGGGTGTTTCAAGAAAATTGACTTTTATGCTTTGATTCAGTATAACATGGATCTATGCACTGCTATGGTTTATCTTCCTTTTTTAAATACAACATACTATAAGATAATATACTAATTATGGTAGAAGCAACCCAGACTTTCTCTGGTGAAGGCATTCTGCATTTGGAATTTTGTTTGCAGTTGCATGCATTGTCAATCTTCAACTTAATCCACTAATTCTGCAATTATGATTCCATCATTATTAATGAATTGAATCTAATCCATATTTATGCAGAGTGTGACACCGCATTTATCCTTACCCAGACGATAGAACTAGTTATTTTGTATGGTACGAGTTATTGAATTACTTTATTAAAGAACTCTATAAGGGGAGGGTGTCATAATTTAATAGAAATGTGCTTCTTTGTTTCATGTTGTTTTCTATACATGTTAAGACATTTGATGCTGTTAATCTTGTTTTAGATAAGTTTGGTTGAAGCATCGGTGAAATTTTTTAGAATTTTGATGTAAATCTTATTGGTTCTGCATCAATCGCATAGGTATTACTTTTTCATTTCTTTACCTATGTAAGAAAAGCCTATTCATTCCTATTGCTGCTAACATGGTGTGATTTTTTACTTTCACTGAATTAGCTGATTATGATCCTTGTCATTGTTTCATTAAAAACGACTAGTAAATTTGTTCTGAATATGCCATTAAGGTCTATTTGGTATGAAAAAAAGAGTGGAAGTAGATTTAAAAAGGAAGAAAGGTCTCCTGATTCTCTCAAGCATTTTACTAAACTCATGCTGGATTAAATACAATGATTATTGATATTCTATTGTGACATCCAGTCCATGTCCTCTAGTGAATTAACCATATTCTTTATGCATATCTGCGAGCACAATGAAACAAAGAACAATAATTGGTCAATATTATCCTTCTCTAAGCTTTTTAATGCCTTGTCTCTATCTTTTTGTTTTCCTCGATGTCCATTTAACGCTTTATGTTTGGGGTTCATGGCTGCCCCTCCCAACAATGTCATCTCCAAGGACTTTGGGAGTGCAATGTGCCTTACCATTGCATCCAATGCTTGTTGGTGCCTTGTTTCTTTCTTTTGATGCCAATAATTTGTATCAATACATTTGAGTTACATTGCTGCTCTTCCCCCTTCTAATTGTAGACTGTTTTTTTAGCTTTTGTAACACCCTTAACCCGTGTCTATCGCCGGATTAGGGTTATAAGGCATTACCAAACTAAACTCACTTCCAAATAGACATTTAATTGAAATCAAACACAAGCAATGCGATCATTACTATATTAAAACTTTACAAATGTCCAATCACATAACTTAAGCCTTCATGTCATATATACATTTAAACCATGTCCCAACTTATGTCATTTAATAACATATATCAGATATAAATAAAAACTCATATGATATAAGCTGGTTTTCATTCATATTATTATAATACATATGCATATAAGACCAACCAAACCATTATACCATTTAATAATCAATTTCTCATACAACATGTTAATATTACAAAGCCAAATTCACTTATAAGAAGCCAAGTCCAAATTTCTAAAACCAACATATAACCTATATATATATGCATACCAAATGAGCACCTTCCATATATGTTATACACCATAACCGAATTCAAACAACAATAAGTATGATAATGCAAGTCATTATATTAAAATGTAAGACTTTAAGTTAACCAAAAGGAATATGCATGAATCCATATTATTTTGCCACCCAAGTATAAATAGTTTCAACCACATTCAATTCACTATTCATTGACCTAAACCTCATTGAACCTAACATACAATACAATATTGTCGAATATATCATGAAATCAACTTGACCATATTACCTAATTCTATATTAATAACACATACATTAAATTTCATATCATTCATATCACCAAATTAATATATTACATGCTTTAACTTATAAACATCTATTTCTTCACCTTATTGGCTAAACATTTTGTCAATCACCACACCATATATGTATATACACATAAGCCGGCTTCCCACCAAACATGAACAAAGCCATGAACAAAATCATACATCTATAGTATTATCACACAAACCATTATCGTATAGCACAAAAATTTATCCAAAGGAACTAAGCCTTTTTCGCAAGGCTATAATATAGTTATAAACAACGCCAAAATCTTATAGTTTAACACTTTAGTCTAACCTATACATGCCTTTCGACTTAAACTAAGTTTGGTATACCAAAAGGTTTGATAGTGCAATTGACTTCTTGGATGATCCTTCGAGTCCGTAGCTTGGATCAGAGATCTATAAAACAAAGGTAGACAAGTACACACACACGGTAAGCTTGCTAGCTTAGTAAGTCTTAAGAAAACATATACGTAAATATAACATATATCCAACCACTTAAGTTAACAACTTCTATCACCAATTCAAACATATGTAATATGTAATTATACCTATAAAGCTAAGGTAACCAAATGTCATTGAGGCATTTGACATAAAAACTTAACCTTTCTTGCTCATACACACCAATCACCAAGTATATCTTAGACATATGTAAATAACATATGCTTATTCAATACACTTAATCCATTCAAAATTCTAAGAATCAATTACCATATGGTATAACATGTATATATATGTATATACACACATCTATCATAATCAATGTATAAGACATTCACTTCCTCACATACTAGTTCGTTATTTTCTTGAGTAACATGAATCTGAAATACTTACCTCTCTGTCGAATTAATACATTTCATGTTTCAAAGCTGAAAATTCTTGATATGTTCGTATCTCAGTTATCATATACTCTGAGCTCAAATCACATTCACCAGCACTAGGCCTGCTGGACTCAAGGTCCGAAGTTAATCACCGGCATTAAGCCTGCTAGGCGATAAGCCTGAATTGTTTCACCGGCACGTGGCCTGCTAAGCTAAAAGCCCGAATAACACACCGGCACTGGGCCTGCTAGGCTATAAGCCCGAATTGTTTCACCGGCACGTGGCCTGCTAGGCTAAAAGCCCAAATAACATATCAATAATTCATCAAATCCCCATCTTAACATTTACATTATTACCAATTTATGTACATAAACCACAATCACTTATCATATCACAAGTACTAGTTTTCATTTCAAATTCAAAACACATTTAGTCCAATATTGGACCTTAACATTCGGCTATCATCTATTTCAACACTCAATTAAATCAAATAATATCATTTAACATATTCATAATTATTTCTTACATGTACTTAAACTTAAGAACTTACCTCGATTGACAACGGACGACTTAAATCCGACTATTCCAAAACCTTCGTCTTTCCCCGATTCAAATCTGATTTTCTTTGTTCTTGATCTAAACATATCAAAAATAACCTCATTCAAGTACATTTCATTTCAATTTAATCCCAAAACACATCAATGGACAATTTACCATTTTACCCCAAATATTTCACATTTTTACCATTTAGTCCTATTTGCATAAAACACAAAATATACCAAATTTCACAATAACACTTAAGGGCCAAATACTCCTAGGGACTATAAAAGTCCATTTCTTTCATTTATTTTGCAAATAAGTCCCTCTAAATTTTTATTTTGTAATTTAGCCCAAATCATTCAAAATTACTAAAATTTTCATTTTAAAACTTGTAGATTTCTAACATAACTTTAATATTTTTCCATCAAACATCATAAAACATCAAAATTTAACCATATCCGAATATTAAACATGCTCAAATCTAAAAATTCTAACATGGGTCAACTACCGATTGAAGCAACGATCTCAAAAATGTAAAAATTAACAAAAACCGAAATCAAACTAACCTTGAATTTTAGCCTAGAAGTGCCGAAAATCAAAGAACTCCAAAGCTTATTTCTTCCTTCAATATTCGGCTATGAAAAAGTGAAAAAGATGATGGCTTTGTTTTATGTCATTTTAACATATAATAAGTTATTTAACTAATTACTTATTTAACCTTTTAACATTTAATTTCTTAACATATATCCTAATGTTAGTTATGACAAATGCCACCCACTAACTTAAAAATGGGCTAATTGCCCTTTTAATGCCCCACTTTAAAAAGCCATCATCAAATAGGTACTTTTCACTATAGCATGCAACTTTTACACTTTACGCGATTTAGTCCTTTTTGTTAAATTGAACACACAAACGATTGAATTTTTCTACGAAACTTTCATAGACATTAATACACATATAATAAACATGAAATATAGTATTTAAATATTTCTCAGACTCGGATTCGTGGTCCCGAAACCACCTTTCTGATTAGGGTCAAATTCGGTCTGTTACAGCTTTGTTTAATGTCTATTTTCCATAGAGAAGATATTTGATTCTCTTTTCTTGCATCATCTGACACTGCTTTATTTGTGTAACACCCCAAACTTGGCCTAGATGTTAGGGCCAAATCTAGCATGTCATATTGAAGTATTTTTCGAAAACCATATTTTCATTTAAAACCCTTCATATTTAAAAGCTTGAGTGAAATCTCAGTTACGTTATTCTTAACACGTGGTACAAGCTAAGTTTAAAAGTAACTTATTACAAAAATGTGATATTTAAAGATTAAGCCTCGAAACCATTTTAAAATGTTGCGGAAACATAGTATTGTTGAAAAAAAAAAAACAGTTAACATTTTGGAAAAATCGTGACTTACTTCTAACAGATATAAACCAAAGTAAATAAAAACCCACAGTTAAAATTCAGCAACTTAAAGAGGCTCTATTTCAACCCCAAATCAAAATACTTGAATATAAATAATCAAGACGAAAAACATAAGTAGTGTGTGGCCTTCTTTGAGTCCCTCGCGGCACCAATCCCCCTAACGCTGGGGATTACCTGCACAGTTAAAAACGAGGTGAGTTTACGAAAACTCAATGTGTAATCCCCATACTAGAGTAACATTCAGTATACAAAAACTAAAACTGAAATAGTTTGGGCTAAAGCCTTTTAACAGTAGCAGTATAGTCCAGTTCAGAGCATATGTGGGCCAAAACCCACTACAATATCATTTGGGTCACAGCCCATAACAGAATCAATTAGGCCCAGCCCAAACCAATACAGAACAAGTGGGCTTAAGCCCAGTACAGTGATAGATCTCATAAATAGATATGCAACAGTATGAGGATGCATCCTACCCCGATCCAGCCAACACACCATTCGTACCAACCCTACACTCTTGTGGGGATTAAATCGACCCACCCAGCCAACACACTAAGCTTAGCACTGATTGCGGCACCAAGTCAACAGAACGACTCGGTGCCATGAACAGAATGGCTAAAAGCCATAAATATCGCAGCAACGCTACCAGTTAACAGAAAGGCTAAAAGCTATAAACAGAATGGTTATAAACCATAATCAGGATGGCACAAAGCTATCGGTAACTGTAATAAGTTTGGCACATAGCCATCAGCGACGGTAATATAATCGGCACACAGCCACAGGTAATTATGATTGACAAAGAGTCATCAATATATATGTTAGGCACATAGTCACGAGTAAATACGATTGGCACAAAGCCATAATCAAGATGGCATAGAGCCATAAGTAGGTTGGCATAGAGCCATAATCAGATTACGCGGCTTTAAGCTGTCCGTCGGTCCACAGTCGTCTCATGCGACCTGTGTGACCCGTGCGACCATATCAGAACTTCATCCGTATCAATGTCCCAACCCCATGCAATATGTCGTGTATGTCATGCTCAATCATCACACGTGTATGCAAAATGGCCATGCCCAGTAACAGTCATTTAGACATATATTAAAAGCATATCAGTCATATAATCACCGTTAAGTCAGTTAAAACACAGTCATACAATCCCAGTCAAATCAGTCAAATCATAGTACAAGTCAGTCATTTACCTATAAGGGCAAATCAATTATTTTACCCTATAGGGGTATTTCAGTAATCCTACCCTTTAGGGGTATTTCGATTTTTCTACCCTACAGGGGTATTTTGGTAATTCTACCAAATATGGTATTTAGGTAATTTTGCAAACTGAGAGTATTTTGGTAATTTTTAAATCAGGGATATTTTGATAATTTTCCAAATCGAGGGTATTTCAATAATTTTACAAAATAGGGGTATTTCAGTAATTTTACAAATTAAGGGTATTTTGATAATTTTACAAATCGGGGGTATTTCGATAATTTTGTAAATTTAGAGTATTTTGGTAATTTTGAAAACCGAGAGTATTTCGATAATTTTACAAACTGGGGGTTTCAGTGACCCAACAGAAGGTCCACCGTCGCCTCGAGTGACTTAAGTAACCTAAATAGTCACAACGATGTAAATGGGCATAAGGCTCATTACTCGGCCTAAGTGGGCCCACACACTCGTGTGGCCCATTTAGCCTAGAAATAACCACAGTTATGCAAATGTTATAGTCCACACAACATTACCACATCACAACACCACACGGCCCATTTCGACCCCAACGTGGCCCAACATAACCTAAGCCCATGAGAACGCTCATGGTGGCTTCAACCATCTTACGCCCATATTCGTGGGCTCGGTCCACCACACGTGCGATCACACGCTTGTGTGGCATCATTTGTCGGTATTTTGGCTTTTCGGCATTTTACCGATCTACAATCATAGCAGTGTAACCAACACATACTTTCGGCTTTTCAACTGCTTACCAAACATAGCATACAGTTATACACCTGATCACGTAGAGTACCAAGAATTCTCATGTACCGAAACCTGACTCGATCAGTCAACTGTGATTAGCCGACTCAAACCAGCGTTTAGTGCAGCCACCCTTCCGCATCCTGGCGGAAAGTCTCGAATAGCCAACACCACACTTCTCTTAAACTTGGGAGCAGGGACTATGAGTCCATTTCCAGTAGGCACTCTTCCTGATCCCCCCTCAGATTGGCTATCACTTGCCTCCATAATAATCTATTGATTGCCTTAGATATTCGATCGAAAGAAAAACACATATTCGAATGCTCCAATGATACTTGAAAACTCTTTACACCTTGAGAAGTTCTAGAAACCGAAAGAAAATGTATGGCAAGAGACAAGAGCAATTCGGTAAGGTTTAAGAAGAAAGAAGCAAAGCTTGGCAACAAAATGAGACCAACAGATAAACACTTATTCGGCCAAAGAAGTAACTCAGTACTACAAAATAAGGGAAAAAGAGTTTGGGAAAGGGAAATATGGTGTATTGGGCTAAGAGAGCACAAATTGAAGAAGAGAATAAGAGAAAAAGAAATAGGAGAGTTGTTCACCAAACTGACTAACCACTATTGACTGAAACAAAAAGAGAGTTGTCGGATAATACGCAGAAACCAATGCCAACTCGAATGAACCAAAGAGAGAAAAGAAAAAGGGAATTTCGGCAAATAACAAACACAATTTTCCCCAGCCGAAATTTCTATGCTTTTCCTTTTCAAATTTGGCACAAACTCTCTTCCAAATCAAACTCCTTAATTCTCTCCTAAAATATCTCCACATATCACTCCTATGATCATTCCACAATCTTCTTCACAACAACCTCATCCATCAGAATTCGAATACAACACAAACTCCAGTCGTCCCAACTACAAAATAAATACCCCATTATGCTATGTCAACACTCGAACCTCAGACCTCAAGGTTACTCCACATGCCACCTTACCACTAGACCACAAGCTCTTCTATGACTTAAAACATGCTCAAATATTTATAAAGCCTATGTGCCAGTGTCCAGATTCTTTTAAGAGCAAAAATTAAAACTTTTGCAAGAGCCAAGACTTGAACCCAAGCTCCCTTACAACCTTAATGACGCCACAACCACTAGGCCACATGGTTCTTTGTGTCATTTTTTATCACAATAATTTTAAAAGGCCTACATCCAAACATCCAGGGTTTTAATTCACCTAAAGCCAAAATTTTTGCTAAAGCCCAGGTTTGAACCCAAGACTTTTCTAACTCCTCTCAGGACCCTTAACCACTTGAGCAGACATTTAATTGTGTCATTTCCTTGTACAATTAAATATCTATTTACAGTCTCCTTACGGACCCATACTCAAGGCCCAATACTTCTATGCCCGAATTCGGTGCGTTACAATTCATCCCTCCTTAAAGAAATTTCGTCTCTAAAATTTTTAAATAACAAGATAGTCTTATAATAACTACACCACTAAGCTACCATTACGCACTCTAATCACGACCCCTTGAACCTCGTCCGCGAGTACCCCTTGTGCTCGCTACAATCTTAGTTTCTTACGATTTTTCAGTTTCCTCTAACTAGAGTATTACAGTATAGTCTTATATATAAAGTAATCACAGTGTTTCCTATCGCATAACAGTTAAAAATAAACAACAATATTTAGAAACTTACGGATTCGGTGTCGGAGATTTGGTGTGCCACACTTTTAAGAAAAATACCTCAAAACACTTCACATATTTGAAACCAACCTTTTGTAATATAAAATTTTGAAAACCCATTCTGCAGCCGAGTTTTGCAACCTAGCTCTGATACCACTAAATGTAATACCCCAAACCCGGCCTAGACGTTAGGGTCGAATCTAGCGTGTCACATTGAAGTGTTTTACAAAAACCATGTTTTCATTAAAAACCCTTCTTATTTAAAAGCTTGAATAAAATCCTAATTTCGTTAGTTTATTCTTAACACGTGGTACAAGCTAAGTTTAAAAGTAATCGATTACGAAAACATGATGTTTAAAGATTTAGCCTCAAAACCATTTCGAAAATGTTGCGAAATGTAGTGTTGTTGAAAAAAAATAAAATAGTTAACATTTTAGAAAAATCGTGACTTACTTCTAACATATATAAACCAAAGTAAATAAAAACTCACAATTAAAATCCAGCAACTTAAAGAGGCCCTATTACAACCCCAAATCAAAATACTTGAATGTAAAAAATCAAGGCTAAAAACATAAGCAGTGTGTGGCCTTCTCCGAGTCCTCGCAAAGACCGATTCCCTAACACTGGGATTACCCTTGATTAAAAGCGGGTGAGTTTATGAAAACTCAGTGTGTAATCCGCTTACTAGAGTAACATTCAGTATACAGAAATAGAAACTGAAATAGTCAGGCCAAAGCCCTTTAATAGTAGCAGTATAGTCCAGTTCAGAGAATACGTGGGCCAAAACCCATTACAATATCATTTGGGTCATAGCCTATAATAGAATCAATTGGGCCCAGCCCAAACCAATACAGAACAAGTGGGCCTAAGCCCACTACAGTGACAGATATCATAAGCAGATATGCAAAAGTATGAGGATGCATCCCACCCTGATCCAGCCAACACACCACCCATACTAACCCTACACTCCTGTGGGGATTAAATCGACTCACACAGCCAACACACCAAGCTTAGCACCTGTTGCGGCACTAAGTCAACAGAACAGCTCGGCGCCGTGAATGTAATGGCAGAACGGCTAAAAGCTATAAATATCGCAGCAACGCTGCCAGTTAATAGAACGACTAAAAACCATAAACAGAATGGTTATAAACCATAATCAGGATAGCACAAAGTCATAATCAGGATGGCACAGAGCCATAATCAAGATGGCACAAAGCTATCGGTAACTGTAATAAATTTGGCACATAGCCACCAGCGACGGTAATATAATCGGTACACAACCACGGGTAATTGTGATTGACACAGAGTCATCAATATATATGTTAGGCACATAGCCACGGGTAAATAAGATTGGCACAAAGCTATAATTAACATGGCACAGAGCCATATTTAGGTTGGCATAGAGCATAATCAGATTATGCGGCTTTAAGCCATCCGTCGGTCTACAGTGTCTCATGCGACCCGTGCGACCTTTACAGATCAATATTGGATCCACAGTCGTCTCTTGCGACCCGTGCGACCCTATTAGAACTTCTTCCGTATCAATGTCCCAACCCTATGCAATATGTCGTGTATGTCATGCTTAATCATCACACGTGTATGTAAAATGGCCTTGCCCAGTACCAATCACTTAGACATATATTAAAAGCATATCAGTCATACAATCACCGTCAAGTCAGTTAAAACACAGTTATACAATCCCAGTGAAATCAGTCAAATCATAGCACAAGTCAGTCATTTACCCACAAGGGCAAAATAGTTATTTTACCCTATAAGGGTATTTAGGTAATCTTACCCTTCAAGGGTATTTCGATAATTCTATCCTACAGGGGTATTTTGATAATTCTACCCTAAAAGGGTATTTCGATAATTCTACCCTACAGGGGTATTTAGGTAATTTTACAAATTGAGTGTATTTTAATAATTTCCCAAATCGAGGGTATTTCGATAATTTTTTAAATTGAGGATATTTCGATAATTTCACAAATCATGAGCATCTCAGTAATTATGCAAATGGGGGTATTTCGATAATTTTACAAACTAGGGTATTTCGATAATTTTTGTAAATCGGGGGTATTTTAGTAATTTAACAAATTATGGGTACTTCAATAATTTTGTAAATCGGGGGTATTTCGATAATTCTACAAATCGGGGTATTTCAATAATTTTGTAAAATAGGGGTCTTAGCGACCTAACAAAAGGTCCACGTCGCCTCAAGCGACTTAAGTAACCTAAATAGTGTAACAGTCTGGTTTATACCCTAGTCAGAACAGTGGTTTTGGGACCACAAATTCGAGTCTGTATAATATTTTAATATTATTTTCTGTGCCGTTGATATGTGACTAAGCATGTGCTAAATTTTCGTAAGTTAATTTGTCCGTCTGTGTGTTTAATTTGACAAAAGGATGAAATTGCATTGAATGAGAAAGTTGCTTGCTATTTGTTAAAGCACTTATATGTTGTGGCTTTGAAAAGATGGAGGACTTGTATGGAAATTAAGCCATTATCATGTTTAGTGGATGGATAAAAGTCTTAAATGTCCATATAGTATAATTGTTTTAATTATATGAATGAAGGCTATTTTGGTAATTAGATTATTAACATTAGTTTTAATGAAACAAAAAGATGAGTATTCATCTTTTATTCTTTTTCTTTTAACCGAAATAAGCAAAGAAAGAAAAGAAAATCTTAAGCAAGGGTTCAACCATAGTTTTGGTCTAATTCAAGGTTAGTTTTTTATCCATTTTTGATAATTTCTACATTTTTGCAATCGTTGCTTCGTCTACTATCAAGCCCATGTCTCAATTTTGTGTATTGATGATGTTTGTGTGATATGTCATTGATGATATGTTGAGCTTTGTGATGTTTTATGGTGTTAAATGAAAGATTTGAACTAGATGAACATACTTTGTTTTTGAAGTTTTGATAAATTTGGCTAATTGGGGCTAAATTGAGAAAATAGTAACTTGAGGGACTAAATTACAAATTTGATAAAAATATGGGCTTGTGTGAGATGTATGGATATTTGGCTAAGCATGTGTATGAATTGATTTTGTGAATTTGATGTTTTGAGAAAAATAGACTAAATTGATAAATTGTACAAATGTGAGGGTTAATTTGTAAATAACCCTAAATATGTGTCCTTAGATTGAATTGAATGAATTAGTGAATAAAAGGGTTAATTCTAAATATGTTTAGATCAAGAACCGAGGAAAATGAACTTAGATCGCGAGAAAGCGAAAGTAACCGAGTAGCCGTTTTTCATTCCGTTAAATTAAATCTGAGGTAAGTCACTATGCAAATAAACGTACTTATATGAAATTGTAGTTGCTCATATGACTAATGTTGATAATGAATGCTTATGAGAGGTTATGCATCTGAATTCCTAGATAAGTTCGATATAGTGACAATGTTCGAGAAGTCCCGTATGAACTTAGGAATAGATAGGATTAGCTATGTCATGAAATAGGTATATGTTCTGTTTTATCATGTAAGACCACGTCTAGGACGTTGGCGTTGATTTTAAGACTCGTGTAAGACCACGTCTGGGACGTTGGCATTGATATGAGTTTTACGTATAAGACCACGTCTGGACGTTGGCATCGTAATGATCCATACGTGTAAGACCATGTCTGGGATATCGGCATCATATTAATTCGTGTAAGACCCTGTCTGGGACAGTGGCATCGACATATGAGTGCATGTTAGACCTCGTCTAGGACGTTGGCATTGTGTGACTATTCCGAGCCTTCTGAGTATCCTAGTAGATTCCTATTGGTTCAACGGGCAAGTCTGTGATACAAATTACAAATTCGAGCTATGAACAAATATGTGATTATAAATCTTTTAGGTACACTGAATATACACTAATTTTGTATACAAGGTAAGCATCTATGTGATCTTACTACGATGTTGTTTATATAGAATTGATGATATGATAAGTAAAGTTTTGGCTAGATGAGCTATGTGGCTATATGATTATGGAATTGTGAAAATGACAAATGTGGTCAAAAGTATATAAACCAAAGCATATATGTGATAATTTGCTAATTGTTTGATATGTGCCAATGTAACTATTTGTAAATATGTCTTTCATGCCAAGTTTGTTTGTATATTGACTTACTAAGCTTTTGGAAAGCTTACTCGATGTGTGTTTTCTTTGTTTTATACGTCGTCAAAGCTGCTGAAGGCTCGGGACCGTCAAGGATTGTCATCACACTACTAAACTTATTTTGGTACCCTTTTGAAAGTGTATATAGCTAATTATGGCATGTATAGGCTAGATAGGTGTATATGTTTATGAGGTGAACTTAGCCATGTGTTTTGGAAAGTCTTGAGTTGATAAATGCTTGAATGAATATATTATATGATGCATATTTTTGGTATGGTTTGGAGTACAAAGAATGAGTAAGTTTTGGCTAAGCAAATGGATGATCTATGCTTGTAATGATACGAGTTTTAGTTTGTAATTTGGCATGAATGGGATTAGCATTGAATGTATAGATTGAATGGACAAATTTGGTATGTTTTGGTTGCTATATATGCATGTTATGTGATGGAAAATGTTGCTTGTAGGTATGACCCATTTGAGTGGCATTTTGGTCTTACAAATGACCTATGATGTCACACGGCCATGGCACACGGGCGTGCCTAGTGACCATGGGGTAAAGTCAGTATATGGCCTAGGGGGACACGGCTAAGGCACACGGACGTGCTTGGTAGCCGTGTGGTATTTGGCAGGATCGACCACGGCCAAGGTACACGGGCGTGCCTGGTGGCCGTGGTACATAAGTCATATTAGACAATGAGGAGGACACACGGGTGTGTCTTATAGTCGTGGGTGGGGCACGGCCTACCCTTACCAGCGTGTATCCCCTAAATTACAGAAAAGTTTTTAAATTTTCATGAAACTTTGTATGTGTTTCATTTTAGTCCCGACTCGGTTTATAAGTATGCTTAGAGTCTCGATGACTCACTTAAGGGACATTATGTGTATGATAGATGAATGATATGCATGAAATGTTATAAATGTTTTCGATCTGTTCGGTAACGCCTTTGACCCTATTCCAGTGACGGTTTCGGGTTAGGGGTGTTACAAATAGTCACAACGGTGTAAATAGGCCTAAGGCTCATTACTCGGCCTAAGTGGGCCCACACACTCGTGTGGCCCATTTAGCCTAGAAAAAGCCACAGTTATACAAACGTCACAGTCCACACAACACTTATCACATCACATACCTTTTATCCGTGTAGGGCCCACTGGCCCACTAGGCCCATTTCGGCCCCAAAGTGGCCCAACACGACTTAAGCCCATGAGAACACTCATGGTGGCCTCAACCATCTTACGCCTATATTCATGGGCTCGGTCCACCACACGTGCGATCACACGCTCGTATGGCATCATTTACCGGTATTTTGGCTTTTTGGCATTTTATCGATCTACAGTCATAGTAGTGTAACCAATACTTTCAGCTTTTCAGCTGCTTATCAAACATAGCATACAATTACACACCTGATCACGTAGAGTACTAAGAATTCCCGTGCACCAGAACCTTGACTCGGTCGGTCAACTGTGATTAGCTGACTCGAACTAGCGTTTGGTGCAGCCATGCTTCCTTGTGTCATTTTTTATCACAATAATTTAAAAGGCCTACATCCACGCATCCAGGGTTTTAATTCACCTAAAACCAAAATTTTTGCTAAAGCCCAGGTTTGAACCTAAGACTTTTCCAACTCCTCTCAGGACCCTTAACCACTTGAGCAGAAATTTAATTGTGTCATTTTCTTGCACAATTAAATACCTATTTACAGTCTCCTTATGGACCCATACTCAAGGCCCAATACTTCTAGGCCCAAATTCGGGGAGTTACAATTTGGATTAGAAGACTACCCAGTCTCATGATGTATTTCAATTATGGTGGATATGCGAAAGAGCTCTCTCGCTCGATCTGCATTAACAAATAATCACTTTCTGCTGGTAAACATTAATTACATTTTCTCTTTGCTTATTTCACTTTGTTTTTTGTTTTCTTTATGCCTTTTTGTTGTCTAATAATGTATCTACTTTTTTTTTCTTTTTTGATTCTGTATTTATTTTGGATGCTTTTTTTCCCTTTTAATGATTAATGCATGATAATTTCGATATTTTTCCTTTTAAAACATTGCGTTTTTAATTTTAAGTCTAAATTCGAAATCCATTGATCTGTTTTTAATTTTAACCCTCTCCTCAGGACAAGACCTTCGGTTGTTGGGGGACTGGCAACACTATTTCATGGTTGTTATTTTGCAGTTTCGACTCTCTACACGTGGTCGATTAAATTGGGCGGGTATTAGGCATTCTGTTTTAGTTGGTTTTGGTTTTTGATTTTAACAATTTGGCATGGATTTGAAGTTAGAGCAGTTCATTAGATAGTGTGAAATAGAAGCACATTGATCATAATAGAAAAAAGTGGAGTTCAAATAGAATCTGTTAATACTGCAAGCTTCTATAGCATGTTGCATTGATGCAAATGTTGAATAGGGCAGAGTAAGAAATGTAGAATTGGATCAATTCCTTTTATTGAAACATATAAAATTACGTAAACAAGACCGGTGTATTAAATCAGCTACCTATCCAGGAGAGAAAACGGTTTTTTGTCAAGTCGTAAGAGTTGTACTTTTTCTTTATTTTGCCTTCTTTTGTTTTGTTTTCTAAGTATTCGTTTCGGGTACTTTAGAAGCTTGCCATAGATTTTTCACTCTTGTTAAAGAATACAAGAGATGTTCATTTTGCTATACTGTTTGCAGGTATTCCTAGAATGTGATTTCCTTATCTGTTCATAATTTGCAAAATTCATGAAGTTGAACCCGAAAAATCAGAAACTTGCAAGAGGTTGTGAAAGATGGGAGCGTTCGGTTCAAAAAATCAGCGGATAAGTTCTTAAAATCGAATTTTAGGTTTCGTGATGGGATCATATTGAACTGGGAAATGTAATCGCTTGAGCATTTGTATCATTTGGGATAGCTTCAGACCGTCATTTTGAAGTACAGCTTTATTATGGTGAAATTTGATATTATTTGGCATCACTTCATGTATCTCGTTCTTTTGTTAAGCCTAATGAAGTTTTTGGTCATTGGCACCGCAAACTTGTTTATTATCATGTTATTGTAAAGGATAAGATAAAATATAAAAATATGTTTTTTATTAAAATTGACTATTAAAATAAAATGTTATTAGAGGATTATCATATAGTATGTTAAACTTATTTTTATATTGGCGATTGTGACTTAAGAGAATATGTGAGGGGCTAGATTAAAGCAAATATATTAGGAATTGAAATATTCTTAATAATAATTTTATATTAAAATTATTATTAAATATTATTAATAATTATATTAATAATGTTATTAAATTATATATTTTATTAAATTATATTTAATAATAATTATGTTAAAATATGATTAAATTATTTATTTTATTTTATTAAAATATATTTAACAATAATCTTATTAAAATTTAATAACAATAATCATCTACCTACAAAAATTATGTTAAGGATACTTTGGTCATTTAAACCTTTTTTCTTATACTATTATAACATCTATTTTATTCAACCAAACACAAGAATTCTATTACAACTCTATTCCATTCCATTCAACCAAACAATTGAATTACTGATTACAGCTCTATTCCATTACAACTTTATTCAATTACAGTCCTATTCCATTACAATGAACTAAATGTACCCTTAGCTTGTATAACTGGTTAAGTTGATGGTAAGGAATAGATAAAGAATAAGTGTCAAGTGATATTATTACCCTTAAATTAAATAATAATATTTTATTATTCTATTATTATTAAATGTTTATATAAATTTTATTTAATTAATATAATTCATAAAAACAATAAAATAATATATAAAATTTTAATATTATGATTAAAAATTATAATTTAGTAATATATAGATAAATATATTTAGTAGTATAATATATTATTTATGAAAATATCATTTATTTCTTAATAACTTTATAAATATTATATTAAAAATAATATTTGAAAATAAATAGTTGTAACATTTTATATTTAATAATAAAACATTATTTAACAATAAATTTAATTTTAAAATTTAAAAATAAATCTAAAAATCATATTTAAAATTATTTTATTATATTTAAATATTTAGAAATATTATTAAAATTCTACCTATAAATGTATAAACTTTTATTTTAATATTACTTTAGCTCTTTTTTTTCTCTGGAGTTCTAGTTCTCTCATTCTTGAATGAACTAACTTAGATTTTTCCAAAGTCTTCCCATTTCTATCTCATCACTATCATAGTTGTTGCCATTGTCATTGTCACCCTCAACCAGTGTCAACCATTGTCGGGGTTTCAGGAAATTTTTTTTCTAACTGGTATAATAACATATTTAGTTCTATTATTTACACATTTTTATTAATTTGATTCTAATTCTAAATAATTCAACAAATTTAACCCTTCACGTTAACTAGTTCTATCAATTTGATTCTCAAACTTCTTAAAAGAGGCATTCCATATTTATAAATTTATAAAACCCAAAAAAGAAAAAAGAACCTCTCTTTTTCGAGTCAATTCCTAATACCAATAAGTTTATCCTAAAACTTTATTTTTTATATTCTAAATATGATATTCTATAACCCTTTAATTAATAAAGTTTTAGCTAAAGAAAATGGAAAACCTTTAAAAAATATTTTAGATTTACTCTTGTTGTTTACTGTATGTCATTTCCTTCAAGGTACATAAAAATAGTCTTCAAGTTGATCCTTGAAATTAGAAATTAAATCCAAAGTTAAAAACTATGACTTTGAAATATCCAATTGTTCAATCAATAATTATATAAGAAAATGTTATGAAAATGTAAATTTTCATAAGAAAAAATGTGAAAGAATTAATTGAATTTCCTTTTCTACATTGATAATGATTTTTTAATTTTATAAATTGATTAAGAGATTATTATGTTTTCTTTTTCTTTTTAATTTTTAAATCAACAACAAGCAATATGTATCACTAATAATTTGATTTAGTGTCAATCATTTACAAAATTAATTTAAAACTAAAATTATGCTAACCGAGTGAAAAAATATTTTTTACACATATTAAATTATTTATATAATTTTATTATATATATATATATATTATATTTTTAACTTTTGTATTTTCTATTTTTTAATGGTTTTAGTTCATTTCTACCATGACTTCTTAAAAATATAAATAAAAATGGTTATGTACCTAATTGGATAATTTCTCCCATAAATAAAATAATTAATAGATGTAGAATGCATTTGTTTTAAAACCTAAAAGCTTTGGTTAGAAAGTTTGAAGACCAAAATGATAGAATTTGTCAATGTGAAGGGTTAAATTTTTGAAATATTTAGAATTAGAATCAAATTGATAGAATATGTAAGTGTTGAGGACTAAATGTGTTATTATACCAGTTAGAAATAAGCTTTTCGTTATCAATTTAACGGAGAGTGACTAAAACAAGAACAAATTCAGACGTTAGTGCCTAAATTAAAATTTTTTAAAGTTGAGTGACCAAAACTGGAATGCAAACATACTTGGGTGACCATTTGTATACTTTACCCTAGATTTTAAAAATTAGGGTAAACTACAACATTAGTCACTAATCTATGGATAAGTTTTCGTTTTTGTCACTTAATTAAAAAAAGTTACAATTTGGTCATTAAACTATTAAAAAATTTTCATTTAAGTCACCGGGCTATTAAAATCAACGTTATATAACTTTATATGTTTGCACTACTTGTACAAATTGAAAGATCTCTTTCCCCTTCTTTTCTACAATTTAGTTTTTTTTCCATTAAATAGTTTTGGATGTCACAAATTTGCGAACTAAAGTTCAAAAAACTTTTTTCTCCAATCTTCGACATTAATCGTTAGATCGATTGGGTAGGGGTGAGCATTTGAACGAATCGAGTGAAAAAAATTTAAAGTTAATCGAGTTGACAAGTCCTATTTTATCATCCTAACTTGATTTGAAATTTTTTGAATCGAGTCTTGTGAAATGAAATTCGAGTCAAGTCGAATCAAGTGAAATTGTTCGAGTTAAATTAAAATCTTGCTACAATATAATTAATTATATGTTAGAGCAAATAAATTTGAAACCATATATATTTGAAAACTTTTTCAAAGAAAAAAAAGATATTTTAGTATGATAAACTTGAATAATTAATTAACTTATTTGCGTCCCTAAAACTTGAACCATATAATTTAAAATTATTATTTAGATACCAATCGTCGAATTATCGCTTGAAATTCACTAGCGGAACTTAAAAAAAAACTTAATAACTCAATAACAAATAAAAACTTTTAAATAGCTCAAAATTTAAATAAAAATTTTAAATAGTTAAATAACGAAATTATAATTTCTAAATTATGTGACTAAAATTAAAATTCATGAGGATGCGTATATGGTTTTAGAATAATTTTAACTAGATGAGTGAAGAATAAATGAATGGGGATGCAATGCTCAGCTCTCAATTATTGAATATTCTAGTAGAAATGTCAAAAAATTAGTAAACGTCATTTCAGACAAGTGGGATCCATATTGAGCTGCATCATTAATATAAAATTCACATACATAAGAGAATATGACATCATTAGATAAAATAAATAAACGGAAATTAGAGCCTTAGAATATTATATTCCTTTAACTTTGATTGCTTCACCTACAATCAAACGAAATTTCAAGTACTTGGGGTTTAATCCAAATTCCAAGAGCAGATCTTTGGAATATGAGGAGAATCTTTTGTATGAGCAGATTTAATACAATGGATTTGCTTATCCTTTCCTCAACAAGTTCCTGCTTTACAGGTCTCAATAATGGAAAGCAGAGACCTTAATAACTCTGGGCCCATGAAGAATTGGCTTCTTAGGTGGCTTCATCATGACGTCTATGAACTTCATTGCTTCCTTCTTTGTTTACCCCATAATGCCCAAGAGGACCTTTCACAAGTATTAAATTCTATCTAATTGTTGGAATTTGGGATCTCTTCCAGGTTTTAAGATGCAATTGAATGATTTAAATTTAGATAAAAGTATTATAAAGTTGTTTGCACGACAAGTTAGATTTTATTTTAATTTTATTATTTAAAAATAAATAAATTAATCCTTTTATATTAGATAAAAAATCAAAATTTTTTATTAAATTTTTTATTTATTTTTACTATTAAAAATTATCTTTATACATCAACGCTAGCTACACTTGAACCATCATTCCATCAACTATATAAGTTTTTAATTGTATAAATGAACGAAATTTTTAACGAAATATTTAATTTACTCATTAATGTAATGTACATGAACTAATTCACCCATATTTTAAGTAAAAGAGCAAAATATAATCTACCTTAATACATGATCTTACATAATACTTTTACCCTAAATTTAATTAAAATTTAAATCTATTGAATATTTCATTTTAAAAAGGTGAATGTGAAGCTAAAAGATTTTGTAAGCTGGCACCTAAATTCAAGGTTGAAACTTTGTGATGCTTGTTCTTTTCCCCAATTTAAATATATTAAAAAATATTATATGAATAGATAGATGATGAATTTTGTTTTAAAAGTACTGTTGGAGATTTTTTCCCCTTTTGTTCCTTTTAACAGCTTGTCTACAAAAATAATGGTAATGTATATGACTTGATAATGTGGTCCAGGCAAAAAAACTTATATGGTTCATATTTGTATACATTTGATATAATCTAATTATTAGTTATATATTATAGGTGGGTAAGAGTTGCAGTTCATTCTTTTTTCTATGGTCCCAATATCATTGAAAATGGATATACGAGTCACTTTTGAAATGGTTGTAATTTATTGGATATTCAATACCTTAAAATAATCCATAAGTTTTTATACTCTTTACAAAAGTCAAATTTAGTTATTCTAATTTCTTTTAGAAATTTATTCTCACATTTTTAGATATTAAAATTCATTAACATTGTTATTTTTTAAATTGATTGATATGACATTTTAAAATAAAAAAATAGTTAGAGTACAACCATGATCACTTTAAAATAGGGTTTATCTTATTTTTATCACTCAAAAATTTTTCTCAATTTAATCATTCTAAATAAAAAATTGTGCATGTGACACTCCAAACCCGGCCGAGATGGTCTGACCCAAATTTCGAACGACACATTAGCCATCGTAGTGTCTCTAAAAAACTACCACAAATAACACCAACCATCCATACTCGCCATACGTATACAGAATATTTCATACAAGCATTTAGTCCCAAGAGCATGCTTTTTTAAATCAAACAAAGATGTACCTGAATTTCGGCAAGCTCTACTAGTTGCAAAATGTCTAGTTAGTTCTTATAGGCAGTATCATATAATTCAAACAACAATTTCAATCAAACAAGCAAACACGGAGATAAAAAACTCCCAAAAATTAAACAGACCAAAAAGTCCAATTACACCATTTAAAAAAGAATTATTTTTAAATTGTCTAAAATTATCTGAGTACCATTCTAAGTCTCTAGCTCGGGTATGTCCTACATTGCCGTCCTGGGGTTTTATAAGCTCAGCACACATACTGTACAGAGAAAGCTTGTTTGAAGGATTACTAAATTGCTACCCTCCTCGCTATCCCACACACTACTTATCCGAAAGGGGAAAGAAAGTAAAGAGATGAACTTGGGAAAGCTCAGTGAATATACATGTAAACCACACTAGAAAACATAACAATAATCCACATACCAAACAACCCCATATAAATAGTGTAACAACCCATTTTCAGTGAAATTAGAACAGTGGTTTCGGGACCACAAATCCAAGCTAGAAAAAAAATTATTTTAATATTATTGCATGGTCTGTATTATGATAGGAATGTTATATGAAAATTTTGATCAGAAAATTTTATCGATTATGTGCTTAATATGGAAAGGACCAAATTGCATAGAATGAAAAAGTTGAGTTCTAATAGCTATAAGTATCAAATAGCTATGAAATTCAAAACTTGAGGTCCTTATATGGTAATTAGACTATTAAATAAAAGTTAGTAGATATTTTTGGTGATTCATCCATGGAAAATTAGAAAAGAAAAGGATGAAATTGGAAAGTTGAAAATTTAAAGATGATAAATAAAATAAATATCAAATAACATCATTTTATATCTTCTTCTCCAAAATTTACATGGAAACCCTAGAGAGAGAAAGGAAACTAATCAAGCTTAATTAGGTATGAATTCTTGTCCTGCTTTTAGTAATTTTATATTTTGAAATCTAATAACTTAATCTATCTATTTTGGGGATTAATTTGAAAAGATATCAAAGTATATAAAATTTTCCATGGATGAATATGCTGAAATATTGAAATTTATGGTAGAAAATGAAAGGTTGTTGATAGATAAACAACTTTTGTAAAGTGAATTTTCATGAAATTGTGATTTAGGGACTAAATTGTAAAGATGTTAAATTCATGAAAAATTTCTGATTTTATGAAATATATGTGCTGTAAATATTATATGTAAAAATCGTTTAGGCTTGGAATAAGGATTAAATTGCATGAATTTTATTTTCCGAGTCTAGGGACGAAATTATCATTTATGAAAAGCATAGGGGCAAAATGGTAATTTTTCCTAGGGAGTGAATTGAATGTAAATGAGAATGAAATGGATTAAATTGATGTTAAATTCATTTATATAGATCCGGAAAGACCTAATACTGAGTTGGATCGAGGAACACAAAAAGTTTCGGATTAGTAGATTCTCATATATGAATAAGTATCGAGGTAAGTTTGTGTAACTTAATTGTGCAATTATATATTTAGATTGATTTGTATATGAATTATGTATTGGCCATGTATATGAAAATTGATTACATGTTTGGAAAATACCCGATAAATGTTAAATCCTGTATGAATGAATGAAATTCGATTGGATACAAGATTCTTTTCCGAAATGATGGTGATCCTGCATATTTTGCAGACATACCGTAGCTCAAAAGAGTCACGTTATAAACCCTCTCAAGCTTCCCGTATATGGTTCTTACGAGCTTCCCGATTGGTTGTGACCCTACATGTGTTGTCGGCGCACCGCAACTTTTTGTGAGCGTCCCGTTATATGGCTCTTTGTGAGCTTCCCGATTAATGGCTCTTTGTGAGCTTCCCGTTAGTGCTCGCTTGAACTTCCTGTTAAATTTCTATCCGGTGTTTCCTGATTAAATGCTTTTTGGAGCTATCCGTTATAGGCTTTTTGTAAGCTTCCTCATACCGTGCTTGAGAGAGAGCTTTCTGTTTAAGTGCTCATAATAGTACTCTCAGATATGAATTGACGGATTTATAGTATTGTACACTTCAAGTGTATTATCCAAGTATCCATCGAGATTTCAAATGATTCAACGGGTTAAATTTTGACATGAGAACATATAAACCAAGATGAATCAATACTCGTATATACATGAATTACATGAGGCTAGATATTTATATTTGATGAGCTTATCCTTAATATTGATATTTACATGAAATAAGTGACTAACATATTTGTTGAAGTTGTGTTAGGCAAATGGCCATATAGTTTTGGATACATGTTTGTATGCTTACTTTAAATGAATATGATTGGTAAGTAAATTTCTATTAAATGAACTTACTAAGCATTAAATGCTTACTAGGTTTTATTTCCTCTGTTTTATAGTGTTTGGAAGGTCGTAAAGGTTGGAGATTGGTCGGAGCATCATCACATTATCCATCAGTTCGTTTTGGTATAAATAGTAAACTTATTTTGATATAATGGCATGTATAGGTTAACTTTGCCAATGTTTGGCGTGTAAATGGATGTTTGTAATCTAGCCATTGGAATGATTAGTGATGGTATGTTTTGGTATATTATTATAAGGTTATATCATGCTTAATATATATATATATATATATATATAATGGTATGGTTAGATTGAGTTAGGGTAAAATATATGTTTTTACTAAAAGGTAAGTTTGCATATATGAATGTATGTGATGTTATATTATGCATGTTAATTATGTTTGCTTGGTTTAATGCTTGGAATTGGTTGGTGATGTGTCTCTAACTAACTACGATCACAATAAAGGCAAACACACCCATCGTTTAATAGTATAGTTATGGTAAGATCGAAAATATCGTATCCACAAGGACCAAGAGTACTAGTAATTACTATCTTCTTATTATCTATCCTAAAATTTGGAATGATTTCTTTTTAAACTAAAATTAATTAAAAGCACGACAGAGAATGAATTGGGAAAATACTTTTAGATAACTTTATGAAAGAGGCAATACCCAAGGAAGAATCCACCTAGACTTCACTTATTACTTCTGATTCATACGATTTATTCACTTGACTTAATCCGTAGAAATCCCTGATTTATGTTAATATCTCTTTCAAGACTAAAAACAATTAACTCTAGGTTGATTAATTGAAATCTCTTTCTAATTAAAACCCCTATTGTCGCATTAACTCGATCTATGGATTCCCTTATTAGATTTGACTCTAATCCGATAGATTTACGTCATCCTATATCTAGGATTGCATTCAAATCCGCTTAATTGTGTTGATCTACTCTTAAACAGGGACTTTTGCTCCTCTGAATAAGCACATTCGACTTGAATCAATAACCTGAATTATCAAAACAAATAATAACTCACAATTAAGAATAATAACAAGTATTTATCTTATAAATCAAATAGTAATAAGATATATCTTAGGTTTCATCCCCTTAGGTATTTAAGGGATTTAATTCATACTGATAGAGGAAAACATCTTAAAATAAGGAAAACTACAAAACATAAGAAAACCCAAAAACTTCAAGAGAAATTGATAGGAGATCCTTCTTCCAAGCTGCTCCCAATGACTGTCTTCGAGTATTTTCTACCTTCTACTCCGTGTGTCTTCTTTAGGTTCTCCCCTAGGGTGTTTATATAAGCTTTGGAGCACCTTTTTTGGCCCACAAGTGGTCTTTTCCGAAGAGAATTAGACTTGGTTTCAGCAGGGACACGCCTGTGTGACACGCTCGTGTACGATAGCTTAGGCCGTGTTCGATTTTGCTCGGAACACATGGCCGTGTGGTCTGCCCGTGTGCTATAGTCCCAGCCGTGTTCGATTCTGCTCGTCACACGGCCGTATGGTCTGCTCGAGTGTGATAGTCCATGTCCTGTTGATTTCTGAGGTAGGCTCATTTTGTCCCTTTTTGGCCCATTTCTCGTTCCTTTCGACTCCCTAAGCTCTTCTGAGTGTAAAACATGAAATTAAGATATTATGAGCATCGAATTCATTAAATCTAATAAAAATTCATCCAAAAATAAGCCAAGCATGGGGTCAAAATATGTATAAATTATGGTTTATCAAATATCCCCACACTTAAACATTTGCTTGTCCTCAAGCAAAATTCTCAACTCAAAATTAAAATTAACTTCCTTAATTCATAATTCTTATCAATAATGTTTCATCATTATTCACAGATAATTCATACATTGATAATTTAACTAAAAGAGTCCTAAAGATTCAAACAATTTAAGTCACAAATTTTTATAGCACAAAAACATAGGTGTTTCCTCTTACTTAAATAATCACTTTTAATTCAAAACCGACAAGAATTGACATCCTCACTAAAGATTCACTCAAATCACTCAAAGTGTTTAAGGTTCAAGATTAAGCACTCAAAAGTCAAACATGAAAAGTTATTACCATAGGCTTGCATGAAAATCAAGTCTCCACCACTATAAAATGAGATGATACACTAATCAAAAGGTCTTTAAAAAGGTTGTAATGGGGCTTGGGTTAAAGGTGTGGATAAAGACTGAAAAAAGAAGGTTAAAATTGAGATTGAATTGACAGTTTACCTAACTAGAAAAATAAACTAATACTGAATAATTACATCAATTGATAACACGAGCTTCTTATCAAAATGTGAAATAAACTGCTTAAGCTCAAATAACATAGAGCTAATATTTCCACCTTTTTTTAAGAACAATAATAAGAAAAAAAATTTTAACAATGAAATATAAAACATAGTTAGGCAACTGATCAAATCAAATCTCGACAAAAATGGGTTAATACAATAGGGAAAATTCTTAATGAATTAAAAAATAATGAGTTTTGGGTTGATATTAAAGGTAAATCAAGAAATGGTTTATTAGGATCAAAATGGTTCACTAGGGGTTAATTATGAAGGTAGGCTTTTTTGGGGTAAGTGGGTTAAAACCTAGGTGCCTTTATCATCTCAGTATATCAAATCAAGGGTGTGGTCTCGACATGCATAATCGAAGCAAGTTCTAGAATAACAAATCAATATTGACACGCTCATAACCAATAAAGTGAACAAGAAAAATATATGTTCTAAAAGGCTCAAAATCTCACACAAATTATGGTTTTTGATGTCAACCTTGCAAATTTCAAACTTCAAAGTAATATTTAAATTTAGGGAAACAACCTAACAAATTTTTAATTCTGAAAATAGACTTATCATGCTTGATTCTCTAATGTCTTAAAGTTTAAACCATCAATGCACAATTACCTATGACTTAATCCAAAACATATCAATAAAAATCATAAGTCAATAGAAATTTTATTCTAATTAGTAATATTAGAAAATTTACTTAAGAACAAGACATAATTCAAGGGTTTTCTAATAATACTATAATTAACCTTCCCACACTTAAGATGTACATTGTCCTCAATGTACAAAGATAGATAATGACAATATAGTAAGAAAATCATAAGATAGGGAGAGAAGTGAAACTTCCTGAATTTTGGATGGAATCCGTGAAAATAAGCCTGATGAACTTAGGCAGCGGTGAAGGTGGGGAGGATACTCTGGTAGCACCTTGAGCCTTTTGGAATTGAGTCAATGAAGTAGTCGGCATGAACTTATGAGGAACTTGTGGTATATCTGCTGTAAAGTGGTCGCATGGAAGAAAACCGCACAGGATCCTTCCGCTTTTTCGAAGCGGGGATGGCAGCCTTGGTCTTGCCTCGAGTATTAGTCATTGTGTACCTAAAAACGATTTGCAATAAATAATTCAAGCATCACCATAAGTAATATCGAAATAGTCCTAAAGAAAAGGATATTCCTAATATAGTGAATTTAAAAGTTAAGCAAAAAACAGTATTTTTAAATTAACGATACAACATATGGTACCCTAAGCTAAATCTAAGTGGAAGGAATAATAAGAACAAAATAATAAAGAAAATAAAAATAAATAATTGAAAATAAATATGAATTCAAAATAAAAGAGAAAAAGAGTAACCAACGGGGGCAAGGATGGTGGCTGGTGTGGTAGCGGTGTAAAGAAAGAATAAGAGAAAGGGGAAAGGGGAGGGAGAGAGAAAGAGGAAAAGAAAAGGAAAGGGAAGGGGAAGAGTTTCGGTTTGAGGGAGAAAGAAAAAAAAGGAAGGAGGGAGGAGGTTTGGTTGGTGGTGGCCTAGAGGTGGGAAGGGGGAAAGCTGCGGTGGCTAGGGTTGGGGGAAATTTGGGGAGAAGGTGAACAGTAGAATGGTTTAAATAGGGATTGGGGCACACAGTCGTAGCCCACGCCCGTGTGCCCTGTGTTTAGCCCATGTGTTCTGTAAATGTTGGTTTAGGCGATGTCTGAGTCTTGGCCCACGCCCGTGTTCCTTGGGTGTGTTGGCTCACACGGCCGAAGCGCCCAGCCGTGTGATGCTTTGTTCGTTTCTCCTACGCCTGTAGAGGTTCCCATGCCCATGTTAATTAATCAGTATCGACCACGACCTTTAGGCACGGGCGTGTCGCACGCCTGTGTGACTTACTCAATTTCATCCAAGGCTTTTGGGCTCAGGCGTGTTGCACGCTCGCGTCATTCACTCAGTATTGCCCATGGTCTTAAGGCATGCCCGTGTGGATTTATCGCTTCCCATGTTCTTTAGTCAATGTCGACTACGGCCGCATCGCACGGCCGTGGCATTTTGTCGCAGCCCGTGTTTTGGGGGTAGTTTTTGTCCTGTTCCCACATGACCTCCGCCATGTCGATGTACTTACTCGTGGTGTCCATACGACCACGGCCACGCCCGTGTGTAAGGCCGTGTGGGTAGGGAAACCTGCACTTTATTAATTTGGTTAGTTTTTAGTTAGGTGCTAAAAATTAAAAATATGGACATTAATGGGGTTAGCGCTCGGGTTGCCTCCGAGAAGTGCTTATTTAGAGTCTAAGCTCGACTCACCTTTCATTCGTATAATCATGGTGGTTCGAGGAGTTGAAATTCCTCATTCTTGCTATCAATTTTGTTAAAATAAGGTTTTAGATGAGTACCGTTTACCTTGAAGGTACCAAATTTGGGATGAGTTACCTTGACTGTATCGTATGGGAAAACAATGAGTACCGTGAAAGGGGTTGTTCCATTAGGTTCAGAAGTGGCAATACAAAGGTTTGCATTATCCATTAGAACTCGATCTCCAACCTTAATTTGGCTCGTTTTGATTTTAGGCTCGTCCTAGAGTCGCTTTGGTTCATCGTGTACTTTCAATTTCTTATTAAACTGTGTTTGCCATTCATCTAGTTCCTCGATCTAGAATCTTCGTTCCTCATGAAAAGTTATGTTCTCAATATGAGAGATAGACCATGGCTCTATCATATTTTCCCGAGGGATTTCCTGCAAAGAAGATTGAACATTAAGTTCACTTACATTAACAGGACTTGTATCATCTTGATCACTAGATATTCTAACAGATTCACGTGCTTGGAGTTTAATCATGTCATCACCTACATGAAGTATTAATTCCCCTGTATCAACATCAATAATGGTCCTAGCAGTTGTTAAAAAGGGTCGTCCTAAAATTAAGGGAATGTCACTATCTTCATCCATGTCTAAAACAACAAAGTCTATTGGGAATATGAATTTATCAATTTTGACTAGCACATCTTCAATTATACCCCTAGGAAATCTAATGGTTTTATCAGCCAATTGAATGCTCATCCTAGTTTGTTTGGGTTTCCCAAGACCTAGTTGTTTAAACATTTTATAAGGCATAACATTGATACTTGCCCTAAATCAGCTAAGGCATTATTAATGATAAACCACCAATTAAGTAATTTTAAAACTCCCGGATCTTTTAATTTGCGGGTAGTTTATTCTGTAAAATTGCTGAGCAAACTGCATTTAACTCCACATGCGATGCATCGTCTAACTTTCGTTTGTTTGCCAAAAGCTCTTTTAAAAATTTTACTGAATTGGGCATCTGCGAAATAGCTTCAATAAACGGTAAGTTAATATGTAATTTCTTTAAAATTTTAAGAAATTTACCGAATTGTTCATCTGTGCAGTCTTTCTTCGTCGCATTGGGGTATGGCACACGAGGTTTGTACTCTGTCCTTACCAGTTTTGGTTTATTATGGCTTTTCTCAGCTTTACCTTTATCTACCACATTTTCTTGCCTCGGTTTTGGTTCGTCTAACCTTTCACTATCGTGAGCAGTAATGGCATGAAGTTGCTCTTTTGGGTTAATTTCAGTGTTGCTTGCTTGCCAAGCTACCTTGTGGTCGTTCTGAGATCAACTTGGCAAGCTAACCTATTTGGTTCTTGAGCCCTTGAATCGACCCTTGCTGATTTTTGAGTGCTATTTCAGTGTTTTGAAAATGGGTTTCTAACACCGAGATGAATTTTGTTAGCATCTCCTCAAGGTTCGGCTTCTTCTCTTGTGGGTAGGGTTGTTGTTGAAAGCCTAGAGGGGGCTGTTGTTTCTGATTTCCTTGACCGCCCCATGAGAAGTTTGGGTGGTTCCTCTAACCTGGATTGTAAGTGTTATTATAGGGATTATTCTGAGGTCTAGAATTATTACCCATATAGTTCATCTGTTCGCTTTCTATGCCAGGGTTGTAGGGTGGATATTTTGTATTGTTCATTCCTTTTCTGTTCGTATCGCACTGCATCACTGGATGTACCTGCGAAGAACCACACAAACCATCAATATTTTTATTTAAAAGTTCTACCTGGTTTGATAACATGGTGACTGCGTCGAGGTTGAAAACACGAGTGACTTTTATCGGTTTTGTTTTCATGACTTGCCACTGATAGTTATTCAGTGAAATATCCTGTATAAACTCATAAGACGCTTCAAGGGTTTTGTTATTTAGTGTACCACCGACGGCTGCATCAATCAATTTCCTAGTTGAGGGGTTCACACCATTGTAAAATGTTTGAACCTGTAGCCATAATGGTAACCCATGGTGAGGGCATCTTCTTAGTATATCCTTGTATCTCTCCCATGCATCGTAAAGTGTTTCTAAATCTATCTACACAAAAGAAGAGATATCATTCCTCAACTTAGCCGTTTTAGCTGGCATAAAATATTTAAGTAAAAAATTTTCAGTCATTTGTTTCCATGTAGTGATTGATCCTCATGGTAACGAGTTCAACCACTATTTAGCTTTGTTCCTCAACGAGAAGGAAACAATCAAGGCAAATGGCATCATCGAAACGCCATTAATCTTGAAAGTATCACGAGTTTTAGAAAATTTGCCAAGTGATTGTTTGGATCTTCGTCCTACAAACCATCAAATTGAAAAAACCATGGAATCATCTGAATAGTGTTAGGTTTCAGTTCAAAATTATTTGCAGCAATAGCAGTTTAACAATACTTGATTTAGCCCCAATTAAATTAGGCTTAGCATAATCATACATAGTTCTAGGAGCAAGATTTTGATTCATTGGATTTGCGGCAACCACAGGAGGTAGAGGATTATTATCAGCCATCTCCTCGGTAGTATTAGTATCGTCCTCTTGCTCTTCCTCTATATACTGTAGGCTTCGCCTTATTTCCCTACGATATTTGCGAGTGGTACTTTCTATTTCACTATAAAAAAGTAATGGTCCTGACAGGTTTCTTCTAGTCATAAACTAAAAAAAATACCTGCCAAAAGCAAGGAAAAAGCAAAATTAGAAAAGTAAAAATAAATTGCAATAAAATGGCTAAAGTAATAAAATTTAGTGTTCCTAATATCTTAGTCCCCGGCAACGGCGTCAAAAACTTGATGTGTCTCTAACTAACTACGATCACAATAAAGGCAAGCGCACCTATCGTTTAATAGTATAGTTATGGTAAGACCAGAAATATCGTATCCATAAGGACCAAGAGTACTAGTAATTACTATCTTCTTATTATCTATCCTAAAAATTGGAGTGATTTCTTTTTAAACTAAAATTAATTAAAAGCACAACAGAGAATGAATTGGGAAAATACTTTTAGACAACTTTATGAAAGAGGCAATACTCAAGGAAGAATCCACTTAGACTTCACTTATTACTTCTGATTCATATGATTTATTCACTTGACTTAATCTGTAGAAATCCCTAATTTATGTTAATATCTCTTTCAAGACTAAAAACAACTAACTCTAGGTTGATTAATTGAAATCTCTTTCTAATTAAAACCCCTATTGTCGCATTAACTTGATCTATGGATTCTCTTATTAGATTTGACTCTAATCCGGCAGATTTACGTCGTCCTATATCTAGGATTGCATTCAACTCCGCTTAATTGTGTTGATCTACTCTTAAACAGGGACTTTTGCTCCTCTGAATAAGCACATTCGACTTGAATCAATAACCTGAATTATCAAAACAAGAATAATAACTCACAATTAAGAATAAGAACAAGTATTTATCTTATAAATCAAATAGTAATAAGATCCATCTTAGGTTTCATCCCCTTAGGTATTTAAGGGATTTAGTTCATACTGATAGAGGAAAACATCTTAAAATAAGGAAAACTACAAAACATAAGAAAACCCAAAAACTTCAAGAGAAATTGATAGGAGATCTTCAGTCTTGATGGAGATCCTTCTTCCAAGCTACTTCCAATGGCTGTCTTCGAGTATTTTCTGCCTTCTACTCTGTGTGTCTTCTTTAGGTTCTCCTCTAGGGTGTTTATATAGGCTTTAGAGCACCTTTTTTGGCCCACAAGTGGTCTTTTCCGAATAAAATTAGACTTGGGTTCAATAGGGACACGCTGCAGGACACGCCTGCCTAGCTTAGGTCGATAGCTTAGGCTGTGTTCGATTTTGCTCGTAACCCACAGCCATGTGGTCTGCCCGTGTGTTATAGTCCAAGTAGTGTTTGATTCTGCTCGTCATACACGACCATGTGGTCTGACCGTGTGTGATAGTCCAGGTCGAGGTAGGCCCATTTTGTCCCTTTTTGGCCCATTTCTCGTTCCTTTCGACTCCCTAAGGTCTCCTGAGTGTAAAACATGAAATTAAGGGATTAGGAGCATCGAATTCATCAAATCTAATAAAAATTCATCCAAAAATAAGCTAAGCATAATGTCAAAATATGTATACATTATGGTTTATCAGTTGGTATATATGTACAAGTGTTGTTGTAGGTTAATGGAAAAAAATTTGGGTGAGAAATAAAGCTAGGAAATGGCTTTATTTTTTCCACACGGGTAGACACAAGGGCGTCTGTCTTGACCGTGTGTGACACACGGCCTGGCACATGGGCATATGGTTTGGCCGTGTGTCCCCTGCATTTTAAAATTGAGAAAGAATGCTTAGAATTAGACATATGAGCAGAGACACGGCGTGACTCAGATGTGTATGACACATGGCCTAGAACACGGGCGTGTCTTGGCCGTGTGAATCCTTCACCTAATTTTTGAAAATTAAATTAACCACACAGCCTAGCACATGGGCGTGTGGCAGGCCGCGTGGCACAAGTCAGAGAGTTACACGGTAAGGACACGGGTTAGGACACGGCCATGTGTCTCACATCGAATGCCCACATGGCCTAAGACATGGGCATGTCACCTAGCCGTGTGAGCCACACGGCCTACTCACACAGACGTGTGGCCCCTGTATATAAGAAAAATTTTGAACTTTTACGAAAAATTCTCTGAGATTCCGATTTAGTCCCAACTTGTTTCTAATGCTTAAATTGGGCCTCAAAGGTCCATTCAAGAGACAGTATGATTATTTTCATATATGAATAGTAAATGACATGAATTATTTGTAATTGTTCTGTAAATTTTGGTAATGCTCTATAACCCTGTTTTAACGACGGATACTGGTTAGGGGTGTTACAAACAAATCATATATAACAATTTGCATATAGGTGGTTAGCATTCAATCAGTTCACATATCATCAATTCACATATAACAAAACCAGTTCAATTTAGTGATATAATGACAATTCGTGAAAAGGAAACATAATCAAATGTTATACTCATTGGATAAATGAATATCCCAAAACACACCCTAAGACTCATAGAGTCACTCGAATTGCCATATAACTATAGCACGAATGCTCACACTCTCCAAAAAAACACACCCTTACGATCTCCGGTGAATGGAAGATTGCTTGACATTCCCTTATTTCTCCATCGAATCACTAGTTCACAATGCCCTATCACACTATATGGGTGAGCACTCACAATCCTTTGGCATGCCATCTATATCCAATAGTTTCAAAAATTCATAATGCCAACATATCACAGTATTACACATTTACAGATCACGTCATTTTAGACTGACAATTTTAATGAGCTTGCAGTACCACAACATGTCATAATATAGTTTACAAAGGATTAAGCTCGCATATACAAAACATCAAGTATAAAATAACAGGGTTCGCATATGACATATGTTCACATGCAATGTGGGTATAGGTTCACAAACGACATGGTAAACCTCACATATCACATGGGTTCATAGTTTACTTTTAAATGTTCGCACATAGCATATATACATTTATACACATTAGATAATACAAAACCCTTTTAATGCAAAGTTATATATTATTTATAATAAAACCTGCGTATGCATTCATTGTATATAGCAGTACCCTTTTACATCATGATTATATATTATATAAATTAAGTCCCATAAACAGCTATATAATATATATAACAGTACACATATTTATATTATATAACAAGTTTTAGACGCCTATACATAGAGTATATATTTAACCTAACCCTGGACGCATATATACATTTATTTTAAGGTTCGCATAACATGTAAAAACACACGCTTACAGAATCATGCTAAGGGTTCGCACAATGCGTATAAGAGGTTCGCACATGCATATGTTTAATTCATAACATGAAGATAGAGTTTGCACGTCTTACTTGGCTTCTAGTAGAGTGCGATCTCGTTTTCAAGTGCAATATGCAGAGTACTCACCTTAGTTTACCACAACGTCGACTATGTGACCTTCTCCTTGCCTTTATCTCTGCTAGTCGATGCTCTTCCAAAATTCTCAGCTTCGCATGAACAATTACACATCACATAATTGTTTAAAATAATTTAATTCATTCTTCGTTCAACAGCAATCCCCTATTTACGTTAACTATGACGGATTCTCACTATACTATTACTTGACTTTATTTCTCTAATTTTTTGACCCTCCTAACTTACATATATTTACAAATCTAAACTATCAATTAGAGGTATACCCACTAAATCCTATTCTTTCAAAATAACCATTGTTCATCATCTTCTTCAAGAGCAAAACCCTTCTATTTATAAGTTTTCTTAAAAACTTTGCTAAACAGGATCGTAACCCTTTTAATTTTTTTATTAAAGCTCTTTGAAAATCATTTTAGAAAATATTTCATAGATTTTTCATCTTCGATCCATAATTTTCATGAAGCCAAACTGTCATTTCTCATGCGCACAACTCCACATTCAACCGAACTGTATGTAGAGAACTATTCTCTAATGGGACACATGTGGAAAGAACATCCTACGCTTTTACTTACATTTTTTTTTTTGAAACTATTTTGGGATGCTGCAATAGTCAGAGCCGTCCCTGAATTTTCTTTGGCCCTGGGCGAACTGAAAAAAATGGGCCTCTAACGCACTTCTTCTTTGGGCCCTAATTTTTTTTAAAAAAGGGCCCCTAACGCACTTCTTCTTTGGGCCCTGAATTTTTTTTAAAAATGGGCTCATAACGCACTTCTTTTCTTCAAAAAATGGGCCCCGAACCAAATTTTTTTAATAAAATTTAATAATTTTTTTGTTGGGCCTGGGTGGGCCCCACTGCCTTGGTGTGGCCACAACAATAGTAGCTTCTTGAGGAGTCCTTCAAATTTAAGATTTTCATGTTTTCTTGTTTTGCTAGAACTTTAATGTATCGTCTTGATTATTATTATTATTATTTTGCTAGAACTTAATTTATTGTGTTGGTTTTATTATCATATTTATAAAAGAAACAATGATTCATAATTTTTACTCTTTTCTTTAATATTATGCATATCCATTTAACTCTTTGGGGTTTAGGTTGTTTCTTCTAACAATGTTTTTAAAGTTAAAATCAAGACTAATCATTTATTTTTTTTTTATTTTTCATGACCTTTAGCGGCGTTTTTTGGAAAAGCGCCGCTAAAAGCCATGACCTTTAGCGGCGTTTCTGGCAAAAGTGCCGCTAAAAGCCATGACCTTTATGGCATTTTTGGAAAAGCGCCATTAAAAGTCATGACTTTTAGCGGCGTTTTTTTCTCATAAACACCGCTAAAGTTGCGGCGTTTATTTTAGCAGCATTTTTTGCGGCTCTTTTAAAAGCGCTACAAATACTATTAGTGGCGCTTATAAGCACCGCTAAAGGCCTAAAAAAACGCCGCTAAAAGTCTGTTTTGCTGTAGTGATCCCGAATCTAGGATCCACTCAGACGTGAGCTTGGAGTTATCGTTCGTTGGCACTAACAAGAAATCATCATCGCTTTCATTGGCAAAATTAGCACCAGCTACATCTTCCTCGTTACTCTCAACAGCTCTTTTATTTCATAGTTTATAACAATCTGCTTTGACGTGACCTAACTTTTACAATAGCGACACATTTTGTCTCGTTTCTTTGATGCTACCAAAACAGAAGCTTGCTTATCTGCCTTGCTATCCAAACCAAACCCATTGTCGAGTTTGTCTCTACTCAACAAATGACCATTCACATCTTCGAACGAGAGTTTGTCTCTGTCATAAATCAGGGTCTCCCTGAAAGACTTGTATGAAGGGGGTAAAGAGTACAATAATAGCATATCCTGATCTTCATCGTCAATATGAACCTCAACATTCTTTAAATCATTTAAAAGAGTAATGAATTGACTGATGTGATCTCTAAGAAGCTCACCTTTGTTCATGCGAAACGTAAATAGACATTGTTTCAACACTAAACGGTTAGCTAGAGACTTAGTCGCATAAAGAGTTTCTAACCTTTTCCACAAGGCGGATGAGGTTTTCTCTTGTTAGTGTCAACGAGCGATAACTCCAAGCTCACGTCTGAGTGGATCCTAGATTCGAGATGTTCTTTCCAACTGTGTCCCATTAGAGAATGGTTCTCTACATACAGTTCGGTTGATGGTGGAGTTGTGCGCATGAGAAATGACAAGTGAGGTTTTCTCCATCAATACCTCCTGCAATACCGTATTCACGAGGCACAATTGGATTGCGGTCAAGGCCTTTTCATCAAGCTCTTCCCATTCTGTTTGATTTAGATTCTCAGGCTTTTTCCCGGTAACAACCTTTTTCAAGCTAGTTTGAACTAGAATTTCCATCATCCGAACTTGCGACAGATTGAAATTTGTCTCACCATTGAACTTCTCAATTTCAAACCTTGTTGTTGCCATCTCTGAATGGGCTGATCTATAAAATTGAACTAGCTCTGATACCACTTATTAGGATCGTGCCGATTAAGCAACGAACAAGTAAAAATAGCAGAAGATATTGAGAAATTGAACACACAAATTTAACGTGGAAAAACTCCTCCAAAGAGGATAAAAAACCATGGGCAAAGATAATTTTATTATAGTGGCAAAAGAACGAAGAGTACAAAAGATGGAGATAAAAACTAAACCCTAAAAACCCGAAAATAAAGAACCCTCAAAACGTAAACACAAAATTCTCTAAATGTGTTATGAGTTCTAATCTCTAATGGGTGTGTATTTCTAAGGTTGTAAGAGAACCTATTTATAGGCTAAATTGTCAAGTCAAACAAATTATGCTAATAAATGCTAAATATATTATACTAATAAATACTAAATCTTCTAGAAAGAAAATATATTTTGTTTAACTTGACTTGCAAGCAATCTCTTAGGATTTAGGTCACACAACTCTAACACAAACATATATAAAAATAAATTTTATTTATAATTATTATCTAAATTGTAGATACTTTAGCCAAAATCATTTAATGCGGATTTGATATGAAAATAGATTGTTTACCTTCGATCTTGCTATCCTCCATGACTCCCGAATGGTTCGCTCAAAATCGAACCAAAGCTTAAGAGAACAAATGATGTTTTATTATGATAATTTAAAGAAAAAAAATGGTGCTTGGTTGCTCAGAAAATGCAATGCACAAGAAAATTTTGAAAGAAAGTTAACTACCAGTTGTAACAACTTTTGAAATGAAGAAAGTGTGAAAAGAGAGACAATTATAATACAAAAAAGGAAATTAAAACGAGAGTAAGAAAATGAGCAGTGTTAGCTTATATAGCCAAATTCATTTATAAAGTTGGTTTATTTATCCTATAGATCCCTCATAACTCTACCATTATTTTAATAAATCCCCCACTAACCATTAGTCCTAATTTTCCTATTTAAGTTCTCCACTTTAGCTTCTATTCCTATTTAGTGCTAATTACTAATGTGTTTTCTATTTACTCTATTTTTAATCTATAATTTAATGTCAATACTACAGACCCAATTTCCAGGATGTGATAGTGCATATTAATCACCGTCGTTAAATTTTCCATTTTTCTCTAACGAATTGCACAATCAACAATCCACCTAATTATTTTTCCATATAATACATATATTTTCTTTTTTCTTTTTCTTTTCCCTTTTTCCCTTTTATTATTTCTTTTCTTTTCTTCTTTTTCTTCTCAACCCTAGTTGTTGTCATCGAGGTCGTCCACCACTACCGAATCCAACCTCCGTTCAGGCCATCGATACCATTGGAAGAAAGCATGTACTCACCTCTCTCTCAATCTACCAATGCCAATCTTCCAAGAAACCAACTCCAAATCTTCTAACAACATTTAAAGCTTTGAACCACTCTTTCTTTCATCTCTGTTTCGCACCGTCAGATTATCGTCGGTCAGGGATATGTTGTTCCCCACGATTAAACACGCCTCCTCACCATTTGGATCCTAGAATGAGGCTTCAATGCTTAAGAATCTGGGTTCAAACTAAGATAAGTACTATGGCTTTTCTTTTTATTTTTGCATCTCATTTTTTATTCTCCATTTTTCGATGCTTGCAAGTAAGGTTCAAAGATTGTTGAATCCTTTTTTTTTTTTTTTTTTATTGTGTTTATTGGCTTCCATTTTGGTATTCTAGGCTGTTGAGGGTGAGTCAGGTTAGGGGTAAGATTGAAGTAGCCAAATGGTTGTTGTGTTAGGATCTAGTGCCTTTAGTGTAGTATATTTGTCAATTTGTATTAGTAATTTTTGAACATATTGGTTTAAATAAAATTCCATTATATATTAATATAATTTCTATATGTCTTCAATGGTATTTGCATACAAAGTAAAATGTAAGCAAATATTAGCTCATTGATTATCTAATATTTAACTAATATTATGTTGCATTATGTAGTCAAATCATAATGCGAGAAGACATATTAGTAGATAATCTAAACAATCAATAGTTTAATAGAAATTGAACAAATCAATTGAAAGACTATAATGTTGTCGATCAAGTCCATTTAGAGAGATATCTTGTCTTGAGTATTGGAATAGATGACTCCTAGAAGATAGAGACATAGATATCATTATCTAGACTAACAATACATCAGACTTAACCCAAGTTGAATTTAGCCTAGATTCATTTATGGATTTATTCACTTGTGACGTTCATAATGTAGCATACCTCAATCTTGAATGAATGATGGACAATTTATGTGTAACTCGATACTTTGATCTAAATGAAAATATGAGTTCAAATAGATAAGGAACTAAAACTTGGTGTGTTGGGTATACGACTTCTTTATAATATAGTATCATCCCACAATAGTGGAATTCATAGTCCAATAAAAGGGTAAATGATATCCTCTCATTTACATTACATGATTGATGGAAAAGGAACGTGATCGCAGGTAATTTGTCATAAGACAAATGATTTAATTACTATGTGTTAGTAATTGACTTTTTCATATAAGAAGATGTAATAGAAACTATAGGATAAAATAGAATCATACTGAGAGAATGAATTTATCCTAAAGATATTAAGGATATACTATGAGTGTAACACATTTATGACAATGTTATTGGACGGACACTTAATAAAGTAACTTTAGTAATGGTATATAATAAAAGGGAGTTCAGTCTTGGTACTATAGTGGAATGACTCCATGATTAAATGAGTTGTAATTAATAGGTGAATAGCTAAAACTTAATTACAAACTATTTGAGCCTTAATTATATATGTCTAATCGGTCCCTCAACTAGCTCGAGATAACTTGAAACGAATTGCATGTAGATTTGATAGATCGTGAAATGAATGAAAACAACAAGTAAGAGAAATAAATCGCATGTATCACTATGTGTAGTGAATGCTTTTTCTCGCTAAGTACAAAAGGTGACTTAGAAAATTAATTTAATTTATTTGAATTATTATTTAAATTGATTGTAATTAAATAATTGAAAATTGAAGTGAGAATTAAATTAATTAGTCATATTATATTTGTTGAATAAGAAAATTAAATTAAATTTCTCATAGATTCTAATACGATAAAGTTGTCATGACTTTAGTGAATTTTAAATTGGGTTGAGAAAATAATTTAATTAAGAAATTAATTTATTTAATTAAATTAATTGATTAAATAAATAATATTTTGAGTAATAGAATGTAACACCCCGAATTTTGGGGGTTAGAAGTTTTGAGGTTAGTGGTTGGGGGCAATGAGGAGATTGTGCTATTGGGTTTAGTTGTGTGTTTAAGAGTCAGAATGGGTCTGCTGGTCTGGTGTTTGAGCTAGAGTTACTTTAACTTGAGGTTCTAGGTTCGAGTCCTTGTGTGGGCATTTGGAGAAAACATTGTATTATTACGTTTTGTTCTAAGTTAATAAATGGTACTTATTTTATTTTGTATCTATTTTAATTTTAATTAATTTATTATTTTTTGTTTTTACTGTTTCTGGAAGTTCACATTCTTTTCTCTCTCTCTTGGTTTTCTTCCATTTCTTTCTTTTTATCCTTTTCTTTTTTCTTCTTTTTTTGGAATGGTTGAGAGGTGCTTTGGAAGAACTTCGTTTCTTCGTCGTCGAGTCGGCATTTGGCATGTCTTAGATCATAAGACAGTGTGGGATTCGAACTTTAACTATTCCTATTTTTGCAAATTATTGTTTTGACAAACTCTTGAATGTTCTCTAAAATGTCAGTTTGGGGATTAGTTATTGAAATAATGTGGGGATTACTGCATATCTCATTATACTCTTGTCATTGCGAGGGATGAGGTCTGTTTCGATGGCAAAATTGGTGATTTTGGCTTGTTTCTAAGTGGTTCCGTGGCCACAAGGGTTACCACACGACCATGTGCTTTTGGAAATTAGGGTTTCGGCTGAATTGGGCGCCACACGACTGTGTGCCCGATTTGGGAATTTCTGTCATTTTTGACACGGCCGTGTCCCCTGGGCACATGGGCTTGTGTGTTTGGGAATTAGGGTTTGAGTGATTTGGTGCCACAAGGCCTAGCTGCTCGGTCATGTGGCTAATTTGGGGTTTAAAAATTCCACACGGGCTTGTGTTTTGGACACACGACCATGTCTGGTGGGCACACGGGTGTGTAAGACCCTAACACGGCCGTGTCAGCCCTGTACTCTAATTTAGTGCAAATGGACAGAGAGTTACACAGCTTGTTCCCACGGCCATTGCCCTAGTCCACACGGGCGTGTGCTTCACTCACACTTCCGTGTGCCTCTCTTCACATGGGCGTGTGCCACAGTCACACGGCCGTGTGCCCCTTTTTACACAGGCTTGTGGCCTTCCACACGGCCAGAGTACACGGGCGTGTGGTCCCAAGACACATATATTGGTTTTGTGTGCGGTTTTGATCTGACAATGTGTTTGCATGCTTTAACCCTTGGTGAAACTTAAACAAGGGTGGTTAAGACTCCGTTTTGGGCTGCGGCTTAAGTGTTATTTGTGATTGATGTGTGTAATGTCTGACTCTGAACCTGATAACCAGGGTGTATATGTCCATATCTGTTCTGTTTGAATTCTGATAATGTGTCATTATTCTATGAGATTGAATGCATTCATGCACTTGCATAAACTGTTTTGGGTTGGGTTGTGGAAAGAAGGGAGACTGATTCTGATCTGATCTGGCAGTTCTACTACGACTTATACGTACAACAATTTATCGCACTGTACCACACATGCGTCAGCTTTGCTTAGCATTATTATCTGATCTGGCAGTCTAACTGCAACATGTTTGCACAGCGAAATTACCGCATTGCACTATACAACACGTAAGTCAGCTTTGCTGCGTACCACTATTGATTTGGCAGTTAAACTGCATAATAATAAGCCATCGTTGCCGGGCAACCCGGGGTGGCAGGTCATTGTTGCCAGGCAACCCGAGATGACTTTATTGTGTGTAGGGTTGGATGGGCCTTTCGAGGTCCTATGTGGAGTGTTTTGGTTGGATGAGCTTAACCAGCTCTTATGGGGTGTGATCGGGGGACGGAGAGGTGTGTTGGTTGGATGGGTGGGATTTCTGTCTGACTGTTTTTCATTCGCATCTGTTTGAGCATTCTGGGTGCTAGATTGTTTAACTGTATTCCATCTAACTGAAACTCATACGATTGAGTGTCTGTGTGTGAAATGGTGTGTTCCTAAAGGGCTATAGAAAGAAAAATGATGTCTTTTTCTGCTATAGATCTTCTACATTTCTAGGTTTCTAGAAATGTAGTAAAGTGGTACTCGAAATCACTGTTAGTGTGATCTCAGAGCGGAGTATCAAGAGTTAAGTCTGAAACCTCTGTTAGTTCTTACTTGTTGTCCAGAGCTTAAGAGACCTCTCACGGGGTTAACCGTCCGTGGCTTTGGATCAATCTACTAGAGTGGGCCTAGAAAGGATTACTAAAAGATTTTCTTAGGAGTATAAGTAGTCTTTATGCCCAGTCACTCGTTTGAAAAGAGATAAAGTAGGGGATTATGGCTTAGCGGGGCCATAAATCCAGTAGCTTAGGAACAAGCAATAAGAGTTTTTCCAAGTTTCCGGGTAAGGTATGTAACCCCGATCATACCTTCTGTTTCTGTATTTATATATCTGTAGTTGTTCGATATTGAACTATGGTCTGTATTTCTGTTTTCCATCTTGTTCCAGACTCACACTGAGCTCGAGTAGCTCACCCCTTCTTAGTGTTTCCTTTTCAGGTACATTTCTGAATTCTGACGCTGGACTCGGTGTGCGGAGATCTCGGACAGTCTCAGTTTAAATAAATTATTTTCAGCTTGTATTTTCAATTTTTAATTGATTACTTGGTTTTTGAACTGTGAGTTTTTATAAAGCTGTGGTACAAGTTTCGAGTTAAGTTTTAATCATTTTTATTCCACTTATATATATATATATATAGATGGCCCAAATTGCCCGGGCCCAACAAACAAACAAAAACAAAATTTTACAAACTCACTCAGCCCAATAAACCCAATAGCAGACCCAAACCCAATACATTAAAATTAACCCAATTAGCCCAAATGGCCCAAAAATCAACCCACTTTCAGCCAAAACAGAAGAAGACAGAAAACCCTAGCCCTTTGCCTCGACCTCGACTTCCGACTCTGCCCCCACCGCCCTCTGCACAAGACGCTGACACCAGCCATCCGTCGCCTGCTCCACCACGCTCCCACCACCTGCAAACACGCAAAAAACAAAGAGGGACAGCAATATCAGCAAAAATAAGGGCACTGTTTCTTTTGTTTTTTCTCTTCCATATCGGTTATAAAAACCGAACGAAATAATGTAAAGGGGATCCTTTTTTTAAAAACATCAATAGAAAGCAAAAAAAATTTTCAAAGCACAAAATCAGCAGATCCAAACACAAGAAAAAAACGCGAAAGACTCAAAAATCTAAAGAAACAGAAACAAAAGGTGACCCTTTTTTATTTTCGAAAGTTATTTCATTTTTTTCAGTAAACTTACACCATTAAAATATATATATAGTCTAAAAAAGAAAAAAAAGACAAAATAAAAAAAAAAATGGGTGGTAGAGACTCGTGCCACGGCGACGATCACGGCCCCTCACGGATTCCCTGCTGCAGAGAAAAAAAAGAAAGGGGAAGAATTTTTTTTTAGTTTGATTCAACAAATGATTTTTTTTGGATTTTATGGCCTTTAAATAGCCTCCCAACACGACGTCGTTTTGGGGGCTGGCCCTTAACCCCAAAACGACGTCGTTTTGCCTGTCCGACTGAATCCGCCACCACCTAGGATCCGCGCGTTTTTGAACGGAAGGGCTAATTGCACTTTTAGCCCTTCCGCTTTTTTATTATTTTCAATTAAATTTTTATTGTTTTAAAATATGGCCCGAACATTTGGTTTGGTTTTCAATTTGGTCCCCCTACTGCTGTAAGTCTCGGCCTGAAGGAATTATTGCGCGCATGGTCCCTCCATTTCCTCCGCGTGTGCAAATCAGTCCTTTTCTTTTATTTTTATTTACCAATCGACCCCAAACTTTGTTTTACTTATTATTTGACCCCCGAACCCTATTTTGTTCATAATTTAACCCTAAAATTTCGTTTTAATTCCAATTCAATCCCCTTTAGGTTAATTTGCACTTTTATTCCTTTATTATTAATACTATTATTATTATTATTATTATTATTATTTTACTATATTACTATTATCATTTTTTATATCATTTGTTTATTATTGCTATCCATTATTGTTATGTCTACTACTATTATTTTTTTATTATTTTTGTCATATTATTATTATTATTATTATTATTATTATTATTATTATTATTATATTAAGTATTTATATTTACTTTATTTACATCTGTAATTGTCTTCTTAGTTTTGTACTATATTGTTAAACAAAATGCGTTTTGAAAAATCATCATATTTCATTTAAAGATTTCTTTAAAAGGGCAATGTTTTGTTTTTAGAAACTCGAGTAAATCGAGCCCTAACTTACTGGGTTCTGATTTTCCTCGTTCAAATAATGAAATATCCCTTCCAAAATCATAAGTCCCGGTTTCAAATTGACGTTTCGTGTTAGCAATTCGAGTGAATCGAGCCCTAACTTACTGGGTTCCGATTTCTCCTTGTTTAAAGCTAAACAACGGGATGTCCTTTTAAAATTGTAATTTAAATTTTAAAAACAAAATATGTAGTCTCGAAAACTCGAAATGTCGCGCCCTAACTTACTGGACTCGACACTTAGATACTTCGGGATAAGTTTCTTTTCCTAAAAATAGAGGCAATCTTACGTATTTGAAATCTCGGGAAATCGAGCCCTAACTTCTTTGGTTCCGATTTCTCATTTGACGAATAATGGAAGATCCTCTTCAAATAAAAACCAAGCTTCGAAAGCGAGCTTAGTTTGGGAGTTTAAAGAATTGTGCCCTAACTTCTGGGACGTGATGCTTTATCTCTTGAAAATAAGAAAGCCTTAACGTCCTTTCCAATTTTAAAATAAAAAGCATTGTGTTTTTGAACCCCTTTAAAGTTTTCAACAAATAGGACATCAATCAATCAATTTGGTACCGATTTTGGGCGTGTCGAGGTGCTAATCCTTCCTCGCACGTAATCGACTTCCAACCCGCTTTCTCAAAGTTCGTGGACCATAAAGCACTTGTTTTAGTAAATTAAATGTTTTATTAAAACAAAGGTGATCCGATCACACCAAATAAGGATCGGTGGCGACTCCTTTCCTTTTCTTTTTTTCAAAATCGAGTCGACTGGCGTCGCCATCGCTTCATCAAAAATGGTTACGACGACTTGGCGACTCCACTCGGGGACACGAGGGTCAAGCCATAGATTGATTGATTTTTGTCCTTTTAATTAAATGGTTTTGGAAAATCATGCTTCTTTTAATGCACCTTCAATATTAGCCTCGTAAATACTTTGGCATTGCCTTTGCATGACCGTTGTGGTCACACCTTTAAGTGGGAGCGAGAAGCTATGCCTTCGTGAGGTTGTCACCTCCGCATGGGCTAGTGGACTGCTTTCGGAATACATCCGTACCTATGTCTCCGTGAAGTTTTCACTTCCGCATGGCCATAGGGAAATGTATTCCCGAATCAACTCGATCCGTATGAGCCTATAATGGGTGAGGATCGAGGAATCTCTTCGGTTCGTACTTCGAACTTTAGAACTAAGCCGCATATAGCAAACCCTAAGAGCCCACCTTAGGTAGAGCCATGGAAAACCTTAGTGGTCACCCAGATAGGCGTTTGCTTATTTTATTTGCTTTATATTCCATGGTACTAACTTTTTGTGTTTCTTTCTTTTTGTGCATATCATTTCATATTTTAAAGAGACATCGATTCACGGTCCGTTTCTGAGTTGGGAAGCTAGTTATGGAAAGCGAATTCCTTGATAAGGTAGAAGACAATGCGGCCGTCCGCATATGGTCAGAGCAATGCCAAATAGAAAAAGGAGATAGCTTAGTCGAAGGGTATGTGTCGGAGCTACGGAACTTCACCAATATCAGTGTCACGCAGAACGAGCTCCAGGAGTTGAGAGAAATTTAGACTCGATGGGATGATGAAGCGAAGCAATGTTCTATGGTACTTACTATGACTCGCCTTACCCGCTGAGGTCAAAATAGACATGCACTGCTCCGAGCAATGACCCGCTTCGAATGCCGCTTATAGTTGTTTCTCCTTCGAAAAAGTGGATCTGGTTCCCACATGAGAAGAGTATACGACCTTGCTACATTGCCCAAGAATTCAAGTTGACAAAGCTTATTCCAAGGTGGTTAATGGCCCAACCTTCGCGAAGAAGTTGATGAATATCATCGGAATGAGCGAACAGTGGGTCTCAGCTAGAATGCAGAAGAAGGGCAAGGGTAAATGCATACCCTGGATATGTTTGAGAGACCTGATCCTGGAGCATCCCGATACGAAGAAAAAGATAGACATCTTGGCCTTGTGTATTTACGGCCTGGTAATCTTCCGAAAGCTTTAAGGCACATTGATGAAGCGCTTATTTATCTATTCACTCGATTGGACAAAGGGGTCACACCTGCTCTCGCCATCTTAGCCAAACATTCAGATCCTTGACTGCATGTCGGAAAAGAGGTGAAGGTAGGTTTATTGGATGTGTGCAGCTGTTATTGGCTTGGTTCCATAGTCACTTTTGGAAAATAGAGAAAGTGTCTTGCCGATTCATGTCAAAAAAGTACTCCCCGCTAGAAGAGATAGCAACTACGCCTAGAAGAGAGGATGTGTCCGAAGAAAATTGGATCGCGCTCTTTCAAAACCTTCAAGAGGACGACATCGAGTGGAAGGCTCCCTAGATGATTCCCGACAGATCCTTTATCGCTATGAAGCTTTGACCGGGTTCCGTGTTAGAATTTGGGGTGCCACTACCACGCCTTTCTTTGGTCCTAAGACAAGATAGTTCAAGATAGTTTGTACCAACGACATACGGGCTAGCTTAATGCGAGTTCTCATATGAAGGGGAAGCTATAAGAAAAGGGTTAAAGAGATTTTAGTGCACGGAATCGATTCACGTAATGAGAAAATTATCTACAGGCCCGAGGATGACCGGAATACCTTGAATGGAGGGCTAGGAGAGTCAATGATAACATTCCTGAGCCAAATCCAGAAAGCGCCCGATCAAGAGAAGAATGCATGCGAGTGGTCCCATCAGAATTAGAGATTGTGAAGCAAGATTTTGAACGGATGAGCTCGGAACTCGGGAAAAGGATAGAAAGGTTGGAGGAAGAAAAGATGCTCCTCCAATTAGAAGTGGACGGTCAAAAATCAGAGGCTGAGAAACTCAGAAAGGAAAAGCGAAAAGTAGAGAAAGACCGAGATAACTTGAAGATGGAGTACAAGAGGATGCGCTTAACGATAAAAAAATACGGATTAGGGAAAACTTGAGCGATGGCGCAAAAGAGGTCCGAGAGGAAAGAGCCAAAGTTAGCAGTTGGGAGAAAAAGTTTCATGAAATACGAGCCTTGAAGGAAGACTTAAAGAAGGCGGTGATGTAAGACCAAAAGAGCAAAAGGATTAGAAGCTAGAATAGCCGAGCTTGGGCGATCTCTACACCGCTATCAAGTCGAGACTCGGAAAGCCAACTAAAGACAAGCCCGAATGAATAGAGGAAATGAAAGGTAGGGTTGAAGAGTTGGAATCGGCATTACATAGTAGCGAGCTCCGGATTGAGCTTCTGGAAACGAGAGAAAGTTGTTGGGAGGAGGAGCTCCGCCATTCTTGCGAGCAAGTTCGAAGTGGGGACTACCTCATGGGTGAAGCAATAATCCAGATTCGAGAAGTAGCTGATCACCTACAGACTTTGGGTGAGGAGGCTGACATATTGGGCATGAGATATGGGCTACTACCGGGTCATGATGAAGAGCTAATCTCCTTGCTTGGAAAAATCAAAACCTTAGGTCTTAGGGCGAGAACATATTTGTAATCTACTTTATGTAAAGGGTTTTGCCTTCTAATAAAGTTTTCTAAAATGAAGTTGATCAGAATCGATGTCTTCTTCCTGCATTCATGCATTTGCATTGCATCATATTACATACATTAAAATTTATAAAAAGAAGCCTAATTGGTTAAGATTAACAGAGAAACAAGAGAGAAGAAAGAAGAAATCTGGGAACTGAACATTACTACGGGACTCGTGCTAAGACAAAGAAAATGGATCAAAGATTTAAACAATTTCAGAAGGAAATGTAAGAATGATGCAGAGCAAATGATGAAACTCCAAGAAGAAATGAAAGACCAAATGCTTTGGAGGCTCAGAGAAACATGATAGCACAGATGGCCCAAATGATGAATGCAATAATGCACAAAGGAAAGGTCCAATGCCTCCGGTCGATGAGGATAGCGAAGGTGCTCCCGGGTTTTACCCGCCACATACAAGAGCAAGACTCGAAGAGTATGTCCTAAGGCCACGATTCGATTAGGCCCCAACAAGGCGGTGGGCGCTAGACCACCCACGAACTCCCACGTTGGCTCGTGGATCCAATCCAGAGATAACCCGGCTAATCTGTTGTACCGATTTAGATTTGATAGAGAAATGGGGCGAGAGAAGAATCTTCAAAGCGCTTCGAGGATCGTTGCAAATGGTTAGAAGAAAAGTTTAAGGAAATAGAGATCACGACCATCGCTACGGGTAGACGCTAAAGACTTGAGCCTAGTCCTGCACTCGTACTTCCGCCAAAGTTCAAGACCCTGATTTTGAAAAATACAATGGGACCAGCTTGTCCCGGCGCACATCACAATGTTCGTCGACGGATGGCGGGATATGTTAACAACGATCAACTGCTTATTCATTGTTTTCGTGATAGTTTACTGGGGCCGCGCCAAATGGTACAATCACCAACAGCACCAGATCAAGTCGTGGAAGGACCTAGCACGTGCCTTCCTAAAACAATACGAACACGTAATCGATATATCTCCGATCGAATCACGCCCAAAATATGGAGAAAAGCCAAACGAAAGTTTCAGGCAATATGCCCAATGGTGGAGGAAGTAGCCACAAGTTCAACCACCGCCCTAGAAAAGAGACAACCATGTTGTTTGTCAATACGCTGAAAGCTCCTTCATTAATCACTTGCTTGGAAGTTCCACTAAAAGTTTTTTCGATATTGTGTTTGTCAGGGAAATGATCGAGAATGCGATCGAAGCGATAAAATAGAGGTTGGAGAAAGTGCTAGAAAGACGGTCCCAAGAAGAGGAGAATGACATAAACAACATAGGTAAAAGTTATTCAAAGCCTATTACTGTGAGCCAGCCAAAGACTGTGACCGCCGATCATCAGAGCCCCTTTAGACAGGAGTCCAACACAAGGTAAAATACGGAGAAAATCTAATTCACGCCTATCCCAGTCCCATACAAGGAAATGTACCAGAAATTATTTGACGCACACATTGTCTCCCCCTATTACTTAAAACCCTTGTAGCCCCCGTACCCTAAGTGGTATGATGCGAACGCACAGTGCGAATACCACACTGGAATCGTGGGGCATTCTATAGAGCACTGTCTCGCTTTTAAGAAACTAGTGGAAAGACTCATCCAGATGGGCGTTATAGAAGTCGACGACACCTCTTGCAAGGGGCACCCGCTACCTAATCACGGGGTCAACATGATAGGCGACAATGCGAGAAGAAGAGTTAAGAGGGATATTTTTGATGTGAAAACCCCAATGAAACAGGTCTAGAAGGAAATGATAAAAAGGAGATTGGTTGTGACATGTCCAAGGGGAAAACATGAAGAAACGCGAAAGGGCAGTGAATTTCATAACTTGAAAGGGCACGAAATCCAAAGTTGCACTGAGTTCGAATCTTGGTCAGTACCGATGGACCATAAAGAGTTAGAATTCTTTGAAAGCAATGAAGGCCGAAAAGAGGGAAACATCTGCACGTTGGAGGATAAGTTAGCAGCAAAAGCCTCGGAGGCGAGCTATCCTTTAGTCACCATCTCACGATCAAAGGGCGACGGAGTAAAAATAAATCTGAAAATCGTGATTCAAAAGCCTCCGCTTTTCATCCAAGACAACCAAAAGACTCCGGGGTTATAACTATAACGTGATGATTCCCGAAAGGGGGTCCGCCCACAAAGGGAGCCAGAATATCCTAAGATCGTGATCCAAAACTGCAGCCTTTTCATATAAGGATGATGAAAGGTCCCTCGAACTATAAGCGTAATGTGACGATTCACGAGAAGGAGATTCGCCAACACTACAAAAGAAAACCAAGAGAAAGGCTCCTACATGCGCATGGAAAGCGCCACAACCGTCAAACACAAGAACGAGCACTCAAAAGGGAAAATTTTGATGGGCGAACAAAAGAAAGAAAAAGGACCAAGCAAGAGACACATATAAACGAGCCAAGAAGGAGGAAGAAGCTAGGGAATTCTTAAAGTTTTTGAAGCATAGTGAATATTAAGGTCGTAGAGCGCACTACATAAATAGTCGGCTCAGATATCGGTGCTAGATTTACTATTAAGCTCAAGTACAATCGTAACGCTACCGATGAAGGTATTGAATGAAACTTATGTTGCAAATGATATAACAATTAACAAGTCGGATCGCCGGTTAGCAACATAAGTGCCGATAACTTCATTTTCTTTAACGATGATGAGATCCTCCGAGAGGTACGGTTCCATCAAGGCTCTCCACATTACCACGCGGCAAAGGATACACATTACCGTGGGTACTAGTCGACAATGGATCAGCGCCAATGTTCTACCACTATCGACAATCGAATCGACACCGTTGATAGTTTTCACATGAAGGCACGCCACAACGTAGTAAGGGCATTCGATGGAACCGAGAAGAAAGTCATGGGAAGGATCGAAGTACCTCTTTTAATCGGACCAGGCACATATGAGGTGGACTTTATCGTGATGGATATCCAGCCATCTTATAACTGCTTGCTGGGGAGACCTTGGATACACTCGGCAGGAGCAGTGCCCTCGTCGTTGCACCAAAAGTTGAAATTAATCTCAAAGGGCCGTCTAGTGACCATAAATGCTGAAGAGGACATCATCGTAACTGTAATAAACAATGCACCCTATTTAGAAGCCAACGATGAAACAGCTGAATGTTCCTTCCGTTCTTTGGAATTTGTCAACGCAACATTCGTCGCTGAGGGAAACAAGATCCCAGTGCCTCGATTATCCAAAACCACAAGAATGGGTTTACAATTAATGGTCGAAAACGGGGCCATACCCGGGAAGGGACTAGGAAAGGATCTCCAAGGAGGAATCGAAGTCCCGAGATTGAAAGAAAAAAGAGACCTCTTTGGCTTAGGATTCAAACCGAATGCCAAGCAAAGGAAGAAAGAAATAGAAAAGAAGCAAGAAAGAAGGAAAGCTCGTTTGGGTGGAAATGAGATTAAATAGGAACCGATAATAATTCCTCATATTCGTGAGACCTTTATATCAGGAGGGGTTATCCATCCAGGACGAGAAACACAAAATGAAGAAATCGTGCATGTCAACGCTTATATCCGAGGGGAAATTGAGGAAGAAAATCGAATGGCATTCGCCTTATGAGCCGGGTAGCGTTCTAAACAATTGATCATGGAGGAGATTCCTATAGCCTTTAGAACTCATTCAGAGTAATACTGGACACACTTATTGCTTTAGGTCTAGAAGCAATAAGAACCCCTTTTGTGAAACATGATTTTGTATAAGACATCGTTATTTTCAATGAAATACATCTCCGCCATCTTTTGAGCAAATTTTCTTTTATGTTCATTTCATTCATTCATTATTCTTTCTTTAGATATTCTTCTAAACATTTCTATTCTTCATTTATCATGCCTAGATTCTGTGATTCTATGAGCCTTTATTCATCTCCATAACAGGTCCCCAAATATCAATGATTTGATTAACGCTACCGATGACTCAGAATGTCCTTTTGAGCAAAATATGGGTGCGAAAGATTTTCGGATTTTGAAGATGACCAAGGCGTGACTTAGTTCCGAATCATTAAGGATGGTAGAACAAGAGGAGAAATAAATTATTCCTCACAAAGAATCAGTGGAAATAGTAAATCTAGGAGATGAACAAGAAAAGAAAGAAGTGAAGATTGGAGCCAGTATCACCGCAGAGACAAAGCAAGACCTCATTGAGTTACTCCAAGAATTCAAGGATGTCTTCGCATGGTCATATCAAGACATGCCCGGGCTAAGCACTGATATCGTGGTACACCGTTTGCCCATAAAAGAAGAATACAAGCTAGTCCAACAGAAACTTCGAAGGATGAGGCTAGATGTTTTACTGAAAATAAAAGAAGAGGTACAGAAGCAATTTGACGCAGGGTTCTTACAAGTGGTTGAGTACTCAGAATGGGTAGCCAATATCGTCCCCGTCCCTAAGAAAGATGGAAAAGTACGAATGTGTGTGGACTACAGAGATCTAAATAAGGCTAGCCCGAAGGACAACTTTCCATTACCTCATATCGATACCTTGGTGGATAATACGGCAGGTTATTCATTGTTCTCATTCATGGATGGCTTTTCAGGATACAACCAGATAAAGATGCTTCCTGAAGACATGGATAAAACCACATTCATAACCATGTGGGGAACCTTTTGCTATAAGGTAATGCCATTTGGGTTGAAGAATGCGGGAGCAACATATCAGAGAGCCATGATGACCCTATTCCATGACATGATGCACAAGAAAATTGAGGTTTACATCGACGATATGATTGCCAAGTCTCGGATCAAAAAGAGCATATCTAAGTCTTAAGGAAATTATTTTGAGGTTGAGAAAAGTCCAATGAAGCTTAACCCAGAAAGTATACCTTCAAGCTAGGTCGTGAAACTGCTAGGATTTATAGTCGATGAAAAAGGGATTGAGGTTGACCTGCATAAAGTCGTGGCTATACAAGAATTGCCTCCGCCGCATACGCAAAAAGAAGTTCGAGGTTTCTTAGGAAGATTAAATTACATTGCTCGGTTCATTTCACAACCGACCGAGAAATGTGACCCCATATTTCGCCTTCTTAAAAACACAATCTAGGTGTGGGACAAGGAATGTCAAGACCTTCGACAAAGTAAAGCAATACTGTCCAATCCTCCCAGATTGACACCGCCTAATCCGAGAAGCCTTTGATCCTCTATTTGATGGTACTTGATAATTCAATGGGATGTGTGCTTGGCCAAGATGATGAGTCGGAAAGAAAGAAAAGTAATATACTACCTTAGCAAAAGTTCACCGAGTGTGAAACAAGGTACTCACCGATTGAGAAAATATGTTGTGCCTTGGTCCGGACAACTCTGAGACCGAGGCAAGACATGTTGTATCATACGACTGCTCATCTCAAGCTAGACCCATCGAAATACCTAATGGAGTCGACTACTTTGAATGGACGGATGGTCGATGGCAAATCTTACTTTCCGAGTTTGACATAGTTTATGTAAACCGAAAGGATAAAAGGGAGTACAATAGCGGATTTTCCGCTAGTAGAGCTCGGCGATTATGAGCCTCGGACTTTGATTTCCCTAATGAAGACCTAATGTACGTAGCAACCATCGATGAAGGTACCACGAAAAGTCGTTCTTGAAACCGAACTTGACGAGCATCGAATGCTATGGGCAATGGAATTGAGGCGCTTTTGGTGTCCCCAAATGGAGATCATTACCCATTCACTTGTAAATTGGATTTATTCGCACAAACAATATGGCGAGTATGAAGCTTGCATCATGGGTATCCGTCTTTGCTATTGAACGTAAAATTAAGATGCCGAAGTATACGGAGACTCTGCATTGGTAATTTATCAACTTAAAGGAGAATGGGAGACGAGGATCCCAAATTGGTTGAATACAAAAGATTGGTCCAAGAACTGATCAAAGAGTTCGAGGACATCACTTTCAGTTATCTACCAAGAGACGAAAATCAGATGGTCGATGCTCTAGCCATATTGGCTTCTATGGTACGAGCAAACAACAAGGAGGATATGAGGCCTATAGCATTTATGAGGTTCCAGCCCATTGCTACAACATGGAAGAAGAGGAGCAAAATAATCACCCATGGTATCATGATATACTACAATACGTGAAAGATCATAAATACCCCGATCAGGCAACCGAAAATGACAAAAGGACGTTGAGAAGACTAGCTTGCGACTATATCTTAGACGGAGAGATCCTATACAAAAGAAGAAAGGATCAAGTGCTATTGAGATGTGTGGATGGCGCCGAGGCTAAGCAGATCCTAGAAGAAGTCCATGAGGGTGTCTGTGGAACACATGCCAATGGGTTCGCAATGGCAAGACAAATCATGAGTTCGGGTATTATTGGTCTACCATGGAAAGAGATTGCATTGATTATGCTAAGAAATGTCATAAGTACCAAATTTATGGGGACAAGATTCATGTACCACCCTCACCTTTACATGTTATGACCTCCCCATGGCCGTTTTCTATATGGGGCATGGACGTCATTGGACCAATCTCACCAAAAGCTTCTAATGGACATCGGTTCATCTTCGTGGTAATTGATTACTTCACTAAATAGGTAGAGGCCACTTCATATGCCAATGTGACAAAATCAGCGATCGAAGAAGTTCCTAAAAAAGAAATCATATGTCGATATGGAATGCCCGAGAGGATCATATCCGATAATGCGTTAAACTTGAATAACAAAGATGATCACGTAAGTCAGAGGCAATTCAAGATCGATATCACAATTAAATCACCGACGCCTAAAAATGAACGTGCAAATTGAAGCGACCAATAAGAACATCAAGAGGATAATAGGAAAGATGATCGAGACTTACAAAGATTGGCACGAGAGTTACCATTTGCCCTTTTCGCCTATCGAACGTCAATCGAACCTCCACCGGCAACTCCTTTCTCATTGGTTTACTAATGGAGGCGGTTTTACCCATCGGTTAAAATTTCGTCCCTTCGAGTATTGTCCGAATTGAAATTGATAAAGCGAAATGGATCCAAGCTCGATATGATCAATTGAATCGATCAAGAAAAGAGGTCGAAAGCTATCCATCATGGTCGATGTACCAAAAGCGAATGAGGCGAGCATACAACAAGAAAGTCGCCCAAGATAATTCCACGAGGGAGACTTAGTTTTGAAAAAGATTCTCCCATACAAAAGGATTTCAGAGGAAAATGGATGCCAAATTGGGAAGGACCTTATGTGGTGAAAAAGGCTTTCTCCGAGGGCACTAATCTTGGCCGAGATGGATGGGAAAAATCTACCCAATCCCATAAATTCAGATTCGCCAAAAGTATTATGCTTGAAGAAGGAAAGGCTAAGGTGAAAACCCAAGAACGGGCGCTTTACGGTAAAAAAAACGAGAGGTCAAGTTAAAACCCGTAAAGGGCGCTTTGAGACCAAAGGGGCCTTGAGTCGAAAACCCAATAAGGGCGGCTCAAATTAGCACGAAAAATGAGGTATGTGACAATCTTTTTCCCCGTAATTAGCAAAAGGATGAATGTTACACCTCGGAACATCTACAAAGCACTGCAGATCTCCCAACGTCTTTTCAGCTCAAATGATCTTCGAAAGGATCCGGTGGTGAAGCCCAGGCTGCGATATCTGGGGCACCTACTTTTTCTTTTTACCCATTTTTAGTACTCCAATAACGTTTACTTTTGTTGATTTAATCCAATTCCATTCTTTATAAATTTCATTGTTATTTTAAATCTTTGAGTTGTTTGCAATTGAAATAACGACCCATTGACCCATAATGCTTCCATAAACGAGTCCCGCCTTATTACTCCGAAGCCTCTAAACAAAGATAGGAACCTCAAATGAGATCTGTTGTTTAGTAACCGCCACAATTTGGGGTTGGAAACGTTCTAGGAAGAGGAGTCTAAAATTATGACCATTTCTTCAGATTCACAGTCATAGATATCAAACAGGATGTTGCGTCTGTGCCGTGACCTTGACGAGCAAGCGAGCAATTACGGCCCTAAGCCTGTAAAAAGAGATCATTCCCATGACATCCTGCAATATCATTTAGCTAGGAGTATTTGATTTATTACAATCATTGCATCTTAATGGAAAATCATCATTCTCATGACATTCTGCATCCATGCAAATGTCATCCATATCACACGTAGTTAGGAGCATTTGAGTCATACCGACCATAGCATCCGCATCATTTGGCATAAACACAAGCATATAAAATCGAGTCTACAGGATATGTCCCCAGAGGACGGTGTAGTAGCACTATTGAAGACTACCCTATTGCCACTAACCAACAGTGGAATAGGTGGAAGATTGTCTTATCGCCACTGACCAGCAGTGGAATAAGTTGAAGATTACCTTATTGCCACTGACCAGCAGTGGAATAGGTGGAAGATTGTCCTATTACCATCAACCAGTGATGGAATAGGTGGAAGATTGTCCTATTGCCACTGACCAGCAGTGGAATAGGTCAAAAATTGTAGATCTTGTTACTCGACCACCATAACCGTGGGGCAAGATCGGCGAATCTTGGCTCCCTAACCAAGAGGGAACATGATTTAGGCCACCTCCTATCGCCACGAACCAAAGAAAGGAATAGGTCAAAATTGTAGATCTTGTCGCCCTAACCAAGAGTGGGCAAGATCGGCTAATCTTGGCTCCTAACCAAGAGGGAACATGATTTAGGCCACCGCCCCATTGCCACGACCAGCAAGTGGAATAGGTCAAAATTATAGATCTTGTCACCCCAACCAAGAGGGGTAAGACCAAGGCAAATCGTAGCTCCCTAACCGGTAGGGAACATGATTTAGGCCACTATCCTATGTCCCTGACCAGCAGTGAAATGGTCAAAAAATTGTGATTCTTGCCCCTAACCAGTAGGGAGCATGGTCAAGCTTGAGTCCTATTTGCCTTAACTAGCAGTGGAATAGGTCAAGATCAAGACCTCATCTCTCCGGAGATGCAATGGAGCAATCTAAAATAAAACAAGTCACATCCCATTGGAGTCGCAGGAAGAGCAAATTGAAGCTACATAGCGGTGGAGTGGATTGAAGTAACAAGATGTGGTAGACTGAATGAGGCTACATGAAGAAGAAAAGCACCAAAGAAGTCGACTCAAAGAAAATCGGGCAAATTTGGTCCTTTTTATCTCTTTGCTCTATTCCGCTGCACGACAATGAGCAAAGAGGGCAATGTATATGGCCCAAATTGCCCTGCCCAACAAACAAACAAAACAAAATTTTACAAACTCACTCATTGAATAAACCCAATAGCGCACTCCAAACCCAATACATTAAAATTAACCCAATTAGCCCAAATGGCCTAAAATCAACCCACTTTCACCAAAAGAAGAAGATGAAAACCCTAGCCCTTTGCCTCGACCTCGACTTGACTCGCCTCCACTCGCCTCTTGCGCCAGACGCTGACACCACCATCCGTCACCGCTCCACCACGCCCCACCACCTACAAACACGCAAAAAACAAAGAGGACAAGAATATCGCAGAAACAAGGCACTGCTTTTTTTTTTTTTTTCCATATCGGTTATAAAACCGAACGAAATAATGTAAAGGGGATCCTTTTTTAAAAAACATCAATAGAAAGCAAAAAAAATTTTCAAAGCACAAAATCAGCAGATCCAAACACAAGAAAAAAACGCGAAAGACTCAAAAATCGAAAGAAACAGAAACAAAAGGTGACCCTTTTTTATTTTCGAAAGTTATTTCCTTTTTTTCAGTAAACTTACACCATTAAAATATATATATAGTCTAAAAAGAAAAAAAGACAAAATAAAAAAATAAAAAATTTACCTTTTCTACCATCAGGCGGTGGTAGAGTCTCGCCACGGGCGACGATCAATCCATGCCCCCCTCACGGATTCCCCGCCGCAGAGAAAAAAAGAAAGGGAAGAATTTTTTAGTTTGATTCAACAAATGATTTTTTGGATTTTATGGCCTTTAAATAGCCTCCCAACACGACGCTGCTTTGGGGCCGGCCTTAACCCCAAAACGACGCTGCTTTTGCCCCGTCCGACCTGAATCCGACCCACCACCTAGGATCCACAGTTTTTGACTAAGGGCTAATTGCACTTTTAGCCCTTCCGCTTTTTATTATTTTCAATTAAATTTTATTGTTTTAAAATATGGCCCAAACATTTGGTTTGGTTTCCAATTTGGTCCCCTCTGTCATTGTAAGTCTCTACTCAAGGAATTATTATGCATGGTCCCTCCATTTCCTCCGCTGCAAAATCGGTCCTTTTCTTTTATTTTATTTACCAATCGACCCCAAACTTTGTTTTACTTATTATTTGACCCCTAACCCTATTTTGTTCATAATTTAACCCTAAAATTTCATTTTAATTCCAATTCAATCCCTTTAGGTTAATTTGCACTTTTATTCCTTTATTATTAATACTATTATTATTATTATTATTATTATTATTATTATTATTATTATTATTATTATTATTTTACTATATTACTATTATCATTTTTATATCATTTGTTTATTATTGCTATCCATTATTGTTATGTCTACAACTATTATTTTTTATTATTTTTGTCATATTATTGTTATTATTATTATTATTATTATTATATTAAATATTTATATTTACTTTATTTACATCTGTAATTGTCTTCTTAGTTTTGTACTATATTGTTAAACAAAATGCGCTTTTGAAAATCATCATATTTCATTTAAAGATTTCTTTAAAAGGGCAATGTTTTGTTTTTAGAAACTCGAGTAAATCGAGCCCTAACTTCATCGGGTTCTCGATTTTCTCGCTCAAATAATGAAATATCCTTCCAAAATCATAAGTCCCGCTTCAAATTGACGTTTCGTGTTAGCAATTCGAGTGAATCGAGCCCTAACTTCATCGGGTTCCTTTCTCCTTGTTGAGAGCTAAACAACGGGATGTTCCTTTTAAAATTGTAATTTAAATTTTAAAAACAAAATATGTAGTCTCGAAAACTCAAAATGTCGCTACTTAACTTCATCGGACTCGACACTTAGATACTTCGGATAAGTTTCTTTCCTAAAATAGAGGCAATCTTCCGTATTTGAAATCTCGGAAATCGAGCCCTAACTTCATCGGGTTCCGATTTTCATTTGACAAATAATGGAAGATCCTCTTCAAATAAAAACCAAGCTTCGTAAGCAGCTTAGTTTCGAAGTTTAAAGTATTGTGCCCTAACTTCATCGGACGTGATGCTTTATCTCTTCGAAAATAAGAAAGCCTTAACGTCCTTTCCAATTTTAAAAATAAAAAGCATTGTGTTTTCGAACCCCTTTAAAGTTTTCAACAAATAGGACATCAATCAATCAATTTGGTACCGATTTTGGGCGTGTCGAGGGTGCTAATCCTTCCTCGCACGTAATCGATTTCCGAACTCGTTTTCTCAAAGTTCGTGGACCAAAAAGCACTATTTTAGTAAATTAAATGTTTTATTAAAACAAAGGTGATCCGATCACACCAAATAAGGATCGGTGGCGACTCCTTTCCTTTTCTTTTTTTCAAAAATCGAGTCGACCGCGTCGTTTACTGTTTCATCAAAAAATGGTTACGACAATATATATATATATATATACACTATCTTAACTATAATTTTACTGACTGATTTTAAACGATTAAGTATTATGAACCGGCATATAAATTGATTTGTAAAAATTTACCTACGATCACTTCGGTGATCAATGTAACATCCGGGATTCGGTCTAAACTTCTAGGCGGGTTTAAGGTATTACATAGAAAATATTTATTGTGTTGGATAAATTATACATGTTGAATAAAAGTCCAAATAACATATAATTAGACCCAATATATGAAAGACCCAAATAGCCCCGAAGAATATAAGGGGTGGCAAGCCTTAGTGTATATTAGGGCATGCCGCCATCCCCTAGTTCTACTTCAAGTAGAACTCATATTTTTTATTAAAATATTATTATTTACTTAGACCTTATTCGAACAGAACTCTTGTACTGTTTCTCTATAGATAAGAACTATGAGTTAACCTATTGACATACACTTTTTGAGCATCGATATTCTGTCGAAAAATAGTAACAATTTATTTTAAGAATAAATTTTATTTTTCACAAGAATACTCATAATTTTCGATGCATATAGAGAATAAACATTCCTACTGAAAGTTAAACAAAATTTTTTATTCTGTGTGCTAATTCGATTTGTTTGAGCCCACATTCAAGCAATTCGAGTTCAAGGATACCAGAGAAGATCGATTGGTTGAAAGCTGAGAAACGACCTAGATTGCCTTCACACAAAGTATAAGTATAATTTCAGTTAAATTTTATTACTATAAATATCAATAGCTTAGTTTTACGAAAAATTTCAAATTTTCGTCGTGCTTAAAAATATTGTTTTCTAAATTGATTTTCCAACATGTTGTCGTGTATGGTGTAGGGCAATTCAGGTTGATGGCGATGAAGGGAATGGTGGTTAGGGTTGATTATGATGAAGGGAATGCCATTTCTTTCTCTCTCTCTCTCTCTCTCTTTTAAAACAGTCATTTTGGCTAGTTCATTCAGTTAATTTTTTTAATTAGTTAGAAATACATGTATTTCATGGAAAAAAATATTAGGTGAATTGATGACTGTACAATCCTTTAGAGGAAAACTAAAAACTTAACGACAGTAACTAATTCGCACAATTATTTTATTAAGAGTAATTAAATTGAGAAAAAAATTTGACTGACCGAAATAGGACAAACCCTATTTTAGAATGACCATGTAACTAAAAAATTGATGTTGTTATGAACTTGAATTTAATAAAATAATTAAAAAAGGGTTATGGACCTGAATTTTAAAAGTTGAAAAGTATAAGAACTAAATTTTAAAATAAAAATATAAGAACTAAATTCTAACTTTTAAAAAATACAGGGACTTATGATAGATTTTAACCTAATCTATATGTAATAACTGAAAAGTACTTTAAAAACTATTATCGTAGCCTTTTTCAGTATTCATTTTGATAGCTGAACTTTAGAGTAGATTATTGTTTACAGTTTCAATCAATCATTTTATACTTTGAATAAGTGAAAGACACTCTGGAAAAAATAAAAAATTTCCCAGGATTGTTTCAAGGGAAGATTTATGTATTTTCTTCTTCAACGCTTTTTTCTTTGTTATTAATGGTGACAAACCACCAGGAATCTATGAGCAGTGTTGGAAGGAGGCATAGATGAAAAAAAATTAATGGGAAACAAGTGGGGTTATCACTGAAAACCAGGCTTTTGGGTTTTCCCTGATAGTTTATTATGGATAATTTTCCAAATCAAACAGGCCCTTTAAAAAGATCTTCCATGGATCACTAAAAGTTGTAGAACCAGCTGTTCTGGTCTGGGTTTGAATTCATGAAAGCATTTCACCCTTTTCTTCTTGTAAGTTTTACATTATTTTTGTTTTAGATTGTACAGTTTCGTTGAGGTTTTTGTGCTGCTAACTGTGTAGGGTATTGTTGTTCCTCCATTATTGTAATGTTTTTTGTGTTAAATTATTTTGATTACATGGAAATGTTTTTTGCTTATAACTTCATTGTTGTTCTAAATTACCGAAGGTGAAGAAGCAAGTTTATAAGGTAATGGATGAGAAGAGAATTTCTGGTTCATGTCTAATCATCTCCGAAGACAATAAAAGTGACAGCTTGTATCCAATGTGTTTTGGTGTTTCTTGTGCTTTCTTTGCTCTCAGATTCCTCATAGGAACCGAAAAGGGTGATGAGAAATGGTGTGAATTTCGTGATAAAATGGTTCAAGGAAGTGCTCAGCTCTTGGGGTTGCTTGCATGGAGAATCCAGAGAAAAGAAGTCAATCTAGCAAAGGCTGAACTTGTTCAAAAGCTTGAGACGGCTGAGAAAGAGATTGAGGAGTTAAAGCTAATGAGACATGAAGATGCAAAAGCAAATGAGAAGGTTGTCGGCATCTTTGCATCACAAGAGCAAGGATGGTTGATTGAAAGAAAGAAGCTTCGGCTGCAAATTGGAGCCCTTATAAATGAATTGAGAGTCCTGGAGAAGAAGAAAGATGATGAAATTGCTGGCTTGAAACAAAAATTGAATGAAAAGGAAATCTTGGTGAAGTCTAAGGATAAGATGATTGAAGAAATGGGGGTGAAAGGGAAGGAATTAGAAGAGAAGGCAATGAAGTTGGAAAGTGTTGCTCAAGAATTGAGGGAAACAGCAAAGCGTGAAGCTCAGGAGCATTCCAATGAGATTTGGAAACACAAAACTGCTTTCATTGAGATTGTTTCAAATCAAAGGCAACTTGAAGCAGAGATGGGGCGAGCCTTTAGGCAAGTTGAAGCTACAAAAATGGAGCTTGATGCTGTCCTAGAACAAAAGGAGGAATCAGTTGTGTTGGCACAAAAGCTGTCCATGGAAATCTCGAAAATGCGCAAGGATTTGGAGCAAAAAGACAAGATTTTGTCTGCAATGTTAAGGAAATCGAAGTTAGACACAGCAGAGAAACAATTGCTTTTGAAAGAAGTTAAAGTATCAAAGGCAAAGAAGAAGCAAGCTGAGCTAGAAACAGAAAGGTGGAAAGCAGTCTCTGAGACTAGACATGAGAGACATTCATTGAAGGGAATGTTCAGTAACCAAGCCCAAGCCAGTGCAAAATTGGATTATCCAGAACTGAAAACAGACCCAGAAGCCTTTTCTCTTCTTCCAGATTGTCAATCTCCACAAGGAACTGAGGATTTAGGTGAGAACTGAGAGCCTTTATGCCTTTATGTCTTATTGTGTTTATGATCTAATCGTTTCTGCATTGGGTTTTTGTTGTAACAGTGGTGACAGCTGATGTTAAAAGGCTGGAAAGTTGGGTTCGAGCGGAGGCAGAAAAGTATGCGAATGTGATTGAGAAAAGACATCATTTGGAACTGGATGCATTTGCTGAACAAATGAGACTGAAAGATGAGAAGTTAGAGGGTTTTCGCTGGCGACTGTTGAGCATGGAACTAGAGTCGGAGCGGTTGCAGTCCCATGTTGATGGACTGAACCAGGATGTGTCTCAGCTCAGACAAGACAACATGAAATTGGAGGCCATGCTATTGGAGAGAGAAGAAGAATTAGATTCCTTGAAGGATCAGTTTGCATCACAATTAAAGCCTATGAGTTGTCAAAAGAGTGACATATTAAATATATCTCTGCACGATCCAGCTTTGACACATGATTCCTTTTGGCCTAAAGTCAGGATTGTAAAGAAAAAGGCAACCGAGAAGGAGCAAGAAAAGAAAACATGCTTGCTAGATAAAGAAGAGATAATCCCATCTTGCAAAGACTCCAAAAACATCAGATTGATTGTTCAATCACCTGAAAAGGATTTTGAAGAAGAAAGAGAGTCTGTTGAACCTGGTTCACTCCAGAAAGAAACTAATGATTCATTGGTGGTGGATTGTGTTGACCAGTCGAGGGGTGCTAGTGCTAAAACCAAAAACAACCCATGGAGGATGGATCTTCAAGCTCTTGGAGTTTCTTACAAGGTCAAAAGGTTGAAACAGCAACTTCTCATGCTTGAGAGGTTAAAAGGAAAGCAAGAAAGTGGAGAGGATATGGATGGGGGTGACAATGGGATCAAAGGGTTTCTATTGTTGATCTCTTTGCTTAATAAACAAGTCAGCCGCTACCAGTCCCTTCAAGGGAAGACTGACGATCTCTGTAAGCGGATGGTAAGCAATGACATCAATGGCTTTCACTGGTGATCTGCAAAATTTTGAACATTTTCTTCTTTGTTTGCTGCTAGAAATGAAATCAAACGCTACTTCATTACTTTACTGTGGTCTATGACTACTTTCTCATCACAATCTCATCTACAATTTACAGAATGAGAATGAGGTAGACGCGAGTCAAGGAGATTGCAGCAATGCGAAAACGAAAGGAGGAACCACCAGAAGCCTGGAGCATTTCCTAGAGGAGACATTCCAGTTGCAGAGATATATGGTTGCAACGGGTCAAAAGTTGATGGAAATTCAATCCAAAATAGCCTCTGGGTTCAATGGGGTGGAGTTAGACAAGACAGCCACCTTCGACATGAAGCAATTCTCTGATAATATTAAATCTTTGTTTCAGGAAGTTCAAAGGGGTCTTGAGGTCCGAATAGCTCGAATCATTGGAGATATTGAAGGAACATTGGCTTGTGAGGGAATGACACGTTTTAGAAGGTAGGAACAGCATTGTAGGAAAGTGAAAGCTCAAATAAGGATTATTATACCACTTGTTCTTCTCCATGTTGAAAATCTATAATCCAATTTGTATATATAGTAGCATTTACTGATTTTGGTTTATGATTATTTTCTCATCCCTTAGATTGAGATTGCTCGAATCCTCAAAGCGCTCCTTTCCTCACCTTTCCCCTTTTGAAATTAAAACACCATTAAAAGTAGAAAAGAAAAAGAAAAAGAAAGACTTAACAGTTCAATATGTAAGGGGATGAATTACTTAGTTTTGACTACTTGCATTTTATCTCTTCCTTGATATAAATAATATTATATTTTAAGAAACTATGCTACTGTGAAAAATATAATATTGATAATGATAATATATTGTAAAGAAAGAAAAAAAATTAAACAATACACAAATTTTACGTGGAAAACTCTTTTGGAAAAAACTACGGGCAGAGGAGAAGAAAATTCACTATGTTGAATTCGAATCAATTACAAGAGGAATAGACTATGTCTATTTATAGGCTTATAAAACCATATTCTAATAGGAGTGTAGTAAGATTGAAATACCTTATTCTAATCAATATCAAATAGATGGAGTTTAATAAGGTTTTAAAAAACCTTATTTAAAATAAAATAAAAGAAGTGTAGTTTTATAAGGATTCTTCTTTTATTTTATTTTACCATTGTATTTTATTTAAATAAGGATTCGGGTCACTTAATTCTAACAATCTCCACCTTGACATGAATTCTCAATAAACAAGTTCTTCATTACGAACTCTCAACGAACAAGTTCTCCACCTCTTCCATAAAACCCCTTAAGGGTTTAACTTCAACAATGAACACCAACCAAGTCTAAGCAATGCTCAAACTTGGTTATAGGAAGTGACTTAATCATCATATCTGCAGGATTTTCATGAGTACTAATTTTGCTCACAACAATATCACCACGAGCAATAATATCACGAACAAAATGATACCGAACATCAATGTGTTTTGTTCTCTCATGAAACATTTGATCTTTTGTAAGGAAGATGACACTTTGATATCACGAGATAATATCTTGATTTGAAGGTCTTCATTGAGCTTACTAAAGAGTCCATTCAACCAAATAACTTCTTTACAAGCCTCAGTAATCGCCATGTACTCAACTTTCATTGGTATGCAAAGCGACTATAGTTTGCAAAGTAGCTTTCAACCGATTGCACAACCTCGATTGTAAAGACATAACCAAAGTGAGAGATCTTCTTCTATCAAGGTCTCCAAAGAAATCAGCATCAACATACCCAATGACTCCATCTCTAGTTCTTCCAAACCGTAAGCAAACATCGGTAGTACCTCGTAAGTATCTTAAAATCCATCGAATCGCTTTCCAATGTTCTTTACGGGATTCGCCATGTATCGCTAAGCGCACTTTATGCGCATATGATAAATCGGGCGTGAACAAACCATAGCATACATGAGAGATCCCATTGCACTAGAGTATGGAACATGTGACATGTACTCAATCTCATCATCTGATTGTGGAGTCAAAGCCGATGAAAGTCTGAAATGGGCTGCTAAAGGAGTATTAACAGGCTTAGAACTTTGCATATTGAACCTGCAAAGAACTTTCTCAGTGTACCCCTTCTGACTTAGGTATAGTTTACTTTCTTTTCTATCTCTGAGAATCTCCATACCAAGTATCTTCTTTGCTGGTCCCAAATCTTTCATCTCAAATTCTTTACTTAGTTGGACTTTGACCTTTCTTATCTCTACTTTATCTTTTGCTACTATCAACATGTCATCAATATAAAGAAGTAGATAGAGAAAAGAACCATCACTGTTTTTCTTAAAGTAAACACAGCTGTCAAAACTATTTTTTTTAAAATCATGAGAAGTCATAAAGGAATCAAACCTCTTTTACCACTGTCTTGGTGACTGTTTCAAACCGTAAAGGGACTTTTTTAGCAAGCAAACATAGTCCTCTTTTTCTGAGACTGTAAAACCATCTGATTGTTGCATGTAAATATCTTCTTCAAGTTCTCCATGCAAAAATACAGTTTTTACATCAACTGCTTAAGCTCCAAATCATGCATTGCCACAATACCAAGCAAAACTCGAATCGAACTATGCTTCACAACTGGGGAGAACACATCTGTGAAGTCCACTACTAGAATTTGACTGTAACCTTTTGCAATAAGCCTTGCTTTATATCTAGGTTCTTCAACTCCTAGAGTCCCTTCTTCTTTTTAAACAACCATTTACAGCTGAACAACATTTTTACCTTTAGGAAGTTTCACAAGATCCCATATCCTATTTTTATGGAATGATTCCATCTCCTCTTGCATAGCAAACATCCACTTTTCTGAGTCTTTACAGCTAACCGCCTCAGAACAGTTAGACGGCTCTTGGTTTGCATCTATATCTTTGGTCACATTTAAAGCATAAGCAATTAGATCAGCCTCGGCATACTTCTTTAGAGGTTTAATTTCTCTTCTAGTTTTGTTTTTGGCGATAGAGTATTGTGGTGAAGAAGCAACTCTATTCTCAATTTTTGTACTAGCTTGAGGAGTTGACTCTGTATTAATCTGATGCTCCACCTACTTTTGATTTTCTTTATTGGAAAAATCTTTAAGAGATAAGTTAGGTAGCATAGCAGTTTCATAAAAAACAACATCTCTGCTAATCACAACTTTTCTATTTTTAGGACACCATAACTTATACCCTTTTACACCAGCTTTATAACCAAGAAAAACACATTTAATGGATCTCAGTTCCAATTTCCATTATCAACATGAGCATACGCAGGACACCTAAAGATCTTTAAATCAGAATAATTAGCAGGATTTCCAGGCCATACCTCTTGTGGAGTCTTTTTCTCAATGGCAATAGATGAAGATCGGTTGAAAAAAACATACAGTAGAGGCTGTTTCGACCCAAAACAACTTTGGTAAGTTGGCATTTGACAACATACATCGAACCTTCTCCATGATCGTTCTATTCATTCGTTCTGCAACGCCATTTTGCTGTGGAGTATGACGAACTGTCAAGTGTCTCACGATCCCTTCTGACTTGCATAGTTTATTAAACTCATCAGAACAAAAATCTAAGCCATTGTCTGTGCGGAGAAATTTTATTTGTTTTCCCGTCTATTTTTCAATCATAGTTTTCCAAGACTTAAATGCGAAAAACACATCGCTTTTCTGCTTTAAGAAGAATGCCCAAACTTTTTTAGAAAAATCATTAATAAAAGTTAGCATATAATTAGCTCCACCTCTTGATGGCCCCTACAGATCAAAATGAATATACTACAACGTTTCCTTCATGTTATGCATTCCTCTAGTGAATCAAACTCTCTTTTGCTTCTCAAAAATGCAGTGCTTATAGAACTTCAGTTTGTAAATTCCTTGCCCATCAAGAAGTCCTCTTTTTCTCAATTCTGCCATACCATTCTCACTCATATGCCCTAGGATCATATGCCAAAGTTTAGTAATATTATCATCTACAAGGAAGAGGAAGCAACAGCTGCATCACCAATAACAGTAGAACCCAACAAAATATATAACTTGGCAGTCTTTTCTACCCTTTCATCACAACGAGGGAACCTTTGGAAATCTTAAAAATCCCACTTTCAGCTGTGTATTTGTACCCTCTTGAATCAAGAGTACTCAACAAAATTAAATTTCTCTTCAATTCTAGAACATGTCGTACGTCATTAAGTGTTCTAACAACTCCACCAAACATCTTAACTTTAATTGTTCCAACACCTGCAATTTTACACGAAGCATTATTTCCCATCAAAACAACACCTTCAGACACTGTTTCGTAATTTGTAAACCAATCCTGATTGGGACACATGTGGAAGGTGCAACCCGAATCAAGTATCCACTCTTCGCTCACTTTAGAATTGTTGATAGAAGTGACTAGAAGTTCACCATCACTGTTGTCTTCTACAACATCAGCTTCACCGAAATTTTCTGGTTGTTTTCCCTTTTGATTCGCAGCCTCCCTTTTAATCTTGTTCTGTAGCTTATAGCACTCAGATTTAATGTGCCCTTTCTCCTTGCAGAAGTTACAAGTTTTACCTCTGTTTGAAGACTTTGATCTACCTTTAGATTTACTGCGAGAATTTCGTTCCTGTATCCTTCCACGATCATCATCAGCATTCCGATCTTGACTCTTACGAACAATGAGACCCTCTCCCTGAGAGTCGGGTTTAATCACAAGATGTTTCATCTTATCATACGAGTTCAAAGAATCATAAACCTCATCAACTGTGAGAGACTCGTGGCTATATAAAATCGTGTCTCTGAAGGTTGAATAAGATGGGGGCAACGAACAAAGTAGAATCAACCCTAGATCTTCCTTATCATATTGAACCTCCATGGCCTCCAAGTTTGAGAGAATTTCTTTAAACACTGTTAAGTGTTTGTGCACAGACGCACCTTCCTCCAAACGATGAGCATAAAGACGTTGCTTCATATGCAACTTGCTAGTTAGAGTTTTTGACATACATATTTGTTCTAGCCTCTTCCATAATGTAGCGGTCTTCTCCTTCATCACATCCTGCAAAATTTTGTTAGAAAAATATAGATATAACTGTGTTAATGCCTTTCGATCATTGCACTTTTTCTCTTCCTCCGTCAATGTCGAAGGCATCTTATCTACCCCTAATAGGGCTTCCTCTAAATCCATCTGTGCAAGAACTGACTGCATCTTTATCTGCCACAACACAAATCTAGTGTTGAGATCCAACAGTGGAGTTTTATACTTTAAAGACGCCATTACCGTCATTGAGATGAAAAATTCCGGAAGCTCGGATACCATTTTGTGAAAAATATAACGTCGGTAATGACAATATATCGCAAAGAAAAGAGAAATAAAAATTAAAGAACACACAGATTTTACGTGGAAAACCATTTCGGGAAAAAACCACGGGCAGAGGAGAAGAAAATTCATTATTTCGAATTCGAATCAATTACAAGAGGAATAGACTATGTCTATTTATAGGCTTGCAAAGCCATATTCTAATAGGAGTGTAGTAAGATTGAAACACCTTATTCTAATCAATATCAAATAGATGGAGTTTAATAAGGGTTTAAATAACCTTATTTAAAATAAAATAAAAGAAGTGTAGTTCTATAGGGGTTCTTCTTTTATTTTATTTTACCATTGTATTTTATTTAAATAAGGATTCGGTCACTTAATTCTAACACCAAGTGTAGAACAACTAACATCCTCGTTTCACTTAATACCTCTTTCGGAGCAATAACTCTTGTTTAGAAAGTTGTTGTTTAGAATAACTGTTGTTGGAGAATAGCTATGTCCGAAATAGCTATGTTCAGAACATAGCTTTAGTTGTTATTTGAAAACAACTCATATTGAGAACAACTAAACTTTGGAACAACTCTTATTCAGAATAATAACATTCCAGGAATAGTTATGTTTAGAGCAACCATTGTTTGGAACTTGTATTTAAAATAATTGTGTTTTTTATTTTTATTTTTTTTGGAAGGATCATTATTCAGAACAAGCTCTATCAAGAAAAGCATCACCACAAAACAACTCTTGTTTGAGACCTCTACATTAAGAACAACTATGTTGAGAACAACTCACGTCTGAAACAAGTCAAAGTAACCATTATTCAAGAATAACACTCATCCAAAAACAATCATTGTCTTACGTTTCAAAAGATGTTCTGCGAAAGATGTTTCATATGGTACCGCTTCACCAAATTAAAAGAAGCGGAAGTAACCTTGAAATATGGTAGGGTTCTTGGGTTATATTCACTTTTAGTATGTTTTGGAGAGCTTGGAATTGTGGATCAAATATGGAGATAGTTAAGATTTTTCCTAACTTTTTACTGTAACATTGAGTGCTTTTTTCCTTCTTTTAGAAACATAATGAATTCTTATTCACTATTCACCATTATTGACAAAACCTTTCACCATGTCTTCTTAATTATTAATGCAATATAATTGAAAATTAGTTTCATTACTCGTATTAATAACCTAGATTTCTAAGTCCTAATTTCAAATATATATAAATAGGAGGCCTTTACAATTAGTAAGGGACTTTTGGCACTTTGGCATTCTAACTCTCAAAGCTCTTTCTAAAATTCTCTCTATAGGGTTTATTTCCAAAAAAAAAATTTATGGGGACTGAATGTCACTCTTGTGTTGTTAAGTCAAGTATTTTTTGACAAAATATTAGATGTGTGAATGCGATAACACGATTTGAACTCGTGTCAAACAGGTGTCTAATAAAAACTTTAACCACCGCTCCATACAAATCAAGACTTAACTTTATTATTTTAAAATTAGGATAGGGATAAAATTAATAAGGCTTTCACATATCGACTTGATGGATTGAGTAGCATTAAAAAATGTTAAATATTGAACAAGTAATTTTAATGCTAATATTAATTTATTAATTTTAGAGGGGGTGCATGTTAAGGAATACTCTTGGTGCATTTTAGCAAGAGTTTTTGTATTGGAAAAATTCCTTGTTCCTCCTAATTTTTAGTGATCTTTCTTGATTTTATTAATTTCTTTCTAATTTCTTGCTTTTGCTTTGATTTCTTGATTTTCTTCCCTGTTGTTATGGTGTTGTCAAAACAGCTTGAGTATACAATGTTGTTTGACTCAAATTTAGAGTAGAATTTAGAATTTTTCCCTCCTTAGATGTAGGATGGTTTTGCAACTATCAAGCTTGGAGTGAGGTTTTTGAAGAGGGAGCTTGCATTTGGCAATTCTCTTTAGTTGCACAATTTCTAGGTCGACCTCCAAACTTTGGTTCAATGTAGAGGCTTGTTAATCTTTTTCTGGAGCAAGCTGGGAGATGTAAAGGTTAAGCTCGCTAGGGATAATCTGTATATTTTTCAATTTACTAATTCTGAAGTGAGAGACTGAGTTTTAGAACATGGGCCTTGGCACATATAAAATAAGCCAATGATTCTGCATAAATGGGAGCCAAACTTGAAGAAATTGGAATTTAATTTGGATTGGATGCCTATTTGGATTCAATTGAGTTGTGTTCCTTTGGAGTTGTTCACACAAAATGGGTTGAGGTACATTGCGAGTGCTATTGGATCTCCTTTATACATGGATATAATAACAATTTCTTAGAATAGGCTTTCTTATGCGAAGGTATGCATTGAAATTGCTGCAGATTTTGTTGTACTTATATCTATTAATGTTGAGTTGAATGATGGATCTATTGTTAAAATTGATGTTGAGATTCCTTGGATGTCTTCTATATGTTTCTCTTACCACTTTTGTAACACCCCAGAATAGGGCCTAGGGGTAATTTAAGAATTTTAGCCTTAGAGTGTTTGAAATTTTGTGACATGATTTATTGGTAATTTTTTTACTATGGTTGTTATAAAATTAAATCAATTTTTGAAAACAAGTTTTAAAGACCTTCAATTTTGAAAATTGGATTGATTTATAAAATAGTCAAAACTGTGAGTTTTGAAGAGGCAGTTAAACCAAATTTTAAAATTCAACCTAATACTTCCCTCACCTACATATATTTCATGTTAGTTTCTTCCCTCCTTTATTGTTGCCGTCCCTTTATTTTTCCTCACCCTCTCCATTCGATTTTTTTATTCCAAACTCTAGTATTTTGATTTCTATCATGGTTATAACATTAAACCTCCATAATACATTAATAAAAACACACAAAAACACCATATATTCCTCAATTGTCAAGCTTGTGGGTTTTTGGGTTTTCGATCATATACTCAGTTTTTCATCAACTAAGGTAACGATTCATCTTCCCATTAGTTTTAAATGTTATTTAGTCTTCAAAACTAAGTTTTTAGCATTAAATCACATGTTTTGAATAAAAGTCAAAAATTGGATCATTAATGGTGGATTTCAAGATTTTGCATAAAAACGTGGTTTCAAAGTGTTTTCAACTTTTTTTAACATGATTAGAAGGTTTCTAAATTTACTTTGATGTTTCGTTAAAGAATTCTTGAGTTTGAATGAATTTTCGAAAATAGCCATAAAACATGTTGAAAAATTGATACTATGAATTGATTATTTTATTGTAGTTTAAAGGTTGAGAATTAGTCGTAGGTTAATTATAAGATGAATGGAATTGATTTTAGGTGAAAATATTGAGTATAGACCGAGGTATTTGAGTTTTAAGTTGGTTATGTTAAAGGTTTCGGTTACATAAAAACGTTGTAGAGGCTTATGTCTTTGGATTGCTTGTGGTGAGTTCTTAGCTGATTATTGGATGCATTGTTGTGTTGATATTCCAGATTCGATAGGACCTTTTATGAGTAGAGATAAAGGCAAGGAAAAGCTAGTTTGAGCTTTCGACTTTTTGGTGAAAGCATAATTGATGAGTGTTTAGGGTCGTGATCATTATTTTGTCGAGTTTTAAAATTTATAAAGAGAATGATTGAACCTGGAAACTAACTCTGACAACGACTTAAGGCAAGTGCACCTATCGAACAGTAGTATAGCTTAAACGAGACCGGATTGTCGAATCCAAAGGAACTAAAAGTACTAATACTAACCTTCTTTCTATTATTTAGCCTAAATATTAAGTGATTGGTTGTTTAATCTAAAACTAACTAATAAGCTAAAGACGCAAAGACAAAAAGAATGAATTAGGGAAATACTGTTGGGAAAACTCAGTTGATTAAGACGATACCCTTAGGAAGAATCCACCTAGACTTCACTTGTTATCTAACACCGAACTGCACGATTTATTCACTTGACTTGATCCGTAGGATTCCCTAATTTATATTAAACCCTCTCTTGAGGCGAATAATGTCTAACCCTAGGTTGATTAATTGAAATCTCTTTCTAATTAAAATCCCTAGAATCGCATTAACTCGATCTATGGACTCCCATATTAGGTTTCACCCTAATCCGGTAAAATCTCATCACCCTATCTCTAGGCGCGTGATCAACTCTGTTTAATTATGCTAGATCTACTCTGAGAGAGGGAATTTTGCTCCACCACCTAAGCACATCCAACTTGAATCAATATCCCAAAAATATTAACACAAGAATTAAGCACACATAATTAAGAACAAATCAAATATTTATCATATAGTTCAGAAAATAATAACAAGATCCGCCTTATGTTTCATCCCCTTCAGGTATCTAAAGGGTTTAGTTCATAACAATAAAAGAAAACATCTCAGAAGAAAAGATAAAACAAAACATAAGAAATCCATAAAACTCCTTGAAGAAATTGAAGGAGAGATCCTCCGTCTTGAGTGTAATTCCGGCTTCTTGAGATGGATCAACTGGCTATCTTCAAGTGATTCCCACAAATATGACCTTTCTGGCTTGGCTCCTTGGCCTAGCTAACCCCCGCGACAAAAGGCCTGGAGAAGGCTTCTATCGAACTCCCCCTTTAAGTTGCCCCTAGGGTGTTTATATAGACTTTGAGATGCTTTACTTGGCCCCTACATATCCTAATTCAAGTAGAATTACTACTAGGGTGTTTGAATAGGCTTTGGAATGTGTTTCTTTGCCTTCAAGTATCCAAATCCAAGTAAAACTCCTCTTGGCCGCGGCAGGGACATGGTCATGGCATACGCCCGTGTGAATCGATTTCAGGCCGTGGTCGAGTCTGCTGAAGAGACACGTCCGTGTGTTTCGGGGTCCAGTCGTGTTAGAGTAAATTAAGGAGGCATGGCCGTGTGGTCTTGGGCCCAGGCCATGTCGATTTCTTCTTTGGCCCAATTTGGTCCATTTTAGGCCTATTTTCGTTCTTTCGATCCCTAGGTGCTTTTTTGAGTATAAAACATGAAAAGAAAGGATTAAGAGCACTTTTAACACAATTCATAGAATAAATCATCCAAAAGTATGCTAAATGTGGGATTAAAATATGTTACTTTTACGGTTTATCAAATGCCCCCACACTTAAGGTTTTCTTGTCCTCAAGCAAAATTCTCAACTTACAATTAAAACGAACTTTCCACAATTCATAATTCTCATTAACGATGCCTCATCATAATTCATAGATAATTTATACATGGATAATTTAACTCAAAAACTCCTAAAGATTCAAACAATTCTAAGTCATATATTTGTAGCATGAAAACATAGGTGTCTCCCTATATGTAAATAATTACCTCTGATTCAAAACCGACAAGGATTGACATCCTCACTAAAGATTCACTCAAAGCACTCGAAGTGTTTAAGGTTTAGGAAAAATCACTCATAAGTCAAACCTGAAAAGTTAATCCCATAGGCTTGCCTGAAAATCAAATCTCCACCACTGTAATATGAGATGATACACAAATCAAAAAGTCTTTAACAGGGTTGTAACGGAGCTTGGTTTAATGGTGTGGATAAAGGTTAAATGAGAAGGCTTAGAATCGAGATTGAATTGACATATTACCTAACTTTAGAAAAATGAACTAATAACCTGAATAATTATATCACACAAAAATTTAAAATACTAATAATACGAGCTTCTTCTTCAAGATGTTGAATTTAAACATGTAAGCTTACTTAATTACAGAACTGATAATGAAGATACTTCGATTTTTTTAAGAACAAATCAAATATTTACATAATATAAGAAAGAACTTTATCAACTAAAATAAAGTAATTAGGTAACTGATCGAATCAATTCTCGATAGAAGGGTAGTCAAAGGAATGGTGATAACAAATACGAGTGGGGTTTTGGGTTAATATTAGTGGGTAAATTAATAAAAAGGGTTGTTAGGATCAAAGAGGTTTACTAGGGGTTAATTATGAAGGTAAGCTTTTTAGTGGAGTGAGTGGGTTAAAACCTAGGTGCCTTTATCATCTCAGTATATCAAATAAAAAATGTAGTCTTAACATGTATAATCGAGGCAAGTTCTAGAACAACAGTTTAATGTTGATACACTCATAATCAAAAAGTGAGCATGAAAAAGAATATATGCTCTGTAAGGCTCAAAATCTCACAAAAATTATGGGTGTTTTTTTATGTCAACCTCGTAAATTTCAAACTTTAAAGTAATATTCAAATTCAGGTAGACAACCTAAAAATTTTTATTTCTGAAAAATAGACTTATCATGCTTGATTCTTTAGTATCTTAAAGTATAAATCATCAATGCACAATTAACTATGACTTAAAAATATATCAATAAGAATCATAAACCATCATAAATTTCATCCTAATTAGTAATATGAGAAAATTTCTTAAGAACAAGATATAATTCAGGGATTTGAGAATAATGCTATAGTTAAGCACTTTTACCCCCCACACTTAAGATGTACATTGCCCTCAATGTACAAAGATAGATAAATAATCATGTAATAATAAAGTCATAAGATAGGGAGAGAAGTGAAACTTCCTGAATTTTGGATGGAGTCAATGAAAAGAACCCGGATAGGATTGGCGAAGGTGAATATTGGGGAGCTCCTCGAACCGATTGAAATTGAATCCTCAAAGCAACCGACCTAAATTTATTGTATCCTAAGCTAAATCTAAATGGTATGAAGAATAAGAATAAAATAATAAAGAAAATAAAATTAAAAATAAAAATAAAAATAAAATAAAAGTAAATAATGGAAGATGGAAAAAGAAAGATAACTGGAAAGGAAAAATGAAGAAAGAGGTTTAAATAGAGATGCGGCCCGTGTTTTAGGATTTTTTTTTGCCACACGGCCATGGCCACGGCCGTGTGGGTATAGAAACATGTGCCTAAATACGAGAGGAAATAAAAATAAACTAATTAGGAGGGTTAGTGCTCGGGTTGCCTCCTGAGATCGCTCGTTTAAAGTCTTAAGCTAGACTTTCTTCGTATTTGCAAAAATCAGGGTGGTTTAAAAGTTTGAATATCTTCCCTCATGCTGTAAATTCTATTTTTATGATAAAGTTTAAGTCGAGAAGCGTTTACGTTAAAAGTACTGAATATGGGATTGCTTACCTCAACTATTCCGTACGGGAAGATATTGTGTACCTCAAGAGGGATTTCTTCGTTTATATTTAGGTCTGACATGGTAATTCATGGATCTTCTTTCTTTAACAGTACCTGATCTCTTATTTTGAAGTGGTTTGACGTTCCTATGATCTTTTCTAGGGGTGCGAATCTGATTCCTCTTTACAGTGTGTCTTCCGTGCTTCTAATTCGTAGACCTTAAGCCTTCGTTCCTTATATAGTTCTTCTTTATTTGCAAGAGGTCTATGATCCGGCTCAGGTCTGCGGCTTTGTGGTGGATCCTGTGGTGAAAGATGAACAAATTATTCATCAACTAAATTTACTTTCTCACCTCACCAATTGATGTCTTGGTCGAGTCAAGATCTTGTAGACTGATCGATTCATCACCTACACGAAGAATGAGTTTTCCTGTGCCAACATCAATTTTAGTCCTGGCAGTTGCTAAAAAGGGTCTTCCTAAAGTTAAAGGAATTGAATTATCCTCATCCATGTCTAAGACAACAAAATCTATTGGGAAAATGAATTTATCAATTTTTACAAGAACATCTTCGATAATACCCTTAGGAATTCTAATAGTTTTATCAGCTAATTGAATACTCATCCTAGTTTATTTGGGTTTCCCTAGACCTAACAGCTTAAACATTTTATGAGGCATGACATTTATACTTGCCCCTAAATCAGCCAAAGCATTATCAATTGTTAGTCTACCAATTAAACAAGGAATTGTAAAACTCCCTAGATCTTTTAGCTTCCGTGGTAGTCTATTTTGTAGAATTGCTTAGCACATTACGTTTAATTCCACATGTGGCTCCTCGTCTAACTTACGCTTGTTTGTCAAAAGTTGTTTTAAAAATTTCCTTGAATCTAGCATATGTGAAAGAGCTTCAAGAAGCGGTAAGTTAATATGTAATTTCTTTAACAGTTTAAGAAACTTACTGAACTGTTCCTCTGTATCGTCTTTCTTCAATGCTTCGAGATAAGGTATGCGAGATTGGTTCTCTTTGATTACCGATTTTGGCTTTTCTTGTGTTACCTCAATTTTACCTTCTTCTACCTCGTTTTCTTGTATTGAATTGGGTTCATCTAACCCTATATTTTCCTGAGCTGTTATGGCTTGGATTTGCTCCTTTGGGTTAATCTCAGTGTTGCTTGTTAGACGCCCTTGCGGTCTTTCGGAAATTAACTTTGCAAGTTGTCCAACTGACTTAGTAATTTCCCCAACTAACTTAGTAAGTTCCCCAACTTGGTTCTTGATCCCTTCAATCGATGTTTGTTGGTTTTTAAGTGTTGTCTCAGTGTCTTGGAAACGATTTTCTGTGGCTGCCATGAATTTTGTCAGCATCTCTTCAAGGTTCGGCTTCTTTTCTTGTGGATATGGTTGATTTTGGAAATTTTGAAGAGGTTGTTGTCTTTGATTTCCTTGATTTCCTTGACTTCCCCATGAAAAATTTGGGTGGTTCCTCCAACCTGGATTATAAGTATTACTATAAGAGTTATTATTAGATCTGAAATTATTACCTATATAGTTCATCTGTTCACTTTTTGTGCCCGATTGGTAAGGTGGGTACTCAGGATTCGCCACAGTTCCACTTGCTTCGTACTGCATTACTGGATGTACCTGCGAAGAACACAAACTATCAAGCTTTTTATTCATCATCACTACTTGTGTTGATAGCATGGTTACTGCGTCGAGGTTGAAAACTCCTGCTGATTTTGTTGGTTTTCTCTTTGTAACCTGCCACTGATAGTTATTTAGTGACATCTCTTCAATAAACTCATAGGCTGCTTCAGGAGTTCTGTTGTTCAGGGTTCCACCGGTAACTAAATCAATTAGTTGCCTCGTTGAAGGGTTTACACCGTTATAGAAAGTTTAGACTTGGAGCCATAAGGGTAAACCATGGTGCGGACACCTTCTCAAGAGATCCTTGTATCTCTCCCATGCGTCTTATAATGTCTCTAAATCCATCTGCACAAAAGAAGAGATATCATTCCGTAATTTGGTCGTTTTGGTCGGTGGGAAATATTTTAATAAAATTTTTTTGGTTATTTGATCCCATGTGGTGATTGACCCTTATGGTAACGATTTTAACCACTGTTTGGCTTTATTCCTTAATGAAAAGGGAAATAACCGAAGACGTATGGCATCATCAGAAATGCCATTTATTTTGAAGGTATCACAGAACTCTAAAAAATTAGCTATATGGGTATTCGGGTATTCGGACCTGCAAACCATCAAATTGAACAAATTGTTGAATCATTTGTATAGTGTTAGGCTTTAATTCAAAATTATTAATAGCTATAGCAGGACTAACAATACTCGATTCTGCTCCCGTTAAATGAGGTTTAGCATAATCATACATAGTACGAGAAGCATTATTTTCTGCCACATCTTGTGGTGGTGGATTATTCTCGTCCATCCCTTCAGTAGGATTGGATCCGCCTTGTTGTTCTTCTTCTCTGTAATTTAGGGCTCGCCTAATTTCTCTGCGATTCCTGCGAGTGGTAGCTTTAATTTGGGTTCCTTCTAGTCATAAACTAGAGGTACCTGTGTTGGAAAAGAAAGAAAGAAAATTAGCAAGGTTAAAACTAAAATAAAAATAAATTGCTGAAAAAATAAAAATAATGGCTAAAGTAATAAAAATTAAGTTTTCTTAATATTTTAGTTCCCCGGCAACGGCGCCAAAAACTTGATCGTTGTTTTGTCGAGTTTTAAAATTTATAAAGAGAATGATTGAACCCGGAAACTAACTCTGACAAGGACTTAAGGCAAGTGTACCTATCGAGCAGTAGTATAACTTAGGCGAGACCGGATTGTTTGTTTAAAGAGAATGATTGAACTAAAACTAACTAATACTAACCTTCTTTCTATTATTTAGCCTAAATATTAAGTGATTGGTTGTTTAATCTAAAACTAACTAACTACTAAGCTGAAGACGCAAAGACAAAAATAATGAATTGGGGAAATAATGTTGGGAAAACTCAGTTGATTAAGACGATACCCTTAGGAAGAATCCACCTAGACTTCACTTGTTATCTAACACTGAACCAGACGATTTATTCACTTGATTTGATCTATAGGATTCCCTAATTTATATTAAACCCTCTCTCGAGGCGAATAACGTCTAACCCTAGGTTGATTAATTGAAATCTCTTTCTAATTAAAACCCTAGAATTGCTTTAACTCGATCTATGGACTCTCATATTAAGTTTCACCCTAATCTAGCAAAATCTCGTCACCCTATCTCTAGACACGTGATCAACTCCACTTAATTATGCTATATCTACTCTTAGATAGGGACTTTTGCTCCACCACCTAAGCACATCCAACTTGAATCAATATCCCGGAAATATTAACACAAGAATTAAGCACACATAATTAAGAACAAATTAAATATTTATTATATAGTTCAGAAAACAATAACAAGATCCGTCTTAGGTTTCATCCCCTTCAGGTATTTGAAGGGTTTAGTTCATAACAATAAAAGAAAACATCTCAGAAGAAAAGATAAAACAAAACATAAGAAATCCCTAAAACTCCTTGAAGGAATTGAAGGAGAGATCCTCCGTCTTGAGTATAATTTCGGCTTCTTTGTAACACCCCAAACCTGGCCCAAACACCACGACCGGATCTGGTATGTCACTAAGGAGATTTTATAAAACTTGTGGCACTTTGGAAATCAATCATCAGGTTTAAACATTTATACCGAAAACTTAATAATTTATTAAGTTATATAAGATATGAAGTTATAAAATGCCTTGGTGATTTTTTTAATAAAACCAAAATTTTTTACATGTCTCAGCTTAATTTAAACATAAAATTTAAATGCCTAATAATAAAAACCCAACATAAAACCCCAAAAGAAATATAAGTCTAGTGGCCCATGGCCTTATTACATTGAGACTTAAAATCCTTAATCAAAAATACTAAAAATAAAATTCTAAAAAAAAAATTCTGCTGGATCAGATACTCTCTTGCATGGCCACCTCGCGCTCCTCTCCAGCCCGGTCCGATGCACTAAGTGCTACCTGAAAATATTAAATAATAGGTTGAGTCGCGAGACTCAGTGTACAACCCTCATGCACCATTAGATTTGGGCCTTAGCCCCATAGAACAGAATAACAAAACATATTATATATGAAAATATGCAAAGCCCAACCCAAATCCTAGGTTTCCATCCGCTACACGCCACCCTTACCTGCCAGTCACACCATTGGGGATTTCTACAATCAACCCACACCGCTACTCGCCATTGATGACAGTCATGCTGCTCATCATCAGATCATGGCCGTAGCCACTACAATAGGTCATGGCAAAAGCCACTACAATAGGTCACGGCAAAAATCGCTACAACAGGTCACGGCAAAAGCCGCTACAACAGAACACTTCCCCTTTCATCAAACTCATCCCCATGCAATCACAAAATCGACATACTTATCACACATGTCATCTTAACAGTAACATTCACTTATGAATGACAAAGATCACTAACCTGGTGATTTGTTTTTACCCTCTTTGGGTTTCAATCGTTATACCGAGATTTCGGCATTTATCAAAACATATTAGATTTATATACATGTATTTTGCAAACAAATCTAGATGGTGTGGAATGTTACACACCTGATATCGCGTAGTTTTACACCCTTAGTCAATATCCTTACTATCTAGATCTACAACCCTTAGTCTAAAACCTTGCTCAAATGCTGGAAGAACACGAAGATTAGGGCTCCCTACATTCGGCCAAGGGTTAATAAATACTTGAATTTACACATTAAAACTAATAGATCTCCTTACCTTGAAATCCCGAAAGTAACACGATTCGAGTGTTACTGAACTCTGACTCAGAGATCTACGCGATTGACTCCTCTTCAAATCCCAGAATGCCGAAAATAAAAGAAAAACTCAAGGTTAGTTCCCTTATAGCCATTCGGCTAGAGTCTCTAAAAAATCGGAAAGGATTGAAGCCTTAAGAATCAATACTTACCTTCAGTTTCCTTCGAGATTCAGTACAAGCAGATACCACAGAGAGGATTCGACTTCAGAGATGAAGATTCGGTTAAGATGAGACTTGAGAATAGAGACCTAACTCTTGGAGATTTTGGCTATGGAAGGAATAGAGGTGTAGTTTCGCTTTAAAAATTGGAGAAGAATAACAATGGGGTCAAAGAATTCGACTAATCAAGAAAAGAAAAGAGAGGAGAATGGAGTGGGGTTTTTTAGCATAGAAAAAAAAAGATGATAGGAACTTTAGCAGCAAATTTTGGCACCCACCTCTTCCTATAGGAAATCGATTCCTCCCTCTGCGAGTTCAATTTTTTGGCCAACACTTGCACTGGAAGATCACCTCTATCCTTCTATCCCTTATCCCTATCAGAATACTCATCCATAAGAGGCCATATTTGCACCAACTCTCTCTCCCTTTATTTTATCATAATATCCTCATAATTTAAATAAAAATAATAAAAGAAACACTCCTAAATAATAGCATTGTGCCGTCCCCTCCTAGTCCCCTTTTACGTGCCAAAATTTGGCCTTATAATTTGGGCTTCAAGCAACCACAATTTGGGCCCTCCTCAAGCACTAGTGACGCCACCCTTTGCCTTGTTGAGCCTCCTAGCTTTGGGCCCCAAGCCCAATTTGACATTTTTAACATAGATACCTACTATTAAACCTTATAATGCCCAAACAGAATATTTTAACTGAAGTCTCAGCCTATTACTAAGCCCAATTAGTACCTCAATTCTCAATTTAACATATTTAACCATACAAACACATAAAATGCACAAGCCTAATAATTCAGGATGTTACAGTTCTACCCCTCTTAAAAATAAATTTCGGCCATCCTCTGGCTCCCACGTCGCCTCCTCTGCGCCGTGGTTTCGCCACAAAACTTTAACCAAAGGGACGGACTTTCTTCTCAACACTTTTACGTCTCGATCCAAGATTTGCACTGGTTCCTCCTCAAAAGACAAATCTGGCCTTACTTCAATCTCTTCCACCAGCACTACGTGCGATGGATCAACACGATAATGTCTTAGCATCGAGACATGAAACACGTCATGTATCTATTCCAACTCTGAAGGAAACTCTAAACGATAAGCCACTGGCCCCTCACGTTCTAATACCCGATAAGGCCCAATAAATCGAGGACTTAACTTACCCTTCTGTCCAAACCTCATTACCTTTTTCCATGGAGATACCTTCAAAAAGACCTGGTCTCCTACTACAAATTCCACCTCCTTCCGCTTTAAATCCACACAAGACTTCTACCGATCAGACGCTTCCTTCAACCGAGCCCATATTAGCTTAACTTTCTCCTCCGTTTTCAAACTAGTTTTGGACCCAACACCTGACGTTCACCTAACTCCGTCCAACAAGTTGGGGTACGACATCTCCTTCCATATAATGCTTCATAAGGTGCCATCTGAATACTAACTTGATAACTATTATTGTATGTGAATTTTGCCAAAGGTAAATACTCCTCCCAACTGCCCCTAAAGTCAATGATGCAACCCCTTAGCATATCCTCCAAGATCTGAATTACCCTCTTAGACTGACCATCAGTCTGTGGGTGGCAACCGGTACTAAAATCTAACCTGGTTCCCATTGCTTGATGAAGAGCCTTCCAGAATCGGAATGTAAACCTAGGGTCCCTATCTGATATGATCGACACCGGTACACCATGTAGTCTTACAACCTCAGCTACATACAACTTAGCTAACTTTTGCAAAGAATAGTCAACACGAACCGATATAAAGTGAGCAGACTTCGTGAGTCGATCTACAATCACCCAAATTGAATCCTTCTTAGTGGGCGTAAGGGGTAACCCACTAACAAAGTCCATCGTGATCCTTTCCTACTTCCACTGCGAAATCTTTATCAGCTGCAACAACCCCGAAAGCAACTAGTGTTCCACTTTCACCTGCTAGCATGTCAAGCACTTACCCACCAATTCCGTTACCTCTCGCTTCAGACCTGGCCACCAAAATTGTTCCCGCAAATCATGGTACATCTTAACTCCTCTAGGATGCATAGCTTATGGACTACTATGTGCCTCCCGAAGAATCATCTACCTTAACTCCACATCTTTTGGCATGCAAATTCTCTCTTGAAACACAAAACTCCATCACCACTCAAACTATAGTCCTCTCCTTCACCATCCTGCACTTGTCAGATTCGTGTACTTAAGACATCATCCAGAAGTTGCTTCTCTTTGATCTGACTTGTCCACATAGGTCTTACTTAAAGTTCAGCTACCAAACTGCCGTCTCCATATAGACTAAGATGAGTGAACATTGCCCTTAAATCTGCTATTGCCTTCCGACTCAACGCATTCGCCACCACGTTAGCCTTACCTGGGTGGTACTCAATCGAGCAGTCATAGTCCTTTAATAGCTCGATCCATCTTCTCTGTCTTAGGTTCAACTTATTCTGAGTGAGGAGATACCTCAAGCTCTTATGGTCAGTGTAAATAACTAACTTCTCCCCGTACAAGTAGTGTCTTCAAATCTTCAATGCAAACACTTCTGCCGCCAATTCCAAATCATGCGTAGGGTAGTTCAACTCATGTGGTCTTAACTGTCGAGATGCATACGTAACCACTTTTCCATCTTGCATCAACATTCACCCTAAACCCGTGTGTGACGCATCAAAGTAGACGGTAAACTCTTTTCCCGCCTCTGGCTGAATTAACACTGGCGCTTCTGTCAAAATTCCCTTCAACTTCTCAAAACTTTCCTGCTGTTTATCTGTCCAAACAAATGGTACTCCCTTCCTCAACAACTTGGTTAGAGGTGCCGCAATTAATGAGAACCCCTCAACAAACCTTCTATAGTACCCTGCCAAACCTAAGAAACTCCAAACCTCTCCCACAAACTTCGGCGATTTCCAATCCAATACGGCTTCTATCTTCCGAGGGTCCACCCTAATTCCCTCTGCGAAACTACATGGCCTAAGAAAGTCACTTCCCTTAGCTAGAACTCACACTTATTAAACTTTGCGAACAACTGCTTCTACCTCAGATTTCACAACACCACGCGAAGATGTTTGTCATGCTCCTCCTCAGACTTAGAATAAACTAGGATATCATTGATGAACACCACGACGAACCGATCAAGATATGGTTGAAATGCTCGGTTCATCATATCCATAAAGGCTGCTAGCGCGTTCGTCAACCCAAACGGCATCACCAAGAACTTATAATGACCGTACTGAGTTCAAAATATTGTCTTATGAATATCTCTTTTTTAACCCTTAATTGATGATATCCCGACCTTAAGTCAATCTTAGAAAAGACCGAAGCTCCTTTGAGCTGATTGAACAGGTCATCAATTCTTGGTAGTGGGTACTTGTTCTTAACTGTCAACTTATTCAACTAACGGTAGTCCACACACATATGCATGGATCCATCCTTTTTCTTCACAAATAGGACCTACGCTCCCCATGGAGACACACTCGGTCGAATAAACCCTCGATCCAATAGTTCTTAGATCTGAGCTTTGAGCTTCACCAACTCTTTCGGTGCCATTCTATAAGGAGAAATGGACACTGGGGCTACACCAAAGTAGCTTGATTCTAAACTCCACTTCGCGATCTGGGGGTAATCCTGGCAACTCCTCCGAAAAAGCATCCGCGAAATCCTTAACTGTTCGAACCTCATCGACAGTCACTTCCTTAGCATCCAACGTACTGATAAAGACTAAAACGCGTGATATCCCTTCCGAATCATCTTAACAACTTTCAATGCCGAAACTACGTGGGACAAATAGTTTCTTCTTTCTCTTAACACAACCACCTCTCCGCCTTCCGGGGTACTCAACACCATGCGCTTAATCTCACAATCCAACTTAGCACGATGCTTAGTCAACCAATCCATTCCTAAGATAAGGTCAAACTCTCCAAACGGTAATTCCATTAAGTCTACCTGGAACACTACCCATTAAGTCTCTAAAGGTACATCCCTAAACAGTTTGTCCACTACCCTAGATTGTCCTAAAGGACTAACCATAGTCATCTTCCTAGTAGTTGTTTCAGAGTCTATACTTAGGGTCTTAGATATTGGACATGCAACATAGGAATGGATTGACCCAATATCAATTAAGACAAGGAAAGGGTTATCAGCAATAAAAAACGTACTGGTTATAACATCCGGTGCGTCACCATCCTCTCATCGGCGAGCTGCATAAACTAGACCCAGCTGACTTGCGTCTACATTACCTGTACCCCTATCAGGTGCTCCACGACCTTGACCAGACCCATTTCCTCCTCTGGCCGCGCACGACCCCTTGGTCTAGACTGATCACCTCTCTTAATCTGATTAGAACCTCGGCCTGCTGGTTGCACCCGATCCACCTGAGGACAGTCCTTAATCAGATGCTCTGTGGACCCATACCTAAAGCATCCACCGGTTTTTATTCTGCACTCCCCATAATGTGCCTTCCCACATGAGGAACATGATCGATTCTAGCCCGTCGGAGCATGAGCTGGCCCATCAGTCCTAGGCCTTTTCTAAAATTTCCGATGCTCCTGATGGCCTAAAATTTTCTTATTCTTACCCGATCCTTATCCCTTTTTGTCTTTCAAATTGCTTTAACTCCTCAGCTATCTTAACCTTCTCCACCAAAACAGCAAAATCTCTCTCTCGCTGCGATACTATCAAAGCCCTTAACTCATTTCGCAGCCTATCCTCGAACCGAACACAATGTTCATATTTAGTTACCACCATTCCTCGAGCGTAGCAGCTCAAGCTCAGAAACTCTGCCTCATATTCAGCCACAGACTTACTTCCCTGCACCAAATTCAGGAATGCCTTCCTTTGTGCATCCATATAGCTAGCCCCAACATACTTTCCTTGAAACTACTCCTTAAAGAAGTCCTAGTCAATTCGGTCTGCGGCGGTACCCTCCTTCACTGTGAGCTACCACTGATAGGCCTCATCTCGAAGAAGAGACACGACCTCTTTCAACTTCTCCTCTACAGTGAAGTCAAGGTCATCCATTATGCGCTCAGTTGCCTCTAACAAATACTCAGCTGTGTTAGGGCCAAAGCCAGAAACTCCCCTAAACATCTCTCTCGTTGGCTCGAGTCATTCAAATCTGATTTTGAGCTCTGAACCCGTGCCTTACGACAAACTCTCTCCGAATCTACAACATTGCTCGAGACATCGTGATCGTCTCCACTCGTTTGGTCCTGAAATTCTTCCTCCATAGCTGGCAGTTTCGGCATCTCATTTCCTGACCCGTGGCTAGACCCTATTGGCTCTGACACGGTCATCCTACCCCTACCACGACCACACGGCGGGCATCCACGACCTCTTGTACTGATGCTACCGTTCGCGATTTATCTGATTAAAAATTTTATGAATTATTAACTCTTTCCACTGATTATCCACGAACAATTTTATGAAAAAGCAGGTTGATAGTGGTTTTTTTGATTTCAAATTCTATCCACCTGTTCAGTTCTCAAATCAGTCTTTCCTAGTTCTAGAGTTCATATTCAATCATACAAATAGCATCCACAGACCCACATTCAACGTGTAGGGTATTTTCGTCATTTTACTACCCATGGGTATTTTCATAATTTTAACCTACAGAGGTATTTTCGTAATTTTCCAAAATAAGGTTTTGGGTGGTTTTGCAAAATAAGGGTATTTTGGTAATTTTCAACTTAGGGGTATTTCGGTAATTTTATAAAGTAGGGGTAATTTGGTAATTTTGCAAACCAGGGGTAATTCAATAATTTTACAAACTAGGGGTAATTCAGTAATTTCACAAACTAGGGGTAATTCGGTAATTTTACAAACTAGGGTTTACTTTAGGATTTTACAAAACAGGGTGGCTGGTCCCTTTCGGGTTTTAATTATAAGTTTTGGCCTGTTAACACGTTCTCATGGTTAGGGTGAATAGTCACTACACACCAGGTAGGATTCCAGCGAAGAGAAGGTGAGTCACTAAGACTGCTTAAATACCAAGCTCTCCCTGAATCCAATCCTAGACATGCGTATGCCTGTTGTCACACCCTAACACGGCGACTGGTTCACAAGATTTGTTTGGATAGATTAAGTCTTATAAAATTTAAGAAGTTGTTTAAGATAAGCCTATAGTCCATCAAAGTCTATTTAAACTAATCTACGTCCCTTACAGCCCATCAGGCCCACATATATGCCACACAATGGTTTAGAATACTTACAGCGGACTTGGTAGGAGATGCAGTGCCATGCTAAGCTAACAAACTGTTATCATAAAAAATAGAAACAACATGCATGTTTCAAAACCCACCTTTAGAAAACATTTTGAGCCCAAAACCCCAAAGTTGAGTTTTGAACTGGCTCGATACCAATCAGTAACACCCCAAACCCAAATTTCAAACACCACGAATCGGACTGGTATGTCACTAAGGAGATTTTATAAAACTTGTAGCACTTTGGAAATCAATCATCGAGGTTTAAACATTTATACCGAAAACTTAATAATTTATTAAGTTATATAAGATATGAAGTTATAAAATGCCTTAGTGATTTTTTAATAAAACCAAAATTTTTACATGTCTCAACTTAATTTAAACATAAAATTTAAATGCCTAATAATAAAACCCAACATAAAACCCCAAAAGAAATATAAGTCTAGTAGCCCATGGCCTTATTACATTGAGACTTAAAATCCTTAATAAAAAATATTAAAAATAGAATTCTAAAAAAAAAAATTCTGCTGGATCAGATACTCTCTTGCATGGCCACCTCGTGCTCCTCTCCAGCCCGGTCTGATGCATTAAAAGCTACCTGAAAATATTAAATAATAGGTTGAGTCACGAGACTCGAGTGTGCAACCTCATGCACCATTAGATTTGGGCCTTAGCCCCACGTAATGTAATAACGTAACATATTATATATGAAAATATGCAAAGCCCAACCCAAATCCTAGGTTTCCATCCGCTACACGCCACCCTTACCGCCAATCACACCATTGGGGATTTCTACAATCAACCCACACTACTACATCGCCATTGATGGCGCTCATGTTTGCTCATCGTCGATCATGGCAGTAGCCACTACAATGTCATGGCAAAAGCCACTACAACAGTCACGGTAAAATCGCTACAACAGGTCACAGCAAAAGTCGCTACAACAGAACACTTCCCGTTTCATCAAACCCATCCCCATGTAATCAAAGAAATTGACATACTTATCACACATGTCATATTAACAGTAACATTCACTTAGGAATGACAGAGATCACTAACCTGGTGATTTGCTTTTACCCTCTTTGGGTTTCAATTGTTATGCTGAAATTTCGGCATTTATTAAAACATATTATATTTATATACATGTATTTTGCAAACAAATCTAGATGGTGTGGAAAGTTACATACCTGATATCGCATAGTTTTACACATTTAGTTAATATCCTTACTATCTGGATCTACAACCCTTAGTCTAAAACCTTGCCCAAATGCCGAAAGAACACGAAGATTAGGGCTCCCTTACATTCGGCCAAGGGTTAATTAATACTCAAATTTACACGTTAAAACTAATAGATCTCCTTACCTTGAAATCCCGAAAGTAACATGATTCGAGTGTTACTGAACTCTGACTCAGAGATCTACGCAATTGACTCCTCTTCAAATCTTGGAATGCCGAAAATAAAAGAAAAACTGAAGGTCAGTTCCCTTATAGCCATTCGGCTAGAGTCCCTAAAAATCAAAAATGATTGAAGCCTTAAGAATCGATACTTACCTTCAGTTTCCTTCGAGATTCAGTACAAGCAAATACCACAAAGAGGATTCAGCTTCTAGAGATGAAGATTCGGTTAAGATGAGACTTCGGGAATAGAGACTGAACTCTTGAAGATTTCGGTTATGGAAGGGAATAGAGGTGTAGTTTCGGCTTTTAGAAAATAGGAGAAGAATAACAATGGGGTCAGAGAATTCGGCTAACTGAAGAAAAAAAGAGAGGGAGAATGGAGTGGAGTTTTTCGGCAGAGAAAAGAAAAGATGATAGGAACTTTAGCAGCAAATTTTGGCACCTACCTCTACCTATAAGAAACCGATTCCTCCCCTCTACAGAGTTTAATTTTTTGGCCAACATTTACACTGAAAGATCACCTCTATCCTCCTATCCCTTATCCCTATCAGAATACTTATCCATAAGAGGCCACATTTGCACCAACTCTCTCCCTTTATTTTATCATAATATCCTCATAATTTAAATAAAAATAAAATAAAAGAAACACTCCTAAATAATAGCCTTGTGCCGTCCCCTCCTAGTCCCCTTTTAAGTGCCAAAATTTGGCCCTATAATTTGGGCTTCAAGCAACCACAATTTGGGCCCTCTTCAAGCACTAGTGATGCCACCCTCTGCCTTCCTTGTGGCGCCTCCTAACTTTGGGCCCCAAGCCCAATTTGACATTTTTAACATAGATACCTATTTTTAAACCTTATAATGCCCAAACAGAATATTTTAACTGAAGTCTCAGCCCATTCTTGAGCCCAATTAGTACCTCAATTCTCAATTTAACATATTTAAGCATACAAACACATAAAATGCACAGGCCTAATAATTCAGGATGTTACATTCTTGATATGGATCAACTGGCTATCTTCAAGTGATTCCTATAAATCTGACCTTTCTAGCTCGGCTCCTTGGCCTAGCTAACCCACACGACAAAAGCTCTGGCAGAAGGCTTCTGCCAAACTCCCCTTAAGTTGTCCCCTAGGGTGTTTGTATAGACTTTGAGATGCTTTACTTAGCCCCTACATATCCTAATTCAAGTAGAATTACTACTAAGGTGTTTGAATAGGCTTTGGAATGTGTTTCTTTGCCTTCAAGTATCCAAATTCGAGTAAAACTCCTCTTGGCCGCGGCAGGGACACGGTCATGGCACACGCTCGTGTGAATCGATTTCAGGCCGTGGTCAAGTCTGCTGAAGAGACACACCGGTGTGTTTCGGGGTCCAAGCCGTGTTAGAGTAAATTAGGGAGGCATGGTCGTGTGGTCTTAGGCCCAAGCCATGTCAATTTTTTCTTTGGCCTAATTTGGTCCGTTTTAGGCCCATTTCTCGTTCTTTTCATCCCTAGGTGATTTCTTGAGTATAAAACATGAAAAGAAATTATTAAGAGCACCTTTTTACACAATTCAGAGAATAAATCATCCAAAAGTATGCTAATTGTGGGATTAAAATATGTTACTTTTACGGTTTATCAGGTCACTACTCATAGACACAAGTCTTGTGTTAATTAGGAATTCAGTAGTAGTTTAAACCCCTACTCTAAATTCCAAGTGTAAGTTTTTTTGTATCTATACTCGTTCTGTTGTTTTGTGCTGATACGATTATGAAATTGTGCATGGTAATGAGAATCTCAAACATGTGATATGTGGATATGGTAACTATTGTGAAAAGTGAAAAAGAATACTTGATATATATATGTTAAAAGACAGTGATAGTGTTTTGCAAAAGATGCTAACATGAAGTGATTGTGTAGGATAATCGGTAAGTGATATGTGATTGTTTTTTGGATATTTTGGCCTAGTGATCTTGAAACCGTTGGATATAGTTGATATGCTATAGGATTGTGAGTACTCACCTATATGTATAGTGATTTGGGGCATTGAGGCCCTGGGACAAGTTGGAGGGATAAGGGAATATGAGCTAAGCTCTATTCAGCGGGATATGTGAGGGAAAATAAGGAGAGTGTTAGCTATATGCTATACTTTTGGGACATGTTTGACTCTATGAGTGTATGTTTGGTGTGTTGGAGATCCGTGTATCCGATGAGTAATGGTAGAGCTCACTTTTATGTTTCATAGCTCAAGTGCCAAATTATCTTAAAATGTATATATGTATAACGTGATGTATGCCTAAATGAGTAAGTGGTTGCTATACAAGTTATCTTAAATCACGAATATGTGTGTATTGTGATATGTGTTTATATGACATGTGACCATTATGCAATTTATCTTTATATGTGACTTGTGTGAAATGTGATATATGCTTAATTAAATATGTGTGTTACATGATTTATGTTTGCATGAGTATGTAAATGTTGTGTAGATGAATCAGTAGATAATGCATGGATAGGTACTCTATAGCACTAGACATAGAACTATTGTAGTTGTACTTATAAATGGTCGTCTTGAAGATGCATGATGATATGTTTGCGATGTGGTTATTCTAATCATTCACTGAGCTTGTTAAGCTCACCCACTCCATTCTTTACCCATGGAATTAGTTGCGTACGGGTGTGAGCGGTGTGGTTTTTTGAGAGGTGATCCAAGCCAATGTTGTGTTATTCCGTAGGTGTTCTTTATTTATTTATGTTTTGGGGAAAGAAAAAATGTGGTAGACTTGTTTATAGCCATGTTAACTTCTAGACATTTTGCTAGTTTTTGGTTTGGTTTATAAAGATTACATGTTATTATTATGCTTGGTTTCATGAACATGAGGGTGGATTGACTTTACTTGCTTGATGTAACAGTCCAGTTTATAACCTAGTCGGAACAGTGGTTTAGGGACCACAGATCATAGTCCGAATAATATTTTTATATTATTTTCTGTGCCGTTGATATGTAATTAAGCATGTGATAAATTTTCGTAAGCTAATTTGTCTGTTCGTGTGTTTAATTTGACAAAATGATCAAATTGCATTGATTGTGAAAGTTGCTTGCTATTTGCTAAAGTGCTTATGTGTTGTGGCTTTATAATTGTGAGGACTTATGTGGAAATTAAGCCATTACTATAGTAAGTGGACGGCATTGAATGTGTGGTTTTATAATTATATATTTTTATATTATATGTTTTCATTAGTTATAATATATGTTAGATTAGTATATTATTTTATAAGTTATTATATTATATCAATATAAAGAAAACAAAAAGAAAGTGGCTTTGTTTTCATCATTTTTAGCCGAATGTTTTAAAGATAGTGGAATGTTAATGGTCAATAATGACCTTGAGTAATATGTTTTATATTTTTATTTTGATGGGTAAATTTGGAAATGGATTAATATGTACTAATAATAAAACATATGAAAAAAAGATAGTGGCCTTTGTCCATCCTACTTTTGGCCGAATATCAAAGAAAGAAAAAGAAAGAAACTTCGGCTAGGCATTCGGCACTTGCAAGCCAAAAATTCAAGGTATACTTTGATCGGTTTTTGATAATTTTTACGTTTTTTGAATTGTTGTTTTGAGAGTTACAAAACCCATGTATTAATTTTATGAATTGATGATGTTTGTGTGATATTCCATTGATGGTATGCCAAGCTTTTTGATAATTTTTGGTGTTAAATGAAAGGTATGAGCTAGATAAACATACTTTGTTCTTGAATTTTTTGATGAAATGGAGTAATTTGGATTAAATTGTTAAAATAAATTTTTTGAGGGACTAAAATAGGAAATAAATAAAATGCATGGACTTGTATGAATAATAGGAACATTCAGCCCTTAAGGTGTGGGGCCAAATTTTGTATATTTTGTGTTTTGTGCAAATATGACTAAATTGTAAAAGTGTGAAATATTAGGGGCAAAATGGTAAATTGCCCATTTATGTGTTTTGGATTAAATTGAATAGAAATGTGTTTGAATGAGCTTAATTTGAACATGTTTAGATCAAGAACAAAAGAAAAAGGACTTGGATCGGGGAAAAGCAAAAATTATTGAATAGCCGGTTTTTGTTGTCCGTCGATACCCGAGGTAAGTCTTTAAGCAAATATACATTGTAAATCATTTATGAAACCTATTATATGCTGAATTATGGAAACATTGTAATTATATTATGAAAAAGCCGAATTTGACCATGTGAATATTGAGTTGGTTAAGCTATTTGTTGTTATATGCTCTTTGATTGATCATACCATGATTTCGAAATGAGTAATAAGTTGATATATGAAACGATTCATGTGAGATAATACAAAGTATTGCTATTCAGGCTTAGAGCCTAGCAAGCCTTAGGCTGGTGAGCTTTTTGGGCTTTAAGCCTAGCAGGCTTAGTACCGGTGATTTAATATCAGACCTCAGGTCTAGCAAGCCTAGTGCCGGTGTGTGTTTCAGGCTTTCTTGCCTAGCAGGTTTAATGCTGGTGATTATTATAAGTAGAGGCTTCAATGGATCATTAACAATGTGGAATTTAATTACAACAAATATGCTAAATGTTCAGGTACGCATAAGCCTCATGTTTGTAAGAATAAGGTACGTTGGTACATTACCATTTGATGCTAGTAATATGTGTTATAGATGAGGTATATTTGTAAAATTTTAGTATGTGCATTCGGTCTTACAAAGAATGAGTATAACATATTGGAATTTGATCGTGGATGTATTTTTGAGATTCGGCCAAATGGGTAAATGCAATATGTGAGGCTAAATGGATATATGTATATATGTGAATAATCGATTATATATGGTTAGTATGTATATAGTACTTACTTGATTTGGTTATATGTGGAAGCATATTAAATTATATGCATTCGGTTGTTGGTACATTTAAGGTAAGATAATGATATTTTGGGGTTGTCAAAGTAAGGATATTAGCGTTCGGTTATAATTGATTATGTCATTACATCCATATCATAAAGTGATTGTCTAAAGTTATTTGAATGCTCAATTGTTTAATATATTTCTTGAGACTTACTAAGCTAAGATAGCTTACTTTGAGTGTTCTGTTAATATGTTTTATAGATTTGGTTTCAAGCTACGAGCTCGGGGGGATCATCAACGAAGTTATCCACACTATCGACTTATTTTGGTACCTTTAAAGTTTGGATTTTTGAACTTAAGGCATATATAGGCTAGCTTAATATTTGGATGATATTTTTTAATGTATAAAAGCCATGCGAAAATGGCTATACTTTTGTGCATAAATATGATTAATGTACGGAGTTTAAATGAAACAGTTTTTGGTTAACAGCAGTAATGTGATTTTGAAAAATCACAAAAAAAAGGAGAAATGAAATTAGAGAGTGAATAAGATATAGAATTAAAGCTTATTATGTCTATTTTTATATGAAAGAAACATAGTAGGCAAACAAATTTTATATTATGAGATATTTAAATTTTAGTGAGACTGGTTCTGAATGACTTTGTGATTCCCTGTTCTGTCTTGGAAAAATTGTTAAAACATTGTACAAAAATAATCATGGAGCATAGTTTATATGATTAGAATCCTTAATGAGTCTAATTTTGATTGGAATAAACAAGAACATTATTGAAATTCTGTACAATGAGATAACTGAGTTTTTGTAAAGATAGGTCAGAACCATCAAATAGTGAAATAGGGGAAACTTTGATGAATAAACTGTACTAATTGGCCATATGAAAAATTCTGGAAAAATTATAGTAACAAGATATATGAGTCTAGTTTCAATGAAAATTTACAGATCTAAATTTCAAGTTTCTTAACTCGAGTTATGGCCAATTTAGTCAACATAACACAGTTGGACAATTTTAATTTTTATGCCCCGAATTAGTAGTCAAGTCTAGTAATGCCTCATACTCGACTCCGGAAACGGTCTCGGGTAAGGGGTGCTACACTTGAACACAATTTTTTGATATTGAACTGTTAATTAGGTCGTTGAATGATTATTTATCGAAGTAATTGGTGCATGATGTTTATGAACTAAATTGGAATGGATTAATTACTTATGTTTGCTGTATTTTTGAGGTCTGGAGTAGGGGTATCGATAATCAGGTTTTAAAATCAATAACTCTGTGTTTTGAAAAGTGCAGGAAGTCAGAATAGAGATTTGGTATCGATACCTTTGCTCGAGTATCGATACTCGGGGTTAAAGTATCTATTTTCATAATAGGTACTAATAACTTTCAGTATATACCACTTATACCTTGACTAACTGATAAACCATAATTTATACATATTTTGACCCCATGCTTGGCTTATTTTTGGATGAATTTTCATTAGATTTGATGAATTCGATGCTCTTAATCATTTAATTTCATGTTTTACACTTAAGAGAACTTAGGGAGTCAAAAAGACGAGAACGGACCAAAAAGGGACAAAATGGGCCTATATAAGAAATCAACACGGGCTGGACCAACGTACACAGGCAGACCACACGGCCGCGTGTGGCGAGTAGAAGCGAGCACCGCCTAAGGCTATCAAACACGGCGTGTCCCTGCCAACCCTAAGACTAATTCTATTAGGAAAAGGGTACTTGTGGGCTAAGAAAGGCGTTCCAAAGCCTATATAAACACCCTAGGTGGCAACCTAAAAGGTGATGCCGAGGAGAAGGCAGAAAATACTCAAAGACAGCCATCGGGAGTAGCTCGAAAGAAGGATCTCCATCAAGACTGAAGATTTCCTATCAATTTCTCTTGAAGTTTTTGGGTTTTCTTATGTTTTATAGTTTTCCTTATTTTAAGATGTTTTCCTTTATCAGTATGAACTAAATCCTTAGATACCTAGGGAGGATGAAACCTAAGACGGATCTTATTATTATTTGATTTATAAGATAAATACTTGTTCTTATTCTTAATTATGAGTTCTTATTCTTGTTTTGATAATTCAGGTTATTGATTCAAGTCGAATGTACTTATTCAGAGGAGCAAAAGTCCCTGTTTAAGAGTAGATCAACACAATTAAGCGGAGTTGATTGCAACCCTAGAAATAGGGCGACGAAAATCTGCAGGATTAGAGTCAAATCTAATAAGGGAATCCATAGATCAAGTTAATGCGACAATAGGGGTTTTAATTAGAAAGAGATTTAAATTAATCAACCTAAAGTCAGTTGTTTTTAGTCTTGAAAGAGATATTAACATAAATCATGGATTTCTACGGATTAAGTCAAGTGAATAAATCGTATGAATCAAAAGTAATAAGTGAAGTCTAGGTGGATTCTTCCTTGGGTATTGCCTATCTCATAAAGTTGTCTAAAGTATTTTCCCAATTCGTTCTCTGTCGTATTTTTAATTAATTTTAGTTTAAAAGAAATCGCTCCAATTCTTAGGCTAGATAATAAAAAATAATAAATACTAGTACTTTGGTCCTTGTGGATACGATATTACCGGTCTTACTATAACTATACTATAGAACGATAGGTTCTCTTGCCTTTATTGTGATAATAGTTAGTTAGAGACACATCACTAACTGACTAATTTAATAAAATCAATTAAATCACATTTTACTATAACACTATTTTTAACTCATAAATATTAAATAGATATTATTTACTAACTTACTCATCGTAATTGTGGTCCCAAACCACTGTTTTTGACACCACTGAAAAACAAGTTGTTACAACTCTCCCTCCTTAAAAATTTCGTCTTCGAAATTTTTACCTGCGAAAAGGTTAAGGTATTGTGAATCTCATGTTTATTTTCCAGCATTCTCATATTCTTTTCTTTATTGTGACAGTACCATATTACTTTATCTCTGGTTTGCAATTCGATACCTTTTCTTTACAATTTAATACATAATTCTGTCGATTTTAGGCGATTTTCAACTGTCTCATTGATCGTTGTTTTGTCGAGTCGTAAAATTTATATAAAGAATGATCAAATTTGGAAACTAACTAAGACAACGATGGAGGCAAGCGCACCTATCGAACAGTAGTATAGTTTAGGGAAGACCGGAATGTCGAATCCCAAAGGAACCAAAAGTACTAATACTAACTCTCTTTTTATTATACAGCCTAAGAATTAAGGGAATTTATTGTTTAATCTAATTCAACTAACTACTAAACTAAAGAATATAAGACAAAGAAGAATGAAGTTTGAAAAATAACTTGAGGAAAAGCCAATTGATTGAGACGATGCCTAAGGAAGAATCCACCTAGACTTCACTTGTTAACTAACTCTGAACCAGACGATTTATTCATTTGACTTGATCCGTAAGATTCCCTAACATATATTAATCCCTCTCTCGAGGCGACTAACGTCTAACCCTAGGTTGATTAATTGAAATCTCTTTCTAATTAAAACCCCTAGAATCGCATTAACTTGATCTATGGACTCCATATTAGGTTTCACCTAATCCAAAGAAAATCTCATCACCCTATCTCTAGGCGCGATCAACTCCGCAATTATGCTAAATCTACTCTTAGGCGGGACTTTTGCTCCTCCACCTAAGCACATCATACTTGAATTAATATCCCAGAAATATCAACACAAGAATTAAGAACACATAATTAAGAACAAGTCAAATATTTATCATATAGTTCAGCAAACGATAACAAGATTCATCTTATGTTTCATCCCCCTCAGGTATCTGAGGGTTTAGTTCATAACAATAAAAGAAAACATCTCAAAAGAAAAGATAAAACAAAACATAAGAAATCCCTAAAACCCCATGAAGGAATTGAAGGAAAGATCCTCCATCTTGAGTATAATTCTGGCTTCTTGAGATGAATCAATTGGCTATCTTCGAGTAAATATCCACAAATTTGCCCTCTTTGGCCTAGCTGGACGCCCCCTGACTAAAGCCCTGGGTTCCCCTTTTTTGGTTATACTTAGTTTGTTTATGTAGGCTTCAGAATATGTTTCTTCACCCCTAAATATCCTAATCCGAGTGAAACTTCTCTTTGTCACGAGAGGGACACACCCATGGCACACGCCCGTGTGAATTGATTTCAAGCCGTGGTCGAGTCTGCTGAAGAGACACACCCGTGTGTTTTGGGGTCCAGGCCGTGTTAGAGTAAATTAGGGAGGCACGGTCGTGTAGTCTGGGCCCAGGCCGTGTTGATTTCCATTTTGACCCAATTTGGTCCGTTTTAGGCCCGTTTCTCATTCTTTTCATCCTCCGGTGCTCTCCTGAGTATAAAACATGAAAACAAAGGATTAAGAGCACCAACTTACACAATTCAAGGCTTAAATCATCCAAAAGCATGCTAAATGTGGGCCTAAAATATGTTACTTTTACGGTTTATCACTCATATAATATGAATTTTATCATCTGTCTCACGAATCAAATTAGTCCCTATAATATTTCTTTTGCTCATCTCTAACCAGTACAATAGAGTTATGCATTTACATTCATATAAAACCTTGTATAGTACCATTTAATACTTAATCAATAACTATCTTTATATACGAACTCTGTTAATGGTAGAAATTTTTATTAACTGGTTTTGAATTCAATTATGCAATACTGTAGTTTGTCTTCTAGTATCCAAATCATCCGTTCTGATTATCTGTCAATTTGAGGATGAAATATTGTACTAAAATTCAGTTTCATGCCTAGAGTTTCATGTAATCTATCTCAAAATCTAGAGGTAAATCTCGAGTCTTGCTTAAAATGATAGATAATGACATATCATGTAATCCGACAATCCATAGTAACTCGTTTCCTTTCCCATTCTACAATCATTATAGATTGTAGCAAACTTGACGGAACCTGACGTTCAGCTTTGTCTTGCGGGCATATCTGACATTTAACCACTTATTCTGAAATTTTCTCGGTACGCACAACAATTTCAAAAGCACAGATTCCCATTATTACCAATACTAAGCTCTAAATTCTGATCATTTTGAAGAAGTTTTCTTTTAGCTAAGAACTCCAAATTATATTTCTGTAGTTTTTTTTTTTTTGAATTTTCTAAAGGATATCAATTTTGTTCTCAAGTTAGCTAAAATAGAACCGCCACTTATAATTGTTTGAAACTCTATTAGCATTTATCCAGCCAAACAAAGCTAATGTTTTTTAAAACTATGAATAAACTAATAAAATATGTAAAAGTTGAGAGCTAAATTTGTTATTATATTGAATTTCTTAATTGCCACATCAGCTTGTCATTAGTGATTTTAACATGAGTGACTAAAATGACCAAATTATGTAACGTGGGCGCTTAAATTGCAAACTTTTTATTTTTTATGCCTAACATGAATTTTTTTAATAGTTCGTTGACTACCTTTGTAACTTTACCCCCAAAAATAATACAATCAATTTATAATGGTTTGGCGTTAATTGCCTAATTCTATTACCTTAGTTTCATTTATTAAATTTTTTCAAATTCATCAACTTTATTTGCTACTTTTTAAGGATAAAGTATAACATTTACAATCTTTATCTTTTATCTTTCAAGGTTTAGACAGAAACCTCTCCCCTATCTTTTGCAATATCTAAGAAAGAACTACTTAACTTTTATAGCTCAACTTGAAATTCTCTCCCTGTAAACAAAGAAAACTATAATGACCCAATTTTAATTGGTATCAAAAATGCAATTTTGGAACTCTATTTCTGTAAATCGAGTCCATAAGGACGAAATATAAAAATTAATGAAGCTATCAAAAAATTATATTGAAGATCGGTTAAGTAACTTAACCAAGAAATCGTTAATTAAAACTCAATGAATAAATTGTAAAAGTTCAATCGCTGATCGTGTCTGTCGAGTCTTAAAAATTTATAAAAATAATGATCGAACCTGGAAACTAACTAAGACAACGATGGAGGCAAGCGCACCTATCGAACAGTAGTATAGTTAGCGGCAAGACCGGATTGTCGAACCTAAAGTAACCAAATGTACTAATATTAACTCTCTTTCTATTATTTAACCTGCGAATTAAGTGGATTTTTATCTAATATAAAATTAACTATTCAACTAAACTAAAGATGCAAAGACAAAGAAGAAATTGGGGAAAAGACTTGAGAGAAAACCGATTGACTTGGGCAATACCTGAGGAAGAATCCACCTAGACTTCACTTATTATCTAACTCTGAACCGGACGATTTATTCATTTGACTTGATCCGTAAGATTCCCTAAGTTACATTAATCCCTCTCTTCAAGGCTATTAACATCTAATCCTAGGTTGATTAATTGAAATCTCTTTCTAATTAAAACACCTAGAATTACATTAATTCGATCTATGGACTCCCATATTAGGTTTGACCCTAATCCGACAAATTTTTGTCACCCTATCTCTAGGCGCGCGAGCAACTCCGCTTAACTATGCTAGATCTACTCTTAGACAGGGTCTCTTCCTCCTCTTCCTAAGCACATCACACTTGATTTAATATCCCGGAAATACCAAAACAAGGATTAAGAACACATAGTTAAGAACAAATCAAATATTTATCATTCGATTCAGATAACAATAACAAGATTCGTCCTAGGTTTCATCCCCCTCAAGTATTTGAGGGTTTAGTTCATAATTATAAAAGAAAACATCTCAGAAGAAAAGATAAAACAAAACATAAGAAATCCATAAAACCCCCTGAAGGAATTCAAGGAGAGATCCTCTGTCTTGAGTATGATCCTGGCTTCTTGAGATGAATCAACTGGCTTCCTTCGAGTAAATCCTTGAATTTAACTGCTCTGGCTTGGCTCTTTGGCCTAGCTGAATGCTTCCTTAAAGGTTGGCCTCTATGGTCTTTATATAGGCTTTTGGAATATGTTTCTTTGCCTCTAAGTACCCTAATCCGAATAGATTTCTTATTTTCTTCGACAGAGACACGCCCATGGCACACGTCCGTGTAAATCGTGGCCAGGCCATGGTGAATCCTGTTGATGAGGCACAACTGTGTTTTTTGGGGTCCAGGCCATGGTCGACTTTTCTCACGAGGCACGGCCGTGTGGATTTTGTACTTTGGCTCATTTTCTCTGTTTTCAGCCTGTTATTCGTTCTTTTCATCCTCCGGTGCTCTACTGAGTATAAAACATGAAAACAAAGGATTAGGAGCACCTATTTCCATAATTAAAGGAAAAATCATCCAAAAACATGCTAAATATGGGATTAAAATATGTTATTATTTCGGTTTATCAATCGCTATTAAGTTTTAAATTAGAAAATGCTTGAGTACCTAGATAGGAATTATTTAAACAATTAAAATGGTTAATTAACCAATTATTCAAATTTGATAGTCAACATCTAAAGCTTGGATTGCTTCACAATACTAATTCATTCATGGACGACTTCAAGTATCAACCAAGTCTTTTTATTAGTTGAACACTTGAAAATTCTCTTGAACTCTTACCCCTCAACACCACAAAAAATGACATTTAGTGCCATAAAGTTTGCATTAGCAAGCTTCTCCCTCATCAAGTTTAATTAGTTTCAAGTTTTGAAGTCTTAACACCAGAAAAAATAGTAGTTGGGGGTTCTCATCCTCTCAGGATCAAACATCATACCTTACCATCCATAGATTTTATGAACTCCTCCGTTCTTACTTTCCAATATGTATAATTTGATCCATTAGACATAGAAGGTCATTACCTAAAAGATCCTCCCATATATTTCTATACTAATATAAAAGGTTTGATCGAACTTGATATCATAAGTTGAGTACCCTTAATTCAATTAGTCAAACTACAAAAAAAAAAAAAAATTTTTAGAAAACAAATGTTATTTATCATTAAATTTTAAATAATTAATAAATTTATAAACTATCCCCTCACAAAAGAAAAAAAAAAACTTGCTATTTTCTTCATTTTCTCTCCATATAACTTTAACAATTTTTTACTGTTTCTTCTACCCTATCTCTTTTATCCTTTTTTAATTAGGAAAAAGAATTCTTTTGAAAACAACTATCCATATATTTTTTTGGTAGAGACAACCCATGTATTTTTTTTTTTAGCAATCTCTTTTAATTACCAAATACTTCTGTAATCAGCCCATTTTGACCGGGCCCGTGTAAATAAACTAGAATAAAAAAACAAAAAATAATAAATAATAAATGTCCACTTTTTTTTAATACAGCCCATTTACAAGCCAATCCATTACAACCCAAAACTAATGCCCAAACCCAATTACACCCTCAAGACCCAGACCTAAAACGGCCTACCTAGACCCAAAATAAAGATGGCCCAAAAGGGCCAAACACTAAACATTTTTAGAAGCCTAAGGTTTCTGAAACCCTAGAAGCCGCAAGTGCCCATCCCTCGCGCATAATCGGACCCTCGTCCGGTAAGAATCAGTAGAGAAGCGCTCAACGCTAGATTCTTCGCCAGTGGCCTGCAAAAAGGGAAAGAAACAGCAACAAAAAATGGCAGAATCGGTGTATTTCCTTTTTTTTCATTTTTTCGGGTTATAAAAGGCCAAAAATCTGTAATATACGGACAAAAAATACACGAATATATAGATACAAAGATTAATAAAAAAATCTATCAACAGAGGTGATTATTTGTTTGCTATCTTTCGCGTTTTTTCTTATTCTTCGATTCATGCATACATATATTTTTTTACAAATACTAAAGTAGAATAAAAAATGAGTTTTACCTTTCGATTCGCACCCGGCCGCCGTCCGCAGAGGCGCGTGAGGCGTGTGCGGCGTGTGGCCCATGACCCCGATGACTGAACTCCGACAGAGGAGAGGAGGGATTGAGAGAGTTTTTTAGATATTTTTTTTAAAACTGAGACCAAATGATTTTTTTTCTCTGAAAATTTATTTATATAGGCCAAAGAAACGACGCTGTTTTGGTGCGGTCAGTTAATGACCAAAACGGCACCGTTTTAAGGCTAGATCCGCGCGTTGACCCGAAAACTCGGAGAGGATCCGCATGTTTTTATGAAATGGGCAATTTTCCATTTTAGTCCCTCCGTAATTTTATTAGTTATAATTTCATCCTAAATTGAATTTTCTTTTATTTTTAAATTAGCCCTGAGACTTGTATCTCATTTTAATTTAGTCCTTCAGGTTACTTAAAAGGGCCAAAATCAGAATGACCTCGTTTTGGGAAAGAAGGCATAATTGCCCAATAAATCCCTGTGGTTTAATGCGCATTTCGATTTAATCCTTTTACATTTTATTTTTTATTTGTTTAATCCCCATTTCTTTGTTTATTTTTAAAAACTTTTTATTTTTAAATTATTCTAGTACTATATTGAATTATTTTATCATATTAAAAATTTTATATTATTTTTATTTTTGTATATTGATTTATTAATAGTATAAATTTATTAAATTACTATTATGTATTATTTTATTTAGTTTAATATTATTTATATTTTATATAATTTGTATATTAGTTATATGATATACATTTTAGAATTTTGTATTATTATATTATATTATATATTACTTCTAAAATATTATTTTGTAAAATTTATTTATATCATATAACATATATTATTTATATTGTTTATATTATATATTTAATTTTTTATGAATAGTGTATTATATATCTATTTTTTAAATTATTTTACTAATCGTTTTATTATGTATTATCATTTATATATGTATTAAGTTACTAAATTATGTATTAGTTATAAGTACTTTTGTATTTTTCATATGCTTTAAATTTTTTTTAAATTGTCATATACTTTTTTATATATTCATTCAACGTTTAAATATATTGTTCATTTTTATCTTGTTTATGGAATTTAACATTTATTTCTTTAATTTTTATATTTCATGAATATTTTATTTCGCTACTTATTTTATATCTCATATTTATTTATTTATGTTCTTTTAATAACTTTATTGCTTAGTGTAGTTCTTTTATTTGTTTATTCATGTTATATTATTCTTTAATTATATTAGTAGTAATTGTTAATATAATTTGTAATCACGGTGAATTGCTATTAAGTATGTATGTTATAATGTATTAATGTAATATCTTACTCAAACCATTGTTTTATAAAACACCTTTTGAATTGACGATTTTATTCAAATAGTTTTTAAAAAATACGGTGATATCTAATATTTGGAAACTTCGAGAAAATTGTGCCTAACTCATTAGGTTTCAATTTTTATCGTTGAACTTAAACTATTAAGTATCCCTTTTTCTTCTAAAATTGAAATTTATAAATTTCCAAATCAAAACTTATTCTCGGAAATTCAAAATGTTATATCCTAACTTATTGAATATGATGTTTTGTGTCTCGAGATAAGAATTTTCTATATAAAGGTGAGCCTAGTTTCGAAGATATGAGATGTTATATCTTAACTTACTAGGTATAATATTTTATTTCTTTGAGATAGGTAAGTCTTGGTTTTCTTTCTAATAAAGTATCATATTTTAAAATTTTTCAAAATTTCAACATTAGGACATGATTTTATCAATTAGGTACCAATTTTGGACGTTACGAGGGTGTTAATCCTTCCTCGTACGTAACCGACTCCCGAACCCTTTTTCCTAAATTTCATAGGCCAAAATTAATGTTTTAAACAAAACATGTCTGATCACACCTAAGCAAAAAGGATCGGTGGCGATTCCATTTTCATTTTTTTAAAAGTCAATCCCCATTTTTATAAAAACCTTAAAAATGGTTTCGACAATTTCTTTTTCTCTTTTTTACTAAATTTCTTATATATAATATTGGAGTGAAAAATGGAGTGACAGAGTTTGAACTCATATCAAATAAGTGTCTAAAAAGAGCTTTATTCAATGTTTTATACAAGTTAAGACGATATTTAACTTTTTAGTACTTCGTATTTGAAAAAATATTTGGTATACTGTCGGTAGAGTTTTTAGACTTCACTAGCAGAGGTAAAGGTTAACAAGTATACTATAAAGATATAGTAAAATATTAAAATAAAAAGACACATGATAATTTTTTAAGACTACTTGTGGAATAAAAAAAAGTACACTGTCAGTGTACCAAAAACTAACTCATATTTTTTTTATTTACAATTTCTATCTTAAATTTGACATTTCAATACAATAGATATAATAAAACAATGAATAATATTTAGTACGCTGTCAGTAGAGTTTTTAGACTCCACAAGAAGAGCCAATGGATTGGCAAGTGTCCTTTAGGACTTTTTAGACTCCACAAGAAGAGCCAATGGATTGGCAAGTGTCCTTTAGGACTATAATAAAATATTAAAAAATATTTTAAAAAAAAATACACATGTTAATTTTTCAAGACTACTCGGATAAAAAATATACACTCTCAAAGCACCAAATACTAACTCTTAAAATAATTGAATTAAAATAAAATAGAATTGAAAATTTTAAAAATAAGCTTGTAAGAGGCACATTTTGCCCGGGCCCGTGAAAACCAGAATAAAAAAATAAAAAAATAATAAATACCAAATGCCCAATAAACAGTCCATTTACAATAAAAGGGCTTAAAGCCCAAACCCAAATGCTAAAGCCTGGTACACCCCAAATACCACTAGCAACCCAGATTAGACCTTGACCCCTCAGACCCAAAATAAAAACGGCCCAAAAGGGCCCAAATGCTAAATAGAAACAGGGAACCTAAGGTTTCTGGGAAACCCTAGGCGCCGCAAGCCTCGCACCCAGCCCCTTTGAGCCGCAAGCCTCGCACCCAGTTGCGCCGCAATCCACGCGAGCTACGCTATCATCAACGCACGACAACCCCCCACCATCGTCGAGATCCTCCTCGATTACCTGCACAAGAAAGGGAAACGCAGCAGCAAAAATGGCAGAATATATGAATTTCCTTTTTTATTTCTTTATTTTGGGGTTCTAAAAACCCAAATAAATCTGTAAAACACACAGATACAGACACAAAAAACACAAGCAAGAAAGATACAAAAAATAAAACAGAGAACACAGAGGTGATTCTCAAATATCCGTTTTTCATTTTTTTTATTCTTCTAAGGTTTATGCATTTTTTAAAGAATACTACTAAAACAAAAAGGGAGTACAAATATTTACCTCTCGATTCACAAAAAAGGATTTTTCTGGCTTCAGGCCACCGTGTGCGGTGGCACGTGGGATGCACGCGCAGTGGCCTATCGCCTGAACCCACGCCGGAGTTTGGTCAGAAGCAGAGGAAAGGGGAGAGCTTTCTAAAGCTCAGTTTTTTTTTTTTTTTTGAGGGGCTGTTAAAATGAGTTTTTTTTATTTATTAATTTTTACTTTATATAGGCCTAAGAAATTATGCCGTTTTGGTGTGGTCAGATAATGACCAAAACGACATCATTTTAAGGCTAGATCCGCATGTTGACCCGAAACCCTGAGTAGGATCCACGCATTTTTGTTTAAAGGTCTAATTGTCATTTTAGTCCTCCCGCAATTTTATTATTTTTAATTCCATTTATTTTTTTTTTTTAATTTGGCCCTAAATGTTTGTTTACATTTTAATTTAGTCCCTTGGGCTATTTAAGGGCTAGTAACAAAACGACGTCGTTTTGAAAATGAGGCATAATTGCCCAATTGGTCCTTGCATTTTTGGCGCGCATTTCAATATCGTCCTTTTTGTATTTTAAATTTATTTTTTAAAATTATTTTAATTTAATCCTTATCCATTTTTTATTTTTTTCATTTTGCTTTTATTTTTTAATTAGTTTAATATAATGTATATATTAAATTATTATTATTTATTATTTATATTTCTCATTGTTATTCATATATTGTATTTTTTATTAGTTATTATATCACATTTTATTTTTGTATATCATATTATTATAGCATTTAAATTACTTTATCATTAATATTTTATAAAATTTCTATATATTATATAACATATATTATTTATATAGTTTATATTACATAAGTACTATTTTTATATTAATAGATAAATTTTATTTAAAGTTTGTATATTCTTTATAACTATTTTTATGTTTATATGTATGTATGTATGTATTATTTTATAACTTATATATTAGTTATATATTATGCATGATTTTTGTATTTATTATATTGTATTACATATTACTTCTAAAGTATTATTTAGTATAAATTTATTCTTATTATATAATATATATGTATTGTTTATGTTATATATATTTAGTTTTATGGTTATTGTATCATATATACTTCTATTTCAAAATTTTAACTTAATTATTAAATTATAAGTATTCTTATATTTCTCATATACTCTAAGTTTTATATGTATTATTTAAATATTGTTTATACATATTAACCATTTTGGAAATTGTTTTTTTTCGATGTTATTATGTTATATATATATATATATATATATATATATATATATATTTTTTTATATGTGGTCTTGTTTGTAGTATTTCATATTTATTTCTTAATTCTTATCTTCCATATAGATTTATTTTTAAATTTGTATTGCATATTTTATAACTTGTTTTTGTATATTTATGTTCTTTATTTGTTTAATATTGTTTTAGTATAGTTCTTTTATTGTATACATCATTTGTCATGTTATGATAGTCTTTTGTTAATCGACTATAATTTTTAATATGATTCGTGATAGTGAATAATTGTTATTTGAAATTGACGTTTATAATGTATATGCCACATTTTATTCAAAACATTGTTTTATAAAACTCTTTTTAAAAAAAAAAGGATGATCGTGATACTTGAGAACTACGAAGAAATTATACCTTAACTAACTAGGTTTTAATTTTTCTTGTAGAACTTAAGGTATCAAGTATTCTCCTTTTAAACCCTATAAATTTTAAAATCAAAACTTATTTGAAATTCAAAATATTATATCTTAACTTATTAGATATAATGTTTTGCACCTCAAATAATGATTTACTATAAACAAAGGTGAGCCTAATTTCAAGGTCATAAGAGGATACATCCTAACTTATTGGGTGTAACATTTTATTTCTTTGAGATAGGTAAATCATGGTTTTCTTTCAAATAAAAAGATCATATTTTAAATTTGTCAAAATTTTGACGTTAGGACATGAAATTATCAATTAGGTACCAAATTTTGGGCGTTATGAGAGTGCTAACCCTTCCTCGTACGTAACCGACTCCCGAACCCATTGTCTTATATTTCGTGGACCAAAATTAATGTTTTGAAATAAAACGATTTATAAGGTGATCCAATTGCACCTAAATAAAAAAGGATTGGTGGCGACTCCATTTTCGTTTTTAAAGTCGACCCCCGTTTTTTAACATTTAAAAATGGTTTTGACAGCTTGGCGACTCCGCTGGGGAACAATAAGAGAGTCAAGCCGTAAAATCAATAATTTCATGTCCTTTTGTCCGAATTTAAATTTCTAATTTAAAAAACCATGATCCTTTTATTGCATGTGGTTCTAATTTTTAATATATCTCTCTGCATTGTACTGCATGACCGTTGTGGTCACACCTTTAAGTGGGAGCGAGAAGTTATGCCTTCGTGAGGTTTTCACCTCCGCATGGGCTAGTGGACTGCTTCCGGAATACATCTGTACCTATGTCTTCGTGAAGTTTTCACTTCCACATGGCCATAGGGAAATGTATTCCCCTGAACTGAACTCAGTCCATATGAGCCTATAATGGGTGAGGATCGAGGAATCTGCTGGTTCGAGTACCTCAACTTTAGAGATGAACCACATATAGAAAACCTAAGAGCTCACCCTAAGTAGAACTATACCAAGCCTTAGTGGTTATCCAGATATGTGTTTGTTTATTTTACTTGCTTTATACTTTATTCCATGGTACTAACTTGTGTTTTAATTTTTGTGCATATCATTTCATTTTAAAGAGGTATCGATTCACGATCAGTTTCTAAGTTAGAAAGCTGGTTATGGAGAACGAATTCATTGATAAAGTGGAGGACAAAGCAGCCATCCGCATATGGTCAGAGCAAATGCAATTAGAGAAAGGGAACAGCTTAGCTGACGGGTATGTATCTGAACTATGGGATTTTACTCGTATTAGTATTATGCAAAATGAGTTCCAAGAGTTGAAAGAGATATGGACTCAATGGGATGATGAGGCTAAGAAGTTGTTTTATCGCAATTATAGAGATTTACCCTATTTACTCAACATTAAGGTTGATAAGCATCTGTTTCGGGCTATGACTTAGTTTTGGAACTCTGCCTATAGTTGTTTCAATTTTGGGAGAGTAGATTTGGTGCCCACAGTGGAGGAGTATACAACCTTTCTTCGTTGTCCAATGGTCCAAGTCAACAAAGCTTATTCTAGAGTTGCTAATGTCCCAACTTTTATGAAGAGGTTAATGAACATCACGGGGATGAGCGAATAGTGGGTTGCAGCCAAATTTAGAAGAAAGGTGAGAGTAAATGCATTCATTAGATTAGTTTGAGAGATCTGATCTTAGCCCATCCAGATGTAAAGAAGAAGGTTGACGTTTTTACCTTGTGTATCTATGGTTTGGTAATCTTCTCCAAAGCTCTAAGACATGTGGATGAAGCAGTCATAGATTTATTCGATCGGCTTAACAAAGGAGTCACACTTGTACCTGCAATTTTAGTCAAGACGTTCAGATCTTTAAACGCATGTAGGAGAGCAGGTGAAGGTAGATTCATTGGATGTGTGCAATTGCTATTAGCTTGTTTTCACAGTCATTTTTGGAAGGTGGAGAAAGTTTCTTATCGGGTTTTCTCAGAGAACTATTCTCCGTTGAAAGAAATAGTGGTAACACCAAAGAGAGAGGACGTGTTTGAGGAGAACTGGATGTCGCTCCTTTAAAACCTTCGAGAGGAAGACGTCGAGTGGAGAGCCCCTTGGATGATTCTAGATAAAATTTTTTATCGATGTGGGAGTTTTGACTGGGTTCCTTTACTTGAAATTTGGGGAGCCGTTGGGTACGCTCATTTGCTCGTACTAAGGCAATATGGATCGAGACAGTTCATACCTACAACATATGGGCTGGCTCAATGTGAGTTCTCATACAAAGAGGAAAATTATAAGAAGAGGGTTAAGGAGATTTCTGGTGCTTGGAATCAGATTCGCAGAATAAAGAGATTATCCATATGCCCAATGACGACATCAGAATACAGTGGATGGAGGATTGGAAGGGTTAATGATAACATCCCTGAGCTAAATTCAGAAGGTGCCCGAACAAGAGAAGAATGCTTACAAGTGGTCCTATCAGAATTAGAGATTATAAAGCAAGATTTTGAGAAGATGAGTTCCGAGTTTGGGAAGAGGACGAAAAAATTAGAAGAAGAAAAGATATACTTGAGGCTAGATGTGGATGTTCAGAAATCAGAGTCCGAAAAGTTAAGAAAAGGAAGAAAATGGTCGAGGAAGATCTGAATGACCTAAAGACAGAGTACAAGAAGTTACGTCTATCGATGATAACTGCTGGATTGGGAAAGACTTTACAACAGTGGCAACAATAGGTTCAAAAGGAAAAAGCCAAAGCTAACCATTGGGAGAAGAAGTTCCAAGAGATGCAGATGCAAAATGAGGCCTTAGAAAGGAGCTTGGAAGAAAGCCAAAATAAGAAAAATGGATTAAAAGATAAAGTGACCGAACTGGGACGGTCTCTTCACCACCATCGAAGCCTTAATTCTGCGATGGAGTTGAAGTCAAGTCTAAATAAGATCGAGGAAATGAAGGTAAGATTGAAGAGTTAGAATCAGCATTGCATAGTTGTGAACTTCAGATCGAGCTTCTTGAAATAAGAGAAGGGCGTTGGAAGGAAAAGCTTCACCATTCTCATGATCAAGTTAGAAGTCGGGATTATCTTATAGGTGAGGCAATAGTTCAAATCCGAGAGGTAGCTGATCACCTATAGACTTTGGCAGTATAGGCTGATATGTTGAGCATGAAGTATGAGCTATAGTCAGATTGTAGTCAAGAGCTAGTTTCATTATTTGGGAAAATTAAAACTTTGGGCCTTAAAGCGAAATCATATTTGTAGTCCGTTTTATGTAAAGGATTTTGTTTTCTAATAAAGTTTTCTAAAATAAAGTTGAATCATAATCGATGCCTTCTTTTTTGCATTCATGCATTTGCATTACATTGCATCATTAGCATTAAAAGGACCTTAACTAGGTAAAAATATTTTAGTTAACTTGGAAAACATGGAATAAAGATTAGAAAGATTAGAGCAATAACAAATATAGATGTAAGAGCAATTGACCAAAATTCATCAAGACATGCAGGAATTCAAAAGAATGTGATTGGTCAGTTAAGTCATTTACTAGTTGAAGGGCTTGAAGAGAGGAAAGGCCTAGTAGTCAACAGTGGAGATGATAATGAAGACCTCATCTATCCCCCAGTTTTTACTCCAACAAGTGTCCAGACTCAACTAGACGCGTATCCAAAAGTGGTACCCATTACTATCAGATCCCAACAGCATCAGGTCACCTCAGGGCAAGAACTCAATCCAAGACCGAACTCAAAAAAATCCTAATTCTCGCCCATCCCAATCACGTATAGAGAGTTGTACCAAATTTTGTTTGATGCACATGTAGTATCCCCTTTCTACCTAAAATCTATACAACCTCCATACCCTAAATGGTACGACACGAATGCTCAATGCGAATACAATGCGGGAATCACAGGACATTAGATCGAGAACTGCACAACTTTTAAAAAGATGATCGAAAGACTTGTCAAAATGGGTATTGTCAAATCCAATGATCCCTCTGGGGCAGAAAATCTGTCACCCAACCATCTAGGTAAAGGGGTGAGATCTATGAGATTCAAGAATGCATCAAGTTTAGGGCTTTAGTGCAACACCTAATATTGGGAATCTGAACACTAATGACATATCTTAAGAGGGAATCGAGGAATGAAGTTTCCAAGCCCTTGCGTACTTGGGAGTGTTTTGAATAATGGGACTGTGGAAGAGATCCCTATATTTTTAAAACTGATCTAGAGTAATATTCAAAACATGCTTGTTGCCTTAAACCTAGAGGCAATAAGAACCCTTTTGTGAAATAGGCTCGTGACTAAAATTTTATTTCAACAAAATGCATCTTTTAATCAAATATTTTTTATTTTTCCATTTCATACTGTACAAATAATTGTTCTTAGTTTTTTCTTTTGTTTGGACTTTCTTTCAAGTATTCTTTCATTCTTCATTATCATACAAATACACATTCTTTGAATCATTTATTCTTTAGAATCTTCTTTCGAACCTACAATAAGTCTCCCGATATCAACGATGTAAGCAACACTGCTACTGACTCAGAGTTTCTTTTCGAGTAAGATATGTGTCTAGAGGGATCTCAGGACTTTGAAGATGACAGAGATTGTAACCTATCTTCTGATTTTTAAGAATGGTAGAACAAGATGAAAAACAAACCCTACTCTACAAAAGGTCAGTGGATATTTTTGTAACCTAGCTCATCACAGAACTAAGGCGGGACATCATTGAGTTATTTTCAAGAATTCAAAGATGTTTTCATACGATCATATCAGGACATGCCTGGGCTAATACGACGCGGGCTAAACATGGGGATCGGAGGCACTGTTGGTCCACCATAAAAGGGAGATTACTTCAAAATGCCGTATTTAAGGAGACAAGATTCATGGGCCTTCTCCATTTCTTCACAAATTTTTTATATGTGGGGCATGGATGTGATGGGCCAGTCTCGTTAAAGGTTTTTAGCCAATATTGGTTCATCATTGTCGTCGTCATTTACTTCACTAAGAGGGTAGAAGTAGCTTCATATGCCAATATTGCAAAGTCGACAGTCATCAAATACCAAAAAAAAGGTCAGATGCGAGTAAAGAATGCCAGAAAGGATCATGTTTAATAATACATAACTGTACAAAGTCAAAGATTATAGTTTGCTCAAAGATCAGGCAGCATATCACAGAGCAGCAAAGGTTGTCAAAAGAAAAATACAAAAAAAAACAACAATAAAAAAGATGAAAGGTGACCAAGACTTGTAAAGATTGGCATAAGAAGCTATCATTTACTCTCTATGACTATCGAACGTTGGCCAGGACCTTTGTCGGGGCAACATCTTACCCATTGGTTTATAGATTGGAAGCATTTTTATCAATTGAACCTAATCAAAGAAAAGGTTAAAAGCTATCCATCACGATCAGATGATGCAAGCTTACGACAAAGAGGTTTATCCTAGAAAATTCTACGACGGGAATTTGATCCTTCTTTTACAAAAGGATTTCAGAGAAAAGTAGATGCCAAACTGGAAAGGACCTTCTGTTGTAAAGAATGCCTGTTCTGGAAGAGCATTGATATTGACCAAGATGGATGCCAAAGACTTGCCTAATCCGGAGAATTTAGGTTCAGTCAAGAAGGATTTTACCTGAAAGGGAAAAGGGCCAAGGTGAAAACCCGCAAAGGGCACATTGAGTTCAAATTAAAAAAAAAAAAAAAAAAAAGGAGAGGCCAAGGCGAAAACCCGCAAAAGGCGTTTTGATACCAAAGGGGATTTGAGCTGAAAACTCGAAAAGGACGGCTCAAATTTTGATCAAAGATAAGGCATGTGGTAGTCTTGTTATGCCTAAATTAATAATGAGGAAGTATGCTACGTCTTGGGGCATTGACAAAGTACTTCGGATCCCCTAAACATATATTGAGCTCAAAATGGTCCTCAAGGAGTTTGTACAGAGACGCTTAGGCTGCAATATCTGGGGCACCTAGCTTCTATCTTACTCATTTTAAATTTGGCTATCTTTGCTTACTTTATTCTTTTTAAGATACACCAATCAATTTTCTTTTATTGCCTTGGTTATCTTTGATTAACTTATTTTTTTTGAGCTATACTCCTGATTAATTCCTTTTACGTCCATTGTTGTGATCTTTTTCAAGCTTTTTGTATTGAAATAATGATTATTGGACTAATAATACTTTCATAAAAGGAGTTTCACATATTACTTTGGAAGCTTTAAAATAGTATAGGAACCTAAAACAGGACTATTGTTTAAAACTTACCGAGCCTAAGGGTTTGAAATAGTGAAAGATGATTATCTCTTTCAGATTTTTATTGGTTGAAAAAAATGCAAGACATTTCTTTAAGTGATACCATCTCGAAAAATGACGAGCAATGTTAACCCAGGTGTAGAAGGGATCATTCTCGGGAAAAGAAAAAGATACCCTACATTCATGCAAATTTCAGGCACATACATCTGGTCATTACACCTAGGGAATGGTGTAATAGATCAAGTTGATACAAATTCCATACCTCTAAGTGGTAACTGGATGGATGGGAGAAACCAAATGTTATTCCCCTAAAGTTGCAGTGGGAGGAACAAATTTTATGTCCTAAGGTTCAAGGGAAGGGACTCTAAAATTACAGCGGGGCAAGCTTACTGAGCAGAATATGATCGTTTCTTTGGGTTTTCTGTCAAAGATACCAGCTGAAACGAGAAAGCATGATAATGCGTCAGTGATAGAACCTTGATGAACTATGAGCAGTGACAACCCAAACATTAGAAAAATGGATCATTCTTATGCAAATATCATTCATACACTTCCAATTAAGAGCATTTGATTCATTCTGATCATTGTGTCCTAATTTTTGTACATTAAAAAAAAAAGGAAGAAATCATTCTCATGACATTCTGCATTCATGCGAATGTCATCCCTAATATCATTTAGTTAGGAGCATTTGATTCATTCTAATCATTGCATCCTAATCATTTTACATTTAAAAAAGGGATCATTCTCATGACATTCTGCATTCGTGCAAATGTTGTCCATAATACATTCGAGTCTACAGGACATGTCCCCTAGAGGGTGGTGTAGCAACATCAGTGAATTCACCAGTCCTATCTCTCTAACCAGCAGTGGAATAGGTCAAAAGATTGTAAGTCTTATCACCCTAAGCAGTAGTGGAACAAGATCGATAGGTGAATTTTATCTCCATGAAGCAGCGGGGTAGATTTAAGCCATCAGTCTTATCTCCCTCGAGATGGTAGTGAAGCAAACTGAAGATTGAAGTCTTTCTGAGATAGTAAGGAAGCAAATTGAAAAGTTAAGATTTTGTTCCCTCGAAATGGTAGTGGAGCAGACTGAAGATTGAAGTCTTCCTGAGATAGTAAGGAAGCAAATTGGAAAGTTCAGATTTTGTTCCCTCGAGATAGTAGTGGAGTAGACTAAAGATTGAAGTCTTCCTAAGATAGTAAAGAAGTAAATTGGAAAGTTCAGATTTGTTCCCTCATGATGGTAGTGGAGTAGACTGAAGATTGAAGTTTTCTTGAGATAATAAGGAAGCAAATTGGAAAGTTCAGATTTTGTTCCCTCGAGATAGTAGTGGAGCAGACTGAAGATTGAAGTCTTCCTGAGATAGTAAGGAAGCAAATTGGAAAGTTCAGATTTTGTTCCCTCGAGATGGTAGTGGAGCAGACTGAAGATTGAAGTCTTCTTGAGATAGTAAGGAAGCAAATTGGAAAGTTTAGATTTTGTTCCCTCGAGATGGTAGTGGAGCAGACTAAAGATTGAAGTCTTCCTGAGATAGTAAGGAAGCAAATTGAAAAGTTTAGATTTTGTTCCCTCGAGATGGTAGTGGAGCAGGCTGAAGATTGAAGTCTTTCTAAGATAGTAAGAAGCAGACTGAAAAGTTCAAATTTTGTCCACTTGAGATAGTAGTGAGGTAGACTGAAGATTGTAGATCTTGTCTCCTTAAGTTTGTAGTGGAGTAGATCGAAAACAGCAGATCTGGCATTCCTGAAGTTGCAGGAAGCAGATCGAAGACATCAGATCTTGTCTCCCTGAGTTTGCAGTGGAGCAGATCAGAAAATGGCAGATTTGGCATTCCTGAAGTTGTAGGAAGTAGATTGAAGCTATTAGACTTATTGAAATCAAGATAAAGTTCCAATACCATTGAAGTTGCAGTGGATTTGGAAACCATTTGAAGAAGAAGAGGACCAAGAAGTCGAGGCTCGACCAAAACCGGGTAAAATTGGTCCTTTTATAGTCTTTGCTCCATTCTCGTTTCATGAGAATAAGCAAAGAGGGGCAGCTGTAAAAGGCCCATTTTGCCCGGGCCCGTGAAAACTAGAATAAAAAAATAATAAAAATAGTAAATACCAAATGTCCAATAAATAGTCCATTTACAATAAAAGGGCTTAAAGCCCAAACCCAAATGCTAAAGCCTGGTACACCCCAAATACCACCAGCAACCCAGATTAGACCTTGGCCTTTAGACCCAAAACAAAAATGGCACAAAAGGGCCCAAATGTTAAACAGAAACAGGGAACCTAGGATTTCTGGGAAACCCTAAGCGCTGCAAGCCTCTCACCTAGCCCCTTTGAGCCGCAAGCCTCGCACCCAGTCGTGCCGCAATCCATACGAGCTACGCCATCATCAACGCACGACAGCCCCCCACCATCGCCGAGATCCTCGTCGATTACCTGCACAAGAAAGGGAAACGCAGCAGCAAAAATGGCAGAATATATGTATTTCCTTTTTTATTTCTTTATTTTGGGGTTATAAAAACCCCAAATAAATTTGTAAAACACACAGATACAGACACAAAAAAACACAAGCAAGAAAGATACAAAAAATAAAACAGAGAACATAGAGGTGATTCTCGAATATCCATTTTTCGTTTTTTTTATTCTTCTCAAGTTTATGCATTTTTAAAGAATACTACTAAAACAAAAAGGGAGTACAAATATTTACCTCTCAATTCACAAAAAAGGGATTTTTCTGGCTTCAGGCTGCCGTGTGCGGTGGCGCGTGGGATGCACGCAAGGTGGCCTATCGCCTGAACCCACTCCAGAGTTTGGTCGGAAGCAGAGGAAAGGGGAGAGCTTTTAAAGCTCAGTTTCTATTTTTTTTTTTTTTTTTGAGGGGCTGTTAAAATGAGTTTTTTATTATTAATTTTTACTTTATATAGGCCTAAGAAATTATGCTGTTTTGGTGTGGTCAGATAATGACCAAAACGACGTCGTTTTAAGGCTAGATCCGCGTGTTGACCCGAAAACCTGAATAGGATCCGCGTGTTTTTGTTTAAAGGTCTAATTGTCATTTTAGTCCTCCCGCAATTTTATTATTTTTAATTCCGTTTAATTTTTTATTTTTAATTTGGCCCTAAATGTTTGTTTACATTTTAATTTAGTCCCTTGGGCTATTTAAGGGCTAGTAACAGAACGACGCCGTTTTGGAAATGAGGCATAATTGTCCAATTGGTCCTTGCATTTTCGGCGCGCATTTCAATATCGTCCTTTTTGTATTTTAAATTTATTTTTTAAATTTATTTTAATTTAATCCTTATCTATTTTTATTCTTTTTATTTTTTCAATTTTCTTTTATTTTTTAATTATTTTAATATAATTTATATTAATTTATTATTTATTATTTATATTTCTCATTGTTATTCATATATTGTATTTTTATTAGTTATTATATCACATTTTATTTTTGTATATCATATTATTATAGCATTTAAATTACTTTATCATTAATATTTTATAAAATTTCTATATATTATATAACACATATTATTTATATAGTTTATATCACATAAGTACTTTTTTATATTAATAGATAAATTTTATTTAAAGTTTGTATATTCTTTATAACTATTTTTATGTTTATATGTATGTATGTATGTATTATTTTATAACTTTTATATTAGTTATATATTATGCATTTTTAAGATTTTTGTATTTATTATATTGTATTACATATTACTTTTAAAATATTATTTAGTATAAATTTATTTTATTATGTAATATATATGTATTGTTTATGTTATATATATTTAGTTTTTATGATTAATGTATCATATATACTTCTATTTCAAAATTTTAATCGTTTTTATCATATATTATTATTTTTTACGTGCAATTATTAAATTATAAGTATTCTTATATTTCTTATATACTCTAAGTTTTATATGTATTATTTAAATATTGTTTATACATATTAACCATTTTGGAGATTGTTTTTTTTCGATGTTATTAAGTGTATATATATATATATATATATATGTCATTTTTATATGTGATCTTGTTTGTAGCATTTCACATTTATTTCTTAATTCTTATCTTCCATATAGATTTATTTTAAATTTGTATTGCATATTTTATAACTTGTATTTGTTTATTTATATTCTTTATTTGTTTAATATTGTTTTAGTATAGTTCTTTTATTGTATACATCATTTGTCATGTTATGATAGTCTTTTGTTAATCGACTATAATTTTTAATATAATTCATAATAATGAATAATTGTTATTTGAAATTGACGTTTATAATATATATGCCACATTTTATTCAAAACATTGTTTTATAAAAACACTTTTTTTTTTAAAAAAGAGCGATATATGATACTTGAGGACTACGAAGAAATTATACCTTAATTAACTTACTAGGTTTTAATTTTTCTCGTGGAACTTAAGGTATCAAGTATTCTCCTTTTTTAAACCCTATAAATTTTAAAATCTAAACTTACTTCGAAAATTCAAAATATTATATCTTTAACTTATTAGATATAATGTTTTGCACCTCGAAATAAGGATTTACTATAAACAAAGGTGAGCCAAATTTCAAGGTCATAAGAGGATACATCCTAACTTATTGGGTGTAGAATTTTATTTCTTTGAGATAGGTAAATCTTGGTTTTCTTTCAAATAAAAAGATCGTATTTTAAATTTTTCAAAATTTCGACGTTAGGACATGAAATTATCAATTAGGTACCAAATTTTGGGCGTTATGAGGGTGCTAACCCTTTCTCGTACGTAACCGATTCTCGAACCCGTTGTCTTATATTTCGTGGACCAAAATTAATGTTTTGAAATGAAACGATTTATAAAGTTATCCAATCGCACCTAAATAAAAAAGAATTGGTGGCGACTCCATTTTCGTTTTTAAAATCGACCCCCATTTTTTACCATTTAAAAATGGTTTCGACAAATCGAGTTTGGATTTTTTTTTTAACCAACGAGATTAGAATTTAAACCATAATCATTTTTAATATATCTTTATCATTTAAATGTTTTATTTAATTCTTATGTCAATTACATATATATATATATATATATATATATATATTACATAAGCTTTTTCTAAGCACATTGTAGATGTGTCACTATCCTGTAATAATAATCCTATTAATATTTGCACCTTTTTCGTGCTAAGAAGCGTCGGGTACTGGGGAGCTTTTGTTGTTTTTTGTTGCTGCGGGAGGGACTCTCGCAGTTCACATTCACGTCCACCCTCTTTACCCACGATCTCTTCCTCTGTAACCTTTGAAACCCATTATATATACACAACTGAATTTTTCTGAGCAAAAAGAGCTAAAAAAAAAAAGAATAAAAGAATAACGTTTGCATGATCAGAGGGTGAAAGCAAAATGGGGTCTCCTCCTACACCTAAGCTTTCTCTATATTCGTTTCCGAGTATGGCAAAAGAGCCGTCAGGGATGATAACACCGCCTATTCATGCCTCTGTTTCAATTCCATTCCTGTGGGAGGAAGCACCGGGCAGGCCTAGGCGGTCATATCGGGGTAGTGAGAACGAAATTGATACAAGCAATGGATCAAAACCAAACGTTGCAAGATGCTTGGAACTGCCTCCGAGGTTGTTAGCTAGGGCTAAGTTTGCTAACATGCCACCTCCAACAACTGTGTTGGATGGTCCTGATGCGCGCCGGCCTGGGTCTTTTAGGAGCCTGGACAACAAGTGGCTGGATAAGTTTGGGTCCAGTAGGTGGAGGAGCTTTAGAAAGGCTGGTCGAGTTGTTCAGAGAAGTTTTGACTTTTCAACTTCGGTTGTTCGCGTTGGAGATGCTGGTGGCTGTGGCACTACAGAGGTGAAGATAGCCAGGGTTAGGAAGAAAGCCTGTTTTCTGAATCTATCTCACGCTAGGTCACATGTCTTGGTACGTTTCAAAACCACCATTCACAACCTAATTCTGCTTTTTAATTCCTTTCTATCATCTTTGTTTCTGTTTTAAGTTTCATAAATTTCTGGGAGTTTTACTCTTCCACTATTCAAGTGCAAGTGAATTTGAGTGGAATTATGAGGAAATAACTATTTTACCAACAAAGGGGCGCAAAATTTGGCTAGTATAATTAAGAATTCCTTTTACTTTTTTCACTGTGGAATGTTCTACTCCGACAACTACATATATATGCAGGCAAGCATTTATGAAAGCTTTAAGAAAGTGGTCCCATGGAGACGAGGGCATGAAGGCTCCTGAAACCCATAGCCACAAGCTGATCTGTGAGATCAACTGTTTTAATTTCTATATTGAAAAATATTTTGTTGGTTTCTTTCAAGTAATATATGTTAGAATAATTTAGAGCACTTCATGATGTATGATGGATCCAATGGTGATATGGGATAGAAATTAGCTGTAATGTTGTGATGTATATGAAATTAGCTCTAATGAAATCAGGGTTGGTTCAAATTACTATTTTCTTTTTACATTAATATCTATAAATGGTTGTGGTTTAAAACATATAGTGCAAGAGAGCTATTGGTGACTGTATTATAGCAGAAAAGTAAGCAGTGAATGGCATGGCAGTCAATAACAAGAGGCAATGGACCTTCTTTTCTTGTAATTAGCTTTGAAACAAGCCTGCCTAAGCTTCTTGGTTCTGTCGGTTAATTCCAGATCTGGCACTTTCTCTAGCATCCTTTGGTGCTCCTCCAACATCACCATCTCATCAGTCAATCCAAGCTCCTAAAATAAAAGAAATTAAACAATGACAAATAAGTTGTTCACTTCTAATTAGAATTTAGAAACCTCCCCCATTACCTTTGACAAAGAGTTTGGTCATGTGGCACCATCAACCACTGCTAAACGCCAACCAGTTATCATGTCTTTAATTAAAATATATTTCATAACATCATCATTATCATGTCATGCTAACGAGACCCTTATCTCAGGAATAATAACTAGGCAAAGGTTTCTTAAGCATAAACTTGTTCGATCCCATGCATGCATATATGTAAGTATATACCTTTACATTGTGAATGAGAGATTTCAAGCTCTTGATCTTCCTATGAGGCCATCTCATGATGTTGAGTTCCCTGCATCTTTTCTTCAACAAAGTCAGCCCCACATTCATCTCTTTAGCAGCTTTAGATATTGGAAAATCAAAGTACTTTTGAATCTCATCTAATTCCAATGAAGCTGTCCTTTTCCTTCTGAAACTCCTTATTTTCTGTCCATGTGAATCCCCATACTCAATCTCATGAATCACTCTCGATGCTTCAGTACTTGAACCACCACTGTTCGTAATATTGCCACAATGGTGGTCAAATGAATCCACTACTGTGTTTATAGGCTTTGCATCAACCATGATATCTTCATTCTGATCAAAAAGAGCGAAGTCACTGCTTATCTCTTCAAAATCCATGAACTGAATGCATAAATTGTTGGCCTGAGGATGGGGAAGCAATGCAGTTGAATTGAAATCGTAAAAACTGTCTACTTCAAATTCCACCCTGCGGTAAATGAACCAAAAAAAACAAAAACATAAGGAACAAAAAGAACCCCAAACTTAAAAGCAAAAACATGATTGAAGCATCTCACTTTCCAAATGGGTTTTCTTTAAAGTTGAAACAGTAGTCAAATTCAGATCCATTTTCCATCTTTGCGAAATCAAGATCCATTTGGTAAGTTAATGGAGAATGAAGTAGAGGAGTACATAAAAGTGTGTTTATATATAATGGGAAAGGGAATGAATTGCTATACTTTGGCGTTTGTGCACATTTAGTCTATATATGGAATTAAATTGCACAACTTTTCATGAGATGTATTAAATATTATCATTTATTAGTGTACAATTTACCAATGACTAAACACACTACGGTTATGCATGCATCTTCATCAACATTATTTATCTCTCTTTTAATGCCTGTGTTCTTTTTGATGATTTAAACATCGTATCTTTTCGATGTCACAACTTTGAAGCTTAATTTATTTCACATTTCAATTTCCATTTTCCCTCTCTAATTATATATTTCTTCTTTTTGGCGTAATGTATAGGAAACATATCTAAATGTGGTGGGTTCCTCTTTTCTTTTCTTTTTTTAATATGTTTCAATAATCTTTTATAAATATAAGTCAGCCTAAATTCTGATACTGATTGATGTTTGGCTGTTTTGCATGAAACTAATATATGATCCAATCCATCTATAATATATATATATATAATAATCCCATATATATTTTTACTATATTTGTAATAAAAATTGTCAATGAAAATAAAAATTCCAAATTTAATTTAATTTTTTTAATATAAAATCTAAAGTACAAACTATATAACTTCTAATTATTATAATATATTTCACGTGAAATTTTGAAAAGAAATAATCTTGAAATCATGAATATAGTTGAATTTGTGTAAGCGTATACAACTCCCAAAATTATTGAAAATAAAGGTAATATAAATTTAAATCAATAAATATAAATGAAAATATTTATATTTATATTTATATTTTACCCATAAATTATGGTAATAGTAAAAAGAAATAAGCTTTTCTCTATTCCAAATTCTTCTTCATATATTTGTTTAATCTGATTACAGTAACAATATTTTCCTTGGAAGTTTTTTTTTCTCGAAATAAGAATTATCTCTCGCTCCTGGGAGGTTTCTTCTCCGTCATTGGAGTATTCCCACTGAGGTTTCTCTCGGTTTGTTTGTCCTTTGATTTTTGTTTTTTTATTTTTTCTCTCGATTTGGGTTTTAGGTTTGTTTGATCTTGAGTTGGTTATTAATCCTTTGTTGCCTAGGTCTTGAGCTTTTACTTTTTTTATTTTGCCTGCTGCGGATCTATATGTTACGTAACAAATCTGTTGCCATGCAAGCCAAAACGATGTGTTTTGATCGTGTTTTCATTGTCATTTTAGTATACGGTACGTTTTAATATTTTTGTTGAAACGATGCGTTTAGTCAATTAGCGTCTGTTATTGGTTATTACTCTATATACCTGTACTGTGGACAGAGGAAAAACGGTTATGCAATTTTTGAATCAGATTTCTAGTATTTCTTTTCTCTTCTTCTCTCGAATTCTTCTTTTCTATTTTTTACATTTCTCGAGTTCCAGGTTTGTTCCGTCACAAAGGTATCAGAGTAGTTCCGATCCTCATGGCTAGCGAGGGAGTGACGCAAGGTTGCAGAAGGAATTTGGTTTGATGCAGGGAGAGCTCACTCAGCTCCAAGTTGAGTTCACTCAGCTAGATGCAAGAATTGATGCCCGATTGAAGGATTTTCGGGAAGGAATTAAATCAGAGGTTCATTTGGAGGTAAAATCTAAAATTCGATTTGAGCTTCACTCTTTGTTCGAACAATATTTTGGACAAAGTCCTCCGGTTATGGCTACTGGAGTAATGACGGGTAAAGGGAAGGGGATTTTAGGCTCTTCTCTAGGGTTTCCAACAAAGGAACACCTCTTAGTGTCACCTATATCTGAGTTAGGACATTCGAGTTTGTCCTCTAGAGGTGGTACTGTAGATGTTGGTAACTCATCTTTTCGAGTGGATTGTCCACATTTTGATGGCGATAATTTCAGAGGCTAGTGGTCTAAGTTGGAACAGTATTTCGAGGCGAAGGAGTAAGTGAGCAGGCTAATGTTAGAGTGGTTATGTTGCATTTAGAAGGGAGGGCCTTAGATTGGCATCATTTCTTTGTACATAGACATGGGGAATTGTATCAGTTGACATGAGAGATGTATGCTAGGGGAATAAAGGAACGTTTTGGATCTGATTCTTTCCTTGATCCTATGATAGAATTAGTGACTCTTAAACAACAAGGATCCGTTGACCAGTTTCACGATGGATTCCTAAGTTTTCTTAATCAATTGAATCTACCTGAGTCCTATGCTTTGAGTATCTTTATAAATAATTTGAAGCCTGAGATAGGATAGTATCTCAGGTTGTTTATGCCTCAAACATTGGTGGAAGGTTACAAACTAGCTAGACAAGTCGAGAATATTGTGTTGGGGCCAGTGAAGAAGGGATTTGTTGTTGGTAATGGAGTTGGTTCTTTAAGGTTTTTGTTCCCTAATCCGAGAGAACCACAAAGAATGGGACATTCTACAACCGTAGGTAGATCAATGCATAGTAATGTGGAACAGAGAGCACCATCTAAATCTTTGTCTCAAACAGAATTGGAAGATCGGAGGAGGAATGGTCTTTGTTTTTGGTGTGGTTCGAAGTATTCCTGTAACATCCTGAATTAGGGGCTGGTTGAAAATTTAATTATTTGTTCCCATGTGTGCATGTGTGCTTGAAATAAATATTATGATTTATTTGGCATGTTCTAAGGTCTAGAATTAAACCCGAGCTAGGCCTGACTTAGGGTTGAAAATTTATTTATTTTAAGTGTTTAAAGGAGGAAGCTAGGTGACATAGAGGTTAAGAAAATTTTTAAAAGGAACTTGACACAAGGATCTAGTTGGCTAAGTGGTTCCATGCGTGTTGGAGGTGAAGGGGGGAGCGCAGGTCACAAGTTCGAGTGGCAGGAGGAGCAATCTGCGTTTTGTTTTTTTTGGAAGTGATGGGCTTAAGAAGGAAGGCCTTAAAATTAATTTGTGAAGGTTCATGGCATGAAAGTTCAGGTAGTAGGAGTGGCTTGGGGCGCCACTTAAGAGAGGCAGGTCTCGGGTTCGAGGGACCTTGAGGAGCATTTTATTTTAAATGATTATGTTAGGAGAAAAGGGCCAAGAAAAGGTTTTATAAATTAATGAAAGGGTATTTGACATGAAAGTCTAAATGGAAGAGTGGCAAGGCGTTGGAGAGGGCTGGAGGTTCGAGTTCGAACCAAACAAGCAGCGATGGGTTTTATTTTCTTTCTTGCTTTGATGGGAGAATTGGTGCACTTTGGACTCTCAAATTAATTTGGAAGAGGAAGTTTAGTGTTTTATTTTCATTTAATTTGCTAAAGAGGGATTAAGGGATAGGAAGCAAGATAAAACATGTTTTATCTTGGATAATCAAGGCTAAATTATCACCCAAAAAGGAGGGTGTTTACCGATTTTGGGACTCCTTGGGAAGGGGCTGATTATAATCGGTTTAGGCAGTAAAGAAGTGCCAAAATTCTTCAGATTTTTCTTCTCTTTTTGCTCTCTTGCTACTGCCGAATCTCCCTCAATTTTCCAGCTTCTTTTCTTCTTTTTTTACAAGCCAAAATCCTCCTTGATCCCCTACATCTTTTCTTTTCTTTTCTTCCTCCATTAGCCAAACCCTACCACCTTGTTTTGAATTTCCCTTATACCATTACCCAAAATTACTCAAAATTCCAGCATCTCTTTTGTTTTCTTAGCGAATTCCTCCTCCCTATTTGTTTGTAGTTTTGGCTGAATATCAAAGCAAAGGGTGATCTCTTCTTCCCCAATCGGTTTAAGAGGAAGGTAAGTGGTGGTAAGGACTTGATTTAGTAATCTTTTCCTTTAGGTATTCGTTAAGTAGAAGGCTTGAGGCTAACTATTTTGTGTCTTAAGGTGTGGCCGATTGTCGAGGTGAACCATCGCTTGGCTCGGATTTGGTAGGAAACCGAATCACGTCTGAGTAAGGTCTCGGATTTCAAATGATAACCCTTTGGAATTAATTTGGTTTGGCCGAATGGTCTAGGGCACTAACCTTGTGTTTGGTCAATATAGGGCAAGGAAATCTAGTGTGGCCGACTTGATTCTTGAGATTTGGGACTCTCATTAGTAATGTGTGTAGATTCACACTTTATAACTAATTAATGTGCTAAGTATTTTGTGTATGCTAAATCGGATTTGTGTAGCTTTGGATTTCATACCATCATGGTATAAGCAAGGAATCAGGTAAGTCCTTGATATTATGAGTTACTTTATGATGCTTTTGGGAAGCATGACGTATTTGGTATGTCGTTAAATAAATATGTGGGCATGATTCCTGTTATATTGCATATCATTGATTGTTGAGGTTGAATGAGAGGAGGGAAAGTGATATTCGTGTCGAGGACACGGTGGTTTGGTACCACATTTCGTGACTACGGTCACGGAGGTTTAGCACCTCAGGAGGTTTGGCACCTCATAGCGTCTCGTCCCAAAGGGCTTAGCACCACGATGGGTTGGCCCTACGGATTATATTATGGGATCGACGCCGGTGATTTGGTATCACACGTGGGTTGGCCCCACCAGTGGTTTGGCACCACAATATTGTTGGATATCGTGACTATAAGTCACCGGTGGTTTGGCACCACCAAAGTGGTTTGGTACCACACGGGTAGAAAAAGGTGTTTGGATGGTTAGGTTGGGTGCATGTTAAATTAATTTGTGATTTGTGTGTATGATGATGCATTAAACCGGAAAAGGGTTACACACTGAGTCTTGGTGACTCACCTTTTCCTTTAACATTTTTCAGGTGACACGTAGATCGCGGATGAGGAGCCGGATGGACTCGAGGTGGCCATGCAGTGGAAATTTGAGTTTATTTTGAAGTATTTTTATTTTATTTTGGTTTTAATTGTTCGGTTGTAATAAGGCCTCCTAAGATTATTTTATTATTTTACATGTTTGGGATGAATTATTTAAATTGCTTAATAACTTTAAAATGGTTACACAAGTTTCTTAAATTCAAACGTAAATGATTTTCTTTCGTACCATCGGGTACAATGACAAAATTGGTAACAACTTGACTTAATATATATTTTTTAAATGAACTAAGTATTGCTTTCTTTATACACCTCAACTGTTTTTAAAATAAGACAACATCTTTTACTTTGGACAAAATCGGCTAGACAAGGGTTTTCAAAATGTTTTCATCTGTAACATACCGAATTTGGCCATAACGTTTGGGTTTTGGGGTGTTACAAAATTGGTATCGAGCCAGTTCAAAACTTCGGTGGGGGGCCCAAGGCCCAAAATGTTTTGTTTTTGGATAGTAGGCCTTATTATGATGTTTGAGAAGCTGTTTTGGCTTGAACAAAGATGGCACCGAGTCTCCCAAGCACCTATCCGCCTGTAAGTACTTCTATCAATTTCGTGAATTTTTTGATGATGGGTAGAAGGGTAAAATGGGAGCGTAGACTACTAGAGTAGAACTGTTGAACCTAGGGTTAGCATACTCCAACAGATATTGCATAAGATTTAATAAATTCCTAAACAAACCACATGAGTTGTCAATGAGCAAAAGATGTGGCAATCGTTATATGCATGTCTAGTATTGGATTCGGTGGGGCTTGGTATTTAAGCAGGTCCTCGTAACTCACCTCCTACTCACTTGAATCCTACAGTGCGTAGTAATCTGGTTCATCCTAGTGAGACGACACACTCACAAAGCTAAACTCGATAACTAAAACCCGAAAGGGATTAGCCGTTTGGTTTTTGAGGAAAATAAAACTTGTTTTTTTTCAAAAACAAAAGAGAGAAAACTGACCAAAATACCCCTCAGTTTGAAAAATGACCAAAATACCCCTGGCTTATAAATTACCAAAATACCCTCCATATGGAAAAAAAATTCAAATAGAAATTTTCAAGATTTCCTTCATTTGTAAATCACTTAGAACTCAATTTTTGAAAGTCATTTTGTGAAAACACCCTGAATATGAAAAATTACTAAAATACCCTTAGGGGTAAAACTACGAAAACGCCCTTAAAACATGAAATTTCCAAAATACCCATAGTTTTAAAAAATTTCATCACATGGAAAGTGCTCAAAAACCTTAATTTGCAAAATATCGAAAACGTCATGATTTTGTAAAATTACAAAATTACCCCTAACCGACAAAATTACCAAAATGACCTTAGTTTTCAAAATTTTTGCAACACCATCAAAGTGGAAGACAAATTCTCCCAAAGATTTACAACTTTGAAACATCCTTGATTTATCAAAATTTTACAAATTCACCCTGAACTGTGAAAAATTACCAAAATGCCCCTGAGTTTTAAAATCACCGAGAGACCCTCGAATTTTAAAATTTTCCAAATACCCCGGGAAATTAAGAGATTTAAAATAATTTTTGACAAAATCGCCCGAGAACCTATGTTTTTGAAAAAAATACAAAAATACCCCTATAGGACAAATTACGAAAATGCCCTGGGTAGTGGAAAAACAATCACAACAAAACTACAACGTCTCTTTGAATGAATGAATGAAAGACTGTGTGCTTGTTTGATTACGAAAGAACCACTCTTAAAACTCCTATCATAAAATTCCTTCGCGGATAACCAAGTGAAATACTAATCCATAAAAATTTCTTAATCAGATTAAAGCGCAATAGTTAGAATGAGCTCTAGAGGACGTGGCCGTCGTGGACGCGGTAGGGGCAGGATAACCGTGTCAGAACCCGTGAGGTTGGGTCAGGGATCGGAGAATGAGGTCCCACCGCCACCACCACCCCCAATTTTTAGAGCTGAGGAGCAGGATCAGACGGGAGGTGAGATAGTATCGCAAGCTATGTTGCGAGTCCTTGAGATGGTGGCTGGGGCAAGTGGAGGTATGGGAGCTCAAAAGTCTGTACCTGAGCGACTTCGATCCAACGGGGCTGAGGTATTCCGGGGTGTATCGGGAGTGGCACCCAGTGCGGCGGAATACTGGTTAGAATCGACTGAGAGGATCATGGATGATCTTGATTTGATAGATGAGGAGAAGCTGAAAGGAGCGGTGTCGCTTCTAAAGGATGAGTCATATCAATGGTGGCTCACGGTTCGAGATAGTACTACGGCGGATGACCTTACCTGGGAGTATTTCAAAGCTGCTTATCGGAAGAAGTATGTGGGCACCAGCTACATTGATGCTCAGAGGAAAGCTTTTCTGGGGTTGGTACAAGGAAATAAAACTGTGTCAGAGTATAAAGCAAAATTTTTGAGGCTGAGCCGCTATGCTCGGGGAATTGTATCAACAGAGCATGAACGGTGTGTCGCTTTGAAGACGAACTCGTGGATGATTTGAGGCTCTTGATTACTCCACAACAGAACGTGAGTTTTACTCTTGGTGGAAAAGGCTAAAGTAGCCAAGGAGTCAAGGAGTTCGTAAGACAGAACTACGATAGGAACAAGAAGAAAAGAGGCTTTGAATCGTCTGGATCGGGTAGTAATGCACAGAAAAGGGCTAGGTAGAGGGTTTGAATCAGCAGAAGGCCCATGGCTACTAATCAGAGACCATTTCGATGTAATCGGCGTGGGAAATCACATTGGGGAGGATGTTGGACCGGTGATAGGGGATGCTTTAAATGTGGATCTTTGGATCACCGTGTAAGGGATTGTCCTCGGAAGTTAGCTAAAAATCAGCCAGAGGGTCAGAACCGTGCTCAGGCTAAGAATGTAAGACCACCACAGAGGGGTCGTGGTAATGGTAGAGGAGGCAATGGTTCTAATTGAGGTCGTAAAAATTCGGGAAGAGGGGCAGGCAACACAGAAGCAAGGCAACCTGGTTTAGTCTACGCAGCGAGGCGTCGAGATGAGGGTCACGCACCGGACGTCATAACCGGTACGTTCCTAATTTTTAGACTTTCATATGTTGCATTAATTGATGTGGGTTCAACGCATTCATACGTTGCTAGTAGTGTGGTAGAGACTATAAACATAGACTTTGAGACTACTGCTAGGGAGATGACAGTAATTAGCCCTCTAGGTAACTCTGTAGTTGTAAACAAGCTATATAGAGATGTACCCCTAGAACTCCAAGGGGTAGTGTTTGTGGCTAATATAATGGAACTGCCGTTTGGGGAGTTCGATCTAATTCTTGGCATGGACTGGTTGGTTAAGCATCAAGCGAAGTTGGATTGCACTACTAAGCGCATGGTTCTAAAGATGGCTGAGGGTGATGAAGTGGTCATGATAGGTAATAGAAGAGATTACCTATCCAACGTGGTATCTACATTGAAGGCGAAGAAAATGGTCAGAAAGGGGTGTGAGGCGTTTTTGGTTCGAATATGTGCCTTGGAGGCTAAGGAGTTAGTAGTTGAGAAGGTTCAAACGGTAGGGGAATTCGCTGATGTGTTTTCAGAAGAACTTCTAGGTCTACCTCCAGATCGAGAAGTTAAGTTTGGCATAGACTTATTGCCCGGAACGGCACCTGTGTCTATAGCACCCTACCGAATGGCACCAAAGGAATTGGTGGAGCTGAAGGCTCAAATTCAAGAACTTTTGGACCGAGGGTTTATCCGACCAAGTATATATCTGTGGAGAGCACCTGTGCTGTTTGTCAAGAAGAAAGACGGGTCAATACGGATGTGTATCGACTACCGTCAGCTAAACAAGTTAACGATTAAAAACAAGTATCCGTTGCCCCGAATTGATGACTTGTTTGATCAACTGAAGGGTGCATCAGTTTTCTCAAAGATAGACCTTAGGTCGGGTTATCATCAACTTAAGGTGAAGGAGGTTGATGTTCACAAGACGGCATTCCGTACTCGGTATGGGCATTACGAGTTCCTAGTGATGCTATTTGGGTTGACCAACGCACCTGCAGTGTTCATGGACTTAATGAATAGGGTGTTTCAAAGATTATTTGGATCAATTTGTAGTGGTATTCATAGACGACATATTGGTTTATTCTAAGACGGAGGAAGAGCATGACATGCATTTGCGTATAGTTCTACAAGCACTTGAGGAGAAGCGGTTATATGCCAAATTCATGGCGTGAATTTTGGCTTAGGAGGTGGCTTTCTTAGGTCACGTGGTGTCGTGGAAGGATTAGAGTGGACCTCACAAGGTTGAAGCGGTGTTGGAGTGGAAACCGTCTAAGTCGATGGCGTAAATTCAAGTTTTCGGGTGCAGCGGTACTATCGAAGATTTATGGAAGGGTTCTCCTTAATCGCAGTCCCACTAACTAAGTTATTAAGAAAAGGAGTTCCATTTGTATGGTCGGAGAAACAGTAGGAAAGTTTTGATAAGCTACGAAAGATTCTCGTGAAGCTCCGGCTCGTACGACTGAGGCGGGAAGTTATTTACGATTTATCGTGATCGTCCCATACTGGGTTGGGATGTGTATTGATGCGAGAGGGGAAGGTAGTGGCCTATGCATCTCGTCAGCATGAGGTTAACTATCCAACTTACGACTTGGAGTTAGCAGCGGTGGTCTTCGCTTTGAAGATATGGAGACATTACTTGTATGGGGAGAAATCGATAGTCTACACGGATCACAAAAGTCTGAGGTATCTGTTAACTCGTAAGGATTTGAACTTAAAGCGCCGACGGTGGATTGAGTAGTTGAAGGACTCTGATCGTTCTATTGAGTACCATCCGCAAAGCTAACGTGGTGGTGACGCGTTAAGTCGGAAGGTCGTGGCGGACTTAAGGGCGATGTTTGCTCATTTGAGTCTATACGACGATGAAAGTCTTTTGGCGGAGCTGCAAGTTAAGCCAACTTGGATCGAGGAGATTAAGGAGAAACAGTTAGTAGATAGAAGTTTGAATGCACGGAGATCGCAAGTTCAGGATGGTGGGTTGGAAGGGTATAGCTTGTCCGATGATGGAGTATTATGCTTTCAAGGGTGAGCTTGTATGCCGAAAGATGTGGAATTGAGGCAGAGAATTCTTCAGGATGCACATAGCATTTCCATACGCTATGCATCCGGGAGGAAGCAAGATGTATGGAGATTTGCGGAGATGCTTTGGTGGCACAGGTTGAAGCACGAGGTAATCGAATTTGTGGGAAGGTGTCCGCGTGTCGGAGTTAAGGCTGAACATCAGTTGCCATCTGGTTTACTTCAACCAATAAAGATCCCTCAGTGGAAATGGGAGAGGATCACGATGGATTTTGTCGTGAGCTACCCTTACGCCCAAAGAAGAAGGACACGATTTGGGTGATTGTGGATATCGACTAAATCGACTCACTTCATACCGATAAGGGTGGATTACTCACTTGAAGCTAGCTAAGTCAGATATGTCGAAATAGTGAGGTTGCATGGTGTGCGGTGATCGATCATCTCGGATAGGGATCCCAGATTTACGTCAAGGTTCGAAAGCGTTGCATCAAGCTTTGGGCACACGATTGGATTTCAATCTGACTTTCCATCCACGATCTAACAGGCGATCGAAAGGGTCATACAGATTTTAGAAGATATGCTAAGAGGTTGTGTTCTGGATTTCAGTGGTAGTTGGGAAGAGTATCTACCGCTAGCAGAATTCGCTTATAACAATAGTTATCAAGTGAGTATACAGATGGCTCCATATGAAGGACTGTATGGACAAAAATGTCGTACTCCTACGTGTTGGACAGAGTTGGGTAAACGACAAGTTTTGGGCCCAGAATTGGTGGCAGAAATAGAAGATAAAGTTAAGGTGATTCGGGCTCATCTTAAGGAAGCGTCAGATAGGCAGAAGTCTTATGCTGATCTTAAGCGCAAGGAAATGGAGTATGCAGTAGGAGATAAAGTTTTTCTAAAGGTTTCGCCTTGGAAGAAGGTATTGAGATTTGGGTGAAAAAGAAAGCTAAGCCCAAGGTTCATCGCGCCTTATACAGTGTTAAAGCGAGTGGGTCCGGTAGCTTACCAGCTTGAGTTACCGGCAGAGTTGAGCCAGATCCATGATGTATTCCATGTATCGATGCTTAGACGCTATCGATCAGATCCCTCACACATAGTGCCAGTAGTGGAAATTGAAGTAAATTCGGACATGTCTTTCGAGGAAGAGCCGGTACAAATCTTGGATCGTGATGTCAAAGTCTTACGTAGGAAGTCAGTACCTTTAGTGAAAGTACTATGGCGAAACCATGGTGCGGAGGAAGCTACGTGGGAACCCGAGGATGTGATGCGGCAGCAATACCCTCATCTCTTCTGATCCAGGTAATTTCGAGGCCGAAATTCTTTTAATGGGGGTAGAACTGTAACATCCTGAATTAGGGGCTGGTTGAAAATTTAATTATTTGTTCCCATGTGTGCATGTGTGCTTGAAATAAATATTATGATTTATTTGGCATGTTCTAAGGTCTAGAATTAAACCCGAGCTAGGCCTGACTTAGGGTTGAAAATTTATTTTTTTTAAGTGTTTAAAGGAGGAAGCTAGGTGACATAGAGGTTAAGAAAATTTTTAAAAGGAGCTTGACACAAGGATCTAGTTGGCTAAGTGGTTCCATTCGTGTTGGAGGTGAAGGGGGGAGCACAGGTCACAAGTTCGAGTGGCAGGAGGAGCAATCTGTGTTTTGTTTTTTTTGGAAGTGATGGGCTTAAGAAGGAAGGCCTTAAAATTAATTCGTGAAGGTTCATGGCATGAAAGGTCAGGTAGTAGGAGTGGCTTGGGGCACCACTTAAGAGAGGCAGGTCTCGGGTTCGAGGGACGCAGGGAGCATTTTTATTTTGGGCTGATTGCGTTAGGAGAAAAAGGGCCAAGAAAAAGGTTTTATAAATTAATGAAAGGGGTATTTGACATGAAAGTCTAAATGGAAGAGTGGCAAGGGCGTTAGAGAGGGTTTGAGGTTCCGTGTTGAACCAAACAAACGGCAAGTGGGTTTTATTTTTGTCATTGGCTTTGTATGGGAGAATTGGTGCACTTTGGACTCTCAAATTTGGTGGAAGAGGAAGTTTAGTGTTTTATTTTCATTTAATTTGCTAAAGAGGGATTAAGGATAGGAAGCAAGATAAAACATGTTTTATCTTGGATAATCAAACTAAATTATCACCCAAAAGGAGGTGTTTACCGATTTTGGGACTCCTTGGGGAGGGTGATTATAATCGGTTTAGGCGAGAAAGAAGTGCCAAAATTCTTGATTTTTCTTCTCTTTTGCTCTCTTCTTGTCACGCCGAATCTCCTCAATTTTCCAGCTTCTTTTCTTCTTTTTTACAAGTCAAATCCTCCTTGATCCCCTACATCTTTTCTTTTCTTTTCTTCCTCCATTAGCCAAACCCCTACCACCTTGTCATTAAATTTCCCTTATACCATTACCCAAAATTACTCAAAATTCCAGCATCTCTTTTGTTTTCTTAGTCAATTCCTCCTCCCTATTTGTCGTAGTTTGGGCTGAATATTAAAGCAAAGGGTGCTCTTCTTCCCCAATCGGTTTAAGAGGAAGGTAAGTGGTGGTAAGGACTTGATTTAGTAATCTTTTTCCTTTAGGTATTCGTTAAGTCGAAGGCTTGAGGCTAACTATTTTGTGTCTTAAGGTGTGGCCGATTGTTTGAGGTGAACCATCGCTGGCTCGGATTTGGTAGGAAACTGAATCACGTGTAGGCACTGATCTCGGGTTTCAAATTATAACCCTTTGGAATTAATTTGGTTTGGCCGAATGGTCTAGGGCACTAACCTTGTGTTTGGCCGAATATAGGGGCAAGGAAATCTAGTGTGGCCGACTTGATCTTTCGGGATTTGGGACTCTCATTAGTAACAGATGTGTAGATACACACTTTATAACTAATTAATGTACTAAGTATTTTGTGTATGCTAAATCGGATTTGTGTAGCTTTGGATTTCATACCATCATGGTATAAGCAAGGAATCAGGTAAGTCCTTGATATTATGAGTTACTTTATGATGCTTTTGGGAAGCATGACGTATTTGGTATGTCGTTAAATAAATATGTGGGCATGATTCCTGTTATATTGCATATCATTGATTGTTGATGGTTGAATGAGAGGAGGGGAAAGTGATATTCGTGTCGACGGACACCAGTGGTTTGGTACCACATTTCGTGACTACGGTCACCAGAGGTTTGGCACCTCCAGAGGTTTGGCACCTCATAGCGTCTCGTCCCAGTGGCTTAGCACCACAGTGGGTTGGCCCCACGGATTATATTATGGGATCGATGCGGTGATTTGGTATCACACGTGGGTTGGCCCCACCAAAGTGGTTTGGCACCACAATATTGTTGGATATCGTGACTATAAGTCACCGGTGGTTTGGCACCACCAAGGTTTGGTACCACACGGGTAGAAAAAGGTGTTTGGATGGTTAGGTTGGGTGCATGTTAAATTAATTTGTGATTTGTGTGTATAATGATGCATTGAACCGGGAAAAGGGTTACACACTGAGTCTTGGTGACTCACCTTTTCCTTTAACATTTTTCAAGTGACACGTAGATCGCGGATGAGGAGTCGGATGGACTCGAGGTGGCCATGTAGTAGAAATTTGAGTTTATTTTGAAGTATTTTTATTTTATTTTGGTTTTAATTGTTCAGTTGTAATAAGGCCTCCTAAGATTATTTTTATTATTTTACATGTTTGGGATGAATTATTTAAATTGCTTAATAACTTTAAAATGGTTACACAAGTTTCTTAAATTCAAACGTAAATGATTTTCTTTCGTACCATCGGGTACAATGACAAAATTGGTAACAACTTGACTTAATATATATATTTTTTAAATGAACTAAGTTTTGCTTTCTTTATACACCTCAACTGTTTTTAAAATAAGACAACATCTTTTACTTTGGACAAAATCGGCTAGACAAGGGTTTTCAAAATGTTTTCATCTGTAACATACCGAATTTGGCCATAACGTTTGGGCCGGGTTTGGGGTGTTACAATTCCCTTGGTCACAAATACTCTAAATCTCAAGTGTTCCAGCTAGTTATTGAGCCAAGCTGGGAACAAGGTTCTGACTTGAAGGGTCCAACTTCTGAAGATCTGTAGGATTACTCTGACCAATTGGACTTGGTAGATCAGGTTCTTGGTAGTCTAGTGTTATCGTTACATGCCCTTCAAGGGTTGCAGGGTCATAACACCATGAGATTTTCAACTGTCACAGATCACACTGAGGTGGTTGTGTTGGTCGATTCGGGTTGCACGCATAATTTCTTAGATTATAAGGTGGCTAAACGACTGTAGCTAATAGTAGAATCAGGCTTTTTTGTGAAAGTTATGGTGGCAAATGGAGTTCACCTGCCCACTCAAGGCCTATGTAGAGCGGTTTCTTGAGAAGCACAAGGTTACCAATTTTCTACAGATTTTTTACTCCTAGCAGTAAAATGGTTTGATTTGGTGCTCGGTAATCAATGGTTGCTATCTCTTGGGCCAATTATGTGTGATTTTTCTAACTTAACTATGCAGTTTTAGCATAGGGGACAAGATTGTACGATGTGTGGCATAGTGCCTGGTTCCCTCCAACTGGTTCCTAGCAATCAATTTTCCAAATGCCTTAGTTTGGTCGAAAATGGTCCATTTCCTATGCTCTTAGCTTCTAGTGAACAGACTACTATCTCATTACAGCCAATTCAGTTGGCAGCTGAATTGTAAATTATTTTGGAAAAATTTGAGGATGTTTTTTGCACTCCTGTTATTCTACATCCTCCATGGCTACATGACCATATAATTCCATTGATCGATGAGACCAAAGTTGTTAAAGTGAGACCCTATAGGTATCCTGTTATTCAAAAGACTGAAATAGAGAAGCTGATGCAAGAGATGTTGCAAGCTGGAATAATTCGTGACAATAGCAGTCCTTTTGCTTCTCCTGTAGTAATAGTCAAGAAGAAAGATGGTAGTTGGAGGCCGTGTATTGACTATAGGCAGCTTAACCAATTGACTGTTAAGGATCGATTCCCTATTTCAATTATTGAGGAGTTGTTGGATGAGTTGGGGCAAGCACATTTCTTTTCTAAGTTGGATTTGTGTTTGGGCTATCATCAAATCTGGATGTGGGAGCATGATGTGTACAAAATAGCTTTCAAGACTCATGAAGGCCATTACGAATTCTTGATAATGCCATTTGGCTTGACCAATGCCCTCTCGAGCTTTCAATCTCTGATGAATTCTATTTTTTGATCCTTCTTGCGAATATCGATTCTTTTTTTTATGATATACTTTTATATTCACAAAGGTGGGCAGATCATTTGGTCCACTTGCGAGAGGTGCTTCAAGTATTCAGGTCGAACCACTTGTATGCTAAACGCTCTAAATGTAACTTTGGAGCTATGCAAGTGGAGTACTTGGGACATGTTATTTCTCAAGGTGTAGTTAATATGCACAGGACCAAGATAACTAGAGTTGTGGATTGGCCCTCCCAAATCTGTTAAGGAATTACGTGGCTTCCTTGGGTTATCCGAATATTACAGGCGTTTCATCAAAGGTTATGGCTTGTTGGCTAAGCCCCTTACTGCTTTATTAAAAAAGAGGTTGTGTGGCAATGGACAATAGTGGAACAGAATGCTTTTGATCAACTCAAGGCTACTATTTGTCAAGCACTCTTCCTTGTTTTTCCAAACTTTCAAGAACCTTTTTGTGTGGAAATAGATACTAGTGCACAAGGTGTTGGAGCAGTTTTACAACAGAATGGCCGACCTGTGGCATATTTTAGTAAGGCATTGGGAGTCAAATACCAAGCCTTATCCATCTACGATAAGGATATGTTAGCAGTCTTGTTGGCTGTAAAAAAAATGGCACCCATACTTAGTTGGTCGCCATTTCTTCATTAAGACTAATCATCAAAGTCTTAAATTTCTCTCTGAGCAACAAGCTATCACGCCCTACCAATAGAAATGGGTTGCAAAAATGTTAGGGTATGAATACTCGATTTTATATCGTAAGGGCACTCAGAATACTGTGGCTGATGCTTTATCCAGAGAACTCATGAGCATTCACCTCAACTGCTACAATGTATAGGCAGTGTTGACACTTCTTGGTCTGAGATATGGTCAAATATCTTGGCTTCCTACGTAGCTGATTCCAAGCTCTCCCAACTATGTTGAGAGGTTCAAGAGCGACCTCATATGCATCCAAAATATTCATGGCACGGTACATTTTTACGTTGTTTGGGCAAAATCTTGGTGGGTAAAGATTTTCAGCTTCGCAAGGAAATTTTTTCTTTCTTTCATGGCAGTACCTTGAGGGGCCATTCAGGTGTCCACGCCACTCACCACAGAACCTCAGCCTTGCTCTATTGGAAGGGTCTTTCGAATGATGTCAAACACGGGTTAGGGAGTGTATGGTATGTCAACGTTACAAGAGTGATAATTCTACTTCCCCTGGGATGTTACAACCATTACCTATTCCAGATCATGCTTGAGCTATTATTAGCATGGATTTCTTTGAGGTCTGCCAGTATCTCAAGGGAAATTAACTATTCTAGTTATGGTTGACCATTTGACCAAATGTGGCACTTTTGGCTTTAGCTCATCCTTATACTGCTTCTATTGTTGTTCAGGAATTTCTTTACGTTTACAAGTTGCATGAGGTACCTAAGGCTATTGTATCCGACAGAGATAAAATATTCTTGAGTAATTTTTGGCAAGACTTATTTCGCCATTTGGGGGTCAAACTTAAGCTATCCACTGCATACCACCCCCAAACGGATGGCTAGACCAAAATTCTCAACAAATGTTTAGAGACTTATTTACATTGCATGACAGGTGAGACGCCTTCAACTTGGGTATCTTGGCTTCCTTTAGTTGAGTGGTGGTATAACACCACCTATCATTCGGTTATTCAATGCACGCCTTATGAAGCCCTCTATGGCCAAGACCCACCTCTCCACTTACCTTACCTAGCTGGTGCTTCTCCAGTTACGTCTGTTGATCGTTTCTTACAACAACGAGAGGTTATGCGTCGAGTTTTGACATTTCATCTCTCTCGAACACAAGATCGTATGAAGCAAATGGCGGATAGACATCGTTCGGAGTGAACATTTCAGGTGGGAGACTCAGTGTACTTAAAGCTACAACTATATCGTCAACGCTCTCTTCGTCACTTCAAGAACTAGAAGCTTTCTTCATGATACTTTGGTCCATTCCCTATCGAGGCTCGTGTTGGAAATGTGGCATACCGTTTGCTGTTATCGCCCTCTGTCTGAATCCACCCTACTTTTCATGTCTCCCAATTGAAGAAGCATATTGGGTCCACAGTGAGTGCTTCTACCTTCCCACCAAATGGGTTCTGATGGAGCTCTTCTCAAAACACCAATCCATATCTTAGACAGAAGCCTTGTTAAGAAGGGGAATCATACGACTATGAAAGTTTTAGTTGAGTGGGCAGACACATTCCCTGAAGATCCCACTTGGAAGAATCTAAAGGCTCTTCATCAATGATTCCCTATGTTTGATCCTTGAAGACAAGGATCCTTTTCAGAAACAGGGTATTTGTTACGTAACAAATCTATTGCCACGCACGCTGTTACCATGCAGGACAAAACGATGTATTTGGATCGTGTTTTCATTGTCATTTTAATATACACTGCATTTTAATATTTTTGTTGAAACGATGTGTTTAGTTAATTAGTGTCTGTTATTAGTTATTACTCTATATACCTGTACTATAGATAGAGGAAAAATGGTTATACAATTTTTGAATCGATTTCTAGTATTTCTTTTCTCTTCTTCTCTCGAATTCTTCTCTTCTCTTTTCCATATTTCTCGAGTTCCAGGTTTGTTCTATCACACTATAAAGGGTAGGAAAATTTTCTAATCGTTGTTTTCTTATTTTTTCATTGACCCAATCTATTGAAGTGCTTTTGAGGTTTTTTAGTGGAAAAATTAGAAATTAGCTTGGAGGGGGAGATGGGGGATGTTCAAATTTGACCAAGTTTATGGTGGTAGGGAAGATCCATGCGAAAAAGTTAAATCGAAAGGGAGTATTGAGTATTTTGAAGGGAATTTGGAGTGGTGATGACATTTTATGCATTAGAGAAGTTAAAGGGAATATCTATGCAATTTTCTTTGCGAGGGAAAGAAGCTATCGAAGGATTTAGTAGAAAGTTCGTGGTCAGTGATAGGGTGTCTGGTTCAATTTCAGAAGTGGGATGAAGGTGATTCAATCTCGAAAATGGATTTCTCAAGTATCCAATACTGGATTCAGGTACATAAACTTCCTAAGTAATGGTTTTCCAGAAAGCATGTTGAGATAATTGGGGCAAGGTTTGGAAAGGTAGTTGAGATTGATGATGATTTGGTTTAGAATGGAATAGAGAGGAGTTTTCTTAGGGTGAGAGTTGAGTTGGATCTAAGGAGACCTTTAGTAGAAGGATTCTAGGTACCGAGACTAAATTGGGGTCATTTTAGGCTCAAGTCAGGTATGATAAGTTGTCAAATTATTGTGGATTGATTGGGCATACTGCTAAAAATTATAAGATAGATGTTAATTCTAGAATTAGTAAAAGTGAAAATTTTAGATTTTCGATAGATCTTAGAGTAGCGGCTTAGAGGGGTTATGAAAGTGGGGGTTCTGGTTTTGTTAGGAGTGTTTATGGAAGAGTGTGAATAGAGAGGGGAATGATAAAGATTTATGTAAAGATAAAGCAAATGCTATTGAAGTTGAGGGAGTAAGGATAGGGATTGGTAAGATAGCTGAGTCTGGGGTGAGAGAGTTGGGAAAGGAGAAGGGCTTAGTTAATTGTTTTGAGATTAAGTTGAAAGAGGGACAAGCTGGGTTTCAGGGTTCAATGGAGTTGGTGAGTCAAAATCGGGTTGAAACTAGGATTAATGTTGAAAGGGAAAGTTTGAAGTTGAAATGTATGGACGATAGGTCTAGTCTGGTGAAGGCTAAAGCTTATGTTTCTGATAAAAGTAGGGTAGATAATCTAGTGAGAGTTCAGGTCCAGAATCTGTTTGATGATAAGTTGGATCCAATTACTCTGTTGAAGTACCAAAAGTCTATGCAGGTAGGTAAAGATATGGTTACTAATGACGTACAAGATAAGGTTGAATTAATGTATAGTTAAGGGAAAGATAAGGAAAGTTATTTGGGTGAAGGCATGAAGTGTGATTATAAGTGGAGCTGCCAGAAAATAGGAATTAGAATGTAGGAAGCAGGCTGATATTGAGGTATGTAAGGAGCTTGAGAGAACCTTTTACCTATTGAATTTAAGAATTTAAATTTAAAAAGAGGGGCGTGCTACTTAGATCTAGAGATTGGGGAAAATGATCAGCAGAGGAAAAGAATAAAGGTTCTATCTGAGTTGCTGAGAAATGTTAATGGTGTTAAAGATAGTTTTGAGGTGGGGATGGCTATTAGAAATAAGGATAAATTGAGGAAGATGTAAAAAGTAAGAAAGGGTTTAAGGGAGAAAACTAAGAAAGTTTTTTTGAAGAGTTTGGTTGAGGTTCCAATTAAGGTGGATATGAAGATAGGGCATAGTGGAGAATTTAAGGAGGAAAGGTGTTTATTTGATGGCTATGGTAGCTTGCCTTTAATAGCCACAGAGAAGATATGATTGCTATGGCTTGGAACTGTCAAGGAATTGGATCAGCCTTGACAGTTCAAATTCTGAAGGGGTTAAAAGGAAGTATGATCTTGACTTTGTTTTTTTGTCTGAAACTAAAAATAGGAGGGTAAAATTGGAGATATTAAGGTGTAAGTTAAAGTTTGATAGTGGTTGGTATGTGGATCCATTGGGGTTAAGTGGTGGTCTGGTACTTTGGTGGAAGGAGAAGTGGCTGGTGAATGTGTTGAAGAGTGGAAAAAATATAATTGATATTAGATATGTAAATAATGAGAGTGGAGAGTCTTATAAAAATTTTGGGTTTATGGTACCCTAGTGTTTGAGGATAGAAAAGAGGTGTGGGGGCATATACAATTTAAAAGTTTTGGGATTAATAAAAATAGTTGTGTATAGGGGATTTCAATGATATAGGTCATGAGTTTGAAAAGGAGGGAGGAAGGAACAAGGAAAGATATAAAATGCAGTGTTTTAGAGAGATGATTGAAATGAGTCAGCTTTATGATATCAGTTTTAAGGGGCAGAAGTTTACTTGGTTCGGTTTAAGGGATCATACTTGGGTTAAGGAGAGGCTTGATAGGGCACTAGTTAATTTGCATTGGATGGAGGGATGCCCGAATACTCAAGGTTTTAACCTTCCTGCTATTTGTCCGGACCATTCTCCCATGGTGGTTTTTTTAAATTTTAGGGATAAGAAAGCAAAAAAGAAATTTAAGTTTGAAGCGATGTAGTTAAAATATGATGGTATTAATGAGGTAGTTAGTAGATGATGGGGAAGAGAGTGTGGGGATAGGGGGTTTCCAAAGTTAAGTTGGAAGTTAAAAAAATGTAGTGAGATGTTGAAAGAATGGAGTAGAATTATGGAGAAGAATGAGGGATCTGATATGATGCATTCGTTGGGAAAACTTAAAGAGGATCTTAAAATGGTTGGGAACAAGAGGAACTTTTCTGGTTTGAAAGGGCTAGGAAGGATTGGTTGCTGTTGGCAATAAGAACACTCAGTTTTTTGACAAAGTTGTTGTTCAAAGTAGGCAACAAAATAAAATTCTCAGAATAAAGAATGTGGATTGTTAGTTTGATGATGAGGAGCGAATAATGAATTACTTCACTCATTTTATGAGGATCTATTTAAAAGTGAAGGGGTAATGTAGATGATGAGCTTTTGGGTGTTCTACCTTCGGGAGTCACTTGTGAGATGAATAGAGCTTTAGTGGCTGAAATTTCTGAAAAAGAGATCACTGAAGCTGTGTTTCAAATAGGGTCCTATAAAGCACCTGGGCCTAATAGGTTTGGTTGTATTTTCTATCATGAATTTTGGGATATTATAAAAAGGCGTAGTGGAGATGGTCCGGGGGTTTTTTAGGGAGGGGGTTATGCCGAGTGGATTAAATGAAACTGAGGTTGTCTTAATTCCTAAAGTCAAGCATTCGGAGTTAGTTACTCAATTTAGGCCAATAAGTTTATGTAATTTTGCATACAAAATTATTTCGAAGGTTATGGTGAACTGAATGAAAGGAATTTTGGGGGAAGTGATTTCTCAAAATCAGAGTGCTTTTGTTACTGGTAGGATAATACATGATAATATTATAGTGGCTTAGGAGGTGTTTCATTATTTGAATTTGAAAAAGATAGGTAGGAAGAGTGTTATGCCAGTTAAATTGGATATGAATAAAGCTTATGATAGGGTGGAGTGGGATTTTTTAGAAGTTGCCCTCAAGAGATTAGGTTTCGATGCTGTAACACCCCAATTTTCTTAGTTTCGACTTTTGTAAAATTGACACACAAATCTGTATCTGCTTCAGTGGTTAAGTGTTCTAGGGGTGTCTGAGAAGTGTTGGGTTCAAGCCATAGCTTGGGCAAAAATTTTGGGATTTGATGGAATAGAGCCTTACCTTTGGTTAGTAGGCTTATAAGTATTTATTTGTAAGAACATGTCAGAATGGGCCTGCTGGTCTGGTGGTTAAGAGAAATAATGTCTGTCATGTCCAGAGTGTTTGTGTTGGACTGAAAATCTGATAGTAGGGAGAGATTTGGAGAGATGATAGGGGTATTATCAAAAATCTTTTATTTTTCCTCTCCCTAACAAAAAGAAAAGAAAAGAAAATAAATTTTAGCTTCTCTTCTTCTCCAAAACCTCTGTCGCCCCCTCTTATTTTTCCCACTTTTTTTGAATTCGCTCATCCCTTCACTTTTCCCTATTTTTTGGCTGCCAAATTCTTTTCTTTCTCGTCTCTTTCTTTCCCACTTGATTTTGTGTTGTTTCCTGCTTGATCGCAAGTGTACGATAAGCGTTGGTTCAGTAAGTTGTCACTCTCGTTAATTTTTATTGGCTTGCTGGTTGATGAGCATTATTGTTGTGATCAGGAGAAGGTTCGAACGCTCGAAATCGTTTGCTGGAGACTTAGAATCTTCAGGAAATGTGGTTGTTCTGTCGAAGGTGAGTTTTGGATGCTCGTTGGATAAGCATCCCGTTTTGGGGTTGGTTTAATTTAATCATTTAAGGGATTAACGAAGTGAATGTCATTTGCTTATAAGTACTGGTGATCTCGGAGTGTATAATCAGCGAAAATAAACCATGTGTGTACCCGAAAACGCAGAAAATGAGGTTTTAGCTAAATTTAAAAACCTCACTGTCGACGCCACAAGAGCGTGTGGTCGCCGGTGTGGTAGGCCGTATGCGAGACTATAATTCACCCCACGGTCGGGTGATCGACGAGCCAGGTCGTGTGCAGGTGAAACGACCGTGTGATGGCCGAGCGAGGCCGTGTGCGAGATACAGGCTCGACCAATTGGGTCGTATGGGATTCTGGGCCAGGCCATGTGGGCCCACACGGCAGGCCACATGGGCGTGTGAGCCCATTTTTTTGAGAAGTTCTGTAAGGTTGCACGGGTCACCCTTGTCGACTGTGGACCTATTGTAGGGTCGGTAAGCTTTACCTAGACCCATAATTATGTGACTTGACTTCCTGATTTCTATACTGAGCATGAATTCTGATATCTGAGTGTATGATTTGTACTTGCATAATAGCATGACATGTTATGTATGTTGCATTACATCGGAGTGGGTTGATAATTTACTGGAAGAAGTGTCTGAAAGGCTCTTAAGCCTGATATCTGGCAGCTTAGCTGCAAATTTCTGATTATGTGCCGCATTCGGTATAGCATGGTGTGTAAGGATGGGTAGGTTGATTTTATCCCCACATGGTGTGTAGGGTTGGACGGAGTTGGTGTGTAGAGGCTAGTGGGTAAGACTGCTATTCTGTTCTGATCTGCATATTATGTCTGAAATGGGCTAAGGCCCTAAAATATATCTGATTCTGTATCTGAGTGGGCTAAGGTCGACACCTGTTTTTTGTAATAGGCTTAGACCCGAACTGTGAATTTATGTCTGTTTTTTGATATTACTATGTGCATTTTTTGTGGGGATTACACACTGAGTTTGCGACAACTCACCCTTTTCTGTTTAATCTGTCCAAGTAATCCCCAACAAGAGGGGGTCAGTGTAGCGGAGGATTCGGCGGAGACCACGGTTCTAGACCTTTACGGTTTTTAATTATATTCATGGTTTTAATTATATCTGGGAAAAATTTTATATAATATGACCTTTACGGATTTTTGTTTAAATTTTGAATTTTTATTTTATAACTACTAACAAAAGGATAAGACGCAAGTTTTCAAAAATAAGCAAATGTTTTATCAAAATATATACGAATTCGTAAATTATTTTAAAAGCTATCGCAACGTATAATGTTTTGAAAACGGATAATGAATGAGCAAATGACACGGTTTGACGGTAGCCTAAGATATCTAAAAATGGTTTTATTGTAATTACATTTTCTAAAGCACTATCATGTGACATCGCCAGATTTGAGCATAACGTCCAGGCTGAGTTTGGGGTGTTACAGATGCTAAATGGATAGGCTAGCTAATGGAGTGTGTGAGAAGTGTTTCCTACACTTTACAGATTAATGGTAAGTTTAGTAGAATATTCTGTCCCTCTAGAGGTTTTAGGCAAGGAGACCTACTGTCTCTTTTTCTATTTCTTATTGTTGCTGATGTTTTGTCCCGTATGATCTTACAAAGTGTCCAATTGAGTCGTATTAAGGGGGTTAAATTGATTCGAAACTGTCCAATTGTGTTCCATTTATTTTTTGCTAATGATTCACTATTTTTCTTGGAAGCTAATATGTAAAGTTGTAGGAATTTGATTGATATTATCCAGATTTATTGTCAAGCTTCCAGTCAAAAGGTGAACTATGAAAAGTCAAGCCTGGTTTTTAGTTCGAAAACTAAGAAGGACCTGAAGAATGTTATTTAAGCGGAGATGAATATTACTGTGGCTACTAATCTTGGAGTGTAGCTATGAATTCCAGCTCTTTGGGGAAAACGAGGAGTAAGGCTTTAGTGTATGTGAAGGATAATGTGGTGTTGAGGTCGAAAGGTTGAAAAAATCGATATTTATCTATTAGAAGGAAAGAGGTGTTAATATAAGCTATTGTGTGCTCAATTCCAACTTATGTTATGTGTAACACCCCAAACCTGGCCTAAACGTTATGACCAAATCTGACGTGTCACCTCGAAGTGTTTTTCGAAAACAGGCTTTTGAAAGAAATTCGTTTTTAACCGATAGCCATGTTTGTTACTGTTGATTTCTTAGTTGGTTAAAAACCACGGAAGCTACTCTAATTAATATCATTTCGAAGTTTGAAAATATGTGTTTGTCTTTTTAAAACTATTATTAACTTTGAAAACTTATTTGTATCAGTTCGGCAGTTTCAAATTAAAAATTTAAAACCCAAAGAAGAGAAAATAAAATCACTAGAAGCTTTATTACATAATTATCAAACCAATATGAAAATTAAATGACTAAGTCTAAAATTAAATAATAGCGAACGTGTGGCCACCTCCGAGTCCCTCGCAGCTCCAAATCATCTAAGGTTGGGGATTACCTGTACAGTTAAATAGAAATGGTGAGTTACGAGAACTCAGTGTGTAATCCCCTATCATGCAGTAACAGTCTGGGCCTCAGCCCTATTCAATAATAGTGTAGTGTGGGCCGTAGTCTAATACAATAATAGTGTGGGCCTAAGCTCGATACAGTATTAGTATGGTGCAAGTATGAAAACCCACCCCAATCCAGCCAGCACACCACCCGTACCAACCCAACACACAATGTGGGGACAAAGTCGACCCACCCAAATTTCTCACACCAATATTACAAAGATAGCTACCAAGACAATAACGCAGCAGAGTGCCAAGATAATATATGTGGCAAAGCCATCATTAACATTAATTGTGGCAAAGCCACCAAAATCAGTACTTCCTCTATATCATAATCCCAACCCCATGCAGTATGCCATGTCATCAAGATTTCGTGTATGCAACATGTCCTACTCAGTACAGTCACACAGTACATATTTTTATCGGTCAATTTATCCCTAGGGGTAAAATAGTTATGATCATGTCTTAGGGGTAAAACGGTATTTTACCCTTTAAGAGTATTTTGGTCATTTTACTCACTAGAGGTATTTCAGTCATTTCACTCATTAGGGGATTTCAGTCATTTTACTCCTTAGGCGTGTTTTAGTTATTTTATTTATTAGGGGTATTTCAGTCAGTTAATGACCTTTCCTAAGGCCTACCGTCGCCTCGAGCGACACAGATAATCCATTTGGTCGAAACAGTGTAAATGGGCTCAAAGCCCAATATTCAGCCCAAATGGGCCCACGCGCTCGTGTGGCCTATTTGGACCAAATTCAATCACGACTATGTGATCTACATAACGCAATCCAGTTTCTGCCACTGTCCGTAAATTTTATCCGTGTGGGGCACTTGAGCCCATTGGGCCCACACAGCCCATAATGACCCAAGTGCACGAGAGCACTCGTAGTGGTCCCTTTAGTCTACCGCCCTCGATTGTGGGCTCGATTTTTCCACACGAGTGATTGCACGCTCGTGAGCCTCAAATACCAAAGTTTCAACTTTTCAACTTTTGCCGATTCATAGCGGAGATAGTGTGATTACACACCTTTTTTGGAGTCGTTCCAAGATCTACGAGCACCCAACCTAGAATAACCGAAATTCGATGTTAGTACTTAATCTTTAGGGTCACGCCCTCTTAATAGCACTTAATCTAAAATATTTCTCTTACCTTGCTTGACGACTGACTTTAATCTCTTAAGACCACCGATCAGGATTGATCACAAGCCTATGCCGAATATCTGTATCAAAACAGATCTTATTAACCAAAATAGTGATCAAATATGTAGCCTTAATCCAAAATGCTAACTTACCAACCACCGAATATTTGGCCTAATCTAAGAGTATGGTATTAATCTTACCCTTAACGAGAGACAGAGTTTGATGACTCGAATAACTTCTGCAATTCTCTACTCCTCGGGAATACCTAAACCCAAGGATTACCACACCAAGAGGAAGGGATCACCATTCTGCCATCAAAGAGCATGAAGGAAAGAAATATTCGGCTTTTAGAGAAAATGGGGATAGAGAGAATAGTTTTAAACAAAAAGTGAAGAATATGATCAATTACCGATTTCAAGAACACCTACAGAACTGCAACAGAGAGGAAAGAAAACAGAGAATTTGGTCACCACAGAACTAAGCAAGAGAAAATATTCGGTTCACAAGCTAATAGGAAACCAAAACAAAAAGAAGATGGATGGTATTTTGCTTAGGAGAAGAAAGGGAGAAGAGGGAAGAAAAAAAAAAAAAGAGAAAACAAATGAATGAAAATGGATGGAGAGGAAGTGTATTCGGCTTAGATTGGAAGAGGGAGAGGGAAGCAAATATTCGGCCAACAATAGCTTGAACAAAAAGGTGCAAAACTCAAGCAACAAAAATGCACGAGTGGTAAGTTGCTATTTCGCACTTAGAGAGAAATGAAAGAAAACTCATCAGCAAAGAAATTTGGCATACCCAAAAAGTGCCCAAAACCAAACAAATACAGAGAAAAGCACTCAGAAACCCCTCCCTAGCCGAATTTGCATGCTCAAGACTCCTTGTTCGGCTACAACACACCAACCTTTGAATTTTCTTGATTCTCTTCACAATTCTCTCCCTTAATCCTCTCCACGATTTGCTCCTACAATCTCTCCATGACCAATTTAACCTCTCATCCATCAGACTTCTACTGCAACACAAACTCTACCCGTCCTAGCTGCAAAATAAATGCCCTCTATGCTGCGCCAACACTCGAACCTCAGACCTCTCAGTTACACCACACGCCACTTGCCACTAAGCCACAAGCTCCACTTGTGTCATAAAACCAACATTATTATTAATAAAGCCTAAGTGCCAGTGTCCAAGTTCATTTAAGGGAAAAATTTAAAATTTTGTAAGAGCCAAGACTTGAACCCAGGCTACTCAAATACCCCCATACACACCCAAATCACTTAGCCATTAGTGCAAACAAGCAATTTGTCAGAACATGCAAAATTAAAGACCCTATATTTTTGGGCGTTACATTATGTTTTGTTTTAAATTTCCTAAGAAAGTCTATCTTGAGATGAATGCTGCAGTGGCCAATTTCTGGTGGGGTTAGAAGGCTAACAAGAGGAGGATCCATTGGAAGTCTTGGGAGCTTCTAACACTTGGTAAGCAGGATTGAGGTATGGGTTTCAAAGAGGTAGATACTTTCAACCTAGCTTTGCTAGCGAAACAGTGCTGGAGGCTAATGCATGAACTTGAGGCATTATGGGTGAGAGTTCTGCGAGGCATCTATTTTGCTAATTATTTTTTCCTCGAAGTGAAAAAAGGTAAGGCATCTTGGGTGTGGAGTAATTTACTGGATGGTAAGGAATTTTTGAGGTCTCACTTGATTTGGCAGGATTTGAATGGGGAAACTGTTCAGATTTGGAGCGACAGATGGGTGCCGAGCATTCTAGATGGCAAACCAAGGCACTTTGGTCGTCGGGATGTGTCTTTGGATACGCGTGTGGTGGAGATTATGTGTAAGGAAGAAGGTAGTTGGGACCTATCTAATATTTCTTATTGGTTGTATGATAATTTGATTGAAAAAAATTCTAAAAATCCCAATTTATGATACTCAAGAGGATGATAGAATTGTATGGCCGTTTAACAAAAATAAAGAGTATTCTGTTTAATCTGGATATCATGTGTTAAGGAAAAATAGGAATAGAAGTTGAGAGTTGAAGCCCTCTAGCTCTTATTTGGTTGATCCCATGATGTGGAAAATTATTTGGAAGATGGATGTTCCAAGTAAGATAAAAGTTTTTTACTGAAAATTATGCTCTAATACAATTCCATCGAGGCTCAATCTTTGGAAGAGAAGTTGTTCTCCAACATCTTTATGCTTGTTGTGTGGGATGGAGGAGGAGTCTATTGAACACATCTTTTTTGGATGTAACTGGGTAAGAGGTATTTGGTTTGAGTGCTGTTTTGGTTTGCAAATTTATAAATAACATATTCAGTCTTTTGATGCATGGTTTGCTGAAGTTTTATCTAATAGTGGGGGGTTGAGGATCTATCCACTAGAGTTGTCTTTATTTGCTCGTTTATTTGGAAAATGATATGTGAGGTTATTGTTGTGGTAAGCAAATAGATATAAATGGGGTCATCTGTAGAATAAAACTTGCCACTCAAGAATATTTAACAGTGAATAATAAATGTTTGGTTGAAAAGGTTTCAAAGCTGGAGGGTTCTGTTGTAGAAGTGTGGGGGAAACCTCCTATAGGTTGGGTAAAGATAAACTGTGATAGGGCCTTAGATGTTAAACATGGTGTTGTTGGTGTAGGCGTCATTTGTAGGGATTGTAATGGAATGGTTCTTGATGGAGCAGCTGAGAAGGTGATTACGAATGAGGTTGAGATTGTGGAAGCTTTGGCGGTCACTAAAGGTGTCGAACTTAATGTGAATAATTGGTGGGAGAAAGTAATTTTGGAAACTAATTCTCTGATTGTCTTCTCGGAAACTAAGAAAAAGGATTTTGAGAGGAGGTGGAAGCTGAAACCGATTCCAAAGAGATTTGATATTCTAAAAGATCAGTTGTATAATTTTTTTAATCCAAAGGATCAGAAGGGATGCTAACAAAGTTGCGGATTGGGTAGCTAAGCATGCTAAAGTGGAGATGTGCTTGGAGGGTTGGATAAATCATCCACCATCTTCATTAGTGTTCATTTTGAATAAGGATGGTTTGCCAACTCCGCCTGTTGCTTAGTTTTGGGTTTGTCCTCAGTTTGGTAGAGTTGATTTTATGCCTACTTATTTATCATTGTTAGGCTTTTCATTCTCTGTTGTCTCTGTGATGTTCTTCTCTACTAATATGGTGACGTTTTATGTTTTTCCAATGATTTTATGAATATGTTTTACTGGCAAGAAAAAAAAAGTTTTCCTTGATGCTGTTATTTTATTTGACTCTATGAAATCAAAATCTGATACTGCAATTTGTAACAAAAATTTCTTTAATAATACCAAGGAAAAGAAAAAGGGACTCATATCAAATAAATCTAGTTTGAGTTATAAAAAGATAAAAATATTTGTATATAAAATGGTTTTAATTGATATATATATATATATATATATATAGCTTCCTGTATTGAATGAGTTTTGTTCAATAAATTGTTAAATGGAGAGATTATTGAAAAATATGGAATGATTAAGATGTGTTTAAGGAAGTACCCACTTCCTTAAACATCGTAAAAGATTGGCTTGTTTCCATATTTGTGTGATTGATAATTTATTGACTCATATATTTGGGTTGAGCTGAAATCATGGATAGTATCTAGCCTATAAATGAAGATTATATCACTTGGGGGAAATATATTTGTAGCATCGGATCGGATCATGTCTATCTAATCTCTTGGATCGAATTGGAATATTGAAGAATTAACTGCCACCAATGATTGTTTACCTTGTTTGTAATTATTATATTGTATTTAGCTGGTTTAGCTATTATTTAATAGGGATTGATTTATCTTCATCATGTTAGCAGTCTCGAAAAATTCTATTTGATTGAGAGACTTGTATAAGTTTATGCATTGAAAATTGAAAACACTTAATTTGATCAAGTGAGAACATTATTTATGTGAGTGCATTTGATTGTAAAACCTTTATGTTGTGATTTTATAAGCTAAGTTCTTAGGAGTGAATTTAGTGGTGAGAGTTCTAATATTCAAATATACAAAAGTAAGTAAATTGAGGGAAACCGAATTGTGTAAATAATTTTTGTGTTCCCTATTTTTCTTCTGCAGTGTTTGAAAAAGTGTCAACTTCTCCTACCACTTTTGTTAGCACTTAATTTATTAGTTAATTACTTCAAGTCAACACATACTTTCAAAAAGTTTTCCACCAATTTGAAAAGGAAAGTGGATTGAAGTGTTAAAAAAAAAAAATTAAGCGTGATTTATAATAACAAATAGATTTAAGTGTGAATTTATCGATTTGCACTTATGAAAAAAAAAAACCATATATATGTTGATTGCATAAATTTTAAGTAATTAATTAATAATTTTAATATATTTATAAATTCTTATAAAGTGCAAAATTTAATCCTTTTAAAGTGCAAATGGAATAAATTAAAGAATAATTTTAACTCAAGCTCTTTTTTGGTGATTGATGGTAACAAGTAAATCTAGATGATGTAAATATAATTAGGAAATATTTAAAATATAAAAAATAATCATATAACACAATTGTAACACTCAAGTAATTAAATAATTATATATGTTAATTACAAAAATTTTAAGTAATTAATAATTTTTCATTATATTGATTAATTTTTTGGTGAAAATAAAAAAATTATAACATAATAACTATTGAGAGACTTTAAAAGCTTTGTCTTATTGAAGAATTGTAGCCACTTAATCAGGAGGCACTTATAGATTAGTTCTTTTAATATGCTAATTTTTACTCTTTCTAAAGTGCAAATTTAAAATTGAAAATGAAATAAGTTTAACTAAAATTTTCTCATAAATCTATATTATTATTTAAGCTCTTAATTGAATTAGTGTCACAAATCAACTGAACACAAAATCAATCTTAGAAATTATTAAAATTTTCTTATATATATTTGAAATAAATTATATTATTATTATCATACCTTTGTCTTTTTATTCTCTTTCACCCAGATTGCTTGTATATATTGATAACGTCGTTCATTAAGTTAGTGTCACAATTCAACTCAAGATCGATGAAAGCTTTTTTAAGTTACGGTGCTCCCAATGATTTAATTATTAAATAAATGTTTTATAATTATATTTTCAATGTTGAAATTTTCTTTCACCAACATATTAAATAATACTATTAAAAAATGGTACTATGAATTAAAAAGAAATTTGAATACATTTAATATTCTTAATCACATTTATTTATCTATTTAAATTTATTTTTACTCATAATTTAAACTAATTTATTTTAACTTAATTTTGTACATATTACATATATTTTATAATTATTAAATTCCTCAATTTTTGATGGAATGTTATTTGTATTTCTAAAACATAATTATATATGCAATGATAGAAGCGTAGTAGATAAATTCAAACTTTGTTAAATGACTACTTTGACTTGTTTTGATACCTGGTTTCAAAATCATAATTTTACCTTCGATTAACTATAGTTTGAATAGGCTTTTCCAATCATTGTTTTAATTTTAGGATGTGCGTTTTTCAATGATATTAATGCTTTCAGAATAAATTATTGACACAATCAACTTTTTATTGTCTTATAATCTTTTTTTATTAAAACCAACACTAAATAAAGAGTTCAGTACCGATAAGCCAATAAAATTCAAATAAAAAGCAAAACCATAAAACATTAAAACCAACAACATAAAACCAGGACAAGAAACCCAATGATTTCCTATGCACACCAGCTCAGAGACCCTTCATTTCTGATCCCAAATCTCCAGTGAAGGTTCTAAAAAATGAAGAGTGTTCATGCAATTGCTGCTTAGATTCACACAGCTTTCTCATACCACGAAGAGGTTACGAATCGGCGCGATTGATCCTCATTTCCTCCATCGCGACTGTTTCCCGTATCATCGTTGGGCCCTCTTCCACCCATTGCATGTCACGTTTCCGGCGACAGCCTTCCTTGGCTAATATGTGAGCAACTCGATTCCCTCCCCTTTTCATATGCTAAAATTTAAATTTCTCAAAACCCATAAGTAACTACTTGGCTTCCCATATATATATACTAACCTCCGATCTATCCAAATGTTGCGCTTTTATTTTTGAGATGACCACTATTGAATCCCCGTGAGGCCGTGCCCGTGACTTTGCGAAAACCCATGTCCTGGGCAAAACGAACAGCTTGAACTGCAGCCAACGCCTCCGCCGCTTCAGGTGACGGAATATTTCTATTCCAGCTACAGTATGCCCCCATTAACAGACCTTTTCATCTCGAATAACAACTCTTGTACTGGATTTTTGCAGGTCACTGCAAAAACCCTCGTCGAAGTTGGCCTTAACCCATCGGGTCTTTGGAGGGGTCCATCGCACAGGCTGATTTTGGCTAGCCTTTGGGTAAGTCTTTTCTATCATTTCCAGTTCTTTAACACACCCTAGAACACATGAACTGAGCTCATTAACCGTTTGCCTACTTCCCTCAAGCACCAGTTTGTTCCTTGACAACCAGAGAGCCCATATTGTAGTTGTGATCAATGATCGGTGATGGGTATTCGCAGAATACAAATGACAGAGCCAGTCCACCAATGTCGCCTCATTCATTCGAATATCCCAGCTGATCTCTAACTAAGCCCAAATCTGTGTAGCATAAGGGAAATCTCGACAGACGTGTCTACAAGTTTCAGCTTCCAACCCACACATAACACGCAGCATCAGCAATTAGTCGTCAATTGTGTAAATTGTGTCTAGTAGGAACATAGTTGTTAACTAGTCACCAAGTTGTAATTCTCATTTTCTCTGGGACTTTTGTCGTCTATAGATGTTTGTACAACGTCCGTCTTTCGGGCTCAATATCTCTGTAAGAATCACTATCAGAACCTGGGAAACCCCTCAGCAGCAACGATACCCACTACGAACGGTATAATCACCAGACCTCTCTGGGCACCACCTCAATCTGTCCAAAAGTCCATTACCACCCAAAGGAATACTTAGAATCTGCTTCGCTTCATGCGCACTAAAGGTAGCCATTATTGCATCTTCTTTTCATGACCCAATCTGTGAATTAATTAAATCAGCTACCATCACAATTTCATTTACCCGAGGAGACTGAATAATATATGGTTTATTATCAGGCAACCTAGCTACGTCCCAGACTATAATGGACGTGGCATCCCCAACAATCCAACTGTAGGCCCTCAATAGGAGCACTTTTGTTGCCCAAATGCTCCTCCAAATAGTTGAAGGTTGATTTCTTAACTCTGATCCCATAAAATCACAATTAGCACAATATTTAGCTTGCAAAACACACGCTACTAGAGAAGTAGGATTACAAGCCAGCCTCCAACCCTACTTAGCAAGAATAGCGACATTAAATTTTGATAGTTGTCTAAATCTCATCCCACGACCTTCCTTAAGATCACATAACTTTTCCCATGCACACCAATTACCTATCATTCCACTCTATTATACGCCTTGCTCATATCCAGTTTGAGCGCAAAAGACCCACTCTTAGCCCCTAGTCCCCTTTTTGAATGAATGTAACAATTCAAAAGTTACAATTACATTATCCATTATTAATCTCTTGGGTACAAATGCGCTCTGCACCTCATTTATACAATGTGGCATTATTAGTTGCAATCTATGCACAACAGCCTTAGTAACAATTTTAAGCAACACATTACAAAGGCTTATGAGTTTGAAGTATGTCATATTTACTAGAGTATTCTACTTCGGGATAAGCACAATGTTGGTATGATTTATTTCTGACATAGATTTCCCATTATTCAAAATTTCCAAGCAATAAGAACTTACATGGGGCCAACAATATGCCAAAAATGTTGATAAAATAGAGCTGGCATGCCATCATCCCCTGGTGCCTTTGTAGGATCCATACCTCGCACTTCCGCCCCAATATCCTCTTCTATAAAAATCAAACCCAAAAAGTCATTCATGCCATCATTAACATGAGCGAAATTCTCGTAATTAACCTTATACTATCTCTTATTCCCTTTGACGTGAACAAATCAATAAAATAATGGCATGCAATTCGCTCAATCTCTTCCTCCCCCGTTATGACTTGACCATTCCCATCCTCCAATTAATGAATGCCTCGAATCTTCCTACGATGAAAAGCCAGTCAATGGAAAAAACTTGTATTACGATTCTCATTTCTCAACCAATTGGCCCTTGCACGTTGCTCTCGATACCTCTCCTTTTTGTAAATTTCTAAGTTTAGATGCATCTTCGTTATGATCAAATCCTCCAAAACATTATCATTCGGATCCATTCCATTTAATTCATCTAACCTATGTCGCAAGCTTTCCATGGTCATATGCAACATCCTCCGAACCCCTTTAACCCATTTCATCAAATTCCTTCCAACAAATCGAATCTTGTATGGCACCGAACCAATTGAATTGACCTATAGCCAATGGACCTCTTCTTCGCATGAATCCTCTAGCAACCAGACAACCTCAAACCATAAAGTACGTGACCTTTGCTCTTGTTTATCAATCCAACCAGAGGTATTTAACAGAAGTTGTAACACCCTTAACCCGTATCCGCGGATTAGGGTTACAAGGCATTACCGAACATAGCACAGGTCTCAACAAATATTTACTATTCATATAGTCATATCTGAATGCATTATGATTTATACACTTTCATAGTATGTTTAAACAATATCATACATATCTTAAATCCATTATCCAAATTCACATATAAGCAATTTACAACAAATAACAAAGGTTACTACTCATTTGGTCAATAAGTCACATTGACCGAATATGCATATGTTCTTATTAATCTACTAAGCAAATTAACAATTATCAAAACTAAACATACATATATTTTTATAAAGAATTTTGCTTAACCGAATTCAAGATATACAAATTTTATACATCTCAGACAAAATATAGAACAAATCAACTAGAAGAACATAATCGAACCAAAATACCAATTATGTCTCCTATAGTCCGAAACATCTAAATTTAAACTTAATATACATGCACATATGTAAACCATGTTCAAAGATGTCAATCCAAATACTTAACCTATAATTTCATCACTTGGCCGAATATACATTCTACAATATAAAATAATTTTCCAAGTTGATTTGTGTCTCAATTTATGCATCTCATTAATAAGTATTTATCAATCCATAACCCAAACATATTCAAACACCACAACTATCATCTTACCAAAAGAACTAATTACAAGATATACATGATTACTCCACACCTAAAACATTCATACGCATATATATATATATATTTATAAACCTAACATGAACTTATATCACAGCCAAACTCATAACCAAGTAGAACATACACACACTCTATGGTTAGGATTACTTAAACATTAGGTCATTAGCAATAAATCCAAGCCATTTTCGTATGGCTTATATTTACAATTCAAAACATCATCCAAGCATTAAGCTAGCCTATACATGCCTTAAGTTCAACATCCAAACTTTAAAAGTACCAAAATAAGTCGATAGTGTGGATGACTTTGAAAGCAATTCCCGAGCTCGTAGCTAACAGCCGAAAACTATAAAACAGAAAAACAGAACACACAAAGTAAGATATCTTAGGTAAGTCTTAAGCATATATAATAAATCAATTGGATAATCAAATAGTTTTATCGATCACTTTTTATTTTAGATGTAATAACGTAGCACATATAAACAATTATAGCCGAATGCTAATACTGTAATATCCCGGGTTAAGGGGTTATTTTATTTTTGGCAATTGTTGCATGTTTATGGCTTGCTATGTTGTTGTCTGTGTGGTTTTGGGCTTAGATGTAGGCTAGGAGTGTGCTGGTAGGTGGAAAAGTTTTTGTTTTTGGGCTTTAGGGATAGGAGCTGGAGGAGATGGGGTTTATAATTAAATTAGGTGAATTTGTAACACAAGTGAAGAGCTAGCAAAGTGGCAAGGCATGCGCCACTTGGAGCATGTGTGTGGCGTCAATTGCAAGGGGAGGTCTTGAGTTCAAGTCATGAGAATCCCACCCTTTGCATCCATTTTGACATGGAGGGAATAGTTGTGGGCAATTTGAACTCTAGCTTGGACCTTGTCAACTTATTCAAGCGGTGGATGGAGAGCAATTGTAGGAGGAGACTTGGTCATGGTATTGAATTGGTGGTGTGAGAGTAAATGGGGAGATTTGGCGGATTTGGTGAGAGTTTGGGGAAAGGGATGTGTGGCGGTTGGTGTTTGGAGGGTGCCGAAATTGCCTTTTGGCATGTGTGTTTTTCACAAATTCTTAGTGGTTAGGTGATTTTTAGTTTAGTCAAAAGCTTGCCAAGAAAACTCTCTTCACTTGCAAATAGCCTAAGCGAATTTCACCCATTTTGTTGTTGCATTTTGTTTTGAAACCAAACCAAAGATTTTGTTTCTTTTCAACTTGAAAGAAACTAGCTCCTTTGACTCACCTTTTACGCTCGTATTCTCTTTTCTTGGAGCCGAAAACCCAAAGCATTGGTGTTCTTGAATTTGCTTGTTGCTTCCATCTTTTCTTTTTGTTTTTGTAGAAGCCAATGCCTCTCTCATTCCCTTTCTTCTCTTGTTGCTTGTAAACCAAACTAGCCTTCTTCTCTCCTTTTGACCGTAACACATTTCACCAAAAGCCTACATCCTCCATTTTCTTCTTCATCTAAACCGAAGCTACCACAAGCATACCCTCGCCGATTTTGGTCTTTAGTAGTGAAAGCTCTTTCCTCTCCCACTTCCTTCCTTTTGTTCGCTTGGTGTAGTAAAACTTCATTCTCCAAATACTTTTCTCCACTTCTTTCATTCAAAACCGAGAGCACCTACCTCTTGTGCACTCTTTCTTCCTTATTTTCTTTTAAACTCTTCTTTTCGGGATCAAGGAGTTAGCAACCTTCCTTGGTATTGGCCGAATATTTGGTGGTGTTGGGTGCTTGGTTTCCAATCGATTGGTAGTGGGTAAGTGTTGGCCGAATGGCCTTTCTCCTTTCTCTGGTACCTTGCCGATTCTTAGTATGTTTTTTTTGGCCGATTGTGCTATTTGTTGAAAGGTACTAATCTTTTGTAAACCAATTTTTTTATAATAGGACATCCGGATCTAAGGAACGTTCTTGAGGAGTTTTCTTTCTCTGGTAAGCAGGCGGTGAGTAGTGGTAGAACGAGTCTTGTATTTGATTTCGTTTAGTTTTCTTTAAGACCGCTTGTTAAGAGATTAACTACTCTTTATCGTGGTGTGCCGATTGTGTTTGGAGAAACCATTGTGAAGCCGATTCTTGAAAGAACCATCAGTTGGGTTCGGTTTGGTAGAAACCAAATCCAGCTTAAAATAAGGTAAACCGATATACCCTTTGATTTATTTGGTTATGGCGAATGATATGTGTGCTAACCCTTTGGTTGGTCGATTTTAGGATCAAAGTTGTCGTGGTGGTCGAGGGTCTTGACCGGTTCTTAGTATTAAAACCTTCGCTAATTCGGTGTGTAACCGACACACTATCTTAACTTAGTAATGTAATAACTTTGTGTGTAAATGAAACAATGTGATTGGTGATTTGGTACCCATTGAGGTATGGATACGGATTCGGTAAGTCCGCTTTGATATGAGCTATGTGATGATATATGATAATATGATTATGGGTGCATGTTCATTGAGATGCCATATTAAGCATGTGAGCATGATAGCATGGTTGCAACGATTTTGCATCTAGTATGATAGGTGATTGGGTGATATGAGAGGAGGGGGAAATTTGATATCCGTGTCTTTGGGACACTGTGTCTTTGGGACACCAGAGGTTTGGCACCTCCAGTGGTTTGGTACCACGTATTTTGTGACTTTGGGTCACCAGAGGTTTGGCACCTCAGCGTCTCGTCCCGGTGGCTTAGTACCACGATGGGTTGGCCCCACAGCTTGATTATACGGATTGACGCCATGATTTAGTATCACACGATGGGTTGGCCCCATCATCGATTTGTGACTACTGGTCACCAGTGATTTGGTATCACATTGTGTCTTTGGGACACCGAGGTTTGAGCACCTCATTGCGACTCGTCCTCGTGGTTTGGCACCACCGTGGGTTGGCCCCACTTATGAGATACGGATCGTCGCTAGTGATTTGGTATCACACGATGGGTTGGCCCCATCATTGGATTATTTGTGACTTGGTCACCAAGTGGTTTGGTACCACAAGATGGATATCGTGACTTTGGGTCACCAATGGTTTGGCACCACCGGGGGTTTGGTACCACACGGGTAGAAAAGCGATATGGTTGGTTAGGCACGGTGCATGATTTGCATTATTCATTATGATATATGTGTTGGCATGTTATCTGGGAGAGGATTTATGCACCGAGTCTTGCGACTCACTCTCTCCTTTGACTTTTCGGTGGCACTTAGACGCGGACATGGAGCCGAGATGGACTCGAGGTGCTCATGCCATCTTGAAATAAAGATTTGCTCGGACTTCTTTTATAAAATTTGGTACACTAGTGATTTATTCCTATTTTGTTATATTTGGGTTTGTAAATGGCCTCTTAAATTATGTTTTTGATATGTCATGTTTAAGTAGATTTTCAATATGCTTTAACAAACTAATTAAGTGAAATGTACTAAAACTTGGAAAGACAACGTTTTCAAAATTTCAAAAACGATGTTTTAAACTATACCATCGGGTATCATACTATAACTTGGGATAAAGTGAACTCAAATTGTTTTTCTAACTTAAATATGATTTTCTACTAAGTCAAAAATGTTTTAGTAACAATAGGAAATAACTTAAGCTTCAAAACGAAATAAACTAGTTTTACCTACACATCGGATTCATTTTCAAAACTTTCTGGGTTTTCAAATACATCATCAGATTTTTAATCAAAACCTTATCGAGTTTTCCTCAAATACAAAATTTATTTGGCGTTTCACCAAACTTCTAGACTTCAACCTAAACCACCCAAAACCTTTTCCTCAGAAGCATACCGTTCTTGGCCGTGGTGTATTGACCGGTTTGGGGTGTTACAATTGTGGTATCGTAACCAAGTTCAAAAGCTTCTTTGTGGGCCCGAGGCCCAAAATGTTTTAAAAATTATAGTTTTCAAGTAATCTATTTTAAAAGTATGGTTTGAAGGGCATGGCACCGAGTCTCGGCACCAATCCGCCTGTAAGTACCCGCACTATTGGTTGTGATATTAATTGATATGATTGGATGGCTAGTAAGACTACTTTAGAGATCAAACCGATAGGACTCGTGGACTCATGAAAATAAAGCTTCTTTAAAATTCATAAGACTTTGCTTTAAACACAAGTGGAATAATGACGATACATAAAATTCTTTAATCGACGAGAGTTAGTCATGAGTACCAGGTGGATGTGGTCGTGGACGTGGTCGCAGAGGATGACCGCTTTACGAGCCCGTAGGTTCGGTCGGGGTTCGTAGAATGAGGTACTGGTTTAGCCACCACCAGAGGTGGTGAGTTCCAAGAGCGATCGCGATGACGCAGTGTCACAGCGATCTTTGCGGGTTTTAGAAAGGGTAGCCTGAGTAGGTGGAGGCGTAGGAGCTAGGAAATCGTGCTGAGCGACTTCGGCAAACGGGTGAATTCTTTCGGGTGTCTCTGGTGTTGCTCTAGCATCGCCGAGTATTGGTGGAAGCGACGAACGGATCATGGACGATCCGGACCTAACGGTGAAGAGAAATTAAAGGGATCGTATCACTTCTCGAGATGAGTCATACCAAGAGTGGCTCATCGTCGACAATATTATGACAGAAGATCGACATGGGACTATTTTTGGCCGCTTATCGGAAAAATGCGTCGAGCTAACTACATAAATGAGCAGAGGAAAGCATTTCTGAGGTTAGTCCAGGGGAGCAAATCTGTGTCGGAGTCGAGGCGAGTTTCGAGGTGAGTCAAGATGCGGGGTATGGTGGCTACTGAGCATGAGAGGTGCGTTCGTTTTGAGGATGGCCTACGAGACGAGTTAAGATTGTTGATTGCGCCCCAGCAGGAGCGTGAATTTGCGGTTCTAGTTGAAAAGGCGAAGGTAGCCGAGGGTATTAAAGAGTCTGTGAGGCAGGGTATGGATAGAAACCGTCACAAAAGGAGTTTTGGATCTTCCGGGTCATCAAGAAATCGCAGAAACGAGCTAGACCGAGTGGGCGAATCGGTCAGGCGGTTTGTTATTGCTAAGCGTGGACCGCCACAGTGTAACCGCTAGGGAAGGCTCATTGGGGAGGATGTTGGATGATGGTAGAGGTCGTTTTGAGTGTGGCTCATTGGACCACTGTGTGAGGGATCCGTCTGCGCAAGTTAGCTAGGATTCATCAGAGAATCGGGCCGTAATCGATCTGAAATAATGGACCACCGCAGAGGGCCGAGGTAATGGCGAAGGGGTAATAGTTTTGGTCGGGGCCGTGAGAGCACCAGGCGGAGGTGCAGTAGTTCGAGGCCGCACGGTCGGGTTGGTGTATCTTTGAGGCGCCGAGAGGAGGGCGACGCACTGCACGTCATTACCGCAGACGTTTTAATCTTTGGTTCTCTATTCTTCGCTTTAATTGATGTGGGTTCAACACACTCGTATGTCGCAAGTAGCATAGTGAAGACCATGGGTTTAGACTACGAAATATCTTCTAGGCGATGACCGTAATAAGCCCTCAGGTCACTCAGTAGTGGTAGATAAATCAGTATAGACGCACTCTCTAGAACTCCAAGGGGTATCTTTCGAGGTCGATCCGATGGAACCGCCGTTTGGGGAGTTCGATCGATTTTGGGGATGGATTGGTGGTTAAGTACCAAGCGAAGTTAGATTACGTGACTAAGCGCATGGTTAAAACAATGAGGTGATGAGGTAGTTCTAATCGGTAATAAGAGAAATTATCATCTAATGTGGTATCTCGCTCAAAAGCGAGAAGATGGTCGAGAAAGGTCGCAAGCATATGTGGTGCATGTGTATGCCTTGGAGGCTAAGGAGTCTGCTTGTGGAGACAGTTCCTGGATAGTTAGGGAATTTGTTGTTGTGTTTCTGAGGAGCTTGGGTTTGCCACCGATCGAGAGGTAGAGTTCGGATAGATCATTGCAGGAACTACGCCAAGATCCATTGCTTCGTCATGGATGGCACCTAAAGAGTTAGTGGAGCTTAAGGCTCAAATCCGGAGTTATTGGACCGAGGCTTTATCGGGCCAAGTGTTTCACCATGGGAGCGCCTTAGCACTTTTTGTAAAGAAGAAAGACGGTACTATGCGGATGTGCATAGACTCATCATCAACTGAATAAGCTGACGATCAAAAACAAGTATCCACTACCTCGGATAGATGACTTGTTTGATCAGCTGAAGGGGGCGTCAGTTTTCTCGAAAATCGACTTAAGGTCTGGGTATCACCAGTTAAGGGTGAAGGAGGCGGATATCTGTAAGACGGCATTTCGTACGCGGTATGGGCACTTTGAGTTCTTGGTTATGCCGTTCGGGTTGACTAACGCGCCGGCAGCCTTCATGGATCTGATGAATAGGGTGTTCCAACAGTATCTAGATCAGTTCGTAGTGGTTTTTATCGACGACATCTTGGTATATTCAAGGACTGAGGAGGAGCATGATGCACATTTACGGGAGGTATTGCAGATTCTAAGGGAGAAACAGCTCTATGCGAAGTTCAGTAAATGCGAGTTCTGGCTCAGGGAGGTGACATTCTTGGGTCATGTAGTGTCGGCTGAGGGGATTAGAGTGGACCCCCGTAAGATAGAAGCGGTTTTGGAGTGGAAGCCGCCTAAGTCGAAGAATGGAGATTCGGAGTTTTACGGGCTTGGCGAGATACTACCAAGATTTGTAGAGGTTTCGCTGATCGCAGCCGCCAATGACTAAATTATTGAGAAAAGGGTTCCGCTTATTTGGACCGAGAAGCAGTGAGAGACTCAAAAGTTAAAGAAGATTTTGATGAAGCTCTTGCCTAATTCAACTTTGAGGTCGGTAAGGAATTTATGATTTGCGATGCATCACACGGGTTTGGGTTGTGTCTTGATGCAAGAGGGAAAGGTTGTGGCTTACGATCCCAACAACCGAGGCCACATGAGGTAAATTATCCTACGCACGATCCGGAGTTAGCAAATGTAGTATTTGCCCTAAAGATATGGAGGCATTACTTGTACGGAGAAAGATCGATAGTCTATACGGACCATAAGAGTTCAAGTACCTTCCGACTCGTAAAGAATTGAATCTGAGGCGTACCCGATGGATTGAGTCACCGAAGACTACGATTGCTCAATTGAGTATCATCCGCAAGGCTAACGTTGTGGTAGACGCGTTGAGCCGTAAGGTTGTTTCGATTTGAGGCGTTATTTGCTCACTTGAGTTTGTATGACGACGGAGTATTCAAGCATTGGGTTGAACCGTAGAAAACTTGTTGGATGAGGTTCTAAGAGGACACAAGTGCGAATGATGGTTTGAAGGGTTCTGACTTGTCCCAGAATGGGGTCTTTGTGTTTTCGGGAAGGCTTGTATGCCGAGATTCGAAGTTAAGGCAAAAGATTCTTCAGATGCACATAGCAGCCCTACGCTATGCATCCCGGAGGTAGCAAAATGTATAGGGACCTTAGAGAACAGCCTACGGTGGTAAGATCCGAAAAAAGGAGGTGACCGAAGTTTATAGGTAAGTGTCGACTTGTTAGCGAGTCAAGGTCGAGCATCGCCATCATTCTGGGTTGCTTCACCAAAGAAGATTCCACATGGAAGTGGGAAAGAATAACTATGGATTTTGTCAATGATTACCGCTACACCGAGCAAGAAGGATTCATCTGGTATTGTGGATCTACCGACTAAATCACCACTTTATTCCGGTGAGGGTGGACTACTCACCGCAGAGGTAGGCAAAGTCGTATGTGTCGAGATAGTGAGATCAAGACGGTGCCGATATCGATCATCTCGGATAGGATCCGAGATTCACGCCAAGGTTCGGAAGGCGTTGCATCGCTCGGGTACACGATTAGATTTCAAAGACAAGATTTCATCCGCAGACGACGGCGATGAAAGGGTTATACTGATCTTGGAGGATATGCTACGAGGTGTGTTTTGGACTTGAGGTAGCCGGAGGAGTATCTACCATTAGTGAATTCGCCTACAACAACGATTACTGCGAGTATCAAGATGGCACCTTATGAGGCGCTAGACGGTGAAAGTGTCGTTCACCTACTTGTTGGATGAGTTAAGTGAACGCCGTTATTGGGACCAGAGTTGGTTCTTGAGACCAAGACAAGGTTAAGTTGATTCAGCTCGATTGAAGGAAGCTTCGGACCGCGAAGTCCTATGCCGATCTTAAGCGGAGAGATATTGAGTTTCTTTGTGGGATCGGGTTTTCCGAAGGTCTCACCGTGGAAGAAAGTATTAAGGTTCGGAAGAAAGGCAAGCTAAGTCCGAGGTTTATTGGGCGATAAGGTACTAAGACGAGTGGGACCATTGCATATCACCGAGTTGCCACCGAGCTAAGTCGATTCACGACGTGTTCCACGTTTCGATGCTTCGGCGATATCGTTCCGATCCATCACATGTGGTAACAGTAGAAGAGATCGAGGTAAATCTAGATATGTCCATGGAGGAAGAGCCTGTACATAGATTTTAGATCGGGATGTGAAGGTTCTGCGCAGGAAGTCTGTGCCTCTGGTTAAGGTTCTTGGCGGAATCATGGCATGGAAGAAGCGATGTGGAACCCGAGGATATGATGAGACAAGAATACCCGCAACTCTTGACGAGTAATTTCGAGGTCGAAATTATTTTTAAGGGGGTAGAACCGTAATATCCGGTTAAGGGTTATTTTATTTTGGCAATTGTTGCATGTTTATGGCTTGCTATGTTGTTGTCTCGTGTGGTTTGGGGCTTAGATGTAGGCTAGAGTGTGCTGGTAGGTGGAAAAGTTTTTGTTTTTGGGCTTTAGGGATAGGAGCCGGAGGAGATGGGGTTTATAATTAAATTAGGTGAATTTGTAACACAAGTGAAGAGCTAGCAAAGTGGCAAGGCATGTGCCACTTGGAGCATGTGTGGCGTCAATTGCAAGGGGAGGTCTTGAGTTCAAGTCATGAGAATCCCACCCCTTTGCATCCATTTTGACTGCATGGAGGGGAAGAGTTGTGGGCAATTTGAACTCTAGCTTGGACCTTGTCAACTCATTCAAACGGTGGATGGAGAGCAATTGTAGGAGGGAGACTTGGTCATGGTATTCGAATTGGTGGTGTGAGAGTAAATGGGGGAGATTTGGCCGGATTTGGTGAGAGTTTGGGGAAAGGGATGTGTGGGTAGGTTGGTGTTTGGAGGGTGCCGAAATTGCCTTTTGGCATGTGTGTTTTTCGGTCACAAATTCTTAGTGGTTAGGCTGATTTTTAGTTTAGTCAAAAGCTTGCCAAGAAAACTCTCTTCACTTGCAAATAGCCTAAGCCGAATTTCACCCATTTTGTTGTTGCATTTTGTTTTGAAACCGAAACCAGCATTTTTGTTTCTTTTCAACTTGAGCCGAAACTAGCTCCTTTGACTCACCTTTTCTGCTCGTATTCTCTTTTCTTGGAGCCGAAAACCCAAAGCATTGGTGTTGCTGAATTTGCTTGTTGCTTCCATCTTTTCTTTTTGTTTTTGTAGTTTTAATGCCTCTCTCATTCCCTTTCTTCTCTTGTTGCTTGTAAACCAAACTAGCCTTCTTCTCTCCCTTTTTGGTAGTAACACATTTCACCAAAAGCCTACATCCTCCATTTTCTTCTTCATCTAAACCGAAAGCTACCACAAGCATACCCCTGCCGATTTTGGTCTTTAGTAGCCGAAAGCTCTTTCCTCTCCCACTTCCCTTCCTTTTGTTCGTTTGGTGTAAGCCGAAACTTCATTCTCCAAATACTTTTCTCCACTTCTTTCATTCAAAACCGAGAGCACCTACCTCTTGTGCACTCTTTCTTCCTTGTTTTTCTTTTTAAACTCTTCTTTTCGGGATCAAGGGAGTTAGCCGAACCTTCCTTGGTATTGGCCGAATATTTGGTGGTGTTGGGTGCTTGGTTTCCAATCGATTGGTAGTGGGTAAGTGTTGGCCGAATGGCCTTTCTCCTTTCTCTGGTACCTTGCCGATTCTTAGTATGTTTTTTTGGCCGATTGTGCTATTTGTTGAAAGGTACTAATCTTTTGTAAACCAATTCTTTATAATAGGACATCCGGATCTAAGGAATGTTCTTGAGGAGTTTTCTTTCTCTGGTAAGCAGGCGGTGAGTAGTGGTAAGAACGAGTGCTGTATTCGATTTCGCTTTAGTTTTCTTTAAGACCGCTTGTTAAGAGATTAACTACTCTTTTATCGTGTGTGCCGATTGTGTTTGGAGAAACCATTGTGAAGCCGATTGCTGAAAGAACCACTGTTGGGTTCGGATTTGGTAGGAAACCAAATCCAGTTTAAGGTAAGGGTAAACCGATATACCCTTTGATTTATTTGGTTATGGCCGAATGATATGTGTGCTAACCCTTTGGTTGGTCGATTTTAGGATCAAAGTTGTCAGGGTGGTCGAGGGTCTTAGACCGGTTCTTAGTATTAAAACCTCCGCTAATTCAGGTGTGTAAACCAACACACTATCTTAACTTAGTAATGTAATAACCTGTTGTGTAAATGAAACAGTGTGATTGACTGATTTGGTACCCATTGAGGTATGGATACGGATTCGGGTAAGTCCGTTTTGATATGAGCTATGTGATGATATATGATAATATGATTATGGGTGCATGTTCATTGAGATGCCATATTAAGCATGTGAGCATGATAGCATGGTTGCACGATTTTGCATCTAGTATGATAGGTGATTGGGTGATATGAGAGGAGGGGGAAATTTGATATCCGTGTCTTTGGGACACTGTGTCTTTGGGACACCAGAGGTTTGGCACCTCCAGTGGTTTGGTACCACGTATTTTGTGACTTTGGGTCACCAGAGGTTTGGCACCTCGCGTCTCGTCCAGTTGGCTTAGTACCACGATGTTGGCCCCACGCTTGATTATACTGGATTGACGCCGTGATTTGGTATCACACGATGGGTTGGCCCCATCATCGATTTGTGACTACGGCCACCAAGTGATTTGGTATCACATTGTGTCTTTGGGACACCGTAGGTTTGGCACCTCATTGCGACTCGTCCACGTGGTTTGGCACCACCGTGGGTTGGCCCCACTTATGAGATACTCGCCGCTAGTGATTTGGTATCACACGATGGGTTGGCCCCATCATTGGATTATTTGTGACTTGGTCACCAAAGGGTTTGGTACCACAGTATGGATATCGTGACTTTGGGTCACCAGTGGTTTGGCACCACCAGTGGTTTGGTACCACACGGGGTAGAAAAGGCGATATGGTTGGTTAGGAACGGGTGCATGATTTGCATTATTCTGTTATGATATATGTGTTGGCATGTTATACCGGGAGAGGGATTTATGCACTGAGTCTTGCGACTCACTCTCTCCTTTGACTTTTCAGGTGACACTTAGACGCGGACATGGAGCCGGGATGGACTCGAGGTGCTCATGCCATACTGAAATAAAGATTTGCTCGGACTTCTTTTATAAAATTTGGTACACTAGCTGATTTATTCCTATTTTGTTATATTTGGGTTTGTAAATGGCCTCTTAAATTATGTTTTTGATATGTCATGTTTAAGTAGATTTTCAATATGCTTTAACAAACTAATTAAGTGAAATGTACTAAAACTTGGAAAGACAACGTTTTCAAAATTTCAAAAACGATGTTTTAAACTATACCATCGGGTATCATACTATAACTTGGGATAAAGTGAACTCAAATTGTTTTTCTAACTTAAATATGATTTTCTATTAAGTCAAAAATGTTTTAGTAACAATAGGAAATAACTTAAGCTTCAAAACGAAATAAACTAGTTTTACCTACACATCGGATTCATTTTCAAAACTTTCTGGGTTTTCAAATACATCATCAGATTTTTAATCAAAACCTTATCGAGTTTTCCTCAAATACAAAATTTCGCTGAGCGTTTTCACCAAACTTCTAGACTTCAACCTAAACCACCCAAAACCTTTTCCCTCAGTAGCATACCGTTCTATTAGTGGTGTATTGACCTGTTTGGGGTGTTACAAATATCCTCGCTTGGCATAACATTTATCACTTGTCAACCTCAAAATATCACTATCTTACCTTAATTATACATACTTACCGAACACATATAATTTTATATGTTTCCATATACAACCTAATTAAGTAAGTATTATATACATATTAACCACTTATAATCGATTATGCATATATATATATATATATATATATATATATAAATGTATTCATAAACGTCACATATGCATTTACCCATTGGGTATCTAAAAGACACATCTAAGCTCATATCCAAAAATCAAATTCTAATATGTCATACTCATCATTTATAAGGTCAATACACATACTAAAACTTTACAATTATACATCATCTATAACACATACCACTAGTATCAAATAGTAATATACCAACTTACCTTATCTCTTACGACCATTAGGCTTATATGTACTGAACATTTAGCTCATTAGCTATTTTAAGTTCCACATTGTTAATGATCCATTGAAGCATAAACTTATAGTAAATCACCTAAGATAAAGCACATTAGGCATAAAGCACGAAACACACACCCAAGACTAGGCACTGCTAGACCCGAGGTCTGATATTCAATCATCGGCATTAAGCCTGCTAGGCACGGAGCCTGATTAAGTTCACCAGCCCAAGGCTTGCTAGGCTCACAGCCTGAACATCGATACTTTTAAGCTGTCTCACACATATATTTCATATATCAAATCACTCACATACTTCGTATACTTTGTACGAGCCCTCAAATATCATATCACAATCGAACAACTTAAACATATTAAATCTTAACTTTAATCACTTTCGGCTCTTCAATAATATAGATACAAAATATCCAAATCAACATATACTATGTTACATACACAATTTACAATGTTTTATTGCTTAAAGACTTACCTCGGATATCGTCGGACGATAAAAACCGGCTATTCGATTATTTTCTTTTTTCCCCGATCCAAATCCATTTTCTTTTGTTCTTCATCTAAACATGTTCAAATTAAGCTCATTCAAACACATTTCTATTCAATTTAGCCCAAAAACACAAAAATGGGCAAATTACCATTTTGCCCCTAATATTTTACACTTTTCACAATTTAGTCCTATTTGCACAAAACACAAAATACACAAAATTTGAATTAACACCTTAAGGGCCGAATGTACCTAGTACTTATACAAGTTCATCCAATTCATTTATTTCACATTTTAGTCCCTCTAAAATTTATTTTTGCAATTTAGTCCAACATACTCAATTTCTTCAAAAATTCAAAGACAAAACTTATAAATCTAACAGATAATTATCATAATTCATAACATAAATAACAAGCTATCAACAATGGCTCAACTCAAAATATTCATCAAACTCAAAAATTAAAGCATGGGTCTTGAAGTTTTCGAAGCAACGATTTCAAAAACGTAGAAATTATCAAAAATCGAACAAAATACATACCTAAATTCAAGCTCCAAAGTGCCGAATGTGCTAAGCTTTTCTTTATTTTCCTTCTTCAACCTTCGGCCAAGCAAAAATATAAAGATGACCACTTGTTTTAATTTGTTTTATTTAACTTATATTAGTTTATTACTTATTTACTTTATTAACCTTTAATAATAATATTATATAACATAATTTCCAAGGTCATTTAAGACCATGTACCATCCATTATCTTTAAAGTGGGATAATTGCCCTTTAAGGTCACCACATTAAAAAGCCACTATCAAATTAACACTTTACACTTTAATATGTAACTTTTACACTTTACGCGATTAAGTCCTTTTTCTTAATTAAGCTCACAAACAATTAAATTTTTATACGAAACTTTCACACATACTAATTCATATATAATTAACACAAAAAATAATATTTAAATATTTTTGGGCTCGAATTTGTGGTCTCGAAACCACTATTTTGATTAGGGTCAAAATCAGACTGTTACAACTCTCCCCCTTTAGGGATTTTCGTCCTCAAAAATCTTACCGGCGAATAGGCTTGGATAACGTTCTTTCATTGTATTCTCTGACCCCCAAGTTTCTTCTTCTACTCTGTGCTTTTGCCACAGTACTTTAACTAACAAAATTTTCTTATTTCTCAATTCTTTTATCTCTCGAGCCAGAATACAAATCGGTTCCTCCTCATATGTCATATCAGGCTGTATTTCAACCTCTGTTGGGCAGATCACATGTGAAGGATCGATCGATATCTACTAAGCATCGAAACATGAAGGACATTATGGATCCTTTCTAGCTCTGGCGGTAACTACAGTCTATAAACAATCGGCCCAATACGCTCTGTGATTTCATACGGTCCAATGAATCTTGGACTCAACTTGCCTTTACGACCGAATCTGAGTACTTTCTTCCATGGTGAAACTTTCAAGGATACTCGATCTCCGATCTTAAACTCAATGTCTTTACGTTTCAAATCTGCATATGACTTTTGACGATCTGATGTAGCTTTTAAACTATCACGGATCAGTTCCACTTTTTGTTCAGTTTCTTTGATTAAATCAACCTCGTGTATCTTGTTTTCATTGAGCTCGGTCTAGTACAATGGTGTACGACATTTACGACCGTACAAAGCTTCGTAGGGTGCCATTTTGATACTAAATTGAAAGCTATTATTATAAGAAAATTAAATCAGAGGTAAGCATCTTTCCCACGTACCTTCGAACTCAAGGATGTAACATCTCAACATATCCTCAAGTATCTGAATGATTCGTTCGGATTGAACATCTGTCTACGGATGAAAAGCTATGCTAAAGTGTAGTTTAGTACCTAAAGCATCTTGCAATTTTTTCTAAAACTGCGATGTGAATCTCGGGTCTCTGTCTGAAACAATAAAAATAGGCACACCATGTAATCTCACAATTTGAGATACATACAACTTAGCAAGCTTATCGAGCGAATAATCCGTATGAACTGGAACAAAGTGAGATGATTTGGTCAATCTATCCACAATAACCCAGATTGCATCTTTCTTATTCGGTGTCATAGGCAAAACGAATACAAAATCCATAGTGACTCTATCCCATTTCCATTCAGGTATCATGATCGATTGAAGTAACCCAAAAGGTACCTGATGTTTAGCTTTTACTTGTTGACAAACTAAGCACTTCGAGACAAATTCAGATATGTCTCGTTTCAATACCAGGCCACCAATAGAACTGTTTTAGATCGTTATACATTTTTATGCTACCCGGATGAATAGACAATCGGTCGCTGTGAGCTTCATTTAAAATCATCTAAATCAAATTCAAATTCCTCGAAACACATATTTGAAGCAGTCATTCTCATCAATTCGAAACTCTGACTAAACATCACTTTCACACTGAGCTTGTTTTGCCATCAAATCTTTATCAACTTTCTAGGCATCACCAATTTGTTGAATACACAACGGTCTTGCTTTTAATTCGGCTACAATCGAGCCGTCATCAGACACAACCATATGCGTGTTCATTGCATGTAGAGCAAATAATGACTTTCGACTTAAAGCATTCGCAACAACATTAGCTTTTCCCGGATGATAGTCAATCACTAGTTCATAATCTTTCAACAGCTCTAACCATCGGCGCTGTCTCAGGTTCAAATCTATCTGAGTCATCAAATACTTCAGACTTTTATAATCTGAATAAACATGACATTTCTCACCAAATAGGTAATGACGCCAAATCTTTAACGCAAACACAATGGCTGCTAGCTCCAATCATGTGTCGGATAGTTTCTTTCGTGTGGCTTCAATTTTCTCGAGACATAAGCTATGACTTTGCCTTCCTACATCAAAATGCAACCCAAACCATTCAAAGATGCATCACTACAAATAACAAATTTTTACCCGATTCAGACTGGACTAATACTGGAGCTTCGGTCAAAAGAGCTTTCAACTGATCGAAACTTTGTTCAAATCCACCCGAATACCTGATGCTGAAACAACATGGCCCAGAAAGCTGACTTCACTCAACCAGAACTCACACTTACTAAACTTTGCATGCAACTGTTTATCTTGCAAAGTTTGTAGTACAAGTCTCAGATGCTTAGCATGCTCGGTTTCATCTTTAGAGTAGATCAGAATATCATCTATAAACACTACCACAAACCAATCCAAATACTATCTAAAAATCTGATTCATCAGATCCATAAAAATGGCAGGTGCATTGGTAAGTCCGAATGGCATAACCAAAAACTCATAGTGTCCGTACCTCGTCCGAAAAATAATTTTTGACACATCAGAATCTCTGACTCGCAACTAATAATAACCCGACCTCAAATCTATCTTTGAAAATACTGAAGCCCCTTTCAGTTGATCAAACAAGTCATCAATCCATGGCAACAGGTATTTACTCTTTATAGTCATCTTATTTAACTATCGGTAATCAATGCACATTCGCATAGTTCCATCTTTCTTTTTCACGAATAGAACTGGCGCACCCTAGGGAGAGAAACTCGGTCGTGCAAAACCCCTATCTATTAACTCTTGCAACTGTGTTTTCAACTCTTTTAATTTAGTCGGTGCCATTCTATACGAAGCTATCGAAATCGGAGTCGTCCCTGGCACTAGCTCAATACCAAACTCTACCTCCCGAATAGGTGGCAATCTCGAAAATTCCTCTAGGAATACATCCGGATACTCATAAATAATCGGTACAAATTCAATCTTCTTTTCGGTTACTTTACTGTCAATCACATATGCAAAATAAGCTTCGCAACCTTTTCTCAAATACTATCAAGCCAACATCGAGGATATCACTGTTGGTAACCCATTTAAATCCGCAGATTCAATTTGAATTATCTCATTATTCTGACTCCGCAAGTCTATAGTCTTTCGTCTACAATTCACTACTACATCATGCATGGTTGGCCAATCCATACCAAGGATAATATCAAACTCATCAAACGGTAGCAACATCAAATCGGCCAGAAAGCACGAGTCTCGAATCATTAAAGGCCAATTCTTACACACTCTATCAACTAGCACACATCGGCCCAAGGGGTCCGATACTCGAATCACAATTTCAGTAGACTCAACAGGCAGAGTCTTACTGGATATTAATGTTTTACACACATAAGAATGAGTCGAACCAGGATCAATCAACGCAATAACACTAGTATCATAAAGAGTAAAAGTACTGGCAATAACATCTGGGGAAAAAGCATCCTCACGAGCACGTATAGCATATGCTCTAGCAGTGCACGAGCCTCTGATTGAACCGTAGTATCTTTTGTTCCTCTTTGACTGCCACCTACATTACCCGAATGTCTAGGTGGTCTACTTCGTGCTGACACATTGCTCGGTCTCATATTTTAAATAGTGTTTTACTCGACTAACATTGGGCACTATTGGATAAAATGATCTATCGATCCACATTTAAAATAGGACCGATTATGCAATCTACAACTCCCAGAATGCCATTTTCCACAATGCTTGCACTCAACCCTGTTTTGAACATTACCAACACTAGCAATCGAAGTGGCTCGGGAACCCGCAAGAGGTCAGTCCCAGTCTCGTCTAGAAAAGTCTGAAATAGCTTTATGTCGACTAGATTCATCTCTGAACTTCTTTGTTACTGAATGAAAGGTCTTACTTGATGATCTTTTACGGAAGTCTCTGGCTTCAAATTCAGCTTTTCTTTTCTCTTTTCCAAGCTCTTCGACTTTATAGCTCGTTCAACAAGTACCACGAACTCTTTAATCTCAAGTATACCGACCAGCAACTTAATGTCTTCATTCAAACCATCTTCAAATATTTTACACATGATTGCTTCGGTTGAGACACATTCACGAGCACATCGACTTAATCTCACAAATTTCTGTTCATACTCAGTTACGGTCATACGACCCTGCTTCAATTCCAAAAATTCTTTGCGTTTCTAATTGATAATCTCTGGCTGATGTATTTATTACGGAACTCAGTCTGGAAGAATTCCCAGGTCACTTTCTCTTTCGGAACCACCAATACTAGTGGATTCCACTAGTGATATGCGGTGTCTTGCAATAAGGATATAGCACATTTTAAGCATTCATTCGGAGTACATGATAGCTCGTCGAACACACGGATAGTATTATCAAGCCACAGCTCGGCTCGTTCTGCATCATCATCATTAGCTTTAAACTCTTCGGCCCCGTGTTTCTTGATTTTATCAACATGAGGCTTGTTAAATCTCATCGGATCTATCATCGGAGGTACCATAGGTATCGGAGATAGATTTTCGAGGGTGAGGGTTGTTGTACAGCGGATTAGTCTGGATATATTGAGTAAACTAATCGTTCATCATTTGATAGACGGCTTGCTTAGCCTCCCCTTCATAGCTACTCGAGATAGGTTGAGATTCTATCGGCGCTGTCCCATACGCGGGATTAGGCGCCACGCTCTCGACATCATCAGCTACGGCTCTATCGAGATCCATTTACTATATAAAAACACAATTCAGATGTTAGAAGTCATCACACTATCGTATTATAATTTAAGACATGCATAGCTAGACTCACACGTGCTACTGTAGTCCTAAAATAGACTAAATCGTAAGCTCTGATACCAATCAAATGTAACACCCTTAACCCGTATCCGTTGTCAGATTAGGGTTACAAGATATTACCGAACATAGCACAGGTCTCAACAAATATTTACTGTTCATATAGTCATATCTGAATGCATTATGATTAATACACTTTCATAGTATGTTTAAACAATATCATACATATCTTAAATCCATTATCCAAATTCACATATAAGCAATTTACAACAAATAACAAAGGTTACTACTCATTTGGTCAATAAGTCACATTGATCGAATATGCACATGTTCTTTATTTATCTACTAAGCAAATTAACAATTATCAAAACTAAACATGCATATATTTTTATAAAGAATTTTGCTTAACCGAATTCAAGATATACAAATTTTATACATCTCAGACAAAATATAGAACAAATCAACTAGAAGAACATAATCGAACCAAAATACCAATTATGTCTCCTATAGTCCAAAACATCTAAATTTAAACTTAATATACATGCACATATGTAAACCATGTTCGAAGATGTCAATCCAAATACTTAACCTATAATTTCATCACTTGGTCGAATATTCATTCTACAATATAAAATAATTTTCCAATTTGATTTGTGTCTCAATTTATGCATCTCATTAATAAGTATTTATCAATCCATAACCCAAACATATTCAAACACCACAACTATCATCTTACCAAAAGAACTAATTACAAGATATACATGATTACTCCACACCTAAAACATTCATACGCATATATATATAAACCTAACATGAACTTATATCACTGCCAAACTTATAACCAAGTAGAACATACACACATTTTATGGCTAGGATTACTTAAACATTAGGTCATTAGCAATAAATCAAAGCCATTTTCGCATGGCTTATATTTACAATTCAAAACATCATCCAAGCATTAAGCTAGCCTATACATGCCTTAAGTTCAACATCCAAACTTTAAAAGTACCAAAATAAGTCGATAGTGTGGATGACTTCGAAAGCGATTCCCAAGCTCGTAGCTAACAACCGAAATCTATAAAACAAAAATCAGAACACACAAAGTAAGCTATCTTAGCTTAGTAAGTCTTAAGCATATATAATAAATCAATTGGACAATCAAATAATTTTATCGATCACTTTTTATTTTAGATGTAATAACATAGCACATATAAACAATGATAGCCGAATGCTAATATCCTCGCTTGGCATAACATTTATCACTTGTCAACCTCAAAATATCACTATCTTACCTTAATTATACATACTTACCGAACACATATAATTTAATATGTTTCCACATACAACCGAATTATGTAAGTATTATATACATATTAACCACTTATAACCGATTATGCATATATATATAAATGTATTCCTTAAACGTCACATATGCATTTACCCATTGGGCCGAATCTAAAAGACACATCTAAGCTCATATCCAAAAATCAAATTCTAATATGTCATACTCATCATTTATAAGGCCAAATATACATACTAGAACTTTACAATTATACATCATCTATAACACATACCACTAGTATCAAATAGTAATATACCAACTTACATTATCTCTTACAGCCATTAGGCTTATATGTACCTGAACATTTAGCTTATTAGCTATTTTAAGTTCCACATCGTTAATGATCCATTGAAGCATATACTTATAGTAAATCACCGAGATAAAGCACGCTAGGCATAAAGCACAAAAGCACAAACACACATCGACTAGGCACGCTAGACCCGATGTCCGATATTCAATCACCCAGATTAAGCACCTTGAGGCACAGAGCCCGATTAAGTTCACCACCAAAGGCTTGCTAGGGTCACAACTGAACATCGATACTTTTAAGCTGTCTCACACATATATTTCATATATCAAAGCACTCACATACTTCGTATACTTTGTACAAGCCCTCAAATATCATATCACAATCGAACAACTTAAACATATTAAATCTTACCTTTAATCACTTTTGGCTCTTCAATAATATAGAAACAAAATATCCAAATCAACATATACTATGTTACATACACAATTTATAATGTTTTATTGCTTAAAGACTTACCTAGGATATCGTCAGATGATAAAAACCGGCTATTCAATTATTTTCTCTTTTCCCCGATCCAAATCCATTTTCTTTTGTTCTTCATCTAAACATGTTCAAATTAAGCTCATTCAAACACATTTCTATTCAATTTAGTCCAAAAACACAAAAATGGGCAAATTACCATTTTGCCCCTAATATTTTACACTTTTTACAATTTAGTCCTATTTGCACAAAACACAAAATACACAAAATTTGAATTAACACCTTAAGGGCCGAATGTACCTAGTACTTATACAAGTCCATCCAATTCATATATTTCACATTTTAGTCCCTCTAAAATTTATTTTTGCAATTTAGTCCAACATACTCAATTTCTTCAAAAATTCAAAGACAAAATGTAACACCCCTATCCCGTTTCCAATCACCGAATTAGGGTTAAGGCTTTACCGGATAGATCGAAAACATTTACAGAATTATCACATAGTCATTTATCAATCTCAAACATAAAGTCCCTTAAGAAGGTCATCAAGACCTTAAACATGCTTGTAAACTGAGTCAGGACTAAACCGAAACACATACAAGATTTCATGAAAATTTAAAACTTTTCTAAAATACAGAGGACACACGGTCGTGGGGGTGGGCCCTACCTCTCCCACGGTTTCTTGACACACCCGTATGTCTTCCCCGTGGCTATATATTGCCAAAACCAATACGGTCACCAAACATTGTAGGTCATCTTTTTATTTTGGTTAGTAGACCATATGAAAAAGGCAAGCTAGAAGTTATGGCATGGAATCATGAAGATATGGTAAGATAGGGGACAAAAGGCTTGAAGAAAGGATGGTGTTTTGGGCGTTTTCATGGTCATTTGACCATGAACCTAGTCGACTTTAGGGGCTAAGGGAGAAGGTTTAATTGTGTTGGGAATCAAGGGATTGATGGGGAAGAATTGAGGAGGAAAAGGGGATTATGTTGGTAAGGTTGGCGAATTTTGCATAGGCATTAGGGTGGTAGTTGGCCAAAATTTTAACCAATTTTCTCTCAAAACCTTGTTCATAGCCGAATGCCTATCTACATAAAAGAGAAGCCTTTTTCTCTTCTTTTGGTCTTTTGCAATTTACCATTTCGGTTTGAGAAGTCTTTCTAGTTTCTTTTCTCCTAAACATAACATCTTTCTCTTCACTTTGTAACAAGAAAGTATCAAAAGTTTCAAAGACCTATTTTCTCTTCTTTTCTCTCATGGCCGAATGTACATAAGCCTCTTACCTCATCTCTTTTCTTTTAATCATCATCATCATCTTCTCCTTCTTCACTTTCAATCGAAATCATCTTCTACCAAAAATCAAATCATCTCTTTCTCTCAAATTTCTCTTCTCATTTACCTTACTAAGGTAAAAACTCCCATTCTCTATTTTCATCTTCTTCTTTCTTTTCTTTTGTTGAAAACCCAAACCACCATAGCCAAAAACATCATATTTTTCTCTTCTTTTATTCAAGCGAAAGCATCATTTCTTTTCTTCTACTTTGACAAGGCCGAATCTTCAAGTGGTTAAGTAAGGATTTTTGTTAAGTGTTTTCATTATTTCTTTTAGAATAGCCGATTTAGAAACTTAATTCTCTCATTTTTCTCCTAGGCTGAAACTTTGGAAGGGATTGTTAAGGATCCTTTTTGGTAGCCAACGTTTAAGGAGAGATCTTTCGAAATCATCCAAGGTAAGGATTATCATTTTCGGTTATATCGTTTCTTTTAGATAGTTTATTAATCAACTTTATTTTAGGGGTGATTTTGAGACTAACAAGATAGGTTCAAAAAGAGCGGTACGGAGTGTTTGGAAGAGAGGAGGCTCTGTTATACCCTCAAACTTCAAACGAAGGGCTGTATCGGCGATAAGAGATTTTCCACCGGGTTGTGGACCCTCTGCTAACGAAGATCGTTTATTTGAAGTCGTGCGTACAACCGAACCACTTTTCATTAGTGGGTTGTCATCGGGTTTTGATCCATCTAATGGAGAGAAACCACATATAACGACAGTTCGAGATTTCGAGGGTAAGGATTTAGATCTCTCATCAATAGTATAGATTATTAGTAATAGTGTATACTAATCAAGTGTGATAATTAACTAGGTGTTGACGAGCGGGAAGGTATCGTTCTCATAGTCATAAGGTGTGTAACATTACACTAAAATCTCATAGATCTATATTAAATGTGATTTGTATGAAAATATGTGTAATAATGGTTGCAGTACCATTCAATGGTATACTGGTATTCGTGTATGTTTAACCCCAATATTTTGCTAATTTTGCTATATGCCTAAATGTGCGATAAATATGATTTTTGCTATGATTTTGGGGTAAATGGCATGAAAACTAAATAATATGTATGTGCATGGGCATATGGATGTTATTGATAAAGGGAAGTATTCCTGGTTTTACCACAATATCCTATGACTTCGGTCACATATTTTGAAATCCGTGACTTGGTCACATATGTGAATCTGGTGACTTGGTCACATATTTGAAATCTGGTGACTTGGTCACAATTATCTGATGGCCATGCCACAAAATTATAAGGGCAATGTGCATGTTGATGCAAAGAATCGCTTCGATGGTGTGTAGCGGATGGAGGGTCGATTTAGTAATCCCACCTGTGATTGGTTGAATACGGGTGGTGTGTAGCGGATGGATATTTAGGTGGGCCGGGTTTGCATTTCATTATATAAATATCCATGTGACTTCTAAATGATTTTTATTTGATTTGCTATAAAAATGGGCTTTTGGCTAAATATGACTTAAATGGGCCTATGGCTATATGTGTTATTAATGGGCTTTAAGGCTATGATCAAACGGGCTTTTTAATGTATGTGTTACACATTGAGTTTATGACTCACCCTTTTTGTGGGATAATTTTTCAGATGACTCTTAGCGCGATGGATCGGGTCAGCGAGGACTACGTGGTGGCCAATGCTCAAACAAAGTATTTCGGAGTTTCTCCAAATTAAACTTATTAAACTTATTTAGAATTTATTATGGGTTTTGCTATTTTTATGTAATAAGGCCACTATGAACTATTTTTAATTTTTGTGTTTGGATTTATTTTTATTCGCCATGAACAATTATTAATTAAATAACTAAATGGTTTTGATAAATAATTTAAACTGCTTTTTGACACTAATATGTATATATATGTTTTTCAATAATAAGTAAAATTTTCATTAAATTTGGTTTTCTTTTAACTTATTAATTTCTCTTAAAAATAATGTTTTAAGAAGATACAAATTTATTTTACAATTTGATTTCAACCCGATCTTTAAGTTAATCTGTTTTATTTAAAATCATCAAGTTTTTATTAAACAAAGCGAGAATTTGCTAAAGTTTTACTCTAGGAACATATCAAATTCGGTCAGGCTTTTTGGGCCGGGTTTGGGGTGTTTCAACTTGGTATCAGAGCCCAGTTTTAAACTCTCGGCCTTGGGTTTTGAAGCCCACAACGTTTTCAAAATTTGGCCCAAATGACTTTTGAAAGTTTTCTTAAGTTAAACGGTTTTATAGAAGCATGGCACCCGAAGTTCTCGGTCCAGATCCATCAGGTAAGTATTTTTATTGATAAAGTGATAAGCCTAAGGAAACTATACTTTAGAGACATGGACCCTAGGTGTATGTGTACTACTACGGAAAAACCACTGAATAAATATTTGTTACATAAAACTTTCTTTTAATAAGAAGTGAAAAGACTCTAATACATAAGACTTTTTCGTAAAAATGATAATCTGCCGTAGTAGACATGAGTTCTAGGGGCGTGGTCGCCACGGACACTGAGAGGAAGAATGATCGTGTCGGAACCAGTTAGATCTGGTCAAGGTTTGAAAATGAAGCTCATACCGGTTGTTGGGGTGGAATTTCAAGAGCACAATGGAGGAGGTGACGAAGATCTGTCGTGTCTTTGAGTTTTGGAACGATGTAGCGAAGTTAGTACGGAAATGGGTCTTGAAAGTCAGTAGCTAAGAGACTAAGATCAAATGGAGCTGAGGTTTTTAGGGGAGTATCTGGAGTAGCTCCGAATGTAGCTGAATACTGGTTGGAGGCAGTCGAGAGGATCATGGACGATTTAGACTGCACTGCTGAAGAAAAATTGAAAGGTGTTGTTTCACTACTCCGTGACGAGGCTTATCAGTGGTGGTCACTGTCAAGGAGAGTATCCCTGCTGATCGAGTGGATTAGGGATATTTTAAGATTAAATTTGAAGGAAAATACGTTAGAGCTAGCTACATCGACTCTCAGAGAAAGGCGTTTCTGAATTTAGTGCAAGGAAATAAGTCGATAGCTGAATATAAAGCGAGTTTTACGGCTTAGCCGATATGCGGAGGATAGTAGCTCACCGAATATGAGCGGTGTGTTAGATTTGAGGATGGACTTAGAGATGAATCTGCAGTGATGATTGCTCCTTACCGGAAAGAGACTTTGCAATCTTAGTGGAAAGGGCAAGAATAGTGAAGAAGTTAAGCGGATGAGAGAGACGAGGCGACAGAGGCGAATAAGAATAAGAGAAGCTTTGGGTTTCGTGGTCATCCGGAATTTTCAAAAGAAACCAAGAAATGAAGGGCATGAGGTCACAGAGATCACACGGTGGACAACATCGTATGTGTGCTCAATGTGGGAAGGTGCACGGAAGAATGTTGGAAAAAGACCGGGATGTTTCAAATCGAGTCTAAAGATCATATGATCAAGGATTGCCCGATGAATTCAGATAAGAACCGCCAAAGAAGTCGGTGTGTTAATCAGCCGGTAGAGGTGAACAGCGGTGATAAGGGTCGTGGTCCAAATGGAAGAAGTAATGGTTACGGTAGAGGTCGCAGAACTTGAGCAGAGAGGCGGTGGTAGCTTTGAGGTGAGACGGCCAGTCCCGTATATGCGATTAAATCGCAGAGAGGATAGTGGCCTTTTGATGTTATCACGCACGCGTTCGATTTACGGGTTGCCCTTTATTGCTTTGATAGATATAGGGTCAACTTACTCTTACATCGCTAGTGAAGTATCCGGAACTTTGCATGTGACTTGAGACTGTACTAGGAAGATGATCGTATTTAGTCCTTTAGAATGAGACGATAGTAGTAGACAAACTTTTAAGGAAGTGCCTTTAGAAGTTCAAGGGATACAGTTTTCGGCTGATTTAATGGAGTTGCCATTTAGGGAATTCGACCTGATCTTAGGCATGGATTGGCTAGTGAAATATCGTGCAAATGTGGATTGTGCTACTAAACGGATGTCCTTAAGAACTATTGATAACAAAGAAGTTGTAGTGATGGGCGAGAGACGGAACTACTTATCGAGTGTAGTATCTGCTCTTAAGGCAGAAAAGATGGTTAGAAAGGGATGTGTAGCCTTTCTGATGTTGGTGAGTGCCTTAGAGGCTAAGGAGACAACTGTCGAAGAAGTCAGGACTGTGAATGAATTTGTAGATGTTTTTCCGAAAGAACTTCCAGGTTTGCCTCCAGATCATGAGGTAGAATTCGGGATAGATTTATTACCTGGAACGGCGCCAGTTTCTATTGCTCCATATAGAATGGCACCGAAGGAGTTAGTTGAGCTTAAGGCTCAGATTCAGGAGTTGCTTGATCGTGGATTTATCCGACCTAGTGTGTCTCCATGGGGAGCATCGGTCCTATTCGTGAAGAAGAAAGGATGGAATGATGAGGATGTGTATAGATTACCGGCAGTTGAATAAGTGACCATCGACCATCAAGAACAAGTATCCTTTGCCGAGGATCGACGACTTGTTCGATCGACAAAGGAGCTGCAGATTCTCAAAGATTGATCTAAGGTCGGGTATCATCGACTTAAGGTGAAAAGCGGATATCCATAAGATAGCTTTTCGAACTAGATATGGGCATTATGAATTTACGGTAATGCCATTCGGATTGATTTAACGCCCAACTACGTTCATGGATATGATGAACTGGATTTGCCAACCCTACTTGGATCAATTCATCGTGGTGTTCATAGGCGACATCCCGGTGTATTCTAAGTTCAAATGGAACATGATAAGCATCTCGGATTGTGTTGCAAGTTTTAAGGAGAAGAAGTATATGCCAAATTCACAAATGTGAATTTTGGCTTAAGGAAGTCATGTTTTTAGGCCACGTGGTATCGGCGGAAGGATAAGGTGGATCCTCGGAAGATTGAGGTCATGCTAGATTGGAAACCACCTAAGTCCGTGAATCGAGGTTCACAGTTTCTTGGGATTAGCAGGCTACTACAGAAGATTCGTCGAAGGATTCTCATCGATAGCTGCACCTTTAACGAAATTGTTGAGGAAGGAAGTACCTTTCGTATGGACTGATAAGCAACAAGAGAGCTTTGAGAAGCTTAAGAGGGTTTTGATTGAAGCTCCGCTTTGATTCACTGAGCGGGGAAGGATTTGTGGTATCTTGTGGCGCTTCTCACACGTGATTAGGATGTGTTCGATGCAAGGCGAAAAAGTAGTTACGTGTCGTCTCGGCAATTGAGGCCACACGAGGTTAATTACGGCGCATGATTTGGAGTTAGCAAATTGTAGTCTTTGCTCTTAAAGTTTGGAGACATTATTTATCTGAGGAAAAGTCGGTGATATATACGGACCACAAAAGTCCAAATATCTCTTGACTCGAAAGAACTGAATTTGAGGCAATGAAGGTGGATAAAGTTGTTGAAAGACTACGATTTGTTTCTATTGAGTACCACCCGCAAGGCGAATGTGGTGGCGGACGCCTAAGTCAAAAAGTGATGTCAGATCTAAGGGCAATGTTTGCACATCTTAGTCTTTATGATGACGGAAGCTTGTTGGCAGAATTACAAGTAAAGCCGACGTGGTTGAGACAAGTGAAAGAGAGACAGTTGGTAGATGATGGTCTGAGTACTAAGCTTCGGTAGGTGCAGAGTGGGGAATTGGAAGATTTTGGTATTAACAATGATGGGGTATTGTGTTTCAAAGGTAAAATCAGTATGCCGAGGGATCAGGAGTTGAGGCAAAAGATTCTTCAAGAGTCGCATGGTAGCCCTTATGCTATGCATCCTAGAGGAAGTAAGTTATATCGAGATTTGCGAGATCAGTTTTGGTGGCCTGGTCTTAAACGAGAAGTTACGGAGTTTGTAGGAAAGTGCATAACGTGTCAGCAAGTCAAGGCTGAACATCAAGTTCCTTCGGGATTACTACAGTCGATAAAGATTCCGCAGTGGAAGTGGGAGAGAATCACCATGGACTTTGTTAGTGGGCTTCCTCTTACGCCTACTAAGAAAGACTCGGTTTGGGTGATAGTGGGTGATTGATGAAATCGCACATTTTATCGATTCAGTTGATTACTCTTCTGAAATTGGCAAAATTATATGTGGTCGAGATTGTGAGATTGCATGGAGTGCTTGGTGTCGATTATTTCGGATAGGGACGAGATTTACGTCTCGATTTTGGAAAGCATTGCATCGGGCTTTGGGCACCAGATTGAACTTCAAGATCGGCATTTCATTCATAGTCGATGGCGGTCGAACGAGTAATCCAAATCTTAGAAGATATGTTAAGGGATGTGTGATAGATTTCAGAGGAAGTCGGAGGAGTTCTTCATAGCGAAATTTACGTACAACAACAGCTACCAAGCCATTATTCGGATGGCACCGTATGAAGCACTATATGGATAGAAGTGTTGCACACCGACGTGTTGGATAGAACTAAGGGAACGTCAAGTTCTGGGTCTAGAAATAGTGGCTGAATCTGAAGAAAAGGTTAAGGTAATTCAGGCTCGGTTAAAAGAAGCATCTGACAGACAAAAGTTGTACGCGAATCTTAAGCGGAAAGAAATTGAGTTTGCTGTGGGGGATCAAGTATTCCTAAAGGTTTCACCTTGGAAAAAGGTGATGAGATTTGGTCGCAAAGGGAAGTTAAGTCCCAGGTTCATTGGACCTTATCGGGTTGTGAAGCGGGTCGGACCTATAGCATATCAATTAGATTTGCCTTCGGAGTTGAAGCAAATGCACAATGTGTTCCATGTTTCAATGTTACGCCATTACCGGTCGGATCCATCTCATGTAGTGACAGTTGAGGAGGTGGAATTAAGACCAGATTTGTCATATGAGGAGGAGCCAATTCAAATTCTGGAGCGAGATGTAAAGGTTTTACGGAGAAAATCAGTTCCTCTCGTCAAAGTATTATGGCGTAACCATGGATCAGAAGAAGCTACGTGGGAATCTGAGGAAGCGATGCGACAACAATACCCTCACTTGTTCTAGCTGTAATTTGAAGTCGAAATTATTTTAAGAGGTAAGCGTAACATCTGAAAATAGGGGTTATGCATTTTATTTAATTGTATGATGTTGCATGTCTAAGTATAATTGAGTGTGTTTTGGAAGTTTTCAAACTTCATTATGTAAGTGAATACTTAGAAATATTAAGTTTTTAATAAATAAGATGGAGCTAAGCAAGATAGGCTTTAAGAAATATTGACAAGAGGTTTTAAGCATAATAAGTCAATTGGCAAGGTGGTAATGGCGCATGGATGAATGCTTGAGGAGAGAGTTCGAATCCCTAGTTAGCAAGTGGAAGGATTTTTAATTTTTGTTTTCTTTCCTATAGTGTCGGCCAAGACTATTCTAGAATGGATGGTCATCTTTTATTTTTGGTTAGTAGACCATATGAAAAAGGCAAGCTAGAAGTTATGGCATGGAATCATGAAGATATGGTAAGATAGGGGACAAAAGGCTTGAAGAAAGGATGGTGTTTTGAAGCGTTTTCATGGTCATTTGACCATGAACCTAGTCGGCTTTAGGGGCTAAGGGGAGAAGGTTTAATTGTGTTGGGAATCAAGGGATTGATGGGGAAGAATTGAGGAGGAAAAAGGGGATTATGTTGGTAAGGTTGGCCAAATTTTTGCATAGGCATTAGGGTGTTAGTTGGCCAAAATTTTAACCAATTTTCTCTCAAAACCTTGTTCATAGCCAAATGCCTATCTACACAAAAGAAGCCTTTTCTCTTCTTTTGGTCTTTTGCAATTTACCATTTCGGTTTGAGAAGTCTTTCTAGTTTCTTTTCTCCTAAACATAACATCTTTCTCTTCACTTTGTAATCGAAAGTATCAAAAGTTTCAAAGACCTATTTTTCTCTTCTTTTTCTCTCATGGCCGAATGCACATAAGCCTCTTACCTCATCTCTTTTCTTTTAATCATCATCATCTTCTCCTTCTTCACTTTCAACCGAAATCATCTTCTACCAAAAATCAAATCATCTCTTTCTCTCAAATTTCTCTTCTCATTTACCTTACTAGGGCCGAAACTCCCATTCTCTATTTTCATCTTCTTCTTTCTTTTCTTTTGTTGAAAACTCGAAACCACCATAGCCAAAAACATCATATTTTCTCTTCTTTTTATTCAAGCCGAAAGCATCATTTCTTTTCTTCTACTTTGACAAGGCCGAATCTTCAAGTGGTTAAGTAAGGATTTTTGTTAAGTGTTTTCATTATTTCTTTTAGAATAGCCGATTTAGAAACTTAATTCTCTCATTTTTCTCCTAGGCCGAAACTTTGGAAGGGATTGTTAAGGATCCTTTTTGGTAGCCAACGTTTAAGGAGAGATCTTTCGAAATCATCCAAGGTAAGGATTATCATTTTCGGTTATATCATTTCTTTTAGATAGTTTATTAATCAACTTTATTTTAGGGGTGATTTTGAGACTAACAAGATAGGTTCGAAAAGAGCAGTACGGAGTCTTTGGAAGAGAGGAGGCTCTGTTATACCCTCAAACTTCAAACAAAGGGCTGTATCGGCGATAAGAGACTTTCCACTGGGTTGTGGACCCTCTGCTAATGAAGATCGTTTATTTGAAGTCATGCGTACAACCGAACCACTTTTCGTTAGTGGGTTGTCATCGGGTTTTGATCCATCTAATGGAGAGAAACCACATATAACGGTAGTTCGAGATTCCAAGGGTATGGATTTAGATCTCTCATCAATAGTATAGATTATTAGTAATAGTGTATACTAATCAAGTGTGATAATTGACTAGGTGTTGACGAGCGGGAAGGTATCATTCTCACAGTCATAAGGTGTGTAACATTACACTAAAATCTCATAGATCTATATTAAATGTGATTTGTATGAAAATATGTGTAATAATGGTTGCAGTACCATTCAAATGGTATCGATATTCGTGTATGTTTAACCCCAATATTTTGCTAATTTTGCTATATGCCTAAATGTGCGATAAATATGATTTTTGCTATGATTTTGGGGTAAATGGCATGAAAACTAAATAATATGTATGTGCATGGGCATATGGGTGTTATTGATAAAGGGGAAGTATTCCAGTGGTTTTACCACAATATCCGGTGACTTCGGTCACATATTTTGAAATTCGGTGACTTCGGTCACATATGTGAATCTGGTGACTTGGTCACAATTATCCGTGGCCATGCCACAAAATTATAAGGGCGATGTGCATGTTGGTCAAAGAAGCGCCTTCGATGGTGTGTAGCGAATGGAGGTCAATTTAGTAATCCCACGGTGTGATTGGTTGGTACGGTGGTGTGTAGCGGATGGATATTTAGGTGGGCGGGTTTGCATTTCATTATATAAATATCCATGTGACTTCTAAATGATTTTTATTTGATTTGCTATAAAAGGGCTTTTGGCTAAATATGACTTAAATGGGCCTATGGCTATATGTGTTATTAATGGGCTTTAAGGTTATGATCAAATGGGCTTTTTAATGTATGTGTTACACATTGAGTTTATGACTCACCCCTTTTTGTGGGATAATTTTTCAGATGACTCTTAGCGCGATGGATCGGGTCGTGAGGACTACGTGGTGGCCAATGCTCAAACAAAGTATTTCAGAGTTTCTCCAAATTAAACTTATTAAACTTATTTAGAATTTATTATGGGTTTTGCTATTTTTATGTAATAAGGCCACTATGAACTATTTTTAATTTTTGTGTTTGGATTTATTTTATTACGCCATGAACAATTATTAATTAAATAACTAAATGGTTTTTGAGAAATAATTTAAACTGCTTTTTGACACTAATATGTATATATATATGTTTTTCAATAATAAGTAAAATTTTCATTAAATTTGGTTTTCTTTTAACTTATTAATTTAAGCTTAAAAATAATATTTTAAGAAGATACAAATTTATTTTACAATTTGATTTCAACCCGATCTTTAAGTTAATCTGCTTTTATTTAAAATCATCAAGTTTTTCTTAAACAAAGCGAGAATTTGCTAAAGTTTTACTCGAGGAACATATCAAATCCGATCGAGCTTTTTGGGCCGGGTTTGGGGTGTTTCAAGCACGCCCGTGTGCTATGGCCGTGTACCCAATAGATACCAAAACATAATATGCATATATGGCAACCAAAACATATCAAATGGTTCACTTCATCCATACATCCAATACCAAATCCATCCATACCAAATTGCAAACTAAATCCTACCTCATTTCAAACATGTATCATCCATTTGCTTAATCAAAACTTAACCATTCCATATGTATCAAAACATACTAAATATATGCTTCATAACTTATTCATTCAAACATTTATTAACTCAAAAACTTGCCAATACACATGGCCATGCTCACTTCATCAACATAAACACCTATCTAGCCTATACATGTCATAATTAGCCATATACATTTTCAAAAGGGTACCAAAATAAGTTTAGTAGTGTGATGACAATCCTTGATAATCTCGAGCCTTCAGTAGCTTCGACGACCTATAAAACAGAGTAAGCTTTCCAAAAGCTTAGTAAGTCATATACAAATAAACACCTTGGCACATATATATATCGATCACTTAGCAACTATCACATATATAACTTGGTTCATAAACTTATGGTCACATTTGCCACATTCAACATTTTGAGATTCACATTCTCATTCCTAATCATACTCTTCTTCATATCAAAGCCATATAGGTACTTACCTTTCATGCATACTTAATGCACATTCAACGTACCTAAATCGAGTATTCATTCACTTAATGGATCATAGCTCGGATATACCATTCGTATTGCAGACTTTTCCGTCGAACCCTTAGGAACCTAGTAGGATACTCAAAAAGCTCAGAATAGTAGTACAATACCAACGTCCCAGACAAGGTCTTATATGCACTCGTATATCGATGCCACTATCCCGGACAGGGTCTTATATATATAATCAAATAATGATGCCTACGTCCCAGACGATGTCTTATGTATAATCAGATAATGATGCCTACGTCCTAGACGAGGTCTTATGTACAATTAGATAATGATGCCTACATCCCAGATGAGGTCTTACACGAAATTTCAAATCAACGCCAACGTTCCGGATGTGGTCTTACATGATAAAATAGAATAGATACCTATGCCATGACATAGCTAATCCTATCTATTCCTAGGTTTGTACGGGACTTCTTGGCTTTATCACTATATCGGACTTATTTCAGAATTCACGCACTTAGCATCTCATACTCATTCATTTTCATCGATAGACATATGAATACATATATTCAATTCAATACAGATAAGTTTATTTGCATAAAGACTTACCTCGGATTTAGTTTATCGAACGGAAATGGCTACTCAGTTATTTTCGCTTTCCCGCGATCTAAATCTATTTTCCTTGGTTCTTGATCTTAAATTTGGATCAAACTTAGCCGAATGTTTGAAGAGTTCAAACCCTTTCTTTTCTTTATGGATTTCAGTGGTGGATGGATAGAAATGGCCACCTTTCATGTTTATTTCATTAAAACATATAATAATAATCTTTTTACTAAAATGCCCATCCAATTTATAAATAAAACAAATATGTAATAAGGGTATATTAGTATTTCATTCATCCACTAGCTATAAAGTGGTATAATAACAACATTAGGCCTCCATATTAACAAAGCCACATCACATTAGTACTTTAACAATTAGCAATCAACTTTCATCTTTAATGCAATTTCATCCTTTCGTCAAATTAAACACGCAAATGCACAAATTAAACTACGTAAATTTACCACATGCTAATTCACATATCAACGACACAGAAAATAATATTAAAATATTATCAGACTCAGATTTGTGGTCCCAAAACTACTATTCCGACTAGGGTATAAATCTGGATTGTTACACAAAACTTATAAATCTAACACATAATTATCATAAATCATCCTTAAACAACATAAATAACAAGCTATCAACAATGGCTTTACTCAAAATATTCATCAAACTAAAAAATTAAAGCATGGGTCTTGAAGTATTTGAAGCAACGATTTCAAAAATGTAGAAATTATCAAAAATCGAACAAAACACATACCTAAAATCAAGCTCCAAAGTGCCGAATATGCTAGCTTTTCTTTATTTTCCTTCTTGAACTTTCGCCAAGCAAAAATATAAAGATGACCACTTGTTTTAATATGTTTTATTTAACTTATATTAGTTTATTACTTTTTTACTTTATTAATCTTTAATAATAATATTATATAACATAATTTCCAAGGTCATTTAAGACCATGTACCATCCACTATCTTTAAAGTGGGATAATTGCCCTTTAAGGCCACCACATTAAAAAGCCACTATCAAATTAACACTTTACACTTTATTATGTAACTTTTACACTTTATGCGATTAAGTCCTTTTTCTTAACTAAGCTCACAAACAATTAAATTTTTATACGAAACTTTCACACATACTAATTCACATATAATTAACACAGAAAATAATATTTAAATATTTTTTGGGCTCAAATTCATGGTCTCGAAACCACTGTTTCGATTAGGGTCAAAATCAGACTGTTACAGAAGTGGATAGTGATCCAACACCGAATGAACACAATGCATAAGGCAATAATTCATGAAAAAGGTCATTCCATCTTGGATTTGAAACCCCCTATCAAGTCTTTCTTGAATATTGTTATGAGCCAATCTTCCTCGTTCTCATGTAAACCATTGCCCCTTATAACCTACATCCATCAACTCATAATCATCAAGGCTCGATCTGAAAGCATCCATACACCTTTCATCCCTTAACCGTCCCCCTTGTTTTTCATGAGTAAAGAATCTCATTAAAGTCTCCTATAACCAGCCATGAATCCAACCCTTTAGCATAAAAATCTCTTAGTAGGTCCCACGAATGATGTCTCATATTTTTCACCGAATGCCCACAAAACCCAGTAAATCACGAACTAACTCCCTCTAGATCATCTATTACATTCACATTAATATGATTCATTGAGAAGCTTCGTAACTCCACAATAACCCATTGTTTCCAACCTAACGATAATCTACCCTTTGTAGCATCATCACTGACATTAGTTCTCACTAACAAACCCTAACTCCTCGTAACTTTCTCCATCCTCGAACCATGTAGCTTAGTTTCCATAAAGGAAGCCATATCGGGATTAGTCTCCTTCAGGACTGCCTAAGGCAACGCCTTGCCCAAGGGTTCCCCAGCCCTCGGACATTCCATTATAAGATTTTTATTGCATCTGGCTATCTTGCCTCGCAGAGCTAGCCGATATCTCAGAGTCATGGACATATGTATGCTCAACAGTAGTCTTCTCCGAATCCATTCCACCAGAAACAGAAGAAAACTGAGAACTTCAAAGTCGATTCTTCCCTTCTCCAAACTTCATAGGACAATCCTCCCCAACTAATTCCCTATTTGGTTCAACATTTTCCACCCCACCAAAATCAAAATCCAATTCCCCCTCCCAAATTTAGCCTAAGATTAGCTCCTGCCTGATGCAAAAAATTTGGATTTCAAAATAAACCTTGTATATTTCTTTCATCACCTTCTTTCCCTTTTCCCAATGATCTCTTCAACTCACCTAGTCTTGGCCTTCCTTTTCTCTCGCAACCATAGGCTTGAAGCCACCATTACCCGTCTAGGAATTGCTTTGATAGAAATATCCCATTCAAACTCCAATTCCTTCTTCCTATGGACAATCCTAGCTGGACACAACCGTTTTGAATGTCATAGTTTGCCACACAGAAAACAAAACATCGATAATTTTTCATATTGAAAGTGCACATAGATACAACCCTTACCACCCAAAATAAGTTTCTCTTTCATCAAGGGGTTTCTTACATCAAGATGCACACGGATCCTCATATAACACCCATATTTTATTCAATAACTCGGCATCATACTTTAAAAATTGATCTAGAAATTTCCCAAATTGGCTGGCCATCGTTTTAGACATCAATCCCACTAGAAGATTGTAAACTTGGGCCCAAAAGTCAAATAAAAACAATGACACAACCATGAGATCTTCCCTTTCCCTTAATATATGAAATTGTAACAAATAATTGTTAAATGTCCAATGGCTCCTTTCCAAAAATCGATCCAGATCAATATCGCAACAAAATTGGAAAAGGAAACGTTTCTCCCCTAGATCTATAATCGTACCTCCCGGTAGCAGATGCCATAGATTTGCTCACGTTGTATGCATATCTTGGAATTGCACCACACTAGTCGTAAAAAAATAACCCACTACACACAGATCTATTACATCCTCCCTTGATTCCTCCTTCAAATCCACTTGCCACACCACCTCTTCCCCTGTAATGCCCTAAAATTTTAATTTTTTATTTCGTGTATGTGTGACACACAATGTCTATCTGCTTCAGTGGTTATGTGTTCTAGGTGTGTATGAGAGGTTCCAATTTCAAGCCTTCTTGGAGAAATTTTGGTATTTTTATAAATAAAGCTTTGACCTTGTGCAAAGGGCTTTAGTTTAAATGTTGGGTTAATTACATCAGAATGGGCCTGCTGGTCTGGTGGTTAAGTGGTGTGTTACTATGGTGGAGGTTTTGTGTTTGAATCCCTACGCAGGCAAATGTATTATTTTTTTGCTCAGATTTCGGGATAGAGTTGGGTAATAGGGGGATTCTGAGTCGTGGGAGTGAAGTGAGAATTAGGGGAGAAGATTAAGGGATTTTGGGGGTTATCGGGATTTTATTTTAATTTTTTTCTCATAACCAAAATTTGGCTCCCTTTTCCAAAAAAAAATTTTGCCGTCTATTCTTCTCCCTCTCCTCTTGCCAAAATTCTCTGTGTTTTTCCATCTTTTTCTTCTTCTTGATTTTTCTCTAATCCATTTATTTTCCTTCGTTTTCGCACGCGTTTAGTGCTCGCTTAGTTTTGATAAGTGTTTCTCTTCGTTTCTATCATGAATCTCTTAGCGACTGAAGTGGTAATGTTTTTTCTCTGCGATTTGGGCGTAGGGGGAGGTCAGACAGGTGAATTTAGTGTTTTCGTCTTAATAATAGTTAAACGGAGGGTTATCGTTGGTGGTAAGTTGTGTCTCTATTCATTCTTGGTTGTCAATTCGCTTGTAAATCTGTTAAATTGATGTTGAGTATCTTGATTTTAGGCCTTGAAGTGCTCTGGAGTGATTAGGCATCAAAACAATACCAGGTGTGTACCCGAAATGCAAAAAACGGGGTTCGGTGAAAAGTCAAAATTGCTTGTTGTCGAGAAATAAGAGAAAATGAAGCGAAAAATTGTAGAGAAAGGAAATAAGGGTGTTAAAAACTAGGAAATCAACATTTTGCACTAAAACAGTTTTGGACAACAGCAGTAGTCTAACTTTAAAAAATCATCAAAAATAGTGTAAATTGAGTTAGAGGTTTAATAAAATATTAAATTAAATTTTATTAAGTTTAGTTTTTCATGGAAGAAACAGTGTAAGTAATGAAATTGTAAATCATGAGATATAATAAATTTTGTGAGACAAGGTTAGAATGATTTTGGGTTCCCCTATTCGACTTTGGAAAATTATCAAAATTATAAAAATAATTAGGGCTTAAATTTATATGTTTAAATTCTTAATGAGTCTATTTTCTATAGAAATAAATGAAAACATCATCTAAATTTCGTACTAAGAGATAAATAATTTTAGTAAGTAAAGGTCGAAACTGTCAAATAGCGAGAATAGGGATAAATTTAATGATTTTATTTTACTTATTTGATAAACTATAAATTTTGAAAATTTTATGGTAGAAAGGTATTTGAGTCTAGTTTCAAAAACATCAAGCGGATCTTAATTTGGAATTCTGTAGCTCAAGATATAAATAATTTAGTGATAATGACTCAAGTAGATAACTTTGAATGAACATATAAGTAAACAGTGAAAACATATATGAGTATTAAGCTAGCATGAGTTACTTTAAAAATAGATTACACGACTAATGTCAATTTGGACCGAGTGGGCCACACGGGCATATCACATGGGCATGTGGGCCCATTTTTATCGAAATATTTTTAAGATTGCAGGGGTCGTCCAAGTCGACTATGAACCTACTGTAGGGTCAGTAAGCACTACTTAGACTCTTAAATGTGTGAAATTGACTGAATGATATCTGTACTGAGCATGTTAATATCTGAACTGAATATATGTACTGAAATTGCATAATAGCATATCATCCATTGTATGTTGCATTGCATTGGGTTGGGGGTTATTATTCAGAGAAAGTGTACTGAAAGACTTTAAGCCTAATTTATTGGTAGCTCAGTGCAAACTACTGTTTTGTGCCACATTCGGTATTACTTGGAGTGTAGGGATGGCTGGGTTGATTATATCCCTACATAGAATGTAGGGTTGGACGGAGATGGTGTGTAGAGGATGGTTGGGTAGGATTTTGCTACTGCATAACTGTTACTACTACTGATACTATGATGGGCTAAGGCCCTACTGCATTTTTGACACTATACTGAGATGGGATAAGGCCCAAACTACCACTGATACTAAAAGGGCTTAGGTCCAAGACTATTCAACTGTGCATTGTGAATACTGATTATTTGTTTGTTTCTGCGAGATTACACATTGAGTTTACGTAAACTCACCCTTTTTTTTAATGTGCACAGGTAATCCCCAGACTTAGACGGGTCAGTGCGACGGAGGACTCAGCGGTGACCACAGTAATATTTGGACTTCATGGTTTTCAATTTACGGTTTATGATTTGACTATTATTGATTATTTGGGTTGTAATTTAACCCTATATGACTTTGGTTTTAAATTTGAGTTTTTATTTATTTATTTTACTTTATGGATTTATACTTCTTGGTCGTAAGAAATTTGGTTTTCAAAAAGTTAAAGTATTTTCTAAACGCATGATCACCTAGACTGTTTTATTAAAACTTCTGCAATGAAGGATGTTTCAAAACAACTGTTTAAAATGAATAAAGATGACTTCTTAAGTCCTAACAAAGGTTTACTAAAGATAATAACATTGAATGTTTTCATCGTAACAACAAGGTTTCAAAAACACTATTGTGTGACATTGCCAGATACGACCATAACATTTAGGTCGAGTTTGGGGTGTTACATCACCATTCATAAGTGAAAACACCGCCAAATCTTCCTCCATCTCCCAACCGCTGTCGTCAGAACTATCCAGACATAACTGCAGACACAAAACCTAATTTGTTTCAAAGCATGCTATTAAAAGCAGACGCAAGACGTACTATTAGAAGTAGACTAAAAATTTCTTTATTGTCTTATAATTTTTTAAAATACCATATTCATTTATTTTCATCTTAATTTTTTTATAACTTGTATACATATATAAATTATATCTATGTTGCTTTCTAAGATACTTATCTAGAACAATAATTAATAATGGTTCAAAAATTTAAGTTTTATGTAGTTTTAATATATGTTTATTTTACTTTTATTTAATTTCTTATCTCTTTTTATTTTAAATATACCTATTTTGTTATGAATATCTTATTAAGTGGATGTTCATCAAGTTCAAAATAAGTTTTGATGTACTTTAAATTCTAATAGTGATTAGAAGTAAATCTCTACTTCATTTATATTTCTTATACCTATAAATAGAGACTTTGGAGAATTATTGTAAATATTTTGAATGATCAATAAAATATGTTCTCTTTTTGCTCTCACATTCTCTTTTTCTTTATTCTCTGTCTTTTATATTATAACACGTTATCAACATGATTCTCTTTTAATTATTTTTCTCGATAAGTCACAAAAATATCTCAAAATTTGCTATTGTTGTAATGCCCCAATTTTCTTATAACGACTTTTGTAATTTTGTGACACAACTCTGTATCTACTTCAGCGATTAAGTGTTCTGGGAGTGTCTGAGAAGTCTTGGGTTCAAGCCTTGACTTGAACATAATTTTTTGTTTCTAAATGACAAAAGCCTTACTCTTGTCTAGTAGGCTTAAATTTTAGTGTTAATAAGATTATATCAGAATGGGCTTGCTGTTCTGGTGGTTAAGTGGTGTGTGGGGTGTGTTGGAGGTTTTGTGTTTGATTCTCAGGGAGGGCAAGGGATTGTTTTTTTTTTTGTAGCAAAATTTGGCTAGAGTTTGTGTTCTACCAAAAACCTGAGTAGTGGGGAGTTGGTGGAGAGAATTAAGGAGAAAAAATTTGGGGTTAACAATTTCTGTTGAGTACTGCTTCCTTTGTGTGAAAATTTGGCTAGCCCTTTTCCTTTTCCTCCCTTTTTGCTGTAGCTTTCCCATTCCATTATCTCTTTTGCTGCCAATATTCTACTGCTTCCTCTCTTATTTTGGTTCTTCTTTCTTCCAATCGTGTTTGTTATCCATAGTTGGGACGCGTGTTCGGTAAGTGGTTTTCTTTAGTTTTAGCATTATTTTCAATTAAGCGATTAACGGAGGAATCGTTTTACTCATGTTTAGGTAATGCTCAAAGCCTTCATCGGGTTCTCGTGTTACAAAAACACTACCTCTTGCTCGAAGGTAAGTTTGGTCGCTTGTTGGATGAGCGTTCTGTTTTGGGTTTAGTTTGATTCGATTATTTAAAGGATTAACTGAGTGAAACATTGTTCAAATATAGGTTCTGGTGTGTTCGAGGTTTAGTTTAGCATCAAACTGTAATAGGTGTGTACCCGAAAATGCAAAAAATGAGGTTTCAATGAAAGCCAAAACCTCACTGTTGACGCCACACGAGCGTGTGGTCGCCCATATGGTAGGCCGTATGCAAGGCTGTGAGCTACAACACGGCCGTGTGATCGATGAGCCAGGCCGTGCACAGGCGACACGACTATACGATGACCGAACGAGGCCGTGTGCGAGACACAGGCTCGACCAATTGGGTCATGTGGGCCCACACGGTGAACCATACGGGCGTGTGGAATTTTAGGCCAGGCTGTGTGGGCCATACGGCCAATGCCAATTTGGGCCGTGTGGGCCTACACGGGTAGACCATATGAGCGTGTGAGCCCACTTTTCTGAAATATTCTATAAGGTTGCATGGGTCACCCAAGTCAACTGTGGACCTATTGAAGGGTTGGTAAGCAGTACCTAAACCCATAGTTATGTGATTGGATTATGTGAAATCTGTATTAAACATGTTACACTTAGCATGTATACTGATTTGAATGTATGAACTGTTATTTGCATTATAGTACAACATTCAGTATATGATGCATTGCATCGGGGTGGATTGATGATTTACTGGAGGAAGTGTCTGAAAGGCTCTTAAGCCTGATATCTGGCAGCTCAGCTGTAATTATCTAATTATGTGCCACATTATGGTACAACATGGTGTGTAGGGATGGGTAGGTTGATTTTATCCCTACATGGTGTGTAAGGTTGGACGGAGTTGGTGTGTAGATGTTGGTGGGTAAGATTTTGTTGTTCTGCTCTGTTCTACATATTATATCTGAGATGGGCAAAGGCCTTAGAATATATCTAATTTTATATCTGAGTGGGCTAACATCCATACCGATTTTGTAATGGGCTTAGACCCGAACTGTGAATTTACGATTGGTTTCTGATATTATGTTGTGTGCATGTTTTCTGTGGGGATTACACACTGAGTTTGTGAAAACTCACCCATTTCTATTTTAATCTGTCCAGGTAATCCCCAACTTTAGACGAATCGGTGCAGCGGAGGACTCGACGATGACCACTACTTCTTCTTCACGATAAACTCACAGTTTTATTTTCACTTATGGTTTTGATTATATCTGGGAAAAGTTTTATGTAATTATAGCCTTTACAGATTTTTGTTTAAATTTGGGATTTACGGCGTTTACAGTTTTACCACTAGTAGTAGGAAAACTCGGGTTTTCAATACGAACAAATGTTTTATCAAAATACACACAAATTCATAAGCTATTATAAAATCTTCTGCAAAGTATAACGTTTTGAAAATGAATAAGGCTTGAAACAAATGACATGTTATTAAAGGTAGTACGAGAAAACGAAAAATAGTTTTATCATAACTATGTTTTCTAAAGCACTATCATATGACGTCATGAAATTTGGCCATAACGTCTTGGCCGGGTTTGGGGTGTTACATTTAGTGGTATCAAAGCTAAGTTGCAAAACTCGGCTTTGGATTTTGGGTTTTAAAGATTGGTTTTAAGGAATGAATTTTAAGTGATTTAAAATATTTTTAGACCGAGTATGTGGTACACTGAGTCTTCGATGTCGATCCTGTATGTGTTCTGAAATTCTCTTTAGATTTGTCTAAAAATACTACTAGCATGCTTGAAACAACTATATGTAGTATACTGTACTGCAAACACTCTAGGTAGTGTAAACTAAAAACTGTAGTGAGACTGAGACTCGTGATAACGAACTCTGAACTTCGGATACTATTCTACATAAAATATCTGTTAATGAATATCGGAACTGTAACTAATACAAAAACTATTAATATAGATAAACTCTGAATTTACAATGAGCATACGAGGTATCCGCGGACGGGGTACTAGAGGCCATGGTAGAGGCCGTAGAGGAGCTCGATCTGGGTCTTTATCATATGAAAATCTACCTAATCTGGATACGAGCGAGATGCCGGTCTCACCTGCTACAGAGACGGGGTCTCGAGATCACATGGCTAGGGATGATGCACTGTCCCAGGCCATGCTGAGGATTTTAGAGAGGATCGCTGGGCCTAACACCGGATCTGGGGGCCGAGGGTCGGTTACAAAATTACTCTGGTCCAATGGGGTTGAGTTATTCAGGTGTCACAGGAGTCGCCCCTAATGTGGCCGAATATTAGATGGAGGCCACAAAAAAATTATAGACGACCTGGATCTTACCGCTGAGGATAAGCTAAAGGGGTTGTTTCTCTACTTTATGATGAAGCTTACCAGTGGTGGCTGACGATTGAGGAGGGCGCTCAGCCCGACCGACTGACTTGGGATTACTTCAAGACGGCTTTCTAGAGTAAGTATGTGAGAGCCAGATATATTGACACTAGGAGACGTGAGTTCCTTAATCTCACCCAAGGAGACCGTTTAGTGGCCGAGTATGAGGCCGAGTTCCTGAGATTGAGCTATTATGCTTGGGGCATGGTGGTGACCGAGTATGAGTGATGCGTCCTTTTTGAGGATGAACTCAAGGATAGTTTGTGAGTTTTAATAGCTCCGTAGAGAGAGCGTGAACTTTTCCACTTTGGTTGAAAAGGAGAAGATCGCCGATGATGTTAAGCGGCTAAGCACCAAAGCCTAGAGAGAGGAAAGAATAAGAGGGAATCGAGCCCTCGAGTTCTGTGATGAGGCCTAAGAAGAAGGCCAAATATGATGGGCCAGTGAGAGTTGGGTCTCTTGTTGCACCTACTGGGGTTGCGCTTTATGGACCTGTGGTAGATGCCATCCGGACGAGTGTTGGAGGACGACTGGGTCATGTTTGAGATGTGGCTCTACTGAGCATCATGTCAGGGATTTTCCGTTGAGAACCGATCAGATGCAAGCTGCGGGTAGTGGTACTGCGTAGCCACCAAAAGTAGTTCAACAGCCACCTAGGGCCGAGGTCAGACCAGAGGTGGTAACCGGCATAGGCCAGAGGACAGAGAGCACCAAGAAGAGGTGCTAGACCGACTGAGGCTAGGCAGCCCGCACTGGTTTATGCTGTCCTTCGCTGTGAGGACTGAGATGCTCCAGACATTATCACGAGTATGTTTCTAATTTATAATTTGCCTTATTTAGAATTAATAGACATAGGCTCTATACACTCTTACGGAGCTGGTGCTGTGTTTGAAACCTTGGGGACTCCGGTTGAGAGTATTTCTAGTGAGGTGACTGTTGTGAGTCCGTTGGGAAAGTCTATCCGAGTGAGTAAATTGTTTAGAGACGTCCCGTTAGAGGTTCAAGAGACAATATTTCTGGCTGATCTGATGGAGCTTCCATTCTGGGAGTTCGATTTGATTCTGGGAATGGACTGGCTGGTCAAGCACCGGGTAAGTCTAGACTGTACGATAAAAAGGGTTATTTTGAGAATTGAGGAGGACAACGAGGTAGTGGTGATTGAGGATCGTCGAGATTATCTGACTAATGTGATTTCTGTGTTGGTGGCAGAAAAGTTGGTACGAAAGGGATGTGAGGCATTCTTGGCCTACATCAGTGTTTTTGATTCTGTGGACTCTTCGGTAAAGGACATCAGAACCGTGAGAGACTTTCTGGATGTTTTTCTTGTGGAACTATCGGATCTGCGTCTCAGCTGAGAAGTGGAATTTGGGATTGAGCACATTTTGAGTATAGCTCCGGTGTCTATCGCGCCTTACTGAATGGCACCAAAGGAGCTTATAGAGCTTAAGGCTTAAATTCAAGAACTGTTAGATCATGGGTTCATTCATCCTAGTGTGTCTCCATGGGGAGCACCGGTACTATTTTTTAAGAAAAAAGATGGGACAATGCGAATGTGCATCGATTATCGGCAGTTGTACAAACTGACAATCAAGAATAAGTACCCACTTCCGAGGATAGATGATCCATTTGACCAGTTCAGAGTGACTTCTGTGTTCTCCAAGATTGACCTACGTTCAGGATATCATCAATTAAGGGTTAAGGAGGCTGATGTGTATAAGACGACATTTAGGACTCGTTATGGACATTATGAGTTCATGGTTATGCCTTTTGGGTTGACCAATGCACCAGTGGCATTTATGGATCTGATGAACCGTGTGTTCCAGCCTTATTTGGACCAATTTGTGGTGGTATTCATCGATGATATCCTAGTGTATTCCAAGATTGAGGACGAGCACGATGAGCATCTCAGAGTGGAACTACAGACACTTCATGAGACATAGTTGTATGCGAAGTTCAGTAAGTGTGAGTTCTGGCTCAGGAAGTAACCTTTTGGGGAATGTGGTTTCTACGGAGGAGATTCATGTTGATCCTCGTAAGATTGAGGCTATGTTGGATTGGAAACAGCCAAAGAATGTGTCTAAAATTCACAACTTTCTGGGGCTGGTGGGTTATTATCGACGCTTCATAGAAGGGTTCTCCTTGATCGCAACATCGTTAACCAAGCTTCTACTGTCGAAACCATTTTTAAGGTTGGTTAAAAAAAGGGGTCGACTTTAAAAAAAAACGAGAGTCGCCACCAATCCCTTTTGACTTAGTTGTAATTGGATCGCCTTATAAAATATTTTATTTCAAAACATTGATTTTGGTCCACGAAACATAAGAAAAAGGGTTCGGGAGTCGGTTATGTATGAGGAAGGGTTAGTGCCCTCGTAACGCCCAAAATTTGGCACCTAATTGATAATCTCATGTCCTAATATCGAAATTTTGAAAAATTTTAAAAGAATACAATCCTTCTATTTGAAAGAAAATGAAGACTTAACTATCTCAAAGAAATAAAATGCTATACCCAATAAGTTAGGATGTAACATCTCATGACCTCAAAACTAGGCTCACCTTTATTTAAAAAAATTCTTGAAACTAGGCTCGCCTTTATTTAAAAAATTTCTTACCTTGAGACACAAAATATCATATCCAATAAGTTAGGGTACAATGTTTTGGATCCCTGAGAATAAGTTTTAATTTGAAATTTATAGGTTTAAGGAAAGGATACTTGACACCTTAAGTTCCACGAGAAAAATTAAAACCCAGTAAGTTAGGGTATAATTTCTCTCGAAGTCTCCAAATATCATATATCGTTTTTTTTTTTAAAATTTGAATAAAATGCGTCAATTCAAAAAGTACTTTTTTATAAAACAATGGTTTGCGTAAAATGTGGCATGTATATATTACAAAACATCAATTCCAAATAGCAATTCTTCACTATTACAAATCATATTAAAAATTATAGACAATTAATGAAGGACTAATGTGACATGGCAAATGATATATATAATAAAAGGACTATGCTAAAACAATATTAAGCAAATAAAAGAGCATAATAAACAAATATAAGATATAGAATAAGCAACAACAATTAAGAATCTATATGAAACATAATAATTAGAAATGAATATTAAATTCTACAAACAAAATAAAAATGAGAAGTAAATCAATAATATATTTAAACATTGAATTATAACAAAATAAAAAATGATAATTTTTAAAACAATTAATTTGTACAAACAATATATTTTAAATGAATAATATAAAAACTTAGAGCGTATATAAAAAAAATATAGGATACTTATAATAATTTTAATAATTTAATACATATAAATGATAATATATAATAAAACGATTAATAAATAGCATATAATAAATTCAAATAAAGATATATAAAGATTACATATATAATATAAACAATATGTTATACTATATAAATAAATTTTATACAAAAATAAAATTTAAAAAATATATGATATAATATAATACTAGATAATATACAAAATTTTAAAATATATAATATAATAACTAATATATAAAATTATAAAATAATATGTAATATATATAGATAATTAAACTAAATGAAATAATAATAGCAATAAAATAATATGTACTTAAGAAAAACAATACACAAAACTTTATACTATTAATGAATTAATATATATAGATAGTAAAAATAATATAGAATTTTTAATATGATAAAACAATTTAATATAATGTTAAAATGATTTAAAAATAAAATAAAATAAAAAGATTTTAAAATAAACAAAGAAATAGGATTAAATAGAAATAAAATAAGCGTAAAAGGACTAAATTAAAACAGCGTCACCTTTGTAGGGACCTATTAGGCAATTATGCCATATCTCTTAAACTACCGATCATTATCGACCTTAAATAGCCCAAGGGACTAAATTGAAAGGAAATACAGATCTCAGGGCTAATTTAAAAATAAAAAGAAATTCAATTAGGACGAAATTACAACTAATAAAATCGGGGAGGGACTAAAATGGCAAATTACCCTATTTATAAAAACATGTGAATCCTCCCCGGGTTTTTGGGTCAACGCGCGGATCTAGCATTAAAACGACGTCTTTTTGGTCATTAACTGACCACACCAAAACGGCGCCGTTTCTTTGGCCTATATAAAGTAGTTTTTAGGAAAAAAATCATTTAAACCCCATTTTTAAAAAAAAAAACTTAAAAATTCTCTCAAAGTCCTCCTCCTCTCGTCCGAGTCCGTCATCGGACTCGTGCCCTATCACCTCACGCGTCTACGCGTCACAGCATGATCGTGGTCGGAGAGTCAAATCTCTCTGTTTCGAAGGTAGTTTTCTCACCCTTTTTATTTTAATACTGTTTTGTATATAACATTCATGGATCAAAGAAAAAAAAAGAAAATAACACGAAAGAAAAGAACGAAAATCACTTCTGTAAACATGTTTTCGTAATTTATTTCTCTGTATTTTTTGTAAATTTTTGCGTATTCTTTCTTCTGTGTCTTTACAAATTATGTTGGGTTATTTATAACCCAAAAATAAAATTGGAAAATGAATATAAAGTCGTAATCTCCGCTAATGTCCATATTTGCTTTGTTCTTCTTTCCCTCTTTGCAGGTAAATGGTGAGAAGCCCGGCGTCGGAGTGACTCATGGCTAATTACGACGCCGATCAAGGCTGGTGTTGGGGGTAATTATGGGTGCTTATGCAGTGATGGAAACCTAGGGTTTCCTGCGTCCGCAAACTATTTGGGCCACTAGGCTTAGGTTTAGGTGGGTTAGGGTTTAGTTTTGGGTCTGGGTCTTATGGTGTAATTGGGCTCGGGTGTAATTTGGGTTGTCTATTTTTAGTGTTTTGTAATTCGGGCCATGAGTGCATTTTGGGCCTTTGTAATATGGACTGTAAAAATGGACATTTGGTATTATTTATTTATTTTGGTTTTTTTCTGAATGGAATGGGCCCGGGCAAAATGGGCTGATTACAGCTACCCCTTTTTGCTCATTGTTATGTAACGAGAATAGAGCAAAGAGTATAAAAGGTCCAATTTTGCCCGGTCTTTGTTGAGCCTTGACTTCTTGGTCCTCGTCTTCGTCAAATGGCTTCCAACTCCACTGCAACTTCAACGGTATTGAAACTTCATCTTGATTTCAATAAGTCTGATGGTTTCAATCTGCTTGACTGCAACTTCAGGAAGGCAATATCAGCTATCTTTAATCTACTCCGTTCCAACTTCAGGGAGGTTAGACCAGTATCTTTGATCCACTTCACTGCAAACTCACGAAGACAAGATCTGTTGTGTAACACCCGGGTTCTAGGGGTTATGCATTTAGTGCCTAACTCAAGTGTTGGTAGGCTTATGGTGAGGTTGGATGAGTTTTTAGGGGGTTTGGAGAACCCTAGAAGGTAAGAGAGGCCTTAGGAAATTTTTGGTTTTTAGTGTTAAAAAGGGGAATTGGGCTAAGGAGGCCTTAAGAATAATTTTTGGCATTTTTGGACAGAAGAAATGCCTTGGTAAAGTGGCTTCCATGCGCCACTTAAGGGGCTGATTATGGCGCCAACAAGGGCCTGGGTTCGAAGCTCCGGTGAGAGAAGTGGCGTGTTATTTTTGGGTGTTGGCGTTAAAAAAGAAGGGCCTGAGTTAAGGAGGGTTTAAAGGATGTTGTGGGCATTGGTGGACAAGAAAGACGGGTTGGTGGAGTGGCGTGGGCGCCACTTGAGGGTCTTGGCAAAGGGCTCAAGTTCGAGTCGTGAGGAAGCGCTGGTGTGTTTTATTTTGTTTCAGCGTTTAGGCAAGGGTGAGCTAAGGAAGGAGGCTTTAAAAGTATATGGGGAGTTTATGACACAAAGAGAACAAGCAGCAGAGTGGTGTGGAGAGCGCCACTGCAAAGAAGGATTCCAAAGAGTCGTGGGTTCGAGGCGTGAAAGCATATAAGGGGTTGTTTTATTTTTGTTTATTTTGCAAAGACTTGGAAAGGCGAAGAGACGCACATGGGATCTTCAATTGGGATAAAGATAAGCTTAGCATTTTTGATCTTGAATTGGTGGAGTGTGGGATAAATATTAGTTTATCTTATTATTATTTTGAAGAGGTGATAAAAGATAGGATGAGGAGATAATTGATGTGTTTTTTAATTATTTTTGAATAGGTGTCAAGAGATAGAATAGGAGTTGTATTTGGGAGTTTGACTTATTCAAAGTGTTTTGAATATTTTCAATGGGTGGTCAAGAGTGAATTAAGGCGTTGGCCGATTTTGAACTCCTTGGTGAGGAGTGGACGACTTGGTGATTAAGCAAGGGGGTGGGCCGAATTTTCTTAGGCTATTACTTGATAATTTCGGCTAGCCTTCATCTCTTTTGTTTCTTTTATTCTCTCTCAAAAACTGAAACACCATTGCCATCTACCTTTTTCTTCTTTGTTGATCCTGGGCCGAACCTCCTACCCTCTCATCCCTCTACTTTCTTCTCTATTTTGGCTAAGCCGACAGTACTCTCCCTCATACTTCTCTTTTCTTTCCTCTTCTCAAACCCCTTTGGCTGAAACTCCCATTCCACTTCTTATTCTTCCTCTTTTTCACATAAGCCGAACCTTGTTTATTATTTTAACCAACAATAGCCGAATCCCCTTCTCCCTATTTTGTGAAGTCTTGGCCGAATATCAAAACAAGGGTGGTCCCTTTTTAGTGTTTCTAAATTGGTCATAGAGGAAGGTAAGTGTGCCAAAACTCTTCTCCCACATTCTTTCTCTCTGTCGACTTGGATAAATGGAAAGCCGAATTGTGTTGGTGGCTAATCAGTGTTGAAACCAATTCTGTTTAGGTACTCCGGGATTTTGGAAATAGTCACGTGAAGCCTCCATTCGTTAGCAATATTGGTAAGTGGTGGTAAGGATGTAGTAAACCAATTATTTGGTATTTGAAAGGCTATTTTTGTGATACTAATGACTGCCGATTATAGGGAAGTGAAGCAGAGTCGCAAATCGTGTGCTATAGTTGTACTCGAAGGTGTTTGTGTAAGGTTTCGGGTTTAAATATTAACCCTTCGGATATATGTTGGTTTGGCCGAGTGGTCATTAGCACTAACTGCATGTTTGGCCGAATATAGGGCAAGGGAGTCTTGTGTGGCCGATTGTTTCTTCAAGGATTTAGAACGATTGTTGGTGACAGGTGTGTACATACACACTTTGTAACTATTTATTGTGCTAAATGTTCATGTATGCTAAATCTGATTTGTGTAGATTTGGATTTAATACCATCATGGTATAAGCAAGAATGCAGGTAAGTCCTTGTTGTTATGATGCTTTTGGGAAGCATGACATATTTGGTATATGTGGCTTATAATATGTGGTGATGATAAATTCAAGTATGTTGTTGGATAATAAACATGTTGGCATGATTTCTATTATATGCATATCATTGGTTGATGTGGGTTGATGAGAGGAGGGGAAGTGATATTCGTCGTACGGACACCGTAGTTTGGTACCACATTTCGTGACTACGGTCACGAGAGGTTTGGCACCTCCAGAGGTTTGGCACCTCCAGAGGTTTGGCACCTCATAGCGTCTCGTCCCCGTGGCTTCGCACCACAGTGGGTTGGCCCCACAGATGATATTATGGGATCGACGCCAGTGATTTGGTATCACATATGGGTTGGCCCCACAACTCGATTATCTGTGACTTCAGTCACCAGTAATTTGGTATCACATTTGTGTCTTTGGGACACCAGAGGTTTGGCACCTCATAGCGACTTGTCCCTGTGGTTTAACACCACCGTGGGTTGGCCCCACTTTTGAGATATACGATCGTCGCCAGTGATTTGGTATCACAACGTGGGTTGGCCCCATAGCTCGATTATTCGTGACTTTAAGTCACCAGTGGTTTGGCACCACCAGTGGTTTGGTACCACACGGGGTAGAGAAAGGTGTTGTGGATGGCTAGGTTGGGTGCATATTAGACTTAAGGCATGTTAAACTTGATTATGATTTGTGTGATGTTTTACTAAACCGGGAAAAAGGGTTACACACTGAGTCTTGGTGACTCACCTTTTTCCTTTAACATTTTCAGGTGATGTGTAGAGTTGGACCGGGTTGGAGAGGACACAAGGTGGGCCATGCAGAAGAAGATATTTGGACTATTTTATGCATTTTCAATATTAAGTATTTTTGTTTAAATTTTGGGTTGTAACAAGGGCCTTTTTATTATTTTGGTATTATTTTAATTACGGCCTGATTAAATTGAGTTACCACGTGAAGATGATTTAATTCTAGCAACCTACTTATGCGAAATATGTTTAATAAAGTTTTTAATTCAGACATTTTATAACTTCAAAGTTTTATTTATAATTTTAAATGGACATGGTTTTCAAAAGGTTAATAAATTTTACTGTTCTACTCTAAGTCAAAAAAAAAAAAAAGGATTTCCAACTGTCTTTCCGCAGTGACATAACTAGATTCAGTCGTGGTGAATGGGTCCGATTTGGGGATGTTACAAATTGGTATCAGAGCCAGGTTGAAAACTCAGCTTTGAGGGTTTTGGGCCCAAAAACATTTTCACAAACAGGCTTTTCGAAATATGGGTTTTTAAGAAACTTTTCAGGTTATTCTGGCATGGCACCTGTACCTCCGGCCAAAGTCCACCAGGTAAGTACTTTTAGCTCTTAAAATGATTTGTTTGTGTGATTTATTATGGGTTTATTTGGGCTCAGATTAGAATATTTAGGCTATTGGACCCTAGGATTAGTCTACTCAAACATATGCATAAGACTTAAGACTATTAAACAAACACTGTGAAGTAAGTCGCCGAGTTAAGGTGTGGCAACCATCGACGCATGTCTAGGAATGGTATTCAGAAGAGCTTGGTATTTAAGCAGTCCTAGCGACTCACCTCCTCTTTACTCAAATCCTACAGTGCGTAGCTACTGCTCACCTTAACCAAGAGGACTTATTCATAGGCTAAACCAATTATTAAAACCCGAAAGGGATTGGCCTTCTTGTTTTAAGATCCTCTGCTTTAAAATTTTCAAATTTACCCTTTGGTTTGTGAAACCCTAAATCTGATTTTGAAAGACATTTTCTCGATCTACAAAATTACAAAAATGCCCTAGTGGCCAAATTTACAAAATGCCCTGTGTTGCAAAATTTACAGACTACCTCAATTTCATTAAAATGATTTTACCTTGCAGAATACCAAAATCTTAAAATTTCAAAATATTAAGATACTCTGATTTGTGGAAAATTACGAAAGTACCCCTGGTTGATAAAATTACCAAAATGCCCTTAACTTCTAAAATTACTGAAATAACCCTGATTTCTGAAATTTTTGCAACACTTCTGGTTTGGAAAACAAATTTTTTCAAGATGACCCCCAAGATTTTGTAAATTCTGAAATATCTTTAATTTGAAAACTATTTTCAAATCAACCCTGAGTTATTATCGAAATACCCCTATAGGAAAATGACGAAATTATCCCTGGGCTGGAAATGAAACTCTGATTGATCGAAAGAACCACTCTCGAAAACTTCTTTTTATAAAATTATTCGTGGATAAACAGTGGAACAAAATTTCTAATGCATAAAACTTTTAATTAGATTAAATCGCGATGCTAGATATGAGTTCTAGGGGGCGTGGTCGCAGTACTCGTGGGCGTGGTAGGCGAGATTGCGAAGATCGAACCCGCTTGGGTTCGCCATGGGTCGAGAGCGATGTGCCACCACCATTGTTGAGGTTGAACATCGATCGATCGATGGAGGAGACAACGCCGTATCGCAGTTATGTCATGCGGTGCTCGAAAGCAAGTGGCAGGAGCCAATGTGGCCAGTGGTATCGCCATTTTAGTGGAGGAAGCTCAAATAGCTGAGGAGGTCAAAAGGACTGAGAGGCAGAATGGAGATAGAGAAAGAAACCAGGATAAGAGGAGTTTTGGATCGCCAGAATTGTTTGAGAGATTTCAGAAAAGACCGAGAGTTGAGACTTACGTCAGATTTCTAAGCCACTTTGGAATCCAGATCGTCCGTGTGCTCGGTGCGGAAGGTATCATGTTGGTGAGTGCTGGAATCGGGTTCGAGAATGTTTTCGGTGCAAGTCAAAGTCTCATATGGTTAAGGACTATCCTCAGAATCTGAATAGAACTCGGACAGTAGGTCAAGGTTATGTGCAGTCGGGCAGAGGTAGTCAGCAGGCGACGAGGGGTCGTGGTCCGAACCATGGAGGGAATGGTTCCGGTCGAGGTCGTAGAGCAGTAAGCCACGGTAATGGTAGCATTGAGACAAGACAGCCAGGTCTGGTTTATGCAGTCCGTCGGAGCAAGGATAAGGATGTGCCGGATGTGGCAGCGGGTAAGTTTCGTGCGTCTGGAATTTCTTTATTATTTTGTTTGCTGTAGTGGTAGTTGTTATATTGCTAGTAAGGTATTTAGACCCTGGGGTATAGACTTAAAAACTATGCCTAGAAGGATGATAGCTCTTGGAGATCAGAATGCGCAGCTATAGCGTAGTGTGGGGAATTAGGATGTACGACCGTTAGTTTAGCCAAGTAATTTCGAGGACAAAATTATTTTTGAGGAGGGTAGAATTGTAACACCCGAGTTCTAGGAGTTATTCATTTAGTGCCTAACTCAAGTGTTGGTAGGCTTATGGTGAGGTTGGATGAGTTTTTAGGGGGTTTGGAGAACCCTAGAAGGTAAGAGAGGCCTTAGGAAATTTTTGGTTTTTAGTGTTAAAAAGGGGAATTGGGCTAAGGAGGCCTTAAGAATAATTTTCGGCATTTTTGGACACAAGAAACGCCTTGGTAAAGTGGCTTCCATACGCCACTTAAGGGGCTAATTATGGCGCCAACAAGGGCCTGGGTTCGAAGTTCGGCAGCAGCAAGTGGCATTTTATTTTTGGTTGTTAGCGTTAAAAAGGAAGGGCGTGAGTTAATGAGGGTTTAAAAGATGTTGTGGGCATTGGTGGACAAGAAAGACGGGTTGGTGGAGTGGCGTGGGGCGCCACTTGAGGGTCTTGGCAAAGGGGCTCAAGTTCGAGCCGTGAGGGAAGCGCCTGGTGTGTTTTATTTTTGTTTCGGGCGTTTAGGCAAGGGTGAGCTAAGGAAGGAGGCTTTAAAAGTATATGGGGGGAGTTTATGACACAAAGAGAACAGCAGCAGAGTGGCGTGGGAGAGCGCTACCTGCAGCAAGGATTCCAGTAGGTCGTGGGTTCGAGGTGTGAAAGCAGTATAAGGGGTTGTTTTATTTTTGTTTATTTTGCAGCAGCTTGGAAAGGCAGTAGACGGCACATGGGATCTTCAATTGGGATAAAGATAAGCTTAGCATTTTTGATCTTGAATTCAGCTGGAGTGTGGGATAAATATTAGTTTATCTTATTATTATTTTGAAGAGGTGATAAAAGATAGGATGAGGAGATAATTGATGTGTTTTTTTAATTATTTTTGAATAGGTGTCAAGAGATAGAATAGGAGTTGTATTTGGGAGTTTGACTTATTCAAAGTGTTTTGAATATTTTCAATGGGTGGTCAAGAGTGAATTAAGGTGTTGGCCAATTTTGAACTCCTTGGTGAAGAGTGGACGGCTTGGTGATTAAGCAAGGGGGGTGGGCCGAATTTCCTTAGGCTATTACTTGATAATTTCGGCTAGCCTTCATCTCTTTTGTTTCTTTTATTCTCTCTCAAAAACCGAAACACCATTGCCATCTACCTTTTTCTTCTTTGTTGATCCCGGGCGAACCTCCTACCCTCTCATCCCTCTACTTTCTTCTCTATTTTGGCTAAACCGATGATTCTCCCTCATACTTCTCTTTCTTTCCTCTTCTCAAACCCCTTGGTCGAAACTCCCATTCCACTTCTTGTTCTTCCTCTTTTTCACATAAGTTTAACCTTGTTTATTATTTTAACCAACAATAGCGAATCCCTTCTCCTATTTTGTGAAGTCTTGGCGAATATCAAAACAAGGGTGGTCCCTTTTAGTGTTTCTCAATTGGTCATAGAGGAAGGTAAGTGTCAAACTCTTCTCCCACATTCTTTCTCTCTGTCGACTTGGATAAATGGAAAGCCGAATTGTGTTGGTGGCTAATCAGTGTTGAAACCAATTACATTTAGGTACTGGGATTTTGGAAATAGTCACGTGAAGCCTCCATTCGTTAGCAATATTGGTAAGTGGTGGTAAGGATGTAGTAAACCGATTATTTGGTATTTGAAAGGCTATTTTTGTGATACTAATGACTGCCGATTATAGGGAAGTGAAATAGAGTCACAAATCGTGTGCGATAGTTGTGCTCGAAGGCATTTGTGTAAGGTTTTGGGTTCAAATATTAACCCTTTGTATATATGTTGGTTTGGCCGAGTGGTCATTAGCACTAACTGCATGTTTGGCCGAATATAGGGCAAGGGAGTCTTGTGTGGCCGATTGTTTCTTCAAGGATTTAGAACGATTGTTGGTGACAGGTGTGTACATACACACTTTGTAACTATTTATTGTGCTAAATGTTCGTGTATGCTAAATCTGATTTGTGTAGATTTGGATTTAATACCATCATGGTATAAGCAAGAATGCAGGTAAGTCCTTGTTGTTATGATGCTTTTGGGAAGCATGACATATTTGGTATATGTGGCTTATAATATGTGGCTGATGATAAATTCAGTGTATGTTGTTGGATAATAAACATGTTGGCATGATTTCTATTATATGCATATCATTGGTTGATGTGGGTTGATGAGAGGAGGGGGAAGTGATATTCGTGTCGACGGACACCAGTGGTTTGGTACCACATTTCGTGACTACGGTCACCAGAGGTTTGGCACCTCCAGAGGTTTGGCACCTCATAGCGTCTCGTCCCCGTGGCTTCGCACCACAGTGGGTTGGCCCCACAGATGATATTATGGGATCGACGCCAGTGATTTGGTATCACACGTGGGTTGGCCCCACAACTCGATTATCCGTGACTTCGGTCACCAGTGATTTGGTATCACATTTGTGTCTTTGGGACACCAGAGGTTTGGCACCTCATAGCGACTTGTCCCTGTGGTTTAACACCACCGTGGGTTGGCCCCATTTTTTAGATATGGGATCGTCACCAGTGATTTGGTATCACAATGTGGGTTGGCCCCACAGCTCGATTATTCGTGACTTTAAGTCACCAGTGGTTTGGCACCACCAGTGGTTTGGTACCACACGGGGTAGAGAAAGGTGTTGTGGATGGCTAGGTTGGGTGCATATTAGACTTAAGGCATGTTAAACTTGATTATGATTTGTGTGATGTTTTACTAAACCGGGAAAAAGGGTTACACACTGAGTCTTGGTGACTCACCTTTTTCCTTTAACATTTTCAGGTGATGTGTAGAGTTGGACCGGGTTGGAGAGGACACAAGGTGGGCCATGCAGAAGAAGATATTTGGACTATTTTATGCATTTTCAATATTAAGTATTATTGTTTAAATTTTGGGTTGTAACAAGGGCCTTTTTATTATTTTGGTATTATTTTAATTACGACCTGATTAAATTTAGTTACCACGTGAAGATGATTTAATTCTAGCAACCTACTTATGCGAAATATGTTTAATAAAGTTTTAAATTCGGACATTTTATAACTTCAAAGTTTTATTTATAATTTTAAATGGACATGGTTTTCAAAAGGTTAATAAATTTTATTGTTTCTACTAAGTCAAAAAAAAGGATTTCCAACCGTCTTTCTGCAGTGACATAACCAGATTCGATTAAATGGTGAATGGGCCGGGTTTGGGGATGTTACATGTTGTCTTTTAGCTTGTCAGATCGCAAACTCAGAGAGGCAAGGCTGATGTCTTTGATCTGCTTCCAGCAACTCCAGAAAAGTAAGATCTGTTGTCTCTGAGCTATTTCACTGCAACTTCAGGAATGCCAGATCTGATGTCTTTTAGCTTCTTCTACTGCAAACTCAGAGAGCCAAAGCTAACGTATTTGATATTCTTCCTGCAACTTCAGGGAGACAAGATCTGATGTCTTCAACCTGCTTCCTGCAACTTCAGGAATGCCAAATTTGGTATCTTCAATCTGCTCCACTGCAAACTCAGGGAGATAAGATCTATAATTTTTAGCCTGCTCCCTTGCTACATCAGGAAGATAATACTATAATCTTCAGCCTGCTCCTTTATTACATCAGGAAGATAAGGCTAGTGGCTAAAATCTGCTCCCTTGCTACATCAGGAAGATAAGATTCACTAAATTTGATCTTCCCCACTGCTATCTCGAGGAGACAAGATCTACCATTTTTAGTCTCCTCCCTTGCTACATCAGAAAGATAAGACTAAAATCTTCAGCCTGCTCCCTTGCTACATCAAGAAGATAAGGCTAGTGGCTAAAATCTGCTCCCTTGGTACATCAGGAAGATAAGATTCGCCAAATTCAATCTGCTCCACTGCTATCTCGAGGAGACAAGATCTACCATTTTTAGTCTGCTCCCTTGCTACATCAGGAAGATAAGACTATACTCTTCAGCCTGCTCCCTTGCTACATCAAGAAGATAAGGCTAGTGGCTAAAATCTGCTCCCTTGCTACATCAGGAAGATAAGACTCGCTAAATTCGATCTGCCCTACTGTTTTCTTGAGGAGACAAGATCTACTATTTTTAGTTTGCTCCCTTTCTACATCAGGAAGATAAGACTATAATCTTCAGCCTGCTCCCTTGCTACATCAGGAAGATTGATAAACCGTAAAAGTAACATAATTTAAATCCATATTTAACATGCTTTTGGATGGTTTAGCCCTTGATTTATGTAAAAATGTGCTCTTAATCCTTTTTTTTCATGTTTTATACTTAGGAAAGCACCCGAGGACGAAATGAATGAGAAACAGGCTTAAATCGGGCCAGTTGGACCAAAGTGGAAATTGACACGGCCTGGACTTCAAGCCACACAGCCGTGTCTCGTCAATTTACTTCGGACAGTCTGGCCACGATTTACATGGTCGTGCCTCAATCAATAGAATCGAAACACGGCCTGGACCATAATTTACACGGCCGTTCCTAAATCAACAAAATCGAAACATGGCCTGAAGTTGATTTACACGGGCGTGTACTATGGCCGTGCCTGTCGTGGAAAAGAGGAATTTCTGTAACACCCCAAACCCGGTTAGCACACCACAATCGGATCTGGCATGTCACATAGTGAAAACCTTTTAAAATGAAAGTTTGTCGAAAAATTTTCTTAAAAACCCTTTTAGAAATCTTTGCTTACGATCTAATTATTGTTACGAGTTCTTAGAACCCATTCAAGTTGTCTTTGTTATCATATATTAAGTGGTGTTACCCGATGGTAATGTTCTTTTTAAAATAATACGGAGGTATGATAGTTTTGAAAGCATTGCGTTTTGCCGGTTAATTAATAAAATCATTTATCTCATATAGTTAAAATAATAGCAATAATAAAAATAACCAAAACAAATCTTAGCGGCCTTATTACATAACCCAAAAACTGAAATTTAATAAAAACAAAATAGTAACTAAGAGAACAAGTCCATCGAACATGCATGGCCACCTCGAGTCCTCCCGGCTCCATCTCCGCATCTACTCATCTGCAAAATATAAGGGAAGGTGTGAGTCACCAAGACTCAGTGTATAAATCCCCAACCCGATAGTGCAACCACTTACACAAATTATCAGTAAAATCACGCAAACCATGCAAGACATGTAACCCATCACCTAGCCATCCAAACACCTTCAACTACCCCGTGTGGTCAAAACCACTGGTGGTCAAAACCACTGGTGACCGTAGTCACAAATATATTGGTGTGGTCAAAACCACTGATGACCGAAGTCACAAATCAAGTGATGGGGCCAACCCATCGTATGGTCAAAATCACTGATGACAATCCCGTAAGTAATCTCGTAGGGCCAACCCACTGTGGTACCAAACCACTGGGACAAGTCACAAATCGATATGTGGTCAAAACCACTGGGACTTGTCACAAATTAAAATATCAAGACGGGGCCAACTCGTCATGTGGTCAAAACCACTGGTGACAGTCCAAAATAAATCATTCCCCCTCCTCTCATCAAACCCATCATCATGTCATAACATACATGTCATAATATCGATTAATCATGCTAATATCATACATCATAGCATTTTTTTTGATCACAATGATGTGTACCAAGAATCACATAACAGGGGACTTACCCGGAATCCAAGCTTATGTCCACAAGACAAAGTCACTAATATCAAGGGTTAAACAGTAACATAATAAGCAATCTTAAACTAATAAAGTGTGTAAGTGTTTATGCACCTGACTATTCGCAAAATCTCGAAACTATGCGTTTCTTCAGAATCCCGAAACGTATGTCCTCACTGTACCTACAATCGGCCAATACCACTTTTAGATTTAAGCCATTCGGCATGTTCACAAATCTCGAAGGATGAATCGCACAAGGTTATTTTCTTACCTTAGTGCCGATTTGGTCTCTTACCAAATCTCGAAACCACACACTAAGTCCTCCTTGTAATCGGCTACACTAGCACACTCAAAAGTTAGCCTTCGGGTTTTAATCAATTAAGGAATAGATCTTAAGATATTAATATGCTCACCTAGATCGACCACCAAATTTCGAAGGCTCTTTGAATTCAGCAATAGCCTCCCCTACAATCGGTTTTATCACTTCATTAAAGAATTAAAGGCCATTCGACTAAAACATAAATTCAAAACCAAAAGAGTTGACACCTTCTTACCTTAGTCAACCGATTCGGCTTCTATACACCAGAGATCGGCACACTCCAAAAAGGAAGGATTAGATTCAGCTTTTAATCCCAAAAATCCTAGGAGAAATCGGTTTCCAACAAGGGTTAGGAACCTATGTGAGTCGACAGAGAAAAGAAAAGAAATAAAAGGGTATTCAGCCAAGGCACTTACCCTTTCTCAAAACCAATTAGTGAAGAACCCAAGAAGATCCACCCTTGTTGCTATTCGGCCAAGACAAGACAAGAGGAAAACTAGGGGATTTTGGCACAGAGTATGGTGAAGAGAAGAGAAGATTTGACAATGAGTTTGAGAGAAGAGAAAGACAAGATGAGTGTGGTGAATTTGGCTTTAAGGTTTCAAGAAGAAAAGAGAGAGAGAGATGAGGGAGATGAAGGTTTCGGCTAGGTACTTTGAGAGAAAAGAAAAGAGAAAAGTAACACTAATGAGCCTAGGGGACATTCGGCTATACCAAATGCTCCCTAAAACCGATAGCCCCCTTGACCACAGTCCACTATTCGGCCAACTCTTCTAAGTGAGCTTGATACACTTCAAACTCCTCAATTCCCTTTATCTACATCCAATTGACTCCCTCTATCCTTATCCCGAAGAGTCCAACCTGAGCACTCCTTCTTCTAGCTTGTGGCGTCAAAATGAATAAGCAAAAAAGAGATTTCTGCAGCTCGAACTTGAGCTCCCTCATCCATGCATGTGGCGTCACTCCTCTGACACCCTAATGGTGCCTCCTTGCCACCTTTCCCATTAATTTCTTGTGTCAGCCTTCCCAAATAAAATTTCTTAACCCCTCTCTCTCTTAGCTCCATTTCCTTAAATGCCAAAATAATATTCTCACTCTAACTCAGACCCAACTTAGGGTTATAACTAGACCACATTATAATCAACATTATAATCAATTCATCACACGCAACACAAGCAAAACTCAGAACCCCATTTTAAGGATGTTACAATTTCCCTCAGAAAAGAATTCTTATGGAGAAAGAAACGCATACCAAGAGCCTATATAAAGACCCTAAGTGTAACTTGAAAGAGGGTGGTCAGTTAGGCAGTCAGCTAGGCCAAGAAGTCGAGCCAGAAGTCCAGATTCAAGGGAATCACTCGAAGATAGCCAGTTGATCCATCTCAAGAAGCCGAAATTCTACTCAAGGCTAGTGGGTCTCTTCTTCAATTCCTTGAGGGGTTTAGGATTTCTTATGTTTTATTTTATCTTTTCTCTTGAGATGTTTTATTTTATCATTATGAACTAAACCCTTCAGATACCTGAAGGGGATGAAGATTAGATGAATCTTGTTATTATTTATTGAACTATATGATAAATACTTAGTTTGTTCTTAATTATGTGTGCTTAATTATTGTGTTAATATTTCTAGAATATTGATTCAAGTTGAACGTGCTTAGGTGGTGGAGCAAAATTGCCTGCTTAAGAGTAGATTTAGCATAATTAAGCTGAGTTGATCGTGCGCCTAGAGATAGGGTGACGAGATTTTGCTGGATTAGGGTGAAACCTAATATGGGAGTCCATAGTTCGATTTACTGCTATTCTAGGGGATTATTAAGTGAGAAAGAGATTTTCGTTAATCAACCTAGGGTTAGATGTTATTCACCTTGAGAGAGGGTTTAATATAAATTAGGGAGTCTTATGGATCAAGCTAAGTAAATAAATCGTCTGGTTCAGTGTTAGATAACAATTGAAGCTTAAGTGGATTCTTCCTAAGGGTATCGTCTTAATCAACTGACTTTTCCTAAAGTTATTTTCCCAAATTCATTCTTTTTGTCTTTGCGTCTGAGTTTAGTAATTAATTAGTTAATTTAGATTTAATCAACCAAATCATTTAATATTTGGGCTAAATATTAGAAAGAAAGTGAGTATTAGTACTTTTAGTTCCTTTGGGTTCGACAATCCGGTGTTGCCTAAACTATACTACTGTTCGATAGGTGCACTTGCCTTAAGTCATTGTCAGAGTTAGTTTCCAGGTTCGATCATTCTCTTTATAAATTTTAAAACTCGACAATTTTAGAAAATCAAGTTTTTGGCTAAATTTTTTTATTTTCATAATTTATTTTATTTTATTATTTTTGCTAAATTTTCTTTCTTTTCATAGCAGGTACCTCTAGTTTATGGATAGAAGGAACCTGATAGGACCTCTAGCATACGATAGTGATATCGAAGCTACCGCATGTAGAAATTGCAGAGAAATCAGGCGAGCTTTAAATTACCAAGACTGAAGGGATGGACGAGAATAATCCACCACGAGATGTGGCAGAAAACAATGCTCTGCATACTATGTATGATTATGCTAAACCTCATTTAACAGGAGCGAAATCTAGTATTGTTAGGCCTGCTATAGCTGCTAGTAATTTTGAATTAAAGCCTAATACTATACAAATGATTCAACAATTTGTTCAATTTGATGGTTTGCAGGACAAAGACCCGAACACTCATATAGCTAATTTTTTAGAGTTCTGTAATACTTTTGAAATAAATGGCCTTTCTGATGATGCCATTCGTCTTTGATTATTTCCTTTTCATTAAGGAATAAAGCCAAACAGTGGTTGAACTCGTTACCACGAGGGTCAATTATGACATGGGACCAGATGACCAAAAATTTTTTAAAATATTTCCCACCGGCCAAATTATGGAATGATATCTCTTCTTTTGTCTAGATGGATTTAGAGACATTATACGACGCATGGGAGAGATACAAGGATCTCTTGAGAAGGTGTCCACACCATGGTTTACCCTTATGGCTACAAGTCCAAACTTTCTATAATGGTGTGAATCCCTCAACGAGGCAACTGATTGATTCAGCTGCCGGTGGAACCCTGAACAACAAAACTCCTGAAGCAGCCTACGAGTTTATCGAAGAGATGTCGCTAAACAACTATCAGTGGCAAGTTACAAGGACAAGGCCAACAAAATCAACCGGAGTTTTCAACATCGATGCAGTAACCATGCTGTCAAATCAGGTAAAGATGATGAATAAAAAGTTTGACAATTTGTGTTCTTTGTAGGTAAATTCGGTAATGCAGTGCGATGCAAGTGGAACCGTGGCGAATCCTGAGTACCCACCCTACCAAGCGGGCATAGAAAATGAACAAATGAATTATATAGGTAATAATTTCAGATCTAATAATAATCCTTATAGTAACACCTATAATTTAGGTTGGAGAAACCACCCAAATTTTTTGTGGGAAGGTCAAAGAGGCCGACGAAATCAAGGAATTCGAAAACAACAACCTCTTCCAAATTTCCAAAATCAGCCCTATCCACAGGAAAAGGAGCCGAGTCTTGAAGAAATGCTGAAAAAGTTCATGGCAGACACAGATGCCCATCTCCAAAAAACTGATACAACACTTGATAACCAAGAAATATCGATCAAAGAGATCAAGGACCGAGTTGGGGAAATCACTAAAATGGTTGGACAACTCGCGCAGCTGATGTCCGAACGACCACAAGGGCGTCTACCAAGCAACACTGAGATTAACCCAAAGGAGCAAATCCAAGTCATAACAGCTCATAGTAGTATAAAAGTAGACGAACCTAGTTCAATACAAGAAGACGAAGTGGAAGAATATAAAATTGAGGTAACACAAGAAAAGCCAAAACCAGTAATCAAAAAGTACCAGCCTCCATACCTTATCCCGAAGCATTGAAGAGAGACGATTTAGAAGAATAGTTCGGTAAGTTTCTTAAGCTTTTAAAGAAATTACATATTAACTTACCGCTTCTTGAAGCTCTTTCACAGATGCCAGATTCGAGGAAATTTTTAAAATAACTTTTGATGAACAAACATAACTTAGACGAGGAACCATATGTGGAATTAAACGCAGTATGCTCAGCAATGTTACATAATAGACTACCACGGAACCTAAAAGATCCAGGGAGTTTTACAATCCCATGTTTAATTGGTAGACTAATTGTTGATAATGCATTAGCTGATTTAGGGGCAAGTATAAATGTCATGCCCTATAAAATGCTTAAGCAGCTAGGTCTAGGAAAACCCAAACAAACTAGGATGAGTATTCAATTAGCTGAAAAAACTGTTAGAATTTCTAGGAGTATTATCGAAGATGTTCTTGTAAAAATTGAAAAATTTGTTTTCCCAGTAGATTTTGTTGTCTTAGACATGGATGAGAATATCAATTCCTTTAATCCTAAGAAGACCCTTTTTAGCAACTGCCAAAACTAAAATTGATGTTGCCACATGAGAACTCATACTTTATGTAGGTGATGAATCGATCAGTTTACAAGCTCTTGACTCAGCTAGGACATCGATCAATGAATGTGAGAAAGTAAATTCAGTTGATAATCAATCTGTTCAAATTCCACTGCAGGAACAACCACAGAGCTACGAACTTGAACAGAAGCAAGGACCCTATGTCAATAAAGAAGAATTATTTAAGGAACAAAGCTTTGAGGACAATAAACTAGAAGAGTGGAAAACACATTTTGAAGAGAAGCCGGAATCACATGAGGCAAAATCGAATGAGCATCTAGAAGAGCTCATAGGGACATCGAATCACTTCAAAATAGGAGATCAGGTATGGTTAGATAAAGCAGATCCGCGCATCACCACACCAACCTTGAGTTTAAATGAAGATATTCCTTTTGAGGTATGCAATATCTTTCCATGTGGAACAGTCGAGGTAAGCAATCCCATATTCGAACTTATAAGGTAAATGCTTCTCGACTTAAATTTTATAAAACTGATAGTATGAGGGAAGATATTCAAACATTTAAACCACCGTAATCATATGAGCGAAAAGGATAGTCTAGCTTAAGACTTTAAACGAGCGCTTCTCGGGAGGTAACCCGAACACTAACACTATCTCTTTATTTCTATTTTTGGTTATTTCTTTTTTATTTTTATTTTTCTCCTTCTCCAAAATTCTAATAAACTGAAAGTGCAAATTCCCAGACCACACGGCCTAGCACACAACCATGGCCGTGGCCGTGTGGGTACTCCAAATTGCCGTACTAACATGGCAAGAGATATGAGTCAGACGGAATCAATTCACCAAAGTCACGGGCTCACCTATTTCACCACGGCCGTGTGAAGTGGTCGTGGACCAATACTGCCTTTTCAGGAATGGGCGTGGTGTCTGGAAAACAGGCGTGGGTGAACACAAACGGCCGTGCGATGCGACCGTATGAAGATACTGACTTATCAACCCCGGCGTGGAAATAAAAACACGGGCGTGTAGATCCCAACACGCCCCCAAACATGACTGTGCGATGCGGCCGTGTAAATCAACACACCCATAGTACAAGGGGGTGGGAAAGTGTCAGAAGCCAAAATTCTATTTAAACCCACCCCCTCTTCTCCTCACCCTCCTTCCTCCTCTTCTCCCTCATCCTCCTTTCTCCTTTCTTTCTTCCTTCTTCTTATCATATTTCCCCTCTCTCATTTTCTTCTAATATTCTTATAACTCTTGAGACACCAAAGCATGCCAAAGAAGCACAAGCGGCCAACCACAACCTCTCTGTGGGAGACCGATCTACATAAGTTCATGTCGGCCGCTTCAACCCTCCAACATGCCAAGGGTCTTCGATACCTTTTTTTTTTATTTTTCTTTTCTCTTTTGCTTCAATTTCCTTATCTTTACTTCTCTTATGTTTAATTTAGTGTATTTTATTCTAGTTTCTTAGTTTTAGGTTCTAAAGGCTACTAGGGAATCACACCAGAACCACGACCACAGCCCCTCCGTAGCCTTAGAAGTCACACCCACTTCGTGAACCATCTATCAATAAGGACTCCTTAGTCCATTAATCTTATCTTTGAATTTCAGTTTTCTTCTTAGTCTCCTTCTGTTTATTTTTCTTGTCCTTAATTATATTATTAGTATATTTTTAATGTTTCTTTAGATTTTCTGGCTATATCTTTCCAGGCTACCCAATTTCTTCAACTAGCATAGTGCTTGTCAGTAGCCACCCCACCAGGCCCATAGAAAATGCCCCCACCTCCAATTCGACAAGGGAACAAGGATTCATCCAAAAATTCAGGAAGTGTTACTTCTTCCCCTTCTCTTTTGATTTTATTATTACATGATTACTTATCTATCTTTGTACTTTGAGGGCAATGTCCATCTTAAGTGTGGGGGGTAAAAGGACCTAACTTTTTGCATTATTCTCAAATCTCTGAATTTAGTCTTGTTCCTAAGTATTTTTCTCATATTATTAATTAGGATGAAATTTCCAATGATTTATGATTTTTATTGATATGTTCGTAGATTAAGTTATAGATAATTGTGCATTGATGATTTGAATTTTAAGATACTAGAGAATCAAGCATGATAAGTCTATTTTTCAGAAAATTTTTTTCTAGATTGTTGAACTGAATTTGAATATTACCTTGAAGTTTGAAATTTACAGGGATTGATATCATAAACCCATAATTTTTGTTAGATTTTGAGCTTTATAGAGCATATACTCCTTTTCATGCTCACTTTATTGATTATGAGTGTGTCAACACTGAATTGTTATTCTAGAACTTGTCTCGACTATACATGTCAAGACCACATTTTTGATTTGATATACTAAGATGATAAAGGCACCTAGGTTTTAACCCATTCACTCCACTAAAAAACCTACCTTCACAATTAACCCTTAGTGAACCCTTTGATCCTAACAACCCTTTTATTTGATTCACCCATTAATATTAACCTAAAAACCCCGCTCGTATTTGTTATCACCATTCCTTTGACTACCCTTCTATCGAGAATTAATTTGATTAGTTGCCTAATTAGTTTATTTCAGTTGATAAAGTTCTTTCTTTATTTTGTATTAACTTAGTTTGTTCTTAAAAAAAAATCATTCAAAAATCAAAGTATATTCCGCATTAGTAGTATAAAAAGTGAGCTTGTGCATTTAACTTTCAATTATCAAGGAAAAAGCTCGTAGTATTATTAGTTTCAAAGTTTCAATTGATTTAATCATTTATTTTCCAGTTCATTGTTCTTAGTTAGGTAAATTTGTCAGGTCAATCTCGATTCTTAACCTTCTAATTCAGCCTTTATCCACTCCTTTAACCAAGCCCCATTACAACCCTGTTAAAAGACCTTTTGATTTGTGTATCATCTCATATTACAGTGGTGGAGATTTGATTTTTAGGCAAGCCTATGGGATTAACTTTTCAAGTTCGACTATTGAGTGCCTAATTGTGAACCTTAAACACTTTTGAGTGATTTGAGTGAATCTTTAGTGAGGATGTCAATCCTTGTCGATTTTGAATCAAAGGTAATTATTTAGATAAGGGAAGACACCTATGTTTTCATGGTACAAATATATGACTTAGAATTGTTTGAATCTTTAGGAGTCTTTAAGTTAAATTATCCATGTATGAATTATCTATGAATTATGATGAGGCATTATTAATATGAATTATGAATTATGGAAAGTTCATTTTAATTGTAAGTTGAGAATTTTGCTTGAGGACAAGTAAAAGCTTAAGTGTGGGGGTATTTGATAAGCCATAAAAGTAACATATTTTAACCCCATATTTAGCATGCTTTTGGATGATTTAGCCCTTGATTTATGTAAAAAGGTGCTTTTAATCCTTTCTTTTCATGTTTTATACTCAGGAAAGCACCCAAGGAGGAAAAGAACGAGAAACGGGCTTAAAACGGACCAATTTAGACCAAAGTGGAAATTGACACGGCCTAAACTTCAAGCCACACGACCGTGTCTCATCAATTTACTTCACACGATTTGATCACGATTTACATGGCCGTGCCTCAATCAACAGAGTTGAAACATAGCCTGGACCACGATTTACACAGCCGTGCCTAAATCAACAAAATCAAAACATGGCCTGAAGTCAATTTACACGGGCGTGTGCCATGGCCGTGCCCCTGTCATGGAAAAGAGGAATTTCACTTGAAAAAGGATACTTAGGGAGAAAGAAATGCATTCCAAGAGCCTATATAAAGGCCCTAAGTGTAACCTGAAAGAGGGCGGTCAATTAGGCAGTCAGCTAGGCCAAGAAGACGAGCCAGAAGGCCAGATTCATGGGAATCACTCGAAGATAGCCAGTTGATCCATCTCAATAAGCTGGAATTCTACTCAAGATGGTGGATCTCTTCTTCAATTCCTTCAGGGGTTTTAGGGATTTCTTATGTTTTGTTTTATCTATTCTCTTGAGATGTTTTATTTTATCATTATGAACTAAACCCTTCAAATACCTGAAGGGGATGAAGCCTAGATGAATCTTGTTATTATTTATTGAACTATATGATAAATACTTAGTTTGTTCTTAATTATGTGTGCTTAATTCTTGTGTTAATATTTCTGGAATATTGATTCAAGTTGAATGTGCTTAGGCGGTGGAGAAAAGTCCCTTCTTAAGAGTAGATCTAGCATAATTAAGTGGAGTTGATCGTGTGCCTAGATATAGGGTGACGAGATTTTGCCGGATTAGGGTGAAACCTAATATTGGAGTCCATAGTTCGATTTATTGCTATTCTAGGGGGTTATTAAGTGAGAAAGAGATTTTCGTTAATCAACCTAGGGTTAGACATTATTCACCTCGAGAGAGGGTTTAATATAAATTAGGGAGTCTTACGGATCAAGCTAAGTGAATAAATCGTCTGGTTCAGTGTTAGATAACAAGTGAATTTTAGATGGATTCTTCTTAAGGGTATTATCTTAATCAACTGGCTTTTCCCAAAGTTATTTTCCCAAATTTATTCTTTTTGTCTTTGCGTCTGAGTTTAGTAATTAATTAGTTAATTTAGATTTAATCAACCAAATCATTTAATATTTAGGTTAAATAATAGAAAGAAAGTGAGAATTAGTACTTTTAGTTCCTTTGGGTTCGGCAATCCGGTCTTGCCTAAACTATGCTACTATTTGATAGGTGCACTTGCCTTAAGTCATTGCCAGAGTTAGTTTCTAGGTTTGATCATTCTCTTTATAAATTTTAAAACTCGACAATTTTAGACAATCAAAGATAAGGCTAGTGGCTAAAATCTGCTCCTTTGCTACATCAGGAAGATAAGATTCGCCAAATTCGATCTACCCTACTGCTATCTCGAGGAGACAAGATCTACCATTTTTAGTTTGCTCCCTTGCTACATTAGGAAGATAAGACTATAATCTTCAGCTTGCTCCCTTGCTACATCAGGAAGATAAGGCTAGTGGCTAAAATCTGCTCCCTTGCTACATCAGGAAGATAAGATTTGCCAAATTTGATTTGCCCTACTGCTATCTCAAGGAGACAAGATCTACCATTTTTAGTCTACTCCCTTGCTACATCAGGAAGATAAGACTATAATCTTCAACCTGCTCCCTTGCTACATTAGGAAGATAAGGCTAATGGCTAAAATCTGCTCCCTTGCTACATCAGGAAGATGATATTCTCCAAATTTGATTGGCTCTGCTACCTCTTAGGGAGATAAGATCTACAATCTTCAGTCTGCTTCCTTGCTACCTTAGGAACATGAGACTACAAACTTCAACCTGCTCCCTTGCTACCTCAGGGAGATAAGGTTGATGGCTTGAATCTTCTCCATTGCCGATACATGAAGATAAGATTCTCCAAATTTGTTCTACTCTATTTTTGCTTTAGGAAGATAAGATCTTCAATCTTCCGTCTACTTCCTTGCTACCTTAAGAAGATAAGACTACAAACTTTAACATGCTCCCTTGCTACTTTCGGGAGATAAGGTTGGTGGCTTGAATCTACTCCATTGTCGATACATGAAGATAAGATTCACCAAATTTGATCTACTCCACTACTTCTTAGGGAGATAAGATCTGTGAATTCACCGATGTTACTACACAGTCCTCTAGGGGACATGTCTTATAGACTCAAATGTATTATGGACGACATTTGCATGAATGTAGAATGTCATAAGAATGATCCCATTTTTTAATGTATAATGATTAGGATGCAATGAACAAAATGAATCTAATGCTCCTAACTAAATGATATTAGGGATGACATTTGCATGAATGCAGAATGTCATGAGAATGATCTCCCCTTTTTTTTAATGTACAACGATTAGGACACAATGATCAGAATGAATCAAATGCTCCTAATTGGAAGTGTATGAATGATATTTACATAAATGCATGAGAATGATCCCTTTTTAATGTTTGGGTTGTCACTGCTCATAGTTCATCAAGGTTCTATCACTGATGCATTACAATGCTTTCTCGTTCAGTTGGTATCTTTGATAGAAAACCCAAAGAAATGATATATTCTACTCAGCAAGCTTGCCCCACTCAGAGTCCCTTCCACTGTACCTTCTGGGACATAAAGTTTGTACTTCCCACTACAACTTCAGGGAAAAACATTTGGTTTCTTTCATCCATTTTGTTACCACTCTAAGGTATGGGATTTTGTATCATCCTCAATCAAGTTGATCTATTAAACCATTCCTTGGGTGTAATAACCCGATGTATGTGCCTGAAATTTGCATGAATGCAAGGTATCATTTTTCTTTTCCCAAAATGATCCCCTTTTACACTTGGGTTAACATTGCTCGTCATTTATAGAGATGGTATCACTGAAGAAATGTCTTATCCAATAAAAATATGAAGAGATAATCATCTTTCAATATTTCCAACCCTTAAACTTGGTGAGTTCTAAACAATAGTATGTTTCAGATTCTCATATTATTTGGAAGCTTCTAGAGTAATATGCGAAACTCCTTTTATGAAAGTATTATTAGTCCATTAATCATTATTTCAATATAAAATGCTTGAAAAAGATCATAATAATGGACGTGAAAGAAATTAATCAGGAGCATAGCTCGAAACAAATAAGTTAATCAAATATAACCAAGGCAATAAAAAAAATGATTGGGGTGTATCTTGAAAAAGTAAAGTAATCAAAGATAAGAAATTCAAAATGGGTAAGATAGAAGCCAGGTGACCTAGATATCGTAGTACAAGCTTCCTGTACAAATTTCTTGAAGACAATTTTAAGCTCAATACGTGTTTAGAGGATCCGGAGTACTTTGTAAATGCCCCAAGACATAGCATACTTCCTCATTATTAATTCAGGACATAGCAAGACTACCACATGCCCTATATTTGATCAAAATTTGAGCCGTTTTTTTAGGTTTTCGACTCAAAACCCCTTTGGTCTCAAAGCGCCCTTTGCGGGTTTTCGCCTTTGCCTCTCCTCTCTTTTTTTTGAATTTGAATTTGAGTTTGAACTCAAGGTGCCCTTTGCGGGTTTTCACCTTGGCTTTTTCCTTTCCAGGTAAAATACTTCTTGATTACACTTGAATTCACCGATTTGGAAAGTCTTTGGTATCTATCTCGGTCAATATCAACGTTCCTCTAGAGTAGACCCTTTTTTACTACATAAGGTCCTTCCCAGTTTGGCATATGAAATCCTTTTGTATAAGGAAGATCCTTTTCAACACAAGGTCCCCATCATGAAATTCCCTTGGGCGGACCATTTTCGATATAAATCAGCATCATTCATTTTGGTATTTTTGACTATGATAAATACTTTTAAACCCTTTTCTTCAGCCAAGTTCATTAGAAACATTCTATTTTATCCAATTCTTGACTCAATCAAAGCTTGGAGTAAAGGAATCTCAATTTTCATGGACAAAAACACTTCTATTCCATAAACCAATGGGAAAAGTGTTGCCCCAGCGAAAGTCCTGGTCCACATTTGATAAGCATAGAGAGTAAATGATAGCTTCTTATGCCAATCTTTACAAGTCTTGGTCACCTTTCATATTTTTTGTTTTTTTTTGTATTTTTCTTTTGACAACCTTTGCTGCACTGTGATATGTTGCCTGATCTTTGAGCAAACTGTAATCTTTGACATTGTACAGTTATGCATTATTAAAAAAGATCCTTTCTGGCATTCTTTACTGGCATCTGATCTTTTCCTTTATTCTTTTTTTTATGACTGCGACTTTGCAATATTGGCATATGAAGCAACATTCACCCTCTTAGTGAAGTAATCAATGACCACAAAGATAATTCAATGTCAACTGGAAGCTTTTGACGAGATCGGCCCCATAACATCCATGCCACACATATAGAAGAGTCTGTGAAGAAGATGGAAGAGTCACATAAATCTCGTCTTCTTCAATTTAGTATTTGTGGTATAAGTAATGCAATCCCTTTCCATGGTAGACCAACAGTGCCCAAACCTCATGATTAGCTTGACTATTGTAAAACCACTAGCATGTGTCCTTCTGATATCCTTATGGACCTCTTTTAAGATTTCAATATACCAGCCTCTCAGTAGTCCAGGCATGTCCTGATATGATCGTGCAAAATCATCTTTGAATTCTTGAAAATAACTCAATGATGTCTTGCCTTATTTCTGTGGTGAGCTGGGCTTTGATCTTCACCCCTTTCCTAGGCTCGCAATGTTCATTAACCTATGTAAGGTAGGATCTATTTTTCATCATGTTCTACCATCCTTAACAAATCAGAAGATAGGTCGCAATCTCTGTCATTTTCAAAATCTTGAGATCCCTCTAGACACATATCTCACTCGAAAGGAGACTTTGAGTCAATAACAATGTTGCTCACATCGTTGATATCTGGAAACCTATTGTAGGTTCGAAAGAAGATTCTAAAGAATAAATGATTCAAAGAATGATTATGAAGAGTACTTAAAAGAAAGTCCAAAGAAGAAACAAAAGAAAAGAAAAGAAAAACTAAGAACAATTGTTTGTACAATATGAAATGGAAAAAATAAAAAATATTTGCTCAAAAAGATGCATTTTATTGAAATAAAAATTATAGACACAAGCCTATTTCACAAAAGGGTTCTTATTGCCTCTAGGCTTAAGGCAACAAGCGTGTTTTGAATATTACTCTAGATTAACTCTAAAAATACATGGATTTCTTCCACAGTCCCATTATTCAAAACACTCCCAAGTATGTAAGGGCTTGGAAATTTTTATTCCCCGGTTCTCTCTTCGAATATGTTGTTAATGCTTAGATTCCCCAACATTCCCATCGGGTCTTTTGATCTCCTCAATTTATTATCCATCAAGCCTTGCACTAGGGCCCTGAGCTCGATGCATTCTTAGATCCCTTGCCCCTATCTATCATGGAACTCACAATGTTTTACCCCTTTAATGGAAATGTTAGGTAACGAATTTTCTGAACCAGAGGAATCATCGAATTTTATGACACCCAATTTGATGAGTCTTTTGATTATCTTTTTAAAAGCTACGTAGTTTTCGATCGAATGCCCTGTGGTTCCTCCGTGGTATTCACATTGGGCATTTACGTGGTACCATTTGGGGTATGGGGGCCATAATGGTTTTATATAAAAAGGGGATACAACATGTGTGTCAAACAAAATTTGGTACAACTCCCTACACGTGATTGGAATGGGTGCGAACTGAGGTTTTTTTGAGTTCGGTCTTGGATTGGGTTCTTGCCTTGGGGAGACCTGATGACTGGTAGTTACCATCCTTGGTCGGCTTACTGTAATCGGCTCCAAATGGCTCGTATTATACCTACTCGTACCATTCACTTCCTTTTTCTTCAGGGCCTTTAAAGTCCACTCTCCCCTTTTCCTTGTTTCTGCCAGAACAACCGGTTTGGCTCGATCATCCTCCAGGTTAAAATTTGAGCCTATTGGGAAGTTCAACAGGGTCGAGGTATCAGTTTGACATTGGGGTCCGATAATGACGGGTACCCCAATCAAATGCGTGTTTGGTTGGGTCGAGACACTTATTAAGGAAAAACTGGGGAATAAATGATGTCTTCATCATCATCCCCACTGTTGACCACTGGGCCACTCCTTTTTTCAAGTCCTTCGGCTAGTAACTGAGTTAACTGGCCCATCATATCTAGTTCCTATATTTCTTGTTGAATTTTGGTCAATTGCTCCTGCATCTATATTTGCATTTGCTCTATTCTTTCCAACCTTGGATCCATGGCTTCCATTTTCTTTTGAGTGTAGTATTGATGTTCCAGGGTAACTATAATACGATCTCTAGTTAATATGATTCTTTTATGACATTTAATACATATGATGCTATGTAATGTAAAAGAATGAAAAGAGAGGCATTGATTCTGAATTCAATTTCATTAAAAAAACTTTACTAGAAAATAAATTTCTTTACACTAGATTACATATGTGGCTTTGTCCTCATAGTCCAGGTGAAGACACCAATCCTTTTCTTCGTATCCGGATGTTATGGTCGTGTCCTATGAACTTTCCCAATAAATGCCTATTCTAGCTCCTTGTTGCTTGATATTGGTCGTGACTCTTCACTCACTTATTCCCATAAAGCTCGTTAACCTCTTCAAGAAAGCCAAGACGTGGTGATTCTCGAATAGTCTTTGTCAGCTTGAATCTTTAGGCAATAAAATCTTGTATTCCTTCATGGTCTATCAGTCTTCTCTCGTTGTGTTTACTTGGACCATATTCGGACGACCGTATTATAATCCACTTTATCAAAAAATCCATTTTCTCATGACAAATTATTCTATTTAGCAATCGAATTTGAACCAACACCTTTTTTCTATGATGTGAATGCAATGCAATCAAAACAAAAGAGAACACGTTAGCACAAGAGAAATAACTAACAAAATAGGGCACCTATCTGGGTGACCACTAGGGTTTGGCATAGTTCTACCTAGGGTAAGCCCTTAGGTTTTCTACATGTGATTTAGCTCTAAAGTTGAGGTACCTAAACTAGTATTCCTCGATCCTCACCCATTATAGGCTCATATGGACCGAGTTCAGTTCAGATGAATACATTTCCTTATAGCTGCAGGAGATGAAAATCTCACGAAGATATAGGTACGGATGTATTCAGAAAGCAATTCACTATCCTGCACAGAGGTGAAAACCTCACAAAGGAGTATCTTCTCACTCCCACTTAAAAGGGTGTGACCACAATGGTCATGCAATGCAATCCAGAGATATTTTATAAAATTAGAACCACATGCAATAAAAAGGATCATAGTTTTTCAAATCAGATTTTTAAATTTGGACAAAAGGATAGGAAATAATCAATTTTAAGGCTTGACTCTCTTATTGTCCCGAGTGGATTTGCTAAGATGTCGAAACCATTTTTAAGGTTGGTTAAAAAATAGGGGTCGACTTTAAAAAAACAAAAAGGGAGTCGCCACCAATCCCTTTTGACTTAGGTGTGATTGGATCACCTTATAAAACATTTTATTTCAAAACATTGATTTTGGTCCATGAAATATAAGAAAATGGGTTTGGGATTCGGTTACGTACGAGGAAGGGTTAGCGCCCTCATAACGCCCAAAATTTGGTACCTAATTGATAATCTCATGTCCTAATGTCAAAATTTTGAAAAATTTAAAAAGAATACGATCCTTCTATTTGAAAGAAAACCAAGACTTACCTATCTCAAAGAAATAAAATGCTATACCCAATAAGTTAGGATGTAACATCTCATGATCTCGAAACTAGGCTTGTCTTTATTTAAAAAATTTCTTACCTCGAGACACAACATATCATATCCAATAAGTTAGGGTTCAATGTTTTGGATCCCTAAGAATAAGTTTTAATTTGAAATTTATAGGTTTAAGAAAAGGATACTTGACATCTTAAGTTCCATGAGAAAAATTAAAACCTAGTAAGTTAGGGTATAATTTCTCTCGAAGTCCCCAAATATCATATGTCGCTGTTTTTTAAAAAATTTGAATAAAATGCATCAATTCAAAAAGTGTTTTTACAAAACAATGGTTTGAGTAAAATGTGGCATGTATATATTACAAAACATCAATTCCAAATAACAATTCTTCACTATTACAAATCATATTAAAAATTATAGACAATTAACGAAGGACTAATGTGACATTGTAAATGATATATATAATAAAAGGACTATGCTAAAACAATATTAAGCAAATAAAAGAACATAATAAACGAATATAAGATATAAAATAAGCAACAACAATTAAGAATCTATATGAAACATAATAATTCGAGAAATGAATATTAAATTCTATAAACAAAATCAAATATGAGAAGTAAATCAATAATATATTTAAACACCTAATTATAACAAAATAAAAAATAAAAAAATGATAATTTTTAAAACAATTAATATGTACAAACAATATATTTTAAATGAATAATATAAAACTTAGAGCGATATAAAAAAAAATAGGGATACTTATAATAATTTTAATAATTTAATACATATAAATGATAATATATAATAAAATGATTAATAAATAGCATATAATAATTTCAAATAAAGATATATAAAGATTACATATATAATATAAACAATATGTTATACTATATAAATAAATTTTATACAAAATAAAATTTAAAAAAATAATATATGATATAATATAATACTAGATAATATACAAATTTTAAAAATATATAATATAATAACTAATAAATAAATTATAAAATAATATGTATTTAAGAAAAACAATACACTAAAACTTTATACTATTAATGAATTAATATATATATATATATATATAGTAAAAAATAACATAGAATTTTTAATATGATAAAACAATTTAAAATAATGTTAAAATAATTTAAAAATAAAATAAAAAGGTTTTAAAAATAAACAAAGAAATAGGGATTAAATAGAAATAAAAATAAATGTAAAAGGACTAAATTAAAACACGCGTCACTCTGTAGGGACTTATTAGGCAATTGTTCCATATCTCCTAAACGACGTCGTTTTATTATCAGCCCTTTAATAGCCCGAGGGACTAAATTGAAAAGAAATACAGATCTCAGGGCTAATTTAAAAATAAAAAGAAATTCAATTAGGATGAAGTTATAACTAATAAAATCGTGGAGGGACTAAAATGGAAAATTACCCTTTTTATAAAAACACGCGGATCCTCCCTGGGTTTTCGGGTCAACACGCGGATCTAGCATTAAAACGGTGTCTTTTTGGTCATTAACTGACCACACTAAAACGACGTTGTTTCTTTGGCCTATATAAAATAGTTTTCAGAGAAAAATCATTTAAACCCCGTTTTAAAAAAAAACTTAAAAATTCTCTCAAAAGTCCTCCCCTCCTCTATCCGGAGTCTGTTCATCGGACTCGTGGGCCACCGCCTCACGCGCCACATGCGTCACCGCAATCGACGGCTGGAGAGTCAAATCTCTCTATTTTGAAGGTAGGTTTCTTACCCTTTTTATTTTAATACTGTTTTGTATATAACATGCATGGATCAAAGAAAAAAAAAAAATAACACGAAATAAAAGAATGAAAATCACCTCTATAAATAGGTTTTCGTATTTTATTTCTCTGTATTTTTTGTGAATATTACGTATTCTTTCTTCTGTGTCTTTACAGATTATGTTGGGTTATTTATAACCCAAAAATAAAATTGGAAAATGAATATAAAGTCATAATCTGCTGCTAATGTCCATATTTGCTGTGTTCTTCTTTCCCTCTTTGCAGGTAAATAGCAAGAAGCCCAACGTCGAGTGATTCGCGAGCTGATTACGGCGCGATCAAGGCTGATGTTGGGGCTATTATGGGTGCTTGTGGCGCAGAGAAACCTAAGGTTTCCTGCGTCCGCAAGCTATTTGGGCCACTGGGCTTAGGTTTAGGTTGGGTTAGGGTTTAGTTTTAAGTCTGGATCTTATGGTGTAATTGGGCTCGGGTGTAATTTGGGTTGTCTATTTTTAGTGTTTTGTAATTCGGGCCATGAGGTGCATTTTGGGCCTTTGTAACCTGGACTGTAAAAATGGACATTTGGTATTTTTATTTATTATTTATTTTGGTTTTTTTCTGAATGGAATGGGCTCGGGCAAAGTGGGATAATTATAGCTGCTTAAGGGAATTCCTTTTGTCTGGACTGATAAGCAACAAGAAAGCTTGGAGAAGCTCAAATCTGTTCTGACTCAAGCTCCTATTCTGATATAGTCGAGCCTGGTAGAGACTTCGTGGTATACAGTGATGCGTCGCATGTAGGTCTGGGTTGCGTTCTGATGTAGGATGGTAAAGTGGTAGCTTATACATCTCATCAGCTCAAGATGTATGAGGCTAACTATCTGACGTATGATTTGGAGTTGGCAGCGATAGTCTTCGCTCTAAAAATCTGGAGGCACTACCTGTACGATGAAAAGTGTACCATCTACACCGATCATAAAAGTCTCAAATATCTCCTCACTCAGAAGGAGTTAAACCTTAGGCAGTTCAGATGGGTTGAACTGCTTAAGGATTATGACTGCACCATCGAGTACCATCCGGTAAGGCCAATATGGTGGCAGATGCTTTGAGCCGTAGGGCTATGACCGATCTGAGATCGATGTTCGCTCGACTCAGTTTATATGATGATGGGAGTCTGTTAGTAGAACTTCAGGTTAGGCCTACATGGATTGATCAAATCAGAGGTAAACAGATGGGGGATAAGTCGCTTGAGTTACAGTTCCGTCAGATTGAGAATAGGGATACTACTAATTTAGAGATTAACAGTGATGGGGTACTTTGTTTCCGCTGTCAGATCTGTGTACCGAGTGATGAGGATTTAAGACAATCAATTATGAGGAAGCGCATGGTAGCCCTTACGCTATGCATCCCAGTGAGAATAAAATGTATTGAGATCTAAGAGAGTTATACTGGTGGCCAAGGTTGAAGCATGAGGTTATTGACTTCGTTGCTCACTGTTTGACTTGTCAGCAGGTTAAGGCTGAGCATGAGTTGCCTTCGGGGTTGCTGCACCATCGGTAAAGATTTCGATGTGGAAATGGGAATGAGTAACGATGGACTTCGTTAGTGGGTTACCTTTAACACCTACTAAGAAGGATTCTGTTTGGGTCATCGTGGATCAATTGACCAAGTCTGCTCATTTCATTCCGACCAGGACAAACTTTTCTCTCTAGAAATTGGCTAAACTATATATGTCTGAAATAGTGAGACTACATGAGGTTTCTGTCTCGATCATCTTGGATAGGGATCCTCGTTTCACGTCTCAGTTTTGGAAGAAATTGCATGAGGCTCTGCATTCAAGGTTGGACTTTAGTAATGCTTTCTATCCTCAGACAAATGGTTAGTCGAAGAGGGTGATTCAAGTACTGGAGGATATGTTGGGAAGTTGTGTTATAGATTTCGAGATAGTTGGGAGGAGTATTTGCCATTGGCAGAGTTTGCCTACAACAATAGCTATCAGTCTAGCATTCAGATGGCACCTTACGAGGCCCTGTATGTTCAAAAGTGTCGTATTCCCTTGTGTTGGACTGAGTTGGGTGTGCGACGTGTTCTGGGTCCAGAGTTGGTGTCTAAAACTGAAGTTAAAGTCCGATTGATTTGGGATCAACTGAAAGCTACATCAGATAGGCAGAAGTCTTATGCTGATATGAAGAGAAAGGATATTGAGTATTTTGTGGGGGACTTAGTTTTTCTCAAGGTCTCGCCATAGAAGAAGGTCTTGAGGTTCGATCGCAAGGGTAAGCTGAGCCCTCGATTTATTAGGCCATACCATATTTTGAAATGAGTGGGGCTAGTCGCATATCAGTTAGAGCTTCCTCCGGTTGAATCACATCCATGATGTGTTCCACATCTCAATGTGAAGACACTATCGCTCTGATCCCACGTATGTTTTTCCCACTAAGGACATTGAGGTTAGACCAGACCTGACGTTTGAAGAAGAGCGGTCCAGATTCTGGATCGCGACATTAAAGTTATGCGAAGGAAGTCTATCCTCTTAGTGAAAGTGCTGTGGTGGAATCATAGCACTGAAGAGGCCACTTGGGAGCAGGAGGTTTCGATGCGTCAGCAGTATCCTCACCTTTTCTGACCAAGGTAAAATTTTGAGGATGAAATTTTCTTATAGGGGTAGAGTTGTAATGCCCCAATTTTCTTATTACGGCTTTTGTAATTTTGTGACACAACTCTGTATCTGCTTCAGCGGTTAAGTGATCTGAGAGTGTCTGAGAAGTCTTAGGTTCAAGCCTTGGCTTGAACAGAATTTTATGTTTTAAATGAAAAAAGCCTTACATTGTCCAGTAAGCTTAAGTTTTAGTATTAGTAAGATTATAGCAGAATGGGTTTGCTATTCTGGTGGTTAAGTGGTGTGAGGGGTGTGTTAAAGGTCTTATGTTCGATTCTCAGGGACGACAAGGGATTTTTTTTTTGTAGCAAAATTCGGCTAGAGTTTGTGTTCTACCGAAAATCTGAGTAGTGGGGAGTTAGTGGAGAGAATTAAGGGAAAAAGATTGGGGGTTAACTGTTTCTATTCAGTATTGCTTCCTCTGTGTGAAAATTTGGCTAGCCCTTTTCCTCTTCCTCCCTTTTTGCTGCCGCTTTCCCCTTCCATTATCTCTTTTGCTACCAATATTCTACTTCTTCCCCCTCTTATTTCGATTCTTCTTTCTTCTAATCATGTCTGTTATCCATAGTCAGGACACGTGTTCGGTAAGTGGTTTTCTTTAGTTTTAGCGTTATTTCTGATTAAACGATTAAGAGAGGAATCGTTTAACTCACGTTTAGGTACTGCTCAAAGGCCTTAATTTGGTTCTCGTGTTACAAAAACACTACCTCTTGCTCGAAGGTAAGTTTGGTCGCTCGTTGGATGAGCGTTCCATTTCGGGTTTAGTTTGATTCGATCGTTTAAAGGATTAGCTGAATAAAACATTGTTCAAATATAGATTATGATGTGTTCGAGGTTCGGTTCGGCATCAAACCGTAATAGGTGTATACCCAAAATGAAAAAAATGAAGTTTCAGCGAAAGCTAAAACCTCACTGTCGATGCCATACGGGTGTGTGGTTGCCCGTGTGGTAGGTCGTGTGCAAGGCTGTGAGCCACAACACGGCCGTGTGATCAACGAGCCAGTTGTGCACGGGTGACATGACCGTGTGATGATCGAGTGAGGCCGTGTGCGAGACACAGGCTCGATGAATTGGGTTCTGTAAGGTTGCACGGGTCACCCAAGTCGACTGTGGACCTACTGAAAGGTCGGTAGGCACTACCTAGACCCATAGTTATGTAATTGGATTATGTGAAATCTGTACTAAGCATGTTATACTTAGCATTATACTGATTTGAATGTATGAACTGTTATCTACATTATAGTATGGCATCCAGTGTATATTGCATTGCATCGGGGTGGGTTGATGATTTACTGGAGGAAGTGTCTGAAAGGCTCTTAAGCCTGATATCTGGCAGCTCAGCTGCAAGTATCTGATTATGTATAGCATTTCAGTACAGGATGGTGTGTAGGGATGGGTGGGTTAATTTTATCCCTACATGGTGTGTAGGGTTGGACGGAGTTGGTGTGTAGAGGCTGGTGGGTAGGATTTTGTTGTTTTGCTCTGTTCTACATATTATATTTGAGATGGGCTAAGGCCCTAGAATATATCTGATTCTGTATCTGAGTAGGCTAATGTCCATACCGATTTTGTAATGGGCTCAGACCCAAACTGTGAATTTACGACTAGTTTCTGATATTATGTTGTGTGCATGTTTTCTGTGGGGATTACACACTAAGTTTGCGAAAACTCACCCATTTATGTTTTAATCTGTGTAGGAAATCCCCAACTTTAGATGAATTGGTGCAGTGGAGGACTTGACAGTGACCACTGCTTTTGCTTCATGATAGACTCACAGTTTTATTTTTATTTATGGTTTTAATTATATCTGGGAAAAGTTTTATGTAATTATAGCCTTTACAGATTTTTGTTTAAAATTGGGATTTGCGGCGTTTACAGTTTTACCGCTAGTAGTAGGAAAACTCGGGTTTTCAATAAAAACAAATGTTTTATCAAAATATATACAAATTCACAAACTATTATAAAAGCTTCCGTAAAGTATAACGTTTTGAAAATGGATAAGACTTGAAACAAACGACACGTTATTGAAGGTAGCATAAGATAACGAAAAATGGTTTTATCGTAACTATGTTTTCTAAAGCACTATTGATTAATTGTAATATGAACATATTTTAATCCCACATTTAGCATACTTTTGGATGATTTTTCCCTTTAATTATGGAAATAGGTGCTCCTAATCCTTTGTTTTCATGTTTTATACTTAGAAGAGCACTGAAGGATGAAAAGAATAAGAAACGGGCGAAAAACAGAGAAAATGGGCCAAAACATGAAATCCACATGGCTTGGGCCAGAGACCACACAGTCGTGCCTCTTAAGAAGAGTCGAACACGGCTGGACCCTGAAATACATAGCCATGCCTTCTCAACAGGTTCGACCAGGGCCTAAAATTGAATCACAAGGGCATGTGCCACGGGCGTGTCCCTGCCATAGAAAAGAAGAGTTTCATTTGGATTAGGGTACTTAGAGGTAAAGAAAGACATTTCGAAAGACTATATAAAGACCCTAGAGGCCAACCTTTAGGGGGCGGTTCAGCCAGGCCAAGGAGCCAAGCCAGAGGGGCTGAATTGTGGAATTCACTCAAAGAAAGCTAGTTGATTCATCTCAAGAAGCTAGGATCATACTCAAGATGGAAGAACTCTCATTCAATTCCTTCAGGGGATTTTTAGGGTTTTTCTTATGTTTTGTTTTATATTTTCTTCTGAGATGTTTTCTTTTACGATTATGAACTAAATCTTCAGATACCTAAGGGGGACGAAACCTAAGACGAATCTTGTTATTGTTTTCTGAGCTGTTTGATAAATACTTGATTTGTTCTTAATTATGTGTTCATAATTCTTGTTTTGATATTTTGGGATATTGATTCAAGTATTGATGTGCTTAGGTAGTGGAGCAAAAGTCCCTGTTTATGAGTAGATCTAGCATAGTTAAGCGGAGTTGATCACAACCCTAGAAATAGGATACAAAAATCTGCCGATTAGGGTCAAACCTAATATGGGAGTCCATAGATCGAGCTAATGCAATTCTAGGGGTTTTAATTAGAAATAAATTTCAATTAATCAACCTAGGGTTAGATGTTAGTAGCCTCAAAAGAGATATTAATATAAATTAGGGAATCCTACGGATCAAGTCAAGTGAATAAATCATCTGGTTCAAAGTTAGATCACAAGTGACGTCTAGGTGGATTCTTCCTCGGGTATTGTCTTAATCAATTGGTTTTCCCACAAGTATTTCCCCAATTCATTCTCTTTGTCTTTGCATCTTTAGCTTAGTTGTTAGTTAATTTTAGATTAGATAAACAAATCCCTTAATTCTTAGGCTAGATAATAAGAAGAAAGTTAGTATTAGTACTTTTAGTTCCTTTGGGTTTGACAATCCAGTCTTGCCACTAAACTATACTATTATTCGGTAGGTGCGCTTTCCTCCATCATTGTCATAGTTAGTTTCAAGATCAATTATTCTTTTTATAAATTTTTAAGACTTTGACACACGATCAAGTTTTTGGCGCCTTTGCCGGGGAACTGAAATATTAAGAACGCTCAATTTTTATTACTTTAGCCATATTTTTATTTTTATTTATCTTTGCAATTAATCTTTATTTTTACTTTTCTAATTTTTTTTCTTTTTCTCTTTTCCTAGTAGGTACCTCTAGTTTATGACTATAAGGAACCCGACAGGACCACTACTTTATGACAGTGATATTGAAGGAACCATACACAGAAATAGTAGAAAAGTAAGGCGAGGCTTAAGTTACATACAAGAAGAGCAAGAGGACGAAACTAATACCACCAAAGGGATGGCTGAGAATAATCCGCTACCTCAGGAGGTGGCCGATCATCATGCTTCTCGAACTATGTATGATTATGCTAAACCTAATTTAATAGGAGTCGAATCAAGTATTGTTATGAAACACCTCAAACCCGGCCCACAAGTCCTGACCGGATCTGGCATGCTCCTTGAGTAAAACAATTCAAAACTTATTTGTTACTTTGGAAAATTTGGGTGGTTTGATTTGTGTTGAGTACAAATTGAAAACGGGGTTATCTTTGCAGTCTCGATTTTATTAAAACATTATTTTTATTTGTACTTGAAATCAATAAGTAAAAAGTATTGTCGGGTTTTTAGAGTTTAACAGTAATTTGAGAAAAAACGTTTGTGCTTAGGTGTCAAAAACATTTAAGATTTATTTTAATGAAAAGTATTTAATCTTGATTTAACAATAATCGTATCATAATAAACCGAATAAAATGCATACTTAAAATGTTAATAATAATGGCCATATTACATAATAGCAAAACCGAAATAAATCCAAAACTTAAATGATAAAAACCAATAAAAATAAAATAACTCTGAGCTGAGCATGGCCACTACTAAGCTCCCATCGGCCGGTCCATTCCTAAGTGTTACCTGAAAAGATATCCCACAACGGGGTGAGTCAACAGACTCAATGTGTAACAATCAACACAAACTCTCAATCAATTTAGGCATGTCAAATCATACATATAAAACATATAAAAACAATTATGCAATCCTAAACCCAAACCTAGATAACCATCCTCTACACATCACCCGTACCTGCCATCACACCGTGGGGATTACTAAATCAACCCTCCATCCACTACACACCATCGAAGGCAGTCGTTGCAGTCGACTTGCACATCACCCTTATAAATTGTGGTATAGCCACCAGATAACATTTTGTGACATAAGTCACCACATTCAGATTATGTGACATGAGTTACCAGATATTGTGGTAAAAACCACCAAATCACTTCCCTTTTTCATAATCACCCATATGCCCCATGAGTCATACAAATCATACAAATGTCATGCCACATGCCTTATTCATAATCGTAACCAATTCTCATATATGTCACGTTCATAGTTTATAATACTACTAGCAGATCTTTAGAGAATAACGTACCTGAATATGTTGTACCATTGAATGGTACCTTTAGCCACATTTTTCAAATTCTTATGAACACATATAATACAACAATACCATAAATCTATCAAGAGTTAGTGTGGGGCTACACACCTGGTTACTAACGTGTTTTCCGAATCCCAAAAATCTACCGAAATAGAGTGTAAACTTCCCTAAAAATCAAAGTCAGAATTCGGCCAACATTAATCACTAAATATGGCCTTGGCCGAATGTTCATAGTCCCTTACCTTGTGGGTCTAAATCCTGAAATCATCACTTGTCTTATGGAGATGTCGAGATACCTACAAGCCTTGTTAGATCCGATTCTAACACTTTATGAACATCATAAATGGCCTGTGGCCTAATATTACACTTTACTTACCTTAGTCAACCAAATCCCGAATGGTCTCCTCTAGAAGTCGGCTACAATAGAAATCTTGAAAGATCCTTCATAGTTTCGCCCAAAGAATATTAATGGGATTAGTTTCTAGATTTTTCAACTAAAAGAAAGAAAGGATTGCAAATCGACTATCATTTGTTCTTACCTTTAATATTGAAATCGACTGCACTACCACTTGACACCACTGAGATATTCAGCTATGTAGACTAGATAGTGATCAAATCGGCTTTAATAGGGTAGAGGGGCAATCAATTATGGCCACCAAAACAAAGGATTCATTTTGGGGTTTAATGACTAATCGGCTAGGGTTACTTTGAGTATCCAAATTTTAAGACTTGGGACAAATAAGAGAGAATGAGGCACCTTGAGATTCAACTATTAGGGAATAGGTATGGATTTGGGGTAGAAGGAAAGAAAAAAGAATAGGAGAAGAGAAGAATTTCGGCAAAGGCATTCTTGAAAAGAAAAGAAAGAAAAATGGCCTCCTTTCCTCCTTTTGGTAGAAAATAACACCAAGGGAGTCCCTAGGCCACCAACTCTCTTCCTCTCTCCTTTATCCCTTGATTCACTCCTCCTTAGTCGAATCCTCAACTCTCCAACCCCATCTATACCTCCTCCTTCTAGAGTCCACATGTCGTCCACTACCTCCTCTCCTTGCTGCAAAATAAAACTCCAAAAGTGCTCTCCTTGCAACTCGAACCTAAGCCCTCCTTGCACTTCCAGTGGCGTCACTTCCTAGGGCTTTAAGTGGTGCCTCCTTGCCACTTTAACAAGCCCATTCTTATGTCCAATTCCCTCTACATATTTTCTTAAGGCCTAACAAGCTTAGCTCCCCCTTTAATACTTAAAATCCAATATTTTCTAAGGCATTTACCTATACTTTGAAGTTCTCAAAAATTCATATAACACATTCAAACACACATAGGCATGCTACTTCATACAATTTAGCAATTATGCACAAGCCCTAATTCCCAGATATTACAGTTCTACCCCCTTAAAATAATTTTGACCTCAAAATTACGTGGATAGAATAGGTGGGGTATTCTGTCGATTGCTTCTTCCGGCTCCCAAGAAGCTTCCTCAATCCATGATTAGGCCATAGCACTTTAACTAGAGGGACCGATTTCCTCAGTAACACTTTCACATCTCACTCCAAGATCTGAATTGGCTCCTCCTTGTAGGACAAATCGGCCTTAGCTCCACCTCTTCAACCGAACTACATGAGATGGATCCGATCAAGACGACGTAGCATATAAACATGGAATACATTGTGCATCTGCCGCAATTCAAGGCAACTCCAACCGGTAGGCCACTGGTCTAACTCGCTTTAATATCCGATAAGGTCCTATAAACCTGGGAGTTAACTTTCCTTTGCAACCAAATCTCAATACCTTCTTCCACGGTGAAACTTTACGAAACACCAAATCTCCCACAGCAAACTCAATCTCCTTTTGCTTAAGATCTGCGTATGACTTTTGCCTGTTAGAAGCCTCCTTCAACCGTGTCTGAATTACCTTAACCTTTTCCTCTGATTCTGCCACAATTTTCAGACCCAAAATCTAACGTTCTCCCAATTCTGTCCAACATGTGGAAGTGCGACACTTCCGTCCATACAGTGCTTCATACGGTGCCATCTGAATACTTGCCTGATAGCTGTTATTGTATGCAAATTCTGCTAAAGGCAAAAACTCTTCCCAACTCCTCTCAAGTCTAATACACGCCCTCAAAGATATCCTCTAACACTTGGATCACTCGCTCAGACTGGCCGTCTGATTGCGGGTGAAATGCCGTACTAAAGTCTAATCTAGTGCCCAAAGCTTGATATAGTGCCTTTCAAAACTAAGACATAAACCTTGGATCCCTATCCACGATAATCGACATCGGCACTCTGTACAGCCTTACAATTTTTGCAACATACAACCTTGCCAATTTTTGTAGGAAATAGTCAACCCGCACGGGAATGAAATGCGCGGACTTTGTCAATCGATCCACTATCACCCATACCGAGTCCTTCTTAGTAGGCGTGAGGGAAGCCCACTAACGAAGTCCATGGTGATTCTCTCCGCTTCCATCGTGGAATCAGACACGAAGCAACCCCGACGAAACTTGGTGTTCAAATTTAACTTGTCGACACGTTAAGCACTTCCCTACAAATTCGGTAACTTCTCGCTTAAAACCAGGCCACCAAAACTGTTCCCTTAGATCTTGTACAACTTATTACCTCCAGGATGCATAGCATAGGGGATACTATGCGATTCATGAAGAATTCTCTGCCGTAACTCCTCGTTCTTGACAGATACGACCTTACCCTTGAAACACAATACTCCATCGCCATTAATACCATAGTCCTTCAACTCCCCACTCTGCACTTGTTGTAGCTTAGCACTTAGATCATCATCCGCCAACTGACTCTCTTTCACCTCATTCAACCACGTCGGCTTAACTTGCAACTCTGCTAACAAACTTCCATCGTCATACAAGCTAAGATGTGCAAACATTGCCCTCAGATCCGACACTACTTTCCGGCTTAGGGCATCTGCCACCACATTCGCCTTGCCCGGGTGATACTCTATAGAACAATCATAATCCTTCAATAGTTCCACCCACCTTCACGGTCTCAGGTTCAGCTCTTTCTGAGTCAGCAAATACTTCAGACTCTTGTGGTCCGTGTAGATCACTGACTTTTCTCTATATAAGTAGTGCCTCCACACTTTAAGAGCAAAGACCACTACTGCCAATTCCAAATCATGCGTCGGTAGTTAACCTCATGTGGTCTTAATTATCAAGACGCATAAGCAACTACCTTCCCGCCTTGCATAAGAACACCTCCCAACTCAGATGGGAAGCATCACAATATACCACAAAATCCTTCCCCGCCTCAGGCTGAATTAAAACCGGAGCTTCAGTCAAGACCCTCTTAAGTTTCTCAAAGCTCTCCTGTTGCTTATCAGTCCATATGAAAGGTACCTCCTTCCTTAGTAACTTTGTCAAAGGTGTTGCGATTGACGGGAACCCTTCTACGAACCTTTTATAATAGCCTGCCAATCCCGAGAAGCTACGAACCTCTGCCATAGACTTGGGTGGTTTCCAATCCAATATTTCCTCAATCTTCTGAGGATCCACCCTTATCCCTTCTGCAGACACCCTATGTCCTAAAAACGTAACTTCCTTCAGCCAAAATTCATACTTGCTGAACTTGGCATATAGCTTTTTCTCCCTTAACACTTGCAACACGACTCGGAGGTGCTCATCATGTTCTTCCTCAGACTTCGAATACACCAAAATATCATCTATGAACACAACAACGAACCGGTCCAGATAGGGTTGGAAAACCCGGTTTATCATGTCTATAAACGCGGCATTTGTCAATCCGAACGGCATTACCAAGAACTCATAATGCCCGTACCTTGTCCGAAAAGCTATCTTATGGATATCAGCCTCCTTCACCTTAAGCTGATGATATCCAGACCTTAGATCTATCTTCAAAATACTGCGGCCCTTAAGCTGATCGAACAAGTCGTCTATTCTTGGCAAAGGGTACTTGTTCTTGATGGTCAGCTTATTCAACTGATGATAATCTATGCACATGCGCATAGTTTCGTCCTTCTTCTTTACAAATAAGACTGGTGCTCCCCATGGAGACACACTGGGTCGGATAAACCCACGGTCAAGTAACTCTTGGATCTCAGCCTTGAGCTCAACCAACTCCTTTGGTGCTATTCTGTACAGGGCAATGGACATAGGAGCTATACCCGACAGCAAGTCAATTTCAAACTCCACTTCCCTATCCGGGGGTATTCCAGGTAATGCCTCCGAAAAAACATCCACAAATTCTCTTACTGTTCTAACTCCACTAACTCCCTCTTTCTTTGCATCTAACGCACTAATAAAGATCAAAAATGCCTCGCACCCTTTCCGAACCATCTTATTATCCTTTAAAGCAGAAACTATGTTAGACAAGTGGTTTCTTTTGTCCCCTATTATAACTACCGCCTTATCCTCCAGCGTCTTCTTAACTCTATTTGCTTAGTCAGCACAATCCAATACACCCCAATGTTCCATTAGCTACCCATACCAAGGATGAGATCAAATTCTCAAGGGTAATTCCATCAAATCAGTAAGAAATACCACTCCTCAAGCTCTAGAGGTACACTCCAAAATATCTTATTCACCACTACGCTTTAACCTAATGGGCTCACTACACCATCTCCCTATTAGGCATGCTTCGGAGGCTATGCCTAGTGTTTCAACTACTCTACATGCAATATAAGAGTGGGTAGAGCCAACATCAATTAGAGCAAAGTAAGGCTTGTCACCATAAGAAACGCATCTGAGGTTATGACGTCCGTCGCGCCACCATCTTCCCTCCGATGAACCGCATATACTGGACTCCAGTTTGCCTCGCCTCGTGTTACCAACACCTCGTCCTGTGTTCCGTCCTCTACTGTAACCATTACCTCGCCGGTGAACCACGACCTGCGTGGTGGCTCTTATCCTCCTCTTCTAGCTTTGATTAAAACCCCGACTTCTTGGTCACCCCTTCTATTCCCATAGATGGGTCCTTAATCATGTGGTCCTTGGACCCACACTTGAAACATCCTCCGTCTTCTTCCAACACTCCCCAAGTGCATCTTTCCACACCGGCCGCAAGTACTGCATCGTGTCCTCCAGTAGTAACCTGCTGACCGCATGGCCCATCACTTCTAGGCCTCTTTTACACATTCCCTGATGACCCTGATGATCTAAAGCCTCTCTTTTGCCTATTCTGGTTCAGATTCATCTCACTTGAGTCCTTAATCCTTCTGCTACCTTAGCTTTCTACACCAAAGACGATGAATTCTTGCTCTGCGTGGAGCTATCAACAACCTCGGGTCATCCTCACCGTCCTTAAATCGGACACATTGTTCATGCTCCGTTGACACAATACCTCGAGCATATCGGCTCAACCTTAGAAATTCTGCCTCGTATTCCGCTACAAACTTATTTCCCTGAACCAGCCTCAAAAACACCTTCCTCTACGCATCAACATAACTAGTTCTAATGTACTTCTTCTGATATGCCACCTTAAAATATTCCCAAGTAAGATCATCGTGGCAAGACTATCCAAAATCGTGAGCCACCACTAGTATGACTCATCACGGAGTAGGGACACTACCCCTTTTAGTTTCTCCTCGGCAGTCAGGTCCAAATCGTCCATAATTTGCTCTGTCGCCTCTAACCAATACTCAGCTGTATTGGGTGCCACACCAGATACTCCACGAAAAAACTCAGCTCCATTAGCTCGGAGTCGCTCAGGTACCGAATTTCGAGCTCCCATGCCTCCACCGCTCCAACCACCCTTTTCGAACTCGCAACATCGCTCAGGATATCGCATCATCCCCGCTTGATCCTCGATATTCCATACCAAGAGTGGCGGTGGTGGCATTTCATTTTTGGACCCTTGACTAGACCTAACAGGTTCCGACACAGTCATTCGACCTCTACCACGGCCATGCACATTACGACCATGTCCTCTAGAACTCATCCTTCCGAGTTGCGTTTATCTGATTAGAGAATTTTATAGATTAGTTTTTGTTCCACTGATTTATCGCAATGATCTTATGTTCAATAGTTCTAAGGAGTAGTTCTTTCGATTCCATACACATACAGCCTCAATTCATTCATTCAATCACATTCATGAACTTATGCTCATTACAAAAAAATATTGTAGTTGCCATTGTTTGTTATTTTCCACTACCTAGGGGTATTTCCGTAATTTTATTCTATAGGGGTATTGTGGTAATTTTCCAAATTAGGGTATTTGAAATTTTCACAAAATAGATTTTTTTTGGTATTTCTACAAAATTGAAATACTTGGTAAGAAAATTTTAAGGGTAAAATGGTAATTTTATACACTAGGGGTATTTTTGTAATTTTACAAGCTAGGGGCATTTGAGTAATTTTTGCAAAAGTTGGTTCCAGGTGATTTAACGAAATAAAGGTATTTTGAAAATTTTTTAATTGGAGGGTATTTCAAGAACTTTCCATTACGAGGGTGTTTTGGTCATTTGTACAAAGTTAAGGGTAATTTGGTCAATTTGCAAATCGTGGGTATTCGATCATTTTTTAAATCAAAGGTACTTTGGAATTTTATAATCATGGTTTGAATTTTGAGTTTCACAAAACAAGGTGACGGTCCCTTTGGGTTTTAATTATTGGGTTTAACTTTGTGTTTGAGTCCTCTTGGCTAAGGTGAACTCATCACTACGCACTGTGTAGGATTCGAGCGGAGAGGAGGTGAGTCACTAGGGCCTTAAATACCAATCTCCCCAATCCAATCCTAGACATGTGCACAACGGTTGCCACACCTTTAACTTGGTGACTCAGACATAGGTTTGTTTGGTCAGACTTTAGGTTTTATGTATCTTGGTGTTGAAGTAGGCTAACCTTAGGGTTTAATTCCTAATTTACTAATCTACGTCCTTATAAGTCCCACATACAAATCACAAAAGAGTTAGGAGCACTTACCTAGTGGACTTCGGGCCGGAGACTCAAGTCCCATGCCAAAAAACCTGCTCATTTCTTAGTAAAATTCAATTTTAAAAGAAAGAAAACATTTTGGGCCCAAAAAGCCCTCAAGGTTGAGTTTTGAACAGGGCTCTGATGCCAAACTGAAACACCCCAAACCCGGCCCATAAGTCCTAACCGGATCTGGCATGCTCCTTGAGTAAAACAATTCAAAACTTATTTGTTACTTTGGAAAATCTGGGTGGTTTGATTTGTGTTGAGTACAAATTAAAAACGGGGTTATCTTTGCAGTCTCAATTTTATTAAAACAATATTTTTATTTGTACTTGAAATCAATAAGTAAAAAGTATTGCCGGGTTTTTAGAGTTTAACAGTAATTTGAGAAAAAAACGTTTGTGCTTAGGTGTCAAAAACATTTAAGATTTATTTTAATGAAAAAGTATTTAATCTTGATTTAACAATAATCGTATCATAATAAACCGAATAAAATGCATACTTAAAACAGTTAATAAGAATGGCCATATTACATCATAGCAAAACCCTAAATAAATCCAAAACTTAAATGATAAAACCAATAAAATAAAATAACTCGAAATGAGCATGGCCACCACTAAGCTCGCATAATCCGGTCCATTATTGAGTATCACCTAAAAGATATCCCACAACGGGTGAGTCAACAGACTCAATGTGTAACAATCAACACAAACTCTCAATCAATTTAGGCATGTCAAATCATACATATAAAACATATAAAAACAATGATGCAATCTCAACCCAAACCTAGATAACCATCCTCTACACATCACCCGTACACCGCCATCACACCGTGGGATTAGTAAATCGACCCTCCATCCGCTACACACCATCGAAGGCAGTCGCTGCAGTCGACTTGCACATCGCCCTTATAAATTGTGGCATAGCCACTAGATAACATTTTGTGACATAAGTCACCACATTCAAATTATGTGACATGAGTCACCAGATATTGTGGTAAAAACCACCAGATCACTTCCCCTTTTCATAATCACCCATATGCCCCATGAGTCATACAAATCATGCAAATTTCATGCCACATGCCTTATTCATAATCGTAACCAATTCTCATATATGTCACATTTATAGTTTATAATACTACTAGCAGATCTTTAGAGAATAACGTACCTGAATATGTTGTACCATTGAATGGTACCTTTAGCCACAATTTTCAAATTCTTATGAACACATATAATACAACAATACCATAAATCTATCAAGAGTTAGTGTGGGGCTACACACCTGGTTACTAACGTGTTTTCCAAATCCCAAAAATCTACCGAAATAGAGTGTACACTTCCCTAAAATTCAAAATCAGAATTCAGCCAACATTAATCACTAAATATGGCCTTGGCCGAATGTTCATAGTCCCTTACCTTGTGGGTCTAAATCCCGAAATTATCACTTGTCTTATGGAGATGTCGAGATACCTACAAGCCTTATGTTAGATCCGATTCTAACACTTTATGAACATCATAAATGGCTCACGACCTAATATTACACTTTACTTACCTTAGTCAACCAAATCCCAATGGTCTCCCTAAAAGTCGGCTACAATAGAAATCCCAAAGATCCTTCATAGTTTCGACCAAAGAATATTAATGGGATTAGTTTCTAGATTTTTGGCTAAAAGAAAGAAAGGATTGCAAATCGAATAACATTTGTTCTTACCTTTACTATTGAAATCGACTGCATTACTGCTTGACACCATTGAGATATTCAGCTATGTAGACTAGATAGTGATCAAATCAGCTTTAATAGGGTAGAGGGGCAATCGGTTATGGCCACCAAAACAAAGGATTCATTTTTGGTGTTTAATGACTAATCGGCTAGGGGTTACTTTGAGTATCCGGCTTTTAAGACTTGGGACAAAGAAGAGAGAATGAGGGCACCTTGAGATTCGGCTATTAGGGAGTAGGTATGGATTTGGGGTAGAAGGAAAGAAAAAGAAGAATAGGAGAAGAGAAGAATTTCGGCAAAGGCACTCTTGAAAAGAAAAGAAAGAAAAAATGGCCTCCTTTCCTCCTTTTGGCCAAAAATAACACTAAAGGAGTCCCTAGGCCGGCCAACTCTCTTCCCTCTCTCCTTTATCCCTTGATCCACTCCTCGTTAGCCGAATCCTCAACTCTCTAACCCCATCTATACCTCCTCCTTCTAGAGTCCACATGCCATCCACTACCTCCCCTCCTTGCTGTAAAATAAAACTCCAAAACTGCTCTCCTTGCAACTCGAACCTAAGCCTTCCTTGCACTTCCTGTGGTGTCACTTCCTAGGGCTTTAAGTGGCGCCTCCTTGCCACTTTAACAAGCCCATTCTTATGTCCAATTCCCTCTACATATTTTCTTAAGGCCTAACAAGCTTAGCTCCCCCTTTAATACTTAAAATCCAATATTTTCTAAGGCATTTACCTACACTTTGAAGTTCTCAAAAATTCATATAACACATTCAAACACACATAGGCATGCTACTTCATACAATTTAGCAATTATGCACAAGCCCTAATTCCCGGATATTACATGTTAGGCCTACTATAGCCGCTAATAATTTTGAATTGAAACCTAACACTATACAAATGATTCAATAGTTTGTTCAATTTGATGGTTTGCAGGACGAAGACCCAAATACTCATTTAGCAAATTTTCTAGAATTCTGTGACACCTTCAAAATAAATGGCATTTTTGATGATGCCATTCATCTTCAGTTATTTCCCTTTTCATTAAGAAATAAAGCCAAACAGTGGTTGCATTCTCTTCCACAAGGGTCAATCACCACATGGGATCAAATGACCAAAAAATTTTTATTAAAATATTTTTTGCCGGCCAAAACGGCCAAATTAATGAATGATATCTTTTCTTTTGTGCAGATGGATTTAGAAAAATTATATGATGCATGGGAGAGATACAAAGATTTATTGAGAAGGTGCCCACACCATGGTTTACCCTTGTGGTTACAGGTCTAAACTTTTTACAACGGTGTGAATCCCTCAACCCGGTAGTTAATTGACTCAGTAGCCGGTGGAACACTGAATAACAAAACTCCTGAGGCAGCTTACGAATTTATAAAGGAGATGTTACTAAACAACTATCAGTGGCAAGTTACAAGGACAAGGCCAACTAAAATAGCCGGAGTTTTCAACCTTGACACAATCACCATGCTATCAAATCAAGTAGAGATGATGAATAAAAATATTGATGGTTTGTGTGGTTCTTTGCAGGTACATCCAATTATGCAATGTGACTCAAATCTAGGAGGTGTGGTAAATCTTGAGTACCCACCCTGCAATCCGGGCATGGAAATTGAACAAATAAACTATACGGGTAACAATTTTAGACCTCAAAATAACCCTTATAGTAATACTTATAATCCAAGATGGAGGAACCATCCCGTTTCTCATGGAGTGGTTAAGGTAATCAGAGACAACAACCCCCTCCAAATTTCCAACAATAGCCCTACCCATATGAAAAGAAGTCGAACCTTGAAGAGATGCTGACAAAATTTATAGCGGAGTCTGAAACTCATTTTCAAAACACAAAACAACACTTAAAAATCAACAAGCATCAATTAAAGGAATCGAGAACCAGTTAAGGTAACTCACTAAATTGATCTCTGAACAACCACAAGGTAGCTTGCCAAGTAACATGAAGACTAACCCAAAGGAGAAACTTCAAGCCATTACCGCTCAAGATAGTAAAGGATTAGTAGATTCTAAATCTGAGCCAAGGCAAGAACCTGTGGTAAGTGAAGCTAAGGTTGAGGTAAGCCAAGAAAATATAAAATTGGTAATTAAAGAATACCAACCTCGTATACCTTATCCCAATGCGATGAAGAAAGACAATACGGAGGATCAGTTTGGTAAGTTTCTTAAACTCTTAATAAATTACATATTAATTGATCGTGTCAAACAGTTGAGTTTTAATATTTATAAAAAGAATGATTGAACCTGTAGACTAATATGGCAACGATAGAGAAAAGTGCACCTATCAAACAGTAGTATAGTTTAGGCAAGAGTATCTTATCGAACCTAAAGGAATCTAAAAGTACTACTACTCACTTTCTTTCTATTATTTAGCCTGAAATATGGAGTGATTAGTTTATTAATCTAAAAACTAATGAAATACTTAAACTAAATGCAAAGACAAAAGAATGAAACTTTGGGAAAAGGCTGTGGAAAAACTCAGTTGATTTTAGACGATACCCTCAGGAAGAATCCACCTATGACTTCTCTTGTTATTTAACTTTTAATTCATATGACTTCTTTACTTAGCTTGATCCGTCAGACTCCCTAACCTATATTAAACCCTCTCTCCAGGTGAATAACGTCTAACCTTAGGTTAATTAGTGAAACTCTCGTTCTCTTATAATAACCCCCTAAGGAAGCAGTAAATTGATTAATGGACTCCCATATTAGGTTTCACCCTAATCCGGAAAAATCTCGTCACCCTATCTCTAGGCGTGCGATCAACTCTGCTTAATTATGTTAGATCTACTCTTAGGCAGGGTATATTCCTCCTCCACCTAAGCACATCAAATTAAATTAAGCAACATAATTAAGAACAAACTAAGTACTTATCATATAATTTAGAAATCAAATAACAAAATCCGTTATAGGTTTCATCCCTTCAGGTATCTGAAGGGTTTACTTCATAACAAAATAAGAAAACATCTCAAGAGAAAAGAGAAAACAAAACATAAGAAATCCCTAAAACCCCCTGAAGGAATTGAAGAGGAGATCCTCTATCTTGAGTAGAACTCTGGCTTCTTGAGATGGATCAATTGGCTATCTTCGAGTAATTCCCTGAATAAAAGCTCTAGCAGAAAACTCTGCCCAAAAACTCCCTTATTTTGGCTTCTGTCGAACTCCTCTAGAACGACTACCTTGGGTTGTTTAGATAGGCTCCTTAGATGTTTTACTTCGCTCCTAAGTACCTCTTTCAAGTAGAATTACTATTAATGTGTTTAAGTGGACTTAGGAGTATGTTTCTTTGGTTTCAAGCATCTAAATTTGAGTGAAATTGCTCATTCCCATAGCAGGGACACGACCATGGCACACGCCGATGTAAGTTGACTTCAGGCTGTGTGTTAATTCTGTCGATTGAGGCATGGCCGTGGCACGACCGTGTAAGTCAGGATTTAGGCCGTGCTTCAGGTCTGTCGATTGGGACATGGCCATGCAAATCGTGCTTGGGGCGTGTCTTTGAATGATTGGCAAGGAACAGCCGTGTGACTTGAAGTCCAGGCCGTGCCAATTTCTTAGGTTGGCCCAATTTGGTCCTTTTTAAGCCCGTTTCTCATTCTTTTTGTTCTCGGGTACTTTCTTGAGTATAAGATATGAAAAGAAAGGATTAAGAGCACCTTTTTACATAAATTGAGGGCTAAATCATCCAAAAGCATACTAAATGTGGGATTAAAATATGTTACTTTTGCGGTTTATCAAATACCCCCACACTTAAGCTTTTGCTTGTCCTCAAGCAAAATTCTCAACTCACAATTAAAGCGAACTTTCCATAATTCATAATTCCTATCGACAATGTCTCATCATAATTCATAGATAATTTATACATGGATAATTCAACTCAAAGAGTCCTAAAGATTCAATCAAGGTAAGTCATACCTTTATAGTAGTACAAAAACATAGGTGTCTCCCCTTATCTGAATAATTACCTTTAATTCAAAACCGAAAAGGATTGACATCCTCATAAAAGATTCACTCAAATCACTCAAAGTGTTTAGGGTTCAAGAATAAACACTCTAAGTTGAACTTGAAAAGTTAATCCCATAGGCTTGCCTAAAAATCAAATCTCCACCACTGTATATGAGATGATACACAGATCAAAATGTCTTTATCAAGGTTGTAGCGGGGCTAAGGTTAAGGGTGTGGATACAGGCTGAATTAGAGGGTTAGAATCGAGATCGAATTGACTAATTACCTAATCTAAAAACAATTAACTGAATATGAATATTTACATCAAATGAAAACTAATAATACCACTATTGATAATTACTATATAATAAATAGTATTTTCATCACTTAAAATTTGATAATACTTTAATACGAGCTTTTTCTTCAACAATTGGAGTTTAAATGCTCTAAGATCTTTTGTATACTACTAATATTGAATAAACTTGAATTTTTTTAGAACAAACTAAAATATTACATCATAAATGATAAATGTAACTATTGAACTAATATAGTTCGGTAACTTAATCAAATCAAACCTCGATTCAAAGGGTAGTCAAAAGAATGGTGATAACAAATACAAAGGGATTTTGGGTTAATATTAGTGGGTGAGTCAATAAAAAGGTTGTTAGGATTCAACGGGGTTCACTAAGGGTTAATTTGTGAAGGTAGGATTTTTATGGAGTAAGTGGGTTAAAACCTAGGTGCCGTTATCATCTCAGTATATCAAATCAAAAGTGTGGTCTCGACATGTATAAACAAGGCAAGTTCTAGAATAACAGTTCAAAGTTGACACACTCATAATCAATACAGTGAGCACAAAAAGAATATATGCTCTATAAGGCTCAAAATCTCACAAAAATTATGGGTGTTTTTGACATCAATCCTTATAAGATCCAAATTTCAAGGTAGTACTCAAATTCAGTTCAATGACCTATTAATTTTAAATTTTAGAAAGTAGGTTTATCATGCTCGATTCTCTAGTATTCTTCAAATTTAATCATCAATGCACAATTATCAATGACTTATTCTAAAACATATCAATAATAATCATAAATCATTAGAAATTTCATCCTAATTAGTAATATGAGAAAAATACTTTCAAACAAGTTTAAAATTCAGGATTTTTGAAAAATTAGGCATTAAATTGAGAATTATGCAAAAAGTTAGGCACTTTTATCCCCTACACTTAAGATGTGCATTGCCCTTAATGTACAAAGATAGGTAATGATAATTATGGATAAATCAAAAGAGAAGGATAGAGTGCCACTTCCTAAATTTTGGGTGATTGAAGGAAGGATGGTAGAGAAATATAAGTTGGAGTGGCCGATCTGGTGGGGTGTCTACCGATGAACTTTGTGCTAGATAAAGAAATTGGGTAGCCTGCAAAGAAATAGCCAAGAAATCTAAAGAAACATTAATAATATACTAATATTATAATTAAAGATAAAGGAAATAAAGAGAAGGAGACTAAGAAGAAAACTAAAATTGAAAGAAAAGGCTAATGGACTAAGGAGTCCTTATTGTTGGATGGTTCGCGAGGTGGGTATGACCTCTAAGGCTGTGGTGCGTGATTCCCAAGCAGCCTTTGGAACCTAAAACCAAGAAACTAAATTAAAATAAATTAAACTAAGATAAGATTGTTAAAGAGTAGGTAATTGAATTAAAGGAGAAAAAGAAAATAAAAACTATATGGTCTCAAAAACCCTTGGCTTGTTGTTTGAATAAAGCGGCCAGCATGAACTTATATAGATCGGTCTCCCATAGGGAGATTGTGATTGTCCTCTTACGCTTCTTCGATATGATTTTAGTGTAGCTCAAAAGTCTGAACACCTTTTCTAATGCAAGATAGAAAAATTGAAAGAAAAATAAAGAGGAAAGAAGGTAGGGGAAAGGGGAAGAGCTATGGGGTTTAAATAGATTTTTTGCTTCTGACGCTGTCCCACGCCTGTGTATCTAGGGCGTGCTGCTTTGCACGGCTATATCGCACGACCGTGTTTGGAGGTGTGTTGGAGTGCCATGCCCATTTGTCTCTGCTGCCACGCCTATTTCTATAATGGCAGTGTTGACCCACTACCGCCTCGCACGGCCGTGGTAGGGTAGGTGAGCCCGTGACTTCTGTAGTTGGTTGGGCCAGGATTCGCACGGCCTCTGCTATGTCAGTATGGTGATTCGGAGTGCCCACACGGCCACGACCACATCCATGTGCTAGACTGTGTGGTCTGGGAATCTACAATTTTTCTATTTATTAAATTCTAAAAGAGAAAATAGAGATAAGAATAAAACTAAAACTACCAAATAGAAATTATTGTTAGTACTCGGGTTGCCTCCCGAAAAGCGCTCGTTTATAGTCTTAAGCTAGACTCTTCAAAAAAATTTTTAGGGAGCTTTAAAGGTTTGAACATCTTCCCTCATGCTTATAGTTCTATTTTCTTGACAAAGTTTAGGTCGAGAAGCTTTTACCATAAAAGTTCTGAATGTTGATTTGCTCACCTTGACTGTTCCGTGCGGGGAGATATCGTGTACCTTAAGTGGGACTTCTCCCTTCGTTCTCAGGTCTGTTGAAGAGATGTGAGGATCAGCTTTATCTAATAGTACCTGGTCTCCTATTTTGATGTGATTTGATGTCCCTACGAGCTTTTCTAGTGGTTCATTTGGTTTTACTTCGTGTGGATCCGGCTTTTCTTTGACTTGTATCTTCTACTCTTCAAACTTGTTAAGCCTAAGGTCTTGTCCCTTGTAGGATTCTTCTTTGTTGTTTTGGGAGTTATGAGTCAGCTCAGGGTTGTATTTATGTGGTGTTTCCTAGGATGAAAGTTGAACAATATGATTATCTATTGAAGTGACTTTCTTACCTTCATCATCTGTTGTTCTGGCCGAGTCGAGAGCTTGAAGCTTAATCGATTCATCTCCTACACAAAGTATGAGGTCGCCTATGGCAACATCAATTTTAGTCTTGGCAGTTACTAGAAAAGGTCTTCCTAGAATTAAGGGGATTGAATTATCCTCATCCATGTCTAAAACAACAAAATCTACTGGGAACACAAATTTATCGATTTTTACAAGAACATCTTCAATAATGCCCCTAGAAATTCTAACAATTTTATCAGCTAGTTGAATACTCATCCTAAATTGTTTGGGCTTCCCTAGACCTAGTCGTTTAAACAATGCATAAGGCATGACATTTATACTTGCCCCTAGATCAGCTAATGCATTATCAATATTTAAACTACTAGCTAAGCATGGAATTGTAAAACTCCCTAGATATTTTTGTTTCTATGGTATACTATTTTGTAACATTACCGAGCATGTTGCGTTTAGTTCCACGTGGTGCTCTTTGTCTATTTTGCATTTGTTCGTCGAGATTTGTCTTAAAAATTTCCTCGAGTCTGGCATCTGGAAAAAGCTTCAAGAAGGGGTAAGTTAATATGTAATTTCTTTAAAAGTTTAAGAAACTTACCAAACTGTTCCTCTGAATCATCTCCTTTCAATGCTTCGAGATAAGGTATGCGAGGTTTGTATTTTTTGATTATTGGTTTTGGCTTTTCATGTGCTACCTCTATTGTAATATCCTAAAATTTGAGTATCTTTTGTGTTGGCGTGGGTATGAATTTTTGTGGGTTAGCATAGTCTTGTGAAGGCTTGATTTTATTTAGGAAGCTAGAATAAGTTTTAGTATGGTTTATTTAATGAAGTGGATTAAGTGAGTTTGACACTTAAGTTAATTTAAGTGTTAAATTAAAGCACATGAGGAGTTAGTGGAAAAGTGGTTATGGCGTTTGGATGGTTGCTTGAGGATAGAGGTTCGAGTAGCATGTTTAGCATTTTGAAGGTTTATTTTTGAATCCTTGCTTTGATGGACGGTCAAACTTATTTATGATAGGTTGGACTCTTAACTTTTGGTAAGTTGAATATTTGTTTAAGGAAAGCATGAAATTGGGGATAAGAATCTTAAGGTTTTGGTATGATGAGGGGACAAAAGGCATGGAATATGGAGGATGTTTTGGAAAGTATTCCTAGGCCTTTAGTGCATGTATATGGACGGCATGGGTGTTTAGGGGGGTGGCCGAATGTTGTTAGGTGGTTTGGGGGGTATAGTTAGCCAACTTTTGCATTTGTGCATCTTTTGGTATTGTTTTTCTTTCTCCCAAAAACTCCCACCTTGGCCCGAATGTCTATTGTGCTTTTGGTGCAAATTTGCCTTTGGTTTTAGCCTTATTTTGTTTGAACCAAATACCATTTTCTTTCTTTCATTTGCTCTTTTGAAACCGAAGCCACAATTGAACTTTGTGCATTTTGTGCACTTTCTTTTGGCAAAGAAGTGTTTGGCAGAACCTCTCTTCCATATTTCTCTCTTTCTTCTCTTGAGATTGGTTCATAATCACATTTTCTTTTATTCTCTCTTGGCCAATTTCTCTCTCTTCTCCAAACTCCTTTTCTTTTCTCCATTGTTGCTAAAATCAAACACTCTCTCTCTCTTTCATTCTCTTTTCTACTCACATACTTTCTCACTTTTATACACATATCTTTCTTCTTTCATAACCATATTGCGAAACTTCCCACTCTCTTTAAGTCTTTGTTTTGGCCGAATATGCAAGGGTAGATTCTCTTTGGTTTTTCTCCAATCAATTTTGGATAATAGGTAAGTATTCATGATCGTATGTCCTTCAATTCTTTTCTCTTTTCCAAGTTATTTTATTGTGGACAAAGGCCGAATCCTTAGGCATTGGTTTGCAAGGTTCTAACCATTCTAAGAACCGATTTCTTATAGGCTCCTCGGGACGTTGGAAGCAATCAATCTAAGCCTCATATCTTGACTATCGTTTTGGGTAAGTTTAGGTAAGACTTGGTTTTCCAAGTGATAACTCATTGGATTTAGTGGTAGGGTCGAATGGCCTTTGTTTATAATTTAAGTGTTGGCCGATTGTAGGATAAGGTGATCTAGTGCGATAGATCGGATCTCCTAAGTTAGTTCTTTCTTTGGTGAAAGGTGTGTATCTTACTGACTTTATAACTTGGTTTATATATGTATTTATGTGTGTTATAACTAATCATATTATGAAAGTGGGAAAACGATGAGATTTGGATATGATACCATGATGGTATAAATGAGGATTCTGTAAGTCCGTTTGATATGTTGTAAATACATGTGGATAGAAATCATGATCAACGATTTATGATATATTTGTTGTGAGATACATATCAAAGTATATTGACATGATTTGTTTATTTATTGCATTGGCATGGGCAATATGAGAGGAGGGGGAAGATTGATATCGTGACTTCGGTCACCAGTGATTTGGTATCACATTCGTGTCTTCGGACACCAGAGGTTTGGTACCTCTAGTGATTTGGTATCACATTCGTGTCTTCGGACACCAGAGGTTTGGCACCTCATAGCGACTCGTCCCTGTGGTTAACATCACCGTGGGTTGGCCCCACTTTTGAGATATGGGATTGTCGCCAGTGATTTGGTATCACACGTGGGTTGGCCCCACAGATGGATTAATCGTGACTTTGGTCACCAGTGATTTGGTATCACATTTATATCGTGACTTCGGTCACCAAGTGGTTTGGCACCACCAAAGTGGTTTGGTACCACACGAGGTAGAAAAAGAGTTATGGATGGCTAGGTTGGGTGCATTATACATATATGTTGCTTTGTTATAATTTGTGTAAGTATGTGGTATTTACCCTGGAGAGGGAATATGCTTGAGTCTTGGTGACTCACCTTCTTCCTTATCTTTTCGTGTGATTCGTGAGTTTGCGGATGAGGAGCGGATGAACTCGAGGAGGCCATGCAATAAAATTTGGTTTTACATGAACTTCCATTTGGGTACTTTATTTTAATTTGGTTTTCATATTTTTATGGATTTGTAATAAGGCTTGTTTAATTATGTTTTGGATTATTTTTATGTTTTGAATATGTTTAAAATATGGCTTATAAATTACTTGGTTAATTTAATAATTGAGCCCAAAGTTTTCTAAACTAAAAACTTGCAATGGTTTTAAAAATCTTACCATCGGGTGACATGAATAGTTCAATAGTAAAATTACAAGTTAAATGTTTTCAACAAATTAAGTGATTTCCAAAATTCAAGTTTCTATACTCAATTGCAAACGGATTTTTAAAATGATATTTCGAATTTTCTTAAAAAGATATAAATGTTTTCTATCCTATGATATATCAACTAAGTTTTAAAGTTTTATGTAATTTCGAAGTAAATTTCAGTTTTAACTTATTTTCGACAAATAAAGAATTTCAAAGAGTTTTTCACAAAAATTTAATTGTTATTTCGATTCTTTCATAAAAAAATATATTTTTCTTAGTGACACACCAGATTCAGTCGTGGCGTATTGACCGAGTTTAGGGTGTTACAAATTGGTATCAGAGCTAAGTTCAAAAGCTTTTATGTGGGCTCGAGGCCCAAAATGATTTGAAGTATGGTTTTAAAATGTTTTTGTTGAAAATTTTATGGTTGGAAAGGCATGGCCCAGTCTCCTAGCATCAATCCATACAGTAAGTACATCAAAACTGTTGATTTTGATGATATGATTTTAGTGATGTTGATATGACTATATAGTAGTAGGAACTACTTTGAGACCCAAAACTATAGGTTTGGTGTACTCATAAAACAACCTCTTAATAAAATTTTTCATAAAACTATGCTTTAAAGAAAGTGGAATAATGACTAATGCATAAAACTTTTAAATTAGATAAGTCGAGACTTTAGATATGAGTACTCGAGGTCGAGGTCGTGTTATGCGTGGACGTGGTCGTGGTAGGATGGCTGTGTCTGAGCTAGTGAGGTCGGGTCAAGGATCCGAGAATGAGGTACCACCAGCCCACCACCACCGGTTGGAGTTGAACATCAGGATCAAATGGGGGATGACGCAGTGTCTCGAGCAATCTTCTGCGAGTTCTTGAGAGGGTAGGCTGGAGTAGGTGGAGGCGCGGGAGCTCGTAAATCAGTACTGGCGACTCGAGCCAATGGAGCCGAGGTATTTCAAGGTGTTTCTGGTGTAGCTCCCAGCTCGGCTGAATATTGGTTAGAGGCGATGGAGCGAGTCATGTATGATCTGGATTTGAATGCCGAGGAAAAGCTGAAAGGAATTGTGTCGCTTCTTAGTGACGAGTCATATCAGTGGTGGCTCACGGTTCGGAATGGTGCTGTAGCGGAGGATCTCACTTGGGACTTCTTTAAGGCAACGTATCAGAAGAAATATATTGGGTCTAGCTATGTTGATGCGCAGCGTAAGACATTTCTGAGTTTGGTCTAAGGGAGAAAATTCGTATCAGAGTATGAGGCTGAGTTCTTAAGATTGAGCCGTTATGCTGGAGGTATTGTGGCTTGAACCTGAGCGATGTGTCCGATTCGAAGATGGTTTGAAGGACGATGAGATTGTTGTTTGCTCCATATCGAGCGAGAGTTTGTTGCTTTGGTGGAAAAGGCTAAGATAGCCAAGGAATAAAGGAATCTGGAAGGCGAGCTATGACCGGAATAAGCATAAGAGGATATGGATCATCCGGGTCACCGGTAATGTTCGAAGAGGGCTAGGCAAAATGGGCCGAATCGACCGGGAGGCTATTCTCGCTAATCGAGGGACAAGCACGGTGTAACCGGTGGGAAACTTCATTGGGGCGAATGTTGGACCGGAGGAAAAGGCTATTTCAGTGTGGTTATTTGGATCATCGTGTGAGAGACATCCCACGTAAGCAAGCCAGAATCAATCGAAGGTCATGGTCGTGTTCGATTGAAAAGGAGGGACTGCCACCGCAGAGGGTCGTGGTAATGGTAGAGGAGGTAATGGTTCTAGTTGAGACCATGGAGCATCTGGCGAGAGGTGCAAGCAACACTAAGGCAAGACGACTGGTTTGGTGTATCTTTGAGAGACGTCGAGAGGAGGCGACGCACCGGATGTCATAATGATACGTTCTTAATCTTTGGTGTTCCATATCTTGCTTTGATAGATGTGGGTTCACACATTAGTATGTTGCTAGTAGTATAGATGAGACAATGAACTTAGATTCGAGATTTCTTCTAGGAAGATGGTAGTACTTAGTCCTCTAGGTCACTCTGTGAAGTAGATAAGCTATATAGAAATGTACCCTAGAACTTCAAGGGGTAGTGTTCGTAGGTGATCGATGGGAGCTAGCTACCTCTATTTTACCCTTTTCATCCTCGGTTTCTTGTGTCGGGTTTGATTCAACTTTGAGGCGAGCAAAAGAATTTCTGGTTCTTGTGGCGCATCACATCTTGGTTTGGGATGTGTCTTGATCTGAGAAGGAAAAAGTAGTGGCTTATGCATCTCGACAGTTAAGACCACATGAGGTTAATTATCCGGCGTATGACTTGGAATTAGCGGCGATGGTTTCGCTTTGAAGATTTGGAGACACTATTTATGCGGAGAGAAATCGATAGTGTACTCGTCTACCTTTAAGTACCTTCTTGAAGGATTTGAACTTGAGGCGTAGATGGATTGAGTTGTTGAAGGACTCTGATTGTTCGATTGAGTATCATCCGGCAAGGCTAACGTGGTGGCGACGCGTTGGTAGTAAGGTTATATCGACTTAAGATCGATGTTTGCTCGTCTTAGCTTATATGCGATGGAAGTCTTTTGGCTGAATTGCAAGTCAAGCCGACTTGGTTAAAACAAATCAAGGAGAAGCAGTTAGAGGATGATGGTTTGAATGATGGAGATTGCATGTTCGAGCGGAGGTTTAGAAATTATAGTTTGTCGATAATGGAGTCTGTGTTTTCAAGGAGAGCTTGTATCTTTGAAGGATGTAGAGTTGAGGCAAAGGATTATTCGGGACCTACCATAGCGACCCATATACTATGCATCTGGAGTAACAAGATGTATGGGATTTGAGAGAAGCGATTTTGGTGGCCAAAATGCGAGCGGGAAGTAGCAAAGTTTGTGGGTAAATGTCGGCGTGTCGGTGGTCAAAGCGAACATCGATTCTTGTCTGGGTTACTTGACCGGTGAAGATTCCACAGATGGAAGTGGAATGAATCAATATAGACTTTGTCGGTGGATTACCTCTTACACCTAGTAAGAAGGATTGATTTGGGTGATTGTAGATCGTCGACCAAGTCGGCTCATTTCATTCGGTAGGGTAAATTACTCGTTTGAGAGGTTAGCTAAGTTGTATGTGGTGAGATAGTGAGGTTGCACGGTATGCGATGTCGATCATCTCGACAGAGATCAATTCGTCAAGGTTTTTGAGGCGTTACATCGGGCTTTGGAGTGCAGCGGTTGGATTTCGATCTGCATTTCATCCACGGTCGGCGGCGATCGAGGTCATTGATTTTAGAGGATATCTTTGAGAGGATGTGTTTAGACTTACGAGGCAAGCTGGGAAGAGTTTTTGCCGTTAGTTGAGTTCGCATACAATAGTTATCGAGCAAGCATTAAGATGGCACCATATGAGGCATTGTATGTTAGGAAGTGTCGCACACCTACATGTTGGGAGAGTTGGGTGGCGTCGGATGTTGGAGCGAGTTGGTTCGGCGAGGATAAGGTGAAATTGATTGAGGCTAAATGCGAAGGAAGCTTGGATAAGCGAAGTCTTATCTGATCTCAAGCGGAGGATATAGAGTTTGCCATGGGTGACAAAGTTTTTACGAAGGTCTCGCCATGGAAGAAAGTGTTAAGATTTGGGAGAAAAGGCAAGTTAAGTCCAAGGTTCATTGGGCCATTTAAGGTGTTGAGGACAGTGGGACGATAACTTATCGACTTGAGTTGCAATGGCGAGAATTGAGCGATTCACGATGTGTTTCATGTCTCTGTGCTTAGACTCTATCGTTACGATCCATCGCATGTATGTCGTGATGAAATAAAAGTGAGTCAGTTGTGATAGAAGAAGAACAACTGCAGATTCTTGATCGAGATGTAAAAGTTTTGCGGAGGAGGCAGTTCCTTTAGTGAAAGTCTTATGGTAGAATCATGGCGTGGAAGAAGCTACTTGGGAGCCGGAGGATGCGATGAGGCGGAGTATCCTCAACTCTTTTGATCGAGTAATTTAGAGGACAGAAATTTTCTTAAGAGGTAAATGTAATATCCTAAAATTTGAGTATCTTTTGTGTTGGCGTGGGTATGAATTTTGTGTGTTAGCATAGTCTTGTGAAGGCTTGATTTTATTTAGGAAGCTAGAATAAGTTTTAGTATGGTTTATTTAATGAAGTGGATTAAGTGAGTTTGACACTTAAGTTAATTTAAGTGTTAAATTAAAGCACATGAGGAGTTAGTGGCAAAGTGGTTATGGCATTTGGATGGTTGCTTGATGATAGAGTTGAGTAGCATGTTTAGCATTTTGAAGGTTTATTTTGAATCCTTGCTTTGATGGGCGGTCAAACTTATTTATGATAGGTTGGACTCTTAACTTTTAGTAAGTTGAATATTTGTTTAAGGAAAGCATGAAATTGGGGATAAGAATCTTAAGGTTTTGGTATGATGAGGGACAAAGGCATGGAATATGGAGGATGTTTTGAAAAGTATTCCTAGGCCTTTAGTGCATGTATGTAGACTGACATGGGTGTTTAGGGGTGGCGAATGTTGTTAGGTGGTTTGGGGGTATAGTTAGCCAACTTTTACATTTGTGCATCTTTTGGTATTGTTTTCTTTCTCTCAAAACTCCCACCTTGGTAGAATGTCTATTGTGCTTTTGGTGCAAATTTGCCTTTGGTTTTAGCCTTATTTTGTTTGAACCAAATACCATTTTCTTTCTTTCATTTGCTCTTTTGAAGCCGAAGCTACAATTGAACTTTGTGCATTTTTGTGCACTTTTTTAGCAAAGAAGTGTTTGTGAACCTCTCTCCCATATTTCTCTCTTTTCTTCTCTTGAGATTGGTTCATAATCACATTTTCTTTTATTCTCTCTTGGTGAATTTCTCTCTTCTCCAAACTCCTTTTCTTTTCTCCATTGTTGCTAAAATCAACACCTCTCTCTCTTTCATTCTCTTTCCTACTCACATACTTTCTCACCTTTGTACCTTCTTGAGTCTTTCATAACCATATTGCGAAACTTCCCACTCTCTTTAAGTCTTTGTTTTGGCCGAATATGCAAGGTAGATTCTCTTTGGTTTTCTCCAATCAATTTTGGATAATAGGTAAGTATTCATGATTGTATGTCCTTCAATTCTTTTCTCTTTTCAAGTTATTTTATTGTGGACAAAGGTCGAATCTTTAGGCATTGGTTTGCAAGGTTCTAACCATTCTAAGAACCGATTTCTTATAGGCTCCTCGGGACATTGGAAGCAATCAATCTAAGCCTCATATCTTGACTATCGTTTTGGGTAAGTTTAGGTAAGACTTGGTTTCCAAGTGATAACTCATTGGATTTAGTGGTAAATTTGAATGGCCTTTGTTTATAATTTAAGTATTGGTAGATTGTAGGACAAGGTGATCTAGTCGATAGATCGGATCTCAGAAGTTAGTTCTTGCTTTGGTGAAAGGTGTGTATCTTACACACTTTATAACTTTTTATATATGTATTTATGTATGTTATAACTAATCATATTATGAAAGTGGGAAAAGCGATGAGATTTGGATATGATACCATGATGGTATGAATGAGGATTGAGTAAGTCCGTTTCGATATGTTGTAAATACATGTGGATAGAAATCATGATCTACGATTTATGATATATTTGTTATTGGCTTGGATTTGTTCTTTTGGATTTATTTTCGTGTTGTTTGGTAGGCGTCCTTGTTGACGTTCGTAAATCAGCTTCGTGAGATGTCCCACTGACTTAGTAAGTTCTCCAACTTTATTCTCTATCCCTTTAATCGATTTTTGTTGTTCATCAAGTGCTGCTTCAGTCTTTTGGAAACAAGAATCCGTGGCTGCCATGAATTTTGTCAGCATCTCTTCGAGGTTTGGTTGCTTCTCTTGTGGATATGGCTGATTTTGATAGTTCAGAGGAGGTTGCTGCCTTTGATTTCCTTGTCCTCCCCATGAAAAATTTGGGTGCTTCCTCCAACCTGTGTTATAAGTGTTACTATAAGGATTATTATTGGATCTAAAATTGTTACCTATATAGTTTGTCTGCTCATGTTCTGCTCCTGGTTGGTAGGGTGGGTACTCAGGATTTGCCACATTCCCACTTGCTTCGCATTGCATTTCTGGGTGTACTTGCAAAGAACATAAATTATCAAGCTTTTTATTTATCATCTCCACCTGTGTTGACAGCATTGTTACTGCGTCTATGTTAAAAACTACGTCTGATTTTGTCGGTTGCCATTGATAAGTGTTCAACGACATCTCCTTAATAAAATCGTAAGCCGCTTTAGGAGTTTTGTTATTCAAAGTTCCACCGGATGATGAGTCAATCATTTGCCTTGTTGAAGAATTCACACTATTGTAAAAAGTTTGGACTTGAAGCCACAAAGGTAATCCGTGGTGTGGAAATCTTCTGAGGAGATCCCATGCATCATATAATGTTTCTGCGTCATTCTGCACAAAAGAAGATATGTCATTCCTAAATTTAGCCATTTTGGCTGGTGGAAAGTATTTTAAAAGAAATTTTTCGGTTATTTGATCCCATGTGGTGATTGACCCTAATGGTAATAAGTTCAACCATTGCTTTGCTTTATTCCTTAATGAAAAGGGGAATAACCGAAGACGTGTGGCATCATCAGAAACGCCATTCATTTTGAAGGTATCACAGAACTCTAAGAAATTAACTATATGAGTATTTGGATCTTTGTCCTGAAAACCATCAAATTGAACAAACTGTTGAATCATTTGTATTGTATTAGGCTTTAATTTAAAATTATTAACAGCTATAGTAGGCCTGACAATACTATATTCTGCTCCTGTCAAATTAGGTTTAGCATAATCATACATAGTACGCAGAGTATTCTGTTCTTGCACATTTGGCGGTGGATTGTTTTCGTCCATCCCTTCAGTAGGAGTGGATCTGTCTTGTTCTTCTCTTTGGTAGTCTAGAGCTCGTCTAATTTCTCTGCGATTTTTACAAGTGGTAGCTTCAATGTCACATTCGTATGCTAAAGGTCCTCTCGGGTTCCTTCTAGTCATAAACTAGAGGTACCTGCTAGGAGAAGAAAGAAAGAAATTTAGTGTAAAAAAATCTAAACTAAAAATAAAAGTAAATTGTGAGAAAAAATAATAAAATAATGGCTAAAGTAATAGAAATAGAGCTTTCTTAATATTTTAGTGTTCCCCGGCAACAGCGCCAAAAACTTGATCGTGTCAAACAGTCAAGTTTTAATATTTATAAAAAGAATGATCAAACCAAGACTAACTATAACAACGATAGAGGCAAGTGCACCTATCGAACAGTAGTATAGTTTAGGCAAGAGTATCATATCGAACCCAAAAGAATCTAAAAGTACTACTACTCACTTTCTTTCTATTATTTAGCCTGAAATATGGAGTGATTGGTTTATTAATCTAAAAAACTAATGAAATACTTAAACTAAATGCAAAGACAAAAGAACAAAACTTTGGTAAAAGACTGTGGAAAAACTCAGTTGATTTTAGACGATGCCCTCAGGAAGAATCCACCTATGACTTCTCTTGTTATTTAACTTTTAATTCATATGACTTTTTACTTAGCTTGATCCGTTAGACTCCCTAACCTACATTAAACCCTCTCTCGAGGTGAATAACGTCTAACCTTAGGTTAATTAGTGGAACTCTCATTCTCTTATAATAACCCCTTAAGGAAGCAGTAAATCGATCAATGGACTCCCATATTAGGTTTCACCCTAATCCAGAAAAATCTCATCACCCTATCTCTAGGCATGCGATCAACTCTGCTTAATTATGTTAGATCTACTCTTAGGCAGGGTCTATTCCTCCTCTACCTAAGCACATCAGATTAAATTAAGCAATATAATTAAGAACAAACTAAGTACTTATCATATAATTTAGAATTTAAATAAAAAATCCGTCATAGGTTTCATCCCTTTCAGGTATTTGAAAGGTTTAGTTCATAACAAAATAAGAAAACATCTCAAGAGAAAAGATAAAACAAAACATAAGAAATCCCTAAAACCGCCTGAAGGAATTGAAGAGGAGATCCTCTGTCTTGAGTAGAACTCCGGCTTCTTGAGATGGATCAACTGGCTATCTTCAAGTATTTCCTTGAATAAAAGCTCTGGCAGAAAACTCTGCCCAAAAACTCCCTTGTTTCGACTTCTGTCGAACTCCTCTAAAACGGCTGCCTTGGGTTGTTTATATAGGCTCCTTAGATGCTTTACTTGGCTTCTAAGTACCTCTTTCAAGTAGAATTACTATTAAGGTGTTTAAGTGGACTTAGGAGTATGTTTATTTGGCTTCAAGCATCCAAATCCGAGTGAAATTGCTTATTCCCGTAGCAGGGGCACGGCCATGGCACACGCCCGTGTAAGTCGACTTCAGGCCGTGTGTCGATTCTGTAAATTGAGGCACGGCCATGGCACGGCCGTGTAAGTCGAGATTCAGGCCGTGCTTCAGGTCTTTCAATTGGGACACGGGCATGCAAATCGTGCTTGGGGCGTGTTTTTGAATGATTGGCAAGGCGTGCCAATTTCTTGGGTTGGCCCAATTTGGTCCGTTTTAAGCCCATTTCTCATTCTTTTCATTCTTGGGTGCTTTCCTGAGTATAAGACATGAAAAGAAAGGATTAAGAGCACTTTTTTACATAAATTAAGGGCTAAATCATCCAAAAGCATACTAAATGTGGGATTAAAATATGTTACTTTTACGGTTTATCATTAACCTACCGTTTCTTGAAGCTCTTTCGCAGATGCCAGATTCAAGGAAATTTTTAAAAGAGCTTTTAACAAACAAGATAAAGGTAGACGAGAAACCGCATGTGGAATTAAACGCAGTGTGCTCAGCAATTTTACAGAACAGACTACCATGAAAATTAAAAGACCTAGGGAGTTTTACAATTCCATGTTTAATTGGTAGTTTATCTGTTGATAATGCTTTAGCTGATTTAGGGCAAGCATCAATGTTATGCCTTCTAAAATGTTTAAACAACTAGGTCTAGGGAAACCCAAGCAAACTAGGATGAGCATTTAACAAGCTGATAAGACTATTCGAATTCCTAGGGGTATAATTGAAGACGTACTCATTAAAGTTGACAAATTCATATTCCCAGTAGATTTCGTTGTTTTAGATATAGATGAAGACAATAATATCCCCTTAATTTTAGGAAGACCCGTTTTAGCAACTGCCAGATCTAAAATTGATGTTAGTACAGGTGAGCTCATACTTCGTGCAGGTGATGAATTAATCAGTCTTCAAGCTCTCGACTCGGTAGGACATCAAGTGACAAAGGTGAGAACGTAAATTTCATTGATAATCATTCGGTTAAACTTTCTTTTCAGGAAGCACCACGGAACTATACCACTAAGCCTAATCCCATAGCTCATACCAACAAGGAAATATCTCATGAGGAACAACAGCTTTAGATCGATGAACTAGATGAGTGGAAGACACACTTCAAGGAGAAATCAAAACCACACGAAGTGAAACTGAAGGAACCCCCAGATGAGCTTACAGGAACATAAATCACTTCAAAATAGGAGATCATGTACTGTTAGATAAAACAGACCCTCGAATCGCCATATCAAACCTGAATACAAATGAAGAAATCCCTTTTAAGGTAGTCAATGTTTTCCCTTACGGCACAATCGAGGTAAGCAATCCTACATTTGGCACTTTCAAGGTAAATGCTACTCGACTTAAACCATATAATAATAGCATGAGAAAGGATTTCTCACTCCTCAAACCACCATGAATGTGCGAATGAGAGGAAAGTCTAGCTTAAGACTTTAAACGAGCGCTTCTTGGGAGGCAACCCAAGCACTAACTCCATTTATTTTTATTTATTTATTTTAACACCTAACTATAAACTAACCAAGGTAATGAAGCGTATATTTTTACACCACACGGCCTTGCACACAGCTGTGGCCATGGCTGTGTGGACACTACGGATTCTAGTACAAGCATGGAGAGATAGTACAAAAAGGACGAAAAAATTTCTTCAAGTCACGGACTCCAACTACAACCACAACCGTGCGACACAGCTGTGGCCGACACTGTTGAACCAACACAGGCGTGGCAACCTAATTACCAGGCGTGGGAGGGACGATTGAACCACCGCACGACTGTGCAATATGGCTATGGGACACAACAGGCCCATGAGACATGGCGTGGCAATGTATCAGTGTAATATCCGGGATTTAGGGTTATGCATTTTCACTTAAATGTATGTGGTAGCATGCTTGTGTGTGTTTTGAATGTGTTTTGGGGGCTTCTGGAACCTTGGGATGGAGGTAGAAGCCTTAGAAAATATTTGATTTTTAACCCTAAAAAGGGAACTAAGGGAGCTAGGCCTTAAGTAGAGGTGTGTGAGGTTTATGACACAAGTAAAGCCCTGGTAAAGTGGCAAAGAGGTGCCACTTAGGGCCTTGGGAGGTGACGCCACAGGGAGTGTGAAAGGACCCAGGTTCGAGCAGCAAGGGAAGCGTTTTGGAGCTTTTATTTTTTGGCAAGGAGGTGCAGTGATGGACGGCACAAGAACTCTGAAGGGATGAAGTGTAGATTGGGTCAACAGCTCAAAGATTCGGTTAAATAGGAGGAAAAGGGGGGATTTGGATGAGAGAGGAAGAGGTGGCCGAATGTGGGACTGTGGGAGATGCATAATCAGTTTTGGGGTTGTAGTAGGGGGTGTGCCAAAATCTTCTAATCACCTCCGACTCTTTCTTTCTTTCTCTTAACCTCAATCCTATACCTTTTTTTTTCTTGTGGCCGAATATTCCATCATCATTGAAAGCCATAGCCGAATCGTGTGGCCCCTCTTTCCCTTTTCTTCTCTTTTAATTTGCTTAGGCCGAAACCCCCTCTCTCAATTTCACCATAGCCGAATCTCTTTAAGCTTCACACTTCTCATCTCCTTTGCTAAAAGCCGAATATCTCTGTGTTTCCAAGCAAGGGTGCAATCGATCTCAACATTGTGGTAAGGGTTAACTGCCATTCGGTTTCTTTTTCTTTTTCTTTTGGTTAGCCAAAATCTAGGAGTTTAATCCCTCTTATTTCCTTTTGGCTGAACCATGAAGGAGATCTTTCGAGATTCTTGTAGCTGACAGTTTAAGGGAGATCTTTCAGGATTTTGGATATCCAAAGTAAGCAAGGTATATCATTCGGCCAAGGGCCATTCTTGTAGATTTTACGCATTAAGCTGAAACTAACATAAGTTATTGTAACATACTAGATTAGGGGTTATGCGTTTGTGCATAATTCATGAGTAGTAGGTTTTGGCGGTGTTTGGAAGTGAATTAAGGGTTTTAAAATCCTAGGATGGAAGAAAGCTTTGGAAAATTATTGGTTTTAAGTTAAAAACAAGAAGTGATGTGGAAAAGTGGCAAGGGACGCCACCTAAGGTGCAAGGTTATGGCATCAAGTGAAGTACTTTGAGGAAGAGGTTCAATCCCATTGTGTGCATTTTGTTTAATTTTATGAAATAGCAGGTTTACTATGATATGTGGTGTGCATTTTTAGAACCTTGGAATTGTAAGGAAATGTAAGGAAATGTAAGGAAATGTAAGGAAATGTAAGGAAATGAAAGGAAATGAAAGGAAATGTAAGGAAATGAAAGGAAATGTAAGGAAATGTAAGGAAATGTAAGGAAATGTAAGGAAATATAAGGAAATGTAAGGAAATGAAAGGAAATGAAAGGAAATGTAAGGAAATGAAAGGAAACTTGGAAATGATTTAGAAATGTTAAGTTTCAAAAAGAGGAAAGTTAACATTTTGGAAACCTAAGTAAAATAGGAAAGTGAACATTTTGGAAACCTAAGTAAAATAGGAAAGTGAACATTTTGGAAACCTAAGTTAAAAGAGGAAAGTGAACATTTTGGAAACCTAGGAAATGTCAAGTTTAAAGAGCCAAACGAAAATTTTTGGAAACTTAGAAATGACTTAGAAATGTCTAGTTTTAAAGTTTAAAAGAGGAAATTAAGGCAAGGTGGCCTTAAGAGAAAAAGTATGTGAAATTTGACACACAAATAGGCTTGGAAAAGTGGCCTGAAGATGCCACTTAGGGCCTCTGGAAATGGTGCCACATGCAAGTGTATTTGGGCCAGGGATCGAGTCACTTAGGAAGTAAATAAAAGAAGTTTTATTTTGCTACAAAGAACAGAGAGGTGGATGGCATGTGGGCTCTTAAAAGAGGAGTTTTATTTCCTTTAGAATTTCAGCTAATTAGGAGATAATTGTTGGATTAATTCTTTTGATAAAGTGATAATTATCACATAGGAAGAATGGTGGCCAAGTAGGGGACTCTAGCCTAGTAATTTTAGCTATAAAAGGGAAAGAAGGCCATTCATTCATTCATTCACTCTTCCTTTACGAATTTCTTAAGCGATTCTCCTCTCTCTGCCGAAATTCCTCAGCTTTATTCTTCCTTCTCTTTTCTTTCTAATCCTCCAAAAGTCGAAAGTTGTGAGAGCATCATTTAGCCATAGCTGAATCTCTAAAGGTTGAAATGAAGGTGCAATCGATTCCTTCAAATAAGGGTAAGATCCAAGTTTAGTTTCCATTCTTTTATATTTTAGACTTATCGAAATTTAGGGACTAATTTCGATTATTAATCTTGGCCGAATCATGGAAGGAGAAGTTCTTTTCCTGAAGGTACACCATAGGCCACGTGTTCCCTAGTTATTCGGTGAATTTCGGGATTTAAGATCCTTAAGGTAAGTGACTATGAATATTCGGCCAAGACCCTATTTTTGTAGTAGATCTATTATTATGTGTTTTAAGCTGAAAACTAACCGATTCAAGGGATCTAGTGAGTAGCCGATTTCAAAGGGGGAAGAATACAAGTTTCTGGGATTTGATTTTTTATTCAATCGGCATTAAGGTAAGTACACAAATCCTACTAGGATTTGGTTTTATGGCTGAATAGGCCTTTGCTAAATATTACCATGTTGGGCCAATGTAGGCATTAAAAATCTAAGGTAGTAGATCGGATTTCGGGATTTCAAGTGAAATCGTTAAGCGAATCAGGTGTGTACCCTACACTAAATCTTGATAGATTTACGGCTTTAATTCATTATATGTGTTAATATGAAAGTGTAAGAATATGGCTAAGGTACCGTGTGTACCCCACACTAATCTTAATAGATTTATGGCTTAAACTTGATATATGTGTTAATATGAAAGTGTAAGAATGTGGCTAAAGTACCATGTTATGGTACAAAGTACTCAGGTACGTTTTCCTACTCCTACTAGGATTACGAAATATATTATACATAACATGTGAAAAGTGACATGAATGTGAATTTAAGTATGATATGCATGATATGAATAATATGGGGCATTCGGGTTATTTGAGAAAGGGGAAGTGAATGTGATGACTTCGGTCTCACTATCTGAATGTGGTGACTTGGTCACATTATCCGAATGTGGTGACTTGGTCACATTATCCGAATGTGGTGACTTGGTTACATTATCTCGAATGTGGTGTCTCATGACACAATTATCTGAGTGGCTATGCCACGAGTTTTATATAGGCGATGAGCACGTCATTGCAATGACGCCTTCGATGGTGTGTAACGGATGGAGGTTGACTTAATAGTCCCACGATTATGCGAGGATGGTGCGGGTGGAGTGTAGCGGATGGCATATAGGTTTGGGTTCGGGATTGCATCATTATCTTGAATTATTATATGAACATGATTTGTATGGTATGCCTAATTCTATTAAATTTTGGTGTTGGTTACACATTGAGTCTGTTGACTCACCCGTTAATGGGAACATGTTTGGTGATGAGCAGTGATGGACCGGGAAGGCAGAACTTGTGGTGGCCATGCTCATTGAAAGTTTTATTCAATTTGGACTTTTATTTTATTTAAGTACTCTACAATCTTATTTTGGGTTTTATTTTATGTAATAAGGCCACAAAGTGATGATTTTATTGATGTTTTAATTACTATATTACGTATTTATGTTATTTAAAGATTAAGTCAATTTAATTTAAAATAAACACAAATATTTTGTCACTTGAAATAAATGGGTTTTCAATATAAAATAAACTTGTTTTCAACTCGAGCCCAACCCACAAACAAACTATCTTCAAAACACACAAGTTTTTCCTAAGTAACAAAAGAATTTGAAACGGTTTACACCAGGGAACATTCCAGATCCAGTCAAAACTCGTGGGTCGGGTGTGGGGTGTTTCAGTTTGGTATCAGAGCACAATTTTAAACTCTCGGCCTTGGGTTTAAGGCCCAAAACATTTTCAAAGTGAGCCCAAAAAGAATTTTTGTAAATTAAGCAAGTTTTCTGGCATGGCCCACTAAGTCTCCAATGCAGATCCACTGTAAGTACTTGACTTCAAGTGATTTGAATATGTGAAATGTATGGGTTTTTATGGCAACGTAGATTAGTCTGATAAGTATTTGAACCCTAGGACTAGTGTACCCCAACAATTACATAAGACTTTAATGCACAATTAAACAAACACAAGTCTAAGTCGTGAGTTAGGGTGTGGCAACCGTTGTGCGCATGTCTAGGATTGGTTTCAGTGGGAGCTTGGTATTTAAGAAGTCCTAGCGACTCACCTCCTCTTTACTCGAATCCTACCTGGTGCGTAGCCTCGGTTCACCTTAACCAAGAGGACTTATACACGGGCTAAACTCAATAACTAAAACCCGAAAGGAACTAGCCATATTTTTATGGAAACCCTAGTTTTAAAAGTCAACAAACTACCCCTTTGAAATTTTGAAAATTATTATTTTGGAAAAACTTTCTAAGAATTTTCGATTTACAAAATATCAACATACCTTGATTATGGAAAGAAATTTATGAAAATATCCCTGATTTGCAAAATGACCAAAATACCCTCAGAAGGGAAAATCAACGAAGTACACTCAAATTAGAAATCTTCAAAAATGCCCTTGGTTTTAAATTTACCTTATTACCCTTGATTTCAATAAAATTTCCTCACTTTGTAAAAGTATTTAAAAACCCTATTTTGCGAAAGTCCAAAATACCCCGATTTGAAAATTTACGAAATTACCCCCGATTGATAAAATTGCCAAAATGACCCTGATTTTCAAAATTTTTGCAACAGAACCAATTTGGAAAAAAATTCTCAAAAAGAACCCTCAAGTTTTGCAAATTTTGAAATACCTTTGATTTATTAAGATTTATAAATTACCCTGGTTTATTACCGAAATACCCTTGTAATTTCAAAATTTCTGAAAAGCCCCGGGATTTCAAAAATTATCAAAATACCCTTATTGACAACATCACCAAGGAACCTTATTTTGACAAATTACAAAAATACCCATGTAGGGTAAATTACGAAAATACCCCTAGGTAGTGGAAAAACAACAACAATGAAAACTACAACATTTCTCTGAATGAACGAAAGTTCATAATTGATTGATGGATGTATGAATGTAAAGACAGTGTGTATGTATGAATACGAAGAACCACTTCTAAAATTCTTTCCATAAAACTTCTTCGCGGTTAATCGGTGAAACAAAATTTTTAATACATAAAACTTCTTAATCAGATTAAATCGTGACGTTAGAAATAAGTTCTAAGGGCGTGAACTTAGAGATTGTGCTGGAAAGTATAATGGTTCTATTAAGATCGAGTCTTGTCGTAAGCATAAGTCTTGGTGAGAAGGATTGTACGATTGTTAGTAAGTAATTTTGAGGACAAAATTATTTTTAAGGAGGGTAGAACTGTAACATCCTAGATTTGGGGTTATGCGTTTGTGCATAATTCATGAGTAGTAGGTTTTGGTAGTGTTTGGAAGTGAATTAAGGGTTTTAAAATCCTAGGATGGAAGAAAGCCTTGGACAATTATTGGTTTTAAGTTAAAAATAAGAAGTGATGTGGAAAAGTGGCAAGGGGCGCCACCTAAGGTGCAAGGGTTATGGCATCAAGTGAAGTACTTTGAGGAAGAGGTTCGAATCCCATTGTGTGCATTTTGCTTAATTTTATGAAATAGCATGTTTCTTGTGATATGTGGTGTTCATTTTAGAACCTTGGAAATGTAAGGAAATGTAAGAAAATGTAAGGAAATGAAAAATGTAAGAAATGAAAGAAAATGTAAGGAAATGAAAGGAAATGTAAGGAAATGTAAGGAAATGTAAGGAAATGTAAGGAAATGTAAGGAAATATAAGGAAATGTAAGGAAATGTAAGGAAATGAAAGGAAATGTAAGGAAATGAAAGGAAACTTGGAAATGATTTAGAAATGTTAAGTTTCAAAAAGAGGAAAGTTAACATTTTGGAAACCTAAGTAAAATAGGAAAGTGAACATTTTGGAATCCTAAGTAAAATAGGAAAGTGAACATTTTGGAAACCTAAGCTAAAAGAGGAAAGTGAACATTTTGGAAACCTAGGAAATGTCAAGTTTAAAGAGCCAAACGAAAATTTTTGGAAACTTAGAAATGACTTAGAAATGTCGAGTTTTAAAGTTTAAAAGAGGAAATTAAGGCAAGGTGGCCTTAAGAGAAAAAGTATGTGAAATTTGACTCACAAACAGGCTTGGAAAAGTGGCCTGAAGATGCCACTTAGGGCCTCTGGAAATGGCGCCACATGCAAGTGTATTTGGGCCAGGGATCGAGTCACTTAGGAAGCAAATAAAAGAAGTTTTATTTTGCTACAAAAGAGAGAGAGGTGGACGGCATGTGGGCTCTTAAAGAGGAGTTTTATTTCCTTTAGAATTTTGACTAATTAGGAGATAATTGTTGGATTAATTCTTTTGATTAAGTGATAATTATCACATAGGAAGAGTGGTGGCCAAGTAGGGGACTCTAGCCTAATAATTTCGGCTATAAAAGGGAAAGAAGGCCATTCATTCATTCATTCATTCACTCTTCCTTTGCCTAATTTCTTAAGCAAATTCTCCTCTCTCTGAAATTCCTCAGTTTTATTCTTCCTTCTCTTTTCTTTCTAATCCTCCAAAAGAAAAGTTCATTTAGCCATAGCTAGAATCTGTGAAGGTGCAATCGATTCCTTCAAATAAGGGTAAGATCCAAGTTTAGTTTCCATTTTTTTATATTTTAGACTTATCGCATCATTTAGGAGAAGTTCTTTTCGAAGGTACACCATAGGCCGTGTTCCCTAGTTATTCGGTGAATTTTGGGATTTAAGATCTTAAGGTAAGTGACTATGAAGGTTGAAGTGAAGTCTTGTGAAGGCTTGATTTTATCGATTCCTTCAAATAAGGGCAAGATAAGATCTTGAGGTTAGTGGTTCAAGTTTAGTTTCCATTCTTTTATATTTTTGAGACTTATCAAAATTTAGGCATGGACTAATTTAGTGCATGTATGTGGATGGCATGATTATTAATCTTGGCATTTTGTTTTCCTCTCCAAAAACTCATGGAAGGAGAAGTTCCTTTCTTTTCATCTTTGCTTTTGAAGGTACACCATAGGGTTCATATCACATCTTCTTTTACACTCTCTTGCGAATGTTCAAAGATAAAATATCTAGTTATTCCTTTTAGTATTATTTTGGCGAATGAATTTTGGTTTTCTTCTATCGATTTTGGATTTAAGATCCTTAAGGTAAGTGATTATTCTATGAATATTTTAAGCCATTCCTTTAGCCAAGACCCTATTTTTTGTAGTAGATCTATTATTATATGTTTTAAGTCGAAAACTAAAGGTGTGTATCTTACACACTTTATAACTTGATTCAATCATATTATGGATCTAGTGAGTTCGGGTAGCCGATTTCAAAGGGGTTAAGAATACAAGTTTCTATTGCATTGGTATGGTTTATTTGATTTTTATTCAATCGGCATTAAGGTAAGTACACAAATCCTACTAGGATTTGGTTTTATGGCGAATAGGCCTTTGCTAAATATTACCATGTTGGCCCAATGTAGGCATTAAAATCTAAGGTAGTAGATCGGATTTGGATTTCAAGTGAAATTGTTAAGCGAATCGGTGTGTACCCTACACTAAATGTTGATAGATTCTGACTTTAATTCATTATATGTGTTAATATGAAAGTGTAAGAATATGGCTAAGCTACCGTGTGTACCCACTAATCTTAATAGATTTATGGCTTAAACTTGATATATGTCTTAATATGAAAGTGTAAGAATGTGGCTAAAGTACCATGTTATGGTACAAAGTGCTCGATGACGTTTTCCTACTCCTACTAGGATTACGAAATATGTTATACATAACATGTGAAAAGTGACATGAATGTGAATTTAAGTATGATATGCATGATATGAATAATATGGGGCATTCGGGTTATTTGAGAAAGGGAAGTGAATGTGATGACTTGGTCTCACTATCATAATGTGGTGACATCGGTCACATTATCCGAATGTGGTGACTTGGTCACATTATCGAATGTGGTAACCCGGTTACATTATCCGAATGTGGTGTCTCATGACACAATTATCTGTGGCTATGCCACGAATTTTATATAGGCGATGAGCACGTCGACTGCAACGACTGCCTTCGATGGTGTGTAGCGGATGGAGGGTTGACTTAGTAGTCCCCACGATTATGCGGGATGGTGCGGGTGGAGTGTAGCGGATGGCATATAGGTTTGGGTTCAGGATTGCATCATTATCTTGAATTATTATATGAACATGATTTGTATGGTATGCCTAATTCTATTAAATTTTGGTGTTGGTTACACATTGAGTCTGTTGACTCACCCGTTGTGGGAGCATATTTGGTGATGAGCAGTGATGGACCGGGACGGCGAGAACTTGTGGTGGCCATGCTCAATTGAAAGTTTTATTCAATTTGGACTTTTATTTTATTTAAGTACTCTACAATCTTATTTTGGGTTTTATTTTATGTAATAAGGCTACAAAGTGATGATTTTATTGATGTTTTAATTACTATGTTACGTATTTATGTTATTTAAAGATTAAGTCAATTTAATTTAAAATAAACTTGAAATATTTTGTCACCTAAAATAAATGGGTTTTCAATATAAAAATAAACTTGTTTTCAACTCGAGCCCAACCCACAAACAAACTATCTTCAAAACACACAAGTTTTTCCTAAGTAACAAAAGAATTTGAAACGGTTTACACCAGGGAACATTCCAGATCCGGTCAAAACTCGTGGGTCGGGTGTGGGGTGTTTTAGTTATGTAGGGATTTCGACAACTTCCAAGGGCAAGTGAAGTTTTCGGGATTTGAACAAGCAAGGTAAGGGTGTTGTAATATTCGGCCAAAGGCCATATTACCTACTGAGGGTTGTCGATTCTAACTATGGTTTTTAGGGAGGAGTACAACCTTATTCGGTAGATCTTTGGGATTCGGTGGCCAATCTAGGTAAGGATTATGGTTGTGCATTAACCTTTCAGGATTTGTTTGTATGGCCGAATGGCCTCTTTGCTAATGATCTTAGTGTTGACCGAATGTAGGAAAGGGGATCTAGTGCGTTAGATCGAGATTTTCGGGATTCGATAATCGCGTTAGTAACTAGGGTGTAACCCACCCTCAATTCTCGATTAGTAGTAATATTGTTATGTATATGTTAATAAGGCAATGAATGAATATGGCTAAGGGTACCATTCAATGGTGCAGTGTATTCAGGTATGTTACCCCTTAATACTCGTTAATAATGCTTATAAACATGGATATGAGAAAATGTGAAATTTCTTTATGGACATGGGGTGAGGTAAATTGCATAATATTTGTATGTTTTGTATGATGCATGAGCATATGGGTGATAATGATAAAGGGGAAGTGTTCCGGTGGTTTTACCACATTATCCGTGACTTATGTCACCTATTATGAATCTGGTGACTCTGTCACATTATTTGGTGGCTATGCCACGATTATAAGGGTGATGTGCGCTTGATCGCAAAGAATCGCCTTCGATGGTGTGTAGCAGATGGAGGGTCGATTTAGTAATCCCCACGGTGTGATTGGCAGGTACGGGTGATGTGTAGAGGTTGGAAATCTAGGTGGGTTTGGGTTGCATCATTGTCTATATTTGTTTTACGTGATTTAACATACCTTGATCGTTTGGGAGTCTGTGTTGGTTGTTACACACTGAGTCTGTTGACTCACCCTTCGTGGGCTAACATTTTGCAGGTGATACTTAGTAAATGGACCGGGTTGGCAGGGACTTAGTGGTGGCCATGCTTAGATCAGCATTTTCATGTTTTCTTATTATGTTTTCGGGTTTTATTCGAGTTTTTTTTTTGTAATAAGGCCATTATTATTTAACTATTTTATTTATGCGTTTTAATTTTTATTCTGGTACGATCAACGTTAGACAAGTGGTTAAACAATTTTTCAGTAAAACAACTTCAAATGTTTTGACACATAAACACCTCGATTTTCAACTTAATGATAAGCTCTAAAATTTGGCATTTCTTTAAACTTGTAATTTTGAAATATGAAGATAACGTTTTAATACAAAATTAAATTACAACACGGTTTTTAACTTGAGAATAACCTAAATCTATTTTCTTCAAAACCACCCAGTATTTCAAGATGACATAACGAGATTTAACTACGTTTTACTCAAGGAGCATGCCAGATCCGATCAGGGCTTATGGGTCGGGTTTGGGGTGTTTCAATTTGGTATTAGAGCCCGATTCAAAACTCGTCCTTGAGGGCTTTTGGGCCCAAAACGTTATTTAAAAAATTGAGTTTTACTAAAGAATGAGTAGGTTTTCTGGCATGGCACCTGAGTCTCCGGCCCAAAGTCCACCAGGTAAGTACCCCTAACCACTGTGTGATTTGTATGTGGGTATTACGGGATCGTAGATTAGTAGTTTAGGAGCTATTGAACCCTAGGGTTAGCTTACTCCATCACAGAATTACATAAAATTTAAAGCCTAATCAAACAAACCTGTGAGTGAGTCACCGAGTTAAGGGTGTGGCAACCGTTGTGTGCATGTCTAGGATTGGATTCAGGGGGAGCTTGGTGTTTAAGCAGTCCTAGTGACTCACCTCCTCTTCGCCTCAATCCTACCTGGTGCGTAGTGACGGTTCACCCTAACCAAGAGGACTTATTCACAGGCTAAATTCAATAATTAAAACCCGAAATGGACTAGCTACACTTTTTTATAACAACCTTAGTTTTAAAATCACCGAATTACCCTTTTGATTTGTAAAAACTATTTTAGATTTTGAAATTTTTTTTGAAATATCCCCGATTTACAAAATTACCGAAATACCCCTATTTGTAAAATCACCAAAATACCCCCAGTTTATAAAATTGTCATACCGCCCTCAACTTTTATCAAAATATTCCTATTTTGTAAAAATACCAAAACCCTATTTTGTAAAATATCAAGATACCCTGATTTGAAAAATTACCAAAATACCCCTATAAGATAAATTATGAAAATACCCCTAGGTTGGAACGGACGAAAATGTTAGAGTGGTGAGTGTGTGTAGTAGATACTATTAAATGAATGTGATTCTCTAAACTAGGGTAGAAGATTTGAAATGAAAACCTTGAAATGATCGAAAGAACTACCATTAAACTTCTTTACATAAAACTTGTTCATGGGTAATCAGTGGAACAAAAACTGATGCATAAAACTTTTTAAAGTAGATTAAATCGCGATCGTAGGCATGAGTTCTAGGGGACGTGGTCATAATGTGCGAGGGTGTGGTAGAGGCAGAATGACCGTATCGGAACCCATTAGGTCTGGTCAAGGGTCCGGGAATGAGATACCACCACCACCAGTTGTTGGTGTTGAATATTAGGATCAGATGGGGATGATGCGATATCACGAGCGATCTTGCAAGTTCTTGAGAGGATGGTGGGCGGTGGAGGTATGGGAGCTCAAAATATGTACTAGGCGACTCGAGCCAATAGAGTGGAGGTATTCTAGGTGTATCGGTGTGGTGCCCAATACGGCTGAGTATTGGTTGGAGGCGACGGAGCGAATTATGGACGATTTGGACCTGACTGCTGAGGAGAAACTAAAAGGGGTGGTGTCGCTTCTCCGCGATGAGTCATACCAATGTTAGCTCATGATTCGGGATGGTGCTGCAGCGGATGATCTCACTTGAGAGTTTTTTAAGGCGGCGTATCAGAAGAAGTATATTGGGACTAGCTATATTGATGCATAGAGGAAGGCGTTTCTGAGGCTGGTTTAGGGGAATAAGTCCGTAGCGGAGTACGAGGCGGAATTCTTACGGTTGAGCCGGTATGCTCGAGGTATCGTGGCCGCGGAGCATGAACGATGTGTCAGGTTCGAGGATGGATTGAGGGATGACCTGAGATTGCTGATTGCTCCACAGCAGGAGTGGGAGTTTGTCATGTTGGTAGAGAATGCTAAGGTAGCCGAAGGGGTTAAGGAATCTGTGAGACAGAATTCAGATAGGAATAGACAAAAGAGAGGTTTTGGATCATCAGGGTCATCCGGGAATGTTCAAAATAGACCTAGATTTGATGGGCCACGAGGTTAGCGAGTTATTCTGGGAGGACGATCAGTACTTGTGCTCGAGATGGAAAGATAAACTTGGAGAGTGTTGGAAGAAGATAGGGGGATGTTTTAAGTGTGGATCCAAGGATCATATGATTAGGGACTATCTTATGAAAATAGACGGGAGCCGACCAATAAGTCAGGGTCTTAATCAGGCTGAAAGAGGAGGACAGTAGCCACCGCGGGGTCATGGCCCGGTTGGTAGAGGTAATGGTTCTCGAAGGGTTCAGAGAACACTGGGCAGAGGTGTTGGTAACACAGAGGCGGGACAGCCAAGTCTGGTGTATGCAGTTCATCAGAGGGAGGATGGTGATGCATTGGACGTCATAATCGGTACGTTCCTTATAGCTGACAAGCCTTACTTTGCTTTAATTGATGTTGGCTCGACCCACTCGTATGTAGAGTAGCTGAAACATTAGGTGTAGCATCTGAACTGTCAATTAGGGAGATGGCTGTAGTGAGCCTGTTAGGTCAAACGGTAGTGGTGAATAGGATATTCCGGAGTGTGCCTCTAGAGATTCAGGGGGTGGTATTTCCTGCCGACTTAATGGAACTACCTTTTGGGGAATTTGATCTCATTCTAGGTATGGATTGGCTAGTGGAACATCGGGCTAAATTGGATTGCGCAGCTAAGTGAATGGAGTTGAGGACTCCGGAGGACGATGAGATAATTATGATGGAAGAAAGAAAAAATTATTTGGCTAACGTAGTCTCCGTATTAAAGGCTGATTAGATGGTTCGAAAAGGGTGCAAGGCATTTTTGGACTTCATGAGTGCTTTGGATGCAAAAGAAGAAAGAGTTAGTGGAGTGAGAACAGTAAGGGAATTCGTGGATGTCTTTTCGAAGGAGCTGCCTGGGTTACCCCCAGACAGGGAGGTGGAGTTCAGAATTGATTTACTGCCAGGTACAGCTCCTGTGTCAATTGCTCTGTACCGAATGGCACCAAAGGAGTTAGTAGAGCTTAAAGCCCAGATCTAAGAGTTACTCGATCGTGGGTTTATTCGACCTAGTGTGTCTCCATGGAGAGCACCGGTCCTATTCGTGAAGAAGAAGGACGGGACTATGCGTATGTGCATAGATTATTGGCAGTTGAATAAGCTGACCATCAAGAACAAGTACCCATTGTCGAGGATAGACGACTTGTTCGATCAGCTTAAGGGGGCGCGGTATTTTCAAAGATAGATCTACGGTCAGGATATCATCAGCTTAGGGTGAAGGAAGTAGATATCCATAAGACAGCTTTTCGAATAAGATATGGGCATTATGAGTTCTTACTAATGCCGTTCGAATTGACAAACACCCCAGCTGCGTTCATGGATATGATAAACCGGGTTTTCCAACCCTACCTGGACCGGTTCGTCGTTGTGTTTATAGACGACATCCTAGTGTATCCCAAGTCTGAGGAAGAACATGATGAGCATCTCCGGGTGGTGTTGCAAGTGTTAAGGGAAAATAAGCTATATGCCAAGTTCAGCAAGTGTAAATTTTGGCTAAAGGAAGTTACGTTCTTAGGGAATGTGGTGTCTATGGAAGGAATAAGGGTGGACCCTCGGAAGATTGAGGCAGTATTAGGTTGGAAACCACCTAAGTCTGTGGCTAAGGTCCGTAGTTTCTTGGGGTTAGCAGGCTACTACAGGAGATTTGTTGAAGGGTTCTCATCAATAGCAGCACCTCTGACAAAGTTGTTAAGAAAGGAAGTACCTTTCGTATGGGCAGATAAGCAGTAGGAGAGTTTTGAGAAGCTTAAAAGAGTATTGACAGAGGCTCCGATTTTGATTCAGCCAAAAGCAGGGAAAGACTTCGTGGTGTATTGTGATGCTTCCCATACAGATTGGGATGTGTCCTTATGCAAGACGGAAAGTGGTCGCTATGCATCTCGTGATTGAGGCCACATGAGGTTAACTATCCGACGCATGATCTGGAGTTGGCTGCAGTAGTGTTCGCTCTAAAAGTGTGGAGGCAATATTTATATGGAGAAAAGTCGATGATTTACACGGATCACAAGAGTCTAAAGTATCTACTGACTCAGAAGGAGCTGAATTTGAGACAGCGAAGGTGGGTGGAGTTGTTGAAAGACTATGACTATTCAATATAGTATCACCCGGGCAAGGCAAATGTGGTGGCAGATGCCCTAAGTCAGAAAGTGGTGTCGGATCTGAGGGCAATGTTTGTACATCTTAGCCTTTATGAGGATGGAAGTTTGCTAGCGGAGTTTTAAGTGAAGCCAACATGGCTAAGTCAGGTAAAGGAGAAACAATTGGTAGATGGTGAACTCAGTGCTAAGCTACTACAAGTACAAAATGGGGAGTTGGAAGACTATGGTGTAAACAGTGATGGAGTGCTGTGTTTTTGAGGCAAGGTCTGTATGCCGAAGGATGAGGAATTAAGGTAGAAAATTCTTCAAGAATTGCATAGTAGCCCTTATGCTATGCATCCCGGAGGAAGTAAGTTATCTGAGGATTTATGGATCAATTTTGGTGGCTTTGGTCTTAAGCGAAAAATTCTGAAATTTGTAGGGAAGTGCTTAACATGTCGACAAGTCAAGGATGAACACCAAGTACCGTCAGGATTGCTTCAGTCGATAAAGTTCCACAATGGAAGTGGGAGAGAATTACTATGGACTTCGTTAGTGGGCTTCCCCTTACGCCTACTAAGAAGGACTCAATATGGGTGATAGTAGATCGGTTGACGAAGTCTGCACATTTCATACCAGTGCGGGTGGACTATTCCTTGTAGAGATTGGCAAAATTGTATGTAGCAGAAATCGTGAGGCTGCACAGAGTGCCAGTGTCGATTATCTTGGATAGGGATCCTAGGTTTATGTCTCGATTTAGGAAAGCACTACATCAAGCATTGGGCACCAGGTTGGACTTCAGTACGGCATTCCATCCGCAGTCGGACGGCCAATCTGAGCGGGTAATTCAAGTGCTAGAGGATATGTTGAGGGGTTGCGTGATAGATTTCAGAGGAAGTTGGGAGGAGTTCTTGCCTTTAGCGGAATTTGCGTACAATAACAGCTATCAAGCAAGTATTCGGATGGCACCGTCTCTGAAACCTTTGTATGGAAGGAGGTGTCGCACTCCTACGTGTTGGACAGAATTGGGGGAACATCATGTTTTAGGTCCGAAGATGGTGGCAGAAGCGGAAGAAAAGGTTAAGGTAATTCGGGCACGGTTGAAGAAGGCATCTGACAGGCAAAAATCATATACAGATCTTAAGCGGAAGGAGATAGAGTTTGCAGAAGGAGATCAAGTGTTTTTAAAAGTTTCGTAATAGAAGAAGGTGATGAGATTTGGTCGCAAGGAAAGTTAAGTTCCAGGTTTATAGGACCTTATTGGGTTTTGAAGCGAGTTGGACCAGTGGCATATCAGTTAGAGTTGCCTTCAGAGTTGAAGTAGATGCACGATGTGTTCCACGTTTCGATGCTACGGCATTACCAATCGGATCCATCTCATGTAATACCGGTTGGGGAGGTGGAGCTAAGACCAGATTTGTCCTATGAGGAAGAGCCGATTCAGATTTTGGAACGGGATATGAAGGTGCTTCGAAGGAAATCAGTTCCTCTAGTCAAAGTGTTATGGCGTAACCATGGATCGGAAGAAGCTTCGTGGGAGCTGGAGGAAGCAATGTGACAGCAATACCCTCACTTATTTTAGCCAGGTAATTTCGAGGTCGAAATTATTTTAAGGGGTTAGAACTGTAATATTCAGGATCTGGGGGTTATGCATTTTCACTTAAATGTATGTGGTAGCATGCTTGTGTGTGTTTTGAAAGTGTTTTGGGGGCTTCGGGAACCTTGGGATGGAGGTAGAAGCCTTAGAAAAATATTTGATTTTTAAGCCTAAAAAGGGAACTAAGGGAGCTAAGCCTTAAGTAGAGGTGTGTGAGGTTATGACACAAGTAAAGCCACAGTAAAGTGGCAAAGAGGCGCCACTTAGGGCCTTGGGAGGTGACGCCATAGAGTGTGAAGGACCCAGTTGAGCACAAGGGAAGCATTTTGAGGCTTTTATTTTTGGCAAGGAGGTACAGTGATGGACGGCACAAAGACTCTGAATGATGAAGTGTAGATTGGGTCAACAGCTCAAAGATTCGGCTAAGTAGGAGAAAAAAGGGGGGATTTGGATGAGAGAGGAAGAGGTGGCCGAATGTGGGACTCTGGGAGATGCATAATCGATTTTGGGGTTGTAGTAGGGGGTGTGTGCCTAAATCTCCTAATCACCTCCTACTCTTCCTTTCTTTCTCTCAACCTCAATCCTATACCTTTTCCTTTTCTTGTGGCCGAATATTCCATCATCATTGAAAGCCATAGCTGAATCGTGTGACCTCTCTTTCCCTTTTCTTCTCTTTTAATTTACTTAGGCCGAAACCCCTCTCTCTCAATTTCACCATAGCCGAATCTCTTTAAGCTTCACACTTCTCATCTCCTTTACTAAAAGCCGAATATCTCTGTGTTTCCAAGCAAGGGTGCAATCGATCTCAACATCGTGGTAAGGGTTAACTGCCATTCGATTTCTTTTTCTTTTTCTTTTGGTTAGTCGAAATCTAGGAGTCTAATCCCTCTTATTTTCTTTTGGCCAAACCATGAAGGAGATTTTTCGAGATTCTTGTAGCCGACGGTTTAAGGGAGATCTTTCGGGATTTTGGATATCCAAGGTAAGCAAGGCATATCATTCGGCCAAGGGCCATTCTTGTAGATTTTACGCATTAAGCCGAAACTGACATAAGTTATGTAGGGATTTCGACAACTTCCAAGGGCAAGTGACGTTTAGGATTTGAACAAGCAAGGTAAGGGAGTTGTAATATTCGGCCAAAGGCCATATTACCTATTGAGGGTTGCCGATTCTAACTATGGTTTTTAGGGAGGAGTACAACCTAATTCGGTAGATCTTCGGGATTCGGTGGCCGATCTAGGTAAGGATTATGGTTGTCCGTTAACCATTTGGGATTTGTTTGTATGACAGAATGGCCTCTTTGCTAATGATCTTAGTGTTGGCCGAATGTAGGAAACGGGATCTAGTGCGTTAGATCGGGATTTTCGGATTCGATAATCGCGTTAGTAACTAGGTGTGTAACCCACCCTCAATTCCCGATTAGTAGTAATATTGTTATGTATATGTTAATAAGGCAATGAATGAATATGGCTAAGGGTACCATTCAATGGTGCAGTGTATTCATGTATGTTACCCCTTAATATTCATTAATAATGCTTATAAACATGGATAAGAGAAAATGTGAAATTTCGTTATGGACATGGGGTGAGGTAAATTGCATGATATTTGTATGTTTTATATGATGCATGAGCATATGGGTGATAATGATAAAGGGGAAGTGTTCCGGTGGTTTTTACCACATTATCTGGTGACTTATGTCATCTATTATGAATCCGGTGACTCTGTCACATTATTTGGTGGCTATGCCACGATTATAAGGGCGATGTGCGATTGATATGCGATCGCCTTCGATGGTGTGTAGCGGATGGAGGGTCGATTTAGTAATCCCACGGTGTGATTGGCGAATCTGGTGATGTGTAGAGTTTGGATATTTAGGTGGGTTTGGGTTGCATCATTGTTTATATTTTTTTTACGTGATTTAACATGCCTTGATCATTTGGGAGTCTGTGTTGGTTGTTACACACTGAGTCTGTTGACCCACCCTTCGTGGGCTAACATTTTGCAGGTGATACTTAGTAAATAGACCGGGTCGGCAGGGACTTAGTGGTGGCCATGCTCAGATCAGCATTTTCACGTTTTCTTATTATGTTTTCGGGTTTTATTCGGGGTTTGTTTTTGTTGTAATAAGGCCATTATTATTTAAGCTGCTTTATTTATGCGTTTTAATTTTTATTCGCACGATCAACGTTAGACAAGTGGTTAAACAATTTTCATAAAACAACTTCAAATGTTTTGACACATAAACACTTACGATTTTCAACTTAATGATAAGCTCTAAAATTGACATTTTTTAAACTTGTAATTTCGAAATATAAAGATAACGATTCAATACAAAATTAAATTACAACACAGTTTTTAACTTGAGAATAACCCAAATCTATTTTCTTCAAAACCACCCAGTATTTCAAGATGACATAACGAGATTTAACTACGTTTTACTCAAGGAGCATGCCAGATCCGGTCAGGGCTTGTGGGCCGGGTTTGGGGTGTTTCAATCAGAGCTGAAATTTTTATTTAAAACACCCCTCTCCCCTTCTCACCCACTCCCCATTCACTCTTCACTTCCCCCTTTCATTACTCTCCTTATTCATCTTCCAAGTCCTTGATCATCACCTCAACCATGTCAAAAAAACTAAAGGATACTATCTCAGTCTCCCTGTGAGAGACCAATCTACATAAGTTCATGCCACCGCTTCATCCACTCAACAAGCCAAGGGTCTTTGAGGCTATTTAACTTTTATTTTTCTTTTCTCATCTCTTTTATTTTCCTCCTCTTTGACTTTCTTATGCTTAATTTAGTTTATTTCATTTTAGTTTCTTGGTTTTAGGTTCTAAATGCTGCTAGGGAATCACACACTATGACCTTAGAAATCACACCCACCTCGCGAACCATTTAACAATAAGGACCTTTCGGTCCAGTAATCGGTTCTTTTAGTCTTATTTCCCTCTCTACACTCTTTCTTTCTACTTGTCTTTTTTTAAAAAATATATAATTAGCATAATTTAAATTATTATTACTATTTCCTGGCTAATTCTTCACGAGTTACCCAATTTCTTCATCTAGCAGCAGAGATTCGGCAGCCACCACACCACGACCACTACCAACTCAAGGAATCCATCAAAATCCAGGAAGTTTCACTTCTCCCTATCTATTATTATTATCTATCTTTGTACATTGAGGGCAACATACATCTTAAGTGTGAGGGGTGAAAGTTTATTAGAAAAAGTGCCTAACTTTTTGCATTATTCTCAAATCCCTGAATGATATCTTATCTTAAAGTAATTTTCTCATATCACTAATTAGAATGAAATTCCTGTTGATTCATGATTTTTATTGATATGTTTTAGATTAAGTCATTGATAATTGTGCGATGATGATTTAAACTTTAAGATACTAGAGAATCAAGCATGATGAGTCTATTTTCAAAAAAAATTAAAAATTTTGTTAGGTTGTCTACCTGAATCTAATTGTTACCTTGAAGTTTGAAATTTACAAGGTTGATATCAAAAACCCATAATCTTTGTGAGATTTTGAACCTTTTAGAGCATACATTATTTTCGTGCTCACTTCTTTTGATTATGAGTGTGTCAACATTGATTTGTTATTCTAGAACTTGCTTCAATTATACATGTCAAGACAACACCTTTGATTTGATATACAGAAATGATAAAGGCACTTAGGATTTAACCCACTTACTCCACTAAAAGCCTACCTTCACAATTAACCCCTAGTGAACCCCATTGATCCTAACAACCCTTTTTATTTACTCACCCACTAATATTAACCCAAAACCCATCTTGTATTTGTTATCATCATTCCTTTTGACTACCCTTTTATCGAGACTTGATTTGATCAGTTGCCTAAATACATTATTTCAGTAGTTGAAATTTTTTTATATTATGTATTTATTGATTTTTTCTTAAAAAAAATTCAAGGTATATTCACTATTAGTTTTGTGATTAAGCGAACCTATATGTTTAATTTCAACATCTTGAAGAAAAAGCTCGTATTATTAGTATTTTAAGTTTTCAATTGATGTAATTATGCAGGTTATTAGTCATTTTTCTAGTTAGGTAATTTATCACTTCAATCTCGATTTTAACCCTTCTAATTCAGCCTTTATCCACACCCTTAACCTAAGCCCCGTTACAACACTTTTAAAGACCTTTTGATTTGTGTATCATCTCATTTTATAGTGGTGGAAATTTGATTTTCAGGCAAGACTATGGGATTAACTTTTCATGTTCGACTTTTGAGCACTTAATTTTTGAACCTTAAACATCTTGAGTGATTTGAGTGAATCTTTAGTGAGGATGTCAACTTTCATCAATTTTGAATTAAAGGTGATTATTTAGGTAAGGGGAAACACCTATCTTTTTCATATTACAAACTATGACTTTGATTGCTTGAATCTTCAGGACTCTTTTAGTTATCCACTTATAAATTATCTATGAATTATGATGAAACATTATCGTTGAATATTATGAATAGAGGAAGTTTGTTTTAATTGTGAGTTGAGAATTTTGCTTGAGGACAAGCAAAAGCTTAAGTGTGGGGGTATTTGATAAACCGTAATATGAACATATTTTAATCCCACATTTAGTGTACTTTTGGATGATTTTTCCCTTTAATTATGGAAATAGGTGCTTCTAATCCTTTGTTTTCATGTTTTATACTCAGGAGAGCACCGGAGGATGAAAAGAACAAGAAACGGGCCAAAACACGAAAAAATGGGCCCAAGACCACATGACCGTGCCTCTTAAGAAGAGTTGAACATAGCTTGGACCCTGAAATACATGGCCGTGCCTTCTCAACAGGTTCGACCACGGCCTGAAATCGAATCACACGGCATGTGCCACGGGCGTGTCCTTCCGCAAAAAAGAAGATTTTCATTCGGATTAGGGTACTTAGAGGAAAAGAAATACATTCCAAAAGCCTATATAAATACCCTAGAGGCCAACCTTTAGGGGGCGGTTCAACTAGGCCAAGGAGCGAAGCTAGAGGGGCCGGATTTTGGAATTCACTTAAAGAAAGCCAGTTGATTCATCTCAAGAAGCCGGATCAAACTCAACACGGAGGAACTCTCCTTCATTTCCTTCAGGGGGTTTTTAGGGTTTTTCTTATGTTTTGTTTTATATTTTCTTCTGAGATGTTTTCTTTTATGATTATGAACTAAACCCTCAGATACCTGAGGGGGACGAAACCTAAGACGAATCTTGTTATTGTTTTCTGAGCTGTATGATAAATACTTGATTTGTTCTTAATTATTTATTCTTAATTCTTGTTTTGATATTCCGAGATATTGATTCAAGTATTGATGTGCTTAGGCAGTGGAGCAAAAGTCCCAATTTAAGAGTAGATCTAGCATAGTTAAGCGGAGTTGATTGCAACCCTAGAAATAAGATGACAAAAATTTGCTGGATTATGGTCAAACCAAATATGGGAGACCATAGATCTAGTTAATGCAATTCTATGGGTTTTAATTAGAAATAAATATCAATTAATCAACTGATCATCTCAAATAGTCGAGTTTTAATATTTATAAAGAATGATCGAACTTGTAGACTAACTATGACAACGATTGAGGCAAGTGCACCTATCGAACAATAGTATAGTTTAGGCAAGATTATTTTATCGAACCCAAAGGAATCTAAAAGTACTACTACTCACTTTCTTTCTATTATTTAGCCTAAAATATGGAGTGATTGGTTTATTAAACTAATGAAAAACTAAACTAGATGCAAAGACAAAAGAATGAAACTTTGGGAAAAGACTGTGGAAAAACTCAGTTGATTTTAGATGATACCCTCAGGATGAATCCACCTATGACTTCTCTTGTTATCTAACTTTTAATTCATATGACTTCTTTACTTAGCTTGATTCGTGAGACTCCCTAACCTATATTAAACCCTCTCTCAAGGCGAATAACGTCTAACCTTAGGTTAATTAGTGGAACTCTTGTTCTCTTATAATAACCCCCTAAAGAAGCAGTAAATCGATCAATGGACTCCCATATTAGGTTTCACCCTAATCCAAAAAATCTCGCCACCCTATCTCTAGGCATGCAATTAACTCCGCTTAATTATGCTAGATCTACTCTTAGGCAGGGTCTATTCTTCCTCCACCTAAGCACATCGGATTAAACTAAGCAACATAATTAAGAACAAACTAAGTACTTATCATATAATTTACAAATCAAATAACAAAATCCATCATAGGTTTCATTCCCTTCAGGTATCTGAAGGGTTTAGTTCATAACAAAATAAGAAAACATCTCAAGAGAAAAGATAAAACAAAACATAAGAAATCCCTAAAACCCCCTGAAGGAATTGAAGAGGAGATCCTCTGTCTTGAGTAGAACTCCGGCTTCTTGAGATGAATCAACTAGCTATCTTCGAGTAATTCCCTGAATAAAAGCTCTGGCAAAAAACTCTGCCTAAAACTTCCCTTCTGTTTTCACTTCTGCCAAACTCCTCCCTTTTAGTTGCTACCTTGGGTGTTTATATAGGCTTTGAGATGCTTTACTTGGCTTCTAAGTATCCCTTTTAGTTGGTACCGTGGCCTCTTTTGAAACATTTTAGAAGAACCAGAATACTTAAAATCCCTCTTGCCTCTTACTTTTTCCCGATTCTGGTGTTCTGAATTCTTAGCCTCTTCGGCTATCTTAGCTTTCTCTACAAGCGAGGTAAAAGTCCACACTTGCTGTGGGGCTATCAGTACCCGCAACTCATCATTTAGTCCATCCTCAAAGCGTACACAATGCTCATGATCAGTCTACACTATAGTACGAGCATAACGACTCAAACGAAGAAATTCTGCCTCGTAGGCTGCCACAGTCTTACTTCCTTGAACCAAATTTAGAATTCTTTCCTTCGCATCTACATAACTCGGTTCCACGTACTTACCTTGGAAAGCGACTTTAAAGAAATCCCAATTAACCAATGCACCTCGGTGCCTTCTCGAACGAAGAAGCCACCATTGATCGCCTCGTCTCTTAGCAAAGACACGACTCCTCTCGCTTTTGCTCGACGGTGCATTCCAAATCATCCATAATTCGTTCTACAGCCTCAAGCCAATATTCTGCCACATTCGGAGCTACACCAGAGACACCTCTAAAAACTTCTGCACCACTAGACTTGAGTCGTTCCGATATTGATCCGCGAGTTACTGGCCTAGTTCTGGCTCTAGCTACTCTTTCTAAGACTCGCAACATTGCTTGAGTCAAAGCATTATCCTCATTCGCATGGTCATGAGATCCAGTTTCGCTCTCGAATGACGCAGGTGCATCCATTTTCGGTATATGACCCGGCGCTTCAGACGCAGCACCTCGTCCTCTACCACGGCCACGTCTACCGCGTCCACGACCACGTCCTCTATTGCTCATATTGACTAATTTGCTTTAATCTGATTACAAGTTTTATGAATCAAAATATTATTTCAGTGTTTATTAATGATATTTTATGAGATATAAGAGATAAGATTGTTTTCACAATCACATCCTATAGTCTCGATCTCTATCAATTTCAACACCTAAAACTAGAAGTTCTAGAGTGTTCCTTAGGTCTCATCACAAAAATAAACATTTAATAAACAAGTACTTACTGAACATACTTACTTGACTTGGTGTCGGATGCTCGTGGTGCCATACTACCTTTAAAACATAAAGTCTAGAAATTTAAGTGGTTTTTAAACAAAAATCATTGTTGAACCCAAACCACAGTCGAGTTTTGAAACTGGGCTCTGATACAATAAAATATAACACCCCAAACCCGGCCTATGCATTAAGCCCGGATTTCGGCATGCCACACAAGTTTAACGAACATTCAAAACATTTAACAATGTAGAAATCAAATTTCAAAACGATTAAGAACATTACTTTATCAAAAAATCGAGATTTATTTGAAATGCTTGTTTAAAAACACAAGAGTTTGTCGTTTGATATATAACAAGTAGTAATTGATAAAAACTTTAGATTTATTTAATTGGAATATTTCATCAAAAAGTTTTAAAAGAATTTCCTAAGTTTCTAGTTAAGAAAAACTTTTGTTTTATAAGAAAGTTATAGAAAATCATTTATGAAAAACTAAATCAATCTAACTTAATAAAACTAAAACATAAATAATCCATCCACATAATAAAATCCATATTTAAGAAGGCCTTATTACATTGCCAAAAAAATAGTACTTAAAAATTATAAAAGAAGTCTCAAAGTTTTATGAACCACCATTTGTAGTATAGCCACCCACGAAGTCATCTCCAACCAAGTCTCCATCAATTGTTATTACCGAGAGGGTAAAAAATGGGGTGACTTACTTAAAACTCAGTGTGCAACTCACTTACCATAGTCCACTGGGCCAAGACCATTTATACATTTATTTGGGCCTAAGCCCATTTCAAAATATAATAATTTAGTATTTAAAATAATAATGCAAGTGATAGGCAATTCCCAAAACCAAACCTAGATTTCCATCCGCTACACACCCCCGTACCCAACCAACACACCTGTGGGGAGCTTTAGTCACCCACCCCGCCAACACACCAAAGTAGGCTTTAATCCCAATATCATATTTGTGGCAATGGCCATTTAAATAATTATGGTAAAACCACTGATCTAGATTTCGGGCAATGGCCATTGTGACAGAGTCACCTATCTAGATTTCTGGCATTAAGCCTTTCTTCTCTTCATAATTGATCCCAACCCATACAATCATGTTTATGCATTTCAAAATATTTATAAGGAAAACCATATTATAATTTATGAATTTTTGGCCCATTAAAACACATATCGCATATAGCCCATTTATCAATTATCACAACTGATCCAATTATCAAATTTCATTTATGGCCCAAATTTATCAAATATCAAATATGTGGCCCAAATTTACCAAATATCACATATGGCCCATAATTGCCAAATATCACATATAAGGCCCAAATTTACCAAATCTTACATATGGCCCATAATTGCCATATCACATATAAGGCCCAAATTTACCACATCTCACATATGGCCCAAATTTATCAAATATTATCGTTTTAGCCATTAAGGGCGATTTCAAAATTTTCACGATCCTAATACTGATTTTACGATCTTAACACTAAAGTTTCAATAATACCATATTCTCCGATTTGTCCAACTTTGTGATTTTTAATCCAACTTTAATCGTTGCATAGTCATCTAACCCATGAGACATAGTGTGAGATTACACACCTGATTATGGTGAGAACTACACTCTTCCGCTCGTCGATATCTAAACACACATTACGAATGATTAGAACACTAAAATTTAATATTAATCTATTCTAATATTGAGCGATCTAAATCTTACCCTCGGAACCTCGAATAACCACTATTTGCGATTTCTCTCCGATCAAAGGTTCAATACCATGAGTAAACAATGGTTCGGGAGTACGTACGACTTCGAATAATTGATTTTTGTCGGATGAAGGTCCACAACCCGGTGGAAAATCTCGGATTCCTAAAACAGTCCTTCTCTTAAACTTAGGGGGATTAATAGAACCACCCCTCTTCCGAGTACTATTCACTGCCCTTTTCGTCCCTATTTTGATTGTCTTTGAAGACAAAGAAACATTAGTCCTAACAATATTTCAACAAATCTTAGGACTAAAAACTTAAAGAGTGAAATCGACTTACCTTAATATTCCGAAAAATCTCAAGAGAATCCTTTGTACGTTATTATCAAATCTTAAATGATCTTTAAGATTTCTCCAAGAAAATGAAGATTTGAAACTTCCACTATTTCACGATGATCCAAGATTTGAATAAAAGAAAAAGAATGATTGAAGAATAGATGCTTATAGAGAATAGGAGATTCGGCTATGCAAAAAGAAAGGAGAGAAAGAATTGATTCGGCTATGGAGGTAGTCTATCATTCGGCCAAGAAGAAAAGAAAGTGTTGGAAGTATGTTGAAAAGAAAAATCAAAATGTTGAAAGGAAGAAATGAGGATGAGAGAGTTATGATTAAATTTTCAAAAATAAGGAAAACAAGAAATTAGAGTTTGAGCAATGGTGCATTTGGCCAAGAGAGAGAGGAGAAGAAAATGTTTTGTTTTTGATGTTTTAGGCACTAAATGGAAACATAAAATGAGCTACTAGAGTGATTAACAAATGAATGACCAAATGGTCAAAAGAATAACTAAAAGAAAACAAGGCAAAGATGGTTTTTGTCATATCACAGGCACATTCGGCCAAGAGGAAAGATGAGAGAAAAAGCTTTGATTTTGGGAGAGAAAAAGATCAAAATGAAAAATTCTCCCAAGCTACTAACTTTTCCAAGACTTACCACAAAATTTTAGCTCCCTCTTTAGTCCACAAAATCGTCCATGTTCATGGACAATTAGCCATTCAAAGCTTTCCAAAACAGAGCCCTTGTTTTAAGCCTTATGTCCCCCTTACATGCCTTTTCCATATGATTCCTTTCCCTAAGTTATCACTTGCCTTTTTCCCATGATCTTCTTGCCATAAAAAAAATAATCCAACTCACCAATCCTTATCCATGACCGACACTTGCTTAAGGAAAAGTAAAAAATAAAACTTCAAGTTACATGCCAAGAGATTCGAACCTCTCCCCTCAAACAAACATGCATGCGCCAACACCTCCTTGCTACTAGCTCATCTTATGCTAATTTTTAACACCTAATTTTACTTAAACCTCAAGGTCACTTGATCCACTTCAATTAAATACTCCTTACTAAAATTTATTCTACTTCCGAATAGTTCTCAAGTCTTCTCAAGACCATACTAAACATGAAAAATTTTATTTTACACAAATTAAGCACTAAAACATGCATCAATTCAATACTCAAATTTTAGGATGTTACAACTCTACCTTCCTTAAAGAAAATTTCATCCTCGAAATTTACCTGGCTAAAAGAGATGAGGATATTGTTGTCGAATTGCATCCTCGGCTCCCAAGTAGCTTCCTCCACTCGTGATTATGCCATAAAACCTTGACCAATGGTATAGTCTTTTTCTTAACACTTTAACATCTCTCGTCCAAGATTCTCACCGGTTCCTCTTGAAAGACAAATCGCCTTAATTCCACTTCTACTATATGCGATGGATCCGATCTATAACGTCTCAAAGATAGAAACATGGAAAACACTATGAATCGACTCAATTAGAAGATAAATCAAGTTGATAGGCCACGGTCCCCTGCGCTTCAACACACGGTATGGTCCAATAAACCTAGGGCTCAACTTGCCTTTCCTTCCGAATCAAAATCTTTTTCCACGGTGAAACTTTCAAAAAGACCTGATCTCCCACCGCAAACTCAATATCTTTATGCTTCAGATCCGTGTACGACTTTTATCTATCCGAGGCTTCCTTTAACCGCTTTCGAATAACTTTTACTTTTTCTTCCGTCTCTGATATCAATTCAGGACCCAAAAGTTGTCGTTCCCCTAATTCATTCCAACAAGTAGGAGTACAACACCTACGACCATACAATGCCTCGTAGGGTGCCATCTGAATGCTAGACTGATAGCTGTTGTTATACACAAACTCTACCATGGTAGAAAATCCTCCCAACTACCTCTGAAGTCTATCACACAACCTTTTAACATGTCTTCCAAAATCTAGATTACTCTTTCCGACTGACCATCTAACTGATGGTGAAAAGCCATACTGAAGTTTAACTTTGTACCCAGAGCCTCATGTAAAGCTTTCCAAAATCGTGATGTAAATCGAGGATCCCTGTCCGATATGATAGACACTGGTACCCCATGCAACCTCACGATTTCAGATACATACAATTTAGCCAACTTCGCAATGAGTAATCCGTCTGAACCGGTAGAAAATGAGCGATCTTCGTTAATCGATCTACTACCACCTGATTTAAATCTTTCTTAGTAGGTGTTAAGGGTAACCCACTAACAAAATCCATCGTTATCCGCTCCCATTTCCATAATGGAATCTTTACTGGTTGCAACAATCTCGACGGTAATTGATGTTCCGCCTTTACTTGTTGACAAGTCAAACACTTTCCCACAAAATCAGTAACTTCCCGTTTTAACTTTGGCCACCAATACTGTTCACGGAGATCCCAATACATCTTATTTCCTCCAGGGTGCATAGTATAAGGGCTACTATGCGCCTCTAGAAGAATCGTTTGCCTCAAATCCAAATCTTCGAGCATACAAACCCTTCCACAAAAACACAGTACACCATCTTCGTTCAAACCAAAATCTCCTATTACACCACTTTCAACTTGTTGTATTAAAGGACCCAACTTTTCATCGGATAATTGCTTTTCCTTGATTTGTTCTAACCACAGAGGCTTCATTTGAAGTTTCGCTAACAAACTGCCATCCTCATACAAACTGAGATGAGCAAACATTGCTCTTAACTCCGATACAACCTTACGACTCAACGCGTCTGCCACAACATTAGCCTTTCTAGGATGATACTCGATTGAGAAATCATAATCCTTTAACAATTCCACCCATCTCCGTTGTCTTAAATTCAAATCCTTTTGGGTAAGAAGATACTTAAGACTTTTATGGTCCGTATAAATGATTGACTTCTCACCGTAAAGATAATGTCTCCAAATCTTTAATGCAAACACTACCGCAGCCAATTCCAAATCATGAGTAGGATAATTGACTTCATGCGGCCTCAACTGTCGAGAAGCATAAGCTACCACTTTTCCACTTTGCATCAGTACACATCCTAAACATGTGTGTGACGCATCACAGTAAACGGTAAAGTCTTTTTTGGCCTCTGGTTGAATCAACACTGGCGCTTCCGTTAGAATCTTTTCCAGTTTCTTGAAACTTTCTTGTTGTTTATCGGTCCATACATATGGTACTTCCTTCCGCAACAACTTAGTTAGGGGTGCAGCAATTAATGAAAACCCCTTAACAAAATGTCTATAATAACTAGCCAAACCCAAGAAACTTGGATCTCGACTCTCGACTTTGGCGGTTTCCAATCCAACACTGACCTTTACCTTTCGAGGATCAACTCTTATTCCTTCAGCTGACACTACATGACCCAAAAAGTCACTTCCTTCAACCAAAATTCACACTTACTGAATTTGGCATAAAGTTGTTTATCTCACAAAATTTGTAGCATAGTGCACAAATGAGAATCATGCTCTTTTTCATTCCTCGAATATACCAAAATGTCATCTATGAACACTACTATGAACCGATCTAAATAAGGCTGAAAGACTCGGTTCATCATGTCCATAAATGCAGCTGGTGCATTTGTCAAACCAAATGGCATCACTAAAAACTCATAATGTCCATAGCGAGTTCGAAATGCCATCTTATGAATATCTACTTCCTTTACCTTGAGTTGATGATAACCCGATCTCAAATCAATCTTGGAAAAGACTGAAGTTCCTCTTAATTGATCAAATAGGTCATCGATTCTCGGTAATGGATTCCTATTCTTGATCGTCAATTTATTCAACTGTCTATAATCAATGCACATACACATTGACCCATCTTTCTTCTTGATGAACAAAACTGGTGCTTCCCACGGAGACACACTTGGTCAAATAAATCCCCGATCTAGCAGTTCTTGAATTTGAGCTTTAAGCTCCGCTAACTCTTTCGGTGCCATTCTATAAGGAGCAATGGACACCGGAGCAATTTTGGGTAAATGCTCAATGCCAAATTCTGCTTCCCGATCTGGAGGTAGACCCGGAAGTTCTTCGAGAAAGACATCTGGAAATTCTTTCACCGTTCTCACACTTTCTACTAATAAATCCTTGGCATCCAAAGCACTGATGAATGCTAAGAATGCTCTATTCCCTTTTCGCACCAACTTTTTTGCCTTTAAAGTAGATACCACATTTTCCAAAAAGTTTCTTCGCTTGCCTATCATTATTATCTCCTCATCATCTATAGTCCTAATTGACATCCGCTTTTCGACACAATTCAATTGCGCCCGATGCTTCACCAACCAATCCATGCCCAAAATGAGATCAAACTCACCGAAAGGTAATTTCATCAAGTCTGCTAGAAATACCTCTCTTTGAATCTCTAAGGGCACATCTCTGAATAATTTATTCACTATTACCGACTGTTCTAAAGGACTAATTACCGTCATCTCTCTATCGATAATCTCAGATCTAATATTTAGGTTTCCAGATATAACACTAGCAACATACGAGTGGGTAGATTTGATATCTATCAAAGCAATAACAGGTACATCAGAGATGAAGAACGTGCCAGTTATCACATCAACTGCATCGCCGTCCTCACGACGCCTGACAGCATAGACCAATCCTGGCTGTCTCACCTCCGTGTTACCTATAACACCATTACCTCGACCCAGTGCACCTTATCCACGTCCATTACCATTACCACCATGATCTGGTCCACGACCTCTTGGTGGCTGCTGAGTACCTCTAGCTGGCTGAGCCTCAAGGTTACGAGCTTTTTTAGTCGTTTCAGTCCATCGAGGACAATTCTTAAACTGATGATCCTTAGATCCACATTTAAAACAGGCTCCAGTTTTCCTCCAACATTCTCCGGGATGTCGTCTACCACAGTCGGCACATTCTCGAATCTGATTGGTAGTCACAGGTGCTCTAACTTGAATTGCCTCATCATTTCGTGGCCTCTTTTGAAACCTTTTAGAAGAACCAGAATACTTAAAATCCCTCTTGCCTCTTACTTTTTCCCGATTCTGGCGTTCTAAATTCTTAGCCTCTTTGGCTATCTTAGCTTTCTCTACAAGCGAGGTAAAAGTCCGCACTTGTTGTGGGGCTATCAGTACCCACAACTCATCATTCAGTCCATCCTCAAAGCGTACACAATGCTCATGATCAGTCTACACTATAGTACGAGCATAACGACTCAAACAAAGAAATTTTGCCTCGTAGGCTGCCACAGTCTTACTTCCTTGAACCAAATTTAGGAATTCTTTCCTTCGAGCATCTACATAACTGGTTCCGACGTACTTACCTTGGAAAGCAGCTTTAAAGAAATCCCAATTAACCAATGCAGCCTCGGTGCCTTCTCGAACAGTAAGCCACCATTGATACACCTCATCTCTTAGCAAAGACATGGCTCCTCTCAGTTTCTGCTCGACGGTGCATTCCAAATTATCCATAATTCATTCTACAGCCTCAAGCCAATATTCTGCCACATTCGGAGCTACACTAGAGACACCTCTAAAAACTTCTACACCACTAGACTTGAGTCGTTCTGATATTGATCCGCGAGTTACTGGCCCAGTTCTGGCTCCAGCTACTCTTTTTAAGACTCTCAACATTGCTTGAGTCAAAGCATTATCCTCATTCGTATGGTCATGAGATCTAGTTTTGCTCTCGAATGACGCAGGTGCATCTATTCCGGTATATGACTCGGCGCTTCAGACGCAGCACCTCGTCCTCTACCACAGCCACGTCTACCGCGTCCATGACCACGTCATCTATTGCTCATATTGAATAATTCACTTTAATCTGATTACAAGTTTTATGAATTAGAATATTATTTCAGTGTTTATTAACGATATTTTATGAGATATAAGAGATAGGGTTGTTTTCGCAATCACATCCTATAGTCTCGATCTCTATCAATTTCATCACCTAAAACTAGAAGTTCTAGAGTGTTCCTTAGGTCTCATCACAAAAATAAACATTTAATAAACAAGTACTTACTGAACATACTTACTTGACTTGGTGTCGGATGCTCGTGGTGCTATACTATCTTTCAAACATAAAGTCTAGAAATTTAAGTGGTTTTTAAACAGAAATCATTGTTGAACCCAAACCACAACCGAGTTTTCAAACTGGGCTCTGGTATCATAAAATGTAACACCCCTAACCTGGCCTATGCATTAAGCCCGCATTTCGACATGCCACACAAGTTTAACGAACATTCAAAACATTTAACAATGTAGAAATCAAATTTCAAAACGATTAAGAACATTACTTTATCGAAAAATCGAGATTTATTTGAAATGCTTGTTTAAAAACACAAGAGTTTGTCGTTTGATATATAACAAGTAGTAATTGATAAAAACTTTAGATTTATTTAATTGGAATATTTCATCAAAAGTTTTAAAAGACTTTCCTAAGTTTCTAGTTAAGAAAAACTTTTATTTTTATAAGAAAGTTATAGAAAATCATTTATGAAAAACTAAATCAATCCAACTTAATAAAACTAAAACAAAAATAATCCATCCACATAATAAAATCCATATTTAAGAAGGCCTTATTACATTGCCAAAAAAAAAAATAGTACTTCAAAATTATAAAAGAAGTCTCAAAGTTTTATGAACCACCATTTGTAGTATAGCCACCCCACGAAGTCATCTTCGAACCAAGTCTCCATCAATTGTTATTACCTGAGAGGGGTAAAAAAATGGGGTGAGTTACTTAGAACTCAGTATGCAACTCACTTACCATGTCCACTGGGCCAAGACCATTTATACATTTATTTGGGCCTAAGCCCATTTCAAAATATAATAATTTAGTATTTAAAAATAATAATGCAAATGATACGCAATTCCCAAAACCAAACCTAGATTTCCATCCGCTACACACCCCTGTACCCAACCAACACACCTGTGGGGAGCTTTAGTCACCCACCCCGCCAACACACTGAAGTAGGCTTTAAGCCCAATATCATATTTGTGGCAACGGCCATTTAAATAATTGTGGTAAAACCACTGATCTAGATTTTGGGCAATGGCTATTGTGACAGAGTCACCTATCTAGATTTTTGGCACTAAGCCTTTCTTCTCTTCATCATTGATCCCAACCCATGCAATCATGTTTATGCATTTCAAAATATTTATAAGGAAAACCATATTATAATTTATGAATTTTTGGCCCATTAAAACACATATCGCATATAGCCCATTTATCAATTATCACAACTGATCCAATTATCAAATTTCATTTATGGCCCAAATTTATCAAATATCAAATATGTGGCCCAAATTTACCAAATATCACATATGGCCCATAATTGCCAAATATCACATATAAGGCCCAAATTTACCAAATCTTACATATGGCCCATAATCACCATATCACATATAAGGCCCAAATTTACCACATCTCACATGTGGCCCAAATTTATCAAATATTATCGTTTTAGCCATTAAGGTCGATTTCAAAATTTTCACGATCCTAATACTGATTTTACGATCTTAACACTAAAGTGTCAATAGTACCATATTCTCCGATTTGTCCAACTTTGTGATTTTTAATCCAACTTTAATCGTTGTATAGTCATCTAACCCATGAGATATAGTGTGAGATTACACACCTGATTATGGTGAGAACTACACTCTCCCGCTCGTTGATAACTAAACACACATTACAAGGATTAGAACACTAAAATTTAATATTAATCTATTCTAATATTGAGCGATCTAAATCTTACCCTCGAAATCTCGAATAACAACTATTTGCGATTTCTCTCCGATCAAAGGTTCAGTACCACGAGTAAATAATGGTTCGGGAGTACGTACGACTTCGAATAATTGATTTTCGTCGGATGAAGGTCCACAACCCGGTGGAAAATCTCAGATTCCCGAAACAGTCCTTCTCTTAAACTTAGGGGGATTAAGAGAACCACCCCTCTTCTAAGTACTATTCACTGCCCTTTTCGTCCCTATTTTGATTGTCTTCGAAGACAAAGAAACATTAGTCCTAACAATATTTCGACAAATCTTAAGACTAAAAACTTAAAGAGTGAAATCGGCTTACCTTAATATTCCGAAAAATCTCAAGAGAATCCTTTGTACGTTATTATCAAATCTTAAATGATCTTTAAGATTTCTCCAAGAAGATAAAGATTCGACCCTTCCACTATTTCACGATGATCCAAGATTTGAATAAAAGAAAAAAATGATTGAAGAATAGATGCTTATAGAGAATAGGAGATTCGGCTATGTAAAAAGAAAGGAGAGAAAGAATTGATTCGGCTATGGAGGTAGTCTATCATTCGGCCAAGAAGAAAAGAAAGTGTTGGAAGTATGTTGAAAAGAAAAATCAAAATGTTGAAAGGAAGAAAAGAGGATGAGTGAGTTATGATTAAATTTTCAAAATAAGGAAAACAAGAAATGAGAGTTTGAGCAATGATGCATTTGGCCAAGAGAGAGAGGAGAAGAAAATGTTTTGTTTTTGATGTTTTAGGCACTAAATGGAAACATCAAATGAGCTACTAGAGTGATTAACAAATAAATGACCAAATGGTCAAAAGAATAACTAAAAGAAAACAAGGCAAAGATGGTTTTTGTCCTATCACAAGAACATTCGGCCAAGAGGAAAGATGAGAGAAAAAGTTTTGATTTTGGGAGAGCAAAAGATCAAAATGAAAAATTCTCCCAAGCTACTAACTTTTCCAAGACTTACCTCAAAATTTCGGCTCCCTCTTTAGTCCACAAAACCGTCCATGTTCATGGACAATTAGCCATTCAAAGCTTTCCAAAATAGAGGCCTTGTTTTAAGCCTTATGTCCCCCTTACATGCCTTTTCCATATGATTCCTTTCCCTAAGTTATCACTTGCCTTTTTCCCATGATCTTCTTGCCATAAAAAAAAAAATAATCCAACTCATCAATCCTTATCCGCTTAAGGAAAAGCAAAAAATAAAACTTCAAGTTGCATGCTAGGAGATTCGAGCCTCTCCCCTCAAACAAACATGCATCCGCCAACACCTCCTTGCTACTAGCTCATCTTATGCTAATTTGTAACACCTAATTTTACTTAAACCTCAAGGTCACTTGATCCACTTCAATTAAATACTCCTTACTAAAATTTATTCTACTTCTGAATAGTTCTCAAGTCTTCTCAAGACCATACTAAACATGAAAAATTTTATTTTACACAAGTTAAGCACTAAAACATGCATCAATTCAATACTCAAATTTTAGGATGTTACACAGTATATCAAATAATAGATGTGGTCTCAACATGTATAAACGAGGCAAGTTCTAGAATAACAGTTCAAAGTTGACACACTCATAATCAATAAAGTGAGCACGAAAAAGAATATATGCTCTATAAGGCTCAAAATCTCACAAAAATTATGGGTGTTTTTGATATCAATCCCTATAAATTTCAAACTTCAAAGTAATACTCAAATTCAGTTCAACGACCTATTAATTTTTAATTTTAGAAAGTAGACTTATCATGCTCGATTCTCTAGTATTCTTCAAATTTAATCATCAACGCACAATTAACTATGACTTAATCTAAAACATATCAATAAAAATCATAAGTCATTAGAAATTTCATCCTAATTAGTAATATGAGAAATTTACTTAGAAACAAGACTAAAATTCAGGATTTGAGAATAATGCAAAAAGTTAGGTACTTTTACCCCCCACAATTAAGTTGCACATTGCCCTTAATGTACAAAGATAGATAAACAATTATGTAATAATAAAATCAAAAAGAGAAGGAGAGAAGTAACACTTCCTGAATTTTTGGATGAAGTCTATGAAAAGAAACCGGATAAGATTGGAGGTGAACCTGGGGAAGCGTCTCGAACCGTTTGAAATTGAATCCTCGAAGTAGCTGGCTTAGTTTTATTGTATCCTAAGCTAAATCTAAATGCCATTGAGAAAAAGGAGAAAATAATAAAGGAAGTAAAACTAAAAATAAAATAAAAATATGAATAAAAGTAATTAATTAAATAGAGATAAGGTCCACGCTCATATGCCTAGTCGTGGTGTCCACACGGCCACGGCCACTACTGCAAGTAATGGGGTATGAAAACCTATGCCTAAATATGAAAAGAAATAAAACCAAACTAATTAGTATGGTTAGTATTCGGGTTACCTCCCGAGAAGTGCTCGTTTAAAGTCTTGAGCTAGACTTACCTGTTGTACGCACAATTATGGTGGTTTGAGGAGGTGGAAATCCTTTCTCATGCGATCAACTTGATTATGGATATAAAGTTTAAGTCGAGTAATGTTTACCTCAAAAGTGTTGAATTTAGGATTGCGTACCTCGACTGTGCCGTATAGGAAGACATTAAGTACCTCAAAAGTTTTGCCTTAAGTTCTGAATTAGTGATTCGAGGGTCTTTCTTATTCAACAATACCTGATCCTCTATTTTGATGTGATTTGTTGTTCCTATTAGCTCGTCTGGGGTTTCCTTCAGTTTCACTTCGTGTGGTTCTGGTTCTTCTTTAAATTGTATTTTCCACTCTTTTAGTTTGTCGACCCTAAGGCTTCGTTCCTCATATAATTCTTCTTTATTGGCACGAGGTCTAAGATCTAGCTCAGCTAGGTGATTTCGTGATGTTTCCTGTAAAGAAGGTTGAACCAAATGGTTATCAATGGAATTAACGTTTGTACCTTTATTACTCGATTTCCTAGCTGAGTCAAGAGCTTGAAGAGTGACTATCTCATTGCCTACACGAAGTATGAGTTCTCCTGCTTATATATCAATTTTAGCCCTGGCTGTTGCTAAAAAGGGTCTTTCTAAAATTAAGGGGATCGTGTTGTCCTCATCCATGTCTAAAACGACAAAGTCTACTGAGAATACGAATTTATCAATTTTGATTAGAACATTTTCTATTATACCCCTAGGAATTCTTATATTTTTATCAGATAATTGAATACTCATCCTAGTTTGTCTGGGTTTCCCTAGACCTAGTTGTTTAAACATTTTGTAAGGCATAACATTGATGCTTTCCCCTAAATCCGCTAATGCATTATCAATAGATAAACTACCAATTAAACATGGAATTGTAAAACTCTCTGAATCTTTTAATTTCAGTGGCAGTTTATTTTGTAGAATTGTTGAGCACATTACGTTTAGCTCCACGTGGTGCTCTTCGTCTAATTTGCATTTGTTGGTTAAGAGCTGTCTTAAATATTTCCTCGAGTCTAGTATCTGAAAAAGAGCTTCAAGAAGAGGTAAGTTAATATGTAATTTCTTTAAGAGTTTAAGAAACTTATTGAACTGTTCCTCTGAATCGTTTCTTTTTATTTCTTCGGGATAAGGTATGCGCGGTTTGTATTCTTTGATTATTGGTTTTGGCTTTTCGTGTACTACTTCTATTTTACCTTTTTCTTCCTTGGTTTCTTGTGCCATGGTGGGCTCGTCTACCCTAGTACCCTCTTGATCTGTGATGGCTTGGATTTGTTCTTTTGGGTTTATTTCTGTGTTGCTTTGTAGACGTCCTTGTTGACGTTCAGAAATCAGCTTTATGAGATGTCCCACTGACCTAGTAAGTTCTCCAACTTGATTCTTGATCCCTTTGATCGATTTTTGTTATTCATCAAGTGCCGCTTCAGCCTTTTGGAAACGAGAATCTGTGGCTGCCATGAATTTCGTCATCATCTCTTCAAGATTCGGCTCCTCTTCTTATTGGTGAGGTGGTTGTTGAAAATCTAGAGGAAGTTTCGATCTTTGGCTATTTTGATCATCCCACAAGAAATTGGGATGGTACTTCCAACCTGCATTATAAGTGTCACTATAAAAATTATTTTGATATATAGAATAGTTGCCTATATAGTGAGCTTGCTCATTTTCCATGCCATATCCATAGAGTGGGTACTCAGGATTCGCCACGCCTCATCGATTCAAATCATATTGTATTTCTGGATGTACCTGCGAGGGACTATACCAATCATCAATCTTTTATTCATCATCTCTAATTGATTAGATAACCTAGTGACCACGTCGAGGTTGAAGACACCGGTCGCTTTTAGTAGGAATTGTCCTCATGACTTGCCACTGATAATTATTCAAAGTGTCATCTTTTCCATAGACTAAAATTTTCTGCCAAAAGCAAAATAGAGGAAAAATTAGCAAAGTAAAAAAATAATAATAAAAAGTAAAAATATAATAAATAATAATAAATTGTAAAAAAAAAAATTTGGCTAAAGCAATAGAAATAGAGCTTTCTTAATATTTTAGTGTTCCCCGGCAACGGCACCAAAAACTTGATCGTGTCAAATAGTCAAGTTTTAATATTTATAAAGAATGATCGAACCTGTAGAATAACTATGACAACGATTGAGGCAAGTGCACCTATCGAACAATAGTATAGTTTAGGCAAGATTATTTTATCGAACCCAAGGGTACCTAAAAGTACTACTACTCACTTTCTTTCTAATATTTAGCCTAAAATATGGAGTGATTGGTTTATTAAACTAATGAAAAACTAAACTAGATGCAAAGACAAAAGAATGAAACTTTGGGAAAAGACTATGGAAAAGCTCAGTTGATTTTAGACAATACCCTCAGGAAGAATCCACTTATGACTCTTGTTATCTAACTTTTAATTCATATGACTTCTTTACTTAGCTTGATTCGTCAGACTCCCTAACCTATATTAAACCCTCTCTCGAGGTGAATAATGTCTAACCTTAGTTTAATTAGTGGAACTCTGGATCTCTTATAATAACACCCTAAAGAAGCAGTAAATCGATCAATGGACTCCCATATTAGGTTTCACCCTAATCCGAGCAAAATCTCGTCACCCTATCTCTAGGCGTGTGATCAACTCCGCTTAATTATGCTAGGTCTACTCTTAGGCAGGGTCTATTCCTCCTCCACCTAAGCACATCAGATTAAACTAAGCAACATAATTAAGAACAAACTAAGTACTTATCATATAATTTAGAAATCAAATAACAAAATCCATCATAGGTTTCATCCCCTTCAGGTATCTGAAGGGTTTAGTTCATAACAAAATAAGAAAAAATCTCAAGAGAAAAGATAAACCAAAACATAAGAAATCCCTAAAACCCCCTGAAGGAATTGAAGAGGAGATCCTCTATCTTGAGTAGAACTCTGACTTCTTGAGATGAATCAACTGGCTATCTTCGAGTAATTCCCTAAATAAAAGCTCTGGCAGAAAACTCTGCCTAAAACTTCCCTTCCTATTTCGGCTTCTACTGAATTCCCCCCTTTTAGTTGCTACCTTGGGTGTTTATATAGGCTTTGAGATGCTTTACTTGGCTACTAAGTATCCTAATTCAAGAAAAATTCCTTCTAGGATGTTTAAGTAGACTTAGGAATGTGTTTCTTTGCCTCCACGCATCCAAATCAAAGTGAAATTTCTCTTTCCTGTGGCAGGGACACGGCCATGGTACACGCCCATGTAAATCATGGCATGGCCGTGTGAAGTAATTTGACGAGGCACGACTGTGGCTTGAAGTCCAGGCCGTGTCAATTTCCTCTTTGGCCCAAATTGGCCCGTTTTAAGCCCATTTCTCATTCTTTTCATCCTCAGGTGCTTTCCTGAGTATAAACATGAAAAGAAAGGATTAAAAGCACCTTTTTACATAAATCAAGGGCTAAATCATCCAAAGGCATTGTAACACCCCAAACACGGTCAATATGCCATGACCGAATCTGGCATTCCACAGAGGAAAACGTTTTGAAGAAAATTGAGTTACCGATTAAATTTTAGTGATAAACTCTTTGTTGTTCTATATTTGTAGAAAATGTGTATAACAAGTTAAAATTGATAATTTACTTTGAAATTCGTAAATAAATCTTTTAAAACTTAGTTGTCAATCCATAGGTTAGAAAACATTTATGTCATTTTAAGAAAAACCCGAATTATTACTTTGAAAACCGTTTGCATTTGAGTGTAGAAACTTCAATTTGGAAATCATTTAAGTTGTCGAAAATACTTAAGTTGAAATTTTACTATCAAACAATTTATATTACCCGATGGTAAGATTTTGAAAAACCATTGCGTTTAAAACTTTGGGCTCAATTATTAAATCAACCATGATATTTATTTAGCCATGTTTAAAACAAGTCCAAAGCATATAAATAATCCAAAAACATAATTAAAGAGGCCTTATTACAATTTCAAATAAAGACGAAAACCAAATTAAAATAAAATAAAGTACCCAAATCAAAGTTCATGTAAAACCGAATTTTTATTGCATGGCCTCCTCGAGTTCATTCGACTCCTCATCCGCGATCTATGAATCACCTGAAAAGATAAGGGAGAAGGTGAGTCACAAAGACTCAGATGCATAAATCCTTCCCCGATTAATGCAACATACTTACACAATTCATAACCAAGTAATGTAAATAATGCACCCAACCTATCCATCCATAACTCCTTTTCTATCCCGTGTGGTAACAAACCACCGCCAAACCACCGTGACCCAAAGTCACGATATCCAATAATGTGGTGCCAAACCACTGGTGACCCAAAGTCACGAATAACCCATCTAAAGGGCCAACCCATGTGTGATACCAAATCACTGGCAATGATCCCGTAATATCAAATGTGGGGCCAACCCACTGTGGTGCTAAGCCACTGCGACGAGTCGCGACGATGTGCCAAACGTTTGGTGTCCCAAAGACACGAAATAATCTTGTGGTACCAAACCACTAGAGGTGCCAAACCTCTGGTGTCCCAAAGACACGGATATCAAATCCTTCCCCCTCCTCTTATATCACCCATCACAATGCAACATTTATACAAATCATGCCATGATGCTTTATTAGGAATCACATAGCAAATATATCATAAATAGTATCATCACGCATCATATTGCAAAAGTCATATCGAAATGGACTTACCCGATTCCTTGCTCATACCCTTATGGTATCATATCGAGATTTTCATAGTTTTCATCTTTAAAACATGATCAAGTTATTAATATATTACCGAGTTATAAAGTGTGTAAGTTACAGACCTGCCACTAGCGAAATCACTAAATCCCGAAGACCCGATCTACCGCACTAGATCTCCTTGTCCTACATTCGATCAATACTTAGATTAAAAACATAGACCATTCGGCCATACCACTAAATCCCAAAGGGTGAAATAATGTATAACTAACACAATCCTTACCCTTGACTTACCAAAATTGATTGTCAGAGAATTGAGGCTTAGATCGATTGCTTCCAAAGTCCCAAAGAGCCTAAAAGAATTTGGTTCTTATGAATAGTTAGAACCTTACTAACAAATGCCCAAAAATTTGGCCTTTGCCCTCATGAGAAACGATAGAGAGAAAAGAAAGGAATAAGGAAATTCGGCCAATACACTCACTATCTTCAAAACCGATTATAGATGAACCCAAAGAAAATCTACCCTTGTTGATATTCGGCCAAGACAAATCAAAAAGGGAATGGGAAGTTTCGGCTATGGTTGTTTAAAGACAACAAATAGGATTCGGGTAAAGTGGAGAATGAGAAAGGAAAAGGAAAAGTGAAGATAGGAGAAGGAGAATTTGGCAATAGAAGAAAGAAAAGAATGGAGAGAAGTAAATAGAATGGGATATGGATGCTTTCAACTTTGAGCAAAAGTGAAAGAAAGAAAAGAGAATTGGGGAGGAGGTAGATTCGGCCAAGAGAAAGTAAAAAGAAATGTGGGTTTTGAACAAGTATGAAAAGAATGGAAAAGAAAGTTGAGAACAAGAGAGGTTCGCCAAGTACTATGATGGTTTCAATTTTTACACAATATGGTGTACTAGGGAAAAATTTGCAAAACTCAAAGGGTTTTTGGTTATTACACAAAACAAAGAATAATACCAAAACAAATTTTTACCTTATTGCTAAGAACATATTCGGCTAGGGAGAGAGTTTGTGGAGAGAAAAGAAAAAATGATGCTCAAATGCTAAGAAAGTTTTTACTAACAAACTATCAACCTACCAAGCCTTCAACAAATTCGGTCGACCCCCCTAGGCCCCAAAACTGTCCAAATACATGGACTAATGGCCATAGAAGAGTTTCCAAAACAACTCTCCAACATTCAAGCCTTTTCTCCCCTTATCCTTCCTTAATCCATAAGATTCTTATCCCAAAATACAAGCTTTCCTAATCTATTATTCAACTTGCCATAAAATTTAAAGTCCAACTTGCCATATGTAAAACTTGACTGACACTTGATGTAAGGATGAATAAAAATAAAGTCTTCAAAATGTATTCCATGATACTCAAACCACTCCCCTCAAGCAACCATTCATGCGCCTTAACCACCTTGCCACTAACTCCTCATGTGCTAAAATTAGACACTTAAATTAACTTAAGTGTCAAGATCACCTAATCCACTTTACTAAATTTTTAATACTAAAAATTATTCTAGCTTAGCTAATAATTCCAAACCTTCACAAAACTATACTAAGCACACAATAAAAATCATACTTGAACTAACACAAATAACAAGATGATACTCAAATTTTAGGATGTCACAATTCTACCCCCTTAAAATAATTTCGTCCTCGAAATTACCTGATCAAAAGAGTTGAGGAAGCTGCTGTCTCATCATATCCTCCGATTCCCACGTAGCTTCTTCTATGCCATGGTTTCGCCATAAAACCTTCACTAATGGAACTGAGTTCTTACTCAAAACTTTCACATCTCGATCCAAAATTTGCACTGGTTCCTCTTCCACCGTCAGATCTGGACTCAACTCTATTTCCTCTACTGCCACAACATGCGATGGATCAGAATGATAGCGTCTAAGCATGGAGACATGGAACACATCATGTATCTGACTCAGCTCCATAGGCAACTCGAGCTGATAGGCTACTGGTCCCACTCATCTCAACACCTTATACGGCCCAATAAACCTTGGACTTAACTTGCCTTTTCTCCCAAATCTTAACACTTTCTTCCATGGCGAGACCTTCAGAAAGACCTTATCACCCATGGCAAACTCTATATCCCTCCGCTTGAGATCGACATATGACTTCTGCCTATCCGAAGCTTCCTTCAGATGAGCCTGAATCAATTTAACCTTATCCTCAGTCTCTGCAACCAACTCGGTCCTAACATCCGACGCCACCCAACTCTCCGTCCAAAGATGTAGGTGTATCGACACCTCCTACCATACAACGCCTCATATGATGCCATTTTAATGCTTGCTTGATAACTATTGTTGTATGCGAACTCACTAATGGTAAAACTCTTCCCACCGCCTCAAGTCCAAAACACAACCTCTCAACATATCCTTTAAAATTTGTATAACCCTTTCCGACTACTCGCCGACCGTGGATGAAATGTCAGATCAAATCCAACCGAGTACCCAAAGCTTGATGTAACGCTCTCCAAAACCTCGACGTAAATCTAGGATCTCTGTCCAAGATGATCGACACTGGCACACTGTGCAACCTTACTATCTCCGCCACATACAACTTAGCTAACTTCTGAAGCGAGTAATCCACCCTTACCAGAATGAAATGAGCTGACTTAGTCAAACGATCAACAATCACCCAAGCTGAGTCTTTCTTACTAGGTGTAAGGGGTAATCCACTGACAAAGTCCTTAGTGATCCTTTCCCACTTCCACTGTGGAATCTTCACCGGTCAAGTAACCTGATTTCGAATCGATGCTCGCTTTGACTTGCTAACACGCCGACATTTACTCACAAACTCGCCACCTCCGCTTGCACTGCCACCAAAATTGCTCTCTTAAATCCCGATACATCTTGCTACCTCTAGGATGCATAGCGTATGGGCTGCTATGTGCGTCCCAAAGAATTTTCTACCTCAACTCGACATCCTTCGGCATACAAGCTCTCCCTTGAAAACACAATACTCCATCACTGGACAAACTATAACCCTCTAAATTACCATCCTGAACTTGCAACCTTCAAGCATTCAAACCATCATCTTCTAACTGTTTCTTCTTGATCTGCTCTAACCAAGTCGGCTTGACTTGCAATTCTGCCAAAAGACTCCCATCGTCGTATAAACTAATATGAGCAAACATCGATCTTAAGTCTGATACAACCTTACAGCTCAATGCGTCTGCCACCACGTTAGCCTTGCCCGATGATACTCAATCGAACAAATGTAGTCCTTCAACAACTCAATCCATCTGCTACGCCTCAAATTCAAATCCTTCCGAGTCAAAAGATACTTTAGACTCTTGTGATCGATATAGACTATCGATTTCTCTCCGCACAAATAGTGTCTCCAAATCTTCAAGGCAAAAACCATCGCAGCTAAATCCAAGTCATGCGCCGATAGTTAACCTCATGTGGTCTCAACTGCCGAGATGCATAAGCCACTACCTTTCCTTCTCAGATCAAGACGCATCCCAAGCCAAGATGTGATGCATCACAAGAACCGTGAATTCCTTGCACGCCTCAGTCGGATCAAAATCGAGCTTCGCTTAGAATCTTCTTTAACTTGTCGAAACTTTCTTGCTGCTTCTCAGTCCACACAAATGGAACTCCTTTCCTCAATAACTTGTTCATTGGTGCTGCGATCAAAGAAAATCCCTCTACAAATCTTCGGTAATACCCCGCCAGACCTAGAAAACTCTGAATCTCAGCCACTGACTTAGGCGGCTTCCAATCTAACATTGCCTCAATCTTTCGAGAATCCACTCTAATCCCTCAGCTGATACTACGTGACCCAAGAAAATAACCTCCCTAAGCTAGAACTCACACTTACTAAATTTGGCATAAAGCTGCTTTTCCTTCAGAATCTACAACACTACTCGTAAATACGCATCATGCTCCTCTTTCGACTTTGAGTATACCAAAATATCGTCCATAAATACTATGACAAACTGATCCAAAAACTGCAGAAATACCCGATTCATCATGTCCATGAATGCTGCCGGCGCGTTAGTCAATCAAAAAGGCATTACCAGAAACTCGTAGTGCCCATACTAAGTGCGAAATGCCGTCTTATGGATATTAGCCTATGTCACCTTTAGCTGATGATATCCAGACCTTAAATCAATCTTGGATAAAATTGCTGCCCCTTTAAGCTGATCAAACAAGTCATCTATCCTCAAAAGGATACTTGTTTTTATCGTCACTTATTCAACCGACAGTAATCTATACACATCCGCATCGAACTATCCTTCTTCTTGACAAAAGTACCAAAGACTCCCAAGGTGAAACACTTGGTCGGATAAAACCTCGATCCAACAACTCCTGAATCTGAGCCTTTAATTCCACTAATTCCTTTGGCGCCATCCTATACGGAGCTATAGACATTGGCGCAGTTTCGGGTAACAGATCTATACCAAATTCAACTTCATGATCCAAAGGCAGTCCCGAAAGTTCTTCTGGAAATACATCAGCATATTCCTTTACTATTCGGACATTCCCTACAATAGACTCCTTAGCCTCCAACGCATACACATGAACCATAAATGCCTCACAGCCCTTCCTGACCATCTTCTCAACTTTCAACGCAGATACCACGTTGGATAGATAATCTCTTCTATTACCTATCATAACCACCTCTTTACCCTCAGCTGTCTTCAACACCATGCGCTTAGTAGCACAATCCAAACTCGCATGGCACTTGACCAACCAGTCCATCCTAAGAATTAGATCGAACTCCCCAAACGATAGTTCTATCAGATCAGCTACAAACACTACCCTTTGGAGTTCTAGGGGTACATCTCTATACAACTTATTTACTTCTACAGAGTGACCTAGAGGGCTAAGTACTGTCATCTCCCTAGAAGAAATTTCAAAGTCTAGGTTCATGGTCTCTACTATGCTACTAGCAATATATGAATGCGTCGAACCCACATCTATCAAAGCAGTATATGGTGCACCAAAGATTAAGAATGTACTGGTTATGACGTCCGGTGCATCGCCCTCTTCCGACGTCTCGCTGCATACACCAACCCAGGTTGTCTTGCCTCAGTGTTGCTTGCACCTTTGCCCGATGCTCCGCAGCCTCGACCAGAACCATTTCCTCCTCTACTATTACCACGACCTCTCTACGGTGATTTCCCTCCTTTCGAACTAAGCACGACCTTGACCTCGATCGATTCTGGCTAGCTTACGTGGACAATCCTCACACGATGATCCAAATAACCACACTCAAAACATCCTTTTCCACCACTCCAACATTCACCCCAATGATATTTCCCACATCGGTTACATTGTGTTGGTCTCTATTAGCAGTAACAAGCCTCCCAGATTGATTCGGCCCATTTTGCCTAGCCCTCTTCTGAGAATTATTGGCTGACCTAGATGATCCAAAACCTCTCTTATGTCTATTCCTGTCGTGACTTTGCCTTACAAATTCCTTTATCCCTTCAGCTATCTTAGTCTTTTCAACTAGCGCAGCAAACTCTCGCTCCTGATGTGGAGCAATCAGCAATCTTAGCTCGTCCCTCAATCTATCTTCGAATCAGACATATTGTTTGTGCTCTGAAGCCACGATACCTCTAGCATACCTGCTCAATCTTAAAAATTCTGCCTCATATTCTGATACGGACTTACTCCCCTAAACCAAACTCAGAAATGCCTTACGCTGCACATCAATGTAGCTAGACCCAACATATTTCTTCCGACACGCCTTAAAATAGTGTCAAGTGAGATCTTCCATCGCAAAGACTATTCCGCACTGTGAGCCACCACCGATATGACTCATCCCAAGACACTATCCCTTTCACTATCCTCAACATTTCCAAGTCATTTTCCTCAACATTTTGGCAAAGCCACACACCTCAAAATACCTCGGCTCCATTGGCTCGAGTCACTCAGTACTAATTTTTGAGTTCCGTGCCTCCACCTACTCCAGCTACCCTCTCAAGAACTCGCAGATCACTGAGACAATCGTGTCATCCCCCGTTTGATCCTGAAACTCACCACCTATAGCCGGTGGTGGTGCTGGTATCTCATTTTTCGACCTTTGACCAGACCTTACTGGCTCAGACACAGCCATCCTACCTCGATCGTGTCCACGCATATTACGACCTCGACTTGAGTGCTCATGTCTAAAAGTCTCGATTATCTTATTTAAAAGTTTTATGCTTTAGTCATTATTCCACTATCTTTAAAGCACGGTTTTATGAATAATTCTTATTAAAGAGTTTTGTTTTCGCGAGTCCTTAGAGTCCTATTAATTTCAGTCTCTAAGGTAGTCCACTATTACTAATCATTCAAAGTTTATAACATCCAAAAATCACAACCAAAGGCTAGGGGTACTTACCTCGGTGGATTAGTGCCAGAGACTTGGTGCCATGCCTTTCAAATCAAACAAAACATTTTAAGATCATATTTTAAAACATTTTGGGCCTCGAGCCTACAATCGAGCCTTTGAACTTGGCTCTGATACCAATTTGTAACACCCCAAACCTGGTCAACACACCATGACCGAATCTAGCATGCCACAGAGGAAAACGTTTTGAAGAAAATTGAGTTACTGATTAAATTTTAGTGATAAACTCTTTGTTGTTCTATATTTGTAGAAAGAAGGTGTATAACAAGTTAAAAACTGATAATTTATTTTGAAATTCCGTAAATAAATCTTTTAAAACTTAGTTGTCAATCCATAGGTTAGAAAACATTTATGTCATTTTAAGAAAAACCCGAATTATTACTTTGAAAACCGTTTGCATTTGAGTGTAGAAACTTCAATTTGGAAATCATTTAAGTTGTCGAAACACTTAAGTTGAAATTTTACTATCAAACAATTTATAGTACCCGATGGTAAGATTTTGAAAAACCATTGCGTTTTTATAGTTTAGAAAACTTTGGGCTCAATTATTAAATCAACCATGATATTTATTTAGCCATGTTTAAAACAAGTCCAAAGCATATAAATAATCCAAAACATAATTAAAGAGGCCTTATTACAATTTAAAATAAAGAAAAACCAAATTAAAATAAAATAAAGTACCCAAATCGAGGTTCATGTAAATCGAATTTTTATTGCATGGCCTTCTCGAGTTCATCCCGCTCCTCATCCGCGATCTACGAATCACTGAAAAGATAAGGAGAAGGTGAGTCACCAAGACTCGATGCATAAATCCTTCCCCGATTAATGCAACATACTTACACAATTCATAACCAAGTAATGTAAATAATGCACCCAACCTAGCCATCCATAACTCCTTTTCTACCCCTGTGGTACCAAACCACCGGTGGTGCCAAACCAAACCCAAAGTCACGATATCCAATAATGTGGTGCCAAACCACTGGTGACCCAAAGTTATGAATAATCCATCTGTGGGGCCAACCCACGTGTGATACCAAATCACCGGCGACGATCCGTAATATCAAATGTGAGGCCAACCCACCGTGGTGCTAAGCCACTGGACGAGTCGCTATGAGGTGCCAAACCTCCGTGTCCCAAAGACACGAAATAATCTTGTGGTACCAAACCACCGGAGGTGCCAAACCTCCGTGTCCCAAAGACATTGATATCAAATCCTTCCCCTCCTCTCATATCACCCATCACATTGCAACATTTATACAAATCATGCCATGATGCTTTATTAGGAATCACATAGCAAATATATCATAAATAGTATCATCATGCATCATATTGCAAAAGTCATGTAACATCCTAGATTAGGGGTTATGCGTTCGTGCATAATTCATGAGATAGTGGGATCAGTGGGTGTGTTGGATGTGTTCTGAAGAGTTTCAAGAACCCTAAGATGAAAGAAAATGAAAGGAAATGTAAGGAAATGTAAGGAAAAGAAAGGAAATATAAGGAAAAGTAAGGAAATGTAAGGAAATGTATGGAAATGTAAGGAAATGTAGGGAAATGTAAGGAAATATAAGGAAAATGTAAGGAAATGAAAGGAAATGAAAGGAAATGAAAGGAAATGAAAGGAAATGTAAGGAAATGAAAGGAAATGTAAGGAAATGTATGGAAATGTATGGAAATATATGGAAATGTAAGGAAATGTATGGAAATGTATGGAAATGTGTGGAAATGTAAGGAGATGTATGGAAATGTAAGGAAATGCTTTAGAAATGAACATTTTTGGAAACTTAGACATTTTTGGAAACCTAATGGAATTAGGAAAGTGAACATTTTGGAAAAACCAAACCAAAATAGGAAACTAAACATTTTGGAAACCAAACCAAAATAGGAAACTAAAACATTTTGGAAACCAAGCCAAAATAGGAAACTAAACAAAGATTCCTCCATGAATTAATAATAGAGGTGCTAAACCTCCGGCCAAATGTCCCAAAGACACCGATTTCAAGGAAAAAGGGAGGTATCAAATCCTTCCCTCCGTCTCATATCACCCATCACAATGCAACATTTATACAAATCATGCCATGATGTTTTATTAGGAATCACATAGCAAATATATCATAAATAGTATCATCATGCATCATATTGCAAAAGTCATATCGTAGCGGAAGGAGGGTTGAATAGGTTTGGGTTCGGGTTTGCATCATTACCTTGAAATTGTTATATGGACTTACCACGATTCCTTGCTCATACCCTTATGGTATCATATCGAGATTTTCATGAGCTTTTAGGCTTTAAAACATGATCAAGTTATTAATATATTAATAGTTTTTCGAAAATGTTATAAGGTGTGTAAGTTACACACTTACCCGATTCCACTAGCGAAATCACTAAATCTCAAGACCCGATCTACAAGACTAGATCTCCTTGTCCTACATTCAGTCAATACATAGATTAAAAACATAGACCATTCGGCCATACTACTAAATCACAAAGGGTGAAATAACGTATAACTAACACAATCCTTATCCTTGACTAACCAAAATCGATTGTCAGAGAATTGAGGCTTAGATCGATTGCTTCCAAAGTCCCGAAGAGCCTAAAAGAATTTGGTTCCTATGAATAGTTAGAACCTTACTAACAAATGCCCAAAAATTTGACCTTTGCCTTCATGAGAAACGATAGAGAGAAAAGAAAAGGAATAAGGAAATTCAGCCAATACACTCACCTATCTTCAAAATCGATTATAGATGAACCTAAAGAAAATCTACCCTTGTTGATATTCGCCAAGACAAATCAAAAGGGAATGGGAAGTTTCGCTATGGTTGTTTAAAGACAACAAATAGGATTCGGGTAAAGTGGAGAATGAGAAAGGAAAAGGAAAAGTGAAGATAGGAGAAGGAGAATTGGGAATAGAAGAAAGAAAAGAATGGAGAGAAGTAAATAGAATGGGAGATGGATGCTTTCAACTTTGAGCAAAAGTGAAAGAAAGAAAAGAGAATTGGGGAGGAGGAAGATTCGCCAAGAGAAAGTAAAAAGAAATGTGGGTTTTGAACAAGTATGAAAAGAATGGAAAAGAAAGTTGAGAACAAGAGAGGTTCGCCAAGTACTATGATGGTTTCAGTTTTTACACAATATGGTGTACTAGGGAAAAATTTGCAAAACTCAATGGGTTTTCGATTATTACACAAAACAAAGAATAATACCAAAACAAATTTTTACCTTATTGCCAAGAACACATTCGGTTAGGGAGAGAGTTTGTGGAGAGAAAAGAAAAACTGATGCTCTAATGCTAAGAAAGTTTTTACTAACAAACTATCAACCTACCAAGCCTTCAACAAATTCGGTCAACCCCACCAGGCCCCAAAACCGTCCAAATACATGGACTAATGGCCATAGAAGAGTTTCCAAAACAACTCTCCAACATTCAACCTTTTGTCCCCTTATCCTTCCTTAATCCATAAGATTCTTATCCCAAAATACAAGCTTTCCTAATCTATTATTCAACTTGCCATAAAATTTAAAGTCCAACTTACCATATGTAAAACTTGACCGACACTTGATGTAAGGATGAATAAAAATAAAGTCTTCAAAATGTATTCCATGATACTCGAACCACTCCCCTCAAGCACCATTCATGCGCCATAACCACCTTGCCACTAACTCCTCATGTGCTAAAATTAGACACTTAAATTAACTTAAGTGTCAGGATCACCTAATCCACTTCACTAAATTTTTAATACTAAAAATTATTCTAGCTTAGCTAATAATTCCAAACCTTCACAAAACTATACTAAGCACACAATAAAAATCATACTTGAACTAACACAAATAACAAGATGATACTCAAATTTTAGGATGTTACAAGCATACTAAATATGGGGTTAAAATATGTTACTTTTACTGTTTATCATCAACCTAGGGTTAGATGTTAGTAGCCTCGAAAGAGGTATTAATATAAATTAGGGAATCCTACGGATCAATTCAAGTGAATAAATCATCTGGTTTAGAGTTAGATAACAAGTGAAGTCTAGGTGGATTCTTCCTCGGCTATTGTCTTAATCAATTGGTTTTTCCACAAGTATTTCCCCAATTCATTCTCTTTTTCTTTGCATCTTTAGCTTAGTTGTTAGTTAATTTTAGATTAGATAAACAAATCCATTAATTCTTAGGCTAGATAACAAAAAGAAAGTTAGTATTAGTACTTTTAGTTCCTTTGGGTTCGACAATCCAGTCTTGCCACTAAACTATACTATTATTCGATAGGTGCACTTGCCTCCATCATTGTCTTAATTAATTTCCAAGTTCGATCGTTCTTTTTATAAATTTTTAAGACTCTGACACACGATCAACTATCATGTGACATCACCAAATTCGGCCATAATGTGTAGGCCGGGTTTGGGGTGTTACAATTGTCAATTGCTTCCTAGAGTTACTACTATTTCAATTAAGGCCTTTGAACTATGGGTATTCGTTAGAACCTTTAACCACTCAATGCTCTTGTTAATAACCAAGGTGATGACGATGATGTTAAAGATCTTCAGGTATATTTTACTATGATTTATTTATCATATCATGTTTATTATAATTGGAGACTGATCATGACAACATGAATAAATAGATTTTAATTTGAAATCCACGCATGTTTATGATGGTGATTATGAAATAAAGAATCTATTGGGACGATTATAAGTTCATCCTAGTAAATTTATTGCATTCCTCGAAGTGAACACTAGCACAAAAGAAAATAAAAACCAATATTATTTCAACATTTGGTAGTACAAAATTAGTCAAAAGATCTAGAAGAGCTAATATATTAATATTAATATCTTGTGATGGTTGATCCATTGGTTTTAAAAGATATTCATAATGGATCTCATATTGAGATTGTGAATGAGGAAATGATTATATTTCATAGGAATCAAAAGAGGATTGAATTATTGATTACTCTTGATATTAAATTGAATTGATCATGATTATATTTGTGATATTCTTTTATCATTATCACTATTAAGGGATTGAAAGAAAAATATTTGATTGTGAAATATCTACTTATGAGCAATAGACTATGGTAATTATATCTAAATTTTGTTATGGTTGGATGCACCTGAAGTTGCAAGTTTTTTTTTTAATCTGTGAGTTTAAATCTACACTATTCAAAATAAGTTCTCAATTAAAATTATGTGAAAAAAAATTACTAATGAGAACTTGCAAGAGAGAAAACTTATGTATGAAAAGTCATTGGTTATGTTCCTTTTGTACACCTGAAAAATAAGATCCACTCTAAAAGTTTGCTATTAATAGATTTTAATTGGATTCAAAGTCAACTACTAGAGTTTAATTTGCTTACGTCTTGATAAAATCATCAAGACTCAACACAAAAAAAAAAAAAAAAAGATTTTGGCATATTCCCTGAAGCAAATATTACATATAATTGTTTGGAAATTATATTTATTTTGTTGACCTAGTGACATTGTAGAATTCACATTGATTTAGATATTTCCAGTAGTAAATGTCACAATAGCACTTATATGTAGATACAAAGTAAAAAGAATGATAATAAGTGTAATAGGCCAATTTAGCCCGGGCCCATACAAAAAATAATAAACCCAAAATAATAAAACAAAGTCCAAGTCCAGTCCAAAATATATCATTTGGCCTGATCGAAATGACCCATTAAAAGATTGAAGGCCGATCTACAAGCTTTACGTATATAGGAACACAATCTTCAAGGATATGAAATCTTAGATATGATACGCAAATCTTAGATATGATATGCAATCCTAGAATATATGTATGCAATCTTAGATATGATATGCAATCCTAGAAGATATGGTATGCAATCTTAGATATGATATGCAAATCTTAGATATGGTATGCAATCTTAGATATGATATGCAAATCTTAGATATGATATGCAAATCTTAGATATGATATGCAATCTTAAAAGATATGGTATGCAATCTTAGAAGATATGATTTTGTAATCTTAGAGATTTAATTTGTAGATACCTTTTAATCTTAGTTGTTGATGTAATTGATCTGTATCGTTGGATTTAGGGAGGTTTAACTATAAATAGAGGCCTCTCCTTCATTGTAAAACACACTTGAGTTTTGAGTAATAAAAATTCTTGAGAGCATTCACTCAAATTTCTCTCTCTTTTACGTTCTTATTTTATGTGGCTTGTTCTTATGTTGTTCTTCGCTCATCTTCGTTTCTTTTTGAGTTGCTTCCATTCGAATTAGTTTTTGGTGGAGGAATTTCGTTGAATCCTCATATTGCGGGAGTTAGGTTGACTTATGCATTTTTTAACTTTTTTTATTTATCCATTTAACTGCTTAATCATTATTTATTCATTTATTTTAATTATTTTAAATTTATTTTACTTGCCACTTTTTATCCGAAACTTTATTTCTTAAAATAAGGCAATATTCGATATTTGGAGTTTTGATGGAATCGTGCCCTAACTTACTGGGCTTCGATTTTTCTCATTAAGTCTAAATGACCAAATACCTTTTTTGGAATTAAAATATATGATTTTCAAATAAAAAAAACCTATCTCGGGAATTTAAGATGTGGTGTCCTAACTCACTGGATGCAATGTTTTGTCATATCGAGGCAAGGATTTCTAAAAAGCAAAGGATATTCGGTGTTTGAAAAATTCGAAAGATCGTGCTCTAACTTACTGAGTTTCGATTTTTCTTTTAAAATCCAAATAATTGAATGTCCATTTAAAATTAAAGGATATAAGTTTTAAAAATCAAAAGGATTGTGTTTTAAAATCTTTTCAAATTTTTGACATTAGGACATTAATTAAACAATTAGGTACCAATTTTTGGGCGTTATGAGGGTGCTAATCCTTTCTCGTATGTGAATCGAATTCCAGAGCCCATTTTCTCGAATTTTGTAGACCAAAATTATTATTTTAATAAATCAAAATGTTTTATTAAAATGATTAATCTCAAGGTGACCCAATCACACCTCAAAAAAAGATTGGTGGCGACTCCATTTTCGTTTTTAAAGTCGACCCCTATTTTTATAACAAAAACATAAAAAATGTTTTCGATAGCTTGGCGACTCCACTGGGGACAATAAGAGAGTTAAGCCGTAAAATTGATTATTCCCTGTCCTTTTGTTCAAATTTATGATCCTTTTTGTTGCATGTGGTTCTAATTTTTTTTAAATATATTTGCATTGCATTGCATGACCGTTGTGGTCACACCTTTTTAAGTGGAGTAGGAAACTATGCCTTCGTGAGGTTTTCACCTCCGCATGGGCTAGTGGACTGCTTCCGGGATACATCTGTACCTATGTCTTTGTGAGGTTTTCACCTCCGTATGGCCATAGGGAAATGTATTCCCCTGAGCTGAACTCGATCCATATGAGCCTATAATGGGTGAGGATTGAGGAATCTACTGGTTCAGGTACCCACCTTTTAGAATTAAGCCACATATAGTGATCCTTAAGAGCCAACCCTAGATAGAGTTATATTGAACCCTAGTGGTCACCCAAATATGTACACTATTTTGTTATTGATTTCTCTTGTACTAACGTGTTTTCTTTTGTTTTGATTGCATTGCATTCACATCATAGAAAAAAGGTGTTGATTCAAATTCGATTACTAAATAGAAGAGTTGGTCATGAGAAAATGGATTTCTTGATAAAGTGGATTATAATACGGTTGTCCCAATATGGTCCAAGTAAACACGATGAGGGAAGACTGATAGTCCATGAAGGAAAACAAGATTTTATTGCCCAAGGATTCAAGCTGACAAAGACTATTCGAGAATCACCACGTCTTGGCTTTCTTGAAGAGGCTAACAAGCTTTATGGAAATAAGTGAGTGAAGAGTCACGGTCTAGATCAAGTAACAAGGAGCTAGAAGAGGCATCTATTGGGAAAGTTCATGGGACACGACCATAACATCCTTTGCAAAGAAGGGGGTTTATGTTTTCACTTGGACTATGAGGAAAAAGTCGCATATGTAATTCATTTTGTGTAAAGAAATTTATTTTCTAGTAAAGTTTTTCTAATGGAATTGAATTTAGAATCAACACCTCTCTTTTTGCATTTCACTCCTTTGCATTGTATTTCATGCATTTGTATTATATCACATCATATGCATTTAAGTCCATAGAGAGAGCCTAATTAGTTGAAATTATCACAGAAAGAGAGATAGAGAGAGGAGGAAAATCTGGAAACTGAACATCAATACGGTACACGTGCCAAGACAAAGAAAATGGATCAAAGACTTGAACAATTTCGGAGACATGCAAGACCAGATGCAAGAGCAATTGGCAAAGCTAACAAGAAATGAGAGACCAAATGTTGGAAGCTCAAGGAAACAAGATGGCTCAATGGCCTAGATACTGAATGGGGAAATAGATAAAGGAAAAGGTCCCATAGTTAATGCTGAAGATAATGATGACTTTCCTCAGAGTTTCACCCCACCGCATGTGCAAACACAATCGGAGGAATTTCCCCGAAGGCCATCTCTCACGATTAGGCCTCAACAAGGGCAAAATGATGCTGGAGTGCCCATGATTTTCCTAGTTGGTGCAAGATCCAACCCAGGAGATAGCCCTGCTAATCTTGTTATCCCTGACTTAGATATAGAATGTAACATTAGAGATTTAGGGGTCATGCATTTTTCTTTAAGTCATATTTATGTGGTAGTGTGCTCTATATGCTGTTTGTATGTGTTTGGAGGCTTCAGGAAATCTTGAGGCTAAGTTTGGACCTTAGGTGAATTTTTGGTTTAGAGCCTTTGGGGAGAGCTAGGGGAAGATAGGCCTTAAGGGTTTTTATGTGGAGTTTAAGACACAAGAAAAGAAGTGGTGAAGTGGCAAGGGTAACACCTAGGAGCAAGGGGGAGTGTTGCATCACAAAGGGGTGTCAAGGGGGAGAGAGGTTCGAATCACGCCAGCTGCAAGGGAGCCTTGTTTTATTTTGCATTTTTATGTCAGGGAGAGGGAAGTGTTGGACGGCAAGCAAACTCTGGGGGAGACTTGGTCAAGATATTCGAATGAGTGGTGGAGAGTAAGGTGGAAGGGTTGAATCATTCAAACCTATTTGAATGGAAGGAGGAGAGGAAGAGTAGGAGAAAAAGAAGGGATTTGGGTGAGAGAGGAAGAGTTGGTCGAATATGGGGCTTTGGAGGGTGGCATTTTCGGTTTGGTGGTAGTGGGATATATGGGTGCCAAAATTCCATAGAGTGAGTTCCCTTTTTGGTTTTGGATGTGTAGCTTTTTTATTCCTTTTTTTTTGTTCTTTAGTATTGCCACAAGTGTCAGCAAGGGAATTTCATTTTTTGACTTTTCTTTTCTTAAGTCTAAAGTCGAAAGGGGTAAGTGGCCAATTGTGCATCTCTTCTCCTCTTTACAATTTTTTCTTCTCTTCTCAATTCACTCTCTCAAAGCCGAAACACACACTCCATTGTCACCTTAGCCGAAACCACATAAACCCCCCAACCCTCTCTTTTCTTTTCATTTGCTAGAAGCCGAATAACCCTTTCTACTTCTTTGAATCTTGGCCAAATCTTCCATTCATAATTCCTTTTCTCTTTGCGTTTATACTCTTTTCTTCTCTTCTTCCATTTCCTTTTGTTCTTCAAGATTGATCACTAGGCCGAATCTGTCAGGATCTGTTCCAACCGGATCTATTTCGATAAAAGTATTCGATTAAGAGTAGGTTTTTGTCTCATTTAGATTTGATTTAACATTTAACCGGGTCTTTTGATTAAGTGCTATTCAACGGATGCAAGTACCAGTCAAGGAGAGAAGGGGGTTGTCCCTACCCCTAATTTCAAGAAACGTTTGGTTTCTGCGGTTCGGGATTGGCCACCGGGGTGTGGGCCGGCATTGAAAAGAGACAAGCAGATCGCTGTAGTTTCTTCGAGTGAGGACGTTAGGGAAATCAAGAGTCTAGTGCTTCTGGTTATCAAGTGTGTGGTTAATTTGCTGTTTCCTTGTTAGTCAATAAATTATATGTGTTATGTCTGTGATAGCCAGTACAGTGGTTGTGGTGGAATTGTTACAATTAATTGGGTATTTCGGTAACCAGGTTAGTACCCTATCTAAGGTGTAGTTGTGGTTGATTACTGTGGATTCTTGTATGCATGTCGTATGCCTACCTAATATGTTCATGCATTATCCTGCCATATCATTATAATATGTTGCATATGTATGGGGTTAGGATATATATATTGAATGAAGGACAGGGTGTACATTTATGTACGTGGTTTAGTGATGGCCTCGAGCCTCACTGTGGATTGATGATTGGCCATGTGCCATATCATGGCTTGATGTCGGCTATGTGCCACATCGTGGGTTGATGTTAGCTTGCGTGGACCGATGATCCCCGAGTCACATCGTGGATATGATGACCATATAGTCACATCGTGATATTGAGATTTGGTCACATAGTGATCGGTGGCTAGGCCACGTTATATTTGGCCACATGGTGATCGGTGGCTAGGCCACGTTATATTGACTTGGAGCAGTATGACTGCCAAAGAGGTGTATAGCGGATGGATGGTCGATTTAGTAATCCTCAAGCCAAAGAGGTGTGGGTAACATTTTACATGGATGGATGGTCGATTTAGTAATCCCTCAGTGTGTGGTGACAGGAAAACCAATTTATTTTATATCGGGGCTGTGTAGCGGATGGATATTAGGTGGGATAGGTAACATTTTACATCATCATGTGTGGTATGTGGATTATGTGGTTTTGGGCCAAGCCCATCATGAGACACCACATTTAGGAAACATGTGGAATAATTGCACACCGAGTCACTGTGAGACTCGACTCACCCTATATTCCTAAAACAATGCAGTAATACGTGATACTATTAAGATTACTGTAGAATTACACACTGCTTCGCTTAGCGATTCCTTGAGATTTGAAAAGCTAGATCTAATGTTTAGATCCTTAGTCCCTACATTTGATTTATCATTTATTACTTAGCATAAATTCTATTTGGCTATAGTATCCAAATCCTAGTAGGATTTGTAAAAAGACTTACCTTTGGCCGAGTAGATTCGAGGTGGCCATGTAATCTTACAAGCCTTGGCCAAGTTGTTTTATTTATTTATGCTCTTTAGATTCTTAATTACTTTTGGGTTAATTTTGATCTTTATTTTAGATTCTGCCGAAATCACATTTTAGGTTTGATCTATCATTCAATTATGGAAGAAACCTTTTGGCCGAATGTACATAGATGTAATAAGGCCAATTTAAATATTTGGGGATTTTTACTATGTATTGAGTTAGATTGACTACCGGATAATAACTGGAAACAATTTTGGAAACAATTTACAACTTAAAGACTTAAATTAAAATTTAAACCCGGTTACTCTTAACTACTCGATTTTTCTTGAATTTTCAAACGTACAATGTTTTAAACTACACACGACCTTCAAAGTTTTCATTCTCCTCGGCAACCTACTTTCAAAACGTTGAACATGTTGTAAACCGGTTATCTTTTATAAACTAAGGAAAATATTTTTTTTCATGTTTTCACCCTTAAATCAAATTCTTTTCAAATGTTTTTCCTAGTAACATTCCAAATCCGGCCGTGGTGTTTTGGGCCAAATTTGGGGTGTTACATAGAAGAAAAGGAGGGGATAAGAATTGAATCTTCAAGGCAGTTGGAAGATCGTTACAGATGGTTGGAAGAGAAGTTCAAGGCTTTAGAAAATGTTGATAATCATCATAGAATTGATGCTAAAGACCTGAGCTTGGTTCCAGTTTTGGTACTTCCTCATAAGTTCAAAATGCCAAAATTTGAGAACTAAAATGGGACCAATTGCCCTGAAGCCCATATCACTATGTTCTTTAGACGGATGACTGGCTATGATAACAATGATCAAATCTTGATTCATTGTTTCCAAGACAGTTTGGTAGGGGCAGCGTCTAGGTGGTACAATAAACTTAGCTGTGCTAGGATTAGCTCTTGGAGGGACCTAGCCCAAGCCTTCATGAAGCAGTACAATCATGTCATAGACATGACACTTGACAAAATCACCTTGCAAAACATGGAAAAGAAGTCAAGTGAAAGCTTCAGGCAGTATGTACAAAGATGGAGAGAGGTTGCCATGCAAGTTTAGCCACCACTCTTAGAAAAGGAAACCACAATGCTCTTTATCAATACCTTCAAAGCTCCATTCATCACTCATATGATAGGAAGTACTACCAAAAGCTTTGCAGATATACTGATGGCAGGGGAAATGATTGAAAATGCCATAAGAGGTGGCAAGATTGATGTAGGGGAAACCATTAAAAGGTCTACTCCTAGAAAAAAAGATGACGAGGTGAATAATACGAGTACATACAACAAAGGGTACTCAAAGGAAATTACTGTTAGCTAGCCAAAAGTAATTACGACTGGGCAACAAGGGTCGACAAAACAAGAACCAGACGCAAGGAAAATTCAGAAAAGCTCCAATTTACGCCAATCTTAATGACGTATAAAGAGCTATATCAAAGTTTATTTGATGCGCATGTGGTGTCCCTATTTTATCTAAAGCCGTTACAGCCTCCATATCCTAAATGGTATGACTCGAACGCTCAATGTGACTACCATGCGGGAATAATGGGTCACTCATTTGAAAACTGTACTACATTTAAAAAGTTGGTCGAAAGGTTCATTAAAATGGGAACTGTGAAGTTCGACGATTCATCAAAACCTAATCACTTTAATGGTGCAGTAAATGCAATAATTGAATAAGGAGACAAGAATGTCGTGACTCCTTGAAGAAGTCAAAAGCAAAGAGGGAACCAGGGAACGAAGTTTCCATGCCCTTACATACTTGGAAGTGTTTTGAATAATGGGACTTTGGAAGAGATCCTTATTTTTTAGAGATGATATAGAGTAATATTCAAAACATGCTTGTAGCCTTAAGCCTAGAGACAATAAGAATCCTTTTGTGAAATAGGCTTATGTCTAGAATTTTTATTTCAATAAAATGCATCTTTTTTTTTTTTAAATATTTTTTCATTCTTTACATTTCATATTGTACATTCTTTTATTTCTTTCAAGTATTCTTTCATTCTCCATTTATGACCATACAAATGTTCATTCTTTCAATCATTTATTCTTTGAAATCTTCCTCCGAACCTACAATAGGTCTCCAGATATCAACGATATGAGCAACACTCCTACTGACTCAGAGTCTCCTTTCGAGTAAGATATGTGTCTAGAGGGATCTTAGGACTTTGAAGATGACAGAGATTGTAACCTATCTTTTGATTTGTTAAGAATGGTAGAACAAGATGAATAATAGACCCTACTCTACAAAGGGTCAGCAGATATTATGAGCCTAGGAAAGGGGTGAAGATTGAAGCCCAGCTCACCACAAAAATAAAGTAAGACATCATTGAGTTATTTTCAAGAATTCAAAGATGTTCTTGCATGATCATATCAGGACATGCCTAGGCTACTAAGACACGGGCTAAATATGAGGATCGGGCACTGTTGGTTTACCATGGAAGGGGATTGCATCAGTTATACCCAAATACTGAATTAAAGAAGATTAGATTTATATGAATCTTCTACTTTCTTCATAGACTTTTTTATATGTGGGGCATGGATATTATGGCGCTAATCTCGTCAAAAGCTTCTAGTCGATATCGATTCATCGTCGTGGTCATCGTTTACTTCACTAAAAGGGTGTAAGTAGCTTCATATGCCAATGTTACAAGGTCGAAGTAAAAAAAAATCAGGCACCGACAAAGAATGCCAAAATGGACAATGTCAAAAGTTTGTAGTCTGTTTAAAGATCAGACACCATATCATAGAGCAACAAAGGCAGCCAAAAAGAAAAAGAATAAAAAAAACAAGGATTGTAGGAAAGATGACCAAACTTGTAAAGATTGGCATAAGGAAATTACCTTTTATCTTCTATGATTAGCGAACGTTGGCCAGGAATTTTTCCAGGGCAACACATTATCCATTAGTTTATGGAATGGAAGCATTTTTTACAATTGAACCTAATTGAAGAAAAGGTTAAAAGTTATCCATCATAGTCAGATGATGCAAGCTTACGACAAAGGTGTTTATCCTAGATAATTCCACGAGGGAAACGGATCATTCTTTTACAAAAGGTTTTCAGAGAAAAGTAGATGCCAAACTGGGAAGGACCTTATATTATAGAGAAGGTGATAAACCGTAAAAGCAACATATTTTAACCCCATATTTAGTATGCTTTTAGGATGATTTAGCCCTGATTTATGTAAAAAGGTGCTTTTAATCCTTTCTTTTCATATTTATAATCAGGAAAGCACCCGAGGATGAAAAGAACGAGAAACGGGCTTAAAACAGGCCAATTTGGGCCAAAGAGGAAATTAGCACAGCCTGGACCTCAAGCCACAAGGCCGTGCATAGATGGAAACATTCCACACGATCTAACCAATGATTTACACGGTCGTGTATTGAAACACCCCAAACCCGACCCACGAGCCTTTACCGGATCCGGTATGTTCCTTGATGTAAACCGGTTCAAAATTCTTTTGTGGCATTGGAAAAAAAACCGATGTGTTTGAAAAGAAAGATTGTTTTTGAGTTGGGCTCGGGTTGGAAAACAAGTTAATTTTTTTTTTATTTGAAATTCTTTGATTTTAGGTGACAAAGCGTTTAGGGTTTGTTTTTAAATGAAATAAACTTAGTCGTTAATTTAAGAAAAAGTTCGTATCATAATAAAATAATTTAACGTGCATGCATAAAATAAAATTCATACTATGGCCTTATTACATTAAAACAACCCAAAATAAATTAAAGTGCTTAAATAAAAATTTAAAATGTCTAAATAAATAATTTCCTTGCTGTGCATGGCCACTTTAAGCTCCTGCCGACCCGGTCCATTACTGATCGTCACCTGAAAAAAAGGTTCCCACAACGGGGTGAGTCAAACAGACTCAATGTGTACACAAACACTAAGTCTTAACAAATTCAGGCATAACAAATCATATTCATACATATCATAATTTATATTTAATGATGCATTCCCGAACCCAAGCCTATATGCCATCCGCTACACATCATCCATACCATCTTGCACACCGTGGGGACTACTAAGTCAACCCTCCATCCGCTACACACCATCGAAGGCAGTCGCTGCAGTCGACGTGCTCATCACCCTTATAAAATTTGTGGCATAGCCACCAGATACATACTTTGTGTCATAAGACACCATATTCAGATATCGTGGTCTTAGGTCACCACATTCAGATATCGTGGTCTTAGATCACCACATTCACTTCCCCTTTTTCATAATATCCCATATGCCCATGTCATACAAAATCATGCAACATAATGCCTTAGGCCCGATTTCACATTCTTATCATATTCATATTCATGGCATAACAAGTCTTATCATACTCATAGTAGGAGTAGGAAACGTACCTTAGTACTGTGTACCATAGCATGGTACTTAGCCATATTTTCCACATTCGTATAACATACATACATATTAAACAGTGCCTTAACTTATTAAGAAATAGTGTGGGGTACACACCTGATACACTTAGTGGTTTACTTAAATCCCGAAAAATCCGATCTAAAGCCTTAGATCTTTTAGTTCCTATAATCAGCCATTAGTAGACATATTAAAAAAACCTATTTGGCTAGATTATTAAATCCCGAAGGACTTTTGAAACCATACTTACCTAGTTGCCGATTGGGTTATCAAACAAATCCTGAAATCGTTGTGTTGGTTCTTCTTGCAATTGGCCTATACTAGATCACCTAAAGGGTTAGTTTCGGCTTTTTAATCAAAATAGGAATAGGTCTAAACCATCAAATTAGGCCTTGGCTGAATGTACATATAGATTTACCTTGAAATTCTCAAATCCTGAAATCCTTGTAAACCTCTATCGAAATCCCTATAAACATATATATTAGATCCGATCACTTAAACATGATAAATGGCCCTTTACCGATTGACTCACCTTAGATCCTTGAAAGTCCCGAAAGATCTCCTCTTTATAGTCGATAACTACTAAATCCCGAAACCTCCCTTCCATAATTCGACCAAGATCAATAATAGGGGTTAGTCCCTAAATTTCGTTAAGTCTAAAAATATAAAGGAATGGAAACCGAATTTGGATCTTACCCTTACTTGAAGAAATCGACAGCCCCTTTGCTTGAGGTCCCTCAAAGATTCGGCTAAGGCTTTAAGTCACAAGAAATATTCGGCTACAAGGGAATTTGGGGTTGGAAGAAAGAAACAAAAGAAGATTAGGAGAAGAGTAGGAGAATTTCGAAAATGGAGGATGCTAATGGAGTTTCGGCCTTATAAAAATAAATGAGAAAAAGGAGAGGATTTCCTTGACTACAAAATTCGGCCAGAGAGACTTAGGGGTGAAACAACAAAATTTGGCACTTAAGCCCCCTTTCAAAACCGAAAATACCAACCCAAAGAGCCCCCTATTCGGCCACCACCTCAACTCCTGATTAACTCCCTTATTAATCTCCTCATTATCTCTTATCTCTTAAAAAAAATACCAATAATTATCCATCACTTATTCATCTATTTTCCAATTTTAACAAAAATAAAACACCTCCTTTTAGTGCCTTCTTCGCCATCCACTTCTCCCTCTTAATGCCGAAAAAATAAAAACTCCTTTTTGTTCACCTTGTGGCTCGAACCTAGGCCCATTTGCATATGTAGGTGGTGTCACATGCTAGGCCCTTAAGTGGCGCCTTATACCCATTTTTCCCAAGCCCAATTGTATGTCATATTTCACATACATTTTCTCTTAAGGCCCTATTCACTTAGCTCCCTTAATAAGACTTAAAATCTAAAAATTTTCTAAGGTATTTCCCTACATTTCAAAGTTCACGATATTCATAGATCACATTCAGAACGTTTATAGACATGATATTGCATATATTTAAGCATGAATGCACAAGCCCATTTCCAGGATATTATAGTTCTACCCCCTTAAAATAATTTCGTCCTCAAAATTACCTGGCCAGAATAGGTGGAGTATTGCTGTCGCATCGCTTCCTCTGGCTCCCACGATGCTTTTTCCGATCCATGATTGCACCATAACACCTTAACTAGAGGAACTGACTTCCTCCTTAACACTTTCACATCACATTCTAGGATCTGAATCGGCTCCTCCTCATAGGACAAGTCTGACCTTAGCTCCACCTCTTCGATTGGTACCACATGAGATGGATCCGATCGATATCGATATAGCATGGACACATGGAATACGTCATGCATCTGCTTCAACTCGGGTGGCAATTCCAATTGATATCCCACTGGTCCAACCCGCTTCAACACTCGATAGGGTCCTATAAACCTTGGACTTAGTTTCTCTTTTCGACCAAACCTCATCACTTTCTTCCAAGGCAAAACTTTAAGGAATACTTGGTCTCCTACATCAAATTCAATCTCCTTCCGTTTGAGATCTGCGTACGACTTTTGTCTATCGGATGCTTCCTTCAATCAAGCCCGAATTACACTAACCTTCTCTTCGGACACTAACCTTCTCTTCGGATTCTACCACAATCTCTAGACCCAAAACTCGTCGTTCTCCCAATTTCATTCAACATGTAAGAGTCTGACACTTTCGACCATACAGTGCTTCATAAGGTGCCATTCGAATACTTGCCTGATAGCTGTTGTTGTAGGCAAACTCTGCTAAGGGCAAATACTCCTCCCAACTTCCTCTGAAATCCATCACATAGCCCCTCAACATGTCCTCTAAAACTTGGATTACCCATTCAAATTGCCCGCCTTACTGTGGATGAAAGGTCGTAGTGAAATCCAATTTAGTGCCTAAAGCCTGATGTAATGCTTTCCAGAACCAAGAAGTAAACCTTGGGTCCCTATCTGAGATAATCGACACCAGTACCCCATGCAACCTTACGACTTCCGCCACATACAACTTTGCCAATCTCTACAAAGAATAGTCAACTCTTACTGGAATAAAGTGCGCGGACTTGGTCAAATGATCCACTATTACCCATACCGAGTCCTTCTTAGTAGGCGTAAGGGGAAGCCCACTAACGAAGTCCATGGCAATTCTCTCCCACTTCCGCTGCGGAATCATGATTGGCTGAAGCAATCCTGACGGAACCTGGCGTTTAGCCTTAACTTGCTGACACGTTAGACACTTGCCGATAAATTCTGTAACTTCTTTTTTCAGACTAGGCCACCAAAACTGTTCTCCCAAGTCTCTATACAACTTAGTGCCTCCAGGGTGCATAGCATAAGGGCTACTATGCGATTCCTGAAGAATCCTTTGTCTAAGTTCCTTATCCTTGGCATACAGACCTTGTTCCTGAAACATAACACTCCTTCGCCATTAATGCCATAATCTTCCAACTCTCCATTTTGTACCTGCTGCAGCTTAGCACTTAGGTCCTCATTAGCCAACTGTCCCTCTTTCACCTCATTCAACCACGTCGGCTTGACTTGCAATTCTGCCAACAGGCTCCCATCATCATACAAACTCAAGTGTACCAACATTGTTCTCAGATCCGACACAACTTTCCGGCTTAGAGCATCCGCCACTACATTCGCCTTGCCCGGATGGTACTCTATTGAACAATCATAGTCCTTCAGTAATTCAACCCACCTTCGCTGCCTTAAGTTTAACTCCTTCTGAGTCAGAAAATATTTAAGGCTCTTGTGGTCTGTGTAGATCATCGACTTTTCACCATAAAGTTAGTGCCTCCATACCTTAAGAGCGAAGACCACTATTGCTAATTCCAAGTCATGCGTCGGGTAATTCACCTCATGTGGCCTCAATGTCGAGACACATATGCGACTACCTTCCGTCTTGCATCAATACGCAACCCAAACTCGTATGGGAAGCGCCACAAAACACCGTAAAATCCTTTCCCGCTTTAGGTCAATCAACACCGAGCTTCCGTCAATACCCTCTTAAGCTTTTCAAAGCTCTCCATGCTTTATCCGTCCATACAAAGGGTACTTCCTTCCTCAACAACTTTGTCAAAGGCGCTGCTATTGACGAAAATCCTTCCACGAACCTTTTGTAATAGCCTACCACTCCCAAGAAACTACGAATCTCCCGCCACCGACTTAGGTGGTTTTCAATTCAACACCGCTTCAACCTTCCTAGGATCCACCCTTATTCCTTCGCTGCGACACCACGTGCCTAAGAATGCAACCTCCTTAAGCCAAAATTCACACTTGCTGAATTTGGCATAGAGCTTTCTCTCTTAACACTTGCAAAGACAATCCGGAGATGCTCATCATGCTCCTCTTCGCCTTGGAGTACACTAGGATGTCGTCGATGAACACCACGATGAACCTATCCAAGTAAGGTTGAAAAACCCGGTTCATCATATCCATGAACGCGGCTGGGGCGTTTGTTAACTCGAACGGAATTACCTCAAACTCATAGTGGCCGTACCTTGTCCTAAAGGCTATCTTATAGATATCCACTTCCTTCACCTTCAACTAATGGTATCCAGACCTTAAATTGATCTTGGAGAAAATCGCTGCTCCCTTAAGCTGATCGAACAGGTCGTCTATCCTTGGCAAAGGGTACTTATTCTTGATGGTCAACTTGTTCAATTGACGATAGTCTATGCACATACGCATAGTTCCGTCCTTCTTCTTCACAAACAGGACTGGTGCTCCCCATGAAGACACACTGGGTCGAATAAACCCACGATCCAGCAATTCTTGGATTTGAGCCTTGAGCTCCACCAACTCCTTTGGTGCCATTCTGTACGGAGCGATTGACACAGGAGCTGTCCCCGGCAGCAAATCAATTCTAAACTCCACCTCCCTGTCTGGGGGTATTCCTGGTAATTCCTTCGAAAACACGTCTTCATAATCCCTTACCGTTCTAACTTCACTAACACCTTCTTCCTTTCCATCTAACGCACTTATGAAGGCTAAAAATACCTTGCACCCTTTACGAACCATCTTTTCAGCCTTTAGCACTGAAACTACATTAGACAATTAGTTTCTTCTTTCTCCTATCATAATGACCACCTTATCCTCTGGGGTCCTTAACTCCATTCGCTTAGATGCACAGTCCAACACAACCCGATGGTCCACTAGCCAGTCTATTCCAAGTATGAGATCGAACTCTCCGAAGGGAAGTTCCATCAAGTCGACAGAAAATACTACGCCTTGAATTTCTAAAGGTACACTCCGAAAGATCTTATTTACCACTACAGTTTGACCTAGTGGGCTTACTACAGTCATCTCCCTATCCTAGAGTTCAGAGGTTATGCCTAGAGTTTTAACTATTCTACATGCAATATAAGAATGGTCAAGCCCACATCAATCAAAGCATAATAAGGCTTTCCAAATACAAGGAACGTACCGGTTATAACGCCCGACGCGTCTCCTTCTTCCCTATGGTGAATCGCATAAACCAAACTCGGCTGCCTTACCTCAGTATTAACAGCCCCTCGGCCCAGTGTTCCACGTCCTCTACCAGTACCATTTCCTCGATTATTTGGACCACGACCTCACTGAGGCTGCTGTCCCCCTCTATCAGCCTGATTAACATTCTGTGCTACTGGGCGATTCCCATCCGATTTCCTCGGGCAGTCCTTAATCATATGGTCCTTTGACCCGCATCTGAAACATCCACCTGTCTTCTTCCAGTATTCACCTAAGTGTTTCTTCCCGCACTACTCACAAGTACGATGTTGCCCTCCAAGACCGGTTTATCGACCTCATGCCCATCAACTCTAGGCCTTTTCTGAGCATTCCCAGATGATCCAGACGGCCCAAATCCTCTCTTCTGCTTACTCTAGTCCGTGTCCTGCCACACAGAGTCCTTAATTCCTTCTGCTATCTTAGCTTTCTCCACTAATGCAGAGAACTCCCGCTCTTGATGTGGAGCAACTAACAACCTCAAGTCATCCCTTAGTCTGTCCTCAAACCAGACACACCGCTCATGTTTTGTAGCTACTACTCCTCGAGTATACCGGCTCAACCTTAGAAATTTAGCTTCGTACTCTGCTACAGACTTATTCCCTTGAACCAGCCCCAAAAAGGCCTTCTTCTGCTCATTGGTATAACGTGTGTCGACATACTTCTTCTGATATGCCGCCTTAACATATTCCTGTGTCGATCCTCACCGTGGCACCATCCAAATCGTTAACCACCATTGATACGCTTCATCGCGTAGCAGTGCCACCATTCCTTTCAACTTCTCCTCAGGGGTCAGATCAAGCTCATCCATAATACGCTCGATTGCTTCCAACCAATATTCAGCTGTACTGGGTGCCACACCAGATACTCCACGGAACACTTCAACTCCGTTGGCTCGGAGTCGTTCTGGTACAGATTTCTGAGCTCCCATATTCCCTCCAACACCAGCCACCATTTCAAGAACTCGCAAGACAACTGCGACATAAAGATCTTCTCCCGCCCGATCTTGCCGCCAACACCAACAATCTGGTGGTGGTGGTGGCAGTGGTACCTCATTCTCAAATTCTTGACCCGATCTCATGGGTTTCGACACAGTCATTCGGCCTCTACCACAGCCTCGCAGGCTACGGCCACTCCCCTTGAATTCATACTTGCGTTTATCTGATTAAAGAGTTTTATACATTAGTTTGGTTCCACTTGATTAACCACGAACAGTTTTATGTTTAATAGTTCTAGGAAGTAGTTCTTTCGATTCATACACATACAGTCTCACATCATTCACCTAGTCACACATATGAACTTGCGTTCATTACAGAGAAATGTTGTAATTGTCGTTGTTTGATATTTTTCACTACCTAGGGGTATTTCCGTAATTTTGTCCTACAAGGGTATTTTGGTAATTTTTCAAATTAGGGTATTTGAAAATATTGTAAAATGGAGAGTGTTGATATTTTACAAGAATTAAAATACTTGTCGAAAAAATTTCAAAGGTGGAATGATAATTTTATACAGTAGGGGTATTTTTGTAATTTTACAAGCCAGGGTCATTTTGGTAAGTTTTTCTACAAAATATGGTTCCTGGTGATTTTTCAAAATGAGGGTATTTTTAAAGGTTTCTAAGTTGAGAGTACTTCGGTAATTTTCCTTACTGAGGGTATTTTGGTCACTTTACAATCAGGGGTAATTTTGTAAATTTTCAAATCGGGATATTTTGAATTTTCACAAGTTAGGGTTTTATGGATACCTTTGCAAAGAAGGGAAATTTTATAAAGTGAAGAAGTTTTGATAAAACTGTGGTTAATATGAGTATTTTACAAACCAAAGGTATTTTGGTAATCTTACCACTAGGGGCATTTTAGTACTTTTGCAAGTAGGAAATATTTTGGAAGAATTTTTGCAAAAATCTTTTACTACTCTTAAAAGGGTAATATAGGGATTTTAAAGCTAGGGTTTCCATAAAAATACGGCTAGTCTCTTTTGGGTTTTAGTTAGGGGTTTAGCCCGTGAGTAAGTCCTCTTGGTTAGGGTGAACCGAGGCTACGCACCAGGTAGGATTCGAGTGGAGAGGAGGTGAGTCACTAGGACTGCTTAAATATCAAGCTCCCACCGAAACCAATCCTAGACATGCGTACCATGGTTGCCACACCCTAACTCGACGACTTAGACACAGGTTTGTTTAATTGTGCATTAGAGTTTTATGTAATTGTTGGGGTAAACCAGCCCTAGGGTTCAATTCCTAGTCCACTAATCTACGTTCCATCTCTACCCTTCTACAAATCATACAATAATTCACACAATGGATAGGGGTACTTACCTGGTGGACTTCGGGTCGGAGACTTAGTAGGCCATGCCAGGAAATCCTGCTTAATTCACAAAAATTCCTTTTTGGGCTTAACTTTGAAAATGTTTTGGGCCTTAAACCCAAGGCCGAGAGTTTAAAACCGGGCTCTGATACCAAAATTGAAACACCCCAAACTCAATGTGCCTTTATCGGATCTGGTATGTTCCTCAATGTAAACCGGTTCAAAATTCTTTTGTGACATTGGAAAAAAAAATGATGTGTTTGAAAAGAAAGATTGTTTTTGAGTTGGGCTCGGGTTGGAAAACAAGTTAATTTTTTTTTATTTGAAATTCTTTGATTTTAGGTGACAAGGCGTTTAGGGTTTGTTTTTAAATGAAATAAACTTAGTTGTTAATTTAAAAAAAAAGTTCGTATCATAATAAAATGATTTAACGTACATGCATAAAATAAAATTCATCCTATGGCCTTATTACATTAAAACAACCCAAAATAAATTAAAGTGCTTAAATAAAAATTTAAAATGTCTAAATAAATAATTTTCTTGCTGTGCATGGCCACCTTTAAGCTCCTGCAGAGCCGGTCCATTACTGATCGTCACCTGAAAAAAGGTTCCCACAACGGGGTGAGTCAAACAGACTCAATGTGTACACAAACACTAAGTCTTAACAAATTCAAGCATAACAAATCATATTCATACATATCATAATTTACATTTAATGATGCATTCCCGAACCCAAGCCTATATGCCATCCGCTACACATCACCCGTACCATCCTGCACACCGTGGGGACTACTAAGTCAACCCTCCATCCGCTACACACCATCGAAGGCGTCATTGCAATGACGTGCTCATCGCCCTTATAAAATTCGGGGCATAGCCACTAGATATGTAACACCCTGAATTAGGGGTTGTTTGTAATTCAATTAATTTCCCATGTGTGCTTAAAGAAATAAATAATATGACTTTATTTGGCATGATTTAGGGTCTAGAAATAACCCCGAATTAGGTCAGTTTTGGACTTAAAAATCTCTTTTTAAAGTACTTAAAAGAAGGGAGCTAGGTGAGAAAGGGGTTAAGGGGAAATTTGGGCGAATTATGACACAAGAATGGTTCTGGAGCAGTGGCTGGTAGCGTGTGGTTGGCAAGGGAGGTCTTGGGTTCAATCCGTGGAAGTAACAAGGGGATATGTTTTTTTTCTTTTAGGGCATTAAAGAAAGGGCCCAAGTAAGGAAGGCCTTAAAGAATTTTTGGGCAAGGATCGGACATGAAAGTCAAGGAGGTGGAGTGGCTTGGTGCGCCACTTAAAAGGGGCTTTGGTTAAGGTCTCGGGTTCGAGACATGAAAGACACAAGGAGTGTTATTTTTTTGGGCTTTTTGCGTTAAAGGCAAGAGGGCCAAGAAGAAGGCTTATAATTAAAAGGTAAGGGCTCATGACATGAAAGTCTAAGGGGAAAAGTGGCAAAGTGCGTTGGAGGAGAGGGTTGCATGAGGTCGCTGGTTCAAATCAAAGAAGCAGCACCTTGGTTTTATTTTCTTCTGCTTTTTTTTGCTGTTAGCGTAAAGGAGGGGGATGTTGGCAGCTTATAGGACTCTTAATTGATAAGAGATAAGGCTTCTTTTTTTTTGCTTAATTTCGGCTGGAAGGGGGGGAGTAATTAGTGGTTTATTTGCTTTTAATTTGTTCAAGGAAGATTAGGAGATAGATGGAAGATTAAACCTTGCATTATCTTGGATAATTCAAGGCTGGAATTATCACAAAAACAAGGTGTTCGCTGATTTGAGGACTCTTTGGGTTGTTTATAATCGCTTGTATAGCAAAGAAGTGCCAAAAGTTCAACCAAAACTCTTTTCTTCTCCCCAAACTTGTCTTCCGAATTCTCCATTGTTTCATAGCCAAAATTATTCAAAACTTCCACTTTTCTTGCTTCCTTTAGCCAAATATACCCCTCTTTAAGAGAAAATTTCCACTTCTCTTGCTCTTCTTAAACCAAAAATACTTCTTCTTCTTTTAATTTTGTTGTCGGTCAAACCACTCCAACCTTTGCCCAAAACCCTTCAAAATTTCCTTCTTTTCTTTCCCTAGTAGCCAACCTATCTCTAAAATTCCAGCCCTCCATTTGAGTTTGGTCAATCTCCTTAAGGAAAAGGGTGCTTTCTCTTCATTGAAGATAGCCGAACCCCTCTCACAACATTAAGAGGTGTTGCCGATTTCCAATAAGTGTGGTAAGGGATAATTATCTCTTTTATAATTAAAGTTATGGCCTATGATTCTTACTAATACGATTAAAGCGATTGTAGGGAAGCCATAGCCATTAAGGGAAACTTTCGGGATTTATTCTCCTAAGGTAAGTGGTGGTAAGGTTTCGGGTTCGTGTGAAACCCTTTGGTACAATCTTGGTTTGGCTGAATAGGCTTTTGGTACTAACAAAGATGATTGGCTGAATGTAGGGTCAAGATCTAGCGTTGTAGATCAGAGTTTCAAGATCTAGGAATTACGATAGTAACAGGTGTGTAGAAACTCACTACACACTTTATTAATTTACATGATTTAATTGTTTGCCTTTAATCTTTTGGTTGTGATTAGCTTGTGGCATAATCATGGTTTCGGGTAAGTCCCTAACTTGTAATTTTTTATATACGATTTGCATGCCATCACATGATATTAAATGCTATGACATGAAATATGATAATTGATGTATAAGCATGTGATGGTGGGGTTGATGAGAGGAGGGGATGATTTTCGGATATGCCGCCATGGTTTTGACCACAAGATGGGTTGGCCCCATCAGATTATTTGTGACCTATGGTCATCAGTGGTTTTGACCACAAGATGGGTTGGCCCCATTAGATTATTTGTGACATATGGTCATCAGTGGTTTTGACCACATCGATTGATTATTTGCGACTAAGTCCCAGTGGTTTGGTACCACCAGTGGTTTTGACCACACTTGATTATTCGTGATCGATGGTCATCAGTGATTTTGACCACACGATGGGTTGGCCCCATCATTTAATTTGTGGCTCTAAGTCATCAGTGGTTTTGACCACACGGGGTAGTTAAGGAGTATGGATGGTTAGGTGGGGTTGCATATTTGCATGTTAATTAATATCTTGTGTATGAGTGCTTTTCCGGGTGGGGGATTTACACACTGAGTCTTGGTGACTCACCCCTTTCCCTTAACATTTTACAGATGAGTAGATCGCGGAGATGGAGCCGGAGAGGACTCGAGGCGGCCATGCTTGTTTTTCATGTTTGGAACTTGTTTAATTCAGTTTTAGTTATTTATTTTCTAAGTTTTATTTTGGGATTGTAATAAGGCCGCTATTATTATTGATGGATGTTTATTTTATTGCTTTATTTTACTCATACAAATGGAATTCTATAAAAATTAATTGAACCGATTAAAAGCAACTTTTCAAACTTAATAAATTTCTATGGGTTTTTAAAAGATGTTACCATCAGGTAACAAAAATTCACCACGTCAATCATGATTTTGAAAGTTCCTTAAATTTTAAATAATCAAACAAATTTCAAAGGGTTGAACAACCCAACTATATTTATAAAAAGCCCAACTGAGTTTTCAAACACCGTTTTAATTCCTTAGCCAAATTTCACCAAACTTTCAAATTGGCTCAAAATATTTTACTCCGTGAAATACCAGATCCGGTCAGGACTCATGGGCTGGGTTTGGGGCGTTACAAGATACATACTTTGTGTCATGAGACACCATATTCAGATATCGTGGTCTTAGGTCACCACATTCAGATATCGTGGTCTTAGGTCACCACATTCACTTCCCCTTTTTCATAATATCCCATATGCCCATGTCATACAAAATCATGCAACATAATGCCTTAGGCCCGATTTCACATTCTTATCATATTCATATTCATGGCATAACAAGTCTTATCATACTCATAGTAGGAGTAGGAAACGTACCTTAGTATCATGTACCATAGCATGGTACTTAGCCATGTTTTCCACATTCGTATAACATACATACATATTAAATAAAGGCCTTAACTTATTAAGAAATAGTGTGGGGTACACACCTGATACACTTAGTGGTTTACTTAAATCCCGAAGAATCCGATCTAAAGCCTTAGATCCTTTAGTTCCTATAATCAGCCATTAGTAGACATATTAGAAAAACCTATTCGACTAGATTATTAAATCCCGAAGGACTTTTGAAACCATACTTACCTAGTTGCCGATTGGGTTATCAAACAAATCCCGAAATTGTTGTGTTGGTTCTTCTTGCAATCGGCCTATACTAGATCACCTAAAGGGTTAGCTTCGGCTTTTTAATCAAAATAGGAATAGGTCTAAACCATCAAATTAGGCCTTCGCCGAATGTACATATGGATTTACCTTGAAATTATCAAATCTCGAAATCCTTGTAAACCTCTGTCGAAATCCCTATAAACATATATATTAGATCCGATCACTTAAACATGATAAATGGCCCTTGACCGATTGACTCACCTTAGATCCTTGAAAGTCCCGAAGATCTCCTCTTTGTAGTCGATAACTACTAAATCCAAACCTCCTTCCAAAATTCTACCAAGATCAATAATAGGGGTTAGTCCCTAAATTTCGTTAAGTCTAAAAATATAAAGGAATGGAAACCGAATTTGGATCTTACCCTTACTTGAAGAAATCGACAGCCCCTTTGCTTGAGGTCCCTCAAAGATTTGGCTAAGGCTTTAAGTCACAAGAAATATTCGGCTACAAGGGAATTTGGGGTTGGAAGAATGAAACAAAAGAAGATTAGGAGAAGAGTAGGAGAATTTCGGAAATGGAGGATGCTAATGGAGTTTCGGCCTTATCAAAATAAATGAGAAAAAGGAGAGGATTTCCTTGACTACAAAATTCAGCAAGAGAGACTTAGGGGTGAAACAACAAAATTCGGCACTTAAGCCCCCTTTCAAAACCGAAAATACCAACCCAAAGAGCCCCCTATTCGGCCACCACCTCAACTCCTGATCAACTCCCTTATTAATCTCATCATTATCTCTTATCTCTTAAAAAAAATACCAATCATTATCCATCACTTATTCATCTATTTGCCGAATTTTAACAAAAATAAAACACCTCCCTTTTAGTACCTTACTGCCGTCCACTTCTCCCTCCTAATGCCGAAAAAAATAAAAACTCCTTTTTGTTCACCTTGTGGCTCGAACCTAGGCCCATTTGCATATGTAGGTGGCATCACATGCTAGGCCCTTAAGTGGCGCCTTATACCCATTTTTCCCAAGCCCAATTGTATGTCATATTTCACATACATTTTCTCTTAAGGCCCTATTCACTTAGTTCCCTTAATAAGACTCAAAATCTAAAAATTTTCTAAGGTATTTCCCTACATTTCAAAGTTCATGATATTCATAGATCACATTCAGAACGTTTATAAACATGATATTGCATATAATTAAGCATGAATGCACAAGCCCATTTCTAGGATATTACATGTATCATCAAATTACCACACAAGGGCATGTCTAGATATTTACACGGCCATGTCTAAAACGACAGAATTGAGACACAGCCCAACCACGATCTACACGGGTGTGTGACATGGTCGTGCCCCTGTTACAGGAGAAAGCAATTTCACTCAGGTTTGGATACTTAAAGCCAAAGAAACACTTTCCAAAGCTTATTCAAACACCAAGTAAGAAGCAGACTTGAATTAGGACACTTAAGGACCAAGTAAAGCATCCTAAGAATCTATATAAACAACCTAAGTGCATCCTGAAAAGGGGGTGGTTAGCTAGGCCAAGGAGTCGAGCCAGATGGATCACATTTTTGGGAGTCACTCGAAGATAGCTAGGTGGATCCATCTCAAGAAGCCGGAACTATACTCAAGAAGGCGGATTTCTCCTTCAATTCCTCTAGGGGTTTTAGGGATTTTCTATGTCTCCTTCAATTCCTCTAGGGGTTTTAGGGATTTTCTATGTTTTGTTTTATCTTTTCTCTTGAGATGTTATCTTTATTTGTTATGAACTAAACCATTCGGATACCTGAAGGGGATGAAACCTAGATGAACCTTGTTATTTATTTTCTGAATTATATGATAAATACTTAGTTTTTTTCTTAATTATGTTGCTTAGTCCAAATCTGATGTGCTTAGATGGAGGAGGAATAGACCCTGCCTAAGAGTAAATCTAGCAAAATTAAGCAGAGTTGATCGAGCGCCTAGAGATAGGGTTACGAGATTTTGCTGGATTAGGGTGAAACCTAATATGGGAATCGATTGATCGATTTACTGCTATTCTAGGGGTTATTATAAGCGAACAAGAGTTCCACTAATTAACCTAGGGTTAGATGTTATTCGCCTCGAGAGAGGGTTTAATATAGATTAAGGAGTCCTACGGATCAAGCTGAGTAAAGAAATCATATGATTTAGTAATAAGTAACAAGTGATTCTTCCTGATGGAATCATCGTAATCAATTGAGTTTCTTCGAGTTATTTCCCAATTTGTTCTTTTTTCTTTGTCTTTAGCTTAGTAGTCGTTAAACTAGATAAAATCAACCAATCACTCCATATTTTAGGCTAAATAATAAAAAGAAAGTGAGTATTAGTACTTTTAGTTCCTTTGGGTTCGATAATCGTGTCTTGCCTAAGCTATACTCTTTGCTCGATAGGTACGCTTGCCTTTAATCGTTGATAGAGTTAGTTTCAATGTTCGATCTCATTCATTATAAATTTAAAGCTCTGATTTCAACGATCAAGTTTTTGGCGCCGTTGCCGGGGAACTAAAATATTAAGAAAGCTCTATTTTTATTACTTTAGCCATTATTTTTATTTTTATTTCGAAATTTATTTTATATTATTTTTACAAAATTTTGAATTTCCCCTTTTTTCTTAGCAGGTACCTCTAGTTTATGACTAGAAGGAACCCGACAGGACCTCTAGTATACGATAGTGAAATTAAAGCTACCGCTCGGAGAAATTGCAGAGAAATTAGGCGAGTCCTGAATTACACAGAAGAAGAGCGAGAAGATAGATCCAATCCTACTGAAGGGATGGACGAGAATAATCCACAACGAGATGTAGCAGACGCTCCACGCATTATGTATGATTATGCTAAACCTAATTTGATAGGAGCGGAATCTAGTATTGTTAGGCCTGCTATAGCTGCTAATAATTTTGAATTAAAGCCTAATACAATACAAATGATTCAAAAATTTGTTCAATTTGATGGTTTGCGGGACGAAGACCCGAACATTCATATAGCAAATTTTTTAGAGTTCTGTGATACTTTCAAAATAAATGGCATTTTTGATGATGCCATTCGTCTTCAGTTATTTCCCTTTTCATTAAGGAATAAAGCCAAACAGTGGTTGAACTCGTTACCACGAGGATCAATCACTACATGGGAACAAATGACCATAAAATTTTTATTAAAATATTTTTCACCGGCCAAAACGGCCAAATTACGGAATGATATTTCTTCCTTTGTGCAGATGAATTTAGAGACATTATACGATGCATGGAAGAGATATAAAGATCTCTTGAGGAGATGTCCACACCATGGATTACCATTATGGCTTCAAGTCCAAACTTTCTACAATGGTGTAAATCCTCAACGAGACAATTAATTGATTCAAATTGCGTCGGTGGAACCTTAAATAATAAAACTCCGAGCAACCTACAAATTCATTGAAGATTTTCTTTTTCCAAAACTCCATTAGCCTTTTGAAACCAATCGTTTTTCCCATTTCTTACAAGGCCTAACCTTTTCTTCATTGCCTAATATTGGGAAGCAGTGTAACCTTGTTGGAGTCTTGTTCAATCGGCCTAGTAAGAGGTAGGTGTTTGGTCGAATGGCCATTTCTTCCCTTTCTTATGCTTGGTCGATTTTCTGATGTGTTTAAGGGCCGATTTCTTCAGATTCGTTGAAGGAGTTAACTCTTTGGTGGGTAACTGATTGTGTTACAGGGCCTTTGGATTTCGAAGCAGCCGATTGGAGAAGGCAAGTGGTAAGTAGTGGTAAGAGGTTATCTTGTTAGTCTATTCTTTTAGAATTCTTTAAGCCAAAGTTTCAATGGATTAACTCGTTTTAATTGGGTGTGCCGATTGTTGAAGAGGAACCATTGTTTGCTCGGTTTGGTAGGAAACCAAACGCTTGCAAAAGGTTAATCGATATACCCTTTGGTTTAATGGTTTTTGGCCGAATGGTTTAAGTGATTAACCCATGGTTGGCCGATTGTTTCTAGGAGCAAGAGGATTGAGGGTGTTAGATCTGGTTCTTTGGGGTTAAGGCTTGCGATATACTGTGTGTGTAAACTAACACACCGATTACCTAGTAATATGTTAATAATAATATGTTCGTGTATTAAGTGGAACAAGATGATGATTGCTATGGTACCTATGGGGTATGTGTTCTGATCCCGTAAGTTCGCTCCATCATGAACCACAAATGATATTTTGTGACTTTGGGTCACGTAGAGGTTTGGCACCTCAAATGCCTCGTCCCAAAGTGGGCTTAGCACCATGGTGGGTTGGCCTATCTAGCTTGATTATACAGATTGACGCGGTGATTTGGCATCACACGAATGGGTTGGCCCCATCAACGGATTTAGATCATGGCCACCAAAGGATTTGGTATCACACTGTGTCTTTGGGACACCGAGGTCCGTCCTCGTGGTTTGACACCACCGTGGGTTGGCCCCACTTATGAGTTACGGATTGTCGCTAGTGATTTGGTATCACACGATGGGTTGACCCCATCATTGATTATTCGTGACTTGGGTCACCAAAGGTTTGGCACCACATTATGGATATCGTGACTTTAGGTCACCAATGGTTTGGCACCACCAAAGGGTTTGGTACCACACCTGGTGAGAAGGTGTAATAGATGGTTAGAACGGTGCATTAATTGTATTGCTTTGCTATGATGTGTGTTAGCATGTTGTATTACGGGAGGGGATTTACACACCGAGTCTTCATGACTCACCTCTCCTTTGACATTTCAGTGACACTTAGACGCGGACATGGAGCCTGGATGGACTGAGGTGCTCATGCCATGCCTAAATAAGGATTTGTGCAGTACTTTATAAAATTTGGTACTTAAGCTTATTTATTACTATTTGGTTTTATTTGGTTTGTAAATGGCTTTTTAAAATTATGTTTTGCTACGCTTATGCTTAAAGTAGATTTTTAATATGCCTTAACAAATTAATCAAGTTAAAATGTGCTAAAACTTGAAAGACAACAATTTCAAAACTACAAAGCGATATTTTCAACTATACCATCTGTATCACACTAAGATTTGGAATAAAGGGACTCAAATATTTTTCTAACTTAGACTCGATTTTCTACTAAGTCAAAATGCTATAGTAATAATAAGAAACAACTTAAACTTCTAAATGAGATAAACTGCTTTACCTACACACCGATTAAGTTTTCAAAATTTCTCGAAGTTTTCAAATACATCATCGATTTTAATCAAGCTTACTCGAAGTTTTTCTTCAAATACACAATTTGTGAAGTGTTTTCATCAAACATCTAAACTTAAACCTATTTTCTCAAAATCCTTTTTCCTCTGAATATACCGTATTCTACGTGGTGTGTTGACCGTTTGGGTGTTACAATTGTGGTATCGTGAGCCAAGTTCAAAGGCTTTACCTGTAGTCGAGGCCAAAATGTTTTAAAAATTTTGGTTTTACGTGTTATGTTTTAAAAGTATGGTGTGAAAGGCATGGCACCGAGTCTCCAGACCAATCCGCCCGTAAGCAATTTTACTATTGCTTGTGATAATGATATCGATGAGATGTGATTGGATGGCTAGTGATAGTAAGACTACTTTAGAAACTAAAACTGATAGGACTGAGTGGACTCGCGAAAACAAAGCTCCTTTAATATTCATAAGACTTTGCTTTTAAAACAGTGGAATAATTATCGATGCATAAAACTTTTAAATCGATTTAGAATTTAGTCATGAGTACCCAAGGTGGACGTGGTCGGGACGAGCCACCAGAGGATGATAGTTTCAACCCGTAGGTTCCGTCGTGGTCGATGTTTCCGCCACCAACCTGGAGGTGGTGAGTTTCAAGATCGACCGGGATGACACAAAGTGTCACAAAGCGATGCCGCAAGTTTTAGAAAGGGTAGCTAGAGTAGGTGGAGGCGTAGGAGTTAGGAAATCGTGCCTGCTTACTTCGGCAACGAAATCAATTCTTTCGGTGTCTCGGTGTTGCTCCTACTTTAATATTGGCCGAAGCGAGTAGAAGCGGATAATGGACGCATCTAGACCTGATCGCTGAAGAAAAATTAAAGGGATAGTATCACTTCTCCAGATGAGTCATACCAAGGTGGCTCACTTGCTCGAGACAATGACCGCAATGAAGATCCGACTTTTAGACTATTTCGTGGTCGCTATCGTAAAAAGTACGCTGGTGCTAATTACATTAATGAGAAACGGAAAGCATTTCGAGGTTAGTTCTAGGAGTAAACCGGTCGAGCACGAGGCGTAGTTTTTGAGTCGAGCCAGATGCTGTGGGTATGGTGGCTACCGAACATGAAAGGTGTGTTCGCTTGAGGATGGCTCACAGATGAATTAAGATTGTTGATCGCGCCAAAGCAGGAGCGTGAATTTCATCGCTCGCTTGAAAAGGCTAAGGTGGCCGAGGGTATTAAAGTCTCTGAGGCAAGGCATGGATAGGAACCGGCATAAGAGGAGTTTTGGATCTTCCGGGTCGCCGATAATCCGCAAGTGGCTAGACCGAGGGGCCAAATCACGGTAGGTTTGTTGTCGCTAGGCGGTGGACCGCCGCAGGTAAATGCTGGGAAAGCTCATTGGGAGGATGTTGACGGGTGGAAAAGGTCGTTGAGTGTGGCTCACCGACCACCGTGCGGAGGGACTCGCCCACGAAGTTGGCTAGGATTCACCGAGAGTCAGGCCGCACTCAAGACAGAATAATGCACCACCACCGCAGAGGGGCCGAGGTAATGGTAGAGGAGGTAATGGTTTCGTGGCCGTGGAGCACCGGGCAGAGGTGTAGGTAATGCCGAGGCCGACAATGGGGGCTAGTGTATGCGGTGAGGCAACCGAGAGGAGCGACGACCACGACGCCATAACCCAGACGCTTTTTAATCTTTGGTTCTATTTATCGCTTTGATTGATGTGGGTTCAACACATTCAGATGTTGCAAGTAGCATAGTGAAGACCATGGATTTAGACTCGAGATATCTTCTAGGCGATGACCTAATAAGCCCTTTTAGGTCACTCACTAGTTGTAGATAATTTGTAGAGAGACGCACTTCTGTAACTTCGCGGGTAGTATTTGTGGTCGATCCGATGGACGCCTTTTGGGGAGTTCGATCCGATTCTTGGGATGGATTGGCCGGTTAAGTACCAAAGCGGTTGGATTTGTGCCAAGCTTAAGCATGGTTCTCAAAATAGCTGCGGGTGATGAAGTAGTTCTGATCGGTAATAGGAGGAATTATCTCGTCCAATGTGGTATCTGCCCGAAGTCGGTAAGATGGTCGTAGGGCGGAAGCATATGTGGTTCATGTGTATGCCTTGGAGCTAAAGAGTCCGTGGGAAACAGTTGAACGATTAGAGAATTTGTTGATGTGTTTCGAGGAGCTTTGTTTCATACCGATCGTGAGGTAGAGTTCGGATAGATCACATTCTAATCGCCAAGATCCATAGCTCAGATGATGGCGCTTAAAGAGTTAGTGGAGCTCAAGGCTCGAGATCCAGAATTGTTGACCGAGGCTTTATCGGGCCAAGTGTTTTCGCTTTGGGGAGCGCCAGTACTTTTGTCAAGAAGAAAGACTAACGCATTATGCGGATGTGTATAGACTCATCGCTAACCTAATAAGTCGGCGAACAAATAAGTATCCGCCGCTTGATAGATGACTTGTTTGATCACCAAGGGTGCGCCGGTTTCTCAAGATCGACGAAGGTGCAGGTATCACCATTAAAGGTGAAGGCGAATATCCGCAAGACGGCATTTCGCACTTGGTATGGGCACTTTGAGTTCTTAGTTATGCCGCTTGGGTTGACTAACGCTACTTACAAATTTTCATGGATATGATGAATAGGTGTTCCAACAAGATTTAGATCGGCCAGAAGGGTTTTTATCGACGCACATCTTGGTATATTCAAGGACCGAGGAGGAACATGATGCGCATTTGTGGGTGGTATTGCAGATTTTGAGGGAGAAACAATTGCATGCTAAGTTCAAGAATACGAAGTTCGCTTAGGGAGGTGACATTCTGGGTCATGTAGTGCCTACCGAGGGATTAGAGTGATCTCTAAGATTGGGCGGTTTGGATTGAAGCTTAGCCAGGTCAAGAGTGAGATTCGAGTTTTCTGGTTTGGTGATACTACCAAGATTTGTAGAGGATTTTCGCTGATCGCAAAGACCGATGACCAAATTATTAAGAAAAGGGTTCCGCTCATTTGATCGAAGCGGCAGGAGAGCTTCGACAAGTTGAAGAAGATTTTGACCAAGCTCCGCCTAATTCAACCCGAGGCTGGTAAGGAATTCACAAAGTCGCGATGCATCACATCTGAGTTTGGGTTGTGTAAATGATGCAAGAAGGAAGGTTGTGGCCTCACGCATCTCGATACCGAGGCCACATGAGGTCAATTATCCAACGTGACGATCCTGGAGTTAGCTACCTTTGCCTTGAAGATATGAGGCATTACTTGTACGGAGAGAGATCGATAGTCTACATAGATCATAAGAGTCTCAAGCACCTTCCGACTCGTAAAGACTTGAATCGAGACAGCAAGCAGATGGATTGAGTCATTGAAAGACTCACGAACGCCGATTGAGTATCATTCTGCAAGGCTAACATATTGTATGGCGTACGCGCTGAGCCGTAAGGTTGTTTGCATTTGAGAGCGTTGTTTGCTCACTTGAGTTTGTATGACGACGGAGTATTTCGCAGAGCTGCGAGTTGCCTACTTGGTTGAGCGAGATCGTAAAAACAGTTGATGGATGAGGTTTTGAGTGCGCAGAGGACGCAAGTGCAAAATGATGGTTTGGAGGGTTACTGCTTGTCTAGTGATGGGGTGTCAGTTTCGGTGGAAGGCCGAGAGACACCGAGTTAAGGCAAGATTCTTCAGATGCACATAAGAAATTTCACGCTATGCATCCCTGAGGTAGTAAATGTATAGGGATCTCCAGAATAGTTCGATGGCCGGTCCGAAAAAGGAAGTGACGAGTTGGGAAGTGTCCGATATGTCAAGAGGTCAAGTCGAGCATCGCCATCGGTTGCTTCACCAAAGTGAAGATTCCATGCTGGAAGTGGGAAAGATAACTATGGATTTCAATCGGTGGATTACCGCTACATCCAGCAAGAAGGATTCGCTTTGGTAATTCAGGATCGTCCGACTAAATCACCACTTTATTCCATGAGGTGGATTACTCACTTCATAGGTTGGCGGAGATGTGTGTCGAGATAGGAGATCGCACGGGTGCCGTGATCGATCATCTCGGATAGGATCCAGATTTACGCTAACGCTTTTGAGAGCGCTGCATCGAGGGTACGCTTGGATTTCAAAGACGGCATTTTATCCGCAGACCGACGGACAATGGAAAGGTTATACAGATCTTGGAGGACATGTTATGAGGCGTGTATTGACTTCTGGGTAGTTGGGAGGAGTATCTACCGCTAATGAGTTCGCCACAACAATAGTTACCAAGCAAGCATCAAGATGGCACCATACGAGGCGCTGGTATTTGGTAGAAGTGTCGCTCACCTACTTGTTGGATGTGAGTTAAGTGAACGCCGCTTGTTGGGACGAGTTAGTTGGTTGAGACTCAAGACAAGGTTGTTGATTTAGCTCGATTGAAGGAAGCTTAACCGACGTAAGTCTTATGCCGATCTTAAGCGAAGAGATATAGAGTTTCGTCGGGGACCAAGTTTTTCAAGGTCTCGCATGGAAGAAAGTGTTAAGGTTCGGAGGAAAGGCAAGCTAAGTTCGAGGTTTATCAATAAGGTATCGAGACGAGTGGGGCCGATTGCATATCACTCGAGTTGCCAGCAGAGCTAAGTCAGATTCACGACGTGTTCCACGCTTCGATGCTCGTGATATCGCTCCGATCCCACGATGTGGTAGCAGAGAAGAGATTGAGGTAAACCCAGATTTGACCATGGAGGAAGAGCCCACATGATTTTAGATCGGATGTGATGGTTACTGCGAGAAGTCTGTGGCTTTGGTTAAGGTTCTTTGGCGTAATCATGGCGTGGAAGAAGCTACGTAGGAACCCGAGGATATGATGAGACAAGAATACCGCAACTCTTCTCGATCGTAATTTAGAGGTCAAATTATTTTTAAGGGGTAGAACTGTAATATCCCGTGTTAGGGGCTATTTATTTTTGGCTTTGTTGCATGTGCTTGATGTGTTATGTTGTTATTTCGATGTTGTTGGGCTTAGTTATAAGCTAGGTGTAAGCTCTAGTGATAGGAAAAATTTTGTTTTTGGGCTTTATGTGATAAAATTTGAAGGAGATGGGTCTATGTATTTTATTTGGTAAATTGTTACATAAGTGAAGAGCTAGCAAAGTGGCAAAGCATGCGCCCACTTGGAGCTTGTGTGGGCGCCAAGTGCAAGGAGGAGGTCTTGTGTTCAAGTCATAAAATCCCACATTTTTGTTCCATTTTGACGCATGGAGGGAGGAGTTGTAGCGCTTCAAACTCCTTGGACTAAGTCTTCCTATTCAAACGGTGGGTGGAGAGCAAATTGTGGAGGTGGACTAGTTCAACTAATTTGAATTGGTGGTTTGGGAGTGTTTGGGGGAGTTGTGGCCGGTTGTTGAGGAGAGTTTGGGGGGGTGAGTGGCCGGTTTGGTGTAGTAGGAGTGTGCCGAATTTTGCATTTGGCAATTGTGCATTTTCAAAAACTCTTTTCGTAAGCTAATTTTCTTTTAGTCAAAAGAAAGCAAAACTTCAAGTCACTTTTCTTTTTTCCTCTTTCAACCGAATGTTCAAGTAGCTTTTGGCCAAAATTGCTTTTCATCTCTTTGTTTTGGTGGGTGTGTAACAATGGTTGCCTCTTTTCTTCTCATTCTTTTTCTTGTGAAAACCAAACTATCTTCACTTCCTCTCATACTCTCTTCTCTCAACATCTTCTTGACCTAACACCATACTCCAAAAACTTTCCTCCATCTTCTTTTTCTTTAAACCGAAAGCACCTCCATTCATCATTTTATTTTCTCTTTTCCAAAACTCCCTTACCTTTTGAAACCAATCGTTCTTCCTATTTCTTACAAGGCCGAACCTCCTTCTCCATTTTGATTAAGGGTGTTGCAATCTTTTCTTTCTTCCTATAGTTCTTCATTGTCAATATTGGGAAGAAAAGTGACCTTGTTGAGTCTTGTTCAATCGCCTAGTAAGAGGTAGGTGTTTGGTCGAACGGCCATTTCTTCCCTTTCTTATGCTTGGTCGATTTTCCGATGTGTTTAAGGCCGATTTTGATTCTGTTAGAAGGGAGTTAACTTTGGTGGGTAAACCGATCAGTGTTACTGAGGCCTTTTGATTTCAAGCAACCATTGGAGAAGGCAAGTGGTAAGTAGTGGTAAGAGGTTATCTTGTTAGTCTATTCTTTAGAATTCTTAAGCCAAAGTTTCAATGGATTAACCTTCTTTTAATAGGGTGTGATATTGTTAGAAGAGGAACCATTGTTTGTTCGGGTTTGGTAGGAAACCAAACGTTTGCAAGGTAAGGGTTAATCGATATACCCTTTGGTTTAAATGGTTTTTGGCCGAATGGTTTAAGTGATTAACCCATGGTTGGCCGATTGTTTCTAGGAGCAAGAGGATTGAGGGTGTTAGATCGGGTTCTTTGGGGTTAAGGCTTGCGATATACCAGGTGTGTAAACTAACACACTGATTACCTAGTAATATGTTAATAATAATATGTTCGTGTATTAAGTGGAACAAGATGATGATTGCTATGGTACCCTATGGGGTATGTGTTCGATCCCGTAAGTTCGCTCCATCATGAAGTTCTCTTAAGGGTATATGCTAGCATGATTGCTGATGTATGTAATATGTGAGGTGATACTATAATAGCATGTTTGCACTATGGCATGATTTGCATCAAGATGACATGTATGGGTAATATGAGAGGAGGGGAGTATGATATCCGTGTCTTTGGGACACCGTGAGGTTTGGCACCTCCAAAGGGTTTGGTACCACAAATGATATTTTGTGACTTTGGGTCACCGAGGTTTGGCACCTCGCCGTCTTCGTCCAGTTGGCTTAGCACCACGGTGGGTTGGCCCCACGATTGATTATACGGATTGACGCCGGTGATTTGGCATCACACGATGGGTTGGCCCCATCACGAATTTGTGATCATGCGCCACCAAAGGATTTGGTATCACATCGTGTCTTTGGGACACCAGAGGTTTGGCACCTCATTGTGACTCGTCCCTGTGGTTTGACACCACCGTGGGTTGGCCCCACTTATGAGTTATGAGATTGTCGCTAGTGATTTGGTATCACACGATGGGTTGGCCCCATCATTGGATTATTCGTGACTTTGGGTCACCAGTGGTTTGGCACCACATTATGGATATCGTGACTTTGGGTCACCAGTGGTTTGGCACCACCAGTGGTTTGGTACCACACGGGGTAGAGAAGGTGTAATGGATGATTAGGAACGGGTGCATTAATTGTATTGCTTTGCTATGATGTGTGTTAGCATGTTGTATTACCAGATATCGTTGAATAATTACCGTGGCAAGTTACAAGGACAAAATCGATTTAAATCACCAGAGTTTACAATATTGATGCAAACTTCTAAATGAACTATGTCAAATCAAGTAGAGTTGATGAATAAAAAGCTTGAAAGTTTATGTTTCTCGCAGTACACCCACCATGCAATGCAACGAAAGTGGAACTGGCGAAATCTCGAAACCACGCCTATCAACCGGACGCAGGAAGTGAACAGATGAACTATATAGGTAATAGTTTCAGATCCAATAACAATCCTTATAGTAACACTTACAATCCAGGTTGGAGGAACCACCCAAAATTTTCATGGGGAGGCCAAGGAAATCAAAGACAACAACATCCTTCAAATTTCCAAAATCAGCCCTATCGACAAGAAAAGAAGCCAACCCTCAAAGAGATACTGACAAAATTTTCATCAGACACAGAAAATATCTTCCAAGAAACTGAGAAAACAATAAAGAACAACGACCAGTGAATGGGGGAACTTGCGAAGTCAGTCAAGGAAGCCACGAATGCAGTCAAACAACTCGCAAAGCTAATGTCAGAACGACCACTAGGACGTCTACCAAGTAACACCAAGATTAACCCAAAGGAGCAAATTCAAGCCATCTCAGCTCAAGACAGTAAGGGATTAGATAAACCAAACTCAATACAAGAAAACAAGGTAGACGAAGGCAAGATAGAGGTACCACAAGAAAAGCAAAAACCGGTAATCAAGGAGTACCAACCTCGCATACCTTATCCCAAAGCAATAAAAAGAGATGATTCAGAGGAACAGTTCGATAAGTTTCTTAAACTCTTAAAGAAAATACATATTAACTTACCTCTTCTTGAAGCTCTTTTTCAGATCCAGACGTGAGGAAATTCTTAAGACAGCTCATGACTAACAAACACAAATTAGATGAAGAGCATCATGTGGAATTAAACGCAGCATGCTCAGCAATGTTACAAAATAGACTACCACGAAAGCTAAAAGATCCAGGGAGTTTTACAATTCTATGTTTAATTGGTTGTCTAACTATTAATAATGCGTTAGCTGATTTAGGGGCAAGCATAAATGTCATGCCCTATTCATTATTTAAACAACTAGGTCTAGGGAAGCCCAAACAGACTAGGATGAGTATACAATTAGCTGATAAAACTATTAGAATTCCTAAGGGCATTATTGAAGATGTTCTTGTCAAAATAGATAAATTTGTTTTCCCAGTAGATTTTGTTGTTTTAGATATGGATGAGGATAATACAATCCCTTTAATTTTAGAAAGACCTTTCCTAGCAACTGCCAAGACTAAAATTGATATTGCCACAGGAGAACTCATACTTAGTGTAGGAAACGAATCAATCAGTCTTCAAGCTCTTGACTCTGCCAGAACAATAATCGATGAAGGTGAGAAAGTAAATACAGATGATAATCAAATTGTTCAACTTTCATCGTAGGAAACACCATATAAAGACAACCCTGAGCCGACTCATAAGTCCCAAAACAACAAAAAAGAATCCTACAAGGGACAAGACCTTAGGATTGACAAGTTTGAAGAGTAGAGGACACACGTCAAAGAAGAACTGCACAAAGTAAAACCAGAGGAACCACAATAAGAGCTCGTAGGAACATCAAACCACTACAAAATAGGAGACCAGGTACTGTTAGATAAAGTAGATCCACACATCATTACAACAGACCTGAAACCAAAGGGAGAAATCTTTCTTAAGGTACACAATATCTTCCCACATGAAACAGTCGAGGAAAGCAACTCAACATTCGACACTTCCAAGGTAAACGCTTCTCGACTTGAACTTTGTCATGAAAATAGAACTATAAGCATGAGGGAAGATGTTCAAACCTTTAAACCTCCCTGAAATTTTTTCGAGAAGAGTCTAGCTTAAGACTATAAACGAGCGCTTTTCGGGAGGTAACCTGAGTACTAACAATAATTTCTATTTTGTAGTTTTAGTTTTATTCTTATCTCTATTTTCTCTTTTAGAATTCAATAAATTGAAAAAGTGTAGATTCCCAGACCACATGGTCTAGCACACGGCCGTGGCCGTGGCTGTGTGGGTACTTCGAATCACTATACTAACATAGCAGAGACCGTGCGAATCCTGCCCTAACCAACTACAAAGGTCACGAGCTCACCTACCCCACCACGGCCACGCGAGGCGGCCGTGGGTCAACACTGCCATTATAGAAACGGGCATGGCATCAAAGACAAACAGGCGTGGCACCCCAACACGCCTAGAACACGGTCGTGCAACACGACCTTGTGAAGATACTGACTTATCGACCACGGGTATGACTTATCAACCACAAGCGTTTAATCTCCAACACGCCTCCCAACACAGTCGTGCGATACAACCGTGTAAAGCAACACGCCCTAGATACACGGGCGTGGGACAGCGTCAGAAGCAAAAATCTATTTAAACCCCACAGCCCTTCCCCTTTCCCCCATCTTCTTTCCTCCTTCTTTTCTTTCAATTTTTCTGTCTTGCATTAGAAAAGGTGTTCAGACTCTTGAGCTACACTAAAATCATGCTGAAGAAGCGTAAGAGGCCAATCACAATCTCCTCAAGGGAGACCGATTCATATGAGTTCATGCCGGCAGTTTCATCTTCTTACTAAACCAAGGGTCTTTTAGACCATTTAAATTTTTCTCTATATTTATTTTTCCCTTTATCCTACTTATCTATACTTCTCTTCTACTTAGTATATTTTAATTTCTTTTAGTTTCTTAGTGTCAAGTTCTAAAGGCTACTCGGAAATCACGCATAACAGCCTTAGAGGGCACACCCACCTCACGAACCATCTGTCAATAAGGACTCCTTAGTCCATTAGTCTTTTCTTTCAATTTTAGTTTTCTTCTTAGTCTCCTTCTCTTTATTTTCTTAGCCTTTAATTATATTACCAGTATATTATTTATATTTCTCTAGATTTCTTGACTATGTTTTTGCAGGCTCCCCAATTTTTTCATCTAGCACAGAGCACATAGGTAACCACCCTACCGGGCCTAGAGAAAACACCATCACCACCACCAAAGACGCCACCTTCCAAGTTATCCGCCATCACGACCACTGCCAACTCCCAGAATCATCCAAAATTCAGAAATTGTTACTTCTCCCCTTCTCTTTTTATTACATAATTCTTTATCTATCTTTGTACATTGAGGACAATGTACAACTTAAGTGTGGGGGGTAAAAGTACCTAACTTTTTGCATTATTCTCAAATCCTAAATTTTAGTCTTGTCCATAAGAAATCTTCTCATATTATTAATTAGGATGAAATTTCTAATGATTTATGATTGTTATTGACATGTTTTTGAGTAAGTCAGTGATACTTGTGCATTGATGATTTATACTTGAAGAATACTAGAGAATCAAGCATGATAAGTCTATTTTTTAAAATTTTTAGGGTGTTGAACTAAATTTGAATATTACCTTGAAGTTTGAATTCTATAGGATTGATGTCAATTACCCATAATTTTTGTGAGATTTGAGCCCTATAGAGATATATTCTTTTTTATGCTCACTTTATTATGAGTGTGTCAACTTTGATCTGTTATTCTAGAACTTGCCTTGATTATACATGTCGAGACCACATTAATTATTTGATATACTGAGATGATAAAGGCACCTAGGTTTTAACCCATTCATTCCACTAAAAAGCTTACCTACATAATTAAGCCCTAGTGAACCCATTTGATCCTAACAACCCTTTTTTATTGAACTACCTGCTTAATATTAACCCAAAACCCTTTGTATTTGTTATCACCATTCTTTTGACTACCCTTCTATCGAGAATTGATTTGATCGGTTGCCGTATTAAGTATTAAAGTTCTCTCTATTATGTTTCTAGTTTGGTCTTAAAAAAAAGTATATTCAAAGTATTAGTATATGGTTAAAAGAGCTTATGCGTTTAAATTCCAATTGTTGAAGAAGAGTTCATGTTATTAGTTTTAAAGTTTCGATTGATGAAGGTAATTTATCAGGTCAATCTTGATTCTTAACCTTTTAATTCAGCCTTTATCCACACCTTTAACCTAAGCCCCGTTACAACCCTATCAAAGACCTTTTGATTTGTGTATCATCTCATATTACAATGGTGGAGATTTGATTTTCAGGCAAGTCTATGGGATTAACTTGTCAGGTTTGACTTATAAGTGCTTTTCCTTGATACTTGAACACTTTGAGTGCTTTGAGTGAATCCTTAGTGAGGATGTCAATCACTGTCAGTTTCAAATTAAAGGTAATTATTTAGATAAGGGGAGACACCTATGTTTTCGTACTACAAAATTCATGACTTATATTGTTTGAATCTTTAGGAGTCTTTGAGTTAAATTATCCATGTATAAATTATCGGTGAATTATGATGAGGCATTGTCGATAGGAATTGTGAATTATGGGAAGTTCGTTTTAATTGTGAACTGAGAATTTTTCTTGAGGACAAGCAAAAGCTTAAGTGTGGGGGTATTTGATAAACCGTAAAAGTAACATATTTTAACCCCATATTTAGTATGCTTTTAGGATGATTTAGCCCTGATTTATGTAAAAAGGTGCTTTTAATCCTTTCTTTTCATATTTATACTCAGAAAAGCACCCGAGGATGAAAAGAACAAGAAACAGGCTTAAAACGGGCCAATTTGGGCAAAAGAGGAAATCGGCATAGCTTGGACCTCAAGCCACACTATCGTCGTGCATAGATGGAAACATTCCACAAGGTCTAACCAACGATTTACATAGCCGTGTATCATCAAATTACCACACACGGGCGTGTCCAGATATTTACCCGGCCGTGTCTAAAATGATGAATTGAGACACTACCTAACCACGATTTACACTAAGGCAGTGTGACATGGCCGCGTGCCACTCGCCACTGAGAGAGAGCAATTTCACTCGAGTTTGATACTTAGAGCCAAAGAAACACTTTCCAAAGCTTATTCAAACACCAATTAAGAAGCAGACTTGAATTAGGACACTTAGGGACCAAGTAAAGCATCCTAAGAATCTATATAAACAACTTAAGTGCATCCTGAAAAGTGGGCGGTTAGCTAGGCCAAGGAGCCGAGCCGGAAGGATCACATTTGTGGAGTCACTCAAGATAGCTGTGTGGATCCATCTCAAGAAGCCGGAATTATACTCAAGACTATGATTTCTCCTTCAATTCCTCTAGGGTTTTAGGATTTTCTATGTTTTGTTTTATCTTTTCTCTTGAGATGTTTTCTTTATTTGTTATGAACTAAACCATTCAGATACCCGAAGGGGATGAAACCTAGATGAACCTTGTTATTTATTTTCTGAATTATATGATAAATACTTAGTTTGTTCTTAATTATGTTGCTTAATCCAAATCTGGTGTGCTTAGGTGGAGGAGGAATAGACCCTGCCTAAGAGTAGATCTAGCATAATTAAGCAGAGTTGATCGAGCGCCTAGAGATAGGGTTACGAGAATTTGTCAGATTAGGGTGAAACCTAATATGGGAATCCATTGATCGATTTACTACTATTTTAGGGGGTTATTATAAGCGAACAAGAGTTCCACTAATTAACCTAGGGTTAGACGTTATTCGCCTCAAGAGAGGGTTTAATATAGGTTAGGGCTACGGATGAAGCTGAGTAAAGAAATCATATGATTCAGTAATAAGTAACAAGTGAAGTCTAGGTGGATTCTTCCTGAGGGTATCGTCGTAATCAATTGAGTTTCTTCGAGTTATTTCCCAATTTGTTCTGTTTGTCTTTGTCTTTAGCTTAGTAGTCGTTAAACTAGATAAAATCAACCAATCACTCCATATTTTAGGCCAAATAATAAAAAGAAAGTGAGTATTTGTACTTTTAGTTCCTTTGGGTTCGATAATCCGGCCTTGTCAAAGCTATACTACTGTTCGATAGGTACACTTGCCTTTAATCGTTGTCAGAGTTAGTTTCAAGGTTCGATCTCATTCATTATAAATTTAAAGCTCGATTTCAGCAATCAAAAAGCCTTTTTTGGAGGAGCATTGATATTGACCGAGATGGATGCCAAAGACTTGACCAATCCAGTGAATTCAAGTTCATTCAAGAAGTATTTTACCTGAAAGTGGAAAGACCAAGGTGAAAACTCGCAAAGGGTGCCGTGAGTTCAAATTCAAAAAAAAAGGAGAGGCCAAGGCGAAAACCCGCAAAGGGCGCTTTGAGACAAAAGGGGTTTTGAGTTGAAAACTCAAAAAGAGCGGCTCAAATTTTGATCAAAGATAGGGCATGTGGTAGTCTTGCTATGCCTGAATTAACAATGTGGAAGTATGCTACGTCTTGGGGTATTGACAAAGTACTCTGGATCCCCTAAACATGTATCGAGCTTAAAATGGTCCTCAAGGAGTTTGTACAGAGACACTCAGGCTATGATATCTGGGGCTCCTAGCTTCTATCTTACCCATTTTAAATTTTCTATCTTTGATTACTTTATTCTTTTTAAAAATACACCCCAATCAATTTTCTTTTAATGCCTTGGCTCTCTTTGCTTACTTTATTCTTTTTAAGATACACCAATCAATTCTCTTTTATTGCCTTGGTTATCTTTGATTAGCTTATTTGTTTCAAGCTATGCTCCTGATTAATTCCTTTTACATCCATTATTGTGATCTTTTTCAAGTATTTTATATTAAAATAATGATTAATGGACTAATAATACTTTCATAAAAGAAGTTTCGCATATTACTCTGTGAGCTTCTAAATAATATGAGAATATGAAATAGGACTATTGTTTAGAATTCACCAAGCCTAAGGGTTGGAAACATTGAAAGATGATTATCTCTTCGAATTTTTATTGGATAAGACATTCTGTCGGTGATACCATTTCAACAAATGATGAGCAATGTCAACCCAGGTGTAGAAGGGGATCATTCTCAGGAAAAGAAAAAGATACCCTGCATTTATTTAGTCATTACACCCAGGGACTGGTGTAACAGATCAAGTTGATTGAAGATAATACAAATTCCATACCTCTGAGTGGTAACTGGATGGATGGAAGAAACCAAATGTTATTCCCCTGAAGTTGTAGTGGAAGGTACAAATTTTATGTCCTAAGGTTCATGGGAAGGGACTCTGAAATTATAGCGGGGCAGGTTTGCTGAGCAGAACATGATTGTTTCTTTGGGTTTTTTGTAAAAGATACCAGCTGAACGAGAAAATAGGGTAACGCATCAGTGATAGAACCTTGATGAACTATTAGCAATGACAACCCAAACATTAAAAAGGTATCATTCTCATGCATTTATGTAAATATCATTCATTCACTTCCAATTAGGAGAATTTGATTCATTTTGATCATTGTGTCCTAATCGTTGTACATAAAAAAAAAAAAAAAGAAAATAGTAGGAGATCATTCTCATGACATTTTACATTCATGAAAATGCCATCCCTAATATCATTTAATTAGGAGCATTAGATTCATTTCGACCATTGCATCCTAATCATTTCATGACATTCTGCATTCAGGAAAATATCATCCATAATACATTTGAGTCTATAGGACATGTCCCCTAGAGGACGGTGTAGCAACATCGGTGAATTCACCAGTCCTATCTCCTTGACCAGCAGAGGAATAGGTGATAAACCGTAAAAGTAACATATTTTAGGCCCACATTTAGCATACTTTTGGATGATTTAAGCCTTGAATTATGTAATTTGGTGCTCTTAATCCTTTGTTTTCATTTTTTATACTTAGGAGAGCATCGAAGGATGAAAAGAATGAGAAACGGGCCTAAAACGGACCAAATTGGGTCAAAATAGAAATCGACATGGCCTGGGCCCAAGACCACACGGCCGTGCCTCTCTAATTTACTCTAACACAGCCTAGACCCTGAAACACATGGGCGTGTCTCTTCAGCAGACTCGACCACGGCCTGAAATCGATTCACACGAGCGTGTGCCATGGGTGTGTCCCTGTCGTGACAAAGAGAAGTTTTACTCAGATTAGGATATTTAGGGGCAAAGAAACATATTCCGAAGCCTATATAAATACCCTAAGTATAAACTAAAAGGGGGGAACCCGAGGCTTTAGTCAGGGGACGTCCAGCTAGGACAAGGAAAGCAGATTTTTGGAGATTTACTAGAAGATAGCCAGTTGATTCATCTCAAGAATCCGGAATTATACTCAAGACGGAGGATATCTCCTTTAATCCCTTCAGGGGGTTTTAGGGATTTCTTATGTTTTGTTTTATCTTTTCTTTTGAGATGTTTTCTTTTACAATTATGAACTAAACCCTTAGATACCTGAGGGGGATGAAACCTAAGATGAATCTTGTTATCGTTTGCTAAACTATATAATAAATATTTGACTTGTTCTTAACTATGTGTCCTTAATTCTTGTGTTGATGTTTTCGGGATATTAATTCAAGTATGATGTGCTTAGGTGAAGGAGAAAAATTCCCTATCAAATAGTAGATCTAGCATAATTAAGCGAAGTTGATCGCGCGCCTAGAGACAGGGAGACGAGATTTTGCTGGGTTAGGGTGAAACATAATATGGGAGTCCATAGATCGAGTTAATGCAATTCTAAGGGTTTTAATTAGAAAGAGATTTCAATAAATCAACCTAGGGTTAGATGTTAGTTGCCTCAAGAGAGGGATTAATATACGTTAGGGAATCTTACAGAGCAAGTCAAGTGAATAAATCGTCTAGTTCAGTGTTAGATAACAAGTGAAGTCTAGGTGGATTCTTCCTTGGGTGTCGTCTTAATCAATTGGTTTTTCCTCAAGTTATTTTCTAAATTTCATTATTCTTTGTCTTAGAAGTCTTTAGTTTAGTAGCTAGTTAATTTAGATTAAACAACAAATTCCCTTAATTCTTAGGCTAGATAATAAAAAGAGAGTTAGTATTAGTACTTTTGGTTCCTTTGGGATTCGACATTTCGGTCTTGCCTAAACTATACTACTGTTTGATAGGTGCGCTTGCCTCCATCGTTGTCTTAGTTAGTTTCCAGGTTCAATCATTATTTATATAAATTTTAAGACTCGACAAAATAATGATCAAGTTTTTGGCACCGTTGCCGGGGAACTGAAATATTAAGAAAGCTTATTTTTTATTACTTTAGCCATTTTTTATTGTAATTTATTTTCATTTTTATTTTTATTTACATTTTTGCTAATTTCTTTCTTTTGTTCCTTTCAGGTACCTCTAGTTTATGACTATAAGGAACCCGACAGGACCTCTACTTTACAATAGTGACATCGAAGGTACCGCTCGTAAAAATCACAGAGAGATAAGGCAAAGCTTAAACTACATAGAAGCAGAGCAAGAAGGCGAAACTAATCCTACTGAAAGGATGGCCAAGAATAATCCGATACCTCCAGAGGCGGCAGAACATCATGCTCTACGTACTATGTATGATTATGCTAAACTTAGTTTAACAGGAACTGAGTCAAGTATTGTTCGGCCCACTATTGTTACAAATAATTTTGAACTGAAACCTAACACTATACAGATGATACAACAGTTTGTTCAGTTTGATGGTTTGCAGGATGAAGATCCTAACACACACTTAGCGAACATTCTAGAATTCTGTGATACCTTCAGAATAAATGGCATTTCTGATGATGCTATCCGTCTTCGGTTATTTCCCTTTTTTTTTAGAAATAAAGCCAAACAGTGGTTACATTCTCTTCCACGAGGATCAATCACTACATGGGATCAATTGACCGAGAAATTTTTATTAAAATATTTTTTGTCGCCAAAACGGCCAAGTTAAGGAATGATATCTCTTCTTTTTGTTCAGATGGATTTAGAAACACTTTACGACGCATGGGAGAGATACAAGGATTTGTTGAGAAGGTGTCCACACCATGGATTACCTTTGTGGCTATAGGTGCAGATGATCATCTGAATTGTCGAGTTTTAAAATTTATAAAGAGAATGATCAAACCTAGAAACTAACCCTGACAATGACTTAAGGCAAGCACACCTATCGAATAGTAGTATAACTTAGGCAAGACCGGATTGCCAAACTCAAAGGAACTAAAAGTACGAATACTAACCTTCTTTCTATTATTTAGCCTAAATATTAAGTGATTGGTTGTTTAATCTAAAACTAACTGACTACTAAGCTAAAGATGCAAAGACAAAAAGAATGAATTGGGGAAATAACTTTAGGAAAACTTAGTTGATTAAGACGATACCCTTAGGAAGAATCCACCTAGACTTCACTTGTTATCCAACACTGAACCAGGCGATTTATTCACTTGACTTGATCCGTAGGATTCCCTAATTTATATTAAACCCTCTCTCGAGGCAAATAACATCTAACCCTAGGTTGATTAATTGAAATCTCTTTCTAATTAAAACCCCTAAAATCACATTAACTTGATCTATGGACTCCAATATTAGGTTTCACCCTAATCCGACAAAATCTCGTCACCCTATCTCTAGGCACGTGATCAACTCCGCTTAATTATGCTAGATCTACTTTAGGTAGGGACTTTTACTCCACCACCTAAGCACATTCAACTTGAATCAATATCCCAAAATATTAACACAAGAATTAAGCTCACATAATTAAGAACAAATCAAGTATTTATCATATAGTTCGTAAAACAATAACAAGATCCGCTTTAGGTTTCATCTCTTTCGTATCTCAAGGGTTTAGATCATAACAATAAAAGAAAACATCTCGTAAGAAAAGATAAAACAAAACATACGAAATCCCTAAAACTCCCTGAAGGAATTGAAGGAGAGATCCGTCGTCTTGACTAGAATTCTGGCTTCTTGAGATGGATCAACTAGCTATCTTCGAGTGATTCCCACAAATCTGACCTTTCTGGCTCGGCTCATTGGCCTAGCTAACTACTGGCTCTGGCAAAAGGTTTCTGCCGAACTCCCACGCTGGGTTTCGGCTTCTATCGAACTCCCCTCTTAAGTTGCCCCTTAGGGTGTTTATATAGACTTTGAGATGCTTTACTTGGCCACTACATATCCTAATTCAAGTAGAATTCCTACTAGGGTGTTTGAATAGGCTTTGGAATGTGCTTCTTTGCCTCTAAGTACCCTATTTTGAGTAGAACTCCTCTTGGCACAAGTAGGACACGCCAGGGGCACACGCCCGTGTGTTTCGTGGCCAGGCCATGTACGAGCCTGTTGATGAGGTACGGCCGTGTGAATCGTGGTCAGGCCGTGTTCAGACTTCTCTTAAGAGGCATGGTCGTGTGGGCTTAAGTCTAGGCCGTGCCGATTTCGTGATATGGCCTGTTTGGTCCATTTTAGGCCCGTTTCTCGTTCTTTTCAACTTCCGATGCTTTCCTAAGTATAAAACATGAAAAGAAAGGATTAAGAGCACCTTTTTACATAAATCAAGGGATAAATCATCCAAAAGTATGCTAAATGTGGGATTAAAATATGTTACTTTTACGGTTTATCAAATACCCCTACACTTAAGCTTTTGCTTGTCCTCAAGCAAAATTCTCAACTTACAATTAAAACAAACTTTCCACAATTCATAATTCTCATTAACAATTCTCGATAGAAAGGTAGTCAAAGGAATGGTGATAACAAATACGAGTGGGGTTTTGGGTTAATATTAGTGGGTGAATCAATAAAAATGGTTGTTAGGATCAACGGGGTTTACTAAGGGTTAATTATGAAGGTAGGCTTTTTAGTGAAGTGAATGGGTTAAAACCTAGGTGCCTTTATCATCTCCATATATCAAATAAAAAATATGGTCTTGACATGTATAATCGAGGCAAGTTCTAGAATAACAAATTAGTGTTGACACACTTATAATCAATAAAGTGAGCATGAAAAAGAATATATGCTCTATAAGGCTCAAAATTTCACAAAAATCATGGGTATTTGACATCAATCCCTGTAAATTTCAAACTTCAAAGTAATATTCAAATTCAGTTCAACAACCTAGAAAATTTTTAATTTTGAAAAAATAGACTTATCATGCTTGATTCTCTAGTATCTTAAAGTATAAATCATCAATGCACGCTTAAATATGACTTACTCAAAAACATATCAATAAAAATCATAAATCATCGAAATTTCATCCTAATTAGTAATATGAGGAAATTACTTAAGAACTAGATATAATTCAGGGATTTAAGAATAATGCAAAAAGTTAGGCACTTTTACCCCCACACTTAAGATGTACATTGCCCTTAATGTACAAAGATAGATAAATAATCATGTAATAATGAAATCAAAAGAGAAGGGGAGAAGTGACACTTCCTAATTTTGGATGAAGTCAATGAAAAGAAACCGGATAAGATTGGAGGTGAACATGGGGGTAAACGTGGGGGAGCGCCTCAAACCTGATTAAATTTGAATCCTCGAAGTAGCCGACTTAGTTTTATTGTATCCTAAGCTAAATCTAAATGGCATGAAGAACAAGAAGAAAATAATAAAGAAAATAAAAATAAAGATAAAAATAAAAGTAAATAATGGAAAATGAAAGAAGAAAGACAGCTAGAAAAGAGAAGAGAATAAGGGGGTTTAAATAGAGATGCATCCCATGCCCGTGTTCCTTCCTGTAATGCCCACACGGCCATGGCCACGGCCGTGTGCAAGGCTGTGTGGTCTAAAAATCTGCACTTTTGGTTTATATGAATGCTAAAAAGGGAAAATAATAATAATAAATAAATAAATAAAATAAAAATGGGGTTAGTACTCGGGTTGCCTCCCGAGAAGCGCTCGTTTAAAGTCTTGAGCTAGACTTACCTGTTATTTGTATTGTCACGGTGGCTTGAGGAGGTGAAAATCCTTTCTCATGCGATCAACTCGATTTTTAATATAAAGTTTAAGTCGAGTAGTGTTTACCTCAAAAGTGTTGAATTTAGGATTGCTTACCTCGATTGTCCCGTATAGGAAGACATTAAGTACTTTAAAGGTGATTTCTTCATTTGTTTTGATGTCTGAAGTGGTGATTCGAGGGTCTTCCTTATTCATCAATGTAACACCCCAAACCCGGTCTATACATTGAGACTAGATTTGGTTTGTTACATGAATTGAGCTATTATTAAATCTTTAATGAGTTGAAAACTACAATATTATTTATGTGGTTTAAAATTTGAAGAGTATTTGAATTTGATAAATATTTGAAAACATTAGTTGAAAATCATTGTATTATCAAAACCTTTAGGTAGTTTGTTAAAGAGTTAACTATAATAAAATATTTATAAAAGAATTCCATATATTTGAAAACTCAAATTTATTTTAATAAAAACATCATAAAATCATAGCCCATAATTAAAAAAGTCCAAAGTATAGTTTAAATCCCAAACACACATAAAATTCACAAGTTATTTATAGAGGCCCTTATTACAATAATCCATAATAGTAAAAATTACTTATTAAAAGTTCGAGTTTAAATAACCCTCTTTTACAAGATGGCCTCCACAAAGTCATCCTCTACCAAGTCCACATCAATTTCCATTACCGAGATGGAAAAATTAAAGGGTGAGTTACTTAGAACTCGGTGTAACTCACTTACCACCATTATTGGGCCGATCATCAAGATATTGTCTTTGGGCTTGAGCCCAATTACGTAATTCAACATTATATCATAAATTAAAATAATTAATAATGCATGTAAAATGTATTTCCCATCCCAAACCTAATATCCATCCGCTAACACCCCGTACCAACCATCACACCTGGGGATCAAGTCAACCCACCCCGCCAACACACCAATCGAGGCATCAAGCCTTTTTTATAATTGTGGCAAAGCCACCGAACTAGAGGCAATAAGCCATTATTGTGGCGAGCCACCAACTAGAGGCAATAAGCCATTATTGTGGCGAAGCCACCGAACTAGATTTTTGGCAATCGCCATTCTTCTCTTCATATAACCCACCCCATGCCATTATGCGTGTATAAAATATAAAATTTCTTAATAATGCAAACATGGTGGGTTTAACGATAAACATTTCATTTGGCCCATAAACATAATATAGCAATTTGTCTACTTAGCAGTTTAGTGGGCTTTGGCCCATTTACCGAAATAGAGTGTTTTGGCCCATTTTATCGAACTAGAGTATTTTGGCCCAATTTATCGAACTAGAGTATTTTGGCCCAATTTATCGAACTAGAGTATTTTGGCCCAATTATCGAACTAGAGTATTTTGGCCCATTTTATCGAAACATCCAATTTACATAATAACGAATAATTTCTCGAGGGCGTTTTCATAATTTTCATGATTTAGTCGTTTTTTATGTATTTTCGTCAAAATATCAATTTTTACGCTTTCCGATCTAATCGCTTTTACGATTTACTTCCATACCGAATTGACATCCAACCGAGAAAATAATGAGTGTGAAGTTACACACCTCGTTACCGATAGTACTAATCCTTCTCGCCTCCTCGGACCTAAAACATATTTTGATCCGTTAGACAACTATTTTGTAAAATATTCTTAATCGATACTAGATCCAAAATCTTACCTCTTGATTTTGAATCACTTGATTTTCGCTTCTCCTCGTTATAATGGCTCGGAGTTCGCACCACTTGAATAATGGACTTCCTTCAAAGATGGCCCGCAACCCTGGAAAATCCCAGATCGCGAAACCGCTTCTTCGCTTGAATGGGGATTTACTGGATCCGCCTCTTAACGTGACTAACCACCGCCTTTTTCTTCCCTATTTTGAAAGTCTTCAAAATCCAAAGGGATATTAGTTAGATCTAAATAATATCAAACAAGACTAAGGGCTTTAAAAGATGTGATTTCCTTACCACAATAAAACGCTTCCAACGCTTCTACAATTCTCCGATCACTTGAGTTCCGATCTCGTTATTGCACTAAATAATAACGAAAGAAACGTTATTAGAATGAACGTTATATCGATCCAAAAAGGCCCTCATAAAACCAATGATATTCGCCATGACACTAATAATAAATCGAATGGAAAAGAACCCTTACCTATTTTCCACTATCGAAAGGAAAGGATTGAGAATGTTGTTTAATTGATGAAAGATTCGCTATGTATGATCAAGGAAAAGAAAATAAATTTGGCTTATAGGCACATTAGCATTCGCCATGAGAGTGTAGATGGAGAGAATTTCGATTGAAAAGAAATAAAATAAAAGAAAAGATGGTGATGATGTTGCTTGGATTTCAAAGAGAATAGAAGAAAAAGAAAAGAAAAGACGAGCTTTAAGAGAGGTGTATATTCGGCAATGGCAAAAAGAAAAGAAAAAGATTGGCTTTTGGTATAGGTGATTTTCGGCACTCAAAGAAAAAGCACAAACAAGTACTAAAACAATAACCAAAATGACCAAATGGTCAAAATAATCAAGGCTTACCAATGCACAATTCGCCAAGGAGAGATAGATTGAGAGAATTTGCAAAATTATGCACAAAACTAAAAAATGACCAAAACAAAAGACTAAAATTCCTAGCCAAACTATCACCAAAAATTCGCTCCCCTAAGCATATTGTCAGTCCATATGCATGGTCCATTGGCCAAGATATTGTTTCCAAAATTCTTCCTTGATTTGTGCCTTATGTCCCCCCTATCCTTCCTTAAGTTTTTGATTCCATGCCATAAGTTAGTTGTTTCCTTAATCCATTGATACACTAACCAAAAATAACATGGTCAACACCTTCCATATATGTTCTTGGCCGACACTTTCTATCCATGTGCGAAAATTAAAACAAAATTCATCTAGGTGCTATACAAGGGATTCAACATCTTCCTCTTACTATAACCCATGCGCCAACTCCACCTTACCATTTGCTCATCTTATGACACTCTTTAACACTTAATTTAACTTAAGTCTTAATGACCTTTGTTTCACTTCAATAAATTCTCAATTAATAAATTTTATTCCTTCTCCAAATCATGCTTTACCCTCTCTAGGACTTCAATAAGCACTAAAATAAAAAAAATTTAAAAACTAAACACCAATTTATGCAATTTAAATACTCGAATTTTAGGGTGTTACAACTCTACCTCTCTTAAAGAAAATTTCGTCCTCGAAATTTACCCGTTGAAAAAGGTGAGGTATTGTTGCCAATTGCATCCTCCGCTCCCACGTAGCTTCTTCCACTCGTGGTTACGCCATAGAACTTTGACCAATGGCACGGTTTTCTTCCTTAGTACCTTGACATCTCGGTCTAGGATTTCCACCGGTTCTTCTTCAAAAGACAAATCAATTCACCCAATTCTTCTACCTAGATAATGTGCGAAGGATTCGATCTATAACGCCTCAACATGGAAACATGAAAACATTATGAATTTGATCCAACTCCAGAGGTAACTCAATCGATATGCCATCGACCAACACGCTTCAAAGACACGATAAGGTCCAATGTATCTAGGACTCGACCTTGCCCTTCCTTCCAAACACAAGATCTTTTTCCAAGGAGAGACCTTCAAGAAAACCCGATCCCCACACTATACTCGATGTCCCTTCGCTTCAGATCTGCGTCGACTTACATCATCCGAGGCTTCTTTCAACCGTGCTCGAATAACTTTTACCTTATCCTCTGCCTCGGATATCATCTCAGACCTAACATCTCGCCTTTCGCCCAACTCGGTCCAACAATAGAGAACGACACTTACGACCATACAATGCCTCGTAAGGTGCCATCTCAATGCTAGACCGATAGTCGTTGTTATACGCTAATTTCGCCAATGGTAGATAATCCTCCCAACTACCCTCAAGTCGGTTACACATCCTCTTAACATATCTTCCAATATCTGAATTACTCTCTCCGATCGACCATCGACCGAGGATGAAAAGCCGTATTAAAATTCAACTTTGTCCCCAAGGCTTCATGCAGAGCTTTCGAATCGTGATGTAAACCTAGGGTCCCTATCCGATATAATAGATACAAAATACCCATGCAACCTCACAATTTCGGATACGATAGTTTCGCCAACTTCGCAATGAATAATCCGATGAACCGGCAGAAATGAGCGGTCTTCACAACCGATCAACAATTACCCAAATGGAATTTTTCTTAGTAGGGTTAACGGTAACCCACTAACAAAATCCATAGTTATCCTCTCCCATTTCCAAAGAGGAATCTTTATCGGTTGTAACAATCCGCATAAAGAATTGATGTTCGCCTTCACTTGTCGACAAGTCAAACATTTGCCTACAAATTCTGAAATCTCATGCTTCAACCCTGGCCACCAATACTGTTCACGGAGATCTCGATACATCTTATTTCCTCTGGGATGCATAGCATAAGGGCTACAATGCGCCTCCCGTAGAATCAGTTGCCTTAGATCTGAGTCCTTAAGCATGCATACTCTTCCTCGAAAGCACAACATCCCCTCCGTGTTTATTCCAAAATCTTCAATTTCACCATTTTCAACTTGCCGAAGTAAAAGTCCCAACTTCTCATCTGATGTCTGTTTTTCCTTGATTTGTTCCAGCCACAGAGGTTTCACCTGAAGTTCTGCTAACAAACTGCCATCCTCATACAGACTCAAATAGGCAAACAAAGCTCTTAATTCAAATACGGTCTTACGACTTAACGTGTCAGCTACCACGTTAGCCTTTCCAGGATGGTATTCGATTGAGAAATCGTAATCCTTTAACAATTCTACCCATCTTCTTTGTCTCAAATTTAACTCCTTCTGGGTAAGGAGGTATTTAAGACTTTTGTGATCTGTAGATTATAGATTTCTCACCATAGAGATAGTGCCTCCAAATCTTTAGAGCAAAGACAACGGCATTTAACTCCAAATCATGGGTAGGGTAGTTTACTTGTGGTCTCAATTGACGAGAAGCATAGGCCACCACCTTTCCATTTTGCATCAACACACAACCCAAACCCGTGTGAGACGATCACAATAAAATGTGAATTCTTTTCCGACCTCGGTTGAATCAAAACTAGAGCTTCACGTCGAGATCTTCTTCAATTTCTCGAAACTCTCTTGCTTTTCACCCGGATGTACGGAGCTCCTTTGCAACAGATTTAGTTAGGGTGCAACAATCAACGAAAACCCTCTACAAAACATCTATAGTATCCACCAAACCCAAGAAACTCGAATTTCACCATCGATGTTTGGTGGTTTCCAATCCGTAATAGCCTCAATTTTCCGAGGATCCACCCTTATTCCTTCTACCGATACTACATGACCAAGGAAAGTCACTTCCTTTAGCCAAAATTCACATTTACTAAATTTGGCATACAATTGCTTATCACGAAGTAGTCAGTAATACTATTCGCAAATGTCTTTGGTCATGTTCCTCCTCATTTCTCGAATAAACCAATATGTCATCTATGAACACTACCACAAACCGGTCTAAATATGGTTGAAAGACTCACCATCATGTCCATAAATGCAATTGGTGCATTGGTTAGTCCAAACGGCATCACTACAAACTCATAGTGTCCGTAACGTGTCTAAAATGCCGCCTTATAAATGTCCGCTTCTTTCACCTTGAGTGGTGATAACCCGACCTTAAATCAATTTTGGAGAAAATCAAGCTCCTTTTAATTGATCAAACAGTCGCCAATTCTTGGCAGAGGATACCGATTCTTGATCGTCAATTTATTCAATTGTCCGTAGTCGATGCACATACGCATCGATCCATCCTTCTTCTTGACGAACAAAACCGGTGCTCCCCACTTGAGACACACTTGGTCGAATGAATCTCGATCCAACAATTCTTGAATTTGAGCTTTAAGCTCACCAACTCCTTCTGCCATTCTATAAGGAGCAATGGACACGGAGTCGCTCTGCAAAAGCTCAATGCCAAATTCTACTTCCGATCTGGAGGTATACCGAAGTTCTTCGAAATACATCGAAATTCCTTCACCGTCCTCACATCATTCACAGATAATTCTTTGGCATCCAAAGCACGAGATAAAAGTTAGAATGCTCCATATCCTTTCCGCCAACTTCTCCGCCTTTAGTGCGTATACCACATTTGCCAAATAGTTCCTTCGTTCACCAATCATTATGACTTCCTTATCATCCGAGGTTCTTACTGACATTCATTTTTTAGTGTAATCTAATTGCGCCCGATGTTTGACCAGCCAATCCATGCCTGAATGAGATCGAACTCGCCGAAAGGTAGTTCCATCAAGTTTGCTAAGAATGCCTCCTCTTGGATTTTCAAGGGCACGCCTTTAAATATTTTATTAACAATTACCGACCGTCCTAAAGGACTAATCACCGCTATCTCATTTTCGGTAATTTGATTCTAAATTCAGGTTTCCGGATATGGCACTAGCTACATATGAATGGGTAGAGCCAATATTCATAAAAGCAATAACAGTACATCAAAAATGAAGAACGCATCGCTTATCACATCGGTGCATTGCCGTCTCTCATGCCTAATCGCATAAACCACCCAGCCGTCTTGCATCTGCGTGATTTCTAGGACCATTGCCTCGACTGGTGCACCTTGACCACGACCAGCCCCATTACCACCACGACCGTCCACGACCTCTCGGTGGTCGATTACCTCGACCGGTTGGCATCATTATTACTTGACTTCTTGAGTCATATCCATTCGTCGAGGACAATTTTTGTATCGATGTTCCATTGAACCGCATTTGTAGCATGCGCCGCTTTCCTCCAACATTCTCCAAAATGTCTTTTCCCACACTCGGTGCAATCTCGACTTGATTATTTGCTATCGGGTTCTACCTTGAACCGATTCATCATTCCGAGGTTTCTTCCGAATCTCTTGGAAGAACCAGATCATGCGTCTCTCTCTTGTTTCGGATTTTTCTGCTCTCATCGTTTCGAGTTCTTAGCCTCCTACTGTTTTGGCCTTCTCCACAAGAGTCAAAAATTTCTAACTTGTTGTGGAGCAATCGAACCCTCACCATCATTAAGCCCATCCTCAAACGTATACAACGCTCGTGATCCGTTGCTACAATTGTTCTGCATAACGGCTCGCACTTAAAAACTCACTTCATATGTCGCCACGCCTTACTTCCTTGGACAAGATTCGAAATTCATTCCTTCGAGCGTCTACATAGCTCGTTCCGACGATTTTCCTTGGAAGGCAACTTTAAAGAATTCCCGATTAATCAAGACGGCTTCAAGGTTTTCTCAAACAAAGTGAGCCACCACCGACACGCCTCATCTCTCAATAAGGATACAGCCTCCTCTCGCTTTTGCTCACCGTGCATTCCATATCATCCATAATCCGCTCCACGCCTTGAGCCAAGATTCACCACATTCGAGCTACACCGAGACTCCTCCGAAAACTTCGCATTATTTGCCTTAAGTCGCTCTGAAATTGACCCACGAGTTGTTGGCCTAATTCTAGTTCCAATGACCTTTCCAAGACTCGCAGCATTGCTTGAGTCAATGCATGATCTTCTTCCATGTGATCGCGTGACCCGCTTTCACTTTCAATTGACGCAAAGGCCCACTTCCAAACATATGATTTGGTGCTTGATTGTAGCACCTCGGCTTCTACCACGGCCACGCTCTACCGCATCCACGACCACGCCCTCTAGTGCTCATGATAGCTTGTTCGCTTATCTCGATTACAAGTTTTATGAATCAAAATTTTGTTTCGGTGTTTATTAACGATATTTTATGAGATTTGAGATATAAAGTTGTTTTTCGCAACATATCCTATAGTCTCAATCTCTCTGCTTTTCACATCTAAAACTAGAAGTTCTAGAGTGTTCCTATGATCATATCATAGTAATCATTAAGTAGTAAATACTTACTTGACTTGTTGCTTGGATGCTTGTGGTGCCATACTAATTTTTGAATGATTTCATACGAAATTATTTATGAACCCAAACCACGCCCAAGTTTTTGAAATCTGGCTCGATACCACTAAATGTAACACCCCAAACCCTGCCTATGCATTGAGACTAGATTTGGTTTGTTACATGAATTGAGCTATTATTAAATCTTTAATGAGTTGAAAACTACAATATTATTTATGTGGTTTAAAATTTGAAGAGTATTTGAATTTGATAAATATTTGAAAACATTAGTTGAAAATTATTGTATTATCAAAAACCTTTAGGTAGTTTGTTAAAGATTTAACTATAATAAAATATTTATAAAAGAATTCCATATATTTGAAAACTCAAATTTATTTTAATAAAAACATCATAAAATCATAGCCCATAATTAAAAAAGTCCAAAGTATAGTTTAAATCCCAAACACACATAAAATTCACAAGTTATTTATAGAGGCCCTTATTACAATAATCCATAATAGTAAAAATTACTTATTAAAAGTTCGAGTTTAAATAACCTCTTTGCGTTATGGCCTCCACAAAGTCATCCTCGGCCAAGTCCACATCAATTTCCATTACCCGAGATGGAAAAATTAAAGGGTGAGTTACTTAGAACTCAAAGTGTGTAACTCACTTACCACCATTATTGGGCGGATCATCAAGATATTGTCTTGGGCTTGAGCCCAATTACGTAATTCAACATTATATCATAAATTAAAATAATTAATAATGCATGTAAAATGTATTTCCCATCCCAAACCTAATATCCATCCGCTAACACCCCGCACCAACCATCACACCTGTGGGGATCAAGTCAACCCACCCCGCCAACACACCAATCGTAGGCATCAAGCCTTTTTATAATTGTGGCAAAGCCACCGAACTAGAGGCAATAAGCCATTATTGTGGCGAGCCACCGAACTAGAGGCAATAAGCCATTATTGTGGCGAGCCACCGAACTAAATTTTTTGGCAATCGGCCATTCTTCTCTTCATATAACCCACCCCATGCCATTATGCGTGTATAAAATATAAAATTTCTTAATAATGCAAACATGGTGGGTTTAACGATAAACATTTCATTTGGCCCATAAACATAATATAGCAATTTGTCTACTTAGCGCTTTAGTGGGCTTTGGCCCATTTACCTAACTAGAGTGTTTTGGCCCATTTTATCGAACTAGAGTATTTTGGCCCAATTTATCGAACTAGAGTATTTTGGCCCAATTTATCGAACTAGAGTATTTTGGACCAATTTATCGAACTAGAGTAATTTGGCCCAATTTATCGAACTAGAGTATTTTGGCCCATTTTATCGAAACATCCAATTTACATAATAACGAATAATTTCTCGAGGGCATTTTCGTAATTTTCACGATTTAGTCATTTTTTTACGTATTTTCGTCAAAATATCAATTTTTACGTTTTTACCGATCTAATCGTTTTTACGATTTACTTCCATACCGGAATTGACGTCCAACCGAGAAAATAATGAGTGTGAAGTTACACACCTCGTTACCGATAGTACTAATCCTTCTCGCTCTCGGCACCTAAAACATATTTTGATCCGTTAGACAACTATTTTGTAAAAATATTCTTAATCGATACTAGATCCAAAATCTTACCCTCTTGATTTTGAATCACTTCGATTTTCGGCTTCTCCTCGTTATAATGGCTCGGGAGTTCGTACCACTTCGAATAATGGACTTCCTTCGAAGATGGCCCGAACCCGGTGGAAAATCCCTTGATCGCCAAAACCGCTCTTCGCTTGAATGGGGATTTACGGATCCGCCTCTTAACGTGACTAACCACCGCCTTTTCTTCCCTATTTTGAAAGTCTTCAAAATCCAAAGGGATATTAGTTAGATCTAAATAATATCAAACAAAGATTAAGGGCTTTAAAAGATGTGATTTCCTTACCACAATAAAACGTTTCCAACGTTTCTACAATTCTCCCGATCACTTGAGTTCCGATCTCCGTTATTGCACTAAATAATAACGAAAGAAACGTTATTAGAATGAACGTTATATCGATCCAAAAAGGCCCTCATAAAACCAATGATATTCGGCCATGACACTAATAATAAATCGAAAATGGAAAAGAACCCTTACCTATTTTCCACGGTCGAAAGGAAAGGATTGAGAATGTTGTTTAATTGATGAAAGATTCGGCTATGTATGATCAAGGAAAAGAAAATAAATTTGGCTTATAGGCACATTAGCATTCGGCCATGAGAGTGTAGATGGAGAGAATTTCGATTGAAAAGAAATAAAATAAAAGAAAAGATGGTGATGATGTTGCTTTGATTTCAAAGAGAATAGAAGAAAAAGAAAAGAAAAAGACGAGCTTTAAGAGAGGTGTATATTCGGCAATGGCAAAAAGAAAAGAAAAAGATTGGCTTTTGGTATAGGTGATTTTCGGCACTCAAAGAAAAGCACAAACAAGTACTAAAACAATAACCAAAATGACCAAATGGTCAAAATAATCAAGGCTTACCAATGCACAATTCGCCAAGGAGAGATAGGTTGAGAGAATTTGCAAAATTATGCACAAACTAAAAAAATGACCAAAACAAAAGACTAAAATTCCTAGCCAAACTATCACCAAAAATTCGCTCCCCCTAGCCATATTGTCAGTCCATATGCATGGTCCATTGGCCAAGATATTGTTTCCAAAATTCTTCCTTGATTTGTGCCTTATGTCCCCCTATCCTTCCTTAAGTTTTTGATTCCATGCCATAAGTTAGTTGTTTCCTTAATCCATTGATACACTAACCAAAAATAACATGGTCAACACCTTCCATATATGTTCTTGGCCGACACTTTCTATCCATGTGCGAAAATTAAAACAAAAATTCATCTAGGTGCTATACAAGGGATTCGAACCTCTTCCTCTTACTATAACCCATGCGCCAACTCCACTTTACCATTTGCTCATCTTATGACACTCTTTAACACTTAATTTAACTTAAGTCTTAATGACCTTTGTTTCACTTCAATAAATTCTCAATTAATAAATTTTATTCCTTCTCCAAATCATGCTTTACCTCTCTAGGACTTCAATAAGCACTAAAATAAAAATAAAAAATTTTTTTAAAACTAAACACCAATTTATGCAATTTAAATACTCGGATTTTTAGGGTGTTACAATCAATACCTGATCCCCTATTTTGAAGTGATTTGTTGTTCCTATCAGCTCGTATGGGGTTTCTTTCGGTTTCACTTTGTGTATTCCTAGTTTCTCTTTAAAGTGTGTTTCCACTCGTCTAGTTCATCTACCTGAAGCCTTAGTTCTTCATGAATTATTTCTTTATGGGTAGGAGGTCTAAGATCTGGCTTAGCTAGGTGATTTAGTGATGCTTCCTGTTAAGAAAGTTGAATCAAATGGTTATCAATAGAATTAACGTTCGTACCTTTATTACTCGATGTCCTAGGTGAGTCAAGAGCTTGAAGAGTGATTGTTTCGTCGTTTACACGAAGTGTGAGTTCACCGAATTCTTCCTCTGTGTGGTCTTTCTTTATTGCATCGGGATATGGCACATGAGGTTGGTACTCTAGAATTGACGGTTTTGGTATATCATGGCACACCTCAACCTTACCTTCACTTACCACAGGTTCTTCCCTTGGGTTTGGTATGTCTGACCCTTCACTATCATAAATGGATTGATTTTGCTCTCTCGAGTTAGTTTCAGTATTGCTTGGCAAGCTTCCTTGTGATAGTTCTGAGATCAGCTTAGCAAGTTGTCCAACTGACTTAGTAATTTTCCCAACTGACTTAGTAAGTTCACCAACTTGGTTCTTGATCCCTTCAATCGATGTTTGTTGATTCTTAAGGGTGGTCTCAGTGTCTTGGAGACGGGTATCTGTGGCTGCCATGAATTTTGTCAGCATCTCTTCAATGTTTGACTCCTCTTCCTGTTGGTGAGGTGGTTGTTGAAAATCTGGAGGGAGTTCTGGTCTTTGGCAATTTTTGATCATCCCACGAGAAATTGGGATGGTACCTCCAACCTGTATTATAAGTGTTACTGTAAAGATTATTTTAAGGTCTAGAATAGTTACACATGTAGTTGACTTGTTTGTCTTCTGTGCTAGGGTTGTAGGATAGATATTCGTGTTGTTCACCCTCCTCCATTTGTATCGTCTTCAGATTCGGATGTACATGTAGAATCATACCAATCATCAAATTTTTTATTTAAACGCTCTACCTGGTTAGATAACATCGTGACCGTGTCGAAGTTGAAAATATCAGTTGTTTTTGTTGGCGTTGTCCTCATAACTTACCACCGATAGGTATTTAGTGCCATCTCCTCTGTAAACTAAAATTATCTGTCAAGAGCAAATAAAGGAAAAATTAAAAAAGTTAAAACTAAAATAAAAATAAAAATAAATTGCGAAAAAATAAAAAAATAATGGCTAAAGTAATAAAAATAGGGCTTTCTTAATATTTTAGTTCCCGACAACGGAGCCAAAAACTTGATCGTCTGAATTGTCAAGTTTTAAAATTTATAAAGAGAATGATCGAACATGAAAACTAACTCTGACAACGACTAAAGGCAAGTGAACCTATCGAACAGTAGTATAGCTTAGGCAAGACCGGATTGTCGAACCCAAAGGAACTAAAAGTACTAATACTAACCATTTTTCTATTATTTAGCCTAAATATTAAGTGATTGGTTGTTTAATCTAAAACTAACTGACTACTAAGCTAAAGATGCAAAGACAAAAAGAATGAATTGGGGAAATAACTTTAGGAAAAGTTAGTTGATTAAGATGATACCCTTAGGAAGAATCCACCTAGACTTCACTTGTTATCTAACACTGAACCAGACAATTTATTCACTTAACTTGATCCGTAGGATTCCCTAATTTATATTAAACCCTCTCTCAAGTCGAATAACGTCTAACTTTAGGTTGATTAACTGAAATCTCTTTCTAATTAAAACCCTTAGAATCGCATTAACTCGATCTATGGACTCCCATATTAGGTTTCACCCTAATCCGGTAAAATCTCGTCACCCTATCTCTAGGCGCGCGATCAACTCCGCTTAATTATGCTAGATCTACTCTTAGGTGGGGACTTTTGCCCCACCACCTAAGCACATTCAACTTGAATCAATATCCCAGAAATATTAACACAAGAATTAAGCTCACATAATTAAGAACAAATCAAGTATTTATCATATAGTTTAGAAAACAATAACAAGATCCGTCTTAGGTTTCATCTCCTTCAGGTATCCAAAGGGTTTAGTTCATAACAATAAAAGAAAACATCTTAGAAGAAAAGATAAAACAAAACATAAGAAATCCCTAAAACTCCCTGAAGGAATTGAAGGAGAGATCCGCCGTCTTGAGTAGAATTTCGGCTTCTTGAGATGGATCAACTGCCTATCTTCGAGTGATTCCGACAGATCTAACCTTTCTGGCTCAACTCATTGGCCTAGCTAACCGCTGGCTCTGGCAGAAGGTTTCTACCGAACTCCCGCGCTAGGTTCTGGCGTCTGTCGAACTCCCCTCTTAAGTTGCCCTTTAGGGTGTTTATATAGACTTTGAGATGCTTTACTTGGCCCCTACATATCCTAATTCAAGTAGAATTCCTACTAGGGTATTTGAATAGGCTTTGGAATGTGTTTCTTTGCCTCTAAGTACCCTATTCTGAGTAGAACTCCTCTTGGCATGCAGGACACGCCATGGGCACACACCTGTGTTTCGTGGCTGTGCCGTGTGAGCCTCATTGATGAGGTACGGCCGTGTGAATCGTGGTCAGTCCGTGTTCAGACTTCTCTTAAGAGGCACACCACGTGGCTTAAGTACAGGCCGTGTCGATTTCGTGATATGGTCTATTTGGTCTGTTTTAGGCCCGTTTCTCGTTCTTTTCATCCTCCGGTGCTTTCCTAAGTATAAAACATGAAAAGAAAGGATTAAGAGCACCTTTTTACATAAATCAAATGATAAATCATCCAAAAGTATGCTAAATATGGGATTAAAATATGTTACTTTTACGGTTTATCAGCAGACAACGGTGTGAACCCCTCAAAAAGGCAACTAATTGATTCAATGGCCGTGAACTCGAACAACAAAACTCACAGGCGACCTACAAATTTATAGAAGAGATGTCACTGAATAACTATCGATGCAAAGTTACAAGAACAAGGCCAACCAAAGCAGCCGGAGTTTTCAACCTCGATGCAGTAACCATGTTATCAAATCAGGTAGAATTGTTACATAAAAAATTTGATGGTTTATATGGTTCTTCACAGGCACATCTAGTTATGCAGTGCGACGCAAGTGAAGGAATGGTAAATCCTGAGTGCCCACCCTACAGACAGGGCATGGAGAGCGAACAAATGAACTATATGGGTAATAATTTTTGATCTAACAATAACCCTTATAGTAATACTTATAATCCAGGTTAGAAAAACCACCCAAATTTCTCATGCAGTGGCCAAGGAAATCAAAGGAACCAACCATCTCAAAACTTCCAACAACAGCCCTACCCACAGGAAAAGAAGCCAAACCTTGAAGAGATGCTGACAAAATTCATAGTAGCTTTAGAAACACGTTTCCAAAAGGTAGAAACAAAACTTGAAGTATTGTCACAAGAGCTCAAGGATCAAATCGGGCAACTTACTAAGCAGATTTTTGAGAGACCACAGGGAAGACTACCGAGCAACACCGAGACTAACCCAAGGGAACAAGTTCAAGCCATAATAGCTCAAGATAATGAAGGGTTAGACGCGCCTAATTCAAAACAAAAGAATGTGATAAGTGAAGGTAAGGTTGAAGTAAGCCAAGATTTACCAAACCCGATAATTACAGAATACCAAGCTCGTGTGCCATACACCAATCTATAAAGAAAGACCACACAGAGGAACAATTTGATAAGTCTCTTAAACTTCCAAAGAAATTACATATTAACTTGTCGTTTCTTGAAACTCTTTCGCAGATGCCAGATCTTAGACCTCGTATCGATAAAGAAGAAATTCATGAGGAACGAAGGCTTTGGATCGATGAACTAAACGAATAGAAGACACACTTCAAGGAGAGACTAAAAACACACGAAGCAAAAACGAGACAACTCCACAACGAACTTAATGATGGGACAACCAAGCTTAAGATAGGAGATCAGGTACTCAAAATCTTCCCAGATGGAACAGTCGAGGTAACTAGTCCTAAAATTAGCACCTTTAATGTAAACACTACTCGACTTAAACTTTATATCAATAACCGAATTGATCGTATGAGAAAGGATTTTCACCTCCTCAAACCACCATGATTATTCGAATGACAGGTAAGTCTAGCTCAAGACTTTAAACGAGCGCTTCTTGGGAGGCAACTCGAGCACTAACTCTACTAATTAGTTTCATTTTATTTCTTTTCGTATTTAGGCATAGGTTTCCATACCCACATGACCTTGCACATGACCGTGGCCGTGGCCATGTGGGCACCACAAGAAGGAACACGGGCGTGCAATGCATCTCTATTTAAACCCACTTCTTCCCATCTCTTTTTCAGTTGTCTTTCTTCTTTCATTTTCCATTATTTACTTTTATTTTTATTTTTATTTTCTTTATTATTTTCTTCTTATTCTTCATGCCATTTAGATTTAGCTTAGAATACAATAAAATCAGAATGGCTGCTTCGAGGATTCAATTTCAAACGGTTCGAGACGCTTCCCCACGTTCACCTCTAATCTTATCCGATTTCTTTTCATTGACTTCATCCAAAATTCAAGAAGTTTCACTTCTCTCCCAATCTTATGATTTTATGATTATTTTGATATTATATATCTTTGTACATTGAAGGCAATGTACATCTTAAGTGTGGGGGTTAACTATAGTATTATTTGAAAATCCCTGAATTATGCCTTGTTCTAAAGTAAGTTTCTCATATTATGATTAGAATGAAATTTCCCTGATTTATTATTTTTATTGATATGTTTTAGATTAAGTCATTGATAATTGTGCATTGATAATTAAATTTTAAAGATACTAGAGAATCAAGCATGATAAGTCCATTATACAAGAATCAAAAATTTTCTAGGTTGTTGAACTAAATTTGAATATTACCTTGAAGTTTGTAATTTACAGGGATTGATATCAAAAACTCATAATTTTTGTGAAATTTTGAGCCTTATAGAGCATATATTCCTTTTCATGCTCACTTTATTGATTATGAGTGTGTCAATACTGAATTGTTATTCTAGAACTTGCTGTAATTATACATGTCAAGACCACATTTTTTATTTGATATACTGAGATGATAAAGGCACCTAGTTTTAACCCACTCACTCCACTAAAAATCCTACCTTCATAATTAACCCATAGTGAACCTCGTTGATCTTAACAATCCTTTTCATTTACTTATATACTAATATTCCTCAAAACCCTTTATATTTGTTATCTTGACTACCCTTATATCGAGATTTGATTTGATCGGTTGCCTAATTATTTTAGTAGTAAATTCATCATTTGACTTGTTCTTAAAAAAAATGAAGTATATTCATTATTAATTCTATGTTCTAAGAGCTTGTACAGTTTAAATTCAACATCCTGAAGAAGAAGCTCGTATTATTAGTATTTTAAATTTTCATGTGATGTAATTATTCAGGTTATTAGTTCATTTTTCTAGTTAGGTAATTTTTCAATTCAATCTCGATTCTAACCCTTATAATTTAGCCTTTATCCACACCTTTAACCCAATCCCCGTTACAACCCTGTTAAAGACCTTTTGATTTGTGTATCATCTCATTTTACAGTGGTGGAGATTTGATTTTCAGGCAAGCCTATGGGATTAACTTTTCAAGTTCGACTTATGAGTGCTTATTCTTGAACCTTAAACACTTCGAGTGCTTTGAGTGAATATTTAGTAAGGATGTCAATCCTTGTCAGTTTTGAATCAAAGGCAATTATTTAGATAAGGGAGACACCTATGTTTTCGTGCTACAAATATATGACTTAGAATTGTTTGAATCTTTCGGAATCTTTGAGTTAAATTATCCATGTATGAATTATCTATGAATTATGATGAGACATTGTTGATGAGAATTATGAATTGTGGAAAGTTTGTTTTAATTGCAAGTTGAGAATTTTGCTTGAGGACAAGCAAAAGCTTAAGTGTGGGGGTATTTGATAAATCGTAAAAGTAACATATTTTAGGCCCACATTTAGCATACTTTTGGATGATTTAAGCCTCGAATTATGTAATTTGTACTGCTCTTAATCCTTTGTTTTCATTTTTTATACTCAGGAGAGCACCGGAGGATGAAAAGAATGAGAAACGGGCATAAAATGAACCAAATTGGGTCAAAATAGAAATCGACACTATGGCCGTGCCCCTCTAATTTACTCTAACATGGCCTGGACCCCAAAACACACAGGTGTGTCTCTTCAGCAGACTCAACCACGGCCTGAAATTGATTCACACGGGCATGTGCCATGGGCGTGCCCCTGTGATCGTGTCAAACAGTCAAGTTTTAATATTTATAAAAGAGTGATCGAACTCAGAGACTAAGCGTGACAACGATAGAGGCAAGTGCACCTATCGAACACTAGTATAGCTCAGGCAAGAATATCTTATCGAACCCAAGGGAACCTAAAAGTACTACTACTCACTTTCTCTCTATTATTTAGCCTAAAATTTGGAATGATTGAATTATTAAACTAACGAAATACTTAAACTAAATACAAAGACAAAAGATTGAATTGGAGAAAGACTTTAGGAAAACTCAGTTGATAAAGACGATACCCTCAGGAAGAATCCACCTATGACTTCACTTATTATTTATTCCCCAAACCATATGATTTCTTTACTTAGCTTGATCCGTGAGACTCCCTAACCTATATTAAACCCTCTCTCGAGCTGAATAACGTCTAACCTTAGGTTAATTAGTGGAACTCTCGTTCTCTTATAATAACCCCCTAAGGAAGCAGTAAATTGATAAATGGATTCCCATATTAGGTTTCACCCTAATCTGGCAAAATCTTGTAACACTATCTCTAGGCGCCCGATCAACTCTGCTCAATTATGCTAGATCTACTCTTAGGTAGGGTCTATTCCTCCTCCACCTAAGCACATCAGATTAAATTAAGCAACATAATTAATAACAAACCAAGTACCTATCATATAATTTAGAAATCAAATAACAAAATCCACCATAGGCTTCATCCCCTTCATGTATCTGAGAGGTTTAGTGCATAACTAAATACGAAAACATCTCAAGAGAAAAAAAATAAGCAAAACATAAGAAATCCCTAAAACCCCCTAAAGGAATTAAAGGAGAGATCCTCCGTCTTGAATGGAGTTCCGACTTCTTGAGATGGATCAACTGGCTATCTTCAAGTGATTCCCTAAAAGATGAAAGCTTCGGCAAAAGCCTCTGCTAAAAGCCCTATTTTAATGTTTGCCTTGGGTTGTTTATATAGGCTTTGGGATGCTATACTTGGCTCCTGAGTATCTCCTTCAAGTAGAATTACTATTAGGGTGTTGGAGTAGACTTAGGAGTATGTTTCTTTGCCTTCAAGCATCCAAATCCAAGTGAAATTGCTCTCTCCCGCGACAGGGGCACGGCCATGGCACACGCCCGTGTAAATCGTGGTTGGGTCGTGTCTCGATTCTGTCATTTTGGGCATGGCTGTGTGAATTAGGATTCAGGCCATGCTTCAAGTCTGTTGATTTGGGCATGGCCATGTAGATCACCAGGCACGTCCGTGTGATCAATAGATGCTGCACGGCCGTGTGTTACGTAGTTGAGGCCATGCTCTTGGTAATTAGCGAGGCACGATCTTGTGGGCTTTGGGCCAGGCCGTGTTGATTGCTTGCTAAGGCCCAATTACTCCATTTTAAGCCTGTTTTGGTGTTCTTTTTATCCTCGGGTGCTTTCCTGAGTATAAACATGAAAAGAAAGGATTAAAAGCACCTTTTACATAAATCAAGGGCTAAATCATCCAAAAGCCTATTAAATATGGGGTTAAAATATATTACTTTTACGGTTTATCAAATATCCCCACCCTTAAGCTTTTGCTTGTCCTCAAGCAAAATTCTCAACTTACAATTAAAACGAATTTTCCATAATTTATAATTCCAATTGACAATGTCTCATCATAATTCATAGATAATTTATACATGGCTAATTCAACTCAAAGAACCCTAAAGATTCAATTACGATAAGTCATATCTTTATAGCATGAAAACATAGGTGTCTCCTCTTATCTAGGTGATTATCTTTAATTCAAAATCGACAAGAACTGACATCCTCACTAAAGATTCACTCAAATCACTCGAAGGTGTTTAAGGTTCAAGAATAAGCACTCTAAGTCGAAGCTGAAAAGTTAATCCCATAGGCTTGCTTGAAAATCAAATCTCCACCACTATATATGAGATGATACACAAATCAAAAGGTCTTTAATTAGGGTTGTAACGAGGCTTGGGTTAAAAGGTGTGGATACAGGCTGAATTAGAGGTTTAGAATCAAGACTGACTTGACAAATTGCCTAACTAGAAACACTGAACTAAATATGAATATTTACTTCGAATGCAAACTAATAATACCACTATAGATAATTACTATATAATAACGAATATTTTCATTACTTAAAATTTTATAATACTTTAACACGAGCTTTTTCTTCAACAATTAGAGTTTAAATGCTCTAAGCTCTTTTATTATACTGCTAATATTGAATATACTTGGATTTTTTTATTTTTTTTAAGAACAAACTAAAATAAACATAATAGAAGGATCTTTGGTAATTGAAATAACCTAATTCGGTAATTGATCAAATCAATTCTCGATAGAGAGGTAGTCAAAGGAATGTTGATAACAAATACAAAGGGATTTTGGGTTAATATTAGTGGGTGAGTCAATAAAAAGGTTGTTAGGATTCAATGGGGTTCACTAGGGGTTAATTTGTATGGGTAGGCTTTTTTAGTGGAGTGAATGGGTTAAAACCTAGGTGCCTTTATCATCTCAGTGTATGATAAACCGTAAAAGTAACACATTTTAACCCCATATTTAGTATGCTTTTGGATGATTTAGCCCTCAATTTATGTAAAAAGATGCTCTTAATTCTTTCTTTTCATGTCTTATACTCAGGAGAACACCTAAGGATAAAAAGAACGTAAAACGGGCTTAATACGGACCAAAATGGGCCAACCCAAGAAGTCGGCACGGCCTGGACTTCATGCCACACGGTCGTGCCCCAATATTTAGATTGCACACGGTCACACCCTGATTTACATGACCGTGCCTCGTCGACAAAAAAGCCCAACACAGCTTGGACTTCATGCCACACGGCCATGCCCCAATTGGCAGACCCGAAGCACAGCCTCTACCCATATATTACACGGGCGTGTCATAGCAGTGCCTAAATCGACAGGATGGAAACACGGGCTGGACCACGATTTACACAGGCGTGTCAAGGCCACGCCCCTGCCGCGGGAAAGAGAAATTTCACTCGGAATTGGATGCTTGGATCCCAAGAAACTCAATCCTAAGTCCACTCAAACACTTAGGACGAATTTCACTTGAATTACGAGTACGTAGGAGCCAAGTAAAGCATCCCAAACGTCTATATAAACAACCCAAGGCAGACAATTCAAGGTCGTCGTGTTTTAGCGAGTTTTCTTCCGATTTGAATAGACAAAATTCAAAGGTAAGCCTTACAAATCCTACTAGGATTTGGATATTATAACCCAAAATAGAATTTATGCTAAGTAATACCGATAAACCAAATGTAGGAATTAAGGATCTAAACATTAGATGCTTTCTCAAGGAATCGCTAAACAAATTATCTAATCTTAATAGTTTTATGGTTTAAATATATTATATATGTTAATGTGAAAGTGAAAGAAAGTGGCTCCATATAACAAAGTATGATTTCTTGGATTTAAAAAATGTTATACAAGTGAAAAGTGATGAAAGTGAAATAAGAATATGTTATGCATGATATTTATTATTTGGGGCATTCCTTGAAATTTTTATATGCATATGATTTTTATGTGTGCCTATTTCTATTAATGTTGGTTACACACGAGTCTATCGACTCACCCGTTGTGGGAATATGTTTACTGATGAAATGGACTAGGACGGCGAACTTGTGGTGGCCATGATCGACGAAGTGTTTAATTTGAATATTTATTTTATTTTAAGTCTTAATTTATTATTTTGGGTTTCATTTTATGGGCCAGGAGTTATGAATTTAGGGCTTTATAAAGTGTAAGCCCACTTAGTATGAAATAAGTTTAAATATTTTGTCACTTGAAGCAAATGGGTTTTGTTATAAAAATAAATTTTGTTTTCAACTCAAGCCCAACCCACAACGAACTATCTTCAAAACTCATAGACTTGAGGAACATACCAGATCCATCCATTCTCATGGTAGGGTGGGGTGTTTCATTTGGTATCGAGCCAGTTCAAACTCTCTACCAGTGGCCTAAGGCCCAAAACGTTTTTAAAACAAGGCCAAATGAGTTTTATGAAAGTATTTTTACAAATGGGCAGTATAAAGACATGGCCCCTAAGTCTCAAACCATGATCCACCAGGTAAGTACCCCTAACTTTATGTGTGATTCAGTGATTTATATAAGGGTAGAAAAGGCATGGAACGTAGAATAGAATGATAGGAACTTGAACCCTAAGATTAGTCTACTCAAACACAGATACATAAGACTTAATACACTAAACAAACCTATGGCTAAGTCAATCAAGTTAGGGTGTGGCAACCATGGTACGCATGTCTAGGAGTGGATCTGAAGAGCTTGGTATTTAAGCAGTCCTAGTGACTCACCTCCTCTTCACAGAATCCTACAGTGCGTAGCTTTGGTTCACCCTAACCAGGAGGACTTAGTGGTGTGGCAACCACAGACGCATATCTAGGAATGGTTTCATGGGAGCTTGGTACTTAAGCAGTCCGCGTGACTCACCTCCTCTCCACTAGAATCCTTCCTGGTGCGTAGCTTTGGTTCACCCTGACCAAGAAGGCTCGGTCATAGGCTAAACCCAATGACTAAAACCCGAAAGGGAACTAGCCATGTTTTAAAAAAAAGAGAGAGAACAAAACAACAAACCCTAGTTTTTCAAACTTTTAAAACTTTCTTTTAAATCTAAGAAAATTATATTTACAACATCTTCTGAAAAACTCCTGATTTGCGAAAATTACAAAAATGCCCTTAGGGGTGAAATTACCAAAACGCCCTTGGTTTATAAAATGTTCAACTACTCAAACAGCTTTACCAAAATTTCATTATTTCATAAACATTCAAAAAACCCTAATTTGTAAAATATCAAAATACCTCGATTTTGGAAAAAATTACAAACTTGCCCCTGACTTACAAAATTACCAAAATGACCCTGAATTTCAAAATTTTTGCAACATTCCCATTTTTGAAGGAACAATTTTAGAAAATCACCCTCAGAGTTTTACAACTTTTGAAATACCCACGATTTATTAAATTTTACAAATTTACCCTAATTTGTGAAAAATTACCAAAATACCCACGAGGTCAAAAAATTATTACCAAATAACCCTGATTTAAAAATTTTCCAAATTACCCTAGACTTCAAAATTTTCAAAATAATTTTGACAAAAACACCAAGGAACGTTTTCTTACGAAAAAAATTATGAAAATGCCCCAGAGGACAAAATTTTGAAAATACCCCGGAGGGAAACAACAACAACAACAACAAAAACTACAACGTTTCTCTGAATGAACGAAAGTTCATACTTGCTCCACATCGAGGCGGGAGTTCTCCACGTTGGTTGAAAAGGCTAAGGTAGTGAAGGAATCAAGGACACGACTCGAACTCGACAGAATAGACCAAGAGAGGTTATGGATCGTTGGGAAATGTGCGAAAAAGGCCCGAATTGAGGGTCAAGGTCCACAAGTTGATACCGGAGGCGATATCATCCTTGTGAGTATTGTGGAAAGAAGCACTGGTGAATGTTGGAAAAGATAGGAGCATGTCTTAAATGTGGGTCTAAGGACCATATGCTCAAGGATCTGTCCAAAGATATCGGATGATAGACAACAAGTATTTCGTTAATGTTAATCAGGCCGATAGGGGAGGACAGCAGCCTCAACGAGGTCGATGTTCGAATAATAAAGGTAATAGTACTGGTAGAGGACGTGGCAGAGGTGCCACCAATACTGAGGCAAGACAGCCGAGTTTGGTTTATGCTGTTCACCGTAGAGAGGATGAAGATGCGCCAGACGTCATAACCGGTACGTTCCTCATTCATAGTAAACCCTATTATGCTTTAATTGATGTGGGCTCGACCCATTCTTATGTTGCTCGTAGTGTAGTTGAGACACTAGGCCTAGACTCTGAACTTTCTGATAAGGAGATGATGGTGGTAAGCCCACTAGGCCAAACTATAGTAGTAAATAAGATCTTTCGGAATATACCCCTAGAAATTCAAGGAGTGAGCTTTCGGGCTAACCTAATGGAATTACCCTTGAGAATTTGACCTTATACTTGGTATGGATTGGCTAGTAGAACACCGAAATTGTTGGATTGTGCGGCTAAACGAATGGAACTAAGGACCCCGAGGATGAGGTGGTCATTATGATAGGAGAGAGAAGGAACTACTTGACTAATGTAGTTTGGTGACTTAAAGTGAAAGGATGGTTCAAAAGGGTGCGAGGCCTTCTTAGCCTTTGTAAGTCGTTGGATGGAAATGAGAAAGGTGTCAAAAGAGTCGAGCGGTAAGGGACTTCGATGATGTGTTTCGGAGGAATTACCAGAATACCCCGGATAGAGAAGTTGAATTTGGAATAGACACGCTACCGAGAACGACTCCTGTGTCAATCGCCCATACCGAATGGCGCCAAAGGAATTAGTGGAGCTTAAGGCTCAAATCCAGATCGTGGGTTTATTCGCCCAGTGTGTCTCGTGGGGAGCACGGTCATTGTAAAGAAGAAGGACGGAACTATGTGTATGTGCATAGACTATCGTCAATTGAATAAGTGACCATCAAGAACAAGTATCCCTTGCCAAGGATCGATGACTTGTTTGATCACCGAAGGAGCCAGATGTTTTCGAAGATCGATTCTGATCGGGATACCATCGATTGAAGGTGAAGGAGGCCGATATCCATAAGACCGCTTTTAGGACAAGATATGGTCACTTTGAGTTTGTAGTAATGCCGTTTGGGTTGACGAGCGCTCCAGCCGCATTCATGGATATGATGAACCGAGTATTCCAACCTTACTTAGACAGGTTTGTTGTGGTATTCATCGATGATATCTTGGTATATTCTAAGTCGAAGAGGAGCATGATGAGCATCTCGGATTGTGTTACAAGTATTAAGGGAGAAGAAACTATGCCAAATTCAGTGTGAATTTTGGCTTAGAAGTTGCTTTCTTAGGACATGTGGTGTCTACTGAGGAATAAGGGTGGATCCTAAGAAAATCATTGGAAACCACCTAAGTCGGTGGCGAGATTCTATTACCGAAGGTTCGTGGAAGGATTCTCGCCGATAGCGCCATTAACAAAATTGTTGAGGAAGGAAGTACCCTTTGTGTGGACGGATAAACAGGAGAGTTTTGAAAAACTTAAAAGGTATTAACACTTGTTGATTTAACCCGGAAAGGATTTTGTGGTATCTTGTGACGCTTCACATACGGGGTTAGGATGTGTTCTTAAGCTTTACTCGTTTAGGAAATTACTCGAAGATAGCCAATTGATCCATCTCGAAGAGTCAAAATTCTACTCACGACGAAGGATCTCCTCTTCAATTCCTTCAGGGGTTTTTAAGGATTTCCTATGTTTTGTTTTATCTTTTCTCTTAAGATGATTTCTTGTTTAATTATGACCTAAACCCCTCAGATACCTGAAGGGGATGAAACCTATGATGGATTTTGTTATTTATTCTTTCGGTTTATATGATAAATACTTAGTTTGTTCTTAATTATGTTGCTTAAATTTATCCGATGTGCTTAGGTGGAGGAGGAATAGACCCTGCCTAAGAGTAGATCTAGCATAATTAAGCAGAGTTGATCGGGCGCCTAGAGATAGGGTTACGAGATTTTACCGAATTAGGGTGAAACCTAATATAGGAGTCCATTGATCGATTTAATGCTTCCTTAGGGGGTTATTATAAGAGAAAGAGAGTTCTACTAATTAACCTAAGGTTAGATGTTATTCACTTCGAGAGAAGGTTTAATATAGGTTAGGGAGTCCCACGGATCAAGCTAAGTAAAAGAAATCATATGAATTGGAAGTTAGATAATAAATGAAGTCATAGGTGGATTCTTCCCGAAGGTATCGTCTTTATCAATTGAGTTTTCTTCAAAGTCTTTTCCCAAAGTTTATTCTTTTGCCTTTGCATTTAAAGTTTAAGTATTTCATTTGTTTTAGTTTAATAAATCAATCACTCCATATTTAGGCTAAATAATAGAGAGAAAGTGAGTAATAGTACTTTTAGGTTCCTTGGGTTCGATAAGATATTCTTGCCTAGCTATACTACTGTTCGATAGGTGCACTTGCCTCTATCGTTGTCGCAATCGATCTCTGAGTTCGATCACTCTTTATAAATATTAAAACTAGACTGCTTTTGTAGCGATCAAGTTTTTAGGCCGCTGCGGGGAGTTCTAAAATATTACGTAAAGCTCTATTTTTATTACTTTAGCCATTATTTCTAATTTTATTAATTTTACTAATCCTCCTTATTAAACTTGCAAGGTACCTCTAGTTTATGACTAGAAGAAACCCTAGAGGACCATTAGAATATGACAGTGATATTGAAGCTACCACTCGTAGAAATCGCAGAGAAACTAGACGAGCTCTAGACTACCGAAGAGAAGAACAACAAAACAAATCCATTCCTACTGAAGGGATGGCCAAAAATAATCTGCCTGATACGCAAGATCAGAATGCTCCACGTACTATGTATGATTATGCTAAACCTAATCTGACAGGAGCAGAATCTAGTATTGTTAGGCCTGCTATAGCTACTAATAATTTTGAATTAAAACCTAACACAATACAAATGATTCAATAGTTTGTTCAATTTGATGGATTGTAGGACGAAGATCCAAATACTCATACAGCTAATTTCTTAGAGTTCTATGATACTTTCAAAATAAATGGCATTTCGATGATGTCATCGTCTTGATTATTTCCTTTTCATTAAGGAATAAAGCAAAGCGTTGGTTGAACTTCGTTACCACGAGGTCAATCACAACATGGGACCAAATGATGAAAAATTTCTTTTAAAGTATTTTCCACCACCAAAATGGCCAAATTTAGGAATGACATGTCTTCTTTTGTGCGAATGATGATGAAAACATTATATGATGCATGGGAAAGATACAAGGATCTCCTAAGGAGATGCCCACACCACGGATTACCTTTGTGGCTTCAAGTCCAAACTTTCTACAATGGTGTGAATTCTTCAACAAGGCAAATGATTGATTCATCAGCCGGTGGAATTCTGAACAACAAAACTCCTGAAGCGGCCTACGATTTTATTGAGGAAATGTCATTGAACACTTATCAATGGCAAATCACAAGGGCGAAGCCGACAAAATCAGCTGGAGTTTTCAACATAGACGCAATGACAATGCTGTCAACACAGGTAGAGTTAATGAATAAAAAGCTTGATAATCTATGTTGTTCGCAGGTACATCCAGTGATGCAATGTGAAGCAAGCGGGAATTTGGCGAATATTGAGTACCCACTCTACCAACCAGAGCGAAAACGAAAGCGGACAAACTATATAGGTAACAATTTCAGATCCAATAATAATCCCTATAGTAATACTTATAACCCAGGTTGGAGGAACCACCCAAATTTTTCGTGGGGAGGACAAGGAAATCAAGGAATTCAAAGGCAGCAACCTCCTCCAAATTATCAAAATCAGCCCTACCCACAGGAAAAAAAATCAAGCCTTGAAGAGATGCTAACAAAATTCATGGCAGCCACAGAATCTCATCTTTAAAAGATTGATACAAACTTTGATGAACAACAGAAGTCGATGAAAGGACTCGAGAATCAAGTTGGAAAACTTACTAGGTCAGTGGGACACCTGACAAAGTTAATTTCTGAACACCAACAAGGACGTCTACCAAACAACACAGAAATAAACCCAAAAGAGTAAATCCAAGCCATTACAACTCAAGAGGGTACAGAAGTAGATAGACCCACATCAGCGCAAGAAAAGAAGGATAAGACCGATGTAGCTCAAGAAAAGTCAAAACCGATAATCAAAGAATACCAACCTCACATACCTTATCCTGAAGCACTAAAAAAAGATGATTCAGGGGAACAATTCGGTAAATTTCTAAAACTCTTGAAGAAATTACATATTAACTTACCTCTTCTTGAAGCTCTTTTTCAGATGCCCGATGCAAGGAAATTCTTAAGCAAGCTCTTGACGAACAAATGCAAAATAGATGAAGAGCACCATGTGGAATTAAACACAACATGCTCAGCTATGCTACAGAACAGGCTACCAAAAAAATTAAAAGATCCAGGGAGCTTTACGATTCCATGCTTAATTGGTAGTTTGACTATTGATAATGCGTTAGCTGATTTAGAGGCAAGTATAAATGTTATGCCTTATAAATTGTTTAAACGACTAGGCCTAGGGAAGCCCAAACAAACTAGGATGAGTATTCAACTAGCTGATAAAACTATCAGAATCCCTAGGGGCACTATTGAAGATGTTTTAGTCAAAATCGATAAATTTGTTTTCCCAGTAGATTTTGTTGTTTTAGACATGGATGAGGAAAATTCAATCCCTTTAATTTTAGGAAGACCTTTTCTTGCAACTGCCAAGACTAAAATTGATGTTGCCATAGGAAAACTCATACTTCGTGTAGGAGATGAATCAGTCAATCTTCAAGCTCTTGACTCAGCCAGAACCACAGAAGATGAAGGTAAGAAAGTCGTTTCAATAGATAATCAAATTATTCAACCTCTATCACAGGAAACATCACGAAGCATCAAAACTGAGCCAACACAGAAGCATATGATCAACAATTTAGAAGAGTAGAAGATATACACCAAAGAAAAGTCGGATCTACACGAAGTAAAACCTAAGGAACCACCAGAAGAGCTCATAGGAACATCCAATCACTTTAAAATATAAGACCAGGTGCTGTTAGACAAAGCCGACCTTCACATCACTCTAACAGACTTGAGGACAATGGGAGAAATTCTTCCTAAGGTACACGAAATCTTCCCCCAAAACACAGTCGAGGTAAGTAACCCAAAATTTGATAAATCCAAGGTAAATGCTTCTCGACTCCAACTTTGTCATGAAAATAAAATCGCAAGCATGAGGAAAGATATTCAAACCTTTAAACCTCCCTGAAATTTTCAAACATGAGGACAATCTAGCTTAAGACTATAAATGAGCTCTTCTCGGGAGGCAACCCAAACATTAACACTATTTATTTTCAAATTTGTTTTCAGTTCCTTTTCATCCATCTTTCTTTCCTAAGTATTTAGTTGAAACTAACATAAAAGTCTGATTTCTAGACCACACGGCCTTATACACGGCCATGTCTGTGGCCGTGTGGACCACCAAAACCACCACACTGACAGGAGTAGGGTCGTGCAAGTTAGCCCAACCACTCCCCAACGTCACGAACCCACTAACCCAAAACACGGGTATCGACAAGAATAGCACGGGCGTGCCTATGAACCGTGTGAAGCTATTGACTCTCTCGAAATGGGTGTGGCTGACTAAGAAATGGGCGTGTAAGAAGTAACACGCCATTAGCCACGGCCGTGCTAGGAAGCCGTGTAAATCAACACACCCTCGGTACACGGGCGTGGGAACATGCCAGATTTGAAATCCTATTTAAACCCCCACAGCCCTTCCTCTTTTTCCCATCTTCTTTCTTATTTCTTCTTCCTCTTTTCTTTCAAATTTTTATTCCTAATCATAGATAAGATCCAAGACACTTGAGCAACACAAAGACCATGCCGAAGAAACATAAGCATCGTATCCTCAAAGGAAACCTCAACATGAGTTCATGCCGGTAGCTTCACTTAATTGACACGCCCAGGGTCTCGAAAACCTTTTCGATTGTATTTTTCTTTTATCGTCTCCTTTATTTTCCTTATCTATACTTCTTTGATGCTTAATATAATTTATTTCATATTAGTTTCTTGGTTTTAGGTTCTAAAGGCTGCTAGGGAATCACACAACATAGCCTTAGAAGTCACACCCACTTCGCAAACCATCCAACAATAAGGACTCCTTAGTCCATTAGTCTTTCCTTTCAATTTCAGTTCTCTTCTTAGTCTCCTTCTTTTTATTTTCTTAATCTTTAAATTTAGTATTAGTATATCATTATTATTTCCCTAGATCTCTTGGTTATATCTTCACAGGCTACCCAATTTCTTCATCTAGCAAATTACTTCTCGGTAGCCACTCCACCAGGCCCATAGAAAACACCATCACCGCCACCAAAGACGCCAAGAATCATCCAGATTTCAGGGAGTATTATTTTCCCCACCTATCTTTTTGATTTGGCACATTAATTTCATTATCTATCTTTGTACATTGAGGGCAATGTACATCTTAAGTGTGGGGGTAATAGTGCCTAACTTTTTGCATAACTCTCAAAACCCTGAAATTAGTCTTAATCAAAAGTATTTTTCTCATATTATTAATTAGGATGAAATTTCTAATGATTTATGATCTTTATTGATATGTCTCTAATTAAATCATAGTTAATTGTGCATTGAGGATTAAATTTGAAGGATACTAGAGAATCAAGCATGATAAGCCTATTTTTCAAAAATAAAAATTGATAGGTTGTTGAACTAAATTTGAGTATTACCTTGAAGTTTGAAATTTACAGGGATTGATGTCAAAAACACCTATAATTTTTTGATGAGATCTTGAGCCTTATAGAGCATATATTCTTTTTCTTGCTCATTTAATTGATTATGAGTGTGTCAACTTTGAACTGTTATTCTAGAACTTGCCTCATTTATACATGTCGAGACCACATTAATGATTTGATACACTGAGATGATAAAGGCACCTAGGTTTAACCCATTCACTCCACTAAAAAGCCTACCTTCACAAATCAACCCCTAGTGAACCCCGTTGAATCTTAATAACCTTTTTATTGACTCACCCACTAATATTAAACCAAAATCTCTTTGTATTTGTTATCAACATTTCTTTGACTACCCCTCTATCGAGAATTGGCTTGATCAATTGCCAAATTAGGTTATTTCAATTATCAAAGTTCCTTTTATTAAGTTTTACTTAGTTTGTTCTTAAAAAAATCGAAGATATTCAATATTGGTAGTATATAAAAGCGACTTAGGCGTTTATACTTCAATTGGTAAAGAAGAAGCTCAGTATTAAAGTAGTATCAAAATGCTCCTTATTATGGAGTAATTATCAAAAGTGATATTATTAGTTTTCATTCAAGTAAATATTCATATTTAGTTCGGTTTCTAGTCAAGTCAATCTCGATTCTAACCCTTCTAATTCACCTTTTTCCACACCTTTAACCCTAGCCCGTTACAACCTTGATTAAAGACCTTTTGATCTATGTATCAACTCATATCTGATGGTGGAGATTTGATTTCCAGGCAAGTCTATGGGATTAACTTTTCAGGTTCGACTTAGAGTGTTTATTCTTGAACCTTGAACACCTTTGAGTGACTTGAGTGAATCTATTGTGAGGACGTCAATCCTTGTCGGCTTTGAATTAAAGGTAATTACTTAGATAAGGGGAAACACCTATGTTTTCGTACTATAAAGGTATGACTTATCGTAATTGAATCTTTAGGACTCTTTGAGTTGAATTATCCATGTATAAATTATCTATGAATTATGATGAGACAATATCGATAGGAATTATGAATTTTGGAAAGTTCGTTTTAATTATAAATTGAGAATTTTGCTTGAGGACAAGCAATAGCTTAAGTGTGGGGGCATTTGATAAACAGTAAAAGTAACACATTTTAACCCCATATTTAGTATGCTTTTGGATGATTTAGCCCTCAATCTATGTAAAAAGATGCTCTTAATCCTTTCTTTTCATGTCTTATACTCAAGAGAACACCTAAGGATAAAAAGAAAGTAAAACGGGCTTAATACGGACCAAAGTGGGCCAACCCAAGAAGTTGGCACGGCCTGGACTTCATGCCACATGGCTGTACCCAAATATATAGATTGCACACGGTCACACCCTGATTTACACGATCGTGCCTCATCGACAAAAAAGCCCAACATGGCCTGGACTTTATGCCATACGGTCGTGCCCCAATTGGCAGACCCGAAGCACGGCCTCTACCCATATATTACACGGGCGTGTCATAGCCGTGCCTAAATCGACAGGATGGAAACACAGACTGGACCACGATTTACACGGGCGTGTCAAGGTCACGCCCCTACCACGGGAAAGAGTAATTTCACTCAGAATTTGATGCTTGGAGCCCAAGAAACGCAATCCTAAGTCCACTCAAACATTTAGGATGAATTTCACTTGAATTACGAATACTTAGGAGCCAAGTAAAGCATCCCAAATGTCTATATAAACAATCCAAGGCAACAATTCAAGGTCGTCAGGTTTTAGCAGAGTTTTCTGCCAGAGCTTTACTCGTTTAGGAAATTACTCGAAGATAGCCAATTGATCCATCTCGAAGAGTCGAAATTCTACTCAAGGCAGAGGATCTCCTCTTCAATTCCTTCAGAGGTTTTTAAGGATTTCCTATGTTTTGTTTTATCTTTTCTCTTGAGATGATTTCTTGTTTAATTATGAACTAAACCCCCCAGATACCTAAAGGGGATGAAACCTATGATGGATTTTGTTATTTAATTCTTTAGGTTTATATGATAAATACTTAGTTTGTTCTTAATTATGTTGCTTAAATTTATCTGATGTGCTTAGGTGGAGGAGGAATAGACCCTGCCTAAGAGTAGATCTAGCATAATTAAGCAGAGTTATCGGGCGCGTAGAGATAGGGTTACGATATTTTGTCGGATTAGGGTGAAACCTAATATGGGAGTCCATTGATCGATTTACTGCTTCCTTAGGGGGTTATTGTAAGAGAACGAGAGTTCCACTAGTTAACCTAAGGTTAGGCATTATTCGCTTCGAGAGAAAGTTTAATATAGGTTAGGGAGTCTCACAGATCAAGCTAAGTAAAAGAAATCATATGAATTGGAAGTTAGATAATAAGTGAAGTCATAGGTGGATTCTTCCCGAAGGTGTCGTCTTTATCAATTGAGTTTTCTTCAAAGTCTTTTCCCAAAGTTTATTCCTTTACCTTTGCATTTAAAGTTTAAGTATTTCATTTGTTTTAGTTTCATAAACCAATCACTCCATATTTAGGCTAAATAATAGAGAGAAAGTCAGTAATAGTATTTTTAGGTTCCTTGGGTTCGATAAGATATTCTTGCCTGAGCTATACTACTGTTCGATAGGTGCATTTGCCTCTATCATTGTCATGATCAATCTCTGAGTTCGATCACTCTTTTATAAATATTAAAACTAGATTGTTTTGCAGTGATCAATATATCAAATCATTAATGTGGTCTCGACATGCATAAACGAGGCAAGTTCTAGAATAACAGTTCAAAGTTGACACACTCATAATCAATTAAAGTGAGCATGAAAAAGGGTATATGCTCTATAAGGCTCAAAATCTCACAAAAAATTATTGGTGTTGTGACATTAATCCTTATAAATTTTGAACTTCAAGGTGATACTCAAATTAGGTTCAACAACCTATCAATTTTAATTTTTAGAATATAGACTTATCATGCTCGATTCTCTAGTATTCTTCAAATTTAATTATCGAAGCACAATTAACTAAGACTTATTCTAAAACATATCGATAAAAATCATAAATCATTATTAAATTTCACCCTAATTAATAATATGAGAAAAATACTTAAGATCAAGACTAATTTCAGGGTTTTGAGAATTATGCAAAAAGTTAGGCACTATTACCCCCACACTTAAGATGTACATTGCCCTCAATGTACAAAGATAGATAATGATAATTAGGTGCCAAATCAAAAAGATAAGTGGGGAAAGTAATACTCCCTAAAATCTGGATGATCCCGGAGTTTGAGTGTGTGAGGGGTGTAATTCTACAAAGTCACTTTGTTAACGATCTTGTAACATATAATTGGTTAGGGATTCTTAGGAAATTAGATAGCCAATGGTAAATGAGAAGAAAGAGAAAAAAATGTAATACTAGTAAAAGTTCAAATTCACATGCAACATTAAATAAAGAGTTTTAAAATAAAGGAAGTAAATGACAGATATATGAAAGTGAGGATTTAGAGGTCCTCATCGTCAACTGGATCCTGTAGAGGTGTCAGTGGTGATATATGAAAATGATGGCAGATTTGCTAAAGGGTAGCCTCGATCCCATCAAAACGTTGAGGAGTGTCGATGGCTCGCTGGGTGCGATCTTGCTCGAACCTGTGTTAGGCGTCCAGAGATACCTGCCATCGAAGCTGCTGGATAGGATGGCTGCTGGCTTGGGACTGGTGGGGCATCATCAGTAATGTCCTCAGGCTCCTCCTTGTTTGTATCTAGTCTATATTGGGGGGAACGGTCCCTCGATGATGTTTAATCATCCCCATGTGTAGCATCGTCTGGATGCCTTGAGGTACCATGTTACCTATCAGTGTAAAGGAGGTTATCTAATCTACTATGTTCAGTGGGTCAAAGTGTCGAGCCAGCCTAGTGATGTATGGCCCCATTGGTAGAATCCCCTTTCTGTGTTGCTCTGTTTGGTGCTGGATAGCGCAGGCGATGAAATATGCCAAATCAAAAACGTCCCCCTCTGACATGCACGATAAGTAGTAGACATCGTGCTTGTTTACCACGTCGCTGCTTTTATGACGACTTGTGATAGTGTAGCCAAAGATTGCATGGATATATCTCAGGGATGGGCCAAGGGCTGTTGCCTTGATCGACTAGGGTTGTAAGAATTACGTAGTGGGTGCGGGAGGCGCCAACAAAGGAAGAGGGTCACGAGGGAGTTCTCGGTCTAACTCGGAGAGGTTATTTTCCGCTCTAAATTCATCTGTATAAAGTCCAAGAGCTATGCCGAATTGGGAAATGCTTAATTGACGTAACATACCCTCTAAGCGGAATTGCACTGTTCCTGGCTCGTCAAACCGTGCCATACTGTTTGCAAAGTAAAAGTTGTACAAAACTCTAGTGTTAGCTCCAGGTATGTGGGCTCAATGATTGAGAAGAACTGCTCCTATGGTTTAGTTGAAATGAGGGCCTGGATGTCATTTGCTAGTCCTATTTGTTCAATGGCGTTCGAGTCAATGCACCTTCCGGTGCCTAATAGCCGTTCTTTGAATACTTTGTAACGCTCTTCTTGGGTAGCTTGAGGAAATTAGAGGAAGGGGTGTCAGAGTTCGGTGGATGCAGTTTCAGATGATGATTCGAGCCCCTTCCTTTTCTTGCTCGGGATGGCTCGTTTAATACGTGATGGCGACATAATACCTGAAAAACACTTCCTTTATATAAGCAAAAATTTTCCTAAAAAATAATCAAAAATCAATAGAAAATATAAATATTTCTTTAAGAACAAATACTAAAATCAGAAAACCTCAATCTCATTATTTATTAGACTAATTCCTAACTAAAATCATGGTTAATAAAATAATAAAGCTATACAAAGGACACATGAAACCAAACATGTTGCATAAAAATCATGATTTTAAAGGCTAACTATGATTTGCATTAGAACATCAATTCTTCCATAAGGTGAGGCAATAAAATCTAACATGTGTTAATAGTAAATCAGACAATGCAAATCAATAAGAAAAATAGATTAAAGCAACCAAAAAGAAAAATAAAACAACCAAGAAGAATAAAGAATCATGTTTTAATAAAGACTTAGACAAGAATTAAAATAAACTTAAACAATATGAATTAAATTTAAAATCAAACAAAACTTTAAATAAAGACAAAATATGCGAAAATGTAAAGGAAAAGGAACCAGGCACAGTGGTGCTCGACGAGCACGGGTGGAGCGCACGGCGATGGTACTGGGTTCTTCAGCGTGGGCACGGCCTAGTAAGGGCATGTGCTGCGGGCGTGTGGTTGGTTTTTGTTGGTATTTTGAGAAGAATGGTTGGAGGGAGGGGGTGATTTGGTGGCCAGATTGAAGAAGGGGGGTTGGAATCTGATTTTAGGGTTTGGGTTTAGGAAAGAGGGCGGTTATTTTTATAAATAGGGTCTGAGGCACGATATTTCTACACGCCCGTGTCGTTTTAAAAGTGCCCGTGCTTTTAGCAATTTTAGGTTTTAGGCGTGTTTAGATGGGTTTGCCACGGCTGTGTTGATGTTGCCATGCCCGTGTTTTGATTCACATGGTTGGGTCGAACGGCGTGTGTAGCCCGTGCTTTATAAGTCAGTATGTTCGCACGATCGTGGGCACGGCCATGTTCTAGCCGTGCTCAATAAGTCAGTAGCTTCACACGGTTGAAAGGCACAGGCGTGTCTTATATCGCAGCCTGTGTTTGTTGAAAAGAATTTTTCCCTGTTTGTGCATGGATCCTGCCATGCCCATGGTGTGTCCCCTGCCTTATACACGGTCGTTGGCACGCCCGTGTTCAAGGCTATGTCAATAGTCCTACATTTCTGTTAGATCATTTTAGAAAAATTTTAGAAAAACCAAGTCAATGTTAGTGTGTTAGCACTCGGGTTTCCTCCCGAGAAGCACTTGTTTATAGTCTTAAGCCAAACTTTCCCTATTTTCAATTCTAAAGGAGGGTTCGTGGAGCAGAAGCTCCTCTCTGGCATCTCCAGAATCTGCACCATTATAAATTTTAAGTCGGTGACCATTTACCTTGAATGTGCCTTTTGTGGGATGAGTTACCTCAATGGTGCCGTATGGAAAGATTGTTTTGATCATGAATGGGCCTTACCATCTTGACTTCAATTTTTTCGGGAATAGTTTAAGCCTTAAATTGTATAGTAGGACCAGGTCTCCTACTTCGAATTGTTTTGATCACTTGAGACGAGCATCGTGGCGTCGCTTTGTTGCTTCCTTGTACAGTTTTGAGTTTTCATAGGCTTCTGTTCTCCATTCATCCAGCTAGTTCATCTGCATCATTCTTCTCTTTCCTGCAATTGTGATGTCAGTATTTAAAAATTTTGTTGCCCAAAAAGCTTTGTGTTCTAGCTCAAATGGTAGATGACGGCTTTTCCCTTATACAAGTTTGTATGGGGACATTTCTAAAGGTGTTTTGAATGCTATTCTGTGGGCCCATAAAGCATCATCTACCTTAACTGCCCAATCTTTTCTATTTGATTCAACTTTTTTTTCTAGGATGCGCTTAAGCTCTCGATTTGCTACCTCAACTTGTCCGCTAGTTTGAGGATGATATGGGGTGGCTGTTCTATGGCATACTCCATATTTCTTTAGAACTTTTTCAAATTGTGTATTACAGAAATGGGTGCCCCTATCACTAATGATGGCTCTAGGTGTCCCGAATCGGGAGAATAGTTTCTTGAGAAATTTAACTACTACCCTGGCATCATTGGTAGGTAAGGCTTCTGCTTCTACCCATTTTGACATGTAATCAACTGCTACTAGGATGTATTTATTTCCAAATGAACTAGGGAAAGGTCCCATAAAATCAACACCCTATATATCAAATATTTCACATGACAACATATATGTTTAAGGCATTTCATCACGTTTAGAAATATTACATGTTCTTTGGCATTTATCACACGTGGTAACATACCATTGGCATCTTTAAATAGAGTGGGCGATAATAACTTTGATTCGAGTATTTTGTGTCTTGTCTTAATACCACCGTAATGTCCTCCGGTGGTCTGTAATGTCCTCCTAATGGTCCCGAATGATAATGTTCGAGATTTTGCTTGCTTCTCTCTTTGTAATGCATCTTTGAATTACGATCGCACATATCTTTGAAAAGAAAGGATCTTCCCAAAATAATTTTTCGGATCGTGAAGAATCGCTTCTTTTGGTGATGTGTTAATTTTCTTGGCAAGACGTTAGCTGCTAAATAATTCACAATATTTACAAACCATGGTACTTTAGAATGCGTTAAATAAAAGAGTTGTTCTTCGGGAAACGAATCATTTATTTCATCAAGCTTTTTGGTGTATGGATTTTTGAGTCTTGAGAGGTGATCTGCCGACAGATTCTCCGCTCCCTTCTTATCCTGTATTTCCAGATCAAATTCTTGTAAGAGTAAAATCCATCGTATGAGTCTAGGTTTTGTATCAGGTTTGGTTAAAAGATAACGAAGAGCTGAATGGTCAATGTAAACGACAACTTTCGATAATATTAGATATTGTCTAAATTTGTCAAAAGAAAAAACTACAGCTAGCAGTTCTTTCTAAGTCGTGGTGTAATTTTCTTGTGCGGGTGTTAATGTTCGACTAAGCGTAGTAGATTGGCTGAAAATGCTTGTTTCTTCGTTGTCCCAAAACTGCGCCTACTGTAAAGTCACTTGCATCACACATTAGTTCAAAAGGTAAATTCCAATCAGGTGCGATTATAATTGGTACATTTATTAATTTATCTTTAAGGATATTGAATGCATCTAAACATTCCTGATTGAAATTTAAAGGGACATATTTTTTTAGTAATTTTGTCAAAGGCTTAGCTATTTTAGAAAAGTCTTTAATGAATCTTCTATAAAAACCTGCATGTCCTAAAAAGCTTCTAATAGCCTTCACTGAACTAGGAGGAGGTAATTTCTCTATGGTTTCAACTTTTGCTTTATCTACCTCAATCCCTTTTCTAGAAATCTTATGTCCTAAAACAATCCCTTCTTTAACCATAAAGTGGCATTTTTCCCAATTCATAACAAGGTTTGTTTCTTCACATCTAATTAGAACTCGTTTTAGATTTTTAAGACAAAGCTGGAAAGAATTACTGAATACCGAGAAATCATCCATGAATACCTCTATGATGTCCTCTACAAGTTCGTCAAAGATTGCCAACATACAATGCTGAAAAGTGGTAGGAGCATTACATAATCCAAAAGGCATTCTACGATAAGCAAATGTACCGTATGGGCACGTAAATGTCGTCTTCTCTTGGTCTTCAGGAGCTATGGGGATTTGGAAGTAGTGAAGAGTCCGTCCAAGAAGCAGTAGTACATATGCCTAGATAGTCTTTCTAACATTTGATCAATTAAGGGTAGAGGAAAGTGATCTTTTCTGGTGGCATCATTTAGCTTCCTATAGTCGATACAGACTCTCCAACCTGTAACTATTCTTGTGGGAATTAACTTATTCTTTTCATTGGGCACTACCGTCATTCCTCCTTTCTTTGGAACTACTTGCACAAGACTTACCTAAGTGCTGTCAGAAATAGGATATATTAATCCTACATCAAGAAGTTTAATTACCTCGGCTTTGACCACTTCTTTCATGTTGGGGTTTAATCGTCTCTGAGGTTGCACACATGGTCTATATTCTTCTTCCATTAAAATTTTATGGGTTCAAAACGCGGGGCTTATTCCCTTGATGTCAGAGATTTTCCAAGCTATGGCTTTCTTGTGTTCTCTTAGTACATTTATCAGCTCCTCATTTTCTTTGGTTCTAGTTCTGAAGAGATTGTTACTGGTAACATAGAATTGTCCCCGAGGAATGCATATTCTAAAAGTTTTGGTAACTGTTTTAATTCCAATTTGGCCGGCTCTTTGATGGAGGGTTTCTATTTTAATATGTCATCTTCTTCAATGCTTTCTTCTTTCATTTGTCTGAATGATGATGTGTTCAAACTAACCTCATTACCTTCATTCTCTTCCCTCTCTCCTTGAGGCGGACACAGTTCTATCATGTCATCCTGCAGGATTTCTTGTAATGAACTTTTAATAATATGATCAGTAGTGTCAACAAAATAATAGGAATCATCTTGCTCCGTAGAATATCGCATGGCATCAAAAATTTGGAAAATAATTTCTTCATCAACTATCCTTAGTGCTAGTTTGTCGTCACCTACATCAATAATAGCTCTAGCAGTGGCTAAAAAAGGATGCCCTAAGATTAAAGGAACATTAATATCCTCATCCATGTCTAACACAACGAAATCAACGGGGAAAATAAATTTATCAATTTTTACCAAGACATATTCAATAACTCATCTAGGATGTTTAATAGATCTATCAGCTAATTGAATGCTCATCCTAGTGGGTTTTGGTTCCCCAAGATCTAGCAGTTTAACCAATTGATAAGGCATTAAGTTGATACTAGTGCCTAGTTCTGCTAATGCTTTCGTGATGTTTAAACTACCAATTAAGCAAGGAATAGTGAAACTCCCTAGATCTTTTAACTTTCATGGTAATCTATTTTGGAGAAGGGCTGAACACTTTTCATTAAGCTCCACCTTTGATACTTCCTCAAGCTTCCTTTTTTTTGTGAGAAGTTCCTTTAAGAATTTTGCATACTTGGGCATCTGGTAAATAGCTTCAACAAAAGGTAAGTTAATATGTATTTGTTTAAAGAGTTCAAGGAACTTACCGTATTGAGCATCCAGTTTTTCTTTCTTCAATTTTTCTGGATATGGAATTTGTGTTCCATTCTCTTTAGGCAATGTATTGTCGTTCTCAACTTCTACATTTTTTTCCTTGATAACATCATGTGGTGTCTTTTTTTGTGGTTCAACTAGCTCTTTGCCACTCCTTAGTGTGACTACCCTTACTTGCTCTGTGTTTTTGGAAAAAATTTTCGCCCTTAGTTCACATACTATTCCATTAAGTATTCCAACTGACGTAATGAGCTCTCCCACCTGAGTCTTGATTCCCTTGAGTAAGATTTGTTGTTCATCAAGTGTTGCTTTCGTCATTTGGAGGCGAGAATCTGTAGCTACCATGAATTTTGTCAACATCTCTTCAAGGGTTGATTTCTTTTCCTGTGTATAGGGCTGGTTTTGGTAATTTGCAGTAGGCTGCTGCCTTTGATTTCATTGATTTCCTTATCCTCCTCACGAAAAATTTGGGTGGTTCCTCCAACCTGCATTATAAGTGTTACTATAAGGGGTTATTATTATCGAAAATTGTTACCTATATAGTTGGTCTGCTCGTTTTCTGCTCCTGGTTGGTAGGGTGGGTACTCAGAATTTGCCACATTCCCGCTTGCTTTGCATTGCATGACTGGATGTACCTATGAAGAACATAAATTATCAAGCTTTTTATTTGTTAACTCCACCTATGTTGACAGCATTATCACTGCATCTATGTTAGAAACCCCGGCTGATTTTGTCGGTTTAGATCTTGTAATTTGCCATTGATAGGTGTTCAACGACATCTCCTCAATAAAATCGTAAGCCGCTTCAAGAGTTTTATTATTCAAAGTTCCACCGGCTGATGAATCAATCATTTTCCTAGTTGGAGAATTCACACCATTGTAAAAAGTTTGGACTTGAAGCCACATAGGTAATTTGTGGTGTGGGCATCTCCTTAGGAGATCCTTGTATCTTTCCCATGCATCATATAATGTTTCTTCATCATTCTGCACAAAAGAAGATATGTCATTCCTAAATTTGGCCGTCTTGGCTGGTGGAAAATATTTTAAAAGAAATTTTTCGGTCATTTGATCCCATGTGGTGATTGACCCTCGTGGTAACGAGTTCATCCACTACTTTTCCTTGTTCCTTAATGAAAAACGAAATAATCGGAGACGTATGGTATCGTCAAAAATGCCATTTATTTTGAAGGTATCACAGAATTATAAAAAATTAGATATATGAGTGTTTGGATCTTCATCCTGCAAACCATCAAATTGAACAAATTGATGAATCATTTGTATTGTGTTAGGCTTCAATTCAAAATTATTAGCAGCTATAGCGGGCCTAACAATACTAGATTCTACTCCTATCAAATTAGGTTTAGCATAATCATACATAGTACGCGGAGCATTCTGTTCTTGCACATTTAGTGGATTGTTCTCGTCCATCCCTTCAGTAGGATTGGATCTTTTCTGTTCTTCTCTTTGATAGTCTAGGGCTCGCCTAATTTCTCTGTGATTTCTACAAGTGGTAGCTTCAATGTCACTCTCGTATTCTAATGGTCCTCTCGGATTCCTTCTAGTCATAAACTAGAGGTACCTGCTATGAAAAGAAAGAAATTTAGAAAAACAAAAATATACGTATAAAAATAAGAGAAATTTAAAAATAAAGATAATGGCTAAAGTAGTAAAAATAGAGCTTTCTTAATATTTTAGGGTTCCCCGACAACGGCGCTAAAAACTTGATCGTGTCAAACAATCAATTTTTAATATTTATAAAAGAGTGATCGAACCTGTAGACTAAATGTGACAACGATAGAGGCAAGTGCACCTATCGAACAGTAGTATAGCTCAGGCAAGAATATCTTATCGAACCCATGGGAACCTAAAAGTACTACTACTCACTTTCTCTCTATTATTTAGCCCAAAAATTTGGAGTGATTGAATTATTAAACTAACGAAATACTGAGACTAAATGCAAAGACAAAAGATTGAATTGGAGAAAGACTTTAGGAAAACTCAGTTGATAAAGACGATACCCTTAGGAGGAATCCACCTATAACTTCACTTATTATTTATTCCCCAAACCATATGATTTCTTTACTTAGCTTGATCCGTGAGACTCCCTAACCTATATTAAACCCTCTCTCGAGCGAATAACATCTAACCTTAGGTTAATTAGTGGAACTCTCGTTCTCTTATAATAACCCCTAAGGAAGCGATAAATCGATCAATGGATTCCCATATTAGGTTTCACCCTAATCTGGCAAAATCTCGTAACCTATCTCTAGGCTCCCGATCAACTCTACTCAATTATGCTAGATCTACTCTTAGGTAAGGTCTATTCCTCCTCCACCTAAGCACATCAGATTAAATTAAGCAACATAATTAATAACAAACCAAGTACTTATCATATAATTTAGAAATCAAATAACAAAATCCACCATAGGTTTCATCCCCTTCATGCATCTGAGGGGTTTAGTGCATAACTAAATACGAAAACATCTCAAGAGAAAAGAATAAACAAAACATAAGAAATCCCTAAAACTCCCTAAAGGATTTAAAGGAGAGATCCTCCGTCTTGAATGGAGTTCCGGCTTCTTAAGATGGATCAGCTGGCTATCTTCAAGTGATTCCCTAAAAGATGAAAGCTTGACAAAAGCCTCTGTTAAAAGCCCCATTTTAATGTTTGCCTTGGGTTGTTTATATAGGTTTTGGGATGCTATACTTGGCTCCTGAGTATCTCCTTCAAGTAAAATTAATATTAGGGTGTTGGAGTAGACTTAGGAGTATGTTTCTTTGGCTTCAAGCATCCAAATCCAAGTGAAATTGCTCTCTCCCGTGGTAGGGGCACGACCATGGCACACGCCCGTGTAAATTGTGGTTGGGTAGTGTCTCGATTCTATCTTTTGGGCACGGCCATGTGAGTCGAAATTCAGCCGTGCTTTAGGTCTCACACTTTGCAGTAGGGACGATTTGGGCACGGCCATGTAGATCACCAGCACACGTTCGTGTGATCAATGGATCTTGCATGGCCGTATTATACGTAGTTGAGGCCGCGCTTTGGTAATTGGCGAGGCACGATCGTACTTTTGGGCCATAATATGCCGTGTTTATTGCTAAATCTATTAGGATTAGTGTGGTGTACACACGGCCCTTACACTTTCATATTAACACATATATTTTAAGCCATAAATCTATTAAGCTTTGTGTTCTTTTATCCTCTTACACTTTTATATTAGCATATATAATAAAATTAAAATATAAATCTATCAAGATTTGGTGTGAATCCCACACGATTTGTTTAGCGATAGTTGAGGCTATGTGCTCTTGGTAATTGGCGAGCTCCTCGACTAAATCTCATCGGGGGTTAGTTTCACTTTTAAACAAACAAAAATTAGGGCTTTGGGCAAATCCAATCAAACTCACACTAGAATAACTAGGGAACACAACTTAGGCCTATGGTGTACCTTGGAAAAGAACTTCTCCTTCCTTGTAGCCTACACTTAGTAAATCCAGAAAGATCTCTTCAAAGTTTGGCAACCATGAACATTAATGGGATTAGCCTAGATTTCGATAAGTCTAAAATATAAAGAATGGAAACCAAACTTCGTGTGGGCTTTGGGCGAGCCATGTTGATTGCTTGCTAAGGCCCAATTACTTAAATATGACTGCAAAGTACTTTAAGCCCGTTTGTGTTCTTTTTATCCTCGGTGCTTTCTTGAGTATAAACATGAAAACAGGATTAAAAGCACCTTTTACATAAATCAAGTGCTAAATCATCCAAAAGCCTATTAAATATGGGGTTAAAATATGTTACTTTTACGGTTTATCACCCTGTCGTGACAAAGAGAAGTTTCACTTGGATTAGGATATTTAGGGGCGAAAAAACATATTTCGAAGCCTATATAAACACCCTAAGTATAACCTAAAAGGGGGAAACCAAGGGCTTTAGTTGGGGGCATCCAACTAGGCCAAGGAAGGCAGATTTTTGGAGATTTACTAGAAGATAGCCAGTTGATTCATCTCAAGAAGCCGAAATTATACTCAAGACGGAGGATATCTCCTTCAATTCTTTCAGGGGGCTTTAGGGATTTCTTATGTTTTGTTTTATCTTTTCTTTTGAGATGTTTTCTTTTAAAATTATGAACTAAACCCTCAGATACTTGAGGGGGATGAAACCTAAGATGAATCTTGTTATCGTTTGCTGAACTATATGATAAATATTTGACTTGTTCTTAACTATGTGTCCTTAATTCTTGTGTTGATGTTTCTGGAATATTATCTCAAGTATGATGTGCTTAGGTGGAGGAGCAAAAGTCCCTGCCTAAGAGTAAATCTAGCATAATTAAGCGGAGTTGATCGCGCGCCTAGAGATAGGGTGACGAGTTTTGCCGGATTAGGGTGAAACCTAATATGAGAGTCCATAGATCGAGTTAATACAATTCTAGGGGTTTTAATTAGAAAGAGATTTCAATTAATCAACCTAGGGTTAGACGTTAGTCGCCTCGAGAGAGGGATTAATATATGTTAGGGAATCTTACGGAGCAAGTCAAGTGAATAAATCGTCTGGTTCAGTGTTAGATAACAAGTGAAGTCTAGGTGGATTCTTCCTTGGGTGTCATCTTAATCAATTGGTTTTTCCTCAAGTTATTTTCCAAATTTTATTCATCTTTGTCTTAGAAGTCTTTAGTTTAGTAGTTAGTTAATTTAGATTAAATAATAAATTCCCTTAATTCTTAGGCTAGATAATAAAAAGAGAATTAGTATTAGTACTTTTGGTTCCTTTGGGATTCGACATTTCGGTCTTGCCTAAACCATACTACTGTTCTATAGGTGCACTTGCCTCCATCGTTGTCTTAATTAGTTTCCAGGTTCGATCATTATTTATATAAATTTTAAGACTCGACAAAACAACGATCCATAGGTCGAAGATTGTAGATCTTGTCACCCTAAGCAATAGTGGAATAAGATCGAACGGCAAATTTTATGTCCATGAAGCAGCGGAGTAGATTTAAGTCATCAGTCTTATCTCCCTCGAGATGGTAGTGGAGCAGACTGAAGATTGAAGTCTTCCTGAGAAAGTAAGGAAGCAAATTGGAAAGTTTAGATTTTGTTCCCTCGAGATGGTAGTGGAGCAGACTGAAGATTGAAGTCTTCCTCAGATAGTAAGGAAGCAAATTGGAAAGTTCAGATTTTGTTCCCTAGAGATGATAGTGGAGCAAACTGAAGATTGAAGTCTTCCTAAGATAGTAAGGAAGCAAATTGAAAACTTCAGATTTTGTTCCCTCGAGATGGTAGTGGAGCAGACTGAAGATTGAAGTCTTCTTGAGATAATAAGGAAGCAAATTGGAAAGTTCAGATTTTGTTCCCTCGAGATAGTAGTGAAACAGACTGAAGATTGAAGTCTTCTTGAGATTGTAAGGAAGAAAATTTGAAAGTTCAGATTTTATTCCCTCGAGATAGTAGTGGAGCCGACTGAGGATTGAAGTCTTCCTGGGATAGTAAGGAAGCAGGCTGAAAAGTTTAGATTTTGTCCCCTCGAGATAGTAGTGGGGCAGGCTAAAGATTGTAGATCTTATCTCCCAAAGCGGTAGCGGAGCAGAACAAATTTGGCTAATCTTATCTTCCTGATGTAGTAAGGGAGCAGATTTTAGCCACTAGCCTTATCTTCATTATGTAGCAAGGTAGCAGACTGAAGACAGTAGATCTTATCTTCCTGAAGTTGCTGGAAGCAGATAAAAAATGTCAGCCTTGCCTCATTGAAGTTGCAGCAGAGCAGACTGAAGATAGCAGATATGGTATTCTTGAGATTACAGGAAGCAGATCGAAGATATTAGCTTGCCTCCCTGAGTTTGCAGCAGAACAGACTAAAGACAGCAATTCTTATCTTCCTGAAGTTGCAGGAAGCAGACCAAAGATATTAGCTTTGTCTCCACGAAGTTGCAATGAGCGCGGTCAAGACAAGCAAATCTTATCTTCCTAAAGTTGTAAGAAGCAGATCGAAGATATTAGCTTGCCTCCCTGAGTTTGCAGCAGAGCAGACTGAAAATAGCAGATTTGTCTTCCTGAATATTGCACTGAAGCAAGATCAAAGATACTAGTCTCACTTTCCTAAAGTTACAGTAAAATGGATTAAATCTACAAGAGCAAGTCTTATCTCCCTGAAGTTGCAATAGAATAAGATTAAAGCTACATATTCAATCTCCTTGAAGTTGCAGTTGCGTTAGAGACTACTTGAAGAAGATGAGGATCAAGAAGTTAAGGCTCAGCAAGACCGAGCAAAATTAGTCCTTTTATAGTCTTTACTCTATTCTCGTTACACGACAATGAGCAAAGATGGGCAGCTGTAATAGGCCAATTTAGCCCGGGCCCATACAAAAAAATAATAAACCTAAAATAATAAAACAAAGTTCAAGTCCAGTCCAAAATATATCATTTGGCCCGATCGGAATGACCCATTAAAAGATTGAAGGTCCATCTACAAGCTTGACATATATGGGAACACAATATTCAAGGATATGCAATCTTAAAAATGATATGCAAATCTTAGATATGATATGCAATCCTAGAAGATATGGTATGCAATCTTAGATATGATATGCAATCCTAGAAGATATGGTATGCAATCTTAGATATGATATGAAATCTTAGAAGATATGGTATGCAATTTTAGAAGATATGATTTTGTACTCTTAGAGATTTAATTTGTAGATACCTTTTAATCTTAGCCGTTGATGTAATTGATCTGTTCCGTTGGATTTGGGGAGGCTCAACTATAAATAGAGGCCTCTCCCTTCATTGTAAAACACACTTGAGTTTTGACTAATAAAAATTCTTGAGAGCATTCACTCAAATTTCTCTCTCTTTTGCGTTCTTATTTTCTGTGGCTTGTTGTTATTTTGTTCTTCACTGATCTTCGTTTCTTTTTGAGCTACTTCCGTTCGAGTTAGTTTTTGGTGGAGGAATTTCATCGAATCCTCATATTGCGTGAGTTAGGTTGACTTATTCGTTTTTAACTTTTTTTTATTTATCCATTTAATTTCTTAATCATTATTTATTCATTTATTTTAATTATTTTAAATTTATTTTAATTGCCACTTTTTATCCAAAACTTTATTTCTTAAAATAAGGCAATATTCAATATTTGAAGTTTTGATGGAATCGTGCCCTAACTTACTAGGGCTTTGATTTTTCTTATTAAGTCTAAATGATCAAATACCTTTTATGGAATTAAAATATATGATTTTCAAATAAAAAAACCTATCTCGGGAATTTAGGATGTGGTGTCCTAACTCACTAGATGTGACGTTTTGTCATCTCGAGGCAAGAATTTCTAAAAATCAAAGGATATTCGGTGTTTGAAAAATTCGAAAGATAGTGCTCTGACTTACTGAGTTTCAATTTTTCTTTTAAAATCCAAATAATTGAATGTCCATTTAAAATTAAAGGACATCAGTTTTAAAAATCAAAAGGATCGTGTTTTAAAATCTTTTCAAATTTTTGACATTAGGACATTAATTAATCAATTAGGTACCAATTTTTGGGCGTTATGAGGTGCTAATCCTTCCTCGTGCGTAACCGACTCCTGAGCCCGTTTTATCAAATTTTGTGGACCAAAATCATTATTTTAATAAATCAAAATATTTTATTAAAATGATTAATCCCAAGGTGACCCAATCACACCTCAAAAAAAGATTGGTGGCGACTCTATTTTCGTTTCTAAAGTCGACCCCGTTTTTATAACAAAAACTAAAAAAAATGGTTTCGACAGCTTGGAGACTCCACTGGGGACAATAAGTGAGTCAAGCCTTAAAATTGATTATTTCCTGTCCTTTTGTCCAAATTTATGATCCGTTTTATTGCATGTGGTTCTAATTTTTTTTAAATATCTTTGCATTGCATTGCATGACCGTTGTGGTCACACCCTTTTAAGTGGAGTAAGAAACTATGCCTTCGTGAGGTTTTCACCTCCGAATGGGCTAGTGGACTACTTCGAGATACATCCGTACCTATGTCTTCATGAGGTTTTCACCTCCGCATGGCCATAGGGAAATGTATTCCGTGAACTGAACTCGATCCTTATGAGCCTATAATGGGTGAGGATTGAGGAATCTGTTGGTTGAGGTACCCACCCTTTAGAACTAAGCCACATATAGTGATCCTTAAGAGCCAACCCTAGATAGAGTTATATTGAACCCTAGTGGTCACCCAGATAGGTACCCTATTTTGTTATTGATTTCTCTTGTACTAACATATTTTCTTTTGTTTTGATTGCATTGCATTCACATCATAGAAAAGAGGTTTTGATTCAAATTCGATTGCTAAATAGAAGAGCTAGTCATGAGAAAATGGATTTCTTGATAAAGTGAATTATAATATGGTCATCCAAATATGGTCCAAGTAAACACGACGAGAGAAGACTGATAGTCCATAAAGGAAAACAAGATTTTATTGCCAAGGATTCAAGCTGACAAAGACATTCAAGAATCACCACGTCTTGGCTTTCTTGAAGAGGCTAATAAGCTTTATGGAAATAAGTGAGTGAAGAGTCACGGTCTGGATCAAGTAACAAGGAGCTAGAAGAGGCATCTATTGGGAAAGTTCATGGGACACGACCATAACATCCTTTGCGAATAAGGGGATTGATGTTTTCACTTGGACTATGAGGAGAAAGCTGCTTATGTAATCCATTTTGTGTAAAGAAATTTATTTTCTCATAAAGTTTTTCTAATGGAATTGAATTTAGAATCAACACCTCTCTTTTTTGCATTTCACTCATTTGCATTGCATTTCATGCATTTGCATTATATATGCATTTAAGTCCATAGAGAAAACCTAATTAGTTAAAATTATCACAGAAAGAGATATAAAGAGAGGAGGAAAATCTGGAAACTGAACATCAATACGGTACAAGTGCCAAAACAAAAAAAATAGATCAAAGACTTGAACAATTCCAGAGACATGCAAGACTAGATGCAAGAGCAATTGGCAAAGCTAACAAGAAATGAGAGACCAAATGTTGGAAGCTCAAGGAAACATGATGGCTTAATGGCCTAGATACTGAATAGGGAAATGGACAAAGGAAAAGGTCCCATAGTTAATGCTAAAGATAATGAGGACTTTTCTCGGAGTTTCACTCCACCGCATGTGCAAACACAACCGGAGGAATTTCCCCGAAGGCCATCTGTCACGATTAGGCCTCAACAAGGGCAAAATGACACTAGAGTGCCCATGAATTTTCTAGTTGGCACAAGATCCAACCCAGGAGATAACCCTGCTAATCTTGTTATCCCTGACTTAGATATAGCAGAAAAGAGGGATAAGAATTGAATCTTCAAGGCAGTTGGAAGATCATTGCAGATGGTTGGAAGAGAAGTTCAAGGCTTTAAAAAATGCTAATAATCATCATGGAATTGATGCTAAAGACCTGAGCTTGGTTCCATATTTGGTGTTTCCTCATAAGTTCAAAATGCCAAAATTTGAGAAGTACAATAGGACCAGCTGCCCTAAAGCCCATATCACTATGTTCTGTAGACGGATGACTGGCTATGTTAACAATGATCAACTCTTGGTTTATTGTTTCCAAGATAGTTTGGTGGGGGCAGCGTCTAGGTGGTACAATCAACTTAGCCGTGCTAGGATTAGCTCTTGGAGGGACCTAGCCCAAGCCTTCATGAAGTAGTAAAATTATGTCACAGACATGAACCCTAACAGAATCACCTTGCAAACCATGGAAAAGAAGTCAAGTGAAAGCTTCAGGCAGTATGCGCAAAGATGAAGGGAGGCTGCCATGCAAGTTCAGCCACCACTCTTAGAAAAAGAAACCATAATGCTCTGTATCAATACCTTGAAAGCTCTATTCATCACTCATATGATAAGAAGTACTAACAAAAGCTTTGTAGATATAGTGATCGAAGGAGAAATGATTGAAAATGCCATAAGAGGTGGCAAGATTGAAGTAGGGAAATATTAAAAGGTCTACTCCTAGAAAAAAGGATGACGAGGTGAATAATATGAGTACATACAACAAAGGGTACTCGAAGGCAATTATTGTTTGCCAGCCAAAAGTAATTACGGCTGGGCAACAGGGGTCGACAAGACAAGAATCAGGAGCAGGGAAAAATTTAGAAAAGCTCCAATTTATGTCAATCCCAATGACATATAAAGAGCTATATCAAAGTTTATTTGACGTGCATGTGGTGTCCCTATTGTATCTAAAGCCGTTACAGCCTCCATATCCTAAATGGTATGACTCGAATGCTCAATATGACTACCATGCGGGAATAACAGGTCACTCAATTGAAAATTGTACTACGTTTAAAAAGTTGGTCGAAAGGTTCATTAAAATAGGAATTGGGAAGTTCGACGATTCATCAAAACCTTATCACTTTAACGGGGTAGTAAATGCAATAATTGAATAAGGAGACAAGAATGTCGTGACTTCTTGAAGAAGCCAAAAGTGAAAAGGGAATCAGGGAACGAAGTTTCCACACCCTTGCATACTTGGGAGTGTTTTGAATAATGGGACTGTGGAAGAGATCCCTATATTTTTAGAGATTATATAGAGTAATATTCAAAACATGCTTGTTGCCTTAAGCCTAGAGACAATAAGAATCCTTTTGTGAAATAAGCTTATGTCAAGAATTTTTATTTCAATAAAATGCATCTTTTTTTTAAATATTTTTTTCATTCTTTACATTTCATATTGTACATTCTTTTGTTTCTTTCAAGTATTCTTTCATTCTCCATTTATGACCATACAAATGATCATTCTTTTATTCATTTATTCTTTGAAATCTTCCTCTGAACCTACAATAGGTCTCCAGATATCAACGATGTGAGCAACGCTACTACTGACTCAGAGTCTCCTTTCGAGTAATATATGTGTCTAGATGGATCTCAGGACTTTGAAGATGACAGAGATTGTAACCTATCTTCTGATTTGTTAAGAATGGTAGAACAAGTTGAAAAATAGACCCTATTCTACAAAGGGTCAGTGGACATTATGAGCCTAGGAATGGGGTGAAGATTGAAGCCCAGCTCACCATAGAAATAAGGCAAGACATCATTGAGTTATTTTTGAGAATTCAAAGATGTTCTCGTACGATCATATCAGGACATGCTTAGGCTACTAATACACGGGCTAAACATGAGGATCGAGCACTGTTGGTCTACCATGGAAGGGGATTGCATCAGTTATATTGCAAATACTGAATTAAAGAAGACGAGATTTATGTGACTCTTCCATTTTCTTCACAGACTTTTCTATATGTGGGGCATGGATATTATAGGGCTAATCTCGTCAAAAGTTTCTAGTCGATATCGATTCATCGTCGTGGTCATCGTTTACTTCACTAAGAGGGTGGAAGTAGCTTTATATGCCAATGTTACAAGGTCGAAGTCAAAAAAAAATCAGGCACTGACAAAGAATGCCAAAATGGACAATGTCAAAAGTTTGTAGTCTGTTTAAAGATCAGACACCATATCATAAAGCAACAAAGGCAGCCAAAAAGAAAAAGAACAAAAAAAAAACAAAACAAGGATTGTAGGAAAGATGACCGAGACTTGTAAAGATTGGCAAAAAGAAGTTACCTTTTATCTTCTATGATTATCGAACGTTGGCCAGAACTTTTACCAGGGCAACATCTTATCCATTGATTTATTGAATGGAAGCATTTTTGCCAATTGAACCTTATCGAAGAAAAGGTTAAAAGTTATCCATTAATTCCACATGGGAAACTGATCTTTCTTTTACAAAAGGTTTTCAGAGAAAAGCAGATGCCAAACTGGGAAGGATCTTATATTATAGAGAAGGCCTTTTCTGGAAGAGCATTGATATTGACCGAGATGGATGCCATAGACTTGACCAATCCGATGAATTCAGGTTAATTCAAGAAGTATTTTACCTAAAAGGGGAAAGACCAAGGTGAAAACCCGTAAAGGGCGCTTTGAGACCAAAGGGGTTTTGAGCTAAAAACCCAAAAAGGGCGGCTCAAATTTTGATCAAAGATAGGGAAAATGGTAGTCTTGCTATGCTTGAATTAACAATAAGGAAGTATGCTATGTCTTGGGGCATTGATAAAGTACTCTGGATCTCCTAAACATGTATTGAGCTCAAAATGGTCCTCAATGAGTTTGTACAGAGATGCTCAGGCTGTGATATCTAGGGCACCTAGCTTCTATATTACCCATTTTAAATTTGCTATCTTTGATTACTTTATTCTTTTCAAAGATACACCCCAATCAATTTTTTTTATAGCCTTGGCTATCTTTGCTTACTTTATTCTTTTTAAGATACACCAATCAATTCTCTTTTATTGCCTTGGTTATCTTTGATTAGCTTATTTGTTTCAAGCTATGCTCCTGATTAATTCCTTTTACGTCCATTGTTGTGATCTTTTTCAAGTGTTTTATATTGAAATAATGATTAATGGACTAATAGTACTTTCATAAAATAAGTTTCGCATATTACTCTGTAAGCTTCCAAATAATATGAGAATCTGAAATAGGATTATTGTTTAGAACTCACCAAGCCTAAAGGTTAAAAACATTGAAAAATGATTCTCTCTTGATTTTTATTGGATAAGATATTCCATCGGTGATACCATTTCAACAAATGATGAGCAATGTCAACTTAAATGTAGAAGGGGATCATTCTCGGAAAAAAAAATGATACCCATCATTCATCTGGTCATTACATCCAGGGAATGGTGTAACAGATCAAGTTGATTGAAGATAATACAAATTCCATACCTCTGAGTGGTAACTGGATGGATGGAAGAAACCAAATGTTATTCCCTGAAGTTGTAGTGGGAGGTAAAAATTTTATGTCCTAAGGTTCAAGCGAAGGGACTCTGAAATTATAGCGAGGCAGGTTTGCTAAGCAGAACATGATCGTTTCTTTGGGTTTTCTGTCAAAGATACTAGCTGAACGAGAAAATAGGGTAACGCATCAGTGATAGAACCTTGATGAACTATGAGTAATGACAACCCAAATATTAAAAAGGGATCATTCTCATGCATTTATGTAAATATCATTCATACACTTCCAATTAGGAGCATTTGATTCATTTCGATCATTGTGTCCTAATCGTTGTACATAAAAAAAAAAGAAAAAGTAGGAGATGATTCTCATGACATTCTGCATTCATGCCAATGTCATCCCTAATATCATTTAGTTAGGAGCATTAGATTCATTTCGATCATTGCATCCTAATCATTTCATGACATTATGCATTCATGCAAATGTCTTCCATAATAAATTCAAGTCTACAGAACATGTCCCCCAGAGGACGGCGTAGCAACATCGGTGAATTCACCAGTCCTATCTCCCTAACCAGCAGAGGAATAGGTCGAAGATTGTAGATCTTGTCACCCTAAGCAGTAGTGGAACAAGATCAAACGGTGAATTTTATCTCCATGAAGCAGCGGAGTAGATTTAAGCCATTAGTCTTATCTTCCTCAAGATGGTAGTGGAGCAGACTGAAGATTGAAGTCTTTCTGAGATAGTAAGGAAGCAAATTGGAAAGTTCAAATTTTGTTCCCTCGAGATGGTAGTGGAGCAGACTGAATATTGAAGTCTTCTTGAGATAGTAAGGAAGCAAATTGGAAAGTTCATATTTTTTTCCCTCGAGATGGTAGTGGAGCAGACTGAAGATTGAAGTCTTCTTGAGATAGTAAGGAAGCCAATTGGAAAGTTCAGATTTTGTTCCCTCGAGATGGTAGTGGAGTAGACTGAAGATTGAAGTCTTCCTGAGATAGTAAGGAAGCAAATTGAAAAGTTTAGATTTTGTTCCCTCGAGATAGTAGTGGAGCAGACTGAAGATTGAAGTCTTTCTGAGATTGTAAGGAAGAAAATTGGAAAGTTCAGATTTTGTTCCCTCGAGATAGAGTGGAACAGACTGAGGATTGAAGTATTCCTGAGATAGTAAGGAAGCAGACTGAAAACTTCAGATTTTGTCCCCTCGAGATAGTAGTGGGGCAGACTAAAGATTGTAGATCTTATCTCCCTAAGCGGTAGCGGAGCAAATCGAATTTGTTGAATCTTATCTTCCTGATGCAGCAAAGGAGCAGATTTTAGCCACTAGCCTTATCTTCATGATGTAGCAAGGGAGCAGACTGAAGACAGTAGATCTTATCTTCCTAAAGTTGCAGGAAGCAGATAAAAAATGTCAGCCTTGCCTCCTTGAAGTTACAGCAGAGCATACTGAAGATAGCAGATGTGGCATTCCTGAGATTACAGGAAGCAGATCAAAGATATTAGCCTGCCTCCCTGAGTTTGCAGCAGAACAGACTGAAGACAAAAATCTTATCTTCCTAAAGTTGCAGGAAGCAGATCACAGATATTAGCCTCCCTCCCTGATGTTGCAGCAGAGCAGACTGAAGACAGTAGATCTTATCTTCCTGAAGTTGTAGGAAGCAGATCGAAGATATTAGCTTGCCTCCCTGAGTTTGCAGCGAAGCAAACTAAAAATAGCAAATTGTCTTCCTGAATATTGCACTGAAGCAAGATCAAAGATACTAGTCTCACTTTCCTGAAGTTACAGTAGGATGAATTAAATCTACAAGAACAGGTCTTATCTCCCTAAAGTTGCAGTAGAATAAGATTAAAGCTACAAATTCAATCTCCTTGAAGTTGTAGTTGGGTTAGAGACTACTTGAAGAAGATGAGGATCAAGAAGTTAAGGCTCGGCAAGACCGGCAAAATTGGTCCTTTTATAGTCTTTACTCCATTCGTTACACGACAATGAGCAAAGAGGGGCAGCTATAATAAGCCAATTTAGCTCAGGCCCATACAAAAAATAATAAACCCAAAATAATAAAACAAAGTCCAAGTCCAGTTCAAAATATATCATTTGGCCTGATCGGAATGACCCATTAAAAGATTGAAGGTCCATCTACAAGCTTTACGTATATGGGAACACAATCTTCAAGGATATGCAATCTTAGAAATGATATGCAAATCTTAGATATGATATGCAATCCTAGAAGATATGGTATGCAATCTTAGATATGATATGCAAATCTTAGATATGATATGCAAATTTTAGATATGATATGCAATCCTAGAAGATATGGTATGCAATCTTAGATATGATATGCAAATCTTAGTTATGATATGAAATCTTAGAAGATATGGTGTGCAATCTTAGAAGATATAATTTTGTAATCTTATAGATTTAATTTGTCGATACCTTTTAATCTTAGCCATTGATGTAATTGAGCTATACTGTTGGATTTGGGGAGGCTCAACTATAAATAGAGGCCTCTCCCTTCATTGTAAAACACACTTGAGTTTTGAGTAATAAAAATTCTTGAGAGCATTCACTCAAATTTCTCTCTCTTTTGCGTTCTTATTTTCTGTGGCTTGTTCTTATTTTGTTCTTCGCTCATCTTCGTTTCTTTTTGAGTTGCTTCCGTTCGAGTTAGTTTTTGGTGGAGGAATTTCATCGAATCCTCATATTGATGGAGTTAGGTTGACTTATGCATTTTTTATCTTTTTTTATTTATCCATTTAATTGTTTAATCATTATTTATTCATTTATTTTAATTATTTTAAATTTATTTTAATTGCCACTTTTATCCAAAACTTTATTTATTAAAATAAGGCAATATTCGACATTTGGAGTTTTGATGAAATCGTGACCTAACTTACTGGGCTTTGATTTTTTCTCATTAAGTCTAAATGATCAAATACCTTTTTAGAATTAAAATATATGATTTTCAAATAAAAAAACCTATCTCGAATTTAAGATGTGGTGTTCTAACTCCTTTGGATGTGACGTTTTGTCATCTCGAGGCAAGGATTTCTAAAAGCAAAGGATATTCGGTGTTTGGAAAATTGAAAGATCGTGCTCTAACTTCATGAAGTTTCGATTTTTCTTTTAAAATCCAAATAATTGAATGTCCATTTAAAATTAAAGGACATAAGTTTTAAAAATCAAAAGGATCGTATTTTAAAATCTTTTCAAATTTTGACATTGGGACATTAATTAATCAATTAGGTACCAATTTTTGGTCGTTACTGAGGTGCTAATCCTTTCTCGTATGTGAATCGACTCCCGAGCCCATTTTCTCGAATTTTGTAGACCAAAATCATTATTTTAATAAATCAAAATGTTTTATTGAAATGATTAATCTCATGGTGACCCGATCACACCTCGAAAAAAGATTGGTGGCAACTCTATTTTCATTTTTAAAGTCCACCCTCATTTTTATAACAAAAACTTAAAAAATAGTTTCGACAATAAGATTATCAATTTGTCACAATTTATATTGACATTATTAGTACAATTAAAATGCATGTTAAAGTAAACCAGAAGTTTACTGATGCAAATACATTTACTACTTAGCGTGACCAATTAAATCATGCTGGATCATATATGATGCGAAAATTAATTGAGAATTCGTATGGACATTTATTAAAGGCCCAGAAGATTCTTTAATTTAAAGAATTCTCATTTGTTACTTGTTCTCAATGAAAATTGCTTATTAGAAGCTCACTAGCTAAAGTTGTGATTTAATGTCTTGCATTTTTGAAATGAATATAGGCTCATTCATCCACCATGTGGATGATTTTGATATCATATGATTTTTGTAAATGCATCTACAAAATAACCATGTATTTGTTGTCAACTTCCAACCTATTGTTTGCAAGATTTCTTGTTTAAATAATTAATTTCAAATCATGCAATTAGGATAATTCATCTTGATAATATTGATGAGTTTATATCTCAGTCTTTTATTAATTGAGTTTGAAAAAATTTTGTAAAAGGTTTTTATTTATGCGCATAATGGTTTAGAGAAATTATTGATTAAACGCATCTGATTAATATCTAAATCATTACTTATGAGAACTAAACTTCCTATTTCAACGTGAGATTATGTTAAGTTATGTGTTGTACGTATCAAGCCAATAAGTTATGAATAATTTCCATTACAATTGGTTTTTAGTCAAGAGCTAAATATATATCATCTTTGAATTTTATGTATGTATATGTTCCAATTGCTCCACCACATCGCACAAAGATGAGCGAATTCTCAAAGAAAGTTGGGAATATATATTAATTACAAGTCTCCTTATATTATTAGATGTTTTGATTGTATTGGAGATTCAATTATGACATGATTTGTGATTACTATTTTGATTTGATAGTTTTCCCGATGTTAGGGGGAAAGAAATAATAATTGAATGAAATCACTGCTTGTAATGAGTTATTATTATCTAGATCCTTATAGAGAGTAATTTGAACCAGAAGTTTAAAAGGATAACTTACTTTATTACAAGTTAACTTTCAGATGTATTCACAAACTTAATGAGAATAACCAAGTGTTATATACCATCTAATATTTTGAATCAAAGTCTCAATAGGATAATCAATTAGAATAAATGATAGATTAATCGGTTCCAAAGATGAAAATTCTTCTAGATGGTTATATAGTGGAAGCGGGTGCTCCAGAAGAGACCCAAGACTTAACTAATAAGTAAAACTCCAGAAGAGATTCAAGTACCTAAAATTGAAGGTTAAAACAATGACTCGATAAGTTATGTCAATTCAAGAAAATGTCGAAACGATAATAAAAGTGGTCGACAACGGTTTTGGATGTAATATTATTGTTGAAATAATGAAATAAAATGAGAATCTTGAATAAATCTATTGAGAAATATAGATATAGAATATATTGTTTAAAATAGAAAGACATAACTCAAGTACAATTAAATTCAAGGAGTTTTACCAGTAGTCCAAATACCTAAAGGTATAAAGCCAGTGATGGTACAAATGAAGTAGTTTTGCAAAAGCGGAATAAAAATATGAAGTTTTTCACTAAGCCCTGTCATTGATTATGAAAAGATATAATATTCTTTTTTGGTGGATGCAATAACCTTTAGATATATTATTAAACTGACAGTTCATAAAAGATTTAACTTGCGTCTAATGGTTGTTACAAACTTTTTATGAATGACTATATAGTAAAATTTTTATTAATATCCTTGAAGGGTTTAGAATGCCAGAAGCATATTGAAATTCTCGGGTGATTGTTCATTTATATGAATTGAAATAATTTGAACATATGTGGTAAATTTGACATAGTGAATAGTAGTTGAAGGAGGATTATAAAATGATCCAAAGTACTTATTTGTGTTTTTATAGATGAATCATAATTAAAGTTTGCTATGATTATTTTTGAAACTCTTGAAGAGATCAAAATATATTTTCTATAATTTTTCCCTTACTCATGACTTTCAAAAGAATGGTGATATAAATACTTAGCAAATACATTTAAATTGTCATTTGAAAAACTAGTATTCAAGATTGAATACATAAAATATGAGAAAGGATGTGATGTTTTTATAAGGGGGAGTAAATACGTGCTGTACTCTTTTTCCTTTAACCGGGTTGTCCCGTTGGGTTTTCCTGGTAAGATTTTTAACGAGGCAGCATATTATTAGTATTATAAATATGTGTACTCTTTTTCCTTCACTAGAAATTTTTTTCCCCATAAGGTTTTTATCTTAGTAAGGTTTTAACAAGACATATTATCCACCAATGGACATCCAAATGGGAGTATTATGAATATCTTATTAAGTGGATACCCATCAAGATCAAGATAAGTTTTGATGTACTTTAAATTCTAATAGTTATTAGAAGTAGATCTCTACTTCATTTATACTTCTTACACCTATAAATAGAGACTCTGGAGAAACATTGTAAATATTCCGATTGATTAATAAATACGCTCTCTTTTCTCTCCTATTCTTTTTGTTCTTTATTTTCTATCTTTTATTTTATAACATGTTTGATTTAATTATGAAATTTTTACTTTTTACTTTTTAATTAAGGTATAATGACACATTTAGCCTTTAATATTTACATCTTTTGTTAATTTGACCCTTATTCTTTCTTTAACTAAATTTCACAATTAACCTTTCAAAAAAGTCAATTCAAAAAAAGTCAAATAGCTTTTTAACGAAATATAGACTAAAATGTTATATTTTTAACAACATTGACGTGATGATTGCGTAACAATCCACGTGTACTTTATACTAACATTGTATTATTTGTCTTATATGTCATGCCAATAAATAATTCAATAATTATATAAAGTTTCAAAAGAAAGAATTCAAAATTATAAAATTTCATAAAAACTCAAAATATTAGCATGAAGAACAAGTAGATTACCATGTAATGCGACCATTTATAAAATTTAAAATTTTAGTCAATATTTTTAAAAAACCAACAATTCGACTTGATTCTCAAATTCAACTCTCTATAAAAGGTTAAGAGCAAAATTTAGTTTAAAAAAGAGTTAAATAGATTAAATATGTAACATTGAGGGGTTTTTTACATTAATAAGATGAAAAAAAATTAATTACAAAAATGAGATACCTTTCAAATTATTTACGAGAACGAGTTGTTTTGAACAGTAAATTTAGGTGTTGTCATATTGTCAAGTGACACCACCTTCAAAAGTGCACCCATCATTACCAAATGATTCCAACTAAAAAAAATTATTTTCTAATTGGTGTTTCCATCCTATACGACAACACTAAAAATTTCAATTTCCCCCTTATTTTCCCTTTTTGTTGACCGTATATTCTTGTATAAAAATATAGGTGTCACCATATAGGGTGGCAACTGGCAACACCACTTTCTTCCACTTGATTGCCTACTTGGGTAACAGGAAAGAAAAGTTGAATGGTGTCGCCAACTAGGAAGGTGATATTGAATTAGCATATTAACCCCTAATTCTCAATGATAAACCGTAAAAGTAACATATTTTAGGCCGACATTTAATATGCTTTTGGATGATTTAGCCCTTGATTTATGTAAAAAGGTACTCTTAATCCTTTCTATTCATGTTTTTACTCAGGAAAGCACCCGAGGACGAAAAGAACAAGAAACGGGCTTAAAATGGGCCAATTTGGGCCAAAGAGGAAATCGACACGGCCTGGACTTCAAGCCACACGACCGTGCCTCGACATTTAATTCAGACACGGCCATGCCACGATTTACATGGTCGTGCGCCAGTCGATAGAATCGAGACACGGCCTGAAGACGATTTACACGGGCGTGTACCATGGCCGTGTCCCTGCCGCAGAAAAGAACAATTCTACTCGGAATAGGATACTTTGAGGCAAAGAAACACATTCCAAAGCCTATTCAAACACCCGAGTAGGAATTATACTTGAATTAGGATACTTAGGGCCTAAGTAAGGCATCTCAAAGTCTATATAAACACCCAATGTAACACCCCAAACCCGGCCCATGCATTAAGCCCGGATTTCGGCATGCCACACAAATTAAACATACATTCAAATCATTTAACAATGTAGAAATCAAATTCCCAAATGATTAAGAGAGTGGCTTTATCAAAAAATCGAAGTTCATTAAAAACCATAATTAAAAACACAAGAGTTTATCATTTGATCTATAGAGTAGTAATTGATTAAAACTTTGGATTTATTTAGTTGAAATATTTCATCGAAAAGTTTTAAAAGACTTTCCTAAGTTTCAAGAACATTTAAGAAAAACATTTATTTTATACGAGAGTTATAGAAAAAATTTATAAAAACTAAAACAATCCAACTTAGGAAAACTAAAACATAATAAAATCCATCCACATAATAAAATCCATAATTAAAGAGGCCTTATTACATCGTCATAAAAATAGTACTTAATAAAATTTATTAAAGAAGTCTTAAAGTTTTATAAACCACCATTTGTAGTATAGCCTCCACACGAAGTCATCTCCAACCCAAGTCTCCATCAATTATTATTACCTGAGAGGGTTAAAAAAAAAATTGGGGTGAGTTACTTAGAACTCAGTGTGTAACTCACTTACCTTAGTCCATTGGCCCAAAACCATTTAAGCATTTATTTGGGCCTAAGCCCATTACAATTATAATAATTTAGCATGTATAAAATACAAGTGATATGCAATTCCCAAAACCAAACCTAAATTTCCATCCGCTACACACCACCGTACTAACCAAAGACACCTATGGGGAGCTTTAGTCACCCACCGCCAACACACGTAAGTAGGCATTAAGTCAGATTTCAAATTTCGTGGACAAGCCATCGGATTCACATAGTTTACATGGCATTTACCATTTTCGAATTGTGGAGAGCCACCAAAATTTTGTAGCAAAGCTACCAGAACTTCTCTTCGTCAAATAGCCCAACCCATGCAATCATGTATATAATATGCATAACAATCCATTCATATAATTATTCCAACATAAGGCCCATTATAAAAGTTATTACAATTTGGCCCATTTCACATTTTGGCCCACGAAATCTCATATCACATATGACCCATTTATCAATTATCATATATGGCCCAATTATCAAATATCACATATGGCCCATTTATCGATTATCACATATGGCACATTTATCAATTATCACATATGGCCCAAATTGTCCAATTATCAAATATCACATATGGCCCAATTATCAAATATCACATATGGCCCAATTATCAAATATCATATATGGCCCATTTATCACTTTTATTGAATTAGCCCGTTAAGGGCAAATTTCATAATTTTCATGATCTTAATACCAATTTCAAAACTTTTATCATTAAGGTGATAAATATGCTATTCTTCCCGATCTCACTAACTTGTGATTTCATCCACCGATTTATACGATATAGTCATCTAACTCATGAGATACGGTGTGAGATTACACACCTGATTACGGTGAGAACTACACTTTCCCGCTCGTCGGTATCTAAACACATATCACGATGGATTAGAACACTAATATTTAATATAAAACTATTCTAATGTTAAGCGATCTAAGTCTTACCCTCGGAATCTCGAACAACCACTATTTGCGATTTCTCTCCGATCAAAGGTTCAGAACCTCGAGTCTTAACACCTTAATTCGATTCGAACGATTTACGACGTTTACGAACACTTGAGTTTCGGCCCTCCACTAAGTTTCTATGTTAGAGAAAAGATTAGAATGAGATATGGTATGATGATGGTCTCAATCCAAAAAGGTCATCCCAAACTACGTATAGATTCGGCACAAAAGAAAGGGAAAATAACAATTCCAAAATATTGTACTAGGCATTTACCGGTTGATTAAAGTGTGAGTAGAAAGAAAAATGATTGAGAAGGAGATATGTAAGTTGTAGAAGATTCGGCTATGAAGGGAAATTGAAGGAGATGGTGCTTAGTAACATTTGGCCATGGTGAAAATAAAAGGGAGAAAAATGTTTAAGAGATTTTTGTAAGGAGAAAGAGATGAAGAAGGGTAAAGGAAAATAAGGTGTTTAAGTTTTGGTTCTTTTCAAGAATGGAAGATGAACAAAAAAATTAGTTTGAGGCTTGTGTGCATTCGGCAAAAAGAAAAGAAAAGAGAAAATGGCCTTCCAAGGTCTTGGTGATTTCGGCACTAGGGAGAAATGGTTTGAGAGAATAGGCAAAATAAAACCGAAATGGTCAAAATATGAAATGATTAAAGAAAAGCAAAGATATTACCTATTGCTCAAGGTGCATTTGGCTAAGGAGAGGAAATGGAGAGAAAAGTTTTGGAGAAAAGCACAAAAATGTCCAAATGCCAAAATGACCAACTAACACCTAAACCTTACCAAAGCCTTCAAAATTTCGGTCACCCCCTAGCCCCTAAAACCGTCCAAGTACATAGCCTCAAAGTCAAAGTTTGGCCACTCCAAACTTTCCAAAACATCTTCCTCGATATGTGCCTTGTGGTCCCCCTACATACCTTATCCAAATGATTCCTTTCCCTAAGTTAACACTTGCCTTTTTCCCATGGTCTTCTTGCCATAAAAATTTAATCCAACTCATCCTAATCCTTATCCATGACCGACACATGCTAAGAAAAAGCAAAAATAAAAGCTTTCAAATTGCATGCTAGGAGATTCGAACCTCTCTCCTCAAGCAACATACATGCACCAACACCACCTTGCTACTAGCTCATCTTATGCTAGTTTTTGACACTTAAATTTACTTAAACCTCAAAGTCACTTGATCCACTTCAAATAAATACCCTTACTAAAATTTATTCTAATTTCGAATAATTCTCAAGTCTTCTCAAGACTATACTAATCATGCAAAATTTAATTATACACAAGTTAAGCACCAAAACATGCGTCATATCAATACTCAAATTTTAGGATGTTACACCCAAGGGTGCAACTTAAGGGGGAGTTCTAGAAGCCGAAACGGGTCGGTTAGCTAGGCCAAGGAGCTGAGCTAGAAGGACCACATTTGTGGGAGTCACTCAAAGATAGCCAAGTGGTTCCATCTCAAGAAGCCAGAATTATACTCAAGACGGCAGATTTCTCCTTCAATTCCTCCAGGAGGTTTTAAGGATTTTCTATGTTTTGTTTTATCTTTTCTCTTGAGATGTTTTCTTTATTTGTTATGAACTAAACCATTCGGATACCCGAAGAGGATGAAACCTAGATGAACCTTGTTATTTATTTTTTGAATTATATGATAAATACTTAGTTTGTTCTTAATTATGTTGCTTAATCCAAATCTGATGTGCTTAGGTGGAAGAGGAATAGACCCTGACTAAGAGTAGATCTAGCATAATTAAGCGGAGTTGATCGAGCGCTTAGAGATAGGGTTACGAGATTTTGCCAGATTAGGGTGAAACCTAATATGGGAATCCATTGATCGATTTACTTCTATTCTAGGGGATTATTATAAGCGAACGAGATTTCCACTAATTAACCTAGGGTTAGACATTATTCGCCTCGAGAGAGGATTTAGTATAGGTTAGGGAGTCCTACGGATCAAACTGAGTAAAGAGATCATATGATTAAGTAATAAGTAACAAGTGAAGTCTAGGTGGATTCTTCCTGAGGGTATCACCGTAATCAATTGAGTTTCTTCGAGTTATTTCCCAATTTGTTCTTTTTGTCTTTGTCTTTAGCTTAGTAGTCGTTAAACTAGATAAAATCAACCAATCACTCCATATTTTAGGCTAAATAATAAAAAGAAAGTGAGTATTAGTACTTTTAGTTCCTTTGGGTTCGATAATCCGGTCTTGCCTAAGCTATACTACTGTTCGATAGGTACACTTGCCTTTAATCGTTGTCAGAGTTAGTTTCAAGGTTTGATCTCATTCATTACAAAATTTAAAGCTCTGATTTCAGCGATCAAGTTTTTGGCGCCGTTGTCGGGGAACTAAAATATTAAAAAAGCTCTATTTTTATTACTTTAGCCAATTTTTTTATTGCAATTTATTATTTTTTTTACTTTGCTAATTTTTTTTCTCTATTTTGCTTTTGGCAGAAAATTTTAGTTTATGGAAAAGATGGCACTGAATAATTATCAGTGGCAAGTCATGAGGACAATTCCTACTAAAATAGCTAGTGTCTTCAACCTCGACGTGGTCACCAGATTATCTAATCAGTTAGAGATGATGAATAAAAGGATTGATGATTGGTATAGTCCCTCGCAGGTACACCCAAAATACAATATGATTCGAATCTAGGAGGCGTGGCGAATCCTGAGTACCCACCCTACGGATATGGCATAGAAAACGAGCAAGCTCACTATACAGGTAACTATTCTAGATATCAAAATAATTTTTATAGTGACACTTATAATGCAGGTTGGAAGTATCATCCCAATTTCTCCTAGGATGATCAAAATAGCCAAAGATCGGACCTTCCTCCAGATTTTCAACAACCACCTCACCAACAAGAAGAGGAGCCGAATCTTGAAGAGATACTAACAAAATTCATGGCAAACACAAAAAATCATTTCCAATAAACTGAGAAAACACTTAAAAGCAACGAGAACTGATTCGGAGAACTTACTAAATCAGTCAAGGCGCCACTAATGCAGTCGAACAACTCACAAAGCTAATGTCAGAACGACCGCAAGGACGTCTACCAAGTAACACTGAGATTAAACCGAAGGAGCAAATTCAAGCCATCTCAGCCCATGCCAGTAAGGGGTTAGATGAACCTAATCTAATACAAAAAGCCAAGGTAGACGAAGGTAAGGTAGAGGTAACACAAGAAAAGTTGAAACCGGTAATCAAGGAGTACCAATCTCGCATACCTTATCCCGAAGCAATGAAAAGAGACGATTCAGAGGAACAGTTCGGTAAGTTTCTTAAACTCTTAAAGAAATTACATATTAACTTACCTCATCTTGAAGCTCTTTTTCAGATACCAGACTCGAGGAAATTTTTAAGATAGTTCTTGACCAACAAACACAAATTAGACGAAGAGCACCACGTGGAGCTAAACGCAATGTGCTCAGCAATTCTACAAAATAAACTGCCACGAAAATTAAAAGATCCAGGGAGTTTTACAATTCCATGTTTAATTGGTAGTTTATCTATTGATAATGCATTAGCAGATTTAGGGGCAAGCATCAATGTTATGCCTTACAAAATGTTTAAACAACTAGGTCTAGGGAAACCCAGACAAACTAGGATGAGCATTCAATTAACTGATAAAACTATAAGAATTCCTAGGGGTATAATAGAAGACATTCTAGCAAAATCGATAAATTAGTTTTTCCAGTAGATTTTGTTGTTTTAGACATGGATGAGGACAATACGATCCCCTTAATTTTAGGAAGACCCTTTTTAGCAACTACCAGAGCTAAAATTGATATCTATGTAGGAGAACTCATACTTCGTGTATGTGATAAGATAGTCACTCTTCAAGCTCTTAACTCGGCCAGAACATCAAGTGATAAAGGTGAGAAAGTAAATTCAGTTGATAACCAACTTGTTCAACCTTCATTATAGGAAACACCACAAGGCTACAAACCTGAGCCGGATCATAGACCTTATGCCAGTAAAAAAGAATTACATGAGGAACCAGAACCACACGAAGTCAACCTGAAGGAAACCTCAGACGAGCCGATAGGAATAATAAATCGCATAAAAATAGAGGATCAGATATTGTTGAATAAGGAAGACCCTCGAATCACCAATTCAGACCTCAAGACAAACAAAGAAATCACTTTTGAGGTACTTAATGTCTTCCTATACGGCACAATCAAGGTAAGCAATCCCAAATTCAACACTTTTGAGGTAAACACTACTTGACTTAAACTTTATATCCATAACCGAGTTGATTGCATGAAAAGGATTTCCACCTCCTTAAACCACCGTGATTACGCAAATAACAGGTAAGTTTAGCTCAAGACTATAAATGAGCACTTCTCGGGAGGCAACCCGGGCACTAACCCCATTTTTATTTTTATTTTTATTTTTATTTTTATTTTTATTTTCCCTTTTTAAGCATTCAAATAAACCAAAAGTGCAGATTTCCAGACCACACGGCCTTGCACACGGCCGTGGCCGTGACCGTGCGGGCACCACGGCTAGGCACATGGGCGTGGACCGTATCTCTATTATTTTTATTCCTATTTTTATTTTGACTTTCTTTATTATTCTTTGTGCTATTTAGATTTAGTTTAGGATACAATAAAATCAGATCGGCTACTTTGAGGATTCAATTTCAAACGATTCGAGACGCTTCGCCACGTTCACCTCCAATCCTATCCGATTTCTTTTCAAAGACTTCATCCATAATTCAGGAAGTTTCACTTCTCTCCCTATCTTATGACTTTTTTATTATCTTGCTTTGAACATTGAGGACAATGTACAACTTAAGTGTGGGGTTAACTAAAGCATTATTCAAAAATCCCGAATTTTAAATCTTATTTTAAGTATTTTTCTCATATTACTAATTAGGATGAAGTTTCTAATGATTTATGATTTTTATTGATATGTTTTGGATTAGGTCATTGATAATTGTGCATTGATTATTTAAACTTTAAGATACTAGAGAATCAAACATGATAAATCTATTTTTCAAGAATAAAAAAATTTCTAGATTGTTGAACTGAATTTGAATATTACCTTGAAGTTTGAAATTTACAGGGATTAATGTCAAATACCCATAATTTTTGTGAGATTTTGAGCCTTACAGAACATATATCCTTTTTCATGCTACTTTATTAATTATGAGTGTGTCAACTTTGAACTGTTGTTCTAGAACTTGCCTCGATTATACATGTTAAGACCACATCTATGATTTGATATACCTAGATGATAAAGGCACCTAGGTTTTAACCCATTCACACCACTAAAAGCCTACCCATATAATTAACCCCTAGTGAACCCTTTTTAATCCTAACAACCCTTTTTATTGATTTACCCGCTAATATTAACCCGAAAACCCTTTGAATTTATTATCACCATACTTTTGACCACCCTTCTATCAAGAATTGATTTGATCAGTTGCCTAATTAGTTTATTTCAGTTGATAAAGTTCTTTCTTTAGTATGTAGTTTGTTCAGGAAAAAAAATCAAAAATCAAAGTATACTCAGTATTTGTAAGCTTGTACATTTAAATTTCAATTCTTAAAGAAAAAAAAAGCTCGTAGTATTATTAGTTTCAAAGTTTCAATTGATGTAATCATTTATTTTCTAGTTTATTATTTTTAGTTAGGTGATTTGTCAAAATCGATCTCAATTCTAACCCTTCTAATTCAGCCTTTATCCACACCTTTTAACCTAAGCCCCGTTACAACCCTATTAAAGACCTTTTGATTTGTGTATCATCTCATATTACAGTGGTGGATATTTGATTTTTAGGCAAGCCTATGGGATTAACTTTTCAGGTTCAACTGTTGAGTACTTAATTGTGAACCTTAAACACTTTGAGTGCTTTGAGTGAATCCTTAGTGAGGATGTCAATCCTTGTTGGTTTCAAATTAAAGGTAATCATTTAGATAAGACGAGACACCTATGTTTTCGTACTACAAAATTTATGACTTATATTGTTTGAATCTTTAGGAGTCTTTGAGTTAAATTATCCATGTATAAATTGTCAATGAATTATGATGAGGCATTGTCGATAGAAATTGTGAATTATGGGAAGTTCGTTTTAATTGTGAATTGAGAATTTTGCTTGAGGACAAGCAAAAGCTTAAGTGTGGGGGTATTTGATAAACCGTAAAAGTAATATATTTTAGGCCCACATTTAGTATGCTTTTGGATGATTTAGCCCTTGATTTATGTAAAAAGGTACTCTTAATCCTTTCTATTCATGTTTTTACTCAGAAAAGCACCCGAGGACGAAAAGAACAAGAAATGGGCTTAAAACGGGCTAATTTGGGCTAAAGAGGAAATCGACACGGCCTAGACTTCAAGCCACACGACCGTGCCTCGACAATTAATTAAGACACGCCATGCCATAATTTACATGGCCGTGCCCCCATCGACAGAATCGAGACACGGCCTGAAGACGATTTACACGGGCGTGTACCATGGCTGTGTCCCTACCGCAAAAAAGAGCAATTCTACTCGAAATAGGATACTTTGAGGTAAAGAAACACATTCCAAAGCCTATTCAAACACCCGAGTAGGAGTTATACTTGAATTAGGATACTTAGGGGCCAAGTAAGGCATCTTAAAGTCTATATAAACACCCAAGGGTGCAACTTAAGAGGGAGTTCGACAGAAGCCGAAACGGGCAGTTAGCTAGGCCAAGGAGCTGAGCCAGAAGGATCACATTTGTGGGAGTCACTCGAAGATAGCCAAGTGGATCCATCTCAAGAAGCCGGAATTACACTCAAGACGGCGGATTTCTCCTTCAATTCCTCCAAGGGGTTTTAGGGATTTTCTATGTTCTGTTTTATCTTTTCTCTTGAGATGTTTTCTTTATTTGTTATAAACTAAACCATTCGGATATCCGAAGGGAATGAAACCTAGATGAACCTTGTTATTTATTTTCTGAATTATATGATAAATACTTAGTTTGTTCTTAATTATGTTGCTTAATCCAAATATAATGTGCTTAGGTGGAGGAGGAATAGACCCCGCCTAAGAGTAGATCTAGCATAATTAAGCGGAGTTGATCGAGCGCCTAGAGATAGGGTTACGAGATTTTGCAAGATTAGGGTGAAACCTAATATGGGAATCTATTGATCGATTTACTGCTATTCTAGGGGGTTATTATAAGCGAACGAGAGTTCCACTAATTAACCTAGGGTTAGACGTTATTCGCCTCGAGAGAGGGTTTAATATAGGTTAGGGAGTCCTACGGATCAAGCTGAGTAAAGAGATCATATGATTCAGTAATAAGTAACAAGTGAAGTCTAGGTGGATTCTTCTTGAGGGTATCATCGTAATCAATTGAGTTTCTTCGAGTTATTTCCCAATTTGTTCTTTTTGTCTTTGTCTTTAGCTTAGTAGTCGTTAAACTAGATAAAATCAACCAATCATTCCATATTTTAGGCTAAATAATAAAAAGAAAGTGAGTATTAGTACTTTTAGTTCCTTTGGGTTCGATAATCCGGTCTTGCCTACTGTTCGATAGGTACACTTGCCTTTAATTGTTGTCAAAGTTAGTTTCAAGGTTCAATCTCATTCATTATAAATTTAAAGCTCTGATTTCAGTGATCACTCAACAAGAAAAAAAACAAAACTCCAATTTTTTTTATTTTTGAAAAAATTGAGTTGTTCAAGTTAAACGGGAGAAAATCTTAAGTTTTAAACAGTTGCAAAAGTCTCAAACTTGGATCTCTATAGCAATTAGAAATCACGATTAAATATCAAGAATAATTATTTTTCATTTTAGAAATCAAGTTTAAGTTGTTAAGGTTAGTTTGTAATTATCTTTTATGTTATTTCATTTTATTTTACTATTATGTAAAATTATGTGACTATATAGTGATAATAATTTCTAGTATGACATGCAAATTATTTTGTTTGATAAAATTATATGACTATATGTGACTATTCTACAAACTTCCAGTTTCGTCAAATCCATGCATATATAAGGAGATGCAACTTGTAAAGGATGATGACATGGAGACTATGATCGCGCTATATTGTTCACCTGGTAATGTTGAACCAGATGAGTTTTTCGTTGAGTTAGAGGATGTTGAGCCAATACAAAATGTCACTCTCTTAAATCAACAATATGTAATTTATGACCCGTATATAGAGGTTCCAAAAGCGTATGTGAATAGGCGATCTTTTGTACACAAGTTTGACTGTGATCTGAATGTTGGGTGGGCAGAATTGTGCGATTATGGAGAAACATTGACATCGGGTGGGGCAATCCATACAACGCTCTTATTTTGTATAATAACCCTAATTCAATCCTCGCTATAGATACATCTATTAGTGATTTGTACTAATGTATGTAGTGAATAAAGACTCGATAATGATGATGGTTTCAGTCATTGAGGGGAGTAATTTGGTCCCCGATCTCAATAAGGTTCTAGATGATATTGACGATGAAAGCGCTGGCGATGATGATAATGTAGACACCCCTTCGCTCGGGAATTTGACTCATGTATTATTATATAGAATGATCTTTCAGTTGACATGTTGAGTGTAGATCCCAATGTTGTGCATGCATCTGAGTTTCCAAAATACCTGGATAGTTGGTGCTAAATTCTGAATCATAAGAGTTGGTTATAGTTTAACAATTCCTAAACAAAGAGGTATGTGTAGCTGCCATTAAGAAGTATAGCATGAAAGTGTTGGTGGACTACAAAGTCGATGTATCTAAACTAGCATTATATATTGAGGAGTTGACCTATCGTCAAATGTAGTAGTCAATTTGGGTCAATTTCACATTTAATGAACTTGTTTTCTATGTAATTTAGGATTTTATATTTCATTTTGGTAATTAGACCTTAGGATTAAATATTAATAAAAATAAGCATTTTTAACACATTATATAAGTGTTGTGACCCAATAGGCTGACATGGGCCTTAGGTTGATCTAATATGTTCAATTGAGTGTGTAGGATAAAGATATAAAGGCCTAATTAACATGGAAGCAAAATACGAGTGATGCACAAGCTTCCTGAGACATCAAAGCACCAAATGAAAGACAAAAGGTAGAAATTGGTGTCGTGTCGTACCACAAAAGGGGTGTGGCGCGACACAGGTCAACTTCCTGCCCAAGTAATTTGGGGTTATTTTTGTCATCACAATCAACTTTATACGAAGACCTAGGACATGTCGAAGACCTAATTTGGGCTACCAACACTTCTATAAATAAGACATTAAGGGTTTGATGTAACTAAGTTATCCTAGACACCTTTAAAAACCCTATTAGTTTAAGAGTAGGATTAGATTATTTTTCTTTTGATTTTTCTTAACTCTTTTGTTCTCCTATTGAAATTAGTTTTGATTCAAAAGTTTATCTATTAAATTAAAGTATTTCATTTTATTTTCTTTTACGTTCGATTTAATTTTTCATTCCAATTAAGCAATTTGCTACTCCACTCACCATTCGATACTTAGTCCATGACTATTCAAATATTTTCTAACATGAGTAGCTAAATCCTTTAGGGGAGATTAATGAGTGAATGAGGATATGATTAATGGATGATTTAAGGTTTTTCGAGAGGGATTAGTTGTTATGAATTATGTGTGCTTAAACCATTAGGATCAATTACGAAGATGATGTGCTAGTGGTGCATGGAGTATCAGCAGTTAAAAGGATTTATCTATGGATCACAAATAAGGATCCAGTCGTTAAAAATCTCCAGGGGATGCTTTAGGAGCCTTATATACTAGAGGGCATTCGAAAATGCATCGAATCAACCATAAAGGAAGGAGGGGTCAGTTAGATCCCAATGATAGAAATAGTTGCAAAAAAAAAGAGAAACCTCGGGTGACAGATATGTTTATCAAGACTATTCCTCTTTAAGGGGAATTATATTGCAAAGTACCCAAAAAAGAGCTAGTTCTGTAAGGATTCATCACATAAGAGGAATCGTAAACTCAACATTGATTCTGTTTATAGTCCGTTGGACACATTAGGCCCAAGCGGACCCTAGTAGATGGATGTGTTACGCATATAAGCATGGTATCGCATTTAGGGTGGATTCCACAAGAGTGATTCCAATCCCTACTCGTCTCAGGAGGGACTTGGTTTGCCATAGTAATGGGGTACCTCAATAAGTTATCTTATAGTTGGAATGTTAGTAAGTTCATTAGGCTTATGGCAAGGAGAAGAGCCTGCCTTGGACCAAATAGGGTTGAAATGGGCGTCCAAGGGTAAATGTAAAATGACTAGTAGAAGGGTTGACTGAGGGATTACTTTGTAATAACACATAAAAAGAAAGAATACAAGTGAAGGAAAGAAAGAATCCACGAGAATGGTGAGTCATTTGAGGAACCGCCAAGACTAGTCAAAAGTTGTTAGGAATCAAGATGAATAGTTACAGGAAGCTAATCGTTAAAAGAAAAGTGGGAATCCACTACGGGTAGTCAAATGGACGTAAGATGTCCATGTAGTGATCACTTGACGATTACTCCACCATTAAGGATAGGCGAGTGATAAAAGAGGAGTAATGCATTTAGTTCCTTTCAAATTGACACCATTGCAAATAGGGACCCAACCAAATAATGGTAGATCGAGGAGTGATAACTTGTGGTGTCATGCACATAGAAGGAGGAAACCTTTATATACTACGCCTAGGGGTCGAATGAGTTGTAACTAGATAGTTCCCTTAGTATCCAAAGTTGAAATAGTGAACTTTTATTTTATTTTAATCTAATGTCTCTGTTGTGAATTTTTTTATATAAATAGCTAATATAGTTTAATTGTATCTTGCGAGTTTCTGAGTATGTTAAATGACTCGATTTAGTTGTGGCACCCCTTACCTAGACTCAATGATCGGGTAAGGTGAGGGCATTACAGAGAGGTGTGGAGTACTAGGATGTAGAGCTAAACAATTCATTTATCATTGATGATCCTAGTTGCTGATAATGAGAATTGAAATCAGGCTTCTCCGGACAATAGGAATAGCTTTGGATTCACGACGTAAAACTTTCATTGCACAACTACAAATGATAAGAACTAGTTTTGGATATTGATGTATCGAAAACTCATACACAAGTTGCAATTGTGTTTGGGTTCGAATCGGGTACTCATTATCGTCTACAAGTTCTCCGATAGTTGTAGGTTCGAGCACAGGAGTAGGAGGCAGATGTCTTTGTGATGTGTCTCTAACTAACTATGATCACAATAAAGGCAAGCACACCTATCGTTTAATAGTATAGTTATGGTAAGACCGAAAATATCATATCCATAAGGACCAAGAGTACTAGTAATTACTATCTTCTTATTATCTAGCCTAAAATTTGGAGTGATTTCTTTTAAACTAAAACTAATTAAAAGCACAACAGCGAATGAATTGGGAAACTACTTTTAGACAACTATATGAGAGAGGCAATACCCAAGGAAGAATCCACCTAGACTTCACTTATTACTTTTGATTCATACGATTTATCCACTTGACTTAATCCGTAGAAATCCCTAAATTATGTTAATATCTCTTTCGAGACTAAGAACAACTGACTCTAGGTTGATTAATTGAAATTTCTTTTTAATTAAAACCCCTATTGTCGCATTAACTCGATCTATGGATTCCCTTATTAGATTTGACTCTAATCTGGCAGATTTACGTCGTCCTATATCTAGGATTACATTCAACTTCGCTTAATTGTGTTGATCTACTCTTAAACAGGGACTTTTGCTTCTGTAAATAAGCACATCCGACTTGAATCAATAACCTGAATTATTAAAACAAGAATAAGAACTCACAATTAAGAATAAGAACAAGTATTTTTCTTATAAGTCAAATAGTAATAAGATCCATCTTGGGTTTCATCCCCTCAGGTATCTAAGGGATTTCGTTCATATGATAGAGAGAAACATCTTAAAATAAGGAAAACTACAAAACATAAGAAAACCCAAAAACTTCAAGAGAAATTGATAGGAGATCTTCAGTCTTAATGGAGATCCTTCTTCCAAGCTGTTCCTGATGGCTGTCTTCGAGTATTTTCTGCTTTCTACTCTGTGTATCCTTTTAGGCCCTCCCCTAGGGTGTCTATATAGGCTTTGGAACACCTTTCTTGGCCCACAAGTGGTCTTTTTCGAATAGAATTAAACTTGGGTCCGGCAGGGACACGCCCGTGTGACACGCCTGTGTACGATAGCTTAGGCCGTGTTCAATTCTGCTCGTAACACACGGCCGTGTAGTCTACCGGTGTTCGATTCTGCTTGTAACACACGGCTGTGTAGTCTGTCCGTGTACGATAGCTTAGGCCATGTTGATTTCTGAGGTAGGCCTATTTTGTCCCTTTTTGGCCCATTTCTCGTTCTTCTCGACTCCCTAAGCTCTTCTGGGTGTAAAACATGAAATTAAAGGATTAAGAGCATCGAATTCATCAAATCTAATGAAAATTCATCCAAAAATAAGCCAAGTATGGGGTCAAAATATGTATAAATTATGGTTTATCACTTTGGTAAGGATGGGAATGACTTGATACACTTTGCAGATGTCCCCATCGATGCATGTGTTTAGGGACTACCATCCACTGTCCACCAAACAAATACGACAACCTATTTGTCATATGTCATCATTGGTAGTGGACTAATGACATCAAATCCCCCATACAATCTTCCATTGGAAGCCTCCTATTCATCCGGTTGTTCCACATTATGAGCCATTGTTAATGCTCCAATGCTAAATTCTTTACATCTTTTGCCCTCTTATTAATGCTGTGGACATTGTTGAAATTGAATGAAACATTCGAAACATCTTGCTTACTCCTTAATTGTCACAACACCAGGTCTTGTTGTACCACTCAATGGTTGAAAAATTTATGATGTGTGTTACTGCACCACATGTATGAATGGTGGTAAGCAGACCGAGGAATTACACTCGCAATATTCGGAGCAACATATGACATCCACATGAATTGTACAACTAATAACATGATTAAAATAATTACATGACATGAATATAAAACTAAGCCGAAAAAGTTTACCTCCTGTTCTGTGTATGCCTCAATAATTTGTCTATACATAATAAGTGCTTCCGCCTTCCCAATCTTCAGAGAAGTACACCATTGGAAAAAAAAAAACAAAATTTTTAGATATCCTTTTCATGAAAAATAATTCTTAATCGATGTTTTAAATTTTTTTTACCTATTTACAACTGTGAAAACAATGTGTTGTTGACTTAGTGATGCCAAAAATGACATCCTGTGTAGTGCCCAAGACTACAACAGCAGTAGGAAACTGTCTATATCTTGTGTATTGTGTTTTGTTGCTTGATAAAGCTCACAGTATAATGTAGCTAATACCGTTGAACCCCAACTGGACGAACCGACAACTTGAATATTTGCCAATAGAGGCAAGTACATCAAGTGGACTCTATTATTAGATGGGTTTGGCATGGGTACCCCCTATTAGCTCCAATATAAACACCTGAGCAACGCATTTCTTCTCCGACTTAGAGGCATAATCCGATAAAGTTTAAAAAATTTTGCTTGAGCCAACAAAATTTTAAATTGCTAAATCTAGTAACATCATCAGCCGATAATCATCCAACGAATTGATAGCAAAGCAACACAACATCGGTCACTTTACTTGAACCCATGATCGCAATTCCATCAATTGGGAGCTCAAGTTGCAATGGAACATCTTCTAAAGTGATAGTGCACTCCCCACACTACAAATAAAATATGCGGGTCTCCGACAGTCACCTTTCAACCAAGGTCGATATTAAGTCAAGCCTAAACTCAAATCTCCTAATTAATACTACCATTCAAACTCTCGTGACATTCAAATATGGGAAAATATGGTCATCAAAGTAGTATGATCGATTGCTCTTATCAATGAAACCATTTCAATATATATACAAACAAAATTGAATAAACATATCATATTAAAACAATATAACACTTCCAAACATTCTAGTAAATAATTTATTCCACCCCATTTTCGTAAATAAATTTTTTATAGATTTTAGATTAATAACCCTAAATAATAACATCATTCTCATAAATAATTCTTAACTCAACGTATTTTCGTAAGTAAATAATTTTATCTCAACCTATTTTCAGTAAATAATTTTTTTCATATTTTTAAAAAAATATCCACGTAATAATATTAATCAACCAACTAAAAAAATACAAAATAAATTATCTTAACTCAGAATGTTTGCAACTGGAAATTTCTCTTGTACACAAATAAATATTAATAAAATAAGCATCTTTATTAAAAATTATAATCATAACTAATCTATTAAAATATAAATTACAAACACAAAAATAATAATAACAAAAACTTCAATCACACACAACTGCCTATCTGTTTCACAGGCTGACTTTCAAAGCGAAAACACCATTAATGAAATATAATTATAAGTATCTTTATAAATTACAAACATAAAAGTTAAAAAAAGCCAAAAACTTTAAACATACATACTAGAAACAGTTTCTCAAACAGTCCCAAAACCCCAACAAATAAAATATGAACATATAAATATATAATATATAAATTATTAAAAAAAAAAAAAACCTTACTTGTTTCACAAGATGCCCCGAACTCCAACTTGTGAGAAATTTTTTTTATTGTTGCTCAAGGTGAAAATATGTGTGGGAGGAGGGGATGGGATTAATGTGTAAATATAGATTTGGGGGAAATTAGAAAAAAAAAAAAAAAAGAAAGGAAAAGAGATACAATGTAATCGGGGAGGAGTTCTATAATTGATTGGTCACATCAATTGCAAAGAGTTAAATTAGTATTGTTTGACATTCTGTTATTGATGTGATCAATCGATTATAATAATTTTTTCTAATACATTATATTTTTTAAAATTTTAAATTAGTATTACGACTTAATTGACACAAATATATCATATTTATTTCTTTTGTATTTATTAAAATTATCAATATTTCTTCAATAAAAATTTTGGTTACAACAGTTGCTTTCCCAATACATTCCACCCTATTTTCATAATTATTTTTTAAATCTAGAAATAAATAATTAAATAACAAAATATAAATATAAAATTACAAATTAATATGGACGGTAACGAAGTAGTTACAAATAAAACAGATTGAATTATTATATAGGACTGAATCATCGTGAACTTAATTTTCGAAAGTGAAAATTATTGTATAGGACTGATTGGGATAAAACGAGATAGAATAAGATTATTTTACCAACCCCAGGCTTGGTTTTTGCAGCCTTGCTTGCAAGTTGCGACACAGTTCGCTTGAAAATGGGATAGTAGATATGTTAATCAAGGCTTTGGAAAATTAAACCATAAGTTCCCTTGAAATAGGGGTGAGGGAACTGTTTACAAAGGAGGAAATGTCAAATGGGACAATATATACTCTTAGGACAAATTAAGAAAGAAAGAAAGAAATCTAAATCATCATACGTGAATTGGAGTGTGGTTCTAAATATTAGTGGACGAAGTTGCTTAATTCGCCATCAGGAGGCCTTGTCTTGACTGAAATCTATACACTATTATCATGTTATCAGTGAGTTGGATTGTATGTCGGTAGTGTATTTGTTGAATCAATTTAGTGTTGACTTGGAGTTCAACCGTTTAATTTCGATCTATTTAATGCTGCTAGAAAGTATATTTGAGAGAATTCTTAAAAATGAATGTGATATTTCTTTTCTATTTCTCTATTTGAATCTATTTTGAAAACCCTACCTCATTCATTCGTTCATTTTCTTTTATAGAGAGTTCAACCAACTTCTCTTTCAACAAACTCATAACAGCCTAACCGACTGAAACAATTCTTTGACTAACTCTATTGACTAAGGTAAGTGATATTCTATCATGCACCCAGCTTCACTACTTGTGAGACACACAAAAGGTTTCGAAACTGAGTAAAAATCATTGCAGACAAAGGTTTCGTAAATATATCAACGACCTGATCACACGCAGGAACTTCTCCTGCCAAAAGAGACCCATCGGCAACCTTTTCACGGACAAAAAACAAATCTAGTTCGACATGTTTGAACTTGGAGTGTAAGACAGGATTTGCCGCAACTGCCACCGCACTTGAACTATCACACCAGAGAGCAAGAGTATCATTAGACACAACTCGCAATTCTTGAAGTAACGAAAGTAACCACGTCATCTCACTCATTGCCACAACAAGACTCCTATATTCAGCTTCAGCCGTGGACCGAGAAACTACTTGCTGCTTCTTAGACCCCCATGAGACTAGGGTCTGTCCGAAGTAGACACAGTAACCGGAGGTAGAACGCCAGTCGTCAAAGTCAAGTCCCCAGTTCGCATCGGCATAACCAACCAAAGACAAACGACTAGAGGAACGAAAGACTAAGCCAAAATCCAGAGTGCCAGACAAATACCACAATATTCGCTTTAGAGCCACCATATGAATTGTGGTAGGACGATGCATGAACTGACAGATTTTATTAACAGCATACGCAATGTCCGGCCTAGTCAGAACAATGTACTGAAGAGCACCAACAAGGCTCCTGTACTCAGTTGGATCTTCTAGAGGTTTACCATCAGATTTAGACATGGTTGATAAACTGACCATCGGAGTATGAACTCCCTTTGCATTGGCATCGAGCACAGTCTAAGTATTTCACGAATATACTTCTGTTGGCATAAATGAAGACAGTCTGTTGCACGAGTGACCTCGAGCCCAAGAAAGTAATGGAGATCACCCAAATCCTTAATCGAAAACTCACTACTCAGCAACCGAACAAACCAGTCTATAGACGTGGACAAGTTGCCAATGACTATAATGTCATCTACATAAACGAGAACATAGGGAGTGGAGTCATCTATTATTCGCACAAACAACGACGAAACAGACTTGGAAATTGTAAGTCCCAATGAGATGAAAAATTGTCTGAGCTTCTCAAACCAGGCGTAAGGGGCTTGTCTAAGACCATACAAGGCTTTCTTCAGACGACACACAAGAGGTCGACCATCAGAGCCACACTGCTCATAACCAGGAGGCTGATGCATAAAAACTTCGGTGTTAAGCTCACCATTTAAAAAGGCGTTGTTGATGTCGACTTGCCTCAACTACCACCCTCTTGAGATAGCAATGGTCAAAACAACACGCACAGTAGCAGGTTTTACCACAGGACTAAACGTTTCTTTAAAATCACACTCAGGAACTTGAGAGCAACCTTTGGCTGCTAGACGAGCTTTTCGACGAGCCACAGTACCATCCGAATTTCTTTTAATCTTGAATAGCTATTTACACCCGATAACCTTGGGATTTTGTGGTCGCTGAACAAGCTTCCAAGTAGAATTTCGAATAAACGCATCATATTCTACCTGAGTTGCAGCCCGCCACTCAGAGGAATTCAAGGCTTCTTCTATTGTAGAAGGTTCAACAGCCTCGACAGACAAAACTTTCGATTTGAAAATTCCAGCCTTCGACCTAGTTACCATTGGGTGGATATTAACCTAAGGTAAAGGCAGTGTTGAGTGTTACAAGAGGAACCAAGGCCTCCGTCAGATGGAATATCAGGCTGAGGGTCAGGTTGAAAGGAGCAATGAGAGTCGCGACCAGTTCCAACATCAGGTTGAGCAGGAACAGGAGAAGGCGAGAATGAACAAGTACCTTGTTGAGAGCATACAGGAGAAGAAACAGCAACCAGGGGCTCTGTAGAACCAGACACACCAGATCGTACCACAGGAATGAATGTCAAAACAGGCTGACTTGCAATCGGTAATGACGGCTCCGATATTGAGAGAAATTTATTCTCATCAAACACCATATGACGCGAAACAATAATCCTGCCAGTTGGTAAAAGACACAAATACCCCTTATGTTGAGAACTGTATCCTAAGAAAATGGAAGGTTGAGACCGAAAATCCAGCTTGTGGGTCAAAAACGACCGTAGATATGGATAGCAACAATAGCCAAATACACGCAGATGATCATAAGTCGAATCGTTCCCATAAAGAGTTTTAAACGGACAGGAGTAGGAAGATGATTTATGAGATGTACTGCACAACAAAAAGCATATCCCCAAAACTGCATGGGAAGACTTGCTTGAGCCAACATCGTGATGCCCATGTCAACAATATGACGATGCTTCCGTTCGGCAACACCATTCTGCTCAGACGTATGAGGACACGTTAAGCGATGAATAATCCCCTGAGATGCCAAAAGAGGTGTAAACGCTCTATATTCGCCGCCCCAATCACTTTGAAACTATTTGATGTTCTTCCCAAACTGAGTTTTGACTAATTATTGAAACTGAACAAAACACTGCACAGCCTCAGACTTCTGTTGGAGAAGATAAACCCACGTAAATCGAGTACACATATCAACAAAGGAAATATAGTACCAATTATTCCCGCAAGAAATAGAAGCCGGACCCCAAAGATCAGAGACAACTAAATCAAATGGGCTTGTGTATTCAATAGTGGACGTAGGAAACGGGAGTTTATGAGCTTTCCCTTTTTGACAGGCAGAACATATACTAGCAATACATGTATCAGATTGAACGACACATTACACTTATTTAAAACACTTTTGACAATAGTAATAGGAGGATGGCCAAGCCTAATATGCCACAACTTCAACACATTACAATTATCAGTTTTATTTTGGTGTAAAGTAGAAGGAAAAATCGGAGCTTCAATAGTCTGAGCGGACAGAGTCGGTAGAGAGAATTGGTACAGCCCATCATGTATGTGGCCCTTCAGCAGTGTTTCCCGGGTCATTAAGTCCTTAATAACACAATACGTGGGGTGAAATTCAAAAAACACACCATTATCGTTAGCAAACTGTGAGACAGATAACAAATTTTTTAGAAATCGGGCACACATAAAACATCTGACAAACGAAGTAATTTGGAACGTGTAGGTAAAATGCCATGACCAACAGAAGAGATCGGGGCAAGTGTCCCGTCACCCATCAAAAGAGAGGACTTACCTAGATACGGAGTTGTGTGCTGTAGTGCCGACTCATCGCGACAAACGTGATTGCTTACGCCCTAATCAGGGTACCACGATACCGAGCCCACTGGCATGGGTATATACGAATCATTGCCACCATCATTCGAATCATACTGAGACGTATTAACATGCGAGGCTGACGAATTAGAGTAACCAAATAAATCACCAACACGAGGGAGCCCGATACATGGATCAGAACCGAAATAAACATGGGCTCGCGGCTTAGTCCGCCAAGGAACAGGGGAGACGGGCTCAGGTCCATAATGAATGTAATTTACGGTTGGGCCTACATTGTCAAAATTACCAAGCCCATCATCAACTCCAACACCATTAGGCCGAGAGGCAACATTCGGCCTAGGCCCACTTGAGTAATGTGAAAATTTTGGCCTATGTGAGTAATTCGCAGGTGCATGAGGTACATATCCATTCACAAATGGATTGGTGGGCCCAGCTTCTAAATGTTGTCCATAAGCATAACTTGGCCGAATGTTGGTTACAGCTAGAGGCCACAATGCACCTTGATTTTGACCAAAAGAACCCCAATTTTAACTTTTAAATGTTGTATACCGCAGCCTTTGAGAAGGCCATTCATCGCCTTCACCATTTTCTTCAGGGAACACCAAACACCGGTTCATAAGAAGGCTTCAACACCAACGACGACCGAGCCATGTCAGCGTGCGATGGACTAGTTCTCGCCCATCAAACTCGTGATTGAAACGGTAAAAACATCTCTGTGCGACATGGTCGAACCGACTGCAAATTTGGCATTGGATTCGCAGCCTAAATCCTCTCTCACGGCCGCCGGATGGAGGACGACCACCACGACCACCACGACCACCACGGACTGAACCTTCGTGATCTTGTGACGGCAGTGTTGCAACAAGATTAGCCTACATAGAAAGCTCCTGAACAGCCCGCAAGTGACGCTGTTCATAGTCGAGCAATGAGTCAACTAACCGTTTGAACGGTATTTGCTCCGATGACAAAGATGCCAAAGAGACAATGGCATCAAACTCATGTGATAGCCCCGCAAGCATGACCTCCGTCTTCTCCGCCTCCGATACATGTGCTCCTGGAAGCCGCAAGTAGATCACAAAGATGTTTGATTCTATCCACAAAATCTTTGACAGACAGAGCACCCTTCTTGAGAGAATGAAGCTCATGTCGGAGCTTTATTTGTTTGGCACCGGTATTCGCAACAAACAAACTAGTTGCTCTGTGCCAAACGTCCATTGAGGTTCGAGCATCCGTAAAAGAAGACAAAAACGAACTATGGATCGTGGATAACAACCACGACGCAAGAAGAAGATCTTGACAAGAAAACACAAGCGCGGTCGGATTTGAAACAAAAGCACCATCCGCCGATTGAATGAACCGCGCCGGTGCAAGTAAGGTACCATCTATAAAACCTAACAGATCATAACCACCAAAAACTAACCGTACCTGTTGTTGCCACTGAAGAAATGTTCCTTCGTCGAGCTTGACCACGTCATGACGAGGAAACTAAGTGATGACCTTCTCGCCGGTGAACAACGCACCACCACCATCTACGGAACCGGAATCTGGAGAGTGTAAAGCCATAGGTCCGAGGATCGAATGTCAACTGATACCATGCTAGAAAGTATATTTGAGAGAATTCTTAAAAATGAATCTGATATTTCTTTTCTATCTCTCTGTTTGAATCTATTTTGAAAACCTTGCCTCATTCATTCGCTCATTTTCTTTTATAGAGAGTTCAACCAACTGCTCTTTCAACAAACTCATAACAGCCTAACCGATTGAAACAATTCTTTGACTAACTCTATTGACTAAGGTAAGTGATATTCTATCAAATGCTAAGAACATCATTTTAGCACTTATCATTTTGTTGGGTGTGTCGGTCGATCAATAAAACAATTCACTCACTTCTTCGAGTAGCCTTAATACATGTTAATCATATTGAATGGACTATTTTAATTTCTTCTTGCGTAAATCCTTTGATTAATTATAAATTATTTGCTTCGTCCAATGGAGATGTTGGATAATAGGACATGGGAGTATAGGGTAAACATGTTGACTCGGGTTTTTAGTGTTCCTCTCCGTTAATCGTCTTTCTTGCTGTTTTGTTTCTATTGGAATATATAAGTTTTTTCCTAAAAAAAATAGATTGGGGTTAAAGTTTACCATAATTTCTTGTACCATTCATAAAACTCATGTCAATCCTTCTACAATTGTTTTAAAAACGACATTTACAAGTTATCTTTATTGTGAATGAAATAGCATTGAATTAAATTAAACTATAAAACTAAACAACAGTTTTGAAAAAATTAAGTAAAGGTATAAAATTGATTTTATTTTTACCCCAAATTGATTTTATTTTTATTGTGTTTAAATTATTTATAATTTGGTCCGTGTCAACTATTATTATATCATATTATTTTATTTATTTTTAAAAGTAATAAACTTTTAATTTGATTTAATGTTCATTAATCACAATTAAATCATATAATTCCATTAAGAAATTAAAATATGAACTTTTCAAGCATATCAGAGGGACAAAGTCCAACATTTTGACGAGGTTCGTGAAATTGTAAGCTTTAACCTAAGATATTGTCAAAACAGTGACACGAAAAAAAAGGAATTCGGTGAGTAATGGCAGTAAATAAATGCACAAGTTTCCTAATTAAACGGTTAAGCTGGTTCGAGCATAAACCATATCACAAAGACTCCTTGGTAAAAGTGGATTAAGAATTGAGTTAAAGAAGTGATGAAACCTTGATGGGTCATGTGACTATGGTTCAGATGGGACCCCCAAATTAGACCAGCTAAAGAAAATAATCTACTGCTGCAAAGCAAATCGGTCCCACTGAAGTGGCCATTCAAAGGAGCTGGCAAAAATCAAGTACAACACGACGTGCTATGTATTAACCTTGTTGTCAATCGCTTTTTTTCCCTTCTCTAGTACCACCGCAAGTTTTTGCCTTTTGTGCACCTCCCTGTGCCGGCTCATGTTGTCGTTTTCTAAAAAAAAAAAAATTGTACAGCAAGCTACATCAGTCACCTTCAATCATTTAGCTATTTATATGGTGTATTACGCTTTGTTTAACTTCTGCTGGTGTTTTTAAAGGTTAAATGGGAAGTGGGTCTCGGTTTTTACAAGTTCAGCTGCGCTAGAAGTGGAAAGAAAAAAGAACAAGCTTGTCTAAGAGGAGGTTAGTCTCTTCAGTTTTACTCATAACCCATTTTCTAACTTTAGTGTTAAAACTGAAATGAAATGACATTCACACTTTCTGAGAATTATCTCAACATCCACCGATTCACATAAGAATTGCCTCTTCTTTGGCTAGCTCTGCAAATAAAGGAAGGGCATGGAAAATTACCAGCTTTTGGAGTTTCTTTTCTTTTTTTCTTTTTAAATGTTCAATGCTGTTAGAGTATTGCTGAAGATTCAGACAAAATGGGCTTTTTTCCCTATGTATCAAATTCTAGGATTTTATTTTATTATCTTTCGATTTTTGTGTTATTTATTTATTTTTATTTTTATTTTATTTTTTTGCTTTCTAGGTAGTGGCTGAAGTGCAGGAACTGCTAAAGGGCTGTCTGGCTTTTGTTAATTCTTATTTTATTGCTTACCATAGCTAGAAGAACTTCGGTAATGTTTGGTTGGAATAATTGCTTTTTTTATTATTATCTTATTAGTTGTAACTTGGTTTTGAAGTGTCTACAACTTTCATGTTTGCTGTTGTCATATTAGTAATCACTCTTGTTGTGGTTCTTATTTTAAAATTCTCAAGATTCAATAAGGTGTACAGTTTCTTTTCAAACTCTTCAGTTTAAAATGCTTTAGTATATAATATTAGTTTAAAATGCTTAAATTTGGTTGTTTTGATGGATGCAGATTAAGGCATACTGGGCCATATCTCCTCGCTGCAATGCCGATGTCTCAAGAAGCATCTAATTACGATGAGGTTTCCATGCAGCAGAGCTTGTTATTCTCTGATAGTCTCAAGGTTAGAGACCTTGTGTTTAGTTCTCAGGCTTGCAAGAGTAGGATCTTCCTTAAAGTTGAAATCTTTATGTCCTTGCTTTTCTTTTATATCCTGGTCGAAATTTAGTTGTTCTAGATTGTATGCTTTAGCATTTTGATGGCCAAATTGATTGCACCAGCATTCAAGCTAAACCACTGCCTAATTTGGGTGTTTTTTCTGTTTTAGTATTTCAAGTTATGGATGTTTGCGAGTTGAGTGCGAAAATGCACCGATTTGGCACTTTGGACTGCTAGATGACGTATTTATATCTCTTATTTGTGGTTTTTTCACGCATTTTCTTTGTTTCAGGATTTGAAAAATCTGAGAACACAACTCTACTCAGCAGCCGAGTATTTTGAGCTGTCCTACGCCAATGATGATCAAAAGCAAATGTGAGTCTCTTTAATTTCTCATAGCTCATTTCTTCAATTGTTGTTGTTCGCGGTTATATACTTCCATTTTTCTCCTATTGCTGATCACGAAGAAAGATGGCCATGTACATGCAGAGTGATCGAAACATTAAAGGATTATGCTGTAAAAGCTATTGTGAACACCGTAGATCATTTGGGTTCTGTGACATACAAGGTTAACGAATTTTTGGATGAAAAGGTTGATGACGTTTCTGGAACCGAGCTTCAGGTTTCTTGTGTTGAAGAGGTAAGGTCGGATTACTTTCATCTCATGCTGTGGGAATTTGCTTGTCTATCGGATATAGAAAGAACCTGTTTAGATTTTAGGTGAACATATAGATGATTTCTGCCTTGTCATAACACTGACCAGTTCCAATGCTTTAAACATAGTGTGATTACAGAGTATTGAACTTTTCTGTACTTTATTGTGGCATTACAGAAAGTACGCAAATGTCAAGAGTATATTGATCTTAAAGGAATTTCCCAACAGTCGTTGATGATTAATACACCAATGTACCATAAACGGTACATCTTGCCAGGCAATTATCCATCTCTGCTCATTTTACTCTTCCTTTCGAGAAAGGATATTTGACTGTTTACAATGTCTTTTAATTAAATCTCAGTCGGGGAGACCATGCATGGTGCAAACTGGAGCAAGTCGAAATATCTAGGATGCAGACTGGAAGCTGAAGATGACTGCCATCAGTTTAGAAATGGTAGTCATTCTATCTTATCCTTTTGCATCATCTCTTACATTTCAGGTATGATTCTCGTGTAACTTCATCCTACTTGTAATGATTCCTCTAAGCCGTTGGAGCTAGAATTAGGGAAACCCAACTGCCACCATCTTCTGTCAGAGAAACTGCGGCATCCTCAATCAGGTAAAGATCACCATTACATCTCCAGTGACTGCATTAGTAAACCATAGTTGTATTATTAGAGCATAGATATCAACTGTTCTAGAAATGGTTGTTGCAGAAAAGGACGTTCTCCATCACCTTCTTCGCGACCTCAACAGCGATCCACAACGTTTTCCTTTACTGCTAAAATGCCAAAGAAAGAACTAGGTTGATATACTTATTCTGTTACTTTAAAACTGTTTTCGGTTATGAATGCATGTTCGTACTTATTGACGATGTTAATTCATATATGATCAGAGAAGCGAACATTATCACCTCTTCGATTTCCACGTTTTAGTTCTGGGTGTGATACCAGGCCAACAACCCCAAATAAGAGTCGGCCTAGTACTCCAAATTCAGCCGGTGCAAGGCGGCGGGTGAGCATAAATTAGTTTCGTTCGTAAGCATTGTCTATTGATGAAGCATTGCTGCATATCTTTAAAAAGTTTTAATGCCGAAAACGATTCACAATCTCTGAAGGATGCTCATGAGCTATAAATTGTAACTTTAATTTGCTTTTGATTCTCAGTATCCTTCAGAGCCTTGGAGATCAGCTTCAATCCATATTCAATCGGAGAAAGACAAGCCCGCAGCCGTTGAACAATATCCAAGTAAAAGTAAAAGACTCCTTAAAGCATTGCTTAGTCGTCGCAAATCAAAGAAAGATGAGATGCTGTATACTTATTTGGATGGATATTGAGAGAACAAAATAAAAACTAGGATGATAGATGGCCGACAAAATGGCCAGTGATAGAAGCAATGCAAAATAAATATGATAATTGTCAAATTGAGTATTTGTCTCACACGAACAACATATTTTATGCTTATATCTCAATATATATTATATTATACAGAAATGTACGATATATGTGTAAGATAATAATACAATAGTGTCTGCAATGATGTTATGTCGCCCTTTCTGGAGATTTTAGATTAATAGTGAGATTCAAGTGACAGAATACAGAATCTAAAGAAGAGAATGATGGATTTTCTGAAGGTATATTTCTGTTTTATTCAATACTCAAACATTGTTTATATAAACAATTAATACATGCCTAATTGATGATAACAACCTACAACAGAACGTAACTTACTAACCAACCTATCCACCTCACTAATCACATGTGTATTACATATTATAACATTTACCTAGCTTCTTCTAGTGGTACAACTTGAAGAAGAAGATGAAAACGTGCAAACATGGATACGGATAATGGCTTAGTAAGAATATCCGCCACCTGGTCACATGCTGGAACTTCACCAACAATCAATTCTCCACTAGCCACTTTTCACGAACAAAAAACAAATCAAGTTCAACATGCTTGAACTTGGAGTGCAGAACCGGATTAGCTGCAACAGCAACGACACTAGTATTATCACACCACACAGTAGGACCGAATCAATAGAGGTGAGTTTTAACTCTGACAACAAAGACACAAGCCATGCAATATCACTAGTGACTGCAGCAAGACTTCAGTACTCAGCTTCAGCTGTGGACCGAGAAACGACTTGCTATTTCTTAGAACACCATGAGATAGGTGTATTTCTGAAGTATACACAGTATCCTGTTGTGGATCGACGATCATCAAAATCAAGACCCCAGTTCGCATCCGTATACCCGACCAATGAAAGTCTGTCAAACCGACGAAAAACCAGACCATGAGAAAGTGTACCACGTAGATACCGCAGAATACGTTTAAGAGCTATCATATGCACTGTAGTGGGAGCATGCATGAATTGACACACCCGATTTATCGCATACAAAATATCTAGTCGCGTTAAAACAACATATTGAAGAGCTCCAGCTAGACTCCGGTACTCAGTTGGATCAGCAAGTCGTTCATCTTCATCCTTAGCCATAGAACATCGATTAAGGAGTTCCTTAATGTATTTCTGCTGACATAAATGAAGGCTGCTAGAATCAAGTCTGCTCACTTCAACCCCCAAAAAATAATGAAGCTCACCCAAATCTTTTAGAGCAAACTTGGTGTTAAGTTGCTGAAAAAAGCAGTCAATATCAGCAGATGAATCTCCAGTGATAACAATGTCACCCACATAAACAAGAACATACAAAGTAACCGTGTTAACGACTTTGACGAATAGTGAAGCATCTGACTTAGATACGGTAAACCCATTACAAACAAGAAACTATTTCAATTTGTCAAACCAGGCACAAGGAGCTTATCGCAAGCCGTAGAGAGCTTTAGTTAGACGACACACCAGTTGTTCACCATGTGAGCCATACTGATCATAACCCGGAGGTTGCTGCATGAATACCTCATCAATTAAATCTCCATTCAAAAAAGCATTATTGACATCAACTTTTCTGAGTTGTCACCCACGTGAAACAGCAACAAAAATAATAGTGCGAATAGTTTCCGGTTTTAGCACTGGACTGAACGTCTCTGTGAAATCACATCCTGGCACTTGGGAACACCCTTTTGCAACCAACGCCTTCCGTCGATCAATTGACCAATCAGGATTTCTTTTTACTTTAAACAACCACTTGCATCCAATTACTTTGCGTCCAGACGAAGAGGAACAAGGTCCCAGGTAGAATTAGCTATTAAGGCATCAAACTCAGCTTGAACCGCCTGTCGCCAATCAGGATGAGCAAGAGCCTCTTCAATCGTAGTAGGCTCAAAATCAGCTGCATCTACAGACAACACCTTCGGCTTAAAAGTCCCTGCTTAAGACCGAGTGACCATGGAATGAGTGTTAATAGAACCATTCACTCTCGTATCAGATACAGTACCAACTTCAGCAGTTGACAGCCCCTCCAGAGGTCTATCTGCTGAGGAGCTTGATACAGGTTGTAAAACACTGGTGTCTCCTAAAGGCCTCGATACAGATTGTAAAGCACTGGTCTCACTTGAATTGTGATTGCAATTATTATTCATAGAGGTGGCAGAAGAAGTTCCACACTGGGTCACTACAGGTTTAACAATAGGAGCATATGTAGGAGTGCACAAAGACTGTTGACCATCAAAAGCAACATGCGAAGAAAACAAAAGTTTTTGTTCATCAAAGACCACGTGTCGAGAGATAACTATCTTCCCATCTGGGAGTAAACAATAATAACCTTTATGCTGTGAGCTATATCCGAGGAACGTAAACGACTGAGATCGATAATCAAGCTTATGTCAAACAAAAAGACGTTAGCATGGGAAGCAGCAGCACCCAAACACCCGGAGATGCTCATACGTTGGTTCATGGCCGTACAAACATTGATACGGAGACTGACCACTCAAGATTGGAGTGGGTAGATGATTTATGAGATGCACCGCACTACTAAAGGCATAGCCCCAATAATCTATAGGTAAACTAGCCTGAGCCATTAGAGTAATACTAGTCTCCACAACATGCCGATGTTTACGTTCAACGACCCCATTCTATTCAGAAGTGTAAAGACATAATAGCTGGTGAATAATCTCGTGGCTGGCTAAAACAGACGCAAATGCCCAAAATTCACCGCCCCAATCACTTTGAAATTTCTTAATACGTTTCCCAAACTGAGTATGAACCATCTGTCGAAAATGTTGAAAATACTCAAGAGCTTGAGATTTGCGTTTAACCAAGTAAATCCACGTGAAACGACTACACATATCAATGAACGACACATAGTATAAATTTCCTTCACACGGAACCGAGGCTAGTCCCCACAGATCAGAAACTACAAGATCAAAAAGCTCAAAATACTTTGTGTGAGATTGTGAGAAAGGTAGTTTGTGTGATTTTCCTTGTTGACACGCTACACATACCTTATTAAAATAACTTTTGTTGAATGTAATTCGACAGTTATCAAGAACAGTTTTTACGATAGTAGAAGAGGGATGGCCCAATCTCCTATGCCACAAAATAAAAACATCATTAATCATGAAACTGTCATGAACGGTGGCATTATGAACAACAGGAGAAAGATCCTCCGAACTTGCTAAAAAATAATAGAGCCCATCACGAACTCGACCCTGCACTAATCTTTCCTGCGTCTGGATATCCTTAACCACACAATAAAAAGGGTGAAATTCAAAAACACACTGTTATCTGAAGCGAATTTAGACACAAAAAGCAAGTTTTTAGAATGCTGGGCACACACAAAACATTTGATAAGTGTAGTACGTTCTTCTCTGTAGCAAGAATTGAACTTTCAATAGAAGCAATCTTAGTAGAAACCCCATTTCCCATTTTAAGTGAAGAATTACATGTATACGGCTTGGAAGCATTAAGTGTTGAAGTATTCTGACAAAAGTAGTGAGTGGCTCCTAAATCTGGGCACCAAGTCACACTTCTTACTAGTAATAGAACATAAGAGTTATTATTGTTGAAACTAAAGTCATAAGCTGTTGCATCAGAATAGTCAAACGCGTGCAACTTAGGAATCCTCGGAGGTAACCCAACAAATTGAGAGGAGCCATACAGGGATGAATCAACATCAAAAACCCGAGCTTTTGATTTTGTGTGCCGTGGAACCTCAGAATCACTAACTCCCCGAGATGGATCAAAGTTAGCATAATAGGCATTAGGTTCAGAAAAATATTGTTCATCGAAGGCACGTGTTTGAACCGACCCACGAGGCCCAAAATTATGGCCTGTATCAACTGGCCCACGAGTACTAGCTAAAACATCACCATACTGCTGATTGTTGGTTCAGCCATTAGGAAGCCCAAAATCACGCATAACACCTTGATGAGAATAAGGCCTATTACCAAACAGCAGCACACTTGGCCCAAGTGTCACATTAAGAGGCCCACGTGTGACCACATGGTCCATCGGTCTGACACTAGCAAATGCTTCTCTTGAAGTCATAAAGGACGGTTGACTAGCAAACCCCAAATTTGACCTTGTCCAATAGTAAATCGAAAACCATTCCTCCCATCACTCTTAACAACACTAGGCCATCCATCCATATTCAGCCCAGATGCCCGTCCGTCTTGAGGCGCCACCGACGGAAGAATCGGCGATTGATCATCACGAAGATATTTATAGTAGCAGCGTTGAGCAAGGTGGCCATATCTACAACAATCTGGCATTGAACACGGGGGCGAAAACTCTGGCCTCGTCTACGAGCAAATGAGCAACCGCCACGAGAAGATCCAGCCACCTCTTGCGTTGAAGATCCCTCCACAAAGTTCGCAGCAACTAACACCTCCTGGACAGATCGCATTTGATGCGCTTCACACTCAAGAAGAGCATCAACTAACCTTTGAAACGGTAATGGCGTCAAGGAAAGGGATGCAGATGAGACAACAGCCTCAAACTCGGAGGAGAGGCCTGAGAGCAACACTGCCATCTTTTCGCCCTCCAAGATCGGAGAACTAGAGGCAGCAAGAAGGGCGCACAAGCCTTTGATCTTGTCAACATAAGCACGAATAGACAAACTGCCTTTCTTGAGAGAATGGAAGGCATGTCTAAGTTGCGATTGCTTCATACTAGTGTCAACCGCAAACAAACTATTAGCCAGAGTCCACACATCACTAGCGGTTCGAACGTCTGTGAACTAGGACAAAACGGATGGACTAATGGTCAAAAGCAGCCAAGAGGTTAGTAAATTGTCTTGTTGATTAAAAACAGTAGCCGAAGGATTAGTAATAAGTGTGCCATCGGAAGCTTGAACAAAGCTCGTCAGAGCGGTGAGAGTACCATTAAGAAAACTAAATAGATCATAACCAGTAAGTATAAGTCATACCTGTTGGCACCATTGAATGAACGAGCTGCCATCTAGCTTCACAACATCATGTCGCGAAAACGTGGTGATGATGCGATCACCAGTAAAAATAGAGCCACTTGGCTCACCAATATCAGAGTCAGGAGAGTGCGAAGTAGCCATGCCGAATCAGAACCCATCTCCTGATACCATGACAGAGTGCAGAATCTAAAGAAGAGAATGATGTATTATCTGAAGGTATATCTCTATTTTATTAAGTACTCACACATTGCTTATATAGACAACTAATACATGCCTAACTGATGATAACAATCTACAACATAACGTAACTTACTAACCAACCTATCCACCTCACTAATCACATGTGTATTACATATTATAACATCAAGTAGCTATACTCAACCAGCACGCTTATCTATAGCGAGTAATGTGCATTTAATGCAGGAAAAAGCATATAAGGAACTTTTGTAAGTTAAGTATTTTCAACCATATTAACTCTTAATCAAATAATTAGAAATTTCACCTTTCATGTTTGTTTAGAGATTTGTGATTGTTTCTTTTCAGTAATATCATTTTTAATATTTGAATCAGATCTTTTCTTGAATATAATTGTACTTGTACAATTAAATGAAAATATTGAGTTTTTATTTTGTGTTCATTTGGATTTTTTAAACACTTTCACTTTGTTTGATTTCATTTGTTTCAACCATATTATAATTATATTAATTATATATTATTTACAAATTATTACTGTCAAGAAAAGAAAATAAATTGAATAGTAAAGAGTTTAGTTTACTATATGTACAATTGCTTTAATAATATTTAAGGATTTTTTATTAGTAATATATTTGAAAAATAAAATAAAATAAATTATATCATTTGAATAATGTTACTTTGCATTAGTTATATGAAGTAAATTATATTATTCATTAAATATTATAAAAATATTTTAATTATGATTCAAATTTTGTTTATTATTATAATATTTTAATTGTTAAACAAGTTTACATGTTTCAATTATGTTCAATAATTTGAATAACGAATATTATTTTACATTAATTATAATAATTAAAAGATATTATTTAAAAATAATTAAAAATTATACACAAAAATCATGTATAACGATGTGACATTAGAAATTAATACTACAAAAATGTATGTTTTGAAAACATTAGTATTTTTTGGGCAAAAGTCTAGTAAAAATAAAAATATTAATTGAACTCTTACGAAAAAATACACCCATATATATATATATATATATATCAATTAGGACCTTTCACTAATGAAAATAATCATTGATCAATTTTGATTATTAATGTTTGATGTGATTGACAAAATAATGAAGAGTTGACATATAACATGCCACATCAATATGAGGTGGCTAAAGCGCTCCCCATGGACGCGCTTTAGTCAAGAACGATCAAAAAAATTTGCAACGATAAAAAAAACTATAAATACCCCCAACCCTTCATTTTTTCACACTTCAATCCTTTCTCATTTTCTCTCAATTTTCTCTCAATTTGCTCTCAATTTTCTCTCAAGTTTCTCTCAAAGCCCTTGAAATTTACGCTTAAATTTCAAAATAGTCTTCTACCATTCTGAAAAAGCCCTTTATAATTTTTTAATATATTTATTTTTGGAAAATTTAAAATTCTTTATCGAGTACAATGGCGGGGATTTACATCGCCTAGACAGCAATCACATTGGCGTCCAACAATTGAAAATGGTAAGTTTGAATTTTAATTTTTCAATATTATTAAATTTTTTTAATTATGCAATTTTAATTAATTTTGAATTTTATTATTTTTAAGCGATCATGTAGATCGGTGTTGCAATGTTATATTCGCAACATGCCCGGTCCCCATCGCCATTGATCGAGAATTACCTGCGGGAAGCGGGTTTTTGGCACGTGGCCACGATAGGACGGGGGTTCAAGTTGGACCCGATTTTGATCAGTAGCGTTGATAGAGAGGTGGAGACCGAGACGCACACTTTCCATCGCCATGCGAGAGTGTACCATCACCTTAGAAGATGTGCGATTCTGATTGGGATTACTGGTGGGCGGGTCGGTAGTCACCGGTCCGTAACATCTCTCGATTGGATGGCCGTATGCTACGAGCTCCGGGTGCCATTCGGATAAATTGCAAGGAGGTCGGATCGATATGGTTTGGTTACGAGACACATTCCCGCAGCGAATGAAGATTCGATGAAGATGAAAGAATACGGTATGCACGGCATACATACTTGAGATAATTGGAGGCTATCGATGCGGACCTCTCTAGAAACCTCGTCCACGAGATGGCTCCAAACTTGTTGATTTCAGCGGCCGGTGAATTGAGTTGGGGTCTGCCGTGCTATCGAGGTTGTACCGGGAGATGTCTTGAAGCGACGGTGCGAGTAAAGCAAAAATTGGAGGTTGCCTATCACTCTGCGATCATGGGCATGGTTTGATTTCCATTTTCGTCCTCGACTCGACCACCATATTCATTCCATTGATAACGAGGTAAATTTAATATTATATTTTACAATTATGTCGTAGATTTATAGTATAATTGCATGCTAAAAGTTTATTTAATTAGGTGGAACCATCCGACGAGTCATGTTGGAATACCGACTCGCTTGAGGATATACTGACTCCTATTGGAACAACGGTGGAATCACAAGTAAGTGTCGAATTTCGTTATTATAATTTAGTATTTATGTATATAACTAATATTTTGGTAATGTTAATATAGTTTCAATGGACACCGTCGAGGATCCCAAAATTCGGGCGAGAATTAGGGAGTTCCTCCAAAATCCGAACAGTTGTACGTTAAGGTCCCGCTAATCACCTCTGCTGATTGTGGAGATGCACCATCGAGATCGAGTTATCGCGCAATTTGGATTCCACAACCGATTCCGTGGCTCTGAGGTGCTCGATGATGAGCATGATGTGGACTTACTGGCGGCAGACACGGATTGGCCAATATTTTGGTCGAACATATCGAGACATGGGAGAACCGTATGACTTTTTACCTAATCGGGAACCGATCGTAGTTCCGAGTTAGCGTGCGTCTTGAGTATATGCCATCGTTTAGAATCCATGGCAAGCCGTATATCATTGTTGGCTAAAGAGAGGCGACGATAAATTGGCGGCGAAGGGAACGTCGGGCCCTTTACATTCAAGGAGAAGGGGTGATGAGGCGGGCCCAAAGACAACAGCGCCTACATATCACCGCCCATCAACGGCGCCTATACAATCACCGCCCATCGATTCGGTGACAACACCGACAACACAACGTCCACGGTTTATGCCAAAGTACCACCGCCTTACATGTATCCTCCTAACCCATATATGTTTCCTTTTCTAGTCCCCCAGTTGGAATGCATGGCGGGTTGAGTCCGTTCACAACTCCTTTTAGCCACCGATCGTGAGGCCGACATCGGGTGTGGGATTAGAGGAGGTGCCGTCGAGCGATTCTTTCTACCGTGCTCCTTCACCGTCACGGATGCGCCACCCCGCCGTGGTTTATGCAAACACCTCCGGTCATTATTTTATCAAGGTGGGTCATCATCGCAACACCTGAACTGCACCCACCGCCGAGGATCGGATTCCCTTTGAGGTTCCACGACCCAGGGAAGCTAGAAGAAGGAGGAATCCGGTAGTGTCAGTCGATCGCCTCGTGTGGCACCGGGTTCCCACCAGATCCGCACTAAACCCTAAACCCCTAATTTGAGTAATTGTAAATTAATTTATAATTTGAGTTTAATTTTTTTTGTAATTAAGGTTTAATTTTTGTAATTAAGTTGTAATATATTTAATAAAATTTGAGTTTGTTTTTTTGTAATATAATTTTTTAATTTATTTAATTTTAATAACTTTGACAAAATAGGTTTGGTTTATTTTTTTTGTAATTAAGTTGTAATATATTTAATACAATTTGAGTTTGTTTTTTTTGTAATTTAATTTTTTAATTTATTTAATTTTAATAACTTTGACAAAATAGGCTTGGTTTATTTTTTTTTGTAATTAAGTTGTAATATATTTAATACAATTTGAGTTTTTTTTGTAATTTAATTTTTTAATTTATTTAATTTTAATAACTTTGACAAAATAGGTTTGGTTTATTTTTTATAATTAAGTTGTAATATATTTAATACAATTTGAGTTTGTTTTTTTTTGTAATTTAATTTTTTAATTTATTTAATTTTAATAACTTTGACAAAATAGGTTTGGTTTATTTTTTTTTTGTAATTAAGTTGTAATATATTTAATACAATTTGAGTTTTTTTTGTAATTTAATTTTTTAATTTATTTAATTTTAATAACTTTGACAAAATAGGTTTGGTTTATTTTTTTTTTGTAATTAAGTTGTAATATATTTAATACAATTTGAGTTTGTTTGTTTTTTTGTAATTTAATTTTTTAATTTATTTAATTTTAATAACTTTGACAAAATAGGTTTGGTTTATTTTTTTTGTAATTAAGTTGTAATATATTTAATACAATTTGAGTTTGTTTTTTTTTGTAATTTAATTTTTAAATTTATTTAATTTTAATAACTTTGACAAAATAGGTTTGGTTTATTTTTTTTTTGTAATTAAGTTGTAATATATTTAATACAATTTGAGTTTGTTTTTTTTGTAATTTAATTTTTTAATTTATTTAATTTTAATAACTTTGACAAAATAGGTTTGGTTTATTTTTTTTGTAATTAAGTTGTAATATATTTAATACAATTTGAGTTTGTTTTTTTGTAATTTAATTTTTTAATTTATTTAATTTTAATAACTTTGACAAAATAGGTTTGGTTTATTTTTTTGTAATTAAGTTGTAATATATTTAATACAATTTGAGTTTGTTTTTTTGTAATTTTATTTTTTAATTTATTTAATTTTAATAACTTTGACAAAATAGGTTTGGTTTATTTTTTTTTGTAATTAAGTTGTAATATATTTAAAACAATTTGAGTTCGTTTTTTTGTAATTTAATTTTTTAATTTATTTAATTTTTTAAATTTAATTTTTAATTTATTTAATTTTAATAACTTTGACAAAATAGGTTTGGTTTTTTTGTAATTAAGTTGTAATATATTTAATACAATTTGAGTTTGTTTTTTTGTAATTTAATTTTTTAATTTATTTAATTTTTTAAATTTAATTTTTTATATAATAAAAATTGAGTTTACTTTTATTTGTTTTGTATTTTAATTTTTTATTTTAATTTTAATATCTTTGATAAGATAGAAATGATTTAATTTTTTAATTTAATTTTTTAATTTAATTTTAATAACTTGAATAAAATAAAAGTTGGTTTATTTCGGCATCAACGTTGATTAGGATGGGCTATTTTATTTTTAAATTGTAATAATTTTTTATTTTTGAATAAAATAGTTGTTTGATTATTTGTGTTTGTAATTTAATTTTAATTATCTTATATTTAATAAATTTGAGTTATTGTACAAAAGTTCACCGTTTTCCTCCAAAAAACAAAATTACATAGCCAAGAAGAGACAAACAAGCTAAGAACACGGTCAACTAGTCCGATTTGGACACGGCGAGATGTATGGCGGGTTCCTACACCACCCGCATGCAAGACTTTGGTTGGTCGGTTCTGGATATCCATATTGTTGCGTATTCTAGTCGAGGAAGGTCGACCTTTTGGTTTGCGTCTCAATTCTTTATCCCAAGCAGCACTTATACGGTAAGCGATACCGATGGCCACTTACGTTCATCTAGATCGGTGGGAATACGTGTCTCCACACGTTGTACATGTTTTCTAATTTGTAGACTTCATCGACATAGCTCATGGGTCAAGACGAAGATTATGACAAGCCGCAAGTACATGAGCACATGGGTAACGGTGCATCAAATATCCACGATCGCATGTCCTATTTGTCAAGTGTACGATAATGCCCGCCAACAATACCTTGGTTCGGTCTGTCAAACTCCGTGACACGAAACCATAGGCTGTCAGGGTCGTGACAAACTGTGTGCATGGTGTTCGCCCGTGCCTTCCCACGGTTAATTTCTTGCAAGACCTTCGGGCTCCATACATGGCCTCCTTGCATCGCCTCGATAACTCGCCGCTCTCTTGAAAATAGTGCCGCTAAACGAAAATATGTCTCCCAAAAACGCGTGTAATCGATGATGACGGGTTCCTTTAGCACGTAATTTATGCATTCGGCCGGTTTGTGGTCATATGACCATATCGTAGGTCGCCGTCATATGCTTGTGTCCACTGTTCAAAAGGAATATTGCATGTACTCTGCGCCTTGGCGTTATCTGTATAAATCGCCAACATCTCGTGAAAGCAGTCTTTATTGATCTCGTACCACCAATATACGTTGATATCGAATATTACATACCACTATTCAATTGCGAATAAATTGAAAATTTCAAAAGAAATTATATTAATAGATATTTCATACCCATATCGGTCACTTGCCGTTTCTGTCTTTTAGATCGGTGTTGCCCATAGTAGTTGGATGAAACATGCCTCAGGCAATATCGATGGTGTGTGCGATGCCACATGCTTCCCTGTCGTTCTATTGCCGCAAGTATTCCAGGGCCCCGATCCGATATAACGCATATGTCGAGTTGAGGCGTACATGCCTCCTTAACCTAGATAGGAAGAAGTCCCGTCATCGGTGACTCACGATGTTATTGCGAGCGCAATCGGAAGGATTCTCCCACGGTCGTCTTGTGCCATAGCTAGCAATAGCCGATGCGTATATCTACCATACATGAAGGTACCGTCAATTTGTACCAATGGCTTGCAGTATGTAAAAGCATCTCGGCATTGCTTAAATGTCCGAGCAGCGCTGAACACTGCGCATCTGACGGGCGAGCGATCGTTGTAGTACGCCGTTCCGTTTCAATGTCATTGTCTTTGCTCGGACATATCTCTCCAAAGACCTTACACCACCGCCACACTTCATTATATGAAGCGTCCCACCGATCGTGCAACTTTTCCATACGCAGCGCTATATCCAAGCCTTTACGTAAAGGGCATGTACCCCATTTGGCTACGAATATTGCCAATTAAGGTCGGCCTTTGTAGTTTTGGGATCGGCCTTCACCATCGGATTATTAAATCACCAACATATCTGAATCCATCCTCGGATGATCTTGTGTTACACACATCAACGAAGTCGTTAAATAATGCAACATTACATAATATTAGTGTTATTCAAATCATTGAACACATAGTGGTCTTGTCTGCAGTAAGACATGTATGCGGACCTTTGTACTTCTTCACATCCCACATCCCGTCTTTTTCCTCAACGACGCCATGATTTTCCATGCACATGTGTCGTCTTGCACAAAGACACTTCGCCTCGTACCTATCGAGCTTTGATTTAACCATAGTGTAGTTAACCCGTTCGATCTCAGTATTCTTTCAATGCACCAAGAAAAGTGTTCTTGTTGGAAAACCGGTTACCAACTTCTAATTGGTTCAATCCAACGAAGAATTTGTACGGTCACGCGTCCGTGTGGTAGTTCAGAAACTCCAATGCATCATCTTGAGATAGATCGACATTATGCATGTCTTGTTGGAGGCGAGTATGCCCTGAATAGCGGATCTTCTTCTTCTTCGTCTAAACCGCCCTCAACATCTTCAGGTACAATTGGAACGGGCTTCGGTTCAGAAAATAGTCCAACTTCTACATCGGATTCATCGTCCGATCCTACATAACCTGCAACAAACGAGGGCCCCTCGCTGGTGGATGCTGTCGGTAATACATTATCCCTTCTTAAACATCTTTCGTAAAGATTCCAATCTTATGTGGATTGCCATCCACTAGAAGTTGATGACGTCCCCCAATACGTATTTCTGTCATCTGACGTCGATTGATGAATATGCATGTCCCATCCACCAACCGAGTGTCGTGCAGGGGTTATGTTTTCCATACTACCACCGCACACGGGCACTTCTGTGTTTTGCATCCCACTTACAGAGTGTCGACTTGGGGTCGTGTATTCCCCTCGAACGATACTAGATGTTGAGGTCGCAACCAGATCACTTGGAGATGAAAATTCTACATATACCTCGATATAGGGTGAACCACTGGCAAGATGAGTCTCCACCATTGCCTCAAGGCTCCGAGGACCTTTGATGTCGAATGCGTCATATCTCACCGGATCAACCGAAGCGCAAAATCTATACTTAATAGACTGAACTTTCATTGGCGTTGTTCCGAATATTTTACGCCTAATTCTTTTGCGAAGTTCTACCAAATCGACGTTTGATTAAAACTCAATCGCTACCGTGTTCTCCGATAAGAAAACAACACCATCTTGATTGTCACGCACTTCACCATCGTAGTAAATAACAACGTTAATACGTTCACTCATTTTCAATTTTTTTCCTTTTGCTTGAATTTTCTTTCGCATAACCGAGAATGCAATTTGGTGATTTATAGCCTAATTTTGCGGACAAAGACCAGTAGCAAAAGTGCGTCCCACGTGGGAGAGCTTTTCGGTGCTCCGGTAATAGTGCACCTATTTGGGCGTTTTTGGCTTGTTTGTTGAAGCGTCTCCTCAAAATAATTTTACGGAGACCATCAGTAGCAAAAGTGCGTCCACGTGAGAGCGTTTTTGGCCACGGTTTGTTCTGAAACGTCTCCTCAAAATTATTTTGCCGGAGACCACTGTAGCAAAAGCGCGTCCACGTGAGAGCGTTTTCGGCCACGGTTTGTTCTGAAACATCTCCTCAAAATTATTTTGCGGAGACTACGCCCAAAAATTATTTCATTTTTCACGTTGCAAGTGGATGGGAAAGATTCCCCAAAATCGCGTCACGTCGGTAGCGTTTTTGAAATTATTAAAAGCGTTTCTATGGGGGCGCTTTAGGCCACCTCGGCAGCGCCCTCGTGGGGCGTTTTTTTTGAGGTGGCCTAAAGCGCTCCCCATGCACGCTTTAGGTGCGATTTTTGGGAAATTGCCCTTCCGGTCAATATTTTTGAAATCATCCTTTCCGGTAATTTTGACTTTTTTGGTATTTTCGGATATTTGCCCACATCAATATATATTTTAAGTTTTACTAAAAGAATATAAAAATTATTAAAAATACTATAAATACACATCTAAAATAAATCTAAACAAATCAAAGTGTAAATTCATTGCAGATATAAATTTATTTAGGTTGATTCTAAAGGTCAGAATTAGTCTCTATTTTGATATCCTCGCTTTGAAACAATCCATTGACATCTAATGGATATATTTGAACATTTTAAACAGGGAAAGGAAGCATTTTTTAAATTCTTGTCTTGGGTTTTATACATCTTATAAAATTATTTTTTGAAGAAAAAACTAAATTATTAAATCATAAAGTAACAGAAAAGTTGATTATTTTATTCATAAATATATGATTATGGCAGGCAAGGGCAATAATAGCACCGTGACAAAATACTGCAATGACTAGGTAGTTTAAGAATAATTATAACACCTTTCCAAGGAAAAGAAAAAAGAATAATTGTAAAACATCCACTGCGTAGGGTTTTAATTATACTAATACTAATAAAAACTCATCCAAAAACACCATAACATTACGCCTTTCTAATAATACTTAGAACATCAAGAATGAGTGGAGAGCAGAGAGTTTTGTAAATATATCAGGGTTTTCCAGGTCTTTTCCTGGGTTCGTGCTTTGTATTAGCGCCTGTTTCCTCGTAATCCAGCATTGCACCCATCAACAGTTTCCTTGATGAAGTCATTTGGATCTTCTCATTCACACCCTTCATCTAATCATTATAAATGTCAAAATCATCAAAATTTCGAGGAATAATTCAGCAACATAGTTTTATACGTCTATTAATCCATTATCTACCTGTTGATGGAGAGAGTTATATTTGGCCTGCATTCCACCGTTAACCATGCCTGCCAACAACAACTACTCTCATTAGTGATTCGGCAAGCAAACAAGGACTTGAATAACGGCTGCATTGTGATGATGGTATGGTCCTTATTTTAGGATTTTGAGTTTGTGGTTGTCTATATTCAGGGTAACATTTGTTAATTACATAAATAATAAATAAAGCAATTGCAACGGAATTTAAAGCCTTACAGAGGAGTTGATTATAGGATTACCATAAGAGAAAGGCATGAAGAGGAGCAAAGAGAGCAGAAGAAAAGCGTTGAAGCGCAGAGGTGGCATGGGTGAAGATGAGCTGAAAGACTTGGATTAGCGATGGAATAGAGAGGGGATCTAGAGAAATGGGAGGGGAAGGTATGGTTTTATAGTGGTGGATGATGTTAGGAGTGTAGGTAGCTAGGCTAGCTGTTGTTATGGTACACACCACATCCCACCCAATACCAATACCAACGCTACAGCATCATCATTCATCATGACATGCTTACCCCCTTCTTTACCCACAATTTCCTTAAGTCAACTCCACTGTTTTCTTTCATGTCTAACTCCATTGCTTTTTTCTTTTTGTTGTGATTACTAGCAGTGATGATTCATTCTTTTGTTTCGGTTAATTGTGCTTCAATTTTATAAACGGAAATTAAAATTTTAATTATATAATTAAAAGATAAGGTGAACAATTATCATATGGCATATTATAGTTTTATTGTTTTTCTATGAAATAAACTCCACTAATTTTAATTCCGCTAACAAAGAGTATTCTTTAAAATTTATATCCAGTGATGGCGTATATATAATTTGCTTTTTAAGAGTAGTATGTTTGCTTGAAAATAAAATGTTAAGCCATTTATTATATAATTATCGGTAGACTTGATAAATATTAAGCTCGTCAGCTTATTCAAGGTGTGTTTTATATATTACTAATTTTTATTTAACTTTAATTATTTTTGTTTTAATTTTATCCTCAGATAACAAACGCATATTATAAATGGTCTAAGTTGAAAGGAAAAAAAAAACTAGAAGCTGTTTGTTTCCTCAAACCCAAAAGTTATAGAAACGAAGTCATTGTTGTTTTATATAATTTATTATGGAATAATATTTGGTATAGTTTTTTTTTAAAAAAATAATTAGATAGTCTAAACCGTCCTCCTTAGCGGAGAAACTTCATACAAGCATAGATCATATGTTCTATGTTGAGCTAGTTTAACTAATCTATCAGCATCCTGGTTGTCCTCTCTAGAGAAGTGCCGAATGTGCCACTGACCAATCCGTGTCAGCAACTGATGGATTCTCTTGAATAGTTTTAACCATCTCAAGATTATCAGTTTGAATGAAAACGTTGCCATAGCCACAATCAATTAAGAGAACCAAGTCATCCAAGATTTCCCACAACTCAGCATAAAAAACAAAGCAGTTCCCCAAATATCTATTAAAGCCCAGAATCCACTCCTATCTCGGTTTCTCGCTATTCCTCCTGCTGCAGCAAATCCAACTTCATTCCTGACAGACCCATATGTATTCAAACATGCCCAATTGCCATCTAAATGAGGACATGATGACATACCATGTGATGTAATCAATGTGCTCCTATTAAAAAAGATATATTGCCTTGCCCAACTGTATGACACATTGATAATTTCATTAGCATTCTAGATAACCCTCTAAAAAATGAAGAGATTGACATTTTTCCAAAGGCTCCACGCAATAATCCCAATGAGACATTGCCAGTCCACATCTCCCAAGCACTAATTCTGTTGAATTTGCAAGTTTAAAACAAGCCATTTTTGCAAACTGATTGAATAGAACTTGATATATCATTCAACTGGAATTAAAAGATCCCAAATATTCCTTGCCGCAGTATAGTCCCTAAGAACATGGAGAATGTCTTCGGAAACATGACCACAAACCCAACAAGTCATGATGTCTTCAGAAACATGACCATAAACCCCACAAGTCGAATCATGACCTAGCCCTTGTGAACTATTTCCTCCTTGGTAAGCAACCAATGTTTGAAAACAAGCCAAATGAAGAATCTAACCTATTGGGGCCTTTGAAATTTCTAGGGAATGTGCCACTTTAGATCTTTCGGGTTCCATAATCCTTTCCGTATTTTCCTGTAGGTGCTCTTGAGTGTAAAACAACTTGTCGAATTACCCCAAGTGATCTTATCAGCCCCTATTGTTGAATAGGGAGGTGGAATCCTTACAATCCTTCGATTTATATCTTCTGGTAACCAAATGTGGAAGAAGTCAATGTTCCATTCGCCATTACCTGTAACCATATCACTCAACAGGCGATCCATATCAAGAGTAGAATGATTGGGAATTAAGTTAGCTAAAGGCCCCACATTTGGAATCCATGGTTCGCCCCAACATCTGATTTTATTCCCATCTCCTACTGACCAAAGTAAGTTTTCTCTAATAAGTGGCCAGGTCCTTGTTAGGGCTTTCCACAAAAATGAACACCTTCTGCGTGATAGCGTTTCTAACAATCTGTTTGGAATTCCATACTTGGTCCGTAAGACCTAAACCTAAAGAGCTTTAGAGTCGGTTGCAATATTGAAACCCAACTTCATCATAAAGGATGTGTTATGATATTGCAACTTTTGAAATCCTAGTCCACTATGGTCTCGCGGTTGACAAACATTGTCCTAGCTAACCAGAGCCAAAATTTTTCCACCACTAGAAGCCCCCCAAATGAACTATTTCACCATTCACTCAATTTCCTTACAAAGACCCTTGGGAATCATTATTGACTACATGAAGTAACTAGGAATCAACATCAATACTGATTGAGCGAGTGGCCCTCCCCGCTAATGACAACTTCATGACATCCCAACTATTTAATCTACTCTGAACCTTATTGTCAACAAAACATAGAGTGTTGGCAGTTACTTTATTATGAAAGAGAGGTACTCCCAAATATTTTCCAAGATTTTGAACTATTTGAAACCCAAGGATATTACATAGGCTCTCTGCTAAACCATCTTTAACTCATTTAAGAGAAGCAAATATTAGTTTTATGAGTGTTGATCCGATGCCCAGAGTAATCATAAAATAATTTAACATTTGTTTTAGTATTCTAGCTTGACTCTCCTCAGCTTGACAAAAAATAATTAGATTGTTTGCAAAAAAAACATATGAAAAAATGGGAAACCCGAGCGAAACAATCGAATAAGAGCCCATCGTCTGAAATTAATTTTCGAGAGGATCCTATGTCTGAGCCACTCCATGCACAAAACAAAGAGGTAAGGAGACAATCGACATCCTTGTCGAACGCCTCTAATCGGGCAAAACTTCTAGGTTGAAGTTCCATTCCACAGAATCTGTATGGTAGAAGTTGTAATGAAGGACATAATAACATTATGAAGTAAGTTAGAAATACCTGCAGCCTAGAGGGAGGCGTCAATGAATTCCTATCACACTCGATCATAGGCCTTCTCGAGATCAATTTTAACAGCCAACCATTTTCTATTTTTCTGCTTGTTTTTCATGGAATGAATTACTTCTTGTACAATGATAATGTTGTTCGTGGTAGTTTTGCTTTCAATAAACCCTGTCTACTCTTGGCCAATTGATAATACTCTAGAATAACGTATTTTTATGTATTAATTATTATGTATTTATTTTGAGTATGATCTTGCTAATTTGAGCTATTTATGATATTTTATCTTATAGGGACTAAATTGAAGGCAAAAGCGAAATTCAGGGCCAAAAGCGTGAAATTAAAGATAAAATGGGTCAATGTGCGACATGGGGAAAAGTTGGTGCCAAAAGTGCAAGCATGGAGGACACAAGGGTTGAAATGCAAAAAGAAGAGTTTTTATTCTATTAGACTCTATTTTGATTATATTAGGATAATTAATATTAAAATAATTATTAAGGATTATTTAATTTAGGATTTTATTTATCTTTATTTATCTTTGATTATTTGTATTTATCTTTTGGGAGTTTAAAAAGGATTAGACTATCTCCCTAGCACTATAAATAGGGGGAAAGGTAACTCAAATTGATGTTCTTCTTTTTTCTAAAAACACTCTCTCCCCAAAAGTCTTTTATTCTTTTCATATTTCCTTTTAATAGAATCTCCATTTTTATGATATATTTATTTTCTTTTCCACCACAACCATGAGCCACTAAAAACCATCTAGCCAAAGGTTGCAAAAAATCCCCAAAAAGGGTTCTTGAGGTTTAAAATCCACACTTAGCCTTCTCAATAAGGTATTCATCTTTTCTCCGCACTACGGGGCTGATGCTTCCGTCCATGTCCCTTAAGAAGTAAACTTTTCAACATATGCAAAGGCGGCCGCTTTGTATGTTTTGAAAGGATTGCACAGTCGGTTCGTTAACTTACTGCGTCAGAGATTAGCGAGCCCAAGAGACAAAATGGAGTGGAATTCGCCTTTGAGAAGTGTTGATCTAGCATAGATGACTCCACAAAAGCGATTGCAAGCTAGAGTCAGGCTCCACCAAATCAAAGTCTAAATCCTTGGAGCTGGTGGTCGTAGGCGTCTTCTTCTACTATAACTGGCTTATTCGGTTTGAGAAAGATCATCTAAAAGCCAAGGATTGAACCCAAGGCAGATAGAGGCAACTGGAGGCTGGAATCTCCCCATAAGAATTTCCTTATCTCAACTCTATTTCCTATTTTTAATTTTCACAAATCCAATTCGACTTCTCAATTCTGTTTTTATTTTATTTTCATTTCCAGATCCAACTTTTAATTCTATTATTTTTTATTTTTTCAGGAATGGAGGTTTTCTTGGGCACGATTCTGCCCAGGATTCTGAGAAACAAGCATTCGTATAATCCGGTCCCTGAGGATTCGACCCTACTTCCCCTTTACTGTTCTTTTTCATTATTTTGTAGGGAATAGGATATTTTTGGTGCTTTCAACGACCGCATCTCCAATAATTTTTGGGAAAATCACTTTGAACCTATTAGCCACAACCTTCATAACTAACTTGTAGAGAACCAAACACAAGCTTATAGGCCGAAATTGTGAAAAATTCTCAAGGTTTTGAACCTTTGGAATAAGGACAATTAAGGTGTTATTCAGATCTAGATCAACACTCTCCCTTTCAAAAATCTTCTTAACCTAAGCGCAAATAGAAGCACCAACTCGATCCCACTGACTTTGAAAAAAAAAAGGGCATAAAAACCATCATTACCCGAAGCCTTTAAAGGGTCCATGCCAAACAAAGCAGTCTTTATTTCCTCATCAGAGACTGGTTTACTTAAGAATTGAATCTTCCTATCTTCAAGTTTCAGAAACAGACTAGAAGGTAGGTTCCTCATTGGCCCCAATTTCTCACCATACAAGTTTTGAAAAAAAACTTAACCGCTTCATTCTATAATTCCTCCTCATCAAGAATCCGCTCCCCACATCATTCTTTAACACCGTGATTCGATTCTGTTTTCTCCTTTGAATCGTTCGATAATGAAAAAATATACTATTCCAATCACCCAACAAAAGCCAATCACATCTTGTATTTTGTTTCCAAGGTAATTCATCATGATGAAGAACATTTTTTGACTCTGTATGCATCACCATTTCTAACTCATGTAGATAATCATTGTGTGAATAATCCAAAACCTTTTGAATCTTTGTGAGTTCCTGAATCAACCTTTTTTTTATGATGCCCGATTTGCCTATAAACATTCTTATTCCAACTTTTGATTTGATTCATAAAATAAGAAAGTAAATTTTCCATACAACCATTAAAATTCCACTTCTCATTGAAAAACTCAGAAAAATTCGGGTGCTCAACCCATCCTACCAGAAAACGAAAAGGATACCCCTTTGGGGAGTGGAGTAAAAGCTTCAGAGACAGTAAAAGTGACCTATGGTTAGATTTGAGCCTTGGAAGGTGAGTCATTGAGCAATTCGGGAAGGCAACAACCTATTTATCTTTACCAAGAACTCTATCAAGACGTTCAAAGACTCCACATCTATTTCATGTAAAGGGAGTATCACTAAATTCCAAATCATTCAACTCGACATGTTCCATAAGATCCCTAAAAAAAAAATCTACTTTCACTAACTTGGACACCTTTTTTTCACAAAGAGATAAATGAGCATTAAAATCCCCTATTGCCATCCACGGAGAACCATTACCTGAAATGGTCATCTTCAATTTCCCCAAAGATATTTTTGTTTCTAACTATCACGACTACCATAAACAAATGCAACAAAAACAGGACGCTAAAAGGAGCTGCCAAAAAATCGGATCAAAATAAATTGGGGATGGCTCTAGAGTATCTCAACCCAAATCGACTCCTTTCGTCCAATCCATATACCTTCATAAAATCCAATTACCTCCACATGATGAGATAAATGGAATTGGAGCCTAGCAATAACCAAATCAACTTTCCCACCACTAACTCTCATATATAAAAGATCTACAATATCAGGTTTAAATTCCCTATTGTACTCACAAAAGATACGAGGAAACTTGCTACTAGCACACCTCTGGCAATTCCACAAAAGTATAATTAAATTCATAATATAAAAGAAAGACAAGATCTGATATTTAATGCTCAAATAAGCTGGGTTTCTCTCATTAATCTTGGCCTAATACTAGCTGTTAACTCTGCCCCATGAACTTGATTAGGTCCAATATTAGCTACTTGGCCCACTTTGCTTGGAGATGATTGACCCTACATTACCGACCAAATATTGTGAGGATTATCCATAATTGTTTTTGCCCATTCTTTCCTCTTCAAAAACTCACCTTTTTGAAAATTGATCCCCAAAAAATCTTCATCTATTACACCATTTTTTACTCCACCCGAATCTACATAAGGCATTAAATCAGGAACCTCATCCCTATTTGGCCTAATTTTTTGCAATTATGTTATCATTTGATCTCATATTATGTCGAGATTTCCTTTTGATGAGTATCTATATTTTGAAGGATTCTGACACCTCCACTAATTTCTCCTTATCAAGTAAAGCTACCGTTGTTTCCTCCTTATCCCCACTGTAACCCATCACAAATCCATCGAAAGGGCAGAGATCTCACACATACCCATACCTGCCACATGAAAATCACACTACCATTAGGGATTCGTATTCAATCCACTGTATCGTGTTGTTCACCAGAAATTGAGAGAGTAGCGATTTTTCCAAGTTGATGAATACCGCCATATGGGCAAATTGCCCCCTCGACCCACTATCTGTTTTGAAATCAAGCTTCGCAACTTTGCCTACTAATCCTCCTATTTATTCTAGGATTTGATGTTTTTAAAAGACCCCTGACAGTCTAAGTAGTTGGATCTAAGCCATAATAGTACTAAGGAATAGTTGAAGGGGATTAAAGTCTGGAGTCCACGACTGAACCATGAGGTACTGACTGGAAAAAATCCATAGACCTTAAGCGAGAACCTTCTTATAGTCCTCCTTATTCTAAAACTTGACCACAAAGTAGTTGTTTTCAACATCCACGAGGTGAAACAAATGTGATGGTTTCCAGTGAATAGTAAAATACGTTAAATTCTATCCTAGCAATTTCACCACCACTATGGTCGCCATATCCCTTACCATAATTTGCTTTATCTTTTTAGAAAAGTTAATTGCTGATATCCTATTAACCGTAGTTCTCGTGATATCACCCTTCTGAAATTCAATCTCCTTTTTGCTTATAGAACTAGATGAACCTTTTCCTAACACTTTATACCTCTAGGATATCACCAATACAGGGGATAGCTCCACGACCATCTCACCACTCATATTCATATCACATTCTTAAACCTAACCTTTTTGGTGTTCCTATCCTCATTCGAAGTATTATCGCCGCCACCGTCAACTAAATTTTCCAACAACCTTTTTCTATATATATATTTGGTAGAGTTTTAGTAGGGTTTGTTTGTTTCATTGAAAATGACTTTCTGAAAATGATTTCTGGAAAATAACTTACTTTCCTGAAAAATTTAATATTTTCTGACGCTTGGATGAATCTGTGTAAAATATTTTATGTTGTTTGACAGATTTCTTTAAATTATTTTATAAAAGTTGTTTTCAATGAAACAAACATACAATTGAGATTTTCTTATCTTTGCATTTTTAATGAGTTTATTTTATATCTATAAATTTATATTTTACATTATTTTTGCATATATTAAAATATTTTGTTAAATTCATGTTTATTACTGTAGTAACCCATTTTGCCTAGAAATAGAAAATAAATAAATAAAAAATTAGTGTTTTTAAATAGTCCAATTACAACACCAAAAAAGGCCCAATTTACACTCTCTGGCCCAACCAAATTAACTAGCCCGATACCAAAACCTATTACACCGAGCCCAAACACCAAAATAGACCCAATTCCTAAATAGACCCTTAGACCCAAACCAGGATGGCCCAAAATGGCCCAACTCTTAAGCAGAATCGGTAGTGGCCTAGGGTTTCTGAAACCCTAGGCGCCGCAAGCCTTCGCGCCCTAGCAGGATCCCAACAGTCAAGCCGCAAGCCTTGTGCCTAGGCCAACAGTCGCACCGAAAGTTAGCTCATCGCACCCACGCCAGGCTTTCGGTCGCGCCACGATCGTCGCCCAAATCACGCCATCATCGCTAGATCTCCATTCGTTCATCCTGCAAAATAAGGAAACTCAACAAAAAAAGGAAAAGATATGGAAATATGTATTTTCCTTTTTTATTTCATTTTTTGGGTTATAAAACCCCATGTAAAACCTATAAAGAGGGGGGATACGGGGAGAAAAAAAGCACAAACATATAGAAAGAACGATACAAAAATATACAAGGAAATAGATACAGAGATATTCGTAGAAAATAGAAATTAATAAAAATATAGATTTTACAAAGGTGATTCTTTAATATTTCATTCTGTTTATTTTTTTTTTTTTTATACGTTTGTGCATGTAACCACTATTTTAGAAAAGAATAAAAAAGGAAAGAATTACCTTTCGAAGACGAGGAAATATGAAGGTTTTAGGCCTCCAGCCACCGGCCACGGAGGCGCGTGTGGCGCGTGGCCCAGGAACCCGCCGATCAGAGCTCAGGCGAGGGGACGGAGCTTTCAGAGGATTTCAAATTTTTTTTTTTTAAAATTAGATTTAAAATGAATTTTTTATTGAAACTAACTTTTATAGACAAAACGAACGTCATCGTTTTTGTTTAGCAGGATCCGCGCGTTGACCCGACCCAGCTCTCAGGATCCGTGTTTTATGAAAAGGGAAAATTTTCGGTTTTAGTCCTTCTGTAATTTAATTAATTTTAATTCAGTCTAATTTAAATTTCTATTTTTTATTAAATTAACCCTAAATTTGTTTTTTTGTTCCAATTTAGTCCCTTGATTGATTTTAAAGGCTGAAAATCAGAACGATGCCGTTTTTAAAATTTAGAATAATTGCTATATTAATCCTTATAATATGATCTGCGTTTTAATTTTATCTCTTTTATATTTATTTTAATCCTTTCTTCTTCTTTTTTTATTTTATTATTCTAATACTATATTATTTTTATTATATTAAAATCTTATATGATTTTTATTATTTTATTAACTTTGTAAATAGTATAAAATTTGTATATTTATATATATTAACCTATATATATATATATATATATATTATTACCACTTACTTTTTTTATATGGTTTAATATTATTTATATGATGTATTATTTTATAATTAGTATATTATTTATTACATTATTTTTTTAAATTTTTATAATTTTATATGTGTATATATATTAAATCATTTTAAAAAAATCATTTTTATTAAATGTTTAAATATATTATTCCCTTTTTGTTTGATTTTATTATCTCATGAAAGTCTTATTAATTGTTATTTATTTTACATCACATGTTTATTTATTTTTTTTTTTTAATTTTTATTATTGTTTAATATGATGCTTTATTTATTCATGTATAGTATTTTTTATTATTTATTGTTAATATAGTTTGTATAATTGCAATTAATATGTGTGCTATAACGTCTTACTCAAATCATTTTTTATAAAAATACCTTTTGAATTAAAATATTTTATTCAAAGCTTTAAAAAATGGTGATATGAGATATTTGGGAACTTCAAGAAAAATCGTGCCCTAACTTACTGGGTTTCGATTTTTCTCGTAGAACTTAAAATATTAAATATCCCTTTTTCTTTTAAAATAGAAATTTATAAATTTTAAATCAAAAAATCTATTCTTGAGAATTCAAAACATTGCATCCTAACTTACTGGATATGATATTTTGTGTCTCGATGTAGGAATTTTCTAAATTAAAGTGAGCCGAGTTTCGAAGTCATGAGGTGTTATTTCCTAACTTACTGGATATAAAATTTTATTTCTTTGAAATAGGTAAGTCTTGGTTTTCTAATAAAAGGATCATATTTTAAATTTTTTATTTTCAACATTCAGACATAATTTTATCGATTAGGTACCAAATTTTGGGCGTTACGAGGGTGCTAATCCTTCCTCATACGTAACCGACTCCCGAACCCATTTTCTGATATTTCGTAGACCAAAAACAATGTTTTGAAATAAAACGTTTTATAAGGTGATCAAATCACACCAAAGTAAACAGGGATTGGTGGCGACTCCCTTTTTTTTTTTTTTTAAAATCGATCCACGTTTTTAAAACCAAACTTTTAAAATGGTTTAGACAATTACAATGTCATTTTTTAGTTACATGACTACCAAGTGAGTATTTTTTTATTTAAAAATGTGAATCAACAAGATTGACAAAAAAATTAAACAATGTCAACAATTGGACTTGATTTTCAAATTTGAAAAGTAAATGGACTAAATTCTTGAAATAAAATACAAATACTAAATTAAAAATTTGTGAAGAGTACATAGACATATGACATATTTTAACCTTTATACTACAAAACATTTTTTATTAATATATTTATAATTATAGCAAATATTTATTATTGAAATATTAATATTGAATATTTTCAATAATATGTGAAGAATATTATTTAAAATTATTATTTAAAATTTTATTATTAAAATAAAATTGAAATATTAAATATTAAAATATATTAATTATACTAATAATTTATTATATGACTAAATATAAATAATTAAATATATATGTTTAATAATATTAAAAATATAATATTTTATATTAATACTTTAATATTTTTAAAAAAAAATAAAATGAAAATTATTATCAATATAATAATATTAAGCTTGATTTAAGTTAATTTTATATAAAATAAAATTACCTATAGATGAACTCTTTTCCGGAAAATGATTTACTCTTTTCAAAAGGGTAAGTAATTTTACGGAAAAATGACTTATTTTACGTTGATTTGTATGTTATTTCTATTGACTAAACTGTTTTTTGTAAAACAATACAAAAAATGTAGAAAACGCTTTCCATAAAACGTTTTCTATAAAACTTTTACATATAAACAAATGCACTATAATGTTAAAAAGTAAATAAGTATTTGTAGAGGTATAATAAAATATTAAAATAAATATTTAAAAATATACATAACAATTTTTAATACTTTTTCTGAAATAAAAAAATATTCTACCAAATATTAATCCATTTTATTTATTTCATATTGCATTTTCTTACTTCTTCCTATCTTCTTCAAGTCTTAATTTTTTTTTTTAATTTTGAATCCTGTTTTGTTCAACTTTGATCGAAATTTGGATTTTTGAGTTCATGATTTTTGTCTTATATATTTGACTTTATAATTTAAAATGAGTTTTTGGAATTTATAAATACTATCTCACTTTAATTTCTTTAAATTTTAAACCCAATTTTAGAAATTCCTATTAATAGAAAGATTTATACCTTGAACTTCGATCATTTTTATACTTTTACTTTGCCATAATTGGCTCTAATTATTTTTAAATTACCAATTTTGATATTTTTGAGTTATTATAACTTTTAAATCTATATTAATTTAATAAACTATTAATTTTTTTTGATTTGTTAGAACTCTCTATATATTTATTAAAATTTGAATCAAATTAGTAGCCGGGTTAAATTATTTTATATTCTTTTATTAGCACAGGTATATTGGTTTATGAAGCATATTGATGTTTCTTTTATAGTTTTTAACTAGTCTTTTACCTATTATTGTAAGATAAAAGAATATTAGTTAAAAAAAGTAAAACATAATTTCAAGAGACTTCTTCTTCTTCTTTTTAATTTTAAAAAGCTGGTAATAATTTTCTAACTATTCAAAACATAAATTTGTTTCTTACTTTGTTTTAAGGTATTGAATTTTATTCTTGATGGCGGCACCATGATATTAGTAAGTTTTTAATTTTATTTAATTATATGTTAAAATTTGTTATATGCCCCTTTATTTTTCAAAAAATTGAAATTTAGGCTATATATTTTTTTTTCAAAAAAATTTAATCCCTCAACTTTTCAGATTTTAAAATTCAAGAAGAAGTTTTTCCAGATAGGGTGTCAAATGCGATAATAGTTAATAAGCCCAACATAAACTAGTATGTTTGGACTTTACCAACCTAAACAATCCAAAGGATAGTTTTCCTTCCCACTTATCGACAGGTTAGTGGACTCAACTGCTGATCATAAATACATAAGCTTTATAGATGCATTCTTAGGGTACAATCAGATTCAGATTGACCCTAGTGATAAAGAGAAAACCTCTTTCATCATGGAAGGTGACATGTTCTAATACAAGATAATACCTTTTGGCTTGAAAAATGCAAGGATCACATATTAAAGAATTTTAAATAAGGTCCTCAAGGAACAAATTGAAAGAAACATAAGGATCTATGTAAACGATATAATGGTCAAAAGTGTTACCATGGACCAACATCTAAAGGCTTTGCAATAAGTGTTCCAGGTCCTACGCTCTTATAACATTAGGTTGAATCCTACAAAGTGAGTTTTTGAGGTAGGAATAAGAAAATTCATAGGTTTTCTGATCTTCAGTAGATGACTTGAGGCCAACCCAAAAAAGATAACAACTATGCTCGAGATGAACCTGTAACATCCCTTAGCCCGTTAAGAAGACATGGCGTACATCAATAGCCAAACAAACCACCCAACAGACCAAGGCGTTATTGAAAGATTCAAATCTTTTGGCTTAATTTAAATCTTTGAGAAATCAGTTATAAGGGTTCTCCTTTTAGTTAAAGACCAGTATTTTTTAGCTTATTTAGAAACACATTCCCAAAGAAAGTGATAGGAATTAATAAAGGCAATCTTTAAATCATACACTGCTATGCATGGAGAATACAATTCATAGAAAAGGCAAGTTTGTAAATTGCAATTTTAGGGAGTTTGGTATTCACATGTAAAATAAGGGACAATTCCACTTTAAGACAAAAAAACACGGCTGTAGGGTAGAAACAACAGTTAAGTACAGATGTATATATATGCCATCCGCCAACTGCATATGCATGATACAAAATAGACAAGCGGCTCACTCGCAGACGCAGCTCAAGCATAGCCCCTTCTAGTGATCTTCTTCTACTACTTAAAAGCCTGAGAAAGAAAAGTAATGTAGTAAGTTCAATTGAACTTAATGACTTCCAAATAGACACAAGATGATTATTAGGTTACCGATAGTAAACCTCAAAATAAAGACAATTTTGAGAATCGGTAATACAAACACATTATGCCAAGTTGCTAGTACAGTTCTCTAGCGACAACATTTCGCCAACAAAATGCATACAATACCCCTGGCAGATACATACCGTCAACTTATACATACTTCTCTTAGTTATGTATGTTTACCTATGACCCAACCTTGTGCTAGCCTTTAACCTATATTTTAGAAATCAGAATTTCATATTAGCCATAATCATTTCAATATCATATTCCTTGTTAAATTGAACACGTGTTCTCCTGCAAGGTCGGGCCATGATCTACCAGTCCAGTTTGCAATAAAGTTGCCTTACCGGAGGTATAAAAAATAATGCTTCTTTCCACATTTTCACATGTCACAAATAGTTTAGTACTGGGCTCACACACAAGATGGGTATTTTTACCTCGAACATGGCCATGTTCACACATACAACATTGGCTTATTACACATATGTCAATACACACAACATCGACCCATCTCCAGCAAGGACAACTTACCTTGCACAACTAGATATCATAGAGATCCATAACTCAAATGAAACAAAAAGGAACTCACCATAAACTTCAGGATATATCCTACTCTATTGGTCATTCTCCTCGATTGCTTGGACCTTCACTAGCTTCATGAGCTAAATAAGAAACAATCATAATTATCAGACTATTTATCAATTAAAAATTTCATTACCAATCCCTCTACCTGATTTCATTTTTCATTTATAGGTCATATAATCAATCAATATTCATATTTACACCCTTACTATTTGAATATAGCTAATACTTACACAAATTTACAATTCAGTCCATTTTAAGACATATGTGCCAAATTCACTAATTCTACTCAATTCTAATATATAGATAAAATCAAACATAAAATAAAATAGAGTGGTAAGTCTCATATGAACTTACCTATTCAAAATATGTAAAGTGGATCAGGGGCGAAGTTAGAAAATTTTTTTAGGGGGTGAGTGAAATTTTAATTTTTATAGTCTATATCTTTGTAATTTTTAAAGGATTAAATCAAATTTTTATAATTTTAGGGGGGCCAAAGTGCGATTTTACCTTCAATTTTCCATTTTAGGAGGGTTCGGGGCCTCTACCAACCCCCTTACCAGCCCCTAGATTCACCTCTGAAGTGGATACTATAGGAACTAATCCGCAATTTTAGCTTTCCCCCGACCAATTCTACTTCGCTCTGATTCTTGATCTAAACAATTATTTTATATCATCAACCAATACTAAATATTTATGTTCTATGTTATGATATGTATGAACCTATAAAATTCTATTTTTCAAAATACTTAAAATTTTACATTTTATTCAATTTAGTCCCTAAACTTGAGATAGTCATAGCTTTCAATTCCTTGCCTTGAATTAAAAACTGATTTCAAATATTTTCATCAAGGACCTTAAAATTTGTATTTCTAACATAATTATATAACAAATTTAGCATTTATTCAATTTGGTCCCTAATGTAACAAAGTTAACAAACAAGCTAAATTATCATTACAATCTAGTCTATTTTATATCTAAGCTTAAAATCTATCTATTTTAAGCTTAGTTATTCAAGAAACCAACAATGGAAACTTTTAAAACTTCAATATTTTCACAAATTGGTACATGGGCTAACTAAATCATGCACTCATGACCTCAAATCTATAAAAATTACAAGAAAATGACTTGAAATCACATACCAAATAGTGGTCAAATGAAAAAAGCTTTCAAATGGTTTTCTTCTTTAGGTTTTCAAAGTTGGTATGGTTGGGAGAGATGGAGAAGATGAGCAATTTCACTAACATAAGCCTTATATACTATGATTAAATTCTTAATTACCTAAATTAATTAACTTAACCATACTTTAATTAGCTTAATCCACCTTTAATCAACATTAGTGGAATCTTCCATCATCATCCGCCAATTCTTAATGCAAAATGGTGTAATCACCATTTTGAATATGTAGCTAATTGTCATTTAAGTCCTCAAGCTAATCAAAACTCTATAGGGATTAGACTTTTACAATTTAGTCCTTAAACCTTAATTAACTATTAATTTGAAAAAAACACCGGACTGAACTTTAATATATTTTATAATATCTTCATAAATGAATTATAATATGAAATGTGAATAGAAAAAATTTAAAAATCTTAAATAAATATAATAAGGGTAAACTACACTTATGGTCACTTTTGTTTACCTCAGGTTACATTTTAATCATTTATGTTTGAAAAGTTACGTTTTAATCATTTACGTTATCGTGTTGTAATATTTTAGTCACTGAGTTATTAATTTCCATTAACGGTGTAATGGTAAGCTGATGTGGCACGTTAAATCATCATTCTAAAAAAAGAAGAAGTTAAATTATACAATTGATTCCCATATTTTTTCATTGTGAGCAATTTCATTTTTTTTCTTTTATGTTCTTTTAACTTTCCATTTTTTTTCTTTATTTTCCATTCTCTTTTTCTTCTTCCTCTATTTTCCTACCTTCTCCATTTCTTTTAACATAGCAGAAAGTTGAATTGGCAATGAAGAAATATGGTATGAGTTTATGGGTTTTAGTTATAGGCAATGATGGCTTTCGAATTCCTGCTTCTTTTTTCATTGCTAATTTGACTTCCTGATATATTAAAAGAAATGGAGAAGGTAGGAAAATAGAGGAAAACGAAAGAGAATGGAAAATAAGGAAAAGAGAGAGAGGAAAGTTTAAAGAACATAAAACAAAAATAGTCAAAATGAAAAAAATATGAGGATCGGTTGTATAATTTAACCTAAAATTTTCGTTTGAAATGATGATTTAACATGCCACATCAGCTTACAGTAACTCCGTTAACGGCAATTAACAGCTCAGTAACTAAAATGTTACAATATGATAACGTAAGGGACTAAAACGTAACATTTCAAACATAAGTAACTAAAATGTAACCTAAGATAAACAAAAGTAACCATGGATGTAGTTTACCCATATAATAAAGTAATGCTTTAGCACGTGATTTGATATCGTTCACTCTTAGTGCAAAGATATTTTATGTAATATATTCAATTAATGTATTGAAAATAATTAATAAAATATATTTAATATTGACTCAATATATATACCTTTAGTACTGAACAAAATGAATATGGAACTTATTTGATTGATAGACAGCATATGATTCATTATCAAACATCAAATAAAAATCTTAATAAAATATTTATGCATTTAATGTAATATTTTTACTATAGACAAATGTAATAAGCACTGATAGCACTTTTAAGTTTTTACACTGTGATTATCTTATTTGAGGAGGCATTATAAATTTAATTAGAAAAAAATATAAATTGTTCTCTTTAAAAGTAGGGTGTTAAGATTTATAAAAATATTTAAATCTACACTAAATTTGGAAAAAAATCTATACGATATTAAGACATTAAATTCTAAATGCTTCAAATTTATCATTTTAATCAAAGTCTCAATACTTATTTATATAAAATTTTAATAAATATAGCTTTTATAAAGATGTGTAACATAATTTAATATATAATATTTATTATGGATAATTTACCAGAAAATATCAATTTTTAAAAAAATTTACGGAAAAAGACCGAAAAAATAATTATTTACCAGAAATGGCCATTTCCCCCGAAAACGCGTCCACGTCGTCGTCTTTTAGGGGATGCAAGAGAAAAGCGTCCACGAGGAGGCGTTTTACGCCACATAAAAAAAACGCTTCCTTGAGGCGCTTTGTCGATGTGGCAAAACGCTCCCTAAGGACGCATTTTAGCCGTGTTTTTTTTAAAAAGAAAAAAATATTCTCGAATTAAATTTTCAAAAAAGATTATTTTTTAGATATTATAAAAATAGACCAAATTTTTTAAAAATTTACGAGAATAAACCTTTATAAAGGCTCAAAGTGACAACACCATTTTTTTAAGGTGTCATCAATTAATATGGAAATATAACTTATAAAGGAAATCTTTATATAGACCTAAAGTCTCATTTCCCTTGTTTTCTTGAGCAATGTGAGATATGATATATATGTATATATAGACGTATGAATAGTTTTGCAGCTTGTTCTTAAACAATGTGAGATTCCTTACTCTTTTAACTAACAACATGAGATTAAATGCTACACTATATTTGATATTTTTTACAAAACAATTTCTTTTTTTTTAATATTTTGTTAACATTTTCTTATATTATAAAATTATCTTTTGAGATCTTAAATCTTGTTGCATTTTAGAATTGTTAACATATACAAAAGAACTATTAAAAAAGAGAGAACAAATTGCACATATGAAACTTGTACATGCAATAATCTTCTATTCAATTTTAAATGTTTGAAGTTAATATCAATGCAATTCTAATTTTTAAAATAATTTTCTATTATTTAAATTTAGAAGTTATACTTTTAAAATTAAACTCTATTATCCATACAGATGGTACCAGTTGGACATTTATCAATGGTGAAATTGACAACCAAAGGACAAACCGAAAAACTCTGGAGGTGGAAGAGAAGTCATCACCAATGGCTACTTCAATTTAGATGGAAATGACAGAAACCATGGAAACTATCAGAATGGATCAAACACAGCGACGAAACCATCATGAGATCAAAGCCTCGTGCAGTTGCTCTAACTGACTGGATATGATAAAAGCTTACATTCACCACCTTCTTCGTCATGTATATATACATCTTGACTAGCATAATGGATCGCCACAGCTTACCAAGAAAATAAACCCAGGTAATCCCATTTTGTTGTTTAATTCTCTGTTCACACAATAATAAACATCGAAAATTTTCGTTGCTTTTCTGACCACCGAGTGCAAACACCCAACAAAACCATGCAATTGAAAATTTTCGGATTTCTTATATAATTCTTTGATCTTCTATCAATGCAGGCATGTTGTAAATAGGGAAGAGGTTGGTCTTCCTCGATGTGTCTAATGGTAAAGGACTTTTGTGATTTCATTCATATATTTTTTCATTGTTTGTAGTTTTCTCTGCTTTATTTGTTTATTCTTTATCATTAAAAATGGAATGTCTTTTTTGTACGATTGATTGAATTTTTATTTTTTCTGTGCATAATAGTTACAGCATTTTTATTATGTGCCTAGTGTTAAAAGGTTTATAGAAGTTTAACACTTTGACATGTACGATTATTTGTGTCTAATTAGTATTCTTTTTTCAGTGTTTAGTTGTTTTTCAAATGTCGTGTAATTGTGTTGTATCTGAGTGTTATTAAATCAAAGAACTAGATTGCTGCTGATTTCAGTAATTCTGGATTACAAAGCACCTTATTAATGACATCTTTTTTTAGCATATAAATCTTATTACCATTTAATTTATTTATTTGCAACTAAATTGACGATAATAAAAGAAATTAATCCAATCAAGTATTTTTAACTAAGCTTTTCAAAATTGGATTAGGAATTGAATTAGTCAAGCCATCAGTATCGATTCTCCATTTAATCGGTCTATTAGCTTTCTCTAGATTACTATTTTGATGGTAACTTGTTTGATTGGTTTGTTCAATCTAATTTAAACAACATTACTTTTAACTGCAAAAAAAAAAAAAAAAATTGTATTTAGAAAAATAGATTATAACACATTAATTATGCAAGTAAAATATTGTAATAAATTTATAAAAAAATGACATAAAATTTAGACAATAATATTTTCCATTATTTAAAATTTAAACTCTAAATAAAAAAAAACTAAATATAGTGTAGTCTTTCATCTCATGTTGTTAGTTAAAAGAGGAAGGAATTCTACATTGTTTAGGAACAAGCTGCAAAACTGTTCATTAGTCTATATATACACATATTTCGTATCTCACATTGCTTAAGAAAACAAGGGAAATGAGACTTTGGGTCTATATAAAGATTTTCTTTGTAAGTTATATTTTCATATTAATTGATGATACCTTAAAAAAATAGTGTTGTCACTTTGAGTCTTTATAAATGTTTATTCTCGTAATTTTTTAAAAAATTTGGTCTATTTTTATAATGTCTAAAAAATGACCTTTTTTGAAAATTTAATTCGAGAATAGTTTTTTCTTTTTAGAAAAAATACGGCCAAAACGCGTACTTAGGGAGCGTTTTTGCCACATCAGCAAAGCGCACCCTCAAAGAAGTGTTTTTTGTTGATGTGGCAGAAAACACTCCCTCGTGGACGCGTTTTCTCTTCAGATCCCCGAAACGCGTTGACGTGAACGTTTTAGAGAAATAACCCTTTCCGGTAAATAATTATTTTTCGGTCTTTTTCATAAATTTTTTTAAAAATTAATATTTTTGATAAATTGGCCATTTATTATTACATAAAAAAATAGGAAAAAGTAAAGCCAGATTTTATGCATGTGAGTTGTGGACAACAGAGAACAGTCCTTTGCATGGCTCAAATTATATAGCGCCTATTTTGGGGTTGACCTTGTTATGGGGGGATGTATTTAATTATCACCCTTTTCGTAACTTTTCTCCACATAATTTTTACTTTCCCATTCTTTCAGTGGAGCAAATTTAAGGGATGATCTTTTAACCGATTTGCCAAATTGAAAAGAGAAATCATTGTAAAAGGAATTTTATTTTATTTTATCCTATTATTATTAAAAGGCGGAGAAAATGCATGTATGGTTTTGATCAAAATAAATGTGAATTTTAATTTATAGTGGCTCTTGAATCTAATATCCTAGATTTCTTTATCCGTGGTACCAAACACCACTTTATTAAACAGTAGTTTCATCACTTTCCAAGGCAATAAACAAGCCTTAGTGGCCTACACATGAAGTCAAATAGAAAGCATTTTAGGGTGTTGAATTTTAGCCACATCCATTAAAAAATAGCACTATCGAAAAAAGTAGGGGACAACACTACATTTTGATCTCCCAACACTAATGCTAATTGATATTAAAAAAAATTATTAATCATCTTTAGGGAGACCATATGTTGGCAATCATGTTGTTTAAACCAAGGTGATTGACTAATAAATATACCATAGGACCAATTTCATCAACAATCTCAACTTCTCTACAAGTAATGAAATCGTAGTATTTCTTATGTAGTGTTCGGTAGATCTTTAGGACTAGTAAAATTTTATTGCCGTTGATTATAACATACAAGGTTTAGTATGATATTACAAATATATATATTGAAGATATAATACCAAAACCCAAAATAATTTTATTATGAACAATAAGATTATTTAATGAATAAAGAAACAATTTTAAATTTTATTAAATGAATAATCTATAAATTAATAATTTTTAATACAACTTTATAAGTTATGAATTAGTAGTAACAACTATAATATAAAGTCAATAACATATTTTTGTAGATTTTTTTAGGGTGTTTACTTGTGATAGCAATGATTAATTTTCTCATTACACATGCTTTACGAAAAGTAAACAATTAGCTATAAAATGTGTTCTACAATTGGATTTCTTTAATACCTCCTAAATTATAATAGTGGCATCGTTGTTTTTGTCAAAATATGCTTTAAGTTTCTATTTTTTTTAATTTTAATTAATTTTTATTTTTAGATTTAAAATGTGAATCTAATTGTTAACAATGTTAAAATATTTATATTAAATTCCTTGATGTGCGATGAACTTGAATTTAACATAAAAATATTAATTGTCTTAATAATTAAGCTTACAATTTTTTTTAATTTGAAAAGTGAAATAGCTAATTTCTTTAAAATAAAAGTAAATGCATTGAATTCTAAATATACGACGGGCGTTGGAGAGTCTTATAACAATTTTCTTTCCAAAGCTTATAAAAAATATAAAATACGGTTTTAGAAAAAATATTTATAATTTAATTCATGAAAATAAATAATTAGGAATAGAGTATTTTTAACTTTGTACCTAAAAAATTTGAAGAACAATGAATTATTAATAAGAAAAGGTGTGTTTGTTTATTAAAATGATTTATGAAAAATGTTTTTTTATTAAAATGATTTATGAAAATGTTTTTTATATTTGTTTCAAAAAAATTTAATAAATGGAAAATAATTTATTGGCCAACAAAATTTAAAAAAAAACAATTGAATTCGCTTTTAAAAAGCATAAGCTATTTTTCAAAAAATAGACTCATGTGAGTAACTTGATTTTTATAGAAGAATTAACTATTATATTAATAAATTTTTATTTTAATTTATAATTTTAAAATGATTAAAATATTAATCTCAAATATTATAATTTTAATATTATTAAGTATACATATTTATATTTAATAATATAATAAATTAATATAATTTATTATTTAATAAATTTATTTTACATTAAAATTTTATTTTAATAATGATTTTAAAATTAATAATAACTTTAGATTTTAAATTATTTTCTTAATATTTTATATTAATATTTTAATAAAATATTACAATTTATAAATATTTAGTATTATAAAATATGAGCAGTTGTTTAAATCCTACTTAACTCCCTATATCCCTTCCAACTCCAAATGTATTATTCACTTTCAAATATGTAAAAGTTTTAATTAGGCATTAGTTATTATTAAGTCTATATAAAATGTTAGTTGTTATCAAATATTATGTTATAATAAAATAAATTTTGTTTTGTCAAAATTAAATGCTCCTATAATATTTTGCAATAAATAGAATTTATGTAGTATTTGTTTCATTAAAAATAACGTTCAAAAAATATTTCAAGAAAAGTGAACCATAATTATAAAAATGGGGTCCACTTCATAACAGTAGTAAATAGAAATATTATACCTAACAACACTTGTCACAAAAATGATGAGTAATAAGAACTCATCACTACCTAATGTTTTCTAAAATAAATGAAAAACTTTCATTAAATAATGTGAGTGTGTGTGTCAAGATGCATCTAGCCATTCATCATGACTAAAATGCAAGAAGGTCAATATTTTGGTTTGACCATTTTACCTTTTCATATGTAGTTAATATGCAATAAACTCCTTTCATCATTCTTTATCTCATTAGGTTTGAGCATTATTCTTTATTCTCAATTGTTCTACATGTATCTCAAAATGTATGCAAATCAATTTAAGCATTAGTAATTCACAAGCATCACATAGTCAAATTATAGTATAGTAGTTTGTTTTACAATAAATACTCGAGAAGTATTATAAGGATCATATCCTTAGGAATTGTCATTAAATGATGAAAGATTGCAATTATGAACTTACTAGCTAGATGATTACCAATCTACTAGATCTTAGGATTATTAGCACAATCGAATCAAGCATTATCTAAACTATGAAATTTATGTGTAATCTAATCTAAATGATTCTCTTTCATGTTGAAGAATTTAACACAAGGAAAAATGTGATGGTTAATTATTCAACTAGATATTTATTATGTAGGACATGTGCTCAATGCTTATTATCTCTAAAAAAAATTCTCATTTCTGTCTAAATCTAACCTAAATACTACTGTCTAGGTTCTCCTCCCAGTCTCATTTACTCAGTAAAATCTCCTTTCAGTCTCATTTACCTAGGTTTCTAACTAGAGTCATCAATTCTAGTTTACTACGCTCTTTAATAAATTGAATAACAAGGTTAACCGTTAAACACATGAATTCTAATCCTAATCAGTATCTAACTTCACAATCAACCATCAAACAATTTAGTTCATCATAGAATTCACAAACAAAGCATTCATAATTCCAAATATCATAACCATAAGATGTAGAAAGTTGAGAATAGAGTTTAGAAATGCTCATTTGATTGAAGATAGAACCAATATCTGAACAAGGGATGCTTTCATGAATCCTTTACATTTGCATCATCAACTTAAAAAATAAAGATTTTCTTTAAAAGGAACTTAAAAAAGCAACAAATCTCTTAAAGAAAATAAAGAAACTATCTAATTATCTGAAACAACTCTCTCTCTCTCTCTTCAAATTTGATACACTACAGCAAAACAGACTTTTAGCGGCGTTTTTTAGGCTTTTAGCGGCGTTTTAAGCGCCACTAATAGATCTTCTTGGCGCTTTGAAAACGCTACAAAAACGCCGCTAAATGTGGCGCCATAAAATTAGCGGCGTTTTGTGATAAAACACCGCTAGAAACCATGACTTTTAGCGCGCGTTTTAAAAAAAAACGCCGCTAAAAACATGACTTTTAGCGGCGCTTTTTTCTAAAACGCCGCTAAAAACAATGACTTTTTACCGGCGCTTATTTCACAAACGCCGCTACAGGTTTAACTTTTAGTGCGCTTTTGCCCACAAATGCCGCTAACTTGTACATATTTAAAATATTCAATTTATCCAATATCATACGCCTCGCACTAAAACCAACCAATGACAACAAATATAATATATAATTTCAACCCAAATAATAAATGTAGCATAAAAATTGCACCAACTACATTAATTCTAAATGTTATTTTAAAATAAATAAAAATATATGATATCGTACAAAATATCCTTACAAAATGTTAAATGTAACAATATTAAAATCATCTTACAATAAGAACATAAATGTCTAAGATGGCGGCGTCGAGATCATTGCAACATCTTCATCATAGCTTTGAAGTCAGAGTGAAGTTCTTCATACTTCTGCTCGCTCGCCTCCCTTCTTGCTTGCTTCGCTTTAAGTAGAGAATTTGCTCTCCTCCTCGCGCTGCTGCCTCGGCTCTAAGTTGAGAAATTTGCTCAACCGTGCTAGCTTACATTTGAGCTATCTGGTCTTTTAGCCTCTGAACTTCAGCGACGAGATTGACTCCGGAAGGCATATATTGTTGGGAGTCGGATCCAAAATATTGGGTCGGAGTAACACCAGATCCTTGAAGTCGAACCCGACCGTACCTTTCAACACCCAAAACATTAGTGATAATTTTGTTATAAATATACTCAAGATTAACAGAACTATCAGTCGAAGCAGTCGTACCTTTCAGGACCCAAAACATCGGTAATAATTCTGTTATCGACATCCTCAAGATGAACAGAACTATCACTCGAAGCAGCCACTTCATAAAGTGTCTTCTTCTCCTTTAGTTTCTCCTAATAAATTAATCAAAAAGTTAGAAACGAAATATACAATAAGAAGGAATGCATCATAACTTAACATTATTAATTTAAAACTACTAACGAAGAATTAAACTATTATAAGTAAACATTATAAATCCATTTTAATAAATCAAATTTTATTAAGTAAATATACCATAATCTCTCCACTTGGTGTCATCGGAGACCCATCCTTCTTCCTATCGTAATGTCAAAAAGTGAACGCGTCCAACTTTTTGACCGGTGGAGAGTTCCTACGGTGTTGTATTACAAATATAATTTAATAATATAAAGTCATTAATATTTGATGAAATTAATAAATTATAATACCTCGGCCTCTGAAGCAAAACTTCTCGATCTGCCAGAATTTTTGTTTACTCGTTATTACACGCCACGGTCCTACATAATGATATTATTGTTAATATAGTAAATACTATACAAGAAAAATTTATAAGAGTTTAGAAGTAGGTAATACCTCTCCTTTCTTTGAGTTCCGAATCTAACGCATCTTCCCATTGATGCCTCAACATTCCGGTGGGACATTCCAGATTTATCCTCGAGGCTTATTTCTTTCTTAAAATATTCTTTTTCAATATGCTTTTGTTGTCTCTCCATTTTTTCCCAATGTCTTTTTATATAGTCATCGGAGACCTCCAAATTAAACCTCTCCTAAAAAAACATAAATTTAAAAAGTAAATATAAATGAAACTTCAACCAAAGTATTATAAATTACATTGATGTTTTGTTACCTTAATGTTCTCAAGAGCTTGATTTTTGTTTACCTCAGGCATGTGATGCCATGACTCGTAATTGATGGGCAACATATTTGTATTTCGTGCAATAATGCCCAAATAGCCTGTTAGAACTCGAGCTTCAGGGCCAATAGGCTGGCCATAACTATTTCTCCTTACTTTCACACGATCAAAATTTAATTCAGATAAACCTTTAAGCGTGAACGTCCGCGACCTTTATGCGTCCCACCATTCTCGGTGACCAATGATAAATTATTGTTATATTAAAATTGAAAAATAAATTAATAAAAAGTCAACATCCATGTAAAATAATTTAATTTTACTTTGTAATTCAGAGGCTCATCATCTATGTCGGGCACATTAGAGGATCCAACTCATCGCTCATTGCTCACTATTGCCCTCTCCTAATTTATAGTATCATGTACAATATTTAAATCTCGCATTCTTCTTCTACTCATTTTCCTGCAATACACATAAAATAGTTGAAATATTAGTAACAAATAACAACAATAATGGTACATATAAAATATTTAAATTACATAAAATGACCATGATTAAAATTATAATATTACATATAAATAAAAATAGTAAAATCTTACTACATCATAATTCAGTAAATTTCTTCGTCCACATCCCGATTTAACCCATTGAAATTGTGCACTAGTACTAGGGATATTTTCATTTAAGTTTTGTTCTGGAAAAGGCAGAGTTTCTGATATTTCGACGATGTCATCTCTACTTCCACTGCCCATGTCGAACAAGTCTCTAGGAGTATTTCGAAGTGCAATATACCAACCCTCATCAGTTGGATCTTCCGAGTAAAAAACTTGTTTCACTTGAGAAGAAAACACATACGGCTCGTCTATCGCTTGTTCTCCTGTGAATCAATCGAGAAAATTCTCCATTGTAAAACCATATTGATCTTTTTTAATTCATGAGCCGTATTCACATCAGCCCATTCACCTCGAAACAAGACAACTTTCCATTTGCCGTAATAATCCAACTCAATGATGTCAGTAATAAGTCCGTAATACTCCAGATTTCCCTCGACAGGATTACTGTCCCTAGCACTAGAATAACTCGTAATTGAAGAATTAACAACAATTCCACAATTTTGGGTTCTCCTCAACCTCTCGCGATACCTTGTATGAAATCTGTATCCGTTGATGAGGAATGCACTATATCTTTTCACTATTCGGTTTGGACCTTGTGAAAGCCATTTAACCGTCATTAACTTCATTCACTCCAAACCTATTGAATCAAAAGTAAATCGAGTAATTATAAATGTTATGAGAAAACATTATTACTTGTCAATGAAAACTTAAATTGCATGCCATTTGGCTTAACCATTCATGGAATGATTCGTGAACATCTTATTAATTTCGTCGATGTAACCTTCGGACCGTGAACGAGCTCTCAATACTTGTTTGTACTCACTATGTTAAAAATGGTTACTTTGTTAAAAGACAAACAAATTATAATTGATGAGTATTTATCAAATTCTAGAACTTACTTACGAAATGGTTCCATTGAATCGTGATGAAAAAGAACGTATCGATGTGCTTGGACCCATGATCTGTCGTCTAATTCTGCAATTTCGACTTTGCCGATCAGTTCTCCGAAACTTTGAAATAAATAAGTTCCGGCCAAGTTATGATCTGTGAGCCCAGCATTTCTACTTGGTCATTCATTCTTGTTTCAACATCTTGAAATACCTTGAGCGTAAAGTCATACATTCTTCTGCCAAGTAGCCTTCGGTAATTGATTCTTCCGGATAACGTTTATTGCGGCAATAAGACTTCAATTTGGAGAGGAACTTAAACACGGAATAGAACATTATCAAGAGTTGGAACTAAAGGCATTTAGGTGAATGAAGGAATAATTTACAAATAAATTAAGACCTTTCAATGGGATACATCCATCGATAGAACACGAGTCCACCAAGTATCGCTTCACGCGGGAGATGAATTAACAAGTGCACCATAATTGTGAAGAAGAAAGGCGGGAAGATCTTCTCCAGATTGCATAAAGTCAGTGCGGCTCGATCTTGTAGTGTCTCAAGTTCTTGAACGTCTAAAACTTTGCCACAAATGCCTTTCATTATGTTGGATGGTTCAATTACACAAGACGTCACCTTTTTGACATACAACACCGCATAGCAATCGGCGATAAGTCTTGCATCAAGATGTGATAGTCATGCGATTTTAAGCCATATAGTCTTCGATCTTTAAGACTAACACATTGAGATATATTTGATGCATATGCATCCGGACCTTTATATCCTTCAACACCGCATGAACACTTCTTTTTCATCTTTGACATTGAATAAATAGCGGTGAATCGATATTTCATATTCTAAGTGCTTGAGGATGAAGCTCACGCCAATTCCTATGTGAACTAAATCAAGTCGACTTTGAAGATTGTCTTTTGATTTTCCATCGACATTCAAAATAGTCCCAATGATGTTCTCGCACATTTTTCTCAATGTGCATGACATCAAGATTATGGCGTAATATCGATGCTCCTAATAAGGAAACTCAAAAAAAAATACTTCTTTTTTTCCACAACTCCGCCTCATTAGGATCATCCTCTTCGTCAGATTCATCATCAGATTCATCCCTTTCTCTCCAGTTTCTTTTCGGCTTGGCCGGTTGATTCATCTTCCCATAAATAAAATTTATATCTTTCAACATACTAGTCTGCGTTGGAGCTTCTTTGAACTCTTGATGCATCACAAAGCCGAGCACTCGATATCTAAATCTATGATTTTCGGTAACCACCGACGATGCCCCATATAAGAGAACTTCTTCCCATTATATAACCATTTCGAACATGTCTGCGAACACAACAAGGACAAGCATAACGTCCCCTAGTACTCCAACCAGATAAATTAGCATAAGCCGGGAAGTCATTAATAGTCCACATCAAAACTGCACGTAAGTTAAAGTTCTCTTTTCTTATTGCATCGTATGTCTCAACACCAACCCATAGTTGTTTTAACTCTTCAATAAGTGGCTGCAAATATATGTCAATATCATTCCCGGGCCCTTTCTCTCCAGGTATAATCATAGATAAGATAAAAGATAACTGTTTCATGCAAACCCATGGAGGTAAATTGTAAGGAACAAGCACCACCGGCCAAGTACTATACGCTGTGCTCATGAGTTTGTAAGGGTTAAATCCATCTGATGCTAGCCCAAGCCTAACACTCCGAGGATCGCGTGCAAAGCTTGGAAATTTTGAGTCAACTGTCTTCGATGACATGAAAAACCTTTGAAGCCTTGGTATTAGCGGGAAATACCGCAAAATCTTAACCGGATGCTTCCTTGAATGTGTATCCTGTTCGTCATCATTACCATCCTCTGCATTTCTTTTAATCCAACGAGATTCACCGCATACATGACAGCACTGTTGGTTTATTCGGTCGCCCCAATACAACATGCAATCATTTCGACAACTATGAATTTTGTTGTAGCCAAGACCCAAATCCTTTATTATTTTCTTCATGTCTTTGGACGATTTAGGGATTTTCGCAAACGAGAACATTTCTTGCAGAAACTCTAACAGCATTGTCAATGAGTTTCTGGTCCATCCTCCCAAACATTTCAAGTGAAAAAGATGAATACAGAAAGACAGTTTGGAAAATTTTGATCCCTCATACAGTTCTTCATTCATTTCACCAAGTAACGTGTAGAACCTTGCCGCTTCTTCATTTGGTTGTTCATCATGTACAGTTCTTCCCCCTTCGGTGAAAGTATTTCCACCAAAACTATAATCATCGGCTGCACCCATGTCAGGTGGAAATGACCCGAAACCATCACTGTGCATATTAAAAGCATCCCGCAACATGCCTTCCATGTTATAATCTCTAACATTCTGATTGTAAGCACTATGAGGATAACCTAGATTCATCGATGATGATGCTCCACTAGATGTACACTCTCCATGAAAAATCTATTTTTTGTACCCTCGAACAAAGCCATCAACAACTAGATGTTCATAGACAACTTCACGGTAATGCCAATTGGTATTGCAACACTTCTCACACGGGCAAAGAATCATATTCTCTTGGCTTGCATTTTGAAATGCGAAATTTAGAAAAGTTTCTACTCCATTTCGATAACTGCTGCTTACCCTTGACAAATTCATCCAAGTCCTATCCATTTCATAGTTGTTGAAGTCTAATGTTGACAATAAATTACACGGCTAAATTGTTAATTTATAATTTACGTAAGTAATGATAATTTCATATATATAACTGAGTACTATGTAAGTATTATGTAAGTTATGTATTATGTAGGTTATATATTATGTAAGTTATGTATTCTTTAAGATTCAACATACGTGGCATTGTTACACCTAGGGAGGATCCGTTATATCTAATAAGAGATATAAGGCAACCCGTCAGTTTCCAAATATATACTTTGAATCTCTTTTTTCCATACAAGTATTATGTAAGTTATGTATTATGTAAGTTATATATTATGTAAGTTATGTATTCTTTAAGATTCAACATACGTGGCATTGTTACACCTAGGGAGGATCCGTTATATCTAACAGTGAGATATAAGGCAACCCGTCAGGTTTCCAAATTATATACTTTGAATCTCTTTTTTTTCTATACAAGTATTATGTAAGTTATGTATTATGTAAGTTATATATTATGTAAGTTATGTATTCTTTAAGATTCAACATACGTGGCATTGTTACACCTAGGGAGGATCCGTTATATCTAATAATGAGATATAAGGCAACCCGTCAAAGTTTCCAACCTATATACTTTGAATCTATTTTTTTCTATACAAGTATTATGTAAGTTATGTATTATGTAAGTTATATATTATGTAAGTTATGTATTCTTTAAGATTCAACATACGTGGCATTGTTACACCTAGGGAGGATCCGTTATATCTAATGTTGAGATATAAGGCAACCCGTCAGTTTCAAACCTATATACTTTGAATCTCTTTTTTTTTCTATACAAGTATTATGTAAGTTATGTATTATGTAAGTTATATATTATGTAAGTTATGTATTCTTTAAGATTCAACATACGTGGCATTGTTACACCTAGGAGGATCCGTTATATCTAATGATGAGATATAAGGCAACCCGTCGAGTTTCAAAATTATATACTTTGAATCTCTTTTTTCTATACAAGTATTATGTAAGTTATGTATTATGTAAGTTAAATAATGTGATAAAAGCTATGTAAGTTATGTAAGTTATGTACATGTAAGTTATGTAATTTTATGTTAGTTATGTATTATGAATTATGTAAGTTAAATTAAAATTTCAAATCGAGAATAAGTTAAATTTGGAAAATGTTATTATATGGTTTTTATAATTGAAATTTCTTGTGATGTTATTAAGTTTACAAAGTTTTTAACTTCTTTTAAAAAAAATTATTTTCTATATTAAAACATATTTCAATAATGATCTATATTATTATATTGATAACAATATTAAATTTAAAAAGTTTTTAAATTACTTCTTATAAAAATAATTTACTTTTTGTAATTAAAACATATTTAAGTAATGATCAATATTATCATTATCTTGATAACAAAATATTATTACCATTTTGGAAAACATTAAAAATATTAAATATTAAAAGCAAACATTATTAATATAAAAATTAGTAATTAGTAATTAGTAATAAGCCTAAAAGCCATATAAATGTAAGTATTCTTAAAAAAATATTGTTTACTTTTAAGGAAAATAAAGTAATAAAAATTCTTTAATATAATATATAATATATGTAATGACAGTTTGTATTAAAATATGTTAATATCTTCTTAACTTGCAAATATTTATTAAAATATGACATTTATGTTAAAAATTATAACATACTTTAACAATTTACTTTTATATTTTGTTAATGTTATTTTTATATCGCACTGCACCTAAATTTTAAAAATAATACACGGAAGCTTGTAAAAAATCTGAAGCGGCATAAGTAGATAGCAAATTGGAGGTTGTTCAAACATTATTAATAATAAATAATAATAATAAACAGCGGTTTAGGCATAAATTAATAATAAACAATAAATAAAGAATAATAATAAAATAATAATCATCAATAATAATAATAAACATTATTAATAATAAACAACAATAATAAACATCAATAATAATCCGCAATTTTGGACAACAATTTAGTAAGTTAAATATCTGACCTATATACTTCAAGTCCAAACGAAAGCTTATCCAATAAACGCATATACCTGTACTTGAAGTCCAAAAGAAAGCTTGTCCGAAGAAACCTTGTCTACTAACTTTATTGAAACAAAGGAGGAAGATAGACAATTATGATCAAATCGAAAGTACTAAATATCGATTCATAAGGTGAAACATGATAGTAAGCAATGGAATTTTCAGATATACCTTGATAAATTAAGCCTTTTTCGTGAAGTCTAATAAACGCTTGTATAATGACTCCCCGCAATGATGTATACAAGGTTCGAACACAAACTTACTTCATACTACAAACACCTAAAACGACCATCAATTTAACCATATTCTCACCCTAATTTTTTTTATCATCCACTTTCTCAATTTTTTAATTTAATTTTCAAAATTACTAACAATATTATTAAATTAGTACGATTTTATAATAGATACTTGTACAACTTTCTAGCGAAGGAGACAAAATCATTAAATAAGTAAATCGCTTAGATACTTGTACAAGATTTAGCCAAATGAAAATCCACCATCACAACTCAACACTTCAATTCCGGTCTACACATACACGACTTTTACTCCAATTACGACTTTAGTTTTGCTCCATAAAGTCGAGTTCGACTTATGCACTTCATAAGTAAATAAAAACACATTTCCAAAGACTAGATCATATTATTCATTAGGCACCCAGTTCTAGCAGATTGCAGAGTGAAGGAAGTTGATCTTTGAAAACCGAACAAAAACAGAGCCATTTCAAGCTTCTTCTTTTTTTTTAAAAAAACACCCCAAAACTTTGAACATCGAAAAAAGCAGATTACTTGGAGTATAAACAACTAAACTTCCAACCAAAAACTAGAAATTCTTGAAAACCATCTTCTTGTTAGTTGATCCTCACCAAACCATTTCCACAAAACTCAATACATTCCCCAAAATACACACTTCCCCTCCCCCAATAAAGAAAACCCTCAAAATAAGTTCAATCACCAAAACAAAGCTAAACCAAAAAAAAAAAAAAAAAATTTAAGAACTCCACAAAAAAAAAATAAATGAAGGAAGAAGAACAAACCTTCAATTCAATAAAAGAACAAATTCAATTCCAACATAAAATCAATGGGGGCACCGCACCTTATTCTAAGGAATCTTCAGCTTTTGGTGAAATTGAAGTTGAAGAAAACAAGAGGGTTTGAGAGATGGAAAGGAGGTTGGAAATGAGACAGCATATGATTTGTTTTTATTTCTTTTTTTCTTGTAAAGAGTCACATCAGCATGTGCATTTCTTGTAAATGAGAAAACATGTACTATTTAAAACATATATTTGTGTTTAAAATTTAATATGTAATAAACAATGAAATGTATGGACACAAATATGTAAAAATTTAGAACACGGTATAACTTATTAAAATTTGAAAAATAAAATAAAATTGTCATTAAAAGGTTTTATTTATAAAAATATTAAAAAAATGAAAACACCTACAAAATCATATTTAGAAATATGAAAGAATAAAATTCAAATACAAAATACAACAAATCGAAATTTATCAATATTCTTTTCAAGCAAAATGGATGAAATCTATGGCTACAATTGGTTTCCATTGAAATCTTTACCTCAAACCGGAATTTAAATTCTATTGTTTCCATTAGCTAAATATTTATAAAATTATTGGTTAAGTTTTTAAGTAACCATCTTAATTTTGGTTGTTTATTGAAGAATAAGAGAAAGGTGAAATTGGCAACATTGAGGCCATACACAGAGTTAAGAAAACCAAGCTAACGGGGGGTTTTGAAAGGAATCAAATAAATTTAAGAAGATTTAACTACTTTCTTAGAGAAATCATACATATAATCCAATTTTTATAATAGATCTTAAAACAAAACAACAATTAGTAAACTTCTCAAATTCTGTGCATAATATATGATAACTAGAAGCACAATTAGTAAACATTGATTCTAAAGGGGCAAGCCATTTCCAAGAACAAGCTGCATGACCTTATTTTTTATTGTCAATAGCACCTAAAGAGCATTATACTCTCTATTAATAATTTACATTCTTCGCATGGTTTTCTAAAATAGATTACAAAACATTGTACCCTAGCAATGAGATTTAGCACTTAACATTATGAAGATTTTGGTCAAACTTCCATCTAAGGAAAACAAAAATTAAAATGCTTTTAGAACTAATAGTAGCTATAACTAAGAAGGCAATGGAGCTGATTTCTTAGCCACTGGAACAAATTTTGCTATGAACATTCTTGACCAGTGGATCCTACTAAACCAACAAAGCTCCAATACTTTAGAACATTCTTTTTCTTAGTAAAAATCTGGTTTTAATCCTCTAGAATTTCCACACATGCAAATAAGCAAATTCAGGCAGCAGAGAAATTAACTTCACTACAGAATAAAATTTAACTTCAAACCCAAAACAAACAAAAAAAGCCAAAAAAATAAATAAATAAAAAACTTACCAAAAACAGGGAAAGCCGAAATCAAGATAAGAATCCAAAGGGAAACACTGATGCACTGATAGAGCAATTAGCGAATAGAAGAAAACTGTAGTCTTTGCAGATACAATCAATGTGGGGCAAGGTTTTGCCAATGGAATTTAAACCTCGAAAAGTATAATCACATAAAAGTACTCAAGTAAGTAGACATTATGAGATGAGTCCGATTGAACCATACCCTAATACTCAAATTCGAATATGTGTCAAACAAAAATTTGATGCGACCATGGTATGTTATCTAATGAAACATGAAAGCCCAAATTTTCAAACAATTTCAAAGAAGGCTTTGAAACCTAAGATCAGTGTGTTTAGGTACTTACAAGTAACTTATTCATGTTACTTATCATTTATCCCTTCAAAAATTAAAACATATATTAGCAGATAATCACAAATGTTTTATATCTTAATAGATCAGAATTTGCCATCCCATCCCCAATAAACAAAATACAAAGAAAGATGAAAAATTAATACAATTTCATGTTGTTTAAAATGAACAATTACCTTGCATGCGTTATAATATTGGATGTGCAATCAAGAACAAGCTATCTAGCTAGGACCAACTAGAGTCAATTAAATCATTAAGAAAAAAGAAGAAGGAATAACCATTGTTTCCAATAGAACTATATGCTTAAACAAAACATAAGTGAACTTGGATATTCAAAGATGTATTTAGATTTTAAAAATAGTGAAAGCTACATAATAGACACATACAAATATAACATTTATGATTAGTTCTCAAATTCATTGATCATTAGATGGCTATTTAATAATGAATCAAATTCCCAAATACTTTTGAGAATTTGAAATTCATGTTTTTGTATTATAATTCATATCATTAATATGTATTATAATTGATATAATAAAGAGAATAAATAAAATGATTATAACAACCAACCACAATGATAGTAGCATATTAGATATGATGACAATCCAAATAATAAATGAATGGAAAATGAAAATTAAGAATGCTATTTAAGTAAATATACATATCAAGTTTAGGTGGTCTAGTAGCACTTGGAGGATTAGGTTTCCATTTAGCTGGAGCAAGTTTGGGATTTGGAGGTGCTATTGGAATAACTACTGCAGATAGCTATTGTTTGGGTGAAGGAGCAGTCTCTCAGTACATGAAAATTGTCAATAAAATGCCTCTCACATGTCAAAATTTCAATAAATAACATGCACTTTCCATCATTATTTACTCGTTGCCAATCAAATATGTTAGTAAATAACCTAACAAGCATTTACAACCCTCCAAGTACACATAATTTTTGGTTTCCTAATCTTTCAAAAAAAATTAATCATAAATAGAAGGGAATAAACCCACAAACAGTTGAAAGTAATTTAAAGAATCACAAATAAAACATCACAATAAGTCGAATAGGGATTTGGAAAAAAATGTTAACCCATCAAATTCATTACTAATATAAACAAAAAAAAAATTAAGAAAGTAAATGAATAATTCAAAATACGACGGAAGAGGATGATTACCAATGTTCCCGATGGAGGAGGATGATTACCACGACAGAAGAGGTGGCGTATGATGAGCAGTGAAAACGGAAAGCTGATAAAACTTTACCGGCGAACAGCTAAAGGAAAAGGAAAAGGGATGTTATGATTTCACGGGGGAGCTAAAGGAAAAGGGAAAGGGATGTTCGGCTTTCACAGGGAAACAGAGCATAGAATGGGAAGAGCAAAGAGATGAGAGAGTACTTAGGGATTTCGGGAAATCAAAAAATGGGGGAAGAAGGTTAATCAATTTTACGCTAACAATACGGCGCCGTTTTTAACTAAAATAAAATGATTATTTGCGGCGTTTTTGAAACGCTATTTATTTATTTTTATTGCGTTTTAAATTACAAACGCCGCTAATATTCTTGATACTAATATATTTTAAAGATTTAATCAAATTTTTCTTTATTTTAAAGTTTAAGTAATATTTAAAACAATTAGATAAATTTTGAAATTTTAAAATTTAAAGTTATTTAATATATAAATTAAAATACAATTACTCATATACTCAAAAAAATTAAAATATATTGTAAATAATAGTATTTTATTTTTTCATTTTAACATTTATTTTAAATGTTATTGGTTCTAAATTTTCTACATTACAAATAATAATAGATCGATTTAATATATAAATTTTAATATTTTAAAAAGTAAATTACAAATAAATTTTATATTAATTAATCAATATAAAAATTAAATAAATAATAATAGATGAAGAGGATGAAAGAGTATTGCATGAGTTTTCAAAATCTAAACCCTAAACTATAAACCTTTATAAACTCTAAACAACTAAAATCCTAAACTATAAACATTAACCCCAAACCTTTATCAACACTAGTTTGTTTACATCCAAACCCTAAGTCATTTTAAACCCTAAAACCTATAAAATCTTAAACACGTAACCCCAAAATCTAAACCCTAAACTATAAACCTTTATAAACTCTAAACAACTAAAATCCTAAACTATAAACATTAACCCTAAACCTTTATCAACACTAGTTTGTTTACATCCAAACCCTAAGTCACCCTAAACCCCTAAAACCTATAAAACCTTAAACACGTAACCCCAAAATCTAAACCCTAAACTATAAACCTTTATAAACTCTAAACAACTAAAATCCTAAACTATAAACATTAACCCTAAACCTTATGACCTAAACACTAAACACTAAATGCTAAACCTTTAACACTAAGGCAAAAAATTAAACACTAAACTTACCCTAATAAACCCTAAAACCCTAAAATCCTAAATCCTAAACCATAAACCATAAACCCTAAACCCTAAACCCTAAACCATAAACCCTAAACCCTAAACCCTAAACCATAAACCATAAACTCTAAACCCTAGAACAACCTTAAACCGCAAATCATAAACTATAATCCCTAAACATTAAAACAAGAACTCCTAAACCTTACACCTTAAACTATATATGTTAAACCATAACACCTAAATAATCATGAGAATTAATATTCAATATTTTAAAATTAATACTATCTCTTTTACGATTATATAAGAAATTATTTAATATTTTTTCATTTTTAACAAATATTTTCTCTTAAATAATTTAAAACTAGAATCATAATTTTAATGTATTAAAATTAATGTTATCTCTTTTACAATTATATAAAAATTATTTAATATATAAATTTAAAACAATAAGTCATATATATCCAAAAAACTTTAAAATTACTTTTAGCGGCATTTTGGGAAAGCGCTAATGATTGGGAAAAGCGCTAATGACCAGACTTTTAGCGGCGTTTTGAAAAGCGCTAATGACTGAACTTTAACGGCGATTTTGTAAAAGCGCCGCTAATGATCAGACTTTTAGCGGCGTTTTGGGAAAGCGCCGCTAATGACTGAATTTTAGCGGCGTTTTGGGAAAGCGCCGCTAATGACCAGACTTTTAGCGTTTTTTGGGAAGCGCCGCTAAAAACTGAACTTTAGCGGCGTTTTGAGAAAGCGCTAATGACCGACTTTTAGTGGTGTTTGGTAAATAAACGCCGCTATTGCTCATTTTTTGGCGGCATTTTCATTCAAATGCCGCTAATGTATAAAATTTGCGGCGTTTTTCTTTAAAACGCCACTAAAAATGCCGCTAAAAGTCTGTTTTGGTGTAGTGATACTTAATTGATATATATAGTAAAAAGGGCTTAAGTTGGCCAAATAACACGTCTACCCTTCAATATAATAAAATGTTGTGACTATAGGCACAACGTTGTACCAAAATTATACAAATCACCCTTTAGTAATTGTCAAGGTTCTCCAATAGTTGGATCAATGTCATGAAGTCATGCTTTGTAACGTCATGACAATAATTAATTATATCTTAATCTCCCTTCAGCATCATGATGATGTCGCAACATCACGAAACTAATGTCTCGACTTTGCCAAATGATGTCATGACTATAACATCATGACATAGGTCTCTAAATTAGAAAACTTTAGCACTTTAGTGAGTAACATTGCATCGTTGACTCTTTTGATGTCATAAAATTCTCCTTCAGGTTCCAACTCTAAAAAAAAAAATAGTGAGATATATCACGACTTTTTATTCCATGATGTCTCGACTTTGTCTTCTATTTTAATCTCAAGGCACGAGCAACAAATAAGGTCACAACTTTATGTGCTATGAAGTTCTGACATTGTTCTATTTTGCAAAACATTGCCTGAAAACTTATACTTTTCATCCATCATTCCTACTTTAACTCTCTGATCGTTGTTTTGTCGAGTTTTAAAATTTATAAAGAATATGATCAAACCTAGAAACTAACTCTGCCAATGATTATAGGAAAATGTACCTATCGAATAGTAGTATAGCTTAGGCAAGACCGGATTGTCGAACCCAAAGGAACTAAAAGTACTAATACTAACTTTCTTTTTATTATTTAGCCTAAAATAAGTGAAGTTGCTTTTAATCTAAATTAACGACTACTAAACTAAAGGCGCAAACACAAAAAGAGTGAATTGGGAAATAACTTGATGAAAAACTCAGTTGATCACGACGATACCCTTAGGAAGAATCCACCTAGACTTCACTTGTTATTTAACACTGAATCATACGATTCATTCACTTAGTTTGATCCGTAAGACTCCCTAACGTATATTAAACCCTCTCTCGAGGCGAATAACGTCTAGCCCTAGGTTAATTAGTGGAACTCTAGTTCTCTTATAATAACCCCCTAGAATAGCAGTAAATCAATCTATGGATTCCTATATTAGGTTTCACCCTAATCCGGTAAAATCTCATCACCCTATCTCTAGGCGTGCGATCAACTCTGCTTAATTATGCTAGATCTACTCTTAAGCAAGGTCTATTCCTCCTCCACCTAAGCACATCAAATTTGCATTAAGCATGCACAATTAAGAACAAACTAAGTATTTATCATATAATTCAGAAAATAATAACAAGATTCATCTAGGTGTCGTCCCCTTCAGGTATCTGAAGGGTTTAGTTCATAATGAATAAAGAAAACATCTCAAGAGAAAAGAAAAAAAAAACATAAGAAATCCCTAAAACCCCCTAAAGGAATTGAAGGAGAAATCCACCGTCTTGAGTAGAACTTCGGCTCCGTGAGATGGATCCACTGGCTATCTTCGAGTAATTCCTACAATTCTGGCCTTCTGGCTCGGCTCCTTGGCCTAGCTAACCGCACCATTTCAGGTTATACTTAGGGTGTTTATATAGACTTTTAGAATGCTTTACTTGGTCCCTAAGTGTCCTAATTTAAGTACTTCCCACTCGGTGTTTGAATAAGCTTTGGAAAGTGTTTTTTTACCTCAAAGTATCCAAATCCAAGTGAAATTGCTCTTTCCTGCTGCAGGGGCACGGCCATGGTACACGCTCGTGTAAATCGTTTTCAGGCCGTGTCTCTATTATGTTGATTGGGGCACAACGTGTAAATCGTGGCATGGCCGTGTGAAGTAATTTGACAAGACACGACCATGTGGCTTGAAGTCCAGGCCGTATCGATTTCCTCTTCAACCCAAATCGGCCTGTTTTAGGCCTGTTTCTTGTTCTTTTCATCCTCGGGTGCTTTCTTGAGTAAAAACATGAAAAGAAAGGATTAAGAGCACCTTTTTACATAAATCAAGGGCTAAATCATCCAAAAGCATACTAAATGTGGGCCTAAAATATGTTACTTTTACGGTTTATCAAATACCCCCACACTTAAGCTTTTGCTTGTCCTCAAGCAAAATTCTCAACTTATAATTAAAATGAACTTTCCATAATTCACAATTCCTATCAACAATGCCTCATCATAATTCACAGATAAGTTATACATGGATAATTTAACTCAAAGACTCTTAAAGGCTCAAACCATTCTAAGTCATAAATTTGTAGCATAAAAACATATGCGTCTCCCCTTATCTAAATAATTACCTTTAATTCAAAACTGACAAGGATTGATATCCTCACTAAAGATTCACTCAAAGCACTCGAAGTGTTTAAGTTTCAAGAAAAAACACTCATAAGTCAAACCTGAAAAGTTAATCCCATAGGCTTGCCTGAAAATCAAATCTCCACCACTGTAATATGAGATGATACACAAATCCAAAGGTCTTTGACAAGGTTGTAACGGGCTTAGGTTAAAGGTGTGGATAAAGGCTGAATTAGAAGGTTGAAAATCGAGATTGACCTGATAAATTACCTACTAAGAATAATGAACTAGAAAATAAATGATTGCTTTGAAACTAGTAATACTACTATTGGTAATACTTTTAATACGAGCTCTTCTTCAATAATTGGAATTTAAGCGCATAAGCTCCTTTAATCATATACTAATACTTGAATATACTTTGTTGTTTTTTTTAAGAACAAACTAAAAACATAATAAAGAAAACTTTATCAACTAAGATAACCTAATTTGGTAACTGATCAAATCAATTCTCAATAGAAGGGTAGTCAAAAAGAATGGTGATAACAAATACAAAGGGTTTTGGGTTAACATTAGCGGGTAAATCAATAAAAAGGGTTGTTAGGATCAAATGGGTTCACTAAGGGTTAATTTGTGAAGGTAGGCTTTTTAGTGGAGTGAATGGGTTAAAACCTAGGTGCCTTTATCATCTCAGTATATCAAATCATTAATGTGGTCTCGATATGTATAATCTAGGCAAGTTCTAGAATAACAATTCAATGTTGACACACTCATAATCAATAAGGTGAGCATGAAAAAGAATATATGCTCTATAAGGCTCAAATCTCACAAAAATTATAGGTATTTGACATCAGTCCTGTAAATTTCAAACTTCAAGGTAATATTCAAATTCAGTTCAACAACCTAGAAAATTTTTTATTCTTGAAAAATAGACATATCATGGTTGATTCTCTAGTATCTTAAATTTTAAATCATCAATGCACAATTATCAATGACTTAATCCAAAACATATAAATAAAAATCATAAATCATTAGAAATTTCATCCTAATTAATAATATGAGAAAAATACTTAAAAACAAGATTAAATTCAGGATTTTTAGAATCTTGCAAAAAGTTAGGCACTTAATCCCCCCCACACTTAAAATGTACATTGCCGTCAATTTACAAAGATGGATAACTAATAATGTAATCAAAAGAGAAGGGGAGAAGTGACACTTCCTGAATTTTTGGATGACTACGGGAGTTGGCCGAGGTCGTGGTGGAAGATGACTTATGTAGTAGTGAATTACTCCTAGTGATTTGTTTGTGCATGTGGAGTGTGTGATTGGAACTACGAAGTCATCAGTTAGATATTTCGGAGGCAGAAATAAATAAATGTTAGGCATACTCGAAGATTAGATAAGTAATGATAATCATAAAACTTTGCAGTGAAGAAAAGTTTCAAATTACGACAAATATAGAAAATTAAAATAAAGGAAAAAATAAAAAATAAATAAAAAAAAGAATAGAACTAAAAATAAGAAAATAAAATGTAGATAATGAAAAAGACTCAAAGGTCCTCATCATCGGCCGGGTCTGTGTTGGTGGTGATATATGGAAGTGATGGCATATTTGCTGGAGCGTGGCCTCGATCCCATCAAAACATCGAGTGGTGTCCATGAACTACTGAGTACAGTATTGCTCGAACGGGTGAGGCGAGCATGGATATCTTCTATCGAGGCTGCTGGATGGGATGGTCACTGGCTCGAAATCGGTGCCTCTTGTGATGGTGGTGGGATATCATCAATAATGTCCTCAATCTCCCCCTCGTCTGTGGGTGTCACTAAGCGGTATTGAGGGGGGTCGATCCCTCGACGATGTTTAATCATCCTTATGTGTAACATCGTCTGGATGCCCTAGGTGTCATCTGCCCAATTATCGTGAGGGAGGATCTTTGGTCGTCGGTGTTAAAGAGGCTGAAGTGTCGAGCCAACCGTGTTATATATGGGCCCATCGATAGAATTCCCTTTCTGTGTGCCTTTGTTTGATGCTGCATTGCTCCGGAGATTAAGTATGCAAGGTCGAACATGTGTCCTTCTGACATGCAAAATAAATAGTATACATCGTGTCGATTTACCACGCCGGTGCTCTTACGATGACCTGTAATGGTGTGAGCGAGAATGGCGTAAATGTACTTCAAGTATGGGGCGAGAGCTGTCGCCTTGGAGTGGCTGGGTCGTAGACGCCAGTGATAGGATGTAAGCTGCGCCATCAGTGGAGGGGAGTGCAGTGGAGCTGTAGGTTTAATTTGGAGAGTGGGTTTTCTTCTATAAATTTTGGCATATAGAGTCCGAGTGCCGAGCCAAATTGTGGTACGCTTAGTTGATGTACCATTCCCCCTAAACGAAATTGGACTGTACCCGGGTCGTCGAACTATGCCATCACCGTCTGCAAGGTGAAAGTGATGCAGAACTCTAGTGTGAGCTCTAAGTATGTAGGCTCGATGAATGAGAAAAATTGTTCCCATGGGTCGGTTGAGATGAGGGCTTGAATATCAGCTGTGAGCCGGACTTGTTCCAGTGCGTCCCAATCAATGCACCTACCGGTGCCGAAGGGTCTATCCTAGATTGCTTTGTAACGCTCTTCCTGAGTGTCCTAAGGAAATCATAGGAATTGATGTCGTAGCTCAGAAGAAGCACTTACTGAGGATGATTCGGGCCCTTTTCTTTTCTTGCTTGGGGCGGCTGTGGATCGTTTGGGTCGTGATGATGACATGGTACCTAAAAATGAAAGAGTTTGTACCACATTGATATCCAAATCCAAGATATTCAAATGAACAACCAATGCAAAATAGGAATATTTCAGATTCTATGAAATAACAATCAAATAACTAATAGCAAAAAATTTCTACTAGAATAGTTAAATGAGTTTGCAAAATAATGTGAGAATATAGAAATGAGCATGAGTTCTTAAAATAGAAAAATCACACTTGGTATTAAACTAAACAAATAGTATAAATAAAACTAAATACTATGAAATTTAGTAAATGTTAAGTTAAGAAAGTAAGATAATGGAAGGAACCAGGGGTGATGGTGGTGGATTCCTGTCAGGCACCGGCTGAGCACGATGGTGCTGGGTGGTTTCCTGTAGGTGCACGGTGGTGGTGTAGGCGTGGGCTACTGCAGCGCGGTTGTGGCGTGGGCGTGGGGTGCGGGGTTGTAGGTTTTTTTTGAAGGAAAAGGGAGGTTGAGAGGGTGTTTAGGGGTTGGGGACGTGGGTGTGGACGGAGATTGGAGAAAAGGGGGTTGAGAAATTTTAAGGTTTATTGGGAAGAAGATGAGCGGTTGAGTTTGCTTAAATAGGGGTTGTGCCACGGGCAAGGGCCACGCCCGTGCGTGGCCCGTGTTTTTTGGGATTTTGAATTTTAGGCGCATTCAGGTATTTTGCCATGACCGTGGGTGTCATGACACGCCCGTGTCTTTCTTTACACAGTCTTCTAAAATGGGCGTGCTCATCCTGTGCTCGACAAGTCAGTAACCTCGCACGATTAGTCGGCACGATCGTGTCTCGCCGGTGCTCAATAAGTCAATGACCTCGCACGGGTAATCGGCACGGGCGTGTTCTTTTATCACAGGCCGTGTTGGGAAAACAAATTCTTCTGTGTCATGCACGGCTATTGGCCCACCTATAGGCTGTGCCCTAGCTTCCACACGGCCACGGGCACGCCTGTGTGTAAGGCCTTGTGGTCTTAAACCTGCACTTTAATTAGATTTAATTAATATGAGGTCAAATGCTGAATAATTAAAAATATAATGTTAAGGAAGTTAGTGCTCGGGTTGCCTCCCAAGAAGCGCTTGTTTATAGTCTTAAGCTAGACTTTCCCTATTTTCGGTTCTAAAAGGAGGTTCATGGAGAAGAAGCTCTTCTCTCATATCTCCAAAATCTGCACCATTATAAATTTTGAGTCGGTGACCATTTACCTTGAATATGCCCTTAGTGGGGGTGAGTTACCTCGATTGTGCCGTATGGAAAAATTGTTTTTATCATGAATGGGCCTGACCATATTGATTTCAGCTTCACAGGAAATAATTTAAGCCTCAAATTGTACAGTAAGGACCAAGTCCCCTACTTCGAATTGTTTCGACTTCTTTAGACAAGAATTGTGGCGTTGCTTTGTTGCCTCTTTGTATAGTTTCGAGTTCTCGTAGGCCTTAGTTCTCCATTCATCTAGCTCGTTTATCTGCATCATTCTTTTCTTCCTTGCGATTTTAAGATCAAAATTTAAAAACTTTATGGCCCAAAAAGCTTTGTGTTCTAACCCGAATGGTAGATGACAGCTTTTCCCGTATACAAGTTTGTATGGGGATGTCCCTAGAGGTGTTTTAAATGCTATTCTATAGGCCCATAAGGCATAATCTACTTTTAATGCCCAATCTTTTCTATTCAATTCAACTATTTTTTCTAGGATGCTCTTAAGTTCTCGGTTTGCTACTTCAACTTGCCCACTGGTTTGAGGGTGATATGGGGTAGCTGTCCTGTGGTATACTCCATATTTCTTTAGAACTTTTTCAAATTGAGTATTACAGAAATGAGTACCCCTATCACTAATGATAGCTCTAGGTGTCCCAAATCGAGAAAACAGTTTCTTGAGAAATTTAACTACTACCCTAGCATCATTGGTAGGTAAAGCTTCCGCTTCTACCCATTTTGACATGTAATCAACTGCCACTAGGATGTATTTATTTCCAAATGAACTAGGGAGTGGTACCATAAAATCAATACCCCATACATCAAATAATTCACACGATAACATATATGTTTGAGGCATTTCATCACGTTTAGAAATATTACCTGTTCTTTGGCATTTATCACAGGAGGTAACATACCTGTTGGCATCTTTAAATAGAGTGGGCCAATAAAAACCTGATTTGAGTATTTTGTGTCCTGTCTTAATGCCACTGTAGTGTCCTCCTGAGGGTCCTGAATGACAATGTTCCAGGATTTTGCTTGCTTCTGCCTTTGTAATGCATCTTCGAATTACCTGATCTGCACATATGCGGAAAAAAAAGGATTTTCCCAGAAATAGTTTTTCACATCAGCAAAAAATCGCTTCTTTTGGTGATGTGTTAGTATTTTTGGCAAGATGTTAGTTGCTAAATAATTCACAATATTTGCAAACCATGGTACCTCAGAATGTGTTATAGAAAAGAGTTGTTCTTCGGGAAATGAATCGTTTATCTCATTTTTATTGAGCTCTCTGATATGTGGATTCTCAAGTCTGGAGAGGTGATCTGCCGCAAGATTCTCAACTCCCTTCTTATCTTGTATTTCCAAGTCAAATTCCTGTAAGAGTAAAATCCATCGTATGAGTCAAGGTTTTGCATCAGGTTCGTTTAAGAGATAACGAAGAGCTGAATGGTCAGTGTAAACGACGACTTTAGACAATATTAGATACTGCCTAAATTTGTCAAAAGCAAAAACTACAGCTAGCAATTCTTTCTCTATGGTGGTGTAGTTTTCTTGTGCATGTGTTAATGTTCTGCTAGCATAGTAAATTGGCTGAAAATGCTTGTCTCTTCGTTGTCCCAAAACTGCACCTACTGTAAAATCACTTGCATCACACATTAGTTCAAAGGGTAAGTTACAATCAGGTGCAATTATAAATGGAGCATTTATTAATTTATCCTTAAGGACATTAAATGCGTCTAAACATTCCTGATTGAAATTGAAAGGAACATCTTTTTCTAGTAATTTTGTCAAAGGCTTAGCTATTTTAAAAAAATCTTTAATAAATCTTCTATAGAACCCTGCATGTCCTAAAAAGCTTCTAATAGCCTTAACTGAACTAAGGGGAGGTAATTTTTCTATGGTTTCAACCTTCACTTTATCTACCTCAATCCATTTACTAGAAATCTTATGTCCTAATACAATCCCTTCTCTAACCATAAAGTGACATTTTTCCCAATTCAAAATAAGGTTTGTTTCCTCGCATCTCATTAGAACTCATTTTAAATTTTCAAGGCAAAGGTGGAAAGAATTATCGAATACCAAGAAATCATCCATAAATACCTCCATGATGTCTTCCACAAGTTCGTCAAAGATTGCCAACATGCAACGCTGAAAAGTAGCAGGAGCATTACATAATCCAAAAGGCATTCCACAATAAGCAAATGTACCGTATGCGCATGTAAATGTTGTTTTCCTTGATCTTCAAGAGCTATAGAGATTTGGAAGTAGCCGGAGAGTCCGTCCAGAAGTAGTAGTACATATGCCCGAATAGTCTTTCTAACATTTGATCTATGAAAGGTAGAGGGAATTGATCATTTCTGGTGGCATCGTTGAGCTTTTTATAGTCTATACAGACTCTCCAACCTGCAACTGTTCTTGTGGGGATTAATTCATTCTTTTCATTGGGCACCACCATCATGCCTCCTTTCTTTGGAACTACTTGCACAGGACTTACCCAAGTGTTGTCAGAAATAGGATAAATTATTCCTGCATCTAGAAGTTTAATTACCTCGACTTTGACCACTTCTTTCATGTGGGGTTTAGCCGTCTCTGGGGCAGCACACATGGCTTGTATTCTTCTTCCATTAAAATTTTTTGGGTGCAGAACGAGGGACTTATACCCTTGATGTCAGAGATTTTCCAAGCTATGGCTTTTTTATGTTCTCTTAATACCTTTATCAACTCCTCTTTTTCCTTCGGTTCTAGTTTTGAAGAAATAATTACTGGTAAAGTAGAATTGTCCCCAAGGAATGCATATTCTAAGTGTTTTGGTAACTGTTTCAATTCCAGACTGGGTGGCTCATCAACGGAGGATTTCTATTTTATTTCGTCATTGTTTTCAATGCTTTCTTTTTTCATTTGTCTGAATGACAATGTATTCAAATTCATCTCATCGCCTTCATCTTCTTCCCCTTCTTCTTGAGTCAGGCACAGTTCCATCGTGTCGTCATGTATGATTTCCTGTAAAGAATTTTGAATGATATGATCAGTAGTATCAACAAAATAATAGGAATCATCTTGCTCTTAAGAATATCGTATGGCATCATAAATTTGAAAAATAATTTCTTCATCGCCTATCCTTAATGCAAGTTTACTGTCACCTACATCAATAACAGCCTTAGTAGTGGCTAAAAAAGGACGCCCTAAAATTAAGGGAACATTAATGTCTTCATCCATGTCTAACACAACAAAATCAATAGGGAAAATAAATTAATCAATTTTCACCAAGACATCTTCGATAACTCTTTTAGGATATTTAATGGATCTATCGGCTTACTGAATACTCATCCTAGTGGGTTTTGGTTCCCCAAGATCTAATTGTTTAAACATTTTGTAAGGCATTAAATTAATATTGGCACCTAGATCAGCTAATGCTTTCTTAATATTTAAGCTACCAATTAACCAAGGAATAGTAAAGCTTCCTGGGTCTTTTAATTTGGTTGGTAACTTGTTTTGGAGGATGGTTGAGTATTCTTCATTAAGTTCCATTGTCAATACTTCATCAAGATTCTTTTTATTCGTCAGGAGTTCCTTTAAGAATTTTACATACTTCGTATAACACCCCCAAACCCGGCCCACGAGCCTTGACCGGATCTGGTATGTCACTGCAGAAAACGTTGGAAAAGATTTTTACTTAAAAAAAAAAGATGAAATTTGTTGTCGTTGGTAAAAACATTTCACATTTAAGATTCCAAGTAAAACCTTATTGGTACAAATTATCCAAATTTAAAAGCTTTAATATAAGTTGTTATAAAATAAGTTGATTCAAAATATTGCCAATTATTAGCTCAATAATAGGATAAACTTCAAAACCATAAATAAAGTTGCAAATACTTTAAGTGGCCCTTATTACATCAAATAATTATTCCAAAAATGCTTAAAATATAAAGTACGTAAAATTAAGTAAAACATCTTCGCATGGGCCACCTTTGTATCCGCTCGACCCAGTCCAAGCATTACTAATCACCTGCGATGTTGGTAAGAAAATTTGGGTGAGTCAAACAGACTCGGTGCATAGTTATTTCACATGTCTCCACATATGGGCTTGACCCATATCCACACAGTCCACATACATAAATATGCAACATGAAGCCCAGTGAACCTAGTATCCATCCGTTACACACCTACCTTGGCGGACACTGCCGCCCGAGGCCATGGCTAAGCCACCGATCACCTAAGTGACCCCACATATCAATATCCTCGAGGTGACCCTAGGTCATCCTCAGTCCACGGTGATGCACACAGCTATCATCCGCCAGGGTGAGGCACACAACCAACATCCCACCTTGATGAAGCACATAGCTAACATCAAGCGCCAATGTAACACAAGGCTAACATTAGACCACGTACATAAATGTACTCCAGGTCCTTCAATAGTCACATCCCAAGCCCCATGTATCATGCCACAATATCATTAAAATAAGCATACATCACATACTATCACAATTTCATTCAGATACCATAGGAAACTTATTGTCATAAAGTCTTGACTGCTTAATCGATTACCCACCATGGGTATCCACCTTTTAGCCATTATTTCGCTACCATGCACATCATATACATATTTATATATATAACACATACACACAACAAGAGAACAAAGTCGATAACTACGCTTTGTTTTGGCACACTCGACTAAATCCAGAAACATTTGCTTGCTCACGAAGATGTCAAGATCCCTACTTAACCATTGTTAGAATCATTTTACACCATAAATCCATGAAGATGGCCTTTGGCGAACTACATATCGCTACCACCTTACGAATAGTCGAATCCAAGAGGCTCATTACCGTTGGCTACACAAAAAAACACAATATTATGACTCTTCATACATTCGACCCTCCCTTAGAATCCAAGGCCAACCATTGGTTTTGGCATACTAAATGAAGAAGAAGAGAATTTGATTGCTAAGAAAATACTTACTATACTCGAAACCGATTGGAAGATTGATGAAAAGGAATGTCGACACCTCCCCCTCTAAAGGCTCTAAAAGATTCGACAAGAACTCCCAAATAGAGATAGGATAATCGGCTATCACAAAAATAGGTATAGAACCGAGGTTGAGAAGAAGAAAAGAAGTGTAGATGAAAGTTAAGAGAATTCGGCAATGAAGAACAAAGGTGGAGAGGTTTCGGCTTTGTTGCAAATGAGAGGATGGGTTTCGATTTTTAGGAAGTGAATGGAAGGAAAATAAGTTAAAAAAAGAAAAAGAAAAAGATGCACAAAATGACTTCCAACTTTCGGCTTTTGGTCAAGAAATAGGGTGCAAATTTTGGCAATGGCAAGGGTGAAAAGAAAGTTTTGAAAGAGAATACTAAAGAAAGAAAAGAGAACCGAAAAAGAACTTCTAGACCTCTTATAGGAAATTCGGCTATTCCCCCCCACTCATGACCGAAAATTATCACCCAAAAGAGACCCACATTCGGCCTCTACACTCAAAATTCTTCTTGCCATCAATTCAAACTAATTTTGAATTAAACTCACTCCTAAATTTCTCTTTATTTCCTCCTAATCACATTCAGAATTAAGCCAACCCCCTAGTCCACTATACCGTCTACATTCATGGTCAAAAGGCCATAGAAAAGTTTCCAAAACAACACTCCATACTTCAAGCCTTATGTCCCCTTATCCTACCAAAATTCCTTGATACCATACCATAAAAGATAAAGTCCAACCTTAACTTAATTAAAGTTTGACCAACACATGCCATACAAATGCAAACTAAAAGTCACCATAAGTCTATCCATGGGATTTGAACCTAAGCCCCCCTCACACTGCTTGTGGCGTCACTTTCCAAGGCCCTAAGTGGCGCCTCCTTACCACTTTGCCAACTGAATTCTTGTGATTAAATCCTCCAACAAATTTTCTTAAGGCCTATCTTGACTAGCTTCCTTTTTAAGAATTAAAAATCTAATATTTTTCTAAGGCATTCTCCTACATTCTAAAATTCCCAAAACTCCCAAAACACACTCAAACCACACATAGGCACGCTACCACATACAATTAAGTTAAAAACGCCTAACCCCTAGATCTCAGATATTACAATTCTACCCCCCTTAAAAATAATTTCGGCCTCAAAATTACCAACTAACTAACAGTATTACATCCTAACTCACCACACTACGCTCTTGCTGCGCACTTTGATCTTAATAAAAGTAATAGACTTTCTACTAAATCTTGGAACCCTACCTCACCATCTTCTCTACCTTACGAGCAGACACTACATTGGATAAGTAATTCCTCCGTTCACCTATCACTATAACCCCACTGGTTCCGACACTGCCATCTTGCCTCTACCACGCCCACGAGTATTGTGATCACGTCCCCTAGAAATCATGTCTAACATCGTGATTTAATCTGATTTAAGAAATTTTATGCATTAGTATTTTGTTCCACTGATTATCCGCGAACAATTTTATGTAAAGAAGTTTTTAGTAGTAATTCTTTCGATCAACCAAAGTTTTCATCTCAAGTTTACTACTCTAATTCAGAGAGTCACATTCATTCATCCACAACATCCACTACACTACTTTGGGCATTTTGTCCGTTCCCAACCCAGGGGTATTTTCGTAACTCATCCTACAGGGGTATTTTAGTAATAAATCGAGATTAATTCGAAAATCTTTACAAATCAAAGGCATTCCAGAATTTACAAATCTCGAGGTTATTTTGAAAATTCTATCAAATCAATGATATTGTAGAAATTTCAAAATCGGGGTTATTTTGGTAATTTTGGAAGTCAGGGGCATTTTAGTAAATTTTCCCAAATCAGGGTATCTTACTATTTTGTAAAATAGGAGTTTTTGGTATTTTTGTAAAGTAAGAATGTTTTTACAAAAGTCGTGGGTAGTATGGTAATTTTATAAACCAAAGGCATTTAGTAATTTTACACCTGGGGTATTTGAGTAATTTTGTAAATCGAAAATATTTCAAAAAATTTTCCAAGTATAAAATGGTTTTACAAATCAAAGGAGTAATTTTGAAAACTTAAGGTTTTTATAAAACAGTATGACTAGTCCCTTTCGGGTTTTAATTATCGAGTTTAGCTCGTGAATAAGTCCTCTTGGTTAGGGTGAACCGTTACTACGCACCAGGTAGAATTCGAGTGGAGAGGAGGTGAGTCACTAGGACTGCTTAAATACCAAGCTCTTATCGAATCCAATCCTAGACATGCGCACAACTGTTGCCACGCCCTAACTCGGTGACTTACTCACAGGTTTGTTTGGTTGCACTTAAGTCTTACGTATCTTGTGTTGGAGTAAACTAGTCCTAGGGTTCAACAGCTCCTAATCTACTAATCTACGATCCCGTAATGCCCATAAAGTTTCACATACCAATCACTTCAATAGTTAGGGTACTTACCTCGTGGACTTGATAGGAGATACAGGTGCCATGCCGAATAAACTGAAATAGTTCATGAAAGGCTATGTTTTTGAAAAGCCCATCTTTGAAAAATGTTTTTGGACCCAAAACCCTTAAAGCCGAGTTTTGAACCTGGCTCTGATAGCAAATTGTAACACCCCCAAACCCGGCCCACGAGCCTTGACCGGATCTGGTATGTCACTGCGAAAAACGTTGGAAAAGATTTTTACTTAAAAATAAAAAATGAAATTTGTTATCGTTGGTAAAAACATTTGACATTTAAGATTCCAAGTAAAACCTTATTGGTACAAATTATCCAAATTTAAAAGCTTTAATATAAGTTGTTATAAAATAAGTTGATTCAAAATATTGCCAATTATTAGCTCAATAATAGGATAAACTTCAAAACCATAAATAAAGTTGCAAATACTTTAAGTGGCCCTTATTACATCAAATAATTATTCCAAAAGCGCTTAAAATATAAAGTACGTAAAATTAAGTAAAACATCTTCGCATGGGCCACCTTTGTATCCGCTCCGGCCCGGTCCAAGCATTACAAATCACCTGCGATGTTGGTAAGAAAATTTGGGTGAGTCAAACAGACTCAGTGCATAGTTATTTCACATATCTCCACATATGGGCTTGACCCATATCCACACAAATCCACATACATAAATATGCAACATGAAGCCCATTTCAACCTAATATCCATCCGTTACACACCTACCTTGGCGGACCTGCTTTGCGAGGTCGTAGCTAAGCCACCGATCACCTAAGTGACCCCACATATCAATATCCTCGAGGTGGCCCTAGGTCATCCTCAATCCACGATGATGCACACAGCTATCATCCGCCAGGGTGAGGCACACAACCAACATCCCACCTTGATGAAGCACATAGCTAACATCAAGCGCCAATGTAGCACAAGGCTAACATCAGACCACGTACATAAATGTACTCCCTGTCCTTCAATAGTCACATCCCAAGCCCCATGTATCATGCCACAATATCATTAAAATAAGCATACATCACATACTATCACAATTTCATTCGTATACCATAGGAAACTTATTGTCATAAAGTACTGACCTATTTAATCGATTACCCACCATGGGTATCCACCTTTTTAGCCATTATTTCGGCTACCATGCACATCATATACATATTTATATATATAACACATACACACAACAAGAGAACAGTGCGATAACTACGCACTTGTTTTGGCACACTCGACTAAATCCCGAAATATTTGCTTGCTCCTGAAGATGTCAAGATCCCTACTTAACCATTGTTAGAATCGGCCTTACACCATAATTCCATGAAGATGGCCTTTGGCCGAACTATATATCACTTACCACCTTACCCTGAATAGTCGAATCCAAGAGGCTCCTTACCGTTGGCTACACAAAAGAAACACAATATTATGACTCTTCATACATTCGACCCTCCCTTAGAAACCAAGGCCAACCATTGGTTTGACATACTAAATGAAGAAGAAGAGAATTTGATTGCTAAGAAAATACTTACTATACTCAAACTCTTTGGAAGATTGATGAAAAGGAATGTCGACACCTCCCCTCTAAAGGCTCTAAAAGATTTGGCAAGAACTCCCAAATGGAGATGGGATAATTGGCTATCACAAAATAGGTATAGAACCGAGGTTGAGAAGAAGAAAAGAAGTGTAGATGAAAGTTAGGAGAATTCGCAATGAAGAACAAAGGTGGAGAGGTTTCGCTTTGTTGCAAATAAGAGGATGGGTTTCAATTTTAGGAAGTGAATGGAAGGAAATAAGTTAAAAAAGAAAAAGAAAAGATGCACAAAATGACTTCCAACTTTCGCTTTTGGTCAAGAAATAGGGTGCAAATTTAAGCAATGGCAAGGGTGAAAAGAAAGTTTCAAAGAGAATACTAAAGAAAGAAAAGAGAACCAAAAAGAACTTCTAGACCTCTTATAGGAAATTCTTCTATTCCCCCACTCATGGTGAAAATTATCACCCAAAAGAGACCCACATTCGGCCTCCACACTCAAAATTCTTCTTGCCATCATTTCAAACTAATTTTGAATTAAACTCACTCCTAAATTTCTCCTTATTTCCTCCTAATCACATTTAGAATTAAGCCAACCCCCCCTAGTCCACTATACCATCTACATTCATGGTCAAAAGGTTATAGAAAAGTTTCCAAAACAACACTCATACTTCAAGCCTTATGTCCCCTTATCCTACCAAAATTCCTTGATACCATACCATAAAAGATAAAGTCCAACCTTACCTTAATTAAAGTTTGACCAACACATGCCATACAAATGCAAACTAAAAGTCACCTTAAGTCTATCCATGGGATTCGAACCTAAGCCCCTCTCACACTGCTTGTGGCGTCACTTTCCAAGGCCCTAAGTGGCGCCTCCTTACCACTTTGCCAACTGAATTCTTGTGATTAAATCCTCCAACAAATTTTCTTAAGGCCTATCTTGACTAGCGCTCCCTTTTTAAGAATTAAAAATCTAATATTTTTCTAAGGCATTCTCCTACATTCTAAAATTCCCAAAACTCCCAAAACACACTCAAACCACACATAGGCACGCTACCACATACAATTAAGTTAAAAATGCCTAACCCCTAGATCTCAGATATTACACTTCGGCATTTGTGAAATAGCTTCAACAAAAGGTAAGTTAATATGTATTTGTTTAAAAAGTTTAAGAAACTTATCATATTGGGCATCTAATCGTTCCTTCTTTAACTTTGCTGGATATGGGATTGGTGGTTTACTTTCTTTGCGTACTGGATTTTCATCCTCTACTCCCTCATCTCTTTCTTTATTATCTTCGTATGGGATTTGTTTCTTTTGTTCAACTAATTCCTTTCCACTTCTTATTGTAACTGCTTTTACCTGTTCTGTTTCTTTAGAAAAAGTCTTTGCCTATATTTCACAGATCATCTCAGTAAGTAGACCAATCGACTTAGTGAACTCCTCGAATGATTCAGTAAGTTTTTCAAATGATGCTTGTTGATCTTTAAGTGTTCTCTCAGTATCTTGGAAACGGGTTTCTCTGTTTGCCATGAATTTTTTCAGCATCTCTTCAAGATTTAGCTTCTTCTCTTGGATATGGCTGATTTTGAAAAATTTGAGGAGGTTGTTGTCTTTGATTTCCTTGGCCTCCCCATGAAAAATTTGGGTGGTTCATTCAACCTGGATTATAGTTATTACTATAAGGATTATTATTGGATCTGAAATTATTACCTATATAGTTCATCTGTTCACTCTCTGCATTCGGTTGGTAGGGTGGGTACTCAGGATTCGCCACAGTTCCATTGGTGTTGCACTACATGACTAGATGTACCTGCGAAGAACACAAACTATCAAGCTTTTTATTCATCATCTCTACCTGTGTTGATAGCATGGTCACTGCATTGAGGTTGTAAACTCCGGCTAATTTTGTCGGTTTTGTCCTTGTAATTTTCCACTGATAGTTATTCAGTGACATTTCTTCAATGAACTCGTAGGCTACTTCAGGAGTTTTGTTGTTCAGGGTTCCCCCGGTGGCTGAATCGATTAGTTGCCTCGTTGAGGGGTTTACACCATTATAGAAAGTTTGGATTTGTAGCCACAAGGGTAGACAATGGTGTGGACACCTCCTCAAGAGATCCTTGTATCTCTCCCATGTGTCGTATAATGTTTCTAAATCCATCTGCACAAAAGAAGAGATATCATTCTGTAATTTGGCTATTTTGGCCGGTGGGAAATATTTTAATAAACTTTTTTCAGTCATTTGATCCCATGTAGTGATTGACCCTCGTGGTAACGAGTATATCCACTGTTTGGCTTTATTCTTTAATGAAAAGGGAAATAACCGAAGACGAATGGCATCATCAAAAATGCCATTTATTTTGAAAGTATCACAGAACTCTAAAAAATTAGCTATATGAGTATTCGGGTGCAAACCATCAAATTGAACAAATTGTTGAATCATTTGTATTGTGTTAGGCTTTAATTCAAAAGTATTAGCAGCTATAGCAGGCCTAACAATACTAGATTCAGCTCCTGTTAAATGAGGTTTAGCATAATCATACATAGTACGAGGAGCATTGTTTTCTACCACATCTCGTGGTGGATTATTTTCGTCCATCCCTTCAGTAGGATTGGATCTGTCTTCTCGCTCTTCTTCTGTGTAATTTAGGGCTCGCCTAATTTCTCTGCGATTCCTACGAGTGGTAGCTTCAATATCACTATCGTATACTAGAAATCCTATTGGGTTCTTTCTAGTCATAAACTAGAGGTACTTGCTAGGAAAAAGGAAGAAATAAAATTAGCAAAAAATAATAAAATAAAATAAAATAAAATGAATTGAAAAATAAAAATAAAAATAAAAATAATGGCTAAAGTAATAAAAATAGAGCTTTCTTAAAATTTTAGTTCCTCGGCAACGGTGCCAAAAACTTGATGGTTGTTTTGTCGAGTTTTAAAATTTATAAAGAATATGATCAAACCTGGAAACTAACTCTAACAATGATTATAGGTAGGTGTACCTATCGAACAGTAGTATAGCTTAGGCAAGATCGGATTGTCGAACACAAAGGAACTACAAGTACTAATACTAACTTTCTCTTTATTATTTAGCCTAAAATAAGTGACGTTGCTTTAATCTAAATTAACGACTACTAAAATAAAGACGCAAAGACAAAAAGAGTGAATTGGGAAATAACTTGATGAAAAACTCAGTTGATCACAACGATACCCTCAGGAAGAATCCACCTAGACTTCACTTGTTATTTAACACTGAATCATACGATTTATTCACTTAGTTTGATCCGTAAGACTCCCTAACGTATATTAAACCCTCTCTCGAGGCGAATAACATCTAACCCTAGGTAAATTAGTAGAACTTTTGTTCTCTTATAATAATCCCCTAGAATAGTAGTAAATCGATCTATGGATTCCCATATTAGGTTTCACCCTAATCCGGCAAAATCTCGTCACCCTATCTCTGGGCGTGCGATCAACTCTGCTTAATTATGCTAGATCTACTCTTAAGCAGGGTCTATTCCTCCTTCACCTAAGCACATCAGATTTGGATTAAGCATGCACAATTAAGAACAAATTAAGTATTTATCATATAATTCAGAAAATAATAACAAGATTCATCTAGGTTTCATCCCCTTCAGGTATCTGAAGGGTTTAGTTCGTAATGAATAATGAAAACATCTCAAGAGAAAAGATAAAAAAAACATAAGAAATCCCTAAAACCCCCTAAAGGAATTGAAGGAGAAATCCACTGTCTTGAGTAGAATTCTGGCTCCTTGAGATGGATCCACTGGCTATCTTCGAGTAATTCCCACAATTCTGGCCTTCTGGCTCGGCTCCTTGGCCTAGCTAACTGCCCCCTTTCAAGTTACACTTAGGGTGTTTATATAGACTTTTAGAATGCTTTACTTGGTCCCTAAGTGTCCTAATTTAAGTATACTTCCTACTCAGTGTTTGAATAAGCTTTGGAAAGTGTTTCTTTGCCTCAAAGTATCCAAATCCGAGTGAATTTTCTCTTTCCCGCAGCAGGGGCACGGCCATGGTACACGCCTGTGTAAATCATTTTCAGGCCGTGTCTCGATTTTGTCGATTGGGGCACAACCGTGTAAATCATGGCATGGCTGTGTGAAGTAATTTGACGAGACACGGCCATGTGGCTTGAAATCCAGGCCGTGTCGATTTCCTCTTTGGCCCAAATAGGCCCATTTTAAGCCTGTTTCTTGTTCTTTTCATCCTCGAGTGCTTTCCTGAGTAAAAACATGAAAAGAAAGGATTAAGAGCACCTTTTTACATAAATCAAGGGCTAAATCATCCAAAATCATACTAAATATGGGCCTAAAATATGTTACTTTTACGGTTTATCACTCTCCCATATACACTTTTAAGCACCAAGTAAGTTCAATTTCATTCCAAATGTCAAAATAAAACTAAAACTAATGAAAAGAACACCAAAATACTAGTTACTCCTAAAACATATAAATCTAACTAATGACACTAAATTGACCTATTTTAACTCAATAACAAGCTTAAATAAGTATAAAAAGGATTTATTTGAATATATGAAATAGTGGCACATCACAAATTCAACTTGAAATGTTACTTTGGCCGAAGATTCCTATATAAGATAAAAGAATCACGAGATAAACTCCCCTCAATTTGGGTGATGAATCCTTTGTTGATCATTCAAATATCTTCAATTACTTCATGCTATACCCAATCTTCAAGCTATGAATGCCCCATAGTGGAGAATATGTAATGAAGTCAAAATATATCACTTGGTACTTAAGGTGGATATGGTGATTTCAAGTTAAAGGATACTTGCACAAATGATATGATGAGATTCATTCATTGACATAACTTGTGAATCCATTTGAGTATTCTCATTATAAGGTCTCTAATGAACTTATTTCTTTTACCAACATCCACAAGTTAACTCTAAGCACCACTATGCTTACAGCTTGTGAGAAATACCACTTGACCTATTCAAAGAGTATAAGATATGCTAGTTTATTTGCAATAAAAATGTCCTATATTGTTTGTATTATGATTAGGGGTAATTTAGGTATTTTTGCATTTGCATGCAATAAGAATCTCACATAATGAACTTTTCATGATTTCTTTTTCATTGCGATTTATATACCAAGGACTTTAACATATTATTTAAGATATTTCAAAATCAAGCGAATGAATTAACATAAGCATAATATAGTAAGAGTATGCCACAATAAATAGATAGTAAATTACATGAAATTATCCTTATTAAATTACATGAAATTATCCTTATACATCAAATGCCTTCTAATAATTCTTCGACAATGTTAGCAATTCATATCCCTATCAAAATTCGGTGTTTCTTAGTCGAATGAAGCACACTGGCATGTATTTTCCATTTGTAGGTGAACATGTATGTAAAATAAAGAATTTGAAGTTAAACTTTTACCTGCTATTGAACGCTGAAGTCAGAGCTTTAAACTTTTACCTGCTATTGAACGCTGAAGTCAGAGCTTTAAAATTTATAAACAGAATGATCAAACCTAGAAACTAACTCTGACAACGACTTAAAGGCAAGTGTACCTATCGAACAGTAGTATAGCTTAGGCAACACCGGATTATCGAACCCAAAGGAACTAAAAGTACTAATACTCACTTTTTTATTATTATTTAGCCTAAAATATGGAGTGATTGGTTGCTTTAACTAATTTACGACTACTAAGCGAAAGACACAAAGACAAAAAGAATGAATTTGGGAAATAACTTGAAGAAACTCAATTGATTACGGCGATACCCTCAGGAAGAATCCATCTAGACTTCACTTGTTACTTATTATTGAATCATATGATTTCCTTACTTAGCTTGACCCGTAGGACTCCCTAACCTATATTAAACCCTCTCTCGAGGCGAATAGCGTCTAACCCTAGGTTAATTAGTGGTACTCTCGTTCGCTTATAATAACCCCCTAGAATAGCAGTAAATCGATCAATGGATTCCTATATTAGGTTTCACCTTAATTTGGTAAAATCTCGTAACCCTATTTCTAGGTGTTCGATCAACTCCGCTTAATTATGCTAGATCTACTCTTAAGCAGGGTCTATTCCTCCTCCACCTAAGCACATTAGATTTGGATTAAGAACCATAATTAAGAACAAACTAAGTATTTATCATATAATTCAGAAAATAATAACAAAATTCATCTAGGTTTCATCCCCTTCAGGTATCTGAAGGATTTAGTTCATAACAAATAAAGAAAACATCTCAAAAGAAAAGATAAAACAAAACATAAGAAATCCCTAAAACCCCCTAGAGGAATTGATGGAGAAATTCGCCGTCTTGAGTAGAACTCTAGCTTCTTGAGATGGATCCACTAGCTATCTTCGAATGATTCCCACAAATGTGATCTTTCTGGCTCGGCTCCTTGGCCTAGCTAACCGCCTCTTTTAGGATACACTTAGGGTGTTTATATAGGCTTTTGGAATGCTTTACTTGGCCTCTAGGTGTCCTAATTTAAGTCTGCTTCTTACTCGGTATTTAAATAAGCTTTGGAAAGTGTTTCTTTGGCTCTAAGTATCCATATCCGAGTGAAATTGCTCTCTCCCATAACAGGGGCACGACCATGGTACACGCCTGTATGTAAATCATGGTTGGGCTGTGTCTCGATTCTGTTGATTGGGGCACGGCCGTGTAAATCGTGGCATGGCCGTGTCTTAGTTAATTATCGAGGCACGGCCGTATGGTTTGAAGTCCAGATCATGTCGATTTCTTCTTTGGCCTAAATTGGCCCGTTTTAACCCCTTTTCTTATTCTTTTCATCCTCGGGTGCTTTCTTGAGTATAAATATGAAAAGAAAGGATTAAAAGAACCTTTTTACATAAATCAGGGCTAAATCATCCTAAAAGCATACTAAATATGGGGTTAAAATATTTTACTTTTACGGTTTATCAAATACCTCCACACTTAAGCTTTTGCTTGTCCTCAAGCAAAATTCTCAACTTACAATTAAAACGAACTTTCCGTAATTCACAATTCCTATCAACAATGCTTCATTATAATTCACAGACAATTTATACATGGATAATTTAACTCAAAGAGTCTTAGAGATTCAAACAATATAAGTCATGAATTTTGTAGTACGAAAACATAGGTGTCTCCCCTTATCTAAACGATTACCTTTTAATTTGAAACCGACAAGGATTGACATCCTCACTAAGGATTCACTCAAAACACTCAAAGTGTTCAAGGATTAAGAAAAAGAACTCATAAGTTGAACCTAAAAATTAATCCCATAGGCTTGCCTGAAAATCAAATCTCCACCACTGTAATATGAGATGATACACAAATCAAAAGGTCTTTGATAGGGTTGTAACGGGGCTTGGGTTAAAGGTGTGGATAAAGGCTGAATTAGAGGGTTTAGAGTCGAGATTGACCTGACCAATTACTTAACTAAAAATAATAAATGATTACATCAATTGAAAAACTGAAACTAATAATACTACTATTGATAATGCTTTTGATACGAGCTCTTCTTCAACAATTGGAATTTAAATGTATAAGCTCCTTTACTCATATACTAATACTTGAATATACTTGGGTTTTTCTTTTTTAAGAACAAACTAGAAACATAATAGAGAGAACTTTAATAATTGAAATAAACTAATTTGACAACTGATCAAATCAATTCTCGATAGAAGGGTAGTCAAAAGAATGGTGATAACAAATACAAAGGGTTTTAGGTTAATATTAAGCGGGTAATTCAATAAAAGGGTTGTTGGGATCAAATGGGTTCACTAAGGGTTAATTATGTACGTAAGCTTTTTAGTGGAGTGAATGGGTTAAAACCTAGGTGCCTTTATCATCTCAGTATATCAAATCATTAATGTGGTCTTGACATGTATAATCGAGGCAAGTTCTAGAATAACAATTCAATGTTGACACACTCATAATTAATAAAGTGAGCATGAAAAAGAATATATGCTCTATACAGCTCAAGTCCCACAAAAATTATGGGTATTTGACATCAATCTTGTAGATTTCAAACTTCAAGGTAATATTCAAATTTAGTTCAACACCCTAGACAATTTTTTTTTTTTAAAATAGACTTATCATGCTTGATTTTTATTATTCTTCAAGTATAAATCATCAATACACAATTATCAATGACTTACTCAAAAGCATGTTAATAACAATCATAAATCATTAGAAATTTCACCCTAATTAATAATATGAGAAGATTTCTTATGGACAACACTAAAATTCAGGATTTGAGAATAATGGAAAAAGTTAGGTACTTATATGTACATTGCCTGAATTTTGGATGATTCTAGATAGATATGGCATCTTTGTTAGTAGAAAGTAGGAGAATGGGAACTTCTGAACACTTCTGAATTTTGGATGATTCTAGGAGTTGGCATCTTTGTTAGTAGAAAGTAGGTGGAGAAGGTGGTGGTGGCATTTTCTATGGGCACTTAAACTGAAATCGCTAACCAAGAGTCCAAAACTTGGCCACTACTCTCCCAAGTGATAATTTAATCTCTATTAATTATCATTTAATTAAATTAAAAGTCTTTAATCCATCTTTTAATTCCTCATTTATCTTAGAAGAATAAATCCTTTATTTATCACTTAACTTGACAAGTTTTAGTAAAAATAAAACTCTCTCCTTTCTAGCTACCAAGTGTCGTCCACCCCTAGCCTTGGGAAGCAAAATTAAACCTTAAAAATTGCTTCCCAAGTGACTCGAACTCATGCCATTCCATAAACCCTAAGTGACACCTCGTGCCACTTTTCCAAGCTCGATTGTATGACAAAATTCACCAACTTTTTCTTTTAAGGCCCTCTTGCCCTTATCTCCTATTTTGGGTTTTAAAATTTGTCATTCCTACTTATTTCTAAGTTTCCTAAAATTTTCTATGGGTCAGTAACTTGGCATTTTCTATGGCCCGTGGGTGTCCACCAATGATCAAGTTCACAATTTTGGATGATTCTAGGGTTGGCATCTTTGTTAGTAGAAAGTAGGTGGAGAAGGTGGTTCTAAGATCCGAATTGGTTCTTCCTCATAGGAGAAGGTGGGTCTCTGGATGATCTTTGTGCTAGATAAAGAAATTGGGTAGCTTTTGCAAAGATATAGCTAAGAAATCTAAAGAAACATTAGTAATATACTAATACTATAATTAAAGACAAAGGAAATAAAGAGAAGGAGACTAAGAAGAAAACTGAAATTGAAAGAAAAGACTAATGGGCTAAGGAGTCCTTATTGTTGGATGGTTCGTGAGGTGGGTGTGACCTCTAAGGCTGTGGTGCGTGATTCCCAAGCAGCCTTTAGAACCTAAAACCAAGAAACTAAAAGAATTTAAAGTATATTAAGCAGAAGAGAATTATAGATAAGTAGGATAAAGGGGAAAATAAACATAAAGAAGAATTTAAATGGTCTAAAAGACCCTTGGCTTGGTTTTTAAATGAAGCGGCCGGCATGAACTTATGTGTTGGGGTCTCCTTTAGGGAGACAATGCTTGCCTTCTTATGCTTCTTTGGCATGATTCTAGTGTAGCTCAAGAGTCTGAATACTTATTCTAAGAAACGAAATAGAGAGAAGAAGGAAAAAGTATAAGGTCAGAGGATGGGGATAAGGGGAAGGGCTGTGGGGTTTAAATTGAGTTTTTCCCTCTGTCGATGTGCCACGCCTGTGTATGGAGGGCTTGTTTGTTTACACGGCCGTGTTCAGGTTACCATGCCCGTGGTCGATAAGTTAGTGTCTTCATACGGTCGTATCACACGGTTGTGTGCTAGGCGTGTTTGGTATGCCACGCCCATTCCTCTGATGCCACGCCCGTTTCTCTAATGGCAGTGTTGACCCACGCCCGCATTGTATGGCCGTGGTAGGGTAGGTGAATCCGTGACTTCTGCAGTTGGTTGAGGCAAGATTTGCACGGCCTCTGCTATGTCAGTACGTTGATTAGGGGTACCCACACGGCCACGGCCACGGCCATGTGCTAGGCCGTGTGGTCTGGGAATCTGTACTTTTAGTTTATTAAAATTATAAAAGAGAAAGTAGAAATAAAAATAAAATTAAGACTACAGAATAAAACTTAATGTTAGTATTCGGGTTGCCTCCCGAAAGGCGCTCGTTTATAGTCTTAAGCTAGACTTTTCTTGAATTAGAAAAATTAGGGAGGTTTAAAGGTTTGAATATCTTCCTTCTTGCTTAAAATTTTATTTTCTTGATGAGGTTCAAGTTGAGAAACTTTTACCTTAAAAGTGTCGAATGTTGGATTGCTTACCTCGACTGTTCCATGGGGAAAGGTATCGTGTACCTTAAAAAGTATTTCTCCCTTTGCCTTCAGGTCTGTTGTAGTGTTGTGCGGATCTACTTTGTCTATCAGTACCTGATCTCCTATTTTGTAGCTGTTTGATGTTCCTACGAGCTCTTCTTGTGATTCCTCTATTTTTACTTCGTGTGGTTCTTCTTTGACGTGTGTCTTTTGCTCTTCAATCTTGTCAATCCTAAGGTCTTGTCCCTTGTAGGATTCTTCTCTGCTGTTTTGGGACTTATGAGTTAGCTCAGGGTTGTCGTTATGTGGTGTTTCTGCGATGCAAGTTGAACAATTTGATTATCATCTGTATTTACCTTCTTACCTTCATCAATTATTATTCTGGCCGAGTCAAGAGCTTGAAGACTGATTGATTCATCTCCTACACAAAGTATGAGTTCTCCTGTGGCAACATCAATTTTAGTCTTAGCAGTTGCTAGACAAGGTCTTCCTAAAATTAAGAGGATAGTATTATCCTCATCCATATCTAAAACAACAAAATCTACCGGGAAAACAAATTTATCTATTTTGACAAGAACATCTTCAATAATGCCCCTAGGAATTCTAACAGTTTTATCAGCTAATTGTATACTCATCCTAGTTTGTTTGGGCTTCCTTAGACCTAGTCGTTTAAACAATGAATAAGGCATGACATTTATGCTTGCTCCTAAATCAGCTAACGCATTATTAATAGTTAGACTACCAATTAAACATGGAATTGTAAAACTCCCTAGATCTTTTAGCTTTCGTGGTAGTCTATTTTGTAACATTGCTGAGCATGCTGCGTTTAATTCCACGTGATGCTCTTCATCTAATTTGCGTTTGTTAGTCATGAGCTGTCTTAAGAATTTCCTCGCGTCTGGCATCTGAAAAAGAGCTTCAAGAAGAGGTAAGTTAATATGTATTTTCTTTAAGAGTTTAAGAAACTTACCGAACTGTTCCTCTGAATCGTCTCTTTTATCACTTCGGGATAAGGTATGCGAGGTTGGTATTCCTTTATTACCTGTTTTGGCTTTTCTTGTGTTACCTCTATCTTACCTTCATCTACCTTGTTTTCTTGTATTGATTTTCGTTTATCTAACTCCTTACTGTCTTGAGCTGAGATGGCTTGAATTTGCTCCTTTGGGTTAATCTCGGTGTTACTTGGTAGACGTCCTAACGGTTGTTTGACATTAGCTTTGTGAGTTGTTCGACTGCATTCGTGGCTTCCCTGACTGACTTCGCAAGTTCCCCCATTAGATTCTCATTGCTCTTAATTGTTTTCTCATTTTCTTGGTAGCGCTTTTCTATGTCTGACGTAAATTTTGTCAGCATCTCTTCGAGGGTTGGCTTCTTTTCTTGCAGATATGGCTGATTTTGGAAATTTGAATGAGGTTGTTGTCTTTGATTTCCTTAAATTCCTTGGCCTCCCCATGAAAAATTTGGGTGGCTCTTCCAACCTGGATTGTAAGTATTACTATAAGGATTATTATTGGATCTGAAATTATTACCTATATAGTTTGTCTGTTCGTTCTCTGTTCTGGTTGGTAGGGTGGGTACTCAGGATTCGCCATAGTTCCACTTGTGTTGCACTGCATGATTGGGTGTACCTGCAAAGAACATAAACTATCAAGCTTTTTATTCATCATCTCTACCGGATTTGATAGCATGGTTACTGCATCAATGCTGTCGACTCCGGCTGATTTTGTCGATTTCATCCTTGTAACTTACCATTGATAATTATTCAACGACATCTCTTCAATAAATTCATAGGCTGCTTCAGGAGTTTTATTATTCAAGGTTCCACCGGCGGCTGAATCAATTAGTTGTCTCGTTGAGGGATTTACACCATTGTTGAAGGTTTGGCCTTGAAGCCATAATGGTAGTCCGTGGTGTGGACATCTCCTCAAGAGATCTTTGTATCTCTCCCATGCATCGTATAATGTCTCTAAATCCATCTGCATAGAAGAAGAAATATCATTACGTAATTTACCCATTTTGGCCGGTGGAAAATATTTTAATAAAATTTTTTCGGTCCTTTGTTCCCATGTAGTGATTGACCCTAGTGGTAACGAGTTCAACCACTTCTTGGCTTTATTCCTTAATGAAATGGGAAATAATCGAATACGAATGGCATCATCAGAAACGCCATTTATTTTGAAAGTATCGCAGAACTTTAAAAAATTTGCTAAATGAGTGTTCGGGTCTTCGTCCTGCAAACCATCAAATTGAACAAATTGTTGAATCATTTGTATTGTATTAGGCTTTAATTCAAAATTATTAGCGACTATGGCGGGCCTAACAATACTAGATTACTCTCATCAAATTGGGTTTAGCATAATCATACATAATCTTGTGAGCATCGCCACATCTCGTGGTGGGTTATTCTCGTCCATCCTTGATAGGATTGGATCATCTTCTCGCTCTTCTTCTATGTAATTTAGAACTCGCCTAATTTCTCTCGGATTTCTCGGCGGTAGCTTCAATTTCACTATCGTATACTAGAGGTCCTATCGGGTTCCTTCTAGTCATAAACTAGAGGTAGTTATAGGAAAAAGAAAGAAAAATAAAATTTAGTAAAAATAATGAAAATAAAATAAATTGCAAAATAAAATAATGGCTAAAGTAATAAAAATAGAGTTTTCTTAATATTTTAGTTCCCCGGCAACGGCGCCAAAAACTTGATCGCAGAAATCAAAGCTTTAAAATTTATAAATAGAATGATAAAACCTTGAAACTAACTCTGACAACGATTAAAAGGCAAGTGTACCTATTGAACAGTAGTATAGCTTAGGCAGGACCGGATTATCGAACCCAAAGGAACTAAAAGTACTAATACTCACTTTCTTTTTATTATTTAACCTAAAATATAGAGTGATTGGTTGCTTTAACTAATTTACGACTACTAAGCGAAAGACACAAAGACAAAAAGAACGAATTTGGGAAATAACTTGAAGAAACTCAATTGATTATGACGATACCCTCAGGAAGAATCCACCAAGACTTCACTTGTTACTTATTACTGAATCATATGATTTCCTTACTTAGCTTGATCCGTAGGACTCCCTAACCTATATTAAACCCTCTCTCGAGGCGAATAACGTCGAACCCTAGGTTAATTAGTGGAACTCTCGTTCACTTATAATAACCCTCTAGAATAGAAGTAAATTGATCAATGGATTCCCATATTAGATTTCACCCTAATTCGAAAAATCTCGTAACCCTATCTCTAGGCGTTCGATCAACTCCGCTTAATTATGCTAGATCTACTCTTAAGCAGGGTCTATTCCTCCTCCACCTAAGCACATCGGATTTGGATTAAGCAACATAATTAAGAACAAACTAAGTATTTATCATATGATTCAGAAAATAATAACAAAATTCGTCTAGGTTTCATCCCCTTCAGGTATTTGAAGGATTTAGTTCATAACAAATAAAGAAAACATCTAAAAAGAAAAGATAAAACAAAACATAAGAAATCCCTAAAACCCCCTAGAGGAATTGAAGGAGAAATCTGTCGTCTTGAGTAGAACTCCGGCTTCTTGAGATGGATCCACTGGCTATCTTCGAATGATTCCCACAAATGTGATCTTTCTGGCTTGACTCCTTGGCCTAGCTAACCGCCTCCTTCAGGATACACTTAGGGTGTTTATATAGGCTATTGGAATGCTTTACTTGGCCTCTAAGTGTCCTAATTTAAGTCTGCTTCTTACTCGGTATTTGAATAAGCTTTGGAAAGTGTTTCTTTGGCTCTAAATATCCAGATCCGAGTGAAATTGCTCTCTCCCGTAACAAGGGCACGGCCATGGCACATGCCAGTGTAAATCGTGGTTAGGCCGTGTCTCAATTCTGTCGATTGGGGCACAGCCATGTGGTTTGAAGTCCAGACCATGTCAATTTCTTCTTTGGCCCAAATTGGCCCGTTTTAAGCCCGTTTCTTATTCTTTTCATCCTCGGATGCTTTCTTGAGTATAAATATGAAAAGAAAGGATTAAAAGCACCTTTTTACATAAATCAGGGCTAAATCATCCTAAAAGTATACTAAATATTGGGTTAAAATATGTTACTTTTACTGTTTATCAGCTATATATTAACTTTTTTTTGGTACAAAAATAAGAAAACATGGACTGAACTTTAACTACCCCTCTACCACAAGAATCAGCTTGTAGAAGAGGTAAGAAACTCGTCGGAAGAGAAACAGGCCAAGTTGAACCCAAAATAAAACTTTAAGCCAATTTATCCAAATGATCCATACATTTATTCCCTTTTTGAAGGATATGTTTGATCTGCCACAATCCGTTGTAGTAGATTTAACTACTTTCTGTACTGAATGAGCTTGTAGGAAAGAATTTTTTTTTTTTTTAGTTTTCACTTATAGTATGTGGGAAATAAAATGAGCAATTTAAGTGATTTATATGACCTTGGGGACCAAAGCAGGCCTGAAGGTAGACTAATATGTTTAGTAAGTATGCATGTAACACCCCTTACCTAGATTTGACACCGAAACAGGGTATGAGGCATTACCGAACTTAAACACTAGCATTCATACCAAACCAAGACATGAATTTCCATCCAAATTTAACATTTTCATAAACATTCATATCATCCCTTAAATGAGCCTATGAGGCCCAAAACATACATTGGGAATAGTTTGGGACTAAACCAAGAACTTTAGAAACTTCCGGGAAACTTAGAAAATTTTCATCATGAAACAGGTCCATACGCCCGTGTGGGTGAAGGGACACGCCTGTGCTTCAGGTCGTGTCCATCTTAGGATGCGTTCTGTTTATGACATCATCAACCAAATAAGGTCACAAGACCAAGGCACACAGCCGTGTCCTTAGGCCGTGTGGTGAATTAAAATTCCAAAAATTAAGTGCAGACTTCACACGGCCTGGGCATATGCCCATATCCTATGGCCGTGTCTCTCACACGACTGAGACACACAACCATGTCTCGTGCCCATGTGTTTATTACTGGGCATTCCATTTCTTAAAACTAAGGTGTAGGGGACACACGATTGGAACACATGCCCGTGGGGCAGACCGTATGTCACACACGGCCTAGACACATGCCCATGTGGACAAATACAAGGCTATTTTCCAAGCCATTTGGTCACCCTTACTTGCACACATTCACACAACATCACATGGCACAAATCATAGAATATAAATGTCTTCAAAACAACTACAATCAAGCAATAACGTATCACTTTTATACCATCATCTATCAAGCAAATATAAACCACATCACCAAACATTGACATATGTATATACATACTTATATGGGCTTACAACCATTTAGCCAATATAAGCCAAATTGCATTGCTACAAATTTCCTCCAACCTTTAGCCATCACAAGCTAATACATTTAGCCAAATCATAATGACTCATACACCGAATGACTAAGTCCCTATACATGCCATAAACTCAAAGGGGTTTGCATTCACCTATACCCAACATGATAGCTTTATAGTGTGATAGCATATCCGGCAATCTCCAACCCGAGCTAGCTTAATAACCCTATAGGACATGAGAAAGGAAGGGGAGTAAGCTACAGAGCTTAGTAAGTTCGTATGCAAATAATAAGCATCAATAGGCATGCATTTGTCATACAACTAACATAACATAACACAACATAAACATCATCAAATCTTCACAGGCATAACTTACACAATCACAATGCTTACCCCCTTCAATTTATAAGCCTAATTTATTATATCTTAACATTTGCCAAACATTCGTAATATCTCCAATATAACATACCATAATAATCATTAATAAATCATTTCAAGCCTCATAGTAACATGCACATTAATTATGCGTATTCATACTTTCAAGCCTAGAGCTTAACATCTTTCAATGATTTAACTCTTAATTTCTCATACTTTCATAACCATTTTAATAGGCAATTATGCAAATCTTTCCTTTTTCACACATAATCAATAAATCACAATTCAAACGAAAAACATTTACTATCTCACCAACCAATTTGGCCCCAAAGCCTTACACATGCTCGTCAACCGAATCTACCATGAATTTACACATCATAAACATAAACACTTAATCACAAGATTTCATAAATATTTTTAATAGAAATTAATACCAAATCTTTCCTTCATTTCATATTCAATGAGTCAAATCAATGAAATAAAACACTTCATATCACAATTCCATTTGGCCTAAAAGCCCTTTTTCATAAGTTTCAATCAACTTTACCATGTATTTATTCACCACACACATAAACCAATAATCACATAGTTAATTTAAAGTCACTTTCATAGTGATCATGAATTCATAATATCATGAAGCCAATGCTTATAAACTTTACGTACATACCTGTAACAAAGCGTAACATAATCATTTACTCTTTCCAGTCTTTGACATTCCCGTTGAACACTTGGAATACTAATCGGATACACCAAAAATCTTTGCACATAAGTGCCACATATGTAGCCAATGCTACCTTATATCTCATAACACATAAGGGTTTGCTCTCGAGCTAATCACGAGCCTGCTCACACAAGCTGTCAGTCAAGACGTAACTCACTGCAGATCTTTGCTCACACAAGGTATCGGTATCCACAAACACATCTTTGGACTACCCATTAATTTGGTAGGTGTATGAGACCAGCACCCAAATCACAAAAACACATATATCACATGAAATCCTAGTGACATGTCACTCGTATCCTGTTCTATTCCTAAGGTTTAAACGAGATTTTCTCTCTTGCCGAAACTTGTTGAACTTGTTGAATGTATTCATAGAATCAAATATACAGTTCATACAATATTAAAACATTAAATAATTAATCACAGCATTGCATTATTTACATAAGAACTTACCTCGAGTTCAACAACGGCAAAAAGGACCTATTTGTCTAATATTTCTTTTTCCCCTGATCTAGACTCGGACTTCATTTTTCTTGATCTATAATATCAAATTTAGCTCACTTATTAGTCACATTATTCAATGTGACCCAAAAATCACATTTTGGAAAAATTACATTTTGCCCCCTAAAGTTTGACAATTTATATTTTACCCCTACTATCGTAAAATGAAATTTATTCAATTTCTTTAACACACAAGCCTAGCTGAACCATTTTCATAACTATAACAGCCCATAGTTTCCATTAAAACACATTTTTAATACATATTTTATAACTTTTACAAATTAGTCCTTTTTGACATTTTCACCGAAAATCACTTAGTCGTTCCTCTAACCATAAACATGTAAACATCCAAATACACACATATTTATCATGGGTAAAAACCCTATGATTTAACCATATCTCAAATTAATGGTAGAAATAGATAGATCTTGTTACGGGGATTTCAAAAACGTAAAAATCATTAAAAACGGGACTAGAACAGACTTACAATTGAGCTTGGAAGCTTGAAAAACCCTAGCCATGCTTTCTTCATGGTAATTTCGGCCATAGCTTGAAGATGGACAAATATTGGCTTTTTCTTTTGTTTTTAATTCATTTTAATAACTAAATGACCAAAATGCCCTTAACTTAAAAATATTCCATTTCACCTATTTCTTGCCCATTTTGTCCAATAAATTAACCAATGAAATTCGTTGATTTCTTACCCTTTTTGATGTTGTGGATGATTTCTCCTTTACTTAGAATTGACAGCCACATTTCCAAGATTCGGCTTTGATAGAAGAAAACAAGGCCATGCAGAGGAGAAGCTTCCAGAGAAGAAAAGAGGATGGTTTTTGTTCAAAGAAAATTCGACAAAAGGTGGGAAGAGGGCTATGAAAATTTATTCGCACACTAGGAAAGATGAGAGAATGGCCTTGATTTTCCTCTTTTAACTGAAATTGATATGCCAAGAGTCCTCGACGACTTGGCCACCTCCCCACAAGTGATAATATTATCATTTAATTATCACTTTAATTAAATTAGGAGTACTTTATCCATCCTTTATCTCCTTATTTATTTTATTAAAAGAAATTTCTTTACTTAACACTTAATTAAACAAGTTTTAACCTCCTGTGTCAAGTAAAACTCCTCTAATTCAAGAAGCTTGTGCCGTCCACACCTCTTTCGCTAGCCTAGGAAGCAAAATAAAGCCTTCATTATTTAAATGGGGTGGTGGTATGGGGTATCTCGCTGTTCGACCCTTGACTCGACCTAACGGGTTGACATCGGTCATCCTTCCTCTTCTACCACTAATTTCGACCACGCCCTCTAGACCACTACCCGGTATTTTCGAATTTTGTCCTGAAGGTATTTTTTTGTAATTTGTCAATATAGGGTTCCTTGGTGATTTTGTCAAAATTATTTTGGAAATTATTTCGATAATTTTGATCTCGTGGGTATTTTGGTAATTTTTCAAATCGAGGTAAATTTGTAAAATTTAATAAATTTCAGTATTTCAAAAGTTGTAAAACTTTGAGGGTTCTTGTTGCAAAAATTTTGAAGTCGTGTGGTCATTGATTTTACAAATTAGGGTTTTGAATGTTTATGAAATCATGAAATTTTGGTAAAATTCGTTGAGTAGTTGAAGATTTTATAAACCAAGTTGTGGATGATTTTCTGGTTTTAGTCATTATGTTTAGCCTATGACCGAGCCCTCTTGGTCGTGGTGAACCAAAGCTACGCACCAGGCAGGATTCGTGTGGAGAGGAGGTGAGTCACGCGGACTGCTTAAATACCAAGCTCCCACCGAAACCGTTCCTAGACATGCGTACAGAGGTTGCCACACCATCGAGCCCTTTACTTTAGAATTTAGGGTTCAAGTTCCTATTATTCTATTCTACGTTCCATGCCTTTTCTACCCTTATATAAATCATGTAATCACACATATAGTTAGGGGTACTTACCGTGGACAGGTTTAAAGCTGGCTCGATACCAAATCGAACACCCACACCTACCACGAGCCTGATTCGATACTTAGAGAAAATTGTAAATTTTTGGAAAAAACTTTGATAGAAACATAAAGTATAATCCAGGGCCTTAGGCCTTATTACATCATGAAAAAAGAGAAGAAAAGAGGATGGTTTTGGTCCACCGGCCCCGTCTCCACCGCTGTTCAAAAAATAATTCCCACAATGAGTCAAATACTATCATTCAATAAATCGTGCATTCATGTTCAAATCAATAAGTCCATGCAATAATGAAATTATGATGCAACCCAAACCCAATCCTAATGGTCCATCCGCTACACACCACATTGCACGCCATTCACACCGTGGGGACTACTAAGTCAACCCTCCATCCGCTACTCTCCACGCTGTGTCTTTTGACACTATAATCAAATTTAAGCGTTGTGTCATTAGACAACTTTGTGTAACCGGGTTACCAAAATTTCGCAATGTGATCGTAGTCAACATATTTCATTGGTGAGACCAAGTCAACACCTTCAAGCAGTGAGACCAAAGTCAACACCTATTCTCCCCTTTCACATAAATCCCGAAAAAAATATATATTGTGCATAACTAATTTCATGTTCATATACATATATTAGCATGTTATAAAATAACATTTTTCACAATCCTATCAGAAGTAGGAAACGTACCTGGGTACTTTTGCCACATTTGTGGTACATAGCCACATTCACATTATTATTCATATCATATATATTTAAAATATTTAGCCATAAAATATCGAAGGATAGTAAGGGTACACACCTGTTTCGCTTAATAGATTCCTTGAGATCTCGAGAACCCCGATCTAATTTTAGATCTATTAATTCCTATATTCGCCCACCAATTAAAACACATTAATAATCCCTTTTTGCTTAAACAAAACCAAATCCTAGAGGATTTGTAAAAGGAACTCACCTTTGCCGATTTGGTGTTTACACAAACTCGAAAACTTTATTTTTCCTTTATTTGTTGTTCGCCAACCTTAAAACTTCACAAAATTAGTTTTCGGCTTTCTAATAATTATGGATCTAATCTAGGTAATCACATGAACCTTGGCTGTATAGACTCACTTACCTCAGATCCCGAAGTTGATCTTTATTTCAAATTCTCGCCAAATCACTTGTTAGATTAATCTATTGTTTGATTATGAAAGGGATCTCTTGCTTGTATATTGATGTACTTACCTCGCTTTCAAATCTGAAAGTATAATTACCATTTAAGGACCTCAATTTAAAATTTCATAGCAATTAGACACCTCTAGCTTCTAGAACTCAAGTTTTGCAATTTTTGTAATCTAGTCCTTTTGACTAAATTGAGTGCCCAAACGACGAAATTTTCGAACGAAATTTTCAGAAAATCATCCTATGAAATTGTAGACCTTAAAAATATAATAAAAATAAATTTTCTTACGTCGGATTTGTGGCCCCGAAACCACTGTTCTGACTAGGCCCAAAATTGGGCTGTTATAGTGTAGGGCATTATTCGGAGGCACAAAGACAATGGGCTGCCAAAGATGTTGCAAGACGGAGTTGGGATGTCACAACATAGTGAACATAGTACACAAGGATCAGTTTGCCATCAGTGTCGTGATACAACCATAGGGTGTCATGACACAACCCTGAAGACACGGCCTAGCTAGTAAACTACCATCAGTATTGTGACACAAGCCAGAAGGTGTCGCAACATCGATGTGATGAGGTCACTTAATAAGCCAACAATGTTTTCGTCCAGACAATGAACTTTAATTCAAAATAGTTAGTTGAATTTGGTCGAGGATCAACGACCAACTCTAGGCCTATTAATAGAATTGCTCCAAATAGTTTATGAACAAATTTTTAGTTAGTTTAATTTTACATTCAGTTGTAATTTAGATTTCCTTTTAGTTATAGTTTTTATTTTATTTTTTCTATTTTGTTCTTTGCGGGGATCGAATCATAGATTGATCGACTCTTCAAGGATTACCATTCGCTCTATTATAACTATATCAAGATTTTTCTTATCTTGTTCTTGTTCTATTCTTAATGTTTATCTTTTTTTTTATCAATTACATTGCATATGTTAAATCCATGGGGAGCTAATCCTATAAGGAAGATTAACAAGTGGATATGGGATTAATTAAAGTCTATGTAGGGTTTCGTAACTAATCAATTCGTTGGGATAGGAAGAATTTAAAACCCTAGGCTTGACAACCTTAGGAAGTCATATAGGTGGGAATGAACACGAAATCGGTAATGCCTATTCGTGAAAACCTTACCCCAATATGGCCTGGACTGTGGCATCAAAAGATAAGTAGTACTTGTCCCCTCATTAGGCTAGTGGAAGGCTGAGAGGCCTTAATAGGTTAATGACTAGTTGATTGAATAGAACCTGGAGTAGGAGTTAATTATGAACACTGAAGTGAGATAGTCTTTTGTCATTTAGTTTGATAAAATCCAAAATTTATTTCCACAATTTTTTTATTATTTTACTAAAATAGCTTTTCTCATCACCTTAGGAACAATCGTAATATAATTTACCTAAAGTACTAACTAGACCCATTAGCGTAGAAGTTAATATTAGTTTAGTCTTGCTTCTATTGGGTATGATCCTTGGAGTATTCCAATACTTTGTTTTATAAACTATATTACAATCTGACTCGTATACTTCCAGACACCTCCTTAACTTCTACCTTTAGTTGCAGTATTGTCACTTCCAACGTTGGTACATTGAGAGGCGGTCAATGTCAAATATCAACCACCCATCCTTCATGTATCATGGTCCAACAATCATTAATGAGAGATCCAAATAGATGACTTTCCTTAGGCGTTCATGTTAGAAAATGAACCACCAACAAAGCAATGACCTTGACTATCAACTGCTGGATGCCCATCAACTTTGCAACACGCAAGTCTTCGCAAAAGCCCCATAACAATTATTATAATTTTTTTTTATTTTCTATGATTTTCTTATATTGTTATTTGATTCTTTGTTATGGTTTTCTGTTGTCCTTTTAAATAGTTTGATAGGTATAAATGTTGACATTTTCTTAGGGATTTGATTTTGTAATCCAATATATAAATTGACCAATATTTTAATAAGGTTCATCTTGCATTTTTGGGATAACCGAGTATGTAAGAGAATAATTTTTTCCCTCTTTGTGTAATAGAAATGGGAAATAATAGGTAAAAATTAAAGACAACAAGAACACAAAAAAAATTGTTGACGCAGAAAACCCAAATAGGAAAAAATGTGCGGGACTCTAGTCTAGTGCAAACTTGCCTTTTACTATTATATGAGTAGGGTTACATTCAATATCTCATCCAGTTAGGATGGTTTACAATTCTCACACAATGTTAGCTCTCTCTCTCTCTCTTGGTGTAATTCACTTGTGATTGTGCTTGATTCTTCTCCTAACCTAAGCCTCCCCAGAACCTAATATTTATAGTAGAGCAACAGGGTGCACAAAAAATATCATTCATAGATTCTAGGCAAATCCACTATAAATGGATGAACTTTGGAAATGTAAATCTTAGTTAATAACATACATGAATGTGGATGATTCATCCTTCAAACATGTGATACACCTCTTTTGTAATAAGGTTCATCTCCCTAATTCCAAATAAGGAGGGATATTGATCTGCCGTAACTTGATACGTCAAATTAGGCTCTCCATTACACTTAAAGAGCTTATTCTCAAGCAATTTAAATGTCATTTTTACAGTTTTTGCTTTATTTTAATTCTTTCATTTTAATAAGTGTTTAATGCATTTTTTTTCATTTTGAGACCCAAATAGGCCAAATGGGCCACTCGGACCCTAATGATTAATTGAGTGTTTTAGGAACTCAATGGTTACCCAATCTTGAGTGAAAACATCACTAAGAGGGTATAACGATATCGAAGCCTAAAAATCACGATACCCTTGATAGTCTTAAAAAGAAGAAAAGAATGAAGACCATCTATAGTGGTATCGTGAGATTCTCCTTAGGTATCGCAATGCCCAACCTTTAAGGAAACTCCCCATTTTGAGACTATCTACAATATCGTGATGTTCAGACCATTGGAATCGCGATATCACTGTCATGAGGAGACAAAATTTGACATTAGGGGTAGTCTATAACATCCTGAATTTTTGGGCCTATGCGTTTAGTGTGTGTATATGTTTAAAGTGTTAATTTAACTATTAAGGGTTTAAACTAGGCTCGGGCTTAGGCGAGGCCTTGATTAAAATTTTCATTTGGGCATTATAGGACTTAAAAGGTAGTACACTGTTTAAAATTCAAAATGGGCTTGTGGCCCAGTGGTCAGTAGCGCCACTTAGGGAACAAGGAGGTGACGCCACACCAGCGAGTTAGGGGCCTAAATTTAAGTTTCAAGGAGCCCAATTCCTTGGATTCAAGTTAGCTAATTTTAGGCATTAGGGTTAGGTGGAGTGGACGGCTACAAGGCTCAAAAATAGTAGGATTTATGTGAATGGGATAATGTAGATAATATAGTGGATAATATGGAAGATAAAAGAAGAAAAATTAGGAGCTATCTGCTGAGAGCAGAGTTGGCCGAAATTCCATCACCTAAAAAAGTAAAGAAATAAGTTTCTAATAGCCATAGGGGTGTCGAATTTTCTATAAATGGGGGGAATAGCTCATCAATTTCGGTATTTGAACCCTACTTTTCTTCATTCTTTTTGCCGAAATTCTCAGTCTCTCCCTCTACGATTTTTTGTCAACTTTCTTTCAAAAAGCCGAAAATCACCACCTCCTTCACCATTTCTTCTTCCTTTGAACTTTCCTGTTAGTGAATCTTCTGATCTCTATTGTTATTCTTCTCCCATTCACTAAAAGCCAAAACTACACTATTGTTTGTTCTTATAGTCAAAATCTTCCTCTTGTTCATCTTTTTCAGGATTTTCTTAAAAGTCGAAATTCTTAGATCTTTAATCTTCTACGCTTCGATCTTCTGCTGTGATTGCCAAATCTTCCTACAAGGAGTAGCCGAAACCATTTGTATAGGTAAGTGTCGATTCGTGAGATTTCAATCTTTTTTCATCTTTTAGAGATCTTAGCCGAATGGCTATATGGTTAACTAATCGGGTGTTTTCTCTTATTTGTGGCATTCCGGGGTTTGAAGGGGGTCCAATCACTTAGATTTCTAAGCGAGTTCATGAGCACTTTCGGATCGAATTACTTTTCAATTTTAAGGTAAGGAGATACATTAATGTAAATGTATAAATGGGTAAAGCAATAACCTTGGCGAATATAGGAGAGGCCTTATCCTTCGTTCTTTCGACTTTTGAGCAAGGTTTTAGACTAAGGGTTGTAGATCCGGATAGTAAGGATATTGACTAAGGGTGTAAAGCTACAGCGATATCGGTGTGTAACACTTCCACACCATTTAGATTGCTGTTATAATATGGTTATAAATCATTAAATTACATTAAATGCGAAATCCGGCATAGCAGTTGAAACCAAGGAGGGTAAAGGCGAATCACCGGGCTAGTGATCTCTGTCATTCTAAAGTGAATGGTTACATTGATTTGATGTGATAAACATGTATGCCGGTTTACGTGATTGCACGGGTTGGGTGATTAATGAAAGGGAAGTGTTTTCTTTGTAGTGGCTTATGCCATGATCATTGTAGTGGTTTATGCCATGATACATTGTAGTGGCTTATGCCATGATGCATTGTAGTGGCTTATGCCATGGTGCGTGTAGTGGCTTTTTGCCATGACACGATGGTGTGTAGCGATGTGGGTTGATTGTAGAAATCCTTAATGGTGTGAATGGTGATGCACGGTGGCATGTAGTGATGGAAACCTAGGATTTGGGTTGGGCTTGCATAATTATTGTTATATATATTAATCAATTATTACATTACGTGGGGCTAAGGCCCAAATCTAATGGTGCATGAGGGTTGCACACTGAGTCTCGCGACTCAACATATTATTTAATATTTTCAGGTAGCACCTAGTGCATCGGACCGGGCTAGAGAGGAGCGCAAGGTGGCCATGCAAGACAATATCTGATCCAACCAAATTTTATTTTTAACATTTTTGATTAAGGATTTTAAGTCTCAATGTAATAAGGCCATGGGCCACTAGACTTATATTTATTTTGGGGTTTTATGTTGGGTTTTTTTTATTCTTAGGCATTTAAATTTTATGTTTAAATTAAGCTGAGACATGTGGTAAATTTCGGTTTTACTTTAAAAAAACACCAAGGCATTTTATAACTTCGTATCTTATATAACTTAATAAATTATTAAGTTTTCGGTATAAATGTTTAAACCTGATGATTGGTTTCCAAAGTGCCTCAAGTTTTATAAAATCTCCTTAGTAACATACCAGATCCGGTCGTGGTGTTTGGGCTAGGTTTGGGGTGTTACATAGTCTTTGTCCAATCGAAGCACCAATAAAAAAAATAGACGTTGAGGGACATTTTGATCAAGAATAAAAAGGTAGAATAGCTACTAAAAAGAGCCAAACTTGGCTAAGAAAAAAAGAGTAGCATTGGACACAATATTTAGTCATCTTTTTAGTTTTCTTTCATTTCTAGGGTTTTAGTTTTTCTTCTCCATAATTGTAGATTTAAATCTCTACTTGTTTCTTTGTTTTCCTTTACATTCTTAGTGTTAGTTAAGTTAGTTAATACTTTAGCTTAGGTTTATTTACATGTTTAGGACCTCTAACTTGCTTGTAATGAAATTTTCATATTCGATTATCTTTTTCTTTATTAAAAATCTCATCTTAATTGCTCGTGTTCATTTATCTTGTTGTTAGTTGTTTTTCCTTTAAGTCTTTCAAAGTAAAAACCCGAATTTTCATCTTTTTACTGAGTTTTATATTCATGGCTTTTGTGTGTGTTTCTTTGATGTTTGTTAGTTCAAATATGGTCATAAGTAACTAATAGCATGTTAATTTTGCATGTTAAATTGGTGATTTTATGTTTAAATTATGTTAGGAATGCAATTGGGATGCTTTTAGTAAAAACCAAGCAGAAAAGGACTGAATTGGAGTAGAAAGCAAAATGCTGGAGCAGAAATACAATTCCATGAAGTGTGGCCTATAGAAAGAAATAACAAAATTTGAAGAATTCAAATCTATTCAAAAAAATTTTAAGGTACGCAATTGGAGTATTGAAATTATAATTAGCAAGAAAATCGGGCTAAATTGGAGCACAAGCAATAGAATTGTGCCAAATTGTAAATTTTGAGAAATTTAGAGTTGATAGGATTTTATTTGACTTTGTAGAAGTCATATTTAGGAAAAAAATCTGATATGAATTTGATTTTATGTATTTGGTTGTTAGGTGAGTTAGACTAATTTTAGTATATGATATGTACATAAATAGGATGTATGGTGGCCTTTGAAAGACACACTGGAAACTGAATGCAATTTATTTTTTTCTCACGTCAAAGCTAGTACAGGCATTCTTCCATTGTTTTTTTCCATTTCTTTACTTTGGTTTAATTGCTTCCCAAGTCCTTTATCATTTCCACCATTCAACCTTACCATTTAATCCGTTCCATACACCAAAAAAGCATAATTAATTTCATACTCGACTGATTGCCTTTTTAGCTTTAGCCCGATTATCGCTCCAACAAAATAATCGTGATATATGAACTCGCAGTAAAAACTTTTCAACATGGTATTCGCTATCTCTCTAGAATATGGGATAGTACAAACCTGTCCCTTAAAGTTAATTCAATTTCAACACAAAGTGTGCGTTGGTTGGAGTTGTTTTGGTGTATTGCTAAGAAGTCGAGTCGGCCTTGCTATATTCAGATTTTCGCAAACAAATTGGCTTGTCTAGGTGGGAAAAGGCCAATTGGATTTCGTCAAGGGAGATAGTTATTAGATTTAAATGACCCATACGATTGAGGCCTTTAATTAAAGTTGGGCTTTCTAGATTGCAAGGCTTTTGAAATCTTAAATTATGAGCACGAGTTATGTGGTTAGAAATTCAGAAAGGGTCAATTTGCAGGTCATACCGGAATTGACTACACAAGGAAAAGTTGGCGGTTGAGGCGTCCTTGATCGTTATGACCAACTTATTGTTTGGAAGGGAAAATTCCATTTTTCAAGGATTGGTTTGAGTTCAGAGTGTATCGAGGCTGAGGCTAAGCTTTAATATATTTAATTCACTGATTAAATTTAATTCACTTAATTTTTTTTGCAATCATAATTCTATTTTTATTTTATTTTTCTTTATCAACTAAATTCCCCCATTTTTATTCATTTTACAGCACTACGACAAGTCGTGGGCACGACAGCTGCCTAGACTCAAAAATCTGGTTACAAAAACAGGAAAATTAAGAATCCCAGTCCCTGTGGGATCGACCCTACTACTCTATACTACTATTTAATTAAGTTAGAGCATAGGAATTTATATTTGGTGGTTTTGATGCCTATCAGTAATTAAACCCTAGGAGTTTGGTTGATGGAGATATGGGTAAACTAATTTTTAGGTTAGGGACTAAATTGCAATAAATTGGAGTAAATTGAATGCAATTCAGAATTTAGGACTGACGCCATTAAGGGTAAATCAAGATAGTTGAGACTGAGAGGTAATCTTATTGGGAACCAATTTGTTAGTCCCGAGTTAGTCTGGTGAGATTGAGAGATAAACCAAATTAATTTATCTAATTTGGTAAAATTGAGACCGTAAGGGAGACACTTTAGAAGTTTAAGCTATTTATATCCTTAATTCGATGATTAATGAACCACATTGAAGTCAACCAACCACCGTTTGTCATTGATTATATAGTTTTACAACTTTGCATGTTTTACGCTTTAGTTCTTTTTAGCTATTAGTTTGTTAATTAGCATAATTACCTTCAATTAATGGCTTGCTATATTATGCTATTTAGCGAGTAGTTATTTAGACTCTTTAATTTCATGTTATTATCTAGAACTCACTCAATTCTTGACTCCTGTGGGTTCGATCCTTGGAGTACTCTTTTACCCCGTTGTACAAATTATATTACAACTGACCTGTTACACTTGCAAATAACGCACATTTTTATTCTAATTTGATTGTCATTGTAACACTCCTCACCCGCATTCCACGCCAAAATAGGGTTATAGAGAATTACTAGACTTATTAAACAATTAAACATACATTTTATACATTTTCAATAAAATATAATCAACATTCAACACTATTCACATCGTCCCTATTATGAGCTTACGAGGCTCAAAACAAGCTTTAGGAGTGGTTCGGGACTAAACTGGTAACTCAGGAAATTTTTACGAAACTTAGAAAATTTTTTAAACTACAGGGGACATATGCCCGTGTGGCCTGGCCGTGTGTCTCTCACGGCCAAAGACACGCTTGTGTCATAGGCCGTGTGGACATTTGAAATGGGATCATATGGCCATGTCCCAGCTTGTGTTCGACCCCGTGTAACTCTTTCACTTGGGTCACATGGCCAACCACATGCCCGTGTGACCAGCCCGTGTGCCTTCTGAAATGGCCACACACGCCTGTTTGCTAGGCCATGTGCTAGGCCGTGCCAAACCTGTAGGGTATACTGACTTATGCCACATGGCCAAGTCACACGCCCGTGTGCTGGGCCGTGTGGGGCATACTGACTTGATTTCTAATTTAACACCAGGGAACACATGGCCTTTGTCACCTGACTGTGTGTCAGACACGGCTGAGACACACAGCCGTGTCACCTGACCGTATGTCACACACGACTGGAGCATACGCCCGTGTCTTTGCCCATGTGGACAAGAATAGACTATTTACCAAGCCATTTTGCTCACCCAGATTGCATACATCTATACCAAACCAAATGGTACGAAAACATGGCATAAATAACCATTTATCCAATCTCAAATAAGCTTAATGCATTGATATATCAATACAAACAATACAAGGTACACAATTGCCACAATTTTCCATTCAATTTCATACCAAAACTTATATTATCAAATCACCAATAAGACCACATTAATTTAAGCATCATCTTACCTAAAATCACAAATATACAAAACTCAAAAGTCAACCATGTGATACTCCAACTACCAATTCACAACAAACATTTAAATGGCAATTAAACGCAACATTTCAAAACGCCTTTTTCACATATATACAACCATCACCAAGCATACCAAAATAAACCAAATCTCATGGCTACACATAACAAACTACATAACATTTACAAGCCAATTTAAATGGCTAAATCCATTACCAAAATATATCAAAATGACCAAACTGCTATACATGCCATATAACCATAAGCATAGATTCAAAAGTAACAAAGTGATAATTTGATAATGTGATGAGATCTCTGACAATTCCCGAACCCGAGCTAGCTTTGATTTTCACTATAAAACGTAGAAAGATAAACAAAATAAACTATAAAGCTTAGTAAGCTCGTATGAAATAATAAGCAAAGCTCACCATTCAATTATCATTCAATAATATGAACATAACTTGCTACAACACATCTAACCACATTGTTAACATGTATTAAATCACATAATTAACCATGAACTCACAATTTCCATAGATTCGATGCTTATATAATTTTAGTACATACCTGTACTGATACGTATCTATTTCTCACCCTTTCATATCTTTAATATACCCGTAGAACCATTCAGAATACTATCAGATACTCGGGAATCTCGCACCCTAAGTGCCACATATATAGCCGAAGCTATCTCAATCTCGTATCACAAATAATGCTAACTCTCGAGCTATCAACGAGTTTGCTCACACAAGCTGACGGTCATAATGAAGCTACACGGTGCTGCTTACACAAGCTAATGAGAACCAGCAACACATGCTGGATAACTCAGCCACCGGTAGAACGTACGGACCAGCACCCAATCACATAACCCCTAATGACATGTCATTCGTATCCTAATCTATTCCTAAGGTTCAACCGGGATTTTCTACCTTGCCGCATCTTCATTGAATATGTCCGTAGATTCGTATTCGCAATTTATACAATATCAAAGCATTTAAGACAAAATTATAATAATGTTTAATACATACAAACTTACCTCGAATGCAAAAACGACGAAACGAGTTGATTAGTCCAAAACCTTGCTCTTTCCCTGATCTAAGTTCATATTTCGCTTTTCTTGATCTAAATGTAATGAAAATTAACTTATTTAATTATCACTCTATTCAATTTATTCCAAAATATACATTAAGGCAAATTTACACTTTTGCCCCTAATAATTTATATTTTTAAAAGTTAGTCCTTATCACATAAAAACACAAATTCGTGCAATTCAACCTAAAACTATGCTAGCCAAATTTCAATAGAGGTCCCTAGAAGTCCATATTTTTTATTTATTTCACAATTTAACCATAAAATATACACATTTCACAATTTGATCCCTATTTGGACATTTTATTAAAAATCACTTAACAAATGTTGTTTATCTAACAACAAGCATACATTTTCTATCATCAAACATCAAAATACATGTATATTCATCAACAGAAAAACCCTAAACCTTTAACAGTTTTGCAAATTAGTCCCTAGGCTAGCTAGATTAAGCTGAAACGATTTCAAAAACATAGAAATCATTAAAAACCGAGCAAAAATGCACTTACATGCACTAGGTATCAATGGAAAGATGTTTAAACTTCTCCCATAGCTTTTTCTTCTTCAAATTTCAGCAAGAAGATGAACATGCATGCTTTGTATTTTATTTTCTATATTTTAGTATCTTTAATTATCAATTTACAACATTAAACTTATTAATTAACTCCTTAAAACCACTAATTCACGTCTATATTTGTCCACTCATATTAAGAATGGTCTAATTACCACATAAGGACCTCTAATTTTAGGTTCCATAGCTATTAGACACCTTTAGCTAATAGAATTCAACTTTTACACTTTACGCTATTTAGTCTTTTTTATCAAATTGAACATTCAAACGATAAAATTTGTTAACAAAATTTTCACATAATCATACTATCATGCTGTAGACATTAAAATAATAATAAAATAATTATTTCAACCTTGGATTTGTGGTCTCGGAACCATTTTTTTGATTTGACTAAAAACGGGTTGTTACAACTCTCCCCCTTTAGGAATTTTCGTCCCCGAAAATCTTACCAGAAAAGAGGTTAGGGTACTATTTTCTCATAGCTTCCTCGGGTTCCCATGTTGTTTCTTGACTCTGTGACATTTCCACAAAACTTTTACCAAAGCTATGCTTTTATTTCTCAACTTTTTAACCTCTCGAGATAAAATTTTGATCTGTTATTCGTTATACGTCATATCAGGTTAAATTTCTATCTCAGTCGGAGAAATGATATGCGATGGATCTGATCGATACCATCATAACATTGACACATGAAATACATTGTGAATCTTTTCTAACTCTGACGGTAACGCTAGCCGATATGCCACTGGTCCTATTCTTTTGATAATTTCATACGGCCCGACAAATCATGGACTCAATTTGCCTTTGCGACCAAATCGAAAGAATTTTCTTCCACGGAGATACTTTCAAAAATACTCTTTCGCCGATCTAAAATTCAATGTCTTTACATTTCAAATCCGCATACGATTTATGTCGATCTAAAGCTATTTTCAAACTATCACGAATTACGTTCACTTTATCTTCAGTCTCTCTGATCAAATCAATCCCGTGGGTCTTTTTCTCACTCAGCTCAGTCCCGTATAATGGAGTTTGGCATTTGCGACCATACAATGCTTTGTATGGTGCCATCTTTATGCTTGATTGAAAACTATTATTATATGCGAATTCAACCAATGACAAATATTTTTCCCAGTTGCCTTCAAATTCTAAAACACAACAACGAAGCGTATATTCAAGAATCTGAATTACTCTTTCAGACTAATTGTAACAACCCGAATTTGGGCCTTGAGCATAGGAGCGTTTTAAAATTTTTAAGAATATGAGAATGACATTATTAGAAGTTGTACCTATTAGGTGAGTGATTTTGGAAGGTTAGGGGGCTTCTATGAAGTCCCGGGACCAAACTTGGGCTTTAGGAAAATTTTAATTTTAGGTGAATAAAACCCTACGAGATAGTAGGTAGGCTTTAAGAATAAAATATGGGAATAATTGACACAAAAGAGCTTGTGGTATAGTGGCAAAGTGACGCCACTTAGGTAGCAAGGGAGTGACGCCACACAGAATCAAGGGATCCAAGGTTCTAATCCTGGTACTTGCTTTTCTTTTAGATTATTTCTTTTAAAATGGAATTAGACTTTAGCTGTAGGGTTAACTTTTCTTGTGCGTATTGTAAGACACAGATGGCCACGTGGTGGAGTGGTGGTGGTGTTAGTGTGATAACAAGGTGGGAGAGGGTTCGAATCTGTAACACCCTAAAAATCTGAGTATTTAAATTTGCATGATTTTGGTGTTTAGATTTTAAAGGAAAAATCTTTTATTTTAATTTGGTGCTTATTGAAGTCTTTGAGAGGGTAAAGCATAATTTGAGGAAAGAACAAAATTTAATAATTGAGAATTTATTGAAGTGAAACAAAGGTGATTAAGACTTAAGCTAAATTATGTGCTAAGAGTGTCATAAAATGAGCATATGGCATGGTGGAGTTGGCGCATGGGTTCTAGCAAGGGGAAGAGGTTGAATCCTTTGTATAGCACCTAGATAAAATTTTTTTTTAATTTTACGCTCATGGATAGGAAGTGTCGGCAATGATCAATTAAGGAAGGTGTTGACCATGTTATTTTTGGTTAGTGTATCAATGGATTAAGGAAACAACTAACTTATGGCATGGAATCAAAGGTTTAAGGAAAGATAGGGGAACATAAGGCACATATCAAGGAAAATTTTGGAAAGAAATCATGGCCAATTGACCATGTCTTTGGGCGGCAATTTGGTATAGGAGGGAGCCTAAATTTTGAGTTAGTTTTGGTGAGAAATTCTTTTCTCTCTTTGGTTGTTCTTTGCACTTTGTGCAGAATTTTATTTCCTCTCCTATCAACATTCTTCTTGGCGAATTTTGCATTTGGTAAAGCCAAAATCTTTTGACCATTTGGTCACTTTTTTTCATCTTGTCAATTTTCTTTTGTATTCTCCTTGTCTGAAATCATCCATACCAAAATCAGTCTCTTCTTTTTCTTTTGCCATGGCGAATGCACTAACTCCTAAAGGTCTATTTTTTTTCTTTCATCTTCTTTTCTCTTTGAAATCAAACTACCTCATCACCATCTCCTTCTCATATTCTAATTATTTCAATCAAAGATTCTTCATCAAACATTCCTTTGGCCGAATGCTAGAGTGCCATAATCGAAATTTATTTTCTCTTTTCTTGGTTGCATAGCCGAATTCTCCAACTCTCACAAACACCATCCTCAATCTTTTCTTTTCGATCGTGGATCATAGGTAAGGGGTTCTTCTTTTTCATTTTCGTTTTAATAAGTGATATTATGGCCGAATATCATTGGTTTATTGAGGGTCTTTTTGGATTGATATAGCGTTCATACTAATAACGTTTCTTTCGTTATTATTTAGTGCAATAACGGAGATTGGAATTCAAGTGATCGGAGAATCGTGGAAGCGTTGGAAGCGTTTCATTGTGGTAAGAAATCCTACTCTTTAAAATCTCTAGAATTATTGATATTATTTTAGATCTAACTAAATTCCTTTGGATCTTGAAGACTTTCAAAATAGGGAAGAAAAGGCGGTGTTTAGTTATCGTAAGAGGGTGGATCTGTAAATCCCCATTCAAGCGAAGAGCGGTTTGGCGGTCAGGGATTTTCCACGGGTTGCGGGCCATCTTCGAAGGAAGTCCATTATTCAAGTGGTACGAACTTAGAACCATTATCGTTGGTGGATTCTCGACGACGAGCGAATCATTAAACGAAGGAAAACCGAAAATCAGTGATTCAAAATCAAGAGGGTAAGATTTTGGATCCATTATCGATTAAGATTATTTTCTGAATTAGTTGTCTAACGAATCAAAATATATTTTAGGTCTTGAGGAGCGAGAAGGGTTAGTACTCACGGTATCGAGGTGTGTAATTTCACACTCATTATTTTGGTTGGATGTCAAATTTCGGTATGGAAGTAAATCGTAAAAGCGATTAGATCGGTAAAAGCGTAAAATTTATATTTTGACGAAAATGCGTAAAACGACTAAATCATGAAAATTACGAAAATGCCTCGAGAAATTAATTGTTACTATGAAAATTGGATGTTTCGTGAAAATGGGCGTAAATACTCTAGTTAAGTGAAAATGGTAGTAAATACTCTAGTTAAGTGAAAATGGGTAGTAAATACTCTAGTTAGTGAAAATGGTAGTAAATACGTAAATACTCTAGTTAAGTGAAAATAGTAGTAAATACTCTAGTTAAGTGAAAATGGGCCTCTAGTTCGTGAAAATGGGCCAAAATACTCTAGTTCGTTAAAATTTAGCCAAAACACTCTAGTTTGGTAAATGGGCCAAAGCCCACTAAAGCGCTAAATGGACAAATTGCTATAATTATGGGCCAAATGAAATGTTATTGATAAACCCACCATGTTATGTATTGTTAATAAATTTTATATTTTAAAGTACATGTATAATTGCATGGGTGGGATATATGAAGAGAAGAATGGCGATTGCCACAATATCGACTTATTGCCTCTAGTTCGGTGGCTCTGCCACAATATCGACTTATTGCCTCTAGTTCGGTGGCTCTGCCACAATATCGACTTATTGCCTCTAGTTGGTGGCTATGCCACAATTATAAAAAGGCTTAATGCCTACGATTGGTGTGATGGCGGGGTGGGTTGACTTGATCCCCACGGTGTGATGGTTGATGCAGGGGTGTTAGCGGATGGATATTAGGTATGGGTGGGAATTTCATTTTACATGCATTATTAATTGTGTTAATTCATGATATATTGTTGAATTACGAATTGGGCTCAAGCCCGACATTATGTCTGATAATCTGCCCAATAATGGTGGTAGGTGAGTTACACTGCTGAGTTCTAAGTAACTCATCCCTTTAAATTCTTTCCATCTCGGGTAATGGAAATTGATGTGGACTTGGGCGAGGATGACTTCGTGGAGGCCATCTTGCGAGAGAGGGTTATTTAAACTCGAACTTTCAATAAATATTTTTTCTATTATGGATTATTGTAATAAGGGCCTCTATAAATAACTTATGGATTTTATGTGTGTTTGGGTTTTAAACTAAACTTTGGACTTTTAATTAAGGATTGTGATTTTATGATGCTTTATTTAAAATAAATTTTGGTTTTCAAGTATATGAAATTCTTTTATAAATATTTTATTATAGTCAATTCATTAACAAACTATTTAAAAGTTTTGATAATACAATGATTTTCAACTAATGTTTTCAAATATTATCAAATTCAAATACTCTTCTATTTATTTATTTTAAAACACGAAATTTATATTGAAGTTTTCAACTTATTGCAAATTTAAAGATAACTCGATTCATGTGACAAACCAAATCTAGTCTCAACGCATAGACCGGGTTTGGGGTGTTACATTTAGTGGTATCGAGCCAGTTTCAAAAACTTCGGTACGTGGTTTGGGTTCAAAAATAATTTACGTATGAAAGCGCTCAATGATATTTTTAAAGATCGGTATGGCACCACAAGCATCCAAGCAACAAGTCAAGTAAGTATTATTGCTTAATGATTACTATGATATGATCATAGGAACACTCTAGAACTTCTAGTTTTAGACATGAAAAAGCTGTAGAGATTGAGACTATAGGATATGTTGCGAAAAACAACTTTATATCTCAAATCTCATAAAATATCGTTAATAAACACGAAACAAAATTTACGATTCATAAAACTTGTAATCGGATAAGCGAACAAGCTATCATGAGCACTAGAGGGCGTGGTCGTGGGCCTTGATGAGCGTGGCGTGGTAGAGGCCGAGTGCTACAATCAAGCACCAAATCATATGCAAGTGGGCCTTTGCGTCAATAGAAAGTGAGACGGATCACGTGACCACATGGAAGAAGATAATGCATTGACTCGAGCAATGCTACGAGTCTTGGAAAGGGTCATTGGAACTAGAATTGGGCCAACAACTCGTGGGTCAATTTGAGGCGACTTAAAGCGAATAATGCGAAGTTTTGAGAGGTGTCTGGTGTAGCTCGAATGTGGTGAATCTTGGCTCGAAGGCGTGGAGCGGATTATGGATGATATGGAATGCAGGTGAGCAAAAAGCGAGAGGAGCTGTATCCTTATTGAGAGATGAGGCGTGTCGGTGGTGGCTCACTTGTTCGAGAAAACCTTGAAGCCGCATTGATTAATGGGAATTCTTTAAAGCGCCTTCCAAGGAAAATCGTCGGAACAAGCTATGTAGGCGCTCGAAGGAAGGAATTTGAATCTTGTCCAAGGAAGTAAGGCCGTGGCGCATATGAAGTGAGTTTTTACGTCGGCCGTTATGCGGGACAATTGTAGCAACAGATCATGAGCGTTGTATGCGTTTGAGGATGGACTTAATGATGAGTGAGGGTTACGATTGCTCCACGACAAGTTAGAAATTTTTCGACTCTTGTGGAGAAGGCTAAAATAGCCGAAGAGGCTAAGAACTTCGAGCAGCGAGCAGAAAGATCCGAAACAAGAGAGAGACACAATGATCTGGTTCTTCCAAGAGATTTGAAGAAACCGGAATGATGAATCGGTTCAAAGCGAGAACCGGTAGCAAATAATCGAAGTCGAGATTGCCTTGAGTGTGGGAAGAGACATTTTGGGGAATGTTGGAGGAAAGCGGCGCATGCTACAAATGCGGTTCAATGGAACATCGATTACAAAAGTTGTCCTCGACGAATGGATCGACTCAAGAAGTCCGTAATAATGATGCCTGAATAGGCGGAGGTAATCGGCTGACCACCGAGAGGTCGTGGACCGGTCGTGGTGGTAATGGGGTTGGGCGTGGTCGAGGTGCACCGGTCGAGCAATGGTAATAGAGAAATGCGGATGCAAGACGACTGGGTGGTTTATGCGGTTAGGCGCCGCGAGGCGGTAATGCACGATGTGATAAGCGATACGTTCTTCATTTTGATGTACATTATTGCTTTAATAGATATTGGCTCTACCCATTCATACGTAGCTAGTGCCATATCTGGAAACACAATTTAGAATCCAAATTACGAAAATGAGATGGCGGTGATTAGTCCTTTAGGACGATCAATAACTATTAATAAAATATTTAAAGGCGTGCCTTAAAAATCCAAGAGGAAGTATTCTTAGCAAATTTGATGGAACTACCTTTCGCGAGTTCGATCTCATTACAGGCATGGATTGGTTGGTTAACCATCGGCAAATTGGATTGTCTTTGAAAAGCGAATGTCGATGGGACCTCGGATGATAAGGAAGTCATAATGATTGGTGAGCGAAAGAACTATCGGCAAATGTGGTATCGCATTAAAAGTTTGAGAAGTTGGTGCGGAAAGGATACGGAGCATTCCTAGCCTTTATCATCTTTGTGGATGCCAAGGAATTATCCGTGAATGATGTGAGGACGGTGAAGGAATTTCCGATGTATTTCTGAAGAACTTCTGGTATACCTCGGATCGGAAAGTAGAATTTGGCATTGAGCTTTTGCAGGGGGCGACTCCGGTGTCCATTGCTCCTATAGAATGGCGCCGAAAGAGTTGGTGAGCTCAAAGCTCAAATTCAAGAATTGCTGGATCGAGGATTCATTCGACCAAGTGTGTCTCCGTGGGGAGCACCGGTCTTGTTCGTCAAGAAGAAGGATGGATCGATGCGTATGTGCATTGACTACGAGCAGTTGAATAAATTGACGATCAAGAATCGGTATCCTCTGCAGAAATTGACGACTGTTTGATCAATTAAAAGGAGCTTGATTTTCTCAAGATTGATTTAAGGTCGGGTTATCACCAACTTAGGGTGAAAGAAGCGGACATTTATAAGGCGGCATTTCGGACACGTTATGGACACTATGAGTTTGTAGTGATGCCGTTTGGATTAACTAATGCACCAAATTGCATTTATGGACATGATGAACAAGTCTTTCAACCATATTTAGACCGGTTTGTGGTAGTGTTCATAGATGATATATTGGTTTATTAGAAATGAGGAGGAACATGACCGACATTTGCGGATAGTATTACAATTACTTCGTGATAAGCAATTGTATGCCAAATTTGGTAAATCGAATTTTGGCTAAAGGAGGTGACTTTCCTTGGTCATGTAGTATCGGTAGAAGGAATAAGGGTGGATCCTCGGAAAATTGAGGCTATTACGGATTGGAAACCACCAACATCGATGGCTGAAATTGGAGTTTCTTAGGTGCAGGTGGATACTATAGGCGTTTTGTAGAGGGTTTTCGTTGCTTGCTTGCACCTAACTAAAGCTATTCGAAAGGAGCTCCGTATATCTGGGTGAAAAGAACAAGAGAGTTTTGAGAAATTGAAGAAGATCTGACGAAGCTCGGTTTAATTCAACCCGAAATTTGGAAAAGAGTTTACTGTTTATTGTGATCGTCTCACACGCAGTGCAGGTTGTGTATTGATGCAAAATGGAAAAGTGGTGGCCTATGCTTCTCGTCAATTGAGACCACACGAAGTAAACTACCCTACTCATGATTTGGAGTTAGCTGCCGTTGTCTTTGCTCTAAAGATTTGGAGGCACTATCTCTATGGTGAGAAGTCCATAATCTACACGGATCACAAAAGTCTTAAATACCTCCTTACCCAGAAGGAATTGAATTTAAGACAAAGAAGATGGGTAGAATTGTTAAAAGATTACGATTTCTCCATCGAGTACCATCCTGGAAAGGCTAACGTGGTAGCTGACGCGTTAAGTCGTAAGGCGGTATCTGAATTAAGAGCTCTGTTTGCCCATTTGAGTCTGTACGAGGATGGCAGTTTGTTAGCAGAACTTCAGGTGAAGCCGCTGTGGCTGGAACAAATCAAGGAAAAACAGACATCAGATGAGAAGTTGGGACCTTTACTTCGACAAGTTGAAAATGGTGAAATTGAGGATTTTGGAATAAACACGGAGGGTGTGTTGTGCTTTCGAGGGAGAGTATGCATGCCTAAGGACTTAGATCTAAGGCAATTGATTCTACGGGAGGCGCATAGTAGCCCTTATGCTATGCATCCCGGAGGAAATAAGATGTATCGAGATCTCCGTGAACAGTATTGGTGGCCAGGGTTGAAGCGTGAGATTACAGAGTTTGTGGGAAAATGTTTGACTTGTCAGCAAGTGAAGGCAGAACATCAATTACCGTCTGGATTGTTACAACCGATAAAGATTCCTCTTTGGAAATGGGAGCGGATAACTATGGATTTTGTTAGTGGGTTACCGTTAACACCTACTAAGAAAAATTCCGTTTGGGTAATTGTTGATCGGTTGTGAAGACCGCTCATTTCTTGCCGTTAAATGCGGATTATTCATTGCGAAGTTGGCGAAACTTTACGTATCCAAAATTGTGAGGTTGCATGGGGTACCGTATCTATTATATCGGATAGGGACCCTAGGTTTACATCACGATTACGAAAGCTCTGCATGAAGCCTTGGGAACAAAGTTGAATTTGATCTGGCTTTTCATCCTCGGTCGATGGTCGATCGAGAGAGTAATTCAAATATTGGAAGATATGTTAAGAGGATGTGTAATCGACTTGAGGGTAGTTGGGAGGATTATCTACCCTTTGGCGGAATTCGCGATATAACAACAAATATCGGTCTAGCATTGAGATGGCACCTTACGAGGCATTGTATGGTCGTAAGTGTCGCTCTCCTATTGTTGGGTGAGTTGGGCGAAAAGCGGATGTTAGGTCTGAGATGATATCGAGAGAGCGAGAGGATAAGGTAAAAGTTATTGAGCACGGTTGAAAGAAGCCTCGAGATGAGCGAAGTAAATGCGCGGATCTGAAGCGAAGGAACATCGAGTATAGTGTGGGAGATCGGGTTTTCTTGAAGGTATCTCCTTGGAAAAAGATCTTTAGATTAGGAAGGAAGGGCAAGCTAAGTCCTAGATATATTGGACCTTATCGTGTCTTTGAAGCGTGTTGGTCGATGGCATATCAGTTGAGTTACCTCCGGAGTTAGATCAAATTCACAATGTCTTTCATGTTTCCATGTTGAGCGTTATAGATCGGATCCTTTGCACATTATACTGGTAGAGGAATTGGGTGAATTGATTTGTCCTTTGAAGAAGAACCGGTGGAAATCCTAGAGCGAGATGTCAAGGTATTAAGGAAGAAAACCGTGCTGTTGGTCAAAGTTCTATGGCGTAACCACGAATTGGAAGAAGCTACGTGGGAGCAGGAGGATGCAATTCGGCAACAATACCCTCACCTTTTTCAACGGGTAAATTTCGAGGACGAAATTTTCTTTAAGGAGGGTAGAGTTGTAACACCCTAAAATCAAGTATTTAAATTTGCATGATTTTGGTGTTTAGATTTTAAAGGAAAAATCTTTTATTTTAATTTGGTGCTTATTGAAGTCTTTGAGAGGGTAAAGCATAATTTGAGGAAAGAATAAAATTTATTAATTGAGAATTTATTGAAGTGAAACAAAGGTGATTAAGACTTAAGCTAAATTATGTGCTAAGAGTGTCATAAAATGAGCATATGGCATGGTGGAGTTGGCGCATGGGTTCTAGCAAGGGGAAGAGGTTGAATCCTTGTATAGCACCTAGATAAAATTTTTGTTTTAATTTTACGCTCATGGATAGGAAGTGTCGGCAATGATCAATTAAGGAAGGTGTTGACCATGTTATTTTTGGTTAGTGTATCAATGGATTAAGGAAACAACTAACTTATGGCATGGAATCAAAGGTTTAAGGAAAGATAGGGGAACATAAGGCACATATCAAGGGAAATTTTGGAAAGAAATCATGGCCAATTGACCATGTGCTGGGCGGCAATTTGGTATAGGAGGGAGCCTAAATTTTGAGTTAGTTTTGGTGAGAAATTCTTTTCTCTCTTTGGTTGTTCTTTGCACTTTGTGCGAATTTTATTTCCTCTCCTATCAACATTCTTCTTGGCGAATTTTGCATTTGGTAAAGCCAAAATCTTTTGACCATTTGGTCACTTTTATTCATCTTGTCAATTTTCTTTTGTATTCTCCTTGTCTTGAAATCATCCATACCAAAATCAGTCTCTTCTTTTTTCTTTTGCCATGGCGAATGCACTAACTCCTAAAGGTCTATTTTTTTTCTTTCATCTTCTTTTCTCTTTGAAATCAAACTACCTCATCACCATCTCCTTCTCATATTCTAATTATTTCAATCAAAGATTCTTCATCAAACATTCCTTTGGCGAATGCTAGAGTGCCATAATCGAAATTTATTTTCTCTTTTCTTGGTTGCATAGCGAATTCTCCAACTCTCACAAACACCATCCTCAATCTTTTCTTTTCGATCGTGGATCATAGGTAAGGGTTCTTCTTTTCATTTTCGTTTTAATAAGTGATATTATGGCGAATATCATTGGTTTATTGAGGTCTTTTGGATTGATATAGCGTTCATACTAATAACGTTTCTTTCGTTATTATTTAGTGCAATAACGAGATTGGAATTCAAGTGATCGGAGAATCGTGGAAGCGTTGGAAGCGTTTCATTGTGGTAAGAAATCCTACTCTTTAAAATCTCTAGAATTATTGATATTATTTTAGATCTAACTAAATTCCTTTGGATCTTGAAGACTTTCAAAATAGGGAAGAAAAGGCGGTGTTTAGTTATCGTAAGAGGGTGGATCTGTAAATCCCCATTCAAGCGAAGAGCGGTTTGGCGGTCAGGGATTTTCCACGGGTTGCGGGCCATCTTAGAAGGAAGTCCATTATTCAAGTGGTACGAACTTAGAACCATTATCGTTGGTGGATTCTCGACGACGAGCGAATCATTAAGCGAAGGAAAACCGAAAATCGAAGTGATTCAAAATCAAGAGGTAAGATTTTGGATCCATTATCGATTAAGATTATTTTCTGAATTAGTTGTCTAACGAATCAAAATATATTTTAGGTCTTAGGAGGCGAGAAGGGTTAGTACTCACGGTATCGAGGTGTGTAATTTCACACTCATTATTTTTGGTTGGATGTCAAATTTGGTATGGAAGTAAATCGTAAAAGCGATTAGATCGGTAAAAGCGTAAAATTTATATTTTGACGAAAATGCGTAAAACGACTAAATCGTGAAAATTACGAAAGCGCCCTCGAAATTAATTGTTATTATGAAAATTGGATGTTTAGTGAAAATGGGTAAATACTCTAGTTAAATACTCTAGTTAAGTGAAAATGGTAGTAAATACTCTAGTTAGTGAAAATGGGCGTAAATACTCTAGTTAAGTGAAAATAGGTAGTAAATACTCTAGTTAGTGAAAATGGGCCGTAAATACTCTAGTTCGTGAAAATGGGCCGTAAATACTCTAGTTAAAAAATGGGCCAAAATACTCTAGTTCGTTAAAATTTAGCCAAAACACTCTAGTTTGGTAAATGGGCCAAAGCCCACTAAAGCGCTAAATGGACAAATTGCTATAATTATGGGCCAAATGAAATGTTATTGATAAACCCACCATGTTATGTATTGTTAATAAATTTTATATTTTAAAGTACATGTATAATTGCATGGGTGGGATATATGAAGAGAAGAATGGCCGATTGCCACAATATCGACTTATTGCCTCTAGTTCGGTGGCTCTGCCACAATATCGACTTATTGCCTCTAGTTCGGTGGCTCTCGCCACAATATCGACTTATTGCCTCTAGTTAAATGGCTATGCCACAATTATAAAAAGGCTTAATGCCTACGATTGGTGTGATGGCGGGGTGGGTTGACTTGATCCCCACAGGTGTGATGGTTGATGCAGGGGTGTTAGCGGATGGATATTAGGTATGGGTTTGAAATTTCATTTTACATGCATTATTAATTGTGTTAATTCATGATATATTGTTGAATTACGAATTGGGCTCAAGCCCGACATTATGTCTGATAATCGGCCCAATAATGGTGGTAGGTGAGTTACACCTGAGTTCTAAGTAACTCATCCCTTTAAATTCTTTCCATCTCGGGTAATGGAAATTGATGTGGACTTGGGCGAGGATGACTTCGTGGAGGCCATCTTGCGAGAGGGTTATTTAAACTCGAACTTTCAATAAATATTTTTTTCTATTATGGATTATTGTAATAAGGGCCTCTATAAATAACTTATGGATTTTATGTGTGTTTGGGTTTTAAACTAAACTTTGGACTTTTTAATTAAGAATTTGTGATTTTATGATGCTTTATTTAAAATAAATTTTGGTTTTCAAGTATATGAAATTCTTTTATAAATATTTTATTATAGTCAATTCATTAACAAACTATTTAAAAGTTTTGATAATACAATGATTTTCAACTAATGTTTTCAAATATTATCAAATTCAAATACTCTTCTATTTATTTATTTTAAAACACGAAATTTATATTGAAGTTTTCAACTTATTGCAAATTTAAAGATAACTCGATTCATGTGACAAACCAAATCTAGTCTCAACGCATAGAGGGGTTTGGGGTGTTCGAATCATCACATGGGTTTGCTCAAGGGTGTTATCAAACTCTACAAGGATGGTTGGAGACATGGTCAACAGATTTGAATGGGCGATGGAGAGTGAATGGGGGAGTGAATCAAGGAGTAAATAAAGGGATTTGGGAGTGTGATGATGGTTGGCCGAAAATGGGAAGTGTATGGGGGGAGTGAATTCGGTCAAAAGAAGGAAAAGAGCAAAGGGGCATTTGGTGCATACTCGGTTTTGGATAGTAAGTGTACCATGGTTCTTAGAGTGCCTGGTCTGCATTTTGTTTTCTTTTTTGGAAATCTAGGTGTTAGCTTTCACATTGTTTCCATTATCCTTTACCGAAACCCCAAGTTTGCTATTATCTTTTCCTTATCTCCTTCATAACACTTTCTTTACAGAGCATTGTTGGAACACTTTTGGCCAAACTCACCTTTCATCTTCTCCATTTGCATTTTTTCTTCTTCTTCCTTCTCCCACACCATAGTCGAAACTAATTTTCTTCCTTATTGATTATCGATTCTTTCTCCATCAACGGAACCCTCTATTTTTCATCTTTTGAATCGGTTTCTTTGCTTTTTTGCCAATAGCCAAAATTTAACCCTTCTTCTTCTAGTTTCAATCGATCGTTCCTTTTCTTAATCTTTCTGCCTATCATTGGAATCTCATTTCTTTTAGCCTCTATAACCGAGCTTGGAGCACTTTTATATTACTGCCAGTGCCGAATCTTCTATTCCTATTCGACTCATCTCTGATCTAAGGTTAGTCAAGCTGAAAATCTCACCCTATTCTTTTGTCTAAGGCCAAATCGGAAGAGTGTTGGCATACACTCTCATTTTTCTCCTAGCCTCTAGTTTTCGAAAGTGGTTTGGTAAGTAAAGTCTAAGGCCGAATATGGTTGATGGTGTTGTATTATTTGGTTGGCTGTTACTCAAGCCGGTAAGGTGTTGCTAATATCTGTTCTTGTGTCAATCACTGCTAGGGTCTCAAAGTGCTTTATCAGAGGAATAATCGAACCCCTATCCTTTGTAGTGGAAGTCTCGGATTGTTGGTAAGTGATATAGATTGTTCGTCAATCACAGTACTTGGTTGAAGTTGTTAAATGGATTTTACACTAACTGTTAACCAAAATTATCTTTAGGTGCCTAGGGGAGAATCGTGTTTTGTGTTCCAAATCTGGTTATGACGGTAATTTATTTTTATATATCATTTTTGATATATGCTTTGCTTACATGACATTTTGCATGGGATGGGGATAATTTTGATGATTAGGGAAGTGTATTTCAGTGGCTCTGCCACATATTTTGGTGACTCTGTCACATTTTGGTTCGGTGACTATGCCATATATATTTTGATAGTTTGGTGGCTCTGCCACAATTTTGGCAAGGAGCAGCGTGACTGGCATCGAGGTGTGTAGCGGATGGAGGGTTGATTGTAGAAATCCCACAGGTGTGTTAGGCTAGATACGGGTGGTGTGTAGCGGATGGAACATTAGGCTGGGCTGGGTTTCATTGCATATATTATCTATGTTATCTTGCTAAAAGGGCTAAGGCCTAGTTTGTCTTTGTATGGGCTTCGAGCCATTGTACTTCTGTATGGGCTAAGGCCCAATTTGCTTCATGGGCTTGGGTCCAGTTCTATCCGAATGGGGAATTATACCCTGAGTTCTAGTAACTTACCCATCTGCTTTAATTTTGCAGGTAATCCCCAGCATTGAGGATTTGGACCCGAAGCGGACTCTATGGTGGCCATACATCGTTTCTTTAGTAATTCCCGTTTTCCTTTACCTTAAATTTTATTTTAAATTGGGTTTATGTTTTGTAATAAGGCCTTTGGTATTTTATTTGGTTTAACTTTTAATTTGGTTTTCATTTATTATTAATTGTCTGAAACGGGGTTTTCCTAAAACCTTAATGCCTGTTGGTTTTACCAAAATGTTAACGAACGGTTTTTTTTCAACTTTAATTGAATGAACACCGGGTTCTCTTGAACGTCAAAAATAGTTTTCAAAACATCACATGTTCAAAATTCACTGAAGATAATTTTTGTTAATAATAAGATTTTACCAACAATTCAAACTCGATTCTCTTAACAAAAGCAGTTTTCAAATTAATCACAACTTTTCTAAAGTGGACATTGAGTTAAACATGTTTTTTATAAACAAACATCTAAGCTCGATGTTTTAAAAAGAATACGAACATTTTTCAAACATACAACTTCCTTAACAACCCTTCCATGTGACATGCCAGATCCGATCATGTCGTCTAGGGCGAGTTTGGGGTGTTACACTGACCATCGGTTTAAGGATGAAATGCAGTACTAAAGTTCAACCACGTACCCAGACCTTCCTGCAATTTCTTTCAAAATCGTGACGTAAACCTCAGATCTCTATCCGAAATAATAGAAATTAGCACCCAGTGCAATCTAACAATCTCAGAGATGTACAACTCAGCTAATCTATCAATAATCTGTGGTACCAGAATAAAATGTGTCGATTTCATCAGTCGATCAACAACAATCCAAATAGCATCTTTCTTTTTCAGAGACAGGGGCAAACTTGATACAAAATCCATTATAAATCTATCCCATTTCCACTCTGGTATCATCACCGATTGTAGTAAACCTGAAGGCACTTGATGTTCGGCTTTAACTTGTTGACAAACCAAGCATCTCGACACAAACTCTGACATGTCTTGTTTCATGCCCGACCACCAATACAATTGTTTCAAATTATTATACATTTTTTTACTCCCCGGATGTACGGATAAACAACCATTGTGTGCTTCGTGTAGAATTTTCTGAATAAGCTCAGAATTCTTTGGTACACAAATTCTACCTTAGAACATTAAACAATCATCGGATCCGATTTGATAGTCTAAATCATTAGTAGACTTGAATTGCACTCTTTTAGCTTGCAACTCGTTGTCACACTTTTGAGCTTCACAGATTTATTGAAGAAATAATGGTTTAGCTTTTAATTAAGCCAAAATTGAACCATCATTAGATACAATTAACTGAGTATTCATCACTCGCAAGGCAAATAAAGATTTTCTACTCAGAGCATCCGCGACTACATTCGCCTTCCCCGGATGATAATCAGTCACTAACTCATAGTCTTTCAACAGCTTGAGCCATCTTCGTTGACACAAATTCAAATATTTTTGAGTCATTAAATACTTCAAGCTCTTGTGATCTATAAAGATATGGCACTTTTCACCGTATAAATGATGTCGTCAAATTTTTAATGCGAAAACAATAGCAGCCAACTCTAAATCGTGCGTCGGATAATTCTTTTCATATGGTTTCAACTGTCGGGAAGCATAAGCTATCACTTTTCCCTCTTGCATCAAAACACAACCTAAAATGTTCAATGACGCGTTACTAAAAATCACAAACTCTTTACCCGACTCTGGTTGAACCAAAATTTGTGCTTCAGTTAACAATGCTTTCAACTGTTCAAAACTCTGTTGACATTTCTTGGACCACTCAAATTTCACATCTTTCTATAGAAATCTATTCATCGGTGTGGCAATAATCGAGAATCCTTTTACAAAACATCGATAATAGCAAGCTAACCCTAGAAAGCTTTTGACTTCAAACACATATCTTGGTGGTTTCCAGTCAACAACTGCTAAAATCTTGCTCGAATCAACATGGATACCTTTTGCTGAGACAATATGTCCCAAAAATCCAACCTTTCGGAGCCAAAACTCGCATTTAATAAATTTAGCAAACAATTTCTTATCTCTCAAAGTTTGTAATACAATTCTCAAATAGTCGACATGTTTAGACCCATCTCGGGGATAGATCAGAATGTCATCAATGAATATAAAAACAAATCTGTCTAAGTATGGTCTAAAGATCAGATTCATCAAATCCATAAAAACTGCAGGAGCATTAGTTAATCCGGAAGGCATAACAAGAAATTCATAATGCCCGTACCTTGTCTGAACACAGTTTTCGATACATCCAAATCTTTTACTCTCAAATGATAATAATAGACCGCGTATCAATCTTTGAAAACACTGTTGCTCCTTTCAACTAATAAAATAAATCATTATTTCTTAGCAAATGATACTTATTCTTAATTGTAATCTTGTTGAGCTAACGATAATCAATACACATTCTCATCAATCCGTCTTTCTTCTTTACGAATAGAACTGGTGCACCCCAAGGTGAAAAACTAGGTCGTGGAAAACCTCTATCTATTAACTCTTGCAATTGAGCTTTCAATTCTTTTGAAGCCATTATGTATGGAGCTATCGATATTGTAACAACCCGTGTAACACCCCAAACCCGACCTAGACGTTATGACCGGATCTAGCATGTCACATAGAAGGGTTGTTTAAAATTGCGCATTCGTTAAAAAGTTGTTCGCATTATTTTTGAAACTTCGAGCTTTGTTTTTTGTGAAACTCAGATTTGTTTTTATGGTTTCCTTGTAAAAACATTATTATTATTGTTTCTGAAAACTTTGTTTATAACAGAAATCAGGTTCGGTGAATTTTAGAAATGTGATATTTTGAAAACAGTTATTGTCATTTTATGAAAACCCCAAAGTTTAATCGATTATAGTTTGAATATAACCAAAATTAAAGAAAATTTAAAGTCCAATGGCCTTATTACAACATTAAACCCCAAATTAAAATAAATCTCAAAATAAAGAAAAACAGAAATTTACTAAAGTTTGGAAGTAGTACTCCAATGTATGGCCACCACAGAGTCTTCAGCAGCTCCAAATCCTCAACGCTGGGGATCACCTGCAAGGTTAAAGTAGAGGGGTGAGTTATGAGAACTTAGTGTGTAATCACCTAATCGGTCATTAATTAGGCCCGAGCCCATACGAAAATAGACTGGGTTGAAGCCCATACAGAAGTAGAGTGGGCCGAATCCCTATTCGGTAACAATCTGGGCCTTAGCCCTATAAACATGATCATGCAAACAAAATATGAAGCCCAGCCTAATAATCCATCCGCTACACACCCCCGTACCAGCCCAACTGTAACACCCCAAACCCGGCCGATTCGCTATGACCGAATTTGAAATGCCACTGCGATAAACATTTGAAAAACTTTTGACTTAGAATTAAAAACATAAAATTTTGTTGTCTTTACTAAAACATTGTGTAATTAAAATTTCAAGTAAAACTAAGTTGTTTAAAATAAAACATTTTCAAATAATAATATAATCGACAAACCAAGTTAAAACATAATAAAAGTCCTTAAATACTTAAAATGGCCCTTATTACAAAAATTAAATACTTAAAATATTGAAACATAAATTGTATAAAGATAATCCATTTCAGGCCACCTCGTATCCACTCCAACCCGGTCCAAGCTTTATGCATCACCTAAAAAAATTGGGTGAGTCAAAGCAGACTCATGTGCATAGTTATTACACATGCCTCCACGTATGGGTTTGGCCCATATCCACACATCAATCACATATCCAATGATAAGGCATTATATCCACATAATTCTACATGTTGGGCTTGGCCCATATTCACATTGATCCACATAAATAGTCATGCAAAATGCATAAATATGTAACATGAAGCCCAACCCAACCTAGAGTCCATCCAGATTACTCCTACCTTAGCAGACTCCACACTTGGTCGGCTAATCCACCGATCACATAGTGATCCACATATCTTACCTTGGCGGACTTGCGCCAAGGTCGTGGCTAAGCCACCGATCACATAGTGATCCACATATCTGTATCCACGAGGTGACTCGAGGTCATCCTCAATCTACTGTGATGCACATGGCTATCATCCGCCGAGATGGGCACCTAGCCGACACCTCCCTTGATGGAGCACATAGCCACCATCAAGCGCCAATGTAACACAAGGCTAACATCGGACCACGTACATAATGTACACCCTTTCCTTCGATAGTCACATCCCAAGTCCCATGCAAATATGTATATCATGGCAACATATCACTTGAACAATAACGCATCACATGCCATCACATTTCATATATTCATCAATGATCATTTAATATCGTAAATCAACGACACGAGTATTCGATCACCCACCACGGGTATTCACAATCTTAGCCCTTAATTCGCTACCATTAACATCATATCACATATACATAAATATAACACATACACAAATCAAGAGACAAAGTCGATAACTACGCACCTTTTGGCACAAATCATTAAATCAAAACCCGATCTACCACACTAGATCACCTTGTCCTACATTCGCCAAACCACAACACTTTAATCAAGACCATTCGCCAACATCAAATCTTAATCCCAATAGCCTTAGGCTTTCTCAACCAACTTAAAGAATATTGAATCCTTACCACTTGACTTACCAACTTCGATTGTTAATGGAATGGGCTTAGATCGATTGTTTTCGAAATCCCAATGAGCCTAAGAGAATAATCGAATCCAAAAAATGGTTAGAACCTTGCAAAACAATGCCCAAAGGTTTCGCCTTTGTCCACAAGAAACATCATAGAAACGAAAGTAAAAGAAGAAAACGTCCATGAACACTTACCCCTTTTTATCCAAAATTGATAGAAGAACCCAAGGAGAGTCTACCCTTGAATATTCGGCCAAAATAATACTAAAAGAGAGGAAGAAGGTTCGCTATGGTTGATTTGTATTAACAACAAGGATTCAATTAAAGTTGAGAAAGAGAAAGGAAAACAAAAGAAGAAAATGGAAGAGATTTCAATGGAAAAGAAATGTTTATGGCTTAAAATAAAAGAAAGTAAAGAGAGATGGAGAGAAGGAAATTTGACCAAGAGAGTGTAGGAGAAAAGTGATTTGAACAATATTGAAAGAAAGAAAAGAGAGAGTTGTGGAAGAGATTCACCAAGCACTACTTTGCCAAAAGAAAGTGCACAAAATGCACAAGTTAGATTGTAGTTTACGCTTCAAAAGGACAAATGAAAGGAAGTAAAATGATGTGATTTGGTTCAACAAAAAGGCTAAAATCAAAAGCAAAATGCACCAAATGCACAAGACATATTCGCCAAAGAGGAGGCTTTGGGGAGGAAAAGAAAAATGCCAAAGATGCACAAAATGCTAAAATGACTAACCAATTCCCCAAACTACCTATCAAAATTAAGCCACCCCCTAGCCTTACATGTCCACATTCAACCACTAAAGGCCATCAAAGAGTTTCCAAAACGTTCTCCAACATTCAAGCCTCTTGACAACAATTTTGAATTAAACATACTCCTAATTTTCTCCCTATTTCCTCCTATTCACTCACAACAATTAAGCCAACCCCCATAGTCCATGAAACCGTCCACATTCATGGAAAAATAGCCATTAAAAAGCTTCCAAAAACCTTACCTTAAACTAAGCCTTATGTCCCCTATCTTTCCTTAATCCATAGGATTCCTTACCCAAAGTTCAAGCTTTCCTAAATTTCTATTCAACTTACCAAAAAAAATAGTCCAACCTATCATAAATAAGTTTAACCGTCCATCAATGCAAGGATTCAAAAATAAACCTTCAAAATGCTAAACATGCTACTCGAACCTCTAACCTCAAGCCACCCTTCAAGCTCCCTAACCAACTTGCCACTTACTCCTCTTATGCTTTAAATGAACACTTAATTAACTTAAGTGTCAAGCTCACTTAATCCTACTTCATTAAATAAGCCATACTAAAATTTATTCTAGCTTCCTAAATAAAAACAAGCCTTCACAAGACTATGCTATCACACAAAATTCCTACCCAAGCCAACACAAAATAATACTCAAATTTCCTAAGGCTCAAGGCCCAATCCTACTAGGCCCAATTTCAGGATGTTACACCAACACACCTGTGGGGACCAAGTCAACTCACCCTGCCAAAACACACCAATATTGCAGACAAGCTGCTAAATACAAAATTTGTGGCAAAGCCACCAGAGCAGAATGTGGCAGAGCCACCAGATTAAACTTCCTCTGATCATCAATATCCTAGTCCCATGCGGAAGGTCATTTATGCAAAGCATAAATCAAAAATAATGTATGAAATAAATTACCGTCATAACTAGTTAAACATAATACACACAATCATACTAATCAACCGCTAAGGGTATAACAGTAATTTAACCAACAAGGGTATTTCAGTAATTTACCCTCTAAGGGTATTTTGGTAATTTACCCTCTAGGGGTATTTCAGTAATTTCACATTTAACGGCCTTTCTGTAGCCTACTGTCGCCTCAAGCGTCATAAGACCCTTTTTGGATCTTTACGGAACTATTGGGCCTAAAATCTATTTTAGGCCCAAACGAGGCCCACATGCTCGTGTGGCCCATTTCGCATGATTTCGATATCAGTTTTCCAGATTACGCAAATGAACCTATCAATTGATAGTTTTCCAACAGTTTTGCCCAAGTGGGCCGAATAGCCCATTGGGCCCACTTGGCCTGTTTCGGTCCGGTTAGGCCCGTTACAACCTCAGTATCACGAGAGTGCTCGTGACGCTCTCAACAACTTACCGTTGTTATTCATCTCTCAATTTACCACTACGAGCATTCGCAAGCTCGTGTGGTCACAAATGCCGACTTTTCGACTTTTGGCCGATTCGTATTACATCACGTGCAATCATTCAGAGGAGTGTGAGATTACACACCTGGTTTGGTATACCTAACACGATACTCTTTGAAGCACCAAGAACGATGGAAACTCCTTTCTATGCTTGAATGATTGCTACTCCCCTCGGTTACGAAATTGACTCTCTAATTAAAAGCACGAGTTAGCGATGTTGTCACAAAACAACAAGAAAACAACCTTCCGTCCTAAATGAACTTAAAATAGAGAACAACCATCCACTCCTCCTATTTGGCCCTAGCTACCCTTACCAAAGAGATCTCCTTCGATGCACCAAGAATAGCTCAGTCTTATCCCTTGACTAACACCAACGGGTTCCTAACACAGTTAATGTACTAAAACAAATGGGGTTATCAACCACCCATATTCGGCAATAGAGAGAAACCCACAAAACACTTGGTACTACTTACCCTCAGTTTCGGTAAAAATAGGTTCTTAAACAATCAGAAGTTGAACCCTCACAACCTTCAAAGATGATAAATAACTGGAAGGAAAAAGAAAGGATTAGCTTTAGCTTGGCCAACAAGAAAATAATAGACGAAGTATTATGGGAGAATAGGTTCAGTTATACCAAAAACAAAAGATCAATGTAGTAGTATTCGGCTTATGATTTGAATGGAGAGGGGAAAGGAGAATAAGAAAGAAGGGTATATTGCATTCGGCCAAAGGAAAAGAAATAATGTGGCGAGAAAAGAAAAGAGAAAACACAATGGCATAGAAGACTTACCTATTCGGCTACTACCAAGAGAAAGAAATGATGGAGCAGAAATTAATTGGTACTTGACAAGAGCAAATGGAGGTAGCATATTGAAGAAGAAGAATAGGGATTTTGGATATAGTGTAGCAAAGAGCAAATGGGGGGAAATGGAGGGTGAGTTTCAGCCAAGAAGTGAACAAGTAACAATCAAATAAGAGCAAAATATGGGAACCAAGCAAAAGAGAGAAAAGGTGAAGCTGAAGCAAAATTCGGCAATAGCCAAAAATGCCCAAAAGGGGTAAAAATTTCTATCAAAAGACACATAGAGAAATGGCACTAGCTTCCCCCATACAAACCGAATAAGCCTTCACCAATGCCTACTTCCCACACACTGCACACTCCCTCACACACCCCACATTCAGCCAACTCTCTACACACATCCAAATCCCCTGATTCTTTCCACTTTCTGCTCCACCAAACACTCTCCACCTCCCATTCAAACAATTTGACTGAGTCTTCAACCACCTTGGCAGAGTTTGAACTCAACTCTGCTTCTTTCTTTCCTGGACACAAAATAATAGCCTCCAAAATACCACTTGTGAGATTCAAACCTCCAAACTCTTTGCACTTCCCCTTGATGCCACACCACCTTGCCACACACTCCACTTGTGTCTCTTAAACACATACTATTTTACTTAAGTCCTACTTACTAACTCTCAGGGTTTTATTCACCTAAAACCAAAATTTTCCTAAAGCCCAAGTTTGATCCCGGGACTTCATAGAAGCCCCCTAACCTTACAAAATCACTCACCTAATAGGTCCAACTTGCAATAATGCCATTCTCTTGTTCTCAAAAATTCTTAAACGCTCTCATGCCCAAGGCCCAATGGGCCCAATTCTATTAGGCCCAAATTTGGGGTGTTACAACCCGATTTATAACCTAGTCAGAATAGTAGTTTTGAGACCATAAATATGAGGTTAGATAAATAATTTAATATTATTTTTTATATTTACGACATGTGATAAAGTATGTGTGAAAGTTCTGTGTGAAAATTTTATCATTTGTGTGCTGATTTATGAAAATGACCTAATTGTGTAAAATGCAAAAGTTATGTACTAGTAGTAAGTGCTTAAATGCTATGTCTTATTAAATGAGAGGTCCTTATGTTGTTATTAGACCATTAATAGCTTGGATGGACAAAAATGGGTTTATATTAGTGGATTTTTAGTGTGATTATGAAAGGTTAATATTGGTAATTGATAAATCATGATATTATTATTAAAACAAAGACAAATACTCATCTTTTTTATGCATTCATCACAAAAGATTGAAGAAATAGATAGGGTTTATGAGCTTTGAGTATTCAAAACTTGTTGAGCTTGCATGAGGTATGTTTTGAGCTTGATTTTTGATGATTTTTATATTTTTGTGATCGTTGCTTTGAGTACTAGCTAGCCCGTACCTTGATTTTTGGAATTGATGATGATTTTGTGAAGTACTATGATTGAATACTTGAGTTTTGTAATGTTTGATGATTAAAAATAAGTGTTTGATGATTGATAAATATGTTTTGTATAATGATTTTTGATGAAATTTCCTATTAAGGATTAAATTGATAAAAATATAAAAATTAGGGGCTAATGTGTAAAATGCCCTAATTATGTGTTGTGGAATAAATTGAGTGAAAATGTGATTGAATGAGTTGAATTTGATATTATATAGACCAAGAAAGGAGAAATTCAGACCTAAATCAAGGCAAAAACAAAACGCTCGATTGATCGACTAATCTTATTGTTTCTAAGTCCGAGGTAAGTTCGTGTATAATACGTATTGTTTAAATAATGTTCATATGTGATGAAATGAATGGAAATGTGAGTATGGAGTTTGGTAATGTGAAATGCGAGTTTGAAGATATGTGGCACTAAATGTGCGTAAATAGAATCGTTACAGAGATGAATGGCATTAAGTTGCGAGATAAAGAAAGCTTCGGCTGTATTATTTGGCACTACGTGTGTGATATTGAGACAAATTCAGTTTAATGTGACGGCACTAAGTGTGCGATATTACTATAGTTTTGACTAATTATTTGGCACTAAGTGTGTGAGTTCATCGAACGTTTAAAGAGGATTGAATGAATTATGGCATCGATCATTGAAGTGGTAAATGTGATAGATAAATACGTGATGGTACAGGTATGTACAGAACCTAAGTGGTTGATGATATTGTGTATGAGATAGATGGAAGATTATGTGAATGAATTATGAAAAGAATTGGATTGAGTAGCATTATAAATGCTTGTATAGGAACCTATAGATATGGTATTATAATGAGTAATAGCAATGGATGAGATTGAGTATTGATGTGAATTGAACTAAGTGTTAGTTAATTTTGCATATTGAATTTTAATTATTGAGTTAATTGTGTTATAATACGAACTTACTAAGCTTTAAAGCTTACTGTGTGAAGTCTTTCTCTATTTTACAGTGGTATTTAAAGCTAGCTCGAATCCGAGGATCGTCAGCGACTCAATCACACTATCGGACATCTATTTTGGTACCTTTTTGAAGTTGTATTTATGATATATGGCATGTATAAGCTAGTGAGGTTGTGGAATGTTTTTAGATGTATAAGTCTTGCCATGTGATATGGCTTGATAATGGATGAGACTATGGATTGATTTTGGTATATGTTTTGCTATGTGAAAATGGTGTATGTAATGTATATATATGGTCTTGTGTGAATGGCCATTATGGTATGCTTTAGTGAAATAGAAATAGTAAACTTCATATTTGATTTGGTAGTTGAGATGGTGAATATATTGCATGCTTAAAATGGTTTGAAATGAGATGTGAATCATATGCTTTTGGTATGGAATTGGTTCATGAAATGAACAAGTTTTGAATTTGGAATTGTATATAGAAATGAATAATGATATTGTAGCATGAATTATGCCTATTTTTGTAACACCCCAAACCCAGCCCAAACACCACGACCAGATCTGGCATGTCACTAAGAAGATTCAGTAAAACATGTCGCATTTTTGGAAAACATTTGTCGGGTTTAAACATGTATTCTGGAAAACTTAATGATTTGATAATTTATAAAAGATATAAATTTTATAAGATGCCTTTATGAATTAAAAATCAAAATTTAATACATGTCTTAGTTTAATTAAAATGTAAAATCTACATGTCTATTAATAATAAAAGCCCCAAAATAAAACCGAAACAAAATATAAAGCTAGTGGTCCATGGCCTTATTACAATAAAATATAAAACCCACTAATTAAAAATATTAAAAATTGAATAAACTAAGTAAAGTCTTTTGCTGAAACAAAATAATCTCTCACATGGCCACCTTGTGCTCCTCTCCAGCCCGGTTTGATGCACTAGGTGCTACCTGAAAGATGTTAAATAATAGGGTGAGTCGCGAGACTTAGTTGCAACCCTTGTGCACCATCAGATTGGGCCTTAGGCCCACAGAACAGATAACAAAGCATAATATATCAGAAAATATAAAAACCCAACCTAATCCTAGGTTTCCATCCGCTGCCAATCACACCATTGGGGATTTCTACAATCAACTCACACCGCTACACACCATCGATGGCAGTCATGCTGTAGTTAGCTGCTCATCATCAGATCATGGCAATAGCCACTACAACAGATCATGGAAAGAAGCCACTACAATAGATCATGGCAAAAGCCACTACAACAGAACACTTCCCCTTTCATCAATCACCCAACCCCGTGCAATCATAGAAATCGACATACATATAAAACATATCATCTCAACAGAAACATTCATTTATGAATGACAGAAATCACTAACCTAGTGATTCGCCTTTACCCTCTTCAGGTTTCAACCGTTATGCCGGGATTTTGGCATTTAACAGAATATAGAAGATTTATATACATGTACTAACAAACAAATCTGAATGGTGTGAAAAGTTACACACTTGATAAATACGTAGGACTACCCTCTACGTCGATACCCTCACTAATCGGATCTACTGCCCTTTGTCTACAACTTTGCTCAAAAGCCGAAAGAACACAAAGATAAGGCCTTCCTACATTCGGCTAAAGGTTAGTGTATACCCGAATCTACACGATTAAAATTAACATATCTCCTTACCTTGAATTCTTGAAAGTAACACAATTCGAGTGCTACTGAAGTCTGACTTAGAAATCTAAACGATTGACTCCCCTTCAAATCCCAGAATGCCGCAAATGAGGGAAAAACACAAGATTAGTTTCCATATAGCTATTCAGCTAGAGTCTCTAAAAAGTCGAAAAAAGATTGAACCACGCGAATCGACACTTACCTTTAGTTTCCTTCAAGATTTGGCAATCACAGGAGGTGAGAACTAGGGATTTCGGCTTTTATGAAAATCTCAGAAAAGATAAACTAATGCACTTTCAGCTTTTAGAAGGTCTGGGTAAAGTGTTTTGGCAACTGGTGAAGCTTTAGAGGGTTTTGATTTTTGGTAGCAAAAGAAAAGAAGAAAAGAAGAGCCTTATTTGCCGAAATTAGGAGGAAAAGAGAAAAGAGAAAGAAGATCAAGACTGTGCTTTAGGAAAAATAATGAAAATTCGGCATTCTTTGACTCTATCTAGCCATTCCCCTTTACACACACACTCCCAATTTCGGCCACCTCTAGCCTCCTGGATAGCCTCTCATCTTTTCCCTTATCTTTATCAAAACTCACATCCAAAAGAGTCCTATATCACACCACTCCTTCCCCCTTTATCTACTTATTATCCACATAATTAAAACATAAAAATCCCCCTAGTTAATAGCCACATTACCGTCCCCTCCTAGCTCCCTTTAGTGCCGAAATTGGCCCAACTTTATGGGCTCTAAATAGCCACAAATTGGGCCTCTCCCTTTGCCTATTGATGCCATCTATAACTCCCCCTTGCTGCGCCCCTTGCTTTGGGCCACAAGCCCGCCTTGATATTTAAACTACAGAGACTATCTTTAAAGCACTAGAGTGTCTACATAGATATTTATCCAAGGCCTCAGCCCATCCCTGAGCCCAATCTGGACCCCATTTGTGTCCTCTCTTCTCTTAATCAACATATGAGGCCTCATGCTTGAGACTAGGGTCCACTAAGTAAGAAAATAAATTTTTCCTATGGTCTCCCCTAACTCTAAGGCTTCAAATAATCCCGATAATACCTTAATATTATTATTCTAAGTGCTACACATACATATTAACTCCCATGCACAGAAATTAAAAGTTTGGGATTTTTGGGGCGTTACAACCCAATAGGCCCAAATTTAGGATGTTATAGATCTACCCTCCTTAAAGAAAATTCGTCCTCAAAATTTTCAACTATCAATTGCACTACCCAAGTCTCACCACTACGCTTTCACTGCGCACTCCAATTCTAAAAATAAACACTCAATAAAATACAGTACGGTACGCACCATTATTCACATCTGAAGTGTCTTCGTCCCCTTGGCGATGTGCTGCATAGACCAAAGCTGGCTGTCTTGCCTCAGCATAACCTGCACATCTACCTGGTGCTCCAGGACCTCGTTCATTACCAAATCGCCCCTGACTTGTCCACGACCTCTCTGCGACTGTTGACCTCCTCTCCTAACCTGATCAGAACCTCGTCCCGTAGGATGTGCCTGCTCCACCTGTGGACAGTCCTCAATCATATGCTCTGTGGACCCAAACCTAAAGCATCCACCAGTTCTCCATCTACACTCCCCATAATGCACCTTCCCACACGAAGGACATGATTGATTCTGACACGTCGGAGCACGAGCTGGCCCATCAGACCTAGGCTTTTTCTGAAAATTTTTGGATGATCCCGACGGCCCAAAATTCCTCTTATTCCTATTCCTATCCTTATACTGTTTCTCAGTCCGCTTAACCTCCTCAGATATCTTTACTTTCTCAACCAAAATCGCAAAGTCCCTTTCCCGCTGCGGTGCTACTAATACCCTCAGCTCATCCCTTAGTCCATTCTCGAATCGACGCATAGCGCTCATAGTCGATTGCCATAATCCTCAAGCGTATTGGCTTAACTTAGAAACTCTGCCTCGTATTCAGATACAGACTTACTTTCCTGTACCAAGTTCAAGAATGCCTTTCTCTGTGCATCCACATAATTGGCCCCGATGTACTTTCCCTGGAACGACTCTTTAAGGAAGTCCCAATCAATGAAGTCTGCGAAGTACCCTCCTTCACCGTGAGCCACCACTGGTAGGCCTCGTCTCGAAGAAGAGACACGGCCTCCTTCAACTTCTCCTCCACAGTGAAGTCGTCATCTATTATGCACTCAGTTGCCTCTAACCAATACTCAGCTGTGTTAGGGGCTACGCCAAAACTCCCCTAAACATCTCCGCTCCATTTGCTCAGAGTCGTTTAGACACAGACTTCTGAGCTCCTAAACCCATGCCTACTCCAGCCACTCTTTCAAGGACCCGTAGCATCGCCTGAGACACTGCATCATCTCCACTCGTTTGGTCCTAAAATTCTCCCTCTACAGCTGGCAGATCCGACATCTCATCTTTTGACCCGTGGCCAGACCCTACTGGTTTAGACACGATCATCCTGCCCCTACCACGACCACACGGCGGACGTCCTCGACCCCTTGTACTCATTGTCCTAATATCACCTTTATCTGATTTAAGAAAATTTTATGAATTATTAACTCTTTCCACTGATTATCCACGAACAATTTTATGAAATAGTAGTTTGATAGTGGTTCTTTCGATTTCGGATTCTATCTACCAGTTCAATTCTCAAATCAATCTTTCCTAGTTTTAGAGTTCACATTCAGTCATACAAACATCATCCACGAACTTACATTCATCACCTAGGGGTATTTGCGTCATTTCACTACCTAGGGGTATTTTTGTAATTTTTACCTACAGGGGAATTTTCATAATTTTCAAAATAAGGTGTCTTAGTGATTTTTCAAGATAGGGGTATTTCAGTAATTTTGCAATCCGGGGGTATTTTGGTAATTTTGCAATCCGGGGGTATTTTGGTAAATTTTCTCAACTTAGGGTTTTTGGGATAATTTTTTTAAAAAATAGGGTCATATAAGCAATTTTACAAAAATAGGGTATTGGTCCCTTTCAGGTTTTAGTTATAAATTTTAGCTTGTCAACAAGTCCCTATGGCTAAGGCAAACAGTCACTATGCACTAGATAGGATTCTAGAAAAGAGGAGGTGGGTCACTAGGACTGCTTAAATACCAAGCTCTTCCAGGATCCAATCCTAGACATGCGTATGCTTATTTCCACACCTTAACCCTGTGACTTGCTCACAAACATGTTTAATTAGGGAAATTAAGTTTTATAAAGGGTAAAGAGTTGTTTAAGCTAAGCCTAAAGTCCATCAAATTCTAATTAAAATAATGTACGTCCCATAAAGCCCATCAAGCCCACATAAATAGGTCACACAATGGTTCAGAATACTTACCTGGCGGACTTGGGCCAGAGACACAGGTGCCATGCTGAGCTAATAGACCTGTATCATTTATAAAAATGCATGTTTCAAAACCCATCTTTCGAAAAAGTTTTGAGCCCAAAGCCCCCAAAGTCGAGTTTTAAACCGGGCTCTAATACCAATTTGTAACACCCCAAACCCGACCCAAACACCATGACCGGATTTGGCATGTCACTAAGAAGATTTAGTAAGACATGTCGCATTTTTGGAAAACATTTGTCGGGTTTAAACATGTATTTCGGAAAACTTAATGATTTGATAATTTATAAAAGATATAAATTTTATAAAATGCCTTTATGAATTAAAATCAAATTTAATACATGTCTTAGTTTAATTAAAACGTAAAATCTACATGCCTATTAATAATAAAAGCCCCAAAATAAAACCGAAATGTAATATAAAGCTAGTGGCCCATGGCCTTATTAGAATAAAATATAAAACCCATTAATTAAAAATATTAAAATTGAATAAACTAAGTAAAGTCTTTTCTTTCAAACAAAATAATCTCTCACATGGCCACCTTGCGCTCCACTCCACTTTGTCGATGCACTAGGTGCTACCGAAGATGTTATATAATAGGGTGAGTCATGAGACTCGATGTGCAACCCTTGTGCACCATCGATTGGGCCTTAGGCCCACGTAATGAATAATGAGCATAATATATCGAAAAATATGCAAAGCCCAACCCAATCCTAGGTTTCCATCCGCTACACACCACCCTTACCTGCCAATCACACCATTGGGGATTTCTACAATCAACCCACACCGCTACACACCATCGATGGCAGTTATGCTGCAGTTAGCTACTCATCGTCAGATCATGACAATAGCCACTAAAACAGATCATGGCAATAGCTACTACAACAGATCATGGCAAGAAGCCACTACAACAGATCATGGCAAGAAGCCACTACAACAGATCATGGCAAAACCCACTACAACAGAACACGTCCCCTTTCATCAATCACCCAACACCGTGCAATCACAGAAATCGGCATACATATAAAACATATCATCTCAACAGAAACATTCATTTATGAATGACAAAATTCACTAACCTGGTGATTCGCCTTTACCCTCTTCGGGTTTCAACCGTTATGCCAGGATTTCGGCATTTAACAGAATATAGAAGATTTATATACATGTACCAACAAACAAATCTGAATGGTGTGAGTTACACACCTGATAAATACGTAGGACTACCCTCTACGTCGATACCCTCGCTAATCGGATCTACTACCCTTTGTCTACAACTTTGCTCAAAAGCCGGAAGAACACAAAGATAAAACCTTCTTACATTCGGCCAAAGGTTAGTGTATACCCAAATCTACACGCTTAAAATTAACAGATCTCCTTATCTTGAATTCTCGAAAGTAACACGATTCGGGTGCTACTTAAATCTGACTTAGAAATCTAAGCGATTGACTCCTTTCAAATCCCGAATGTCGCAAATGAGGGAAAAACACAAGATTAGTTTTTATATAGCCACTTGGCTAGAGTCTCTAAAAAGCCGAAAAAAGATTGAACCACGTGAATCGACACTTACCTTCATTTTCCTTCAAGATTTGGCAATCACAAGAGGTGAGAGCTAGAGATTTCGGCTTTTATGAAAATCCCAAAAAAGATGAACTGATGCACTTTCGACTTTTAGAAGGTCTGAGTAAAGTGTTTCGGCAACTGGTGAAGCTTTAGAGGGTTTCGATTTTTGGTACCAAAAGAAAAGAAGAAAAGAAGAGCCTTATTTGCCAAAATTAGGAGGAAAAGATAAAAGAGAAAGAAGATCAAGACTGTGCTTCAGGAAAAATAATGAAAATTTGGCATTCTTTGACTCTATCTAGCCGTCCCCCTTTTACACACACAGTCTCAATTTCGGCCACCTCTAGCCTCTTGGATAGCCTCTCATCCTTTCCCTTATCTTTATCAAAACTCACATCCAAAAGAGTCCTACATCACACCACTCCTTCCCCCTTTATCTGCTTATTATCCACATAATTAAAACATAAAAATCCCCCTAGTTAATAGCCACATTGCCATCCCCTCCTAGCTCCCTTTAGTGCCAAAATTGGCCCAACTTTATGGGCTCCAAATAGCCACAAATTGGGCCTCTCCCTTTGCCTATTGACGCCATCTATAACTCCCCCTTGCTGTGCCCCTTGCTTTGGGCCACAAGCCCACCATGATATTTAAACTACAGAGACTATCTTTAAAGCACTATAGTGTCTACACAGAAATTTAGCCAAGGCCTCAGCCCATCCCTGAGCCCAATCTGGACCCTATTTGTGTCTCTCTTCTCTTAATCAACTTATGAGGCCTCATGCCTGAGACTAGGGTCCACTAAGTAAGAAAATAAATTTTTCCTATGGTCTCCCCTAACTCTAAGGCTTCAAATAATCCCGATAATACCTTAATATTATTATTCTAAGTGGTACACATACATATTAACTCCCATGCACAGAAATTAAAAGTTTTGAGATTTTTGGGGCGTTACAACCCAATAGGCCCAAATCTACTAGGCCCAAATTTGGGATGTTACAGTTTTGGTAGGGTTTTGACCATTAATTGGGTATGAATTGAGTGTAGAGTGATGCTTGTAGGAATGAACCAGAATGGGTGGCAAGTTGGCTTTGTAAATGGCCTATAATTTCTCACACGATTGAGCACACGAGCGTGTGTCTCAATTGTGTCCTACAATGTCTCAATTTGAAGCAAGTCAGACTTGCACACGGGCCGTACACCCGGGCGTGTTATAGGCTGTGTGATTCAAGTTAATATTGCACACGGGCCAGACACACGAGTGTGTGACTGGCCGTGTGACCTAAGTTAGTGATGCACACGGGGTAAGACATGGTCTAAGGCATAGCCGTGTGAGGCACACGGCCTAGCCATATGGGTGTGTGCCCTATTTTGAAAGAAGAATTTTCTAAGTTCCACAAAGTTTTCGTATGAGATTGGTTTAGTCTCGAACCTCTTTTAAAGCATGTTTAAGGTCTCATAGACCTACTAAAAGGACTTTGTGTTATTGATTAACTATGATATGTTGATGTGTTAGCAATGGTTGTTCAAATGTTATGATTCGATCGGTAATACCTTGTAACCCTAGTCTAGGGATGGATATGGGTTAGGGGTGTTACTGATATAGGTGATGTTCCCAGTACTAATTCAATAGCAAACTTGACCTCTCTAATTGGTGGTAACCTTGGTAATTCTTCTGGAAACACATCTAGATACTCACAGACTATTGGCACTTATTCAATTTTCAATTTAGACATTTTTGTATCCAATACATAAGCAAGAAAAGCTTTACAACCTTTTCTCACACATCTATGAATTGACATATACAAAATCACAATAGGCAAGCCACTCAACTCATCTGATTCAATTCGAAAGATTTCACAATCCTGTCATTTCAGTTCAATAGTCTTTCATCTACAATTCACAACAGCATCATGTAGCATCAACCAATCCATACCTAGAATTACAACAAATTCATCAAATGGTAATAGCATCAAATTAGCTAGAAAATAGTAACCCTGAGTCATTAAAGGATAGTTCTTGCAAACTTTATCAACTAGAACATATTTGCCTAAGGGGTTTGTGTAACAGCCCGGTTTAGACCCTAGTGGGAACAGTGGTTCGAGACCACAAATTTGAGGTTGTAAACATATTTTAATGATATTTTCTTTGTGAATGATATGTGACTTAGTTTGTGTGAAAATTCTGTGTGATAATGTGATTGTTTGTGTGTCGAATTAAGAGAAAGGACTTAATTGCATAAAGAGTAAAATGTTGTGTGCTGATTTGTGAGTACTTAGATGTTGTTGGCTTTTTAAGGAGGAGGTCTTATGTTGTTAATAAACCATTTTCAAGTTAGTGGATGGTTAAATGACAAATTAGCCTTAAATTATATTTGTTTTATATGTTTAATAGAAGGGAAAAATGGTAAACTATGTGTTAATGTTATTATAACAAAAACAAAATGGAATTAAATGGCCATTTTTATCATCTTCTTTGGCTGAATGTAACTAAAGAAAGAAAAGAAAGAATTGAGCTAGGTATTCAGCACTTACAAGGCTAAATTCAAGGTATGTTTTTGGTCGATTTTCGATAATTTCTACGTTTTCGTAATCGTTGCTTTGGGCTCTACAAAAACCCATGCTTGAATTTTGAGTATTGATGATGTTTGTGTGAGATTCCATTGATGCTATATTGAGCTTTGTGATGATTTTTGGTGTTAAATGAAAGATATGAGTTAGATGAACATACTTTGTTCTTGAAGTTTTGATGAATTTAGCTAATTAGGGCTAAATTGAGAAAATGGAAAGTTGAGGGACTAAATAGAAAATTTGATGAAATATTTGGACTTATATAATCCCTACAGAGGTTCGGCCAAGTATGTGAATGCGTGGAATTTGTGAATTTGATGATCTTGTGAGATAGGGACTAAAGTGTCGAAATGTGAAAATGTGAGGGTTAAGTTGTAAAATGCCCTAAATATGTGTATTTGGATTAAATGAATGATTTGATGATTGAATGGATTGAATTTAAATGTGTATAGACCAAGAACAGAGAGGTTCGGATCGAGATCGAGGCAAAGACAAAGTGCTCAATTAATCGACCGTTTCGGTATTTTGACATCCGAGGTAAGTTCAGATATAATACTAGTTGTAAACTTAATCTATGTGATATAAATTGAATGGATGTATATGTATTTTTGGGATTTGAAATGCTATGTGCTGAATTGAGATAAAGGGGCACTAAGTGTGAGAAATTTGAAACGAGAAAGAGATGATTGGCACTGTGTGTTCGAAAAGATAGAAGCCTCGGCTTATTGACTTGGAAATGTGTGTGCGATACCGATATAAGTTCGATTTAACATATCGGCACTAAGCATGCGATTATGATTAATGAATAGCACTGTGTGTGCGAAACAATAGAAGTTACGGCTTTAATGAATATCACTGTGTGTGTGAAACGATAGAAGTTTCGGCTTATCGACTTGGCACTGTGTGTGCGATACTGATATAAGTTCGGTTTAACATATCGGCACTAAGTATGTGATTATGATTAATGAATAGCACTGTGTGTGCGAAACAATAGAAGTTACGGCTTTAATGAATAGCACTGTGTGTGTGAAGCGATAGAAGTTTTGGCTCATCGAAATGGCACTATGTGTGCATTACCGATATAAGTTCTTTTTAACATATCGGCACTAAGTGTACAATGACAAATAGGCTTCGGTTGTGAAATTCATTTGAGTAATAGCAAAGGCTAAAATGGAGGTAAAATCAAGAAATTGAGTTGTATGTATGGTGAGTAACTTCGTGTTGATCAAGGTATATTTGAATCTATGTGGTTGATGATAGATTTAAGAGTTGAATGAATAGTTATTTAAGCATTTGGTTGAGAGTGATATTGTGCTTAGTTGTGTCATTATCTATGTGATGGTTGGATAGTATGGGTAGTGATTAACTAAGTGTTGGCAAGGTAAGTATGATACCTATGTGATTGGTGAAATTTGAAGTAAATGAATGGAATGCTATGTGAGTATTGAATAAAGTTTAACTTGTGTACCATTGATAAAATATCTATGTGATGGTTAAATGTGTACATTGAATTGGCTCATTGAGTTAATTGTTTCATAATTCAAACTTACTTAGCTTTGGAAAGCTTACTGTGTGATTTGTTTCTCTGCTTTGTAGTTTCAGTAAAGCTAGCTCGGATCTGGGATCGTAAGCTTCTCAATCACACTATCGGCATTCTATTTTGGTACTTTTGAAAAGATGTATATAGCTGGAATATGGCATGTATAGGCTAGTTAATTGAATCAAGTTTGAGATTTGTATGAAGCCATGAGATGTGGCTAGATATGTGATAAGTTTGGCATGAAAGAATATGGTATATATATATATATATATGATGCATCTTTTGGCATGATTTGTAGATTCATTAATTTGCTATTGAGTGGTAACTTTGTGTTGATAAATGCTAGTAGGGGTAGTGAGATTAGGAATGAATTATTCTTGTGATAGAATAAGTATTGGTATTGGTTGCATGTTTTAAATTGCTAAATTGGTATGCTTTTATATGACAATATGTGCATGAGATGTTTGGTTGATTGGCTTGTAGGTTTGACCCTAAGTGGGTGGCATGTTGGCCTTGCAAAAAAAAATGGCCTATAATGTCACACGGTTGGGGCACACAGGCGTGCCTCAGACCGTGGGTAAATTGACAGAATGTGGCTTAAATTGCACACGGCCTTGGCACGGGCGTGCCTGCATGTCGTGCGAGAAATGGCAGTATATGACCTTATAGGACACGACCTTAGCACACGAGCGTGCTTGTTACCCGTGTTGATTTTGCCAGTATGTAATCGTGGGGAGGTCACACGGGTGTGTCATGCAGCCATAGGAGAGGGACGGCCTACCCCTACAAGTGTGTCTCCCCTGTATTCTAGAATTTTTTTTTAATTTTTCATGAAATTTTATGTGTTTCAGTTTAGTCCTGACTCGGTTTATAAGCATGCATAGGGTCTTGATGACTCGTTTAAGGGACACTATGATTGTATATGAACGTGTTTGATGATGTTTGACTTTGTGTCGACATTTAGAAGTTAAATATTTTGACTGATCGGTAATACCCCTTAACCCTATTCTGGCGATGGTTTCTGTAACACCCCAAACCCGGCCCATGAGTCCTAACCGGATCTGGTATGTCACGGAGTAAAATAATTTGATTCCTTTTGAGTGTTCGATGAAAACTTGTTAAAATGTGGCTAAGGTATTTAAACGGTGTTTGAAAACTCGGTTGGAATTTTATAAACATGGTTGGTTTGATAAACCCTTTTAAAAACGTTTGATCATGTAACATTTTAAAATCGTCAGAGTTATAGTTGACTTGGTTTATTTTTGTTACCCGATGGTAACATCTTTGAAAACCCGTAGAAGTTTATCAAGTTTGAAAAGTTACTTTTAACCGGTTCTCTTAACATTTATAAACTTCATTTGTAACGTAACATAAGTAAAATAAAATAACATCCAAAATAATAATAGCGGCCTTATTACATCCCAAATTAAAAAGACTTAGAAAATAAATATTATTGACTATAACAAAGTAAATTCAAATCCAACGATAAGCATGGCCGCCTCGAGTCCTCTCCGGCTCCATCTCCGTGATCTACTCATCTGCAAAATAGTAAGGGAAGGGGTAAGTCACCAAGACTCAGTGTAAATCCCCCACCCAAAAAATACAACTCATACACAATTTATTAACAAACATGCAAATATGCAACCCCACTAACCATCCGTATTCTTAACTACCCCGTGTGGCCAAAACCACCGGTGGTCAAAACCACCGTGACTAGTGTCACAATTTAAATGATGGGGCCAACCCATCGTGTGGTCAAAACCATCGATGACCATAGGTCACAAATATCATAGTGTGGTCAAAACCACTTTGGTGGTACCAAACCACCGGGACTTAGTCACAATTTATCGAGATGTGGTCAAAACCACTCGTGACCAAGTCACAATTAATCGATGGGGCCAACCCAACTTGTGGTCAAAACCACCGTGACGATCCATAAAATCATCCCCCTCCTCTCATCATTCCCACCATCATCATGCTTACATATCAATTATCATATATCATGTATTTAGGCATGGCATTTAACAGCATGTGATGGCATACAAAATCATATATCAATAGATCACGTACAAGGGACTTACCCGGAATCCATGCTTAAGCCCACAAGCATATATCATAGATCACTACAATAATTATTAACAAGGCAACAATATGGCACTGTTAATTAATAAAGTGTGTAAAGAGTTTTACACACTTGATACTACCACAAATCCTAGATCCCGAAGATCCGATCTACGACGCTAGATCTCTTGACCTATAATCGGCCAACAACATGATTAGGGACTTATGCCTATTCGGCCAAACCAAATTAATACCAAAGGCTCTTTTGCGGACTTACCTTGAACGGATTTGATTTCCAAACAAATCCCAAAATCGTCACTTGATTAAGACTCTGCCGAAATTCCTTTAACAACCCACAAAAAGGTCAGTCACCACATATAGTACATAACATGGCCTTTGGCCGAAAGTCATAGCCTACATACCGAGCTTACCTTAAATCCCGGAAGACCTCTCAATTCTTCTTAATGTTTGGCTTCCAAAAGGGTTACAAATCCAAGATCCTGAATAGGTTTGGTCATACAAAAATTCATGGTTAAGCCTCATGGTTTCGGCTATAACAAGAATAAAGATTAAACACCGAGAGTGTCCTTACCACACTTATTGAAATCGGCAGCACCTTGGTTAGGGAGGGGAGATTCGGCTAATCACAAGATGGAAGGGCTGGAATTTTGTGAAGAAGAAGAGGTAGGTTCGGCTAAGTAGGAGAAGAGAAGCTAAGAATTTTTGAAGAATTTTGTCTTCTATGGCTAAGGAGAATTCGGCCAGCAACAAGAGAGAAAAAAGAAAAGAATAGTTGATGAATTTTGGCACTCCTTTGCCATATCAAAACCAATTATGGACAGCCCTCCAAGGAGTCCTAAAGCCGGCCATCACCTCCCCCTTCTTGTGATAATTTAGCTCTTAATTATCACACAAGAAAAATAACATTTATCTCCTATCTACTTCTTCAAAATAAAAGAAAAAGAAAACAAAACTAAATACACTTCTCTTCCAGCCGAATATGTGAAAAAAAATTCAGCCTTATCCTTATCAATTTAAGAGTCCAAATTCATGCCATCACTTACTCTCCCATTCACGCCAGCTGCAGGAAAAAAAAATAACCAATTGCTGCTTCTTTGGTTCGAACCCCAGACCTCACTGCCGTAGCCCCCTATAACGCCCCATGCCATTTTTTCCAATTGACTTTCATGTCATATAACCTCACCATTTAATTATAAGGCCTTCATACCTGGCCCCCTTTCCTTTAATGCCAAAAGCCTAAAAATAAAACACCCCTTGTGTCCATCATGATTCGAACTCGAGTCCATACACCAAGGCCCTTAAGTGGCGCCCCAAGCCACTCCACCAACCCGACTTCCATGTCAAAACCTTACCCACAAAATTCTTTAAAGCCTTCTTACCCCTTGCTCTAACACCTAAAAAAAACCCAAAAGAAAAAAACACTTCCCCCTTGTAACTCCCAAGAATCGAACCTCCTCCCTTGCAACCCCCTTAGACGCACCAAGCCAATCGTGCCAATTCAAACCTTGTGTCATGTTCCTTCCAAAATTTTCGTTAACCCCTTATCTCACCTAGCTCCATTCTTTTAACACTTGAAAAGAAATTTTTAGCCCTAAGTTAGGCCTAGCTCGGGGTTATTTCTAGACCCTAGAACATGCCAAGAAATCATAGTATTTATTTCTACAAGCATACACATGGGAAATTAATTAAATTACAAACAACCCCTAATTTAGGGTGTTACAATTCTACCCCCTTAAAAAGAATTTTGGCCTCGAAATTACCTGGATCAGAAGAGTTGGGGGTATTGCTGCCGCATCACATCCTCGGGTACCCATGTGGCCTCTTCCGTACCATGGTTTCGCCATAACACCTTTACCAAAGGCACTGACTTCCTACGTAGAACTTTGACATCTCGATCCAAGATTTGTACTGGCTCCTCCTCGAAAGACAAGTCTGAGTTCACTTCGATTTCCGCAACTGGCACTACGTGTGAGGGATCTGATCGATAGCGCCTCAGCATCGAAACATGGAAGACATCATGGATCTGGCTCAATTCTGCTGGTAACTCAAGCTGGTAAGCTATCGGTCCCACACGTTTCAACACCATGTGCGATCCGATGAATCTAGGGCTTAGCTTGCCCTTCCGGCCAAACCTCAGCACTTTTTTCCAAGGTGATACCTTTAAGAAAACCTTATCACCTACTGCATATTCAACCTCTATGCGCTTAAAATCAGCGTAGGATTTCTGCCTGTCCGATGCCTCCTTAAGACGAGCTCAAATTACTCTAACTTTATCCTCCGTCTCCGCTACTAACTCTGGACCCAACATCCGACGTTCTCCTAATTCCGTCCAACATGTAGGAGTACGACATTTTCGACCATACAGCACCTCATACGGTGCCATCTGAATACTCGCTTGATAACTATTATTATAAGTGAACTCTACCAAAGGTAGGTACTCCTCCCAACTACCACGGAAATCTAAAACACAGCCCCTCAACATGTCTTCCAACACTTGGATGACCCTTTCAGATTGACCATCAGACTGTGGGTGAAAAGTCGTGCTAAAATTCAACTTCGTGCCTAACTCCTGATGTAAGGCCTTCCAAAATCTTGATGTAAACTGAGGATCCCAATCTGAGATAATGGACACTAGTACTCCATGCAACCGCACTATCTCAGCGATATACAACTTGGCACCTTTAGAGCGAGTAGTCAACCCTCACCGGTATGAAATGAGCTGACTTAGTCAACCGATCTACTACCACCCAAACTGCATCTTTCTTCATTGGGCGTGAAGAGGAAGCCCACTTACGAAATCCATAGTAATCTCCTCCCACTTCCACTGTGGATCCCATCGGTCAGTATAAATTTCGATGGCAATTGATGCTCACCTTAACTTGTCGGCATGTCGACACTTGCCTACCAACTCGATCACTTCGCCTGCATCTTACCACCAAAATTGCTCCCTTAAACTCGATACATCTTGTCGCTTCCGGGTGTATAGTGTACGCCTTGTATGAGCTTCTTTAAGGATTCACTGCCTCAACTCATCATCCTTAGGCATGCATACTCTCCCCTAAAAGTTCAACACTCCATCATCTCAAATCGAAACCTTCTACTCACCATTCAGACTTGCAACCTTCGAGTGTTCAAAGCTTCATCGGTCATCTATCTTTCTTTAACCTCATTAATCCAAGATGGCTTCACTTGCAATTCCGCCAAAAGGCTCCCATCCTCATAGAGATTTAGATGAGCAAACATTGCTCGCAAATTCGCTACCACCTTTCGGCTCTATGCATCAGCTACCACATTAGCCTTCCCCGGATGGTATTCGATTGAGCAATCGTAGTCCTTCAGCAACTCAATTCACCTCCGCTGCCTCAGATTTAAATCATTCTGAGTCAGGAGGTACTTTCGACTCTTATGATCTGTGTACACCACCGACTTCTCCCCATACAGGTAGTGCCTCCAAATCTTCAAGGCAAAAACCACAGCAGCCAACTCCAAGTCATGTGTCGGGTAGTTAGCTTCGTGAGGCCTCAACTGCCGTGACGCAGAAGTGACCACCTTCCCTTCTTGCATCAACACACACCCTAAACCAGTATGTGATGCATCGCAATATATAGTGAACTCCTTTCCTGCCTCAGGCTGAATTAAAACTGGTGCCTCTGTCAGAATCCTCTTCAGCTTATTAAAACTCTCTTGCTGCTTCTCCGACCACACAAATGGAACTCCTTTTATCAACAGCTTAGTCAACAGTGCTGCGATTAAGGAGAAATTTTCCACAAATCTCCTATAATATCCTGCCAACCCCAGAAAACTCCGAATTTTTGTAACAGACTTGGGTGGTTTCCACTCTAATACCGCCTCAATCTTACGGGGATCCACCCTGATGCCCTCAGCAGAAACAACATGCCCTAAAAAAGTTACCTCCTTGAGCCAAAACTCACATTTGCTGAATTTAGCGTACAACTGTTTCTCCCTTAGAACTTGTAGAACCACATGAAGATGTGCGTCATGCTCCTCTTCCGACTTCGAGTGCACCAAAATGTCGTCTATGAAGACCACGATGAACTGATCTAGATAGGGTTGGAATACCCGATTCATCATGTCCATAAACGCTGCCGGTGCATTCGTCAGACCAAAAGGCATCACCAGAAACTCGTAGTGTCCATACCGAGTACGGAATGCCGTCTTGTGGACATCAGCCTCCTTCACCTTAAGCTGATGGTACCCTGACCTAAGGTCAATCTTAGAAAACACCGACGCCCTTTTGAGTTGATCGAACAGATCGTCAATCCTGGGCAAGGGATACCGGTTCTTTATTGTCAACTTGTTCAGCTACCGATAGTCTATACACATCCTCATTGTCCCATCCTTCTTCTTGACAAAAAGACCTTGGAGCTCCCACTACGATACACTTGGTCGGATGAACCCTCTATCCAACAATTCCTGAATCTGCGCCTTCAACTCTACCAATTCTTTCGGCGCCATCTGATACGGAACTATAGATACGGGCGCGGTTCCAGGTAACAAGTCTATACCAAATTCAACCTCACGATCCGGAGGTAGACCCGGAAGCTCCTCTGGAAACACATCAACATAGTCCCTTACAGTCCGGACATCTCCCACAACAACATCCTTAGCTTCCAAAGCACAGACATGCACCACATAAGCTTTACAACCCTTCCTAACCATCCTTTCCGCCTTTAATGTCGAAACAAAATTAGACAGGTAATCCCTCCTTTTACCTATCATCACCACCTCATCACCTTCCACGGTCTTTACTACCATGCGCTTAGCTGTGCAATCCAGACTAGCCTGATACTTTACTAGCCAATCCATTCCGAGAATTAGGTCAAACTCTCAGAACGGTAGTTCCATCAAATCAGCCAAGAACACGACCCCTTAGAGTTCTAGGGGTACGTTCCTGTAGAGTTTACTTACTTCTACAGAGTGACCTAAAGGGCTTAATACAGTCATCTTCTTAGAAGTAAGCTCAGAGTCTAGATGCAGAGTTTCCACTACGCTACAAGCAATGTATGAGTGGGTTGAGCCAATGTCAATCAAAGTATTATAGGGCACACCAAAGATGAAGAACATACCGGTTATGACGTCCGGTGCATCGCCCTCCTCTTGACACATCGTGGCATAGACTAGACCAGGTTGCCTAGCCTCAATACCACCGGTACCTCCCCTTGGTGCCCCACGACCTCTGCCAGCACCATTACCTCTTCTTCCTACACCATGACCCCTTGCTGGTTGTTGATTATCCCTTCTATTCGGTACACGATCCTGACCCTCTAATCTCAGCCTAGCTACTTTCTTCGGACAATCTCTAACTCGATGCTCTAAGGACCCACACTCAAAGCATCCCGGTTACTATTCCAACACTCCTCGTGTGAGACTTGCCACACCGAGTACATTGTGGCGGCCATTGAGGATTAGCAGCAGTAGGCCTAGCAGCTTGATCTGACCCACCAAACCTTGTCCTCTTCTTCTGATTACCTGAGAACCTTGAAGGTCCCGAACTCCTCTTATTCTAATTCTGATCTTAGTTTCGTCTAACCGACTGTCTTACCCCTTCATCAACCTTCGATTTCTCCACTAAGACCGTGAACTCCCATTCCTGTTGTGGAGCTATCATCATCCTCAGCTCATCTCTCAGCCCGTCCTCAAATCTAACACAGTGCTCATGCTCGGTACCCACGATACCACGAGCATACCTACTCAACCGGAGAAATTTGGCCTCATACTCGGCCACCGTCTTATTGCCTTGAACCAGGCTCAAGAAAACCTTCCGCTGTGCATCCACGTAGCTGGTTCCGATATACTTCTTTTGATAAGCATCTCTGAAGAATTCCCGGTGAGATTTTCTGCATTGCTCCATCTCTCACAAGGAGCCACCACCGGTATGACTCATCCCGGCGGAGAGATGATACCCTTCAATTTCTCCTCACCGTGAAATCTAGGTCATCCATGATCCTTTCATTGCTTCTAACCAAGATTACAAGACCTTTGGGTGCCACTCCAAAACTCCTCTAAATACTTCGCTCATAGTCTTGAGTCGTTCAACCATAGATTTACTTGCTCCTGCAACCTCGCCACCTCAAAGAACTCTTTCCAATACCCGTGTACTGACTTGAGACACTACATCATTACCACCACGATCTTGGAACTCGGTTTTCCACCGCCACAGATCCCAGATCTCATTTCTAGACCCATGTCCGGACCTGGCGGCTCGAAAAGTCATCCTACCCTTCCATGGCCACGCAAGGCGACGCCCACGACCTCTCGTACTCATTTCTAACGATTGCGTTTATCTGTTTAAGAATTTTATGCATTAGTATTTCACTTGATTATCCGCGAAGAAATTTTATGATAGAAGTTTTAGGAGTGGTTCTTTCGCAATCATACATGCACATAGTTTTCCATTCATTCATTCAAGGAGACGTTGTAGTTTTCATTGTGATTGTTTTTCCACTACCTAGGGGTATTTTCGTAATTTGTCCTACAGGGGTATTTTTGTAATTTTTCAAAAATAAAAGTTTTTGGATGATTTTGTCAAAAAGTATTTTGGAGCTTTTAACTTCCCGGGGTATTTTGAAAAATTTTGAAATCCGGGGTATTTAGGTAATTTTGGACCTCAGGGGTATTTCGATAATTTTTCACAAATCAGGGTGAATTTGTAAAATTTAACAAATCACGGATATTTCAAAAGTTGTAAAACTTTGAGGGCTCTTCTTGATAGTTGCATTTTCCAAAGTAGTGATGTTGCAAAATTTTGAAGACCAGGGTCATTCTGGTAATTTTTTGGTTAGGGGCAATTTTGTAATTTCACCACTAGGGGTATTTTAGTAATTTTTCATAAAAAGATTTAGTTCTAAGTGATTTCACAAAAGAAGGATATTTTGAAAATTTTCTATTTGGAAATTTTCTTACGGAGGGTATTTTGGTAATTTACAAGTCAGGGGTATTTTGGTCATTTTTTAAAAAACACGGTTTTAGTTACTTAAAAAATAAAACGGCTAGTCCCTTTCGGGTTTTAGTTATCGAGTTTAGCCTGTGAGTGTGTCATCTCAGTTAGGATGAACCGTTACTATGCACCAAGTAGGATTCAAGTGAGTAGGAGGTGAGTCACGAGGACTGCTTAAATACCAGGCTCCCACCGAATCCAATCCTAGACATGCGTATAACGATTGCCACATCCCTTGCTCAGTGACAACTCACAGGGTTGTTTAGGGAATTATTAAATCTTATGCATTGTTTGTTGGGTATGCTAACCCTAGGGTTCAACAGTTTCTATTCTAATAGTCTATGTTCCCAATTTACCCTTCTACCCCTCATCAAATATTCACAAAAATGGATAGAAGTACTTACTTGGGCGGATTGGTGCCGGAGACTCGGTGCCATGCTGTTCAAGCCAAAAATAGTTTCCAAAACATTTCAATAAGGCCTACTAACAAAAATCAAATATTTTGGGCCTTGGGCCCCACCGCAGAGTTTTGAACCGGGCTCTGATACCAAAAATGTAACACCTCAAACTCGGCCCATGAGTCCTGACCGGATCTGGTATGTCACGAAGCAAAATAATTTGATTCCTTTTGAGTGTTCGGTGAAAACTTGTTAAAATGTGGCTAAGGTATTTAAACGGTGTTTGAAAACTCGGTTGGAATTTTATAAACATGGTTGGTTTGATAAACCTTTTTGAAAACGTTTGATCATGTAACATTTTAAAATCGTCAGAGTTATAGTTGACTTGGTTTATTTTTGTTACCCGATGGTAACATCTTTGAAAACCCGTAGAAGTTTATCAAGTTTGAAAAGTTACTTTTAACCGGTTCTCTTAACATTTATAAACTTCATTTGTAACGTAACATAAGTAAAATAAAATAACATCCAAAATAATAATAGCGGCCTTATTACATCCCAAGTTAAAAATATTATTGACTATAACAAAGTAAATTCAAATCCAACGATAAGCATGGCCGCCTCGAGTCCTCTCCGGCTCCATCTCCGCGATCTACTCATCTGCAAAATAGTAAGGGAAGGGGGTGAGTCACCAAGACTCAGTGTGTAAATCCCCCACCCGAAAAATACAACTCATACACAATTTATTAACAAACATGCAAATATGCAACCCCACTAACCATCCGTACTCCTTAACTACCTCGTGTGGTCAAAACCACTGGTGATCAAAACCACTGGTGACTAGTGTCACTATTTAAATGATGGGGCCAACCCATCGTGTGGTCAAAACCACTGATGACCATAGGTCACAAATATCATAGTGTGGTCAAAACCATTGGAGACCGAAGTCACAATTAATCTGATGGGGCCAACCTATCTTGTGGTCAAAACTACTGGTGACAGTCCATAAAAATCATCCCCTCCTCTCATCATTCCCACCATCATCATGCTTACATATCAATTATCATATATCATGTATTTAGGCATGGCATTTAATAGCATGTGATGGCATACAAAATCATATATCAATAGATCACGTACAGGGGACTTACCCGGAATCCATGCTTAAGCCCATAAGCATATATCATAGATCACTACAATAATTATTAACAAGGCAACAATATGGCACTGTTAATTAATAAAGTGTGTAAAGAGTTTTACACACCTGATACTACCACAAATCCTAGATCCCGAAGATCCAATCTATGACACTAGATCTCTTGACCTATAATCGGCCAACAACATGATTAGGGACTTAGGCCTATTCGGCCAAACCAAATTAATAGCAAAGGCTCTTTTATGACTTACCTTGAACGGATTTGATTTCCAAACAAATCCCAAAATCGTCACTTGATTAAGACTCTGCCGAAATTCCTTTAACAACCCACAAAAAGGTCAGTCACCACATATATTACATAACATGGCCTTTGGCCGAAAGTCATAGCCTACATACCGAGCTTACCTTAAATCCCGGAAGTCCTCTCAATTCTTCTTAATGCTAGCTTCCAAAAAGGGTTACAAATCCAAGATCCTGAATAGGTTTGGTCATACAAAAATTCATGGTTAAGCCTCATGGTTTCGGCTATAACAAGAATAAAGATTAAACACCGAGAGTGCCCTTACCACACTTATTGAAATCGGCGACACCTTGGTTAGGGAGGGGAGATTCGGCTAATCACAAGATGGAAGGGCTGGAATTTTGTGAAGAAGAAGAGGTAGGTTCGACTAAGTAGGAGAAGAGAAGCTAAGAATTTTTGAAGAATTTTATCTTCTATGGCTAAGGAGAATTCGGCCAGCAACAAGAGAGAAAAAAGAAAAGAATAGTTGATGAATTTTGGCACTTCTTTGCCATATCAAAACCAATTATGGACAGCCCTCCAAGGAGTCCTAAAGCCGGCCATCACCTCCCCCTTCTTGTGATAATTTAGCTCTTAATTATCACACAAGAAAAATAACATTTATCTCCTATCTACTTCTTCAAAATAAAAGAAAAAGAAAACAAAACTAAATACACTTCTCTTCCAGCCGAATATGTGAAAAAAAATTCAGCCTTATCCTTATCAATTTAAGAGTCCAAATTCATGCCATCACTTACTCTCCCATTCACGCCAGCTGCAGGAAAAAAAAAAACCAATTGTTGCTTCTTTGGTTCGAACCCCGGACCTCACTGCCGCAGTCCTCCTATAACGCCCCATGCCATTTTTCCCAATTGACTTTCATGGCATATAACCTCACCATTTAATTATAAGGCCTTCATACCTGGCCCCCTTTCCTTTAACGCCAAAAGCCTAAAAATAAAACACCCCTTGCGTCCATCATGACTCGAACTTGAGTCCATACACCAAGGCCCTTAAGTGGTGCCCCAAGCCACTCCACCAACCTGACTTCTATTTCAAAACCTTACCCACAAAATTCTTTAAAGCCTTCTTACCCCTTTCTCTAACGCCTAAAAAAAAAACCCAAAAAAAAAACACTTCCTCCTTGTAACTCCCAAGAATCGAACCTCCTCCCTTGCAACCCCCTTAGACGCACCAAGCCAATTGTGCCAATTCAAACCTTGTGTCATGCTCCTTCCAAAATTTTCCTTAACCCCTTATCTCACCTAGCTCCCTTCTTTTAACACTTGAAAAGAAATTTTTAGCCCTAAGTCAGGCCTAGCTCGGGGTTATTTCTAGACCCTAGAACATGCCAAGAAATCATATTATTTATTTCTACAAGCATACACATGGGAAATTAATTAAATTACAAACAACCCCTACTTTAGGGTGTTACAGTTTCGGGTTAGGGGTGTTATAGTTTGACATTTTAACCACAAAATCGATAGACTTAATAGGTAAACTCTTACTAGACACTAAATTCATACAGATTTATGAATGGGTCGATCCAGGATCAATCAAATCTATTACACTAGTGTCATAAAGAGAAATTGTACCGGTGATAACAACTGTTGATGATGCATCTTCGTGAGTGCGAATAGCGTAAGCTCTAGCTGGTGCTTTAGCCTCATATCTTATAGTCGAATCTTTTGTTGCACCTCTATTACTAGTCACATTTCCTGCATTTCTTGATGGCCTCCCTCTAGTAGTTGTGTTGCTCGATCTTGCATTCTACAATTTATCTTTCTCAGCCAACTCGGGGCAATCTCAAATAAAATGACCTTGCGAGCCACATTTAAAACAACCTCTATTATTCATCCAACTTTCACGAAAATGTTGTCGTCCGTATTGTTGACACTCGGGTTTATTATTTCTCACACTGCCAACACTCGAAACTGACTTAACTTTAGCTTTAGGACTTGAGAATTGCTTTCCACGATCTCTGTTTGGATACCCGATTGAAGCATTCGTACGAGTGTATGAATCTCTTGATTTCTTTGACGAAGACTGATAGAGTTTATTCATCGATCTTTTTTCGAATCTTTAGCCTCGAAATCCACCTTTCTCTTTTCTTTGCCAAGCTCTTCAGCTTTACAAGCTCTGCCAACTAGCACCACAAATTCTTTCAACTCTAAAATCCCAACTAGCAGTCTGATGTCTTCGTTCAGTCGGTTTTCAAATATTTTACACATAATCGCCTCAGTGGAAACACATTCTCGAACATATTTACTGAGTCTAACAAACTCTCGCTCATATTCAGTCACAGACATACAGCACTGTTTCAGCTCCAAAAACTCTTTGCGCTTTTGATCGATAAACAGTTGACTGATGCATTTCTTTCTGAACTCAGCTTGAAAGAATTCCCAGGTGACCCTTTCTCTCAGTACCATAGATACTAAAGTATTCCACCACTGATATGCTGTGTCTCTCAGAAGTGATACGGTAGATTTTAAACACTCAACAAATGTGCAAGAAAGCTCATCAAATACTCGAATCGTATTTTCAAGACAAAACTCAGCTCTCTTAGGATCGTCATCAAAAGTAGCTCTAAGCCTTCGGACTTGTATTTTTAGATCTTATTAGTTGGCGGCTTATTCAATCTTAAAAGTTCCATACCTTGAGAAGCCAAGAGAACCTGATGGGGATTAGGTAGGGGTAGAGGTTGTTGAGTAGCCAGATTTGTTCGAACAAACTCTGTAAACCACTCATTCATCATTTGGAAGAAGGCTTCTTTAGCCTCTCCTCCCTAGCTACCCGTTATGGGTCTCGACTTGGATTGCGCTACTCCATGAACGGAGGCTGGCGCATTACTCTCAAGATCATCAGCTACAACTCGTTTGGGATCCATTTACCATACAAAAACACGATTTAAATGGTCAGGAGATATTACACTATCACAGGTTATATGTAGCATGTATAGCTAGACTCTCACGTACAATACGTTAGTCTAAGAATCAACTAAATCATAGCTCTAATACCAATAAATGTAACATCTCTCACCCATATTCCACACCGAAATAGGGCTATAGAGCATTGCCAGACTTATTAAACAATTAAACATATGTTGCATATACATTTTTAATAACATATAATCTACATTCAAAACAATTCACATCGTCCCTATTACGAGCCTACGAGGCTTAAAACAAGCTTTAGGAGTGGTTTGGGACTAAACCGGTAACTCAGGAAATTTTTACGAAACTTAGAAAAAATTTTAAAGTACAAGGGACACATGCCCGTGTGGCCCGACTGTGTGTCTCTCACGGCCAAAGACACGCTCGTGTCATAGGTCGTGTGGACATTTGAAATGGGATTACATGGCCGTGTCCCAGCCTGTGTCTGATCGCGTGTAAATCTCTGACTTGGGTCACACGGCCAACAACACACCCGTGTGACCAGCCCGTGTGCTAGGTCGTGCGAAACTTGTAGGATATACTGACTTATGCCACACGGCCAAGTCACACGTCTGTGTGCTGGGCCGTGTGGAGCATACTAACTTGATTTCTAATTCAACACCAGGGAACGCACAGCCGTGTCACCTGACCATGTGTCACAAATGGCTGAGACACAAGGCTGTGTCACCTGACCGTGTATCACATACGGTTGGAACACATGCCTGTGACTTTGCCTGTGTGGACAAGAATAGGCTATTTACCAAACCATTTTGCTCATCCAGATTGCATACACCTACATTAAACCAAATGGTACCAAAACATGACATAAATAAGCATTCGTCCAATCTCAAATAAGCTTAATTCATTGCTATATCAATACCGAAAATAAGAGGTACACAATTGCCACAATTTACCATTCAATTTCATACCAAAACTCATATTATCAAATCGAAATAAGACTGCATTCATTTAAGCATCATCTTGCCTAAAATCACAAATATACAAAACTCAAAAGTCAACCATGTGATACACCAACTACCAATTCACAACAAACATTTAAATGGCAATTATACACAACATTTTAAAACGCCTTTTTCACATATATACAACCATCACCAAGCATACCAAAATAAACCAACTCTCTTGGCTACACATAACAAACGACATAACATTTACAAGCCAATTTAAATGGCTAAATCCATTACCAAAATATATCAAAATGACCAAACTCCAATACATACCATATAACCATAAACATATATTCAAAAGTACCAAAGTGATAGTTTGATAGTGTGACAAGATCTCTGACGATTCCCGAATCTGAGCTAGCTTTGACTTTCACTATGAAACATAGAAAAATAAACAAAGTAAGCTATAAAGCTTAGTAAGCTCGTATGAAATAATAAGCAAAGCTCACCATTCAATTATCATTCAATAATATGAACATAACTTGCTACAACACATTTAACCATATTATTAACATGTATTCAATCACATAATTAACCATGAACTCACAATTTCCATAGATTTGATGCTTATATAAAATTTTCGTACATACCTGTACTAATACGTATCTATTTCTCACCATTTCATATCTTCGATATACCCGTTGAACCATTCAGAATACTATTGGATACTCATGAATCTCGCACCCTTAGTGCCACATATATAGCCAAAGCTATCTCAATCTTGTATCACATATAATGCTCACTCTCGAGCTATCAATGGGTCTGCTCACACAAGCTGATGGTCATGACGAAGCTACACGGTGCTACTCACCCAAATTGACGAGAATCCGTAACACATGCCGGATAATTCAGCCACCGGTAGAACCACAGACCATCACCCAATCATATAACCCCTAATGACATGTCATTCATATCCTAATTTATTCCTAAGGTTCAACCAGGATTTCTCACTTGCCGCATCGTCGTTGAATATGTCCGCAGTTTTGTATTTAGAATTTATGCAAAATCAAAGCATTTAAAACACAATTAAAATAATGTTTAATACATACAAACTTACCTCGAATGCAAAAATGACAAAACGAGTTTATTAGTCTAAAATATACATTAAGACAAATTTACACTTTTGACCCTAATAATTTACATTTTTACAATTTAATCCTTATCACATTAAAACACAAATTCATGCAATTCAACCTAAACCTATGCTAGAAAAATTTCAATTAGGTCCTAGCAGTCCATATTTTTCATTTATTTTACAATTTAACCACAAAATGTACACATTTCATAATTTAATCCCTATTTGGATATTTTACTAAAAATCACTTAACAAATGTTGTTTATCTAACAACAAGCATACATTTTCTATCATCAACCATCAAAATACATGTATATTCATCAATGGAAAACCCTAAACCTTTAACAATTTTGTAAATTAGTCCCTGGGCTAGCTAGATTAAGCTGCAACGATCTCAAAAAATAGAAATCATTAAAAATCGAACAAAAATGCACTTACATGCACTAGGTATCAATGCCGAATGTTTAAACTTCTCCCATGGCTTTTTCTTCATCAAATTTTGACAAGAAGATGAACATGCATGCTTTTTTATTTTGTTTTCTATATTTTAATATCTTTAATTATCAATTTACAACATTAACCTTATTAATTAACTACTTAAAACACCTAATTAATGTCCATCTTTGTCCACTCATATTGTAACATCCTGAAATAGGGGTTAAATTTTATTAAATTATTTTGCATAAGTGTGGTCATTGTGGTGTTGATTGAGGTATTTTAGGTGCTAATTATAAGCTAAGGGAAGGCCTGAGCTATAGGAGAAAATTTGGTTTTAAGTATTAAAAAAAAGGGGGAAGCTTGGATAAGGAGGTCTTAAAAGAAATTCGGTGTGAAGCATGACACAAGATAACCATGTGGTAAAATGGCTTGGGACGTTACCTTAAGGGCTTGGAAGGTTGCGTCAAAGGGAGCTTCAAGGGGCCTTGGTTCGAGTCTTGATGACAGCAAAATGGGTGGCTTTTATTTTGCCTTTTGACGTTAAGGGGGAGGGGGAGTAGTGGACGGCACATGGGTTTTACAAGGATGAAATAAGCTTGTTTTTCTTTTAAATTTTTGGCTAAGATTAGTTGATAAATGTGGATTTATTTTCATAGGTGGATAAGAGATAATTTAGGAGATTAATGTGGGCTATGATTAAGAGATAATATAGGAGATTGATATGGAATAAGTGATGGATTATTTTATTATTTATTAAGATGATAAATGGGAGAAAAGCGTGGGATATGATAAGAGATAAATGAGGAGATTGATAAGGGATTAGTGTTGGATTAATTTGATTTTATTAATTTAGGTGATAAAGGAGCAAGATAAGGGGTATGAGAGGAAAATGAGCAAGTGTGCTTAAATTGTGTAGTATAAATAGGGGAGTGATAATCTTTGGCATCTCTTTTCTTCATTTTATTTTCTTTGTCTTAAAATTGGGTTTCCCATCTCATTTTTTCTCTATACCGAAAACACTTAAGGCTATTCTTCCTCTCCCCATTTGCTCTCTTGTGGCCGAATGTTTCATGACCATTAGAAGCCATAGCCGAACTACTATATCACTCACCTATTCTTCTCAGAGTTTTATTCAAAAGCCGAAAGTGTTAGTACCTATTCTCCTTCTTTTTCTATTTACTCTCAAAAGCCGAAGTATTTCTTTGTGGTAGCCGAATTTCTCTAGTATTCTCTAAACCGAATCTATAATTCCTTATTATTTTCTTTAAGAAGTCGAATACATTCTTCTGTTTTGTGGCCGAATCAAGCTAGAGCCTGTAGAGAGGAAGGTGTCGACATTTTTTTTTCCATCAAGCTTTTAATCGATTTTTGATAGTGAGGTAAGGGGTTGTCGTTCTATTTGTCTCTCGTTACTTTATCAAATCGAGGAGACTAACTCCCTTTTCTTGCGATGGCCAAATTCATGGAAGGAGTTATCAGGATCTCTGTAGGCTAACGTTAAAAGGGATAGGAAGTCTTTCGGGATTTCAATTACTCAAGGTAAGGGATATGTAATATTTGGCCAAGGGCCATCTTTTCTAGATTATTGATTGTAGCCGATTCTAACATATGGTGTATAGGATTTTGACAGTTTCAAGAACAAGAAGTAGTATTTCGGGATTGAGTAGACTGTGCCAAAATAGGTGCGTAGTTATCGCACTGTTCTCTTGTTGTGTGTATGTGTTATATTTATGTATATGTGATATGATGTGAATGGTAGCCGAAGTAAGGGCTAAAATGGTGGATACCCATGATGGGTAATCGTTCAACCAAGTCAGTATTTTATGACGTTGATTTACATTTGATATATGTATGAAATGTGATGGCATGTGATGTATAATTGTTCAAGTGATATGTTGCCATGATATATATGTATGCATGGGACTTGGGATGTGACTATCGAAGGAAAGGGTGTACTTTTTGTACGTGGTCTAATGTTAGCCTTGTGCTACATTGGCGCTTGATGTTGGCTATGTGCCTCATCAAAGGAGGTGTTGGCTAGGTGCCACATCTCGGCGGTTGATAGCTGTGTGCATCACCGTGGACTGATTGATATGTGGGATCACTTATGTGATCGGTGGCTCAGCCATGGCCTTGTGCAGTAGGTCTGCCAAGGTAAGATATATGGATCACTTGGTTGATCGGTGGATTAGCCACGGCCTTGGGCAGCGGGTCTGCCAAGGTAGGTGTAACGAATGGACACTAGGTTGGGTTGGGCTTCATGTTGCATATTTATGTAAGTGGACTGTGTGGATATGGGCCAAGCCCATATGTGGAGACATGTGAAATAACTATGCACTGAGTCTGTTTGACTCACCCAATTTTTGCCAACATCGCAGTGATGCATAAAGCTTGGACCAAAGTTGGAGTGGATACGAGGTGGCCCATGCGTAAGATGTTTTAATTATTTACGTATTTTATATTTTTAGTATTTTTAAGTAAGCTTTATTGTAATAAGGGCCTTTTAAGGGATTTGAGGTTTATTATTATGTTTAAAGTGGATTGACGATTAAAGTATTATTTGAAAATGTTTTTATTCTCGGCAATTTATACCTTAAAAATATGCATTACAATTTTCAATTCGGACAGTTTGTAATAATAAAGTTTTACTTAGAATTTTAAACAAACAATGTTTTACAAAGGACAATAAATTTTATGTTTTTAACTCTAAGTCAAAAGTTTTTCAAACGCTTTTCATGATGGCATTTCAAATTCTATTAAGTAGCGAATGGGCCGGGTTTGGGGTGTTACACATATTAACAATGGTCTAATTACCACATAAGGACCTCTACTTTAAGGTTCCATAGCTATTATACACCTTTAGCTAATAGAACTCAACTTGTACACTTTACGCAATTTAGTCCTTTTTATCAAATTGAACATTCAAACTATAAAATTTCTTAACGAAATTTTCACATAATCATACTATCATGCCGTAAAAATTAAAATAATAATAAAATAATTATTTTTGCCTCAAATTTGTTGTCCCAAAACCACTGTTCTAATTTGACTAAAAACGAGCTGTTACAGTCGTATTAGTGTTGATTTCTTCTTTCCTTCACTCACCTGCAAGGAAAAGCGAGGGAGAGGCGATCAAATGCACCCAAGAAATCTTCCCTTCTTGATTTAATTAAGGGAAATAAGAAAATTGGATCCTTGACATCATTCTTTGAAATTTTTGGTCGGAATCACCTTTTTCATCATATTAGACCAATTATGATTAGTGTGAAATTTATGTAGTTCAAGAAAATTTTCTTCTAATGCATCTCGTATCCAATGATAACGAACACCATTGTGTTTTTTTAGAGTGATAGGCTAAATTTTTAGCTAAAGAAATAACACTTTGATTATCACGTTTGAGGACATACTTTTTTTTGCTTATGGCCCAATTCTAATAGAAAATTTTTCATCTATAACATCTCTTTGCACGTTTTAGTTGCTGCAATGTATTTTTCTTCAGTGGTTGATAATGCCACACATTTTTGGAGCTTTGACTTCCAGGAGATAACTCCCCACCGAAAAAAGTCATATACCCTGATGTTAAGTTTCTTGAGTCAACATCTCCAGCTATATCCACATCCGTGTACCCTCTCACTTTTGGCTTCCCTTTCCAAAGCACAAACATCTCTTTGATGTGGCACATAGATATTGAAAAATCCATTTCAAAACCTCCTAATAGACTTTACCTGGATTAGAGAGGAATCGACTTACTATTCCAACAACATGGGTAATGTCATGTCTAGTACAGATAATGCCATACATAAGACTCCCAACTACAGATGAATATGAGACTATTTTCATTTCTTCTTTCTTTTTCTCACTTATAGGACTTTGCCTACTACTGAACTTGAAATGTCTAGCAAGTGGAACACTAACTGGCTTGGACTTGTGCATGTCCAATCTTTGAAGATCTTTCTCAATGTATTGTTCTTGAGATAGCCATAATAACTTCTTGGAATGATTTCTAATGATGTTAATTCCAGGGACTTGTTTAGCTGGGCCTATATCTTTCATGGAAAAGGAATTGCTTAAGGCCTTCTTAAGAGCTTTATTTTTCTTCTAATCTTGCCCAATAGTTAACATATCATTAACATAAAGCAATGGTATAATAAAATATCCACTATCATACCTTTTTACAAAGGCACAACGATCAGTATGGGTTTTCTTAAACTGATGCTGAGTCATAAAAGAATCAAACTTCTTGTACCATTATTGTAGTACTTGTTTAAGACCATAAAGGCTCTATTTGAGTTAGCCCACTAATTTTTTTTCTTAGCACTATAAACCCTCAGGCTGCTCTATATAAATCTCCTCTTCTAAATCACCATGGAGAACTTCTATTTTCACATTAAGTTGTTCAACGTCTAAGTCTAGACTAGCAGCCAGACCAAATAAAACTTGAATAGATGAAATCTTGATCATAGGAAAAAATTTTCTTCGAAATCAATTCCTTTTTTAGATTGTAGCCTTTGACAACAATTCTAACCTTGTACTCGGGCTTGTTGTTATTCTCGTTAGTTTTGAGTTTGTATTGAAACACCCCACACCCGGCCCACGAGCCTGAACCGGATCTGGTATGTTCCTAAAGTAAACCGATTTCAAAATCATTTTCGATACTTAGAAAATTGTAAATTTTGGAAAACTATTATTTTCAGTTGGGCTTAGATTGGAAACCCATTTATTTGATCTTGTAAGCCCATTTAATTAAATACATCCAATAAAGTTCTTAGCATGAAACTTAACGAAGAAGCAAACATAAAGTATAATCCATTGGGCCTTAAGGCCTTATTACATCAAGTAAAACCCAAAATAGAATAAAAGTATCTAAAAATAAAATTTAAGTCCAAACTAAATGAAATTTTTCGTGTAGCATGGCCTCCTCATGGTCCACCGCCCCGGTCAATCAACGCTCATCACCGAAAAATAATTCCCACAATGGGGTGAGTCAATGCACTCAATGTGCACACAATACTATCATTCAATAAATCGGCATTCATGTTCAAATCGTTAAGTCCATACAATAATGAAATTATGATGCAACCCAAACCCAATCCTAATTAGCCATCCACTACACTCCCCATACCAACTCGTGTAAAGTGGGGACTACTAAGTCAACCTCCATCCGTTACTCTCCATCAAAGGCATTCGCCCATATACGTTGTGTCATTAGACACTATAATCAAATTATACGTTGTGTCATTAGACACTATTGTAACCGGTTACCAAAATTTCGCAATGTGACCGTAGTCAACATATTTCACAGGTGAGACCGGGTTAACACCTATTCTCCCCTTTCACATAAATCCAAATGCCCCAAAATATATATATTGTGCATAACTAATTTCATGTTCATATACATATATTCGCATGTTATAAAATAACATTTTCGCAATCCTATCAGAAGTAGGAAACGTACTTGGGTACTTTTTGCCACATTTGTGGTACATAGCCACATTCACATTATTATTCATATCATATATTAAAATATTTAGCCATAAAATATCGAAGGATAGTAAGGGTACACACCTTATTCGCTTAAATAAAAATTCCTTGAGATCTCGAAAATCCCGATCTAATCTTTAGATCTAATAATTCCTATATTCGGCCCACCAAATAAAACACATTAATAAACCCTTTTGTCTTAAACAAAACCAAATCTTAGTAGGATTTGTAAGAAGACTCACCTTTGCCGATTTGGTGTTTATACAAATCCCGAAAGTTTGGTTTTTCCTCTACCTGATATTCGGCCAACCTTGTATTTCAATATGGGTTAGTTTTTCGGCTTTTCACAAATTAAGGAATTGATCTAGATAATCTTACAACCATTGGCCGAATATTTTAGAGGCTTACCTTACAGATTCCAAATCCCGAAAGTTTCCTTTATCTTGAATATCTGTCGAAAATCCTAGTATTTAGAAGTTAGATCTGATCTAATTTTAATAAGTAGTAATTGGCCTTTGGCCGAATGTGTCTCACTTACCTTGGATCCTTGACCCCTTCTATTTGATGATGGTAGAAACCTAAGAGATCATGGTAGGTTCGGCCATGAACAAAGTTAGGGATTAGTACCTGAATTTTTTTGGTAAAAAGAAAAGAATAGATGTTGATTGACCATAGATCTTACCCTTTTTGATGTTGTAATTGACTGCTCCTTTACTTAGAATTGACAGGGATTCGGCTTTGATAGTAGAAACGGAGGAGAAGAGAAGAAAAGAAGATGGTTGTTGTTCAAAGAAAATTCGACAAAAGGGGGGGAGAAGAGAGCTATGCAAATTTCGGCACCACTTAGGAAAGATGAGAGAATGGCCTTAATTCTCCTCTTTTAACTGAAATTACTATGCCAAGAGTCCATGACTTGGCCACCACTCCCCACAAGTGATAATATTATCATTTAATTATCACTTTAATTAAATTAGAGTATTTTATCCATCCTTTATCTCCTTATTTATTTTATTAAAAGAAATTCCTTTACTTAACACTTAATTAAACAAGTTTTAACCAAGTAAAACTCCTCTAATTCAAGAAGCTTGTGCCGTCCACCTCTTAGCCTAGGAAGCAAAATAAAGCCTTCATTATTTGCTTCTGGATGACTCAAACTCGTGCCCAAAACCTCTTGTATTTGGGCCATTTCCTAAAACCTTAGGTGGCATCTTCAGCCACATTTCCAAGTCCGTTATTGGGTCGATTTCATGTACTTTATATTTTTAGGGTCACTTGGCCCTAAGTTCCCCTTTGGCTCTTAAATTCAACATTTCGGGTCAATTTTAAGTTTCCTAAAATTTTCGGCATGACTCAGATTTTCAGTGTTTCCAAAATGTTTAGGTTTCCAAAATGTTCAGTTTCCAAAATGTTCAAGTTTCCAAAATGTTCAAGTTTCCAAAATGTTCAGGGTTTCCAAAATGTTCAAGTTTCCAAAATGTTCAGGTTTCCAAAATGTTCAGGTTTCCCAAAATGTCTATGTTTCCAAAAATGTCCATTTCCATTTCCATTTTCATTTTCATTTCCATTTCCATGCATTTCTTGGTTTCCAAAAGTATCAAAAATTCATAGTACTTGAAACTTGTCATTTCATACAATTAAACTGGAAATGCATAGGCCCTATTCAGGATGTTACATGTATACCCATTTGTTTTTTTAAAACATGTCTTACTATGGGCAACTTTACAAGATCATAAGTCTGGTTTTCAAAACGCGTATTCTTATGGGTAACTTCCTCACATCGTGACGTCAATCCTATAAATTTGAAATTTTTACAATTCACTCCTGATTCATTCTCGGGTTAAACATAAAGCTTTTATAAACTTTTATAAGACCCAAGAATGATTATTTATTTTATTGTTTGTTTACAATCCATATGTTTCTATGCTTGATGATGTGAATTGTATTAAAATTGATCATAGTTGCTCCAGTAAGAAATGTTGCACCTTATTGCTGGGACCCGACGATTGAGTCGAGTACGACGTGTTACAAATGAGATATCAATAAAGCAAATCAATATCCTCTATTAATGGGCTGCCATTCAAAATGCTAACCCTCTTAAGGAACAAGGTTTCAAATGATATTTTTGTATTGGAAAAGATACTAGTTTTTGGTGGGACAACTGGCTTGGAAAAGGGTCATTACGTCATCTGATCCATGATCCATTGCCTCTTGAGGAAATGGCGTTATCATTTAAAGAGGCTCGCTCAACATTATAGAACCACCATGGATCCACAATCTCCATTATCATTCCAATTTAGACCATTGATAAAATTGAAACCATACCTATCATGATTGTCGAAGATCAAAGTTATGTTCTTTGCTAGAATTTTTCGAGTGCTAGTAGGTTCCCTCTTGATCGTGCTTGTCACCATATCTTAAGCCAAAAGAAAAAAATACCAAAAGCACTATTGAGTTTGAATGGAATTGGATATGGAAAGCCCCTTACCGCTCAAACTTTCCTTTTCCTTTTAGAGTGTAACTAATTGATTTTATCAACTTCTCAATTCCTAAGCAGTAACGGTATTTGACCACCACTCGTCATGCTAATGTTAAGAGTGAAAAATACTGCTACAAAATATATAGAATTAGGCAGTGTCTGTAAGTATACAGGTCAGGTTGTAACATAGATTGTTACAACAAAACAAAGAAGTATTCTGAGGATCGTACCTAGAGGAGGCATGATTAGATCAATATTGATTTCTATACCATTAAGTCTAAATAGTACTGATTCGAAGCCATAGTACGATGAATAATTCAAAACAATTAAATAAGAGTAAAAGATGTAGAAAGTATTAAAAAACAGAAATAAAAGGATTATGAATCTCTCAATGGAATAACTAGAAGACTAACTCGCTTCAGTTTTCATAGCTAACTCCTAAATTAGGGTTCTATTTAATTAGCTAGTAGTTAACCAAGTTATTACCTCTCGGCCTCTGACTAACCTAACTAGTTGGTAAGAACTACTTATCTCTCAACCTCAAAGTTCATACTGGGACAAGCTAAGTGATGCTCCATAGACTATTCTCTCAACCTCATCTATCTGGATAAGTTCCTAGGGTTGTCAAGCCTAGGTTTTATGCTCTCTCAACCCAAGCCAATTGATCCGACAAATAACCCTAAAAAATAATTAACTATTCCTACATCCACTCGTTAATCTCCTTTAGATCTTTAGTTACCCATGAATCTAAATGCAGAAACCCCTAAATTGAATTTAAACATTGATGCAATATTGAAAGATAAAAGATGGAATAAAGAAATCAATTCAAAATATAATTGATGTGCAAAAACTTGAAGATCCAAAATAATGCTGAGCAAATCACAATATTGAACACGAACAGGAATCGTTAAAGAACTGAATTGAAAAAATAAAAGATTACAAAAACCAAAACCTAATTTAAGATTATTACTAAACTAAAAGGGAAGAGGTCCTCAATTAAGTTTTGAGCATTCCTATTTATAGAAGTCCTCTTAGATGACTCATTTAGACCAAATACAGATGATTGAGAATGATTAAATCGAGCTGTACAAATTAAAACACCCTTGACATTTTATCTAGCCTCGCCATAGTTTTGTCGCAACACACTCAAGCCCGTGTCGTGACACCGAAGGAAATATACTCCAATGGCAGTTTGGAAGGTATGTCGCAACATCCTCTAGTGCGTGTCGCAACATGGACTGTAGTATACTTCCTGTCGAAACCATTTTTAAGTTTTTTTTTTTAAAAATGGGGATCGACTTTAAAAATGAAAATGGAGTCGCCATCAATCCATTTTTGCTTAGGTGTGATCAATTCACCTTATAAAACATTTTATTTCAAAATATTGATTTTGGCCTACGAAATTCAAGAAAATGGGTTTGGGAGTTGGTTACGTACAAGGAAGGATTAGCACCCACGTAATGCCCAAAATTGGTACCAGATTGATTAGTTATTGTCCTAATGTTGAAAATTTGAAAAGATTTGAAAACATGATTTCTTTAAAAACTTGAACAATTTGAGTTGGAACTTGAGATTCCTTTGTTCTGAAAGAATACAAACATCACATCCAGCATGTTAGGACATGATGTTTTAAACCCTTGTAGCCAACATCATCTCATGATTTACAAAATTCATTACAAGGATATTTTGTTATTTAGTCAAACGGAAAATCGAAACCCAACACGTTAGGGCACTATTTCGTAAATTTCTAAACACAAAACATTGCCTTATTTAAGAAATTTTTTTGGATAAAATGTAGTAATTAAAGGAGATAGATATTTTAAATAAAGATTTAAAAAAAACATTAAATTATTACAAAAGTACAATTTACTAAAGTTACGGTCATATTAACAATTAGCACTAACATAAACAATTAAGTAAAAATGACAAGTAATAATAATAATGTTAAGGTAAACAAAGATAATGGATTCAAATTTTTTTAAAAAATGAACAATCAAAATAAAAAATTTAGAGTAGATAATAGCAATTTTAAAAGAATATATGGAAAAATTAAAAAAATTATTCACAAGATTAAATTCATGTATAAAAATAATAATAATATAATGTAAATAATATACTCAAAACAATTAATGAATATTATAACAATTTTAAAAAAAATAAAAAAAGTATAAAAATGATATGGATAAATAAAAAAATTAAAAAAACACATAAGTCAACCTAACTCCCGCAATATGAGGATTCAAGGAAATTCCTCCAACAAAATCTAACTCGAATGGAAGCAACTAAAAAAGAAACGAAGATGAGTGAAGAACAAGATAAGAACAAGCCACAGAAAATAAGAACGCAAAAGAGAGAGAAATTTGAGTGAATGCTCTCAAGAATTTTATTACTCAAAACTCAAGTGTGTTTTACAATGAAGGGAGAGGCCTCTATTTATAGTTGAGCCTCCCTAAATCCATCGATACAGATCAATTACATCAACGGCTAAGATTAAAAGGTATCTACAAATTAAATCTCTAAGATTACAAAATCATATCTTCTAAGATTGCATACCATATCTTCTAAGATTGCATATCATATCTAAGATTTGCATATCATATCTAAGATTGGATACCATATCTTCTAAGATTGCATATCATATCTAAGATTGCATACCATATCTTCTAGGATTGCATATCATATCTAAGATTTGCATATCATATCTAAGATTGCTTACCATATCTTCTAGGATTGCATATCATATCTAAGATTTGCATATCATATCTAAGATTGCATATCCTTGAAGATTGTGCTCCAATATGCGCCAAGCTTGTAGATGGACCTTCAATCTTTTAATGGGTCATTCTGATTGGGCCAAATGATATATTTTGGACTGGACTTGGACTTTGTTTTATTATTTTTGGTTTATTATTTTTTGTATGGTCTCGGGCTAAATTGGCCTATTACACTTCCTAGGCATTCTTAATGGTGTGTTATGGCATAGAGACTACATATTGCAACAAAACAGGCAAAATCTTAATATTTATGGCATTCTTAATGGTGTGTTATGGGGTCCTACACACTTAACTAGAACGTTAGCCCTCCCTTAGGCCCAAATAGGTGATTGTGTCAAATAGTCGAGTTTTAATATTTATAAAGGATGATCGAACCTGTAGACTAACTATGACAACGATTGAGGCAAGTGCACCTATCGAACAATAGTATCGTTTAGGCAAGATTATTTTATCGTTTAGGCAAGTGCACCTATCGAACAATAGTCCGTGAGACTCTATAACCTATATTAAACCCTCTCTCGAGGCAAATAACGTCTAACCTTAGGTTAATTAGTGGAACTCTCTTTCTCTTATAATAACCCCCTAAGGAAGCAGTAAATCAATCAATGGACTCCCATATTAGGTTTCACCCTAATTCGGTAAAATCTCGTCACCCTATCTCTAGGCGTGCGATCAACTCTGCTTAATTATGCTAGATCAACTCTCAGGCAGGGTCTATTCCTCCCCCACCTAAGCACATCAGATTAAATTAAGTAACATAATTAAGAACAAACTAAATACTTATCATATAATTTAGAAATCAAATAACAAAATCCATCATAGATTTCATCCACTTCAGGTATCTGAAGTGTTTAGTTCACGACAAAATAAGAAAACATCTCAAGAGAAAAGATAAAACAAAACATAAGAAATCCCTAAAGCCCCCTGAAGGAATTGAAGGAGAGATCTTCTGTCTTGAGTAGAACTCTAACTTCTTGAGATGGATCAACTGGCTATCTTCAAGTAATTCCCTGAATAAAAGCTTTGGCAGAAAACTCTACCTAAAACTTCCTCCCTTGTTTTGGCTTCTGCCAAACTCCCCTTTTTAGTGGCTACCTTGGGTGTTTATATAGGCTTTGAGATGCTTTACTTGGCTCCTAAGTATCCTAATTCAAGTAGAATTCATCCTAGGATGTTTAAGTAGACTTAGGAATGTGTTTCTTTGCCTCCAAGCATCTAAATCCGAGTGAAATTACTCTTTCCCACGGCAGGGGCACGGCCATGGTACACGCTCGTGTAAATCATCTTCAGGCCGTGTCTTGATTCTGTCAATTGGGGCACGATCATATAAATTGTGGCATGGCCATGTGAAGTAATTTGATAAGGCACGGCCGTGTGGCTTGAAGTCCAGGCCATGTCGATTTCCTCTTTGGCCCAAATTGGCCCATTTTAAGCCCGTTTCTCATTTTTTTTGTCCTCGGGTTCTTTCCTGAGTATAAACATGAAAAGAAAGGATTAAAAGTACCTTTTATATAAATCAAGGGCTAAATTGTCCAAAAGCATACTAAATATGGGGTTAAAATATGTTACTTTTATGGTTTATCAAATACCCCCACACTTAAGCTTTTGCTTGTCCTCAAGCAAAATTCTCAACTTACAGTTAAAACGAACTTTCCATAATTCATAATTCCTATCGACAATATCTCATCATAATTCATAGATAATTTATACATGGATAATTCAACTCAAAGAGTCCTAAAGGTTCAATCACGATAAGTCCTACCTTTGTAGTACGAAAACATAGGTGTATCCCCTTATCTGGATAATTACCTTTAATTCAAAATCGACAAGGATTGACATCCTCACTAAAGGTTCACTCAAATCATCAAAGTGTTTAAGGTTCACAATTAGGCACTTAACAGTCGAACCTGAAAAGTTAATCCCATAGGCTTGCCTGAAAATCAAATCTCCACCACTATAATATAAGATGATACACAAATCAAAAGGTCTTTAACAGGGTTGTAATGGGGCTTGAGTTAAAAGGTATGGATAAAGGCTGAATTAGAAGGGTTAAAATCGAGATCAATTTTGACAAATCACCTAACTAAAAATAGTGAACTAGAAAATAAATGATTACATCAATTGAAACTTTGAAACTAATAATACTACGAGCTTTTTTTCTTTGATAATTGAAATTTAAATGTACAAGCTCACTAATACTGAATATACTTTGATTTTTCGATTTTCTTTTTTCTTTTTTTTCGAACAAACTACATACTAAAGAAAGAACTTTATCAATCAGAATAAACTAATTTGGCAACTGATCAAATCAATTCTCGATAGAAGGGTAGTCAAAAGAATGGTGATAACAAATTCAAAGGGTTTTCGGGTTAATATTAGCGGGTAAATCAATAAAAAGGGTTGTTAGGATTAAAAAGGGTTCATTAGGGGTTAATTATGTGGGTAGGCTTTTAGTGGTGTGAATGGGTTAAAACCTAGGTGCCTTTATCATCGTAGTATATCAAATCATAGATGTGGTCTCAACATGTATAAATGAGGCAAGTTCTAGAATAACAGTTCAAAGTTGACACACTCATAATCAATAAAGTGAGCATGAAAAAGAATATATGCTCTATAAGGCTCAAAATTTCACAAAAATTATGGGTATTTGACATCAATCCCTATAAATTTCAAACTTCAAGGTAATATTCAGATTCAGTTCAACAACCTAGAAAATTTTTTATTCTTGAAAAAATAGACTTATCATGCTTGATTCTCTAGTATCTTAAAGTTTAAATCATAACTGCACAATTATCAATGAGTTAATCCAAAACATATCAATAAAAATCATAAATCATTATAAATTTCATCCTAATTAGTAATGTGAGAAACTTACTTAGGAACAAGATTAAAATTCAGGATTTGAGAATAATGCAAAAAGTTAGGTACTTTTACCCCCCACACTTAAGTTGTACATTGCCCTCAATGTACAAAGATAGATAAACAATTATGTAATAATAAAATCAAAATAGAAGGGGAGAAGTAACACTTGCTGAATTTTTGGATAAATTCTATGAAAAGAAACCAGATAAGATTGGAGGTAAAAGTGGGGAATCGTCTCGAACCGTTTGAAATTGAATCCTCGAAGTAGCCGGCTTGGTTTTATTGTATCCTAAGCTAAATCTGAATGCCATTGAGAAAAAGGAGAAAATAATAATGGAAGTAAAAATAAAAATAAAAATAAAAATATGAATAAAAGTAAATAATTAAATAGAGATAAGGTCCACGCTCATGTGCCTTGTCGTGGTGTCCACACGGCCATGGCCATAGCCGTGTGCAAGGCCGTGTGGGTATGGAAACCTATGCCTAAATATGAAAAGAAATAAAACCAAACTAATTAGTACGGTTAGTATTCAGGCTGCCTCCCGAAAATCGCTAGTTTAAAGTCTTGAGCTAGACTTACCTGTTGTACGCACAATCATGGTGGTTTGAGGAGGTAGAAATCCTTTCTCATGCGATCAACTCAATTATGGATATAAAGTTTAAGTCGAGTAATGTTTACCTCAAAAGTGTTGAATTTAGGATTGCTTACCTTGACTGTGCCGTATAGGAAGACATTAAGTACCTCAAAAGTGATTTCTTCATTTGCCTTGAGTTCTAAATTGGTGATTCAAGGGTCTTCCTTATTCAACAAAACTTGATCCTCTATTTTGATGTGATTTGTTCTTCCTATCAGCTTGTCTAGGGTTTCCTTCAGTTTCAATTTGTGTGGTTCTGGTTCTTCTTTAAATTGTGTTTTCCACTCTTCTAGTTTGTCAACCCTAAGGCTTCGTTCCTCATAAAATTCTTCTTTATTGGAACGAGGTCTAAGATCTAGCTCAGCTAGGTGATTTCATGATGTTTCCTGTAAAGAAGGTTGAACCAAATGGTTATCAATGGAATTAACGTTTGTACTTTTATTACTCAATGTCCTAGCTGAGTCAAGAGCTTGAAGAGTGATTATCTCGTTGTCTACATGAAGTATGAGTTCTCCTGCATAGATATCAATTTTAGCTCTGGCAATTGCTAAAAAGGGTCTTCCTAAAATTAAGGGGATCATGTTGTCCTCATCCATGTCTAAAACGACAAAGTCTACTGGGAATACGATTTTATCAATTTTGATTAGAACAATTTCTATTATACCCCTAAGAATTCTTATAGTTTTATCAGTTAATTGAATACTCATCCTAGTTTGTCTAGGTTTCCCTAGACCTAGTTGTTTAAACATTTTGTAAGGCATAACATTGATGCTTGCCCCTAAATCCGCTAATGCATTATCAATAGATAAACTACCAATTGAACATGGAATTTTAAAACTCCCTGGTTCTTTTAATTTCCGTGGCAGTTTATTTTGTAGAATTACTGAGCACATTGTGTTTAGCTCCACGTGGTGCTCTTCGTCTAATTTGCATTTGTTGGTCAAGAGCTGTCTTAAAAATTTCCTCGAGTCTGGTATCTGAAAAAAAGCTTCAAGAAGAGGTAAGTTAATATGTAATTTCTTTAAGAGTTTAAGAAACTTACCGAACTGTTCCTCTAAATCATTTCTTTTCATTGTATCGGGATAAGGTATGCGCCGGTTTCACTTTTCTTGTGTTACCTCTACCTTACCTTCGTCTACCTTGGCTTTTTGTATTGGATTAGGTTCATCTAACCCCTTACTGGCATGGGCTGAGATGGCTTGAATTTGCTCCTTCGGTTTAATCTCGGTGTTACTTGGTAGACGTCCTTGCGGTCGCTTCTCACATTAACTTTGCGAGTTGTTCGACTACATTAGTGGCTGCCTTGACTGACTTAGTAAGTTCCCTAAATCGGTTCTTGTTGCTTTTAAGTATTTTCTCAGTTTCTTGGAAATGATTTTCTGTGTTTTCCATGAATTTTGTCAGCATCTCTTCAAGATTCGACTCCTCTTCTTGTTGGTGAGGTGGTTGTTGAAAATCTGGAGGAAGTTCCGATCTTTGGCTATTTTGATCATCCCATGAGAAATTGGGATGGTACTTCCAACCTTCATTATAAGTGTCACTATAAAAATTATTTTGATATCTAGAATAGTTACCTGTATAATGAGCTTGCTCGTTTTCCATGCCATATCCATAGGGTGGGTACTCAGGATTCGCCACGCCTCCTAGATTAAAATCATATTGTATTTCTAGATGTACCTGCGAGGAACTATACCAATCATCAATCTTTTTATTCATCATCTCTAACTGATTAGATAATCTAGTGACCACATCGAGGTTGAAGACACTGGCTGTTTTATTAGGAATTGTCCTCATGACTTGCCATTGATAATTATTCAGTGCCATATTTTCCATGGACTAAAATTTTCTGCCAAAAGCAAAATAGAGGAAAAATTAGCAAAGTAAAAAAATTAATAAAAAAATAAAAAATAATGATAATAAAAAATTTTAATAAAAAAAATTGGCTAAAGTAATAGAAATAGAACTTTCTTAATATTTTAGTGCTCTCCGGCAACGGCGCCAAAAACTTGATCGTGTCAAACAGTCGAGTTTTAATATTTATAAAAGATGATCAAACCTATAGACTAACTATGACAACGATTGAGGCAAGTGCACCTATCGAACAATAGTATAGTTTAGGCAAGATTATTTTATCGAACCCAAAGGAACCTAAAAGTACTACTACTCACTTTCTTTCTATTATTTAGCCTAAAATATGGAGTGATTGGTTTATTAAACTAATAAAAAAACTAAACTAGATGCAAGGATAAAAGAATGAAACTTTGGGAAAAGACTGTGGAAAAACTCAGTTGATTATGACGATACCCTCAGGAAGAATCCACCTATGACTTCTCTTGTTATCTAACTTTTAATTCATATGACTTCTTTACTTACCTTGATCCTTAAGACTCCCTAACCTATATTAAACCCTCTATTGAGGTGAATAACGTCTAACCTTAGGTTAATTAGTGGAACTCTTGTTCTCTTATAATAACCCCCTAAGGAAGCAGTAAATCAATCAATGGACTCCCATATTAGGTTTCACCCTAATCTGGCAAAATCTCGTCACCCTATCTCCAAGCGTATGATCAACTCCGCTTAAATATGCTAGATCTACTCTTAGGCAGGGTCTATTCCTCCTCCACCTAAACACATCAGATTAAATTAAGCAACATAATTAAGAACAAACTAAGTACTTATCATATAATGTAGAAATCAAATAACTAAATCCATCATAGGTTTCATCCCCTTCAGGTATCTGAAGGGTTTAGTTCATGACAAAAGAAGAAAACATCTCAAGAGAAAAGATAAAACAAAACATAGGAAATCCCTAAAACCCCCTAAAGGAATTGAAGGAGAGATCCTCCGTCTTGAGTAGAACTCCAGCTTCTTGAGATGGATCAACTGGCTATCTTCGAGTAATTCCTTAAATAAAAGCTCTGGCAAAAAACCCTGCCTAAAACTTCCTCCCTGTTTGACCTGCCAACTCCCTTTTAGTTGCTACCTTGGGTGTTTATATAGGCTTTGAAATGCTTTACTTGGCTCCTAAGTATCCTAATTCAAGTAGAATTCCTCCTAGGATGTTTAAGTAGACTTAGGAATGTTTTCTCTGCCTCCAAGCATCCAAATCTGAGTGAAATTGCTCTTTCCCGCGGCAGGGGCACGACTATGGTACATGCCCGTGTAAATCATCTTCAGGCCGTGTCTCGATTTTGTCGATTGAGGCATGGCCGTGTAAATCGTGGCATGGCCGTGTGAAGTAATTTGATGAGGCACGATTGTGTGGCTTGAAGTCCAGGCCGTGTCGATTTCCTCTTTGGCCCAAATTGGCCCATTTTAAGCCCGTTTCTCGTTCTTTTCATCCTTGGGTGCTCAGAAATCAAGGGCTAAATCATCCAAAAGCATACTAAATATGGGGTTAAAATATGTTACTTTTACGGTTTATCAATAGGCATAAAAGGTCATAAAACACTTCAAATTTCTCGTTTTATTAATTGAGTACTCTAAATGGAAACTTAACAAAAACATTAATTATTTGCTAGAAAACAAGCTCCTTAAGTATTAAAAAGGACCTAATTTGCCACAACGAATTGTGGCAGATCAAACTCCATACACTTAAGTAATTGCTTGTCCTCAAGAAAACCAAAAAACACGTGCAACAAATAAGCAAACAAATGAAAAATATAAGACGAACCTTAAGCATGTTTCAGAAAAACGTTTAGTTAAAAACATAGAAAGTAGAAAAGCTTGTTAAACGTAAACATATAGCTGATATATAATCAATTCTGAATTTTCAAGCTCAAACAGAAGAATTCATTAATTACAAAGTCAACAAGTAAGAGATCACCAAATATATTGTTCCATCAAAATGAATACATAAGTATAACATTTATATTGGGCAAAGATAAATAATTGGCATCTTTCTTTCTCAATCTAATTTTCCTCAATGAAAAGATTTACCTAAGTCACATAGGGCTTTTCGACTTGTAACATTCTAAGGCTTAAGGTTGGTTCGAGTTTCAAGAATAGGGCACTTCAAAATGGTTCAAGCCCAAAATTAGTTTGGCACATCATATTGTACCCTACACACCACCTAATATACATTTAGGCTCACCTCCTTTTATCTCATTCTCTCACCTTTCTTTTCTCTCTTTTTGTAAAACACAATATGATACTGGTAAATACAGTCAACTTAGGGAGTTTTTGTGCAACACGAATGAAAGTTCCTAATATTTTTTTGGTTTTGACTTCATCACTTTTTTTTTACTCGTTTTCAATTACATGGCTTTTAACCCCCTATGCTTTTATGTCTCTCACTTTGCTTTTAACCCTAACAATGCTTTTGTTCTCTCACTATTTTCATTTAAGCACTTAACTTGCATTAATCCTATACTTACTATATCATATTATTTCTTACGTTTTTACTTTTGATTTTAATTTTAAAACCACCTTGATATATCCACCTTGATACTATGTATGGCCCGATGTTTAAGTTCATGCATTCAATTCAAGGACCAAAAAGGAATATAATTAGATATTATTTATAGTTTCGAGTTTCTTTATAAGTGATAAACCGTAAAACTAACATATTTTAATCCCACATTTAGTATGCTTTTGGATGATTTATCCCTAATTTATGTAAAAAGGTGGTCTTAATCCTTTCTTTTCATGTCTTATACTCAGGAAAGCACCTAAGGATAAAAAGAACGTAAAACGGGCTTAAAATGGACCAAATTGTGCCAACCCAAGAAATTGGCACGGCATGGACTTCAAGCCACACGGCCTCACCCTGATTTACATGGTCGTGCCTCATCGACAAAAGTCCAACACGGTCTGGCCACGACTTACACGAGCTTGTGCCATGGGCGTGCCCCTACCACGGAATGAGCAATTTCACTGGATTTGGATGCTTGAAGCCAAAGAAACATACTCCTAAGTCTACTTAAACACCTTAATAGTAATTCTACTTGAAGGAGGTACTTAGGAGCCAAGTAAAGCATCTAAGGAGCCTTTATAAACAACCCAAGGCAGCCGTTCTAGATAATCAAGTTTTAGGCAGAAGTTTTCTGCCAGAGCTTTTATTCAGGGAATTATTCGAAGATAGCTAGTTGATCCATCTCAAGAAGCCAGAGTTCCACTCAAGACAGAGGATCTCCTCTTCAATTCCTTCAAGGGGATTTAGGGATTTCTTATGTTTTCTTTTATCTTTTCTCTTGAGATGTTTTCTTATTTTGTTATGAACTAAACCCTTCAGATACCTGAAGGGGATGAAACATATGATGGATTTTGTTATTTGATTTCTAAATCATATGATAAGTACTTAGTTTGTTCTTAATTATGTTGCTTAATTTAATCTGATGTGCTTAGTTGGAGGAGGAATAGACCCTGCCTAAGAGTAGATCTAGCATAATTAAGCGGAGTTGATTGCACGCCTAGAGATAGGGTGACGAGATTTTGCCGGATTAGGGTGAAACCTAATATGGGAGTCCATTGATCGATTTACTGCTTCCTTAGGGGGTTATTATAAGAGAATAAGAGTTCCACTAATTAACCTAAGGTTAGACATTATTCGCCTCGAGAGAGGGTTTAATATAGGTCAGGGAGTCTCACGAATCAAGCTAAGTAAAGAAGTCATATGAATTAAAATTTAGATAACAAGAGAAGTCATAGGTGGATTCTTCCTGAGGGTATCGTCGTAATCAACTGAGTTTTTCCACAGTCTTTTCCCAAAGTTTCATTCTTTTGTCTTTACATCTAGTTTAGTTTTTTTTTTCATTAGTTTTAGATTAATAAACCAATCACTCCATATTTTAGGCTAAATAATAGAAAGAAAGTGAGTAGTCGTACTTTTGGTTCCTTTGGGTTCGATAAAATAATCTTGCCTAACTATACTATTGTTCGATAGGTGCACTTGTCTCAATCGTTGTCATAGTTAGTCTACAGGTTCAATCATTCTTTATAAATATTAAAACTCGACTATTTGACACGATCAAGTTTTTGGCGCCGTTGCCGGGGAGCACTAAAATATTAAGAAAGCTTTATTTCTATTACTTTAGCCATTATTTTATTATTTTTTCACAATTTACTTTTATTTTTAGTTTACGTTAAATTTTTATTTACACTAAATTTCTTTCTTTCTTCTCCTAGCAGGTACCTCTACTTTATGACTAGAAGGAACCCGAGAGGACCTTTAGCGTACGAAAGTGACATTGAAGCTACCGCTTGCAGGATTTACAGAGAAACTAGACAAGCTCTAGACTATCAAAGAGAAGAACAACAAGACAAATCCAATCCTACTGAAGGGATGGACGACAACAATCCGCCACCAAATGTGCAAGAACAAAATGCTCCACGTACTATGTATGATTATGTTAAACCTAATTTGACAGGAGCAGAATCTAGTATTGTCAGGCCTACTATAGCTGCTAACAATTTTGAATTAAAGCCTAACACAATACAAATGATTCAACAGTTTGTTCAATTTGATGGTTTGCAGGACGAAGATCCTAATACCCATATAGCTAATTTCTTAAAGTTCTGTGATACATTCAAAATAAATAGCTAACTTCTTCAGTTATTTCCTTTTTCATTAAGGAATAAAGCAAAGTAGTGGTTGAACTCGTTACCACGAGGGTCAATCAACATATGGGATCAAATGATCGAAATTTTTTTTAAAATACTTTTCACCAGCCAAAACAGCCAAATTTAGGAATGACATATCTTCTTTTGTGCAGAATGATGCAGAAACATTATATGATGCATGGGAAAGATATAAGGATCTCCTGAGAAGATGTCCACACCACAGATTACCTTTGTGGCTTCAAGTCCAAACTATTTACAACGGTGTGAATTCTTCAATGAGGCAAATGATTGACTCATTAGCCGGTGGAACTTTGAATAACAAAACTCCTAAAGCGGCTTACGACTTTATTGAAGAGATGTCGTTGAATACCTATCAAAGGCAAATTACAAGGGCCAAACAAACAAAATCAGCCGGAGTTTTTAACCTAGACACAGTAACAATGCTGTCAACACAGGTGGAGATGATGAATAAAAAGCTTGATAATTTATGTTCTTCGCAAGTACATCCAATAATGCAATGCGAAGCGAGTGGGAATGTGGCGAATCCTGAGTACCCACCCTACCAACCAGGAGCAAAACAGGAGCAGACAAACTATATAGGTAACAATTTCAGATCCAATAATAATCCTTATAGTAACACTTATAACGTAGGTTGGAGGAACCACCCAAATTTTTTGTGGGGAGGACAAAGAAATCAAGGAAATCAAAGGCAGCAACCTCCTCCAAATTATTAAAATCAGCCATATCCACAAGAGAAGAAATCAAACCTCGAAGAGATGATGACGAAATTCATGGCAGCCACAGATTCTCGTTTCCAAAAGGCTGAAGCAGCACTTGATGAACAACAAAAATCGATCAAAGGGATTGAGAATCAAGTTAGAGAACTTACTAGGTTAGTGGGACATCTCACAAAGCTGATTTCTGAACGTCAACAAGGACGTCTACCAAGAAACACAGAAATAAACCCAACAGAACAGATCCAAGCCATCACAGCTCAAGAGGGTACAAAGGTAGACGAGGCCACCACGACACAAGAAACCAAGGAAGAAAAAGGTAATGTAACATCCTAGATTAGGGGTTATGCGTTTGTGCATAATTCATGAGTAGTAGGTTTTGGCAGTGTTTGGAAGTGAATTAAGGGTTTTTAAAATCCTAGGATGGAAGAGAAAGCTTTGGACAATTATTGGTTTTTAAGTTAAAAACAAGAAGGGATGTGGAAAAGTGGCAAGGGATGCCACCTAAGGTGCAAGGGTTATGGCATCAAGTGAAGTACTTTGAGGGAAGAGGTTCAAATCCCATTGTGTGCATTTTTGCTTAATCTTATGAAATAACATGTTTACTATGATATGGATGTGTGGTGTGCATTTTTAGAACCTTGGAAATGTATGGAAATGTATGAAAATGTATGGAAATGTAAGGAAATGTATGGAAATGTATGGAAATGTAAGGAAATGTATGGAAATGTATGGAAATGTAAGGAAATGTATGGAAATGTAAGGAAATGTATGGAAATGTAAGGAAATGTTAAGTTTAAAGTGAACATTTTTAGAAACTAGGAAATGTAAGGAAATGATTTAGAAATGTTAAGTTTCAAAAAGAGGAAAGTTAACATTTTGGAAACCTAAGTAAAATAGGAAAGTGAACATTTTGGAAACCTAAGTTAAAAGAGGAAAGTGAATATTTTGGAAACCTAGGAAATGTCAAATTTAAAGAGCCAAACGAAAATTTTTGGAAACTTAGAAATGACCTAGAAATTTTGAGTTTTAAAGTTTAAAAGAGGAAATTAAGGCAAGGTGGCCTTAAGAGAAAAAGTATGTGAAAATTGACACACAAACAGGCTTGGAAAAGTGGCCTGAAGATGCCACTTAGGGCCTCTGGAAATGGCACCACATGCAAGTGTATTTGGGCCAGGGATCGAGTTACTTAGGAAGCAAATAAAAGAAGTTTTATTTTGCTACAAAGAGCAGAGAGGTGGACAGCATGTGGGCTTTTAAAAGAGGAGTTTTATTTCCTTTAGAATTTCGGCTAATTAGGAGATAAATGTTGGATTAATTCTTTTGATAAAGTGATAATTATCACATAGGAAGAGTGGTGGCCAAGTAGGGGACTCTAGCCTAGTAATTTCGGCTATAAAAGGGAAAGAAGGCCATTCATTCATTCATTCACTCTTCCTTTGCCGAATTTCTTAAGCAATTCTCCTCTCTCGTCGAAATTCCTATAGTTTTATTCTTCCTTCTCTTTTCTTTCTAATCCTCCAAAAGCCGAAAGTTGTGAGAACATCATTTAGCCATAGCCGAATCTCTGAATGTTGAAGTGAAGGTGCAATCGATTCCTTCAAATAAGGGTAAGATCCAAGTTTAGTTTCCATTCTTTTATATTTTATACTTATCGAAATTTAGGGACTAATTTCGATTATTAATCTTGGCCGAATCACAGAAGGAGAAGTTCTTTTCCCAAGGTACATCATAAGCCGCGTGTTCCCTAGTTATTCGGTGAATTTTGGGATTTAAGATCCTTAAGGTAAGTGACTATGAATATTCGGCCAAGACTTTATTTTTGTAGTAGATCTATTATTATGTGTTTTAAGCTGAAAACTAACCGATTCAAGGGATCTAGTGAGTAGCTGATTTCAAAGGGGGAAGAATACAAGTTTTCGGGATTTGATTTTTTATTCAATCGGCATTAAGGTAAGTACACAATTCCTACTAGGATTTGGTTTTATGGCCGAATAGGCCTTTGCTAAATATTACCATGTTGGCTGAATGTAGGCATTAAAAATCTAAGGTAGTAGATCGGATTTCGGGATTTCAAGTGAAATTGTTAAGCGAATCAGGTGTACACACTACTCTAAGTTTTAATATGTTCATGGCTATGTTATAAATTAAATGTGTTAATATGAAAGTGTAAGGACATGGCTAAGGTACCGTGTGTACCCCACACTAATCTTAATAGATTTATAGCTTAAACTTAATATATGTGTTAATATGAAAGTGTAAGAATGTGGCTAAAGTACCATGTTATGGTACAAAGTACTGTGTACATTTTCCTACTCCTACTAGGATTACTGAAATATGTTATACTTAACATGTGAAAAGTGACATGAATGTGAATTTAAATATGATATGCATGATATGAATAATATGGGGCATTCGGGTTATCTGAGAAAGGGGAAGTGAATGTGATGACTTCGGTCTCACTATCTGAATGTGGTGACTTCGGTCACATTATCTGAATGTGGGGACTTTGGTCATATTATCTGAATGTGGTAACTTCATTTACATTATCTGAATGTGGTGTCTCATGACACAATTATCTGGTGGCTATGCCACGAATTTTATATGGGCGATGAGCACGTCGACTGCAGTGACTGCCTTCGATGGTGTGTAGCGGATGGAGGGTTGACTTAGTAGTCCCCACGGTGTGCAGGTTGGGACGGGGATGTGTAGCGGATGGCATCTAGGTTTGGGGTTGGGTTGCATCATTATCTTGAATTATTATATGAACATGATTTGTATGGTATGCCTAATTCTATTAAATTTTGGTGTTGGTTACACATTGAGTCTGTTGACTCACCCCGTTGTGGGAACATGTTTGGTGAAGAACGTTGATGGACCGGACGATGTAACTTGTGGTGGCCATGCTCAATGAAAGTTTTATTCAATTTGGACTTTTATTTTATTTAAGTACTCTACAATTTTATTTTGGGTTTTATTTTATGTAATAAGGCCATAGTGATGATTTTATTGATGTTTTAATTACTATGTTACGTATTTATGTTATTTAAAGATTAAGTCAATTTAATTTAAAATAAACTTTAAATATTTTATCACCTAAAATAAATGGGGTTTTCAATATAAAAATAAACTTGTTTTCAACTCGAGCCCAACCCACAAACAAACTATCTTCTAGACACACAGTTTTCAAAGTGTTTGAAAGAATTTTGAACCGGGTTACATTGAGGAACATACCAGACCCAGTCCAGGCTCGTGGGTCGGGTGTGGGGTGTTTCAATTTGGTATCAGAGCCCAGTTTTAAACTCTCGGCCTTGGGTTTAAGGGCCAAAACGTTTTCAAAGTTAGGCCAAAAAGAATTTTTGCGAATTAAGCAGGTTTTTTTGGCATGGCCCACTTAGTCTCCGACCCAAAGTCCACCAGGTAAGTACTTTTGACTTCTGAAGTGATTTTAATATGTGAAATGTATGGGCTTTTATGGCAACGTAGATTAGTGAACTAGGATCTGTTGAACCCTAGGACTAGGTACCCCAACAAAAACATAAGACTTAAATGACTAACTAAACAAACCTGTGGATAAGTCGCTGAGTTAAGGTGCGGTAACCATGGTGCGCATGTCTAGGATTGGTTTTGGTGGGCGCTTGGTATTTAATCAGTCCTAGTGACTCACCTCCTACCCACTCAAATCCTACCTGGTGTGTAGCCTCGGTTCACCCTAACCAAGAGGACTTGTTCACGGGCTAAACCCCTATCTAAAACCCGGAAGGGACTAGCCATATTTTTATGGAAACCTTAGTTTTAAAATTTCTAAATTACCCTCTTGATTTGAAAAGATTATTTTTATAAATTTATCTGAAATATTTCTGATTTACCAATTTACTAAAATACCCCTAGTGGTAAAATTACAAAAAAATGCCCTTGGATTATGGAATTTCAAAATACCCACAGTTCTTATCAAAATTTCACTACTTTGCTTAAAGGAACCCTAAATTTACAAAATATCAAAATACCTTGATTATGGGAAGAAAAAAAAATATTTACGAAATTACCCTTACCATGCAAATTACTGAAATACCCCCGAGTTACAAAATTACCAGAATGACCCCGATCTTCAAAAATTTCTGCAACAACACTGATTTGGAAAATAAATTCTCAGAAACAACCTTCAAGTTTTGTAAATTCCAAAATATCCTTGATTTATTAAGATTTATAAATTTACCCTGGTTTATTATTAAAATACCCCTGTAATCTCAAAATTTCTAAAATACCCCCGGGATTTCAAAAATTACCAAAATACCCTTATTGACAAAATCACTAAGGAGCCTTATTTTGACAAATTACGAAAATACCCCTGTAGGATAAATTACGAAAATACCCGGGTAGTGGAAAAACAACAACAATGAAAACTACAACATTTCTCGAATGAACGAAAGTTCATAATTGATTGATGGATGTATGAATGTAAAGACTGTGCATGTATGAATACGAAAGAACCACTTCTAAAAATTCTTTCCATAAAACTTCTTCGCAGCTAATCGGTGAAACAAAATTTTTAATACATAAAACTTCTTAATCAGATTAAATCGCGACGTTAGAAATGAGTTCTAAGGGACGTGAACTTAGAGATTGTGCCTAGAAAGTATGATGGTTCTATTAAGATCATAGTGCGCAGCGTAAGCATAAGTGCGGTGGGAAGGATTGTACGACTGTTAGTAAGTAATTTCGAGGATGAAATTATTTTTAAGGAGGGTAGAACTGTAACATCCTAGATTAGGGGTTATGCGTTTGTGCATAATTCATGAGTAGTAGGTTTTGGCAGTGTTTGGAAGTGAATTAAGGGTTTTTAAAATCCTAGGATGGAAGAGAAAGCTTTGGACAATTATTGGTTTTTAAGTTAAAAACAAGAAGTGATGTGGAAAAGTGGCAAGGGACGCCACCTAAGGTGCAAGGGTTATGGCATCAAGTGAAGTACTTTGAGGGAAGAGGTTCGAATCCCATTGTGTGCATTTTTGCTTAATCTTATGAAATAGCATGTAGCATGTTTACTATGATATGGATGTGTGGTGTGCATTTTTAGAACCTTGGAAATGTAAGGAAATGTATGGAAATGTATGGAAATGTAAGGAAATGTATGGAAATGTATGGAAATGTATGGAAATGTAAGGAAATGTATGGAAATGTAAGGAAATGTATGGAAATGTAAGGAAATGTATGGAAATGTAAGGAAATGTTAAGTTCAAAGTGAACATTTTGGAAACTAGGAAATGTAAGGAAATGATTTAGAAATGTTAAGTTTCAAAAAGAGGAAAGTTAACATTTTGGAAACCTAAGTAAAATAGGAAAGTGAACATTTTGGAGACCTAAGTTAAAAGAGGAAAGTGAACATTTTGGAAACCTAGGAAATGTCAAGTTTAAAGAGCCAAACAAAAATTTTTGGAAACTTAGAAATGACCTAGAAATGTCGAGTTTTAAAGTTTAAAAGAGGAAATTAAGGCAAGGTGGCCTTAAGAGAAAAAGTATGTGAAAATTGACACACAAACAAGCTTGGAAAAGTGGCCTGAAGATGCCACTTAGGGCCTCTGGAAATGGCACCACATGCAAGTGTATTTGGGCCAGGGATCGAGTCACTTAGGAAGCAAATAAAAGAAGTTTTATTTTGCTATAAAAAGCAGAGAGGTGGACGGCATGTGGGCTCTTAAAAGAGGAGTTTTATTTCCTTTAAAATTTCGGCTAATTAGGAGATAATTGTTGGATTAATTCTTTCGATAAAGTGATAATTATCACATAGGAAGAGTGGTGGCCAAGTACGGGACTCTAGCCTAGTAATTTCGGCTATAAAAGGGAAAGAAGGCCATTCATTCATTCATTCACTCTTCCGTTGCCAAATTTCTTAAGCAGATTCTCCTCTCTCTGTCGAAATTCCTACAGTTTTATTCTTCATTCTCTTTTCTTTCTAATCCTTCCAAAAGCTGAAAGTTGTGAGAGCGTCATTTAGCCATAGCCGAATCTCTGAAGGTTGAAGTGAAGGTGCAATCGATTCCTTCAAATAAGGGTAAGATCCAAGTTTAGTTTCCATTCTTTTATATTTTAGACTTATCAAAATTTAGGGACTAATTTCGATTATTAATCTTGGCCGAATCATGGAAGGAGAATTTCTTTTCCTGAAGGTACACCATAGGCCACGTGTTCCCTAGTTATTCGATGAATTTCGGGATTTAAGATCCTTAAGGTAAGTGACTATGAATATTCAGCCAAGACCCTATTTTTGTAGTAGATCTATTATTATGTGTTTTAAGCTGAAAACTAACCGATTCAAGGGATCTAGTGAGTAGCCAATTTCAAAGGGGGAATAATACAAGTTTCCAGGATTTGATTTTTTATTCAATCGGCATTAAGGTAAGTACACAAATCCTACTAGGATTTGGTTTTATGGCCGAATAGGCCTTTGCTAAATATTACCATGTTGGCTGAATGTAGGCATTAAAAATCTAAGGTAGTAGATCGGATTTCGGGATTTCAAGTGAAATTGTTAAGCGAATCAGGTGTGTACCCTACTCTAAGTTTTAATATGTCCATGGCTATGTTTTAAATTAAATGTGTTAAAATGAAAGTGTAAGAACATGGCTAAGGTACCGTGTGTACCCCACACTAATCTTAATAGATTTATGGCTTAAACTTAATATATGTGTTAATATGAAAGTGTAAGAATGTGGCTAAAGTACCATGTTATGGTACAAAGTACTCAGGTACGTTTTCCTACTCCTACTAGGATTACGAAATATGTTATACTTAACATGTGAAAAGTGACATGAATGTGAATTTAAGTATGATATGCATGATATGAATAATATGGGGCATTTGGGTTATTTGAGAAAGGGAAGTGAATGTGATGACTTGGTCTCACTATCCGAATGTGGTGACTTGGTCACATTATCTGAATGTGGTGACTTCGGTCACATTATCTGAATGTGGTAACTTCGGTTACATTGTCTGAATGTGGTGTCTCATGACACAATTATCTGGCGGCTATGCCACGAATTTTATATGGGCGATGAGCACGTCAATGCAATGCCATCGCCTTCGATGGTGTGTAGCGGATGGAGGTTGACTTAGTAGTCCCCACGGTTATGCGAGTTGGTACGGGGATGTGTAGCGGATGGCATCTAGGTTTGGGTTTGGGTTGCATCATTATCTTGAATTATTATATGAACATGATTTGTATGGTATGCCTAATTCTATTAAATTTTGGTGTTGGTTATACATTGAGTCTGTTGACTCACCCCGTTGTGGGAACATGTTTCAGGTGAAGAACAGTGATGGATCGGGACGGCAGAACTTGTGGTGGCCATGCTCAACTGAAAGTTTTATTCAATTTGGACTTTTTATTTTATTTAAATACTCTACAATTTTATTTTGGGTTTTATTTTATGTAATAAGGCCATAGTGATAATTTTATTGGTGTTTTAATTACTATGTTCCGTATTTATGTTATTTAAAGATTAAGTCAATTTAATTTAAAATAAACTTTAAATATTTTGTCACCTGAAATAAATGGGTTTTTCAATATAAAAATAAACTTTTTTTCAACTCGAGCCCAACCCACAAACAAAATATGTTCAAAACACACAGTTTTCAAAGTGTTCAAAAGAATTTTGAATCGGGTTACATTGAGGAACATACCAGACCCAGTCCAGGCTCGTGGGCCAGGTGTGGGGTGTTTCAGGTAAAATAGAGGTAGCACACAAAAAGCCAAAACTAATAATCAAAGAATACAAACCTCGCATACCTTATCCTGAAGCATTGAAATGAGATGATTCAGAGGAATAGTTCTGTAAGTTTCTTAAACTTTTAAAGAAATTACATATTAACTTACCCCTTCTTGAAGCTCTTTTCCAGATGCCAGACTCGAGGAAATTTTTAAGACAACTCTTGACAAACAAACATAAAATAGGCGAAGACCACCACATGGAACTAAACGCAACATGCTCGGCAATGTTACAGAATAGACTACCACTGTAACACCCCTAACCCATATCCGCTGCCGAATTAGGGTTACGGGGCATTACTAGTTATATCACAACTTTTAATCAATCACTTAAGTCATATAAAGCATAATCAGTTCTTAACTATGTACTAGTCATGGCATTTAAATAAACATATATGAAATCACATGTACATTTCTCATACCAATATCAAATAAAACCAACATTCAATTGATCCAATGCACACTTAAATTTGTTAACATGCGCATAATTGAGCCACAAATATTTATACAACTTATTCATTACTATTGCATGCACCAACCGTACCTAATTTGCAAATCATTCAAACATATACAAATTTTTCCAAATGCAACCTCTTTTGTCTAGATATGCATAATAAGATCAACTTCAAAAATGCTAATTTAGTAAATGTAATGCATGACATAATAGACTCAAAAATCAATCTATCTACCATCACATGCATACACATATTACCAATTTGAACTTTTATAATATTCAAGCATATGACCGAATGCCATCAAGAACATATTCCCCTCATTTGGCTATCTCATAACTAATTCACATACAATGAATTTGATACATATGCACCTATGACTTTCATAACCAAATTTACCATTCATCATATCACATCCCATTTTAAATCACACATAATCCATATTTAAAATTCAATTCCCAAACAAATCATTTACAAAGTTGAATAAGCTTAACATTTTCTCTACTTTAAAACAACCTAAACCAACCGTTTCAAGAATACAACTATGAAACATACTTTACAACATTTCAAATCATGACCTAATACATATAAAGATTAACCTAAATGCCAAAACACATGACTAATTTAATTCATACCTTAGCATTATAAACAAGCAATTATATAAAATGCATAATACACAAACTTAACTAAAAGAAACAGGCCATAGTCGAATCATTGAAACCAAACACACCATTCACATAATCAAGAACAAATAAAATCGAACTTAAACAAAATGATCAACCCATTTTTGCATGGCCATTATATATATATGAAAAAAACATCATTCAAACATTTAGCTAGCCTATACATGCCTTTGATTCAAAAACTAGCTTGAAAGTACCAAAAAGAGATGATAGTGCGGTTGACTTCACCAATGATCCTCTGAGCCCGTAGCTTGACCAAAATCTATAAAACAGAACATTGTACATGAACGGAGTAAGCTTACTAGCTTAGTAAGTCTTAAGCAACCACATTATAACATTTAATTATCCAAGCATTTTAAACAATCAATTCGTAACATTAAATATATATGACTTAACTTATAAATTCACCATAGCCGAATATCCAACCTCATTTAACCTATCAATTTTCATTTCTTTACCAAGGTACATCATTTACAATATATATATATATATATAGAAGACACATAAACATTTATATCAATACATTTATATGAATATCTTAAACCACTTTATGCTTTCATATAACCAATTTACTCATGGAATAATTCATATATAATTTCCATCTACCAATTGCATATCACATTTCTTTCATCATTACATTTACTCATTAGCATCACATATATGTATGTATAACACATGAATATGAATAGCACATACCTTGCGGCTAGATTAACAAACTCATTTTCAAATGCTTAGGCTTACTTGATCCATTTCATGACTTTATTAGTTCATATTCATAGCTTGGAATTTCAACTCACCCGTATAGAACCTGCTAGGCATTAGCCTGAATCTCACACATCGGCACTAGGCCTGCTAAACTCAAGGACCAAAGTTTGAACACCGGCATTTAGCCTGCTAGGCAATAGGCCCAAAATAATTCACCGGCACGAGGCCTGCTAGGCATAAAGCCCGATATAGATCACCGGCACTAGGCCTGCTAGGCTCGAAGCCCGATATAGATCACCGGCACAAGGCCTACTAGGCTCGAAGACCGAATATCAACATAATTAACCATTTCATACACATTACCCAATACCAAAATCATCAACAACACATATATTTCATATATCAAAATCGAACATGCTTAATCATATTACATTAAACAAAATAACTTCAATCCAATAAATATACCATCACATTCGGCAATCTCATATATTCATGCTTAAAATTTTCAAGCTTTAACGTTTATTAGATTCATAAATAATTCTTTGACATGTACTTGCTTAAAGACTTACCTCGACTATCGACTGACAACGTAGACCGGCTATTCGATAACCTTCGCCTTTCCCCGATCCAAATCCGTTTTTCTTTGTTCTTGATCTAAACACATTAAAATTTAGCTCATTCAAGCACATTTCATCTCAATTTAGTCCCAAAACACATAGATAGGCAATTTACCATTTTACCCCTAATATTTCACACTTTTATAATTTAGCCCTATTTGCACAAAACATAAATTAAGCAAAATTTCACAACACACTAGCTAAGCTGAATCTTCAATATGCTCATATAAGTCCCTACATTTCATTTATTTTTCATTTTAACCCCTCAAACATTCACTTTCTCAATTTAGCCCTATTTAGCTAATTCATCAAAATTTCAAGAACAAAGTATGTTCATCAACTACTTATCTATTATTTAACATCATATAACATCTCAAAAATCAACATAGCATCAATGGAATTATACACAAACATCATCAATTCATGAAATTGAGACATGGGTTTTAAAGCTTTCAAAGCAACGATTACAAAAACGTAGAAATTATCGAATACCGATCAAAAACTCACCTTGAATCAAGTTGAAGAGTAGTCGGACCTTAAAACCTTTTTCTTTTCTTTTTCTTTTCCTTTACATTCAGCAAGAACAAGATGAACACAAATGGCTGTCATTTTTTTTTATGTTTTATAATAACATATATTATGTTTTGCTAAATTACTTAATTAGCCTTTTAATAAAAATAAATCTAACATATTAACTAAGGGCATTTGTGACCTTAGCCACCCACTACCCTTAAAAATGGGCAATTTTCCCTCTAAGGCTTTCATATTAAAAAGCCACTATCAAATAGGCACTTTTCACTATAGTTTGCAACTCTTACATTTTACGCGATTAAATCCTTTTTCTAAATTAAACACACAAACGATTAAATTTTTCTACGAAATTTTCACACACATTAGTTCACTTATAATAAGCACCAAAAATAATATTTAAAAATTTTTTGGACTCGAATTTGTGGTCTCAAAACCACCGTTCTAATTAGGGTCAAATTCGAACTATTACAACTCTCCCCCTTAGGGATTTTCTTCCCAAAAATCTTACCGTTAAACAAAGTCGGATAATGTTGCCTCATTGAATCCTCAGGCTCCCACGTAGCCTCTTCTACTCCGTGTCGATTCCATAGTACTTTCACCAACGAAATTTTCTTCTTTCTCAACTCTTTCATTTCCTGAGCTAAAATTTAGATCGGTTTCTCCTCATGCGTCATATCGGATCAGATTTCAATTTCGGATGGAGGAATCACATGTGATGGGTCTGACTGAGATCTACTGAGCATCAAAACATGGAACACATTGTGTATCTTTTTTAATTCAAATGGAAACTTCAGTCTATAAGCAATAGGCCCGATACGTTTGATAATCTCATACGGTCCGATGAATCTCAGACTTAACTTGCCTTTTCGACCAAATCGAAGTACTTTCTTCCACGGTGAAACTTTCAAAAATACCCGATCTCCAACTTGAAACTCAATGTATTTACGTTTCAAATTAAGATAGGACTTTTGACGATCCGAGGCAGCTTTCAAACTATCTCTGATTATAGCCACTTTCTATTCAGTCTCTTTAATCAAATCAACCCCGTGTATCTTGTTTTCACTGAGCTCAGTCAAATACAACGGTGTACGACACTTGCGGCCATAAAGAGCCTCGTATGGTGCCATTTTGATACTAGATTGAAAACTGTTATTATAAGCAAATTCAATCAAAGGTAAGTATCTTTCCCACGTACCTTCAAACTCAAGGACGCAACATCTCAACAGGTCCTCAAGTATCAGAATGGGTCGTTTAGACTGACTGTCCGTCTGTGGATGAAAAGTTGTGCTAAAGTGTAGTTTGGTACCTAAAGCATCTTGCAATTTCTTCCAAAACCGCGACATGAATCTCGGGTCTCTGTCCGAAATAATGGAAATCGGCACACCATATAATCTCACAATTTGAGATATATATAACTCAGCAAGTTTATCGAGTGAATAGTTCATACGAACTGGAACAAAGTGAGCTGATTTGGTCAGTCTATCCACTATAACCCAGACTGCATCTTTCTTGCTCGGTGTCGTAGGCAAACCGGATGCATAATCCATAGTGATTCTATTCCATTTCCATTTAGGTATCATGATCGGCTGAAGTAACCCAGAAGGCACTTGATGCTTGGCTTTTACTTGCTGACAAGTTAAACACTTTGAAACAAATTCAGATATATCCCGTTTCATGCCAAGCCACCAATAGAACTGTTTCAAATCATTATACATTTTGTGCTACCTGGATGTACCGACAATCGACTATTATGAGCCTCATTCAAAATCGTCCGAATCAAATCTACATTGCTCAGAACACATATTCGGTCCTTGAAGTTCAAATAATCATTTTCATCAATTCAAAACTCTGACTCTGCATCATTCCAATAGTGAACTCATCTAGCAATCATATCTTTATCAATTTTTTGTGCATCATAAATTTGCTGAATAAACAACGGTCTTGCCTTCAACTCAGCTATGATCGAACCATCACTAGACATAACCATATGTGCGTTCAACTCACGAAGAGAAAACAATGATTTTTGACTTAAGGCATCCACAACAACATTGGCTTTCCCCGGATGGTAATCAATCACCAATTCATAATCTTTCAACACCTATAACCATCTGCGTTGTCTTAGGTTCAGGTCTTTCTGAGTCATCAAATACTTCAGACTTTTATGATCCAAATTAACATGACATTTCTCACCGAATAAGTAATGACGCCAAATTTTCAAAGCGAAAATAATGGCTGCTAATTTCAGATCATGAGTCGGGTAATTTCTTTCATGAGGCTTCAATTGTCTCGAAGCATAGGCTATAACTTTGCCTTCCTGCATCAAAACACAACCCAAACCATTCAAAGAAGCATCACTATACACAACAAATTCTTTGCCCGATTCAGGCTGAACTAATACTAAAGCCTCGGTCAAAAGAGCTTTCAACCGATCGAAACTTTGCTGACTTTTTTTCATCCATTCATACTTGATATCTTTCTGTAGTAGCTTTGTCAAAGGTGTGGCTATCATAGAAAAACCTTTCACGAATCGTCTGTAGTAACTAGCAAGTCCCAGAAAGCTTCAAATTTCAGAAACATTCTTTGGTGGCTTCCAATCAAGTATAGCTGATATTTTACTTGGATCAACCCGAATGTTTGATGCTGAAATAACATGACCCAGAAAGTTGACTTCATTCATCCAGAACTCACACTTACTAAACTTTGCATAAAATTGTTGATCTCGCAAAGTTTGTAGCACTAATCTCAAATGCTCGGCATGTTCAATTTCATCTCTGGAGTAGATCAGGATATCATCAATAAACACCACCACAAACCGATCCAAATACTGTTTGAAAATTTGATTCATCAAATCTATAAAAATAGCAGGTGCATTAGTAAGTCCAAAAGGCATAACCAGGAACTCAAAATGTCCGTACCTCATTCGAAATGCGGTCTTTGGCACATCGAAATCTCTGACTCGCAACTGATAATAACCCAACCTCAGATCTATCTTCGAAAACACTGAAGCCCCTTTCAAGTGATCAAACAAGTCATCAATTCGAGGCAAAGGGTATTTATTCTTTATTGTCACTTTATTTAGTTGCCGATAATCAATACACATTCGCATAGTCCCATCTTTCATTTTCAAAAATAAAACTGGTGCACCCCAATGAGAGAAACTCGATCGTGCAAAGCCCCTATCTGTAACACCCCAAACCCGGCCCATGAGTTACGACCGAATCCGGTATGTCACAGGGTGAAGTAAAACCAAGTCTTAGTTAAATTTATGAAAAATTGGCATTTTGGAAGATAACTTTTTCTATTATTGCATCGGCTTTTGAAAACAGGATGTTTGGTTTAATAAAACTCCAATTTAACCTAAACATTTAAGCTGTCGAAGTAACAAGTTCGTTATAAACAGTAAATAATAAAATAAAACGAAATACAATTTTGAAGGGCCTTATTACATAATGGAAATCCAAAATTTGAATGACTTAAAGAAATGCCGAAAAGTAAAGGAAAGAAAATGAAAACATGGCCTCCACGAGTCCACCTCGGCTCTTGCATCCACGAGCTACTGCTCACCTGAAAGGTTAAGGACAAAGGGGTGAGTCACCAAGACTCAGTGTGTAAAACCTCCCACATTAAATATACTACAACTAACCCACAATCACACATTGGGCCTGAGCCCACATATCAGCAACAACATATGAATGCATTAAGCCCAATCCAAACCTAGTGTTTCCATCCACTACACACCAACCCGTACCAACCAATCATGTAACATCCTAAAAAGGGCCTATGCATTTTCAGTTTAATTGTACGAAATGACATGTCTTATGTGTTATGAATGTATTTTGAATATTTTGGAAACACAGGAATGTATGGAAATGTCAAGTTAAAATAGGAAAGTGAACATTTTGGAAACTTGGAAATGTCAAGTTAAAATAGGAAAGTGAACATTTTGGAAACTTGGAAATGTCAAGTTAAATTAGGAAAGTGAACATTATTGGAAACCTGGAAATGAAAGGAAATGATTTAGAAATGTTAAGTAAAAGAGGAAACTAAAACAAGGTAGCCTTAAGAAAATTAATAGGAGGAATTTGACACACAAACAGGCTTGGAAAAGTGGCCTGAAGATATCACTTGAGGCCCAGGTAGGTGACACCACATACAAGGGTATTGGGCCTAGGTTCGAGTCACTTGGGGAGTAAATAAAGGAGTTTTATTTTTACTACAAAGAGCAGGGAAGTGGACGGCACTAAGGAACCCAAGGGCAGAGTTTTATTCTCTTTAAATTTCATCTAAATAGGAGATAAATAATAGATTTATTTATCATTATTTCTAGGAGATAATTGTTGGATTAATTATTTTAATAAAGTGATAATTCAAAGGATAAAGTTATCAAAATAAAGTTATCAAAATAGAAGAGTGGTGGCCAAGTAAGGGATTCTGAGTAGTAATTTCGTCTAAGAGGGAAAAAAATAGGGCTACTCATCAATTTTTTTCCTCCTCTTCTCTCTGTCGAATTTCTTAGTGCTCTCCTCTCCTCTCTTCTCTTTCATTTGTTAAGCCGAATCTATAGTCCACCATTGCCAAAATTCTCAAGTCTTCTTTTTTTTATTTTTTGTGGAAATCGAATACCCCAAGAGAACCCCTAGCCGACTTCTCCATTAAATCCCAAAAGCCGAAACCTTATCATCTAGTCATCAAGGCCGATTCTTTAAGGGCTTTTAACAAAGGTGCTACCGATTTCTTAAAAGGTAAGATCCAAAATTGGTTTCAATTCTATTATATTTTAAACCTATCAAAATTTAGGGACTAATCTCTATTATTGATTTTGGCCGAATTATGGAAGGGTGTATTCGGGATTTAAGAATTATCAACTACAAGAAGGTATCTTTCGGGATTTCAAGGATCTAAGGTAAGACATATGTATATTCGACCAAAGGCCATGTTTTATGTTTTAATGTTAGAATTAAATCTAACATATGGTTATAGGAATTTCGACAGCATTAAGGAAGCAAGGATCCAATTCAGGATTTAAGATTTGGAAGGTAAACACCTATGTATATTCGACTAAAGCCTAGATTAGTATTTAGATCTGTTCTTTAAATATTCAAAAGCTGAAAACTAACCAAGTTAATTGATTCTATGTCTGGCCGAATACAAGGAGGAATAAAGCAAAAATTTTGGGATTGGTTGGTGTCCCAATCGACAACAAGGTAGGTTTTAAGAATACAAATCCTACTAGGATTTGGTTTTATAGCCGAATAGGCTTTATGCTAATATATTAGGGTTGGTCGAATGTAGGAATTGAGATCTAAGACAATGAGATCGATTTGAGATTTCGGTGAATCACTAAGCAAATCAGGTGTGTACCCCACACTATCTTTTAATAAGAATTATGGCTAAATTTAATATGAGCATGTTTATAAGAATGTGAATATGGGTAAGGTACCATGTTATGGTACAAAGTACTCAGGTACGTTTCCTTCTCCTACTAGGATTATGAATATATTTTATATGTAACATGTGAAAAAGTGATAAGAATGTGAATTAAGGCATGATGTGCATGATATGTAAGATATGGGGCATATGGGTTATATTAAAGGGGAAGTGAATGTGGTGACCTAAGACCACGATGTGGTGACCTAAGACCACGATAACTGAATGTGGTGACCTAAGACCACGATATCTGAATGTGGTGACCTAAGACCACGATATTTGAATGTGGTGACCTAAGACCACGAATTTTATAAGGGTGATGAGCACGTCGACTGCAGCGACTGCCTTCGATGGTGTGTAGCGGATGGAGGGTTGACTTAGTAGTCCCCACGGTGTGCAGGATGGTACAGGTGGTGTGTAGCGGATGACATATAGGTTTGGGTTCGGGTTGCATCATATTGTTTAAATGCGTTATGAACATGTATGACATTGTATGCACGAAATATTAAATTTTAGTGTTGGTTACACATTGAGTCATTGACTCACCCGTTGTGGGAATACTTTTCAAGTGACGACCGGTGATGGACCAAATAGCGAGATGATTAGTGGAAGCCATGTGAAGTTGATTTCTTTTATTTGGACTATTTTATTTTAAGTATTTTGAATTTTAAATTTTGGAATTATTTGATGTAATAAGGCCTTAGTAGAATTATTTTATTTTGTTTTTATTTGTTAACCTTACAAACCTTTATTATTAAAAGATTAAGTAATCAATTTTTTTTTAAAAAAACAAAGCCCCAAACGTTTTGTCACTTAAAGTAAAGGATTTTAATAATGAAGTAAACTTGTTTTCAACTCAAGCCCAACCCAAAACGATCTTTCTTTCGGAACACACAAGTTTTCCTAAGTAACAAAAGAATTTGAAACGGTTTACACCGGGGAACATACCAGATCTGGTCAAGGCTTGTGGGTCAGGTTCGGGGTGTTTCAATTTGGTATCAGGGCCCAATTTTAAACTCTCAGCCTTGTGTTTAAGGCCCAAAACGTTTTCCAAAGTAAGCCCAAAAGGAATTTTACAAATTAAGCTGGTTTTTCTGGCATGGCCCACTAAGTCTCCGACCCGAAGCCCACCAGGTAAGTACTTCTATCCATTGTGTGATTTATAAGAAGGGTAGAAATGGAATGGAACATAGAATAGAGATTAAGTACTTGAACCCTAGGACTAGTATACCCCAACAAAAACATAAGACTTAAATGCCTAACTAAACAAACCTGTGATTGAGTCGCCGAGTTAGGGTGTGGCAACCATGGTACGCATGTCTAGGATTGGTTTCAGTGGGAGCTTGGTATTTAAGCAGTCCTAGTGACTCACCTCCTACCCACTCAAATCCCACCTGGTGCGTAGCCTCGGTTCACCCTAACCAAGAGGACTTATACACGGGCTAAACCCCTAACTAAAACCCGAAAGGGACTAGCCGTATTTTATGGAAAACCTAGTTTTAAAATTTCTAAATTACCCTCTTGATTTAAAAAGACTATTTTTTTCTCTGAAAATATTTTTGAATTATAAAAATTACAAAAAAATACCCCTAGTGGTAAAATTACAAAAATGCCATTGGTTTATGAGATTTCCAAGTACCCACAATTTTTATCAAAATCTCATTACTTTATAAAATGTTTAAAAACCCTAATTTGCAAAATGAATAAATACCCTAATTTTAGAAAAAAATTATTACGAAATTACCCCTACCTCAAATTATCGAAATACCCCAAGTTACAAAATTACGAATCGACCACGATTTTTCAAATTTTGGAGCAAAGACCAATTTGGAAAACAAATTCTCAAAAAGAACCCTCAAGTTTTGCAAATTTTGAAATACCCTTGATTTATTAAGATTTACAAATTTACCCTGGTTTATTACTAAAATACCCCTGTAATTTCAAAATTTCCAAAATACCCCGGATTTTAAAATTACCAAAATACCCTTATTAACAAAATCATCAAGGAACCTTATTTTGACAAATTACGAAAATACCCTTGTAGGGCAAATTATGAAAATACCTATAGGTAGTGGAAAAACAACAACAATGAAAACTACAACATTTCTCTGAATGAACGAGAGTTCATAATTGATTGATGGATGTATGAATATAAAGACTGTGTGCATGTATGAATACGAAAGAACCACTCCTAAAACTCTTTTCATAAAACTTCTTCGTTGATAATCAGTGGAATAAGGGCTAATTCATAAAACTTTCTTAAATCAGATTAAAGCGCATCGTTAGATATGAGTTCTAGAGGACGCGGTCGTCATGGACGCGGTAGAGGAAGAATGGTTGTGTCAGAACCCATTAGATCGGGTCAAGGGTCTGACAATGAGTTACCACCGCCACCACCACCCCCAGCTGTTGGTGTCGAGCGGCAGCTCGAGACGGGGATGATGTTTGTATCACGAGCTATGCTACGAGTTACGGAAATGGTGGCTGGGCGGGGGAAATATGGGAGCTCGAAGTCCAGACTGAACGACTCGAGCCAACTGAGTGAAGTGTTTAGTGGAGTATCTGGTGTGGCTCCTAGTCAAATTGAATCTTGGTTGGAAGTGATGGCGCATTATGGATGAGCTCGATCTAACCCCTGAGGAGAAGTTAAAAGGAATGGTGGCGCTGCTACGTGATGAAGCGTACCGATGGTGGTTAACAGTTCGGGATGGTGCCACAGTGGAGGAACTCACATGGGAGTATGCTAAGGCAGCATACCAGAAGAAGTATGTGGGCACTTATTATATTGATGCCCAGAGAAAGGCGTTTTTGGGGTTGGTTCAAGGGAACAAGTCAGTAGCGGCATATGAAGCTGAATTTTTGAGGTTAAGCTGATATGCTAGAGGAGTAGTGGCTACGGAGCATGAGCGGTGTGTTCAGTTCGAAGACGGTTTAAGGGATGATCTAAGGTTATTGATAGCTCCACATCAGGAGTGGGATTTTCTGCGTTGGTAGAAAAGGCTAAGGTAGCCGAGGGAATCAAGGACTCGGTTAAGCGAGCTCGATAGGAATAGACCCAAGAGGGTTATGGGTTGTCGGGATCATCGGAAATGAGCAAAAGAGGCCTAGAGTTGAAGGGTCATGAGGTTAGCAAGTCGCCTTCGGAGGCGATACCTACTTGTGAACAATGTGGGAAGAATCACGTAGGTGAATATTGGAAAAAGACGGGAGGATGTTTTAAGTGTGGGTCAAAGGACCATATGATTAAGAATTGTCTGATGAGATCGGATGAGAATCGACTGGTAACTCAGAATGTTAATCAGGCTAGTAGAGGTGGACAGCAGCCGTAGCCAGGTCGTGGTCCAAACTATGGAGGAAATGGTTCCGCCAGGTCGTGGAGCACCAAGCGGAGGTCTTTGAAGGTTCGGATGCAATGCGCCAAGGTTGGTTTATGCGGTTGGTCATGAGGAGAGTGATGTGCGGATGTGACAACGGGTAAGTTTCTTATTTTCAGAATGCCTTTATTGCCTTGTTTATTATAGAGCTAGTTCGTTCTTGTATTGCTAGTGAATGGTATGAAACCTTAGATGTGAACTTTGGAATTGTGTATAAGAAATGTGTTAGTTTTATTAAGATCAGAGTGCGCAGCAATAGCGTAGTTAGATTGTACGATTGTTCGTTAGTAAGTAATTTTGAGGACGAAATTATTTTAAGGGGATAGAACTGTAACATCCTGAAAAGGGCCTATGCATTTTCAATTTAATTGTACGAAATGACATGTCTTATGTGTTATGAATGTATTTTGAATATTTTTGGAAACCTAGGAATGTATGGAAATGTCAAGTTAAAATAGGAAAGTGAACATTTTGGAAACTTGGAAATGTCAAGTTAAAATAGGAAAGTGAACATTTTGGAAACTTGGAAATGTCAAGTTAAAATAGGAAAGTGAACATTTGGAAACTTGGAAATGTCAAGTTAAAATAGGAAAGTGAACATTATTGGAAACACGGAAATGAAAGGAAATGATTTAGAAATGTTAAGTAAAAGAGGAAACTAAAACAATGTAGCCTTAAGAAAATTAATAGGAGGAATTTGACACACAAACAGGCTTGGAAAAGTGGCCTGAAGATATCACTTGAGGCCCAGGTAGGTGACGCCACATACAAGGGTATTGGGCCTAGGTTCGAGTCACTTGGGGAGCAAATAAAGGAGTTTTATTTTTGCTACAAAGAGCAGGGAAGTGGACGGCATTAAGGAACCCAAGGGTAGAGTTTTATTCTCTTTAAATTTCGTCTAAATAGGAGATAAATAATAGATTTATTTATCATTATTTCTAGGAGATAATTGTTGGATTAATTCTTTTAATAAAGTGATAATTCAAAGGATAAAGTTATCAAAATAGAAGAGTGGTTGCCAAGTAAGGGATTCTGAGTAGTAATTTGCAGGGTAGGGGTAATTTCGTAATAATTTTTTTCTCTGAAAATATTTCCGAATTATAAAAATTACAAAAAAATACCACTAGTGGTAAAATTACAAAAATGCCATTAGTTTATGAGAATTCCAAGTACCCACAATTTTTATCAAAATCTCATTACTTTATAAAATGTTCAAAACCCTAATTTGCAAAATGATTAAATACCCTAATTTTAGAAAAAAAATTATTACGAAATTACCTCTACCCTACAAATTACCGAAATACCCCCAAGTTACAAAATTACCAGAACGACCCCTGATTTTTCAAATTTTTGGAACAGCACCAATTTGGAAAACAAATTCTCAAAAAGAACCCTCAAGTTTTGCAAATTTTGAAATACCCTTGATTTATTAAGATTTATAAATTTACCCTAGTTTATTACCGAAATACCCCTGTAATTTCAAAATTTCTGAAATACCCTTGGGCTTTCAAAAATTACCAAAATACCCTTCTTGACAAAATCACTAAGGAACCTTATTTTGATAAATTATGAAAATACCCCTATAGGGCAAATTACGAAAATACCCCTGGGTAGTGGAAAAACAACAACAATGAAAACTACAACATTTCTTTGAATGAACGAAAGTTCATAATTGATTGATGGATGTATGAATGTAAAGACTTTGTGCATGTATGAAAACAAAAGAACCACTTCTAAAACCCTTTTCATAAAACTTCTTCGTGGATAATCAGTGGAATAAGGGCTAATTCATAAAACTTTCTTAAATCAGATTAAAACGCATCGTTAGATATGAGTTCTAGTGGACGCGGTAGAGGAAGAATGACTGTGTCAAAACCTGTTAGATCGAGTCAAGGGTCTGATAATAAGTTACCGCCACCACCACCCCTAACTATTGGTATCGAGCAGCAAGCTCAGATGGGGATGATCTTGTATCGCGAGCTATCTTGCGAGTTCTTAAAATGGTGGCTAGTCTTTGGAGGAATATGGGAGCTCAAAATCAAGACTACCAGCAACTCCGAGCCAACGGAGCCAAGTGTTCGTGGAGTATCTGGTGTGGCACCAGATCTGGTGAAATCTTGGTTGGAGGCGATCGAGCGCATTATGGATGAGCTCGATCTGGCCCTTGAGGAGAAGTTGAAAGGGATAGTGTCACTGCTACGTGATGAGTCATATCAATAGTGGCTCACGGTGCGAGATGGTGCTACAGTTGAGGATCTGACCTGGGAATATGTTAAGGCCGCATATCAAAAGAACTATGTCGGCACAAGGTATACTGATGAGCAAAAGAAGGCTTTTCTAGGACTGGTTCAAGGGAACAAGTCCGTAGCAGAGTACGAAGCTGAATTTCTGAGGTTAAGCCGATATGCTCGAGGAGTAGTGGCAACAGAACATGAGCGATGTGTCTGTTTTGAAGATGGTTTAAGGGATGGCCTCAGGTTATTGATAGCTCCACATCAGGAGCGGGAGTTTTCTGCATTGGTAGAAAAGGATAAGGTAGCCGAGGGAATCAAGGACTTGGTTAAGTAGAGCTCTGAAAGGAATAGACCCAAGAGGGGTTATGGGTCGTCAGGATCGTCGAAAAATGAGAAAAAGAGGCCTAGAGTTGAAGGGCCGCGAGATCAGCAAGCTACTACTGGAAGGCAGTACTCTACTTGTGATCAATGTGGGAAAAAGCACTTAGGCGAATGCTGGAAGAGGACAGGAGGATGTTTCAGATGTGGGTCAAAGGACCATATGATTAAGGACTGCCCGTGGAAATCGGATGGGAATCGTCCAGCAGCTCAGAATGTTAATCAGGCTGGTAGTGGTGGACAGCAGCCTCAGCGAGGTCATGGTCCGAACCATGGAGGAAATGGTTTCAGGCGTGGTCGTGGAGCACCAAGCGGAAGTGCTGAAGGTTCAGATGCAAGGCAGCCAAGGTTGGTTTATGCAGTCGGCCATCGCGAGGAGAGTGATGTGCCAGATGTGACAACGGGTAAGTTTCTTATTTCTAAAATGCCTTTATTGCCTTGTTTATTATAGACCTAGTTCGTTCTTGTATTGCTAGTGAATGGTATGAAACCTTGGATGTGAACTTTGGAATTGTGCATAAGAAATGTGTTAGTTTTATTAAGATCAGAGTGCGCAGCAATAGCGTAGTTAGATTGTACGATTGATCGTTAGTAAGTAATTTCGAGGACGAAATTATTTTAAGAGGGGTAGAAATGTAACATCCTGAAAAGGGCCTATGCATTTTCGATTTAATTGTACGAAATGACATGTCTTATGTGTTATGAATGTATTTTTAATATTTTTGGAAACCTGGGAATGTATGGAAATGTTAAGTTAAAATAGGAAAGTGAACATTTTAGAAACTTGGAAATGTAAGAAAATGATTTAGAAATGTTAAGTAAAAGAGGAAACTAAAACAAGGTAGGCTTAAGAAAATTAATAGGAGGAATTTGACACACAAACAGGATTGGAAAAGTGGCTCGAAGATATCACTTGAGGCCCGGTGGGTGACGCCACATACAAGGGTATTGGGCCTAGGTTGAGTCACTTGGGGAGCAAATAAAGGAGTTTTATTTTTGCTACAAAGAGCGGGAAGTGGGCGGCACTAAGGAACCCAAGGAAGAGTTTTATTCTCTTTAAATTTCGTCTAAATAGGAGATAAATAATAGATTTATTTATCATTATTTTTAAGAGATAATTGTTGGATTAATTCTTTTAATAAAGTGATAATTCAAAGGATAAAGTTATCAAAATAGAAGAGTGGTGGCCAAGTAAGGGATTCTGAGTAGTAATTTAGGTTAAGAGGGAAAAAAATAGGGCTACTCATTAATTTTTTTCCTCCTCTTCTCTCTGTCGAATTTCTTAGTGCTCTCCTCTATTCTCTTCTCTTTCATTTGTTAAGCCAAATCTATAGTCCACCATTGCCAAAATTCTCAAGTCTTCTTTTCCTTATTTTTTGTGGAAACCGAATACCCCAAGAGAACCCCTACCCGACTTCTCCATTAAATCCCAAAAGTCGAAACCTTATCATCTAGTCATCAAGGCTGATTCTTTAAGGGGCTTTTAACAAGGGTGCTGCCGATTTCTTAAAAGGGTAAGATCCAAAATTGGTTTCAATTCTTTTATATTTTAGACCTATCGAAAATTTAGGACTAATCTCTATTATTGATTTTGGCCGAATTATGGAAGGGTGTATTCGGGATTTAAGAATTGTCAACTACAAGAAGGTATCTTTTGAGATTTCAAGGATCTAAGGTAAGACATATGTATATTCGGCCAAAGGCCATGTTTTATGTTTTAATGTTAGAATTAAATCTGACATATGGTTATAGGAATTTCGACAGCATTAAGGAAGCAAGGATCCAATTCGGGATTTAAGATTTGGAAGGTGAGCACCTATGTATATTCGGCTAAAGCCTAGATTAGCATTTAGATATGTTCTTTAAATATTCAAAAGCCGAAAACTAACCAAGTTAATTGATTCAATGCCTGGCCGAATACGAGGAGGAATAAAGCAAAAATTTCGGGATTGGTTGGTGTCCCAATCGGCAACAAGGTAGGTTTTAAGAATACAAATCCTACTAGGATTTGGTTTTATAGCCGAATAGGCTTTATGCTAATATATTAGGGTTGGTCGAATGTAGGAATTGAGATCTAAGACAGTAGATCAGATTTCAAGATTTCAGTGAATCACTAAGCAAATCAAGTGTGTACCCCACACTATCTTTTAATAAGAATTATGGCTAAATTTAATATGAGCATGTTTATAAGAATGTGAATATGGCTAAGGTACCATGTTATGGTACAAAGTACTCAGGTACGTTTCCTTCTCCTACTAGGATTATGAATATATGTTATATGTAACATGTGAAAAAGTGATAAGAATGTGAATTAAGGCATGATGTGCATGATATGTAAGATATGGGGCATATGGGTTATATTAAAGGGGAAGTGAATATGGTGACCTAAGACCACGATAACTGAATGTGGTGACCTAAGACCACGATATCTGAATGTGGTGACCTAAGACATTTGAATGTGGTGACCTAAGACCACGAATTTTATAAGGGCAATGAGCACGCCATCGGCGTGACGCCTTCGATGGTGTGTAGCGGATGGAGGGTTGACTTAGTAGTCCCCACGATGTGCAGGATGGTACGGGTGGTGTGTCGCGGATGGCATATAGGTTTGGGTTCGGGTTGCATCATATTGTTTAAATGCGTTATGAACATGTATGACATTGCATGCCTGAAATATTAAATTTTAGTGTTGGTTACACATTGAGTTTGTTGACTCACCCCGTTGTGGGAATACTTTTCAGGTGACGACCAGTGATGGACCGGCCGGCAGATGATTAGTGGAGGCCATGTGAAGTTCAAATTTCTTTTATTTGGACTATTTTATTTTAAGTATTTTGAATTTTAAATTTTGGGAATTATTTGATGTAATAAGGCCTTAGTAGAATTATTTTATTCTGTTTTTATTTGTTAAGCTTACAAACCTTTATTATTAAAAGATTATGTAATCAATTTTTTTAAAAAAAACGAAGCCCCAAACATTTTGTCACCTAAAGTAAAGGATTTTAATAATGAAGTAAACTTGTTTTCAACTCAAGCCCAACCCAAAACAATCTTTCTTTCGAAACACACAAGTTTTCCTAAGTAACAAAAGAATTTGAAACGGTTTACACCGGGGAACATACCAGATCCGGTCAAGGCTCGTGGGTCGGGTTTGGGGTTTTTCAATGTAACATCCTGAAAAGGGCGATGCATTTTCAGTTTAATCGTACGAAATGACATGTCTTATGTGTTATGAATGTATTTTGAATATTTTTGGAAACTTGGGAATGTATGGAAATGTCAAGTTAAAATAGGAAAGTGAACATTTTGGAAATTTGGAAATGTCAAGTAAAAATAGGAAAGTGAACATTTTGGAAACTTGGAAATGTCAAGTTAAATTAGGAAAGTGAACATTTTGGAAACTTGGAAATGTCAAGTTAAAATAGGAAAGTGAACATTATTGGAAACCTGGAAATGAAAGGAAATGATTTAGAAATGTTAAGCAAAAGAGGAAACTAAAACAAGGTAGCATTAAAAAAATTAATAGGAGGAATTTGACACATAAATAGGCTTGAAAAAGTGGCCTGAAGATATCACTTGAGGCCCAAGTAGGTGACACCACATACAAGGGTATTGGGCCTAGGTTCGAGTCACTTGGGGAGCAAATAAAGGAGTTTTATTTTTGCTACAAAGAGCAGGGAAGTGGACGGCACTAAGGAACCCAAGGGAAGAGTTTTATTCTCTTTAAATTTCGTCTAAATAGGAGATAAATAATAGATTTATTTATCATTATTTCTAAGAGATAATTGTTGGATTAATTCTTTTAATAAAGTGATAATTCAAAGGATAAAGTTATCAAAATAGAAGAGTGGTGGCCAAGTAAGGGATTCTGAGTAGTAATTTCGGCTAAGAGGGAAAAAAATAGGGCTACTCATCAATTTTTTTTCCTCCTCTTCTCTCTGCCGAATTTCTTAGTGCTCTCCTCTCTTCTCTTCTCTTTCATTTGTTAAGCCAAATCTATAGTCCACCATTGCCAAAATTCTCAAGTCATCTTTTCTTTATTTTTTGTTGAAACCGAATACCCCAAGAGAACCCCTACCCGACTTCTCCATTAAATCCCAAAAGCCAAAACCTTATCATCTAGTCATCAAGGCCGATTCTTTAAAGGGATTTTAATAAGGGTGCTACCGATTTCTTAAAAGGTAAGATCCAAAATTGGTTTCAATTATTTTATATTTTAGACCTATCGAAAATTTAGGGACTAATCTCTATTATTGATTTTGGCCGAATTATGGAAGGGTGTATTCGGGATTTAAGAATTGTCAACTACAAGAAGGTATCTTTCGGGATTTCAAGGATCTAAGGTAAGACATATGTATATTCGGCCAAAGGCCATGTTTTATGTTTTAATGTTAGAATTAAATCTAACATATGGTTATAGGAATTTCGACAGCATTAAGGAAGCAAGGATCCAATTCGGGATTTAAGATTTGGAAGGTAAGCACCTATGTATATTCGGCTAAAGCCTAGATTAGTATTTAGATCTGTTCTTTAAATATTCAAAAGCCAAAAACTAACCAAGTTAATTGATTCAATGCCTGGCCGAATACAAGGAGGAATAAAGCAAAATTTGGGATTGGTTGGTGTCCCAATCGGCAACAAGGTAGGTTTAAGAACACAAATCCTACTAGGATTTGGTTTTATAGCCGAATAGGCTTTATGCTAATATATTAGGGTTGGTCGAATGTAGGAATTGAGATCTAAGATAGTAGATCAGATTTTGAGATTTCATTGAATCACTAAGCAAATCAGGTGTGTACCCCACACTATCTTTTAATAAGAATTATGGCTAAATTTAATATGAGCATGTTTATAAGAATGTGAATATGGCTAAGGTACCATGTTATGGTACAAAGTACTCAGGTACGTTTCCTTCTCCTACTAGGATTATGAATATATGTTATATGTAACATGTGAAAAAGTGATAAGAATGTGAATTAAGGCATGATGTGCATGATATGTAAGATATGGGGCATATGGGTTATATTAAAGGGGAAGTGAATGTGGTGACCTAAGACCACGATGTGGTGACCTAAGACCACGATAACTGAATGTGGTGACCTAAGACCACGATATTTGAATGTAGTGACCTAAGACCACGATATTTGAATGTGGTGACCTAAGACCACGAATTTTATAAGGGCGATGAGCACGTCATTGCGCATGACGCCTTCGATGGTGTGTAGCGGATGGAGGGTTGACTTAGTAGTCCCCATGGTGTGCAGGATGGTACGGGTGGTGTGTAGCGGATGGCATATAGGTTTGGGTTCAGGTTGCATCATATTGTTTAAATGCATTATGAACATGTATGACATTGTATGCCTGAAATATTAAATTTTAGTGTTGGTTACACATTGAGTTTGTTAACTCACCCCGTTGTGGGAATACTTTTCAGGTGACGACCAGTGATGGACCGGGCCGGCAGATGATTAGTGGAGGCCATGTGAAGTTCAGATTTCTTTTATTTGGACTATTTTATTTTAAGTATTTTGAATTTTAAATTTTGGGAATTATTTGATGTAATAAGGTCTTAGTAGAATTATTTTATTCTATTTTTATTTGTTAAGCTTACAAACCTTTATTATTAAAAGATTAAGTAATCAATTTTTTTTTAAAAAAACGAAGCCCCAAACGTTTTGTCACCTAAAGTAAAGGATTTTAATAATGAAGTAAACTTGTTTTCAACTCAAGCCCAACCCAAAACGATCTTTCTTTTGGAACACACAAGTTTTCCTAAGTAACAAAAGAATTTGAAATGGTTTACACCAGGGAACATATCAGATCCGGTCAAGGCTCGTGGGCTGGGTTCGGGGTGTTTCAAATCACACCGTGGGGATTTCTACAGTCAACCCTCCATCAGCTACACACCATCACGATAGTCTTGCTGCCAATTAAACACGATCACTAGGTGACCAAATAAACACGATCACTATGTGACCAAATATATATATATATACATCATGGCAGAGCCACCGATCATAGTGTGACCAAAAGAAATAGTGTATGAACACATGTATATATATATCGTGGCAAAGCCACCGATCAGTACGTGACCAATTAAGCACTTCCCCTTCATATCAAGCCCATACCCATGATCTACATACAACTCCTAACAATGCATCATACTACTCATATTATATCATATTGTCACACATACATTCGGCTATGGAAAGAAACGATACGATCACGTACCTGGCAATCCTAGCCTTACCCCTAAGGGTATCATGACTGTCTGTACAACCCACTTTCCTGCTTTTTCAGCCCATACAAATGTTAGCACAATTATATTATAGTGTGTGAAAGTTTACACACCTGATAACACGTAAGATGACACTCTCTATGGCGATGCTATCACTAACCGAAACTACGACTATCTGCCTACTATTCTGCTCAGAAGTCGGCCCACAACTCGGTGGCCAATCTCGAATAGCAGACACCGCGCGTTTCTTGAACTTTGGGGCTGGGACTACAGATCCTACCCTTTTTGATTTGTTGACAATGATCTTGGTCAGAAGGTACTATAACGATTGCTTAACGAAACATTAGGTTAAGGCACGAATAACAAAAAGAAACTGATTGAACACTTAAGGAGAATCAAAACCCTTACCTTGAAATCCCGAAAAAATAGTATGATTCGAAAGTTGTCGATTTCTGTCTTAGAAACCTAGGTGACTAGATCTCCTTCAAATCCCGAAATGTCGCCCAAAGAAAACACTAGATCATTGAATAGAAACATCAAACTAATGATGGCCTTACAACCAACTCAGCCATTCGGCTATGGTCTCCAAATATCAAAAACAACAAAGGGATAAGAGAACGCTCTTACCTTATCACAACATATTTGAATGATACTTAGGAGATTTCGGTATTAGCCTAATAGTGGACAGGATTCGGCAATGATTAGGAAAGAACTGGATGAGAAAGCCAAAAAGAAAAATAAAGAGGCTTAGGCGTTTTGGCTTTTCAAGATCAATCGGCTATGGTATGAAAGTGGAGAGGAAAGTAGAGTTAGGAGTTTTTCCGTTTAGGCAGAAAAAGAGAAGAAGAATCCTTTGTTGTCGAAATTAGGAGGAAAAAAAAGAGAAAAAATCCGAAAGCGATGCTCTAGGAAAAGATGAAATTCGTCACACTATTCACAAATGGGAATTTCGGCACACCCTTAGCCATTCAATCGATTTTCCCTTGCACACAGTCCCACATTCGGCCATCTCTTCCCTCTATCCTATCCCTTGTTTTCTCCTATCATCATCTTTCTATCTATAGACTCAATCAACACTTACTCCTTTAGAGTCCTAGCCGAAACCACCTCTCACTCCTTAGTCACATATATAAAAAAACACTCCTTTTTGCTAAGCATGGGATTCGAACCTGCTCCCTCCAAACATGCTTGTGGCGTCACCTATCTGCTCCCTTAGTGGCGCCTCCTTGCCACTTTACCGACTGAATTTTTGTGTTAACTTTCCCATTCAAGTACCCTTAAGGCCCACTTCACCTAGTTCTCCCTTTTTGTGACTAAAAACAAAATTTCTTCCAAGGCTCAGGCTTAACCCCAAGCCTTCTCGAAAGCTCTAAACATATCAGACACACACACATAGCATGGCATACACACACAACAGATCACCAATGCAGAGACCCCAACCTAGGATGTTACAGTTCTACCCCATTAAAAGAATTTCGTCCCAAAATTACCCGATCAAAAGAGGTGAAGGTATTACTTTCGTATAACATCCTCTGGCTCCCATGTAGCTTCCTCTGATCCGTGATTTCGCCATAGAACCTTAACCAAAGGTACCTATTTTCTTCGCAAAACTCTAACATCGCGCTCCAATATCTGAACTAGTTCCTCCTCAAAAGATAAATCAGGCTTTACTTCAAGTTCCTGCAATGGTATCACATGAGATGGGTCTGAACGGTAACGTTGCAACATTGAAATATGGAATACATCATGAATCTTACTTAGCTCCAAAGGTAGCTCAAGCTGATAAGCAACTGGTCCTACACCCTTTAACACCCGATAAGGCCCGATAAACCTAGGGCTTAGCTTACCCTTCCGTCCAAACCTTAGAATTTTCTTCCACGGTGATACCTTCAAGAAGACCCGATCACCCATTGCAAATTCTATGTCTCTCCGCTTCAGGTCAGTGTAAGACTTCTGCCTGTCCGACGCCTCCTTCAGCCTAACCAGAATCAACCTAACCTTATTCTCCATTTCCAATACTAGTTCTGAACCCAAAATCTATCATTCCCCCAACTCCTTTCAACACGTAGGAGTACGACACTTTCTCCCGTACAATGCCTCATACGGTGCCATCCGAATACTGAACTGGTAGCTGTTATTATATACGAATTCTGCCAATGGTAGAAAGTCTTCCCAGCTACCTTTGAAATCAATAATGCAACCCCTCAACATGTCTTCCAAAATCTGAATCACCCTTTCAGTTTGTTTGTCCGTTTGTGGATGAAATGTCGTACTAAAGTCCAACTTTGTACCTAACGCTTGATGCAATACCTTCCAAAACCTTGACGTAAACTTAGGATCTCTATCCGAGATAATCGACATAGATACTCCATGCAACCTTACAATCTCAGCTATATATAGCTTAGCCAACTTTTGTAAAGAATAATCAACCCGAACAGGTACAAAATGAGCAGACTTCATCAAACGATCAACGATTACCCATATCGAATCCTTCTTAGTAGGCGTAAGGGGTAGCCTACTAACAAAACCCATCGATTCTCTCCCATTTCCATTGTGGAATCTTTACCGGCTGTAATAACCCTGAAGGTAACTAATGCTCCGCCTTTACCTATTGACATGTTAAACATTTACCCACAAATTCGATTACCTCCTGCTTCAGGCCTAGCCACCAAAATTATTCTCGTAAATCCCGATACATTTTATTTCCTCCCGGATGCGTAGCATATGGGCTATTATGTGCTTTCTAAAGAATCATCCGCCTCAATTCCACGTCCTTCAGCACACACACCTTCTTTGAAAATACAGAACCCCGTTATCGTTTAGATTATAGTCCCCCACTTCACCACGTTGCACTTGAGATAGTCAAGCACTTAAGTCATCATCCTACAACTGCTTCTCTTTAATCTTATCTATCCATGTCGGCTTTACCTAAAGTTCAGCTAATAAACTCCCATCCTCATACAAGCTTAGATGAGTAAACATTTCCCTCAGATCTGAGATCACATTTCGACTTAGCGCATCCGCCACCACGTTAGCCTTACCCGGATGGTATTTAATCGAACAATCATAATCCTTTAGTAGTTCAATCCACCGTCTCTGCCTCAAGTTCAACTCCTTCTGGGTGAGGAGATATTTCAAGCTCTTATGATCAGTATAGATGATGACTTCTCTCCATACGGATAATGTCTCCAAATCTTCAAAGCAAAACCACCGCCCAATTCCAAATCATCGTGGGATAATTTAGCTCATGCGGTCTTAATCACGTCGAGATGCATAAGCAACCACTCTTCCTCCTTGCATCAACATACATCCTAACTTGGTGTGTGAAGCATCACAATAAACCACGAACTCTTTTCCAAATTTCAGTTGAATCAACACCGGAGCTTACATCAACATATTCTTGACTTTTCAAAACTTTCACATTGCTTGCCACCCCATACAAAAGTACTCCTTCCTCAACAAATTGGTTAAAGGTGCATAATTGAGGAAAATCCCTTAACGAACCTCCTATAATAACCAGCAAGACCCAGGAAACTCTAAATTTTTGTCACAGACCTGGGTGCTTTCCAATCCATGATAGCAAGACACAATGTGTCCTAAAAAGGTAACCTCCCTTAACCAAAATTTGCACTTACTGAATTTTGCGTACAATTATTTCTCCCTCAGGATTTGTAATACCACTCGCAGATACGAATCATGCTCCTCCTCCGACCTTGAATACACCAGGCTATCATCTATAAATACCACCACGAACTAGTCCAAATACTATTGAAACACCCGGTTCATCATATCCATAAAAGCTGCTGGTGCGTTGGTCAACCCAAATGGCATTACCAAGAATTCGTAATGGCCATAACGGGTCCTGAAAGTTGTCTTATGAATATCCGATTCCTTGACCTTAAGCTGATGGTATCCTGATCTCAAATCTATCTTTGAGAACACTGACGCCCTTTCAATTGATCGAACAAGTCATCTATCCTTGGCAACGGATACTTGTTCTTGATAGTCAACTTATTCAGCTGATGATAGTCAATGCATATACGCATTGATCCATCCTTCTTCTTGACAAATAGCACCGGCGCTCCCCAAAGCGATACACTTGGTCGAATGAAACCCCGATCCAACAATTCTTGAATCTGGGCTTTCAGTTCCACTAATTCTTTCGGCGCCATCCTATATGGTGCAATAGATACTGGTGCTATTCTCGGAAGAAGATCAATTCCAAACTCTACCTTGTGATCTAGAGGTAGTCCGGAAAGTTCTTTTGGGAAAACGTTAGAAAACTCTCTAACCGTTCTAACATTCCCCACCATTGAATCTTGGACCTCCAAAGCACAAACAAAGGCTACGAATGCCCTACATCCTTTTCTCATCATTCCTTCAGCCTTTAGAGTGGATACCACGCTAGACAAGTAGTTCCGCCTTTCACCTATTACCACCACCTCATCCTCCCGACTAGTCTTTAGTACCAAACGCTTAGCTGCACAGTCTAGATTTGCTTGATATTTCACTAACTAGTCCATACCTAAGATTAGGTCGAACTTCCCAAAAGGTAGTTCTATTAGGTCCACCGGAAAAACTACCCCTTGCACTTCTAGAGGTACATCCCTATATAGTTTGTTCACCACTACAGATTGACCTAGCAGGCTAATTACAGTCATCTTCTAGGAACAATCTCAAAGTTCATAATCAAAGTTCCAGAGACTATACTAGCAACATAAGAGTGTGTCAACCCAATATCAATTAATGCAAAAAAAGGCAAACCAAAAATCAAGAACGTATTGGTTATGACATCCGGTGCATCCCCCTCATCACGACACCTAGCCGCATAGACCAACCCCGGCTGTCTTGCATTGGTGTTTCCTGCACCTCTGCCTTGTGTTCCACGATCCCGACCATAACTATTACCTCCTCTGGCTGGACCGTGACCTCTCTGCGATTGTGGACCTCCTCTACCAGGCTGAGCATTAGTCTGTTCTACCGGCTCTGAGCCACCCTAATCCTGTGGACAATCCCTAACCAGATGACCCGTAGACCCACACCTGAAACATTTCTTTTCACTTACCCAACATTCACCCGAATGAAACTTATTACACCAGCCACACCTCTGAAGTTGACCATTACCCCTAGATCCCACACCCTGTCCCAAGCCATCCACATTAGGTCTCTTCTGGAAACGTCCCGTTCACCCAGATGATCCAACATTTCTCTTACTTCCACTCCTATCTCTATCCCGATTCAGTTTTTCTATTCCTTTACCTCCTCAGCTATCTTAGCTTTCTCCACAAGCACAGCAAATTCCCTCTCCCGCTGTGGAGCTATCAAAACACGTAGATCATCTTTTAGGCCATCCTCAAATCGAACATATCGTTCATGTTCTCTGGCCACTATCCCCCGGGCATAATGACTTAAACACAGGAATTCTGCTTCATATGCAACTACCGATTGACTTCCCTTGATCAGATTTAGAAATACCCTATGCTGCACATCCACATAACTCGATCCGATATACTTGCTCTGGAACGCCGTCTTGAAAAACTCCTAAGTAATACGGTCAGCCACCACACCATCCCTGACCGTAAGCCACCATTGGTACGCTTTATCTCGAAGAAGAGACACCACTCCCTTCAGCTTCTCATCTTTCGTGAAGTTGAGATCATCCATAATCCGCTCTGCGACTTCCATCCAATACTCAGCTGTACTAGGAGCTACACCAAAAATTCCCCTAAATAATTCTGCTCCATTAGCCCTAAGTCGCTATGGCACAGATTTCTGAGCTTCCGTACCCATGCCAACTCCCGCAACTCTCTTCAACACTTGGAGCATCACTTGAGACACTGCATTGTCTCCGCCCGTTTGGTCTTGATACTCAACCTCCACAGCTGGTGGCACTGGTACCTCATTCCCTAACTCGTGACCAGACCCTACTGGTTCCGATATAGCAATCCTACCTCTACCTCAGCCGCACACACCACGTCCCTTAGTGCTCATATCTAGCGTTCACGATTTATCTGATTAAAAAATTTTATGAATTAATACTTTCTTCCACTAATTAATAACGAACAGTCTTATGGGAAGTAGTTTAAATAGTAGTTCTTTCGAATTCAAACTCAGTCTCAAGTCTGTATCTCCTAGTTCTAAAAATCTCATACATTTCACATCCATATACATCACAAACAGAGCATCACATAACATCATCAAACACAAAAGTGACATCCATAGCCTCTCCTTCGTCACACAGGGGTATTTTTGTCATTTCACTACCCAGGGGCATTTTCGTAATTCTATCCTACAGGGGTATTTTGGTAATTTTGTAAATTAGGGGTATTTCGGTAATTTTGCAAACCAGGGGTATTTCAGAAATTTCTCTCAAACCTAGGGTATTCTGGGTAATTTTACAAAACTAGGGATATATAAGTAAGTTTACAAAAATAGGGTATTGGTCCCTTTCGGGTTTTAGTTATGAATTTTGACCCGTTAACAAGTCCTCTCGGCTAAAGTGAACAAACACTACGCACCAGGTTGGATTCTAGTGAAGAGGAGGTAGGCCACTAAGACCACTTAAATACTAGGCTCTCCCTAGATCCAATCCTAGACATGCGTATGCCTGTTGCCACACTCTAACCTAACGACTTATTCATGGACATGTTTAATTAGAGGAATTAAGTTTTATGGATTTAAAGAGTTGTGTAACTAGGCCTAAGGTTCATAAACCCTAGCATACTCGCCTATGTCCCCAAAAGCCCACTAAATCCAATCATGCATACCACAACAAAGGTTAGAATACTTACCTGGGTGGATCAAGTGCCGCCAGACTCGAATGCCATATCTCAACCCAAACATTTTTCTTAAACTCACTTCAAACCATAAAATGCCACTTGACCCAATTCACAGCCCGAGTTTTGAACTGGGCTCTGATACCAAATATGTAACACCCCAAACCTGACCCATGCGTTACGACCAAATTTGGTATGTCACAGGGTGAAATAAAACCAAGTCTTAGTTAAATTCATGAAAAATCAGAGTTTTGGAAGATAACTTTTTCTATTATTGCGTCGGCTTTTGAAAACAGGATGTTTGGTTTAATAAAAATCCAATTTAACTTAAACATTTAAGCTGTCAAAGTGACAAGTTCGTTATAAACAGTAAATAATAAACTAAAACGAAATACAATCTTGAAGGGCCTTATTACATAATGGAAATCCCAAATTTGAACGACTTAAAGAAATGCCGAAAAGTAAAGGAAAGAAAACGAAAACATGGCCTCCACGAGTTTGCCTCGGCTCCTGCATCCATGAGCTACTGCTCACCTGAAAGGTTAAGGAAAAAGGGGTGAGTCACCAAGACTCAGTATGTAAAACCTCCCACATTAAATATACTGCAACTAGCCCACAATCACACATTGGGCCTGAGCCCACATATCAGCAACAACATATGAATGCATTAAGCCCAACCCAAACCTAATGTTTCCATCCGCTACACACCAACCCGTACCAACCAATCACACCGTGGGGATTTCTACAATCAACCTTCCATCAACTACACACCATCATGACAGTCTTGCTTCCAATTAAACACGATCACTAAATGGCCAAATAAATACGATCACTATGTGACCAAAATATATATATATACATCGTGGTAGAGCCACCGATCACAGTGTGACCAAAAGAAATAGTGTATGAACACATGTATATATATCGTGGCAAAGCCATCGATCACTACGTGACCAATTAAGCACTTCCCCTTCATGTCAAGCCCATACCCATGATCTACATACAACTCCTAACAATGCATCATGCTACTAATATTATAACATCTTGTCACACATACATTTGGCTATGTAAAGAAACGATACGATCATGTACCTAGCAATCCTAGCCTTACCTCTAAGGGTATCACGACTATCTGTACAGCCTATTTTCTGGCTTTTTTAGCCCATACATACGTTAGCATAGTTATATTATAGTGTGTGAATGTTTAAACACCTGATAACACGTAAGATGACACTCTCTATGTCGACGCTATCACTAGTCAAAACTATGACTATCTACCTACTATTTTGCTCAAAAGCTGGCCCACAACCCGGTAGCCAATCTCGAATAGCAGACACCACACGTTTCTTAAACTTTAGGGCTAGGACTACAGATCCAACCCCTTCCTTTGATTTTCTGACATTTGAGTCCATGAATGATCTTGGTCAGAAGGTACTATAACGATTGCTTAACGAAACATTAGGTTAAGGCACGAATAACAAAAAGAAATTGATTGAACACTTAAAGAGAATCGAAACCTTTACTTCGAAATCTCAAAAAAATAGTATAATTCAAAAGTTATCGATTTCTGTCTTAGAAACCTAGGCGACTAGATCTCCTTCAAATCCCGGTATGCCGCCCAAAGAAAACACGAGATCAATGAATAAAAACATTAAAATAATGATGGCCTTATAACCAACTCAGCCATTCGGCTATGGTCTCCAAAAACTAAAAACAACAAAGGGATAAGAGAATGCTCTTACCTTATCACAACAGATCCGAATGATACTTAGGAGATTTCGGTATTAGCCTAATAGTGGATAGGATTCGGTAATGATTAGGAAAGAACTGGATGAGAAAGTCGAAAAGAAAAATAAAGAGGCTTAGGTGTTTTGGCTTTTCAAGATCAATCGGCTATGGTATGAAAGTGGAGAGGAAAGTAGAGTTAGGAGTTTTTCAGTTTAGGCAGAAAAAGAGAAGAAGAATCCTTTGTTGCCGAAATTAAGAGGAGAAAAGAAGAAGAGAAAAAAAACTGAAAGCTATACTTTAGGAAAAGATGAAATTTGGCACACTATTCACAAATGGGAATTTCGGCACACCCTTAGCCATTCAACCGATTTTCCCTTGCACACAGTCCCACATTTGGCCATCTCTTCCCCCTCTATCCTATCCCTTGTTTTTCTCCTATCCTCATCTTTCTATTTATAGACTCAATCCACACTTACTCCTTTAAAGTCCCAACCGAAACCACCTCTCACTCCTTAGTCACATATAAAAAAAAACACTCATTTTTTCTAAGCATGGGATTCGAACCTGCTCCCTCCAAACATGCTTGTGGCGCCACCTATCTGCTCCCTTAGTGGGGCCTCCTTGCCACTTTACTGACTGAATTTTTGTGTTAACTTTCCCATTCAAGTACCCTTAAGGCCCACTTCACCTAGTTTTCCCTTTTTGTGACTAAAAAAAGAATTTCTTCCAAGGCTCAGGCTTAACCCCAAGCCTTCCCGAAAGCTCTAAACATATCAGACACACACACATAGCATGGCATACACACACAACATATCACCAATGCAGAGCCCCCAACCTAGGATGTTACACTATCTGTCAACTCTTGCAACTGTGCTTTCAACTCTTTCAACTCAGTAGGTGCCATCCGATACAGTGCTATCGAAATCGAGTCGTCCCCGGTACTAATTCAATACCAAACTCAAACTCTCGAACAGGTGGTAAACCCGGTAATTCTTTAGGAATTACATATGGGTATTCACACATAACTGGTAGGGATTCAATCTGCTTTTCAAACACTTTATTATCCAAAACATAGGCCGAGTAAGCTTCACATCCTTTTCTCACATACTTACGAGCTAACATCAAGGATATTACTACCAGTAATCCATTCAGGTCATTAGATTCAATCTGGATGATCTCACTGCTCTGACATCTCAAATCAATAATCTTTCTTTTACAATTCACCACAGCATCATGTAAAGTTATCCAGTCCATTCCCAAAATTATGCCGAACTCGTCGAAAGGCAACAACATTAAATCAACTGGAAAGCAGGAATCTCGAATCATCAATGGGCAACACACTTTATCAACAAGTACACATCGACCCAAGGGGTAGGATACACGAATCACAAATTCAGTAGACTCAACATGCAGATTCTTACTGGTTACTAAAGTTTCACACACATATGAATGGGTCAAACCAGGATCAATCAATGCAATCAAAGTAGTATCATAAAGAGCAAAAGTATCAGTGGTAACATATGGAGAAGAAGCATCCTCTCTGGCACGTATAGCATATCCTCTAGTGCACGTATAGCCTCCAATCGAACTGTAGTGTCTTTAGTTCCTTTCTGGCTACCACTTACATTTCCCGAATGCCTAGGTGGCCTGCCTCGTACTGACACATTACTCGGTCTGACATTCTGAGCCATATTTTGCTCGACTAACATCGGGCATTATATGATAAAATGATCTGACGATCCACATTTAAAGAAGGACCGATCACGGAATCTACAACTCCCAACAAGCTATTTACCACAATGCTTGCATTCAACCCAATTCTGCTGAACATTACCAACACTAGCCATCGAAGTAGCCCGAGAACCCACTGGAGGTCGATCTGGTCTAGACATTTCTGAAGTAGCTTTATGTAGGCTGGAGTCATCTTTGAATTTCTTAGATACTGAATGGAAAGTCTTACTTGATGATCTTTTACGGGTGTCTCTATCTTCTATTTCAGCCTTTCTTTTCTCATTCCCAAGCTCTCCAGCTTTGCAAGCTCGCTCAACAAGTACCACGAACTCTCTGATTTCAAGTATGCCAACTAGCAACTTTATGTCTTCATTCAGACCGTCTTCGAATCTTTTGCACATAATAGCTTCAGTTGATACACACTCTCGGGCATATCGGCTCAATCTGACAAACTTTCGCTCATATTCAGTCACAGTAATGCGACCCTATTTCAGTTCAAGAAATTTTTTTCGTTTCTGATCGATGAATCTCTGACTGATATATTTCTTACAGAACTCGATCTAGAAGAAATCCCAAGTCACTTTTTCTTTCGGAACCACCGATACTAGTGTATTCCACCAGTGGTATGCAATCTCCCGTAATAAAGATATAGCACACTTCAGGCATTCATCTGGAGTACAGGATAGCTCATCAAGTACCCGAATAGTGTTATCAAGCCACATCTCAGCTCGCTCTGCGTCATCATCATCATTAGCTTTGAATTCTTCGGCCCCATATTTCCTTATTTTATCAACAAGAGGCCTACTAGATCTCATCAGATCTATCATCAGAGGTACTGAAGGTACCAGAGTTGGATTAATCGGGGTGGAGGTTGTTGTATAGCCGAGTTAGTCTGAACAAATTGGGTAAACCATTCATTCATCATCTGGTAGAAGGCTTGCTTAGCCTCCCCCTCATGGCTACCTGAGATAGGTCGAGAGTCTACCGACACTGACCCACGTGTGAGATCAGGCGCTACACTCTCTACATCATCTACTACGACTCTGTCAAGATCCATTTACTATATAAAACATAGTTTGAAATGTCAGAAGTCACCACACTATCGTATATATGATAAAGGCATGTAAAGGCATGTATAGCTAGACTCACACGCCCTACGGTAGTCCTAAAATCGACTAAATTGTAAGCTCTGATACCAATCAAATGTAACACCCCTAACCCATATCCGTTGTCAAATTAGGGTTATGGGGCATTACTAGTTATGTCACAACTTTTAATCAATCACTTAAGTCATATACAGTATAATCAGTTCTTAACTATGTACTAGTCATGGCATTTAAATAAACATATATGAAATCACATGTACATTTCTCATACCAATATCAAATAAAACCAACATTCAATTGATCCAATGCACACTTAAATTTGTTAACATGCGCATAATTGAGCCACAAATATTTATACAACTTATTCATTCCTATTACATGCACCAACCGTACCTAATTTGCAAATCATTCAAGCATATACAAATTTTTCCAAATGCAACCTCTTTTGTCTAGATATGCATAATAAGATCAACTTCAAAAATGTTAATTTAGTAAATGTAATGCATGACATAATAGACTCAAAAATCAATCTATCTACCATCACATGCATACACATATTACCAATTAAAACTTTTATAATATTCAAGCATATGATTGAATGCCATCAAGAACATATTCCCCTCATTTGGCTATCTCATAACTAATTCACATATAGTGAATTTGATACACATGCACCTATGACTTTCATAATCGAATTTGCCATTCACCATATCACATCCCATTTTAAATCACACATATCCATATTTAAAATTCAATTCCCAAACAAATCATTTACAAAACTGAATAACCTTAACATTTTCTCTACTTTAAAATAGCCTAAACCAACCGTTTCAAGAATACAACTATGAAACATACTTTACAACATTTCGAATCATGACCTAATACATATAAAGATTAACCTAAATGCCAAAACACATGTCTAATTTAATTCATACCTTAGCATTATAAACAAGAAATTATATAAAATGCATAATACACAAACTTCACTAAAAGAAACAGGCCATAGTTGAATCATTGAAACCAAACACACCATTCACATAATCAAGAACAAATAAAATCAAACTTAAACAAAATGATCAAGCCATTTTTGCATGGCCATTATATATATATGAACAAAACATCATTCAAATATTTAGCTAGCCTATACATGCCTTTGATTCAAAAACTAGCTTGAAAGTACCAAAAAGAGATGATAGTGCGGTTGACTTCACCAATGATCCTCTAAGCCCGTAGCTTGACCAAAATCTATAAAACAGACATTAAACATGAACGGAGTAAGCTTACTAGCTTAGTAAGTCTTAAGCAACCACATTATAACATTTAATTATCCAAGCATTTTAAACAATCAACTCATGACATTAAATATATAAATTCACCATAGCCAATATCCAACCTCACTTAACCTATCAACTTTCATTTCTTTACCAAGGTACATCATTTACAAAATATATATATAAGACACATAAACATTTATATCAATATATTTATACGAATATCTTAAACCATTTTATGCTTTCATATAACCAATTTCCTCATGGTATAGTTCATATATAATTTCCATCTACCAATTGCATATCACATTTCTTCATCATTACATTTACTCATTAGCATCACATATATGTATTTATAACACATGAATATGAATAGCACATACCTTGTGGCCAGATTAACAAACTCATTTTCAAATGCTTAGGCTTACTGGATCCATTTCATGACTTTATTAGTTCATTTTCATAGCTTGGAATTTCTACTCACCGGTATAGAACCTGCTAGGCATTAGCCCAAATCTCACACACCGGCACTAGGCCTGCTAGACTCAAGGTCCGAAGTTTGAACACTGACATTTAGCCTGCTAAGCAATAGGCCTGAAATAATTTACCGACACGAGGCCTGCTAGGCATAAAGCCTGATATAGATCACCGGCACTAGGCCTGTTGGGCTCGAAGCCCGATATAGATCACCAGTACAAGGCCTGCTAGGCTCAAAGCCCGAATATCAACATAATTAACCATTTCATACACATTACCCAATACCAAAACAACACATATATTTCATATATCAAAATCAAACATGCTTAATCATATTACATTAAACAAAATAACTTCAATCCAATAAATATACCATCACATTCGGCAATCTCATATATTCATGCTTAAAATTTTCAAGCTTTAACATTTATTAGATTCATAAATAATTCTTTGACATGTACTTGCTTAAAGACTTACCTCGACTATCGACTGACAACGTAGACCGGCTATTCGATAACCTTCGCCTTTCCCCGATCCAAATTCGTTTTTCTTTGTTCTTGATTTAAACACATTAAAATTTAGCTCATTCAAGCACATTTCATCTCAATTTAGTCCCAAAACACATAGATAGGCAATTTACCATTTTACCCCTAATATTTCACACTTTTACAATTTAGTCCTATTTGCACAAAACACAAATTAAGCCCAGATAAACTAGTATGAGTATTCAACTAGCTGATAAAACTGTTAGAATTCCTAGGGGCATTATTGAAGATGTTCTTGTAAAATTGATAAATTTGTTTTCCCAGTAGATTTTGTTGTTTTAGACATGGATGAAGATAATTCAATCCCCTTAATTCTAGGAAGACCTTTCCTAGCAACTGCTAGAACTAAAATTGATGTTGCCACAGGTGAACTCATACTTCGCGTAGGAGATGAATCGATTAAGCTTCAAGCTCTCGACTCAGCCAGAACAACGGATGATGAAGGTAAGAAAGTCACTTCAATAGATAATCAAATTGTTCAACCTTCACTACAGGAAACATCACAAGGCATCAAACCTGAGCCAACTCATAGCCCCCAAATCGACAAAGAAGAATCACACAATAAACAAAACCTTAAGGTCGACGATTTAGAAGAGCAGAAGATACAAGTCAAAGAAAAGCTGGATCCAACGAAGTAAAACCAGTGGAACTGCCAGAAAAACTCGTAGGGACATCAAATCATTTTAAAATAGGAGACCAGGTACTGTTAGACAAAGCCAATCCCCACATCACTTCAACAGACCTGAGGGCAAAGGGAGAAATTCTTCTTAAGGTACACGATATCTTCCCACACAAAATAATCGAGGTAAGTAATTCAATATTTGGCAATTTCAAGGTAAACGCTTCTCGACTTTAACTTTGTCACAAAAATAGTACTATGAGCATGAGGGAAGATATTCAAACCTTTAAACCTCCTTAAAATTTTCAAATACGAGGAAAGTCTTGCTTAAGACTATAAATGAGCACTTCTCGGGAGGCAACCCGAGCACTAACTCAATTTATTTTCAAATTTATTTTCAGTTTTTTCTTTTCATCTTTCTCTTCTAAATAGTTATTTTTAAACTAACACAAAAGTACAGATTTCCAGGCGACACGGCCTTACACACAGTCGTGTCTTAGGCTGTGTGGACCATCAAACCATCGTACTAACAGAGTAGAGGCCGTGCAATTCAGGCCAACCACCGCCAGATGTCAGGGGCCCAACCACCCTTCCTCAGGGGCACTGATAGATCAGTATGGCTATGCCCCTAAACCGTGTGAAGCTACTTACTATCTCTCAACGGGCGTGGCCGACTGAGAAATGGGTGTGGGAGACTCAACACACCTGTACCCACGACCGTACAACGCGGTCGTGGTCGACACTGACTACTCAGACACGGGCATGGCACATCAAGAACGGGCGTGGGCAATGCAACACGCTCCACACTATGGCCGTGCGAGGCGGCCGTGTGAATCGACACACCTTTGAACCACAGGCGTGGGACCGTGCCAAATTTGAAATACTATTTAAACACTACAGCCCTTCCTCTTCTTCCCATTCTATTTCTTCTTTCTTCTTTTTTTTTCCTTCAAAATTTTATTTTTTCCATTAGAAAAAGTGTCAAGAATCTTGAGTAACACCAAAACCATGTCGAAGAAGTGAAAGAAGGCAAGCATAATCTCCCTATGGGAGACCGATCTACATAAGTTCATGCCGGCTGCTTCATTCAAACAACAAGCCAAAGGTCTTTGAGACCATATAGCTTTTATTTTCTTTTTCTCTTTTGCTTCAAATTTCCTTCTCTTTAACAATCTTATGCTTAGTTTAGTTTATTTTAATTTAGTTTCTTAGTATTAGATTTTAAAGGCTGCTTGGGAATCACGCCACCACGAACACCACCAGCACCTCCGTCGCCCTAGAAGCCACACCTACCTTGCGAACCATCCTTCAATAAGGACTTAACAGTCCATTTATTTTTTATTTTCACTTTAGATTGTTTTCTATTTTAATTCTTGTCTTCTTTCTTATCTTTATATATATACTTAGTCTATTTTAAATATGTCTTAAGAATCCCTGGCTAATTCTTTACAAGCTCCCCAATTTTTTCATCTAGCACAGAGATCGTTGGTAGCCACCCCACCAGGACCATAGAAAATGCCACCACCGCCTCCTCCAACTACCTTCTACCACGACCACTGCCAACTCTCAGAGCCATCCAAAAATCAAGAAGTCACTTTACCCCTTATCTTTTGATTTATCCCATAACTGTCATTATTCATATTTGTACATTGAGGGCAATGTATATCTTAAGTATGGGGGTAAAAGTGTCAAATTTTTTTCATTATTCTCAAAATCTTGAATTTAGTCTTGATTCGAAAGTATTTTTATCATATTACTAATTAGGATAAAATTTCTAATGATTTATGATTTTTATTGATATGTTTTAGATTAAGTCATAGTTAATTGTGCATTGATGATTAATTTTGAAGAATACTAGAGAATCAAGCATGGTAAGTCTACTTTCTAAAAATTAAAATTGATGGGTCGTTGAACTGAATTTGAGTATTACCTTGAAATTTGGAATTTATAAGGATTGATGTCAAAAACAACCATATTTTTTGTGAGATTTTGAGCCTTATAGAGCATATATTCTTTTTCATGCTCACTTTATTAATTATGAGTGTGTCAACTTTGAACTATTATTCTAGAACTTGCTTCAATTATACATGTTGAGACCACATCTATGATTTGATATACAGAGATGATAAAGGCACCTAGGTTTTAACCCATTCACACCACTAAAAGCCTACCCACATAATTAACCCCTAGTGAACCCCGTTGAATCCTAACAACCTTTTTATTGACTCACCCACTAATATTAACCCAAAACCCCTTTGCATTTGTTATCACCCTTTCTTTTAACTACCCTTTAATCGAGGTTTGATTTGATTAAGTTACCAAATTATATTAGTTCAATAGTTACATTTATCATTTATGATGTAATATTTTAGTTTTTTCTTTAAAAAACCCAAGTATATTCAATATTAGTAGTATATAAAAAAAGCTTGGAGCATTTAAATTCCAATTGTTGAAGAAAAAGCTCGTATTAAAGTATTATCAAATTTTAAGTGATGAAAATACTCTTTATTATAGAGTAATTATCAATAGTGGTATTATTAGTTTTCATTCGATGTAAATATTCATATTTAGTTCATTGTTTCTAGTTCGGTAATTTGTCAAGTCGATCTCGATTCTAGCCCTTCTAATTCAGCCTTTATCCACACCTTTTAACCTTAGCCCCGTTACAACCCTGATAAAGACCTTTTGATTTGTGTATCATCTCATATACATTGGTGGAGATTTTATTTTTACGCAAGCCTATGGGATTAACTTTTTAGGTTCGACTTATGAGTGCTTATTCTTGAACATTAAACACTTTGAGTGATTTGAGTGAACCTTTAGTGAGGATGTCAATCCTTGTCGGTTTTGAATTAAAGGTAATTATTCAAATAAGAGGAGACACTTATGTTTTCGTACTACAAAGGTATGGCTTATCGTGATTGAATCTTTAGGACTCTTTGAGTTGAATTATCCATGTATAAATTATCTATGAAATATGATGAGACATTGTCGATAGGAATTATGAATTATGGAAAGTTCGTTTTAATTGTAAGTTGATAATTTTGCTTGAGGACAAGCAAAAGCTTAAGTGTGGGGGTATTTGATAAACCGTAAAAGTAACATATTTAATACCACATTTAGTATGCTTTTGGATGATTTATCCCTGATTTATGTAAAAAGGTGCTCTTAATCCTTTCTTTTCATGTCTTATACTCAGGAAAGCACCTAAGGATAAAAAGAACGTAAAACGGGCTTAAAAATTATCAAATTGGGCCAACCAAAAAATCGGCACGACCTAGACTTCAAGCCACACGGTCGTGCCTTGCCATTTATTTAGAACCTCACCCCGATTTACACGGCCATGCCTTGTCGACAAAAGTCCAACACGGCCTGGCCACGACTTACGCGGGCGTGGCATGCCCTTGCCACGGGAATAAGTAATTTCACTCGAATTTGGATGCTTGAAGCCAAAGAAACATACTCCTAAGTCTACTTAAACACCTTAATAGTAATTCTACTTGAAGGAGGTACTTAGGAGCCAAGTAAAGCATCTAAGGAGCCTATATAAACAACCCAAGGCAGCCGTTCTAGATAATCAAGTTTTAGGCAGAAGTTTTCTGCCAGAGCTTTTATTTAGGGAATTACTCGAAGATAGCCAGTTGATCCATCTCAAGAAGCCAGAGTTCCACTCAAGATAGAGGATCTCCTCTTCAATTACTTCAGGGGGTTTTAGGGATTTCTTATGTTTTGCTTTATCTTTTCTCTTGAGATGTTTTCTTATTTTGTTATGAACTAAACCCTTCAGATACCTGAAGGGGATGAAACATATGATGGATTTTGTTATTTGATTTTTAAATCATATGATAAGTACTTAGTTTGTTCTTAATTATGTTGCTTAATTTAATCTGATGTGCTTAGGTGGATGAGGAATAGACCCTGCCTAAGAGTAAATCTAGCATAATTAAGCGGAGTTGATCGCACGTCTAGAGATAGGGTGACGAGATTTTTTTGGATTAGGGTGAAACCTAATATGGGAGTCCATTAATCGATTTACTGCTTCCTTAGGGGGTTAATATAAGAGAACAAAATTTCCACTAATTAACCTAAGGTTAGACGTTATTCACCTCGAGAGAGGGTTTAGTATAGGTTAGGGAGTCTCACGGATCAAGCTAAGTAAAGAAGTCATATGAATTAAAAGTTAGATAACAAGAGAAGTCATAGGTGGATTCTTCCTGAGGGTATCATCGTAATCAACTGAGTTTTTCCACAGTCTTTTCCCAAAGTTTCATTCTTTTGTCTTTGCATCTAGTTTAGTTTTTTTTTCATTAGTTTTAGATTAATAAACCAATCACTCCATATTTTAGGCTAAATAATAGAAAGAAAGTGAGTAGTAGTACTTTTAGGTTCCTTTGGGTTCAATAAAATAATCTTTCCTAACTATACTATTGTTCGATAGGTGCACTTGCCTCAATCGTTGTCATAGTTAGTCTACAGGTTCGATCATTCTTTATAAATATTAAAACTCGACTGTTTGACACGATCAATAAGGTTCGTCAAGAAGTGGATTTAGGCTTCAATCAAGGTACAAGGGAATCATATACATGGTTGGCTTTTTGTCTCGTGGCTATACCAAACAATGCCTTAGGTCATTCATAGGTGCTTCAATGTTCATTTATTTGATTAAATTTAAGTTTTAAAATTCCAATTACCTATCATTCATCCAAAAAATGCATGCTTACCTATGAATTAATTTATCATATGGCATATTTAATTACTTTATCCTATTCACAATGTAATATATTGACCTAACTAATCTAAAATTTAAACAATTTACTTTGTTACTATCATGCCAAATTTGCAGTTTATGCAAAAAATCCTATTTACATGCTCCTCATCAATCACTTGTACTTCTACAAGCTCAAGCACAATCAAACACAAAGCATAAAAATTTAAAACCAAGACTAACTAAAAATAACAAAGAGAATTGTAAAAGTTTCCTATGTTACCCCATACATTTTAGACAACATATTGTCCCTAATGTGCATCCCAATAAGTAAGAGAAACAAACTACCCGATTTGCATTATTAAAGTGCCACAAGGTATACCGATTCATTCTCCTCTTATTCGTTTCAAGTCCATGTTGTAATACGTCTTTGTATGGGGTTCATACATAGAAAAATAACCAAAAAATTTATTTTTAGTTAATAATAAAAAAAAGTAAATCCTAATCTAAAATAAAATTATAAAATTGTCCCAAATTTAAAACAATATTGACAATCCTAAAAAAGAACTAAAATTTTCAATGGTTGAAATCCGGTTCCGACCACCTCTCCATCGGAGCTCTCCCTTTGCTTGTGCTAACCGCTTTGGATGATCTTCCACCAGATGGGTGGGTTGGGTGGGTTGGGCTATGAATGATTGGCCTTTGGGGTTCTATCTTCTCTTCCTATAAATAGATGGTACCAATAGAGCTATTGACAAAACTTTGAGAGATTATTACTCTGCTAAAAAATAAAGAGAATTTATTCTCAATTATTAAAAATATTTTTTCTATAATAACAATTCTACCAATTTCTATTAAAGAAGAGAGAATTTTTGTTTTCACCCCAAAAAGATAAGAATTTCTTTTTCTAGTTTTGGGTTTTGATTCAATTGGTTCGAGCCTACACTCGAAGTAGTTCATGGTACAAGTATAGTGGAGAATATTATTTGGTTGAAAGCCGAAAAACATCAAAGATCCACTTATTCCAAAAATATATGTACTATATCGGTTAAGGTTTATTGATATAAATAGCACAAACCGGGTCAATTTTTGAAATTTTAAATTTTCGCTGTGCAAGAAAACCATTTTCAAATAGGATTTTTCCAACACCAAAGCCCTTCCATTTGTCACGTTCCCCCGGTTGATTTGTACAGCCTACGCACAGTAAAGAACACAACTTCTCTCAATCAAAGTTGTTAGTGGGAAACAAAGAAAGATAATAACAATTATGCTTTAAACAGTTCCCTAATTCCTTTTTTTTATGGGTCACTACCACAGTTAAACACTTCTATTTCACCATTTATTTTCATGACTAATTCATTCTTTTTAAGGTCAATAGTGGACCTAGAAGTAGCAAAAAATGGCTTGCCAAATAGAATCAAAATTTCCTAATCTTTCTCAAAATCAAGAATTAAAAAATCAATAGGGATAATGAATCTACGCACCTTAACTAATACATATTCAAGTACACCTTTTGGATGTACCAAAGATCTATCAGCCAATTGTAGTGTGATTAAAGTATTTTTGAGCTCCCCCAACCCAAGTTTCTTATATGTAGATAAGGGCATAAAGTTGATACTGGCTCCTAAATTGCATAGGGCCTTTCCAAATTCATGTCCCCTATTATATAGGAATAGTAAAACTACTTGAGTCTTTTAGTTTCGGGGGTATTTTCTAGTGATAATTGCACTACATTAAGCGTATATATTAATTTGTTCACCAACAGCCCGTTTTTAGTCAAATCAAAACAATATTTTTGGGACCATAAATTCGAGGTTGATATAATTATTTTATTATTACTTTAATGTCTATAGCATGATAGTATGATTGTGTGAACATTTTGTTAAGAAATTTTATCGTTTGAGTGCTTAATTTGATAAAAAAGGACTAAATCGGCGTGAAGTGCAAAAGTAATGTTCTAATAGCTAAAGGTACTAAATGGCTATGAAATTAAATATTTAAGGGATTTGCCTTGTAATTGGACCATTTTAATTGTGTGGGGACAATTATGTGCATGATTAAGTGATTTTAATGGTTAATATTAAAGGTTAAAAATGTAATTCCATAAATAAAAGAAAATAAAATATAGAAAATGATCGCTGCAAAATAGTCTAGTTTTAATACTTATAAAAGAGTGATCGAACCTATAGACTGACTGCGACAATGATAGAGGCAAGCGCACCTCTCGAACAGTAGTATAGCTCAGGCAAGGATATCTTATCGAACCTAAGGAACCTAAAAGTACTACTACTCACTTTCTTCCTATTATTTAGCCTTAAATATGGAGTGATTAATTAAATTATCTAAGACTAATGAAATACTTAAACTAAATGCAAAGACAAAAGAATAAACTGGGAAAAGACTTTGGAAAATTTAGTTGATAAAGACGATACCCTCGGGAAGAATCCACCTATGACTTTACTTATTATCTAACTTTCAATTCATATGATTTCTTTTACTTAGCTTGATCCGTGAGACTCCCTAACCTATATTAAACCTTCTCTCAAAGCGAATAACGTCTAACCTTAGGTTAATTAGTGGAACTCTCATTCTCTTATAATAACCCCCTAAGGAAGCAGTAAATCGATCAATGGAATCCCATATTAGGTTTCACCCTAATTCGGTAAAATCTCGTAACCCTATCTCTTGGAGCCCGATCAACTCCGCTTAATTATGCTAGATCTACTCTTAGGTAGGGTCTATTCCTCCTCCACCTAAGCACATCAGATTAAATTAAGCAACATAATTAAGAACAAACTAAGTATTTATCATATAAACCAATAAATCAAATAACAAAATCCATCATAGGTTTCATCCCCTTCAGGTATCTGAAGGATCTAGTTCATAATAAAATAAGTAAACATCTGAAGAGAAAAGATAAAACAAAACATAAGAAATCCCTAAAACCCCCTGAAGGAATTGAAGGAGAGATCCTCTGTCTTGAGTAGAATTCGACTCTTGAGATGGATCAACTGCTATCTTGAGTAATTCCTAAAGCGAGTAAAGCTCGCGTAAAACTCTGCTAAAACACGATCGACCTATTAAAACCTGCCGAACTCCTTTTAGTTGCTACCTTGGGTGTTTATATAGGCTTTAAGATGCTTTACTTGGCTCCTAAGTATTCTAATTCAAGTATACTTAGAAATATGTTTCTTTGCCTCCAAGCATCCAAATCCGAGTGAAATTGCTCTTTCCTGCGGTAGGGGCACGGCTAAGGCACGCCCGTGTAAATTGTGGTCCAGCCCGTGTCTCCATTCTGTTGATTTAGGCACAGCTATGACAAGCCCGTGCAATATCCGGTAGAGGCCGTGCTTTGGATTACGCCAATTGGGGCACTACCGTACATCGGGTCAGTCATGTTGGGCTTTTTGTCGGTGAGGCACGGTCGAGTAAATCAGGGTGTGACCGTGTGCAATCTAAATATTGGGGCATGGCCGTGTGGCATGAAGTCCAGGCCGTGTCGACTTCTTAGGTTAGCCCACTTTGGTCCGTTTTAAACCCGTTTTTGCGTCCTTTTTATCCTTGAATGCTTTCTGAGTATAAGACATGAAAAGAAAGGATTAAGAGCATTTTTTACATAAATTGAGGGCTAAATCATCCAAAAGCATACTAAATATAGGGTTAAAATGTGTTACTTTTACGGTTTATCAAATACCCCCACACTTAAGCTTTTGTTTGTCCTCAAGCAAAATTCTCAACTTACAATTAAAATAAACTTTCCCTGATTCATAATTCCTATCAATAATGCCTTATCATAATTCATAGATAATTTATACATGGATGATTTAACTCGAAGTGCCTTAAAGATTCGATCAAGATAAGTCACACCTTTATAGTACGAAAATATAGGTGTCTCCCCTTATTTAAATAGTTACCTTTGATTCAAAACTGACAAGGATTGACATCCTCACTAAAGATTCACTCAAACCACTCAAAGTGTTTAAGGATCAAGAAAAAGCGCTCAAAAGTCGAACCTAAAAAGTTAATCCCATAGGCTTGCCTGAAAATCAAATCTCCACCATCAGATATGAGATGATAAATGATCAAAAAGTCTTTATTAGGGTTGTAATGGGGCTAGGGTTAAGCGTGTGGATAAAGGTGAATTAGAGGTTAGAATCGAGATTGAATTGACTAATTACCTAATCAAAAAAAATGAAATAAATATGAATATTTACATCGAATGAAAAGTAATAATATCACTATTGATAATTACTATATAATAAGGAGTATTTTCTTCACTTTAAAATTTGATAATACTTTAATATGAGCTTTTTCTTCAACAATTGGAGTTTAATTGCCCTAAGCTCTTTTATTGAATAAACTTGGATTTTTTTTAAGAACAAACTAAGAAAAACTTAATTGAAGGAACTTTGATAATTGGAATAACCTAATTTGGCAATTGATCAAGTCAATTCTTGATAGAGGGGTAGTCAAAAGAATATTGATAACAAATACAAAAGGATTTTGGGTTAATATTAGTGGGTGAGTCAAATAAAAGGTTGTTAGGATTAAACGGGGTTCACTAGAGGTTACGTTTTGTAGGTAGGCTTTTTAGTGGAGTGAACGGGTTAAAACCTAGGTGCCTTTATCATCTCAGTATAGCAAATCATTATTGTGGTCTCGACATGCATAAACGAGGCAAGTTCTAGAATAATAGTTCAAAGTTGACACACTCATAATTAACAAAGTGAGCACAAAAAAGAATATATGCTCTATAAGGCTCAAAATCTCACAAAAATTATGGGTATTTTTGACCTCAATCCATGTAAATTTCCAACTTCAAAGTAATACTCAAATTTAGTTCAAGGACCTATTAATTTTTAATTTTTAGAAAGTAGACTTATCATGCTCGATTATCTAGTATCCTTTAGATTTAATAATCAATGCACAATTAACTATGACTTACTCTAAAACATATCAATAAAAATCATAAATCATTAGAAATTTCATCCTAATTAGTAATATGAGAAAAACACTTTCGAACAAGACTGAATTCGAGATTTTGAGAATAATACAAAAAGTCAGGTACTTTTACCCCCACACTTAAGATGTACATTGCCCTTAATGCACAAAGATAGATAAACTATTATGTAATAATAAAATCAAAAGAGAAGGGGAGAAGTAACACTTCCTGAATTTTTGGATGAAGTCTATGAAAAGAAACCAGATAAGATTGGAGGTGAATGTGGGGAAGAGTCTCGAACCGTTTGAAATTGAATCCTCGAAGTAGTCAGCTTGGTTTTATTGTATCCTAAGCTAAATCTAAATATCATAAAGAATAAAAAGAAGAAAATAAAATAAAATAAAGTAAAAAAAATGATGATGAAATAAAAACAAAAATAAATAATAGAAAATAAAAGACAACTAGAAAAATGGGGAATGAGGTTTAAATAGAGATGTAGCCCGTGTTTTGGGATTTTGAATTTTGAACGCATTCAGGGTGTTTGGGCATGGCCATGGGTGTCGTGGCACGCCCGTGTCTTTCTTCACATGGTCATTCAAAATGGGCGTGCTCCTCCCGTGTTCGATAAATTAGAATGTTGGCACGATAATTGGGAGGCACGTCCATAATTGAATGTTTAGCTTAATCATTATTAAGTATTTTCTTCAAAAATTCTCTCCTAGCGAATTTGCCATAGAGTTTAGGTAAAACTCTCTTTTGTTTTAGCTTTCATCTTTTGACCAATTTTCTTCATTTTGGTAGAATGTACCTTAGCCATTTTGGTACATTTTCGCTTTTGATTTAGCCTCAATTGCTTGAACCAAATACAACTTTCTTTCTCCCATTTAGTTTTCATTTTGAAACCAAAAACCACAAAGATTAAGCACCATTATTCTTCTTCACTTTCTCTCCCTTGCGAATGCATCTAAGTTCCATAGTCAATCTCCTTCTCTTTGATCATATTCTCTTTCTTTTTCTTTTCATCATATTTTCTCTTATTTTTCTCTCATTGTCGAAATCACCATTATCATTTTCTTCTCCTCTTTCTCTTTATTTCCTTCTCTTTTCATTCTCTTTCTTCTTTCCTTCAAAACCAAACCATCATATTGAAACCACCATTTTTATTCTCTTTTTGTGAAGGCCGAATCATCATATTCTTTTCTTCTTTTTCAAAGCCGAACCTCCAAGTGATCAAAGTAAGATTCTATCAATTATTTTCATCATTTTTTTTAGCAAACTTAAAATCATAATCTTTTATTTCTCTCCTAGGCCGAATCTTTTGAAAAGATTTTTCAAAGATCTTTGTTGAAGACAACCTTTAAGTGACCATTCGAATCATCAAGGTAAGACTACTAATTTAGATTATATCAATTTTTTAGGCGGATCACTAATCTAAGTTATTTTTAGGGCGATCTAAGATCATCAAGATAGGTAAGAAAAGAGCCGTTCAAGTGTTTGGAAGAAGGAGGTATTCCTTTACCATCGAACTACAAATGAAGAGCGATGTCGGGGTTAGAGACTTTCCACCGGTTGTGGACCCTCTGCAAGCGAGGATCAATTATTCAAGTAGTGCGTACAACCGAACCACTTTACGTTGGTGGAGTATCGTGGTTTTGATCCATCTAGTGGAGAAAACCGCAAATAAGCTGTCATTCGTGAATCTGAGGGGATAAGGATTTAGATCCATCGTTTATAAGTATAGTTTTTGCTAACAATAGTTTATACTAACAAGGTGTATTAATCATTTAGGTGTGGACGAGCTAGAGTATTGTTCTCACTTTGTTACTAGGTGTGTAACCATACATTAAAATTTCCATAGATTTATGTTTTAAAAGTGATTATATAATAGTATGTTTTGTTTGTGGATACCAATCATTGGTATACAAAATTCAGTATGTTACCCAACATTTCGTTTATTTTGATATATGCATCAATATGAAATAAGCATAACTATATTATGATTTGTGGGTATATAGCATGAAAATCGATTTGATATGTATGTGCATGGGCATATGGGTATGTTTAATAAAGGAGGAAGTATTACGGTGGTTTTACCACAATTACAGTGACTTGGTCACATATGTGAAATTGGTGGCTTGGTCACATATTTGACTCTGGTGGCTTCGGTCACATATTTGGCTCGGTGACTTGGTCACGTATTTGAAATTGGACTTGATCGGGTGACTTGGTCACATCTGTTTTGGTGGCTTTGCCACAATAAGAAGCGATGTGCATGTTGATTGCAACAATTGCCTTCGATGGTGTGTAGCGGATGGAGGGTCGATTTAGTAATCCCACGGTGTGCTGGTTGATGCGAGGGTGTGTAGCGGATGGATATTTAGGTTGGTAGGGCTTGCATCTCATTTCATAAGTATATCCATGTAATATTGTATGATTATTATTTGATCTGCTATGAAATGGGCCTTTGGAGCTAAATTTGAGCTAAATATGGGCCTTTGGGCTAAATATTTGATTAAATGGGCCTATGGCCATATGTGAAATTTTGGGCTTGAAAGCATTTCATAAAATGGGCTTTTTAATGTGTGTGTTATACATTGAGTTTATAACTCACCCATTTTATGGGATAACTTTTCGAGATAATTAAGTAGTCGATGGATCGAATCGTGAGGATTTTGAGGTGGCGATTGCTCGTATTAAGTCGTGCTTGGCAAGTCAAGAATCCTAGACAGGGCATCGGCACGGTGTGAACTATTATCACCTCCCGTGTTGGGAAAAGGAATTTTTCTATGATGTACACGGCTACTGGCACGCCCATGGTTCATCCCCTGGCTTCCACACGACCACGGGCACGCCTGTGTGTAGGGCTGTGTGGCCTAGAATTTGCTCTTTGGTTAGTTTATGGTTAGGTGCTAAAAAGAAACAGAAAAGAAAAAAGAAAAAATTAAAAAATATGTAAAAATGGTGTTAGTGCTCGGGTTGCCTCCAGAGAAGCGCTTGTTTATAGTCTTAGCTAGACTTTACCTCTCATTCATATGGTCATGGTGGTTTAAGGAGGTGAAAATCCTTTTTCATACGATCACTTCGGTTATGGATATATAGTTTAAGTCGAGTAATGTTTACCTCAAAAGTGTCGAATTTAGGATGGCTAACCTCGAATGTGCCTTATAGGAAGACATTTAGTACCTCAAAAGTGATTTCTTCGTTTGTCTTGAGGTCTGAATTGGTGATTCGAGGGTCTTCCTTATTCAACAATACCTGATCTCCTAATTTGAAGTGATTCCTTGTTCCTATCAGCTCGTCTGAGGGCTCTTTCGGTTTCACTTTGTGCAGTTCGTGTTCCTCTTTGATTTGTGTTTCTTGCTCTTTTAGTTTGTCAACCCTAAGGCTTTGTTCCTTATATATTTCTTCTTTGTTGGCATGAGGTCTTGGCATGAGGTCTAGGATCTAGCTCATCTTTATTACTCGATGTCCTAGCTGAGTTAAGAGCTTGAACTGTGATTGTTTTGTCGTCTACACAAAATGTGAGTTCACCGAATTCTTCCTCTGTGTGGTCTTTCTTTATTGCATCAGGATATGGCACACGAGGTTGGTACTCTGTAATTGCCGATTTTGGTAAATCATGGTACACCTCAACCTTACCTTTTCTTACCACAGATTCTTCCCTTGGGTTTGGATCCACTAACAATTCACTGTTATGAGCTTGTACGGCTTGGGGCCCATGATTCGGCTCAAGTTTGTAGCCTTGTGGTGTTTTCTGTGGAGAAAGTTGAACAATTTGATTATCAACTGAATTTACTTTCTCACCTTCATCGCTTGATGTCCTGGCTGAGTCAAAAGCTTGTAGACTGATTGATCCGTCACCTACACGAAGAATGAGTTCTCCTGTACCAACATCAATTTTAGTCCTGGCAGTTGCTAGAAAGGGTTTTCCTAAAATTAAAGGAATCAAATTGTCCTCATTCATGTCTAAGACAACAAAATCTACTGGGAATATGAATTTATCAATTTTGATTAGAACATTTTCTATTATACCCCTAGGAATTCTGATAGTTTTATCAGTTAACTGAATGCTCATCCTAGTTTTTCTGGGATTCCCTAGACCTAGTTGTTTAAACATTTTATAAGGCATAACATTGATGCTTGACCCTAAATCATCTAACGCATTACCAATAGATAAACTACCAATTAAACATGGAATTGTAAAACTCCCTGTGTCTTTTTGCTTCTGTGGTAGTCTGTTCTGTAACATTACTGAGCATGCTGCATTTAATTCCATGTGGCACTCCTCGTCTAATTTGTGTTTATTTGTCAAGAGCTATCTTAAAGATTTCCTCGAGTCTGGCGTTTGAAAAAGAGCTTCAAGAAGAGGTAAGTTAATATGTAATTTCTTTAAGAGTTTAAGAAACTTACCGAACTGTTCCTCTGAATCGTCTCTTTTCATTGCTTCGGGATAAGGTATGCGAGGTTGATACTCCTTGATTACCAATTTTGACTTTTCTTGTGTTACCTCTACCTTACCTTCATCTACCTTGGCTTTTTGTATTGGATTGGGTTCATCTAACCCCTTACTGGCATGAGCTATGATAGCTTGATTTTGCTCCTTTGGATTGATCTCAGTGTTACTAGGTAGATGTCTTTGCGGTCGTTCCGACATCAACTTTGCGAGTTGTTCGACCGCATTAGTGGCTGCCTTGACTGACTTAGTAAGTTCCCCGAATCGGTTCTTGTTGCTTTTACTTGTTTTCTTAGTTTCTTGTAGACGGTTTTCTGTGTTTGCCAAGAATTTTTTCAGCATCTCTTCAAGATTCGGCTCCTCTTCTTGTTGGTGAGGTGGTTGTTGAAAATCTGGAGGAAATTCTAATCTTTGGCTATTTTGATCATCCCACGAGAAATTGGGATGGTACTTCCAACCTGCATTATAAGTGTCACTATAAAAATTATTTTGATATCTAGAATAGTTACCTGTATAGTGAGCTTGCTCGTTTTCCATGCCATATCAGTCGGGTAGGTACTCGTGGATTCGCCACGCCTCCTAGATTTAAATCATATTGTATTTACGGATGTACTGCGAGGACTATACCAATCATCAATATTTTTATTCATTATCTCTAATCGATTAGATAACTTTGGTGACCACGCCGAGGTTGAAAACACCGGTTGCTTTAGTAGGAATTGCCCCCATGCCTTGAAACTGATAATTATTCAGTGCCATCTTTTCCATAGACTAAAATTTTCTACCAAAAGAAAAATAGAGGGAAAAAAATTAGCAAAGTAAAAATAAATAATAATAAAGAATAATATAATAATAAATTGCAAATAAAAAATTTTGGCTAAAGTAATAGAAATAGAGTTTTCTTAATATTTTAGTGTTCCCCAGCAACAACGCCAAACACTTGATCGCTGCAAAACAGTCTAGTTTTAATGTTTATAAAAGAGTGATCGAACCTGTAGACTGATTACGACAACGATAGAGGCAAGCGCACCTATCGAATAGTAGTATAGCTCTGGCAAGAATATCTTATCGAACCCAAGGAACCTAAAAGTACTACTACTCACTTTCTTCCTATTATTTAGCCTTAAATATGGAGTGATTAATTAACTTATCTAAGACTAATGAAATACTTAAACTTAATGCAAAGACAAAAGAATAAAGCGGGAAAAGACTTTGGAAAACTTCGGTTGATAAAGATGATACCCTGGAAGAATCCACCTATGACTTCACTTATTATCTAACTTTCAATTCATATGATTTCTTTTACTTAGCTTGATCCGTGAGACTCCCTAACCTATATTAAACCTTCTCTAGAAGCGAATAACATCTAACCTTAGGTTAATTAGTGGAACTCACGTTCTCTTATAATAACCCCCTAAGGAAGTAGTAAATTGATCAATGGTCTCCCATATTCGGTTTCACCTTAATCCGAAAAAATCTCATAACCCTATCTCTTGGTGCCCGATCAACTGCGCTCAATTATGCTAGATCTACTCTTAGGCAGGGTCTATTCCTCCTCCACTTAAGCACATCGGATTAAATTAAGCCACATAATTAAGAACAAACTAAGTATTTATCATATAAACAAATAAATCAAATAACAAAATCCATTATAGGTTTCATCCCTTGGTGTCTCGAAGGATCTAGTTCATAATAAAATAAGAAAACATCTCAAGAGAAAAGATAAAACAAAACATAAGAAATCCCTAAAACCCCTTGAAGGAATTGAAGGAGAGATCCTCCGTCTTGAGTAGAATCCTGACTCTTCGAGATGGATCAACTGGCTATCTTCGAGTAATTCCCTAAACGAGTAAAGCTCTGGTAGAAAACTCGCTAAAACACGATCGACTGTTTAAACCTGCTGAACTCCCTTTTTAGTTGCTACCTTGGGTGTTTATATAGGCTTTGATATGCTTTACTTGGCTCCTAAGTATCCTAATTCAAGTAGAATTCCTCCTAGGATGTTTAAGTAGACTTAGGAATGTGTTTCTTTGCCTCCAAGTATCCAAATCCAAGTGAAATTGCTCTTTCCCATGGCAGGGGCATGGCTAAGGCACGCCCGTGTAAATCGTGGTCCAGCCTGTGTCTCCATTCTATTGATTTAGGCACGGCTATGACATGCCCGTGCAATATCTAAGTAGAGGCCGTGCTTCGGGTCTGCCAATTGGGGCACCAGTGTACATTGGGGTCAGGCCGTGTTGGGCTTTTTGTCGATGAGGAACGGTCATGTAAATCAGGGTGTGACCATGTGCAATCTAAATATTGGGGCACGGCCATGTGGCATGAAATCCAGTGTGCCGACTTCTTGGGTTAGCCCACTTTGGTCCGTTTTAAACCCGTTTTTGCATCCTTTTTATCCTTGGGTGCTTTCCTGAGTATAAGACATTAAAAGAAAGGATTAAGAGCATTTTTTTACATAAATTGAGGGCTAAATCATCCAAAAGCATACTAAATATGGGGTTAAAATGTGTTACTTTTATAGTTTATCGAAAATAAAAGAATCACCTTGTTTGTTCATCATTTCTACTGAAATTAAGGGTGGAAAACTCCATTGAAAGAGCTTTAACATTCAACTACACTAATATCTTGCATGTAAGTTCATTTTTGTCCCTTTTTTTAATGATTTCTATGTTTTTGAGATCGTTGCAGCTTAATTTAGCTAGCCCAGGATTGTTAAATGTTTAGGGTTTTGCCATTGATGAATCCATGTGTATTTTGATATTGGGTGATAGAAAATGTATTCTTGTTTTTAGATAAACATTTGTAAAGTGATTTTTGACAAAATTGGCATTTAGGGATTAAATTGAGAAATATTGAAATTTTGTGGTTAAATTATGAAATAAATTAAAAATATGGGATGCTATGGTAATAAAAGTAATTTGGCTCACATGGGTAGGGACCTAGTTGCATGAATTTATGTTTTTATGAGATAAGGACTAGATTGTAAAAATGTTAAAATATTAGGGGCAAAATTATAAGTTGCCTTAATGTGTATTTTGGACTAAATTGAATAGAATGATGATTGAATTAGTTAAATTTGATTACATATAGATTAAGAAAAGCAAAATTTAGATTTAGATCGAGGAAAAAATAAGGTTTTAGACTAGTCGATCCATTCCGCTGCCGTTTTAGCGACCGAGGTAAGGTCATATGTTATTAAACATTATTGAAATTGTGATTTAAATACTTTATATTTGAGTTATTGATGAATATGATTGTACGAAAACATTCGACGACGATTCGGGAAATGTGAAATCTCGGTTGAACCTTAAGAATAGATTAAGACACGGATGACATGTCATTAGGGGTTATGTGATTTGGGTGATGGTCCATACGTCCTACCAGTGGCTGAGTTATCCGGCATGTGTTGTAGATTCTCGTCATCTTGTGTGAGTAGCACTGTGTAGCTTTGTCATGATCGTCAGCTTGTGTTAGTAGACTTGTTGATAGCTCGAGAGTGAGCATTATATGTGATATGAGATTGAGATAGCTTCAGCAATGTATTGGCACTTAGGGTTCATGATTCCCGAGTATCTGATAGTATTCTAAATGGTTCAAGAGTTATATCGAAGATATGAAATGGTGAGAAATAGATACATATCAGTACAGGTATGTATGAAAACTATATAAGCATTGAATCTATGGAAGTTGTGAGTTCATAGTTAATTATGTGATTGAATATATGTTAGTATTGTGATTAAATGTTTTGTAGTATGTTATGTTCATATTCTTGAATGGTAATTGAATAGTGAGCTTTGCTTATTATTTCATATGAGCTTACTAAGCTTTATTTACATTGCTTATTTTTCTGTGTTTTATCTTGATATCGAGGCTTGCTCGAATTTAGGAATCGTCAGAGATCTCATTACACAGTCAAAGTATCACTTTGGTACTTTTGAATCTATGTATTTGGTTATATGGCATGCATAGGAGTATAGTCATTTTGGTATATATGATAGTAATGGATTTAGCCAATTGATTTGGCATTGTAAATGTTAAGTGTTTGGTTTTGTGTATAGCCATCTGAGTTGGCTTAATTTGGTATGTTTGGTGATGGTTGTATATATGTAAAAATGGCCTTTTGAAATGGTGTGTATAATTTCCATTTATATGCTTGTTGTGAATGAGTAGTTGGAATATTAAATGGTTGACATTTGAGATTGGTATATTTTTTATTTTAGGCAAAATGATGCCTAAATGAATGTGCTCTTATTGATGATTTGATATTATGAGTTTTGGTATGAAATTGAATGGCATATTGTGGTATTTGTGTACCTTATGTTGTTGGTATTGATATATCATGAATTAAACTTATTTGAGATTGGATGAATGCCTATTTATATCATGTTTTGGTGCCAATTGGTTTGGTGTAGGTGTATGCAATTTGGGTGGCAAAATGGCTTGGTAAATAGCCTATTTTTGTCTAGACAAGTAGATATACGGGCGTGTGTCCCCTGGTGTGTAATTAGAAATCAAGTAAGTATGCTCCACACGGCCCAACACACGGGCGTGTGACTTGGCCGTGTGGTATAATTCAATATACCCTATTGGTTTCACACGGCCTAACACACAGCCTGGCACACGGGCGTGTGAGGCCATTTTGAAGGACACACGAGTTGGTCACACAGGCGTGTGGTTCACCATGTGACCCAAGTCAGGGAGTTACACAGGGTCAGGCACGGGCTGGGACACGGCCATGTGATCCCATTTCGAATGTCCGCACTGGCGTGTGTCCCCTGTATTTTGAGAAATTTTCTAAGTTTTCTAAAAATTTACTGTGTTATCAGTTTAGTCCCAAACCACTCCTAATGCATTTTTAACCTTGTAGGCTCGTATTATGGACAATGTGAATGATGTTGCATGATGATTACATGAAATTTGAATATGTATGTGAAATGTATGTTTTATTGTATAATAAGTCCGGTAATGCTCCATAACCTTATTTCAGTGTTGATTACAGGTGAGGGGTGTTACACCTATAGCTAGCCATAATTTTCTTTAAGTATTTGGCATATTTAGGTATTTTCTTGATAAGCTCAATTAAAGGCAGATTTACATTAAGCGATTTAAATAAGTTTAAGAAACATACAAATTCCACTTCATCCCTTCTTTGCTTGTTCTCTAATCGTGAGGGGAATGGATTATGTTATGTTTTTATTAATGTTTGGAAACATATGGTTTTATGTTTCATTTATACAGTAATGTTCTGTAACCCTATTATGATGACGGATACAGGTTAGGGGTGTTACAATCAAACTTACAGAACATTTAAAATAAATCAGGATCAAATTTGGATTAAATTGAAACTTCTACAAAAATTTAAGTGAAATGTGTAAACAAGGGTCACACGGCTGTGTGAAAGAGACCGACCTTTGTGATCCCAAGCTTTGTGATATGTTGTAATTCAGTGTAGTAGATTAAACTAATTTTCGCACTTTAAGGGTGTAACACCCCAAACCGGCCCACGAGCCCTGACCGGATCTGGTATGTCACGGGGTAAAAACGTTTTGATAAAATATTGATTTTCTGGTGAAAACTTGATAAAATATGGCTAAGGTATTAAAGCAGGGTTTGATTAAACTCAGTTGGGATTATTTTTATAAACATGGTTGTGTTGATAAACCCTTTGAAAACGTTTGATCATGTAAAATTTTAAAATCATCAGGGTTATAGTTGACTTGGTGTATTTTGCTACCCGATGGTAACATCTTTGAAAACTCGTAAAAGTTACTAAGTTTGAAAAAGTTACTTTTAACCGATTCACTTAACATTTATAAATTTCATTTGTAATATAACATAAGTAAAATAAAACAATTATATAAACATCCAAATAATAATTAGCGGCCTTATTACAATCCAAAATAAAAACATAGAAAAATAAATAATATTAACTATAACAAATTAAGATCAAATCCAAGGAACAAGCATGGCCGCCTAGAGTCCTCTCGGGCTCCATCTCCGCGATCTATTCATCTGCAAAATAGTATGGGAAGGGGTAAGTCACCAAGACTCAGTGTGTAAATCCCCCACCCGAAAATGCAACTCATACACAAATTATTAATAACATGCAAACATGCAACCCCACTAACCATCCGTACTCCTTTAACTACCCGGTGTGGTCAAAACCACCGGTGGTCAAAACCACCGTGACTAGAGTCACAAATCAAGTGATGGGGCCAACCCATCGTGTGGTCAAAACCACGATGACCATAGGTCACAATTTATCAAGATGTGGTCAAAACACTAGTGGTACCAAACCACTTTGGACTTAGTCACGATTTATCAGCGGTGTGGTCAAAACCACTTTGGTGACCAAGTCACAATTAATCGATGGGGCCAACCCATATTGTGGTCAAAACCACCGTGACGATCCATAGAAATCATCCCCCTCCTCTCATCAATCCCACCATCATCATGCTTACATAACAAATGTCATAATCCCATAAATCATGCATTTATGTATAGCATAGTATCCGACAGCATATGATGGCATACAAAATCATATATCATAGATCACGTAATAGGAGACTTACCCGAAATCCATGCTTAAGCCTACAAGCAAATCACTACCACAATGATTAAAAAGGCAACAATATGGCAAAGTTTACTAATAAAGTGTGTAAAGAGTTTTACACACCTGTTACTAACGCGAATCCTAAATCCCGAAGATCCAATCTACGATGCTAGATCCCTTGACCCTATATTCAGCCAATAACAAGGTTAGTGACATAGGCCTATTCGGCTAAACCAAATAATCCCGAAGGATATGTCGTGCTCGAAATAACACTCACCTCGGTTGTCGATTTGGTTTCCAACCAAATCCCAAGCCTTTGTTTGCCTTGGCCGATTAGCCCCTAAATCCATGGCACATAATCGGTTATACATAGATACCCAAAGATGGCCTTTGGCCGAATAAGACAAGTCACTTACCAAACTTACTGAAATCCCAAAATTGTCACTTGTCTTGTCAAGATCCCTACCAAAACATTTGTTAGAATCGGCTTGTACACTTAACCATAATCAAGGCCTTTGGCCGAATAGTGTATGTGCCTCACCTTTGAAGAATCAACTCTGATAGGCTCAAAATCAATGCACCTTCTTTAGTTAGCTACAACAAAGAAATACCATCTTGTGATCCTATGAACATTCGGCCATCCCAAAAGAGAAGAAACAAGCCGATACCTTAAGGAAGAAATACTTACCACTATGCCACTAGGAGAACTACAAGAGAAAAGTTGACAGCCTCTAAGAGATTCGGCCAACACAAGATGGAAGGGTTGGAATTTTGAGTAGAAGAGGGGGTAGGTTCGGCCAAGTAGAAGAAAAAGAAACTAGAAATTTTGAAGAATTTTGGCAATGTATCTAGGGAGAATTCGGCCAGCAACTATTGAAGAGAAAAAAAAAAGAAAAGAACTTTGATGAATTTTTGGCACCTCCCTAATGATAAAACCGATTGTAGATGCCCCTAAGGTGTCCCAAATCCGGCCAACTCCCAGCTTTTAATTATCACTTATCAACTAACATTTATCTTTTATTTTTATCTCCTAGCCACTCTTCAAACAATTTAAATGAAATAAACTTCTTAACACTTACCCTTCCAGCCGAAAATGTAAAGGAAAAAACAAGGTTTATCCTTATCATATTAAGAGTCCAAAATCATGCCATTAACTCACTCTCCCATTCATGCCGGCGTGCACAAAAAAAATAAAAACCAACCTGCAGCTTCTTTGGTTCGAACACAGGACCTGGTGGAGGCAAACTATCGTAGCCCCTTTCAACGCCCCAAGCCACTCTTCCAAATCACCCACAAAAATCTTTTAAAGCGTTCTAACTTGGCCCCCTTTCCTTTAACGCCAAAAAGCCCAAAAAATAAAACACATCCCCCTTTTAACTCCCAAGATTCGAACCCAAGACCTACCCAAACATCACCTCTAAGCCCTTAAGTGGCGCATGAATGCCACTTTGCCACTTAATTCTTTGTGTCATGCTTCACCCGAAATTTTACTTAACCCCTATCTCACCTAATTCCTTCCTTTTAAGCACTTAAAAAGAAATTTTAGCCCTAAGTCCGACCTAGTTCGGGGTTATGACTAGACCCTAAAACATGTCTAGCAAACATAGTATTCATTTCTTTTCAAGCAATCACATGAAAATAATTAAATTTCAGACAACCCCCAATTCAGGATGTTACAGTTCTACCCCCTTAAAAAAAATTTCGGCCTCGAAATTACCTAAATCAGAAGAGTTGGGGGTATTGTTGCCGCATCACATCCTCGGGTTCCCATGTGGCCTTCTCCGTACCATGATTCCGCCATAACACCTTTACCAAAGGCGCTGACTTCCTCCTCAAAACCATGACATCTCGATCCAGGATTTGTACTGGCTCCTCTTCGAATGACAAGTCTGAATTCACTTCAATTTCCACAATCGGCACTACGTGTGAGGGATTCGATCGATAGCGCCTCAGCATTGAAACATGGAAAACATCATGGATCTGGCTCAATTCTGCCGGCAACTCAAGCTGGTAAGCTACCGATCCCACGCGTTTCAACACTGTGTACGGTCCGATGAATCTAGGTCTTAGCTTGCCCTTCCGGCCAAACCTTAGCACCTTCTTCCAAGGTGATACCTTCAAGAAGACCTTATCACCCACCGCATATTCAACCTCTCTTCGCTTAAGATCGGTAGAGGATTTACACTTTGTCAAGACGCCTCCTTAAGACGAGCAGAATTACTCTAACTTTATCCTCCGTCTCGCCACTAACTCTGGACCCAACATCTGCCGCTCTTTAGCTCAGTACAACATGTAGGAGTACGGCATTCCGACCATCTGGTACCTCATATGGTGCCATCTGAATACTCGCTTGATAACTATTGTTATAAGCGAACTCACCATAAGGTAGGTACTCCTCCCAACTACCACGGAAATTCAAAACACATCCCTCAACATGTCTTCCAACACTTGGATGACCTCTCGATTGCCCATCGATTTGTGGATGAAAAGCCGTCTTTGAAATTCAACCGTGCCTAACTCGATGTAAAGCCTTCCGAGAATCTCGACGTAAACCGGATCTTGATGCGAGATAATGGACACCGGTACTCCATGCAACCGCACTATCTCTCGCTATATACTGACTGGCTAACCTTTGAAGCGAGTAGTCAACCCTTACAGGTATGAAATGGGTGACTTAGTCAACCGGTCTACTATCACCCAAACAAGATCTTTCTTCTTTGGGCGTGAGGGAAGCCCACTTACGAAATCCATAGTAATCTCCTCCCACTTCCACCGTGGGATCCTTACCGGTTATACTAACCACGATGGCAATTGATGCTCGACCTTAACTTGTCGGCATGTCGACACTTGCCCACTAACTTGGTTACTTCTCACTTAAGACCCGCCACCAAAATTGCTCCCTTAAATCCCGATACATCTTGCTGCTTCCCGGGTGCATAGCGTACGCACTGCTATGAGCTTCTTTAAGGATTCGCTACCTCAAATCATCATCCTTAGGCATGCATACTCTCCTCTGAAAGTACAACACTCCATCACTGCCCAAGCTAAAATCTTCGGCCTCACCATTCTATACTTGTAACCTCCGAGTATTCAAAGCTTCATCGGTCATCTGTCTTTCTTTGACCTCATTAATCCAAGACGGCTTCACTTGCAATTCTGCCAAAAGGCTCCCATCCTCATAGATGAGCAAACATTGCTCGCAAATCCACTACCACCTTTCAGCGTAATGCATCAGCTACCACATTAGCCTTTCCCGGATGGTATTCGATTGGGCAGTCGTAGTCCTTCAACAACTCAATCCACCTCCGCTACCTCAGATTTAAATCTTTCTGAGTCAAGAGGTACTTCACGCTCTTATGATCAGTGTATACTACCGACTTCTCCCCATACAGATAGTGCCTCCAAATTTTCAAGGCAAAAACTACTGCAGCCAATTCCAAATCATGTGTCGAGTAGTTAGCTTCGTGGAGCCTCAACTGTCGTGACGCATAAGCGACCACCTTCCCTTCTTGCATCAGCACACACCCTAAACCAGTCTGCGATGCATCGCAATACATAGTGAATTCCTTTCCTGCCTCTAGCTGAATCAAGACTGGTGCTTCTGTCAAGATCCTCTTCAGCCTATCGAAACTCTCTTGCTGCTTCTCAGACCAGACAAACGGAACTCCTTTCCTCAGCAGCTTAGTCAACGGTGCTACAATTAAGGAGAAATTTTCCACAAATCTCTTATAATATCCTGCCAACCCCAGAAAACTCTAAATTTTCGTAACCGACCTCGGTGGTTTCCACTCCAATACTGCCTCAATCTTACGGGGATCCACCCTAATGCCCTCAGCTGAAACAACATGCCCTAGAAAAGTTACCTCCTTGAGCCAGAACTCACACTTGCTAAATTTGGCGTACAACTATTTCTCCCTTAGAACTTGCAAAACCAAATGAAGATGGGCGTCATGTTCCTCCTCAGACTTCGAGTACACCAAAATGTCATCTATGAATACCACGACGAACCGATCCAGATAGGGTTGGAAAACCTGGTTCATCATGTCCATAAACGCTGACGGTGCATTCGTCAAACCAAAAGGCATTACCAAAAACTCGTAGTGCCCATACCGAGTACGGAATGCCGTCTTATGGACATCAGCCTCCTTCACCTTAAGCTGATGGTGCCCTGACCTAAGGTCAATCTTAGAGAACACCGATGCTCCTTTGAGTTGATCGAATAGATCGTCGATCCTGGGCAAAGGATACCGGTTCTTTATTGTCAACTTGTTCAGCTGCCGATAGTTTATACACATCCTCATTGTCCCATCTTTCTTCTTGACAAAAAGCACTGGAGCTCCCCAAGGCGATACACTTGGTCGGATGAACCCTCTATCCAATAATTCCTGAATATGCGCCTTCAACTCTACCAATTCTTTCGACGCCATTCGATACGGAGCTATGGATACTAGCGCAGTTTTGGGTAATAGATCTATACCAGATTCAACCTCACGATCCAGAGGTAGACCCGAAAGTTCTTTTGAAAACACATCAACATAGTCCCTTACGGTCCGGACATCTCTCACAGCAACATCCTTAGCTTCCAAAGCACAGACATGCACCATATAAGCTTCACAACCATTCCTAACCATCTTTTCTGCCTTCAGCGCAGAAACCAGATTAGATAGGTAATCTCTCCTTTTACCTATCATCACCACCTCATCACCTTCCACGGTTTTTATTACCATACGCTTAGTTGCGCAATCCAGGCTAGCCTGATACTTTACTAGCCAATCCATCCCGAAGATTAGGTCGAACTCCCGAAACGATAGTTCCATCAAGTCAGCCAAGAACACGACCTCTTGGAGTTCTAGGGGTACGTTCCTATAGAGTTTACTTACTTCTACAGAGTGACCTAAAGGGCTTAATACAGTCATCTTCCTAGAAGTAAGCTTAGAGTCTAAATGCAGAGTTTCCACTACGCTACTAGCAATGTATGAGTGGGTTGAGCCAATGTCAATCAAAGTACTATAGGGTACACCAAATATCAAGAACATACCGATTATGACGTCTGGTGCATCGCCCTCCTCCTGACGCCTCGCGGCATAAACCAAACCAGGTTGCCTAGCCTCAGTACTACCGGTACCTCCCCTCGGTGCCTCACGCCCTCTGCCAGCACCATTACCTCCTCTTCCTGCACCACGACCTCTTGGAGGCTGTTCGTTATCCCTTCTATTCGGTGCACGATCCTGACCCTCTGATCTCAGTCTAGCTGCCTTTTTCGGACAGTCCCTAACTCGATGTTCCATGGACCCACACTCGAAGCATCCGCAATTACCATTCCAACACTCCCCCGTGTGGGATTTTCCACACCGAGCACACAGTGGCGGCCATTAAGAATTGGCAGCAGCGAAGAGGCCTAGCAGCTTGATCTGACCCATCAAACCTCGTCCTCTTTTGTTGATTACTAGAAAACTTTAAAGATCCAAGCTCCTCTTATTCCAACTCCTATCCCGATTCCGCCTAATCGATCGCTTTACCCTTCAAAGAACCTTAGACTTCTCCACTAGGACAAGAACTCCGTTCTGCTTTGTGGAGCTATCATCATCCTCAGCTCATCTCTCAGCCCATCCTCGAATCTAACACAGCGTTTATGCTTGGTACCCACAATACCACGAGCATACCTACTCAATCGGAGAAATTCAGCCTCATACTCCGCTACTGTCTTATTACCCTGAACTAGGTTCAAGAAAGCCTTCCACTGCGCATCAACGTAGTTAGCTCCTATATATTTCTTTTGGTAGGTGGTCTTGAAGAATTCCCATGTGAGATCCTCCGCCATCGCTCCATCCCTTACAGTGAGCCACCACTGATATGACTCATCCCGAAGCAGAGAGATGATACCTTTCAACTTCTCCTCTGCTGTAAAATTCAGGTCACCCATGATCCTTTCAGTAGATTCTAACCAATATTCTGCCGCACTGGGTGCCACTTCAGAAACTCCTCTAAACACCTTCGCTCTGTTAGCCCGAAGTCGTTCAACCATGGACTTTCGGGCTCCTGCACCCGCGCCTACCTCAACAACTCATTCCAACACTCGTAGCACCGCCTGGGATACTATATCGTTAACACCAGTCTGATCTTGAAACTCAGTTTCCGCCGCCGGTAGATCCGGCATCTCATTTTCAAACCTATGACCAGACCTTGCTGGCTCTGACAAGGTCATCCTACCTCTACCGCGGCCACGGGGCAGACGTCCATGACGTCTTGTACTCATTATTCTCGTTTGCGTTTATCTGTTTAAGAATTTTATGCATTAGTACCTTTGTTTCACTTGATTATCCGCCAAGAAATTTTATGATAGGAGTTTTAGGAGTGGTTCTTTCAGTATTCATACATGCACACGCCTTTCTATTCATTTATTCAAAGAGGCGTTGTAGTTTTCATTGTGATTGTTTTTCCAACGCCTTGCGGGGTATTTTAAGTAATTTGTCCTCTGAGGTGTAATTTTCCAAAATAAAAGTTTTGGATGATTTTGTCAAAAGTATTTTGGAGCTTTTAAATTTCGGGGTATTTTAAAAATTTACAAATTCGGGGTATTTTGGTGATTTGAAGCTCGAGGGTATTTTGGTAATAAACCAGGGTAACTTTGTAAAGTTTGATAATTTTTGAGGTATTTCCAAATGTTGTAAAACTTTGAGGGTTCTTTTTGAGAATTTGTTTTCCAAGTTGATAGTGTTGCAAATTTTTTTTTTTGAAAATTAGGGTCATTCTGGTAATTTGTAGGTTAGGGGTAATTTTGTAATTTTCCACTAGGGGTATTTTAGTAATTTTTCATAAAAAGATTTCCAAAATTTGGTTCTAATGGATTTCACAAAAGAAGGATATTTTGAAAATTTTCTATTTGGAAATTTTTCATACGGAGGGTATTTTGGTAATTTACAAGCCAGGGGTATTTTGGTCATTTTTCAAACTGAGGGGTATTTTGGTCATCATTTTTTTCTTTTTTTTTTAAAACCAGGTTTTAATTACTTCAAAACAAAATGGCTAGTCCCTTTCGGGCTTTAGTTATCAAGTTTAGCCTGTGAGCACGTCGTCTCAGCTAGGATGAACCGTCACTACGCACCAAGTAGGATTCAAGTGAGTAGGAGGTGAGTCACTAGGACTGCTTAAATATCAGGCTCCCACCGAATTCAATCCTAGACATGCATATAATGATTGCCACATCCCTTGCTCAGAGACAACTCACAGGATTGTTTAGGGAATTATTAAATCTTATGCATTGTTTGTTGGGGTACGCTAACCCTAGGGTTCAACAATTCCTTATTCTAATAGTCTACGTTCACAATTTACCCTTCTACCCCTATCACATATACACAAAAATAGATAGAATTACTTACCTGGACGGATTGGTGCCAGAGACTCGGTGCCATGCTGTTCAAGCCAAAAATAGTTTCCCAAAACATTCCAATAAGGCCTACTAATAAAAACAAACATTTTGGGCCTTGGGCCCCCCACAGCCGAGTTTTGAACCGAGCTCGATACCAAAATGTAACACCCCAAACTGGCCCATGAGCCTCTCAATGATGGTATGTCACGGGGTAAAAATGTTTTGATAAAATATTGATTTTACGGTGAAAACTTGATCTAAGTTATGTCACAGGTAAAAATGTTTTGATAAAATATTGATTTTCGGTGAAAACTTGATAAAATATGGCTAAGGTATTAAAGTTTGAAAAAGTTACTTTTAACCGATTCACTTAACATTTATAAATTTCATTTGTAATATAACATAAGTAAAATAAAACAATTATATAAACATCCAAATAATAATTAGGTTTGATTAAACTCGATTGGGATTATTTTTATAAACATGGTTGTGTTGATAAACCCTTTGAAAACGATGCTAGATCCCTTGACCCTATATTCATAATTTATCAAGATGTGGTCACCAACAACAAGGTTTGTGACATAGGCCTATTCCATAGAAATCATCCCCTCCTCTCATCAATCCGACTAAACCAAATAATCCCATAAATCATGAAGGATATGTCGTGCTTGAAATAACACTCACCTTTACGGTTGTCGATTTGGTTTCCAACCAAATCCCAAAGCCTTTGTTTACCTTGGCCGATTAGCCCCTAAATTCATGGCACATAATCGGTTATACATAGATACCCAAAGATGGCCTTTAGCCGAATAAGACTAGTCACTTACCAAACTTATCAAAATCCCAAAATTGTCACTTGTCTTGTCGAGATCCCTACCAAAACATTTGTTAGAATCGGCTTGCACACTTAACCATAATCAAGGCCTTTGGCCAATAGTGTATGTGCCTCACCTTTGAAGAATCAACTCCTGATAGGCTCCATCAATGCACCTTGCTGTTAGCTACAACAAAGAAATACCATCTTGTGATCCTATGAACATTCGGCCATCCCAAAAGAGAAGAAACAAACCGATACCTTAAGGAAGAAATACTTACCACTATGCCACTTGGAGAACTACAAGAGAAAAGTTGATGACCCTAAAGAGATTCAGCCAACACAAGATAGAAGGGTTGGAATTTTGAGTAGAAGAGGGGTAGGTTCGCCAAGTAGAAAAAAAAGAAACTAGAAATTTTGAAGAATTTTGGCAATGTATCTAGGGAGAATTCGACAAAGAACTATTGAAGAGAAAAAAAGAAAAGAACTTTGATGAATTTTGGCACCTCCCTAATGATAAAACCGATTGTAGATGCCCCTAAGGTGTCCCAAATCCGCCAACTCCCACTTTTAATTATCACTTATCAACTAACATTTATCTTTTATTTTATCTCCTAGCCACTCCTCAAACAATTTAAATGAAATAAACTTCTTAACACTTACCCTTCCAACCGAAAATGTAAAGAAAAAAACAAGGTTTATCCTTATCACATTAAGAGTCCAAAATCATGCCATTAACTCACTCTCCCATTGATGCCAAGCATGCACAAAAAAATAAAACCAATCTGCGCCTTCTTTGGTTCGAACACGGGACTGGTGGAGGCAACCGCATGACCCTTTCAACGCCCAAGCCACTCTTCCAAATCGACTTTCATGCCCAAACTCACCCACAAAAATCTTTTAAAGCCTTCTAACTTGGCCCCTTTCCTTTAACGCCAAAAAGCCCAAAAATAAAACACATCCCCTTTTAACTCCCAAGATTCAACCCAAGACACCTTAAATGTCACCTCTAAGCCCTTAAGTGGTGCATGAAAGCCACTTTGCCACTTAATTCTTTGTGTCATGCTTCACCCAAAATTTTACTTAACCCCTATCTCACCTAATTCCTTCCTTTTAAGCACTTAAAAAGAAATTTCAGCCCTAAGTCTGACCTAGTTCGGGGTTATGACTAGACCCTAAAACATGTCTAGCAAACATAGTATTCATTTCTTTTCAAGCAATCACATGAAAATAATTAAATTTCAGACAGCCCCCAATTCAGGATGTTACAAAGGGCTTGAAAGCTAGCATTTTCATTGAGTTTTAATTATGTTTTTGTAAGCTTTCCTAAAGTTAATAAAATGTGCAAAGTGAGTCTTTTATTGACATTAAGGGACGAATGAGGCCTAAGGGTAAGCTAATGAACTTTGTAAGTGTGTATGAGACCATTAAAGGTATAATAAATCGATACTAGTCACTATGTCACAACATGGAATGATCAATGTCGCAACATAGAGAGCAGAATGGAGGAATCGTGAGACTTCCATCCATGTCACGACATAGCCTAAGGGTATCTCGACATACCTATTGCGTGTAAATAACTAATGCAATTGTGCAAGTGTACACATCATTCAAGTAATAAAGTGATAAGTAAGTATCGTCTCTACAGGGATTGGAAATTGGTAAGAGATTGATTAAGTTACTATAATCCTATTAACTATACTAAATAGTAGGAAATACTGTAGGGTTGAATAGGATGTTTATATAATGAATTAATGAAATCAAACGCTAAAAACAAAGAATTGATATGGAAAATAAAAAGTAGCGGCAAATTACATAGAAAAACAAGAGTAATTTTGTTGTTGAATGAATAGGGATGGAATGATTTAGGTGAAATGATCATATCAAAATAATGTCATGGCAAAATATTGTCTAATCAACTATTCAGAGGGTTACTACTGTAACCTGCCTCTTTCGATAGCAAGATTTAAGCTAAAAATCTAAGTTACTGTATGTCTACAGAACTCTAGATTAATAACTACAATGAATGTTCTTCTCTACACAATTCGCAACATTTATGTCTAGAGTGCTACGAATATTCTATTGAATGTTCACTTGCATCAAACGATTCTAGATCCATTATATTTAACCTTTTCAGAATTAAAAATACATCTATGAATACAACATACAATCAACTATGTCTAGAGCTTGCATGCATATATTTAAAATAGGCACAAATCGAATGAAATATTGATATAGGCAATCTAAAATAATGAATATTAAAGATGATAAACATCCATTCAAATAACATCAATCCAGAAAAGATTTAGTTCATGGGTGGAAAAGTAAACACCAAATTTAAATCATTCATCAACATTTAAAGAAGTTTGAATCACAAAAATCAGGAAAACTAAAGGTAGAACTATAGGATTTCTCACACACTCCAACTTCTCTTTTATCTTCCAATCGTACGTGAATCAAGGATTGATATATCTTCCGCTTCTTCACATTTGTATTCTTCTCTCTATAGCTATTACCCTTTCTTTCTTTGAAATTCTCCAATGGAGTTTTTCTCTGTGCAAAAAGAGGATTGCTGTCACCAATCTCTTTCTCACACAAATTCTACTCTCCTCTTTCTTCTCTCTCCTTCTTTTATTGGGTAGATCCGTCCCACCTTAGTTCACCTTTTTCATTCCCCTTTTCAAGTTGGTTTTACTGGTACACATCCAGCTAGTTAAGAGTGACATGGATAAAGGGTTGAATCATTTTCTCGAAATTACAGTGGCAATTCTGTTGGCAATCAATCTTATCAATTGCCATGGCAATGTTTCACTTCCCTTATTTTCCCTCTTCATCTTCTTGCTCTTCCTACACCTGTATTCACAAAAAACCACACTTTTGCTCCCCAAGTGATAAAAGTAACAAATAATGACCATTATATCAGAATCCAAGCTTTGTTATGCAATGTTCTAAAAATATCCTAAAAATGCAAATTTATTCACTTAATTAAAACCAATTAATTCTATTTAGAGGCCTTAAATATAAAGCCTTTTAAGAGTTATTAATACCCCTAAAGATATCCTAAGAGGAGTATAATGACTCCTATGTTGCAACATAGGTCCTGGTGTGTGACGACATCGACTATGGATGGGAACTAATACGGAGCAGGGGGCATTTTGGTTTGCATAATCAAATTTAAAGCTCGAAAACATCAGCTAACCTAGGGTTAAGGGATGACGACCTGAAATCTATCAATAGGCTTATATGTTACACATTATGTACGTCAATTACTTAGTTTAGTTTTTTACTTTTAATTTTTGATTAATTTTTCCTTCTTATAAGGTTAGATTTATTTTTGGATTGTTATTTGTTTATCTTAAGAGAGCTTATTTGTGGAAAAAAAATCAAACTTGTGGAATCACTTCATTCTTAATACATATTAGGTGTTTTCTTAAACTCTATGCTTTGATTAATTTATTATGTTCTCTCTTTATATCGAATCTATATTGTAATATCCTTAAATCGGGGCCTCTACATTTTGCATGTGTTTGCATGTGATGATATGCTTACTGTGTTACTTTAGCATGTTTTGGGGTCTAGGCATGACCTCGGGTTAGGCCTGGGTCATGGCCAAAAATTTTGTTTTAGTGCTTAGGAAGAGGGAGCTAGGAGAGTTAGGGGTTAAAAGAATTTATTGAAGGGTTGTGGCACAAACAACCTAGTGGCAAAGTGGCAAAAGAGGCACCACTAAGGTGCTTGGATGGTGATGCCACATGCAGGGAAGGAATGCTTGGGTTTAAGCTGCAGAAATCCCTTTCTGCTTATTCTTTTTCACGCCACAAGCAAGGAAGAGGTGTGCTCAGGTGGGACTCTCTTGAATGGATGAAGTGTAGATTAGTTCAACAGCTCAAAATTTCAGCTAAGTAGGAGGAAAAAAGGGGATTTGGATGAGGGAGGAAGAGTTGGCCGAATGGAAGGGTCTTCGTGTGGCATTTTCGGCCAAGGAGGAGAGTGTTTGTGTTAGGGGCTTTAGATTCCGAAACAAGGAAAGTGGGAGGCCATTTTCTCTCTTTTCTTTTCATTTGTGTTTCTGCCGAAATTCTTTTCTTCTCTTTTGACCAAAAACCAAAAAGAACCAATTGTGCATCTTCTCTTCTTCCTATTTTGTTCAAAGCCAAAACCAACACCCGTTCTTAGTCGACATATTTTTCTTCTTTCAAGTCTCTTGTGCCGAAAATTCTTTCCATCTCTTTGCCGAACCCTTTCTTTTCCATTTCATTTTCTTCCTCCATCTTTACCCTCTTCAAAAGCCGAACCTTGTGAGTTCTCTTCTTCTTCTCTTCTTTCAAGTGTTTGGCCGAATATCCTTGGCCTTATTTCTTTCTCTTCTCACGTTCTCTAAACTCCATACTCAGTACCGAATCTATCTCTAGTTAGCCGAATCTTTTGGTAAGTAAACTTCCTACTTCTCTTCTCTTCTTGACTGATTTGGTTAGTGCCAAAATCGAGGAATCTAATCCCTCTTATTTTATTTTGGCCGAACCATGAAGGAGATCTTTCGGGATTCTTGTAGCCGACGATTGAAAGGTGAATTTTTTGGGTTTTGAGATCCAAGGTAAGCAGGAGGTAACATTCAGCCAAAGGCCATTCTTATCGATCCTATGTAATAATTCAAATATGACATAAGTTATGTAGGGATTTCGAGATCTTCAAGGTCAAACGATAGTTTTGGGATTTAGGCAAGTGAGGTAAGGGTTTTAGTGTATAGATCTCTTTCTTTTTCATTCAAAAGTCAAAGGCTAATCGTTTGTGTGTATTAGTGCTTGGCTGATTACAAGGAAGGTTCATCACATAGCTTCGGGATTTGGTTGGAAACCAAATCGGCATTTAGGTAAGGATTATGGTTGTGCATTAACCTTTCGGGATTTGTTTGTATAGTCGAATGGTCTCTTTGCTAATGATCTTAGTGTGGGCCGAATGTAGGGAAAGGGATCTACTGCGTTAGATCAGGATTTTCGGGATTCGATAATCGTGTTAGTAACCAGGTGTGTAACCCACCCTCAATTCCCGATTAGTAGTAATATTGTTATGCATATGTTAATAAGGCAATGAATGAATATGGCTAAGGGTACCATTTAATGGTGCAGTGTATTCAGGTATGTTACCCCTTACTACTCGTTAATAATGCTTATAAACATGGATATGAGAAACTGTGAAATTTCGTTATGGACATGGGGTGAGGTAAATTGCATGATATTTGTATGTTTTGTATATTGCATGGGCATATGGGTGATGTTGATTAAGAGGAAGTGTTCCGGTGGTTTTTACCACATTATCTGGTGACTTATGTTACATATTATGAATCCGGTGACTCTGTCACATTATCTGGTGGCTATGCCACGATTATAAGGGCGATGTACAGTTGACTGCAGTGACTGGCTTTGATGGTGTGTAGCGGATGGAGGGTCAATTTAGTAATCCCCACGGTATGATTGGAAGGTACGGGTGCTGTGTAGAGGTTGGATATCTAGGTGGGTTTGGGTTGCATCATTGCTTATATTTGTTATATGTGATTTGATATGCCTTAATTGTTTGGGAGTCTGTGTTGGTTGTTACACTCTGAGTCTGTTGACTCATCCTCCGTGGGCTAACATTTTGCAGGTGATACTCAGTAAATGGACCGGGTCGGTAGGACTTAGTGGTGGCCATACTTAGCTCAGCATTTTTTACGTTTTCTTATTATGTTTTCGGGTTTTATTCGGTTTTTTTTGTTGTAATAAGGTCATTATTATTTAACTTTTTTATTTATGCGTTTTAATATTTATTCTGGTATGATCAACGTTAGACAAGTGGTTAAACAATTTTTCGTAAAACAACTTCAAATGTTTTGACACATAAACACCTACGATTTTCAACTTAATGATAAGCTCTAAAATTTGACATTTCTTTAAACTTGTAATTTCTGAAATATGAAGATAACGTTTTAATACAAAATTAAATTACAACACGGTTTTCAACTTGAGAATAACCCAAATCTATTTTCTTCAAAACCACCAAGTATTTCAAGATGACATAATGAGATTTAATTACGTTTTACTCAAGGAGCGTGCCAGATCCGGTCAGGGCTTATGGGCCGAGTTTGGGGTATTTCAATTTACTATCAGAGCCCAATTCAAAACTCAGCCTTGAGGGCTTTTGGGCCCAAAACGTTTTTTTAAATTGAGTTTTACTAAAGGATGAGCAGGTTTTCTAGCATGGCACCTGAGTCTCTGGCCCGAAGTCCACCCGGTAAGTACCTCTAATTATTGTGTGATTTGTATGTGGGTATTACGGGATCGTAGATTAGTAGATTAGGAGCTATTGAACTCTAGGATTAGCTTACTCCCACACAAAATTTCATAAAATTTAAAGATTAATCGAACAAACCTGTGAGTAAGTCATCGAGTTAAGGGTGTGGCAACAGTTATGCGCATGTCTAGGATTGGATTCATGGGGAGCTTGGTATTTAAGCAGTCCTAGTGACTCACCTCCTCTTCGCTCGAATCCTACTTGGTGTGTAGTGACGGTTCACCCTAACCAAGAGGACTTACCCACAGGCTAAATTGAATAATTAAAACCCGAAAGGGACTAGCTATACTATTTTATAAAAACCCTAGTTTTAAAATCACCAAATTACCCCCTGATTTGCAAAAACCACCTTAGATCTGAAAAATCATCAAAGTACCCCGATTTGTAGAAATTACTAAAATACCCTCAGTTTATAAAATTACCATATTACCCTCAATTTTTACCAAAATATTCCAATTTTCCAAAAAAAACCAAAAACCCCTATTTTACAAAATTTCAAGATACCATAATTTGAAAATTACCAAAATACCCCTGTAAGATAAATTACGAAAATACCCCTAGGTTGAGAACGAACGAAAGTGCTCAAATTGGTGAACGTGTGTAGTAGATACTATTGAATGAATGTGATTCTCTGAATTAGAGTAGGAGATTGGAACGAAAACTTTGAAATGATCGAAAGAACTACTACTAAACTTCGTTACATAAAAAATTATTCGTGAATAATTAGTGGAACAGGAAGCTAATACATAAAATTTCTTAAATCAGATTAAATCGCGATCATAGACATAAGTTCTAGGGGCATGGTCGTAATGTCTTGTGAGCGTGGTAGAAGCGGGATGACCGTATCGGAACCGATTAGAGTGCGTCAAGGGTCCGAGAATGAGATGCCACCACCACCAGCTGCTGGTGTTGAATATCAGGATCAGACGGGGGATGACGCAATATCGCAGGCGATGTTGCGAGTTCTTGAGAGGGTGGCTGGAGTAGGTGGAGGCATGGGAGCTCGAAAATCTATACCTGAGCGACTCCGAGCCAATAGAGCTGAGGTATTCTGAGGTGTATCTGGTGTGGCACCCAATACGGCTGAGTATTGGTTGGAGGCGATAGAGCGAATCATGGACGATTTGGATTTGAATGCTAAGGAGAAACTAAAAGAAGTGGTATCACTTCTCCGGGATGAGTCATACTAGTGGTGGCTTACGGTTCGAGATAGTGCTGCAGCGGATGATCTCACTTGGGAGTATTTTAAGGCGGCGTATCAGAAGAAGTATATTGGGACTAGCTATATTGATGCACAGAGGAAGGCATTTCTGAGGCTGGTTTAGGGGAATAAGTCCATAGCGGAGTACGAGGTGGAATTCTTACGATTGAGCTGGCATGCTCGAGGTATCGTGGCCACGGAGCATAAATGATGTGTCAGGTTCGAGGATGAATTGAGGGATGACCTAAGATTATTGATTGCTCCACAGTAGGAGCGAGAGTTTACCGTGTTGGTAGAGAAGGCTAAGGTAGCCGAAGGGGTTAAGGAATCTGTGAGATAGAATTCGGATAGGAATAGACAAAAGAGAGGTTTTGGATCATCAGGGTCATCCGAAAATGTTCAAAAGAGACCTAGAGTTGAGGGGTCGCGAGGTTAGCAGGTTGTTACGGGAGGACAGTGCCGTACTTGTGCTCAACGTGGAAAGATGCACCTGGAAGAGTGTTGGAAGAAGATAGTGGGATGTTTTAAGTGTGGATCCAAGGATCACATGATTAGTGATCGCCCTATGAAAATGCATGAGCCACCAATAAGTCGTGGTCTTAATTAGGTTTGGAAGAGGAAGGCAATGACCACCATGCGAGTCGTGGTCGGGTTAGCGAGGTAATAGTTCGGAAGGGTCGGAAACACCGGTAGAGGTGTTAGTAACACGAGGTGAGACAATGGATCTAGTGTATCTGATTTCATCGGAGGAGGATGGTGACGTGCAGGACGTCATAACCGGTACGTTCCTTATAGCTGACAAGCCTTACTTTGCTTTAATTGATGTTGGCTAGACCCACTCATATGTTGCATGTAGAGTAGCTGAAACATTAGGTGTAGCATCTAAACTATCTGTTAGGGAGATGACTGTAGTGAGCCCATTAGGTCAAACGGTAGTGGTGAATAGGATATTCTGGAGTGTGCCTCTAGAGATTCAAGGGTTGTATTTCCTGTCGACTTGATGGAACTACCTTTTGGGGAAATTGATCTCATTCTAGGTATGGATTGGCTAGTGGAACATCGGACTAAATTGGATTGCGCAGCTAAGCGAATGGAGTTGAGGACTCCAAAGGATGAGGAGATAATTATGATGGGAGAAAGAAGAAATTATTTGGCTAACGTAGTCTCCGCATTAAAGGCTGATAAGATGGTTCGAAAAGGGTGCAAGGCATTTTTGGCCTTCGTGAGTGCTTTGGATGCAAAAGAAGAAGGAGTTAGTGGAGTGAGAACAGTAAGGGAATTCGTGGGTGTCTTTCCGAAGGAGCTGCCTGGGTTACTCCCGGACAGGAAGGTGGAGTTCGAATTGATTTACTATTGGGTACAGCTCCTTTGTCAATTGCTCCGTACCGAATGGCACCAAAGGAGTTAGTAGAGCTTAAAGCCCAGATCCAAAAGTTACTCGATCGTGGGTTTATTCGACCTAGTGTGTCTCCATGGGAGCACCGGTCCTATTCGTGAAGAAGAAGGACGGGACTATGCGTATGTACATAGATTACCGGCAGTTGAATAAGCTGACCATCAAGAACAAGTACCCATTACCGAGGATAGATGACATCCTAGTGTATTCCAAGTCTAAGGAAGAACATGATGAGCATCTCCGGGTGGTATTGCAAGTTTTAAGGGAAAAGAAGCTATATGCCAAGTTCAGCAAGTGCGAATTTTGGCTAAAGGAAGTTACGTTCTTAGGGCATGTGGTGTCTGTGGAAGGAATAAGGGTGGACCCTCGGAAGATTGAGGCAGTATTAGATTGGAAACCACCTAAGTCTGTGGCTGAGGTTCGCAGTTTCTTGGGGTTAGCAGGCTACTACAGGAGATTTGTTGAAGGATTCTCATCAATAGTAACACCTCTAACGAAGTTGTTAAGAAAGGAGGTACCTTTCGTATGGGCGGATAAGCAGCAGGAGAGTTTTGAGAAGCTTAAAAGAGTATTGATAGAGGATCCGATTTTGATTCAGCCGAAAGCAGGGAAAGACTTCGTGGTGTATTGTGATGCTTCCCATACAGGATTGGGATGTGTCCTTATGCAAGACGGGAAAGTGGTCGCTTATGCATCTCGGCAGTTGAACCACATGAGGTTAACTATCTAACGCATGATCTGGAGTTGGCTGTAGAAGTGTTTGCTCTAAAAGTGTGGATGCACTATTTATATGGAGAAAAGTTGGTGATTTACACGGATCACAAGAGTCTGAAGTATCTGCTGACTCAGAAGGAGCTGAATTTGAGACAGCGAAGGTGGGTGGAGTTGTTGAAAGACTACGACTGTTCAATAGAGTATCACCCGAGCAAGGCAAATATGGTGGCAGATGCCCTAAGTCAGAAAGTGGTGTCGGATCTGAGGGCGATGTTTGCACATCTTAGCCTTTATGAGGATGGAAGTTTGCTAGCGGAGTTGCAAGTGAAGCCAACATGGCTAAGTCAGGTAAAGGAGAAATAATTGGTAGATGGTGAACTCAGTGCTAAGCTACTACAAGTACAAAATGGGGAGTTAGAAGACTATGGTGTAAACGGTGATGGAGTGCTGTGTTTTTGGGGCAAGGTCTGTATGCCGAAGGATGAGGAATTAAGGCAGAAAATTCTTTAGGAATCGCATAGTAGCCCTTATGCTATGCATCCTGGAGGAAGTAAGTTATATAGGGATCTACGGGATCAGTTTTGGTGGCCTGGTCTAAAGCAGGAAGTTACAAAATTTGTAGGGAAGTGCTTAACGTGTCAGCAAGTCAAGGCTGAACACCAAGTACTATCAGGATTGTTTCAGCCGATAAAGATTCCGCAATGGAAGTGGGAGAGAATTACCATGGACTTTGTTAGTGGGCTTCCCCTTACGCCTACTAAAAAGGACTCGGTATAGGTGATAGTAGATCGGCTGACGAAGTCTGCACATTTTATACCAGTGTGGGTGGACTATTCCCTATAGAGATTGGCAAAATTGTATGTAGCAAAAACCGTGAGGCTGCACGGAGTGTCGATGTCGATTATCTCAGATAGGGATCTGAGGTTTACGTCTCGATTTTGGAAAGCACTACATCAAGCATTGGGCACCAGGTTGGACTTTAGTACGGTATTCCATCCGCAGTCGGACGGCCAATCTGAGCGGGTAATTCAAGTGCTAGAGGATATGTTGAGAGGTTGCGTGATAGATTTCAAAGGAAGTTGGGAGGAGTTCTTGCCTTTAGCCGAGTTTGCGTACAATAACAGCTATCAAGCAAGTATTTGGATGGCACCGTATGAAACGTTGTATGGACGGAAGTGTCGCACTCCTATGTGTTGGATAGAATTGAGGGAATGTCAAGTTTGGGTCCGGAGATTGTGGTAGAATCTAAAGAAAAGGTTAAGGTAATTCGAACATGGTTGAAGGAGGCATCTGACAGGCAGAAGTCATATGCAAATCTTAAGAGAAAGGAGATAGAGTTTGCCGTGGGGGATCAAGTGTTTCTAAAAGTTTCACAGTGGAAGAAGGTGATGAGATTTGGTCGAAAGGGAAAGTTGAGTCCCAGGTTTATAGGACCTTATCGGGTTTTGAAGCGGGTTGGACCAGTGGCATATCAGTTAGAGTTGCCTTCAAATTGAAGTAGATGCACGATGTGTTCCACGTTTTGATGCTATGTCGTTACCGATCGGATCCATCTCATGTAATACCGGTTGAGGAGGTGGAGCTAAGACCAGATTTGTCTTATGAAGAAGAACCGATTCAGATCATGGAACGGGATGTGAAGGTGCTACGGAGGAAATCAGTTTCTCTAGTCAAAGTGTTATGGCGTAACCATGGATCGGAGGAAGCTTCGTGGGAGCCAGAGGAATCAGTGCGACAACAATACCCTCACTTATTTTAGCTAGGTAATTTTGAGGTCGAAATTATTTTAAGGGGGTAGAACTGTAATATCCTTAAATTGGGGCCTCTGCATTTTACATGTGTTTGCATGTGACGATATGCTTACTGTGTTAGTTTAGCATGTTTTGGGGTCTAGGCATAACCTCGGGTTAGGCCTGGGTCATGGCCAAAAATTTTGTTTTAGTGCTTAGGAAGAGGGAGCTAGGAGAGTTAGGGGTTAAAAGAATTTATTGGAGGGTTGTGGCATAAACAACCTAGTGGCAAAGTGGCAAAAGAGGCGCCACTAAGGTGCTTGGATGGTGACGCCACATGCAGGGAAAGAGCGCTTGGGTTGAGCTCTGAAATCCCTTCGCTTATTCTTTTCACGCCACAAGCATGGAAGAGGTGTGCTCAGGTGGGACTCTCTTGAATGGATGAAGTGTAGATTGGGTCAACAGCTCAAAGATTCATCTAAGTAGGAGGAAAAAAGGGGATTTGGATGAGGGAGGAAGAGTTGGTCGAATGGAGGGGTCTTGGTGTGGCATTTTCGGCCAAGGAGGAGAGTGTTTGTGTTAGGGGCTTTAGATGCCGAAACAAGGAAAGTGGGAGGCCATTTTCTCTCTTTTCTTTTCTTTTGTGTTTCTGCAAAATTCTTTTCTTCTCTTTTGACCAAAAAAACGAAAAGAACCAATTGTGCGTCTTCTCTTCTTCCTATTTTGTTCAAACCCGAAACCAACACCCATTCTTAGTCGACATCTTTTTCTTCTTTCAAGTCTCTTGTGCCGATAGTTCTTTCCTTCTCTTTGCCGAACCCTTTCTTTTCCATTTCATTTTCTTCCTCCATCTTTACCCTCTTCAAACGCCGAACCCTGTGAGTTATCTTCTTCTTCTCTTCTTTCAAGTGTTTGGCCAAATATCCTTGGCCTTATTTCTTTCTCTTCTTACGTGCTCTAAACTCGATACTCAGTGCCAAATCTATCTCTAGTTAACCGAATCTTCTGGTAAGTAAACTTCCTACTTCTCTTCTCTTCTTGACTAATTTTGTTAGTGCCGAAATCTATGAATCTAATCCCTCTTATTTTTTTTTGGCGAACCATGAAGGAGATCTTTCGGGATTCTTGTAGCCGACGATTGAAAGGTGAATTTTTTGGGTTTTGAGATCCAAGGTAAATAGGAGGTAACATTCGGCCAAGGGCCATTCTTATCAATCCTATGCAATAATTTGAATCTAACATAAGTTATGTAGGGATTTCAACATCTTCAAGGTCAAACGATAGTTTCGGGATTTAGGCAAGCGAGGTAAGGGTTTTAGCATATAGATCTGTTTCTTTTTCATTCAAAAGTCAAGGCTAATCATTTGTGTGTATTAGTGCTTGGCTGATTGCAAGGAAGGTTCATCCGGGATTTGGTTGGAAACCAAATCGGTATTTAGGTAAGGATTATGGTTGTGCGTTAACTTTTCAGGATTTGTTTGTATAGCCGAATGGTCTCTTTGCTAATGATCTTAGTGTGGGCCGAATGTAGGGAAGGGGATCTACTGCGTTAGATAGGGATTTTCGGGATTTGGTAATTGCGTTAGTAACCAGGTGTGTAACCCACCCTCAATTCCCGATTAGTAGTAATATTGTTTTGTATATGTTAATAAGGCAATGAATGAATATGGCTAAGGGTACCATTCAATGGTGCAGTGTATTCAGGTATGTTACCCCTTACTACTCGTTAATAATGCTTATAAACATGGATATGAGAAACTGTGAAATTTCGTTATGGACATGGGGTGAGGTAAATTGCATGATATTTGTATGTTTTGTATGTTGCATGGGCATATGGGTGATGTTGATTAAGGGGAAGTGTTCCGGTGGTTTTTACCACATTATCCGGTGACTTATGTCACATATTATGAATCCAATGACTCTGTCACATTATCTGGTGGCTATGCCACGATTATAAGGGCGATGTGTAGTTGACTGCAGCGACTGCCTTCGATGGTGTGTAGCGGATGGAGGGTTGATTTAGTAATCCCCACGGTGTGATTGGCAGGTACAGGTGATGTGTAGAGGTTGGATATCTAGGTGGGTTTGGGTTGCATCATTGCTTATATTTGTTATATGTGATTTGATATGCCTTAATTGTTTGGGAGTCTGTGTTGGTTGTTACACTCTGAGTCTGTTGACTCACCCTTCGTGGGCTAACATTTTGCAGGTGATACTCAGTAAATGGACTGGGTCGGCAGGGACTTAGTGGTGGCCATGCTCAGCTCAGCATTTTTCACATTTTCTTATTATGTTTTCAGGTTTTATTCGGGTTTTGCTTTGTTGTAATAAGGCCATTATTATTTAACTATTTTATTTATGCGTTTTAATTTTTATTCTGGTACGATCAACGTTAGACAAGTGGTTAAACAATTTTTCGTAAAACAACTTCAAATGTTTTGACACATAAACACCTACGATTTTCAACTTAATGATAAGCTCTAAAATTCGGCATTTCTTTAAACTTGTAATTTCTGAAATATGAAGATAACGTTTTAATACAAAATTAAATTACAACACAGTTTTCAACTTGAGAATAACCCACATCTATTTTCTTCAAAACCACCAAGTATTTCAAGATGACATAACGATATTTAACTACATTTTACTCAAGGAGCATGCCAGATCCGGTCAGGGCTTGTGGGCCGGGTTTGGGGTGTTTCATATATTGTTCATGAAAACCATGAGGAACTAATCCCTCTATAGGGGACTAGCGAGTGGAGGTATGATCTGTTACATGTTTTGTAGGGTTACTCGATGGTTCAACTATTTGGGAAAGAAAGGACCTAAACCCTAGGCCTAACAACCCTAGGAAGTCATCAAGGTAGGAATTAACCCAAAATTCGTATGGCTTGAACATGAACACTTTCTCCCCAAGCCGGTCTAGACTGTGAGGTCACAAGAGAAGTAGTCCTTGCCGACTCATTATTTGAGTGGAAGATTTAAAGATCTTGCTATGATAGCATCTGGTTGATTGATGAGGAGCTCAAAGTAACAAATAATGGGGATTATTGAAGCAAGCTAATCACCCATATTCAGATTTGATTAATCCTGCTTTTCACTCTCTTGTTATTTTTTTCATTATTGTTTTATTATTATAAAAACCCTAAAAATCCCTTTCATATATGTTTTTGTACTATAACTGACTTAGAGTACTAATTAGAACTTTCTCTGTTTAGGTTAAAAGTGATCTAGCACTAGCCTTCCTTGGGTACGATCCTAAAAGTACTCACTACTCTGTTGTAACTATATTACAACTGGACCCATATACTTGTGGATATCGCCTCATATACATATCTTTTACTATAGTATTCACACTCTCGACGTTAGTACGTCTGGAGGCGATCACTTGGTGATGTACCTATTCCACACGCCCGTGTACAATTTGAATATAGGGTCATACGGCCATGTCTCCAGGTCGTGTAACTCTCTGAGACTGTGTGGACAATCTTGCAAAAAAATTTAAGAATGACACAACCATGTCATAGTCACAGGCGTGTATGCCCAAAACTACCTTCAAAATCAAGCCATTACACATTCAAATGCTCGGGCTTCAAGCTATGCAATAACCAACATTCAAACCTATTCAAAATGTGCAAAAACATGATAAAATATTCCAATTCACAACTAACCTATGTGTCAAACCATTATTGTCTCATTGGCACCACAATTCCAAATATATACAAAACGCATTCAATTAAAACATGTACCACAAGTAAAATTCATTCAAACATCCTTCAAATTCAAGATAACAAATACAGACATTCAATCATAAACTAAACCATCAAATGCTCATTTAGCTCATCCTAAAATCATATCTTACCACAACCAATTTAGCCATTCTTCAAGCACAAAGCATTTCAAGGTTTCCTATTAACTTAACATACCAAAACAATCATTTAAATTCATCTAGTTATCAACATATGCATCCACCATCACAAACCATAACCAACCAAGTTACCAAATAGGATTTACATCAATACATATACCAAGATTTTAAGTGCATATTATATGACCAAAACACTTCTAATTTACATTTCCAAAACCCTATTTACATGCCACTTATAACCAGCCCAAAAGAAGGAAATAACTACCAAATGAGTGTGACAATCTACAAAGAAATAAAATAAAATGAAGTAGGCTTTCACGAAGCTTAGTAAGTTCATAAAATCAAACATATCATACCTTTCAATTTAAGTATAAATCGTACATAACAATGAAACTAACAATTCCTTATCGTATTCCATCATTCCAACTATTCGAGATAATTAAACCTAGATGATTCATATCATCAAAACACAACATGTCAAATAATTGTGTACCAATATATAATTCATCACATCATCTTATACTATTTCCATCATAATAATTAACTGTTCTACTCAAGAATAATAGTAAATCAACTTTAGATACACGGGGGGTAATACTCATACGAGCAAACATAAAGACATTAACCGATACATAATGCTGCTCACACAAGCTTCAGAGAATTCACAACACATGCAAGACCTCAAGCCATTGGTACAATATCCATCACCGATACATAGTACATGCTAATTAAAACACCAGAAACTAATGCTTGCTAAATATACACTAGCTTAAAGCCTATTAAAATATACACCGGCTCAAAGCCTGTTACATATACATTGACACAAAGCATGTTATGCATTAATGGCATATAATTTTTACCCTAGCTATTCACTAACTTTACTCGGGCTTATCTTGCTTTTCTGCTACATTTCATTCTCAACTGTATACTTCCATTTCATTAATTATCCAATAGATCATAAAAACATTCAATTCCATTTAATTAAACACGTAATAAGTAAAATCATTATAAAAATAATAAATGTAATATGAACTTACCAAAACACGATAGCTAATGACACATGACGATGATTACTCAATGACTTTTCCTTTTGCCTTTTTATGAACAGACTAGTTCATTTCTTGATCTAAATATAATAATTTAATTAAATTAACCAATTTAAACATCTAAAACACTTAAATTCATGGAATTAACCCTTTAATGACATTTTACACATTTACCCTAAACTTTCACTTTTTATTCAATTTAATTCCTAAAACCAAAATTATCACAATTATCACAAATTAACTCAAAATGTTGAATTCTATATGGTCCTTAGATAGCTCACTTTTACCACTTTAACACAAGAATTACATGATATTTTACAAATTTAACAACTTAGTCCTAATCTTTAAAATTAACAAAAAATACTTTACAAAATATGTAACAACCTGAATTTGGGCCTAGTAGAATTGGGCCCATTGGGCCTTGAGCATAGGAGCATTTTAAAATTTTGAGAACAAGAGAATGGCCCTAATGCAAGTTGGACCTATTAGGTGAGTGATTTTGGAAGGTTAGGGGGCTTTCATGAAATCCCGGGATCAAACTTGGGCTTTAGGAAAATTTTGGTTTTATGTGAATAAAACCTTGGGAGTTAGTAGGTAGGCTTTAAGAAAAAATATGGAGAGAAATGACACAAGAGGAGCTTGTGGTGTAGTGGCTAAGTGACGCCACTTAGGGAGCATGGGAGCTGACGCCATAGGGAAGCAAGGGGATCCAAGGTTCTAGTCTTGGTACTTGCATTTCTTTTAGATTACCTTTTTGAATGGAATTAGAATTTGGCTATAGACTTATCTTTAGTTGCGTATGTTTTAAGACACAAGGAGCCTAGTGGCAAGGTGGTTGTGGTGTCATTGGCAAAGCAGGGAGGGAAGGAGTTTGAATCCCACAAATGGCAAGTGGAGGCTTTTATTTTGCTCAAGAGAGGACAAGAGGTTGTGTTGGAATCAAATTTTGATGGAGTGTTTGAATTGGTCAAGGTGGTTAGGTGATTTCGAATGGGAGATGGAGAGTGAATTGGGGAGAGATTTATGGAGGAAATCAAGGGATTATGGTGTGGGAAGAGCTGGCCGAATATGGGTAAGTGAATGGGAAAATTTGACCAAGAGACTTGGCATGGGAAGAGGGCACATTCGATCAAGGGTAGGAAGGGTGTCAAATTTCTCTAGCTCTCCCTATCATTTTTGCATTTTAGTCACATTTCTCTTCGCGGCATTTGGGGTCTTTTAGTCTTCAATTCTTCCTTACCCAAAACCTCAACTTCACTATTCTTTTCTTCCCAATTTAGTTCCAAACTCTTTTCTTTTCTCATGATTACCTAAACTTTGATTGGCTGAATTCTTTTCTAACACTTTTCTCCTATTAGCCGAACCTTGCCTACACCAACATATTCATCTCGTGTTCTCTAATTGTACCGAACCCCTTCTTTCCATTTCAACTTATCTCCAATCTAAGGCCGAATCTGTTGGAAGGTTCTCTCATCCTTCTTTTAATCTATGGTTTCCAAGGGTTGGTTGGTAAGTAAGGGTCTCGACGTGCTTAATTAGAGGGCCAACTAAACACCTATCCCTTGCAGTAAAAGTCTTGAATTGTTGGTGCCTCAAAGAGTATCGTGTCATGTATTCCAAATCAGTTGTGTAATCTCACACCTTCCGATAAATGTTTGCGATATTACGTAACAATGAAAAGTCGAAAAGCTTAAGAATCTGTGACCACTCGAGCGTGCGAGCGCTCGTAGTGGTAAATCGAGATGCAAATTGAGACACTTAGTCGTGAAGCGTGTTACGAACACTCTCGCGATATCAAGGCTGTAATAGGCCTAACCGGGCCGAGACGGGCTAAATAGGCCCAATGGGCTACCCGACCCACTTGGGCAAAACTGTTGGAAAAATTGTCAAGTGGTAAGTCTGAATACCAAATCTGAAAATCTGAGACCGAAATCACGCGGAATGGGCCACACGAGCGTGTGGGCCCAATTTGGCCTAAGACAGATTTTAGGCTTATTAACTCTGTACGTGACTTAAAAAGAGTTCGGTGTCTTTTGAGGTGACAGTAGGCCTTCGGGAAGGCCTTGGAATGCAAAATTACCAAAATACCCTCGAAGGTAAATTACCGAAATACCTCTGAGTTGTGAAATTACCAAAATACCCTTGGATGGTAAATTACCAAAATACCCCTTGGTTACGAAATTACAAAAATACCCTCGAAAGGTAAATTACTGAAATATCCCTAGGTTGCAAAATTACCAAAATACCCTCAATGGGTAGAACGACTGTAATACCCTTTATTGTGGTTGAGTATCATGGGTATGATTTTATTACACTTACATATGTTGACATATATATTGCATGTTATCATGTTGCATGGGGCGGGATAATGATTGAAGAGCAGTGTAGACTGGTGGCTCTGCCACATACTGTTTTGGTGGCTCTGCCACCTATATATACGTGTTATAACTCCGGTGGCTCAGCCACAAATATTGTGATTAGCCACTTGACTGCATTATTGGTGTGATTGGTGGGGTGGGTTGACTTGATCCCCATAGGTGACAATTGGTTGGTACGGGGGTGTGATTGGCTGGATTGGTTGAGTTGCATTACATTATCTGCATTTCATCATTGTATTACCATGTTTATAGGGCTTGGGCCCAAATTTATTACCGTGAGGGCTAAGGCCTAATTAGAGGCCTCTTAAGAGATTGCACACTGAGTTCCCGTAACTCACCCCCCTTTTTCCCTTAACCTTGCAGGAAAATCCCAGTGATAGAGGACTTGGAGCCGTGGAGGACTCGGTGGTGGCCATACATCGTGAACTTTAGTAAACTTCCATTTCGCTTTAATTTTAAGATTTTATTTAATTTGTGTTTATTATTGTAATAAGGCCTTTGGGATTTAAATTTTCTTTTAAGCTTCCATTTCTATTATTATTTATTATTAAATGTTTAATATGGGGGTTTTCCTAAAACTCTAATAATTGTTTTCCAAAATATCACGTTACTGTAAATATTCAAATTTTGATTCTTCATGACAAAAGCGGTTTGCAAAATAATAACAACTTTTTAAAAGAGACATTTAGTAAATTGGGGTTTTTATTAACAAAAATCAAAACTCAAAGTTTTAAAAAGAATACGAACTTTTTAACGAATGCGCATTTAGTTTTAAACAACCTCTCTATGTGACATCCCAGATTCGGTCGTAACGTATAGGCCGGGTTTGGGGTGTTACAAAATAGTCCTATCTAACAACCAAGCTTAATAAATTTTCATCAAACTTCAAAAACACTACAAACTCAACAATGGAATAATTATAAAAAAATTAAATATTTTACGAATTAGTCATTGGGTTAGCTAGATTAAGCTATAACGATCTCAAAAACATAAAAATTACTAAAAAAGGATGACAAATACATACCATGCACATGAAAATGAACTTGGCCGAAAGCTTGCTTATCCAACAATGAGGGATTGGGTTTTTACCATGAAGATGATAGTTTATTCATCTTTTGTTTAAAGTAAAATTGTTATTTAATTACATTTTTAACCTTACCATTAACTTATAACCTATATAAAATGCATGTACATAAATTTCCACTTAAAAATACAAGGTATAATTGCTAAATAAAACCCTCCAACCATTATTTTATAACTATTTAACACATATAAGTAATAATAATTAAATTTTGCAGCTTTTACTATTTAGTCCTTTTTCTTTAATTAAGTATCTAAATGTTAAAATTTTCTAGCCAAATTTTAATATAACACTTTAATAACCTTATAAATAATAAATAAGTAAGAAAATACTAACTAACTGGTCGAATTTGTGGTCTTGAAACCATTATTTCTGACACCACTAAAATTGGGCTATTACACTTGAACTAGGGTTCTGTTCAATCAGCTAGTAGTTAACCTAGTTATTACCTCTCTGCCTCTAACTAAGCTATCTAGTTAGCAAGAACTACTTATCTCTCGACCTCACAGTTCAGATCGGGACAAGCTAAGTGATGCTCAATAGACTATTCTCTCGACCTTATTTATCTGGATAACTTCCTAGGGTTGTCAAGCCTATGTTTTATAGTCTCTCAACTTGAGCCAATTGATCTGACAAGTAACCCTAAAACAATCATTAAGTATTCTCACATCCGCTTGTTAATCTCCCTCAGATCTTTAGTTACCTATGAATCTAAATGCAAAAATCCCTAAATTGAATTTCATCGTTGATGAAATATTGAAAGACAAAAGATGGAGTAAAGAAATCAATTTAGAATATAATTTAGGTGCAGAAACTTGAATATTTGTAATATTATTGATTGAATCAAAATATTGAACACGAAAAGGAATCATTCATGAACTGAGCTGAAAAATGAAAAGATTACAAAAACCAAAATCTAATTTAAGAATTCAACTAAACTAAAAGGGAGTAGGTCCTCAATTAAGTTTTGAGCATTCCTATTTATAAAAGTCCTATTAGATGACTCATTTAGACCTAATACAGATGACTAAACATGACTAAATCGAGTTGTGCAGATAAAAACACCCTTGACATTTTAACAGGTCTTGTCGCATTTGTGTCATGACACACTCAAGCCCACGTCATGACTATAACACCCCTAACCCATAACCATCGTCGGTCTAGGGTTAAGAGGCATTACCGAACAAATTGAAACTTTTACAAACATTTCACATCCCAAGATATATCATTATCATATCAAAATAAATCATATACATAGAGTCCCTTAAATAGGTCTACGATACCTCAATCATGCATTAGAAATGAGTCGGGACTAAACCAAACACATACAAAATTTTCTGAAAATCAAAAATTTTTCAAACTTACAGAGGTCACACACCTATGTGGGTAGGCTGTGTGCCTCACACGGCCTCAGACACACCCATGTGTCCAAACTGTGGTCGACACTGACTTGCATCACAGACCTATCACACGCCCGTGTGTCTGGCCTATGGTCGACACTGACTTGCATCACACGGCCTGTCACATGCCCATGTGTCTAGCCCATGGTCGAGACTGACTTGCATCACACGGTCTATCACACGCCCGTGTGTCCAACCCGTGTTCGAGCCTAACTTGAATCAAATTACAAATTTTAGGGACACGGTCGAGCCACACACCTGTGTGCTCAACCGTATGAGCAAATATAGGCCATTTGTTTTGCCACCCATTTTAGGTAAACCTACAAGCATAACAAACACATTTCATACCTTCAAAATTCAACCAATTCATACCAATAATATTCATCTTTTCTAACCATTCAAATGCATATCAAACATACCAACTTATGTACCATTTATCTCATTCTATTCACAAGCATTTCTAAGTATAATCCATCCAAAAACTTACCAATTCATTGTGGTAACCTTTCATCAATAATATACCAACTTTGCATCACAAAACATAGACTAAAATTTACCATATTCACATCCCATTTACAAGCCATATCACATAGCTTATATATACAACTCAAAACATCATCCAATCCAACTAGACTATACATGCCATACTTATATATGTGCACATTCAAAAGGTACCAAACTAGAGTTTGATAGTGTGGTGATGATCCTCGAAAATCCCTGAGCCTTCGTAGCTTTAATGATCTATAAAAAAATGCAAATACACGCAGAGTAAGCTTTCAAAAGCTTAGTAAGCCATATACAAATAAACTTATCATATATGTAACATCCTGAATTAGGGGTTGTTTGCAATTTAATTATTTTTCATGTGCGTGCTTGAAGAAATATGTATGCTATGACTGCTTGACATGTTCTGGGGTCTAGTCTTAACCCCGAGCTAGGTCTGACTTAGGGCTGAAAATTTCTTTTTAGTGCTTAAAAGGAGGGAGCTAGGTGAGATAGGGGTTAAGATAAATGGTGGGAGAAGTTGGACATAAGAAACCGATTGGCAGGATGGCTTGGGATGCTACCTTAGGGGCTTGGAGGCTTGCATCAAGAGGGAAAGAGGTTCGAATCATGGTGGTCACAAGGAGGTGTGTTTTATTTTTGGGACCTTTTTGGCGTTAAAAGGGAAGGGGCTAAGTTAAGGATATGTCAAAAGATTTTGTGGGAGTAGGGAGACATGGAAGTCGGATTGGTAAAGTGGCTTAGGGTCGCCTCTTAGGGCCTTGGTGAATGCCACCCCAAGCAAGAAGAAGGGACTCAAGTTCGAGTCACGTTGGAAGCACAAGGTATGTTTTATTTTTTTATCTCGTGAAGGGAGAGAGAGAGTGGTGGACTATGCATGGACTCTCTAATGGATAGGATAAACATTATTCTTTTATTTGAAGAAGTGATTAGATAAAAATTTATCAAAAAGGGAGAGGTGGCCAAATGTAAAACTCCTAGGGACTTCCATATTCAATTGTGAGTTTAGTAAGGGGGTGCCGAAATTCATCTAACATATTTTCTTTTCAATTTGTTTCTTGGCTGATTTCTCTCTAGTCCTCTTTGCCCAAAAATTTTTTCAAACCCCTCTCTCCTTTTGGTTCTAGTTGGCCGAACCTATCACCCCCTTTCTACACAAACTCCATCTTTCATCTTGTGTAGTCGAATGCCATAATCTTTCTTTTTCTCTCCTTTTTGTCTTGAGCAGAATCTCTATTGCTTCTCTCTTATCCATGCCAAAATCTTCCTCTTTCTTCTAGCCGAATATCAACCAAGAATGGATCACTTTTTGGTTCTTCTCCAAATCAATTTTTGAAAAGGAGGCCTTCGGGATTTTGGAAGTAATCGTTCTAAGCATCTTCTCTCTGTTGATCAAATACGGTAAGTGGTGGTTAGGACTCATTTTAGTAGGCCATTCTTTTTATTATTCAAAAATCGAAGACTAACTATTATGTGATCTCAAGGTGCAGCCGATTACAAGTGGTGTGTGTGGCTTCGGGATTCGGTTGGAAACCAAATCGGTTTAGGGTAAGTGCCACAAATAAGCCTTCGAGATTTAGTTATTATGGCCGAATAGGCCTTGGTAAGGTTGGCCGAAGGTATATATGGTCCTAATATTATACCTTTTGTGTGTAGCTGACGCTAGAGTGCTTTGAAGGAGTCTTTCAAGTTTCGGTTCTTTAAGGTAGTGATAACAAAGATTTAGCCTAGGGCCATATTTTGGTTATGGGTGCGATTAGTTCTTCGGGATTATTAGTTTAGCCGAATAAGGCTTTTTGATACTAACCTATAGTGGACGAATGTAGGAGCAATACGGGAATATGTTTCGAGATTTTGTGATATCGCATAGATTCAGGATTTCTCCTTAGATCTTCGGTTAAACAGGTGTGTAAAACTCTTATACACTTTATTAGTTGGCATTACTTAATATGTTACAGTTAACTATTTTGATAGTGATTTGCCTTGTGGGCATGTGCATGGATTCCGGGTAAGTCGCTTGTGACTTTAAATATGTTATATGAATGATATGATGAGTAAGATGCTATGCCATGACTTATATGCATGATTTATAATAATATGTTAAGCATGTTAAGAGCATGTTGATAACGGGATTGAAGAGAGGAGGGGGAATATTCTCTATGGACTGTCACCAGTGGTTTTGACCACACGATGGGTTGGACCCATCAGTTTAATTGTGACTTCGGTCACTGGTGGTTTTGACCACACCATTGATATAAATTGTGACTAAGTCTGAGTGGTTTGGTACCACCAGTGGTTTTGACCACATATTGATAATTGTGACCTATGGTCATCAGTGGTTTTGACCACACGATGGGTTGGCCCCATCACTTGATTTGTGACTCCGGTCACCAGTGGTTTTGACCACCAGTGGTTTTGACCACCAGTGGTTTTGACCACACGGGGTAGTTAAAGGAGTATGGATGGTTAGTTTTGGGTTGCATGTTTGCATGTTTTACTAATATTTTGTGTATGAGTTTGCACTTCCGGGTTGGGGATTTATACACTGAGTCTTGGTGACTCACCCCTTCCCATATCATTTTGCAGATGAGTAGATCACGGAGACGGAGCCGGAGAGGACTCGAGGCGGCCATGCTGGTTCTTTGGATTTGAAATTTTACTTAGCACAGATTAAGTTTATTATTTACTAAATTTTGATTTGGGTTGTAATAAGGCCGCTAGTTATCATTTTGGATGTTTAGGTAGTTGTTTTACTTCACTCCTACTATATTGCTAATGAATTTAGAAATTGTTAAAATGAATCGGTTAAAAGTGATGTTTTCAAAATGGGAAACTTTTACGAGTTTTCAAGGATGTTACCATCGGGTAGCAAAGTTCACCAAGTTAACAATAACTCTGATGGTTTTAAAATTCAAATGATCAAATGTTTTCAAAGGTTTCAACTCAACCATGTTTGTAAAATCAATCCCACCTGAGTTTTTAACAGACACCGTTTTATAACCTTAACAATATTTTCAGATTTTCACCAGTTAATCAACATATTTCAAAACGTTTTTACTCCGTGACATACCAGATCCGGTCAGGGCTCATGGGTCGAGTTTGGGGTGTTACATTTTTGGTATCAGAGCGAGGTTCAAAACTCGACTGTGGGGGCCCAGGGCCCAAAATGTTTTTGGTAGGCCTCTATGAAAATAGTTTTTAGTTTGAACAGCATGGTATCAAGTCTCCGACACCAATCCACCCAGGTAAGTACTTCTAACTACTGTGTGAACTATTATCTGTAGAGGGGTAGAAATGGAACGTAGATAGTATGATAAGTATATAAACCCTAGGACTAGTTTACCCCAACATTCACATAAGACATTAAATGCCTAATTAAATAAACCTATGACTAAGTCGCCGGGTTAGGGCGTGGTAACCCTTGTGCGCATGTCTAGGATTGGATCCGGAAGAGCCTGGTACTTAAGCAGTCCTAGTGACTCACCTCCTATTCGTAGGAATCCTACCTGGTGCGTAGCTTCGGTTCACCCTAACCAGGAGGACTTATTCATAGGCTGAACCCAATAACTAAAACCCGAAAGGGAACTAGCCATATTGTTGTAGAAACCCTAGTTTTAAAACTCTTAAAGTTACCCTTTTAACTTGAGAGAACTACTTTACAAAATTTTCTGAAAAATGTTCGATTTATGAAAATTACAAAAATACCCCTAGTGGTAAAATTACAAAAATGCCATTGTTTTATGAAATTCCTAAAGTACCCACAGTTCCAAACAAAAATTTTCATTACTTATAGAATGTCCAAAAACCTTAATTTGCAAAATATCAAAAGTGTCATGATTTTGGAAAAATTACGAAATTACCCCTAACTTATAAAATTACCAAAATGACCCTAATTTTCAAAATTTTTGCAATACTATCAAATTGGGAAACAAATTCTCCAAAAAGAACCCTCAAGTTTTACAAATCTTGAAATACCCTGGATTTATTAAGTTTATTAAATTTACCCGGGTAAATTACTGAAATGCCTCGAAACTTCAAAACCCCCAAAATACCCCAAAATTCTAGAATTTCCAAAATACCCTTATTGAAAAAATCACCAAGGAACTTTATTTTGACAAATTACAAAAATACCCCTGTAGGATAAATGACAAAAATACCCCTAGGATAGGAACGGATAGAAATGTCCGAAGAGTGAATGAGTATGGAAGATACTAAGGAATGGATGTGCTTGTCTGTGAATTAGGATAGGAAACTTGAAACTTTGAATGATCGAAAGAATCCCTATTAAGCTCTCTTCATAAAATTTCTTCGCGAATAACCAGTGAAACAAGTACTAATCCATAAAAGTTCTTAATCAGATTAAAGTGCAATTGTTGGAAATGAGTTCTAGAGGATGTGGCCATCGTGGACGCGGTAGAGGAAGAATATCATGTCAGAACTCGTTAGGTCGAGTCAAGGGTCTGATAATGAGATACCACCGCCACCACCACCCCCAACTTTTGGTGTTGAGCAGTAGAATCAGACGGGGGTGAGGTAGTATCGCAGGCTGTGCTGCGAGTTCTTGAGATGGTGGCTGGAGCAGGTGGAGGTTTGGGTGCTCGAAATCTATACCCGAGCGACTCCGAGCCAATGGAGCAAAGGTGTTCCGGGGTGTATCAGGTGTGGCACCTAGTACGGTGGAGTATTGGTTGGAATCAACTGAGAGGATCATGGATGACCTAGATTTTTCAGCTGAGGAAAAGCTGAAGGATATAATCGCTCTACTTCGAGATAAGTCATACCAGTGGTGGCTCACCGTAAGGGATGGAGCGATGGTGGAGGATCTCATATGGGAATTCTTTAAGGCCACCTACCAGAGGAAATATATAGGAACTAGCTACGTAGATGCGCAGCGGAAGGCTTTCTTGAACCTGGTTTGGGGTAATAAGATGGTGGCGGAGTATGAGGCAGAATTTCTCCGGTTGAGCAGATATGCTCGTGGTGTTTTGGGTACTGAGCATGAACGCTGTGTCAGATTCGAGGATGGGCTGAGAGATGAGCTTAGGATGATGATAGCTCCACAAAGGAATTGGAGTTCACTGTCCTAGTGGACAAGGCTAAGGTTGCTAAAGGGGTAAGACAGTCTGTTAGGCGGAATCAGGATAGGAGTTGGAATAAGAAGAGCTCCGGATCTTCGAGGTTTTCTGGTAATCAACAGAAGAGGACAAGGTATGGTGGGTTAGATCAAGCTGCTAGGCCTGCTGCTGCTACTAATCCTCAATGGCCGCCACGGTGTACTCGGTGTGGGAAGTCTCACACGGGAGAGTGTTGGAGTAGTAATCGGGGATGCTTCGAATGTGGATCCATGGAACATCGTGTTAGGGATTGTCCAAAAACGGTAGCTAGGCTAAGGTCTGAGGGTCAGGAACGTGCACTGAATAGGAGGGATAACCAACAACCACCGAGAGGTTGTGGTGCAGGAAGATGAGGTAATGGTGCTGGCAGAGGTCGTGGGGCACCGAGGGAAGGTACCGGTGGTACTGAGGCTAGGCAACCTGGTTTGGTCTATGTCGCGAGGCGTCAAGAGGAGGACGACGCACCAGACGTCATAACCGGTATGTTTTTGATCTTTTGAGTACCCTATAGTACCTTAATTGATATTGGCTCAACCCACTCATATATTGCTAGTAGCGTAGTGAAAACTCTGCACTTAGACTCTGAGCTTACCTCTAGGAAGATGATTGTGTTAAGCCCTCTAGGTCACTCTGTAGAAGTAAGTAAACTCTATAGGAATGTACCCCTAGAACTCCAAGGGGTCGTGTTCTTGGCTGACTTGATGGAACTGCCGTTTAGGGAGTTTGATCTGATCCTCGGGATGGATTACCTAGTAAAGTATCAGGATAGCCTGGATTGCACAGCTAAGCACATGGTATTAAAGACCATGGAAGGAGAAGAGGTGGTGATGATAGGTATAAGGAGAGATTACCTATCTAATCCGGTTTCTACATTAAAGGCGGAAAAGATGGTTAGGAAAGGTTGTGAACCATATGTAGTGCATGTTTGTGCTTTGGAAGCTAAGGGTGCTGCTTTGAGGGATGTCCGGACTATAAGGGAGTATGTCGATGTGTTTCTAGAGAAACTCCCGGGTCTACCTCCAGATCGTGAGGTTGAGTTTGGTATCGATTTGTTACCCGAATCGCGCCAGTATCTATAGCTCCGTATCGGATGGCACCGAAAGAATTGGTAGAGTTGAAGGCTCAGATCCAGGAATTGTTGGATAGAGGGTTCATCCGACCAAGTGCATCACCTTGGGGAACTCTAGTGGTTTTTGTTAAGAAGAAGGATGGGACAATGAGAATGTGTATAGACTATCGACAGTTGAACAAGTTGACAATAAAGAACATGTATCATTTGCCCAGGATTGATGATTTGTTCGATCAACTCAAGGGTGCATCGGTGTTCTCTAAGATCGACCTTAGGTCAGGGTACCATCAGCTTAAGGTGAAGGAGGCTGATATCCATAAGACGGCATTACGTACTCGGTATGGGCACTACAAGTTTCGATAATGCCTTTTGGTTTGATGAATGCACCAGCCGTGTTTATGGACATGATGAACTGGGTTTTCCAACCCTATCTGGATTAGTTCGTCGTGGTGTCCATAGACAATATTTTGGTGTACTCGAAGTCAGAAGAGGAGCATGACGCACATCTTCATGTGGTTCTGCAAGTTCTAAGGGAGAAACAGTTATACGCCAAATTCAGTAAGTGTGAGTTTTGGCTTTAGGAGGTGACTTTCCTAGGGAATGTTGTTTCAACTGAGAGAATCAGGGTGGATCCCTGTAAGATTGAGGCAGCATTGGAGTGGAAACCACCAAAGTCGGTTACAAAAATTCGGAGTTTTCTGGGGTTGGCAGGATATTATAAGAGATTTGTGGAAAATTTCTCCTTAATCGCAGCACCGTTGACTAAGCTACTGAGAAAAGGAGTTTCGTTTGTGTGGTCTGTGAAGCAGCAAGAAAGTTTCGACAAGTCAAGAGGATTTTGATAGAAGCACCAGTCTTGATTCAGCCTGAGGCAGGAAAGGAATTCACTGTGTATTGTGATACATTGCATACTGGTTTAGGGTGTGTGTTGATGCAAGAAGGGAAGGTGGTTGCTTATGCATCATGGCAGTTGAGGCCTCACGAAGGTAACTATCCGAAACATGATTTGGAATTGGCTGCTATGGTTTTTACCTTGAAGATTTGGAGGCACTATCTGTATGGGGAGAAGTCAGTAGTGTACACAAATCACAAGAGCTCAAGTACCTCTTGACTCAAAAGATTTAAATCGAGGCAATGGAGGTGGATTGAGTTCTTTGAAGGACTACGATCGCTCAATCGAATACCATCCGGTAAGGCTAACGTAGTAGGCGATGCATTGAGCCGTAAGGTGATAGCGGTTCTGAGCAATGTTTGCTCACCTAAGTCTCTATGAGGATGGGAGCCTTCGGCGAGTTGCAAGTGAAGCCATCTTGGATTGATGAGGTCAAAGAAAGGCGATGGTGATGAAGTTCTGAGTACTCAGAGGTTGCAAGTACAAAATGATGAGGCCAAGGTTCACTTGGGTAGTGATGGAGTGTTGTATTTTCAGGGGAGAGTATGCATGCCTAAGGATGATGATTTGAGGCAGCGAATCCTTAAAAAAGCTCATAGCAGTCCTTACGCTATGCATTCGGGAGGCAGCAAGATGTATCGGGATTTAAGGGAGCAGTTTTGGTAGCCGAGTCTTAAGCGGGAAGTAACCGAGTTAGTGGCAAGTGTCGACATGCCGCAAGTTAAGGTGAGCATCAATTGCCATCGAAATTTATTACGATCGGTAAAGATCCCACAATGGAAGTGGGAGGGATTACTATGGATTTCATAAGTGGGCTTCCCTCACGCCCAAAGAAGAAAGATGCGATTTGGGTGATAGTAGATCGGTTGACCAAGTCGGCCCATTTCATACTGGTAAGGGTTGACTACTCGCTTCAAAGGTTAGCCAAGCTGTATATAGCTGAGATAGTGCGGTTGCATGGAGTACCTGCGTCCATTTTCTCAGATAGAGATCCCTGGTTCACATCAAGATTTTGGAAGGCTTTACATCAGGCGTTGGGTACAAGGTTGAATTTCATCACGGCCTTTCATCCGCAGTTTGATGGACAATCTGAGAGGGTAATCCAAGTATTGGAAGATATGTTAAGGGGCTGTGTTTTGGACTTCCGTGGTAGTTGGGAGGAGTACCTACCTTTGGCAGAATTCACTTATAATAATAGTTATCAAGCGAGTATTCAGATGGCACCGTATAAGGCACTGTATGGTCGAAAATGTCATACTCCTACGTTTTGGATAGAGCTGGGAGAACGTCGAATGTTGGGTTCGGAGTTAGTGGCAGAGATAAAAGATAAGGTTAGAGTAATTCGGGCTCGTCTTAAAGAGGAGACGGACAGGCAGAAATCCTACGCCGATCTTAAGCGCAGGGATGTGGAGTATGCAGTGGGTGATAAGGTCTTCTTGAAGGTATCACCTTGAAAGAAGGTGCTGAGATTTGGTCGGAAGGGCAAGCTAAGCCCTAGATCCATCGGGCCGTACACAGTGTTGAAACGTGTGGGACCGGTAGCTTACCAGCTTGAGTTGCCGGCAGAGTTGAGCCAGATCCATGACGTCTTCCATGTTTCGATGCTAAGGCGCTATCGATCGAATCCATCACACGTAGTGCCGGTTAAAATTGAAGTGAACTCAGACTTATCTTTTGAGGAAGAGCCGGTATAGATTTTGGATCGAGATGTCAAGGTTTTGAGGAGGAAGTCAGTACCTTTGGTAAAGGTGTTATGGTGAAACCATGGTACGGAGGAGGCCACGTGGAAACCCGAGGATGTGATGCGGCAGCAATACCCCCAACTCTTCTGATCCAGGTAATTTTGAGGCCGAAATTATTTTAAGGGGGTAGAACTGTAACATCCTGAATTAGGGATTGTTTGCAATTTAATTATTTTCCATGTGTGTGCTTGAAGAAATATGTATGCTATGACTGCTTGACATGTTCTGGGGTCTAGTCTTAACCCCAAGCTAGGTCTAACTTAGGGCTGAAAATTTCTTTTTAGTGCTTAAAAGGAGGGAGCTAGGTGAGATAGGGGTTAAGAGAAATGGTGGGAGAAGTTGGACATAAGAAACCGATTGGCAGGATGGCTTGGGATGCTAACTTAGGGGCTTGGAGGCTTGCGTCAAGGAGGGAAGAGGTTCGAATCATGGTGGTCACAAGGAGGTGTGTTTTATTTTTGGGACTTTTTGGCGTTAAAAGGGAAGGGGCTAAGTTAAGGATGTGTCAAAAGATTTTGTGGGAGTAGGGAGACATGGAAGTCGGATTGGTAAAGTGGCTTAGGGCCGCCTCTTAAGGCCTTGGTGAATGCCACCCCAAGCAAGAAGAAGGGACTCAAGTTCGAGTCACATTGGAAGCACAAGGTATGTTTTATTATTTTTTTATCTTTGGCGTGAAGGAGAGAGAGAGAGTGGTGGACTATCGTGGACTCTCTAATGGATAGGATAAACATTATTCTTTTATTTGAAGAAGTGATTAGATAAAATTTATCAAAAGGAGAGGTGGCGAATGTAAAACTCCTAGGGACTTCCATATTCGGTTGTGAGTTTAGTAAGGGGGTGCCGAAATTCATCTAACATATTTTCTTTTCAATTTGTTTCTTGGCCGATTTCTCTCTAGTCCTCTTTGCCCAAAAATTTCTTCAAACCCCTCTCTCTTTTGGTTCTACTTGGCAGAACCTATCACCCCTTTCTACACAAACTCCATCTTTCATCTTGTGTAGCCGAATGTCATAATCTTTCTTTTCTCTCCTTTTGTCTTAAGTCAATCTCTATTGCTTCTCTCTTCTCCATGCCAAAATCTTCCTCTTTCTTCTAGCCGAATATCAACCAAGAGTGGATCACTTTTTGGTTCTTCTCCAAATCAATTTTTGAAAAGGAGGCCTTCGGGATTTTGGAAGCAGTCGTTCTAAGCATCTTCTCTCTGTTGATCAAATACGGTAAGTGGTGGTAAGGACTCGTTTTAGTAGGCCATTCTTTTTATTATTCAAAAAGCTGAAGACTAACTATTATGTGATCTCAAGGTGTAGCCGATTACAAGTGGTGTGTATGGCTTCGGGATTCGGTTGGAAACCAAATCGATTTAGGGTAAGTGCCACAAATGAGCCTTCAGAATTTAGTTACTATGGCCGAACAGGCCTTGGTAAGGTTGGCCGAAGGTATAAATGGTCCTAATATTATACCTTTTGTATGTAGCCAATGCTAGAGTGCTTTGAAGGAGTCTTTCAAGTTTCGGTTCTTTAAGGTAGTGATAACAAAGATTTAGCCTAGGGCCATATTTTGGTTATGGGTGCGATTAGTTCTTCGGGATTATTAGTTTAGTCAAATAAGGCTTTTTGATACTAACCTATAGTGATGAATCTAGGAGCAATACGGGAATACGTTTCGGGATTTTCTGATATCGCATAGATTCAGGATTTCTCCTTAGATCTTCGGTTAAATAGGTGTGTAAAATTCTTACACACTTTATTAGTTGGCATTGGTTAATATGTTACAGTTAACTATTTTGATAGTGATTTGCCTTGTGGGCATGTGCATGGATTCCGGGTAAGTCGCTTGTGACTTTAAATATATTATATGAATGATATGATGAGTAAGGTGATATGCCATGACTTATATGCATGATTTATGATAATATGTTAAGCATGTTATGAGCATGTTGGTAACGGGATTGAAGAGAGGAGGGGGAATATTCTCTATGGACTGTCACCAGTGGTTTTGACCACACGATGGGTTGGCCCCATCAGTTTAATTGTGACTTCTATCACCGGTGGTTTTGACCACACCGTTGGTATAAATTATGACTAAGTCCCAGTGGTTTGGTACCACCAGTGGTTTTGACCACATATTGATAATTGTGACCTATGGTCAACAGTGGTTTTGACCACACGATGGGTTGGCCCCATCACTTGATTTGTGACTCCGGTCACTAGTGGTTTTGACCACCAGTGGTTTTGACCACACGGGGTAGTTAAAGGAGTATGGATGGTTAGTTTTGGGTTGCATGTTTGCATGTTTTACTAATATTTTGTGTATGAGTTTACACTTCTGGGTTGGGGATTTATACACTGAGTCTTGGTGACTCACCCTTCCCATATCATTTTGCGAGATGAGTAGATCGCGAGACGAGCGGAGAGGACTCGAGGCGCCATCTTTGGTTCTTTGGATTTGAAATTTTACTTAGCACAAATTAAGTTTATTATTTACTAAATTTTGATTTGGGTTGTAATAAGGCCGCTAGTTATCATTTTAGATGTTCAAGTAGTTGTTTTACTTCATTCCTACTATATTGCTAATGAATTTATAAATTGTTAAAATGAATAGGTTAAAAGTGATGTTTTCAAAATGGGAAACTTTTACGAGTTTTCAAGGATGTTACCATCGGGTAGCAAAGTTCACCAAGTTAACAATAACTCTGATGGTTTTAAAATTCAAATGATCAAATGTTTTCAAAGGTTTCAACTCAACCATGTTTGTAAAATCAATCCCACCTGAGTTTTTAACAGACACTGTTTTATAACCTCAACAATATTTTCAGATTTTCACCAGTTAATCAACATATTTCAAAACATTTTTACTCCGTGACATACCAGATCCGGTCAGGACTCATGGGTCGGGTTTGGGGTGTTACAATATAAAACATTTATAACCATTTCTATCACAAAAACTTCAACATATCTCAATAACATATTCATATTTCTCCTTTAGCTCAGTTGTATCTAACCATTTTCTTGAAAACAAATTACATCTCCATGTATCTCATTAGATCATAGCACATTCATTCATATCTCACATTTTATCTCAACAAGTCTATGCACATATCTCCCTTTTACAGATTCACTTATACTTACCTTTCATACTCAAACATAGTATACATTTCAAACATACCTGAATCGGTCACACATTCCACATAGTCTTTCATTTCTTGAAATTTCCCGTTGAACCATTAAGAATCAAATAGGATACTCAGATAACTCGGAATACTCGTCAATGCCAACGTCCCAGACGTGGTCCTACATGTAATCAAATATCGATGCCATTGTCCTAGATAGGGTCTTACACGAAATCATATACGATGCCAATGTCCTAAACATGGTCTCATAAGTAATTCTCAAATTGACGTCAACGTCCCAGGCGTGGTCTTACACAATATCACATATCAGAACCCTATGTCATGACATATGAATCCTACCTATTCCTAAAGTTCGTACGGGACTTTTCGGACATTGACACATTGTCGATACTTTCTTAGATTTCATGTGTGTATCTTTCGTAATCATTCATCATAATTCAATTTCATATGAACATAAGTATGTCAATTCAAATACATTTATTTGTATATAGACTTACCTCGTACGGATATAAACGGACGGATTTGATTACTTAATCACTTTTGACTTTCCTCGGTCTAAATCTATTATATTTGGTTCTTGATCTGTATATATTCAAATTTAACTCTTTATTCACCAAATCATTCAATTCAATCCAAAAACACATATTTAGGGTAATTTACAAATTAGCCCTCATATTTTCACATTTTGGCATTTAAGTCCCTATTTCACAAAATCACAAAATAAACATAATTTCCTTGTACCCATACTTAGATGGATATTCATATGCTTCATCTAAGTCCACATATTTCATTTATTTTACATTTTAGTCCCTCAAAATATTATTTTCACAATTTAGTCCAAATTACTCAAATTAATCAAAATCCAATTACAAAACATATTAATCAAACACATATATTTCATATTTCATCAACTAACATCACAAAGCTTACAAAATCATCAATGGCACATCTCAATATCTTCATTAAATTCTAAAATTAAGGCATGGGCTTTATAGATTATTTAGCAACGATATCAAAAACATAAAAATTATCAAAAATCGAGCAAATAACATACCTTAATTAACATTCAAAAGTGCTGAACCCTATTTTACTCTTAATCTTTCTTTCCATTGTTATTTTAGGCGATGTATCATAAAAGATGATACAAAATTGGGTTTTATTTTAGTTTTAACAACAAAATTATTAATTACCAATTTTAACCTTATTATTATCATTAACATCCCACTAACTAATGTCCATCCATGTCATTTAAAGCATTCAATGGTTAAATAACCACATAAGGACCTCATCTTTAAAAAGACACATCAATTCAATACTTAATCAAATAGAAGGCCTCTTTTACATTTTCTACAATTTAGTCCATTTTGCAAATTAAGCACACATTCGATCAAATTAAATCACAGAACTTTCACAGATGCTTAATCATATACTGCAAGCACAGAAAATAATATTAAAATATTTTTCTAACTCGGATCTGTGGTCCCGAAACCACTATTCCAACTAGGGTTTAAACCAGACTGTTACAATGACACTGAAAGCAGTATACTCCATTGGTAGTCTAGAAGCTATGCCGCAACATCCTCTGGTACGTATCATGACATGGACAACAATATACTTCCTAGGCATTTTGGATGGTGTGTTGCGACATAGAGAATACGTGTTGCAACATAAGAGGCAGTCCACTGACTCATTGGCTTAAATTGGGGTCCTACACACTCAACTAGCACGTTAGTCCTCCCTTTGGCCCAAATCAGCCTAAAAGGTCATAACACACTCCAAATTGCAAACTTTATTATCTAAGTACTCTAAATGGAAAGTTAACAAAAACTTCACTTATTTGCTAGAAAAAAGGTTCCCTAAGTATTGAAAAGAACCTAATTTTCCACAATGATTGTTGTATCTAATGCAAAAACCAACTCAAAACCACTGAGCATCTTTTTCGCTACTAAATTATGAGAAAGAATTGTTGGAACTCATTGAGTACTGTTAGGCCCTCAATTCACACCAACTATACTTGGAATGAGTGGCTTAAAGGCAACATGGAATCTAGAGCTTTCCATAAAAATCACAAAATCTCTATGTACTTAGTTTTTTTTTTTTCTTTAGAAAATCTAGTTTTTGAGGAACTCTCTTATCTTGAGTCTCATAACTATCATGTTAGCTTAGATAAAAGGATCATTAACAAAGTCGGGCAAATTTTTGCCCTTATTGGTGGTCTGGGTTGCCACCCTATCCCAGATCTACATCATGTTTCTTTGCACCTACTCTAGGCATTACGAAAATCAATATAGAAAGTTCTTCTATTGGAAATTTGAGTAAAGGAGGAACTTGTGCGGTCTTGAGAAATCATAGGGGCAAATGGATTTGAGGCCTTCAAGCACATTCTGATGGTCACTTTCTCTTGCATTTGAGCTTAATATTTCTCATATCAAAATTGAAAGCGATGTTGAAATTGCCATTAAGTTGAGTACTAATGATAAAATCTCTAATCATTCTCTCTCTACTTTTGTTATTCGTTGCAGGTAGTTTATGTCTAAATTTGTCTCAACCTCTATCAAGCATACCTATAGGGAGGGGAACCAATGTATAGATTGGTTAGTTCGGTTAGGGAGCAACTTTCAACAAGACAATCTTAGAACTTCTTGTAATAGGAATATTTTGTGTTTTTGTTTGAAGCACCATCTTGTAATGAGGCTCTGTTGAAACCTGATGCCTACATCACTGTTATGTACGGAATTTATTTTAATTAATCTAAATGTTGTCTTTTGATAAAAAAAAAATATTTGTGGGAATGTTAGCAATGCTATCATTCATAAATACCTAATGTTTGACATTTGAGCTTTTACAATAAAAAGGTAGGCCCTTACAGTAGATTAATTTATAATGGATTAATGTTTCTTTGATCTCTCCAACCAATTGGAACTGAATTAATTTCTAGTTTTATCAAAAAGGTCTTTTGAAGGTTTGAAAGGTTACGTATATAATGAAAAGATTTAATATTTTCAAATCCTCATGTAAGACAAGATTCTAATGCCGATTTTTGTTCATTATTAAAAAAGAGTTTAAAAGGAAAAACGAGAGATGGGTATCCAAATTAGAGGAAAGGAAATGAAACATGGTTTTTACATTGAAATTAAGCGTTGAATGGAACTAGAAACAAATAAGGTAGTGCTATGTATCTCTATGATTGACAAGTTGTTGGAATGAAATTGTTGCACGATGAATGGCTAGGATGAATTAGTTTAATGTGGTGGAATGGTTGGTTAATTTCTTCTTATATGCTTCCAATTTGGTCCAAAGACGCAGACAAATCGACCTACACGTTGAATAGTTAGTAAGCAGTAAGCAATAGTTGGAGCCATATTTGAGGTGGCGCGTGTTGGGGCCTTGGGGAAATTGGGGTTTGGATTATTTACGTGCGCTTAATAACTAAATATTTTTTTAACTAAATTGAGAATTCAGCGAGATGATTTTCAATTTTATTTTAGATTTTTTATTCCTATGCAAAACAAAATTGAATTACTTGTATTTACAAATGGTGTAATTGCTCCTAATAATTATATTTTCTTCCAATTTTAATGGATTCACCCAGTAAAGATGAATTCAATATACCAAACAGTTTATTCATCAATCAATCAATATATATGTGTATATATATTCAAAAGTGGGGTTGTTTAATATCTTTATTACCTAAAAAGTTGTTTTAATTTCTTTTATTTTAGAAGGATATCTCAAACTATGTCAAGTTCATGTCCAACTTTAAAAAAAAAAAAAAATATTTTTATAATTATAACGCTATTGAGACACAATACTTTAACTAATTTTCTTTTTTCTTTTATTTAATCATTATATTTAATAAACCCTACTACTATTTTTCTCTCCATATTTTTTTCTCGATGCTATAAGCTTAGATTGAAAAAATCAATATTGTAAGTGTACCAATATTTTAATCTTTGAATACTTGGTGACTGGTTTATTTCTTTAATTCCATATTATCTATTGTAAGCTAGATAGAAATTAGGATTTTTTTTATGTGAAGAAGGAGGTGAAGATAGGTGATTCACTTTACTTAGGGCAAATTGGAGAGCCAATGATAATGGTAGTTGAACCAGGTGAAGTAGGGATCGGGAGAAAAGGTTGAAGAAGGATAATGTCTTAGAGATAGAGTTGTCCTCTTTTTTGCCAGAACTATGGGGTTTTATACCCTTAGCTGCAATCTTGAGTTGTTACATGTTGAGTTTCTATTGGTTGGTCAAAGGCAAGTGGCTAAGTGGTCCACCACTATAAGCTTAGGTAAGGTCGCAATTATGTCACGGGGCTAGAACTTTAATCTAGCAAACCACGCGGCCTTAGGTGATTTCTTGGGTTCAAATTTGTCTAAGTCAGCCTTACAGTCAAAAAATGAGAATTCTCATTGAATTTCTCTAAGGCAATGAAGCAAAGTAGAATGGAACTCGAAAGAGAAAGAAGCCATGAACGAACAAAAAATTCACAAGAAAAAATGCTCATAAGGTGTTTGAGTAAATGCTCTCAAATGTATTCTACTTTGAGTAATTACTTTTCTCCCAGAGTCTAATGAACAACCCACCTCTCCCATAGATGGTAGCCCTATTGATAACTTAGCAGGCTTCATATCGAAACTCTGCCCTTTAACATTTCCAAGGGGGTCTTTGTAGCATTCTGATCTACCAAGTTAATATTCCCACCACATGGAACATCCTTGGCTAGCTGGATTGTCGACAATATCTTTGTTCCACCCCTCGTGTCTTGACTCACTAACACAACACATTTTTGTTGTTGAGCATCCAATATACAAATGCAGTCGACAAAAGAAACCAAAAGAGCATTAATCTTGTCAAGGAAATCCCAACCAAGAACAAGTTCATAATCATCTAAGTGAATTACCTTAAAGTCTTTATTAACTTTTCATTGACCGATCTATAGCTCCACTCCTTATGCTACTCCCACAGTTGGGACCTCTTTGGAATTAACCATTTTGATCTTCTTGGTCGATTTGCTAACTGAGAGACCAAGTTTACCCACTACTTTCTCTGATATGCAAAGATTGATGCCTCGGTATCAACAAGAGCATTCTTTCTTTGACCTACAATGTTGATGTCTACATGCATCAAGCATTTCTACTTGTGATTCCTCTTTTCTTTTGCAGAATTGAGTATCATTGATCCAAGCTTCAATATCTTATCCTCAACAAGCTTCGCTTCATCTTCTTTGCTGATCGCTAACAACTTATTGCTCTAGATAGTCCCACATCATCTACGGGCCACAATATAAGAAGCATTTCATTGGCTTCTTCTCATTCTCTCTAACCCTCTTGGCTTTGATAGAACACACAACCAAACCAAGTCTCATTGTTGCTTCATGACCGCCTCTGGACGTACTAACATCCAGAATATGAATACTGCAACAAAAGATAAAGAATTGAGGCAGTGTCCGTAAGTATACGAGTTAGGTTGTAATATAGTTTTTACAACGAAGTAGGTAAGTACTCCAAGGATTGTATCTGAGGGAGTCGAGTACTAAATTAATGTTAACCGAAACAAAAATAAATTAATTAGTAGTTTAAATAAATTATAGTATGATGAAATATAAAGAATAATTTTTGGATTTTTATAAATGATGAAATAAAATATGCATAAATAAAGTAGACTTCAAAAAATGTAATTTATAAAATTAATTAAATATAGGCATGGGTGATTAGTTTGCTTTGGTGGTTATAACTAATTCTTAGTTCATGTTTCCATTCAATCTAGTCGTTACCCTAGCAAGATCTCTTGATCTTTCATTAGACTAACAAGTTGGTAAGAACTACTTATCTCTCGACCTCATAGTCCAGATCAGTTTAGGGATAAGGTGTTCACAGATAGGCCATACCAATTTTGGGTTAATTCCCACCTAAATGACCTCCTAGGGTCATCAACCCTAGGGTTTGAGTTCTTCTTTTTCTAATTAGCTGATCTACTAAGAAAGCCCTACATAATGATTAGTTAAACACACCTTCACTCATTAATCCCCATAAGGGGATTAGTTCTTCATGGAATCCATAAACACAGTAAACTTGATGATAAATATATGCATGAAAAAATAAATCAAGAATAAATTTTAGAGAATCCTGATTGTATTTTATTGATGAAGCATGGAAATCCTCAAAAGTTTGATTGCATCTACAAATCAACTTCTCTAAAAACACGAATGAAAAGAAATGAAAAGAAATCTAAACCCTAAGAGAAAGAAAATAAAACTAAAAAACTAAATTACAAAGAAAAACTTCAAATATCAAAAGGCATCCATAACAAGTGATAAATGGGCCTATTTATAGATTTAGGGTTCTCGTCATCCTTAACCCTAGGTCAGCTAATGTTCTCATGTTAAACATTTGATTGTGCAGACCAAAATGCCCCTAGCTCGTAAGTGCTTCCTGTTCAGGAACAATGTCATTACATCCTAGTGCTTGTGTCATGACATCGAGGGAAGTATGCTCATATTCAAGGTATCTTCAGAGGTGTTTCGCGACATCCTCAGGCTATGTCACGACAAAGAAGGCAATCTTTGAATTCTTCTATTTTGCTCTCTATGTTGTGACACCAAACTCTCCATGTTGAAACAAGACCAGTATCGAGTTAGCACACCTTCTAATGGTCTCCTATATAGCCACAAAGTATATTAACTCACCCTTAGGCCTCACCTAACCCCTGAAGTCAATAAAAGACTCAAATTACACTTTTTATTGAATGTAAATGATATTATGAAAACTCGACTAAAACATAACAAAAGTGCTTGTACTCAAGCTCCTCAAATGTAAAAATTAGTTTAATATGCTACACCAAATTACGACAGATCACTTCATCTAGCTCATCATCCCTTCAATGGCATAAAAAGTACATTTCTTTGGACAATCCCTCACCATATGCAGACCATCAAAACGGAAGCATTTTACTAGCCTTTTTGGTTTATTATTAAGTCTCCACTTTCCATTATACGATTTCCTATTACCACCATTCTTACCATTGCCCCCATATTTATTTTTAACTTATCCATATTTCTCATTGTCTACCCCTCCATTACATGTCTCTTTAGGCCTGGAAGACTCGAACTTGTCTTTCTTTGTACCAAGCTCAACAAAGGATTCCTTATCGGCCATGACTACAGTAAGCTCAGTGATGCCTTTTCGACTCAACTCATGCTTCACCCAAGGCTTCAACCCATCTTCAAACTAGTAGAAATCTTCTTTCTCACTTAATTTAAAGGTTTGAAGTATCAACTCACTGAACTCTTGAACATGCTCCTGAACAATACCTTGGTTGTAAACCAACACAACTTAGCCCGAACGTCCTTTCTGACATACTACGTGTAAAGCTATTTTTTGAACTCCTCCAAAGTTTTGATTGTGGTTCTACCTCATTTCTCAACTGTGGACCTACGATGCCACCATAAGAGAGTGACAATAGTGTATACCTTAGTTGCATCATCCTCGATACCTATCGCATGGAAGTATTAAAATCTCTTGAGGGTGATAAGAGGTGTTTGAGACCCAAAATGGACCTCATAAAGTCAAAACAATGTTAAACAGTGCATTGGCTTGGAATTAGAGTAATTTTTACAGCATAAGTCCTCAAATTTTCCAATACAAGTTCCTGTTATTGTAGATGTGAGCATTATGTTTGACTTGCTGCAATACTACAAGGGTCAAGTATTGATATCAAGACTCTTGGAGTTGAAAATTGGCTTAAAAGCATTCTAAAACATGCCAAAACAATACCATTGATAAACCATAATTTACACATATTTTAACCCCCATGATTGGCTTAATTTTGGATGAATATTCACTAGATTTGATGAATTTGATGCTCCTAATCTCTTAATTTCACGTTTTATACTCAGGAGAGCATAGGAGGATGAAAAGAACGAGAAATGGGCCAAAAACGGAGAAAATGGGCCAAAGTAAGAAATTCACACGGCCTAGAGCTCACCACACTATTGTGCCACTTTAGCAGACTCGAACACGGTCCTGGGCTCGATTCACACGGGCATGCGCCACGGGCGTGCCCCTATCGTGACCTATTTTAATTCCACTCGGAAAAGGATACTTAAAGGCAAAGAAAGACACTTCGAAAGCCTATATAAACACCCTAAGTGTATCCTAAAGGAGGGAGGTAGCCTGAGGCAGCCATATATGGCTAAATACAGGGAAATACTCAAAGAAAGCCAGCTGATCCATCTCAGAAGCTGGAATCACACTTAAGACTGAGGATTTCTCCTTCAATTCCTTCAGGGGGTTTTAGGGTTTTCTTTATGTTTTGTTATTTTTCTTCTGAGATGAATTCTTTTATAAGCATGAACTAAACCCTCAAATACTTCAGGGGGATGAAACCTAAGACAAATCTTGTTATTATTTTCTCAACTCTATGATAAATATTTGATTTATTCTTGATTATGTGTTCTTAATTCTTGCTTTAATATTCCAGGATATTGATTCAAGTACTGATGTGCTTAGGTAGTGGAGAAAAAGTCCCTGTTTAAGAGTAAATCTAGCATAATTAAGTGGAGTTGATCGCGGTCCTAAAGATAGGATGACGAAAATCTACCGGATTAGGGTCAAACCTAATATGGGAGTCCATAGATCAAGTTAATGCAACTCTAGGCGTTTTAATTTGAAAGAGATTTCAATTAATCAACTTAGGGGCCTCAAAAGAGGTATTAATATAAATTAGGGAATCTTACGGATCAAGTCAAGTGAATGAATCATCTGGTTCAGAGTTGAATAACAAGTGAAGTCTAGGTGGATTCTTCCTCGGGTATTGTCTTGATCAATTGATTTTTCCCAAAAGTATTTTCCCTATTCATTCTCTGTGTTTTGGCATCCTTAGCTTAGTAATTAATTAAATAAACATTAATCACTTTTATTTTAGGCTGGATAATAAAAAGAGAGTCAGTACTAATACTTTTGGTCCCTTTGGGTTCGACATTCCGGTCTAGCCACTAAGCTATACTACTGTTCGATAGGTGCGCTTGCCTCAATCATGGTGATATTTAGTTTCTAGGTTCGATCATTCATTATATAAATATTAAGACTTATCACGGACATGATCAAGTTTTTAGCGCCGTTACTGGGGACTAAAATATTATGAACACTAAATTTTTATTACTTTAGCCATATTTTATTTATTTATTTGCAATTTACTTTCATTTTTATTTAATTTTAACTTTCTTAATTTTTATGACTAGAAGGAACCCAACAAGACCCTTGATTTTCGACAGTGATATTGAAGGTACTGTTCACAGAAATTGTAAAGAAATAAGGTGAATCTTAAATTACATAAAGGACAAGCAAGAAGACGAAACCAATACTAGCGAAGATATGACTGATAACAATCCGCTACCTCCTGTAGTTGCCACAAACCCGGTGAATCAAAATCCTGCTCCTCGTACTATGTATGGTTATGATAAACCTAATTTAACAGGAGCTAAATCGAGTATTGTTAGGCTTGTTATTGCTACTAATAATTTTGAACTGAAACCTAACACTATACAAATGATTTAACAATTTGCTCAATTTGATGGTTTGCAGGACGAAGACCCAAATACTCATTTAGTAAAGTTTCTAGAATTCTGTGATACCTTCAAAATAAATGGCATTTCTGATGATGCCATCCGTCTTCGATTATTTCCCTTTTCTTTAAGGAATAAGGCCAAATAGTGGTTGAATTCCCTTCCACGAGGGTCAATCACTACATGGGACCAAATGACCGAAAAAATTTTATTAAAATATTTTTCGCTGGCCAAAACGACCAAGTTGAGGAATGATATCTCTTATTTTGTATAGATGGATCTAGAAACACTATATGATGCATGGGAGAGATACACGAATTTGTTGAGAAGGTGCCCTTATCATGGGTTACCTTTATGGTTTCAAGTGCAAACCTTCTACAACGGTGTGAACCCCTCGACTAGGCAATTAATCAATTCAGCCACCGGTAGAACCCTGAATAACAAAACTCTTGAGGCTATCTATGAGTTTATAGAACCCTGAATAACAAAACTCTTGAGGCGGTCTATGAGTTTATAGAGGATATGTCACTAAACAACTATCAGTGGAAAGTTACAAGGACAAGGCCAACGAAAGCAGCCGGAGTTTTCAACCTCGATGTAGTAACCATGCTATCAAATCAGGTAGAGATGATAAATAAAAAGATTGATGGTTTGTGTTCTTTGAAGGTACATCTGGTAATGCAGTGCAAAACAAGTGGAGGTGTGGCGAATCCTGAGTACCCACCTTACGGACATGGCATGGAAAACGAGCAAATAAATTATATGGGTAATAATTCTAGAACCCAAAATAACCCTTATAGTAACACTTACAATCTGGGTTGGAGGAACCATCCATACTTTTCATGGGATGGCCAAGGGAATCAGAGACAACAACCCCTCCCAGGCTTCCATCAGCAACCCTACCCACAAGAGAAAAAATTGAACCTTGAGGAGATACTAACAAAATTCATTGCAAAGTCAGAAACTTGTTTCCAAAACACCGAAACAATACTCAAAAATCAGCAAGCATCAATTTAAGGGATCGAGAACCAATTGGGACAACTTGCTAAACTCATCTCTGAACGACCGCAAGGTAGCTTGCCAAGCAACACTGAAACAAACACAAAAGAGCAACTTCATGTCGTTACCCCTCAAAATAGTGAAGGGTTAGTAGAATCCAAATTTGAGCCAAGGCAAGAGCTTGTGGTAAATAAGGGTAAGGTTGAGGCAAGCCATGATAAACCGAAACCAGTAATTATAAAGTACAAACCTCGAGTGCCATACCCAAATGCGATTAAGAAAGACAACGAAGACGAACAATTCGTTAAGTTTCTTAAACTTTTGAAGAAATTATGTATTAACTTACCATTTCTTAAAGCTCTTTCACAGATGCCAGATTCAAGAAAATTCTTAAAAGAGCTTTTGACAAATAAATGGTGATTAGACGAGGCATCACATGTGGAGCTGAACGCAGTGTGCTTAGCAATTTTGCAAAATAAACTACCATAAAAATTAAATGATCCAGGGAGTTTTACAATTCCATGTTTAATTGGTAGTTTATCTATTAATAATGCTTTAGCTGATTTAGGGTAAGCAAAACGTTATGCCTTATAAAATGTTTAAACAGCTAGGTCTAGGGAAACTCAAACAAACTAGGATGAGCATTCAATTAGCTGATAAAACTATTAGAATTCCTAGGGGTATAATTGAGGATGTGCTAGTAAAAATTGACAAATTCATATTCCCAATAGACTTTGTTGTTTTAGATATGGATGAGGACAATACGGTCCCTTTAATTTTAGGAAGGCCCTTTTTAGCAACTGCCAGATCTAAAATTGATGTTGATACAGGTGAACTCACACTTTGTGTAGGTGATGAAACAATCACTCTTCAAGCTCTTGACTTGGCTAGGACATCGAGCGATAAAGGTGAGAACGTAAATTCTATTGATAACCAAATGGTTCAACCTTACTTACAGGAAACATCACAGAATTACACAATTGTGCGAGACCGATCTACATAAGTTCATGTTGGCCACTTCATTAACTCGACAAGAAAAAGACCTTTGAGTCCGTTTATTTTTTTCTTTTCTTTTCTCTTCTCTTTTATTTTCCTTCTCTTTATCTCTCTTGTGCTAAATCTATGTTATTATATTTTGATTTTGTTTATTTAGGTCCTTCAGACTACTTGGGAATCACAACACCACGACCCTAGTAACCACCAGCACCACTACCTCCTCCTCTAACTCAGCCCGAATTTCCCCCGTTTCTTTTCTTTGACTCTACTCAAACTTCAAGAAGTTTCACTTCTCTCCCTACCTTATGATTTTCTTACTAAATTTTGAATATCTATCTTTGTACATTGAGGGCAATGTACATCTTAAGTGTGGGGGTAAATTTCAAAATTTCTTAACTTTTTGCATTATTCTTAAATCCTTGAATGATATCTTGTCTTAAGTAATTTTCTCATATTACTAATTAGAATGAAACTTGTGTTGCTTTATGATTTTCATTTATATGTTTTGGATTAAGTCATAGTTGATTATGCATTGATGATTTAAACTTTAAGATACTAGAGAATCAAGCATGATAAGTCTATTTTCAAAATTAAAAATTTGCTAGGTTGTTGATCTAAATTTGAATATTACCTTGAAGTTTGAAATTTACAAGGTTGACATCAAAAACCATATTATTTTTTTTGAGATTTTGAGCCTTAAGAGCACACATTTTTTGTGCTCACTTTATTGATTATGAGTGTGTCAATATTGATTTATTATTCTAGAACTTGCTTCGATTATACAGGTCGAGACCACACCTCTGATTTGATATACTGAGATGATAAAGGCACTTAGGATTTAACCCACTCCCTCCACTAAAAGCCTACCCTCATATTTAGCTCCTAGTGAACCCCTTTGATCTTAACAAACTGTTTTTTGACTCACCCATTAATATTAACCTAAAACCGATCTTGTATTTGTTATCACCATTTCTCTTGACTACCCTTATATCGAGAATTGATTTGATCAAGTTTCCTAACTACAGCCTTTATTTCATTTGTTAAATTCTAAATATTTGATTTGTACTAAAAAAATTGAAGTATATTAATTATTAATTCTATGTCAATTGATCTTATACGTTTAATTTCCACTTCTTGAGAAGAAGCTTGTGTTATGAAATTTCAGTTGATATAATTATTCGAGTCTTAGTTCATCTCTCTAAGTTAGGTAATCTGTCAATTCAATCTCAATTCTAACCCTTTAATTCAGCCTTTATCCACACCTTTAGCCTAAGCCCCATTACAACCCTTTAAAGACCTTTTGATTTGTGTATCATTTCATTTTATAGTGGTGGAGATTTGATTTTCATACAAGCCTATGGTAATAACTTTTCATGTTTGACTGATGAGTGCTTTATTTTGAACCTTAAACACTTTGAGTGATTTGAGTGAATATTTAGTGAGGATGTCAATCCTTGTCAGCTTTGGATCAAAGGTAATTATTTAGATAAGGGGAAACACCTATATTTTTCATGCTACAAAAATATATGACTTTGACTGTTTGAATCTTTAAGACTCTTTGAGTTAAATTATCCATGTATACATTATCTATGAATTATGATGAAACATTGTTGATGAGGATTATGAATTGAAAGAAGTTAATTCTAATTGTGAGTTGAGAATTTTCTTGAGGACAAGCAAATGTTTAAGTGTGGGGGTATTTGATAAACCATAATTTACACATATTTGAACCCCATGCTTGGCTTAATTTTGTGTAACATCCTGAAATTCATAATTTTTTGTTTGTGCATTATACCATGTGATAGGTTAGTTAAAATATTAATTGTGTATGTTTAGGGGTCCTAAGGAGGCTTGGGGATGAATTGGGCCTTAGCAAAATTTTTGTGTTAAAGTAATTTAAGGAGAGAAGGTAAGTGGCATCAAGGTTTAAGGAAATAAGTGAATAATTGGCTAGCATAAATGAGCATATGGTAAAGAGGATATGGCGTCACATAAAGGGCTTTAGGGGAAAAGGTTCGAATCTCACTTAGTACAAATTTTGATTTTTTTTATGCTATTCACCATAGTGTCGCCATCGATGTATTTAAGGCAAGGAAGACTTTTTAATTCTGGAAAGGTGGCTAAGGAAATAAGGTAAGGATGAGGGTAAGGAAAGAAATGAAAGAAAAGGAGCAAGAAAGGGGATATGTTGGCCGGTTTTAGGGAGAATGCTTTGGAAAGTTTTTACGGTCAATTTTTGATTCTTTTAGTATGGTATACATGGTTTGGGAGGGGTTTTGTGGTAGCTGAATTTTCATTAGACTTTTGGTAAATTTTTGGTACTTGTTAGGCCTAATTTCTTTTAGCATTCTTTTGTGTTCTTTTCTCCAATTTCTTCTCTTATTGCCAAAACTCTAAAGCCAATAGTGAGTATTTCTTTCTTTCTTTGTTTTGCCAAAACCACCTAGCCATTGAGTCCAAATCATTTTCACTCATCCCCTTTGAGAACCGAAACTAGATAGCACCCTTTCTCCCTCTTTTCTTTTCTTTCTTTTCACAAAATCTTCAACCCTTCTTCCTTCCTCTTTAATTCATAGTCGAATATTCTTGCTTAATTTCCCTCCACAGCCAAACTTTTGAATTCTTCATCTCTTCTACGTTATTTCTTTCTCGTTCGTATTGGCACTCACTTTTTTGATCGAATAGGTAAGTGGTCTTATTCCTTTCATTTTAGTTTTTTTTCTTCCTAGCCAAATATGTGTGTTCATCGTTATTCGGTTAGTTTATCTTGTTTCCTATCGAAACATCACTCTCTTCATCACTCTCATGCTGTGATCAATACTTTTTAGTAGTGTTATAGTGGGTGTTCAAATACCACATCATTGACGATTCAAATCTAGCCATAAGTCCAATCGATGAAAGCTGGATCTACTATTGTCAAGGTAATGGATTTCTTTAAAGTTCATCTCGATATCTCTCAATATTTGGTTATTCTGTTAAAATAGAATGATAGATTTATCTAATCGGTTGTTATAGAGACTAAATCGCCCGTTATTATTCACTCGTTGATTCCACAAAAATAGTGGTAAGCCGAACCCTTTTTCCTTAAACAATCGATATATTGTAATATCGTTTTTTATTACGATTTTTTCTATGGAGGCAAATGGAACTGATTTGAAAGGGAAAACGATTGGAGATCACAAAAGGAGCGAATTTGTGATTCCTACTCCTAAATTCAAATGAAGGGCGGTGTCGGTGGTTCGAGACTTTCCACCGGGTTGTGGACCATCATCTGGTGAGAATCGACAAATCGTGATCGTTCACGATTTTGAGAGTAAGTATTTAGATCGTGATTTAGATTTGGACTAAGAAAAATCCCTTATGTTAGTTAATCAAGTATTATGTTGTCTTAGGTGCCGACGATCAAGACAGTTTAATCCTTACCGTAATCAAGTGTGTAATCTCACACCGTTATCCCGTAAATTTAAGATTCGATATTATATTGGAAATAGATCATTATTATTTTATTATTAAAATCGTAATATGGTATAAACTAGGAAATTGGCCTAAACTACACTATTTTGATAGATTTGTCAAAATCGGTATAAAAATTGTGAGATTACGAAAATGCCCTTATGGGCTGAATTACGAAAATGCCCCTATGATCGAATTACCGAAATGTCCCTATGGATCGATTTACTAAAATGCCCTTATAGGTCGATTTGTTAAGAATGCCTTAGTGGACCGAATAAAAAAGTTCCATAATTGGTCGGTTTATCGTAACAAATTTCTAGACTCGTGATTGTTATTTATATTTGTAAATATCATGCTTTATTATGTTGCATTTACATAATTTTGCATGGGATGGGAAAAATGATTGAAGAGAAGTGTAGCCCGGTGGCATTGCCACAAAAATGTTTATTATTACGATTCAATATGATTCCGGTGGCTTGGCCACAATCAGAATATATAATAAATGGCAACTTGCCTGCGATTGGTGTGTTTGGTGGGGTGGGTTGACTTGATCCCCACAAGTGTGATGGGATGGTACAGGTGGTGTGCAGCGGATGGATTACTAGGATGGGTTGGGTTGCATATATTTTTAATTCATTTATACATTGTTTTGTATATAGGTTTAGGCCCAAGATATGGCTAAATGGGTTCAGGGCCAGTAGGCAACGGTAAGGGGGATTATACACTGAGTTCTAGTAACTGACCTCGTTTCCTTAACCCTTGCAGGTAATGCTCAGTGATGTGGACTTAGGCCATGGATGACTCGGTGGAGGCCATACTTCAGAAATGGTGTTTTATTTTGAAACTTTAGACTTATATTTCCGTTCACTTTACTATTTTAGGTTTTTTATGTTGTAATAAGGCCTCTGGAATATTTTATTTTTATTTTGTGTTTGAAGTACTTATTTCTTAAATTGTTTTAAATGGGAATTTGTCTTAAAACCTAAATAAAGATTTTCTAAAATAGATTAACAAATAGATTTCATAACAAACTTTTACAAATATTTTAACTCAAAATTTTATTTTGAATTATCAAACGATGTTTTCAAAAGTCATGGTTTATAAGATCTCTAGTTCAGATTATCGATTTATCAATCAACCTTCAAGGATAGTAGTGCTTTATCAAATATTTCAAATCAAACTTGTTTTCTTGGTTATAACAAAATAATATCTATTTTAGTACAAATAAAAAATATTTAACATGTTTTTCTCATGTGACATGTCGGATCCATTCATAACGCATGGGCTGGGTTTGGGGTGTTACATTTTATGGTATCAGAGCCAAGTTGCAAAACTCGGCTGTGGTTTGGGTTCAAAAATATTTTCAAAGCTATTTAAAATTTTAAGTTATACATGCATGTTTTAAGGGAAGTAAGGCACCACGGGTATCCGGCACCAAGTCAAGTAAGTTATGTTTTTATGATTGTTGTTGTATGACTGTAGAAATACTCTAGAACTTTTAGTTCTTAGGAGCTGAAACTATAGATATTGAAACTATAGGATGCGTTTTGCGAAAATGACTTTACTTCCTATACTTCATAAAATATTTTTTAACAAACACTGAAATAGCATACTGATTCATAAGACTCTTAATTAGATTAAATCGAATTATCAAATATGATCGTTAGAGGACGTGGACGCGAATAGACGTGGCCGTGGTAGGGGCCGAGGCGCTAGAGTTGTATCTGAGGCATCAGGACATATGCCGAAAATGGACGCACCTGCATCACCTATGATTGAAGCTGGGTCACATGATAGTATGAGAGAGGATGACACTCTGTCCCAAGCAATGTTGCGAGTTCTGGAAAAGGTTGCTGGGGCAAGAACTGGGTCAGTAGCTCATGGGTCAATATCAGAGTAACTCAGATAGAATAGAGCTGAGGTTTTTAGGGGTATCTCGGGTGTGGCCTCAAATGTAGCAAAGTACTGGCTTGAGGCAGTGGAGCGAATCATGGACGATTTGGATTGCACTGCCGAGCAGAAACTGAAAGGAGTGGTGTCTTTGTTGAGAGACGAGGCATATCAGTGGTGGCTCACTGTCCGGGAAGGCACTCAGGCCGATCGTATTACCTGGGAATTTTTTAAAATCGCATTTTAAGGAAAATATGTCGGGGCTAGCTATATGGATGCCCGAAGGAAGGAATTCTTAAATCTAGTCTAAGGAGATAAATCTGTGGCAGCATATGAGGTAGAATTTTTGCGTCTGAGTCGGTATGCCCGAGGAATAGTGCTGACTGATTACGAACGTTATTTGCATTTTGAGGACGGGTTGTGTGATGAATGACGGGTGTTGATAGCCCCACAGAAGGAGAGGAATTTTGCCACACTGGTGGAGAATGCCAAGATAGCTGAAGAGGCTAAACACTCGGAGAGGAAAAATCGAGATACGGATAGGGGCAGAAACAAGAGAGACTCGAGGTACTCAGGTCCTGTTAGAAGGTTTCAGAAGAGGCCTAGGAATGAGGAGCCAGCTCGAGCTAGAGTATCAGTTGCTACCAATCAGATACAACCATGTGTGGATTGCAGAAAACTTTACTCTGGTGAATGTTGGAAGAGAACCGGTGGTTGTTTCAAATGTGGTTCCAAGGACAATCGACTTAGAGATTGCCCTCGACAGCCTACTCAAACTTAGGGTGATCGTAACGATTTTGCATAACCAACTAGAGGTGCTAAACAGCCACCGAGAGGCCGTGGGCTAGGTGGAGGTGGTAATGGCATAGGACGTGGTCAGGATGCACCAGGTAGAGGTATCGGTAATAGGGGTAACACGGAGGCAAGGTAGCCAGGGTTGGTTTATGCGATTAGACTTCGAGAAGATGGTGATGCACCTGACGTCATAACTGGTACATTTTTCATAGCTGATGTACCTGTTACTACTTTGATAGATATTGGATCCACCCATTCATATGTTGATTGTGATGTGTCTGGAACCTTGAACATTAGATCTGAGATTACTACTAGAGAAACAACTGTGATTAGTCCCCTAGGACAGACAGTGATAGTAAATAAGTTATTTAGGGATGTGCCCTTAGAAATTCAGGGGGAAATATTTCTAGCAGATTTGATGGAACTACCATTCGGTGAGTTCGACCTTATTTTGGGCATGGATTGGTTAGTGAAACACCGTGCGAACTTAGATTGTGCTACAACGCAGATAGTACTAAGAACTACGGTGGCTAAGGAAGTGATGATGATATGTGAAAGAAGAAACTATCTGTCTAATGTGGTATCTGCTTTAAAGGCAGAAAGGTTGGTGCGAAAGGGGTGTGGAGCGTTCTTAGCCTTCATCAGTTCTTTGGATGCCAAAGAATTTTCAGTAGAACGTGTTAGAACGGTGAAAGAGTTTTCGGACGTCTTTCCCGAGGAGCTTCCAAATTTGCCGCCGGATCGAGAGGTGGAGTTTGGCATTGAGTTATTGCCAAGAATGGCTCTGTGTCCTTTGCTCCTTATAGAATGGTGCCAAAGGAGTTAGCGGAGCTTAAAGCTCAGATCCAGGAGTTGTTGGATCGAGGGTTCATTCGACCAAGTGTGTCACCGTGGGGAGCACCGGTCTTGTTTGTTAAGAAGAAGGATGGGTCGATGCGTATGTGCATCGATTATAGGTAATTGAATAAGTTGACGATCAAGAATAAGTATCCGTTGCCGAGAATCGATGATATGTTCGATCAACTGCGAGGAGCTTTAGTTTTCTCAAAAATAAATTTGAGATATGGGTATCACCAACTTAAGGTCAATGAGGCGATTATTCACAAGACCGCGTTCGGAACTCGTTATGGACATTATGAGTTCTTAGTGATGTCGTTTGGGTTGACAAATACACCAGCTGCATTTATGGACATGATGAACCGGGTCTTCCACCCCTACCTAGACTAGTTCGTGGTGGTGTTCATTGATGATATCTTGGTATACTCGAAGAATGAAGAAGAGCATGATTCGCATCTACGTGTAGTATTACAGATATTAAAGGAGAAGCAACTGTATGTCAAATTTAGTAAGTGCAAATTTTGTCTGAGGGAAGTGACCTTTTTGAGGCATGTTGTGTCTGCCGAAGGAATTAGAGTTGATCCCGGAAGGTAGAGGTTGTGTTGGTTTGGAAACCACCGAAGTCTATGGTAGAAATCTAAAGTTTTCTAGGTTTGGCTGGGTATTACAGGCGGTTCATTGAGGGGTTTTCATTGATTGCTGCACCCTTGACTAAACTGTTGCATAAGGAAGTACCATTTGTATGGTCCGATCAGCAGCAAGAGAGCTTTGAGAAATTGAAGAAAAATTTGATGGAAGCACCAGTATTGATTCAACCTGAGGCTAGTAAAGAGTTTATTGTTTATTCCACGCATAACACACATAACACGACCCCGACCTCGAGTGCTCATGTCTAAAGTCTTGACTTAGCTGATTTAAAAGTTTTATGCATTAGTCATTATTCCACTATTTTTAAAACACAGTTTTATGAATAGTTTTAATAAGAGGTTGTTTTGCAAGTACATCTAACCTATAGTTTTGAGTCTCTAGAGTAGTTCCTACTACTATACAGTCATACCATCATCATCATATCATCAAAATCAATAGTTTGAAGTACTTACCCGAGCGGATCGGAGCCGAAACTTCGGTGCCATGCCTTTCAAATCATATAATTTTCAACAAAAACATTTTAAGACCATACTTTAAATCATTTTGAGCCTTGGGCCCACAACCGAGCTTTTGAACTTAGCTTTGATATCAATTTGTAACACCCTAAACCCGGTCAATACGCCAAGACCAAATCTGGCATCCACAGAGGAAAACATTTTGAAGAAAATCGAGATAATGATAATTTTTTAGTGAAAAACTCTTTGTTATTCTATATTTGAAGAAAACAGGTTATAATAAGTTAAAAACTGATAATTTACTTTGAAATTTCGTGAATAAATCTTTAAAACTTAGTTATAGATCCATAGATTAGAAAACCTTTTATAATTTTTATAAAAGACTCAAGCGAATAGTTGAAAACCGTTGTTAATTGAAATTCGCAAACTTAAGTTTTGGAAAAACGTATGAGTTATCAAAATCACTTAAGTTGTTAAATATTATCAAACGATCTATATTACCCGATGGTAACGTTTTGAAAACCATTGCGTTTGTAGTTTAGAAAACTTTGTGCTCAAATTATTATCTCAATCATGTAATTTATAAGCCATATTTAAAACAAGTCCAAAACATATAAATAATCCAAAAACATAATTAAATAGGCCTTATTACAAATCCAAATAAAATATAAACCAAATTAAGATAAAATCAAGTACCCAAATCGAAGTTCTTATAAAATCGAATTTTTATTGCATGGCCTCCTCGAGTTCATCCGGCTCCTCCTCCGCGATCAAGAATCACCTGAAAAGATAAAGGAGAAGGTGAGTCACCAAGACTCAGTGCATAATCCTTCCCCCGGTTAATGCAACATTCTTACACAATTCATAACTAAGCAATATATATATATAATGCACCCAACCTAGCCATTCATAACTCCTTTTCTACCCTGTGTGGTACCAAACCACTGGTGCTGCCAAACCACTAGTGACCCAAAGTCACGATATCCAATAATGTGATGCCAAATCACTGGTGACCCAAAGTCACAATTAATCAAGTTGTGGGGCCAACCCACGTGCGATACCAAATCACTGGCAACAATCCCAATATATCGAAAGTGGGGCCAACCCACGGTGGTAGTAAGCCACTGGGACGAGTCACTATGAGGTGCCAAACCTCTGGTGTCCCAATGACATGAAATAACTGTGGTACCAAACCACTGGAGGTGCCAAACCTCTGGTGTCCCAAAGACACGGATATCAAATCCTTCCCCCTCCTCTCAAATCACCCAAACCAATGTTTTACAAGAGTAAATCATGCCATCATGCTTTGATATGATCATATAACAAATATATATATCTTAAATCATGATATAGATCAACATATAACAACATCATATCGAAACGGACTTACCCGAGTCCTTGTTCATACCCATCAAGGTATCATATCAAGATCTCATAGTTTTCCACTTTAGTAACATGATTAGTTTATTAATATATATATAAACCGAGTTATAAAGTGTGTAAGGTACACACCTGTCACAAACGCAAGTACTAAATTTTGAAGACCCGATCTACCGCACTAGATCACCTTGTCCTACATTCGGCCAAACCACAAAACTATAATCAAGACCATTCGGCCAACATCACACCTTAATTCCAATAGCCTTTAGCTTTTCAACCATTAAAAGAATAATGAATCCACATGAATCCTTACCACTTGTCTTACCAACTTTGATTGCTAGAGAATAGGGTTAAGTCGATTGCTTCCAAAGTCCCGAAGAGCCTAAAAGAAATCAATTTCTAAGAATGATTAGAACCTTGTTAACAAGCCCAAAATTTGGCTTTTGTCCTCATGAAAATCAATAGAGAAAATAGAAAAGAAATAAGGAAATTCGGCCATGAACACTTACCTATCCTCCAAAATCGATTATAGATGAACACTTAGAAAATCTACCTTGATGATATTCAGCCAAGATAACACCAGAAGAGAGAAAGAAGATTCGGCTATGGTGGAGAAAAAGAAAGGAAAATAAAAGTGAAAATGGAATAGGAAAAGGAGGATTCGAAAATAAAAGAAAGAAGAAAATGGAAGGAGAAAATAGAATGAAGATGGATGTTTTTAACTTTGAGCAAAAGTGACAGAAATGAGATTTGGGAAGGAGGAAGATTTGGCCAAGAGAAAGTAAAAAGGAAATGTGGTTTTGAGCAAATATCAAAAAGAAAAGAGAGAGATGGGAGAAAGAGGTTCGGCCAAACACCTTGTTTGCCGAAAAAGCAAAGTGCACAAAGTGCTAAGTGTGGTTTTGGTTTCAAAAGGAAAAATGAAAGAAAGAAAATAGAATTTGGTTCAAATAAAAATGAGAGCTAAACCAAAAGCAAAATTGCACCTAATGCCTAAGGTACATTCGGCTAAGGAAGAAAATTTTGGAGAGGAAAAAGAAGAAATGCCAAATGGTGCACAAAATGCTAAAATTGGCCAACGAATTCCCCCCAACTTCCTATCAGCATTCGGCCACCCCCTAGCCACACATACCATCCACATTCATGGACTAATGGCCTTAGAATAGTTTCCAAAACACTCTCCATCATCCAAGCCCTTTGTCCCCCCATCCTTCCATAAATCTTAAGATTCTTATCCCAAAATACAAGCTTTCCTAAACTAATATTCAACTTGCCATAAAAATTGGAAGTCCAACCTACCATAAGAATAGCTTGGCCGACACTTAATGCAAAGGTGCATAAAAATTAAGTCTTCCAAATGCAACCCATGCTACTCGAACCTCTTCCCTCAAGCAACCCTTCATGCATCATAACCACCTTGCCACTAACTCCTCATGTGCTAGAATTTAACACTTAAATTATCTTAAGTGTCAAGATCACCTAGTCCACTTCACTAAATTTTTAATACTAGGAATTATTCTAGCTTCATAAATAAAATCAAGCCTTCACAAGGCTATGCTAAGCACACAAACAATACTACCCGAGCTAACACATGCAACCAACTGATACACAAATTTTAGGATGTTACACTTACTCTCTTCATCCACCATGCCTATAATTCCATTTTCTCTTAGTTTTTAGTTAGAAAAAGTCTTGAAGAGGTCATCCATGGCCGGACAACTTAAGGAGCCATTAGCAAAAGTACAACAGGAGGAGCGGAGGGAAACACCTTCAATCAGAGTTTGCCAGACTGCCGACTTGAAATAGAGTTTATTCTTCCCTTACTTGTTTTAAATTAATTATGTTTGTAGTGTGTTTTGTGATCTTGACATCAACAATGGTAGCTTAAATCTTCTTAGCTAGGTTAATTGCATTAATTTAATGAGATTTGTTTGATTCATGTTTAAAGTGCTTGTGCCTCAATCGATCATGTTCTCAATTAAATTCAAGTATGTTGTAACACATCAAAACCCGGCCTAGAAGTCTAGACAGAATCTTGGAGATTGCATTGATCACCGAAATGATCATAGGTAAATTTTGAGTTTAACCATCTAGAAAACATATGGTATTTAAGTTACGTAAAACTATCCGTTGTAAAATTCTGATATTACAAAAATTTTAGTCCAAAAGTCGCTTACGTGCATAAAACCTGAAATTCATACCACAATATTCAAAATAAGATTATTATTCAAACCATTTATTAATAAATGTTAAATTTATGAAAATACTTTTAAAGTTGATTATAAAAAACATGACTCTTCCGAGACCTCCACACACTCAATCTAGCTACAGAAACAGGAAAAGAGAATAACTGTAAAAGAAAAACTAAAAGTATTTTAATGTTTTTTATAATCAACTTTAAAAATATTTTCTTTAAAAGTGTTTTTTATAATCTTGTTATTGTTTTCTGAGCTGTATGATAAATACTTGATTTGTTCTTAATTATGTGTTCTTAATTCTTGCTTTGATATTCCAGGATATTGATTCAAGTACTGATGTGCTTAGGCAGTGGAGCAAAAGTCCATGTTTAAGAGTAGATCTAGCATAGTTAAGCGGAGTTGATCGCAACCCTAAAATAGGATGACGAAAATATGCCGGATTAGGGTCAAACCTAATATGGGAGTCCATATATCGAGTTAATGCAATTCTTGGGGATTTAATTAGAAAGAAATTTCAATTAATCAAACTAGGGTTAGACGTTAGTAGCCTTGAAACAGGTATTAATATAAATTAAGGAATCCTACGGATCAAGTAAATTGAATAAATCGTCTGGTTCAGAGTTAGATAACAAGTGAAGTCTAGGTGGATTCTTCCTCGGGTATTGTCTTAATCAATTGGTTTTTCCCACAAGTATTTCCCCAATTCCTTCTCTTTGTCTTAGCATCTTTAGCTTAGTAGTTAGTTAATTTTAGATTAAACAACAATTCTCTTAATTCTTAGGTTAAAAAATAAAAAGAAAGTTAGTATTAGTACTTTTGGTTCCTTTGGGTTCGACAATCCGGTCTTGCCACTAAACTATACTATTGTTCGATAGGTGTGCTTGCCTCCATCGTTGTCTTAGTTAGTTTCCAGGTTCGATCATTCTTTTTATAAATTTTTAAGACTCTGACACATGATCACCTAACCAGACAACAACTAGTGGACACAATATTCGAAAAGGGGCATGCCTAATTTAGATACTAACCTGACTAAATTGAAAGTTCATAATAACTTTAACTAGCTCTATTTTCTTGCACAGTTTTTAGGTTTATGTGATTCAATTGTTTCAAACCTAACCCGTCCCTATTACTTCACATAAATACTAAGAAACCCTTAGTTTAATATGAATAGTAAAATGCATGTTTCACTAAGTAAAAGATTCCAAAAGGACTTAATTTGGTTTCCAAACTCTTGAAAGATCGAGTTGCCATGGAATGTTTTCCAAACACTGTTAAGCATGATGAAAATGAATCGAGTTGATTAATGTAGTTATATAGCCTATTAATGTTATTGATTATTGAAGTCGTGTTTCTGCTGCTAAATTCATTCATACATTTAAATAATTTGCATACTTAGATTAAAATTGCATTAAGGGATCAATTTTACATCTAGTTAAGTTAATCTAGTTTAATCATCATCACTCAAATTGTTATATTTTTATCACCAAATTGTTAACTTATAATTTTACAATTATTTGATTAACATACATGATCGTGTGTTAGAGTCTTAAAAAATTATAATAAAAATGATCAAACCTAGAAACTAACTAAGACAACGATGGAGGCAAGCACACCTATCGAACAGTACTATAGTTTAGTGGCAAGACCGGATTGTCAAACCCAAAGGAACCAAAAGTACTAATAAAAACTTTCTTTTTATTATTTAGCCTAAGATTTAAGGGATTTGTTTATCTAATCTAAAATTAACTAACTACTAAGCTAAAGATGCAAAAACGAAGAGAATGAATTGGGGAAATACTTGCGGGAAAACCAATTGATTAAGACAATACCCGAGGAAGAATCCACCTAGACTTCACTTGTTATCTAACTTTGAACCAGATGATTTATTCACTTGACTTGATCCATAGGATTCCCTAATTTATATTAATGCCTCTTTCGAGGCTACTAACGTCTAACCCTAGGTTGATTAATTGAAATTTCTTTCTAATTAAAACCCCTAAGATTGCATTAACTCGATCTATGGACTCCCATATTAGGTTTGACCCTAATTCGACAAATTTACATCATCTTATTTCTAGGGTTGCGATCAACTCCGCTTAACTATGCTAGATCTACTCTTCGATAGGGACTTTTGCTCCACCACCTAAGCTAGAATATCAAGATAAGAATTAAGAACACATAATTAAGAAAAAATAAAATATTTATCATAAAGCTCAAATAACAATAACAAAATCTTTCTTACGTTTCATCCCCATATGTATCTGAGGTTTTAGTTCATAATTATAAAAGAAAACATCTCAAAAGAAAATATAAAACAAAACATAAAGAAAACGCTAAAACCCCTGAAGAAATTTAAGGATAGATCCTCCTTCTTTGAGTATGATTCTGACTTCTTGAGATGGATCAACTGGCTTCCTTCGAGTGAATCCCACAATTCGGCCCCTCTGGCTTGGCTTCATGGCCTAGCTGAACGCCCCCAAAAGCCCTGACAGAAGGCTTATGTCAAACTCCCCATTTAAGTTGCCTACTAGGGTGTTTATATAGGCTTCAAGATGCCTTTCTTTGCCTCCAAGTACCCTAATCCGAATAGAACTCTTCTTTGCTACGGCAGGGACAGGCCCGTGGCACACGACCGCGGGATTCAAGGCCAGGCCGTGGTCTATCCTATGAAAGAGGCACGATCGTGTATTTCAGGGGCCAGGCCGTGTGTAATTTGTACTTGGCCCATTTTCTCTGTTTTCGGCTTGTTTCTCATTCTTTTCATTGTCCGGTGCTCTCCTGAGTGTAAAACATGAAAACAAAGGATTAGGAGAACCTATTTTCATAATTAAAGGGGTAATCATCCAAAAGTATGCTAAATGTTGAGTTAATATATGTTTATATTACGGTTTATCAATACACAGTCCATGTGGCGACGATTTTACTTACTAATTACTTGAATGATTGCGTACACTTGCACAAACTAAGCGTGACAAGTTTTTAGCACTGTTGTCTGGGAGTGTTGCCTTAATCATTCTTTGTATAATTATTTATCCAGTTTGATTTTTATCTAACTTCTAACTTTACTAATTTATTCTTTATTCTTTATTTTTTGTGATTTATTTTTAAATGTTTATAAGCATAGGTTGAATTATCAAGTTATTACCTGTAAACCTTAAGATCGAGTGAACATTTAGACAAAGAAGACATGAGAGAATAGATCGAAGACAAGACGAGATGGACCTTGTAAATTAAAATGATGGACAAGGTACTAGAGCCGATCATGTGCACAATCCAATTCTTATGGTAATGATAGAGATTGTGCCATAAGACTGATCATGTCAAACAGTCGAGTTTTAAAACCTGTAGACTAACTATGACAATGATAGAGGCAAGTGCACCTATCGAACAGTAGTATAGTTTAGGCAAGAATATCTTATCGAACCCAAAGGAACCTAAAAGTACTACTACTCACTTTCTTTCTATTATTCAACCTGAAATATGGAGTGATTGATTTATTAATCTAAAACTAATGAAATATTTTAAACTAAATGCAAAAACGAAAGAACTAAACTTTGGGAAAAGACTGTGAAAAGAAACTCAATTGATTACGACGATACCCTCAGGAAGAATCCGCCTAGACTTCACTTGTTTCTAACCTTTAATTCATATGATTTATTTACTTAGCTTGATCCGTGAGACTCCCTAACCTATATTAAACCCTCTCTCGAAGTGAATAACGTCTAACCTTAGGTTAATTAGTGGAACTCGCGTTCTCTTATAATAACCCCCTAAGGAAGCAGTAAATCAATCAATGGACTCCCATTTTAGGTTTCACCCTAATTTGACAAAATCTCGTAACCCTATCTCTAGGCGTTCGATCAACTCCACTTACTTATGCTAGATCTACTCTTAGGCAGGGTCTATTCCTCATCCACCTAAGCACATCAGATTAAATTAAGTAACATAATTAAGAACAAACTAAGTATTTATCATATAAACTAAAAATCAAATAACAAAATCCATCATAGGTTTTATCCCCTTCAGGTATCTGAGGGGTTTAGTTCATAACAAAGTAGGAAAACATCTCAAGAGAAAATATAAAACAAAACATTAGAAATCCCTAAAACGCCCTGAAGGAATTGAAGAGGAGATCCTCCGTCTTGAGTAGAATCCCGACTCTTTGAGATGGATCAATTTGCTATTTTTAAGTAAATCCCTGAATGAGAAAAGCTTTGGCAGAAAACTCTGCTTAACTTTTGCCCCCTAGAACGACTGCCTTGGGTTGTTTATATAGGCTCTTTGGATGCCTCACTTGACTCTAAAGCATATACTTCAAGTAGAATTATTATTAAGGTGTTTAAGTAGACTTAGAAGTATGTTTCTTTTGCTTCAAGCATCCAAATCCGAGTGAAATTGCTCTTTCTCATGGCAGGGGCACGGCTAGGGCATGCCCGTGTAAGTCGTCTTCTAGGTCATGTCTCTATTCTATTGATTGAGGCACGGCCGTGCAAATCGGGGTTCAGGCCGTGCTTGAGTCTGTCGATTTGGGCACGGCCATGCAAATCGTGCCTGAGTTGTGTTGGGATTTTTATCGACGAGGAATGGTCATGTAAATCGGGGACAAGCCGTGTTCTAGATGGATGGCAAGGCACGACCATGTGACATGAAGCCTAGGCCGTGTCATCTTCTTGGGTTGGCCCAATTTGGTCCGTTTTAAGCCCGTTTCTCATTCTTTTTATTCTCGGGTGCTTTCTTGAGTATAAGACATGAAAAGAAAGGATTATAAGCACCTTTTATATAAATCAAGGGCTAAATCATCAAAAATCATACTAAATGTGGGGTTAAAATATGTTACATTTTTTTTATCAAATACCCCCACACTTAAGCTTTTGTTTGTCCTCAAGCAAAATTCTCAACTTACAATTAGAACGAACTTTCATAACTTACAATATTCATCAATCATGCCTTATCATAATTCATAGATAATTTATACATGGAGAATTCAACTCAAAGAGCCCTAAAGATTCAAACGAGATAAGTCATGATTTTGTAGCATGAAAACACAGGTGTCTCCCCTTATCTAAATAATTACCTTTGATTCAAAACTGACAAGGACTGACATCCTCACTAAAGATTCACTCAAATCACTCAAAGGTGTTTAAGGTTCTCAATAAGGCACTCAAGAGTCGAACCTGAAAACTTAATCCCATAGGCTTGCCTGAAAATCAAATCTCCACCACTGTATATGAGATGATACACAAGTCAAAAGGTCTTAAATCAGGGTTGTAATGGGGCTAGGGTTAAAAGGGTTAGAATCAAGATTGACTTGACAAATTACCTAACTAGAAACACTGAACTAAATATGAAAATTTACTTGAATGAAAATTAATAATACCACTATTGATAATTACTCTATAATAAGGAGTATTTTCATCACTTGAAATTTGATAATACTTTAATACGAGCTTTTTCTTCAATAATTGGAGTTTAAATGCTCTAAGCTCTTTTATATACTACTAATATTGAATAAACTTGGATTTTTTAAGAACAAACTAAAAAAATAATAGAAGGAACTTTGATAATTGAAATAACCTAATTGATGGCATCAAATCAATTCTCGATAGAGGGGTAGTCAAAAGAATGTTGATAACAAATACAAAGGGTTTTGGGTTAATATCAAATAGGTAATTCAATAAAAAGGGTTGTTAGGATCAAATGGGTTTACTAGGGGTTATTTATGTAGGTAGGCTTTTTAGTGGAGTGAATGGTTAAAACCTAGGTGCCTTTATCATCTTAGTATATCAAATCATTAATGTGGTCTCGACATACATAAACGAGGCAAGATCTAGAATAACAATTCAAAGTTGGCATGCTTATAATCAATAAAGTGAGCATGAAAAAGGGTATATGCTTTATAAAGCTCAAATTCTCACATAAAAATTATGGGTGGTGACATCAATCCTTATAAATTTTAAACTTCAGGGTGGTATTCAAATTCAGTTCAACAACCTATCAAATTCTATTTTTTTGAAAAATAGACTTATCATGCTTGATTCTCTAGTATTCTTTTAAAATTTAATCATCACTGCACAATTATCAATGACTTAATCCAAAACATATCAATAAAAATCATAAATCATTAGAAATTTCATCCCAATTAGTAAAATGAGAAAATTACTTAAAATAAGACTAAATTGTGGTTTTGAAAATAATGCAAAAGTTAGGCACTTTTACCCCACACTTAAGATGTACATTGCCCCCAATGTACAAAGATAGATAATGATAATTATGGGATAAATCAAAAGAGAAGGGGTAGAGTGACACTTCCTGAATTTTGGATGAGGTCCAAGATGCGTTCCGCAGGTGACTTTTATGTGGATGTGTGATAGATTCTACAAAGTCACTTGGTTAATAATCTTGTAGCATATAATTGAGTAGGGATTCTTTAAGAGATTAGATAGCCAATGGTAGAAAAATTAAAAATAAAACCCATGCAATACTAATGAAAGTTTAAATCTAAAAGCAACATCCAATAAAAAGTTTTAAAATATAGAAAAGTAAATGTCAAATAACAATTTATGAGGTCCAATGGTCCTCATCGTCAACTGGATCCCGTGGAGGTGTTGGTGGTGATATATGAAAGTGATGGCAGATTTGCTGCAGGGTGGCCTCGATCCCATCAAAACGTCGAGCAGTGTCAGTAAACTGCTGGGTACAATACCGCTCGAACTATGTGAGAAGTGTCGAGATATCTACCAATGAAGCTGCTGAATATGATGGCTGCTGGCTCGAAACTGGTGGGACATCATCAGTAATGTCCACGGGTACCTCCTCGGTTGTGGCTAGTCTTTATTGAGGGGGTCCATCCCTCAACGATGTTTGATCATCTTCATGTGTAACATCGTCTGGATTCCCTGAGGCGTCATATGTCCGATCAGTGTAAGTGAGAACCTCTGATGATCAGTGTTGAGGAGTCTAAAGTGCTGAGCCAATCGCGTTATGTACGATCCCATTGATAGGATTCCCTTTCTGTGTGCCTACGTCTGATGCTGTATTGCACATGCAATAAAATATGCCGCATTGAAAACATGTCCTTCGGACATGCATGATAAGAAGTAGATGTCTTCTTTATTAACGATGTCGGTGCTCTCTTTGAGGCCTGTAATGGTATGAGCGAGAATAGTATGAATATACCTGAGAGCTGGGGAAAGGGCGGTCGCCTTAGAACGACTGGGGTTATAGTTGCTTGTAGTGGGTTGTAGTTTTTGCCAGCATCTGAGCGGAGCACAGTAGAGCTCTCGATTCAAATTGTCTAGTGGGTTTTCTTCTATGAATTCTGGTGTGTAAAGTCTGAGTGCCGTTCCGAATTGAGGTACTCTTATTTGACGTACTATGCCCCTAGGCGGAATTGAATGGTGCCGAAACCATCAAAGTACGTCATTACTGTCTGTAGTGTGAATGTGGCACATAACTCAAGGGTAAATTCCAAAAATGTGGGTTCATCGATGGCGAAGAAGTTTTCCCAAGGGTCGGTTGAGAGAAGTGCTTGAATATCAGTTTCAAGTCCGACTTGCCTTAGTGCATTCCAGTCAATGCATCTCCCAGTGCCGATAAGTCTCTTTCGGATCTCCATATAGCGATCTTCTTGTGTTGCTTGGGGGAATCTGAGGAAGGGATGTCGAAGTTTAATAGAGGCACTTGCGGAGGATGATCCAGGTGCTTTTCTCTTCTTGCTCAGAACTGATCGTTTGATTCTTGAGGATGACATTGTTCCTACAAATCAAATGTAAAGTAGTTTTCTAGTTCCACCAATGTATTTGAAAAATTATTATTCACCATAAAATTTTAACAATAATAGAGCATCAATTCTCAAGGTGGAGGATCAATCTTTAAAAGCTAAAATAACAATGAGAATAAAATAATGGGAATACTCAATAAAATGAACTAAACAATGAGAAAACATAGACTAACAAGAAATAGAATAATTGAAACAATAAGAATCAGAATAACTTAAATAAAGAGGAAATATGTGAAAATGTGAAGAAAAAAAACCAGGAGAGGTGTTGAGTGATGAGCATGGGTGGAGGACACGGCGGTGGAGTTGGGTTTTGCGGCCTGGTAGGGGCGTGGTGTGTGAGCATGTTGGTGCTGCGACTGTGTGGGTTAGCAGTGGTTAATTCTTGGAGAAAAAATGGCGTTTAGGGAGGAAAAATTTGGTTTTGTGGTTGGGTTTAGGGAGAAGGGAGTTGAAAACTAATTTTAAGGTTTAGATTTGGGGAAGAAGACGGTTAGATTTTATTTATAGGGGATGGGGCACGGTCCGTTGACACGCCCGTGTCATTTTGAATTTTGCCATGCTTTTTGCATTTTTCAGGTTTGGCGCATTCGAAATTATTGACACGGTCGTGTTACCATTTGACACGCAGTACGGAGAAGTCAATATGTTGGCACAGGAGTCTAGACCGGCCGTGTACGGCCCGTGGTGTGTAGGTCAGTAGCTTCACACGGTTTGATCATCCGGACGTGTTCTACCCTTGTTGGTTAACTCAGTAGCCTCACACGGTTATCTCACACGGGCGTGGTCAGGGATCGTAGCCCGTGTTGTCGAAAATTTTTTTCTGTTAAGCATGGCTCTTGGTACACCCGTGGGTAGTCCCCTATTTTTCACACGATCATTGACACGCCCGTGTGTAAGGACGTGTTCAAAATCCTGCATTTTCTTGTTTAAACTAATTTAGGGTAGTTTTAGGAAAATAAAGATAATGTTAATGTTAATGTGTTTAGTGCTCGGGTTGCCTTCCGAGAAGTGCTTGTTTATGGTCTTAAGTTGGACTCTTCTTGTTTTCGGTTCTAAAAGAAGTCTCATGGAGCAAAAGCTCCTCTCTCATATCTCCAAAATCTGCACCATTATAAATTTTAAGTCGGTGACCATTTACCTTGAATGTGCCCTTAGTGGGATGAGTTACCTCGATGGTGCCATACGGAAATATTGTTTTGACCATGATTGGGCTTGACCATCTTGATTTTAACTTTCCTGGGAATAATTTTAGCCTTGAATTGTATAGTAGGACCAGGTCTCCTACTTTGAATTGTCTTGATCACTTGAGACGAGCATTGTGACGTCGCTTTGTTGCTTCTTTGTACATTTTTGCATTCTCATAGGCTTCAGTTCTCCATTCATCTAGCTCGTTCATCTGCATCATTCTTCTTTTTCCTGTAATTTTGAGGTCAGAGTTCAAAAATTTTATTGCCCAAAAAGCTTTGTGTTCTAGCTCAAATGGTAGATGACAGCTTTTCCCGTATACAAGTTTGTATGGGGATGTCCCTAGAGGTGTTTTGAATTGTAACATCCTTAAAATGGGGTCTCTGCATTTTGCATGTGTTTGCATGTGACAATATGCTTACTGTGCTAGTTTAGCATGTTTTGGGGCCTAGGCATGACCTCGGGTTAGGCCTGAGTCATGGCTAAAATTTTTTGTTTTGGCACTTAGGAATAGGGAGCTAAGGAAGTTAGGGGTTAAAGGATATTCTTGGTGTGTTGTGACACGAACAACCTAGTGACAAAGTGGAAAGGGAGGCACCACTAAGGTGCTTGGTTGGTGACGCCACAGGCAGGGAAGGAGAGCTCAGGTTCGAGCAGCAGAAATCTCGTTTTCTGCTTATTATTTTGATGCCAAGGAGGGAGGAGTTGTGCTCAACTCAAACTCTGTCAGATAACTGTTGATTAAGTCAAACTAATTTAAACTGGTGGAGAAGAGAGAATTTAGGAGCTTGTAAGATTCAAACTTATTTGAATGGTTGGTCAGGAGTGATTTAGGGAGTTTGCCAAAATCTGGACTCTTGTTTGAAGAAGAATAATCGGTTGGGAGACTAGGGGAGGGTGTGCCAGAATTTCTAGTGACATTTTTGGGTAGCTTATGCCACAGAGCATCCGGTTGTGAGCTAAGCCGAAACCCCCTTTTAGGCTAGTTGATTTCTTCTTTTGTTGCACCATTTGACTCTTAGGCATCTTGCTGAATCTCCCTCTCCCTATTATCTTCTTTTCTTTTCTCTCACACTTTTTCCAAAACCCATCAACCACATTCTTTTCTCTTCATTCTCTCACAGCGAAACCAACACCTATTATCTAGTCAACATCTTTTCTTCTTTTAAGTCTCTTGTGCCGAAAGTTTTTTCTTTTCATTGCCGAATCTTGGGTCTATTTCCTCTCCATCTCTTCCATCTTCAAAAGCCGAAAGCCTTGTTGTTTCTCTTTTATTTTCATCTAGTATTTTGGCTGAATACCCTTAGCTTCATTCCCTTCCCTTCTCACGTGTTCTAATCCTCTTTGAAGAGCCAAATCTTTTGGTAAGTGGCTTCTCTTCTATCCGATCTTTTATTAAAGATTTGTATTAAGAACTTCATTCTTGTTTCATATTGGTAGCCGAAACCTTTAAGGTTACTTAGGGGTGCCGAACGTTGGTGCTTGGTGGTTGGAACTATCAAAAAGGTAAGTGGTAACAATCTCTTTTGGTTTCGGGATTTATGATATGGCCGAATGGCCTTTAGATTCCTAATGATGTGTTAAAGCCGAAGATTGATTATCTTTATGTTAGGGCTTAGCCGATTTTAAAGGGAGGTTCTTCGTGTAGCTTCGAGATTTGGTTGGAAACCAAATCGGCGTTAAGGTGAGTGTACCTTTGTGTGACACATCTTCGGGATTTTGGTGATTAGCCGAATGGCTTTAATCTTAAAAGTGTGTGTTGGCCGATTGTAGGGTAGAGTGAAGGCTAATGTTTCGGGACTTCGTTTAGATCTACAAATAGTCAGGTGTGTAACGCTTACACACTTTGTTAGTTTGACATGTTTATTGTGTTTCTGTTATAGCCATTAAAATCGATAGTTATGCGTTGTGGTCATGAACATGGACTCCGGGTAAGTCCCCTGATTATGGATCTTGTTATATGCTATCATGTCATTGTCTAAAGTTATGCCATGTGTTATTTGCATCATTATATGTTATTATGCCACGATTGATATGGACATGATGGTGGGATTGTTGAGAGGAGGGGGAAGGAATTATTTTGGACTGTCACCAGTGGTTTTGACCACACGACGAGTTGGCCCGTCTTTGATGTTATAATTTGTGACTAAGTCCCGTGGTTTTGACCACCAGGTGGTTTTGACCACATATGCATATTGTGACTCGTCCCGTGGTTTGGTACCACGATGGGTTGGCCCACATGTTGATTACGGGATTGTCATCGATGGTTTTGACCACACGGTGGATTGGCCCCACCATATGATTTGTGACTACGGTCACCAGTGGTTTTGACCACACTTATATGATTTGTGACTACGATTACTAGTGGTTTTGACCACCAGTGGTTTTGACCACACGGGGTAGACATAGGAGTTCGGTTGGTTAGGTTGGGTTTTCATGATTTGCATATTGACATATCAAATGTGTAAGTGCCTTGTTATTATCGAGATGGGGATTTACACACTGAGTCTCGGTGATTCACCCCTTTCCCTTACATTTGCAGATGAGGCATAGATCGCGGATGTGGAGCCGGGGTGGACTCGAGGTGGCCATGCACTATGTTTTCGGGTTTTATTTCAATTACTATTTTGGGTTAATTTACTTTTAAATTTAGTTTTGTTATGTAATAAGGAATTGGGTATTCTATTTGGTTTCAGCTTTCAATTTGGTTACTGCTTATTATTAAATGATCAATATGGGATTTTCCTAAAATGATAATAAATCATTTCTTATTCAAAATTACTTAAACTCGATTTCTCACAACAACTATAAAGAATGCGAGATTTTTAACGAACGCACAGTTTTTAGACATTCCTTTCATGTGACATGCCAGATCCGATCGTACGTTTAGGCCGAGTTTGGGGTTTTACATGAATGCTATTCTGCAGGCCCCTAGAGCATCATCTACTTTAACTGCCCAATCTTTTCTATTTGATTCAACCGTTGCGCTTAAGCTCTCGGTTTGCTACCTCAAATTGCCCACTGGTTTAAGGATGGTATGGGGTGGCTGTTCTGTGGCATAGTCCATATTTCTTTAGAACTTTCTCAAATTGTGCATTACAAAAATGGGTACCCCTATCGCTAATGATAGCTCTAGGTGTTCCAAATCGGGAGAAAAGTTTTTTTAAGAATTTAACTACTACCCTAGCATCATTAGTAGGTAAGGCTTCAGCTTTTACCCATTTTGTCATATAATCAACTGCCACTAGGATATATCTATTTCCAAATGAACTAGGGTATGGTCCCATAAAATCAGTACCCCATACATCAAATATTTCACATGGCAACATATATGTTTGAGGCATTTCATCACGTTTAGAAATATTACCTGTTCTTTGGCATTTATCACACGAGGTAACATACCTGTTGGCATCTTTAAAAAGAGTGGGCCAGTAAAAACCTGATTCGAGTATTTTGTGTGCCATCTTAATACCACTGTAGTGTCCTCTTGAAGGTCTTGAATGACAATGTTCCAGGATTTTGTTGGCTTCTATCTTTGTAATGCATCTCCGTATTACCTGATCTGTACATATATGAAAGAGAAAGGGATCTTCCCAAAAATAATTTTTCACATCAGCAAAGAATCGATTCTTTTGGTGATGTGTAAATTTTTTTAGAAGACATTTGCTTCAAGATAATTCGCAATGTTTGCAAACCATGGTATTTTAGAATGCGTTATAGAAAAAGCTTTTCTTCGAGAAATGAATCATTTATTTCACCTTCATCGAGCTCTTTGGTGTGTGGATTTTCAAGTCTAGACAGGTGATCCGCTGCAAGATTCTCGACTCCCTTCTTATCTTGTATTTCCAAGTCAAATTCCTACAAGAGTAAAATCCATCGTATGAGTCTAGGTTTTGCATCAGGTTTGTTTAAAAGGTAGCGAAGAGCTGAATGATCAGTGTAAATGACTACTTTAGATAATATTAAATACTGTCTAAATTTATCAAAAGCAAAAACTACGACTAGCAATTCTTTCTCTATGGTAGTATAGTTTTCTTGTGTGGGTGTTAGTGTTCTGCTAGCATAGTAAATTGGCTAAAAATGCTTGTCTCTTCGTTGTCCCAAAACTACACCTACTGCAAAACATCACACATTAGTTCAAAGGGTAAGTTCCAATCAGTTGCAATCATAATCGGTGCATTTATTAATTTATCCTTAAGTATATTGAATGCATTTAAGCTTTCCTGATTGAAATCAAAAGGGACATCTTTTTCTAGTAATTTTGTCAAAGACTTAGCTATTTTAGAAAAATCTTTAATGAATCTTCTATAGAATCCTGCCTGTCCTAAAATGCTTCTGATAGCCTTAACAGAACTAGAGGGAGGTAGTTTTTCTATGGCTTCAATTTTTGCTTTGTCTACCTCAATCCCCTTACTAGAAATTTTATGTCCTAGCACAATCCCTTATCTAACCATAAAGTGACATTTTTCCCAATTCAGAACAAGGTTTGTCTCCTCACATCTCATTAAAACTTTTTTAAAATTTTTAAGGCAAAGATGGAAAGAATTACAGAATACCGAGAAATCATCCATAAATACCTCCATGATGTCTTCCACGAGTTCGTCAAAGATTGCCAACATGCAGCGCTGGAAAGTAGCGGGAGCATTACATAATCCGAAAGGCATTCTACGATAAGCAAACATACCATATGGGCATGTAAATGTCGTCTTCTCTTGATCTTCAGGAGCTATGGGGATTTGGAAGTAACCAGAGAGTCCGTCCAAGAAGCAGTAGTACATATGCCGAGATAGTCTTTCTAACATTTGGTCTATGAATGGTAGAGGAAAGTGATCTTTTCTGGTGGCATCATTCTATTTTCTATAGTCTATATAGACTCTCCAACCTGTAACTGTTCTTGTGGAAATTAACTCATTCTTTTCATTGGGCACTACCATCATTCCTCCTTTCTTTTGAACTACCTGCACAGGACTTACCCAAGTACTGTCAGAAATGGGATAAATTATTCCTGCATCAAGAAGTTTAATTACCTCAGCTTTGACCACTTCTTTCATATTGGGGTTTAACCGTCTCTAAGGTTGCACACACGGTTTATATTTTTCTTCCATTAAAATTTTGTGGGTGCAGAATATGGGGCTTATTCCCTTGATGTCAGAAATTTTCCAAGCTATGGCTTTCTTGTGTTCTCTTAGTACCTTTATCAGCTCCTCCTTTTCCTTGGATTCTAGTTCTGAAGAGATGATTACTGGTAGTGTAAAATTATTCCCAAGGAATGCATATTCTAAGTGTTTTGGTAACTGTTTGAGTTTCAATTTGGGTGGCTCTTCGATTGAGGGTTTTTGTTTTATTTCATTATCATTCTCAATGCTTTCTTCTTTCCTTTGCCTGAATAATGACATATTCAGATTCAACTCATCGTCTTCATCTTCTTACCCCTCTTCTTGAGTCAGGCACAGTTCCATCGTGTCATCATGTAGGATTTCCTGTAATGTATTTTGAACGATACGATCAATAGTATCAACAAAATAACACGAATCATCTCGCTCTTTAGAATATCACATTGCATCATAAATTTGAAAAATAATTTCTTCATCACCTATCCTTAATGCGAGTTTACCATCACCTACATCAATAACGGCTTTAGCAGTGGCTAAAAATGGATGCCCTAAGATTAAAGGAACATGTATGTCTTCATCCATGTCTAAAACAACAAAATCAACAGGGAAAATAAATTTTTCAATTTTTACCAAGACATCTTCGACAACTCCTCAAGGATATTTAATAGATCTATCTGCTAACTGAATACTCATCCTTGTGGGTGTTGGTTCCCCAAGATCAATTGTTTAAACATTTTATAAGGCATTAAATTTATACTGGCGCCTAGATTAGCTAATGCTTTATTAATATTCAAGCTACCAATTAAATAAGGGATAGTAAAACTTCCTGGGTCTTTTAATTTGGTTGGTAGCTTATTTTGGAGGATGGCTGAGCATTCTTATTAAGTTCCACTGTTGACACTTCCTCGAACTTTCTTTTATTTGTTAGGAGTTCCATCAAGAATTTTGCGTACTTTGGCATCTATGAAATGGCTTTGACAAAAGGTAAGTTAATATGTCTTTGTTTAAAAAGTTCGAGAAACTTACCATATTGAGCATCCCATTGTTCTTTCCTCAGTTTTGCTGGATATGGAATTGATGTCTTCTTTTTTGGATGTGTTGGAGTATTGGTTTCAACTTCAACACTTTTCTCCTTGGTAATCTTATGTGGGTTTTTTTTTGTGGTTCCATTAGCTCTTTGCCACTTCTTAGTGTAACTGCCTTTGTCTGTTGTACTCCTTTAGAGAAAATCTCTGTCCGTATTTCACACACCATCTCAGTAAGTAATCTGATTTGACTCTCGATCCCCTTGATCGATTTTTGTTGTTCATCTAGCGTTGCTTCAGTCTTTTGGAAATGAGAATCTGTGGCCTCCATGAATTTTGTCAGCATCTCTTCTAGGTTTGATTTCCTTTACTGTGGATAGGGCTAATTTTGGTAATTAGGAGGAAGTTGCTTCCTTTGATTTCCTTGATTTCCTTGTCCTCCCCACGAAAAATTTGAGTGGCTCCTCCAACCTGCATTATAAGTGTTACTATAAGGATTATTAGATCAGAAATTATACCTATATAGTTTGTTTGCTCGTGTTTTGTGCTCGATTGGTAGGGTGGGGATACTCAGGATTCACCACATTTCCACTCGCTTCGCATTGCATTATTGGATGTATCTGCAAAGAACATAAATTATCAAGCTTTTTATTCATTAACTCCACCTGCGTTGACAGCATTGTCACTGCGTCTATGTTAAAAACTCTGGCTGATTTTGTTGGTTTAGCCCTTGTAATTTGCCACTGATAGGTGTTCAACGACATCTCCTCAATAAAATCATAAGCCACTTTAAAAGTTTTGTTATTCAAAGTTCCACCGGCTGATGAATCAATCATTTGCCTAGTTGGAGAATTCACACCATTGTAAAAAGTTTGGACTTGAAGCCACAAAGGTAATCCGTGGTGTGGGCATCTCCTTAGGAGATCCTTGTATCTTTCCCATGCATCATACAATGTTTTTACATCATTCTACATAAAAGAAGATATGTCATTCCTAAATTTGGCCGTTTTGGCTGGTGGAAAATATTTTAAAAGAAATTTTTTGATTATTTGATCCCATGTGGTGATTGACCCTCGTGGTAATGAGTTCAACCACTGCTTTGCTTTATTCATTAATGAAAAAGGAAATAACCGAAGACGTATGGCATCGTCAGAAATGCCATTTATTTTGAAGGTATCATAGAACTCTAAGAAATTAGCTATCTGAGTAATTGGATCTTCGTCCTGCAAACCATCAAATTGAACAAACTGTTGAATCATTTGTATTGTGTTAGGTTTTAATTCAAAATTATTAGCAGCTATAGCAGGCCTAACAATACTAGATTCTGCTCCTGTCAAATTAGGTTTAGCATAATCATACATAGTGCGTGGAGCATTATTTTCTCTCACATCAAGTGGATTGTTTTCATCCATCCCTTTAGTAGGATTGGATCTGTCTTGCTGTTCTTCTCTTTGGTAGTCTAAAGCTCGTCTAGTTTCTCTGCGATTTCTTCGAGCGGTTGCCTCAATGTCACTTTCGTATTCTAATGGTCCTCTCGGGTTTCTTCTAGTCATAAACTAGAGGTACCCCGCAAGTCAATAAAGAAAGAAAGAAAATTAGTAAAAATAAAAATTTAATCTAATAATAATAATAATAGAATAATGGCTAAAGTAATAGAAATAGAGCTTTCTTAACATTTTAGAGTTCGCTGGCAACGGTGCCAAAAACTTGATCGTGTCAAACAGTCGAGATTTAAAATTTATAAAAAGAATGATTGAACCTATAGACTAACTATGACCATGATAGAAGCAAGTGCACCTATCGAACAGTAGTATAGTTTAGGCAAGAATATCTTATCGAACCCAAAGGAACCTAAAAGTACTACTACTCACTTTCTTTCTATTATTCAACCTGAAATATGGAGCGATTGATTTATTAATCTAAAACTAATGAAATATTTTAAACTAAATGCAAAAAAGAAAAAACTAAACTTTGGAAAAAGGCTGTAAAAAAAACTCAATTGATTACGACGATACCCTCAGGAAGAATTCGCCTAGACTTCATGTAACACCCCAAACCCGGTCAATACACCATGACCGAATCTGGCATGCCACAGAGGAAAACGTTTTGAAGAAAATTGAGTTACCGATTAAATTTTAGTGATAAACTCTTTGTTGTTCTATATTTGTAGAAAACAGGTGTATAACAAGTTAAAAACTGATAATATACTTTGAAGTTCCATAAATAAATCTTTTAAAACTTAGTTGTCAATCCATAGGTTAGAAAATATTTATGTCATTTTAAGAAAAACCCGAATTATTACTTTGAAAACCGTTCACATTTGAGTGTAGAAACTTCAATTTGGAAATCATTTAAGTTGTTGAAAACACTTAAGTTGAAATTTTACTATCAAATGATTTATATTACCCGATGGTAAGATTTTGAAAACCATTGCGTTTTTATAGTTTAGAAAACTTTGGGCTCAATTATTAAATCAACCATGATATTTATTTAGCCATGTTTAAAACAAGTCCAAAGCATATAAATAATCCAAAAACATAATTTAAGAGGCCTTATTACAATTTCAAATAAAGACGAAAACCAAATTAAAATAAAATAAAGTACCCAAATCGACGTTCATGTAAAACCTAATTTTTATTGCATGGCCTCCTCGAGTTCATCGGCTCCTCATCCGCGATTTACTAGTCACCTGAAAAGATAAGGGAGAAGGTGAGTCACCAAGACTCAGTGCATTAATCCTTCCCCCGATTAATGCAATATACTTACACAATTCATAACCATGTAATGTAAATAATGCACCCAACCTAGCCATCCATAACTCCTTTTCTACCCCGTGTGGTACCAAACCACTGGTGGTGCCAAACCCCAAAGTCACGATATCCAATAATGTGGTGCCAAACCACTGGTGACCCAAAGTCACGAATAATCCATCTGTGGGGCCAACCCACGTGTGATACCAAATCACTGGCGACGATCCCGTAATATCAAATGTGGGGCCAACCCATCGTGGTGCTAAGCCACCGGGGCGAATCGCTATGAGGTGCCAAACCTCGGTGTCCCAAAGACACGAAATAATCTTGTGGTACCAAACCACTTTGGAGGTGCCAAACCTCCGGTGTCCCAAAGACACGGATATCAAATCCTTCCCCTCCTCTCATATCACCCATCACAATGCAACATTTATACGAGATCATGCTATTATACTTTATTAGGAATCACATAGCAAATATATCATAAATCGTATCATCATGCATCATATTGAAAAAGTCATATCGAACGGACTTACCCGATTCCTTGCTCATACCCTTATGGTATCATATCGAGATTTTCACGCCACTTTAAAACATGATCAAGTTATTAATATATTACCGAGTTATAAAGTGTGTAAGTTACACACCATTACTTAGCGAAATCATTAAATCCGAAGACCCGATCCATCAAGACTAGATCTTCTTGTCCTACATTCGGCCAATACTTAGATTAAAAACATAGGCCATTCGCCATACCACTAAATCCCAAAGGGTGAAATAACGATAACTAACAAAATCCTTACCCTTGACTTACCAAAATCGATTGTCGAGAATTGAGGCTTAGATCGATTGCTTCCAAAGTCTCAAGAGCTGAAAAGAATTTGGTTCCTATGAATAGTTAGAACCTTACTAACAAATGCCCAAAAATTGACCTTTGCCCTCATGAGAAACGATAGAGAGAAAAGAAAAGGAATAAGGAAATTCGCCAAAACACTTACCTATCTTCAAAACCACTTAAAGAAGAACCCAAAGAGAATCCACCCTTGTTGATATTCGGCCAAGACAAAACCAAAGAAAGAAAGAAGATTCGACTAGAGTGGAAAAGAGGAAGAAAAAGAAAAAATGAAAATAGGAGCAAGAGGATTCGGCAATAGAAGAAAGAAGAGAATGGAAGAAGAAAATAGAATGGGAGAGGGATGCTTTCGGCTTTGAACAGAAGTGGAAGAAAGAAAAGAGAATTGGGGAGAAGGAAGATTCAGCCAACCACTAAAGAAGAAGAAAAAAATGAAGGGGAGAGGGTTGGTTTTTGGCTACAAACAAAATAGAATATGAGAGAGGCTCAAATGAAGATTCGCCAAATGCCTAAGAGAAAATTTGGCAAACAACTATGGACATTCGGCTTTTGGTTCTATTTGGTGCACTAGAGAGAAATTTGCAAAACTCAAAGGGTTTTTGGTTATGACACAAAACAAAGAATGAAAGCCAAAACTAAAACAAAAATTCACCTTTTTGCCAAGAACACATTCGGCTAGAGAAAGTGTTTGTGGAGAGAAAAGAAAATAATGCTCAAATGCTAAGGAAATTTTTACCAACTAGCTACCCACCTACCAAGCCTTCAACAAAATCGGTCAACCCCTCCCCCTAGACCAATATGCCGTCCACATACATGGACTAATGGCCATATAAGAGTTTCCAAAACAACTCTCCAACATTCAAGCCTTTTGTCCCCCTATCCTTCCTTAATCCATAAGATTCTTATCCCAAAATACAAGTTTTCCAAATCTATTATTCAACTTGCCATAAAATTTAAAGTCCAACTTACCATATGTATAGCTTGACCGACACTTAACGTAAGGATGCATAAAAATAAAGTCTTCAAAATGTATTCCATGCTACTCGAACCACTTCCCTCAAGCAACCCTTCATGCGCCATAACCACCTTGCCATTAACTCCTCGTGTGCTAGATTTAGACACTTAAATTAACTTAAGTGTTAGGATCACCTACTCTATTTCACTAAATTTTCAATACTAAAAATTATTCTAGCTTAGCTAATAATTTCAAGCCTTCACAAAACTATTCCAAGCACATAATAAAAATCATACTTGAACTTAACACAAATAACAAGATGATACTCAAATTTTAGAATGTTACAATTCTACCCCCTTAAAATAATTTCGTCCTCGAAATTACCTGATCAAAAGAGTTGAGAGTACTGTTGTCTCATCACATCCTCCGGTTCCCACGTAGCTTCTTCCACGCCATGATTTCGCCATAGTACCTTCACTAATGGAACTGACTTCCTGCGCAACACTTTCACATCTCGATCTAGAATCTGCACTGGTTCCTCTTCCATCGTCAAATCTGAACTCACTTCTATTTCATCCACCGCCACAACATGTGATGGATCAGAACGATAGCGTCTAAGCATGGAGACATGGAACACATCATGTTTTTGACTCAGCTCTGCTGGCAACTCGAGCTGATAGGCTACTGGTCCCACTCGTCTCAACACCTTATACGGCCCAATAAACCTTGGACTCAACTTGCCTTTTTTCCCAAATCTTAACACTTTCTTCCGTGGCGAGACCTTCAAAAAGACCTGGTCACCCACGGCAAACTCTATATCCTTCCGCTTGAGATTGGCATACGACTTCTGCCTGTCCGAAGCTTCCTTCAACCGAGCTTGAATCAACTTCACCTTATCCTCCGTCTCTGTAACCAACTCTGGTCCTAACATCTGACGCTCACCCAACTCATCCGGCATGTAGGTGTATGATACTTCCTACCATACAACGCCTCATACGATGCCATCTTAATGCTTGCCTGATAACTACTATTGTATGCGAACTCAACTAATGGTAAAAACTCTTCCCAGCTGCCTCTGAAGTCCAAAACACAACCTCTCAAAGATATCCTCTAAAATCAGATAACCCTTTCCGATCGCCCGTCGACCGTGGATGAAATGTCGATCTTGAAATCCAACCGCGTACCCAAAGCTTGATGTAACGCTCTCCAAAACCTCGACGTCAATCTAGGATCTCTGTCTGAGATGCTCGACACTGGTACAACATGCAACCTTACTATCTCCGCCACATACAACTTAGCTAACTTCTGAAGCGAGTAATCCACCCTTACCGGAATGAAATGAGCTGACTTAGTCAGACGATCCACAATCACCCAAACTGAGTCCTTTTTACTAGGTGTAAGGGGTAATCCACTAACAAAGTCCATAGTGATCCTTTTCCACTTCCACTGTGGAATCTTTACCAGCTGAAGTAACCCAGACGGTAACTAATGCTCAGCTTTGACCTGCTGACACGTCAGACATTTACTCACAAACTCGATTACCTCCCGCCTGCACTGCCACCAAAATCGCTTTTTAAATCCGATACATCTTGCTACCTCTAGGATGCATAGCGTGTGAAACTGCTATGTGCGTCTCAAGAATTTTTGCCTCAACTCGACATCCTTCTACATACAAGCTCTCCCTTGAAAACACAATACTCCATCACTGGACAAACTATAACCCTCTAAATTACCATCCTGAACTTGCAACCTCCGAGCATTCAAACCTTTATCCACTAACTATTTCTTCTTGATCTGTTCTAACTAATTCAGCTTAACTTGCAGTTCTGCCAACAGACTCCCATCGTCATACAAGCTAAGATGGGCAAACATTGCTCTTAAGTCTGATACAACCTTACGGCTCAACGCGTCTGCCACCACGTTAGCCTTGCCCGGATGATACTCAATCAAATAGTCGTAGTCCTTCAATAACTCAATCCATCTACGCTGCCTCAAGTTTAAATCTTTCTAAGTCAAAAGATACTTAAGACTCTTGTGATCCGTGTAAACTATCAACTTCTCTCCGTACAAATAGTGTCTCCAAATCATCAAGGTGAAAACAACTGCGGCTAATTCCAAGTCATGCGTCGGATAGTTAACCTCATGTGGTCTCAATTGTCGAGATGCATAAGCCACTACCTTTCCTTCATGCATCAGCACAAACCCCAAGCCAGTATGTGATGCATCACAGTAAACCGTGAATTCTTTGCCTGCCTCAGGCTGGATCAAAATCGGAGCTTCAGTTAGAATCTTCTTTAACTTGTCGAAACTTCCTTGCTGCTTCTCAGTCCACACAAATGGAACTCCTTTCCTCAATAACTTGGTCATTGGTGCTGCGATCAAAGAAAATCCCTCTACAAATCTTCGATAATACCCTGCCAGACCCAGAAAACTCTGAATTTCTGCACTGACTTAGGCGGCTTCCAATCCATCACTGCCTCAATCTTGCGAGGATCCACTCTAAAACCCTCAGCTGATACTACGTGACCCAAGAAAGTCACCTCCCTAAGCCAGAACTCGCACTTACTAAAGTTGGCATATAGCTGTTTTTCCCTTAGGATCTGCAACACTACTCGCAAATGCGCTTCATGCTCCTCCTTTGACTTTGAGAATACCAAGATATCGTCTATAAATACCACGACAAACTGATCCAAATACTACTAAAATACCCGATTCATCATGTCCATGAATGCTGTCGACGCGTTAGTCAACCAAAACAGTATTACCAAAAACTCGTAGTGCCGCATCGAAAAGCGAAATCTTTCTTATGGATATCGACCTCTTTCACCTTTAGGTGATGATACCTGCACCTTAAATCAATCTTGGAGAAAATCGCGCCCCTTAAGTCGATCAAACAAGTCATCTATCCTTGGCAATGGATACTTGTTTTGATCGTCGACTTATTCAATCAAGATGAGTCTATACACATCCGCATCGTACCATCCTTCTTCTTGACAAAAGTATAGGTGCTCCCAAGGTGAAACACTTGGTCGGATAAAACCTCTATCCAACAACTCCGAATCGAGCCTTCAATTCCACCAATTCCTTGGTGCCATCCTATATGGAGCGATAGACACCGCACGATTTGCAATGATCTATTCCAAATTCAACTTCACGATCTAGAGCCAATCCCAAAGTTCTTCCGAAATACGCATATTCCTTTACTGCTCAACATTCCCAACAAAGAGACTCCTTAGCCTCCAACGCACACACATGAACCACAAATGCCTCACAGCCCTTCCTGACCAACTTCTTAGCTTTCAACGCAGATACCACGTTGGATAGATAATCTCTTCTATTACCTATCATAACCACCTCTTCACTCTCAGCTGTCTTCAAAACCATGCGCTTAGCAGTACAGTCCAAACTTGCTTCGTACTTGACCAACCAGTCCATCTCAAGAATCAAATTGAACTCCCCAAATGGTAGTTCCATCAGATCAGCTGCAAACACTACCCCTTGGAGTTCTAGGGGTACATCCCTATACAGCTTATTCACTTCTACAGAGTGACCTAGAGGGCTAAGTACTATCATCTCCCTAGAAGTAATTTTAAAGTCTAGGTTCATGGTCTCTACTATGTTACTAGCAACATACAAATGTGTCAAACCCATATCTATCAAAGTAGTATATGGTAAACCAAAGATTAAAATGTACCGGTGATGACGTCCGGTAGCGTCGCCCTCCTCTCGACGCCTTGCTGCATATACTAACCCAGGTTGTCTTGCCTTGGTGTTTTTTGCACCTCTGTCCGGTGCTCCGTGGCCCCGACCAGAATCATTTCCTCCCCTACTATTACCACGACCTCTCTGCGGTGACAATCCCTCCTTTCTGAACTGAGCACGACCTTGACCCTCAGACTGATTCCTGGCTAGCTTACGTGGATAATCCATCACACGATGATCCAGCAAACCACACTCAAGACATCCTTTTTCACCAGTCCAACATTCGCTCCAATGATATTTCCCACATCGGTTACACTGTGTTGGTCCCTAATTAGCAGTAACAGGCCTCCCAGATTGTTTCGCCCCATTCTGCCTAACCCTTTTCTGAGAATTACCAGTTGACCCGGATGATCCAAAACCTCTCTTATGTCTATTCCTGTCATGACTCTGCCCTACAGATTCCTTTATCCCTTCAGCTATCTTAGTCTTTTCAACTAGTGCAACAAACTCTCGCTCCTGATGTGGAGTAATCAGCAATCTCAGCTCGTCCCTTAATCCATCTTCGAACCGGACACATCGCTCATGCTCCGAAGCCACGATACCTCCAGCATACCTGCTCAATCTTAAAAATTCTGCCTCATATTCTGATACGGGCTTACTCCCCTGAACCAAACTTAGAAATGCCTTACGCTGCGCATCAATGTAGCTAGACCCAACATATTTCTTCTGATACACTGTCTTAAAATAACCCCAAGTGAGATCCTCCGCTACAGCACTATTCCGCACCGTGAGCCACCACTGATATGACTCATCCCGAAGAAGTGACACTATCCCTTTCAACTTTTCCTCAACATTCAGATCCAAGTCATCTATGATTCGCTCCGTCGCCTCTAACCAATATTTAGCTGTACTGGAAGCCACACCAGAAACACCTCGAAATACCTCAGCTCTATTGGCTCGGAGTCGCTCACGTATAGATTTCTGAGCTCCTGCGCCTCCACCTACTCCAGCCACTCTCTTAAGAACTCGCAGCATCGCCTGAGACACTGCGTCATCCCCCGTTTGATCCTGATGCTCAACTCCAACTGTTGGTGGTGGGGGTGGTGGTACCTCATTTTCGGATTCTTGACCAGACCTCACTGGCTCAGACACAACCATCCTACCTCGACCGCGTCCACGCATAATACGACCCCAACCTCGAGTGCTCATGTCTAAAGTCTCGACTTATCTGATTTAAAAGTTTTATGTATTAATCATTATTCCATTATCTTTAAAGCACAGTTTTATGAATAATTTTAATAAGAAGTTGTTTCGCGAGTACATCCAACCTATAGTTTTGAGTCTCTAGAGTAGTTCTTACTACTATACAGTCATGCCATCATCATCATAATCATATCATCAAAAGCAACAGTTTGAGGTACTTACTTGGGCGGATCGGTGCCGGAGACTCGATGCCATGTCTTTCAAACCATATAATTTCAAACAAAACATTTAAAAAAAATCATAATTTAAATCATTTTGGGCCTCGGGCACACAGCCGAGCTTTTGAACTTGGCTCTGATACCAATTTGCAACACCCCAAACCCAGTCAATACGCCATGACCGAATCTGGCATGCCACAGAGGAAAACGTTTTGAAGAAAATTGAGTTACCGATTAAATTTTAGTTATAAACTCTTTGTTGTTCTATATTTGTAGAAAACAAGTGTATAACAAGTTAAAAACTGATAATATACTTTGAAATTCCGTAAATAAATCTTTTAAAACTTAGTTGTCAATCCATAGGTTAGAAAACATTTATGTCATTTTAAGAAAACCCGAATTATTACTTTGAAAACCGTTCGCATTTGAGTGTAGAAACTTCAATTTGGAAATCATTTAAGTTGTCGAAAACACTTAAGTTGAAATTTTACTATCAAGCGATTTATATTACCCGATGGTAAGATTTTGAAAACCATTGCGTTTTATAGTTTAGAAAACTTTGGGTTCAATTATTAAATCAACCATGATATTTATTTAGCCATGTTTAAAACAAGTCCAAAGCATATAAATAATCCAAAACATAATTTAAGAGGCCTTATGACAATTTCAAATAAAGACGAAAACCAAATTAAAATAAAATAAAGTACCCAAATCGACGTTCATGTAAAACCCAATTTTTATTGCATGGCCTCCTCGAGTTCATCCAGCTCCTCATCCGCGATTTACGGGTCACCTGAAAAGATAAGGGAGAAGGTGAGTCACTAAGACTCAGTGCATTAATCCTTCCCCCGATTAATGCAACATACTTACACAATTCATAACCAAGTAATGTAAATAATGCACCCAACCTAGCCATCCATAACTCCTTTTCTACCCCGTGTAGTACCAAACCACTGGTGGTGCCAAACCATTGGTGACCCAAAGTCACGATATCCAATAATGTGGTGCCAAACCACTGGTGACCCAAAGTCACGAATAATCCATCTGTGGGGCCAATCCACGTGTGATACCAAATCACTAGCGACGATCCCGTAATATCAAATGTGGGGCCAACCCACTGTGGTGCTAAGCCACTGGGATGAGTCGCTATGAGGTGCCAAACCTCTAATGCCCCAAAGACACGAAATAATCTTGTGGTACCAAACCACTGGAGGTGCCAAACCTCTAGTGTCCCAAAGCCACGGATATCAAATCCTTCCCCCTCCTCTCATATCACCCATCACAATGCAACATTCATACAGATCATGCTATTATACTTTATTAGGAATCACATAGCAAATATATCATAAATCATATCATCATGCATCATATTGCAAAAGTCATATCGAAACGGACTTACCCGATTCCTTGCTCATACCCTTATGGTATCATATCGAGATTTTCACGCCACTTTAAAACATGATCAAGTTATTAATATATTATCGAGTTATAAAGTGTGTAAGTTACACACACCACTTAGCGAAATCACTAAATCTCAAGACCCGATCTACAAGACTAGATCTTCTTGTCCTCCATTCGGCCAATACTTAGATTAAAAACATAGACCATTCTACCATACCACTAAATCCCAAAGGATGAAATAATGTATAACTAACAAAATCCTTACCATTGACTTACCAAAATCGATTGTCAGAGAATTGAGGCTTAGATCGATTGCTTCCAAAGTCCCGAAGAGCCTAAAAGAATTTGGTTCCTATGAATAGTTAGAACCTTACTAACAAATGGCCAAAAATTTGGCCTTTGCCCTCATGAGAAACGATAGAGAGAAAAGAAAAGGAATAAGGAAATTCGGCCAAAACACTTACCTATCTTCAAAACCACTTAAAGAAGAACCCAAAGAGAATCCACCCTTGTTGATATTTAGCCAAGACAAAACAAAAGAAAGAAAGAAGATTCAGCTAGAGTGGAAAAGAGGAAGAAAAGAAAAAATGAAAATAGGAGCGGGAGGATTCAATAGAAGAAAGAAGAGAATGGAAGAAGAAAATAGAATGGGAGAGGATGCTTTTGACTTTGAGCAAGTGGAAGAAAGAAAAGAGAATTGGGGAGAAGGAAGATTCGCCAACCACTAAAGAAGAAGAAAAGATGAAGGGAGAGGGTTGGTTTTCGCTACAAAGAAAATAGAATATGAGAGAGGCTCAAATGAAGATTCGCCAAATGCCTAAGAGAAAATTCGACAAACAACTATAGACATTCGGCTTTTGGTTTACTTTGGTGCACTAGGGAGAAATTTGCAAAACTCAAAGGGTTTTGGTTATGACACAAAACAAAGAATGAAAGCCAAAACTAAAACAAAAATTCACCTTTTGCCAAAAACACATTCGACTAGAGAGTGTTTGTGGAGAGAAAAGAAAATAATGCTCAAATGCTAAGGAAATTTTTACCAACTAGCTACCCACCTACCAAGCCTTCAACAAAATCGGTCAACCCTCCCCTAGACCAATATGCAGTCCACATACATGGACTAATGGCCATAGAAGAGTTTCAAAACAACTTTCCAACATTCAAGCCTTTTGTCCCCTATCCTTCCTTAATCCATAAGATTCTTATCCCAAAATACAAGCTTTCCTAATCTATTATTCAACTTGCCATAAAATTTAAAGTCCAACTTACCATATGTATAGCTTGATCGACACTTAATGTAAGGATGCATAAAAATAAAGTCTTCAAAATGTTTTCCATGCTACTCGAACCACTTCCCTCAAGCAACCCTTCATGCGCCATAACCACCTTGCCATTAACTCTTCATGTGCTAGATTTAGACACTTAAATTAACTTAAGTGTCAGGATCACCTACTCCACTTCACTAAATTTTCAATACTAAAAATTATTCTAGCTTAGCTAATAATTCCAAGCCTTCACAAAACTATACCAAGCACACAATAAAAATCATACTTGAACTTAGCAAAAATAACAAGATGATACTCAAATTTTAGAATGTTACACTTCACTTATTATTTAACCTTTAATTCATATGATTTCTTTACTTAGCTTGATCCGTGAGACTGCCTAACCTATATTAAATCCTCTCTCAAAGCGAATAGCGTCTAACCTTAGGTTAATTAGTGGAACTCTCATTCTCTTATAATAACCCCCTAAGGAAGCAGTAAATCGATCAATGGACTCCCATATTAGGTTTCACCCTAATCCGAAAAATCTCATAACCCTATCTTTAGGTGTTCTATCAACTCCACTTAATTATGCTAGATCTACTCTTAGGAAGGGTCTATTCCTCATCCACCTAAGCACATCAGATTAAATTAAGCAACATAATTAAGAACAAACTATGTATTTATCATATAAACCAAAAATCAAATAACAAAATCCATCATAGGTTTCATCCCCTTCAAGTATCTGAGGGGTTTAGTCCATAACAAAGTAGGAAAACATATCAAGAGAAAATATAAAATAAAACACAAGAAATCCTTAAAACCCCCTGAAGGAATTGAAGAGGAGATCCTCCGTCTTGAGTAGAATCCTGGCTCTTTGAGATGGATCAATTGGCTATTTTTGAGTAAATCCCTGAATGAGAAAAGCTTTGGTAGAAAACTCTGCTCAACTTCTGCCCCCTAGAATGGCTGCCTTGGGTTGTTTATATAGGCTCTTTGGATGCCTCACTTGACTCTTAAGCATTTACTTCAAGTAGAATTATTACTAAGGTGTTTAAGTAGACTTAGAAGTATGTTTCTTTGGCTTCAAACATCCAAATCCAAGTGAAATTGCTCTCTCTCGTGGCAGGGGCAAGGCCAGGGCACGCCCGTGTAAGTCATCTTCTAGGCCGTGTCTCTATTCTGTTGATTGAGGCACAATCGTGCAAACTGGGGTTCAGGCCGTGCTTTGGGTCTATCGATTTGGGCACGGCCATGCAAACCGTGCCTGGGTCGTGTTGGGCTTTTTTTTTGACGAGGAACGACCGTGTAAATTAGGGACAGGTAGTGTTCTAGATGGATGGCAACGCACGACCGTGTGACATGAAGCCTAGGCCATGCCGTCTTCTCGGGTTGGCCTAATTTGGTCCGTTTTAAGCCTGTTTCTCATTCTTTTTATTCTCGGGTGCATTCTTGAGTATAAGACATGAAAAAAGAGGATTACAAGCACCTTTTATATAAATCAGGGGCTAAATCATCAAAAAGCATACTAAATGTGGGGTTAAAATATGTTACTTTTATGGTTTATCAAAGATAATATGCTATGCCACTTTTCAATGAAATAAATCTGGGAATTAAAAGGTTGGATATTGAGGCACTGCAATTCAAATTGAAACTTTTGATGTTTCAAATGTTTCAAATGGCAGGCTAGTTTAGTGGTATGCCCACGAAAGATTCTTATCTTTGTCTTCGATTATTCATGGAGGTGAGTGATTCATTTCAAATAGTCGATGTTACTGAAGACGCATTGAGGTTCAAATAGTTTCCATACTCATTGTGAGATCGAGCACGAGCATGGCTGAATTCATTGCCACCAAGTTCACTATCTACATGGCAAGAATTAGAAGAAAGGTTTTTGGTTAAGTATTTTCCTCTGAGTAAAAACGCCAAGTTGTAAAATGAGACAACCACTTTTTCACAATTGGATGATGAACCCTTGTACGAGGCGTAGGGAAGATTTAAGGAGTTACTTCGTAAGTGTCCTCATCATGATATTATGCATTGTATCCAGTTGGAGACGTTTTATAATGGTCTCAATGTTGACACAAGATTGATGGTAGATGCTTATATAAATGGTGCGATTTTGTTTAAGTCTTATAATAAGGCTTACGAGATCATTGAGAGGATCATTAGAAACAATTATCAATGGACAACAAATCGAGAAACTTTAGGAAGATGAGTAGCTGGATTTCACGAAGTGGACACACTGACATCACTCTCAGCTCATGTAATAACCCGTTTTTAGTCAAATCATAAAAATGGTTTTGGGACCACAAATTTGAAGTTAAAATAATTATTTTATTATTATTTTAATATTTACAGCATGATAGTATGATTGTGTGGAAGTTTTGTTAAGAAATTTTATCATTTCAGTGTTTAATTTGATAAAAAGGACTAAATCGCGTAAAGTGTAAAACTTGTGTTCTATAAGCTAAAGGTATCTAATAGCTATGGAATGTTAAATTAAAAGTCTTTAAGTGGTAATTAGCCCAATTATAAAGCTAGTGGACATTCTTAGACATTATTTATGTGATTTTTAATGTTTAATTTAAAGGTTAAATAGGTAAATTAATAAATTAACTTAATTAAAATAAGTAAAACTAAGTCACCATCTTTCTATTCTCTCTTCAACCAATTCTTCAAACAAAAAGGAAGCCATGGGAATGAACTAGGGTTTAGCTACTTTAAAGCTTAAATTGGTGAGTGATTTTTGTTCCGTTTTTCATAATTTCTATGTTTTTGAGATTGTTGCAGCTTAGTCTAGCTAGCCCAGGGACTATTTTGCAAAACTTTTAAATTTTTAAGGTTTTTTCCATTGATGAATCTATATGTGTTTTGATGATTAATTGTAGAAATGCATGCTTGTTGTTAAATAAACAACATTTGTTAAGTAATTTTTAGTAAAATGTCCATTTAGGGATTGAATAGTGAAATGTGTACATTTGTGGTTAAATTGTGAAATAAATGAAAAATATGAACTGCTAGGGTCCTAATTGAAATTTGACTAGCATGGGTTTTGGTTGAATTACATGATTTTGTAATTTTATGAAATAATGACTAAATTGTAAAAATGTTGAAATGTTAGGGACAAAAATGTAAAATTTCCTTAATTTGGGTTTTGGATTAAATTGAATAGAGAGATCATTAAATAAATTAATTTTGATTACATTTAGATCAAGAAAAGTGAAATACAGATTTATATCGGGGAAAGAACAAAGTTTCAAACTAATCGACTTATTACACCATTTTTGTATTCGAGGTAAGTTCGTACGTAATAAAAATTATTATACTTGTGCTTTAAATGCTTTGATATTGCATGAATTGTGAATACGACACTACGAGCATATTTGACGATAATTCGGCAAGTGAGAAATCCCGATTGAACTTTAGGAATAGATTAGGATACGAATGACATGTCATTAAGGGTTATGTGATTTGGGTGCTAGTCTGTACGTCCTTCCGATGGCTGAGTCATCCAGCATGTATTGCGAATACTTGTCAGCTTGTGTGAGCAGCATCGTGTAGCTTCGTCATGACCGGCAGCTTGTGTGAGCAGACCCATTGATAGCTTAAGAGTGAGCATTATATGTGATACGAAATTGAGATAGATTTGGCTATATATTTGGCACTTAGGGTGAGAGATTTTTGAGTATCTGATAGTATTCCGAATGGTTCAATGGGTATATATGTCAGAGATGTGGTTGAGTATAAGTTTGATACGAGGTGGTATAGGTATGTACATGAACCGTATGATCTTTAAATCGAAGAAAAACTGTGAATTTTACATCAAATCTTATGATTGAATATGTGAAAGGTTTGCTAGCTAATATGAGTTATATTGATATATTCAATTGGTTGAATTGTATATTTGTGGTTAATTGAGTTTATTATTATACAAACTTACTAAGCTTTATAGCTTACTTTGTTTAATTTTCAGTGTTTTATAGTGAAATCAAAGCTAGCTCGGACTCGGGACTGTCAGAGACTTCATCACACTATCCAACTATCACTTTGGTACTTTTGAACTTAAGTATTTTGAGGATATGGTATGTATAGCATTATGGTCATTTTGGTATATATGTTGCTAATGAATTTAGTCATTTGAAATGGCTTGTAAATATTAAGTGTTTGGTTTTGTATATAGACATGAGAGTTGGCTTATTTTGGTTGGTTTGGTTGTGTATATATTTGTGCATAAGGCTTGTGTTATGAGTTTGATGATGAACATGTGATGCTTTTTGATATTGGTATTATGAATATTGGTATTCAAGTGAATCTAGGCAAATAATGCATATTTGAAATTGGTTATTTTGATGTATTGTGAAAATGAATTTTTGGTATGAAATTGAATGGTGTATTGTGGTACATGTATGCATTTTTGTGGTTGGTATTGAAATGGAATGATTCATGCTTGGTTGAGATTAAATGAATGCTTATATATGCCATGTTTTGGTACAAATTGGGTTGAATGTTGATTATATGATTTTTAAAATGTATGTGTGATCGTTGTTTTGTGAAGTCTTGAAATTTATATAAAGAATGATCGAACCTGGAAACTAACTAAGACAATGATGGAGGCAAGCGTACCTATCGAACAGTAGTATAGTTTAGGCAAGACAGAAATATCGAATCCTAAAGGAACCAAAAGTACTAATACTAACTCTCTTTTTATTATCTAGCCTAAGAATTAAGGGAATTTGTTGTTTAATCTACTAAACTAAAGACTCTAAGACAAAGAAGAATGAAATTTGGTAAATAACTTGAGGAAAAACCAATTGATTGAGACGACACCCAAGGAAGAATCCTCCTAGACTTCACTTGTTATCTAACTCTGAACCAAACAATATATTCATTTGACTTGATCTGTAAGAATCCCTAACGTATATTAATCCCTCTTTCAAGGTGACTAACGTCTAACCCTAGTTTGATTAATTAAAATCTATTTCTAATTAAAACCCCTAGAATCGCATTAACTCGATATATGGACTCCCATATTAGGTTTCACCCTAATCTGGCAAAATCTCATCACCTTATCTCTAGGCGCACGATTAACTCCGCTTAATTATGCTAAATCTACTCTTAGGTAGGGACTTTTGCTCCTTCACCTGAGCACATTAAACTTGAATTAATATCATGGAAATATCAATACAAGAATTAATAACTCATAATTAAGAACAAGTCAAATTTTTATCATATAGTTCAACAAACGATAACAAGATTCATCTTAGGTTTCATCCCTCTCAGGTATCTGAGGGTTTAGTTCATAACAATAAAAGAAAACATCTCAAAAGAACAGATAAAACAAAACATAAGAAATCCCTAAAACCCCCTGAAGGAATTGAATGAGAGATCATCCGTCTTGAATATAATTTTGGCTTTTTGAGATAAATCAACTGGCTATCTTCGAGTAAATCTCCACAAATCTGCCCTCTTTGGCCTAGCTGGATGCCCCCTGACTAAAGCCCTAGGTTCCCCCCTTTTTGGTTATACTTAGGGTGTTTATATAGGCTATGGAATATGTTTCTTTGCCCCAAAATATCCTAATCCAAGTGAAACTTCTCTTTGTCACGACAGGCATACGCCCGTGTGAATTAATTTCAAGCCGTGGTCGAGTCTGTTGAAGCGACACGCTCGTGTGTTTCGGGGTCTAGCCGTGTTAAAGTAAAGGGAGGCATGGTCGAGTAGTCTGGGCCCAGGCTATGTCGATTTCCATTTTAACCCAATTTGGTCCTTTTTAGGCCCGTTTCTCATTCTTTTCATCCTTCGGTGCTCTCTTGAGTATAAAACATGAAAATAAAGGATTAAGAGCACCAAATTACACAATTCAAGGCTTAAATCATCCAAAAGCATGCTAAATGTGGGCCTAAAATATGTTACTTTTACGGTTTATCAAATACCCCCACCCTTAGGCTTTTGCTTGTCCTCAAGCAAAATTCTCAACTTATAATTAAAACAAACTTTCCACAATTCATAATTCTCATCAACAATGTCTCATCATAATTCATAGACAATTCATACGTGGATAATTTAACTCAAACACTCCCAAAGATTCAAACAATTCTAAGTCATATATTTGTAGCACGAAAACATAGGTGTCTTCCCTTATCTAAATAATTACCTTTGATTCAAAACTGACAAGGATTGGCATCCTTACTAAAGATTCACTTAAAGCACTTGAAGTGTTTAAGGTTCAAGAATAAGCACTCATAAGTCGAACCTGAAAAGTTAATCCCATAGGCTTGCCTGAAAATCAAATCTCCACCACTATAATATGAGATGATACACAAATCAAAAGGTCTTTAACAGGGTTGTAACGGGGCTTGGGTTAAAGGTGTGGATAAAGGCTAAATTAGAAGGGTTAGAATCAAGATTGAATTGACAAATTACCTAACATGAATAATGAACTAATAACCTGAATAATTACATCACATGAAAAATTAAAATACTAATAATATGAGCTTTTTCTTCAGGATGTTGAATTTAAACTATACAAGCTCTTAGAACATAGAACTAATAATGAATATACTTTATTTTTTTTAATTAAGAACAAGTCAAATTTACTGATAAAATAATTAGGCAACCGATCAAATCAAATCTCGATATAAGGGTAGTCAAAAAGAGTGGTGATAACAAATACAAAGGGTTTTGAGGGAATATTAGTGGATAAGTAAATGAAAAGGATTGTTAAGATCAAGGGGTTCACTATGGGTTAATTATGAAGGTAGGCTTTTTAGTGGAGTGAGTGGGTTAAAACCTAGGTGCCTTTATCATCTCAGTATATCAAATCAAAAATGTAGTCTTGACATGTATAATCGCGACAAGTTCTAGAATAACAATTCAATGTTGACACACTCATAATCAATAGCATGAAAAGGAATATATGCTCTATAAGGCTCAAAATCTAAAAAATTATGGGTTTTTGATATCAATCGCTATAAATTTCAAACTTCAAGGAAATATTCAAATTTAGTTCAACAACCTAGAAAATTTTTTATTCTTGTAAAATGGACTTATCAGGCTTGATTCTCTAGTATCTTAAAGTTTAAATCATCAATGTACAATTAACTATGACTTAATCTAAGGCATATCAATAAAAATCATAAATCAACAAAAATTTCATCCTAATTAGTAATATGAGAAAATTACTTAAGACAATATACCATTCAGGGATTTGAGAATAATGAAAAAAGTTAGGCAAAAACTTTCACCCCCCACACTTAAGATGTACATTGCCCTCAATGTACAAAGACAAATAGTATTCATACAATAAGAAAATCAAAAGAGATGGTGAGAAGTGAAACTTCCTTAATTTTGGATGAGATCCTTGGATTAGAAGTCTGGGAACTAGATTCGGAGGTGAAAGATAGGTTGGAGGGGGTACCTCGAATTCCTACGCTAAATGAAGAAATTGGGGATCTCGTGAAGAGTTAGCTAGGAAATAATAATAAAGATTCAAAATATACTAAATAAATATTTAAAGAAAAGCAAGCTAAAGTGAAGGAAAATAAAAAGTAAAATAAATTTATAGGAAAAGGTAAATAAACTGAAAAGTCCTTATTGTAAGATGGTTCATGACGTTGGTGTGATTTCTATGGCCGTGGTGCGTGATTCCCTAACAGTCTTAAAAACCTAAAACCAAGAAACTAAAAGAAGATAAAATGAATTAAGCAGAAGAGAAGTATAGATAAGGAAAATAAAGGAAAAGATTAAAGAAAAATAAGACAAAAAGGTCTCAAAGACCTTTGGCTTGTCGATTATATAAAGCGGCTAGCATGAACTTATGTAGGTCGATCTCCCACGGGAGACTGTGCTTTGATCCTTTCGCTTCTTCGGCATCGATGTGGTGGCCAAGGGTTTTGAAAAATAAATGTGAATAAGAGTGAGAGCCAAACAGGTGTAGAAAGAAGGGTTTAGGAGTAAGTGGAGAGGGGAGGAGGGGTGGTGATTTAAATAGATTTTCAAATCTGACGCCTTCCCACGCCCATGTAAAGTGGGTGAGTTGAGTCACAAGGCCGCCTCACACGCCTGAGTTGTGGGTCGTATTGTTTTTCCCACGCCTGTATTCGATTTGCCACGCCCTGTGCTTGGTAAGTCAGTATCGACTGTAACATCCTAGATTGGGAGCTCTGCATTTGTGATGTGTTGTGTGTGTATGCCATGCTCTATGTGTGTGTCTGGTGTCTTTAGAGCTTTTAGTAAGGTTTGAGGCCAAGCCTGAGCCTTGGTAGAAATTTTTGTTTTTAGACTCTGCAAGGGAGAACTAGGTGAAGTGGGCCTTAAGGGTACTTGAATGGGAAAGTTAACACAAAAATCTAGCTGGTAAAGTGGCAAGGAGGTGCCACTAAGGGCATAGGTAAGTGATGCCACAAGGAGGGTTTGAAGGGAGCAGGTTCGAATCTCATGTTAAGCAAAAGGAGTGTTTTTTTTAATAGATGCCTTGAGGAGTGAGAGGTGGTTTTGGCTAGGACTCTGCAGGAGTGAGTGTGGATTGAGTCAAAAGAAAGGAAGATGAGGATAAGAGGGAAATGTGGGATAGGATAGAGGTGGAAGAGGTGGCCGAGTGTGGGACACTGAATGCAAGGAGGGAAACAGCTAGAAGTGCCTAAGGGTATGCTGAAATTCTTATTTGTTTTTGGCTAAGGGTGTGCCGAAATTCATTGTTTCCTAAGAGCATAGCTTTTATTTTCTCTTCTCTTATTTTCAGCAATTAAGGGTTCATCTTCTTCTCTTTTTCTGCTAAAACCAAAAAAAACTCCTAACTCTATTCTTCTAAATCTGAAATCGCCTAAGCCTCTTATTTGTTCATCTCTTCTTCAAATCTTTCTTAAAAGCCAAAAACTCTTAGATCTCATTTACCCCATTTCAATCTTCTTCTTTGGCATTACCGAATCTTCTCACAAGTGGTAGCCGAAATCTTTTGTAGAGGTAAGTGTGGACTTGTACTATTATTTTTTATAATTTTTTTGGCTTTTGGAGACCAAAGCCGAATAGCTAGTTTGTTGTTAGGGCCATCATTAGATTGATGTTTTTCATTGATCTCGTGTTCTTTTGGGCAACATTTCGGGATTTGAAGGAGATCTAATCGCCTAAGTTTCTAAGCCAGAAATCATTAATGTTCGAACCATATTATTTCTGTCGGGATTTCAAGGTAAAGATTTCAATTCTCCCTAAGTTGATCAATCGGTTTCCTTTCGTTGTTCGTGTCTTAAACTAATGTTTTGTTAAGCGATCATCGTTTCAATATAGTACCATCTGACCAAGATCATTCGTGGACTCGCATGTCAGCAAATCGAATGAAGGGGTTGGTTCTGTAGTCTCACCCAGAGTTCAAGAAACATGTGGTGTCTGTCGTTCGGGATTGGCCACCGGGTTGTGGGCCAGATTTTGAGCAAAATAGTAGGCAAATAGCGATAGTTTCGGCTAGTGATAGTGTCGACATAGAAAGTGTCGTTGTGTGTATTATCAAGTGTGTAAACCTTCACACATTATACTTTATTTGTACTAATGTTGTATGGGCTAAAAAGCCGAAAAAGGGCTGTGTAGACAGTCGTGATGCCTTAGGGGTAAGGCTAGGATTGCCAGGTACGTGACCGTATCATTTCTTTGCATAGTCGAATGTATGTATGGCAAATTGATGTGTTATGAATAGCATGTTGCATTGTTAGAATTTGTATGTAGATCATGGATATGGGTTTGATATGAAGGGGAAGGGCTTAATTGGTCACGTAGTGATTGGTGGCTTTGCCACGATATATATACATATGTTCATACATTATTTTTGGTCACATTGTGATCGGTGGCTCTGCCATGATGTATATATATATTTTATTAGGTCACACAGTGATCGGTGGTCGTGCCACGAAATATTATTTGGTCACCTAGTGATCGTGTGTAATTAGCGATGATGCGTGATGGAGTGTAGCGGATGGAGGGTTGATTGTAGAAATCTCCACGGTGTGATTGTTTGGTACGGGTTGGTGTGTAGCAGATGGAAAAACTAGGTTTGGGTTGGGCTATTTGCATTTCATATGTTGTATGTTGATATGTGGGCTAAGGCCAATGTGTGATTATGAGCTTCATGCTATATGTATAATGTGGCAGTTTAAATATTAAAGTAAAAGTGGAGTTTCTTTAATCTAAACATCAATGTTTTCAAAAGACTACGTAATACTCGGAAAAAGTTTTCTTCCAAATCACCGATTTTTTAAGATTTAATTAAGACTTGATTACACTTTACCCTGTGAGATACTTGATTCGGTCGTAATGTATGGGCCAAGTTTGGGGTGTTACGTTTTTGGTATCAGAGTCCAGTTGCAAAACTCAGACTGTGAAATGGGTCCAGTGGTGTTTTATAGTTTGATGTGAGTTTAAGAAAAATGTTTTGGGTTGAGATATGGCCTTGAGTCCGGCTTTGATCCACGCAGGTAAGTATTCTAACCCTTGATATGGTATGTATGCTGGGCTTGATGGGCTTTATGGGGACACAGACAGGTATGCTAGGGTTTATGGACCTTAAGCCTAGTTAAAGAATGCTTAAAATCCATAAGACTTAATTTCCCTAGTTAAACATGTCCATGAATAAGTCGTTGGGTTGGAGTGTGGCAGGCATACGCATGTCTAGGATTGGATCTAGGAGAGCTTGGTATTTAAGCGGTCCTAGTGGCCCACCTCCTCTTCGCTAGAATCCTACCCATGCGTAGTGTTTGTTCACTTTAGCCGAGAGGACTTGTTAATGGGCCAAAATTCATAACTAAAACCCGAAAGGGACCAATACCCTATTTTTGCAAAATTACTCGTATGCCTCTAGTTCTGTAAAATACCCAGAATACCCTAGGTTTGAGAAAAATTACCAAAATACCCCTGATTTATGAAATTACCAAAATACCCTTATTTTGTAAAATCACCAAGATACATTATTTTGTGAAATTACAAAAATACCCCTATAGGGTGAAATTACAAAAATACCCCTGGGTAGTGAAATGACGAAAATACCCTTGTGTGACGAAGGTGAGGTTATGGATGTCACCTTTGTGTTTGATGCAGTTATGTGATACTCTGTTTGGAATGCATATGGTTGTTGAATGTATGTGATTTCTAGAACTAGGAGATATAGACTTGAGACTGAACTCTGTAGATATAATCTCGAATTCGAAAGAACTACTATTGAAACTATTTTCCATAAGATTGTTCGTTATTAATCAGTGGAAGAAATTATTAATTGATAAAATTTTTAATCAGATAAATCGTGAACGTTAGAAATGAGCACTAGGGGGCGTGGTGTGCGTGGCTCGAGGTAGAGGCAGGATTGCTTTGTCAGAACCAGTAGGGTCTGGTCATGAGTCAGGAAATGAGATACCATTGCCACCAACTGTGGAGGCAGAGTATTAGGACCAAACAGGCGGAGATGAGGCGGTGTCTCAAGCGATGCTCCGAGTGTTAGAGAGAGTTGCGAGAGCAGGCATGGGTACTGAAGCTCGAAAATCTGTGCCAGAGCGACTTAGGGCTAATGGAGCAGAAATGTTTAGGGGAATTTCTGGTGTAGCTCCTAGTACAACTGAGTATTAGATGGAAGCGGTGGAGCGTATAATGGATGAACTTGACTTGTCGGAAGATGAGAAGCTGAAGGGAGTGGTGTCTCTTCTTCGAGATGAAGCACCAATGGTGGCTTATGGTCAGGGATGGTGCGGTGGCTGACCGCATTACTTGGAAGTTCCTCGAATCGCATTCCAGGGTAAGTACATTGGATCAAGTTATGTGGATGCACAGCGTAGGGCATTTCTAAATCTGATTCAAGGAAGTAAATCTGTAGCTGCTTATGAAGCAGAATTTCTGCACTTTACTCATTATGCCCGAGGTATAGTGGCCATGGAACACGAGCATTGTGTTCGATTTGAGGATGGTTTGAGGGATGATTTGCGTGTGTTGATAGCTCTACAACGAGAGCAAGAATTTACGATTTTAGTGGAAAAGGCTAAGATAGCCAAAGAAGTTAAGCGAACTGAAAAGTGAAATAATGATAGAGACAGGGATAGGAATAAGAGGAATGTTGGGACGTCGGGGTCAATGGGGCATTTCCAGAAAAGACCTAAGATTGATGGGCCGAGACAGGGTGTGAGATCTGAGGGTAATGATCAACCTCAGAGGTGTGGTCTGTGTAATAAATTTTATTCGGGCGAATGTTGGGTAGGTGATAGGAAATGTTTTAGGTGTGGGTCCTCGAATCATCTGGTTAGGGACTGTCCACAGGATCGGGGTGGCGCGGAGCCGGTAGGATAGACTAATGCTCAGCCTAGTAGAGGAGGTCCACAATCGCAGAGAGGTCGCGATCCAGCTAGAGGGGGTGATGGTTATGGTCGGGGTCGTGGAACACAAGGCAGAGGTGCAGGGAACACCGATGCAAGACAACTAGGGTTAGTCTATGCAACAAGACGTCAAAGGAGGGGGATGCACCAAATGTCATAATTGGTACGTTCTTGATTTTTGGTTTGCCTTTTTCTACATTAATTGATATTGGATCGACACACTCTTATGTTGCTAGTATAGTCTCTGGAACTTTAACTATGGACTTTGAGATTATCCCTAGGGAGATGACTGTAATTAGCCCGCTAGGTAAGTCTGTGGTGGTGAACAAACTGTATAGGGATGTACCTCTAGAAGTGCAAGGGGTAGTCTTTCCAGCGGATTTAATGGAATTGCCTTTTGGGGAGTTCGATCTAATCTTAGGTATGGGCTGGTTAGTGAAGTATCGAGTGAATCTAGATTGTACAGGCAAGCGTATGGTACTAAAGACTAGTCAGGAGGATGAGGTGGTGGTAATAGGTGAACGGAGGAACTACTTGTCTAATGTAGTATCCGCTCTAAAGGCCTAAAGAATGATGAGAAAAGGGTGTATGGAATTGTAGCCTTTGTTTGTACTTTGGAAGTCCAGGATTCAACGGTGGAGAATGTTAGAATGGTGAGGGAGTTTTCTGATGTTTTCTCAAAAGAACTTCCCAGACTACCTCCGGATCGTGAGGTGGGATTTGGAATTGATCTTCTTCCGAAAACAGCACCAATATCCATTACACCATATAGAATGGAACCGAAGGAGTTGGTGGAATTGAAAGCCCGATTCAGGAATTGTTGGATCAGGGTTTCATCCGACCAAGTGTTTTGCCTTGGGGAGCGCCAGTGCTATTTGTCAAGAAGAAGGATGGATCAATGCGTATGTGCATTGGCTACCGTCACCTGAACAAGTTGACAATCAAGAACAAGTATCTGTTGCCAAGGATTGATGACTTGTTTGATCAACTGAATGGGGCGTCAATGTTCTCAAAGATAGATTTGAGATCAGGATACCATCAGCTTAAGGTCAAAGAATCGGATATTCATAAGACAACTTTTAGGACCCATTATGGCCATTACGAATTCTTGGTAATGCCGTTTGGGTTGACTAACGCGCCAGCGGCATTTATGGATATGATGAACCGGGTGTTCCAACCGTATTTGGACCGATTCGTGGTGGTTTTTATAGATGATATCCTAGTGTATTCAAGGTCGGAAGAGGAGCATGATTCTCATCTGCGAATGGTACTACAAATCCTGAGGGAGAAAAAATTGTAAGCAAAATTCAGTAAGTGCGAATTTTGGTTAAGGGAGGTTACTTTTCTAGGACACGTTGTATCGGCTGAAGGGGTCAGAGTTGATCCCTGGAAGGTTGAAGTTATCATGGATTGGAAGGCACCCAGGACTGTGATGGAAATTCAGAGTTTCTTAGGTCTTGCTGGTTATTACAGGAGGTTCGTTGAAGGATTTTCCTTGATTACGGCACCTTTAACCAAGTTGTTGAGGAAGGGAGTACTTTTTGTGTAGGGTGACAAGCAACAGGAAAGTTTTGAAAAGTTGAAGAAGGTGTTAAAGGAAGCTCTAGTGTTGATTCAACCGGAGGCTGGAAAAGAGTTCGTGGTTTATTGTGATGCTTCGCACACTGGGTTAGGATGTGTGTTGATGCAAGGAGGAAGAGTGGTTGCTTATGCGTCTCGGTAGTTAAGACCACATGAGCTAAATTATCCCACACATGATTTGGAGTTGGTGGCGATGGTTTTTGCTTTAAAGATTTGGAGACACTATCTGTATGGGGAGAGGTCCGTCATTTATACAGATCATAAGAGCTTGAAATATCTTCTCACCCAAAAGGAGTTAAATTTGAGGCAGAGGAGGTGGATTGAACTACTAATGGATTACGATTATTCGATTGAATACCATCCGGGCAAAGCTAACGTGGTGCAGATGCACTAAGTCGGAAGGTGATCTCGATTCGAGGGTGATGTTTGCTCATTTGAGCCTGTATGAATATGGGAGTTTATTAGCTAAGCTTCAAGTAAAGCCGACATGGATTAATCAGATTAAAGAGAAACAGTTACAGGATGATAACTTGAGTGCCTGACTATCTCAAGTGCAACATGGTGATGTATGGGACTATAATCTGAATGATGACGGGGTTTTGTGTTTTTGAAAAAAAGTTTGTGTGCTGAGGGACATGGAATTGAGGTGGATGATTCTTCAGGAAGCGCATAGTAGCCCATATGCTATGCATCTGGAAGGAAGTAAAATGTATCGGGATTTACGAGAACAATTTTAGTGGCCAGGTCTAAAGTGAGAGGTAACTGAATTTGTAGGTAAATGTTTGACATGTCAGCAGGTAAAGGCAGAGCATCAGTTGCCTTCGGAGTTGTTGCAGCCGGTGAAGATTCTGAAATGGAATTGGGAGAGAATCACTATGGATTTTGTTAGTGGTCTACCTCTTATGCCTATTAAGAAGGATTCGATATGGGTAATAGACTGGTTGACCAAGTCCGCTCATTTTATACCAGTTCGGATTGATTACTCTCTACAAAGGTTGGCTAAGTTGTATATAGCGGAGATTGTGAGGTTGCATGAAGTACCTGTGTCCATTATCTCGGACAGGGATCCTAGGTTTACGTCAAGATTTTGGAGGGCGTTACATCAAGCGTTGGGTACAAAGTTGGATTTTAGTGCGGTGTTTCATCCACAGACGGACGAACAATTAGAAAGAGTGATATAGATTTTGAAAGACATGTTGAGAGGTTGCATTATCGATTTCAAGGGTAGCTAGGAAGAATTCCTACCATTGGCAGAATTCGCATATAATAACAGCTACCAGTCCAGTATTCGGATGGCACCGTATGAAGCATTGTACGGGCGGAAGTGTCGTACTCTACATGTTGGATGGAGTTGGGTGAACAATAGATTTTGGGTCTGGAACTAGTATTGGGAATGGAGAATAAGGTTGATTTGATTCGGGCTAGGTTGAAGGAAGCGTCGGACAGGTAGAAGTCTTACACTAACCTAAAGTGGAGGGACATAGAGTTTACAGTGGGTGATCGAGTTTTCTTGAAGGTATCACCGTGGAACAAAATTCTAAGGTTTGGACGGAAAGGTAAGCTAAGCCCTAGGTTTATCAGGCCTTATCGGGTGTTAAAGCGTGTAGGACCAGTTGCTTATCAACTTGAGCTACCTTCGGAGCTAAGTAAGATCCATGATGTGTTCCATATTTCAATGTTGCGACATTACCGTTCAGACCCATCTCATTGATACCGTTGGAGAAACTCGAAGTAAAACCTGATTTATCTTTTGAGGAGGAACCAGTTCAGATCTTGGAGTGTGATGTTAAAGTTTTGCGAAGAAAATTAGTTCCTTTGGTTAAGGTTCTATGGCAGAATCACGGATCAGAGGAAGCTACATGGGAGCCAGAGGATGTTATACGACAGCAATACCCTCACCTCTTTTGACTAGGTAATTTTGGGGACGAAATTATTTTAAGGGGTTAAAATTGTAACATCCTGGATTGGGGGCTCTGCATTTGTGATGTTTTGTGTGTATGCCATGCTGTGTGTGTGTCTGATGTGTTTAGAGCTTTCAGGAAGGCTTGAGGTTAAGCCTGAGCCTTGGTAGAAATTTTTGTTTTTAGACTCTACAAGGGAGAACTAGGTGAAGTGGGACTTAAGGGTACTTGAATAGGAAAGTTAACACAAAAATCTAGCTGGTAAAGTGGCAAGGAGGCGCCACTAAGGGCATAGGTAAATGACGCCACAAGGAGGGTTTGAAGGGAGCAGGTTCGAATCTTATTTTAAGCAAAAGGAGTGTTTTTTTTAATATATGCGCCTGAGGAGTGAGCGGTGGTTTCGGCTGGGTCTCTACAAGAGTGAGTGTGGATTGAGTCAGAAGAAAGGAAGATGAGGATAAGAGGGAAATGTGGGATAGGATAGAGGTGGAAGAGGTGGCCGAGTGTGGGACACTGAATGCAAGGAGGGAAACGGCTAGAAGCGGCTCAGGGTATGCTGAAATTCTCATTTGTTTTTGGCTAAGGGTGTGCCGAAATTCATTGTTTTCTTAAGAGCATAGCTTTTATTTTCTCTCCTCCTATTTTCGGCAATTAAGGGTTCATCTTCTTCTTTTTTGCCAAATTAAAAAAAAACTCCTAACTCTATTCTTCTAAAGCCAAAAGGCCTAAGCCTCTTATCTGTTCATCTCTTCTTCAAATCTTTCTTAAAAAGTCGAAAACTCTTAGATCTCATTTACCCTATTTCAATCTTCTTCTTTGGCATTACCGAATCTTCTCGTAAGTGGTAGCCAAAATCTTTTGTAGAGGTAAGTGTCGACTTGTACTATTATTTTTTATAATTTTTTTCAGCTTTTGGAGATCAAAGCCGAATGGCTAGTTGGTTGTTAGGGCCATCATTAGATTGATGTTTTTCACTGATCTCGTGTTCTTTTTGGAAGCATTTCGGGATTTGAAGGACATCAAATCGCCTAAGTTTCTAAGCCAGAAATCGTTAACGTTCGAACCATATTATTTCTTTTGGGATTTCAAGGTAAGGATTTCAATTCACCCTAAGTTGATCAATCGGTTTCCTTTCGTTGTTCGTGTCTTAAACTAATGTTTTGTTAAGCGATCATCGTTTCAATATAGTACCTTCTGACCAAGATCATTCATGGACTCGCATGTCAGCAAATTGAAGGAAGGGGTTGGATCTGTAGTCCCAGCCCCAAAGTTCAAGAAACGCGTGGTGTCTGCCGATTGGATTGGCCACTGGGTTGTGGGCCGGCTTCTGAGCAGAATAGTAAGCAGATAGCAGTAGTTTGACTAGTGATAGTGTCGACATAGAGAGTGTCGTCGTGCGTATTATAATGTGTGTAAACCTTCACACACTATACTTTATTTGTACTAACGTTTGTATGGGCTGAAAAGCCAGAAAAAGGGATGTGTAGACAGACGTAATGCCCTTGGAGTAAGACTAGGATTGCCAGGTACGTGACCGTATCGTTTCTTTGCATAGCCGAATGTATGTATGGCAAATTGATGTGTTATGAATAGCATGTTGCATTGTTAGGATTTGTATGTAGATCATGGGTATAGGTTTGATATGAAGGGGAAGGGCTTAATTGGTCACATAGTAATCGGTGGCTTTGCCACGATATATATACATATGTTCATACATTATTTTAGGTCACATTGTGATCGGTGGCTCTGCCACGATGTATATATATTTTATTTGGTCACACAGTGATCGATGGCTGTGCCACGAAATATTATTTGGTCACCTAGTGATCGTGTGTAATTGGCAGCATGACTGTCGTGATGGAGTGTAGCGGATGGAAAGTTGATTGTAGAAATCCCCACGGTGTGATTGGTTGGTACGGGTTGGTGTGTAGCGGATGGAAAAACTAGTTTGGGTTGGGCTATTTGCATTTCATATGTTGTATGTTGATATGTGGGCTAAGGCCAATGTGTGACTATGGGCTTCATGACGTATGTATAATGTGGGAAATTTACACACTGAGTCTTGGTGACTCACCCCTTTTCCTTAACTTTTTAGGTGAGCAATAGCTCGTGGATGCAGGAGCCGAGGCGGACTCGTGGAGGCCATAATTTTTATTTTTTTCTTTATAGTTTCGACATTACTATAAGTTTGTTTTTAAATTTGGGCTTTTCATTATGTAATAAGGCCTTTCAAGGTTGTACTTGGGTTTTTTTTTATTTACTGTTTATAGCAAACTCGACACCTCGGTAGTTTAAATATTAAAGTAAAAGTGGAGTTTCTTTAATCTAAACATCAATGTTTTCAAAAGACTACGTAATACTCGGAAAGAGTTTTCTTCCAAATCGCTGGTTTTTCTAAAATTTAATTAAGACTTGATTACACTTCACCCTATGACATACCAGATTCGGTCGTAATGTATGGACCGGGTTTGGGGTGTTACATCGACCATGGTCGCCTTGTACGCCCATGTTTAGTTTGCCTCACCTGTGTATTAACTCACAATGTCCGCCACAGCCGCATCGCATGGCCGTGGCGTGGTGGTTGAGTCCCTGACTTGAAAATTGATTCATTCTGACTCGTACCATCTTTGCTATGTCAGTACGGAGATTTAATGCATTCACACGGCCACGGCCATGGCCGTGTGCAAGGCCGTGTGGCATGAAAATATACCAAAGAAGAAGAAAAAAAGAGAAGAAAAGAAAATTTGTAACAATAAATAGGGTAAGTGCTCGGGTTGCCTCCCGAGAAGTGCTCGTTTAAAGTCTTAAGCTCGACTTTCCTCTCATTTGCATATTCAAGGAGGTTTGAGGAGTTGAAAATCCTTCCTCGTGTTAGCAGTTCCATTATCATGATAGAGTTTAAGACGAGTAGCGTTTATTTTCAAAGTGCCAAACATGGGATTACTTACCTCGACTGTTCCGTATGGGAAGACATTAATTACCTTAAAAGGGATTTCCTAGCTTGTGTTAGGATCAAGCAGAGATATTCGTGGGTCTGCTTCTTCTAATAGTACATGATCTCCGATTTTGAACTTGCCTGCCTCATGAAGTGGCTTCGGTTCTACTTCGTGTATCCCTAGTTATTCTTTAAGATGTGTCTTCTCCTCTTCTAGTTCATTGATATGAATCCCTTGTTCCTTGTGAGTTATTTCCTTGTTGGCACAGGATTTAGGATCGGACTTAGTTGTGTTCTTTTGTGATGCTTCTTGAAAAGAAGGGTTAATCGAATGGTTATCAATAGAATTTACTTTCTCACCTTGGTTATTCAATGTTCTAGCTGAATCGAGGGCTTGAAGAGTAACCGTCTTGTCACCTATACAGAGTATGAGTTCACCTGCGTTGACATCGATTTTAGTCCTGGCAGTTGCTAAGAATGGTCTTCCTAAAATTAAGGGTATCATGTTGTCCTCATCCATGTCTAAAATGACAAAGTCTATCGGGAATACGAATTTATCAATCTTCACAAGTACATCTTCAATTATACCCCTAGGAATTCTGATAGTTTTATCAGCTAATTGAATGCTCATCCTAGTTTGTTTAGGCTTCCCTAGACATAGTTGTTTAAACAATTTATAAGGCATGACATTTATGCTTGTCCCTAAATCAGCTAATGCATTATCAATAGATAATCTACCAATCAAGCATGGAATTGTAAAACTCCCTGGATCTTTTAATTTTTGTAGTAGTTTATTTTGCAACATTGCTGAGCATACTGCGTTCAGTTCCACATGTGATTCCTCGTCTATCTTTACTTATTTGTAAATTGCTTTTTTAAAAATTTTCTCGAATCTGGCATCTGCGAAAGTGCTTCAAGAAATGGTAGGTTAATATGTAATTTCTTTAAAAGTTTAAGAAACTTACTGAACTGTTCCTCTGTGTCGTCTTTCATTATTGCTTCAGGATATGGTATGCGCGGTTTGTATTCTTTGATTATCGGTTTTGGTTTTACTTCAACCTTAACTTCTTCTACCGCATTCTTTTGTTTTGAACTAGGCGCGTCTAACCCTTCATTATCTTGAGATGTTATGGCTTGAACTTGCTCCTTGGGTTAGTCTCGGTGTTGCTCGGTAGTCGTCCCTGTGGTTTCTCAGAAATCTGCTTATCAAGTTGCCCAATTTGATCCTTCAATTCTTGTGTCAATGCCTCAAGTTTTGCTTCTATCTATTGGAAACGTGTTTCTATATTTTGTAAACTTATTTATCAGGCTACTATGAAGTTTTTAGCATCTCTTCAAGGTTAGGCTTATTTTCCTGTGGGTAGGGCTGTTGTTGGAAGTTTTGGGATGGTTGTTGCCTTTGATTTCTTTGACCGCCCCATGAGAAATTGGGGTGGTTCTTCCAACCTGGATTATAAGTATTACTATAAGGGTTATTGTTAGATCAAAAATTATTACCCATATAGTTCATTTGTTCGCTCTCCATGCCCTCTCCGTAGGGTGGGTACTCAAGATTCACCACTCATTCACTTGCGTCGCACTGCATAACTGGATGTGCCCGCGAAGAACCATATAAACCATCAAATTTTTTATGTAACAACTCTACCTGATTTGATAGCGCGGTTACTGCGTTGAGGTTGAAAATTTTGGCTGCTTTGGTTGGCCTTGTCCTTGTAACTTGCCATTGATAGTTATTGATAAACTGTAAAAGTAACATATTTTAACCCCATATTTAGTATGCTTTTGGATGATTTAGCCCTTGATTTATGTAAAAAGGTGCTTTTAATCCTTTCTTTTCATGTTTATACTTAGGAAAGCACCCGAGGACGAAAAGAATGAGAAATAGGCTTAAAATAGGCCAATTTGGGCCAAAGAGAAAATTGACACAGCCTGGACTTCAAGCCACACGACCGTGCCTCGTCAAATTACTTCACATGGCCATGCCACAATTTACACGGCAGTGCCCTAATCGACAGAATCGAGACACAGCCTGAAGACGATTTACACGAGCGTGTACCGTGGCCATGCCCCTACCACGGGAAAGAGCAATTTCACTCGGATTTGGATGCTTGGAGGCAAAGAAACACATTCCTAAGTCTACTTAAACATCCTAGGAGGAATTCTACTTGAATTAGGATACTTAGGGGACAAGTAAAGCATCTCAAAGCCTATGTAAACACCCAATGTAGCAACTAAAAGGGGGAGTTCGGCAGAAGCCGAAACAGGAAGGAAGTTTTAGGCAGAGTTTTCTGCCAGAGCTTTTGTTCAGGGAATTATTCGAAGATAGCCAGTTGATCCATCTCAAGAAGCCAAAGTTCTACTTAAGACAGAGGATCTCCTCTTCAATTCCTTTAGGGGTTTTAGGGATTTTTTATGTTTTGTTTTATCTTTTCTCTTAAGATGTTTTCTTATTTTGTTATGAACTAAACCTTCAGATTCCTGAAGGGGATGAAACCTATGATGAATTTTGTTATTTGATTTCTAAATTATATGATAAGTACTTAGTTTGTTCTTAATTATGTTGCTTAATTTAATCTGATGTGCTTAGGTGGAAGAGGAATAGACCCTGCTTAAGAGTAGATCTAGCATAATTAATCGGAGTTGATCGTACGCTTAGAGATAGGGTGATGAGATTTTGCCAGATTAGGGTGAAACCTAATATGGGAGTCCATTGATCAATTTACTGCTTCCTTAGTGGGTTATTATAAGAGAATGAGAGTTCCACTAATTAACCTAAGGTTAGACGTTATTCGCCTCGAGAGAGGGTTTAATATATGTTAGGGAGTCTCACGGATCAAGCTAAGTCAAGAAGTCATATGAATTAAAAGTTAGATAATAAGAGAAGTCATAGGTGGATTCTTCCTGAGGGTATCGTCGTAATCAATTGAGTTTCTTCGAGTTATTTCCCAATTTGTTCTTTTTCTCTTTGTCTTTAGCTTAGTAGTCATTAAACTAGATAAAATAAACCAATCACTCTATATTTTAGGCTAAATAATAGAAAGAAAGTAAGTAGTAGTACTTTTAGGTTCCTTTGGGTATGATAAAATAATCTTGCCTAAACTATACTATTGTTCGATAGGTGCACTTACATCAATCATTGTCATAGTTAGTCTACAGGTTCGATCATTCTTTATAAATTTTAAAACTCGACTGTTTGACACGATCAGTTATTCAGTGACATCTCTTCTATAAACTCGTAGGCTACTTCAGGAGTTTTGTTATTCAGAGTTTCGTCGGTGGTTGAATCAATTAGTTGCCTTGTTGAGGGGTTCTCACCGTTGTAGAAAGTCTACACCTGTAGCCACAAGGGTAGTCCATAGTGTTGACACCTTGTCAAAAAATTTTAATAAATCCATCTGCACAAAAGAAGAGATATCATTCCTTAACTTGGCCATTTTGGTCGGTGGAAAATATTTTAATAAAAATTTGTTGGTCATTTGATCCCATGTAGTGATTGATCCTCGTGGAAGAGAATGAACCACTGTTTGGCTTTATTTTTCAGAAAAAAAGGGAAATAACTGAAGATGGATGGCATCATCAGAAACGCCATTTATTTTGAAGGTATCACAGAATTCTAGAAAATTCGCTAAATGTGTGTTAGGATCCTTATCCTGCAAACCATCAAACTGAACAAACTGTTGTATCATCTGTATAGTGTTAGCTTTCAGTTCAAAATTATTTGCAGCAATAGTAGGCCTAACAATACTTGACTCAGTTCCTATTAAACTAGGTTTAGCATAATCATACATAGTATGTGGAGTGTGATGTTCAGATGCCTGTAGAGGTATTGGATTATTCTCAGCCATCCTTTCAGTAGGATTAGTTTCGCCTTCTTGCTCTCCTTCTATGTAGTTTAAGCTTCACCTTATCTCTCTTTTATTTCTGTGAATGGTACCTTCAATATCACTATCTTAAAGTAGGGGTCCTATCGGGTTCCTTCTAGTCATAAACTAGAGGTACCTGAAATCAGTGAAAGAAGAGAATTTAGAAAAGAAAAAAATAAAATAAAATATGGCTAAAGCAATAAAAATTAAACGTTCTTAATATTTCAGTCCCCTGGCAACAGCACCAAAAACTTGATCGTTGTTTTGTTGAGTCTTAAAATTTATATAAAGAATGATTAAACCTGTAAACTAACTAAGACAACGATGGAGGCAAGCGCACCTATCGAACAGTAGTATAGTTTAGGCAAGACAGGAATGTTGAATCCCAAAGGAACCAAAAGTACTAATACTAACTCTCTTTTTATTATCTAGCCTAAGAATTAAGGAATTTTTTTGTTTAATCTACTAAACTAAAGACTCTAAGACAAAGAAGAATGAAATTTGGAAAATAACTTGAGGAAAAACCAATTGATTGAGACGACACCCAATGAAGAATCCACCTAGACTTCACTTGTTATCTAACTCTGAACCAGATGATTTATTCATTTGACTTGATCCGTAAGATTCCCTAACGTATATTAATCCCTCTCTTGAGGCGACTAACACCTAACCCTAGGTTGATTAATTGAAATATCTTTCTAATTAAAACCCCTAGAATCGCATTAACTCGATCTATAGACTCCCATTTTAGGTTTCACCCTAATCCGACAAAATTTCATCTCGCTATCTCTAGGCGCGCGATCAACTCCGCTTAATTATGCTAAATCTACTCTTAGGCAGGGACTTTTGCTCCTCCACCTAAGCACATCAAACTTTAATTAATATCCAGAAAATATCAACACAAAAATTAAGAACAAGTCAAATATTTATCATATAGTTCAGCAAACGATAACAAGATTCATCTTAGGTTTCATCCCCCTCAGTTATCTGAGGGTTTAGTTCATAAAAATAAAAGAAAACATCTCAAAAAAAAAAGATAAAACAAAACATAAGAAATCCCTAAAACCCCATGAAGGAATTGAAGGAGAGATCCTCGGTCTTGAGTATAATTCTGACTTCTTGAGATGAATCAACTGGCTATCTTCGAGTAAATCTCTACAAATCTACCCTCTTTGGCCTAGCTGGACGCCCCTTGACTAAAGCCCTGTGTTCCCCCTTTTGGTTTTAGTTAGGGTGTTTATATAGGCTACTGAATATGTTTCTTTGCCCCTAAGTATCCTAATCTGAGTGAAACTTCTCTTTGTCACAGCAGGGACACGCCCATGGCACACGCCTGTGTGAATTGATTTTAAGATGTGGTCGAGTCTGCTGAAGAGACACGCCCGTGTATTTTGAGGTCTAGGCTGTGTTAGAGTAAATTAGGGAGGCACGGTCATGTAATCTAGGCCCAGGCTGTGTTGATTTCCATTTTGACCCAATTTGGTCCATTTTAGGCCCGTTTCTCATTCTTTTCATCCTCCGGTGCTTTCCTGATTATAAAACATAAAAACAAAGGATTAAGAGAACCAAATTACACAATTCAAGGCTTAAATCATTCAAAAGCATGCTAAATGTGTGCCTAAAATATGTTACTTTTACGGTTTATCAATGTAAAATGATTGTTTACTTGTTTAATAAGTCTGGTAATGCTTCGTAACCCTATTTTGGCATTGAATACGGTGATGGGTGTTACATTTATTGGTATCAGAGCCAAGTTTAGTCAATTCTCAAACTAACGTAGCGTATGTGAGAGTTTAACTATACATGCCATATATAACCTGTGATAGTGTGATATCTCCTGACAGTTTTAAATCATGTTTTATATAGTAATGGATCCCAATCGAGCTGTGGCTGATGATGTTGAAAGTAATACACCAGCCTCCGTTCATGGAGTAGCACAATTGAATGTCGAGACCCGTATTCGGTAGTCAGGGAGGAGAGGCCAAGGAAGCCTTCTTCCAAATGATGAATGAGTGGTTTACTGTGTTTGTCCAAACAAATTCAACTGCTTATTACCCTCCACCCCCACCTGTTCCCCAATCGATTCCCGTAGCTCTTCAAGGTTTGGAACCTTTACGGTTAAGTAAGATGCCAGTTGATAAAATATGAAAATACCGGGCTGAAGAATTCGAAGCTACTGTTGATGATGATCCTGAGAGAGCCGAGTTTTGGCTTAATAATACAATCAAAGTATTTGATGAACTATCGTGCACACATGCTGAATGTGTTAAATGTGCTGCTTCACTTCTGAGAGACACTACGTATCAATGGTGGAATACTTTGATATCCATGGTACTTAGAGAAAGAGTTACCTAGGAATTCTTTCAAGTCGATTTTAGAAAGAAATATATAAGCCAACGGTTTATCAACCAGAAGCGCAATGAATTTCTAGAGCTGAAACAGAGCCGTACGTCTGTAATCGAGTACGAGAGAGAATTTGTAAGACTCAGTAAGTATGCTCGGGAATATGTTTCAAGAGAAGCCATTATGTGTAAAAGATTCGAAGATGGGTTAAACAAAGAAATCAGACTGTTGGTCGGGATTTTAGAATTAAAAGAACTTGTGGTACTAGTTGATAGGGCTTGTAAAGCCGAAGAACTTGGCAAAGAAAAAAAAGCTAATTTTAAGGTTAGAGATTCGAGAAAGAGGTCAATGAGTAAATCATATCAATCTTCGTCAAATAAATCACGAGATTCATATAGTCGTCTAAATGTTTCAGTGGGATATGCTAATAAAGATCGTAGAAAGTAATATTCAAGTCCAAAAAGCATTATTTCAGTGTGAGAAATAATAAACCCTAGTGTCAACAATGTGGAAGGCGACATTTTGGAGACTGTTGAATGAAGAATAAATGTTGTTTTAAATATGGCTCGTAAGATCCTTCTAACACCCCTCACCCGTATTCACGGTCAGAATAGGGTTACAAGGTATTACCAATCAATACATATTATTTAACATACATAACTCATACATTTATGCATCTATTCTCAAACACCATTCAATCATAATTACATTGTCCCTTATAAAGGCCTACGAGGCCTTAAACATGCTTTAGAAGTGGTTCAGGACTAAACTGATAACATACAAAAATTTTGGAAAACTTAGAAATTTTTCAAACATACAAGAGTTACACGCCCGTGTCAACAGGCCATGTACCTCACACGGCTCCAAACATGCCTGTGTCCCAGGTCGTGTGAAAACAGGGCATACATACAAACTTGGGTCACACGACTGACCACACTCCTGTGTGTCTAGCCCATGTGCCCTTTGAAATGGCCACACACGCCCGTGTGCCAGGCCATGCCAATCTTGTAGGGTATACTGACTTATGCAACACAGCCAATTCACATGCTCGTGTGCTAGACTGTGTGCCTTTTGGGGGGTATACTGACTTGTGCCACACGGCCAGTCACACGTCTGTGTGTGAGGCCGTGTGGAGCATATTGATTTCAATTCAATTTCAACACCAAAGAACACACGACCATGTAGCATGATCGTGTGTCACACACGGCTAAGACACATGCCCGTGTCTCTGCCTGTATGGACAAAAATAGGCTATTTGCAAGACCAATTTGCCACCCTTACTCATGTTCACCTAATCAGTCAGTATGTTACCATTTCATCAAACAATAGGCAGCCAAAATCATCATCAATATTGATAAACCGTAATATGTTCATATTTTAATCCTACATTTCGCATGCTTTTGGATGATTTATTCCCTGAAATGTGGAATTTGGTGCTCCTTATCCTTTAATTTCATGTTTTATACTTAGGAAAGCACCGGAGGATGAAAATAACAAGAAACAAGCCGAAAATATAGAACATGGGCCAAAGTATGAAATCTACACGGCCTGGGCCCCGAGTCACACGGCCGTGCCTCTTTAGCAATACCGACCACGGCCTATAACTCGATTCACACGGGCGTGGCACACGGGCGTGTCCCTGCCGTAGCAAAGAAGAGTTTCATTCAGATTAGGGTACTTAGAGGCAAAGAAAGATATTCTAAAAGCCTATATAAACACCCTAGAGGCCAACCTTTAGGGGGTGTTTAGCTAGGCTAAAGAGCCAAGCCAAAGGGGCCGAATTGTGCGATTCACTCAAAGAAAACCAATTCATTCATCTCAAGAAGCCGGAATCATACTCAAGAATGAGGATCCTCCTTCAATTCCTTCAGGAGGTTTTAGGGCTTTCTTTATGTTTTGTTTTATATTTTCTTCTGAGATGTATTCTTTTATGATTATGAACTAAACCCTTCAAATACCTGAGGGGGATGAAACCTAAGACGGATCTTGATATTGTTTTCTGAGCTGTATGATAAATACTTAATTTATTCTTAACTATGTGTTCTTAATTCTTGTTTTGATATTTTAGGATATTTATTCAAGCGCTTATGCTCTTAGATAGAGGAGGAATAGACCCTATCTAAGAGTAGATCTAGCATAGTTAAGCGGAGTTGATCGCAACCCTAGAGATAGATAATGAAAATCTGCCAGATTAGGGTCAAACCTAATATGGGAGTCCATAGATCGAGTTAATGCAATTCTAGGGGTTTTAATTGGAAATATATTTCAATTAATTAACCTAGGGTTAGACGTTAGTAGCCTCGAGAGAGGTATTAATATAAATTAGGGAATCTTATGGATCAAGTCAAGTGAATAAATCATCTGGTTTAGAGTTAGATAACAAGTGAAGTCTAGGGTGACTCTTCCTCGGGTTGTCTTAATCAATTGGTTTTTCCCTCAAGTATTTTCCCCAATTCCTTCACTGTGTCTTAGCATCATTAGCTTAGTAGTTGTTAATTTTAGATTAGATAACAATTCCCTTAATTCTTAGGCTAGATAATAAAAAGAGAGTTAGTAATAGTGCTTTTGGTTCCTTTGGGTTCGACAATCCGGTCTTGCCACTAAACTGTACTACTGTTCGATAGGTGCACTTGCCTCAACCGTTGTCATAGTTAGTTTCTAGGCTCAATCATTCTTTATATAAAATTTTAAGACTCTGACACACGATCAAGTTTTTGGCGCCGTTGCCGAGGAACTGAAATATTAAGAACGCTCAATTTTTATTACTTTAGACATATTTTATTTTTGCAATTAAATTTTTTTTACTTTTCTAATTCTTTTTCTTTTTCTCTGTTCCTAGCAGGTACCTCTAGTTTATGACTAGAAGGAACCGACAGGACCCTTAATTTACAACAGTGATATTAAAGGAACTGCTCGCAGAAATCGTAAAGAAATAAGGCGAAGCTTAAACTACATAGAAGAAGAGCAAGAAGACGAAATTAATACTACCGAAGGGATGGCTGAGAATAATATGCTACCTCAGAAGGTGGCCGAAAATCATGCTCCTCGAACTATGTATGATTATGCTAAACCTAATTTAACAGGAACTGAATTGAGTATTGCTAGGCCTGCTATAGTTACTAATAATTTGAATTAAAACCTAACACTATTCAAATGATTCAACAGTTTGTTCAATGTGATGGTTTGCAGGACAAAGACCCAAATACTCATGTAGCAAATTTTCTAGAACTCTGTGATACCTTCAAAATAAATGGTGTTTCTGATGATGCCATTTATCTTCGATTATTCCCCATTTCTTTGAGGAATAAAGCCAAACAGTGGTTGAATTCTCTTCCGCGAGGATCAATCACTACATGGGATCAAATGACCGAAAATTTTTTGTTAAAATATTTTCTGCCAGCCAAAACGGCCAAGTTAAGGAATGTTTTGTGCAGATGGATCTAGAAACACTATACGATGCATGGGAGAGATACAAAGATCTATTGAGAAGGTGCCTGCACCATGGATTACCCTTGTGGCTATAGGTCCAAACTTTTTACAACGGTGTGAACTCTTCAACGAGACAACTGATTGATTTAGCAGCAGACGGAACCCTGAATAACAAAACTCCTGAGGTAGCATATGAGTTTATTGAGGAGATGTCACTGAACAACTATCAGTGGCAAGTTACAAGGATAAGGCCGACAAATCAACCTGGACGCAGTAACCATGCTATCAAATCAGGTAGAGATGTTAAATAAAAATATTGATGGTTTGTGTGGTTCCTCGGAGGTACACCCAGTAATCCAATGTGACTCAAATCTAGGAGGTGTGGCGAATCCTAAGTACCCACCCTACAATCCTGGCATGGAAAGGGAATAGATAAACTATACGGGTAACAATTTCAGATCTCAAAACAACTCTTATAGTAATACTTATAATCCAGGTTGGAGGAACCACCCCAATTTCTCATGGGGTGGTCAAGGAAATCAGAGACAACAACCTCCTTCAAACTTCCAACAACAGCTCTACCCACAGGAAAAGAAGCCGAACCTTGAGGAGATGCTGACAAAATTCATAGCGGTGTTAGAAACTCGTTTCCAAAACATCGAAACAACACTTAAAAATCAACAATCATCGATTAAAGGAATCGAGTACCAGTTAGGGCAACTCACTAAGCTGATCTCCGAACGACCACAAGGTAGCTTGCCAAGTAACACTAAGACTAACCCAAAAGAGCAACTTCAATCCATAACTTCTTAGAATAGTGAAGGGTTAGTATATTCTGAACCTAAACCAAGGCAAGAACCTGTGGTAAGTGAAGGTAAGGTTGAGGTAACCAAAGAAAAGCCAAATCCAGTAATTATAGAATACCAACCTCGAATACCATACCCCAATGTGATGGAGAAAGACAATACCGATGAACAATTCGGTAAGTTTCTTAACCTTTTAAAGAAATTTCATATTAACTTACGGTTTCTTAAAGCTCTTTCACAGATGCTAGATTCAAGGAAATTTTTAAAAGAGCTTTTAACAAACAGGCGGAAGTTAGATGAGGAATTGTATGTGGAACTAAACGCAGTGTGCTCAGCAATGTTATAAAACAAACTACCACGAAAATTAAAAGACCCAGGGAGTTTTACAATTCCATGTTTAATTGGTAGTTTATCTATTGGTAATGTTTTAGCTGATTTAGGGGCAAGCATCAATGTCATGCCTTATAAAATGTTTAAACAGCTAGGTCTAGGGAAACCCAAACAAACTAGGATGAGTATTCAATTAGCTGATAAGACTATTAGAATTCCTAGGGGTATAATTGAAGATGTACTAGTTAAAATTGACAGATTTATATTCCGGTGGACTTTTTTGTTTTAGACATGGATGAGGACAATAGTATCCCCTTAATTTTAGGAAGACCCTTTTTAGCAACTGCCAAAGCTAAAGTTGATGTTGGTACAGGTGAACTCACACTTCGTGTAGGTGACAAATCAATCAGTCTTCAAGCTCTCGACTCAGCTAGGACATCGAGTGATAAAGGTGAGAATGTAAATTCTATTGATAATCATTTGATTCAACTTTCTGTATAGGAAGCACCACGAAATCACATAACTGAGCTAGATCTTAGACCTCTTACCGATAAAGAAGAAATTTATGAGGAATGAAGGCTTTAGATTGATGAACTAGATGAGTGGAAGCGCATTTCAAGGAGAAATCAAAGCCACACGAAGGGAAACCAAAGGAACTCCTAGACGAGCTTACGGAAAAATCAAATCACTTCAAAATACGAGATCATGTACTGTTAGATAAAACAGACCCTCGAATCGCCATATCAAACCTGAATACAAACGAAGAAATCCCTTTTAAAGTAATCAATGTTTTCCCTTACGGAACAGTCGAGGTAAGTAATTCTATATTCGGTACTTTTAAAGTAAATGCTACTCAACTCAAACTATATAATGATAGCATGAGAAAGGATTTTTCACTCCTTAAACCACCATGAATGTGCGAATGAGAGGTAAGTCTAACTTAAAAATTTAAACGAGCGCTTCTCGAGAGGAATCCTGAGCACTAACCCTTTTTATTTTTATTCTCTTTCTTTTAGCACCTAACTAGAAACTAACCAAGTTAATGAAGCGCATATTTCTACACCACACGGCCTTGCACACAACGGTGGCTGTGGCCGTGTGGATACTACAGATTTTCGTACTGGCATGATAGAGACAGTACGAAATAGGATGAAATATATCTTCAAGCTATTGGCTTCGACTAAACACCAAGGCCGTGCGACACAGCCGTAGACAACATTGTTTTATCAACACGGGCGTGGCAACCTGAATAACAGGCGTGGAAGAAACAAATGAACCACCGCACGGCCATGTGAAATGGTCGTGTGACGTGACACACCCATGAAACACGGGCGTGGGGATGTACCAGAGCTGAAAATTTTATTTAAAACACCTACTCCCCTTCTCACCAACTCTCCATTTCTTTCTTCCACAACCTTTACACTCTCCTCCCTTTTCATTTCCCGCTTCTTCATTTTCCAAACTCTTGACCTACACTTCACCCATGTCGACGAAACGGAAGGATCGTAGCCCAGTCTCCCTGTGCGAGACCAATCTACATAAGTTCATGTCAGTCGCTTCATTAACTCGAGAGGAAAAGGACCTTTGAGTCCATTTAATCTTTCTTTTTCCTTTCTCTTCTCCTTTATTTTCCTTATATTTATTTTTCTTATACTAAATTTGGTTTATTTTATTTTAGTTTCTTGATTTTAGGTTCTGAAGGCTGCTAGAGAATCACCACACCAAGCCTTAGAAATCACTCCCACCTCACGAACCATCTAACAATAAGGACTTTTCAGTCCATTAATCTTTTCTTTTAGTCTTATTTCACATTTTACACTCTTTTGTTTTATTTTTCTTTTCTTTAAATATATAATTAGTATATTTAGAATTATTCTTATTATTTCCTGGCTAACTCCTCACGAGATTTCGAATTTCTTCATCTAGTGCAGGAATTAGAGGCGCCCCCTCTAACTTATCTTTCACCTCCGAATCAAGTTTCCACACTTCCAACTCAAGGAATCTATCCAAAAATTCAGGAAGTTTCACTTCTCCCCCTCTCTTTTAATTTGCTTAATATATGATTACTATCTATCTTTGTACATTGAGGGCAATGTACATTTTAAATGTGGGGGGTGAAAATTTATTTAGAAAAGTTCCTAACTTTTTGCATAATTCTCAAATCCCAGAAAGATATATTATCTTAAGTAAATTTCTCATATCACTAATTAGAATGAAAATCCTAAATTATGCCTTTTTCTTAAGTAATTTTCTCATATTACTAATTAGAATGAAATTTCCTTTGATTTATGATTTTTATTGTTATGTTTCGGATTAAGTCATTGATAATTATACGTGATGATTTAACCGGAATCATACTCAAGATTGAGGATCTCTCCTTCAATTCCTTTAGGGGGTTTTAGGGTTTTCTTTATGTTTTGTTTTATGTTTTCTTCTGAGATGTATTCTTTTATGATTATGAACTAAACCCCTCAAATACCTGAGGGGGATGAAACCTAAGACAGATCTTGTTATTGTTTTCTAAGCTGTATGATAAATACTTGATTTGTTCTTACCTATGTGTTCTTAATTCTTGTTTTGATATTTCAGGATATTGATTCAAGCGTTTATGCTCTTAGGCAGAGGAGGAATAGGCCCTGTCTAAGAGTAGATCTAGCATAGTTAAGCGGAATTGATCGCAACCTTAGAGATAGGATGCTGAGAATCTGCCGGATTAGGGTCAAACCTAATATGGGAGTCCATAGATTGAGTTAATGCAATTCTAGGGGTTTTAATGAGAAAGAGATTTCAATTAATCAACCTAGGGTTAGACGTTAGTATCCTCGAAAGAGGTATTAATATAAATTAGGGAATCCTACAGATCAAGTCAAGTGAATAAATTGTCTGGTTCAGAGTTAAATAACAAGTGAAGTCTAGGTGGATTCTTCCTCGGGTATTGTCTCAATCAATTGGTTTTTCCCACAAGTATTTCCCCAATTCATTCTCTTTGTCTTAGCATCTTAGCTTAGTAGTTAGTTAATTTTAGGTTAAACAAAAATTCCTTTAAGTATTAGGTTAAATAATGAAAAGGAAGTTATTATTAGTACTTTTGGCTCCTTTGGGTTCGACAATCCGGTCTTTCCACTAAACTATACTACTGTTCGATAGGTGCGCTTGCCTCAAGTCGTTGTAACAATTAGTTTTTAGGCTAGATCATTCATTATATAATTTTTTAAGACTTTGACACATGATAAAATATATACAATTAATATCATATCCATTTCAACCAAAATCAATACTCAAGTCTATACCAATTACCTATTCAAATCCTTATATCATCAATCATTAATTCACAAGTACATAACTTCTCAAGTTATCAACTTCAATCACACCATATAGATCATATACCAAACTCAATATATAACCACTTGAGCAATTATGAAACCATAACCACATTTATATCAAAACATACCAAAATAAACCATCACTCATGGCTATATATATACAAAACAAGCATATACATTTACAAGCCAACTCTCATGGCTATATTCACAGCCAAAGTACAAAAATTAGCTTATACATGCCATATACCATATATACACAACTCAAAAGTACCAACTTAGGTGTTTGATAGTGCGATGATGTTCCCGACGACTCCCGGATCCGAGCTAGCTTTAGTTCTCTATAAAACATAGACAAATAACACAAAGTATGCTTCATAGCTTCGTAAGTTCATAAGTGAATAACTCAGTTCATCAAATAAATGTATTTTCCAACCAAATATACCTAAAAAATCATATACACAACACCTACAAACCTTTCTCATGTCTCAAAACATGATCAAATAGCATCTCATTGAACTTTCTCTATTTAATATTCGAATAGGTTCCGTACGTACCTGTATCATCTCGTACTAACCTCTTTTTGAATCACCCCATTTGTTTACCCATTGAACCATTCAGAATAGAAGTCGAATATTCAAAGATCTCAATCGATAAGTATCTATACCATCGCCTGTAGCCAAATCAAGGTAACTTATCCCGGAGTACCTATAATATGACCCATAGCCAAATCAAAGTAACTCCTCTTAAAAATACCTATACCATGGCCCGTAGCCAAATCAAGGTATCACTCACACATGAAGTGCCAATATCAAGGCTCGTAGCCAACACAATAACCTAATAACATGTCAGTAGCATCCTAAACTAGTCCTAAGATTCAACTGGGAAATTTCACTTGTCGATTTCATCGTCGAACACATCCGTAAAGTTGTATTCACAATTAAAACATTATTCGTAATCTCATAATCATAGTTTATACAATATCAAAGTATTTAAAATTAATTTATAATGAAATTATCACATGCGAACTTACCTCAGTATGAAAACGGCGAAATGAGTCAATTACTTGATAATCTTACCTTTCCCCTGATCTAATTCTGAATTCCTCTTTTCTTGATCTATATGTATTCAAAATTAACTCATTTAATCACCTACTCATTCAATTTAATCCTTAAACACATATTTGGGCATTTTTACACATTAGCTCCTAAACTTTTACATTTATTCAATTTAGTCCCTATTTTACAAATACACAAAATTCACAAAATTCAACTTAGTCCATGCTAAGACGATTTATACATAAGTCCCTAGCAGCCCAAAACTTTCATTTATTTCACATTTTAACCACTCAATTTTTATATTTTATAATTTAATCCCTATTTGACATTTTTGTCAAAAATCACTTTACAAAACATGAAAATCTATCATCAAACTTTCATAATCTATCATCAAACCTCAAAGAACACATAGATTCAACAATGGAAACTCTCAAAATCTTTAACAGTTTCGTAATTAAAGGTACGAGCTAGCTAGAGAATGAAGCAACGATCACAAAAACATAGAAATCATCAAAAATCAAGCTCAAAACACTTACCAATTAAACTTGCAAGTGTTGAATGTTAAAACCCTAGAATAGCTTCTTTTTTCTTCAAAAATTTCAGTGGAGAAGATGATATTTAGCTTAAAACTTGATTTTGTTTTATTAATAATAACTTTATTTATCAAATACCATAATTAACCTTAACAATAAACATATAAAATCATATAATGGATGTCCATTAACATCTAAAATGGTCTAATTAGAATTTAAGGCCATCATAATTAAAAACCAAAGCCAATTGAAACCTTTAACAAATAGAATGCAACTTTTGCATTTTATGCAATTAAGCATTTTTTTCCCAAATTGAGCAATTAAACGACAAAATTAGCCCACAAAATTTTCACACATACATGCTGTCATGTTGTAAACACATAAAATAATTTTAAAATAATTTTATGACATTAAATTTGTGGTTCCAAAACCACTGTTCTGATTTAGCTAAAATCGGGCTGTTACAATCCTTTCATTCGATATTGTCCTGAGTTACCCGAGAAAGATATCAGAATGCAAGATTAAGTAATACAAATACTAGAGGAAGACCACCTAGAAATGCGGGGGATGTAACCAGTAGTAAAGGTGCGACAAAAGATTTAGCTATGAGATCCGAGGCTAGAACACCTACCAGTGCTTATGCTATTCGCGCTCGCGAAGATGCGTCATCACCAGATGTTATCACCGTACATTTTCTCTTTATGACACTAATGTAATTGCATTGATTGATCCTGGATCAACTCATTCATATATTTTTATGAATTTGGTGTCTAGTAAGAATTTGCCTGTTGAGTCTACCACATTTGTGATTAAAGTGTTGAACCCCTTAGGCAAGTATGTTCTAGTCGATAAAGTTTGCAAGAACTATCCTTTAATGACTCGGGGATACTATTTTCTGGCTAATTTGATGCTTTTTCCATTTGATGAATTCAATGTGATACCGGGTATGGATTGGTTATTTTTGCATGATGTCGTTGTGAATTGTAGACAGAATACTATTGAATTCAAATGTCAGAATAATAAAATCCTTCGAATTGAATCTGATGAATCGAGTGGATTTCCAGTTGTGATATCATCGATGTTAGTTTAGAAAAATGTGAGGAAAGGTTGGAAAGCTTATCTTGTTTATGTATTGGATACAAAAGTGTCTAAATCAAAGACTAAATTAGTGCCAGTAGTTTATGAATATCCGAATGTGTTTCCATAAGAGTTGTCTGGGTTGCCACCGATCAGAGAGGTTGAGTTTTCCATTGAATTAGTAGTGGGAACATTATCGATATTGATAGCTCTGTACAGAATGGCTCCGACAGAATTGAAAGAGTTGAAATCTTAGTTGCAAGAGTTAACTGATAGAGGTTTTGTACGACCTAGTTTTTTGCCCTAGGGTGCACCTATATTGTTCGTAAAGAAGAAAGATGGATCAATGAGACTTTGTATTGATTATCATCAGCTCAACAAGGCTACGATAAAGAATAAGTATCCTTTTCTGTGAATTGATGATTTATTTGATCAGTTTAAAGGAACAATCGTATTTTCGAAGATTGATCTGGGGTCTGGTTATTATTAGTTAAGAGTAAAAGATTCAGATGTGCCAAAAATTGGGTTCAGAACAAGGTATGGGCATTATGAATTTCTTGTTATGCCTTTCAGTTAACTAATGCTCCCACAGTTTTTATGAATTTGATGAATCGAATCTTTAGACCGTATTTAGACAGATTTGTTGTTGTATTCATTGATGGCATTCTAATCTATTCCCGAGATGAGTCTAAGCATGCCGAGCATTTTAGAATTGCATTACAAACTTTGAGAGATAAGCAATTGTTTGCTAAATTTAGCAAATGCGAGTTTTGGCTCTGAGGGGTTAGATTTTTGGGACATATTGTCTCAGCAGAAGGTATCTGTGTTGATCCGAGCAAGATTTCAGTAGTTGTTGACTGGAAACCACCAATAAATGTGTCTAAATTTAGAAGCTTTCTAGGGTTAACTGGCTATTATCGACGTTTTTTAAAAGGATTCTCGATGATTACTACACCAAGACTAGATTGCTACAGAAAGATGTAAAATTCAAGTGGTCTAAGAAATGTCAATAGAGTTTTGAACAGTTGAAAGCATTGTTAACTTAAGCACCAGTTTTGGTTCAACTTGAGTTGGGTAAAGAGTTTGTGATTTTTAGCGAAGCGTTATTGAACAGTTTGGGTTGTGTTTTGATGCTAGAGGGAAAAGTGATAGCTTATGCTTCCTGATAGTTGAAACCACTAATAAACCATAATATACACATATTTTAATCCCACATTTAGCATAATTTTGGATGATTTATCCCTTTAATTATGGAAATAGGTGCTCCTAATCCTTTGTTTTCATGTTTTATACTCAGTAGAGCACCGGAGGATGAAAAGAACGAGAAACAGGCCAAAAACGAAGAAAATGGGCCAAAGTATGAAACCCACATGGCTTGGGCCCCAATTCACATGGCCGTGCCTCTTTAGCAAGACCGACCACGGCCTATAACTCGATTCACGTGGGCGTGGCACACGGGCAGGTCCCTGCTAAAGCAAAGAAGAGTTTCATTTGAATTAGGGTACTTAGACACAAAGAAAGATATTCCAAAAGCCTATATAAAGACCCTAGAAATCAACCTTCAGGGGGCATTCAACTAGGCCAAAGAGCCAAGCCAGAGGGGCCGAATTGTGGGATTCACTCGAAGAAAGCCAGTTGATTCATCTCAAGAAGCCGAAATCCTACTCAAGACAGAGGATCTCTCTTTCAATTTCTTTAGGGGGTTTTAGGGTTTTCTTTATGTTTTGTTTTATATTTTCTTCTTAGATGTATTCTTTTATGATTATGAACCCTCAAATACCTGAGGGGGATGAAACCTAAGACGGATCTTGATATTATTTTCTAAGCTGTATGATAAATACTTGATTTTTTCTTAACTATGTGTTCTTAATTCTTGTTTTGATATTTCAGGATATTGATTCAAGTGTTTATGCTCTTAGGCAGAGGAGGAATAGAACCTGTCTAAGAGTAGATCTAACATAGTTAAGCGGAGTTGATCGCAACCCTAGAGATAGGATGACGAAAATCTGCTGGATTAGGGTCGAACCTAATATGGGAGTCCATAGATCGAGTTCATGTAATTCTAGGTGTTTTAATTAGAAAGAGATTTCAATTAATCAACCTAGGGTTAGACATTAGTAGCCTCGAGAGAGGTTTTAATATAAATTAGGGAATCCTACGGATCAAGTCAAGTGAATAAATCGTCTGGTTTAGAGTTAGATAACAAGTGAAGTCTAAGGTGATTCTTCCTCGGGTATTGTCTTAATCAATTGGTTTTTCCCTCAAGTATTTTCCCCAGTTCCTTCTTTATGTCTTAGCCTATTTAGCTTAGTAGTTAGTTAATTTTAGATTAGTTAACAATTCCCTTAATTCTTAGGCTACATAATAAAAAGAGAGGAAGTATTAGTACTTTGGTTCCTTTGGGTTCGACAATCCGGTCTTGCCACTAAATTGTACTACTGTTCGATAGGTGCGCTTGCCTCAATCGTTGTCATAGTTAGTTTCTAGGCTCAATCATTCTTTATATAAAATTTTAGGACTCTGACACACGATCAAGTTTTTAGCGTCATTGCCGGGGAATTGAAATTATTAAGAATGGTCAATTTTTATTTCTTTAGCCATATTTTACTTTTGCAATTAAATTTTATTTTTACTTTTCTAATTTTATTTTTCTTTTTATCTGTTCCTAGCAGGTACCTCTAGTTTATGACTAGAAGGAACCCGACAGGACCCTTAATTTACGATAGTGATATTGAAGGAACTGCTCGCAGAAATCGTAGAGAAATAAAGCGAAGCTTAATCTACATAGAAGAAGAGCAAGAAGACGAAATTAATACTACCAAAGGGATGGCTGAGAATAATATTTTACCTCAGGAGGTTGCAAAAATCATGTTCCTCGAACTATGTATGATAATGCTAAACCTAATTTAACAGGGTCTGAATCGAGTATTGTTAGGCCTGCTATTGCTGCTAATAATTTTGGGCTTGTGGCCCAGAAGGGAATGATGCCATAAGAAAGGAGGGGTTGGTGTCAAAAGGAAAGGGGAAGAGGCCCAATTTGTGGCCACCCGAAGCCCAAGTTTTGGGGCCAAATTTTGGCACTAAGAAGGGAAGGGGTTGGACTGCAATTAGGCTTCTTTTTAGGAGTCTTTTTCTTTTATTTATGTGATAAAAGATGATAATTAAAGAGGGAGGAGTTGCCATTTGTGTGGGCTCTCTTAAAGGTAAGATAAGGATTGAGTTATCATGAGATTTAAAGATTACTAAAAAAAGAGGGAGAGTTGGCCGAAACTCAACTACAGGAGGGGGGAAATCAGTTTAGTATAGGCTAGCCAAAATTCTGCTAACCATTCTCTCCATCTTTTCTTTCTCTTTGTCGAAATTTACACTCCCTTCTCTCTAAGTTTTCTTTCTTTTCTTTTTCCTGAAAACACATCATAGTCGAAACTCCTTTAGTGTTTCTCTTCTCCTCAAAAACCCTTCTGAAAGCTGAATGCTCTTAGTGCACATCTTCTTCCTCCATAGCCGAATCATTAGGTGAGATCTCTGTTTCCCGAAGGTGCACCGTAAGTCGAATACTCCTTTGTAATCCGCTGAGTTTTTGGATTTTGTTCTATTCGATTTCACTTTTTCTTTTCCTAAGATCTAACCCAAATCATGTGTACTAATGACTATCGATTTTCCTCTTTGTCCATAAAATTCGAATCCTTTCTTGTCGAGATCCATAGTGCCGAATTGTGAAAAGCCGAAGGTAGGTGGCCAAGGGTAGGTTTGGCCGAATGGCTACTTTTCTGTTCTTTTGTTTTTGGCTGAATGGCATAAAGTGTTAGATGGCTTTCGATCATTGGTTTGGTTAATTACTTTTGATGATGGCCAAATTTAGGAAGGGAGGTGACGAGTTCTCAATGACAATCGGGATTCAATTAATTAGGTAAGAATTCGATTTAAGAGTTATAGTTGTTAAGTAATTAGATCTCATCGTTTAAATGATTTAGTGATTAAGGATGGACTTGAATAATAGTCAAGCAGAAAAGGTTGGATCTGTACAACCAACACCCAAATATAAGAAGCGATCTGTTTCGGTAGTGCGAGATTGGCCATCGGGGTGTGGGCCGACATTGAAGTCAGATTGAGGACCGATAGTGGTGGTCTCGAGTGATAGTAGCGTAGACGTAGAGAAAGTATTAGTACAAAAATCAGGTGTGTAATACTTCCCCATTGACTAGATCTGATTAATTATATATATATGTTCATAAGTGGTATATGTTAAAAGCCAAAATCTCGGATTTAAACAGCGGACCCTCAGGTTAGTAAATAATTTGATTGTATGTTATAAGTAAATTGTTGTACATGTTTTTAAATTATTGTACATGTTTGCATGGGTTGGGTGATGAAAGGAGGAAGTATATGTATATGTATATGTGTAGCGGTTTTTACCGTGATTTACTGTAACGGCTAATGCCGTGATCTGTTATAAGGGCTTGACCAATATAAGTTGATGAGCAAAGATGACCGCCATCTTGGCGTCTGCAATGTGGGTTGATTGTAGAAATCCCCAATGGTGTGTTGGTTGGTACGGGGGCATGTAGTGGATGGAAACCTAGGCAATTGGGTTGGGCTTTGCATATTACTTGTTATCCATGTAAATGAAATTGTTGTTATATTCTATGAGGCCCAAATCTAGTGGTGCATGAGGGTTGCACACTGAGTCTCGCGACTCACCCAAATTAATCTAACCTTTCAGGTGACAATTAGGGCTATGGACCAGGCCGGAGTGGAAAGTGGCCATGCAAAAAGAATGTGGATCCGGTGAAAGGTTCCCCATATTTGTTTTTTTTTTAAGTATTTTATGTTATGGATTTGAACTACGTTGTAATAAGGCCATGGGCCATTAGTTTACATTTTTGTTTTATTATGGGCCTTTATTATTTATTTTTATTTATTTTAAAACTAAGACATGTAATTAAGTTTTGGGCTTTTGATTATTAAGGCACATTTTACAAAATTCTCATTTGGGCTTTCTGTCGACACAATTGTTTTACGAAAATTTTCTTAGTGACATACCATATCCGGTTGTAATGTTTGGGTCGGGTTTGGGGTGTTACAAATTGGTATCAGAGCCCGGTTCAAAACTCGATTTTGGGATTTTGGGCCCAAAAAATTTTCTAAAATGGGTTTTGAAACATGGATTTCTCTTAGTAAAGGTTTGTTAGTTCAGCATGGCACCTGCGTCTCCGGCCAAGTTCGCCAGATAAGTACTCTAAACCATTGTGTGATATAAATGTGGGCTTAACGGGCTTATGGGACGTAGACTATTTAGGTTAGAACTTGATGGACTCTAGGCTTAGACAAACAAACTCTTAAAAATCCATAAGACTTAACTTCATTAAACAAAACCTGTAAACAAGTCACAAGACTAAAGTATGGTAACAAGCATATGCATGTCTAGGAGTAGATCCTAAGAGCTTAGTGTGATTAATTCAAAATTTATTTGAATTGATGGCAAGAATAACTTTGGGGTGATTGCGAATTTTGTATTTTGGTGTAAGGGAAAAAGTGCTGAAATTTCCTTTGTAGTTAGGTGACATTTCTGTTAGCTTTGAAGGTGTTATTCTTTGTTTTGCATCAAGTCAAAATCTCCCTTAGCATTGCTGATTTCTCCTAGTGCTTTCGGTTGATGCAAACCCAAACCAAAGTAATAATTGTCGATTTACTCTCTTAATCTTTGAGCCAAATTCCATTTGCTTTCTCTTTTCTTCTTGAAACCAAACTTTACTCTCCCAACTCTCTCTCTTTCTCTCTTTCTTTTGCTCAAAACCGAAAGTACTCATCTCCACCCTTTCATTTTTCTTTTCTTCTCTCAAACTCTTGTGCCAAATCCTCTCCATCTTCCTTTGCCAATTTCCTCTCTTTCATTTTACTTTCTTTTTCTTCCTCTTTTTCCACTCTAGTCAATTCTATTTATTGTTTTTAATCAACCATAGCCGAATCTTCTTTCTTTCTTTTTGATATTTTGGCCGAATCTCAATCAAGCCTTGATTCCTTTTTGGTTGTTTCTTCAATCGATTTTAAGAAGGTAAGTGTCCATGGCCGAAACTCCCTTCTTACTTTTTCTTCTTCTCTGTCGATATTTGGTGAAAGCCTAATCCGACAATTGTTGATAATATTGTTAATCTGTCATGGGAATCGATTTCTTTTAGGCTCTTTGGGACTTTGGAAGCAAATCAATCTAAGTCTTACTCTCTAGCAATCGAAGTTGGTAAGTCAAGTGGTAAGGTATCTATGTTAGTTTATCATTTTTTTAAATGATTGATAAGTCAAGGTTAATTATTTATAGGTACTAGTGGGTGGCCGATTGCAAAGGGAACTCGAGTGTGATTCGGGATTTGGTAGGAGACCAAATCGAATTTAGAGAGAAGGAAGAACCACGTTTCGAGATCGTGTTAGATTCGAGTGGTTCGGGATTTCGCTAGGAAGAGCTTGGTATTTAAGTGCTCGAGCGAGTGGCGGAGCTAGTGTAGGTAGCGAGCTCGAAAGTCGATGTCGAACGACTCGAATCGAACGGGTGAAGTTTTTAGAGGAATATCTGGAGTAGCTCAATGTGGCGAGTATTGGTTAGAAGCGATCGAAAGAATAATGGACGATTTGGACTGCACTGATGAGGAAAAGTGAAAGGTCTTTGTTTCGTTGTTCGGAATGAAGCTTATCGATGGTGGCTCACCGTCGGACAAGGTGTCCCGACTGATCGATTGGATTGGGATTATTTTAAGGTTAAATTTGAAGGAAAGTACGTTGGAGCTAGTTACTTGACTCGCAAAGAAAGGCGTTTCTCAACTTAGTGCAAGGAAGTAAGTCAGAGCAGAAGTAATGCGGAATTTGTGCGTTAAGTCAAGACGCAAAGGGATCGTGACCACCGATTATGAAAGGTGTGTACGGTTCAAGATGGGTTACGAGATGAGTTGCGAATGTTGATTGCTCCAAAGAGAAAGGGACTTTCTTTGTTCTAGTGGAGAAATCTCGGATCATTGAAGAAGTTAAGACCGTAAGGAGAACCGAGAAAAGGATAGGAATTGGAACAAGAGGAGTTTTGGACCAGCAAAATCGTTGAAGACTTTCGAGAAAAAGACCGAGGGTCGAGAATTCAGACGTGCATCTATACCGATTCTTGAGAATCGTAATCGTTTATGTGCTCGATGTGGGAGAACTCACACGAGAGTGTTGGGGTAATAGTAAGGAATGTTTCCGTGTGGATCTAAGGCTCATTTGGTTAAGAATTGTCCTCGACAACGAAGGTTCGTGGTCCAAACCATGGAGGAAATGGTTCGCCGAGGTCGTGGAACACCCAGGAGGTGCTAAAGGTTCGGATGTGGGACAACCAAGAATGTGATAGCGGTAAGTTCTTTGTTTTGCTTTAGAGATAGCTCATTCTTGTGTTGTTAGTGAAATGCTTGAAACTTTGGATATGAACTTAGGACTGTGCCTAGAAGGTAAGATAGTTTTATCAGTCTGTGACAGATAGCATAGTGTGATGAGTAGGATTGCACGATCAAGAGTTAGTTGGAAATTTCGAGGACGAAATTTCTTTAAGGAGGTAGAATTGTAATATCCTGAAATTAGGCCTAGTAGATTTGGACCGAGTGGGCCTTGGGCTTTAGGAAAATTTGAGTATCATTTTGTTATTTGTGTTAGCTCTGGTATAATTTTTATTTTGGGCTTAGTATAGTTTTGTGAAGGTTTGGATTTAATTACAAAGTTAGAATAATTTTTAAGTTGAAGAAGTTAGTGAAGTGGATTAAGTGAACTTGACACTTAAGTTAATTTAAGTATTAAATTCTATCACAAGAGGAATAAGTGGCAAGATGGTTAAGGCTCTTGAGAGGGTGCTTGAGGTTAGTGGTTCGAGTAACATGAAAGGCATTTTGAGAATTTTATATTTTTGTGCATCATAGCATTTATGGATGGTTTCACGGAATCTTACAGTGCATAGTGATTGTTCACTTTAGCCATAACAGGTGTGGCAATAGGCATATGCATGTCTAGGAGTGGATTCAGGAAAGCTTGGTACTTAGCGATCCTAGTGACTCGGCTCCTTTCCACTAGAATCCTACCGGTGCATAGTGACTATTCACCCTAGTTACTGAGTACATGTTGATGAGGCCAAAACTTATAATTAAAACTCGAAAGGACCAACCACTGCTTTTCTTACAAAATTATTAGAATATCCTTATTTTGAAAAAAATTACCTATGATTTGCGAATATACCCCGATTTACAAAGTCAACAGAATCTTTCCATAGAAAACAAAAACAACAACAACAACAAAATATCCTTGAATTGTAAAATTACCCAATTACCCCTGAGTTGTAAATGACTAAAACACCCCTGATTTACAAAATGATCAAATAACCTCAGATTTTATAAATTATCGAAATAACCCCAAATTTGCAAAATTATCGACGTACCCCTAGATTTTTGAAATTACCAAAATACCCTCGAGTTGGAAAATTACCAAAATACCCTTATTTCACCAAATCACCCGGAACCTTGTTTTGGAAAAATACAAAAATACCCTTGTAGGATAAAATTACGAAAATACCCCTGGGTAGCGAAATGATGAAAATACCCTTAGGTAATGAATGTTACTTGTATGAATGTTGTGTGTGCATTATTCCTAGAATAGGAAGACTAAAACTGTAGATAGGTTCGAATTCGAAAGAATCAGTTTCAAAACCATGTTTCATAAGACTGTTCGGGGATAATTAGTGGAAACAACTAATGAATCATAAAAATTTTTAAATTAGATAAACGTGAACTAGAAGAATGAGAACAAGAGGTCAAGGAAGTCTGCCACGTAGATGCGGTAGAGGTAAGATGACCGTGTTAGAACCCGTAGGATCGGGTCATGGGTCCAGAAGTGAGATCTGGGTTCCACCACTCTTGAGGGGAATTTCAGACCGACGGAGGAGAGGGCGTGGTGTCTCGGCCGCATCTTGAGGGTTTTAGAAAGAGTGGATGAGGCTGGTATGAGCATAGGAGCCCGAAAATATGTGCCAGAGAGGCTGAGGAACAATGGGACCGAAGTTTTTAGGAGAGTCTCTGGTGTATCCCCTAGTTTCGCTGAATATTGGTTGGAGGCAGTGAAACATATAATGGATGACCTAGACTTCACGGTAGAGGAGAATTTGAAGGGGGTCATGTCTCTTCTTCGAGACGAGGCCTACCAATGGTGGCTCATGGTGAAAGAGGGTACGACCATGGATCTGATTGACTGGGTTTTCTTTAAGGAGTCATTCCAGGGAAAGTACGTTGGGGCTAGTTACATGGATGCTCAAAGGAAAGCATTCCTGAATTTGGTGCAGGGGAGTAAGTCTGTGGCTGAGTATGAGGCTGAGTTCCTATGCCTGAGTCGTTACACTCAGGGAATGGTGGCAACGGAGTATGAACGATGCGTTCGATTCGAGGATGGGCTAAGGAATGAGCTAAGGGTTCTGATTGCGCCACAAGGAGAGAGAATTTTCGCGGTCCTAGTGGATAAAGTTAAAATAGCTGAGGAAGTGAAACAGGTGGAGAGACAAGAGAAGGATAAGGATCGGGGCAGGAGTAAGAGAAGTTTTAGACCCTCCAGAGCAACTGAAAATTTTTAGAAGAGGCTTAGAACTGATGGGCCAGCTCGTGCCCCATCGGGCCAAAGCCAAGCATGCTCTACATGTGGGAGAACCCATTATGGGGAGTGAAGAGTAAAAATTGGTGGATGTTTTAGGTGTGGATCCACAGAACATTTGATGAGGGACTTCCTCAGATGGATCATGGGCAGCCAATGGGTCGAGGTTCTGATCAGGCTAGGAGAGGTGATCAGCCTGGACCAAGGGGTAAAGGTGCAGCTAGAGGAAGAAATGGACCCAGTCGGGGTCATAGAGCATCCGGCAGAGGTACAGGTAATACGGATGCAAGGCAGCTGGGTTTAGTTTATGTGGCTCGTCAAAGGAGGACGGTGACGCACCGGATGTTATAACTGGTATGTTTCTTATCGCTGATAACCCTTTTCTTGCTTTAATTGATATTGGGTCAACCCACTCCTATGTTGCATGTTCAGTATTTGAGACTCCAAGTATAGATTATGAGATAACCACTAGGAAGATGACCGTGGTTAGTCCTCTAGGACAATCTAGGGTAGTAGACAAGTTGTTTAGGGAAGTACCTTTGGAGACTCAAGGGGTAGTGTTCCCGGTAGATTTGATGGAATTGCCATTTGGAGAGTTTGACCTCATCTTGGGAATGAATTGGTTAACTAAGCATCGTGCCAAGTTGGACTGTGAGAACAAGCGTATAGTGTTGGGTACCCCGGAAGGCGGGGAGGTGGTTGTGTTAGGAGAAAGGAGGAATTACTTGTCCAACATGATATCCTTCTTAAAAGCTATTAAGATGATTCGAAAGGGATGTAGTGCATTTCTAGCTTTTGTTAGTGCGTTGGATGCTAAGAAAGTGACAATTAATGAGGTCCGAACAATCAAGGAATTCACAGATGTCTTTTCGAAGGAATTACCAGGATTACCCCTGGATCACGAGGTGGAATTTGGAATAGACCTACTTCCGGGTACAGCTCCAGTATCTATTGCTTCTTATAGGATGGCGCCGAAGGAGTTGGTGGAGCTCAAGGCTCAGATTCAGGAACTATTGGATCGTGGGTTCATTAGACCGAGTGTGTCTCCATGGGAAGCGTCGGTCCTGTTCGTGAAAAAGAAGGACGGATCCATGCGTATGTGCGTGGACTATCGTCAATTGAACAAGTTGACGATCAAAAACAAGTACCCATTACCAAGGATCGACGATCTATTCAATCAGCTTAAAGGAGATTCGATCTTTTCTAAGATTGACCTACGGTCTGGATATCATCAATTAAGGGTTAAAGAATGAGACAGTCATAAGACAGCATTTTGGACTCGGTACGGGCATGAGTTCTTGGTGATGCCGTTTGGGTTGACAAACGCACTAGCGGCCTTTATGAATATGATGAACCGGGTATTTCAGCCCTATCTTGATATATTTGTCATGGTGTTTATCGACGATATTCTGGTTTACTCTAGGTTGGAGGAGGAGCATGACGAACATCTTCGCGTGGTTTTGCAAACTTTGAGGGAGAAGCAGTTGTTTGCAAAGTTCAGTAAGTGTGAGTTCTGGCTGAAGGGAGTGACTTTCTTAGGACATGTGGTTTCGACCGAGGGAATCAGGGTGGACCCTCGAAAGATAGAAGCTGTATTGGATTGGAAACCACCAAAGTTTGTGGCAGAGGTTTAGAGTTTTTTAGGTTTGGCAGGGTATTAACGAAGGTTCGTTGAAGGGTTTTCTCTAATAACGGCTCCTCTAACTAAGTTGCTGAGAAAGGGAGTATTGTTTATATGGACCGACAAGCAGCAAGAGAGCTTCGAGAAGTTGAAGAGAATCTTGACGGAAGCACCAGTATTAATTCAGTCGAAGGCAGGAAAGGAATTTACCGTCTACTGTGATGCGTCGCACACGAGTTTAGGGTGTATGCTGATGCAAGAAGGAAAGGTGGTGGCGTATGCATCTCGATAGTTGAGACCGCATGAATTGAACTACCCTACACATGACTTGGAGTTGGCGGCGGTAGTGTTTGCCTTGAAGATTTGGAGGCACTACTTATATGGGGAGAAGTCAGTAATTTATACTGACCATAAAAGTCTGAAGTACCTCCTTACCCAGAAGGAGCTAAATTTGAGACAACGTAGGTGGATCGAGCTCTTGAAGGATTATGATTGTTCGATCGAATACCACCCTGGTAAGGCGAATGTGGTGGCAAATACGTTAAGCCGTAAGGTAGTATCAGAATTAAGAGCCATATTTGCTCATCTGAGTTTGTTCGATGATAAGAGTTTGCTGGCTGAGTTGCAAGTAAAGCTAACATGGGTAAGTCAGGTTAAGGACAAACAATTAGACGATAAAGACCTGAGTGCTCGACTTTTACAAGTAAGAGACGGTGGAATGGAGGACTATAGTTTGAACAAGGATGGAATTCTGTGTTATCATGGGAAGATTTGCATGCCTAAGGATGATGAGTTAAGACAGAGGATTCTTCAGGAATCGCATAGTAGCCCTTATGCTATGCATCCTGGAGGATTCAAGATGTACCGTGATTTGCGAGAGCAATTTTGGTGGCCAGGTCTGAAGAAAGAGGCAACAAAAGTCATAGGAAAATGTTTGACGTGTCAGCAGGTCAAAGCTAACACCAAGTGCCATCGGGATTGTTGCAGCCGGTGAAGATTCCCCAATGGAAATGGGAAAGAATCACGATGGATTTTGTTAGTGGGTTACCCCTTACACCCACTAAGAAGGATTCAATTTGGGTGATTGTTGACCGACTAAGGAAGTCTACTCACTTCATACCGATTCGAGTGGACTTTCCTCTATGAAAATTGGCTAAATTGTATGTGGTCGAGATTATAAGATTACATGGTGTGCCGGTATCAATCATATCAGATAGGGACCCTAGGTTCACGTCACGATTTTGGAAGGCTCTTCATCAAGCAATGGGAACAAGGTTAGACTTTAGTACCGCTTTTCACCCACAGACTGATGGTCAGTCCGAGAGGGTCATTCAAATCTTGGAAGATATGTTAAGGGGTTGCATCATCGACTTTAGGGGTAGTTGGGAAGAGTATTTTCCCTTGGCAGAATTTGCATATAATAATAGCTATCAAGCTAGCATTCAGATGGCACCTTATGAAGCGTTATATGGAAGGAGATGTCGTACTCCAACATGTTGGACGGAGTTGGGTGAACGTAGGGTGTTAGGTCCAGAATTAGTTTCAAAAATCGAAGAGAAAGTAAAGTTAATACAGGCTCGGCTAAAGAAAGCGTCGGATCGACAGAAGTCTTACGCGGATCTAAAGCGGAAAGAGGTGGAATTCGTGGTAGGTGATCAAGTCTTCTTGAAGGTATCCCCATGGAAAAAAATAATGAGGTTTGGTCGGAAGAGGAAGTTAAGTCGACGGTTTATTGGGCCTTATCGGGTATTAGAACGTGTGGGCCCAGTGGCTTATCGGTTGGAGTTGCCTTCAGAGTTGGAGCAGATACATGATGTGTTTCATGTCTCGATGCTGAGACGTTATTGATCTGACCCATCATACGTAGTGCCGGTAGAAGAGATAGAAGTAAGACCAGATTTGTCTTTTGAAGAGGAACCAGTGCAAATTCTGGATCAAGATATAAAAGTGTTGAGAAGGAAATCTGTTCCGTTGGTTAAAGTCTTATGGCGAAATCATGGTGCAAAAGAAGCAACGTGGGAGCCAGAGGATGTTATCGCCAACAATATCCCCATCTTTTCTAACCAGGTAAATTTCGAGGCCAAAATTTATTTTAAGGGGGTAGAATTGTAACATCCTAAAGGTGGGCCTGTGCATTTATATGTGGTGCTTGTTTCATGTGTTTAAAACAGAGGCCCAAATTAATTTTTTTTAAGCTTACTTGGGTTAAAATAAAGATTCAAGTAGTTTAATGAACATTTTGGGCTTGTGGCCCAGAAGGGAATGATGCCATAAGAAAGGAGGGGGGTTGGCGTCAAAAGAAAAGGGGAAGAAGCCCAATTTGTAGCCACCCAAAGCCCAAGTTTTGGGGCTAAATTTTGGCACTAAGAAGGGAAAGGGTTGGACGGTAATTAGGCATCTTTTTAGGAGTCTTTTTCTTTTATTTAAGTGATAAAAGATGATAATTAAAGAGTGAGGAGTTGGCTTTAGTGTGGGCTCTCCTAAAGGTAAGATAAGGATTGAGTTATCATGAGATTTAAAGATTATCAAAAGAAGAGGGAGAGTTGGCCAAAACTCAACTACAGAGGGGGAAATCGGTTTAGTATAGGCTAGCCGAAATTCTGCTAACCATTCTCTCCATCTTTTCTTTCTTGTTGCTGAAATTTACACTCCATTCTCTCTAAGTTTTCTTTCTTTTCTTTTTCCTGAAAACACATCATAGCCGAAACTCCTTAAGTGTTTCTCCTCTCCTCAAAAACCCTTCTGAAAGCCGAACGCTCTTAGTGCACATCTTTTTCCTCCATAGCCGAATCATTAGGTGAGATCTTTGTTTCCCGAAGGTGCACCGTAAGCCGAATACTCCTTTGTAATCCGGTGAGTTTGAATTTTGTTCTATTCGATTTCACTTTTTCTTTTCCTAAGATCTAACCCGAATCTTGTGTACTAATGACTATCAATTTTCCTCTTTGTCCATAAAAGTCAAATCCTTTCTTTCCGAGATCCATAGTGCCGAATTGTGAAAAGCCGAAGGCAGGTGGCCAAGGGTAGGTTCAGTCGAATGGCTACTTTTCTATTCTTTTATTTTCGGCCGAACGGCATAAAGTGTTAGATGGCTTTCGATCATTGGTTTGGTTAATTACTTTTGATGATGGCCAAATGTAGGAAGGGAGGTGACAAGTTCTCAACGACAATCGGGATTCAATTAATTAGGTAAGAATTCGATTTAAGAGTTATAGTTGTTAAGTAATTAGATCTCATCGTTTAAATGATTTAGTGATTAAGGATGGACTCAAATAATAGTCAGGCAGAAAAGGTTGGATCTATACAACCAACACCCAAATACAAGAAGCGATCTATTTTGGTAGTACGAGATTGGCTATCGGGGTGTGGGCCGACATCAAAGTCAGATCGAGGACTGATAGTGGTGGTCTCGAATGATAGTAGCGTAGACGTAGAGAAAGTATTAGCACGAAAATTAGGTGTGTAATACTTCCCCACCGACTAGATCTGATTAATTAGATATATATGTTCATAAGTTGTATATGTTAAAAGTCAAATCTCAGATTTACACAGCGGACCCTCAGGTTAGTAAATAATCTAATTATATGTTATAAGTAATTTGTTGTACATGATTTTAAATTATTGTACATGTTTGCATGGGTTGGGTGATGAAAGGAGAAAGTATATGTATATGTATATGTGTAGCAGCTTTTACCGTGATTTACCAGTGGCGGCTAATGCCGTGATCTCATTATAAGGGCTTGACCAATATATGTTGATGAGCGATGACCGCCATCTTGGCGATGTAGCGGTGTGGGTTGATTGTAAAATCCCCAATGGTGTGTTGGTTGGTGCGGGCGTGTAGCGATGGAAACCTAGGCAATTGGGTTGGGCTTTGCATATTACTTGTTATCCATGTAAATGAAATTATTGTTATGTTCTATGAGGCCCAAATCTAGTGGTGCATGAGGGTTGCACACTGAGTCTCGCGACTCACCCAAATTAATCTAACCTTTCAGGTGAAAATTAGTGCTACGGACCGGGCCGGAGTGGAGTGCAAGGTGGCCATGCAAAAGAATGTGGATCTGGTGAAAAGTTCCCCATATTAGTTTTTTTTTTAAGTATTCTATGTTATGGATTTGAACTACGTTGTAGTAAGGCCATGGGCCATTAGTTTACATTTTTGTTTTATTATGGGCCTTTATTATTTATTTTTATTTATTTTAAAACTAAGACATGTAATTAAGTTTTGGGCTTTTGATTATTAAGGCACATTTTACAAAATTTTCATTTGGGCTTTCTGTCGACACGATTGTTTTACGAAAATTTTCTTAGTGACATACCATATCCGGTTGTAGTGTTTGGGCCGGGTTTGGGGTGTTACAACCTGAACGCAGTAACCATGCTATCAAATCAGGTAGAGATGTTAAAAAAAAAAGATTGATTGTTTGTGTGGTTCCTTGGAGGTACACCCAGTAATCCAATGTGACTCAAATCTAGGAGGTGTGGCTAATCCTGAGTACCCACCTTACAATTCTGTCATGGAAAGGGAACAAATAAACTATATGGGTAACAATTTCATATCTCAAAACATCCCTTATAGTAATACTTATAATCCAGGTTGGAGGAACCACCCCAATTTCTCATGGGGTGGTCAAGGAAATCAGAGACAACAACCTCCTCCAAACTTCCAACAACAGCCCTACCCATAGGAAAAGAAGTCGAACCTTGAGGAGATGCTGACGAAATTCATAGTGATGTCAGAAACTCATTTCCAAAACACCGAAACAACACTTCAAAATGAACAAGCATCGATTAAAGGAATTGAGAACCAGTTAGGGCAACTCGCTAAGCTGATCTCCGAACGACCACAAGGTAGCTTGCCAAGTAACACTGAGACTAACCCAAAAGAGCAACTTCAAGCCATAACTTCTCAGAATAGTGAAGGGTTAGTATATTTTGAACCTAAACCAAGGCAAGAACCTGTGGTAAGTGAAGGTAATGTTGAGGTAAGAAAAGAAAAGCCAAATCCGATAATTAAAGAATACCAACCTCGAATACCATACCCCAATGCGATGGAGAAAGACAATACAGATGAACAATTCAGTAAGTTTCTTAACCTTTAAAAGAAATTTCATATTAACTTACCGTTTCTTGAAGCTCTTTTGCAGATGCTAGATTCAAGGAAATTTTTAAAAGAGCTTTTAACAAACAAGCAGAAGTTAGACGAGGAATCATATGTGGAACTAAATGCAGTGTGCTTAGCAATGTTACAAAACAAACTACCACGAAAATTAAAAGACCTAGGGAGTTTTACAATTCCATGTTTAGTTGGTAGTTTATCTATTGATAATGCTTTAGTCGATTTAGGGGCAAGCATCATTGCATGCCTTATAAAATGTTTAAACAGCTAGGTCTAGGGAAACCCAAACAAACTAGGATGAGTATTTAATTAGCTGATAAGACTATTAGAATTCCTAGGGGTATAATTGAAGATGTACTAGTTAAAATTGACAAGTTTATATTCCCAGAAGACTTTGTTGTTTTAGACATGGATGAGGATAGTAGTATCCCCTTAATTTTAGGAATACCCTTTTTAGCAACTGCCAGTGATAAAATTGACGTTGGTACAGGTGAACTCACACTTCGTGTAGGTAACGAAAAATTCTATTGATAATCATTTGGTTCAACTTTCTTTACAGGAAGCACCACGAAATCACATAACTGAGCCAGATCTTAGACCTCGTACAGTAAAGAAGAAATTTATGAGGAACGAAAGCTTCAGATTGATGAACTAGATGAGTGGAAAGCGCATTTCAAGGAAAAATCAAAGCCACGCAAATTGAAACTAAAAGAACCCCCAGATGAGCTTATAGGAACATCAAATCACTTCAAAATAGAAGATCAGGTACTGTTAGATAAAAAGACCCTCGAATCGCCACTTCAGACCTCAAGGCAAATAAAGAGATCCTTTTAAGGTACTTAATGTCTTCCCATACGGGATAGTCCAGGTAAGCAATCCTATATTCGGTACTTTTAAAGTAAACGCTACTCAACTCGAATTATATACTGAAAATAAAACTGATAGCATGAGAAAGGATTTTTCACTCCTCAAACCACCATGATTATATGAGTGAGAGGTAAGTCTAGCTTAAGACTTTAAACGAGCACTTCTCGGGAGGCAACCTAAGAATCAACCCCACTAATTAGTTTGTTTTCATGTTTTTAAAATGCAGATTTCTATACCGACACAGCCTTCCACACGGGCGTGGCCGTGGCCGTGTGGACACCATGAATTGGTACAAGGGCGTGGCAGAGATCGTGCAGAAACACGTCAAAAATTTTCCCCAAGACACGGGCTCCTATTAAATGCAACGACCGTGCGAGGCTGCCGTGGTCGAAACTGCCTAAAGAATATGGGCTGAGATAAATCCACACGGCTTATCAGTTTTTTTTCACATATCGCCGCCACCACCACCTCGAGATCACTCCGATAATGAGAAACCTTTGAGTCCATTTATTTTCTTTATTTTTATTTCTATTCTTATTTTTTTAGTTCATTTTCCTTTATTATAAAACTCTTTAAAGAAATATATTCCAAAAGCCTATATAAAAACCCTAGAGGCCAACCTTCAAGGGGTGTTCAGCTAGGCCAAAGAGCCAAGCCAGAGGGGTCGAATTGTGGGATTCACTTGAAGAAAGCCAGTTGATTCATCTAAAGAAGCCGGAATCATACTCAAGACTAAGGATCTCTCTTTCAATTCCTTTAGGGGGTTTTAGGGTTTTCTTTATGTTTTGTTTTATCTTTTCTTCTGAGATGTATTCTTTTATAATTATGAACTAAACCCCTCAAATACCTGAGGGGGATGAAACTTAAGACAGATCTTGTTATTTTTTTCTAAGTTGTATGATAAATACTTGATTTGTTCTTAACTATGTGTTCTTAATTCTTGTTTTGATATTTCATAATATTGATTCAAGCATTTATGCTCTTAGGCAGAGGAGGAATAGACCCTGTCTAAGAGTAGATCTAGCATAGTTAAGCGGAGTTGATCGCAACCCTAGGGATAGGATGGCGAAAATTTGCCGAATTAGGGTCAAACCTAATATGGGAGTCCATAGATCGAGTTGATGCAATTCTAGGGGTTTTAATTAGAAAGAGATTTAAATTAATCAACCTAAGGTTAGACGTTAGTAGCCGCAAGAGAGGTATTAATATAAATTAGGGAATCCAACGAATCATGTCAAGTGAATAAATAGTCTGGTTCAGAGTTAGATAACAAGTGAAGTCTAGGGTGATTCTTCCTCGGGTACTATCTTAATCAATTGGTTTTTCCCTCAAGTATTTTCCCCAATTCCTTCTCTGTGTCTTAGCCTCTTTAGCTTAGTAGTTAGTTAATTTTAGATTAGATAACAATTCCCTTAATTCTTAGGCTAGATAATAAAAAGAGAGGTAGTATTAGTACTTTTGGTTCCTTTGGGTTGGACAATCCAGTCTTGCCACTAAAATGTACTACTGCTCGATAGGTGCACTTGCCTCAATCGTTGTCATAGTTAGTTTCTAGGCTCAATCATTCTTTATATAAATTTTTAAGATTCTAACACACGATCAAGTTTTTGGCGCCGTTGTCGGGGAACTGAAATATTGAGAACGCTTAATTTTTATTAGTCTAGCCATATTTTAGTTTTGCAATTAAATTTTATTTTTACCTTTCTAATTTTCTTTTTTAATCTATTCCTAGCAGGTACCTCTAGTTTATGACTAGAAAGAAATAGGCAGGACCCGTAATTTACGACAGTGATATTGAAGGAACTACTCGCAGAAATCATAGAGAAATAAAGCGAAGCTTAAACTACATAGAAGAATAGCAAGAAGACAAAATTAATACTACCGAAAGGATGGCTGAGAATAATCTGCTACCTCAGGAGGTGGCTGAAAATAATGTTGTAATGGCCCAAATTTTGGCCTAGTAGAATTAGGCCTATTGGGCCTTGGGCATGGGAGCGTTTAAAATTTTTTTGAGAACAAGAGAATGACATTACTACAAGTTAGACCTATTAGGTGAGTGATTTTAGAAGGTTAGGGGGCTTCTATGAAGTCCCAGGATCAAACTTAGGCTTTAGGAAAATTTTGGTTTTAGGTGAATAAAACCCTTGGAGTTAGTAAGTAGGCTTTAAGAATAAAATGTGAAGAAAATTGTCACAAAAAGAGCTTGTGGTGTAGTGGCAAAGTGATGCCACATAAGAGACAAGGAGGTGACGCCACATGGAAGCAAGGGGTCCAAGGTTAAAGCCTTGGCGCTGGCATTTCATTTTTATTTATTTTTAAGTGAACTTGGACTTTGGCCATAGATTTATATTTAGTTGCCCATGATGTTAGACACAAGTGGAGATGGTGGCTTAGTGGCAAGTGGTGTGAATTGGTTGATGGGAGAGCCTGGGTCTGAATCTCATGACAAGCAGGGGAGTATTTATTTTGCAGACTGGACAGCCAAAGTTTGTGTTGGATTTAAACTCTACTGAAGAAGGGATCCCATATCAAAAGCTAGCAAGAGAGAAGGTGAGAATCTAGCTATATATAGAGCTGTCTATGAGGAAAGGAACCATACCTTGGTGGGCATTTGGGCATAGGAGCATTCGGAGCGCAGATTAGTTTCAAACTCCTATCAGGTGTGTATATCGTACTACTTTAGCTGTAGAGCGGCAAATGCCGAAATGCCAGTCACACGACGATGGTAGCCATACAAGCGTACGGGCCCACGTGTGGGAGCTTTGACGCGACAGTCGAGGCCACCATGAGTATTCTTGTGGGTTGACGTTGTTTGGGCCACGATAGGCTAAAAGGGGCCAAGTGGGCCTAATGGGCCTAGGGGCCCATATGAATAAATTGTATGATAGTAGACAGTGAACTAGTCTAGGTGAATCTCATATCTGTGGTTAGATTTGGGCTAAATGGGCCACACGAGCATATGGGCCCACTTGAGCCAAAAATGGGCCTTAGGCCCATTCGTATCATTATCTCTATTTAAAATACTTGAGTCGCTCGAGGCGAATGTAGACCTTCTAAGGGGTTGGCAAAATTATCGAAATACCCTCAGATTATAAAATTACCAAAATACCCTTGGTTTATGAAATTACCAAAATACCCTCAGTTTACAAAATTATCGAAATACCCCTGGTTTGTAAAATTATCGAAATACCCCTGGTTTACAAAATTACCAAAATACCCCTAGTTTGCAAAATTATCAAAATATCCCTGGTTTGTAAATTTACCGAAATACCCCTAGTTTGCGAAATTACTAAAATACCCTTGTTTGTGAAATTATCGAAACACCCATGGTTTGCAAAATTATCGAAACACCTCTGGAGGGTAAATTACTAAAATACCCTTGTTGGGTAAATTACTGAAATACCCTTGGTGGGTAAATTACTGTTATACCCTTGGGGGTTAATTAGTACGATTGTGTGTATTCTGTTTAATTGGTTGTGATGTTAATTTATTTCATACATCATTTTTGATAAATGCTTTGCATACATGACATTCTGCATGGGATTGGGATATTGATGATCAGAGAAAGTGTAATCTGGTGGCTCTGCCACATTCTGTTCTGGTGGCTATGCCACATAAATATTCTATTATTCTGGTGGCTTTGCCACAAATTCTGTTAGTAGCTTGTTTGCCTTATTGATGTGTAGCGGATGGGTGGATCGATTTAGAAATCCCCACAGGTGTGTTGGGCTGGTACGGGTGGTGTGTAGCGAATGGATTATTAGGTTGGGTTGCATACTCTGTTGCATTATCATGCTTATAGGGCTAAGGCCCAGATTGTTACTGAATAGGGCTTCACCACCGCTTCTCAGATGGGCTTGGCTCACCGCTTCAGATGGGCTTCGGTCTAGTCTACTTTTGTATGGGCTTCGGTCCAGTCCGCTTCCATATAGGCTCGGGCCTATTTAATGAACGATTAGGGGATTACACATTGAGTTCCCGTAACTCACCCTTTTGCTTTAACCTTGCAGGTGATCCCCAGCATTAGAGGATTTAGAGCTGCGGAGGACTCTATGGTGTCCATACATCGAAACTTTATTCACAAATTTTAGTAAATCCAGTCTTTACTTCATTTTAAGATTATTTTAATTTGGGTTCAGTATTTTGTAATAAGGCCTTTGGATTTTGTTTCACTTTTTAACTTTCATTTTTGTTATATTCAAACTATAAATGATTAAACACTAGGTTTTCTTAAAAAGATAATAAATGTTTTCAAAATATCACGTTTCCGTAAATTACTAGATCTTATTTCTGCTATAAACAAAGTTTTTGCTAATAGCAATAACAACGCTTTTATAAGAAAACCATAAAAGAAAATCTGAATTTCACAAACAACAAAGCGCGAGGTTTCAAAAGGATTACAAAGTTTTAACGAAAGCGTAGTTTTTAAACAACCCTTTCATGTGACATACCAGATATGATTGTAACGTCTAGGCCGGGTTTAGGGTGTTACACATGTTCCTCGAACTATGTATGATTATGCTAAACCTAACTTAACAGGGACTGGATCGAGTATTGTCAGGCCTACTTTAGCTACTAATAATTTTGAACTAAAACCTAACACTATTCAAATGATTCAACAGTTTGTTCAAGTTGATGGTTTGCAGGACGAAGATCCAAATACTCATTTAGCAAATATTCTAGAATTCTGTGATACCTTCAAAATAAATGGTGTTTTTGATGATGTCATTCGTCTTCAGTTAGTCCCCTTTTCTTTGAGGAATAAAGCCAAACAGTGGTTGAACTCTCTTCCACGAGGATCAATCACTACATGGGATCAAATGACCGAAAAATTTTTGTTAAAATATTTTTCGCAGACCAAAACGACCAAGTTAAGGAATGATATCTCTTCTTTTGTGCATATGGATCTAGAAACACTATACGATGCATGGGAGAGATACAAAGATCTATTGAGAAGGTGCCTACACCATGGATTACCCTTGTGGCTACAGGTCTAAACTTTTTACAATGGTGTGAACTCTTCAACGAGACAACTAATTGATTCAGCAGCCAGTAGAACCCTAAATAACAAAACTCTTGAGGCGGCCTATGAGTTTATTGAGGAGATGTCATTGAACAACTACCAGTGGTAAGTTACAAGGATAAGGCCGACAAAAGCAGCCAGTGTAACACCCCAAACCCGATCAACACACCACAACCGAATCCGATGTGTCACATGAGAAAAAGATTTCTAGGAAAACAGGTTAAGAATTAAATTTTGAAATAGGAAGGGGGTCATTATTTAAAACCGGTTGTTTTCCAACTGATTCAAAAAGACTTTACTGTCTCCTATTGCAAGTAAGCTAATCGTTTCATTTCAAAAGCAGAAACAGTTTCAGTTTGATTGTCAACACCAATTCCAATTGAATTTTTAAAGAAAGCGTGTTAACCTATTTATACTACTTGTTGGTTTTTACCCAATGGTAATGTTTTAGAAAACCCGATAGTTTGAGCAACCTTAGAAAACACTCATTTTAAGGCATGTAGATTTGTTTAATTTATATAAAATCTTCCGTGGAAAAGGAGTAAAACAAATCAATAAACCCCAAATTAAAGTTAGCGGCCTTATTACAACTTAAAAACCAAATTTAAAGTATGCAAACCACAGTAATAGTCTAAAACAAAACCCAAAAAATAATGAGCATGGTCACCTCGAGTCCGCCTTCTCAAATCCAGCGATCTAAGAGTTACCTGCAAAATTTAAACATCGGGGTGAGTCATAGAGACTCAGTGTGTAAACCCCCATCCTAAAAATAGCAACGCTCGTTCAGGATTTCATAAGTCAACATGCAAGTCATGCAATCCCAAAACCTAACCATTCGTACTCCAGTATCTACCCCGTGTGGTCAAAACCACTGGTTGTCAAAACCACTGGTGACCGTAGTCACAAATAATATCAGTGTGGTCAAAACCACCGGTGATCGTAGTCACAAATAATATGGTGGGGCCAACCCACCTTGTGGTCAAAACCACAGATGACAATCCCATATCCATATGTGGGGCCAACCCACGGTGACGCTAGACCACAGGGACAAATCACAAAGATAGCAATATGTGGTCAAAACCACTGGTGGTCAAAACCACTGGTGGTCAAAACCACTGAGACTTAGTCACAGATAACATCGAGAGTGGGGCCAACCCACTGTGTGGTCAAAACCACTAGTGACAGTCTAAATCATCCTTCCCCCTCCTCTCATCATACCCATTAATGTACGTACTTTTCATGGCATAAATATCATGCTTAACACTCAGAGATCACATGGCATGGCATATACAGATTTTAGCAGGCATTTAACGTTAGCCAAATAGAGTGGACTTACCTGGAGTCCTTACTTTTTACCCACAAGGGTAACATACCATTTCAACAGTTATTTTGGCATTTAGCAATTTCATGATATAACATATTAACAAGTGAAGTGTGTAAGAGTTACACACCTGATTACTCGTAAAATGACGCTCTCTACATCGGTACTGTCGTTAATCGACACCACCGCTATTTGAGTACTATGCTGCTTAGGTGTTCGCCCACACCTAGGTGGCCAACAGCGAACCGCCGACACTACCCCATTTTTGAATTATGGACTGGGGTCTCAGATCCAACCCCTCCCAATAATTGGTTAGCCTTCGAGTCCATAACACACCTTAGCCACTAACTCAGGTTAAAGCAGTGAAATGAAACGTAAGAAACTAAACCCGAAGTTAGAACCCTTACCTAAATCGACAAGAACCCAAGGCTCTAAACGTGATTCACCACCAACAAATCCTAGAAGTTTCACAAGATGGCGTCAAAACACCCCCTGCATTAGGCCAAGCATCAAACAATCACTGGATCCCTGCCTTCGGCACTTAACGCAATAAAGAATATCAAAATGGTAGAACACTTACCCCACACTACAAACCCGATTGGAAGAGACAACTGATCAACAACAACGATCCACTGCAAATGGAAGTCCAACAAGTAGGTTGAGTGCCAGAGACTTCGGCTTCTCTTACCATAGCAAACGAAATAGAAAGAAAAGGATAGAGAGATGTGAGTGTGCCAAGGAGATTCGGCCAAACCAAAAAATGGAATCAACACCCTTAGTCGACAACCAATAGAGAGTAGAACTACCGAGAAAAAGATGAACAACACTTACCTCACTGCAAAAGAACCGAATGAGAGACTCAAATGGAGAAATAAATTTCGGCTTTAGTAACACATAAAAGAAAGGCTTCAAGTAAGGTGCTTGGAATAATATGAACAATCGAAAAGTGAAAAAAAAGATGGATGGGAAAAATAGGAGAATGTAGTTTCGGCCAACAACAGAATGAAAGTGAAAAAGATGGAAAAGGAGAAGTGATATATGAGGTTTTGGTTTTTATGGTTTTGGCAAAAGAATAAATTGCAACTATTGTTTGGTGAGCAAGGTGGATTCGGCTGAGCACTAAAGAAGTAAAAAGAAGAAGAGATGAGGAGAAGTTTAGAAGAAGTTTCAGTTTTGCACCAAAAGAGAAAAGAAGTGGCACAATATGTTCTAAGCAATTCGGTTTTGACCAAAAAAAACTAAAGAGAAAAGAAATCCCTAAGCTAGCCGAAATTCTCAACACCCCTAAGCACATTCGGCCACCCCCCTTAAGCACTCAAAATCGAATCCAACCCCATCCAAATTCGGCTACACATCCCCCACTCCCCTCAAACACTATGCCGCCCCCCTTTGTCTCCTTGAATTTCTCTCTACCACCCTTTCAAACAGATTTGAATGAGTCAACTTCCTAAGATCTCTCCCCTCCACACATTCAAATTCGTTGACCCTTTCAACACTCATCAATCAGAGTCCTTCCTGAGTGCAATTCTCCATTATCCTAGCATCAAAAAGAAATACACCAAGAAGATTGCTGCAACTCGAACCAAGGCTCTCCAAGCCACATGAGGTGTCACTCCCTTGCCTCCCAAGTAGCGCCTCCTAACCACTTTACCAAGGCATCTCCTGTGACACAATCCTCCACCAAATACTCTTAACACCTAACACCAAAAGCTCCCCCTTCTAAAGCCCAAAACGTAATTTGCTGCTGAGACACCGGCCTATTCCTGGCTCAAGCCTAGACCCTAAAATAGTCTAACAACGTACCTAACATACAATACACATGCAACCACACGAAATGCAAAGGCCCGGGTTTAAGGATGTTACAGTTCTACCCCTTAAAAATAATTTTGGCCTCGAAATTACCTGATAAAAAAAGTTGAGGGTATTGCTGCCGCATCGCATCTTTCGGTTCCCACGTGGCTTCTTCCATTCTGTGATTTTGCCATAACACCTTCACTAGAGGAATTGACTTCCTACGCAGAACTTTGACATCCCGATCTAGAATCTGCACTGGTTCTTCCTCAAAGGACAAATCTGGACTCACCTCTATCTCCTCTATTGACACAACATATGATGGATCTGATCGATAGCGCCTAAGCATGGAAACATGGAATATGTCATGGATCTGACTCAATTCCACTGGCAACTCGAGCTGATAAGCTACTGGTCCCACACGTCTTAACACCTTATACAGCCCGATGAACTTAGGGCTCTGCTTGCCCTTCCGACCAAATCTCAGCACCTTCTTCCATGGCGACACCTTACGAAAGACCCTATCACCCACTGCGAACTCTATATCTCTTCGCTTAAGATCGGCATAAGACTTCTGCCTGTCCGAAGCCTCCTTCAGACGAGCCTGAATTAGCTTAACCTTATCCTCTATTTTAGCCACTAGCTCTGGACCCAACAACTGACGCTTTCCCAACTCTGTCCAATACGTAGGGGTACGACACCTCCGTCCATACAGTGCTTCAGACGGTGCCATCTAGATAATTGCCTGGTAACTTTTGTTACTCAAATTCCGCCAACGGTAGATATTCCTCCTAACTACCTCTGAAATCCAAAACACAACCCCTCATCATATCTTCTAAAATTTGGATTACTCTCTCTGACTGTTCATCTGACTGCGGATGAAATGCCGTACTAAAATCTAGCCTTGTACCCAATGCTTGGTGCAACGCTTTCCAGAATCTTGATGTGAATCGAGGATCCGTGTCTGAAATAATCGATACTGGCACCCTATGCAATCTCACTATCTCTGCAATATACAACTTAGCCAACTTTTGGAGTGAGTAATCCACCCAAACCGGTATGAAATGAGCTGATTTTGTCAGACAGTCCACAATTACCCAGACTGAATCCTTCTTGCTAGGCGTAAGGGGTGGCCTAGTGATGAAATCCATCGTAATTCTTTCCCACTTCTACTGCGGAGTCTTCACCGGTTGCAACAGACCCGAGGGTAACTGATGTTCAGCTTTGACTTGCTGGCATGTCAAACACCTACTCACAAATTCTGTTACTTCTCTCTTTAGACCCGGCCACTAGAACTATTCTCGTAAATCCTGGTACATCTTACTACCTCTTGGATGCATAGCGTATGGGATGCTATGAGCCTCCTGTAGAATCTTCTGCCTTAACTCGACGTCTTTCGACATACAAACTTTCCCCTGGAGACACAACACTCCCTCGCTATTCAAACTATAACCTTCCAATCCAACATTCTGCACTTGTAACCTCCGAGCACCTAGAACCTCATCTTTTAGCTGTTCCTCCTTAATCTGATTTACCCAAGTCGGCTTTATCTACAACTCCACTAATAGACTCCCGTCATCAAACAGACTAAGGTGGGCAAACATTGCTCTTAAGTCTGCTACCACCTTGCGGCTCAACGCGTCAGCCACTACGTTAGCCTTACCCGGATGGTATTCAATCGAACAATCGTAGTCTTTCAACAACTCGATCCACCTATGCTGCCTCACATTCAATTCCTTTTGAGTCAAGAGATACTTCAAACTCTTGTGATCCGTGTAGACTATCGATTTCTCCCCATATAAGTAATGCCTCTATATTTTCAGAGCAAAAACCACTGCAACCAACTCCAAATCATGCGTTGGATAATTCACTTCGTGAGGTCTCAACTGCATCGCATCAGCACACATCCAAGACTAGTATCTGACGCATCGTAGTAAACCGTGAACTCCTTCCCTGCTTCGAGCTGAATCAACACCGGAGCTTCTGTCAAAATTCTTTTTAACTTATCAAAACTTTTCTACTACTTGTCTGACCACACAAATGGAACCCCTTTTCTCAACAATTTGGTCAATGGTGCTGCAATCAAGGAAAATCCTTCCACAAATCTTCTATAATATCCTGCCAAACCCAAAAACTCCGAATCTCCGCTACAGACTTAGGTGGTTTCCAGTCCAATACCGCTTCAACCTTTCGAGGATCTACCCTAATCCCCTCAATTGACACCATATGACCCAAGAAAGTTACCTCCTTTAGCCAGAACTCGCATTTACTAAACTGTGTGAATAATTGCTTCTCTCTCAAAATCTGCAAAATAACACGCAGATACGAATCATGCTCCTCATTAGATTTTGGGTACACCAATATGTCGTCTATGAATACCACAATGAAACGATCCAAATACGGCTGAAACACCCGATCCATCATGTCCATGAATGCTCTCGGTGCATTGGTCAACCCAAATGGCATTACCAAAAACTCGCGAGTGCCCATAATGAGTGCGAAACGCAGTTTTGTGAATATCGGCCTCTTTTACCTTAAGTTGGTGATACCCCGACCTTAGATCAATCTTAGAAAAGACTGATGCACCCTTAAGTTGATCAAACAGGTCATCTATCCTCGGTAACGGGTACTTATTCTTGATCGTCAGCTTATTCAATTGTCGATAATCTATACAAATCCGCATTGTATCGTCTTTCTTCTTAATGAATAGCACAGGCACTCCCCAAGGTGATACACTCGACTGGATAAAACCTCGATCCAGCAACTCCTGAATCTATGCTTTTAGCTCTACCAACCCCTTCGACGCCATCCTATATAGGGCAATAGACACTGGCGCGGTTCCCGATAACAAGTCTATCCCAAATTTGACCTCGCGATCTGGAGGCAGACCCAGAAGCTCTTCTGGGAATACATCAGTAAACTCCTTCACTGTTCGGACATCCCCTACAGTTACTTCCTTAGACTCTAATGCACAAACATGAACCATGAATACCTCACAACCCTTCCTCACCATTTTCTCGGCCTTCAAAGCGGATACAACATTGGATAGATAATCTCTTCTATTACCTATCATCACCACCTCTTCACCTCAAGCGATCTCAATACCATACGCTTAGTCAAGCATCCAAACTCACTTGATACTTCCTAACCACCATCCCTAGGATCAAATGAACTCCCCGAATGGCAGTTCCATCAAATCAGCCAGAAACACTACCCCTTAAAGTTCTAGAGGTACATCCTTATAAAGTTTGTTTACTTCCAAAGAGTGATCTAGAGGACTAATTACAGTCATCTCCCTAGAAGAAATCTCAAAGGCTAAGTTCATAGTTCCCACAATACTACTGGCAACATAAGAGTGCATTGAACCAACATCTATCAAAGCAATATAAGGCAGTCCCAAAAATTAAAAACGTACCGATTACAACATCCGGTGCGTCGCCCTCCTCTCGATGCCTTGCTGCATAGACAAACCCAGGCTATCTCGCATCAATATTCTCGACACCTTTGCCCGATGCTCTGCGACCTCCCTAGAACCATTACTCCCCTGATCGGGCCGCGACCCCTCTGTGGCTGCTGGCCATCCCTTCAAATTGTGTATGCCCCTGACCCTCAGACTGGACCCTAACTACTTTTCGTGGACAATCCCTTACCTGATGCCCCATAGGTCCATACTCGAAGCACCCTCTATTTTTGGTCCAACACTGTCCCATATGAGACTTCCCACATCGAGCACACCATGGCGGCCACTGCGTAGTAGTAGGCCTGGCAACCTGATTTGGCCCACCATATCTAGCCCTTTTCTGCGAATTCTCGGACCCTGACGACCAAGAACTCCTCTTGGTCCAACTTCTATCCTGATTTTGTCTCACCGACTGCTTCACTTCCTCGACAATCTTGGCCTTCTCCACCAAGACTGTAAATTCTCTCTCCTGCTGTGGTGCAATCAACATCCGCATCTCATCTCTCAACCCGTCTTTAAATCTGACACACTGCTCGTGCTCCGTAGCCACAATACCCCGAGATAGTGACTTAACCGGAGAAACTCTACCTTATATTTTGATACTGTCTTGTTTCCTTGGACCAAATTCAAGAACGCCTTATGCTGTGCATCAATGTAACTAGCCCCGACGTACTTCCTCTAATAAGCTGCCTTAAAAAATCCCAAGTGAGATCATCAGCTGTTGCACCATCTCGGACCGTGAGCCACCACTGATAAGACTCATCCCGTAAAAGAGACACTATCCCCTTCAGCTTTTCCTCAACTATAAAGTCCAAGTCATTTATAATGCGTTCTGTCACCTCTAGCCAATTCTCAGTTGTATTGGGAGCCACTCCAGACACACCCCTGAATACCTCCGCTCCATTAGCCCGGAGTCATTCGGACACAGATTTTCGAGCTTCCGATCCTCCACTTGCTTCAGGTACTCTCTCCAGAACCCCCAGCATTGCCCTTGACATTGTGTCATCCCCTCCTGTCTGATCCTGAAACTCCGCGCCCACAGCTGGCAACAGCGGCACCTCATTCTCTGACCGATGGCCAGACCCTATCGGTTCTGACACGGTCATCCTACCTCTACCACGTCCGCGTGTATTACATCCACGACCTCGAGCGCTCATGACTACCTTTCACTTTTTTAATCTGATTTATGAATTTTATGTGTTAGACTTATTCCACTATTATTACGACAATTTTTTATGAACAGTTTCTTATGGGGATTGTTTTTGTAGGTTCACACAGTCCTACAAATTTCTGTCTCTAAAATAATTCCCTATTACTATTTGTCATATCATAACCACCACAATCTTATAAACAGCAGTTAAGGGGTACTTATCTGTGCGGTCCGATACCGGAGACTCGGTGCCATGCTTTCAAGTTCTGCATTTTTTTCATCAAAATCATTTCGTAACCCATTATTGAAAACATTTTGGACCTCAGGCCCACAGCTGAGCTTTTGAACCAAGCTCTGATACCAAAATTGTAACACCCCAAACTTGGTCAACACACCATGACAGAATCCGGTGTGTCACATGAGAAAAAGATTTCTAGGAAAACAGGTTAAGAATTAAATTTTGAAATAGAAAGGGGGTCATTATTTAAAACCGGTTATTTTCCAACTGATTCAAAAAGACTTTACTGTCTCCTATTGCAAGTAAGCTAATCGTTTCATTTCAAAAGCAGAAACAATTTCAGTTTGATTGTCAACACCGATTCCAATTGAATTTTTAAAGAAAGTGTGTTAACCTATTTATACTACTTGTTGGTTTTTACCCGATGGTAAAGTTTTAGAAAACCCGATAGTTTGAGCAACCTTAGAAAACACTCATTTTAAGGCATGTAGATTTGTTTAATTTATATAAAATCTTCCGTGAAAAGGAGTAAAACAAATCAATAAACCACAAATTAAAGTTAGCGGCCTTATTACAACTTAAAAACCAAATTTAAAGTATGTAAACCACAATAATAGTCTAAAACAAAACCCGAAAAATAATGAGCATGGCCACCTCGAGTCCACCCCACTTCGAATCCGCGATCTTAGAGTTACCTGTAAAATTTAAACATCGGGGTGAGTCATAGAGACTCAGTGTCTCAACCCCATCCCAAAAATAGCAACGCTCGTTCACGATTTCATAAGTCAACATGCAAGTCATGCAATCCCAAAACCTAACCATCCATACTCCAATATCTACCCCGTGTGGTCAAAACCACTAGTGGTCAAAACCACTGGTGACTGTAGTCACAAATAATATCGATGTGTTTAAAACCACTGTCACTGTAGTCACAAATAATATGGTGGGTCCAACCCACCTTGTGGTCAAAACCACTGATGACAATCCCATATCCATATGTGGGGCCAACCCACGGTGATGCTAGACCACAGGGACAAATCACAAAGATAGCAATATGTGGTTAAAACTGCTAGTGGTCAAAACCACTGGTGGTCAAAACCACTGAGACTTAGTCACAGATAACATCGAGAGCGGGCCAACCCACTGTGTGGCCAAAACCACTGGTGACAGTCTAAATCATCCTTCCCCCTCCTCTCATCATACCCATTAATGTACGTACTTTTCATGGCATAAATATCATGCTTAACACTCAGAGATCACATGGCATGGCATATACAGATTTTAACAGGCATTTAACGTTAGCCAAACAGAGTGGACTTACCTAGAGTCCTTGCTTTTTACCCACAAGGGTAACATACCATTTCAACAGTTATTCTGGCATTTAGCAATTTCATGATATAACATATTAACAAATAAAGTGTGCAAGAGTTACAAACCTGATTACTCGTAAAACGACGCTCTCTACATCGGTACTGTCGTTAATCGACACCACTACTACGCTGCTTAGGTTTTCGCCCACACCTAGGTGGCCAATCGCGAGCCGCGGACACTGCCATATTTTTGAACTTAGGGGCTGGGGTCTCAGATCCAACCCCTCCCAATGATTAGTTAGCCTTCGATTCCATAACACATCTTAGTCACTAACTCAGGTTAAAGCAGTGAAACGAAACGTAAGAAACTAAACCCGAAGTTAGAACCCTTACCTAAATCGACAAGAACCCAAGGCTCTAAACGTGATTCACCACCAAAAAATCTCGGAAGTTCCACAAGATGGCGTCAAAACACCCTCTGCATTCAGCCAAGCATCAAACAATCAATGGATCCCTGCTTTCGGCACTTAACGCAATAAAGAATATCAAAATGGTAGAAAACTTACCCCACACTACAAACCCGATTGGAAGAGACAACTGATCAACAATAACGATCCACTTCAAACGGAAGTCCAACAAGCAGGTTGAGTGCTAGAGACTTCGGCTTCTCTTACCATAGCAAATGAAATAGAATGAAAAGAATAGAGAGATGTGAGTGTGCCAAGGAGATTCGGCCAAACCAGAAAATGGAATCAACACCCTTAGTCGACAACCAATAGAGAATAGAACTACCGAGAAAAAGATGAACAACACTTACCTCACTGCAAAAGAACCGAATGAGAGACTCAAATGGAGAAATAAATTTGGATTTAGTAACACATAAAAGAAAGGCTTCAAGTAAGGTGCTTAGAATAATATGAACAATCGGAAAGTGAAAAAAAAAGATGGATGGGAAAAATAGGATAATGTAGTTTCGGCCAACAACAGAATAAAAGTGAAAAAGATGGAAAATGAGAAGTGATATATGAGGTTTTGGTTTTTATGGTTTTGGCAAAAGAATAAATCGCAACTATTGTGTGGTTAGTAAGGTGGATTCGGTTGAGCATTAAAGAAGTAAAAAGAAGAAGAGATGAGGAGAAGTTTAGAAGAAGTTTTAGTTTTGCACCAAAAGAGAAAAGAAGTGGCACAATATGTTCTAAGTAATTCGGTTTTGACCAACAAAAAATAAAGAGAAAAGAAATCCCCTAAGCTAGCCGAAATTCTCAACACCCCTAAGCACATTTGGCCACCCTCCTTAAGCACTCAAAACCAAATCCAACCCCATCCAAATTCAGCTACACATCCCCCACTCCCCTCAAACACTATGCTGCCCCCCTTTGTCTCCTTGAATTTCTCTCTACCACCCTTTCAAATAGATTTGAATGAGTCAACTTCTTAAGATCTCTCCCTCCACACATTCAAATTCGTTGACCCTTTCAACACTCATCCACTAGAGTCCTTCTTGAGTGCAATTCTCCCTTGTCCTGCCGTCAAAAAGAAATACACTAAGAAGATTGCCGCAACTCGAACCAAGGCTCTCCAAGCCACATGAGGCGTCACTCCCTTGCCTCCCAAGTAGCGCCTCCCAACCACTTTACCAAGGCATATCTTGCGACACAATCCTCTACCAAGTACTCTTAACACCTAACGCTAAAAGCTCCCCCTTCTAAAGCCCAAAACACAATTTGCTGCTGAGACACCGGCCTATTCCTAGCTCAAGCCTAGATCCTAAAATAGTCCAACTAACGTACCTAACATACAATACACATGCAACCACACGAAATGCAAAGGCCCCGATTTAAGGATGTTACAGTCGAAGTTTTCAACCTGGATGCAGTAACCATGCTATCAAATCAGGTAGAGATGTTAAATAAAAAGATTGATGGTTTGTGTAGTTCCTCGAAGGTACACGCAGTAATGCTATGTGACTCAAATCTAGGAGGTGTGGCTAATCTTGAGTACCCACCCTACAATCCTAGCATGGAAAGCGAACAAATAAACTATATGGGTAACAATTTTAGATCTCAAAATAACCCTTATAGTAATACTTATAATCCTGGTTGGAGGAACCACCCCAATTTCTCATGGGGTGGTCAAGGAAATTAGAGACAACAACCTCCTCCTAACTTTCAACAACAGCCCTACTTATAGGAAAAGAAGCCGAACCTTGAGGAGATGCTGACAAAATTCATAGCAGTGTTAGAAACTCGTTTCCAAAACTCCGAAACAACACTTAAAAATTATCAAGCATCGATTAAAGCAATCGAGAACCAGTTAGGACAACTAGCTAAGCTGATCTCCAAATGACCACAAGGTAGCTTGCCAAGTAACACTGAGACTAACCCAAAAGAGCAACTTCAAGCCATAACCGCTCAAAATTGTGAAAGGTTAGTAAATTCTAAACCTAAACCAACGCAAAAACCTATGGTAAGTGAAGGTAAGGTTGAGGTAAGCCAAGAAAATCCAAATTCGGTAATTAAAGAATACCAACCTCGAATACCATACCACAATGCGATGAAGAAAGACAATACAGATGAACAATTCGGTAAGTTCCTTAAAATTTTAAAGAAATTACATATTAACTTACCATTTTTCAAGGAAATTTTTAAAAGAGCTTTTAACAAACAATCAAAAGTTAGACGAGGAAGTGCATGTGGAACTAAACGCAGTGTGCTCAGCAATGTTACAAAACAAACTACCACGAAAATTAAAAGACCAGGGAGTTTTACAATTCCATGTTTAATTGGTAGTTTATCTATTGACAATGCTTTAGCTGATTTAGGGGCAAGCATTAATGTCATGCCTTATAAAATGTTTAAATAGCTAGGTCTAGGGAAACCCAAACAAACTAGGATGAGTATTCAATTAGCTGATAAGACTATTAGAATTCCTAGGGGTATAATTGAAGATGTACTAGTTAAAATTGACAATTTTATATTCCCAGTAGACTTTTTTGTTTTAGATATAGATGAGGACAATAGTATCCCCTTAATTTTAGGAAGACCCTTTTTAGCAACTGCCAATGATAAAATTAACGTTGGTATAGGTGAACTCACACTTCGTGAAAGTGACGAATCAATCAATCTTCAAGCTCTCGACTCAGCTAGGACATCGAGTGATAAAGGTGAGAACGTAAATTCTATTAATAATTATTTGGCTCAACTTTCTTTACAAGAAGCGCCACAAAATCACATAACTGAGCCAGATCTTAGACCTCGTACGGTAAAGAAGAAATTTATGAGGATTGAAAGCTTCAGATTGACGAACTAGACGAGTGGAAAGCGCATTTTAAGGAAAAATCAAAGCCACACGAAGTGAAACTAAAGGAACCCCTAGACGAGCTTATAGGAACATTAAATCACTTCAAAATAGGAGATCAGGTACTGTTAGATAAAACAGACCCTCGAATCGCCACTTCAGACCACAAGGCAAATAAAGAGATCCCTTTTAAGGTACTTAATATCTTTCCATACGGGACAGTCTAGGTAAGCAATCCTATATTCAGTACTTTTAAAGTAAACACTACTCAACTCGAATTATATACTGAAAATAAAACTGATAGCATGAGAAAGGATTTTTCACTCCTCAAACCACCATGATTATGCGAGTGAGAGGTAAGTCTAGCTTAAGACTTTAAACGAGAGCTTCTCGTGAGGTAACCCGAGCTTTAACCCCACAAATTAGTTTGTTTTCATGTTTTTAAAATGTAGATTTTTATACCCACACGGCCTTACACACGGGCATGGTCGTGGCCGTGTGGACACCACAAATTGGTACAGGGGCGTGGCGGAGATCGTGCAGAAACACGTCAAAAATTTTTCCCAAGACACGGGCTTCAATTAAACGTCACGATCGTACGAGGCGACTGTGGTCAAAATTGCCTAAAGAACACGGGCTGAGATAAATCCACATGGTCGTGGTCGATATTATCAGCTTTTTCACATATCGCCGCCACCACTACCTCGAGATCACTCCGATAATGAGAAACCTTTGAATCCTTTTATTTTATTTATTTTTATTTCTATTCTTATTTTTTTAGTTCATTTTCCTTTATTATTAAGCTCTTTAAATTTTTAAGTATAATTTGATTTATTTTATCTCTAGCTATTTAACTCTTGAGCAACTATAACAAACGTCCATTAAATAAGAAGTCCCTAAAAACTTTATTGATGACTTCACAGTTTAAAAAGGTTCAAGGTGCCACTCAAGGAACGAACACACCACCGGTGTATTCTCTACCACCTTCACCTATACCTAGTCATCATTAATCATCCTCCAAGGATTTCATCCATAATTCAGGATGTTTCACCTCTCTCCCTCTCTTATGACTTTCTTACTAATCATTATCTATCTTTGTACATTGAGGACAATGTACATCTTAAGTGTGGGGGGTCAACTGTAGTAGTATTTGAAAATCCCTGAATTATGCCTTGTTCTTAAGTAATTTTCTCATATTACTAATTAGAATGAAATTTTATTTTATTTATGATTTTTATTGATATGTTTCAGATTAAGTCATTGATAATTATACAGTGATGATTTAAACTTTAAGATACTAGAGAATCAAGCATGATGAGTCTATTTTCAAAAATTAAAATTTTGTTAGGTTGTCTATCTGAATCCAATTGCTACCTTGAAGTTTAAAATTTACAAGGTTGTCATCAAAAACCCATAATTTTTGTGAGATTTTGAACCTTTTAGAGCATACATTCTTTTCTTGCTCACTTCTTTTTATTATGAGTGTGTCAACATTGATTTGTTATTCTAGAACTTGCTTTGATTATACATGTGAAGACCACATCATTGATTTGATATACAGAGATGATAAAGGCACTTAGGATTTAACCCACTTACTCTACTAAAAGCCTACCCTCACAATTAACCCCAAGTGAACCCCTTTGATCCTAACAAACCTTTTATTGACTCACCCATTAATAATAACCCAAAACCCATCTTGTATTTGTTATCACCATTTATCTTGACTACCCTTCTATCGAGACTTGATTTGATCAGTTACCTAACTATTTTATTTCAGTAGTTGAATTAATCTTATATTATGTACTTATTTTGATTTGGTCTTAAAAAAATCAATCAAAGTATATTCATTATTAGTTCTATAATTAAGTGAGCTTATATGTTTAAATTCCACATCTTGAAGAAGAAGTTTGTATTATTAGTATTACAAGTTTTCAATTGATGTAATTAGTTCCTTTTTCTAGTTAGGTAATTTGTCAATTCAATCTTGATCCTAGCCTTTTAATTTAGCCTTTATCCAGACCTTTAACCTAAACCCCACTACAACCCTTTAAAAACCTTTTGATTTGTGTACCGTCTCATTTTATAGTGGTGGAGATTTGTTTTTCATGCAAGCCTATGGTAATAACTTTTCATGTTTGACTGATAAGGGCTTTATTTTGAACCTTAAACACCTTGAGTGATTTGAGTGAATCTTTAGTGAAGATGTCAATCCTTGTCAGTTTTGAATCAAGGGTAATTATTCAGATGAGGGGAAACGCCTATATTTTCATGCTACAAAAACTATGACTTTGATTGTTTGAATATTTAGGACTCTTTAGTTAAATTATCCATGTATAAATTATCTATGAATTATGATGAAATGTTATCGATAAATATTATGAATTGAGGAAGTTCGTTTTAATTGTGAGTTGAGAATTTTGATTGAGGACAAGCAAAAGCTTAAGTGTGGGGGTATTTAATAAACTATAATATACAAATATTTTAATCCCACATTTAGCATACTTTTGGATGATTTATCCCTTTAATTATGAAAATAGGTGCTCCTAATCCTTTGTTTTCATGTTTTATACTCAGGAGAGCACCAGAGGATGAAAAGAATGAGAAACGGGTCGAAAATGGAAAAAATAGGCCAAAGTATGAAATCCACACGACCGTGCCTCTTTAGCAGGATTGACCACGGCCTATAACTCGATTCACACAGGCGTGGCACACGGGAGTGTCCCTGCCATAGCAAAGAAGAGTTTCATTCGGATTAGGGTACTTAAAGGCAAAGAAAGATATTCCAAAAGCCTGTATAAAGACCCTAGAGGCCAACCTTCAGGGGGTGTTCAGCTAGGCCAAATAGCCAAACCAAAGGGCGAATTATGGGGTTCATATGAAGAAAGCCAATTGATTCATCTAAAGAAGCCAGAATCATACTCAAGACTGAGGATCTCTCCTTCAATTCTTTCAGGGTGTTTTAAGGTTTTCCTTATGTTTTGTTTTATATTTTCTTCTTAGATGTATTCTTTTATAATTATGAACTAAACCCCTCAAATATCTGAGGGGGATGAAACCTAAGATGGATCTTGTTATTGTTTTCTTAGCTGTATGATAAATACTTGATTTGTTCTTAACTATGTGTTCTTAATTCTTGTTTTGATATTTTAAGATAATGATCCAAGCGTTTATGCTCTTAGGAAGAAGAGGAATAGACCCTGTCTAAGAGTAGATCTAGCATAGTTAAGCAGAGTTGATCGCAACCCTAGAGATAGAATGACAAAAATCTACCGGATTAGGGTCAAACCTAATATGGGAGTCCATAAATCGAGTTAATGCAATTCTAGGGGTTTTAATTAGAAAGAGATTTCAATTAATCAACCTAGGGTTAGACATTAGTAGCCTCGAGAGAGGTATTAATATAAATTAGGGAATCCTACGGATCAAGTCAAGTGAATAAATTGTCTGGTTCAGAGTTAGATAACAAGTGAAGTCTAGGGTGATTCTTCATCGGGTATTGTCTTAATCAATTGGTTTTTCCCTTAAGAATTTTGCCCAATTCCTTCCCTGTGTCTTAGCCTCTTTAGCTTAGTAGTTAGTTAATTTTAGATTAGATTACAATTCCCTTAATTCTTAGGCTAGATAATAAAAAGAGAGGTAGTATTAGTACTTTTGGTTCCTTTGGGTTCAATAATCTTGCCTTGCCACTAAACTGTACTACTGTTCGATAGGTGCGCTTGCCTTAATAATTTTCATAGTTAGTTTCTAGGCTCGATCATTCTTTATATATATTTTTAAGACTCTGACACACGATCAACCACATGAAAAGAATTATTCAATGCACGATTTAGAGTTGGCTATTATTGTTTTCACATTGAAAATTTGGCGACATCATTTACACGGTGAAATGTCCCATATCGTTACAGATCACAAGGGCTTGAAGTATATAATGACTCAAAAAGATTTGAATTTGCATCAATAGAGATGGCTCGAGTAGTTGAAAGACTATGAGCTAGTGATTAATTATCATTCGGGGAAAGCAAATGTAGTCGCGGATGCTCAGTGTAAAAAATCTTTATTTACTTTGCGAGTGATGAATATGCAGTTAAACTTGTCTAATGATGGTTCGATTTTGGCTAAATTAAAAGCTAAACTGGTATTTCTTCAACAAATCTGTGAAGCTCAAAAGTTTGACCATGAGTTGTAAGCTAAAAGAGTACAGTGTGAGTCGACTAGTAATTCAGACTATCAGATCAGATCAGATGATTGTTTAATGTTCCGAGATAGAATTTGTCTACCAAAGATTTCGATCTTATTCAGAAAATTCTACACGAAGCACACAGTGGTTATTTGTCTATTCACCCAGGGAGTACTAAAATGTACAATGATTTGAAACAGTTGTATTGGTGGTCAGGTATGAAACGAGACATTTTTGAGTATGTATCGAGATGTTTGGTTTGTCAACAAGTAAATGCCGAACATCAAGTGCCTTCAGGATTACTACAGCCTGTGATGGTACGAGAGTGGAAATGGAATAGAGTTACGATGGATTTTGTATTACGATTGCCCCTGTCTCCAAAAAAGAAAGATGCTATTTGGGTTGTCGTTGATCGACTGACGAAATCGGCACATTTCATTCTGGTACGTACAGATTATTTTCTTGATAAATTGGCTGAGTTGTACATTTCTGAAATCATTAGATTGCACGGGGTGCCAGTTTTGATTATTTTGGATAGAGATTAGAAGTTTACGTCATGATTCTGGAAGAAATTGCAAGAAGCTTTAGGAACGTGGTTACATTTTAGTACCGCTTTTCATCTCCAAACTGACGGTTAGTCTAATAGAGTAATTGAAATTCTCGAGGATATGCTTCGTTGTTGTGTTTTAGAATTTGAAGGCAACTGGGAGAAATATTTACCATTAGTTGAATTCACGTATAATAATAGTTTTCAATCGACCATAAAGATGGCACCGTATGAAGCATTGTATGGTCGCAAATGTCGAAATCTGTTATACTGGACTGAGCTTAGTGAGAAAAACATTGACAGGGTTGATTTGATCAGAGAAAGTGAAAGTAATTCACGACAGTTTGAAAGCAGCTTCAGATCGACAAAAATTGTATGCGAATTTGAAACGTAAAGATATTGAATTTCAAATCGATGACAGAGTATTTTTAAAAGTATCTCCATGGAAGAAAATCCTTTGTTTTGGTCACAAATGAAAATTGAGTCTGCGATTTATCGGGTCATTTGAGATTATTGAAAGAATAGGGCCGGTAGCATATCTACTAGCTTTACCGTCAGAATTAGAAAAGATCTACAATGTATTTCATGTGTCGATGTTACGATGGTATCGATTGGATCCATCGCATATCATTTCTCTAGTAGAGATCAAAATTCAACCTGATATGACATATAACGAAGAGCCGATTAGAATATTAGCTCGAGAGGTTAAAGAATTGAGAAATAAAAGCATAGCTTTAGTGAAGGTTTTGTGGCAACGGCACGGTGTCGAAGAGGCTAAGTAGGAACCCAAGGAAGCTATGAGAAAATAGTACCCTAATCTTTTTTTCCGGTAAGATTTTCAGGGACAAAAATTCTAAAGGGAGAGTTGTGACAGCTCATTTTTAGTCAAATCAGAACAGTGGTTTTAGGACCACAAATCTGAAGTTGAAATAATTATTTTATTATCATTCTAATATTTATAGCATGATAGTTGATAAACAGTAAAAGTAACATATTTTAAGCCCACATTTAGCATACTTTTGGATGATTTAGGCCTTGAATTATGTAATTTGGTGCTCTTAATCTTTTGTTTTCATGTTTTATACTTAGGAGAGCACCGAAAGATGAAAAGAATGAGAAACGGGCCTAAAACGGGCCAAATTGTGTCAAAATAGAAATCGACACTGCCTGGGCCCAAGACCACACGGCCGTGCCTCCTTAATTTACTCTAACATGGCCTGGACCCCGAAACACACGGGCATGTCTCTTTAGCAGACTCAACCACAGCCTGAAGTCGATTCACACGAGCGTGCCATGGGCGTGTCCCTGTTGTGACAAAGAGAAGTTTCACTTGGATTAGGATATTTAGGGGCGAATAAACATATTCTGAAGCCTATATAAACACCCTAAGTATAACCTAAAAGGGGGGAACTCAGGGCTTTAGTCAAGGGCGTCCAGCTAGGCCAAAGAAGGCAGATTTGTGAGATTTACTCAAAAATAGCCAGTTGATTCATCTCAAGAAGCCGGAATTATACTCAAGACGGAGGATCTCTCCTTCAATTCCTTTAGGGGGTTTTAGGGATTTCTTATGTTTTGTTTTATCTTTTCTTTTGAGATGTTTTCTTTTATTGTTATGAGCTAAACCCTCAGATGCTTGAGGAGGATGAAACCTAATATGAATCTTGTTATCATTTGCTGAACTATATGATAAATACTTGACTTGTTCTTAATTATGTGTTCTTAATTCTTGTGTTGATATTTCTGGGATATTAATTCAAGTATGATGTGCTTAGGTGGAGGAGCAAAAGTCCCTGCATAAGAGTAGATCTAGCATAATTAAGCGGAGTTGATCGAACGCCTAGAGATAGGGTGACGAGATTTTATCGGATTAGGGTGAAACCTGATATGGGAATCTATAGATCAAGTTAATACGATTCTAGGGGTTTTAATTAGAAAGAGATTTCAATTAATCAACCTAGGGTTAGACGTTAGTCGCCTCGAGAGAGGGATTAATATATGTTAGGGAATCTTACGGATCAAGTCAAGTGAATAAATCATCTGGTTCAGTGTTAGATAACAAGTGAAGTCTAGGTGGATTCTTCCTTGGGTGCCGTCTTAATCAATTGGTTTTTCCTCAAGTTATTTTCCAAATTTCATTCTTCTTTGTCTTAGAGTCTTTAGTTTAATAGTTAGTTAATTTAGATTAAACAACAAATTCCCTTAATTCTTAGGCTAGATAATAAAAAGAGAGTTAGTATTAGTTCTTTTGGTTCTTTTGGGATTCGACATTCCAGTCTTGCCTAAACTATACTACTATTCGATAGGTGCGCTTGCCTCCATCGTTATCTTAGTTATTCTCCAGTTTCAATCATTCTTTATATAAATTTTAAGACTCAACAAAACAACGATCAAGTTTTTGGCATCTTTTCCGGGGAACTGAAATATTAAGAACGCTTAATTTTATTACTTTAGCCATATTTTATTTTTGCAATTAGATTTTATTTTTGATTTTCTAAATTTTCTTCTTTCACTCCTTTCAGGTACCTCTAGTTTATGCCTAGAAGGAACCCGACAGGACCCCTACTTTACGACAATGATATCGAATGTATCATTCATAGAAATTATAGAGAGATAAGGTGAAGCCTAAACTACATAGAAGGCGAGAAAGAAGGCGAAACTAATCCTACTAAAAGGATGGCTGAGAATAGTCCGCTACCTCTAGAGGCGGCAGAACTTCATGCTCCACGTACTATGTATGATTATGCTAAACCTAGTTTAATAGGAACTAAGTCAAGTATTGTTAGGCCCACTATTGCTGCAAATAATTTTGAACTGAAACCTAACACTAAACAGATGATACAATAGTTTGTTCAGTTTGCCAGTTTGCAGGATGAGGATCCTAACACAAAATTAGCGAATTTTCTAGAATTTTGTGATACCTTCAAAATAAATGGCATTTCTGATGATGTCATCCGTCTTCGGTTATTTCCCTTTTCTTTGAGTAATAAAGCCAAACAGTGGTTGCATTCTCTTCAGGAGGATTAATCACTACATGGGATCAAATGATCGAAAAATTTTATTAAAATATTTTCTGCAGGCCAAAACGGCCAAGTTGAGGAATGATATCTCTTCTTTTGTATAGATGGATTTAGAGACACTTTACAATGCATGGGAGAGATACAAGGATTTGTTGAGAAGGTGTCCACACCATGGACTACCCTTGTGGCTACAGGTGTAGACTTTCTACAACAGTGTGAACCCCTCGATAAGGCAACTAATCGATTCATTGTTGGCAGAACCTTGAATAACAAAACTCCTGAAGCAGCCTACGAGTTTATAGAAGAGATGTCACTGAATAACTATCGGTGGCAAGTTACAAGGACAAGGCCAACCAAAGCAGCCAGAGTTTTCAACCTCGACGTGATAACCGCGCTATCAAATTAGGTAGAGTTGTTACATAAAAAATTGATGGTTTATATGGTTTTTCGTAGGCACATCCAGTTATGCAGTGCGACATAAGTGAAGGAGTGGCGAATCCTGAGTACATACCCTACAGACAGGACATGGAGAGCAAACAAATGAACTATATGGGTAATAATTTCTGATCTAACAATAACCTTTATAGTAATAATTATAATCCAGGTTGGAAAAACCACCCCAATTTCTCATGGGGCGGTCAAAGAAATCAAAGGCAACAACCATCCCAAAAATTCCAACAATAGCCCTACCCACGGGAAAAGAAGCTGAACCTTGAAGAGATGCTGACAAACCTCATAGAAGCCTCAGAAATATGTTCCCAAAATACAGAAACACATTTCCAAAAGATAGAAGCAAAACTTGAGGCACTGACACAGGAATTCAAAGATCAAATCGGGCAACTTGCTAAGCAAATTTCTAAGAGACCACAGGGAAGACTACCGAGCAACATTGAGACTAACCCAATGGAGCAAGTTCAAGCCATAACAGCTCAAGATAGTGAAGGGTTAGTGCACCTAATTCAAAATAAAAGAATGCGGTAGAAGAAGGTAAGGTTGAAGTAAAACCAAAATCGGTAATCAAAGAATACAAACCGCGCATACCATATCCCGAAGCAATAACGAAAGACGACACAGAGGAACAGTTCAGTGAGTTTCTTAAACATTTAAAGAAATTACATATTAACTTACCATTTCTTGAAGCTCTTTCGCAGATGCTAGATTCGAGAAAATTTTTAAAGAAGCTATTAACAAATAAGCGGAAGATAGACGAGAAATCACATGTGGAACTGAACGCAGTATGCTTAACAATGTTGCAAAATAAACTACCACAAAAATTAAAAGATCCATGGAGTTTTACAATTCCATGCTTAATTGGTAGATTAACTATTGATAATGCATTAGCTGATTTAGGGGCAAGCATAAACGTCATGCCTTATAAATTGTTTAAACAACTAGGTCTAGGAAATCCCAAACAAACTAGGATGAGCATTCAATTAGCTGATAAAACTATCAGAGTTCCTAGGGGTATAATTGAAGATGTACTTGTGAAGATTGATAAATTCGTATTCCCAGTAGACTTTGTCATTTTCGACATGGATGAGGACAACACGATACCCCTAATTTTAGGAAGACCATTCTTAGCAACTTCCAAGACTAAAATCGATGTCGATGCAGGTGAACTTATACTCTGTGTAGGTGACGAGATAGTTACTCTTCAAGCCCTCGATTCAGCCAGAACATCGAATAACTAAGGTGAGAAAGTAAATTCTATTGATCACCATTCGGTTAACCCTTTTTTTCAGGAATCACCACAAAAGAACGCAACTGAGTCCTATCCTAAACCCTGTGCCAACAATGAAATAACTCACAAGGAACAAGGGATTCAGATCGATGAACTAGAACAGGAGAAGACGTATCTTAAAGAAGAACTAGGGATACACGAAGCAGAACCGAAGCCACTTCATGAGGCAGACAAGTTCAAAATCGGAGATCATGTACTATTAGACAAAACAGACCCACGAATATCTCCACCTGATCCTAACACAAGCAAGGAAATCCCTTTTAAGGTAATTAATGTCTTCCCATACGGAACAGTCAAGGTAAGTAATTTCATGTTTGGCACTTTGAAAATAAATTCTACTCGTCTTAAACTCTATCATGACAATGGAATTGCTAACACGAGGAAGGATTTTCAACTCTTCAAACCGCCATGAATATACAAAGGAGAGGAAAGTCTAGCTTAAGACTATAAACGAGCACTTCTCAAGAGGCAACTCGAGTTCTAACCCCATTAACTTCTACATTTTTCATTTTATTTTTATCTTATTTATTTTATTTCATTCTTTCTTTATAACACATAACTATAAACTAACCAAAAGTACAGAATTTCAAGCCACACGACCGTGGTCGTGGCCGTGTGAATGTATCGAATCTCCGTCGACATAGTAGAGATGGTACAAATCAGAACGAATCAATTTTCTAGTCACGGACTCAAGCACCATGCCACGACCATCCGATGCGGTCGTGGCCAACATTGTGAGTTCATACACGGGCGTGGCAAATTAAATATGGGCGTGCGAGGCAACCGTGGTCGATACTAAATTACTAAGTACGAGCGTGGCAAATCAAATACAGGAGTGGGAGAAACGATACGACCCATAACACGGGTGTGCGAGGCAGCTGTGTGACTCAACACGCTCATGGTACACGGCCATGGGGAGGCATTAGAGTTGAAATCTATTTAAACCACCACCCCCTCCTCCCCTCTCCACATACTCCCAAACCTCTCTTTCTACACCTCTCTGGTTCTCCCTTAAATTTCCTTTCACGTTCATCTTTCAAAACCTTTGACCACCACTTCTATGCTGAAGAAGTGGAAGGATCAAAGCACAGTCTCCCCGCAAGAGATTGACCTACATAAGTTCATGCCGGTCGCTTCATTCAATCTACAAGCCAAGGACTTTGAGACCTTTTCAGTCTTATTTTTCTCTTCTCTACTCTTTTATTTTCCTTCTCTTTGACTTTCTTATGCTTAATTCATTTTATTTTCTTTTAGTTTCTTGGTTTTAAGTTCTTAAGGCTGCTAGGGAATCATGCACCACGGCCTTAGAAATCACACCCACGTCACAAACCATCTTACTATAAGGACTTTTCAGTCCATTTACCTTTTCTTATAAGTTTATTTTACTTTTTATTTTCCTTCACTTTAGCTTGCTTTTCTTTAAATATTTATTTAGTATATTTTGAATCTTTATTATTAATTCCTAGCTAATTCTTCATGAGCTCCCCAATTTCTTCATCTAGCGCAAAGCTCATTAGTAACCACCACACCAAAAGATGACACCTCCAACTTAAGGAATCAATCCAACAATTCAGGAAGTTTCACTTATCCCTATATCTTTTGATTTTCTTATTATATACTATTATCTTTCTTTGTACATTGAGGACAATGTACATCTTAAGTGTGGGGGGTGAAAGTTTATGCCTAACTTTTTGCATGATTCTCAAATCCCTGAGTGATATATTGTCTTAAGTAATTTTCTCATATTACTAATTAGGATAAAATTTCCCTGATTTATGATTTTTATTGATATGTATTAGATTAAGTCATAGTTAATTGTACATTGATGATTTAAACTTTAAGATTCTAGAGAATCAAGCATGATAAGTCTATTTTTCAAGAATCAAAAAAAAAAATTCTAGGTTGTTGAACTAAATTTGAATATTACCTTGAAGTTTGATATTTACAGGGATTGATATCAAAAACCCATAATTTTTGTGAGATCTTGAGCCTTATAGAGCATATATTCCTTTTCATGCTCACTTTATTGATTATGAGTGTGTCAACACTAAATTGTTATTCTAGAACTTGCCGCGATATACATGTCAAGACCACATTTTTGATTTGATATACTGAGATGAGAAAGGCACCTAGGTTTTAACCCACTCACTCCACTAAAAGCCTGCCTTCATAATTAACCCCTAGTGAACCCCTTTGATCCTAACAACCCTTTTTATTGATTCACCCACTAAAATTAACCCAAAACCCCGCTCATATTTGTTATCACCATTCTTTTCGACTACCTTTTTGTCGAGATGATTTGAGCAGTTGCCTAACTATGTTCTTTATTTCCATTGTTAAAGTTCTTTCTTATTAAATTTTTGACTTGTTTTTTAAAAAAAAAACACAAAGTATATTCATTATTAGTTCTATGTTCTAAGAGCTTATACGTTAAACATCTTGAAGAAAAAGCTCGTATTATTAGTATTTTAAATTTTCATGTGATATAATTATTCAGGTTATTAGTTCATTTCTCTAGTCAGGTAATTTGTCAATTCAATCTCGATTCTAACCCTTCTAACTTAGCCTTTAGCCACACCATTAACCCAAGCTCTGTTACAACCCCGTTAAAGACCTTTTGATTTGTGTATCATCTCATATTACAGTGGTGGAGATTTGATTTTCAAGCAAGCCTATGGGATTAACTTTTTATGTTCGGCTTATAGGTGTTTATTCTTGAACCTTAAACACTTCGACTGCTTTGAGTGAATCTTTAGCAAGGATGTCAATCATTGTCAGTTTTAAATCAAAGGTAATTATTTAGATAAGGGGAGACACCTATGTTTTCGTGCTACAAATATTTAACTTAGAATTGGTTGAATCTTTAGGAGTCTTTGAGTTAAATTATCTATGTATGAATTGTCTATGAATTATGATGAGACATTATTGTGAGGATTATGAATCGTAGAAAGTTTGTTTTAATTGTAAGTAGAGAATTTTGCTTGAGGACAAGCAAAAGCTTAAGTGTAGGGGTATTTGATAAACCATAAAAGTAACATATTTTAGGCCTACATTTAGCATACTTTTGGATGATTTAAGCCTTAAATTATGTAATTTGGTGCTCTTAATCCTTTGTTTTCATATTTTATACTCAGGAGAGCACCGAGGATGAAAAGAACGAGAAACAGGCCTAAAATAGACCAAATTAGGTCAAAATAGAAATCGACACGGCCTGGGCCCAGGACCACACGGCCGTGCCTCTCTAATTTACTCTAACACGGCATAAACCCAGAAACACATGGGCGTGTCTCTTCAGCAGACTCGACCACGGCCTGAAATCGATTCACACGGTGTGTGCCATGAGCGTGTCCCTGTCGTGACGAAGAGAAGTTTCACTTGGATTAGGATATTTAGGGGTGAAGAAACATATTCCGAAGCCTATATAAAAACCCTAAGTATAACCTAAAAGGGGGGAACCCAGGGCTTTAGTTAGGAGGCGTCCATCTAGGCCAAAGAGAGCAGATTTGTGCAGATTTACTCGAAGATAGCCAGTTGATTCATCTTAAGAAGCTGAAATTATACTCAAGATGGAGGATCTCTCTTCAATTCCTTCAGGGGGTTTTAGGGATTTCTTATGTTTTGTTTTATCTTTTCGTTTGAGATGTTTTCTTTTATTGTTATGAGCTAAACCCTCAGATACCTGAGGGGGATGAAACCTAAGATGAATCTTGTTATCGTTTGTTGAACTATATGATAAATATTTGACTTGTTCTTAATTATGTGTTCTTAATTCTTATGTTGATATTTCCGGGATATTAATTCAAGTATGATGTGCTTCGGTGGAGGAGCAAAAGTCCCTGCATAAGAGTAGATCTAGCATAATTAAGCGGAGTTTATGCGCGCCTAGAGATAGGGTGACAAGATTTTGCCAGATTAGGGTGAAACCTAATATGGGAATCCATAGATCGAGTTAATACGATTCTAGGGGTTTTAATTAGAAAGAGATTTCAATTAATCAACCTAAGGTTAGACGTTAGTCGCCTCGAGAGAGTGATTAATATATGTTAGGGAATCTTATGGATCAAGTCAAGTGAATAAATTGTCTGGTTCAGTGTTAGATAACAAGTGAAGTCTAGGTGGATTCTTCCTTGGCTATCGTCTTAATCAATTGGTTTTTCCTCAAGTTATTTTCCAAATATCATTCTTCTTTGTCTTAGAGTCTTTAGTTTAGTAGTTAGTTAATTTATATTAAACAACAAATTCCCTTAATTCTTAGGCTAGATAATAAAAAGAATTAGTATTAGTAATTTTGGTTCCTTTGGGATTCGACATTCCGGTCTTACCTAAACTATACTAATGTTCGATAAGTGCGCTTGCCTCCATCGTTGTCTTAGTTAGTTTCCAGGTTCGATCATTCTTTATATAAATTTTAAGACTCGATAAAACAACGATCAATAGTATGGTTGTGTGGAAGTTTCGTTAAGAAATTTTATCATTTGAGTGTTTAATTTGATAAAAAGGACTAAATCACGTAAAGTGTAAAACTTGTGTTCTATTAGCTATGTAACATCCTGAATTAATAAGCCAATGCATTTAATGTGTGGTTATGTTTAATGAGAGTGTTAGGGGTCCAAAATGGGCTCAGGAATTGGGCCGAGGCCTTAATTGAATTCTCTGATTAGACACTCTAGTGGAAAGCCGGATAAGATAGGGCTTAAAAGATGTTATCTGTGTTTTAAATACAAAGTGGGCTTGTGGCCAAGTGGCAAAGTAGCGCCACTTAGAGAGCAAGGAGGTGGCGTCAACTGAGGAGGCTCACATTCAAGTTACATAAAGCTCATTTCTTTTAATTAACATTAGCTAAAGTTCAGCAATTAATTAGGTAAAGTTGGACAGAAACAAGGCTTAAATATAGGAGGATTTATTTGAGTGGAGAGTAAAGATAATATGGTAGATAAAGGGAGGGAATTTAGGATCTGATCTGCTGGTCACAGTAGGGGCCGAATTTCCAACTCTAGGGGAAGGAGGAAATCGGTTTTGATGAGGCTAAAGAGGTGCCAAAATTTCCCTTGTTTACTAATTAGTTTTAGTTTTCAAAAGAGGACAATTCTGGCTTTTGGTTAGTGTGTGTGTCGAAAATTGGATTAGAAAATAGGGCACTTCTTAATTTTGGCATTTATTCTCATTCTCTTCTCTTAATTGTTTCTTTTCTCAAAAAGTCGAAAACTCTTAAAAGTTTCATCTTCTTCTTCTCTTCTGCTAAATTTGAAACCTCATAGCCTTTCTCTACACTTTTTTCTGATTTCTTTTATAAGTTGAAACCCTAAGTATTCCTTCTCTTTACTCTCTTCTGCTATAGCCGAATGCCCTAATATCCATTCATTCTTTTTCTTCCTATCGATTTGTTCATTAAAAGCCGAAACCTTCTTGTCGATTTCTTTATTAAAAGTCGAAACCTTCCCACCTATTTGTTCATTAAAAGTCGAATCTCCCATATTGAGGTAAGTGTCGACTCTTGTTATTCCTTAAGATCTCTTTCAATTTTTAGGGGCCAAGGCCAAATGGCCACTTTGTTTGTTAAGGCTGTCGATAGGGCTAATATTCCCTATCTTTTTGCGCTTTGGGCGGCCTTCTGGGATTTGTAGGAGACCTGATCGTTTTGGTTCTTAAGCCAAGAACCGTTAACTTTCGAACCATATCTCTTCTTTTAGGATTTTTAGGTAAGGGATCTCTACTCTATGAATATACATTCGTGTTAGTATTCGATACAATGTTTTAATCCAGTTTGTTGACTAAGATCTGTTCCATGGATACAAATGCTAGTCAAATGAAAGAGGGAATTGGTTCCGTAAATCCAACCCCTAGATTTAAGAAGCGAGCGGTGTCAGCAGTTCGGGATTGGCCACCGAGTTGTGGACTAAATTTAGAACAAAATCTTAGACTGTTAGCTGTCGTAGCGGCTACTGCTAGTGTCGACACAAAAAGTACTGTCCTGTCAGTAATGAGGTGTGTAGATCTCTATCGCACTAGTTAATCTATATTATATGGGCTAAAAGCTGGATAAAGAGGCTATATGAATAGTCGTAATACCCAAAAAGGGTAGACAAGGGATGCCAAGTACGTAATCATAGAAACTTCTATATGTGTATTGAAGTATGTGAAAGTATGTGATCTATTTAGTAATTTTAATGTTCTGATTCTTGCATTTAAGTGTGCATGGGATGGGATTGATATGACGAAGGGAGTAGGTCGCGAGGCGATCGGTGGCTTTGCCACATAGGTCACATAGTGATCGGTCTTTATGACAGGCAGCGCAGCTGTCGATATATTATTAAGGTCACATAGCGATCGGTGGCTTTGCCACATAGGTCACATAGTGATCGATATGGTGTGGAGCAGATGGAGGGTTGATTGTAGAAATCTCCACGGTGTGACGGTTGGTACGGGGGTGTGTAGAGGATGGACTCTTAGGTTTGGGATGGGCCATGTTGCATGAAAATATATTCTGTTGCCATTGTTATGGCCTAAGGCCCATAATGTGTTTGTGGGCCCAAGGCTTTTATGTGTTTTGGGATTTACACATTGAGTCTTGGTGAATCACCCTTTTATTTTTCCCAACTTTTCAGATGAGCAGTAATTCGTGGACATGGGAGCCAAGTCGGACTCGAGGGGCCATCAAGACTATTATTTCCATAAATTCTTTTCGGTTATCTTTTAAGTTTTAATTTTGGGATATTTCTTTTGTAGTAAGGCCTCCATAACTTAGGTTATTTTTCTTTATTATTATGTCACATTTTTATAAACTTATGTTTTCAAAACTTAAATTATAAAGCGAAAGGAAAATGGGCTTTCCAAACACATTCACGCAAATCTTAAAGTTTCATTCAAGAATTACTCAATTAATGATTAATCGGTTATAATAAACTAAGATTTTCAAAACCCTTCAAGGCAAAGTTTGCAACGTTCAACCCGTAGCATACCAGATTCGATCATGACGTATGGGCCGAGTTTGGGGTGTTACATTTTTATATCGAGCCAGTTCAAAACTTCAATGTGAAATGGGTCCAGTAGTGATTTGTAAAATTGATGTAAGTTTGAGAAAAGTTCGGTTGAGATATGGCCTTCGAGTCTACCGGCAACCGATCCACGCAGGAAAGTATTAAGGGGCTCTATAGGGATGTAGACTAGTATGATTAAAGCTTGATGGACTCTAGGCTTAGGTTAAACAATTCTTTAAATTCCATAAGAATTAATTTTTAATTAAACATGCCTGTGAACAAGTCACAGGGTTAGGGTGTGGTAACAGGCATACGCATGTCTAGGATTGGATCTAGGGAGCGCTTGGTATTTAAGTAGCCCTAGCGGCTCACCTCCTCTTCACTAGAATCCTACCTGGTGCGTAGTGACTGTTCACCTTAGCCACGAGAACTTGTTGATGGGCCAAAATTTATAACTAAAACCCGAAAGGGACCAGCCATCTTATTTTGCAAAATTTCTAAAATACTCCTAGTTATGTAAAATTTCTAAAATAACCTTGATTTGTGAAAAATTTTTCAAGATACCCTTGGTTTGCTAAATTATCGAGATACCCTTAGTTTGTAAAAATTATCAAAATACCCTGAGTTGCAAAATTACCAAAATACCCCTATTTTGTAAAATCACCAAGATACCTTATTTTGGAAAATTATGAAAATACCCATGTAGAATAAAATTACAAAAATACCCCTGGGTAGTGAAATGACGAAAATACCCTTAGGTGATGAATGTGAGTTCATGGATGCTACTTGTATGTTGATGTGTGATGGTTGAATGTATGTGGTTCCTAGAACTAGGAGATACAGACTTGAGGCTGAGTTTGAATTCGAAGAACTACTAATTAAACTACTTTCCATAAGATTGTTTGTGGTTAATCGGTAAAAGAAGATAATAATTCATAAAAAATTCCTATTCAGATAAACGCGAATCGGTAGAATGAGCACTAGAGGACGTGGTGTGCGTGGCCGAGGTAGAGGCAGGATTCTGTGTCAAAACTCGTAGGGTCTGGTCACGAGTTAGGGTATGAAGTACCAGTGCCACCAGCATGGAGGCAGAATTTCAGGATCAGACGGCCAGAGATGATGCAGTATCTTAGGTGATATTGAGGGTTTTAGAGAGGGTAGCTGGGGAAGGCACGGGCATAAGAGCCCAAAAATCTATGTCGGAGCGACTTAGAGCCAATAGGGCAGAAGTGTTTAAGGGAATTTTCGGTGTAGCACCTAGTACAGTTGAGTATTGGTTGGAGGCAGTTGAGCGCATAATGGATGATCTGGATTTCACGGGAGAAGAGAAGCTGAAAGGAGTAGTGTCCCTTCTTCGGGACAAAGCGTATCAATGGTGGCTTACGGTTAATGATGGTACCATGGCTGACCGTATCACCTGGGATTACTTCAAAGTGGTGTTCTAAAGCAAGTACATTGGAACAAGCTATGTGGATGCGTAGCGTAGAGCATTCCTGAATTTAATTCAGGGAAGTAGGTCGGTGGCGGTATATGAAGCAGAATTCTTATGATTGAGCCATTATGCTCGAGGGATGGTGGCCACAGAACATGAACGGTGTGTTCGATTTGAAGATAGCCTGAAGGATGATCTACGTGTTTTGGTAGCTCCACAGCGGGAGAGGGAATTTGCTGTGCTTGTGGAGAAAGCTAAGATAGCTGAGGAGGTGAGACGGACGGAAAAACTGAACCGGGATAGAGATAAGGGTGGAGGTAAGAGAAATTTTGGATTATTAGGGACAACTAGGAGTACTCAGAAAAGACCTAGGTCAGATGGACCGAGACAGGCTGAAAGACTTGCTGCTGCTAGCCAAACACGGAAGTGTGCTCGATGTCATAAATTCTATGTAGGTGAGTGTTGGGCAGGCAGTGGGAAGTGCTTTAGGTGTGGATCTTTGGATCATTAGATTAGAGACTGTCCACAGCCACGAAGCGATGTAGGACCCACAGAGTAGAAAAGTGCTCAGCCGGGCAGAGGAGGTCAGCAGTCGCAGAGGGGTCGTGGTTCAGCTAGAGGTGGTAACAATTTTGGTCAGGGCCGTGGAGCACCAGGCCGTGGGGCAGGAAACACTGAGGCAAGACAGTCGGGGTTAGCCTATGCTGCTAGACGTCGAGAGGAGGCCGACACACCGGATGTTATAACCGGCTTACACTGCATTGATTGACATTGGGTCGACACATTCATATGTTGCTAGTAGTGTGTCTGGAACTTTAAGTTTAGATTTCGAGATTACCTCTAGGGCGATGACTGTAATTAGCCCATTAGGACAATCTGTGGTAATAGATAAACTTTATCGGGAGGTACCCTTAGAAGTTTAGGGAATAGTTTTCCTGACTGATCTGATGGAATTACCGTTCAGGGAGTTCGACTTAATATTAGGCATAGACTGGTTGGTGAAGTACCAAGCTAATTTAGATTGTGCAGCCAAGCTTATGGTGTTAAGAACCCCCGAGGGTAGTGAAGTGTTAGTGATAGGAGAAAAGGGGAACTGTTTGTCAAATGTGGTGACTGCCCTAAGAGAAGAAAAGATGGTGAGAAAAGGATGCGAGGTAGTATTAATGTTTGTTTGAGCTCTGGAAGCCAATGACCTAACTATTGGGGACGTTAGGATAGTGAAGGAGTTTCCTGATGTTTTTCAAGAAAAGCTTCCAGGATTACCCCCGGATCGTGAAGTGGAGTTTGGAATTGATCTTCTTCCGGGAACTGCACCAGTATCTATTGCTTCGTATAGAATGGTACCGAAAGAGTTGGTGGAATTGAAAGCGCAGATTCAAGAGTTGCTAGATAAAGGATTTATTCGACCAAGTGTGTCACCTTGGGGAGCGCCGATGTTATTTGTTAAGAAGAAGGATGGATCAATGCGTATATGCATTGACTACCGTTAGCTGAACAAGTTGACTATCAAAACAAGTATTTGTTGCCAAGGATTGATGACTTGTTCGATCAATTGAAAGGGGCGTCAGTGTTCTCAAAGATAGATCTAAGGTCAGGATACCATCAGCTTAAGGTCAAGGAGGCAGACATTCATAAGACGGCATTTAGGACTCGCTACGGTCACTACAAATTCATGGTGATGCCATTTGGATTGACCAATGTGCCAGCAGCATTTATGGATATGATGAACTGAGTGTTTCAACCCTACTTGGATCAGTTTGTCGTGGTATTTATAGATGATATCCTTGTTTACTCAAGATCAGAAGAGGAGCATGATTCACATCTGCAAGTGGTTTTACAGATTCTGGGGGAGAAGCAGTTGTATGCCAAATTCAGTAAGTACGAATTTTGGCTAAGTGAAGTTACATTTTTAGGCCACATTGTGTCGGCAGAGGGGAATAGGATTGACCCTCAAAAAATTGAAGCGGTGTTGGATTGGAAGCTACCTAGATCTGTGGCAAAAATTTAGAGTTTTCTTAGTCTAGCTAGATATTATAGAAGGTTTGTTGAAGGATTCTTTTCAATTGTGGCCCCATTGAATAAGTTATTACGGAAAGGATTTTCGTTTATTTGATCTAGAAAGTAGCAAGAGAGTTTCAAGAAGTTGAAAAGAATTTTGACAGAGGCTCTAGTATTGATTCAACCGGAGGCTGGGAAGGAATTCGTGTTTACTGTGATGCATCACACATGGGACTAGGATGCATGTTGATGCAAGATGGAAAGGTTGTTGCGTATGCATCTCGGCAGTTAAGACCGCACGAAGCAAATTATCCCACCCATGATTTGGAGTTGGCGGCGGTGGTTTTTGCTTTAAAGATTTGGAGACATTATCTGTAAAGGGAGAAATCTATTATTTATACAGATCATAAAAGCCTAAAATACCTTTTGACCCAGAAGGAGTTGAATTTAAGGTAGAAGAGGTGGATCAAGTTGTTAAAGGATTATGATTGCTCGATCGAGTACCATCCGGGTAAAGCTAATGTGGTGGCGGATGCCTTAAGTCGTAAAGTAATCTCTGACTTGAGGGCAATTTTTGCTCACCTTAGTTTGTACAATGATGGAAGGTTATTGGCTGAACTTCAAGTGAAACCCTCTTAGGTCAGTCAGATTAAGGAGAAGCAGCAGACCGATGAGTTGCTAAAAGAGAAGTTTCATGTAGGATCAAGTGATGGATCGACGGACTTCAGTATGAATGAGGAAGGGCTGTTATGTTTTCAAGGGAGAGTTTGCATGCCAAAAGATCCGAAATTGAGTCATAGGATTTTGCAAGAAGCGCATGGAAGTTCATACGCTATGCACCCCGGAGGGAGTAAGATGTATCGGGATTTGCGGGATCAGTTCTGGTGGACGGGCTTGAAGCGTGAGGTAACTAAATTGGTGAGTAAGTGTTTAACCATCGTCGGTAAAGCGAGCATCGCTTACCATCGTGGTTGTTACTGACCAAAGAAGATTCCATAATAGAAGTGGGAAAGGATAACAATGGACTGTGTTAGTGGGCTACCCCTCACGCCTACTAAGAAAGATTCAGTCTGGGTGATTATTGATCGCTAAAGAAGTCTGCTCATTTCATACTAGTACGGGTCGATTACTCTTTACAGAAATTGGCTAAGCTATACATAGCTGAGGTGGTGAGGTTGCATGGAGTACCAGTATCGATCATAACGGACAGGGACCCAAGGTTCACGTCGCGATTTTGGAAGGCGTTGCACCAAGCGTTGGGTACAAAGTTGGATTTCAGTATAGCGTTTCATCCTCAGACAGATGGATAGTTTGAGCGGGTAATTCAGATCTTGGAGGACATGTTAAGGGGTTGTGTCATTGATTTCAAAGGTAGTTGGGAGGAGTTTTTACCATTAGCAAAATTTTCTTACAACAACAGCTACCAGTCTAGTATTCAAATGGCGCCTTATGAAGCATTGTACGGGTGGAAGTGCCGTACTCCTACCTGTTGGACGGAGTTGAGGGAGTGTCAATTTTGCGGCCAAAAATGGTTACCGAGACAGAAAAGAAGGTTGAGTTAATTTGGGCTCGACTAAAGGAAGCCTCGGATAGACAAAAGTCCTATACTGATTTGAAGCGTAAGGACATGGAGTTTGCAGTGGGTGATAAGGTGTTCTTAAAGGTGTCGCTATGGAAGAAAATGCTGAGGTTTGGACGGAAGGGTAAATTAAGTCCCAGGTTTATCGGACCTTATCAGGTGTTGAAGCGAGTAGGGCCAGTAGCCTATCAGCTAGAGCTACCTTCATAGTTAAGCCAGATCCACAATGTGTTTCATGTCTTTATGCTGAGACGATATCGTTCAGATCTGTCTCATGTGGTGCCTGTGGAAGAAATCGAGGTGAGACCTGACCTATCCTTTGAAGAGGAACTAGTGGAAATCTTGGATCGAGATGTCAAAGTGTTGCGAAAGAAGACGGTTTCGTTGGTTAAGGTTCTATGGTGAAATCACATTTTTGAGGAGGCTACTTGGGAACCAGAGGAGGCGATGTGGCAGCAGTACTCGCATCTATTCTAATCAGGTAATTTTGAAGACGAAATTTCTTTAAGGGGGTAGAACTGTAACATCTTAAATTAATGGGCCAATGCGTTTAATGTGTGGTTATGTTTAATGAGAGTGTTAGGGGTCCAGAATGGGCTCAGGAATTAGGCCGAGACCTTAATTGAATTCTCTAATTAGACATTCTAGTGTAAAGCTTGATAAGATAGGGCTTAAAAGATGTTATCTATGTTTTAAATACAAAGTGGGCTTGTGGCCCAGTGGCAAAGTAGCGCCACTTAGAGAGCAAGGAGGTGGCGTCAACTGAGGAGGCCCATATTCAAGTTACATGAAGCCCAATTCTTTTAATTAAAGTTAGCTAAAGTTTGATAATTAATTAGGTAGTGTTGGACGGCAACAAGGCTTAAATATAGGAGGATTTATTTGAGTGGATAATAAAGATAATATGGCAGATAAAGGGAGGGAATTTAGGATCTGATCTGCTGGTCACAGTAGTGGCCGAATTTCCAACTCTAGGGGAAGGAGGAAATCGGTTTTGATGAGGCTAAAGAGGTGCCAAAATTTCCCTTGTTTATTAATTAATTTTAGTTTTCAAAAGAAGGCAATTCTGGCTTTTGGTTAGTGTGTGTGCCGAAATTGGATTAGAAAATAGGGCACTTCTTAATTTCAGCATTTATTCTCATTCTCTTCTCTTAGTTGTTTCTTTTCTCAAAAAGCCGAAAACTCCTAAAAGTTTCATCTTCTTCTTCTCTTATGCTAAAGCCGAAACCTTATAGCCTTTCTTTACACTTTTTCCCAATTTTTTCCATAAGCTGAAACCCTAAGTATTCCTTCTCCTTACTCTCTTCTGCTATAGCCGAATGCCCTAGTATCCATTCATTCTTTTTCTTCCTACCGATTTCTTCATTAAAAGCCAAAACCTTCCTGTCGATTTCTTCATTAAAAGTTGAAACCTTTCTGCTGATTTCTTTATTAAAAGTCGAATATCCCATATTGAGGTAAGTGCCGACTCTTACTATTCCTTAAGATCTCTTTCGGGTTTTAGGGGCCAAGGCTGAATGGCCACTTGGTTTGTTAAGGCTGTCGATAGGGCTAATATTCCCTATCTTTTTAGCGTTTTAGGCAGCCTTCCGGGATTTGTAGGAGACCTGATCATTTTGGTTCTTAAGCCAGGAACCGTTAATTCTTTCGGGATTTTAGGTAAGGGATCTCTACTCTATGAATATACATTCGTGTTAGTATTCGATGCAATGTTTTAATCCAGTTTGTTGACTAAGATCTATTCCATGGATACAAATGCTAGTCAAACGAAAGAGGGAATTGGATCCATAAATCCAACCCCTAGATTTAAGAAACGAGCGGTGCCAGCAGATCAGGATTGGCCACCGAGTTGTGGGCCGAATTCAGAACAAAATCTTAGACTGGTAGCAGTCGTAGCGGCAACTGATAGTGTCGACATAGAAAGTACTGTCCTATCGGTAATCAGGTGTGTAGATCTCTATCACACTAGTTAATCTGTATTATATGTATGTTATAGGCTAAAAGCCGGATAAAGAGGATGTATGAACAGTCGTAATACCCAAAAAGGGTAGGCAAGGGATGCCAGGCACGTAATCATAGAAACTTCTCTATGAGTATCGAAGTATGTGAAAGTATGTGATATGTTTAGTAAGTTTAATGTTCTGATTCTTGCATTTATGTATGCATGGGATGGGATTGATATGACGAAGGAGAGTAGGTCGCGAGGTGATCGGTGGCTTTGCCACATAGGTCACATAGTGATCGGCTTTTATAATGACAAAAGTAATTTTGTCGATATATTATTAAGGTCGAATAGAGATCGGTGGATTTGCCATATAGGCCACATAGTGATCGATATGGTGTGTAGCGGATGGAGGGTTGATTGTAGAAATCCCCACAGTGTGATGGTTGGTACGGGGGTGTGTAGAGGATGGACTCTTAGGTTTGGGATGGGCCATGTTGCATGAAAATATATTATGTTGCCATTGTTATGGCCCAAGGCCCATAATGTGTTTGTGGGCCCAAGGCTTTTATGTGTTTTTGGGATTTACACACTGAGTCTTGGTGAATCACCCTTTTATTTTTTTCAACTTTTCAGATGAGCAGTAGATCGTGGACATGGGAGCCGAGTCGGGCTCGAGGGGCCATCAAGACTATTATTTCTATAAACTCTTTTTGGTTATCTTTTAAGTTTTAATTTTGGGATATTTCTTTTGTAATAAGGCCTCCTTAACTTAGGTTATTTTTCTTTATTATTATGTCCCATTTTTATAAACTTATGTTTTCAAAACTTAAATTATAAAGTGAGAGGAAAATGGGCTTTCCAAACACATTCACGCAAATCTTAAAGTTTCATTCAAGAATTACTCAATTAATGATTAATCGATTATAATAAACTAAGATTTTCAAAACCCTTCAAGGCAAAGTTTGCAACGTTCAACCCATAGCATACCAGATCCGGTCATGACGTATGGGCTGAGTTTGGGGTGTTACAAGCTGAAGGTATCTAATAGCTATGGAATATTAAAGTAAACGTCCTTAAGTGGTAATTAGCCCAATTATAAAGTGAGTGGACATTCTTAGACATTATTTATGTGATTTTTAATGTTTAATTTAAAGGTTAAATAGATAAATTAATAAATTAACTTAATTAAAATGAAGCCAAGGAATGAACTAGGGTTTGGCTACTTTAAAGTTTGAATTGGTGAGTGATTTTTGTTCAGTTTTTCATGAATTCTATGTTTTTGAGATCTTTGCAGCTTAGTCTAGCTAGCCTAGGGACAATTTTGCAAAACTGTTAAAGGTTAGGGTTTTTCCATTGATGAATCTATATGTGTTTTGATGTTTAATGGTAGAAAATGCTTGCTTGTTGTTAGATAAACAACATTTGTTAAGTAATTTTTAGTAAAATGTCCATTTAGGGATTAAATTGTGAAATGTGTACATTTGTTGTTAAATTGTGAAATAAATGAAAAGTATGGACTGCTAGGGACCTAATTGAAATTTGGCTAGCATGGGTTTTGGTTGAATTGCATGATTTTGTAATTTTATGAAATATGGACTAAATTCTAAAAATGTTGAAATGTTAGGGGAAAAAATGTAAAATTTCCTTAATGTATGCTTTGGACTAAATTGAATAGAGAGATCATTAAATAAGTTAATTTTTATTACATTTAGATCAAAATAAGTAAAATACAAATTTAGATCGGGGAAATAACAAAGTTTTGGACTAATCTACTTATTATGCCATTTTTGTATTCGAGGTAAGTTCGTACGTAATAAACATTATTATACTTGTGTTTTAAATTCTTTGATATTGCATGAATTGTGAATACGACACTACAAGTATATTTGACAACAATTTGGCAAGTGAGAAATCCCGGTTGAACCTTAGGGATAGGTTAGGATGCGAATGACATGTCGTTAGGGGTTATGTAATTTGGGTGCTGGTCTGTACGTCCTATTGGTGGTTGAGTCATCCGGCATGTGTTGCGGATAATCTTCAGCTTGTGTGAGTAGCACTGTAGCTTTTTCATGACTGTCAGCTTGTGTGAGCAGACCTGTTGATAGCTTGAGAGTGAGAATTATATACGATACGAGATTGAGATAGCTTCAGCTATATATGTGGCACTTAGGGTGAAAGATTCCTGAGTATACGGTAGTATTCTGAATGGTTCAACGGTATATATGTCAAGTATGTGGTTGAGTATAAGTTTGATACAAGATGGTACAGGTATGTACACGAACTGTATGAGTTTTGAATCGAAGAAAACTGTGAATTTTACATCAAATCTTATGATTGAATATGTGAAAGGTTTGTTAGCTAATATAAGTTATGTTGATATATTCAATTGGTTGAATTGTATATTTATGGTTAATTGAGTTTTATTATACAAACTTACTAAGCTTTATAGCTTACTTTGTTTAATTTTCTGTGTTTTATAGTGAAATCAAAGCTAGCTCGAATTCGGGATTGTCAGAGACTTCATCACACTATCCAACTATCACTTTGGTACTTTTGAACTTAAGTATTTTGAGTATATGGCATGTATAGGATTTTTAACACCCCAAACCCGGCCTAGTCGTTATGACCGGATCTGGCATGCCACATAAAAGGGTTGTTTATAAACTGCGCATTCGTTAAAAACTTAGTATTCTTTTTGAAACTCCGATCTTTGTTGTTTGTGAAATTCAGATTTTCTTTTATGGATTTCTTGTAAAAACTTTATTATCATTATTCATGAAAACTTTGTTTACGGCAGGAATCAGATTCAGTAATTTGCAAAAACATGATATTTTTGGAAACGGTTATTTACGTTTTAAGAAAACCCAGAGTTTAATCATTTATAGTTTGAATATAACTGAAACGTAAGTTTAAAAGAAAAATTAAGTCCAATGGCCTTATTACAAAATATTAAACCAAATTAAAATAATCTTAAAATAAAGCAAATCCAAAATTTACTAAAGTTCGTGAGAAATACTCTAACGTATGGCCACCACAAAGTCCTCCCCAGCTCCAAATCCTCAACGCTGGGGATCACCTGCAAGGTTAAAGCAAAAGGGTGAGTTGCAAGAACTCAGTGTGTAATCCCCCTAATCGGTTATTAACTGGCCTGAGCCCATATAGAAGCAGACTGGGCCGAAGCCCTATTTGGTAATAATCTGGGCCTTAGCCCTTTAAACATGATAATGCAAATGGAGTATGCAGCCCAGCCCAATCCAACCCTACTCACCACCCGTACCAGCCCTACACACCTGTGAGGACCAAGTCAACCCACCCAGCCCTACACACCAATATGGCAGACAAGCTACAAAATCACAGAATTTGTGGCGGAGCCACTAGAATAATAGAATATACGTGGCATAGCCACCAGACAGAATGTGGCAGAGCCACCAGAATACACTTCCTTCGATCATCAATCCCACCCCATGCAAGATATCATAAATGTAATGCATCATTCGTATAAAAGTGTACTTAAAGCATATACATGATAACCAACCATAGTCAGGGGTATAGCGGTCATTTACCCTACAAGGGTATTTTGGTAATTTTGCACTTAATGGCCTTTCCGAAGGCTTACTGTCGCCTCGAGCGACATAGGACCCTTTTTGGGTCTCTACGGAATTATTGGGCCTAAAATCCATTTCAGGCCTAAATGGGCCCACACGCTCGTGTGGCCTATTTCACATGGTTACGGTCTCAATTCTTCAGATTTCGCAATCGCGTCTATCATTCGACAGTTTTTCGTCAATTTTGCCCATTTGGGCCTATTAGCCCATTAGGCCCGTTTAGCCCATTTCGGCTCAATCAGGCCCATTACGGTCTCAATTATGCGAGAGTGCTCACGACACTCTCAACGGCTTACAGTCATTATTCGTGTTTCAGTTTACCACTACGAGCGATCGCACACTCGAGTGGTCACAGTTGCCGACTTTTCGCTTTTGGCCGATTCGCATGACATCACGTGCAATCATTTAGAGGGGTATAAGATTACACATCTAATTTGGAATATGGATCGCGCTACTCCCTGAAGCACCTAAGAACATAATTGGCCCTCAGTTAGTCTTCTGTCCAATAATCCCATTATGTGAATACTTATGACTATAGGCTTAAGTTACCAACAAAAATTAGCCTCCCTTTCTAAAGAGGGTATTCGGTCCTCCTTCTACAGCTCAAAGATCTGTGCCCCTATCAAAAAGATCGTGTTAGAAAACTATACAAAGTAATAAGAGAAGTGGCCTTTCAGCCCTAACGAACCTAATGAGATGAAAGGAACTTCCACCCCTAATCCGCCAGGCTTCAACTTACCAACACTTGGAAAAGATCACAAAGTAGTTTGCACCAAGAAGCACCTTAGAGGATTCGGCCCATACCACAACAAGGGGGATTTGAGATGGCAGAGGGTGGGTGGATTCGGCCTAAACCAAAAAGAATTGAGATTGAGTGCTTCGATTTTAAGGAGAAGTAAAAGAGATGAAAGAGAATAAAGAGGAAAGAAACATTACCTTTGATCAGAGAGAAACCGAATAGAAAGAAGAGATTCAGCACCCAAAAAGAAAAACACCAAGCTTCAAGCTACCAAGTAATCGGCTAAAGGAATCAAAGTAGAGGTAGGGTGGCTATTGACCTAAGAAGAAAGAAGAAGTGGATGAAATGAGAGAATAGGTGAGTAGGAGGGGTTCAACTATTAGTAGAGAATAGTAGAAAATAACTTCAAATTGGGAGAAGAGAGGGAGAAAATGAATTCGGCCAACAGGAATTTACAAAGAAAGAATTCACTCGAAATGCTCCCAACAAAAGAAAACAAAATCGAAAATGCTCAGGAAACCAAATGGAATTTCGGCTAAAGACACTATCCAAAATGTTTCATTTTCCTCCATAGCCGAAAATGCATAGATGGAGTCCCCACTCACGGCACAACTCTCCTACACCTTGGTTCACTCCATGATTCTCTCCTTAAATTCCTCTCCTCCTCTCATTCAAATGGTTTGACAAAGTCTCTATCCTCCAAGACAAAGTTTGATCCCAACTCCGCTTCCTTCTCCTCCAACTCACAAAATAAAAGCTACAAAGTGCTACTTGTGGGATTCGAACTCTCCCCCTCATGCTTCCCTTGTGACGCCACTTGCCACTGGACCATAATCCTACTCTATGCTTACAAGATACACCCAATTAAACTTAAGTCCTACTTCCACTAGCTTACCCCCCCAAAGAGCCAGAAACCAAAATTTTCCCAGGACTTGGACTCAAACCCAAGCCTCCCTAGGACCCCCAAACACACCTAAATCACAAGCTAAACCAACTCAACACATGCAACAGTGCAAAACGCCAGACCCCTAATTTTTGGGATGTTACAATTCTACCCCCTTAAAGAAATTTCGACCTCAAAATTTACATGATTAAAAGAGGTGAGGGTATTGTTGTCGTATTGCCTCCTCCAGATCCCACGTGGCTTCCTCTGAACTGTGATTACGCCACAACACTTTGACTAGCGGAACAGATTTCCTCCTCAACACTTTAACATCCCAATCCAAAATCTACACCGGTTCTTCTTCAAATGTCAGATCAGGTCTTACCTCAATTTCTTCCACCGGCACTATATGAGAACGATCTGAACGATTGTGTCTCAGCATAAAAACGTGAAATACGTTATGCATCTGATTTAACTCAGGGGGCAGTTGATCGCTGCAAAATAGTTGAGTTTTAATATTTATAAAAGAGTGATTGAACCTGTAGACTGACTGCGACAACGATAGAGGAAAGTGCACCTATCGAACAGTAGTATAGCTTAGGCAAGAATATCTTATCAAACCTAAGGAACCTAAAAGTACTACTACTCACTTTCTTTCTATTATTTAGCCTAAAATATGGAGTGACTGGTTTATTAAACTAGAACAAATGAAATATTTAAACTAAATGCAAAGACAAAAGAACCGAAACTTTGGGAAAAGACGTTGAAGAAAACTCAATTGATAAAGATGATACCTTCGGGAAGAATCCACCTATGACTTCACTTATTATCTACCTTTTCAATTCATATGATTTTTTACTTAGCTCGATCTGTGAAACTCCCTAACCTATATTAAACCTTCTCTCAAGCGAATAACGTCTAACCTTAGGTTAATTAGTGAAACTCTCGTTCTCTTATAATAACCCCCTAAGGAAGCAGTAAATCGATCAATGGACTCCTATATTAGGTTTCACCCTAATTTGGTAAAGTCTCGAAACCCTATCTCTAGGCGCCCGATCAACTCCGCATAATTATGCTAGATCTACTCTTAGGCAGGGTCTATTCCTCCTCCACCTAAGCACATTAGAAAAATTTAAGCAACATAATTAAGAACAAACTAAGTATATATCATATAAATCGAAAGAATTAAATAACAAAATCCATCATAGGTTTCATCTCCTTCTGTATCCGAGGGTTTAGTTCATAATTAAACAAGAAAACATCTCAAGAGAAAAGATAAAACAAAACATAGGAAATCCTTAAAACCCACAAGGAATTGAAGAGGAGATCCTCCGTCTTGAGTAGAATTACGACTCTTGAGATGGATCAATTGGCTATCTTGAGTAATTCCCTAAACGAGTAAAGCTCTGGCAGAAAACTCTGCTAAAATCTGACGCCTTTGAATTGATGCCTTCGATTGTTTATATAGACGTTTGGAATGCTTTACTTGGCTCCTAAGTACTCATAATTCAAGTGAAATTCGCCCTAAGTGTTTGAGTGAACTTAGGATTGCGTTTCTTGGGCTCCAAGCATCCAATTTCAAGTGAAATTGCTCTTTCCTGCGGCAGGGGCACGGCTAAGGCACGTCTGTGTAAGTCGTAGTCCAGCCCGTGTCTCCATCCTATCGATTTAGGCACGGCTACGACATGCCCGTCTAATATATGGGTAGAGGCCGTGCTTCGGGTCTGCTAATTTGGGCATGACCGTGTACATCGGGGTCAGGCTGTGTTGGGCTTTTTGTTGATGAGGCACGGTCATGTAAATCATGGTGTGACCGTGTGCAATCTAAATATTGGGGCACGGCCATGTGGCATGAAGTCCAGGCCGTGCCGACTTCTTGGGTTGGCTTAATTTGGTCCGTATTAAGCCCGTTTTACGTTCTTTTTATCCTTAGGTGTTCTCCTGAGTATAAGACATAAAAAGAAAGGATTAGGAGCATCTTTTTACATAAATTGAGGGCTAAATCATCCAAAAGCATACTAAATATGGGGTTAAAATGTGTTACTTTTACGGTTTATCAAATACCTCCACACTTAAGTTTTTGCTTGTCCTCAAGCAAAATTCTCAACTTACAATTAAAATGAACTTTCCTAAAATTCATAATTCCCATTGACAATGCCTCATCATAATTCATAGATAATTTATACATGGATGAATTAACTCGAAGTGCTCTAAAGATTCAATTACGATAAGTCTTACCTATATAGCCTAAAATCGTAGGTGTCTCCCCTTATCTAAGTAATTACCTTTGATTCAAAATCGACAAGGGCCGACATACTCACTAAAGATTCACTCAAATCACTCAAAAGTGTTTAAGGTTCAAGAATAAGCACTCTAAGTTGAACTTGAAAAGTTAATCCCATAAGCTTGCCTGAAAATCAAATCTCCACCACTGTATATGAGATGATAAACAGATCAAAAGGTCTTTATTAGGGTTGTAACGGGGCTAGGGTTAAAGGTGTGGATAAAGGCTGAATTAGAATGTTAGAATCGAGATTGAATTAGCCAATTACCTAACTAGAAACAATGAACTAATATAAGAACTTACATTAATTAAAAGCTAATAAGAATACTATAATACTTCAATATGAGCTCTTCTTCAATCAATTGGAATTTAGATACATGAGCTCTAAGCTTTGATTGATTTTTTTAAAAAAAACTAAAATATTACATCATAAATGATAAATGTAACTATTGAACTAATATAATTGGTAATTTAATCAAATCAAACCTCGATTAAAGGGTAGTCAAAAGAATGGTGATAACAAATATAAAGGGATTTTGGGTTGATATTAGTGGGTAAGTCAATAAAAAGGTTATTAGGATTCAACGGGGTTCACTAGGGGTTAATTTGTGAAGGTAGGCTTTTTAGTGGAGTGAATGGGTTAAACCTAGGTGCCTTTATCATCTCGAAGTATCAAATCATTAATGTGGTCTCGACATGTATAAACGAGGCAAGTTCTAGAATAACAGTTCAAAGTTGACATACTCATAATCAATTAAAGTGAGCATAAAAAAAGGGTATATACTCTATAAGGCTCAAAATCTCACAAAAAATTATGGGTGTTTTGACATCAATCCTAATAAATTTTGAACTTCAAGGTGATACTCAAATTAGGTTCAACAATCTATCAATTTTTTTTAGAAAGTAGACTTATCATGCTCGATTCTCTAGTATCCTTCAAATTTAATCATCAATGCACAATTAACTATGATTTAATTAGAGACATCAATAAAGATCATAAATCATTCAAAATTTCATCCTAATTAATAATATGAGAAAAATATTTAAGATCAGGACTAATTTCAGGGTTTTGAGAATTATGCAAAAAGCTAGGCACTATTACCCCCACACTTAAGATGTACATTGCCCTCAATGTACAAAGATACATAATGAAATTTATGTGCCAAATCAAAAAGATAAGTGGGGAAAATAATACTCCCTGAAATCTGGATGCCCCCTAGCGTCTTTGGTGGCGTGATGGTGTTTTTTATGGGCCTGATGGAGTGGCTACCGAGAAGCAATTTGCTAGATGAAGAAATTGGGTAGCCTGTGAAGATATAGCCAAGAGATCTAGTGAAATAATAATGATATACTAATAATAAATTTAAAGATTAAGAAAATAAAAAGAAGGAGACTAAGAAGAGAACTGAAATTGAAAGAAAAGACTAATGGACTAAGGAGTCCTTATTGTTGGATGGTTTGCGAAGTGGGTGTGACTTCGAAGGCTGTGTTGTGTGATTCCCTAACAGCCTTTAGAACCTAAAACCAAGAAACTAATATGAAATAAATTACATTAAGCATCAAAGAAGTATAGATAAGGAAAATAAAGGAGACGAGAAAAGAAAAATAGAACCGAAAAGGTTTTTGAGACCCTTGGCGTGTTAATTAAGTGAAGATGCCACATGAACTCATGTTGAGGTTTCCTTTGAGGATATGATGCTTATGTTTCTTCGGCATGATCTTTGTGTTGCTCAAGTGTTTTGGATCTTTTCTATGAGTAGGAAGAAAAATTTGAAAGAAAAGAGGAAGAAGGAATAAGAAAGAAGATGGGAAAAAGAGGAAGGGCTGTGGGGGTTTAAATAGGATTTCAAATCTGGTTCCCACGCTCGTGTACCGAGGGTGTGTTGATTCACATGGCTGCCTAGCATGGCCATGGCTAATGGCGTGTTGCTTCTTACACGCCCGTTTCGAAAAAGTCAGTTGCTTCACACGGTTCATAGGCAAGCCCGTGCTATTCTTGTCGATACCCGTGCTTTAGGGTTGTTGGGCTCGTGACATCGGGGAGTGGTTGGGCTGACTTACACGGCCCTGCTCCTGTCAGTGTGGTGGTTTCAGTGGTCCACACGGCCACGGACACGGCCATGTGTAAGGCCGTGTGGTCTGGAAATCTGCACTTTTGTGTTAGTTTCCAACTAAATACTTAGGAAAGAAAGATGGATAGAAAAGGAACTAAAAACAAATTTAAAAATAAATAGTGTTAATGTTCGGGTTGCCTCCCGAGAAGCGCTCGTTTATAGTCTTAAGCTAGACTGTCCTCATGTTTGAAAATTTTAGGGAGGTTTAAAGGTTTGAATATCTTCCCTCATGCTTGCGATTTTATTTTCATGACAAAATTGGAGTCGAGAAGCATTTACCTTGAATTTATTGAATTTTGGGTTACTTACCTCGACTGTGTTGTGGGAGAAGATTTCATGTACCTTGGGAAGAATTTCTCCCTTTGTCCTCAAGTCTGTTGAAGTGATGTGAAGATCGACTTTGTCTAACAGCACCTGGTCTCTTATTTTAAAGTGATTGGATGTTCCTATGAGCTCTTCTGGTGGTTCCTTAGGTTTTACTTCGTGTGGATCTGGCTTTTCTTTGGTGTATATCTTCTACTCTTCTAAATTGTTGATCGTATGCTTCTTTGTTGGCTCAGTTTTGATGCTTCGTGATGTTTCTTGCGATGGAGGTTGAATAATTTGATTATCTATTGAAATGATTTTCTTACCTTCATCTTCTGTGGTTTTGGCTGAGTCGAGAGCTTGAAGTTTTACTGATTCATCTCCTACACGAAGTATAACTTCTCCTGTGGCAACATCAATTTTAGTCTTGGCAGTTGCAAGAAAAGGTCTTCCTAAGATTAAAGGGATTGAATTTTCCCCATCCATGTCTAAAACAACAAAATCTACTGGGAAAACAAATTTATCAATTTTGACTAAAACATCTTCAATAATGCCCTAGGGATTCTCGGCAGCTTTATCGGCTAGTTGAATACTCATTCTAGTTTGTTTGGGCTTCCTAGACCTAGTCGTTTAAACAGTGCATAAGGCATAACATTTATACTTGCCCCTAAATAAGCTAACGCATTATCAATAGTCAAACTACCAATTAAGCATGGAATCGTAAAACTCCCTGGATCTTTTAGTTTTTGTGGTAGCCTATTCTGTAGCATAGCTGAGCATGTTGCATTTAATTCCACATGGTGCTCTTCATCTATTTTGCGTTTGTTCGTCAAGAGCTTGCTTAAGAATTTCCTTGCATCGGGCATCTGAAAAAGAGCTTCAAGAAGAGGTAAGTTAGTATGTAATTTCTTCAAGAGTTTTAGAAACTTACCGAATTGTTCCTCTGAATCATCTTTTGTCAATGCTTCGGGATAAGGTATGCAAGGTTGGTATTCCTTGATTACCGGTTTTGGCTTTTCTTGAGCTACCTCGATCTTATCCTTCTTTTCTTGCGTTGATGTGGGTCTATCTACTTCTGTACCCTCTTAAGTTGTAATGGCTTGGATTTGCTCTTTTGGGTTTATTTCTGTGTTGCTTGTTAGACATCCTTGTTGGCATTCAGAAATTAGCTTTGTCAGGTGTCCCACTGACCTAGTAAATTCTCCAACTTGATTCTCGAGTCCTTTCATCAACTTCTGTTGGTCATCAAGGTTTGTATCAGTCTTTTGAATACGAGATTCTAAGGCTGCCATGAATTGTGTTAGCATCTCTTCAAGGCTTGATTTTTTTTCCTGTGGGTAGGGCTGATTTTGATAATTTGGAGGAGGTTGCTGCCTTTGAATTCCTTGATTTCCTTGTCCTCCCCACAAAAAATTTGGGTGGTTCCTCCAACCTGGGTTACAAGTATTACTATAGGGATTATTATTGGATCTGAAATTGTTACCTATATAGTTTGTCTGCTCGTTTTCTACTCCTAGTTGGTAGGGTAGGTACTTAGCATTTGCCAGATTCTCGCTTGCTTCGCATTGCATTACTGGATGTACCTGTGAAGAATATAGATTATCAAGCTTTTTATTCATTAACTCTACCTGTGTTGAAGCATTGTCACCGCGTCTATGTTGAAACTCCGGCTGATTTTGTCGGCTTTGCCCTTATGATTTGCCATTGATAAGTGTTCAATGACATCTCCTCAATAAAATCGTAGGCCACTTCAGGAGTTTTGTTGTTCAAAGTTCCACTGGCTGATGAATCAATCATTTGCCTTGTTGAAGAATTCACACCATTGTAGAAAGTTTGGACTTGAAGCCACAAAGGTAATCCGTGGTGTGGGCATCTCCTTAGGAGATCCTTGTATCTTTCCATACATCATATAATGTTTACTGCCATTCGCACAAAAGAAGATATTTCATTCCTAAATTTGGCCATTTTGGTGGTGGAAAATACTTTAAAAGAAATTTTTCATCATTTGGTCCCATGTTGTGATTGACCCTCGTGGTAACGAAGTTCAACCATTGCTTTGCTTTATTCCTTAATGAAAAGGAAATAATCAAGGCGTATGGCATCATCGTAAACACCATTTGTTTTGAAAGTATCACGTAACTCTAAGAAATTAGCTATATGAGTATTTGGATCTTCGCCACAATCCATCAAATTGAACAAACTATTGAATCATTTGTATTGTGTTAGGTTTTAATTCAAAATTATTAGTAGCTATAGTAGGCCTAACAATACTAGATTCTGCTCCTGTCAGATTAGGTTTAGTATAATCATACATAGTACGCGGAGCATTCTGATCTTGCGCATTAGGGGAATTATTTTCGCCATCCCTTCAAGAGGATCGGATCTGCTTTTGTTGTTCTTCTCTTTGGTAGTCTAGAGCTTGTCTAGTTTCTCTGATTTCTCTGACGGTAGCTTCAATATCACCGTCGTATTCTAATGGTCCTCTAGGGTTTTTCTAGTCATAAACTAGAGGTACCTTGCAAGTTTAATAAAGAGATAGGATTAGTAAAATTAATAAAATTAGAAATAATGGCTAAAGTAATAAAATAGAGCTTTAGTAATATTTTAAAAGTTCCCAAGAACGGCGCCAAAAACTTGATCATTTGCAAAAGCAGCCTAGTTTTAATATTTATAAAAGAGTGATTGAACTCAGAGATCGATCATGACAACGATAGAGGCAAGTGCACCTATCGAACAATGAGTATAACTTAGGCAAGAATATCTTATCGAACCCAAGGAACCTAAAAGTACTACTACTCACTTTCTTTCTATTATTTAGCCTAAAATATGGAGTGATTGGTTTATTAAACTAGAACAAATGAAATATTTAAACTAAATGCAAAGACAAAAGAAACAAAACTTTGGGAAAAGACGTTGATGAAAACTCAATTGATAAAGATGATACCTTCGGAAAGAATCCACCTATGACTTCACTTATTAGCTACCTTTTCAATTCATATGATTTCTTTACTTAGCTCGATCCGTGAGACTCCCTAACCTATATTAAACCTTTTTCTCAAAGTGAATAACGTCTAACCTTCGGTTAATTAGTGGAACTCTCGTTCTCTTATAATAACCCCTAAGGAAGCGATAAATCGATCAATGGACTCCATATTAGGTTTCACCCTAATCCGCAAAATCTCGTAACCCTATCTTTAGGCGCCGATCAACTCCCTTAATTATGCTAGATCTACTATTAGGCGGGGCTATTCCTCCTCCTAAGCACATCAGATAAATTTAAGCAACATAATTAAGAACAAACTAAGTATATATCATATAAACCGAAAGAATTAAATAAAAAAATCCATCATAGGTTTCATCCCCTTCAAGTATCTGAGGGGTTTAGTTCATAATTAAACAAGAAAACATCTCAAGAGAAAAGATAAAACAAAACATAGGAAATCCTTAAAAACCCCCTGAAGGAATTGAAAAGGAGATCCTCCATCTTGAGTAGAATTCCGACTCTTCGAGATGGATCAATTGGCTATCTTCGAGTAACTCCCTAACGAGTAAAGCTCTGGTAGAAAACTATGCTAAAACTTGACGCTCTTGAATTACTGCCTTCGATTGTTTATATAGACATTTGGAATGCTTTACTTGGCTCCTAAGTACTCGTAATTCAAGTGAAATTCGTCCTAAGTGTTTGAGTGGACTTAAGATTGTGTTTCTTGGGCTCGAAGCATCCAATTCCGAGTGAAATTGCTCTTTCTCGTGGCAGGGGCACGGCTAAGGCACGCCCGTGTAAGTCGTGGTCCAACCCGTGTTTCTATCCTGTCGATTTAGGCACGGCTATGACACGCCCGTGTAATATATGGGTAGAGACCATGCTTCAGGTCTGCCAATTTGGGCACGGTCGTGTACATCGGGGTCAGGCCGTGTTGGGCTTTTTGTCGAAAAGGCACGTCGTGTAAATTAGGGTGTGACCGTGTGCAATCTAAATATTGGGGCACAGCCATGTGCCATGAAGCCCAGGCCGTGCTGACTTCTTGGGTTGGCCCAATTTGGTCCGTATTAAGCCCGTTTTACGTTCTTTTTATCCTTAGGTGTTCTCTTGAGTATAAGACATGAAAAAAAAGGATTAAGAGCATCTTTTTACATAAATTGAGGGCTAAATCATCCAAAAGTATACTAAATATGGGGTTAAAATGTGTTACTTTTACGGTTTATCAGCAGCTTAAGCTGATATACGACTGGTCCAACACGTTTCAACACCCGATAAGGCCCAATGAGCCTAGGGCTTAACTTGCCCTTCCGTCAAAATCTCAAGATCTTTTTCCAAGGTGAAACCTTTAAGAAAACATGATCTCTCACCGAGTACTGGTTTTCCCTACGCTTCAGATCCACGTACGACTTCTGTCTATCAGAAGCTTCTTTTAGCCGACTCCGAATTAACTTCACCTTCTCCTTAGTTTTCGAAAACAATTCTGGACCCAACAACCATCGCTCACCCAATTCTGTCCAACTTGAAGGGTACAACACCTTCGACCATATAATGCCTTATATGGTGCCATCTGAATGTTGGATTGGTAGCTGTTGTTATACGCAAATTCTACTAACGGTAAATAATCTTCTCAACTACCCCTAAAATCAATCACATAGCCCCTTAACATGTCTTCCAGAATCTGGATTACCCTTTTCGACTGACCATCAGTCTGTGGATGAAATGCTGTGCTGAAATCTAGCCTTGTACCCAATGCTACATGTAACACTTTCCAGAATCAAGATGTGAACGTAGGGTCCCTGTTTGATATAATTAACACTGGTACCCCATGTAGCCTCACAATTTCTGCCACATACAACTTGGCTAACTTCATAATGAGTAGTCAGCGCGAATAGGTATTAAGTGAGCAGATTTAGTCAACCGGTCCATAATTACCCATACTAAATCTTTCTTAGTAGGCGTCAGGGGTAGCCCACTAACAAAATCCACTGTTATCCTCTCCCACTTCTAGAGTGGAATATTCACCGGTTGCAGTAGTTCCGAAGGTTGTTGATGCTCTGCCTTCACTTGCTGACATGTCAAACACTTGCTTACGAAGTCAGTAACTTCACGTTTCAGTCCAGGCCACCAGTACAGTTCTCGTAGATCTTGGTACATCTTGTTTCCATCGGGATGCATAGCGTATGGGCTACTATGTGCCCCCCCAGAATCACCTGTCTTAATTTAAAGTCCTTCGGCATACAAACTCTTTCACGGAAACATAACACCCCTTCACTATTCAGCCCAAAATCCACTGTCTCTCCACTTTTCACCTGCTAAAAATGAGAACCCAACGACTTATCCAATAACTATTTCTCCTTAATCTAATTAACCCACATTGGTTTCACCTGAAGTTCTGCTAGCAAGCTACCATCCTCATAAAGGCTAAGATGAGCAAATATTGCTCTCAAATTAGATACCACCTTCTGACTTAGTGCATCCGCTACCACATTGGATTTACCTGAATGATACTCAATCGAGCAGTTGTAGTCCTTTAGTAACTCCATCCATCTCCGTTGCCTTAAATTTAACTCCTTTTGGGTAAGGAGATACTTAAGACTCTTATGGTCGGTGTAGATAACCGAATTTTTTCCATACAGGTAATGTCTATATATCTTTAGTGTGAACACCACAGTAGCTAGTTCCAAGTCATGCGTGGGATAGTTCACCTCATGTGGCCTTAGTTGACGAGATACATACGCCACTACCTTCCCCTCTTGCATCAACACAAAACCTAAACCTATGTGTGACGCATCACAATAGACAACGAATTCCTTCCCAGCCTCTGGCTGAATCAAAACAAGTGCTTCAGTCAGAATCTTCTTCAGTCTATCAAAACTCTCTTGTTGCTTATCAGTCCAAAAAAACTATACGCCCTTACGTAGTAACTTAGTTACGGGTGTAGCAATCAAAGAAAACCCCTCAACAAACCACCTGTAGCTCTCAGCCAAACCCAAAAAACTTCGGATCTCTGATCCTAACTTCGATGCCTTCCAATCCAATACAGCTTCAACATTTCGAGGATCAACCCTAATCCCCTCAGTATACACAACATGCCCCAAAAATGTCACTTCCTTCAGCCAAAACTCGCACTTACTGAATTTGGCGTAAAATTGATTTTCTCTCAATATTTGTAAAATAACCCGAAGATGTGAATCATGCTCCTCTTCTGATCTTGAATACACCAAACTGTCATCTATGAAGACCACCACGAACCGGTCTAAATAGGGTTGGAAGTCCCGATTCATCATATCCATGAAGGTGGCTGGTGCATTCGTTAATCTGAATGGCATAACCAAAAACTAGTAATGCCCATAACAAGTTCGGAATGCAGTCTTGTGTATATCTGTCTCCTTATCCCTTAGCTGATGATATCCCGATCTTAAATCTATCTTTGAGAAGACCGAAGCTCTTCGTAGTTGATCGAACAGGTCGTCTATCCTTGGTAGCGGGTATTTGTTCTTAATAGTTAGATTGTTCAATTGACAGTAGTCAATGCACATAAGCATCGACCCATACTTTTTTTTACGAATAATATCTGTGCTCTCCACAGAGATACACTTGGTCTGATAAATCATCGGTCCAACAACTCTTGGATCTGGGCCTTTAGTTCTACCAGCTCTTTTGGTGCCATCCTATAAGGGGCGATAGACGCCAGAGCCGTGTTCTGGTAATAGCTTAATGCCAAACTCGACCTCGCCATTCAGAGGTAACCCCGACAGTTCTTCAGGAAATATGTCCAGAAATTCATTTACGGTCCTAACATTCTCAACCGATAAATTATCAGCATCATTTGTGTTGACATAAGCTACGAACGCTTCACAACTTTTACGCACCAATTTCTCAGCCTTTAACGCGAAGATCACATTGGACAGATAATTTCTTCTCTCACCTATCACAATCACTTCCTCATCCTCTGGAGTCCTTAATACCATACGCTTAGTAGAGAAATCCAAGTTCGCACGGTGCTTAACTAGCCAGTCCATGCCTCGTATAAGATCAAACTCGCCGAACGACAATTTCATCAAATCCGCCAAAACACCATCCCTTGAACTTCTAGAGGCATATCCCTATACAGCTTATTCACTACCAAAGACTGTCCTAAGGGACTAATTATTGACATTCCCCTATCAACAAACTCAAATTTCATACCAGAGTTCCAGACACAGCATAAGCAACTTACAAATGGGTAGATCCAATATAAATTAAAGCTGTAAATGGCACATCAAATATGAGAAACGTACCGGTTATGACGTTCAGTGTGTCACCATCCTCTCGACGTCGAGCCACATAAATCAGTCCTAGCTATCTCGCATCTGTATTACCCGCATTACTAGCATCTCTACCCAGCGCTACACTACCATGTCCGAACCCATTTCCCCCTCTGGGCAGACCACGACCTCTCGGTGGCTGTTGACCACCTCTCCCGACTGCATAAACCTCTAATCTACTACTTTTGTCTAAACCGGCTCTAGAGGATAGTCCTTTATCCCATGATCCCTAGACCCACATCTGAAACACCCACTAGATCTTCTCCAGCACTCTCCGGATGTATTTTCCTACACTGCACACAAGGTTGCAACTGACCCACAGCAACTGGCACCCCAACTTGAGCTAGCCCATCCAACCTAGGCCTCTTTTAAAAGCCCTCAGAAGAACTTGAAGACCAAAAACCTCTCATATTCTTACTCTTTTCCTTATCTCGATTTTTCCTCTCAGAATGTTTTACCTCTTCGGCAATCTTTGCCTTCTCAATCAAGGTAGAAAAATCTCTCTCTATGTGGAGCTATCAGTACCCACAGATTATCCTCGAACCGCACACAACACTCATAGTCGATCGTAACTATACCCCGAGCGTAACAGCTCAAGCGTAGAAACTCCGCCTCATACTCTGCTACAGATTTGTTTCCCTGCACCAAATTCAGAAATTCCTTCCTCTAGGCGTCCACATAACTAGCCCCGACATAATTTCCCTAGAAAGCTATTTTGAAAAGTCCAGGTTATACGATCTGCTTGTGTACATTCCCTCACAGTGAGCCACACTGGTATGCCTCATCTCGCAGTAGAGACAAAGCATCATCCCCTCCAGTTCGGTCATGAGACCCCGCTTTCGCCGCTGGCGACACTAGCACCTCGCCTTCAGGCACATGCCCCGATTCTGAAGATCCATCCCTAGCACCTTAGCCTCTACCACGGCCACGTGTACCTCGTCCACGTCTTCTTGTACTCATACTACCGAATCGTATTAATCTGATTAAGAATTTTATGAATTAGTCTATAATTCCAATGTTTATTAACAAGTGTTTTATAGAAAATAGGTGTAAGAGTTGTTTTCGCGAATCGAATTTCCTACTATTTCAGTTTCTATAGTCTTAATTCCTATAGCTAACAATCTCAGTATACTACCACTAACTATAGTCATTTCATCATACCATCAGATAAAGTAAGAGGACTTACAAATTTGGTGCTGGAGACTTGGTGTGCCATACTTCTAGTAAAGCTATTTATTTTCTAAACCATATTTCAAACAAATTTGAAAAACATTTTCGAACCCATTCCACAGCCGAGTTTTGTAACCGAGCTCTGATACCATAAAATGTAACACCCCAAACTCGACCTAGACGTTATAACTGGATCTGGCATGCCACATAAAAGGGTTGCTTATAAACTGCGCGTTCGTTAAAAACTTAGTATTCTTTTTGAAACTCCAAGCTTTATTGTTTGTGAAATCCAGATTTGCTTTTATGGGTTTCTTGTAAAAACATTATTATTATTCATGAAAACTTTGTTTATGGCAAAAATCAAATTCAGTAATTTGCAAAACGTGATATTTTTGGAAACGATTATTTAAGTTTTAAGAAAACCCAGAGTTTAATCATTTATAGTTTGAATATAGCTGAAACAAAAGTTTAAAAGAAAAATTAAGTCCAATGGCCTATTACAAAATATTAAACCAAATTAAAATAATCTTAAAATAAATTAAATCTAAAATTTACTAAAGTTCGTGAGAAATACTCCGACGTATGGCCACCACAGAGTCCTCCGTAGCTCCAAATCCTCAACGCTGGGGATCACCTACAAGGTTAAAGCAAAAGGGTGAGTTGCAAGAACTCAGTGTGTAATCCCCTACTCGGTCATTAACTGAGCCCGAGCCCATACAGAAGCAGGCTGGGCCGAAGCCCTATTTGGTAATAATCTGGGCCTTAGCCCTATAAACATGATAATGCAAACGGAGTATGCAGCCTAGCCCAATCCAACCCTGCACACCACCCGTACCAACCCTACACACTTGTGGGGACCAAGTCAACCCACCTAGCCCTACACACCAATATGGCAGACAAGCTGCAAATCATAGAATTTGTGGCGGAGCCACCAGAATAACAGAATATACGTGGCATAGCCACCAGACAGAATGTGGCAGAGTCACTAGAATACACTTCCTCCGATCATCAATCCCACCCCTTGCAACATATCATAAATGCAATGCATCATACGTATAAAAGTGTAATTAAAGCATATACATGATAACCAACCACAATCAGGGGTATAACGGTCATTTACCCTATAGGGGTATTTTGGTAATTTCGTACTTAACAGCCTTTTCGAAGGCCTACTGTTGCCTCGATGCGACACAGGACCCTTTTTGGGTCTCTACGAAACTGTTGGGCCTAAAATCCCTTTCAAGCCCAAACAGGCCCACACGCTCGCGTGGCCCATTTCACATGGTTACGGTCTCAGTCTTCCCTTGTGACGCCACTTACCACTGGACCATAGGCCTACTTTTTGTTTACAAGATACACCCAATTAAACTTAAGTCCTGCTTCCACTAGCTCACCCCCCCAAAGAGCCAAAACCAAAATTTTCCCAAGACTTAGACTCAAACACAAGTCTCCCTAAGACCCCTAAACACACCTAAATCACAAGCTAAACCAACTCAACACATGCAACAGTGCAAAATGCCAGACCCCTAATTTTTGGGATGTTACAAGATTATGGTCATTTTGGTATATATGTTGCTAATAAATTTAGTCATTTGAAATGGCTTGTAAATATTAAGTGTTTGGTTTTGTATATAGCCATGAGAGTTGGCTTATTTTGGTTGGTTTGGTTGTGTATATATTTGTGCATATGGCTTGTGTTATGAGTTTGATGATGAACATGTGATACTTGTTGATATTGGTATTATGAATATTGGTATGCAAGTGAATCTAGGCAAATAATGCATATTTGAAATTGGTTATTTTGATGTATTGTGAAAATGAATTCTTGGTATGAAATTGAATGGTGTATTGCAGTACATGTGTGCATTGTTGTGGTTGGTATTGAAATGAAATGATTCATGCTTGGTTAAGATTAAATGAATGCTAATAAACCATAAAATGAACATATTTTAATCCCACATTTAGCTTACTTTTGGATGATTAATCCTTTTAATTATGGAAATAGGTGCTCCTAATCCTTTGTTTTCATGTTTTATATTCAGTAGAGCACCGTAGGATGAAAAGAATGAGTAACGGGTCGAAATCAAAAAAATGGGCAATATCACAAATCTTAAACACCTTGAGTGGTTTGAGTGAATGATTTTACAGTGGTGGAGATTTGATTTTCAGGCAAGCTTATGGAATTAACTTTTCATGTTCGACTTTTGAGAGTTGAATTTTAAACCTTAAACATCTTGAGTGGTTTGAGTGAATCTTTAGTGAGGATGTTAATCTTTGTCAATTTTGAATTAAAGGTAATTATTTAGGTGAGGGGAAACACCTATATTTTTGTGCTACCAGACTATGACTTTAATTGTTTGAATCTTTAGGACTCTTTTAGTTAAATTATCCATGTATAAATTATCTATGAATTATGATGAGGCATTAGCGATGAATATTATGAATTGAGGAAGTCTGTTTTAATTATGAGTTGAGAATTTTGCTTGAGGACAAGTAAAAGCTTAAGTGTGGGGGTATTTGATAAACCGTAAAATGAACATATTTTAATCCCACATTTAGCTTACTTTTTGATTATTTATCCCTTTAATTATGGAAATAGGTGCTCCTAATCCTTTGTTTTCATGTTTTATATTCAGTAGAGCATCGGAGGATGAAAAGAACGAGTAACGGGTTGAAATAGGAGAAACTGGGCCATATCACGGAATCAAAACGGCCTGAGCCCAAGGCCACAAGGCCGTGCCCTTAAAAATAGCTGACCACGGCCTGGACCCCGAAATACACAGTCATGCCTCATCAATAGGCCTGAACACGGCCTAGCCACGATTTACACGGGCGTGTGCCATAGGCGTGCCTCTACCACAGATAAGAAGAATTTTATTGGGATTAGGGTACTTAGAGGCAAAGAAACATATCCAAAAGCCTATATAAAGACCCTAGAGGCCAACCTTTAAGGGGTGTTCAGCTAGGCCAAAGAGTCGAGCCAGGGAAGCTGAATACGGGGATTTACTAGAAGAAAGCTAGTTGATTCATCTCAAGAAGCCAGAATCATACTCAAGACTGAGGACTTCTCCTTCAATTCCTTCAGGGGGTTTTAGGGTTTTTCTTATGTTTTGTTTTATATTTTCTTCTGAGATGTATTCTTTTACGATTATGGACTAAACCTCTCAGATACCTGAGGGAGATGAAACCTAAGACGGATCTTGTTATTGTTATTAGAGTTGTATGATAAATACTTGATTTGTTCTTAACTATGTGTTCGTAATTCTTGTTTTGGTATTTCTGAGATATTGATTCAAGTATTGATGTGCTTAGGTGGTGGAGCAAAAGTCCTTGCCTAAGAGTAGATCTAGCATAGTTAAGCGGAGTTGAACGCAACCTTAGAAATAGGATGACGTAAATTTGCCAGATTAGGGTCAAACCTAATATGGGAGTCTATAGATCGAGTTAATGCAATTCTAGGGGTTTTAATTAGAAAAAAATTTCAATTAATCAACCTAGGATTAGACGTTAGTAGCCTCGAAATAGGTATTAATATAACTTAGGGAATCCTACGGATCAAGTCAAGTGAATAAATCGTCTGGTTCAGAGTTAGATAACAAGTGAAGTCTAGGTGGATTCTTCCTCGGGTATTGTCTAAATTAATCAGTTTTCCTCAAGTATTTCCCCAATTCCTTCTTTGTCTTAGCATCTTTAGCTTAGTTGTTAGTTAATTTTAGATTAGATAATAAATTCTCTTAATTCTTAGGCTAAATAATAGAAAGAAAATTAGTATTAGTAGTTTTGGTTCCTTTGGGTTCGACAATCTGGTCTTGCCACTAAACTATACTACTGTTTGATAGGTGTGCTTTCCTCCATCGTTGTCTTAGTTAGTTTCCAAGTTCGATCATTCTTTTTATAAATTTTTAAGACTTTGACACACGATCAAGTTTTTGGCGTCGTTGCTGGGGAACTAAAATATTAAGAACACTCAATTTTTATTACTTTAGCCATATTTTATTCTTGCAATTAAATTTTATTTTTAACTTTTCTGAATTTCTTTCTTTTTCCCTTTTCCTAGCAGGTACCTCTAGTTTATGACTAGAAGGAACCCGACAGGACCACTACTTTATGACAGTGATATTGAAGGGACCGTACACAGAAATCGTAGAGAAGTAAGGCGAAGCTTAAATTACATGCAAGAAGACAAAACTAGTACTACCGAAGTAATGGCTAAGAATAATCCGCCACATCAAGATATAGCCGAACATCATGCTCCTCGAACTATGTATGATTATGCTAAACCTAATTTAACAGGAGCTAAATCGAGTATTGTTAGGCCTGCTATAGCCGCTAATAATTTTAAACTAAAACCTAACACTATTCACATGATTCAACAGTTTGTTCAATTTGATGGTTTGCAGGATGAAGACCCGAATACTCATTTAGTAAATTTTCTAGAATTCTGTGATACCTTTAAAATAAATGGTGTTTCTGATGATGCCATTCATCTTCGGTTATTTCCCTTTTCATTGAGAAATAAAGCCAAACAGTGGTTACATTCTCTTCCACGAGGATCAATCACTACATGGGACCAAATGACTGAAAAAATTTTATTAAAATATTTTCCGCAGGCCAAAATGGCCAAATTAAGGAATGATATCTCTTCTTTTGTGCAGATGGATTTAGAAACATTATACAATGCATGGGAGAGATACAAGGATCTGTTGAGAAAGTGCCCACACCATGGTTTACCCTTGTTGCTACAGGTTTAAACTTTTTACAACGGTGTAAATCCTTCAACCAGGTAGTTGATTGATTCAGCCGTGAAACACCCCAAACTCGGCCCACAAGTCCTGACCGGATCTGGCATGCTTCTTGAGTAAAATGTAGTTAAGTCCCGTGTGACATTTTAAAAATCGTAGTGGTTTCAAAGAAAATAGATTTGGGTTGTTCTCAAGTTAAAAATTGAGTAGTAATTTAATTTTGTACTTAATCGATAATTTCATATTTCAAGAGTTACAAGTTAAAGAAATACCGAATTTTAGAGTTTAATATTTTTGTAACTTGAAAAAAAAATCCGTAGGTGATTGAGTTTCAAAACAATTGATGTTGTTCGTATCATATCAGAAATTTAAAACGCAATGAAAATAAAACGGTTAAGTAATAATGGCCTTATTACATCAAAATATAACCCAAAATAAATAAATATAAACTTAATAAGAAAACCAAAATCTGAGCTGTGCATGGCCACCGCTAAGTTCCTGCCGACTCGGTCCATCTATTGAGGGCATCTGTAAAAAGTTAGCCCACGAAGGATGAGTCAACAGACTCAATATGTAACTACCATCACAGAATCCCAAATCATACAAGGCATAATAAATCACATAAAATAATTGTAAACCATGATGCAACCCAAACCACCTAGATCCAACCTCTACACATCACCCGTACCTACCGATCACACCGTGGGGATTACTAAATCGACCCTCCATCCGCTACATACCATCAAAGGCAGTCGCTGCAGTCAATTGCACATCGCCCTTATAATTGTCGCATAGCCACCAAATAATATGACAGAGTCACCAGATTCATATTATGTGACATAGTCACCAAATAATGTGACAGAGTCACTAGATGTTGTGGTAGGAACCACCAGATCACTTCCCCTTTCACATAATCACCCATATGCCCATGCAACATACAAAACATGTTATTTTTCGTGCAATTTACCTTACCCCAAAATTATAACGGGATCCACATATTTTCACATCACTATTATTAAACATTATTTACAAGTGTTAAAGGGGTAACGTACCTGAATGCACTCGTACCATTGAATGGTACCCTTAGCCATATTCCATATTTTAATTAACACATATCTAATATTATCAACCTAGGGGGAATTAGTGTAGGGCTACACACCTGATTATTCATAGATCTAATCAAAATCCCGAAAATCCCGATCTCACGCACTAGTCACTTTTTTCCTACATTCGGCCAACACTAAGCATATTAGCAAAAAGCCATTCGGCTAAATAGTCAAATCCCAAAGGGTTAACAAGACCAAAACCCTTACATTGCTGCCGATTTGGTTACCAACCAAATCTCGAAACTTCGTGATGATCTCCCCTTGCAATTGGCTAGGCACTAGAACACTCAATCGATTAGTTTTCGGCTTTTGAACGAATAAGGAAACAGATCTAAATCACTAGAACCCTTACCACTGACTTACCGAAAACTATTGGCAGGGAAAAGATGCTCCCGATCTATTGCTTCAAATCCCAGAAATACTAAAAGAAACCAATTGCATGGTTGATTAGAAGTCAAGACAACTGCCAAATTTTGGCTTTTGTTCTACACATGTTAACAGAGAGGAAATAAGGAAGAATAGTGGAGATTCGGTCATAGCAGACTTACCTATTCCAAATCAATTTGAGAAGAGATCAAGAAAGATCTCTACTTGGATGATATTCACCAAAAACTAATAAGGAATGAGGTGGAAAGATTTCGGCAATGGCTTAGGAAAACAATGGAGATTCGGCCAGAAACTGAAAAGAGAGAATAGGAGAAGGACAAATGATATTCGGCTTTTGATTAACAGTAGAGATTGTGAGAAAAAGAAGAAAAAGAATGATATGGAGGCTCAATTATGATTCGGCTAGAGTGAGAAAGAAGAAGAAGAAAGAATTGAGAGAAAGAAAAGAAAAAGAAAAGTGTTGGTGAGGCTTAACCAAAATTCACTTAAGGATTTGGTGACCAAATTTGTCATCCAAGAAGTCCCTTGGCGATAACTCTCCTCTCTCCATTCAATCTCCATTTTCACTCTACCTTAGCCGAATCCCTAAGCTGTCAGACCCAATCTATACCTCTTCCATCAGAGTCCCTGTGCCATCCACTACTGCCCTTCCTTGCTGGAAAATAAAACTCCAAAACGCTTCATTTGCTGCTCGAACCTAGGCCGTTCTCACTCCCTATGGCATCACCTTACAAGGCCCTAAGTGGCGCCTCCTTGCCTTATTTGTGTTCTAAATCACACAATAAACTCCTTAAGGCCTAGCTCCATAAATTCCCCTTTTTGGGCTTAAAAATCCAATAACTCCTAAGGCTCCTATCTACATCCCAAGGTTCTTGAAGCCTCAAATCACATTCTAATCATGCTCAAGCATACATTCACAAACATTTAAGTAAAATGCATAACCCTAAATCCGGATGCTCTGCTTCTACCCCTTAAAATAATTTTGACCTCGAAATTACAGCTAAAATAAGTGAGGGTATTGTCACGATCACTTCCTCCGCTCTCACGAAGCTTCTTCCGATCCATGGTTACACCACAAAGACTTTGACTAGAGGGACCGATTTTCTCCAAAGCACCTTCACATCCTGCTCTGTAATCCGAATCGGCTCCTCCTCATAGGATGATCCGTCTCAGCTCCACCTCCTCAACCGGTATTATATGAGATGGATCCGATCGATAATGACGTAGCATCGAAACATGAAACATATCGTGCATCTGCTTCAACTCCGAAGGCAATTCTAACTGATACGCTACTGGTCAAACCCGCTTTAGAATCTGATAAGGTCCTATAAACCTAGGACTTAACTTTCCCTTGCGACCAAATCTCATTACCCTCTTCCACGGTGAAACTTTAAGAAACACCTAATCTCCCACAGCAAACTCAATCTCTTTCCGCTTAAGATCTGCGTATGACTTTTGCCTGTCAGATGCCTCCTTCAACCGTGTCCAAATTACCTTAACCTTTTCTTCCAATTCTGCCATAATTTTTGGACCCAAAACCTGACGTTCTCCCAATTCTGTCCAACACATAGGAGTGCGACACTTCCGTCCATACAGTGCTTCGTACGGTGCCATTCGAATACTTGCCTGATAGCTATTATTGTACGCAAATTCTGCTAAAGGCAAGAACTCCTCCCAACTCCCTCTGAATTCTATCACACAACTTCTCAACATATCCTCTAGCACTTGAATTACCCGTTCAGATTGCCCGTCCAACTGCGGATGGAATGCCGTACTGAAGTCTAGCCTGGTGCCCAAAGCTTGATGTAGAGCCTTCCAAAATCGAGACATAAACCTCAGATCCCTATCCAAGATAATCGACACCGGCACTCCGTGCAGCCTCACGATTTCTGCTACATACAACTTTGCCAATTTCTGTAGAGAATAGTCAACCCTCACCGGTATAAAATGTGCAGACTTCGTCAACCAATCTACTATCACCCATACCAAGCCCTTCTTAGTAGGCATAAGGGGAAGCCCACTAACGAAGTCCATGGTAATTCTCTCCCACTTCCATTCGGAATCTTTATCTATGAAGCAATCCTCGACGGTACTTGGTGTTTAGCCTTGACTTGTCGACATCGTTAAGCACTTCCTACAAACTCAGAACTTCCGATTAAGACCGTGCCACCAAAAGCTGCTCCGTAAATCCTTGTACAACTTACTTCCTCCAGATGCATAGCATAAGGGCTACTATGCGATTCGAAGAATTTTCCGCCTTAACTCCTCATCCTTTGGCATATGACCTTGCCCAAAAACACAAAGACTCCATCATTTGTTTACACAAAATTTTCCAATTTCCCATCCTGCACTTGTCGTAGCTTAGCACTTAGATCATCGTCTACCAACTGTCTTTCTTTCACCTGACTCAACCATGCCGGCTTTACTTGTAACTCGGCTAGTAAACTTTCGTCGTCATACAAGCTAAGATGTGCAAACATCGCCCTCAGATCTGACACTACTTTTCGACTTAGGGTATCTGACACCACATTCGCCTTGCCCGGGTGATACTCTATTGAGCAATCGTAATCTTTCAACAACTCCACCCACCTTCGCTGTCTCAAATTCAGCTCCTTCTGAGTCACCAAATACTTCAGACTTTTGTGGTCCGTGTAGATCACTGACCTCTCTCCATACAAGTAGTGCCTCCACACTTTTAGAGCGAAAACCACCACCGCCAACTCCAGATCATGCATAACAGAGGGACAAATAGTCAATTTTGAAAGAACTTATTGTCAACCTCTTTCAGATATGAATCCATCTGATTCAGAAGAGAAGAACTTGCATCAGTATCTCAATTTCAATTCAAACATGGGTTTGATTCACACTCCATGTTCTGAAAAATATTTACCATCTTTACAAAATTGTGCTCAATTTCATATGTGGCAATTCCGTCAAGATCTCTTCGTTAGTTGGGGGAAGAATCCACACGAATCAGATTTTTTGAGGAACATATCGAGAGAGAATTAGATTTGTTAGATAATGTATGGTTGGTAAACAGGGATCGATTTTTTAGCAAGATACGGAATGTATCGTCAAATATTCAATATGATTCCACAAGATCTAGTTTTGTTTCCGAGGTGTGAAGTGGGAGAGAGGGGATTTCATAATTGGGGTTTCGAATAAGACGACCTTTTCATTTTTCATTCTTATTACTTTTTCAATATGAAAAGTAATAAGAATGAGAGGTGTTAAGCTTTTTATCATACTGGCGTCGAGCTATTTTGCTGCAGGACCTACGTGAGTTGCTTAAACAATCCCAATCAGCTCCTCTTACGGTGGCAGAACAGATAAGTACTATTTATACCAGAACGAATGGTTATCTTGATTCATTAGAAATTGGACAAGTAAGAAAATTTCTCGTTGAGTTACGTACTTACTTAAAAACGAATAAACCTCAATTCCAAGATATCATATGCCCATTCCTAATCCTAAATGGAATGTAACGACGTAGGGATCCATATGTAAACATAGTATCTATTTAGATACGCTCGAATGACCCCTTCTCATAATGAGAATGTATATAGCCCTATTCCGTGCAGTCCTAGATGGAATGAACTTATAATCATGGAATCGACTCGATCATCGATTATAGATTATAAGTTCATCTTTTACTAATCGATCCCTACAAGAATATGTGGAGCTCGGCATGTCCGGAAGCACGGGAGAACATTCTTTTCTCGATATTATTACCAGATTCGATCATCGGGTCATTTATAGTATTACTATACCTTCTCTATTCATCGCGGGTTGGTTATTCGTCAACATGTGTTTAGCTTATGATGTGTTTGGAAGCCTCGTCCAAACGGGTATTTCTGACAGAGAGCCGATAAGGAATTCCATTAATAATCGGCGTTTTGATTCTTTGGCTTGTCCATCGTAATGGAAATCACATTAGTAGGAATATCGTTGAGCGTCTCCGATTGGGTCTCAACTATTGGTAAAGCGGTCATACTTCCTTCACCTAATCGAGAACTTGATTTAGCGGCTCTTTCTAAAAGGCGCGAATGCAAATAAAAACATCTCTGGATAAGCTTCACGACCCGCCATCCTCGGACTTGAACCGAGACCTCGCCTGTGAAGTAAATCATCGCACCTACGGTCCAACCAATTCGGAGAGAATTAATAGATTCCTTTTAGGAGCGATTCATCCTTCCCTAACGCAGAGATACAACTCTCTGTTGTACTACGCTCTCCAAGTGTGCTTATTCCCCCCTTCTTCCTTACCATGGCAAGTATTTGTGAAATAAGAAATAACTCGAATTGAAGAAATTCTGTCCCTATTATTACAAACATACAATTCACGGGGAGATAAAGAAATAAATCGAATCAAGTGCTCGTATGTCACCACTTCCTAGAATATGAAAATATGACATTAGGTATATAATATATTAAGTATACATATAATTAGTTATATATAATGCATATTTTCTTTATATATTATTATATTATTTATATATTATTATTTATATATTATTAATATATAAATAATAAAATAAATAATAATAAAATAAAAAAACCAAATCCTATTTATTATATTAATTCTATAATTTGAATTTTCAAAATAGGATTTTAGAAATAGAGTTAGGGATAGATCAACTATCCAATCAAATGATATTGAGCATGTTTCCCATCTCTTCTCGAGAGGCAAGTGGGCTATTTCTTTGCAAAATTGTGCTCAATTTCATATGTGGCAATTTCGCCAAGATCTCTTCGTTAGTTGGGGGAAGAATCCACACGAATCAAATTTTTTGAGGAACATATCGAGAGAGAATTGGATTTGGTTAGACAATATATGGTTTTAACCTCATGTGGCCCCAATTGCCGAGACGCATAAGTGACCACTTTCCCGTCTTGCATAAGAACACATCCCAATCCTATATGGGAAGCATCACAATATACCACATAGTCCTTCCCTGCTTCAGGCTGAATCAAAACCGGAGCTTCTATCAATACCTGCTTAAGCTTCTCAAAACTCTTCTGCTGCTTATCCACCCATACGAAAGGTACCTCCTTCCTTAACAACTTCATCAAAGGTGCTGCTATTGACGAGAACTCTTCGACAAATCTCCTATAGTAGCCTGTTAACCCCAAGAAACTACGAACCTCAGCCACAGACTTGGGTGGTTTCCAATCCAATACTGCCTCAATCTTTTGAGGATCCACCCTTATTCCTTCAACAGACACCACATGTCCTAAAAACGTAACTTCCTTCAGCCAAAATTCGCACTTCTTGAACTTGGCATATAGCTTCTTTTCCTTAATACTTGCAAAGACAACTCGTAGATGCTCATCATGTTCTTCCTCAGACTTGGAATACACCAAGATATCGTCTATGAACACAACGATGAACTGATCCAGGTAGGGTTGGAAAACCCGGTTCATCATGTCCATGAACACGACTGGGGCGTTTGTCAATCCAAACTGCATTACCAAGAACTCATAATGCCCGTACCTTGTCCGGAAAGCTATCTTATGGATATCAGCCTCCTTCACCTTAAGCTAGTGATATCCTGACCTTAGATCTATCTTCGAAAATACTACGGGCCCCTTAAGGTGATCGAACAAGTCATCTATCCTTGGCAATGGATACTTGTTCTTGATGGTCAGCTTATTCAACTGCCGGAATCTATGCACATGCGCTTAGTCCCATCCTTCTTCTTCACAAATAGGACCGGTGCTCCCCATGGAGACACACTAGGTCGAATAAACCCACGATCGAGTAACTCTTGGATCTGGGCCTTGAGCTCTACTAACTCCTTTGGTGCCATTCGGTATGGAGCAATTGACACAGGAGCTGTACCCGACAATAAGTCAATTTCGAACTCTACTTCCCTGTCTGGGGGTAACCCAAGCAGCTCCTCCGGAAAGACATCCACAAATTCTCTTACTATTCTAACTCCCCCTACAACTGCTTCCTTAGCGTCCAAGGCACTGATCAACATCAGAAAAGCTACACACCCTTTTCTCACCATCTTCTCTGCCTTAAGGGTAGATACCACATTCGACAAGCAATTCCGTCTCTCGCCCATCACCACAACTTCTTCGTCGTCAGAAGTTCTTAATGACATGCGCTTAACTGTACAATCCACATTCGCATGGTACTTCACTAACCAATCCATGCCTAAGATTAGATCAAACTCCTCAAATGGCAACTCCATTAAGTCACCAAAATTGCGCCCCCTGAACTTCCAAAGGTACTGCCCTAAAGAATTTGTCTAATACTACTGATTGCCCTAAAGGACTAAGTACAGTCATCTTCCTAGGTACAGTTTCAGAGTTCACATGCAGAGTTCCAGACACCTTACTAGCAATGTATGAATGAGATGACCCAATATCTATCAACGCAATAAAGGGTAATCCAGAGATAAGGAACATACCCGTTATGACATCAGGTGCATCACCATCCTCCCTCCGATGAACTGCATACACTAGACCTGGCTATCTCACTTTTGTGTTACTGACACCTCTGCCCGGTGTTCCCCGACCTCTTCCAGAACCATTACCTCTGCCAATCGGACCACGACCTTACGGTGGTTGCTGTCCTCCTCTTCCCGTCTGATTAGGACCCTGACTTGTTGGTCAGCTCCCATCTGTTTTCATAGGACAGTCCCTAATCATGTGATCCTTGGACCCACACTTGAAACATCCTCACATCTTCTTCCAACACTCTCCTAAGAGTATCTTTCCACACTGAGCACAAGTACGGTACTGTCCTCCCATAGCCACTTGCTGACCTCGCGACCCATCCGTTCTAGGTCTCTTTTGAACATTCCCAGATGACCCTAATGATCCAAAACCTCTCTTTTGCCTATTCCTGTCTGTGTTCTGTCTTCTAGACTCCTTAACTCCTTCAACAACCTTAGCCTTTTCTACCAACACAGTAAACTCCCACTCCTACTGTGGGGCAATCAATAATCTCAGGTCATCCCTCAGTCCGTCCTCAAACCGCACACATCGTTCATGCTCCGTAGCCACTATACCTCGAGCGTATCGGCTCAACCTTAAGAATTTCGCCTCGTACTCCGCTACGGACTTATTCCCCTGAACCAGCCTCAGAAACGCCTTCCTCTGCGCATCAATATAGCTGGTTCCAATATACTTCTTCTGATACGCCTCCTTAAAATACTCCCAAGTGAGATCATCTGCTGTAGCACCCTCCCTAACCGTGAGCCACCATTGATATGACTCATCGCGGAGAAGCGACACTACCCCTTTTAGTTTCTCCTCAGCAGTCAAGTCCAGATCGTCCATAATTCGCTCCGTCGCCTCCAACCAATACTCAGCCGTATTGGGCGCCACACCAGATATACCACGAAAAAACTCAGCTCTATTGGCTCGGAGTCACTCGGTACAGATTTCTGAGCTCCCATACCTCCACCTACTCCAACCACCCTCTCAAGAACTCGCAGCATCGCTTGCGATATTACATTATCTCCCATCTGATCTTGATATTCCCCACCAACAGCTGGTGGTGGTGGCATCTCATTCTCAAACCCTTGACCAGACCTAACGGGTTTCGACACGATCATTCGGCCTCTACCACGGCCACGCACATGATGGCCACGTCCTCTAGAACTCATTCTTCCGAGTTGTGTTTATCTGATTAAAAATTTTATGATTTAGTTTTTGTTCCACCAATTATCCACAACCATTTTATGTAAAGAAATTTAGGAGCAGTTCTTTCGATCATTTCAAGGTTTTCATTCCAAGTTTTCTACCCTAATTCAGAGAAAACACATTCATTCAGTAGTATTTACTACACATATTCATCTCTCGAACATTTTCGTTCGTTCCAACCCAGAGGTATTTTCGCAATTTTATCCTATAGGGGTATTTTCATAATTTTTCAAAATAGGGACCTTGGTGATTTTATGAAATAGGGGTGTTCTGGTAATTTTGTGATCCTGGAGGTACTTCGGTAATTTTGGAAATCTGGGGGTATTTCGGTAATTTTAGAAATTTGGGGGTATTTCAATAATTTTCCAAATTAGGGTATCTTAAAATTTTACAAAATAGGGGTTTTTGGTATTTTTACAAAAATAGGAATATTTTGATAAAGTTTGAGGGTAGTATGGCAATTTTATAAACTAAGGGTATTTTAATAGTTTTACAAACCAGGGGTAATTTGGTCAATTTACAAATCAGGGGTATTTTGGTCATTTCTGAATCAAGGGTATTTTGGAATTTTATAACCAAGGTTTGACTTTAGATTTGTACAAAACAAGGTGACTGGTCCCTTTCGAGTTTTAATTATTGAGTTTAGCCTGTGGTTAAGTCCTCTTGGTTAGGGTGAACCGTCACTACGCACCAGGTAGGATTCGGGCGGAAAGGAGGTGAGTTACTAGGACTGCTTAAATACCAAGCTCCCCCTGAATCCAATCCTAGACATGCGCTGCACGTTTGCCACACCCTTAACTCTTGACTCACTCACGAGTTTGTTTGGTTGGACTTTAAATTTTATGTAATTAGATGTTAGAGTAAGCTAATCCTAGGGTTCAATAACTCTTAATCTACTAATCTACATCCCTATAATTCCCACATACAAATCACACAAGGGTTAGGGGTACTTACCTGGTGGACTTGGCCGAGACTCAAAGCCATGCCGTAAAACCTGCTCATTCTTTAGTAAAACTCAATTTCAAATAAAGAAAACGTTTTGGGGCCCAAAAAGCCCTCAAGGCCGAGTTTTGAACCGAGCTCTATAACAAATTGAAACACCCCAAACCCGACCCACAAGTCCTGACTGGATCTGGCATGCTTCTTGAGTAAAACGTAGTTAAGTCCCGTGTGACATTTTGAAAATCGTGGTGGTTTCGAAGAAAATAGATTTGGTTTGTTCTCAAGTTAAAAATTGAGTAGTAATTTAATTTTGTACTAAATCGACAATTTCATATTTCAAGAGTTACAAGTTAAAGAAATACGTAATTTTAGAGTTTAATATTTTGTAACTTGAAAAAAAAACAGTAGTGATTGAGTTTCAAAACAATTGATGTTGTTCGTATCATATCAAAAATTTAAAACACAATGAAAATAAAACGGTTAAGTAATAATGGCCTTATTACATCAAAATATAACCCAAAATAAATAAATATAAACTTAATAAGAAAATCGAAAATCTGAGCTGTGCATGGCCACCGCTAAGTTCCTGCCGACCCGGTCTATCTAATGAGTGCCATCTGCAAAAAGTTAGCCCACAAAGGGTGAGTCAACAGACTCAGTGTGTAACTACCATCACAGAATCCCAAATCATACAAGGCATAATGAATCACATAAAATAATTGTAAACCATGATGCAACCCAAACCACCTAGATCCAACCTCTACACATCACCCGTGCCTACCGATCACACCGTAGGGATTACTAAATCGACCTCCATCCACTACACACCATCAAAGGCGATCAAGGCGATCAATCGACATCGCCCTTATAATTGTGGCATAGCCACGGATAATCTGACAGAGTCACCAGATTCATATTATGTGACATAGTCACCAGATAATGTGACAGAGTCACCAGATGTTGTGGTAGGAACCACCAGATCACTTCCCCTTTCACATAATCACCCAAATGCCCATGCAACATACAAAACATGCTATTTTTCGTGCAATTTACCTTACCCCAAAATTAAAACGGGATCCACATATTTTCACATCACTGTTATTAAACATTATTTACAAGTGTTAAAGGGTAGCGTACCTGAATGCACTCGTACCATTGAATGGTACCCGTAGCCATATTCCATATTTTCATTAACACATATCTAATATTATCAACCTAGGGGGAATTAGTGTAGGGCTACACACCTGATTATTCGTAGATCTAATCGAAATCCCGAAAATCTCGATCTCACGCACTAGTCCCCTTTTTCCTACATTTGGCCAACACTAAGCATATTAGCAAAAAGCCATTCGGCTAAACAGTAAAATCCTAAAGGGTTAACGAGACCAAAACCCTTACCTTACTGCCGATTTGGTTACCAACCAAATCCCGAAACTTCGTGATGATCCCCTCTTGCAATCGGCTAGGCACTAGAACACTCAATCGATTAGTTTTTGGCTTTTGAACGAATAAGGAAACAGATCTAAATCACTAGAACCCTTACCACTGACTTATCGAAAACTATTGGCAGGGAAAAGATTCTCCCGATCTACTACTTCAAATCCCAGAAATCCTAAAAGAAACCAATTGCATGGTTGATTAGAAGTCAAGACAAATGCCAAATTTTGGCTTTTGTTCTACACATGTCGACAGAGAGGAAATAAGGAAGAATAGTGGAGATTCGGTCATAGCAGACTTACTTATTCCAAACCGATTTGAGAAGAGATCAAGAGAGATCTCTACTTGGTTGATATTCGACCAAAATTAAGAAGGAATGAGGTGGAAAGATTTCGGCAATGGCTTAGGAAAACAATGGAAATTTGGCCAGAAACTGAAAAGAGAGAATAGGAGAAGGACAAATGATATTCGACTTTTAATTAATAGTAGAGATTGTGAGAAAAAGAAGAAAAAAAATGATACGGAGGCTCAATTATGATTCGGCTAGAGTGAGAAAGAAGAAGAAGAAAGAATTGAGGGAAAGAAAAGAAAAAGAAAAGTGTTGGTGAGGCTTAACCAAAAATTCAGCTTAAGGGATTTTGGTGACCGAATTTGTCATACAAGAAGTCCCTTGGCCGGCCAACTCTCCCTCTCTCCATTCAATCCCCCTTTTCACTCTACCTTAGTCGAATCCCTAAGTCCGGACCCAATCTATACCTCCTCCATCGAGTCCTGTCTTTGTCCACTCACCGCCTTCCTTGCTAGAAAATAAAACTCCAAAACGCTTCCTTCTTTGCCGAGCCTAGGCCCTTCTCACTCCTGGCGTCACCTTTCAAGGCCCTAAGTGGCGCCTCCTTGCCACCTTACCATCAAGTTATTTGTGTTCTAAATCACACAATAAACTCCTTAAGGCCTAGCTCCTTAATTCCCCTTTTTGGGCTTAAAAATCCAATAACTCCTAAGGCTCCTATCTACATCCCAAGGTTCTTGAAGCCCTCAAATCACACTCTAATCATACTCAAGCATGCATTCACATACATTTAAGTAAAAATACATAACCCCTAAATCCCGGATACTACAGTTCTACCCCCTTAAAATAATTTCAACCTTAAAATTACCTGGCTAAAATAAGTGAGGGTATTGATGTCGCATCGCTTCCTCTGGCTCCCACAAAGCTTCTTTCGATCCATGGTTACACCATAGCACTTTGACTAGAGGGACTGATTTTCTCCAAAGCACCTTCACATCCCGTTCCAAAATTTGAATCGGCTCCTCCTCATAGGACAGATCTGGTCTCAGCTCCACCTCCTCAGCATGGAAACATGGAACACATTATGAATCCTGTCTAATTCTGGAGGCAATTGAAGTTGATAGGCGACTGGTCCTACACGCTTCAGTATACGGTAAGGCCCAATAAACCTAGGGCTAAGCTTACCCTTTCGCCCAAACCTCAGTATCTTTCTCCATAGAGAGACCTTAAAAAATACAAAGTCTCCCACGGAATACTCAATCTCTCGGCACTTAAGATCTGTGTAAAACTTCTACCTATCAGACACTTCCTTCAACCTGTCTCGAATCAGTTTTACCTTTTCCTCGGTATTAGAAACAAACTCTGGCCCCAATACTCGCCACTCACTTAGCTCAGTCCAGCAGGTAGGAGTATGACACCTATGACTATATAGTGCCTCGAACAATGCCATTTGGATACTGGATTGATAGCTGTTATTATATACGAACTCTGCTAGCGGTAAATAGTCTTCCTAGTTGCCTCAAAAATCAATGACACAACTTCTTAACATGTCCTCCAGTATCTGAATCACCCTCTCTGACTACCTATCTGTCTGAGGATGGAACGCAGTACTGAAGTCCAACCTAGTACCCAAAGCCTTATGTAATTTCTTCCAGAACTGGAATGTGAATCGAGGGTCTCTGTCAGATATAATGGAACCCAGTACCCCATGCAGTCTCACAACTTCATCCATATACAACTCTACCAACTTCTGCAACGAGTAATTGGTACAGATTGGTATAAAATGGACAGATTTAGTCAATCAGTCTACAATAACCCATACCGAATCCTTTTTAGTAGGTGTTAAGGGCAGCTCACTCACAAAATCCATGGTTACTCTTTCCCACTTCCAAAGTGGAATCTTAATCGGTCATAGAACCCGTAAGGTACCGATGCTCACTTAACTTTCTGACATGTCAAGCACTTACTCACAAAATTGGTAACTTTGCGTTTCAGCCCTGACCACCAATACAGCTCACGAAGATCTCGGTATAACTTGTTTCTACCAGGATGCATAGGGTATGGACTACTATGCACCTCTCGCAGTATAGACTACCTCAGATCGAAATCCTTTGGTACATAGACTCTCCCTCGAAAACACAGTACTCCCTCACCATTCAACCCAAAATCTGTAGTCTCTCCATTCTCAACTTATCAAAAATGAGAAAACAATGACTCATCCAACAATTTTTTCCCCTTAATTTTCTCAGTCTATGTCGGTCTCACTTGAAGCTTAGCTAACAAGCTACCATCATCATACAAGCTGAGACGAGCAAACATTGCTCTCAAATCAAATACAACCATACGGCTCAGTGCGTCAGCTACCACGTTAGCCTTACCAGGTGGTAATCACTCGAACAGTCATAATCCTTAAGCAGCTCTATCCATCTTCGCTACTTAAGATTCAGCTCCTTCTGAGTAAGGAGATACTTGAGGCTTTTATGATCCGTGTAAACAATACACTTCTCACCGTATAAGTAGTACCTCTAAATTTTTAACACGAATACTACTGTGTCTAACTCTAAGTCATGAGTAAGATAATACCCCTCATGAGGCTTAAGCTAGTGAGACACATATGCAACCACCTTACCCTCATGCATCAGCACACAACCCAATCCAATGTGTGATGCATCACTGTAGATAGTAAATTCCTTCCCAGACTCTGGCTATTTCAAAACAGGCGCCTCAGTCAGAACGTTCTTCAGTGTCTCAAAACTTTCTTGCTGCTTATCAGTCCAGTTAAACGGTACCCCTTTACGCAGCAACTTAGTCAGAGGTGCAGCAACTAAGGAAAACCCCTCAACAAAACGTCTGTAACACCCTGCCAAACCCAGAAAGCTTCGAATCTCAGATATGGTCTTAGGTGGTTTCCAATCCAGTACGACTTTAATTTTTTGAGGATCCATACTAATCCCCTCGAAAAACACCATGTGACCAAGAAATGTCACTTCTCGCAGCCAGAACTCACACTTCTTCAACTTAGCGTACAGTTGTTTCTCCCTTAAAATCTGCAGAACAATTCGAAGATGTGCATCATGTTTATCCTCAGTTCTTCAATACACCAAGATATCGCTTATAAATACCACTACGAACCGATCCAGGTAAGGATGGAATACTCGGTTCATCAGATCCATGAAAGCAGCTGGTGCATTCGTCAGTCCAAAGGAATCACTAGGAACTCGTAGTGACCATAACGAGTCCTAAATGCAGCCTTATACACATCAGCCTCTTTAACCTCAGCTGATGGTACCTAGAATAGAGATCTATCTTAAAAAAAATTGAAGCTCCTTGCAGCTGATCAAACAGATTGTCGATCCTCGACAAAGGATACTTATTTTTTATCATCAGCTTATTAAGTTGCCGATAATTGATGCATATGCACATGGACCCATCCTTTTTCTTTACGAACAACACTAGTGCTCCCCATGGAGACACACTTGGTCGAATGAATCCTCGATCCAGTAGCCTTTGAATTTGAGCCTTTAACTCCATCAGCTCCTTCGGTGCCATCCTATATGGGGCGATAGACACTGGAGCTTGCCCAGGTAAGAGCTCAATACCAGATTTGACTTCGCAGTTCGGAGGCAACCCAGGGATCCCATCAGGAAATACATCCGAAAAATCCTTAACAGTTCTAATATCTCCGACAAAAGGACTTTCAAAATTAAAAATACTAACATAGGCTAAAAATGCCTCACTACCTTTGTGAACCAGTTTCTCGGCCCTTAATGCTGAGATCACGTTAGACAAATAATTCATTCGCTCCCTAATCACAGCCACCTCCTCGTCCTTAGTAGTCTTCAACACCATACGCTTAGCAGCACAGCCTAAACTAGCTCGGTGTTTTACCAGCCAATCCATACCCAAAATAATGTCGAATTCACCAAACGAAAATTCCATCAAATTTGCTGGAAAAATTACCCCTTGAACCTCAAGAGGCACATCTCTGAATAGCTTATTTACCCTAATCGACTATCCCAGTGGACTTATCACAGTCATCTCACTAACAGTATTTTCGAACTGAATACCTAAAATTCCAGACACAGTGCATGCAATGTACAAATGTGTAGACCCAATATCAATTAAAGCAGTGTAAGGTACACTGTAAATTAAGAACGTACCGGTTATGACGTCAAGGGTGTCACCATCCTCTCGACAACGAGCAGCATAGACCAATGCTGGCTACCTCGCCTTGGTGTTACCAGTACCTCTGCCTAGGGCTCCACGACCTTGTCCCCTACCATTACCACCTTTGGCCTACCCACGGCCTCTTGGTGGCTGTTGACCACCTCTCACTAGTTGACCATAATCCTATCCTGCAGCTTACATCTGAACAAGCCTCTGGGGACAATTCTTAACCTGATGATCCATGGACCCGCATCTGAAGCACGCTTCAATCCTCTTCTAGCACTCACCCTGGTGAGATCTCCCACAATCAGCGCAAGGTTGTAGTCTAGCAATAGTAACAGAAACTTCAGTCCGAACCGGCCCATCAAACCTGGCCCTCTTAATAGGCCTCCCAGAAGAACTTGAGGGCTCAAAACCCTGTTATTTCTGCCCCTATCGTTTTCACGGTTCTGGTGCTCCGAGCGCTTCACCTCTTCAGTAATATTTGCCTTTTCTACAAGAGCAGTAAAATCTCGCTCCCTCTACAGAGCTATCAATATCCTTAATACATCTCGAAGGCCATCCGCAAAACACACATAGTGTTCATACTCAGTTGCTACTATCCCTCGAGCATACCAACTCAACCGCAAGAATTCTGCCTTATATTCTGCCATTGTCTTACTCCCCTGGGTCAGGCTCAGAAATTCCTTTCGTCGGGCGTCCACATAACTTGCGTCCACGTACTTTCCTTGAAATACCGCATTAAAGAAATCCCACGTCAAACGATCAGCCTACGTACCCTCTCTCACGGTGAGCCACCATTGGTAAGCCTCGTCTCGCAGTAAGGACACTGTCTTTTTTAATTTTGGCTCCGTAGTACAGTCAAGGTCATCCATTATCCGTTCGATAGCCTCTAACCAGTACTCTGCCATATTTGGGGCTACTCCAAAAATACCCCTAAAAATTTTTACTCCATTAAACCGGAGTCACTCTAAAATTGAGCATGGACCCACTGTTCCAGTAGTAGCTTCAGCAACCCTCTCTAGAACACTGAGCATTGCTTGGGATAGAGCATTATCCCTAGCTGCTCGATCATAAAACCCCGTCTCAGTTACTGGTGAGGCTGGTACTTCCCCAGAAGGAATATGGCCTGATGCCGACGATCCGGCCTGAACACCTCCTCGACCTCTACCGCGGCCCCTTGTACCCTTTCCACGAGTACCACTTGTGCTCATTTTGATATGCGCTTTATCTGTTTAAAAAGTCTTATGCATCAAATTATAATTTTAGTGATTATTAACAGTGTATTATAAAAAATGGTCATTAGGAGTTTGTTATCACAGATTGAAGTGTTACTATAGTTTACAGTCTTCTACAGTCTTAGTTTCCTCTATCTAGAGTTTCACAGTATATCAGTAATCAAAATTTGGAGAACTTATAGATTTGGCATCGGAGACTTGGTGTGCCACACTTGAACATCTTTTAAAAACATTTCAAATATTTAAAATCTACTTTGAAAAAACTTTTCAAAACCCATTCCACAGTCGAGTTTTGCAACCGGGCTTTGATACCACTAAATGTAACACCCCAAACTTGGCCTAGACGTTACGACTAAATCTAACATGTCACATCAAAGTGTTTTTCGAAATCAGGCTTGTTGAGGGAAATCAATTTTTAAACTATAGCCATGTTTGTTACTGTTGGTTTCTTAGTTGGAAAAAAAACATGCGGAAGCTACTCTAATTAATGTCATCTCAAATTTTAAAAATATTTGTTTGTTTTTTAAAACAGTTATTATTTTTGAAAACTTATCTATATTAGTTTGGCAGTTTCAAAATAAGAAATTAAACCCAATTAAAAGAAAATAAAATCACCAGAGGCCTTATTACATAAATATCAACCCCAATATAAAAATTTTAATAACTAGGTCTAAAAGAAAATAATAGCGAACATGTGGCCACCTTTGAGTCCCTCGTAGCTCCAAATCTTCTAAGGCTGAGGATTACCTGTACGGTTAAAAGAAAAGGGTGAGTTACGAGAACTCAATGTGTAATCCCCTATCATGCAAGAATATGCAGCCTAAGCCCTATTCCGTAATAACGATGCAAAGTGTGGGCTTTAGCCTATTACAGTAATTAATGTGGGCCTAAGCCCATACAGAATCAATATTGTGTACATATGCAACCCACCCCAATCCAACCAACACACCACCCGTACCAACCAACACACCATGTGGGGATAAAATCGACCTACCCAACCAACACACCGATATTGCAGCATAGCTGCCAGTAATAACAGTATATGTGGCAAAGCCACCAGTAGAAGTAACGTAACAAGGCTGTCAGTAACAGTAATATAGCAAGGCTGCCATTAACAGCATATGTGGCAGAGCCACCAGTATAGTGTACTTCCTCCATAATAATATCCCAACCCCATGTAGTATGTCATGTCATAAATCATACGTATATGCAGAATGTCATACTCAGTAACAATCATATACAAATCATGAACACATCAGTCAACCTACCCTTAGGGGTATAACGGTCATTTTATCCTATGGGGGTATTTCAGTCATTTTACTCTTTAGGGGTATTTTAGTTATTTTACTCATTAGGGGTATTTCAGTCATTTTATTCTTTAGGGGTATTTTAGTCATTTTATTTCTTCCCAAAGGTCTATAGTCACCTCGAGCAACACAAATAATATATATGGTCAAAATAGTGTAAATGGGCCCAAAGCCCAATATTCGGCCCAAGTGGGCCCACACGCCCGTGTAGTTCATTTAGCCTATATTCAGTCACGGTTATGCAAACGATATAGCACAGTCTAGTATTTATAACTTATCGTGATTTATTTTGTGTGGGGTTTACGAGCCCATTGGGCCCATATAGCCCATTTCAGCCAAACGAGGCCCATAACGACCCATGAGCACGAGAATGCTCGCGGTCGCCTCTACAGCTTGTTGCCCATGATTGTGGGCTCGATTTACCACACGAGCGATCGCACGCTCGTGAGGCTTCAATTGTCAAAGTTTTGACTTTTGACTTTTGTCGGCTTACAAAAATAATGGTGTGATTACACACCTGATGACGATATTGCTCACGCTCCACGAGCACCCAACCTAGATTCAAACAAGATCCAAATTTAGTCCTTTAACCGATAGGTAAAGCACCCTCTTATTAACGCTTAATCTAAAACACCCTTCTTACCTTGTTTGAATGAGGGTGACCTTAGTCCCTCTACAATCGCTATTCAGAAACGATCACACCCCCTTTTTGATTTCCTATAGTACATTCGAAACCTGATTAGTAAGTGGTAGGGCACATTCGGCCAACCCCAAAGAACATAAGGTAACAATTTTATCTTACCTAAACGTAGAGAATGAAAGTGTAACTCCGCCAAACCGTTTACACTTCACCACTCCTTGAGGAAGATCATAGAATCGTAATGAGTACAGTACGTGAAAAAGGAAATGACAATCAGTTAGCAAAAGGGAGTATTCAGTTTTGGAAAAGAAGAAGACAATCATTGGGTATTCGATTTTAACAAGAAAATCAGATAATAGATTTTGAACACTTACCGATAGTCAAAACCTTTGTAGTAGATTGACGTAGAGAAGGATTACTAATAGTGATATTCGACCAGCCTAGAATAGAAGATGAACAGAAGTTAAAAGAAGAGAAAGGGAAGGTTCAGCTAGACTAGGAAGGAATTCAATTGTAGAAGAAAAGGGGTAAGAAACAATAAATGTTAGGTTAGACCAAGAAGAGAGGAAAATAACAGCAGAGATGCAGAGAAAGAATGACACAAATGGTTAGTTTCGTAGCACAGTGAAGATTGGAGAGAACCCAAAATGCCAAAAAGTGCAAAACCTAAACTACCATCAAGGGAATTCGGCAGCTCACCTATCAACACTTATAAAATCGAACAAGGAAATGCCTAGTGCCAAAAATACTCCCTCTTTTGCCCCTTAGCTGAATTCCACTAAGCTGCAGAGTCCCATTTGGCGACAACTCCCCTCACATTCAAATTCCTTGAAAATTCCACAAATCCCTCCCTTTATCCCTGCTTGATATCCTCCATAACAACTCCAAGACCAATTCAAACTTCACCTTACAGAGTTTCAATCTAACTCCACTTCTCATGTTACCGGGAAATAAAATAAATATTCTTTTGCATGCCAATGGATTCAAACCCAAGCTCTCCCCTCAGCCATTTCATGCCATCACCACTAGGCCACCACATCACTTGTGCCTCATTTCACCTACAATTATTTATAAAGCCTACCTGCTAAGCTCAACCCCCTTTAATTAAGAAAAACAAATTTTTACTAAAGACAAGGCTCGAACCCAAAGTTTCTCAAAAATTCTCAACCACTCCTAAACCACTCAAACAGTCCCTTATTCAAGTTGAAACACATAAAATCAAAACATGGATTTTTGGGGCGTTACAAACCGGACCAATCTCAAGGGTTTAACCAACAACCTTCAAAACCACCTCAAGCTGAATCATCAAATAGTTTGGAGCACTTGTCCAAGGCGTACATGGAAAAAATGATGCCTTAAACCAAAGTCAAGCAGGAACACTAAAAAATCTAGAGAACCAGATGGGTCAGTTATCTACTGAGCTTCGTAATAGACCACAAGGAGCCTTACCGAGCGATACAGAAAATCCAAAGAATTTTGGTAGCATTGTAAGGTAGTTGCGTTATGAAGTGGTTGCATTATGAACTGGATGCATTATGAAGTGGTAAGTTTTTGAAACCCAAGGATATTGTGGTTGAAGATGAGCCTATTGAGAAGGAAGAATCAATGAACAGTTGAAGTTTCTACACTAGGAAAGCCAAATGCTGAGAAATATGATGAGGTAAAATCTAAACTAGTGCATTCTGATAAGATAACACTTTCTTTTGTAGATTTTCCTCCTCAGAAAAGTTGTCTGATTCAACCTAGAGTTTCATCACCTCCATATCCTCAAGGACTCCAGCAGCATAAGCAAAAACGTGAGGTACAATTCAAGAAATTCTTGGATGTTCTAAATTAAATTCATATCAACATCCCGTTGGTAAAGGCTTTAGAGCAAATGCCCAACTGTGTGAATTTTATGAAGGATATTCTATCCAAGAAGAAAAGACTTAGAAAGTATGAGACAATAGCCTTAACTAAGGAGTATAGTGCATTCCTGCTGAACAAGCTACCTCCAAAACTGAAAGACCCTGAAAGCTTTATTATACCCTGGAATATCGAAAAATCTTATTATGGTAAAGCTTTGTGTGACTTAGGAGAAAGCATCAACTTTATGCCCAAATCTATTTTCAAGTTGTTGGGAATATGTGAAGTAAGACCCACTACTGTGACACTTCAACTAGCAGATTGATCAGTAGCATATCCTGAAGGAAAGATTGAGGATGTTTAGGTAAGAGTTGATAAGTTTATTTTTCCTGCTAATTTCATTGTGTTAGATTTTGAAGCAAATAATAAAGTACCAATCATCCTTGGGAGAGCTTTCCTAGATATGAGAAGAATGTTAATAGATGTGCAAAAAGGAGAACTCAAAATGAGACTTCAAGACGACCAGCTAACATTTAACATTCTGAAGGTAATAAAATTTCTCAATCCGATGGAAGAATGTTCAAGGATGGAAGAATTAGAAACCTTAATTTCTATGGAATGGGAAAGCAAATTTGAAAAAGACCCATTAGAGAACATCTTAGGGTTTGAACCATTAAGAGATGAAATAAGTGATGAAGGTTTGACTTTGATAGAAACCAATCTGAGGAGTTATGTTCAACCAGTACAGTTTTAACCGTTAGAATTGGAAATTCAAAAATTTACGCAATCCACGTTTTCAATCGAGGAACCACCTAAACTCAAACTAAAGGTACTTCTTTCCCATTTTAAATATGTTTATTTTGGTAACTATTCTACCTTGCATGTGATTATTTTAGTAGAATTAACAGAACACTAAGAGGAGCAATTGATTGTTGTTTTCAAGAAATTTAAAAAGTAATTAGTTGGACCATAGCTGACATTCGAGTTATAAGAATTTCCTTTCATATGCACAATATTGTTCTAGAAGAAAGTGAGCGAGCTAGAATTGATAGTCAAATGAGACTTAATCCTATCATGAAAGAGATAGTGCAGAAGGAAGTGATCAAAAGGTTAGATACGAAAATTATCTACCCCATCTCAAATAGTTCATGGGTAAGTTTGGTACAATGTGTACCAAGGAAAGGTGGAATCAAGATTGCCAAGAATGAATGTAACGAGTTCATCCCGACGAGAACAACCATTGACTACAGAAAGTTGAACAAAGCCACTCAAAAGGATCTTTTTTCATTGCCTTTCATAGATTAGATGTTAGATCGACTAACAGGTACTAAAGTTACAGTATTTACTGACCATGCGGCCAGTAAGTACTTACTCATGAAAAAAGATGCTAAACCAAGGTTAATTCGATGGATACATTTACTCCAAGAATTTGACCTTGAAATCCAAGACAAAAAAGGGTGTTGAAAACTAAGTAGCTGACTATCTGTTAAGGTTGGAACAAAATGAGGTAACCCTTTCACTCGTTCCAATTAATGAAAATTTTTCTGATTAGCATATCTTCGAGGTAAGTCGAATTCATGAAACACCTTGGCTTGATGATTTTGCAAATTATTTAGAATGTGGAATAATTCCTTGAGAAATGACATACCAACAAAGGAAGAATTTCCTTCATGATAGTTGATATTATTTCTGGGAGGATTTATTTTTGTTTAAACAATGTGCAGGTAACATAATCAGAAAGTGCATAGCTAAAAGTGAAATTACCGAGATCTTGTACAATTGCCATTCATCTCCGAGTAGGGGACACTTTCATAGTTCCCGTATTGCAGCAAATATTTTACAAGCAGGATTCTTTTGGCCAACAATGTTTAAGGATGCATATGCATAAGGATGGGAAACATATCAAGGAGGAACAAGATGCCCTTGACAAACATTTTAGAGGTTGAATTATTTGATGTATGGGGCATTGATTTTCTAGTCCCGTTTCTTTCTTCTTATATTTTGGTAACTGTGGATTATGTATCCAAGTGGTTGAAGCTAAGGCATACCAAACAAATGATACTAAGGTAGTTATGCAATTCCTAAATAAATATGTGTCTACATTGTTTGGGACCCGAAAGTTATAATTAGTGATGAATGATCTCACTTTGTAAATAACTGACTTAAGTGGTTGCTTGACAAGTACGATGTGAAACATAAAATTACTACTGCCTATCACCCACAGTCAAATGGGCAAGTTGAAAGAGTGAATCATGAAATTAAATGTATTATTGAGAGGGTAATGCACCCTAACAGAAAATATTGGTCTCGAAGGCTCGATGATTCTTTATGGGCCTATCAAACTGCTTTTTAGAGGCCATTAGAATTACTCCTTATCTGTTAGTATTTTGGAAGGCATGTCATTTATTGCTTTAATTGGAGAATAAAGCTTACTGGGCTTTGAAACAATTAAATTTGGATCTTAAGCAAGCCGGTGTGATAAAAATGTTACAGCATGACGAGTTGGAAGATTTGAGGTTATTTTCATGCAAGAATGCCAAGATATATAAAGAAAGACTAAGAGTTGGCATGATAGTCGTGTACAACCTCATGAATTCAGAGAAGGTCAATAAGTGTTGTTGTTTAATTCAAGGCTAAGGTTATTTCCTGAGAAGCTCAAGTCCAAATGGAAAGGACCTTATACCATCTATAAAGCTTATCTATATGAAACTATAGAATTGTACGACAACTAGGGAGGTACGTTTAAAGTTAATTGTCAATGTCTCAAACACTATTGGGATGGTGAAGTTGAGCGAATTGAAACTTCATTCAATTTAATAGACCCTTAATCTTTCATGTTTTTACTTTTTAATTATTAGTTAGAAATTATTTTCTTCAATTAGTACATTTAATTATGTAACACCCCTAACTCATATTCGTTGCCAGAATAGCGTTACGAAGCATTACCATAAAAACATAACTTAAAAACATTCATTTCTAAACATTCCATATATCATAGTAATTCATTCAAATACATGCATATCGTCCCTTATTCGAGCCCTCGAGGCCTTAAAAACACTTTAGAAACGACTGAGGACTAAATCAAAAACATTTGAAACATTAAGGATAAACTTAGAAAATTTCACATTGCAAAGGTCGCACGGCCGTGTGACTCACATGACTGAGACACACACCTATGTCTTAGGCCATGTAACATTCGAAATAGGGACACACGATCGTGTCTTAGTCCATGTTTGTGCCCGTGTAACTGTCTGACTTAGGTCACATGGCCCAGCAAGATGCCCGTGTGTCAGGCTGTGTAACACTCGAAATGGCCTAACATGTTTGTGTGCCAAGACGTGTTCTAGGTCTTGTCACTTTCAAAAAGTAACCTTTAAAACCTACAGGGGACACACGACTTATAACAGCCCGATTTAGGGGCTAGTCAGAATAGTGATCTCAAAACCACTAATTCGAGGTTAGAGAAATTATTTTCAAGTTATGTTACGTGTTATAACATGAGTATAAGGATGCATGAAAATTTTGGTGCCTTAATTTTAGCAATTTCTAGCTAAATTGTGAAAAAGAACTAAATCGTGTAAAGTGCGAAATTTCTATTTTATTTGCTAAAGGTGCAAAATAGCTATGGATTATAAATTGGAGGTCCCAAATGTGCAATTAGGCCATGGAAATTAGCTTGGCCGGTTAAAGAATGCTAATGGGACAATAGCATTAAATGTGATCATGTTAGGTGATTAAAAAAAAGAAATAAAATAAGATGAAATGAGTAAAAAAGCTATCATCTTTTTATTTCTTCTCTTCTTCCACCGAAAATACAAACAAGAATGGGGGTTTTTGAAGCTTAAAATTTCAGCAACTCATCTCCTCTTCAAGTAAGTGATTTTGATGGCTTTAGTTGATAATTTTTGTACTTTTGAGTCCCCAAAGCTTAAGCTAGCTAATGAGGGGACTAATTTGCAATATGGTTAAGATTCTAGGGATTTGACATGAAAGAGTATTGTTGGTTGCTGAGTTTTTATGGAAGAAAATGAATGTCAAAGTGATGAGAAACAACTTTTGTGAAAGGTGTTGTTATGAAAACACCTAATTTGGGCTAAAATGTAAAAGTTGTAATTTGTTCATTAAGGCATAAAATAGATGAAATTGTGGATAGTTATAATAGGATTAAATGTTCATCTAGGCTTTATTAACAAGAAAATGTGATAAAAATTTATTTACGAGCATAGGGGTAAAATCATAATTTTGCCAAAGTGTAGGGGCAAAATAGGCATTTTTGCCTAAAGTGTAGTTTATGGTGAATTATGATTTATAAGTGATTAAATCACTAAATCCCATTGCTCTAGATCAAAGAAAATGAGTTTCGGACCTAGAACAGGTAAAAAGAGAAATTTGGGCAAAAAGTCCTTTTCGGCCTTTTCGTCATCGAGGTAAGTTCATGTGGGTTGTTGTAATTACGTACAAGCATTGTAATTACGTACGAGCTAATTTAATATTCCAATATAATATGGAATGTATATTTATTCAATGAATGTTTGAAATATCTTTTGATGAGATGTTAAAAGAATCTAAGAGTAATAGAAAATATATATAGCATGATATGATGATAGTTAAGGCCTCGTGTAAGACCATGTTGGCATATGGCCTTGGTGTGAGATATTGAATAAGACCATGCTAGGGACATGGCATCAATACGATATATCATGTAAGACCCCATTGGGGTATAATGTCAATATGATGTTATGCGTATAAGACTTAAGAGTGTCATTTAATAATTTGAGTGATTCAACGGGTATGTTGAAAGAGAGAAAGTATGTGGTTGTGCCATGAGAAGCACAAGTATGTGTTAGAACTGAATTGAAATGAATTCAGAATATGATAAAACCTAGTGGATTATGTGTAATCAATGCACCTAGTTGCATAAGATAGATTTATAAATGCATTGTATGAATGTTAACAATTGTTGTAAAATCTAAGTAAGAATGATAGTGAGTGAGGATGTTCACGGATGAACATTTGAATTAGAGAAATGTATGTGGATAAATATTTGTGAATATATAATAACGGTGAGTTGTGTGCAAATACACCTCATTGAGGGTTATTAAATGATGGGTTGTGTACAATACCATCAACCATATTATCATTGGTGGTGTAATATCCTGATTTTGTGTGTCTGTGCATTTGATGTGTTGCATGGCTAAATTAGTAGGTAAAGGCTTTGAGGTGTGGATTGGGCTCAGGTATGGGTTTAAAACCTATGTTAAATTGCTTATAAATAATGTTAGTGTATAAATTAAAAGTTAAGTTAGTATGTTTAGTAGCAAGTTGGGCTCGTGGCCCAAAGTTGGAGGTACAATAAGTGGACATGTGGGTGGCGTCACTTAGGGGAGGAGATTGGGCCATGTGTGGCCACTTGAAGCCCAAATTAATGGGTCAAATTCGGCACTCCTAGGGGAAAAGGTTGGATGGCACCTAGCTACAATTTAGGAGTGTTTGTTTCTTTTATTTTATGATTTAAAAGATGATAATAGGAGGGAAGAGTTGGAGCTTGGTGGGTCTCTCATATAGGGATGGATAATGGTTGAGTTATCATGCAGGATAAGGCTTATCAGGAGCTAGCAGAGTTGGCTGAAACTCCAACTCTGTGGGGGGTGAGTATGTAGCCGAAATTCTTAGCAAAGTATCCATCTTTCCTTTCATTTTCTTTTTCCTTCTCATCGAAATCTCTTTCTTTTCTTTTCTCAAACTTTTTCTCTTTTAGCCGAAACTTCCTAGTGCTTCTCCTCTCCTTGAAAACCCTTTGAAAGCCGAACACTCCTTGTGCACATCTCCATCTTCCCTAGCTGAATCTTCAGGAGGGGTGCAATTTTCTCGAAGGTGCACCATAAGCCGAATACTCCTCTTTAATCTGGTGAGTTTTAGGATTTTGTTTTTTTGCTATTTCTCTTTTTCTTTTCATCAAGATCTAATCTGAATCGCTTTTCCAAGGCTCATCAATTTTCCCCATTGTTCTCGAAGAACCCCGCTTATCGAGAGTCGAGGTGCCGATTTGGTGGAAAAGCCGAAGGTAGGTTGATGGTAGGTTGGCCAAATGGCCTTTCTTGTTCTTAATTCTTTTGGCCGATTCTTATAAGGGACTAATGGGTTGTGATTGATGGGTTGGTTTAATATATGAGTGGTGGCCGAATGTAGGTTGGTGGTGACGATTTCAAGAAGACTTTCGGGATTTGAAAGTTAGGTAAGGGTTCTTTTAAATGCTATTACTATTTATTAGATCTTATCGATCTGATTGGTTTAGTGACCAAAGGGTTATTATGGACAATAATAACAGATAAGAAATAGGAACGATTGGATCTGTAATCAACGCTGAAGTAGCATAGTCACAGTAGTATGAAATCAGGTGTGTAACTCTTACACACTTTCTTACGTAATATGTTTTATGTTTTGTGTTTCTAAAAGCCGGAATGACGGCAATAGTTACGAAAATACCTTTGTGGGTAAAAGCGAGGATGCCGGGTAAGTTGTTATTCTATAAATGTGATTTAACATGTTAAGCATGATCATACTGATATTGATTGCATGAGTATATGCCATGGGTGATGAGAGGAGGGGGAAGTATGATCTATTAGACTGTCACCAGTGATTTGGCATCACACAATGGATTGGCCCCACATAATACAAAATTGTGACTAAGTCTCAATGGTTTGGCACCACCAGTGGTTTGGTACCACATATATTTATTTTGTAACCTCGGTTACCAGTGGTTTGGCACCACCAGTGGTTTGGTACCACAAGGGGTAGAATCGAGAGACCCAGATGGATACTTAGGTGGGTTGCATGACTTGCATATTATTGTATGAACTTGTGTAAGAGCATGATTTTCTTGGGATGGGGATTTATACACTGAGTCTCGGTGACTCACCCCTTCCTTTACATTTTTACAGATCAGACTTAGATCGTGGATATGGAGCCGAAGTGGACTCGAGGTGGCCATGCTCAGCAACTGCTTTGTTTCAAAGTTTTTGGTTGAACTTAGTTGTTTATTTTTTTTTATTTTTGGGGTTTACATCATTGTAATAAGGCCGCCTAACTTTTATTTTGGGATGTTTTATTTGGATGTTCCTATAACTATTGATAAGCAAACCTGATAGATATGAATTGGATGTTTTCCAAAACCTCGATAAGTAGGGGTGAGCATTAGATCGAATCGAATCGAATCGAATCGAAAAATTTTGAGTTAATCGAGTTTTTGAATCGTATTTTATCATCCTAACTTGATTTGAAATTTTTTCGAATCGAGTCGAGTGAGATGAAATTCGAATCGAATCGAATCGAATATATTTGTTCGAGTTAAATTTTTAAAAAAAATGACTTTAGTGTTGTTTATTTTTATGTATTTTTTTAAAAATAATTTTCTTTAAATTTTTAAAACATTATCATACAATAAAAAATTGAGGAAAATAAGTGAATAAATAAAATCTTAAAATTTAAAAAAATTAAAAATTTATTTGAGGTTTAATTTGGGGAGAAAGAGGAATTGGGTTGGGAACTTAGGATTTAGGAAAAAAATTTTTAATTTGAATCTTGATGGGCTTGGAAAGAAATGGGTAAAAGCCTAAAATTTAAAAAAATAAAAAATATAGTTTATATTCGATTTATTCAATTATTCGAATTATTCGAATTTGAAAATTCAACTCGATTCGAACTCGAAATTCGAAACTCAAAATTCGAGTTGATTCGATTAACTCGATTCGAATAATTCAAAATTCAAATTTTTTTCAATTTTTGAATCGAATCGAGTTTTGCTCACCCCTATCGATAAGTACGTTTTTTCAAATGTTCATTGATTAAGTAAATGATATGGATTAACAACAAAGCAAATATTTTTTTAAAAAAACCAAGTCTTAACACGTTTTAATTTTTCATCAAACTCAAATTCGTTTTCTAAAAACAAAAAGAGTTTTCCAAAGGTTTTCACCACCAACGAAGTTGACAAACTGATTTTTAAAGTATTTTCTTCCCCGTAGCACGCCAGACTCGGGTGTAGCGTTTAGACTGGGTTTAGGATGTTACAGGTGGGCTGTGTGCGTTACCACCTGATTAATTATTAAATGATGGGCTATGTGCGATACCATCAACCATATTATCATTGGTGGGCTGTGTTGGTTACCACCTGATTAATTATTAATTGATGGGTTGTGTGCGATACCATCACCTATATTATTATCGGTGGGCTGTGTGCGGAACCACCTGACTAATTAGTAATCGATGGGTTGTGTGCGATACCATCGCTTATAAATGAGTGGTGAGCTAAGTGCGAAATCACCAAAAGTATAAATGATTGGTGGGCTATGTGCGATACCACCCTATTAGAGGTGGATGGTGGGCTAAGTGTGAAACCATCGAGAGATTAATAGAATGAGTGGCTTATCGAAAATGTTGGATGTGTTCTTTTATATGATCATGTGTGATCAGTGCAGGAATGTATGTTAATTAAACGAGAAAATTGGCTTGTGGCATGGTAAGAATGTGGTAGAAGATAGAATAAGTAAGCTTCAAGAATGATGGAGTAAGAAATCATGAGCTAATGAGAAAACTCGACATATTACCTCGTAGTTACGTTTATTCAGTGAATATCTATGATTGTCAAATTATGCAAATGAACTTACTAAGCATTATTGCTTACTCCTTTCCTTCTCCCATCTCTTATAGGTAAATTTAGCTAGCTCAGGTTGGAGATCGCCAAGATGTTTTCACAGTATCGAGCAAACACTTGGTATGAGGTATCAAGTCCTTATGAGTCATGGGATGTATAGGACTAGTACTTGAGGTTGATTAAGTCTTTGTTGATGTAGCCAAATTGTGTTGGCCTAAGAGAACTTATAATTGGGTTGTGTGTAGCCATAGATGATGCTTAAGTTGTTGTAAATGTATTGGGAATAGTTCCCCCTAGTGTGTGGGATGAAGACTTCATCACTCTTATGATTAAATGTCTTTAATTCAAGAGTTATATTGATGTTGTGTGATATTATGTGCTAATATATGATGGTATGCAAATGAGAGTGGAAAAAGGCTTGGTAGATAGCCTCAAAGTGCCCACACGGATAGACACACGGGCATGTGTCTAGGCCGTGTACTCCCTGCATGTTAGTGTTTTAAGTCAGAATAGACCACGGACTAATCCTACAGCCGTTCGTTTAGGCCGTGTGTAGTACACGGATGGTTGACACGGTGTGTCAAGGCTATGTGAGTATAGTCAGTAACTCCCCACGGTTGGAGGACATGGGCGTGCCTAGGGGTACACGGGAGTGCCCTAAACCACATGGGCGTGTGGCCCCTACTTCCAAGAAATGTTTTTCGATTAAGTTCTGAAAGTTTCCAAACATGAGTTTAAGGCCTCGTAGGCCCATGAGATGTATGAATTGTTTGAGAGAGAAAGGTTCTTAATCGGGAACAAAATTTTATGGCCCGTAATTCCATAATTAAGTAAGTTCTAGATAGTAATGTCTCGTATTCGATCTAGGCCTCAGACTCGGGTATGGGGTGTTACACGACTGTGTCGCATGGCCATGTGTCACACACGGTTGAGACACATACTCGTGTCTTAGGCTATGTGGACAAGAAATAGGCCAAAATTAAGCCGATTCTTTCACCTAATTCAAGCATGTACCTACAAGCCATTTGTACATATAACTAAGACTTTTAAACATGCCCAAAAAATGCATAATAAGACCAATTCAATTGGCCATTTATCGATACAACCAATATGTCATATAGGCACCTCAATCACAACCAAGCATTTATACCTAACTTTGTGTCTAAATGGTCATATTTCATCCAAAAGTACTTAACTAAATTCCATATCAAAGCATACCCTAAATGATCACATTGCAAACATGCCAACACTTACCAATTTGGTCATAAAACCATGCATCAATTTCACCATATAAACACCAACCATCAAGGCATCAAAGTGCCAAAAGCACACCAACCATAATACCATATATACATGCAAAACATAACAACTTAATCATTAAACACAAGTCAACCTATACATGCCATTATAACCATGACTAAAACATCAAAATCTACCGATATAGTCTCTAGATAGAGTGATAGGTCTCCGACAAGCTTCCAAATCGATCGAGCTTCCAATAATCTATAAAACATAAGAAAGAAAACTACGTAAGTATATAATGCTTTGTAAGTTTGTAAATCATGAACATAGCTTACCATTTCAATGCAAAATCTTATAAAATAGAGATGAATCAATCTAACACAAGCTTGGCACAAACCTAATCATCATCAACAACAATAGTTAGTGCTTTAACACATAGCTCAACAATATCAACACATGGTAAGATATAATACATGAACATAGCACAATTGAATTCATACTTGCCATAAACATGGTTATACATACTTTGACAAACATCAATTCATACATTTCTATAAATTCATAATCTAGCCATTGGAACACTTACCGTTACTTCCCTTTTCATGCCTGTTAAACCACTTAGAATAATATCGGATACACAAGAAGCTCACACAAAGTATGCTAACACATGGTCAAAACCATTTCTTTTCCTTTTCCTTTACATCATTGCTCACTCGAGCCATAACTGGGTCTGCTCACACAAGCTAATCGGAATGTAGCTACAAGATGCTGCTAACACAAGCTGACTAGTATCAGCAACAAATGTCAGAACTTAGCCATCGATAGGACATTCAGGACCAGCACCCGAAACATGGTAACCCTAATGATATGTCATTTGTAACATATATATTCCTAAGGTTCAAACCAGACTCGATAGTCATCGAAAAGTCGTTGAATTTCCGTCGTAACATGATATGAAAAATAGCATAATAGAATATAAATCAAATAATATTAAAACGTTGTTTAAATATACGAACTTACCTCAAATACAAAGATTAGGATCACTAATCCGAGATTTTATCTTTTCCTCGATCTAGATCCATACAAGGCTTAACTTGATATAAATAAGCAAATTCAATATATTTAATATACGTACTACTCAATTTAATCAAATATTCACATTTTTGGAAAATTATATTTTTTCCTATTATTTTAACTTCTTTCAATTTAGCCCTTAAGCTCGTAAATTGAAATTCATGCAATTTCATCCACTTTATAAGCTAGCCGAATTACCTAGGGACTTCCTAGGGACTTATACAACCTCATCCAACTCAACATTTCACAATTTTATCATGATATTTACTACTTTTATGTATAAGTCCCCAATTGATAATTTCATCAAAAATCACTTTACAAATGTTGTTTATTTAACAACAAAGATTCATTTTATTCTGAAAAAATTTCTAAAAAGTAAGAACGTTCATGGAAAAACCCTAAACATTTAATAGTTTTGCAAATTACCCCTAGGCTAGATAGATTAAGCTACAACAACTTCAATAACATAAAAATCATTAAAAATCGGACAAATTTCACTTACATGCAAGTTAAACAAGTGATCGAATCTTTCAACCCCTAACCATGGCTTCTTCCTTCTTCAATTTTAGTGATAGATGAAAATTAGAAAGATGATACTTTGGTTTTTATTATTTTAACTTGAACTTATTAATTAATTTTCATAATTAACCTTAGTAATTTACCTTTAAATCACTTAATAATGTGTCCATATTTTTCCACTCATAAGAATAATGGTCTCATTACCATTTAAGTCCACTCATATTAAAGATTCTTAGCAATTTGACACCTTTAACTTATAGAATTCTAATTTTGCACCTTTTTTACGATTTAGTCCTTTTTATATAATAAAGCATGCAAACGTTAGAATTTCTTAACAAAAATTTTATACGACCTTACTAATATTTTGAAAACATTAAAATAATAATAAAATAAAGTTTTACTCGTTGAATTTGGGTTCTAAAACCAATTTTTTGATTTCACTAAAAACAGGTTGTTACAACTCTCCCCCAAAAGAAATTTTCATCCTTGAAAATCTTACCAGAAAAGAGGTTCGAGTATTACACTTTCACATCTTCTTTCAGTTCCCAGGTGGCCTCTTCTATACCATGACGTTGCCAAAGAACTTTTACTAAAGCTATGTTTTTTTCCTCAATTCTTTAACCCCTCAAGTTAGAATTCTGATCAGTTTCTCACTATACACCATATCTGATTGAATCTCAACGTCAACAGGGGAAATTAATGTGAGGGCCTAATCGGTACTGTCATAACATCGACATGATAACATCAACATGTGAAAAACATTGTGGATCTTTTCTAACTCTGACGGCAAAGCTAATATGTAAGCTACTGGTACGATTCTTTCAATAATCTCATACAGCCCGATAAATCAAGGACTTAGCTTTCCTTTACGACCGAATCAAAGAACTTTCTTCCAGGGCGATACTTTCAAGAACACTTTGTTGCCGACTTGAAATTCAATGTCTTTTCATTTTACATTCGCATAAGATTTCTGTTGATCTGAAGCTGCTTTTAAATTATCTCGAATTAATTTAACCTTTTCTCCAGTTTCTCATATCAAATCAACCCCATGAAGCTTTTTCTTAGTGAGTTTAGACCAATATAATGAAGTTTAACATTTCCAAGCATACAAAGCTTCATACAGTGCCATCTTTATGCTCGATTGATTGTAGTATGCAAATTCAATTAACGGTAGGAATCTCTCCCAGCTACCTTCGAACATAAAACACATCATCGAAGCATATCTTTGAGTATCTGAATAACTCGCTTAGACTAACCGTCGATATGAGGGTGAAACGCGGTACTAAAATGCAAATGAGTACCTAGAGCCTCATGTAATTTTCTCCAGAATTGATATGTAAGCCGCAGATCCCTATTAAAAATAATAGAAATTAGCACCCCGTGCAATCTGAAAATCCCAGCAACATATAACTCTGCTAATATCTCGAATGAATAATCTGTACGCACTGGAATGAAATGCACAGACTTTATCAGATGATCAACAATGACCCAAACAACGTTTTTCTTTCTTAGAGATAGAGGCAGTCCTGATAGCAAATCCATCATGACACAGTCCCATTTCCACTCTAGAATCATCACTGGTTGTAACAAACAAAAAGGTACCTGATGTTCGGCTTTAACTTGCTGACAAACTAAACATCTCGATATTAACTCCCGTTCCATACCTGGCTACTAGTACATCTATTTCAAATCACTGTACATTTTATTGCTACCAGGATGAATAAACAAGTTACTATTATGAGCTTCCTGTAAAATCTTCTGAACGAGATCAAAATTTCTTGGATCGTAAATTTTGCCTTTAAAATACAAACTATCATCGGACCCAATCTGAAAATATGAATCAGGAGCCACCTCAATCCGTTTCCGTTTAGCTATCAACATATCATCACATTTCTGAGCTTCATAAATTTGTTGCAAAAATGTCAGTCTAGCTTTCAACTCAGCTAAAATCGAACCATCCTCAATCAAATTCAATCACGTATTCAATGCTCACAAAGGAAACAGAGATTTTCTACTCAAAGCATCAGCAACAACATTAGCCATTCTTAGATGATAATCAATGATTAAATCATAGTCTTTTAATAATTTGAGCCATCTACGTTGTCTCAAATTCAAATCTTTTTGCAACATTAAGTATTTCAAACTCTTATGATCCGTGAAGATGTGACATTTTTCTCCATACAAATGGTGTCTTCAAATCATTAAAGCAAACACAATTGCTGCAAGCTCTAAATCGTGCATCATATAATTCTTTTCATGTAGTTTCAACTGTCTAGAAGCATACACTATCACTTTGCCCTCTTGCATCAGAACACAGCCCAAACAGTTTAACGAAGCATCACTAATGATCACAAATTCTTTATCCGACTCTGTCTGAACTACCACCGGTGTCTCGATTAATAATGGTTCTAATTGATTAAATCTTTGCTGACATTTCTCAGATCACTCAAACTTAACATCTTTCTACAATAGTCTCGTCAATGGTGTAGCAATCATCGAGAATCCTTTGACAAACCTTCTGTAATATCCGGCTAAACCCAGAAAACATCTGAGCTCAGATACATTTCTCGGAGGCTTCCAATCTATTACGGCTAAAATCTTGCTCGGATCAACTCTGATGTCCTCGGTTGATACAACATGTCCCAGAAATCCAACTTCTCGAAGCCAAAATTTACATTTGCTAAACTTAGTGAATAATTACTTTTTGCATAAATTTTGTAAAACAATTCTCAAATGCTCAACATTTTTATCTCATCTCGTGAATAAATCAAAATATCATCAATGAATACCATGACGAATCTGTCTAAATATGATCTAAAAATTATGTTCATCAAATCCATAAATACTATAAGTGCATTAGTCAAACCAAATGGCATCACAAGAAATTCATATGCCTGTACCTGGTCCTGAACGCGGTTTTTTGCACATCTGAGTCTTTAACTCGCAACTGATAATAACCAGAACGAAGATCAATCTTTAAAAAACACTGTTGCACCTTTCAACTGATCAAACAGATCGCCAATACGCGGCAATGGATACTTGTTCTTGATCGTGACTTTGTTGAGTTGTTGATAGTCAATACATAATCACATGGATCCATCCTTTTTCTTAACAAATAGAATAAGTGCACCCTAAGGAAAAAAAGCTAGGTCGAGCAAAACCCCTATCTGTTAACTCTTGCAACTATGCTTTCATCTCTTTCAACTCTGTAGGTTCCATTTTGTAAAGAACCATTGATATCGGAGATGTTCCCGACACTAACTCAATAGCAAACTCAACCTCTCTAATCGGCGGTATTCAGGGTAAATCCTCTTGACTGAAATCAGAGCTTTAAATTTATAATGAATGAGATTGAACCTCGAAACTAACTCTGATAGAGATTAAAGGCAAGTGTACCTATCAAACAGTAGTATAGCTTAGGCAAGACCAGATTATCGAACCCAAAGGAACTAAAAGTACTAATACTCACTTTCTTTTTATTATTTAGCCTAAAATATGGAGTGATTGGTTGATTTTATCTAGTTTAATGACTACTAAGCTAAAGACAAAGACAAAAAGAACAAATTGGGAAATAACTTGGAGAAACTCAATTGATTACGACGATACCCTTAGGAAGAATCCACCTAGACTTCACTTGTTACTTATTACTGAATCATATGATCTCTTTACTCAGCTTGATCCGTAGGACTCCCTAACCTATATTAAACCCTTTCTCAAGGCGAATAACGTCTAACCCTAGGTTAATTAGTGGAACTCTCGTTCGCTTATCATAACCCCCTAGAATAGCAGTAAATCAATCAATGGATCCCCATATTAGGTTTCACCCTAATCCGAAAAATCTTGTAACTCTATCTCTAGGCACTCGATCAACTCCGCTTAATTATGCTAGATCTACTCTTAGGCAGGGTCTATTTCTCCTCCACCTAAACACACCAGATTTGGATTAAGCAACATAATTAAGAACAAACTAAGTATTTATCATATAATTTAGAGAATAAATAACAAGGTTCATCTAGGTTTTATCCCCTTCGAGTATCCGAATGGTTTAGTTCATAACAAATAAAGAAAACATCTCAAGAGAAAAGATAAAACAAAACATAGAAAATCCCTAAAACCCCCTAGAGGAATTGAAGGAGAAATCTGCCGTCTTGAGTATAATTTCGGCTTCTTGAGATGGATCCACTTGGCTATCTTCAGTGACTCCTACAAATGTGATCCTTCTGGCTCGGCTCCTTGGCCTAGCTAACCCCCCTTTTTACAGGATGCACTTAGGGTGTTTATATAGATTCTTAGGATGCTTTACTTGGTCCCTAAGTGACCTAATTCAAGTCTACTTCTTACTTGGTGTTTGAATAAGCTTTGGAAAGTATTTCTTTGGCTCTAAGTATCCAAACCCAAGTGAAATTGCTCTCTCCCGTAATAGGGGCACGGCCATGTCACACGCCCGTGTAAATCGTGGTTAGGTCGTGTCTCGATTCTGTCGTTTTAGACACGGTCGTGTAAATATTTGGACACGCTCGTGTGTGGTAATTTGATGATACACGGCCGTGTAAATCATTGGTTAGACCGTGTGGAATGTTTCCATCTATGCACGGTCGTGTGGCTTGAAGTCCAGGCCATGCTGATTTTCTGTTTGGCCCAAATTGGCCCGTTTTAATCCTGTTTCTCGTTCTTTTCATCCTCGGGTGCTTTTCTGAGTATAAATATGAAAAGAAAGGATTAAAAGCACCTTTTTACATAAATCAGAGCTAAATCATCCTAAAAGCATACTAAATCTGGGGTTAAAATATGTTACTTTTATGGTTTATCACCTTTGAAAACGCATCTGGATATGGTTTATCACCTTTGAAAACGCATCTGGATACTCACATACCATTTGAACCAATTCAATCTTTAACTTAGAAACTTTAAAATCAAATATGTAAGCAAGATACGTGTCACAGCCTTTTCTAACATATCTCTACGCTGACATAGCTGAAATAACATTATACATACGATCTAGTTTCTCTAATTCAATCTGAAGCTTTTCATCATTCTGACACTTTAGCATAATAAGCTTTTGTCTACAGTTCACAATAGCATTATGTAGAGTCAACTAATCCATACCCAAAATCACATCAAATTCATCAAATGGTAGTAACATCAAATCGACTGGAAAGTTACAATCCTGAATCATCAATGAACAGTTTTTATAAACTTTATCAACTAACTCATACTGAGCTAGGGGTTCGTTACTTTAACCACAAAGTAAGTAGACTTGAAAGTCAATTTCTTACTTGACACAAGATTCATGCATACATACGAATGTGTTGACCTTGGGTCAATCAAAGCAGTAACACTAGTATCAAAGATAGATAATGTACCAGTAATAACATTTGGCGCAGAAGATTTCTCTCTAGCAGGGATTGCATAAGCTCTAGTCAGTGCTTGTGCCTTAGATCCAATAGCAGAGTCCTTTGTCCCACTATGGCTATTTCCCGCATTTCCAATGTTCTGTGGTGGTCTACCTCTCACAGTTGTGTTGCTCAGTCGAACAGTCTGAGCCTTTTCTTTTTCAAGCCTCTCAGGGCAATCTCGGATAAAATGTTCATATGAACCATATTTAAAACAAGCTCTTTCTTTCATCTTGCATTCACCAAATTTTCGATGTCCATGTTGTTGACATTCAGGTTTGTTACTCTTCACATTGCCTACCTCGCTACAAACATAGCCTGAGGTTTTAAACTCGCATGTTGTTACCACGGTCTCTACCAGGATAACCCACTAAAGCTAACGAACGATTATGATATTCTTTTGACTTCTTTTACGTCAATTGATATGATTTTCCTGCTGATCTCTTACCTGAATCACGAGCCTTATAATAAGTTTTTCTTTTAGCTTTACTCAATTCTTCAGTTTTATGTGCTCGATCAACTAGAACAACAAATTCTTTCAATTCGAGCATCCCGACTAACAACTTTATGTCATCATTCAGGCCATCTTTGAATAGTTTACACATGGCAATCTCAGTCGATATACATTCTCGGGCATACTTTCTTAGTCAAACAAACTCCCTCTCCTCAGATACTGTTATCCGACCTTGTTTAAGCTCAAGAAACTCTTTAAGTTTCTTGTCAACAAACCTCTGACTTATGTATTTCTTTCAAAAATTGGTTTGAAAGAATTCTAAGTCTACTCGCTCTCTAGGTACCACTGAAACCAAGGTATTCCACCACAGATAAGCTGAATCTTTCAGTAAGGATACAACATATTCACACATTCAAGTGGTGTACAAGATAATTCGTCGAAAGCCCTGATCGTGCTTTCTAACATGAACTCGGCTCTCTCTATATTATCTTCAAACATAGCTCTAAACTATTTGGCCCCATATGTACAAATTTTATCAACTAAAGGCTTGCTAACTAGCATTGGTTCCAAACCCTGAGGAACTATGGGGATTGATTAGGGAACAGGCGGAGATGGAGGACGTTGAGCCATCGGGTTCGTTCGTATGAACTCGATAAACCATTCATTCATCATTTGGAAGAAAGCTTCCTCAGCCTCTCCTCTTCGGCCCTTAGACACGAGCCTACTGCCACTCAATGCCACCCCGTGAATGGAGGCTTGTACATTACTTTCAACCTCATCGGACTCAGCTCGGTTGGATGACATTTTCTATATGAAACCATAGTTCAAAACGGGTCAGAAGTTATCACGCTATCACAGGTTATATAATGGCATGTATATCTAGAATCCTACATGCTACGTTCAATCTGAGAATTGACTAAATTGTAGCTCTGATATCACTAAATGTAACACTCATAACCCATATTCGTCGCTAAAATAGGGTTATAAAGCATTACCGTAAAAACATAACTTTAAAACATTCATTTCTAAACATTTCATAAATCATATTAATCCATTCAAATACAAGCATATCATCCTTTATTAGAGCCCTCGACGCCATAGAAACACTTTAGAAATGATTCCAGACTAAATCAAAACCATTTGAAACATTGAGGAAAAAGTTAGAAAAATTCACACTGCAGGGGTCACACGGCCGTGTGGCCAAGCCGTGTGACTCACACTGCAGAGAAAAACACCCATGTCTTAGGCCGTGTAACAATCGAAATAGGGACACATGGCCATGTCCCAACCCACATCTATGCCCATGTCACTCTCTGAATTGGGTCACACGGCCAACCCACACGCCTGTGTGCCAGTCCGTGTAACACTCGAAATGGCCTCACACGCCCATGTGTCAGGCCATGTAACTTTCAAAAAGCAACCTTTAAAACCTATAGGGGGCACACAGTAGTGTCACAAGGTCGTGTGTCACACACGGTTGAGACACACGCCCGTGTCTTAGGCTGTGTAGATAAGAAATAGGCCAAAATTAAGCCAATTCTTTCACCCAATTTAAGCATGTACCTACAAGCCATTTGCACATATAACCAAGAATTTAAAACATGTCCAAAACATGCATAATAAGCCCAATTACATAGGCCATTTATCGATACTACCAATATGCCATAGAGGCACCTCAATCACAACCAAGCATTCATACCTAACTTTGTGTCTAAATGGTCATATTTCATCCAAACATACTTAACTAAATTCTATATCAAATCCTACCTTGATTGATCACATTGCAACATGCCAACACTTAACCAATTTGATCATAAAACCATGCATCAATTTGACCATATAAACACCAACCATCAAGCCATCAAAGTGCCAAAAGCACACCAACCATAATACCATATATACATGCCAAACATAACAACCCAATCATTAAACACAAGTCCACTTATACATGCCATTATAACCATGACTAAAACATCAAAATCTACTAATATAATCTCTAGATAGTGTGATAGGTCTCCAACAAGCTTCCAAACAGATCGAGCTTCCGATAATCTATAAACATAGGATAGAAAACTACATAAAATATATAATGCTTAGTAAGTTCATAAATCATGAACATAGCTTACCATTTCAATGCAAAATCTTATAAAATAGACATGAACCAATCCAACACAAGCTTGGCACAAGCCGAAGTATCATCAACAACAATAGTTAGTGCTTTAACACATAACTCAACAATATCATCACATGGTAAGATATAATACATGAACATAGCACATTTGAATTCATACTTGCCATGAACATAGCAAGTTAAACAAGTGACCGAAGCTTTCAAGCCCTATCCATGGCTTCTCCCTTCTTCAATTTCGATAATAGATGAAAATTAGAAAGATAATACTTTGGTTTTTATTATTTTAATTTTAACTTATTAATTAATTTATATAATTAACCTTTAAATCACTTAATAATGTGTCCATATTTGTCCACTCATAAGAACAATGGTCTAATTATGATTTAAGTCCACTCATATTAAAGATTCATAGAAATTTGACACCTTTAACTTATAAAATTCTAATTTTGCACCTTTTACGATTTAGTCCTTTTTACTTAAGCATGCAAACGTTAAAATTTCTTAACAAAAATTTTATACGACCTTACTAATATTTCGAAAAATTAAAATAATAATAAAATAATTTTTTTACTTATCAAATTTTTGGTTCTCAAATCATTGTTTTGATTTCACTGAAAACAGGCTGTTATAAAATTAATTATATCTAAGGAGATTGGAACTTAAGTGGGACCATTTGTGACCCCTCTAACCTTTCCTAAGAATTAATTTAATGTAATATTTTGAGAAGAAATTTTCTAATTAACTTCAAAATTTTTATTTTCATTTTATTTTTATTTTTAATGTTAATTTTACTTGTTTATGTTTAATAAGGGGTCAAATTGGCCTAAGTACTAATAAATTAATTTTATTTTAAGTAGTCTAGTTTGTAAATACAGTTTGGTCTTTAGGCCTGAAACAGAAAAGAGGAGAAAATTTACCCCACATTGCCGTCCAAAGGGTTCCCAAAACCTTATTATTGCCACCACTTTCGTTTCCATCTTACCTTACCTCCCAAGCCACCCTTGTAGCTAAATTTTTGCTACAAGTTTTCCCTAATTTACTACTATTTAAACCCTTCTTTACCACCATATTTTTCACAACCATTCAAGTAATTAGCTTAAACCCTAGCCACTTATTCTTTTTCCTCTTAGCCGTTGGCCTTAAATCTCAAAGAATCTCCTCAATTTCCTTCCCTTGTCGCCAAACCCTCCATATTTTTGCCACATAGCTCTTGCCAGAGCAATCTTATCACTACTGCAAGCCTTGCAAGCCTTCCATCACTGTAATCTCGATGCTATCGCAAGCTTACCGCCACTGCAAACCTTTTGCTATCATTCATTGTAGTTTTTTTTTCCTTTCATTATTCAAAAATTGTGCCTATTTTTCGATATAAATCACCGTGTCTCGCAAAAGAACTAGACCTTCCAAGAACTCTACCAAAAATCCAGTCCTGGTTCAAGATAAGGAAGTGAAAGAAAGGTTTGATACCATCTTCAAAAATTAACCTATGATGGCAGAAAAAGGTTTCACTTTGGAGAGAAATGACAAGTTGGTGGTGCCCCTGACAATTCAAAAAACAATTAATGCCTCAATTGGAACTATTTCTGTGATGTGCGGTCACTACCTGAAGAAGAGTTAGTTCAAGAATTCTATGTCAACTTAACCGTGTCAGATGCTACTAAAGTTCTTGTTCACAAAAAAGAAGGTACCCTTACTTCTAAGTCCATTAATGATTTGTTTAATCTGCTTGATGTTGAAGAAAATGAGTACTTTGCCATGATGACAAATATAAATTGGGATTTTCTTCAACAAGTGCTTAATGTTGTTACAAATCCAAGATCTCAATGGATTATAAGAAAGTATGATAGTCATTCTTGTCGAAGGGAATATTTAAAACTGTTGACTAAAATATGGTTCTTCTTTGTTCGATATAGCTTCATGCTTATCTCACATGGTTCCACCATCTCAATGGAATGAATGCTTTTGTTGTATACAATTATGACAAAAAGGTCTATCAATTTGGGAAAATTATTCTCAATGAGATTCACGATTGTGCTAAAAAGAAGGTAGGAAGTGCCTACTTTCCATCATTGATTACTTCACTTTGATTAAAGGCCCAAGTTAAATCAAAAGCAAACTTGAAAGACCAATATGTTCAAGGTTGCATCACAGCCCATGATCTTGAAAAGTTAGTGGAGAATGCCCATAAGTTGAACCCAATTGAATTGAGTGAACCAACCGAACCAGAAACTGACAAGTCATCCAATAAATTTGAACTGGAAGCTGACTCAGTTGAAGAGATAGAAGAAGCAGAATCTGAATAGGAACCAAACAACCCTGAACCGAGGGTGGAACCTAATGTTGCTGAACAGGTAGAGCCGAGTTTTAGTCTTAAGTTGACCATGCCAACGCCTACTTCTTCAAATACTATAAAGAAATCAAAATTTTCAACAATGATGGATATGTGGAAATTCATGCATAACCAACAACAGGCCTATTGGAGATATGTAAAAATTAGAGAAGATTCTATTCGAAATATTTTTAAGAATTTTTATAACAGTTTTGTTCCTGAGTTTCCAAATCATATCTTCGAGAGATGGTAAGAAGAGCTTGTTGGATCAAGTACGACCAAGAAGGGAAAGGAGACAGACTTAGACGATGATTCGAATTAAAAAAGGGGAAATTTCTTATTCTTAGTAGTTTTAGTTATTTACTTTCGCAATTAGTATTTTGTTTTTGCACAATAAAATTGTAAGCATGAATAAAATAAAGTTCAATGTCTCTACTCTAATAAAAAAAACTAAGTAGTGTGGTAATGTGAATGAACTTGTCTAGGATTGGATTGTTTAGAAAGACTTGTACTTAAGCAAAAAACTTGGGTTAAACTCGCTCTGATACCAAATAAAAAAGCCTTTAGTTTGAACTCCATTCCAACTTTTATGTTTGAACTACTATTGGAATAAATAACTTGGTTTACAGTTGAAAAACAATTTCGTTCTAACTTCTATTGGAATAGAGGTTGGAAAAAAAAACATAACATAATATATTTGAGATAAAGTAAAGAAAGAATCAAAGTAAGGAGTGATAATATGCAATATTTGTTAATGTAGTTAGGATCAACAATCTGGCATCTATGGAGTCTCGATCAAAAAATGATTTTATTTAATAATCCAACTGAATCACCTATTAGGATTTAGTGCCTTAAGTATAGTGTATTCGTCAATTTGTACTTGTAATTTTTCGAATAGTTTGGTTTAAATAAAATTCCATTACACATTAAAATCATTTTTATATTTCCTAAATGTGTTTTGGCACGTAAAGCAAATTGGCTCATTGATTATCTAATGTTTAACTAATATTAAGTTACATTATATGGTTGGATCATAATGTGAAAATACAACTTCTATTAGTAGATGATCTAAACAGTTCGTAGGCTAATCAAAATTGAGAAAATCTATTGAAAGACTATTATTTCATCTATCAAGTCTAATTAGGAAAATGCCTTGTCTTGGGAATTACAACATATAACTCTCAAAAGATAGAAATATAGATATCATTGTCTGGACTGAAAAAACATTGGACAACATCCAAGTTGAATTTATCTTATACTCATTTATGGATTTATTCATTTGTGATGTTTATAGTATGGCATACCTTAATCCTGAGTGGATGATGGGCTATGTACGCGTGAGTTGTACACTTTGATGTATTAAAAGCCTGAGTTCAAATAAATAAGGAACTGAAAACTAATATGTTGGGTATACGACTTCTAGATGATGTAGCATCATTCCATAACAATGGAATTGTAGCCCCATAAGAGTAAATGATATTCTCTCATAGGCATTACATGATTGATGAAAAAGAACATGGCCACATGTTATTAATCACAAGACAAATGCTTTATTTACAATGTGTTAGTAATTGACTTTTTCATATCAGAAGATGTAATAGAAATCATGAGATCAAATAGGACTATATTAGGAGAACAGGTTTATCCTAAAGAATTTAAAGATATCCTATAATGGTAGCACACTTATGATAAGGTCATTAAACGAACACTTAATGAAGTAGCTTTTGTAATGGTATATTATAAGGGAGAGTTCAGTCATGGTACTATAGTGAAATGACTCTATGATTAAATAAGTTTTAATTAAAAAGCAAAGTTTTGAAACTTAACTACAAATTATTTAAACTAATTATCTGTCCACTTGGTCCTTGCACTAGCTCGATATAACTCAAAACGAATTGCATGTAGAACCGATAAACCGTGTAATGAATGAAAATGATAAGTAAGATAAATACAAAAGATTATTAGAATTTAATTTAATTTCTTTGAATTATTATTTAATTTATTATAATTAAATAATTGAAGTTGGAAGTGAGAATTAAATTAATTAGTCATAGATTTGTTGAATAATATAGTTTAATTAATTTTCTCATGGATTCTAAGACGTTTAAGTTGCTATGACTTTAGTAGAATTAGAATTGAGATGAAAAATAATTTAATTGGGAAAATAAATTTAATTAATTAAAATAAATAATATTTTGGGAAATAGAAAATAATTAATGGGTTAGATAAATTATAAAAGTTCAGATAATACATATAATAGCACCCAATACACGAGAGGCCCAATTTTAATGTGAGGGATAGCAAACCCTAATTTCTAATACCCCTTATGTTCTACTTCAGATGGAACTTTGAATTTTCTATTAAAATATTATTATTTAATTACACTTCAGTCAACAAGAACTCTTGTATTGTTTCTCTATAAATAGGAACTATGACATAACCTATTTTCACAAATTATTGAACATCGTTATTAAATTGGAAAATAATGGTAATTTATTTTTAGAATATATTATATTTTCTGTGAAAAGATAATAGTTTCTAGTTATATAAAGAGAACTAACTTTCCTACTAAAAGTTAAGAAAAGTTTTCATTCAAAGCATTTGGTTTGTTTTGTTTGATCCTAGCTTAAAGTAATTTGGGGTTCAAGGATAGCGGAGAAGATCAATTGATTGAAAGTCAGTAAATGACATAGATCGCCTTGCACAAAGCACACAAATAATTTTAATTAAACATTTATTACTATAAATATCACAATACTTGATTTGACAAAAAAATCTACACTTTCATTGTGCCTAAAAACATTATTTCTAAACTGATTTTCCGAGCAAACCACTGTTAGAATAATGGATATTTGCAGCCCCAACAATGACTCATATTATTACAAATCACTCTTTCAAATATCTCACTTACAATCAATGTAAACTCTCCAAACAATACCTGAAAAGAGTATCTAACAACACAACCAAGAATATTCATCAAACCAATTGAAAAAGGCACTCCAAAACTAACCACTCAATGATGCAACCTCATGCCTATTTATTGACTCATTCAATTATTCATCCAACCATATCTTATAAGAATTTATCATCAAGTTAAATGTTGGTTTTATCTTCTTAAATTATCATTGAATATTTATCCTATAATATTCTTCATTATCCAACTTCCAACACGTCTTCAAATATGCTTAAAAGATAAGGATAAGGATAAGCATCTTCAATCATTCAAACTCTTCTTATTTCTCCTCTAAGCCAATCGAATAAATATGATGAATCCATATTGTAGCATGAAATTCCTTCCTCATTTGTTGTTCAACAAGATTAAATCATAAACTATGTCATTACAAAGCCAAACATGACAACTTAAAAACTTTGAGTACACTAAAGGTTATTGCTTTATTGTTGTTGAACATGAAGTACAAGAACAAGAGAAGCAGTTAATTTTCCAACAATTTCTCAAAAGCAATTATTGATAATAATACTAAACATTTAAATTTAAACCAAATTTTCAAAAGCACTTTTCAAAAGTTCTACAACACTTCTCAAAAAGCACTTTTGAAAAGCAATGAGGAACTAGCCCAAAGTATTGGAAAAAAAAATTCTTTCTCTCTCCCTGTACATGCATACATACATACACACATAAATATAAATGGTAAAAGAGCCCAAAGCCCAAATTGAGAATTCATTAAAACTTCAAATCAAGATAGTCAATTTTTTTTTCATATCGCCTTACAAGTTCAAATGCTCTGTTCAGATAGTAACTCGAAACAACAAACTAAGTGGTTGATGGACTATGTATGTGTGACTCGTATATTTTGATATAATTAAAAATCTGAGTTCAAATAGATAAGGAACCGAAAACTGGTGTGTTGGATATGCAACTTTAGCAGTATGTAGCATCATTTAAAATAGTAGAATTCATAGCCCAAGACATGGGTAAATGATATTCTCTCAATGGCATTACATGATAGATGAAAAGTAAATATGGTCACGGGCTGTTCCTCTTTGTGATGAATAACTTAATTATTATTTGATAGTAATTGACTTTTTATGAAGGAAGATGTAATTGTTACCATGAGATAAAATAGGATCATAATGGGAGAGGGGTTTATCCCAAAGAGATTAAGGATATCATATAAGGGTAATACACTTATGACAAGGTCATTGGACAAGCACTGGTCGAGTAGCTTTCGTAATGGTATGTTTTTAGGGAGAGCCTAGTCACGATACTATAGTGGAATGACTTCGTGACTAAATGAGTTTATAATTAATAGGCGAAAAGCTGGAACTTAATTATAAATCATTTGAGCCCTAATCACATATGTCCAATCGATTCCTCCGCTAGCTCGTTGAAACAAAAAATGAAAATTGCATGTTGAATCAAATTAACAGAATTGGATAGAAATGAAAAAGTTAAAGAAATGAGTTACATTCGAAAATGAATATGGTTTCTCACTTAGTATGGATATGACACGATAATTAATTTAAGTTTTTGAATTATTATTTAATTAATTGAAGTTCGAAAATTGAATTAAATTAATTGGCGATTGTGAATCCATTGAATGTAGAAATTAAATATATTTTTCATAGATTCTTTTACGGTAAAGTGTCATAATTTTAACGAAATTAGAATTGAGTTGAGAAAATTATTTCATTAGAAAATTAATTTAATAAATAATGTCTATTTTGAGAAATAGAAAATCATGTATTGGGTTGGATTAAATTATAAATTGTTAGGTTAAAAGTCTAGGAAACATGTATAATTTGACTCAATACAAGAGAGGCACAAATCTGCATCATAACATATGAGGGGAAACACACCTTATCAGGCCCTCTCTTTCCTAGTTCAATAAGAAGTTGATTTTCTATTAAATAGACTCCTACTAATTCAACAAGGGTTTCACTTTTTTTCTCTATAAATAGATGGCACCAGTAAAATTAATAACAATACAATAAGTTAAACACAACTTTGAGATATTATTATTCTGATCGAAAATAGTAAGAATTTATATTTTTTGGGAATAATAATTCTACCAATTCTTTCTAAATTGAAAGTAAAGTAAATAATTTATAGTTCTTTGATTGATTTGAATTTATTCAAGCCTACACTCGAAGCAATTCGTGATATGAGAATGGTGGAGAAGACCATTAAGTTGAAAGTCGAGAATGACAAAAATTCGTCTAGCCCAAAACACAGGTTCAATTTCGAGAAAATTTTATTTCTATAAATATCACAAATCAGCTCAGTTTTTTTTTTCGAACTAGATTTTCCAACATTGTAATTCCTTCGTTACAATAATCACTAACTTCAATTCCACCTCAACCTTGCACATTTCTTGGGTACAATCCCTCCCACAAGGGTTATAAGTGTCTTGATGCAACTAGTAGAATTTTATCACTAGACATGTGGTGTTTGATGAAGGTTGGTTTCTATTTAGGTCCAATGTTGAGGCCTTTAAGGCGTGTGAGGAACGTTCATATGGTTCTGTGTCCGTTCATTGTCATGCACCTGCAACTCCTTTTTTTTCTGAGGTTGTTTCTCCTTATATTATTTGTGGATCCACTAATGATGCCGAGGTTTCAACTCCAGTTTTGACTTCAGTTTCAGCTGCTCTCTCTTCTCCTCTTGTAGATGGTGCTGATATAGTTCGTTCTTCAGAACTCTCATCACTTGTTTCTCCACATGATTCTCCAATTGTTGATAGTGTAGTTGTTGTTGATGCTCCTCTTGTTGCTTCCATTGCTCCCACTCGAACTGCCATCAATGTGCATCCTCTGCTAACCAGAGCTGAGTGTGTGGTTTATAAGTCCAAAGTTTTTTCTACTGAGTTGGTTGACAGAGAACCTCAAACTATTGAAGAAGTTTTTTCTTCTCCTCATTGGAAACAAGCTACTCAACAAGAGTACAATGCTCTCATGAAAAACAATACTTTGTCCTTGGTCCTTGGTCCTTTACCACCTGGGAGAACCCCCATTTGTTGCAAGTGGCGCTGTTTAAAATCAAAAGGCATTCTGATGGCACTATTGCTAGGTACAAGACTCGCTTAGTTGGCAAGGGTTATTCTCAAGTGACAGGGTTTGACTACCCTGATACTTTCAGCCCTGTTGTCAAGTCAGTCACCATCGAAGTCCAATAATGCATATGTTCAATTGTATATTAAACAAAAGTTTACAGATAAAATTGATATTTACCCCTTAAATTAAATTAGAAAGAGAAGGAAATAATTAAATAACAAAATCTTAGAAATTGGTTTCAAATCCAAAACCGACAGCAAAAAGGAAAATTTTAGGACGATTGACGCCAAAGGTTTACAAACATGATTGCAACGTATCTTTGAAGATCCGGTGTTGATTTTGTGAAAAGGGGCTTCGATTTTCCAAGATTTGCACTTAAATTTTCTAACTGTCCTCTAACGATTATATTTATATTTCACCATGATGATTGATTGCCAGAACTAGAAAGCCAATGGTAATGACCAACAAACACGTAACACGGTAACAGGGTGAAATTTGGCGGCAGCAGCAGCTGTCGTGTGCCGTAGGATCCGGTTGTCATAAATGGGTGTCATATTTGCGTGGAATAGCCCAAAATTTCTCTCACACGTTGGCCCTTCCTTGAGATCCTCATTGAAAAGCGCAAAAATGTAGGTCTCAAATGTGCGGTTGGGCATTAGTGGTGTGCCAGCACCAGATATTACGTGTCGTATCAAGTTGCCGTTGTACTCAGCTGCACTCTTTGCATCAACACCAACTTGGGTGAAGTCCCCCATTGATGGCCAACCGGTTTCAGCTATAACAATCTCGACATCATCAAATCCTAAGAATTTCATGGCCGAGAAGACCGAATCTAACTGAGCATCGAACATATTTGTGTAAACATGCCCTGTGTTTTCATCCAACACTCCAGCATTAGGCCGAAACAAGGCAAAATCGAGTGTATCAAGTGAGCAACCAAAAAATGGATATGGGTTTACCATAAAAGGTGAATTTGTAGCTCTAAGGAAGCTAAGCAAGGGTTTAAGTACATAAGTGTTGTATACTTGTCGAAACATTGCGGTCGACGGTGGGCTTGAATTTGAGATAATGCCGAAAGAGTGCGGTGTGGAGACTTGGATTCTACGGTCTAATGAAGCTTCGAAAAGGGCAGAGTGGAGATTTTGCATAGCAGGGACTACACTTCCTATCAACAATTTGTTTGCTGTTGATAGTACTTCGTTGCCTACTAAAATACGGACGATATTTGTGTTCGGTGTGTAAGGTTGGATATTGTTTTCCACCCATTGTTGAGCAAAATTCAGTTTGGTATGGCGAGGAATTTCATCATTTGGAACAGTTACAGAGAGGGCAATGCCGGTGTGGGCAAAGGCTTTTAGAATGTTGGAGTCGGCGTCAAACAACCGAACGCGGCTGATGATGGTGGATTCTACAAGGAAATGCGCCACTTGAGCTGGAGGAGGGAGGTTGCTAGCGACGTTGCCATAGTTTGACCCCAATTGTCCCTTCAAATCCTAGATTTTTTTTAAAAAAAAAAACCTAATGAAATCATTACCTCTTCTATCCTTGAAATCATGTGGAATATTCATAAATTCCATACCTGGGAAGAGTAGTAATTTTGATGCCAGAAAAACGAAATTAGCATTACCAAATAGGAGGTAGATGGTGAATGATGCATTGTGGGGACAACAATGGTTCAAGAACCGGGTACTGAGACATAAAGCATGTTAACAAAAGCATTATTAATTGTTTCTGTGGGTGCTTTAAATGAAGTTGGGCTAGCTTTGTGTCTTTGCTTGGTATTGAAATGAATGAGATTTGGGACAATAAATTAAGGTTCAGTCAGATCTTACTTTAGTTCATCTGGGACTGGCAACGAATAATCTTTTCTTGCATTATGGAGAAGGAATTATTAAAAGACCAGTTTTGAGTTCCTTATTAGCTTAAGTTGGAAGGATAGCTCCTAAACCCTAATATATATACAAGCAAAGAGAATCCAATCCAACTTTCACAGCAACATTACCGAGCATAAGATTCAAATTTTAAGTTTCGGATGAAGATTTTATAAATACCTAAATTATTAGGTGAGCTAACTAAATTGTTTACTTTCTTTTCAATTATTTTAAAATTGTACCGGTCATTCCATTATGAAAAAAAAAATATATCAAAGAAAACTCTAAAAGTTCATCTTAATTTTTTTTCTTCGAGTCGTTTGTTCCTTCTCTTTTATTTTATTCAATAGTGATGCTAAATGATTGTGTTTGTCGTTATTGAACATCCACCAGCCACCAACAATTTCTCTTGGAAAATAGTTTAGTCATAGATACTCAAATGGTGATTTTTCGTCGACTTCTTAATTTATTTTTATTTTGAGAGTATTTCAAAATAATAAATGATTTCACAAGTTAGTTTATACCCATGTTAAGTATTATATGTTTTTTCTTATTGTTTAATAAGTCCTAAATATTGGAAGTTTTTGTCTTGTAGAAATTTTTAATCTTCCTTATGCATATAATCTTACTTTTGGCAAGTGATTTTAGGGATAGTTTTATTGTCGTCCTCTCTAATTTGGTAGATACTTGGTTATTTTGTCGACTTTTGCTCACCATTTACAATTACTCTAGATATGTTGTGTTTAAATTATAACAAAGTCAATTGTCAACGTGTTATAATATTCTATTGATGTTGAGGCTAAAATTTTTATTGTATTGATGGAATTTATTTTTCACCGTCTACGACGAGTGCTTATCCCCCCCCCCAAATTGTTCGGTCACATTCATAGAATGAATTAATGAATTTCCTTTTAAAAAATCATAAAAATTAAAAGGATAATATTTTTAAAAAACTAATAAACACATTAATATAATAATGAAACATAAACATTTTGTGTATAAATTATAACAATAAAATTAAATATTCAAATTAGCTTCTAATTGGTTCGAACGATTTCTTAACTAGTTTTTAGTCGGTTTAATCGATTCTTTATCAATTTTATCAATTTTGATCAAATCATTGTGCCTATCAATTTTGAATGCAATCAGCCAATAGTTTGGTTATAACAATAATGCTTTTTTTTACTTCAAACTTACTGTTGTCTGCAATTTTATCCAAGGATTAAATTTCCCGCTTTTATAATAGGGGACTAATTTACTCCCAAAGCGTATAGTAAAAGGACCTGCTAAAGAATTTAACCTTTATAAATTCAAAACGGTTTGACTGGATGTGATATAGAATACGGTTTAGTATAACATAATATAATAATATATTGTATAAGTGTTAATATAACTTTTATTTTAATCAAGGGATAATAAGAAGGAATTATCCATGTTTTTTTTTTTTTTTTTTTTTGGTGAAAAGGAATTATCCATGTTTGAATCCAAACCTAATGTCAACAATGACTTAAGCAACACAAATCGTTTGCCGCTACGCTAGTGGCTACTTAACCACTATTTATACATATACATATGTAACTATTAATCTATTATACATTATAATAAAAGATATAGTATTACTTAATTATACAACTATTAATAATTATAAATTATAGTAAAAGATATAATATTGCCTAATATAATAATACACATTATAATATCAATAGTTAAGTATAATTTATTATATTACTATACATGTATATAATAAATAATAAATAATATATTATTGAAATTGTTTTTATTAAATTAAATTTGGATTGGGTTTTGAACTTTTACTTATCATGTAATGATATTGATTATGTTTATAAAATTTATATACATGTCATATAATTATAAATATTACATATAATAAGCAATTCTAATTGTGTTATATAAATATCTCTACTACAAAAAAATCTATCCAAACTCTCTACTTTTTATGATTATTATATAAAATTTAAATTTGAAAAGAAAAATTAAAACTTATAAAACTTTAAAATTATTTAACTCTTAACCTTGTTTGGTCCAGATCAATCTAAATTTAAAATAATTAACTCTTAAAAAATCTAAATCCGAAATAATTTAAATATAAAAGATAATCCGATTCAAATCCCCGTTTGCAAACTCTAAGTAAAACTACTTGGGACTTTACTATCGACAATTTATATTATATAAAATGTAAATGCAGTCTTCCTTGTATAAGTATTGAATCATATAGTACAAAATATACTTAGATGAGTTGCATGTAGAGAGTAAAGTTTGTGCGTAATAGAAAATGCAAGAGTTAAAATTACCTGACACATGTGAACTCTGCATTTGGGTATGGGCTGCAAAGGAGAGGAAGAAAAGGCAGGTGGTAAACAAACTTCCACTTTTAACATTGCTTGCTCAAATGAGCATCTCAGTAACACATCCATACAAGCAAATTAATGTAACTGTGATTGGAATACTCATTTGAGCAAGAAACATTACAAAGTAGAACAGTTTACTCCTAAGCTGATCCATGACCCCCTCAATTCCAATTCCATTGTTATATATAGAAGGCCCAGTTTCAGCATAAAAGATAATTGGACATCGCTGAATTACCATAATGCCCTTGCCTCCGATGTAGCATTGTACACAAAAATTGCTTGTTAGTTGTCACTGCTGCTTTTATTTGTTTTGATTTCAACGTTGTTTTCCAAAGGACAGTTCGGGAAATTGACTGGGGAAAAGTGGCTGTTATATAAATGGTATCCAATGCTACAGAAAATGGTTGGAGATTTGACAATCAGTTTGAAGAGGGTAAATAGAAAGGAATTGTAGTTGCTGAAAGAATGGCAGCTCAAAGATTATTATAACCCCAACAACCTAACTACCATGATAAGTCAATTTAAATAAAACCCAACGGACCATTATATGCTACTTTTTTAACCAGCTACACAAAAAATCACTAAACTATAAAAATTTCTCATTTTAAGTATTTAAAATAAAAAATTATAATTTAAACACATGTATTATGTAATTTATTCATTTTAATCATTCCGATTAAAAACTCTAACCAAAATTTGATACGACTTTTTTTCACGTATAAATCAATCATTGAATGTCATATAATACAATTTATCATTTATGAATTGCATATCGCTTTAAAAGATTTAAATATAATTTACCCACTTCTAATTATTAACTAAAATAAAAACATTTTATTATTTTCTGGAGTTGGGTTTCGACCCCAGAAGTTCAATGGTCACCGACTCAGCACCGTCCGAAGCTGTCTCCTCCAGGATTGACTCAGCCCCTGCTTCCCCACTCTGCTCAGCTGTTCGCACCAGCCAACCAACGCCCTTAAGTTGAGCCCCAACCTGCTATCCCAGATTTCTGTAAATAGTCCAAATATATGTAAATTACTGAAAATGATGAACTCTTTATTCTCAATATGTGCTTTTCTTAGGTTAAATTAGATTCTTCTAGGCCGTTGACCAAGCGTAAGCATTGGGTTGTTACTGATATTCTCAAGAAAGCTAGAATCTATACAACCCCGTCGGTGGATACTGCTGCAAATGCAAGTGCCAAGAACGAAGCACCACTTTCTTCAACCTCGTAAGGTTCGGCTTGATTTCATTGTACTTGGCTGTAAAAATCAAGTTTTTAATTTACATCCGACGGTGGGCTTGAATTTGAGATAATGCCGAAAGAGTGCGGTGTGGAGACTTGGATTCTACGGTCTAATGAAGCTTCGAAAAGGGCAGAGTGGAGATTTTGCATAGCAGGGACTACACTTCCTATCAACAATTTGTTTGCTGTTGATAGTACTTCGTTGCCTACTAAAATACGGACGATATTTGTGTTCGGTGTGTAAGGTTGGATATTGTTTTCCACCCATTGTTGAGCAAAATTCAGTTTGGTATGGCGAGGAATTTCATCATTTGGAACAGTTACAGAGAGGGCAATGCCGGTGTGGGCAAAGGCTTTTAGAATGTTGGAGTCGGCGTCAAACAACCGAACGCGGCTGATGATGGTGGATTCTACAAGGAAATGCGCCACTTGAGCTGGAGGAGGGAGGTTGCTAGCGACGTTGCCATAGTTGACCCCAATTGTCCCTTCGACTCCTAGATTTTTTTTTTTTAAAAAAAAAAAAAAAAAGACCTAATGAAATCATTACCTCTTCTATCCTTGAAATCATGTGGAATATTCATAAATTCCATACCTGGGAAGAGTAGTAATTTTGATGCCAGAAAAAACGAAATTAGCATTACCAAATAGGAGGTAGATGGTGAATGATGCATTGTGGGGACAACAATGGTTCAAGAACCGGGTACTGAGACATAAAGCATGTTAACAAAAGCATTATTAATTGTTTCTGTGGGTGCTTTAAATGAAGTTGGGCTAGCTTTGTGTCTTTGCTTGGTATTGAAATGAATGAGATTTGGGACAATAAATTAAGGTTCAGTCAGATCTTACTTTAGTTCATCTGGGACTGGCAACGAATAATCTTTTCTTGCATTATGGAGAAGGAATTATTAAAAGACCAGTTTTGAGTTCCTTATTAGCTTAAGTTGGAAGGATAGCTCCTAAATCCTAATATACATACAAGCAAAGAGAATCCAATCCAACTTTCACAGCAACATTACAGAGCATAAGATTCAAATTTTAAGTTTCGGATGAAGATTTTATAAATACCTAAATTATTAGGTGAGCTAACTAAATTGTTTACTTTCTTTTCAATTATTTTAAAATTGTACCGGTCATTCCATTATGAAAAAATAAATATATCAAAGAAAACTCTAAAAGTTCATCTTAATTTTTTTCTTGAGTCGTTTGTTCCTTCTCTTTTATTTTATTCAATAGTGATGCTAAATGATTGTGTTTGTCGTTATTGAACATCCACCAGCCACCAACAATTCTCTTGAAAATGGGTTAGTCATAGATACTCAAATGGTGGTTTTTCGTCGGCTTCTTAATTTGTTTTTATTTTGAGAGTATTTCAAAATAATAAATGATTTCAGAGTTAGTTTATACCCATGTTAAGTATTATATGTTTTTTTATTGTTTAATAAGTCCTAAATATTGGAAGTTTTTGTCTTGTAGAAATTTTTAATCTTCCTTATCGTATAATCTTACTTTTGGCAAGTGATTTTAGGGATAGTTTTATTGTCGTCCTCTCTAATTTGGTAGATACTTGGTTATTTTGTCGACTTTTGCTCACCATTTACAATTACTCTAGATATGTTGTGTTTAAATTATGACAAAGTCAATTGTCAACGTGTTATAATGTTCTATTGATGTTGAGGCTAAAATTTTTATTGTATTGATGGAATTTATTTTTCACCGTCTACGACGAGTGCTTATCCCCCCCAAATTGTTCGGTCACATTCATAGAATGAATTAATGAATTTTCCTTTTTAAAAAAATCATAAAAATTAAAAGGATAATATTTTTAGAAAAAACTAATAAACACATTAATATAATAATGAAACATAAACATTTTGTGTATAAATTATAACAATAAAATTAAATATTCAAATTAGCTTCTAATTGGTTCGAACGATTTCTTAACTAGTTTTTTAGTCAGTTTAATCGATTCTTTATCAATTTTATCGATTTTGATCAAATCATTGTGCCTATCAATTTTGAATGCAATCAGCCAATAGGTGGGTTATAACAATAATGTTTTTTTTTACTTCAAACTTACTGTTGTCTGCAATTTTATCCAAGGATTAAATTTCTCGCTTTTATAATAGGGGACTAATTTACTCCCAAAGCGTATAGTAAAAGGACCTGCTAAAGAATTTAACCTTTTATAAATTCAAAACGGTTTGACTGGATGTGATATAGAATACGGTTTAGTATAACATAATATAATAATATATTGTATAAGTGTTAATATAACTTTTATTTTAATCAAGGGATAATAAGAAGGAATTATCCATGTTTTTTTTTTTTTTTTTTTTTGGTGAAAAGGAATTATCCATGTTTGAATCCAAACCTAATGTCAACAATGACTTAAGCAACACAAATCGTTTGCCGCTACGCTAGTGGCTACTTAACCACTATTTATACATATACATATGTAACTATTAATCTATTATACATTATAATAAAAGATATAGTATTACTTAATAGAATAAAATATATTATACAACTATTAATAATTATAAATTATAGTAAAAGATATAATATTGCCTAATATAATAATACACATTATAATATCAATAGTTAAGTATAATTTATTATATTACTATACATGTATATAATAAATAATAAATAATATATTATTGAAATTGTTTTTATTAAATTAAATTTGGATTGGGTTTGAACTTTTACTTATCATGTAATGATATTGATTATGTTTATAAAATTTATATACATGTCATATAATTATAAATATTACATATAATAAGCAATTCTAATTGTGTTATATAAATATCTCTACTACAAAAAATCTATCCAAACTCTCTACTTTTTATGATTATTATATAAAATTTAAATTTGAAAAGAAAAATTAAAACTTATAAAACTTTAAAATTATTTAACTCTTAACCTTGTTTGGTCCAGATCAATCTAAATTTAAAATAATTAACTCTTAAAAAATCTAAATCCGAAATAATTTAAATATAAAAGATAATCCGATTCAAATCCCCGTTTGCAAACTCTAAGTAAAACTACTTGGGACTTTACTATCGACAATTTATATTATATAAAATGTAAATGCAGTCTTCCTTGTATAAGTATTGAATCATATAGTACAAAATATACTTAGATGAGTTGCATGTAGAGAGAAAAGTTTGTGCGTAATAGAAAATGCAAGAGTTAAAATTACCTGACACATGTGAACTCTGCATTTGGGTATGGGCTGCAAAGGAGAGGAAGAAAAGGCAGGTGGTAAACAAACTTCCACTTTTAACATTGCTTGCTCAAATGAGCATCTCAGTAACACATCCATACAAGCAAATTAATGTAACTGTGATTGGAATACTCATTTGAGCAAGAAACATTACAAAGTAGAACAGTTTACTCCTAAGCTGATCCATGACCCCCTCAATTCCAATTCCATTGTTATATATAGAAGGCCCAGTTTCAGCATAAAAAATAATTGGACATCGCTGAATTACCATAATGCCCTTGCCTCCGACGTAGCATTGTACACAAAAATTGCTTGTTAGTTGTCACTGCTGCTTTTATTTGTTTTGATTTCAACGTTGTTTTCCAAAGGACAGTTCGGGAAATTGACTGGGGAAAAGTGGCTGTTATATAAATGGTATCCAATGCTACAGAAAATGGTTGGAGATTTGACAATCAGTTTGAAGAGTGTAAATAGAAAGGAATTGTAGTTGCTGAAAGAATGGCAGCTCAAAGATTATTATAACCCCAACAACCTAACTACCATGATAAGTCAATTTAAATAAAACCCAACGGACCATTATATGCTACTTTTTTTAACCAGCTACACAAAAAAATCACTAAACTATAAAAATTTCTCATTTTAAGTATTTAAAATAAAAAATTATAATTTAAACACATGTATTATGTAATTTATTCATTTTAATCATTCCGATTAAAACTCTAACCAAAATTTGATACGACTTTTTTCACGTATAAATCAATCATTGAATGTCATATAATACAATTTATCATTTATGAATTGCATATCGCTTTAAAAGATTTAAATATAATTTACCCACTTCTAATTATTAACTAAAATAAAAACATTTTATTATTTTCTGGAGTTGGGTTTCGACCCCAGAAGTTCAATGGTCACCGACTCAGCACCGTCCGAAGCTGTCTCCTCCAGGATTGACTCAGCCCCTGCTTCCCCACTCTGCTCAGCTGTTCGCACCAGCCAACAAACGCCCCTAAGTTGAGCCCCAACCTGCTATCCCAGATTTCTGTAAATAGTCCAAATATATGTAAATTACTGAAAATGATGAACTCTTTATTCTCAATATGTGCTTTTCTTAGGTTAAATTAGATTCTTCTAGGCCGTTGACCAAGCGTAAGCATTGGGTTGTTACTGATATTCTCAAGAAAGCTAGAATCTATACAACCCCGTCGGTGGATACTGCTGCAAATGCAAGTGCCAAGAACGAAGCACCACTTTCTTCAACCTCGTAAGGTTCGGCTTGATTTCATTGTACTTGGTTGTAAAAATCAAATTTTTAATTTACATCTTTTAAAAAAACCCCATTGTTGTCTTTTTCGTGATTATGACCAATAATTGATTTATGGAAGTTGGTCTTTAAGAAAACTTTTGTTTTTGATGTGTTGTGAGTGTCATTATAGTTAATTTGACCAACATGTGAGAGCTGCTTTTAATAGCCGAGTAAAAATCTCAGATAATTGGTTGGGGCTCAGCTGAGGGTGTAACATCCCGACTTAATATATATATATATATATATATATATATGGTAGAAGTATTTAAATAAGTAATTTATAAATAAATAATAATGTAAGAAATTATGATTATTTTAGAGAAAATCGTCGAATCTGAAAACACAAAAGATTATTGGTAAGAATATATGGTTAAGTTAAAAATTCAGTATCGAGTTCGAGATTAAATTGAATAAGTTAAAAGCGTATAAGGACTAAAGTACAATTCTCTTATTTTTATTTTAATGGAAAGAACTTAACGACAATTTTTCGTTACTTAAAAAAATCAAAAGTTTCATGATGACTTTAAATGATATTTTAGTTAAATAATTATTATTTAACATTTTATTTAAAATAATAGTAATTTGTTGAATATAATATATATATATATATATATATAGGAGACAAAGATAAGTTCTTTCTCATCTTTCTCACCAAAGATTGGAAAAAAAAAAAAAAAAAAAACCCATTTCATCATTTTCCTTCAATTTCATGCTTAAAGTATAGTTTTTCTTTAAATTTTTTTATAGATTTTGAATCTTTGAAATTTGCTTTACATATATATACTAATAGTTTTTTTTTTTTATCAAGTATTTTAGAAGTTGTCATTAAAGGACATAGATGGAAGCTTAGAAAACTTATGTGAAATAGATAAATTTTTGGATAGGAAATTATTAGAAGATGAGTTGTAGTTTGTTAGAAGTGTGAAAAAGAAACAAAAATGGATGAAAAGTTTATTTGGTATATTTGGCCATGTTAAAGGAGAAGTAGAGAACATTGGCCACTTTGTGTAATTGGTACTAAATGATAGCTTGTGAAATAGTGAGTACTCTAGTGAAGACAGCATTGAAAACGGATAATCGAGTTGAAAGATATGCGAATTTCGGACTAGAAAACTTAAGTTGTCAATATGAATAATCATGCATATTTAAGTTTATTTTTATTAGTTTTAGTTTTAGAATGGATAATGATATTGTTTTGTATTGAATTACTCCTATTGTAGCTAAAATTGAAGCGAACATCTTGAAGAAGAAATGCGAAGAAAATGAGTAAAACGATTAAAACTTGGTTTGTGCTAATATCTTATTTTCATTACATAAAGCCTTAGAATATTTAGTTTAATATGACTAGTTATATTTATTTTATTTTATTTTATTTTATTTTTATAAATTTGAATGATTTAGTTAATATTTATAAAATATGTTTCAAGATGAATACTATGTTTTTCTTAAGATTAAATTAGCAAATTCATAGTTATGATTTGGACTTGAGTATTATGATTTTAGATGATTGAGCAAGAAAATATTTAATATGTTTCAAATTAGAAGTCTATTTTACATTAGGTGATATGTGATTTGAATATGAAATAGAATTGAAACGAGAATTATATGAAAATGGAATTGAAATGGATCATGAAATTTGGTTTTTATCTCGTTTCACTAAGTTAGACTAAATCAGATATAATTGGCATGCCATAGAGTCTTTATGTCAGAGAATTTAGATCTCCCCAATTCCCAAAGCGTCGTGGGAGAAAAAGCTAAGTTAGTCGGTTGTTATTATTGTTAGTCCTAATTCCCAGAGGGTTGTGGGCAGTCCCAATTCCCAGAGGGTCGTGGGCAGTCCCAATTCCCAGAGGGTCGTGGACTACTCTGATAGTCATCCTTGCCGAACAAGTCGAGGTGGTGGATTCGTGTATCTGGTTATGAGTCTCAACTTTAGTACGGGATCTAAATTGAAAGAAAAGCAAAAACAAAACTTGAATTTATTTGAATTTTCATATTGTGCAAATTAAATTAATTACGCGATTTTGAATTTAATTAAAAAGCTTATTTTCTTTATTCGATTTGTCAATATCAAAAAGCTTATTAATATTAGAAATTTCTTTTATTGTGATGTTATTAATGATACTTATAATCATGTTTTAGTTTATTTCTATCAATTAATTTGTCTCCAATACTTATGCAATGATTTATATGATATTAGCACCACTGAGCATAAAAATTGCTCAGCATACGGTTTGTCTATTTTACTTGCGCAGGTAGTTAGATTTGTTAGATCCTTCTAGCAGTATCCGAAGAACCGAAGTTCAGCTCAAACAATGTTGGTGAAGAGTTTACTTTATAGCTTATGTAAACGGCATGTACCTAGGCGTATATATAATATTATGTCGTAAACTAAATTTAAATATTTTCATTATGTTTTCTTAGCTAGTATTTTATAACAAATGTTTTGATAAAATAGTAAAGTGTAGGAATCTAGTTTATTAATATGTTTTGAGAAATCGTAGTGCTGGGAATTGATTTGGGAGATAATTTGAATGTGGATATTTTGTGAAAATCTAAATTATTTTAAAAGGGGATTTACGTAAAATAAGTAGAAATATCGCCGAAATTTTTATAAAATAATTTTACCAGTATGTTTCCTTTCCAGAATAAAAATGGAAAAGTGTGTTATTTCAGCAACGAAATGTGACATTTTATATTCATATCCAACAATTGGGTCGGGTATAAGGTTTCACATTTGAGTGGTATCAAAGCTATCCGAATTTGTTACAGGATGTGTGAAAATGTAATGTAATATGTATAGTGAAGTCTAGTGTACATGCCATTATTAAATATTGAGTTTCAGCTGAAATCGGATGCTGAAATTATTTTGTTTGAAATTTTGTATAGTAATATGTCTGAGGAATCGAGAGATAGTATAGAACAAGAAGTAGAAGACGGAAAAAGACCCAATGCACCTGGTGAAGAGGGAACTAGTGTTCATCAGTCCCCGAGAACTTCTGGACAAAGACAGTCGGTTCAAGGTGATGATCCATTATTGCGTATTGTTGCTGATTTGTTACAGAGGGTTGATGGTATTGCACCTCAGCCTGCACCTCCCACTAGACAAAGAGGTTCTTTGATTAAAACGTAAGAAACCATGGGCCACTGAGTTTAGAGGTGTGAGAGGTGTTGATCCTTTTATTCCTGAAGAATGGTTTGAATCAGTTGAAAGGATATTTGAACAATTAGAATGTACCCCAGCTGAGTGCTTGAAGTGTGTTGTGTCTCTACTGCAAGGAGATACCTTTCATTGATGGAGAATAGTGGTTCGTTCCCATCATACAGACCAGATTAATTGGGAGTTGTTTCAGACCGAGTTTAACAAGAGGTATGTTGGAGAATTGTATCTAGAAGAAAGAAAGAAAGAGTTTATTAAGCTAAAACAGGGAAAGATGAACATTATCGATTATGAATGAGAATTTCTTCGCCCGTCCAAGTATGCTCGAGAATTGGTTCTTATTGAGGAAGCTACTTGCAAACACTTCCGCCATGGATTGAGAGATGTGATTAAAGTCCAACTAGCTTCTCACAGGATTTATAGAGAATGTTGATATGGTAGAGAGATCCAAAATGGTAGAGCTAGCAATGGGGTTAGATAAAGAGAAAGTGGATGATAAAGCTTAAGGAAAAAGGCCGATTGGTTCTAACTCACAGCCACCTTCTAAACAAGCTAGAGATTTTAGAAGTCAAGGGGATCCACTATACTTCAGATTCGTGTTGAGGGTAAAAGTCGATCTGGATAATCATCTACTCCAATAGCCAGAATAGATCGTCCTGGTTGTACTGTTTGGATACCACAATGCGATTATTACGGGAAGAGTCATAAGGAGAGTGTTGGCGTAAGACTGGAGCATGTATTAGATATAGTTCGATAAAGCATTATGTTCAAGATTGTCGGCGTCAGTTGATGTTACTTCTGTGTCATCTCAGAGATCAACTTCTACATTTCAAGGTCATGGAAGTACTCGAGGTTGTGTTGGTGGCAGAGGCAGTCGGGGAGAGTCACTGATTCATCTGCGAGTCGTGCAGAGGCTACCATTCCTGCCAGAGTCTATACTATTAGGACCAGAGGGGAAGGTGATGCCACCAATGTTGTTTTGGTATTTTTTTTCTCTATTTTCTATATCTATTCATGCATTGATAGATCCAGGTTCTACACATTCATACATGAGAATTGGGTTGATTAATATAAAGAAACTAATAGTTGAGATATCTAAGGTTAGAATTATTGTTTCAAATATGATGGAACATTCAGTGACAGTAAATCAAGTATGTAGGCGGTGCCCTCTTGAGATTCAGGGTAAAATATTTTCGGTCGATTTACTATTGATGCCATTTGAATAATTTGATGTGATTTTGGGAATGGATTGGTTGTCAGAGCATGGTGTAATTCTTGATTGCCAGAAGAAAAAGTTTTAGATACAGGATTCAATTGGTGAAGGATGGAAGTGAAAGGTATGAAACCAATTGGTCTTTCCCAAATAATATCAGCAATAAAGGGAAATAAGCTGATTAACTAGGGTTGTGAAGTGTTTCTTGATTATGTCATAAATTCGACTGCGAAAAGTCTAAAATTGGAGGAAATTCCTACAGTGTGAATTTTCAAATGTATTTCCAGAAGAATTATCAGGACTTCCGCCTAATCGAGAAGTGGAGTTTGAAATTGAAGTTTATCCAGGAACTACTCAAGTATCTATTGCCCCTTATCGCATGTTGCCAAAAGAGCTGAAAAAAATTGAAAGTACAATTGCAAGATTTATTAGATCGAGGCTTTATACAACCCAGCGTATCACCTTGGGGTGCACCAGTGTTGTTTGTAAAAAAGAAAGATTGTTCGTTACGGTTGTGTATCAATTATCGATAGTTAAACAAGGTGACAATAAAGAACAAATATCCCTTACCTCGTATTGATGATTTATTTGATCAACTGAAAGGTGCAACAATATTATGTAAAATTGATCTGAGATCTAGTTATTACCAATTGAAGGTGAAAGAAAGTGATATATCGAAGACTGCTTTTTGAACCAGATATGGACATTATGAATTTTTGGTGATGCCTTTTGGGCTGACTAATGCTCTTACTACATTCATGGATCTCATAAATCGCATTTTTCAACCATGTTTAGATCGATTTGTAGTAGTGTTTATTGACGATATTTTAATTTATTCAAAGAATGAGGAGGAGCATGATTAGCATTTAAGGATTGTATTATAGAAATTATAAGAAAATCAGCTTTATGGGAAATTTAGCAAATGTGAGTTTTGGTTATCTGAGGTAGTGTTCCTTGGGCATATAGTTTCGGCCGAAGGTATCCGTGTAGATTGAAAGAAAGTTGAGGCCATTCTGGAATGGAAACAACCCAAAAATGTTTTTGAGATCCATAGCTTTTTGGGATTAACGGGATATTATCATAAATTCGTTGAAGGATTTTCAAAGATAGCTTTGCCCCTGACTCGACTACTCCAAAATAATGTATCATTCAAATGGGATGAGCGGTGCCAAGAAAGTTTTGATACGCTTAAGAAATTGTTGATAGAGGCTCCAGTGTTAACACTTCTAGAATCGGGAAATGAGTTTGTGGTATATAGTGATGCTTCACTTAGTGGTCTTGTGTAACACCCCAAACCCGGCCCATTCGATACGACCGAATCTGGAATGCCACTGCGAAAAACTTTTGCAAAATATTCTTACTTAAAGGAAAAAAAAACCGTTAAGAATTTGTCGCCTTTAATAAAAACTTTTTCGTAATTTAAAACATTCTAAGTAAAAGTTAAGTTGTTATAAAAACTTCCGGATTCAAAACTTTAATATGACTTTTGGGATATAAGTAGCTTTTAAAATTAAACTTACAAAATATTAACTTAATTATAAAACTAACTTGAACATAACAAAATTCAAATACTTCACGGCCCTTATTACAACAAATGAATATTTAAAATACTGAAAGCATAAATTATAAAACATAAGGAAAGCAACTTCTTATGCATGGGCCACCTCGTATCCACTCCAACCCGGTCCGAGCATCGCACATCACCTGTAAGGTTTGATAAAAATTGGGTGAGTCTAACAGACTCAGTGTGTAATTATTCTACTAAATTCCATCCGCATGTCAAACCATGTATTAACCCATATAACAGATATTAATGCAACTTATTCACATGCTTTCACTTATTGGGCTTGACCCATATCCATATCACATCCATATAATAGTGTAATTAACCACATATTTCCATATACTGGGCATGGCCCATTACCACATTAATCCACACCACATCTTGGGCTTGGCCCACTTTCATGTTAATCCACATATCATATTGGGCTTGGCCCATTTGCACATTATTCATATCACATATTGGGCTTGGCCCATTTTCACATGTATTCACATACAAAATTATGCAATTATGAAGCCCAACCCACCTAGGGTCCATCCTCTACACACCCGTATCCACCTACCACACACCGGGGATTATTAAATCACCCTCCCTTTTTACTCCAATAAGGCAACAAATGTCGTCCACATGAACTTAATCGTAAATAATCCACAACGCGACCTTAGTCGATGTCAATCCACGATGTAGCCGAAGCTATCATCAAAACCACGATGAGCACAAAGCCATCAATAACCACGATATGGCACATAGCCTATATCAATCACGATGAGGCACAGAGCCATTCATCAAACCACGTACTCGAAGTACACCCTGTCCTTCTTTCATATCCCACCCATGCACATGCAACATAAAATAGTGCCATGATGATAATGCATGTACATGTTATTTCACATATTATCACATATTAATATCAATAATCACATTTCGTTAGATTTGGTACTTACCAGATTATTGACATACCCCTTGAGGGTATCCATATCACAATTTCCACTGCACTAGTTAGCACATTCATAACACACATACAGATATCTCATACAATCATAAACCCGAAAAACGGTAGGCTAACTACACACCTGATCACTTGAAGTTCTAAACTCTCGATCCCGACGCTATCGCTAAGTGAAACTACGACTATCTGTCTATAGCTTTCCCCCGCTGCTGGCCCACACCCCGGTGGCCAATCCCGAACCGCCGAGACAGATCTTTTCTTAAACTTCGGGATAGGGACTATCCCTTGTCCTCCTTGACTGGCACTCGAATCCATCGACAACACTTAATCAGCATCAAACGGTTAATCATCCATATTCAAGATCTTAATCGAATAACTATAATCTAACATACTTACCAAAAATGTATCTGAATCCCGAAACTTGCCTTACTCTTGTCGATTTGCCCCTAAATACACATAACCAAGATCGGTCACACTTGTAAGACAAACTATGGCCTTAGGCCGAATACTAGCAACCACATACACAACTTACGAAATCCGAAAAGCCACTCCGCCTTTGAAGCGCCGAAATTCCCATTTAGCAAAAGCTAGAATCGGCCTTACTACAAAAATCCATAAACATGGCCCTTGGCGAATACTTACTTACTTACCTTACCAACTAAATCCAAAAATCGATCCTTGCTCCAAGTGATGTCGAAAGCCCTTAAAGAATCGAATTCCAAAAGAACTCTCTCGATGCTTCTTATCGCTAGTTACCTTCACAAAACATATCACAAAACTTAAAGCGCATTCGCCATCCCTAGGACTAACTATATGATTCAAGACACTAATAAAAAGAGAAGGAAACCGATTACCAAAGGAGAACACACTTACCACTATAATCAACTTCCAAAATCACCTTCCTCTATAATGAACCGATTGGATAACTTGCACCAAAAGAAATCGACAACACCTCTCCCCCTGATCACTGAGAGATTCAGCCACAGGAGAGAACTAGATCAAGGTTTCGGCTTTTAAGTTTCCAAGAGAAGAAAGGAGAAAAAGAAGACTATCAAATTCGGCTAAGGCTTTCAAAAGGGTGACTGCATATTCGGCTAACAAAAGGAGTAGGTATGAAGTTGATGAAAGAAAGAATGGGAGAAACTTAGGAGCATTCAGCAATGGTGATCAATAGAAGAGGGGTTTCGGCTATCACTCTTATTGACAGGGCATTCGGCTTTCAAAGAAATAGAGAGAGATTTGAGGTTGAAAGAAAAATAAGAAGAATAGGGGAGGAAGAGAAGAATTTCGGTAATAAGAAAATAAATGGAAAAAGAATTGCTAAAAGATGAGCACACCTATTTATACTACCCAATTTCGACACTTAATCCCCAATTAATTTTTAAAAAAATAATCCATCCTTTATCCTATATCAATCTCCTATATTATCTCTTAATCACTTATTAAAAATAAAATAAAACACTAATTTATCACCTCATTTATCCCTTATCTACCTATCTAAAATAAATAAAATAAATAAATAAAATAACATTTATCCTACCTTAGCCGAAAATTAAAAGAGAAATAAGCTCAATCCTCATCCAATTGAAAGTCCAATTGTCGTCCAACCTCTTCTCACCTTTCTTCCTTGACGCCAAAGCAAAAATAAAACCACCTAATGCTGCCAACAAGGCTCGAACATGAGACCTCTTTGGAGCCTTTTAGACATAAGTCGCCTGCTCCTCGTGTAACGCCCCAAGCCACTTTGCCAAGGCGCTTTTGTGACATAAACTCCCACAATTCCTTTTAAGACCTCCTTCACCTAGCTTCACGTCTTAACGCCAAAAGCAAAATAAAACACGCCTCCCTCGCCAACAAGACTCGAACCAAGGCCCTTGCCCACTGCACATGGCGTCATTTCCAGGCCCTTAAGTGGCGCCTTGCAGCAACTTTACCAAGCCCCATTTCTTGTCCAAAAACGCCTAAAATTTTCCCTTAAGGCCTCCCTAGCCCAACTTCTCTTCTTGACGCAAAAGAAAAACCCACAATGCAATTTCTGCAGCTCGAACCTCCTCCCTCCTGACGCAAACTCCCCTGCTCTTAGGTGGCGTCCCTTGCCAATTCACCACATGACTACTTGTGTCCTAAACTCCCCAAAACTTTTCTTTAGGCCTCTTCAGCTTAGCTCCCCTTTTTAACTTAAAATCCAATTATTTTTCCAAGACTTCCTCCTACATCCCTAGGTTCTCAAAACCTCCCAAACATATCCAAACACACTCCAAGCCTACTGTCACTTGAATTATGTACTAAATGCATAACCCCAAATTTGGGATATTACAGTTCTACCCTCCTTAAAAATAATTTCGTCCTCGAAATTACTTGACTACATGCGCTCCTACTCACCACACCACGCTTTCGTTGTGCACTCTAATCTTAATAGTACTATCACACTTCCTAGGCACAGTCTCTAGGTTCACATCCAAGGTTTCAGGCGCTTCACTAGCAATATAAGAACGAACTAAATTTATAACAACCAAAGCAATAAAGAAATTCCAGGATTAGGGAACATATCTGATCCTATCTGGTCCAACTTCCTCGTTGCTATGACTAATTGCCTAAGCCAACCTTGGTTACCTTGCATCCGAACCTTCAGCACCTCTGTTTGGTGTTCCACATCCTTGGCCCCGAGCCCTATCCATCACTTGAGGACATTTCTTAACCAAATGAGCCTTAGATCCATACTGGAAACATTCCTTACTATTTCTCCAACATTCTCCTACATGAGCTCTCCCACATTGAGCACATAATCGACTTCGATTCTCAGCAACTGGTACAAGTGCACGTACAGAATTCTCAATCCTTGGTCTTTTCTGATAATCTCCCAATGATTCTGACGATCCAAAACTTCTCTTATTCCGGCTCCTATTCTTTTCTTGGTTCTGTCTCACAGTCCTCTTAACTTCTTCAGCTATCCGAGCCTTCTCCACTAGAACAGCAAAGTTTCTTTCTCTTTGCGGAGCAATCAACACTCTCACTCATCCATAATCCATCTTGAATCGAACACACCTTTCGAATCGGTAGCCACGAACCCCTTAGCATACTGACTTAACCGCACAAATTTTGCTTCATACTCCACTACCGATATACTTCCTTGTACCAAGTTCAGGAATGCTTTCCTTTGCGAGTCTAAATAACTAGCTCCCACATACTTTCCTTCAAACTTAACCTTAAAATACCCCCAATCCAATCGATCCGTAGGGTACCTTGCACGACAGGTGAGCCACCATCGATAAGCTTCATCTCGAGCAACGAGACAAAGACCTTTAAGCTTTTCCTCGTGCTTAAATCCAAATCATCCATAATCCTTTCAACTGGTTCTAGCCAATACTCCGCCACATTCGGAGCTACTCTTGACACTCCTCTAAAAATCTCAGCTCCGTTTGACTTAAGCCTTTTCTGAACTGATTTTCGAGTTCCATTGCCCACATTAGCTCCCGCGACTCGTTCTAGCACTCACAGCATAGCCAATGATACTGCGTCATCTCCTCCAGTCTGATCTTGATCCTCCGCGCCTACTGCTGGCGGTGGCACATCACTTTCTGACCCATGGCCAGACCCTACTGGTTCTGACACTGTCACTCTACCTCAACCACATCCACTAAAACTCATTACTAATGTCGTGATTTAATCTGATTAGAAAGTTTTATGCATTAGTACTTTGTTCCACTATTTATTCGCGAACAGTTTTATGAAAAGGAGTTTAATAGTGGTTCTTTCGATCAATCATAGTCTTAGTTTCAAGTTTACTATTCTAATTCAGATATTCACATTCTCATTCACATTCATCCATCTCGATAGAGACACATTCATTCATCATTAACATTCAATCACACTTTCATGGGCATTTTTGACCATACCCAACCCAGGGGTAATTTCGTCATTTTTTCTATAAGGGTATTTTGGTAATAAATCGGGGTTAATTCAAAAATATTTTACAAATCAAAGGTATTTCAAAATTTACAAAACCTCGGGGGTTATCTTGAAAATTTGTTTTCCAAATCAGAGGTGTTGCAAAAATTTCAGAAATAGGGGTTATTTCGGTAATTTTGGAAGTCAGGGGCATTTTCGTAAATTTTCCACATCAGGGTATCTTGATATTTGTAAAACAGAAGTTTTTGGTATTTTGTAAACTAGAAACATTTTAGCAAAAGTCGAGGGTATTTTTGAAAATCTTAAAAACTAAGGGTATTTTAGTAATTTACAATACAAGGGCATTTTAGTAATTTGGCAAACCGAAAAAATTTTTCGAGAAATTTTCAAAATAGATTTTGTTACAAATCGAAGGGGTAATTTAAGGATTTTAAAAAACTAAGGTGTTTATAAAGCAAGATGGCTAGTCCCTTTCTGGGTTTTAATCATTGGTTTAGCCATGACTAAGTCCTCTTAGTTAGGGTGTGAGCAGTTACTCGCACTGGGTAGGATTCGAGTAAAGAGGAGATGAGTCGCTAGGACTGCTTAAATACCAAGCTCTTACTAAATCCACTCCTAGACATGCGCTGTGATTGTACACCCTAGCTCGGCAACTTAATCACGGTGTTTGTTTAATGGTCCTTAAGTCTTATGTACTTGTGTTTTGAGTAGACTAGTCCTAGGTTCAATGATCCTAGTTCACTAATCTACGTTCCTTCATGCTTATAGAATTTACATTCACAATCCACTTGATGGTTGGAAGTACTTACCGGTGGACTTGGTAGGAGATCTGGTGCCATGCCGATTAACTGAAAAATTTCTTAAAAGTCCATATTTTTTGAAAAGCCCATTTTTTTTAAAACATTTTTCTACCCAAAACCTCAAAGCTAAGTTTTGAACCTGCTCGATACCAAACTCAGAACACCCCAAACCCGGCCCATTCGATCTGACATTTAATGGAATGCCATTCTGGAAAACTTTTGCAAATATTCTTACTTAAAGGAAAAAACCGTTAAGAATTTGTCGCCTTTAATAAAAACTTTTTCGTAATTTAAAACATTCTAAGTAAAAGTTAAGTTGTTATAAAACTTTCGGATTCAAAACTTTAATATGACTTTTGGGATATAAGTAGCTTTTAAAATTAAGCTTACAAAATATTAACTTAATTATAAAACTAACTTGAACATAACAAAATTCAAATACTTCAAGGCCCTTATTACAACAAATGGATATTTAAAATCTGAAAGCATAAATTATAAAACATAAGGAAAGCAACTTCTTCAGCATGGGCCACCTCGTATCCACTCCAACCCGTCCGAGCATCGCACATCACCGTAAGGTTTGATAAAATTGGGTGAGTCTAATGAGTCGGTGTGTAATTATTCTCTCGAATCCCACCCGCATGTCAAACCATGTATTAAAACATATAATGATATTAATGCAACTTATTCACATGCTTTCACTTATTGGGCTTGACCCATATCCATATCACATCCATATAATAGTGTAATTAACCACATATTTCCATATCTTGGGCATGGCCCATTACCACATTAATCCACACCACATACTGGGCTTGGCCCACTTTCACGTTAATCCACATTTCATATTGGGCTTGGCCCATTTGCACATTTATTCATATCACATATTGGGCTTGGCCTATTTTCACATGTATTCACATACAAAATTATGCAATTATGAAGCCCAACCCACCTAGGGTCCATCCTCTACACACCCCATATCCAAATTTACCACACACCGGGGATTATTAAATCACCTCCCTTTTACTCCAATAAGGCAACAAATGCCGTCCACGCGAACTTAATCGCAAATAATCCACAACGCGACCTTAGTCGATGTCAATCCACGATGTAGCGAAGCTATCATCAAAACCACGATGAGCACAAAGCCATCAATAACCATGATATGGCACATAGCCTATATCAATCACGATGAGGCACGAGCCATTCATCAAACCACGCACTCAAGTACACCACATCCTTCTTTCATATCCCACCCATGCACATGCAACATAAAATAGTGCCATGATGATAATGCATGTACATGTTATTTCGCATATTATCACATATTAATATCAATAATCACATTTCACGATTTGGTACTTACCAGATTATTGACATACCCTGACGGTATCCATATCACAATTTCCACTTTGCACTAGTTAGCACATTCATAACACACATACGATATCTCATACAATTATAAACCAGAAAAGCGGTAGGCTAACTACACACCGATCACTTGAAGTTCTAAACTCGATCCCGACGCTATCGCTAAGTGAAACTACGACTATCTGCTCTATAGCTTTCCCCATTGCTAGCCCACACCCTGGTGGCCAATCCCGAACCACCGAGACAGATCTTTTCTTAAACTTCGGGATAGAGACTATCCCTTGTCCTCCTTGACTGGCACTCGAATCCATCGACAACACTTAATCAGCATCAAACGGTTAATCATCCATATTCAAGATCTTAATTGAATAACTATAATCTAACATACTTACGAAAAATGTATCTGAATCCCGAAACTTGCCTTACTCTTCTCGATTTGCCCCTAAATACACATAACTAAGATCGGTCACACTTGTAAGATAAATTATGGCCTTAGGCCGAATACTAGCAACCACATACACAGCTTACCAAATCCCAAAAAGCCACTCTTTGCCTTTGAAACTGTCAAAATTCCCATTTAGCAAAAGTTAGAATCGGCCTTACTACAAAAATCCATAAACATGGCCCTTGGTCAATACTTCTTCATTTACCTTACCAACTAAATCCCGAAATCGATCCTTGCTCCAAGTGATGTGAAATCCCTTAAAGAATCGAATTCCAAAAGAACTCCCCGATGCTTCTTATCGCTAGTTACCTTTACAAAAACATATCACAAAACTTAAAGCACATTCGGCCATCCTTAGGCCTAACTATATGATTCGGCACACTAATAGAAAAGAGAAGGGAAACCAATTACCAAAGGAGAACACACTTACCACTATGATCAACTTCCCGAAATCACCTTCCCTCTATAATGAACCGATTGGATAACTTGCACCAAAAGAAATCGACAACACCTCCCCCCTTGATCACTGAGAGATTCGGCCACAAGAGAGAACTAGATCAAGGTTTCGCTTTAAGTTTCCAAGAGAAGAAAGGAGAAAAAGAAGACTATCAAATTCGCTAAGGCTTTCAAAAGGGTGACTGCATATTCGGCTAACAAAAGGAGTAGGTATGGAGTTGAAGAAAGAAAGAATGGGAAAAACTTAGGAGCATTCGGCATTGGTGATCAATAGAAGAGGGGTTTCGGCTATCACTCTTATTGATAGAGCATTCGGCTTTCAAAGAAATAGAGAGATTTGAGGTTGAAAGAAAATAAGAAGAATAGAGGAGGAAGAGAAGAATTTCGACAATAAGAAAATAAATGGAAAAGAATTGCCAAAAGATGAGCACACCTATTTATACTACCCAATTTCTAAGACTTAATCCCCAATTAATTTTAAAAAAATAATCCATCCTTTATCCTATATCAATCTCCTATATTATCTCTTAATCACTTATTAAAATAAAATAAAACACTAATTTATCACCTCAATTATCCCTTATCTACCTATCTAAAATAAATAAAATAAATAAATAAAATAACATTTATCCTACCTTAGCCGAAAATTAAAAGAGAAATAAGCTCAATCCTCATCCAATTGAAAGTCCAATTGTCAGTCAACCTCTTCTCACCTTTCTTCCTTGACACCAAAACAAAAATAAAAACCACCTAATGCTGCCAATAAGGCTCGAACATGAGACCTGCTGGAGCCCTTGGACGCAAGCTGCCCTGCTACTCAGGTAACACCCCAAGCCACTTTGCCAAGGCGCTTTTTGTGACATAAACTCCCCACAATTCCTTTTAAGACCTCCTTCACCTAGCTTCATGTCTTAACGCCAAAAGCAAAAATAAAACACGCCTCCCTACTGCCAACAAGACTCGAACCAAGGCCCTTGCCCACTGCACATGGCGTCATTTCTAGGCCCTTAAGTGGCACCTTGCAGCCACTTTACCAAGCCCCATTTGTTGTCCAAAAGCGCCTAAAATTTTCCCTTAAGGCCTCCCTAGCCCAACTTCCCTTCTTGACGCAAAAGAAAAACCTACAATGCAATTTCTGCAACTCGAACCTCATCCCTCCTGACGCAAACTCCCCTGCTCCTAGGTGGCGTCCCTTGCCAATTCACCACATGACTACTTGTGTCCTAAACTCCCCAAAACTTTTCTTAAGGCCTCTTCAGCTTAGCTCCCCTTTTTAACTTAAAATCCAATTATTTTTCCAAGACTTCCTCATACATCCTTAGGTTCTCAAAACCTCCCAAACATATCCAAACACACTCCAAGCCTACTGTCACTTGAATTATGCACTAAATGCATAACCCCAAATCCGGGATATTACATCTTGGTTGTGTTTTGATGCAAGATAGAAAAGTGATTGCGTATGCTTCACAACAATTAAGACCATATGAACGCAACTATCTGATGCATGATTTAGAACTGGCAGTAGTGGTTTTTGCATTAAAAATCTGGAGACACTATTTATATGGTGAAAAGTGCTACATCTACACAGATCACAAAAGCTTGTAATATCTTCTCACTCAAAAAAAATTGAACTTGAGACAACGTCATTGGATAGAGCTGTTAAAAGATTATGATTGTGTGATTGATTATCATCCAGGTAAAGTAAATATTGTTGCTGATGCTTTAAGCCAAAAATCTCTTGTTGATTTGAGATCAATGTTGCATAGTTGAGTGTTTGTGAATATGGTGCAATATTAGTTGAATTAAAAGTGAAGCCACAGTTAATTACACATATTAAAGAGACTCAGTAAAATGATGATAAGGTGATGGCAAAACGAAGATTAATTTAGCACAATAGCTTGGAGACTTTGATATTGGAGATAATGGTTGTGTACGATTTCATGGAAGAATTTATCTGCCAAACAAGGTTGAATTGAAGAATGAGATACTTCAAGAGGCGCATAATAGTCCTTATGCTATACATCTAGGAAGTATTAAGATGTATCGAGATTTACGAGAATTATATTGGTGGCCAAGTATAAAGAAAGAGATTGCAGAATATGCCACAAAGTGTTTAACTTGTCAAAGGGTGAAAGCTGAACACCAAGTTTCGACAGGATTACTTCAGCCTATGTCAATTTTCGAATGGAAATGGGACATAATAACTATAGATTTCGTCAGTGGTTTACCTCTTACTCGAAAGAAGCATAACGCAATATGGGTTATAGTGGATTAATTGACGAAGTCAGCTCATTTTCTACCAATAAGGACTGATTGGTCATTAGATAAGCTTGCAAAATTATATATAGCTGAGCTAGTGAGATTGCATGGTGTGCCAAAGTCTTTTATTTCTGATCGTGACCCCTGATTTACAGCAAGATTTTGGAGGAAGTCACATGAATCACTTGGCACCAGGTTGAACTTTAGCACAGTTTTTCATCCTCAGACAGATGGCCAATCAGAACGCGTGATTCAGTTGTTAGAAGATATGTTACAAGCTTGTATTATTGACTTGATAGTGATTGGGAACGGTATCTACCACTTGCGAAATTTGCATATAACAATAGTTTCCAATCAAGTATTCAGATGGCACCATATAAAGCTCTATATCCATGTAAATGTCGTACTCCTTTGTGTTGGACTGAACTTGGTGAAAAAAAGATGGTTGGCCAAGAATTAATACAAGAAACTGAAAAAAAGGTCTGACTAATTAAGGAAAAATTAAAAGCAGCTTCGGATCGACAAAAGTCATATGTTGATTAGAAGAGAAGAGAAATTGAATACGAAGTGGGAGATAAATTATTTCTAAAAGTCTTTCCGTGGAAAAAGATTATGAGATTTGGTTGAAAAGAAAAATTAAGTCCGAGGTTCATTAGACCATACGAAATTATAGAAAGAATTGGACCTGTTGCTTATCAGCTAGCTTTGCCACCAGAATTAGATCGAATCCATAATGTGTTTCATGTATCGATGCTCCAAAGATATAGATCAAATTCATCTCATATGTGTCAATAGAAAACATTGAGGTACGACCCGATTTTTCGTATGAATAAGAACCAGTGCAAATTTTAGCAAGAGACATAAAAGAATTGAGAAACAAACGAGTTCCTTTGGTAAAAGTATTGTGGAGGAACCATAACATAGAAGAAGTTACTTGGGAACTTGATTATACAATGCGATCACAATATCCGCAACTCTTCAAGTAAATTTCAAGGACTAATTTTTTTAAGAGGGTAGAATTGCAACATCCCCACTTTAAAAGAAAAAAGAGAAGAAGAATATTTATTGTAGAAGTATTTGAATAAGTAATCTATAAATAAATAGTAGTATAAGAAATTTTGATCTTTTTAGAAAACTATCGGACACGAAAACACAGAGGATTATTAGTCTGAGTATATGGTTAAGTTAAAAATTCAAGATCGAGTTCAGAATTAAATTAAATAAGTTAGAAAAGTATAAAGACTAAAGTTCAATTATCCTATTTTTATTTTGATGGAAAGGACTTAATGGCAATTTTTCCATTACTTAAAAAATATCAAAATTTTCATGATAGCTTTAAATGATATTTTCATTAAATAATTATTATTTAACATTTTATTTAAAATAATAGTAATTTTTAAATATTATAATATATATTTAAAAAGAAACAAAGATAAGTTCTTTCTCATCTTTCTCACGAAAGATTAAGGAAAGAAAGAAAAAGAAAATCTATTTCATCACTTTCCTTCAATTTCAAGCATAAGATATGTTTTTCTTCAATTGTTTTATAGATGTTGAATCTTTGAAGCTTGCTTTACATATATATATACCAATAGATTTTTCATTTTATCAAGTATTTTGGAATTTGCCATTAGAGGACATTGATGGAAGCTTAGAAAACTTAAGTGAAATAGATATATTTTTGGATAGGAAATTATTAGAATATGAGTTCTAGCTTGTTAGAAGTGTGAAAAAGAAACAAAAATGGATGCAAACTTTATTTGGTATATTTGGCCATGTTAAAGGGGAAGTAGAGAACATTGACCACTTTGTGTAATTGGTACCAAATGATAGCTTGTGAAGCAGTGAGTACTCTGTTGAAGACGGAATTAAAAACGGATAATCGAGTCGAAAGATATACGAATTTCAGACTAGAAAACTTAAGTTGTTAATATGAATAATCATGCATATTTAAGCTTGTTTTTATTAGTTTTAGTTTTAGAACGAATAAATGATGTTGCTTTGTATTGAATTGCTCCTATTGTAGCTAAAAATGAAGCAAACATCTTGAAGGAGAAAGGCGAAGAAAATGAGTAAAGCGATTAAAACTTCGATCTGTGCTAATATCTTATTTTCATTACATAAAGCCTTAGAATATTTAGTTTAATATGACTAGTTATATTTATTTTATTTTATTTTATTTGGATGAGTTTGAATGATTTAGTTAATATTTATAAAATATGTTTTAAGATGAAAATTATGTTTTTCTTAAGATTAAATTAGCAAATTCATAGTTATGATTTGGATTTGAGTATTATGATTTTAAATGATTGAGCAAGAAAGTATTTAGTATGTTTCAAATTTAATCCTATTTTACATTAAGCGATATGTGATTTTAATATGAAACAGAATTGAAATGAGAATTACATGAAAATGGAATTGAAATGGATCATAAAATTTTGTTTTTACCCCGTTTCACTAAGTTAGACTAAATCAAATATAGTTGGCATGCCATAGAGTCTTTATGTCAGAGAATTTAGATATCCCCAATTCCCAGAGGATCGAGTGAGAAAAGGCTTGATAAACCGTAAAAGTAACATATTTTAATCCTATATTTAGCATACTTTTGGATGAATTACTCATTGATTTATGTAAAAAGGTGCTCTTAATTCTTTCTTTTCATGTTTTATACTCAGGAAAGCACCCGAGGATGAAAAGAATAAGAAACAGGATTAAAACGGGCCAATTTAGGCCAAAGTGAAAATCGACACGGCCTGGACTTCAAGCTACACGGCCGTGCCTTGTTAATTAACTAGAACATGGCCTAACCACGATTCACATGGCCATGCCTCCATCACCAAACCCGAACATGGCCTGAAGTCGATTCACACGGGCGTGTGCCATGCCAAGCCCCTGTCGTGGAAGAGAGGAATTTCATTCGGATTTGGATACTTGAAGGCAAAGAAACACATTCCAAAGCCTATTCAAACACCCGAGTAGGAATCATACTTGAATTAGGATACTTAGGGGCCAATCAAAGCATTCCAAGAGCATATGTAAAGACCCTAAGTGTAACCTGAAAAGGGCGTCAGTTAGGCAGTCAGCTAGGCCAAGGAGCCGAGCCAGAAGGCCAGATTTGTGGGAATCACTCGAAGATAGCCATTTGATCCATCCCAAGAAGCTGGAATTATACTCAAGACGGCGGATCTTTCCTTCAATTCCTTCAGGGGGTTTTAGGGATTTCTTATGTTTTGTTTTATCTTTTCTCTTGAGATGTTTTCTTTTATCATTATGAACTAAACCCTTCAGATACTTGAAGGGGATGAAACCTAGATGAACCTTGTTATTGTTTTCTAAAATATAAGATAAATATTTAGTTTGTTCTTAATTATGTGTGCTTAATTCTTGTGTTGATATTTTCGGGATATTGATTCAAGTTGAATGTGCTTATGTGGTGGATCAAAAGTCCCTGCCTAAGAGTAGATCTAGCATAATTAAACAGAGTTGATCGCATGCCTAGAGATAGGGTGACGAGATTTTGCCGGATTAGGGTGAAACCTAATATGGGAGCCCATAGATCAAGTTAATGTGATTCTAGGGATTTTAATTAGAAAGAGATTTCAATTAATCAACCTAGGGTTAGACGTTATTCGCCTCGAGAGAGGGTTTAATACAAATTAGGGAGTCTTACGGATCAAGCTAAGTGAATAAATCGTCTAGTTCAGTGTTAGATAACAAGTGAAGTCTAGGTGGATTCCTTCTAGGGTATCGTCGTAATCAACTGAGTTTTCTAAAAGATTATTCACCAATTCATTCTTTTTGTCTTTGCATCTTAGTTTAGTACTTAGTTAATTTAAACAACCAATCACTTAATATTTAGGCTAAATAATAGGAAGAAAGTGAGTATTAGTACTTTTAATTCCCTTGGGTTTGACAATCCGGTCTTGCCTAAACTATACTACTGTTCGATAGGTGCACTTGCCTTAAGTCGTTGTAAGAGTTAGTTTCCAGGTTCGATCATTCTCTTTATAAATTTTAAAACTCGACAATTCAGACGATCAAGTTTTTGGCACCGTTGCCGGGGAATTAAAATATTAAGAAAACTCTATTTTTATTACTTTAGCCATTATTTTTACTTTTGTTTTCGCAATTTATTTATTTTTTTGTTTTTGCTAATTTTATTTCTTTCTTTTTCTAGTAGGTACCTCTAGTTTATGACTAAAAGGAACCCGATAGGACCTCTAATATACGATAGTGATATCGAAGCTACCGCTCGTAGGAATCACAGAGAAATTAGGCGAGCCCTAAATTACCAAGAAGAACAACAATAAATCGAAGGGATGTACGAGAATAATCCGCAACCACAAGATATGGCAGAAAACAATGCTCCACGTACTATGTATGATTATGCTAAACCTCATTTAATAGGAGCAGAATCGAGTATTGTTTGGCCTGCTATAGCTGTTAATAATTTTGAATTAAAACCTAACACTATACAAATGATTCAACAATTTGTTCAATTTGATAGTTTGTAGGACGAAGACCTGAATACTCATATAGCTAATTTTTTAGAGATCTGTGATACCTTTAAAATAAATTGCATTTTTGATAATGCCACACGTCTTCGGTTATTTCCCTTTTCAGTAAGGAATAAAGCCAAGCAGTGGTTGAATTCGTTACCACGAGGGTCAATCACCACATGGGATTTAATGACCGAAAATTTTTTATTAAAATATTTCCACCGGCCAAAATGGCCAAATTACGAAATGATATCTCTTCTTTTGTGCAGATGGATTTAGAGACATTATACAACGCATGGGAGAGATACAAGGATCTCTTGAGAAGGTGTCCTGACCATGGTTTACCCTTATGGCTCCAAGTCCAAACTTTCTATAACGATGTAAACCCCTCAACAAGGCAACTAATCGATTCAATATACGGTGGAACCACGAACAATGAACTCCTAAAGCAACCTACGAATTTATTAAAGAGATGTCACTGAATAACTATCAGTGGTAGGTTACAAGGACAAAACCAACAAAATCAGCCGAAGTTTTCAACCTCGACGCAGTAACCATGCTATCAACACAAGTAGAGATGATGAATAAAAAACTTGATAGTTTGTGTTCTTCACAGGTACATGCAGTAATGCAGTGCGACGCAAGTGGAACTGTGATGAATCCTGAGTACCCACCCTACCAACCGAGCACCGAAAGCGAACAGATGAACTATATAGGTAATAATTTCAGATCTAATAATAATCCTTATAGTAATACCTATAATCCGGTTTTTTGTGGGGAGGCCAAGGAAATCAAAGACAACAACCTTCTCAAATTTTCCAAAATCAGCCATATCCACAAGAAAAAAAGCCAAACCTCGAAGAGATGTTGGCAAAATTCATGGCAACCATAGAAAATCGTCTCTAAGACACCGAAGCAACACTGAAAACCCAACAAACATCGATGGAAGGCATCAAGAACTAAGTCGGGGAACTTACTAAGTCAGTCGATGAAGTTACAAAGTCAGTTGGACAACTTGCAAAGTTAATGTCCGAACGATTGTAAGGGCATCTACCAAGCAACACCGAGATCAACCCAAAAGAGCAAATCCAAGTTATAACAGCTCAAGAAAATGTAGGGTTAGATGAACCCAATTCAATTCAAGAAAGTGAGGAAGAAGAAGATAAAATTGAGGTAACACAAGAAAAGCCAAAATCGGTAGTTAAAGAGTACCAACCTCGCATACATTATCACGAAGCGTTAAAGAGAGACGATACAGAGGAATAGTTCAGTAAGTTTCTTAAACTTTTAAAGAAATTACATATTAACTTACCGCTACTTGAAGCTCTATCAAAGATGCCCGATTCGAGGAAATTTTTAAAATAACTCTTGACGAACAAGCGTAAGTTAGATGAGGAGTCACATGTAGAGCTAAACACGATGTGCTCTGCAATTCTACAAAACAGACTACCACGGAAGCTAAAAGATCCAGGGAGCTTTACAATTCCATGTTTAATTGGTAGTTTAACTGTTGAAAATGGCTTAGCTGATTTAGGGGCAAGTATAAATGTCATGCCTTATAAAATGTTTAAACAGCTAGGTCTCGGGAAACCCAAACAAACTAGGATGAGTATACAATTAGCTGATAAAACTGTTAGAATTCTTAGGGGTATTATCGAAGATGTTCTCATAAAAATTGAAAAATTTGTTTTCCCAGTAGATTTTGTTGTCTTAGACATAGATGGGGATAATTCGATTCCTTTAATTTTAGGAAGAATAGCAACTGCCAGGACTAAATTGATGTTGGCACAGGAGAACACATTCTTTGTGTAGATGACGAATCGATCAGTCTACAAGATCTTGACTCGACCCAGACATCAACTGATGAAGGTGACAAAGTAAATTTAGTTGATGACAATTCTATTCAAATTTTACCACAAGAAAAAGAACAAAGCTACAAACCTGAGCCGAATCATAAACCTCATCCCAATAAAGAAGAAATATATGAGGAACGAAGCTTTGAGGTCGACAAACTAAGGGAGTGGAAGACCCTCTTTAAAGAAAAACTGAAAGAACTTCCAGAAGAGCTCATAGGGACATCGAATCACTTCAAATAGGAGATCAGTTACGGTTAGATAAAGCAGATCCTCACATTACCACACTAAACTTGAATTCAAATGCAGACATCCCTCTTGAGGTACGAAATATCTTTCCATACGGAACAGTCGAGGTAAGTAATCCCATATTCGGCACTCTTAAGGTAAATGCTTCCCGCTTTAAAATTTATCATGAAAATAAAACTGATAGCATGAGGAATGATATTCAAACATTTAAACCACCCTGATTTTTCAAACACGAGGAAAGTCTAGCTTAAGACTTTAAATAAGCACTTCTCGAGAGGCAACCCGAGCACTAACACTATCCCTTTATTTCTATTTTTGGTTATTAAATTTTCTATTTTTATTTTCTCCTTCTCCAGAATTTTAATGAATCGAAACTACAAATTCCCAGACCACATGGCCTAGCACACGACCGTGGCCGTGGCCGTGTGGGTATTCCGAATCACCGTAATGACATGATAGGGATGGTACGAGTCAGAACGAATCAATTTTTTGAAGTCACGGACCCAACAACCATGCCACGGCCGTGCGATGTAGCCGTGGCCGACACTGAGAGTTCATACACGGTAGTGGCAACTACACATGGGCGTGGGAAAAACGATATGCCCCACACCACGACCGTGCGGTGCGGCCGTGGTCGACACTGACTTATCACACACGGGCGATACGATTCACAACACAGCCGTGCGACGTGGCCGTGTGCCTCGACACGCCTATGGTACACAGGCGTGGGATGGTGTCAGGATCCAAAACTCTATTTAAACCTCCCCACCCCTCCTTATTTCACCCATTAACCTTCATCCATATCTTCTTTCCCTTAAATTTCTCTCTTTTTCTCCTACCATTCTTACAACTCTTGAGACACCAAAGCCATGCTAAAAAAGCGTAAGAGGCCAACTACAGTCTCCTCAAAGGAGACCGATTCACATAAGTTCATGCCGACCGCTTCAACCCTCCAACATGCCAAGGGTCTTCGAAACCTTTTCGGTTCTATTTTTCTTTTCTCTTTTGCTTTAATTTCCTGATCTTTACTTCTCTTCTGCTTAATTTAGTTTATTTTATTCTAGTTTCTTAGTTTTAGGTTCTAAGGCTACTAGGGAATCATGCACCACAGCCTTAAAAATCACCCCACCTCGCAAACCATTTATCAATAAGGACTCTTCAGTTCATTAGTCTTCGCTTTTAATTTCAATTTTCTTCTTAGTCTCCTTCTCTTTATTTTCCTTGTCATTAATTATATTATTAATATATTTTTAATGTTTCTTTAGATTTCCTGGCTATATCTTTACTGGCTCCCCAATTTATTCATCTAGTGCAGAGATTGTCGGTAGCCACCCCACAAGGACCATAGAAAACACCACCACCGCTCCTCCAACTCATCTTTTACCACGACCACTGCCAAACTCTTGGAGTCATCCAAAATTCAAGAAGTGTCACTTCTCCCCTTCTTTTTTGATTTCATTATTACATGATTATTTATCTATCTTTGTACATTGAGGGCAATGTACATCTTAAGTGTGGGGGGTAAAAGCACCTAACTTTTTGCATTATTCTCAAATCCCTGAATTTTAAATTAGTTCTTAAGTAATTTCCTCGCTTTACTAATTAAGATGAAATTTCTGATGATTTATGATTTTTATTGATATTTTTAGAGTAAGTCATTGATAATTGTACATTGATGATTTAAACTTTAAGATACTAGAGAATCAAGCATGATAAGTCTATTTTCAAGAATAAAAAATTTTCTAGGTTATTGAACTGAATTTGAATATTACCTTGAAGTTTGAAATTTACAGGGATTGATGTCAAAAACACCTATAATTTTTGTGAGATTTTGAGCCTTATAGAGCATATATTCTTTTTCATGCGCATTTTATTGATTATGAGTGTGTCAATGCTGAATTGTTATTCTAGAACTTCCCTCGATTATACATGCCAAGACCACATTATTGATTTGATATACTAATATGATAAAGGCACCTAGGTTTTAACCCACTCACTCCACTAAAAAAAGCCTACCTACATAATTAACCCCTAGTGAACCCCGTTGATTCTAACAACCCTTTTTATTGATTCACCCAATAATATTAACAAAAAACCCTTTGTATTTGTTATCACCATTCTTTTAACTACCCTTCTATCAAGAATTGATTTGACCAGTTGCCTAATTAGTCGATAAATTTCTTCCTTTATTATGTATTCATTTAGTTTGTTCTTAAAAAAAACAAAAAAAACGAAAAAAAATCAAAATATATTCAGTATTAGTAATATAAAAAGTGAGCTTGTACATTTAAATTTCAATTATCAAAGAAAAAGCTCATATTATTAGTTTCAAAGTTTCAATTGATGTAATCATTTATTTTCTAGTTCATTATTTTTAGTTAGGTGATTTGTCAATTCAATCTCGATTCTAACCCTTCTAATTCAGCCTTTATCCACACCTTTAAACCAATCCCCGTTACAACCCTGTTAAAGACCTTTTGATTTTTGTATCATCTCATATTACAGTGGTGGAGATTTGATTTTCAGGCAAGCCTATAGGATTAACTTTTCAGGTTCGACTTATGAGTGCTTTTATTCTTGAACCTTAAACACTTCGAGTGCTTTAAGTGAATCTCTAGTGAGGGTGCCAATCCTTGTCGGTTTTGAATCAAAGGAAATTATTTAGATAAAGGGAGACACCTATGTTTTCATGCTACAAATATATGACTTAGAAGTGTTTGAATCTTTAGGAGTCTTTAAGTTAAATTATCCATGTATAAATTATCTATGAATTATGATGAGGAATTGTTAATGAGAATTATGAATTGTGGAGAGTTCGTTTTAATTGTAAGTTGAGAATTTTGCTTGAGGACAAGCAAAAGCTTAAGTGCAAGGGTATTTGATAAACCGTAAAAGTAACATATTTTAATCCCATATTTAGCATACTTTTGGATGAATTACTCCTTGATTTATGTAAAAAGGTGTTCTTAATCCTTTCTTTTCATGTTTTATACTCAAGAAAGCACCCGAGGACGAAAAGAACAAGAAACGGGCTTAAAACGGGCCAATTTGGGCCAAAGTGGAAATCGACATGGCCTGGACTTCAAGCCACACGACTGTGCCTTGTTAATTAACTATAACATGGCCTAACCACGATTCACACGGCCGTGCCTCCATCACCAGACCCGAGAACGGCCTGAAGTTAATTCACACGGGCGTGTGCCATGGCCATGCCCCTGTCGTGGAAGAGAGGAATTTCACTCGGATTTGGATACTTGAAGGCAAAGAAACACATTCCAAAGCCTATTCAAACACCCGAGTAGGAATCATACTTGAATTAGGATACTTAGGGGCCAATCAAAGCATTCCAATAGCCTATATAAAGACCCTAAGTGTAACCTGAAAAGGGGGTCAGTTAGGCAGTCAGCTAGGCTAAGGAGCCGAGCCAGAAAGTCAGATTTGTGGGAATCACTCGAAGATAGCCAGTTGATCCATCCTAAGAAGCCAAAATTATACTCAAGACGATGGATCTTTCCTTCAATTCCTTCAGGGGGTGTTAGGGATTTCTTATGTTTTGTTTTATCCTTTCTCTTAAGGTGTTTTCTTTTATCATTATGAACTAAACCCTTCAGATACCTGAAGGAGATGAAACCTAGATGAATCTTGTTATTATTTTCTGAACTATATGATAAATATTTAGTTTGTTCTTAATTATGTGTGCTTAATTCTTGTGTTGATATTTTCAGGATATTGATTCAAGTTGAATGTGCTTAGGTGGTGGAGCAAAAGTCTCTGCCTAAGAGTAGATCTAGCATAATTAAGGGAGTTGATCGCACGCCTAGAGGTAGGGTGACGAGATTTTTCCGGATTAGGGTGAAACCTAATATGGGAGTCCATAGATCGAGTTAAAGCGATTCTAGGGGTTTTAATTAGAAAGAGATTTCAATTAATCAACATAGGGTTAGATGTTATTCACCTCGAGAGAGGGTTTAATATAAATTAAAGAGTCTTACGGATCAATCTAAGTGAATAAATCGTCTGTTTAGTGTTAGATAACAAGTGAAGTCTAGGTAGATTCCTTCTAGGGTATCATCGTAATCAACTGAGTTTTTCTAAAAGATTATTCCTCAATTCATTCTTTTTGTCTTTGCATCTTAGTTTAGTACTTAGTTAATTTAAACAACCGATCACTTAATATTTAGGCTAAATAATAGGAAGAAAGTGAGTATTAGTACTTTTAATTCCCTTGGGTTCGACAATCGGGTCTTGCCTAAACTATACTACTGTTCGATAGGTGCACTTGCCTTAAGTCGTTGTCAAAGTTAGTTTCCAGGTTCGATCATTCTCTTTATAAATTTTAAAACTTGACAATTCAGACGATCAAGGCCAAGTCAGTTAATTGTTATTATTATTAGCCCCAATTCCTTGAAGGTTGTGGGCAATCCCAATTCCCAGAAGGTCGTGCACTACTCTGATTGCCATCTTTGCTGAACAACTTGGGGTGGTAGATTCGTGTATTTGGTTATGAGCCTAAACTTTAGTACGGGGTCTAAATTAAAATTAAAGCAAAAACAAAACTTAAATTTATTTGAATTTCCATATTGTGCAAATTAAATTAATTAAGCGATTTTGAATTTAATTAAAAAGATTATTTTCTTTATTCTATTTGTCAATATCAAAATATTAAAATTTATTAATATTAGAAATTTCTTTTATTGTGATGTTATTAATGATATTTATAATCATGTTTTAGTTTATTTCTATCGATTAATTTGTGTCCAATACTTATGCAATGATTTATATGATATTAGCATCACTGAGCATAAAAATTGCTCAGCGTATGGTTTGTCTATTTTTTGGTGCGCAGGTAGTTAGATTCGTTAGATCGTTCCAGCAGCATTCGACAAACCAAAGTTTAGCTCAAACAATGTTGGTGAAGAGTTTACTTTATAGTTGATGTAAACGGCATGTACCTAGGCTTATATATAATATTATGTCGTAAACTGAATTAAAATATTTTCATTATGTTTTCTTAGCTAGTATTTTATAACTAATGTTTTGATAAAATAGCAAAGCGTAAGAATCTAGTTTATTGATATGTTTTGAGAAATTGTAGTGTTGGGAATTGATTTTGGAGATAATTTGAATGTGGATATTTTGTGAAAATCTAAATTATTTTGCAGGGGGTTTTACGTAAAAAAAAGAAGAAATGTCGCTGAAATTTTTATAAAATAATTTTACCAATACGTTTCCTTTTCAAAATAAAAATGAAAAAGTGAGTTGTTTCGGTCACGACATGTGACATTTTATATTCGGATCCAACAACCGAGTCGGGTATAAGTTGTCACACAGGGGCAGTGGTTGGCTAGTTGGTGCAAAGGGCCAAGCAGAGCGGGGAAGCATTGATTGAGTCGATCCGAGAAGAGATAGCTTTGGACTGCATTGGGTCGACGACCGCTGGCGTGAGTTAATGGCCAACAAACAACTAGGGGGTATATTTGAAAATGTGCTCATATTGTAGTAAAAATGTATTTATTTTCTATTTATTTGAATGATGAATAAATAAGTTTCGTATTTCATTGTTATGTCTTTTATATTTCTATCTTTCATATTTTGCATGCATAATTAAATTGTGACAAACAAATATTAGCTCATTGATTGTCTAAGTTCAAACTGATGATAAGTGGCATTGTCAGAACGTTTACGTTGCGAGAAAAATAACTTACTTCAGTAGATAATTTAAATAAGTCTGTATCTAATAAAATAATCAAAGTAAGCATTTGATTCAAATACTGAGAAGCTACAATTCCAATTGACGAGATAATTAGTCTTGGCTATTGGAGTAGTTGACTCCATGGGTAAATACATAGATGTATTCATTGGAAGAATGATACATTGGATTAGACTTAAGATGAATTAATTCTGAATCTATTTGTGAATTAATTCACTTGTGACATTCATGGTGTGATTTACCTAAATCCTGAGTTAGTCACTGACTATGCGTATGTAACTTATGTGCTTTGATATAAGTGGAGGCTTATGCTCTAAAAATGATCGAGTCAATAATCGGTATGTTGGGTACATGACTTGTGTATGACATGACTTTACTAGCAACAGTAGAATTCATAGTTCAATTAAAGAATTAACGATATCCTCTCATTGGCATTGTGTGTGTGGATTGATAAATATGGAACGTGGCCATGGGTTACTTGTTCTCGAACAAGCAATTTATCACAGTCATCTTTGACAATGATCATATTAATTATTAAAAAGACATAATGGTGAAAATGAAATGAAATAGGATTATATTAAGTGAATAGATTTAACTTAAAGGAATCAAGGATATCATTTGAAGGTAACACAAACATGATGAGGTCATTGGACAAAGCAGTTGGATGAATTGCTTTCATAAAGAGTATACACTAAGGAGTTTCAACCATGGTACTTCTTGTGGACTGACTCCATGATTAAGTAATGCAAATTACCGGAACGATTGTAACATCTGGATATAGGGCCTAGTTGGAATAGTGGTGCAAGACCACAAATCTGAGGTATATGTATGAATTTTTGAGGTTCATGCCATGTTTGCATGTTAGTGTGAAAGTTTCATGAAACAATTTTGTTAAATTGCGGTTGAATTGTCCAAAAAGGGCTAAATTGCAAAAGTTGCACAATGTGAAATTCTAGAAGCTATTTGTGTATAGATTTAGATTATCAATTAGAGGTCCTTAAATAGTAATTTTCCCAAATTCTAATTTTTGGACAAAATTGGGCATGAATGGGTTAAATTTTGAAAGTTTGACAAAAAGGGCATTTTGGCCATTTGTCAATTAATTGATTAAAATGAGAAAAGATGATAGAATTTCATTCATCTTCTTCTCCAAGCTACCGAAAATTGAGAAAGCCATTGTTAGGGCTCTTCAACTTTTCAAGCTAGCTCATAAGTGTATTCCAGCTCCGTTTTTTATATTCTTCGTATTTTTGAAGTCCTAGTAGCATGAGTAAGCTATTTTTAGCTATTTTTTGACCTAAGATGGATGTTCAAAAATGTACCTATGTATGACATGCATGTATTTTGATGTTTTATAGAAGAATATGAAAGCTTGATGTAGTAGAAACATCTTTTGCTAAGTGAATTCCATGAAAAATGCATGTAGGGACTAGTTTGTGAAAGTCTTGAATTTGGTCAAACATGTGTGATTTAGTGAGAATTGATGATTGCTTTAGTTAAGTAAATGGTTCAGCTATGCATGAAAGGCTAGAAAGTTGAATGAAAGTCACTTTACGAGCCTTGGGCCAAAAGTGTAAATATGAGAAAGTTTTACGGCAAAATGATAATTTTGCTAAAGTATGAGATGAGGGTCAATTTAGTTAATATGTGTATTGAATAAGTTGATTTATTCATTATAGATCAAGAAAGACGAAGCCCGGATCGAAACCGAGGCAAAAGCAAGGTGGTGGACTAAATTGCACGTCTCTATACCTTTGAGTGCCGAGGTAAGTTTATGCGTAAATAATGCATTCATACTTACAATTTGTTGATGCTAGCTAGTGTATAGCATGATTGAGAATGATTGAGAACCAATGTGGTTCAAGTGGAATGAATGTGGTAGATATTGTGAATGGACAAGTTAATGTGTAATGATAATACTTGATGGTAGGCTAAGTGCGATACCACCCTAATACTTAATGACAATGAGCTGGGCTATGTGCGATGCTAACGTTAAGTATATTGTCTAGTGGCTAAATGTGGAACCACTATGATTACTTTGTTGGTAGGCTAAGTGTGATACTACCCTATAAATTGATTGTGGTGGCTAAGTGCGAAACCACCGAGAATTTAGCTGTGTGAATGTATTATTGAGTAGATTAGCTGTGTGGATGTATTATTGAGAAATAACGATGTGCTGTATTAAGAGTAATTATGATATTGAATGCAGTGGTACATGTCAATGATTATGAGTATGTGATTCATGATGTGTTGGAAATATGGTAAGAAATAGAAAGAATAAGTATAGTTGTGATGTGAATTTATTTGATAGTATAATGCTAATTATTGTTTAGCTTATACTAGAATGCCTAAATTGTTATGTGTAAACTTACTAAGCTTAAAGCTTACTCCCTTTCTTTTCCCCTCGTCTTATAAAGAAAAAGGGTTGATTCGAGATATGTGGATCATATGGAAGATCGCACACACTATCAGCACACTCTGGTACATTAGACTAAGTGTTTTGTATATGGCATGTATAGGGGCTAGACAAGTTAGTGAATTTTGTTGAATTGGCTAAGATGTGTTGGCCTTTAGATGGATAATATATTTTGTATAATGTCATAGTTGTTGGCTACTTCATTATATTGAAAGATGTAGTTATCCATGTAAGATTGTATTTGTGTTTGAGGTATTTATGAATGAGTTGAATGAGTATATGTTGTATGAACTTGAGAGGTGAGAAGAGCTTAGCACATAGCTTTGTTCTTGTCCATGTGGATAGACACACGAGCATGTGTCTAGGCCATGTGTGACACACGGCCAGCCCATGAGCGTATGCTTGGGCCGTGTCTCTTTAACAGTTTCAAGCAGTATAGGCCAAGGGCTAGCCACACGGGCATGTGTTTAGACTTCAGTGTGGGGCATTGGCAGAATGCTTGGGTTTTCATGCACAGGTTGAGGGCATGGGCATGGGTGACCTCTATGGGCATGTCTCACCTTACACGGGCGTGTAGTCCCTGTTTAGGTGAAGAAATTTTAAAATCGTAGAAGTCTCCGATAAGGTCTCGAGAGCCCTCGTGAGTTTGAGTGAGGTCTCGTAAGTCAAAATGAAGTTGTTGAGGTGACTTAAGAGAGTAGTCACGATGAGCCTAAGCGGTGATCATGTGGTTTTAATACGATAACGCCTCGGGCCCGATTCCAATAGGGATTACGGGTAAGGGGTGTTACATTTAGTGTCCACTAACACATGTTTACCTAACGGGTTTGACACCTTAACCACAATATCCATAGACTCAACGGTCATGCTCAAACTAGATGTCAATCTCATGCAAATATAGGAATGGGCAGACCCTGGGTCAATTAAAGAAATAACAAAGGTGTGTAGGAATTGTCCTTTGATGATTGAGAGTCACTATTTTTCGACAAATCTAATGTTGTTGTCGTTTGATGAGTTTGATATAATCCTTGGCATGGATTGGTTGACTACACATAGTGTTTTAGTAAACTATGGTAGTAAGTTTATCAAGCTGAAATGTGAGGGTGGAGATGTTATTCGGGTTGAATCAGGTGGATCGGATAGTCTACCAGTGATGATTTCTTCCTTAGTGGCCGAGAAATGCTTGAGAAAGGGATGTGACTCCTATCTCGCATTTGTATTGAATACTCAAGAATCTGAGGTGAAGATTGAATCAGTGCCGGTGGTATGTGAGTATCTGAATGTATTCCCGGAGGAATTACCTGGATTACCTCTAGTGAGAGAGATCGAGTTTGGGATTGAGTTAATTTCGAGAACGGCACCTATTTCAATTGCTCTGTATAGGATGGCACCTATACAGTTGAAAGAACTGAAGGTTCAGTTGCAAGAGTTGATAGATAAAGGTTTTGTGAGACCGAGCTACTCACCGTAGGGTTCTCCGGTATTATTTGTGAAGAAGAAAGATAGGTCTATGAGGTTGTTCATAGACTATAGGCAACTCAATAAAGTGACGGTGAAGAATAAGTATCCTTTACCAAGGATTGATGATCTTTTTGATCAACTGAAGGGAGCTTCAGTGTTCTCCAAGATAGACCTAAGGTTTGGTTATTATCAGCTAAGAGTGAAAGAGCAAGATGTGTTGAAAACTGCATTTCGAACAAGGTATGGTCATTACGAGTTTCTGGTCATGCCATTTGGTTTAACGAATGCACCTGTGATTTTTATGGATCTGATGCACCGTGTCTTCAGATCGTATGTGGACAAGTTTGTGGTTGTCTTCATTGACGACATATGATCTATTCTCGGAATGAAAACGATCATGAAGAACAATTGAGAATTGTCTTGCAAACTTTGAGAGATAAGCAGTTGTATGCTAAGTTTAGCAAGAATGAGTTTTGGCTCCGAGAGGTCGGATTCCTAGGACACATTGTGTCGGGTGATGGTATTCAAGTTGATCTGAGCAAGATTTTGGCTATTGTGGATTAGAAACAGCCGAGGAATGTATCAGAAGTTAGAAGCTTTCTGGGTTTAGCGAGATATTATAGACGTTTCATAAAGGGATTTTTGTGATTTCTACTGATCGTGTCAAACAGTCGAGTTTTAATATTTATAAAAGAATGATCGAACCTGTAGACTAACTATGACAACGATAGAGGCAAGTGCACCTATCGAACAGTAGTATAGTTTAGGCAAGAATATCTTATCGAACCCAAAGGAACTTAAAAGTACTACTACTCACTTTCTTTTTATTATTTAGCCTGAAATATGGAGTGACTGGTTTATAAATGAAATACTTAAACTAAATGTAAAGATAAAAGAACGAAACTTTGGGAAAAGACTTTAGGAAAACTCAGTTGATGAATACGATACCCTCACGAAGAATCCACATTTGACTTCACCTATTATTTATTCCCCAAACCATATGATTTCTTTACTTAGCTTGATCCGTGAGACTCCCTAACCTATATTAAACCCTCTCTCGAGGCGAATAACGTCTAACCTTAGGTTAATTAGTGGAACTCTCGTTCTCTTATAATAACCCCCTAAGGAAGCAGTAAATCAATCAATAGATTCCCATACTAGGTTTTACCCTAATTCGATAAAATCTCATAACCCTATCTCTAGGCGCCCGATCAACTCCACTCAATTATGCTAGATCTACTCTTAGGCAGGATCTATTCCTCCTCCACCTAAGCACATCAAATTAAATTAAGCAACATAATTAAGAACAAACTAAGTACTTATCATATAATTTAGAAATCAAATAACAAAATCCATCATAGGTTTCATCCCCTTCAGGTATTTGAAGGGTTTAGTTCATAACAAAGTAGGAAAACATCTCAAGAGAAAAGATAAAACAAAACATAAGAAATCCCTAAAACTCCCTGAAGGAATTGAAGGAGAGATCCTCCATATTGAATAGAGTTTCGACTTCTTGAGATGGATCAACTGGCTATCTTCAAGTGATTCCCTAAAAGATGAAAGCTTCGGCAAAAGCCTCTGCCAAAAATCGTCCATTTTAGCTTCTGCCGAACTCCCCCTTTTTTGTTGCTACCTTGGGTGTTTATATACGCTTTGAGATGCTTTACTTGGCTCCTAAGTATCCTTATTCAAGTAGAATTATTCCTAGGATGTTTAAGTAGACTTTAGAAATGTGTTTCTTTGCCTCCAAGCATCCAAATCCGAGTGAAATTACTCTTTCCTGCTGCAGGGGCACGGCCATGGCACACGCCCGTGTAAGTCAAATTCAGACCGTGCTTCAGGTCTGTCAATTGGGACACAACCATGCAAATCATGCTTGGGGCATGTCTTTGAAAGATCGGTGAGGCATGGCCGTGTGACTTGAAGTCCAGGCCGTGCCAATTTCTTGGGTTAGCCTAATTTGGTCCGTTTTAAGCTCTTTCTCATTCTTTTCATTCTCGGGTGTTGTCCTGAGTATAAGTCATGAAAAGAAAGGATTAAGAGCATCTTTTTACATAAATTGAGGGCTAAATCATCCAAAAGCATACTAAATGTGGGATTAAAATATGTTACTTTTACGGTTTATCAAATACCCCCACACTTAAGCTTTTGCTTGTCCTCAAGCAAAATTCTCAACTTATAATTAAAATGAACTTTCCACAATCCATAATTCCTATCGATAACGTCTCATCATAATGCATAGATAATTTATACATGGATAATTTAACTCAAAGTGCCCTAAAGATTCAATCAAGATAAGTCATACCCTTATAGCACAAAAACATAGGTGTCTCCACTTATTTAAATACTTACCTTAAATTCAAAACCGACAAGGATTGACATCCTCACTAAAAGTTCACTCAAATCACTTAAAGTGTTTAAAGATCAAGAAAAAGCACTCATAAGTCGAACCTGAAAAGTTAATTCCATAGGCTTGCCTGAAAATCAAATCTCCACCACTGTATATGAGATGATACACAAATCAAAAGGTCTTTATTAGGGTTGTAAACGGGTTAGGGCTTAAAAGTGTGGATACAGGCTAAATTAGATGGTTAGAACGAGATTGACTTGACAAGTTACCTTCCTAAAAAAAACTAATTAAAGCAATTACATCGCTTGAAAACTAATAATACTATTATTGATAATACAATAATACGAGCTCTTTTTCAACAATTTGGGTTTTAGACACATGAGCTCCTTTAAACAAATACTAATAATGAATAAACTTTGATTTTTTTTTTTAAGAACAAACTAAGTAATACTGGAATAGTTTTATAAACTAATTTAAGTAATTGATCAAATCAATTCTCGAAAGAAGGGTAGTCAAAGGAATAGTGATAACAAATACAAATGGGTTTTGGGTTAAAATTTTAGGGGTAAATAAAAAAAAAGGAAAAAGTTGTTAGGTTTCAACGGGGTTCACTAGGGGTTAATTAAATAGGTAGGCTTTTTAGTGGAGTGAATGGGTTAAAACCTAAGTGCCTTTATCATCTCAGTATATCAAATCATTAATGTGGTATCGACATGTATAAACGAGGCAAGTTCTAGAATAACATTTCAAAGTTGACACACTCATAATTAATAAAGTGAGCACGAAAAAGAATATATGCTCTATAGGGCTCAAAATCTCACAAAAATTATGGGTGTTTTTGACATCAATCCTTATAAATTCCAAATTTCAAGGTAATACTCAAACTTAGTTCAACAACCTATCAATTTTAATTTTTAGAAAGTAGGCTTATCATGCTTGATTCTCTAGTATTCTTTGATTTTAATCATCAATACACAATTAACTATGACTTACTATAAAACATATCAATAGAAATCATAAATCAATGTAAATTTCATCCTAATTAGTAATATGAGAAAATACTTGAAAACAAGACTAAATTCAGATTTGAGAATAATGCAAAAGTCAAGTACTTTTACCCCCACACTTAAGATGTACATTGCCCTCAATGTACAAAGATAGATAAACAATTATGTAATAATAAAATCAAAGAGAAGGGAGAAGTAACACTTCCTGAATTTTGGATGAAGTCTATGAAAAGAAACCGGATAAGATTGGAGGTAAACGTGGGAAGCGTCTCGAACCATTTGAAATTGAATCAAGTAGTCGGCTTGGTTTTATTGTATCCTAAGCTAAATCTAAATATCATAAAGAATAAGAAGAAGAAAATAAAATAAAATAATTTAAAAAATAATGATGAAATAAAATAAAAATAAAAATAAATAATGGAAAATGAAAGACAACTAGAAAAATGGGGAATGAGGTTTAAATAGAGATGTAGCCCGTGTTTTGGGATTTTGAATTTTGAACGCATTCAGGGTGTTCGGGCATGGCCGTGGGTGTCGTGGCACGCCTGTGTCTTTCTTCACATGGTCATTTAATATGGTCGTGCTCCTCCCGTGTTCGATAAGTCAGAATGTTGGCACGATTGAAAGGCACGATCGTGTTTAGCCCGTGCTTGGCAAGTTAGTAACCTCGCACGAGGCGTCGGCACGGGCGTGGACTATTATCGACACCCGTGTTGGGAAAAGAAATTTTTCTATGTCGTGCACGGCTACTGGCATGCCCATGGTTCATCCCCTACCTTCCACACGGCCATGGGCATGACCGTGTGTAGGGCCGTGTGGCCTAGAAATCTACTCTTTGGTTAGTTTATGGTTAGGTGCTAAAAAGAAAAAGAAAATAAAAAATAAAAAAATGTAAAAATGGGATTAGTGCTCGGGTTGCCTCCCGAGAAGCGCTCGTTTATAGTCTTAGCTAGACTTTACCTCTCATTCGTATGGTCATGGTGGTTTGAGGAGGTGAAAATCCTTTCTCATGCGGTCACTTCAGTTATGGATATATAGTTTAAGTCGAGTAATGTTTACCTCAAAAGTGCCAAATTTAGGATTGCTGACCTCGACTGTGCCGTATAGGATGACATTTAGTACCTCAAAAGTGATTTCTTCGTTTGTCTTGAAGTCTGAATTGGTGATTCGAGGGTCTTCCTTATTCAACAATACTTGATCTTCTAATTTGAAGTGATTCGTTGTTCCTATCAGCTCGTTTGGGGGCTTCTTCGGTTTCACTTCGTGCGGTTCCTGTTCCTCTTTGATTTGTGTTTCTTGTTCTTTTAGTTTGTCAACCCTAAGGCTTTGTTCCTTATGTATTTCTTCTTTGTTGGCATGAGGTCTAGGATCTAGCTCATCTAAGTGATTTCGTGATGCTTCCTGTAAAGAAGGTTGAACCAAATGATTATCAATAGAATTAACGTTCATACCTTTATTACTCGATGTCCTAGCTGAGTTAAGAGCTTGAAGAGTGATTGTTTCGTCGTCTACACAAAGTGTGAGTTCATCGAATTCTTCCTCTGTGTGGTCTTTCTTTATTGCATCGGGATATGGCACACGAGGTTGGTACTCTGTAATTGCCGATTTTGGTAAATCATGGTACACCTCAACCTTACCTTTTCTTACCACAGGTTCTTCCCTTGGGTTTGGATCCACTAACATTTCACTGTTATGAGCTTGTACAGCTTGGGGCCCATGATTCGGCTCAAGTTTGTAGCCTTATGGTGTTTCTTATGGTGAAAGTTGAACAATTTGATTATCAACTGAATTTACTTTCTCACCTTCACCACTTGATGTCCTAGCCGAGTCAAAAGCTTGTAGACTGATTGATTCGTCACCTACACGAAGAATGAGTTCTCCTGTACCAACATCAATTTTAGTCCTTGCAGTTGCTAGAAAGGGTTTTCCTAAAATTAAAGGAATCGTGTTGTCCTCATCCATGTCTAAAACAACAAAGTCTACTGGGAATACGAATTTATCAATTTTGATTAGAACATTTTCTATTATACCCCTAGGAATTCTTATAGTTTTATCAGTTAATTGAATGCTCATCCTAGTTTGCCTGGGTTTCCCTAGACCTAATTGTTTAAATATTTTGTAAGGAATAACATGATGCTTGCCCCTAAATCAGCTAAAGCATTATCAATAAATAAACTACCAATTAAACATGGAATGGTAAAACTCCCTGTGTCTTTTTGCTTCTGTGGTAGTCTATTCTGTAACATTGCTGAGCATGCTACGTTTAATTCTACGTGGTGCTCCTCGTCTAATTTACGTTTGTTTGTCAAGAGCTGTCTTAAAAATTTCCTCGAGTCTGGTGTCTGAAAAAGAGCTTCAAGGAGAGGAAAGTTAATATGTAATTCTTTTAAGAGTTTAAGAAACTTACCGAACTGTTCCTCTAAATCGTCTCTTTTCATTGCTTCGGGATAAGGTATACGAGGTTGGTACTCCTTGATTACCGGTTTTGACTTTTCTTGTGTTACCTCTACCTTACCTTCGTCTACCTTGTTTTCTTGTATTGAGTTTGGTTCATCTAACCCCTTACTGTCTTGAGCTGAGATGGCTTGAATTTGCTCCTTTGGGTTAACCTCGGTGTTACATGGTAGACATCCTAGCGGTTTTTCTAACATTAGCTTTGCGAGATGTCCCACTGGCCTAGTAAGTTCTCCAACTTGATTCTCAATCCCTTTGATCGATTCTTGTTGTTCATCAAGTGCTGCTTCAGTCTTTTAGAAATGAGAATCAGGGTCGCCATGAATTTCACAAGATCTCTTCAAGATTCAGCTCTCTTCTTGTTGGTGAGGTGGTTGTTGAAAATCTGGAGGAAGTTCCGATCTTTGGCTATTTTGATCATCCCACGAGAAATTGGGATGGTACTTCCAACCTGCATTATAAGTATCACTATAAAAAATTATTTTGATATCTAGAATAATTACCTGTATAGTGAGCTTGCTCGTTTTCCATGCCATATCCGTAGGGTGGGTACTCAGGATTCGCCACGCCTCCTAGATTCAAATCATATTGTATTTCTTGACGTACCTGCGAGGGACTATACCAATCATCAATCTTTTTATTCATCATCTCTAACTAATTAGATAACCTAGTGACCACGTCGAGGTTGAAGACACTAGCTGTTTTTGTAGGAATTGTCCTCATGATTTGCCACTGATAATTATTCAGTGCCATCTTTTCCGTAGACTAAAATTTTCTATCAAAAGCAAAATAGAGAAAAAAATTAGCAAAGTAAAAATAAAGATAAAAATAAAATAATAATAATAATAATAAATTGTAATAAAAAATTGGCTAAAGTAATAAAAATAGAGCTTTCATAATATTTTAGTGTTCCCCGGCAACGGCTCCAAAAACTTGATCATGTCAAATAGTTGAGTTTTAATATTTATAAAAGAATGATCGAACCTGTAGACTAACTATGACAACGATAGAGGCAAGTACACCTATCGAACAGTAGTATAGTTTAGGCAAGAATATCTTATCGAACCCAAAGGAACCTAAAAGTACTACTACTCACTTTCTTTCTATTATTTAGCCTGAAATATGGAGTGACTGGTTTATAAATGAAATACTTAAACTAAATGCAAAGACAAAAGAATGAAACTTTGGGAAAAGACTTTAGGAAAACTCAGTTGATGAAGACGATACCCTCAGAAAGAATCCACCTATGACTTCACTTATTATTTATTCCCTAAACCATATGATTTCTTTACTTAGCTTGATTCGTGAGACTCCCTAACCTATATTAAACCCTCTCTCGAGGCGAATAACGTCTAACCTTAGGTTAATTAGTGGAACTCTCGTTCTCTTATAATAACCCCCTAAGGAAGCAGTAAATCGATCAATAGATTCCCATACTAGGTTTTACCCCAATCCGGTAAAATCTCGTAACCCTATCTCTAGGCGCCCGATCAACTTCGCTCAATTATGCTAGATCTACTCTTAGGCAGGGTCTATTCCTCTTCCACCTAAGCACATCAGATTAAATTAAGCAACATAATTAAGAACAAACTAAGTACTTCTCATATAATTTAGAAATCAAATAACAAAATCCATCATAGGTTTCATCCCCTTCAGGTATCTGAAGGGTTTAGTTCATAACAAAGTAGGAAAACATCTCAAGAGAAAAGATAAAACAAAACATAAGAAATCCCTAAAACTCCCTAAAGGAATTGAAGGAGGGATCCTCCATCTTGAATAGAGTTCCGGCTTCTTGAGATGGATCAATTGGCTATCTTTAAGTGATTCCCTAAAAGATGAAATCTTCAGCAAAAGCCTCTGCCAAAAACCGTCCATTTCTGCTTCTGCCGAACTCCCCCTTTTTAGTTGCTACCTTGGGTGTTTATATACGCTTTGAGATGCTTTACTTGGCTTCTAAGTATCCTAATTCAAGTAGAATTATTCCTAGGATGTTTAAGTAGACTTTAGGAATGTGTTTCTTTGCCTCTAAGCATCCAAATCCGAGTGAAATTGCTTTTCCCGCGGCAGGGGCACGGCCATGCCACACATCCATGTAAGTCGACTTCAGGTCCGTGCTTCAGGTCTGTCAATTGGGACACGGCCATGCAAATCATACTTGGGGCATGTCTTTGAATGATCGACAAGGCACAGCCGTGTGACTTGAAGTCCAGGCTATGCCAATTTCTTGGGTTGGCCCAATTTGGTCCGTTTTAAGCCCGTTTCTCATTCTTTTTGTTCTCGAGTGCTGTCCTAAGTATAAGACATGAAAAGAAAGGATTAAGAGCATCTTTTTACATAAATTGAGGGCTAAATCATCCAAAAGCATACTAAATGTGGGATTAAAATATGTTACTTTTACAGTTTATCAACTACCCCGATGACAAAACTGTTACATAAGGATGTAAAGTTAGATTAGACTGAAACATGTTTTCATAGTTTCAAGAGGTCAAAATATTGTTGACTGAGGCACCGATTTTGGTTCAACTAGAATCAAGAAAAGAGTTCGTGGTTTATAGTGATGCGTCGTTTAATGGTATCGATTGCGTATTGATGCAGGAGGGTAAGGTAGTCGCTTACGCCTCGTGGCAGTTAAAACCGCACGAGAAGAATTATCCAACTCACGATTTGGAGCTGGTTGTAATTGTTTTCGCGTTAAAGATTTGGCGACATTACTTGTATGTGGAATAGTGCCGAATCTTTACGGATCACCAGAGTTTAAAGTATTTAATGGATCAGAAGGATCTAGATTTGAGACAAAGGCGGTGGCTCGAGTTATTGAAAGACTATGAGTTAGTCATTGATTACCACCTGGGAAAAGCAAATGTGGTTGTAGATGCTCTGAGTAGGAAATCCTTATATGCTTTAAGAGCCATGAGCACGAGCCTGACATTGTCTGATGATAGGACTATTTTAGCCGACTTGAGAGCTAGACCACTATTTGTCCAACAGATAAGTGAGGTGATCGTGTGCCAGAGTCTTAAAAATTTATAAAAAGAATGATCGAACCTGGAAACTAACTAAGACAACGATGGAGGCAAGCGCACCTATCAAACAATAGTATAGTTTAGTGGCAAGACCAGATTGTCGAACCCAAAGGAACCAAAAGTACTAATACTAACTTTCTTGTTATTATCTAGCCTAAGAATTAAGAGAATTGTTATCTAATCTAAAATTAACTAACAACTAAGCTAAAGATGCTAAGACAAAGAGAATGAATTGGGGAAATACTTGTGGGAAAAACCAATTGATTAAGACAATACCCGAGGAAGAATCCACCTAGACTTCACTTGTTATTTAACTCTGAACCAGATGATTTATTCACTTGACTTGATCCATAGGATTCCCTATTTATATTAATTCCTATTTCGACGCTACTAACATCTAACCCTAGGTTGATTAATTGAAATTTCTTTCTAATTAAAACCCCTAAGATTACATTAACTCGATCTATGGACTTCCATATTAGGTTTGACCCTAATTTGACAGATTTTCGTCATCCTATTTCTAGGGTTGCGATTAACTCCGCTTAACTATGCTAGATCTACTCTTAAACAGGGACTTTTTCTCCACTGCCTAAGCACATCAATACTTGAATCAATATCCCGGAATATCAAAATAAGAATTAAGAACACATAATTAAGAACAAATCAAGTATTTATCATACAGCTTAGGAAACAATAACAAGATTCGTCTTAGGTTTCATCCCCCCCAGGTATCTGAGGGTTTAGTTCATAAACATAAAAGAAAACATCTCAGAAGAAAATATAAAACAAAACATAAAGAAAACCCTAAAACCCCTGAAGGAATTGAAGGAGATATCCTTCGTCTTGAGTTTGATTCCGGCTTCTTGAGATGAATCAACTGGCTTTCTTCGAGTGAATCCCATAATTCGGCCCCTCTGGCTTGGCTCCTTGGCCTAGCTAAACTCCCCCAAAAGCCCTGACAGAAGGCTTCTGTCGAACTCCCCCTTTAAGTTGCCTCCTAGGGCGATATGCCTTTCTTTGCCTCTAAGTACCCTAATCCGAATAGAACTCTTCTTTGCTACGGCAGGGACATGCCTATGACACATGCCCGTAGGATTCGAGGCCAGGCCGTGGTTGAATCTGTGAAAGAGGCACGGCCGTGTATTTCGAGGGCCAGGCCGTGTGCAATTTGTACTTGGCCCATTTTCTCTGTTTTCGGCCCGTTTCTCGTTCTTTTCATCCCCTGGTGCCCTCTTGAGTATAAAACATGAAAACAAGGGATTAGGAGCACCTATTTCCATAATTAAAGGGATAAATCATCCAAAAACATGCTAAATGTGGGATTAAAATATGTTCATATTATGGTTTATCAAATAACCCCACAATTAAGCTTTTGCTTGTCCTCAAGCAAAATTCCCAACTCACAATTAAAAAACATCATATTAATTTTAATTAATTTGATTAATTTAATTTTACTTGATAAAAATTAGTTTTCCTAAAAATCACTTAAATAAAAATTACAGCCCCAAAAATAAAAAAGTATTAAAATAAAATAGAGTAATTAAATCAATTTTATTGCCAATAAGCCCCAGATGAGACATCCTTATGCCAAGTCTGAGCTTAATCTCGAGGGTTTTCTGTAAGAAGTAAACTAGGAGGTGAGCTTTAAAAACCCAATGTGAGTCTAAGCAATATAGACATTCAATCAGTCAAATAGGCACTCAATTAATATAACAATTCAATCAATTTATCATGGCATAACATAATTAGGGGTGAGCGTTCGATTGAATCGAATCGAATCAATGAAAAAATTTTGAGTTAATCGAGTTGATGAATCATATTTTATCATCCTAATTTGATTTGAAATTTTCTCAAATCGAGTCAAGTGAGATGGAATTCGAATCGAATAATATTGTTCGAGTTAAATTTTAAAAAATAATTTTGGGTCCTTATAACCACTGTCACCCATCGTAATAAAATCTGTCCACCTTAATCAAATTTTTTATTAACTTTCATCACCTCATAAATTATTTATTAATATTTTATATACAAAGTTAGCTTTTTTGCTTGCTTAGTTGTTTCAATTATCTTCGATTATTGTCACTATGTATTTTGGAATTAAAAATATATTAAATGTAAAATGTGATTTTTTATAATAAAATGTGATTTTTTATAAAAATTTTTTTAAAGATAAAATGTGAAATTGATACCAATATAAAATTTTAACACGAATATTTTATGGCATAATTAATAATTCAATTTTAATATAAATATTCAATATGACTAAATAATTCAATAATATAAATAATATAAAATGTGAAATTTAATTTAATAATATAAATAGTAGATATAAATAAAATTATTACTACTTATGTTTAGTGATTTTTTGGATAATTTTAATTTTTTATTTGAGAGTAAAAGATGAGAAGTAAAAGTTTAAGAGGAAAATAAAAGTTTTGGGAAATAAAAATTTGAGGGAAACTAAATAGGGGAAGTAAAATTTTGGAGAGAAAATATTAAAAAAAAATTGGAGGGGGAATAGGTTTGGGGTAGATGGGAGGTGAGATGGGAAGAGAGTAAAAGTTTTAGGGGGAAAGTGGGAGGGAGTAAAAATTTTGGGGGAAAATAAAAAGTTTTGAAGATTTTTGGAAGTAAAATTTTGAGAAAAAATAAATGGGAGAGAAAATTTTTAGCGGAAATGGACTTTGGGTAGATTGGGGGTTGGGATGGGAGGGGAATAAAAGTTTTGGAGGGAAAGTGGGAAGGAGTAAAAGTTGAAAAGTAAAAATGTTTGAAAGTTTAGGGTAAAAATATAAAATATTATAGCTTGATATTCGAATTATTCGAGTTATTCGAATTCGAAAACTCAACTCGATTCGAACTCGAAATTCGAAAAAAATTCGAGTTGACTTGAATAACTTGATTAACTTGAATAACTCGATTTGTGTAATGCACAAACAACAATATTGCAGACTTTAAATAACGTTGGTACTCTACGAAACTCCTCCATCAACCAAAAATACCCACCCCATCCATGCAGATGCAATATTTCATACAATCAATAAGCAAATCATGCTTTGAGTAACTGTTTCGGTACTTTTGTCATGTTTACCATGCAAGTCAATATTCAGTGTCGATGCATGCTTTACATATTTTCATTTAACGGTAACAATGCTTACATGGTTCCAAAAGTCAAATATCAATCATGGCATAAAACATGCAATTCAATCAGTGTTTCAAAATCTAGCATGCAATACACACATTCAATTTGCAATTTCATTACCCAAACATGACATTTAACAAACAGGCTTTCTATTTAATTACATACCTTACTCGACACTTCACTTATTTGCATTTAGGCCATTTGGCCAAACCAAAACCAACAAGAAAATTTTCATCATTTATATATATTTATATGATTTTCAAGTTAATTAGACACAGGGGAGACCCACACCTAGGACTAACTTAAAGCCACAGCTCCCAGGACTTAGATCCGACTAGAACTGGATTAGATCTGTGCACAAAAGAGGTCATTCATAAAAAATCATACCCCTATTACCCATATAGGGTTTAGCCAAAGCAGTGATATTAATCGAAATTTCATATCTGAATTAGAAAGTTAACACATACCCTATCAGGCTTACAACGGAGTTAAGAATAGTTCACCAATTGAACCAATTGAATACAGAATGAATGGAATATGTGAGATTCGACCGTGCCATGAACCATTTAGCCATAATAAAATATAAAAAGAAGATAAAACTACTTAGATTTTAATGAATTAACCGAAAAATTCTACACTTACTCTTCTTACTCAGATTTGTTCGGCAGAAAAATAATGAAAACTAGGGGAAAAAGAATCAAAAGGGTGGAGACAGCAAAGAAGGTGGCTTACTGGGTCGGCAACAATGGAGAGAAAAAGGGTTGCAGAGGTGCGATAGTGACAGTAAAAAAAACAACAAGGTTCGGCTTTTAGGAAAAAGAAAGATGAGCATAAAAATAAAATTAAAAATAAATGGGAGAATGTGAACAATGGGCAGCACAATGATGGGCAGTAGTGGTGGCGACACAAGGTAGAAGGAGAAAAATAAAGAAAAATAGAAAACAGAGGGAAGCACAAGAAGGGGACGACAAAGGGGAAAAGGAGAGAAGAAAAAAAACCCAACACAAAATTAGTTTAATCTTTAAAAAGACTGATAGCCTTTAGATGATTCAGATTTTCCATTGTTTGAATTAGACTGAAATCTGACAACTTGCTAGGGGTGGGTGGCACAGGCTTAAAAGAAAAAAGAATTTACAAGCGAGGGAATTGGACTTGGGTCTTAAGGACAATTTCACTATCTATTAAACATTAAACCAGTTACCCTTTCTTGTTATAATTTTTACAATTTTATCAATAGGAAATTTGGGATGTGACAAAGTTAGTTGACAACCTGTTGAGTAAGTAGAAAGTAGTATTGGCAGCTTCTACCTAAATTTTCTTAGGAAGCGTCTTTTCAAACATGTTCTAGCCATTTCCATGATGGTTCTATTTTTCCTATCACTACCACCATTCTGCTCCAGAGTATAGGTCATAGTTAATCGCTGTTCGATACCTGCAATTCTGCAAAACTCATCAAATTTGTCGAGTGTATATTCAGTACTATTATTTGACTTGATGAATTTGATTTTGAAATCAGCTTGATTTTCAATCCATGTCTTTAACCTCCAAAACACATTTGCTACTTCAGATTTTTGTTTCATGAAGTATATCCAACACATCCCGGTAAAATCATCTATAAAAATAATGAAATATTTGTTGCCATTCAAGGATACAGTTTTCATCGGCCCACAAACATTGGTTTGAACCAATTGCAACTTTTTAGAATCTTTCCAAAACTTGTTGATCGAAAAAGGAAATTTGTTTATCTTTCCAAGCTGACATACTTCAAAAACATCACAATGTTCTGTAAGTTCGGGCATGTTGAACATTGATCCATTCTTGTTCATGTGATTCAAGGCCTTGTAATTGAAGTGACCCATCCTTTTATGCTACAATTCAGATTCATTAATCGAACCAATATAGGGTGATGAACTAGATTGATTCAAGTCTGAGGAGAAACATTTGCCTTTCTTGCCAACAGTTAAAAGTTCATGGCCTAATTGATCATAAATGATGCATGCTTTGTCTTTAAACACCAAAGAATAATTATTTTCTAAGATTTGTCCTACACTATGGAGATTTTGGTCTAATTGTGGTACAAATAAAACATCTGGAATAATTTTTGTACCCGACTATGTCTCAACTGCCACATCTCCTCTTCCTTTGACTTCTATGAACTCATCATTACCAATTCTATCTTTGGAACAAGAAGTTTTATCTAGCTCCTTGAATAAGCTTATGTCTGATGCCATATGATGAGTACATCCACAATGAATCATGCGCTTAAGGATGTTTTTGTTGCATAACAAGAACCAAAAATTTGTTCATCCTCTCGTTGTGGGGTATTTGCTACTCTAGCTTGTTAATCTTGTTGTTGTGGGTTTTTGTTCTAGCGAACTTTCTCCACATGGCCAAGTTATTTGCAAGACCAACATTATATATTTGGTTTGAATCGGCAATATTTACCCAGATGAGTAGGTTTTTTTTTTTCTTTACAATGTGAACAAGTTGGAAATTTACCTTTCTTTCCATTGTTTCTAAGATTCTTGTTTCTTCTATCTCTTGATTTTTTTTTTTTTCCCTCGAGTTGCATTTTGCCTTTTCCTTTGACTACAAATGCACCTTCTATTGAATCCTCTTGCCTAATAGCCCTCATTTGCTCTTGAGCCTCGAGAGCATTCATTAGTTCTGGGAAAGAAATCTTACTCAAACCTTTGGAGTCTTCAAGAGAGGAGATTTTGGATTCAAACCTATCAAGTATGTTGAGAAGAACTTTTTCTAATACTCTTTTATTTGCCATCTCGTCTCTAAGTAATTTGAGCTTTTTCACTATCTTCATGACTCTATCTTTGTACTCCTTCAGAATTTCAGACTCTTTCATCTTCTAAACTTCATACTCCCTTTTGAAGTTAAGCACTTGCATTTTTCTATCCCTATCACTACCTTGGAACTGCTCCTTGAACGTGTCCTTAGTTATCTTTATAGTTTCACATGTCATAATTCTAATGAAAATTTTATTGATAACGGATGACTAAAGGTGTGCATAGGCCGGGCCGGGCCCAGTTAAAATTTTAGGCCCATTCATTGGGTCGGGCCGGGTCGGGCCCAAAAAATGAGCCTAAAATTTTGCCCAAGCTCGGCCCATATAAAAATACTAAAACACAGCCCACTGCCCTACCCGTCAGATTAATTTTATAATATTTTATATAATTTTAAATATATAAAATACATCAAAAATACTAAAAATCAAAATAAATATTTTTCAACAAATTGAAAATAAATTTTGAAAAATATGTAGACTTAAATAACACTAAAATATATGCAACTTAACAAGCAAATGCCTCTAAAATAATAACAAAATTAACAAATGTCTTTAAAATAATAACAAAATTAACAATAAAATAAGTTTTATATAATATCTAAACAATAACAACAAAATAATAGAAACATAATAGTAAAATGGTAGTAAAATAAGGAGAAAAACAATAAGAAAATATTATTGAAAAATAGTTTTTTTTTTCATTTAATGAATTTGGGCCAGGCCCGGGCCAAAAATGTCTTACCTAAGCCCGGCCCATTTTTTAAACAGGCTTTATTTTTTGTCCAAGCCCATTTTTCGGTCTATATTTTTGCCCAAACCCTCCCACATTTCAAAGGGCCTTTGGTAGGTCGGGCCGCCTGCCCATGCACACCTCTATGGATGACTCAGTACAACTTTTGGCTTTGTATCTCTTTTCCTTCTCTTCACTATGATTCTTTAATTAGGCCATAATTGGATTGGTTTGAAGTTGGGGTGGTTCCTTGTTATTTTCAATCACATTCTAAATATCAAAAGCACTCAGATATATCTTCATTTTGACAACTCAAATTTGATAGTTTTCATTCGAAAAGATAGGTGGTGGAGGCAAAGAACAACTATTTGAAGCCATATGGTGTTAACAAATTATAGCTAACTCTTAACACAACTCTTAAGCATTTGTAAGCCCTTTAAGATCAAAGAAAGCTCTTGATATCAAATTGTTGGAAGGGAGAGAAGGAACAAGGGAGAAGTTTTGAGAGAAAAACTTAAGGAAGTGATAAAAGTAAGAAAAAGGTTTTTTTTTTTTTTTTTTCTTAAATGATTTCGCCCAACATGATGCACCTATAACTAGTAGAAAACTATATCTAAACTATAGGGAGTATGAAACAATGACGTCACGTCATCTGATTTCTTTTTTTAATAATTTTATGCCACATCAATATTTTCATCCCGAATTTCAGTATTTTCATCTTGAAAAATTAAATCCAAATTAAAATCTGAAATTCAGGATAAGAATAATGACGTGGCATAAAATTATTGGAAATGGATAATATCCCTGTTTCATACAATCATTTCTCCTAAACTATATACTAAGCACCAACCATTTGTGTTCATGTCACCATTCTTATCTAAAACTCAATCTTTATCCAAATCATACTCATAATCCTTATCGTAAAACTTATCCAAAATCTATAACAAAATAATAATTAGTCACTAAAAATAGCAACAAATCTAACTAAAAATAATATTAAGAATATTTTAAACATTAAAATATCATTTATCTTCAACACATACCCTACAAATTTTTGGTGCTTGATTTTGGTTGTAACCTGCATCATTATCATTCTTATTAGGTTAAAGTATTTGACATATCTTTTTACCAAAAATTATTGATGTATAAATTCTTATTATCAAAAGAAATTAGCATAAAAGTTTTAGTGCATTAGAAATAAGAATTAAAATAAATTACATATTAATGTATGATTGAAAATCAGTCCATATAAAGTAAACCGCTTGACTCAAGTTCATCACTTTGAAGGAATTATATATCCACTACATTTCTCCTACAAAATATTTTGTCCATTGTCGGAGCTTTTAGTTCCGGGTTATGGGATTGATAAATATTTTATAGTGATAGAGTAAAATATTAAAAAAACACATATTAATATTTTAATAAGGTTGCATGCAAAATAAAAAGATAATATTATCAATGTACTAAATATTATCCCTTTAAAATATTTTTAAAGCTTTTATGATCTCATAAATTAAATTTTTATTTGGAATTAAACTACAAATAATTTTTATTTTTTAAACAATAATTTTAAACTCTATTAAAATATAACTTTTATTAGATTATTTTTAACAATACAAAAACTAAGGTGAAAGATTAAATTGATGGAATTATCATAAATAAGGAACTTATCAAATACTTCCACCACCACCACTACCTCATAGCCGAGTAGCCGAGGAAATGACTTTGCTTTTGGGCTTGGGGTATTATTAAAAAAGGGGGCTCACATAATTGATATTCGTTGACACTTATAATTAGATTAGGCACCCCAAATTAGAGGTGTGCATGGGCCGGATAGTTCGACCCGACCCGAAGGCCCGCCTGAAATGTGGGAGGGTTTGGACAAAAATATAGGCCCGAAAAATAGGCTTGGGCAAAAAAAAAAGGCTTATTTAGAAAATAGGCCGGGCCTCGGGTATGATTTTTTTGGCTTAGGCTTGGCCCGGCCCGGCTCAAAATATTTTTATTTGTTATATTTTAATTGTATTTGATTTATTTTTAAATTTTTTTATTTGTATTTGATTTATTATATTTTTAAATGCATTTGATTTATTATATTTTTATTTATTTTTGTTTTAATATTTATTTTATTTTTAAAATGTATTGAATTTATTATATTTTATTTTTTAATAAAATAAAAAATTTATACTAGTCGGGCCGAGCTTGGGCCGGGCTCGGGCCTACTAATTTTAAAGCGGGCTGGGCCTAGACAAATTTTTAGGCCCATATTTTGGGCTGGTTCGGGCTCGGGCCTACCAATCGGGACAAAAAAATTTTGGGCCCGGCCCATGCACACCTCTACCCCAAATCATACAATAACAATAAAAAAAATATAAAAACATAATATTTATATCAAACTTTTAAAAATACATAATACTTTAATTACAATTATAAGAGATGAAATTATATAAACACAATAAAATTAAATGAATTATTTAATTCACAATTTCAATATAGATCTCTTCTTGTCGCTTGAAATTTGAGAGTAAATTTGATAATTTGTTTATTAATATCGTATTCTATAACTTTTATGTATCGTAACCATGTTTAAATTATCATATATGTATTTATAATTTGCATATATTCATGTATTATTGGTGCAAAATATATAAAGTGTTAGTGAGATAAGCCTTGAAAACTGTAACAACCTAAACCCGGCCCAAACACTATGGCCGAATCTAGTCTGTCACAAGGAAAATATTTTTGGAACACTTTTCCAAAGTAAAATTTACAGCTTGTTTAAACCTTTTATTTAGTGGTATTGCAAAAAGGCATACTTGGGTTTAATTGAAAATTTAATTAAACCAAGTTATTATAAAATCACAAGTGTGCCCGATGGCACGATGAAAACATTTTCGTGTTCATTTGGGAAAACATGTGACTTTAATTTAATAATAACAATATAGTTTAAAACAAATATTCAACATATGGAAAAAATAACAAAACAAATTATCGTGAGGCCTTATTACATCCAAATAAACTAAAACCGAAATAAAATTTATCATAACTAAAATTAAAGTTCATTTAATTTAAATCCACCGCATGGCCACCTCAAGTCCCTCCGCTCCATATCCGCGATCTATGCATCACCGAAAAAATAATGGAGAAGGTGAGTCACCAAGACTCAAGATGTAACCCTTCCCGCTTTAAAACATTTTCATACACAACACATAACCATTAATATGCGAAATATTAAATACCCATCCTAGCCATCCAAACGCCACTGTCTACCCTGTTGTGGTACCAAACCACCGGTGGTGCCAAACCACCGTGACATATAGTCACAATGTGTTACCAAAACACCGTGTCCGTAGACACGGATCAATTGATGGGGCCAACCCATCGTGTGATACCAAATCACCGCGATTTATCCCATATCTCGAGTGGGGCCAACGACGGTGGTGTTAACCACGTGGATAAGTCGCTATGAGGTGCCAAACCTCCTGAGGTACCAAACCTCACGTGACCGTAGTCACGGTGTGTTACCAAAACATCGGTGCCCGCTTCACGATTAACACCGCCCCTCCACTCATAAATCCCACATCAATCACATATGTATATGTTTCATGTCATCACATACTTAAATCTCATGTATCAATGCATCATGCTTCCCAAAAGCATCAAATAACAAATTCATATTAATGTACTTACCTCAATCACCATCTATACCGATATGGTATATTATCCAATGCTACATAAAATCAAGATAGCATTCACAACAATCAGATATTTAACAAGTTATATGTGTGTATGTACACACTGCCACCCACGAGGAGTCTAAATCCCGAATGGAGAAATCGCCACCCTAGATCTATTGTCCCTAGATTCTACCAAAACATGAGTCAAGATTTATGGCCTATTCTACCAACCCAACTTAATACCATAGAGTTATCATTTGAGATCCGAGATCTTACCTTGCTCGACTTGGTTTCTAACAACCCTAATCCTTATATGGGTTCCCTAGCAATCGCCCAACCTTAAGTACCAAACAAGATTAGTTTTCGTTTTTTCCAATTATCCACTAAAATGGTTTAGAAAGAGTTGACTTACCGATAACTTACCAAATTTAGTTGATGGAGAATTGAACCGATTTCTTCAAGATCTTGAAACACCTAAACATAATCGGCTCCAACATAGAGAGTTAATACCTTTTATCAAGTGTCAAATCAGTCCTTACCCCCCCTAGAAGCTTCCACAAGTACAAGAGGCTATTAAAGAAAACACTCGGTCTACTCACCTTAGAACCGATTGAAGTAATAGAGAGGAACACTATGTTTGAGATTCTACTTAACTTGAAATATGGAGAGGGGTTATTCTACTAGGGTTGATTAAATAAGGCTGGATTTTTAGTAAGAAAAGAAGAAGAAAGGTAAAGGAAGTAGATGATTCGCTAATGTGGACACAAGTAGAGAAGGAAGAATTAAGAGAAGGGAGGAGTGGGAGTTTCGCCAAAAGACTTTTATGAAGAAAGAAAATAAAAGGAGAATGAGAGGGAGGGTGATCGGTCTTGAAGAAGAAGAGAAAAGAAGTGGTAAATGGGAAAATGCTAGCTTAAATTGCCAAGTAAAATGGCTAAGAAGAATTGAGATACTCCTTCACCAAGACTCCATGCCGCCCACTCCACTCCAACAAGGAGTTCAACTTTCTAATCTCCTTGGTTTCCTCTTAGCCACCCATTTGATTTAATTCAAACTAATTTGAAATAATTACTAATAATAAGTAATAATCCCTTAATAATTCATATAATATCCTCATTCATCTCCTATTATCCTTAGAATAAATAAAATCCCTTTTAAAAGCTCATATTATCTTTTAATAAAAAAAAGAGTTTAAAGGAGGAAGACTCTCCCATATGTGCCGCCCAACATAATGCCAAAAGAGGAGAATTGTGACTCAACCAAGGTTCTCCTTGTTCCTTGATGGTGTCACATGAAGCTCCCAAGTGGCCCTCCCTTGCCACTTATTCTAGGCTCAATTTATGTCAATTGTTCCTTTATTTATTCTTATAACCCCTAACTACTAAGGCTATCCACCCTTAAAGCTCATAAATAATGATTTCTGCTATCCCGAGCCAACTCAAGGCCCTTAATTAAATCTTATCAAGCCATAATTACTATCTCACCATTCAACACAAGCAAAATAATGCAAATACAAATAACCCTATATTTAGGATGTTACGCTTCTACCCCTTAAAAGAATTTCGTCCTCGAAATTACCCGATCAAAAGAGGTGGGGTATTGTTGCAGATCACATCCTCGGTTCCCACGTAGCTTCCTCTCGCACCATGGTTCCGCCATAGCACTTTCACTAAGGGCACCGACTTCCTACATAGAACCTTTATATCTCTATCCAAGATCCGAACCGCTTCTTCCTCAAAAGATAAGTCCGAAGTTGACCTCAATTTACATCACAGAACCACGTGTGATGGATCCGACCGATACCGCCTAAGCATCGACACGTGGAAAACGCCATGAATCGACTTAACTCTGCCGCAGCTCGAAATGATAAGCTACCGGTCCTACTCACTTCAAGATCAGATATGGGCTAATGAATCTTGGGCTTAGCTTCCTTTTCGCCCAAACCTTAGTACCTTCTTCCAAGGCGACACCTTCAGAAGACCTTATCCCCATCGCATACTCCATTTCCTTGCGCTTAAGATCAAGATAGACTTCGTCTATCCGACGCTTCTTAAGACGAGCCCGAATCACCTTAACCTTGTCCTCCGCTTTCGCAACCAACTCGACCCCAACACTTGTCGCTCACCCAACTCGTCCAACACGCTTGAGTTCGACATTTCCGCCCATACAAGGCTTCTTCAGTATGGTGCCATCTGAATACTTGCTTGGTAACTATTGTTGTAGGCGAACTCGCTAATGGTAAAAATTCCTCCCAACTACCTCGAAATTCCAAGACACAACCCTCAAAGATATCCTCTAATATATGTATAACCCTTCGATCGCCTCGTCCGATTGTGGATGAAAAGTCAGATCGAAATCCAATCGTGTTCCCAAAGCTTGATGCAATGCTTTCCAAAACCTCAAGTGAACCTTGGGTCCCTATCTCAAATAATTGATACGAGCACACCATGCAATCGACTATCTCGCCACATACAACTTTGCTAGCTTCAAGTGAGTAATCCATTCTCACCCAGATGAAGTGAGTGATTTAGTCAGCGGTCTACGATTACCCAAATCGCATCTTTCTTGTCTGGGTGTGAGGGTAGACCACCGACGAAATCCATAGTGATCCGCTCCCACTTCCATTGAGGAATCTTTACCTACAAAGTAGCCTGATGGCAACCGATGTTCACTTTAACTCACCGACATGTCAAACACCTTCCTACGAACTCGCCACTTCACGCTTCAACCCCGCCACCGTAATCGCTCTCAGAATCTCCAGACATTTTGCTACCTCCGGATGCATAGCGTATGGGCTACTATGTGCATCTTGGAGAATTCTTTGTCTCAATTCCACATCCTTCTAAGATGGGCCATCCTTGGAAACATAATACACTATCACCGATCAATTCGCATCTTCTAAACCACCATCCCGAACTTGCATCCTCTTAGCATTCAACACTTCATCCACTAATTGTTTTCCCTAATCTCCTCAATCCAGTTGGCTTTACGAAGTTCACCAAAAGACTTCCATCGTCATATAGACTCAAGCGAGCAAACATCGCCTTAAATCGACACCACCTTCCCTGCCAACGCCACCACCACGTTAGCCTTGCTCGATGATACTCTATTGAACGATGTAGTCCTTATAAGCTCAATCCATCTGCATTGCCTCGTGTTTAGATCCTTCGAGTCAAAAGATACCTCAAACTCTTATGATCCGTGTAGACTATCGACTTCTCCCGTAAAGGTAATGTCTCCATATCTTTAATGTGAAAACAACTGCCGCTAACTCCAAATCATGAGTTGGGTAGTTAACCTCATGCGGTCTTAATCGACGGATGCATAGGCTACTACCTTCCCATCTCAAGATCAACACACATCCCAAACCAAGATGGGATGCATCACAATAGACCGTGAATAACTTTCCCGCCTTCGGGTTGTACCAAAACCGAGCTTCGTTAATCTTCCTCACTTATCAAAACTTTCTTGCTACTTTCTAACCATACAAATGGAACACCTTTTCTTAGTAACTTAGTCAACGGTACAAGCGATCCGAGAGAACCCTTCCACAAACCTTCGATAATACCTCGCTAAACCCGTAAAACTTCAGATCTCGCGCATCGACTTAGGCGGTTTCCACTCTAACACCGCTTCAATCTTGCGAGGATCCACTCTAATCCTTCCACCGACACTACGTGACCCAAGAAAGCCACCTCCTTAGCCAAAATTCGCACTTCATCGAATTTGGCATATAACTGTTTCTCCCTCAGTACCTGCAGAACTATTCACAAATGCTCGTCGTGCTCCTCCTCCGTCTTAGAGTAAACCAATATGTCGTCTATAAACACTACGACAAATTGGTCCAAGTACTGTTGAAATACTCTATTCATTAAATCCATGAACGCCGCCGGTGCATTGGTCAACCCGAATGGCATCACTAGAAACTCGTAATGCCCATACCGAGTTCAGAATGCCGTCTTGTGAACATCGGCCTCCTTCACCTTAAGTTGATGGAAACCCGACCTAAGGTCTATCTTCGAAAACACCGACGCCCCCTTCAACTGGTCAAACAAGTCATCGATTCGAGGTAATGGGTACTTATTTTTGATCGTTAACTTGTTTAACTGACGGTAGTCGATGCACATCCGCATAGAACCGTCCTTCTTCTTGACAAACAATACAGGCGCCCCCACGGAGATATGCTAGGTCGAATAAATCCTTTATCCAAGAGCTCCGAATTTGAGCCTTCACTCCACCAATTCCTTTGGTGCCATTCGTAAGGTGCTATAGACACAAAGCGCCGTTCTCCGTAGTAAGTCTATACTAAATTTGACTTCCGATCCGAGGCGGATCCGGAAGTTCTTCCGAAACACATCAAGAATTCCCCAACCGTCGGACCTTTCTAACTCATCGACTCTTAGCTTCCAAAGCACGATTTGAACCAAAAACGCTTACAACCCTTCTTGACCATCTTCTCGACCTTCAAGGCGGACACCACGTTGGATAGGTAATTCCTTCTATCACCTATCATAACCACTTCATCATTTTCACCGTCCTAGAACCATGCGCTTAGCCGCAATCCAAATTCACGATACTTAACCACCAATCCATTCCAAGGATCAAATCGAACTCCCAAACGGTAGTTCCATCGATCGACCACCACCGATATGCTTCATCCTTTAGAAGTGATACTACCCTTTCGCTTTTTTCTTCCTCACCAAAGTCAAGATCATCCATGATCCTTTCAGCTTGACTCTAGCCAAGATTCTCACAGACTGGTGCCACTCGACACACCCAAACACTTCACTCATTGGACCGAATTCGCCGGGAATGATTTTCGAGCTCCTAAATTTCCACCAAATTTCACCACCAATTCGAGGACTCGCAACACGCCATGAGCATCGCCTCCTCCCGTCCCGATCTTGCTCCTGGCCCAAAAGTCGGAGGTGGTGGTGGCATGGTACCTTATTTTCGAACCATGTCCCACCGACGGGTTCGAGATATAGTCATTCTTCTCCTACCACGTCCACGTCGGCCACGTCCTCTAGAACTCATTCTATCTACCGCGCTTTTAATCTGATTAAGAAAAATTTTATGCGTTAGCATTTGTTCCACTTTCTTATTCGCGAAGAAATTTTATGAATAGAGTTTTAATTAGAGATTCTTTCGAGCAAACAAGGTTTCAGTTTCCTAACCTAGTTCACACAAAGAAGTTCTTGCATCCATTCCTTAATACTTTCCATACCTATTCGCTCTTCGGACATTTCTGCCCATTTCTAACCCAGGGGTATTTTTGTCATTTCTCTACAGGGTAATTTTTGTAATAAAATTTGAGAAATTTCAAATTTAATAAAACTGGTCACTTGAAATTTCCAAAACTGAAGATCATTTCTGAAAATTTGTAAAATTTAAAGATATGGCATCATTTCGGGAATCAGGGGTATTTTGGTAATTTTGTCAATCAGGGGTAATTTTGTAATTTTTGTACATCAAGGGTGTTTTAATAATTGTAAAACTCTGAGGGTCCCTTTTGAGAATTTTCCTTTCTTAAAACGATGATGTTGCAAAAATTTTGTACTCAGGGTCGTTTCGGTAATTTTGCGACTTGAGGGCGTTTTCGTAATTTTCCAAAACCAAGGTGTTTCATTGATGATTTTCAAAGCTGAGTTGAATATTTGAGAAGTAGTTGAAATTTTTGGACAAAATCATTGAGTTGATGTTTTATGAACCAAGGGTATTTTAGTAATTTTACCCCTAAGGGCATTTTTGTAATTTTCCACAAATCAAATTTTCCGAGGAAAACGTTGTAAAAATAGTGTTCTCGGATTTAAAAAAGTTATTGCACAAGTTTGGAAAACATTAGGGTTTGTTGTTTCATTCTTTTTCAAAACATGGCTAATTCCTTTTCGGTTTTAATCATTGGGTTTAGCCTATGACCGAGCCCTCTTGGTCGTGGTGAACCCAAACCACGCACCAGTGTGTGTTTCGTGTGGAGAGGAGGTGAGTCACGCTGATCGCTTAAATACCAAGCTCCCACCGAACCTTTCTAGACATGCATGAGGTTACCACACCACCGAGCCCTCCGAGTTAGGGTGAACTGCTACGCACTGTGTAGGATACTGCGAAGAGGTGGTGAGTCACTCTGACCGCTTAAATACCAGCTCTTCCTGCCCAATCCTAGACATGCGTCTGGGGTTACCACACCCCAGCTCAATGACTTAGCCATAGGTTGGTTTAGTTCTTTAAGTCTTATGTTCTGCTTTGTGTGTTTGAGTAATCTAATCCTAGGTTCAAGTTCCTATAAGTCTATCTACGCTCCATGCTTCCTACCCTTCTACGTAATATAATTCACAAAGAGGTTTAGATGTACTTACAGGCGGATCGGTGTTTGAGACTCGGCCATGCCGCTTTAAAACCCAAAAACAATTAATAAGGCCTACTAAAACATTTTTGGGCCTTGGGCCCCACAATGAGCTTTGAACTGGCTCGATATCAATTTGTAACAACTAAACCCGCCCAAACACTATGGCGAATCTAGTCTCATCACAAGGAAAATATTTTGGAACACTTTTCCAAAGTAAAAATTTACAATTGTTTAAACCTTTTATTTAGTGGTATTGCAAAAGGCATACTTGGGTTTAATTGAAAATTTAATTAAACCAAGTTATTATAAAATCACAAGTGTGCCCGATGGCACGATGAAAACATTTTCGTGTTCATTTGGGAAAACATGTGACTTTAATTTAATAATAACAATATAGTTTAAAACAAATATTCAACATATGGAAAAAAATAACAAAACAAATTATCGTGAGGCCTTATTACATCCAAATAAACTAAAACCTAAATAAAATTTATCATAACTAAAATTAAAGTTCATTTAATTTAAATCCACCGCATGGCCACCTCAAGTCCCTCCGGCCCATATCCGCGATCTATGCATCACCGAAAAAATAATGGAGAAGGTGAGTCACCAAGACTCAAGATGTAACCCTTCCCGCTTTAAAACATTTTCATACACAACACATAACCATTAATATGCGTAATATTAAATACCCATCCTAGCCATCCAAACGCCATCGCTCTACCCCGTTGTGGTACCAAACCACCGGTGGTGCCAAACCACCGGTGACATATAGTCACAATGTGTTACCAAAACACTAGTGTCCGTGAGACACGGATCAATTGATGGGGCCAACCCATCGTGTGATACCAAATCACCGCGACGATCCCATATCTCGAGTGGGGCCAACCCACGGTGGTGTTAACCACGTGGATAAGTCGCTATGAGGTGCCAAACCTCCGAGGTACCAAACCTCGGTGACCGTAGTCACGGTGTGTTACCAAAACATCGGTGCCCGTCGCACGATTAACACCGCCTCCACTCATAAATCCCACATCAATCACATATGTATATGTTTAATGTCATCACATACTTAAATCTCATGTATCAATGCATCATGCTTCCCAAAAGCATCAAATAACAAATTCATATTAATGTGTACTTACACGAATCACCATCTATACCGATATGGTATATTATCCAATGCTACATAAAATCAAGATAGCATTCACAACAATCAAGATATTTAACAAGTTATATGTGTGTATGTACACACCGTCACCCACGAGGAGTCTAAATCCCGAATGGAGAAATCGCCACCCTAGATCTATTGTCCCTAGATTCGCCAAACATGAGTCAAGATTATGGCCTATTCGCCAACCCAACTTAATACCATAGAGTTATCATTTGAGATCCGAGATCTTACCTTGCTCTGACTTGGTTTCTAACAACCCGAATCCTTATATGGGTTCCCTAGCAATCGCCCAACCTTAAGTACCAAACAAGATTAGTTTTCGGTTTTTTTCCAATTATCCACTAAAATGGTTTAGAAAGAGTTGACTTACCGATAACTTACCAAATTTAGTTGATGGAGAATTGAACCGATTTCTTCAAGATCTTGAAACACCTAAACATAATCGGTTCCAACATAGAGAGTTAATACCTTTTTATCAAGTGTCAAATCACCCCTTACCCCCTCTAGAAGTTCCACAAGTACAAGAGGCTATTAAAGAAAACACTCGGTCTACTCACCTTAGAACCGATTGAAGCAATAGAGAGGAACACTATGTTTGAGATTCTACCGAACTTGAAATATGGAGAGGGTTATTCTATTAGGGTTGATTAAATAAGGCTGGATTTTTAGTAAGAAAAGAAGAAGAAAGGTAAAGGAAGTAGATGATTCTGCTAATGTGGACACAAGTAGAGAAGGAAGAATTAAGAGAAGGGAGGAGTGGGAGTTTTACCAAAAGACTTTTATGAAGAAAGAAAATAAAAGGAGAATGAGAGGGAGGGTGATCGGTCTTGAAGAAGAAGAGAAAAGAAGTGGTAAATGGGAAAATGCTAGCCGAAATTGCCAAGTAAAATGGCTAAGAAGAATTCAAGATACTCCCTTCACCAAGACTCCATGTCATTCCACTCCACTCCAACAAGGAGTTCAACTTTCAATCTCCTTGGTTTCCTCTTAGCCACCCATTTGATTTAATTCAAACTAATTTGAAATAATTACTAATAATAAGTAATAATCCTTAATAATTCATATAATATCCTCATTCATCTCCTATTATCCTTAGAATAAATAAAATCCCTTTTAAAAGCTCATATTATCTTTTAATAAAAAAAAGAGTTTAAAGGGAGGAAGACTCTCCCATATGTGCCGCCCAACATAATGCCAAAAGAGGAGAATTGTGACTCAACCAAGGTTCTCCTCGTTCCTTGATGGCGCCACATGAAGCTCCCAAGTGGCCTCCTTTGCCACTTATTCTAGGCTCAATTTATGTCAATTGTTCCTTTATTTATTCTTATAACCCCTAACTACTAAGGCTATCCACCCTTAAAGCTCATAAATAATGATTTCTGCTATCCCGAGCCAACTCAAGGCCCTTAATTAAATCTTATCAAGCCATAATTACTATCTCAGCCATTCAACACAAGCAAAATAATGCAAATACAAATAACCCCATATTTAGGATGTTACAAAAACATTATGGAACATTAAGAAAAATACTCTTAACTATAAAAAAAAAATTAATATGACACTATTTTTAATGTCATAAATTTTAATGAGTAAAAGAGTTGCAAAGAAATTCACGATCAGTGGTTACCGGCCAACATTGGCGAGACAAAATTGAATAAGGACGGTGCATTCAATTTGGATGACGGCAAAAGTTCGATTGGGGGTGTATTACATGATTCAAAAGGCAAGCTGGATAGTGGGGTTTTGCAGGAGTATTGTGGGTTCGGTTATACAGGCAGAACCTTGGCCCATTTTGGAGGCATTCAATTGGCTTTAACGAGAGGCTATGCTCAGATTGTAGTTGAGAGTGATAGCATGCAAGCAATTGAGTTCTGTAGGAAAGCAATACTTCAAACTTGCCACTCTCACTGGGCAGGTGAGTGCATAGTGTGAGACGGAGTTGCAGAGGCCTATTCTTCAGACACATTTCTCGTGAGTAGCAGATAAAATCGCTAAATTGGAAGATGGCGATTTCCTGGACTCGAAGATATATCACCAGCCGTTGAATTCTCAATAGTGTATACAAAGAATATCAATTTTCGTTTAAAGATACATCATTCATTGAATTTTACAAAAGTGATGGGAGAACAAAATGAATTTTTGTTTGATTTATTTCGCTGAAAACAATTTTTACAAAATAATTACAAAAAAATAGTTTGATTTTATAGAAAAATTTATATTTTTGGTGTTTAGATGATTTTGCTTAAAATATTTTACTTTGTTTGGTAAATTTTTCTAAAATTATTTTCTAAAAGTTGTTTTTAGTGAAAGGAATATGCCATAAATATATTTGTTATAAATTAGCAATCAAAATTTATTTTATAATAAGATAATATTTTGTACTAATTAATATCATATGTAAACTTTATAATAAATAACACCTAATTAAAACTTAATTTAAAATACATATATTACATATATGAGAGTGCATATTGACATATTAGAGTTCAAAGGATAAATATGTCATAAGTTCATGTATTTTTCGTGAATTTAGAATTTAGTCTCTATACTTCATTTTGGAAATTTAATCATTCTACTTTTTAATTTTCAAAGTTAAAAGTCCAACTGTTAACACTATTAATTATTTTGTTAAATTCAGGGTCATTATAATACTATTTTTAGTTACATGGTTATCAAGTAAGTATTTAAAAAATTAACATTGTTAACAATTAGATTTAAATTTTGAAATCTAACAATTAGAGGGCGTAATTCCTAAAAATAAAAGTTTATGATTAAATTCTAAATTTGTGAATAATACATGATATTATGGCATATTTTAACATTTATAGTAAAAAATATTTTTTATTAATACATTTATAATTGTAATATATACTTATTATTAAATATTTTTTGAAGAATTTATTATTAAATATTAATATAAACATTTTCACTAATACATGAAGAATACTATTTAAAATTTAAAATGATTTTTAAAATTTATTATTAAAATAAAATTATAATATTAAATAATTTATTAAATTAAAAGTTATATTAATTATATTAATAATTTTATCTTTTATTGAATATGAATAATTAAATATGTATGTTTAATAACATGAAAATTATAATATTTGATATTAATATTTAAATATTTTAAAATTAAAATTTATTATAATATAATAATATTAGGTTTAATTCAAATTAATTTTTATATAAAAATAAAATAACTCACAAAGGAGCGCTTTAAAAAATAAACTTATGTTTTTAAAATGGTAGGTCATCTTACATGAAAAAAAGCTTATTTTTCGTTGATCTATAATTCATTTTCCATTAACTAAGTAACTTTTCATGAAATAAACACAGAAAATATAAAAACATTTTTATAAGTCATTTTTCATAAAACAAATGTACTTTTTATTTCAAAATTGATTTGATGTGACATTTCAAGTAGAATTGTTTATAGGTTGGGTTCATGTCATCTTTGGGTTAGCCCTATGCATAATGTTAGTAAACTTTATGTTTGTCTAAAGTAACTAATATTTGTAAATGACTAATCCAAATTCATTTTAAATTTACCCATATTATTATTAAATAAACATATGTTATTTTAATTTTTTATTTTATATGATTTTTATTAAAATTTTAAATTTATTATTTACATATATTTTATGAAACATTTAATTTTTGAGATATAAATTACATAATATATCAATACAATAAAATAAAATAAAAGGTTAGGCTAGGTTTGGGCCAAGCTTGTGGCCTTGATTGTTAAAGCTCAAGTTTGGCCCATATTTTAAATAGACCTTATTTGTTTATCTAAGCTCATTTTTTGTGGCCTCGTACTTTTGTCCAAATTCTCCTATATTTTAAGCAAATTTTTCGGACTTGAGTGAATAATCTAACCTATGAATAGGTCTAATTCCATATAAAATCTAAATACTATTTATATGGGATTTATGTCAGTTCATATAAACAAAATTATCCAAATAGATGTTTAGTTGGATGGTGACATCTAGAGGTGTTTATGACCTAGGTCTAGGTTGAACCTATGTATGTATCGGTATGCTTTATGTTTGCCCAAACTCGACCCAATCTAAAATATGGGCCTAAAATTTTCCAAGCCCACCCTTTTTTAAAATGATTAACCCAAACCTGTTTTAAGCTCATCAATATTATTTCTTAAAATATTATTTTAATTTATTATTTAATAATTTAGATAACTGTTCTTTTATTTAAATTTTAAATCTAAAAAAATTAACATATTTTTTTAATGTTTACATAGTATTATATATATATTGGGGATCGATCAGATTAAGCAACAAACAAGTAAAAAAAAAAGCGAAAGAAATTGAGAAATTGAACACACAAATTTAACGTGAAAAAACCCCTCCAAAGAGAACAAAAACTACGGGTAAAGATAATTTTACTATAATGGCAAAAGAACGAAGAGTACAAAAGATGGAGATAAAAACTAAACCCCGAAAACAAAGAACCTTCAAAATGTAAACACAAAATTCTCTAAAAGTGTTATGAGTTCTAATCTCTAATGAGTGTATTTTCTAAGGTTGTAAAAGAGCATATTTATAGGCTAAATTTATAGGTCAAATAATAATAAAATAATCTAGACTAATTAGAGTTTGATTGAAACAAATAAACAGAGTTTAACTGGAAGATTATTTTTCAAATTTAACTAAAATAGGAGTCATACTCAACAAATCTCCACATTGACTCATGCCCCTCTTTGCTCATTGTCGTGCAACGGGAATAGAGCAAAGACATAAAGATGGACCAAATTTGCCCGGTCTTGCTGAGTCCTGACTTCTTTGGTGCTTCTCTTCTTCATGTAACCTCATTCCAGCCACCGCATCTTGTTACTTCAATCCACTCCACCGCTATGTGGCTTCAATTTGCTCTTGTCACGACTTCAATGGATGTGACTTGTTTTATTTTGGATTGCTCACAGATCTCCAAAAGATGAGGTCTTTGGTCTTCACCTATTCCACCGCTAGTTAAGGCAATCTGACTAAAGCTTAACCATGCTCCCTACTTGGTTGGGGTAGGAATTACAATTTTGACCTATTCCACCGCGGTCGTGACATAGGATTATGGCTCAAATCATGTTCCCTACCGTTGGGAGCCAAGATTTGCCTTCGATCTTGCCCCACTACTTGGTTAGGCGACAAGATCTACAATTTTGACCCATTCCATCATTGGTGGGTGGTAATAGGATGATGGTGGCCTAAATCATGTTCCCTCATCGTTGTGGAGCCAAGATTCGCCGATCTTGCCCCACTCATCGGTTAGGGTGACAAGATTTACAATTTTTTTGACCTATTCCACCGCTGGTCGTGACATAGGATTTGGCCTAAATCATGTTCCCTACCGGTTGGGAGCCAAGATTTCGCTTCGATCTTGCCCCACTACTGGTTAGGGTGACAAGATCTACAATTTTTGACCTATTCCACTGCTGGTGTGTGGTAATAAGACGGTGGCCTAAATCATGTTCCCTACTAGTTAGGGAGCCAAGATTTGCCTTCGATCTTGCCCCACTACTGGTTAGGGCGACAAGATCTACAATTTTTGACCTATTCCACTGCTGGCCAGTGGTAATAGGACGGTGGCTTAAATTATGTTCCCTACTGGTTAAGGAGCCAAGATTTACCTTCGATCTTGCCCCTCTACTGGTTAGGGCAACAAGATCTACAATTTTTGACCCATTCCACTGCTGGTCAGTGGCAATAGGACGGTCCTCAACCTATTCCATTGCTGGTCAATGGCAATAGGACGATCTTCAACCTATTCCACTGCTGGTCAGTGGCAATAGGGCAATCTTCAACCTATTTTACTGCTGGTCAGTGGCAATAGGGCAATCTTCAATCTATTCCATCGCTGGTCGATGGTAATATGACGGTATTCCACCTATTCCACTGCTGGTCAGTGGCAATAGGGTAATCTTCAACTTATTCCACTGCTGGTCAATGGCAATAAGATAATCTTCAACCTATTCCATCGCCGGTCAATGGCAATAGGACAATCTTCAACCTATTCCACCGGTCGATGGCAATAGGAAAATCTTCAACCTATTCCACTCACCGGTCGATGGCAATAGGACAATCTTCAACCTATTCCACCGCTGGTCGATGGCAATAGGACAATCTTCAACTTATTCCACCGCTGGCCGATGGCAATAGGAAAATCTTCAATAGTGTTGCTACATCGTCCTCTGGGGGACATATCCTGTAGACTCGATTTTATATGTTTGTGTTTATGCCATGTGATGCGGATGCTATGGTCAGAATGACTCAAATGCTCCTGACTACGTGTGATATGGATGACACTTACATGAATGCAGAATGTCATGAGAATGATGATTTTTCATTAAGATGCAATGATTGTAATAAATCGAATACTCCTAACTAAATGATATTATGGAGGACATTTGCATGAATGCAGGATGTCATGAGAATGATCTCTTTTTTAAAAGCTTAGGGCTGTAATTGCTCGTTCACTCGTCAAGTTCACGGCACGGACGTAATATCCCGTCTGATATCTATGACAGCGAATCTGAAGAAATAGTCATGATTTTAGACTCCTCCTCCTCGAACGTTTCCAACCCTTAAGTATGGAAGTTCCTAAACAACAGTCTTGTTTTAGGTTCCTACTTTGTTTAGAGGCTTCCAGAGTAATAGGCGGGACTCCTTTTATGGAAGCATTATGGGTCCATGGGTTGTTATTTCAATTGCAAACAACTTAAAGATTAAAATAACAATGGAATTTATGAAGAATGGAATTGGATTAAATCAACAAAAACAAACATTATTGGAGAACAAAAAATGAGTAAGAAGTAGGTGCCCCAGAAATTGCAAATGAGCTTCACCAATCGAATCCTTCCAAAGATCATTTTGAGTTTGAATAGACGTTGGGAGATCTCGCAATGCTTTGTAGATGTTCCGAGGTGTAACATTCCTCCTTTTGCTAATTTTGGGAACAAAATTGTCACATACCTCCTCTTTCGCAAGAATTTGAGCCGCCTTATCGGGTTTTAGACCCAAAGCCCTTTGGTCTCAAAGCGCCTTCACGGATTTTTACTTGGCTTCTCCGATTTTTTTTTTAGGTCTTAAAGCATCCTTTACGGGTTTTCACTTTAGCGTTTCCCTTCTTCAAGCATAATACTTTTTAACTGAATCTGAATTTATGGGATTGGGTAGATTTTTCCCATCCATCTCGGCTAAAATTAGTGCCCCTCCAAAGAAAGCCTTTTTCACTACATAAGGTCCTTCCCAATTTGGCATCCATTTCCCTATGAAATCCTTTTGTATGGGGAGGATCTTTTTCAAAACTAAGTCTCCCTCGTGGAATTCTCTTGGACGCACTTTTTTGTTGTATGCTCGCATCATTCGCTTTTGGTACATCTGACCATGACGGATAGCTTTTAGCCTCTTTTCTTCGATCAGATTCAATTGATCATATCGAGCTTGGATCCATTCTGCTTCATCCAATTTCAATTCGGACAATACTCGAAGGGACGAATTTCAACTTCGATGGGTAAACCGCCTATTCCGTAAACCAATGAGAAAAGAGTTGCCCGGTGGAGGTTCTAATCGACGCTCGATAGGTGAAAAGGGCAAATGGTAGCTTCTCGTGCCAATCTTTGTAAGTCTCAATCATCTTCCCTACTATCCTCTTGATGTTCTTATTAGCTGCTTCTACCGCACCGTTCATCTTTGGGCGATATGGTGACGAATTGTGATGTCTGATCTTGAATTGCCTCATGACTTCTCGCGATCATGTCGTTGTTCAAGTTTAACGACATCGATATGGTCCTCTCGTGCATTCCATATCGACATATGATTTCCTTTTTAGAACTTGTCGATCACCGATTTTGTCACATTGGCATATGAAGTGGCCTCCACTTATTTAGTGAAGTAATCAATTACCACGAAGATGAAACGATGTCCATTGGAAGCTTTTGGTGAGATTGGTCCAATGACGCCCATGCCCCACATATAAAAAGGCCATGGGGAGGTCATAACATGTAAAGGTGAGGGTGGTACATGAATCTTGTCCCCATAAATTTGGCACTTATGACATTTCTTAGCATAAGCAATGCAATCTCTTTCCATGGTAGACCAATAATACATGAATCTCATGATTTGTCTTGCCATTGCGAACCCATTGGCATGTGTTCCACAGACACCCTCATGGACTTCTTCTAGGATCTGCCGCTTCTACGCCATCCACACATCTCAAGAGCACTTGATCCTTTCTCCTTTTGTATAGGATCTCTCCGCTAAGACATAGTCACAAGCTAGTCTTCTCAACGCCCTTTTGTCATTTTCAGCTTGCTGATCGGGTATTTATGATCTTTTACGATTGTAGTATATCGTGATACCACGGGTGATCATTTTGCTCCTATTTTTCCATCGTTGTAGCAATGGGCCGGGACCCCATAAATGCTCATTTGTATAGGCCTCATATCCTCCTTGTTGTTTGCTCGCACTATAGAAGCCAACGTGGCTAGAGCATCGACCATCCGATTTTCGCCCTTGGTAGATAATCGAAAGTGATGTCATCAATTCTTTGATCGGTTCTTGGACCAATCTTTTGTATTCACCAATTTGGGATCTCTCGCTCCCATTCTCCTTTAAGTTGATAAATCACCAATGCAGAGTCTCCATAAACTTCCAAATACTTTAATTTTACGCTCTATAGCGCACGGATACCCATGATGCAAGCTTCATACTCGCCATATTGTTTGTACAATCAAAATCCAATTTACAAGTGAATGGGTAATGATCTCCGTTTGGGGACACCAGAACTGCCTCAATTCCATTGCCCATAGCATTCGATGCCCCGTCGAAGTTCAGTTTCCAAGGACGACTTTCCGGGGTACTTTCTTCAGTGGTTGCTACGTACATTAAGTCTTCATTAGGGAAATCGAAGTCCAAAGGCTCGTAATCTGCCAGAGTTCTACTGGCCAAAAAATCTGCTATTGCACTCTCTTTTATCGCCTTTTGGTTCACATAAACTATGTCAAACTCAGAAAGTAAAATTTGCCATCGGACCATCCGTCCATTCAAAGTAGTTGACTCCATTAGGTATTTCAGTGGGTCTAGCTTCGAGATGAGCCAGGTCGTATGATACAACATGTACTGCCTTAATCTCCGAGTCGTCCAGACCAAGGCACAACATAGTTTCTCAATTGGTGAGTACATTGTCTCACACTCAGTGAAATTTTTACTAAGGTAGTATATTGCCTTTTCTTTCTTTCTCGACTCATCGTCTTGAGCACACATCCCATTGAATTATCAAGCACCGCCAAATAGAGGATTAAAGGCTTCTCCGATTAGGCGGTGTCAATACTGGGAGGATTGGACAGTATCGCTTACTTTGTTGAAGGTCTTCGACATTTCTCGTCCCACACACCGATTATGTTTTTAAGAATACGAATATGGGATCACATTTCTCGGTCGGCCAGAAATGAATCGAGCAATGTAATTTAATCTTCCTAAGAAATCTCGAACTTCTTTTTGCGTATGAGGCGTAGACAATTCAGATAGCCTTGACCTTGTCTGGGTCAACCTCAATCTCCTTTTTACTGACTATAAATCCTAGCAGTTTCCCTAACCTGGATCCAAAGGTACACTTAGCCGGGTTAAGCTTCAATTGGACTTTCCTCATCCTCAAAAATAATTTTCTTAAGACTTAGATATGCTCCTTTTCGGTTCGGGACTTGGCGATCATATCGTCGATATAAACCTCAATTTCCTTGTGCATCATATCATGGAATAGGGTTACCATGGCTCTCTGATATTTTGCTCCCGCATTCTTCAACCCAAATGGCATTACCTTATAGCAAAAGGTTCCCCACATGGTTAAGAACGTGGTTTTATCCATGTCTTCAGGAAGCATCTTTATCTGGTTGTATCCGGAGAAGCCATCCATGAATGAGAACAATGAATAACCCGCCGTATTATCCACTAAGGTGTCGATATGAGGTAACAAAAAATTGTCCTTCGGGCTAGCCTTGTTTAGATCCCTATAGTCTACACACATTCGTACTTTCCCATCTTTCTTAAGGACGGGGACGATATTGGCTACCCATTCCGATTACTTAACCACTTGCAAGAAACCTGCGTCAAATTGCTTCTTGACCTCTTCTTTTATTTTCAGTAAAACGCCTGGCCTCATCCTCCGAAGTTTCTGTTGGACTGGCTTGTATTCTTCTTTTATGGGCAAACGATGGACCACGATATCAGTACTTAACCCGGGCATGTCTTGATATGACCATGCGAAGACATCCTTAAATTATTGGAGTAACTCAATGAGGTCTTGCTTTGTCTCTGCGGTGATACTAGCTCCAATCTTCACTTCTTTCTTTTCTTGCCCATCTCTTAGGTTTACTATTTCCACTGATTCTTTGTGAGGTACGATTTGTTTCTCCTCTTGTTCTACCATCCTTAACAGTTCAGGAGCTAAGTCACAGCCTCGGTCATCTCCAAAATCCTAAAAATCTTTCGCACCCATATCTTGCTCAAAAGGACATTCTGAGTCATCGGTAGTGTTACTCAAATCATTGATATTTGGGGACCTGTTATGGAGATGAATAAAGGCTCATAGAATCACAAAATCTAGGCATGCTTATTGGTATCATAAATGAAGAATAGAAATGTTTAGAAGAATATCTACAGAAAGAATAATGATAATGAATAAAATGAACATAAAAGAAAATTTGCTCAAAAGATGGTGGAGATGTATTTTATTGAAAATAACGATGCCTTATACAAAATCATGCTTCACAAAAGGGACTCTTATTGCTTCTAGACTTAAAGCAACAAGTGTGTTCCGAATATTACTCTGAATAAGTTCTAAAAGCTATAGGAATCTCCTCCGCAGTCTAATTGTTTAGAACGCTGCCTGGCTCATAGGGGCGGATGCCATTCTGATTTTCTTCCTCAATTTCCCCCTCAGATATAGCGTTGACATGCACGATTTCTTCATTTTTCGTTTCTCATCCCGGGTGGATAACCCCTCCTGATATAAAAGTCTCACGGATATGAGGAATTATCATCGGTTCCCATTTAATCTCATTTCCGCCCAAACGCGCTTTCCTTCTTTCTTGCTTCTTTTCTAACTCTCTCTTCTTTTTCTTGGCATTCGGCTTGAATCCTAAGTCAAAGAGGTCTCTTTTTTCTTTCAATCTCGGGACTTCGATTCCTCCTTGGAGATACCTTCCCAGTCTCTTTCCGGTACGGCCCATTTTCACCATTAATTGTAAACCTATTTTTGTGGTTTTGGATAATTGAGGAATCGATCTTGTTTCCTCGATGATGAACGCTATGCTGATTTAATTCCAAAGAACAAAATGAACATTCAACCGCTTCTTCATTTGCTTCTAAATATGGTGCAATCACGTTACTTGCTATGCGATGATGTCTTCTTCAAAGATTAATTGTTACCAAACGGCCTTCGTGACTAATTTCAATTTTTAGTGTAAGGATGAGGGATCGCTCCTCACCGAGTGTATCCAAGGTCTCCCAACAAATGCTTATATCGACTACCGATATCCATTACTATGAAATCCACTTCATATGTACTTGGGCCGATTAAAAGAGGTACTTCAATCCTCCCCATGACTTTCCTTTCGCTTCCATCGAATGCCCTTACTACATTGTAGCGTGCCTTCATGTGAGAGTCATCAATGGTAACCGATTCAACGTCGATAATGGCGTGACATTGAGCATCGATCCGTTATCAACTAGTACCCCTTTAGTGTGTATCCTTTGCAACCGTAGTAATGTGGAGGGCCTTGATGGAACCCATTCCTCCCATGAATCTCATCATCATTAAAGAAAATGAAGTTATCAAGACTTATATTACTAATTAGACGATCCAACTTGTTAACTGTGGTATCATTAGCAAGATAAGTTTCATTCAATACCTTTATCGCTATGTTATGGCGCTTCGAGCTTAATAGCAAGTCAAGCACGATATACTAGTCTACTGCTTATGCAATGCTTCCACAACGTTGTATTCACTATGTTTTAAAAATTTCAAGAATTCCCTAGCCTCATCTTCTTTCACTGCTCATTTATAGGAGCTTCTGCTTGGTCGCACTTTCTCTTTTTGTTCGCCCACCAAGGTTTTCTTTTTGCATGCTCGATTCAGAGGTTTACCGTGTCGTAACGCTTCGCCACGCCGTGATAGAGCCTACCTCCGGTTTTCCTTTGCCGTCCGGACAAGTCTCCTTTCCCGTAAATCGTCACATTACGCTTGTAGTTCCAGGAACCTTTTATTATCTTCATATGAAAAGGCGCAGTCTTCGGATTACAATCTTCAGAGGCTCCTGGTTTCCTTTCGTAGGGTGGGACGAGTCCCTATTTCGTGAATCGCTGTTACGCTAGAGTTCGGGAACATCTTTGTTGTCTTCATACAAAAGGACCGTCGATTTACGAATCACGATCTTTGGAGTTGTCTTTATCCCGGTTCCATCGTTCTTTGGCTGCGAGATGATGACCAAAGGATAGCTAGCTTTCGAGGCTTTTACTGTTGATTCATCTTCCAACACGTAAATTCTTCTTTCTTTTCGGCCTTCATTAATCTCAAAAAACTCCAACTGTTTATTGTCCATCAATCTTTGTACCGTAAATCAACTCAAGATACCCGAATTTCATGCCCTTCCATGTTATGAAACTCGTAACCTCTTCATGTTCTTTCATGCTTTTCTACCGGACTTGATACAGCTAATCCTCTCTTCATCATTTCTTTCCAAACTTGTTTCATCGAGTCTTTACTTCGTCAACATCCCTTTAACTCTCCTTCCCATGTTCTCGCCTATCATATTAACCTCATGATTAGGCAATGCCCGCCCCAGACCGGGGTATCGCCTACTTTTATAACGCCTATCCGGATGAGTCTTTCTACTAGTTTTTAAAAGCAAGATGCTTTTCTATTTAATGCCCCATTAATCTCTGCGTGGTACTCGTGACCGTATGCTCGCGTCATACCACTTAAGGTATAGGGGTTGTAGGGGTTTTAGGTAATGTGGGGCAACAACATATGCATCGAATAAGTTCTGATATATTTTCTTGTACGTGACTGAGATTGGCGTGAATTGGATTTTCTCCGTGTTCTGCTTTGCAATCGGATTCTCGCCAGAGGAGCCCTCGATGATCGTGATTACTACTTTGGGATTTTCTGAATAGGCTTGGATAACCTTTACATAAGTTATTTACATCGTTCTCTCTTTTCTTTGGGATTGTCTTTCTGGTACTTTCTCCCACTTCTATCTTGCCACATCTGATTGCATTTTCTATCATCTCTCCCGACATCACGATGTCTGAGAAGCTTTTAGTGGCGTTTCCCAGCATATGATTGATGAAAGGAGCTTTCAACGTATTTATAAAGAGCATGATTGTCTCCTTTTCCAAAAGCGGTGGCTGAACTTGTACTGCTACCTCTCTCCATCGCTGGGCATACTGTCTAAAACTTTCGCCCGGCTTTTTCTCCATATTTTGGAGCGTGATTCTATCAGGAGCAATATCAGCCACATCGCCATAATGTTTCATGAAGGCCTGTGCCAAGTCCTTCTATGTCTTGATTTGGGCACGACTAAGCTGATTATACCATTTGGCGGAACCACCAAACTGTCTTTGAAAATAGTGAATCAACAACTGGTTATTATTAAGGTACCCGCCATCCGCCAGTAATATTGTGATGTGCGCCTCGGACAGCTAGTCCCTTTATATTTCTTGAACTTTGGTGTTTTGAACTTTGGCAGAAGGACTAAGTCCAGGACTAGACTTAAGTCTTTAGCGTCCATCCCGTAACGATGGTTAGTCGTTTCCATTTCTTTAAACTTTTCTTCTAACCACTTGTAACAGCTTCTCAAGTTGCTTTGACAAATCTATTTTTGCCTTGTCCATTTCGCCACCATCGAGATCGTGGACCACGGGTTAGCGGACTTTCTCCGGTTAGTACTCGAACCGATCGGGAGGTGGGCCGGTATCGCGGTACCAACCTGATATTGTGGTCTAATAGTAACATGCGTCCTTTGGGGATACACGTCCGGTGGCACTTGGGTATTAGGTGGGGTAAAACCCGGAGTGTAAACAGGGTCGTCATTATCATTTCCCAAACTAGTAGCAACGCACTTTCCTTTCTCATGTTCATTGGCCAACAACTGCGCCAATTGATTCATCATGCTATTTTGAGATTCTTGCATTCGTTCTATCATGTCTTGTTGCATCTTGATTAATCGTTCTTGCATCTGTTCCTGTATTTTCTTTTGCATTTGTTCCAGTCTTTCCATTCTTTGATCCATGATTTTGTTTTGCCTCGTATTGTAGCGATGTTCCGTGGTCACCGTCATAATTTAAGGTTCCTTTGTGAGATTTAATGCACATGATGCAATGTAATGCTAATGCATGAAATGTATGCAAAAAAAAGGCATTAATTCTGATTCAATTTCAATTAGAATAACTTTTCTAGAAAACAAGTTTCTTTACATAAAATGGATTACACATATGGCATCGCCCTAATACTTAAGGCCTTGACTTCCTCAAGAAGCCTAGCTAACTCTTGACCTTGCTCTGATTTTGACTCGTAAAATAAACTTAATACATCAGCTTGGACTGCTAAGGTTTGTAAGTGATCCGCCACCTCTCGCACTTGAGCCACGGCTTCCCCCATAACGTAATCTCGATCTTTGACTTAGTTTTGAGCGTGATGAAGTTGTTGCTTCCAACGCTCCTCATTGACTTCAAAAAGCTCCACTCGTAGCTCGCAACCATGTAAAGCAGATTCCAGCTCTTCGATTCTCGCTTTTATTTTTTCGATTTTACTCAAACTAGCCTTTAATTCAACTGTAGAGTTGCGGCTACGATACTGATACAAGGATCTTTCCAATTCTGCCACCCGAGCCTTTAATTCCTCTTTCTCGTTCTGGGTTTTTACCTAACTTCTTTTCAGAGTATCTTCTCGAACTTAAGTATCTCAGAGTTTTCTTTCCCATTGACTAGATCTATTTTTTCCTCTCTAAGTTCTTGACACCATTGCTCTGACGTTTTTCCTAATCCAAAGAAGTTTCATTGACCTTTGCGCCTTCTTATAGTCCTGCTTTCAAACCGTCCAAATCTTCTTCAATTTTATTTTTCCCTTTTCTCAGCTTTTTGGCTTCCAGCTTCTGAATGTCAACGTCTAATCCTAGCTGCATTTTCTTTTCTTCTAATTGTTCTATCCTTTTCCCTAATTCTGCATTCTTTTTCTCAAAATCTTGTCTGATAATTTCGAGCTATGATGGGATTACCTGCAGGTGCTCTTCTATTGATCGGGCATTTTCTTGGCCTGATGTGGGAGTGTTGTCATTGATTCTCTGACTCCACCATCGGTCATATTCAGGGGTTGTCACTGGGTTAGTGGCAAACCTTTTTATTCTGTGAGTCCGACTCCAAGCGCTCGCTATTTCATGAACTCTCTTCCTACAATTGTCTCCTTTGTATTCAAACTCGCACTGAATTAGACCTTGTGTTGTAGGTATAAACTGCCTCGATCTCAGACTTGTCTCAACACGAGGAGAGGAGCATATCCGACAGCTCCTCATACTTCCAGGAGAGGAACCTACCAAAATCTCCACACCCAGATAAGATCTCATCAGAATCATTAAAGGAGCTTTCCATTCTACATCTTTTTCTTGCAAGTTTTGCAGAATCATCATCCATTTTTCTTCTGTAAGATCGTCTCGCCTTGGCGTGGCTACTAATTCTTTTAGCGGGGAATAATCCTCGGAGAAGATTCGACACGATGCCTTTTTCGCTTTCCAAAAGTGACTGTTGAACCATACTAGTAAAAGCTGTGCACAACTGGTAAATCTTCCTTTGCCCGTTCTTCAGCACGCGCTTAGAGACCTGAAAGTTTCGGCCAAAATTGTAGGAACGGGTGTGACTCTTCTATCCAATCTGTCGAATAAGTCTGAGATCGCCTCGTCCACATGCCCTAGAGCCTTAGGGAAAATAATTAGTCCATAAATGCTCAAGGCAAAAATGTCAACCCTTTTCTTCACGCCAGATGCGCTATGATCAAATCCTTAAATTTCTCCAAGGGATGCACTTACAATCCCCTTTTGTTTTATCCGAGTCAGAACTCCATCGCCGCTCATCCCCGTAATATTCATCATCTTTTTAAGAATGTGGGACATTAATGTGTCTTGCATAAACTTTGTCGGTTTGAATTTTTGGGCAACGGAGTAAAGTCGTGTATTCTTCTATAGTAGGTACCAGTCCACTTTCCCTAAGTAAAACAGCTATAAGTAGGATTCCAAAATTGGGCTATAGCTCGGAATAAGTGCTGGTTTACCTTGATGTCGAGCGAGATAAGGTAGATCACCGTAATGACAAGAGAATAGTCGCTTGATCTCATCATCCCATTGACTCCATATCTCTTTCATCTATTGAAGATTATTTTGGGTGACACTGATACGTGTGAAGTCCCATAATTCTGACATGTACCCCTCCGTAAGACTATCACCCTTTTTTTTTTGTCAGACCGTTTCTACCATATTCTGACTACCGCATTGTCCTCCACTTTATCAAGAAACCCCTTTTCCATGCCAAGCTATCTATTTGGAAATTGAATATGAATCAACACCTTTTTTATGAATATGCCATGTAAAAATAAAAATAAAAATAAAGCAAATCAGTATTCCATACATAGTAAGCAAAGAATAAAAATACCTAATCTGTTAACCACTAGGGTTTGGCATGGCTCTACGTAGAGTGGGTTCTTAGGGCTTACTATATGAGGTTCGGTTCTAAAGAGGGGTACCTGAACCAGTAGATTCCTCAATCCTCACCCATTATAGGCTCATATGGATCGAGTTCAGTTCAGGGGAATACATTTCCCTATGGCTACACGGAGATGAAAATCTCACGAAGACATAGGTACGGATGTATCCCGAAAGCGATCCACTATCCTGCACGGAGGTGAAAACCTCACGAAGGAGTAGTTTCTCACTCCCACTTAAAGGTGTGACCACAACGGTCATGCAATGCAATGCCGAAACTAAAACAACATGCAATAAAAAGATCGTAATTTTCAAATCGAACTTTCAAACTTCCGACAAAAGACAGAAAATAATCAATTTATGGCTTGACTCTCTAAATCGGTCCTTAGTGGAGTCGCCAAGCTGTCGTAACCATTCTTTTTGGAAAACAAAAAAAAAGGGGTTCGACTTTGGTTTTGAAAACAAGAATAAAACGGGAGTCACACCGACCTTTATTCGGTGTGGTCGGATCACCTTTATTTTAATAAACGCTTTGTTTTACTAAAACAGTGTTTTGGTCCGTAGTTTTGAAAATCGGGTTCGGAGTCGGTTACATTTGAGGAAGGGTTAGCACCTCGATACGCCCAAAATTGGTACCAAAATGATTAATTAGTGTCTTAATATCAGAAGTTTGAAAAGGTTTTAAAATACGGGTCCTTTAAAAGGGATTAGGATTTTTGAGATATCTTTGTTTCGAGAGGGTGCGAACGTCACATCCAGCACGTTAGGACATGATATTCTAAACCTTCGTAATCAAAGCTATCTCATGATTTTACGAAGTTTACCAAAAGGATGCTTAGTTATTTAGTCAAACGAAAAATCGTAACCCAGCACGTTAGGGCACTATTCCCCGAGTTCCTAAGTACAAAACATTACCCTTATTTCAAAACCTTTAAATGGAATATAGCAATTTTACAAAATACATCGTATCGTATTAATTTAAAGAAAAGACTCGAGTCAAATCTTGAGATTTCTTTTTTCCGAAAAGATATAAACATCACATCCAAAGACGTTAGGACACGATGTTTTAATCCATCGTAATCAAAGTCGTCTCGTGATTCGCAAAACTTCGTAAAAGCGATGTTAAGTTGTTTAGTTAAACCGAAAATCGCAACTCAAAGACGTTAGGGCACTATTTCCTAATTTCTAAATACAAAACATTGCCTTATTTAAAAATCTTTTAGGTGAAATATTATGATTTTATAAAAGGTATTTTGTTTAATAACATAGTACTAAACGAAGAAAACAAGTATGGATGTGAATGTAGTAAATAAAGAAATACAAATAATAATAATAATAATAATAGTAATAATAATAATAATAATATGATAATGACAAAGTAGCAATGGAAGTAAAAAAATAAATAACAAATAAATAAGATAAGAAATAATAATGACAAAGTAATAATGATGATACTTGAAATGAAAATGAAATAATGATGGTAATATAAAAAAATAATTATTGCAATTAATACATGAAATAATAAAATATATATATATATAAAAATAATATAATGGTAGTAATAATATGGACAAAGTAATAGTAAAAATAGATAGTAATAATAATAAAAAAAAATAATAATAAATAAAATAATCATCTCAATCATAATAATAGTAGATAAATAAAATAATAACACATACAATTGTTATAATAAATAATAGTAATAGAAACAAATAACGTTGAAAATATAATCAAAATAACAAATAATAATATGTAATAATAAATAATAGTAATAGAAACAAATAATAGTGAAAACATAATCAAAATAACAAACAATAATAATAATAATAATAATAATAATAATAATAATGAAGTTAGTGAAATAGAATAATAATAAAACATCTACATAAAATATAATGATGGTGACAACAATAATATAATAACAAAAAGACTAAAAAATTGCAAAAGTAACTAAAATAGGATTAAATTGCATTTAGCATGAGAATTTGGGGGTCAATTCAAAATAAAATAAAAGAAAAAGGGCCTATTTACACGCAAGAAAATATCAGTAGGGACCAAAGAGGCAATAAACCTTTTTGCCAAAACGCATGCAAAGAGGGAAGGACTAAATTATAACCGAATAATCCTAGGTTAAATTTGAAAATCGAAAAAGACCGATTGCAAATGTTTGAAAAGCGTAAGGGCCAAATGCGCAAATAGCCCTTCGCAAAAAACACGCGGATCCCGAGGCGGGTCTGGTCGGATCGGCCGGAAAGGGCAAAACAACGTCGTTTTGGGCTCAAGGGCGTTTCAAAACGACGCTGTTTGAGGGCTATTTAAAGCCCAAAATTTAGAAAAAAAAAAAATAGATGTGCAGTTCATTTAAAAAAAATTCTTTCCTCTTCCTTTTTTTTCTCTGAGAAAGGGGGGAGCCTCCGGAGAGTTTTTCGTGGTCACCGCTGCTCACCGTTATCGACGTTGGTGTTTACCACCGTATACTGGTAGGAAAAGGTAAATTTTTTAGAGAAAATATTATGTTTTTATATATATATATATTTTAGTATATTTGCGCGAATGAAGGGTCCGTAGCAGCGAAAAAAAACAAGAATTTAAAAGAAAAAAAAGACTAATCACCTTTTCTGGTCTCTGTTTCAATATCGTGTGATCTACTTTTTTGCTTTTGAATCTCAGAACTTTTTATTTTTCTTGAAAAAAAAGGAACCCCTTAATACACAACATGAATCGGCTTTTTATAGCCTTTTTTTTACAACTTGTTTGCTGTTCATTTTTGCTTCTCTGCTTTGTTGCGTGTTCGTTTTCTTTTGCAGGGCATGGGCGAGGCGGTGACGGGACGGTGGTCGGTGTTGCAGTGGTCGAGGGCAAAGGCCAAAGGCGGTGGAGGTTGGTTCTGCAAGGCTAGGGTTTTCGTAAACCCTAGCCTTCTCAAATTTTTTAATTTTTGGGCTTTTTGGGCCATCTGTAAATTGGGTTTGTTGGGCTAGGGGTTATTATATTTTTTGGTTTTGTTGAAACACCCCAAACCCAGCCACGAGCTTTGACCAGATTTGGTATGTTCCTCAAGTAAACCGGTTCAAAATTCTTTTGTTACTTAGGAAAAACTTGTGTGATTTTTAAAAAATATTGTTTGGGTTGGGCTTGAGTTGAAAACAAATTTATCTTATGTTAAAACCCATTTATTTAAGGTGACAAAACATTTAGAGTTAATTTTAAAAGGAATTTACTTAAACTTTAATTGATAAAATCCATAAACATAACAAATAAAAGAAAATAAAGTAAACCACAATGGCCTTATTATATCAATGATCCCAAAGTAAAACTTAAAATACTTAAAATAAATTGAAAGTCCAAATCATAAATTTCTTGCTATGCATGGCCACCTTTAAGCTCCTGCCGACCGGTCCATTACCGCCATCACCTAAAAAATATTCCCCAACTGGTGAGTCAATGCACTCAATGTGTACACAACACTAAGTCATAATAGAATCAGGCATACAAATGATACACATTCAAATCATAGAATACAATTAATGATGCATTCCCAAACCCAAACCTAATTGTCCATCCGCTACACACCCCTGCCTACCACCACACCGTGGGACTACTAAGTCGACCCTCCTTCCGCTACACTCCAAATTGCTGTCTTAGGTCACCGTGATTCGTGGTCTTAGGTCACCACGTCAGACATCGTGGTCTTAGGTCACCACTTTCGGATATCGTGGGCTTAGGTCCCACATTCGGATATCGTGGGCTTAGTCCCCACATTTAGATTACTGTGGTCTTAGGTCACCACTTTTCACTTTCCCTTTCAAACAAACCCATATGCCCCATAACATATTATGCAATTACATGCCACAATTCACATTCTTAACATATTCTCATGTTACAAATAACATTTTCATATTCCTAGTAGGAGTAGGAAACGACTGAGTACTTAGTACCATAACATGGTACCTTAGCCACTTTCATATTCTTAATATCACATATATTAATTAAACATATCCATAACACATATTATGAAATAGTGTGGGTACACACATTCTTAATAATACATTTAATTTAAACATAGCCATGAACCTATCAAAACTTAGGGTAGGTACACACCGATTTGCTTAACTAATTCCTTGAAATCCCTAAATATGATCTACTGCCTTAGATTTCAAATTCCTACATTTGATTAATCACTTACTACTTTAATAAAAAACCATTCGGCCATAAATCCAAATCCTAGTAGGATTAGTATTCTTAAAACTTACCTTGAAATTCTCAAATCCCGAAATCCTTGTATCCATCTGTCGAAATCCCTATAACTACATGTTAGATCAATTTCTAACATTTATTCACAAAAAATAACCCTTAGCCGTATGTTAAATATGACTTACCTTAGATTCTTAAATCCCAAAATTCACCGAATAACTAGGGAACACGCGGCTTATGGTGTACCTTCGGGAAAAGAACTTCTCCTTCCTTGTAGTCGACACTTAGTAAATCCCGAAAGATCTCCTTACTTTAGGAATCAACAATCCTTGCTTGAGCCTTTAACAATATTCAGCTATGGCCTTGATGTGGATTAAAATTTTGGCTTCTTGATGAACAGTAGAGGATTTTTGGTTTTTTTTTTTTAAAGAAAGAAGAGAAAGATATAAAACTTAGGAAAATTCGGCAAGACTAGGGGATTCGCTTTGGATTTGTAAAGAATTGAAAAGAGAAAGAAGAACAATGACAGAGAGAATTCAAGAGAGAAGAGAATTTGCTTAAGAAATTCGCAAAGGAAAAGTGAATGAATGAATGGCTTTTTTTCCTTTTATAGCCAAATTTACTAGGCTAGAGTCCCTTACTTGGCCACCACTCTTCTTTATTTGATAGCTTTATCTCTTTAATTTAAAATAATTAAAGAAATATCCTTTATTATCTCTTATCTCTTAATAAAATAATACTAATAATAATCCTCTTTATCTCTTCCTTATCTATCAAAATAAAAGGATAAATCCATATTTATCCATCTATTATCTCTTCAAAAAAAATACTCCAATTTAAATCCTTATTTATCCCATTAATTGTCAAATTTAAAGGGAATAAAACTCCCTTTTTCTAGAAGCCTTGTCGTCCACTCCTCCGCTTCGAAGCAAAAATAAAACTCCTTTATTTGCTTCCCAAGTGACTCGAACTCGTGCCCAACACCCTTGCATGTGGACCATTTCGAGGGCCTTAAGTGGCATCTTCAGCCACTTTTTCAAGTCCGTTTTTGGGTCAAATTTCACGTGCTTTTTATTTTAGGGTCACCGCCCTAAGTTCCCTTTGAAATTTAAAATTCGACATTTCGTGGTCATTTTAAGTTTCCAAAATTTTCACATGACTCTGTAAACTTAACATTTCCTAGGTTTCCAAAATGTTTACTTTCCTCTTTAGCTTAGTTTCCAAAATGTTTACTTTCCTCTTTAGCTTAGTTTCCAAAATGTTCACTTTCCTAATTTACTTAGGTTTCCAAAATGTTCACTTTCCTAACTTGCTTAGGTTTCCAAAATGGTCATTTTCCTATTTTCAACGTAATATTTCCATACATTCTCAGGTTTCCAAAATTATTCCAAAATTATTCCAAAACACATAAAACATGTCTTTTCGTACAATTAGGCCAAAATTCATAGGCCCTTTTTAGGATGTTACATTTGTTTTGTTGTTTTTTTGGTTTGGGATGATGCTGACTTGGGCCCGGGCAATTTGGGCCTTTTACAACTCATATTTCCACAACGCCATCTTTGCTAAAGCCCGCTACGGGACTATCTTGAACTATGCAGGGAATTAACTGAGTCAAATCTGTGCTTAGAAACTGGAAGACTTCTAGCTTTCGGCTTGTACACTGCTAAATTAAAACTAACCCAGGTCTGATTTTCACGAACACAGTGCCCTAATTTTTCAAAACATGCATCCAAAAGAGAACTTTTCTTCAACAAAACGGTCATACATTTTCCCCTATGACCAAGTTGCCTCTACTCCAAACGAGTTGACTTTGACTCCGTAACGGACGAAGAACGTTTGATTTCATCGATCACTATAGAACCTTCCAGAATATAAAGACTACCGGTCCTTTTACTTTTTAACAAAACTAGAGCCCCACAAGAAACTTTAATGCCACTTGACTCGATGTTGATTTTGCAACCTTTAGAGTCTAATATACTCAATGAGATGAGATTCTTTCGTAAATCAGGTACATACTTGACATTTGAGAGTGTCCTGATCGTCCCATCGTGCATCCTAATTTTAATAGAACCAATACCAACTACCTTACTAGATAAATCTTTTCCCATACGCACAACTCCACCTTCAACCAAACTGTATGTGGAGAACCATTCTCTATTGGAACACATGTGGAAAGAATATCCCGAATCTAGGATCCACCTAGACATAAGCTTAGAGTTATCACTCGTTGGCACTAATAAGAAATCATCACCGCTTTCATCGACCAAATTAGCACTAGCTATATCTTCCTCGTTACGCTCAACAGCTCTTTTATTTCGTAGTTTATAACAATCTGTTTTGACGTGACTTAACTTTTTATAATAGCATCACATTTTGTCTCGCTTATTTGATGCTACCAAAACGGAAGCTTGTCTATCTACCTTGCTATCCGAACCAAACTCATTGCCTAGTTTGTCTCTACTCAACAAATGACTCTTCACATCTTTGAATGAGAGTTTGTCTCTGCCATAAACCGAGTCTCCCTAAAGACTTGTATGAATGGGGTAAAGAGCACAATAATAGCATAGCCTGATCTTCATCGTCAATCTAAACCTCAACGTTCTTTAAATCATTGAAAAGAGTTATGAATTTATTGATGTTGTCTCTAAGAAGCTCACATTCATTCATGCGAAACGTAAATAGATGTTGTTTCAACATTAAACGGTTAGCCAGAAACTTAGTCGCATAAAGAGTTTTTAACCTTTTCCATAAGGCAGATAAGGTGTTCTCCATCAATACCTCCTGCAATACCGTATTAGCGAGGCACAACTAGATTGTATCAAGCTCTTCCCATTTTGTTTTATTTAAATTCTCAAGTTTTTTCCCGGTAATAACCTTTTTCAGGTCGATTTAAACTAGAATTGCCATCATCCAAACATGCCACATATTGAAATTTGTGACACCATAGAACTTCTCAATTTCAAACTTTGTTGTTGCCATCTCGGAAAGGATTGGTCTACGAACATTGAACTATCTCTGATACCACTTGTTGGGGATTAACCCGATTAAGCAACAAACAAGTAAAAAAAAAAAGCGGAAGAAATTGAACACAAAAATTTAACGTGGAAAAACCCCTCCAAAGATGATAAAAAAACAACGGGCAAAGATAATTCTAATATAATGACAAAAGAACAAAGAGTACAAAATATGGAGATAAAAACTAAACCCCGAAAATAAAGAACCCTCAAAATATAAACACAAAATTCTCTAAAAGTGTTATGAGTTCTAATCTCTAATGGGTGTATTTTCTAATGTTGTAAAAGAGCCTATTTATAGGCTAAATTTATAGGTCAAATAATAATAAAACAATCTAGACTAATTAGAGTTTGATTGAAACAAATAAATAGAGTTTAACTAGAAGATTATTTCTCAAATTTGACTGAAATAGTAGTCATATTCAACAATATAATTTTATATTATATAAATTTCATAGCATCTAAAAATAAAATATAAATATATTACAAAAGTATAAAATTGGTCAGGCTCCAACATTGAATGTTGAAGCTCAAGTTCGACTCATATTTTAAACAGGTTAACTTTTTTTGTCTAAGCTCATTTTTCAAGCCTCATATTTGTGTCCGAACTCTCTCATATTTTAGGCAAGCCTTCAAGTTTAGATAAGTAGTCTGTCCCATGAAAAGATCTATTCATATCTCTAAGTAATTGTTAAACCTGTACAAATAGGTATTTATTTGAATAATCTCTACTTTTGATAATTAACCAATAGATATAATTTATAGGCTTACGAGTTAAAAATGTCCTAAACTTAAATTTAAAAAAAAATTAATACTGCCCCTTTGCATAAAGTACACCCAATTAAGCTCTCAGAAGTTAAAAAAAAATGCAGCGATTAAACCCTTTAGCTAATGATTCTCGACTATTATGTTGTTTATGGTCTTTAATGGCCGTTAAGTCAACCATTGTGATTTTGACATGACAATCCACGTCAATAAAAAGTAAAAAGTGTATAAAATTTAAAACTATTAAAACTTTTTTAAAAAAACAAGTCTAGAATGAATTAGACAACTAGACATTTACATCCGTTTGGATTTAGACATTCATTTATCTAACATTTTTAAATATTTTTAAAATTTTAAAAATAAAATTGTTTAAAATTATATATATAAAGAGAGAAATGGTGGTTTTACTTTTCTTGTTATATCACAATAGGCAAATCACTTTTATTATTATTATTTTTCTAATTTGTTAATTTTGATATTGGTGTTTGATATACTTTTAGGATCATTAACTCGATCAATTGTTAATCTTAAAATAGGATGTAAAATGTAATATTAGAAAACACTTTTACTATTATGATTAAACATGTGTATAAAATAAAATAAAAAAGGAAACCTATAATTGTAAATTTATTTAGCATAAATGATAAAGCAAGTTTTAAACATGTCACACAATTTATTTATGTGCTGTAAATATATACATCAAATACCAATGTCACAATTAGTAAATTAGCAAAATTAAAAATTAAAAATATTTACTTATTGTAAGATAGTAAGAAGCAACAACCATCGATTGACGCTTTTTTTTGTTATAATTTTTATTTTATTTACGTGGATCATTAGTCAACATCACTATAATCGATTTAACTATTATTAATGGTCAATAATGAAAATTATTAACAAAATGATTTGATCCATAAGTTAATATATTTTAAATGTTTGAAAAAGGGAAGTTGAATTGATTTTTAACTCTTTAAACTTAATTTTTTTTAAGCTAAAAGAATTTCATAAATCAAGAAAAATAGAAGAGAATAAGGTAGCAATAAAATTAAAAGGAGAAACCAAATACGTAAGCCTAATTTTTATAAGTAAGACGTAACCCATTGCATATTACCCTTTATATATATTTTTGAACTGAAATATTTTGAAAATTGTTGGTGTAAATTATTTTATATCATTTAATTGAATCACAGAGCATCTAGAATTACCTTATTCATATGTAATATGTAACAAAGAGGAATTAATAATTGTAAAAATTAAAATGTCCATTTGAGAATCATTGCATGGTGGGCATATGTTGGTACCTATCCACGTACCCTACATATAAAAATAATATTAGCTTGGAAATTTGGTGCTTAAGTGGAAAAGGGAACATAAGAGAACATGATTAACAAGCATTCATGAATGAGGTACAGACCAAAGACTAGAAAAAGATCACATGTCTCTTTGTCGGCAGCTTTTTGTTTCCATCTTGTTTTCTAAAACCAAATTTTAACCAGTCTCTTGCTTTGTCTCTTTTGCTTCATCTTTCTATATTTTAGTTCAGTGTATTTATTTTCTTACATGATTCTCCTTTATAATACTATGATTACTATTTTTGTTATTATATACAACATTTACTGCAATACTTTTTTTTACAGCTTTCGGATCAATTTCACGTCATTTAAGTAGATGATACAAATTTTATTTCACAATATTAAAGGATAAATTTCATGTGATATATATATTGATTTGATATAATTATACAAAAAATTTAATTTTAATTTAATTATATATGTTGTATACATTTAAAATAAATACATATTTATTTTTATAATAAAATCAGTCTAATTTCGCTAACTAGATGGGCTCTCATATAAAATCTTACTAAAATCACTTGATCAACCATCCAAAATGCAAATTAAAAAATTTGGAGTATTGATTTTATATGTTTTCTTTGCATCAATGATTGATTACATAGTTATGTTTCATAGTTAAAAGAATGGATTAAAGGCATAATTACCTTGCTTGAGTGTTTTGATGTATTTTTTTATAAAAAAATATAAACAGAGATGTTTTACACTGTTCAAATGTAATTCTAATTGCAACTCAACTTGCATTTAGCACATCACGTAACTTGTCATATTTAGTTAGCATTTTTTAATTGAAAAGCTCTAGACATTTTCAATGCATACATTTGGAGGATTTTTAATAGCAAATTATTAAGACTCGAAGAAAATTAAGTTAAGTAAGGATTCTATGAAGACTTTCAATATGAGTAAGTTTACTTATTTCAAAAGATTTGTTTTCCTAATAAGATTAATCGTAAAAGATCTTTGTTCTTTGTTTCCAAATAGAAGACATGCTTGAGCTGAATGAAAGGAAGTTAAAGTTCACGTTAACGGAAGAGTTGCAAGCCAATACATGTCTATTTGAAGAAAGCTTGTTTATTATTCAAGTATGAGATTAAGAGCACTTATTTTATTCATTGTGAGGAACTTATTTTAGTGCAAAATTGTTGTAAACAAATTGTTCTTATTGTTCAATTTGTTGCTAAGCTTTCAAGGGAAAAGTTTTAGTGGAGAGAGTGATGTAGTTAATGTGGTGAGTTAAACTTAAATCATGTCTTTTACTAAAGATTGATAATGGATTACTTTTTGGGTAAGGCTCTGCAGATATAAAAAAATTTTGAAATGTGTAACCAAGTTTTGTGTATCTCATTTTTACTTTGTTAGTTAATCAGTCCAATTACATTTGAACGTGGAACTAAAACTCTCAATAATTAATTGGCACCACTAAAGGCTGATTAACATTTCACTTATATTATTTATTATTATGAATTAAATTAGCAATAATATTGCTTCCAATACAGTAAAAATATAAGTCCCATCATATAATCCAAGAGCATAAAGAAATTAAAAGCCGAACGTAATCAATCTGGCTTTTGACAGACAGAAGCCAACAAAAAAGAGGGTATATTAATTTAGGTTAACAGCTAAGCCAAAAACACTTAACTTTGTCCCTCAACAACTAATCATGCTTTTGTCCTAATGGTCTCCTAATTATGGTACCTCCATATGTTTTAATATCAATTAATCCTTCTTGTCTAAGTTTTGGTTAACTTTTGATCTGGCTCTATGGCTTGTTCCTCAAGGACAGGAGCATATGCTTCAACAATGAAATCAATGTTGTTTTTTCTCAAACGTTAAAGCGTCTTTGGCCTCGGATTCTTGTTTTCTCAATGTTTTTACCAACCCTAACCTTTGGTACAGAATCTGCTTTTTCATCTTTACCATTAATTTCGATAACAGTTGGGGTTTTTGAAATTGTTTGTAAATTGTAATATATATATATATATATATATATATATATAAAAGGTTATGAACATCTTTCATAACTAAACAAATAACCTTTTACAAGTTAATAAATAAATATTTCTTTAATTTGTAATATCACTTAGTTTTGTGTTAGTAATTCTTGTACTACATCAAATTTAATCCATATTTAAAATAATAAAAATCTAAAGTCAAACTTTTAAAATCACTTTCATTTGTCCTACAAAAGTGATGAAACCATTAAATCTAACTCTTTTTTTTAAAAAATTAATCCATAAATTATTACCTAAACTATACCATTTTTCTAGTGGTAAAGTTAAGAAATTTGGATTGGAGAGTCTATTTTTTAAAAATGCATAATATCTTTTCTTGTTTTTCGTCAACTTCACTAATAGACTTTCTTTTAAATATATTTTTTTCATTTCTGCTAAACATTGAGAAAAATAAATCTAAATCTTAAACACATAAAGGTGTTCACAAAGCCAACATAGAACTCATAATTTTCTTTCACAAAATAAAAGTAACTTAAGTGTTTTTAGTGTCCTGAGAATACAATATATCAATTTTTAAACATAAGATTCACTATAATCATATTAGTAGCAACAATTTCTAATAAAATGATAAATTTTAATCCATATTTAAGAAATTGAAGATTATAAATACAACCAATCCTAATTTCTTCAAAGATTTGAATGAATCAACATCTACAAATAATTACCCAATCAAGATGTTAGGAATCTCAAACAAAATCAATATCCCAAAATCATTCAATAAATAAAAACTAAATTTTGCATAAAATTTAATATATCACTAGAAAAACTACAATCTTAATTTTCTAATGATTAATAAATAAAGGTTGAAAAGAAAAGAGTTGTTACTAAATTAGAGAGACTCACTTGAAATTATTGAAAGGTTGAACACTTATCTTATAAAAAGTCTAGAAAGAGAGATTGAAAGAAAAGTGACTGAGTGTTGGAAGAAAAAAAAGAATTAGAAATGTTTAGATTTTAATGAGTGGAGAGAAAATCATTTAATTTTGTATAAAGTCTTTTGTTTTATAAAATAATTATTTTAAAATTTTTGGCAAGCCTTTTCATTTTTGCTTTTGGTGATCAATTTTTTTTTTTATAAAATCATGTTCAAATATATTGAATATTATTTTGTGACCTCAATGCACGAATTATATAATTTTAAACAAAATTATAAGTAATATTTTTTATTATTTCTTTGTGGGGTCAATTAACCCGACAATACTCTACGTGGCTAGGCCATTGCATTCTCTAAGTTTGGCCTTAAAACTTTTTATTGTTACGGGTAGGATTTAAACCATTCTTTCATCACTCATTTTACATCAAAATCAACCAATTTTCTTTATTTTTAATTTTTTTATGGCTTTTTTTATATATATTTTTGGTCGAGTCAGACAAATCGACCAAATTAAAAATTAGTAGTCTGACCGGCTCTTAAGTTCTAACATGATATTTGTAAGTAAATTCAAGCAGTGTCAACTGCTTCAGGCACTGGAGATGAATAAAGCAGGAAAACACTGAGCACTCGACATGTTTACATAGTTCAGTTTCTCTATGTTTACAAGGCCTTACCCAAAGGGATAATCAACTATATTAACAACTTATATAATAAGTTAGTTAAACGTTAAAAATTACATAGTGTAACTTAATATTAATTGAACGTTAGGTAATATGTGAGTCAATATTTGTTTATATATTTTGTTTTTCATGTGAAAATCACAGAGAACAAATATACAAAAGATAATAATTTGAACATTGAAATTTTATTATCCAATATGTTCGAAAAATTACAAACATTAACGACAAAATAACTAAGCACCAGATTCTAACAAACAAAACGCTAGTAAGCTTCTTGGTTCTTTATCCAATGAATGCTACAGTACGTGTATGTGCATATATACACTCAATTTACTTGGGTGAAAAATCAACCCGATAAATAACACTAAATTTATCTACAGTATGAATTGTGTTAGCAGAAAATGAAAGGATTTTTTTACACCGGAGCAAGAATAGTGTTAGCCAATTGATCTCTCGAACGCGATCGTTAGTAACAGATAGGCCATGGAAAGAATGGCCTGGAAATGTGCTCTGCAAGGCAACAAAAATTGCATGCATTATAGCACTAGATTGAGCAGGGAAGTTCATTTCCAAGAAAAATAATTCCTAGTATGCTCTACCGCCATGACCGAGTTTGAGTGACCCTACCATGAGGCCAAACCCATAATGGCAGACAAATAATGCAATCATTCAAACTGACCAACAAACGGTAATGGTCAAGTTCCCCACCATTTTTTATGAACTGCAACCACCAACTCTGTATTTCTACTTCTATTTGTGTGAACAAAAGGAAGATGATGGTTTGCGAGGACCCACAGACCACAGTCACCTCACCTCTATTATAGATGATAAGATCTCAAATATCTTCTCTTAACTCGACTTGTGTAATCCTTTTCGGGGCAGGCAGACAAATATTTCGAGTAACAAATCAACCAAACATAAAATCATCTTGGATATTCAGATAAACCAACCTTAGTCACTCATTCCCAAAAAGATCTTATTGCAACCATAGAACAATAGCCACTTGGTGTGAACAAATTCAATTGCAGACCACCAACAGATAAACCTCTGGTTCTTTACAGTCAATTTGAACTGTGCATGCCTATCAAGCATGCAGTCGTGAGCAAGCCATGACAACTTGATGCTTTCAGATCTCGAGATAACTTGTCAAACCTATCCAAGCTTAACAAAGTTTATCAGCCCCAATGTGGGCAACATTTCTTTCTGATGCCTATACTGAGCCACTAGTATTTTCACACTGGTACTGGTAAGCCATAATTGAGGAATGATCTAATTCTTCCATCCATACCTGCTGTTACTATAACAAGACCCCATGCATGAGATTCAAATGTACCCTGGCAAGAAGTTTTTAGAAACTTGTATTTGGATTTATGCATGGAAGATGACACAGTTAAAGGGCTGGATGGAGGAAGTCTTTCCTCTGGCCAAGTCGCAGATTCTTTGGGAAAAGACTCCAAAAAGTATTCATGGCTCAAAGAGAAATGTGAAGGTGAGGACAATGGAAGGTTATCAGATAAATTCTCATTCAGTACTTCAAATTGCCTTCCATTTTCAGCATTACCACATTTCATACCACACCATGGGATTGCAATGGATGCATTAGCAAAGAAACGCTCAAAAGATCTTATATCTTTAGCATTTGAGTGAGTACATTCATCCTGATCAACACAATTCCATATATATACATTTGCATCCTCACAGGCTGAAACAATATGCTTCCCATCAGGAGTTAATGATGTGAACGCCTGGTTTACATTGTTACATGCTCCTGCAGGGTGGGAAAGAGAGCATAAATTAGTAGCAGAATAATAAGAGTGAGGAACAAGAACGGTTTCTAGATTCAAAGTTTAATAAATGTAAGAAACTGATGTGTACAGTTCCAGGTTTAATGAGTTGGAATAAACCATTATTATATGATTAAAACTTTGGCGAACGAGAGGACCATACCCTTGTACTTGCAGATCACATTGAGTCCTTGAAGAATTCTGACTTGAGAATCAGCACAAGTAACCATTACTTTACTTGAATCTTGTGGCAAAAACTGCAAAGCATAATATATAATAAGCAAAAACTGCACATCTCAGCCATTAAGACAAACCTATAGGGACCAAAAGCAAGGATAAGGGTAACTACCTGCAAGCCAGTTATCCTTTTGCAAGGTGATCTCTTTTTCCCATTTAAGTATATATGCGCATCTAGTTGCAAATGACTATCTGAATAAAGCAACAAAAAAGGATTTTGAGAATCCACCCAAGTAAAAATGCAGCTTCATAATAGACATGTTTCTAAAACCTATGCCAACCATGAAAAATCTTTCCTACAACATTTTTCAAGAAACAAAATAAAAGTGCTCCTCTTATAACAGTAATCTTCAATTATCTTATCAATTGTGTATATCATTTATAATTCTGATAAATAGCAATAGGCCATTCACATGAATATATATGAATTCCTTTCTGTGTGAGCATACCTGTTGCATTGTAGAACCGGCAGCTACCTGTCATTGAGCCAACAACTCCTCCCTACGTAAATGGACAAAAGAATTTTTAACAGATTTAGAACTTCTCGGCTGTGTGATGTAGCCCCCTAGAAGATAAAGGAGCAAGAAAATCACCAAACCTGTCCATCTGGACGATAACACACTGCAGTAACTATATCTCTTACATCACTCCAATCAACAACCTGACAGCTAGAGATTGCCCAAATACGCACTTTTCCATCTATTGAACCGCTAATGAAGTAACTATCATCGACAGGGTTAAACTGAACACATGTTACTGCATCATATAATGAGAAGTTATCAGGAGCTAGAACAAAATCATGCCCAAAAATACAACAAAGCATACTAATAATTCAATTAGATAATTACATGTTAAACAATGCACGCACATAGACACAGAGAGAATCAGCCAGAAGCGCACCATAATTACTATGAGAAAACACTCTTAGGCAATGGTCACACCCAACTTGCCACATTCGAACAGTTTTATCAACAGAGGAAGACAGCAGAAACTGCAACATGAACACAAGAGTGAGACATATTCATAGAGAATGCTAGTTAGATGAAAGTTATTTGGTGATTATTATGAAAAACATGTATATATATGTTGACTCACATTTTTCTTTGACCATGAGAGATCCAGGATATCACCATCATGCCCGTGGAACTCGTGTAATGGTTTCTCCAATATCCGGAAAACTTTGGGAGGGAAGATAACACATGCTGAATCAGAAGTTTTTCTCAGGCTCCTTAAATTACCTGCTTTTTCCTTATCTACAAAGCGGGGTTTCAATTCAGAATGGTGATTCACTGTGAAGTATATGCAGGAAGGATCTATTTCAGGAATGTCAAGATCATTGCATCTCTGATCTTCAACCACTTGCCACACTCTGACAACACCATCTTCACCAGCACTTGCTAGGTACTGCCCATCAGGACTGAACTTCATAGTCAAAATTGGACCTTCATGGGCCTGGATTTCTTGTCCCTTATAGAGTGCAGAAAGTTCCTTTGTTTTCTTTCTGGTTTGGTGGACCTTCACTCTCTGAACCTTAGTCCTCAAAATCAAATTGTCTACATCGGGTCTCAACCTATCATCTTCAACTTGTGTATCCACCATACAAGATATTGAACGCAATCTACTCAACCACCTGTTCTTAACTCTCTTTGCTATTCTCTCTAATTTATTTTGCTTCTCCCTCAATTGCAGAAATGAGGGTGATGCCACGAGAGGGCTCTTCAATTTCTTGTCTGCAACCAATTGTAATTCATTCATTTCAAAACCTTCACGCGCCTTTTCGTCGACATTACATGAAGCACCCCCACCCTTATTTCCTTCTCTGTACGCAAAATCATCTCGCGATCCCAACTCCTCATATGATTCAAAATTCTCATTAGACCAACAAGACATGAAAGACCGACTAGAAGAGAACTCCTCTTCAAAGCCAGATGTTCTCAAAACAGCTTCACTGGTTTCCATAACCCTAACAAATTCTCCTTCCAAACAAGGTCTATCTACTGAATTCTCTCGAGAAACTCCATCTAAACTTAATCCCATCGAATCCAAGAATTTACGACGCCGTTCCTCAACACTCCGTGGGCTACGAATCCATACATCATATTGGAAGCTACTCTCCGACCAATTATGAAAACTGGAATCTGAGTGATGTATCTCTATGTCATTACAGTTTGAACCAGGCATTGTTGCAATGTGCTCATGTGCATCAAAAAAGGAACATTCTTCACCTTCTTTTAAGCTATCCATTATTCTTTGAGTTCAACCCATGAAACTCTCTCCTCAAACACTTTTTTCAGGCCCTAGGCAACGTGGCAGATTCTAGATTCCATCTGCACAAGCTACCCCAGAAGAAAAAAAAAACAAGAAACACAAAACACAAGATCAGTTCACAGAAACAAAGACTAAATAAATAAAACAAAGAAATGCCCAAGAGATCCAACATGGATCCCAATCCGAACCCATTGAACCTGGTCCTCTCTAATGCATCCCCAAAAAAAATCACATCTTTAATATAGATATGAGAGTTTTTTAGCGAAAAAAAAAAAACCCAAAATTTTGCAACAAATCAAGGGGGCAAACTAGTTTTCAGCAAACAAAGATCACACCCACACTGACACAAAATTGAAGATCTTATGATTACACTTGAAGAAATGTAATAAACTAAAGGAGAAAAAAACAAGACAGTAAGAAATTATCATTATCCAGTGAACCAGTGGTGGATTAAGCAAAGCAAATATATTGGTCTATAATAATGAAGGAATACAGAATTGACTTACATGGGGATGGAGCTGGTTTTCTATGAGATTTCTTTGAAACTAACGGTGACATAGATCGAAGCATCCATTAAAAACGTTTTTGGAGCATTTTGAACTCTCTCTCTCTCTCCCGGGAAGCAAAGTGAATAGCGGACAAAAATTGAATATAAACTAGTACGAAACAATATTATTATGATGGTGCTTTTGTTGTTTCATATTTATATAGAATTTTAAATAAAAAACTAAAAACCATGTATTGAAGAATCAAACATATACAAGTTATTTATCACTCCTTATTTTTTAAAAGAAAATTACTTAAATGTTTCACTTTCACCTTATAGTTAGATGTAAAGAAGGTAAAAGGAAACATCATTTATTTCACATCTCATTGTAGAACCATCTTAATAAACTGATAAATAAACAACGAAAGAAAACCAATTAGAGTAGATTGTGCTCAGCATTAATAAATTCCTCATTCCTTTGATTAATAAATCTTACGTATTAATTAAATCACAGTGGAATTAAAATTACATATTAATTAAATGATAGTGAAAGAAAATAACCCATTCATTTTCATTTGGAAATTTAAAATAAAATTTGCATTTTAGGCACTTTTATTTTGATTATCAACAGTTAATTCATATTTATTTTAGTTACCTAAAATTAGTAAATTTTCATTTTGATTACTCATTTTAAATTTCTTTTATTTTTTCTTTTGTAGATCTACTTTTAGTTCTTCCTAATAAATCAGAAAACTTTTTTACAAGAAATTGTTTAGGTTTTTATAGGAAAAATTTGATTTTTACTTGGAAAATTTATTGTATCTTTTAATTATCTTTATTTTGTTCTCTTTTTAGAATTTATTTTATTTTTTCAGTAAAAGGAAAACCTAAAGTTTTACCAAGAAAACCATTTTATCTTTTAAATTTCTTTTATTTCTATTTTTAAAAATTAATGGGAAAACTTGGGTTTTGGGAATTATATAAAATCTTAAGAAAAACTTGAGTTCTTAGAAGCAAAAACTGAATAATTCAAAATGTAAATTTTTATTTTATACCCAAAATAAAACTTATAAAAGTTGGGTAAGTACGTACCCGAGACAGATATAAATTTATCATTAAAAATGTGAAGAACATGATAAAAAAAAAAAAAAAGAAAAGAAAAAAGAATGGTGCACAAATTCTATTGTTAAAATTCAAATATATCATTTTAAATAGAGTAATTAATTTAAAAGTTAAAATATGAAGAAATTTGAGATTTAGTCTCTTAAATATGAAATTACAAAATGAGGCCTCCTATATTATTTACTGACCGGAATACCTCTCTGTCAGCTCACAGATTACTCTGCTTGTATCGTTTTCATCTTCCAAATCTAAAACCCGAATGTCCCATAACTCGGTTTCATTTCAATAATTGATATTTAAAATAAAAAAAACTGTAGTGCTTCCATCAGATCAAATCGAAAACCATAAAAAATCCAAACCAACAATATTTATTCCTAAAATAGAGAATTTAAACCCAAACTTTAAAGATTAAAAAAAAAAAGAGGCAAATAAGTTATGGATTTCTTACTCTTGGAAGTTGGTTGATGATAGTTTCGCGTGGCAGCCATTGTTGATGAACACATCTCCAAACGTCATTGATCAGAGCAGGGAGCAATATTTGTGTGGGATTGGCATGGGTGTTGGAGAGAGAGGATTTATTACTCTTCTTTCTTCCGGTTTATGTTTAGATTTGTAGTTCATTTATATTTGTTGAAAAGAAAAAGATAGGGAGGCATGTCAGAATCTAAAACCCCATGGCCTTCTTTTTATGCAATACTGTATATAGATTTAAATAAAAACAATTAAAATTAATAGAATAATATTATGGGAACCGTAAGGGTAAAACAGGAAACAGGATTTTTCTTTCATATTAGACCCACGGTGTGTTTGTGATTTTGTGTTCCTGTATTGTTAATATTCGTTAATCATTATTTATTATTATTAATAAATTAATTTTACAAAATTGTTTTAATTTGTCTTATTAACTACTGAATACAACCAATGTTTTCTGCTATTATATTTTTAAAATATTTTCTAAATAGGGAAACAGTTATTAAACTCTATATACATTTTAATTTAATAATTAAACTATTCAAATTCCTTTTTTCAATCACGGATCACATTATTGTTTATTTCTCGAATAAATTATATGAACAATTACTCAATTATATAAATATTTTTGTTTTCATCATTCAATTTCTTTTTCTTATTTAGTCACTAAAGTTTTTCAAATTAGATTATTTAGTCATTGTATGCGATTTTTTGGCATAATAGCAAATTTTTCCCTTTAGTATTTATATATTTTTTAATTTAATCCTAATTCTAAAAAAATCAATTTAATTTAAATTTTCAATATTTTTTAAAAGGCTCAATTGATTGCTAACTTTCTCTGATGACCTATGCAGTTTTTAATTAAGACTTACTTTATTTTTAATTTTTGGGTAAATTCATCTAAGGTCACTAAACAATTACTAATTTTATATTTTGATCACTCAACTTTAAAAGTTACAAAATAATCACTAAATTATTCAAAAGTTTTTATATAATTCACTGGACTATTAAAATTATTGTTGTACGGCCTTCACTGTTCACACTAGCTACTCCAATCGAAAGCTCTCATTCTCTTTCTCTTCAACAGCTTTTTATTTCATGAAATAATTTTGATCATCATGAATATGCAAACCAAAATCCAAATAGATTTCTTCTCCGATCTGTGACACTGACCATCAGATCAACTTGAATCTAACGTATGTTCTTCTACTCGTTAATTGGTGTTAATTTATTATACAGATCATCGAATTATTGCTTGGAGCTTGCTAGTCATACTTTAAGAAAAACTTAATAGATCAGTAAGTTAAATAAAAACTTTCAAATAATTCATTGACTATTTTATAACTTTTTGAAGTTGAATAACTAAAACGTAAATTTATTAATAGTTTACCCTTAATTATTTTATAAGAGTTTTTTTCAAACATTTAAGCCCAAAAGATATTTAACTAATAATTAAATTCCTTTTCTATTTTGTAGTACTCTATTATTATTATTAAATTGAGTTACGATCAATTTTAGTCAGCATTATTTTTCAGGAGAACATGTATACAATCATAAAATTAATTAAATTTCTTTAAATTGATTGGCAATAATTATTAGAATTTTGCAAATTATTTTTTATAAATTTAATAAATATGTTGGGATAATGTAGAGATATAATTAATGATTTTTAATCTTATAATCTATAAAAATATATATAGTTGAGTGTGCAAAATATTAAAGAAACAGTGAAATAAATGTTTAAAATTATGAAAATAAATATTTTAAGAATGTAATAATGTGAATAATACATTAATTTTTAATACAAATTTGAATCATTTATGAATTATTTTAAAAAAATGTTTAATTTTAGTTGAATTTGTAAATATTGTTTAAATTTAAAACCTAAGACTGAAACTATAAATAAAATGAAATATTTTCTAATTAATGAAATAATGGAAAAACATCATGGAATATTTAAGTAATTTAAGAAAGAGGAATCTTTTAATTAAACTCTAAAATGTGGAGGGGCTTGTTTTGGAAATCCCCACTTATGGTATAAATGCCAAGATTATTTAATTCTAACCATTTTAAAATGTCAATTTGAGAAAAATCTAAAAGAAAATTATTATCATAATTCAAATTAAATATAAAATTATATTGTATTATAATTGTGACACTTGCAACAAATTTAACTAACCTAAAAGTGATTGTTACCTCATTTCCATAAAACCTTGTTATAGATTATAAATTAGGTTTTTACTCCTGCAATACATTGTTTTTTAATTCAAATATATTATATTTATTTTAAATTTTGCTTAAAATTTTAAATATATAATATCAATATTTAAATATAAATATACTAAATTTATTTTTAAACTTTTGGTACAAAATCTGAATATTTTATATTTTTTTCAAAATTTAAATATATAATTAAAATTTGAAAAGATTCTTAAAATTGTGTAAGTTAAATTTTTATAACTAAAATTTGAATATACCAATTTTCAAATATTTAAACTAAATCTAATTTTTTTCAATATCTTTTAAATAATTTAATTATTTTTTAATATTCAAATTCAAACATTGAATAATCGAAAATTTAAAAATCAGTATTTCACAAATAATTTAATTATTTATTTTAATATTAAAATTTATAAATTTAAATTAAATCTATATGTTTTCAAAATATGTATATTAAAAATAGAAATTTTAAATACCTTTAACAAAACAATTTTAGAAATTTATTTTAAATTTAATTTTAACAATCTGTTTTAAAACTTTTAATGTCAGAATAATAATGTTTTTGACACCTTTTAAATAGTTAATAAATGTTTAAATATTTTTTGCATAAAGGGTATTAATTTTTTATTCAAATTTTCTTAAAATCTAAATAAATATTTGCATCTAATTTTGTAAAAAATAATTTTAAATTTTTCAAAAGTTCAATTTCTAGAATGGATATGTTTATAAAACATTTGAAATTATTTATCATAATTCTTTTAACTTTGCTAACTATTTATTTTCAAATATTTAATTTTAAAAAAAAAATTGAAGTAAACATGACTGGATTCAAATAAAAATGAAATCAAACACCAAAACCATTGGGCTTTTGTCCAAGAAAACAAAACAGACTAAACCGAAAAAACAAAAAAACAAAGCAAACCTACAGAATCAATCCAAAACAGGCCCAAAGAAAAACAAAACAGAAAACTAAAAACCAATTCAAAATTCAAAAGTCACCCAGTCAAACCGTAGAAACAGCTGGACTCCATTATCATAACTGCCAGTCCCATCCCGCCGTCCAGCATTAGTGGTAGCATTTTTCAAGGTAAAAGTAATAGACTTCTGCTACCTAATCTCTGGCCCTTCCTTTTCCTTCACCGACTCATTCTTTCCTTGCAAAGGCTCACACAAATTTCCTCTGAAAAAACTCCCAACACCATGAACGGACAGAATGATTCCTTCTAGCTCCCTCCTCTCCCACAACCCCTTCCTACCTCTCCAACGATTAATCTGGCTCCCTTATACTGTCATCCTTTGCATGTGTTCCAGCATAGATTGGCACTCCCCTATCCAGGTAAATTTCCTCTCTGCTCTTCAAGGTCTCTCTTGCTATCATGTGTACGAGATTATTACCAGATCTGGAAATGAAATCAAACCGAATCGTTTTAAAAGCTGATTTCTTTTTGTGAATATCAAACATATAAGAACTGATCTGAGATCTGTCAAACGAATCATTTCTGCACTTTTTAATAACAGTTAATGAATCTCCCTCAATGATAACATCCTCTTTTTGTATGTCAATACCTAACTGGACCACTTCTCGACAAGTCAAAGCTTCAACCGCAAACGCAGAGGTCACTTTTTCGTGTACTCTGGACTTTGAAACAAGAACACATCCTTCATTATCCCTGACCACTACTCCGGATGCAGAGATATGCTCCTTTATGTCAAAAGCACCGTTGAAGTTAATTTTCACAGTCGGAAAAGGTGGGTTTTTCCATCTGTTTACAGTTTTTGTATATTTGATTGCTTTGGTTTTTATGCCATCAAGTTCTGTGACATAAGTTCTCACAAAAATTGCTAAATCCTTACCTATTTTACTCCTCTTTTCATGGACCCGATTGTTTCTATCCCCCCAAATGGCCCAAAGAGCTACACAGAAGAGACGGCGTAAATCAACAGACAGAAGAACAAAATGCGAGGTGATCCATTGCTTAAAATCTGCATTGGGGTCTTGAGACAATTTTAATTCAGCTAAATGTGACCACATATCAACTGATATTTGACAATCTCTGAACAGATGTCTTAACGACTCAGATCCCAATCCATATCGAGGGCAAGAACTGTCTGATGCTAGCTTTTTGAGGGAGAGATTTACACTCGTGGGGATGTAGTTCTAGGAAACTTTCCACATGTAAACTTTAATCTTAGTAGGCAGATCAATACACCATAGTTTCTGGTAAAAGTCCAAATAGCTAGCTTGTAACGCATAAGCGTTAGGATCAAGGCTCTGTAATAGTTTATAGGTGCTTTTGACTGAGAAAACCCCCGTAGGGACACACTTCCAGACCAAAAAGTCATCATGTAGATGCTGTGCAAGAGGGATTTGAAGGATCTTATCCGCCTCCTCAGCTCCGAAGGTAGATTCTATCTCAGCTCCGAAGGTAGATTCTATCTCCTCCTTATTCCACTCTCTTGTTTGGCAACTGATAAGTACTTCAACTTTATTATCACTTGTGCCTATATAAGAAGATAAAAATATGTAATTGACAAGATCTGAAACCCACACATCATTAACAATAGAGATACTAGTACCCGTTCCAACTTTCCAAATCAGCCCTTTTTCCAAAATACCTCTTGCTGCCCAGATACTACGCCAAGCATAAGAACTTCTATTCCTCAAATGTGAATTAAGAAAAATCATTTTTTGGAAAATATTTTGCCTTAAACACCTTCGCAACTAATGAATTTGGATTTTCTAAAAAGCGCCAGCTCTATTTTGCCAACATAGCTTTATTAAATTGAGCTATATCCCGAAAACCCAATCCTCCCTCATATTTCGGTCTACACAAATGACTCTATTGACACCAGTGAATGCCCTTCCTGTCTTTACCCTTCTGCCACCAAAATTTAACAAAATGCTTTCCATCTTTCTACATAAAGATTTTGGTAAGAGAAAACATGACATAGCAAAAATAGGAATAGCCTGAAGAACTGCTTTGATGAAAATCTCTTTTCCCCCTTGCGATAATAGCCTGTTACTCCACCCCTCAATGCGCATCGAAAGTCTATCCAGAAGATTTTGAAACGATTCTTTTTTCCTTCTACCAATCATATTCGGAAGACCCAAATACTTCTCTGGATTAGTAGCGATTCTAACTCCCAACAGACGAGACACAATCACCTTATCTTCTTCAGTAGTATTAGGACTAAAAAAGATTGTTGACTTTGAAAAATTCACACACTGTCCTGAACAAATTTCATATTCCCGTAAGATGTCCTTCAAATTTTTTGCACCTTTCTGAGAAGCCTCCCCAAAATTGATACAGTCTTCTGCAAAAAGCAAATGTGATATTGCTGGCCCCTGCCTACTTGCTTTAGTACCTTTGATTAAGCCTCTTTTCATAGCTGTTCTCATAAGAGAGGAGAGCCCCTCACTACACATTAAAAAGAGAAATGGCTTAACAGATCCCCCTGTCTGAGTTCTCGAGATGGCTAAAACAAATTCCCCCTCCTTCCATTAATGTTGACACTATAACTCACTGATGTAATACACCGGCTCAAGAGTTCCGTCCACTCACCAGCAAAACCCATTTTTGTCATGACAGCCTCTACAAACCCCCATTCCACCCTGTCATATGCCTTACTCATATCCAGCTTAACTGCCATAACTCATTTTTTCCCTGAACGTTTGTGCTTAATCGAATGAAAAATCTCATATGCTAAAAGCACATTGTCTGTGATAAGACGACCAGGTACAAACGCACTCTGAACTTGGTCAATACATTTATCGATGATCTTCTATAAACGATTGGCAATAGTCTTAGCCACCACCTTGTAAATAACTGAGCACAAACTAATTGGTCTGAAATTGATTAATTGTGTAGGCTTAGGGACCTTCGGAATAAGAACAATATCTGTATTATTGAAACCTCCAAACTTCTACTTGTTGTTCAAAATACCCAAACAGAACTCAGTAACATCTCGACCCACCACATGCCAATACTTTTGGTAGAACAGAGCTGGAAAACCATCTGCACCTGGAGCCTTAGTGGGACCCATTCCTTCCAATGCATACAGTATCTCTTCTGCACTATAGGGAGCTAAAAGGAACTCATTATCCTCCTGCGTTATCATTCTTTCAATACCGTCTAAAACCTTACAGGAATTTTCTACCCCTTTAGACTTAAAGAGATCTTGAAAAAATAATGATGCCGCATTCAAAATTTCAGATCCCTCCTCAATTTCCAGACCTTCCTCTGTAACCAGCTTGGAAATTGTGTTTGATTGCCTTCGATATAAAGCGCATCTGTGAAAGTAAGCTGTGTTTTTATCCCCGAACTTCAACCAATTTTATCTTGCGTGTTGTTCCTAATACATCTCATCTTTGTCAATTTCCAAATTCAAATAAATTTTAGTATCAATGAGCCTAGCCAAGGTGTCATCATCCCTCTCCCTTTCAGCGAACTCCTCCAACTCCTCAATTAATTTCTTCTTTAAACTCTCCTTATCCTTCCTATTTTTACTAGACCAGTCTTCCAGACTCTTCTGTAATTTCCTTAACTTTTCCAACAACGTTCCTTCACTAACCTCCCAAGATTCCTGGATGACTTTCTCAAAAGAATCTTCTATTGTCCACCAAGCTTCAAAATGGAATTTTTTGCTCCCAGTAAAGAGTATAGATTTTTCCGTATTCAATAAAAGAGGATAGTGATCTGAAAAGGAGAAAGGAAGATTTTGAAGAGTATTCAACGGAAAAAGCTTAAGCCACTTCTCATTAGCCACCCCCTATCCAGCCTTTCTCTAATATTTATTTCTGGCAAATTTCCCCTTTCCCATGTAAACTCAACTCCAGAAAAACCAATATCAAAAAACTGACAATCCTCTAATGTCTCCCTAAAAGCCTCCATACGTTTAACGTCCCTAGAAATTCCTCCACATTTCTCAAAAGAATAGAAAATATCGTTAAAATCACCTGCAACAAGCCAAGGATAATCGACCTCCTAAGCTAACCTTCTTAGCAGGTTCCAAACTAAATTTTTGTCATTTAAATAGGGAGAACCATAAAAACCAGTGTATCTCCATTCCTCCTCCCTAGTATCCTCCTTAATAAAAACATCAATGTGCCATTTGGAAAAACTTCTCAGATTAACAGTAATTCCTTCCTTCCATGCCATGCAAAGACCTCCCCTAGATCCTTCTGCTTCAACTTCAATATCGTTTGTAAAACCATATCTCTTTCGTATTTTCTCTATTCGTTTCTGGTCTAGTCTTGTCTCTATTAAGAAAACCAAATGGGGATTGTGCTGCTTGACTAAGAAGCACAGCCTTCGAACTGCCCGTGAACTCCCCAATCTACGGACATTCTAACATAGACTTTTCATTGTGGTCGGTCGGCTTGCCTTAAGGCAGCCGCCGATATAAAAGAATCTAATTCTACATAGTCCAACTTGAATCTCAATAATCTCATTCCCAACCATATCTTGAGCAGTATCTACTTTATTCTTTTTAACACATCCTAATCCAAATCCTCCCTCAAAATTTGAGTCTCCCCCATCATCAGCAAATTTTCGCTTTCCCACCAGCTGTTCACTATTACACCTTTCTCCTAGATTTCGTACACCCATCCTTCTCCAACTTTTCTTCTTGTGTCCTTCGTTAACTGTCTCCAACAACCTACTACACGCTCCCTGAATCACCTCTTCATCAACTTCCTTATATACAAGGCCATCCTCCCACTTTAACAGAGATTTTCCATTAATCAAACCCTCTAGGATTGCCAAAGCGTCATCTCTTCTATCACCACCTTCGATCCCCTATTTTGAACACCCTGTATATGAGCTTTGAGATCTAATCTTGAGAATGCTGCAAATTTCATACTTTCTTTACCTACTGCCTTAAATTCTGCTTTCAGCGCAACGGAGAAAGGGGGATCATCTTTAATGTTATTTTTCCCCTCCAAACTTATTTTCTCACAATCCTGAAGACCATGACCCATATGACCACACCCAAAATAGTAAACTAGAAGTTTTTCATATTTAAAAGGAACCCATGCGCTTACACTATTGCCACTAGAAGCAAAGATGCCTCTTCGCAGAGGTTTCTGAACATCAATCACAACTTTAAGTCAACAAAAAACATCAAAAATTTCATATCTAATCACCCCCCAAAAGTACTACCAATTGCATGCAAAAGATCTTTTTTGCCAAAATCCGGTAAATAAGGGCCAATCTTAATCTAATATGGTGATGAAGTAAGACAAATTAAATCTCTATCCATTGAACGAACTAACCTATCAAACAGAACGAGAGATTTACGGAATAACCAGGGCTGACCTTCCATAACTTGTTCCAAATCATCTTCCAATTCGAAAACTACAGAGAATAAATTCTAACCTTCAAATCTGATTTTAAACTTTTTCCTTGTTTTCCAGATACTCCTCATTTGTGCCTTAAAGCTTTCAAAATTAAACTGCTTTTTCGTCCACACCGAACAGATCAATGTAGGTTTATCAGTTGGAATAACCATGGATCTCCTAATGGACAGTTGGACGAGTTCCTCAGCAAGCAACGAGATCTCTTCACCAGTAACCCTCTCTCCGCCACCACTCTCCTCCATCCCAAGCCGCAATAAAAGACTGCTCTCTCTACGACTCTGTGGACAGCACTATTGGTTTCAGAGGGTTTCTCACTTTTTAATTTTAAAAAATTAAAATTTAATGTATTGTTAAAATATTATCTGAAATATGAATTTAAATGCCAGTTTTGATTCAAAAATTCAAAATATGAAATTTTATTTAATTATTTTTAACACGTCATACAAAGTTAAGATTAAAATAATTTAAACTTTTCATCTTTAAATAGTTTTAAGATTTTATTTTCACAACTTGAGTGTACCTTCTACTTTCAAAAAATTTAATGTTAATATTAAATTAAAATTATTATATGATTAAGAAAGAATTAAACGCAAATCAATAATTCATTTCTTTCTAAAGGCACAACATTGAATAGGTAATATTGATATTATAATGTATAATTTTAAATTTTTATTTAATGAAAAATATTAATGTTGTTCTTTTTCTTCTATTACTTTTTTTTAAATTTTTCACAAAATCGAAAATTTTAATTTTTTAATTTAAGATTATTTAACTTATAATTGATACTAGTATAGTGTACTCACACTTGGCTAGGTTAATAATTTGTTTATGATAAATTATTGAGTAAAATTTGAAAATTAAAATATACTCTTAAGTCTTATACACTTCATACATTTGGAATTTAGTCTCTACTCTTATTTTCAAGAATTTAACCCCTCTACTTTTCAAATCTAAAATTTGCTTTCAAATTATATATTAATCCAAAAGTTAATGATATTAACTATTTAAGCTAATTAATAATATTATAAAATATAGAGACTAAATTATGTTAGAAATTAAAGTATGAGGATTAAATCTCAAATTTAAACATAATAGAGGGACCAAAACTAAAATTTAATCACTTTTTATAATGTAAAGAAAAAGAAAACAAGTAAAATTTTGAAGGTTAAAAATATGCTCTAAGTTCCTATACAATTTGTACATTCAAATTTAATCCTCTACTTTTGGATTTAAAAATTCAAGTTTAGTTTTTATCACTATTAAAATTCTTCTATTAAATCCACTATTATAACATTTTGAAATAAAAATATATATTAAGTCACGTAATAATAAAAATAAAATTGCAAATCTTGATGTGGATTTTTTCTTAAGCACTCATTCGAACTCAACATAATAAAATATTTTTATTGGAATTTTGTTCTTAAGAAAAATGACGACAACATTTTGATTGAAATAGTTTGCAATATTAACTCTTTAGACTAAGTAAGGACATTATAAATGTAAATGGACCAAATTATGTCAAAAAATGAAGTATATATATTAAGTTCAAGTTTCAGCATAGTATAATGTCACGAGCTACGGATCAAAACCTATGATGAATGCACAATGAACATCCTATGGAGGTCAATCAATTAAATGGAGCTCATTCGACCCCACTTGAACTGGCCCCGTTTGTGGAACATGTGGAGAAACCCGTCTACTTGAAGCCTTGGTGGCCCAGTGACGCACTTTTGGAAAATTAGGGATGCATTGGTAAATATGGAAAGTAATCTTAGAAGATTTGTAATCTAATTAGATTTGATTTTGTAATCTTAAAAGATTGAGTCAATCCTTTGAGAATCTCAATTGTAGATAGGCTTTAATCTCGACCGTCGATGTAACTCAATATATACCTGTAACAGACAGAATTTGACCCTAATCAAAACGGTGGTTTCGAGACCACGAATCGAGTCCGAGAATTATTTAAATTTAATAATTTACCTATTTAACCTTATAATTTATAATATTATAAAACATATCATAATGGCAAATTTGGACTTTAGCCGTCCACTAACTTTTAGAATGGGTTAATTACCCTTTTAACACCTCATGTTAAAAAGAGAATTATTTAAATTTATTAATTTGTGTTTAATTTAGAAAGGGATTTAGTTGCATAAATGGTAAAAGTTGCAAACCAAAGTAAAATACACTAAATTGAGTGTGGCTTTTTAACATGAGGTGTTAAAAGGGTAATTAACCCATTCTAAAAGTTAGTGGACGGCTAAAGTCCAAATTTGCCATTATGATATGTTTTATAATATTATAAATTATAAAGTTAAATAGGTAAATTATTAAATTTAAATAATTCTCGGACTCGGATTCGTGGTCCCGAAACCACCATTTCGATTAGGGTCAAATTATGTCTATTACAATACCATTGGTTTTAGGGGGAGCTTAATTATAAATAAAACCCTTCCTTCTCATTTGTAATAATCCTATTGAATCCTATTGTATTCTATTCTTGAGTTAAAGAATATATTTGAGAACATTTACTCAAACACTTGGTGTGCATTGCTTACTTTTGGCTTTTCAATTCTTTCATTTCAAGTTGCTTCCGCTATATTTTCTGGTACCTTAGAGAATTTCTAGAAGAATTCTCAATTTTCGAGTGTTAGGCTGACTTAGGCAGATTTGAAACAAAGAAATTGCCTAATACCGTACGAATTGCAAGACTAAAGTTTTAACCCCGTGAAAGTTGGTGTTTGAGCTAAGGTTTCGAAGGCCTCAGTTGAGATGTCGAAAGAAGTAGACAAGTATATTGAGCCAATGGAGACTAGTGGTAGGGCCAAGAAAGCTAGCCGATCAAGGGATATGTTGTTAGCTTTAGATGGCAGAGTTGCCAAATTTTAGAGCTCTATGGATGATGTAAAGGAGACCTTCGAGGAAGTTGATAGGTGTACCAAAGAGATGGAATCGAGGCAAGAACAACTCAAAGACCAAATGGTTGAGGCCCTTAGTGATAATATGGATGCAATGCAAGAGGTCCTTAACATCGTTGTAGGTGAACTGACTGAGAAAAATGATGCTCTCAAGGCTATAGTGCCGGCCTTAAAGAAATGGATTGAAGAGCTCAAGGGAGAGCTCAATACTTGTAAAGTTGCTTTGGGCAATTAGGTGTTGGTTGTGACACTCAAGCCTAAGGTAAATGTCCCAAAGCTGAAAAGTTCAATGGAACTATGTAAATGATGTGGAAAACCTTTTTGGGGGAATGGAGCAATACTTCTGTGCCAAAAGCATCATGATGATGCTACCAATGTAAATATTGCTGACATGTATTTGATTGATGTCACTTTGATATGGTGGCATCGTAGGTCCACAAATGAGAGACGATGTGGTACTATTAATGAGACTCGAGAGATAAGTTCCATAAAGAATTCAAAGAGCAATTTTACTAAAAGTGTGTTGAGGATGAGGTTCGGGCTAAGTTGCGATCGCTTACCAACAATGTACAATTAGGGAATATGTGAAGGAGTTCGGTAAGCTAAAGCTCTAAATTTCTAATTTGGGTGAGAATGATGTGTTTTTCTCCTTAATGAATGGGCTAAAGCCTTTAGGCGAAGCAAGAGTTACAACGCTGAGAAGTTAAGGAACTTTCCAAAGCAATGACCGCAGTAGAGTCCTTGTTCAAGCTTGTTTTAAAGAAAATAGGTTCGAGTCCTCCGAACCCAAGAAGAAGGGAAATGGTGGGAGGATGAAGAAGGACAAGTTAAAAAAGACAATGACAATAGTGGTAATAGGAAACCATACAATAGGAAGTGGAAGCCCAAGAATAAACCAAAGAGGTCAGTGAGATGCTTCATTTGTGAAGGTCCACATATTGTGATAGACTTTCCAAAAATATCTATGCTTTCTGGTATTGAAAGGGATCATGAGACAATAGAGCATCAATGAAGCTTGGTTCAATCGTGTGTTCTATCGAAGCCAAGAGGGTCAAAGAGGGTGAGAACAAGCTAGTGGAGTACTTTTTGTGTTGTGGTACACATAGGATGTAGGACTGTCTAAAGCGGTCTAAGATATTTATAAGCAATAAAGAAGAAATAGAGCCTATTGAGAATAAGGCATTGAAGCTTGGGTCAATGATACTCAATTATGTGAAAGCAAAAAGGGATCGCAAGTAGAAAGGTTTGATATATGTAGACATCAACATCGAAAGTCAAAGAAAGAGTGCTCTTATTGATACAAGGGCATCGGACTTGTTTATATGAGAGAAAGTTGTGGGTAAACTTGGTATCTCGCTTAGCAAATCGACCAAGAAGATCAAGATGGTTAATCTTAAAGAGGTTTCAACTATAGGATAGCACAAGGAGTTTAACTACAAATTGGCGAGTGGAAAGGTAAGGAAGACTTTGAGGTAATCCATCTAGATGATTACGATTTCATTCTTGGCTTGAATTTTCTTGACCGGATTAATGCTCTATTAGTTCTTTTTTTCGATTGCATATGTATCTTGGATACTCGTCAACAACAATGCGTGGTTCTGGTGAGTCGTGATGAGAAGGGTGGAACCAATATATTATTGGCAATACAACTAGCCAAGGATGTTCCTAGTGGTGGGAATATTGACTTTATAGTTAGGAGTACTAAGGAGACCCCCTTAGAAATGCTAGAGGTATGATAAACCGATAGGAAACGTGTTGAGTTATCAATGGGGCTACCGCATATAACAGAGGTGGATTGTGCATCAAATTCTAAGGAAAAAGTAGTGATGCAAATTGGAAAGCTGAATTGAGTAAATGCTATGAGTAAGTTACATCACAAATACTTATCTAGCGTTTTTCATTTTGAATTATCGTTGACTTAACAAAAATACAAGGGTCCTTTCAGGATTCTGAAGTGGGTAAGTCGAGAGGCTTACAAACCTAAGTTAGCGAGAATATTCAAGATTAACCCAGTGTTCAATGTGGGCATGCCTAAGCCTATTTTTGCAGATCAAATAGATCCCGATAGAGACAAGTCATAATGTGGGAAAATAAAAGCGGCAGGCTTTTACGAATGAGATGTACCAAAATGGAGAGAAACAGTTCAAGCTAGGAGATGATGGAAGCTTAGGCAAGTCTTCTGAAGGGTGGCACTACCTAATAGAGATGCTAGCTAGGAATCGTCTGAGGCATAGTAAAAGTTTCAAGGCAAGTCATGTCAGTGTCATTCCGAGGATGTAACGAGGGTGTCACAAGAATGGGTGGGGGGAATGTCATAAGCAACGGATCAAAGCTCGTGATGAATGCCCAAAGAGCTTCTTATAGAGGTCAATTGATTAAATGGGGCTCATTCGACCCACTTGAACTGGCCCGATTTGTGGAATATATGGAAAAGCTCGTCTACTTGAAGCCTTGGTGGTCTAGTGAATCACTTATGCAAAATTAGGATTACCTTGGTAAATTTGGAAAGTAATATTAGAATATTTGTAATCTGATAAAATTTTATTTTGTAATCTTAAAGGAATGAGTTAATCCCTTAATAATCTCAATTTTAGATAGGCTTTAACCTCGATTGTCGATGTAACTCAATTTGTACCGTTGGTTTTGGGGGAGTTCAAATATAAATAGAAGTATTCCCCCTCATTTGTAATCATCCTATTAAATCTCATTGTATTATATTCTTGAGTTAAAGAATATATTAGGGAGCATTTACTAAATACTTGGTGTGCATTACTTTCTTGTGGCTTTTCAATTCTCTCGTTGCTCTTTTATTTCAAGTTACTTTCGCTATATTTTTCGATGCCTTAAGAGAATTTCTAAGAGAATGATCACTTTTCAAGTGTTAGGCTGACCTGGAAAATTTAAAGTAAAAAAAATCGCCTAAGGCTGCACAAATTATGAGACTAAAATTCTAGCCCCATGAAAATAGGGGCCATTACTAGAATTTGATCGTTGCCTTATAATGTTAAAAAAAGAAAAAAGAAAAGAGCAAGGCAAACTGAAAAGAAATGAGAGCCACGTGTCAATCTCCAAGACCCTTAGGGCAATCAAATTATACACAAGCACATAACATTTTAATTGAAAAGTTAACAATATTAACTATTTCAACTAGTTAATAACATTCTAAAAATATATAGTGATTAAATATCAAATTTAGGCATAATAAAGGGACCAAAAATGTAATTTAACTATTTTTGTATAATGTTAAAAAAACACAAATAGTGTAGCCTTCCTTTTATACATTGTTATAAAGAGAATAGTATAATGACCAAAATCGTGAATTGACCTTTGTCAAGTAGTGTAAAATAATTTTGTGTGAATCTGAGGATATGTGTCAACTAGAGGATGTGTTGGACATCTATTTTATATATAGATATCTTTAAATTTTGAGCTTATTTTAAGGACTAACACTAAAATTATATCATTGTATAAAAATCTCAAAGGAAAAATAAGTTTTGGATAGGTGTTGGAAAGAGGAATGGCATGGACACTACTTTTATATATAGTATATGGATCAAAGGGTATGTTTTAAGAAATAGTGGGTCCATCTTAGTTTAAAGGTAAACAGCCTAGTTGGTTACCTAACTTTTAGGGTGCTTTCATTTTGGCCACCTAAAAGAAATCCTTGTAATTTTATCACCCAACTGTTAGGGTGCTTTCATTCTAGTCACCCAAGCATTAAATCCTTAACAACGGTTGACTTACACGTCAAATCATGTCCACATATAATTCATGATGACATGCTACTATTTTTCTTATATTAAAAAAATAAAAAATAATAAAATTTCATATTTTTTTTAAAAAAAGCATGAAGAACACGTAGATTGTCAAATGGACTATTGTTGAATTCACACTGTGGAGAAGATGAACAAAGAATAGAAGCTTTAAAGGAGAAGAAAAATGATGCAAAAAATACATTCACCATATGTAATAACATTACAAAGAGTAGTTTATATACAACTCTTCTACCTGATAACTACATCTAACAATATTACTAACAAACTAACTACACTAACTTCTTTCTACACTCCCCCTCAAGTTAGGGAATGATATATGTCTAACAACCCCAACTTGCCTACCAAATGCTCATGTTGTTGTAGGCTTAAATGTTTTGTCAAAATATTTGCTAATTGCTCTTTGGTAGAAATATGCTCTGTTTGAACCAACCCTCTTTAGAGTTTTTCTCTTACAAAGTGACAATCAATCTCGATATGTTTCATTCGTTCATGATACACGGGATTGGCTGCTATTTGCATCACTACTTTACTGTCACAAAATAATGTTGTTGGTTCATTGACTTTAAATCTCATTTCTTCAAGCAAACCTTTCAACCACATAATTTCCACAATTTTAGTAGCCATGCTTTTATATTCAACCTCTACTGAAGAACGTAAGATAGTAGTATGTTTTTTGGACTTAAATGATATTAAAGAATCTCGTAACTTCACACAATAACTAGTTACAGACCTTATCGGCTTTGGACAACTTCCCAATCAAAATTACAAAATACTACCTATTTTGTTGATCCATATGCTTTTTAACATATCTAAACTATTCGAAGTGCAACCTCATAATGTGATCTCTTAGGTTTTTGCATAAATTGGCTAAGATGTTGCACTAAGAAAGTAATGTCAAGTCGAGTATGTGTTAGTATAAAAGCCTTCCAATTAGTTGTTGATACAAAGTAATGTTTGTCATGATCTTATCCTTTTATTACCTTATACCATCTCATCATATTCCAAAGAAGTTAATCTTTGATTGTGTTCCAAAAGGGTGGTTGCCACCTTGGCTCCTCTTAAACCAATATCCTTTATAAACTCAAGAGCATATTTTCTTTGAGTTAAAACTATCCCATCTTTTCACTTGTCAACTTCAATACTAAGAAAGAACTTAATATCACCTAAGTCATCCATCTTGAAATTATGATGTAGAACCTATTTCAGCTCATTAACCAATTGTGTAACAGCCCGATTTTGGGTCTAGTCGGAACAGTAGTTTCGGGACCACAAATTCGACGCAGTAAAATTTTTTATTATATTTTTATGGTCTACAGTTTTACAAAATTATTTTTTGAATATTTGGTTCGAAAATTTTGACGTTTGACCACTCAATTTAGCCAAAAGGACTAAATTATAAAAAGTGCAAAAGTTGAGTTCTACATGCTAGAGGTGTCTAATTGCTATGAAATTTTAAATTGGAGGTCCTTAAATGGTAATTAGACCATTGGTTAAGTTGGTGGACAAAAATGGACATGGTTAGGCATGTTTCCAAAGTTTTTCATTAAAGGCATTTTAGTAATTTGGTAATTAAAATGAATTAGAAAGCAAAAATCAAGCCAAATTTGGTCCATCTTCTACCCCATTGCCGAAACTTACATGGAGAAACCATGTATAGGGTTTTTCAAGCTTTCAAGCTTGATTTTAAGTCCGTTCTAGCCTCGTTTTTAATTATTTTTACGTTTTTGAAATCCTTATAACATGATCTATCTATTTCTACCACTAATTTAAGACATAATTAAAGTATAAATTTTACCCATGATGAATATTTGTGTATTTTGATGTTCGATGGTAGAAAATGCATGTTTATGATTTGTTAAACGACTTTTGCAAAGTAATTTTCGGTGAAAATGCCTAAAAGGACTAATTTATAAAAGTTATAAAATGAGTTGTAAAAGTGTGATTAAATGAAAAATGTGGGTTGTTATGAGCATGAAATAGGTTTGGCTAAGCTTGGGCTTTGAAGAAATTGAATGAAATTCATTTTACGAGCCTAGGGACTAAATTGTAAAACGTCAAAAGTTTTGGGGTAAAACGTAATTTTTCCATAATAAGATTTTTGGACTGAATTGACTAATGTGAATAATAAATGAGTTAAATGTGATATTATAGATCAAGAAAAATGAGATTCGGAGTTAGAACTGGGGAAAAACGAGTATTTGATGATTTAGTCATGTTCGCCATTTTTATGTCGAGGTAAGTTTGTATGTTTAATAAGCATTAAATTATATGTGTATAAATGCTTAATTGATACAATTATGGTAAATGTTATATTATTGAAACGAAATGTGAATGTTATTGAGTATGATACTATAGAAATGACCGGCAGAGATTCGGTACAACGAAAGTCCCGGTTGAACCTTAGGAATAGATAGGATATAAATGTCATGACATTAGGGTTATTGAGATTATGTGTAAAACCATATTTGGGATATGGCATCAATATGAGACATTCGTGTAAGACCATATCTGAAATATGGCATCGATATGAGACTTCATATAAGACCATAATTTGGCTATTGGCATCGATTCGAGATTACATGTAAGACCATATCTGGGATATGGCATTGGTACGGTACTATGTGTATGAGATTCCCGAGTATCCTTTAGTATTCCAAGTGGTTCAATGGGAAATTCAACGGGTATGTCAAAGAAGAGAAAGAGTATGTAAATATTATGAATTGGTACAGGTTTGTACATAAAGTTTATATGCATTGACTTCATGAAATTGTGATTCATGATTTCCACGAGAATGATTTTATGAAAACATTGTGATTATTGGTCTATACTTGTGATGTATGAAATGCATGGTAAATTCTATTAACGATTATGTGATTGGCTTTCGGGCCAAATTGAGTTAAGATATAGCATGTTATATTCATGCAAATTGTGATTTGTTAGGATTTGTGAAAAAGGAAAGATTGGCATAATTGCCAATTAAAATGGTTATGAAATTATGTGAAGATAAGAGTTTAGGCAATTGAATGATGTTAAAGTATATGCTTGAAATGTAAATATTCATAATTAATATGCATATTTATTATGTGGTTTGAAATGATTTGTTAATTGTTGTAATATGTTACAACAGAAAGATTACGGTTGTTGGGCTTATGCTAGAATATATCAAATTATGCTTATAAGTTGATAGAGCAAACATTGTGACTGAATAAAATTATAACCATGAGATTATGGTAGATTATAAAACTTTGGGTTCATATTGTTGAACATGATAAACACTTGGTAAGATGTGATTGTAAGTTATATTTATGAAACTTAAATGACATTTGTATAGATTTACATTATGTTGATAGTATGATATATGTATGGTTTGGGTTGCTTATTATTTACATATGAAGTTACTAAGCTATATACGTAGCTTACCCTTCTTCCTTTCCTATGTCTTATAGGGTTATTAAGCTAGCTCGGTTGGAGATCGCCGGAGATCCTATCACACTATCAAGCTATCATTTTGGGTATAAGTGAATTCAAGTATTTTAAGTCTATGGCATGTATAGGGACTATGTTAATTTGTTATGTGTGTCATTATTAATTCGGCCATATGTGTTAGCTTGTAATTGCTAATGCTTCATCTTATATACGTAGCCATGAATGATGGCTTATGTTGATCATAAGTTTATTCATATGTTAATGCCCACTTGTGAATGTGAAATTAGTATGTTTTTAATGGGCTAAGTACGATGTTATAAGCATGATAAATGATGGTATAAGAATGACATGTTATTGTTTTGTTTGTGGTTGTTTGGTTGCATTTATATGCCTGAATTTGTGCCATGTGATGTTGTGTAGATGTGTACAAGTGAGGGTGGAAAAATGGCTTGGTAAATAGCCTTGTTTTTGTCCACACGAGTAGACACATGGGCGTGTGTCTAGGCCGTGTGTGACACACGGTCTGCCACATGAGCATGTGTTTCGGCCGTGTGTCCCCTGTACCTTAATCTTGAAAAATAGAATGTCTAGAATTGAGCACACGGGCAGAGACACGGGCGTGTGTCTTAGCCGTGTGTGTTACACGGCCTAGCACACGGGCGTGTGGCATGGCCGTGTGGCACAAGTCAGAGAGCTCCCTAATTTAAACACGACGTGTTTCAGGGTCACACGAGCGTGTCCTGAATCCACACGGACGTGTGACCCCTGTAAGATGAAAATTTTCTTAGCTTTGTAAAAATTTTCTAAAGTTCTCGGTTTGGTCCCGAACCACTTTTAAAGTATGTTTTGGGCCTCATAGGCTCATTTTAGGGGCGATATGAACGTGTGTGAAAAGTTTTAATTTGGATGGAAATTTATGACTCGAAAATGTATGTTTACTTGTGTTTACGTCCGGTAATGCCTCGTACCCTATTCTGGCGTCAAATTCGGGTAAGGGGTGTTACAAATTGACTATCATTTCCAATAATCAACAAACCATTTACTTTATATTAACATCATTACCATTCGATCTCCCACTTTCTTAGTAAACAATGAGTAATCAAACTTGCTTTGAGAATAGCCACTAGATAAAAGTGAAACAAGTATAAGCTATACAATGTGAAATAGGATACTAAGATGTAGCAAGGGAACAAGATGAAGACGATTCAGAAGAGCAAATATAATATTGCATCCATGTAAGGGTTTTAATGGTACAGGAAGTACGTCACAAAAGGAAGATCATGTGAAGGGCCAAGTAAAGGGGAGGAAGGACCATATAAAGAAGATGAGGGTAACATGGATGTACGAAGTGAAGATTGAGTTGGGGGACTAGATAACGTGTCACTAATAAGTAAAGGAGTAGGTTGTTAATCAATAGGTGTAGGTGGGTCAAGAATAGTATAGGGTGGTGTAAGAGATGCAACGCAGGGTGAAGATGGCAGATAGGTTGTAAAATAAGAAAGTCAATGTAAAAAAAAATGAGAAGTGGCAGAAAGGGAAACAAGTTGGTGTGAGAATGGGGAAATTTAAAAGGAAAAACAAATTCATGAAAGGTAACATCACGATTAACAAAAAAAACAATATTTAATCTCAAGATTAAGAAAAATGTAACCTTTTTAAATAGTGGAGTAATCCATAAGAACCGAAAAAACAAATGATGAGCTAATTTATCATGAATATGTGGATTCTTAGCATAACAATGACAACAAAAAAATCTTAAATGTTACAAATTAATGGTCTTATTATACAACATTTCAAAGGGACTTCTCCATTTCAACACTGAAGTTGGTAATCGATTAACAATATAGCAGGCAACCAAAACACAATCACCCCAATACTTAGTAGGAACATTAGACTAAAATTTAATAGCTTGTGCAATGTCTAACAAATGACAGTGTTTACATCCGGCGATGCCATTTTGTTGAGGAGTGTAAATACAAGAATTTTGACGTATAATTCCTAAAGACGAGAAAAAAAGATGAGCTTAGAATTGAAAAACTCAGTTCCATCATTACTTCTAAAAATCTTAATTTTCATTGAAAATTGTTATAACACCCTTAACCCGTATCCGTCACCGAAATAGGGTTAAAGGCATTACAGGATAGATCAAAACTTTTACAGACATTTTAATAATTCAAATCATCATTCACAATTAAGTGTCCCTTTTTATAGGTCAACAAGACCTTATTCATGCTTCAGAATAGGGTCAGGACTAAATTGAACTCATATGAAAGTTCTCATAAATTTAAAACTTTTCTATATTACAGAGTTCAGACGCCTGTGTGAGCAGGCCGTGTGCCTCCCACGACTACTAGACACACCCATGTGTCCCGGTCATGGCAAATCAAACAAGTATTCTGACTAACCCACACGACCACTAGACACGCCCGTACAGCATAGCCGTGCGCTCATATGGCTGACTAAATGACACGACTACCAGGCACGTCCGTGTGCCAAGGCCGTGCACACTTAGGCTAGATACTGACTTTCACCCACGGCCACTAGGCACGCCCGTGTGCCACGGCCGTGTAGGCAAAACAGGCCATTCGCAAGGCCATAATGCCACCACACTAGGGTCATACCTACAAGCAAAATACCAATACAACTCATGCACATTTGGCAACCAAGACCATATCAAATCTCTACATTCAAATACAATTCCAATCACGCCAATTTTTACAAATAAAAACATATGAAATTAAGCATGGTTCATCTACCTTTACCCTTCATATATCCACTTCTTTGATCAATCAAACATACTCATAATGCATACATATGCTTACCATATCTTTAACCATTTCATAAGCTATCTAGCCATACCAAAACATACATCATTTTCATATATATGCCCAAGCATATTACCAATACTTATCTAGCCACAACTCATGGCTATTATACACATTTAAAACATAACCAAAATGACTAGCCTATACATGCCATATCTAGCTATATACATAGTTCAAAAGTACCAAAACAAGTTGAGTAGTGTGATGACAATCCTTGATGGTCCCTAAGCCTTCAATAGCTTTGACGATCTATAAAACAGAGTAAACACACACAGAGAGTAAGCTTTCAAAAGCTTAGTAAGTTATGTACAAATAAACTTAACATTTAAGAATTCAAGACATATAATCAATATGAAATCACTAATAGCTCAATTGCATAGCCATAATTCTTCTTGGCACATTTACTTAGCCATTCATCATTCAAACTTGCCTATCATCATATACTTGTTAGCTCATAGCTTTTCCATTCTTGTATCACATTTACATATGGCTCATTAAAGCATATCTTCACATATTATCTCATCATTTCAATGCACATATTCATCATAGTAAGTTCATATAGACACTTACCTTTTATACACACGTAGTGTACTTTTTAAACGTATCTGAAATAGATATACAATTCATATAGTCATTCATTTCTCGAACTTTCCTGTTGAACCGTTCGGAATCTAATAGGATACTCAGAATGCTCGGAATAGTCGTACAATGCCAACATCCCAGAAGTGGTCTTACAGGTAGTCGGATGTCGATGCCACTATCCCAAACAGGGTCTTACATGAATCAAATATGATGCCAATGTCCCAGACGTGGTCTTACATGATTTCACATATCGGACGCCTATGTCATGACATATACTAACTTATCTTTCCCTAGGTTCAAACAGGACTTCTTAGACTTAAACAACTTTTCGATTTATTCGTAATCTCGAATTTCACATACATTCCATCTCAATGGATATTCATAGCAATTCAAATTTCATTTATTCACAAATAGTGCAATGTAAATACATTTATTTGTATATCGACTTACCTCGGATTCGGATATTCGATCGGATTCGATTATTCGACAACTTTCGATTTCCTGCGATCTAAGTCCGTTTTGTTTGGTTCTTGATCTATACATATTCAAATTTAATTCTTTTATTCACCAAAACATTCAAGTCAATCCAAAAACTCATATTTAGGGCAATTTTAAATTAGCCCTCACATTTTCACAATTGGACATTTTAGTCCCTATTTCACAAAATCATAAAATACACAAAATCACCATATATCCATGCTTAGCCGAATGTTCATTTAGCTCATACAAGTCCATACATTTCATTTATTTCATAATTTAGTCCCTCAAAATACCATTTTTTTCAATTAACTCCAAAATACTCAAAATCAACAAAACTCCAAAGACGAAACATGTTAATTAATTACAAATACATCATATTTCATCATAAACTTCACAAAGCTTATGAATTCATCAGTGACAATTTTCAAAATATTCATCAATTCTCAAAATTTAAGCATGGGTCTTGTAGTATACAAAGCAACGATTACAAAAACGTAGAAATTATCAAAAACCGAAGTCAAAACTTACCTTAATTTAGCTCAAACCTAGCCGAAACCTTGCTTTCTTCTTCTTTTCTTTTTCTTTTTGATATTCGGCCAAATATAAGCAATATGGCTTTATTTTAATATTTTGTTTTATATAATAACTTATAATATATTAATGTTAATATTAACTTATAAAAATTAACATATAAAAGCATATATAAACATTTAATGTCGTCCACTATTATCATTTATGGCCAATTTGCAACATGAATCACCGTATAAAAGAAGACACACCAATTAGGCCACTCAATCAAATAGAAGGCCACTTTTACCTTTCATGCGATTTAGTCCTTTTTTTAAAATTAAACACATATACGACCAAATTAAATCACGAAACTTATACACATGCTTAATCACATATCAAGGGCACAGAAAATAATATTTTAATATTTTAATGACTCAGATTTGTGGTCCCGAAACCACTGTTCCGACTAGGGTATAAACCGGACTGTTATAATTGTGTTTAAATCATAGCAATAAACTATTATGGTGTTACTTTTAAAACTAAGAAGATGGATCCATGTCATACACAAAATCATTAACTAAAGTAAGAAAAAAACGATGATTAGTATGTGTTGGAACTTTATAAGGACCCCATAATCAAGATGAACTAAGGAAAAAGAGTGTCGACTCTTGAATTAGTAATGGGAAAAGACAACCTTGTTTGTTTAGCTAAAGGACAAATGTGACAATGGGAAATATAATCATTTTTCAAAGAAGTACATTGTAAAGGTGCAAATTTATTGAGTTTTGAAAAAGAAGCAGGTCCAACGTGTGCATGCCAAAGATAGGCCTAATCACAAAATGAGGAAAAAGAAACATAAGGTGCGATAAAGGAAGATAATGGGGTTGTGTGTTGTTGAGAGGAAAAATGTAGAGACGATTTTGCTTTTTACCAATCGCCTTCACTTGTCCATTGTAAAAGTCCTAAAGAAGGAAAAAATGAGGGTAAAAAGAAACAAAATAGTTTAACTCACGATTGAGCTTAGAAATGGAAATTAAATTGAAATTGAAACAGGTAAATGAAACACATTAGTAAGTTAACCTGATGGAAATAAAGTGTAAGAACCAATATGTTTAATAGGAACGGACTTCCCAGTGGGCAATTGAACAAAAGAAGGACGTAAAGTACATGAAACAAGATTATCAATATACTGAGAATCAGATATCATATGGTTTTTTGCCCCAGCATCCAAAATCCATTAGAAATAACATGGTGTAGTAACCATACTTGCCATGTATGATGTTGTTCCTATAGAAGATGACTCATTCCCAAGTAAACTCAATATATGTTGATACTGTTCATGAGTGGAAATAGGTGTTGACTATAAAGTAATGGATGGTATAGCATTCTCAACAAAACCATCAGTTGAGACAACATTATTAACAACAGATACTTGAGATTTTTTCTTTGTAAACTTAAAGTCGGGAGGGCATCTAATGAGTTTATAACAAGATTCTTGTTTATGACCTTTAATCTTACAATGGTCACAAACCTCATTAAGTTGTTTCTTCTGAGATCTTTGTTGTACATTCGAAGAATACAATGCCATAGGCTTAGTAGAAAAATAAATACTAGAAGAATGTTGCCATTGAGCCTCCTCTTGAACCATCATAGAATAAGCATGATTAACAGAAGGTAAAGGCTGCATGAAACACCCCACACCCGGCCCACGAGCCTGAATCGGATCTGGTATGTTCCTAAAGTGAACCGATTTCAAAATCATTCGTTACTTAGAGAAAATTTGTAAAATTTTTAGAAAATGTTGTTGTGGATTGGGCTTAGATTGAAAACCCATTTTATTAAACTTGTAAATCCAATTTGATTTATTACGTCCAAAATAGTTCTTAGCACAATATTTAAAAGTAAAGTAAAATAAAGAATAATCCATCGGGCCTTATGGCCTTATTACATCAAATAAAACCCAAAAGAAATATAATTAAGGGTACCAAATGAAATAAAGTCCAAATAAAATAAAATCTCCAAATGTAGCATGGCCACCTCAAGGTCCACCGCCCGGTCCACACCGCTCATCACCGGAAATAATTCCCACAGTAGGTGAGTCAATGACTCAATGTGCACACAATACTAACATTCAACAATTCAGCATTCATGTTCAAATCATCGATCCATATAAAATGAAATTATGATGCAACCCAAACCCAATCCTAATGGTCCATCCGCTACACACCACCCGCACCGCCATTCACACCGTGGGACTACTAAGTCAACCCTCCATCCGCTATACACCATCGAAGGCGCAATACTGCAATGACGTGTTTCTTCGCCCATATACGTTGTGTCATTAGACACTATAGTCAAATTTATACGTTGTGTCATTAGACACTATATTCAAATATTGTAACCGGTTACCAAAATTCCGCAATATGACCGTAGTCAACATATTTCGTTGGTGAGACCGAAGTCAACACCTTCGTTGGTGAGACCGAAGTCAACACCTACTCTCCCCCTTTCACATAAATCCCCAATGCCCCAAAAATATATATATTGTGCATAACTTAATTTCATGTTCGTATACATATATTCGCATGTTATAAAATAACATATTTCACAATCCTATCAGAAGTAGGAAACGTACCTGGGTACTTTTTACCACATTTGTGGTACTTAGCCACATTCACATTCTTATACATATTCATATATTAAAGTAATAGCCATATGAAATATCGAAGGTTAGTAAGGGTACACACCTGATTGGCTTAATAGATTCCTTGAAATCCCGAAGAACGATCTACCGATCTAGATCTTTATCTCCTATATTCGCCAATTATTAAAACATATTAACAAACCTATTTGGCTTAAAACCAAATCCTAGTAGGATTTGTATTATTTACCTTGTTGTCAATTGGATGATTGTAAATCGAATCCCACAATTGCTAGTATCCTTTTCCTTGAAATCGGCTAACACTAATTCATGTAACCATGTGAGTTTTCGGCTTTTGAAATAATGAAAAATAATTCCAAATACCAAAATTAAGCCTTTGTCGAATATCACTTACCATACAAATTCCAAATCTGAAGAGGATTCCTTGCCCTATATGTCTGTCGAAATCTTCATGTTAGATCTAATCTAACATATACATCATAACCTTTAATCAAATAAATTTATCTTACCTTAGATCCTTGATCCTTGTATTCGACAGTTGAAGAAACCCTTTTGATGTTGTAGTTGATTGCTCCTTTACTTAGAATCAACAAAGATTCGGCTTTGACAGTAGAGACAGAGAAGAAAAATAGAAGAAGAAAAGATGGATTTTGCTTGAAGAAAATTCGCCGAGAGGAGAGAGAGCTAGGAAAATTTCGCAAAGAGGAAGCAAAAGTGATTGAGTAGCCCTCCCGCCTCCTTTTATAGCCAAAGTTATCACCTAGGAGTCCCTTACTTGTCCACCACTCCTCTTTTGATAATATTATCTCTTTTATTTAAAAGATAAAAGCCTTTAATCCATCCATTATCTCCTCAATTATCTCATTAGAAAATAATCCTTTATTTATCTCTTATTATTCACATATTTATGTGAATAAAACTCCTTTATTTATCTCTTATTATTCACATATTTATGTGAATAAAACTCCTTTATTTCTCACTTATTATTCACATATTTATGTGAATAAAACTCCTTTATTTATCTCTTATTATTCACATATTTATGTGAATAAAACTCCTTTATTTATCTCTTATTATTCACATATTTATGTGAATAAAACTCCTTTATTTCTCTTACATATCCAAGTTTCCTAAAATGTTCAAGTTTCCATTTTGGATCATTTCCAAAAATGTTTAGGTTTCAAAATGTCTAAGTTTCCAAAATGTCTAAGTTTCCAAAATGTCCGAGTTTCCAAAATGTCTAAGTTTCCAAAATGTCCATTTCCATTTCCATTTCCATTTCCATTTTCATTTCCATCTCCATTTTCATTTCCATTTTCATTTTCATTTCCATTTTCATGCATTTCTAGGTTTCCAAAAGTATCAAAATTTATTCATAGTACTTGAAACTTGTCATTTCATACAATTAAACTGGAAATGCATAAGCCCTATTCAGGATGTTACAGTTTTACCCCCTTAAAATAATTTCGTCCTCGAAATTACTTACTAACGAATAATCGTACGGTCTAACTCACCCCACTATGCTATTGCTGTGCACTCTGATCCTAAAGAACTATCATACTTTCTAGGCACATTCTCTAAGTTCACAATCAAGGTTCCATACACTTCATTAGCAACATAAGATCGAACTAATCTTAGAGCGAGTAAAGTAATGAAGTATAATCCATAAATAAGAAACTTACTCGTTGTCTCGTCTGGCGATCACTATCCTCGCGACGGTATCGCATAAACTAACCTTGGCGCCTTTGCTTCAACCTTCAACACCTCCGCTTGGTGCTCCACGACCTTGGCTTAACCATTACCTCTCGTTATTCGAACCTCGACCTCGTTGAGGTCATTGTCCTCCCTACCACTGATTAACATGCTTTGAGTTCTCGGTCGTTTGTCATCGATATTTTGGGATGCCCTTGAACATATGGTCCTTGGACCCACACTTAAGACATGCTCCTGCTTTTCTCCAACACTCACCTAAATGCTTCTTCCCACAATGCTCACAAGGATGATATCGCCTCTCGGTACTAACTTGTCGATCCTTCTACCATCGCTTCTAGGCCTTTTATTCCCCAATGATCCGCATAATCCAAAACCTCTTTCCGCCTATTTCGATAAGTGTTCGCTTAATAGAATCCTTAATTCCCTCGCCACTTTAGCCTTATCCACCAAAGCTGAGAATTCCGGCTCCTGATGCGGTGCTATCAATAGTCTCAGGTCATCTCTCAGTCCGTCCTCAAAATGGACACAGCGTTCATGTTCACTCGCCACTACACCTCGAGCATAACGACTCAACCTCAAAAATTCGCCTCATATTCTCACTACGGACTTGTTCCTTGAACCACCCTTAAAAGCTTTCCTTTGCTCGTCTCAGATACCGGTTCCCACATACTTCTTCCGAATGCCTCCTTGACATATTCCTGTGTCGATCCTCCGCCATAGCACCATCTCGCATGCTTAACCACCATCGATACGCTTCATCGTGTAACAATGCCACCACCCTTTCAACTTTTCCTCTCGATTCAGATCGAGCTCATCCATGATGCGCTCGTTGCTTCCAACCAAGATTTCACCAGACTGGTGCCACTCAGATACTCCTCGAAACATTTCACTCCATTAGCTCGAGCCGTTTAGGCACGACTTACGATTTCTGAATTTCCTCCGCCTCGCCACCAACTCCAAAACTCGCAGATAGCCCGTGACACAAAGATCGTCCCCGTCTGAGCTTGCTTGCCCACACCAACTACTGGGAGTGGTGGGGCGGTGGTATTCTCATTATCGCACCCTTGACCGATCTAACGGGTTCGCCTAGTCATTCTTCCTCTACCGCGTCCACGATGGCCATGTCCTCTAGAGCTCATTTTCTAGCGTCGAGATCTGATTAAGGAATTTTATGGATTAGTCATTGTTCCACTTATTTACCAGCGAAGGAGTTTTATGAAAAGGGATTTAAGAGTGGTTCTTTCGTATACATACAAACACACAGTCTTTTCCATTCATTCATTCATCCATCAAACAAGTATGAACTTTCGTTCATTCAGAGAAACGTTGTAGTTTTTGTTGTTGTTGTTTTCTACTACCCAGGCGTATTTTCGTAATTTTGTCCTACAGGGGCATTTTCGTAATTAATTTTTTTCAGAAGAAAAACGTTCCTTGGTGTTTTTGTCAAAAAGTATTTTGAAAATTTTGAAGTCTCGGGGTAATTTTGGAAAAATTTTGAAATTTAGGGGTATTTCGATAATTTTTAACCTCAGGGGTATTTTGGTAATTTTTCACAAATCAGGGTAAATTTGTAAATTTAATAAATTAGGGGTATTTCAAAAGTTATAAAACTTTGAGGGTTCTTTTCGAAAATTGTTCCTTCAAAAATGGGGATGTTGTAAAAATTTTGGAAATTAGGGTCATTTTGGTAATTTTGTAAGTTAGGGGCAATTTTGTAATTTTTTTCAAAATCAAGGTATATTGATGTTTTACAAATTAGGGTGTTTGATGTTTATAAAATAATGAAATTTTGGAAAAGTCATTGAGTAGTTGAACATTTTATAAACCAAGGGCATTTTGGTAATTTCACCCTAAGGGCATTTTTGTAATTTTCATAAATCAAGAGTTTTTCGTAAAATGTTGTAAAAATAATTTTCTCATATTTAAAAGAAAGTTTTAAAAGTTTAAAAACTAGGGTTTGTTGTTTTGTTCTTTCTTTTTTTTTTAAAACATGGCTAGTTCCTTTCGGGTTTTAGTCATTATGTTTAGCCTATGACCGAGCCCTCTTGGTCGTGGTGAACCAAAGCTACGCACTGTGCAGGGATTCATGTGGAGAGGAGGTGAGTCACGGATCGCTTAAATACCAAGCTCCCACCGAAACCATTCCTAGACATGCATGTGAGGTTGTCACACCACCGAGCCCTCCGAGTTAGGGTGAACCGAAGCTACGCACTGTAGGATTCTGCAAGAGGAGGTGAGTCACTAGGACTGCTTAAATACCGTGCTCTTCCGATCCAATTCTAGACATGCATACAGGGTTACCACACCTTAGCTCGGTGACTTAGCCATAGGTTGGTTCAAGGCATTAAGTCTTATGTGTTTGTGTTTGAGTAGTCTAATCCTGGGTTCAAGTTCCTATCATTATATTCTACATTCCATGCCTTTTCTACCCTTATATAAATCATGTAATCACACATAGAGTTAGGGGTACTTACCGGTGGATCATGGGTTGGAGACTTAGGGGCCATGCCGAAGCCCTTATTTTCAAAGAAAATTCATTTGGCTCGCTTTGAAAACGTTTTGGGTCTTAGCCCACGTGCCGAGAGTTTAAAACTGGCTCGATACTAAATCAAACACCCCACACCCTACCACGAGCCTAAACCGGATCTCGTATGTTCCTAAAGTGAACCGATTTCAAAATCATTCGTTACTTAGAGAAAATTCGAAAATTTTTAGAAAATGTTGTTGTGGATTGGGCTTAGATTGAAAACCCATTTTATTAAACTTGTAAATCCAATTTGATTTATTACGTCCAAAATAGTTCTTAGCACAATATTTAAAAGTAAAGTAAAAATAAAGAATAATCCATCGGGCCTTATGGCCTTATTACATCAAATAAAACCCAAAAGAAATATAATTAAGGGTACCAAATGTAAATAAAGTCCAAATAAAATAAAATTTCCAAATGTAGCATGGCCACCTCAAGGTCCACCTACCGGTCAATCACACCGCTCATCACCGAAAATAATTCCCACAAAGTAGGTGAGTCAATGACTCAATGTGCACAATACTAACATTCAACAATTCAGCATTCATGTTCAAATCATCGATCCATATAAAATGAAATTATGATGCAACCCAAACCCAATCCTAATGGTCCATCCGCTACACACCACCCGTACGCCATTCACACCGTGGGGACTACTAAGTCAACCTCCATCCGCTACACACCATCGAAGGCGTCATTGCAATGACGTGTTTTTCGCCTATATATATGTGTGTCATTAGACACTATAGTCAAATTTATACGTTGTGTCATTAGACACTATATTCAAATATTGTAACCGGTTACCAAAATTTCGCAATGTGACCGTAGTCAACATATTTCGTTGGTGAGACCGAAGTCAACACCTTCGTTGGTGAGATCAAGTCAACACCTACTCTCCCCCTTTCACATAAATCCCCAATGCCCTAAAAATATATATATTGTGCATAACTTAATTTCATGTTCAGATACATATATTCGCATGTTATAAAATAACATATTTCACAATCCTATCGTAAGTAGGAAGCGTGCTGTACTTTTTACCACATTTGTGGTACTTAGCCACATTCACATTCTTATACATATTCATATATTAAAGTAATAGCCATATGAAATATCGAAGGTTAGTAAGGGTACACACCGATTGGCTTAATAGATTCCTTGAAATCCAAAGAACGATCTACCGATCTAGATCTTTATCTCCTATATTCTACCAATTATTAAAACATATTAACAAACCTATTTGGCTTAAAACCAAATCCTAGTAGGATTTGTATTATTTACCTTGTTGCCGAATTGGATGCTTGTAAATCGAATCCCACAATTGCTAGTATCCTTTTCCTTGAAATCGGCTAACACTAATTCATGTAACCATGTGAGTTTTTGGCTTTTGAAATAATGAAAAATAATTCCAAATACCAAAATTAAGCCTTTGCCGAATATCACTTACCATACAAATTCCAAATCTGAAGAGGATTCCTTGCCCTATATGTCTGTCGAAATCTTCATGTTAGATCTAATCTAACATATACATCATAACCTTTAATCAAATAAATTTATCTTACCTTAGATCCTTGATCCTTGTATTCGACAGTTGAAGAAACCCTTTTGATGTTGTAGTTGATTGCTCCTTTACTTAGAATCAACAAAGATTCGGCTTTGACAGTAGAGACAGAGAAGAAAAATAGAAGAAGAAAAGATGGATTTTGCTTGAAAAAAATTCGCAGAGAGGGGGAGAGCTAGGAAAATTTCGCAAAGAGGAAGCAAAAGTGATTGAGTAGCCCTCCTGCCCTCCTTTTATAGCCAAATTTATCAGCCTAGGAGTCCCTTACTTGTCCACCACTCCTCTTTTTAATAATATTATCTCTTTTATTTAAAAGATAAAAGCCTTTAATCCATCCATTATCTCCTCAATTATCTCCTTAGAAAATAATCCTTTATTTATCTCTTATTATTCACATATTTATGTGAATAAAACTCCTTTATTTATCTCTTATTATTCACATATTTATGTGAATAAAACTCCTTTATTTCTCACTTATTATTCACATATTTATGTGAATAAAACTCCTTTATTTATCTCTTATTATTCACATATTTATGTGAATAAAACTCCTTATTTCTCTTACATATCCAAGTTTCCTAAAATGTTCAAGTTTCCATTTTGGATCATTTCCAAAAATGTTTAGGTTTCCAAAATGTCTAAGTTTCCAAAATGTCCGAGTTTCCAAAATGTCTAAGTTTCCAAAATGTCCATTTCCATTTCCATTTCCATTTTCATTTCCATCTCCATTTTCATTTCCATTTTCATGCATTTCTAGGTTTCCAAAAGTATCAAAATTTATTCATAGTACTTGAAACTTGTCATTTCATACAATTAAACCGGAAATGCATAGGCCCTATTCAGGATGTTACACTGCAACAATAAGGTTTGACTCCTCACAGTAGCATAAGAATCATTCAAACCCATGCATGAAAAATTGAAACAAACGTTGTTGTTGTAAATGCGCAAGACTCTTACCAGAAGCATCACAATTGTAAGTAGAAAATAGAACAAGAGCATCGTACTCATCCCAAAGCAGATTTAATTGTATGAAAAACATAGAAACAAAGAAAGTACCTTGAGTAATAGAGGAAAATATCATGATAAAGGAAAAAAATTGAGATCGATTAATCTTCTCATACTATTCTTAAAGATCTTTCCACACCAGCACTGCACTTGAAGCAAAAACGATTGTCGCTGACAACTCTTTGCTAACAGTACTCAAAACCCAAGAAAGAATGATTGCATTGCAATGATCCCTTTGTGATTTAACAACAGACAAAACTGAGTCTCTCAAGCAAGATCCATCAACAAAACCAAGTTTATTCTTGGCCAACAATACAATCCACATCGATTGACTCCAAACATTATAATTCTCATGACCAACAAGTTGATGTGCGATTAATTGAGTGCTCGGTGTATCAGATGGATGTAGATACAAAGAATTATTGAAATCAATACTAGCAGACTGTTCCATTATTGCCATTGTAAATAGAAGCAGAAAACAACAAGAAATAATATAGAACGCAACCAAAAAGATAAAAAATAAAAGAAGTGAGCGCATATACGAGTTAAAGAAAGAATGATGAGCAAGATCCTGGTGACACCGTTGTCTCAACCGTTATAAAAATGAAGGCTCTGATACCATGTTGCATTCGCATTGTGTAGAAGATGAACAGAGAATAAAAGCTTTAAAGGAGAAGAAAAATGATGAAAAATACATTCGCCATTCATAATAGCATTACAAAGAGCAATTTATATACAACTTTTTTACCTTCTAGCTACCTCTAACAATATTACTAACAAACTAACTGCATTAATTTCTTTCTACAACCACCATGGTTAAAAATTTAACGTTTTAGTTAGTATTTTCGTCAAAAAATAATTTAACTCTTTTTGAAAGGTTAATGTTCAAATCTGACTCTTTTTAAAAAGTTTGGGTCAAATTTTACTAAAAAATAAAACCAAATTGATAAAAAATATAAATGTTAAGAGCTAAATTTATTATTATACTTTTATAAATCTATATAAATTAATTAAGAGAGAAAGATGCAAAAACATTCAAAAAGTTGAAAAAGGAAAATGAGAAGATGAATTTTGAACTTTTTTCAAGTTTTACTAATTAGTCAAATATCAAACATTTGACCTTGCCTTGGAGACAAAGACATTTTATGGGCGGCTTGTTATTAAATTGTTCTAGACCCGTGCATACAAAATAAACGTAATTGATTTAATAAAAAAGAACCTCAAATAAATGAATTTATTTAACAGCAAAATATGTGTAATATCATAACAAAATGTGAATTTTTTGTCTACTTTTTAACTTATATACGCCTTACTAGACTTCTTCTAGTATTTCTTTTTCCTTCAAATTACATCAATCATTATAATTATAATTAAATAAATTAGTATTGTTGCAATGACTTTTGGGGTTAAACCTTGTTTCATTCCAATATTAAATAAATAAATAAAACTTTAGCATTTATAGTATCCAAACAAAAAAAAATATGAGATACTTGTCAATTCTGAGAATTTATTTGTAAAATTTAAAAATTTTACTAATAGCATATTAAGAAATTTCTCATAAAACATGTATAGATCAATTTTTCGATTTAAAACTAAATAATTTTATCATTTTTATTTTTATAACATGTATAATCATTGTGCTTATTTATTAAAATATGTTATATTTATTTATTAAGTTTTTATATAAATCTTTTAACATTTCATAAACAAAATGAATGATTTTGGAAAGTGAAAAACAAACTCTAATGAAAAGTTTATATTTAAAATGTAACTTATTTTGTAAACATTTAATTAGTAGATTTGTTTAAAAGTTAAATTGGGTAGTGGCAAGCCAAGACTCAAATGACTAATATACTCCTGACTATTAATAAACTCCCTGACTGAATTGGTGTTAGGGGTTAATTGTGTACTAACTTGATTAGAAAATGACTAATATATCCTTTTATTAAATTATTATTATTATGACCTTTTTTGATCTTTTCTTATTAATATTTTGGTGTTGCAAGTCAACTCAATATTTAATTTTTAAAAATAGATTTTCTTTCACTAACTTGATAACTTTTTGATGTACTATAATAAAATGACAATATCATGATAAACAATTGGAGTGTATTTTATATTATTAATATGATATATTTACCTATTTCATTTTTTTTTGCTTACAAGTTCAACTATTTTTTATTTTAACTTTGCACATATTGCATATGTGTTATTACTAGTAGTTTCAAACCTTATGCTTTATTATTTATTGTATGTTATTTTAAATACGCACATGTGTTTTAAAACACTAAAAAATTAAATATGTAATTATATATAATACTATAATATAACATTAAAAATTGTTAAATTACCAATATATAAAATTGTAATAAATAAAAATATATTTAATTATTAGATTAAAAATAATATATTATATTATTAAAAAATAAAATAATAATAATAATAATATAGTTAATAGAAAAGAGATGTGACACTTATTATTATACGTATTTAAAAATAGAGAAAAAATGAGAAAGGAGCCTCTGCCCGACTGCTAAAGTTTCATTCATTAATCGCTCTTTAAATTTAGATGATTGATGTCAGCCTTCCTTGTTTTCCTCCTTCAACATATCCCATCACCGTTGAACAAATAACGCCATGTTTTCTCTTGCGCTCACGCCGCTAAACTTGCCTAAATTTGAATTCCTTTTTATCAAAATAATTTAAATTTTTATTTTATACTTAAAATTAAAATAACCATTTAAATAAAAACTTATATTATTAATACTAAATTTTATCAAGGATCAACACAAATATTTTATATAAAAATATATTTCAAGATCATTAGTGAAGTGATAAAAGATATTTATTAAAATTAATTAGTTTTGTATTCAATCCTCAAATAATGTTGGGTAAGCTATATAAAATGATCATCCGATAACTAAAAATTAGATCGCCCAAGTTACCAATTTATTTTTTTAGTCCAAAACGATTAAAATACTAACAATAAGATGATGTGACAATTAACTTAATAACATGTTTTTTATAATCAAATTCTCTGTTAGAATCCCAGTATGAGTGTAATTCTTTCATTACTCAACCACCGAAGACCCATCGTCGCCAACCATTTTTCGCCCATCGGAATGTCGCCGTCGCAGCTGTCGACACCCCAAGCTAGTTCGGTTTCTGCCAGTTTGGTCCGGGCCAATGACAGCCCAACTGGTTCGGTTTAGCCACCAGTTGAACTGTCGATCCGGTTTCACATACCAAGCCCAGTCTGACCAGTTTTTGGGCCTTGTTCTCGATTTTGGGCTCTCAGGCCCAATTTTCAAGTTCAATTATCCATTGAACAAATTGTCTGACATAAAAATTAATTTTTAAAAATATCATATTAGTTTTAATTAATTTGATTAATTTAATTTTACTTGATCAAAATTAATTTACTCAAAAATCACTTAAATTTTCTAAATTAATTTTCGAAGAAAATTCTTTAATCAAATTCTCTAGTTGAACAATTATTAAGACTGCCAAATTTAATTCTACATCGAATAAATCAACTCAATTAAATTATTTTCAAAATCGTAAAATTTTCTTCTGATTCAAATGCAGTCTGTCGAAACCATTTTTTGAAATGGGGTCGACTTTGATTTTGAAAATGAAAACGAATAGGGGAGTCACCACCAATCCTTTTTATTTAGGTGTGATCGGATCACCTCGTAATTCAATCATTTTAATAAAAGTTTAAATTTATCAAAACGATGATTTTTGGTCTAAAAAATCCAAGAAATGGGTTCGAGAATCGGTTATGCACGAGGAAGGATTAGCACCCTCGATACGCCCAAAAATTGGTTCCTAGTCGATTACTTGGTGTCATTAGTGTCGAAAATTGAAAATTTGAAAAGATTTTAAAAATACATTCCTTTGTAAAAATATTGAAACTTTTCTGAGAAAGGGGCATATTCCACGTTAATCGAAAAAGAGAATTATATCTTGTAAGTTAGGACACAATGTCTTAAATTCCCGATAGGGGAATAAACGCCAAAAATTTACTTTGAAAGATGTTTGATTATCTCGGTTTTAGAAAGAAATCATATTCTGTAAGTTAGACCACGATCTTTTCGTAATTCCCAAGATTACTTAAAAGTTTCAACAACGTTCGTTGATTCGGATTTATCGAGAAAGTCAAAACCCGTAAGTTAGAGAACGACCTTTCGATTTTTAAAAACACAGAATAGCGCTTATTTTAGAAAACAAAATTTTTAATGCATCGCGTAAAATTAATGTAATACAAATTCGTTGTCAAATAAATCACAATGATAAAAAATAAAATTAAAAAATTAAAAAAAAAAAAAAACAATAGTAAAAACCTTATAAATAAATGGGATATAAAAGGGTTTTAAAAATAATAATACTAATAATAATGAGAATGAGAATGATATGAATGAAAAATAATGAATAATCTAAGGTTTGTAATTATATAAAATAATATGAATAAATAAATATAATATGATAAAATAGAATAAATGTATTTAAAATATTAGGTAAACAAATATAAAAAGAAATATATAAAAATAATAATGCAAAACTCATTAATTTAATAATATGATAATAATAACAAATAAATAAATAAATAAGGAAAATAATAATTGTAATAATAATATTAAATTAATTAATTTAATAATAAAATAGAAAAAATAACAAAAAATGCTAAATTGAACTTTAAAACAGAAATTTGAGACAAATTAGAAGTAAATATAAAGGAAAAGGACTAAATTGAACGCGCGAATAACAAGGAGGGACCAGAATGGAAAATAATCCCCACCCTCCAAAACGCACAGCTTCAAGGTGGACCAAATTGAAAGTCGAAAAAAATTACAGGGAAAAAATTAAAAATAATAGAAACTTAATTGTAAACAATAAAAAAAGCGAAAGGGCTAAAGGTGGAATTAGCCCTTCCAATGAAAAACACGCAGATCGTAGGCCGGAGCGGGTCGGGTCTCGGGTTAGAGGCCAAAACGTCGTCGTTTTGGGTGTTTGAGGCCAGTCCCAAAACAGCGTCATATTTAGCCCCTATATAAACAAAAAAATCATTTGAAACTGAGTTTTTTTAAAAAACTTTGATTTTTTTCACTAAAATCCCCCTCAATCAGCCCATTCTTTGGTCGTCTCTCCGACCCAGCTCCGATTGTCGTCCGTCGCCGTCCACCGCCATGCACGGCGACCGGAGCTCCAAAAATTTCCCTTTTTCAGGCGAATTGAAGAATAGGTAAAACCCCTTTCTTTTTTTTTTTATTATATATATATATATGTGTGTATAATAGTTTCAAAAAAGAAAAATAAAGAGAAAAAAAACTTTAAAAAATAAAAACCTTAGCACCTTTTAAATCTGATTATCCCTCTTCAACTGCTTGTTTCTTTTTATTGTTGATATGCCGGAATATATTTTTTATGTATTCAAATCTCTGTTTTTGGTTGTATTAAAAAAATCCTTTTACATTCGGTTTTAATATGGTTTATATAGCCATTACAAGGCTTTAATCTATCTTTTTGATGTCATTTCCGTTGCAGGTGGCAGTGGCAAGTGGAGGGCGGTGATGACATGGAGCGAGAGGCAAAGGCTGCACCTAGGGCGGCGCACCTTTTTTGTTTTTCTATTTTGGGTGTTGGGTTTGGGCTTAGATGGTTGGGTTTAGGTTTGGGTTAGTTTGGTTTAATTTGGGTTTAGGTTTTAATTGGGCAATCTAATTGTTTTTGTTTTTTTTGTTTGTTGTAATTTGTTTTTTTATTTATTTTGGGCCCTGGCCAAAATGGGCCTACTATAGCTACCCCTCTTTGCTCATTGTCGTGCAACGGATTGGAGTAAAGATTTTGGAAAGGCCAATTTTGCCTGGTCTCACCGAATCTCGACTTCTTTTGATGCTTCTTTTCTTCAAGTAGCCTCATTCCAGTCCACTGCATCTTGTTGCTTTGATCCACTCCACCGCAACTTCAGAGAGATAAGACTTGTAGCTTTAATATGCTTCGCTACAACTTTAGGGAGATGAGATTTGTAGTTATAGTAGATTCAATCCGACCTACTGCAATTTTAGAGGTATAGGATTTTTCGCTTTAACCCGCTCCACTATAACTTTAGGGAGATAGGATTAGTAGTTTCAATCTGCTCCGCTGCAATTTCAAGAAGATAAGATTGGTATCTTTAGTCTGCTCCACTACAACTTCAGGGAGATAAGACTTGTAATTTGTAGCTTTAATATATTCCACTACAACTTCAGGGAAATAAGATTCGCTATCTTCAGTCTATTCCACTGCAACTTCAGGGAGATAAGTCTTGCGGCTTCAAACTTCTCCACCGTAACTTCAGGGAGATAAGATTTGCCATAATGATTTAATCCGACCTACTGTAAATTCAAAGGTATAGGATTTTTGCTTCTTCATTACATCGATCTGTTACACCATTCTCTATGTAACAAGACCTGTAGAATCCATTTCATGAGCCTATGCTTATGCTGAATGATTAGGATGTCATTATTAGAATGAATCAAATGCTCCTAACTAAATGTGTATGAATGATATTTTCATGAATGCAAAATGACATTTTACGAGAATGATCTCCTCTTCAATGCTTAGGTTGTCATTGCTCGTTGTTCATCAAGGTTCTATCATTGACATATTACCCTGTCTTCTTGCTCAACTTGTATCTTTGACAGAAAAACCCAAAAAATAGCCAATTTACACTATTCTTTCTCAAATGTTTCCAACCCTTAGGTTTGATTAGTTTTAAATAATAGTCCTGTTTCAGGTTTTCGTACTATTTATAAGCTTTTAGAGCAATATGTAAAACTCCTTTTATAAGAGTATTATTAGTCCATTAATCGTTATTTCAATGGAAAATGCTCGTAAAAGATCATAATGATGGACAGAACTAAAATTTATCAAGAACAAAATTTGAAAAGAATAAATTAATCAAAGAAAGCAAACATTGCTGAAATACAAAATGAGTAAAAGGAAAATAGGTGCCCCAAATATCGCAGCACTAGCTTCTCTGCATGATCTTCTTGAGGACCATTTTGAGCTCAACATGTGTTTAGGAGATCTAGAATACTTTGTCGATGCCCCTAAGACGTAGCATTTCTCCTTCTTGTTAATTTAGGCATAGTAAGACTACCGCATGCCCCATCTTTTGATCAAAAGATGAATTGCCCTTTAGGGTTAGTCTCAAAGTGCTATTTGCGGGTTTTCACCTTGGCCTCTCCCCCCCTTTTTTTAAGCAAAGTATTTCTTGACTGAATCTAAATTCACTGGATTAGGCAAAGTCTTGCCATCCATTTTAGTTAATATTAACACTCCCCCCGAAAAGACCTTCTTTACCACATAAGGCCTGTAACACCCCCAAACCCGGCCAACGAGCCTTGACCGGATCTGGTATGTCATCAGGGAAGATGTTTTGAAAGAATTTGACTTAAAGGTGAAAACGATAAATTTACGTCCTTGAAAAACATTATGTATTTAAAAGCCCATTGAAAATTTAGTCGGTATAAATTCTAATTAAAACTTTTACATATGTTATTGCAATATAAATTAAATCCAAAAATATTTCCCATTATTAGTTCGATAATAAAATAAACTTCAAAACCATAAATAAAGTTTCCAAGTACTATAAGTGGCCCTTATTACATCAAATAAATTCCCAAAATAATGATAATATAAAATATATAAAAATAAGGAAAATCAACTTCGCATGGCATAAAAAGCTTTATGCATCACCGAAATGTTGGTAAAATTTGGGTGAGTCAACAGACTCAAGGCATAGTCATTTCACATGTCTCCACATATGGGCTTGGCCCATATCCACAAAATCCATAAATATGCAATTATGAAGCCCAACCCAACCTAAGTCCATCCATTACACCTACCTTAGCAGACTCACCAAGGCCGTGGCTAATCCACCACCGATCACATAAGTGATCCACATATCTTACCTTGGCGCACTTGTCGCCAAGGTCAGTATAAGCCACCCCATCACCTAAGTGATCCCACATATCAATCGATCTACGGTGATGCACACAGCCATCAACCGCCGAGATGTGGCACCTAGCCAGCACCTCCCTTGATGAAGCACATAGCTAACATCAAGCGCTAATGTAGCACAAGGCTAACATTAGACCACGTACATAATGTACACCCTTTTCCTTCGATAGTCACACCCCAAGTTCTATGCATATATATATCTATCATGGCAACATATCACTTGAAACAAATATACATCACATGCCACCACATTTTCATACATTCATCAATAATCATTTACTATCGTAAATCACTGACCTGATTATTCAATCGCCCACCACAGGTATTCACAATCTTAGCCCTTATTTCGGCTATTATTCACATTATACACATACATAAAATAACACATATAATCATTCAAGAGACAGTGCGATAACTACGCACCTGATTATTTAGCGAGATTCCGATCTATTGAATCTAACACAATCTAGAATCCCGAAACTTGCCCTTATGCCTGTCGATTAGCCCCTAATCCATCATGGACAGGATCGATTAGCCACTTAGATACCAAAAATGGCCTAAGGCCAAATGCTAACCACCATTTACCTTGCTAACTATTCCCGAATCACCACTGGTTATAAAGTTAACGAAATCCCTACATACTAGATGTTAGGTTCGGCTTTAACACATGAATATTTATGGATGCACCCTTTAGCCGAAACTGCATTACTTACCAAAACCCAAACCGCTTTTGCTCTTGAAACTCAAACTCCCTATATACTATATGTTAAAGATCGGCTAATACATAAATCCATGAATAGTGGCCATTGTCCTAATAACACATACTACTTACCTTGATGCTTTGAATCTCAAGAACTCCTCATCGCTCCTTAATATCGGCTACACAAAACACACATAAAATAGCTTAATGGACATTCGCCATCCAAAGAAATCAAGGCCTCTACACTTGATTTCGACACCTTAATGGAAAGAAACCCCATAACCGATTGCTAGGAGAGAACTACTTACCACTACACGTTGCTTGAAGAGGCTAAGAGAGAATGGATCTCGCTTTTAGAACTTGCGATAGAAGAAAAGAATACGGCCTCCTTTGAGATTCGCTATGGTTATTAATAAAAGAAAAATACAAATAGAAGAAAAGCACTTACAAGGTTCGACTAAGGCTTTAAATCACAAGAAATATTCGCTACAAGGGATTTGGGGTTGGAAGAAATAAAAAGATGAATAAGGGAAAAGTAGAAGAATTTCAAGAATGGAGATTAAAAGATGAACAACAAATTTTCGCAAAAGGAAATAAAATGAAGGAAAGGATGGCCAAAGGATGAACACCCCTACTTATACTACTCATATTCTAAGACCTATTTTTCCTCTCCCAAACTCATTCAAAAATAATTTGAATTAAGCCAATCTTTATCTCTTATCCTATTTAGACTAAAATAAATAAAATCCATACTTTATCTCTTCTTTATCTATTCAAAATAAATAAAATAAATCTACAATTATCTCTTATCTCTAAAATAATCCACACTTATTCAAAATATCTTGAATAAACCAACATTTATCTTAATATTTAAAACAAATAAAACCAACCTTATCACTTCAAATAAATAAAAAAACACTTATCCCTTATCCTTAAAGTCCCATAACCGTCCCACTTCTCTCCACCTTGACGCAAAAGCCAAAAATAAAATAAAACACCCATTTGTTGCCACCACGATTCGAACTTAAGACTGCTGAACCCTTGTTTGCAGTAAGGCCTAAAGCCACTCTCTTTGATTCTTTTGTGTTATAAACTCCCCTATTTCTTTTAAAGCCTCATTCCCTAGCTCCCTTGTCTTAACGCCAAAAGCTAAAAATAAACCCCACTCCTTGCTGCCCACGTGAATCGAACCTCATCCCCTCGAGCACCCTTTTCAGCAGTCGTCCAAGCCACTTTACCTGTGTACTTTTGTGACATGTTCCACCCAATTTCTTTTAAGACACACTTCATCTTGTTCCCCTTAACGCCAAAACAAAATAAACCACCACTTGCTACCGCCAGTGTTTGAACCTGTGCCCTTGTTGGCGTTACTTCCAGTGCCTTTAAGTGGCGCCTTAAGCCACTTTACCAAGGCATTTTTTATGTCATAAATCCCCAACAACTTCTCTTAAAGCCTCCTTAGCCTAGCTCCCCCTAATTAACACTTAAAAACAAAATTTCTCCTATAGCTCAGGCCTTCCCTTAGCTTATAACTAGCACCTAAAATACCTCAATCAACACCATGATGACCACACTTATGCAAAATAATTTAATAAAAAATCTACCCCTATTTCAGGGTATTACAAGGCCATTCCCAGTTTGACATCAATTTTCCTCTGAAGTCCTTTTATATGGGAAGGACCTTCTTTAATACGAAGTCTCCCTCATGGAATTCTCTGGGACGAAGCTTTTTTTTGTAAGCTCGTATCATTCATTTTTGGTACATCTGACCATGACGGATGACTTTCAACCTTTTCTCTTCAATCAAGTTTAACTGATCGTATCAGGATTGGATCCATTCTACTTCATCCAATTTCAATTCTGCCAAAACTCGAAGAGAAGGAATTTCGACTTCAATGGGTAAAACCACCTCTATTCCATAAACCAAAGAGAAAGGCGTTGCCCTGGTTGAGGTCATGATAGATGTTCGACAAGCATAGAGGGCAAATGGTAATTTCTCGTGCTAATCTTTAAATTTATTATACGTATTTAAAAATAAAGAGAAAAAGTGAGAAAGGAGCCTCACCCAACCACTAAAGTTTCATCCATTAATCGCTCTTTAAATTTAGGTGACTGATGTCAGCCTTCCTTGTTTTCCTCCTTCAACATATCCATCACCGTTGAACAAATAACGCCATGTTTTCTCTTGCGCTCACGCCGCTAAACTTGCCTAAATTTGAATTCCTTTTTTATCAAAATAATTTAAATTTTTATTTTATACTTAAAATTAAAATAACCATTTAAATAAAAACTTATATTATTAATACTAAATTTTATCAGTGGATCAACACAAATATTTTATATAAAATATATTTCAAGATCATTAGTGAAGTGATAAAAGATATTTATTAAAATTAATTAGTTATGTATTCAATCCTCAAATAATGTTGGGTAAGCTATATAAAATGATCATCCGATAACTAAAAATTAGATCGCCCAAGTTACCAATTTAATTTTTTAGTCCAAAACGATTAAAATACTAACAATAAGATGATGTGACAATTAACTTAATTGTGTTATTTTATAACCAAATTCTCTAGAATTCAGGTAATTCTTCCATTACGCCCATTTGGTCTAATGCCGCCATCGTAGTCATCGGTACCTTTCGTTGATGGCCCAAACTGGTTCGGTTTAGCCACTAGTTGAACCGTTGGCCTGGTTTCACATACCAAGCCCAGTCTGACCAGTTTTTGGGTCTTGGTCTCAATTTTGGGCTCTTTGGCCCAATTTACAATACCGGATTCAATTTTCAAGTTTAATTACCCATTGAACAAATTGTCTGACTTAAAAATTAATTTCTAAAATATCATATTAGTTTTAATTAATTTGATTAATATAATTTTACTTGATTAAAATTAATTTACTCAAAAATCTCTTAAATTTTCCAAATTAATTTTCGAAGAAAATTCTTTAATCAAATTACCTAGTTGAACAGTTCTTAAGACTGCCCAATTTAATTCTACATCGAATAAATCAACTCAATTAAATTATTTCCAAAATCGTAGAATTTTCTTCTGATTCAAATGCAATCCGATCAAGCTTTTGTTGAGCTAGCGGAGAGACAAATCAGACATATACAATTAGGCTCTAGTAATTGCAATTTTGTCCAGAAGCATCATTCCGATAATTCGTAATTACTTAATTATGGAGTCAGTCCACAAGAAGTACTATGATTGAACACTCCTTATTGTATACTTTTTACGAAAATAGTTCATCCAACTGTTTTGTCCAATGACCTCGTCATGTGTGTGTTACCCTTATATGATATCCTTAATTCTTTTGAGTTAAATCTGTTCACTCAAAAGAATCTTATTTTATCTCATTGTCACCATTGTGTCTTCTTAATGATTAATATGACCACTGTCAACAAATGATTGTGATAAATTGTTCATTTGAGAACAAGCAACTCGTGACCACGTTCCATATTTATCAATCCACACAATGTCAATGAGAGGATACCATTATGTAACACCCTTACCCAAAATCCATGCTGAAACCGGGCCCGAGGCATTACCAGATTAAAATCATATGATCACCACTTAGGCTCATCGATTACTCTCTTAAGTCGCCTCTACAACCTCAATCTCGACTTACGAGGCCTCACTCATACACTCAAGACTCTTGAGACCCTATCGAAAACTTTTACGATTTTAAAAATTTTCCACCTAAACAGGGACTGCACGCCCGTGTAAGGTGAGCCACGCCCGTGTAAGGTCACACACGCCCATGCCCTCAACCCGTGCGTGAAAACCCAAGCATTCTACCAATGCCCCACGGCTAGGGTACACGCCCGTGCTCACCACCCATGGTGAACACTAACTACACCACACGGCCTGAAGTCTAGACACACGCCTTTGTGGCTAGCCCGTGGCCTATACTGCTCAAATCTGTCAAAGAGACACGGCCAAGACACACACTCGTGGGATGGCCGTGTGTCACACATGGCCTAAACACATGCCCGTGTATCTATCCACATGGACAAGAACAAAGCTATGTGCTAAGCTCTTCTCACCCCTCAAGTTCTTATAACATATACTCAAACAACACATCAATAATCAATTCAAATTCAAACACAATCACACATGGATAACTACATCTTTTCATATAATAAAGCAGCCAACAACTATGGCATTATACAAAATAGATTATCTATCTATAGGCTAACACATCTTAGCCATTACAAAAAATTCACTAACTTGTCTAACCCCTATACATGCCATATACAAAACATTTAGTCTAATGTACCGGAGTGAGCTGATAGTGTGGGCGATCTTCCGATTAATCCACGTATCTCGATTTAACCCTCTTTCTCTATAAGACAAGGGAAAAGAAAAGGTGTAAGCCTTGACCTTAGTAAGTTTACACGTAAACAATTTAAGCACTCTAGTATAAACTAAACGAAAATTAGCATTATACTACCAAATAAATTCACAACCACAATTATGCTTACTCTTTCTATCCTTTACCAAATTTCCAACACATCATGAGTCACATACTCATAATCATTGACATGCACCCCTGCACTCAATACCACATTTACTCGAAAATACAACACATCATTTTATCACACTAATACGTCCACACAGCTAAATTACTCGGTGGTTTCACACTCGGCCCACCACAATCAGATAATAAGGTAGTATCACATATAACCTACCAAAAGGTGCTCATAGTGGTTTCGCACATAGCCCACTAAATAATATACTTAACTATGGTATCACACACAGCCCATAGTTGTTAAGTATTAAGGTGGTATCGCACTTGGCCCATCTTCAAATATTATCTCAACACATTCACATATCTACTTACTCATTCATTCATTTATGATATCTACCACATTCATTCCACTAGAACCACATAGGTTCTCAATCATTCTCATTCATTCTCATTCATGCTACACACTAGCTAGCATAAAGAACATATAAGTATAACGTATTGATTACGCATAAACTTACCTCGGTACTCAAAAAGTATAAAGATGTGTAATTTAGTCCACCACCTTGCTCTTGCCTTGGTTTCGATCCGGGCTTCGTCTTTCTTGATCTATAATGATAAATCAACTCATTCAATACACACATTGACTAAATTGACCATTATCTCATACTTTAGTAAAATTACCATTTTACCTCTAAACTTTCTCATATTTACACATTTGGCCCAAGGCTCGTAAAGTGATTTTCATTCAACTTTCTAGCCTTTCATGCATAGCCGAACCATTTACTCAACGAAAGAAATCATCAATTCTCACTAAATCCCACAAGTATGACCAATCTCAAGACTTTCAGAAATTAGTCCCTACATACATTTTTCATGGAATTCTCTTAGCAACAGATGTTTCTACTACATCATGCTTTCATATTCCTCCATAAAACATCAAAATACATGCATGTCATACATGGGTACATTTTTTAACATCAATCTTAGCTCAGCATATAGCTAAAAATAGCTTACTCATGCTACTAGGACTTCAAAAATACGAAGAATATCAAAAACGAAGGTAAAATACACTTACTAGCTAGCTTGAAAAGTCGAAGAGCCCTAACAATGGCTTCTCTAAATTTTTGGTAGCCTTGGGGAAGAAGATGAATGAAAATTCTATCATCTTTTTCCCATTTTAATCATTTAATTGATTAAATGACCAAAATACCCTTTTGTCCAACTTTCAAATTTTAACCCATTCATGCCCAATTTTGTCCAAAAAATAAAATTTGGGAAAATTACTATTTAAGGACCTCCAATTGATATTCTAAAGCTATTTCATACAAATAACTTCTAGAATACCACATTTTGCAACTTTTGCAATTTAGTCCTTTTGGACAATTCAATCACAATTTGACAAAATTGCTTCATGAAACTTTCACACTAACATGAAAACATGACATAGACCTCAAAAACTCATACATATACCTCGAATTTGTGGTCTCGTACCACTATTTCGACTAGGCCCTAAATCAGAATGTTACACGTTAACTCTTTAATTGAGCTATAAATTTCACTGTTGCTAGTATATCCATGCCATACACAAGTCATGTACCCAACATACCGGCTATCAGCTCGATCATATTTAGGTATAAGCCTCCACTTATATCAAAGCACATGAGTTACATACGCATGGTCAGTGACTAACTTAGGATTTTGGTAAATCACACCATGAATGTCACAAGTGAATTAATGCACAAACGGATTCAAAATTAATTCATATTGGGTCCAGTCCAATGTATCATTCTACCAATAAATACATCTATGTTTCTACCCATGGAGTCAACTACTCCGATAGCCAAGACTAAACATCTCCTCGATTGGAATTGTAGAAGACATAATAATCCTTCTCAGTATTTGAAGCAAATACTCACTCTGATTCTTTTACGAGATTACAAACTCGTTTAGATTATCTATTGAAGTAAGTTGTCATTCTCGCAATGTAAACGTTCTTATAGACTTACAGTGTCACTTATCATCAGTTTGAACTTAAACAATCAATGAGTTAATATTTGGTTGTCTAATAATTTCATACATAACCAATTTTAATCGATATTTGATTTTATAATTAATTTGATTGTTGCAAATATATAAAAATAAAATTGAATATACATAGTAAAATTTTAACTAATTATTTTTTGGGTTTAATTCAATTTACAATACTTAAACTACTTTTGTTTTATAATAGAGTTGCAAATATGTCACCAGAACTAAATTTAAGTGAAATTCAAATGAGAAATTTTTATACAATTTAATTAATTAATTTTATTTTTAATATTTCCTAAACTATTTAAATTTGAAAAAAAAACACCTAGGATCCTCCTTTTAACCAAATTATTAATAAAATGATAATAGAAAATTCAGCTTTCAATTAAGAATACCTAAATTACCTTTTAGAAAAATGATAAGTATCAAAAATTAAGTGTTAAATTTAAGTTAAAAAATATATTTAATATTTTTAAATTAAATATAGAATATAATTAAATTATTAGATAAAAGATAATATAATCTTAAATGAAATGAAATAAAAATCATTGAATTTACTTTGTATTAAGTGACAAGTAGGTCCCTATCTACTTATCATTTTCAACATTTAAAAAAAAACAAATTCTATCTAGTAGTTTTCATTATGGGTTATCAAACATGTTTAAAAAAATTAAGTTATTGAACTAAATTGATTAAATTTTTCAACACTTTATCAAACATGACCTTAACCTCTAAATTTTAAAGCGTTCTAATTGAATAATTAAAGTATGAATGATTTCTTTAAAAGAATTCCTTTATATTTTACATTTATTTTGTATGCTTTAAGTGAATGTGATCCTAATATTCTCATTTTCATTTTTCAAAGTACTTGTATGTCCATTAATAGTATGCCTCTTGTTTGTGAGATGTTTCGTTTGGTTATTAGTGTGATAATAAAAGTTTATTTATTATATATGTATTACGATAGTTAGTCCAAATTTACATTTAAAATTAGAAAGACGAGTAAAACTCTTATATTCTCTCTTTATCATGCGAGTAATTAAAATAATTTATTACTAACTCATATACACATACCAAATGTAGCATTAATGTTTTACATTTTAGTTTTAATAAGCAATTTCTTTTTTGTTTTATGATTTCTATGACACTAAGCAAAAGTGTGATTTCTTTTTTCTCTCACACAATTATGCTAACCTTATTGTTACTTAAACAATAACTTGAGATTTTGTGAGGTTTTAAGTATGCTTATATATTTTTTTTATCATTTTTCTTATGTAGTTATATAAATTATATTTTGCAAGAAGATAATTTTGTTTTATAGTTGGGATATTTTCATGTTAATTTACTCTTATCTTTTTATACGCATTAAATTTTTTAACCTTAAAATAATTTAAGGTAAACTATGTTAGTAGTCACTCAAATTTGTTATTTTTTTTTTTTTTGGTGAAAAGAAAAGGAATAATATCAATTACATAAAATAACCATTAGCTTTATCAGCTTGAAGTAAATCTAAAATCTCATTAGGAGCCTCTGCAATGACTTGTAAATTTGTCTTCCTCAAGCTCAACTTGGCAAGGCGATCTGCTACCATATTCATACTCCTTGGGACATGTTTGATCATCCATTCCCCTTCCGAGTGTATGATGCACTGAGTTCTTCTAAGAACAACAATCCCTGAATCTCCCGAAACAAAGGTAGATAAATTCTGAACGACTTCTAGATTGTCGGTCGCAATGATGATCCGTCTATAACCTTTGTTTAAAAGGAAAAGAATTCCATCCATGATACCTTAAAATTCAGCTTCGAATGGGGAACAAATCCCTAGGAATCGGTTGAAACCCATTATCCAATTTCCTTCATGATCCCGAGCCACTCCTCCCGCAATAGCAGCCCCAGAATTATTGCTTACTGCCTCATCCGTGGATAATACACCCAATTGTCATATGGGTTGTTGGTGAGACTTAAATTTTGACTGGTACTTTTATGGCCACCTCGATGAGATTCGTATTGACAAACCCAACAACTAGAGACTTTCACTGCTTCAGTTGTTGTCCAGGAGATTTTGAAATATGAATAAATTCCTATTTTTCCATATGCACCACGCGATCACTCCAAAAAGACAAGACCAATTGAGTCCACTTCCCTGCAAGTTTTCATGAAAACTAAGGTTAATAATAAACCAACCCGAAAAGAAACAGAAAAAAACCTTTGTTTTAGCTGATCGGGTAGCACAAGCGACAGGACAATCTCGAAGAACGTGCTCCAAGTCCTCACAATCATGTCCACAAATGGTACAGGAGTTGCTATGGCTAATCCCCCTTCTTGCACGTTTGAAATTGGTAAGAAGTCTTTGCCTGAAGGCCAACCAAAGAAACATTCTTACTCACTGCGGACCCTGATACTTCTATGGTATCTTCCAAAACTCCACTTGAGGTTGCCACATATCCTCTTTCAAAGACAAACAAGCACTACGAACTGAAAAAATTCCTATCTCTGAGCGGGCCTATATCACTCGATCTGCTCCGGAGTCTAGGTGTGCCGAAGGAATACAAGTAATCCTGTTAATCACCTCTTTAGAAACCAGACTCGAAACAGGTCTAAATTCCAGCTCCTATCAATATTAATCATCTCCCTAACACAACAGTCCAAATCTAGGTTAGAAAAGGATGGAATTTTATAAATTAAAGGGCCCATACCCGGAATCTAAGGGTCTTTCCAGTAACGAACATTGGCCCTATCCCCTATAGACCATATTAAATTCTCTCGGATAAGAGGCCATAACTTGGAGAGAGACTTCCATAAGTGCGACCCTAATTCCTACTAATAAACTCTGGGATATGATCTTTCCAACCATATTTGGAACGGAGAACACGCACCCAAAGCATATCACTTTTAGTAACCATACTAAACCCAATCTTCATGAAAAAGGATGAATTTTGGTCATTTGGGTACCTGAGTCCAAAGCCTTCCCGAGCCCTTGGCTGACAAATAGTATCCCATCCTACTAATGCCATTTTAGAATTTCCCTCAGTGCATCCCCAGATAAACTGTCTGACCAATCTTTCAATATCATCACAAACTCCTTTCGGAATCATCATTGTTTGCATAAAATAATTAGGGATGGAAAGGAGAACCAATTGGGCTAAGGTAATTCTTCCTGCAAAGGATAATTTCCTAGCATCCCATCTTTGTAATTTCCTTCTGATCTTGTCCACAACGAAGTTTAAAGTACTCTTGGTGACCCTATCGTGCAGAAAAGGAATGCCTAGATAAGTGCCAAGATTCTGAACTTCTTGAAAGCCAAACAGTTGACTAATTTGATTACGAGTATCATCACTAGTATACTTGGAAAAGAAGATATTACTCTTTCTAACACTAATTTTATGACCCAAAATCTCACGGAAAAGAGAGAGAATGCTATACAATAGTCAAGCTTGGTCAATCTGGGCTTTGCAAAAATCACCAAATCATCAGCGAAAAACAGATGAGAGACTGGAGGTCCTGCGCAAGAGAGACGAATAGGATTCCAGGTACCAACTTCTATTCAAGAATGAATAAAATGTCCCAACCATTCCATACAGAGCACAAAAAGATAGGGTAAAAGAGGACATCCTTGTCGTATTCCTCGATTTGTTTTAAACTTTTGTGTAGGCACCCCATTCCAAAGAATTTGCATGGTACATGAAGAAATAGCTAACATGATCACATTGCGCAAGAATAACGAAATCCCGGCCGCAGTTAAGAAAACATTAATAAAGTCCCAACTAACTCTATCATATGCTTTCTCCAAATTCAGCTTAACAGCCATCCATTTCCTTCCTTTTCTATTACACCTCATAGAGTGAATAACTTCTTGTGCTAAAATAATGTTATCAAAGATGTTTCGACCCACAATGAAGCCATTTATTCCTGAGATATCAATTCAGGAAAAATAACCTTAAATCGATTCGCAATCACTTTCATCACCAACTTATAAAGAACCGAACATAAGCTAATAGGACGAAAGTGAGTACAATCCTTAGGAATTTCTTTTTTGGGAATAAGCACAATCAACGTATTGTTCAACTTAGGCCCAATCGATCTACCTTTAAAAACACTTTTGACCCACTGGCATACATTATTTCCAAGAATATCCCACTGACTTTGAAAGAAAAGAGCATGGAATCTATCACTTCCAGAGGCTTTTAATGGTGCTATATCGAACATCGCCCTTTTGATCTCTTCATTAGAGATAGTGGTTTCTAAAACGTAATCTCTGAAGGACAGAGACAAGGATAGCCATTATAGGGAATATCTCTCGAAACGGTCGAACCTCACCATAAAGGTTTTCAAAAAATTCCATCGCCTTGTTTTGCAGGATATTTTGATCAGAGCACCAATCTCCATTGTCAATATGAAGAGACATTATGCGATTAAATTTCCTTTTCTTAACCGTAAGACTATGGAAAAAATTGGTATTCCGGTCTCCCAAATACAACCAATCACATCGGGCTTTTTGTCTCCAAAGTAAATCTTCATGATCGAGAAAATTTTCCAATTCATCCCGAATTTCTCTCTTTATTAACTAAATGGGTAGAAGTAGAATGTTCTAAGGCCTTCTGAGTATTTTTGAGTGATCTCTTGAGCTTCCGCTTGCGATTGCCCAGAAAGCCATATACATCCCATTTCTAATCTTTAACAAAAGCAGTAAAATTATTTAGGGCATTAGTCATATTACCTTTATACTCCCACTTTCTTTTGACAAAGTTGGAAAACTTATTATGCATCGTCCATCCTACTAAAAATCTAAAGGGTTTGCTTTTGGGAATAATAATGTCCTCCTAGTGAATAAAAGAAGGGGACGGTGGTCTAACTTGATACGTGGGAGATGATGGACAAGACTTTGTGGAAAAGTGGTCATCCAAGCATCATTTACTAAAGCTCAATCTAGCCTAACTAAAGTTCCACCTCTTTGCCATGTAAATGAAGGTCCATTAAACCCCAAGTCCTGCAAATCACACGAGTCAACAAAATTTCCAAAAAGATTACAACACTTACCTATCGTAGAGGGGCTCTTTTTATCTGCAGAAGATAAGATAGCATTGAACTCTCCCATAATTAGCCATGGAGTGGAGTTATTAGGAGCCACAGATTGTAAACCTTCCCAAAGATACTTCCTTTTTGATCTATCTAGGCTACCATACACAAAGGAAATAAATAAAGATTTGTTGGGAATATAATTATCAATACGTAAAAGGAAAAATTGTGGATGATTTCAAATGATTTTAATCTGAATAAAATCTTTCCATCCCACCCAAATACCTCCAGAAAAACCCACAGCTTCAACCCGATGGGAGTAATTAAAACCCATTTTTTCTATAATAATATTAAACTTATTGCCACTTACTCTTGGTTCCACCAAGCAATATCCGCCTATGTTCCTCATTATACTCCCGAAAGACACGAAGAAAATCCTATTAGCACACCCTTGAAAATTCCATGTAAATATTTTAAGATTTAATCCCATAAAAATAAGTAAATAATAAAAGATTAAGCTCATTAAAATAAAATTCCAAAACACAAATAGTAAACCATTAAGACTAAAGGGATCTATTTAAGATGTAAAAGCTTACTGCCCAGGAAGGTTTTCTTCCTCATTTTGCCCACCCAATTTGTTGGTCAATGCCAAGTCAAAATTGAGGTTTGATAATTCTATAAATTCTTAGCAATTTGCTCCATAGAACCTTTTAAAGACACCCGTTAAGCACAATTGATTTTAAATCGTGTGTTTTGTCCTTTAATAATTTTGTTACGGTTCTTACTAAGCCCCTTGCCTTTATTATTAAAACATTTTTGTTGCCGAAAATATTCGCTAGAGAAGATCTCATCTTACTGGTTAAAAAGGGGTTTTGTTGTTCGGTTTTTTACTTTAATGGAATACCACCGCTGAATGTTTCCCAAAATCTAGGCGCCCCACTACCAATTCTACCACGTTTCTTCCAGACCCATCCTTCATTGGAGCCATTGGGAAAGAACCAGCTTTCCCTTCGAGTAAATAAGCCCTTTCGTCAGGAGAATCACAACCCCCAGCAGCCTCCACGATAGAACAGTTGCTACTACCAACAACAACAAGATTTTGCTGGGCCGCTGCATCCATTCCAAGCTGGCCTATTCTCTCTCGGGCCTAATCTATTGTATTGTCTCCAATGCCCAATATACTGGTTTACTTACAATATTCCGATAAGATTTCTTTGTTTTTATTACTGTAACAGTCCGGTTTATACCCTAGTCAGAATAGTGGTTTTGAGACCACAAATCTAAGTCAGTATAATATTTTAATATTATTTTCTGTGTCGTTGATATGAGACTAAGCATGTGGTAAATTTTCGTAAGTTAAATTGTCTGTTTGTGCGTTTAATTGAGCAAAAGGATGGAATTGCACTAAATGTGAAAGTTGCTTGCTATTTGTTAAAGTACTTAAGTAATGTAGCTTTTGAATGTTGTGGCCTTAATAGGAAAATATGCCAATAAGTGGTTAGTGGATGGCTAAGGTCATAAATGACCTTGAAGTATATGTTTTAATATATTTGATTTAAAGGTTAAAAATGTCTTTATGTATTAAATGATTATATGTTTAATAAAAACATGAAAATGGCCACATTATCATCCTTTGTTAGTCGAAAATCAAAGAAAGAAAAAGAAGAAAACCTTAAGCTATATTCGGCCACTTCAAGCTTGAATTAAGGTAAGTTTTGATTTCGATTTTTGATCATTTTTACGTTTCTACAATCGTTGCTTTGAGGGCTACAAAACCCATGCCTTGATTTTGTATTTATATGATGTATGTGAAATGTGCCATTGATGATATGTTGAGCTTTGTGATGATTTATGGTGTTAAATGAAAGATTTGAGTTAGATGAACATACTTTGTTCTTGAATTTTTGATGAATTTAGCTAATTAGGACTAAATTGAGAATATAGCAAATTGAGGAACCAAATTGCTAATTTGATGGAAAATATGGGCTTGTATGTGATGTATGAATATTCGGTTAAGCATGAGCATGGGTAGATTTTGTGAATTTGATATTTTGAGAAAAATATATTAAATTGATAAATTGTACAAATATGAGGGTTAATTTGTAAACAGCCCTAAATATGTGTATATGGATTGAATTGAATGAATTAGTGAATAAAAGGGCTAATTCTGAATATGTTTAGATCAAGAACCGAAGAAAATGGACTTAGATCACGGGAAAGCGAAAGTAAACGAGTAGCCGTTTTCATTCCGATAAATCGAATCTGAGGTAAGTCAATATGCAAATAAACGTATTTGTATTGAATTGAATATATATATTCTATATGACTATCGATGATAATGAATGTGTATGAGATGCTATGTACATGAATTCCGAGATAAGTTCGATATAGTGATAAAGTCCGAGAAGTCCCGTATGAACCTAGGAATAGATAGGATTAGCTATGTCATGACATAAGAATCTATTCTATTTTTTTTATCATGTAAGACCACGTCTGGGACGTTGGCATTGATTTGTGATTTCGTGTAAGGCGACGTTTATGACGTTGGCATCGATATGAGCTTTACGAGTAAGACCACGTCTGGGACATCGGTATCGATATGTGCTTTACGAGTAAGACCACGTTTGAGACGTTGGCATCGATATGAGCTTTACGTGTAAGACCATGTCTAGGACATCGACATCGTATTGATTCGTGTAAGACCCTATCTAGGACAAAGGCATCAATATCTGAGTGCATGTAAGACCTCGTCTGGGACGTTAGCATTGTACGATTATTTCGAGCTTTCTAAGTATCCTACTAGATTTCTATTGGTTCAACGAGCAAGTCTGTGATATGAATTACAAGTCCGAGCTATGAACAATTAAGTGTTTACAAATCTATTTTAGGTATGCTGATTATACACTAATTGTGTTTACAAGGTAAGCATCTATGTGATCTTACTATGAAGTTATGTATATAGAATGAATGATAAGATATGTAAAGTTTTGGCTAGATGAGCTATGTGCTTGTATGATTCTTGAATTATGAAAATGGTTAAGTGGATGATATGTGCCAATGTATCTAATTGTAAATATGTTTTCCATGCTAAGTTTGATTGTATATTGACTTACTAAGCTTTTGGAAAGCTTACTCCGTGTGTTTGTTTTCTCTGTTTTATAGGTCGCCAAAGCTACTAAAGGCTCGAGACCGTCAAGGATCGTCATCACACTACTAAACTTATTTTAGTACCCCTTTTGAAAGTGTATATAGATAATTATGGCATATATAGGCTAGATATGTGTATATGTTTATGAAGTGAACTTAGCTATGTGTTTTGGCAAGTTTTGAGTTGATAAATGCTTGAATAAATTAGTTATATAGTACAAATTTTGGTATGGTTGATGCATATGAAATGGTTAAGTTTTGGCTAAGCAAATGGATGATTTATGCTTGTGATGATATGAGTTTTAGTTTGTAATTTGGTATGTTTTTGGTTGCCATATATGCATGATATGTGATGGAAAATGTTGCTTGTAGGTATGACTCATTTGGGTGGCATTTTGGTCTTTCAAATGATCTATAATGTCACACGGCCATGGCACACAGGCGTGCTTAGTGACCGTGGGGTAAAGTCAATAGCTAGCTTAAGAACACACGGCCATGCTACACGGGCGTGCCTAGAAGCCGTGTTAGAAATGCAGTATATGGTTTAGTAGTGCACGGCCATAGCACACGGGGGTGCTTGGTAACCGTGTTGTTTTGGCAGGATTGAACATGGTCAGGGTACACGGGCGTATTGGGTGGCCGTGGTGAGAAGTCAGGTTCAACCACGGGGAGGACACACGGGTGTGTCTAACAGCCGTGGAGGGCACACGGTTGGCTTTCACGGGCGTGTATCCCCTGTATTTTGAAAAAGTTTTTAAGTTTTTGAGAACTTCTGTTTATGTTTTGTTTTAGTCTCGACCCGGGTTATAAGCATGTTTGGGGTCTCGTTGACCTATTTAAGGGACATTATATATACGAATGATGAATGAAATGTATGAAATATTATATATGTTTCATATCTGTCTGGTAACACATTTGACCCTATTCTAGCGACGGTTACGGGTTAGGGGTGTTACATTTGATTGGTATCAAAACTATGGTTCAGTCGATTCTCGGACTAACGTAGCGTGTCAGAGTCTAGCTATACATGCCATAATTCTAAAATGTGATAGTGTGATGAATCCTGACGTATAAAATGTGATTTCTGTATAGTAATTGATCCCGAAAGAGCCGCAGCTGACGACGTAGAGAGTAATGTGCCTGCTCTCGCGCAAGGGACAGTGCCTTCTGATTCGAGACCGGCTACGAGCAGTTAAGAGGGAGAAGCTAAACAAGCTTTCTTTCAGATGATGAGTGAATGGTTCACCCAATTTATGAGGAATAACCTGACTGTTTCGCAACCCCCACCCGCAGTTAATCCTCCTCAGACTACAGTTGTGCCATCGATTATGCATCCGAATCTGTTGAATAAGCCTCCGGTTGATAAGGTTCGTAAGCATGGGGCTAAAAAATTTCGAGCTAAAAATGATGATAATGCTGAAAAGGCTGAGTTCTGTATTGAAAATACTATCTAAATGTTCGATAAAATGTCTCTGACTCTAGAAGAATGTATTAAATGTGTGGTATCATTACTCCGAGATGCAGCTTATCAATGGTGGAAAACCTTAATTTCTGTTGTTCCAAGAGAACGAGTTACATGGGATTTCTTTCAGATTGAGTTTTGGAAGAAATATATCGTGAGAGATCCGTTGATCAGAAATGGAAGGAATTCTTATAACTTAAACAGGGCCGAATGACTGTTTTAAGTATGAGCGAGAGCTTGTACGATTAAGCCAGTACGCTCAGAGTGTATATCATCTGAAGCTATAATGTATAAAAGATTTGAAGACGGTCTTAATGAAGTTATCCGTTTGTTAGTTGGGGTTTTAGAGATAAAAGAGTTCGTTGTACTCGTTGATCGAGCATGCAAAGCTGAAGCACTTGGGAAAGATAAAAGAAAAGCTAAGACCGAAGCCCGAGATATGAGAAAGAGATTTATGAACAAATCATTTCAGTCTGCTCCGAAGAGATTTAGAGATGATCAAAGTCATTCCAGGGATAATGTGAGACATTTGAACAGGACTCGAGATAGATAGCAGATGAGTTCTAGAACTCCAGCAACTTCAATGGCCAGTGTTGGTAATGTTCGGACTGACAGACCTGAATGTAAACATTGTGAAAAAAGGCATCCGGGGAGCTATAGATTAAATGACAGAGCTTGCTTCAGATGTGGATCGCTTGACCATTTTATCCGTGATTGTCCTAAATCCGTCGAGCCAAAGACTGTTCAGAATCTCGAGATCTGATAATGCACCTGTGAGAGGTAGACCTTTTAAGAATGTGAGAAATGTTAGTGGTAGCCAGAGGTACACGAGAGACACTGTTGTAAGATCTGAAGCTAGAGCGCCTGCCAGAGCGTATGCTATCTGAACTCGTGAGGAAGCTTCATCACCTGATGTTATAACGGGTATTTTTACTCTTTATGATACTTATGTGATCGCATTGATAGACCCTGGTTCTACGCATTCGTATATATGCATGAATTTTGTATATAGTAAGACTTTTCCTGTAGAGTCTACTGAGTTTGCTATAAAAGTATCGAACCCCTTAGGTAAAAGTGTTTTTGTTGACAAAGTATGCAAGAACTGTCCGTTAATGTAGCGAGATATCTATTTCTCTGTTGATCTGATGCTTCTGCCATTTGATGAGTTTGATATTATTTTAGGTATGGACTGGTTGTCATTGCATGATGCTGTCGTGAACTGCAAAAGAAAGACTATAGATTTGAGATGTCTGAATAATAAAATTGCATGAGTTGAGTCTACTAATTTGAATGGATTGCCTGCCATGATATCGGTACTAAAAGCTCAGAGTTATGTGAAAAAGGGATATGAGGCATATTTTGCCTATGTGATTGATTCAAAAATGTCTGAAAGGAAAATTGAGGCAGTAACTATTGTATGTGAGTTTTCTTATGTGTTCCCTAAAGAGTTACCGGGTTTACCTCCGATTCGTGAAGTTGAGTTCGGTATTGAATTGATGCCTGGTACGACACCTATTTCGATAGCTCCATACAGAATGGCTCCAACAAAGTTGAAAGAGTTAAAGTCACAATTGTAAGAGTTAACTGATAGAGGGTTTGCTAGACCGAGTTTTTCGCCTTGGGGTGCTCATGTTCTGTTCGTGAAAAAGAAAGATGGTACGATGAGAATGTGCATTGATTACCGTCAGTTGAATAAGGTGACCATAAAGAACAAATATCCATTACCCCGAATAGACGATTTATTTGATTAGTTAAAAGGGCTACTGTGTTCTTTAAGATTGACCTGAGATCGGGATACTATCAGTTGATAGTTAAAGATTCAGACATTCCAAAGACTGCTTTTAGAACAAGGTACGGGCATTATGAGTTTTTAGTTATGTTGTTTGGACTAACCAATGCTCCTGCTATTTTTATGAATCTGATGAACAAAATTTTTAGACCATACTTAGATCAATTTGTTGTAGTATTTATAGATGACATATTGATTTATTCACGGAATAAAAATGAGCATGCTGAACACTTGAAGATTGTGTTACAAACTCTGCGAGAAAAGTAATTGTACGTGAAATTCAGCAAATGTAAGTTTTGGTTGCACGAGTTTAGTTTTATGGGACATATTGTGTCAGCTTCTGAGATTCGTGTTGATCCAAGTAAGATCTCTGCTATTCTAGATTGGAAACCTCCGAAGAATGTATCTGAAGTCCGTAGTTTTTGGGACTAGTTGGTTATTATCATCATTTTGTAAAAGGATTTTCAATGATAGCTACTCCTTTGACTAGATTACTTCAAAAGATATTATATTTGAGTGGTCGGATAAATGTCAGAGAAGTTTTGATCAGTTGAAAACTCTGTTAACAGAAGCTCCAGTGTTAGTACAACTAGAATCGGGTAAAGAATTTGTGATTTACAGTGATGCTTCGTTAAACGGTCTAGGTTGTGTTTTGATGCAAGAAGGAAAAGTTGTAGCTTATTTCTCGAGACAATTGAAGCCTCATGAAAAGAACTATTCGAGGGACGACCTTAAGTTAGCTGCGATTGTGTTTGCACTTAAGATCTGGCGTCATTATCTGTACGATAAAAATGTCACGTGTTTTCAGATCATAAAAGTCTAAAATATTTGATGACCCAAAAAGATTTTAATCTGCGTCAAAGAAGATGGTTAGAACTGTTAAAATATTATGAGCTTGTATTAGATTATCATCCGGGTAAAACAAATGTTGTTGCAGATGCACTGAGTCGAAAATCACTATTTACATTACGTGCTTTGAATGCTCAGTTAGATTTATCTAATGATAGTTTGGTGGTAGCTAAATTAAAAGTGAAACCATTGTTTGTACAACAAATATGTGATGCTCAGAAGGTTGATAATAAATTGTTATTGAAACGAGCTCAGTGTGAATTGAATTCTGAATCTGAATTTTAAGTAGTTGATGATTGCTTGAGATTTCGAGGTCGTATCTCGCTTCGAGAAATCCAGAGTTGATTCAACTGATTTTGAATGAAGCCCATAACAGTCGTTTATCTGTTCATTCGAGAAATACTAAAATGTATCATAATTTGAAGCAACACTATTAGTGGTCTGGCATGAAACGAAACATTTCTGATTTTGTTTCGAAATGTTTAGTCTGTTAGCAAGTGAAAGCTGAACATCAAGTTCCTTCATGTTTGCTACAACCGATTTTAATTCCTGAGTGGAAATGGGATAGAGTAACGATGGACTTTGTTTCTAGATTACCTCCGACTCCGAGAAGGAAAGATACAATTTGGGTCGTGGTTGACCGATTGACAAAATCTACCCATTTTATTTCGGTAAGATCTGACTACTCACTCGAGAGATTAGCTGAGCTTTATATTTCTAAGATTGTGAGGTTGCACGGGTGCCACTATCCATTGTGTCAGATAAAGATCCGAGATTCACATCGAGGTTCTGGAAGAAATTACAAGAAGCTTTGGGCACAAAATTTTATTTCAGTATAGTTTTCATTCGCAGATAGATGGTCAATCGGAGTGGATCATTTAGGTTTTAGAGGATATGTTACGATGCTGTGTACTTGAGTTTAATGGTTCATGGGAACAGTATCTGCCATTGATCTAATTTGCGTATAATAATAGTTTTCAAACAAGCATCAAAATGACACCTTATGAAGCTTTGTACGGACGTAAATGTTGTACACCTTTATATTGGACCGAGCTTATTGAAAATAAGCTTCACGGGGTTGATTTGATAAAAGATTCAGAACAGAAAGTGAAATTGATCCGAGATTGTTTCAAAGCAGCATCTAATTGTCAGAAGTCTTATACGGATATGAAACGAAAAGATATAGAGTTTAAGATCGGTGACAAATTATTTCTAAAAGTGTCTCCGTGGAAGAAAGTGCTTCGATTCGGACGTAAAGGCAAATTAAGTCCGAGATTCATCAGACCGTATGAGATCATTGAACGGGTCGAACCTGTTGCATATAGATTAAAGTTGCTATCTGAGTTAGAAAGGATTCATAATGTATTTCACGTTTCGATGCTCCATAGATATCGATCTGATCCGTCACATGTGATTGCTCCGTCTGAAATTGAAACCCAATCTGATATGGCATACGAAGAGGAACCGATCTTTATCTTAGCTCGTGAAGTGAAAGAGTTGAGAAATAAGAAAATTCCATTAGTAAAAGTACTTTGGAATCGAAACGGAATAGAAGAGGCTACGTGGGAGCCTGAGGACTTAATAAGACAGCTATATCCGACTCTGTTTAACGGTAAGATTCTTGAGGACGAAAATCCCTAAGGGGGGAGAATTGTAATAGTCTGGTTTTTACCCTAGTCGAAACAGTGGTTTCGGGACCACAAATCTGAGTCAGTATAATATTTAATATTATTTTCTATTTCGTTGATATGAGACTAAGCATGTGGTAAATTTTCGTAAGTTAAATTGTCTATTTGTGTGTTTAATTGAGCAAAAGGATGGAATTGCACTAAATGTGAAAGTTGCTTGCTATTTTTTAAAGTACTTAAGTGATGAGGATTTTGAATGTTGTGGCCTTAATAGGCAAATATGCCAATAAGTGGTTAGTGGATGGCTAAGGTCATAAATGACCTTGAATTATATGTTTTAATTTATTTGATTTAAAGGTTGAAAATGTCTTTATGTATTAAATGATTATATGTTTAATAAAAACATGAAAATGGCCACATTATCATCCTTTGTTAGCCAAAAATCAAAGAAAGAAAAAGAAGAAAACCTTAAGCTATATTCAGCCACTTCAAGCTTGAATTAAGGTAAGTTTTGATTTCGATTTTTGATAATTTCTATGTTTCTACAATCGTTGCTTTGAGAGCTACAAAACCCATGCCTTGATTTTATATTTAGATGATGTATGTGAAATGTGCCATTGATGATATGTTGAGCTTTGTGATGATTTATGGTGTTAAATGAAATATTTGAGTTAGATGAACATACTTTGTTCTTGAATTTTTGATGAATTTAGTTAATTAGGACTAAATTGAGAAAATAGAAAATTGAGGGACTAAATTGCTAATTTGATGGAAAATATGGGCTTGTATGTGATGTATGAATATTCGGCTAAGTATGAGCATGGGTAGATTTTGTGAATTTGATGTTTTGAGAAAAATAGATTAAATTGATAAATTAAGCAAATATAAGGGTTAATTTGCAAATAGCCCTAAATATGTGTATATGAATTGAATTTAATGAATTAGTGAATAAAAGGGTTAATTCTGAATATGTTTAGATCAAAAACCGAAGAAAATGGACTTAAATCGCGGGGAAGCGAAAGTAAACGAGTAGCCGTTTTCATTCCTATAGATCGAATCCGAGGTAAGTCAATATGCAAATGAACGTATTTGTATTGAACTGAATATATATATTCTATATGATTATCAATGATAATGAATGTGTATGAGATGCTATGTACATGAATTCCGAGATAAGTTCGATATAGTGATAAAGTCCGAGAAGTCCCGTATGAACCTAGGAATAGATAGGATTAGCTATGTCATGACATAGGAATCTATTCTGTTTTTTTATCATGTAAGATCACGTTTGGGACGTTGGCATTGATTTGTGATTTCGTGTAAGACCACGTCTAGGACGTTGGCATGGATATGAGCTTTACGATTAAGACCACATCTGGGACGTCGGTATCGATATGTGCTTTACGAGTAAGACCACGTCTGGGATGTTAGCATCGATATGAGCCATCGGCATCGTATTGATTTGTATAAGACCCTATCTAGGACAGAGGCATCAATATCTGAGTGCATATAGGACCTCATCTGGGACGTTGGCATTGTACGATTATTCCGAGCTTTATAAGTATCCTACTAGATTTCTATTGGTTCAATGGGCAAGTCTGTGATACAAATTACAAATCCGAGCTATGAGCAATTAAGTGTTTATAAATCCGTTTCAGGTACGCTAATTATACACTAATTGTGTTTACAAGGTAAGCATCTATGTGATCTTACTATGAAGTTATGTATATAGAATGGATGATAAGATATGTAAAGTTATGGCTAGATGAGCTATGTGCTTGTATGATTCTTGAATTATGAAAATGGTTAAGTGGATGATATGTGCCAATGTATCTAATTATAAATATGATTTCCATGCTAAGTTTGTTTGTATATTGACTCACTAAGCTTTTGGAAAGCTTACTTTGTGTGTATGTTTTCTCTGTTTTATAGGTCGTCAAAGCTACTGAAGGCTCGGGATCGTCAAGGATAGTCATCACACTACTAAACTTATTTTGGTGCCCCTTTTGAAAGTGTATATAGCTAATTATGGCATATATAGGCTAGATATGTGTATATGTTTATGAAGTGAACTTAGCCATGTGTTTTGGCAAGTTTTGAGTTGATAAATGCTTGAATAAATGAGTTATATAGTACTAATTTTGGTATCATTGATGCATATGAAATGGTTAAGTTTTGGCTAAGTAAATAGATGATTTATGCTTGTGATGATATGAGTTTTAGTTTGTAATTTGGTATGTTTTTGGTTGCCATATATGCATGATATGTGATGGAAAATGTTGCTTGTAGGTATAACCCATTTAGGTGGCATTTTGGTCTTTCAAATGACCTATAATATCACACGGCCATGGCACATGGGTATGCTTAGTGACCATGGGGTAAAGTCAGTAGCTAGCTTAAAAACACACGGCCATGGTACACAGGCGTGCCTAGAAGCCGTGTTAGAAAGTCAGTATATGGTTTAGTTGTAACAGCCCGGTTTAGACCCTAGTCGGAGAAAGGGTTTGAGACCACGAATCTGAGGTCGTAAAAAATATTTTAATGATATTTTCTGTGTGAATGGTATGTGACATAGTCTGTGTGAAAATTCTGTGTGATGATTTGATCATTTTAATGTCGAATTAAGAGAAGGGACTTAACCACACAAAGAGTAAAAGCTATGTGCTAATTTATAAGTATCTAAGTGTTGTTGTCTTTCAAATATGGAGGCTTTATGATGCAATTTAACCAATATGTACTTAGTGGATGGTGGATGGACATTTTTAACCAACTAAAATGTATTATAATATGTTTTTATTAAAGGCTAACATGGTAATTGGATTAATAATAATAGATTAGTAAAACAAATCATAAAAGAAGATGAGTATTCATCTTATTACTCACCGAAAATAGAAAAGAAAGGAGGGCTAGGAAGCTTTGAAGTTTTGGCAAGCTTAGGCATAAATTGGTATGTGATTTTAGCTCAGTTTTTGATAATTTCTACGTTTTCGTAATCGTTGTTTCGTGCTCTAGCTAGCCCATGTTGTAATTTTGTGATTTGATGATGTTTTTGTGATGAGCCATTGATGAATGTTTGAGCTATGTGCTAGTTGATATTGAAATATGAAAACTTAGTGTTGGATTATCATAGTTTGTATTGGGATTTTTGATGAAATTGAGTATTTTGGGCTAAATTGTGAAAAGTGTAAATTGAGGGACTAAAATGTAAAATAAATGAAATTTGTGGACTCCTATGAGACTAAGGAGAATTCGGCCTAAGCATAGTGTAATAAAATTTTGAGTATTTGATGATTTTTTGAAATAGGGACTAAAGTGTCGAAATGTGAAAATGTGAGGGCTATTTTGTAAAATGCCTAAATACGCATGTTTGGATTAAAATGAATGAATTGATGATTGAATGGATTGAATTTGAATGTGTATATACCAAGAGAGGAGAGGTTCGGATCGAGATCGAAGCAAAGATAAAGTGCTCGATTAATCGACCGTATCGATAGTTCAACGTCCTAGGTAAGTTCGGATATAATACTAGTTGTAAACTTTATCTATGTGATATAAATTGAATGGATGTATATGTATCTATGAGATTTGAAATGCTACGTGCTGAATTGAGATAAAGGGGCACTAAGTGTGTGAAATTTGAAATGAGAAAAAAAGATGATTGACACTGTGTGTGCGAAAAGATAGAAGCTTGACTTATCGACGTAGCATTGTGTGTGCGATACCGATATAAGTTCGGTTGAGTGTATTGGCACTAAGTGTGCGGCGATGATTATGTTTCAGTTATGAAATTGGCACTAAGTGTGCGCATTTGGGAGGGTAACCGAGAAGATTAGCACTTTGTGTACGAAATAATAGAAGTTTTGGCTTTGTGAATGGCACTGTGTGATCGATATCGAATCAAGTTCGATTTTGTATTAAGGCACTGAGTGTGCGATTAAATGAAATGAATAACACTGTGTGTGCAATGATACGAAAGCTTCGGCTTATTGAATTGGCATTGTGTGTGCGACATCGAGGCAAGTCGAATAAAAGAATAGACACTAAGTGTGCGATTATAATTAACGACTAGCACCGTATATGCGAAACAATAAAAGCTACGGCTTTAATGAATAGCACCGTGTGTGAAAGATAGAAGTTTTGGCTCATCAAAATGGCATCGTAATGCGTTCGATATAAGTTCTATTTAACATATCGGCACTAAGTATGCGTTGACAAATAGGCTTCGGTTGTCAAATTGGCACTAAGTGTGCAAATTCATTTGAGTAATAGCAGAGGTTGAAATAGAGGTAAAGTCGAGGAATTGAGTTGTATGAATGGTGAGTAACTACGTGTTGATCAAAGTATGTTTGAATCTATGTGGTTGATGATATATTTAAGAGTTGAATGAATAGTTAATTAAGCATGTGGTTGAGAGCGATATTATGCTTAGTTGTGTCATTATCTATGTGATGGTTGGATAGTATGATTAGTGATTAACTAAGTGTTGGCAAAGTAAGTATGATACCTATGTGATTGGTAAGTATGATACCTATGTGATTGGTGAAATTTGAAGTGAAAGAATGGAATGCTATGTGAGAATTGAATAAAGTTGAACTTGTGTACCATTGATTAAATATTTATGTGATGGTTAAATGTGTATAATGACTTGGTTCATTGAGTTAATTGTTTTATAATTCAAACTTACTAATCTTTGGAAAGCTTACTGTGTGATTTGTTTCTCTGCTTTGCAGGGTCAGTAAAGCTAGCTCGGATCTGGGATCGTCAGCTTCTCAATCACACTATCGGCATTCTATTTTGGTACTTTTGGAAAGATGTATATAGCTAGAATATGACATGTATAGGCTAGTTAATTGAATCAAGTTTGAGATTTGTAAGTAGCCATGATATGTGGCTAGATATATGATAGGTTTGGCATGAATGAATGTGGTATATATATGATACATCTTTTGGCATGATTTGTGAATTGGGATATTTGCTATTGAATGGTAATTTTGTGTTGGTAAATGCTAGTAGGGGTAGTGAGATTGGGAATGAATTATGCTTGTGATAGAATAAGTATTGGTATTGAATTGGGTATGACTAGAGTTGGTATTGTTTGCATGTTTTGAATTGCTAAATTGGTATGCTTTTAGATGGCAATATGTGCATGAGATGTTTGGTTGATTGACTTGTAGGTTTGACCCTAAGTGGGTGGCATGTTGGCCTTACAAAATTGGCATATAATGTCACACGGTTGGGGCACCAGACGTGCCTCGGGCAATCGGGTAAATTGGCGAATGTGGCTTAAACTACACACGGCCATGGCACGGCGTGCCTGTGTCGTCGCGAGAAATGGCGAGATATGACCTTATAGGACACGGCCTTAGCAAGCAGGCGTGCTTGTTAGCCGTGTTGATTTTGGCGAGATGTAACCACGGGAGGTCACACGGGTGTGTCATGTAGCCGTGGGAGAGCACGCCTACCTTCTACCAGGCGTGTCTCCCATGTATTCTAGAAAAGTTTTAAATTTTTCATGAAATTTTATATGTGTTTCAATTTAGTCCCGACTCGGTTTATAAGCATGCTTAGGGTCTTGATGACTCGTTTAAAGGACACTATGATTGTATATGAATGTGTTGGATGATGTTTGACTTTGTGTTGACATTTAGATGTTAAATGTTCTGATTGATCGGTAATACCCCTTAACCCTATTCCGGCGATGGTTTCGGGTTAGGGGTGTTACATTAGTAGTGCACGGTCATAGTACACGGGGCTGCTTGGTAACCGTGTTGTTTTGGCAGGATTGAACACGGTCAAGGTACATGGGCGTATTGGGTGGCCATGGTGAGAAGTCAGGTTCGACCACGGAGAGGACACACGGATGTGTCTAGCAGCCGTAGAGGGCACATGGTTGGCTTCCACGATCGTGTATCCCCTGTATTTTGAAAAAGTTTTTAAGTTTCCGAGAACTTCAGTATATGTTTCATTTTAGTCCCAACCCAGGTTATAAGCATGTTTGGGGTCTCGTTGACCTATTTAATGGACATTGTATGTACGAATGATGAATGAAATGTATGGAATATTATATATGTTTTTGATCTGTCTGGTAACACCTTTGACCCTATTCTGACGACGGTTACGGATTAGGGGTGTTACAATTACCCTTGAAAATGGGCATGAATTTTTGCCCATCCTTCTCAATGTTAAAAGGTCCCTTGTGGACAACATGGCCTGCCTCTTTCATCTTGACATTAGGATTAATAATATTCTTTTCCCCTGACTCAAGATGTCCGTTGGAAGGTGAACCAGAATCTGCCTTGGAAATATTCCCATTTATAGTTTCTTCCCCTTTTGTATTTCGAGAATCAGGCGTATCTTTTTCATTAACTTCATTATGATAATCTCGATTATTAAGGATCCTAAAGCGAGATACTTCCTTTCCATTATTATTGTTGCTAAAAGTATTCTGTCCATTCTCCTTAAATTTTTGCCTTGATTTCCTTTCCACTATCATCCAAAGACTAAAACTATCGTTCTTCTTCCCCAATCTGTCCATAGTTGAGCTTTGGTTTTCTATTACCTCTTCATTCTACTCAACAACCTTTTCTCCGGTTGAACCAGAGTTTCTAATTGGACAAGAATTTTCTACATGTCCATATCGCCCACAATGAAAATAGATTGTTGATAATGATTCGTACTCCACATTCTGTTTTCGACCATTGATCAAAATTTGAGAAACTAATGGCTTTTCCAAATCAACATAAACAGCCATTCTAGCAAATCGCCCCCTAGCTTTGTTATCAGTATTCATATCTAGTTTAACCACTTTTCCAACCATTCCTCCTATTTCGTAATAATTTTGTGGTTGTATAAGTAGCTAGGTAAACTAGGAAATCTGATCCATGCCATTACTACACTTGGAAAGGCCTATGCGGGATCAAAAGATAGAGTCCATGGCTGAACCGTCAGATATTGGCCAAAAGTGATCCAGGGCCCTTCAGATAGAGCTTTTTCATAGTCCAACTTGTTCTGAAATTTGACGAGAAAGTATCCATTTTCAATATCCATCATATGATGAGTTGCTAAAGGTCTCCACAGATTGTATAATTTATTCTGCAAAACAGAGAAACCAATATTACGCCCAAGCAATTTTAGAATCATTGTATTCTCCATACCTTGAATAAGAAAATGAAAAATCCTATCTGAGAAGTTTATAGAAGGAACTCCATTCACGGCCGATTTTTGAATATCTCCTTCCAGGATATCAAAAACTTCGTCTCTTTTCGAACCGTTAAGGCCAACCTTTGATGATTGACCTACAAGTTTGTCTTTCCACGAAGTAGTTTGTTCCAATGCCAAATCTATCATTATGTCGTTATTCAAATCCCCATCTTCTTCTCGAATCGAACCTTTTTTGGGATCAATTTTTCCGCAATAGATTTTTCAAGATCAGAGTTTTCATAGAGAAAAGACATCATTTTTTATCGTAATTTGGTAATTTTTTTATCTCCAATTATTTTCATATTAACTTATTTAAATAGTAGAATGAACAAAAAAATCAATAATTGAATAACTATCAATATCGTTTATACAATAATTTAAAACACTAAATAGCCTCTAGAAAGTTAAAAGAAATTGAACATTACAACATAAATGAAATAATTTATTTGGTCATAAAATTAAATATCATTCAAAGCACAATTCATTAATATACAATAAAATTTTAAAAAAAAATTATAAGAACTTAATAACATTTTTAATATTCTTAGATTACTGCTATTTATAATTCTCACATTCCTTAGGAGTTGTAAGTATATATTATATAAATAGATAAAATATTTTAATTCAGATTAAATTATTGTACACAGATGAAAATAATTGCATAGTAAATTTATAAAAAAATTTAATATAAAATTAAATATAATTTTAGTTGAAATGATAAAATTGAGAGAGTGAATGTTTTGAGTTCAAATTTATATATTTTTCTAAATTTTGCATAAAAAATAAAAAATACCTTCAAAATAATACTCATTACTTTATAAAAATATATATATATATATATATATATATATATTTATAAATTTTCAATTAAATTAAAAGATATTATCTCCATCAAAACTTATCAACAAATTGGTTTACCAAACTGGTAATCAATTTCCTAAGAGCAAGCCAATAGCCAATATAAATGAACTCTCTCCACAAAATATAAATTTAATATCATGTAAAGTGTATATTTACAACAAATAAAAAATATAATTCACCTAAGTCTTAGTTAAAAAACGAAAGAAAGAAAAAAGTAGCCCTAACATTCCCACTTAAAATCTGATTCTTTTAACGTTGCTTCACCGGTTTTCACCCATCAATGTAAATCTTTTGCTCATTACTAAGATATATTTTACAATCTACATATGAAATAAAAAATAAGTAATATAAATTTAAACATGAAATTAAAAAATAGGTAAAACCTCTTCATTCAAAATAAACGAAAATTAAAAGATAAGTAAAACCTCTTTAAAATAAACGAAAATTTTTATTCTTTTTATCGCACACAAATCATATTAATAAGTATTATTAGTTTAGTGCAAACCAATGAAAAGAAAATAATAATAATTCAATCATTTGGACCCATCTAAAAAGTATGTGATACTTGGTAATAATAGAAAAAGAAATTGAAGTAATTGATAATTGTGATGACTGTGTGTGGTTGGCACAGCATAAATGGACTCTATTCTTTCAAAAATAATTGAAATATAAAGTTAGGAGGTAACCCACTCAATCATATTATTAAACAATATATTAAGGTCAACTTTAGCAGGATTTCTTGTCTCCGTCAATGCCAATCAAAACACCAAAAGGAAAAAGAAAAAGGTCAGAAAAGTAAAAGTTGCTTATGTCTCTAATTCATCCAACATTTCACTTGATTAGTCACAGGAAACAGAGCTTACCATCATGCCAGGTTTAGGGTTTCCTCTCTCGTTGGCACTAATAATTAAAATGGATCCAACCCACTATGTATTTCATTTTTGTGACTCCACTAAAATTGAATGTTTAAATTTAAAAGTGGTTTAGTCGTTGTCTTAAAAGAACAGAAACACACTTGTTGAAAGGGTTACAACTTTCACTGTTGGTAATTATGGCATGGACAAGAAAGTAAGAAATTAAGGAAGTTGGTAATGAGAAGACACCCCATCCCTAAGACAAGAAGACACAAACAAGACAAACATTTCAATTAATTTCCATCTACCTTTCCCTTACACACTCAAAAAGCAATGTTAAAAACCAAAATGACAGAAATTTGGCAATGCACCACACCCTATTTCTAAGACAACAAAACACTAATTATACCTACTTTTTGAAACTCCATGGTTGGAATTCAGATTTTCTTTTTTTAATTATTCCGATACACCCTAAAATATTATTAAGATAATAAAATATATTTTTAATTTAATATAAAAATAAAATATATATAATTTAAAAAATAAAATAAATTTCTGAATCAAAGCTAAGTATAACCTTCCCCATCAAATGTTTTTGATTCAAGTTAGCTTTTATCGTGCATGTATAATAATAATAATAATAAGCAACACGTTCTTAGTTTCAGAATATAAACAGGGTAACAGGTAATTTGTAATTTACACCATTAATTATTGTTTAACACTTTCTTTCTTTTTTATCAACAATTATTGTTTAAGATTTAAGACTCTTTTTTATCAACAATTATTGCATGTTTGCATTGGGATTCTTAATTCAATTATGGAAAATTATTTAGTAAGGTGGATTTTTAATTTTAAAAGTGGGATTAAAAGTCATATGTCTTTTAAATTTATAGTTAAAAAGAATAAAAATAAAGATGATAGAGAATTTTATTTGTAGAGTGAAAAATGCAACCTCAATATATAACATAAAAACACTTCAACTATTACTTATTTTTTCTTATTATTTAGAATTATGAGAGATAAAATTTTAAAAATTATGCCTAGGTTTTTAAGTCCCATAATGTATGGAAGTTTTAGTCCAATTAATTAGCTTTAGTTTGGACTGCATCAGTTCTTAATCCGTTGTGTTATGCTAGTTTAAATATACTTGATGATCACTTGGGCAGTTTGTTTATAATAGTTTAATACTTATAATTATTCAAATATATATTTATAATTGTATTGTAGTTGTTACAATTTAAAAGAAATTATATATATATATATATATATATATATTAAGAAAGTTTAATGCGATAGTTTTAACGTGTTTTCATTTATTTTAAATTTTCCATCAACACATTTTTTTATTTTCAAGAAGAAAAAGAATAATAAATTCTATGAAACTAAACGCGCCCCTTGTTTTGAGTGGTTTTTTATCTTTTATTTTCCTGAAAGTTGTAAAAGATTGAGTATATGTTATATGGAGAATAATTTATATTAGTATCATATTAAAATATATTTTCAATTTTTATAAGTTTTTTATTTTTAATGATTAGTTTCAGTTTTTTTTATTTTCAATTTTATGATTTTTATCAGTTTTTTTATTTGTTGATTACAGCATTTTCAAATTTCATTTTTGCTTAAAATAGTTTCATGTTTGTATTTTTTCTCGAAATTTTAATTATTTTTAAAATAATTTAATTAAAATAAACTAAATTAGAAATGATATCATATATGATTTAGTGTGTAATAACATAACATTATTTTATTAATGTCTAAAATTATAAATTTAAAATTATTTGAGAATGAGCTGATGATGAATTAAGACGTTAAACTCTCCTCTCTTAATTAATATAAATTTAAACATGAAATTAAAAAATAGGTAAAACCTCTTCATTCAAAATAAACGAAAATTAAAAGATAAGTAAAACCTCTTTAAAATAAACGAAAATTTTTATTCTTTTATCGCACACAAATCATATTAATAAGTATTATTAGTTTAGTGCAAACCAATGAAAAGAAAATAATAATAATTCAATCATTTGGACCCATCTAAAAGTATGTGATACTTGGTAATAATAGAAAAAGAAATTGAAGTAATTGATAATTGTGATGACTGTGTGTGGTTGGCACAGCATAAATGGACTCTATTCTTTCAAAAAATAATTGAAATATAAAGTTAGGAGGTAACCCACTCAATCATATTATTAAACAATATATTAAGGTCAACTTTAGCAGGGATTTCTTGTCTCCGTCAATGCCAATCAAAACACCAAAAAGGAAAAAGAAAAAGGTCAGAAAAGTAAAAGTTGCTTATGTCTCTAATTCATCCAACATTTCACTTGATTAGTCACAGGAAACAGAGCTTACCATCATGCCAGGTTTAGGGTTTCCTCTCTCGTTGGCACTAATAATTAAAATGGATCCAACCCACTATGTATTTCATTTTTGTGACTCCACTAAAATTGAATGTTTAAATTTAAAAGTGGTTTAGTCGTTGTCTTAAAAGAACAGAAACACACTTGTTGAAAGGGTTACAACTTTCACTGTTGGTAATTATGGCATGGACAAGAAAGTAAGAAATTAAGGAAGTTGGTAATGAGAAGACACCCCATTCCTAAGACAAGAAGACACAAACAAGACAAACATTTCAATTAATTTCCATCTACCTTTCCCTTACACACTCAAAAGCAATGTTAAAACCAAAATGACAGAAATTTGGCAATGCACCACACCCTATTTCTAAGACAACAAAACACTAATTATACCTACTTTTGAAACTCCATGGTTGGAATTCAGATTTTCTTTTTTTAATTATTCCGATACACCCTAAAATATTATTAAGATAATAAAATATATTTTTAATTTAATATAAAAATAAAATATATATAATTTAAAAAATAAAATAAATTTCTGAATCAAAGCTAAGTATAACCTTCCCCATCAAATGTTTTTGATTCAAGTTAGCTTTTATCGTGCATGTATAATAATAATAATAATAAGCAACACGTTCTTAGTTTCAGAATATAAACAGGGTAACAGGTAATTTGTAATTTACACCATTAATTATTGTTTAACACTTTCTTTCTTTTTTATCAACAATTATTGTTTAAGATTTAAGACTCTTTTTATCAACAATTATTGCATGTTTGCATTGGGATTCTTAATTCAATTATGGAAAATTATTTAGTAAGGTGGATTTTTAATTTTAAAAGTGGGATTAAAAGTCATATGTCTTTTAAATTTATAGTTAAAAAGAATAAAAATAAAGATGATAGAGAATTTTATTTGTAGAGTGAAAAATGCAACCTCAATATATAACATAAAAACACTTCAACTATTACTTATTTTTTCTTATTATTTAGAATTATGAGAGATAAAAATTTTAAAAATTATGCCTAGGTTTTTAAGTCCCATAATGTATGGAAGTTTTAGTCCAATTAATTAGCTTTAGTTTGGACTGCATCAGTTCTTAATCCGTTGTGTTATGCTAGTTTAAATATACTTGATGATCACTTGGGCAGTTTGTTTATAATAGTTTAATACTTATAATTATTCAAATATATATTTATAATTGTATTGTAGTTGTTACAATTTAAAAGAAATTATATATATATATATATATATATATATTAAGAAAGTTTAATGCGATAGTTTTAACGTGTTTTCATTTATTTTAAATTTTCCATCAACACATTTTTTTTATTTTCAAGAAGAAAAGAATAATAAATTCTATGAAACTAAACGCGCCCCTTGTTTTGAGTGGTTTTTTATCTTTTTATTTTCCTGAAAGTTGTAAAAGATTGAGTATATGTTATATGGAGAATAATTTATATTAGTATCATATTAAAATATATTTTCAATTTTTATAAGTTTTTTTATTTTTAATGATTAGTTTCAGTTTTTTTTATTTTCAATTTTATGATTTTTATCAGTTTTTTTATTTGTTGATTACAGCATTTTTCAAATTTCATTTTTGCTTAAAATAGTTTCATGTTTGTATTTTTTCTCGAAATTTTAATTATTTTAAAATAATTTAATTAAAAATAAACTAAATTAGAAATGATATCATATATGATTTAGTGTGTAATAACATAACATTATTTTATTAATGTCTAAAATTATAAATTTAAAATTATTTGAGAATGAGCTGATGATGAATTAAGACGTTAAACTCTCCCTCTCTTAATTTTTCTTAAACAACGTCATGCATGAGGGAAGTTTCCCCGGGATTAAGAAAGATATTAAAATAAAAAGGGGGTACCATTATTTTTGCAAAGCTAGCATGGCATGCAATAGGGAAAGTGGGAGGGATGGATCTTTGCTTACTTGCCACTTTATGGGTTTTATATATTAACCATAAAACTGGCCAAAAGTTGGTGTACCATCATTTACATGCATTGCATCACTTCAATATATATTATAATATATCTGGTGTTCACATTGATCTCGAAAATTCCAAAAAGCAATCAAGAGTTTGGGTCGATGTAGTTGACAATCAGCATGGCATTTTTGGATTTTTCATTTTTAGTATATGTATCTCATTATATTACAAATAATATACTTGTCCTACGTGGTAGATTATTCTATGCTAATACACATGTTAAGTAGATAATCTTCTACATTTTAATATTATATTGATAGTGTTTTAATGAATTGGTATCACTCTTAATTGGTCATTATAAAATTACAAAAATATATTTTTAAAATTATAATTAATATTATCATGATGACACTTTTATTTTTCTTACTTTTATATCATATTTAAATAAAAAATTAAAATTACAATTATAAGGATCGAAAACATATCTCATAGTATTGAAATAAAAGTTCCTTATCACTCCACTTATATTAATTTTAAAAGAGAACATTTTTAACATTCAATATTTTCGTCACTCACAAATCTAATATATATATATTTATTTAAATGTTTTATTAAGTTAGTGTCATCCTTAATCAAGTCATCATCTCACTCATTCTTTTAAATTATAATTAATAGTATTATAGTGTGATCTGTTGTCTTTTATAATTTTATATTATCTTTAAATAAAACAATTTAAAATTAAAATAACAAAGAATGGACACGTGTTCAATAATAATAAAATATAAGTTCATTGAGTGCGTGACAAATTGATTTCTATGTATCGTTCCCTAGCTTGTAAAGGCCTGGCTGGAGGTTGAGAGGGCTACGAAAAAGGTGAAGAATAAGTAGAAAGTCAGGTTTGATCCGGGTGATCAGGTGATGGGTGATGGAGAAGGGTGTTCAGATGCTAAAAATTGGACTGGGATTAATCCGCAATCACATCAAGCGACTTACAAGAAGAAGCTTATTTAGAATAAAATGATTTCTCTTCAGAATAAAATCCCAAAAATGGGGAATGCAACAGTCCTTGGGGACGATGATCAGAAGGATGTCCAAGTCATTAGAGATAGTGCTTATCCTGAGATTTTCTTCTCTAAGGAAGTTCAAGATTTGTTAGACTAAAGCATGGAGTAATGTGATATTGTTGGTCTCCTTGGCAAATCCATAGGGTATAAAACTTTAGTGAACAAGATATAGAAAGCATGGAGTAATGTGTTATTGTTGATCTCCTTGGCAAACCCATAGGGTATAAAACTTTAGTGAACAAGATATAGACTCTCTGGAAGCCTGCTGGGAATTTTTGGTTGTCTGGTGAATGATTATTTCTTGGTTCGTTTTTTCCAATAGACGGACTATAATAAAATATTAACTGAGGAAGCTTGGGTTATTTTTTGCCATTATCTTACAATTTATTTATGGAGTAGAGACTTCTCGACAAAAGATAAACATTTGTCAAAGGTGTGGTCTGGTTGGGCATACCAAATCTCCCTTATAGTTATTACACGACGTTGCTAGAGTTCTTGGTGTAGTGGTCAAATTCGATTACAATACTACGGGTGGGAAGAGGGGCAAGTTTGCAAAATCAATTTCGAAGGTAAGAAATCACAAATTGAAGTTTCGTAGGTAGTCGATACTTAGGAATGATCTCTTTTTTTACCCTTCACTTTAGAGAATTTCACGGATTCGTTAGCTTCAAATAAAATTTAGCAAGCAAATTAATGATAATAATTTTAATAAATTATAAAAAATCATTTAATCATATACATGCGATGTCACTACGCAAACGAAGAAATGAAATTAATCCCACTTAGTCAAAACCCCAGTTTCCTAAAAATTAATCTAGCACCACAACACTCCCTATGCCACTTCAAAACGACCAAGGAAAATGCCAAAAGTCGAGGCTATTAGCTGCACCCAGCAGCAACAAAAAAAGACGATGGAGCAGTAATAATTTGGAAGCAAAATACATTAATAATCTAGTGCAAAACACCCACAATTTGGCCGCTAATTTGGTGCCAAATTGCAAGCACACAGCTTCAAATTGAATGAGAAGCAAGCGGTGCAATTAAGGGAGAAAATATGGCCGCAATCTGAAGCGTAACAGCTGCACTTAGAGCTGATCGAGGGGGCAGCAAATTTAAACATTGCAACACCAATTAAAGGTAAATGTAGCAGCTATCTTAGAGCCAATTTGGAAGCTGTTTGGAGGTTTCTCTGAGACTATAATTGAATCAAATGGCAGCAATCTTGAAGGTATTTGCTGCCACAAAAAATTACTCCAACGTCACTAGCCGCTGCTGGTAATTGACGATAATGGCAACTATTTAATGGAAAATTTTAAAGACCAACATTAGGAGTAACTAACTCAAACAATAATATATATATATCCGAATTAATTCGGAGAAATCATTCAAATTAAGGAAGCAAAAAAAATAACAATAAATTGATGGAAGCAATTTGAACATTGGACACAAATCAATTAGCAGTAATGAATTCAAGCAAGAGAATAATATATTTTTATATTAAAGACGGCAATAAAAAGGGCTCATCAAATCATTCAATTGATGTATGAATTTTGGAGAGAAAGAAAAGAAGAAGAAAATTTTACACCAAGAGCTTGATACCTTTTCGACACCTTTAATTGGCACCCCAAAATCAAAGAAATTTCAAGACAGCAATTTTATTTTATCTTAGGAGAACTAAAACTGATTTCAATCACATAAACCTCTTCAGGTTTTACCTGATTAATGTTTTGGTGTTAAACTCCTCTTAATACATCCCTTGTTCAATTAAGTCCTCCAACTTCTAAACTTCATATGTCACTTTCAACTCAAGTCAATCCTCAACCAAAATAGCACTCGATAATTTTTTAGATTCTAAAAAATATAATTTCTAACACTAAAATTATTTTTTCCCGATATCAGTTTTGCTTTACGATAATAAATTCTCAATATACCTCGCGGCATCTTACTGGAATTTCGTGAAATTCAACATCGGAAATTTTAGGGCTTTACACTTGACATATTCAAACTCTATGAATCATCTTTACACTCTAATATTTGTCTAATATTCATACTATTCAAAATTTACAATTTGGTCCCTTTTTTACCTCACTTTCACATTCAAAATCCACTACATTGATTCTTTTTTCAAATATAAAATTAATTGCATACGATCATTTATTAACTAACTCATCTCCAAGTTTCCTCAGTAATTTGCTATAGACGTTCTCGAAACAATACCAGACATTTATCGAAAATTTTGGAGCGTTACATTAATAGCATCATAATTGAGGTTCCCTTATAGGCAATTTGTGAAGTCATGCACGAGTAGATTCACACGTGGAGATCAAATTAAATTGATTCATATCAAATCTAGTGAAGATTGCATTTAGTAGACAAGGGTTGAAAATGATTAATCTATCATTTCTAGTGGCGCAAGTCTCTTTTGGCTTAGCAATATGTTTTCTATCAACACCTATTTCAACAGGTGGTGTCTAGGTAGTTACAAAAAGTTTTAAGGATTTCTCATTGGTGGCTTTGATAAAGGTCCTTATATGAACTTTACAATAGTCATAACTAGAACCATCAAGCATCAGTGGTTGTAAGATAAATCCTTATTCCTTTATTGAGTCTATAATGAATAACTAGATATAAGATTATACTAAAACTATATGGTGATAGGCTCTGATACTAATTGATAAGTCTAATTATCGAAGTATTGTTTGAAGTGTCGCATGAATATTGTAACATTGCATATGATGCCTTGAGATATAAAACAGTAACGCAATTTGGTGCCCACACCTACCCCTACGGGGCTTTACCAGGAGAAATAATATATTAGCAAGCCAATAGTACTACTACCAATATAAGTCCAATTAATTGTAAGATTATTAGAGCCTTGACATCATATACTAGTAAGTGAACTCTTGCAAGAATTTCTTGCTCTTTAACTCCCTCGTACTTAAGGCAACACTCTTTACAAGTAACAAAATAATCACAAAAATTGGTTTCCTAGTAATATTTATCTTTAATATGTATAATATTTAAATGCGAATATAAATTAAATAATATTATTAGTAAAATATTGTTCAAAATCAATTTTTCAAATAAAAATTTAAAAAGTAAAAGAGGATAACAAAATTAAATTAAAATATTTGAATGAAAATAAAGTAGATTAAAATAATACTTACTACCCATATAAATTTACTGCTGATTGTAATAAAAACATTATCAAAAATCACCATATTTATATTTTTTTTTAAAAAGCAAATCAAAATCCCATTCCAAATTTTGATAATATTTATATATTTTTTGTATATTTTTGGGACACCAATAGAAGAAGAAAGGGTTAATTATAAGGTTGATATTTCCATTGGACTAACCCTCAACTCCACTAGCTAGACAGGTCATAAACAACCACAACATGATATATTTATATAGGGGTGAAGTCGGAAAAATTTTTAAGGGGGGCGAATAAAATTTTAATTTTTTATAGTTTAGATCTTTATAATTTATAAAGGATTAAATCGAATTTTTATAATTTTAAAAGAGCCAAAATGTAATTTTATCTTTACTAATTTAATATTTTTAAAAAATCTTAAAGGCTTAAATAATAATTTTATATTTTAAAAATGTCGAATACATGCAAGCGCCTCTGACTTCGCCCCTATATTTATACTCTTTAACCTTATTAAGATCAATCTACGTCGCATCATCCAACATCCATCTAATGTACGTCATATCGTAATTTGGTTGCCCTCATTATCCACTGCTATAGTTGCAACTCCGATACATGATGTGCCCCTACTGCTTCTTCCATACCAACTCTTCAATTCTTTTTATAACACCAAAGATTCTATTATAATAATTAAATTTACTATAAAAATTTATTTTTATTTTATTTTTACCTTTTATAGTAATTTTTCATTTATAACAACAAATAAATAAAATTTTATTTATAAATTTTATTAAAAATACTAGTTAATAATATTATTAATATATTATTTAAAATTTAAAAATTAAAATAGAATCTAAAATTTTAAATGTTGTTATAGGTGTATAACTATATAAAGAGGATTGATTATAATAATTGTTGGGATCGCACCTAATGCTAGAATTAGAGGTGTGCATAATTCAATTTTAACCGAATTAACCAGCCGAACCAAATTATTTCGGTTAATTGATCAACCATAAAATTTAATTCGATCGGAGATTAATTAAGAGTTTTTGAAATTTCAATTAACGTTTAATTCAATTGAAAATAATAAATAATAAAATATTATAGGTCCAATATATTTTATAAGCCTAAAATAGAAAAATTAAAGAATGGGCTTAAAACTAATTAAATTTTTACAAATTATTATAATGGGCTTAAAATCATAATACATTTATATATTTTAAACTAAAAAATAAAAGGTAAAAATGAAAAATTAAGAAACCCTATTTTTTCTTCCCTCCCTTAAACTCAAAACAAAGTCTTGACACCAAACTCTTTTCTATTCTTCTTGACTTTTTCAGATATTTTTTATTTTTATTTCATCTTAAATTTTCTTGTTTTTAATGTAGTGTTTGTTATTATGCTTTTAAATTAGTGTTGTTATTGTGTTATTTGTTGTTTTTGCTTTCTTTTGAATTAATAGCAAAGAAAAATAGCAATGGTATTTTTTATGTTTCAAACTTATTTGAAAAAATAAAAAAAAAGTAAAAATTTCTGTTAATTCAATTAACCGCACAAATTAAAAAATTTTATTTTAATTAGTTGAAAATTTTTTAAAAATTTTCGACTTTTTGAACACCACTATCTATAACTATCTTATATCCTAGTTAGGGGTAAGTATTCGATCGAGTCGAGTCGAATCGAATCGAGTCAAAAAATTTGAGTTAGTCAAGTTGACGAATAATATTTTTACAACCGAACTCAATTTGAATTTTTTTGGATCGAATCGAATCGAGTGAAAAATTTTCGAGTTAAGTTGAGTCGAGTTAACAAATCATATTATTTATACTCAATGTTATTTTTACATAGACCGATTATTTAACTAGTGGACGAAGTACAAGATCATCTAACTACATAAACAATATAATTGTTTTACCTTTTAACTTAATAAGTAAATATTTATCAAAACAAGATAATTTTGCATTATAACTTTAGAAAAGGTAGACATTTATCAAAACGACGTAGTTTTGCCTTTTCTTATTCGGATTTTCAGATAACTCAAATTATAACTCTAATTGTGCAATTCATATTTGAGTGAAATCAAAAAAACTTAATTTTTAATTCAAGTTATTCAATAACTTGATTAACTCAAACTATTTAACTCAAAATTTAATTTTTTATTAAATTTTTAAATTAAATCAAATTTTACTCACTCTTAATCCTAACAGATAAAGATATCCTCAAAATGAAATCAGATAACCTCCTCACTGGGTTTTTTATTGAAATGGTGTGGAAAAAAACACAGAAATGGGATGACATGCAGATTATTTACCGAAATGGGGTGACCAGGGTGGTCACGCCACTCCCATAGGCGACACCACCCTTGAGTCACCCGCAAAGAAAATAAGAGAAAACATTAGGCAAGTGAAGGAAACAGTGAAGAAAATAGTAACGCGATGAGGCATGCAGAGGGAAAAAAGCGTAACAATGGTCTCAATAGGCGACTGACCTAGAAAATGGATCGCCAGAGGCGGCACGAGGTGGTCAATGGCTTGGCGGAGGCGGCTACCTGCATGCGATTTTGGCCTCTTCGCAAAGATGGAGACCTTAAATGGTCCCCTCGTCCCCAACCCCCACACCTAAGAAGAAGAAGAAGAAGAAGAAGGTGGTGGCGCTGGAAAAAGAAAGAGGAAGAAGAAAGGAAGAAGAAAGAAAGAGGAAAGAAAGAAGGAAGAAGGATTTGGGGAAAAAATTAGGAGAAAATCTAATTAGGTATAATTTTTTAAATAATGTTTTGTTTTTGATTTGTTATTTTTATTAAATTAATTTATTATATATTAATTTTTATTTTATTACTTATTTGTTATTAGTAGTTTATTATAAGTATTGTTACTTAGTTAGGATTAGTAGTTTAAGTAGTAGTTAGTTAGTAAGTTAGTTAAATACTATTATTATTGGTAGGTAGTTAGAATAGAAACCCTAAAAAATATTTATTTATGTTAGTTAATATGTTAGTGTGTATTAATATGTTAGTTTTTAACTCTAACATTATTTTAGTTAGTATATTGTTATTAGTTAATCCTTAATGAATAATTTAGATAGTAGATATAATAGTTATTATTATTGTTAGTGTAATATTGTCGTTAGTAAAAATGATAAATGTTATTTTATTTAGTATTATATTACTATTGTTAGTAATATATTATAATTATTGTTAGTATAAAAAACATTAAAATAATACATAAAACATTATGTATAAAAATAAATAATATAAAATATGAAAATATGAAAATAGTATATTTTTTAAAGTAATAGAATTTGAGAAAAAGAAAATACGAATAAATAGTTAAAATAAGTGGGTTTTACTAAATTGATATATAAAAAGTAATAAAATAATACATTTGAAATATTACGTATTAAAAGAAATAATATAAAATAAAAAATAGTAAATAATATATTTGAATTATTATGTACTAAATTGTGTCTCATAAATAATATATTTGAATTATTATGTACTAAAATAATATAAAATAAAACGGACAAAGGCTCGTAATATATAATAAATATGTACTAAATTATTATTTATTAATCAACGGTTTTATTAGAAAAGGTATACGATATCGTAATATTATTATTAAGGAATCGTAAAATTTATTATTATTACTTTAGCTATGTTAATATATTATTATTATTATTATTATTAAGAAACCATAAATATTATTATTAGTTATTATCATTGTTTGTAAAAACTCTAATGAATATTTTACTTAATATTATGATGTTTGTATAAATAATAAAATATTATATTTATTATCGTCATTTACATGATGTTCTTGTTATGTTATTAGTATTGGCATGTTATTTGTTACTAATTGAATATAGAATTATTGTTTTTATGTAGGTAAAAATTTATTTGAGATGTAAATGACTTCATTGATTAGTAAAGTTCCTCACATATCCGACACGCTAATAATGTGGTAATGTATTGTTATTTATTAATCACAAGTTATATTAACAAAATAGCTACATAATAAATTATGTTATTAATCATAAGTTATTAATTTTTTTATGATTTAACACTGTCAGGACTCGTACCGTGTATTACGGGACCGGGTGAATGGCTTAAGAAACCCCCTGGATGAACGACTGATACCGTATATAAAGCAAGCTGGATTCGGGTCAGCAGCACTGATCCGGACGTTTGACTTGCGGTATGATTTAATATCCGCACTAGTCGAGCGTTGGCGCCCAGAGACCCACACTTTTCATTTCCCGTGTGGAGAGTGTATAGTCACTCTAGAGGATGTTGCACTGCAGCTTGGGCTCCCAATTGACGAGAATCCCGTTACGGGCATTAGTGCGTTAGCTGACCCGTTTACACTCTGTCAGAGCCTACTAGGGGGCTCGTACGACAATGATGGAAAATATTTTACAGAATTGAAATTTACATGGCTGAGAGCGACATACGAACATATATCAGCTGATGCCACTGAAGGCGACTTGATGTGCGCTAGTCGAGCGTACATTATGCACATCATAGGGGGTGTACTGATGCCCAGTGCAAACAATAATAGGGTTCATAATCAGTACCTACCCCTATTGGCTGATTTAAGCAATGCTCGTTCGTATAGTTGGGGCTCCGCAGTTCTTACGTGGTTGTACCGTGAGCTTTGTCGGACGACAAATCCAAAGGATCAGAGACATAGGTCGATGCCTTACACTATTGCGATCCTGGGCTCGATCGGATGCCATTCTTGGCATCAGTTACCCACCAACCATACGTATATCCGTTAGTAAACAGGTGATAAATATAACTTGTTATTAATTGAAATTTCTTTATATTGATACTATTTTACTTATTTTTTTTTTGTAGGTGGAGTATTTATCCGGTTTCGGAGGTCATACATCGTCCGATATACCGCTTATGATTGAACAACATGCCGGGGAAGGGTGGCGATTCCAATATTGGTTACGTGGTAGTTTGTATATCTTACGCTACAATCGTGTTTAATTTTAACGATGTTATTAATCGTGCGTTTATATGGATGCCATACCGTAGATCGAAAATTGCGGTGTTATACCCTGTTCGCCTATATCCACTCAGATATGTGGTGCACAAACACACCAATTGTCTGCTTTCCATGTAGTCGAGTGGTATCACGGGACCGAGTCTTCTGCGGCAATTTGGTTGCATCCAATACATCCGGATCCGCCATGCCGTGGGAGAGGTTCATTGCAAAAATAAGAGAGGAGACCGGACTTGGATTGGGGGTTAGGCATGGGCAATTTATTGCGGTGTGGAATGATCGCATGTCCCGAATGCCCGGATGGATATGGCTTCCGATCTTTAACCTCCATTAGAGTACGTACAATGGTACTCTAGTATGGGGAAGCCATATATACTCGAAGGGCAGTCGACTGTAGTCCCCCCACACATGCACCGACATGGGGCATACGAGCCAGTGGCAGATATGGAGGCCGAGGCAGCTGCAGATCCTAATCCCGAGCAGGAGCCCGATCCGGAGCAATCACATTCACATTCAGATACACATTCGTATCATCCATATGTACCGGGCAATGACTACTTTCCGGGCTCATCAGGAGGTGGATACCAGTACGGGCTTGATATATTCGGATCGTACACACCGCAAGATCTGACTCTCTCCAGATCCTGGTCGTATCCATCGCAATGGGCACTCCTTCTGGCTCGAGTTCATCTTTGCCCTTCGAGCCACATGATTTTTTGGCCATGTTTAGCACACCCCCACCTGGACCCCCACTCGGACCCCCACCGGAGACTAAAGAGGATGTTGGTCGTCGCGGGCACCCATGACGTGAACATCAACCACCGCAGAAGTACACACCGAGGACTACACCATCGAACCATCAATTTTAAGTGTTTCTTGCGGTTTTGATTTTCTTGTATTTTGTATTTGTAAATATTATGATGTTTATACTTTATTTGTATAAAATTAACTTGATTATTTGTAGCTATGATTACTTAATATTGCTATGATTTTTATTATTTGGAGCTTTAAAATTTCGTAATAAGATATTAGGACATGACAACGAAAACACAAATTAAAAATGGGCTAGTTAATATGCATGATAACAATCTCAAAATGTTAAAATTAATGAAAACTAAGCTTAAATGTTAATCAATACAAAACATGTTAATCAATACAAAACATGTTAATCTGAATAAGCTCATTTCCACATCGCTCGTGATGATTGTCCAACATGATAGTTTCATCGGGCATTTACTTGATTATGACCACCTAACCCGTGCATATTCCATGGCACATCGTCAATTTCTCCCTAATGTCTATTTTATTACGGATTCTGGACGATTGCGGACGGCCTCTCGGATTCCTGCGTAGCGCTCTGTCTGGGACAAGCAACGTACGCTCTAGCGTGTACACATCATCGACAAAATGTTCAACACTAAGGTTCGTTTTAACACACGCTGCCACAACATATGCACACGGATAATGAAGTGTTTGGAACCTCCTGCATTCGCACTGTCTGTTTCGAAGATCGACTCCATAAGACCTAGGTGGCAAACCGGGTCGACGACCGATAGACTCCATAACTCGAAAAGTTTTCATTTGTCGTGAATATATTTCTACAGTCATCGACCTCGCAATCCGGCGGTTTGCAATCAATGCATCCCTGACATCTTCTACAAACACGTATCCCGCATCCATCTGGTTGACTTGTTGTTCACTCATTCTTGGCATCAAGGTTGCCAACTTGTAGAATGTAGCCGAGAAGACAGATGAAATCGGTAGATGTCGTGTTTTCAACAACACAGCGTTGACCCCCTCCACCAAGTTTGTGGTCATTTGACCATAGCGAAAGCCCTTGTCAAAACTTTGAGCCCATTGCCACGGATCTATTGTACCTAACCACTCCCAAAAATATTTATTCGTTTGACCTTCCATGTCACTCTCAAGTTGAGTCATCATTTGGTGAAAATATGTGGCTCTAACTCGTGCGCTGTACATGTTTTAAAAAATATAAGTTACGGTAACAGGATAACTAAAAAACGTTAAACTTATATTGAAAATATAAGGTTATCATTTACCTATTTTCACCACTTCTCTCTTCCAGTTTGCATTCTTATACTCTCGAAGAAAGTTAGCCGCAATGTGATGGATGCAGTAAACGAATCTCCATGGCACACTGGAACGCCTAATTGCGGTAATTAGTCCTTTCCCTCTATCGGAGATAATGCAAATATTATCGTTGCTAATATCATACCTCTGCAGGTTGGTAAGGAAGAATTCCCAAGATTCCATATTCTCCTTATCTACAATTGCAAACGCTATTGGGAGCACGTTCCTATTGCCATCTTGAGCAACCGCAATAAGTAAGATCTGTGTATATTTTTCGTATAGCCATGTCCCATCCACCTGCACAAACGGCTTGCAGTGTGGAAATGCCCGCACACATGGATCAAACGTCCAGAACATCCGATGAAAAATTCTTTCCCTACCGTAATTGGTCATTTGGGCCGTAAAAGGTCGTGTTCAGAACTCAATCACGCTTCTCGGTATGTACTCCGCATAGCGCTATCCATCCTCGTAGCTCGTTATAGGATGAATCGTAATCCCCATACAATTGTTCCATTGCCATCCTGTTTAGTTATCCATGCCTTTCAATATGATACTCGATCATCGAATCGTGCTTGTATTTCAGCAATCAATACCGAAACTTTAATAGTCGGCATGTCCTTCACCATTGGCATGATACATGTACATATAGTTTTGGAATCAAGTTTTCGATGATCTTCTGTCATACGTGTCGATCTACATGTGTGCGGCCCAACCAATTTTCTTATCTCCCACATCTGTGATTTTTGAATGAATGCATTCAGATCCGCCAATTGCGACCTTCCACGCCTTCCAACACTCCGCAACATATATCGTCGATTTAGACTCATGACTTTGTAATCCATCGATATATCCATGCTATATCGTTTAATAGCGACACGCACTCTTCTTTACTTCCGAATCTCTGGCCTACGAATAACTCCTCATGATCGAAATTTACGGAGACCCGGTGAGCAGGATATATTTCAGGGTACTCCGAAAACTCCGTTACACACGTTGCGCCGGGGTCTATGAGTGACATGTGTGGCCCAGGATTGTTGTGTATCATAATACATTGCATCTAGTTCCCGATAGAAGACGCACTACTATTCCCATCGTCATTCACGTCTTCATCGTCAATATCGTCAAGTATATCATCCATATCAGGATCACTGTCAATATCGACCTCTTCCTCACAAGATCATCACCAACGACATCAATATCAGGTGTAATATTAAGATCGATATCGATCCCATGTATAGTCGAGTCGGCATCAACATACGATATTGGAGGCACCATGCACGGTTCTTGAGCCCCATGTTCTTCACCATATGCATTGATTTCTTCATTTTGCTCAATACCGACTAACTCAGCAAATAAGTGAATTGGTGCATTTTTGTTACTCACATTCCCACAGTAAAGAGCGATCATTGTCTCCACGTCTTCGCTGCTACAAGTCCATTTCGTGAATTTGATCGGATCTGTTGAAACCGGAAACTTGTAGAAAATTCTCAAATCGATCTCCCACAACGCTCAACAATTTTTATGTTAATCCTTCCTTCATATCATCCAACGAGACATTTCTATTAAATCTCATTGCTATTTGTTGTCGACATTCAAATATGCATCCAACGGTTGTTGTCAAGATGATTCCATCGAAATAAACGCATACTGAAAACTGATCATCCATCTTCAATGGTCAATCATAAAAATAAACAAAATTTAAAACATAACATTCACAATAAAAATTAATTAATATAAACAAATAACTTACTAACAATTCAAAATAAACAAACAAAATATAATATCTTTAAAACAAAACTAAAAATTTAAAATAACAAAAATAATAATTAGGTTTTTACTATACTAACAATATTAATAATACTAACTAAAATATACTAACTAAAATATTAACTTTTTAGAGTAATACTAACATATTAATATACTAACTAACAATATATTATTTTAAGGTTCTAAGGGTTTTAAAGTAACATATTAGTATACTAACACATTAATATACATACTAACTAACAATATATTATTTTAGGGTTTTAACTAACATATTAATATACTAACACATTAATATACATACTAACATACATTAATATACTAACACTTTTCTCAAATTCGATTACTTTCAAAAAATATACTATTTTCAGTATCTTATTATTTTATATTTTTATTTTAATACATAATGTTTTATATATTATTTTAATGTTTTTTATACTAACAATAATTATAATATATTACCAATAATAATAATATAATACTAATTAAAATAACATTTACCATTTTTGCTAACAACAATATTACACTAACAATAATAATAACTATTATATCTACTATCTAAATTATTCATTAAGGATTAACTAATAATAATATACTAAATAAAATAATGTTAGTGTTAAAACTAACATATTAATATATACTAACATACTAACTAACATCACTATTTTTTTAGGGTTTCTAACTACGGTATAATAATATAATTAACTTACTAAATAACTAAATTACTATTTTAACCTACTAATCCTAATCCTAATCCTAAGTAAGTAACAATACTTATTAATATAAACTACTAACAACAAATAACTAATAAAATAAAAATTAATATTTAATATAATAATATACTAACAACAAAGAATACAAACATTATTTAAAAAATATATACCTAATTTTTTCCTAATTTTTTTCCCCAAATCTTTCTTCCTTCTTTCTTTCCTCTTTCTTTCTTCTTTCTTTCTTCTTCCTCTTTATTTTTCCGGCGCCACCTCCTTCTTCTTCTTCTTCTTCTTCTTCTTCTTCTTCTTTTCTTGGGGATGGACGAGGGGACCATTTTAAGGTCCCCCAAAAGAGTGCATGGGAGAAGTTGGTGCCGCCTCTGCCAAGCCATTGACCTGGCTTTGGTGCCGCCTCTGCCAAGCCATTGACCTGGATTTGGTGCCGCCTCTGACAGTCCATTGTTCGCTTTTTTACCTCCCCGCATGCCTCTCGTTCTTGCTTTTTTCACTGTTTCCTTCACTTATGCCTAACTGTTTTCTCTTATTTTGTTGCAAGGGGGCTAACACAAGAGTGGTGCCATCTATGAGAGTGGTGTGACCACCCTGATCACCTCATTTCGGTAAATATTCTGCATGTCATCCTATTTTTGTTTTTTTTTTCACATCATTTCAATAAAAAACCCCTCCTTACCTGTAACAACCCTATCATTCTAAGTATTATCGATAGTAGAGTAGCCTGATTGGTAAACAAGAAATAATCTAGGAAAAATTAAAACAAACCACGCCCACCTAAGATTCTAGCCTTGTACCCTGTCTATTCTAGTTCCTAGTTTAGCACCGTCAGAATCTCCCACAGATAAACAACTTTCTTTTAATTTATGAACCTAGCAGGATGTTGTCGGTCTCATATCATATTGCCTTGAAATCCTAATATGTACCATGGATTATTAAAAACCTAGCAGCCATTGTTGGATTAAAGGTGAAGCTGGTTGGTGACTACCATCAGCCTCTCCCTCTTTTCTTTTCTTCTAACATATAAGTAATTATTTACCCTCTTATCTTTATAAAAAATATTATTTTAATTTTTATTTAATTTTATTATTTTAACTTTTAAATTTATATTTTTATCAAAATACCTTAAAATGAGTGAAAAGTTAATATTTTAACTTTGTTCATGTGGCATATACACGAATAACACGTCAACATTTAATCAATTTTTAAAATTTAAAATTCAAAAAATATTTTAAAATATTTTAAACAATTAAAATCATTAAAATTATTAAAAATTAATCAAATACTGAAATATCATCCATGTTATGCCACGTCAACAAAGTTCAAAACATTAACTTTTCTATCTATTTTAGGATGATTTGATAAAAATATAAATTTAAAAACTAAAAAGACGAAAAAATTGAATGCAAGACTAAAGTAATTTTCTTAAAGTTAAAGAGTCAAAAATCATTATACCTTCTTCTAATAATTAACAAAAGAAAAATAATAATGTGTTCATGCTGCAAAGATGCATATATATATATATATATATATATATAGGCCACATGAATGGTACCTTAAATTACTCTATAATTTGGCTGCCGACATGAATGAATAAATTGATTATTTATTTGACGATATTGGGAGCTGTTGATCTTTTGGTTTTTCTAATAGAGATTATTAATTATTTGAAAGTGTAGTGATGGTATTGGTATTTTAATATATTAGTTCCAGCCGACAGTTGAAGATGGTATTGGTATTTGACAGTCTAGTAATGGCATTGGTTTTTCTAATGAAGGTGATCTAGTTTTTACGTGTTAGAAATTACTATTTTTTCCTATTAAAACCATATGTTGGATTCATCGAATCCAACTTTAAATAAGTTTTGAGGTTTCATAATACCATTAAAATTTTTAGGGACATATTTTTAGCATATATTAAAAATAAAGAATCTTGTGTTGGTCTAATAATTAAGGTGTTCATCACCTAAGTATGACTTGGATTTTGAGGTTTTATAATCGCATTAAAATTTTTAAAGTGACCTGTTTTTTAGAATACGTTTAGGATATGATGGACATACCAATGGGTTAGATACGCATCCTGTTAACACTACGGTGTTCCTGATAGTACTTTTATACTCTTGTTAGCACTACAATGCTCTTGATAGCACATTTGTGCTTATGTTTGCACTACGATGTCCCTGATTGCACATATGTGCCATATTTTTCACTCTGGTGCCCTGTTATGCACTCCAATGCTCTGTTTAGCACCTCGTTGCTCCTTGATACTGTAACTCGTATATCTGAACCCTTTTTATTGTTATTCATCGGGTTGTCTTGATTAAATAAGAGAATGGAATGACTTGTTGGCTTGAATAAGCATGAAATACTTGGATTTAATTGATTGAAATGTATTATTAATTGTCCTGTTTCTTGAATATACGAAAGACTCGCCTGTTTCTTGTGAAATGAAATGTCAGGATTGAATATGCCATGAATACTTAGTTATATAATTGTATTTCTGGTGGTTAAGGTAAGTTAATGTATATGTTTTTATATGAACTTACTAAGCTTTCATAAAGCTTACTCGGTTTTGTTTCATGTTTCTTATAGTTGACATTTTGCAAAACACAACTATTGGATCTCTTCAAAGCTCACACTATCCAGCATCTATCTCAATAGTTCTTTTGAATTGTCCTTTATCGGTTATGTGGCATGTATATAGGCTAAATGGTACTAAAGTTGTATTGTTAGCAAATGATATGAATCATGTGAATTTCTTTTTTTATGGTCTTGTAAATATGTATATATGTGTTCTAAATATGGATAAGCATGATGGATTGAGAATGATTATGAACCACTTGTTTTATGATGGTTTTGGTATGTTTTATCAAGGTAGTGATGAATGGTATGGTAAGTATGCACATTATCAATGAATTGATAGAATGGAATGTTATATTATGCTTGAAAGTCATTAAAACAATTGAAGGAATGTATTATATGTATGTCATCTTGTTGTAAAATGGACTTTGTTGGTATGTGAATGATATCTAGGGTATTACGCTTGTGACATTGTGAATGGTTGATAATATGTTATTTTGGTTGTGATGGTGCCAAAATGGCATATTGGTTAGGCACTAATAGGTTGTTTGTATTATGTTTTGATTTGGCTTTTGAAGTGTTTTTGAGCAATGTTTACAAGTATCAAAATGCATTTTTTTAGAAATACCTAATTGTTGGCTTGATGTAAGCATAAAAATGACAAGTTTTAGGGTCACATAATGTGCCACTAGATGATAGGTTGAAATTAGGTTATACGACTACTGATGTAACACCTTTAACCCATATTCGTCGCCGGAACAGGGTTACTGAGTATTACCGAAGTTTATAGACCAAATATTCGGACATATCATATCATATAACATTCATGTTAGAAACCAATCAAAATCAATTGCATTGTCCCTTATACAAGTCCTCAAGGCTCAAAATACATATCGAAAATAAGTCGGGACTAAATCGAGTACTCAGAGAATTTTTTAGAAAACATCAAAATTTTTCAATGGTGTAGTGGACACACGCCCATATGGCCAGGCCGTGTGAGTATTCGAAATAGGGGCACACGGTCGTGTCCCAGCCTGTGTCTATACCCGTGTAACTCTCTGACTTGGGTCACACGGCTAAGCCACATGCCTGTGTGCTAGGCCGTGTAAAATTCTATTTTGTGAAAATTAAAGATACAAGAGACACGCGACCGTGTCACCTGGCCATGTGTCACACATGGCTGAAACACATGCCCATGTCTCAGCCCGTGTGGACAAAAATATGCCATTTTCCTAGCCATATTTCTCACCCAAATTTGTCATCAACTTAAATCAACATTTTGGACATCAACAAGCCATAACAAAGCATTCAAATCAAGCCAAAATCAATACTTAAACATGTACTATCACATACCAACAATATGCCCTTAGGCTCTTTAAATGACAACATAACTCATATCAATCAAATAACCAATTTCACCTACATGACCAAATACATATATGCACAATTTACCAAATATACCTATTTAACCCAACCATTAATATACTTATAAAGGATTCCATCATTCAATCATTTCAAACACATATCAAACATGATAAGGCCACTTACATAAATATCAAAATTTTTCCATCACAAGCCATTCAAATGGCTAGTTCCAACAAAACATTTATATGTCATCATTGGCCAAATAAACCTATACATGCCATTATAATCAAAATTAATTTACTAATTATACCGAAAAAGATGATGGATAGTATGAAGTTGCTCCAACCAACTTCTAGCCAAAATGAGCTTTCGAATTACTATAAAACATGAAAAATAACATAGAGTAAGCATTTAAGCTTAGTAAGTTCGTATAACAAGGAAATTAACTTACCATTAATCACATTTAAGGTAAGCATGCTAATATAACCAAACCAATATGGCCAAAAGCCTAAACACATATCTTCAACATGTTAGCCATGTAACACTTTCCATAACCAATAAACATGGATGTACATAATTACTAGGTAAGATTCACATACATGTAACATCCATCTCGTATTTCAATATATCATGTAATATCATTTCCATGTAATTCAAGTATATACCCATAATTGTTCATTTCGAACTCATATTGTTTCATATCAGAACTTTGCCGTTGAACCATTTAAAATATCTTTGGATACATGGGTAATACACACGAAGCGTACAAATATGTAATTCGCCAATTCATGTGTTTATACAAGCATGTAAACGGGAATCTCTTCCGAGCCAAATAACGGAAAGCTCATGTGAGCTAAGTAACGGGAAGCTCATACGAGCTATATATCGGAAAGATCTTGTGAGCCAAAAATCGGGAAGCTCGTAAGAGCTAAGTGTCAGGAAGCTCAAGAGAGCTGTGGTGTGTCCGCAACACATGCAGGATCACAACCATATCGGGAACCCTAATGACATGTCATTTGTATCCTACGAATTTCTAAGGTTCAAACGGGATTCAATAATTATCGGATATGTGATCATAATTACACATGGAAATTTGTACAAATCACACACAACAACATTCAATTTTAAAACATATAAATATACAATTTAGTTATACGAACTTACCTCGATAAGTTTTCGTAAATACGAAGGCTACTAGTCTGATACTTTTTCTTTGCCTCGATCTAACTCCTTATTAGGTCTATCCGGATCTATACGAATGAATTTAATTCAATTTAATATAATTCATATTCAATTTAATCCAAAACACATCTTTGGAAAAATTACTATTTTACCCCTATACTTTTAATTAATTACAATTTAGTCCCTAGGCTTGAAAAATAAAATTCATACAATTTAATCCTTATTCAAGCCTAGCTGATTTTCATAGATATCAATAGCATCCCATGTGTTTCACAAAATTTAGAATTTTTCCATAAATTTTTCATCTTTTCAATTTAGTCCCTAATTGGTAATTTTTTTCAAAATTCTCGTTACAAAAGTTGTTTATCTAACAACAACCTTTCATTTTCTATCATAAAACTTCAAAATTCAACTATCCATGGCAAAACCCTAACACTTTAACAGTTTTGTCAATTAATCCCTGAGATAGTTAGATTAAGCTATTACGATCTCGAAAACATAAAAATTATTAAAAACGATACTAAAATACATACCTAATTAAGCCAAATAAGTTTGCTAGAACTTAAGCTTCCATGGCTAGGGTTTCCCTATTTTTTTATGAAAGATGATGAGAATGAACGATAATCATAATTATTTAATTCATTTATCATCATTATTTTATTAACTTTCCAAAATTACCCGTACTAATTTATTAAATTTCCAATGATGAATAACCATTCTTATCTACTAACTACTCTAAATGGTCTATTTGCTATATAAGGACCTCCACCTTTAAATTCCGTAGCTATTTGATACTTTTAACTACTAGAATTCAATTTTCACTCTTTATGCAATTTAGTCCTTTTTATCAAGCTAGGTATGTAAACGGTAAAATTTTTTAACAAAATTTTCATATGATATTTCTATCATACTGTAGACCATAAAATATTATTAAAATAAATTTTCTTTCGAACTCAAATTTGTGGTCCCAAAACCACTATTCTGATTTCACTGAAAACGGGTTGTTACATACAATTAGTTACACAGCCGTGTGACTTTTGTTGGAAATTTTGCATTTGGACCCATATGGCCTCAGTGAGTTACTAGATAAATGGTCGTGTATCTCAATGCTACACAGTCTCAGCCTTCCACACAGTGTAGCCATACGACCATATGACATCTGTTTTACATTTTTTCTTTTATTTTGTAAAATGTTTCAAATTAGTCCTTGTACAATTTTGAACTTGTTTTAGAGCTTTTGTAAGCTCGATTGAGACCCAAATTAGGTTGTTAATCATGTTTTGCATAGATAATAATTTGTTAAATTGATTTTTAAATCAGAATTACATGTAATGATCTTTGTTTTCTGTAGTAGTATCTCGTAGCTTGAGTCTGATGATCGGACCGGGTATGGGGTGTTACATAGCATGAATGTCTCAAAACTCAATATATGGGTAGTCTCAAGACATAAAACATCGAATCTAAATTCATGAAATTATGGTTGAAGTCTAGAGACATGGGTCCAATGTATCAAGACATGAAACTTAAAAGTTAAAATTCAAAAACAAGGGAGGCATGTCTCGAGACATGAAGCCATGTCTCGAGACATAGCTTGCTTTTTGGTAGTTTGACTCAGGATTAGTAATCTAGCTCGATGTTTGACTGTCTTTGACCCCAGTTTAACGTATATGAGTCCATTTGTGTTCATTTAATATTCCTAACATCTATTAATTGTAATTGTGACACTTAACTTGTTTTTTTTCCCCAAAATTTTTAAATTTTGTGATTTTTTTAAAGTTTGAGTTGCCTCGATAAAAAATGTGGTCTCTTACAATAGGTTGACTTCTGAGTCAAATGTAGAGTAATGTACCGCTTTTAGTAAAATCATAACAGTGGTCTCAGGACCACAAGTCCGAGTCCAGAAGAAAAATTATTTTAATATTATTTTATGATCTGCATTATAATTGAAATATCGTATGAAAAATTCAAAAGAAATTTTATTGATTACATGTCTAATTAGATGGAAAGGACCAAATTGCATAAAATGCAAAAGTTGAGTTCTAGTAGCTATAAGTATCAAATAGCTATGGAATTCAAAATTGGAGGTCCTTCATGGCAAATAAACCATTAAGAGGAGTTAGTAGGTAAGTATGATGATTCATCAATGGAAAATTAAATAAAGAAAATGACTAAATTGGAAAGATGAAATAATAAAAGATTATATTTTAATTAAATACAAAAATATCATCATTTTCATCATCTTTCCCAAGTAAAAAGATGGAAACCCTAGCCATGGAAATTGGGTTTTGAGCAAACTTATTTGGCTCAATTAGGTATGTTTTCTTGTCATGTTTTTAGTAATTTTTATATTTCCAGATCATAATAGCTTAATCTAGCTATCTCAGGGATTAATTTGCAAAGTTATCAAAGTACTAAGGTTTTTTCATGGATGAGTATGCATGAATTATGAAGTTTTATGGTAGAAAATGAAAGGTTGTTGATAGATAAACAACTTTTGTTAAGGAAATTTTGATGAAATCATGATTTTGGGACTATATTGAAAAGTTCTAAAATTCATGAAAAATTATGACTTTTATGAAATACATGGGTTGCTATTGTTACATGTAAAAATCTACTGGACTTGGAATAATGATTAAATTGTATGAATTTCATTTTTTGAACTTAGGGACGAAATCGAAATTAATTAAAAGTATAGGAGCAAAATGATAATTTTGCCTAAGATGTGAAATGGACTGAATTGAATATGAATTGTATTGAATTGATATTAAATTCATTCATATAGATCAGAATAGATCAAAAACATAGTTAGATCGTGGAAAAGAAAAAGTGTCGGATTAGTAGATTTTGCGTAGATGAACAACTGTCGAGGTAAGTTCGTATAACTAAGTTGTGTATATTTATATGTTTGGAATTAATGTTGTATATGTGAATTGTATAAATGCCATATGTATGAAATTGATCACATATCCAATAATGCCTAATAAATAATAAGTCTCGTTTGGATAAATGAGATTCGATGGATACAGGGTTTCCAAATTGGTTGTGGTCCTGCATATGTTGCGGACACACCATAGCACCATAGCTTAAACGAGCATCCCATTATTAGCTCTCATGAGCATCCCGATATTTGGCCCTCTCGAGCTTTCCGTTATATGGTTCTTGCGAGCTTTCCGTTAATAGCTCTTCGGAGCATCCCGATTGGTTGTGATCTTGTATGTGTTGTGGGCACACCTTAGCTCTTATGAGCATCTCGTTATATGGCTCTTCGTGAGCTTCCCGATTAAAGGCTCTTTGTGAGGTTTCTAATTAGTGGCTCCCTGGAGCTTCCCGATATGGCTCGCTTGAACTTCTCGATATATGGCTATCCGAAGCTTCCTGATTAATGACTCTTTGGAGCTACCTGTTATTGGCTTGCATGAGCTTCTTGACTATGGCTCTTATGAGATTCCTGTTATACATCTCGGATAAGCTTCCTGTTACATGGATCACATGAGCTGCCTGTTATATGGCTTGAGAGAGAGCTTCCCGTTTATGTACTCGTATGAGCATTCCCGAATATGAATTGACGGTTTATAGCTTTGTACACTTCATGTGTACTACCCTTGTATCCATTGATATTTAAATAATTCAACGGGTAAAGTTCAGATATGAGATGATATGAATTCAAGATGAATTACTACGAGAACTACTTGAAATACAAAGATATGGTATGTACATGTTCATGGACACTTGAAATGATAAATACATTTATGTGGAAACTGAATATTGATGAGCTCATTCATGATTCTTGGTATTTATGTGAAGTACATGACTAACAAGCTTGATGAGGATATGTGTTTAGGTAATTGGCCAAATTGGTTTGAGCATGTTTATTTGCTTACCTTAAATGTGAATTAATTGGTAAGTTAATCCTTCCTTCATATCATCCAACGAGACATTTCTATTAAATCTCATTGCTATTTGTTACCGACATTCAAATATGCATCCAACGGTTGTTGTCAAGATGATTCCATCAAATAAACGCATACTAAAAACCGATCATCCATCTTCAATGGTCAATCATAAAAAATAAACAAAATTTAAAACATAACATTCACAATAAAAATTAATTAATATTGTAATGACCTAAAATTTGCTTGGGCGCCATAAATACATGCACTCCAATCGGGATATTTTTTGAGAGTCGAGTCAAAATTAAACGCGTGTTGTCAAAATTTTCAAAACTCTTGTTTAAATTAATACTTAGTCGTGATCCTTAAATTTCGCTTTTTAAAAAAAAGTCATGCATTTGCATCATGTTGTAAATATTTTTCTAACTTGTTTTATCTTTTTGTTTTTCAATACTAAATTTTTACTTGCTTTTAGTTTTTTAGTTTTAAAATAAAACGAAAAGGTTTGTGAGTTTCTCCCACACACTGCACTTGCATTTTTGCATAACATGAGCTCTCTACCCGGCTCCGTCTGCTTAAGTGGAAGTAAACACTATGCCTTCGTGAGTTAACTCGCCCTCCGCACAAAGCTAGTGAATACTTCCGGTTATATATGACTTATGCTTTCGTGAGTTAACTTGTCCCTCCGAGATAGGCATAAGTAAATGTAATCCTCGAATTGAGCTCATGAGCCTATGATGGGCGATAATCGAGGTTCGTGATTAGCCTTAGTAGGCGTATAGTACGGACAATTCGAGTACCTTTTTAGAACCGAAACCGCATGTAGTGAACCGTATGAGCCACCCGATTGAGCCATGCCGAACCTCTCGTCTAATAGTTACCAAAATAAGTACATGGGAGAAACGCTTACCTTTTATTTCTTTTACATTTACACTTTTTATGCAAGCAAATCGGGTCCGTTTAATAATTTAGAGAGGTAGATTATCCGATGAGCATGTGGGGTAAGTTTATTTTGTAAATATGATGGGGTAAAAAAAGTAGGTCGGCTTTCACCAAAATGCAAAATTAAATATCTTAATTTGTTAGATTTTCCATAGTCTTTCTCCGCTTATATTTGTTGTAATTACTAACCAATGTTATTTGTCTTCATTTTTATTTTTCATCATGCATCATAGGCATCTTGTTAGGAAGGTGTTGATTAGAGATTGGTTGCCAAAACGGGTTTCATGGAGGAGTCAATTACACAAGTAACCGAAAAAACGCCGTGGTTCGAGATCCGGTCTTTGAAAACCCGTAAAGCAAAAGGGACAGCTTAAAAGAAGGATGTATCTCCAATCTTCCGGAGCATGTGACCATGAATGTTCGCGGAATAACCTCAAGACTTGACTAGGATTTGGAAACAATGGGACTCATACACTTGGGGCATCTTCAATTAAAAGTACGGGATATAGCTCACTTAATCGCTGCCAACGTAGACGAACAGCTTGATTCAAGCCATGGTTCAATTCGGGACCCACTTATCAATGTTTTACTTTCAACCAGAAGATATGACTCGACCATAGAAGAGTATGCCGCCTTGCTTCGCATTAACAATGCACAATTCAAAGAAGATATATGTGAAAGATCCCAAACCAATGACCTTCAAGAAAAAGCTAATGAAGTTGACAGAATGGTCGATACATGGGCTGAAAAAATGATAAAGAAAAGAACGAAGTCGGCTTGTATTCCATGGTTTTCTCTGCGAGACTTAGTTCAAAACCATCCGAGATATTGTGAAGAGAGGATCTGCTTGCTTTAGCCATTTACGGATTAATTGTCTTCCCAAAAGTTCTTGGGCATATAGAAGTTATGAGGGATTTCTTTGAAAAGTTGAGGCAAGGAACCAACCCCGTCCCAACTATCTTAGCTGAGACTTTTAGATCTCTAAATTGTTGTAGGAGAAAGGGGGAAGGACGTTTTATCGGATGTGCACAGCTACTCAATGTTTGGATTCTGAGCCACTTCTGGAAAGTGGAGCGCACACCTTTCCACATGTTTTCAAAAACATTCGCTCCGTTGGAAGCTTACCTTGAGAAAGATTGGTCAAGGATGTCACCAACAAAGACTGGTTTCAGCTTTTTCGTAACCTCCGCTACCAAGATATAACTTGGAGAGCACCATGGATCCGTCCTTCAGCTTCGCTATACAAATGCTAAGCCAAGATTGGGTACCTTTACTCGGGTTATGGAGAGGAGTTGGATATGCACCGTTAATAGTTCAAAGGCAGCTTTCACTTACGCTTCATACCAACTACGGAGGATTAGCATACCGAAGTTTGCTTTCACAGTGAAGGTTACATGAAAAAGTCCGAGATACCGCAAAGTCTTGGAAGGAAATCTACCTAATGGAGTTAGCTCAGATGCTGATACTATCACCAAGATTATAAAATATGGAGACAAAGACGAGTGAATAGTCAACAAACCTCACCAATGATTATACTTTCCGTAATCCTTTCTCGTAAGAAATGCCATCCGAACCGGAAATAGCAAGACATGAATTTAAACGTGAAAAGGCCATTCATTACGGATATTAGTTCTCTTCAAGAGGAAAATTACCACTGAAGATAGATGTTCAAATTGAAAAATCCAGAACGAAAGTCCAAAAAGAAGCTAAAATCATGAGAAATGACTTAAAGGATCTTCATTTGGAAAATAGGAAATTAAGAGGTACCATAAAGAATAGCGGGCTGGGCAAATCATCGACGGAATGGAAAGAAGAACTAAGCAACATCAAAGGGGGGATGAAATTCGAGAGGGAAAGCGAAGAAGGAAGAGAAAAAGTCTGCTCGTGCTATGATAGAGTTAAGGAAGAAGAATGTTGAATACTGGCTATCGCTTGCGTAATTAAAGACTAGTCATTCGAAAGGCCAAGAGCTAAGAAGAAAAATATAAGATTTAGAAAATACACGCAAGCTCATCAGCAACACTTGGATACTCTCCTAAAAGCCCTAGAAGAAAAGAATGGCCAAGATGATGAGACATTCGTGCTTCACGAAAGAGCTCTCCAAGAAAAAGATATGTATCTTGGTGGTTTGATTAATGAAATTGCAAGGCTTATGCAAATTGTGCAACTATCGATGAAGCAGAAGATCTCGCTTACCAATTCCTCCGAGACAAGGATCAAACATGTCGTAATTCCTAGAACAGTGAAAAACAAGGCGATGTGGCTAGGAAATTTGTGTAATCATAAATCAATGACGACAAAACTTTTGTAATAGACTCTTTTGATTAATGAAATGCCTAAATATGGGGCTATCTTGAAATCAACACCAAATTTTGCATATTTATTCATAATTAACATCCATTTGTCATTTATTCATTCATCCATTCATTACATATGCATATCACTCTAATCATTCATCGAGGCTAAAACCGTATAATCTACAGGCCATGATACTACTTAACTGAATCACGACATTCTTATAGGACACGCCTAAGAGCTAGAACTATGGATGCTGAACTCAATGAAAGAATTGAAAGGATGGAAAGGACCCAAAGAGAGTTGCAAGAGCGGCTGGCTAAGTCACAACAGAAGCAAGAGATCGATGGTAAGATCTCGAGAGAATCGCCGAGCAAAGGGATCAAATGGCCAAAATGATGGAGATGATGACAGCTTGGTCAAAGGAAAAGGACCCATGCAGAGCCTCGACATCACAGAGCCCCGCCAAGAGTTAATCAGATCCGCCTATCCTCCGTGATTCACTCCACCTCACACCCATGCAATGCAAAGAGGATATCCTCAAAGGGAACTCGCAAGTTTAGAGCAACGACTGCACCACCCGCTCATCTAGGGCAAGGTACATTCAGATCAAACCCTCGAGCTAATCTCGTCGACCCGATCGTTCTAGATTTAGATGATCCAGAGAAATAGCCAGTTGAAAATGGATGATCATGATGTTCGTGATAAGTATAGGAGCTCGGAAGAAAGGCTTAAGGCGATAGAAGGTATGAAGTCTTCTCTGACCGAAAAGCAAAGAGCTCGCTTTGGTGCCCGATCTAGTTCTCCTCCAAATTTAAAGTGCCGATTTCAAAAATATGATGGAACGAGATGTCCAAAGGCGCATCTTATCATGTTTTGTCGGAAGATGACCGTTACGTAAATGAGGATAAATTACTAATACACTATTTTCAAGATAGCTTGGTTTGATCGGCTTTTCGATGGTATAATCAACTCAAGAGAGAAAAGATTCGATCATGGAAAGACTTAGCATCAAGATTTTGTGAACAATACAAGCATGTACCTGACATGGTGCCTGATCGATTAACTCTGCAGATGATGGAAAAGAAGCCGACAGAGACTTTTAGACAATACGCTCAAAGGTGGAGGGATATCTTAACCCAAGTAGAACCCCCATTAACAAAAACAGAGATAACAGTCCTCTTCATCAACACTTTGAAAGTGCCGTTTTACGACAAATTGGTAGGGAGCGCCACGAAAGATTTCACAGATATTGTAATATCCGGGGAACTTATAGAAAATGCTATCAAGAGTGGAAGGATGGAAGGCTCCGAGGGTTCGAAAAGGCAAGACCTATAAAGAAAAAGAGGCAAAACCCATATGGTGGGAACGAGAGACACTACACTTCTAACCCATACCCAACCCAATAAAGACCCGATATTGCCCACCTTCAAACTTCTATTTTCCTCCCCAAAGCCCTTACTATCAAGCACCTCCTCCTTACCCGCCTATGCCACAAATAACCAAAGACCATTCACCATGTTCCACCAAATACCATGCCCGCCAAAGCCAACCCAAAATGAACAAAATCGACAAGACCCAATCTCGAAAACCTCAATTCACCCCTATTCCCGTATCGCACGGAGAGTCGTGCCAAGTTATTGGAAAAACAATTAATATCCCCATATTATATGGCACCTTTGAAGCCTCCATACCCAAAATGGTACGATCCTAATGCTAGTTGCATGTACCATGCTGGAAACCATGGGCATTCTATAGAAAATTGTCTAGCCTTTAAAAGAAGGGTTCAAGGTCTTATTGATGCAGGGATTTTACGATTTGATGGCACTAGTAATGTGGCTGAAAATCCACTCCCTAACCATACTGAAGGGAACGTGAACGCGGTGACAAAAGAAGACATGCGGCAAGCTAAAAGTTATATTTCTGAAATAAAGACACCTCTGCGGAAGGTTTGGGAGGTAATGGTTAAAAAGGGGCCGTTTTGTTATCCCAATGAATTTTTAAAGAAAGAAACATAAAGAGTCAATGTTTTGTGATTTTCACGGATGGAAGGGCATGACATCCAGTCTTGTGAGGATTCGTAAAATTACTTCGTGACATGATGGATAACAATGAGGTCAAGATCTTTGATAAGATGGATGAGGCCGAGGAAAGGGAAATATGCGCCTCTGATAATCAACCATCAACTATCCCTTATAGTGCTGATCGGCCTCTGGTGATTTATTACGAGGCCAAGAAGAAGGAAGTCAAACCAAATGTGGTGATTGAAGTGCCATCTCCTTTTCCTTACAAGGACAATAAGGCAGTACCATGGAAATATGATGTTAATATTGTCGTACCCGAAGGTGAAAAGTCAAAGGCTGTGATTGGAGATATTAGCAGAGTGGGACACTTCACCCGCAGCGGGAGGTGTTATTCTCCCGAAATAGGTGAACCAAAGAAGAAAGCTGTTGACTTGAATCAGAAAGGAAAGGCACCAATGCATGATACTGAGGTTGATGTTGAAATACAGTCTGGGCAAGAGATTAAAAGACCTGTGAATGAGGATGAAGCACATGAATTCTTGAAGTTCATCAAACACAGTGAATATAATGTCGTGGAGCAGTTGAACAAGCAACCGGCAAGAATTTCGGTGTTATCTCTACTGTTGAACTCAGAACCACATCGAAATGCTTTGCTGAAAGTGTTGAATCAAGCGTATGTGGCGAGCAACGTATCTGTTGAAAAGCTTGATAGGTGGGTGAACAACTTAAATGCGGATAATTTCATCTCTTTTAGTGATGACGAAATACCACCAAACGGTAGGGCTCCATAAAAGTATTGCACATTACAACCAGCCAGTAAGGGTTATATAATACCGAATGTGCTTATTGACAACGGTCTCGACTCAATGTCATGCCTTTGGCCACGCTTTTCTAGGTCGCCAATTGATATGTCTTATCTTAGACCTTGTCACTCTACAGAAGGGCATTTGATGGGACACGACGAGAGTCATGGGGAAGATCGAGATTCCTCTGTGGGCCCATGTACATATGATATCGAAGTTCCGTGTCATGGACATCACGCCAGATAATTGCCTTTTAGGAGGCCTTGATCCATTCTCATTGGTCGGGCCTTCATCTCTCCATCAAAAGTAAAGTTTATCTGGATAGCCGCTGATCACGATCACGGTGAAGAAGACATTGTTGCATCTATCTCACCGATGCACCCTACATTGAAGTAAACAAAGATGCGAGAATGTTCCTTCCGCCTTTGAATTTATCAATGCTACATTTGTTGTCAAGGAAATAAGATTCCCACGCCCAAGTCGCCAAGGAATACCAAAATGGGAATTGTCGACTGGAAAGGGAGCCCGAGCGAAGAAAGGTTTGGGAAAATATCACAAGGATAGTTAGAGCACTAAAGCCAAGACTCCACAAGGCTCGATACATTTAGGGTTCAAGCCGGATGTAATGACTAAGAAGAAAACAATTGAGAAAGATCAAGAAAAGAGAATTGCAAGAGCCTCGTGCCAAGATTTGAGATGGAGCCCATAGCGATCCTCCTTTGTCAAAAACATTTACATCTGCAGGAATGATGTACCTGTATGCAGATAATTCACGAAGACGCTATTAATTGAAAGGGTCTTCTTGAACGTCAAGATAAATGTTATTGACAAAGGAGATGATGCAATTGAAGATGTTTCAATGATACGCCTTATCCTCCCGGATTCGCTTTTGAACAATTGACTTGCTGGATCTTCTTGTAGTTTCTAAGTCCTCTCCGAGTAATGCTCAATGTTAACTCACTTTTTTGTGTGCCCCTAAGTAATAGTGAGATTCTTTTGTAAGAGCTTATGTTTGCTCTTTATTATTTAAATGAACATTAATGGAGATGCATTTTGTCATAATCTTTTCATTCTCATTAACTTCATAATTATTCTCCTTCTCACAGCCTATCCTTACATATATCTCATATCATGCCATAACATATACTTGTGGATTCCAATCCTTTGATACTCCTCTATAGTTTTCTTTTCCATTCACCTTTCAGTGCTTAGATATCAACGATATGAGCAATCCTGCTACAAGTCCCAAATCGATTTTGAGAAAGCCATTTGTTTAGGAGAATTCAAGTCGAGGAAAATGCTAAAGATTATGTCTCGCCTCCCGACTTACAAAGAATGATACAACGAGAAGATAAACAGATCCTACCCCATCAAGAATCTGTGAGACAAAGGAACTTGGGAAATGAAGAAAATAAGCAAGAAGTGAAGATTGGGACCTCCATTTCAGATAACACCAAACATGATTTGATCGCCTTGCTTTGTGAGTATAAAGATGTATTTGCATGGTCGATCAAGACATGCCAGGTTGAACGAGGATGTAGTGGTCCATAGACTCCCATTGAAACCGAATGCAAACCTATTCAACAGGTTTCAGACGAATGAGACTCAAATGTCATAAAGATAAAAGAAGAAGTCAAGAAACAATTTGATGCTGGCTTTTTACAAGTCTCCAAATACCTGTAATGGGTAGCTAATATAGTCCCAAGATCAAGAAAGACGGTAAGGTACGAATGTGTGGATTATCGCGATCCGAATCGAGCAAGTCCTAAAGATAATTTTCCTTGCCACACATCGACACGTTGGTGGATAACACAAAAAACATTCATTGTTTTCTTTCATGGATGGATTTTCGGTTATAATCGATAAAGATGGCTCCCGAGGATATAGAGAAAACTACCTTAGTAACAATGTGGGGAACATTTTGCTACAAGGTGATGCCGTTCGGATTAAAGAATGCTGGGGCAACATATCAGAGGGCAATATGCTATTCCATGACATGATGCACAAAGAGATAGAAGTGTATGTTGATGATATGATTGCCAAATCTCGGGGAGAAAGAGAGCATATTGGGAACCTCAAGAAATTGTTCGAAAGACTAAGGAAGTTCCAACTGAAGCTTAATCCAGCCAAGTGTACTTTCAGAGCTACCTCAAGAAAATTACTCGGCTTCATTGTTAGTGAGAGAGGTATTGAGGTTGATCCAGATAAGATAAAAGCCATACAAGAATTACCACCTCCGTACACAAAAAGAAGTCGAGGATTTTAGGAGGTTGAACTACATCGCTCGATTCATTGCTCAACTTACCAACCAAGCAGGACCCAATTTTTCAATTCTTCAAAACATAATCCGGGAGAGTGGAACGATGAGTGCCAAGTGGCTTTTGACAAGATAAAACAATATTTGTCTAACCCTCCTGCTAGTACCGCCAACTCCCTAAGACCATTAATATTATATCTAGTCAGTATTCGAAACTCAATGGGTTGCGATCGGGCAACATGATGAGTCGTGAAAAGAGAAAGGGCGATTTACTACCTCAAAGAAGTTCACAAAATATGAAGCAAAGTACCACAATTGAAAAATTCATTGTGCTTGGTCCGTAGTTCAAGGCTCGATAATATATGTTGTATCATACGACGTGGTTAATTTCAAAGTGGACCCAATAAAATACATGATGGAATCACCGCACTTTCGTGAAGAATGACACGATGGCGTAACCTACTATCGTAGTACGACATGTATATGTGAGTCAAAAGTCGATAAAGGGAGCGTGATAGTGACTTCTTAGCAACTCGAACAATGAGGAATACGAGCCATTGAGATTTGATTTCCCAGACGAAGACTTGATGTGCATTACGTAAAAAATGTGAGTCGTCAAAAGAGAAATCATGGAAGATGAGCTTTAACTGCATCAAATGCATTGGGGCATGGATTGAGCAATCTTAGTGTCACCTAAGGGAACCATTATCCATTCATCGCCAGATTAAATTTCTTCCGCACCAATAATGTAGCAGTAATATGAGGCTTGCATCATGGGCCTTCGTGCAACTATTGAACGAAACATCAAAATATTAAAAGTGTACGGGACTTATCGTTGATGATTTACCAAATCCGTGGAGATTGGGAAGAGAGATTCAAAATTGGTCAAATATCGCGATCTCGTATGAGCTGGTCAAAGAATTCAAAGAAGTGACTTTTAACTACTTCCCACGAAAGAAAACCAATTGGTTGATGCCTTGGCCACCGGCTTCAATGTTCAAAGCAAACAGAGAACGGAAATAATGCCTCTCCAAATGAGCATATATGAGGTCCCCACATTGTTTTAGCATTGAAAAGAGATGATGGGAGGCCGTGGTTCCATGATATCTTAGAATATGTCAAGAATCAAAGGTATCCCGAGCAAGCAAATGAGAATGACAAAAGAACAATCAAGAATGGCGGTGGATTTGTCCTTGATGGGGATATCATGTACAAAAGAGGAAAAGATCAAGTGCTCTCGAGATGCGAGATTCGCTGAAGCCGAAAAATACTTGAAGATGTCCATGAAGGAATTTGTGGGACGATGCTAATGGTTTCACTATGGTCAGCAGATTATGAGACTCCTAAGTTATCGGTCGACGATGGAAAGCGATCGATTAGTTACGCACGGCGGTGCCACAAATGTCAAATTTACAAATGATAAAATTCATGCAATTTCTTCGCCTTCATGTGATGACTTCTCCGTGGCCTTTTTCTATTGGGGCATGGATGTTATAGAACCAATTTTCCCAAAAGCTTCGAATGGACACCGATTCATTTTGTGGTGATAGATTACTTCACAAATGGGTAGAAGCCGCTTCGTTCGCTAGTGTGACAAAGATCGCAGCTTAGTGTTCTAAAAAGAAATCATATGTCGATACGGTTTGCTCGAGAGAATAATTTCAGATAACGCTTAAATCAACAACAAGATGATGAAAGAAGTGTGAAAAGCTTCAAATAAAGCATCATAATTCCTCACCCTATCGCCCAAAGATGAACGGAGCAAGAGAAGCGGTTAACAAAAATATTAAGAGGATTATTGGGAAAATGACCGAGACATATAAAGATTGGCACGAGAAACTACCATTCGCTTAGATGCATATCGCACATCTCTGCGGACATCTACGGAGCAACTCCTTTCTCCCCGGTCTATGGAATGGAAGTCGCATGCCCATTGAAGTTGAGATCCCTCTCTACGAGTCTTAATGGAGTCGAAACTAGAAGAATCGAATGGGTTCAAGCTCGATATGACCAGCTAAATCTTATCGAAGAAAATGTTGAAAGTAATGTCATGGATGATGTACCGTAAGAGAATGATCACGGCTCATAATAAGAAGGTGCGCCAAGAGAATTCCGCGAGGGGAACTCGACTCGAGAAAGATTCTCCCAATACAAAAAGACTTTCGAGGAAAATGGGCACCAAATTGGGAAGGGCCAGACGTCAGAAAGAAGGCTTTCTCAATGAGCTTTGATTCTCACCGAGATGGATGGGAAGGAGTTACCTAATCCAAGTGAACTCGATGCCGTGAAAAGTACTATGCCTAAAAAAAAGAAGAAGAAAAGATCAAGATGAAAACCCGAAAAGGGCGCCTTGATAAAAAAAAAGAAAAAAAGAAAAAGATCAAGATGAAAACTCGAAAGGGCGCCTTGATAAATAAAAAGATTAGGATGAAAACCGAAAGGCGCCCTAATGAAGGAGGTTCGCATAAAAGGAGCAAGACGATTTGAACCGAGAGTCATGTGGCGAGATTACAATATTTGAAGCGATCCCTAAGCTCAAATCTTCTACACAAGAAGCCGTGCTCAAGAGATCCAAGATGAAGAAATGTGGAGAAGTTCATGCTTGAATATCTAGAGCATTTGTGACAATTGAATCTATTTTCCTTTCTTTATAATGTTTTCTTTATTGAGCTTTTCCTTGTCAATTTTCTTTGCTTATTGCTTTTGGAATAAATATGAATGTGAGGTATTTCTTTCGTACCTACTTTCCTATTTTCATGCATCTCATGTGTGGTCTGCCTAAATGATAAATAGTGAAATGACATACTCTAAACAAAAGGAATGTTGAGTATTACCCGATGAGAATTTGGTAAGTGCAAGAGCCTCAAAGCAAGGACAAAAGTTCAACAAGGGCAAAAGGGTGATACACGAGAAATGCAGATTACTCGAGGATGGGTACAAAACCCGAAAGGGAAATCAAGAATCAAGCAATGAATGCAAGTCATCATGAGAGTCAGAACGAAAAGAGATATACTAGAACAAGCCCAAGGCGTATGGCATAATCATGTAGGCATAAAAGCATTTAAGACCAAACATGTGCATATCATGATAACATCATGCATGACATATACAGTATTCCAATAAAGCAAAAGGTTTTGATGATAATGTATCTAACCAAGGACAAGGAAGACATTCGAGTTCCACCGGATGATATGTTTTGAGATTTGGATACTTTTTAAAATTATTTCAATTTCTATTTTTCAAAAATCAACTCATATTGCGAGAGGTGAGTTGAGCCTCGTGTCACACGCCGAGGTATTTTTCAATTTTCGCTTTTCAAAATCAACTCATATTATGCGAGAGGTGAGTTGAGCCTCTGTCACACGCCGAGGTATTTTTTAATTTTCGCTTTTCAAAAAAAAATCAACTCATATTGCGAGAGGTGAGTTGAGCCTCAGTCACACGAGGTGTTTTTCAATTTCTGCTTTTCAAAAAATCAACTCATATTATGGAGGTGAGTTGAGCCTCGATCACAAGTTGAGGTATTTTTCAATTTTCGCTTTTTCAAAATCAACTCATATTGCGAGAGGTGAGTTGAGCCTCAGGTCACACGCCGAGGTATTTTTCAATTTCTATTTTTCAAAAAATCAACTCATATTGCGAGAGGTGAGTTGAGCCTCGGGTCACACGCCGAGGTATTTTTCAATTTCGCTTTTAAAAAAATCAACTCATATTATGAGAGGTGAGTTGAGCCTCGATCACACCGAGGTATTTTCAATTTTTGTTTTTCAAAAATCAACTCATAATGCGAGAGGTGGGTTGAGCCTCAGGTCACACGCTGAGGTATGTTTCAATTTTCGTTTTTCAAAATCAACTCATATTGCGAGAGGTGAGTTGAGCCTCAGGTCACACGCTGAGGTGTTTTTCAATTTCGCTTTTCAAAAAAATCAACTCATATTATGAGAGGTGAGTTGAGCCTCAGTCACACGCCGAGGTATTTTTCAATTTTCGTTTTCAAAAAATCAACTCATATTATGAGAGGTGAGTTGAGCCTCAGTCACACGATGAGGTATTTTTTTCGCTTTCAACTCATATTGCAAGAGGTGAGTTGAGCCTCGGTCACACGCCGAGGTATTTTTCAATTTTCGCTTTTCAAAAAAAATCAACTCATATTGCAGAGGTGAGTTGAGCCTCAGTCACACGAGGTATTTTCAATTTCGCTTTTCAAAAATCAACTCATAATGCGAGAGGTGGGTTGAGCCTCGGGTCACACGCCGAGGTATTTTTCAATTTCGCTTTTCAAAAATCAATTCACATTGTGAGAGGTGAGTTGAGCCTCAAGTCACACGCCGAGGTATTTTCAATTTTGTTTTCAAAGATCAACTCATATCCAGAAGTGAGTTGAGCTCAGGTCACATGTCGAGCTATTTTCGATTTCTATTTTTCAATAAAGAATAAATATTGGACATCGAACAAAATTTAGTAAAGTTTAAGTCTTTGCTCTATCCCCTGCTTTCACAATGAGCAAAGAGGGCAATTAGAAGCACTAAATTTTGTCCTGGATTTATTACGGTTTATTTAAAATAATAATTTAAAAAAATTTAAAAAAATTAATTAAAAAATTACATTTTAACCCCTAAACTTTCTTGAAATTACATTTTAGCCCCAAAACTTTTCAAAATTACATTTTTACCCTTAACTTTCTTAAAATTACACTTTGGCCCCAACAATTTTATCAAGCTTTATAATCTAGTCCTTCCGTCAAAATCTCCAAAAATCCATGAATTTCGTGCACCCACCCCCGATTTTCCGCCACCACCCTAAGGAATGGCCTCCATACCCCTAGCCACCGCCACTGCACAAAAAAAATTATAAAAGGGATTTTTCCCAAAAATCAAAACCCCACATCATTCACAAAAAACCCACAAAAAGAGAGAAAGAAGAAGGAAGAAGAAGAAGAGAGAGGAAGAGGGACGCCGCACCATCGGGAGGAAGAGGAGACTAGCAGCCAGGTTGGAGAAGAAGAAGGAAGGAGAAGAAGAAGAAGAAGAAGAAGAAAGAAGAAGAAAGAAAAAAAGAAAAAAAAAAAGAAAGAAAAAGAAGAAAGAAAAGAAAAGAAAGAAAAGAAGAAAAGTAAAAAAAATCAAACTCAAATGGTCGACCGACCCGACCATGACCCGACCCGTCCAATTCCAGTGACCCGACCACGCCCAAAAAGCCCACCAACAACAAAAAAAAAAAACAAACAAAAGCAAAAAAAAAACAAGAAACAAAAAAAAAAAAAAAAAGAGCCCAAAAAATAGCCCCAAGCAAAAGGAAAGCACAAACCAGCCCAACAAAGACCTAGGCCCATTTTCAAGAAATTTCAACCTACCAACAAACCAAAAAAAAAGGAGAAGAAGAAAAAGAAAAAAGAAGAAAAGGAAAGAAAAAAAAGAAAAATAGATCGGATAGCGATCCCGCTCAAGCCCGTAATTTTGAGCTTTTCGGTAATTTTCTTTTTACCCACTTGTAATTTATTTCGTATATTTTCATGACATTTTGTTTTTAATATTATTGAAATTTTTTTTAGCATCTTTTTGTATTTATATTTATATTTTTATTTCTTTTTATATATTCGAATAATTTTAATAAATAAGGCAACGAATCGGTTTAACACTTGTCGTTGATTTCATCGCTATGTTGGGTGAATATCATCGATTCGTGTTAAATACGATACGCCCTTTAAAAAAAAATCAAAAAGATCTAAAAAAATAAAATAAAATTTCGAGTTTCAAAACTTCTTGTGTTTTCTAAATTTGTCGATTTTCCAAATTTTCGTTATAAAAAAAATTCGTGTTTTCAAAATTCTCGATTTCAAAAATTCTCGTGTTTTAAAAGTTTTCGCCTTTTCAAAAAATTTCAGATTTTAAAATTTTCATATTTTCAAAATTTCGTGTTTCAAAAAAGAAATTCTCGATTTTTAAGTTGTCGATTTAAAAAAATTCGTGTTTTAAAAAAAATAATTTTCGCTTCAAAATTTTTGGTCTTCAAAATTTCATGTTTTAAAAAAAATTTCTTGTGTTTTAAAATTTCCTTGTTTTCAAAAATTTTGTGTTTCAAAAAAATTTCGTGTTTTTAAAGTTATCGATTTTCAAAAATTCATGTTTCTAAAACAAAAATTTCTTGTGTTTTAAAATTTCCGTGTTTTCAAAAATTTAGTGTCTTCAAAAAATTTCGTGTTTCAAAAAATTCTCGTGTTCTCAAAGTTTCAGATTTCCAAAATTTCGTGTTTTCAAAATTTTGGTTTTCAAAATTTCATTTTTTAAAAAAATTTCTTGTGTTTTAAAATTCCGTGTTTTCAAAAATTTCGTGTTTCAAAAAAATTGTGTTTCAAAAAATTCTCGTGTTTTCAGATTTCTAAAATTTCGTGTTTTCAAAATTTTGGGTTTAAAAATTTTCGTTTTCAAAATTCTCGGTTTTTAAAAAATTTCTAGTCTTAAAATTCTCGCTTTTTTAAAAAATTTCGTGGTCTCAATCGGATCACGATTAAATATTAAATTGAACTTGTATTTTTGAAAATGAAGACAACGCGCATTTAACGAGATACCAATTTTGGGCGTCATGAGGGTGCTAATACCTTCCTCACAGAATCGACTCGAACCCTATTTTTCTCTCAAATTTTGTCGCAGACTTAAACCCCGCCTTTTTAAGAAAATTCAAAAAATAATTTTTCTTTAAAAGAGGATTTATTAGGTGTCCGATCACACCTAGAAAAAGATCGGTGGCGACTCCTTTTGTAAATAAAATTGAAACTCGCTTTTAAATTTTAATAATTTCATCAATTAATACCAAGCAAATTTTAGGTCGCTACAAATATAAACAAATAACTTACTAACAATTCAAAATAAACAAACAAAATATAATATCTTTAAAACAAAACTAAAAATTTTAAAATAACAAAAATAATAATTAGGTTTTTACTATACTAACAATATTAATAATACTAACTAAAATATACTAACTAAAATATTAACATTTTAGAGTAATACTAACGTATTAATATACTAACTAACAATATATTATTTTAAGGTTCTAAGGGTTTTAAAGTAACATATTAGTATACTAACACATTAATATACATACTAACTAACAATATATTATTTTAGGGTTTTAACTAACATATTAATATACTAACACATTAATATACATACTAACTAACATTAATATACTAACACTTTTCTCAAATTCGATTACTTTCAAAAATATACTATTTTCAGATCTTATTATTTTATATTTTTTATTTTAATACATAATGTTTTATATATTATTTTAATTTTTTATACTAACAATAATTATAATATATTACCAATAATAATAATATAATACTAATTAAAATAACATTTACCATTTTTACTAACAACAATATTACACTAACAATAATAATAACTATTATATCTACTATCTAAATTATTTATTAAGGATTAACTAATAACAATATACTAAATAAAATAATGTTAGTGTTAAAACTAACATAGTAATATATACTAACATACTAACTAACATCACTATTTTTTTAGGGTTTCTAACTACGGTATAATAATATAATTAACTTACTAAATAACTAAATTACTATTTTAACCTACTAATCCTAATCCTAATCCTAATCCTAAGTAAGTAACAATACTTATTAATATAAACTACTAACAACAAATAACTAATAAAATAAAAATTAATATTTAATATAATAATATACTAACAACAAAGAACACAAACATTATTTAAAAAAATATATACCTAATTTTTTCCTAATTTTTTCCCCCGAAGTCCTTCTTCCTTCTTTCTTTCCTCTTTCTTTCTTCTTTCTTTCTTCTTCCTCTTTATTTTTCCTGCACCACCTTCTTCTTCTTCTTCTTCTTCTTCTTCTTCTTCTTCTTCTTCTTCTTATTCTTCTTCTTCTTTTCTTGGGGACGGACGAGGGGATTATTTTAAGGTCCCCCAAAAGAGTGCATGGGAGAAGTTGGTGCCGCCTCTGCCAAGCCATTGACTCGGCTTTGGTGCCGCCTCGCCAAGCCATTGACCTCGATTTGGTGCCCTCCGGCATCCATTGTTCTGCTTTTTTACCCTCCCGCATGCCTCTATCTTGCATCGCTTTTTTCACTGTTTCCTTCACTTATGCCTAATTGTTTTCTCTTATTTTGTTACAGGGGGCCTGACACAAGAGTGGTGCCGCCTATGGGAGTGGCGTGACCACCCTGGTCACCCCATTTCTATAAATAATCTGCATGTCATCCTATTTTTATGTTTTTTTTTTTCACACCATTTCAATAAAAAAACCCCTTAATAATCCTATCATTCTAAGTATTATCGATAGTAGAGTAGCCTGATTGGTAAACAAGAAATCATTCTAAGTATATATTTTTATATATTAGTTCCAGCCGACAGTTGAAGATGGTATTGGTATTTGACAGTCTAGTGATGGTATTGGTTTTTCTAATGAAGGTGATCTAGTTTTTACGTGTTAGAAATTACTATTTTTTCCTACAAAACCATATGTTGGATTCATCGAATCCAACTTTAAATAAGTTTTGAGGTTTCATAATACCATTAAAATTTTTAAGGGACATATTTTTTTAGCATATATTAAAAAATAAAGAATCTTGTGTTGGTCTAATAATTAAGGTGTTCATCACCTAAGTATGACTTGGATTTTGAGGTTTTATAATCGCATTAAAATTTTTAAAGTGACCTATTTTTTAGAATACGTTTAGGATATGATGGACATACCAATGGGTTAGATATGCATCCTGTTAACACTACGGTGCTCTCGATAGTACTTTTATATTCTTGTTAGCACTACAATGCTCTTGATAGCACATTTGTGCTTATGTTTGCACTACGATGTCCCCGATTGCACATATGTGCCATATTTTCACTCGGTGCCCGTTATGCACTCCAATGCTCTCGCTTAGCACCTCGCTGCTCCTTGATATCAGTAATCAGATATCCGAACCCTTTTATTGTTATTCATCGGTTGTCTTGATTAAATAAGAGAATGGAATGACTTGTTGCCTTGAATAAGCATGAAATACTTGGATTTAATTGATTGAAATGTATTATTAATTGTCCACACTTTGAATATACGAAAGACTCACCTGTTTCTTGTGAAATGAAATGTCAGGATTGAATATGCCATGAATACTTAGTTATATAATTGTATTTCTGGTGGTTAAGGTAAGTTAATGTATATGTTTTTATATGAACTTACTAAGCTTTTATAAAGTTTACTCGGTTTTGTTTCACGTTTCTTATAGTTGACATTTTGCAAAACACAACTATTGGATCTCTTCAAAGCTCACACTATCCAGCATCTATCTCAATAGTTCTTTTGAATTGTCCTTTATCGGTTATGTGGCATGTATATAGGCTAAATGGTACTAAAGTTGTATTGTGAGCAAATGATATGAATCATGTGAATTTCTTTTTTTATGTTCTTGTAAATATGTATATATGTGTTCTAAATATGGATAAGCATGATGGATTGAGAATGATTATGAACCACTTGTTTTATGATGGTTTTGGTATGTTTTATCAAGGTAGTGATGAATGGTATGGTAAGTATGCACATTATCAATGAATTGATAGAATGGAATGTTATATTATGCTTGAAAGTCATTAAAACAATTGAAGGAATGCATTATATGTATGTCATCTTGTTGTAAAATGGACTTTGTTGGTATGTGAATGATATCTAGGGTATTACGCTTGTGACATTGTCAATGGTTGATTATATATTATTTTGGTTGTGATGGTGCCAAAATGGCATATTGGTTAGGCACTAATAGGTTGTTTGTATTATGTTTTGATTTGGCTTTTAAAATGTTTTTTGATAATTGTTTACAATTATCAAAATGTGTTTTTAGAAGTATTTAATTGTTGGCTTGATGAAAGCATAAAAATGACAAGTTTTAGGGTCACACAGTCGTGTACCACTAGATGATAGGTTGAAATTAGGTTATACGACTACAGTGTAACACCTTTAACCCATATCCGTTTTCGGAACAGGGTTACTGAATATTACCGAAGTTTACAGACCAAATATTCGGACATATCATATCATATAACATTCATGTTAGAAACCAATCAAAATCAATTGCATTGTCCCTTATACAAGTCCTCAAGGCTCAAAATACATATCGAAAATAAGTCGGGACTAAATCGAGTACTCAGAGAATTTTTTAGAAAACATCAAAATTTTTCAATGGTGTAGTGGACACACGCCCATGTGGCCAGGGTCGTGTCCCAGCCTGTGTCTATACCCGTGTAACTCTCTGAATTGGGTCACACGGCCAAGCCACACGCCCGTGTGCTAGGCCGTGTAAAATTCTATTTTGTGAAAATTAAAGATACAAGAGACACGCGCCCGTGTCACCTGGCCATGTGTCACACACGGCTGAGACACATGCCCATGTCTCTGCCCGTGTGGACAAAAATATGCCATTTTCCTAGCCATATTTCTCACCCAAATTTGTCATCAACTTAAATCAACATTTTGGACATCAACAAGCCATAACAAGGCATTCAAATCAAGCCAAAATCAATACTTAAACATGTAATACTATCACATACCAACAATATGCCCTTAGGCTCTTTAAATGACAACATAACTCATATCAATCAAATAACCAATTTCACCTACATGACCAAATACATATATGCACAATTTACCAAATATACCTATTTAACCCAACCATCAATATACTTATAAAGGTTTCCATCATTCAATCATTTCAAACACATATCAAACATGATAAGGCCACTTACATGCATATCAAAATTTTTCCATCACAAGCCATTCAAATGGCTAGTTCCAACAAAACATTTATATGTCATCATTGGCCAAATAAACCTATACATGCCATTATAATCAAAATTAATTTACTAATTATACCGAAAAAGATGATGGATAGTGTGAAGTTACTCCAACCAACTTCCAGCCAAAATGAGCTTTCGAATTACTATAAAACATGAAAAATAACATAGAGTAAGCATTTAAGCTTAGTAAGTTCGTATAACAAGGAAATTAACTTACCATTAATCACATTTAAGGTAAGCATGCTAATATAACCAAACCAATATGGCCAAAAGCCTAAACACATATTTTCAACATGTTAGCCATGTAACACTTTCCATAACCAATAAACATGGATGTACATAATTACTAGGTAAGATTCACATACATGTAACATCCATCTCGTATTTCAATATATCATGTAATATCATTTCCATGTAATTCAAGTATATACCCGTAATTGTTCATTTCGAACTCATATTGTTTCATATCAGAACTTTGCCGTTGAACCATTTAAAATATCTTTGGATACATGGGTAATACACACGAAGCGTACAAATATGTAATTCGTCAATTCATGTGTTTATACAAGCATGTAAACGGGAAGCTCTTCCGAGCCATATAACTGAAAGCTCATGTGAGCTAAGTAACGGAAACTCATACGAGCTATATATCTAAAGCTCTTGTGAGCTAAAATCGGAAGCTCGTAAGAGCTAAGTGTCAGGAAGCTCAAGAGAGCTGTGGTGTGTCCGCAACACATGCAGGATCACAACCATATCGGGAACCCTAATGACATGTCATTTGTATCCTTCGAATTTCTAAGGTTCAAACGGGATTCAATAATTATCTGGATATGTGATCATAATTACACATGGAAATTTGTACAAATCACACACAACAACATTCAATTTTAAAACATATAAATATACAATTTAGTTATACTGAACTTACCTCGATAAGTTTTCAGAATCTGAAGGCTACTAATCCGATACTTTTCTTTGCCTCGATCTAACTCCTTATTAGGTCTATCCGGATCTATACTGAATGAATTTAACTTAATTTAATATAATTCATATTCAATTTAATCCAACACACATCTTTGGAAAAATTACTATTTTACCCTATACTTTTAATTAATTACAATTTAGTCCCTATGCTTGAAAAATAAAATTCATACAATTCAATCCTTATTCAAGCCTAGCTGATTTTCATACATATCAATAGCATCCCATGTGTTTCACAAAATTTAGAATTTTTCCATAAATTTTTCATCTTTTCAATTTAGTCCCTAATTGGTAATTTTTTTTCAAAATTCTCGTTACAAAAGTTGTTTATCTAACAACAACCTTTCATTTTCTATCATAAAACTTCAAAATTCAAGTATCCATGGCAAAACCCTAACACTTTAACAGTTTTGTCAATTAATCCCCAAGATAGCTAGATTAAGCTATTACGATCTCGAAAACATAAAAATTATAAAAAACGAGACTAAAATACATACCTAATTAAGCCAAATAAGTTTGCTAGAACTCAAGCTTCCATGGCTAGGGTTTCCCTATTTTTTTATGAAAGATGATGAGAATGAACGATAATAATAATTATTTAATTCATTTATCATCATTATTTTATTAACTTTCCAAAATTAACCGTACTAATTTATTAAATTTCCAATGATGAATAATCATTCTTATCTACTAACTACTCTAAATGGTCTATTTGCTATATAAGGACCTCCAACTTTAAATTTCGTAGCTATTTGATACTTTTAACTACTAGAATTCAATTTCACTCTTTATGCAATTTAGTCCTTTTTATCAAGCTAGGTATGTAAACGGTAAAATTTTTTAACAAAATTTTCATATGATATTTCTATCATACTGTAGACCATAAAATATTATTAAAATAAATTTTCTTTCGAACTCAGATTTGTGGTCCCAAAACCACTATTCCGATTTCACTGAAAACAGGTTGTTACATACAATTAGTTACACAGCCGTGTGACTTTTGTTGGAAATTTTGCATTTTGACCCATATGGCCTTAGTGAGTTACTAGATAAATGGTCGTGTATCTCAATGCTACACGCCTCAAATTCCACACAAAGGTGTAGCCATACGACCATATGACATCTGCTTTACATTTTTCTTTTATTTTGTGAAATGTTTCAAATTAGTCCTTGTACAATCCTGAACTTGTTTTAGAGCTTTTGTAAGCTCGATTGAGACCCAAATTAGGTTGTTAATCATGTTTTGCATAGATAATAATTTGTTAAATTGATTTTAAATCGTAATTACATGTAATGATCTTTGTTTTCTCGTAGTAGTATCTCGTAGCTTGAGTCTGATGATCGGACCGGGTATGGGGTGTTACATAGCATGAATGTCTCAAAACTCAATATATGGGTAGTCTCAAGACATAAAACATCGAATCTAAATTCATGACATTATGGTTGAAGTCTAGAGACAGGGGTCCAATGTATCAAGACATGAAACTTAAAAGTTAAAATTCAAAAACAAGGGAGGCATGTCTCGAGACATGGCTTCATTGGCTCGAGACATAGCTTGCTTTTTTGGTAGTTTGACTCAGGATTAGTAATCTAGCTCCATGTTTGACTGTCTTTGACCCCAGTTTAACGTATATGAGTCCATTTGTGTTCATTTAATATTCCTAACATCTATTAATTGTAATTGTGACACTTAACTTGTTTTTTTCCCCCAAAATTTTTAAATTTTGCGATTTTTTTAAAGTTTGAGTTGCCTCGATAAAAATGTGGTCTCTTACAATCGATTGACTTCGAGTCAAATGTAGAGTAACAGCCCATTTTTAGTGAAATCGTAATGAAGGTCTCGGGACCACAAGTCCAAGTCCGGAAGAAAAATTATTTTAATATTATTTTATGATCTGCATTATAATTGAAATATCGTATGAAAAATTCGTAAAGAAATTTTATTGATTACATGTCTAATTAGATGGAAAGGACCAAATTGCATAAAATGCAAAAGTTGAGTTCTAGTAGCCATAAGTATCAAATAGCTATGGAATTCAAAATTGGAGGTCCTTCTATGGCAAATAAACCATTAAGAGGAGTTAGTAGATAAGTATGATGGTTCATCAATGGAAAATTAAATAAAGAAAATGACTAAATTGGAAAGATGAAATAATAAAAGATGATACTTTAATTAAATACAAAAATATCATCATTTTCATCATCTTTCCCAAGTAAAAAGATGGAAACCCTAGCCATGGAAATTGGGTTTTGAGCAAACTTATTTGGCTCAATTAGGTATGTTTTCTTGCATGTTTTTAGTAATTTTTATATTTTCGAGATCATAATAGCTTAATCTAGCTATCTCAGGGATTAATTTGCAAAGTTATCAAAGTACTAGGGTTTTTCCATGGATGAGTATGCATGAATTATGAAGTTTTATGGTAGAAAATGAAAGGTTGTTGATAGATAAACAACTTTTGTTAAGGAAATTTTGATGAAATCATGATTTTGGGACTATATTGAAAAGTTGTAAAATTCATGAAAAAATTATGACTTTTATGAAATACATGAGTTGCTATTGTTACATGTAAAAATCTACTGGACTTGGAATAATGATTAAATTGTATGAATTTCATTTTTTGAACTTAGGGACGAAATCGAAATTAATTAAAAGTATAGGAGCAAAATGATAATTTTGCCTAAGATGTGAAATGGACTGAATTGAATATGAATTGTATTGAATTGATATTAAATTCATTCATATAGATCAGAATAGATCAAAAACGGAGTTAGATCGTGGAAAAGAAAAAGTGTCGGATTAGTAGATTTTGCGTACATGAACAACTGTCGAGGTAAGTCCGTATAACTAAGTTGTGTATATTTATATGTTTGGAATTAATGTTGTATATGTGAATTGTATAAATGCCATATGTATGAAATTGATCACATATCTGATAATGCCTAATAAATAATAAGTCTCGTTTGGATAAATGAGATTCGATGGATACAGGGTTTCCAAATTGGTTGTGGTCCTGCATATGTTGCGGACACACCATAGCACCATAGCTCAAATGAGCGTCCCATTATTAGCTCTCATGAGCATCCCGATATTTGGCCCTCTCGAGCTTCCCGTATATGGTTCTTGCGAGCTTTCCGTTAATAGCTCTTCAGAGCATCCCGATTGGTTGTGATCTTGTATGTGTTGTGGGCACACCTTAGCTCTTATGAGCATCTCGTTATATGGCTCTTCGTGAGCTTCCCGATTAAAGGCTCTTTGTGAGGTTTCTGATTAGTGGCTCCCTGGAGCTTCCGATATGGCTCGCTTGAACTTCTCGATATATGGCTATCCGAAGCTTCCTGATTAATGGCTCTTTGGAGCTACCTGTTATTGGCTCGCATGAGCTTCTTGACTATGGCTCTTATAAGATTCCTGTTATACATCTCAGATAAGCTTCCTGTTACATGGATCACATGAGCTACCTGTTATATGGCTTGAGAGAGAGCTTCCCGTTTATGTGCTCGTATGAGCATTCCCGAATATGAATTGACGGTTTATAGCTTTGTATACTTCATGTGTACTACCCTTGTATCCATTGATATTTAAATAATTCAACGGGTAAAGTTCCGATATGAGATGATATGAATTCAAGATGAATTACTATGAGAACTACTTGAAATACAAAGATATGATATGTACATGTTCATGGACACTTGAAATGATAAATACATTTATGTGGAAACTGAATATTGATGAGCTCATTCATGATTCTTGGTATTTATGTGAATTACATGACTAACAAGCTTGATGAGGATATGTGTTTAGGTAATTGGCCAAATTGGTTTGAGCATGTTTATTTGCTTACCTTAAATGTGAATTAATTGGTAAGTTAATTTCTTGTTATACAAACTTACTAAGCATTAAATGCTTATTCTGTTTTATTTCCTCTATTTTATAGAACCCGAAAGCTCGTTAAGGTTGAAAGTTGGTCGAAGCCACATCACACTATCAATTGCCCTTTTCGTATATTTATTAAATCAACTTTGGTATAATGCCATGTATAGGTTAATTTGGTCATTGATGGCATGTAAATGTTTGTTGTGATTAGCCATTTGAATGGCTTATATTTGATACATTTTGATATATATAAGTATATGGCCTTATAATGGTCAATATGTGTCTTGGTATAATTGATTGATGGTTAACAAAAAGGCAAATTGTAACATGGTTTGAGTTGGTATAGTTGGTACAAATATGAATATATATATATATGTAAGTGATCAAATTGTTAAGCATGGATACTTGGTTATATATGATGATATGATATGCATAAGACTTGGTTTTGGCTTAATTCAAATGTTTTATATTGGTTTGGGAATGTATTTAAAAGTTATTGTAGGTAGAAGACAAGTTTGGGTGAGAAATATGGCTAGGAAATGGCATTATTTTGTCCACACGGGCGTGTGCCTCAGCCGTGTATGACACACGGCATAGCACATGGGCGTGTGTTTTAGCCGTGTGTCCCCTACATCTTCAAAATTTCAAAACAAAATGCTCAGAATTGATCACGTGGCTTGGCACACAGGCATGTGGCTTGGCCGTGTGACCCCTGCACCTATTTAATGATGTTCACACTGCCTAGTACACGGGCGTGTGGCTTGGCCGTATGACCAAGTCAAAGAGTTACACGGGTACGAACACGGGGTGGGACACGGTCGTGTGCTCTATTTTGAATGCCCACATGGCCTGAGACACGGGTGTGTCACTTGGCAGTGTGGCTCACACGGGCGTGTGTCCCTTGCACTTTGATAAAATTTTAAGATTTTGCAAAAATTTTCTGAATACCTGGTTTAGTCCCTACTTGTTTCTAATGCATATTTTGGGCCTTGAAGGCTAATTTAAGGGACAATATGGTTTATTATGAATGTTAAATGTTATTAAATATCTATATTTGATTTGTAAATTTTGGTAATGCTCTGTAACCCTGTTCCGGCAATGGTTACGGGTTAAGGGTGTTACATGTAGGGTGTTAAATTTGAGTGAATGGTCATTTCAATTGATGTCATTTGTTGTTATTGGTTGGACAGCAAGAGTTTTGTTGAGCCAAAGCATTGTGACTAGCTTGTGTGCCCTTCGAAGTGGTCACACATGCCCGTGTGCCAGGCCGTGCCAATCTTATAGGGTATACTGACTTATACAACACGGCCAAGGCACACGCCAGTGTGCTAGGCCGTGTGCCATTTAGGGGGTATACTGACTTGTGCCACATGGCCAGTCACACGTCCGTTTGTGAGGCCGTGTTGAGCATACTAACTTTAACTCAATTTTAACACCAAGAGACACACGACCGTATAGCATAACCGTGTGTCGCACACGACTGAGACACACGTCCGTGTCTCTGCCCGTGTGGACAAAAATAGGCCATTTGCAAATCCAATTTGCCACCCTTTTTGCACCTACTACGAAGCTCATATGGTATCATTTTAAAAACACAATTAGGCAGCCAAAAGTTCATCAACCAATACATAATCATACCAAATCTATTTCAACCATTTCAATACTCAATTCCATATCATTTACGTATTCTAATACTAACAATTTAACATGCTTTTCTAAGCATAATTCACATGTAGAATTCATTTAACTAAACCAATCCAAACATACATAATCACTTCATTCCCATTCATTCAATATAGGTCTTTTACCAAACATTAAAAATAGAACTATTTGCACATTCATAAACATCATCAAGTTTATCATCTTATGCCAACTCAAATGGCCAAATTACACATTCATTAAACATACCAAAATGACTCAAGCCTATACATGCCATATAACATTTATACATGACTCCAAAAGTACCAAATTAGATGATCAATAGTGCAATGAAGTCTCTGATGATTCCCGAATCCGAGTTAGCTTCGTAGAACTATAAAACATTGAAAATTAAACAAAGTAAACTTTACAACTTAGTAAGTTCGTATGTGAACATGAAATAATCACAACATTCATATAGCAATTCAAAATAGATAATATCATCAACATCTAAAGCATCAATTCATGAGCTAACATAAAATTTATTCATATCCTCATTCATGAGTTCTCAACTTTATCTATCTCAATACTTGAATAGTTTTCCGTACATACCTGAACCGATACCTTTCTATTTCTTATCAATACTCTTATCAAACCGCTCCGGTTTATAATATGCTTTCGATAAAAATTTATCGATTTTCCAATGCCATAGTCCAACTATGGTCTTTCACATACATTGCCAAGGCCTTGCCGTGGCCTTTCATTCACATGCCATAACCCGGTTATGGTCTTATTATTCGATTACCATAGCCCGGCTATGGTTTTATTCAGCAACTTGCCTTACTCAACTCGTACATTTCATTTAATATCTCAACATTCATCCAATAGAATAATTACTATCTTTATTTCATCCATTCAATAAATAGATACACATTTAAGTTCATTTATACGAACTTACCTTGTATTCGAAATTTACGTATCTGTTCGACTACTCGATAATCTTGCTTTTCCCCTGATCTAAATCTGAATTCTTTCTTTCTTGATCTTTATGTATTCAAAATTAGCTCATTTAATCTTCTATTCATTCAATTTAGTCCAAAAATACACATTTGGGAATTTTTGCATATTAGCCCCTAAACTTTCACATTTTATCAATTTAGTCCCTATTTCACAAATACACAAAATTTCACATACTTCAATCTAAATACATGCTATTTGAATTTCATAAGGACCTCTAACAACCCAAATCTTTCATTTATTCACATTTCAACCACACAATTTGCATATTTCTCAATTTAATCCTTATTATGCATTTTCATCAAAAATCACTTTATAAAACATGAAAATATATCATCCAAATTTCATATTTCATCCTCAAACATCAAAGAACACATAAACTCATCAATGGAAACTCTCAAAATCTTTAACAGTTTCAAAAATTAAGGTACGGGCTAGCTAGATTGAGCTGCAACGATCTCAAAAATGTAAAAATCATAAAAAGGGGACGAAAAATGGACATTTGAAGCTCCTTCCATGGTGTTTTTCTCAAATTCAATCGGATAGATGAGAAAGATGGACTAAAATGATTTTATTTAACTTATTAATTCATTATTTAACCATTTACAATTATAACCTTTATTATAAACATATAAAAACATATTATGGATGTCCATTAATGTCCATTAACCTTTAAAATGGCCTAATTATCATTTAAGGCCATCAATTAAAAATTCAAAGCAATTTGACACCTTTAACTAATAGAATGCAACTTTTACATTTTACGCGATTAAGTCCTTTTTCTCAAATTGACTATTCAAACGATAAAATTAGTTCACGAAATTTTCACAATCAACATGATGTAAACACAAAAATAATATTAAAATAATTTTTTGACATCAAATTTGTGGTTCCAAAACCACTATTTCGATTTAGCTAAAATCGGGTTGTTACATATGTAAGTGATCTAATTGTTAAGTATGGATACTTGGTTATATATGATGATATGATATGCATAAGACTTGGTTTTGGCTTAATTCAAATGTTTTATATTGGTTTGGGAATGTATTTAAGTGTTATTGTAGGTAGAAGACAAGTTTGGGTGAGAAATATGGCTAGAAAATGGCCTTATTTTGTCCACACGGGCGTGTGTCTCAGCCGTATGTGACATATGGCATAGCACATGGGCGTGTGTTTTGGCCATGTGTCCCCTGCATCTTCAAAATTTCAAAACAGAATGCTCAGAATTGATCACATGGCCTAGCACACAGGCGTGTGACTTGGTCGTGTGACCCCTGCACCTATTTAATGATGTTCACATGGCCTAGTACAAGGGCGTGTGACTTGGCCGTGTGACCTAAGTCAGAGAGTTACATGGGTATGAACACGGGCTGGGACACTGCCGTGTGCTCTATCTCGAATGCCCACACAACCTGAGACACGGGAGTGTCACTTGGCCATTTGAGCTACATGGTCTAACCATACGGACGTGTGTCCCCTACACGTTGATAAAATTTTAAGACTTTGCGACAAATTTTCTAAGTTCCTGGTCTAGTCCCTACTTATTTCTAATGCATTTTTGGGCTTTGAGGGCTAATTTAAGGGACAATATGATTTATTATGAATGCTCAATGTTATAAAATATCTGTATTTGATCTGTAAATCTCGGTAATGCTCTGTAACCCTGTTTCGGCGACGAATATGGGTTAGGGGTATTACATGTAGGGTGTTAAAATTTGAGTGAATGATCATTTCAATTGATGCCATTTGTTGTTATTGATTGGGTAGCAGGAGTTTTGTTGAGCCAAGACATTGTAGGAAACTCAATGTGCAACAATTGTAATCTTAATAACCTTTTGAGGTTTTCATGTTTGAATAGTCACTCATGATCGATAAGCTTATAAAAAAAAACTCCTTATAGGTGAGTTGGGTCTCATGCATGAATGGCTACAGAATCTCACAAAATATATATTAGCCAGTAATTCTTCATTAGTGATAGGAAAGCCTACAATGGTAAGTTCATCAAAGAGAGGTCATATCTCTCACAAGTATTCAACAATGAACTTGGTGTCCTTAGAGACTCAATTCAAATGATGATGGAGGTTGAAGATGTGGGTTTGCGATTTACTTACAAATGCAATGTAGAAGTTGTCTCAAGCAACTTTGAAGGTGGCGGCTGATGCAACAATAGACATAATGGTGGCTTTCACAAATATCATGGGGGCATTTTAGGTGAATTTACCTTGATGAAACCAAGCCTTGTAATCTGGATTAGTAGCCTTATGACCATCTATGGTGACAATTTGTGGAGGAGATGGCTTGGAGCAATTGAGATGACTATAGAGGTCATGGCTTAAAGTTGCATAATGAGTTGATCCTTTCAAGTGAAATTGTGATTGCCGGAGAGTTTAATTGAGGATTGGCATGAGGAATTGATTGGATTAAGTGTTTGAGGCTGTTGGAGACATTGGTGGTTTTAGCATTGTGATGAGTGTAAAAGGATGCTATGATGAAGAGAAATGCTGGAAGAAGAAAAATTGGATCAGTTAAGGATTACACGTTAGATTGTAAGTTTAATATGATGTCGTACAAAAGCAAGGCAAATTGCAAAGAAAGAACTTGAGTTTTATTGAATTGTAGCAAGCTTTACATGCAAGACACTTATGAAACGAAAAGGTACTGAAAAAACATACTTGAAATGAACTAACAATAAAGAAGTAATTATGAAACGAGTAAATAATGGACTTAATCAAAACATCATGTGTCGTTTGGTTACTAATGTAACATGGAGAAAAAGTTTATTTATTATATATGTATTACAACAGTTAGGACATAAAAAATAGTTATGACAAATTTAAACTTGATATTAAGAAGATGAGTAAAATTCTTACAAAAATAAGATCTCTTCAAAATAAACAAAATTATTCTTTCTCTTTACTAAAACTAAATTATAAAAGTGGCTAAATATTACGGATTAAATTAATTTATTGCTAACTATATACTGAAACATACATAAAAAATAATACTCCAACCAACTACACATAAAAGTAAACTAAAAACAATTGAGGAAGAAGCAATGAGTAAGAAAATGGCATTAGAACCACTAAAATTTCAAATCAATAGAAGTCTTTCTCCATTAAACCAATGGTTTGGTAAATGGTAGTTGCAGCAAAACTTATATTTTAGAGTAGGGTAAGACATGGGCATTAGCAAGACAACAATGTAAGGAATCAATCATCGTCAAGCCTTACAAGTAATAATGAAGTTCACTTAATTCGAACACACTTTTGAAATACAACATCTAAAAATTTGATATGCATTATGCTTCAGTCGGATCGCTGCGGCCTCTGTTATTGTTGGACAAGGCCAGGCCTGGACCTTGAAACACCCAAACCAAAGTACATAAAAAAATTTATTCCAGTTTACATTGAATGGAAAAGGACCACCACCACTACAGCCACAATCCATTGTGAGGGGTTGCATCTGATTCAGATCCGATGGCATCAGCTGCACATTGACTAACCAAAAACAGTGTGAAAGATTGGAGTGGACCACTAATCTGACGGTACAGAAACGCACTGTCAATGCAATACTTATGCCTTTTAATTATGGACCATCCTAGCTAGATTTGTTTCTGAGGCCCGTTTGTTAAACACAGTGGTTCGTAAGGTTTGTTAAACCCAAACAAAAAATGTTGTTCTGAAACAGAATGGACATTTCAATAGGGTTGAAAGTAAACATTATGATGGATAATATGATCTTTTTTCCTGATACAGAAAATGTTTAACCTTCAAAGAAAGGCTTAAATTAGTGAACAAAACGGACAATCATGTGTATACAATTATCTTGCCAAGTTTGAAGTAATACCATCAGTTCCAACCTAATCTTAGTGTGGGAATCTATAATCAAGCAGAATCAAAAAGCTAAACAAAATGTTCAGTGGGGTATTCATGTTCATATCCATTGTAATCATAGTACAACCTTTCTCCCTTTCTTATATCTCTGTTAGCAATCAGCAACACTCGACACTCCCCATTCACATCGTACCTCACGCATTTTACATTTTGCTTCTTTCTCCCATCCCTGCATTAAGATCGACAGTACTTTCATATCCAAAGCTAAAAAATCAAAACAGAAATATACGGAGTACATAGAATAAGATGGACTTACGGTGAGAAGTTGTTGATGCCATTGACAAAGCGGGCAATGTTACTACGCTTGTCAGGGCAAATAACAAGGCTTTTTGAAGGATTTGATGCATGAAGAAGGGTCATCATGCTATCGCCATCATCATTTTCACGGTTCCTCAAGTAATCAACATCTCCAACATATTCTGTGATTATAGTTAAATCCTTTATATATCTATCAGCCTGTACAGTGAACCTGCCAAATATCCAACATCAATAGCTGGCTTGGAAGCTAAATGTGCATAAGAGTGCAACAGAATAACAATCTATAAACTGATAACGTTTTACATACCCTTCCACAGGATCAAAGACGACCATGAGAGGAGGGCATTCTCCTTTTTCCATCATCTTTTTGCATAAGTTTAATGTCTCTATATCCTCTTTGGGTAGAATCTGGAATGCATCGAATTCATCAAATTAATCCCACATGGTTAAATTGGAGCATTGAAGTTTCAGTGACAAGCAGCACCCATGGCCTAATGGATAAGGCGCCTGACTTCTAATCAGGCGATTGTGGGTTCGAGTCCCACTGGGTGTGCAATTTAGCACACATTATTTTTCTTTCTTACAAATATTATATTTTTTTATTAAAATCGTAAAATCATTATTAAAAAAAAAAAAAAAAAAAAAAGTCATTACCTGCATTCCTCCCTTCTCAAGAGCTGCACAATTAGCCGACCTTAGTGCCATGCCAGGCCGGTAAGTGAGCCCATCACTGTACTCAGTCCCAGAGGCTTTCAGTGCTGTTGCCAATGAAGCCATTTGTTCCAATCTCCTTTGTGGGTCTTCTGTTGGATTATATGCCAACAACTTCCTTTTCCTCTTGGACACCGCTAAGCTACAAGCTCTCTTTCTCTTTTTAATGTTGCCTAAACAGCCCATAAACAGAAACAATTACTCCGCCTATCTAATAATTTTGCAATTCTATAAATGAAATGAGTGGGAAATTCATTTGATAGATTGATTTTACTTACTTTGGTTTTCCATGGACTCGGATGACCTTCGAATCCGAAAGAAATCAACAATTTTGGTCTGAACTAGCGGAAACACTGAATATATAGGGAAAAAAAAGGAGAAATAAATAAAAATTGCATTACTTTATACAACTTTATATCCCAAGGATTTAGCAGTGAATAGCTTAACTTTACTGAGATAATTCATTTCAATCTCATTCTAACATCCTAAGTGGTTAATTTCAGAAGCTAAAATCCACAAGCATCGAGTAATCATTAGACAAACTAAACACCCAAATCAAGTCACGATTCAATATATTCAGAGTTTGAAAACTACCACTAAAGGGGAAGAAAATATTTTTTAATGGAGAAGAAACCGTACATTGGGGTTGCTTGATGTTGGTGCAGGAGGGACAAAACCAGGATCCTTTAGGCACCGAAACAAGAATGGGTCTAAGGCAAAACAGATGATATCCCTTATCGCACTTGTCGCACAACAAAAGCTTGGATCCAAAATCACCCGACCCACACCTCTCGCAGTAAACATCGTTGCAACCCCAGCAATCCTCGTCGTCGGAGTAGCGCTTCGGAGCTCGAGTCCTGCGCCTAAGAACCATCGTCATCGGTTTAGCCACCGGCATTGACGAGTAAAGACAAAGAACGGAGGTATGTATAAATAAATAAAAAAGGAGAGGAAGCAGAAGGAAAAGAAGCTAGAAATATTTCCACAGCTTTGATGTTGGGCGGCGGATTATAAGAGAAGAGGCAGTTAGGTATTTTCGCGCGCTGGTTTTTGGTTTCGCGGGAAAACGATTCCGCGCCATGTTTTGGGTTTTTGGATGATGAAACGTTGGTTTTGCGCTTCTTTCCATGTACAATTTGTATATGCGTTGGGATCGGATATGGTGAAACGAGATGTACTGTAATCGGCTACATCTTTTATGTTATGGGCCGTTGGATTAGTGGATCTCCCATTGGTTTTCAGTTAAAGTCGTCCATGGGCCACCTCAATTGGACCCAAATCATGAAGGCAACCAGCCTAATGAAATAAATGTTTCGATTTTTATATATATATATATGAGTTGATGAGATGATAAATGTCTTTTTTTTCTTAATCAGTAATTTAGTGTTCAAATTTTGATTTGAATATGGAGTAATTTTAAAATTTATGTTTAATATCTACCCTTAACATGATAGATATTTATTTATTTGTTTCAATTACAATTCAATTTTAAATAAAAGATATGATAAATGATTTTTAAGATAGTAAATATTAACTCTATTTCAATTTTGCTTTTTTTTTTCTTTTTTTAATAGTACATTAAATAGATCCATTTAATAGTAGAAGAATTAATTTGATCAAGTTCTTATTGTAGAGGGGCCTCTCAAGTATATTCACCTAGAGATAACCCAATTATGCCTTTAGTTCTATTTTGGTCACTCAATTATTATTTTTTTCAATTTAGTCACTCAACTTTTTAAAATTAGATATTTTAGTCACTCTCTCGTTAGTTGATGCTAGATGAGTGATGGATAGTTGACGTGGGCCATTTTTTATTAGCCTAATAATAAATTTAGTCCTCCAATATTTACACGTTCTATCAATTTAATCCTAAATCTAAAAAATCAACAAATTTAGCTATCAATATTTACAAAATTTGTCAATTTAATTTTAATTCTAAAATTTTCAAAAAAATATTTTAAAAATTCATTTCTTTTAATATTTCTTAACATACCTCCAAAACCCATTAAACGAATTGTGCTCATTTTATACTAATACCACCTTCATATATATGGTAAAAAAAAAATCAAATTCACTTAAATTCAAGTATCATATTTAAGATTAATATCATATTATTTAATTAAATTTCCTAAAATTAATAAATTTTTTAACTATTACAAAACAATTATTTTGTGATAGAGTTTAGAGGAAACCTGCATTTGGAAGCAATGATTTGAGCAAGGGAAAAGCTTATTTTGTATATCTGCAAATTTGGTTTGATATAGGGCTCAAGGGGGGATTTTTATTATTTTGAACCCTCTTATCTTGTTCATTGGCAAAGGCCATGGTTGGTAACCAATGTCGATCCTTTCCAAAATGTGCTTTTAATCGAGTACGTCCTGTTATAATTTGAATGGGAACCATATCACCATGGAAACCAAGTTGTAGAATTTGATGGGTTAAAGAAAGCAACTGCAAATGTTTTGTGTTCCTTAAGACTGGAGTTTGGAGGCGATTACTTCAGATATTGTTGGCATAGCCGACATGGAAAGATTCTCTTTTTTCCTTTTTGCACATGTTTACATTTCCATTTCCATTTCCATTTCCTTTACTTCAGAAATTGCAACTGTTTATTTATTGCAGGCTACAATGGAAGCAGAAATTAATTGCAAATGATTTTTTTTAAAGATATCTTTCCTTTTTCTATTGAAACTTTTTAAATTAGAACTAAAATTCACAAATTTTGTAAACGTCGAGGGGCATTGATTTTTTTAGAATTAGAATTAAATTGACAAATTTTGTAAATATTGAGGGTTAAATTTGTTGAATTGTTTAGATTAGAATTAAATTGATAGAATGTGTAAACTTTGGAAGGCTAAATTTGTTATTAAGCCAACAAAAAATGGCTCACGTCAACTTTCCATTACTCATCTAACGAGAGAATGACTAAAATATTTAATTTCAAAAAGTTGAGTAATTAAATTAAAAAAATTAATAGTTATGTGATCAAAATAGAACCCAAGTCGTAGTTGGGTGACTATTTTTATAGTTTACCCTTAAAAATTTTAGTCCCTCATCCAATTTTGCTATTAAATTGTTGATTTGAAAATTATAAAAAGTAAATAAATATTTTAGTTTTAACCTTTACAATTTTTATTAATTTGGTCCTTACTTTTTAAAACTTTAATTTTTTATGTATTTTAAAGAGTAAAAGCCAAATTAACAAAATTGTAAACATTGGGAGCCAAAACATTTTTGCCTTTTTATAATTGTTATATCAGCAACACTAGTAGTAAAATTAAATGGAGAGACCAAAATTTTTAAATCAAAAAATTTACATAAGGATCTTTAACATATTTAAATCGTGTAAATCAAGTTTCTATCAACACCCAAAATTTTGAAATGTATTTCCATGTTTATTCCAAATTACAAACTAATTAATTATATCAACTGTAACACCCCCTTAACTCTTATCCGTCGCCGAAATAGAGTTACGGAGCATTACCGGACTTTTCTGATCAATTACGAATGTTACACATTCATTTAACATTCATATCATAATATAATCATATTGTCCCTTTCATGGGTCCTCGAGGTCCAAAATACGTGTTAGAAACAAATCGGGACTCAATCGGAAGTTCAAAAAATTTTTCGCGAAAATTTAATTTTTTTTTCTTTGGAACAGGGCACACACGCCCGTGTGGTCATGAAACACACCCATGTCTCAAATCGTGTCCTACCCCGTGTAACTCTCTAATTTGGGTCACACGGCCTGCCACATGCCCGTGTACTATCCGTGTGTCTCGCACTGTCCAGTCACACGCCCATGTGTCTGGCCGTGTGGACTCAATATTAGCCTTAAATATCAAGGTTACCATTCTCTGCAATCTTACACATCAACTCAAAACCATTTATTCAACTAATTTAAAACTCAGTTAAACATACTCTAATCATGTCAAAATAGACATTCTAAATACCTAACTAATATACCATCATAAGTATTCCACACTTATTAACGAAACAATCTAATAAGTACCATTTAAGACTAATTTCAAACTATGTTTTTTTCTAATCATTCATGCACCAACCTAAATATACCATATTCAACTATTATTTTACCTTTCATCATTCAATCATATCAACATTATAAAAATACAAAAATTACAAGAAAAATAACCATAATACCAAAACGTAAGCCAAATAAATGAATAATATCTACATAACACCTATAGACTAACATTTAGTCAAATAACCTATACACGCCATTATAACCAGAATTAAATCATCCATAATTACCGATAGAACCAATGGATAGTGTGATATAGTTCCGATAAGCTTCCAACCCATTCGAGCTTCCGATAATCTGTAAGGTAAATAAATAAAACAAACACGTAAGCAATGAATGCCTAGTAAGTTCGTATAATTTTTAATCATATTAATTCTTTTCAAATATAAAATTATATATATCCAAATATTTCCATATTGTTTTTCCCTAGTACTCATAAAACTATATTCATTAATTCACAAGGTGAATAAATCCATAGTATCACAAACATAAACTTATTACCCAAGCTTAGTAAAATTTTATATAACTTTAACTCTTCTACATTTATTCTATATGCATATCATATAGCCATGATCGTAAGTTAGTGCATTTAACCAAGCCTTTTTCGTATTGAACACATAATAAGTCATTCCATAAGAAATTCCATAATTTAAGCCTTACCATTCTTTCATGAGCACTAACTTTTTTTCACTTAAATACTTACCATTCCAGTGCTTCAAACAAATAAACATACTACTATTCAATCGATAGCTTGGCAATTGCCTAATCATCAAGCAACAATAATAGTTAGCATACTTGCACATCTTATGTATAAATTCAATATTGATAAACTTATTTTCGCGACATATCACACTTGGGTTTATTACTCATCACCATATACATAATTTCCTTGTATCAACACATCAAAGTTAATCACATATTTACATATCACTTTCAATATATAAAGAAAATATTATTACCAAGTATTTCGTATATATCGATAATCGCCATAAGTCTTCAATATTAATTATATATATATATATATATATCATTCTTAGCACATACAGATTCGCATCAATTTACTATCTCAAATAGATTATCACAATTTAATACACAATCATTTAACAATATCAATGTCCATTTCATGAACTCATGATTCATACATCTCATTCATATTTAATATCGATTATATTATCAATTCATTTGTTTACCCCTATTAACCCGACTCGGACCCGGATGGATATACAGATCCAACCAAAACACACCAGTTTGGCACCTAGTGCCTCATCGGATAATTCGAAGTAACATATTGACACCTAGTGTCTAATCGGCCGTATCGAAGTATTTGGTACCCAGTACCTCATCGAATTTATTCGAAGTAACAATTTAACACCCAATGTCTCATCGACTCGAGGTTGAAGTATCCCTGAACACTTCCAATCCTATGGCATGCCAACTATATCTGACTTAGCCCGATACAGTTAATAGGGTTTCAATTCACTTTTCAATTTCCACAATTTTCCAATATTCAAATATCACAATTCCACATACATTCAATTCAATAACAATCAATATTCCTTATACCTTTATTTTCATGAATTTCGTGTATATTTATTTTGATAACAATTCATAATCATGAATGTACATAATTATCAGACAAGTTTCATATACATGAATTTTCCATGTCACTAACCAAGTCTTTCCGAATTGGAGAACAACTTATGGATATGAGTACATCGTTCTCTTTGGGCCATAACCCAGTTATGGTTGTTTTCATTAAAATGCCATAACCCAATTATGGTCTTTTCATTAAAATGCCATAGCCCAGCTATGGTCTTACACTTAAACATTGCCATGGTCCAACCATGGTCTTATCCGTCAATTCATCCTTTGCTACAAACGATGGTACTCAAATCCCGCGTTCCATTAAATCCAAACATTTACTTTAATTTCATTATATAATATTATTTCATGTTTTTAACAAATAGTACAAATAAATATATAATACCATCCATCACTTCAATATAATTATCAAAGTTCAACCATACAAACTTACCTGGGTATATTTGTAGAATTCGTAAAAAGTCTGGGACTAGTCTGTTAATTTCTCTTTTCCCCGTTTATCTTCTGTTTCTTGATCTATAATATAAAATTACTCATTCATTAGCATCTAATTTAATTCTTGTTCACTTTACAAATTATACCCTTCAATTTTTGAAATTACACATTTACCCCAAATTTTTACAATTTAGTCCATGATCAATTAACGCATCAATTGAACTAATTTTTCTTAGTTAACACTTTATCTAATTATTTTAGGCTACCATACAGCCACTGATATTCATAATTTAAATTCCAAACTCTAATTCTTAACTTTTTCGCAAATTGATCATAAAATCAATATCTATCAAAATTACTTAATAAAATCATCAATTAACAAAATTAAAGCTTCAAATACATGTTAATTCATCATAAACATCCAGAAATCATCAATGGTAACTTTCAAAATCACCCATAAAATCAAAAACTAATAAATTAGATAGTTGGACCTAATTGCAAAAGTCTCAAAAATACAAAAATTACAAGAAAAGGGTAAGAAATAAACTCACATGCATTAAAAAAAAGGAAAACCAGCATGAGAGCTCTTTCCCATGGCTGTTTGGCCGAAATTATGAAGAAGAATGGCCTAGAAACTTTTAGATTTCAATTTAAAATTTTTAATTTTGCTTTGTTTACTATTTTTCCATTAAATTGGCTATATTTTATTATTTTCCTTACTTATGCCGCCTCATCTCTTTTCTTTAGGTTTAATTGCTCCTTAAGTCCTCCCTTTTTTATTTATCAAGTCATTGAATCACTGTTTCTTTAATTAGCAAGTTTTACACCTTTTTCAATTTAGTTCTTTTTACTTAATTAACTATCCAAACGTTAAAATTTTCTAACGAAACTTTAATACTAAGTTAATGATACTCCGTAAATATTTATAAAAACATTTATGGCTCTGTTTATGAAATCGAGGTCTCGATATCTCGTTTCTAAAACTAATTAACCTAATAATTCTTTTAACACAAAATTCACTAATCCAAGAACATTTCTAAAATTATACTTAACTCATAAATTATAATTAATAGAATTTTCGAACTCACTCGTCAGATTTAGTGATTTCGAATCACTATTTTCGACACCACTGAAAATTGAGCTGTTACATCAACCATTTCATTTAGAATCAATCATTATATGAATTGGATGAAGTAATTTAACTCAATTAAATCAATTAATTAACAGATATATAAATTACATAGAATGGGACTTGAACTTATGTACTCTTTTATGTATTATAGATTAAATAAAATTAAATCAACTCTTGAAAATAAATATTATATATTTGCCCATAACTTCAATTTAGGCACTATAAATTATAAAAGTTATAAGTATATTATTATTTATACTTTTCATTTTACTGCTAATAATTATTTATAAGCACTTCAAAAAATTCATTGAAAACCCGAAAGGTTACAAGAAAAATTTCAATCAGCAGGGAAATTAACCGCCCATTTAGGTGGATAGTTTCCTCTCCCAATACAATCAATTATCCTATCAACAACTTGATTTTCATTTCTACTAATACAAGAACAGGAAATAAAAGGAGCAAAATTTAGGAAATTCCTAAAAAAATCCAAAATATGATATTGTTGGGATTTAATATCTTTAGTGTAGTGATATCGTCGAATGTACAAATTAGTTTAATAAAATTCTATCATTTTCATTAATATCTTTTCTATAATGTCCTCGATTTTTTAACGCAAAGTAAAATGAAAGTAAATATTAGCTCATCGATTATCTAACATTTAATTAATATTAAGTTGAATTATGTGGTTGAATCATAATGTGAAAAAATAACTTATATTACTAGATAATCTAAACCGTCTATAGTCTAATCGAAAATGAGCAAATCAATTAAAAAACTATTATGTCAATTATAAGTGCATTTAAGGAGATACTTTGTCTTGGGTATTAGAGTGAATGACTCCTACAAAATAAAGATATTGATATTATTGTTTGAACTGATAGTATATCGGATAAGACCCAAGTAGAATAAATCCTAGATTTGTTTATTGATTTATTCACTTGTGACGTTCACAGTGTGACTTTCTCTTAAGTATGTGATAGACTATGTGTTCATGACTCGTATATTTTAATGTATTAAAAGCTTAAGGTCAATTGGTAATAGAGCCAAAAGCCAGCACGTTGGGTATACAACTTCTACATGACATAACTTCACTTACAATAGTAATTCATAGTCCAATAAAGGGTAAATAATTCCTCTCATGAACATTATGTGATAGATGGGAAAGTAACATGACCATGGGTCATTTTTCTAGGATGAATGATTTAATTACCATGTGTTAGTAATTGACTTTTTCATAAAGGAAAATATAATGGTTACCATGAGATAAAATAGGATCATATTGGGTGAACAAATTTAACCCAAAAAGGTTAAAGATATCTTATAACGGTAACACACTCGTGACAAGTTCATTGGACGAGCACTTTATTAAGTAGCTTTTTGTAATGGTATATAATAAATGAGAGCTCGATCATGGTACTTGTAACAACCCAGTTTAGACCCTAGTCGGAACAGTGGTTTCGAGACCAAAATTTGAGGTTGGGAAAATATTTTAATATTATTTTCTATGTTTATAGTATGTGATTGAGCATGTGTGAAAATTCTGTGTGAAAATTTTATCGATTGTGTGCCGAATTATGAATAAGGACTTAATCGCGTAAAATGTAAAAGTTGTGTGCCGATTGTTAAAGTACTAATTTGACATGCTTTATTAAAGGAGAGGTCTTTATGTTGATATTACACCATTAAATAGTTAATGGATGATAATGGCATGGCAATTGGTGTTATTTTTAAAATTCATTAAGGGTAAATTGGTAAAATGCCAATTATGTTAATATTAAATAAAACAAAAACATTTGATGGCCAATTTATCATCTTTCTTCCACCGAAATAAGAAAAGAAGAAGAGAGTTTGAGGCTTTGTGATTTTTGGCACTAGTGAGCTTCAATTGGTAAGTGTTTTGTGTTCGATTTTTTGATAATTTTTACATTTTTGTGATCGTTGCTTAGTGTACTATCAAACCCATACTTAAATTTTAGAAGTTGATGGTGATTTTGAGATGAGTCAGTGTTGAATATGTGAGATTTGTGATGGTTCATGATGAAAAATGAAAGATAGGTGAAAGATTAACATACTTTGTTTTTTAATTTTTGGTGAATTTGAGTACTTTGGGCTAAATTGAGAAAAGTGTAAATTGAAGGACTTAAATATAAAATAAATGAAATGTGTGGGCTTGTATTAGCATGGGAATAATTTGGCTAAGCTTATGTGAATAGAAATTTGGTGTATTTTGTGATTTGAAGAATTAGGGACTAAAGTGTCAAAATGTGAAAATGTGAGGGCTATTTTACAAAACACTCTAAATATGTGTGTTTGGACTAAATTGAATGAATTGGTGATTGAATGAGTTAAACTGAAATGTGTATAGACTAAGAAAGGAGAGGTTCGGATCGAGATCAAGATAAAGACAAAGTGCTCGATTAATCGACCGTTTCGGTATTTCGACGTTCGAGGTAAGTTCAGATATAATACATGTTGTTAAAATATGTTTTAGTATATTGGAATGAATATGTATATGATTATGAGATTTGAAATGCTATGTGCAAAATTGAATTGGATGGCACTAAGTGTGCGAAATTGAAATCTAAATAGAGATGAATAGCACTGTGTATGCGAAGTTATGAAAGCTTTGGCTTATTGATTTGGCATTGTGTGTGCGATACCGAGATAATTCGGTTAAAAGAATAGGCACTAAGTGTGCGATGGCGAATATGCTTTGGTTATATATATGGCACTGAGTGTGCGATTAAATTAAACGAATATCAGAGGATGATCGAAATGTAATATCGAGCATTGAGTAGCTTGGAAGTTGAATAACTATGTGTTAGCTAGGGTATGTATGTATGTATTGAACCTTTGTAGTTGATGAGTTTATAGATGAAGTTATGAATGGATGAATGAGTATTTTAGCTATGGATAATGTGGTATGAATATTTGAGAATTGATCTATATGATGGATTTACTTGTTTAATGAGCTTGGTTTGTTAATTTGAATGTATTATGTTACAAACTTACTAAGCTTTTGAAAGCTTACTGTGTGATTTGTTTCTCTATTTTAAAGTGTTAGTAAAGCTAGCTCGGATCCGGGAATCGTCAGCATCTCTATCACACTATCGACTATCTACTTTGGGTACTTTTGAAAGATGTACATAGTTGGTATATGGCATGTATAAGCTAGTTGATATGGCATGTTTTGAAATGTTTAATCCTTGCCATGTGATTTCGCTTGGAAGTGGAATGATGTAGGTATTAAGTGTGAGCTTTGTAAATGATGAATGTGGTGTGAAGTAGTGAGTGATGGATATGGTATGTTTCATGCTTGAATTGGTTGTTGAATAATGAGGTTGAAATGTAGAAGTTATGATATGAATTGCATGATGCTTGTTTTGCATGATTTAGGATGTGAAATTAGTGTTTGGATGAGCTTATTTGAGTAGAAATGATGTATGGTTAGAGATGGTATAATTGATGATGAGTTGGTGTCATTATTGGTATATTTGGATGCATTTTGAGGTATGATTTGGTTTTGATTTGAGGCTTGTAGGTGATTCAAGGTGAGGGAGGCAAGTTTGGCCTTAAAAATGGCCCATAATTGCCCACACGATTGAGCACACGAACATGTGGCTCAACCGTGTTGTTTAAGTTTGCCAAGAGAAACAAGTCAGGCTCGACCACGGGCTGGACACACGGGCGTGTGACTGGTCGTGTGGTGCAAGTCAGGCTCGACCACGGGTGAGGCACACGAGCGTGTCTCAGGCCGTGTGGTCAAGTCAGTAGGTATGCCTTGTTTTGCCACGACTAGGACACATGGGCGTGTCCGAGGCCGTGTGAGGAACACGGCCTACCCACACGGGCGTGTGACCTCTGTAACTTAGAAAAATGTTCGGATTTCAAAATTTTTTGTAAGTGTTCGGTTTAATCCCAACCCAATTCTAAAGCATGTTTAAGGTCTCGATGACCTCACTAAGGGACTATATGATTATGTTTGAAAATGATTGAATGATGATTGACTTGGTGTCGCGAAACAAATATGAAATGTTTTGATTGTTCGGTAATTCTCTTAACCCTATTCCGGCGACGATTTCAGGTTAGGGGTGTTACAGTACTATAGTGGAGTGACTCCATTACTAAATAGTATTGTAATTAATAGACGAAAGCTTAGAACTTAATTACAAATTATTTGAACCTTAATATATATATATATATATATATATCTAACCCCAAACCTCATGTTTCCCCCCCCAAAAAAATATAATGTGGATGCTGATACACCAAGCATTTCTAGTCGATATACTTTAGTTGCATCATTCTCTAGTTGAAGCTTATTTAAATATATTTCGGAGCCCATTATGTACATTGGATAATCATCTACTAAAATTGGTGGAACATATTTTGTATATGTTGGTGGATGAGTATACTGATTTGCAGGCATACAATTTGACTGGAGCATGCCACACCTAAACACATATTGGGGGGGCAATCGTTTCTGTTTGCGGTAGTAAATATGATTTCTCGTGCTCTATATACCACACCTGATAATCTTCAAATACACTACCCCTTATTGGAATTCGATCCAGAATTCGATGTTGTCGATTATTCCACATTTCAATCCAATGCCTATGTATGACAAGCCATTTCATGTCCTTACTATCGCACATGTCAGTTTTGTGTAAATTGTCGATATTCGTTAAAAATCTAGGCAAACACTATTAAAACTCAAACTATGACATTACTCTATATCTAGGATGCCATTCAACAATATGAAAACAAATTATTGGCACAAAAATGAACCACAAATGTCGATTTACAAATGCTCCTTTTGGGATGGGAATTACCATCTCATGCGATGTATACAACATTCATATAAACTACAAACAATTATAAAAACTTATTAAATTTGACAACCATTTATCATACTTCTATATAATTCCATTATATGAAGTAATTAATCAAATAGTTACTTGTTCTATAGAAAATACATCTATTTGACGCGGATAAACTTGAAGGCTAGTGCTTCTACCATCATTAAGGGTGAGCAAAACTCGATTAGACTCGAAATAATTGAAAAAAATTTGATTTTCGAGTTAAACTAATCGAGTTATTCGAATTAATCGAATTATTTGAGTCAACTCAAATCTTTTTTTGGAATTTCGAGTTCGAATCGAGTTTGATTTTTGAATTCGAATAAACTGAATACCAAACTATAATATTTTATATTTTTATCCCAAACTCCCAAACCTCTTTACTTTTCCGTTAAAACTTTTACTCTCCCCATTTACTTTCCCCCCAAAATTTTACTCCCTCAACCACCAAAACTTTTTATTTTTCCTCTAAACTTTTATTTCTTAACTTTTACCCTTAAATCAAAAATTAAAATCATCAAAAAAAAATCTAAATCTAAATAGTAATACTTTTATTTATATCTACTATTTATATTATTAAATTAAATTTCACATTTTTACTATTTATATTATTAAATTTTTAATCATATTGAATCTTTATAATTTTTATTAAAATTGATTTATTGATGGTACTATAAAATATTCGTGTTAAAATTTTATGTTGGTATAAATTTCACATTTTATCTTTAAGATAACTTTTATTAAAAACATATTTTTACATTTTATATATTTTTAATTTCAAAATATATAGTAACAAGAATCAAAAGATAATGAAGCAACTAAACAAGTAAATAAGCTAACCTGCCTATAAAAGATTAATAAATAAATTATGAGGAGATGAAAGTTAATAACAAATTTAATTACGGTGGATGATAATGATTATAAAGACCCAAAGTCATTTTTTAAAATTTAACTCGAACAAATATATTCTAACTCGATTCGATTCGAATTCCATCTCATTCGACTTGATTCAAGAAAATTTTAAATCAAATTAAAATAATAAAATAATATCCGTCAACTTAAAATCTTTTCGTTCGATTCGATTTGAACAAACATTCACCCCTAATCATGGTAACATTTATCAAGCTTCTATATATTCAATAACAATGCTTGTTTGCTAGTATTTTATTTTCCGAAAAACATTTTCTTGATTTTTCAACGTTTGGTTGACCGTAAACATTTTCTATTTAGAAAATATTTTCCAAGACACCCGTAAAATCCTTATATTTTGGGAAATTATATTACCGATTCAATTTCTATAAGACATTTTCCTGAAGCTCCGTTTTCATCCAGGCAGATTCCCCTTGAAGCTCCGTTTTCATCCAGGCAGATTCCCCTTTCTTCTTTCGCTCCCAACCCTCTCTTTCTTCAGGTTTTCTCTTTTTCTTTCTATCTCTCCCTTTACTTTTTGGCTTTGTTTCTTCTCAACTGGTTTCTTTTTTTTTGGGGGGCTTTTCTCTCAGGCATGAATCGGGTAGTAATGGCAGTAGAATGCTAAGTCATAATTATAGTAATTACAGTACAAAATTTCATCAGAAAACTACACTATGTTGTAGTGTTGCTTCAAAACCCACTTCCCTAAACGTTTTATGGAGAAGGGATTTGCTGCTCTTGGCTCTTTCATCTTCGCTCTTCACACATTTTCCACCTTCAGGTACATGTTTATATCTTCGTTGCCTCTTTCACTAGTTCACCTTGTGCATGATGAAATGACGGTATGAAGAACCAATGGCTTAGCTTAGTTGGTTTTTAGTGAAGAAAAGGGACCAGTTATTTAAAAGCTATTAAGCTGTCTTATATGCCCATCCATCATCCGTGATGGAAAATTTACATGATGTGCAATACTTATTTTATGTTGCTTTCGTTTTGATTTTGTTAACCATGAGGACTATTATATATCCCAAAAGAATCATTATAGTGCTGAATTTACAAAATATTAGGTGTGGCATCTCTGTTATGGCTTGAGCTTGTGTAAAGAATTGTGATATTTAAACTTACCCATGGTTGAGTTTAAGCAGTTTCTAGTTGCACCAAGATCAAATTGTATGTTTTAGATTTTTGGTAGAGCCTTCTTCTCTGACCGAAGAAAGAACCCTTTATTTCTAGAAATTTAAGTGGATCCTTCTATGTAATGTTTATCTAGAGGATCATAAAGGGATCTAATTTTTCTTTTGTTATTGTTCCTACTATGAGGCTTCAACAATCTCCCACTGAATCTTCACCGTCTTCTGATTTTGTAACACTTCTGTTGGAAGGAAACATTTGAATGCATGCTATCTAGTTTTTTAATAATTTCTATATCCATACTCTCTTCCTTTTTCTTCCAAGTATCATGTTAAGCTTATTGCAGGATGTCTTGCTGCGGAAGATGTAAGAATGACTTCATTAGTTGATGAAATAAATGCTTATACCTATTCATACCAAGTGGAATTTCCATTTAAGAAGTTCCTTTTTAAATGGTAGGTTTTCAGTATCAAAATTACACGTGACATGACCTGCTGCCTTTTTTCATTACTATCATATATAAATTTAGAAATCTGTAAAGAAAACATGTTGTTCACTCTGTCTCATCGTTTCCAGTCCTATTGAATAATTCCCTCGTTTACTTCTATGGAGCAATTGACCCTAATATATGCGGAGAATTGACTCTTGTTACAGTTTATACAACATGATTGGCACACACAGTAACACATATCTTTGGAGGATTCAAATTACGTATTTTGTTTAAAGGCATCTTATAGTTCTTTCGTTATGAAATCCTGATACACCTGTAATATCACTTTCAATTTCACTCAAGGAATAGTAAACCAATTCACCTCAAAGTGTAGGAACATGACTCTTTTTACATTTTTCTGAAGGGTGGAATCTAGAAAGCCAGAACGCTATTCATCTGCAGCACCATTGTCTCGTAAGTCTTACACAATCTCACAACTTGTCAAAGAAAAGTTCTGTGTGCTATAGCATTTTAATCAGTACAACTCAGATTTCCAAGTTTTGTTGCAATATTTCTAAAACACAATTAGATATTGGACACAAAATATATGATATACTAACAAGGTTTTACATATAATGCAGCTGATGCACGCCTACGCATTGTGTCTGAACGTGTGGACATTGTTGATAATCTCATCATTTCTGTTTCGGTAATTTTATAGAACTACATCTTTCTGAATGTATCCCTATTTGTTAACTATCCAATGTTTTATGAATTTTATTTCATCCTTTGATTCAGATAGGTCCACCAAATGTTCAGTTTTTAAAGTCAATGGATAAGAAGACATGGGCAGCAAAAGATGTTGCTGATTCTGTATTGTCTGACAAGTCTGCATTGGTAATACACGACTTCTTTTTGTTCAAGTGTATGATAGATAACTTACATTTTCTAACTTCGGTTCATTCACGTGAAAATTTGTCCCAAATGCAAGCAGTTAATGTTTATAATCAGAATAACTATTTCAACATTAGTATAAGTTCACTCTGATATCACTTTGATGCACTGCTATAGAGATATTAAAATGAAAACCAAAACCAAATAGTGAAACAATCATAAGAGGAAAGATGCAGGAATGCTAATTGTATGGGATAAAAGAGAGTTCTTAACTAGTAAAAGTAGGACTAATAAGAATTCTTTTGTGGTTGAGGTGGAGTAAAGAAAACTTTAATGCTGTTATATGTAATGTATAAGATACACAAGCAACCTACTGCCTCTAAAATTCCACTAAAAGCTAGATTATCTTTTAGTCAAATATTATGGTTGTGCAATTTCTGTTTCTAGGTTGGTTCATCAAAATATTTTGAGCCTTATATATATATATATATATATATATATATATATATATATATATATATTATTGGCAAGTTTTTTTAGCCTTATAAAGACAATAAAACATATTTTCTTGGACCTAATTGTCGTGTTCTATCTTTTGTAGGTTACTAGTGTTGAAGAAATGCTTTTTCCAGAAGCATACATTTTGCTCTATACTATATAGAGTATAGTTTTCAATTGTAATAGAACTGTTGTCTTGTAAACAAATCCTCTGATTTGGAGAGTATTTTCTCTTGTGCAATTGAAGCAGATATTGTTAATTTCAAAGATCCAAATGTTGTATATTTGGTTAAATCATCAAATATAGCTTCTTTAGATGTAGGTGAGCCTGTCATTCTTCACATTTCAAAATTTAATAAAAGAAATAGAAATTGGAATTAGCCTAGAAATAGAAATTGCACGACCATAACATTTATAAAAAAATAAAACATTGTAATATATATACACAAAAACATTCCAAAATGTAAGTTGATCTGAAAGCACAAATATTTACTCGGTACTAAAAATAAATTTGCCTTTTGTTTTTAACTTTAATTTGATTTATTTATTTATAAATAAATAATTAGAATATATGTAAAAATAATTTAAAATATAAATTTATTAATATATGTAAAACGTTTTTCGAAAAATATTTTCAAAAAATCAGTCAAACAACAGAAAATATTTTACACAGATTCATCCAAACATCAGAAAAAATAAATCATTTTCAGAAAAGTAAATTATTTTTCAAAAATCATTTGTCGAAAAATATTTTACTAGCAAATAAACGGAGCTTAACTTTAAAATTGATATTTCGACACATCTCTAGAAAAGGAATGCTAATATTGCTACCCCCAGCTCATCCGAAGCACGTGTTTTGAATCACCTAACAATTTTAGGTACACAAGGTGTCACAACTTGGCAATTTTGTTTGGCATCAACATAGCTCCAATAATGTATATAATATCCATGTTTGTGTTGTATACATATGATTCTCATCAGCTACGCATCCAACAATTTTATTTTCAAACAACCGCCACTCACTTGATCATTCAGTGGTATCGTGCTAAACATCTCGAGGCAAAATCATACCAGGATTAAGTTTTGAATTGGTGGTTAGCATCATTTGGAAGCCCTAACTAAAGCGCAACAGTTTATAAGGTAATTGTGCACTCTCCACATGATAAATAAAAAGTGTGCATTTCTAGTCTCCATCACTCTAGCAATGCACACAACAACAACGAGTTCAAATCAAAACTAGTAATTTTAGTAATATGATCAAATTTAACAACTCATTTATACCAATTGGTGCATGATAGGGCTCATCAGACTTCAATAGTATAACACAACCTTTATTTTGTTAATATTTTATAAAAGTATTTCATCAAATAATTTTTATTATATAAGATTATTTACGTATTACTCATAAGAACAAAAAATTATTACCATATTTAAACATTCCATAGATATTGCACCACATAATATCTTAGAAACAAAGATGATCATGATAATACCATTTTTAAATCAGTAAATTTGTAACAAATAGTTTATTAAAATATTTGAAAATACACATAACAGAAATTAAATTTCAACTTAACATTTTGTCGTAACCATTTTTTGGATGAAACAGTAAACGATGCGGTCGACTCGATTTTTTTGAAAAAGAAAAGGAAGGGAGTCGCCACCGATCCTTATTTGGTGTGATCGGATCACCTTTGTTTTAATAAATCGTTTAATTTACTAAAGCAGTGCTTTTTGGTCCACGAACTTTGAGAAAAACGGGTTCGGAGGTCGATTACGTGCGAGGAAGGATTAGCACCCTCGACACGCCCAAAATCGGTACCAAACTGATTGATTGATGTCCTATTTGTTGTAAGCTTTGAAAGGGTTCGAAAATACAATGCTTTTTATTTTCAAAATTGGAAGGGACGTTAAGACTCTCTTATTTTCGAGGAGATAAAGCACCAGGTCCAGTTAGTTAGGGCGCAATACTTTAGAATCCCAAAACTAAGCTCGTCTTTTAAAACATGATTTTCGCTTTTGATGAGGATCTTCCATCATTTGTTGAATCGAGAAATCGAAACCCAGTAAGTTAGGGCTTGTTTTCCCGAAAATCCAAATTAGGAATATTGCCTCTATTTTGGAAGAAAAAAAGCTTATCTCGAAGTATCTAGGTGTCGAGTCCAGTAAGTTAGGGCGCGACATTTCGAGTTTTCGAGAACAAATATCTTATTCAAAACTCGTATTGCGATTTTAAAAGGGGTATCCCGTTGTTTAGTTCAAACGAGTAAATCCAGAACCCAGTAAGTTAGGGATTGATTTTCTCGAATCACTAATACGGGATATTGGTCTTTATAAAATGAGGCATCGAGAAAAGTAGCGTGAAAATATGAAAATACGATGTTATACGTGAAAAAAAAACAAGACACGTATATATATGCACATATAAGTAAGGATGATAATAAAACAATAACATATTAACAAGAAAATAATGAAAATAATAGAAAGTACAAAAGAATAAATAACAAACACAAAAGAAAGAAAATATATATATATACAAGTGGTAGTCAAACAATAACAATAATAATAATAGTAATAACAATAACGATAATAATAATAATAATAATAATAATAATAATAATAATAATAATAAATGATAATGAAATGATACGATAATAAATAATATACTTAATAATGATATAGTAATGATAATAATATAGTAATAATAATAATATAACAAAAGTGATAAAAATAAAATAAAAAAAAAGAGTAGAACCATGATAATGATAATGGTGGAAATAAAAATAGAATGGAGAATGATAATAAAAATAACATTAATAAAAAATAATAAGAATGATAAAATAAGATGATGATAGTAATATTAAACATGTTAGTAATTAAGAGGTAAATAAAATGCATATACAAAGGAATAAACAAAATATATATATGTGTAAAAATTCTAATATAAATAATAGTAATAAAGATATTAACTAATAATAATAATAATAATAATAATAATAATAATAATAATAATAATAATAATAATAAAAGTAGTTAATAATGTAAAAATAATCAAAATAATAAAAAAGGGACCAAAATCGAACCAAAAACGGATTATTGAGGTAAATTTGAAATAAAATAAAGAGGTGAGGACCTATTTAAAATGCGCCTAAGGAGCAGAGGGACTAAAGATGAAATAAGCCCCTCTGGCCAAAACGCACAGCAGCAAGGGGACCAAATTGAAAACAAAAATAAAATATTGGGCGAGACTTTAAAATGCTGAAAATCTGATTATAAAGCACTGAAAAAGCGGAAGGGCTAAAAGTGAAATTAACCCTTCCGCAAAAAACACGCGGATCCTCTTAGGGTACGGGTCGGATTCGGGTCGGGTCAAGTAAAACGGCGTCGTTTTGGGGCTTATGGGCGCCGACCAAAACGGCGTCGTTTTGATTTGGCTATATAAGCCATTTTTTTTGCAAAAAAATTTCATTTTCTCTTCTCTTTAGAAAAAACCGACTCGCTTCTTTTTTTTCTCTACAAGTGGTCTCTTCACATTTTCGCCGTGGTTCCGTTGTTTGCGTTACTTTCGTCACACCGTGCACGTGGCGGAAAAGGTAAGAAATTCTATTTTTTTTATATTCTTTTATAATATATATATATCTATATGTCGAAAACAAAGAAAGTAAGAAAAAGACTTCGAAAAATAAAAAGAAGAAGTCCTCTATTTGCCTCTGTTTTTTTGAATTTTTGATAGATCGAAAAAAAAAGAAGAATCGATGAAAAACAAAACCTTTTCACATCCGATTTGCTTGCTGGTTTTTGTTTCTGTGTTTTGGATATCTCTTTTTGTATTGATAAATTTCTCTGGATATTACAATTTTTTTTTATCTCGCTGTTGTTTTTCGAAAAATCCCCCCTCTACATTGTTGGAATACAAGGCTCTTATAGCCGAAAGAAAAGAAAGAAAATAATATTGTTTGCCTCTCTACTTCTGTCTCTGTTGCTATATTCGTGATGCTTCTTTGCTCTCTTTCTGCAGGTCCTAGGGGGTCAACGGAGAAGAAGTTGCCTCTTTGGTGAAGGACTGAGCAGAAGGCGCGTCAGGGGGGCCTCGGGACGAGGTGCTTCGGGACGAGACACGGGCGCGGTGCTCGAGGGAGGCGCGGGGCGCTAGGGTTTCAGAAAACCCTAAAATTTTCTGAAAAAGATTTTGAATTTGGGCTGTAATTGGGTTTTTATTATTGGGCCCAGGGCAAAATTTAGGCTTGTTGGACTGGTTTGTTATTGGGTTTATTTTTGGGGCAAAATGGGTTTGTACAGCTGCCCCTCTGTGCTCATTGTTGTGTAACGGCAATAGAGCAAAGACATAGGAAAGACCTATTTTGCCCGGTCTCAGTGGGCCTTAACTTTTTTGGTGCTCTTTTCTTCAGGTAGCCCCATTCAGTCCACCGTATCTGGTTGTTTCGATTCTATTCCAATCGTTGCTTTGTTGAGATAGGACTTGTAGCTCCAATTTATTCTCATTGCGCCTTGTATCTTCGACCGCTTCCTCGCAATCCGCTCCCTAACATCGGGATCGCCAGACTTGTTATCTTCGATCCGCTTCTTGCAAATTCAGAATGCCAAAACGCTATCTTCAATCGATCCTCGCGAACTCGGGGATCACCAGATCAATCTTCGATCCGCTTCGCAACTTCGGAAGGTCAAATCGCTCTTCAACTGATCCTTTCAAACTCGAGGATCACTAAACTGAACCTTCGATCTGCTTCCTGCAACTTCAGGAATGTCAAATCTGCTATCTTCAATCTGATCCCTGCAAACTCGGGGATCACCAGACTGAATCTTCGATCTGCTTCCTGCAACTTCAGGAATGTCAAATCTGCTCTCTTCAATCTGATTCTTGCGAATTCAAGGATCACCAGACTGAATCTTCGATCTGCTTCCTGCAACTTTAGGAAGGTCAAATCTGCTCTCTTCAATCTGATCCTTGCAAACTCAAGGATCACTAAATTGAACCTTCGATCTGCTTCCTGCAACGTCAGGAATGTCAAATCTGCTATCTTCAATCTGATCCCTGCAAACTCGGGGATTCACCAGACTGATATCTTCGATCTGCTTCCTGCAACTTCAGGAAGGTCAAATCATATCTTCAATCGATCCCAAAGAACTCGGGATCACTAGACCGAATCTTTGATTTACTTCTTACTCCACGGAACTTCGAGGAAATAAGAATTGTGGAGAAGAGATTTGTAATCTCCATCTTCTCTTCTTGAAACTTCAAAGAATTAAGGATGTAATCTCATTGTTAACTGAGGGAGACGGGATTTGTAATCTCAACCTATTCCACGGAAACTTCGAGGAAATAAGAATTCAGGGAGAAGAGATTTGTAATCTCCATCTTCTCTTACTGAAACTTCAAAGAATTAAGGATGTAACCTCATCGTTAACTCAGGGAGACGGAATTTGTAATCTCAACCTACTCCACGGGAACTTCGAACTTTTCAATTTGCTTCCTTACTATCCTCAGGAAGACTTCAATCTTCAGCCTGCCCCACTACCATCTTGAGGGAACGAAATCTGAACTTTCCAATGTGTTTTCTTACTATATTCAGGAAGACTTCAATCTTCAGTCTGCTCCACTATCATCTTTAGGGAACAAAATCTGAACTTTGATATTGCTACACTGTTCTTTGAGGAACCTGTCCTGTAGAATTTATGCTTATGGAAATGGTGAGGATGCTATAATCAGAATGATTCAAAGCCTCCTACATGTGTTATGGATGACACTTTCGTGAATGCAGAATGTCATGTCTTTTTACAATGATTAGGATGCAACGATCAGAATGAATCGAATGCTCCTAGCTAAATGACAATGGATGACATTTTCATGAATACAGAATGTCATAAGAATGGTCTTTTTACAATGATTAGGATGCGATGAGTCGAATGCTCCTAACTAAACGTGCTTTGAAATGATGCATGGATGCAAAATGAAATGATCCCTTTTTAAATGCTTGGGGTCGTCATTGCTCGTAGTTCATTAAGGTTCTATCACTGATGCGCTATCATGCTTCTTCGTTCAGCTAGTATCTTTGACAGAAAATCCAAAAACGATCACATTCTGCCCAACAAGCTTGCCCCGCTGTGATTTCAGAGTCCCTTCCACTATACCTTCTGGGATATAAAGATTGTACCTCTCACTGCAACTTCAGGAGAATAATATTTGTTTCCTCCTAACCATCCTGCTGTAACTCTGAGGTATAGGATCAATTTGATCTGTTACACCATTCAGTGGTGTAATGACCAGATGTGTAGGCCTGATATGTGCATGAATGCAGAGTATCATTTTTCTTTTCTCGAGAATGATCCCTTTGTACTGTTGGATTGACATTACTCGTTATCTGTCAAGGTCGTATCACCGGCGAAATGTATTGTTTTCGTTCGACCAATAAAAGGTCCAAAGAGATAATCATCTTTCTCCAATATTTCCAAACTTTGAGCTGAGTGAGTTCTAAACAATAGTCCTGTTTCAGGTCCTTGTTTCAGGTCCTTGTATTATTCAGAAGGTTCCAGAGTAATATGCAAAACTCATTTTATGGAAGTATTATTAGTCCACTAATTGTTATTTCAATGCAAAATGCTCGAAAAAGATTGTAACAATGGACAAAAAGAAAACTGATTGGGAGCATTACTCGAAACAAACAAGTTAATCAAAGCTAGCAAAGGTAATTAAGAAGGAAGTTTATCGGTGGTTTTTTTTAAGGAATAAAATAACCACAAGTAACAAAAATGGGTAAAATGGAAACTAAGTGCCCCAGATATCGCAGCTTGAGCTTCTCTGTTCTGACTTCTTGAGGACCATTTTGAGCTTAATATGTGTTTAGAGGATTCAGAGTACTTTGTCGATGCCCCAAGACGTAACATACTTCTTCGAGCGTAGCAAGACTCTCGTATGCCCTACTTTCGATCAAAATTTTGAGCTGCCCTTCTCGGTTTTCAACTCAAATACCCTTTGGTCTCAAGCGCCTTTGCGAGTTTTCGCCTTGGCCTCCTTTTCTTTTTTCTTTTCTTTTTTGTTTTTATTTTTGTGTCTTTTGTGATTTTTTGGAAAACTCTCTTTTTTTTTATTGAATCTGAACTCACCGGATTAGGTGTCCTTGTCATCCATCTTAGTTAACACTCATGTTTCCTAGAAACAGCCTTCTTTCTTTGTATAAGGCATTTACTTTTCTTTGGAGTTCTTTGGATAAGAAAATTTCTCTTAATGCTAGGTCATTTTCCTGAAATTCTCTTGAGCGAACCTTCTTGTCAAACCCGTATCCATTTTTGGTACATTCGCCCCGCTGAATACTTTCAATCAAGCTTACTGGAGGTGTTCTGCTTTATCTAATTCAATCCAAGCTTGGAAAAAGGAATCTTATCTTCCAACAATTGTTTCCCTTTCACGAACCAATAGGAAATATGCCTCGGCAAAAGTCCTGGCCAACGTTCAAGGAGCCTAAAGGGTAAATGGTAACTTCTCTACACCAACCTTCATAAGTCTCAGCCATTTTTTCAAAAATCTTGAATGTTTTTTTTTATGACTGCCGACTTTGTAATTTTGGCATATGAAGCGACCTTCACCCTCTCAGTGAGGTAACCAAATATGAATCGATGTTGGCTAAAAGCTTTTGAGTAGACTGGCTTGTTAACATCCATGCTTCATATAGGGAAAATGGAGAAGGCATGCCTTCCTCGATTTAGCATTTTATGGCATAACAGTGCAATTTCCTTTCTTGGTGAACCAATAGCCCGAGCCTCTTGATTAGCTAGGTTTGTACAACATAGGTTCTTTAAACCCCAACCTTAATAAAGATACCCATGTTTTAGTAGTTTGGCATGCCTTGATATGATCGTATAAAACATCTTAAATTCCTAAAAATAGCTCAACGATACCTTACCTTATTCCTACGAGGAGCCACGCTTCCATCTTCGTCTCCTTCATAAGTTCATAGTGTCCAAAGACACTTCATAATGTAGGATCTACCATTGGGGAAGCAAGTCGTAATCTTTGTCATCTTCAAAGCCCCTCAGATCCCTCTAGATACATATCTCACTAAAAGGAGTCAAGAATGTCGCTCATGTCATTAATATCTGGGGGCCCATTGTGGGCAGAAAATCCAAAGAATAAATGATCCTAAGGATGATTATTCGTATGATATGGTCATGAGTGAAAAATATTCAGTAAAGAATGACAATATTTACTTAGAAAGATGCATTTTATTGAAATAAAAATTCTGGACACAAGCCTACTTCTCAAAAGAAATCTTGTTGCTTCCAGGCTTGAAGCAACAAGTGTGTTTTACACATTACTCTAGATTAGCTTAAAAATACATGTTTCTTCCATAGCCTCATTGTTTAAAACACTCCCAAGTATATAAAGGCGGTGTTCAAAAACTTTTATTCCTCGGTTCTCTTCGGTATACCATTGTTCGCCATCGAACTTCACAATACCCATGTTGATGATATTTTCCACCAATTTCTTGAAAGTAAGGCAATTTTCATCGAATGGCGTGATCCCCGTGATGGTACTCACACCGAGTGTTTGGGTCATACCATTTTGGGTATGGAGGTTGCATCGGTTTTGGATATTGGGGGGACACAACGTGTGCATCAAATAAACTTTGATACAACTCCTTATACGTCATAGGGATTGACGTAAATTGGAGTTTTTCAATGTTTTTCCTTGTGCGAGGTTCTTTTCTTGATGAACCTTGATACTCAGTAGTCACCATTTTTGGCTGATTTGCGATAATTGACTTAGGATCCCCTACGTATGTATTATTCACCTCGTCATCCTTTTTCCTAGGAGTAGGCCTTCTAGTGGTTTTCCCTGCTTCAATCTTGCCACATCTGATTGCATGTTCAATCATTTCCCCTGCCATCACCATGTCGGCAAAGCTTTTAGTGGTACTTCTTATCATATGGGTTATGAAAGGAGCCTTCAGGTGTTGATGAAGAGCATGGTAATTTCCTTTTCTAAGAGGGTGGTTGGACTGCATGGCGACCTCCTCCACCTCTGCTGCATCGTCTGAAACTCTCATTTTGTCTTTTTCCATGCTTTGCAAAGTAATTCTATCCGTGCCATGTCCGTAACGTGATCGAAATACTTTAAAAATGCTTGAGCCAGACTTCTCCAGAACTAATGTTGGCTGACTAAGTCGGGTTATACCATCTAGCAAGTGCTTCCACTAAACTTTCTTGGAAACAGTGGATTAAGAGTTGGTCATTGTTCACGCATCACCATTCGCTGCAGAACATGGTGATATGGGCCTCCAACAGCTAGTCCCAATTGCATTTATCGAATTCGGCATTTTGAACTTATGAGGAAGCACCAGATCTGAAACCAGACTCAAGTCTTTTGCGTCAATACCATGGTGGTGATCAGTATCTTCCAAAGCCTTGAACTTTTCCTCTAACCATCTACAACGATCCTCTAACTGCCTTGAAGATTCTTCTCTCGACCCTATTTTCTCAGCCATATCTAAATCAGGTACAACAGGATTGGTCGGGTTATATCCTGGATTGGATCCTGAGCCAACGTGGGAGTTCGTGGGTGGTCTAGCGTCCTCCTATTCTTGTTGGGGCCTGGTCGCAACTGGTGGCCTTAGGACATACTCCTCAGGCCTTGCTCTTGCATGTGGCGGGGTAAAACCCGGGGGAGCGCCTTCGCTATCCTCATCGACCGGAGGCATTAGACCTTTCCCTTTATCTATTACTCTATTCAGCATCTGGGCCATCTGTGCTATCATACTTCTCTGAGCCTCCAGCATTTGGTCCTTCATTTCTTGCTGGAGTTTCATCATTTGCTCATGCATCTGTTCTTGCATTTCCTTCCTAAATTGTTCAAATCTTTGATCCATTTTTTTGTCTTAGCACGAGTCCCGTAGTAATGTTCGGTTCCAGTGTTTCTCTTCTTTCTCTTGTTTCGATAATCTTAACCAATTAGGCTTCTTTTTATAAAATTTAATGCATATAATATGATGCAATGCAAATGCATGAATGCAGGAAGAAAACATCGATTCTGATCAACTTCATTTTAAAAAACTTTATTAGAAGGCAAAACCCTTTACATAAAACAGATTACAAATATGTTTTCGCCCTGAGGCCTAAGGTTTTGATTTTTCTAAGGAGATTAGCTCTTGATCATGACCCGGTGGTAGCTCATATCTCACGCTCCATGTGTCAGCTTTTAACAGCCAAAGTCTGTAGGTGATCAGCTACCTCTTGATTCTGGATTGTCGCTTCACCTATGAGGTAGTTCCGACTTCTAACTTGCTCGCAAGAATGGCGAAGCTCCTCCTCTCAGCGCCTTTCTCTCATTTCCAGAAGCTCAATTCGGAGCTCACTACTGTGTAATGCCGATTCTAGCTCTTCAACCTTACCTTCATTTCCTCGATTCTGCTTCGTGCTTGACTTCAGCTTGGCTTTCCGAGTCTTGACTTCGATAGTTGTGTGGAGACCAAAGCTTAGCTATTCTATCTTTTAGTCCCTTGTTTTCTAATTGGCTTGGCTCTAACCATGTGCGGCGAATCGTGATTGTGTTCTACTTTATCAAGGAATTCGCTTCCATAACCAAATTTTCTAACTCGAAATCGACCGTGAATCGATGCCTCTTAAAATATGAAATGATATGCACAAAAGAATGAAACACAACATGTTAGTATCGTGGAATATAAAGCAAGTAAAATAAGCAAACACCTACCTTGGTGACCACTAAAGTTTGACATAGCTCTACCCAAAGTGGGCTCCTAGGGTTTATTATATGCGGTTTGGTTCTAAAGTTCGAGGTACCCGAACCAGCAGATTCCTCGATCCTCACCCATTATAGGCTCATACGGACCGAGTTTGATTTAGGGGAATACATTTCCCTATGGCCATGCGGAAGTGAAAACTTCACGAAGACATAGGTACGGATGTATCCCGAAAGCAGTCCACTAGCCTATGCGGAGGTGAAAACCTCACGAAGGCATAGCTTCTCGCTCTCACTTAAAGGTGTGACCACAATGGTTATGCAATGCAATGCCAAAGTATTTACGAGACCAATATTGAAAGTGCATCAAAAGAAGCATGATTTTTCGAAACATTTTAATCAAAAGGACAAAAATCAATCAATCTATGGCTTGACCCTCGAAGTCCCCAAAGGAGTCGCCAAGTCGTCGTAACCATTTTTGGATGAAATAAAGAACGACGCGGTCGACTCGATTTTTTGAAAAGAAAAGGAAGGAGTCGCCATCGATCCTTATTTGGTGTGATCGGATCACCTTTATTTTAATAAATCGTTTAATTTACTAAAACAGTACTTTTTGGTCCACGAACTTTGAGAAAACGGTTCGAGGTCGATTACGTGCGAGGAAGGATTAGCACCTCGACACGCCCAAAATCGGTACCAAACCGATTGATTGATGTCCTATTTGTTGTAAGCTTTGAAAGGGTTCAAAATACAATGCTTTTATTTTCAAAATTGAAGGACGTTAAGACTCTCTTATTTTCGAGGAGATAAAGCACCAGTCCAGCTTAGTTAGGCGCAGATTTTAGAATCCCGAAACTAAGCTCGTCTTTTAAAACATGATTTTCGCTTTTGATGAGGATCTTCCATCATTTGTTGAATCGAGAAATCGGAACCCAGTAAGTTAGGGCTTGTTTTCCCGAAAATCCAAATTAGGAATATTGCCTCTATTTTGGAAGAAAAAGCTTATCTCAAGTATCTAGGTGTCGAGTCCAAGAAGTTAGTATGCGACATTTCGAGTTTCGAGAACAAGTATCTTATTCAAAACTCGATTGCGATTTTAAAAGGGGTATCCCGTTGTTTAGTTCAAACGAGTAAATCCAGAACCCAGTAAGTTAGGGATTGATTTTCTCGAATCACTAATACGGGATGTTGGTCTTTATAAAAATGAGGCATCGAGAAAAGTAGCGTGAAAATATGAAAATACGATGTTATACGTGAAAAAAACAAGACACAAACACATATGCACATATAAGTAAGGATGATAATAAAACAATAACATATTAACAAGGAAAATAATGAAAATAATAGAAAGTACAAAAAGAATAAATAACAAACACAAAAGAAAGAAAAATATATATATACAAGTGGTAGTGAAACAATAACAATAATAATAATAGTAATAACAATAACGATAATAATAATAATAATAATAATAATAATAATAATAAATGATAATGAAATGATACGATAATAAATAATATACTAATAATGATATAGTAATGATAATAATATAGTAATAATAATAATTTAACAAAAGTGATAAAAAATAAAATAAAAAATAGTAGTAGAACCATGATAATGATAATGGTGGAAATAAAATAGAATGGAGAATGATAATAAAAATAACATTAATAAAAAATAATAAGAATGATAAAATAAGATGATGATAGTAATATTAAACATGTTAGTAATTAAGAGGTAAATAAAATGTATATACAAAGGAATAAACAAAATATATATATATGTGTAAAAATTCTAATATAAATAATAGTAATAAAGATATTAACTAATAATAATAATAATAATAATAAAAGTAGTTAATAATGTAAAATAATCAAAATAATAAAAAAAGGGACCAAAATCGAACCAAAAACGGATTATTGAAGTAAATTTGAAATAAAATAAAGAGGTGAGGACTTATTTAAATGCGCCTAAGGAGCAGAGGGACTAAAGATGAAATAAGCCCTCCGCCAAAACGCATGCAGATGAGGGGACCAAATTGAAAACAAAATAAAATATTGGGCGAGACTTTAAAATGTGAAAATCGATTATAAAGCATCGAAAAAGCGGAAGGGCTAAAGTGAAATTAACCTTCCGAAAAACACGCGGATCCTCTTAGGGTACGGGTCGGATTCGGGTCGGTCAAGTAAAAGGCGTCGTTTTGGGGCTTATGAGTCTTGACCAAAAGCGGCGTCTTTTGATTTGGCTATATAGTTTTTTTTTGCAAAAAATTTCATTTTCTCTTCTCTTTAGAAAAAAACTGACTCTGTTCTCTTTTTTTTTCTCTGCAGTGGTCTCTTGGCGATTCCGTACCGTGGGTTCCGCTTCTTGCGTGTTGTCGCTCCACCACCGTGCACAATGGCGAAAAAGGTAAGAAATTCTATTTTTTTATATTCTTTTATAATATATATATATGTCGAAAACAAAGAAAGTAAGAAAGACTTCGAAAAATAAAAAGAAGAAGTCCTCTATTTGCCTCTGTTTTTTTTTGATTTTTTGATAGATCGAAAAAAAGGAAGAATCGATGAAAAACAAAACCTTTTCACTTCCGATTTGCTTGCTGGTTTTTGTTTCTGTGTTTTGGATCTCTCTTTTTGTATTGATAAATTTCTCTGGATGTTACAATTTTTTTTTTATCTCGCTGTTGTTTTTCGAAAAATCCCCCCCTCTACATTGTTGGAATACAAGGCTCTTATAGCCGAAAGAAAAGAAAGAAAATAATATTGTTTGCCTCTACTGCTCTCTGTTGCTATATTCGTGATGTTCTTTGCTCTCTTCTGCAGTCCTAGGGGTCAACGGAGAAGAAGTTGCCTCTTTGGTGAAGGACCGAGCAGAAGGCGCGTCAGGGGGGCCTCGGGACGAGGTGCTTCGGGATGAGACACTGGCGCGGTGCTCGAGGGAGGCGCGGGGTGCTAGGGTTTCAGAAAACCCTAAAATTTTCTGAAAAGATTTTGAATTTGGGCTGTAATTGGGTTTTTATTATTGGGCCCAGGGCAAAATTTGGGCTTGTTGGACTGGTTTGTTATTGGGTTTATTTTTGGGGTAAAATGGGTTTGTACACATTTATTCAAATAATATACATCTACTATTATGAGTTTGAAAAAATAATATTGGAATATTAAGCATATTAACTATTAACTTTAATATTAATAATATACATAACTCGATATTGGAATATGTACTTCAAAGTTAATTATTTATTAAATATATAAAATAATCTCATAACTCACACTACAAATTAAGATATAGGCATGCAAAATTTAATAATATATTTTCAAATAATCCACAGCAAATGTATTAATAAATCTAAAATAATTGCTATCTACACATCCTCTAGAAATTAGATATTAAAATAAATAACCCAACATTCATCTTAAAATTATTTTCCTAATAAATGAACATTAACATTAAAATAAAACATTTCAACAATAACACAATCATCATTATAAAAATATATAAACAATCAAGCCCATATTTATTTTATTACGTTTGTTAAAACAATACAAATATTCTTAAAATATAAAATATAAACTAAAAAATAAAGAATGCTTTCTATGTTCTTACTTGCTAATTAATTGAATGAAAAATTAATAATAAAATAAATTTAAATAATAAAATGACCAGCTGAGGTTAAGGGTTGGGAACTGTTGTGAGGGGAATGGAGACATTAAAAAAAATTACCTATTTATAATCAACAACTTTTTAGATTACACTATAAATGAAGTCTTATTAGAGATGTAGGGACATTTAAAGGTGGATTAAATGGGCGGTGATGGTGAGATTAAGTAGTATAACGTTATTGTAGCATGAGATAAGAAATAAGCTAAACGCGTCGCATCATCCATCCAAACCTATCCTAAATGTATTTTTGGTTGAGGTTGAGTTGTGTCACAAGCCCTTATTTATTTATTTTTATCATTTCACGTATGTAAAAAATATTAATTGAAATGATTAAAAGATTAATTATTTTTACCATTTCACTCTTTTGAAATTACTTTATTACTTCTTTGCACTTGATGGTTTTAATATATATATATTGAATTTGTTACATGGAGTAATTGTAAAACTGTCACTTGACACGACAGTTTTATTGAATACTGACATAAAACATGTTGATTTCATAAAATTTTATTTTAAAATATTATATAAGAGAAAATTACGATATTTTTGAAATAATTAATAACATACAATATTTTTCTAAAATATTTTATTTAGAAAAAGTTATTTTCTTACAAATTCCATCGTCTCCTTTCCCCTTCACTCGTGAACCATCTTCTCCAACCAACATAATTCTTCAAATAAAAGCCAAGCAAATTTGTTTTCAATGGATTGAAGGGACTTTGATTGTCGTTGCTTTCCAAAATGCTTTTGGGGTCAAATGTAAAAGCAATTTGCTTTACTTTTCCAAGAATATTTTTTACCTTAAATGAAAATTTTAACCCGTATTTATAATACATGTAATATATATTTAGTGTACAATTATTTCTTTATTGAAATTTATTTCAATATTATATATTTAAATTTGTAATAGTTATATTTTAATATTTAAATTAAAATACATATTATATATTCAAATTAAACACAACAACTAATATTAGTTTGTTAAAATATTTAAAATTTATATTTAATATATCAAAATATTAATAATGAATTACAATAATTAATTTTTACATTCTTATTAAAATATCATAAAATTAACTAATTTAAATATTATTTCAATATATATTTTTACTTCACAGCATGCATCAAAATTTGATCTAGAATAATGATCAGAATTCTTGTCCAACATCTAGATGGCACAGATTTAAACCTTTTCATCTCTTCCCCTCTCCAACATTTAAAGAAAATTATTACATCATGCATTGAAATTTAAAAAAAAGCATAAACAATAATCATAATGTAGAATGCACAGTGCAAAATAAGAGAATAGTTGAGAATAATACCACAAATCTATTAACATGGGGAAATGGCAAGCCATTAGGCATGGTGGTGGGAAACAATGACAACATTTCCAATTAGTAGAGAAATGAATGCTACTACCAATTCTCCTTAGCAAGCTTCGCCTTCTCAAGTATAAATTTACCTTCCTTGTACTTCTGCGATGCCTCGTAAGCTCGCTCGTATTTCCAACCTAACAACTCACCACAATCACCACAGTAAATATCCGCAACTGTGTGGAGACCCGTCATGAGATGCCTGTCTGCTTTTGCTCCTACTCTTGTATTCATTGTATGCGAAAACAAAAATGCTCGCCCACTTCTTCCCTAACAACAAAACCAATGTACTTTACTCCCCTAAGCTCCAACACCAAATTTCCCAATATTATGGTTGTATCAAAGCATAATGAAGAAAACTCTTTAAAAACCTGACTTTACATATTTAAAATTTAATTTCTCTACTTTTATTTCAAGCAATTTAGTTTCTCTATTTTAGATTTAAAATAGATGTTTAATTGTTAATAATATTAAAATTCTTCCATGTTATTTAGACTCATTACAATGTCAATTTTTAATTACATGGTTACTGAGTATTTCTTTTATTTGAAAATGTCACATTAAAAATTTAATAAAATTTTTTAATGATATTAAAAACTGAATTTAAATTTTAAAACTTCAAAAAAGTAAAAAACTAAAATCTTTAAAATAAAAATACAAGATTAAATTTTAAATATGCCAACACTATTCCAGCCTATTCCTAACTAATTTATGAAGTGCTTCAATCCGATGATCATGGTTTTCATCTATGCTGAGAACTATAGTTACTATATCCGGATGACATAATTTCTCCTGAGTTTTTAGGATTCAATATTCATATCCCACACTCAATTCAACAGAAATCTATGCCCAATATAAAAGGGAAACTACCAGTCTGCTAAAATTTCGAAAGACACATTCAGAACCTTGTAGTGCTGTACCTGAAAAGACTTGGAAATGATATCGTCGTGGAGAGAAACATGATTTCGACAATTATAGCAGCTGTACAATCGTGGACCCAAGGATTCAGCCATTGATCAACAATTTTGAGGCGTCAACACCCAGGAATTTAGACCTAAACAAGCTAACAAAAACAAATCCCGGTTTACTTGATCAAAACTTGAAAAGATAGGAAGTCTTCACCTAAAAGTCTAAAACAGTGCAATTAAAGTATTTTTAAGAAATTAATTAAGGCATTTGCGTGCAAGATTAAACCAAAGTGGACTGCAAGGAGAGAGAAGATACTATTAATTCCGATTAAAGAAATGGATCTGACAAAGACAGGGTGGGTATTAAAAACTACAATAAGAACTTTCAAGAAAAATGAATAAAAATGGATGAGGATCTGAGGTGTAAAATGAAAAGATGGCCCTTCTTGAGTTTAAAATCTGAGAAATGTTCAAATTCTTTTCTTCAGAGTGTGAAAGAAAACTAGAATTTTTCAATAGTTACTCAAGATTCTTGAGAAATTATTTCTTATAATTAATTGCATTTGATCTGGATAATAAAATTTCATTCGTAATTAACACTAACCTGACCTGTTAGAGCGAGACTGGGGCTTCATGGAAGAAAATGAGAAGGGAGGATTTTGATTTTTAAGGCAAAATATTCTCGAGTCAAAGATAATTACACTTTGTAGTGTCTTGTTGAAGAAAAGGGTCGCCGTCGGTGACACGCCCGCCCAACGTAAAGCCTGATATGCGCAACTAACGTTAGTTCCGGTTCGGTTTGATTTGGATTTTAATTTGTTTTAATCCTTTATCCTAATTTGCTTAGGTTTGATTTGGTTGTTGATTTTTCATATTTATTTTTAGTTCTCAAATTTTAGATTTTTTTTGATAGAATAAAATTTGTTTTAAATTTTTGAATATGATATAGTAAATTTTCAAAAAATATTTTTCATAAATATTTTTAAAAATAAATCTTTAAGAAATTTTAAATTATTTCCTCTATTTTAAATATAAAATATTTATTTTATATAATAAAATAACATTAATTATATATTAAATACAAAGTAGAATTCAATTTGGTTTCGGTAACTGCAGCTTTTAAATTTGGATTCCATAAATTGTCCAAACATTTTGGTTTGAGTTGATTTTTGGTATTTTTATTTCTCAGTCGTAACTAAATGGATTATTTTTTTATTATTTTTTAACAATTTCATTATAGATTTTAATCATATACTTTTTTTGACATGATGCTTAGAACTACCCATAGTCCCTCTCTAACCCATAAATAGGAGAATAATACGCTTCATCAAACTTAAACTCACGCCATCTTATATTGACAACAATCCCACGCCTATCAAGCTAAGACTATTGTAGAGGTCCAATTTCATCTGGCCTAATAAAACCATACAAACCAAAAGACCAAATAAATGAATAAACAAAATTAAAAATAAGTCCATTTATTAAAAGTCTAGTCCATTTATAAACCCAAATACTACCCAAATACAAAACCTAAATACCCAATTACCTAAGCCCAAGCCAAAATCCCCTAAACCTAAAATAAAAAATCCTAATTCCTCTAAGCCTCCAGCCGTCGCACCTCCTCTGCCTTCGCCATGTTAGCAGTGCGCCGCTCGAGGTTTGCCCTCATTTCACCGAAATGGAAAGGCGTGGCTCCCTAGCGCCTTTGACCTTGCACGAATATTTACAAAAAAGAAAAAAAAACAAAAGAAAAGAATAGAGGATAGAAGACATAACAGAAAAGCAGTGAAAGGAAAAAAAAAACAAAGAAAGAAAAAACAATATTTTTTAATTGATTTGGCTATAAAAGCCAAACAAAATCTCTTTGTAATTTTTACATAAAAAATACACAAAAAAAACAAAAAGATTTTTTTAAAAAATAACTGTAGTATATTTATTTTGCCTTTTTATTTTTCCAAAACAACATAAAATAAAATAAAAAGTTTAGATTTTTACCTGCGACGTTTCATCTCATTGCCGACGTGGTGACCTCCCCCGATTCGAAAGGTCTCCGAACCCTTTAAGGTTCTTCAAAGGTCTCATCAAACGAGAACAAAACTGAAAGGTTTCATCATTTTTTTTCTAAGTTTGTTTTTTTAGGGGGCTTTGACCCCATATTCAAGTTTTACATAAAAAAAAGTGGTGTTAAAAGGGGACTTTTTTTGTGATCTCCGGCCACCGGAGGCGGCAGTCTCCGTCGCTAACGATCGGTGGCCATGTCAGAAACCCGCCGTCTTCAAGCCCGGACGAAGAAGCGGGTTTTAAAAAAAAAGAGAGAGAAAATTTTTTAAAAACTAAAACCAAATGTTTTTTTCAGGATTTTTTAATTTACATAGGCCCCTAAAATGACGTCGTTTTGGGCTTGGCTTCATACGTCCAAAACAACGTCGTTTTGGCACAACCCCGAAGATTCTACCCAAATAGCCCTAGGATCCAAGTGTTTTTTTGAAAGGTTGAGAAAATTGCTTCCTAGACCCTTCCACTTTTTTCATTTTTCTAATTTCATCCTATACACTTTTTTATTTATTTTATTTTTACCCTTTTATTTTATTTTTTTACATTTTGGTCCCTTGACCTACTGTTGACCCATTGAGGGTGACACGTGTATTGGGGTTGGGGAAAATAGCAGCCTAGGTCCTTATACTTTTCTATTTTGTTTTAATTTAATCCTTTTTGTTTTTTTTTTGTTTTCTTGCAATTCAAACTTCAAAATCTTTTAGGGTTTTAATTTAGTCCTTTATTTTTGGATTTAGTCCCTTTGCTTTTTGTTATTTAAATTCCAAAATGTTTAAATTTTTTATTATTTTTTGCCCTTTAAATTATGAAATTTACATTTTACCCTCAAATTTCCGATTATTTCCTTTTAGTCTTTTATTTTAAAATGTTGATACCATTACTAATATTAAGTGCTTATTGATGCTAATTAATATTATTTTTTGCTAAAATTTGCTCAAAAGTTAATAATATATTAACATAATTATGTTATTAACATGCCTTTTGTATAATTTCATCACTATTATTCTTAGTGAATAGTATAATTAATTGGATAAAATTTTCTTGTGCTTATTTTTTTATCATAATGTGGTCATCTTATCCTACTATTTATGTTATTATTTTATCATAATTTTGCATTTGTCATCATATTGTAAATGTTGCTACATACATCCATTTGATATAATATGTTCAAATAGACTTACACATCACTTTAGTGTAATATTGGTTTTCGCATAACAAGTAAATAATTAAAACCGAGGCGATGTTCTTTATTTATGGATTCAGGAAGTAGTGCGCCTAACTTACAGGGTATACTTATTTTTTGAACCGAAATAATTGAACGTCCTTATCTAATGTAAAAAAATAGGGTTTAAATTTAAGCAAAGAGTATTCTTCTTTTCGATGATTCGAAATATCGTGCCCCTTACTTATGGGGCATGACTTCTCGATTGACCTGAAATAAGAAAGCTTCCTCCATAAAGTTCAATATAGATATGACACGTCCAATGCTATCAAATCACATCATGTAAAAAGGGATCGCGTTTTAATTTCTCTTCGAATTATCAATTTTCGATGCTAAGATATCAAGTAATTAACTAGGTACCAATTTTGGGCGTTATATGGGTGCTAATCCTTCCTCATACGTAATTGACTCCCAAACTGATTTTTTGGATTTTGTAAGCCGAAAATTATCGTTTTAGTAAATCTGACCTTTTATTAAAATGATTAAGTTTCAAGGTGATCCAATCACACCTAATAAAAAGGATTGATGTCAACTCTATTTTTATTTTAAAATAAAAGTTGAGCTACAAAAAAAGGGGGTTTCAACAGCTTGGTGACTCCACTGGGGAATAATAAGATAGTCAAGCTGCGAGTTTATTACTTTTTGTTCCTTTTGTTGGAAATTGAGAATTTGGTTTAATTTAATTTGCAGTCCTTTCTTGCATTTCATCATTCATTCATGTTCTTGCTTCGGTTGTAAAAAATATTTGCGAATATTCTTGTTAATAATCTCGGGTCATAGTGATCTAGACATATGATCCTATTTTTGGTTAAGTTGAGGTTTAAGAATTACTCTTTGTATGTTTTCACACATATTACATAATAATTATTCTATTACGCCCTTCTTAAGTGGGAGTGAGAAGCTATTTCCTTCGAGAGGTCTTTACCTCCATGTAGGATAATGGATTACTTTTGGGATACATCTATACTTATATTTTCGTGAGGTCTTTACCTCCGTAGAAAACATAGGGAAATGTATTCCCCTGAACTGAACTCAATCTGTATGAGCCTTTAATAGGTGAGGATTGAGGAATCTGCCGGTTTGGGTACCCTTACTTTAGAACCAAACTGCATCTAAGAGCCTGCCATAGGAAGAACCATGTCAAACCTTTAGCAGTTACCTGAATAGATTACAAAGAAGAAACGTTTTAATTGTCATTTTTGCTTTGTATTCAAGCTTTATACAAAATATACTGACTTCGTTTTGTTTTTACTGTGGTTGTATTACATTTTTATTTTATAGGAAATATGTTGATTTGTGTTCAATTGCTAAATGAGAGTTTGTCATGGAAAAGTGGTTTCTTGATAAGTGGACGTATCCGCTTTATGTAAAGAAACTCATTTTTTAGTAAAGTTGTTCTAATGGAATTGAACTAGAATCAGTGCTTTTTGCATGCATCTTTTCCATTCATTACATGCATTAAATTTCATGAAATCCAAAAGCGCGCCAAGTCCAAAACTCTGGTACAGAGTCTGTTGGACAACAAAGAGTTGGAATTCTTTGAAGATATCGAGGGTTTAGAGGGGAAAGATGTTTGTGCCTCTAAAGAGGGAACTGAATAAGAGAACCTATCAATAGTTTGTCCCTTTATCCCCTAAGGTGTTTTGAACAACTAGACTGTGAAGGAGATCCCTGTAGTTTTTAGAACCATTTCAGAGTAATATTCAGAACATACCCATGGCTCTAAGCCTAAGAGCAATAGAGATTCTTTAGTGAAAAATGCAAGTGTCCACTATTTTTTATTTCAATGAAAACAATGTATCTTTGTGTCTCATTTGATAAATGTTCTTCTATTTTTTTCTCATTTCATTTATAGCATACCACACAGATAATTATTCTTAAATTTATTTGTTCTTTGGGTCTACTTTTATTCCTATAACAAATGGATATCAATGATACAAGCGACGTTACTGCTGACTCAGAGTTTCTTTTTGAGCAAGATGTGTCCAGAAGAACCTTAGGATTTTGAAGATGATCGAGATTGTAACTTGTCTCATGATTTGTTAATGATAGTAGAGCAGTATGAGAAACAGATCCTACCTCACAAAGAGTTAGTGGCAATTGTGAGCTTAGGGGATGAATGAGAAAAGAAAGAGGTGAAAATCGAAACTTGCATCACTGTAGAAACAATGTGAGACCTCATTGAATTGCTCTAAGAATTCAAAGATGTCTTCGCATGGTCATATCAAGACATGCCTGGTCTAAGTATTGATATCGTGGTACATAGGCTTCCCATAAAGGAAGAATGCAAGTCGGTTCAACAAAACTTTCGAAAGATGAGGCTCGACGTACTGTTGAAAATAAAAGAAGAGGTCAAGAAATAATTTGACGCTGGTTTCCTACAAGTGGTTAAATATTCGGAGTGGGTAGCCAATATAGTCCCCGTCCCTAAGAAAGATGGGAAAGTACGAATGTGTGTAGACTACAGGGATTTAAACAAAGCTAGCGCGGATGATAATTTCCCATCACCTCACATTGATACCCTAGTGGGCAACACGGCATGTCATTCACTGTTATCCTTCATGGATGGTTTATCCGGATACAACCAAATAAAGATGCATCCTGGATATATTGAGAAGACCACTTTCGTAACAATGTAGGGAACATTTTGTCATAAAGTAATGTCATTTTGACTGAAAAATGCGGGAGCAACGTATCAAAGAGCCACAGTAACTTTATTTCATGATATGATGCACAAATAAATTGATGTTTATGTAGATGATATGATCGCTAAATCCCAAACAGAGAGAGAGCATGTGAAAATCTTGAGGAAACTATTCTTAAAGTTGAGAAAATTCTAGCTAAAGCTGAATCCAGCAAAATGCACTTTCGGGCCATGTCGGGTAAATTGTTGGGATTTGTAGTCAGCGAGACAATGATCGAGATTGACCTGGATAAAGTCAAGGCCATACAAGAGTTACCACCGTCACATACCCAAAAGGAAGTTTAGGGTTTCTTAGGGAGATTAAATTACATTGCTCGGTTCATTTCACAATTAACCGAGAAATGTGACATCATATTCTGTCTCCTTAAGAAATATGACCCAGATGTATGGGATGATGAATGCTAGAAGACTTTCGACAAGGTCAAACGTTACTTGTCCAACTCCCCAATGCTGATGCCACCTAGCCCAAATAAACCATTGATATTGTACTTGGCAGTATTTAGAAATTATATGGGATGCGTACTTGGCCAACATGATAAGTCAGGGAGGAAAGAATGAGCGATATATTACCTCAGCAAAAAGTTCACTAAATATGAAACAAGATTTTGCCAATTGATAAGTTGTGTTGCGCCTTAATATGAACAAGCCGGAGGCTAAGACAATACATGTTGTACCATACGACTTGGCTCATCTCGAAAATGGACCCTCTAAAGTACATGATGGAATCGACCACGTTGAATGGAAGAATGGCTCGATGACAAATTTTTCTCTCCGAATTTGATATATTCTATGTAAACCAGAAGGCAATAAAAGGAAGTGCAATAGCAGATTTCCTAGCAAACAGAGCTCTAGAGGATTACGAGCCTTTAAATTTTGATTTCCAAAATAAAGATCTAATGTATTTTGCGACCACTAAAAAAGGTGCTCTAGGAAAATATCCCTGGAAATTGAATTCTGATGTTGCCTCAAGCGGTATAGGTAACGGAATTTGGGTAGTCATGGTATCCCAAGACGGAGATCATTATCCTTTCACCAATAAACTTGATTTTGATTATACAAATAATATGGCGAAATACGAAGCGTGCATCATGGGATTGAAAAAGTAGAGTAACCAAGGAATTGAAAAAGTGGATTACTTGACAAAGAGAAGCACCAAAGAAGTCAAGATTCAGCAGAATCAAACAGAATTGGTCCACTTTTAAGGTCTTTGCTCCATTCCGTTACATGACAATGAGCAAAGAAGGGCAACTGTAGAGGCCCAATTTCGTCTGGCCTAACAAAAACAAACAAACCAAAAGACCAAAAAAAAAAAATAAACAAAAATAAAAAAGTTCTATGTATTAAAAGTCCAGTCCATTTACAAATCCAAATACAAAACCTAAATACCCAATTACCTAAGCCCAAGTCCAAGCCCAAATCCCCTAAACCTAAAATAGAAAACCCTAATTCCTCCATGCTTCCAGCCGCCGTTGCCGCTTCTCTACCTTCTCCACGTCAGTAAGCATGTCGCCTGAGGTTTGCCCTCCTTTCACTAAAATGGCAAGGCGTGCCTCCCAGCGCCTTTGACCTTGCCACAATTCCTACAAAAAAAAAAAAACAAAAGTAGAGATCAGAGGATAGAGGACAAAATAGAGAAGTAGTGAAAGGAAAAAAACAAAGAAAGAAAAAAAAAATATTTTGTAATTGATTTGGCTATAAAAGCCAAACAAAAACTCTTTGTAATTTTTACAGAAGAAATCAAATACAAAAAAAGAAGAAGAAAACAACAGAGTTTTTTAAGGAAAACAAAGGTAGTATATTTATTTTGCCTTTTTATTTAAAAAAATAAAAAATAAAAAGTTTAGATTTTTACCTGCGATGTTTCATTTCATCGCCAACGTGGGTGACCTCCCCCGGTTCGAAAGGTCTTCAAACCCTTTAGGGTTTGTTGAGGGCTTCATCGGACGAGAAAGAAACCGAAAGATTTCATCGTTTTTTTTAGAGAAGTTTATTTTTTTAGGGGGTTTTCACCCTAGATTTGGGTTCTACATAAAAAAGCGGTGTTAAAGGGACTTTTATTGTGATCTCCGGCCACCAGAGGTGGTGGTCTTCGTCGCCATAGATCGGTGGCCACGGTGGAGACCCACTATCCTCAAGACCGAACAAAAAAGAGGGTTTCAGAGAAAACAGAGAGATAGTTTTTTTTAAAATTGAAAACAAAAGATTTTTTAAGGATTTTTTAATGTATATAGGTCCCTAAAACAACGTCATTTTAGGCTTGGCTTCATACGTCCAAAGCAACGTCGTTTTGGCACGACCCGAATATCCGACCCAAATAACCCCAAGATCCGCGTGTTTTTTGAAGGGTTGGGAAAATTGCTTCTTATACGTACCCTTCCGCTTTTTTCCTTTTTTTTTTTAAATTTCATCCTATACTCATTATTTATTTATTTTATTTTTTCCTTTTATTTTATTTTCTTACATTTTGGTCCCCTGACCTACTGTTGACCCATTGAGGGTGACACGTGTATTGGGGTTGGAGAAAGTAACACCCTGGGTCCATCTACTTTTCTATTTTGTTTTAATTTAATCTTTTATTTATTTTTTTCTTGCAATTTGAACTTCAAAATTTTTTAGGGTTTCAATTTAGTCCTTTATTTTTGGATTCGGTCCCTTTGCTTTCTATTATTTAAATTCCAGCATGTTTAATTTTTTATTGTTTTTTGCCTTTTAAATTATGGAATTTACATTTGTAGCCTCAAATTTCTCGATTATTTCCTTTTAGTCTTTTATTTTAAAATGTTGATGCCATTAGTACTATTAATTACTTATTGTTGCTAATTAATATTATTTTTTTGCTAAAATTTGCTCAAAAGTTAATTATATATGAACATAATCACGTTATTAACATGCCTTTTCGTATTATTTCATCATCATTATTCTTAGTGAATATTATTATTAATTGGATAAAATTTTCTTATGCTTATTTTTTTCATAATGTGGTTATCTTATCCTACTATTTATGTTATTATTTTAGCATAATTTTGCATTTCTCATCATATTGTAAATGTTGCTACATACATCCATTTGATATAATATGTTCGAATAGACTCACACATCACCTTAGTGTAATATTGGTTTTCGCACAACACGTAAAAAATTAAAATTGAGGCGATGTTCTTTATTTATGGATTCGGGAAATTGTGCCCCCAACTTACGGGGTATGATTTATTCTTTGAACCAAAATAATCGAACGTCCTTATCTAACGTAAAAAATAGGGTTTAAATTTAAGCAATGAGTATTCTTCTTTTGAATGATTTGAAATATCGTTCCCCAAACTTACGAGACATGACTTCTTGATCGACTCGAAATAAGAAAGCTTCCTCCATAAAGTTCAATATAGATATGACATTTTCAATGCCATCAAATCACATCATGTAAAAAGGGATCGCATTTTAAATTCTCTTCAAATTATCAATTTTCGATGCTAAGACATCCAATAATTAACTAGATACCAATTTTGGACGTTATGATGGTGTTAATCTTTCCTCATACGTAATCGACTCCAGAACTCATTTCTTAGATTTTGTAGGCCGAAAATTATCGTTTTAGTAAATCTGACCTTTTATTAAAATGATTAAGTTCGAGGTGATCCAATCACACCTAATAAAAGGGATTGGTGGCGACTCCATTTTCATTTTAAAATAAAAGTTGAACTATAAAAAAAGGGGTTTTGACAACTATATCGACATTATTATGGGTTTTTTTTTTTAAGTTTTGTTAGATAATTAGTTTTCTATTTAGTAAAGTACACGAGTTGTTCATGTGTTTTATAGGATCATTATTATTTAAATAACAATAAATTAATTAAAATTATTGATGAGACTATTTAGAAGATATAAACAACTTAAGAAATAGGCTTAACCATAAATTGATATCTAAATTGTCATTTTCCCACATTAGTACCTAAACTATTTTTTTTCACGAAATTGGTACCTCCGTTAATCTAACCATCAAGTTTATTAAAAAAGAAGGTTCCCATAAATTAGCACCCAAACGATACTCATTTTCTCAAGCTGGTACCTAATTTTTTTTTCCCTCAAGTGGTACCTAATTATTCAAGGTAAATTAGCAATATATGCCATTTTAAGAAAGTAATTAGAGTTTTAGGCCGATTTTTCGATATTTGGGAAAATAAGCCGATTTTGGAGAGAGAATCATAAAACAAGTCTTGTAAAATGTGTTTTCAACTAAGGTGACAGAAAGTGCGTTCTATAGGGCGTGCTTTCAACATCCGTGCTACCATCTGAGTTAAAAACTTTTTCCCAACAGTAAAAAAGTCCAATGGCAAAATTTTTTCCAACGATTAAGAGCATCTAGTTTTTTTTCTATATAAACCCAAACCATTTTCTTCCTTTTGTATTCCAATCACATTCTCCTTATTCTCTCAATTCTCTCAACTTTTTAGTTCTCAATTTTTCATTCAATTTCTCTCAAAATATTGTTATTTTAATTTTTTATTTTGTAATTTCTTTGTTTTAATTGATTTTTCTAATGGCAATTCTATTTATTCATTTAGATGACAAACACATTTCCGACATCCAATTGTAATCGGTAAGAAAATATTATTAAAAATTTTAATCTTAATTAAGTTCATTATAAAGTTGTTAACATTATTAATTTTATAAGTTTTTACATTTATATAATCAGGCCAAAGATCGGATTTTATAGATGTACATACACAATTTAACTATGAGGGAACCGCGTGTTATTGAACAACAATTACAAGAGGCGGGATTCTTGCATGTGTCTCATATGCTCAGAGGGACTAAATTGGATCCTGTTGTTATCAATACTTAGGTGGAAAGATGGAAATTCAAGATACACACATTCCATCTTTCGTGCATTGAGTGTACAATTACACTTGAGAACTTAGCTTTACAACTCAGTTTATCGGTGGATGAGACAGTCATTACAGGGGCAATGGGCATAATTGGAACGTGTAAGTGACTTCATTATCCTTGGATTGAATTACTGGGATCACGACTTAGTTTTCTCGACTTTCTCAGAGGAGGAGGTGAAAATGATTGTGAGTATTCCTTTACCTTTGACCCTCAAATTGATAAGTTAATTTGGCCTGGATAGCATTCTAGAGTTTATTATGTGAGAAGTGGCTATAAATCTTTGGTTGAGCCATTAAATTTGGATATAATTGAGCGCAACATGTACAAAAAAAAAAAAATAGATTTGGAATTTAAATTTCTCACCAAAAGTTTGTATTTTACTGTGGAAATTTGCTTGCAATTTTATTCCTACACTACATAATCTACTTTTTAGACGAATTTCATTTGAGAACCGATGCCCTCGTTGTCAAAATTGTAGCGAATCTAATCTGCTTGTTAGTCGTGACTGTTATTTTGCAAAAAAGGTTTGGTTAAAATTAGAGGTTCAATGGCTTGATGATGTTGCGGATGCAAATTTTTTTGAGTGGTTATACTAGCTTTTTGAACACGCAAATAGGAAAAGAAAAGAAGACATAACTATTACAATTTGGGCCTTTTGGTTTTCATGAAATAAACTCATTTAGGAAAGGGAATCGCAAAGTGTTGATTAGGTTGTTACCTTCATTCATAGATACGGGCAAGAGTTTTAGGAGCTGACCTTAATTTTAAAGCACCCTAACCCCTCAGAATGGTTCAATGGGCCCTTCCATCACCACTTGGGTTAAGGTGAATGTTGGTGTAGGTTACTCGATTTCAAACCAAAAAGCAGTATCAGATATCATTATCCGAGTTGAAATGGGTCAAATAATAGGTTATTCTTTTAGAATTCTTAACCTGTTTAGCTCGGTGTTTATGGCTGAAGCGGTAGCGGTTCTTCGTGGTCTCCAATTTGCTCAAGAAATAGGCTTTTTGCATGTTTTCTTGGAAATTGATTCAAAGGCTGTTATACTAAAATTACAGTCAAAAGAGGAGGACTATTCTTAAATTCGGTCGGTTACTTAAAATGTGAAAGCATTATCTCGAAGCTTCTCAGCATGTTGTTTTAACTTCATCGCCAGAGGAGGAAATATTATTGCACATGCAATGGTGGCAGAGGGTTTGAAAAACACAAAGGATTGGTTCTAGGTTGAAGACGCGCGTTTTAACTTCATCGTCAAAGGAGGAAACACTATTGCACATGCAATGGTGGCAGAGGGTTTGAAAAGCACAAAGGACCAATTTTGGGTTGAAGACGCACCTTTAGGGGTCATCGATCTCGTAGCATTGGACCGCTATTTCATAGAACCGCCAGGAGCTTCTATGTATCTAGGTTCTGTTCTTTGGATTGAGGATTTCATTTATTTATCGAAGGATAATATCAATATCCCCTCCTGACTCGCTCTCCATTGACGGATTTTAATTTTTCAAGATGGGTTTGGCCGTTTGGTCTCTTTCCTAGCTTGAAAGGTTTTTCTCGAAGAGTTTTCGTTTTCCTTTTAGTTCCTTTTGAGAATTATTTTCTTTCTTGTTTATCGTTCTTTTATTAGTTGTTTCAGATGTATTTAATAAATACTTGTTCCCATACCCCAATTAAATCCCTTAATTTTAACTTAGGTAAATTATTTTGATCTTTTACTTTTATTTTTACACATGTCATTGTTTTATTAATTACAAATATATGGAATTAGAACTCTTTTAATCTACTAAATTTAAAAAAAAAAAAACAACAACTATTCCTTAACAGTTAACAGCAAATAAATTCATATTTTTAAAAAAATCGAATTCCCATATTTATTTTTGAACAAAATATTTTAAAATTTGCAGAGACATTTTCATCCAATAATCATATAGAAACAAAATAAGTTTAAATATTGTTGGTTAATTAACATATAAAGAGAGCACACCGTTGTTGTTTAATTAATTTTAGGAAACGATAAAACTTCTTTAGCATGCAATTATTATAAAATATGTTCTATTTTAAAATAAAATTAAATAATGGATTAATTAAAATAAATTCATCATAAAATCTTAAAATGGAACTTTGATGGGGGTATAATACAAAATTGTAACATGGTTGGTTTATGAGATCCCTCCAGGCTGGTCTTCAGTATCACTCTTTCTAACACTAAAATTAGATCAGATCTGCTCCCACATGACAGGATTCCTTTAGGACTCCATAAATCCTGGCACCCACTACACTCTAACTTAACCTATAATTACATCCATTTTATGATTTTTTGCCTTATTCAGAGGGTTTTTTTTCATGTCCTTAAAATAGAAAATACTAAAAAAAATTATAACAAACGGGTGGGATTGTATTTGAACTCATCTACTAAAAAAATAGATAAATTAGCTCTTATATAATTTTATCTGTTAAACGATGACATAACACGTTAATTTAAATGGTTAATCATTAGTTTGATCTTTGAACTATAAATAAAATATAATTTTAAATTTTTTAAAAATTCTTAACAATAATTCTAAAAATTAAAGTTTATCTTCTTACATATCTGGGCAAAATAAAAAATAAAAAATAAAACTTGCATTTTTAAAATCATGAAAAATTTCAAATCTGGAAATATTAACCCTCGTATTGCTTCATCTTTTTCATTGTTGAACTGCTATTAGGGTTTTTTTAATCATTGCATATTCTTTCACCTTCTCTTCTTTAGGTGTTTTTTACTTTACGAATTTCCCATGGAAATCCAAAAACGCAGTTTTAAGTCTTCAAACTTAAATCAAATTTGAAAATATTTACTGGGTCTTTTAGATTGGGGCTTGATTGTTGTTGAAAACAACATAAATCATTTCATTTATTTTAATTAATAATTTTCGTAAAACATAAAAACATTTTCTAAATTAAAAAAAAAAAAATCCCCTCAATCCCATATATTTCGTTTTACAGCTTAGTTGGTAATAACTTTTGACACTAACAACTGCAAATCAGAAAGCATCCATACTTATTTGTTTATATTTTGGTTTTCTTTCCCATTCAGCATCAAAGGCCAATGTCTTAGATTTGTCCAAACATTAAAAAACCGAAATTCTTACACACAAACAACCATTCAATCTCTGTGTCAACATCCCATTAAGCTATAGTTTTATAAAAAATAAATAAAAGATTTCGCAAAAAAACAAAAAACAATCAACTCGATTGGTACATGTCATCGATTAACAAATAAATTTTAATGATTTGACATTTTTTTTAAAAAAAATTAGAATTATTATTATGAATTTTTAAAAAATCAAAATAATATTCTAAAAATAAATTTTAAAATATATAAAACTAATTCATTTATTTTTTAAATAAAAAGATGGAAATACATCCCATCCCTATTGATGATTCCCAATACTTTTACCACCCAAGTGGTGGCGAAAATAAATTCGCGTTTGACACTAGGATAAAACAAATTACTCGGTTTCCCTTTTCGCGGTAAAACAACAACATTCGGCTCACTTCTAAATGCAACTAGTCCAACTCAATATCCACTTTTAACACTCTCCTCACCCACCCTAATATATCACACTCGCTATCTTACACTGTACGTTGTCCCAATCCTTTACGTGGCCTGTCCTTTGGAGCGAGTACCTTTTACTTTGTAAGGTCCATAGAGTTGAGAATAGTAGCTTCATAATTTCCACATAATAAAAAGGCGCCTTTTCTCTCTCTCTCTCTCTCTCTCTCGTCTCTTCAATCTACCAAAGAGGATTGTCCGTCTTTGGATCCTTCAAAATTAGAGTTGTATTTGACAAAAACAAGAAGAAAAAAAGAAAAAATGGAGAGATTGCCTTCTGATATTTGTCTTAAGATTTTCTGTTTCTTGGATCATCAGAACCTTGCTTCTGCCCTACAAGGTTAGCCTACTAAATCAACCCACGATTTTATTTTTCTTTTGCGGTTTAGATTGATTTTATCTCAAGTTCAAGATGAGAGGTTTGCTTGATTTCCTGAATTGTGGATCAAGCGCCTAAATTTGTGGTTCTTTCTTTTTCTGGGTTATGAAATTCAAATTAAAGCATTGGGAATTGGGGTTGTAAAGTTTGCAGGAAATGGAAAGTTTTGGGTTCGGATAACACGCTATGGTGTAACCTATTCAGAGAAAGATGGGGAGTGGATGAAGCTGCATTTTTTGCCCCTCAGCCCTTAGAATCCACATCATGGAAACATGTTTACGAGACACAAGACCGATGTGATCGGGTTGGATTGTAAGTTGTAGTATAACCTTTAATCTAATCCATTTATGGGCATTCGTAATTAAAAATAAATGATGATATGTATGTGTGTTGGGGGTAGGGGGCTGAAGATAATCAAAGAAGGGGGAGATTACTTTCTTGTTCATCAAGGTAAAATCCAACGCTACCTGGGTTCAAGGATTAAAAGGAAAGGGGTGAAAGAGTGTGAGTCCAGCACAACATCGAATCAAGTGGAGGAACCCTGTCGAGGGATTCTGGATAAAATCCTCTTCTTCTTGGGCGACCTTGAAGCTGCTTCTGCTGATGCCAAACGTGGTAGGCTGCTCTGACTCTCTCCCAACCTCATCCACACTTGTACTACTAGTTTTTCTCCTCTATGTACGTAATGTTATTATTATTCTTTCTTTTAGTTAATCTATTGATGTTTAAACTCAAATTTAGCTATCTTAAATTAGTTTAAACTTCAATCCTAAACCGGAACCAATCTATGACGCCAGGTTTACATAGGATCCATACATATTCAACTTATTTGCTGTTACTGTATTCAAACTCAATGTGCAGATGGGATTTCTGGTGTAAATTAAATATTATTGATGAGATCATTACTGGAAAAATGAACAGTACAATGTTGAATGCTCGTACGAATCATGAAAACCACAGTGCAATAACCGTAAAATTTTAGGTTAAATTCCAAATTTAGTCACTTATGTATTGTTTCAAGTTACGTCTTAGTCACCAAAGTAAATTATGATATAATTACTAACATTGTTGAAATTTAATATAATCACTGAGTTGTTAACTGCTATTAACTAAGTAACAATGTGGCAAATTATATCATTATTTCAGATATAAAAAGAAATTTAGGGAAAATTTCACAATTTCTTTTTTGTTTTTGAGCAGTCTAATCATTTTTTTTCTTCGGATACACATTTGGTTTCTAAATTTGACACATTTTCCTAAATGGGTACTTATGGTGGTACTACGATCTTGTTGAAAACCTTGATTTGATGATAACAGAAAATATAGGCAAGAAATTGGTGTTAGCAAGCGAGTGTATTGGTTTTTCAAAATGTTTGCATTTGTGAGAGATTTACGGGCAGGCAAGGGTTAGGAGGCCTTATTCCACAACACAACAGGGATGACAAAGTAGCTTAGCCTTGTGATTTTGGATCTTCAAATGCAAAAAAAGCAGTGCAAATACATTTATAATGATCTTGTTGTTCCAAATAAAGGGATAGAATTATGGAGGCATAACCGCTAAGTTTTTTTTTTTTTATTTTTTATTTTATATATGAAATAAAATCGAAAATTCTCTTTACCTGAAAATCCAGATTTTGAATGTCTACAATTTTATCATTTTTTGGTTAAGCCAAATGAATTACCTTAAAGATTCACTTACCTATATACCATAAAATCTACATTAGAATGGTCGAAACATACTGAAACTTAATTAAAATATGGTACTAGTTAAGACTGAGGCAATACGTACCGACTGATATGATCGATATCAATACATACCAACTACCAAATTATTCTCATTTGCTTCATCCAACACCATCTCTCCACTGCATTTGTCCCTACCGCCCTCCATTTCCATTTAGACATGTTTTGAAATGATTTAACTCAAATAATTTTATATATATTATAATATTTCTAAAAAATATATTTTTTAAATTTAAAATTAATTCGAATAATTCAAACATTAAATTTGAATTAATTCAAAGTCTTGAATTTTAAATAATTTAATATTCAAGATTTAAAATCATAAATTTATAAATGATGATTTTCAAATTTAAAATTTTGCAGCTCAAATCTAAATCTAAAATTTTGGATCATCACCCAACTTTTGGATAGTTTCTATTTTGGTCATTCAATTTTTAAAATTTTTAATTTTGTTACCAACGTTCAACTTTTAGTCAGTCCATAGTTAAATATTTAATGGAATGTGGACGTGGATATTTTATTGGATTAATAACAACTTTAACCTTTTAATGTTTATACATTTTATCAAATTGGTCTTAATTTTTAAAATTTAATAAATTTAATCTTCAATATTTAAAAATTTATTATTTAATTTTAATTCTAAAACATTCAATAATTTAAGCCTTGAACATTTATAAAATTTATCAATTTAATTACAATTCTAAAAGTAAAAAAAAAGGAAAAATGTTTTTTGGATGTCAAACCATTTTTTTGTTTAACGGGCCGACTTAAAAAGAAAACGGAATCGCCACCAATCTTTTTGAAGTGCGATTGGGTCACTTTAGAAAACATTTTAATTTTGTTGGCAATAATAAAATGATGCTAATAATGCTAACGAACCTAGTAATAGTAATAAAGTAAAAGGAAAAAATATTAAAACAATAATAGTAATGGCCACATTAAAACAAGTAAGTACAATAATATATTTGGAGATAATTGATTTGAAAGTAAAGCGTAATAACGACTAAATTGAATTTAAAGACAAGCATCTGGAGCAAAATCGAAATAAAATTAAAAGATGGACCAATTAGAACTTCATGAGTAACAAGGAGGGCTAAAAGGAAAATATCCCCACCCTCCAAAACGAACAACTGCAGACATCAAGAAGGCACAAATTTGAAACTAAAAAGCTTCTTTTTTCGATGATCTCAAAATGGGTACGCTTCTACCTCTTTTTCCATATTTTCGCTTATTCTTAAAAACAAGTGTAAAAAAATGAATAAAAAGAACAAAATAAAAAGAACACCTTGAATATTTTGAATCTTCTCGTGTATTCGTAACTATCCAAAAAATAGAAGGAAAAAAAAACCTCCCCTTTTACAATGATTTTGAATGGCTTTTATAGCCAAATTCTACAACTTATGCATGCAAGTGGGGTGATAGAGTTAGTGGGATGGTGGAGTTAGTGGAGTGGTGGAGTTAGTGGTCGGTTTAGTGGGGTGGTGGAGTTAGTGGAGTGGTGGAGTTAGTGGTCGGTTTAGTGGGGTGGTGGAGTTAGGGTTACTTGGGCTTGGTTAATTGAACTTGGTTTGATTTTTTTTTGTTTGTTGTTTGGGCTTTGGTTGGGGTAAAATTGGGTCATACAATGCCTTTCTTTGTTTGTTTGTCAGTAACTGAACAAAGCAAAGATTCTAAAGGAGCCAATTTTGCCCGGTTTTGCTGAGTCTTGATTTCTTGGCGTTTCTTCTCTTCGTGTAGCCTTGCTTTGACCCATTACATTTTCGTGGTATAGAAATTTTATTCGATCTATTCCACTCGCTCGGAGATAAAATCGCAATTTTAGCTGTGACCCTCTCGCTAGTAGGAATTAAGGCTCATCGTCTTCGATCTATTCCACTCGCCGATGGGATAAGATCGCTTCTTTAGCTGTTACCCTACTGCTTAGGGAATTAAGGCTCATCGTCTTCGATCCGTTCCACTCTGCTCGGTGGGATAAGATCTGCTTTTTAGCCTGCTACCCTCTTGCTTAGGAATTAAGGCTCATTGTCTTCGATCTGTTCCACTCGCCGGTGGAATAAGATCTCGCTTTTAGCCTGTTACCCTACCGCTAGGGAATTAAGGCTATAATCTTCACCGCTCCATTGCCGATACATGGAGATAAGACTTGTGGCTTCGATCCGCTCCACTCTCGCCGGTGGAGATAGGATCTCGCTCTTCGATCTGCTCCACTCGCTCCGTGGAGATAAGATCTATTCTTTCACCGCCCACCTCGCCAGTGGAGATAAGGCTTCATCTTCGATCCGCTACTACCCCGCCAGAGAGATAAGATTTGTTGTCTTTGATCCGCTCCACTCGCCAGGTGGAGATAAGATCTGTAATTTTGATCCGCTCCACTCCTACTCAGTGGAGATAGGATCTCGCTTCCTTCGATCCGCTCTACTCTGCTCAAGAGAGATAAGATCTGCTATCTTTGGCTGCTCCACTCGCCCTTGATCTGCTCCACCTTTCGGTGGACTCTTCGCCTTTTCGGTGGAGATAAGATCTGCTATCTTCGATCTCTCTACTCGCCAAGGAGAGATAAGATTCACCGCCCACCTCTCTTTCGATCTGTTCATTGATCTCTTCAATCCGCTAAGATCTGTTGTCTACTCAAGATAGGATCTCCGCTTATCTCGGTTCGGGAGATAGGATCTACTATCTTTAGCTCTCCCCTCTCGCTCAATGAAGATAAGGTTTGGAATCTTGATCTGCTCCACTCGCCAGTGGAGATAAGATCTTACTTTCGATCTGCTCTACTCCTACCGAGAGATAAGATCATTGTCTTCAATCCGCTCCACTCCCCGCCGGTGGAGATAGGATCTACTATCTTTAAGCTTGCTTCACTCGCTCGGTGAAGATAAGGCTGGAATCTTCGATCTGCTCACTCTCGCCGGTGGAGATAAGATCTGCTACTTTCGATCCGCTCTCTTGCTCAAGGTAGAGATAAGATCTGTTGTCTTCAATCCGCTCCTCGCTTCACCTTAGGATCTACTATCTTAGTCGCCCACTCCTCGGAGATAGGATCTACTATCTTTAGCTTGCTCTCACTCCCTGCTCTACCCTAGTGAAGATAAGGTGGAATCTTCGATCCGCTCACTCCTCGCCAGCTGGTGGAGATAAGATCTGCTACTTTTGATCTAAGCTCTACTCTTCGATCCGCTCGGTCGCCAGAGATAAGATCTCGCTATTGTCTTCAATCCGCTCCCTCTGCCGCTGGAGATAGGATCTACTATCTTTAGCTTGCTCCACTTTTCGGTGAAGATAAGGTGGAATCTTCGACCGCTCTACTCGCCAGTGGAGATAAGATCTGCTACTTTTGATCTCGCTTACCCCGCCGCAAGAGATAAGATCTGTTCTTCAATCCGCTCCCACACCTTTCGGTGGAGATAGGATCTACTATCCTAGCCTGTTTCACTCCTTTCGGTGAAGATAAGGTCGAATTTCGATACCAACGTTCAACTTTTAGTGGTTCCTTTCTTTTCTTTTCTTCTTTCTTTCTTTTTCTTTTTCTTTTTTCTTTTGTTTTGTTTTATTTTTTTTTAAATTTGAACTTGAACTTGAAGTTGAAATTGAACTTGATGATTGACCCTGTGACTTTGTCATAAGAATCGACCCTCACCCTCTTAGTGGAATAGTTGACAATCACGAAAATAAATAGGCGTCAACTAGATACTTTTGATGAAATCATCCCCATAACATCTATGCCCCACATATAAAAAAAAAGCATATAAGTCATGTCTTCTCAATTTGGCATTTACAGCAACACTGACGAAATCTCCCTTTTATGGTAGCCTCATCGTGCCTAGGCATATCTTGATGCGACCACCCAAAGACATCTTTGAATTCTTTAAATAACTCAATGTCGTCTCGCTTTGTTTCTATGGTGGGCAATGTTTCGATCTTCACTCATTTCCCAGACTCGCAATGTCTTCGACCCTTTATACGATAGAGTCTATTTTCATTTTGTTTTACCATCCTTAATGATCAATGGGTAAGTTGTAATCTCGACATCTTCAAAATATTCGATCCTTTTAGACCCATATTTCACTTAGAAGGAGTCTCACATGTGGCGCTGCTCATGACATTGATATCGAGGACCCATTGTAGGTAATGAAGGCAAATTCCAAAGAATAAACATTTCTTAAGATGATGAAGAATGGAAGAAATCCCCAAAAGACAAAATAATGTATAGTATGACACAAAAAAAGAAAAATATTTACTCGGCATGAAACACAAGAATACATTTTTATTGAAAATAAAGATGTTTGAACAGAGCCTATTTCACAAAAGATACTTATTGTTTCTAGGCTTAAAACAACAAGTGTGTTTTGAACATTACTCGTGTTAGCTCTAAAAACTACAGAGTTTCCTTCACAGTCCATAGTTAAATATAAAAGAACATTAATCAACCAATTTTATGGCTTGACTTTGGTCCCCAATGGAATGTGGAAGGCTAAAATATCATGTCCAAGACGATAGGACGTGGATATTATCTAGTTGTTTAGATGAATGTAAAATCCAAAGACGATAGGACACGAATAACTTCCAAACACAAACATTGCCTTATTTTCAAAAATATGATAACCTTTTAATGTTTATATTTATCAAATTGGTCTTAAATTTAAAAATTTAATAAATTTAACCTTCAATATTTACAAAATTTGTTATTTAATTTTAATTTTAAAACATTCAATAATTTAAGCCTTGAACATTTATAAAATTTATCAATTTAATTACAATTCTAAAAGTAAAAAAAAAGGAAAAAATGTTTTTTGGATAAAAATGATAAATATGGTTTTAAAAATCTAAAAATATTTTTAAAAATGCTTTGAAATTTCTCTTCTTCTAAGGTTTATGTCCTCATCATATATCCCATCTTCATTCCTCTGCTTTGAAATCCCTTTGATTTTGTCCCTTTTCTTTTGAAAATCTATGATTTTGATATGTGCTCTTCTTCTAGGGTTTATGTTCTCATCATATATCCTACACCCATCTCCCCTGTTTGAAATTTGTTTAATTTTGGCCTTTTGTTATATCACAACCCAATTCCGAGTCCCTTTTCTTTCCTTTATTATTTTCTTTTCCAAATTGTATAAAGTTTCTTAATATAAATTCATTTTTGGATTAAAATTATTTAAAAGTGAATTTAATTCTAATTATAAAGTTTAAAAATGCTTTTTAGATTTTTTACCTCATTTTATCCAAAATGATATTTTTAAATATTTTTCCTCTTTTAATTTTAGAATTAGAATTAAATTGATCAATTTTGTAAATGTTTTAAATTTATTGAATTTTTAAAATTAAAACTAAATGATAAATTTTGTAAACATTGAGGGCTAAATCATTAAGTTTTTAGATTTAGGATCAATTTGATAAAATTTATAAATATTAGAGGTTAAAATTATTATTAAGCCAATAAAAAGACTCACACCACTTCCATCCAATACTTAACAATGTAGACTAAAATTTAAATTCATAAAAATATTGGTGATGAAATTAAAAAAATTTTAAATTAAGTGACCAAAATAGAACCTACCCGAAAGCTAGGTGACCACCCAGTGAATTTATCTAGGATTAGCCCATACAAAACAAGTAAAAATCACCCGTCCCGAGTTCTCGGGTAAATATCCAGAATATACCAAAAAAATAAAAAAAATTACGAAATTGGGCCGTTTTCTAGAAAATTTACAAAAAGGGCCATTTCCCCTCAAAATGTGTCCACATCGGTAGCGTTTTGGAAATGCCAAAAAGTCGCCTTTGAGGGGCGTTTGTCCACGTCGACAAAAGCGCCTCGTGGACGCTTTGTCGACGTGGACAAAAGCGCGTCCCCAAGGGCGCATTTTGCTGGCCAACAATCAAAATTTCCTCCTATAAAGCCTCCCAACCCTTTTATTTTTTTCACACTTTAATCCTTCTCTCAATTTTCTCTCAAAGTCCTTGAAATTTACTCTCAAATTTCAAAATAGTCCTTTAGTATTTACAAAAAGCCCTTTTTAATTTTTTTAATATATTTTTTTTGGAAAATTTTAAAATTTTCAATCGTATTACAATGGCCGGGGAGTTACTTTGTCTAGACAACAAGCACATCTCCGTCGAGCAAATGAAAATGGTAAGTTTTAATTTTAATTTTTCAATATTATTTAATATTTTTTACAATTATGTAATTTTAATTAATTTTTATTTTATAATTTTTAAGCAGTTTGTAGATCGGTGTTGGAATGTTATATTCATAACATGCATGGTCCCCATCGCCGTTGATCGAGAATTACCTGCGGGAAGCGGGTTTTTGGCACGTGGCTACGATAGGCCGAGGGTTCAAGTTGGAGCCTCCTTTGATCAGTGCGTCGATAGAGAGGTGGAGGTCCGAGACGCATACTTTCCATCTTCCATGCGGAGAGTGTACCATCATTCTGGAAGATGTGCAGTTGTAGTTGGGATTGCCGGTAGACGGGTCGGTAGTCACCGGGTCCGCAACTTCTAGTGATTGGATGACCGTATGCTACGAGCTTCTAGGTGCCATTCCGGATAAAATTCATGGAGGTCGGATCGACATGGCCTGGTTGCGAGACACATTCCCGGAGCCGAATGAGGGTTCGACCGAAATAGAGCGAATACAGCATGCTCAGGCATACATTCTTTAGATAATTGGAGGCTATCTGATGCTGGACCTTTCTAGAAACCTCGTACACTTGAGATGGCTGCTGAAACTTGTTAATTTTAGAGCAGCTAGTGAATTGAGTTGGGGGTCTGCCGTGCTATCGAGGTTGTATCGGGAGATGTGCGGGGCGACGCGACCGAGTAAAGCAAAAATCGGAGGTTGCCTATCACTACTGCAGTCATGGGCATGGTTTTGATTTCCATTTTTACGTCCTCGACTTGATCAACCATATTCATTCCCACTGATAACGAGGTAAATTTAATGTTATATTTTACAATTATTACATAGATTTATAGTATAATTGTATGCTAAAATTTATTTAATTAGGTGGAACCATTAATGAGTCATCTTGGAATACCTACCTCGCTTGAAGATATACGACTTGTTGGACCAGCAATCGGAATCACATGTAAGTTTCAATTTCGTATTTATAATTTAGTATTTCGTATTTAGTGTTTAGTATTATGTATATAACTAATATTTTTGTAATGTTAATATAGTTTCAATGGACACCGTACGAGGATCCGGCAATTCGAGCAGTAATTTCGGAGGAGTTCTTCCAAAATCCAAACTGTTGGCACGTGAAGGTCCCATTGATCACCTATGCGATCGTGGAGATGCACCAGTCAGATCGAGTTCTGCGATAATTTGGATTCCGGTAACCGATTCCCTTGCCACCTGAGGTGTTCGATGATGAGCACAAAGTGGACTTACGGTAATTGCACATAGATTGGCCAAGATTTTAGTCAGAACATATCGAGACGTGGGAGAACCAATATGACTATTTACCTATCCGGGAACCAATCATCGTCCCTGAGTTAGCGTGCGTGCCAGAATACATGCCATGGTTTAGGATCCATGGTAAGTCGTATCTGTTGTCGGAAGAAGAGAGGCGACGACAACTTCGTCAACAAAGGGAACGTCGGGGCCCCTTAAATCCAAGGAGAAGAGGTGATGAAACAGGGCCATCAATAGCGCCACACGATTCATGAGCCCGATAGAATGGTGCCCACGATCATCGAGTCCATCGATTCGGTTGACGACACCAACATCACAGCTTTCACCCTTTATGCCAGGTGCGTTCCCTACCCCTTATATGTATCCTAACCTAGGTTGTATTGGGAGATGTGCGAGGCGACGCAGCCGAGTAAAGCGAAAATTGGAGGTTGCCTATCACTACTGCAGTCATGGGCATGGTTTCTATTTCCATTTTTACGTCCTCGACTCGACCGACCATATTCATTCCCACTGATAACGAGGTAAATTTAATGTTATATTTTACAATTATTACGTAGATTTATAGTATAATTGTATGCTAAAAATTTATTTAATTAGGTGGAACCATTTGGCGAGTCATGCTGGAATACCTACCTCGCTTGAAGATATATGGCTTTTATTGGACCAACGGTCGAAATCACAAGTAAGTTTCGAATTTCGTATTTATAATTTAGTATTTCGTATTTAGTGTTTAGTATTATGTATATAACTAATATTTTTGTAATGTTAATATAGTTTCAATGGACACCGTACGAGGATCCGGTAATTCGGGTAGTAATTCCAAAGGAGTTCTTCCAAAATCCAAACTGTTAGCATGTAAAGGTCCCATTGGTCACCTATGCAACCGTGAAGATGCACCAGTCAAATCAGGTTCTGCGACAATTTGGATTTTGGCAACCGATTCCCGTGCCACCTGAGGTGCTCGATGATGAGCACAAAGTGGACTTACGGCAGTTGCACATGGATTGGCCAAGATTTTGGTCAGAACATATCGAGAAGTGGGAGAACCAGTATGACTACTTACCTATCCGGAACCAATCATCGTCCCTAAGTTAGCGTGCGTCTTTAATACATGCCATGGTTTAGGATCTATGGTAAGCCATATCTGTTGTCGGAAGAAGAGAGGCGACGACAACTTCGTCAACAAAGGGAACGTTAGGGCCCCTTAAATCCAAGGAGAAGGGGTGATGACACGGGGCCATCAATAGCACCAACGATCCGAGCCCAAGAATAACAGCACCAACACACCATCCACCAGCCCATCGATTCGACCGACACCGACATCATAGCCTTCACCCTTTATGCCAGGTGCGTACCCTACCCCTTAAATGTATCCTAACCCGTACATGTTTCCTTTTCCCAGTCCTACCCCAGGTTGGAATGCATGGCCGGGTTTGAGTCCATTCAACTACTCGACCGGCCACCGATCTTGAGGCCGTCGTCGCGTGAGGATCACAGGAGGCGCCGTCGGGAGCACTTCTTTCTACCACCTCCTTCGCCATACAGATTGAGACACCCCGTCGTGGATTATGCAAACACCTCAAATCGTTATTTTATCAATGTGGGTCATCCTCGCAACACCCACAACCAAACCCAAGGTTGGAGGAACTGGAATCCCTTGAGAGGTCCCACGACCCCGTGGGAAGCTAGAAGAAGGAGGAATCCAACGTAGAATAACAATGCAGCCTTTTGTGTGCACTGATTCAATAAGCATCAACATTGATTCGGATTTGGTTTTTATTTTAAATTGTAATAATTTTTTATTTTTAATAAAAAGTTATTTTTATTTGTGTTTGTAATTTAATTTTAATATCTTCACTAAAATATAAGTTGTTTATTTTTTGTATATAATTTAATTTGAATTTTTAATAAAATAAAAGTTATTTTTATTTTTGTAATTTAGTTTTAATATATTTAATAAACTAATAGTTGTTTAATTTTTTATTGTAATTTAATTTCAATATCTTTAATAAATTAGAAATTGTTTAATTTTTATTGTAATTTAATTTTAATATATGTAATAAAATAAGAAGTTATTTTTATTTTATTATAATTTAGTTTTAATATATTAAATAAATAAGAAGTTTTCTTTATTTTTATTTTTTGTAAATTAGTTTTAATATATTAAAACTATAAGAAGTTTTCTTTATTTTTATTTTTGGTAATTTAATTTTAATATATGTAATAAAATAAGAAATTATTTTTATTTTATTATAATTTAGTTTTAATATATTAAATAAATAAGAAGTTTTCTTTATTTTTTTTTTTTGGAATTTAATTTTAATATATGTAATAAAATAAGAAGTTTTTTATTTTTATTTTATTATAATTTAGTTTTAATATTTTAAATAAATAAAAGTTATTTTAAATAAATAAATTTTGCCGAAGAAAGCGCTCTCAGAGACGCTTGTGTCCACGTCGACAAAAGCGAGCCTACGTGGGCGTGCTTTGATGATGTGGACACAAGCGCGTCCCGGAGGCGTGTTTTGTTGGCATTTACCCTCAAAAGCTACCGACGTGGACTCGTTTTGAGGGGAAACGACCCTTTTCCATAAATCTTTTAGAAATCGGCCCAATTCCGTAATTTTTTTTATTTTTTTGGTATATTCTGGATATTTACCCCGAGTTCTCTGCCCCAACTCAAAATTAGCCGCGTCTCTTTTTTCTTTTTCTCGCTACTCGAGTCTATTTTTTTTCTTTACAATTTTTTTAATTTTAATTATTAATTGTAGGAATTAAAAACTAATACATTTTGCCGATTAAATCTTAATTCAGTGGGTATTAATACATTTTGCCGATTAAATTTTAATTCAATGGATATTAACATTATCATTAGTATAAGAAGGTGTAAGTTTAAATGTACCGAAACACATTATTTTTTGTATTTAATATTATATAAAAAATAAAAATTTAAAATACATTTTAATTTTATAGGGGCCTCTTAAATGTTGAACCCTATTCATTAAATTCGTCCACCAAATCAGAATGAGATTAAGTGTGGCTCACACATTCAACAACAACCTATTTGACCAAGTCTTCAATTTTCTTCCCTTGAAGTGGGGTTGAATGGAAATCTAGAGGTGACAGAGAATAGAAACTTGTTCAAACTTTTGAACTTCATTGCACAACCTTCAAATCTATAACTAGAATAGAGTCAAATAATATGATAAATTCCTTCCCACCGCCAATATTTTCTTCACTTTGCCCATTCCGACCTGACTACTTAACAATAATCCATATTCCAGCACCATCAACTCCTCAATCACATTAATCAATAACAAAATTCGACTTGTACAATTATTATAATAGATAAATACCCACCTACTAAATTTCACTTTTCGTTTTCATAATTTAATTAAAAAAATTATGATTTGATTATTGAATTATTAAAAAAATTATTTAAGTTATTGGATTACTAAAATTGATGTTATAGCACTTTCTTTGTTTTCATAAAATATTTTTGGGCATCACAAATTTACAAATTAAAATTTATTTTTCTCTGATTTTCGACACTATATATATGTCCTTCTACTCGTTTATAAAAATTGATTCACTATATTAATTGTCGAATCTTCACTTAAAAAAAATTTTTGATAAAACTTAACAACTTAATAACCTTTCATTCAACCTATTCAAACTGATGAAAGTCTTTGGCTTCTAGAAAAAAGCATAGAAAATGATTGAAACGGAGAAAGATGAGCTCTGCTCCGCCTAATAAATGAATTCAGCAAAGGGAGGAAATAAAGAAACAGAGAAGTGCGCTTACCAAGGAAAAGCAAAACAAAACAAAAAAGCTTAATTTACTTATCCCTGGAAAGCGTATTTTACAAAAACCAAAATGAAAAAAATAAAAAAAATGTTTGATTGATTCAAGAAATTTTGTAATTTGGTTACAATACAAGCTCTTAATTTGAGCCATCTTTATCAGCTGAACCAAGATCCAAGGGCTCATCTTTTCTTCTACTACCCATCTTTAACAATCCATATAGTTTTCGAAAATCTCTAACTGAATGTTCCCTGCTAAACAATCCTCCTTGTTCACCACCCCCGATTTCCTCTGCCCCGTCGCCGCTCACTCTTCTGCTTTTAGCACCCGCATTTGTTTGCATTGCGCTGATCACTGATTTCAACGCTCGAGTTGGCGAGCTCCTGTTAGAAATCATGATCTCCCCAATCTCAGCAGGGCTTAAACTAGCCCCTCCCTGGAATATCTCTTCAAGCTGAGGGAACAGTTTGTGTTCCTTCACACCTAAGTAATTGTTTGCCAAATGCTTGAAACAAGGGAAATCACATAATGGAAACCGTATATGAACATCAATCCTCCCAGGCCTCAACAATGCTTCATCAACTTCATCTTTGCTGTTCATTGTGAATACCATCACCCTTTCTTCCCCACAGCAAGATAGGATTCCATCCATGAAGTTCAATATCCCTCTCAAGCTCACATTCTTGGATTTCTCCATTAAGAAACGATCAAGATCTTCAACCACGATCATGGACTTACTCGTACTTTGTAGCAACAGCATCTTCAAATCAGAATCGTCTGAAACTTTTGACAAATCGATGTCGTACACATCGAAGTTGAGGAATCTAGCCATGGCCGCTACAAAGCTGGATTTTCCGGTTCCGGATGGGCCATATAGAAGATAACTCCGTTTCCAAACACGGCCTAGCCTCTGATAAAACTGCTTGGACTTGAGGAACATTTCGAGATCAGCTTTGACCTTGTTCTTCAAATCAACGTCCATTACAAGAGTATCAAACGACGCCGGATGGTTAAACGGAACCGATCTCCACCGCCCATTCTCACCTGATGATGCGCTGTCAACGTTCATCCGCAACTTAATCTCTTTCTTCCTTTGACTAATATCACCAGCAACAGACAATATGTGTTGCAGATAAGGACGTAGAATTCTACGCTTATCATTCTTCCTGAGCCTCAATACCAACACCCTTGCTCCACCATTTTCAGATTTCTCAAGGGTCCAGGAGACTCTGGCGCCGAGGAACACGTCCCGAATGGTCTGGTCGGTGTCGAGGTGAAGAAGGATATCGTTGGACTTGGAACCAGTGAAAAGGTTGGTGAAATCAGAGTCTTCTAAGGAAGGGAGAGAATTGAGATAGGTTGAAACCTTTACATAGAGCTCGTTTTCCTGGAAAAGATGGTTGAACTGCGGGACTCTATACAATTGGTGAACATGAAGCCAATCTTCGAAACACTGGAATTTTTTGAGGAGGATGAGTAACAAGGATGTTTTGAACAAAAACCGGAGAATCAGAAACAAACCCACAAGTAGAAAGGGTACGAGGATCATCATGTTTACCATCTGGGATGAAAGATGGTATTGGAAGGAGAAGAAGCAAACATGGAGATTATTTAAAAGGGGAGAAATGGAGATGTCATTTATTGGGGGCTGCTTGGTAAGTCGGCTTGAGCCGGCAAAGGGAAACTTCAATGTTAGGGGTCAAAGGCACGAGGAGCACAGAGTTTTGGACTGATGACTCTATAAGGGGAATAATATAAATGAAAGTTGGCATTCAATTTCAAGGTTATTGACTGCTAGAAATGGGCTTTGATTTTTCCGTGAGGCTTGGTTGCAATTTTATATTATATTCACTAATTCCCCTAATTTCTGCACTGTTTTGTTTTGTTGTTTAAGGTGACAGAATATCCATATGACTTCTTAATTTACTTTCCAACTTAAGATATGCATTTTAACAACGCATCATGGTTTTTCTCTCTATTTTTACGGAAAAATAATTATTCATTTAAAACAATATAATTTGAAACTTAAGATATCCATTTTAAAAATTAACCTTTTTAACTTTATATATATATATATATATATATATATATATATGCGTAGATTGCTCCATTAGTATTTTAAAAATTTTAAAAATTTTATACATTTTTTAATAATTATCATTATGCCTTTTAAAAATTTTTATTTAAACACATTTAAAAAAAGGTTTAATCGATTATTTGGGAGCATTCGAAAAATTAACATTTATTTAACCATTTAAATTTTTTTATCCAAGCAATCCCTAAAAATTTTAATTAACCACAATTTAAACATTTAATCTTTTAATTTTTAATAAATTTTTCCTCAATTTAAACATTTAAGATTTTTTTCCTGCCTATTGCTATAGATTTACATGCTTAATGCCACCATTTTGGCATTGAAAGTTTTTAAATTTAATAAATGAAATTGATAAAATGATAGGCATCTTTATAATATGTTAAAATAAATCAATAAAAATTACGGGAGTTAGTTGAAATGGTAAGAGTCTCTCTACTTTAACAGTGGTCGAAAGTTTGATCTGCCTCAAGTATGGAACAACTTTAAAACTCGTGACCAATATCTACCATCTTAATAAGCTTGCAGAATGTAAATAACTAATTATTGGACTCATTTTAGTATATACCTTAAAGAAATAAAATACTAATAAAATTAAAACAGAAGAGATTTTGAAGTTTTCAAAGAGGGAATTAAAAAAGAGAGGCGGGAAGTACGGGGAATGTGCGGGTTCAAAGCCAAGGCACAAAGTCAATTGGCTTTTCCTCTAAGTAGTTTTGAACAAGTAAAGCCCAAATGTTCAATGTTCATTCTTTGTTGATTTAAGTTACCCATATCCAATACAAACAGATGAATAAATAATAATAATAATAAACAAATTTCAGTAATATTTATATTGAATATTTCTCAAAACCAAATTCATTTGCCCCAAAACTCATCTTAATCAATGCCAAATGATTTACCAATTACTTATTCATTTATGGTGGTTCAAAGAAACAACAAATTATTGTGCTTCACAAACCTGCATTTATATAAAGCTTACATGGCAATCATTCCTGGCTGTTGGAACCTAACAGAGATGAGTGAAACATGCATTGCAACCTGCAAACATCATATCAACAAAGTAAGAATCTGAAAAGAACCTAATAATGATGAGTTAAACATGCATTCAACTTACATTATTGCTTTCACATTAAAACATGGGAGCTTGAATCCCCACTACCTAACCCCAGAATGATTACACCCATCTTCTTCTTTCAGATCAAGCAACAAAAAGTAGAATGCAAAAAAACCAAACCCATGTTAAATGTGGCCCACCCTATAACATCCCAAATATCAACTAGAATTTAACATACTACAAGATTTCTCTGCTAACTTTGGCAAAAGCTTCATTGTAATTGCAGCATCTGAAATTATGGGGTGAGGAATGGGGGCCAGACACCAAAAAGGTAAATGAAAAGATACTTTTGATATTTGGGATGCTATATGGTGGACCACATTTGAGGTGGTTGTAACTTTTACTATAAATCTTGTGATAAATCCTTTCCAAAGCTGCCATCACATGCTTTATATAAGATCTCACCTCAAATGTTTTTTCCCCTCACTGTCACTTCAAATGTTAACAAGTAGACATGCCAGGAAAAAAAAAAATCTAATTTTGTGGGCAGGGTATTACAAAATACAAGATTGTGTTGGTGTAGCAGAATTTAAGTACACAGATGAGAATTTCAGGCATCCTGGGAATCTGATTGAAGGCTGAAAGAAACTACAAGCTTGGAGAGTTCATTGCTTGCAGCTTGGACCTGACACTCATCTGATTCCCTCTGCCTTGACTGTCCAGATCACCGTGAACTTAACCGACTATATTCATTTGCAGCAACCCCAGTCTTCCTTGAAGTAGTAGGGGCTTTCTCCAAATCAGTATGTGATAAGCCTTACTCCAGATTATTAAGGTTTAATATTCCTGAGTAAGATTATTCAAAAAAACTATTAAAACTGTACTTACTCCAGATGGTTTTCCTTTCCTCTCCTCAACTACTAAGTCTCCTGCTTTCTTGCAGGGTTCAAGAAGGTCTGAACCTGTGTACCCGTCAGCTATGTAGTCAAAGTTTTTATTTTAAGTAGTTAACTTTTAAAATTTTTATTTTAATAATATATATTTATCAAATTAAATATTAAAAATGTGAAATTTTATTCTTGTTGATACAATATTAGAAAGATGGAAATAAGAATATGCTGAATTTTGACATTTAAAATCCCAATGTTGCAATAATGTGCAATACTGACCCTAATAGAAACAGATTGGAAAACTCACACTTAAAGAACACCACATTAGATTTTGGGCATAACCTATCTCTTAATCAAGTGTTGGTAATTGTAAGAGTCTATTTTTGCTTGGGACCCATTGACTAAATAAAAAACCAAAAGAATAAATAAAAATTTAATAATATCCAGTCCATTACAACATCAGTTCATTAAAACAAACCAAAACTAATAAAATATTGTCCAATAAACCTTAGCCCACTAAGCCCAAAACAAAATAGAAAATTAGAAACCCTAGAGATTTCCAGAACGTTCTAGAGCAGTAGCACCCCCACATGCACACCGCGTGCGTTCAGCCATGTCACCCCCACGAGAGGCTTCCTCCTCCACGGTGGTTCACCTGTAAAACAGAAATACAACATAAATAGGACAACAAAAGGAATATTGCATATATTTTTTATTTCAAATATTTGGGCTATAAAAACAAAAAAATGAAAGCCTTGTGTACTCTCTAGATTTTTTATGCACCCAACATCAATACAAAAAAAAAAAAAAAAAATCAGCTAAAAAGGTTTTCATTTTATCTTTGTTATTTTTCTTTTTCTTTTTTTTTTTTCGAATTTGTTCTTCTATTTTTTTAAAGGTTTCTTTTTTTTTATATATATATAAAAGTTCTAAAATATAGTATATATATATACATATATATATATATATATATATATAAACTCACCTTCTTGAATTCCGACCGCTGCACAGTGGAGTTGATGACATCTGACATCTGACGGCAATGACAATGACGGTAGCGAGTGGGCTAAAAAAACCTAGTAGAGAAAAGCCCTCCCTTTTTATTTTTTTTAAAACGCAGCAGAAATGAAATTTTTAACAAAAATTTTCCCTTTTATAAGCCCTTGGAATGACGTCGTTTAGGGCCTGTTTAAGTGGCCTCAAAACGGCGTCGTTTAGCCCAGATCCGCGCGCAACCGACCCGACCCGTTAGGATCCACTTTTTTTTTTAGCGGAAGGGCTATTTGTACTTTTAGCCCTTCCGCTTTTTAAATCTATTTCAATTAACTTTTTTTTACTTTTAATTTGACCCGATAGTTTTGCATCTGTTTCATTTTGGTCCCTATTAAAACGGGGCTTTTCGGAGGACAGGAATAATTTCCCTTTTGGTCCCTCCCTTTTTACGCGCGTTACATTTGAGCCCTAATTCTTTTCTTTTTTTAATTTGGTCCTTTAATTTTATTTCTCTTTTAATTTAGCCCTTTTAATGTTTTTTATTTATAATTTGGATTCTTAATTTTACTTTAAGTGCAATTTAATACAATATTCATTTAATATCAGTTTTTTTTTTATATATCGTTTTCATCAATTTATTTGTTTGTTTACATGTACATATACTTCTTTTAATTTTTTTATGTGTATATTTTTATTTCTTTGTTTGTTCATATTTTTTTATTTATTTTGTGTATTTTACTTTATTTCATTACTATTATTAATATTATTATTACTTAATATTTCTATTAGTATTAGTAATTACTATTATTATTATTACTATTATTATTATTTCTTTATTTTATTACTATTATCATTATTATTATTATTTTTTAAACATTATTTACTCATTTTTTATATAATTAGTTTGTTTTATTTTTATTTATTTGTTTATTTTTATTTTTATTATTTATCTTATTTTATTTTTATTCTTATTTTTTATTTTGGTTTGTTTTATTTTAACTTTTACACTTATTATTGCCATTTCATTATCTATTTATTTACTTATTTGTATTTTGTTGTACATACTTTCAAATTTATACTATTCATTATTATTAACTTTATTATTATTGTTATTTATATTTATTATTGTCATCATCATTATTTTGTTACACATATTAGCACTGAAATTCATTTTACATTTTACTATAAAATTATATTACATTTTATCCGATGCATTAAAATTTTTGTTTTGAAATAAGCAAATACTCTGCGTTCTAAGATTCAAAAGAAATCGTACTCTAACTTACTGGGTTTCGATTTTTCTCATCGAGTGTAAAGAACCAATTATTTTTAAACCAAAGCATTTAGGTTAAATAAAAGCTTATTTTTAGGAATTCAAAAGTGTTGTGTCCTAACTCACTAGATGTGACATTTTGTTATCTCGAGGTAAGGATTTCTAAAAACAAAGGCAAATATTTTGTATTTGAAATTTTGAGAAATTGTGCCCTAACTTACTGGGTTTCGATTTTTCATTTGACCCAAACAACCGAATATTCTTCTTAAATTTAAATGCACGATTTTTAAGAGTCAAAAGACAAGCTTAGTTTCGAGGATTCAAAATGTCATATCCTAACTCACTGGGCATGACATTTTACTTCGTCAAAATGAGCGGGTCTCAGCATCTGATTCAATTCATTTAAGTTTTTCTTTAAATAAAGAGGATCGTGTTTTAAAATCTTTTTAAATTTTAGACATTAAGATGTTAATCAATCAATTTGGTATCAATTTTGGGCGTTACGATGGTGCTAATCTTTCCTCGTGCATAACCGACTCTGAACCCGTTTTCTCGAAATTTTGTAGGCCAAAATTATCGTTTTAACAAATCAAAATGTTTTAATGATCAATCTCAAGGTGACCCGATCACACCTAAAAAAAAAAGGTGGCGACTCCATCTTCATTTTTAAAGTCGACCCTATTTTTCAACCAAAAAATGGTTTCGACAGCTTGGCGACTCCACTAGGGAATAATAAGAGAGTCAAGCCATAAAATTGATTATTTTCTGTCTTATTGTTGGAAATTGAAAATCTGATTTGAAAAATTATGATCATTTATTGCATTTGTCTATGTTATTTCATATGATTATTGTGGTTTGATTCTCGTAGAATGTTTTCGCATCATATTGCATAAGGACCGTTTGGTCTTACCTTTTTAAGTGAGAGTGAGAAGCTACTCCTTCGTGAGGTTTTCACCTCCGTGTAGGATAGTGGATCACTTTCGGGATACATCCGTACCTATGTCTTCGTGAGATTTTTATCTCCGTGCAGCCATAGAGAAATGTATTCCCCTGAATTGAACTCAGTCTGTATGAGCCTATAATGGGTGAGGATCGAGGAATCTACTGATTTAGGTACCTCAACTTTAAAACTAAACCGCATGTAGATGACCTGGGGAGCCCACCCTAGATAGTACTGCGATAAACCCTAATGGTCACCCAAATAAATGCTCTATTTGTTTCTTTCTTGCTTGCTTTTACTTTGTACTAACGTGTTTCATTTTGTTTTGGTTATGATTGCGTTACATGTCATTTCATATTTGAAATAGTGTCAATTCACGTTCGATTACTAAATTAGAGAGCTTGTCATGGAAAATGAATTTCTTGATAAAGTGAAAGATAATGCGGCTGTCCGTATATTTGTAATTCATTTTATGTAAAGAATTTTGTTCTCTAGTAAAGTTTTCTAAATGAAATTGAATCAGAATCGACGTCCTTTTGCATTCATTTCATGCAATACATTACATCATGTGCATTAGATTTCATGGGAAGACCCTAATTGGTTGAAATCATTTCAAAATTAATCTGAAACCAACAAAAACCTACCAACCAAACATCCTTACGGTACTCGAGTAAAGACAAAGATATGGATCAAAGATTGGAAAGACTTGAACAACTCAAAAAGAGATGCAATACAAACTACAATTGCAAATGCAAGAGCAACTGGCTAAAATTCAGCAAGACATGATGAACCGAATGATGGAATCCCAAAGGAATATGATGACTCAGTTGACCCAACTACTGGCTGGAGGAATAAATAAAGGAAAGACCCCCATAGTTAATACAGAAGAAGATAATGAGGAACCTTGATGAACTTCCAAGCTGGATCAGGTTCTAACCCAGGATAACCCAACTAATGCTGCTATCCCTAACCTTGATGAGGTGGCAAAAAAAGTTAGAGGACCAATGTAAATGGTTAGAGGAAAAATTCAGAGCCATGGAATACGCTAATAGTCAGCATAAAATTGATGCTAAGGATCTAAGTTTGGTCCCAGATTTAGTACTTCCCCACAAGTTCAAGACGCTAGAATTCAAAAGTACAATGGGACCAGCTGCCTCGAAGCTCTCATAACCATGTTTTGCAGACGGATGACCGGGTATGTTAACAACGACCAACTATTGATACATTGCTTTCAAGGCAGTCTGGTGGGAGCAGCATCCAAATGGTACAACCAATTGAGCCATATTAGGATTGGCTCCTAGAGGGACTTGGCACAAGCGTTCATGAAGTAGTACAGTCATGTGATGGACATGACCCCTAATAGAATTACTTTACAAAACATGGAGAAGAAACCAAGTGAGAGTTTTAGGCAATACGCACAAAGATGGAGGGTAATTGCCATACAAGTTCAGTCGTCGCTCCTAGAGAAAGAAACTACGATACTTTTTATCAACACCTTAAAGGCCATGTTCATCACTCACATGATAGGAAGTGCTACGAAAAGTTTTCAGACATAATGATGACCGACGAAATGATCGAGATGCGATAAGGAGTGGAAAGATAGATGCATGAGAGAGTAAAAAGGTCAACCTCGAGGAAAAAGGAAAATGAGGTGAACAACACGAGTTACTCAAGATTGATTACTGTAAATCAGCCAATAATGATGGCTACTGGTCAACAAGGTTCATCAAGGCAGGAGTCCGGCACAAAGTAAAACACTGAGAAGCTCCAATTACTCCAATTTCAATGACATATCGAGAGTTGTATCAAAGTTTGTTATACGACGCACACGTGGTATCCCCTTTTTACCTAAAACCATTATAGCCTCCATACCCCAAATGGTACGATGCAAACGCTCAATGTGACTACCATGTAGGAATTTTGGGGTATTCAATAGAAAATTGTACTGCATTTAAGAAAGTCATTGAAAGACTTATTAAAATGGGCATTGTGAAATTTGATAATGCACCTAGTGCCAAAATCTTTACCCTATCACACTGATAATGGGGTAAATGCGATAGACGGAAAGGTGGGAGAAAAATCAAGACCGATATTACAGAAGTAAAAACTCCTTTGAGATGGGTCTGAAAGGAGATGGTAAAAAGGGGGTTGAGCATCTCAGATCCTGAAATGAATTGTGAAAACTTGTGGAACTACTGTGAGTTCCATCATGAAGAGGAGCACAAGATCCAAGAATGTGCAGAATTCAGAGTCTTGGTGCAAGGTCTGATGGACAATAAAGAGATAGAATTCTGTGAAAGAGTTAGTGTTGAAGAAATATTGGAAAATGTTCACATCAATGACATACATGAAGAAATCACTGAAGAGGAAACCTTGTCAAATATCCGCCCTTACGAACCTGGGAGTGTTATGAATAATTGGACTGTAGAAGAAATTCTTGTAGTTTTTAGAGCTTACACAGAGTAATGTTCAAAACACACTTGTTGCTTTAAGCCTAGAAGCAATAAGAATTCTTTTGTGAAATAGGCTTATGTCTAAACATCATTATGAAATACATATTTTATATCATTTTGAGTAAATATCCTTTCATTCTTTTAGATTCTTTCATTCTTTCTATACAAATAATTATGTTAGATTCTTTCATTCCTTGGATCTTTTTCCAAATCATTCTTTCATCATATTCATAATCATACCATACAAATAATAATTCTTAAATTTATTCATTCTTTGTACCTACAGTAGGTTCTCAGATATCAACGACATGATTAACGCTGCTACGGAATTAGAACCCCCTTTTGAGCAAGATATGTGTTTAGAGGGCTCCTAGGACTTTGAAGATGATATAGACTATGGCTTACCTCCGGACTTGTTAAGAATGGTAAAACAAGAATTCTGCCTCACGAAGAGACAGTAAAGATTGTGACCTTGGAAGAAGGAAAGGTAGTGTAAATTGAAACGTGCATAACCGAAGAAATGAAGCGATACCTCGTAGAGTTACTTCAAGAATTCAAAGATATCTTCGCGTGATCATACCAAGATATGACCGGGTTAAGCACTAACATTGTTGCACTGCCTCCCCATAAAAGAGGATTGTAAATCGGTTCAGTAGAAGCTCCGGAGAATGAGGCCTGACATTGTGCTAAAGATAAAAGAAGAAGTTAAAAAGCAGTTTGATGCTAGATTCTTGCAGGAAGTTAAATACTCTGAATGGGTAGCCAACATTATGTCTGTCCCTAAGAAAGATGGAAAGGTACGAATGTGTTTGGATTATAGAGACTTAAATAAGGCCAGCCCAAAAGATAATTTTCCCTTGCCTCACATTGATACTCTAGTAAACAATACATCAGGCTATTCGTTGTTTTCCTTCATAGATGGCTTCTCGTGATACAATCAGATAAAAATGAATCCTGAAGACATGGAAAAGACTACCTTCATAACCTTGTGGGGTATATTTTGTTATAAGGTGATGCCATTTGGGTTGAAAAATGCGAGAACAACATATCAAAGGGCTATGGCCATGATATGGTGCACAAAGAAATTGAAGTATATGTCGATGATATGATCGCAAAGTCCATAACAGAAATGGAACATATCCAAGTTTTGAGGAAGTTATTCTTGAGGCTGAAGAAATTTTAGTTAAAACTCAATCCAACAAAATGTACTTTTGGTGCTAGATCGGGAAAATTGTTGGGCTTTGTAGTCAGTGAGAAGGGAATCGAGATTGACTTAGACAAGGTCTGGGCTATACAAGAATTGCCTCCGCCACTCACTCAAAAAGAAGTCCGAGGTTTCCTGGGAAGGTTATATTACATTGCTCGGTTTATTTCACAATTAACTGAGAAATGTGATCCCATATTTCGTCTTCTTAAGAAACAAAATCCAGGTGTGCGGGATGATGAATGCCAGAAAGCTTTTGATAAGTTTAAACAGTACTTGTCAAGTCCTTCAGTACTGTCACCTCCATGTTCAGATAGGCCATTAATACTATATTTGAAAGTGTTTAATAACTCTATGGGATGTGTACTGGGTCAACACGATGATTCAGGAAGAAGAGAAAAGCGATATACTACCTCAGTAAGAAATTCACTAAGTGTGAAATGAGATATTCACCAATTGAGAAATTGTATTGTGCCTTGATTTGGACAACTCGAAGGTTGAGGCAATACATGCTGTACCACAGGACATGGCTAATCTCGAAGTTGGACCCTCTAAAATATATGATGGAGTCAACTACTTTGAATGGAAGGATGGCTAGATGGCAAATTCTGTTGATAAACCGCAAAAGTAACATATTTTAGGCCCACATTTAGCATACTTTTGGATGATTTAAGCCTTAAATTGTGTAAATTGGTGCTCTTAATTCTTTAATTTCATGTTTTATACTCAGAAGAGTACCAGAGGATGAAAAGAATGAGAAATGGGCCTAAAACGGACCAAATTGGGTCAAAATAAAAATCGACACGGCTTGGGCCCAAGACCACACGACGTGCCTTTCTAATTTACTCTAACACGGCCTGGACCCCGAAACACACGGTCGTGTCTCTTCAGCAGGATTGACCATGGCCTGAAATCGATTCACACGGGCGTGTGTCATGGGCGTGTCCCTGTCGTGACAAAGAGAAGTTTTACTCTGATTAGGATACTTAGGGGTAAAGAAACACATTCCGAAGCCTATATAAATACCCTAAGTATAACCTAAAAGGGGGGAACCCAAGGCTTTAGTCAGGGGGCATCCAACTAGGTCAAAGAGGGCAGATTTGTGGAGATTTACTAGAAGATAGCCAGTTGATTCATCTCAAGAAGCGAGAATTATACTCAAGACGGAGGATCTCTCTTTCAATTCCTTCAGGGGGTTTTAAGGATTTCTTATGTTTTGTTTTATTTTTTTCTTTTGAGATGTTTTATTTTACAATTATGAACTAAACCCTCAGATACCTGAGGGAGATGAAACCTAAGATGAATCTTGTTATCTTTTGCTGAACTATATGATAAATATTTGACTTGTTCTTAATTATGTGTTCTTAATTCTTGTGTTGATATTTTCGGGATATTAATTCAAGTTCAATGTGCTTAGGTGGAGGAGCAAAAGTCCCTGTCTAAGAGTAGATCTAGCATAATTAAGCGGAGTTGATCGCACGCCTAGAGATAGGGTGACAAAATTTTGCCGGATTAGGGTGAAACCTAATATGGGAGTCCATAGATCGAGTTAATGCAATTCTAGGGTTTTAATTAGAAAGAGATTTCAATTAATCAACCTAGGGTTAGACTTTAGTCGCCTTGAATAGAGGGATTAATATACGTTAGGGAGTCTTAAGGATCAAGTCAAGTGAATAAATCGTCTGGTTCAGAGTTAGATAACAATTGAAGTCTAGGTGGATTCTTCCTTGGATGTCGTTTTGATCAATTGGTTTTTCCTCAAGTTATTTTCCCAATTTCATTATTCTTTGTCTTAGAGTCTTTTAGTTTAGTTGTTAGTTAATTTTAGATTAGATAAACAAATTCCTTTAAATTTTAGGCTAGATAATAAAAAGAGAGTTAGTATTAGTACTTTTGGTTCCTTTGGGATTTGACATTCTGGACTTGTCTAAACTATACTACTGTTCGATAGGTGCACTTGCCTCCATCGTTGTCTTAGTTAGTTTCCAGGTTCGATCATTCTTTATATAAATTTTAAGACTCGACAAAACAACGATCAAGTTTTTGGCACCGTTACCGAGGAATTGAAATATAAAGAAAGCTTAATTTTTATTAGTTTAGCCATTTTTCCGTAATTTACTTTTATTTTTAGTTCAATTTTAACTTTGCTAATTTTCTTTTATTCTCTTCCTGATAGATACCTCTAGTTTATGACTAGAAGGAACTCGACAGGACCCCTACTTTACGACAGTGATATTGAAGATACAGTTTGCAGAAATCGAAGAGAGATAAGGCAAACCCTAAATTACATAAAAGAAGAGTAATAAGGCGAAACCAATCTTACTGAAGGGATGGCTGAGAATAATCCGCTACCTATAGAGGCAGCAGAACATCATGCTCCTCGTACTATGTATGATTATGCTAAACCTAGTTTAACAGGAGCCGAATCAAGTATTGTTAGACCTACTATTGCTGCAAATAATTTTGAACTGAAACCTAACACTATACAGATGATACAATAGTTTGTTCAGTTTGATGGTTTGCAGGATGAGGATCCTAGCACACATTTAGCAAATTTTCTAGAATTCTGTGATACTTTCAAAATAAATGACGTTTCTGATGATGCCATCCGTCTTCGGTTATTTCTCTTTCTTTGAGAAATAAAGCCAAACAGTGGTTGCATTCTCTTCCACGAGGATCTATCAATACATGGGATCAAATAACCAAAAAATTTTATTAAAATATTTTTCGCCGGCCAAAACGGCCAAGTTAAGGAATGATATCTCTTCTTTTATACAGATGGATTTAGAGACACTTTACGAAGCATGGGAGAAATACAAGGATTTGTTGAGAAGGTGTCTAGACCATGGACTACTCTTGTGGCTACAGGGCCAAGTTAAGGGTTATTTTTAGATAAAAATTATTTCTAGACGAAGCAGACTTTCTACAACGGTGTGAACCCCTCAACAAGGAAACTAATCGATTCAGCCGCCGACGGAACTTTGAATAATAAAACTCCTGAAGAGGCCTACGAGTTTATAGAAGAGATGTCACTAAATAACTATCAGTGGCAAGTTACAAGGACAAGGCCAGCCAAAGCAGCCGAAGTTTTCAACCTCGACGCAGTAACCACGCTATTAAATCAAGTAGAGTTACTATATAAAAAATTTGATGGTTTATATGGTTCTTCGCAGGCACATCCAGTTATGCAGTGCGACGCAAGTGAAGGAGTGGCGAATTCTGAGTACCCACCCTACGGACAGGGCATGGAGAGCGAACAGATGAACTATATGGGTAATAGTTTTTTATCTAAAAATAACCCTTATAATAATACTTATAATCCAGGTTGGAAGAACCACCCCAATTTATCATGGGGCGGTCAAGAAATCAAAGGCAACAATCATCCCAAAACTTCCAACAACAGCCTTACCCACAGGAAAAGAAGCCGAACCTTGAAGAGATACTGACAAACTTTATAGCAGCCTAAAAAATATGTTCCCAAAATACAGAAACACGTTTCTAAAAGATAGAAGTAAAACTTAAGGTATTGACACAGTAGTTCAAGGATCAAATCGGGTAACTTGCTAAGCAGATTTCTGAGAGACCACAGGGAAGACTATCGAGCAACACCGAGACTAACCCAATGGAGCAAGTTTAAGCCATAACAGCTCAAGATAGTGAAGGGTTAGACGTGCCTAATTCAAAATAAAATAATGCGGTAGAAGAAGGTAAGGTTGAGGTAAAACCAAAACCGGTAATCAAAGAGTACAAATCGCGCATACCATATCTCGAAGCAATAACGAAAGATGACACAGAGGAACAGTTCGGTAAGTTTCTTAAACTTTTAAAGAAATTACATATTAACTTACCGTTTCTTGAAGCTCTTTCGCAGATGCCAGATTCGAGAAAATTTTTAAAGAAGCTATTTACAAATAAGCGGAAGATAGTCGAGGAATCACATGTGGAACTGAATGCAGTATGCTCAGCAATGTTGCAAAATAAACTACCACGAAAATTAAAAGATCCAGGGAGTTTTACAATTCCATGCTTAATTGGCAGTTTATCTATTGATAATGCGTTAGTTGATTTAGGGGCAAGCATAAATGTCATGCCTTATAAATTGTTTAAACAACTAGGTCTAGGGAAGCCCAAACAAACTAGGATGAGCATTCAATTAGCTGATAAAACTATTAGAGCTCCTAGGGGTCTAATTGAATATGTACTTGTGAAGATTGATAAATTCGTATTCCCGGTAGACTTTGTCGTTTTAGACATGGATGAGGACAACACGATACCCCTAATTTTAGGAAGACCATTCTTTGCAACTGCCAGGACTAAAATCGATGTCGGCGCAGGTGAACTCATACTCTGTGTAGGTGAGAGACAGTTACTCTTCAAGCCCTCGATTCAGCTAGAACATCGAATAACCAAGGTGAGAAAGTAAATTCTATTGATAACTATTCGGTTAACCCTTCTTTTCAGGAAGCACCACAAAAGAACACAACTGAGTCCGATCCTAAACCCTGTGCCAACAAGGAAATAACTTACAAGGAACAAGGGATTCAGATCGATGAACTAGAAGAGGAGAAGACGCATCTTAAAGAAGAACTAAGGATACACAAAGCAGAACCGAAGCCACTTCATGAGGCAGACAAGTTCAAAATCGGAGATCAGGTACTAGTAGACAAAGCAGACCCACGAATATCTCCACCTGATCCTAACACAAGCAAAGAAATCCCTTTAAGATAATCAATGTCTTCCCATATGGAACAGTCAAGGTAAGTAATCCCATGTTTGGCACTTTAAAAATAAACACCACTCGTCTTAAACTCTATCACGATCATGAAATTGCTAACACGAGGAAGGATTTTCAACTCCTCAAACCGCCTTGAATATGCAAATGAGAGGAAAGTTGAGCTTAAGACTTTAAACGAGCGCTTCTCGAGAGGTAATCCGAGCTCTAACCCTATTTATTGTTATAATTTTTTTCTTTTCTTTTCTTCTTCTTTGATAGATTTTCATGCCACACGGCCTTGCATACGGTCGTGTGGATGCATCGAATCTCTGTACTGACATAACAGAGATGATACGAGTCAGAACGAATCAATTTTAAAGTCACGAACCCAACCACCACGCCACGGCTGTGTGATGCGACCATGGCCGACATTGTGAGTTCATACATGGGCGTGCGAGGCAACCGTGGTCGACACTAACTTACCAAGCACGGATGTGAAAATTTGAACACAGGCGTGGGAGAAATGATATGACCCATAACACGGGCATGAAAGGCGGCCGTGTGACTCAACCCGCCCACGATACTTGGACGTAGGGAGGCATCAGAGTTAAAATCCTATTTAAACCCCCTCCCCTCCTTCTTCTCACATATTTCACACCCTTCTTCTTCCCTTACACCCCTCTACACTCTCCATTCTCAATTCTTATAACTATAGTTCTAATAACTCCTATGTCAAAGAAGCGGAAGGATCCCATCACAGTCTTCCTCAGGGAGACCGATCTACATAAGTTCATACCGGTCACTTCATCCACTCGACAAGCCAAGGGTTTTTGAGACCATTTAACTTTTGTTTTACTTTTCTCTTCTCTTTTGTTTTCCTTCTCTTTGACTCTCTTATGCTTAATTTAGTTGATTTTATTTTAGTTTCTTAGTGTTAGGTTCTTTAGGCTGCTAGGGAATCACACCGGAACCACGACCACTGGCTCAACACAGCCTTAGGAATCACACCCACCTCACGAACCATCTAACAATGAGAACTCCTCAGCCCATTCATCTTTTATATTACTTTTATTTTACTTTCTATTTTCTTTCCCTTTAGTTTTCTTGTCCTTAAATACATAATTAGTTTATTTTAAATATGTCTTAATAATTCTTGGCTAATTCTTCATGAGCTCCCCAATTTCTTCATCTAGCGCAGAGCTCGTTAGTATTCACCACGGCACCATCGTCTCCTCCTCCAATTCGACACGGGAATAAGGAACTCCATCAAAAAATTCAAAAGTGTCACTTCTCCCCTTCTCTCTTAATATGTTTATTATCTATCTTTGTACATTGAGGACAATGTACATTTTAAGTGTGGGGGGATAAAAGTGTCTAACTTTTTTCATTGTTCTCAAAAATCCTAAATTTTATCTTGTCTTAAGTAATTTTCTCGTATTACTAATTAGGATGAAATTTCTGTTGATTTATGATTTTTATTGACATGTTTTAGATTAAGTTATAGATAATTGAGCATTGATGATTTAAACTTTAAGATACTAGAGAATCAAGCATGATAAGTCTATTTTTCAAGAATAAAAAATTTTATAGGCTATTAAACTGAATCTGAATATTACCTTGAAGTTTGAAATTTATGAAATTGACATCAAAATACCCATAATTTTTTGTGAGATTTTGAGCCTTATAGAACATATATTTTTTTTCGTGCTCACTTTATTGATTATGAGTGTGTCAACATTGAATTGTTAGTCTAGAACTTGCCTCAATTATACATGTCGAGACCACATTATTGATTTGATATACTGATATGATAAAGGCACCAAAGGTTTAACCTACTTACTCCACTAAAAGCCTACCTTCACAATTAAGCCCTAGTGAACCCTTTGATCCTAACAACCCTTTTTATTGATTCAACCACTAATATTAACCCAAAACCCCGCTCGTATTTATTATCGCCATTCCTTTGACTACCCTTCTATCGAGAATTGATTTGATCAGTTGCCTAATTATTTTATTTCAGTTGATAAAGTTCTTTCTTATATTATGTATTTATTTGACTTGTTCTTAAAAAAAGGAAGTATATTCATTATTAGTTTTATGTTCTAAGAGCTTGTACAGTTAAATTTCAACATCATGAAGAAAAAGCTCGTATTATTAGTATTTTCATGTGATGTAATTATTTAGGTTATTAGTTCATTTTTTCTAGTTAGGTAATTTGACAGGACAATCTCGATTCTAACCTTATGACTTAGCCTTTAACCACACTTTTAACTCCATTACAACCACTTAAAGACCTTTTAATTTGTTACAACCAAGCCTATGGGATTAACTTTTCATGCTCGACTTTTGAGCACTTAAAGACCTTTTGATTTGTGTATCATCTCATATTACAGATGGTGGACATTTGATTTCGGAGTCTTTGAGTTAAATTATCAAGCCTATGGGATTAACTTTTCATGCTCGACTTAAAGTAACATATTTTAGGCCCACATTTAGCATACTTTTGGATGATTTAAGCCTTTAATTGTGTAAATTGGTGCTCTTAATCCTTTGATTTCATGTTTTATACTCAGGAGAGCACCGGAGGATGAAAAGAACGAGAAACGGGCCTAAAATGGACCAAATTGGGTCAAAATAGAAATCGACACGGCCTGGGCCCAGACCACACTATCGTGCCTCCCTAATTTACTCTAACATGGCCTGGACCCCGAACACATGGCTGTGCCTCTTCAGCAGGATTGACCACGGCCTCGAATTAATTCACACGGGCGTGTGCCATAGGTGTGTCCCTATCGTGACAAAGAGAAGTTTTACTCGGATTAGGATACTTAGGGGTAAAGAAACACATTCCAAAGCCTATTTAAACACCCTAGTATAAGCTAAAAGGGAGGAACCCAAGGCTTTAGTCGGGGCGTCCAGCTAGGCCAAAGAGGGCAGCTTTGTGGAGATTTACTAGAAGATAGCCAGTTGATTCATCTCAAGAAGCCAGAATTATACTCAAGACGGATGATCTCTCCTTCAATTCCTTCAAGGGGTTTTAGGGATTTCTTATGTTTTGTTTTATTTTTTCTTTTGAGATGTTTTCTTTTAAAATTATGGACTAAACCCTCAGATACCTGAGGGAGATGAAACCTAAGACGAATCTTGTTATCATTTGTTGAACTATATGATAAATATTTGACTTGTTCTTAATTATGTGTTCTTAATTCTTGTGTTGATATTTCTAGGATATTAATTCTAGTTCGATGTGCTTAGATGGAGGAGCAAAAGTCCCTGCCTAATAGTAGATCTAGCATAATTAAGCGGAGTTGATCGCGCGCCTAGAGATAGGGTGACGAGATTTTGCTGGATTAGGGTGAAACCTAATATGGGAGTCCATAGATCGAGTTAATGCAATTCTAGGGGTTTTAATTAGAAAGAGATTTCAATTAATCAACCTAGGGTTAGACATTAGTCGCCTTGAATAGAGGGATTAATATACGTTAGGGAATTTTACAGATCAAGTCAAGTGAATAAATCGTCTGGTTCAGAGTTAGATAACAAGTGAAGTCTAGGTGGATTCTTCCTTGGGTGTCGTTTTAATCAATTGGTTTTTCTTCATGTTATTTTCTCAATTTCATTCTTCTTTGTCATAGAGTCTTTTAGTTTAGTTGTTAGTTAATTTTAGATTAGATAAAAGAATTCCCTTAAATTTAGGCTAGATAATAAAAAGAGAGTTAGTATTAGTACTTTTGGTTCCATTGGAATTCAACATTTCGGTCTTGCCTAAACTATACTACTATCCAATAGGTGCGCTTGCCTCCATCGTTATCTTAGTTAGTTTCCAGGTTTGATCATTCTTTATATAAATTTTAAGACTCGACAAAACAAAGATCATCTTTTATCTGAATTTGACATAGTTTATGTGAGCCAAAAGGCTGTGAAAGGAAGCGTAGTAGCAGATTTTCTGGCCAGCAGAGCTCTAGAAGAGTATGAGCCTCTGAACTTTGACTTTCCCAATGAAGAACTAATGTATGTGGAAGCTACTAAAGAAAACACTACGAAAGATCACCTTTGGAAATTAAACTTCGACGGAGCATCAAATGTTGTAGGTAATGGAATTGGTGCATTCTTGGTATCCCCAAATGAAAATCATTATCCATTCACATGCAAAATTGGACTTAAATTGTACAAATAATATGGCAAAATATGAGGCATTATCATGGGACTTCGTGCCACCATAGAACGTAAAATTAGAGCGTTGGAAGTATATGGAAATTATGTACTGGTGATTTACCAACTGAAAGGTGAATAGGAGACAAGAGACTCCAAATTGATCAATTATCGAATGATAATTTTGGGGTTAATTGAAGAGTTTGATGACATTATTTTCAATTATCTCTCGCGAGATGAAAACCAAATGGCAGATGCTTTGGCTACCTTGGCTTTCATGACCAAAATGAGCAAAAAAATGATGTAAAACCCATTCAAATGAGTATTTACGAGGCCCTAACTCATTATTACAACGTGGAGGAAGAAGAAAGAGATGACCACCCTTGGTACCACGATATATTATGATACGTGAGAAACCATGAATACCCTGATCAAGCAATCGAGAATGATAAAAGGACGTTGAGAAGACTAGCCTGTGACTATGTCTTAGGCGGGGAGATCCTATACAAAAGAAGAAAGGATCAGATACTACTAAGATGTGCGGACGCTGTTGAAGCTAAGAAAATTCTAGAAGAAGTCCACGAGGGTGTTTGTGGAACACATACCAATGGTATCACAATGGCTAGACAAATTATGAGATTTGGCTACTATTGGTTTACCATGGAAGGAGACTGCATCAATTATGCTAAGAAATGTCACAAATGCCAAGCTTATGGAGACAAAATTCATGTACCTCATTCGCCTTTGCATGTTATGACTTCCCCATGGCCTTTCTCTATGTGGGGCATGGATGTCATCGGGCCAATCTCGCCAAAAGCTTCAAATGGGCATCAATTCATCTTTGTAGTCATCGATTATTTCACCAAGTTGGTAGAGGCTACTTCATATGCCAGTGTTACCAAGTCGGCAGTTAGCAGATTCCTAAAAACGAAAATTATATGTCGATATGGAATGCCTGAGAGGATCATATTTGACAATGCATTAAACTTGAACAACAGCACGATCGCGGAGGTCTGTAGTCAATTCAAAATCAGACACCACAATTCATCACCGTATCGTCCAAAAATGAATGGTGCAGTGGAAGCAGCCAATAAAACATCAAGAAGATCGTGGGGAAAATGGCAGAAACTTATAAAGATTGGCACGAGAAGTTTCCATTTGCTTTCTATGCTTATCGAACGTCTATCAGAACTTTCACCAGGGCAACACCGTGCTCATTGGTTTATGGAATGGAGGCGGTTTTACCCATTGAGGTAGACATACCTTTCCTTCAAGTTTTGTCAGAGCTAAAGTTAGATGAAGCAGAATGGATCCAGTCTCGATATGATCAGTTGAACTTGATTGAGGAAAAGAGGCTAAGAGTTATTCGTCATGGTCAAATGTACCAAAAATAAATTATGCGAGCTTATGACAAAAAGGTTCGCCCAAGAGAATTTCACGAGGGGGACCTGGTATTGAAAAAGATCCTCCCTATACAAAAAGATTTCAGAGGGAAATGGATGCTAAATTGGGAAGGATGTTATGTGGTAAAAAAGACTTTCTCCGGAGGAGTACTGGTTTTGACCGAAATGGATGGAAAAAATTTGCCCAACCCTATAAATTCGGATCCAGTCAAGAAGTACTATACTTAAAGAGGAAAAGAGGCCAAAGTGAAAACCGTAAAGGGTGCTTTGAGATTTTCTTAAAAAAAACGGAGAGGCCAAGGTGAAAATCCGTAAAGGGTGCCTTGAGACCAAAGGGGTTTTGAGTCGAAAACTCGAAAAGGGCGACTCAAATTATGATCAAAGATGGGGCATGCGGTGATCTTGCTATACCTGAATTAAGAAGAAGAAGAGATGTTACGTCTTGGGGCATCAACAGAGTACTCTCGATCTCCTAAACACATATTGAGCTTAAAAGGGTCTTCATAAAGTTCGTACAGAGAAGCTCGAGCTGCGATATCTGGGGCACCTATTTTTCCCCTCACTATTTTGTATTCCAGAAATGTTTACTTTAATTAACCCATTCTTTTCAAATTTTTCTCAATTTCAGTTTTGTCCATCATTATGATCATTTTCAAGCATTTTGTATTGAAGTAATGATTAATGGACTAATGATACTTTCACAAAAGGAGTTTTGCATATTATCCTGGAAATTTTTAAATAGTACGGAATCTGAAATAAGACTATTATTTAGAACTTACCAAGCCTAAGGGTTGGAAATATTTGAGAAGGAAACTTTAAACAGTGACTATTTCTTTGGACTTTTTGTCAAAAATATCGGTCGAACAAGAAGACAGGATATTATGTCAGTAATACAACCTTGAAGAACAACGAGCAATGATAACCAGACATTAAAAAAGAGATCATTCTCATGACATTCTGTATTCATGTAAATATCATCCATAACGCATTTAGTTAGGAGCTTTCGATTCATTTTGATCATTGCATTCTAATCATTTTGTATAAGCATAGGTCCATAAATCAATTCTACATGTCATGTTCCCTAGAGGACGGTATAACAAGATCAGTGAATCCACAAATCCCATACCCCTGAAGTTGTAGTGGGATAGATTGAAGTCAAGATAGCGAATCTTATTCCCCTGAAGTTGCAGTGGAGCAGATTAAAGCTACGAATCCATAAGTCCTATACCTCTGAAGCTGCAGTAGGTTGGATCAAATTCACCATGGTGAATCTCATTTCCCTAAAGTTGCAGTGGAGCAGATTGAAGCCATTACCCTTATCTCTCTGAAGTTGCAATGGAGCAAACTAAAGACAGTGAATTTACTTCCCTGGCGTTGCAGTGGAACAGATTAAAGCTATAGATTACGTCGATTTTATCTTCCTGAAGTTGCAGTGGAGTAAATTGAATTCACTAGCCTTATCTCCCTGAAGTTGTAGCGGAGTAGACTGAAGAAAGCGAATCTTATTTCCTGGGCATTGCAGTGAAACAAATTAAACCTACAGATTACGGCAGATCTTATCTTCCTAAAGTTACAGTGAAGCAGATTGAAGCCATAAGTCTTATTTCCCTGAAGTTGCAGTGGAAAAGATTTAAGTTACAAATCTTATACCTCTGAAGTTGCAGTAGGTCGAATCAAATTTTGTACCAAAGCTAAACCTTATCTCCTTGAAGTTGCAGTGGAGTAGACTGAAGACAGCAAATCTTATCTCCCTGAAGTTGTGGCAGAGCAGATTGAAACCATAAGTCTAATTTCCTTGAATTAGATTGAAGCGCTAGTTCTTATGCTTTTGAAGATGCAGTGGGATGGAATGAAACTACTCGAAGAAGAAAAGCACCGAAAGAAGTCAAAGATTCGAAGACCAGCAAAAATGGTCCTTTTTGAAGTCTTTGCTCCATTCTCATTACACGACAATGAGCAAAGAGGGGCGGTTGTAAGAGCCCATTTTTGCCCGGGGCCCATTAACCAAATAAAAAACCAAAAGAATAAATAAAAATCCAATAATGTCCAGTCCATTACAACATCAATCCGTTAAAACAAACCCAAACCAATAAAATACAACCCAATAAACCCTAGCCCACTAAGCCCAAAACAGAACAGAAAAATTAGAAACCCTTGAGGTTTCCAGAGCTTTCTAGCACTGCAGTGCCCTCACACGCGCCCCGCGTGCGTTCAGCCACGTCACCCCTATGAAAGGCTTCCTCCTCCACGGTGGTTCACCTGTAAAACAGAAAAACAACAGAAATAGCACAACAAAAGGAATATTGCATATATTTTTTATTTCGAATATTTGGGCTATAAAGAAAAAAATTGAAAGCCTTGTGTACTCTCTAGATTTTTTATGCACACAACATCAATACGAAAATAAAAAAAAGCAGATCAGCTAAAAAGGTTTTCATTTTATCTTTGTTATTTTTCTTCTTCTTCTTTTTTTTTTTGTGAATCTGTTCTTCTATTTTTTTAAGGTTTCTTTTTCTTTTCTTTTTTTATATATAAAATTTCTAAAATATAGTATAAAAAAGAAAAGAAAAAAAACTCACTCTTGAACTGCACGATGGCAGACGGCGGCGGTCTGGCGACGACGCGAGTGGGCTAAAAAAACTTAGTAGAGAAAAGCCCCCTTTTTGTTTTTTTTTTTTTTAAAAGCAGTAGAAATGAAATTTTTAGCAAAATTTTTCCCTTTTATAAGCCCTTGGAATGATGTCGTTTAGGGCCCTGTTTAAATGGCCTCAAAACAACGTCGTTTAGCCCAGATCCGCGCACAACTGACCTGAACCGCCCCGCTAGGATCTGCGTGTTTTTTAGCGAAAGGGCTATTTGTGCTTTTAGCCCTTCCGCTTTTTAAATCTATTTCATTTAACTTTTTTTTTACTTTTAATTTGACCCGATAGTTTCGCATCTATTTCATTTTGGTCCCTGTTAAAACGCGGCGTTTCGGAGGACATGAATAATTCCTCTTTTGGTCCCTCTCTTTTTACGCGATACATTTGAACCCTAATTCTTTTCTTTTTTGTAATTCGGTCCTTTAATTTTATTTCTCTTTTAATTTAGCCCATTTTAATGTTTTTTATTTATAATATGGATTCTTAATTTTACTTTAAGTGCAATTTAATACAATATTCATTTAATATCAACTTTTTTTTTTTTATATATCGTTTTCATCAATTTATTTGTTTGTTTACATGTACATATATTTCTTTTAGTTTTTTTTTATCATCATTGTGTATATTTTTATTTCTTTGCTTGTTCATAATTTTTATTTATTTTGTGTATTTTACTTTATTTCATTACTATTATTAATATTATTATTACTTAATATTTCTATTATTATTAGTAATTATTATTATTACTATTATTATTACGTTATTTTATTATTATTATCATGATTATTATTTTTAAATATTACTTACTCATTTTTTATATAATTAGTTTGTTTTATTTTTATTTATTTGTTTATTTTTGTTTTATTATTTATCTTATTTTTATTTTTATTCTTATTTTCTTGTTTTGGTTTGTTTTTTTTAACTTTTACACTTATTATTGCCATTTCATTATCTATTTATTTACTTATTTATATTTTGTTGTACATACTTTCAAATTTTGACTATTCATTATTATTAACTTTATTATAATTGTTATTTATATTTATTATTGTCATCATCATTATTATGTTACACATATTAGCACTGATATTCATTTTAAATTTTACTATAAAATCATATTACATTTTATCCGATGCATTAAAATTTTTGTTTTGAAATAAGCAAATACTCCACGTTCTAAGATTCGAAAGAAATCGTATCCTAACTTACTGGGTTTCGATGTTTCTCATCGAGTCTAAAGAACCAATTATTTTTAAACCAAAGCATTTAGGTTAAATAAAAGCTTATTCTCGGGAATTCAAAAGTGTTGTGTTCTAACTAACTGGATGTGACATTTTGTTATCTCAAGGTAAGGATTTCTAAAAGCAAAAGTAATATTCTATATTTGAAATTTTGAGAAATTGTGCCCTAACTTACTGGGTTTTGATTTTTCATTTGACCCAAACAACCGAATATTCTTCTTAAATTTAAATGCACGAGTTTTAAGAGTCAAAACACAAGCTTAGTTTCGAAGATTCAAAATGTCATATCCTAACTCACTGGGCATGACATTTTACTGCGTCAAAATAAGCGGGTCTCAGCATCTAATTCAAATCATTTAAGTTTTTCTTTAAATAAAGAGGATCGTATTTTAAAATCTTTTCAAATTTTTGACATTAAGAAGTTAATCAATCAATTCGGTACTAATTTTGGGCGTTACAAGGGTGCTAATCCTTCCTCGTGCTTAATCGACTCCCGAACCCGTTTTCTCAAAATTTTGTAGGCCAAAATTATCGTTTTAACAAATCAAAATGTTTTAATGATCAATCTTAAGGTAACCCGATCACACCTCAAAAAAAAAAGATTGGTGGCGACTCCATTTTCGTTTTTAAAGCCGACCCTGTTTTTCAACGAAAAAAATAGTTTCGACAGTAATGATCAAGAATTAGAAAGAATAGACTATGAGAATATGTAAAGGCCTAAAAACTCCCAAAAGGAAAAAAATAGAATAGGGAAGGGAGTTGACCTAGCTGACAATCTTTTGACGGATGTAAATACCACAGTTTCAAAACATAGATTAGGGGGTTGTTGGGTGCAAAAAGAATAGAACATCAATTTTCAAAAGGAACACGTTGGAGAAAAAGAAGATCCGAAAAAGGAAGGAAGGAAGAGACAAGAGACAACTAGAGGAAATCCTAAATTATCAAAATACCTAAATTTAATATAATAAATATTACAATAAATACAATTACAACAATTTCATTACAAAAATATTAAATAGTTTTGTCCAACTTATTTATATTGGTTTAGTAATTAACAAAATAGAGACATCTCATAAATTTCAATTCAATGGTCCTATCTTTTATCTAAATACAAAAAATTATGTTAAAATAATAGAAACTATCAAAACAAAATAAACCTAATTGGACTATATGTTGTTATGTGCATCTAATAATGTATAAATACTAAAAAATACCTCTTTTAATTTTTTAAACTGTAATAGCCTAAATTTTCAAAATGGTGTCGAATGGTGATTTGAGGTCACTAAATCGACAAGTGAGTAGAAAATATTATTAATTTAGTGAGTATAAGTTAAATGTGAAGTTAAAAAATAATAATAATAATTAGAATCGAAAACGAGGTATCGAGACCTCGGAGATTTTAATCTAGCCATAAATGTTTTATAAATATTTATGAAGTGTTAATAGGTTAGAATTAAAGTTTTGTCAAGAAATTTTAAAGTTAGATAGTTAATTGAACAAAAGGACTAAGTTGTAACAAATGTAAAGTTATGAGAAATGATTAAATAGCTTAAATAATAAAAGAAGGAGGGCTTAAAAGGCAAATAGACCTAAGGTCTATTTGGGCTGGACAACAAGGGCATGAAATCGAAGAGAAAATAAGGAGAAATAAGGGTAAAATTGGAATATTGCAAAATTTACTTAATAAAGCTAGGACTAAAGTGGAATTATCTAGATTTCTCTTTATTTTTCTGCATTCTCATCAGCAAAACACCATAGAAGGGTTTTCCCTAAGCTGGTTTTTCATATTTTTACTGCAAATCAAGAACCCAAAGCAAGTCGAGGAAAAGAAAAAGTAGCTGATTAGTCCCTGAATTTTCTCAAATTCTGCAAATCGACTCAGGTAAGTTCATATGGCTGAAATTTAATGATTAAATGTTAATTTTATGAATTATATCATGTATGATGAGATATATTTGTTGATGAATTGAGAATAAAATGATAATGCGAAAAGTGATTAAATGATCAAATTGAGCGGAACATCGGATTTGAGTACTTGATCGGTGAAAAGTGGTAGCTTGCCTACGATCGATGAAAAGTGGTAGCCGGCTACGATCGATGAAAAGTGGTAGCCTCGGCTACTTGATTAGTGAAAAGTGGTAGCTTCGGCTACCTAATCAGTGAATAATGCTAGCCTCGGCTACAAGTGACAAGTGATAAGTGGTAGCTTTAGCTACGCTTATCTGATCAGTGATAATAAGTGGTAGCTTTAGCTACGCTTATCTGATCAGTGATAAGTGATCATCGTAAAACCATAGTTATACTATGGCAAAGCGGAAGTGAAGTACTCAATTTTTCGTAACTGTTCCCTAATTTGATTAAGGATGGTAAGTGACAAAAGACCCCAAAAGAGTTAAAGTAAATGGATAAATGGTAGTGAGATTATACAAAAGCACTCACCAAATTGTGGTTGACAATTGAACTTAATAATTGTACATAATGTATAAGTGTATGAATGTTGGTAAGATTTATATTTTATGCCTATGAACTTACTAAGTTTCTATAAACTTACATGAGTGTATTCAATGTCTCATGTAGATTGACGTATAAATATACGGAGGATCGGATCAACACTGAGGATCACACTATCAAGATTATCTCCGGTAGCTTTTGTAAATTTCTTTTTTGATTTATATGGCATGTACATGTTTTATGATTATATAAATACTAAAACTTGTTTAATGAGTATGTATTAAAGTAAACAGTGATAAATATGTTAAATAATATAATTATAGTAGAAGTATAATTTAGTTTGAATTGGACTAGATTGTTTGGTTTTAAAATTGCAGGGAAGACTGGGTATTTATAAAAGGACTATATTGAATTCATAATAAAAATAATATTAACTCGTTAAACTTAGGTAATGCCTCATACCCTATTCCGACAACGAATACGGGTAGGGGGTGTTACATTTAGTGGTATCAAAGCCCGGTTTAGTCGGTTCTCGGAATAATTGTGATGTATAAGTGTTTAGAAATACATGCCATATAAATCTGTGATAGTGTGATGTGTATGATCCGATCTAATATTTGTTATTTTTATAGATACTTTTCAATTATAGATATGTCGATAGACACGAGCGTCTTGGCGGGAAGAAGTTAACGAGAGAATCTGATTTTCGAGCGAGCAACAAGCAGTGATGTTCCGATTTCTTTAATGCGAGAGCAAGAATTAAAGAATATGATTTATGGGATTATGAACTAGTGGTATACTGAAACGATGCAAGAAAGAAATCAGGCTCAGCCACCTCCTCCCACCACTGCTCCATCAGTGGTACCCTCGGTTGCTCCTCCACCTCCTACAATGGCTGAATTCAGTGAGCGTTCTCCATTGGAAAGGCTTAGAAAACTTAGAGGCGAAGAATTTGGGGAAGGACCGACGATGACCCGTCAAAGTGAATCTTGATTCTGAGTTTGATAAAATTTTTAAAGAAATGGCTTGCTCACAAGATGATTATTTGAGATGTCTTGTGTCCCTCTTGAAAGAAGAGGCTTATAGTTGGTGGGAAGCGATTGAGGCCGTGGTACCGATAGAAAATATCTTGGGAATTTTTCCAAAATGAATTTAAGAAGAAATATGTGGGCGTTATTTGGATAAAAAGAAAAGGGAATTTCTTGATTCTGGCGGGAAAATAAGTCAGTGGCTGAATACGAAAGAGAATTTGTCTACCTCAGCAAATATGCCCGAGACATTGTACCCACTGAAGAAGAGATGTGTATCAGATTTGAAGAAGGGTTAAATGATGAGATTAGAATGATGATTGGGGGCAATGAAATAAGAGAGTTTGTTGTTCTGTCAGGCCGTGCTCAAAAGCTCGAAGAAGTATATAACAGAAAAATGTAGCGGGATCGAAAAAGTAAAGAGTCATTCAAAAGAGGTGCTTCTAAGTCATTTTCAGATTTGCTGGTAAAGAAATTTAGAGAAGAAAGTAGTCGAACTACATCAGTGCCGGGAAAATTAAGTAGAGGTAGATCAAGACAATCCGATTTCAAGGTGTTTGATAGACTGCAGACAAGTGTGGCGAGTGTTAGGGATGCTCCCAGACCTAAGTGTCAATATTGTAGAAGACATCATTTCGGTGAATGCGGGGACTAAGATGGGGCTTGTTATAAATGTGGGACTCTTGATCATCTTATTCGAGATTGTCCCAATGCAAAAGATAAAGTGGAGCAGAAGAGATCTGAGAATCACTCCCCAAAGAAATAGACATTCGGCGGAGCGATTTTCTGAGGACTAACCGCTTCGGTATGAGAGAATCGTTAGTTGATCGGAGAATAGAGCACCAAGACGTGCCATCCATTCGAGCAAGAGAAGAGGCTACGACTCCCGATGTAATTCTTTGGTACTTTCTATCTTTAAGATATTCTTGTTTATGCATTAATAGACCACAGGTCTACTCATTCATATATTTGTGCTATGCTAGTATCGAAAAGAAACTTTCTGTTGAGTCCACTTGCATTTGATATACAAGTCACTAATCCATTAGGTCAAAGTGTAACGATTAATTTGATATGTCAAAATTGTCCACCGATAGTGAAAGGCTATGAATTCCCATTGATTTGATGTTGTTACCCTTTCGGGAATTTGATATTATTTTGGGGATGGACTGGTTAATGAAATATGAAGCGGTAGTGAATTGTCGTGATAAACATATTAGTTTGAAATGTCAAACAGGGGATGTAATTTCAGTTGGGTTTAAAAATATGGGTGATACAATCAGAATTATTTCAGCTCTCTCTGCTCAGAAGTTATTATGTAAAGGCAACGAAGCATTCTTGGCCTATATTCTTGATACTCGGAGTTCCGATTTAAAGCTCGAACAAGTACCAGTGGTGAATGAATTTTCTGATGTGTTTCCTGAAGAGTTACCCGGTTTACCACCCGACAGAGAAGTTGAATTTGCAATTGATGTGATTCCTGGAACAACTCCTATCTCAGTAACACCGTACAGAATGGCTCCAACAGAATTAAGAGAGTTGAAGACGCAGTTGCAAGAGTTATTAGGTAAAGGGTTCATCGAATCGAGTATGTCATACAGGGTGCACTGTCTTGTTTGTGAAAAAGAAGAACGGTTCCTTAAGGCGTGTATAGATTACAGGCGTTAAATAAGGTAACGATAAAGAATAAATATCCTTTGCCTCGTATTGATGATCTATTTGATCGGTTGAAAGGTCTTCGATATTTTCCAAGATAGATCTTGATCCGGGTATTATCGATTGAAAGTTAAAGAGTGTGATGTGCCAAAAGCGCCTTAGAACCCGATATGGTCACTATGAATTTTTGTGATGCCATTTGGTTTAACCAATGCTCTCTTTGCCTTTATGGATTTGATGAATCAATTTTTCAGTCATATTTGGATAGATTTGTGGTTGTGTTCATTGATGATATATTGATTTATTCAAAGACGAGTTTGAACATGCACAACATTTAAAGATTGTATTACAGATTTTGCGGGAGAAACAGTTGTATACGAAATTTAGCAAATGTGAGTTTCGGCTCCATGAAGTTGCGTTTTTGGGTCATATTGTATCAGCTGATGGAATTAGAGTGGATCCAAGTAAGGTAACGGCAGTGATAAATTGGAAAGTTTCGAAGAATGTTACTGAAGTACGGAGTTTTCTAGGACTGGCAGGTTATTATCGTCGATTTGTCAAAGATTTCTCAAGGATTACTTTACCGTTGACTCGATTGCTACAAAAGAATGTTGAATTTATATGGTCAAGTGAATGTCGAAAAGTTTGATCGGTTGAAAAAGATGTTAACAGAGGCTCGGTGTTGACTCAACCGAATCGGGTGTACTGGTTTGTGGTTTATAGTGATCGTCTTTTAATGGTTTGGGTTGTGTACTTATGCGATCGAGCAAAGTGGTGGCATATGCTTCTCGACAATCAAACCGCACGAGAAGAATTATCCTACACATGATTTGGAATTGGCAGCGATCGTATTTGCTTTGAAGATATGGAGACATTATTTATATGGTGAGAAATGTTATGTGTATACTGATCATAAAAGCTTAAAGTATTTAATGAATCAAAAAGAGTTAAATCTGAGACAGAGACGATGGTTAGAGCTGCTGAAAGATTATGATTTTGTCATTGATTATCATCCAGGGAAAGCAAATGTTGTAGCAGATGCACTTAGTCGAAAATCATCATTATTTGCATTACGGGCATTGAATGCTCATTTGTCTATTAATGAAGATGGTTCTGTACTAGCAGAATTAAAAGCTAAACATGTATTCTTTCAACGGATTCGGGAGCTACAAGATGAAGACCCAGAGTTGATGTCGAAATGACAGATGGTTCAAAATGAGTTAAGCCCAGAATACTCCATTGATGAAAATGGTATGTTTTATTATCGTAATAGAATATGTGTTCCGAATAATTTAGACTTGAAAAATGATATTTTATCAGAGGCTCACAGTAGTATGTGTTCTATTCACCCGGGTAGAACGAAAATGTATTGTGATTTGAAGAAAATGTATTGGTGGCCTAGAATGAAACGAGAAATCTGTGAATATGTAGCAAGATGTTTAATTTGTCAGTAGGTGAAAGCCGAGCATCAAGTGCCGCAGAGGTTATTCTGACCCATTATGATTCCAGTGGAAATGGGAACATGTCATGATGGATTTTGTATCCGGATTACGGTAACTCAGAAGAAGAAAGATTCGATTTGGGTGATTATTGATCGGTTAACTAAATCAGCACATTTTATTCCTATCGAGTAGATTATCCACTTGAAAAGTTAAGCGGAGTTATATGTGTCGAGATAGTGAGATTACATGGGGTGCCAATATCTATTATTTCAGATCAAGATCCTAGATTTACCTCAAGATTTTGGAGTAAATTACAAGAAGCTTTGGGCACCAAATTAAATTTCAAAGATGACTTTTCATCCCAGACATGATGGACGGTCGAGCGAGTGATTGATTTTAGAAGATATGTTAAGGTGCTCTATACTTGAGTTTGTGGCGGTTGGGAAAGGTATTTACCTTTAGTGAATTTGCTTATAATAATAGTTATCAAACTAGTATTAAAATGGCACCGTTGAAGCTCTATATGGGAGAAAATGTAGAACTCCATTATATTGGTGCGAATTAAGTGAGCCAAAACTAGTGGGGTGTTACATAAACCTTTATAAAATCCCTAATTTCTTTTTTTTAAATCCTAAACAGATTCTACAAATCCTTTTTTCAAAACCCCAAACTAACCCTAAACTAAGAACCCAAATGTTTTTTTTCATTTTCTCCTTTGTTTTTCCTTTCCTTCTCTTCTTCTATCTTCTCTACTATTCTTTTTTCTCCCTTCTCATTCTCTTCTCTATTTTGCTACTCTCCTCTCCTTCTTTTTTTTTCCGTTCGCTCTCTTCTTCTTCTTCTTTATTCTTATTTTTTCAATGGTCCCCAAAAAACCCATTTCCACGAGACCCTTAAAGGTCTCGTCCCATCTCACGATTGGCAGAGCAGGGGGCTCGTCCCATCCCATAGACCGGTGTTGCCTGTCAGGTAGGCTTGACCAGCTTTCTCGGGTTATGTGGTGTGTACGGGTTATATGGGTTAACAATGGGTTATACGGGTTGTATTTTTATTTTTGGTGCCCCCTACCAATATTATTATTATTTAATAACAGAAACCTTACACTGTCAGAAAAAAGTGTGGTGGTGCCACCTATCCACCACCCTCCTCTAGCTTGGGCATACCATTGCCGTAAATAATTTGGGGAAACCTATTTTAGATCCTTTTTTTTATTTTTATTTTATATTAAATAGGTAAAAAAAGCCATTTATTTTCAATTTTAGACTTTAAAATATCTCAAAAACATAAACTAATTCTTCCGATCAGTATTTAGAAATCCATTTTAATTTGCAAATGAATCATTTCTCATTTCCATTTCCATTTTGAGAAAACCACATTCATTTTAAAATTATTTCATTTCTCCATTCTGGAGAAAACCAAAAAGCATTTGTTAATGTTTTCCATTTCTCCATTTCGATTCATTCTGTTCATTTTGATTCAAACACGCAATTCATTTCTAGTTTTAACAAGCTAACGGAGGGACCACTTGGACATATGCAATTAAGGCTCAAATGATTTATAATTAAGTTTCAGCTTTTCGCCTATTAATTATAAACTTATTTAGTCACAAAGTCATTCCACTTTAGTATCATGATTGAGCTCTCCCCAACGACATACCATTATGAAAGCAACTCGATTAGTGTTCATCCAATGACCTTGCCATAAGTATGTTACCCTCATAGGATATCCTTAATATCTTTGGGATAATATCAATATCTTTGGGATAATATCCATTCTCCCAATATGATCCTATTTTATCTCATGGTAACCTTTACATCTGCCTGCATGAAAAGTCAATTACTATCAAATAGTAATCAAGTCATCACTATAGCAAAATAGGTTTTTAGCGGCGTTTTTTTGGGCCTATAGCGGCACTTATAAGCGCAGCTAAAAATATTCGCGGTGCTTTCATTAGCGCCACAAAAAATGCCGCTAAATTTTGAGGCGTTTATTAGAAAAATGCCGCTATAAAACATGACCTTTAGTGGCGCTATTCCCACAAATGCCGCTATAGAACATGACCTTTAGTGGCGCTTTTATAACAAATGCTGCTATAAAGCGTGACCTTTAGCGAAGCTTTTTTGAAAAACGCCGCTATAGAATATGACCATTTGCGGCACTAATCCCATAAATGCCGCTAAAGAACATGACCTTTAGCGGTACCTCTCTAGCAAGCGCCGCTATAGAACGTGACCTTTAGCTGCGCTTTCTATTCAAATGCAGCTATAGAACGTGACCTTTAGCGGGTGAAAGCAACGCTAAAAGTCTTATTCTTTAGCGGCCTTTGTGAAAAAAAGCCACTAACTTTAGCAGATTTCTTACATCCATTTTCATTCATATACAACCCTTCATGTAACAACCAAAAATAGCAAATACAAATCCAACCAAAAACAGCAAATACAAATTATACTTCAAATCCAACGAAAGATATATGATCTAAATTAATAAATGAAATAACAAAATATTCTTATAATAATGTTAAAGTTCTTTGTATTTTCTACTTTGCTCTGCTTCCCTCGCTGCTGCCTCGCTTTAAGTTGAGCAATTTGCTTAACTGTGCTTGCTAGCATCAAAGCCAGCTGGTCTCTTAACCTCTAAATATCAGCTTGGGTCTAACTCCCCGAAGGCATGTATTGCTGCGAGCTGGATTCAAAATATTGGGTTGGGTTTGCAAAAGATCCTTGAAATCAAACTCGACCCTACCTTTCTGGACCTAAAATTTCAGTAATAACTCGGTTATCAATGTCGTCAAGATTAAGAAAGCTATCACTCGAAGCAATCGCTTCATACTCCGCCCTTTTATCCTTTAGTTTATCCTATAAAATCAATCAAATAGTTAGAAACGAAGTATATAATCAAAACAAATGCAACATAACTTAACATTATTTGCATTACAAACGACGAATTAAACCATTATAATTAAACATAATAAATATTTAAAATAATTCAAATTTTATTAAGTACACATACCATAATTTCTGCAGCTTTAGTATCCTACTAAAAGTCGAGCTTCTGATCCAACAGACTGACCAAGACTATTTTTGGCTACTTTGACACGCTTGGCAGAATTTAACTCGTATAAATCTTTTAGTAACGTACGTTCTTGAGTTCTACGCGACTCACCGCTTTCAGCTGAAAAATGGTATATTATAATATAAGAATTTGAAACAGAAATCAATAATAAAAGTCAACACGGATGTAAATTAAAATTGAACATTACTTTGAATTTCTGCAGGTTCGTCATCTGTATTCGGAACATTCGAAGATCCAATACTAGTTTGTTGTTCACTATTTGTATCTTTCAAATTTGGAGGATTTTGAACAATACTTAGATCTCACAATCTTCTTCTGGGCATTTTATCTGCAATACACATAAAATAGTTGAAATTTTGGGCAAATATCCCAAAATACCAAAAAAATAAAAATTACGGAAAGGACGGGTTTCAAAAATATTGACCTAAAAGGGCAATTTCCCAAAAATCGCGTCCCACGTCGGTAGCGTTTTTGGGAAAAGGCCTAAGCGTCCACGAGGGCGCTTTAGGCCACCTCAAGAAAAACGCTCCCACGAGGGCGCTTTTGAGGTGGCCTAAAGCTCCCGTGAGCAGCTTTTAGGCCGTCTGTAATCAAATTTTTTTGGACTGTTGGGGTCAACAGTCAAAACCAACGGACAAAAAAAACTATAAATACCCCAACCCTTCATTTTTTCACACTTCAATCCTTTCTCATTTTTTCTCAATTTTCTCTCAATTTGCTCTCAATTTTCTCTCAAGTTTCTCTCAAAGCCCTTGAAATTTACGCTTAAATTTCAAAATAGTCTTCTACTATTTACTGAAAAGCCCTTTATAATTTTTTAATATATTTATTTTTTGGAAAATTTAAAATTCTTTATCGAGTACAATGGTCGGGATTTATGTCGCCTGACAAAGAATCACATTGGCGTCGAGCAATTGAAAATGGTAAGTTTGAATTTTAATTTTTCAATATTATTAAATTTTTTAATTATGTAATTTTAATTAATTTTGAATTTTATAATTTTTAAGCAGTTTGTAGATCGGGTGTTGCAATGTTATATTATAACATGCAGGTCCCCATCGCCATTGATCGAGAAATTACTGCGGAAGCGGGTTTTTGCACGTGGCCACGATAAGTCGGGGTTCAAGTTGGACCCAACTTTGATCGGTAGCGTTGATAGAGAGGTGGAGACCCGAGGCGTACACTTTCCATCGCCATGCGAGAGTGTACCATCACCTTAGAAGATGTGCGATTCGCTTGGGATTACTGGTGGGCCGGCCCGGTGAGTCACCGGTCCGTAACATCTCTCGATTGGATGGCCGTATGCTACGAGCTCCTGGGTGCCATTCCGGATAAATTGCAAGGAGGTCGGATCGATATGGTTTGGTTACGAGACGCATTCCCGCAGCCGAATGAAGGTTCGACTGAAGATGAAAGAATACGGTATGCGCGGGCATACATACTTCAGATAATTGGAGGCTATCTGATGCCGGACCTCTCTAGAAACCTCGTCCACCTGAGATGGCTCCTGAAACTTATTGATTTCAGAGCGGTAGGTGAATTGAGTTGGGGTTTACCGTGCTATCGAGGTTGTACCGGAGATGTCTTGGGCGGCGGTGCCGAGCAAAGCAAAAATCGGAGGTTGCCTATCACTCTGCGATCATGGACATGGTTTGATTTCCATTTTTACGCCATCGACTCGACCAACCATATTCATTCCCACCGATAACGAGGTAAATTTAATATTATATTTTACAATTATGTCGTAGATTTATAGTATAATTGCATGCTAAAAGTTTATTTAATTAGGTGGAACCATCCGACGAGTCATGTTGGAATACCGACTCGCTTGAGGATATACTGGCTCTATTGGAACAACGGTCGGAATCACAAGTAAGTGTCAATTTCGTTATTATAATTTAGTATTTATATATATAACTAATATTTTGGTAATGTTAATATAGTTTCAATGGACACCGTCGAGGATCCCAAAATTGAGGCGATAATTAGGAGAGTTCCTCCAAAATCTGAACAGTTGGCACGTTAAGGTCCCGCTAATCACCTACGCGACCGTGGATATGCACCAGTCAGATCGAGTTATGCGGCAATTTGGATGCCGAAAACTGATTCCCATGGCTCCTGAGGTGCTCGATGATGAGCACAGTGTGGACTTACGGCGGCAGCACACGGATTGGCCAATATTTTGGTCGAACATATCGAGACGTGGGAGAACCGGTATGACTTTTTACCTAACCGGGAACCGATCGTAGTTCCTGAGTTAGCGTGTGTGCGAGTACATGCCATGGTTTATAATCCATGGCAAGTCGTATCTATTGTCGGATGAAGAGAGGCGGCAAATTCATGGCGAAGGAATGTCGGGCCCTTTACATTCAAGGAGAAGGGTGATGAGGCGGGCCCGACAACGGCGCCTACGATCACCGGGCCCATCAACGGTGCTCGCACAATCACCGAGCCCATCGGTTTAGGCGACAACACCGACAACACAGCGTCCACGGTTTATGCCGGTCGTACCACCCTTATATGTATCCTCCTAACCCATATATGTTTCCTTTTCTAGTCCCCCAGGTTGGAATGCATGGCGGGTTCGAGTCCGTTCGACAACTCCTTTTAGCCACCGATCGTGAGGCCAACGTCGGGTGTGGGATTAGAGGAGGCGTTGGGGCGATTCTTTCTACTGAGCTCCTTCACCGACGGATGCGATCACCCGTAGTGGTTTATGCAAACACCTCAAAGTCATTATTTTATCAAGGTGGATCATCATCGCAACACCTGAACTGACCCACCGCCGAGGGGACCGGATTCCCTTTGAGGTTCCACGACCCCGTAGGAAGCTAGAAGAAGGAGGAATCCAGTCACAGAATCACGACCGCCTGTGTGCACTTGGTTCCCACCCAAGATCCGCACTAAACCCTAAACCACCTAATTTGAGTAATTGTAAATTAATTTATAATTTGAGTTTAATTTTTTTGTAATTAAGGTTTAATTTTTTGTAATTAAGTGTAATATATTTAATAAAATTTGAGTTTGCTTTTTTATTGTAATTTAATTTTTTAATTCATTTAATTTTAATAACTTTGACAAAATAGGTTTGGTTTATTTTTTTGTAATTAAGTTGTAATATATTTAATAAAATTTGAGTTTATTTTTTTTTGTAATTTAATTTTTTAATTTATTTAATTTTAATAACTTTGACAAAATAGGTTTGGTTTTTTTTTTGTAATTAAGTTGACAAAAGTTCACCGTTTTCCTCCAAAAAAATGAAATTACATAGCCAAAGAAGAGACAAAAAGCTAAGAACACGATCAACTAGTCCGATTTGGACACGAGCGAGATGTATGGCCCGTGTTCCTACACCACCCGCATGCCCGACTTTGGTTGGTCGGTTCTCGGATATCCATATTGTTGCGTATTCTAGTCGAGGAAGGTCGACCTTTTGGTTTCGTCTCAATTCTCTATCCGACAACGACTTATACGGTGCAAGCGATACCGATGGCCACTTACGTTCATCTGGGATCGGTGGAATACGTGTCTCCACGTTGTACATGTTTTCTAATTTGTAGACTTCACGACATAGCTCATGGGGTCAAGACGAAGATTATGACAAGCCGCAAGTACATGAGCACATGGGTAACGGTGCATCAAATATCCAGATCCCTATTTTTCAAGTGTACACGATAATGCCCGCCAACAATACCTTGGTTCGGTCTGTCAAACTCCGTGACACGAAACCATAGGTCGTCATGGTCGTGACAAACTGTGCATGGTGATCGCCGTGCCTTCCATGGTTAATTTCTTGAAAGACCTTGGGCTCCATACATGGCCTCCTTGCATCGCCCCGATAACTCATTTGCTCTCTTGTAAATAGTGCGCTAAATAAAATATATCTCCGTAAAACCGCCAGAATCGGCAGATGACGGTTCCTTTTAGCACGTAATTTATGCATTCGGCCGGTTTGTGGTCATATGACCATATCGTGAGCGCAGTCATATATGCTTGTGTCCACTGTTCAAAAGGAATATTGCAGGTACTCTGCGCCTTGACGTTATCTGCCAGCATAAACCGCCAACATCTCGTGAAAATGGTCTTTATTGATCTCGTACCGCCAATATACGTTGATAGCGAATATTACATACCACTATTCAATTATGAATAAATTGAAAATTTCAAAAGAAATTATATTAATAGATATTTCATACCCATATCGGTCACTTGCCATTTACGTATTTTTTAGATCGGTGTTGCCCATAGTAGTTGGATGAAACATGCCTCGTGCAATATCGATGGTGTGTGCGATGCCACATGCTTCCCTGTCGTTCTATTGCCGTAAGTATTCCAGGGCCCGATCCGATATAACACATATGTCGAGTTGAGGCGGACATGCTCCTTAACCTAGATAGGAAGAAGTCCGATCATCACCGACTCCCCAGGTGTTATTACTGAACATAATCGGAAGGATTCTCCCACGATCGTCTTGTGCCACGCCTAGCAATAGCCGTCGTATATCTACCATACATGAAGGTACCGTCAATTTGTACCAATGGCTTGCAAGATGTAAAAGCATCTCGGCATTGCTTAAATGACCGAACAGCGCTTGAACATCTGCGCATCCACGGAGCGACGATCGTTGTAGTACGCCGGGATTCGTTTCAATGTCTCATTGTCTTTGCTGGGACATATCTCTCTAGCACCTTACACCACCGCCACACTTCATTATATGAAGCGCCCCACCGACCGTACAACTTTTCCAACGCTTCGCTATTATCCAAGCCTTTTCAGAAGAGGGCATGTACCCCATTTGGCTACGAATATTGCCAATTAAAGCCGACATCGTAGCTTTGGGATCGGCCTTCACCGTCGGGATTATTAAATCAGCCAACATGTCTGAATCCATCCTCGGATGATCTTGTGTTACACCTGTCAACGAAGTACGTTAAATAATGCAACATTACATAATATTAGTGTTATTCGAAATCATTGAACACATAGTGGTACTGTGCCGGTAAGACATGTATGCGGACCTTTGTACTTTTTCACCTCCCACATCCCCGTCCTTTTTCTCAACGACGCCATGATTTTTCATGCACATGTGCCGTCTTGCACAGCACACTTCGCCTCGTACCTATGGAGCTTTAATTTAACCATAGTGTAGTTAACCCCGTTCCTGATGCTGTATTATTTCAATGCACCAAGAAAAGTGTTCTTGTTGGAAAACTGGTTACCAACTTCTAATTGGTCCGAATCCAACGAAGAATTTGTACGGTCACGCGTCCGGTGTGGTAGTTTAGGAAACTCCAATGCATCATCTTGAGATAGATCGACATTATGCATGTGCGCTGGAGGCGAGTATGCCCTGAATAGCGGATCTTCTTCTTCTTCGTCTGAACCGCCCTCAACATCTTCAGGTACAATTGGAACGGGCTCCGGTTCAGAAAATAGTCCAACTTCTACACCGTTAGGCCCTGGCTCCCGAGGTGGATGCACATCGGATTCATCGTCCGATCCTCCATAACCTGCAACAAACGAGGGCCCTCACGGTGGATGCCGTCGGTAATACATCATCCTCCTTAAACATCTTTCGTAAAGATTCCAATCGTATGTGGATTGCCATCCACTAGAAGTTGATGATGTCCTCCAATACGTATTTCTGTCATCCGACGTCGATTGACGAATATGCATGTCCCATCCACTAACCGAGTGTCGTGCAGGGGTTATATTTTCCATACTACCACCGCACACCCGCACTTCGTGTTTTACCTTCCACTTACAGTGTTGACTTGGGGTCGTGTATTCCCTCGAATGATACTAGATGTTGAGGTCGCAGCGGATCACTTGGAGATGAAAATTCTACATATACCTCGATATAGGGTGAACCACTGGCAAGATAAGTCTCCACCATTGCCTCAAGGCTCCAAGGACCTTTGATGTCGAATGCGTCATATCTCATCGGATCAACCGAAGCGCAAAATCTATACTTAATAGATCGAACTTTCATTGGCGTTGTTCAATATTTTACGCCTAATTCTTTTGCGGTTCTACCAAATCGACGTTTGATTAAAATTCAATCGCGTTGTGTTCTCCGATAAGAAAACAACACCATCTTGATGTCACGCACTTCACCATCGTAGTAAATAACAAAGATTAATCGTTCACTCATTTTCAATTTTTTTTCCTTTTGCTTGAATTTGCTTTACGCTAACCGAGAATGCAATTTGGGTGATTATAGCCTAATTTTGTCTGACAAAGATCAGCAGCAAAAGTGCGTCCACGTGGGCGCTTTTCGATGCTCTGGTAATAGTGCACCTCTTTGGAAGCATTTTTGGCCACTTGTTTGTTGAAACGTCTCCTCAAAATAATTTTGTTTGAGACCATCAGAGCAAAAAGCGCGTCCATGTGAGAGCGTTTTGCCACGGTTTGTTAAAACGTCTCCTCAAAATTATTTTACGGAGACTACCGCCCAAAAACTTATTTCATTTTTCACATTGCAAGTGGATTCGGAAAGATTCCCCAAAATCGCGTCCATGTCGGTAGCGTTTTGGTGGAAAATGGCCTAAAGCGCTCCCCATGGACGCTTTTGGCCGCTTTCCCAAAAAACGCTACCGACGTGACTCGATTTTTAGGAAATTGCCCTTCCGATCAATATTTTTGAAACCCGTCCTTTCCTAATTTTGATTTTTTGGTATTTTGGGATATTTGCCCCGAAATTTTAGTAAATAATTACAACAATAATAGTAGATATAAAATAGTTGAAATATTTAACATGATCAAGATTTAAATTATAATATTATATATAATTAAAAAATCATAAAATCTTACTAAATCATAATTCGTAAATATCTTCATTCACATTCTGGCGAACCCATTGAAATTGTGTACTAATACTAGGGATATTTTCATTTAAGTTTTGTTCGAAAAAGGTAAAGTTTCTGATCTTTTGTCGATGTCATCTCTACTTCCATTGCCCATGTCAAACAAGTCTCTAGGGGTGTTACGGAGTACAACGTACCAACCGTCATCAGTTGGATCTTTCGAGTAAAAAACTTATTTCACTTGAAAAGAAAATACATACAGCTCGTCTATCAATTATTGTCCAGTGTGAACTAATCGAGAGAAGTTCACCATTGTAAAACCAAATTGATCTTTTTTAATTCCGCGAGAAGTATTAACATCAGCCCAATCACATCGAAATAAGACAATCTTCCGTTTGCCATAGTAATCCAACTCAATAATGTAACACCCCAAACCCGACCTAGACGTTATGACCGAATCTGGCATGTCACATGGAAAGGTTGTTAAAGAATCTACGCGTTTGTTAAAAATATCAAGTTTTGTTGCTTGTGAAAAATCCAATTTGTTTTATAGTTCTCTTTGCAAAAACATTTTCATTGCTATTTCCGATGATCTTGTTTATAATTAATCCAACTCAATGAGTTTCAAAAAAACGACATTTAAATTATTGTAGACATGCGATATTTTGAAAAGAGTTATCAACGTTAAGAAAATCCAAAGTTTTATCCATTATAGTTTGTAAACCGTGTATTAACATTATAGAAAAACCGTTATTAATGTTTTAGAAAATCACAAATTGAGCATTCAAAATTAATAAGCAGTAACCGAATTAAAAGTTAAAACCAAAACAAAATACAAAAGGCCTTATTACAAAACAAAATCCAAATTTAAATAAAATCTATAGTACCACAAAACGGAATTTATCAAGCTACGATGTATGGCCACCACAGAGTTCACCTCAGCTCCAAACCCGCAAAGCTAGGAATTACCTACAAAATTAAGCAGAGGGTGAGTTACGAGAACTCAGTGTGTAATCCCCTATACGAACGATAACTGGGCCTAAGCCCATAGAAGCACATTGAGCCTTAGCTCTCACAGTAATGAAATTGGCCGAAGCCCATACGAGTCGAACTGGGTCGTAGCCCTAACAACATGACATAAATAGTGAATGCAATGCAACCTAGTATTCCATCCTCTACACTCAGCTCCATAAGTTCATCCTCAACACACCTGTAGGGATTTCTACAATCAACCCTCCATCCTCTACACACCTCTTTCGCAGTCATGCTGATAGACACACTGCTCAAAGTCAATATAACATGGTCTAGCCACCGATCAACATGTGATCAAATCACCGATACGATAATGAGGCACCAAGCCATCCTTTAGTGTGACAATGTCATCAAATATGTGGCGAAACAACCAAATAATAATATAATCGACACGTACAGGTAAATATGATTGACACAGAGTCATCAATAATCAGATTATGCTTGGCACATAGCCATCAACAACTGTAATATAATCCAGACACAACCTTGTAAATACGATTCGCACAAAGCCATAATCAAGATGGCACAGAGCCATATTTAGGTTGGCATATAGCCATTATACGTAATTTGGCGAGCCACCGATACATACTTCCCCGATCATCAATATCCCAACCCCATGCAATATGTCGTGTATGTCATGCTCAATCATTACACGTGTATGCAGAATGGCCATGCTCAATAACAATCATTTAAACATGTAATAAAATCATATCAGTCATACAACCATAGCCAAACCGGTCATATCATAGCACAAACCAATCACTTACCTACAAAAGCAAATCAGTCATTTTACCCTGTAAGGGTATTTCGGTAATCCTACCCTTCAGGGGTAGTTCGATAATTCTACTCAAAACTAATTCCTGTATGCGAGTATCTCAAACATAATCAATCATACAATTAACACATAAAACGCTAGTACTACCACGAGGGTACAACATTCATTTTGCAAACCGGAGGTAAAACAATAATTTTGCAAACTGGGGGTATTTCGGTAATTTCGCAAACTGGGGGTATTTTGGTAATTTCACAAACTGAGGGTATTTTGATAATTTTATAAACTAAAAGTATTTTGATAATTTCATAAACCGGGGGTATTTCGATAATTTCACAAATCAGGGGTATTTTGATAATTTCACAAACTAGGGGTATTTCGGTAATTTTGCAAACTAAGGGTATTTCAATAATTTTGCAAACTAAAGGTATTTCGATAATTTTACAAACCAGGGGTATTTCGATAACTTTGCAAACTAAGGGTATTTTGGTAATCTCACAAATCGAGAGTATTTCGGTAATTTTACAAACCAGGAGTATCTTAGTAATTTTGCAAACCAAGCATATTTTGGTAATTTTGTAAACCAGGGTGTTAACGACCCAACAGAAGGTCCACTATCGCCTCGAACAACTCAAGTATTCTAAACAGAAATAATGATGCGAATGGGCCTAAAGCCCATTCTCGGCCCAAGTGGGCCCACACACTTATGTGGCCCATTCAGTCCAAACCTAGCCACATATATGAGATTCACATAGTCTAGTTCACTATCTACTACTCAATCATATAATTTACTCATATGAGCCCTCGAGCCCATTGGGCCCACTTGGCCCAACAGCCCACACCCACAAGAACACTACTGATGGCCTCAACTATCGCGTTGAAGCGCCACACGTCTTCGCAGACGCTCGTGTGGTTACTATCGCTCATCACCCAGATTTCGGCATATGCCGCTTACAAGTAGAGTAGAGGAATACACACTTGATAGAATCAAGTCGCTAAACCTGCATACTCAAGAGCACTCCTATGCCAACGCCAACCAGGTATGCTCCTTCTCCTCCTAAGCAGCTTTGAATATAGCTAGCTTCTCACCTTCCTTCTTTGTATCTTTCCGATGTGGGATCCCTTTGTCAGTAGAGTTTATATCCAGCTCAAACTCTTTCCGTCCAATCCGCAAAATAAATACTCCATTGCTTGTCATGAGATTCGAACCCAGGCTCCTTGTATCATATTCCACGCCGCTAGCCACTTGGCCACAAGGTCCTCTTGTGTCCAACATCATGCGCAACTAAATATAAATCTATGGCCAAATTCTAAAGTCCATATAAAAAGAAAACCAAAATGCAAGAGACAAGACTTGAACCTTGGACCTCCTTCCTTCTTTTTTTGGCGTCGCCCCCTTGCCTCTTATGTGACGTCACTTTGCCACTACACAACACACTCCACTTGTGTCATTTTCTCCACATTTTATTCTTAAAGCCTAGCTACTAACTCCCATGGTTTTTTTCACCTAAAACCAAAATTTTTCCTAAGGCCTAACTTGAACCCGAGACTTCATAGAAGCCCCCTAACCTTCCAAAATCACTCACCCACTAGATCCAACTTGCATTAAAGCCACTCTCTTATTCTCAAAAATTTTAACCGTTACTACGCCCAAGGTCCATTGGGCCCAATCCTACTAGGCGCAAATTCGGGATGTTACAAATAATGTTAGTAAGAAGTCTGTAATACTCTACATTTCTCTTAATAGTATTACTGTCCCTAACACTAGCCTAACTTGTAATTGAAGAATTAACAACTATTCCACAATTTTGAGTCCTCCTCAATCTTTCGCGAGATTTTATATAAAACCTAAATCCATTGATGAGAAAGGCACTATATCTTTTTACTACTCTATTCAAACCTTGAGAAAGCCATTTAACTTCGTCATTAACGTCCTTTCCACTCCAAAACTATTGAATCGAAAGTAAATTGATTAATTATAAATGTTATGAGAAAACATTATTATTTGTTGATAAAAGCTTTAGTTGCATACCATTTGGTCTAACCATTCATGAAAAATTCTGTGAATAACTTATGAATCTCTCGATGTTGTAATCTTCGGGAGCGTGAACGAGATCTCAAGACTTGTTTGTACTCGCTATGTTAAAAAGTGGATTACTTGGTTAGAAGATAAACAAATAAAAAAGATGAATATTTATCAAATACTAAAACTTACTTGCATAATGGTTCAATTGAATCGTGGTGAAAAAGAACATATCAATGTGCTTGTACACTAGATCTATCAGTTAAGTGTGCAATTTCAACTTTACCGATTGGTTCTCCATAACTTCGAAATAAATAAGTTTCGGCTAAATTATGATTAGTGAGCCCAGCATTTCTACTTGGTCTATTCAGTCTTGTTTCAATATCTTCTAAATATCTAGAACAGAAAGTCATACACTTCTCTGCCAAGTATCTTTCAGCAATTGATCCTTCTAGATAACGCTTATTATGACAATAAGACTTCAATTTGAATAGGAACCTAAAGACGATATACAACATTATCAAAAGTTGTAACTCAAGGTATATTCATGAATGAATGAAAAACTTTACAAATAAATTAGAACCTCTCTATAGGATACATCCACCAATAGAAAATCGGTTCACCAAGTTTTGTTTCATGAGGAAGATGGATTACCAAGTGCACCATAAAAGTGAAGAAGGAAGGTGAAAAGATCTTCTCCAAATTGCATAAATTTAATAGGCTCGATTTTGTACTTTTTCAAGTTCTTCAACATTCAAAACTTTGCCACAAATAGCTTTCATTATATTGGATAGTTCAATTATACAAGATGTCACCTTTTTTGACATACAACACCTTAAAGCAACTGGTAGTAAATCTTGCATCAAGATGTGATAATCATGTGATTTTAGGGAATATAGTTTTCGATCTTTAAGACTCATACATCGAGATATATTTGATGCATACATTCCTAGGACCTTTATGTCCTTCAACACCGTGCAGAACACTTCTTTTTCTTTCTTCGACATTGCAAAATAGAAGGCGACAACATATATTTCCCATTCAGAAGTACTTGGGGATGAAGTTCACGTTGAATTCCCGTGTCAACTAGATCAAGTCAGCTCTGAAGATTGTCTTTCGATTTTCCATCAACATTCAGAATTGTCCCAATGATGTTCTCGCAAACATTCTTTTCAATATGCATGACATTAAGATCGTGTCGCAAAATGTGATGCTCCCAATAAGGCAACTCAAAAAAATATTTTTTTCCACAAGTCCACCTCATTATGATCATCTTCATTAAATTCATCATCAATCTACTCATCAACATCGCCAACATACGCCTCCCTCGGTCTTCTCTTTGCTTACCGTATTGTGTGGTTGATTCATCTTCCCATAATTGAAATTGATATCTTTTAACATGAACAAGATTTCAGATCTAAAGGTCTGCTCAAGAGCTTCTCTGAAATCTTCAGTACCATCAAATAGAGTCCTTTAAAATCTAAATCTATGATTTCTATCTAACCACCGACGATGCCCTATATAAGAGAACTTCTTCCTATTATATAACCACTTCGAACATGTTTGCGCTGCACAACAAGGACAAACATAACGTCATTTGGTACTCCAACCAGATAAATTGGCATAAGCCGAGAAATCATTAATAGTCCACAACAAAACTGCACATAAATAAAAGTTCTCATTTCTCAAGACATCATATGTTTCAACACCTAACCATAACTATTTCAACTCTTCAATAAGTGGCTGCATATAAATGTCAATATCATTTTCAGGACCTTTCTCTCTAGGGATAATCATAGATAAGATAAAAGAAGATTGCTTCATGCAAATCCATAGAGGCAAATTATAACGAACAAGCACTAAAGGCCAAGTACTGTACGAAGTACTCATGATTTTATAAGGATTAAACTCATCAAGTGCTAGCCCAAGCCTCACATTCCGAGGATCAGTTGCAAAGTTTAGAAATTTACTGTCAAATGATTTCCAAGCTAAAGAATCCGCAGGATGCCTTAATAATCCATCATCGACTTGTTGATCATGATGCCACCTCATAGACTCGGTTGTCTTTGACGACATGAAAAGCCTTTGAAGCCTTGGTATTAGTGGAAAATATCACAAAATATTTACTGGCTTATTTCTTGACTGTGCCTTTCCTTCATCCTCATTCACATCTTTTGTATTCCTATTCATCCAACGAGATTTACCGCAAACATGACAAGACTATTGGTTTTTTCGATCACCCCAATACAACATGCAGTCATTTGGGCAGCTATGAATTTTTTTGTACCCAAGGCCTAAATCTTTTATCAGTTTTTTCATATCTTTCCATGAATGAGGGATTTTTGTAAACGGAAACATATCTCTCAAAAACTCTAATAGCATTGTAAAAGAGTTTCCGGTCCACCCTCCCAAACATTTTAAGTGAAATAGGCGAATGTAGAAGAACATTTTTGAATATTTTGATCCCTCGTAAAGTTCTTCATTCATTTCATTAAGTAACTTGTAGAACTTCACCGCTTCTCCATTTGACTCTTCATCAGGTACACTTCTTCCCATTTCGGTAAAAACATTTCCACCAATATTACAATCATTGGATGCAATAAAGTCAGGTGGAAACGATTGCAAACCATGATCATGCATATTAAATGCATCCCGCAACATACCTTCCATGTCATCTTCTAATGATCGATGGTAAGCACTATGAGGATAAGCCAGATTAATCGTTGAAGAGATTCTACTAAGTGTACACTCTCCATGGAAAATCCATTTTTTATACCCCGAATAAAGCCATCAACAATTAGATATTTGTAGACAACTTCACGAAAATGTCAATTGATGTTGCCACACTTCTTACACGGGCAAAGAATCATATTCTCTTGGCTTGCATTTTGAAATGCTAAATTTAGAAAAGTTTGTACTCCATTTCGATAGTCGTTGCTTACCCTTGACAAATTCATCCAACTCTTATCCATTTCGTAGTTCTTGAAGTCTAAAGTTGACAATAAATTACGGTTACTTAAATGTTCTCAATTGATTTAAATCATGTCATTGTCCTAAAATAGATAATACATATCAAGTATCAAGTATCTAATGGGTGTAAACTATGTAAACTATGTAAGTTATGTAAGTTATGCAAGTTATGATATGCCATATATTTATGTACGTTATGTAAGTTATGTAAGTCCATAGATATGATATATATTTATGTAAGTTATTTAAGTCATGTAAGTCCATAGATATGATATATATTTATGTATTATGTGTTATGATCCAATGTTTTCTTTAAGTGTTTATGTAAATTATATAAGTTATGTAAGCTTTAAATGTTTATGTAAGTAAGCTATGTAAGTTATGTAAGTTATGGTTAGATTTTAATTTAATAAATACAAAATGAACCAATTTTTAAAGTTGAATTCAAAGTATAAATATATAAAATAAAATATAATTCAAATATAAATGTAGTAATCTAATAAACAATAAAATAGTAAGAGAAAATAAAAATCTAGTCATTGTATATCTTAAATTTCTATTTAGAATTCTTTTTAAAGGTATCTAGTGTTAAAGTCATTATTATCAAATCACAATTTGTTTGATTTTTTATAATAATATAATTAAAATATTAGTCACTATATTATAGCAATATTAGTTTAATTTAATTTCAAAATATAAATAAATATTTAAAGAATAATATCAATAAAAGTAAATATGTAATCAATCTCTATATTAATTTTTCTATATGCATTTATATGTAAATTATTTAAAATATGAATATCATAATATTTTAAAATGAAAATTTATTGCTTAATTTGGTGTAATAATCTTAAAATAAATAATTGTAAGTTCATTTTAAATTATAATTTTAATATAACTCAATTGGGTATTATAAAGATTATGATATTTATATAAATATAAATATAAATATATTTTACTATGTTAATAAGTTTTACTTTTTTGAATATAGGGAAAAGGTAAGCCCTCATTGATTTTCAACAAACTGGAATGCCTAAAAGAACTCTAACCCATGCAAAGGTAAGCAAGCCCCATAGATCTTGACTTGAAGCTCACCTTTGAGCAAGGTCAATAATAATATTTGATATCTATGTACTACGCATATACGGGCATGGATATAAAATATGATTCTAAAAATACTCGAAAAAAAAAACTTAGAAAAATTAAACTACCTGTATCAAACACATCTATATCCAACACTTACATCCAAGTCATGCATCCAAGTGACAGAGTTGCTTTCGCTTTCCTACGAGTCTCTAGCGTATAAAAGTTAAAAAGAGCTTTCTACCAAGGCTTAAATGCATGCATGCAATGCGACGCAGAGCGAATTGACACCCAACAAAATGGGAACCATGAATTAATGATATAAAATACATTAAAAAAAAAATCTTTTCATATAATGAAAATGTGGCAATATCTGGGTTCAGTTTAGTACCGGCTAGGTTTTCCTTGATAATCAAAAACTGCTCACTGACAAATTCCTCTTTCAGAACAAGTTGCAAGATTTCGGATCCAAGGCAAAATGAGGATCAAGAATCGGATCAAAATGAGCTGAAAGGAAGAAGTTGTTTACTCATGGGAATGAAACGCTGAGAGCTATGAAGACGGAACATCTACCTCTTGTGCAGTCCAATTTGTAGATCAGAAGATATGGAAATGAGAAGTGGTAAAGAGTAATGCCATACAGCTTTAAAAACTCGTTTCAATGAACTCTTATCGACTGGGATGGCCTCCGGGCATTATACCTAATATCAAATATGTGGATAATAGGGTCTGCTGAACCAGAAGAGAGGTATAAACCATCAAGAGACCAAACTTGATTTATTAAAGCTGATTGTGAGTCACCACTTTCTTGTTCTTGTTCAACTTGAGTTAGCTTTATTCTACTCAAGTCTAGTTGTTGAACATATGCCTGTTTAAATATATATATATATATATATATGCATCAGTTTATATGTTATGGACACGTAAGTAAGAAAACAAGCAAATGTATGTGTTTTTTCAGTGTATATATGCCTTTTTCATGTTACCTTCTTTCTATGACGGCTTTTCTTTGCAGCTTCTCTATTTTGAGCTAAACGTCTCAATTGTTTTCACATTGAACCTTAATGAATTAATCTGGAAAAAAATTACAATCCCTAAAAACAATTACCGAATTAAGGCTAAAAATAAATTAAGCCAATGCACAACAATGAATTTCTAGAAAAGAAGCAATAATCAACTACTAATCTATTTTCCTACTAACAATCAAATCGTGGAGAAAATATATTACTCACATTCTTTGGTTGAAAATGTAAACAGTCTAAACTAAAAATCACTCTTTGATTTGTTACTTCTAAAAATCACCCTCTTCCTCTTTCAAGTTCTGTTTTCCATTTCCAGGAATGGCATTACCCACCAATTTTCCTTTTTCCACAACAATGCTAAAGCTCCTTTCACGTCCACTCTCGAACCCTCTTAAACACTTCTTCTCTTACTTCTTCTCCCACTCTGTTTCCAAGACCACTTACAACCTCTATTTTCCCCTATTTCCAAACCTCCAAAACCTAAACCAAAACCACCCGACCCAACCCCAAACCGAAACCCGACTCCTATAAAGTCAGTGATGCAGCAGAGGAGTGTATAACAAAAAAAAAAAAAACTTATCGTTTGGTTGCGGCAAAGGACAGCGACGTAGTAGAGGGGACACTCGACAGCTACGCAGATGCTCGGGTCAGAGGTGCTGCAGCAGATGGGTGCCGATTTTGGTTTGGGAAAATTTAAGGTTTTGGAAAAAAAATAGATTGGGGAAAATATTTTAGGGGTAAAAAATTGGGGTTTCGGGTATATGGCTAGGATAGAATTAGCAAAACCACGTAGTTTCCTTTACTAAAAAATGACGGTTTGTGGCGTTTTTAATATAGTGCAGCTAAAAGTTGATCTTTTGCAGTATTTTTAACATAGCGCAGCTAATGCGACCAAAAAGGCCACTCAAAACGGTATCATTTTGGTTTCGTGAAATGAATTTTTGTGGCATTTTTATGAAAACATTGCTATTTCTTACCTTTTGCGATGTTTGTATTATAAACGCCGTTAATTCCTTTGATACAACTATTATTTATAGTTTAATTATTTCTTAAATTCCTTTAAATGATGTTTGTTTTGTTTCAAACAATATATTTAATTTTAAAATTTTATAATTTAAATTACCAAGAAGTGGATTTTGGGGAAATAATGAATTTCTCTCCTTTTACTTTATTATGCTTTAGATATTAATTTAATAATATATATATATTACAATGTACAAAAGTAATTAAGAAAATAATCGTATACCCTAAACCTAAACCCAAAAATGAAATGATTTCTTGTTGTTTTTAGTAACACCCTAAAATCCTAAACTTTAAAACATAAACCATGAATAATTAACCCTACACTTTAAACTCTAACCCCTAACCCTAAACCCTGTACCTCGAACCTTAAACACTAAAATCATAAACCATATACAACAAACCATAAACTTTAAACCATATACCCTAAAATACTAATTAAATACGAACCCCTAAATCGTAAACCATTAACTCCAAGTTTTAAATCCTAAAATAACATATTTATTACGGCATTTTTTATCAAAAACTAAAGGATTTGGGGAATAAAAATAAAGGGTTTTGTGAAAAATTTCAAGGAAATCTAATTTGGGAAAAGAACTAAAGGATTTTCGGGGCTAACAAAACGACGTCGTTTAAGTCAAATTGGTATTGCGATTTTGCGGTGTTTATAAAAATGCCACTAAAACTTAATTCTTTGTAGTGAAACAACGTCGTCCAGGGCAAATTGGTATTGCAAATTTGCGGTGTTTATGAAAAACGCCACTAAAAACTAATTCCTGTAAAGAAACGACGTCGTCCAGGCAAATAATTTTACGGCATTTATAGAAAATGCCACTAATGTATAACATTTGCGGCGCTTGTTGTAAAAAATGCCACTAAAAATTTAGTGATTCTATAGTGGCATTTATGGAAAACGCCACTAATGTATTTCATATTTGTGGCGTTTCATGCAAAAACGCCTCTAAAAAATTTACACTCTGTAGTGAAACGACGCCATTTAAGTCTATTTGGTATTGCAACTTTGTGGAGTTTATGGAAAACGCCACTATAGTATCACTTTTGCTGCGTTTTCTTCCAAACGCCACTAAAATTTAATTCCCTGTATTGAAACGTTGTAGTTTAAGGCAAATTGGTGTCGCAATTTTGCGGCGTTTATGAAAAACGCCACTAAAAATTTATTCCTCTCTAGGGAAACGACGCCGTTTTAGTCCATTTGCTATTTAAATTTTGCGATATTTGTGTAAAGCGACATTAATGTAACACATTTGTGGCATTTTATTCCTAAATGCCACTAAAATTTTAATTCCTTCTTGTGAACGTCGATGTTTAATGCAAATGTGTATTGCAATTTTGCGGCGTTTTCTCAAAAATGCCACCAAAAGTTTAATGCTCTGTAATAAAATGACGCCGTTTAAGTCGAATAGGTGTTGCAAATTTGCGGCGTTTACGATAAACGCCACTAACGTAACACGTTTCCAGCTTTTTAAGGCAAAACACCACCAAAAAATTTTTCCATGTAGTTGAACGGCGCCGTTTTGAAAAATTTTAGTACATTTTAGCGGCATTTTTGTTCAAAACGCCGCTATAGCTCGAACCTGTTGCGGCGTTTTCCTTTTAGCGCCACTAATGTATAAATTTAAAGGCGTTTTTAGTCCAAGCGCCACTAAAAATGCCGCAAAAGCTTAATTTCCTGTATTGCATTCATCATAAAGACGAATGACTCGTGACCACGTTTACTTTTTGTCAACCATGTAATGCCAATGAGAGGATGTCATTTACTCATGTCTCGAGTTATGAATTCCACTGCTGTGAATGAAGCTACATACTACATAAGTCGTAAGCCCAACGCACCAACTTTCGGTTCATTATCTATTCAAACTTAGGCTTTTACTTACATCAAAGTGTACGAGTCATGCATACACAATCTGTCATCCATTCAGGATTTAGGTATGTCACACTATAAACGTCACAAGTGAATAAATTCATAAATGAATTCAAGATCTATTCTTCTTGGGTCCAGTTCGATGTACTGCCAATCCAGTTAGTCATATCTATGTCTCTATCTTCTGAAAGTCATCCGCTCCGATGCTCAAGACAAAGCATCTCCCCCATTAGACTTGATAGACGACATATTAGTCTTTCAATTGGTTTGCTCATTTCTAACTAGACTAAGGACATGTTTAGGTTCGTCTAGTAATGTAAGTTGTCTTTTTGTATTACGATCAGACCATGTAATACAGTTTAGTATTAGTTAAACATTTGCTTCCATTTTTCTTAGCGTGCAAAAATCATGTGAGGAAAATATACAAAGTATTAATGTAATTTATGAATAATTTTATTAATCAATCAGTTCAAAAATTACAAGTGCACTTAGACAAAAATACTACATTTAAGGCACCAGATCCAACATTTGGAAGGTTCATAAGGTATTGCTTGATACAGTTAAATGTCCTCATTCTTTTTTAACTCCAATGGTTAAGCAAATGTAAGAGAAATTTAATAAATATTGGACTGAGTATTCTTGGATATTGTCATGTGCTAAAATTTTATATCCTTGTTACAGGTTAAGCTTTACTACAATTGTAACATCCCGAAATAGGGCTTAACGGAACAGTTTGCGAAACCATGAATCCAAGCTATAAAAGTTTATTATGATTAATTATTATGATTTATCATTTAAATACATGTGTTAGAGTATTGATAAGAAATTTTATTAATTTCATGCTTAAATTGCCTATTAGGACTTGTTTGCAAAAGATCCAAAAGTTCCAGTTGAACCTTAGGAATGTGTAGGATACAAATGTCATGACATTAGGGTTTAAAAAATCATGTAAGACCATGTCAAGACATGGCATTGATATGTTACTATAAGGCAAAGGTCCATGTAAGACCATGCCAAGGCATGGCATTGGTGAGTTCATAAGGCAAGGATACCACGTAAGACCATGTCAAGGCATGGCAATGGTTAAGTTTCATAAGGAAAGGTACCCAGCGTCCTTAGTATTCCAAGTGGTTCAACGGAAAATTCAAAGAGTATACCAAAGTAAAGGTAAGACAAGTTCAAGCTAAAAAGGTAAGGTAAGGCAAATTCATGTTAAAAGGTAGTAAGAATACAAGTTTAAGTATATTGAGTTAAAAGCTTAAGTGATCTTGATAAGAAAAGAATAAGATAATTGATTAAGAATGTTGTTATTTATTTACATGTAAACTTACTAAGCTTTATGCTTACTCCCATTCTTTAATTTTTTTATAGTATTACAAGCCAATTCGAAAGGGCGCCGGAGATCGTTACACACTATCAAAGGATTATATTGGTATTTTGTGACTCGAAAGTTATGGCATGTATAGGGACTTAGCTATCTTGTGTGGATAACTTATGATATGGCTTAAGATTGGCTTGTAAATGTTTGGTAATGATTAGCTATTAAAATGGCTAATTAAGAGCATGTTTTGGACATTATGAAATGCCTAGTTGGTAATTATTAGAAAGAAATTATGTAATTATATGCAAGGGAACAGTTTAGACAGCAGCAGTGATGTGATTTTGAAAAATCACCAAAAATAGTAGAAATAGAATTAGGTTGTGCATTAGATATATAATTAAAGCTTATTGAGTCTATTTTTATATGAAAGAAATGGTGTAGGAAAAAGAGTTGTATATTATGAGATAATTGATTTTTAGTACAGAGGGGTCAGAACTGTCGGTTTGTGTAACAGGGGAGACTTTAACTAATAAACTGTACTAATTGGCCACACTAAAAATTCTGAAAAAATTATAGTAAGAATATATATGAGTATAGTTTCATGGAAAATTTATGGATCTAGATTTCGAGTTTCGTAACTCGAGTTATAATTGATTTAGTGAACATGACGCAGATGGACAATTTTAAACTTTTATGCCCCGAACTAGTAAGTTAAGTCTAGTAATGCCTCGTACTGACTCCCAAGCGGTCTCGGGTAAGGGGTGTTACATTTATTGGTATCGAGAGCAAGGTTTAGTCAATTCTCAGAATATTTAGTATGAGTAAGAGTCTATCTATACATGCCATACTTATATTTTGATAGTGTGACGACTCTTGACGATTTAAAAATGTTTTTCTTTTATAGTTATGGATCCGAACAAGTGGTGCAGATGATGTAGAGAGTAGTGCACCCACTCCCGCTGAGGAGACGGTGCCACAAGATAGTCATGAAAGGCCCGTTATGAGTTAGTCGTGGAGGAGGGCTCGAAAGCCTTCTTCAAGCTATGAATGAATGGTTTGTTTGAGTTCATTCGTACAAACCCGACAGTTAGATCTCCACCCCTCATGATCCACAGACCATCCATGTAGCTTCCCGATTCTGATACTGTCGAGAGAGAAGCCACTGTTGACAAGATCGAAAAACAAGGGCTGAAGAGTTTCGAGCTACCAAAGATGATGATGCGAGAAAGCTGAATTTTGGCTCGAAAATACTATCAGAGTTTTTGACGAGTTATCCCACACACGGAAGAGTGTATTAAATGTGTAGTGTCACTTCTTAGAGATTCAACCTACCAGTGGTGGAAGACACTTGTATTAGTAGTACCGAAAGAAAGAGTTACCTAGAATTTTTTTCAGGAGGAGTTTCGTAAGAAGTACATCAGTTAGAGGTTTATTGACCAGAAAAGAAAAGAGTTCCTTGAATTAAACAGGTAAGATGATATGGACCGACTATGAACGTGAATTTGTTCGACTCGATGGTATTATGCTCGAGAGTGTGTATCTCGAGAGGCTATCATGTGCAAAAGATTTGAGGATAGGCTCAATGATGATATCCACTATCGGTTGGTGTTCTAGAGATAAAAGAGTTTGTTGTTTTAGTTGATGAGCACATAAAGCGGAGGAGTTGTTGAAAAGAAAGGGTAAAGCTGAAATTGAGATGCAAGATCTGAAGAAAAGACAGATGAGCAAGTCATTTCACTACATCCAAGAGGCTAGAGAGTTCTCTACGAGATCTAATTTTTCAGTAGGGTATTCTAACCAAAAGAGGTGGAAGATTTATGGATTCAAAAGCTCAAACCACTTCAATTGCAGTGTTGGTAGTATTCACCTAATAGACTGAGTGTCCTCAATGTGGTCGACATCATCCGTGTCAATGTCGGCGACTAAGGTTGGTTGTTTCGATGTGGTGCCGGATCATTTCATTCGGAGTGTCTGAGATGGTAAAAAAGAAGTAATATCGAGTGCAAGATCGGGTGATGCCCGTTAGAGGCGGACATCGAGAAAATCCGAGAGTAAGGCGGTAGAGGTGCATTTAGAGATACAGTAACGAGATCAGATGTTAGAGCACCCGCAAGGACTTATGCTATTCGTACTCGTGAAGAGGCATCCTCCCCCAATATAATTACCGGTACATTTTCTCTTCATGATGTTAATGTTATTGCTTTGATTGATCCGGGTTCAACCTGTTCCTATGTTTGCATGAAATTAATGCCTAGTATGAACATGCCCATAGAGTTTACTTAAATTTGTGATTAAAGTATCAAATCCATTTGGTCAACATGTGTTAGTAAACAAAGTATGTAAAAATGCCCTTTGATGATTAGAGGTTCTTGTTTCCTACTGATCTCATGCTATTGCCATTTGATGAGTTTTATGTGATTCTTGGTATGGATTGGTTAATCGCACATGATGTGATAGTGAATTGTGGAAAGAAATTCATTGAGTTGAAATGCTAAAATGGTGAGATCCTTGGGTTAATTCGGATGAGTCGTAGTTTAATTTCCATGATTTCATTATATGTCCGCTTTCGAAATGTTTAAGGAAACGATGTGAAGCTTATCTTGCTTTTGTGTTGAATACTAAAGACCCGAGTTGAAAATTGAATCAATGCATGTGGTAAATGAGTTTCTGATGTGTTTCAGAAAGAACTACGAGTTTGCCTCCTACTAGAGAAGTTAAGTTTGGTATTGAATTAATTCCAGGTACCACACCTATTTCTATTGCTCCTTATAGAATGGCTTCAATAGAATTAAAAGAATTGAAAGCTCGACTATAGGAATTAACGATAAAGGCTTTGTAAGACCTAGTTATTCACCATGGGGCGCCAAAGTTATTTGTGAAAAGAAGGACGGTTCCATGAGATTGTGCATAGACTATCGGCTGACTTAACAAGGTAACCATAAAGAACAAATATCCATTGCCTAGAATAGATGACTTGTTTGATCATCCGAAAGGAGCCATGTGTTTTCTAAGATAGATTTGAGATCCGGATACTATCAATTGCGAGTTAAAGAGTCGATGTTCAAAACTTTTCGAACTAGGTATGGTCATTATGAGTTTCTTGTGATGCCATTTGGTTTAACTAATGCTCCCGCCATCTTCATGGATTTAATGAATCAATTTTAGACCTTACTTGGACAAGTTTGTAGTTGTGTTTATTGATGACATCTTGATTTATTCTCGTGATGAGACCGAGCATGCGAGCATTTGAGAACAGCTTTCTGATTTTGAGAAATAATCACTTTATGCCAAATTTAGCAAAAGTGAGTTCAGTTACGGGAAGTTTGTTTTCTTGGACACGTTGTCTCGGTGAAGGTATTAAAGTTGATCCAAATAAGATTTCACCATTGTCGATTGGAAGCCTCCTGAAATGTATCGGGTTAGAAGTTTTCTTGGTCTTGCTTGTTATTATAGACGATTTGTAGAGGATTTTCCATGATAGCTACTCCATTGACAAGATTGCTACGTAAAGATGTCAAGTTTGAATGGACCGAGAAGTGTCGCAGAGTTTCGACAAGTTAAAGGTATTTTGACTAAAGCTTCGCCTTAGTACAACGTAACCTGTAAAGAGTTTGTAATTTACATGATGCATCCTTGAATGGACTAGGTGTGTACTTATGCAGGAAGGAAGGGTAATTGCTTATGCCTCTGAGCAGTTAAAACCACATGAGAAAAATTATTCGACACATGATTTAGAGTTAGCTACTATTGTATTTGCATTGAAAATGGAGACATCATTTGTATGTTGAGAAATGCGAATATTCACCGATCATAAAAGTTTGAAATACTTGATGACTCGAAAGATCTAAACTTGAGGCAAAGAAGATGGCTAGAGTTGATTAAAGATTATGAATTAGTGATCGATTATCACCCGGGTAAGGCAAACGTTGTTGATGATGCTTTGAGTAGAAAATCGTTATTTGCATTGAGAGCTTTGCACACTAGTTTGGCCTTGTCGGATGATGATTCTATTTTAGTGAGTTGAGAGCTAAACCGATATTTCTTGAAGAAATTTGTGAAGCTCGAAGGATGTGATGAGTTGCAAGCCAAAAGGGTTCGATCTGAGTCGGTGTAAGTCGATTTTCGACGATCGGATCGCGGTTGTTTGATGTTTAGAGCGAGGTATGTGTACCAAAAAATGATGATCTTATTGAAAGGTTTCTGAGAAAGCACATAGCAGCTTCTTGGTCTATTCACCCGTAGTACAAAGATGTATAATGATTTGAAGAAAATGTATTGGTGGGCGGGAATGAAGAGATATATCGAGTTTGTTTCTAGATGTTTGATCTGCGGCCAGTAAAGGCCGAACATCGTGTACCTTCGAGTTTATTGCGACTGTATTAGTTCCGAGTGGAAATGGGACCGAGTTACTATGGATTTTGTGACAGATTGCCTTGACAGAAAGAAAGATGCATATGGGTTGTGATTGATAAGTTAACGAAGTCACTCATTTTATCCCAATTAGTATGGATTATTCACTTGACAAGTTGGCCGAGTTGTATATTTGAAATTGTGAGACTACATGGAGTACAGTATCGATTATCTCGGATAGAGATCCGAGATTTACTTCACGGCTTTGGAAGAAATTACGGAAGCTTTAGGTTCAAAGTTGAGTTTTAATACGACTTTCCATCCTCGGTCGATGGTCATTTGGAAGGTTCATAAGGTATTGCTTGATCAGCAAATGTCATAAATGTCCTCATTCTTTTTAACTCCAATGGTTAAGCAAATGCAAGAGAAATTTAATAAATATTGACCAGTGAGTATTCTTGGATATTTTCATGTGCTAAAATTTTAGATCCTTGTTACAGATTAAATTATATGGAGTATTGCTTTAATACAATCTATAGTACTCATGCTTTAAAATTTGTGTAAACCATTCTTAGCAATCTTAAACTCTTATTTGTTGAGTATATTAAGAACTCCAAATCCTTGTCTTCATCTTTAGCCAGGAGTTCCAATGTTTCAAATAATGATCCTGTTGATTCTAATTTACATCAACTCAATGTTAATAGGGCTAATTTGGGAGGAGATTATGATGAGAGTGATGATTATGAATGATACTTAAGTGACTTCAGTACTAAGAGTGAAAAGTCACAGTTGGACTATTTGGAAGAACCAGAGCTTGAGTTGAATAGCCAAATAGATGTATTGGATTATTGAAAGAAAAGTTCAATTCAAAATCGTGATCTTTTGGCAATTCCAATATTGATTATAGCTTTTGAGTTGCCTTTTAGCGTGAGGAAGAAAGTTATCACACCTTTGAGGAATTCACATAAACAAAAATGGTTCACACCTTTTCAACGAGTAATTATTATTCTCGTTTTATTTTTATAAATTTATAACATTTTATCAATTTGATTATCAAACTATTTATTCTTACTTTATATTAGAAATTGATTGCAAGAATGATGAGATTGATGATGACAATGATTCTTTGATTCTTTTCTAGGTATATAATTTAGCTTACAATTTATAACTTGTTATAAAATTAAATATGTTGATTGCTTAATATATATAGATATTTTGGTTGGTTAATTACATTTTGTAGGTTATTTTTGGCATTGTTTTGGGTGTTGTTTCATTGCCATTTTTAATATTATTCCGCTGTCGCTTTTAATTTTGTATGGATATTGTAGAACCTTTATTTTATTTTTTATTTTGCTACTAATTTGAGACCCACAATGAGATTCTAATAATTTGTCTTTGTTTTCTATTCCTCAACTCTTAATCATCCAATTATTGGATTTCATGTTTCTGTTTACATTAGTGGGTAAATTGAGTTAATTGCTAATTCTGAAAAGTTGTGATTAATGGAAGTAAAACTTGAATGGTGCATATTTAATTTATTTGATTTTTTTGACAAAAAAAATTCTTTGATTTTAAATGTGTAATGATATAAACATATATTGTTACCGTGTATAATCCCGTAGGAATGGTGCTTGCAATTGTATTCTTGACATTAATTTGGCATAAACATATGTTAAATTAGTTATAGGATTGAACATAGTGCCTTCTACAGAAGCCTATAAACTATCGTATTGCTACAGCATTGCCTCAACATCACTACTAGTAATTACATGTTAAGGGGAAATAACTATTCTGGCTCTTCAATTCGTTGCCATTAACTTGCATTACTGTTTTTAAATTGCTATATATTTATTTGAATTCAATCAAATTTTTATTTAATTTTTAAACTGTTATTTGTTAATTGTTAATTTTACAATTTATGTTTTAAAATCATAAAAATAAGTCGCGAGAGTATCTCCTGTCAAAAGGCTGAGTATTGCTTCATCCAGTTCTGATGGGCTATGTTTGCCATTGCTTCTTGATCCGTATTACGACGCTGTCTCAAAAAACTATCAACCTCATCAATAAATATAATAGCAGGCTGGAGTTTATAGGCCAAGCTAAATACAGCAGCCACTGCAAAAGTAGAAAAGGAAATAAATATTACAAACTGAGACATAACAAACAAACTAAAATTTATGGTCCATATATCCATTAGAAAAGGCATATGAAAGGATATTTAATTGAATAGAAAAAGACCAGCAAACTACTACTTACCTATGCAATGAAAATTTTCATCATCTTTTTTGGACAGTGATTGGATATTGGAGTTACAAGTAATATTTAGATGACAAAACCATAATTGGGGCCTCAACTAATAAAATGTAAAAATGAAACTATCTCAGTGCAGCCTTAGGATGGTCGAATCAGTTGAAGTTCTATTAAAATATTCCATTTTACCTTGTCACGCACCTTCTCACATTTCTACAAGAGTTTGACTCAATAGAACAAACCCAAAAAAGATTGCCAATTCCAACCTGTATAACCATATGAATTCAGGTATTATCAGAATGACACTTACCCAGTTTCTGTGCATCACCAAACCACTTGCTCATCAGATTTGATATCCTCAAATTGATAAAAATAGCTCAGACCCCTTTCTGAGGACCAAGAAGCCTTCCATGTGAAAACAGCTCTGGTCTTCCTAAGGAAAGGATCACTAGTTCATAGAGAGCCTGCTTGATGGCTTCCAATCCTCCAATAGACTCAAATTCAGCATCAATAAGATCAGGATTTATCACATCACATGCTATTACATCCTGTTAAAATGAAATATATATATAGTCATGTAGAAACCATAGAAGTTAACAATTAGGATCCTATTTCAAAGCTATACCTCATTCATCAATCTATATTTGGATTACTGAATACGGATTCTAAAGTATATATCGGTAGGCATGCATTATGATATTGATAAAAATAATAAAAACGACGAAACCTATAGCAAATTACAGACATGGAAATGAAATACACTAATGGCTGCAACAAAGGCATTAAGAGCACATGTTCATGAGCTAACATTCCAGTGTCTGCGCGCATATCTATGCAGGGAACCGTGACTGGCTGGTTAACTATTCTTCAATGAATTATTTGTTAATTGCAACCTTTATGGTAATTTTGAAGTAGGTAAGGAAATCATGTTTTATTTGTATCCAGAATAGTTGTAGTAGTTGTTTTGTGTGTCGCAGGGATGCCATATGGTTTTTAATTTTTCCTACTGAAGACGCATTATTCTACATCTATATATAACCACGATCCGCTGCTATTGATATTTGGTCAATTATTAGCAACTCTGGAAAGCAAAATTAAAGCTACCCTAATACCCCTTAGCAAAGCTTTAATGACTTGAATGTTCAAATTTCAGATAAATTGATTTCCATTTACAAATTCCACTAAGCATACTCTATAGAATCCATCAATACTCAAATTTATCTATCATGCACTTGCCATTTCCGAAAGTAACAAATATATATATTTAAGTCAAATTGCACACTTAATCCCTATATTTTTTCCCTTTTTAGCAATTTAAAATTTCTTTTTCTTGTAGTGAGAGTTCGATGTTGAATGTGTGAATGGTGGTCGAAAATGGTTGCACTGTTTGGAGGTGGCGAGGGTAGCGAGAGAATAAAAGAAATGTGGAGGTGGTGGTGGTCAAGAAGTTTGGATGTTGGTTTCATGATTTTAGAAAAAAAAAAATTATAACTTTTCATAATTCTTTCTCAACTCATAAATAGGAGATTAATGCGTTTCAGCACACTCAAACTCACATCTTCCTACATTAACAATAATTTTTATATCAATCGAATTAAAACTCAATCGATAAATTTATATTTTTAATGAATTTTACACTCTCCTTATGGTCACATATATATTTGAATGTTGATGTTTTAATAGCCTTTACACTCAAAACAGTGGTAATATATATTTGCATATTTATCATGGCCTTACACTCAATTAGTAACCGAATATGTTTTAATATTAATTAAGTTCTTTGATCAATAATTTCCGTTTTCGATCTTTACAACGTTGACATGGCACTTCATATTAACAGTGGTTGAGTGTCACATCAAATGCCACATTATCAAAAATAAAAAAATTCAAAAGAAATATTTATTTTTTTATTTTTTACTTGAGTTGTCCAGTTTCATTTGTTTTAAAATTTAATTATTTTGAAAATTAAATATTTTTAAAAAATTATAAATTTGTAAAAATATTATTAAAATTATAGAAAATTAAATAAAAATCAAAATTAATAAAAATCATTTAAAATTTAAAGTCCAGAAATTAGAATGAATATGGACATATGTTTATTTAAATTTAATGTGAAATTGGACATGTATAGATTCATTAAAGACGACTTTTATAGGATATGATGTTTAAAATATAAAAAATTATTTTAATAAATAAAAAATTTTAATATTAGCCGAAGTCTGACATCCATAATGTCTGGAGATATTCACTAAATAGCATGAGAATCACATAATACATAGGAAGAATGTCTTATATACATGAACATGTCGAGAGGTAATACTATGACAAAAATAGGCATAATTTTAAACTAATACACATATCAGTATCACTTGAAAGGTGCGACCATAGTCTGAAAAGTGACAGAATCCAACACACTAATATTGTCATTAATATATAAATAAAATTTTTCTAATTTATATATTCACATTTTAAAAAAACTTTACATGTATATTAATAAATTTTAAATTTATTTGTTAATATAATTTTTTATTTTTATATATCCTAAAAGTAAAGCTTTTTTACGTATATAATATAAAAAAATATAAAAATATTTTAAATGGTACACTACCCTGATTAATTATGGAAATAAAGTATTTGGGGTGGTAGAGGGTGGTGCATGGGCTACACCACCCTAAGTTTTGACACAAACATCTAACAGTTTAAAAATAATAATATTTTAATGGTGCAGCTTTATTGATAGGCGACACCAAAATATTATTCCCATACGATTTCAATACATGGGATAAGTATGAGTTTGGGTGATGGTGCCCATGAAAAAGGTGGCACCAATTGTTTTCCTATTATTTAGAAAGAATTGGATAAAATTCACATAGTAATCAATCATCTAAATTTATATAATCATCTTATTGATCTTATTGTCATAGTCCAATTTCACCAGAGCTTACAATCCCATTTTACAACTCAAATTAGCCCATAACACATACACAAATTGGCCCATTTTATAAACCAAATTAAAACCCAAAACAATTAAACTAAACCTAACCTAAATAAACCAAAAACAAACCCTAGCCCAATGCCAAAATTAAACAGAACAGAAAAACAAAACAACAAAAATAAACCTTAGGTGCACCAGCACCTAGGGTGTCTGTCTTCTGACCACTGTCGCCCCTAGCTTGCCACCGCCAAGCAGCATCGCCTCCACTTGCACCGCAAAAGCAAGAAAAGGCGGCAAAATAGTTAGTTTAAATGGCTATAAAAAGCCATTGAAATAGATTGTAAAGGAACTTTTTTTTTAGAAATAAAAAAGGAAGAGATTCAAGCACAAATACAAACATCCACAAACACAAAAAAAAAAAAGAAACAAAGAGAACCGAAAAACACAAGAAAGGTATTTCTTTAACATATTTTCCCTTTTTTTGAATCCATTATATACACATAGGTTTTATTTATTTATTTTCATTTTTTGGTAAACAACAATTTGTATATATACAAACATATCAAATATAGGAAAAAAAAAACAAAATTTTACCTTTTTTGAAGTTACGCCATCACAAGACAATGGTGACGCGGCATTGGGCGATGGAGGCTCAATGACCATGGCGATGTCGAAATCTCGTGGATTCCAAATTTCGCAGAGAAAAAAGAAATAGGGTTAGAGATTTTTTTTTGAAGTGATAAAATGAATTTTTTTAAGAATTTTGGGCCTTAAATAGCCTCCCAAAACGACGTCGTTTTGGGGCTAGCCTTAAACATCCAAAACGACGTCGTTTTGATCCAACCCAGAACCTAGGATCCGCTTTTTTTTAAGGAAGGGCTAATTGCATTTTTAGCCCTTTCGTGTTTTATAATCATATTTTCATTATTTTTAAATCTCGCCCAATAGTTTATTTTGGTCTTCAATTTGGTCCCCCCTATGCTGCACGTTTTGGAGGAGAAGGAAAATTTCCTTTAGTCCCTCCTTGTTATTCACGTGTTCAATGAGGTCCTTTTCTTTTTTTTAGATTGGCCCCAAAATTTTGTTTTAAGTCCAATTTAGTCCTTTTTTGGTTATTTTGGTTATTTTATTAATTTTTTATTATTATTATTATTTACCATTATCATTATTTTATTATTAATACTATTATTATTTTTATTTATTTTTCTATTATATATTATTATTACTACTTATTATTAGTATTATTAATCAACATTATTTTTGTCACTATTATTTCTTTACCATTACTATTGATATTAGTATTATTATTACTATATTTATATCTATATTTATTTTCTTAGTTTAATACTATTATTATTTATTTAATTTTCATTCATCTATTTTTACTTATATTATTTGACATATATAATTCTATTTTCACTCATATTATTATCATATTTTATATATTTCTACTTATATTTATATATCAATATTATTTTCATTATCACTATTATTATCATTTTTTTTCTTTTCTTTTCTTCTCGTAAAACTTTCATCTTGCAATTTATCCTTTTGTTTTCTATTTATTATCATTTAGCTTATTGATTTTATTCATTTTATTCTATTTTCATTTTATTATTGTCATTGGTATTTAATGCGTTTATTCTATATACTTGCTAGCATCGTAATTCACTTTTTGCATTTTGTTACAAATTCTTGCTGCATTTTATCCGATACATCAAGTTTTAAAATAATCGATATTTCGTATTAGAGATTCGAGAAAATTGTGCCCTAACTTACTGGATTCCGATTTTTCTCATTTAATCTGAATAACGGAATATCCTTTCTAAATCGTAATACAAGTTTTGAATAAAATACTTATTTTCGGAGGTTCGAAGTGTTGTGCCCTAACTTACTGGCCATGACATCTAGATCCCCCGAGATAAGTTTTTTTAAAATAAAGGTAATATTCCGTATTTCAAATTTTGAGAAATCGAGCCCTAACTTACTGAGTTCTGGTTTTTCATTTGACAAATAACGGAATATTCTCCTCAAACTTAAATCAGAATTTTAAAGTCAAAAGACAAGCTCAGTTTCGGGAACCCAAAGTGTTGTATCCTAACTTACTGGGTATGACATTTTATCTCTTCGAAATAAGAGAGTCTTATCATCCATTTTGATTTGTTTAAGTTTTAAAAATAAAAGAGGATCGTATTTTCAAATCTTTTCAATTTTCGACATTAAGACCTTAGATAATCAATTAGGTACCAATTTTGGGCGACGAGGTGCTAATCCTTCCTCGTATGTGAATCGACTCCCAAACTCGCTTTTCGAACTTCAGACCGAAATCGTTGTTTTGATAAATCAAATTGTTATTAAAAACAACCGTTTTACAAGGTGACCCGATCACACCCCAACAAAAAAGATCGGTGGCAACTCTCTTTTTTATTTTATTTTCAAAACCAAAGTCAACCCCATTTTTTTAAAAAAATGGTTACGACAATCATCATGATCCAAAAAGAACCATTGTTTTTGTTTAAAAGTTAAAGAAACTAAAATTCTTAATGATTGATGTATATATAACATAACACCACTGCATAGTTAAAGTTTTTAAACTGACCCATACTCAAATAGCATATAATATTGTTGTATATATTACTGGAAATTTGAAGAACAAAATTGTTGTTATATACATATAGAAACAAATTACCTTCAATGCAAGCTTCTCAAAGCATTGCTCCACATTTACTTTTGTTTTAGCAGTGCATTCAAGAAACATGGATCCAAAAGGACAATTGGTGCCTCCTTTCCCATAAGCAGTATCATCTAAACCGGTACGAGAAAAATATTTTGGTGCCACCTATCAACAATGTTGCACCATTAAAAAATTATTTTTTAAGTAGTAAGTTGATTGTGTCAGAACTTAGGGGTGGTACCGTCTATGCACCACCCTCCACTACCCCATTCTCTAAATTAATCATGGTGGTGTATCATTTTAAATAATTTTATATTTTTTTATATTATGTACGTAAAAAGAAAATTAAGACATTGACACAAGTATTTACCAATAAAATTAAGACATTGACACACATATCATATTTTTAAAGAAAATTAATTTTAAATATCTTTTAAATTTTATATAATTTAGAAAAATTACCTTCAATGAATCAACATATTGTTGTCCAAGTTTTGATTAATTTTAATAATATTTTTACAAATACAAAACTTTAAAAAACTACTTTTTATTTTTTTTTAATTTTAAAAGATTTATGCTTTGAAATGAATGAATCTGGACAACTATTTGTCCAAGTTTATTCCTATAAAAAAAAAAAATATATTTCTTAATTTTTTTAATTTTTTTAATTTTTACATTTTTTGTTGATGTGGTAGCTGAAGTGATATTGCTTCGTCAGTAACTATTGCTGACATGGAGCACCATGTTAGCACCGTTAGCGGCCATGTCACCACTATAACGATCAAAGACGAAAAATGTTGGTGAAAGAGCTTAATTGATGCAGTTTGAAAGTTTGAGGGCTTAATTAATGTGTTTTCATAGAGGGACTTAATTGATTTTTTCACAAAAGTCTTGGGCTTATATACCCCTTTAGCCTAATTTTTTTAACATTATTAATTATTATCATATTTAAAATGTAAGAGGCCTATTTTGCCCGGGCACGTGAAAACCAAAATAAAAAATAAAAAAATATAGTAAACGTCCTTATATAGTCCTGTTACAAAACCAAACAAACCCAAATATTGGCCCGTTACACTTTAACCCAAACCTAAAAACAGATTACCCTAGCCCAATTACTAACAGACCCAACTAACCCCCTAAACAGACTAGACCCAAAATCTATACTACCCAATACCCAAAACCTTAGCAGATCAAGAAGGGCCTAGGGTTTCAAAACCTAAGCGCCGCAAAGACCCTAATCATTGCAATACCCCAATCGTCAGCGCCACCAATTTGCGCGCTTGATCTTCGTCGCAAGATCTTTGTCCACCTGCACAAAAGGAAAAAGCACAGCAGCAAACGTGGCAACAAATATATTTCCTTTATATTTTTTGTTTTTCTTTCAGGTTATAAAAACTCAAGATCTGTAAAAACAAAAACACACAGAGGAATAGACAGAGATATAAATAGAGACAAAAAATACTTTGAAAGATAATACAAATATCGTTCTTTAACAGAGGTGATTTTCCTATTTTATTTACGTTTTTTTATTTTGATTTGTGCGCATTTATTATAAAATAGTACGAATAATAAAAGGAATATAGGATTACCTTTCGAAAAGGGACGCTTCTCACCGAAAAACCATCGCGAATCGACGGCGCGCGGGCCTAATATAGGCCAACTCGTCAAGACAAAAGGAAGGAGAGCTTTTGAGCTCGCTTTTATTTTTTTATATCTGTTAAAATGATTTTTTTTTTTTAGTTTCGACTTTTATAAACAGTGGAACGGTAGTTTTGGGGTCGCTTTTAAAGACGCTGCTTTAAGGCCTTTGACCGAACCCAATTCGATAGGCAAAGAGATCCTCGATTTTTTTCGTCAATGGTCTATTTGTGAAATGGGTCCTTCGCATTTTGTAAAATTCAATAATATTTTTCCTTACTTTCAATTTTGACCCAAACCTTACATTTTGTTTCAATTTAGTCCTCCAGGCTTTTTTTTTTCGTACGTGAGGGCCAGAAGCAGAACGATGTCATTTTAAATTGCCATAATAATCCCCGTGTTTTAACATGCGTTTTGATTTAGTCCTTTTTTATTTATTTTATTGCTATTTAACCCTTATTTCTTTATTTACTTTTAATTTTCTTATTTTATTCTATTTAATTTAAATTATTTTAACATTATATTTAATTATTTTATCATATTAAATATTCTATATTATTTTCTTATATTTATTAATTTATTAATAGTACTAAATTCATATATATGTATATATTTTATATTATTATATATTATTTTACTTGGTATAATAATTTATATATTATCTTATAATTTATATATTATTTATTATATTATATTTTAATTTGTATATTATATATTATTATATCATATTTATATATATATATATATATATATATATGTATAAAGTTTATTATATTATATAATCTAGTCTATTTATATTATAATTTTTATGATTAATATATTATATATATTTTATATAAAATTATTATAACTATTTATTATATATAATTATTTACACATGTATTAAATTATTAAATTATATATTATAACTTTTTTTATTATATATTAAATCATTTTAAAAAATCATCCTCTTTTCATTTGATTTTTAAAGATCTTAAGTACTCTTACTTATTTATTTATTTATGTCTCTTAAATTGTTTATTATTGTTTAACATAATTCTTTATTTATTCATAGTATACTATTCTATTATTTATTGTTTGTATGATTTGTAATGATGTATGATTGCTATTAAATATGTATGTTGCCATATCTACTCCAAAAACTATTTGTTTTATAAAACGCATTTAATTACATTTATGCAATTTCTTCAAAAGGCTTTTAAATACAGCGATATATGACATTTAGGGACTTCGAAAGAAATTATACCCTAACTTACTGGGTTTTAATTTTCCTCGTAGAACTTAAGATATCAAGTATCCTTTTTTTACCTATATATTTTAAATAAAAACTTATTCTTGGGAAATACAAAATTTTCGTGTCCTAACTTACTGGATATGGCGGTTTGTTATCTCGGGATAAGAATTTCAAAAAATAAGACAATGTTTCGTGTTTGGAAGTTCGAGAAATTGTGCCCTAACGTGCTGGGTTTCGGTTTTTCGTTCATCTAAATAACTAAATATCCTTTTAATAATTTTTTAAATCATGAGATGATTTTGATTACGAAGGTTTTAAAACATCGTGTCCTAACGTGCTGGATGTGATGTTTGTATACTTTCAGAACAAAGGAATCTCCAATTTCAACTCAAATTGTTCAAATTTTAAAGAAACTATATTTCCAAATATTTTTTAAATTCTCGACATAAGGGCATTGATTAATCAATTAGGTACCAATTTTTGTGCATTACGGGGGTGCTAACCCTTCCTCGTACGTAATTGACTCCCGAACCTATTTTCTGGTATTTTGTGGACCAAAAATCAATGTTTTGAAATAAAATGTTTTATAAGGTGATCCAATCACACCTAAGTAAAAAGGGATTGGTGGTGACTCCATTTTCGTTTTAAAGTCGATCCTCATTTTTAAATCAAACATTAAAAAATGGTTTGACGAAGTTGGCGACTCCGCTGGGGACAATAAGAGAGTCAAGCCATAAAATTTGTTATTTTCTGTCCTTTGTCGGAAATTTGAAAATTTTGATTTGAAAATTTAAAAATTTTGGTTTGAACATATGATTATTATTTGTTTGTACACATTCCATTGCATGACCATTGTGGTCACACCCTTAAGTGGGAGTAAGAAACTATGCCTTCGTGAGGTTTTCACCTCGCATGGGCTAGTGGATTGCTTCCGGGATACATCCCTACCTATGTCTTCGTGAGGTTTTCCCCTCCGCATTGCCATAGGGAAATGTATTCCCCTGAATCGAACTCGATCCGTATGAGCCTATAATGGATGAGGATCGAGGAATCTGCTAGTTCGGGTACCTCAACTTTAGAACTAAACCGCATATAGTAAACCCTAAGAGCCCACCCTAAGTAGAACTACGTTGAACCTTAGATAGATGTGTGTTTACTTTGCTTGCTTTATATTTTGCGGTACTAACTTGTTATGTTTTATTCTTTTGTGCATGTCATTTCATATTTAAAAAGGTATCGATTCACAGTCAGTTTCTAAAGTTAGAAAGTTGGTTATAAAGAATGGATTCCTTGATAAAGTGGAGGACAATGCAGTCGTCTGTACATGGTCAGAGCAAAGACAATTAGAGAAAGGAGATAGCTTAGCTGAGGGGCATATGTTGGAACTACGGGATTTCACTCGTATTAGTGTCACGCAAAATGAGCTTCAAGAGTTGAAGAAAATATGGACCCAGTGGGACGATGAGGCAAAGCAGCTGTTCTATCGTAATTATGGTGATCTACTTTACTTGCTTGATGTCAAAGTAGATAAATATCTATTCTGTGCTAAGACTCAGTTTTGGAATACCGCTTATAGTTGTTTTACTTTCGGAAAAGTAGACTTAGTACCTACGATAGAGGAATATACGACCTTGCTTCGTTGTTCGAGAATCCAAGTCGATAGAATTTATTCTAAGGCTACTAATATTCCAACCTTTGTGAAGAAGTTAATGAATATCACGAGGATGAGTGAACAGTGGGTCACGGCCAGAATTCAAGAGAAAGGTAAAGGTAAATGCGTTCTTTGGAAGAGTTTAAGGGATCTGGTCCTAACACATCCAGATGCAAAGAAGAAGGTTGATGTCTTGGCCTTGTGTATTTATGGTTTGGTAATCTTCCCTAAAGCTCTAAGACATGTAGACGAAGCAGTTATCGATTTATTCGATCGACTAGAAAAGGTGTCACGCCTGTACCTGCGATCTTAGCCGAGACGTTTAGATATTTGAATGCATGTCGGAGAAAAGGCGAAGTTAGGTTTATTGGGTGCGCACAGTTACTTTTGGCTTAGTTCCACAGTCATTTCGGAAGGTGGAGAAAGTGTCTTATCGGTTTTTTTCTGAATGTTACTCTCCGCTGAAAGAGATAGCAACTACATCGAGGAGAGAAGACGTGTCTGAGGAGAATGGATGGCGCTCCTTCAAAATTTTTGAGAGGAAAATACAGAATGGAGAGCCCCTAGATGATCCCAGATGAAATTCTTTATCGATGCAGGAGTTTTGACTGGGTTTCTTTACTTGGAATTTGGGGAGCTATTGGGTACGCTTCTCTACTCGTACTAAGACAATATGGATCGAGACAGTTCGTACCTGCAACATATGGGCTTGCTCAGTGTGAGTTCTCGTATAGAGGAGACAATTATAAGAAGAGAGTTAAGGAGATTTTTGGTGCTTGGAATCAGACTCGTAGGATGAAGAGGTTATCCGCAGGTCCAATGACGACCCCAGAATACATTGGATGGAGGATTAGAAGGGTTAATGATATCATCCCTAAACTGAATCCAGAAGACGCCCGATCGAGAGATGAATGCTTGCAAGTGGTCCCATCAGAGTTAAAAATTGTGAAGCAAGATTTTGAAAAGAAGAGTTCAGAGCTTGGAAAAATGATAGAGAAGCTGGAAGAAGAAAAGATGTACTTAAGGCTAGATATGGACGTGCAGAAATCAGAGGCTAAAAAAGTAAGAAAAGAGAAGAGAAGAGTCGAAGAAGATTTGAATAACTTAAAGACGGAGTATAAAAAGCTGCGTCTATTAATGAAAAATGCCGGATTAGGGAAGATTTTGCAACAGTGGCAACAAGAGATACGAACGGAAAAAGCCAAAGCTGACCATTGGAAGAGAAAGTTCCTAGAGATGCAGATGTGAAATGAGGCCTTAGAAAAGAGTTTGGCAGAAAGCCAAGAAGAGAAATGTGGACTAAAGGCTAGAGTTGCTAAACTGAGACGGTCTCTTTACCACCATCGAAGTCGTAATTTTACAATCGAGTTGAAATCAAGTCTGAACAAGATTGAGGAAATAAAGGGTAGGATTGAAGAGTTGAATCAGCATTGCATAGTTGTGAACTTCGGATTGAGCTTCTTGAAACAAGAGAGGAACGTTGGAAAAAGAGCTTCATCATTCCTATAATCAAGTTAAGAGTCGAGATTACCTTATAGGTGAAGCAATAGTTCAAATTCGAGAGGTAGCTGATCATCTACAGACTTTGGCATCACAGGCTGATATGTTGAGCATAAAGTATGAGCTACAGTCTGACCGTAGTCAAGAGCTAACTTCATTGCTTGGGAAAATCAAAACTTTAGGACTTAGGGCGAAAGCATATTTGTAGTCCATTTTATGTAAAGGATTTTGTTTTCTAATAAATTTTTCTAAAATGAAGTTGAATCAGAATCTATGCCTCTTTGCATTCATGCATTTACATTACATCATTTGCATAAAGAACCCTAATTAGGTAAAATTATCTCAATTAACCTGGAAAACATAGAGCAAAGATTGGAGAGAATAGAGTAAATTAAAATACAGATGCAAGGGCAATTAACTAAGATTCAACAAGAAATGCATGAACAAATGCAAGAATTCCAAACCCTTGAAGGAATCGAAAGCGAAGAGGGAATTGGGGAATAATGTTTCCAAACCATTGGATACTTGGGAGTGTCTTGAATAATGAGATTGTGGAAGAGATCTCTATATTTTCAGAGATGATCTATACTAATGTGCAAAACATGCTTGTTGCCTTAAGCCTAGAGGCAATAAGAACCCTTTTGTGAAATAGGCTTGTGTCCGAAACTTTATTTCAATAAAATGCATTTTTAAGCAAATATCCTTTTATTCTTTCCACTTCATATTGTACATTATTTTGTTTTAATATTCCTTCATTCGTTATTCATAACCATAGCATGCAAATAATCATCCTTAGAATCATTTATTCTTTGGATTTTTTACCTTTGTACCTAGGTACCTAGATATCAACGACATGAGTGACGTTGTTACTAACTCCCTTTTTGAATGAGATATGGGTCTAGGGGAGCTAATGACTTTGAAGATGATAGAGATTGTAACCTACCTTCTGATTTGTTAAGGATGGTAGAACAAGATGAAAAATAGACCTTACTCTACAAAGGGTCATTAGATATTATGAGCCTAGGGAAGGGGTAAAAATCGAAGCCTAGCTCACTACAAGGCAAGACATCATTGAGTTGTTTTCAAGAATTCAAAGATGTTTTTGCACGATTATATCAGGACATGCCTGGGCACTAAGACATAGGCTAAAGAAGAGGATCGAGCACTATTGATCCACTATGGAAGGGGATTACATAAGTCATACCGTAAATACTGAATTGAAGAAGACAAGATTTATGTGACTCTTCTATTTTCTTCATAGAATTTTCTATATGTGGGGCATGGATATTATGGGGCCAATCTTGTCAAATGCTTCTAGTTGACATCGATTCACTGTCATGGTCGTCGTTTACTTCACTAAGAGGGTGGAAGTAACTTCATATGCTAATCTTACAAGGTCGAAGTCATTAATTCAAAAAAAAAAGATCAGATGCTAGCAGAATGCCATAAAGGATCGTGTTTAAATAACTGTACAAAGTTAAAGTTTATAGTTTGTCCAAAGATCAAGCAGCATATCACAGTGCAATAAAAGTTGCCAAAAAAAGAAAAAAAAAGTGGCTAAGACTTGTAAAGATTGGCATAAGAAGCTATCACTACTCTCTATGATTATCGAACGTTGGCGAGGACCTTTACCGGGGCAACATCTTACATGTTGGTTTATAGATTTGAATCGTTTTTATCAATTAAACCTAATCGAAGGAAAGGTTAAAAGCTATTTGCTACGGCCAGACGATGCGAGCTTATGCTAAATAAGTTCATCTTAGGGAATTCTATGAAGAAACCGATGTTGAAAAAGATTTTTCTTCTACAAAATGATTGTAAAGAAAGTATATGCCAAACTGGGAAGGACTTTTATAGGGCCTATTCTAGAAGAGCATTGATATTGACCGAGATGGATGGCAAAGACTTGCTCAATCTGGTGAATTTAGGTTTAGTCAAGAGGTATTTTACCTAAAAGAGGAAAGACCAAGGTGAAAACCCGTAAAGGGCGCCTCGAAATCAAAAAAAAAAAAGAAAGGAGAGGCCAAGGTGAAAACCCAAAAAGGGTGTTTTGAGGCCAAAAGGGATTTGAGTTGAAAACTCGAAAAGAGCGACTCAAATTTTGATCAAAAAGTGGGGCATACAGTAGTCTTGCTACGGCTGAATTCGTAATGAGGAAGTATGTTACATCTTGGGGCATTGACAAAGTATTCCGGATCCCCTAAACACATATTGAGCTTAAAATGGTCCTTAAAAAGTTTGAATAGAGAAGCTCAGGCTGCGATATATAGGGCACCTAGCTTCTATCTTACTCATTTTTTTTTGAATTTGTTATCTTTGATTGCTTTATTCTTTTCGAGATACACCCAAATCAATTTTTTTTATTGTCTTGGTTATCTTTGATTAAATTATTTTTTGAGCTATGCTCCTAACTAATTTCTTTCTCGTCCATTTTTGTGACCTTTTTTAAACATTTTATATTGAAATAACGATTTATGGACTAATAATACTTTCTTAAAAGGAGTTTCGCATATTACTCTAGAAGCTTCTAAATAATATGAAGAATCTGAAACATGGCTATAGTTCAGAACTCACCAAGCCTAAGGGTTGGAAACATTGAAAAATGATTATCTCTTCGGATTCTTATTGGATAAGACAATTTCATTGGTGATATCATATCAGAAAATGATGAACAAGGTCAATCGAAATGTAAAAGGAGATCATTGTTGGGAGACCCTGCATTCATGTAAATTTCAGACTCATACATCCAGGGAACGGTGTAACAGGCTAAATTGATGGAAAACGATATAAGTTCTATACCTCTGAATGGTAATAGATTGGATGGAAGAAACCAAATGTTATTTCCCTGAAGTTGCAGTGGAAGGTACCAACTTCATATCCCAAGGTTCAAGTGGAGAGGATTCAGAATTACCATGGGGCAAATTATTTTGAGCAGAACATGATTGATACTTCGTAAGGAATGAAAAGGAAACTTTTGCAGATAAATGGGTGATGACACTTTAAATAGGAAGCATTCTCATAACTTTTTGCATTGCATATCTAATTAGGAGCATTTGATACATTTCGATCAAGGCATCCTAATTATTAGACATAAGCATATACCCATTCTACAGGTTATGTAACAAGATCGAAGACATCAGACTGGCAATCCCTGAGTTTGCAGGGAGCAGATTGAAGATAGTAGGTCTGGCAATTCCTGAGTTTGTAGGAAGCAGATCAAAGACATCAGTCTGGCAATCCCTGAGTTTGCAGGGAGCAGATTGGAGACATCAGATCTGGCAATTCCTGAATTTGCAGGAAGCAGATCGAAGACATCAGTCTGACAATCCCTGAGGTTGTAGGGGGCAGATTGAAGATAGCAAATTCGGCAATTCCTGAAGTTATAGGAAGTAGATCGAAGACATCAGTCTGACAATCCTTGAGTTTGCAGGGAGAAGATTGAAGATAGCAAATTTGGCAATTCCTGAAGTTGCAGGAAGTAGATCGAAGACATCAGTCTGCCAGTCCCATGAGTTTGTAGGGAGCAGATTGAAGATAGCAGATTTGGCAATCCCTGAGTTTGCAGGGAGCAGATTGAAGATAACAGATTTGGCAATTCCTGAAGTTGCAGGAGCAGATAGAAGATACAAGTCTGGCATTCCTGAAGTTGCAGGAGCAGATTGAAGATAGCAGATCTGGCATTCCTAAAGTTGCAGGAGCAGATCGAAGATACAAGTCTGGCATTCCTGAAGTTGCAGGAATAGATTACAAGATAATGGATATTGCCTTTTGAGATAGCAGTGAAACAAATTGAAGCTATCAGACTTACTGAAATCAAGATGAAGTTCCAATACCGTTGAAGTTGCTGTGGAGTTGAAAACCATTTAAAGAGGATGAAGATCAAGAAGTCGAGGCTCGGCCAAGACCGGGCAAAATTGGTCCTTTTATAGTCTTTGCTCTATTCTTGTTTCACAACAATAAGTAAAGAGGGGCAGCTATAAGAGGCCTATTTTGCCTGGGCTCGTGAAAACCAAAATGAAAAATAAAAAAAATATAGTAAACGTCCTTATACAGTCCTATTACAAAACCAAATAAACCCAAATATTGGCCCGTTACACTTTAACCCAAACCTAAAAACAGATTACCCTTAGCCCAATTACTAACAGACCCAACTAACCCCCTAAACAGACTAGACCAAAAATTTATACGGCCTAATACCCAAGACCTTAGCAGAATCAACAGTGGCCTAGGGTTTCTGAAACCCTAGGTGCCGCAGCACCCCAATCGCCGTAATACCCCAATCGTTGCGCCACTAATTCGCGCCGCAGTTAGCGCGCTTCATCTCCGTCGTGAGATCATCGTCCACCTGCACAAAAGGAAAAAGCACAACAGCAAACATGACAACAAATATATTTCCTTTATTTTTTGTTTTTCTTTCGGATTATAAAAACTCAAGATCTGTAAACACGAAAATACACAGAGGAATAGACAGAGATATAAACAGAGACAAAAAATACTTTGAAAGAGAATACAAATATCGTTCTTTAACAGAGGTGATTTTCCTCTTTTATTTGCGTTTTTTTTATTTTGATTTGTGCGCATTTATTATAAAATAGTACAAATAATAAAAGGAATATGAGATTACCTTTCGAAAAGGGACACTTCTCATCGAAAAACCATCGCGAATGACGGCGTGTGTGGCGCATGGCGAAATATATGTTTGACTCGTCAAGATGAAAGGAAAGGAGAGCTTTTCGAGCTCTATTTTGTTTTTTTTATATCTGTTAAAATGATTTTTTTAGTTTCTAACTTTTATAAACAGTGGAACGGTGTCGTTTTGGGGTCGCTTTTAAAGGCCAAAACGACGTCCTTTTAATGCCTTTGACCAACCCAATTCGATGGGCAAAGAGATCCGCGCTTTTTTCGTTAATGGTCTATTTTGGAATGGGTCCTTCCGCATTTTGTAAAATTCAATAACATTTTCCTTACTTTCAATTTTGACCCAAAACTTACATTTTGTTTCAATTTAGTCCTCTAGGCTTTTTTTTTCAAGGCCAGAAGCAGAACGACGTCATTTTAAAAAAGGGCATAATTGCCATATTAATCCCCGTGTTTTAACATGCATTTTGATTTAGTCCTTTTTATTTATTTTATTGCTATTTAACCCTTGTTTCTTTATTTATTTTTAATTTTCTTATTTTATTCTATTTTAAATTATTTTAACATTATATTTAATTATTTTATCATATTAAATATTCTATATTATTTTCTTAATTTATTAATTTATTAATAGTACTAAATTCATATATATGTATATATTTTATATTATTATATATTATTTTACTTGGTATAATAATTTATATATTATTTATTATATTATATTTTAATTTGTATATTATATAGTATTATATCATATTATATATATATTTGTATAAAGTTTATTATATTATATAATCTAGTCTATTTATATTATAATTTTATGATTAATATATTATATATATTTTATATAAAATTATTATATACTATTTATTAATTTTTTATTATATATAATTATTTACACATGTATTAAATTATTAAATTATATATTTATTATAAGTTTTTTATTATATATTAAATCATTTTAAAAAGATCATCCTCCTTTCATTTGATTTTTAATGATCTTAAGTATCTACTTATTTATTTATTTATGCCTCTTATATTGTTTATTATTGTTTAACATAATTCTTTATATATTCATATTATACTATTCTATTATTTATTGTTAGTATGATTTGTAATGATGTATAATTGCTATTAAATATGTATGTTGCCATATCTACTCCAAAACTATTTGTTTTATAAAACGATTTAATTACATTTATGCAATTTCTTCAAAAAGCTTTTAAATACAACGATATATGGCATTTAGGGACTTCGAAAGAAATTATACCCTAACTTACTGGGTTTTAATTTTTTCTCATAGAACTTAAGAAATCAAGTATCCTTTTTTTACCTATATATTTGAAATAAAAACTTATTTTCGGGAATACAAAATTGTCGTATCCTAACTCACAGGATATGGCGGTTTGTTATCTCGAGATAATAATTTCAAAAAATAAGGCAATGTTTCTTGTTTGGAAGTTTGAGAAATTGTACCCTAACATGTTGGGTTTCAGTTTTTCGTTCGTCCAAATAACTAAATATCATTTTAATAAATTATGTAAATCATGAGATGATTTTGATTACGAAGGTTTTAAAACATCGTGTCCTAACGTGCTGGATGTGATGTTTGTATACTTTCGGAACAAAAGAATCTCCAATTTCAACTCAAATTGTTCAAATTTTTAAAGAAACCATATTTCCAAATATTTTTTAAATTCTCGACATAAGGGAATTAATTAATCAATTAGGTACTAATTTTTGGGCGTTACGGGGGTGCTAACCCTTCCTTGTACGTAATCGACTCCCGAACCTATTTTTTGGTATTTTGTGGACCAAAAATCAATGTTTTGAAATAAAATGTTTTATAAGGTGATCCAATCACACCTAAGTAAAAAAGGGATTGGTGGCGACTCCATTTTCATTTTAAAGTCGATCCCCGTTTTTAAATCAAACATTAAAAAATGGTTTCGACATAAAATATAATTATATTTATATAAAAATTATATTTATTTAATTAAAAAACTTGGATTTTTATTATTTTTAATTTATCCAATTATATTTAATAATTTTATAGATTTATAATTTTATTAATTAATAATATATTTTGTTATTTTTAACTAGAATTTTTAAAAGATATGACCAAATTAATTAATTTTATATTAATATACTATCATATTTATTAATATTCAAGCAATATTAATGGTGTTCTAAGGATGTCGAAAAACTTTGACTGACAGTGGCAGTAGCAATACTTTGAATGAGGATAAAAACACCAAAATGGTTAGGTTCAAGGATGTGGATACGGATATGAGTAGTGAGATGGCCGTGGATCTATCTCCTGCACCGATGATGTCTTGGAGGGATAAAGTGTTAGGGAAAGGATCATATGGTTCTATATATAAAGAGGAGATTGAATTTCAGGAGGGTGATATCATGAGAACTATGGTTAATGGGATATTAGCAATAAACTTTTCTAAAGGATAAAGCAAATTCTAGTAAGGGATATGGAGACCACGGTAGTGGTGAAATTACTGGGAAGGAATTTAGCATATTTTACTATTCATAATAGGATCTTTAGTCTATGGAAACCATTACATTCATTTCAACTCATGGATGTTGAAAAAAACTACTTTCTGGTCAAATTCTAGAGAGGGTTACAAGAAGGTTCTCACTTAGAGTCCATGAATTATTTTCGGCAAGTACCTCACGGTTCAGCCATGGACTTGGACGTTAATCCCATTCAACCGTTCCTTAGTACTGTTATGGCTTGGATCCGACTACCTGGACTACCAGGGGTCTTTTACAAAAGCTAAATCTTGGAAGAAATAGGAGGATTAGTAGGCAAAATTGTAAAGCTTGATTTCAAAATAGATAGTGGGTCAATAGGGCAATTTGCCCAAATGGCAGTATTCAACAACTTGGAAAAACTGCTAGTCTTTCAAATTCTTGTGAACGACACAATAGAAGAGCATTGAATATGAATCCTTGCTGGTAGTGTGCTTTTCGTGTGGCCAGTATGGGCATGTGTGAGATCTTTTCCATTTCAACGGATCTGTGATCAGTTGCAACGAGGAAAAGGAGGAAATAGCGGTGGCTTTACCTAAGAAGGAGAAATCCATGGAGGCGTTGGAATCCTTTAGACCATGGATGCTCGTTGAGAGGAAATCTCGGCGTAATTCGAGATCAAAAGACAATGGAACTGTAAAAAACAGGCCAAAGAGGGGGATGTTCCCGATTGAATGCCTTATCTTCTTTAGATTCGGATAGAGGTGAAAATGGTGTAATAGATGCAGATTTTTTGGGGATCAATTTTCAAAAGGGTGATGATCGTGTGTCAAAGTCTTAAAAATTTATAAAGAAAATGATCGAACCTGGAAACTAACTAAGACAACGATGAAGGCAAGCGCACCTTTCGAACAATAGTATAGTTAAGGCTAGACCGGAATATCGAACCCAAATGAACCAAAAGTACTAATACTAATTTTCTTTTTTATTTAACCTAAGAATTTAAGGAAATTGTTATCTAATCTAAAATTAACTAATTACAAAGCTAAAGCTGCTAAGACAAAGAGAGTAAATTGGGGAAATACTTGAGAGAAAACCGATTAATTAAGACAATACCCGAGGAAGAATCCATCTAGACTTCACTTGTTATCTAACTCTGAACCAGACGATTTATTCACTTGACTTGATCCGTAGGATTCCCTAATTCATATTAATACCTCTTTCGAGGCTACTAACATCTAACCCTAGGTTGATTAATTGAAATATCTTTCTAATTAAAACTCCAAGAATCGCATTAACTCGATCTATGGACTCCCATATTAGGTTTGACCCTAATCCAATAGATTTACGTCATCCTATTTCTAGGATTGCGATCAACTCAACTTAACTATACTAGATCTACTCTTAAGTAGGGACTTTTTCTCCACCACCTAAATACATCAGTACTTGAATCAATATCCTGGAATACCAAAACAAGAATTAAGAATACATAGTTAAGAACAAATCAAGTATTTATCATACAGCTCAGAAAATAATAACAAGATCCGTCTTAGGTTTCATCCCCTTAGGTATTTGAAGGGTTTAGTTCATAAATATAAAAGAATACATCTCAGAAGAAAATATAAAACAAAACATAAAGAAAACCCTAAAACCCCTTGAAGAAATTGAAGGAGAGATCATCAGTCTTGAGTATGATTTCGGCTTCTTAAGATGAATCAACTGGCTTTCTTCGAGTGAATCCCACAATTCTGGCCCTCTGGGTTGGCTCTTTGGCCTAGCTAAACCCCTTTTGAAGGTTGGCCTCTAGGGTGTTTATATAGGCTTTTGGAATGCCTTTCTTTACCTCTATGTATCCTAATCCGACTGAAACTCTTCTTTGTTGCGACAGGGACACGCTGTGTGATTCAATTTTAGGCTGTGGTTGGGTCTGCTAAGAAGGCACGGCCGTGTGTTTCGGGGCCAGGCCATGTTGATTTTCTACTTTGGCCTATTTGGTCTGTTTTAAACCTGTTTCTCATTTTTTCATTCTCCTGCTCTCTTGAGTATTAAAACATGAAAATAAAGGATTAGAAACACCTATTTCCATAATTAAATAGATAAATCATCCAAAAGTATGCTAAATATGGGATTAAAATATGTTCATATTACGGTTTATCAGGTGAGTTTTTGAAGAAGAAGGAACGAGTAAAAAAATTAAGGATAACTCTTACAATATTTGGTTGGCAATGCAGGGTCTATCATTTCCAAGCAAAGTGGACCAGGTAGCTGATATTGGACCTAAGAAAGTTCATGGGGCAAAGTTGACGACTAGTATTAGGCCAAGATTAGAAGGTTGTAATATGCGCCTTAGGGCTTCTGGCAATAACTCTAGGTTGAAACTTGGGTCATCTTCAAAATCTAATGTAGGAGATCTGTTGAAAGATTGTGCGATGATGGATCTCACATCACCGGTTAACTTTATAGAATTAAATGTGGAAAATGAAAATTTAGTGACTTCTCCAATTTCTATTGAATTAAATGCACCAATAATGTTGGTAAATGGTAAAGAGATAGTGGAGTCGACAATCCTTAGCTTATATTTTAATCTGACCTTTGAAGGCTTGATTGAATCGACGATGAAAATTAATCCAAGAATTCTTGATCTTGGAAGACATTCAGTTATCTCCTTTAAAGAAATTTTTTCCCCAATTCTCCTAAAGATTTGGAAAATGTTGCGAGTGGGGTTGCTAGATGTTCTAAAAGACAAGGCTCAGAGGGAGGGAAAAGTGTTGCTGTCTGTAATGGCAAGCCTTTCAGTAAAATTATTCGAGATTGCGGAGGTCAGTTTAAAAATTTTAGCAATGTGAGAGCCCTTTTGTCAGACTTAATGAATCCTATGGTCAAGCTTATCCGCTCCCAAGTCAAAAATAAAACCAAGAAGGAAACGTTGCATAATGTTGAAAACCATCAATAGAAATCAACTTATCTGAGCATTAAAGTTCAGATATTATCTTTCTTTTATATTATGAATTTAACTATATTTTCTTAGAATTGCCAGGGATGTGCTAATAGCAAGTTTCATCGTATCTTCGTGAGTAAAATAGGGAATTTAAACCAGATATTATGGGTCTTTTAAAGACGAGAGTTAGTCTAATTTGATTATTACTAGGCTTGAGTTCCATTTCTCTCATTGTGTGGAGGCAATTAGATTTTTTGAGGGTATATGGATCAGATAGAAAGAGTCAATTTGTGTTGAGATACTCCGGAGCCATCCTCAATTTATTTTTTCGAGTTTTTGATAGCTTCCTTCAGCGACTTGTTTTTGTTGCGTTTGTTTATAGTAGTCTTGATAGTTAGAAACGAAGATATCTTTGGGAGAATTGAAGATGGCCATTTTGGGTAATGGGTCTCCGTGGATGGCGATAAGGGATTTTAATGCTCTTTTATCTTCTTGTGAAAAAAAAAGGTGGCTGAGTTAGTGGTAGTAAATGCTCCATTTTTGGGGATCTTATGGAGTATGCTAAGTTGAATGATTTAGGATTTAGAGGTTCTCCTTTCACATGGAATTGAGGTGGAGTCTTTGAATGTTTTGATAGAGTTATTGGTAATGATGAATGAGTTGTTTTATTTTTTGGCAGGATGGGTTAAGCACCCGGATATGGTAAATTCACTTTCTTATTTTACGAATCAAATCAAAAGTTGATATAAGAATGTTTATGGGTACATAGGGCATCGTGAGAAAAGGTTGATTTAGGAACTCACCAATATTCAAAAGATTTTGGATTATTCAATCTAATTATCTACATGAGTTAGAAATGGCAATACGTATGGAGTTGGATAATGTTTTTCATCATGAGGAATTACTTTGAAAACAAAAGGCGAGATGCGATTGAGTTTTGTTTGGAGACAGGAATACTAGATTTTTCCATTGGCGAACGATTCAAATAAGAAAACAGAATCCAATTATGACATTGAAAAATGATACAGGGGAATGGATTCTTGATGAAGAGGAATTATAGAATGAAGCAGTTAAGTTTTTCAGAACTTGTATGGAGAGAAATCGGGGTCGATGAGGAACCTACCTTTTCGTTCATTTCTGAAACTTGAAGGTAGGGAGATTCAGTTCTTAAGTAAATAGTTTCTGACGAGGAAATAAAGACTACTTTTTTGACATGGGCCTTTTAAAGACTCTGGGTAGTGATGGTTTTTATGCTCTCTTCTTTCAAAGTCAATGGGATTGAGTTGGTGCTTTAGTTTACTCGTGGGTTAAGAAGATTTTTGAAGGGAGTGTTGATTCGGATCTGAATAACACCTTAAAAATTTTGGCCTATAAGCTTGTTTTCGTTCTCTACAAGTTAATTAAGAAAGTTGTAGCTAATATGTTCAAAGTTATCTTCCTAAAATTATTGGCCAAGAGCAGACATGGTTTCAGAACTAGCACGAACAACATTATCATTGCACATGAAGTAATTCACTCTATGAAAAATAAACAGAAAAATATAAAATGGTTGGCTGTTAAAATTAATCTCTAGAAGGTCTATGATCGAGTGTGATAAGAATTCATTATGCTTCCCTCCAGGCTGCAGGTATTCCTAACTTACTTCGTAATGTTATTATGTCCATTACAACTTCTCCCATGCAGATTTTGTAGAATAGAACTCCAACCCAGAAGTTTCACCTTGTTAGAGGCGTTTAACAGGTATACCCATTTTCTCCTTACCTCTTTATTTTGTGCATGGTTTGGCTCAGACATAGTATCCTTTCAAAAATTAATTTTGGACAATGGGCTCCTATTCGATTGCCCCGCTCCGGTCCCCTACTTTATCATCTGTTATTTGTAGATGATCTTATTATTTTCTTTCAAGCTAAAGAAATTCAAGCTAGAATATTGAAAGAAGTGTTAAACAATTTCTATGATTACTCTGGTCATAGAATCTATAACACCCCAAACCCGGCCTAGAAGTTAGGCCCGAATCTAGCATGTCACATTGAAGGAAGTTGAAAAGCTAAGCAATTGTTTAGAAAAGTTTTATCAGATTTTTAAACTCCGAGTTCGTTGTTTGTTATTATTTTGAAAAACTGTTTTGTTATGAAAGTTGAACTTGCATCGTTGCATAAACATGATATTTTAGAAAATGATTGCTAATGTTTTAAAAAAATCCCATATTTATAAGTTTAATAGTTATAAATGAAAACTTAGAAAAATAAACCAATGGCCTTTTACAAAATATTAACCCAAAATAAATAATCTAAAATAAAAGGTAAAAATCAAAATTACTAAAGTTCACGAGTAGTATCTCCGATGTATAGCCACCCCCGAGTCCTCTACGGCTCCCAATCTTCAACCGTTGGGAATCACCTAAAACATTTAATAAAAAGTGGGGGTGAGTTTACAAAAACTTAGTGTGCACAACCCTCATCGGTAAGAACATGCATCACAACAATCCGGGCCGAAGCCCATTACAGTAACGGTGGCAATTGGGCCTTAGCCCAAAATAGCCTTAGTTGGGCCTTAACCCATAAATGTCACAAATCATATTTATCTGGGCCTGAGCCCATCTCAAATAATACCACATATGCAATGCATTAATGCCCATACCAACCCTGCACTCCGTCTCCTGTCCAACCCTGCACTCCTGTGGGGATTTAATCGACCCACCCATCCCTACACTCCTTATGTAGCACCGGTTGTGGCACTAACTTATCGATGCAGCATAGCTGCTCGGTGGCTAAAAGCCTTCGGTGGATCCACAGTCGTCAAGCGACTATACGATCCTATCTGCACTTTCCCTTTCGAATAATCCAATCCCCATGCAACGTAATAACACATGAATGCAATATACAATAATAATCATACGATAACAATCTTAAATCACATACAAGAATAATCATATAACATGTAGGGGCATTTTCGTCATTTTGCCCTCTAGGGGCATATCGGTCATTTTACCCATCGAGGGTATTTTCGTAATTTATCTACCAAGGGTATTTTCGTAATTTACTTACCAAGGGTAATTCAGTAATTTTACTCATAATTAATCCATGTATGCAGTGCATCTCGATCATAATCAATCATACAATTAACACAGACAACATTAGTACTACCACGAGGGTACAACGGTAATTTATCGTTTAGGGGTAAAACAGTAATTACACACTAAGGGTATTTTGGTAATTTTATAATTTGGGTGTATTTCGATAATTTTGTAATCCGGGGTATTTCGATAATTCTACAAACTAGGGGTATTTTGGTAATTTTATAGACCAAGGGTATTTCGATAATTTTGTAAACCAAGGGTATTTCGATAATTTTACAAACCAAGGGTATTTTGGTATTTTCACAAACTGGGGGTATTTTGGTAATTTCGCAAATCAATGGTATTTTGGTAATTCCGTAAACAGGGGGTATTTTGGTGATTTCACAAATCGAGGTATTTTGGAAATTTTACAAATCGTGGGTATTTCGGTAATTTCACAAATCAGAGGTATTTCGGTAATTTTACAAATCGGGGGTATTTCGATAATTTCACAAATCGAAGGTATTTCGGTAATTTTACAAATCGGGGGTATTTCGGTCCCTTTCGAGTTTTAGTTATGAACTTTGGCCCATCAACAAGTCCTCGCGGCTAAAGTGAACAGACACTACGCACCAGGTAGGTTTCCAGAAAAGAGGAGGTGGGCCACTAGGGCCACTTAAGTACCAAGCTCTCTCTAGATCTAATCTTAAACATGCGTATACCCGTTACCACACCCTAACCCCGCGACTTGTTCACAGGCATGTTTAATTAGAATTAAGTCTTATGGAATTTACGAGTTGTTCAAACTAAGCTTAAGGTCCATAAACCTTAACATATATGTCTACATCCCCATAAGCCCAAATCACTCTCTTACGACCCATTAGGCCCAAATCTCATCATATGGCCTATTAGGCCCAAAACAAATCTAATTCATGTATCATGCATGACTAATTCAATTCATATAACCAACCAAACTATTTCATCAAACTTAGCCTTAGGGCCCACCAGGCCCATTTAGCCACTTTCGGTTTTTCAGCATTGTCGATATCGTGTGTGTAGTGTTTGTACACACTTGATAACCACGCGCGCTGCAAACCCCTTAGTCACGAACCTACAATAGACCACTCACCAAACGCCCACCAAGGTATATTAACTTTCCTCATACTCTATATATAGCTAGCTTCTCACCTTCCTTCTTTGTATCTTACCGGTGTGAGATCCCTCCGTCAGCAGAGTTTAAATCTAACTCAAACTCTTTCCGTCCAATCCGCAAAATAAATACTCCCTTGCTTGTCATGAGATTCGAACCCAGGCTCCCTTGCACCCTTAATGATGTCTTTCCACTAGACCACTCACTTTCTTGTGTCTAAAATCATGCGCAACTAAATATAACTCTATGGCAAAATTCTAGAGTCCATTTAAAAAGAAATCCAAAATGCAAGAGCCAAGACTTGAACCTTGGACCTCATTCCTTCCTTTTTGGCGTCACCCCCTTGCCTCTTATGTGGCGTCACTTTGCCACTACACCACACACTCCACTTGTGTCATTTTTCTCCACATTTGATTCTTAAAGCCTACTACTAACTCTCAGGGTTTTATTCACCTAAATTCAAAATTTTCCTAAAGCTAAAGTTTGAACCCGGGACTTCATAGAAACCCTTTAACCTTCTAAAATCACTCACCTAATAGGTCCAACTAACACTAAAGTCATTCTCTTGTTCTAAAAAATTTTTAAACGCACCTACGCCTAAGGCCCATTGGGCCCAATTATTCTAGGCCCAATTTCGGGATGTTACAGAATCAACGCTCATAAGACTAATATTTACTTCTCAAATGGATTTGACGGTTTTGGTGGAGAGATTATGTAATATCTTTGGGTTTCAAAAAGTTTAAAATTTGGGAAAATATTTGAGAGTACTTCTTTTTCATAATAGTGTAACTCCTAACACTTTAAGTTTTGTTGTCGATAAGGTTTGGATTAGATTGCAAAGCTGGGATATTAAGAAGTCGTTGTTAGCGAGGAGGGTCACTCTGGCTCAATCAGTATTGATGTTGATTCTTAGTTACTTCATGTAGCCAGTGATGATTCCTAAGGGACTTTGTGATGAAATCAAACGAATGGTGAGACAGTTCATTTGAGAGGCTTCTAGTGGTGGAAAAAGTTGGTTTTGGTTAGCTGGGATAATGTTTGTCAACCGTGAAACCATGGTGGACTAGGATTTCAAAAGTTGCAAGATCACAACACATCCTTTATGATGAAGTTGGGTTTTAGTATTACAGTCGATTCGAAAACTCTTTGGGTCTAGGTCTTACGGACCAAGTATGGAATTCTAAATGAATTATCGGAAACGCTTTTGCGCGAAGATGTTCATTTTTGTGGAAAGCCCTAACAAGGACCTAGAAACTTATTAGAGATAACTTACTTTGGTCAGTAGGAGATGGGAATAAAATCAGATGTTAATATGACCCATGGATTCCAAATGTGGGGCCTTTAGCTAACTTAATTCTCGGTTACTATACTTTTGATATGGATTGCCTGCTGAGTGATATGGTTATAGGTAATGGCGAGTGGAACATTGATGTCTTCCGATTTTGTTTACTAAAAGATATAATCCAAAGAATTGTAGGGATTCCACCTTCATATTTGACAGTAGAGGTTGATAGGATCAATTTAGGGGGTAACTTGACGGGTTGTTTTCACTCAAGAGTGCCCATGAAAAATTATGGGAATGATTGTGTAACCCAAAATATCTAAGGTGGCATATTCCTTAGAAATTTCAAGGGCCCCAATGGGTTAGGTTTTTTATTTAGCTTGTTTTCAAACACCAGTTGCTTATTAAGGAGGAAATGGTTCGCAGAGGCTTAGGTCATGATTTGACTTGTGGGGTTTGTGGTCATGTTTCCTAAAATGTTCTACTTTACTACAGCAAGGAATATTTGGGATCTTTTAATTCTAGTTGAATGGTATAACATGTTCTATTCAAGCAGTTTGAAAGAATGACTTGTTTTAAACTTGCAAATTCAGTAGGATTGGTGCTTGGAAGATGTGGACTAGCAATGTCTCTTTGGGATTATCGCGTGGAGCCTTTGGAAGAATCATAATCTCTTCATTTTTCAAGGGGTTACCTGGAACGCTAATGAAATTATCAAGGTGTCATACAGTTGGGCAAGGAAATATGTCTCTCTTAATAAGAACACATCGATTATGTCACAAGGAACGTTATCATGTCCTTATTTAGATAGTAATTGGGCATGTTTGAATACGGATGGGCCTATCAGAAATGAAGTTGGATTTGCCACAACGGGTGAATAGCGAGAAACCGAGATGGGGAGTGAATTTTGGGATTTAATAGATATTTGGGGAATTGTTCCCTTTTTATGCTGAGTTTTGGGGCATCTTAAATGGCTTGATTATCTTAATTGATTGTGGCTATAACAACGTTTTCATTCAAATTGATAATATTAAGGCAGTTAAAGTTATTCAGAAAGGCCTTCAAATGGCTTTAATTTTGATTTCATCAGGAGAATCCATCAACTGCTAACGCGGATTGGTCATTGGCACATTTGGCACATCTTTAGAGAGGACAACCAAGATACTGATAGCCTGGTTAAACTAGCTCAACATAGAACATATGATTTATGCTTGTATGAGGTCTCCTTGCTAGGGAGGATGGTTTACACTATGTTATTAATTTAAATACTCTTTTAGTCATAAAAAAAAAAAATTAATATTACTTTTATTATTATCACATAATAATATTAGTCAAAGCATATTTTATCAGTTTAAATTTCTTCCAAACTCATCTTTTATATATATATTATAAACAATGATAATTTTATTTTACATTAAAATATTATTATAATTTAAATTATTTATTTTATAATAATGTTTTATTTTATTAATAAATATAATACATTTAAAAGTTTTATAAGATATCAATAATATAAATAAAATATTATTTTAATCTAAATGTAAAATTTTATTTTAGTCTATTCTTACCTATTCAGCAATATTATTTTATTCAATCAAATAATTTAATAGCTATTACATGATTAATTCATTTAATCAATTTATTCCATTCCATCAAATCAAAAATGTTGTAAATTTTTAAATTTTATTATGGCATGGGTCCAAAACTTACAATGATTTAGTTTTGTTGATTGTTTGGGTGGAATAATAAAAAAAGGGGAAGTGGGTGGGTGGGTATACTAATTTTTATTATAGTCATAAAATGGATAGTGTTTTGGTGGAGGATAGCTTATTAATGTAATGTTGATTGTATTGAGTTGTTTAGTATTATATAATAATGTGAAGTAATAAAAGAGAAAGGGAATGGTTACTAAAATCTGTCCCAACTACGATGTGATTGTTATTATTTTACTATTTTTACCATTTAAAACCAAAATTCCACAAAAATAACCGACATTGGAGTACACAACAACACGGTACAACCTTGAATTGTTGAATGGCAAAGCCCAGCTGTTTAGAGAGCGCGTTAGAAGCACGCTCGAAAATCAACACAACACCGGAACCACAAAGGACAGCGACATCTAAGGCCAAGCTTTGATCAGAGCGCTATTGGGTGAACAGCCTCCACTGTCTCAAACTCTGGATTTTCTGATTGATTTCACTAAAGCCTTTGTATTTTCTCTTTCTGTTGAATGTCCCATCATAAAAAGCCCCACACGCCATTGCTTCTAATCCATCGCTCTAGACCTACTTGATTTTTGTTGGGAGTCAACGTAAAGGGTCGAAATTTATGGCCAAACATTTGTTTAAATGTATTGGGACGTCCACTGTTAGATGGTTAATCAATGTACTGCAAACCATGTTTGTACTACATTTACAGTACATGAACATCTTGCCACTGAATCCTTCGGTTGGGTTTGGTAACCTCTGCTTGCTTTATATAGAAACTAAGCAATTGTTTCCCAAACTGCGCATTCTTTGAATCGCTGATTTTGGGGGTCATCTTGGTTCAGATTCTGAATTGAATGCCCTGTTTTATTACATTCAATTGAGAATTTTGGCTTTTCCTTGTTCTGGGGCTTGTGGCTTGCTCATTGTCCTTTGGGTGTTTCATACTATATTTGGATGTTTGGGATATCTTGTTGTATTTGCAGCTTTTTGCGGGTCAACTATCAATAAGGTCAGAAATGAGCTCATTATTGTGTTGTTCATATGGTATGTTCTAAAATTACGCTAAGAAAACCAGAAAAGCAAAGCCCAACTTGACGTTGTTTAATGAATTCTACTTGTCATATAACGGTGAAGAGTTTGAAGAACCAGATTTGAGGCTGTGTGCAAGATTTTTTTTCCAAGGTCTGGTCTTTGCTGAGCTAAGAATTTTCATGGCTGCATAGGCTGTCGATGTAGTTTCATTGCACTATCCTTTATATATATATATATATACTTTGATCAGGACATGAAAATGAGGTTTTTGTGATGAATTGGACCAGATTTTATCCCACTGCCATTAGGAACATGAACATGGAAGAGATGAAGGAGATTGAGAGAGTTGAGAGACAAGATTCAGAAGAGATGAACAATGAACAAGAGGAGTTGAAGAGGATTGCTCCCTGGATGAAACAGATAACCATTCGAGGACTGGTTGCTAGCCTTCTTATTGGGATCATATACAGTGTGATAGTGATGAAACTGAACCTCACAACAGGCCTAGTACCCAACCTCAACGTCTCGGCTGCTCTTCTTGCCTTTGTATTTATTAGGTCTTGGACGAAGCTGCTTCAAAAGGCTGGAATTGTTTCAACTCCATTTACCCGACAAGAGAATACCATAATTCAGACCTGTGCGGTTGCTTGTTATAGTATTGCTGTTGGAGGTATATGCCTTCTTTTATTTGTTATATGCAATTCATTTTCTCTTCCTGTTTGGTAAATTTTATTGATTATTGGATGCAGGTGGTTTTGGGTCTTATCTATTGGGTTTAAACAGGAAGACATATGAGCAAGCAGGCATTGGTACAGAAGGCAATAATCCTTGGAGCATCAAGGAACCTGGGATTGGTTGGATGGTTGGTTTTCTCTTTGTGAGCTGCTTTGTTGGTCTTCTGGCATTAGTTCCACTGAGAAAGGCATGTGTATTGATTGATTCTCTTTTGATCATAACATATAATAATTCCCAATGGTTAAGCATGATTTCCTTTCTTTTTTTTTTGTTCTCTCAGATCATGATAATTGGCTACAAGTTGTCTTATCCAAGTGGAACTGCTACTGCTGTTCTCATTAATGGATTTCATACTCCTAAAGGAGACAAGATAGCCAAGTATGAAAATCAATTCTGAATCCATATCCATTTGGCAGCTTGTGAGTGTGGGAGAACTCAATTATGTAATGATTCATCTTGCAGGAAGCAGGTTCATGGGTTTGTGAATTTCTTTTCACTTAGTTTCCTCTGGGCCTTCTTCCAGTGGTTTTATGCAGGTGGAGATAAATGCGGATTTGCTCAGTTTCCTACATTTGGTTTGAAAGCATGGAAAAATTCGTGCGTTCTCTAGTTTTATTATCTTCTCCATGTGATGTGATCATGTTTCCATAATGATTGATTGGAACAATTCAAATTTGCAGGTTTTACTTTGATTTCAGCATGACTTACATAGGAGCAGGAATGATATGTTCACATCTTGTAAATTTATCTTTGCTTCTTGGGGCAGTGCTTTCTTGGGGAGTAATGTGGCCACTAATAGGTGGGCTCAAGGGAGAGTGGTTCCCTGCAACTTTACCAGAAAGCAGCATGAAGAGTCTAAATGGTTACAAGGTCCATGGAGCTTTCCCTTAATTATATCTTGGCACCAATATTTGTACTCATTTCACACTAGTTTCCATATATCATGCAGGTTTTCATTTCTATTGCTTTAATCCTAGGCGACGGGCTCTACAATTTTCTGAAGATACTATTTTTGATTGCTAGAGGCATTCATACCAATGTGAAAGATAGAAGCCTTAAAACATGTAAGCCATCAACTTCATAAAATGTGGCTAACTTCATGATTTGACACGCTGCGCAACATTACTAACTTCCTTTGCTTGTTATGCAGTTTCCCATGATCAGAAGCAGCAACAGATCGATCTTCAACGAAACGAACTATTTGTAAGAGAGAAGATTCCAATTTGGGTAGCATGTGCAGGATACACCATTTTTTCAATCATTTCCATCGTTGTAATCCCTCTAATGTTCCCTGAGCTGAAATGGTACTATATAGTTGTTGCGTACATTCTCGCACCCTCTCTAAGTTTCTGCAACGCTTATGGTGCTGGTCTAACTGACATGAACATGGCCTATAATTATGGAAAAGTAGCCCTCTTTGTGCTTGCTGCCATGTCCGGAAAGGAAAATGGTGTGGTTGCTGGACTTGTTGGTTGTGGACTGATTAAGTCCATTGTTTCTATCTCTTCCGATTTGATGCATGATTTTAAGACTGGTCATTTAACTCTCACTTCTCCAAGATCCATGCTTGTCAGTCAGGCAATCGGAACTGCCATTGGCTGCGTTGTAGCTCCTCTTACATTCTTTCTCTTCTATAAAGCTTTCGATGTGGGGAACCCTGATGGTGAATATAAAGCACCATATGCTCTCATTTATCGAAATATGGCAATTATAGGTGTGCAAGGCTTCTCGGCACTACCCAACCACTGTTTGCAGCTCTGCTATGGGTTTTTTGCCTTTGCCATAGCAGCCAATTTGTTGAGAGATTTTAGCCCCAGAAACATTGGGAAATGGGTTCCACTTCCAATGGCAATGGCCGTGCCTTTCCTTGTCGGTGCCTATTTTGCTATTGATATGTGTGTGGGGAGTTTGGTCGTGTTTGCATGGCACAAGCTAAATGGCAAGAAGGCTGATTTGATGGTTCCTGCTGTTGCATCCGGCTTGATCTGCGGAGATGGCTTGTGGCTTCTTCCTTCATCTATTCTTGCTTTGTTTAAGGTTCGTCCTCCAATCTGCATGAGCTTCTTCGCATCGACATAGACTTAATTCCGAAGATATATAGAGGTAGAATAAAGACAGAGGCTTTGTTAACTACATTTAGCATAAATCTAATGTAGTAGTTGCATATGCATTCAACTTATTACAAACCAGTATAGTGTCTGATACACAAGCTGTCTTTGAGTGCTAGGTAAAAGGAAACATTTGAGACACACACACACAATCACACACGCATATATATATATATATATATAGAGAGAGAGAGAGAGAGAGAGAGATCTCTAAGCTGGTCTAATTTGACATGCAATTATTTGATGTTGAAGTGGAAGGAATAGTTAGTTTTGATGTATGTCAGTAAGAAAAACAAAATTGTAATAAGAAGTCAGTTTAGGTGAAGAAAAACATCAACATCCCACAAATGATTCAGAACATGTAACCTTGCTTTCTATTTTTAGTTGTATTGCTGGATAAAAGGTTTGCTTAAAGCTTTACTGTTTTCCTAGGAGGACATCTTCTAATTTAGAGAAACAGCCCAACTTACAACTCACAACTCGAAACTTTCCAAATTCCACACAGTTAATTCAAAAAAAAAAAAAAAAATTCCCACAGAGTTTAAGTAGCAGCTTTTCTTTTTAAATCGTTTCTTTGCGGCTATTGAAAGCTCCACTCCAAGCTAAAAGCTTGAATTCTCAACCACATTGGTACTCCAAATCAGGTTATTTAGGCAAAATCACATTTAACAAATAAATGCTTAAAGGACTAAATTTTGCCATCATAAAGAGGATATCTAGTTGTCACATCTAAGGATCTTCTTGCCAATTCCTATTTAATCAGGATGCTCCTGTGGCACACATTTCTTAGCAAAATAATAAGCTTATACGTCAGTTTAAATCTTCAAAATTAACTCAGGCTTTGCTTTGTGGGTTTCCTGTAAAATTCTCATTTGAATCCAACTTCCATGGTAGAATATAAGGCTGAATTAACGAGAAATTTCCTTTAGCATCATATTTGTCATCACCTCCCCAAAGGGGAAAGAAATGACTTAAAAGATCACGTCAAGCTTCCTCACAAAAGGTTATGATTCTTTGATCCTACGGCCTTCCCTTATTCATTAGACCCTTACTGATTTATGAATATTTACATTATGTTTAAGAAGATATACTCATTTGAAATTGAAGGTAACTCACACATCTTTCTCAAACATTATATCAAATAAAGATACTTTTTGAAAGTAAAAGCCTGGATTCAAATAGATAAGAAATCAAAAGCTGGTGCATTGGGATATGACTTCTGTATATGTATGAGATTAATGATATCTTATGAGAGTAATATATTTATGACAAGGTTGTTAGACAAACAACGCTGAGTGTTCGATCGAATCAAATCGAATGAAAAAATTTCAAGTTAATTGAGTTGACGAATCATATTTTATCATCCTAACTTGATTTGAAATTTTTCGAATCTAATCGAGTGAGATGAAATTCGAACCGAACCGAATCGAATATATTTGTAATCACTATCACCCACCGTAATTAAATTTGTTATTAACTTTCATCCCCTCATAATTTATTTTTTAATATTTTATATACAGGTTAACTTCTTTGCATACTTAGTTGTTTCAATTATTTTCTGATTCTTGCCACTATGTATTTTGAAATTAAAAATATATTAAATTTAAAAATGTTATTTTTAATAAAAATTATTAATGCGAAATTGATACAAGCATAACATTTTAATACTGAATATTTTATGGCATCATCAACAATTCAATTTTAACATAAATTTATAAAGATTCAATATGATTAAACAATTTAATAATATTATAAAAATGTGAAATTTAATTTAATAATATGAATAGTAGTTATAAATAAAATTATTACTATTTAAGTTTAAGGATTTTTTTGGATGATTTTGATTTTGATTTGGGAGTAAATGGTGAGAAGTAAAAATTTAGAGGAAAATAAATTTTTTTTGGCGTTTTAAGGAGTAAAATTTTGGGGGAAAGTAAATAGGGGAGTAATTTGGGGGGATGAGGTTGGGGTGAACGGGAGGTGAGATGGGAGAGAAGTAAAATTTTTAGAGAAAGTAAAAAAGTTTAGGAGTTTGGAAGATTTTTTTACCAAATTAATACAAAAAAAAATCAAAATATTCAAATTGGGATGCCTTTTCCGTTAATTACCAAAATGGTATACTGAGGTGATTGCGCCTCTGTCAGAGGCGGCACCACCCTCTACACTCTACTTTTTTTTTTCCACTGAAATAAAAAAAAACATCTGAAAAAGAAAAAAATAGGAAATGGCAGAAAAAGAGAAACATGAAATGACAGGAGCCTGGTGAAGCCTCTGCCACAGGCGGCACAGATGGTGCCTCTGGCAGAGGCGGCACCGTGATAAGACCGGTCCAGCATGTGGTTTCAGCAGGTTGTGGCTTTGGGGTTTATATAATGGGGACCATGGAAGTAACTTTTAGCAGTTGCTGAGTTTCTGGGGAGAAGAAGAAGGAGAAGAAGAAGAGGAAGACGGCCGGCTCCGGAAAAAAGAAAGAGAGGAGAAAAAGAAAGAAAGAAGAAAAAAATAGAGGGAAGCATGTAATTTTTTTTTAAATAATAATGGAGGATGATATTGTTGTTGTTTTTATTGTGTTGATTATTATTGATTATTATTTTATTTGTTGTTGTTTATTTGTTAGTTAGTTTAGTTATTGTTAGTTAGTTGTTAGATTAAGGTTAGTAAAAATGTTTAAAAACTATTTTAGTTAGTAGTATTATTATTAAATAGTTATTATTAGTTTAAAATGTTGAAATAATAATTTAGTTAGTAAGTTATTATTAGGATTAGTAGTAAAAAGTTAGTAATTTAGTTAGTAATATTGTTAGTTAATATTATAATTAGTTTGTTAAAACCTTAAAATAATAAATTTATTAGTTAATATTATAATTATTAGGTGGTTAGTTAGTATATTGTAAGTTATTATTAGAATTAGTAAAAAGTGTATATATTAATTATATTGTTAGTTGTTAGTTATTATTATTATAGTTAGTTAGTTAGTTAAAACCTTAAAATAATAATTGTTAGTTAGTTAGTATATTGTTAGTTATTAATATTGATATATATATATTAAAAATAGTAAAATATACATTTGAAACATTATGTACTAAAATAATATAAAATAATAAAAGACGAAAATTGTATATTTATATTAAGTAATAGAGTTTGAAAATAAGGAAAATACAAACAAAGGGCTAAATAAGTGGTTTTACTAAATTTATATTAAAAAACATTAAAATAGGTCCATAATAAATTAAATTATGTTATATTTTGTTATATTAAATTGTGTTATATTTTGTTATATTATTTTTATTGGCATGTTATTTTTAGTAATTTAATATAAATTTGATTTTTTATGTAGGTTAAAAATTAAATATCTGCGATGGCAATGACTCGATTGATTAGTACAGATCCACACATATCTGACGCAGCTAATAATATGGTAATATATTGTTATTTATTAATCCCGGGTTATATTTACAAAATAGGTACATAATAAATTATATTATAATAATTTTTTCGATTTAACACTATCGGACTCGTCACTGTATTAAGGGGCCGGGTGAATGGCTTAAGAAATCCCCCGGATGTATGATTGATGCCGTATTTGGAGCAAGCTGGATTCGGGTCAGCAGCACTGATCCGGACGTTTGATTTGCGGTATGATTTAATATCCGCATTAGTCGAGCGTTGGCGCCCGGAGACCCACACTTTTTATTTCCCATGTGGAGAGTGCACAGTCACTCTAGAAGATGTTGCAGTGCAGCTTTGGGCTCCCAATTGACGAGAGTCCCGTTACGAGCGTCAGCGCGATTGCTGACCCATTTACACTTTGCCAGAGCCTATTAGGGGACTCGTATGGCGATGATGAAGAAAATTTTACGGGCTTGAAATTTACATGGCTGAGAGCGATGAATGAACAGTTATCAGCTGATGCCACTGAAGGCGAGTTGATGTGCGCTACTCGAGCGTACATTATGCACATCATAGGGGGTGTACTGATGCCCGGTGCAAATAATAATACGGTTCATATTAAGTACCTACCCCTATTGGCTGATTTGAGCAATGCTGGCTCGTATAGTTGGGGCTCCGCATCCTTGCATTGTTGTACCGTGAGCTTTGTCGGACGACAAAGCCAGTGACCATAGACATAGGCGGATGCCTTACACTATTGCAGTCATGGGCTCTGTATCGGATGCCATTCTTGGCATCAATTACCCACTAACCATATGTATATCCGCTAGCAAACAGGTGATAAAATATAACTTATTATTTATTGAAAATTTCTTTATATTGATACTATTTGACTTGAAATTTATTTTCTGTAGGTGGAGTATTTATCCGGGTATCGGGAGGTTGTAAACTGTCTTGATATACCAGCTTATGATTGAACAACATGCCGAGGAGGGGGTAAGTGATTCCAATATTGGTTACGTGGTAGTTTGTATATCTTACGCACACCATGTTTAATTTTAAAAATGTTATTAATCGTGCATTTTATATGGATGCCATACCGTAGACTGAAAATTACAGCTGTTATACCCCCGTCCGCGTATTTTCACTCGTATATATGGTGCACAAATGCACCAATTGTCTGTTTCAATATAGTCGAGTGGTACTACGGGGATTGAGTGCTGCACCAATTTGGTTGCGTCCAGTATATCCCGGATCCGCCATGCCAGGTGGGGGCAGTTTATTGTACAAATAAGAGAGGGAAACAATGCTTCGATTGGGGGGTTAGGCATCGGGGATTTATTGCAGTGTGGAATAATCGCATTTCCGAATACCCCAGATGGATATGGTTTCGGTCTTCAACCTCCATTAGAGTACATACAATGGTACTCTAGTATGGGGAAGCCATATATACTCGGAGGGCAGTCAACTGTAGTCCCCCCACACGTGCAGCAACATGGGGCATACGAGCCAGTTGTCGATATGGAGGCCGAGATAGCTGCAGATCCTGATCCCGAGCCAAAGCCCGAGCAATCACATTCACATTCGGATGCACATTCGTATCATCCAGATGTACCGGGCAATGGCTACTTCCGGGGCTCGTCAGGAGGTGGATACTAGTACGAGTTTGATATATTTGGATCGTCCACACATGATGACAAAGACTCCCGGCTTATATCCACTACAGGACATGAGGCCTCCTAGGTTGTATCCACTACATTAGGGCACTCCTTCTGCTCGAGTTCATCTATACCCTTCGAGCCACATGATTTCTCAGCCATGTTTAGCACACCCCCACCTGGACCCCACTAGAGCCTGAAGAGGATGTTGGTTGTCGCGGGCACCCACGACGTGAACGTTGACCATCGCAGAAGTACACACCTAGGACCACACCATCGAACTATCAATTTTAGGTGTTTCTTGCGGTTTTGATTTTCCTCTATTTTGTATTTATAAATATTACAATGTTTGTACATTATTTGTATAAAATTAACTTGGTTGTTTGGAGCTTTAAAATTTCATAACAATATTTGACCATGCGATGGAATCTTTAAGTTTGATTTTTGTTCATGTATATATATATATATATATATAGCCATGCGAAAATATGTATGGTATGTTTGGATTTGGTATTTAAGTGAGTTCGGTTAAGTCTTATAAAATGAACTATGTTTATAAAGGTTAGAGGATAATATGCTTGAATGATTGACTAAATAGGTACGGTTGGTAGATTAATAATGATATATATATATGCTGAGACAAGTTTAAGTTTATAAATGGCATTAATGTTTAAGTCATGTAGTTTGGACATTTTATGTATTAAGTACTTGTAATATGACTTCTTACATATTGTTAAATTGAATATGTGATTATTTAGATGATAATAACATGGTTAAATATTGAAGCATGATTTATACATGTGATATGACTAGAAAAGTATGAAGTGATTTTGGTTGATTATGTGATCCATATATATATATATATTCGCATGGCTTATATACATTCAACCCAAAATACAACATTTATTATATTACCTATATCGCACAAAATGGAAATCCATACAAATCCATATTCATACAAATCCATACATGTAATTTTTTTTTTTACATTTCAGTCCCTAAATTTATTTATTTTTTCAATTAAGCCTTAATTAATCAAAATCACAAAAAATCTTAATACAAAACATGTTAATTTGAATAAGCTCAATTCCCACTCGCCCGCGACGATTGGCTAATATGATAGTTTCGCTGCGGGCATTTACTTGATTATGACCACCTAACTCGTGCATATTCCATAAACCTATCGTTGGTTCTCCTAATGTCCATTTCATTACGAATTCTGGATGATTGAGGACAACCTTTCGGATTCCTACGTAGTGCTTTGTCTGGGACAAGCTCAAATGTCGTCCGAGGCACCTCTCATGTAGACAGGTCGGGCAGGATATGAAACTCATTTTCTAGACATGCAATGTATGCTCGAGCGTGTACACATCATCGACAAATTGTTCAACATTAAGGTTCGCCTTAGCACACGCTGCCACGACATGTGCACATGGATAATGAAGTGTTTGGAACCTCCTACATTAGCACTGTCTGTTTCGAAAATCGACTCCATAAGACCTAGGTGGCAAATCGGGTCGACGACCGATGGACTCCGTAGCTCGAAAAGTTTTCAGTGTCGTGAATATATTTCTATAGTCATCGACCTTGCAATTCGACGGTTTGCAATCAATGCATCCCTGACATCTTCCACAAACACGTGTCCCGCATCCATCTGGTTAACTTGCTATTCACCCATTCTTGGCATCAAGGTCGCTGATAAATCATAAAAGTAACATATTTTAATCCCACATTTAGTATCCTTTTGGATGATTTAGCTCTTGATTTATGTAAAAAGGTGCTCTTAATCCTTTCTTTTCATGTCTTATACTCAGGAAAGCACCTAAGGATAAAAGAAACATAAAACGGCTTAAAATAGGCCAATTTGGGCCAAAGAAGAAATCAACACGGCTTGGATTTCAAGCTACACGGTCGTGCCTCATCAAATTACTTCACACAGCCATGCCACGATTTACACGGCCGTGTCCCAATTGACAGAATCGAGACACGGCCTGAAGACGATTTATACCGGACATGTACTATGGCCGTGCCTCTGTCGCGGGAAAGAGCAATTTCACTTGAATTTGGATGCTTGGAGGCAAAGAAACACATCCCTAGGTCTACTTAAACATTCTAGGAGGAATTCTACTTGAATTAGGATACTTAGGAGCCAAGTAAAGCATCTCAAAGCCTATATAAACACCCAAGGTAGCAACTAAAAAGAGGAGTTCGGCAGGTTTAAACAGACGACTTTTTGGTAGAGGCTTTAGTATGAAGCATTCATTTTTAGGAGTCACTTGAAGATAGCAGTTGATCCATCTCAAGAAGTCGAACTCCATTCAAGATGAAGGATCTCTCTTCAATTCCTTTGGGGTTTTAAGGAGTTCTTATGTTTTGTTTATTCTTTACTCTTAAGATGTTTTCGTATTTAGTTATGCACTAAACCCCTCAGATACCTGAAGGGGATGAAACTTATGATAGATCTTGTTAATTAATTTTTAAATTATATGATAAGTACTTAGTTTGTTCTTAATTATATTGCTTAATTTAATCTGATGTGCTTAGGTGGAGGAGGAATAGACCCCGACTAAGAGTAGATCTAGCGTAATTGAGCGTAGTTGATCGAGCGCCTAGAGATAGGGTTATGAGATTTTGTCGGATTAGGGTGAAACCTAATATGGGAATCCATTGACCGATTTACTTCTTCCTTAGGGGGTTATTATAAGAGAACGAGAGTTCTACTAATTAACTTAAGGTTAGACATTATTCGCCTCGAGAGAGGGTTTAATATAGGTTAGGGAGTCTCACGGATCAAGCTAAGTAAAGAAATCATATGGTTTGGGGAATAAATAATAAGTGAAGTCATAGGTGGATTCTTCCTGAAGGTATCGTCTTTATCAACTGAGTTTTCCTAAAGTCTTTCTCCAATTCAATCTTTTGTCTTTGCATTTAGTCTGAGTATTTCGTTAGTTTAATAATCCAATCACTCCATATTTTAGGCTAAATAATAGAAAGAAAGTGAGTTGTAGTACTTTTAGGTTCCCTTGGGTTCGATAAGATATTCTTGCCTGAGCTATACTACTGTTCAATAGGTGCACTTGCCTCTATTGTTGTCACAGTCAGCCTACAGGTTCGATCACTCTTTTATAAATATTAAAACTCGACTGTTTTGTCACGATCAGGTTTTTTACACCGTTCTTGGGAACACTAAAATATTAAGAAAGCTTAATTTTTATTACTTTAGCCAATTTTTTTATTACAATCTATTATTATATTATTATTATTATTATTATTTTACTTCGCTAATTTTTCCCTCTATTTTGCTTTTGGCAAAAAATTTTAGTCTATAGAAAAGATGGCACTGAATAATTATCAGTGGCAAGGCATGGGGGCAATTCCTACTAAAGCAACCAGTGTTTTCAACCTCGACGTGGTCACCAGGTTATTTAATCAGTTAGAGATGATGAATAAAAAAAATTGATGATTGGTATAGGCCCTCGCAGGTACATCCAGAAATACAATATGATTTAAATCTAGGAGGCGTGGTGAATCCTGAGTACCCACCCTATGGATATGGCATGGAAAACGAGCAAGCTCACTATACAGGTAACTATTCTAGATATCAAAATAATTTTTATAGTGACACTTATAATGCAGGTTGAAAGTACCATCCCAATTTCTCGTGGGATGATCAAAATAGCCAAAGATCGAAACTTCCTCCAGATTTTCAACAACCACCTCACCAACAAGAAGAGGCGAGAATCTTGAAGAGATCTTGACGAAAGTCATGGCGACCACAGATTCTCATTTCCAAAAGATCAAGCAAAGACTTGATAAACAACAAAAATCGATCAAAGGGATCGAGAATCAAGTTGGAGAACTTACTAGGTCAGTGGGACATCTCGCAAAGCTAATGTCAGAAGGACTGCTAGGACGTCTACCAAGTAACACCGAGGTTAACCCAAAGGAGCAAATTCAAGTCATCTCAGCTCATGACAGTAAGGGATTAGATGAACCACACTCAATACAAGAAAACAAGGTAGACGAAGGTAAGATAGAGGTAACACAAGAAAAGCCGAAACCGACAATCAAGGAGTACCAACCTCGCATACCTTATCCCGAAGCAATGAAAAGAGACGATTCAGAGGAACAGTTCGGTAAGTTTCTTAAACTCTTAAATAAATTACATATTAACTTTCCTCTCATTGAAGCTCTTTTTCAGATACCAGACGCGAGAAAATTTTTAAGACAGCTCTTGACCAACAAACGCAAATTAGACGAAGAGCACCACGTGGAGCTAAACGTAATGTGCTCAGCAATTCTACAAAATAAACTGCCACGAAAATTAAAAGATCTAGGGAGTTTTACAATTCCATGTTTAATTGGTAGTTTATCTATTGATAATGCGTTAGCGGATTTAGGGGCAAGCATCAATGTTATGCCTTACAAAATGTTTAAACAACTAGGTTTAGGGAAACCCAAACAAACTAGGATGAGCATTCAATTAGCTGATAAAACTATAAGAATTCCTAGGGGTATAATAGAAAATGTTCTAATCAAAATTGATAAATTCGTATTCCCAGTAGACTTTGTCGTTTTAGACATGGATGAGGACAACATGATCCCCTTAATTTTAGGAAGACCCTTTTTAGCAACTGCCAGAGCTAAAATTGATATCTATGCAGGAGAACTCATACTTTGTGTAGGCGACGAGATAATCAATCTTTAAGCTCTTGATTCGGCCAGAACATCAAGTGATACAGGTGATGGTGGCTGTCGATTCCACCAATATAAACCTACACCTAGTTGCAAAATTAAGCAGTATAGGGAGTAGGGTCGATCCCACGTAGACCGTTTCTATCGAAAAATCATCTATCTCTTGACCAAAGTTAGTGTCCAGGCAATTGTCGTGCCCACAACGTTGGGGGAGTAAAATGTTAAACTCAAATGATATAGAAAATAAAAACGTAAAAAGCAACAGATTAAATAAGAAAATAAATTGAAATAGTCCAAAAGAAATCTATAAAACTTAGCTCAGCCTTAAGCACGATTTTTTTCGGTCTTTGACCCGATCCTCGAAATTAGATGAACTCGTCTTTTCCGATAAGCTAGTTATAGCTACCAAGGACGCCTCGAACTAACTCTTCCTTGTGTAAATTAGCTATGGAACGTCCTATAACTAACCCTTACCGATCGAACAACCTATTTAATCATGGTTTAGAACTCCGCGACTTTATGCTCTAGAAGAGCCTAGCTCGAACCAATGCCCTCAAACGTTGGGACATTTAAATTGATTACTATTTCCTTGACGGAACCAAACAACAATCCCCACTTGGCACGCCAATATGTTCACGGAAGACCAATTAGACAATCGATCCTTTCGAATTCCAATCGTAGTCTAGTCGTACTAACTCAAACGATGTCTTTTTGACTTAGTACGACTTGACTTTATGAGTCGACAGTCATACTCTTAATCCGGAGAAATAATAAGTATCGAAAATCGAGAGTTGAATAGCTCGGGTTAGTAACTCACGAGTTTTTGACGGGTTAATACCGCTTAAGGTGAAAAGGGTTTAGTGTGGCATGATTTTACTCATGCTTAAAGGTGATGGAAAGTGTTTGGATGATGGAATTTTAGGAAGGAAGGGGACTTGGAAGGTAATTAAACCAATTTTGGAAAAGAAACAAAAAATGGATTGGGATTGGCGAATATGGACGTTGGCTAGAAAGAAAATAAAAGAAATCCTATTCTAATTTGCAATAGGAAAAGAGAAAAACAACTCCAAATAGGAATAGGAAAGAGAGAATTGATTGATTGATGATTATCCCAATACAAACATCCCCTATTTATACTAATGAATTTACTAAAATAGGCTTAACTAATTAAATATAAAATCTTAAATAAAAATTAAAAATAAAATAAAATAAACTAAAAATAGGATTTTCTATTCTTGGCTTTTTACAAAGTCAAATTGCTTGATGAGTCCTTGGCTTCCTCCATCTTTTTAATTTAGCCCAATTTCCATGATTTTCTTTCAATTTAGCCCTTTTCAGCATGTTTCCGATCAATTGCGTCCCTAACAAGAATTAAATCATAAAAATGCAAATTAGCAGGGATTAATTTCAGAAATACACCGAATTAAATACAAGAAATCATGCAAAATAATCATGTTATCAAATCCCCCCTACTTATCTCATGCTTGCCCTCAAGCATGTTGCTCGTTCAAACATTAAAATTAATTCCATAATTTATTAAGACCCGAGCCTCTTTTCTGCATCCTTACTCAATGTAGACAACATAGGCAAAAATAATTTAATAAATGCTCAGAACATATAGTTTAATTAACAAGACAAGTGTCATAAAATTCGATATATGCGAACTAGATAATTTCATTAAATAGAGTTTGATTTCGATAAATTGCAAGGCATTATTAATATACTTTTAGAAAAATAAATTAGACATGGTCAAACCTTTTACGCGAACTAGGATGACAACCCAAGCACCTATCCGGTTACTCGATTCGAAAGCGGTCTTTATTATTGGGCTCTGTAGCGGAATGTTATTAAGCCATCGACTGCCACTCGAACCTTTTATGCGAGATGAGATGACAACCCAAGCACCTTACCCGGTTTCTCAATCCGGTCACATTTTCGAGATTTTCATTCATAACTCGAGCCTTTATTTATTTAATTTTAATTTTTTTCATTTTTTCATTCCTGTTTTTTTATGCACATGCAAATATTTTTTCAATCAACCAATTCATGAAAATCTAGCTACATACATCAACATTAAAACACAAGTGTCGATTAATATATATACTTGAGCATTTAAAAAAATTTTTACCCAATTGTCCAAGCTGACCAAGTATGAGTTAAAGGCTCAGTGTCAAATAAACTGTTGAATGAATTCAATGCAAGATTGAGCATATGCAAAAGAGAAACATGCAGCCAAAATCAATCAACCATCCATGCATACTTACCATATTCATCCCCCTACTTATTCTAAGCTTGTCCTCAAGCATGTGCATATTATAGATATTAAAAGAAAAAAAATCAGCAGCTCAAAATAAAATGAAAAGTTTAGAATACTCCCCATGTGTTTCTTCAATGATTTTGTCGATGTTGGGGGTAGTGGTTTTGTAGGATATCAAGAATTGTGGAGACTTGAGTTTCCATCGTTCCAAGTCTCGCCTCGATTCGTTCTAAACAATCCTCCACAGACGGAGGTTGTTCCTCGCGTTCTCTTGTATCAGTTCGTGGGCGTTGGCAAAAAACCATATTCTCACGAGTAGTTCGTGTACCTGGAAGGACAAAATAAAGAGAAGTAGGGGTGCCGGCAAGCAATCCCATAGAATCCAAACAATATTTGTCTAGGCTGCTCATACTATATGCACAAGTGAAAGTTGAGAAATCAATTTCAGAAAAAAGTCGAGAAACTAGATTAGAAATAAATGATCCAAGTATAAGTGGACGGTTGTATCGCAAAACGGCATGAAAGTTACGTGCAAACCAATATCCTAGATTGACTTTAAAACCCAAATGCATGCACCACAAAAAGAACAATTCAGTTTTAGTTAAAGCAGCTGATGCATCATTTCTACCCGAAAAGCTAAATGCCAAAAATCGGTGTATATATCTCAAAGCAGGTTCATGCAACAATAAGTCTTTTGTGGATTTCGGATTATACAAATGATCAGAATTAGTTAAAACACGATAAACATGCTGTGCATCAAAGTTGTTCGGAATATCTAACAGAGCAGAATGATAAGAATCAGACTGAATATCATCATGACCGATGAAACCCATAGCAATGTTAAATTCAGAAATTGACATCCGAAAGTCTTTTCCAAGTAAACGAAAGCAGACAATATTTTGCATTTCAACAGTTTGCAAGGCAATTAATATCGAAGCTAAAAGTTGTGTAGAATTCATATACTAATTCATAATATGCATTATAAGTGATATTAGCATATAAAGTCCAACCAATAGCATCAAAATAATGAAGCACAAAGACATGCATATCTAGAAGTTCAAGAGTGGGAAAATCGATTTGCTTACTGATCGGAAGCGGCGTTGTCGATGGCGTCGTATCGTGTTTGATGTTCCGATGTTGAGAAGTCGAAAACCCACGAAGTCGACTTTCCGTTGAATTGTATTGGCACGACTCAAATCATTGCGCCGGGCCGCCTCGGAGTGGTCGAATGTGCTCGTTAGCGCGGTCGGGTGGATTTTCTTCTTTAGCGCGTCGATCTTTGCTGTCCGGGTGTCGATGGTTCTCGTGTCGGTTGTCGATGACTTCGGGTTTGGCGTTGAGTAACTTGTTTGTCAACAGTAGGGGTAGCTTCGACGTTGTCATTAGAGGTCCCGACTTCTTCGGGACTACCTGAAGTGTCAGACTCAATGGGTGTAGGCCTTCGTTGACGTCGGGGTCTTGATGGGCCGGCCTGCTATTGTGGTGGAGGTTGCGGAGGAGCATTTTCGTCGTCTAAATCGACAAATAGAGGTGCGGTGAAACAGTGTCAATTTCGGTTGAGCGAAACTGGAACTGGGATGTTATCAATCATTTGGTTTCTAGTTCAGACCATTGCGTCCATGGCAGCGACACAAAAGTTTGGCTCTGTTCTGAGGAAGGGGACGATGGCAGTGCACGACAGCACTCGGCGGTGGTTGCGATGGCGCACGGTGAACTTACGACGGTGATTGAGAATGGCTTGTTTTGGTTGATTTTTAAATGGTTGAAGGTGGGGGTTCAAATGTGTTGTTGTTTAGGGCGGTGGAAGGTGGTTTTGTTGTGAAAAGAAATAAAGAAAATGAAAAGAATAAGAAAAGGGTGGTGGTTGGAGGTGTTGGCGTCGACCGACGATAGTGGCAGTACGGGAGTGAAACGGCGACGAAGGGCGAGGGGCACGGTGGTGGAGTGGGGTTTGTCGTGGTGGAGGAGAAGAGAATAGAGGGAGGGGTGAAGGGAAGGTTTCGATATCGGCAAGGAGAGAGAAAAACGGCGATAGTGGAGGCTTCAGCGATGGCGTGGTATGACAACGAGTGTTGCGACGACGACTGAGGGTGTGGGACAATGGCGGCGGCGTGGAGTGGTCTTGGGTTAAGGGTTTTTTTCTTTTAGTGTGTTGAAGAAGATGAAGAAGATAAAAGAGGTTGGGGTTTAAGGGTTTTTTTTTTTCTTTTCTATTTTTTTTCTTTCCTTGGGACGGTTGGGTATTCATCTTTTTTTTTTCTTTTTGTTTGGGTTAGGTGTTGGGTCATTTGGGTGTGTGTTGGGTTAGAGGGTTTGGATTGGGTGTTGGGTTTTGGTGTATGTTGGGTTTGGTTTTTTGGGTTTTTGGTTTTGGGTAGATGGGTTAGGTTATTGGGTTGTTTTTTGTTGGGTTGGTATTTGAGTAGTTGTTGGTGGGTTAAATGGATATTGGGTTTTGGGTAGTTGTTGAGTATAATGGGTATTGGGTAGATGGGTTAAGTTTGGGTAATGGGTATGTGTGTGTGTGTGTGTGTGTGGTTTTTTTTTCTAGATTTTTTTAATTTTGGTAAATGCATGTCGCCTTCTAGCCCGTCGTGCTCTGCCCATCACTATTATCCCATTCATGCTCTCCATTATTTTCCGAAAACATCAAATCAATTGAACTAAGTAAAATTTATTTATTTACAACTTAAATTACTAAACCTTAAAATTAAATAAATTAAAAGAAATTTGGGGTGCCTCCCAAAAAGCGCTTTTGTTTAACGTCGTTAGCTCGACAACCTATTTATTCAAATTTTGGGTTCGTCGAGAATAATCTCCTCAACTGTGTGCGTTTGAAAGTTCTCGAAAAAGGGTTTTAGTCGTTGCCCATTCACCTTAAAGCACTTTCGTGTTTCTTCGCTTTGAATTTCCACTGTACCATTAGAAAATAAATTAGTAATAATAAATGGTCCTATCCATTTGGATCGAAGCTTACCAGCGAAAATTTCTAAGGTGGAGTCGTATAGGAGAACTTTTTGTCCTATTGAAAACTGCTTTCGAGTGATGAATTTGTCATGAAACGCCTTTGTCTTTTCTTTATAAACTCGAGCATTTTCATATGCGTCGTTTCTAATTTCCTCGAGCTCTTGGATGTCCGGTTTCGATATTTTCTGCAGACTCCATCTCCATATTGCAATCGCTTAATCGCCCAAAACGCCTTGTGTTCTAACTCATTTGGAAGATGGCACGGTTTACTGAAAACGAGTCGGTAAGGTGACATGCCTATTGGTCCCTTGTAAGCCGTCCTATAGGCCCAAAGTGCATCATTAAGTCTCGAGCTCCAATCCTTCCTGTTAGGTTTAACCGTCTTTTCCAGAATGGATTTGATCTCTCGATTCGACACTTCGGCTTGTCCGTTCGTTTGTGGATGGTAAGCAGTGGCAATCCGTTGAGTCACTCCATATTTCTCCATCAGTGCACTTACGAGCTTATTGCAGAAATGAGTTCCTCTGTCACTGATTATCGCTCGAGGAGTGCCATACCTGGAAAAAATAGAACTTTTAAGAAAGTCAACCATGGTTTTAGCGTTATCATTACGAGTGGCTTTCGCCTCTATCCACTTAGAGACATAATCAACATTAAAGAGTATATAAAATTACCGAAAGAAGAAACGAAGGGACCCATAAAGTCGATGCCCCACACATCGAAAATTTCACAAATATGAATGGGAGTAAGGGGCATCTGGTTTTGACGACCAAGGTTGCCAACTCTTTGGCATTTTTCACATGTTTTGCAAAATAAAAAGGCATCACGAAATATATTCGGCCAAAATAGCCCACATTCGAGAATTTTGCGTGCAGTTCGTTTAGGTCCAAAGTGTCCTCCACATGCATAAGAATGACAAAAGGTTAAGATAGACTGTACCTCTGTTTCAGCTACACACCGTCAAATTACCTGGTCTGAGCAATGTTTCCAAAGGTAAGGATTGTCCCAAATGTAATACCGCGCATCCTTTTTAATCTTATCTCTTTTAGACCTTGGTAAATCAAAGGAATAGTACACAACGAGATAATTTACTATGTTTGCGTACCAAGGATGAACCGCATCTGCTGCAAAAGTGTTTTCATCTGAAAGTTGTCCTTCAACGGTGTGTCTTCTCTCGAATCGTGTAATCGACTCAAATGGTCGGCTACTAGGTTTTCGCATCCTTTTTATCTCGTATTTCAAAGTCAAACTCTTGTAGGAGCGAGATCCACCGATCAATCGGGTTTTGCCTCCTTCTTCCTATCAAGTACTTTAAAGTCGATGATCGAAAAGATAATAACTTTAGTTCCCAATAAGTAAGACCTAAATTTATTTAAAGCAAACACAACAGCTTGTAGTTCTTTCTCGGTGGTTGTGTAATTGCTTTGGGCAGCGTCCAAAGTCTTCGAAGCATTGTAGATAACATGAGGCTCTTTCCCTATTCTTTAGCCAAGAACAGCTCCCACACTTTGGTCACTAGCATCACACATAATCTCGAACGGGAAGTCCCAATTTGGTGGCTGCACTATGGGAGCGGAGACCAATTTCTACTTCAGCACATCAAATGCATCTTTACAAGTCTGATCGAACTCAAATTCTTTAACCTTTTGTAACAGGCTACAAAGTGGTCGCGCGACTTTCGAGAAATCTTTCATGAACCGTCTGTAAAATCCTGCATGGCCAAGAAATGAATGAACCTTCCTCACAGATATGGGGTAAGGTAATGAGTCAATAATATCCGTTTTTGCCTTGTCGACCATAATTCCTTCCGAGGAAACTATATGACCCAAAATTAACCCTTTGTCAACCATGAAATGGCATTTTCATAATTTAAAACAAGATTAAATTCTAGGCATCTTTGTAGTATTTTAGCAAGATTATCAAGACATTCGTTAAAAGAGTTATCAGTATACCGTGAAGTCATCCATGAAGACTTGATGATTTTCTCGACATAATCAGAGAATATGCTCACCATGCATCTTTGAAAAGTGGCCGGAGCATTGCAGAGTCCAAACAACATTCGTCTATATGCAAACGTTCCGAATGGGCACGTGAAAGTCGTCTTGTCTTGATCCTCTGGAGCCACTGGAATCTAAAAAAATCTAGAATATCCATCGAGACAACAGTAATGGGTCTTACCAGCTAATCGTTCGAGCATCTGATCGATGAAAGGAAGTGGAAAATGGTCTTTTCGTGTTGCTGCATTTAATTTTCTGTAGTCGATGCAAACCCTCCATCCATTTTGGACTCGTGTAGGAACCAGCTCTCCTGACGAATTTTTCACCACTGTCACGCCAGTTTTCTTGGGCACGACATGGACCAAGGCTAACCAATTAATGTCGGCAATCGGGTATATCATTCCGACATCTAACGACACGGATCTCCTTCTTTACTACCTCCATCATGGGTGGATTAAGGCGTCTTTGAGCATCTCTCTTTGGTTTCGCGTTCTCTTCGATGAAAATTTTGTACATACATGTGGACGGACTTAGTCCCTTTATGTCGGCTATCGTCCAACCTATGGCTTCTTTATAATTTCTTAGAACTCGAACTAAACTTTCCTCCTCGTTTGTGGTCAATTTCTTTGACACTATCACCGGTAAGGTGTCTTTTTCTCCCAAAAAGACATACTTAAGGTGGTCCGGTAATGTTTTAAGCTCCAAGGTTGGTGGCTGCAAAACCGAAGGCAACATTTTAGTTTGGGAAGGTAATAGTTCAAATGGATTACCTTGGTTCGTCAATGATGGTTGCGTTTCTAAGTGTTTGACAATTTCTCTAACGGATCTTCAATGATGACTAATTCCTCGAGATGACGTAAAACATCCATGTCAATGCTTCGCAAGGACGCTTCCAACTCATCAAAGTTATGATACTCAGAATAAGAATGAGTTAAGCAATTTATAACATCAATGCTAGAAATATTTAATAGTGAGTTAGGATGACTCATGGCTTCGTAGACGTTGAATTTCACTATTTTGCCATCAAATTCCATTGTCAGCGTTCCGCTCCGAACATCGATCTTTGCGCTTGTGGTACTTAAAAACGGCCTTCCAAGTAAAATGTCAGACGAATTAGTTGAGTTATCATCTTCCATATTGATAATGTAGAAATCTATAGGGAAAACTAATTCGTTAATTTTAACAAGGACATCTTCAAGCGATCCTCGGGATGAGCGACTAACTTTATCGCCAATTGGATTATTACTCCTGTTTCTTTCAAAGGACCCACGTTAATCAACTTATAAGTAGAATAAGGCATAACATTAATTGAAGCCCTTAAATCACACATAGCTTTCTTAATGCCTACATTACCTATCTCACAAGAAATGGCAAACATACCTTGGTCCTTGTATTTGGGAGGAACTTTCTTTTGCAGTACTGTGGAGACATTTTCTCCAACACTTACTCTTTCGTTACCTATCAACCTTTTCTTGCTAGAACATAATTCTTTAAGGAATTTCGCATAACGAGGGATTTGTTTGATAGCGTCGAGTAAAGGGATATTTACCTCTACCTTCCTGAATGTCTCGAAAATTTCTTTTTCCTCCTTCTCTTTCTTATCTTTGGCAAGTCTCCCTGGAAAAGGAGGTGGCATCACAATTGATTTCTGAATTTCTGACTCCGGCTTGGCTGTTGGATGCATCACTTGCCTTTCTTGTTCCTTGTCTTGGCCATGACTTTTGGTTGGCACCGTTTCTAGGACCTTTCCGCTACGAAGAGTAATTGCGCTTGCATTCTGTCAAGGATTCGGCTCTGTCTGGGAAGGCAATTTACCTTGAGATTCCAAACGGTTAACTGCCATCGAGAGTTTACTAACCTGATTGGTCAACTCTTGTATTGATGCGTCTGTCCTCTGTTGGTATTTTAGCGCATCGACAGCAAGTCTTTCCACAATAGCTTCTAGAGATGTGCTCGACTTAGGTTGCTGTTGTGGTGGTTGCAGAGGTCTCGGTTGGTACGATTGATTATATCGGGGATTACCTCCGTAACTCAAGTTGGGGTGATCCTTCCACCCAGGATTGTAGGTGTTGGAGAAAGGATCATAACGTCTTTGAGGAGGTCTCGGGAAACCTCTGACAGCATCAACACGTGCCATTGAATTGTCGTTAAGGATTGGGCACGAATCCGTCAGATGTTCGGATGTAGAACAAATTCCACACAATTGGGTCGGATTCTTCTTCTCTGTAAGCAAAGATTGAACAACATTGGTAAGCTTATCCAATTTATCTTCTAAAGTTGAAATGTTTACCCCATGAACCCTTCTTGTGGGTTCTGAATTCGGTCGATACTATTGAGAATTTACCGCCATGGTGGATATCAGTTCTCTCGCCCTTTAAGGAGTCATATTGACAAGCGCCCCCACTAGCAAAGATCGATCATTTTCATTTCCATAGGAGCAATCCTCATAGAAATCTTGAAGGAGTATTTGTTCGGTTAACCCATATTGAGGACAACTTGCACATAGTTTTTTGTACCGCTCCCAATAGTCGTAGAGCGATTCATTCTCCATTTAGCGAATTCCCACTATGTCCCTCCGAAGTTCGGCTGCTCGTGAAGTTGGGAAGAACCTGTCAGGAAAAACACGAGATAAGTCATCCCATCGTTGTGATAGAACCGGAGGTAGGTAAAATAACCATTCTTTTCAGTATCAACTAAAGAAAAGGAAAGGCCCAAGTTTGATTTCATCTACGGTACTCCTCGGGTTTCATGCTTGAGCAGACCATGTGGAATTCTCTCAAGTGGGTGTGCGGATTTTCATTCTTCAGGCCTCGAAAGGTGGGCAAAAGGTGAATCAAGCCTGATTTCAGCTCAAACGGGGTTCCTCCAGTTGGATAATTGATGCATAATGGTGTTTGCTCGTTGAGAGCAGCGGCTAGTTGACGAATGGTTCGGTTCGCCATCCTTACTGGTTTATCGAGGTTGCCTTTTTCTTCTTTTGTTTCAAGAAGTGGTTCGGTCTCAGTTCCAACCACTTTGACTTGTTTCCCACGTCGAATTGCCTCTGCACGAATTACTTCGCTCAACTTTTCAACGTCAGATTCTAAGATCCCTTGCCCTAGTTCAACTTCTACTTTACTTGCGCGTTTGAGAGCTTCTGTCTCTTTTCGTCGCGCTCACGCTGATTTCTCGATCTCTGGGTCATATTCGAGATCTCCTGATGAAGACCTAGTCATGAAGACGAATTAAACAATTGTAAGTGCTGCCAGTCCCCGACAACGGTGCCAAAACTGGTGGCTGTTGATTCCACTAATATAAACCTACACCTAGTTGCAAAATTAAGTAGTATAGGGAGTAGGGTCGATCCCACAGAGACTTTTACTGAAAAATTGTCTATCTCTTGACGAGTTAGTGTACAGGCAATTGTCGTGCCCATGACGTTGGGGGAGTAAAATGTTAAACACAAATGATACGAAAATAAAAATGTAAAAAGCAACAGATTAAATGAAAAAATAAATTGAAATAGTCTGAAAAGAAATCTATAAAACTTAGCTCAGCCTTAAGCATGGTTTTTTTCTGTCTTTGACCCGATCCTCGAAATTAGATGAACTCGTCTTTTCCGATAAGCTAGTTATAGCTACCAAGGACGCCTCGGGAACCAACTCTTCCTTGTGTAAATTAGCTATGGAACGTCCTATAACTAACCCTTACCGATCGAACAACCTACGAAACGTTCATGGTTTAGAACTCGGCGACTTTGCGTTCTAGAAGAGCCTAGCTCGAACCAATGCCCTCAAACGTTGGGACATTTAAATCCGGTTACTATTTCCTTGACGGAACCAAACAAAGAATCCCCACTTGGCACGCCAATATGTTCACGGAAGACCAATTAGACAATCGATCCTTTCGAATTCCAATCATGCGTCTAGTCGTGCTAACTCAAACGACGCCTTTTTGACTTAGTACGACTTGACTTTATGAGTGACGAAGTCATACTCTTAATCCGGAGAAATAATAAGTATCAAAATCGAGAGTTGAATAGCTCGGGTTCGTAACTCACGGGTTTTTTGACGGGTTAATACCGACTTAAAATTTGAAAGGGTTTAGTGTGGCATGATTTTACTCATGCTTAAAGGTGATGGAAAGTGTTTGGGTTTTGTAAAAGATGATGGAATTTTAGGAAGGAAGGGGACTTGAAAGGTAATTAAACCAATTTTGGAAAAGAAACAAAAAATGGATTGGGATTGGCGAATATGGACGTTGGCTTGAAAGAAAATAAAAGAAATCCTATTCTAATTTGCAATAGGAAAGAGAGAAAACAACTCCAAATAGGAATAGGAAAAGAGAGAATTGATTGATTGATGATTATCCCAATACAAACATCCCCTATTTATACTAATGAATTTACTAAAATAGGCTTAACTAATTAAATATAAAATCTTAAATAAAAATTAAAAATAAAATAAAATAAACTAAAAATAGGATTTTCTATTCTTGGCTTTTACAAAGTCAAATTGCTTGATGAGTCCTTGGCTTCCTCCATCTTTTTAATTTAGCCCAATTTCCATGATTTTCTTTCAATTTAGCCCTTTTCAAAGATGTTTCCGATCAATTGCGTCCCTAACAAGAATTAAATCATAAAAATACAAATTAAAAGGATTAATTTCAGAAATACACGAATTAAATACAAGAAATCATGCAAAATAATCATGTTATCGGTGAGAAAGTAAATTAGTTGATAACCAACTTGTTCAACCTTCATTGCGGAAACACCACAAAGCTACAAACTGAGCGGATCATAGACCTCGTGCTAATAAAGAAGAATTACATGAGGAACCGAACCACACGAAGTGGCCAAAGAAACCCAGACGAGTGATAAGAACAACAAATCACATCAAAATAGAGGATCGGTATTGTTGAATAAGGAAGACCCTTGAATCACCAATTCGAACTCAAGGCAAACGAAGAAATCACTTTTGAGGTACTTAATGTCTTCTTATACTGACACGTCGAGGTAAGCAATCCTAAATTCAACACTTTTGAGGTAAACATTACTCGACTTAAACTTTATATCCATAACCGATTTGATCGAATGAGAAAGGATTTCCACCTCCTCAAACCACCATGACCATCTGAATGAGAGGTAAAGTCTAGCTAAGACTATAAGCGGCGCTTCTGGGAGGCAACCCGAGCACTAACCCCATTTTACATTTTTATTTTATTTATTTTATTTATTTTATTATTTATTTTTTCTTTTTTTTTTTAGCACCTAACCATAAACTAACCAAAGAGCGATTTCTAGGCCACGGCCCTACACACAGCGTGCCGTGGTGGTGTGGAAGCCGGAGGATGAGCCATGGGCGTGCCGATGGTGTGCCGACATAGAAAATTTCTTTTCCCAACACGGGTGGCGATAATAGTCCACGCCCATGCCGATGCCCGTCTTGAGGTTCTTGACTTGTCAAGCACGGGCTAAACACTACCGTGCCTTTCAACCATGCCAACATTCGACTTATCGAACACGGAGGAGCACGCCCATATTAAATGACCATGTGAAGAAAGACACGGTGTGCCACAACACCCACGGCCATGCCCAAACACCTTGAATGAGTTCAAAATTCAAAATCCCAAAACACGGGCTACATCTCTATTTAAACCTCATTCTCTATTTTTTAGTTGTCTTTCATTTTCCATTATTTATTTTTGTTTTATTTTATTTCATCATTATTTTTACGTTATTTTATTTTATTTTTCTTATTCTTTATGATATTTAGATTTAGCTTAGGATACAATAAAACCAAACTGGCTACTTCGAGGATTCAACTTCAAACGGTTCGAGACGCTTCCCTACGTTCACCTCCAATCTTATCCGGTTTCTTTTCATAGACTCCATCCAAAATTCAGGAAGAGTTACTTCTCCGCTTTTCTTTTTAGTACATAATTATTTATCTATATTTGTACATTGAAGACAATGTACAACTTAAGTGTGGGGGGGTAAAAGTACCTAACTTTTTGCATTATTCTCAAATCCTGAATTTTAGTCTTGTCCATAAGAATTTTTTCATATTACTAATTAGGATGAAATTTCTGTTGATTTATGATTTGTATTGATATGTTTTAGAGTAAGTCATAGTTAATTGTGCATTGATGATTAAATTTGAAGGATACTAGAGAATCGAGCATGATAAGTCTACTTTCTAAAATTAAAAATTAATAGGTCGTTGAACTGAATTTGAGTATTACCTTGAAATTTGGAATTTATAAGGATTGATGTCAAAACACCCATAATTTTGTGAGATTTTGAGCCTTATAGAGCATATATTCTTTTCATGCTCACTTTATTGATTATGAGTGTGTCAACTTTGAACTGTTATTCTAGAACTTGCCTCGTTTATACATGTCGAGACCACACTTTTGATTTGATATACGAGAGATGATAAAGGAACCTAGGATTTAACCCACTTACTCCATAAAAAGCCTACCTTTATAAATGAACCCCTAGTGAACCCCGTTGAATCCTAACAACCTTTTTATTGACTCACCCACTAATATTAACCCATAACCATTTTGTATTTGTTATCACCATTCTTTTGACTACCCTTTAATCGAGGTTTGATTAAGTTACCGAATTATATTAGTTTAGTAGTTACATTTATCGTTTATGATGTAATATTTTAGTTTGTTCTTAAAAAAATTTAAGTATATTAGTAGTATATAAAAAGCTTAGAGCATTTAAATTCCAATTGTTGAAGAAAAAGCTCGTATTAAAGTATCATCAAATTTTAAGTGATGAAAATACTCTTTATTATAGAGTAATTATCAATAGTGGTATTATTAGTTTTCATTCGATGCAAATATTCATATTTAGTTCATTATTTCTAGTTAGGTAATTTGTCAAGTCAGTCTCGATTTTAACCTTCTAATTTAGCCTTTATCCACACCTTTTAACCCAAGCCCCGTTACAACCCTAATTAAAGACCTTTTGATTTGTGTATCATCTCATATACAGTGGTGGAGGCTTGATTTTCAGGCAAGCCTATGGGATTAACTTTTCAGGTTTGACTTATGAGTGCTTATTCTTGAACCTTAAACACTTCGAGTGATTTGAGTGAATCTTTTGTGAGGATGTCAATCCTTGTCGGTTTTGAATTAAAGGTAATTATTCAGATAAGGAGAGACACCTATGTTTTCGTACTACAAAGGTATGACTTATCGTGATTGAATCTTTAGGACACTTTGAGTTGAATTATCCATGTATAAATTATCTATGAATTATGATGAGACATTGTCGATAGGAATTATGAATTATGGAAAGTTCGTTTTAATTGTAAGTTGAGAATTTTGCTTGAGGATAAGCAAAAGCTTAAGTGTGAGGGTATTTGATAAACCGTAAAAGTAACATATTTTAATCCCACATTTAGTATGCTTTTGGATGATTTAGCCCTTGATTTATGTAAAAAGGTGCTCTTAATCCTTTATTTTTATGTCTTATACTCAAGAAAGCACCAAGGATAAAAAGAACATAAAACGGGCTTAAAACGGGCCAATTTGGGCCAAAGAGGAAATCAACATGACCTGAACTTCAAGCCACACGGCCGTGCCTCGTCAAATTACTTCACACGGCCATGCCACGATTTACACGGTCGTGCCCCAATCAACAGAATCGAGACACAACCTGAAGACAATTTACACGGGCGTGTACTATGGCCGTGCCCCTACCGCGGGAAAGAGCAATTTCACTCGGATTTGGATGCTTGGAGGCAAAGAAACACATCCCTAAGTCTATTTAAACATCCTAGGAGGAATTCTACTTGAATTAGGATACTTAGGAGCCATGTAAAGCATCTCAAAGACTATATAAACACCCAAGGGAGCAACTAAAAAGAGGAGTTCGGCAGAAGTCGAAACGGACGGCTTTTTGGCAGAGGCTTTTAGACCGAATCATTCATCTTTTAGGGAGTCACTTGAAGATAGCCAGTTGATCCATCTCAAGAATTTGGAACTCCATTCAAGATAGAGGATCTCTCATTCAATTCCTTCAAGGGGTTTTAGGGAGTTCTTATGTTTTGTTTATTCTTTACTCTTGAGATGTTTTCGTATTTAGTTATGCACTAAACCCCTCAGATACCTGAAGGGGATGAAACCTATGATGGATCTTGTTAATTGATTTCTAAATTATATGATAAGTACTTAGTTTGTTCTTAATTATGTTGCTTAATTTAATCTGATGTGCTTAGGTGGAGGAGGAATAGACCCCGCCTAAGAGTAGATCTAGCGTAATTGAGCGGAGTTGATCGAGTGCCTAGAGATAGGGTTACAAAATTTTATCGGATTAGGGTGAAACCTAATATGGGAATCCATTGATCGATTTACTGCTTCCTTAGGGGGTTATTATAAGAGAACGAGAGTTCCACTAATTAACCTAAGGTTAGACATTATTCTCCTTGAGAAAGGGTTTAATATAGGTTAGGGAGTCTCACGGATCAAGCTAAGTAAAGAAATCATATGGTTTGGGGAATAAATAATAAGTGAAGTCATAGGTGGATTCTTTACGAGGTATCGTCTTTATCAACCGAGTTTTCCTAAAGTCTTTCTCCAATTCAATCTTTTGTCTTTGCATTTAGTCTAAGTATTTCGTTAGTTTAATAATCCAATCACTCCATATTTTAGGCTAAATAATAGAAAGAAAGTGAGTAGTAGTACTTTTAGGTTCCTTGGGTTCGATAAGATATTCTTGCTCGAGCTTTACTCTTGTTCGATAGGTGCACTTGCCTCTATTGTTGTCACAAATCGGTCTGAGTTCGATCACTCTTTTATAAATATTAAAACTCGACTATTTTGACACGATCAGTCACCAATCTGTAGAATGTGGCTGAGAAGATAGATGCAATCGGAAGATGTCGTGTTTTCAACAACACAGCGTTGACCCCCTCTACCAAGTTCGTGGTTATTTGACCATAACGAAAGACTTCGCCAAAACTTTGAGCCCATTGCCACGGCTCCATTGTACCCAACCACTTTCGAAAAGATTTGTTCGTTTGACCTTTCATATCACTCTCAAGTCGAGTCATTCTTTGCCGAAAAATATGTGGCTCCAACTTGTACGTTGTATATGTTTTAATAAAAGATAAGTTACGGTAACGGATAACATAAAACTTATATTGAATATTTAAGGTTATCCCTTACCCATTTTCACCACTTGTCTCTTCCAGTCTGCATTCTTATACTCTCGAAGGAAGTCAGTCGCAACGTGATGGATGCAGTAAACAGATCTCCATGGCATACCGAAACGCCTGATTGCGGTAATTAGGCCTTTTCTCTATCGGAGATGATGCAAATATTATCGTTGCTAATGACATACCTCCGCAGGTTAGTAAGGAAGAATTCCCAAGACTCTATATTCTCCTTATCTACTATGGCAAACGCTATTAGGAGCACGTTCCTACTGCCATCTTGAGCAACCGCAATAAGTAAGATCTATGTATATTTTCTGTATAGCCATGTCCCATCCACCTGCACAAATGGCTTGCAGTGTGGAAATGCCGGCACACATGGATCAAACGTCCAAAACATCCGATGGAAAATTCTTTTCCCCGGTTGTAATTGGTCATCTGGGCCATAATAAGGTCATGTCTGCAACTCAATCACAATTCTCGGTACGTACTCCCACATAGCAACTATCCATCCCTATAGCTCGTTATACGATGAATCGTAATCTCCATACAGTTGCTCCATTGCCATATGTTTAGCTATCCATGCTTTTCGATATGATAGTCGATACTGAAATCGTGCTTGTATTTTAGCAATCAGTACCGAAAATTTAATGGTCGGCATGTCCTTCACCATTGGAAGGATACACGTACATATAGTCTTGGAATCAAGTTTTTTATGATTTTCTGTCATACGTGTTGATCTGCATGTATGAGGTCCAACCAATTTTCATATCTCTCACATCTGCGAATTTTGAATGAATGCAGCTTGCAACCTTCCGCTGCCTTCCAACACTTCCCAATATAAATTATTGGTTTAGACACTACGACTCTGTAATCCGTTGATATGTCCATGCTATACCGTTTAATAGTAGATACATACTCTTCTTTACTTTCGAATATCTGGCCTACAAATAATTAATGCTAAGAAATTTACAGCCATCTGGTGAGCAGGATATATTTTAGGGTACTTTGGGAACTCAGCTACACGTGCTGCCTCGGGGTTTATGAGCAACATGTGTGGCCCAGGATTATTGTGTATCATAATACATCGCATCTGGTTCCCGACCGAAGATGCGCTAATGTTTCCATCATCGTTCACGTCTTCATCGTCAATATCATCTGGTATATCGTCCATATCGGAATCACTGTCACTATCGACCTCTTCCTCACAATGATCACTACTATCGTGTCTATCATCACCAACCACATCAATATCAGGTGTAATATTAAGATCGATATCAATCCCACGTATATTCGATTCGGCATCAACATACGATATTGGAGGCACCATGCACGGTTCTTGAGCTCCATGTTCTTCACCATATGCATTGATGTCTTCATTTGCCTCAATACTGGCTAACTCAGCAAATAAGTGAATCGGTGCATTTTTGTTACTCCCATTCCCACAGTAAAGAGCGATCATTGTCTCCACGTCTTCGTCGTCTACAAGTTTCATCTCTGTGAATTTGATCGGATCTGTCGAAATTGAAAACTTGTAGAAAATTCTCGAAATTGTTCTCCCACAATGTCTTACAATTTTTGCGTTTATCCTTCCCTTCATATCATCCAACGAGACATTTCCATTAAATCTCATTGCTATTTGTTGCCGACATTCAAATATGCATCCAACGGTTGGTGTCAAGATGATTCCATCGAAATAAGCGCATACGAAAAATCAATCATCCATCTTCAATATTCAATCTGTTAAAAAATAAACAAAATTGCTCAAAAAAATTTCGATCTGTATATACTATTTTTAATAAAAAAAATTAATGTTTCAATATGATATTTTTTCATTCATTCTTAAGCTCACACTATTACAATTATCATTTTGTACATGAACAACATTTATCTTTACATGAACAACAATATACTAACTATGTTACATATTAAATAAAATATTAATATACTAACATATTATTAATATACTAACTATTAATACAATATAATTAATATTTAAACTTTTTAGTAATCATAATAATAACTAACAATAGTAACTAACTAACAATTATTATTTTAAGGTTTTTAACTAACTAACTAACTATAATACAATATAATTAATATATTTAAACTTTTTAGTAATCATAATAATAACTAAAAATAGTAACTAACTAACAATTATTATTTTAGGATTTTAACTAACTAAGTATAATAATAACTAACAACTAACAATATAATTAATATTTAAACTTTTACTAATCCTAATAATAACTTATACTAACTAACTACCTAAATTATTATTTTAAGGTTTTAACAAACTAATTATAATATTAACTAACAATATTATTACTAACTAAATTACTAACTTTTACTAATCCTAATAATAATTTATTAACTAAATTATTGTTTTAACATTTTAAACTAATTATAATAATAACTATTTATTAATAATACTACTAACTAAAGTAGTTTTTAAATATTTTACTAATCTTAATCTAACAACTAACTAACAATAAAAATAACAACTAACATTTTTACTAATCTTAATCTAACAACTAACAATAACTAAACTAAACTAACAAACAAACAACAAATAAAAAAATAAAAATCAATAATAATAATAACAACAACAAAATCATCAACACAAAACAACAATATCATCATCCATTATTTAAAAAAAATAAAAATACATACTTTTATTTTTTCTTCTTCTTTCTTTCTTCTTTCTCCTCCTCTCTCTTTCTTTTTCCGGCGTCTTCTTCTTCTTCTTCTTCTTCTTCTTCTTCTTCTTCTTCTTCAGCTGAGGCAAGTATCAAGTTTGGGGACCCTTATAAGGTCCCCCCGCCACAACCTGTCGAAAGTGACCTGTCAAAGCGGTGCCGCCTCTGATAGAGGCACCTTCGATGCTGCCTGTCGTAGATGTTGCACCAGTGTCCCGTCATTTCATGTTTTTTTTTCGTTTCCAATATTTTTTTAAATTTTAGTGAGAAAAAAAAGTAGGCCTACAGAGGGTGGTGCCGCCTCTAACAGAGGCGCAACCACCCTTACTATACCATTTCCGTAATTTTTGAAAAGCAGACCCCATTTTAGATATTTTGATTTTTTTTGTATTAAATTAGTAAAAAAACTCAGTTTGGAGTAAAAATGTTAAATATTATAGCTTGTTATTTGATTTATTCGAATTATTTGAGTTATTTGAATTCGAAAACTCAACTTGATTTGAACTCGAAATTCGAAAAAAAATTGAGTTGACTTGAATAACTTGATTCATTTAACTCGAAATTTGAAATTCTTTTCGATTATTTAGCAACTTACCATACAAAATCAGCTAATGAGTTGATTTGATTTGTAGGGATTATTCAACAATTTCCCCTTTTCCTCGATTATCTTCAATTTTCTTCAAATCTTGATCTATATAATAATTAATTTTAAATTAATAATTTCAAATACCTTATAATGTCTAAATATATGCATATGACCTTTTATTATCATATTATAATTTTTCCTAAACTTTTACATTTTATTCAATTTAGTCCCTAAAAGCTGAAACTATCATATCTTTTTACATTTATGCCCCAATTTTCAATTTGATTTCAATTATATCCTTTTATAACCCTCAATAATAAAAAATTACAAAAACTTCATGTCAAATTTTACATAATTATAATTTGTTCCTTAAACTCAAAATTAACAAAATTCACTTTACAATTTAGTCCTACTTAACATCTAAGTTTAACATGCAATCATTTACCACCAAAAGGTTCAAAAATAATATTTAAAATCTTTGAAACTTTTACAATTTAGTACTCGAGTTAGCTAGATTAAGCTACAACGATCACAAAAACATAAAATTTACAAAAAACGAGCTTAGTTTACATACCATGCAAGGGCCGACCGATTGAAGCACACAACAATGGTGTTCCTCTTCTTCTTTTCTTGTTTTTGGGACAGTGGAAAGAAATAAAGAAGATGGTGGTTTCATTTTTTTAATTGTTTTATTAAACAAACATATAAAACATATTTTAAATTAAAAATTAACATATAATTTTCTTAAAACTAAGAATTAACCATACAAACTAAGGGAGTTTGGCTAAATTACTACATAAACCCTTACACATTTACTAATCAAGCCTTTTAACTAATAAAATTCAATAGTGATAAAGTTTTATGGTTTTTACAATTTAGTCCTTATACCCTAATTAACTTCAATCAATAAAATTACTAGACCAAAATTTAATATAACCTTATAATAGGCTCGTAAATATTAATAAATAATATTTACTGACTCGATTATTGGAAAATAGAGTTTCAAAGTCACCATTTTTGGTACCACTGAAAATCGAGTTGTTACATAATATATAAAAAGGTATTATATCCAGTTATCCTAGGAACTCAGATGCATGTGTCGCATAGGGATCTGCGCTCAACATGTGGGCTAAAGGCTCATTTTAGATAACAATGCCATGAGTCTAATTCTCGAGCGAATGGATTTTACATTATCATCATTGTTTTTCCTTCATCATCGATATCATTTGAAACCCCATCGACATCATGGTTACTAAAAAAATTCCTCCACTTGGTGATCATCAATATCATTATCATCATCATCATCATCATCATCATTGATCTACCATAATTTGATATGTCAAATTAGGCTCCCATTACACTTAAAGAGCTTGTTTCCGAGCAATTTACATGTTTTTGTCGTGCTTTTACTTAGTTTTCATTTTTTACCTTAATAAGTGAAATAGTGCACTTTATTCCACTTTTAAGACCTGAAATGGCTAAATGCGTCATAGGGCACCTAATGGTTGATTGAGTGTTGTAGGGAGTCATCGAAGGCTCAAACGTGAGTGAAAACATCACCTAGAAGGGGGGTATCATGATATCGAAGCTTGGAAGTAGTGATACCCCTAACAATGCTAAATTTAAAAGGATCGAGGCTAGCTATCTAGAAGAGGGTATCACGATATCAGAGCTTGGAAATAGTGATACCCCTAACAATTTGAATTGAAAAGGATCGAGGCTAGCTATAATGGTATCGCGATACCTAACTTCCAAGGATTCCCCCAAGCCAAGACTGACGTGGGTATCGCGACATCAAACCATGGCTGTAAGGGTAGACCTTGTCCAACCTCAACACCAATAAAAAAACATACACAAAGGGTCATTTTGGGCATAAATGTTGGGTAAAAAATGCTAAAAAAGCCAAAATTGGCTGAGAGAGGGAGGCACTTCACATTAGCTAGTTTTACATTTTTTCTCTTCATTTTTTAGGGTTTAGTTCTTCTCCATTACTTAAGGTTTATTTTCTTGCTCATTTTTATTTTTTTTCTTAGTTTATTGGCTGTCGTAACCATTTTTTTGGAAAACAAAAAGGGGTTCGACTTTGGTTTTTGAAAATGAAGATAAAAAAAAATGGGAGTCGCCACCGATCTTTATTTGGTGTGATCGGATCACCTCTGTTTTAATAAAATGTTTGGGTTTACTAAAACAATGTTGATGGTCTGCGAAATTTCAAAAATCAGGTTCGGGAGTCGATTACGTACGAGGAAGGGTTAGCACCCTCGATACGCCCAAAATTGGTACCAAAATGATTGATTAGTGTCTTAATGTCGGAAGTTTGAAAATGTTTTAAAATACGGATCCTTTGAAAGGTATTAGGATATTTGAGATTTCTTTATTCCGAGAGGGTACAAACATCACATCCAGCACGTTAGGACATGATATTCTAAACCTTCGTAATCGAAGCTATCTCGTGATTTTACGAAGTTTATCAAAAGGATGTTTAGTTATTTAGTCAAACGGAAAATCGCAACCCAGTACGTTAGGGCACTATTTCCCAAATTTCTAAACACAAACATTGCCTTATTTAAAGACCTTTGGGATGAAATATAGTGATTTTGCAAAATGTATTTTTGTTAACAGTGTTAAACTTATAAAATAAATATAGATATTTGAGTTAAAATTGAGATTTCTTTATTCTGAAAGGATACAAATATCACGTCCAGTACGTTAGGACACGCTATTTTAATCTTTCATAATCAAAGTCATCTCATGATTTATGAAGTTTGTCAAAAGGATGTTTAATTATTTAGTCAAGCGAAAAATCGAAACCAAAGACGTTAGGGCACTATTCTCAATTTCTAAATAAGAACATTGCCTTTATTTTAAGACCTTTAAATGAAATATGATAATTTTACTGAAATGTATTTTGTTTGATGGTGAACATGTGAAAAATACTACTAATAATGATGATAATATCAAATAATAGTAATAGCAATAATAATGAAAATAAAATAATACATTAATACTAACTATAATAATAGTATAATAATAATAGTAAAATGCTAATAATGATAGTAATAATAATACATAGCGATAATAATAATAAATGTACAATATGGTAATAATATAAACACAAAGATGGTGATGATAATAAAATAACGATAATAATAATAGGTAGTAGTAATAAAATATATAGATATACAAAAATAGCGGTATAGTAATAGAAATAATAAAATAATAATAATAAATAATCAATAGTAGAAAATAAAAATATTAAATAACAATAGTAATGATAAAATTGCAAAATAATTAAAAATGGGCTAAATTAGTAAAAGCGGAAGTTTTAGGGCGGATTATAAAAATAAAGGAAAGGAAAGGACCTATTTGTATGCGCGACGAGCGGAAGGACCATAGAGGTAAATAACCCTCCTACCAAAAGCAGCAGCAGACACAGAGACTAAATTATGAACCAAATAAATTATAGGGTCAAATATGAAAATAACGAAACCGGATTGGAAGGTTAAAAATACGAGAAGGGTCAAAAGCGCCAAATAGACCCTTCCAAAAAACACGCGGATCCTCCGGTCTGCAGTCGGTCGCCTTGAGCAGTCTGCTTTTGGCACGGATCCCCCCTCACGAAACGACGCCGTTTTTTTATCTCTATAAAAACCGTTTTTTTAATTCTGCTGCTTGCTTAAAAAAAAGGAGAGTTCTCTCCTTTCTCCCTCTGCAGATCTGAGAGGGAGGGTCTCCGGGGAGCTCCGGTCAGGGATCGCGCTGTCGCGCCAGCCACCACACGCGGTGGCATGAAAGGTAAAAACCTTGTCTTTTTTCCTTTTTTTTATTTGTTTATAAATGATTTAAAGCAAATAAAACAAAACTGAATAACAAAAGAACAGTAAAAAATAACCTTCAAAGTTCTTTTTTTGCTTTTTGATTTCTCTCTGTTTGTATTTATGTTCTTGAATTCGGAAGATCAAAAGCCCCCTTTTTTTACAAAGAATTTTAACCGAAAAAAAGGGTCCTCCCCATATTGATGTTTCTTTGGTTTTTATAACTGAGACTGAAAAGAGAGAAAAACAAAACAATATGTTTTGTTACTGTTTACTTTCTGTCATTTCTCCTTTTTGTTTGCAGGTTTTTTCGATGGTGCAAGTGGGAAGGCATCTGAAAGGCGGTGGAGCAGTGGCCTCGGCAGGGTCGAGCAAGTGGTGGTCGAAGACTAGAGTCGGAGGCTAGGCGGTAGCAAGTGGCTAGGGTTTTGCTTGTTTCTGATTTGTTTAGTGGGCTAGGGTAATTGGGCTGATTGGGTTAGGTTTTGTTGGGTTGTAAAAAATGGGTTAGGAGGGTTTGGTTTTGGTTGGGATCGATATGGGCCCAGGCAATTTGGGCTTCGTACAGCTACCCCTCTTTGCTCATTGTCGAGTAACGAGAATAGAGTAAAGACTTAAAGAAGCCCAATGTTGCCCGGTCTCGCCGAGTCTTGACTTCTCAGGTGCTCTTCTTCAGGTAGCGTCGCTCCTGTCCACCGCCTCTTGTTGCTTTGATCCACTTCACTATAACCTTGAAAAATGAGATTTGTAGTGATCTGTTCTACTGCAACTTCAGGAAGATAAGCTCTTCTGTCTTCGATTTGCCTCCTGCAACTCAGGAATGTCAAATCTGCTATCCTCAATCTGATCCCTGCAAACTCAGGGATCGCGAGACTGATGTCCTCGATCTGCTTCCTGCAACTTTAGGAATGTCAAATCTGCTTTCTTCAATCTGATCCCTACAAACTCAGGGACCACCAGACTGATGTATTCGATCTGCTTCCTGCAACTTCAGGAATGTCAAATCTGCTTTCTTCAATCTGATTCCTACAAACTCAGGGACCACCAGACTGATGTATTCGATCTACTTCCTGCAACTTCAGGAATGTCAAATCTGCTTTCTTCAATCTGATCCCTGCAAACTCAGGGACCACCAGACTAATTTCTTTGATTTACTTCTTACTCCACGGGAACTTCGGGGAAATAAGAATTCAGAGAGAAGAGATTCGTAGTCTCTATCTTCTCTACCGAAACTTAAAGAAATAAGGACTTATCCTCATTGTTAACTCAGGGAGACGGGATTGGTAATCTCAACCTACTCCACTGGAACGTCGAGGAAATAGAATTCAGGGAGAAGAGGTTTGTAATCTCCATCTTCTCTACTGAAACTTCAGAGAATTAAGGATGTAACTTCATTGTTAACTCAGGGAGACGAGATTTGTGATCTTAACCTACTCCACGGAAACTTCGAGGAAATAAGAATTCAGAGAGAAGAGATTCGCAATCTCCATCTTCTCTAATTGAAACTTCAAAGGAATGATGATTGATCCTCATTGTTAACTCAGGGAGACGGGATTTACAATCTCAACCTACTCCACGGGAACTTCGAGGAAATAAGAATTTAGGGAGAAGATATTCATAATCTCCATCTTCCCTACCGAAACTTCAAAGAAATGAAGATTTATCCTCATTGTTAACTCAGGGAGACGGGATTTGTAATCTCAACCTACTCCACAGGAACTTCGAGGAAATAAGAATTCAAGGAGAAGAGATTTGTAATCTCCATCTTCTCTACTCAAACTTCAAAGAAATAAGAATTTATCCTCATTGTTAACTCAGGGAGACGGGATTTGTAATCTCAACCTACTCTACAGGAACTTCGAGGAAATAAGAATTCGGGAGAAGAGATTTGTAATCTCCATCTTCTCTCTGAAACTTCAAAGAAATAAGAATTTATCCTCACTATTAACTTTCGAGAGGCAGGATTTGTAATCTCAACCTACTCCACAGAACTTCGAGGAAATAAGAATTCGAACTTTCCAATTTGCTTCCTTACTATCTTCGGAAGACTTACGTCTTGATCTGCTCCACTACCATCTTGAGGAACAAAATCGAACTTTTCAATGTGCTTCCTTACTATATTCAGGAAGACTTCAATCTTCAGTCTGCTCCACTATCATCTCTAGGGGCAAAATCTGAACTTTGATATTGCTACACTGTTCTTTGAGGAACCTATCCTGTAGAATTAATTTTATGTGTTTATGCTTATGCAAATGGTGAGGATGCTATGATCAGAATGACTCAAAGCCTCCTAACTACATGTGTTATGGATGACACTTTCATGAATGCAGAATGTCATGAGAATGGTCTTTTTACAATGATTAGGATGCAATGATCAGAATGAATCGAATGCTACTAGCTAAATGACAATGGATGACATTTGCATGAATGCAGAATGTCATGAGAATGATCTTTTTATGATGATTAGGATGCAATGAGTCGAATGCTCCTAACTAAACGTGCTTTGAAATGATGTATGAATGCAAAATGAAATGATCCCTTTTTAAATGCTTGGGGTCGTCATTGCTCGTAGTTCATTAAGGTTCTATCACTGATGCGTTATCATGCTTTCTTGTTCAGCCAGTATCTTTGATAGAAAACCCAAAAAAATGATCATATTCTGCTCAACAAGCTTGCCCCGCTGTGATTTCAGAGTCCCTTCCACTGTACCTTCGGGGATATAAAGTTTGTACCTCTCACTGCAACTTCAGGAGAATAACGTTTGTTTCCTCCCATCCATCCTACTGCAACTTCGAGGTGTAGGATTTGTATCATCTCAACCACCCCACTATGACTCAAGGTATAGAATTCATAACTTATTCAATCAATTTGGTCTACTACACCTTCCATTCTCTAGGTGTCATGACTAGATGTATATGCCTGATATATGCATGAATGCAGAGCATGATTTTTCTTTTCCCGAGAATGATCCCTTTGTACAGTTGGGTTGGCATTGCTCGTTATTTGTCAAGGTTGTATCACCGGCAAAATGTCTTGTCTTTTTGTTCAACCAATAAAAGGTCCAAAGAGATAATCATCTTTCTTCAATATTTCCAAACCTTAAGCTAAGTGAGTTTTAAACAATAGTCTTGTTTCAAGTCCTTGTATTATTCGAAGCTTCGAGTAATATGAAAACTCCTTTTATGAAAGTATTATTAGTCCACTAATTGTTATTTTAATGCAAAATGCCCGAAAAGATTGTAACAATGGACAAAAAAAGAAATTGATTGGGAGCATAGCTCGAAACAAACAAGTTAATCAAAGCTAGCAAATGCAATTAAGAAGGAAGTTTATCGGTGGTGTTTTGAAAGGACTAAAATAACCACAAGTAACAAAAATGGGTAAAATGGAAACTAAGTGCCCCAGATATCGCAGCTTGAGCTTCTCTATTCCAACTTCTTGAGGACCATTTTAAGCTCAATATGTGTTTAGGGGATCCAGAGTACTTTGTCGATGCCCTAAGACGTAACATACTTCTTCGAGCGTAGCAAGACTACTGTATGCCCCACTTTCGATCAAAATTTTGAGCTGCCCTTCTCGGGTTTTCAACTCAAATACCCTTTGGTCTCAAAGCGCCCTTTCTGGGTTTTCGCCTTGGCCTCTCCTTTTTCTTTTTATTTTTTCTTTTCTTGTTTTTCATTTTTGTGTTTTTTTTGTGTTTTTTTGGAAAACTTTTTATTGAATCTGAACTCACGGATTGGGCGTGTCCTTGCCATCCATCTTAGTTAACACCCATTTTCCCTAGAATGTGGCCTTCTTTCTTTGTATAAGGCATTTACTTTTTCTTTGGAGTTCTTTTGGATAAGAAGAATCTTTCTTAATGTTAGGTCCTCTTCCTGAAATTCTCTTGAGCAAACCTTTTTGTCATAAGCCCGTGTCCATTTTTGGTACATTTGACCAATGCTGAGTACTTTCAATCAAGCTTACTGGAGGCATTCTGCTTCATATAATTCAATCCAAGCTTGGAGAAAAGGAATCTTATCTTCCAACAATTGTTTCCCTTTTAGAAACTAATGGGAAAGATACCCCGACAAAAGTCCTGGCCAACATTCAAAGAACTTAAAGGGTAAATGGTAACTTCTCTATGCCAATCTTTACAAGTCTCAGACATTTTTTCAACAAAAATCTTGAATGTTTTTTTAAATTTGATGACTCCCGACTTTGTAATTTTGGCATATAAAGCGACCTTCACCCTCTCAGTGAGGTAACCAACGACCATGAATATGAATCGATGTTGGCTAAAAGCTTTTGAGGAGACTGGCTTATTAACATCCATGCTTCATATAGGGAGAATAGAGGAGGCACAGTCTTCCTCGATATGGCATAACAGATGCAATTTCCCTTTCTTGGTGAACCAATAGCTTGAACCTCTTGATTAGCTAGGCTGTTGTAAAACATGGGTTCTTTAAACCCCAACCTTAACAGCATACCCATGTTTTAGTAGTTTGGCATGCCTTGATATGATCGTGCGAAAACATCTTGAATTCTTGAAAATAGATCAACGATGCCTTACCTTATTCCCGCGAAGAGCTACGCTTCCATCTTCATCTCCTTCATTAGTTCATTGCGTCTGCTGACACTTCATAAGGTAGGATCTACCGTTGGGGAAGTAAGTTGCAATCTTTGTCATCTTCAAGGCCCTTAGATCCCTCTAGATACATATCTCACTAAAAAGGGAGTTAGTATGTGTCGTCGCTCATGTCATTAATATCTGGGGGCCCATTGTGGACAGGAAATCCAATAAATGATCCTAAGGATGATTATTCGTATGACATGATCATGAATAAAAATTGAAAAATGTACGAATAAAATGTAAAGAACGAAAATATTTACTTAGAAAGATGCATTTGATTGAAATAAAATTCGGACACAAGCCTACTTATAAAAGGACTCTTATTGCCTCTAGGCTTAAAGCAACAAGTGTGTTTTGCACATTACTCTAGATTATATTTAAAATACATGTTTCTTCCACGTCTCATTGTTCAAAACACTCCCAAGTACATAAAGGTAGATGCTCGAAAAACTTTTATTCCTCGGTTCTCTTCGGGTACACCATTGGCGTTCTGATCCCCTGATTTCTAGGTTTCTAATGACTTCTTTAAGGAAACGCAACTCTCCTGCCCCCAGTTTCAATTACCACTACTCCGTCATCGAACTTCATAATACCCATGTTGATGAGATTTTCCACCAATTTCTTGAAAGTAAGGCAATTTTCTATCGAATGGCCTGTGATCCCGGCGTGGTACTCACACTGAGTGTTTGGGTCACACCATTTTTGGTATGGAGGTTGTAACATATTGAAAATGGGCCTATGCATTTTTTATTTAATTATACGAAATGGCATGTCTTATGTGTTATGAATATATTATGAACATTTTTTTGGAAACTTGGAAATGAAGTTAAAAGAGGAAAGTGAACATTTTGGAAACTTGGAAATGTTAAGTTAAAATAGAAAAGTGAACATTTTTGGAAACCTGGAAATGTAAGGAAATGTCAAGTTTTAAAAGAGGAAAGTAAGGCAAGGTGGCCTTAAGAAAATTAATAGGAGGAATTTGACACACAAACAAAGCTTGGAAAAGTGGCTCAAGATATCACTTGAGGCCCGGTGGTGACGCCACATACAAGGGTATTGGGCCTAGGTTTGAGTCACTTGGGGAGCAAATAAAAGAGTTTTATTTTTGCTACAAAGAGCAGGGAAGTGGACGGCACTAAGGAACCCAAGGAAGAGTTTTATTCTCTTTAAATTTCGTCTAAATAGGAGATAAATAATAGATTTATTTATCATTATTTTTAGGAGATAATTGTTGGATTAATTCTTTTAATAAAGTGATAATTCAAAGGATAAAGTAATCAAAATAGAAGAGTGGTGGCCAAGTAAGGGATTCTGAGTAGTAATTTTGGCTATAAGAGGGAAAGAATAGGGCTACTCATCAATTTTTCTTCCTCCTCTTCTCTCTTGAATTTCTTAGTGCTCTCTCTCTTCTCTTCTCTTTCATTTGTTAAGCAAATCTATAGTCCACCATTGCAAAAATTCCCAAGTCTTCTTTTCTTTATTTTTTTGTGGAAACCGAATACCCCAAGAGAACCCCTAGCCGACTTCTCCATTAAATCATAAAAGCTGAAACCTTATCATCTAGTCATCAAGGCCGATTCTTTAAGGGGCTTTTAACAAGGGTGCTGCCGATTTCTTAAAAGGGGTGTATTCGGGATTTAAGAATTGTCAACTACAAGAAGGTATCTTTCGGGATTTCAAGGATCTAAGGTAAGACATATGTATATTCGGCCAAAGGCCATGTTTTATGCTTTAATGTTAGATTAAATCTAACATATGGTTATAGGAATTTCGACAGCATTATGGAAACAAGGATCCAATTCGGGATTTAAGATTTGGAAGGTAAGCACCTATGTATATTCGGCTAAAGCCTAGATTAGATTTAGATCTATTCTTTAAATATTCAAAATAGCCAAACCCGACAAGTTAATAAATCTAAGGATCGATCGACTACAAGGAAGAAGAAATTCTTTTCCAAAGGTACACCATAGGCCACGTGTTCCCTAGTTATTCTATGAGTTTGAAATTTAAAATCCACAAGGTAAGTATCTATAGCATTCGGCCAAAGGCCCTGTATTGATACTAAGATCTATTTCTTACATGTTAAAAAGCGAAACTAACCTATGTAGAGATCCAAAGGTTTGGTAGAATACAAGGAAGAGTATAGCAAAGTTTTGGATTTGAGTGATAAGCAAATCGGCATCAAGGTAAGTTTTAGTGTACAAATCCTACTAGGATTTGATTTTGTACGAATGGGTTTTCATTAAAACTTTAATATGGGCGATTGTAGGGAGTTAAAGATCTAAGGCGAGAGATAGGATTTTCTGGATTTCAATGAAATTGTTAAGCGAATCGGTGTGTACCTACCCTAAGTTTTAATATATTCATGGCTATGTTTTAAATTAAATGTGCATGTTTACAAAAATGTGAATATGGCTAAGGTACCATACTATGGTACAAAGTACTAAGGTACGCTTCCTACTCCTACTAGGAATATGAATATATGTTATTTTTAACATGTGAAAAGTGATAAGAATGTGAATTAAGGCATGATTTTGCATATTGTGTATGAAATATGGGGCATATGGGTTATATGAAAAGGGAAGTTAATGTGATGACCTAAGACCACGAAATCGAATGTGGTGACCTAAGACCACGAAATCGAATGTGGTGACCTAAGACCACGATAATCGAATGTGGTGACCTAAGACCACGAATTCTAAATGTTGTGACCTAAGACCACGAATTTTTATAAGGCGATGAGCACGTCATTGCGATGATTGCCTTCGATGGTGTGTAGCGGATGGAGGTTGACTTAGTAGTCCCACTTGTGTGTGGATGGTACGGGTGGTGTGTAGCGGATGGCATATAGGTTTGGGTTCAGTTGCATCATATTGTTTAAATGCTTTATGAACATGTATGACATTGTATGCCCGAAATATTAAATTTTAGTGTTGGTTACACATTGAGTCTGTTGACTCACCCGCTGTGGGATTACTTTTCGGTGACGACCGGTGATGGACCGGCCGATGGATGCTTAGTGGAGGCCATGTGAAGTTCAAATTTCTTTTATTTGGACTATTTTACTTTAAGTATTTTGAATTTAAATTTTGGGAATTATTTGATGTAATAAGGCCTTAGTATAATTATTTTATTCTGTTTTTATTTATTAAGCTTACAAACTTTTACTTATTAAAAGATTAAGTAAATCTATTTTTAAAACAAAGCCCAAACGTTTTGTCACTTAAAGTAAAAGATTTTTAATAATGAAATAAACTTGTTTTCATCTCAAGCCCAACCCAAAACGATCTTTCTTCCAAATCACACAAGTTTTTCCTAAGTAAGAAAAGAATTTGAAACGGTTTATACCGGGGAACATACCAAATCCGGTCAAGGCTCGTGGGCTGGGTTTGGGGTGTTTCAGAAGTTACATCGGTTTTGGATATTGGGGGGACACAACGTGTACATCAAATAAACTTTGATATAACTCCTTATATGTCACGGGGATTGACGTAAATTGGAGTTTTTCAATGTTTTTCCTTGTACGAGATTCTTTCCTTGATGAACCTTGATACTCAGTAGTCACCATTTTTGGCTGATTAATGGTAATTAACTTTGGGTCCCCCATGTTTGTATTGTTCACCTCGTCATCCTTTTTTCTAGGAGTAGGCCTTCTAGTAGTTTCCCCTGCTTCAATCTTGCCGCATCTGATCGCATGTTCGATTATTTCTCCTGCCATTACCATGTCGGCGAAGCTCTTAGTGGTACTCCCTATCATATGGGTTATGAAAGAAACCTTCAGGGTGTTGATGAAGAGCATGGTAGTTTCTTTTTCTAAGAGGGGTGGTTGGACTTGCATGGCGACCTCCCTCCACATTTGCGCGTATTGTCTGAAACTCTCATTTTGTCTTTTTTCCATACTTTGCAAAGTAATTCTATCCAGTGCCATGTTCGTGACATGATTGTATTGATTCATAAAGGCTTGGGCTAGGTCTCTCCAAGAACTAATTTCATGACGGCTCAACCGATTATACCATTTAGATCTCGCTCATGATCGTCTCAGAAGCAATGAATTAACAATGGTCATTGTTAACGTATCCAGTCATTCTCCCAAAAACATAGTTATGTGAGCCTCGGGCAAGTAGTCCCATTGTATTTTTCAAATTCAGCATTTTGAACTTTGGCGGAAGTACCAAGTCCGGGACCAAACTTAAGTCCTTAGCGTCTACCCCGTGACGATGGTCAGTCTTTTTTATTTCTTTAAACCTTTCTTCTAGCCACTTGCAACGATTCTCAAGTTACTTTGACAAATCTATTTTTGCCTTGTCCATTTCTGATAGTTCATCGAAATCGGAGACCACAGGGTTAGCCAGACTTTCCCCTGGGTTAGTACCCGAACCAGTCGGGAGGTGGGCTGGTATCGCGGTACCAACCTGATATTGTGGTCTAATAGTAACTGGCGTCCTTTGGGGATGCACCTCTGGTGGCTCTTGGGTATTAGGCGGGGTAAAACCCGGAGGGTAAACAGGGTCGTCATTATTGTTTCCTAAACTAATAGCAATGCCCTTTCCTTTCTCACGTTCATTGGCCAACAACTGCGCCAACTGATTCATCATGTTACTCTGAGATTCCTGCATCCGTTCTATCATGTCCTGTTGTATCTTGATTAATCGTTCTTGCATCTGCTCCTGTATTTCCTTTTGCACTTGTTCTAGTCTTTCCATTCTTTGATCCATGATTTTTAGGTTACTGAAATAACTTCACCTAATTAGGGTCTTTCTACAAATTTTAATGCATGTGATATGATGCAATGCAAATGCATGAAATGCAATGCAAATGCATGGAAGGAATGCAAAAAGAAAGAGAGGCGTTGCTTATGAATTCAATTCTATTAGAAGAACTTTTCTAGAAAATACATTTCTTTACATAAAACGGATTGCATATACGGCTTTGTTATCATAGTCCAGGTGAAGACACCAATCCTCTTCTTCATACCCGGATGTTATGGTCGTGTCCCATGGACTTTCCCAATAGATGTCTCTTCTTGGTCCTTGTTGCTTGGTCCAGGTCGTACTTCTTCACTTATCTTCCTCGATGTTCATAAGCTTCCTTTAGAAAATGATGACTCTTGAATGATGTTTGTCGGCTTGAATCCTCGGGCAAAGTCTTTTATTCTTCTGTGGGCTATCAGTCATCTCTCGTTGTTTTACTTGGACTATGTTCGAACGACCGTATTATAATCCACTTTATCAAAGAACACATTTCCTTATGATAAACTCTTCTATTTAGCAATCGAATATGAATCAACACCTCCTTTCTAAGATGATGCGGTGCGATGCAATGCAATGCAATCACAAACAAAACAAAACACGTTAGCACAGGAGAAATAAAATAGAGTACCTATCCGGGTAACTACTAGGGGTTTAACATAGTTCTACCTAAGGTGAGCTCCTAGGGTTCACTACATGTGGTTTGGTTTTAAAGAGAGGTACCCGAACCAGCAGATTCCTCAATCCTCACCCATTATAGGCTCATACGGACTGAGTTCGGTTTAGGAGAATACATTTCCCTATGGCTGCACGGAGATGAAAATCTCACGAAGACATAGGTACGGATGTATCCCGAAAGCGATTCACTATCCTGCACGGAGGTGAAGACCTCACGAAGGAATAGTTTCTCACTCCCACTTAAGAGGGCGTGACCACAACGGTCATGCAATGCAACAACATGCAATAAAAGGATTGTAATTTTCAAATCGAACTTTCAAACTTCCGACAAAAGATAGAAAATAATCAATTTATGGCTTGACTTTCTAAATCAGTCCCCAGTGGAGTCGCCATGGTAGTCAGAACCATTTTTTGGAAAAGCGAAAGGGGTTCGACTTTGGTTTTTGAAAATGAAGATAAAAAAATGGGAGTCGCCATCCGATCTTTATTTGGTGTGATCGGATCACCTCTGCTTTAATAAAATGTTTGGGTTTACTAAAACAATGTTAATGGTCTGCGAAATTTTGAAAATCGGGTTCGGAGTCGATTCATGCGAGGAAGGGTTAGCACCCGACACGCCCAAAATTGGTACCAAAATGATTAATTAGTGTCTTAATGTCGGAAGTTTGAAAAGGTTTTTAAAATACGAATCCTTTGAAAGGTATTAGGATATTTGAGATTTCTTTATTCCGAGAGGGTACAAATATCACATCCAGCACGTTAGGACATGATATTCTAAACCTTCGTAATCGAAGCTATCTCATGATTTTACGAAGTTTATCAAAAGGATGTTTAGTTATTTAGTCAAACGGAAAATCGCAACCCAGTACGTTAGGGCACTATTTCCCAAATTTCTAAACACAAACATTGCCTTATTTAAAGACCTTTGGGATGAAATATAGTGATTTTGCAAAATGTATTTTTGTTAACAGTGTTAAACTTATAAAATAAATATAGATATTTGAGTTAAAATTGAGATTTTTTTATTCCGAAAGGATATAAATATCACGTCCAGTACGTTAGGACACGCTATTTTAATCTTTCGTAATCAAAGTCATCTCATGATTTATGAAGTTTGTCAAAAGGATGTTTAATTATTTAGTCAAACAGAAAATCGAAATCCAGCACGTTAAGGCACTATTCTCCGAATTTCTAAATAAGAACATTGCCTTTATTTTAAGACCTTTAAATGAAATATGATAATTTTACGAAATGTATTTTGTTTGATGATGAACATGTGAAAAAATCTACTAATAATGATGATAATATCAAATAATAGTAATAGCAATAATAATGAAAATAAAATAATACATTAATACTAACTATAATAATAGTATAATAATAATAATAGTAAAATGCTAATAATGATAGTAATAATAATACATAGCGATAATAATAATAAAATGTACAATATGGTAATAATATAAACACAAAGATGGTGATGATAATAAAATAATGATAATAATAATAGGTAGTAGTAATAAAAATATATAGATATACAAAAATAGTGGTATAGTAATAGAAATAATAAAATAATAATAAATAATCAATAGTAGAAAATAAAAATATTAAATAACAATAGTAATGATAAAAATTGCAAAATAATTAAAAATGGGCTAAATTACGTAAAAGCGGAAGTTTTAGGCGGATTATAAAAATAAAGGAAAGGAAAGGACCTATTTGTATGCGCGATGAGCGGAGGGACCATAGAGGTAAATAACCCTCCTACCAAAGCAGCGCAAAGAGACCAAATTATGAACCGGAATAAATTATAGGGTCAAATATGAAAATAATGAAACTGGATTGGAAAGGTTAAAAATGTGGAAGGGTCAAACGCAAAATAGACCCTTCCAAAAAACACGCGATCCTCCGGATCTGGGTCTGTCGCCTGAGCAGTGCCGTTTGGCACGGATCCCCCACACGAAGCAGCGCCATTTTTTATCTCTATAAAACCATTTTTTATTCCTTTTTTTTTTCTTGCTTGCTTAAAAAAGGAGAGTTCTCTCCTTTCTCCTCTGCAGATCCGAGGAGGAGGGTCTCCACTCAGTCGGGGATCGCGATCAAAAGCCTTGTCTTTTCCCTTTTTTATTTCTTTATAACGATTTAAAGCAAATAAAACAAAACCTCAAAAGAACGAAAAAAATAACCTTCAAAGTTCTTTTTTTGCTTTTTGATTTCTCTCTGTTTGTATTTGTGTTCTTGAATTGGAAGATCAAAAGCCCCTTTTTTTACAAAGAATTTTAACCAAAAAAGGGTCCTCCCCATTGATGTTTCTTTGGTTTTTATAATTCTTATGTTTTATTCTTTTTATTTACTCCCTTTTTTTGCGGGTTTTCGATGGTGCAAGTGGGAAGGCATTAAGGCGGTGGAGTAGGTGGCCTCGGCTCAAGCAAGTGGTTCGAAGACTAGGAGTCGAAGGCTAGGGGCGTGAAAGGGTTTTGCTTGTTTCGATTTGTTTAGTGGGCTAAGGTAATTGGGCTGATTGGGTTAGGTTTTGTTGGGTTGTATAAAAATGGGTTAGGAGGGTTTGGTTTTGGTTGGGATTGATATGGGCCCGGGCAATTTGGGCTTCGTACATTGGCTGATAGTTAACTTAGTTATTACTTAGCTAGGATTTATTTACTTGTGAAGCCCTTCAAACTTCTTTGTATTTGCACTTTAATCAATTAGTTTAATATCAATAGCTTTGTTATATTTCCTCTGTTAAAATTCTTATCTTTGGTGTTTTTATTTACCTTCTTTGCTGCCATTATTGTGTTCCTCAAGCTTTTGTAAGAAAGCTTGAGTTTTTATCACTTTTCTTTTAGGTTAATGGTGTTTCTTTTTTATTTCTTGCTGTTAATGGGTTCAAATATGAGCATGAGTAGCTAAATCCCAAGTGATTGGTTGATGAAAATGATGGGTAATTGATTTTTGGGTTTAGGGACTAAATTGCAAAAATTGGATTGGACTATTGAATAGACTTCAAAACTTAGGATTGATGCCCTTAAGGGAAAATAAAGATAAGTGAGATTGAGAGAGATCTTACCAGGCATCAATTTGATAATCTCGAGTTAGTTTGGTAAGGTCGAGAGATAAACTAGACTAATTTCCTTGGTTGTTTTTAGGTAATTAATTAGTGTAATTAAACTCGTGAACGGTCTGTCGTAATATAATACTTAGTGAGTAGTTAGCTAGACTCATTTGATTGTATGTTTATAGTTTAGGAATTACTTAATCATTGACTCATTTAGGTTCGACCACTTGGAATACTCTTGTGTTCCATTAGACACTATAACTATTACAACTAATATTGTCCGTTTACAGTTAAAACCGCACTTTTGAATTTGTTTTATTAAATTGTTTGTTTTTATTTGTACGCGCGATGTGGGTCAATCATCATCATCATCATCGAGCACTTCTTCATTATTTGCATGAGGACCATCAACCAATGGATGTATCTCAAAACCAGGACTTGAATTAGGGTTAGTATATAGATTAAGGGCATTGTATGGATTGCCGCTCGATGTCTATGTTACTCCATAATCACACAGGACTCACCCAACATTCAGATCGAAGTTTAACTCGTATACAGAAGATTGCCTATCTACAGATGTTCTTGGTACCTCCATGAGTGAATCATGGACTCCATATTATTGGTTTAATGGCATGACATTTTGTATCGGAACTATAGGAATATTAGTTATGATGTTTTCTGGCTCAACATCTGCCAACTCAATGAACAACTCCACTAGTTCAATGTTACTAGTCGAGCAATGCAGTGCGATAATTGTCTCCACAACATCATCATCTACAAGTTGCATCTCACTATATATACGTGAATTTGATGAAATTGGAAATTTGTAGACTAGTCTGGACATCATCCTCCCACAACGTTGAGTGATTTTAGCACTAATCTTTTATTTCATTTCGTTAAGTTTTACTCTCTTGTTGAATCCCATTCCTATACGATGGAGCGGTTCAAATACACAACCAACTTCCATCTATTGAATTACCTCATCGAAATGATACATATATGAAGAATTAATTATCATCTTCTATGCTCAATCTGTAAAATAAATTACAAATAAAAAAAGTACATATTAGATGCAATTAAAACAATTTGGGCCATAAAATTCAAAACTTTATTATAAATCACACATCATATCCAAAATTTCAAACCTTAACAAACATAAAATATAAAAATTCCAACCAACAACTAATGTGATAAATAAATAGAACAGTATAATAACATTTTAACCTTTAAACAAATAATATAATAACAACTTTTAGCCTTTAAAATATAAATATTAAACACTTGCATGGATAATATATAACAATATAAAATATATAATATAATTAATGAACAAAATTAATAAAAATACCAAGTATTCGAATAGTTTATCACCAAACAAATTAATATGCATACTAAAATTACTCTAAAATATTAAAACATTAAATTAAATTAAATTAAATTAAATTTAAAATTAAATGATAATTAATATTATTAACTCAAATTCAAGTTCAAAGATGAAAAACAATATGTATTTTATCTTGAATTTTAAAAACAGTTTTGAGACTTAAAATTTTCTCTCTTGGTGGGATTTTAAACTGATATACTTTGTGTTTTAGATAAAAAATGGGGATATTTATAGGTATAACTCAGTGCTGCTTGGCAATTTTGAGAAACTTAATTTTTTAAAATTCTATTTTCTTTTCTAAATTCGATAGTTTTGTATCATGTTATGTAGTGACATCCGTATATTTATTGTATAACTTTTTAAAATATATAAAAATTAATGTATTAATAATGGAGGCACTTTTTAAAGTGATGTCACCATTGTATCGTGTTTTACAGTAAAAAAAAAAAACCCATTCTTACATATAATCTCCTTCCCATACCATTTTTACATTTTATTTTTGATAAATTTCCTAATCTAATTCCAGCAATAAATAGATAGACGAATTTCACAGTCACCTAATTAGCTCCTGACCTAAAAACATGAAAGAAAGCCGGGGAGCTCGCCATCTTGGACTGATTCTGTATTTTTAATTTATTCGAAATAAAGAAGAGAGAGTGGAGTATTAAATATAGTACGAAATTGCATTCCATTTGTGAAATTTCAAAACAGCACACCATCTTTTGGACTGATATTGTGAAATTTTTATCCAAATTTTATTATTTAATTTAAAATTAAAATTTAAAAATTTGACTGAAAATATGGGAAGGGCGGCGTGGTTGAAGTCTTACATTGGTTGGTGATGTTTTAAAAAATAGCAACCAAAATGGAATGGCAGGCTGTGCATGTGGGAAAGAAAGGCATAGAAACAAGTGAATAAAATAAATGTTTTTAATCATATTTAGTCACTTAAAATACATTGATTCAGAATATTTATTTAACTTCTTAAGTCTTTATTGGCTAAGCAGTCTTTGGTCAAAATTCAACCAAATCAATTAATTAATCAAATGACTATATATTTACCATCCCATAGATTTTTCAATTCCAACCTCAATTTCTTTATTCTTTTTAACATCACATTTTCTCTAATCTATTTATAAAAATTACTAAATCTTTATTTTATCTAAATCGTTAATTGAAAGATAATTTCATAGTTTTTAAAATTGAGCATAATGCCAACTTTAATTCTCAATATTTATATATTGTATCAATTTAGTCTTAATTCTAAAAAATTTAACCCTTGATTTTTTTTTTTTGAAATTGAGAGTTAATTTTAAAAGAATGAAAAAGATGAAGATTATTATCTTAGATTTTTGGTGTTTTTATTTTGGGTAATTTTTATTAAATTTAGTTGATAACATTCTTTTTTTTATTTTTAGGTGAAAATGTCACAAAAAAAAGAAAAATTATAAAAAGGATCGAATTACACAATAAATAAATGATAAAGGTTAAATTTTTGAAATTCAAACTAAATTGACACAATATATAAATGTTAAAGGTTAAAATTATTACTATAATTTTAAAAGTTACCACAATATCTTCCCTTAGTCATTTAACAATCAAAGGCCCAAATTGAATAATATTTTGAAACTTGGAATTTACATAAAAGGTGAATTATTAATGTATTAAAAATTATATAAAATGTTGATAATAAAGATATGATATTCTTTTATTTTGTGAAGTAGCTGAAGCAGAAGGACACCAATAAACAAATCAACAAAAAACAAAACAGATGAAGTAGAATCAAAGTGGTAAAAAATATGGACATTTATAAAGAAATGGATTCAAGAATAAAAAATTTGACGAAAAGGAAAAATGACAAATTTCTCAGGAAGGAACGAAAACTAATAAACCCTTTACCCATCCTAATGAGTCATTTAGATGCCTCTCTTTGTTTCATCCCCCAACCCTTTTTCTTTTCAACTATAAATATATTTGAAGGCCTTTTGTTGATTTTGCAGGCAGGCAGGCAGGCAGGCTCTTGATTTCCTCAGCTACCTTTCTTTCCATAGCTTCAAATTTTAGGACTTTTCCTATTTTGGCTTTGCAAATTGTTGAAGAAAGAAAACAAAAATGGGTTCAGATTCAAAGATACACACTTTTGAAGAGGTTGCAAAGCACAACAAGGTCGAAGATTGCTGGCTAATTATTTCAGGGAAGGTCAGAGATCTTTGTTTGTTTTTATTTGATTAGTGTTTTTGATAGCTTTATTTTGTTTGATTGAATTGTGAGTGTCTTGGTTCATCTTTAACCAAGTCAAAATCAGAAGTGGAAGTTTGTGCAACTCTTGATGCCTCCAATATGGTTGTGCTGCTTTAGTTTTCAATCTATGTTTATCCAAACTGAAACTATTTCATTTTTATAATATACGATGATATTCACCCTAGATTTGAACCATTCGCTAGTAAGTAATGACCTGGAAAATACCAGTTTTGAACCATTTGATGGATGTGAAGTAATGACAAATATACAAAGAAAATACTCTAAAAACAGATTTGGGTGGATGTAGGTGTATGATGTAACACCATTTATGGCTGATCATCCCGGAGGCGGTGAAGTATTGCTGTCGGCAACTGGTAATCATTTTTACAACATATTCAAGTTGGTTGATAGAGTGGAGTAGTAAAACTAATGAAGGGTGTATTGACAGGGAAGGATGGCACAAATGATTTTGAAGATATAGGGCACAGTGAGGATGCAAGAGAAATGATGGAAAAGTACTACATTGGGGAGATTGATGCAGAAACTGTTCCGCAAAAGCGCACCTACATTCCCCCACACCAAATGTCCAACGATTCTGCCTCTGAATTCTTCACTAAGCTCCTACAATTTCTAGTTCCTCTTTTGCTTCTCGGCTTGGCTATTTCACTTCGTAACTACACTAAGAAAGAGTAGGTGGTTCCACCTGTTTTCAGGGTCTCAACTGCTATGTTTGTCTTTCATTTTCCCTTTTTTACTCTCTTGTATTTCTTGTCCAAAATTATAGATATTGAGCAACTTTGGAGCCCCGTCCGCCGGGACACAACCATAATGTTTCATTTCTCTTGGGGTTTATAAACACCACCATCTTTCTTTAAATTATTATATAATTTTCAATTATGATTTTAATACAAATTAAATGTGAACCATGCCTATAGTAAATCATATTCGTGTCAGTACTGGATTGGAGGTAGAGTAGTCCGCAATACCAGCGATGAGTTAAGCCTTAGACATAAGTTTCATGGATTGCAACTCATCTAGTCTTACCTCATAGAGCGATAAGGGGGATATTGGATCCTTTTTTTTAAAAAAAATTTTATCGGTTCTTTTATATTAAAATTTTTTCCTCAATTTTTAAAGATAAAATGATTTTTATTTTATTTAACAAAACTTTAAAGTTTTTTCCTAAATATTTAAAAATACAAATTTTGAAGCAGATAAAAATAATTAATAATTTTAATCTGATATTTTCTGAAAATATTTTATATAAAATTTTTAAATTAATTTCACTATTTAACTTTATATTATAATTCAAAATAAAATAATTATAATTTTTTTAATTTAAATTATCAAAACTTTCGATGCTCAATTTTTCCAAACCATTCCTTGCAAGGAAGCTAGTAAGCCATGAGAGGTAGCTTACAACAACTGGGTAGAATCACGCAATCGATCTCTAAACATTTCTCTTGCAGTATGGCGCATTGACTATAATTATAGGTTGTACCTATCTGCCACATTAGGAACCATTGGGCTGTAGATTCAAATATTATATTAAATAAGCATTTTCGATATTAAATTATTATTGTCAGTACTCGCTGTATATGATTCTTTGTACGCTGACTTTACTGTGAAGTCAGGAACACGGTACCTTTAAAATCAAGTCTTTCATCCTTTTAATTTTATAAAAAAATTTATTTCCTTTAACTATTCGTTTAATTGTTCCATCAAAAAAACTGTTCCCATTCTTTTCAACTTTTAAATTTATATTCTTTTAAAAATAAAATTATTAATATTAGTTAATTTTACTAATTAGTTAATTTTTAAAAAAGATTAAAATATTTTTTTAAAATTTTAAAGAATTAATTAATTGCTAATGCCATAATGCTCATGTATGTCATGTAACAAACGTAATAATTTTATCCATTTTAAGATGATGTGATAAATAATACAAATTTAAAAATAAATAAATAAACAAATGAAGAACTACAATGATTTTTTTTATAAAATTGAAAGATCAAATAACTCATAACCTATCTTTTTTATTGGATGTAATCCATTCATATACATGTATTTCTTTCAAAATTTCGTTAAGATTTAATCTCAAATATTATATAAGTTGTATAACATAAAATCGAAACCTCCACCATCAATAGGCTTATTTCCTAAATAAAAGTTTTTTTAACGTAGATAGTAGAAAATTAATATTTAAATACCAAAATGATATTATAATGTCGATATTTACCAAAATGGTATGAATTGAATAATGTTAAGGGGTGGAGGGAGATAGGGTAGCGGCACCACCATTGTTTTCCCACCCAATTACACCCCATCATTAGCATATGATTTGTGTTTAAAAATATATATTTAAGTGGTGGAGGGCATACAGATGGTAGCACCAGTATTTGAGTTCGAAAAAAACCCGATAAGAATACAACCTATACACGATCTTTTAGAAAATGATAAAGTTATGGGGAGGAAAGTTGGTGTTAGGCGACAAGTAGGGGAGAAGGACTAGCGAGTGGCAACACCATTTTTGTACAGTAGTTGCCTACGACAGACATGACCACTCAATCATGGGTGGTTCTCACCCTCAAAAATTCTGTTTCAGCTCCATTTTTTGTTAAGGCATATATAATCATTCCTTCACACAAATGGACGAGGCTTGTGTTGGAAAAAATTTTTGATTTTGTAGAAAGGGTGTTGGGAAGAAAGGAAGTAGGTGTTTTTTTTGGGGAGGGGTTTGAATGTTAATTTTTTGTTTATTAATTTACTTTACAAATGGTTCCATTGTGTTGATTTTCTTGAGATTTTATTTTGTGGAAAGGGTGTTTGGAAGAAAGGAAGCAGGTATGTTTTCGTTTTTTAGATATAAATAACAGATAGTTCCATTGTGTTTATTTTTTTTAGAGTTTTTTAACACCCCCGAAGGTTCGCCGATGGATGCTATGAATGATGTTTCGGATGAGGGTAACAATGACAGCCATGAGCACCCTCAATGCCAATGTTGGGCACCACAATGGTTTACCCTCAAACGACACCATTGAATCAATTTTAGCACATGTAACATTATATTTATTACACAGAGTTTGTAATTGTAATTTAAATTTTCACGTTTGTATTAATTAAATTATAGTAAATTAATGTTTTAAATCTTTTCAATTTTAATGATTATGAACTAGAAACATTTAATTAATAAATACTATTAATTCAACAAAGATTACATCTCAAAACTTTTGAATTAATTTTTTTGAACAACTTTTGATTTTTTTGAAAACAATATAACGCCAAAGTGGTGTTTAAAGATGTAATATAATTGTCTTGTTACTAAAATATAACTATGAAAATTTCATCATAATCATAAAAATTTTAATACAAGTTTGAACATAGAGTACATTAATTCATATTCCATCCGATCGAGACGATTGTCCAATATGGTAGGTTTGATACGGGCATTTAGTCCAGTTATGACCAGTTGTTTTGTACACGCCACAAAGTTTGGGGTAAGTTTTTTCCCTCATGTCCATTTCATTACAAATCCTAGAAACTTGTGGGTGACCTTTCGGCTTCTTATGTAACCCTTTGTCTGGGACAGCTCGAAAGTCGACGAACGCATTTCCCATGTAGACAAATCACACAATACGGGGAACTCATTTCCCCAAATACACAATGTGCTCTCGAGAGTGTACACCTAATTGATATATTGTTCAACATTGATCGAGGTGAGAGCATAAGATGCAACGATGTGTGAATAGGGGTAATGAAGTGTCTAGAACTTCTCGCAATCGCATCATCTGTTTTGAAGATCAACTCTGTAAGACCTAGGTGGGGTACCAGGTCGATGACTGAGAACTCCATAACTTGAAAAGTTTCTAACTTTCAAGAATATACTTCTACATTCATTAACTTCGATCTCTGATGGTTCGTATCCATTGCGTTCCTAACCTCATTGGCAAACACTTGTCCCACCTCCATCTGGTTTACTTATTTCAGCCTCATTTTTGCATCAAAGTTGTCAGCCTGTAGAACGTAGCTGAGAATACAAATGTAATTGGATGATGCCGTGTTCATTTCAACGAGTTAATCACCTCTACCAGGTTGGCATTCAAATGACCATATCGAAATCCGTCATCGAAACTTTGAGCCCATTATCACGGCTCCATGGTACCTAACTACTCTCAAAAAGGAGTATTCGTTTCACCTTGCATGTTACCCTCAAGTCTAGTTAGCTTTTGCCTGAAACGGTATGTCACTTGGCCGTGTGAGCCATACAGCTTGACCACACAGGCGTGTGTCCCCTGCACTTTGGAAAAATTTTGACATTTTCTGAAAAATTCTCTGAGTACCTGTTTAGTCCTGACTTGTTTCTGATGAATGTTTTGGGCCTCGAGAGCTCTTGTAAAGGACTTTATGATTGATTCCTAATATGATTGTATAAATGATATGAATTATCTGTATTTTAATCTGTAAATTTTGGTAATAATCTGAAACCTTGTTCTGGTGACGGATATTGGTTAGGGGTGTTACATTTATTGGTATTAGAGCTACGGTTCAGCCGATTCTCGGATTAATGTAGCATGTACGAGTCTAGCTATACATACCATTATATAACCTGTGATAGCGTGATATCACCTGACCATTTTAAATATGTTTTTCATATAGTAATGTCATCCAACCGAGCTGAATTCGAAGAAGCTGAGAGCAATGCTCAAGCTTCAATTCAAAGAGCAGCATCTAGTAGTAGAATGCCCCTATCTGAGGACTGAGAAGGAGAGGCAAAAAAGCCTTCTTCCAAATGATGAATGAATGCTTTACCAAATATGAAAGAACAAATTCGGCTAGTGCAACAACCTCCACCCCCTCTTGTTTCCCAATCAGTTCCTGATATGCCTCAAGGTATAGAACTTGTTAGAACTGATAAGCCTCCTATTGATAAAATCCCTAAATATAGGGTAGAAGAATTCAGAGCTACATCCGAAGATGATCCTGAAAGAGCTGAGTTCTGATTGGAAAATACTATCAGGGTTTTGAATGAATTGTCTTGTACACCAGTTGAATGTTTAAAATGTGTTGTATCACTGATAAAAGACTCAGCTTACCAGTGGTGGAACACTTTAATTTCCGTTGTACCGAAGGAGATGATCACTTGGGAATTTTTCTAAACTGAGTTAAAAAAGAAATATACCAGTCAGAGATTTCTTGATCAGAAACAGAAAGAACTTTTGGAGCTCAAACAGGGGCATATGACTGTATCTGAGTATGAAAGAGAATTTGTCCGGTTGAGTAAGTATGCCAGAGAATGTATTCGATTGAAATCGCAATGTGTAAGCGGTTTGAAGAGGATTTGAATGAAGATATAAAATTATTAGTTGGGATTCTTGAAATAAAAGAATTTGTTGTACTTGTTGACTAGGCATACAAAGCCGATGATCTTAGTAAAGAGAAAAGATAGGCTGAGATGGAAGCCAGAACTTTAAGTAAAATATTTACGAGAAAGTTATATTAGTCGGCCTCAAAGAAATCAAAGAAAAATTTTGATTGTTCTACTGCCTCCGTGGGTACTCTAGAAGAGATAGAGGTATTCAACGTTCCACTCAAGTTCTCAAGCTACATCTGTAACAAGTGCGGGCAGTGTTAAGCATTGTAATAAACAGCATTTTAGAGAGTGCCGTATGAAGAGCGGAGCTTGTTTCAGATGTGGTCCTTCTGACCACTATCTCATAGATTGTCTGGAGAAAGTTGAAAGAGATACTGTTCAAACTTCAAAGCCAAACAATACAGCTACCAGAGGTAGACCACCTCGTAACCCCGACAATGTAAATGGAAGTCGAGGTACAACAAAAGATTCTATTGTAAAGTTTAAAGTACGAGCACCAGCAAGGACATATGCTATTCATGCACGTGAGGATGCCTCTGCACCCGACGTTACTAGTGGTATTTTTCTCTTCTTGATACTGATATAATTGCTTTAATTGATCCTGATTCAACACAGTTATACATTTGTACAAATTTGGTGTTAAATAAAAATTTACCTGTTGAGTCCACTGAATTTGTAGTTAAAGTATCAAACCCCCAGGTCAGTATGTGATGATGGATAAAATTTGTAAGAAATGTCTGTTAATGATACGAGGTTTCTGTTTTTTGACTGATTTGATGTTATTGCCATTTGACGAATTTGATGTGAGTCTAGGTATGGACTGGTTAACTCAGCATGATGCAGTGGTAAATTATAAACAGAAGCATATTGTATTAAAATGTCAGAATTGTGTAACGCTCTATATTGAATCTGATAATTTGAATGGATTGTCTAATATGATGTCAGCCATGTCAGCATAGAAATATGTCAGAAATGGTTATGATGCGTATCTTGCTTATGTGTTAGGTACTAAAGTATCTGAATTGAAGATTAAATCAGTGCCAGTAGTTTGTGAATATCCTGAAGTATTTCTAGAAGAGTTACCTGGATTGCCACCGGTTAGAGAAGTGGAATTTTCTATAGATCTTGTTCTGGGGACAACATTAATATCTATAGCACCCTATAGAATAGATTCTACTGAATTAAAAGAGTTAAAAGCGCAGTTGCAAGAACTGACTGATAGAGGCTTTGCTTGACCAAGTTTTTCACTATGGGGTGCACCGGTTCTGTTTGTTAAGAAAAAAGATAGATTATTGAGATTGTGTATTGATTGCAGATAGCTCAATAAAGTCACAATCAAGAATAACTATCCACTGCCTCTTATTGATGGCCTGTTTGATCAGTTGAAAGGTGCCATCATGTTTTGAAAGATTGATCTTCGTTCTGGTTATTATTAATTACGAGTGAAAGACTCAGATGTGTCAAAAATAGCCTTCAGAACCAAATACAGACATTATGAATTTCTTGTGATACCGTTTGGCTTGACAAATGTACCTGCAGTGCTCATGGATTTGATAAATAGAATTTTCAGACCGTATCTTGATAGATTTGTTATTGTATTCATTGATGATATTTTGGTATATTCTCGAGATGAAAATGAACATGCTGATCATTTGAGAATTGTTCTGCAAACCCTGCGTGAAAAACAATTGTATGCTAAATTTAGCAAATGTGAATTTTGGCTTTGGAAAGTTGGTTTTCTTGGAAATATAGTATCTGCTGAAGGCATCAGAGTAGATCCGAGTAAAATGTCAGCCATTGTTAATTGGAAACCATCAATCTGAAGTCAGAAGTTTTTTGGGATTAGCTGGTTATTATGAGAGATTTTTAAAAGGGTTTTCTATGATAGCTTCACTAGTGACATGATTACTATAGAAAGATGTGAAATTTGAATGGTCTAATAAATTTCAAAAAAGTTTTGATCAGTTGAAAGCCTTGTTGACTGAAGCACTATTTTTGGTTCAGCCTGAATTAGGTAAGGAATTTGTGATTTATAGTGGCGTATCATTGAACAGTTTAGGCTGTGTTTTGATGCAAAAAGGTAAAGTAATAGCCTATGCTTCTAAACAACTTAAACCACATGAAAAGAATTACTCGATACATAATTTAGAATTGACAGCTATTGTATTTGAGATGAAAATTTGACGATACTATTTGTTCGGTGAAAAGTGTCATATATTCACCGATTATAAAAGCTTAAAGTATTTGATGTCGTAGAAAGATTTTAATCTGAGACAACGCATGTGGCTTGAATTGTTGATAGATTATGATCTTGTTATTGATTATCATTCGGGAAAAGCAAATGTGGTTGCAGATGCTCTAAGTAGAAACTCTTTGTTTGTTTTGTGAGTAATGAATACCCGATTGTCATTGTATGATGATGGTTAAATATTGGCTGAGCTAAAAGCTAAACCGACATTTCTATAGCAGATTTGTGAAGCTCGAAAAATGATAAAGAGTTGCAAGCTAAACGGGTATAGTGTGGATCAACTTTTGATTTAGAATTTCAGATTGGACCTGATGATTGTCTGTTATTCAGATATAGAGCTTGTGTTCCAAAGAATTCAGAGCTTGTACAAAAGATTTTACACGAAGCTCATAATGGTACTATGTTTGTTCATCCGAGACCTGATGACTATCTGTTATTTAGAGACAGAGTTTGTGTTCCAAAGAATTCAGAGCTTGTACAAAAGATTTTACACAAACTCATAATGGTACTATGTTTGTTCATTCGAGGAGTAATAAAATGTATAATAATTTGAAGAAGATGTACTAGTAGCTGAGAATGAAACGCGACATTTCTAAATTCGTATCTAGATGTTTGATATGTCAACAAGTTAAAGCTAAACATTAAGTACCTTTAGGATTGCTACAACTAGTCACGATATCGGAATGGAAGTGTGTTAGAGTTACCATGGGTTTTGTGTCAAAGTTACCCTTATCTCTGAAAAAGAAAGATGCCATTTAGGTAATCATTGACCGTTTGACGAAGTCTGTACACTTTATTCCGGTACGTATAGATTTCTCCTTGGACAGATTAGCAGAGTTATATGTTTTTGAGATTGTCAAGCTACATAGAGTGCCAGTCTCCATTATTTCAGACAGAGATCCCCTGTTCACATCCCGATTCTGGAACAAGTTGCAAGAGGCTTTGGATACGCAATTACATTTCAATATTGCATTCTATCCTCAGACTGATGGTCAATCAGAACCTGTGATATAGATTCTGAAAGATATGCTTAAGTCCTGTGTTCTAGAATTCGATGGCAATTGGGAGAAATATCTGCCTTTAGTTGAATTCGCATATAATAATAGCTATCAGTCAAGCATTAAAATGGCACCGTACGAAGCTTTGTATGTTCATAAATGTAGAACTCCGTTGTATTGGACTGAGCTCAGTGAGAAAAAGATACATGGAGTTGATCTAATCCGTGAAACTGAAGAAAAAGTGAAAGTGATCCGAGATAGCTTGAAAGCAACATCTGATCGTCAAAAATCCTATGCGGATCTTAAACAGAAAGAAATAGAACTTCAAGTTGGTGACAAGGTATTCTTAAAAGTTTCACCTTGAAAGAAAGTTCTTCGGTTTGGCCGTAAAGAAAAACTGAGTTCACGATTTATTGGGCCATATGATATCACTGAAAGAATTAGATCTGTTGCGTATAGATTGGCATTACCGCCAGAGTTTGATGGAATTCATAATGTCTTTCATGTATCTATATTACGAAGATATCGGTCAGACCTTTCACATGTTAACTCTCCGACAGATGTCGAGATTCAGCCTGACATGACATACAGTGAGGAACCGATCAAAATTCTGTCACGTGAGATGAAATAATTGAGAAATAAAAAGGTAGCATTAGTAAAAGTTATCTGGAAACGACATAGAATAGAAGAAGCTACCTAAGAACCTGAAGAAACAATGAGAAAACAATATCCGAATGTCTTTACTGGTAAGATTTTCGAGGATGAAAATTCTTTAATGGGGGAGAGTTGTAACGACCCATTTTCAGTGAAATCAGAATAGTGGTTTCAGGACCACAAATCCGAGTTCATAAGAAAAATTATTTCAAAATTATTTTTTGGTCTACCGTATGATAGGAATATTGTATGAAAATTTCATTAAGAAAATTTTACCAATTACATGTTTAATTGATAAAAGGACCAAATTATATGAAATGTAAAAGTTGAGTTCTAGAAACTATAAGTACTAAATGGTTATGGAATTCAAAATTTGAGGTCCTTATATGACAAATAGGCCATTAAGAGGAGTTAGTAGATAAGTATGATGATTCATCCATGGAAAATTAAATAAAGAAAAGGACTAAATTAGAAAGATGAAATAATAAAAGATTATATTTTAATTAAACAAGAAATATCATCATTTTATATCACTTTTCCCAAATTAAAGACTTGGAAACCTAGTTATGGCTTAATTAGGTATGTTTTCTTGTCCCGTTTTTAATAATTTTCATATTTTCGAGATTGTAATAGCTTAAATCTAGCTATCTTGGGGATTAATTTGTAAAGTTATCAAAGTGTTAGATTTTTCCATGGATGAATATAGTTGAATTATGAAAGATTTTTCCATGGATGAATATAGTTGAATTATGAAATTTTATGGTAGAAAATGAAAGGTTGTTGATAGATAAACAACTTTTGTAAAGGAAATTTTGATGAAATTATGATTTAGGGACTAAATTAAAAAGTTGTAAAATTCATGGAAAAATTATGAATTTTATGAAATACATGGGCTGCTATTGTGATATGTAAAAATTGGCTAGGCTTGGAATAAGGATTAAATTGCATTAATTTTATTTTCAGAGCCTAGAGATGAAATTGTAATTAAATAAAAGTATAGGGGCAAAATGATAATTTTGCCTAAGATGTGAATTGGATTGAATTGAATATGAATTGTATTAAACTGAGCTAAATTTACTCGTATAGATCTAGATAGACCAAATACGGAGTTAGATCATGGAAAAGAAAAAGTGTCGGATTAATAGATTTTGCGTACACGAACAATTGTTGAGGTAAGTTCGTGTAACTAAATTGTAAAATTATATGTTTGAATTGAAGGTTATGTATGTGTATTGTATAATTGAAATGTATGAAAATCGGTCACATATCCTATAATGCCCGACAAGTATTAAGTCCTGTTTAAATAAATGAAATTCGATGGATACAAGGTTCCCTAATTGGTTGTGAACCTGCATATGTTGCGGACACACCATAGCTCGAAAGAGCGTCCCGTTATTAGCTCTCATGAGCATCCCGATATTTGGCCATCTCGAGCTTCCCATTATATGGTTCTTGCGAGCTTCTCGTTTATAGCTCTTCAGAGCATCCCGATTGGTTGTAACTCTGCATGTGTTGTAGACACACCAAAGTTCTTATGAGTGTCCCTTCTCCGGAGCTTCCCGATATTGGCTCGCTTGAACTTCCTGATATATGGCTATCCGGAACTTTCTGATTAATGGCACTTCGGAGCTACCCATTATTGGATCGCATGAGCTTCCTGAATGTGGCTCCTATGAGGTTCCCGTTATACAGCCCGGATAAGCTTCCCGTTATATGGCTCGAGAGAGAGCTTCTCGTTTATGTGCTCAGATGAGCATTCTCAAATATGAATTAACGGATTACAGTTTTGTAACTTCAAGTGTACTACTTGTGTATCCATCGATATTTCAAGTAAATTCAACGGGCAAAGTTCAGACATGGAATAATCTAAACTTGAGATGAAATGTATATGTTATATGAATATATGATGTGGAAAACATATGTATATGAAAATTGTTATGTGATGAGCTCATCCTTGTTTCTTGATATTCACATGAAGTTCATGACTAACATGTTTCTTGAGATCATTTGTGTTTAGGCAAATTACCAAATTTCTTTGGATAAATATTTGTATGCTTACCTTATGTGTGAAATAATGGTAAGTTAAATTTCATGTTATACGAACTTACTAAGCATTAAATATTTACTCTGTTTTATTACCTATGTTTTATAGTAATTCAAAAGCTCATTGGATTGGAGGCTTGGCGGAGATATCATCACACTATCCCTCGGCTCATTTCGGTATAATTAGTAAATTACTTTTGGTTATAATGGAATGTATAGGTTGAATTGGGCCATTAATGGCATGTATGTGATTTTGGTTGTAACTAGCCTTTGAAATGGCTTGTGATAGATATGTTTTGAAAAGTATAAAAGAGTTTAGACATAGTTGATATGTGTTTGAAATGGATGATTGGTGGAAATCGTATGGATAAATTGATGAGTGGATGAAATGGCATATTTAGTACAAAGATATTTTTATATGTATTATGTTAACTTGATAAAAATGAAGACTTGGTCATATGTATTAATATGTCATATATGATACTTGATATTGGCTTGATTTGGATGTATTGTATTGGCTTGAGAATATGTTTAAGTGTTTATGTAGGTGGAAGGCAAATTTGGGTGAGAAATATGGCTTGGAAATAACCTTATTTCGTCTACACGGGTAGAGACATGGGCGTATGTCTCAGCCGTCTATGACACAGACCTACCACATGGGTGTTTGCTTTGACCGTGTGTCCCCTGCATCTTAAAAATGTCAAAACAGAATGCTTAAAGTTGATCACACGGCTTGGCACACAGGCGTATGGCTTGGTCGTGTGACCCCTGCACCTAGTTAATGCAAGTTAAATTGTTCACACGGCCTAATACAGGCGTGTAACTTGGTCGTGTGACCCAAGTCAAAGAGTTACACAGGTACTAACATAGGCTGGGACACGGTCGTGTGCTCTATTTCGAATGCCCACACGGCTTCAGACACGGGCGTGTCACTTGGCAGTGTGAGCCACACGGCTTGACCACACGGGCGTGTGTCCCCTGCACTTTGGAAAAATTTTGACATTTTGCAAAAAATTCTCTGAGTACCCATTTTAGTCCTGACTTGTTTCTAATGAATGTTTTGAGCCTCGAGAGCTCTTGTAAGGGACTTTGTGATTGATTTCTGATATGATTGTATAAATGATATGAATTGTTTGTATTTTAATCTGTAAATTCCAGTAATATTTTGAAACCCTATTCCGGTGATGGATATGGGTTAGGGGTGTTACAGTGATACTGTCACAATTTGATGTGTTGGATGGACGAGTTTTGGAAAAACTTGATTTTGACGTGTAGCGGAGATTGGTATGACCGTTTTCCTAAAATCTACATCGTTTTACAAATTATGCATTGACATGATTATGCATGATATGCTTATGAAATATTGATATATGTGATTTTATGACTTTGTATCATATGTGTTTTATAATGAGTTTATGTTAATATCACACCGGGCTTAAAAAGCTCACTCCATTAGTATTTCAACCTTTCAGGTAACACTCAAACATAGGACTTGGATCAGCACTTGGTGGAGCCTCTCAAAAATTTTACATCATGAATATTTATTGGATTTTTAACTATTTTGATTTTGGGTTGTGTTTTTGTAAACTTTTAGACTTTGGACTTTACCTTTATTTTGGTTGTGATTTAGATTTTTTGACTTTAAAACTATCATGCATTTATGCAAAATTATGGAATTTTAAGTATTTTTAATAATGTTATTTTTATAAAAATTATATTTTTCTTAAAATTTAAACAAAATAATAATTAAAAATTTCCTAAATAGATTTATGAAAATTTGCTATGGGCTTTTTATAAAAATCATTTTATAATTATAATATAAGATCCTTCATATTTAGATGTTTTCAAATAACGTTACAATTAAATGATGCTTTTCTTTTAAAAATAAATATATTTTACTAAATATTTTTGAAGAGATAAAATTAGTCAATATTAAAAATTTTTACGATTTCAAACTCAAACCTCTACTTTTTTTTTTCAAAATAAACAAATAATTTCACAAGTCGTTAATGTAATTTTTGAAATTCGGTCATAATTTTTGAGTAAAGTTTGGGGGTGTTACAGAATCATCGTACACGGGTCTTGAACATCATGTTCTTGACTTAATGGAGTGAAATCTTCAATTAGCTCCACATCAACTAATTCAACAAACAACCGAATCGGTTCAGTGTTGCCACTCTGATTCTGGTAATAAAGTGGGACCATTGTCTCGACGTCTTTATTGTCTACAAGTTCCATTTTGGTAAAATTGATGGGATTTGTCAAAACTGAGAATTTGTATAATAGTTTCGAGATCCTCCTCCCACAAAGTCTAATAATTTTTGCACTAATCCTTTCTTTCATATCATTAATCTACACATTTCTATTAAATCTTATTGATAATTATTGGCGACATATAAATCCAATTGTTGTTGTCAAAATTACCCCATCAAAATAAACACATAAGAAGAATTGATTATTCATCTTTAATACTAAATCTTTAAAAATAATTACATTTCTCAATATTTTATTTCAAAAAATTTATGCTGTAAAAGAAAATAAAATTCATATGTACACACCTTATGAATTCTTCTTTGTTTTCTATTTTTTTCTACAATAATTTTCCCTATTCTCTTCTTATCTGCTAAATCGTTCAAAAAAATACTACTTAAATAGGGTTTGGTGTCGCCTGATAGTGCTCCTCCACCTGGGTGCCGCCTGTCAGAAACCCTCCACCACTCTAACTTGTATTTTAACTCAGTTCTCATCATGTATAAGTACAAAATATTGGTGCCACCATCCAAAGCCCTCTACCAATTAAATATATATATTTTAACACAAATCATATGGTAATGATGGTGGTGCTGCCACCTTTATCTCCCTCCACACCTCAACACTACTCAATTCATACCATTTTGATATTTAAATATTATTTTTGTATTACCTACTCATTCAAATCTTTCCTCCATTTTGGGATGTCACTACTACATTTTAAAACCTTCTATCCAGTTTCTATTAATTAATCCATCATAAATAGGTCACTTTTTCACATTTTCACTAAATTCTTTAATCCCATCTTTCTTGATTTTTAACCAAGCGCTTACAAGATCCCCAAATTAATTTCAATTATGGCTCTTGTTTTGACCCTCTCAGCCATGCAAGTAGGAACATGATATAAAGTATTTGTGTTCAATGTTTGCGTCCCTTAACCACACTTCTCAAGATGAATACAACTATGTTTTAAACTCATAAAACCCAAAACTATTTACACATTTGGATCCTCTTCCTCTTTTTTTTTTTTTTTTTTTATATTCAAAATTTTCCGCCATATTCCACTATTTACCTACATAAAACATGGATGAAGCTCACTAATTCTCTAAGCAACCTCTCAACATTTAAATTATCCATTCATGGCAGACAAGTCATACTTTGTTTCCTATTACGTTTTTGCAACTCAACGCTCGCTCAATGCAGCAGTCCTCTTATAACCAAATTCTCATATGTTTGTGCTCACATCAGTCTCCAAACATTTAATCCTTTTCTCGAAATTTCGAATTTAAATTTATCCTTACCAATTTTTCTTTTCTAATATTTAATTAATTCTTTTAAAAGCAACATTTAATAAATTCATTCTAATTTCTCAAAAATTCTATTATGTAGATACCCGAAACAGTGCCATTACTTGTACTGCAAATTTTGGGTGATTGTCATAAATAAATCCACATTTCATCTTTCTTAGGCTTCCATTTTTTTTTCAATTAGCACCGCCACGTTGATGACGTGATTGTAACATTTGATGAAAAATATGATAAAACAATAAAATTTATAAATTTATATAGAAAATATTTAAAAATATAGAAAATTTTAAAGTTATTATCTCCTCAGCATGTCATGACATGTTGAGGGAAAAATGATAAAAGAAAAAACAATTACTAAAATAAATTAAAACGATAAAAATTATAACAATATAGAAAAATATTTTATAATAAAATTAACAGAAACCCTTCTATAGAAATGAAGATTATGCAGTAAAAGGGAAAAATAAAAGCAAAGACACAAAGAAACTGTAAAGAGATGTTTAGGTGGGAAGTGGATTAGTTTGGCAGGCAATGGATTAAAATATATATTTTTTTAATTTTATAATTTTTAATTTTTTTACATTTCTATATTTTATTAGCATTTTAATAATCCTATATATTTTAATTATTTAAAAATATAAATTTTAATTTTTTTCTATAATACTTTTATGTTTTATTGATATTAATTATTTTTATCATTTTCCACCACGTGTCATAACCACAGTAAGTGACACATGGCAAATAGAATAACTTTAAAATTGATAAATTTTTTAAATAATTTTTCTGTATTTTTAAATAATTCTATATGTTTATATTTTATAATATTTTTAATAATTTTCTATAGTTTTAGTAATTTTAATTTTTAAAAAATTTAAATATTTTATAGTTTTTTAATAAATATATATTTATTGAGTTTTATCATTTTTCAACCACGACGTGGCACTGTAAAATTAACGAACAGTTCAAATATTTAATTGAGTGAAAAAAAAAAAAAAAGAAGATGATTTAATTGCTGTTTTAAAAAAAGTTGAAGAGTTTTTTACTCCCTTAAACCTAACATAATGATGTTTTTGTGTTTTAAATTGAAGTAAATTAACGGGCTAATGTTAGACTCTTTTGATGGAATAATGTTGAATTAGACTCACAGAAGTATTTAGATTTAGTTATTGGACAAGTACTGTTAAAAAAAATCAAGAATTTATTTTTAATCCAACTCAAACTTGAATACCCACATGTGCCATTTGACACATCGCCATGCAAGCTACCAACTTTGAAACCATTATTTAATCAATAATAGCCAATATATTGCGGAGAGATTCAGAAGCGCAAAACAACAAAGTCAGAGATAACAAAAGAACCAAAGTTAGCTCCCCACATGTAGTATGCCCCTACCACTTTTCATACCAGCAAAACATTAACAGATTATTAGAAGCTAAGTACTGGAAGAGCTCTACATAATATGAACACCAGGGTATTAGCCATGTATACATCATTCAAGTCCTCATGTTATCACGCCCATACGACGATTTTCGGAAACCTTCACCACCACCATCTTCTGAGCTATCTTGTTTGTTTCCTTGAATGCTCATGAAATTGTTACCCATACCAGTTTGCACCCCGAGATAAGTGCCACTAGGGGCAACAGATCTTAACCCAACTTGTGGCTGGTTGAACTGCTGCTGCTGGAGATACACGGACTGCTCTGGTTGCTGCTGCTGTGGCTGATCATTCAAATGGAAAGGCAACTTTGGGGCTAAGAAACAGGGATGCTGCTTAGCCATTGCAGCTTGTGCAGACTGAACATGCTGCTCTTGTGGTATTGCAGACTGTGGAGGCATCTGCAACGACTGCAATGTTTCATAAATAAGTTGAAATAATATGCATTCTTGGTTTTACCAAAGATATTAAATGGAAGAAATCTCTGAGACACAACCTGGGAAGATGCCGATGCCGATGCCTGTGGCTGTGCATCAGCAATTTTAGCTAGATACATTAGGTTCTGCTGCAGCTGTGCTTGATACCTGAATCATATTTTTTTTTCTATATAAAATGAGAGAATATATCATAATTTACAGTACTGGTTAACCAACAGTATTACACAAAGACTTAAAATATACAGATCTACCATAGTTCTTCCACCATGACAGTCACTGTTCTTCAGCTCTTCAAATTATAGGCAAACCAATGGCAAACAATCATTCATCTCATCTTTAAAATATAGATGACCAAGTGTTCATAGGCTGTTATTTTGCAGTTTTTGCTACATCATCTTTTAAAATGTATCTTCGATATCACAAAAATGCTACAAGTTGAGCACTAAACTAGCACTGAATTGCACATACAACTTAATAACTTCATTATCAAAGAATAATGTTTCTGGTGAAGAATTCAATTTAGTGGGTGACCAGGAAAACCACTCAAAGATTTGCCAACCAATAGGGGGTCTATTACCATTTAAAGGTGAAATGCAAGAAAAAAGGGCCTATAATAACTGGTATAATGCTGTAAGTAATGGAAGAATGACATGATCTAAACATTCAGCTCAACGACAAAAAATGGACAGCAAAGGGCCTATAATAATTGGTACAATGCTGCAAGCAAAGAATAAGAAGAACAATATTTAAAGAAAGGGGTCACTCACGAGGAACTCTCAGCCAACTTTCCTTGGTTTTGGTTCTCCATTATTGCCATAATCAACTCCTTATTCTCGTCCAGATACTACAAGATACATGATCCATTATCATATCAATATTCACACAGATAAATAGATATGAATTTTTCTCAACAAATTACACTTGTTTCTTTAATAGAAAATCAACTGTTGAGAATAAATTTAACTCGTCCAAGTAAGAAAACAAATGACATGATCATGAAACTGTGGTAAATATGATGAAGAACGCCAAGAACCCAAGAGAAATCTAGTTTGATTACAAATAATACATTCAGTAAACAATGCATGCAAAACCCATCAATAGAAAACCCATTAAACATCCAGTCAACCAAAATGCATATACATATAAAGGGGGGCAATGCTGTAAAAGAATAAAAAAAGAAAACCTTTTGAATCTGCTCAGTGGTGATGTTCATCAACTGTGGAGGCTGCTGCATATTTTCCTCTTCACAAAAGGAAAGAAACCCAAACCCTAAATTTTCTTTGAAACGGAAATAAAGATTGAAGAAGGGGACAAAGTGAGGTGTTTTGCTCCACACTGAAACGTGTATTTTTGGCTTTCACTCCCTCTTCTATATATTGGCTTTGCCTCTGCTCAACATATGTTCGATTTCAACCCCAACAAAAAATATACTACTAAAACGACAACGTTAGGTATCGTTAAGTGACCAAAAGTGGTGCCGTTTTAAGTTTCTTTCATGAAAACAGTAGTCTAAATTTTGAAAGAGAAAAAAGAACATAAAGGAGAAGAAGAAAAGGGGAAGGTGAAAGATGAGGTCCGTATTGAGGTGAGATTGGGTTCATTCTTGACGGGGGCTGCAACGGCGTCGTCTCTGGTTATCTACATCCTCTACAAGGATTACATGGCTGCCCATGAATCAATCACCCAACAGGTACTCTCCCATTTTCCTTTTTCTTTCATAGCATATTGGGTGCCTTTCGCTTTCTTGTGGAATTTTTGAATTAATTTTAACCTTACAGATTTAGCTCATTTGCAAAAGTTGTTGGAGGTATGGCAAAGATTGGGTATTATTTGATAGTCTTTCATCCATGTGGTTGATGCTGCTGCTGATTTTTCCCTGCTATGCATTTGCAAGTTGAAGGAGGCATTGCGTTGCACATACAGCTGTTTGAGGATTGTAGATGGTTATATGAACAGTAAAGGAATATGTTGGTTTGGTTCTTTGTTCTGGTTCGGGAGATAGAGTGTTACAGATCTCTTGTAGATTGGATTTCATGGTCTAAATTAACCCAATCATAGGTGGCTTGCGTTAAGAGTAGAATCTTGTATTGTTTGGTAGGGGAAGTAAAAATGCTATCTTGGATGAAAAGGCTCGATTTTGATACGCAACTAGTAAAACTCACACTGCTTGCTTATTATACCTGAATAAGTACAGTTGACTTCAGTCAATGATATGAAGCTTTGATGCTAGTATACATGGCATATTACCTATAAATATGTATAGAGAGTAATGTAATAATTTAGAACTATATTTACATTGGGGCGTAGATGATCGTATGGAAGGACTAATAGGCTTCCACATGTTGACTCCGATCCTCAATTCGACTGGTAAGAGAAGGCCTCATTGTAACAATTGCAGATTCATTAGCTCCGGCTCTTATAGCAGCCTTTCCCGCTTCCAGGAACCTCTTGACTGCATCCTCTACGTATCGGTTGGCTTCACCTACTCGCATGCTTTTCCCAATATAAGGGTAAGTATTGAGGACGTAATCACCATTGAGCTGTGATGCAAGCTGAATCAGCTCAACTTGGAATTCTGAGAGGCTAGCATCTTCTTTTGGCCCCCATGGCCTCAATGAAGTCGTCACCTCTTGAAGAGTTTCTGCATCCAAATTCCTAGATATATTATAAACTGTTTCGGCCAAATTAAAAGCATTTCAACTCTATATCTGAAAATTAAGAGACACGATATGCTTTTGATATTTGAAATCAAACACCTTTACTTCTTCAGGGGACCGTGTGGGTGAAAGCTACGATTTTAGGGAGGAAAAGGATAACAATCCCGAGCAATGCCGAGAGCGAGCACAGATAAAAGCATTGCATAAAGAAAATGAAATTTGAGCATACCAGGACAGTCGGTTCGTGGAGTAGTACGTAGCTTAAAATAATTTTCAAATGTAGCAGCCCAGGCATCCCTCTTTGTCAGGAAATTTGAATTCAGGTTGAAGAGCTTCTTCACAGTTGCAGGGATGGAAGAATGTTCAAATTGGGAAGACGGTGTTGGCCCAGTTGGCTCGTGGATCACTGTACCAACACCAAGGGAGAGTTAAAAATATGAAACATCCCACCATTAGAAGCACAGCAATAATATCCTCTCCATTATCACGTAAAGGACAAGACGTCAAACCAACAACATTACTGATTAACCTCAAACCAAACCTTACAAGCAACCATTTCCCGTCAAACCTTCCTCTAAATGACATTCAATTACTTTCATCTTTGATTTCCTAAAGTGTCTTAATCAACAATTAACTTGTACACGTAAAGACAACAAAAATCAACACCATCACAAATAAAAAAGGAATTTTTTTGTAACAAATTATAAAATTTATTAGCCCATCAAATGCAATCTCATTGAAATAATTTTTAAAGAGGAACCCATCAAAAATATCTAAGCTAATTTGTCTTTTAGGAAAAAAAAACAGAAAAAAAAAATCTCACCAGTTGCCTTATCGATCCAGGGAGAGACCAAGAGGGTGGGGACCCTAACACCAAGCCTATTGAACTTGAAATAAAACGGGTCAGGTCCAACTATTCCGTCCGGGTTAGGAACACCCGAGACAGGTGTCGGCACGTGATCATAAAACCCTCCGTGCTCATCGTACGTGATCAGAAGCGCCATCTCTTTCCACTGCGGGCTACTTCTCAGTATCTCGTACACCTCCTTCACGAACCTCTGCCCACGCGCCACGTCATGCGACGGATGGTCGTCGTTCGCCGGAAACTGCTTCACGTCGAAGTAACGCTGCTCCACCACCACGTAATTCGGCAGCTTCCCAAGCCGCGCGTGGAGCCGGAACTTCAAAGCGTAGTTGTGGAATTTGGTCAAGAACTTTAATTTCCTTAGGCTTTTGAAGAAAAGGGTGGCCGGGATGTTTTGGTAATAAATGCCGAAGCTGAGGCCATTTTCGTCCAACGAATCGAAAATCGTCTTTTGGGGGAATCCATGGATGAGGTCTTTCTTGACATTACTCGTCGCCCCAAACGACGTTGCTGAATGAACGTAAAACCTGTTCGGTTGAGTCGAAGCCGGAACCGAAGCAAACCACCGGTCGAAAACGCCGAACTCGTTCGCTAACTTCGTGTAAACCGGCAACCGACTCGGTTTAAATCCGCTCATCACGGTTCTTCCCATTCCTTCACCCATGCTCTCCGCTTGTTGGGCGAAGCCGTTCATAGGAGCCGAGTCAGCAGAGCTGTCGTTCGACCCGAAAATCTGTTCTCTGATCGCTTGAAAAGAGTGGCCTGGGTCGGAGTCGACAAAGAGAGCATCGTCGGAGACAGAGATAAAGGGGGAGTTGGGGTCGGCGACGTTGACTGGGTTTGACTCTGTGCCGGAGAGACCGTCTATGTCCGGTCGGGTCGATTTGAGCCAACCCAAAAGATGGTCAAAAGAACGGTTTTCCATCACGAGGACGACTAAAGTTTTAATGGGTCCTTTGATTTTATGTTTCTTTCGGAAATTATAGTTAGAAGTAAGAGAGTGAGATGAAACTAAAAGGCAAAAGAAGAGAACAAGGGTGAAGGGTACTCGCCCGCCGGAACTCATATTCCGTTGACCGGTAAAACTAGAAATAGGGTTTCGGTTGTCGGCAAGTTATTTGGAAGACAAAACTGGTAGTTTAAAAAAAGTCTAGAGCCTTGTTTCATTCTTAAGTTCTGGGTATATTCGAAGGTACCACAAGTTGCCACGCGTCATTTTCATCTACTTTCTACCTGCTTTGACTTATAATACGAGAAATCAATTAGATAATTAACCCAAAAAAGTTTTTTAAAAAATAATTTTATCTGAAAAGGTTAGGTTTTTCTTTTGGCTAAAATCCTAAAATTTGGGATTCAAAATTAGGGTTCTGTCCTGAAAAAAATAAACAGAAAATTGGGGATTTTGGAGGAAGAACTAGGACTCCCTATGAATCCATTGACGTTAGTAAAGCAATTGCAAAACATAACGGCAAAAAGAAAAGGCATGGTGACAATGAGGTTCAGCCTAGGCTTAATGGGGATCATGACAGGCGAAACAAAAAATAAAGGAATGAATCAAAATCTTATCCAAGAGAAGATTGTGTTAAGAAGGGAGAAAAAAATGGTCAGCCTATAACTGGGTTGGACATAGAGAGAGGGATTAATGAGCAAAAGTTGGGCAGATAAAAGTTTTACATATGCAGAGATGTGCTTGACCTTTACTTGTATGGTGCAAGGCATGATCTACTTACCTTGTCCTGGGTTTGTCCCAACATTTGTTTGAAGTATCTCTATTTGTTGTAAATATTTAATGGACAAATGCACGGGCAAATATCTAAAATATGCCTAAATATTTAAAAAATTATGGAAATGGGCGGAAATGGAAAATTTACGGAAAATGGTCATTTTCCCAAAAAACGCCCACGCCGGTAGCGTTTTGGGATAAAAGGTAAAAAGCGCCCGATGGGATGGCGCTTTTGTCACCTCAAAAAAAACGTCCCACGTAGGCGCGCTTTTCTTTGGTGGCAAAAGCGCCCTACGGGCACTTTTACCGTGTTTTAAAAAAACTATTCTCGAATATTTTAAAATTTACGAGAATAAACCTTTATAAAGGCTCAAAGTGACAACACCATTTTTTTAAGGTGTCATCAATTAATAAAGAAATATAACTTTTAAAAGAAATCTTTATATAGATCCAAAATCTTATTTCTCTTGTTTTCTTGAATAAAGTGGGATATGAGATATGTGTATTTATAGACTCATGAATAGTTTTGCAGTTTGTTCCTAAATAATGTGGATTCCTTCCTCTTTAACTAACAACACGAGATGACATGCTACACTATATTTGATTTTTTTACAAAACAATTTCTCTTTTTTTTAAATTTATTTAACATTTTCTTATATTATAAAAACAAGAAACAAAACAACTCAAATATATTTTTCATAGATCACATGACAATTTTTCATATTGTATAAAGTATTTTGATGCTTATACTTGGGATATTTACCTAATATATTTAATATATGTCATTATTTACTTATTTTTGTTTATGTCAAGCAATCTTTTATGGATAACTAATGAAAGATGGTTAGTTGTGAGAGACACTTCTTTCTATTAGTACTTGAAAAATAAGTAAGTTAATATTTAAATATTTCAAAGATCAACAAAATGGTCCCTCTATTAAATTTTTCTTCCGGATATGCTTGATTATAGAATTTTAATATATTTTTAAATTAAAGAATAAATATTTTATAAATATATTTTTAATATAATTTTATAAATAAGTAATGTTAAAAATTAAATGGTCACATCATGATATGTGTGAACTTTTTTAAAAGAGTAATAATATAATTTATTTTTATAAAAATAATAATTTTTTAATTATCTTCCAATTGAATTTATACGTAGCTTGAATGGTGGATTTGGTGGCTTTCTTTTAATGTTTTTTCCTTAGCATTAATATGGTTTCTTTAAGATTAATTTGTATATCTTTGAGTTTAATTTCAATGTATTGAGACTTTTTCTTCCTTTCTTTGTAAAAGTTTACAAATCAATGAATGCAGTTCATCTTTAAGCTAAAATATTAAACAAACCATAACCATGCGAATCAAAGGTTAAGTAAGCGCAGATAAGCTAAACAAAAGATATTTATAATTTATGTTGGGATTAAGCTTTGTTTACTCAAGCTTTATAGAAAATTATACTTCATCTTGTTGAGAAAGAAGCAAATTTTACAGTAGAGTTTTTTATTGAAGATCAAGGTGTAATGATCATTGTAGTACTAGTCATCTTTATTCTTTTTCGGTGCTTCATTTCATCTTTCTTCTGTGATTTCATGTAAATTGTCATGTGATCTATGAAAAATATATTTGAGTTGTTTTATTTTTTGTTTTTTATAATATAAGAAAACGTTAAATAAATTTTAAAAAAAAAAGAGAAATTGTTTTGTAAAAAAATCATATATAGTGTAGCATATCATCTCATGTTGTTAGTTAAAAGAGGAAGGAATCCTACATTGTTTAGGAACAAGCTGCAAAACTATTCATGAGTCTATATACACATATCTCATATCCCACTTTACTCAAAACAAGGGAAATGAGACTTTGGGTCTATATAAAAATTTCCTTTGTAAGTTATATTTCCTTATTAATTGATAACACCTTAAAAAAAATGGTGTTGTCACTTTGAGCCTTTATAAAGGTTTATTTTAGTAAATTTTTAAAATATTCGAGAATAATTTTTTTTTTAAAAACACGGGCTAAAAGCGCGCCCGTGGGGCGTGCTTTTGTCCACCTCGACAAAAAGCGTCCATGTAGGCGCTTTTGTTGAGGTGGACAAAGCGCCCTCTGGCGCCGCTTAGCCTTTATCCTCAAAAACTACCGACGTGGGCGTTTTTGGGAGAAATAGCCTTTCCGTAAATTTTCTACAAACTGGCCCATTTCCGTAATTTTTCAAATATTTGGGTATATTTTGGATATTTGCCCCAAATGCACAATATTTTATAATTTTTGATGATTTATTGTTGTTTAGAGTTTGTTTGTTCACATGTAAAATATTTTACAGAAAATAATTTTTGTATTTTCCTGTGTTTGTTTCACAAAAAACAGTCTGGTCAACGGAAAATGACTTATAGGTCAACGTAAAATAAGGCTTTTTTCCTAACTTAACCTTTTAAAAAGCGTAAGTTATTTTCCGGAAAAAAACTCCTTTATAGATAATTTTATTTTATATAAAAATCAACTTAAATCAAGCTTAATTTATTATATTAATAATAATTTTATTTTTATTTTAAAATTATTAAAATATTATATTTTTCAAGATTATTAAATATACATATTTAATTATTTATTTTGAGTCATATAATAAATTATTAATATAATAAATATATTTCAATTTTATTTTAATAATAAATTTTAAAAATAATAATTTTAAATAATATTATTCACAAATTATTAAAAATATTCAATATTAATATTTAATAATAAATATTCATTACAATTATGTATATATTAATAATAAATGTTTTGTAGTATTAAGGTTAAAATATGTCATAAGTCTATGTACACTTCATAAGTTTGCAATTTAGTTTTTGTACTTTAACTTTTAAGAATTTAATCCATTTACTTTTCAAATTTGAAAATCAAGTTTAATTATTGACATCGTTAATTTTTTTGCTAATTTTGTTTATGTCACATTTTAAATAAAAATACTCACTCGACAGTCATGTAATTAAAAATGACATTGTAATTAACCTAAATTTAACATAATATTTTAATATATGCAAAAACAATGTAAAATAGAAAATTATAGATAAAATAAATTCAATTAAACAATGAAAAAGTTAGAAAATTTCAAATGTATATTTGTTTCATTAAAAACAACTTTTATGAAATATTTTTAAGAAATCTACCAAATAACAAAAAATATTTTACATAGATTCATCCAAACACCAGAAAATATTAATTTTTCCAAAAAGTAAATCATTTTAGAAAATTATTTTCTGAAGTCATTTTCAGATAAACAAACGGATCCCTCGTACGATATTTCATGAGCATGTTGTGTATAGAACAGACGTAAGCCTATTTTGTATTGCAGAAGCAGTTTATGTACATTCCTGTTTGATAGTTAAGAGTATAAGGCCATCAACAGGAAACATCCAAATATTGAGAAGAAAACCTACTAGGATGCAAAATGAGATGAAGCAACCAGCTCCACTGCTTGTGTTGTATTGAAGCAAATGAGAAGCGCACCAAGATGTCCAATGATGGAACACGTATATCCTGGAAAGTTGATATCCATAAAAGTCGAAAGCATCAGCCGAATTGAGTTGTTATTGACAACTTATATAACTTCCGTATATAATCTTTATCATTAATTCAATACAGTTTGATGTGTTGGTCACTTCAAGTTCTTCTCTGCAAGTAGCGAACATAAAAGAAAACAATTCTCGTTTAACAAAATTACTTAATGCAGGTGAATAAGGCATGAAGTTCCATTAGTATGTTCTGCACTGCAGCTAAATCTTACTAGCATCCACAAGCATAGATTGGCAGTATTGAAGAGAGGATAATGAGAATTAGAGCACAATTGGATATGGTGAATGCCGTAGGATTAGGTATTAATTGGATTTGGTCAATATGGGTTGGGTTAATTCAGAGTTTTAAAATTTTCGAGTCATTTGGGGTTTTAGTGATTCAAGTCCACTAGTTGAGTTTTTAGATGATTTTTTTTTTTTTGGATCCGGTCATTTTTGTTCCTCCTTGAAACTCAAGTTTGAATTATTTTTAGTTATTTCTTCAAGTCAATCCAGGTTTAGGTCATTCGAAATTCGACACATGTTTAGGTGTAGGTTAGATAGGTTTGAGGTTGTTAATTTTTTTATGGTCAAATCTAGAATTCGAATTTGAATTAACCCAATTAAGTTTTTTTAGTTTGAATTAGAATTACCAGAGAATTAATGTTAAAAAGAAGTACTAAGCAGTGCCATTAAAGTTGCTGACCTTTAACCTGAAGGTTTCTGATCTCCTGTCAAAACAGAGTAGACAATAATAGTTTTGTCCATTTCTGTAAGAAACATTAGCGATAGAAATGTAATGTGGAATGTAATAGCTTTATATTTTGCACCCATTTTATGGGTCAACCAAACCATTGAAGCAACGCAAACAGTTTTACTGTCATTTGCATTGCACTCAAGACATGGATGGCTATAGTAACCTCCGCTCCCATGCCTCATCTACAACCAACTCAAGGAAAGGAGACAAAACTCTAGACAATGTTGGAAGATGTACGTTTTAAACACATGTAAACTCAGTTTCAAACAAACTCTCTATGTTATTCCAAGGCTGCTTTTCTCCTATATTTAAGACCTTTTTGCATATACCCAAGCTTCAAAGAAAAAATTGTTTCTATAAAGATGGCAATAAACTCAAGCAAGGCCACTAGCATTTTTATGCTCGGTCATTGTTTTACTCGTTATTAACGTTGATGCTGGTGGAATTGCTATTTACTGGGGTCAGAATGGAAACGAGGGGACCTTGGCGGAGACTTGTGCCACTGGTAACTATGACTTTGTGAACATAGCTTTTCTTTCAACATTTGGTAATGGCCAGACTCCGATGATCAACGTTGCCGGTCACTGCGATCCCTACAGCAATGACTGCACTGGTTTGAGTTCCGACATTAAATCCTGTCAAGCAAAAGGGATTATGGTAATGCTTTCGATAGGAGGAGGTGCAGGGAGCTACTACCTTACCTCAGCTGAAGATGCTAGGCAGGTGGCTACTTATCTTTGGAACAACTTCTTAGGGGGGGACATCATCTTCTCGACCATTAGGTGATGCCATCTTGGATGGAGTCGACTTTGATATCGAAGGAGGAACGAACCAAAATTGGGATGATCTTGCAAAGTACCTTTCAGGATACAGAAAACGTGGTAAGAAAGTGTACTTAACTGCAGCTCCGCAATGCCCTTTCCCTGATGCTTTGGTTGGGGGTGCCTTGAGAACCGGTCTATTTGACTATGTTTGGGTACAATTTTATAACAATCCACCATGCCAATAGTCATCTTCAAGTATTGGAAATCTAGAAGATGCATGGAAGCAATGGACAATAGACATCCCTGCAACTAAAATTTTCTTAGGACTTCCGGCAGTCCCGGCTGCAGCTGGAAGTGGTTTCATTCCGGTAGCCGATCTTACCTCAAAAGTGCTTCCTTCTATCAAAGGTTCCACCAAGTATGGCGGTGTGATGCTGTGGTCCAAACTGGATACAGTTCTTTCATCAAAACCGATGTTAGTTTCCATTTGTATATGAAATCTTGTACCAATGTCATGCAGTTTATGCTATAATAAATTTTTTAATGTTCTATATTAACAGAATATCAAACTAGAATGCATTCAGCTTTCTGTATATCATCTGCCATCTCATCTCTACAGCTAATCCTAATTCCTTCGTCATCTTAAATGCATTCAGCTGTTGGTCAGTGTACATAGGCCATGTGACGATTGACACAACGAACCACAAGCTCTCCAGGATCAAGTTCCAACCACAATGAGATATAAGGCCACCTTATTGATTTGCTAAGGTTTCCAGGTTCTTGTCTATATGCAATTGCTACTAAGGTCAAACAATCTTTAAAAATGTTGGTGCTGTAGGGTTTTTCTGATAAAAGCTCCTTTATTTATTTTGCAGGTGAAGTTGAAAGGCAGACATGATAATGCCATTTTTATATTGAAGTTGATCTCTTACCAACCGGTATTATTAATCCTTTTATTAAATACAACAACGTACCGGCTTAACGAATTCAACTTTGTACTTAAATCTTTTGTTAAATATAGTTTTCAGTTTCAAATCTGCCAACCCCAGTTAAATGCCTCCTTTTACCAAAAACAAAAAGTATATGTACTCCAGCTTTCAATATTTGTGATTAACCTCCAACGGCCAAAACCCTCCAGTTTATCCAGTTGGACCAGTGATTAACCTCAATGGTCTGAGTTACTCAGACTCGGATGATAAGGTCATGAAATGGCTCGATGATCAGCCTCAAGTATCAGTGGTGTTCCTTTGCTTCGGAAGCATGGGAAGCTTTAAAGCACCCCCAGTGAAAGAAACAACACTGGGGCTGGAGCAAAGTAGGTTCAGGTTCCTATGGTCCTTGCGTGTGCAACCACCGCAAAACGATGCTTCAGAAATGTTACCGGAAGGGTTCCTGGAAAGGGTCCACGGGAGAGGGATGATATGCAGTTGGGCGCCACAGTTGAAGGTTCTTGCTCACAAAGCAATAGGAGGGTTTATATCTCATTGCAGTTGGAACTCAATCCTGGAAAGCTTGTGGTTCGGTGTACCAATTGTAACATGGCCTCTGTATGCTGAACAACAGCTCAATGCATTCAAGATGGTGAAGGAATTAGGATTAGCAGTGGAGATGAGGTTGAACTATAGGAAACATAGTGATGAAGTGGTGATGGCAGATGAGATAGAGAAAGCTATGGGGAGGGTAATGGATGGCGGAAGTGAAATGAGAAAGAAAGTGAAGGAAATGGGTGAGATGGCAAGGAAGAGTGTTATGGAAGGTGGAACTTCATTCAATTCTATTGGAAAACTGATAGAGGACATGACAGGCAACAACTGATAGCCAATCACTACAATAATACCTATGTAAACAAATAAATTTTAATTTTAATTGATAATAAATAAAACAAGTATAAAAGAATAAAATAAGTATAAATGTAATATATTATATATGTTATCTAAGTTTACCTTGGATTTAAAGAATGAGCCATACAATGAAGTGGTGTACTACTCTTAGTCCATCGATCAATAAGAATATTATATAGGACTTCATAAAAGATTGATTTTTCATCTCCTTTCTTCCTTCATGCCTATAAATGCTTGTCTTCACTTTTTCGATCATTTCATCCCACATCTCATAAACCAAGTGAAGAGTAGGTTTATCTGTATCCATAATTGAAGCATATCATATATAGGTTCCGTAAAAGTAAGGATATAATCAACTTTATCCCACCAAAGGTCATCCAAAATTTTTTCCTTCACCAAATAGGCTTTGGAAACGTCATCTTCTTTATAAGTAGACCATTCATCACTAATAACCATATTTTGGAGACCCCGTTTAATGAGCTTGAATCTTTTTAACATCACAATCATAGAAGCAAATCGAGTATCCGCAACAGCAAGTAATTTCAAAGGCACAAAAGAATTAAATATTGCCAACCTCATAGAGTGATTCATAATGAAGTTTCTTATAAAGATAGCATCATCACCAACATTATTAATCCAACACAAAACATCATATGTAGCCTCATTCTTTTCGATATTTTTTGTAGCACATATATTTTTAAGAGCAAGATTAAGAGTATGTACCACACAAGGAGTCCAAAAGATATGAGGATGTTGTGTCTCTACTAATGATCCCGCGGCTTTACAAACTGGTGCATTGTCGGTTATCACTTGAACAACATTTTGTGCCCCAACTTCACTTATGGCATCTTTAATTAAAGTTGCCACGTAAAACTTATCCTTGTACTCCTTTTCACAATTGACAGCTTTTAAGAAAACAGCTCCACCTTCAGAAACGGCCATAAAGTTAATCAATGGTCGTCTTTGTGCATCCGTCCATCCATCACATATAAGACTAATACCTTTTTCCTTCCACATTCCCTTTATAGGTTGTAACAACCTCTCTATGTTTGCTCGTTCTTTTTGCAAAGAATGTAGTCCTCAAAGCATTATATCCGGAGGTATGTAACACGGAATTGAATTCTTACTAGCTAAGGTGAATGCATTCACATAATGAGGGTTCCTAGCTAGATGAAAGGGCAATCCACCAGAATAAAACATTCGAGCAATTTCACTATCTAAATTCTCTCGAGCAGCTAGATTGAATGATTGTTCTAAAGGGCCTTTTCTTCTTTTGAACCTAAATTATGACCTTGAAGTGATGTTGTGTTTGGCCCAAATGAAGATGCTAGTGTTTGAGAACTAGGTGGCGATGGACTGCTTTTTGGTTGCAACTTAAGTTTCGATCTTCAACTATTTTCGCATTTCAAGAAGATGTTGTAGTGTTACTTTAGGACACACTCAATTCCTTGCCCACCTAGTTTCAACAAATGCGCCTTAACCCTAGAGTATGACCCTTAAATGTAACATTACAAAATTACACACAAAACTAACATTCCCACCTCCTTCAATAGCTTTTTGGTAATTTAGTAACATATCTCCAAAGAGGAGTGTTACTATCATCTTGAGACACACTAGCATTGGTAACATTATTTGATGAGTCAACACTTCCACTACCACTTTGAGATGCCATAATTAATGTGGGTGATCGACTTGATTAAACAACGATCAAGTAAAAATAGTAGAAAAATTGAGATAAAAACTAAATCCCAAAACCCAAGAATAAATAACCTCAAAACTTAAATACAAAATTTCTAAGGTTATAAAAGTGTCTATTTATAGACTAAATTTATAAGTAGAATAAATTATACTAATAAATATAAAATATATTATACTAATAAATATTAAATCTTCTAGAAAGAAAATATATTTTGTTTAACTTAACTTGCAAACAATATCTTATTTTATTTAATAAAATTTAAATCACACATATATTTATTAATTTATGGAATCATAGCTGGTGTCATTGATACTGTTAATTTATTTCACTACATTTGAGATTATAATTATATATACATGCAGTACTACTGACATGGTATCACCGCTCCATTTTCCCTTGTAACCCAAACAAGAATGAATGAAGTTTTTTTTGTTTTCCTTACTTTTCTTTTCTTTTCTTCACTCAATTTGATTCTATTGGATGGAAAATAGCTCATCATTAACTGTTAGTATTTTAGGATAATTTGTATAATATTTGTCAAATTTAAATACTAATTTAAAAAAAAAACTTAAGCATTAAATTAAAAAAATGCCGGTTTAGGTAAATTATATTTAGTCAATTTTTTAAAAGAAAAGAATAGTTAGAAAAGAGAAAGAGTCCGAAAGAAAAAGAAAAAAAGAACAATACAAATATAAATATTAATAAAAGAACTAAGAAAATAAAGAGATGCATCTATTTTCTTTAGTCTTTTACTTTGTTGATTTTTTTTTTTTTTTTATAATGATAGGTGTCGAAACCATTTTTAAGATGTTTTTATAAAAATGGGGATTGACTTTAAAGAACGAAAATAGAGTCGTCACTAATCCCTTTTTACTTAGGTGTGATACTTTATTTTAAAATGTTGATTTTGGTCCACAAAGTACAAGAAAACGGGTTCGGGAGTCGGTTACGAACGAGGAAGGATTAGCACTCTCGTAACGCCCAAAAATTGGTACCTAATCGATTAATTAATGTCCTTATGTCGAGAATTTGAAAAGATTTTAAAATACGATTCCTTTTAAAGAGTGTTTGTATAACCTGTTTTGGAATATTAAGACTCCTTTATTCCAAAATGATAAAATATCACATTCAGTACATTAGGATGCGACATTTTAACCCCTGAAACTAAGATCATCCCTTAACTTCCAAATATCTGAATTTAAAATGATATTTAGTTATTTGTACGAACGAAAAAATCAAAACCCAGCACATTAGGGCACAATTTCTCGAACTTCCAAACACGAAACATTGCCTTATTTTCAAAAGTCTTACCTCGAGATAACATAATGTCACATCCAGCACGTTAGGACACGACATTTTGAATTCCCGAGAATAAGTTTTTATTTAACTTTTAAAAGGAAAGTAATAAGTTCTTTGAACTCGAAGAAGAAAATCGAAACTCAGTAAGTTAGGGTACGAATTCTTTCGAACCGTGAAGAATTTACTTATTTTGAAAATCGAATAAAATGTGATGTGATTTTATAATATGGGGAATGAATTATAATACACATGCATAATAGAGTGAAATGAGGGAAACAAATACAAATTACAATAAAAAATTAAAACAAATCATCTATATAAAATAATAATAATAAATAACAAAATAAAACGAAAATAAGTGTTAATAATAAATAAATAAACAAATAGATACTATGTACAATAATATAAAAATAAAATAGTAGTAATAATAAAAATTATAATAAAAATTATAATGGAAATATATTAATAAATAAATAAATAAATTTAGCAATTATAAAATAAAAATAATAATGAAAATAATGATAAGAATAATAGCAAAAATAAAAATAGTATTAATAATAATAAAATAATGTAAGGATATTAAAATTAATAGCAATAATATAAAAATAATAATAGTAGTAAAATAAAAGTATATTAATTATAAAATCTTAATATATGTTAATATACAAATAATAAAAACAACAATAATAAAATAGTAATAATAATAGTGATACTAAAATAATAATAATAATAACAATGCTAATAATGATAAATATAATTTAGCTATAATAAAAAAAATAGTGGTAATTAAGAGCCCAATTTTGACCGGGCTTTAAAATAAACCAAAATAAATAAAATCAGTGTTTATTTTTAATAGTCCGATTACAACATTTGGCTCAAAACCAGTTTACAAAGCCCAAAATAAATTACCCAAGACCCAACCTAACCCAATTACACCCTTGACCTAAAACTAAACACCTACTAAGACCAAACAACACAAGGCCCAAATGGCCCAGAACTAAATAGAACAAAGATGGCCTAGGGTTTCAAAACCCTAGGCGCCGCCTCAGCCAGAGCCCGAGCGTCGAGCCGCAATCTACTCCTCGCACCCCATCAGCCCTTGTCCATGCCGCCTTCAACGCGCATGTCGCCCCCATCGCCAGATCCGCGCCTTTCACCTGGACAAAAAAAAAAGGAAAGAACGCAGCAACAATGGCAAAAACAGTGGCAAAAATCTTTTGTTTCCTTTTATCTTGTTATCTCGAAGGCTATAAAAGCCTTCCAAATATTGTAAACCGAGGAGGGAAAAAATAGATAGAGAAATATTTAGAGAAAGAAAAAAGAATACAACAGAAGTGATTTTCGAAAGTTTATTTGTGTTTCTTTTTCTTCGGTTTTAAGTTTTTTTTTTATATTGCTACTAGAATAAAAAGGGAATATAAATATTCACCTCTCAATTCGCAAAGAGGAGATTTTTTATCTTCAGTCATGTGTGTGTGGTGGCGCGTGGGATGCACGCATCACGACTTATCGTTTGAACCCACGGAGTTTGGTCGAAAAGAGGAGGAAAGGGAGAGCTTTCTAAAGTTTTTTTTTTAAAGGCTATTAAGAATGATTTTTTTTATTGATTTTCACTTTATATAGGCCTAAGAAACGACGCCGTTTTGGTTGGTCAGATAATGACCAAAACGACGTTGTTTTAAGGTTATACCTGTAACATCTTGATTTTATGGGCTTGTGCATTTTTTGTGAAGTGTATGATTAATTTATTAATTAAGAATTTAGGGTGCTAATTGGGCTCAGGAATGGGTTAAAATCTCAGTAGAATAATTCATGTTTGGGCATTATGAGGTTAAAAGGAAGGAAGCTAGGAAAATAATGCCAAATGTGGGCTTGGAGCCCAAAGTTTAGGGGCGCCACAAGATAGGAGAAGGTGGCATCATGAAGGCCTAAATTTTGGTTGATTCAAGCCCAAGTTTTAGGGCCAAATTCGGCACCTACAAGGAGCTTTGGGGGACGGCACAAGGCATTTTTTTAGGAGTTTTATTGTTTTAATTATGTGAATAAAAAGCTGATAATGGAAGGAGGTGTTGGAGCTAGTTAAGACTCTACTGGGATGAGTAAATTTAGAAAGATAGTAGCCATCTTTAAGTGTTTAATGGTAGCCGAAACTTTGAGGAATTTGAAAAGAAAGGGGCATTCGGTTTTGGCTTAAGGTGTATGTGCTGAATTTTGCTATTCATTCTTCTCTTTTCTGCCGAAATCACTGCTAAAGCTCTCATATTTTCTCTGCCAAATTTCTCCCTATTCTTTCTCTCTTCTCTTCTTCTTGATTAGTGAATCTTCAAGCGCCTCCTTGCTCTCTTTTCTCTTTCTTTCTAGCCGAAATCATATCAGTTTATCTCTCCGGGATTTTTATAAAAAGTCGAAATCACTAAGATCTCACCTCTTGAAGTTGCCGAATCTTCTTTAATGGAGACTACTTGTGCCGAAATTTGAAGGAAACAATAGGTAAGTGTTGATTTCGGGATTTCAATGTTCTTTCGGCTTTTCAAAGACCCTAGCCGAATGGCTATTTAAAACTAATCCCTTATATTTTATTTTATTTTCGGCATTCCGGGATCCGAAGTAGAGCCAACCGCATAGATCTCCACGTCATAGGTTCAGTAATACTCGAATTGTGGTACTTCCGGGATTTCAAGGTAAGGAAGTCTATTTATTTTGGTGTGTAAAATCGGGTAGAACACTAACCATGGCTGATTATAGGAGAAGGCCTATTTTCACATCTTTCCGGCTTTTTGAGCAATGTAGTAGATCTGTTTAGCAAGGGTATCGATTTTAATCAGGTGTGTAATACTTCCCCACCATTTAGATCTGTTTGACTAATATATGATTATAAAGTTTATATGTTATGATAAATGCCGAAATCCCGGCATAATGATGGAAACCCAAAGAGGGTAATCGCAAATCACCAGGTCAGTGAATGTTTTGTTTATACGTTACAAGTATATTGAATTTTATGTGATTGCATGGGCTGGGTTGATGAAAGGAGGAAGTTATACGTTGTAGCGGTTTTTACCGTGATCTGTTATAGCGGTTTTTACCGTGATCTATTGTAGCAGCTTTTGCCGTGATCTGTTGTAGTAGCTACTGCCATGATCGATGATGAGCAAAGAAGACGCCATCAAGGCGTAGTAGCGTGTGGGTTGATTGTAGAAATCCCCAATGGTGTGAATGGTCGATGCGGGCGTGTAGCGGATGGAAACCTAGGAAATTGGGTTGGGCCTTGCATATTATGTGTTATATATATATGTACATGAGTTTATTATTCTATTTTATGGGGCGAAGGCCCAAATCTAATGGTGCATGAAGGTTGCACACTGAGTCTCGCGACTCAACCAATTAATTAACATTTCAGGTAACATTTAGTACATCGAATTTGGTGGAGAGGAGCACAAGGTGGCCATGTAAAAGATTATGTGGATCCGCAAAAGACTCAAGTTAATTATTTTATATCTTATTTTATTTAAGGGATTTTAAACCTCGTTGTAATAAGGTCATGGGCCACTAGTTATATCTTGTTTTATTATGGGTTAAATTATTTTTAGTTATTCAAACATTTATTTTAATTAAACTAAGGCATGTAATTATGTTTGGGTTTTATTCATAAAGGCATATTTTATATAAATTACATTTGGGCTTTCTGACAACACGATTGGTGTTACAAAAATTTTCTTAGTGACATACCAGATCCGGTCGTGGCGTATGGGCCGGGTTTGGGGTGTTACAATACTCGCGCACTGACCCGACCCACATAGAGGATTCGCGTGTTTTCAAATAATGGGAAATTTATCCCTTTAGTCCCTCTGCATTATTTCAATTTTGTAATTAAGTCCGTTTATATCCTTTTATTTATAATTTGACCCCTTTACATCTGTTTTTATTATTATTTGATCCTGGTTTCTTTATTTTTCAAACTCATTTTTTATTTTATTTTATTCTAATACTGTTTTAATTATTTTATTATGTTAAAACATTATATTATCTCTATTATTGTATATTAATTCATTAAACTTGTATATTTTATTACATATTATATTATTTTATTACATATTATTTTTAACTTATATATTAGTTATTCTTATATATTTTTATTTTGTACCTTATATAGTATTATATTATATATATTATTTCTAAAGCTTTATTTTATATAAAATTATTTATATTATCTAATTTATATTGTTTATATTATGTATTAATGTACTACATATACATATATTTTCATTATTTATTATTTTAATATTCAGTTCAAAATTATTTTCATTACATCTTATTTTTTATACTATATTATATGGTTTTTTTTAAATTCTTTATATTACATAGTATTATATTATATCATATGTTATTTTTGTAAAAGTTATGCATATTTTATAACATGTTTCACATATATTATTTATATTATATTATTGTTTTTGAAAATATTTTTATTATTATATATTATTATGTATTATCTCATTATATGTATTGAGTTATATATTTATTATAATATTCATTTAGTATTTTTATTATTTTACATATATTGCTTTATATATTTTGTTTATCTATGTAATGCCCTTTTATTTATTTATTTATTATTTATGATTACTATAGTGTAGTTATTTATGTTGTATTTTTTATTGTATGCTATTGTCTTATAATCGTTTTTAATATTTGTGTATGATAGTTTATAAATGCGATATTGTTACATGGATTAGTGTTTAAAATGAAAATCCATTTTTGCAAAACCATTATATTTTTAAAAGCTTTTAAAATAAGGCAATATTTTGGTATTTAGAAATTTGGGAAATAGTGCCCTAACGTATTGGGTTGTGATTTTCCGTTTGGTTAAATAACTAATTATCCTTTTAACAAGTTTTGTAAAACATGAGATGACTTTAATTACGAGGGTTAAAAAAAATGTCGTGTCCTAACGTATTGGATGTGATGTTTATATTCCTTCGGAATAAAAAAATCTGAAGTTTTAAATGAAAAAAATCTATTCTCGGGAATTCAAAACATTGTGCCTTAACTTATTGGGTTCAACATTTTGTGTCTCGAAGTAGGAATTTTTTAAAATAAAGACGAGCTTAATTTCAAAGTCATGAGGTGCTATACCTTAACTTATTGGGTAAAGTACTTTATTTCTTTGTGATAAATAAGTCTTGGTTTTCTTTCTAATAAAAGGATCATATTTTCTAATTTTCTTAATTTTCAACATTTGGACATGACTTTATCGATTAGGTACCAATTTTGGGCGTTATGAGGGTGCTAGCCCTTCATCATACGTAACCGACTCCCGAACCCGTTTTCTTGTTTTTGTGGACCAAAATTGAATGTTTTTAAAATAAAATGTTTTACAAGGTGATCCAATCACACCTAAGTAAAAAAGGATTGGTGGCGACTCCGTTTTTGTTTTTAAAGTGGATTCCCATTTTTTAAAAATCGATTTTAAAATGGTTTCGACAGTCACCATAAAAACATAAATGAATATAATAATAATAAGGTCAATAAAAAATAAGATAAAAAAATAACAGTAGTGTAATGCTAAAATAATAGTAAAAGCAATGATAATATTAACAATAATAAGAATTTAAAATAAAATTAATAATAATAGAATATATATATATATATATATATATATATATATATATATATATATATAAAGGATAAAATTGAACTAAAATAAAAATTGGGGCGAATCGAAAAGAAATAAAAGGAAAAAGGACCTATTTAAAAGCGCCAATAATATAAAAGGGTTAAAAGGGAAAATATTCCCTCCTTTCAAAACGACACCATTTATTTAAAGGATTAAATTGAAATACAATCAAAATTGCCCGGTAAAATTACAAGCAAAAACAAAGAAAGGATTTAATTGAAAATAGTCAAAAAGGCGGAAGGGTTAAAAGCGCAAATAACCCTTCTGCTTTAAAACACATGGATCCTTCAGGTCAAATCGGGTCTGATTTCGAGTAAAAGCCAAACGGTGCCGTTTTGATGCGTATTGCCTTGAGTCAAAACGACGTCGTTTTGATATTACTATATAAGTTTAAAAATTTTTAAAAATATTCATTTTCCTTCTCCAGCAGAAAAAAAAATGGAGAGCCTTCAAATGCTTTCCACCAGGGCGATTTCCGACATGCTCGTGAAGTCAGGCCGCCCCCCCACTGGCATGCCACCGTACATGGTGGCCGGAATTTAAAAAATGTAAGATTTTCCTCCCTTTTTTTATCCTCCCTTTTCTTTAATATATTTTAAAACCTTATATATGAAAAAAACTAAAATTAAAAAAAATAAAGAACATATTCGGGGAAAAAAATAGAAAGATAAAAAGAAACCTTGTTCTTTTTTATTTTTTGTATTGTATTGTGTATATTGTGTCCCTTTGTTACAGATCTTTGGGGTTTTTATAACCTGAAAAAGTAAAAATAAAAAGGAAATAAACATATTTCACCGTGTTTCACTGTGTTTCTTTTCCCTTTTGTTTTGCAGGTGAAAGGCGCAGATCATGGCGACGATAGGGCGCGCTATCCATGCTGATTGTGGCGCGATTAGTGGCCTAAGCACGAGGGGCTGCTGGGATCGAGTCTTGCGGCGCCTAGGCTTTTTTTTTTTTTCAGAAAACTCTAGGTCTTCTGGATCCGTTTAGGTATTAGGCCTTTTGGGCCATGCGAATTTTGGGTCTATTGGGTCTGGGTTAATGGGTCTGTAATTGAGTTAATCGGGTTTAGGTTTAAAATTGGGCTAATCGAGTTGTTGTTAATTAGTGTTGGGCTCTGGTTGTAAATGTTTTTATAAATGGACTGAACATTTTATTATTTTGATTTATTTCCAAGCCCGGACAAAATGAGCCTCTTACAATAGGTAATTTTTGTTCTTATTGTATGTTTTTAGCATTCTAATCATGTTTAAAATATAAGTTTATAAAAAATCGATACTTTAATAATTATATAGTTCTTAAAATAATCATATATTCGTATGATGTTCATTGTATTGGTACGTTATAATTATATTTAACTCCAAGTTTTGTTGTATCTTTTCCATAAATCTTTTGTTAAATTATGTTAAAATTTTGATATAAAAGATAAACTGAACTTTGGTTGTGATGGTGCCTTGAGGCATATTGGTTAGATTTAGAAAAATGATATGTTTTGGTATGCTTTTGGTGCATTTTGAATAGGTCTAGATATTGGTTAAGGTCACATACTTGGCATATGTGACAATTTGGTTTGCATGTTAAAGTACCTATTGGCACACACGAGCTAACACACGATCGTGTGTCACACACAAGCAGGTGACACGGCCGTGTGCACAATGATGGAGCCAGGATATTAATCTTGGGAGGGCAAGCCAAAATTAGAAGTGCTATGTAATAGTCGATATAAACAATCGATTGAAAAGAAGCAATATTTCAACATAACAATTGATTTAAACATATAAAAAATATATTCAAAAGAAGCAGTATTCCAACAATTAAGACGAATAGTTATCATTTCAATTAACCATTTTTTATTTCGTTTTCACAGGAATGCTCACTACTTCACAAGCTATCGTTTAACATAATTTTAAACAAAGTGGCTTAAGGTTTTCTTCCTCCCTTTTATTTTGGTCGAAATTTACTATAACATTAACTAATTATTTTTATTTCAATTTTACACTTCTAACAAGTCAGAAGCCGTCTCGTAATTATTTTCCATCCAAAAACATACACATTTCACTTAATTTTATAAACTTCCAAGTTCCATAAAATCCTTTAATGGTAACTTTTAATATACTTGATAAAAAGAATATTGGTATGTATATGTAAAACAAGTTTCAAATATTTAAAATATATGAAAAGTTTGAAGAAAAACATACCTTGTACTTCAAATTTGGAGGAAAATGATAAAGAAAATTCTTTTCTTGCTAAGCACTAATATGAAGAAGAAAGATGATAAAAGTCTCTTCATCTTTTATTTTATTTTTATATATATTATTATATTACTTATAAAATATTATTATGTTAAGCAAACTATTAAATAAATATAATTTATTATTTAACAAAATATCATTCAAAAGTCATTATGAGTCAAGAAGATTTTCTCTTTATTTTTATCAAGAATAAATTTTTTAATATTATTTTTAATCCTATAAAAATATTGGAGCGACCTACTTATATTTTCAAGAGGGCTATAATATACATACAAAGGGAAAAATTACAAAAATCTTAAACCTTGGGAGGGCCTACTTATATTTTTGGGAGGACCATAGTGTAAATTTACAAAGGACTAAATTGAAAAAATTTAGGGGGCCTCAAACGTGGCTCCACCAATACGTGTGCACTTGTTGATTTGGGAAGTTTTGGTGAAGCACGACCTTAGTTTGTTACACGGGCTAGCCACACACCCTTGTGGTATTGTAGATTCGGTCAATGAATTTTCACACGGTCTCAGTCTTTCACATGATCTAGCCACACGACCGTGTGATCTGTTTGTAAGATTTTGCAATTATGTCCACACGATCTCACTGAGTTGCACGGCCTGGATACACAACTGTGTGACTCTAAATTACTCAGTCTTAGTTTTTAACACAGTCCAAGCACACGGCCGTGTGACCCTATTTTGTGACTTTTCCCTAGTTATTTAAAAGTTTGTAATTTAGTCCTTATTTGTACTCGAGTCAACTTAAGGGCTTTCGTAAGCTCAATTAAGACTTGAATTTGTTTGTAATTCATATTAAACATAAATCATGACTTGTATTTATCGATTTATTAAATGTTATTGAGATAAATGTATGTGATTGATTTTGTTAATTGTTGTAGCATCTTGTAGCTCGGGTCCGACAACCAGACTGGGTAAAGGGTGTTGCGTTGACCTAAACTTTTAAAATTCAGTCAAATTATTTTCTTTTGAAAAGAAAAATTGACTAAACTATTAAATTTATAATGACATTAACATGACAACTTGCGTAACATTTTACGTTAATGGATATAAAAATTCAACGAAGCTTGGGAACTTTAAGACTATAAATTCAAGTCCCATCTTGTGAATCATATGTGGGTTTCAATATAAATTTTATTCTAGTTTAAATTTTATCATATTTGGATTATATTTTAATTAGCAATTGATCATATTTTATAGTAACATATTTTGACTATTGAAATTCACATCTTAATATTGTAACTTCAAATATATTTGAAATCATCTGCAGAGGATTTATATTAAACAAATACTTAAACATTTTTAATTTACTTAAAATTTAGTATGCTTTGAAATATAAACTATAAAGGATTAGATTAAATAAATAATCATGAAAAAGTTAAGAAAATAAAATAATTTTTAATTTATATTTATATTTTCTCGACTTGTGAATCTAAATTGAATTTACAAACTTTAATAACTTTATACACAACTAATTATTTTAATAAATCAACCATTATATTTAGTGCAATATAGTGGTACACTTCAAGCGTGGACCATTTCAAATCAATCTTATTTATTATATTAAAAATTCTGTTCAATTTTACCAAGCAGCAAGGACAAGCACCTTTACAGTACCTTGACTGTTGGCAGTTAGCAAGGTAAGGCTATCACTCTTCCAACAAACAGCGCTGATGAATTAAGAACCAGAGTCTTCATGGGCATCATACATGTCCTTATCACTACAAGTTTCTCTAATAAAAGATGAAAAAGAGTGACAATTGCTTGTATTCCTCACCTTATGGTATACATACGCTTCATTTGTTTCACTGCCACATGCGACGTAGTCACTGTTTAAGGTAAGACCAACAAAATTCTTCTCATTTGCATGGTCTCTAAAAGTACGAAGCTGCAAGTGAAATCATACTTATTGTAAACCCTGAAATGAATATACTAATATATGCAACATATTCTAAAACACGGTTCAAGTTTGTTTGTTTATACAGTATTGGGGTGGCGATAGATATAACACAGTTTGAACCAATACAAAACGGGTGTTTAACAAGAGCTTTAACTACCGTTACATATAAATTTCTTAACTCACTTCCAATATATAATTTTTAAAGTTATAATAGTTTCAATAGAATAAATCCCGTAAACAATTAACTCTTTCATATCAATATTGATAACACTGGCCTCCTGCTTTGTGCACCAAACTTTCACCTGCGTCATTACCAGAAAATACATCCATGACATGATGTAGTCAACAACGTTGTAAGTACCTAAAACACACTGATCTCAGGTTTCAAAGCCTTCACTGAAATTGTTTGAAAATTTCGGGCTTTCATGTTTCATTAGATAACATACCATGGTCGCATCAAATTTTTGTTTGACACATATTCGGATTTGAGTATTAGGGTATGGTTCAATCGGACTCAGATCTGTAATGTACGCTTACTTGAGTACTTTTATGTGATTATACTTTTCGCGAGGTTTAAATTCCATTGGCAAAACCTTGCCCCACAATCGATTGTATCTGCAAAGACTACGCTTTTCTTCTATTCGCTAATTACTCTATCGATTGCATCGTTGTTTCCTTTGGATTCTTATCTTGATTTCGCTTTCCTGCTTTTTGGTAAGTTTTTATTTATTTATTTTTGGCTTTTTTGTTTGTTTTGGGTTTGAAGTTAAATTTTATTCGTAGTGAAGTTAATTTCTCTGCTTTTGAATTTGCTTATTTGCATGTGGAAATTCCAGAGGATTAAAACCAGATTTTACTAAGAAAAGAATGTTCTAAAGTATTGGAGCTTTCTTTGGTTTAGTAGGATCCTTTGGTCAAGAATGTTCATAGCAAAATTTGTTCCATGGCTAAGAAATCAGCTCCATTGCCTTCTTAGTTATAGCTACTATAAGTTCTAAAAGCATTTTTAATTTTTTGTTTTCCTTAGATGGAAGTTTGACCAAAATCTTCATAATGTTAAGTGCTAAATCTCATTGCTAGGGTACAATGTTTTGTAATCTATTTTAGAAAACCATGCAGATGTGAAATTATTAATGGAGAGTATAATGTTCTTTAGGTGCTATTGACAATAAAAAATAAGGTCATGCAGCTTGTTCTTGGAAATGGCTTGCCCCTTTAGAATCAAGGTTTACTAATTGTGCTTCTAGTTATCATATATTATGCATAGAATTTGAGAAGTTTACTAATTGTTGTTTTGTTTTAAGATCTATTATAAAAATTGGATTATATGTATGATTTCTCTAAGAAAGTAGTTAAATCTTCTTAAAATTATTTGATTCCTTTCAAAACCCCGTTAGCTTGGTTTTCTTAACTCTGGTATGGCCTCAATGTTGCCAATTTCACCTTTCTCTTATTCTTCAATAAACAACCAAAATTAAGATGGTTACTTAAAAACTTAACCAATAATTTTATAAATATTTAGCTAATGGAAACAATAGAATTTAAATTCGGTTTGAGGTAAAGATTTCAATGGAAACCAATTGTAGCCATAGATTTCATCCATTTTGTTTGAAAAGAATATTGATAAATTTGATTTGTTGTATTTTGTATTTGAATTTTATTCTTTCATATTTCTAAATATGATTTTGTAGGTGTTTTCATTTTTTAATATTTTTATAAATAAAACCTTTTAACACAATTTTATTTTATTTTTCAAATTTAATAAGTTATACTGTGTTCTAAATTTTTACATATTTGTGTCCATACATTTCATTGTTTATTACATATTAAATTTTAAACACAAATATATGTTTTAAATAGTACATGTTTTGGGGTTTTTTTTTAAAAGAAGAAGCTTGAAATGGCTCTGTTTTTGTTCGGTTTTCAAAGATCAACTTCCTTCACTCTGCAATCGCTAGAACTGGGTGCCTAATGAATAATATGATCTAGTCTTTGGAAATGTGTTTTTATTTACTTATGAAGTGCATAAGTCGAACTCGACTTTATGGAGCAAAAGCAAGTCGTAATTGGAGTAAAAGTCGTGTATGTGTAGACTGGAATTGAAGTGTTGAGTTGTGATGGTGGATTTTCATTTGGCTAAATCTTGTACAAGTATCTAACTGATTTACTTATTTAATGATTTTGTCTCCTTCTACTAGAAAGTTGTACAAGTATCTATTATAAAAATCGTACTAATTTAATAATATTGTTAGTAATTTTTGAAAATTAAATTAAAAAAAATTGAGAAAGTGGGCAAAAAAAAATTAGGGTGAGAATATATATGGTTAAACCGATGGTTTTTTAGGTGTTTGTATTATGAAGTAAGTTTGTGTTCGAACCTTGTATACATCATTGCGGAGGCATTATCTGAGCGCTTATTAGACTTCACGAAAAAGGCTTAATTTATCAAGGTATATGCGAAAATTTCATTGCTTACTATCATGTTTCACCTTATGAATCGATATTTAGTACTTTCGATTTGATCATAATTGTCTATCTTCCTCCTTTGTTTCAATAAAGTTAGTAGACAAGGTTTCTTCGGACAAGCTTTCTTTTGGACTTCAAGTGCGGTATATGCGTGTATTAGACAAGCTTTCGTTTGGACTTGAAGTATATAGGTCGATATTTAACTTGCTAAATTCTTTGTCCAAAATTGCGGATTATTATCTTGCTTGGTTTGTATATATCTTGTTTGTTCTATTCTTGTCCCAAAAAGAAAAAAGATTCAAAGTATATAGGTTGGAAACCTAACGGGTTGCCTTATATCGGATCCTCCTAGGTGTAACAATGCCACGTATGATGAATCTTAAAGAATTTCGCCTAAAGCTATTTTATTATTGCTTTTATTATTAATAATGTTTGAACAACCTCCAATTTGCTATCTACTCATGCCGCTCAGATTTTTACAAGCTTAGTCTATTATTTTTAAAATTTAGGTACGGTATGATATAAAAATAACATTAACAAAATATAAAAGTAAATTGTTAAAGTATGTTATAATTTTTAACATAAATGTCATAGTTTAATAAATATTTGCAAGTTAAGAAGATATTAACATATTTTAATACAAACCTGTCATTACATATATTATATATTATATTAAAGAATTTTTATTACTTTATCTTCCTTAAAAGTAAACAATATTTTTTTTAAGAATACTTACATTTATATGGCTTTTAGGCTTATTACTAATTACTAATTACTAATTTTTATATTACTAATGTTTGCTTTTAATATTTAATATTTTCAATGTTTTCCAAAATGGTAATAATATTTTGTTATCAAGATAATAATAATATTGATCATTACTTAAATATGTTTTAATTACAAAAAGTAAATTATTTTTTATAAGAAGTAATTTAAAAACTTTTTAAATTTAATATTGTTATCAATATAATAATATAGATCATTATTTAAATATGTTTTAATATAGAAAATAATTTTTTTAAAAGAAGTAAGTTAAAAACTTTGTAAACTTAATAACATCACAAAGAAATTTCAATTATAAAAAACCATAAAATAACATTTTCCAAATTTTAACTTATTCTCGATTTGAAATTTTAATTTAACTTACATAATTCATAATACATAACTAACATAAAATTACATAACTTACATGTACATAACTTACATAACTTACATAGCTTTTATCACATTATTTAACTTACATAATACATAACTTACATAATACTTGTATAGAAAAAAGAGATTCAAAGTATATAGGTTTGGAAACACGACGGGTTGCCTTATATCTCATCATTAGATATAACGGATCCTCCCTAGGTGTAACAATGCCACGTATGTTGAATCTTAAAGAATACATAACTTACATAATATATAACTTACATAATACATAACTTACATAATACTTGTATAGAAAAAAAAAGAGATTCAAAGTATATAGGCTAGAAACCTGACGGGTTGCCTTATGTCTCATTGTTAGAAATAACGGATCCTCCTAGGTGTAACAATGCCACGTATGTTGAATCTTAAAGAATACATAACTTACATAATATATAACCTACATAATACATAGCTTACATAATACTTACATAGTACTCAGTTATATATATGAAATTATCATTACTTATGTAAATTATAAATTAACAATTTAGCCGTGTAATTTATTGTCAACATTAGACTTCAACAACTACTGAAATGGATAGGACTTGGATGAATTTGTCAAGGGTAAGCAACGGTTATCGAAATGGAGTAGAAAATTTTCTGAATTTCGCATTTCAAAATGCAAGCCAAGAGAATATGATTCTTTGCCCGTGTGAGAAGTGTTGCAATACCAATTGGCATTACCGTGAAGTTGTCTATGAACATCTAGTTGTTGATGGCTTTGTTCAGGGGTACAAAAAATGGATTTTTCATGGAGAGTGTACATCTAGTGGAGCATCATCATCGATGAATCTAGGTTATCCTCATAGTGCTTACAATCAGAATGTTAGAGATTATAACATGGAAGGCATGTTATGGGATGCTTTTAATATGCATGTGATGGTTTGGTCATTTCCACGACATGGGTGCAACCGATGATTATAGTTTTGGTGGAAATACTTTCACCGAAGGGGAAAAAGCGTACATGATGAACAACCAAATGAAGAAGCGGCAAGGTTCTACACGTTACTTGGTGAAATGAATGAAGAAGCGTATGAGGATCAAAATTTTTCAAACTGTCTTTCAGATTCGCCTTTTTCACTTGAAATGTTTGGGAGGATGGACCGGAAACTCGTTGACAATGGTGTTAGAGTTTACGCAAGAAATGTTTCCGCTTTGAAAATCCCTAAATCGTCCAAAGACATGAAGAAACCGATAAAGGATTTGGGTCTTGGCTACAACAAAATTCATAGTTGTCGAAATGGTTGCATGTTGTATTGGGGCGGCCGGATAAACCAACAAGGTCTTTGTCATGTCTGCGGTGAATCTCGTTGGATTAAAAGAAATGCAGAGGATGGTAACGATGACGAACGGATACACATTCAAGGAAGCGGTGATTAAGATTTTGCGATATTTCCGCTAATACCAAGGCTTCAAAGGTTTTTCATGTCGTCGAAGACAGCCGAGTCAATGACGTGGCACCATGATGGACGAACACGATGGATTGTTAAGGCACCATGATTCTTTAGCTTGGAAATCATTTGACTCAAAATTTCCAAGCTTTGCACGCGATCCTCGAGTGTTAGGCTTGGGCTAGCATCGATGGATTTAACCCTTACAAACTCATGAGCACAACAGATAGTACTTGGCCGGTGGTGCTTGTTCCTTACAATTTACCTCCATGGGTTTGCATGAAACAGTCAACTTTTATCTTATCTATGATTATACCGAGAGAAAGGGCCGGGAATGATATTGACATATATTTGCAGCCACTTATTGAAGAGTTAAAACAACTATGGGTTGGTGTTGAGACATACGATGCAATGAGAAAGAGAACTTTAACTTACGTGCGACTTTGATGTCGACTATTAATGACTTCCCGCTTATGCTAATTTATCCGGTTGGAGTACTAGGGACGTTATGCTTGTCCTTGTTGTCTTGCAGAGACATGTTCGAAATGGTTATATAATGGGAAGAAGTTCTCTTATATGGGGCATCGTCGGTGGTTACCGAAAATCATAGATTTAGATATCGAGTGCTCGGTTGATCTTGAAGAGTTCAAAGAAGCTCCATCGCAGAACCGGTGGATCCAAATATTATTCATGTTGAAAGATATAAATTTATTTATGGGAAGATGAATCAACCGCCAAGCCGAAAAGAAACGGAGAGAAAGGGATGAATCGATGATGAATCGACGAAGAGGATGATCCTAATGAGGCGGAGTTGTGGAAAAAAGAAGTATTTTTTTTGAGTTGCCTTATTGGGAGCATCAGATATTACGCCATAATCTTGATGTCATGCACATTGAGAAAAATGTCTGCGAGAACATCATTGGGACTATTTTGAATGTCGATGGAAAATCAAAAGACAATCTTCAAAGTCAACTTGATTTAGTTCACATAGGAATTGGCGTGAGCTTCATCCTCAAGCACTTCGAATATGAAATATCGGTTCACCGCTATTTATTCAATGTCAAGACGGAAAAGAAGTGTTCATGCGGTGTTGAAGGATATAAAGGTCCCGGATGCATATGCATCAAATATATCTCGATGTGTTAGTCTTAAAGATCGAAGACTATATGGCTTAAAATCGCATGACTATCACATCTTGATGCAAGACTTACTGCCAGTTGCTATGCGGTGTTGTATGTCAAAAAAGGTGACGTCTTGTGTAATTGAACTGTCCAACATAATGAAAGGCATTTGTGGCAAAGTTTTGGACGTTCAAGAACTTGAGACACTACAAGATCGAGCCAGACCGACTTTATGTAATCGGAGAAGATCTTCCCGCCTTCCTTCTTCACAATTATGGTGCACTTGTTAATTCATCTCCTGCGTGAAGCGATACTTGGTGGACCCGTGTTCTATCGATGGATGTATCCCATTGAAAGGTCTTAATTTATTTGTAAATTATTCCTTCATTCACCTAAATGCCTTTAGTTCCAACTTTTGATAATGTTCTATTCCGTGTTTAGGTTCCTCTCCAAATTGAAGTCTTATTGCCGCAATAAATGTTATCTGGAAGGATCAATTGCCGAAGGCTACTTGGCAGAAGAATGTATGACTTTCTGTTCAAGGTATTTGGAAGATGTTGAAACAAGAATGAATGACCAAGTAGAAATCTTTGGGCTCACAGATCATAACTTGGCGGAACTTATTTATTTCAAAGTTTTGAGAACCGATTGGCAAAGTCAAAATTGCGAAATTAGACGATAGATCATGGGTCCAAGCACATCGATACATTCTTTTCATCACGATTCAATGGAACCATTACGGAGTAAGTTCTAGAATTTGATAAATACTCATCACTTATAATTTCTTTATCTTTTAACAAAGTAACCATTTTTAACATAGTGAGTACAAACAAGTATTGAGAGCTCGTTCACGGTCCCAAGGTTACATCGACGAAATTAATAAGATGTTCACGTAATCATTTCATGAATGGTTAAGCCAAACGGTATGCAATTGAAGTTTTCATTGACAAGTAATAATGTTTTCGCACAACATTTATAATTACTCGATTTACTTTTGATTCAGTAGGTTTGGAGTCGAAATGAAGGAAATGATGAAGTTAAATGGCTTTCACAAGGTCCAAACCGAATAGTGAAAAGATATAGTGCATTCCTCATCAACGGATCTGATTTCATACAAGGTATCGCGAGAGGTTGAGGAGAACCCAAAATTGTGGAATTGTTGTTAATTCTTCAATTACGAAGTTATTCTAGTGCTAGGGATGATAATCCCGCCGAGGGAATCTGGAGTATTACGGACTTATTACGACATCATTGAGTTGGATTATTACGGCAAATGGAAAGTTGTCTTGTTTCGAGGTGAATGGGTGATGTGAATACATTTCATGAATTAAAAAGATCAATATGGTTTTACAATGGTGAATTTCTCTCGATTGATTCACACCGAGAACAACCGATAGACGAGCCGTATGTGTTTTCTTCTCAAGTGAAACAAGTTTTTACTCGGAAGATCCAACTGATGAGGGTTGGTATATTGCACTTGAAATACTCCTAGAGACTTGTTCGACATGGGCGTGGAAGTAGAGATGGCATCGTCGAAATATCGTAAACTCGCCTTTTCGAACAAAACTTAAATGAAAATATCCTAGTACTAGTGCACAATTTCAATGGGTTCGCGGGATGTGGACGAAGATATTTACTGAATTATGATGTAGTAAGATTTTACTATTTTTATTTATATGTAATATTATAATTTTAATCATGGTCATTTTATGTAATTTAAATATTTTATATGTACCATTATTGTTGTTATTTGTTACTAATATTTCAACTATTTTATGTGTATTGCGGGAAAATGAGTAGAAGAAGAATGCGAGATTTAAATATTGTACATGATACTATAAATTAGGAGAGGCAATAGTGAACAATGACGATGAGTTGGATCCTCTAATGTGCCCGACATAGATGATGAGCCTCTGAATTACAAAGTAAAATTAAATTATTTTACATGGATGTTGACTTTTTATTGATTTATTTTCAATTTTAATATAACAATAATTTATCATTGGTCACCGAGAATGGTGGGACGCAAAAGGTCGCGGACGTCACGCTTAAAGGTTTATCTGAATTAAATTTCTATGACCGTGTGAAAGTAAGGAGAAAGCAGTTATGGCCACCTATTGGCCTGAAGCTCGAGTTCTAGCAGGCTATTTGGGCATTATTGCACGAAATGCAAATATGTTGCCCATCAATTACGAGTCATGGCATCACATGCCCGACGCAAACAAAAATCAAGCTCGAGAACATTAAGGTAACAAAACATGAATGTAATTTATAATACTTTGGTTGAAGTTTCATTTATATTTACTTTTTAAATTTATGTTTTTTAGGAGAAGTTTAATTTGGAGGTCTCCGATGACTATATAAAAAGACATTGGGAAAAAATGGAGAGACAACAAAAGCATATTGAAAAAGAATATTTTAAGAAAGAAATAAGCCTCGAGGATAAATCACGAAATGTCCCACCGGAATGTTGAGGCATCAATGGGAAGATGCGGTTAGATTCGAACTCAAAGAAAGGAGAGGTATTACCTACTTCTAAACTCTTATAAATTTTTCTTGTATAGTATTTACTATATACGTAACAATAATATCATTATGTAGGACCGTGAGCGTGTCGGATCAAGCAAAGAAAGAAACAAAATTCACGCACACCGGCAGATCGAGAAGTTTTGCTTCAGAATGAGGCCGAGGTATTATAATTTATTAATTTCATCAAATATTAATGACTTTATACTATTAAATTATATTTGTAATACAACACTGAGGAACTCTCCACCGGTCAAAAAGTTGGACGCGTTCACTTTTTGACATTACGATAGGAAGAAGGATGGGTCTCCGATGACACCCAAGTTGGAGAGATTATGGTATATTTACTTAATAAAATTTGATTTATTAAAATGGATTTATAATGTTTACTTATAATAGTTTAATTCTTCGTTAGTAGTTTTAAATTAATAATGTTAAGTTATGATGCATTCCTTCTTATTGTATATTTCGTTTCTAACTTTTGATTAATTTATTAGGAGAAACTAAAGGAGAAGAAGACACTTTATGAAGCGGTGCTTGAGTGATAGTTCTGTTCATCTTGAGGATGTCGATAATGTAATTATTACCGATGTTTTGGGTCCCGAAAGGTACGATCGCTTGAATCGATAGTTCTGTTAATCTTGAGTATATTTATAACAAAATTATCACTAATGTTTTGGGTGTTGAAAGGTACGGTGGGTTCGACTTCAAGGATCCGTGTTACTCGACCCAATATTTTGGATCCGACTCCCAACAATATATGCCTTCCGGAGTCAATCTCGTCTTTGAAGTTCGAGGCTAAAAGACCGAGATAGCTCAAATGCAAGCTAGCACGGTTGAGCAAATTTCTCAACTTAGAGCCGAGGCAAGAATGAGGAGGCCGAGGCGGCCGGCTGAGGGAGGTAGAGCAAATTTCTCTACTTAAAGCGGAAGCAGCAGCAAGGGAGGCAGAGCAGAACAGGAAGTATGAAGAACTTCAGCTACAGCTTCAGGCTATGATGAAGATGTTGCAACAGTCGCAGACGCCGCCATCTTAGACATTTATGTTCTTATTGTAAGATGATTTTAACATTGTTACATTTAACATTTTTGTAAGGATATTTTGTACGATATCATATATCTTTTATTTATTTTAAAATATCATTTAGAATTAATGTAGTTGGTGCAATTTTTATGCTACATTTGTTATTTGGGTTGAAATTATATATTATATTTGTTGTCATTGGTTGGTTTTAGTGCAGGAGGCGTATGATATTGGATAAATTGAATATTTTAAATCTGTACAAGTTAGCGGCGTTTGTGGGCAAAAGCGCCGCTAAAAGTCAAACCTGTAGCGGCGTTTGTGAAATAAGCGCCGGTAAAAAGTCATTGTTTTTAGCGGCGTTTTCAGAAAACGCGCCGCTAAAAGTCATGTTTTTAGCGGCGTTTTAGAAAAAAGCGCCGCTAAAAGTCGCCACCTTTAGCGGCGTTTGTGTGAAGAGCGCCGCTAAAAGTCATGGTTTGTAGCGGCGTTTTTCTAAAAAAAACGCCGCTAAATTTTGCGGCGCCTCATTTAGCGGCGTTTTTGTATGTTTTTCAAAGCGCATAAGCTCTATTAGTGGCGCTTAAAACGCCACTAAAAGCCTAAAAAAACGCCGCTAAAAGTCTGTTTTATTTGTAGTGAACGCAGTTTCCATAAACTCATTTCAACTCATATATTGCATTATTAATATTTAAAATATATAACTTATTAATCGTATTTAACCAGGTAAATCATGCGTTTTAAATAAGTTGAACATATTTACACAGATGACTTATGTGCCGATGTACAAGACTTACTAGCTAGTTAAATGTGTTAACCAACTCACATGATAAATGTGACATGCTCATGTCAAGAACCTAAAATCCATTTACGCGTTGACCTATTTATCTGATATACAAGATTAAGACTCACCAACACAAATTGCCAATCTTCTGTGTACATAATGCATGGTTATCTCTTCATTGTTTAAGCAAAGAAAGAACACTTGGTTAAAGATATCGAATATGTCCCTGTACCTCGCAATCATGGTTCTGTCCGAGAGAAATCAACACTCCACGCTCGTTTTTCATGTTCTTCATATTCCATTAGACTCTGCCAAAGAGATTAAAAATAATAATTAAAATATAAAACAAAAATTACAGTTGGATCAACACACAAATTTGGCGTCTAAATGAAATATATAAGAAAAACCAAAGTGATATATTGCAAAATTGTCAGTAACCAATCCTGATTACCTGGCAAGTAGTCACATCCCATACAGTTACTGTCCCCTCATAATCACTACTAGCTATATGATTCTTACTATACTTGTTCCAGCTCAAGCAACTAAGTTTAGAACGTGTGCACATCTCCACAACAGGACAGTGTACATCCCCCAGTTCATTTACGACCTGGAAAACAACTCCATAGCCAGTGAGAATTGGTATAGCTGAAGATTGAAAGGAGAAGTAACAAATTATTAGCTGCAAACTTCTTTGTTAATGTGCAGATCCATAGCTACCCAATGACCGACTTATTCAAACAGAATACCAGCCTCCTTCACAATGTTTTTACAATTCAATACTAGAGGCAATAACTACAACAAATGGGAGCAACTGTTACATGGATTTCTCATTTTCTCTGAAGTACCCATGTTGGACACACACATATTTGAACATGGATATAGGGGCATGATCTTCCAAATATTTGGAAAAACTTTAAAACTTTTACTATACCCATGTCAGACACAGACCCTCTCCGACACACCAAGTCCTGGCAGCATAAGGGTGCACAGCAGTATGTCACAGTACATTCTCCTTATCAACTGTGAGCAACAACAATGGCAACTGAAACAAATTCTCAGGTGCCAGAAATTCAGAATCTCACCATTGAGTAATCGAAGACTTTAATGCCCCGGGACACTCCAGCAGTAGCAAACTGAAATCACCACAATCCATTCAAAATATTTTCAACAAATCAAGACAACATGAAAAAGAATGAACACATACACATATGCACGTGCACATACAATCAGACTGAGCATCTATACTGCAGTAGATTTGTTTTGCAAGAAAAATAGTTGTTTGTGCTGAGCCAACCATAAATGACAACTCCGGATAAATAAACCAATTACAACACTTATTTTCCCAGATAGTTACAAAAATAGGCTGAAAGTTTGGAAGTTAATTTTGCCAAAAGTCAGGCTCAACTGTTTAAAATAAAACCACTGAATGTCAAATTGTTCTCCAAATCAAAGCATGTAAGATTGCTTGATAGCTTGAGCATCTGATTGTTAATGGCAAGGCATATATCCATGATATCATAACATTCCATCAGAAACCAATCACTTGAGTCTAAATTGTAAGAGAGGGTGGTGTTAACATATGACCGAGGTGGTCGTGATTCACAGAGCTCTGTGCAACAACAGAAAAGTACAAACCTTAACTAGTTTAGATAAGGTTTAATCAACCCAAGTGGAGGCATTAATATTAATGGACAGAATGTTTAGGCCGCTTTTTTCTTTTGACTAACCAAAACAAAATAGTGGTTTAACGTGCATGAGAACGAACCTCATTCAGTTCATCAACTTTTTGCTTCTGTAAGCAATTCAAGAAATCCAGCAGTATTTGCATTTTTGATGACCCAACATTCAAACAAATACAGGCACAACCATGTGTTAAAAGGTGGCCACAAACAGCAGTATGTAAGAAATCTGGATGAAATGCAGCAGCATGCAAATGTCTATGATGTTATCCGAATGAAGTACTTTTTTGTAATAGGTGACCTGTATTTGATTTGACAGTACTTTTGACCGGATAAAGTTAGTCAAGTACTAAGCAGTTTTAAATGGTCCTAGGTTATCATTAAGCTGATTTTATAGCTTGTTCACTTGCACAAGCAAAATTTATTGTTCTTCCAATGTAATAGAAACATATATGTACATTTTTTGCTGAATATAACATATGTGAAAAAAGTAAATTTCTTCTCTCCTTCAACATCTATTTTTTTATTCTGTTTTTCATCTTTCAACACAAATTTTAGTTCTTTTGTTCTTGTTTTGTGATTAAAAACTCAACAAATGGTATCAAGAACTTGTCATCTTTGAGGGTATTTACTGTGTGTTAGTTGTTTGTGTTGATTCTTTGAGTGAGTTGAGTTACTGCAAAGGATGAGTTTTTCACCACCACCACCTGTCTTTGTTGGTGAGAACATTTAGGCTGTGAAAATGAAGACATATCTACAGGCTCATGATCTATGGAATGTTGTTCTTGCTGACACAGATCCACCACCTTTGAGAGCTAATCCGACCATAGCTCAAATCAGGCAGCATAATGAGGACACTACAAAAAAGTATAAGGCTATGTCATGCCTTCAAAATAGAGTTTCAGATGTTATTTTCACAAGGATAATGCCTTGTGACTCTCCAAAGCAGCTGAGATGCACTCAAGGAAGAGTCTCAAGGGTCGACAAGACCAGCAGAAGATAGCTTGATAAATTTGAGAAGGGACTTGAGAATCTAAGAATAAAGGAGTCTCAAACTATCAAGCAAGATCTTTGACAGGATTATGGCCACGATCAATAACATAAGACTACTTGGAGATGAGTTTAGTGACAAGAGGATAGTTGAAAAGTCATTACTACTCTGCTAGAGAAGTATGAGTTAAAAATTTCTTCTTTGGAAGACTCGAGGGACTTGTCAGCTATACTATTGACAGAGTTGATAAATGCTCTCTATGTACAGGAGCAAATAAGAGCAAACATAATGGAGGAGCATTCTGAGGGAGCTTCTCAGTCTAGGAGCAGAGAGAGCTCAAGCTCAAGCTCAAGTTGCAAGGGCAAGAAGCCTTGGTTAGAAAAGAAAGATAAAAGGGAAGAAGGAAGCTGCCAAAAAGAAGTTTCCACCATGCACTCACTACAAGAAGTCCACTCACTTGGAAAAATATTGCTGGTACAAGTCTGACATTCAATGTAGAAGCTGCAAACAATTTGGTCACATTGAGAATGTTTGCAATAACAAGGCTAAAGCACAATCACAGTAGTAGAATCAGGCTCAGACTGTTGAGGATGTCCAAGCTCAAGAGGAGCAAGTCTTTACTGCCTCCTGCTTTGCAAGCTCAAGCAAAGTCAGGAAAAATTGGCTGGTTGACAGTGGCTGCACTCATCACATGGCTTAAGACAAAAGCATGTTCAGGGAGCTAAATACCAATTTTGTGTCCAAAGTTAGAATCGGCAATGGTGAGCTCATAGAGGCCAAAGGCAAGGGCAAGGTTGTGATTTGCACTCAGTCAGGTAACAAAATTATCTTAGAAGTTCTCTTTGTACCTGATATTGACCAGAACCTACTTAGTGTTGGTCAGTTGTTGGAGAAGGGTTACTCCCTTATCTTTGAAGGAAAGACTTGTGTGATCAAGGATGTTTTTGATCAAGTCTTGGTGATGAGCTATGCATGATAGATCATTTATTTTGGATGTGAATCAGTTAGAAGCAAAGGCACATACAACTCTGACTGATGAATCATGTTTGTGGCACAAAAGGCTCGGGCATGTAACTATAAGTCACTTGGTTTGCTGCACAAGATGAATTTAGTTGCAGACATGTCCAAGATCGAGCCTAAGAATGATGTGTGTGAGGTTTGTCAGTTTGGCAAGCAGACCAGATTGCCTTTTCCTGTCAACAAAACTTGGAGAGCTCAAGAGAGGCTCCAACTGGTCCATACAAACATTTATGGACCTATGAAAACCTCCTCTTTAAATGGCAGCAGATATTTTGTGTTGTTTATTGATGATTGCACCAGATTTTGCTGGGTGAATTTCTTGAAACAAAAGTCAGATGTGGTTGAATTCTTTTGCAAGTTCAAGGCATTAGTTGAGAATCAAGCCAGTTGCAATCTAAAGATGTTGAGGTCTGACAATGGGACTGAGTATGTGTCACAAAATTTTCAAAAGATTTGTGATTAAGCTAGAATCCAGCATCAATTGACCACCATTTACACACCACAACAAAATGGTGTTTGTGAGAGAAAGAACATGACTGTTCTTGATATGGCTAGGTGCTTACTGTTTGAAGCCAAGATGCCTAATAGCTTTTGGGCTAAGGCAGTAAATACCTCTGTGTATTTGCTAAATAGGCTGTCAACTAATACAGTCAAAGGGAAAACACCTTTTGAAGCCTGATTTGGACAAAAACCAACTGTCTCACACATGAAAGTATTTGGTTGTTTGTGCTATACATTGGTACCAGCTGAAAAGAGGACCAAGCTAGAAAAGAGGTCTATGCCTAGAGTCTTTGTTGGCTACAGCAATGAAAAAAAAGGGTATAGGGTCTTCGATCCATCCAACAAGAAGATTGTTGTGAGTAGGGATGTGAAGTTCAATGAAGGGAGCTATTGGAAATAGGATGGAACAGATGCAAGTTTGTCTGAGCAAGACCAATATGATCTTGTTCTGCAGCAGGTTGAAATTGAAGTTGAAGTTGAAGATGATTTCGATGATGCACCTGTCAGAGGCACTAGAACTTTAATAGACATCTATGAAAGATGTGATATGACCATTGTTGAGCCTTCCTGTTTTGAAAAAGCTGCAAGGGAGGGCTGTTGGAAAGAAGAAATGGAGGCTGATAACTAGTTAATTATTCTCGTTAAAGTGCCCGTAACATCAATAAAATGAAGTTTAAAGATATTTTTTACATCATCACTTCCTGTTTTTAGGTCAAATCATTGTAGTTTTTTTATCGCTTTTAAATTTAAATAATTTTGAATTTGGGATGCTTTAAGTTTACGTATTTTGGGTTCAAATTATAGGTTTTATGTTAAAATCCAAAAATATCGAATTTAAATTCAAGTTTGAATTAATTGAATGGAAGAATGGCACATGGAACCGGTTGATAGACCAACAAGCAGAAAGATCATTGGTGTAAAATGGGTGTTCAAGACCAAACATAATGTTGATGGGTCACTGAACAAACACAAGGCTAGGCTAGTTGTGAAGGGATAGTCAGTAGCATGACATCGATTTCTTTGAAATCTTTGCACCAGTTGTAAGGTTGGACACCATAAGGCTGTTGTTTGCCTTAGCTGCTCAGAAGCAATGGAAAGTCCATCAACAGGATGCTAAATCAGCTTTTTTGAATGGATTTCTCAAGGAAGAAATCTTTGTTGAACAACTTGATGGATTTAAGGTCCTTGGTGAGGAAAACAAGGTCTACAAGCTCAAAAAGGCCTTGTATGGCCTAAAACAGGCTCTAAGGGCTTGGTATGATAGGATTGATGCATACTTGTCAAGGTTGGGGTTCGAGAAGAGCATCAGCGAGCCTACACTTTATGTGAAGAGTTCAGAAAATAAAACTTTGTTGATTGTCTCACTTTAAGTGGATGACTTATTGGTTCTTGGTTGCAGAAGTGTGCTAATTGAAGAATTCAAGAAGCAAATGCAAGATGTTTTCAAGATGACTGATTTAGGTTTGATGACCTACTTCGTTGGTATGGAAGTGAATCAGAATGAGCATGGTATTTTCATAAGCCAGCAAGCTCTTGCATTGAAGGTTCTAAGCAAATTTTTCATGGCAAATTGCAAACCTACTAGCACTCTTGTAGCACTAGGAGAAAAACTCTTTAGCAACAGTGATCATGATCGAGTGGATGAAAAAAACTATAGAAGTTTGGTTGGTTGCCTACTCTACTTGATAGCAATAAGGCCAGGCATCATGTATCCAGTCAGCCTTCTATCGAGGTTCATGCATTGTTGCAATGTAGCTCATTTCAAGGTTGCTAAAAGAGTCGTAAGGTATGTCAAAGGAACCGTAAGCTATGGTGTGAAGTTTGAGAGAGTTGAAGAACTGAAGCTGGTTGGCTATTCAGACAGTGATTGGGCTAGTTCAGTTGATGATATGAAGAGCATATCAAGCTACTTCTTCACTCTAGGTTTAGGAGTTTTTAACTGGAGTTCTAAGAAGCAACAGGCAATTGCTCAATCCACTGCAGAGGCAAAGTGTATTGCAGCTGCTACTGCTGTTAATCAAGCCATTTGGCTTAGGAAACTTTTAAGTGATTTGAATGCTAATAAAGTGAAAGCAACAGAGGTCAAAGTTGACAATCAGTCAGCTGTTGCAATTGTCAAGAATCTTATGTTTCATGGCAAGACTAAACACTTCAAGATCAAATACCATTTTGTGAGGGAGGCAGAGTTGTCAAAGGAAATCAACTTGGTTCATTGCTGCTCAAAAGTTCAATTGGCAGACATTTTGACCAAGCCATTAGCTGCCACAAGGTTCAAGTATTTGAAGAAGGAAGTTGAAGTCTGCTGTCTTGTAGCCAAGGAGGAGTGTTAAAAGGTGGCCACAAACGGCAGTATATAAGAAATCCGGATGAAATGCAGCATCATGCAAATGTCTATGATGTTATCTGGATGAAGTACTTTTTTTGTAATAGGTGACCTGTTTTTGATTTGACAGCAACTTTTGATTGGATAAAGTTAGTCAAATACTAAGTAGTTTTAGATAGGTGCTAAGTTATCATTAACCTGATTTTACAGCTTGTTCACTTGCACAAGCAAAATTTATTGTTCTTCCAATGTAATAGAACCATATATGTACATTTTTTGCTGAATATAACATATGTGAAAAAAAGTAAATTTCTTCTCTCCTTCAACATTGTTTTTTGCTTCTGTTTTTCATCTTTCAACACAAATTTTAATTTTTTGTTCTTGTTTTGTAATTAAAAACTCAACGCCAATGTCAGAATTTAAGAACAGACATGGTTCGTTACAGAACATACAGGAATAGAACAAAAACTGCTCTAACATGATCAAGTATTTATAATTATACCAACTTCAAGGAGTAACAGGACATGGTTATAAAAATGAATGATTTCGTGATACCGCAATGTAATTGCTAGATCCAGACGCAACATATATTTGCTTTCATATCAATATTAATAACACTGGCCTCCTACTTTGTGCACCAAACTTTCACCTGCTTCATTACCAGAAAATACATCCATGACATGATATAGTCAACAATAATGGCAAAATCAATACCGACGGTTTTTTATACTTTTACATGTGCTTATAAATGCCGGTAAAAGTGAGTTTTGTAGTATATGTTATCTGCATCTTCTTCTAGAAGAAGAAAAGAAGAGTAAAGAAGAAGGCTTGAAGGAGACTATTTGGGTGTCAGAGTAAAGCTTGAATGTGGAGAAAAGAGTAGAGAAGAAGGAAAAAAAGTTATTTAATTTTAGAAATTGACTTTTTGAGGGACGGGAATTGGGAGTTGTGGTTTGAGTATAATGTTTAAAGATTTGTGAGAATTACATTTTTTTTTATGCTTGTTTCAACTTTAAATAAGTATGGAAAAATGTATAGTTAAATTGCAATTTGCAATTCTTGTTTTGCAAAAAATCAATTTCTAAAATTTAAATAACCTTTTCGCTTTTCTCCACGTCCAAGCTTTACTTGACATCGGAATAACCTTTTCGCCTTCTCCTTCAAACCACCTTCTTTACTCTTTTCTTCTCGAAGGTGGTCATAAGCTTATCTTCAATTTCTATCATAGACCTGATTTTACAATTAGAGTTTTATTTTGATGAATTTTTCAGACAACCTTGAAAAAAATACAAAACCAGCAACAGTCTCATTTAAGTATATATATATATATATATATAAAATTTTTTAACCTGAAAGTTTTTATCAAGATTTGGTTTACCTCAACTCGTCGTCAATTCGCTCGTAGTCGTCAGCCCAAACCATAAACCTTCCATCCCAATACAACAACGAATCCCTGCATGCATGCACCCACCATTTTCTTTCAATAAAATAAATATATATTTTCTAATTAAATTTTCGATTCAACATTTTAAACTGAAAAAACCCGATCCTTCAGACCTATAAAATTGATGCCAAAGTGTATTCGCAATTCGATGATCACCCAAAATTTAAAAAGCACAAAGTGCACCACATAACATACCATGTGTATGTATATATGTAAAGAACTTAAAAATTTGTCCCCAAGGGAGTGGGTACATTCACCACGGGTTAACAATTGACAGACTTCTGAGTGCTTATGTGATCCTCCAACACATTGATACTATATTATGATGAAATATTAAATTATTATTACACAATTAAAATGTATGTAATTTGGGTGATTGAATTATTACACAAAAAAATATTTCTTACAGTTTCTTGCATACAACTCCATCAACCTCCTCCCCTCGTACCTGAAAATTTTTTGTTCAAAACAAGCATGCTTTTCAAATGTTCTCGCAAGACCACGCAATGTTTACATTACAAAGCAATTAAGAAGCAGACAGAGAACCCAGAACTGTCAACATCAATTCTTGAACCAAGATTAAACTCTAAAACCCTAAAAAGGGAGCAAAAACATTAACAGTATCACCACCAGGCCAATATGTACAAACAGAAATGCCATGGAACTAAACACAACAAAGTCCATAGGCATAACAAACAAATACAAAGGAGCAGATCAAAAGAAAACACCCATAAACTAAAACAACTCCAAACTTCAGGGAATACAACAAGCATAAAAGAACAGAGAAACAGTATCACCGCCATGCCTATATATAAATATAGAGTGAGAGAGAGAAATAAAGACATACATGAAGAGGGAGGTTGTTGTGGGGACATTGAGAACGTGAGTCTCGCAATTGCAGCACAAGTAGACACGATGTCTTGAATCTAATGGAAACCTAACCACGGCCATTCGAAAGGGAAAGCTAACGGTATTTGGAGGCTTCGCTGCCAATGGAAATGGAAAGCTGCTGAGTGCTCCAAGAAAAAGCCACAAAGGTATATGAGTAATTTGAAAAAATAAAAAAAGGCAAACAAAGAGGGTTTCTTGATTACAGGAGCCTTACCACTTACTGGTTTTCTTTTGTGCAAATGGATTGAAGCTTGAGTTATTGGAAGGAGAAATGGGAGGGATGCATGGTTTTTGGGGTTTTATTTTATATATTATAATTAATGAACAAAATGATGTAACCAAGATGGCTTCTCTTCTGATTCGTTACCCTTGTAACTGTTTTATCTTTTGGCGGGTAAATTTGGGTTAGGGGAATTGTGTGCTTATTTAGTTTTAGGTTTCTCTACTCTTTACAAACTTGAAATTTAGCCCCTATACTTTTATTTCTAGAAATTTAATCATTTTATCATTTTGGCCTTAACATTTTTGGATGAATTTGACTCTCCATCTTCAACGGCATTGACGTGATAACTTGCATGGTAATCTATTTGTATTTTTATTGCTAACGTGGATAATTTTTTAAACAAATTATTAACTTTTTAAAATTCTATTGAATTTTTGTCAACTATGTATGAATTGCCGCACGAGTTGTTGAATTTTGTTGTTATAATTTTAAAAGTCAATCAACTTTTCCATCTAAAAAGTAATTTAAATAAATTTTAAAGGTTGAGGGTTAAAATGATCTAATGAATAAAAGTTAGAAATAAATACATCATTATGCCGTTGAGTTTAATCTTCCTAAATTAAATAAGATGGAAAGAGTTAAATTCAATTATCAAACTATTAAAATTCATTATTTAGAGTTATATATATATATATCCTTGAAATAAAATTTATTATAAACAACGTCAATCAATTAAAAATGTTAAAAATTACAAATTTTATTAAAAGTACGTACTTATATAATTCAACATAATCATAGAGTGTTGCACGTTTTATTTTTATATGTTTAGAATTGCTACGATATATTTCAATTATGTTTAAATGGTATTTTAATAAAATGACCAATCAAAATATAATTTTGTGTTAAAATTTTTGATTATCTAGTAATTTTAAATTCTCACGCTAACTTAAAACTATTCGAGTTTATTTTCGATACTAAATAAAAATTTAAAAGTGTTATTAAGCTTGTGAATTACTTGAGTCTAGTATCAGAATGTTCAAATTCAACCACTATGATAACTTGAGGTGCTTGAGATCAACCATATTAACTTAACAATATTTGCATCTCTTTTTTAATCAAACTAGAATAATTTGCAAACATATGTATTCGTTTAACTAGCATATACCGTGTAGTATTAGTATCATACCTTTAACATAATATCTTTTTTCGCTTCTTATTTTCTTCTAGTAAATTCTGACTCATTTTCTTTTGTTGACATTGCCCATGCTAATTCCGAGTAAATAATATGTCCTCTATCCTTCAAACGTACATGGTATTTCAAGATTTTTCTTCTTCTTTAGCCTTGTACTTTTTTTATTTTTCTTCTATAAATTATGCATATTCAGATTATAATATTGTGCAGTATGATTTGCCTTTCTAATGTAGATATAATTTGACATAATTTGCTTTTTAAGACAACATTGAATGTTTGATTTAAGATTTTATTCAAACATGTGACATGTAAAAGGATTACTATGATATAATTCATTTTAATTTAGAGGGTACTTTAATAATACGTGATCGTGTCTGTCGAGTCTTAAAAATTTATAAAAAGAATGATCGAACTTGGAAATTAACTAATACAACGATGGAGGCAAGTGCACCTATCAAACAGTAGTATAGCTAGCAGTAAGACCGGATTGTCGAACCCAAAGGAACCAAAAGTACTAATATTAACTCTCTCTCTCTATTATTTAGGCTACAAATTAAGGGAAATTTTTTTATCTAATCTAAAATTAACTAATTAACTAAGCTAAAGGTGCTAAGACAAAGAAGAAATTGGGGAAGGACTTGAGGAAAAATCGATTGATTTAGACAACACCTAGACTTCACTTGTTAATTAGTTAATTAACTCTAACTCTAACTTGTCGAATCCACCTAGACTTCACTTGTTATCTAACTCTAAACCAGACGATTTATTCACTTGACTTGATCCGTAGGATTCCCTAATTTATATTAATACCTCTCTCGAGGCTACTAACGTCTAACCCTAGGTTGATTAATTGAAATCTCTTTCTAATTAAAACCCTTAGAATTGCATTAACTCGATTTATTGAATTCCAATGTTAGGCTTGACCCTAATCCGATAGATTTTCGTCATCCTATCTCTAGGTGCGTGAGCAACTCCGCTTAACTATGCTAGATCTACTCTTAGACAGGCTCTCTTCCTCCTCTGCCTAAGCACATCACACTTGAACAATATCCCGGAAATACCAAAACAAGAATTAAGAACACATAGTTAAGAACAAATCAAATATTTATCATACAAATTTCGATATCAATAACAAGATCCGTCTTAGGTTTCATCCCCTCAAGTATCGAGGTTTAGTTCATAATTGTAAAAGAAAACATCTCGAAGAAAAGATAAAACAAAACATAAGAAATCCCTAAAACCCTCTGAAGGAATTGAAGGAGAGATCCTCCTTCTTAAGTATGATTCCGACTTCTTGAGATGAATCAACTGGCTTTCTTCAAGTAAATCCTTAAATTTAACTACTCGGTTCTTTGGCCTAGCTGACGCCCCTCTAAAGGTTGGCCTCTAGGGTCTTTATATAGGCTTTTGGAATATGTTTCTTTGCCTTTAAATACCCTAATCCAAATAGAATTCTTCTTATCTGCGACAGAGACACGCCCATGGCACACGCTCGTGTAAATCGTGGCCAGGCCGTGTTCGAACCTGTTGATGAGGCACGATTGTGTTTTTCGGGGTCCAGGCTGTGGTCGACTCTTCTTGCGAGGCACGGCCGTGTGGTCTTAGGCCCAGGCAGTGTGGATTTTGTACTTTGGCCCATTTTCTCCGTTTTTAGCCCGTTATTCGTTCTTTTTATCCTCCGGTGCTTTACTGAGTATAAAACATGAAAACAAAGGATTAGGAGCACCTATTTCCATAATTAAAGGGAAAAATCATCCAAAAATATGATAAATGTGGGATTGAAATACGTTACTATTACGGTTTATCAAATACCCCCACACTTAAGCTTTTGATTGTCCTCAAGAAAAATTCTCAACTCACAATTAAAACGAACTTATTCAATTCATAATGTTCATGAATAATGTCTCATCATAATTCATAGATAATTTATACATGGATAATTCAACTCAAAGAGTCCTAAAGATTCAAACAATCAAAGTCAAAAGATAGGTGTTTCCCCTTATTCGAATAATTACCTTTAATTCAAAATCGAAAAAAGTTGACATCCTCACTAAAGATTCACTCAAATCACTCAAGGTGTTTAAGGTTCAAAAATTAAGCGCTCAAAAGTCAAACATGAAAAGTTATTACCATAGGCTTGCTTGAAAATCAAATCTCCACCACTGTAAAATGAGATGATACACAAGTCAAAAGGTCTTTTAAAGGTTGTAACGAGGCTTGGGTTAAAGGTGTGGATAAAGGCTGAATTAGAAGGGTTAGAATCGAGATTGAATTGGCAATCACCTAACTAGAAAAATGACTAATAACCTGAATAATTACATCAATTGAAAACTTGTAATACTAATAATACGCTTCTTCTTCAAGATGTTGAAATTAAACGTATAGGCTCGTTTAATCACATAACTAATAATGAACATACTTTGATTTTTGATTTTTGATTTTTTTTAAGAACAAATCAATATAAAATAAAACTTTAACAACTGAAATAATCTAAATAGGCAATTAATCAAAACAAGTCTCGATAGAAGGGTAGTAACAAGGAATGGTGATAACAAATACGAGATGGGTTTCGGGTTAATATTAGTGGGTTGAGTCAATAAAAGGGTTGTTAGGATCAAAGGGGTTCACTAGGGGTCAATTATGAGGGTAGGCTTTTAGTGGAGTAAGTGGATTGAATCCTAAATGCCTTAATCATCTCTGTATATCAAATCAATAGTGTGGTCTTGACATGTATAATCGAAGCAAGTTCTAGAATAACAAATCAATGTTGACACACTTATAATCAGTAAAGTGAACACGAAAAGAATGTATGCTCTAAAAGGCTCAAAATCTCAAAAAAAATTATGGTTATTTTGATGTCAACCTCGTAAATTTCAAACTTCCAGGTAACAATTTAGATTCAGGTAGACAACCTAATATAATTTTAATTTTTGAAAAATAGACTCATCATGCTTGATTCTCTAGTATCTTAAAGTTTAAATCATCATTGCACAATTATCAATGACTTAATCTAAAACATATCAATAAAAATCATGAATCAACAAGAATTTCATTCTAATTAGTGATATGAGAAAATTACTTTAAGATAGAATATCATTCAAAAATTACTTTAAGATAGAATATCATTCAATGATTTGAGAATAATGAAAAAGTTAGGCACTTTTTCTAAATAATTTTCACCCCCCACACTTAAGATGTATATTGCCCTCAATATACAAAGATAGATAATAATCATATAACAAGAATATCAAAAAGCGAGGGAGAGAGGTGAAACTTCCTAAATTTTTGGATGGACTCCTTGAGTTGGAAGTGTGGAAACTTGATTTGTAGATGAAAGATAAGTTGGAGGGTGCGCCTCAAATTCCTGTGCTAGATGAAGAAATTGGGAACCTCGTGAAGAGTTAGCCAGAAATAATAATAATAATTTAAATTATACTAAATATATAATTAAAGTAAATAAAGATAACAAAAAGAAAATAAGGATTAAAATAAGATCAAAAGAAAAGATGAATGGATTGAAAAGTCCTTATTGGTAGATGGTTCGTGAGATGGGTGTGGTTTCTAAGGCCATGGTGTTGTGATTCTGTAGCAGCCTTTAGAACCTAAAACCAAGAAACTAAAACAAAATAAACTAAATTTAATATATGAAAAATAAAGAAAAGGAAAATAAAGGAGAAGAGAAAAGTAAAATAAAAGTTAAATGGTCTCAAAGACCCTTGGCTTGTAGAGTTAATGAAGCGGCCGGCATGAACTTATGTTGATTGGTCTCGCACAGGGAGAAAGGACTCGGATCTTTCCGTTTCTTCGACATTGTTGGAGCGTAGATTGAGACTTTTATGGAATGTAGAAGGAAGAGAGTGAAGATGGAGGGGAGTGGAGAGTGGATAGGGAATGGGTGAGACGGGAGGGGGTGTTTTAAATAGAGATTTTCAGCTTTGAACATCCCCACACCCGTGTATTGTGGGCGTGTTATGTCACACGGCCATATCGCACGACCGTGTGGTGGTTCAATTACTTCTCCCATGCTTGGTTTTTAAGTTGTCACGCCCCTGTTGGTTCAACAGTGTCGCCACGGCTATGTCGCATGGCCGTGGTGTTAGGTGAGTCCGTGATTCAAAGATATTTTTCTCGTCCTGTCTCGTACTATCTCTGCCATGTCAATATGGAAATCCGTAACATCCACAGGCCACGGCCACAGCCACGGCCGTGTGTAAGGACGTGTGATGTGAAAATATACGCTTTATTAACTTGGTTAGTCTGTAGTTAGGTGCTAAAAGAAAAAAATGTAAATAAATAGGGTTAGTGCTCGGGTTGCCTCCTGAGAAGTGCTCGTTTAAAGTCTTAAGCTAGACTTACATCTCATTTATACCTTCACGGTGGTTTAAGGAGTGAAAAATCCTTTTTCATGCTATCATCATATAATTTGAGTCGAGTGGAGTTTACTTTAAAGTTACCGAAAGTAGAATTACTTACCTCAATTGTTCCGTAAGGAAAAATATTAAGTACCGTAAAGGGGATCTCTTCGTTTATCTTCAGGTTTGATTTGGTGATTCGTGGGTCTGTTCTATCTAATAGTACCTGATATCCTATTTTAAAGTGATTTGATGTTCCTTTAAGTTCTTCTGGGGGTTCCTTCGATTTCACTTCATGTGGGTTTGATTCCTCCTTCAAAAGTGTCTCCCACTCATCTAGCTCATCGGTCTGAAGCCGCCATTCCTCATGAGATATTTCCTTGTTGGCACGAGCTATAGGATTTGGCTCTGTAGTGTAATTTCGTGGTGCTTCCTGAAAAGGAAGTTTAACTGAGTGCTTATCAACGGAATTTACGTCCTCACCTTTCTCACTTGATGTCCTAGCTGAGTCGAGTGCTTGAAAAATGATTGATTTGTCACCTACACGAAGTATGAGTTCACCTGTGCTGACATCAATTTTAGATCTGACAGTTGCTAGAAAAGGTCTTCCTAAAATTAAGGGGATACTATTGTCTTCATCTATATCTAAAACAACAAAGTCTACGGAGAATATGAATTTGTCAACTTTAACTAGTACATCTTCAATTATACCCTTAGGGATGGGAATAGTCTTATCAGCTAGTTGAATACTCACCCTAGTTTGCTTGGGTTTCCCTAGACCTAGCTGTTTAAACATTTTAGATGACATAACATTGATGCTTGCCCCTAAATCAGCTAAAGCATTCTCAACAGATAAACTACCAATTAAACATAGAATTGTAAAACTCCCTAGATCTTTTAATTTTCGTGGTAATCTGTAAACATTGCCGATCACACTGCGTTTAGTTCTACATGTGACTCCTAGTCTAACTTTCACTTGTTCATTAAGAGCTCTTTTAAAAATTTCCTTGAATCTAGAATCTGCAAAAGAGCTTCAAGAAATAGTAAGTTAATATGTAATTTCTTTAAGAGCTTAAGGAACTTATCGAATTGCTCTTTTGTGTTGTCTTCCTTCATCGTATTGGGGTAAGGTATACGAGGTTTGTATTCTTTAATTATCGGTTTTGGCTTTTCTTGGCTTACCTCAACCTTACCTTGACTTACCACAGGTTCTTGCCTTGGTTCAGATTCTGATTCTACTAACCTTTCACTGTCATGATTGTTATGGCTTGAATTTCTTCCTTGGGATTAGTTTCAGTGTTACTTGGCAAGCTACCTAGTGGTCGTTCAGAGATCAGCTTTGCGAGTTACCCTAACTGGTTCTCGATTCCTTTAATTAATGCTTGTTAACTTTTAAGTGTTGTCTCGGTGTTTTGAAATCGAGTTTTAGACACCGCTATAAATTTTGTCAGCATCTCTTCAAAATTTGACTTCTTTTCTTGTGGGTAGGGTTGTTGTTAGAAGTTTGGAGGGGGTGGTTGTTGTCTCTAGTTTCCTTGACCACCCCACGAGAAATTGGGGTGGTTCCTCTAACCTGGATTATAAGTATTATTGTAGGGTTATTTTGAGGTCTAAAATTGTTACCCGTATAATTTAATTGTTCATTTTCATGCCCGGGTTGTAGAGTGGGTACTCAGGATTCGCCACACCTCCTAGATTTAAGTCACATTGCATAACTGGATGTACCTGTAAAGAATCTCACAAACCATCAATCTTTTTATTCATCATCTCTACCTAACTTGAGAGTATGGTGACTGCGTCGAGATTGAAAACTCCGGCTACTTTAGTTGGCTTTGTCCTTGTACTTTGCCACTGATAGTTATTCAGTGACATCTCCTCTATAAACTTATAAACTATGTTAGGAGTTTTGTTATGAAGGGTTCCACCGTTCTGAGTCAATTAACTACCGAGTTGAGGGGCTCACACTATTGAAAAAAGTTTGAGACTGTAACGACAATGGTAAATCATGGTGTGGGCACTTTCTCAACAGATCCTAATATCTCTCCCATGCATCGTATAATGTTTGTAAATCCATCTGCACAAACGAAGAGATATCATTCCTTAATTTGGCTGATGGAAAATATTTTAATAAAAAGTTTTCGATCATTTGATCTCATGTAGTGATTGATCCTCGTGGAGAGAATGTAACCATTGTTTGGCTTTATTTCTCAAAGAAAAGGGAAATAACCAAAGACGAATGGCATCATCAGAAACGCCATTTATTTTGAAGGTATCACAGAATTCTAGAAAATTAGCTAACTGAGTATTTGGGTCTTCTTCCTGCAAATCATCAAATTGAACAAACTATTGAATCATTTGTATAGAGTTAGGTTTTAATTCAAAATTATTGGCGGCTATAAGCAGCCTAACAATACTCGATTCAGCTCCTGTTAAATTAGGTTTAGCATAATCATACATAGTTCGAGGAGCATGATGGTCGGCCATATCTTGATGTGGCAGATTATTCTCGACCATCCTTTTGGTGGTATAGGTTTGGTCTTCTTGCTCTTCTTGTATGTAATATAAGCCTCGCCTTACTTCTCTACAATTTTTGCGTGCGGTTCCTTCAATATCAATGTCGTAAAGTAGTGGTCCGATCGGGTTCCTTCTAGTCATAAACTAGAGGTACCTATAGAAAAAAGAGAAAAAGAAAAAGAAAATTTAGAAAAGTAAAAAAGAAAATTTAATTACAAAAAACAAAAATGAAAATATGGCTAAAGTAATAAAAATTGAGCGTTTTTAATATTTCAGTTTCCTAGCAACGGCGCCAAAAACTTGATCGTGTTTGTCGAGTCTTAAAATTTTTTCAAAAGAATGATCGAACCTGAAAACTAACAACTAACTAAGACAACAATGGAGGCAAGCACATCTATTGAACAGTAGTATAGCTAGCGGCAAGACCGGATTGTCGAACCCAAAGGAACCAAAAGTACTAATATTAACTCTCTCTCTATTATTTAGCCTACGAATTAAGTGAATTTTTTATCTAATCTAAAATTAACTAATTAACTAAGCTAAAGGTGCTAAGACAAAGAAGAAATTGGAGAAGGACTTGAGGAAAAATCGATTGATTAGATAATACCTGAGGAAGAATCCACCTAGACTTCACTTGTTATCTAACTCTAAATCAGACGATTTATTTACTTGACTTGATCCGTAGGATTCCCTAATTTATATTAATACCTCTTTCGAGGCTACTAACGTCTAACCCAAGGTTGATTAATTGAAATCTCTTTCTAATTAAAACCCCTAGAATTGCATTAACTCGGTCTATGGACTCCCATATTAGGTTTGACCCTAATCCGGTAAATTTTCGTCACCCTATCTATAGGTGCGCGAGCAACTCCACTTAACTATACTAGATCTACTCTTAGACAGGCTCTCTTCCTCCTCTGCCTAAGCACATCACACTTGAACAATATCCCGGAAATACCAAAACAAGAATTAAGAACACATAGTTAAGAACAAATCAAATATTTATCATACAGCTCATATATCAATAACAAGATCTGTCTTAGGTTTCATCCCCCTCAAGTATCTGAGGGTTTAGTTCATAATTGTAAAAGAAAACATCTCAGAAGAAAAGATAAAACAAAACATAAGAAATCCCTAAAACCCCTTGAAGGAATTGATGGAGAGATCCTCCGTCTTGAGTATGATTCTGGCTTCTTGAGATGAATCAGCTGGCTTTCTTCAAGTAAATCCTTGAATTTAACTGCTCTAGCTTGACTCTTTGGCCTAGCTGACCGCCCCCTAAAGGTTGGCCTCTAGGGTCCTTATATAGGCTTTTGGAATATGTTTCTTTGCCTCTAAGTACCCTATTCCAAATATAATTCTTCTTATCTGCGGCAGAGACACGCCCATGGCACACGCCCGTGTAAATCGTGGCCAGGCCGTGTTCGAACCAGTTGATGAGGCACGACTGTGTTTTTCGAGGTCCAAGCCATGGTTGACTCTTCTTGCGAGGCACGACCATGTGGTCTTAGGCCCAGGCCGTGTGGATTTCATACTTTGGTCCATTTTCTCTATTTTCAGCCCATTATTCATTCTTTTCATCCTCCGGTGCTTTGCTAGTTATAAAACATGAAAACAAAGGATTATGAGCACTTATTTCCATAATTAAAGGGAAAAATCATCCAAAAACATGTTAAATGTGGGATTAAAATATGTTACTATTACGGTTTATCAATATGATTATTTAAAGTACAATTTAAGTTTAATTTGGGATAGAAATTGAACAATGCTAGCTCGCTCGACTATCTCAAAAAGATTTGAGCTTGATTCTTGTACTAACTTCAGACTCGAGTATTATTATAGTTTGTCTTTGAGTTCAAATTGAGACTTTGAGAACTATTTAAGTCTAGTAGTAGCTCTCTTTACCAAAGACCATAATTATATCATTATTTTATGTATACATATATTATAGTTCACTTTTCATATAATCTTTTTTACAAATAAATCTCATATTTGTATTATCATCTAATATGGTAGCATTTTATCTTTGATTCAATAAAATATTTCTTTGATTGAGCAAATAATAATAACTCATTGTGCAAATTACTTTAAGATATTGTTTTAATGAAACCAAAAGATATCAAGATGTTGAAATTTTTGGTTGAAATCTTTAGGTTTATAAGTTTAGTTTAATTGAATTATAAATTTATATGTTGAATACTTTTGATTAGTTAATTTAATTTGATTCACTGTGTTTCCACTCATATTTTGCTTATTGTTAGTACACTTACTATCATTTCCTTGCATAATTTAATAACTTTGCGAACAATTTAAGTAATCAACGTTATAGGTAGTTAGATATAATCTATTAAATAGTATACATACATAATGTAGAAATATAAAGCAAAAGCAACAAAGCTCACAAGCCAATGTTATAGTAGCAACAAAATAAACATATAATTGTTTAATACATCATTAATGTTATTGCAAATAATAAAAACTTGAAAGATAATCATATTCAAGCATGTGTAAGCATTCCCAATGACTGACAAAGTTGCAATCATTCCCTTCACACTCAAGGGTTAGATCATGGCAGAGCTTTTCACACTTCTTACATATGGGGTGACAATCAATCTTTTGGAAAAAAAAAGTGAGAGGATGTGGATGAACCCAATATTTGTATTTACTACGCTGCTTGATAAATGGATATGTTCCAAGAACACATTTGGCATGCATTGCATTGTTGCAAACTCGCAATGATAAAATCAGAGCTTCAGATCTCTTTCTTTCTCGCATATGTAACACTAATGGTGGAGTTGATAGTCATTGCTATCTCCATAAACGAGCTTCAAAGGATGTTCATCACAGTTATGCCGAGCAATTTTTGGCAATGTAACACACCTTGAATTCAAAATAAAGTCACAATCCTTGCATATGTAGGAACCTTTTCGGTCTCTATGTCTACCACAAGCATTACAATTGCTCACATTTTCCGCATCATAGAGGAGATAATGTGGTTCCTTCTCTTGACATAAAATTGTGAAGGGTTGATGCACATTGGAGGCAGACATCAAAGTCGTGATACATACCTTCTTCTTTATAGGAGAAAAAAAAAAGAATCTTTCTTGCATATTCTTACATTATATGGTAAATTACGTAGGTATTCAATCATCTTTCTTACACAATACAATAACTTTGTAGCAGAACCTAAGTAGTCAACTTTGCAGATAGCTAATTATAATCCATTAATAGTATACATATATAGTATAGAAAGATAAATCAAAAGCATAGAAAGCCAATGCTAAGGCAACAAACAAAATAAACATATAATTGATTAATACATCATTAATGTTACTTCAAATAATAATAACTCAAAAGATAATCATATTTAGGCACACGTAAACATTTCTAATGGCCGATAAAGTTGCAACCATCCTCCATACACTCAAGGGTTAGATCTTGGTAGGGCTCTCCATAGTTTCAACATATGGGGCTGCAGTTAATCTTTGGACAAAAGTGAGAGGATGTGGATGATCCTTGTATATGTATTTATGCATGTGTAAACATTCCCAATGATTGACAAAGTTGCAAATGATGCAGTTGTAAACCAACTAAAAATCTGACTAAGGCAAATGCACCTATTAATTAATAGTATAGTTACAGTCAACAAAGATACTATTCACACGAAGACTAAAAGTACTAGTGTTAGAAGTTTTGTGACTCAAATTCTTGTTAAAAATAAAATACAAGTGGCAAGATAAGGGGATATACGAGGGCGAATGTTGTAGCCCATCGTAGATCCCCAATAAGTAAAATACTAGACTGGGGTCACAACCGGGTGCGTGGACCTTTGGAAAGGCCCTCGTGTTATGGCTACATAAGTGGAATCCGTATAGAAGTTTACTTCCTCTATTTGATATTTGATTAGAATAAGGTGTTTTAACCTTACAACATTACTTCTATTAGACTTTGATTAGAATAAAGTTTTAAACCTATAAATAGACATAATCGTCTTTCCTCTTGTATCATTCGAATTCAACATAGTGAATTTTCTTCTCCTTTGCCCTTAGTTTTTTCCCGAAATGGTTTTAATGTAAACTTTTGTATGTTCTTTTCTTCTCTTTCTTTGCAATTCATTGTCATTATCGACGTTCAATTTTCACAACTAGTAATTACCGCCTTTCTATTATTTAATTGACAAATTGAAGTGATTGATTAAAAACTAAAATTAACTAAATTAATTATCTAAAAACTTGAGAAAGAAAAAATTAGGAAAATAATTGAGTAAACAACCAAGAAGCGAAACAATACTGGAAAGAATCCACCTAGATTTTATCTGTCATTACCAATTTATAATATGCAAATTCTTGACTTAGTATCTTGATCCATAGAAATCCCTAAATTATGCTAATATCTCTCTTCAAGACTAAGAGCAACTGACTCTAGGTTGATTAATTGAAATTTCTTTCTAATTAAAATCTATAACAACCCATTTTTAGTGAAATCAGAATAGTGGTTTCGGGACCACAAATTCGAAGTTAGAAAATTTATTTTATTATTATTTTATGGTCTACAACATGATAGTATTATCTTATAAAAGTTTCGTTAAGAAATTTTACTGTTTACATGCTCAATTTGATAAAAAAGGTCTAAATCGCGTAAAGTGTAAAAGTTGTGTTCTATTAGCTAAAGGTGTCTAATAGCTATATAATTTTAAAGTGGAGGTCCTTATATGGTAATTAGACCATTAAATGTGATAGTGGATGTACATGGCTTGACATGAGTGTAAATTTTAAAGTTAATTAAGGTTAATTTTGTAAATAAGTAACAAATGATAAAATAAATAAAACAAAATTTGATATCATCTTTATTCTTCTTTTTTTTCAATCGAATATTGAAGGAAGAAAGCCATTTTTTCTCTTTAGGGTTTGCAAGCTTGTTTCCATCAATTAGGTATGTGTTTTGTCCCGTTTTTTATAATTTCTATGTTTCCGAGATCGTTGTAGCTTAATCTAGCTAGTCCAATGAATAATTTGTAAAACTATTAAAGTATTTGAGTTTTTCCATCGATGAACATGTTAGGGTTTATTTAAGTTTAATGGTAGAAAATGAATGGTTTTTGTTAGATAAACAACTTTTGTAAATGAATTTTTGATGAAATTATCAATTAAGGATTAAATTGACAATTGTGATTAAATTGTGTGGTGAAATTATGAATTTGTGAAAAATGTGGGCTTTTATTAGCATGTATATAATTCGGCTATGATGGGTTGTAATGAAATTGTGCAAATTTTCATTTTTATAATATAAGCACTAAATTGCAAAGAATTAAAAGTATAAGGGCAAAATGATAATTTACCAAAATGTGTGTTGGACTAAATTGAATGAGAATTATATTGAAATGAGTTAAATTCATTCATATAGATCCTATCAGGTCTCATACGGAGTTAGATCGGGGTAAAGAGAAAATATTGGATTAGTCGCTTTCGTATCTACGCACACTCGTCGAGGTAAGTTCGTGTAGTTAAATTGTGTAATTACATGCTTTAATTGAATTAGATGTATGTTATTTGCATTAACATCACATATGAACATCGATCGCATATCCGATAATGTACGATGATTATCGAGCCCTGTTTGAACCTTAGGAATTCGTAGAATACAAATGACATGTCATTAGGGTTACTGATTTCAACTCTTATAAGCTTACCGATACTTAGCTCGTATGAGCTTACCATTATTCAGCTCGGAGGAGTTTATCATTTACAGCTCGTATGACCATACATGTACATGAATTGACGGATTACATTTCAGTACACCTTGTGTGTACTACCCGCGTATCCAATGATATTCTAAATGGTTCAACGGGCACTGTTCTGTATGAGATTACATGAGTTCAATATGAACTACTACAAGTATTTACATAAGATATATGAAAATGATTTTTCATGATATATAGATACATGATGTGGAAATTATATGTACATGGAAGTTTGATTATTGTTGAGCTTATACATGTTTCTTGACATTTATATGAATTGCATGACTAACATGGTTGATGAGGATATGTGTTTAGGCTTTTGGCCAAATTGAGTTTGGTATGCTTTGTATGCTTACCTTAATTGTGACTAAATGGTAAGTTAAATTCTATGTTATACGAACTTACTAAGCTTAAATGCTTACTCTGTTTTAGTGATTCAAAAGCTCGTTCGAGTTGGAAGCTTGTCGGAGCTATATCACATTATCCATCGGCTCTTTTTGTACTTTTGGTTATTTAATTTCGATTATAATGGCATGTATAGGTTATTTTGGCTAATGTTGACATATAAGTGTTTTGTTGAGATTAGTCACTTATTTGGCTTGTGTTTGGTATATTTGATGTGTATATATATGTGGCCTTATCATATTTGATGTGTGTTTGATATGGTAGAATGATAGAAAGTAAAATGTGGTTTGAATATGTATATAAGATATGTTATATACCTTGGTGTAATTTAGTGCTTGGTTATGGAAAACTTATAGGTATAGTGATGTTAGTTAGAATGGTATATTTGGTACCGTTTGGAAATATTGGTATGTTTTGGTAAGTAAGTTAAGTGACATGAAATGATGCAAAATGATTTACCTTGTGAATTGGTATTTTAGGTACCAAATGGGTGAGCTTGCTAAGTGACCTACATGATAGGTTTTGGAACAATTATGCATATATGTATTTGGTCATTTAGGTAAATTTGGATACATGGTTGACATGTTTATAAGTTGTCATTTGAGGTATCTAAAGGAATATTGGTTGTATGTAATGATAGTACATGTTTAAAGCTTGTTTATGCTTGTTTTGGATGCTTGATTATAGTTAACATATATGTGCATTTTTGGGAGTAGGTTGATGTCATTTTTGGGTGAGAAATGTGACTTGGAAAATGACCTATTTTCGTCCACACGGGTAAAGACACAGGCATGTGTCTCAGCCGTGTATGACACATGGCCATGTGTCCTCTGTATCTTTCAAAGAGTGCAAGTCAGTATGCTTACACGAGTGTGTGGCTTGGCCATGTGACTCAAGTCAGTGAGTTACACAGGCTGGGACACGGCAGTGTATCCCTATTTCGAATGCCCACACGGCCTGAGACATGGGCTTGTCTTTTGGCCGTGTGACCCCTACAGTTTTAAAAATTTTATAAGCTTCCGAAAAATTCTCTAAATTTTTTATTTAGTCCCGATTTGTTTCTAAGATGTATTTTGGGCCTCGATGGCTCGTATTAGAGACAACATGTATAATTATGATTGGTTTCTAACATGAATGCTATATGTTATGAAATGTTTGAATTTTTTGTCTGTTTAAATTGTAAACTTCGATAATACTCTGTAACCCTGTTTCGGTGACAGATTCGGGTTAGAGGCGTTACAAAATCCATATTGTCGCATTAACTTGATCTATGGATCACACTATTAGATTTGACTCTAATCTGGTAGATTTATGCCATCCTATTTCTAGGATTGCATACAACTCTACTCAATTATGCTAGATCTACTCTTAAACATGGTCTACTCCTCCTCTGATTTAAGCACATCCAATATGGATTAATAGTCTAGGAATATTAAACCAAGAATTAAGCACACATAATTGAGAACAAGATTCAAGTATTTATTGTGTAAAAATAGAAAAAAATAGAATCCATCCTAGGGTTCATCTCCTTAGGTATTTAGAAAATTAGTTCATGCTTGCAGATAAAAACATCTAAAAGATACATGTTTCAAAATCCGCTTCAATGGTGTTTTTCGAGTTGTTTTCTTGAGTATTCTATGATGGATCTCTCCTATCTTCTTATTTTTATCATATATAAGTCTTAGAACCCCCAAAAAAATCTAAAAAAGCACGCTTTCCACAGGTTTAAAGTGTGATTCACTATTTCCACACGGTCTGGCACATGACCGTGTAGCAGCCGTGTGGCTCACACGACCATGTGTCTAGCACATGTGGAATGGCCCAACCCATGTGGCTCCTAAAACTTGCTACGATTTTTGCTCCTTTTTTTGCTCATTTTGCTCCAAAATGCTCTCCTAAGTATAAAAACATGAATTTAAAGGATTAGGAGCATAAATCCCATTTTAAATTGATTAATGACACACTTGACATGGATAATGAAATCACAATTTGGTCGAGAACAACAATAACTTTCATGTTCCATATTTACCTTATTATAACAGATTCTACAGTCCCAAGTTCTAGAATCATGGTAGCAAATGAAAAGAAAAAATTCTTAAGAAAGGGGATGACGGTGCAAGTTAAGTCTACTGAATTGAGGAAATGAAATGCAATCCTTATGAACTTGAATGTTGAATGTAGAACAAATATATGAAACATTTTCACCCTGGGTGCCACGTGTATCACAAGTGAATGAATTTGGCCTCAACAAGAAAGTAAATGGGTGTTCATGATATTTTTTTATCTTCAATAATAGTTGGTGCCCAAGCACCTTTGCCATGAAAGTTATGTAACACCCCAAACCCGGCCCAAACACTATAGCCGGATCTGGCATGTCATTAAAAAGATTCTGTAAAAGATGTCAAAATTTTGGGAAAATATTTTTTTTCTTGTATTCAATCTTTTGTTCGGAAGAACTTAATAATGTAACTAAGTTATAAATTGCTTTTGTTGTTTTATGAATTAAAAACCAAAATCTTAATATATGCCTTAGTTTAATTAAAGTTTAAGTGCTTGGCAGTAATGAAAGCCAAAAATAAAACCCCTACCAAAGTATAATAGTCTAGTGGCCCATGGCCTTATTACAACTAGATTTAAAACCCATTAAATAAAAATATCAAATAATATATTAGATTCTTTTTGCTGAATCCAAATGTTCTTTTGCATGGCCACCTTGCTCTCCTCTCCAACCCAGTCCGTTGCACTAGGTGCTACCTGAAATTGTTAAAATAATAGGGTGAGTCATGAAACTCGATGCAACCCTCGTACACCATTAGATTGGGCCTTAGCCCACGATCAAAATATAAAACTTAATATAGCAGATAACATACATAAAACCCAACCTAATCCTAGGTTTCCATCCGCTACATGCCACCCTTACCTGCCGATCACACCATTGGGGATTTCTACAATCAATCCACACCGCTACACACCATCGATGGCAGTCATGTTGCAGTTAGCTGCTCATCGTCAAGTTGTGACATAGTCACCAGGCTGAAATGGCATAAGCCACCAGAAACAGAGTTGTGATAGAGTCACCAAGCTGAAATGGCATAAGCTACCAGAACTAGAGTACTTCCCCTTTTCATCAATTACCCAACCCCAAGCATACAGAGAAATCGACATACAGAGCATATTACTGAAGAAGGACAGAAATCACTAACCTGATGATTAGCCTTTACCATCATCGGGTTTTCAATCATAATGCGGGGTTTTGGCATTTAACAGAGTTTAGCAGATTTAGACATATTTATATATATATTAGCACTCAATCTAATAGTGTGAAAGGTTACACACCTGATTATTGTCGATACCCTTGCTAAACCGATCTACAACTTTGCTCAAAAAGCCAGAAAGATGTGAAAATAGGGCCTCTCCTATATTCGGCCATGATTAGTGTTCTACTCGATTTTATGAATTTAAAATAAATAATCCTCCTCACCTAAACTGATTAGATCCCGGAAGTAGGATGGTTTGAATGCTACCGGTGAAAACCTTGACGATTGAGATCTCCTTTAAATCCTGATGTGCCGCAAAAGAAAAAGAACCCGGGATTAGTTTCCAAATGGCCATTCAGCTAAGGTTTCTAAAAGCCAGAGAAATATTGGAATCTCAAAATTGACACTTACCTATTGTTTCTTCAAGATTCGGCACAAGCAGACTCCACTGAAGAAAATTCAGCAACTTCAGAAGGTGAGATCTTAGTGATTTCGTCTTTTTATGAAAATCCCGGAAGGATGAACTGATTTGGTTTCGGCTAAAAAGAAAAGTGAAAAGATAACAAGGAGAGGCTTGAAGATTCGGCTAACTGAAGAAAAAGGGAAGAAAGAAAGAATAAAGTAGAAATTTTGGCAGAGAAAAGAGAAAAGATGAGAGCTTTAGCAGAAATTTTGGCACAATGGGAGAGAAAGAAGTTAGGGTTCAAATGCTAAAATTTGAAGAGATACTCTCCTATTTATAGGATTTTCGGCACCTACCTATTAAAACCGAAAGTGCCCTTCCTAATATCTAAAGCTAATAATAGGAAAATTCGACACCCTTTTCCCATGTAGTAGCTGAATTCTTCACCCCTCTAGGTGATGGAATTTTGGCCATCACTTAGTCTCCTAGATAGCCCCTCCTTCTTTCCCTTATCCTTATCACAACACCTATCCTGAAAAGACTTAACTGACTCTAACTCTTCCCTCCATTATCATCTTTAATTATCCACATTAAAATCCCTAAAATTTTACCTTGTTGCCGTCCCCTATAGCCCTCCTTGGCTGCTCAATTTTGACCTAATTTCTTAGGCTTTAAGCAACCGAAATTTGGGCCCTTCTCATGCACTAGTGACGCCAACTCCTCTTCCTCCTAGTGGCACCATTTCCTTCTGGGCCACAAGCCCAATATGCCAATTAAACTACTAAAACTTCAATTTAAACCCCTAGAGTGTCTAAACAAAATATTTAATCAAAGCCTTAGCCTAAACCTGAGCCCCATTTGCACCTCAAATCCTTAAATTAATATTTTTAAGCATACACTACCCAAAATGCACAAGCCCATAAATTCACGATGTTACAAGTTAAGACTGCAAAATAAAACAACACTAAAATAATCTTGAATGCTCGATTTGGCAAAGGTTGCAAAGACAATGATTCAACTCAAACTCAAGCACAAGTTAGTGTTTTCGGTGGCAAGGGTAGCTGATTTCAAGGGGTAATTCAACACATTTTTTATGGAAAAAAATTCATAATGGAAACAACCATATGAATCATCTACCAATTTGGTTGAAAAACCGAAGTAATTACTTCATTGGAGTATGTTAGAATTAAGTTACCCGAATCCTTATTTAAATAAAATACAATGATAAAATAAAATAAAAGAAAAATCCCTATAATACTACACTTCTTTTGTTTTGTTTTAGAATAAGGTTTATTAAACCTTACTAAACTCCATCTATTTGCTATTGATTAGAATAAGGTGTTTCAATCTTACTACACTCATATTAGAATATGGCTTTACAAGCCTAGAAATAGACATAGTCTATTCCTCTTGTAATTAATTCAAATTCGACATAGTGAATTTTCTTCTCCTTTGCCCGTGATTTTTTCCCGAAAGGGTTTCCACGTAAAATCTGTGTGTTCTTTATTTTATTTCTCTTTTCTTTGCGATATATTGTCATTATCGACATTCTATTTTATTTTCATAAATTGGTATTCGAGCTTCCGAGTTGTTCATCTCGATCACGGTAATGGCGTCTTTGAAGTATAAAATTTTGCTGTTGGATCGCAACACCAGATTCGCGTTGTGGCAGATAAATATGCATACAGTTCTTGCACAGATAGACTCAGAGGAAGCCCTGTTAGGGGTAGATAAGATGTTTTCGACGTTGACGGAGGAAAAGAAGAAGCGCAAGGATCGAAAGGCGTTAACACAGTTACATCTGCATTTGTCTAACAAAATTTTACAGGATGTGATGAAGGAGAAGACTACCACTGCATTATGGAAGAGGTTGGAACAAATATGTATGTCAAAACTCTAACAAGCAAGTTGCATATGAAACAACGTCTTTATGCTCATCGTTTGGAGGAAGGTGCATCTGTACACGAACACTTAGCAGTGCTTAAAGAAATTCTCTCAATCTTGGAGGCCATTGAGGTTCAGTATGATAAGGAAGATCTAGGGTTGATTCTACTTTGTTCATTGCCCTGTCTTATTCAACCTTTAGAAACACGATTTTATATAGTCGCGAGTCTCTCACAGTTGATGAGGTTTATGATTCTTTGACCTCATATGATAAGATAAAGCATCTTGTGGTTAAACTCGACTCTCAGGGAGAAGGTCTCATTGTTTGTGGGAGACAAGATCGAATGTTGATGATGATTGTGGAAGGACACAGGAACAAAATCTTCGCGGTAAATCTAAGGTAGATCGAAGTCTTCAAACAGAGATAGAACTTGTAACTTCTGCAAGAAGAAAGGGCAGATTAAATCTGAGTGCTATAAGCTACAAAACAAGATTAAAAAGGAAGCTGTGAATCAAAAGGAAAAATAACCTAAAAATTTCGGTGAAGCTAATGCTATAGAAGACTACAGTGATGGTGAACTTCTAGTTGCTTTTGCCAACAATTTTAAAGTGAGCGATGAGTGGATCCTTGATTCGGGTTGCACCTTCCACATGACTCCCAATCGGATTGGTTTACAACTTACGAAACAGTGTCTGAAGGTGTTGTTTTGATGGGAAATAATGCTTCGTGTAAAATCACAGGTGTTGGAACAATTAAAGTTAAGATGTTTGATGGAGTTGTCAGAATACTTAGTGACGTACGACTTATTCCAGAATTGAAGAGAAATTTAATTTCGTTAAGTACTCTTAATTCAAAAGGGTACAAATACACAGTTTAAAGTGGGGTTTTGAATATTTCCAAAGGTTCTCTCGTTGTGATGAAAGGGCAGAAAAAGACTGCCAAGTTATATGTTTTGCAGGGTTCTACTATTACTGGTGCTGCAGCTGTCATTTCGTCTTCCTTGTCAGATGATGATATTACTAAAATTTGGCATATGTGCCTAGGCATATGAGTGAGAATGGTATGGCAGAATTGAGCAAAAGAGGACTTCTTGATGGGTAAGGAATTTGCAAACTGAAGTTCTATGAGCATTGTGTTTTTGGAAAGCAAAAGAGAGTTCGATTCACCAGAGGAATCCATAACACAAAGGGAACGTTGGAGTATATTCATTCCGATCTATGGAGGCCATCTAGTGTGCCTTCGAGAGGTGGAGTTAATTATATGCTAACTTTTATTGATGATTTTTCCAAAAAAGTTTGAGCGTTCTTCCTGAAGCAAAAAAGTGATGTGTTTTTCGCATTTAAGTCTTGGAAAATTATAATTGAAAAATAGACGAGAAAATAAATAAAATATCTCCGCACAAACAATGGCTTAGATTTCTGTTCTGATGAGTTTAATAGACTGTGCAAGTTAGAAGGGATCATGAGACACTTGATAGTTTGTCATACTCCACAACAAAACAACGTTGTAGAACGAATGAACAAAATGATCATGGAGAAGGTTCGATGTATGTTGTCAAATGCCAACTTACCAAATTCGTTTTGGACAGAAGCAGCCTCTACTGCATGTTTTTTATCAACCGATCTCTATTCGTTGCCATTGAAAAAAAGACTCCACAAGAGGTATGGTTTGGTAATCCTGCTAATTATTCTGATTTAAAGATATTTGGGTGTCCTGTGTATGCTCATGTTGATAACGGAAAATTGGAACCGAGATCCATTAAATGTGTTTTTCTTGGTTATAAAGCTTGTGTAAAAGGGTATAAATTATGGTGTCTTGAAAATAGAAAAGTTGTGATTAGCAAAGATGTTGTTTTTGATGAAACTGCTATGATACCTAACTTATCTCTTAAAGACTCTTCCAATAAAGAAAATCAAAAGCGGTGAAGCATCAGATTAATACAGAGTCGACTCCTCAAGCTAGTACAAAAATTGAGAATAGAGTTGCTTCTTCACCACAATACTCTATTGCTAAAAACAGAACTAGAATAGAAATTAAACCTCCAAAGAAGTATGCGGAGGCTGATCTAGTTGCTTATGCTTTAAATGTGGCTGAAGATATAGATGCAAACCAAGAGCCATCTAATTATTTTGAGGCGGTTAGCTGTGAAGACTCAGAAAAGTGGATGTTTGCTATGCAAAGGAGATGGAATCACTCCACAAAAATAGAACATGGGATCGTGTGAAACTTCCTAAAGGTAAAAAGGCTATTCGCTATAAATGAGTGTTTAAAAAGAAAGAAGAGACTCCAGGAGTTGAAGAACCCAGATATAAAGCAAGGCTAGTTGTAAACGGTTACAATCAAATTCCAGGAGTGGACTTCACAGATGTGTTCTCCCCAGTTGTGAAGCATAGTTCGATTCGAGCTTTGCTTGGTATTGTGGCCATGCATGATTTGGAGCTTGAGCAATTAGATGTAAAAACTTGTATTTTGCATGGAGAACTTGAGGAGGATATTTACATGCAACAACCAGAGGGTTTTACAGTCCCAGAAAAAGAGGACTATGTTTGCTTGCTGAAAAAGTCTTTTTACGGTTTGAAACAGTCACCAAGATAGTGGTACAAGAGGTTTGATTCCTTTATGACTTCTCATGATTTCAAAAGAAGTAGCGTTGACAGTTGTGTTTAATTTAAGAAAAACAGTGATGGTTCTTTTGTGTATCTACTTCTTTATGTTGATGACATATTGATAGAAGCAAAAGATAAATAAGAGATAAGAAAGGTCAAAGCCCAACTAAGTGAAGAATTTGAGATGAAAGATTTGGGACTAGTAAAGAAGATACTTGGTATGGAGATTCTTAGAGATAGAAAGGCAAGTAAATTGTACCTAAGTCAGAAGGGGTACATTGAGAAAGTTATTTACAGATTCAATATGCAGAGTGCTAAGCCTATTAGTACTCCTTTAGCAGCTCATTTCAGACTTACATCGGCTTTGTCTCCATAATCAGATAATGAGATTAAGTACATGTCACATGTTTTATACTCTAGTGCAGTGGGATCTCTCATGTATGCTATTGTTTGTTCACGTTCAGATTTATCATATGCGATCGGTCACGATTAGCGAGATACATGATGAATCCGATAAAGAACATTGGAAAGTAGTTCAGTGGATTTTAATATACTTATGAGGTACAACTGATGTTTGTTTACAGTTTGGAAGAACTAGAGATGGAGTCATTGGGCATGTTGATGCTGATTTTGCTAGAGACCTTGATAGAAGATCTCTCACCGGTTATGTCTTTACAATCGGAGGTTGTGCAATCAGTTGGAAAGCTACTTTGCAAACTATAGTTGCTTTGTCTACCAAAAGGTTTGAATACATGGCGATTCTTGAGGCTTGTAAAGAAGCAATTTGGTTGAAGGACTCTTTAGTGAGCTCAATGAAGACATTCAAATCAAAGACAAGATTTTGTGACGATCAGTGCTATCTTCCTTACAAAAGATCAAATGTTTCATGAGAGAACAAAACACATTGATGTTTGGTATCATTTTGTTCTTGATATTATTGCTCGTGGTGATATTGTTGTGAGAAAAATTAGTACTCATGAAAATCCTGTAGATAAGATGACTAAGTCACTTCCTATAACCAAGTTTGAGCATTGCTTAGACTTGGTTGGTGTTCATTGTCGAAATTAAATCCTTAAGGGGTTTTATGGATGAGGTGGAGAACTTGTTCGTTGAGAGTTTCCATGAGAAGCAATGGATGTGAATGGACAAGATGGAAGATCTCTATGAAGTTTCCATAAGTATCTTGTTGAAGCAAACTACATTTGAGGTGAAAGGTAATTTTACAAGAAGAACAAACATAAATAATCTATTATTCAATGTAGGTAGAGTTGTTAATGAGTCAGGTTGGGTTTGGGTCGGGCCCTAATAAAATTTTAGGCTCGATTGATAGGCCTGGGACTAACGCGGCTCGAAAAATGGGCCTAAATTTATTGTCCAATCCCAATCTAGATAAAAATGCTAAAACTCGGGCTCGACCTAACCATATTAATTTTTTAAATTTTTATTTTTTATATAAAAATTTATAATATACCAAATATACTAAAAATATTAAAATAAATTTAAAAAAGTCTTTATACTTAAATAACACCAAAAAAGTACAACTTAACAAGAAAATACCTCTAAAATAGTAGCAAAATTAACACTAAAACAAGTATTATTAGGGGTGTTCATAGTTCGGTTAAAACCGAATTAATCGACTGAACCGATCTAATTTGGTTAATTGGTTGGTGGCCGAATTTAGTTCGATCAGAGGTCAATTAATGATTTTTTAAAATTTTGGTTCAGTTAATTCGGTTCGAATCGGTAATTATCGAATTAATCGAAATAAATAACATATTATATAAAATGTATTTTATATTAAAATGTATTTTTGAAGTATTATTTTTATATTAATAAAAATAAATAATATATTTATATATAATATATTTTTAAACTATTAAAAGAATGAGCATTATTTTTTATATGTTTTATACTTATTTTAATCAAAAGACAAAAACATATAAATTTCGGTTAATTTGGTTAACCGAATTAACAAATATTTTGAATTAACCGAAATATTTTGATTAAAGACTTAATGTATTTGAAAAAAATCATTGGTTGGGTTAGCAATAAAAGACTTTTACATTTTGAGTAGAATAAAGAGAGATGCATCTATTTTTCTTTATGCCTTTTACTTTGTCGGTTTTTCTTTTATAATGATACATAATTTTTGTTCTTATTGTATGTTTTAGTATTTCAATCATGTTTAAAATATAAGTTTATAAAAAATCGATACTTTAATAATTATATATAATAATTCTTAAAATAATCATATATTCGTGTGATGTCCATTGTATTAATTAGTACGTCATAATTATATTTAATTCCAAATTTTATTATTCCTTTTCATAAATCTTTGTTCCAAACTTTTTAAGATATTGCTTCTTCTTCTTTTCACTTATTGTTCTTTTCTTCTAGTATATTTATCCTAATTTTCTTTTGCTGCCATTGGAAATGCTAATTTGGATTAAATAAATATGTTGTTTGCCCTTCAAATTTCTTAGTATTTCAAGAATTTACACCATCTTTTTCTATTATCATTTTACAATACTCTCTAGCATTATACGGTGGATTGCGTGAGAAAGAGATCTTTCATGCATACTGCAAAACTTTAATGACTCATTGTAACCCATGAAATATATACATAATGTAGAAAGATAAAAGAAAAAGTAATAGAGCTTGCAAAGCCAATGCTAAGGCAACAAAATAAACATAAGACACAACAGATGTGGATGAACCTTGATTTGCACTTACTACCGAGCTTAACAAACCAATATTTTCTATTTCTTTGAGAATTTATTTGGGATGCATTGCATTGTCGCCAACTTAATTTGCAACGATAAATCAAATACTTTAGGTCTCTTCTCTATTGACTTATGTCACAATAGTATTGGAGTAGACAATCACTGTATTCTCTCGTTAAACAAGATCTAAAAGATGTTTTTCAAACTTATGTTGAACAGTTTCTGGCAATGGAACGCACCTTTAAGTACCAATCCTTGCATACAGGGTCTAAAGGATGATTTTGTATACCACAAAAGCAACTTTGTTTTTAAATATGTTTGATGTAAAATGTGAATTTAAGAGATTGTAATAAATGCATATAGGGATAATATAATTTTTTAATCCTGAATCTTGATAACTAATGATAGTACTAGACAAGTGTAAGCATTTCCAATGAGCAACGAAATTGCAACCATGCTCTTCACGCTAAGACTTAGATCTTGGTTGGGCTCTCTATACTTGTCATCTAAGGGTTGGCAGTCAGTTTTCTTTTGGAGTGAAGTGAGAGAATACGAATGATCTCCATATTTGTATTTACCACCAAGTTTGATAAATAGATTTTCTCCAAAAGCCCATTCGGGATGCATTGCATTTTTACAAACTTCACAATGGTATAACCAAACCTTTGGATCTCTTCTTTTTCTTGTATGTCAAAAACTAGGTAATTTTTTTAAAGAAAAAATAAACCAAAAAAGAGAATGAAAATAGAGGAAAACAGAGAAATAAAATATTCCAATAAAAATCATTCATATTTTTCTGAAAGAAAGAAAAGAATAGTTTCAAAAAAGAGAGTATAGAGAAAAAAAAAAGTGAAGAGAATAAAGAGATGCATCAATTTCTCTTTAACCTTACTTTGTCAATTTTTTTTTTTTTTTTACATAAAAGATAAATTGGAGTACTGATCTTTCTTAAATCACAGTAATGAATGCGATGATCTGCAGACAGAACCAACCTGCATACCCAGAAAAACTTCATAGTTTTAAGTTCCTTTTCCCAGATTAAAAGAAAAAAGAAGCAGCAACCAAACAGTTTTTCATATGCCCATACTAGAACCAACCTGCATACCCAGAAAAACTTCATAGTTTTAAGTTCTTTTTCCCAGATTAAAAGAAAAAAGAAGAAGCAAACAAACAGTTTTTCATATGCCCATACTAGCAGGGTTAATAGAACACAGTTGGAACGAAGAAAATATACATATGAAGTGCTTTCACATTCCAACATGCTTCTTCAAAACTAGCCTTGTAAATGTCAAGTAGCTTTCTTATAATACTAAAGAATTGAAATATATATATATGCGGATTGTGTTACAAAAATTAAAGCTGCCCTTAGTTCTGAAAAACATTCGATTTACCTGAAATACAAAATAAAGAAAATGCTTTATAATTTTTTATATTTTCATTTGTTATTTTCCATTACCAAAGGCAACCCAAAATAGTTGATGAATCAGCAGCATTCAAGCAAATACAGGCACAAGTGATTGACGATAATGGTAGCCCATATCAGAGAATATACAGGAGTAGAACAAAAACTGCTCTAACATGATCAAGTATTTATACCAACTGCAAGGAGTAACAGCACATGGTTATAAAAATGAATAATTTCGTGAGCATACCGCAATAGCTAGATCCAGACGCAACATATATTTGCTTTCTTATCAATATTAATAAAACTGGCCTCCTTTGTGCACCAAACTTTCACCTGCTTCATTACCAGAAAATAAATCCATGACATGATATAGTCAACAATAATGGCAAAATCAATACCGACGGTATTTTATACTTTTACCTGTGCTTATAACTGTCGGTAAAAGTGAGTTTTGTAGTGCATGTCATCTGTATCGATCGTCTTCTAGAAGAAGAAAAGAATGTTGAAACAAGGGCAGCAACACAGCATGCAATGAGCATGAAGTTTGCATGTGATTATAAGTGAACAACAAATGGAAAGAAGGAGAAACCGAAACTTGAGTAAAAGAACTTAAAAGGAACAAAGCTTAATGGCTGAAAACTTCATACCATTTCATTGATAACATGAAAATATATACACAAAGGAATACAAGTGTTGAATGGTCAAAGACAACTACCTAACATATCACCAACTCCCTATAGACTATGACTAATGCACATTAACTTGTACATAAAATAATAGCTAAAATGCTAGACTTTACATCAAATTAACATAGTCATTATCCTATAAGCTTAGCCATCATATTACTAAGCAATAGACTTGATTACAAAATCTCCAAAAAGTGATATGCTCCCTCAGGCCATGCTTGCTCCAAGCTGAGCTGCTGCCTCTGCTGCTACTGGCTGCATGTTGCATTGCAGGCCAATTCTTGACACTCCTTCTTGGTCTGTATGCAACAAACACCAATGTTGTTTCTCAAATGCTCAAACCTTGATGTACCAAGTGGCTTTGTTAAAATATCTGCCAATTGGTTTTGAGAACTGCAGTGCACTAGACTAACTTCCTTGGATTGTTCAGCCTCTCGAACAAAATGCAGTTTAATCTTAAAATGCTTAGTTTTCCCATGGAAAACTAGATTCTTAACAATGGAAATCTACATTTGGTTGTCCACAAGAATTTCAATGAGGTTCAAGTTGCTCCTCATTGAGATCTTTCAAGAACTTTCTAAGCCAAATGGCTTGGTTCATTCTTCTTCTTCTTCGCAATGTATTCACTTCAAGCGTGGATCGAGCAACAGTTGGTTGCTTCTTGAGCACCAACAAAATACACACGAGCCAAGTGTGAAGAAGTAACCAGAGGTACTCCTCATGTCATCAACCGAGCACCTTAATCGCTATCGAGTAGCTTTGTTAGTTTGAGCTCCTTTTCACTTTTGAACTTGACTCCATGCCCCAATGTGCCTTTAACATATCTGACTATCCTTTTTGCTGCTTTGAAATAGACAACATTACAACAGTGCATAAATCTCGATAGGAGACTAACACCATAAGTGATGTCTAGTCGAGTTGCTGTCAAATATAGCAAACAGCCCACCAGGCTTCTATATTCCCTTTCATCAACCCTTGCATGATCACCATTACTGGTCAGCTTTTCTCCTTGTGCAATTGGTGTGCTGATAGTCTTACAATTTTGCATGCAAAACCTATTAAGGATTTTTGATGCAAAGGCATGCTGGCTGATAAAGATGTCCTGATCAAATTGGTTTACTTCCATTCCAAGGAAGTATGTCATGACCCCTAAATCTGTCATTTCAAAACTGGTTGCATTTGCACCTTGAACTCAGAAATCAGCTCATCTTTGCTTCCAGTTACAAGCAAGTCATCAACATAAAGAGACACAATCAACAAAGTTTCTCCTTCTGACCTTTTCACATAGAGTGTTGTTTCACTAGCACTCTTTTCAAACCCGAGCCTAGACAGGTAAGTGTCTATCCTGTCATACCAGGCCCTTGGTGCCTGTTTCAGGCCATACAAGGCCTTCCTTAGCCTGTAGACTTTGTCCTCATTTCCTTGGACCTTGAAACCATCAGGTTGCTTGATGTAGATCTCCTCCTTAAGGTAGCCATTCAAGAAGATGACTTGACATCCAAATGGTGAATCTTCTACTATTTTTGAGCAGCCAAAACGAACAACAATTTGATGGTATCCAATCTTGCCACAGGAGCAAAAGTCTCATTGAAATCAATGCCATACTGCTGACTGTAGCCTTTCACCACAATTCTAGCCTTGTGCTTATTCAATGAGCCATCAGCATTGAATTTGGCTCGAAACACCCACTTGACACCAATGACTTTCTTTTGGACAGGTCTGTCTACCAAATCCCAGGTTTGATTCTTGTGAATCACGTCAAGCTCAACTTCCATAGCTTTCTTCCATTACTTGTCTTTAACAGCTTCCTCAAAGCTTGAAGGCTCCACTATGGCCACATTACATCTCTGGTAGATGTCAACAATTGTTCTGGTGCCCCTCACAGGTAAATCATCCAAATTTGCATTGCTAGGCTCCTGTTCAACCAGTTCTAAACTGCCATCAATCAAATCTTCATCAAGCTGTATTGCATTCGAGCCATCCCAGTTCCAAGTCTTTGTTTCATCAAATTTGACATCCCTACTAACCACAATTCTCTTAGTTGAGGGATCATAGAGCCTATAGACTTTATTGTTGCTGCTATAGCCCACAAATATAGTTGGAGCTGACCTCTTCTCAAGCTTGGTCCTTCTTTCAGTAGGTATATGCACATAGCATACACATCCAAACACTCTCAAGTAAGAAACTGATGGCTTCTGTCCATGCCAAGCCTCAAATGGAGTCTTCTCCTTCACAGCATGTGTTGGAAGTCTGTTGAGCAAGTAAACTGAGGTGTTGACAGCCTCAGCCCAAAAGGTGCTTAGCAACTTGCTTTCAAACATCAAACATCTGGCCATGTCTATAACAATTCTATTTTTCCTTTCACACACTCTATTTTGTTGAGGAGTGTACACAGTGGTTAGTTGGTGATGGATCCCAGCCTGCTCACACAACTTCAAAACCTTTCAGACAAGTACTCACCCCATTATTAGTCCTCAATACCTTGATCTTGCAATCTACCTGGTTTTCTACCTGAGCCTTGAATTTGGTGAAGGCCTCGAACACATCAGACTTCTGCTTCAAGAAGTAAACCCAACAGCATATGGTTAAGTCATCAATAAACAGAACAAAATACTTACAGCCACTGAGTGAAAGGGTCTTCATTGGACCACAGATGTCAGAATGCACCAGCTCAAGCCTCTCTCAAGCTCTCAATGCCTTGTTGACTAGAAAGGGCAACTTGACTTGTTTTCCAAGTTGGCAAGCCTCACAAACAGGACTTGTTGGCTCTACCTTGGTCATGTCTTCAACTAAATTTTGTCTGTGCATCAAATCAAGTGATTTGAAGTTGGCATGGCCTAATCTTCTATGCCATAGACCAGCCTTGTCAGCTTGGCTTGTGTAAGCCTTATTTTCAAGTTGACTTACATCAAACATAAAGCATTTGTCTGCCATAGGAACTGTGACAATTTTCTGGGCATGACAATCCTGAATGATGCATGAATCATTCTTGAAGACTAGTGAATAACCCTTCTAGACCAACTGACCAACACTTAACAAATTCTGGTCTATATCAGGTACATAGAGAACATCTGAAATCAGTTTGTTACCTGAACCTGTGTTGATCACAACATCTCCTCTGCCCTTGGCTTCAATCAAGCTTCCATTGCCTATCTTGATCCTTGAAGTGAAGCTTCTGTCAAGCTGCTTAAATAGGTCCTCATCAGCTTGCCATGTGATGTGAGCAGCCACTATCAACTAGCCAACTACATTTGGCTTTGCTTGTGGCAGCAAAGCATGAGGCAGTGAAGACATGCTCCTCTTGAGCTGGAAAGTCTTCAGCAGTCTTGGCTTGAACTTGCTGTTCAGCTTGTGGCTTGTCCCTATTTCTACAAACCTTCTCATGATGACCAAACTTCTTGCAACTCTTGCACTAAATGTCTGGCCTATTCCAGCAGTTCTTCTCCAAGTGGTTAGTCTTCTTGCAATATTTGCAAAGTGGAAGCTTTCTTCTTTCTGCTTGATTCCTGGATCTTTCGCTTCTTAGCCTAAGATTTCTTTGGTCTCTGGCTTGAACTCGAACCATCTTTGGCTTTTGCTTGAAAAGCTCCCTCAGGATGCTCTTCTTGTCTAGTGGCCCTTCTTTGCTCGAGTGCATAGAGGGAGTTCACCAACTCAGGCAGGGTGATGGTTGTAAGGTCCCTTGAGTCGTCCAATGAGGAAATCTTTGACTCAAACCTCTCAGGGAGAGTGGTGATGACCTTCTCCACAACTCTACTGTCAGTGAAGTCTTCACCTAGAAGTCTTATGCTGTTCACTGTTGCCATTATTCTATCAGAGTATTGCTTGATGGTCTCTGATTCCTTCATCTTCAGGTTCTCAAACTCCCTTCTAAGGTTGATCACCTGTTGCTGCCTTGTCTTGTCCGAGCCCATGACCTCTTCCTTCAGCCTTTCCCATGCTTGTTTAGGTGAATCACAGGCCATGATTCGAGTGAAAATGACATCTGACACTCCATTCTGCAGGCAGGCCACAGCCTTGTGCTTCTTGGATCGATCCTCACTATGCTACCTAATCTGTGTAATAGTGGGATTGGCTCTCAATGGAGGTGGCTCAGCATCACTCTCGATTGCACTCCATAGGTCTTGTGCCAGGAGATGAGTCTTCATCTTCACAGACCAGATGTGATAGTTCTCACCAGTAAACACAGGTGGTGGAGGTGGTGTATAGCTCATTTTTCAGCAACAATGCAATGGATCAACAACAAAGGGGTTTCTTCCTTCTTAAGTTTTATTTTCACTGAAAAGCATCAACAAGTAAGGTCCTCAAAGAAGTTGGCTCTGATTACCAATTGTTGAAACAAGGGTAGCAACACAGCATGCAATGAGCATGAAGTTTGCATGTGATTATAAGTGAACAACAAATGGAAAGAAGGAGAAACCGAAACTTGAGTAAAAGAACTTAAAAGGAACAAAGCTTAATGGCTGAAAACTTCATACCATTTCATTGATAACATGAAAATATATATACAAAGGAATACAAGTGTTGAATGGTCAAAGACAACTACCTAACATATCACCAACTCCCTATAGACTATGACTAATGCACATTAACTTGTACATAAAATAATAGCTAAAATGCTAGACTTTACATCAAATTAACATAGTCATTATCCTATAAGCTTAGCCATCATATTACTAAGCAATAGACTTGATTACAAAATCTCCAAAAAGTGATATGCTCCCTCAGGCCATGCTTGCTCCAAGCTGAGCCTCTGCTGCTACTGGCTGCATATTGCATTGCAGGCCAATTCTTGACAAAGAAGATAAAAGAAGAAGGAGAAGAAGGCGAAGAAGACTATTTGGGTGTCAAGTGAAGCTTGGATGTGGAGAAAAGAGTAGAGAAGAAGGCAAAAAGGTTATTTAATCTTAGAAATTGATTTTTTGCTGGACGGGAATTACGAGTTGTGGTTTGAGTATACTATTTAAAGATTCGTGCGAATTACATTGTTTTACGCTTGTTTTAACTTTAAATAAGCATAAAAATGTAATTCCCATAATCTTTAAACAAGTATAGTTAAACCACAATTCGCAATTCTTGTTCTGCAAAAAATCAATTTCTAAAATTTAATAACCTTTTCGCCTTCTTGTTTACTCTTTTCTCCACATCCAAGCTTTACTCGACATCGGAATAGCCTTTTTCCCCTCCTTCAAGCCTTCTTCTTTACTCTTTTCTTCTCAATGGTGGTCATAAGCTTGTCTTCAATTTTTATCATAGACCTGATTTTACAATTAGGGTTTTAGAATTTAAATAACTTACTTAAATGGTTATTTATATAAATGAATGAAAATAATTATTCTATCTACAATGATTCCACGAAGTGTTCTTTTAATTATTTAATTATTATTTTATTATACCTTCAAAATCCAACAACAATTATACTAGCAATCTCACATTTAAAGTATTATTTTGATGATTGTTTCAGACAACCATGAAAAAATTACAAAACCAGCAGCACTTGTTTCATTTAAGTGTATATATATATTTAACCTGAAAATTTTTATCAAGATTTGGTTTACCTCAACTCATCATCAATTCGCTCTAGTCGTCAGCCCAAACCATAAACCTTCCATCCAAATACAGCAACGAATCTCTGCACGCATGCACCCACCATTTTCTTTCAATAAAATAAAAATATATTTTCTAATTAATTTTTTGATTCAATATTTTAAACTTAAGTATGAAAAAAAAACTTCCTTCGGACCTATAAAACTGATGCCAAGGTGTATTCACAACTCGATGATCACCCAAAATCTAAAAAGCACAAAGTGCACCACATAACATACCATGTGTATGTATACGTGTAATGTATGTTTATGTGCATATATATATGTCCTTTAAACAGAAAAAAAATTAGGCTAAAACAAAAAGTTAAATGATTTTGATAATTTGGAGGGAAACAAGAATTTATGTTTGGCTTGTTTCTTTAATAGAAAATTTTCTCAAACAAATTATGCTTGTTTCTTTAATATAAAATCAACTGTTGAGAATACATTTAACTCGTCCAAGTAAAAAAGCAAATGACATGATCATGAAACTGTGGTAAATATGATGAAGAACGCCAAAAATCCTAGAGATATCTAATTTGATTACAAATAATACATGTTGAAAGGTATCCTACTATACAAAATTTAAGAATGAATAATCTTTGTTTCTTGAATGAATTCTCTAATTCTTTCAGTGTACAATTGACTTCTTTTATAATGACTGAGTTGTTTGTTTTGCTAACAGTTGTTTGTTTAGCAATCTGTTATTCTAACTAATTGTGCTAACCACTTGAGCCATACAACAGCTTAGTATACTAACTCTATCATGCATCCATCTTCTCAATCGGTAAGACATGAAGTACTTGTCCAAACCAAGAAAACAAAGTAATTGATAGTGGCTTAGTGAAGATATCAGCCACTTGATCACAAGCAGGAACCTCACCAACTTGCAAGGACCCATCCGCAACTTTTTCCCGGACAAAGAAAAGATTGAGCTCAACATGTTTAAACTTAGAATGTAGAACACGATTAGCTGCAACTGCCACCGCACTAGAGCTATCGCACCAAATATTTGGAACATCATCAGACGTAACTTGTAATTCACGAAGTAGAGATAGTAACCAAGTAACCTCACTTGTAGCTACAGCAAGACTCCTATATTCTGCCTCGGCTGTGGATCGTGACACCACTTGCTATTTCTTGGAGCTCCACGTGACTGGGTTTTGACCAAAATATACACAATATCCGATAGTTGAACGTCGATCATCAAAAACCAATCCCCAATTGGCATCGGCATACCCAACTAGAGATAACCAATCAGATGGACAAAAAACACACTACACCAAAACAGACTTTTAGCGTTTTTTTTTCCTTTAGCGGTGTTTATAAGTGCCACTAAAAGTATTTGCGGCGCTTTTAGAAGCGCCGCTAAATCAAACGCCGCAAAATTTAGTAGCTTTTATGAGAAAAAATGCCACTAAAGATCATGACTTTTAGCGGCGCTTTTTTAAAAACGCTGCTAAAGGTCATGACTTTTAGCGGTGCTTTTCTCACAAACGCCGCTAAAGGTCATGACTTTTAGCGGCGCTTTTTTCAAAAACGCCGCTAAAGATAGTGACTTTTAGTGGTGCTTTTTTCAAAAACGCCGCTAATTTGTACATATTTGAAATGTAAAATTTGTTCAATATCATACCCCTCATGTACTAAAACCAACCAATAAGAGCAAATATAGTATATAGTTCCAACCCAAAACAGTAAATGTAGCATAAAAATCACACCAAATGCATTAATTCTAAATGATATTTGAAAATGAATAAAAGATAAATGATATAAATTAATAAATGAATTATAACTGAAAATATTCTTACAATAATGTTAAATGTAACAATGTTAAAAATCATCTTATGACAAGAAAACAAATGTCAAATATGGCGGCCTCTGCGACTGCTGGAACATCTTCATCATAGTCTGAAGTCAGAGGTGGAGTTCTTCATACTTTCTCTACCTTTCTGCCTCCTCGCTGCTTCCTCTGCCTCCTCGCTGCTTACGCTCTAAGTTGAGCAATATGCTCTACCTCCTTCGCTGCTGCCTCCGCTCTAAGTTGTGAAATTTGCTCAACCGTGCTGGCTTGCATCTGAGCTATCTGGTCTTTTAGTCTCTGAACTTCAGCACGAGATTGGCCCCTGGAAGGCATGGATTGCTGGGAGCCAGATCCAAAATATTGGGTCGGGGTAACACTAGATCCTTGACATCGAACCCGACCATACCTTTTAAGACCCAAAACATCAGTGATAATTCTGTTATAAATATACTCAAGATTAACAGAACTATCAATCGAAGCGATCGTACCTTTCAAGACCCAAAACATCGATAATAATTACATTATTAATATCCTCGAGATTAACGAACTATCGATCAAGCGATAGCCTCATACTCCTCCTTCTTCCCTTTAGTTTATCCTAATAAATCAATGAAAGAGTTAGAAACGAAATATATAATAAGAAGGAATGCAACATAACTTTAAATTATAAATTTAAAACTACAAGCATTTAATTAAACTATTATAATTAAACATTATAAATATTTATAATTAATGATATTTTATTAAGTAAATATACCAAAATTTTTGCAGCTTCGGATGTCATCGAAGATCCATCCTTCTTTCTATGCGTAATATCAAAAAGTTGAAGGCGTCCAACTTTTTGACCAGACGAAGCTTCCTACATTATAGCAGAAAAAATATAATTTAATAGTATAAAGTCATTAATATTTGAAAGAATTAATAAATTATAATACCTCAACCTCAGCTACACAAGCAAAACTTCTGGAACCTACCGTGTGCGTGAATTTTTGTTTCTGTCTGCTGTTTGTTCCAACTCGCTCACGGTCCTACATAATGGAATTTAAATTATGTATATAGTAAATACTATAAACCGAAAAATTTATAAGACTTTAGAAGTACGTAATACCTCTCCTTTCTTTGAATTCCAGAATCTAACTTGATCTTCCCATTGATACCTCAACATTCCCGGCAGAACATTTCTTAATTTTTCGTCGAGGTTATTTCTTTCTTAAAATATTATTTTTTTAGCATGCTTTTATTGTCTCTCTATTTTTTACCCAATGTCTTCTTAACATAGTCATCAAAGACCTCTAAAGCAAATCTCTCCTGAACAAAAAAAGTTTAAAAAGTTAATATAAATAAAAGTTAAATCAAAGTATTATAAATTACATTCATGTTTTGTTACCTTAATATTATCGAGAGCCTGATTTTTGTTGGCATCAGGCATGTGATGCCATGATTCGTAGTTAATGGGCAACATATTGGCATTTCGTGCTATAATGCTCAAATAGCCTGCTAATAGTCGAGCTTCAGATCCAATAGGCTGGCCATGATTGTTTCTCCTTACTTTAACACGCTCGACAGGCTCTAAGTCGTATAAATCTTTAAGCAATGTACGTTCCCGACCTCTGCGCGTCCCACCACCTTCAGCTGAAAAATGATATATTATTATATTAAAATTGAAAAATGAATCAATAATAAAATTTAACATGCATGTAAAATAAACTTAACATTACTTTGAAATTCTACAGGCTCGTCATCTATGTCCGGCTGACTAGAATATCCAACAATAGTTTGTTGTTCACTATTTGCTTCTTCTGAATTTGGAGTATTATGGACAATACTTAAATCTCGTAATCATCTTCTAGGCATTTTTCCTGCAATACACATAAAATAGTTCAAAATTTTAGTAACAAATAACAACAAGAATAGTTCATTTAAAATAGTTAAATTATATAACATGACCAACATTAAAATTATAATATTACATATAAATAATAAATCATAAAATCTTACTACATCATATTTCGTAAATATCTTCGTCCACATCCTGACGAACCCATTGAAATTGTTGACTAGTACTAGGGATATTTTCATTTAAGTTTTGTTCTGGAAAAGGCAAAGTTTCTGATCTTTCAACTATGTCATCTCTACTTCCATTGCCCATGTCAAACAAGTCTCCAGGGGTGTTCCGGAGTACAACGTAGCAATCCTCATCAGTTAGATCTTTTGAGTAAAAAACTTGTTTCACTTGAGAGGAAAATACATACTGCTCATCTATCAATTGTTCTCCAATGTGAATCAATCGAGAAAAATTCACCATTGTAAAACCATATTGATCGTTTTTAATTCCACGAGCCGTATTCACATCAGCCCAGTCTCCTCGAAATAAGACAACTTTATCTGCCATAATAATCCAACTCAATTATGTCAGTAAGAAGTTCATAATACTCCACATTCCCCTCGACAAGATTATTGTCCCTAGCACTAGCATAACTTGTAATTGAAGAATTAACAATTATTCCATAATTTTGGGTTCTCCTCAATCTCTCGCGATACTTTGTATGAAATCTGAATCCGTTGATAAGGAAGGCACTATATCTTTTCACTATTCTATTTGGACCTTGTGATAGCCATTTAACTTCGTCATTTACTTCATTCCGACTCCAAACCTATTGAATCGAAAGTAAATTGAGTAATTATAAATATTATGAGAAAACATTATAACTTGACAATGAAGACTTCAATTGCATACCGTTTGGCTTAACCATTCATGAAATGATTCTGTGAACAACTTATTAATTTCTCGTTGTTGTAATCTTTAGGACCGTGAACAAGCTCTCAATATTTGTTTGTACTCACTACGTACGTTAAGAAAAAGGTTTATTTTGTTAGAAGACAGACAAATTATAATTGATGAATATTTATCAAACTCTAGAACTTACTTGCGTAATGGTTCCATTAACTCATGATGAAAAAGAACATATTGATGTGCTTGGACCCACGATCTATCATCTAATTCTGTAATTTCGACTTTGCTGATTGGTTCTCTGAAACTTTGAAATAAATAAGTTTCGGACAAGTTATGATATGTGAGCCCAACATTTCTACTTGGTCTGTTCATTCTTGTTTCAACATCTTCCAAATACCTTGAACAAAAAGTCATACATTCTTCTGCCAAGTAGCCTTCGGCAATTGATCCTTCCGGATAACATTTATTGCGGCAGTAAGACTTCAATTTAGATAGGAACCTAAACACGGTATAGAACATTATCAAGAGTTGCAACTAAAAGAATTTAGGTGAATGAATGAATAATTTACAAATATATTAAGACCTTTCAATGGGATACATCCATTGATAGAAAATGGGTCCACCAAGTATTGCTTCACGAGGGAGATGAATTAACAAGTGCACCATAATTGTGAAGAAGGAAGGCGGGAAGATCTTCCCCCGATTGCATAAAGTTAGTGCGGCTCGATCTTGTAGTGTCTCAAGTTCTTGAACATCCAAAACTTTGCCACAAATGCCTTCCATTATATTGGACAGTTCAATTATAGAAGACGTCACTTTTTTCGACATACAACACCGCAATGCAACTGGTAGTAAATCTTGCATCAAGATGTGATGGTCATGCGATTTTAAGCCATATAGTCTTCGATCTTTAAGACTCACACATCGAGATATATTTGATGCATACGCATCCGGGACCTTTATATCCTTCAACACCATACAAAACACTTCTTTCTCCGTCTTCGACATTGAATAAATAGCAGGCGGCAACCGATATTTCATATTTGGAAGTGCTTGGGGATGAAGCTAACGCTGAATTCCCATGTGGACTAAATCAAGTTGACTCTGAATATTGTCTTTTGATTTTCCATCGACATTCAAAATAGTCCCAATGATGTTCTCGCAAACATTTTTCTCAATGTGCATGACATCAAGATTATGGCGTAAAATCTAATGCTCCCAATAAGGCAACTCAAAAAAATACTTCTTTTTTTCCACAAGTCTGCCTCATTAGGATCATCCTCTCCGTCAGATTCATCATCAGATTCATCCCTTAATCTTCTATTTCTTTGAGTGTTGGCCGGTTGATTCATCTTCCCATAAATGAAATTCATATCTTTCAACATGAATAATATTTGGATCCACCGGTCTGCGAAGGAGCTTCTCCAAACTCTTGATCGTCAAGCCGAGTACTCAAATCTAAATCTATGATTTTTGGTAACCACCTACGATGCCCCATGTAAAAGAACTTCTTCCCATTATATAATCATTGCAAACATGTCTGCGCAGCACAACAAGGACAAGCATAACGTCCCTTGCTACTCCAACCAGATAAATTGGCGTACGTTGGGAAGTCATTAATAGTCTACATCAAAGTCGCACGTAAATTGAAGTTCTCCTTTCTCACCACATCGTATGTCTCAACACCAGCCCATAATTATTTTAACTCTTCAATAAGTGGCTGCAAATATATGTCAATATCATTCTCGGGCCCTTTCTCTCCAGGGATAATCATAGACAAGATAAAGGATGATTGTTTCATGCAAACCCCTGGAGGTAAATTATAAGGAACAAGCACCACCGGCCAAGTACTGTACGCAGTGCTCATAATTTTGTAAGGGTTAAATCCATTAGCTGTTAGCCTCAGCCTCACACTCCGAGGATCGCTTGCAAAGCTTGGAAATTTCGAGTCAAATGATTTCCAAGCTAAAGAATCTGCAGGATGCCTTAACATTCCATCATCGGTTCGTCCATCACGGTCCCATGTCATTGACTCAGCTGTCTTCGACGACATGAAAAGCCGTTGAAGCCTTGGTATTAGCAGAAAATATCGCAAAATCTTAACTGGCTGCTTCCTTGACTGTGTATCGTGTTCATCCTCGTTACCATCCTCTGTATTTCTATTAATCCAATGGGATTGACCGCAGACATGATAGCACTGTTGGTTTATCTGGTGGCCCCAATACAACAAGTAGTCATTTCGAAAACTATGAATTTTGTTGTAGCCAAGGTCCAAATCCTTTATCAGTTTCTTCATGCCTTTGGAAGATTGAGGGATTTTCACAAACGGGAACATTTCTTGCAAAAACTCTAACAGCATTGTTCACGAGTTTCTGGTCCATCCTCCCAAACATTTCAAGTGAAAAAGACGAATACAGAAAGACAGTTTGGAAAATTTTGACCCTTCATACAATTCTTCATTAATTTCACCAAGTAAAGTGTAGAACCTCGCCGCTTCTTCATTTGGCTGTTCATCAGGTACACTTCTTCCCCTTCAACGAAAGTATTTCCACCAAAATTATAATCATCGGTTGCACCCAAGTCAGATGGAAATGTCCCAAACCATCACTGTGTATATTAAAAGCATCCCGCAACATGCCTTCATGTTATCATCTCTAACATCTAATTGTAAGCACTATGAGGATAACATAGATTCATCGATGAAGATGCTCCACTAGATGTACACTCTCCATGAAAAATCTATTTTTTGTACCCCCAGACAAAGCCATCAACAACTAGATGTTCGTAGACAACTTCACAATAATGCCTATTGATATTGCAACACTTCTTACACGGGCAAAGAATCATATTCTCTTGGCTTGCATTTTGGAATACAAAATTCAGAAAAGTTTCTACTCCATTTCGATAGCCGTTGCTTACCCTTGACAGTTTTATCCAAGTCCTATCCATTTCTTAGTTGTTGAAGTCTAAAGTTGACAATAAATTACACGGCTAAATTGTTAATTTATAATTTATATAAGTAATGATAATTTCATATATATAACTGAGTACTATGTAAGTTATGTAAATTATGTAAGTTATGAAGTTTGACCTTAAAATTATGTAAGTTATGAAATTTGATCTTAAAATTATGTAAGTTATGTATTCTTTAAGATTCATCATACGTGGCATTGTTAGACCTAGGGAGGATCCATTATATCTTATAGTGAGATATAAGGCAACCCGTTAGGTTTCCAGCCTATATACTTTGAATCTTTTTTTTGGACAAAGAAGATAATAAGCAGCATATATACCAACAAGCATGATAATAAATGACAATTTGGACATCAATTTGAACATAAATTTTTAAGATTCATCATATGTGGCATTGTTACACAGGGAGGATCCATTATATCTTACGATCGGATATAAGGCAACCCATTAGGTTTCAACCTATATACTTTGAATCTTTTTTTTTGGACAGCGATAATAAATGACATATATACCAACAAGCGGGATAATAAACACAATTTGGACATCAATTTGAACATAAATTTTTAAGATTCATCATACGTAAATCATTACACGGAGAGGATCCGTTATATCTTACAAGGAGATATAAGGCAACCCATTAGGTTTCCACCTATATACTTTGAATCTTTTTTTTGGACAAAGCAGATAAGAAACAACATATATACCAACCAAGCGGGATAATAAGCAGAAATTTGGACATTAATTTGGACAAATTCATCATGATATAATCATTCTTGATCTAAATTTTGAACTAAAGCGTACCTTAATAATTTCAAGAAGATGGTCTACTCCACTCTCACCAAGAAGTCGCATTGCGATCGATGTAAATACAAAAGATTAATAATCTTGGCGAACAAGTGGATATCTAATGTTTTTCTATCAAATGAATATAAATCAGCAAAATGAGTATAAATAAGAATAATAATGATTTTATACATGTTAAGTTATTACCACCAAATCAAATCCAACAGCATCTGAGCAAGAGGTAAGCGGCGATGGCGAAATACAAACAACATATGAATTAACAAATGGTATTGATTATTTACAAAATGCTATTTCCTAAAACTAATACTCACATTCTTTGACTAAAAGAAAAATAGTCAATTCATGAGTCGGTCTAAGTCCTCTTCAATTCTACTCACTTTCAAAGTCATGATACCTTTCTCAATACAAATCAGAACCAATACATACGAAATTTATTAAAACAAAAAGTCTATTCACATACATTATTAAACATTAATATGAAATTTTATACAAATATATGTATATGTATTACACATATATTCAAATTAGTATTCTTATTTTATATCACTTTTTTTAAATACCTATTACATTTATTATACATACACATATGTATATTCAAAACCTCAATCAATTAAAATCAATTACAATCTCATCTATTACTTACTCAAACCTTAATAGAGATGCAAGAGATCAAACAAAATTTCAGCATTTGAACATCATCTATTTACCATTCATACATCATAATTTACGAGATATAGCAAAGTTATCCAAATACCACTTTAGACATGATAATTTGCGAGATTTAAATGCCTAAAGTTTCAAAGATCGAGATAACATGGTTTAGAACATTGAACATTTATTCAATAGCATATGCAAACTTTTGTTCTTTCAAACATTAGAAAGAATGTCAATTAAAACAATCAAATAAATAAGGGGAAAAAGAGGATATGTACCAGTAAGAAAAACAAAAGAAGATCCAAGAAAGAGAGAAACAAAGAAAATGCAAAGCAAGTAAATGTCAACCCTAGACTTTCAAAGTCAAAATTTTATCATCAAATCAAGTAAATTTTCAAATGAATAAATTAATTTTAAAATTAAAAAGAAAAATGATAGTTTTGGTTGAGTTTATGCTTAGGCAGTTTGTCACTGTATTTTTATCTTCCATAATACTAAGAAAACATAAATTTAACAAGGCAAACTCTAAATAGAAAAGAAAGGGAAATTTATGGGCTAAGGGAACACCACCACAAAACATATAAGCAATTTATTAAAATAAAACTTAACTTATATAGCTCAAACTGAGTCATCCATTTAAATGAAACAATATAATTGTTATTTGCAAGGGCAAAGAGAAACACATTAAGTTCTTTGGATTACGACATCGCATCTAATACTGATACCAAAAGCTTGATATCATCTTTTCAATGAACATTATTGGAACTAATCACGCTCACCTCGACTTTGGCTTACCATCAAGATTGTTTAAAGAAACCCATGAATAGGGTATTCGAAGCAGAGATGAACAAAGTAATATATGATGAACATAAGAGTTTAGAAGCTAAAATCATTCACCATCCATTTGTTCTTACCTGCTCCTATGGGATACAAAGTGATGTCTCAACTTACTGCAATGTGCTTCTTTTAAAATAGCATAATTGAGCTTTCAAAACTTTATTGGGAGACAGCATGTCCAACTAGGGGTGAGCAAAACTCGATTCGACTCGAAAAAATTGAAAAAAAATTTGAATTTCGAGTTAAACGAATCGAGTTACTCGAATTAATCGAGTTATTCGAGTCAACTCGATATTTTTTTCGAATTTCGAGTTCGAATTGAGTTGAGTTTTTGAATTCGAATAACTCGAATAATTCGAATATCAAACTATAATATTTTACATTTTTACTCCAAACTCTCAAACCTTTTTACTTTTCCCTCAAAACTTTTACTCCTTCCCACTTCCCCCCAAAACTTTTACTCCCCTCCAATCCCAACCCTCCAATCTACCCAAAATTCATTTCCAACCAAAATTTTACTCTCCCATTTACTTTTTCTCAAAATTTTACTCCCAAAAACCCTTAAAACTTTTTATTTTCCCCCAAAATTTTTACTCCCTCCCACTTTTCCCTTAAAACTTTTACTCCATTCCCATCTCACCTCCCATCTACCCTAAACCCATCCCCCCTCCAATTTTTTTTAATATTTTCCCTTTAAAATTTTACTCCCCCTATTTATTTCCCCTCAAACTTTTATTCTCCAAAACTTTTTATTTTCCTCCAAAACTTTTTATTTTCCTCCTAAACTTTTACTTCTCACCCTTTACTCTCAAATAAAAAATCAAAATTATCCAAAAAAAAATCACTAAACATAAATAGTAATAATTTTATTTATATCTACTATTTATATTATTAAATTAAATTTCACATTTTATATTATTTATATATTGAATTGTTTAGTCATATTTAATATTTATATTAAAATTGAATTATTAATTATGCCATAAAATATTCGTGTTAAAATTTTATATTGGTACCAATTTCACATTTTATCTTTAAAATAACTTTTATTAAAAAATCACATTTTACATTTAATATATTTTTAATTCCAAAATACATAGTGACAAGAATATGAAGATAATTGAAAGAACTAAACAAGAAAAGAAGCTAACCCAGTATATAAAAGATTAATAAATAAATTATTTAGTGTGAAAGTTAATAACAAATTTTGGTTAAGGTGGACAAATTTTATTATGATATGTGACAATGGTTACAAGGACCCAAAATTATTTTTTAAATTTAACTCGAACAAATAAATTGATTCAATTGATTCAATTCCATCTCACTCGACTCAATTTGAGAAAATTTCAAATCAAATTAGGATGATAAATTATGATTCAATCAACTCGATTAACTCGAAATTTTTCATTCGATTCGATCGAGCGCTTCGACCTTATGTCCAACCATCGATCCCGAAAGTATAGTAGAAAATTATATACTAAATTCATCAAATCAAAATCATTTTGAATCAACAATGAATTCAGGCGTGATGAACACTAATAATGAGACATGGATGAATGATACTGCAGATGTCTAGACATCCTTATTCACGTAAATGCAACAATCAAATCCTTTTAGATAATTCTTGGATGTAATTTGATAACTTAAAGACTACTAAAAGTTCATAATTTGATAACTTAAAGACGCTAAAAGTTCAAACTTTCTTACTTTTTTTTCTTTTAATTTGGTTTGCTCAAACTCAACTGTCAAATAAGAATCATCTATTTGTTAAAAACCTCGGAGAAAAAAAACCCAACGCAACCCACCAATTATTTGCGGTTTGTAGTCAAGTACTTGAAAAATAGCATATATCCAGTTCAAATGGAAGAGTTATGAAAAAACATATTACCTTGTCTTCGATGGGAGCTCTGCGATTGAAGCTCGTGATTAGAATTCACAAGACCTAAAGAATTAGAGGAAGAAAGAAGATATCTGTTAGAAGAATCAAGGACTAAAGTTTCATCCTGCTTGAATGTCAGTAATGGAAGAACAAATTAGGGACTCGGTAGATGAGACACAATAACAAGCAACAGGACAGAAAATAGAAACCGAATAAAACTTGAAATATTATCACTCAAGTAGAAATCAATTTCAAGTTTAGGGTTTCAAAACTTACATTATTTAGTTTCCTAGTCTATTGAAAAATTGAAGCGTGGGTCTAGGGATAACCAAATTACAAATTGCTATTAACAAAACAAATGCAAACAAGCAGAAATTTGCAGCCAATGTAATTTTCAAATAAAAGAGCGATAATGTAATTTTCAAATGCAAACAAATGCAAACCTTGTAATTTTCAAATAAAAGAGCTTACCAACAAAGTCGAAGAACAATTTAGGGATTCACATGAATTGATAAAGAGGATGAAGAAATTAGGGATTTAGGGAGATAGCAGAAATCGAGGAGATAGCAAAAATTAGGGATTTGCAAAAGTCTGAGAAAAATTTGGGATAACAGGAAGTAGTCTTTGAAATTAGGGATTTGCTAAAATCGAGAGATAACAGAAATGGATGTAAACAGAATGGCGTCGTTTCAGCATAAAATTTATCCCTATTGCGGCACTTTTAAATAAACGCCACTAAATAAATAATAAAAAACGCAGCCGTTTTTCTCAAATTTGTGGCGTTTTGGGATAAAACGCCACTAATAACATCAGTAAGACGAACATATTTCTGGCGTTTTGTTAAAGGCGCCACTAATTAGAAAGTAAAACTATGGTGTTTCCTTCACTGCTCTTTGTGGCGTTTTTAATTAGTGCCACTAATAAAAGATGAAAACGGTGACGTTTAATTGACATAACCTTATGGCGTTTTTAAAAAACGCCGATAATTCATATATTTTGTGGCGTTTTCAAGAAAAGGCGGTAAATCATACCTTTTGTGGCGTTTTTTATAAAACGTCACTAATAATAAAGTATAGATTTACTCTCTATATTTTTATAATATTATTAAATAATCAAAATACCTAATATAATGAACACTAATTAATCAAAACCCTAAACTTTATACCATTAAACTATATCCTCATAATCCTAAACCTATATCCCCAAACCTTAAACTATATCCCTAAACCCTAAATTAACCACAAAACAATAACCCCAAGCCTTAATCACAAAAAGTTTGAATTATTCATAACCCTAAATTATATCCAGTAATATTTAAATCATAAAACAATGACACTAATTATCCTAAAACCCTTTAAACCTTAAACCATTAAACTATATCTCCTACTAAAGTACCCTAAACTATATATTAATTTAGGGGTACATATTTAGGGTTTAGAGTTTCGAGAGCAGTGTGTATGATGTAGGTTTGGGGTTTAAAATTTAATAATTTAAGGTTTAAAAGGTTTTAGGGTTTAAAGTTTGTGGATTAAAGGTTAGGGGTTTAGTGGTTTAAGGTTTTATACCCTTAAATATATGTACATTTTTTATCTCTAATCCATAAACACTAAACCCTTAAACCCTTAAATACAAAATCATAAATCTTAAAACTTTAAACCCGAAACCCAAAACACTAAACCATTAAACCATTAAATATAAATTCTAAATCTCTAAACCCTAAACCCTTAACTCCTTAATAGTAAACCTCAAACCTACATCACACTACACTTGAAACACTAAACCCTAAACTACTAACCCTAAATTATAAACCTTAAACAATAAACCCCAAAATAAAATAATTTTTATATTGAATTATTATACGAGGACCAAAACGGCGCCGTTCTAGTTTTGAAACAATTTAATTTTTTGGCATTTTTAATAAAAACGCTATTATTAGGCCTTTTACGATTTTTATATTGAATTATTAAACGAACAAAAGCAGTAGCGTTTGCATTTTAAGATAATTAGATTTTTAGCGGCGTTTTTACTACATACGCTGCTATTTCCTACCTTTAGTGGCGGTTTCTGTAAAAACGCCGCTATATCTCTAACCTTTTGTGGCGTTTTTAATAAAAACGTCGCTATTATTGGGCTTTTTTACAATTTTTACATTGAATTATTAAACGGGGACTAAAACGGTGCCGTTTGAGTTTTGAGATAATTAGATTTTTAAGGCATTTTCATAAAAAAGGCCGCTATTTCTTACCTTTAGAGGCGTTTTCTATAAAAACGCCGCTATGTCTCGATCTATTGTGGCGTTTTATAGGAAACGCCCTATTGCTCAGTTTTTCGCAGCATTTTGTTACCAAACGTCGCTATTTCTTTGTTTTTAGCGACGTTTTGACCAGAAACGCCACTATTGCCAAGTTTTTTATGGCGTTTTATTTCAAATGCCTCTAATGTATAATATTTGTGGCATTTTTGTTCAAATGCCACTAAAAACACTTCGCTAAAGCCCTATTTTCCTGTAGTGACAACACCAAATTGAAGCGTACCACATAAATATCTCAGGATACGCTTGAGTGCCACTATGTGTACTGTGGTCGGATTGTACATGAACTGATAGACACGGTTGACAGCATAACCAATATCCGATCTGGTGCACCCGCGAGACTTCTGTATTCAGTAGGATCTGCTAAATAATCACCGTCATCCTTCGTCAAGTTAGAACTGACCATCGGGGTATGAACACTCTTGACTGTTAACATAGAACAACGAGTAAGAATATCGCGAATATACTTCTTCTGACAAAGATGTAGACAACCGGAGGAACGAGTCACCTCTATCCCGAGAAAATAGTTAAGATCACCCATATCCTTGAGCGAGAACTCACTATTCAAAAGCTGAACAAACCAGTCAATAGCGACGGATGAATTTCCAGTTATGATAATGTCATCGACATAAACTAGAACATATAGAGTGGAACCAGAAACCACCTGAACAAACCGAGACGCGTCCTCTTTGGAGACAATAAAGCCAACTAAGACGAGAAACTGCTTTAACTTCTCAAACCAGGCATGAGGAGCCTGACGAAGACCATACAAGGTTTTCTTCAGGCGACAGACAAAAGGCTTGCCATCAGGGTCATACTTTTCATATTCCGGAGGTTGAAGCATAAAAACCTTAGTATCAAGATCCCCATTTAAAAATGCATTGTTAGCATCAACTTGCCGCAGGTGCCACCCTTTTGAAACGGCAATGGATAAGATGACCCGAATAATAGCAAGCTTAATGAATGGACTGAAAGTCTCCTTAAAATCGCACCCAGGAACTTGAGAGCAACCTTTCGCAACTAGCCGAGCCTTTCGTCGAGCAAGAGACCCATCAGGATTTTTCTTGACCTTGAAAATCCACTTACATCCAATTACCTTACAATTGGAAGGTCGAGACACTAGATCCTATGTCGAGTTTCGAACTAAGGCATCGTATTCAGCTTGTGCTGCCTCACACCACTCGAAATATAAAAAAGCTTCGTCAATAGATGTAGGTTCAACAGCTTCAACTGTCAAGGCCTTGGGCTTAAAAATTCCAGCTTTCGACCGAGTCACCATTAGATGATTATTGACAGGCACAGGACTTGGTGGAAATTAGCAGAAGATATATGACCATCAGTAGAACTAGGTCTATCATCACTAGGAACTGTCGAATCTTGAGGGTTACGACCAGAACCTACCCTTGATGGAGCAGAAGCTACAGAAGTAGAATTATCTGAATAGTTTACTGGTTGACGAGACATCGAAGACAGTGGAACAAATGAAGAATCTAACAATGAAGACGGCATAGGTCTAAGTAACGTAACAAATGTGGTGACTGCCTGATCAGAACTAGATAATTTTTCTCCAGGAGCAGAGTCAGGTGACAGAAACTGATTCTCATCAAACATAACGTGTCGAGAAATAATGATTTTGTCGATCGGTAAAAGACATTGGTACCCTTTGTGTTGAGTACTATAACCCAAGAACGTTGAGGTTGAGAACGAAAATCTAACTTATGTGATAGAAACAGTCGTAAGCAAGGATAACAGCAACAACCAAATACACGCAAGTGATCATAAGTAGGCTTATGTCCATAAAGAGCTTGGAATGGAGTTTGACCATTTAAGATCGGGGTGGGAAGACAATTGATGAGGTGAACTGCACAAGAAAATACATAGCCCCAGTATTCAAGAGACATATTCGCTTGAGCTAACAGAGTGATCCCCATGTCAACGATGTGGCGATGCTTGCACTCAGCTACCCCGTTCTGTTCAGACATATATGGACACATTAAACAATGAACAATCCCTTCTGACGCGAGCATAGACGTAAAGGCTCGATATTCATCACCCCAGTCACTTTGAAATTGTTTAATAGTTTTTCCAAACTGAGTTTGTACGAGTTGTTGAAACTAAAAAAAAACACTGCACAGCTTGAGACTTTTGTCAAATCAGATACATCCACGTAAACTGTGTACAGACATTAACAAACGACACATAATACACATTATTTCCACATGGAACATAAGCAGGTCCCTAGAGTTCAGATACTACCAAATCAAAAGAGTCATTATATTTAGTAATAGAAATAGGAAACGATAATTTATGTGATTTTTCTTTTTGGCAAGCAGTACACACAACATCACTACAGTATTTAGTTGATGTAATACTACAATTTTCTAGAACAGCTTTAACAACACTAGTAGCTGGGTGACCCAACCTATTATGCCATAAAAAAATCCTTACAGGCCTTGGACTTATTTTGAACCGCAGAGAAACGGCGGTGGAGCTTGATGGGTGAGTGGACGAGCAGTCATGAAAAATGATCTGAGACCATCACGAATGTGGCCCCTCAACAAAGTTTTCCGAGTCACGATATCCTTGATAACACAGAAGTCTGAATGAAATTCAAAAAACACAGCATTATCATTAGCAAATTGAGACACCGATAAAAGATTCTTCTTGATGCTCGGGACACACAAAACATTAGACAACCGTAGTAATTTAGACTGAGTGGGCAGAAAACCATCACCAACTGACTCAATAGACGCAGGAGTTCCATTACCCATTAAGAGATTAGAATTACCTGAATACGGAGTAGTGTGATGTAGAGCTGACGTATCCCGACACACTTGGTTGCTTGCACCCGAGTCTGGGTACCAAGACGTTGTGCCCATTGGCATAGGAATATAAGAATCAGAATCATCTCCATGAACCCCTAGTTGAGCAATGTTGATATTAGACCTAGCAAAATCAGAATAATCTGAGGAATGAAGATCACCCGCTCGTGAAAGACCGATACAAGGATCCAATCCAGAGTAAACTCGAGCACGTGGTTTAGTACACCACTGACCCGCGACACCATTCGAACCACCATTATGAGGCCCAACAGTAGGAGATTCAAGTTGAACGTTGTTACTACTAGGCTTAGAAATGAACGATGGTGCGTGAGGCCTTGGTTGGCCAACAAATTGTTCAGGTTCTTGTTGCCCATGAAAGTGTGGTCTGGGCGTGGGAGAATATGAATAAGAAGATGGCCCAAATGCATTTGATGGCCCACGTGGAGGAGGATAATGATACCCACTACTATATCCACTATTCAGCCTGACAAATTAAGTTGGTGGATGTGACGCCATATAGAAATTTTGACCATCATTTAGGTAAAATTGACCAGCTCCTAAATCAAGCTTTGGTCTGCCATTCGACTTAAAAAACCCCCACGTTCTACAGCCGTCGGATTGAAAAAAAGGAAAGGGTTAGAGATCAGACCTTCATGAAATGATGACGAGACCTCCGTCGGCACCACCTCATCTCGATGGTAGCGATAGTAGCATCTTTGCGCGACATGATAGCGAAATTTGGCAATCAAGACGCCACCACGATGGAAGAACGAACGGCCACCACGACCAAGAGCCTCTGCCATTTCAGATGAGAGACGTTCGACCAGATTCGTCGCGAGAATAATATCCTGAACAACTCGTGCTTGACGCCGTTCACATTTGAGCAAGACATCCACAACACGTTGAAGAGGCAAGGAGATCGGAGAGAGAGAGGCCGACGAGACCACGACGTTAAACTCAAGGGGAAGACTCGCAAGAAGAATTTCGATTCTGTCATCCTCGGAGACGAAGGATCCCGATGCCTCCAAGAGAGTACACAAACCCTACATCTTAGCAACAAGATCGGAGATTGAGAGATTACCTTTTCGGAGTAAATAAAGTTCATGACGCAATCGAGACTATTTGGCACCAGTGTCTGTAGCAAAAAGCTTGGTTGTCGTCGTCCATACATCCGAGGTCGTCTCAACATGATTGAACGAAGGGAGACACGATGAGCTAATAGTGGATAGCAACCACGAGGTAAGCAAGCTATTTTGTTGATTGAAAGCTAGCGCGGTTGGATTGAGAAGACGAGATCCATCGATTGTTTGAACAAATTTGGCAGGAGCAATTATCAATCCATCAAGAAAACCTGCTAAATCATAACCGACAAGGATGAGGCGAACTTGCTTTTGCCATTGAAAAAACGTACTGCCTTCCAATTTGACAACCTCATGACGAGAAAAAGAACTGACTAATCGATCACCAGAGAAGAGAGAATTAGGAGTACCAACGAGAGCGAGATCAGCGGTATGCATGGACATGATTGACAAACCAGGAGTCATTAACAAGCGACTAATACCATGTTAAAAGGTATTCAACTATAGAAATTTAAGAATGAATAATCTTTGTTTCTTGAATGAATTCTCTAATTCTTTTAATACATACAGTAAACAATGCATGCAATCCAGTCAACCAAAAAACATAAACATATAAAGGGGGCAATGCTGTAAAAGAATAAAAAAAGAAAACCATTTGAATCTGCGTAGTAGTGATGTTCATCAACTGTGGAGGCTGCTACATATTTTCCTCTTCACAAAAGGAAAGAAACCCAAACCCTAAATTTTTTTTGAAACGGAAATAAAGATTGAATGGGACAAAGTAGGGTGTTTTGCTCCACACTGAAACATGTATTTTGGCTTTCACTCTCTTTTATATATTGATTTTGCATCTGCTCAACATATGTTCGATTTCAACCCCCAAAAAAATATATATATACTCCTAAACGATAACGTTAGGTATCGTTAAGTGACTAAAAGTGTTGCCGTTTTAAGTTTCTTTCATGAAAACAGTGGTCTAAATTTTAAAAGAGAAAAAAAATAAAGAAGTAGAAGAAGAAAAGGAAAGTGACAGATGAGGCACGTATTGAGGGTGAAATTGGGTTCATTCTTGACAGGGGCTACAGGCGTCGTATCTCTGGGTATCTACATCCTCTACAAGGATTACATGGTTGCCCATAAATCCATCACCCAAAGGTACTCTCCCATTTTCCTTTTTCTTTCATAACATATTGGGTGCCTTTTGCTTTCTTGTAGAATTTATGAATTAATTTTAGGCTTACAGATTTAGCTCATTTGCAAAAGTTGTTGGAGGTATCAGGTATGGCAAAGATTAGGTATTTATTTAATAGTCTTTCATCCATGTGGTTAATGCTACTGCTGATTTTTTTCCCTATGTATTTGCAAGTTGAAGGAGGCATTGCGTTGCACGTATAGCTGTTTGGAGGACTGTAGATGGTTATATATGTTAAGAGTAATCAGTTAGTTTGTTAGAAGCTGTTATACCAGCTTACAGTCTGCTAATGAGCAATTTTTCAATTTGTTAACTATGTTGAAGTCTATAAATATAGCTACTATTGTACAGAAGAAACTAAGAATTCATTCAATAAAAAAAGAGCTTATTTTCAGATTGTGTTAAATGTTTAGTTTACCTGAATTGTTCCATGGTATCAGTCGCCTTGTGATCCTAGGAGAATGGCTACGACGAACTCTGTTGATTCGGCCTTCGTTGATGGTGGATGTGCTATGTTCAATGGTGAGAAAGCTATAAACTCGTTTCCTCGACATAATGTTGTAAAGCTCAAGAAAGGGACGTTCATTTAGTGGCAACAACAAGTACATCTTATTCTTCATGGTTATGACTTGATTGGTTTCTTAGACGAGACGTTACCTCCGCCGGTAAGGTTTGTCCAGTCACCGGATGGATCAATAGCTCCAAATCCATCCGCAATGGTTTTTCTTTAACAAGATCAATTTTTGCATCGTGCTTATTGTCCACGATCAGTGGCTCGCTCTTATCCTCCTTTACGGATGCTCGGACAGCTTGCGACGTGTGGACTACAGCCTCTAGCTTGTTCGCGGCCGACACTGGTGCTAAGCAATCATGGATCCGCCATGAGCTTCATTCTCTCAAGAAAAGTACACTCTCAATCAAAGCTTTTGTTGCTCGTATAAAGAATCTGTGTGCTATTTTTGAAGCTTCGAGCATTCAAATACAAGAAGTAAAGAAAATGGATATCATACTTACGGGCTTACAGTCTGAGTTTGACGCGGTCATTTCTTCGATGGCTGTTTCTTTCGAGCCGGTGCCATTTTAGCGCCTTGTTGATGCCTTGGTGGAGTGCGAGAACTGCCATTCGAGCCCTCAAAAAGTGCCCATGCATGCCAATCTTGTGAAGAAAATTTCGTCTCACACATTCGACGATTCCATCAGTGGTCATCTTACTCAGCGCTGCTACTATAAGTTCAATCATGAGTTTGACGGTGTGATGACGGTGAATAGGGCGTCGTGCAGTAGAGAGTAGTCTGCTCCGGCGTCGGATGGTTCCCTTACTCCGTCGACTCATGCGCCAAATGCGCATAATTTTGAGGAAGTGAATATCCCTCTCGACGAATGAGGTTTACCCCTTCTAATCACCAAAGTTTTGGTCAAAATTTGGCTTATAATGGTTAAAATTGTGGTGACCAAAATTGCTTCACAACTAGCCTCCATTACTTCGATCAAAATTGTGATTATAATGGTCAAAATTATAATGCTCCATTCGACATCATTTTGCTTCAAATGGCCAACATCAGCAAGTTCCCTTGTACATCATAACTGGCCCTTAAAATCAAGATTTTGGGTTTCAAAATAGGTCTCACGCACATGCTAATCTTGGTGGGCCTCATGCACGTGATTTTAATGGGCCAAAAATGGTGGATTTTCATGAGCCAAATACTATGTTTGGGCAAGGACATTTAAATACTGTTCAGCCCATTAACAATTTTGTCCAAGTAGGATCTCCATTGGGTCGTGGTCAACCGGTCGGACCATTTCATGGTGAAGGTGCTTCCAACCCGCATGTTCCTTGGAAAACCAAATCGCGTGCTCGTGTGTACTCTGGTTCAGACTCGTGTATTGGTCTTCCTCGGGTCGGTGATTTGCATGCTTCTAATTATTCGAACTCTTCTGGCTCGCATGTCAACACTGCTCAGCTTGGGTCTAATGGTGGAGGCACAAATTTGTATCTACCCATGTCGGTTGGTTCTGCGTCTTGGTACCCCGACTCGAGTGCTAGCAATCATGTCTTTCATGATACATTGGCTCTAAATGACATCACACCGTATTTAGATACGTCCTCTCTCTTAATGGGTGACGGGACTCCAGCTCAAAATCGTCTATTGGTAATGTTGTTTTACATATACGTTCTAAATTACTTGATTATCTGATGTTTTATGTGTGCCAAAAATACAGAAAAATTTGTTGTCCATGTCCCAGTTTGCCACTGATAATAATGTGTATTTTGAGTTTCACCCAACATATTGTGTAATTAAGGACATCATGACCTGGGAGACACTGCTGAATGGCCACATTCGTGACGATTTATACCGGTTCTCACTGCCAGATGTCTCTCAACAGTTTGTTCGAGCTCCAGTTGTTGCATCTGCTGATCTTCAAAATAAGTCAAATAGGTGATATATTTTCTTTGTGGCATAAACGTCTTGGCCACCCGTTTGCTACTGTTGTTAAAACTGTTTTAAACAAATGTAATATTGTATCACAAACAAATTGTTTTGAGAATATATGTACGGCATGTCAAAAAGGAAAGTCGCATAAGTTGCCATTTACATGGTCTACTACTGAATATAGTAATCCATTCGACTTGGTTGTGTCTGATCTCTAGGGACCTGCGTCTATTGCTTATGGGAATAATTGGTATTATATAAAATTTCTCGATGTTTGCACTCGTTTCATGTGGGTTTATCTACTTTGTCAAAAGTCTCAAGCAGTACAATATTTTGTTCAATTTCAACTAGTTAAAACTCAATTTGGCAAGAGTATTAAACAATTCTAGAGTGATTGGGCGGAGAGTATCGGGCTTTCACCTCTATTTTAGCTTCTCAAGGCATTATTCATCGGCTGTCGTGTTCGTATACTTCTAAACAAAAAGGGATGGTTAAGCGCAAACATCGTCACATTGTTGACATGGCATCACTCTTTTAGCTCAAGCTGGTCTATCTATGGAATACTGAGGATATGCATTTTGTTGTGCCGTTCATCTTATCAATCAACTTCCTACGTCTATTCTGAAAGGACAAACTCCATTTAAGGCTCTCTATGGAACTGAACCTACCTACGATCACTTGAGGGTTTTGGGGTGTTGTTGTTTTCCTTATCTACGTCCTTTTCAGGCAAATAAGTTGGATTTTCGGTCTCAACTGTCTATTTTTTGAGGTATAGTACTTAACACAAAGGATATCAGTGTCTTTTACCTAATGGTAAGATTATTATCTCACGACATGTCGTTTTTTATGAAAACAAGTTTCTACATTCCGAACCCACTGGAAAGGGAGATGTCTTTGAACACATACAAACAGTTTTAACCTATGTTCCACTTGTTCGGACCAATTATTTCAGTCTTGTGGAGTCGTCCGTTGCTCAATCTCTTGTTTATGTTCTCGACAAGCTGATTGCTCATCAGGGTTTCCATTGGTTGAAGCCCAGCCTGAGGTTAGATCTGATCGAGAGCCGCATAGATCTTCTTTGTCTAATGAGAATGGTAGCTTTAGCCAATCTCTGATAGCTGAACCCTCTCCTGATACCAGGTACCAGCGTAACTAATATTCATCCGATGGTAACTCGTTCAAAGGTGGTGTATTCAAACCCAAAGCTATGTTTGCTGAAGCTATGGAACCTTCCACAATTGATGAAGCATTTTCCCATTTAGAATGGCGTACTGCTGCTCAAGCTGAGTATGATGCTCTTATTCAAAATTCTACGTGGGACCTTGTACCTTGTCCCATTACCTTCAAATCACAAAAATATTGGATGCAAATGGATCTTCAAAGTCAAAAGACATCCGAATGGTACGATTGATCGACGTAAAGCTCGATTGGTTGCAAAAGGTTGTTCTCAAGTACTTGGGTGTGGTTTCAAGGAGACGTTTAGTCCAGTGGTGAAACCTGCTACTGTCCGGGTTATTCTATCCATTGCAGTTTCAAGAATGTGGCAGCTTCACTAGGTTGATGTAAACAATGCCTTCTTAAATGGTGATTTAGACACTGAAGTATTTATGTAACAACTTTCAGGGTACGTTAAGTGTGATTCCGATGGTAAACCGTTTGTGTGTCATCTAAAGAAAGCCTTGCATGGTCTTCGTCAGGCTCCACGTGCGTGGTTTGAAAAGCTTAAGCAGTTTCTCGTTTCTATTGGGTTCGTTGGGTCCAAATTTGATGCCTCGTTATTTATCCGAATCTAGTTTGGGTTTACTCTCTATGTACTTGTGTATGCTGACAACATTATTATTACTAGAAGCCTGACCACTGCTATCGATTAGTTTGTTCGGCTATTGAATAATGAGTTTTCACTGAAAGATATGGGCGACCTTCACTATTTTCTCGGGATAGAAGTTACTCGAGTTTTTGGCTCACTTCATCTCTGTCAAAAGAAATATGTCTGTGACATTCTTGATCGATGTTCGTTGACCAATGCGAAGAGTGTTCATACACCAATAGCTCATCCACTCTGTCAAAAAATGATGGTGAGTGCTTGAAGGACCCAATGAAGTATAGGAGTCTTGCTGGAGCACTTCAGTATGTTGTTCTTACTTGACTCGATATTGCGTATGCCGTAAATCGGATCTGTCAATTCATGCATAACCCTACTACTGCCTATATGGTCGCATTGAAACGCATTCTACGATATCTGTGTGGCACTCTTGACTTTGGGATTGTTTTTTGTCTATCTGCTCGTCTCTCTTTAGTAGGCTACGCCTATGCCAACTAGGGATTGAATTTTGACGATAGGCAGTCAACCTCCGACTACTGTGTTTACTTTGGTCACACTCTTATTTTTTGGTGTTCTAAGAAGCAACAAGTGATTTCGTGTTTCACGGTTGAAGTAAAGTATAGGAGTCTTGCTGCGGTTATCAATGAGATCACTTGGTTGTTTTCGTTATTTCACGAGTTATGAGTTCGATCATTGATACACCTCTTGTGTGGTATGATAATTCCGGTCTTGAATTCTTTGTTGCGACTAATCACATCTTACACTCAAAGTTTAAGCATGTTGAGTTGGACCTATTTTTTGTGCGCGAGAAAGTTGCTAATGGATCTATTCTCGTAGGTGAAGTTCCCTCATGTGATCAAGTGGCTGATATTTTCACCAAGCCGCTCTCAGTGACCTCCTTCGCTCGGTTTAGGAGTTTTCTTCAGGTGCTACTCGTAGGGAAGATGGATGAATGTTAAGAGTATTCAGTTAGTTTGTTAGAAACTGTTATGCCAGCTTACAGTCTGCTAATAAGCGGTTTTTCAATTTGTTAACTATCTTGAAGTCTATAAATATAGCTACTATTGTACAGAAGAAGCTAAGAATTCATTCAATAAACAGAGAGCTTATTTTCAGATTGTGTTAAGTGTTTAGTTTACGAATCGTTTCAATATGAACAGTAAAAGAATATGTTGGTTTGGTTCTTTATTTTGGTTCGAGAGATAGAGTGTTACAGATCTCTTGTAGATTAGATTTCATGGTCTAAATTAACCCAATCATAGGTGGCTTGCGTTAAGAGTAGAATCTTGTGTTGTTTGGTAAGGGAAGAGAAAATAGTACCTTGGATGAAAAGGCTCGATTTTGATATATAACTAGTAAAACTCACACTGCTTGCTTAGTATACCTGAATAAGTACAGCTGACTTCAGTCAATAATATGAAGCTTTGATGCTAGTATACGTAGCATATTACCTATTAATATGTATAGAGTAATAGAGAGTAAGGTAATAATTTAGAACTATATTTACATTGGGGCGTAGATGATCTTATGGAAGGACTAATAGGCTTCCACATGTTGACTCTTATCCTCGATTCGACTGGTAAGAGAAGGCCTCATCGTTACAATTGCAGATTCATTAGCTCCGGCTCTTATAGCAGCCTTTCCAGCTTCTAGGAACCTCTTGGCTGCATCCTCTACATATCGGTTGGCTTCACCTACTCGCATGCTTTTCCCAATATAAAGGTAAGTATTGAGGACGTAATCACCATTGAGCTCTGATGCAAGCTGAACCAGCTCAACTTAGAATTCTGAGAGGCTAGCATCTTGTTTTGACCCCCATGGCCTCAATGAAGTCGTCACCTCTGGAAGAGTTTCTGCATCCAAATTCCTAGATATATTATAACTGTTTCGGCCAAATTACAAGCATTTCAACTCTATATCTGTTGAAGAATAGAAAAACAGAGAGAAAGAAGTTCTGTTTACATTGTATAAAAATGAAGAGAGAATTCAAGCACGTATTTAATGCGGTAGAATATTGCATGCAAGCAATAACTTGCTCTTCAACAAACATGCTAACTACTTTAACAAACTAACGACTTTCTATTTCCTAACATTCCCGTGCTCTGCTAACGTTCTTCCTTGTGAAATGTCATCTTCAAGTCTTTGCAACTTTAAGCTTCCTTTTGAACTTGTTAAACATTCACGGTGATAGTGGTTTTGTTAAAACATCGACAATTTGATCATGACCGGACAATGACCAACTTGAAGCACACTGCGACAACTTTCTCTCGGACAAAATACACATTCAACTCGACATGTTTAAATTTGGAGTGCGGATTTGGATTTCCTGCAATAGCAATCGTTTCTTGAACTATCGCGCCAAGCGAGCGCTTTGGTGAAAAAGACGAAGCTCCATCAACAAAGAGCGAGCGGACTATCTCGTGATAACATTGGCCAAACTTCGTATTGACTTGATGAGACTTGGATACAACACTGCTACTTCCTCGAGCTCCAAGGCCTTTGGATTACCTCAGGAAGACACAATATCTGGCGTCGATCGTCGATCATCAAGATCAAAACCCAGTGGAATCGGAGTAGCCTTCAAGAATTAGTTTGGACGCGTGTTGAAAATGAAGACCATAATCCGATTGTGCCTTGTAAATAACGTAAAATTAAACAGCGACTTTGAGATGAGTGTCAAAGGTTTGTGCATGAATTGACACACCTTGTTGACCGAGAAAGCAATATCCGGCCTCGTATGCTTCAAAAAGAGTTGTATCATCGGTTGAACTCCCTTCATTACTCGACAATCTACAAGTAGAAACCATAGGTGTGGGAGAACTATTTGATACATCCATAGAAGCTTTCTTAAGTAACTCTAGTATATATTGTTTCGACTAACAAAAGACCATTGGCGGTATGTTTAACTTCAATGCCCAAGAAATAGCTTAAGTTGCCCAAGTCCTTGAGAGAGAACTTGTTATGAAGCTCCTTGGCAAAGTGGTGATAACACTCATGTTAGAACCGATGTGATGATATCGTCTACATACACTAGGACATAAAATAGTGAGTGTCGAATGGGTTTATAAAGAGAGTTATCGACCTTTGATACTTGAACTTGTTGACAAGGAGAAAATCTTTCAACTTGTGGAACCCGGCTCGAGGGCTTGTTTGAGTCCATATAATGCTTTCTTGACTTACAAACAAAGTGCTTGCCCATTTGGTCTGTCTGTTCAAACCTTGGTGGTTGCACCATGTATATGTCTTCACTTAAATCACCGATTCGAAGCGCGTTATTAACATCCACTGTCGAAGGACCATTGAAGGAAGCTGCTAAAGCCAAGACTACCCGAATTGTTGTAGGCTTCACTCTTTGGTGAATGTCTCATGAAAGTCTATGCCGACTTCACGAAGATAGCCTTTTACTACCAACCTCCTTTGTAGCATACTATTGAGCCATCGACATTCCTTTTAAGCTTGAAGATCCATTTACAACCAACACTCTCCGATCCTTAGGTAATGGTACGGATCCCAAGTATGGTTCGAAAGTAAGGCTTGATATTAAACCTGCTGCTGCGCCCATTGAGGAATCTAAAATGCCTCGAGTTATAGAAGTGGGTTCTTTTTAGCCAAGACGGAAGAAAAAGTTTAGGCTTGTAAATGCCACTTTTGGACTGGTTTGCATAGGATGACCATTTTGAAGAATAGAACTGGAAGGAGCTATGGGAGGAGAAGAGGAAGGTACAAGAGGCTCGTGAAGGTACTAGAAGATCGTGAGATGGTGCACTCATTGAAGTGGAGAAGGCCTTTGGAAGAACAGTAGATGGTGCACGCGACCGAAGTGGAGATTCATGAGAACCACCTGGACCACAAATAGTATCTTTGAAGTGACACAGGCATAGCCATAGGGTTTAAAGAAGTCGGTATTGTAACAAGAGGAACATAGGATCTGGCCGACGCAGGCTGAGCAGGAGCAAAATGACCTTGACAAACAAAACCATGCAAAAGCAGGCCCGAGGTTTCATCGAAAACCACATGCCGAGACACAAATATTCGACCAACATCATCAAGACATCAGTAGCCCTTGTGATTTGAAGTAAGTCCAACAAACACACACTTCTTGGATCTAAACTGAAACTTGTGATGATTATATGGCCGCAAGAAGGGAAAACAGGCACACTCATAAACTCGTAAATGAGAGTAAGATGGTTTGACCTTATCTGACATCTCATAAGGACTGCTATGTTGGAGAAGTCGTGTTGAAAGCCTGTTAGCTATGTGAACAACATAGGAGAAAGCAGAAGACCAAAAATCCAGAGGCATGGAGGCTTGAGCCAAAAGAGTTAACCCCATATCAACCACCTGACGATGGCGTCTTTCAGCTACACCATTTTTGAATGCCATGTTTGAAAAGTTCACTACACAAAGATCGATACTCATCTCCCCAATCTGTTTGAAGCATTTTGATAGAGGAACCAAATTGGAGTTACACCATTTTGTGAAAATTGAGAAAACAACTCAATACTTGGACTTAGTTACGATTAAATACAACCACGATATCGACTATGCATGTCAACAAAGGACACATAGTAAGAAAAACCATTTGATTGAGCGAAAGAAGGTCCCCAAACATTGGATACAACAAGTTCAAATGGTACGAATATACGGTTGTGGATGTCTTAAATGGTAGCCTATGAGACTTGCCTAGGCGACAAGCGATTACACTGCTGGAGATGACTATCGAGCTTGAGCGGAACATTGCACGTGCTTAAGATCGAGCAAGAACATCATGATTCGGATGACCAAGTCTGTTATGCCATAGTAGGGAGTAGACGAGAGTCAAACATGGCACACTTGAGCCAAGGTGAGACTTAGGAACTTGATTGAATCGAGCGAGATGTAGGTACTGCAGAGGAAGTCTTGGCATGACTATGTTGAGACACATCAAATCGGTAAAGACCATCATGCATGTGGCCCACTAGAAGTATCATCCACATGCAGAATGTCCTTGACAAAACACAAATAAGGGTGAAATTCAAAGTAAACACCATTGTCTTTAGCAAATTGTCCCAGCGACGGAGATTCTTGCATATAGTAGGTACATGAAGAACATTCTTAAGATGTAAAACTTCGTGAACCGATTAGCAAAGAAGAGGTTCCTACATGAGCTATAGAAATGAAGCACCATTGCCCATTGATACATGATCCTTACATGTAGGAGGAAGCGGTGAGAGAAATTTGTCATGTCAGGAGTAATGTGATTCGTAGCTCAGTCGGGATACCAAGCTTGGTGATGGCTAGAGCATGAAGGTTGCTTGAGCAGTTGAGACTTGTGAATCGAGTTACAGCGAAGTAGTAAGATCTTGATTGTTGCAATCGATGATAGTTAACCATCTTTGAAGAAGCAGATTCCACACGGAAAAGTTTTCATCGAGCGATGATAACAAGTTTGAACAACATGACCCACTTTGCCACACAACCGACATTGTGGTCTAAAGCGAGACCAACCTCGACCATTGCCCGATATCGACCACGAGACCAACCTCGACTACGTCCGTATTTTGGTTCGTCCTAAAATCTTGAGAATAAGTATTAGAAGTATCATGGTTTTGAAGGATTAGTGGAACAAGAAGATACATTCGCTGCATAGGAACTTCAGATAAGGCGACTAATTGGCGCGCCTCACAATCAAGTAACATTTTAGTCGATGAAGTCAATAGACATAGGAGTAGCGAGAGGCTATAACTTGAATGGACTCATATTCAAGTGAAAGGCCGGCTAAAATAATCTTGATTGTTCTTGTTACGTAACCATATGTCCTGCCGCAATAAGGCTATTACTCAATTGTTGAATCTTGGACAAGTATTCTTTGGCGGTGAGATTAGCCTTCTTGATAGAAGTACAAATCACGTTGAATGCTTGAAATCTTGATATTGGATTTAACTCCAAATCGAGCTTCAATAATGAGACCAAACAACAAAACTTGTTTTAGCGTTAGTAAGATGAATTAAAATATCATCGGATATTGTGGTTAATAACCGGGAGGCGAAATTTGTCTTGTTTCTTATGAGCAAGAAATGCGGGATTATCAATCAACCGATCGACACGAAATAAAGAAGAAGGAACTGGAGCATTACCTTGGACAAAGCCTTCAAGATTATATGCCTCAAGAATGAGAAGCAATGATGTTTCCATAACAAGAAATTACTTTCGATAAGCTTGCGGTATCATGTTTGGTGAAGTAGTGAGCTATGACCGACATATACCACCGGCGGTTGATGGAAAAACAATGCGATATTGGACGAATGATGAGGAGTGTCACCTCTAAGTCTTGGCTCGTCGCCATCGGAGAAAGAAAGAAAAAAAATTTAGAAGCAAAAATAATGGCTCTTGATACCATGTTGAAGAATAGAAAAAGCAGAGAAAGAAGTTACATTTACATTGCATAAAAATGAAGAGAGAATTCAAGCATGTATTTAATGCAGTAGAATATTGCATGCAAGCAATAACTGCTCTTTAACAAACATGCTAACTACTTTAACAAACTAACAGCTTTCTATTTCCTAATAATATCTGACAATTGTGAGACATGAAATGCTTTTGATATTTGAAATAAAAACCACCTTTACTTCTTCAGGGGACCGTGTGGGTGAAAGGTACGATTTTAGTGAGGAAAAGGATAACAATCCCGAGCAATGCCGAGAGCGAGCACAGATAAAAGCATTGCATAAAGAAAATGAAACTTGAGCATACCAGGACAGTCAGTTCGTGGAGTAGTACGTAGCTTAAAATAATTTTCAAATGTAGCAGTCCAGGCATCCCTCTTTGTCAGGAAATTTGAATTCAGGTTGAAGAGCTTCTTCACAGTTGCAGGGATGGAAGAATGCTCAAATTGGGAAGACGGTGTTGGCCCAGTTGGCTCGTGGATTACTGTACCAACACCAAGGTAGAGTTAAAGATATGAAATACCCACCATTAGAAGCAAAGCAATAATATCCTCTCCATTATCACGTAAAGGACAAGACGTCAAATCAACAACATTACTGATTAACCTCAAACCAAACCTTACAGGCAACCATTTCCCGTCAAACCTTCCTCTAAATGACATTCAATTACTTTCATCTTTGATTTCCTAAAGTGTCTTAATCAACAATTAACTTGTACACGTAAAGACAACAAAAATGAACACCATCACAAATAAAAAAGGAAACTTTTTGTAACAAATTATAAAATTTATTAGCCCATCAAATGCAATCTCATTGAAATAATTTTTAAAGAGGAACCCATCAAAAATATCTAAGCTAATTTGTCTTTTAGAAAAAAAAAAACAGAAAAAAAAATCTCACCAGTTGCCTTATCGATCCAGGGAGAGACCAAGAGGGTGGGGACCCTAACACCAAGCCTATTGAACTTGAAATAAAACGGGTCGGGTCCAACTATTCCGTCCGGGTTAGGAACACCCGAGACAGGTGTCGGCTCGTGATCATAAAACCCTCCGTGCTCATCGTACATAATCAGAAGCGCCATCTCTTTCCACTGCGGGCTACTTCTCAGTATCTCGTACACCTCCTTCACGAACCTCTGCCCACGCGCCACGTCATGCGACGTGTGGTCGTTGTTCGCCGGAAACTCCTTCACGTCGAAGTAACGCTGCTCCACCACCACGTACTTCGGCAGCTTCCCAAGCCGCGCGTGGAGCCGGAACTTCAAAGTGTAGTTGTGGAATTTGGTAAAGAACTTTAATTTTCTTAAGACTTTTGAAGAAAAGGGTGGTCGGGATGTTTTGGTAATAAAATGCCGAAGCTGAGGCTATTTTCGTCCAACGAATCGAAAATCGTCTTTTTGGGGAATCCATAGATGAGATCTTTCCTGAAATTACTCGTCGCCCCAAACGACGTTGCTGAATGAACGAAAAACCTGTTCGGTAGAGTCGAAGCCGGAACCGAAGCGAACCACCGTTCGAAAACGCCGAACTCGTTCGCTAATTTCGTGTAAACCGGTAACAGACTCGGTTTAAATCCGCTCATCACGGTTCTTCCCATTCCTTCACCCATGCTCTCCGCTTGTGAGGTGAAGCCGTTCATTGGAGCCAGGTCAGCAGAGCTGTCGTTTAGACCCAAATATCTGTTCTCTGATCGCTTGAAAAGAGTGGCTTGGGTCAGAATCGACGAAGAGAGCATCGTTGGAGACAGAGATAAAAGGGGGAGTTGGGGTCGGTGACGTTGACTGGGTTTGACTCTGTGCCGGAGAGACCGTCTAGGTCGGGTCGGGTCGGGTCGATTTGAGCCAACCCAAAAGATGGTCAAAAGAACGGTTTTCCATCACGACGACGACTAAAGTTTTAATGGGTCCTTTGATTTTGTGTTTCTTTCAGAAATTATAGTTAGAAGTAAGAGAGTGAGATGAAACGAAAAGGCAAAAGAAGAGGACAAGGGTGAAGGGTACTCGCCTGCCGGAACTCATATTCCGTTGACCGGTAAAACTAGAAATAGGGTTTCGGTTGTCGGCAAGTTATTTGGAGAGAAGATTGTGTTAAGATTGGAAAAAAAAATGGTCACCCTATAAGTGGGTTGGACATGGAGAGAGGGATTAATGAGCGTAAGTTGGGCAGATAAAAGTTTTACATGTGCAGAGATGTGCTTGACCTTTACTTGTATGGTGCAAGGCATGATCTACTTACCTAGTCCTGGGTTTGTCCTTGCATTTGTTTGAAATATCTCTATTTGTTGTAAATATTTAATGAGCAAATGCACAATATTTTATAATTTTTGATGATTTATTATTGTTTAATCTGTAATCCCTCGTACGATATTTCATGAGCATGTTGTGTATAGAACAGAAGTAAGCTTTTTTGTATTGCAGAAGCAGTTTATGTACATTCCTGTTTGATAGTTAAGACTATAAGGCCATCAACAGGAAACATCCAAATATTGAGAAGAAAACCTACTAGGATGCAAAATGAGATGAAGCAACCAGCTCCACTGCTTGTATTGTATTGAAGCAAATGGGAAGCGCAACAAGATGTCCAATGATGGAACAAGTATATCCTGGAAAGTTGATATCCAGAAAAGTCGATAGCATCAGCCGAAATGAGTTGTTATTGACAACTTTTCATGTTCTACTCTATCATTAATTCAATATAGTTTGATGTGTTGGTCACTTCAAGTTCTTCTCTGCAAGTAGCGAACATAAAAGAAAACAATTCTCGTTTAACAAAATTACTTAATGCAGGTGAAGAAGGCATAAAGTTCCATTAGTATGTTCTGCACTGCAGCTAAATCTTATTGGCATCCACAAGCAAAGATGGACAGTATTGAAGAGAGGATAATGAGAATTAGAGCACAATTGGATATGGTGAATCCCGTAGGATATAGGTATTAATTGGATTTGGTCGATATGGGTCGAGTTAATTCGGGTTTTAAAATTTTCGAGTCCTTTGGGGTTCTAGTGATTCAGGTTCACTAATTGAGTTTTTAGATGGTTTTTTTCTTGTGGATTGGGTCATTTTGTTCCTCCTTTGTGTTTGAAAGTCGAGTTTGGATTATATTTAGTTATTTCTTCAAGTCAATCCAGGTTTAGGTCATTCGAAATTCATGTTTGGGTGTAGGTTAGATAGGTTTGAGGTTGTTTAACTTTTTTATGGTCAAATCAAGTTAGTAGAATTCGAATTTGAATTAATCAGATTGGGTTTTTTAGTTCAAATTAGAATTACCAGATCAGTTACGAGAGTTAATGTTAAAAAGAAGTCCTAAGAGGTGCCATTAAAGTTGCTGACCTCTAACCTGAAGGTTTCTCTCCTCTTCAAACAGAGTAGACCATAATAGTTTTGTCCATTTCTGTAAGAAACATTAGCGCTAAAATTGTAATGTGGGATATAATAGCTTTGTGTTTTGGACCCATTTTATGGGTCAACCAAACCATTGAAGCAACGCAAACTGTTTTAATGTCATTTGCATTGCACTATATTCACCAACATAATTAAAGGTCTCCCACAAAAGACATGGATGGCTATAGTAACCTCGGCTCCCATGCCTCATAGACAACCAACTCAAGGAAAGGAGACAAAGCTCTAGACAATGTTGGAAGACATACGTTTTAAACACATGTAAATTCAGTTTCAAAGAAACTCTCTACGTTATTCCAAGGCTGCTTTTCTCTCCTATATTTAAGACCTTTTTGCATATACCCAAGCTTCAAAGAAAAAAATTGTTTCTATAGAGATAGCAATAACTCAAGCAAGGCCACTAGCATTTTTATGCTCGGTCATTGTTTTACTCGTTGTTAATGTTGATGCTGATGGAATTGCTATTTACTGGGGTCAGAATGGAAATGAGGCGGCCTTGGCGGAGACTTGTGCCACTGGTAACTATGACTTTGTAAACATAGCTTTTCTTTCAACATTTGGTAATGGCCAAACTCCGATGATCAACCTTGCCGGTCACTGCGATCCCTACAGCAATGGCTGCACTGGTTTGAGTTCCGACATTAAATCCTGTCAAGCAAAAGGGATTATGGTAATGCTTTCGATAGGAGGAGGTGCAGGGAGCTACTACCGTACATCAGCTGAAGATGCTAGGCAGGTGGCTACTTATCTTTGGAACAACTTCTTAGGGGGGACATCATCTTCTCGACCACTAGGTGATGCCGTCTTGGATGGAGTCGACTTTGATATCGAAGGAGGAACGAATCAACATTGGGATGACCTTGCAAAGTACCTTTCAGGATACGTAAAACGTGGTAAGAAAGTGTACTTAACCGCAGCTCCCCAGTGCCCTTTCCCTGATGCTTGGGTTGGGGGTGCCTTGAAAGCCGGTCTATTTGACTATGTTTGGGTACAATTTTATGACAATCCACCATGCCAATACTCATCTTCAAGTTTTGGAAATCTAGAAGATGCATGGAAGCAATGGACAACAGCCATCCCTGCAACTAAAGTCACTACACCAAAACATACTTTTAGCGGCGTTTTAGTGGCGTTTTAAACAAAAAGCATAAATATTATACATTAGCGACATTTGAAAAGAAACGCCGCAAAAAAAAAAAGATCAATAGCGGAGTTTTGGTAATAAGCGACTAAAAATGAGATATGGCGGCGTTTATTTGTAAAAGCTAAAAATCTGAACATTAGTGGCACTTTTGGCAAGCGTCGCTAAAGTCGAGAATTAGCGGTGCTTTTGGGAAAACGCTAAAAATCTGAATTAAGCGGCTTTTTAAAAAGCATTAAAAAGTCTGAAATTAAGCGCTTTTGGAAAAGCGCCATTAAAAGTCTGAGCATTAGTGCTTTTGGGAAAACGCCATAAATAATGTTAAAGTTTTATTGGGTATATATGATTGGTATTAAGGGTTTCATGGGTTAAGGGTTAGGGGTTCTTACATAATTGTAAAATAGATATATTAATTGTAATATATTAAATTAATTATCATTATAGTTTAAGGTTTATGATTTAGCATATAAAATTTGATTGTAAGGTTTAGTAGTTACTATTTTAAATGTTTAGGGATTATGGCGTGTAGTTTGTGGTTTAAATTAAGTTTAGGGTTTCATGGGTTAATGGCTAAGAGTTAGGGGTTAGGGGTTTATGTTGTGTGATTTAGGGTTTATGGGATATATAGGATGAGGTTTAGGGTTTAGAGTAATTAGTCTCATTAATTTATATATTAAATAATTTCTTACATAATTGTAAAATAGGTATATTAATTTTATTATATCAAATTAATTATCATTATAGTTTAGGGTTTATGGTTTAGCATATACAATTTAAGGTGTAAGGTTAATTAAGTGTTACTGTTTTAAATGTTTAGGGATTATGGTGTATAGTTTGTGGTTTAAAGTTTAGGGTTTTATGTGTTTAAGGGTTAATGGTTAAGGGTTAATGGTTAAGGGTTAGGGGTTAGGGGTTAAGGGTTAGGGGTTAGGGGATGATAGTTTAGGAGTTATGATATAGGGTTTAGGGTTTAAGGTTTAGGGTTTAGGGTTTAAGGTTTAAGGTTTAAGGTTTAAGGTTTAGGGTTTAGGGTTTATGGTTTAGGGTTTAATGTTTATGGTTTGGAATTTAGGGTTTAAAGTCTGGGATTCTAGGGTTTAGGGTATTAGGGTTTTAGAGTGTAGGGTTTAAGACATATATGACCCTCAATTCCGAAACCAAAATCCTTGAAATCAGTTTCTTCTAATTCAAATCCCTAGAATCCTGTAAACCGGATAATCAAGCAAGTCAAACAACTAGCATTGATGGGGTAGCCACTGGCTATTGCCAATGAGGTGCTTTCCTTTATAAATATGGGTTATGAGGACACTTTTACCTACTCCATGTAGATGAAGAGTTTTTCAAAACCGAGTTATGATTTAATGAAGGATTAGTCGGATTAGGTGGAACAACACATCAAAACTAAATGAATTAAGCTTTCAATGCTAGAAATGTGTGGGGATGTGTAGGTGTAAACTATTAAAGAGTGAGTAACTGGCATGGACTGCAAATCTTGCAAGTAAACTCCACGCACTTGGCGTCAAAGTTAATCTTAAAACCAATGGGTTGAAATAGCGTTTACTTACATAATAGCAAAGGTTAGGCGGTTTTCAACAATGAATTGTTTCTCATGTTATCATCCTTTTTAGTGTTGGAGAATATTAGTTTTTTACTTTTCTGAAGTTAGAGCTTACTTTAGTTTGTTCTTTAGCTACAATCTATCATGGTCGAATAGCATCTACGAATTCTAATTTCGGTTTTGTAACTCCTTTTTTATTCATTTTGTTAAAGAAAAGAGATCATATTTCTTCCCCAAATAAAAAGAAGCCCATTTAGGTTATGGGCTTACCAATAAACTATCTCAAAATAAAGTGCAGGCCTTTTCTTGAGTAATTTGAGAAGTTGGGAATTTGGGTTCTATAAATTTTAACATTTACGCAATATATCTTTCTATTTTAAAATACATAAAACTTCAATATGTATATAGAGAGTGTGTGTGCTAACAAGGTTAACATCTATTAATACATAGATTAATTAATAATAGTATAAAATAAGTAATTGGATTAATTAATAATAGTATAAAAATATATAGATTAAATTATATTAAAATTACCGGCGTTTTATACAAAAGCATACAAAACCCATCAATAGATTAAAAGCGGCGTCGTTTGAAAATTTGTTGTATGAATTAGTGGCGTTTGTGAATAAGCGTCACAAAAATATATCGATATAATGCAAAAGCAATGTGTTTAAACATTTTTTTTAGTGGCGCTAGTCATAAAAGCAGCTATAAGTCTATATTTAGTGGCGTTTTCTTAAAAACGCATAAATAGATATTTTCATTAAGCTTCACGACATCATTTTGTGGCGCGATTAGTATCGTTAGTGGCGTTTAAGGAAAACGCCGCAAAACTATGTATTAGGTGCTTTCTAAAGCGCCGTAAAATTGGTCCATGTATTCTTTGGCGTTTTAGCCCAAGCATACAACATGGAAGAAAAGCATGCGTTTTTTACGGAAATTTTAGTGGCGTTTATTGGAAAGCGCCATAATAAGGTTAAAGTTTCTATTGAAGCAGGCGTCGTTCTTGTTCCATCCGGTTTAATTGCCTAAGACTATTACATTTCCCCATTTCTAAATTCCAAATCCACAATCCTTAATCCCTTTTGCGTTTCCTCCCAATCCCCAAATATTTCTTGATTTCTAGTCTGAAGTACTTCCCAATCTCCTAAATCGATTTACATTGCTTTGATTTTCTGTTTTCTTATTTCTTGAATCCCCAATCCCCAAATCTTTCTTGACTTACATTTACATTCTTTGCTTTGTTACGGTTCATTTCGACTCAAAGCAGCGTTTAGATTCAAGAGAAGAAGAAGAAGAAGAAGCTAATTAAATAAGACTATTCTTTTCCCCATTTTCTAATTTTCCAAAATCCCTAATCCCTAATCCCTTTCACGTTTTCCCTCCCAATCCCCAAATCTTTCTTGATTTACGGTGCTAAATACTTCCCAATCTCCTAAATATTTTACATTGCTTTGATTTCCCAAAATTAAATCCCTAATCCCTAATCCTAATTCTCATTTTCTAATTTCTCAAAATTCCTAATCCCTAATCCCTTTCGCGTTTCCCTCCCAATCCTAAATCTTTCTTGATTTACGGTGCTAAATACTTCCCAATCTCCTAAATATGTTTACATTGCTTTGATTTCCGGTCTCTTCCTGTTTCTTATTTCTTGAATCCCCAATTCCCAAATCTTTCTTGATTTCTATTTACATTGGTTTGTTACGGTTCATTTCGACTACGAAATAGCGTTTCTCATCAAGAGAAGAAGATGAAGAAGAATCTCTTAATAAATCCTGCGGTTTAATCGATTTGAGGTAAGTTTTGAGGCTCAAATCTCTTCTTTAATAATTTCGAGGTAGAAATATTTCTACAATCTATTTCTATTTACATTGATGGTTTTATCTGAATAGTTTCATTGAATAATTTTTGTACAATCTATTTCTTTAATAATTTCGAGTTAGGCAGAAGCTCTTAATAATTTACATTGATGTTATTACATTGATGTTATTACGTTGATGTTTTTATCTGAAATTTTGTTCAATCTATTTCTTTTTCGGTCAATTTGAGGCACAAATTCTCATTGAGTATTTAATAGCTTATATTTATTTTGTTTGCTCAAATATTTATTAGGGGTTAATTTTAGTCAACGCTTTCCCTTTTTGCGACTTGGGAAGAGGAATCGAGTTTTCTTGTTGATCGAGAAACTAGTGTTTCATCCTTAAGAGGTATATTCTTGATTCGATCTTAAATCGATTGCTATTGAAAATTTTTTATGAATTAGAGTTTAGTTCTTGAATTGAAAGTGAAGTGGTATCTTCATTGAGTTAGTTTAAGAATTTTAAGAAGCTGGATTTGGATTATCCCTCTCCAATAATTTTAAGATGAAAATTGCATAGTCTAAGACTTAATTCCATCCATAAGTTTCTTATTTGTCATAAGAAAGCATTGAAGCCTTTGCTTGGTTGAGGGGTGGTGTGTTTTAATTATTTAAATAATCGAAAGAAATGAGATTGGATGTTTTTAAGGCAAATCCACGTTGATTTCATGTCTTTGGTGTGCGATTTTAGGGTTACAAAAATTGACTTTGGATATGAGCTTAATGCATGCCATTAGTTAGTTTTTTCATGCTATCTTTTTCTTTCTATCTATTGATTCTTTGTGATGTTATTTGTTATTGGCCATTTATACTTCAGAAAGTATACTTAGGTTATATATGTTTATACTTAGCAACTATTGTATATTCATTTCCTCAAGCGGGATAAAATTTTATATTCTTATTAGGACTTAGTTGCATGTTAATTCTCAAGCTGAGCAGATTTGTTAATTTATCGACATCTTATGGTGCCAACTAATTCAAGTCAATCATCAAAACTTGAACAATAACAGGGAAAAGCATCTATTGTTTCCAAGCTTGGTTAAAGCGGTACATAAAGCAAGTAAACTTTTATAGGTTTCTATGCTTTCATCATTTTCAGTCGTAATATTTGCTAAGTTATATTTAAATTGTAATAATTGAATATTATTTGCTAAGTTATATTTGTGGTTTATGCTAAACCCTAAACACTATACCATAAAACCAAAAAAATTAAACCCCAAACCTCAAAACACAAACTTCAAAACCCTAAAAACTTGAAACCTTAAAATCTTAAACCCTAAACCCTAAACTTTAAACCTCAAACCCCAAACCCCAAACCTTAAACCCTAAAACCCCAAACCATAAATCCTAAACCCTAAACTTTAAAACCTTAAACCTAAAACCCTAAACCTTAAACTTTTAAACCTAAAACCCTAAACTCTAAACTCCAAACTCTAAACTTTAAACCCTAAACCCTAAACTTTGCCTCTTAAATCTTAAACCCTAAACCTTTAAACCTTAAACCTAAAATCCCAAACATTAAATCACAAGACTCAAACCCTAAACCTTAAATTTTAAACACTAAACCTTAAACCCTAAATCTTTAAAATCACAAACTTTAAACCTTAAATCCTAAATCATAAACCCTAAAATAGTAAACCTTATACTCTAAACCATAAACCTTAAAACTTTAAAACTACCTAAACCTTAAACATTAAACCCAAAAACCCTAAATCCTAAACATTAAACCCTAAACGATCGGTTTTCATAACTAACATAATTTTAAGTTAAGATCAAACTTCATAACTTACATAATTCTTGTATAGAAAAAAAAAGTCAAAGTATATAAATTGAAACTTGACGGGTTGCCTTATATCTCACGATTAGATATAATGGATCCTCCCAGGTGTAATAATGCCACGTATGATGAATCTAAACGAATACAAAAATAATCTAATTTTAATATCAAATTTCATACCTTACATAATTTTCCCTTAAGATCAAACTTCATAACTTACATAATACTTGTATAATTAAAAAAAAAGATTCAAAGTATATAAATTTGAAACTGACGGGTTGCCTTATATCTCACAGTTAGATATAACAGATCCTCCCTAGGTGTAACAATGCCACGTATGATGGATCTAAACGAAATACCAAATTAAATATCGAAATAATATAATAATTATTAAACTTTTAAACCTTAAACCTTTAAAACCCTACCTAAAACCCTAAACCCATAACCCTTAAACCATAACCCTTAAACCCTAAATTCTTAAACCCTTAAATCTTAAACCCCTAACCCTTAACCTTTAACCCCTAAACCTTAACCCTTAACCCTTAAACCCTAAACCCTAAATTCATAAATCTTAAACCCTAACCCTTAACCTTTAACCCCTAACCTATAACCCTTAACCCCTAATTTTAAGTTAATATCAAACTTCATAACTTACATAATACTTGTATAGATAAAAGAAAAAGATTCAAAGTATATAGAATTTGAAACTCGACGGGTTGCCTTATATCTCACTGTTAGATATAATGGATCCTCCCTAGGTGTAACAATGCCACGTATGATGGATCTAAACGAAATACCAAATTAAATATCGAAATAATATAACAATTATTGAATTCTTAAACCCTAAACCATTAAAACCTTAAACCCTAAACCTTAAACCCTAAGCTCTAAACCTTAAACCCTAAACTCTAAACCTTAAACCCTTAACCCTTAACCTTTAAACCTTAAAATTATAAAACCTTAAACCCTAAACCATAAGTCCTAAACCCTAAACCCTTAAACCTTTAAATCTTAAACACTTAACCCTTAAACCTTAAACCTTAACTCCTAAACTTTTAAACCATAAACCCTAAATTCATAAATCTTAAACCCAACCACTAACCATTAACACCTAACTTATAACCCTTAACCCCAATTTTAAGTTAATATCAAACTTCATAACCTACATAATACTTGTATAGATAAAAGAAAAAGATTCAAAGTATATAAATTTGAAAACTGACGGGTTGCCTTATATCTCATCTTTATTAGATATAACGGATCCTCCCTAGGTGTAACAATGCCACGTATGATGGATCCAAGCGAAATACCAAATTAAATATTGAAATAATATAACAATTATTGAATTTCTAAACCCTAAACCATTAAAACCTTATACCTTAAACCTTAAATCTTAAGCCTTAAACCCTAAACCCTTAAACCTTTAAATCTTAAACCCCTAACCCTTAACCCCTAACCCCTAAACCCTAAAACTTTAAAACCTTAAACCCTAAACCTTAAGCCTTAAACCCTAAACCCTTAAACCTTTAAATCTTAAACCCCTAACCCTTAACCCCTAACCCTTAAACCTTAATTTTTAAACCTTTAAACCCTAAATCCTAAGCTCATAAATCTTAAACCCTAACTACTAACCCTTAACACCTAACTTATAACCCTTAACCCCTAATTTTAAGTTAATATCAAACTTCATAACCTACATAATACTTGTATAGATAAAAGAAAAGATTCAAAGTATATAAATTTGGAAACTTGACGGGTTGTCTTATATCTCATTTATTAGATATAATGGATCCTCCCTAGGTGTAACAATGCCACGTATGATGGATCTTAAAGAATACATAACTTACCTAATTTTAAGATCAAATTTCATAAATTACATAAGTTGACGATTAAATTTCATAATTTACATAATTTTCCTTAAGCTCAAACTTCATAACTTACATAAAACTTGTATAATTTTTAAAAAAAAGGATTCAAAGTATATTGGTGGAAACTGACGGGTTGCCTTATATCTCATTCATTAGATATAATGGATCCTCCCAGGTGTAACAATGCCACGTATGATGGATCTTAAAGAATACATAACTTACCTAATTTTAAGATCAAATTTCATAAATTACATAAGTTGACGATTAAATTTCATAACTTACATAATTTTCCCTTAAGATCAAACTTCATAACTTACATAATACTTGTATAATTTAAAAAAAAAGGATTCAAAGTATATAGGCTGGAAACCTGACGGGTTGCCTTATATCTCACTATTAGATATAATGGATCCTCCCTAGGTGTAACAATGCCACGTATGATGGATCTTGAAGAATACATAACTTACCTAATTTTAAGATCAAATTTCATAAATTACATAAGTTGACGATTAAATTTCATAACTTACATAATTTTCCCTTAAGATCAAACTTCATAACTTACATAATACTTGTATAATTTTTAAAAAAAGGATTCAAAGTATATAGGTTTGAAACTTGACAAAGTTGTCTTATATCTCACCATTAGATATAATGGATCCTCCTAGGTGTAACAATGCCACGTATGATGGATCTTAAAGAATATATAACTTACCTAATTTTAAGATCAAATTTCATAAATTACATAAGTTGACGATTAAATTTCATAACTTACATAATTTTTCCTTAAGATCAAACTTCATAACTTACATAATACTTGTATAATTTTTAAAAAAAGGATTCAAAGTATATAAATTTGAAACTTGACGGGTTGCCTTATATCTCACAGATTAGATATAATGGATCCTCCTAGGTGTAACAATGCCACGTATGATGAATCTAAGCGAATACAAAAATAATCTAATTTTAATATCAAATTTCATACCTTACATAATTTTCCTTAAGATCAAACTTCATAACTTACATAATACTTGTATAAATTTAAAAAAAAATTCAAAGTATATAGGTTTGAAACCTGACGGGTTGCCTTATATCTCACAGTTAGATATAACGGATCCTCCCTAGGTGTAACAATGCCACGTATGATGGATCTAAACGAAATACCAAATTAAATATCAAAATAATATAACAATTATTAAACCTTTAAACCTTAAACCTTTAAAACCCTACCTAAAACCCTAAACCCATAACCCCTAAACCTTAACCCTTAAACCCTAAATTCTTAAACCCTTAAATCTTAAACCCCTAACCCTTAACCCTTAACCCTTAACCCTTAAACCCTAAACCCTAAATTCATAAATCTTAAACCTTAACCACTAACCTTTAACCCCTAACCTATAACCCTTAACCCCTAATTTTAAGTTAATATCAAACTTCATAACTTACATAATACTTGTATAGATAAAAGAAAAAGATTCAAAGTATATAAATTTGGAAACATGACAGTTGCCTTATATCTCATTTGTTAGATATAATGGATCCTCCTAGGTGTAACAATGCCACGTATGATGGATCGTAAAGAATACATAACTTACCTAATTTTAAGATCAAATTTCATAAATTACATAAGTTGACGATTAAATTTCATAACTTACATAATTTTCCTTAAGATCAAACTTCATAACTTACATAATACTTGTATAATTTTAAAAAAAAGGATTCAAAGTATATAAATTTGAAACTTGACGGGTTGCCTTATATCTCATTATTAGATATAATGGATCCTCCCTAGGTGTAACAATGCCACATATGATGGATCTTATAGAATACATAACTTCCCTAATTTTAAGATCAAATTCCATAGCATTATTTACATAAATTATTAATTAACAATTTAGTAGTATAATTTATTATCAACTTTAGACTTCAACAACTACGAAATGGATAGGAGTTGGATGAAATTGTCAAGGGTAAGCAACGGCTATCGAAATGGAGTAGAAACTTTTACGAATTTCAGATTTCAAAATGCAAGCCAAGAGAATATGATTCTTTGCACTGTAAGTGTTGCAATATTAAGCGGCATTATCGTGAAGTGGTCTCTGAACATCTAGTTGTTGATGGCTTTGTCCGAGGGTACAAAATATGGTTTTTCATGGCGAGTCTACATCTAGTGGAGCATCTTCATCGATGAATTTGGGGTATCCTCATAGTTCTTTCAACCAGAATGTTAGTGATGATAACGTGGAAAACATGTTGCGGGATGCTTTTAATATGCGCAGTGATAATGACTGCATGTTGTATTGGAGCGACCGCATAAACCAACAGTGCTGTCATGTATGCGGCCAATCCCGTTAGATTAATTTAAATACAGAGGAAGGTAACGAGGATGAACACGATACACATCAAAGCGACCGATTAAGATTTTGCGATATTTTCCCTTATCCGAGGCTTCAACGGCTTTTCATGTCGTCGAAGGCAATAGAATCAATGACGTGGCACCGTGATGGATGAACCGATGATGGGTTGTTAAGGCATCCTGCAGATTCTTTAGCTTGGAAATGTTTTGACTCCAAATTTCCAAGCTTTGCAAGCGATCCTCGAGTGTGAGGCTTGGGCTAGCATTCGATGGATTTAACCCTTACAAACTTATGAGCACAACGTCTGATGACTTGCCTGTGGTGCTTGTTCCTTACAATTTGCCTCCATGGGTTTGCATGAAACAATCTTCTTTTATCTTATCTATGATTATACACGGAGAGAAAGAGTAGGGAATGATATTGGCGTCTATTTGCGACCACTTGTTGACGAGTTAAAACAACTATGGACCGGTGTTCGGACATTTGATGTAATGAGAAAAGAGAACTTTAATTTCGTGCGGCATTAATGTGGACTATTAACGACTTTCCGGCTTATGCTAATTTATCTGGTTGGAGTACTAAGGGACGTTATGCTTGTCCGTGTTGTGCTGCGCAGATATGTTCGCAATGGTTATATAATGGGAAGAAGTTTTCTTACATGGGGCATCGTCGGTGGTTACCGAAAAATCATACATTTAGATTTCAGAGTGCTCAGTTTGATGGTACTAAAGAGTTCAGATCAGCTCCTTCGCAAACCGGTGGATCCGAAATATTGTTAATGTTGGAAGATATAAATTTTATTTATGGGAAGATGAATCAACCGGCAAACCCGCATAGAAATAGAAGATCTAGGGATGAATCGATGATGAATCGATGAAGAGGATGATCCTAATGAGGCAAACTTGTGGAAAAAAAAGTATTTTTTCGAGTTGCCTTATTAGAACATCGATTTTACTGACATAACCTTGATGTCATGCACATAGAGAAAATGTCTGCGAGAACATCATTGGGACTATTTTGAATGTCGATGGAAAATCGAAGATAATCTTGAGTCGACTTGATTTAGTCCACATGGAATTGGCGTGAGCTTCATCCCGAAACACTTCGAATATGAAATATCGATTGCCACCGCTATTTTTTCAATGTCGAAGATGGAGAAAGAAGTGTTTTGTACGGTGTTGAAGGATATAAAGGTCTCGGATACGTATGCATCAAATATATCGCGATGTGTGAGTCTTAAGGATCGAAGATTATATGGCTTAAAATCGCATGACTATCACGTATTAATGCAAGACTTACTGCCAGTTGCTATGCGGTGTTGTATGTCGAAAAAGGTGACGGCTCCTATAATTGAACTGTCAAATATAATGAAAGACATTTGTGGTAAAGTTTTGAATGTTCAAGAACTTGAGAGACTACAAGATCGAGCCGCATTAACTTTATGCAATCTGGATAAGATATTCCCGCATTCCTTCTTCACTATCATGGTGCACTTGTTAATTCATCTCCCGCGTGAAGCACTTCTTGGTGGACCCGTTTTCTATCGATGGATGTATCCCATTGAAAGGTCTTATTTTATTTGCAAAATATTCATTCATTCAGCTAAATGCCTTTATTTCCAACTTTTGATAATGTTGTATATCGTGTTTAGGTTCCTTTCCAAATTGAAGTCATACTGTCGCAATAAGCGTTATCCGAAAGGACCAATTCTTGGGGATACTTGGCGGAGGAATGTATGACTTTTTGTTCGAGGTATTTGGAAGATGTTGAAACAAGAATGAACAGACCAAGTAGAAATCTTGGGCTCACAAATCATAATTTGGTGAAACTTATTTATTTCAAAGTTTGAGAACCGATCAGCGAGTCGAAATTACGAATTAGGCGATAGATTGTGGGTCCAAGCACATCGATCGTTCTTTTTATCACGATTCAATGGAACCATTTGAATCGTTCTACAATTTGATAAATACTCATCAATTATGATTTGTTTGTCTTCTAACAAAGTAAAACCTTTTTACCGTAGTGAGTACAAACAAATATTGAGAGCTCGTTCACGATCTCAAAGATTAAATCGACGAGAAATTAATAAGTTGTTCGCGAGAATCATTCCATGAATGGTTAAGCCAAATGGTGTGCAATTTAAATTTTCATTGACAAGTAATAATATTTTCTCATAACATTCATAATTACTCGATTTACTTTCGACTCAATAGGTTTGGAGTCGGAATGAAGTAAATAATGACGTTAAATGGCTTTCACAAGGTCCAAATGAATAGTTAAAAGATATAGTGGCTTCCTCATCAACGGATCTGATTTCATACAAGGTATCGTGAGAGATTGAGGAGAACCCAAAATTGCGGAATTGTTGTTAATTCTTCGATTACAAGTTATGCTAGTGCTAGGGACGAATCCGTCGAGGAATTTGGAATATTACGGACTTATTAACGACATCATTGAGTTGGATTATTACGGCAAATGCAAAGTTGTCCTATTTCGAGTGATTGGGCTGATGTGAATACGGCTCACGAAATTAAAAGCGATCAATATGGCTTTACAATGGTGAATTTCTCTCGATTAATTCTGCACCGAGAACAAGCGATGGACGAGCCGTATGTTTTTCTTCTCAAGTTAAACAAGTTTTTAATCGGAAGATCAAGCGATGAGGGTTGATGCGTTGTACTTGAAACACCCTAGAGACTTCTTCGACATTGACGGTGGAAGTAGAGATGACATAGTCGAAAGATCGAAACTTTGCCTTTTCGAACAAGACTTAACGAAAATATCCTAGTACTAGTCAACAATTTCAATGGGTTCGTCGGGATGTGGATGAAGATATTTACTGAAATATGATGTAGTAAGATTTAACGATTTATTATTTATATGTAATATTATAATTTTCATGTTGGTCATGTTATATAATTTTCATGTGTATTGCGGAAAAATGCCTAGAAGACGATTACTGATTTAAATATTGTCCATGAAACTCCAAATCCGAAGAAGCTAATAGTAGTGAACAAAAGCAGGTTGTTGGATCTTCTACTCTAGAACATAGATGACGAGCAGGAGAATTTGAAAGTAATGTTAAGTTTATTTTACATGCATGTTGAATTTTATTATTGATTCATTTTCAAATTTAATATAATAATATATCATTTTTCAATTTGAAGGTGGTGGGACACGCAGAGGTCGGGGCGTACATTACTTAAAGATTTATACGACTTAGAGCCTAACGATCGTGTTAAAGTAAGGAGAAACAATGATGGCCAGCCTATTGGATCTGAAGCTCGACTGTTAGGAGGCTATTTGGGCATTTTAGCACGAAATCCCAATATGTTGCCCATTAACTACGAATCATGGCATCACATGCACGATGCCAACAAAAATCGAGCCCTCGAAAATATTAAGGTAATAAAACGTGAATGTAATTTATAATACTTTAATTTAATTTTTATTTATATTAACTTTTATACTTTTTTTCTTGAGGTAGATTTAATTTAGAGGTCTCGATGACTATGTTAAGAAGACATTGGGTAAAAATGGAGAGACAATAAAAGCACGCTCAAAAACAATATTTTAAGAAAGACATAAGCCTTGACGAAAATTAAGAAATGTTCCATCGGAATGTTGAGGTACCAATGGGAAGATCAAGTTAGATTTTGGAATTCAAAAAAAGGAGAGGTATTACGTACATCTAAAATCGTATAAATTATTTGGTTTATAGTATTTACTATATATATAATTCAAATTGCATTATGTAGGACCGTGAGCAAGTTGGAATAAGCAGCAGACAAAAATAGAAATTCACGCACACGGTAGGTTCTAGAAGTTTTACTTGTGTAGCTGACGCCGAGGTATTATAATTTATTAATTCTGTCAATTATTAATTACTTTATACTATTAAATTATATTTTTTCTGCTAAAATGTAGGAAACTTATTTGGTCAAAAAGTTGGACGACGCTCACTTTTTTTGACATTCTATATAGAAAGAATGATGGATCTCCGATGACATCCAAGTCGCTGAAATTTTGGTATATTTACTTAATAAAATTTTATTTTTATAAATATTTCTACCGTTTAATTATAATAGTTTAATTCATCGTTTATAGTTTTAAATTTATAATGTTCAATTATGTTGCATTCTTTCTTATTTATATATTTCGTTTCTAACTCTTTCGTTGATTTATTAGGATAAACTAAAGGAGAAGAAGGCCGAGTATGAAGCGGTACGCTTGATTGATAGTTCTGTTAATCTTGAGGAGATTGATAATGTAATTATTACGATGTTTTGGGTCCCGAAAATACGTTGCTTGTTGATAGTTACGCTAATCTTTAGTATATTTTTAATAGAATTATCAACGATGTTTTGGTCTTGAAAGGTATGGTCGGGTTCGATTTAAAGGATCTAGTGTTACCCGACCCAATATTTTGGATCCGCCTCCCATAGTACATGCCTTAGGGGTCAATCTCGTCTTTGAAGTTCGAGGCTACAAAACCGAGATAGCTCGAGATGCAAGAGAGCACGGTTGAGCAGATCGACAAATTGCGATGTTCAAAGAAAATATGAAGAACTCCAAGAATACTTAGAGCGGATCTGAAGCGGCACAAGCAAGGGAGGCGGCAAGAAGAAGCGGAGAGAGGCAACGGCATTGCGAGGGAGGCGAGGCGACATCAATGCTAGCGAGCGAGCAGAAAATCTGAAGAGCTCCAAAGACCGACTTGACATATATGATGAGATGTTTGATGATCGCGAAACCGCCATCTTATACATTTAATTTTTCGTTGTAAGAAGTTTTGACATTATTACATTTAACATTATTGTTACAATATTTTCGTTAGCATTCATTTAATTTATTAAATTTCAAGTATCATTTAAATTAATGTATTCGATGTGACTTTTATGCTAAATTTGTTGTTTTGCGTTGGAAGTATATCTTGTTATTGGTTGGTATTTAGTGCGAGGGGATATAATATTAAAAAATTTTATTTTTTAAATCAGACAAATTAGCGGCGTTTGTACAAAAGCGCCTGAATCAATAATAAATTTTTATGGCGTTTTTAAGCGCCGCTAAAGCCCCGACTTTTTGCGCGTTTTTGGGAAAGCGCCAAAAGTCTCGACTTTTAGCGGCGTTTTTTGGAAAGCGCCGCTAAAGCCCGACTTTAGCGGCGTTTTTTATAAGCGCTAAAGTCCTAACTTTGCGGCGTTTTTAAAAGAAGCGCCGCTAAAGACTATGGGTTTTAGCGGCGCTTTTATTACAACGCCGCTAAAAGTCGAGATCTTTAGCGCGTTTTAGCGCATAAACGCCGCAAAAATTTCTCTTGTTGTATTAGCGGCGTTTTTGTGGCGCTTAGAAAAGCGCCGCAAATACTTTTGTGGCGCTTATAAACGCCGCTAAATGCCCAAAAAAACGCTGCTAAAAGTCTGTTTTGCTGTAGTGAGTTTTCTTAGGACTTCCGGAAGCCCGGCTGCGGCCGGAAGCGGCTTCATTCCGGTAGCCGATCTTACCTCAAAAGTGCTTCCTTCTATCAAAGGTTCCACCAAGTATGGCGGTGTGATGCTGTGGTCCAAATACTATGATGACCAAACTGGATACAGTTCTTCCATCAAAACCGATGTTTAGTTTCCATTTGTATAGGAAATCTTGTACCAATGGCATGCAGTTTATGCTATAATAATTTTTTTAATGTTCTATATTAACAGAATATCAAACTAGAATGAATTCAGATTTCTGTATATCGTCTGCCATCTCATCTCTACAGCTAATCCTAATTCCTTCACCATCTTAAATGCATTCAGCTGTTGGTCAGTGTACATAGGCCATGTGACGATTGACACAACGAACCACAAGCTCTCCAGGATCAAGTTCCAACCACAATGAGATATAAACCCACCTTATTGATTTGCTCAGGTTTCCATGTTCTTGTCTATATGCAATTGCTACTAAGGTCAAACAATCTTTAAAAATATTGGTGCAGTAGGGTTTTTTCTAATAAAAGCTCCTTTATTTATTTTGCAGGTGAAGTTGAAAGGCAGACATGATAATGCCAGTTTTATATTGAAGTTGATCTCTTACCTACCGGTATTATTAATCCTTTTATTAAATACAAAAACGTGTCGGCTTAACGAATTCAACTTTGTACTTAAATCTTTTGTTAAATATAGTTTTCAGTTTCGAATCTGCCAACCCCAGCTAAATGCCTCCTTTTACCAAAAACAAAAAAGTATATGTAATCCAGCTTTTCAATATTTGTTGCCTTTAGGAATATTTTTTTGTTTATCATACTCTTAGTTGAACATGTCCCATATTAAAACCTGTTTGCTGAACTACTTCCAACAAAATATAGAGTACAATAATTGCTACAGAAGTGAGAAGCAGCAGGCACCAAACAAGCTGAGAGATGAAGAAAGTAGATCTCATATTCGTTCCAACGCCAGGAATTGGCCACTTGGTTTCAACTGTTGAATTCGCAAAACTCCTGATCGATCACAATGATCGGATTCGGGTTACTATTCTTTCCATGAAGTGGCTTCCAGATGCTGCTTTAGATGCGTAGACCAAATCCCTCACTGCTTTGCCACCTGATGGAATCCAACTCATTGACCTCCCTCGGGTGGATCCTCCCTCCTTAGCTCCTTGGAAGTCAGCCGAAAGTGTCATAGATGCATTCATCAAGTGCTACATCCCTCCTGTTAGAAACGCTGTCAGAGACATTGTTTCAATGAAATGTAGCTCGGATGAAACCAGAGTTGCGGGATTAGTTCTTGATCTCTTTTGTTCACCCATGGTTGATATTGCAACTGACTTTGATCTTCCTTCTTATATATTCATCACCTCAAATGCAGCTTTCTTGGGTCTCATGTTTTATCTACCAACTCGACATAGCTTGAACAGCTCCGAATTCCAAAGCTCAGATCCTGAACATGTGATCCCAGGCTTTGTCAATCCTGTCCCTACATATGTTCTTCCATCGGCTGTATTTAGCAAGGATGGAGGTTACGCCGCATATGTCAAAGTTGCTGAAAGGTTCAAGGATGCCAAAGGTATAATAATTAATACGTTTGAAGAAGTTGAGCATTATGCTCTAAACTGTTTCTCCAATGGCCAAAACCCTCCAGTTTATCCAGTTGGACCAGTGATTAACCTCAATGGTCTGAGTTACTCAGACTCGGATGATAAGGTCATGAAATGGCTCGATGATCAGCCTCAATCATCAGTGGTGTTCCTTTGCTTCGGAAGCATGGGAAGCTTTAAAGCACCCCAGGTGAAAGAAACAGCACTGGGGCTGGAGCAAAGTGGGTTCAAGTTCTTATGGTCCTTGCGTGTGCAACCACCGCACAATGATGCTTCAGAAATGTTGCCGGAAGAGTTCCTGGAAAGGGTCCAAGGAAGAGGGATGATATGCAGTTGGGCGCCACAGTTGAAGGTTCTTGCTCACAAAGCAATAGGAGGGTTTATATCTCATTGCGGTTGGAACTCAATCCTGGAAAGCTTGTGGTTTGGTGTACCAATTGCAACATGGCCTTTGTATGCTGAACAACAGCTCAATGCATTCAAGATGGTGAAGGAATTAGGATTAGCAGTGGAGATGAGGTTGAACTATAGGAAAGATAGCGATGAAGTTGTGATGGCAGATGAGATAGAGAAAACTGTGGGGATGGTAATGGATGGTGGAAGTGAAGTGAGAAAGAAAGTGAAGGAAATGGGTGAGATGGCAAGGAAGAGTGTTATGGAAGGTGGAACTTCATTCAATTCTATTGGAAAACTGATAGAGGACATGATAGGCAACAACTGATATGGAATCATAGCTTTTGTCATTGATACTATTAATTTATTTCACTACATTTGAGATTATAATTATATATGTATTACAACTGATATGGTATCACTGCTCCATATTCCCTTGTAACCAAACAATAATGAACGAAGTTTTTTTGTTTACCTTGCTTTTCTTTCTTTTTTATTTTTCACTTTCTTTCAATCCGAATATAAAGTATAGTGAAATAGTGCTGGAATAAGAGAGCATCAGAGTTATGATGTCCTTTAGTTAGCCTCTGGACTTTGGTGATTAATATCCATTAGGTTGTATTTTACCTTTGTGAAATATAGATTGATTTAAGTATGCTGGTCTTAATTGTTGCTGTTGTGTCGTGTGGTGCTCCAATGCCCTTGGACGGCCATGCCATCTATTGCAGGTATTTAAGGTCATCAATTTTGAGATATCATGTTAATTTAATTAAATAAGTTTAATTTAAAAGTTATTTCATTAAATATAATTAATTTTAATATACGTGGTGAGTCAATTTATTCGTTATAATTATTTAATAGAGTTATTTTAAGTGACATTTATATTAAAAATAATGTTAAAATTTGCATTAAGAAAATGAGATCAAATGACTACCTTACCCTATGTTAGGACCAAGGCGAAGTATTAAAGATTCAATATTTGATAAATCATTTGAGCAGCCACGACTTAATCAGGTGACTAATTAAATGACTGCCTTACCTTATGTTAGGATCAAGACTGTCAAGCACTGAAGATTCAATGTCTGACTAGTCATCTAATCAATCAAGACTTGACATTTGATCAATCAAAACATGATCAGGTCTCGACTAATCAGGTGATTGATTGACTGATCAATGAAGACGTTAGGATAGCCGAAGTATTTTATTCATTGGCTTTCAAGTCATGTTTTATGGATGTGATTTATTGTGCCTCATAGTCATAATCAAATTGGAGTATTGAAGAAGTTGAGATCGACTTAACTTTGTAGATAAGACTTGTGCTTATCATTTATCCTTAATAAATTTATGTGTTGAGTTTAAGGAGATTATTTCTACTTTATTTTGAGATAATTATTGGAGATAATTCAAGAATATATATTTAAATTATAATTGAGAGTTTTACTTTAAGAAGATAGTTAGTTATAACGCATATTTTCTTTATATATTATTATATTATTAATATAATTTATATATTATTAATATATTTAAATTATATAAATTTAAATGATAAATAATAATAATAAAATAGACAAACCAAATCATATTTATTATATTAATTCTATAATTTGAATTTTTTAAATAGAATTTTAGAAATAGAGATAGGAATAGGATTCTTTTTAGAAATAAGGAATAAAAAAATCATGGATAAATTTAAGCAATTCTTTCTTAAATCCAAGCGATCTTTTCGTAGGCGTTTGCCCCGATTCAATCGGGGGATCGAATTGATTATAGAAACACGAGTTTAATTAGTTGATTTATTAGTGAACAAGGAAAAATATTATCTAGGCGAGTAAATAGATTGACCTTAAAACAACAACGATTAATTACTATTGCTATAAAACAAGCTCGTATTTTATCTTTGTTACTCTTTATTAATAATGAGAAACAGTTTGAAAGAAGCGAGTCAACCACTTAAACTATTGCTCTTAGAACCAAAAATAAATAGGCTTACCCCTTCAAAAGAATCGAATTCGGTTGGGGAGGAAAAAACTTTTTTTTATTAAGCTTCTTCGCTCATCTTATTTTGATAACCTTATCAGAATTAGAAGTTTTTATCATATTAATTTCTACCCTACCTTCTCCAAGTTCATTCTCGAGAGAACCCCATTTCATTTAAAGCATTTCGTTAGATTCCTTTCGATCTCCTTATTTTTTAATCTTGTCGGAAATCATATAAAGACAATTCCTATTTGAGATAGATCGATTTTAGCCTGTAAATAGGTTGTTGTGCCACACATTTGAAGATGCCTTTTAGTGCGCTTTTGGTGGATTATTTGTGTATCTTTTACTTGGCTTTTTTGCACTTTACGTTACTTTTTTGTGTAAGGTTAGATTGGACTTAAACTAATAAATAATTTGAAATATTGTAAATAAAAATTATTCATTAAGCGAGATTTTATAGAGTAAGATTGTTTTCAAAGTATGTTAACGAATCTCTTGTGTTTATTTCTCTATTATGTGTTTACTTCTTGTGTTCTTTTCGAACTCAGTTCAAATATCTGTTTAAACAATCATTGTCTAAATACTTGATTGAGCATCTGTCTGAACAATCAAACCTAATAGAGAGCAAATCAAGATTCTTGCGCCTTATAAATTCTCATGGACGGAAGAAAAAATGAGTTTAAATAACAAATTTAACTTTATTAACTTTTATGCATTAAAATGGAGCTTGAAATAATTATAATATAGATATGTGTATATATTTTTCATATATAATATATTTTAAATATTTTAAAATTATTGATAAATTTAAAATACAACACCAAATATTTAGATAACATTACATACTAATTAAAAAAAAACATATGTATACGATGTTTATTAGTTAGGTTAAAATTTGAATATTACTCTATGTATTTTGTGAAAATTATAGGTTTAGTTCCTGTACTTTAATTTAATTGGTTTTAGTCCTTGTACTTTTCGAATTGGTTAATTTTAATCATTGTACTTTTTAATTTTTAAAATTTTAGTTCTAACCTAAACATTAGTCATTAATTCTCTTTAATTAAATTTAACTATAGTCATGTCCTATATGTAAAGTTGTAGATTTAGGCTATATTCTCCAACTAATCATTCTAAGTCTTTATATTTTTCTAATTTTAAAATTTCAGTCTTAATGCAAATAATAGTAATTATTTCATTAATTAAATTTTAATTAATAATATGAGTAATATGTGGATCTTCTTGCCTTTAAATTTTGTATTAATCATCCATAACCTTTATTAACATTTCGTTTTCATCTATTAGTTTTTATGTTGGGGAAAAATGGGTAAATTACTAAAAAAATACCTTTTTTTTTCAAAATTCTGAGAAAATGACATATTTTCTAATTATTTACCTGGAATGGGTCATTTTCCTAGAAAGCGCGTCCACGTCAGCATGATTTTAGGGGATGCAGCAAGAAAACGCGTCCCTGAGGAACGTTTTCCGCCACATCAGCAAAAATCGCATCCTTGAGGGCGCTTTGCTGATGTGGCAAAAACGCTCCCTCAGGGACGTGTTTTTGCCCTTCCCCAACGGTCATATTTTTTTTTGATTGTTGGGCCTCCAACAGTAAAAAAAAACATTATAAAATCCATCCTTTTCGTTTTTTTCACACAAAGGTCCTTACTCAATTTTCTCTCAAAGTTCTCTCAACTTTCTCTCAAATTCCTCTCAAATTTCTCTCAAATTCCTCTAAAGTTCCTCTCAAATTTCACAAAAGTCCTTTAATTTTTACAAAAAAGCCTTGCTTAAAAGTTTTTTAAATTAATTTTTTTTAATTTAAAAATATTCAATCGTATTAGCAATGGCCGGAGAATTAATTTGTCTCGACAATAAACATATCTCCATCGATCAAATGACAATGGTAAGTTATAATTTTAATTTTTCAATACTATTTAATATTTTTTAGGTTTATGCAATTTTAATTAATTTTTATTTTATAATTTTTTAAACAGTCTGTAGATCGGGTGTTACAATGCTATATTCGGAATATGCCTGGTCCGCCATCGCCGTTGATCGAGAATTACCTGTGTTGGTAGAGAGGTGGAGACCCAAGACGCACACTTTCCATCTTCCATGCAGAGAGTGTACTATCACTCTGGAAGACTTGCAGTTGCAATTGGGATTGCCGGTGGATAGGTACGTAGTCACCGGGTCCGCAACTTTTGGTGATTGGGAAGCCGTATGCTACAAGCTTTTGGGTGCTATTCTGGATAACATTAACGGAGGTCGGATCGAGATGGGCTAGTTACGAGACACATTCCCGGAGCCGGATAATGATTTGACTGAATTAGAAAGAATACGGTATGCTCGGGCATACATTATTGAGATGATTGGAGGCTATCTGATGCCGAACTTGTCACGAAACCTTGTACATCTAAGATGGCTGCAGAAACTCATTGATTTTAAAGCAGCCAGTGAATTGAGTTGAGGGTCTGCCATGCTAGCAAAATTGTATCGAGAGATGAGCGGGGCGATGCGACCGAATAAAACCAAAATCAGAGGTTGCCTATCACTACTACAATCATGGGCACGATTTCGCTTTCCATTTTTACGTCCTCGAGTGGACCACCCATATACATTCCCACTCATAACATGGTAAATTTAATATTAGATTTTATAATTATTACGTAGATTTAAAATATAATTGTATGCTAAAAATTTGTTCAATTAGGTGGAACTATTCATGAGTTATGTTGGAATACCTACCTCGCATGAAGATATACTACTTCTATTAACCAACGATTGGAAGCACAAGTAAGTATTAAATAAAATATATTTTCGTAATAAAATAGTCATTTCAGTATTTAGTATTTAGTATTTAGTATTTAGTATATAACTAATATTTTTATCATGTTAATATAGTTTCAATGGACACCATACGAGGATCCGACAATTCGGACAATAATCCTGGATGAATTCTTTCAAAATCCGAACATTTGGCATGTGAAGGTCCCATTGGTCAACTATGCCACCGTGGAGATACACCAGTCAGATCGGGGTCTACGACAATTTGGATTCTGACAACCGATTCCCGTGGCACCTAAGGTGCTCGATGATGAGCACAAAGTCGACTTACGGCAGTTGCATACGGCTTGGCTGAGATTTTGGTCAGCAAATATCGAATTGTGGGAAAACCGGTATGATTATATACCTATTCGGGAACTGATCATCGTTCACGAGTTAAGCGTATATGCGGAATACATGCCATGATTTAGGATCCATGGCAAACCATATTTATTGTCAGAAGAGGAGAGGCGACGGCAACTTCGTGTAATACCCCAAAAATTACTACAGTAAGAAAGTAAGATATTATCCTTGATATAGTTAAGTAAGGAAATAAAGTGACAAAAAGAGAAAAATTTGGATTATGTCAACATTGGGAAGTATATTATGATATATTACATTATTAATTCGAGAAAGGACTAAATTATAAAAGTAAGAAAAGTTTTGTTGCCCAAGAGTAAATACTTAAATTTTGAGGGGTTAAAGTGTAAATATGAAAAGTTAAAGGACCAATAGTGCAAATATTTTAGGGGCAGGAATAATCTAGAAACTAAGAAACTAAGGAAAATGGATGAATTGGGACCAAATCGAATAGGTAAAGAATTATGAGGGACTAAATTGCAATTTTTCCAAATTGAGTGATGACTCAATGATGGAATTTTAAAATATCATGAAGGGAAAAATGGTTAATTATTAAGAGAGAGAGTTCTAGAATGTAATGATTATATTGATGATATTTTAAATTATTTAATTAGATAAATATTACTTTATTAATATTTTAATAAAATATTTATTATTTTATTATTTTATTTAGTATATATATATGTGGGGGAAGAAAAACAACAACAACACACCATCCATCTTCTTTCCGACGCACCAACATGAGAAGAAGAGGGAAAGAAAGAAAATTTTATTTTCTTTACAATTTGGTCCTTTCACCAAAAATCTACCATTTTCACTTAGAATTCAAAAGAATTTCTATAGCCATCAGGAGAGAAAGATGACAAGGAGACTATGGAGAGCAAGAATATCAAGTTAGATTCAAGAAATAGAAGCTGGAGGAGAGAAAATCAAATTAAAGATTGAAATCAATAAGATAAGGTAAGAACATCAAGATTTCAATATATACTTTTTTTAAGTTTGTTATTATTGAAAAAGCATGAAAATGATGTTATAGTGGAGTTTTCTCATATATGGTCCTGTGTTCTTGATATGTTAGTGAAAAAAATAAGAGAAAGTGATGAGAAATATTGTAGAGAAAGTAAATAAAGGTGTTACAAACTTGATAATTAACATTTTGCACTAAAACAATTTTAAATTTTATGATGAGAAATGAAATATTAATAAAGATTGAGGGTGATAAATACAATTTTAAAGGTTGTGGATAACTAGTGAATTTTAATAATTTATCTTTGATTGTGAGGAACTTTTACTAAAAAAAAAAAGATTGTGATTCATTAGAAAAAGAGAGAGACACATGAGGAAGAATTAGTGCTGGAAAAAGTGATTTGTGTTACTCTAACATCCTTACTTTAATTAAATATTAAGTAAAGTTATCAATTAATCAATTTTAAGTCATCTTATATAAATATTGATAAATTTTATTATTTATATAACCAAAAATATTTTTATTTTATTTTTTAATGTATAATATTATATGGGCATTGTCATATGGCTTGTAACAATTGATACAAGTTATACTGTGATGTCATCTAATTATTCATGAATTGTAATTGAGTAATAGAAAATTTGGATGGTGTTTAAATTGATGATTTTGATAGTTGGACCTCTCAAATAGTGAAACTCATCGTATTTGTAATTTATATTACTATTTTACAATTATTAATCTTTGTTTTAAGAAATATACTATTAATATTTGCTCATCCAATTAATCATTTTATTTTTCAAAAGATTTACAATTTTAAAAATACCAAATTTAGCTACTTGAGAATTCACATAATTTAAAGGTTTAATGATGCAAAAACCCTCAAACTTTTTCAAAAAATACAATTAAGTCTTTTTTTTTATTCATTTGGGTATTTGAACTTTTAAAATGCATCAAAAGGCCCTCAAACCTTTTCAAAAAAAAAAGCAATTAAGCCTCCAATTTTTTTACACTTGAATTTTCAAAATATATCAAAAGACCTCAAATTTTTTTTCAAAAAAGCAATTAAGCCCTTACTTTTATTAAAAATTATAAAAATTAAAATCAATAAAACTATAAATATTATTAAATTTTAATAAAAATTCAAATATTAAAATTTATTAAAAATCGTGAAAAATATAAAATTGTAAAATTTTATAAAATCGTAAAATTATAAAATATATAAAATATAAAATTTTATAAAATCGTAAGAAAATTATACAAAATGTAAAGAAATATAAATTTCATAAAAAATTTTATAAAAATTATCATACTAAAAGAAGCATTTTATAATTTTTCTATAACTTTTATTGATTTTTATTTTTATCATCTTTTGCCACATGTCACGCTATATTGTGACACGTGATGACTTTAATTGAAAAAACTAGGGTGATTAATTTTTGTATGATTTTTATAAAATTTTACTATTTTTATTTTTTATGATTTTTATAAAAAATTCTAATTTTAATAAATTTTAAATTTTTATATTTTATTAAAATTTAATAATTTTTCTAAAATTTATTATTTTTATAATTTTTTCTAACTTTTATTAATAGCATGGGCTTATTTGTTTTTTTTTTTAAATTTAATGATCTTTTGATACATTTTAAAAGTTTAAATACTCAATTGAGTGAAAAAAAATAGTGACTTAATTATTATTTTTACATATTTTTAAAGTTAAATTACTCAAATATTATTTTTTTTTGAAAATTTTAAGGACTTTTACCTCTTAAACTTAATTTAAATTCTAAAATTAATGTTACAAAATGATTACATGTAAAATCTTTAAGTGTTTCTTCCTTTAGACGTTGCCCAATTTGATTACATGTAATCAAACAGGTAAAAAAAAAATTGCAGTTAAAAAAAAAAACCCACAGAAACACTCTTAACCTTCTCGCGATTACAACTTTGTTCCCCTCCACTGCTCTCCATTTCTTTTATTATGTTTTCAGGATGGTTTCACCCAGTCAAAAAAGATTTTTAGGGTTCTGTTTGACCCGTGATTTATAAAAAAACAAAATCTTAGCTTGATCTGCCATCGCCATTGCGATCAAAACTCCTTATTCTCTCTCTTCCAGGTTCAATTTATGAATCGATATTGTTTTCCCGATGATTTATAGCACATTCCGATAACGGTGGAGGAACAGTTGTTTTTGAAAGCGGTTAGGGAGGAATGCCCGTGGGAGAATTTGCCCAAACGGCTTCAAGCCATTTATAACTTCAAAGAAGAATGGCACAAGAGGTTAGTTTCGACTTTGCTGCTTACTCGTTGTCTTTTACCTTTTAAATTGCAGTGAGTTTGTATCTTTGAAGAACTTCATTGTTTTGCTGAGAGAGTAATATAGGATAATTAAAATTCACCAAACGAGGAAATACTCATTTCATGCTTGTAATATTATTGATGGAAGTTAACCTTTCGATGAGCGAGTTTGGGAAAGAGCTTTTGAAACTAATTAGAAGTAAAAAGAAGCATGTTAGTATGATGGTGAGGGAGAATGATAGAATTTAACCTAAAAGATGCTATTAAGTTATTGATTTCATATTCTCCCAACCAAACAAAAGAATCTTCAAATTCTAAAAAGTAACATATATATATATGATTGTGAATAGTGTGTTAACTAATATAAATAGCCCCAAATATTAGAAGTGTTGTAACTATTTTTTTAAAATGGGGTGACTTTGGTTTTGAAAATGGAAACAATAAAATGGGAGTCGCCACCAATCCCTTTTTGCTTAGGTGTGATTGTATCACCTTAAAATGTTTTTTTTAATATTAATTTTGGCCTGCGAAATTCAAGAAAGTGGGTTCGGGAGTCAGTTACATACGAGGAAGGATTAGCACTCTCGTAACGCCCAAAATTGGTACCTAATTGATAAAATCATGTTCTAATGTTGAAAATTTGAAAAGATTCGAAAATACGATCCTCTTTTGTTTTTTTCAAAACTTGAACAAATCAAGATGGATGATAAGACCCTCTCATTTCGAAGGGATAAAGTATCATACCCTTTTTAGTTTCAAATGTAGTATCAAGTTAGGGTGCGACACTTTGGACTCCCCAATGCTTATTTTTAAATTCAATTTAGTCCATATTCGCTTTAGCTTGCCTTTTGGTTTTAAAACTCATTTTATTATTGCGGATTTAAGTTTGAGGAGGATATTTCGTTATTTGTCAAATAAGAAATCGAACTCGATTTTCTATTCGTCCAAACAACTAAATATCCTTCAAAGTTAGTGCTCGATTTCTGCGAAATTCCAAATACTGGATTTTGGAATATTGCCTTTATTTTAAAACTTATCTCGGGTATCTAGATGTCGTGTCCAATCCTTCCTCGAAGTTAGGGCACAACATTTTGGTGGCGAATTTCCAACAAAAAATGAGAACAAGTATTTTATTTAAAACTTGTATTGCGATTTTAAAAAGGATATTCCGTTATTCAGATTAAATGAGAAAAATCGGAACCCAGTAAGTTAGAGCTCGATTTCCTCGAATCTTTAATACGAAATATCGGTTATTTTAAAAAAACATGATGCATCGAGAAAAATTAGTGTGACAAGTGATAATATGAAAATACGATATTACATGCGTAAAAATAATGATAATGAAAAATGATATGAAATTGAATAATATACTAATACGAGTGATACTAATAAATTAATGATAATGATGAAATAAAAAATGACAATATAAATAATGATAAAATGAAAGTAATATGTTAATTTATGATAATAGTAGCATATTAGTAATAGTAGAAAAATATAATGCTAAAGATAAATAATAAATATAACGATATAAAAAACGAATACGATGTAGTAATGATATTAGAAATAAAATAAATAATAATAGGAAAATAGATATAATAGTAAATACAAAGAGTAAAAATAATGTAATAATAATATTATAATAAAATGGTAAATAACGAAAATATGGAAAATAATAGTAATAAACATAATAATAATAATATTATAGTTTTAAACCAAGAAAATAAATATAAATATAAGTATAGTAATAATAATAATATAAATATCAATAATGATGGTAAAGAAATAATAATGTTGCTTAATAATAATAATAATAAATAGTAATAATAATGGATGATAATAAAATAATAAAATATTATTATTATTAATAATAAAGTAATGATAATGGTAAGTAATAATAATAATAATAATAATAATAATAAAATAAAAGATAAATAATAATAAAAACAACAAATGAAATACATAAATATAAAAATAGATGAATAATAGTAATAATAGTAATAATAATAATAATAATAATAATAATAATAATTAATAATAGTGATGGCAATAAAAATTTGCAAAATAACTGAAAAAGGGACCAAATCAAATTTAAAACGGAAGTTTGGGGGCTTAATTCGAAATAAATAGAAAGAAAAAGGACCCTATTGTAGTATGCGAAAGAAGTGGAGGATCAAAAGAGCAAAATTCCCTCCTGATCAAAACTCGCAGCATAAAGGGGGACTAAAATGTAAACTTTAAAAAAATTAACGGGCCAAATTGACAGGAAAGGGGACTAAAATGTAAACTTAAAAAAATTAACGGGCCAAATTGACAGGAAAATGAAATTTGATTGCAAACATAGGAAAAAGCAGAAGGACCGCGCGCGCAAATATCCCCTTTTCAAAAACACGGATCTTGAGGCAAAACGACGTCGTTTTGGGGCTTATGGACGCCAGCCAAAACGGCGTCGTTTTGCAACGCTTATATAAGTTTAAAAAAACCCAAAAAAAATCATTCTTCAGCTGCTTTTAAAAAAAAATTTAACCCCTTTTGTTTTCTTTGCAAGGTCGAGCTCGTGAGGATCCGCCCAATCATTGTCACTCTTTCATCGCCATCTGTCGTCGGCAATCGCCACTGACACTGGCGCCCGAGGTAAAAAGTCCCCTTTTTTATTTTTTTTTAAAAATTTATGACAATAGTAATATACATTTATATATCGCAAAAAAGGGAGGAAAAAAAGAGAGAAAGCTTCGAAATAAAAAAGTCACCTTTTTCGCCTCTGTTGTTTTGGTTTTTTAGTAGTTTTTAGTATTTCTCTGCTTCTTATGTTTGGATCTATTATTTGTATTCGAAATTTTGTATTGTATTCATAAAAAAAAAATCCTCTTTTACAATCGATTTTCGATGGCTTATATAGCCATTTTTGCAAGCTTTCTGTATTTTCCTTTTAATTCTTGCAGGTACAAGTGGAGTGGGCGGTGGAGGCCAGTGGCGGTGCCGCTCTGATAGTGGCGATGGATGGGATAGAGAACGGATAGGGGTCAGAAGACCTTAGGTGCGGCGCACCTAGGGTTTAGTTTTTCTGATTAGGTTTAGTCTTTGTTGGATTAGGGTTGTAATTGGGCTTGATTGGGCTTAATTATTGGGCTGCTTTTAATGCTTTGGGTTAGGTTAGGTTTTAATGGGTCGTGGTTTAATTCTATTTGGGTCATGCTTGGTTTGGAGTTTAATTTTGGGCTAATGGTTTTTAATTGGGTTAAATTGTATAGGGGTTGTCTGATTTGGGCAGGACAATTTTAGGCTCGTACAAGACTTGTTGATTGATTTAATTCTAACCATTAATATATATATATATATATATTATATAGCTTCTTCACAACAACTAATTATCTACGCATCACATACTTTTAACATAATTATTTTATCTATTTATAATTAAAGAGATGTGCTACTACATTATCTTATTATTTCATTATATAACTCATCAACTCTTCTTTTCGTGTATACTTTTGGGTAAATTATCAGAAAATATCTTTTTTTTATAAAATTTACGAAAAAAGATCTATTTTCTAATTATTTACCAAAAAGGGCTATTTCCCTTGAAAACGTCCCACGTCGGTAGCGATTTCAGGGATCTGAAGAGAAAACGTGTCCTTGATGGAGCGTTTTTGCCACATCAAGAGAAAAGCTTCCTTAAGGGCGCGCTTTGTTGATGTCGCAAAAACGCTCCCTCATGGACGCGTTTTAGCCCATGTTTTTTTCAAAAAAAATTATTCTCGAATTGAATATTCAAAAAAGGTCATTTTTTAGATATTATAAAAATAGACTAAATTTTTTAAAAATTTACGAGAATAAACCTTTATAAAGACTCAAAGTGAGAACACCATTTTTTTTTAAGGTGTCACTAATTAATATGGAAATATAACTTACAAAGCAAATTTTTATATAGACCCAAAGTCTCATTTGCCTTGTTTTCTTGAGCAATGTGGGATATGAGATATGTGTATATATAAACTCATGAATAGTTTTGCAGTTTGTTCCTAACAATGTGGGATTCCTTCCTCTTTTAACTAACAACATGAGATTAAATGATACACTATATTTATTTTTTTTTTTACAAAACAATTTCTATTTTTTATATTTTGTTATTTGAGATCTTAAATCTTGTTGCATTTTAGAATTGTTAACATATACAAAAGAACTATTAAAAAAAGAGAACAAATTGCACATATGAAACTTGTACATGCAATACTCTTTTATTCAATTTTTAAATGTTTGAAGTTAAAATCAATGCAATTCTAATTTTTAAAATAATTTTCCATTATTTAAATTTAGAAGTTATACTTTTAATTTTTTTATTATTTATTTTATTTTATATTATGAAGTTTGATTAAATAAATAGTGAGAATTTGGTACTCAAATAGTATTTTTTTATAATTTTAAAAATTGATATATCTTTTAAATATTTATTTATTTTTAATATTTTACTATACTAATTAATTTTTTAATTCTAATTTTAATTTAATTTTCATCACCTAAAGAATGCCGATATATTTATTTCAGATATTTTTTGACTAGATAGATAATCTATTTAAACATAGTATATAATTATGTTAAATAAATTTTTTATAGAAATATATAATATACATAAAATATAATAATTATTTTTCATATTTTATATCTAGATTAAATTACATTAATAGTCACTTAACTATATTCTTTAGCTATTGAATTATAAAACCGACAAAATCATCACTCACTATTAGTAATTTTTAAATATTTATTTTTAATATTTTACCATACTCATTTTATATTTTATATTTTTTACTTAGAGTTTAAAAGTTTTATTTACAATGTAACAAATGTTAACTTCTTATAAAAAATTTAAACTCTAAGTAAAAAAAATCAAATATAGTGTAGCATTTAATCTCATGTTGTTATCTAAAAGAGGAAGGAATCTCACATTATTTAGGAACAAGCTGCAAAACTATTCATGAGTCTATATATACACATATCTCATATTCCATATTGCTCAATAAAAGAAGGTAAATGAGACTTTGGATCTATATAAGATTTGCTTTGTAAGTTATATTTCCATATTAATTGGTGACACCTTTTAAAAAAATTGTATTGTCACTTTGAGCCTTTATAAAGGTTTATTCTCGTAAATTTTTTAAAAAATTGGTCTATTTTTATAATATCTAAAAAATGACCTTTTTTGAAAATTTAATTCGAGAATAATTTTTTTTGGAAAAAAATACGGGCTAAAATGCATCATTGGGAAAGCGTTTTTGCCACATCAGCAAAGCGTGCCCTCAAGGAAGCGTTTTTTGCTGATGTGGCAAAAACGCTCCCTCAGGGACGCATTTTCTTGCTGTGTCCCCTGAAATCGCACTGACGTGGACGCGCTTTCAGGGGAAATGACCATTTCCGATAGATAATTGGAAAACAAGTCCTTTTTCATAAATTTTGTAAAAAAGGTATTTTTTGGTAATTTACCCTATACTTTTTATTTCATTCATTGGGGAAAAAATTAAAAGAAAAAAAACTTTAGGATATTAATTTAGTTGAGAGAATATAGAAAAACTTAATAACATATTTTATTTAATTGTAAATTTACTAATAATTAAGTGACCAAATTCTAAATTTATCTGTCCTCATATATAACGATTGTTAGGAGCTTAACAAGTCAAATGATTAACTTGTAACTTTCAAATAGTTTAGTGATCAATTTATAATTATTTAAAATTAAATTATCAAAATATAAAGTTATCAAAATTTTAAATTTAAATATCAAATAATATTTTTCTCTTAAAATGATAATTGTTATGTTCTTAAAATAAAAATAAAAATATTTAAATAAAATTAACTAAAATCTCATATTTAATTTTTAGCAATTTTGAATTAAATGAATTCTATTTTTTTTTTTGAAATAAAACTGAAATATTATTACCTTAGGCCAAAAAATAAAGTTCAAAACATAAAGAAAAGAAAGCCCAAAACAAAATGTCCCAACAACAATTAAAAAATTCCACAGATAGAAAGAAAACAAAATCCAGCCAAAGATTAGTCTAGCTTCAGCATCCACGGGTGTGCTTTAGGAGCCTGCGCTCCAACTGTAGTAGCAATTAATTCCCCATCTCAATCAGAACAACCCAATGGCAGAAAGTCATTTCTCATTCAACCTTTTCAACATTTCCACCCTTTCGTTTCTGTAACCCCTCAGAACATTTTGAAACCTCCCCTTTCTTGTGCAAAGACCCACTTTCAGCAGAAAACCTTTTCGTCTTCCTTCTTCCATTTCATCCACATCAGTCCCTTGACTCCTATGCATTTTCGGTCATCCACGTTCGGCCATCCTCATAGTTTCATCAACAACCAAAACCCGTTGAGAAAGATAAGTATTTTTCCCTCTTTTAATACCTTCTTTAGCTAATCTGTGAGCAGCCTCATTTGCTTCTCTGTTTTGAAAAAGAAAAGCACAAAACCTAAAATGAAAAGTCATCTTTTTTGAATCTGCTATGTACACCGCAATTTCAGATCGATCCACTTTTTCCTCTTGCAGTTTTTGAATTACCGTCCTAGAGTCACCTTCTACTTCCACGTCCCGTAGACCAAGTTTTTGAACCCTGAAATCGCACTGACGTGGAATACATAGAATCCTCTCAGCATCCCTCTCATCAAAGGTATGAAAGATCAAATCTGTCTTCCATTTCCTTGTGTTAGAGTCAATCAAATCTACTACTTTGACAAGATTTGGATTTGTCTCTCGAAACTGACCATTCAGCACATTATTTCCAGGGACCTAGCTGTCTTCCAAAATAGATACCTGCTGCCCATCTCCAATCCTCCAGCCCAAGCCATTCATCAGTAGTCCTTTTGTCGCCCACATACTCCTCCAGGTTAAAGAAGGTAGACTACCCAACTTTGACTTTAAAAAATCAGAATCTTTAAAATATCTTGCCTTTAACGTACGCGCTAATAACGAATTTGGATTACGTAACAATCTAGTGGTGCATGAGGGTTGCACACCTCGATTCTCGCGACTCACCCCATCAAACTAACCTTTTAGGTGACGATTAGTGCATCGGACCGGGCCGAGTGGGAGCGCAAGGTGGCCATGCAAAGAAGGTAGATCCGTGACAAAGTTTCCCCATATTAGTTCTTTTTTTTAAAGTGAAAAAATCCATAAGACTTAACTTCATTAAACAAAACACGTAAACAAGTCACAAGACTAAAGTGTGGTAACAAGCATATGCATGTCTAGGAGTAGATCCAGAAGAGCTTGGTATTTAAGCAGTCCGAGTGGCTCACCTCCTTTTCGCAGGAATATCACTTGGTGCATAGTGATTGTTCACTTTAGCCATGACAGGGTGAGGTAATAGGCATATGCATGTCTAGGAGTGGATTCAGGAAAACTTGGTACTTAAGCAGTCCTAGTGACTCACCTCCTTTCCACTAGAATCCTACCAGTGCGTAGTGACTATTCACCCTAGTTACTGTCACGTGTTGACAGCCAAAACTACAATTAAAACCCGAATGGGACCAAATACATGTTTTTCTCACAAAAATTTTAAAATATCCTTACTTTGAAAATAATACCTATGATTTACTTAATATACCCGATTTACAAAGTCAATGAATCTTTCCATAGGAAACAAAAACAACAACAACAAAAAATATCCTTGAATTGAAAATTACCAAATTACCCTTAAGTTGTAAATGACCAAAACACCCCTAATTTACAAAATGATCAAATTATCCTTGATTTGTAAAATTATCGAAATACCCCCAGATTTGTAAAATTATCGAAATACCCCCAGATTTGCAAAATTACCAAAATACCCTCGAGTTGGAAAAATTACCAAAATACCCATATTTCGCCAAATCACCCAGAACCTTATTTTAGAAAATTACGAAAATACCCCTGTAGGATAAAATTACAAAAATACCCCGGTATGATAAAATTACGAAAATACCCCTAGGTAGCGAAATGACAAAAATACCCTTAGGTAATGAATGTTACTTGTATGAACGTTGTGGGTGCATAATTCCTAGAATAGGAAGACTGAAAACTGTAGATAGGTTCGAATTCGAAAGAATCACTTTTAAACTATGTTTCATAAGATTGTTCGGGGATAATTAGTGGAAACAATTAATGACTCATAAAATTTTTAAATCAGATAAACGCGAACTAGAAGAATGAGTACAAGAGGTCGAGGACGTCCACCATGTGGACGCAGGTAGAAATAGGATGATCGTGTGTGAACCCGTAAGATCGGGTCATGGGTCCAGATCAAATCGTGTCTTTTCTTGAGACGAGGCCTACCAATGGTGGCTCTAATTGATCGGATCTCTTTAAGGAGTCCATTTCCTTGTGTTAGAGTCAATCAAATCTACTACTTTGACAAGATTTGATTTGTCTCAAATCCGAATTATTCTAAGACATTATTTCCAGACCTAATTATTTCCAGACCCAATTTCTTTAAGGAGGGTAGAACTGTAACATCCAAAAATTAAAGAAGGTAGACTACCCAACTTTGACTTTAAAAATCGTAATCTTTAAAATATCTTGCCTTTAACGTATACGCTAATAACGAATTTGGATTACGTAACAAATGCCAACCCTATTTGGCCAACAAAGCAATATTGAAAGAATTCAGATCACGAAATCCCATCCCTCCTTCTTCCTTAAGCGCGCTTAATGATTTCCAGTCACACCAATGCATGCCCTTTTTCCCTTTACTTTTGTTCCACCAAAAAGAATTCATTACATTTTCCAATTTTGTGCACAACGCCTTTGGCAGAAGGAAACAAGACATTGTGTATATAGGAATAGCTTGCAAAATAGCTTTGATGAAGACCTCTCTACCCCCTTGTGATATATGCCTGATACTCCAACTATTAATTCTTTGTTTTATCCTATCTTTTAAAACTTGGAAAGCCAGTTTCTTTTTCCTTCCCACTATGTTAGGGAGTCCCAAATATTTCTCCGGATCATCCGAACATCTAACTCCAAGGGTTTGAAACACCAAATTCCTATCTTGTTCATTCACATTTGAGCTAAAAAACACTGTTGATTTTTCAAAATTAATACACTGTCCCGAACATACCTCATATTCCTTAAGAATATCCTTTAACACATTTATCCCTCTATTCGAGACTTCCCCAAAAAGAATACAGTCATCTGCAAACATGAGATGGGTGATAAAAGGAGAAGCTGTACAAACCTTAGCTCCGCTGATTTTCCTCTCCCGACATGCCAATCTCATTAGTGTTGACAACCCTTCTCCTCAAAACAAGAATAGATAAGGGCTTAATGGATCTCCTTGACGAAGACCCCTTGTGCCCCTGAAGTTCAACCCTTCCTCCCATTTATTAAGATAGGAACTGAACCGAATTAAGACATCGTAAAATGAGCTCAATAAAATCCTCTGCAAAACCCATCTTCAACATTACTTCTTTAACAAAAACCACTCTACTCTATCATAGGCTTTACTCATGTTTAACTTTAAAGCCATAAATCCTTTCCTCCTTGATCTTTTATTCTTAAACGAATGAAGTACCTCGTATGCCAGCAACACATTATCAGTAATGAGTCTCCCTGGAACAAATGCACTTTAAGAATCATCAATACACTCATTCAGTGCCTTCTGTAATCTGTTGACAACCGCCTTTGCAATAATCTTATAAATCACTGTGCATAAACTAATAGGGCAAAATTCTTTAAATTAATAGAATTTGCAGTTTTCAGAATCAATACCAGCAAAGTTCTGTTTATTTCATCAAGTGATCGTCCATGATTCAACACCTCCATGCAAAACTCACAAGTGTCCTTTCCCACAATGTGCCAGAATTTTTGGTAGAAGATCGCGGAAGCCATCAAAACCCGATGCTTTTGTAGATCTCATTCCTTTTAATGCCTCAACTATTTCAGTAAATATGAACTAATTTAAGTTTAAATAAAATAATAAATTTGAATCCTTATTATTGGCTTATTGGCCCGTGTTTATTCTATCACCCATGTGATGGGGTCTAATCACAATGATTTCTTGTAATTTTTTTTTTCTGGTGTAAACAAAAACCTAAATATACGTGTTTTAAAAGATAAAATAATTTGTACTAACCTTATCTATGAAATGTTTTATATTTCAGTATTAAATCATATTTTTCTCACCGCAGCTCTTCTAATAAATTTTTCTTTCTTTTTTTTTTTTTTTTTTAAATTTTAACACCTAACGTACATGTTTCATTACGCAAAAGCCATCCTTATCTGTTTCTCATGTGACTCTGAAGCCTGACAACTTTGTTCTTTCTTTCCTTCAACATACCCAAGGTAAAGTTTTCTCAACTTCTTCTCAATCATTTATTTCCATCTACTTGCCTTTCTGTTTTAATTCTTCATGACTTTGGAATTTCTTGCATAAATTACTATGAAGACAATAATGCTGATGTAAATATATGTACAGATATAGTTCTGGAATCACCTTAAGCAAGCTGATTGATGGCTTATAATCATAAATAAAAAAAATAAAAGAACCCTATTCTTCTGGTTGGTTTATGGATACAAATTATGGTTTGAACTTTGAAGAGTAAGTTGTGTGTGGATTGTGGTAATCTGTAATAATCTCAAGTCTTGATGATAATTTTCAATTTTATAATGTCAAGGACTTTCACAGCTTTTTAAGGGGAATCATTTAGTTTTGGTCAAATCCTATGGAGTGAATTAATAAATATTGGATTCATCACACAGACATAAGCAGTTGGTTCAAATATCAGAGCTCAATTGCAGCTATGGTAGCAACAAAGTTGTATGTAGTGTGAGTGTTGATCCTTCATCAACCCATTTGCATTACTTCAAATTTGCTATAACTTTCCCCTATTTTCTCCGGTCCTTGAATTATATAACCTTGGATAGGTATTACTCGTTGTACCGTCATGTCGAGATCATGGCAAGGGAGGTGCAAAGGGGGGCTAATTCAGTTCAAGATGTTGAGGCAACACTTTGGCAGGTAATTACCAGAAGAGAAATAGGATGTCCTGAATGAAAATGACCTTTTTGGTCTTACTTGGGCGACTGGTTGGATTCAACAGGTACCTGAGACGCTATCTGATACAATACTGCAAAAGATGAAGGCACCATCTAAAGCAGCTGATGTACCAGAGATTAGGCCAGAACAGCTTTTGGAAGCTGATGGTTTTCTCTTCGGGTTTCCTTCTCGTTTCGGTGTGATGGCAGCTCAGTTTAAGGCCTTCTTTGATGCTACTAACGACCTGTGGGAACGCCAAGCACTTGCTGGCAAGCCTGCTGGTATCTTCTGGAGTACTGGTTTCCATGGGGGAGGACAGGAGCTCACTGCGTAAGTTCCTTCGCAGTTTATATATTCCCACAGCTCTATCTGTTCTTATCTATAAACATGGAAAGACCTTTTGGAAGATCTATTATGTTTGTGTTTAATTATATTTATATCCATTATTTTGCTTCAAATCAGTGCTTGTTACGTATCTTATGTTTTCTTTTCTCTTTGTTTTACCTGATATGCAGATTAACTGCTATAACACAGTTAGCACATCATGGTATGATATTTGTGCCTCTTGGATACACTTTTGGCAGTGGCATGTTTGAGATGAATGAGGTAAAAGGTGGCTCCTCTTATGGTGCTGGCACTTATGCAGCCGATGGATCCCGTGAACCCACTGAGCTAGAGCTCGAGCAGGCCTTTTACCAAGGTAAATATGTTGCGGAAATAACCAAGAAACTCAAGAACAAGCCCCTCGCATCATAAAACACTACTTCAAGCTGCAGTAAAAGGTCCTAGCAATACAACCTGAGGGATATCAATCACCGAAGTGTCCAGTGACTAACAGAAGGACAACATAATTATACTTTATGTTTGGATTGAAAGAAAGTGATAAAGAAAAGCAAGGGAAACAAAGAAAACTTCTTCCATTATTGTTTGGTTACAAGGGAAAATGGAGCAGTGATCCATATCAGTTGTACTGCATGTATATCATTATAATCTCAAATGTGGTGAAATAAATTAACAGTGCAATAACAACAGCAATGATTACATATCAGTTGTTGCCTATCATGTCCTCTATCGGTTTTCCAATAGAATTGAATGAAGTTCCACCTTCCATAACACTCTTCCTTGCCATCTCAGCCATTTCCTTTACTTTCTTTCTCACTTCACTCCCACCATCCATTACCATCCCCACAGCTTTCTCAATCTCATCTACCATCACCACTTCATCACTATCTTTCCTATAGTTCAACCTCATCTCCACTGCTAACCCTAATTCCTTCACCATCTTGAATGCATTGAGCTGTTGTTCAGCATACAGAGGCCATGTTACAATTGGTACACCGAACCACAAGCTTTCCAGGATTGAGTTCCAACCACAATGAGATATGAACCCTCCTATTGCTTTGTGAGCAAGAACCTTCAACTGTGGCGCCCAACTGCATATCATCCCTCTCCCTTGTACCCTTTCCAGGAACCCTTCCGGTAACATTTTTGAAGCATCATTTTGCGGCGGTTGCACACACAAGGACCAAAAGAACCTGAACCCACTTTGCTCCCAGTGCTGTTTCTTTCACTTGGGGTGCTTTAAAGCTTCCCATGCTTCCGAAGCAAAGGAACACCACTGATGATTGAGGCTGATTATCGAGCCATTTTATGACCTTATCGTCTTAGTCTGAGTAACTCAGACCATTGAGGTTAATCACTGGTCCAACTGGATAAACTGGAGGGTTTTGGCCGTTGGAGGAACAGTTTAGAGCATAAGGCTCAAGTTCTTCAAATGTATTGATTATAATACCTTTGCCATCCTTGAACCTTTCAGCAACTTTGACATTTGTAGTGTAACCTCCATCCTTGCAAAATACAGCTGATGGAAGAACACATGCAGGGACAGGATTGACAAATCCTGGGATCAAATGTTCAGGATCTGAACGTTCAAATTCGGAGCTCTTCAGGGTATGTTGGGTTGGTAGATACCACATGAGACCGAACGAGGCTGCATTTGTGGGGAACTATAGGTAAGAAGGAAGACCAAAATCAGTTGCAATATCAATCATGGGTGAACAAAAGAGATCAAGAACTAATCCTGCAACTCGGGTTTCACCCAAGCTACATCTCATTGAAACAATGTCCCTCACAGCATTTCTAACAGGAGGGATGTAGCACTGTACGAATACATCAAGGAAACTTTCGAGTGACTTCTTAGGATCTAATGAGGGAAGAGCAACCTGAGGGAGTTCAATAAGTTGGATTCCATCAGGTTGCAATGCAGTGAGCGAGTCGATGTATGCATCCAAAGAAGCACTCGGAAACCACTTCATGGAAAGAATAATAACCCGAATTCGATGAGCGCGACAGATAAGGTGCTTTGCGAATTCAACGGTTGAGGCCAAGTGCCCCATTGCTGGCTTGGAACGAATATGAGCTCTACTTTCTTCATCTCTTGACTCTTAGCTTTGCTGGATCCTTGTTTCTTACTCTTATGTTGTGCTTGAGAGTTGAGACATTTATATTGGTGACTATAATGTCAAGACAACAAAAGGAAAGCATAACCGAGTTGTACTCTCTTTGCTTTTGCATTTTCTTATTTCTGAATTTATTCCACCAAACAGGCTTTTAACAAATAATATATGTAAATACTAAAACATTTAATTTCTTTCATCTTGATTAAGTATTACAATTCTAATTGTTTGAAAATACGCTTAAATTTATATTTAATAAAAAAAGGAGATATTATATTTAACAAGAAAATAAATATAAAAAAAATTGAAATGGACAAAAGATTAATTATTCTCAGAGAGCCCAATTTTGTTCAGGCCCGTTCAGACAAACTAAAACAGACATAAAATAAAAAATTCAATTTTAACAGTCCATTTACATAGCTCAAAACCTAAACAGATCAGACCCACATTTAAAGCCCAAAAAGCCCAACGCCTAAGCAAAGTTTCAGACCTAAGGTCTCAGAAGAAACCCTAGGTGCATAATAGCGTGTTTTAATCGTCATAAGCCAATGCCAGGATCCCATTCGTCGCGCCACAATTGCTCCAATAGCCTCCGATCATGGCTCAATCGTCACGCCACCGATTCGCACCACAGTTAGCACACATCGCCACTGCCAGATTCATCACCTTCAACCTACAAAAAATAGAAAACACCAAAGCAGAAAGAAAAAAGGCAGCAACAGATCATAGCAAATATGGAAAGAAATCTTTCTTTCCTTTTCTTGTTTCATTTTATGGGTTATAAAAACCTATAGTAATTTGTAATACAGGCACGGAGAAAAAAAATATACAGAGATACACAAAAGAAATAAACAGAATCACGAAAAGGTTTTTTCTTTATTTCTTTCATTCTCGAATCTGTCCATTTTATTTATTTATTTCTTTTATTTTAATTTTTTTAAATATAAATGCTTTAAATATTAAAAAGAGAAAAAAACTAACCTTTTGAAATTCCGGGCCACCGCACGCGGTGACTGGCAACAGCGACGAACAAAGGAGGGAAATGCCAGAAATCGCCAGCAAGAGAGAGTCTGGGGGCTCTCAAAATTCTTTTTGAAAAATGAAGAACAAGCTATTTTTTTCTCTGATTTTAACTAGTTATATGGGATTCAAAACGGCGCCGTTTTGGACCTAAGCACCAGTGCCAAAACGACGCCGTTTCACCTATGGCCCGAATCCGACCTGACCCAGCCTACAGGATCCGCGTGTTTTTCAGTAAAATGGGCTATTTGAGCATCAAGCCCTTTCGCATTTTTAGTTTTTTTAATTCAGTTCTTTTATATTTTAAATTTACCCTAAATTTTCATTTGTAGATTCAATTTCGTCCTTTTTTTCATTTCCTTTATAATTTTCATTATTTTATTATTAATTTTATTATCGTATTTATTAATTTTATTTTATTATCATATTATTTTTTTTACTATTATTATTTTATTATTTTATTACTAATATTTTTATTTTACTATTATTATCATTACTTTTAACATTAGTATTCCTATTATTATTATTATCATTAATTATATTATATAAATCAGCATATTATTTATTATATTATATATTTCTAATTATTATTATATTTTTATTTTATTTTATTTTAATTATTTTTATTTACAAAACTATTTTAGTATTTATATATTAGTTATTATATCATATTTTAAAATTTTGTATATTATATAATATTATATCGTATATTATTTTTAAACTAAAATTATTTATAATTTATTTTATTTGCAATATTTTTTATATTTTAAAAAATTATTATATACTATTTTTTAATACATGTTTATATTGTTTATATCATATGTAAGTCTTTTTATCTATTATTAAATTTGTATGGAATATGTTCATAGTTGACTTTATTGTCTATTATATTTGTCTATATTTCATCATATATTTGCAATTGCTTAGTGTAAGAATTATTATTTGTTGTATTTCATATTATTATTGCCTATCTTAAATATTAGCATGTTATAAATATATATGTTCAATAATGTATAAATGTAATATTGTCACATGGATCATAATTATTTGAAGTATAAAATACATTTTTTAAATTACTATATTTTATTTAAAGTCTTTTAAAATAAAGCAATGTTTAGAATTTAGAAATTGGAAAATAATGCCATAACGTGTTGGATGCGATTTTCCGTTTGGCTAAATAACCAAATATCATTTTAACAAGTTTTGTAAATCATGAGACGATTTTGATTACGAAGGTTTTAAAATATCATGTCCTAACGTGTTGGATGTAATATTTATATTCCTTTGGAACAAGAAAATCTCAAATTTTCACTTAGTGCTCGAAGTGTTTTTAAAAGAAATCATATTTTTAAATACTTTTAAATTTCAAACATTTAGACATAATTTTATCAATTAGGTACCAATTTTTTGGGCGTTATGAGGGTGCTAACCCTTCCTCATACGTAACCGACTCTCGAACGCGTTTTTTTCATTTTTCGTAGACCAAAATCAAATGTTTTAAAATGAAACGTTTTACAAGGTGATCCAATCACACCTAAATAAAAAGGATTGGTGGCGACTCCCATATTTGTTTCTTAAAGTCAATCCCCGTTTTTATAAATCGATTTTTAAAATGGTTTCGACAATTCCAATATAAAAATGACTATATAAAAAAGCAATTAACAACTAATCATAAATTATACTCAAATAAAATAATTGAGCATCACTAAAATGGAAATATATAGAGAAAATAAAAATTCATCATAACTGACTGTATGATTTAAAATTCAATTCACAACAAAATTAAAAATCAATATTTCAACTCGAAAATCAAGATTAAATTCAAAGTGAATATCAGAACCAAAATTAAAATTCAAAACAACACTTAAATCAGATTAACTAAACATCATATTTTTTGAAAATCAAAAAAGTTGTATTCATTAATCCAAACCATTACAGACATTAAGTAGGCATCTTTTCCATTCTGTAACCCACTTTTGGCCAAGGAATGTGCTGATCCATTATCACTTTGGGTTTTTCACAGCTTTAAATTTTAAAATATTTTAATCCACTCATTAATATATCAATATTACATCAAACAAGTTTTTCCTTTGACATCCAAATTAATTTAATAAGATGTGATGCATATTTTGAATACATAGATAGCTTCGACATATTATGTTTAAAAATAATTTTCTAAATTTTAATGACATTGTATTTTTAAACATATTAAACTAAAGTTGCTCATGTAGTAGATATACACTTATTTAAAATTTGATTAAGATATTTTAAATATTCTTCATCTCAAATCCAAGCGTCAACCTAACTTAATTTATATTTTGAGAATTCAATTACCATTTAAAGAAGGAACATAATTTAGGAATTATGAGATGGAATTGGCCTATACCTTTTGTTTGGAAATATATACTCATATCATCTATATTATATATATATATATATATATATAAATAAGGTGTACAAGCATCGCATATCTTTATTTATTTAATTAATTTATATAAATTTTTAAAGATAATTAAATAATTTATTTATATAAGTTAAAATCAATGGATAAATTAAATTTTTCATTTTTATTTAATCAACTATTTATCTTTTAAATATTCACTTTAACAAATTGTTATAGATAATATGTAATTAAATAAATACTTAAATCGATAAATTAACTTTTTAAAATTTTATTTATATAATTAACTATTTATCTTCAATGTAAAAGTTTGAAAATATTAATTTAATAAATAATTAGAAATTTTAAATTTTTGTTTATATAAGTAACTCCATTTTTTTCCTAATAGAGCCCTTTAGATCTATTGCTTCCATTTCTGCTTTCTGAGCCACGAAAAAGGGTAGAAACACAAATACATATTATGTTAGTAGCAATTTTATCTGGCGACCTCAGAAGAATTAGTAGCAGCAGTTTTTATCAAAATAGAGGGAGTTCGCTAATTTCCAGTATATTATGTTAGCAAAGTGTTACAGAACGACGAAAAAAAAGGTATTCAAAGATAGAAAAATTCATTTTCACTTTAATAGCGGCAGCTCCTAAGTTGCAACCTTACTTCCAAGCTCATCCCATGACTGTCATGACGAATCAACCCATTAAGGATATTCTATCTAGAGTGGATACTTCAGGTAAAATGACCAAATGGGGAATTGAATTGACAGAATTTGGAATAGAATATGCCTCAAGAACAACGATCAAGGTTCAAATCTTAGCTAATTTCATGGTGGAATGCTCTTTTGACAAATCATCAGACCCTTGATCTGTTGTAATTCGGTATAGCTGATTAAACTAGTTTTCGAACTAGAGGAGCTTAAATACAAGCATTTTTATTATGTTTTAATTAAGTTTTATTAGTTTCATTTACATTTAATAAAAAGTGTAATTTGAGTCTTTTATTTACCTTAGGGGTCAAATGAAGCCTAAGGATGAGCTAACATACTTTTTGAGTGTACAGGAGACCATTAGAAGGAGTACCAACTCAATATTGGTTGTTTTGTTGCAATACAAGGAGTTTGGTGTCGCAACATAGGGAGCAGAGAGCAAAAATTCCAAGACTGCCTTCAATCTCGTGACATATCCTTGAAACTACCATAAATACGATCACATTGCCTTCAATGTCGTGACACAAGCAATAGGGTGTCGCGTCATTGGTTCTGTACGAGAAATATTTACGAGTCAGGGGCATTTTGGTCTACACAATCAAATATTAAACACCAGAGCGTCAGCTGACCTAGGGTTGAGGACGATGACAACCCTAACTCTATAGATAAGCTCATTTAACACTTGTTATGGACATCTTTTCTCATTGTATAATTTTCTTCATAATTTCAGTTTTTAGTTTTTCCCTTTTCTTAGACTTTTATATTCAGTTTTCTATTTGTCGGAGATCTGATTTGTAGAACTTGATCAAATCTTTTTGGATTTCGTGCTTCAATTAAATACAATTTAGGCTTTTCTTAAACCTTAATCTCTTGATTTGTTATTAAGGTTCATCTTTTACATCAAGTTTATTATGTTTTTTAGATCCATGAGGAACTAATCCTCTTGTGGGGATTAGCGAGTGGGGGTATAATTAATTTATTGATTTGTAGGGCTTTCTCAATCAAATCAGCTTTGTGGGAAAGGAGGCATTTAAACCCTAGGCTTGCCTACACTAGAAAGTCATTTAGGTGGGAATTAACCCAAAATTGGTATGGTCTATTCGTGAACACCTTAACTCCTAACCAGTATAGACTGTAAGGTCGAGAGATAAGTAGTTCTTGTTGACTCATTATTCTGGTAGAAAGTTGAGAGATCCTACTAGTGTAATGACTAGTTGCTTGAAGAGGGAGCTCAAAGCAATAGTTTGTTATGATTACCGAAGCAAGCTAGTCACCATGTTCAGATCTGATTAAGTTTCCATAGCAAAATTTCAAAGTTTTTCTATTTATCTTTTTTTTTATTTCTTTGGTTATTAAAAACTCTTTCTTTATGTTTAGTCATAATATAATTTTTTTAAAGTACTAATTATCTCTATTTTTGCTTAGATTAGGATTAATTTAGTGCTCGCCTCCCTTAGGTATGATCCTCGGAGTACTCACCTACTTCGTTGTAATTATATTGCAACATGACCTGTATACTTGCAGATACCACCTATTTAACATATTTTGTGCAAGATTTCTACTTTAGAAGTTGGTACATCCAGAGGCGGTCAACCCTATAGGTAACTTTTAATTTCAAACACAATCACTCACATAAATGATACGATAGTATGTCACACAAATTATTGGAATTTTACTTGACAGATACTTTACGATATTTTATTACAAGAATACATTTAGTTTTAAAAAAACTTTCTATTGATTACATAAGATGTAGTAGTTAATTCATCACAGGGGAAAAAGAGTTCAGTTGTGAAGCCAAAGTGTTGGACAATTTATGTTGATAGCTTGACAGCAAAGACAAGGTCAGGAGCGAGTGTTCTTCTTATAGATCCTAATGAAAATGAATGACAATATGGGCTATCTTTAGGCTTCCAAACATCTAAGAACGTTGTAGAGTACGAGGAACTAATTTCAGGATTACAACTGGCTCTACTGCTGAAGGCAAAGAATTTGATCACACATATTGATTTTCAGCTCATAGCAAAGCAAATGAATGGGGAGTATGAAGTAAATGAGTCAAGCTTAAAGAAGTACCATGCCATAGCAACCTAGCTACTAGTTCAATTTGATAAGGCACAAGTTAGACAACTATACAAGACAGAGAACACCAAATCTAATGTTCTATCAAAGTTAACGTCCTCTATTACTACTGAACAAAGAGGAAAAATCTTGTTAGAGCATAGAGCCACCCCAAGCTGTGACACTAATCAAGTGCTCAATCTGAACCAAGAAAAAAGGTGGATGACAGCCATTGTACAATCATTACAAGGGGAAACTCACCACCTAAGAAAAAAGGAGCTCAACAAAATTTAGCATAAATCTACAAGGTATGATGCTATAATTTACATTTAATATTTCCTTGTATATATAGATTATTCATTTCTCATTCAATTAAAATCATTTAATCTATTACCTTTAGATATATCCTGTTAAAGGGTGTGCTTTATAAAAAAGGCTACTCCCAACCTCTTTTGAAATGTCTTGCTTCCTCAAAAGTTGAGTATGTTATGAGAGAAACACATGAGGGAATATGCAACGATCATCTATGTAACACCCCTCACCCGTATTCAACGTCGAAATAGGGTTACAGAGCATTACTAGACTTACGAAACAATTAAACAACTATTTAACATACAATTGTTCAATTCAATCATTCATCATTCAACCTCATTTAATTTGTCCCTATTAAGAGCCTACGAGACCTTAAACATGCTTTGGAGTGGTTCGGGACTAAATCGATAACTTAGGAAATTTTTAACCCTTAGAAAAAAATTTCTTCAAATCAGGGGGCATACGCCCTTGTGGCCAGGCCGTGTGTCACACGGCCACCAGACATGCCCGTGTCATAGGTCATGTGAAAAAATAGGGTACTTACTGACTTAGGTCACACGGCCAACCACACTCCCGTGTGTCTAGCCCGTGTGCCCTTCGAAGTGGCCACACACGCCCGTGTGCTAGGCCATGTGCCAATTGGAGGGGTATATTGACTTGTGCCACACGGTCGATCACACACTGTGTGTGAGACCGTGTGGAGCATACTAACTTCATTTCAATTTCAACACTAGGGGATACACGGTCGTGTAACATAACCGTGAGTCACACACGGCTGAGACACACGCCCGTGTATCTGCCCAGGTGGACAAAAATAGGCTATTTACCAAGCCATTTTGCCACCCATTTTGCACATACCTATACAAGCTCAATTGGTACCAATTTAAGACACAAATATGCAGCCAAAAGTTATCAAACAATACACAATGATACTATATCCATTTCAACCATTACAATACTCAATTCAATGCCAGTTACCTATTCAAATACCTATCAACTCATCTTGCTTTACTATACATAATTCACTATATGATTCATTTAATAAAACCATTCCAAATATGCATTATCAATTCAACCTCATTCATTCATTATAGGTCAATTACCTAACTCAAAACAAATCCATTTACACATCTTTATACATTAACAAAATCATCAACTCAAGCCAACTTAAATGGCCCAAAATACATGTTCATCAAACATACCAAAATGACTCAAACCTATACTTGCCATATACCATATATACACACTTCAAAAGTACCAAAATAGATGTTCGATAGTGTGATGAAGTCTTTGACAATCTCTGGTTCTGAGCTAGCTTCAATATACTATAAAGCATAGAAGAAAATAAACAAAGTAAGCTATAAATCTTAGTAAGTTTGTATGCATATATGAAATAATCAACATCATTCATTAGCAATTCCAAATAGATACATAATTTGCAATTAAAACCTCAATAGATGAGATAACATAAAGTTTAACTACAAAGCAACTCATAAGTTCTCATCTTCTTTTAATTCATCATTCGAACAGTTTTCTGTACATACCTGTACTGATACATATCTATTCTCACCAATTCGCTTATCGAATCACTTTGAGTTTATAAATGCTTACGATATAAGTATGCCGATTTTTCGATACCATAGTCCAACTATGGTCTTACACATACATTGCCAAGGCTCTGTCGCGGTCTTACATTCACATGCCATAACCCAGTTATGGTTTTTTATCAATTTTCCATAGCCCAGCTATGGTCTTATTCAGTATCTCTTCGACTTAAACCGTACATTTAAATAAAGTTCATCACATTTAGCCATAGAATAAATAAAATTTAAATACCATCCATCAATTGAATAATTACACATTCAAGTTCAATTATACGAACTTACCTCGTGTACAAAATGATGAAACATACTGACTATTCAATTACTTTGCTTTTTCCCCTGTCTAAGTCTGAATTCCTCTTTTCTTGATCTATAAATAATCAAAATCAGCTTATTTAATCATCTCTCTATTCAATTTAGTCCAAAACACTTATTAAGATAATTTTACACATTTACCCCTAATGTTTCACAACTTTTACAATTTAGTCCTTATTATATAAAATCACAAATTAGTGAAATTCCAAATAAACCCATGCTAGCCGAATTACCATAATGTCCTTAAAAGCCCAAAATTTTCATTTATTTCACATTTCAACCACACATTTTCAACATTTCTCAATTTAGCCCCTAATTTGCATTTTCACCAAAAATCACTTTATAAAACTTGTAATACTCATAACAAATATTCATAATCTATCATCAAACATCAAAACTCATACATATTCATCAATGGCATCATTCAAAATCTTTAATAGTTTTGCAAATTAGTCCCTGGGCTAGTTAGTACTAGCTGCAACGATCTCAAAACATAAAAATTATTAAAAACGGGACAAAAATCACTCACCAATTGCACAAATAAGCTTGGCCGAACCCTAGCTTAAAAATGGATACTTCTCCTTGATAAATTCGGCTAATGAAGATGAATTAATGCCTAATTTTATGTTTTGTTTTATTTAATTATAACTTAATTACTCATTTGCCTATTTAACCTTATTACTAATTCAAAATTTCAATAATGCCATGCCACTATCATCCACTATCCCATAAATGGTTTAATTACAACATAAAGACTTTAAATTTAAGGTTCTATAGCTATTAGTCACCTGTAGCTATTAGAACTCAAGTTTTACGCTTTACGTGATTTAGTCCTTTTTTTCAAATTGACCATTTAAACGATAAAATTACTGAACGAAACTTTCACACAATCATTCAATCATACTGGAAACCTTGAAATAATAATAAAATAAATTTTTCAACCTTGAATTTGTGGTCCCAAAATCACTGTTCTGATTTTACTAAAATGGGCTATTACAACCTAGGTGGGAGATTGTTAGCACAAAAGGTCATTAGGCAGGAATATTATTGGCCAACTGTACTGAAGGATGCACACCATATGGTTCACACTTGTGATTCCTATAAAAAAATATGCTCACGTATAGAGAGCACCAGCTGAGCCTCTATAAATAATGTCTGGCCCTTAGCCATTTGCAGCTTGGAAAATTAACATCTGAAGTCCATTTCCAATAGCCACAGCTCAGAAGAAATTCACAGTTGTAGTTGTGGACTACTTCACTAAGTGGATAGAAGTTGAAGTTTTGGCTACAATTAAAGAGAGACAGATGGAGTCTTTTTTTTTAATTTATTGTTTGTAGGTTTGACATTCCATGCCTGATTATAACAGACAATGAAACCCAATTTCAAGGAAAATTTAAGAACTTTTGTAATGACCTACAAAATACTCTCGCTCAAAACTCTGTAAAAACTCCCCAAACAAATGGGTTAGTAGAGGCAATGAATAAGAAGATTCTAACGGTTCTGAAGAAAAAAATTTGATGAAGCCAAAGGTGCTTGGTTAGAAGAGCTACCATGAATTATATGGGCTCTCCAAACCTCACCTCACACAGCAACTGGAGAGACAACATTCTCACATGTATATGGGGCAGAGGCAGTAATCCTTGTTGAGATAGGCTTGCAATCTCACAGAATAGCTCATTTTGATGAAAGTGCTAACTAATAGGCCATTCGACTCAAATTAGACCTTGTCGATAAAGTTATGGAGACAGTGTAACACCCTTAACTCGTATCCGTCACCAAAATAGGGTTACAGAGTGTTACCAAAATTTTAGAATATTTCATGTTAATCACTATTCATTAACTGAGAGCATTGAAAACGTCCCTTGATTTGACCCTCGAGGCCCAATACAAGCATTAGAATCGAGTCGGGACTTAATTGGGAACTCTAAGAATTTTTTGCAAAATTACAAAAATTTTCCAAGGTGCAGGGCTCACACGCCCGTGTGGTCCAAGGGACACGCCTGTGTGGCCCTAGGACACGCTCGTGCTGGAAGCCGAGTTTGACCTCGTGTAACTCTCTAACTTGTGCACACGGTCGTGCCACAAACCCGTGTGGTAGGCCGTGTGGTTAATTAATTCATTTCGAAATTAGGTGCAAGTTTCATACGGCCAAGACACACGCCCGTGTTTTAGGCCGTGTAACACACATGGCTGTGACACATGCCCATGTCTCTGCGCATGTGCTCAATTCTGAGCATTCTGTTTCTCAAAATTAATGTGTAGGGGACACACGGCCTAACCACACGCTCGTGTAGTAGGTCGTGTGTCACACACGGTCTAGAGCCCATGTGGACAAAATAAAGCCATTTCCTAACCTCATTTGTCACCCAAATTTACCATTTACCTGCAGTAAAACATACCAAGTACAGTCCAACCATTCCAAGCATTCAATTTAAGAAATTTCCATTATTCATCATGGTATACCATTAATGCGTATGTGTTTATAAACTTACCTTGGATTAACTTAGGCTTTAACATCACTTGATCACATATACTTAACATAGCATATATGAATATATCATAATAGCCTACTTAATCATACCAAAATAAGTCATTACTAGTCATTCCAATGGCTAGGTTACAAAACATCATTTTCAAGCCATTATTGGCCAAGTTGTCCTATACATGCCATTATACCAAAATGATTTTACTAAGTATACCCAAAAAAACTAGTTGATAGTGTGACGATGCTCCAATAATCTCTAACCTTCGTGAGCTTCTGAGCACTATAAAACAGCGAAAATAAAACGAAATAAACATTACATGCTTAGTAAGTTCGTATAACAGAAACTAAACTTACCAATACCGTTTATTAAATCCAAGCATACAATATCATGTTTTCCATCCATTAGCAAACTTGCCTAAACACATGCATTCAATCAAACATGTTAGTCACCAAAATCTTCATATCAATCAAGTAAACATAGATGAGCTCATCAAGCAACATTCTTTCAAGTCATTATCATTTCATCTCAAAATTCTCATACCATGTCAAGAGTTGTGTCCGTTGAATCATTAAAATTCCGATGGATGCTCAAGTAGTACACTTGAGGTGTACAATTCAATAATCCGTCAATTCTTATTCAAGGGTACCCATTAAGGAACTAAACCAAGGAACACACTCTCGAGCCACATATCGTATAAAAGGATTACCAGTCCAGGCTAAATCCTTTATATAACGTATGCTCAGAGGAGCTCGATTAGGATTACCAGTCCAGGCTAAACCCTAATCATAACGTATACTCGAGAGGTATTATATCAGGATTACCTGTCTGGCCTAAATCCTTTCTATAATAAGGTCACTAGGATTACTCGCCCGAGCTAAATCCCGTCCGTAACAAATGCAGGACCTCATCCATTTTGGGAAAGCACATATATTCATCAATTCAATATTCAATCGGGGCTTAACCCTTTTTCACCATTCAAGCATGTATTAAATTTCTCATTATAGCATTCAAGTAATGTACATCAATATAAGTCACATTCCATACAAACACAACATTCAATTAAACATATTTACATGCCCGATTAAGTTACATGAACTTACCTCGACACTCGTCCGCTTAAGTAATCTAGTAATCCGAAACCTTTTCTTTTCCACGATCTAACCTTGAATGTGAGTTGTTCGAATCTATATAAATAGCTTAAATCATCAATTTCTCATACTTCATACTCATTTGGGCTCAATTTACATCCTAGGCAAAATTACCATTTTGCCCTAACTTTTCCATAAATTCCCATTTCGTCCCTAGGCTCGGAAAATAAAACTTGTGCAATTTACTCCCTATTCCAAGCCTAACCAAAATCCCATTGCAAAATTTATAGCACATGTATTCATAAAAATTTAGAATTTTTCATCAAATTTCACAATTTTACATTTTAGTCTCTAAATCATGTTTTCATCAAGAAATCACTTTGTAAAGTTGTTTATCTATCAACAACATTTCATTTCTACCATAAATTTCTAATTTTTAGCATATCCATCCATGACTCAAACTTCATACATTGATAACTTTTCAAATTAATCCCCTAAATAGATATATTAGACTATCCAGATTCCAAAAATATAAAAATTACTAAAAACGGGACTTGATTTCATACCTTTTAAAGCTTGGAAAGTTTTCTTCCTCTCTTATAGGGTTTCTATCGAAATTTTGGGGACGAAGACATGAAAATAAGATGATAATTTCTTTTTAATTAATTATCATCTTTTAATTTTTATGATTTCTAATTTAGTCCCTACTCATTTCTAATTTTTCCACGGATGAGTCACCTAAAAAATCTACATACTTTTCTTTAATGGTCTAATTACCATATAATGACCTCTATTTTTGAATTCCATAGCTATTTAATCCTTATAGCTACTAGAATTCAACTTTTGCATCTTATGCGATTTAATCCTTCTCGCAATTAAACATTTAATCGATAAAATTTTCGTATCAAAATTTTCACACGACGTATCTATCATAAAATGGACCATATAATAAAATAAAAATAAACTTTATTTTCAGATCGAATTTGTGGTCCCAAAACCACTGCTCTGATTTCAACGAAAAATGGGTTGTTCTGAGCAATGAGAGATTAGAAATGTTGCACAAGCCAAACAAGTTCTCCAAATAGCTCATTGATTTAAGATCACAATGATATTATTAAGGTTTGCTGATTTAATTAGGGTTATTAGGGTTATGAGGCATTACCGAACTAGACACAATTTAGCACAGTCATATATGGAATAAACCCAATACGCATATTTAAATTTTCCATATCAACAAATGATGATTAAGACTTACATTACAAACAACCATGTTTCATAATGCAATACATCATTACTCATAATCTATACAAGTTTCAATCAAGCTTTCACATAACAACACCAAATTTCATATGTTAAACATATATAAATACATCTATTTCATCAATCTAATATCAACATATCTTTTATACCTTATACAAATATGCATAATAAAATCGAATAGATCCATGATACTCTATTAGCTTTTCCTTCTCATATGTGACATTCGAACATTATAGCATAACCAAACATACACATCATGCTATCATAATATGCAAATGTCCCTAAAACTAAAATCATGTCAAACCATAATTATCAATTCATCCTACCTTATTAATTAATGGACACAAAGATTATTGAATAACCTATCAAACACGTATGATATGTGACTAGTCCACAATATATAAATATAACCAATCCATTGACCATATATTTGGTCCTCAATTTAAAACTCAATGATCAACCCAAAACATAAGTTTACACATTTTCATGACCATCTCGAATTATAACCAACCACATAATAATTTAAGTAGAAAAATTCACACGGCATAATATGCATACTTATACATATATATATATATATATATGTAATACATATAATGATTATTTCTATATAACCACATTTAACTTCCAAGCATAATTTGCACACCTCTTATACCAAAGATTAAAACAAACCATTATATCAAACATACAAACGATGCTTAACCAAAAGTAATAGCCTTATTAGCAAGGCCATATATATATACATTTACAAAACCAAACATCATTCATTCAAGTCATAATTCAACCTATACATGCCTTTGATTTGAAAAGTAAACATATATATATACCAAAGAGAGTGATAGTGTGGTCGACTTTCTTGATGATCCCCGAGCCGTAGTTGAATCAATGATCTATAAAATGAAATACAAACACATACGAGTAAGCTCACTAGCTTAGTAAGTCTTAAGCAAAAGATAATTCACTAATCAAGCACTTTAACATTTTAATCAATAAATGTAGGACATTGTATATGTATATTTCGATATGCAATTGATACAAAACCAATCCTAGTAATGTATTTACTCAATTACTTATACTTCACTACCATCAACCGCAACTCATCAAAGCACAAAGTACATATATTACATGAATCACATGTTTATAATCATGTAAATTCAACATTCATATCCATTACATTATCACACCAAAATTCTATTATTTCTATATTCATACACGTCGATTATAAGCTCAAATTCACATAACATCTTTCTTAACATAATATATTTCAACTCAAGTAACATTAATCACAACTTACCTTACTTACGATGAATACAAATGGGACTTATGCTTACGAGTTTTTAACACAATAGATTCACTATGTTACACCTCGAGTAATTTATGGTTCCTTCGTTTTAAAGTATCATCGGCATTAAGCACACTAGGCACGAAGCTTAGAATATATCACGGTACTAGGCACTGCTGGCACGAAGCCCAAATATATCACCTAAGACTAAGCACGCTAGAGCACGAAGCCGAATATATCATCGGCACTAAGCTTGCTGAGCACGAAGCGAATATATCATCACACTACTAAGCACGCTGAGCACGAAGCCCAAAATATATCATCGACACGAAGAAGCTTGCTAGGCTCAAAGCCCGATCTATTTATCAAATCAATTCATCAACTTATATTCCTTAACACTTACACCACTATCAATTCATATACATAAACCACATTCACATATCATATCAAATGTACTAATTCACATTGCATTTCAACATATCCAATCCAATATAGAACATTTACATTCGACTATCACCTATTTCCTTACTCAAATTAATCAAATAATATCATTGAAAATATTCATATTTATCTCTTTAATATACTTTAACTTAAGAACTTACCTCGACTGTCGACGGACAACTTAGACAGGCTATTCGAGAACTTTCGTCTTTCCCCGATCCAATTCCGTTTTTCTTTGCTCTTGATCTAAAACACATTACATTCAGCTCATTAAAGTACATTTCACTTCAATTTAGTCCCAAAACACATAAACATGCAAATTACCATTTTACCCCTAAGGTTTCACATTTTTTACTATTTAGTCCTAATTGTACAAAACACAAAATACACACAATTTGCCAAGACTATACAAGGGCCGAATATTCCTAGGGACTTTACAAGCCCTCTCATTTCATTTATTTTGTAAAAGTCCTCTAAAATTTTATTTTTATAAAATAGCCCAAATACTCAAATTACTAAAATTTCTAATACAAAACATACTAATACTTAACATATCTTTAATTTAAAATAACAAACACCAAAAACCACATGAACACATCAATGGCGAACCTCATACACACATTAATCTCAAAAATTCTAGCATGGGTCGGGTAATATCTGAAACAACGATCTCAAAAGCGTAAAAATTATCAAAAATCGACATCAAACTAACCTTTAATCACCAATTTCCCCTTGGCCGAATGTTAACCTTGTTCTTTCTTTCTTTATGAAATTCGGCTAAGACAAGGAAGATGATAACATGCATGTTTTGTTTTTTTATTTCCATTAACATATATATTAACATTTTATTAATTACCTTTTAACCTTTATCATAAAATAACTAAATAATATAATAAAAGGTTAATGTTGTCCATGGCCGGCCACTAACTTAAAGAATGGGCTTTTTGCCCTTTTAGTACTCCAATTTAGAAAGCCACAATCAATTTAGTGCATTTTCACTATAGTTTGGGACTTTTACCTTTTACGCGATTAAGTCCTTTTTCTAAATTAAACACATAAACAATTAATTTTTTTCTACGAAACTTTCACACACATTAATATACAAATAATAGACACAAAATATAATATTAAAATATTTCTCAAACTCGGATTCGTGGTCCCAAAACCACCGTTCTGATTAGGGTCAAATTCGGTCTGTTACAACTCTCCCCTTAAAGGATTTTCATCCCCGAAAATCTTACCGTTAAACAACGTCGGATATTGTTGCCTCATTGAGTCCTCAGGCTCCCACGTAGCCTCTTCAACTCCATGCCGATTCCACAGTACTTTCACTAATGGAATCCTTTTGTTTCTTAACTCTTTCATTTCCCGAGCTAAGATACGGATCGGTTCTTCCTCATACGTCATATCGGGTTGATTTCAATCTCGGATGGAGTAATCACATGTGCGGATCGATCTATATCTACGAAGCATCAAAGCGTGAAATACATCGTGTATCTTTACCAATTCGGAGGGTAACTTCAATCTATAAGCAACAGGCCCAATACGTTCGATGATTTCATAGGTTCGATAAATCTTGGACTCAGTTTGCCTTTCCGACCAAAACGAAGTACTTTCTTCCATGGAGATACTTTCAAGAATACACGATCTCCAACTTGAAATTCTATATCTTTACGTTTCAAATCAGCGTAAGACTTTTGACGATCGATCGACTTTCAAACTATCTTTGATTATAGCCACTTTCTGTTCAGTCTCTTTAATCAAATCAACCCCTTGTATCTTGTTCTCACTGAGCTCGGTCCAGTACAAAGGCGTATGACACTTGCGGCCATATGGAGCTTCATATGGTGCCATTTTGATACTTGATTGAAAACTATTATTATAGGAAAATTCAATCAAAGGTAAGTACTTTTCCCACGTACCTTCAAACTCGAGAACGCAACATCTCAACATGTCCTCAAGTGTTTGAATGGTTCGCTCAGATTGATTGTCATCTGCGGGTGAAAGCGGTGCTAAAATGAAGTTTAGTACCTAAAGCATCCTGTAACTTCTTCCACAATCGCAATGTGAATCTCGGTCTCTCATGCGAGATAATAGAACTCGGCACACCATGTAATCTCATGATTTGAGATATATACAACTCAACAAGTTTATCGGTGAAAAGTCCATACTGACCCGGTACAAAATGAGTGATTTGGTCGATCTATCTACTATAACCCGGTGCGCATCTTTCTTGCTCGGTGTCATAGGCAAACCGGATACAAAATCCATAGTGATTTTATCCCATTTCCATTCGGTATCATGATCAATTTGAAGCAACCCGAAGGCACTTGATGCTCGACTTTTACTTGCGACAAATTAAGCACTTTGACACAAATTCGGATATATCTCGTTTCATGCCATGCCACCGATAAAAGCTGTTTCAAATCATTATACATTTTCGTGCTACCGGATGTATCGATAATCGACTACTATGAGCCTCACTCGAATCATCTAAATCAACTCGAGTTCTTGAAACACACATTCGACTTTTAAAGTTCAAGCAGTCATTTGCATCAATTTGAAACTCGATTACATATCTTTTCACCTTTGAATTAGTCTAGGAATCAAATCTTTGTCAACTTTCTGTGCATCACAAATTTACTGAATAAACATCAGTCTTGCTTGTAACTCGGCTATGATCGAACCATCACCAGACATAACCATCGTATGTTCATCGTACGAAGAGCAAATAATGATTTTCGACTTAGCATCTGCAACAACATTGGCTTTTCCGGATGGTAGTCAATCACCAACTCATAGTCTTTCAACAATTCTAACCATCTGCGTTGTCTCAAGTTCGAGATCTTTACGAGTTATCAAATACTTTAGACTTTTATGATCCAAATAAGCGTGACATTTCTCGCCGAATAAGTAATGGCGCCAAATTTTCAATGCGAAAACAATGGTCGCTAATTCCGGATCGTGAGTCGATAATTTCTTTCATGCGGCTTCAATTGTCTCGAAGCGTAGGCTATAACTTTGCCTTCCCGCATCAAAACGCAACCCAACCCATTCAAAGAAGCATCACTAAAATGACAAATTCTTTACCCATTTAGGTGAGTTAACACTAAAGCTTCGATCAAAAGAGCTTTCAATTTGTTCAAACTTTTCGACACTTTTTCGACCACTCAAACTTGACATCTTTACGTAGTAGCCTTGTCAAAGGTGTAGCTATCACAAAAACCTTTTACAAACCGTCTGTAGTATCCATGAGGCTAGAAAGCTTTGAATTTTGGAAACATTCTTTGGTGGTTTCCAATCGAGTATAGCCATTATTTTGTTTGGATCCACCCGATACGATCTTTGAAACAACATGTCCCAAGAAATTGACTTCATTCATCCGAACTCACATTTACTAAACTTTGCATACAAATTGTTGATCTCATAAAGTTTGTAGCACTAATCTCAAATGCTCGGCATGCTCGGTTTCATCTTTGGAGTAGATCGGTATATCATCAATAAACACTACTACAAATCGATCCAAAAGCGTCGAAGACCCGATTCATTAGGTCCATAAAAATAGCGGTGCATTAGTGAGTCCAAAAGGCATAACGAAACTCAAAATGTCCGTACCTCGTCCGAATGCGTCTTTGGCACATCTGTATCTCGACTCGTAATTGATAATAACTTAGATCTCAAATCTATTTTCAAAATCTGAAGCCCTTTCAATCGATCAAACAAATCATCAATCCGAGGTAGCGGTACTTATTCTTTATAGTTACCTTATTAGATTCTTGATAATCAATACACATTCGCATCGTTCCATCTTTCTTCTTCACAAAAAAACGGTGCACCCAAGGAGAGAAACTTCGGTCATGCAAAGCCCCTATCTGTTAACTCTTGCAACTGTGCTTTCAACTCTTTTAACTCAATAGGTGCCATCCGATACGGAGCTATCGAGATTGGAGTCATTCCCGGTGCTAATTCAATGCCGAACTCAATCTCTCGTACTGGTGGTAAACTCGGTAGTTCTTCAGGAAACACATCTGGGTAATCACACACAACCAGTACAGATTCAATATGCTTTTCAGACACTTTATTATCCAGTACATAGGCCAAATAAGCTTCGCACCCTTTTCTCACATACTTTCGGGCTGACATCGAGGATATTACTGTAGGAAACTCACTTAAATCACTGGATCCAATTCTGATGATCTCACCGTTCTGACATCTCAAATCAATAAGCTTTCTTTTGCAATTCACCACTGCATCATGTGAAGTTAACCAATCCATTCCCAAAATTATGTCGAACTCATCGAAGGGCAACAACATTAAATCGGCTGGGAAGCAAGAATCCCGAATCATCAACGGGCAACCTCTACACACTTTATTAACAAATACACATCTACCCAAAGGGTTGGACACACGAATCACAAACTCGATGAGACTCAATGGCGAGTCTTACCGAATACTAGAGTTTCACACACATATGAATGAGTCGAACCAGGATCAATCAATGCAATCACAGTAGTATCATAAAGGGTGAAAGTACCGGTAATGACATCGGGGGAGGAAGCATCCTCTCTGGCTCGTGTAGCATAAGCTCTAGCTGGAGCTCTAGCCTCTGATCATATTGCGGTGTCCTTCGTCCCTCTCTGACTGCCACCTACATTGCACAGAATATCGAATGGTCTACCCGTCTTTGGCGCCTTTGCTTTCGGTCTAGTGTTACGAGTTGCATTTTGCTCGACTAACATCGAGCACTCTCGAATAAAATGATCCGAGATCCACATTTAAGCGGGACCCATCACGAACTCTACAACTCCCAGGATGCCATTTCCCACAATGTTTACACTCGGCCCGATTTTGTGGAACATTATTGACACTAGCTATCGACGTGGCTCAGGATCTCACTGGAGGTCGATCACGTCTAGGCAAGTCTGAAGTGGCTTTATGTTGGCTGGGGTCATCTCTGAACTTCTTATGCAGAATGGAAAATTTTACTCGATGATCTTTTTGAGTGTCTCTAGCTTCTACTTCAGCTTTTCTTTTCTCCTTTCCGAGCTCTTCGACTTTACAAGCTCGCTCGACTAATGTCACAAACTCTTTGATTTCAAGAATGCCAACAAGTAACTTTATGTCTTCATTCAGGCCGTCTTCAAATCTTTTACACATAATGGCTTCGGTAGATATACACTCCCAAGCATAACGGCTCAATCTGACAAACTTTCGCTCATATTCCGTCACAGTCATGCGACCCTGTTTTATTTCTAGAAATTCTTTTCGTTTCTGATCGATGAATCTCTGACTGATATATTTCTTATGGAACTCAATTTGGAAGAAGTCCCAAGTTACTTTTTCTTTCAGAACTATGGATACCAATGTGTTCCACCAGTGATAGGCAGTGTCCGAAGTAGAGATATAGCACACTTTAGGCATTCATCTGAGTACAAGATAACTCATCGAGTACCCGAATAGTGTTATCAAGCCACATCTCGGCTCGCTCTGCGTCATCATCATCATTGGCCTTGAATTCCTCGGCCTATATTTCTTGATTTTATCAATGGGGGCCTGCTAGATCTCATCGGATCTATCATCGAAGTCTTGAAGGTGCGGAGTTGGGTTATTCGAGGGTGGAGGTTGTTGTATAGCCGGATTAGTCTGAATAAACTGGGTAAACCATTCGTTCATCATCTGATAGAAGGCTTGTTTAGCCTCCCCCTCATGGCTACCCGAAACTGGTCGAGAGTCTAATGGTACTGATCCTCTTGCGAGACCAAGAGCAACGCTCTCCACATCATCAGCTACGGCTCTATCAGGATCGGGATCCATTTACTATATAAAATACAATTGAAATTGTCAGTAGTCACCACACTATCATATCTACAATTCAAAGGCATGTATAGCTAGACTCTTACGCACTACGGTAGTCCTAGAATCGACTAAATCGTAGCTCTGATACCAATAAAATGTAACACCCCTTAACCCGTACCCGTCATCGAATTAGGGTTATGAGGCGTTACCAAAATAGACACAATTTAGCACAGTCATATATGGAATAAACCCAATACGCATATTTAAATTTTCCATATCAACAAATGATAATTAAGACTTACATTACAAACAACCATGTTTCATAATGCAATACATCATTACTCATAATCTATACAAGTTTCAATCAAGCTTTCACATAACAACACCAAATTTCATATGTTAAACATATATAAATACATCTATTTCATCAATCTAATATCAACATATCTTTTATACCTTATACAAATATGCATAATAAAAATGAATAGATCCATGATACTCTATTAGCTTTTCCTTCTCATATGTGACATTCGAACATTATAGCATAACCAAACATACACATCATGCTATCATAATATGCGCAATGTCCCTAAAACTAAAATCATGTCAAACCATAATTATCAATTCATCCTACCTTATTAATTAATGGACACAAAGATTATTGAATAACCTACCAAACACGTATGATATGTGACTAGTCCACAATATATAAATATAACCAATCCATTGACCATATATTCAGTCCTCAATTTAGAACTCCAATGATCAACCCAAAACATAAGTTTACACATTTTCATGACCATCTCTGAATTATAACCAACCACATAATAATTTAAGTAGAAAAATTCACACGACATAATATGCATACTTATACATATATATATATATATATATATATAATACATATAACTGATTATTTCTATATAACCACATTTAACTTCCAAGCATAATTTGCACACCTCTTATACCAAAGATTAAAACAAACCATTATATCAAACATACAAACGATGCTTAACCAAAAGTAATAGCCTTATTCGCAAGGCCATATATATATACATTTACAAAACCAAACATCATTCATTCAAGTCATAATTCAGCCTATACATGCCTTTGATTCGAAAAGTAAACATATATATACCAAAGAGAGTGATAGTGTGGTCGACTTTCTTGATGATCCCCGAGGCAGTAGTTGAATCAATGATCTATAAAACATTAATACAAACACATACATAGTAAGCTCACTAGCTTAGTAAGTCTTAAGCAAAAGATAATTCACTAATCAAGCACTTTAACATTTTAATCAATAAATGTAGGACATTGTATATGTATATTTCGATATGCAAGCGATACAAAACGGATCCTAGTAATGTATTTACTCAATTACTTATACTTCACTACCATCAACACGCAACTCATCAAAGCACAAAGTACATATATTACATGAATCGCATGTTTATAATCATGTAAATTCAACATTCATATCCATTACATTATCACACCAAAATTCTATTATTTCTATATTCATACATGTCGATTATAAGCTCAAATTCACATAACATCTTTCTTAACATAATATATTTCAACTCAAGTAACATTAATCACAACTTACCTTACTTGATGAATACAAATGGGACTTATGCTTACGAGTTTTAACACAATAGATTCACTATGTTACACCTCGAGTAATTTATGGTTCCTTCGTTTTAAAGTATCACCGGCATTAAGCCTGCTAGGCACGAAGCCTGAATATATCACCGGCACTAGGCCTGCTAGGCACGAAGCCCAAATATATCACTAGCACTAAGCCTGCTAGGCACGAAGCCCAAATATATCATCGGCACTAAGCACTAAGCATGAAGCGAATATATCAAGGCACTAAGCACATTAGGCACGAATATCATATCAAGGCACTAAGCACGCTGAAACACGAAGCCGAAATATATCACGACACGAAGCCTCCTAGGCTCAAGCCCGATCTATTTATCAAATCAATTCATCAACTTATATTCCTTAACACTTACATCACTATCAATTCATATACATAAACCACATTCACATATCATATCAAATGTACTAATTCACATTGCATTTCAACATATCCAATCCAATATAGAACATTTACATTCGGCTATCACCTATTTCCTTACTCAAATTAATCAAATAATATCATTGAAAATATTCATATTTATCTCTTTAATATACTTTAACTTAAGAACTTACCTCATTGTCGACGGACAACTTAGGCAAAGCTATTCGAGAACTTTCGTCTTTCCCAGATCCAATTCGTTTTTCTTTGCTCTTGATCTAAAACACATTACATTCAGCTCATTAAAGTACATTTCACTTCAATTTAGTCCCAAAACACATAAACATGCAAATTACCATTTTACCCTAAGGTTTCACATTTTTTACTATTTAGTCCTAATTGTACAAAACACAAAATACACACAATTTGCCAAGACTATACAAGGGTAGAATATTCCTAGGGACTTTACAAGCCCTCTCATTTCATTTATTTTGTAAAAGTCCTCTAAAATTTTATTTTATAAAATAGCCCAAATACTCAAATTACTAAAATTTCTAATACAAAACATACTAATACTTAACATATCTTTAATTTAAAAATAACAAACACCAAAACCACATGAACACATCAATGGCGAACCTCATACACACATTAATCTCAAAAATTCTAGCATGGGTCGGGTAATATCTGAAACAACGATCTCAAAAACGTAAAAATTATCAAAACCGACATCAAACTAACCTTTAATCACCAATTTCCCTTGGTAGAATGTTAACCTTGTTCTTTCTTTCTTTATGAAATTCGGCTAAGACAAGGAAGATGATAACATGCATGTTTTGTTTTTTATTTCCATTAACATATATATTAACATTTTATTAATTACCTTTTAACCTTTATCATAAAATAACTAAATAATATAATAAAAGGTTAATGTTGTCCATGGCCGGCCACTAACTTAAAGAATGGGCTTTTTGCCCTTTTAGTACTCCAATTTAGAAAGCCACAATCAATTTAGTGCATTTTCACTATAGTTTGGGACTTTTACCTTTTACGCGATTAAGTCCTTTTTCTAAATTAAACACATAAACAATTAAATTTTTTTCTACGAAACTTTCACACACATTAATATACAAATAATAGACACAAAATATAATATTAAAATATTTCTCGAACTCGGATTCGTGGTCCCGAAACCACCGTTTCGATTAGGGTCAAATTCGGTCTGTTACAGCAACCTAAGTTCATTCAATTTAACATCATGAACAATCATATTTGATTTAGCTAATTTAAGATCGCATCTCCAAACAACTTGCTGATTAAAAATCACAGTTGATATCGTTAAGGTTCGTTTATTTAATATCGCAATCTAAGTTCATTCAATTTAATATCATGAACAATCTCATTTGTGTTAGCTGATTTTTCAATCACTAGTTAAATTATATTTTTTGACTCATTTTTTGTGACAACTTCATTATGTAGTTTGCTCAAATAAATTCACAATCAAACACCACATTGTTTCAATACAAAATAAACATAGATTTTTTCATTTCAAATTAGAAAAAAATTACAATGAAATTATGAATTAGCGCGGTATCATTGGGATCAGCAAGCTCTTCATCCTCTCCTTCGTCTTCTCTTTTATTTCCATCCCCTTCACTTCCAACAATGGGAGCTACACTCATCTCAGTAGGATTTCAACAAAGTAAAGTCTGCTAGAATTCTTCCATTCTTCTAAAAATTCCTCCCAAGCTACTCTAGAAGAGAAATAAAAATCCAACTGGGCACCAGTGAGGTGACTAAAAGCATCAAAGTTTACCTTGGGAGCATTAAAGGGACCACCAACTCCCTGAACGTGCAACAAGAAGTTAAACTTTAAATCTAGCTAGTAGTCTTGAAAGCTTTGCATGGTATCACTTTTATACTTTTCCAAAGCCTCTTCATGACTCCTCACCAGATTAGCCATAGCAAGTTTGTGTTGCTCATCCTTACTTTCATGGTCACTTCCAAGACATCCTTATCAGCTCGCTCACCTACGACCACTCCATTTAATTTTTCAATATATTTTTCAATAAGGGTGATAAACCGTAATATTTCATATTTTAATCTCACATTTAGCATACTTTTAGATGATTTATTCCCTGAATTGTGGAATTTGGTGCTCTTAATCCTTTAATTTCATGTTTTATACTTAGGAAAGCACCGGAGGATGAAAAAAAAAAGAAACAGGCCGAAAATGGAGAAAATGGGCCAAAGTACGAATTACACATGGCCTGGGCCCGAAACACACGGTTGACCTCCTTAGCAGATCCGACCACGGCCTGGCCCCGAATCACACGCGTGCCACATAGGCGTGTCCCTGCCACAACAAAGAAGAGTTCCATTCGGATTAGGGTACTTAGAGGCAAAGAAAGACATTCAAAAAGCCTATATAAACACCCTAGAGGCCAACTTTAAAGGGGCATTCAGCTAGGCTAAGGAGCCAAGCCAGAGGGCCAGAATTGTAGGATTCACTCAAAGAAAGCCAGTTGATCCATCCCAGAAGCCGGAATCACACTCAAGACTAGGGATCTCTCCTTCAATTCCTTCAGGGGGTTTTAGGGTTTTCTTTATGTTTTGTTATTTTCTTCTGAGATGTATTCTTTTATGTTTATAAACTAAACCCCTCAAATACCTGAGGGGGATGAAACCTAATACGGATCTTGTTATTGTTTTCTGAACTATATGATAAATACTTGATTTGTTCTTAACTATGTGTTCTTAATTCTTGCTTTGATATTTTAGGATATTGATTCAAGTATTGATGTGCTTAGGCAGAGGAGAAATATTCCCTGTTTAAGAGTAGATATAGCATAGTTAAGCGGAGTTGATCGCAACCCTAGAGATAGGATGACAAAAATCTGTTGAATTAGGGTCAAACCTAATATGGGAGTCCATAGATCGAGTTAATGCAATTCTAGGTGTTTTAATTAGAAAGATATTTCAATTAATCAACCTAGGGTTAGATGTTAGTAGCCTCGAGAGGTATTAATATAAATTAAGGAGTCCTACGGATCAAGTCAAGTGAATAAATCGTGCGTTTGAGTTAAATAACAAGTGAAGTCTAGGTGGATTCTTCCTGGGGTATTGTCTTAATCAATTGGTTTTTCCAAAAGTATTTCCCCAATTCCTTCTCTGTGTCTTAGCATCTTTAGCTTAGTAGTTAGTTAATTTTATATTAAACAACAATTCTCTTAATTCTTAGGCTAAATAATAAAAAGAAAGTTAGTAATAGTACTTTTGGTTCCCTTGGGTTCGACAATCCGGTCTTGCCACTAAACTATACTACTGTTTGATAGGTGCGCTTGCCTCAATCGTGCTGATAGTTAGTTTCTAGGCTCGATCATTCATTATATAAATTTTAAGACTTTTTCAGACCAAAGATCAAGTTTTTGACGTCGTTGTCGAAACTGAAATATTAAGAACGCTCAATTTTTATTACTTTAGCCATATTTTATTTTTGCAATTAAATTTTATTTTTACTTTTCTAATTTTCTTTTTCTTTTTATCTGTTCCTAGCAGGTACCTCTAGTTTATGACTAGAAGGAACCCAACAAGACCCTTAGTTTACGACAGTGATATTGAAGGTACGGTTCACAGAAATCGTAGAGAAATAAGGCAAAGCTTAAACTACATACAAGAAGAGCAAGAAGACGAAATTAATACTACCGAAGAGAAGGCCGAGAATAATCTGCTACCTCAAGAGGTGGCCAAAAATCATGCTCCTCGAACTATGTATGATTATGCTAAACCTAATTTAACAGGGACTGAATCGAGTATTGTTAGGCCTGCTATAGCTGCTAATAATTTTGAACTGAAACCTAACACTATACAAATGATTCAACAGTTTATTCAATTTGATGGTTTGTAGGACGAAGACCCAAATACTCATTTAGCAAATTTTTTAGAATTCTGTGATACCTTCAAAATAAATTGCATTTCTGATGATGCCATTTGTCTTCGGTTATTTCCCTTTTCATTAAGGAATAAAGCTAAACAATGGTTGAATTCTCTTCCACGAGGATCAATCACTATATGGGATCAAATGACCGAAAAATTTTTATTAAAATATTTTTCGCCAGCCAAAATGGCCAAGTTGAGGAATGATATCTCTTCTTTTGTGCAGATGGATTTAGAGACACTTTATGATGCATAGGAGAGATACAAGGACTTCCTAAGAAGGTGCCTACACCACGGATTACCCTTATGGCTACAGGTCCAAACTTTTTACAACGATGTGAACCCCTCAACCAGGCAGTTGATTGATTCAGCCGCCGATAGAACCCTGAATAACAAAACACCTGAGGCGACCTACAAATTCATTGAAGAGATGTCACTGGATAACTATCAGTGGCAAGTCACGAGGACAATGCCACAAAAGCCGCCAATGTTTTCAACCTTGACGCAATAACCATGCTACCAAACTAGGTAGAACTTTTAACTAAGAAAATTGATGGCTTATGTGGTTCTTCGCAGGTACATCCAGCTATATAGTACGATATTAATGGAGGAGGGATGAGTAATACAGAATATCCACCTTACAACCCGAGCGCTGAAAACGAGCAAGTTCACTATATGGGTAACAATTTTAAACCTCAAAATAATCCTTATAGTAATACTTATAATCCAGGTTGGAGGAACCATTCAAATTTCTCATGGGGTGGTCAAGGAAATTAGAGACAAAAACCCCCTCCAAACTTCCAACAACAGCCCTATTCACAGGAAAAGAAGCCGAACCTTGAGAAGATGCTGACAAAATTCATGGCGGTGTCAAAACACGTTTCCAAAACACCAAAACAACACTTAAAAATCAACAAACATCGAATCAAGGGATCGAGAACCAGTTAGGGCAACTTGCTAATCTAATCTCCGAACAACCACAAGATAGCTTTCCAAGTAACACTGAGACTAACCCAAAGGAGCAACTTCAAGCCATAACAGCTCATGACAGTGAAGGGTTAGTGGAATATGAATCTAAGCCAAGGCGAGAACCTATGGTAAGTGAAGGTAAGGTTGAGGTAAGCTAAGAAAAACCAAAATCGGTAATTAAAGAATACGAACCTCGAATACCATACCCAAATGCGACGAAGAAAGACAATACAGATGAACAGTTTGGTAAGTTTCTTAAACTTTTAAAGAAATTACATATTAACTTACCATTTCTTAAAGCTCTTTCGCAGATGCGAGATTCAAGGAAATTTTTAAAAGAGCTTTTAACAAACAAGCGGAAGTTAGACGAAGAATCTCATGTGGAACTAAACACAGTGTGCTCAGCAATGTTACAAAACAAACTACCACGAAAATTAAAAGACCGGGAGTTTTACAATTCCTTGTTTAATTGGTAGTTTATCTGTTGATAATGCGTTAGCTGATTTAGGAGCAAGCATAAACGTTATGCCTTATAAAATGTTTAAACATCTAGGTCTAGGGAAACCCAAACAAACTAGGATGAGTATTCAATTAGCTGATAAGACTATTCGAATTCCTAGGGGTATAATTGAAGATGTGCTAGTTAAAATTGATAAATTCATATTCCTAGTAGACTTTGTTGTTTTAGACATGGAGGAAGACAATAGTATCCCCTTAATTTTAGGAAGACCCTTTTTAGCAACTACCAGAGCTAAAATTGATGTTGGTACAGGTGAACTCACATTTCGTGTAGGTGATGAATCAATCAGTCTTCAAGCTCTCGACTCAACTAGGACATCGAGTGATAAAGGTGAGAACATAAATTCTATTGATAATAATTTGGTGTAACTTTATTTACAGGAAGCACCACGAAATTACACAATTGAGCCAGATCTTAAACCTCGTGTTAATAAAGAAGAAACTTATGAGGAACGAAGGCTTTAGATTGATGAACTAGATGAGTGGAAGGCACATTTCAAGGAGGAATCAAAACCACACGAAGTGAAACCGAAGGAACCCCCAGACGAACTTATAGGAACATCAAATTACTTCAAAATAGGAGATCAGGTACTGTTAAAGAAAACAGACCCTCGAACCGCCACTTCAGACCTCGATACAAATGAAGAAATCCCTTTTAAAGTACTAAATATCTTCCCATACAAAACAGTCGAGGTAAGTAATCCCATATTCAGCACTTTTAAGGTAAACACCACTTGACTTAAACTATATATCGATAACCGAATTGATAGCATGAGAAAGGATTTTCACCTCTTCAAACCACCATGATTATGCAAATGAGAGGTAAGTCTAGCTTAAGACTTTAAACGAGCGCTTCTCGGGAGGTAACCCGAGCACTAACTTCACTAGTGTCATATTTTTGATTTTTAGCACCTAACTACAAACTAACCAATTTAATAAAGCGTGGGTTTCCCTACCACATAGCCTTGCACACAGGCGTGGCCGTGGCCGTGTGGATACCATGAGCAAGCACAAGGGGCGTGGCGGAGATCGTGCAAAAATAGGACAAAATTTTTCCCAAAACACGGGCTCCAAATAAACGTCACGGCCGTGCGATGTGACCGTGGTCGAAACTAAAGAACACGGGCTAAGATAAATACACACGGCCATGTGAGGCGGTATGGTCGACATTATCAGCTTTTTCACATATCGCCGCCACCACCTCGAGATCACTTCGATGTTGAGGACCTTTGAGTCCTTTTATTATTTTATTTTTATTTTTATTTTTATTTTTTATTATTAAGTATAATTTGATTTCTTTTATCTCTGGTTGTTTAACTCTCGAGTAACTATAACAAACGTCCATTAAATAAGAACTCCTTAAAAACTTTACTGATGACTTCACAGTTTAAAAAGGTTCAAGGTGCCACTCAAGGAACGAACACACCACCGGAGTATTCTCCACCACCTTCACCTATGCCTAGTCATCATGTTCATCATTGATCATCCTCCAAGGATTTCATCCAAAATTCAGAAAGTTTCAGTTCTCTCCCTCTCTTTTGATTTTATTACTATATGGTTATTATCTATCTTTGTACATTGAGGGCAATGTACATCTTAAGTGTGAGGGGGTGAAATTTATTTAGAAAAGTTCCTAACTTTTTGCATTATTCTCAAATCCCTAAATGATATCTTGTCTTAAGTAATTTTCTCATATCACTAATTAAAATGAAACTTCTGTTGATTTATGATTTTTATTGGTATGTTTTAGATTAAGTCATAGTTAATTATGCATTGATAATTTAAACTTTAAGATACTAGAAAATCAAGCATGATAAGCCTATTTTTCAGAATTAAAAATTTGCTAGGTTGTTGACCTAAATTTGAATATTACCTTGAAGTTTGAAATTTGCAAAGTTGTCATCAAAAACTATAATTTTTGTGAGATTTTGAGCCTTTTAGAGCATATATTTTTTTTCGTGCTCACTTTATTGATTATGAGTGTGTCAACATTGATTTGTTATTCTAAAACTTGCTTCGATTATACATGTCAAGACCACATCATTGATTTGGTTTACAGAGATGATAAAGGCACTTAGGATTTAACCCACTTACTCCACTAAAAGCCTACCCTCACAATTAACCCCCAGTGAACCCCCTTTGATGCTAACAACCCTTTTATTGACTCACCCACTAATATTAACCTAAAACCCATCTTGTATTTGTTATCACTATTTCTTTTGACACCCTTCTATCGAGACTTGATTTGGTCAGTTGCCTAATTATTTTATTTAGTAGCTGAATTCATCTTATATTATGTATTTACTTGATTTGTTCTTAAAAAAAATCCATTATTAGTTCTATTATTAAGTGAGCTTATACGTTTAAATTCAACATCTTGAAAAAGAAGCTCGTATTATTAGTTTTCAATTGATGTAATTATTCAGGATTAGTTCATTTTTCTAGTTAGGTAAATTGTCAATTCAATCTCGATTTTAACCTTCTAATTCAGCCTTTATTCACACCTTTAACTATAGCCCCATTACAACCCTTTAAAAGACCTTTTGATCTGTGTATCACTTCATTTTATAGTGGTGGAGATTTGATTTTCATGCAAGCCTATGGGATTAACTTTTCATGTTCGACTTTTGAGAGCTTAATTTTGAACCTTAAACACTTTGAATGAATCTTTAGTGAGGATGTCAACTCTTGTTGATTTTGAATTAAAGGTAATTATTCGGATAAGGGGAAACACCTATGTTTTTGTGCTACAAACTTATGACTTTGATTGTTTGAATCTTTAGGACTCTTTGAGTTAAATTATCCATGTGTAAATTATCTATGAATTATGATGAGGCATTGTTCATGAGAATTATGAATCAAGGGAAGTTAATTTTAATTGTGAGTTGAAAATTTTGCTTGAGGACAAGCAAAAGCTTAAGTGTGGGGGTATTTGATAAACCATAATATGTTCATATTTTAATCCCACATTTTGAATACTTTTGGATGATTTATTCGCTGAATTGTGGAATTTGGTGCTCCTAATCCTTTAATTTCATGTTTTATACTTAGGAAAGAACCGGAGGATGAAAAGAACGAGAAACGAGCCAAAAACGGAAAAAATAGGCCAAAGTACAAATTATACACGGCCTGGGCCTAAACACATGGCCGTGCCTCCTTAGCAGATCTGACCACGGCCTGTCCCTCGAATCACACGACCGTGCCACACGGGCGTGTCCCTGCCGCAGCAAAGAAGAGCTCCATTCAGACTAGGGTACTTAAAGGCAAATAAAGACATTCTAAAAGCCTATATAAACACCCTAGAGGCCAACCTTAAAAGGGGTGTTCAGCTAGGCCAAGAAGCTAAGCTAGAGGGCCAGAATTATGGGATTCACTCGAAGAAAGCCAGTTGATCCATCCCAAAAGCCGGAATCACACTCAAGACTGGGGATCTCTCCTTCAATTCCTTCAGGGGGTTTTAGTTTTTTTTATGTTTTGTTATTTTCTTCTGAGATGTATTCTTTTATGATTATGAACTAAACCCCTCAAATACCTGAGAGGGATGAAACCTAAGACGGATCTTGTTATTATTTTCTGAACTATATGATAAATACTTAATTTGTTCTTAGCTATGTGTTCTTAATTCTTGCTTTGATATTTCAGGATATTGATTCAAGTATTGATGTGCTTAGGTAGAGGAGAAATATTCCCTGTTTAAGAGTAGTTCTAGCATAGTTAAGCGGAGTTGGTCGCAACCCTAGAGATAGGATGATGAAAATCTGCCGGATTAGGGTCAAACCTAATATGGGAGTCCATAGATCGAGTTAATGCAATTCCAGGGGTTTTAATTAGAAAGAGATTTCAATTAATCAACCTAGGGTTAGATGTTAGTAGCCTCAAGAGAAAAATGAATATAAATTAGGGAATCCTACGGATCAAGTCAAGTGAATAAATCGTCTGGTTCAGAGTTAGATAACAAGTGAAGTCTAGGTGGATTCTTCCTCGAGTATTGTGTTAATCAATTGGTTTCCCCACAAGTATTTCCCCAATTCCTTCTCTGTGTCTTAGCATCTTTAGCTTAGTAGTTAGTTAATTTTAGATTAAACAACAATTCTCTTAATTCTTAGGTTAAATAATAAAAAGAAAGTTAGTATTAGTACTTTTGGTTCCCTTGGGTTCAACAATCCGGTCTTGCCATTAAACTATACTAATGTTTGATAGGTGTGCTTGCCTCAATCGTGGTGATAGTTAGTTTCTAGGCTCGATCATTCATTATATAAATTTTAAGACTTTTTCAAACCAACGATCAAAGGGTGAAGCATTCCTGTAGCCTTCTATTATGCTCCACTAATTTCTTGTTCTCTTCATCCAAGCCTTTATGTAATTCATGAGCCCTTTCTAGTGCCCCATATGGTAGACTGGTAAGCATTTTCAGTCTCTTTCTTCTTCGCTTTTGCTTTGCCAATACCCTCAATGAACCCAACATTAACCATGCCAGCTTCAGCTAAGGCTACTTTGAAAGATAGTATAAGCTCTTGTAAGGAAGGTTTCCTTATACAGCTAGACAATACAAAAGGACAAATATGTGTTTTTGCTTCTTCGGGCATAGAACTATTTACTCACCTCAATAGGACTGTAAGGAAACTTTTGCATGTTGAGATGTTCGCGCCACGGAAATAATGTTCCTGTCTTACCACCAGAAGCAGTAAATTTCATGGAACCACCAGGAGAGTCATAATCAACAATTACCCTGAATGTATCTTTAGTTGGTGGTCTTGGTGGTGGGTGAAGATCAACATGATATTTAGGGGGAGAAGGAATCGTAGCAGGGACTATAGCAATAGGGACCACATCGCCAGATGTTGCAGCATGATCTTTTCATTTCTTTCGACGAAGTTCCTTTACAATGTTGCCCTCATCTTCGCTTCTTAGAATGATATTGGCAGCCCGGTAGTAGTTTTCCGCTTGTTCTTACTACTTGCACTTTCTTCTCCAGTGGAAGTACCAAAGGGATTGACTTGCACATTTTGCATGAACGATTGAACATCTATATATTCATCGATCTCATTAGACAGGCTTGTGGATTCTTCTGAATCTCTTCAACAGCACGAACTGTACCAGTATCACCAAGAAGTCTATTATCAGCACCAATTATCATAATAGGTTCACATCACTCTCTAGATCCCCTACAGGTTTAGAAAACCATGGATAAGGCTTTAATTTACAAAAGCTATAAAAATAATTCTTAGGTTTCTTCCTTAAGAGTATAAGCCCCAGATCATCAATGGCTCCATGTGGCCACGCGAATTGCACAAGCAATACCCTCATGGTGTTCGCACCATTACCATCATCAATAGGCCACCATCCATTAGAACTCAGATTTAAGAGGCAGTGTTGAAACACATTCCTAATAGTTAGCATTTCCTCCAAATCTTGTATGCGACCCTTGCGAAATCTATAATACTAACCCCACCTTACTTGGACATAATCTCTCATTTTTTCAAGCACATACTTTTAATAGGTATCGACCATTCAGTTGGAAAATCAAGACCAGCTTTAAGCTTGTACTTAACCCATATATACTTGCAACTATTTAGGCTAAGGTTCAAAACCAGTTCGAGATGATTGATTCTACATTTTTTTGATGAGAGAAATTAAGCAAACTCATTAAACCTATTCGATTGCACATTGGTACAAATTCTGGAAAACAGCGATCAATGGCACCTCCTCTCGCCGACAGCATTCAATGAAATATTCCATTACGACAGACCACGAAAAGCCAGATAATTGTCACAGAGCTATCTTGTATTCATCAAGAAGATGGCAGAAGAAAGAGTGGAGTGATAAATGGAAACCTACTTCTATCACGTCCAGTGGAAGTAAGGAACTTCCATCGATGCTATCGCTTAATTGGTTTGATCCTTCGGCGATTGAGAATTCGTAAGCGAAATTGGGTAATTGAATTCCCTAAACAACCAAAACATGATTCATTTCTTCTTCTTTAGTGGTGCAAACATAAGCCTTTGCCTCTACCGGAGTACTCACTTCATGATGTTGTGAAGAGATACCCTGAATAACATAACTGTTTCCTCTCATCCTAACCATTTTATTCTAATAAACCTAGAAAAATTCACAAGAATGATGGGGATTTTAAGAAAATTACCTCTAAAGTTGTTCTCCTTAACAACGACTCCTCCAAAATTTCAAATTCAAATAGTTTAATTTTTAAGGCTCAAGTAACCTCCTTTTAAAGGGATTTTACACTTTAACAATTCTTATATCCAAGAATAAGGGCACAATCAACTGTATACAACTGTATTACTTCTTAACATGTGGCAAAGTGTACATGACAAGTTAAAGCACGAAGAGTATTTAATAAGCTTCTACTTATGTGACCTCTCATCTCATAAAATCAAGTTCTAAGAAGAGTCACTTTATAACTCTTCTTCGAACCAGGGGTGTAACACCTCCAACCCGTATCCGTCACCGAAACAGGGTTACGAGGCATTACCAAGGAGTACGGAACACTTATAGATAATTTAAACAGTTTATCGTTCAAATACTAAAATTTATTATAAAAGTTCCTTTAACGGACCCTCGAGGTCCAAATCATGCATTAGGATCGTGTGATTGGGGACACGCCCGTGTGGCATGACCATGTAGCTCACATGGCCGTGTCTCTGGGGCATGTCACTCTCTGACTTGCATCTATGAAGGAACTCGGGTCACACGGCCTTAGTACATGCCCGTGTTCCTAAGCCATGTGGTAAAGTTAGTTTTCACAAATTAGGCTATTTTTCAAGCCATATTTCTCACTCACTAATATTTTAATACAGTCAAGAATCAATTTAAGATATTCAACCAAGCCTTGTACTTATCACCATTTGTTAGTCTTACACTTCATATAAATAACAAGAAACGTATATAGGCTCAATTCTTATTAAATTCCTCTTATACCTATACTTTTCACATTATGTATTCATATCACATATAATAATCATACCTTTGTATTTCATATACATTTTCATAACAATTTGTCTTGGTTTCTAACTACTACATATTTGAGTTATACTCATCAAATCATTTGAACATCATCTTTACACAAATAGTGCTCTTTAGGTGTATAGTTCTATAATTATGAATAAACACATTTATCAAACATATTCCATGTTTTTATATATCACAGTCTCATATTTTCCATGTATCAAATACCATCATTTCCTCGTATTTCATATAAATACATGTAACAATTTATAAACATACAACTCACTAACTCTTCTTGCCAATCACAATTTAAATTGTCAAATCACTTATTGAGTCCAATTTCATTGTTCACTAACATTTATCATATAAATTTGGATGTACGTATCCACCAATAGATCCCATGTCAAGATATTATCATCTCAAATTTCCACATAATCATCTCAAATTTCCACATACATTTACTTTCCACATTATGAACTCAAATAACATATACAAGATATATCAATGTATTTCAAGTACGTTTTCATAATATTTCATTTCAAATTCAAATTATTTCATATTAGAACTCTTCTCATTAACTCATTTGGAATACCAATTCATACGGATAATACACTCAATGGTGTACAAATATATAATCACAAATGAAATCATTCATCAACCAAGTTCTATGTTCAAGTCTCATCAACTCGTATTTTCTTATATCACATAATTCTATGTAACACTTACCAAACTTTGTCAAATTAGTGAACGTCTTACGAAATTGGTCTACATCGGTATGCACTGAATTTCACTGATAACCACTGACACCATAACATAGTTATGGTCTTTTCACTAGAATGCCATAGCTTAGCCATGGTCTTACATCTTCACTATCATTATGCCATGGTGAAACCATGGACTTATCCTTCAATTCATCATCCCAGCTATGGTCTTACATCTTAAACACGTCTCATACCGATGCCATATCTCAGATATGGTCTTACACGGAAATCACTTGTCACTTGTGGCAAGCTACCACTATTCATCGATCGGTGGCAAGACTACCACTTTTCATCGATCGGTAGCGGAGCTACCACTTTTCACTGATCAGGTAGCCAAAGCTACCACTTTTCATTTGATCAGGTAGCCGAAACTACCACTTATCACTTTCACTTGTCCTTGATCAGATAAGTGTAGCCGAAGCTATCACTTATCACTTTCACTTGTCCTTGATCAGATAAGTGTAGCTGAAGCTATCACTTATCACTTGTTGCCATGGTTCAACCATGGTCTTTTCTATCAATTCATCTTGCCACTGAATTGAAGTGCTCAATTTGATCATTTATTCAATTTTCATGCTTTTACATTATTCACGATTTTATCATCAATAAATATGAAATTTCATATCATGAAGTTCATAAAATTAACAAATGTCATAATTTCATAATAAATATTCCAAATAAAACATTATATCATTTCTAATTCAACATTTATCAATTATAATTGGGCATGTGATCAATTTATACACAAGTCGTTCATATATTCTTCCCCTCCTCTCCATTCACATCCTTAGTATAAATAATACACTTGTAAGTAACATTATCTATAATTTTTCACTATTTATTTATGTTAATATTCAAGCTATCCATCCGTGTCATAGTCACTAAATTATTTTTATCTTGAGCTACAGAACTCAAAATTAAGATCTGCTAATTTTACATGAAACTAGACTCACATATATTCTTACCATAAAATTTTTAGAATTTTTGGTTTATCCAATAAATACAGTTTATTCTTTAAAATTACCCCTTGTTCTACTATCTGACAGTTCCGACCCTTTTCACTTAAAATTAATTATCTCATTGTGCGGGATTTAGATGATGTTCCCGTTTATTTCTCTTGAAAACAAACTCATTCAGGATTTTAAAAATATAAATTTAATCCCATAATTATTTTTCTCTAATTTTTGATGATTTTTTAAATTCAAAACAAGGGAACCCCGAAATCATTCTGACCTTGTCTCACAAAACCTATTATATCTCATGATTTACAATTTCATTACTTACATTGTTTCTTCTATGAGAAACTAGACTCAATAATCTTTAATTCCATATTTTATTTGTTCTCTAATTCAATTTCTAAAATTTTTGGTAATTTTTAAAAGTTAGACCACTGCTGCTGTCTAAAACTGTTTTAGTGCAAAGTGTTAATTTCTATTTTGCCCCAAATTCTACAGTTCATACAATTCAGTCCTTGTCCAATTAACCCTTAAATTGGGCTAATTTTTCTCAATTAATACTTTATTCTATCATTTTAAACTACTTCATAACCCTTGAAAAATCAGAACTTTAGCAGTAGACGTTAATTCCAAACTGTTTCACAATTAGGTCCTAAAACCAATTTCCCATCAATTTTACTTGATAAAATCATCATATATCAAATTTAAAGCTTCAATTCTATGTTTATTCATCATATTCTTCTAGAACTCATCCACTTTAAAAATTAGCCATAGAATCAAAAACTAATGACATAGTAAGTTGGACCCAATTGTAAAAGTCCAAAAACATAGAAATTTCAAGAAGAAAGCAAGAATTAAACTTACATGAAGCTAGAGTATGAAAATCAGCTTGAACCCTCTTCCATGGCTATTTTTCAGCTGATGAAAATGAAGAGAAATGAAGAGAATTCTAGATATTCTAATTTGGTCTCATTTTTCTTTACTTAATTTTGGCAATTTTCTAATTTTGCCCTTATTTCACCCATTTCCTGATTTTTCTCAGTTATTGCGGCTCAAAATTTTCATTTTAGGTCCTCCTCATTTGACAATTGAGCTATTTGATCCTTCTAGCAACTTTTACGCTTTTTTCAATTTGGTCCTTTTTATTTAATTAACCACCCAAACGTCAAAATTTTCTAACGAAATTTTAATACTACCTTATTGACATTCCGTAAATTTTCATAAAAATATTTATGACTCGATTTATAACACCGAGATCTCGATACCTCTTTTTCTCAATTTCTTGACCAAATAAATCTTTATAAAACACAATTTACTATTTCAAAATTCTTTTAAAAGTTATATTTGGCTCGTAAATATTAAATAATATAATCTACGAGTTCATTTGTCAGATTTGTGGTCTCGAACCACTATTTCTGACATCACTGAAATTTAGGCTATTACAAGGGGGATAAATTATTATGATACTCACTACTATTGACCCATTACCGACTCGCTACTCGATTACCTGTTTGGGTCCTAACCCATACCCTACGTAGTTCGCACTTTGGGTTCACATGCAAGGTGTTCGCACTCTTCTATGAGATCGCATAATGTGGGTTCGCACTACCATATAGGCGAACTTACAACTAGAAATCACGTGTTAACCCTAGAGTAGGGTACGTGTAGATGGGCATGGGAACCTATCTATAATATCACATCCATAATCACTAACCATATCATATAAATACACAATGTAATCCATCTATAGGACACACTCTAAAATACTCAACAAAGAGTCTTCTAAAATGAAGGTTAGCACTGAACTAGTTGTTTGTTAGTTAAGTTGGAATTATGAAGCTAAAAAGATTTATGTTTTTTTAGTTCATTTATTATGTTTTGATTGTAAGGACAACTTAGTTGTCTATTGGATTTTGTGTTTCTCTCTTGGTTTTATTAATGCATTTTCACTGGCTTTACTTCGAAAACAAAATAATAAAACTATGCTACATTCTTAACTCTTATTCATAAAACATGGACAAAATATCATATATTTCATAAATAACATAAAAATATTTTAAATTGTTTTTCAAGAATTAAAATTAAAGAAATTTGAGCCACTTATTGAATCCACGCTTGAGTAACAATTTACACAAATGACCTAAAATTTAAAAATGAAACTTAAAAGATCAAGATTCAATTAATAAACTATAAGATGGATTTTGTGTAATAATCTTAATACATATGGGTTGTATAATAATCTTATTAACAAACTAAAACACATTAGTTGTACAATTTAATAAAATGCATATATAAATATATACAAATAAGATATTTTTAAAAATAAATAAAATATAATATTTATTTGGGCTGAAAATATTTTTAAAATCTAAAAGATGAAATTTCTAAACTTTAAAATTCAAAAATTTCATGATCATTTGGCTTTCTTGAGGCCATTCAAATTCATAATTCATTTGGTATTTTGTAGTGTAAAAACATGAATTTAAAGACTGAATGTAGTACTAAAACATAAAAACTTGTGTCATCAAAATCTATTATCAAAATTCTAAGTTTTGAAAGTCAAAATCTGCTAAAATTTATGACTGAATTAATTATACCAAATGAAAATATATACTTCATACTATGAAAAATCTAAATTTCAAATAAGTAAACATCTAAATATGGATTTTCTAGTTTGTCAAAGTCAATTATTCGAAACTAACAAAGTGCATACACTGGAAACTTAAAAAATTATTCTTCTAATTGCTCTACCATAATAGATGTCACATGTACCATTAAAAAGATCTTGAAGAGACATTTCAATTGGTACCAATAATGTCGTCGAAAATTCACGAAAAGGTAAGTGTTACATTCTCATAATAAAAAATTCTTATATTTAAAAATTATTAAAAGAAGAAGAATAACTTTATATCAACGAGATAAATTCGCCAATTAAATTTAAATTTAAAATTTTCTTATTTTAACATTTTAATTTTACAAATTATTAATATAATTAATAAAAATAACTTTTTACTTTATTTAATTTTCTTGTATTTTTGTTTTATTTTTAAAAAATATTTTTATATTTCAACCAAACATAATTTTTAATATTTTGAAAAGAAAATCTCAAGATATGTAAAAGGTACATTCAAGCAAGAAAAAAAGGTTAAATCACATGAATGGTGGCATCACTAACATGGATCGATGCTTTAAAAGATGCTTAGTAAGTGGTACACTATTTCTCATTTTGAAATATGCTTCTTTTTTTATTTATGATAAAGGTACTATTTAAGTTTTTTATAATTCTCAATTTTTAAATTTATAATCTTTACTTTTATTAATAATATCATCTTTAAAATGTAATTTGAATTGAGTTCTCTTTCTAAATACATTGTATATTTTACTATTTCATAAAATTTTATCAACCACCAAAAAATTTGAAGATACGTGTGTATACATTTGACCTTTCAAGCAAATCTAAATGATAGTCCTAAACAATTAAACATCTATGCAAAATGTAATTTTTTTATTTTTTAATACATAAAATTCAAAATTGTTGATTTGATATATATGTATATGTATTTAAAATTTTATGCATATTCAAGCTAATATTTAATTGCTAAGTTGACTGGAGGGTGTAAGATTGGGAAAATATTGATAATTTGGAGATGTATGATTGGATTCACCCAAAAAAAAAAAAAAAGAAATTTACAGAAAGAAAAAGGGTATTCATGCAAATATAAAATGAAAATTTGTTGGGATATGATTGGAGTGCACAAAAGGAGGAATGCAGGTAAAGAAGATTGAAAGCATCCAACCAACACGTATTCTAGTACTTACTAGGTTATGTGGATCCAATACCCGGTTCAGAGCCCATGAAATGAACACCATTATGCTTAGTGTTACATATATATGAAGATTATGGTCATGCATGGTAGTGGTGCTGCTGCTGCTGCAAGGGTTTTGATATAGGGTTAAAAGGGTAGTTTTTGTATTGGTTAAGGGAAGCGAAAATGGTGTTGAATCCAGCGAAGAGGGAGAAGAAATCGCAGTACGATCAAAAGCTGTGTCGTCTCCTGGATGAGTACACACAGGTGTTGGTTGTGGCTGCCGATAACGTGGGATCCACTCAAATGCAAAACATCAGGAAAGGTTTGAGGGGTGACTCTATCATCCTCATGGGGAAGAACACTATGATGAAGCGCTCCATTAGGCTGCACGCTGAAAGAACCGGTAACGATGCTTTCAAAAGCCTCCTCCCTTTGCTTGTGGTAATTTCTTTCTTTTTCCTTTTTTACAACTTTTTGGTTCTCGGGGTTTTTTTTTTTTTAATTTATTCTTTAAAGTTGATGATCATTTTGTGGCTTGCTTCTCATGTTGTTTTTACCAGGGTAATGTAGGGTTCATCTTTACCAAGGGTGATTTGAAGGAAGTTCGTGAAGAAATTGCAAAATACAAGGTATATATATATATATATGGATCGTAGAATTTTGTTTTTTACTCATTCATAACTGTTGGCCCCTTGAAATTTGTTTTAATTAATCTGATGATTTTAAGTTTTCTCAATTTGGTAACTAATCCTTGATTAGCATTTATTTGTTGTCACTTTAGCCTAAGGGTTAGTATTTACTAATAATGATCTAATATGTTTATATGATTTATGAATATTAATTGTTCACTCCATGATGAATGAATATGTTGTTTCGATTTTTTGGTTTTGACGTCAAATATTTTTACAATTCTATACTTTATCTATAATAAATCTGTTTTGCTTGGAATTGGGCGTTTGACATGTTTTGTCCATGGAGGATGAATAGCATAAGCCCTTTTCATGTATGGTGATTTGCATTGATGTTCAGGTTGGGGCTCCAGCACGTGTGGGTCTCGTTGCTCCAATTGATGTCATTGTTCCCCCTGGCAACACTGGCCTTGATCCTTCTCAAACATCCTTCTTTCAGGTTTGTAGATATACATATATATGCACTTGACTTATGCTTTTCACAACCTCTCATGTATCCTGTCATCAGGTGCTCAACATTCCAACCAAGATCAACAAAGGTACAGTCGAAATCGTGACTGCGGTGGAGCTGATTAGAAAGGGTGAGAAAGTGGGTTCATCTGAGGCAGCCCTGCTTTCAAAGCTTGGGATAAGGCCATTCTCGTATGGACTGGTAGTGGTATCTGTTTATGACAATGGAACAGTGTTCAGCCCTGAGGTGCTAGACTTAACTGAAGATGACCTTATGGAGAAGTTTAGGAGCTGGCTCTCCAATGTCACTTCCCTTTCGCTGGCGGTTTCATTCCCGACTCTCGCTGCTGCGCCTCATATGTTTATTAATGCATACAAGACTGCTCTTTCTCTTGCTGTAGCTACTGAGTATACCTTCCCTCAAGCTGAAAAAATCAAAGAATACCTGAAGGTTGTCTTCTTATCATGCACATTTCATTTTGTTTCTATTTGTCGTATTAAATCTTGACAGTAATGAGGATTTTTTGTTGATTAAACAATAGGATCCGACCAGGTTTGCAGTTGCAGTTGGTGGGGATGTCGCTGCCCCAGCAACTTCAGCCAAGGAAGAGAAAGCAGAGCAGAGCGAGCCAGCCAAGGAGGAAGAGGAGTCAGATGAAGACCTTGTTGCTGGTCTGTTTGACTAAATGATAGTCACTGAGTTTGGCAATTGGAGGAGAAAGCAGTAGTATCATTAGTAGTAGTAATAGTAGATGCAGAGAGTTGAATTTGAAAATAAATAATGTAGGCTTTGCCTTCCATGCTCCACTATTGAGTGATTGAATATTATAGTAAGTTCTAGTATTAACTTTTTAGTTTATTTGTAGGCATTCTACATTTGATATTATTAACCATTTCCCTTGCTACATCAATTTCATATCTTTTTAATAACTTACAATATATGTTTATTTATATATATATATATATATAAAGAACCAATATTACACAAGAACCCCATCAGGCATCAAGTAGAGGAAAAAATAAATGAATTCTTGCACAAAAATAAATAAATATATTTGAAATTTACATTTGGTATCAAATTGTTAACAATTGCAAGTTCTGCTGGAAGAAATAGTGGCCGAATAGCCAATCCACCTTGCCATTCCCATCCTTAAGGTGTTGCAATACTGAAGCAGACTAAACCTGCCCACCGCCCAGGAATGCCATGCCTGTGGAAATGTGTTTCTAAATTTTAAGTTAACGTGAAAACTTGAAAGTGAAAGGCGATAAGTTATTTCATAAAAAACAGACCAACCATGTATATACTCATGCAAAAAAACTCACTCGCAGTTGCAGGTGTTCTAACAAGAAAGTTTTTCTATCGGACAATCAATATTCTGTCGTGTTGTTCTCAGACAGAAAGCCATTATTTATAGTCTAGTCTTTGATGGCATTTAATTAATCATTTCCACACCATTATAAATAATCATTCATGTATCTGGTCAACACCCTCAAATATAAACTAATATGGAAAGACAAGCCCATGCTAACCTAGGACATTACAATAATTGTACGAAGTAGAAACAGTTTTTCAAACCTTTAAGTCATGAATTGAGCAGGAAAGCTGAAGATTGGAAACTGCCCCACATATCAAGCTATTACAAGTAATGCAGTATTACTGAAGACAATTCCTAAACAAACGAACTCCCTGTTCCAGATAAATGGGTAACGGTAAGAAACAATTATTACTCAAGAGGATAAAATGTTGTCCGTGCAGTAATGATGAATCTGTACCTGCAAAGCAAAGGAGATGTCGGCTTCATCAACTTTTAGTGTTACTCTCTTGAACTTATCATCACGAGACTGACCTAATTTGAAGAGTCCCTGCATATAGAATCATGTCAACCTCCCTTCCATGTTTGGTCTAGTTAGATAGTTAATAATGCCTCTAGAGAAAACAGTTACTGCTGCCATCTAAAGCTAGGCCATGAGTTGAACTAAAACTGAAGAATAGGAATACTTTAGTTACCTGGTCATTTAACACTCTGCACATACTTGAGAATTCCAAAATTCCAACTGGCGGGATCAATGCTGATTTACAAATGTCAATGTAAGATTTATTCAGCTGCACCAAAATACAACAATTATAAGTCAATCATGCAATTAATAAATGTTTCAGCTCATTATTATCAAACTTTAAGAAAGGCACACCTCCCCAACAGTTGTATCCTTCTTTCCACCACGGAAGTACTTCACAGCAGAGCAAAGTATGATCTGTGATCAAACTCAACAGCATTAGAGAAGATGAACCAGCAGAAATGACTATTAGATTAATTATTGGTCTGTTATATTCTTTATAGGCTTCAAACTTACTTGTTGATGCTGAGGAAGAGACTGTATAGTGTCGACTATAGGTGATCTGAATGTCTTTGACAATGCAAGAGCCATATGATCAATCCTCACCTGAAACATATCATGTAAGCAACTGGAGGAGAGGCGACTGGTGTGGATGATGTATAAAGACTAATATATCAAGCTCAAGCTTGGAAACGGTAACATTATGCTGTTGCAGAAGACTTACAGTATTATTTTCTTGTGATGGGAACACTTCATGAGCGAGGGCTGTCTGTGGACTGACAAAACCCCCCTCTGCCGATGTCAAACCAGTGTTGCATGCAGATTCCCTTAATTCTGCTTCAAGAATTTCCACCGCACTCCTGGAACTGAAGAATGTCAGTAGATATTTAAAGCAGCTACTCTAGTCAGCAAGGTCTTACTCATAGGAAATAAACAAAGTATAGCATTGATTCTTAAGAGATGAAAAAGCATGAATAAATTGTTGAGTACACAAACTAACCACAAATTAGAGATCAATCATTCTTTTTTTTTTTATTCCCTCAGCAAAATAATTTAAAAATTCAAGATGCCTTGAGACTAATAGTGTTTCAAGAATGTTGATTATAACAAAAAATCTTGCTTGAAATAATATTAAATTCCAGCATCTGCAGTGAATTTTAACTAAATCACTAATGTTACTTCTAGGGCTATTAAAATAGAACCAATTGATACTTCAGGTGATAGTTAAGTTGCAATGAAACACTGACCTACAAACAGAAAGAGCTTTCCTCATATCCCCAGATGCAGCTGCTACTTTCTGTTAATTTCAAGCTGTTAATATCGATCAAAAGTAGATTAATTGAAGGCAGTATGAGGTCTACAAAAGAAGCAGTATAACTTACTCTGGCACAAAGTTCTAATGCTTGCTGGTGGAAGACAATATACGGAAGTACCTATAGAGTCGAAAGCCAATAAAACTCAATAACATTGAATTTGCCACAAGAATAAAATATAAAGTACTTCAGAACCAGGAGTGAAAGTGGAATGTAGTAATTACCAAGAGCCTCTCCTGAAGTATTGAAAGGATTTGATCTTTAGAGTAAGCACGGAAAGTTACAACCATAGGCTTGCCTAACATAGAGAAATGGTAGTTTAATAAATTAGAATTACTTTCAGAACAGCCAGGCATCCGTATTGCATCATTGCAAGTAGCAACTACTATAGAAAAGAGCCTAGTATATATAGAACTGCTTTCAAGATGCTTTCATGCTTGACTTTAGTGCTTAGGTGGCCAAACTAGGAAGAAGCCAGATGACAGTTCACAAAATAATAAAGCCAAATATAAGTATTAACCAATGTAATGAAAGTAAGGAGCTTACAGTTCAATGACTGGAGTCTTGGAAGAAACCTATCAGCCAGATCAATGGAATTTGCTATTCCTGCAAAAACAAAAGGGAAAAGCCAACATGCATGAGTGAATGGTAGCATGAATCAAGACAAATGACATAGAAATAAGCATATTCATAATACATAGTTGGAATGAATGATACCTATCAATATACATCTTGAGAACGGAAAAGTTGTAAGCATGAAAAGATCATGAAGTACTGCCCTGTCCCTTGTAATCAAATAATCCAACTCATCAGCAATAATTAACCTGCAAAAATTTGATGTCCTGTTACAGCCATGGGAGGGAAACAAAGATGCTTCAACCCGAAAGAGAGTAAATTTCTCACATCATCTTTGAGCTAGACTGTGCCTGCTTGTTAGAATACAGATTCTGCAAATGCTGCAAAGGTGATGTTGAGCCTATGCTTTTCTTCTTTGGTTGGTGCATGCCAAGAATCTGCCAAGGCAATCATCAGGTTAACATATACGAAATCCAAGCTGTCAATGTCATATAAGTCAGTAACAATACCTTACTGAAAATCACTGAAGTATTTGCCAAAGAAGTGCAATTCATTGCTAATACTTCAGGTGGCTGCAAACCTTCCTGCTAGAAAAAATGAATAATTAAAAATGATTACCCACTTCAATAACATTCCAAGATAAAGCAACAACGAAAAATGAACCTACCATTTTCGCCCAATCAATAACTTGCTGTTTTACTAACTCCATTGACAATGATTTCCCAGTCCCAGGGCATCCACATACATACAAACTCCCAGCTTTCTCTTGTTGGACACATGCCTTGCAAAAATCCAAAACCCTTTTTTGCTCATCTTCTCGGCACACAACAGTTGATGGAGCTGTTGAAACATGTACAACCTCCTTCACAGCCCTCATTTGCTCAACATCTGTAAACAAAATAAGTAAAAACCAATTGAATTTTAGCAATGATTGTTCAACTTTTGAAAGGCCTAAAAGATGAAAGATCTGTAAAATTACCTCTCGGATTCCAACATTTCTTCAATGTTTTTTCACTCGGATCTTTCTTAATTCTCTGAAAATATATAGGATTAAGCAATATTAGCAGCCTTTTACACCTCATCCAATGTTTTTTTTTTTTTTTTTGGTATGACATGAACTTCATCAAGCACTAAAAAGGAACGAATCCATACTTAACTAGTTTTTCTTAATTTATCTAAAAACCAAATAAGCGCTTCCTACTAATTACATTTTGCTTAGCCTGAAAATCATAAAAAAATTACATAACCAGTTCAAACAAATGCTAACATACGGTGAACAGAAAAGGTAAACACTAAAAGTACTGTCTCACATTTGCGGGGCTGCTTGGACTTGAATCTAGACGACGACGTGGGGATTTGAGTTTCATAGGCGTTGAAACCGGACTCTCTTTGGCCGCCGCTGCCGTATCGGACCTTAACCTCCGTTTCTGAGGAGTGCAGCAGCCGCCGGATCCAGCCAGCTCGCAGCTCTTGGTGGCCAACATTGCCTTGAAAGGAGACGAACTGCGATCGGCAATTGCAGGCATTGTTAATCTTTTTCACCGATTTAGACAAATTGGAACAAAACTTGAGGGGTTTCGATTCGATTGACGTAAGAAGGGGGGAAATATAGGAGCTATATATAAAAAGGAAAACATTATTGAAGAAAAAAACGAAAAATGAGACGCGGGGAAATGTTTATTCTCGCGGGAAAACTAACGGAACAATTTCGTCTCCCGCCTTTAATTGGATTAATTATAATTCCATAAAATGAGCTTTAACACGAATCCAATGGGCCTTTGTGAATTGGGCTAAACTTTTCCATTCCACTGGGTTATGGACAATATTTAGTATACTCCTCGTAGAGTTTTTAAACTCCATAAATAGTTGATAAGTATTTTATAATAGTAATATTAAAAGAAATATATATTATAAAAAAGGCACATGATAGTTTTTAATATCGTTTATAGAATAAAAAGTACACTACCATTATATCAAATATTAACTCTTAAGGATTAATTCTCATTTTTGTTGCGATAAAGGGTAAATTTTATGATTTCGCGTTTAGTTGTAAATTTCATTTTAATCCCTTTAATTTTTTAGAATTTGATTCTCATATTCTTTTAAATTTTGAGAAGTTAATCAAATTGAGTAATAATATTAATTTTGTTGTTAAATAGCATATTTGGAAATAGCAATTTAAATTAATATAAATTAACAATTTAGCAATTTTATGATAAAGATTAGCAAAAATTACAATAGTTCAATTTCATGTGTTAAACAATTGAATAAACTTTTCAATTTTGTAAAGTATGATGGCGAAATTCTAATAAATAACAAATTAATTCTTTAATTTTTTTAAATGTATAAGAATGGAATTAATAGTTTGAATATTAATATAAGAATTTTTTTATAATTACGTGAAAATATATCACCAACAATGAATTTAATTAATCATTAAACTGTGTGACATCTATGAAAATTATTACGTAAATGCTTTTAAGTAATGCATCCTTATGTCAGCAAGACTTTTAGCATTGGTGGTTAATGCCAAAGTCTTCCATCGTTTAAGTTTCATCGTTTATAATTGTGATATATGGATCTTTAGTTTATACATATGCCTTGAATAGTGTTTATACATTTGAAGGCAAGATAAATTCTATGGTTGTTTTTATAGTTAAAACAATGGCTATAACTTCAAGCATTGTTTCATTATCGAATTTGTATATGTTTTCAGAGTTGACAAATTTCAGAACAAAAATATTAGGTTATCTATTTTAAAGATATTTGGACGAGTTCAAGTCCAAAACATGAAAGATGAATTGAGTTAAAAATGAAGACTTGAAGATTGATTTTTTGCGAATTAAGTCTGGTTGCTTGTGGAACAAGTAAAGTTGCTTTCTATAGTTGAAGACTTTAGATTACACCAAGATTCTTATGGAAGTTTTATCTTATGTTAATTTTTAGTTGTACTTTATAAAAAGGTGATTAGATTAGAACTCATATGTAAACAAAAATTAAGTAATATATAAACTTAAGTTTTGCCTAAGCTAAAGATGGATTGAGAGTAACCGAAAGATTCAAAGCTTGATAGAGCACAAATTTGTTCAAGTTGGTAATGTGTATGTGTGCATTCTTTCTGTGAGCAATTAAGAAAGTCTCTTGAATTGTAAATCTAAGCTTTCTAGAGGAAAACTTAAAGGGAGAGTGATCTGGTTTTTGTAAAACAATGAGATCGTTAAATTGGTGAGAGGTAGACTAGTGTTAGCTCCGGGTAAGGCCTCGCAGACGCAAACTGAAGTCGAACTATGTAAACAATCTCGGTGTTTTTTATTTTCTATGCACTTTTGGTTTTGTGATTGAAAATGTGGCCACAGTTCCAAGCACCATTTTAGCCACATTTTTTGCATTGCAAAGTAAGTATCCACTCTTTTCTACAAATAGGTTTTTTCTTATACTTTCAAGTTTCCATTGGAGTCTTTATCTATTATCCTTTGTACTAGTTTGATTCTTTTTATCTGTGAATGTACAATATGTATAATCGATTATCTTTATGTAATTTTATATTGTCATTAAATTGTAATCGAGTCATGTTAGAACCCAAATAATGAAATATTCATGCTCAATTCAAATTCATTACTCAAAATTATAGGTTATATACTAGTTATTATTACATTGCTAATCAAACAACTAATTTGGTTATTGAAAGTCCTACTCTTCTATTTGTAACATCCCTAAAATTTCAGGAGTTTGGAATAGTGAAAAATAAATGATAATTCAGTTATAATCTGAAAAAGTCAGAAATTTGAAATTGACAGTGTTACGAGATAGTGAAGACAAATACTAAAGATTATTAGAAAGACTTGTATATTGAGAAAAATGAATTTAGGGTATTGACTAAATTGTAAGAGAGTAAAAAGTATTGGGACCAAAATAATAAAATTAAGAGATGAAAGTGATTAAATTGAATCAAGGAAAAAGGAAGAAGGGCTAGATTTGGAAATATACCAAAAAAACATTGAATCATATATGGAATTATAGGAAAAGTTGAGGGGTAAAATAGTAATTATTTGAAAGAGATACTTATGCAGCCATAATGACTAAGGATGAATATGTGTAAAAGTATAACTGATGGAGGAAATGGTAAATCATTAATTAATAGATATTTTTTATAGATATTTACATGGAAATGTGTAGAAAAAGGTGAGAAAAGATGATAAAAAGCCATCATCTCTATTTTGCCTTTCATGCCACATCCATAGCTATCATCCTCAACTTTTGCCTTTCAAATAAGTCATTTTCACCATTTCTAAGCTAATTAAGCTAAAAACCTCCAATTTTCTTCAATATTAGCGAGTGATATCAATAGAGAAGGGTAGTGACTATCAAAATTTCATGTGAAGCCCAACCATAGTTGTTTTGGAGGAGAGAGAAAGTAGAGATTAGAGTTGAGTACAAGAGATTGAGGTAAGAAATGGTAATTGTTCATGAAATACATGCTAGTTTATTTGAATAACATAGTTTATGATATGTGAGTATGATTTTAATGTGTAAATATTTTATGTTTTGATATGGAAAATGAAGAAAAAGTGAAGAAATGTGGGAAATAAGCGGAGAATTAAAGCAAATGAGGAGCCAAAGGAAGAAGAAGAAAGTTGGATTCCAAGCTCTGAGTTGTAAGTACAACTAGAGTTTCATTTATTTTAAATATGTTTTAATTGTTAAGGTCTATTAATTGAATAAAAGTCTTGTTATGATATTCAATTATATACTTACATGAAGAGTAAGACATGATAAGGATTAAATATAAGTAAATGATGAATTAATTTTATTTACTAAGTAATATGTAATAGAGAAAGTGAAAGAAAAGTGAGAAAATGATTAAATTGTAAAAGTCGTAAAATTGATGAAATTGTAACTATTATGAGTAAGTGAGTAAATGAAGTGAAATATGTTAATAAGTGTTATGTGAAATGAAATGAGAATGTTATGATAATACTTCATGAATTATGAGAAGGAAAAGGATTAAATTATAAAATATGTAAAAGTGACATGAGAAAGATATAATAAGAATTAGTAGTTATTTATGGAAATATTACTAAGAGGTGAAATATGTCATATGAATTTAGGGAAGTTAGAAATGTTGTCTTTGAGTTTTTACAAGTGGACTAGATTGAAATAAAGTATTGAGATTTTGTTCTAAAATAAGAAAATATAATCAACTCTGATATGAATGCCCAAGTAGACAAGATAAGAAGTAGTGGAATATAAATGGCATGTCGTTAAGGAAGATTTAGCATGCTCTTTGTTTATGTACTTCGGTGTTGTCCTATTTCACACTTTGACCTTGTCCCATTACACACTTCAGTACTGTCTTGTTACACGCTTCAGCTTTGTCCCGTTCTATTCTATATATCCTATGTGTTTTGTTAAGTCTACTTGGCCTCTATAAAAAGGAAAAAGGTTTCCCTTATTAAATGTAAAGTATAGTATCTGTTAAATGAATGAATAAGAAAATTAAATATATTGAAATATGACTAAATTATGATACGATAAATGATAGCAATAGACGAAAATATGTAACAATTGAATGGTAAGTTAAAGTTAATTATGAGTACAAATTCTGAATAATATAATGAAAATGATCATAAAACAAATTAATTTTATTCGTGTGGATAGAATGGTATTTATCTCTAGATTGTGCTTACTAAGCTAGCAATAGCTTAACGCCTGTTTTAAACGTGTAGGTAAAGAGAAGTAAGGACTTTTGAAGATTGGAAGCATCTCATCACATCAGCAAATCCAAGGCAATGAGTAAAGTTTCTTTTATATTTTATTTTAGTAAATGGCATGTACCTAGGTATGTTTAAAGGATGATGTGTTTAAGGGACTTAAATATAAAACTAGTTACATGTTTTAATTATATGGAATAGTTCACATGTTCAATAGTAATATGTTAAATTATGAGTAAATGGAATTGAAAATGCATAAATGATATGTGAATTGGTTTGGTTTAAATTGTCAATTAAATAGGGGCTAAAATAGGTGAAATTTGAAGGACTGATTGGGTAAAATACCCATTGTTTAAAATAAAACATCGAACTCCATTTTGGTATTGATACCAAGGATAAAGCATCGATACATAATAGGAGGTATCGATATCTTGTCCCATGTATCGATACTTATGGTATTTTTTCTGAATTTTTCAAACATTGAGCTTAAAATGGTATCGATACTTGACATGGGTATTGATATCTAAGCCAATGTATTGATACCACTGGCAAAGGTATCGATACCTCTCCCTTGAAATAGTTTCGAAATGTCAAAAATACTAAAATGTGAAGTTATTTTAAGGGTTATCATGATGTATTAAATTTGTTATGAAAATAAGGTGTTAATAACGTCAAATTGATTATAGTAAAGGAATCAGAATGTTAGTTCTGGCCATGATTGTTTTGGCAACAAATGTGACATCCCTATATCTTGACCCAATGGTCAAGTTGTGTATAGGGGGTGTTATATCATTCAGACAAAACTCGGTGTTAAATATACATAAGATTGATTTTTATATTAGGTTGAACTTAGATTAGGTTTTGTTGCAAGTGTTCATCACACTTGGAAACCTTGTCAGGTTAACTATCATACACAAAAATCTCACTAACATCTCATCTCGCCAAGTATTGCATCATTACAGACATATGGACTATAAACGACCTACACGTGATCCTTATATACTCTTACAATTATCCTGCGAGACTTTAAGGCTATATAAGCCTCCCCTCTGTTGGGGGAACTCTCTCTGTAACAATATATTTTCAGTTTTGTCAGAAATTGTGGTTTCGAGACCACAATTTCAACAAGTGAGTCAGTATTTTATTATTTATTTATTATTTATAGGGTTATTACATGGTCGTATTAAAATTTAATTAGAAAATTTTAATGTTTAGATAGTTAATAAAGTAAAAAGGATTAAATTGTAAATGTTGCAAATGTTAATTGCAATAGGTTTATTTATGTCAAATGATTATAAAAGCATGAATTAAGGGTGTTATGTGGTCAATATACCTATTTAGATTTAGGTGGACGCTTGGTGGAATTAAGATGGAAATTTGAAATATTTTTAATGGTTAAGTTAGTAAATTGATAAATAAAACTTAAACTAAAGGAAACAAAAGCAAATTGTATTCTTCTTTCTTTACATCGCCAATTTTGGAAGTAAAAACACCATTTTTGTCTTGAAAAGCTTTGGCCAAGATGATTCTTGGTGCATGATTAAGAACAAATCAATCGGACTCAAATTGTGGAAAAGCTAAGTTAGCGAATTAGTCGCCGGCATCGTAGTCGTAATCATTTTTGTGTAGTTAAATTCGCATATTGATTAAAATTATTAATTGCTATTTTGGGTGAATTGTTGATTAACATTTGTGTCATGTATAGCTTAAATTGATTGTTAAATGTTAATTAGTGATTGGATTAAATTATAATGTTAGCTAAATTAAAGGTTATGATTGAAAATAAGAAATTACATGGTTAAGTAATGGTGATGAATTAATGTGTAAATAATTACAAGATTTGGATAAGAAATGGCCCATTTGAACCTTGTGAGTGCTTAGGATACAAATGACATGTCATTAGGGGATTATTATAGTTTCGGGTGCTGGTCTTGGATGTCCTTTCGATGGATGAGGTCCTACATTTGTTGCAGGTTCTCCGTAGCTCGAGTGATCAGCATCGTGTAACCTAACATCCTGACCCACAACTCGTGTGAGCAGGCCCATTTCATAGCTTGTGTGAGCAAATATAGTTACAGTCATAGCTTGTGTGAGCATTTTTCCCGAGTATCTGATGTTATTTCATTTGGTTCAACGGGTCATAAAGGCTTAAATGAATATATATATATGAAATGTTATATTATCTTGACATGTGAAATGGAAAATGTTGGTATGAACACTTGAAATGAAAGAGTTATGCCTATTGGATATGTGATGAATGAAATGTGTACTTAATATGTTTACTTATAAATGTTCCATGACATGTTAGGATTATATGATTTATTGTTGAACTCACTAACCTTATGAGATTTGTGGTGTCTAGGAAAGAAATGTGCTTATGAGCTAAGTAATGAATCTATGCATGAATGGTTTGAACAAATACTTATTCGGTAAGTTTAAGTTTAAATTTAAGTTATACGAGCTTACTAAACATTAATTGCTTACTTCTTTTGCATTTCATTCTTGTAGATCATCGAAAGTCAAGGTCGGTTGGAAATTCAAGTTGGAGCACACACACTATCCGTTCTTCAAATGGTTAGAAGTTTTGATCATTTCGAAGTTGGTTATAAATGGCATGTACTAGGAGCCTTTAAGGTCTTTTACTTACGATGATGTTGTCTATAACTTTAGTTAAGAAAGATTTGTGGTTGTGTATATATTTTGTATTTTGGCTCTTGTATATCTATATAAGTGCTTTTGGTCATTTGGTTCATTCTTCTTGAAAGTGGTTTGACATTCAATGCATTATTACCCTAACATACACAAGCTCAACATTCAAGTTAATCCAATAATTTTCATATACCAATAATATATACCATGATTGATGAGCTCATCAATACCATGATTTCCATTTCTTTGTTATATTTCCATATTTATCCCGTTGAATTACTCGAAATTTCGATGGATTTTCAGAAGTACACTTTTAGTGTACATCCATCCAATCAATTCATGTTCATGTGCGCACATTTTCATTTCGAGAGCACACTCATGCGAACCTCATCTTTACAGCGGGATTACTAGTCCAGGCTAAATCCGCTGTAATGTAAACTCATAGACTATTGTTGGGATTACCAGTCCAGGCTAAATCCTCTGCAACGACAATTACTCTAATGAGTTTGGATCTGAATTCGGATTACCCGTCCGGGCTAAATCCATTTTCCACATATTCTTGGGAGGGCTATATCAGATAAGATCACCCGTCCGGCTAGATCCTTTTACCGTCAATTCCTTTTCGAGATCCATCGAATTTTCCTTTCATTCAACCGGATTTCTTTCTTTTATCAAATATATCAATGTTTCATCAACTTTCATACAATGAACATTCAAATTATATTCACATCAATAACATACATTTCAAGCATTTAAGAAGATAATTCAAGTTACATGAACTTACCTCGATACTTGTTCGTACACAAAATCTACTAATTGAACTTTTCCTTTCCTCTATCTAACTTCAGATTTGTGTTTTTGGATCTAAATAAATAAATTCAATCATCAATTCAATACATTTCATGTTCACATGTAGCATTTTCTATAATTCTATTATTATTTTTTTAGTTTATTCAAAGCTGTCTACTTAAGTCATAGTCACTAAATTATTTATTTCTCGAGCTACAGAACTCCAAATGAAGAACCGTTAATTTTCTCTGAAACTAGACTCACATGTCTTCATATCATAAAATTTCCAGAATTTTCAGCTTAGCCAATTTGTACATTTTATTCATTAAAGTCACCCCTGTTCTGCTATCTGACAGTTCTGACCCTTCTTCACTAAATATTAATTATCTCCTCATACAGAATTCAGATTATGTTCTTATTTATTTTTATTGAAAATGTATTCATTCATAATTCCATATATATAAATTTAAGCCCCTAATTATTTTTCTCAATTTTGGTGATTTTCTAAAGTCAAAACAGAGGAACCCGAATTCATTCTGAACCAGTCTTACAAAAATCTAAATATCTCAAAGTACAGAATTTCTTTTCTTTTCTTGTTTCTTTCATATGAAAATAGACTCAATAAGATTTAATTTCATATCTCACTCAACTTCTAATTCCACTTCTACAATTTTTGGTGAATTTTCAAACTTACTCTACTGCTGCTGTCCCAAAACTGTTTTCTTATAACTCATTTTACAATTTAATTCTAATTAAGTTTACTTATTTTCTTAACTTAATTCATACTTTGTTTCTACTTAAATTCCTTCCATCTTCAAATTGACTATCTAATATTCATATTAAAACCCGATTTATAATTTCTTCCAAATTAATCCCTATAATAGGAAACTTATAGTTTACTTTACAATTTAATCCTTTTCTAATTCTAACTTAGATTTCATTTAATTTAATCCATAACTCATCTTTTTCTTCAACATCAACTATACTTAAAAACCTAAAACTCTCAAAATATCAACTTAATTTCATCAAAATCTTACTTTAAAGCTTCTAAAACAACAAAAATTAAGAGAATAGGACTTGATTGACTTACCTTTTAAAGCTTAAAACCTTGAATCTTTAGTTTTCCTTTTTCCTTCTTTTCTTCTTTCTTTCCTGCTTGTGTCGAATGCTCTCTGTTTCTTTTCTGTTTCTTTGTTTTGTTTCTTTTCTTATTTCTTTTATTCTATTTACTTTATTATATAATATAATATTATATTAATAAAGTTAACTAATAATAATATATTTTAACACATAAAATCTTAAGATTTTTATGCTTAGTCTTTTCATTTAATTATCTACCCAAACATTAAAATTTTCTAACTAAATTTTAATACCACATTACTAACATTTTATAAATATTTATAAAAATATTTCCTATCATATAAATATTCATGGTATGGTAATATGTGTGTGAATGGAATAAATGAATTGGTATGTTTAACATGTTTGGATGATAATAACTTGTGAGCTTTGAATGTGAAGTTAGATTAGTGTTTGAATTGTGGGGCCAATGAGGACATACTGTCTAGGCACTTGGGTTGAGTGTTTTGGCATGTTTTAGGCATGTTTGAATGTATGAAAATGGTTGGAAAAGGTATGGCTTGGTACCTAAGAAATGGTTGATGATTTGGCTTGTTTTAAAAGTCATTTTAAGTGCAAACAACAGTTACGCGGCCATGTGCCATACACAGCCACTCCACACGGCCATGTGCCACACACGGCCACTCCACATGGCCATGTGGTCTATTTAATTTTGGTGCAGGTTTTCCTACATGGCTACAGGTTGTTACACGGCCTAACGACATGATCGTGTGACCCGATATTCGAATTGTACACGGTCTGAGAACATAAGCGTATAAGTAGCCACATGGCCACGCTTGGGGCCACACGAGCTGGTTTCCTTCACACGGCCTAGACATACAACCATGTAGCCATTGTTTACACTTTTTACTCAAAATTTCGTAGAAGTTTCAATTGAATCAAGAATTGATCCCAATTTGTTTTAAATGTTGAGTAAGCTCGATTTAAGGCTTGTTTTCATGTATATGTTATGAATATTAATTGATTATAAATATTTTTATATTTGAATTTAATTTTGAATAGTATTAGACTGTTACTGAATTTGTTAACTGTCGTAATACTTCATAACTCTAATCCAGCGACGGAGACGAGTTAGGGGTGTTACACTTTCATTCTCAACATTAGGCTTGTCCCCCCCCCTCTCTTACAATACCTTCCATAGCTCCCATTCCCTTGGAGGCTTTTGCAACCTCTAGCCATCAAACTTATGGCCTCGGCTTCTAGGAAAATCGTCAGTAATTTCCAAACCTATATTTGTGTGTGTCAAAACTGGGTGTAGAGAACATGGATTGAATACACGAACATCTCTATTTAGTGAAACTAAAACATGTAGTTACTTCAATGATTTTATCAGGATATGCATTCTATGGGTGGCAAATTATAAACCCAAAAATTCCAACTTCCAAAAATGGCCTACAAGTGTCATAGCACTATTATAATGTTGTTATTTACAGGTTTTGCTAGAAAATTAAAACATATAAAACTTCAAATATCTCGGAAGAAATGAGGAATTTTGGAATATTACCAACATTATCTACTAGTATGATAGTTTATAAAGGAAACAAAGACGTATGGAATAGTGTCAAATCCTTCAAATACTATAATGAAAGTGGTTCAATTATGTTTGAAATACATATTGTTGTGTTGGTGGTGGTGATTGGTAACCCTAAAGGCTTGGGTTGCATGCCAAACACATTTCCACCTAAAATGGGCTTATGAATATTTAAACTACTAATTTATTTACGCAAAAAACATTCTTGATTCCCCCATAATTGTAGCCTATATCTTAATTACTTGTTAACATTTGAGAAAATAGAGGTTTAATGAAAGATTTGTTATGTCCTTTATACAATTCGAGCAAATTCTTTTGACATGTATGATGGTATTTATTAGTTTCCCACAACAAACAAGATCGTATTAAAATTTTTGACTCAAAAAATTATTTAATCTCACCTAAAAGAAGAAACAAACAAATTTAGAAACAAATAAAATGAAAACAACAAAAATAAGAAATTCAATAAAAAAATAAAGATTCAAAACATAGATAAATAAAGAAAACATAATTTAAAAGGTGGAAGATGGATTGAATAAACTGATGGATATGTATAGAAGATGGTTGTTCAATTGAACCCTTTAAGATATAAACCCCAACAAATTTAATTAATGGCTTTAATCAACTCTCCAAAAAATAATCGTTGGTAAATTGAAGGATGAAGAATGGATTCCCACGACTTCTTGAAGAAATTCAAGAAGAAAAATCGCTTCTAAAAATTACAAGAAAGCAATCTTACACGAAAGAAATTAACTCCAATAATTGAAAATTTTATTAATGAATGAATCAATCCTTTAATGAACAATGAAGAGACCTTTATATAGGCTCTAATTAATCTAAACAATAAATAGTTTTTGCATAACTAAACTTTCTTTTGACTAAGAAACATAAAACTCCTAAACAACTTTAAATACTAAAAATATTCTAAAATTAAGTATAAATCAATTATAAAACAAAAAAAAAACCTAATAAATGCAATATCATGCTCATATATAATCAAAATTAGGCATCAAACTTGAACCTAATATGATTCAAACTCAAATTAAAGCCCGAAATTCGTTATTTCCCGTAATAATCCTGTCCAAACATTTTGCTTACGCAGTCTTTAGTAAAATGGTCATAAATTGAGCTCTTAGACTCTAAAATTGAGTGAGTTAAAGTGTCTTTCGAGGCTAAGAGATAGATCTTCAATGCTATGCACACATCTCACCTAAAATATTTGGATCCCATCCAAAAATTTGTCGCAAGTTGATTGAACTATGGATATATGATAGTTTTCCAACTAAACACTTTTAAATATAAACATTGTAAGTATAAACCCCCAAAAGTTCAATTAATGGCTCTAATCAATCTTTCAAAAAGTAATCCTTGACAAATTAACGGATGAATAATGTATTCTCACAACTCCTTAAATGATAGGGAGACAGCAAATCAAGATCTTATTCATGTTGTTCAACACGAAAAAAGATTCGAATCTGATCTGAAAGATAAAACAAACAAATTTAGAAACAAAGGAAACTAAAAAAATTAAAATAATAAATTCAAGAATAAAAGAAAAATAATGATTCAAAACATAGATAAATAAATAAAATGAAAATAAAAAGGTGGAAGATGGACCGAATAAACTAATGGATATGGATAAAGATAGTTGTCCAATCAACCCTTTGAAATATAAACCCTAAAATTCAATTAATAGGTCTAATCAACCCTCCAATAAATGATCCTTGGAAAATTGAAGGATGAAGAATGAAGAATGAATTCTTATGACTCCTTGAAGAAAATGGACAAGAAAAATCGCTCCTAAAAATTTACAAGAAAATAATATTGTATGAAAGAAATTTACTCGAAGAGTTGACATTTTATTGATGACTGAACCAATAGCTCTAATGAATAATGATAAGGCCTTTATATAGGTTAGCTAATTACATCCAAATAAAACTTTCAAGTATAATGAAACTCTAATTAATCTAAACAAGGAATAGTTTTAGTATAACTAAACTTTCTTATTGACTAAAAAATATAAAATCCTAAACAACTTTCAATACTTAAAAATCCTAAACAACTTTAAATACTCAAAAGTATCCTAAAATTTAGAATAAATAAATAATAAAACCTAATAGATACAACATTGGACTCACGTATAATCAAAATTAGGCCAATATGATTTAAACTCGAACTCAATATGATTTAAACTCGAATTAAAGCTCGAAACTCGTGATTTCCTGTAATAATCTCATCCAAAAATTCTGTTTGCGTAGTCTTCACTAAAGTGGCTATAACTTGAGCTCCTAGACTAAAAAGTGATTCAAAGAGTATTTTGAAGCTAAGAGATAGCTCTTCAAATGCTACGCAGACATCTTAGCCTAGAAATGCCTGGATCCTATCCAAAAATTAACTATAAGCTGACTGATATTCCAAACTTGAAAATTGGCAGCTTGATTGAATTGATTTTAGTAAATTTCACTCCATTTGTGCATGTATCAAGTAGTGCTTTTTCTAACTAAAAGCTTGTTATCTCTTTGATTAAGGATATAGTTGCAACTTCTTTGGCCATTTTATCCAGTGTTAAGGTGATACATGTCCAATTAGGCTTTTGGCATTTGAGTGTTTTCTTGGGTTTTAAAAACATAGTATGTTGTCTTTGGACACTATATTGTTTTTGGGAATTGATTGGTGAAGAATTACGGTCTGCTTGAACATGCTATGAAGCTTGAAAATGGAGTATAAGACCAATAATTTAGGCAAGTTTTTAAATATCTCTTAACAATGTAACATGTAGGGTTTGATTTATGATTAATGACATAACTAATACCGTAGAAAAATAAACAATTAATTTGGCAATGTTGACTTTAATTGGGCAGTTCTCTATGAAATTAGTGGACAAACACAAGTGTTGGAAAAACTCTTTCCATGTTGGGTGTTTTGATGGCTTTAGCAATTATGAGGATGGCCTCGATTGTTTTAGATGTTAAGTAACTTTGTTTCAATTTAGGTTGTTGAAATGAGATTTATTAATGACTATTACATATGGGGACATGATTATTACATTCTAACCAATACTAGCATTTCAAGGGTTACTATTTGTTATCATTTAAATTCACAAGAGGAGGATAATTGATGTTTAAAGAATAAATAAAATAAAGCTAAAAAATATTGCACAAAAATTTTAGAGTGGTTTGATCTCAATTGCCTACATCCATTGTCTTAGCTTTCGACAGCTACAGGTTTTCCCCCAATCCACTAATTGTTACATTTCTAGGGAATGTATAACATTGATAATTCTCTATCTTTTAACTTAGTAAATAGAACCACTATTCTCCTTAAGGTTTCTACCCAAAACCTTAAGTCCAATTCAAACAAGAGAAATAAGAATAAAAAGAAATTAGAACATAATTGGATAGACAATCTCAAATACAATAAAATACTTGTAAAATGAAAGAAAAATTAATGAAATAGTGTAACAAACGAAAGATGAGATTTTTGCACTTTGATTGTTGAAAGTTTAAAAACAATATTTTCATTTAAGTGTTTTTGGATCTTATTTATAGATGTAGCCATTCGAGGTTGTTGGAAGGAGTTTTTAGTCATTGAGAGTATTAAATTCGTATATTAATGACAACTTGCAAGTTGTAGTGTTGATACCTTGAAGAAAAATAGTTGCTACAAATGTATGAGTATTGATACCTACAAAGGTAGCATCAATACCACATTAGCATATGTTGATACTTAATGAACATGTATCAATACCATACTATTCTAGATAATGTTATGACTACTTACTTTCCATGTAAAGATACCTTCCATGTCAGGTATCACAGGTATTGATACTTAGCTGCTAGGTATTGATAACTTGTTACAAGGTATCAATATACAATATCCCTCTAGAAAGTGTTGTGAGACATTGTTTAAGGGCTATTGATACTTAGCATAAAAATTGTTCAAAAAGGCTTAGGAACATGTATGAAAAGTTTTCGGAGTACTCAAAAACATTTGTAAAAGTTCAAGGAATTTTGGAAGGTTGTTTTTGAGTTTTTGATACATACACAGATTGGGTGGAATATATTAAATTTCATTCATCGAAGCTATCAATTTTCAAGTTTGGAAAATCAGCCAACTTGCGGCGACTTTTTGGATGGGGTCCAAGCATTTCTGGCTTGACATGTCTCATATCATTTGAAAATCTATCTCTTAGCTTCGCAATGCACTTTGAATCACTTGTTTTAGAGTTTGGAGTTCAAGTTATGATCGTTTTAGTGAAAATTACACGAGCATATTCTAGACGGGATTATTATGGAAATTACAAGTTTCAGGCTTTTAATTCGAGTTTAAATCATATTGGGTTCAATTTTTAGGTTCAATTTTTATTATATATGAGTCCAATATTGTATTTATTAGATTTTATTATTTATTTATTTTGAATTTTGGATATTGTTTAAGTATTTTAAGTTGTTTAGGGTTTGATGTTTCCTAATAAAAAAGGAAGTTTGGTTTAGAACTACTTCCTGTTTAGATTAATTAGAGTTTCATTATACTTTAGAAATTTATTTGGATGTAATTAAGTTAGCCTATATAAAGGTCTTTTCATTGTTCATTAGAGAAACAATAATTTTCATGAACAAAGTTTTCAACTTTGAGAATTAGTTTCTTTGTGCAATATTTCTTTCTTATGATTTTTAGAAGTGGTTTTCTTATTGATTTTCTGCAATGAGTCATGAGAATTCATTTTTCATCCTTCAATTTGTCAAGGATTATTTCTTGGAGGGTTGATTAGAGCCGTTAATTGAGTTTGTTGGGATTTATATCGCAAATGATTCAATTGGACTTTTATCCATCTATCCACCATATCCATCTGTTTATTCATTTCATCTTCCACTTTATTTATTTTTCTAATTTTTGTTTTTTATTTATTGTTTTTTCTTAAATTTATTTTTTTTAGTGTTTTCATTCTTTTTATTGCTAAATTTTTTTTTTTTCCTTTTTACATGTCAGATCTAAATACCTCTTTCTCGAGTTGAACAACTTGAATATGATCCTTCTTCCGCTCTATTCTCCAATAATTTTATAATACTTAGAAAATATTTTATGAATAATCAATTGATTTTTGCAAATTTGATTAAGGGGGTTTAAAAATAGCTTGTTATATTAAAACATTTGAAAGTAAAAACTAACAAATTTCCCTTTTTGATATAACAAAACCTTGGAAAAATAATTGCTTTGGAAACTCCCTAAATCACTTTTAGATAGTTAGGCACAACTTTATAAACATATACCAATAAGACAGGAGGGTTAGGACCGAGGAATAGTACATGGTTGGTACAACACAACGGGCACAAAAGACTGAGCTTTAAGTTAGGTGGATATACAATGCTTTCATCTTGGGTAGAATTTTGCATTTCCACAACCTTTCCCACTCCAATGCAATGGTGATTGTTAAATTCCCACAAAATCTAACCCTCTTTATATGAAAAGCAAGGGAAATTCGAGAATTTTGTGATTCGGTCGAGATAAAATAAAAATGGGGTGAAAGACAAAAGCTAAATAATTTGTGTTTTGGAAGGGCCAAAATTACAATCTAAGATTGTGCTAAATTTTTTACTTGATTAAGAAGCCTTATAATATAAAAATTAATATAATCCACTGCAAAAATGAAGTAATCACCTACAGTGAATTTAATTATGCATTAGATTGTGTAAGATCTATGAAGTTATAAATTTGTTGGGCCATGTTTGGGTCTAAGTTATAAATTTTGTAATGGGCTATACACATATAAATGGGCCAATTTGAAATATATGTTGAATGAGATTAGATTAAATTCGAACCGGACTGACACATAATAAAAGTTAAACCTAAAATAATAATATTTATGTACTTGAATACTTAAAATCACAAAGTCTTATCCTTTCCAACATTATTGTATGTTTGTTAACCACATATCTATTTTTTTACCCAAAAGTTTAATATTCTTATTGACCTTTAAATTTTTATCAAGGTTTTCATATTTTTTATATAATTTTACTACTACAATTATTTGAAAATTTTAATCATTAAATCTAATAATACATTTTAAGTATATTCAAACTCCAACCCAAACTTTCTTAATTTTTACAATAATCATGCTAATTAAATCAAAGATGAAAAGTGAGAGCCATAATTCTAAATCATTAAAACAGGTTGCCATATCGGGAAATATATAAGGTATAATAACATGCAAAAAATGTTCACATGACATGTATTATTTTTCCATACCTAATATTGACACCTAACTATTTTAAGGTAATTTATCAGAAAATACTAATTTTTAAAAAAATTTACGGAAAAGAACCGAAAAATAATTATTTACCGGAAATGGTCATTTCCCCCGAAAACGCATTCACGTCAACACGTTTTCAGGGGATGCAGCAGGAAAACGCGTCCACGAGTGTTTTCTACCACATCAGCAAAAAAAGACTTTCTTGAGTGTGCTTTGCTGATGTGGCAAAAACGCTCCCCTAAGAAAGCGTTTTAGCCCCTTTTTTTTCTAAAAAAAAAACTGTTCTCGAAATAAATTTTTAAAAAAGGTCATTTTTTAGATATTATAAAAATAGACCAATTTTTAAAAAATTACGAGAATAAATCTTTATAAAGGCTCAAAGTGACAACACCATTTTTTTTAAGGTGTCATCAATTAATATGGAAATATAACTTACAAAGGAAATATTTATATAGTCCCAAAGTCTCATTTCCCTTATTTTTTTAAGTAATGTGGGATATGAGATATGTGTATATATAGACTCATGAACAGTTTTGCAGCTTGTTACCTAAACACTGTGGGATTCCTTCCTCTTTTAACTAACAACATGAGATGAAAGGCTACACTATATATGATTTTTTTACTTAGAGTTTAAATTTTTTACAAAAATTAACATTTTTACATTATAAATAAAACTTTTAAACTCTATAAGTAAAAAAAATATAAAATATAAAGTGAGTATGGTAAAATATTAAAAAATAAATATTTAAAAATTACTAATAGTTGAGTGATCATTTTGTAAGTTTTATAATTTGATAGCTAAAAATATAGTTACGTGACTACTAATGTAATTTAATCTATATATAAAATATGAAAATAATTATTATATTTTATGTATAATATATATTTCTATAAAAAACTTATTTAACATAATTATATACTATGTTTAAATAGATTATCTATCTAGTCAAAATATATCTGAAATAAATTTATCGACATTCATTAAGTGATGAAAATTAAATTAAATTAGAATTAAAAATTAATTAGAATAGTAAAATATTAAAAATAAATAAATATTTAAAAGATATATCAATTTTTAAAATTATAAAAAATACTATTTGAGTACCAAATACTCACCATTTATTTATTAATCAAACCTTCATAATATAAAATAAAATAAATAAAAAAATTAAAAATATAACTTCTAAATTTAAATAATGAAAATTATTTTAAAATTAGAATTGCATTGATATTAACTTCAAACATTTAAAATTGAATAGAAGATTATTGCATGTACAAAGTTTCATATGTGCAATTTGTTCTCTTTTTTTAATAGTTCTTTTGTATATGTTAACAATTCTAAAATGCAACAAGATTTAAGATCTCAAAAGATAATTTTATAATATAAGAAAATGTTAACAAAATATGAAAAAAAAAGAAATTGTTTTGTAAAAAAAAATCAAATATAGTGTAGCTTTTCATCTCATGTTGTTAGTTAAAAGAGGAAGGAATCTCACATTATTTATGAACAAGCTGCAAAACTATTCATAAGTCTATATATACACATATCTCATATCCCACATTGCTCAAGAAAACAAGGGAAATGAGACTTTGAGTCTATATAAAGATTTTCTTTGTAAATTATATTTCCATATTAATTGATGACACCTTAAAAAAATGGTGTTGTCACTTTAAGCCTTTATAAAAGTTTATTCTCGTAAATTTTTAAAAAATTTGATCTATTTTTATAATATCTAAAAAAATGTCATTTTTGAAAATTTAATTCGAGGATAGTTTTTTTTTTAGAAAAAAACACGGGCTAAAACGTGTTCTTGGGAGAGTGTTTTTGCCACATCAATAAAACGCGCCTCAAGGAAACGTTCTTTGCTGATGTGGCAGAAAACGCTCCCTCGTGGATGCGTTTTTCTACTGCATCCCTTGAAAAAGCGCTGACGTGGACGCGTTTTCGGAGAAAATGACCTTTTCCGATAAATAATTATTTTTTCGATTCTTTTCCGTAAATTTTTTTAAAAATTGACATTTTCTAATAATTTGGCCACTATTTTACCTATGTTTTTTTTTTATCTTGTTTCGGGGTGGTCTTTTCCCTTTCATTATTCATTTGTAAATTTTTGGGCTAATTCTTGTTTTAGTCCCTATACTATGTTAAAATTGAAATTTTAATCTCTCTATTTTAATTTAACATGTTAATAGTACGTCCAATTTGATAACTTAGTTAGTTGTTGCCAGGTGAAATAAAAATTTTCACCATTATTTTTCATATAGTCAGATTCACATAAAAAACTAATAAACTATTCAATCAATAACTATATGTTAATCAAATGTTTAAGATTGTTTTAAACAGTGGCAAATTTAGGGGTGGCATGGCCTTGACGCCCTTAAATTTTGTAAAATTTCTTTTAAGCCCTTTTAAGTTTTAGAATTTTTTATTTTAATATTTTAATTAGTATTTAAAAATGATGAATTTACGTTCCCCAAAGTTTTTCAAAATTTTTAAATTTGATTTATTTTGTAGAATTTATAATTTTTATGATAAATTTAGTAACATTTTAGTTTAATCTGTAAACTAGTACAAAGTAGTATCTAAATATTAATTTCGTAAAAATCAAGTTTAATAATTGCAATATCTAAATATAAATGGTATCTAAATATTAATTAGGTAAAAAATAAACTTAAATAATTATAATATCTAATACAAATTGAGCATTTAACTCGTTTAAATTTTGAGAATCAAAATTTTTCCGAATTTAAAAGCACCTTGTTAAAAGTAGGCCCGACCCATACTTTTAATATGTATATTTTATAAAAGGGTAAACTACAAAAATAGTCACTTATATATGGTTTATAGTACGTTTTCGTCATTAAATTTTAATTTATTACGTTTTGGTTACTAACATTATCAATTTGTAATATTTTAGTCACTATAACGTTTCCTAGCGTTAAAGGTGTTACGAAAATGACACAACCCATTAAATGCTGACATGGAAGGCACCACATAATTTAAAACCTTTTTTTTTTTAATACTTTTTAACCTCTCTTTTTTTTTCCTTCTTTATTTTTTTCCCATTCTTTTCCTTTCTTCTCACTCCTCTTTGGTCTCTCTCTATTTTTTTCCTCATTCATTTCTTTTTCCTTCTTTTTTCTTTAACCAGACCTTTAAAGCCATGAATCTTCATCAGACCTCCAAATTTTGATTTGTTTTAGTAGCAAAATGAACACGGCATATATGGTGAATCCATCAACAAAATTTTGTAACTTATGATGAAAGACCAAATATCTTTATTGCTATCCAAGAGGACATGATTGGTGTAGCTAGGCCTAGGGCCATCATTAATTTAAACGGTCTTGGACTGCTTTTGTGTACAAAAAAAAAACCAACATAGGTCTCCTTACACATCATGGAATCGGTGAAAAAAAAATGTTAAGAAAAATGCCAAGTTGAGAAGGTTTTGCAATAATATGCACTAAAAAGGTGTTTAGCTACAGTTAAAAGTAGTCAACAACAAATATGAGGGGATTGCTAAAGAGAAATTTAAGGAGTTTAAGTAGAATTAAAAGATTAAATATTATCTATATTCATGTTTTAACAATATCTCATCATCCTCATACTACCCAAAACCTAAACCCCAAAACCCATTATTAAGGTATAAGCATGGTTGAGTTAACTGAAGCTTTGTGTAGTTACTTTAGTTTGTTAGTAGCTTGTTTGTAGTTAGGTGATTCTGTTAGCAGTTAGGTAATACAGTTAAGCAATATATTAGGTGTTAGTTAAGTCAGTAAGTTGTTGTAATGAGTTCATTTCAGTTAGTTTATAAGTTGAGAATCAGTTAGGCTTGACTGTTGGTACTGAATCTCTTAGTTTGTTCATTAGCTAAACTTGTATAAATGAGATAGCTCGGTCCTTTGGATTATTAGAGGTAATGAAATAAAACAAGTAGACCTTTTTTTTTTTTTTCTTCTTTTTTTGTTTTTGCGTTGATTCAAACATGGTACGAGCCAATGATTTTTTTGGTTGTTTGAAGTGCATCTTGCTAATATCGGGTTGTAAAAGAAGTTCTTGTTGTGCATTCCAGTGTTGATCTTCATGGCTCTAGAAAGTGGTCTCCAGAAATGGTGGTAATCAACATCATTTTTCTTTAAATGCTGTTGAACAGATAAATTCTCACAATTTAGAATCAACGTCAATCGTGTGTGGAGTAGCCAGAAGAGTTCAACAGTTTCCAAAATATGAGACTGTTAATGTAACAATCTATTTTCGATAAAATCGGAACATGGTTTTAGGACCACAAATCCAATTTCGGAAGAAAAGTTATTTTTATATTATTTTATGGTCTATAGTATGATAGTAATGTTGTATAAAAATTTCGTAAAGAAGTTTTACCGATTACATGTTTACTTTGATAAAGGACCAAATTGCACAAAGTGAAAAAGTTGAGTTCTAATAGCTAAAAGGATTAAATATCTATGAAATTTAAAATTTGAGGTCCTTATATGGAAAATAGACCAATAAAAATGCTTAGTGGTTAAGGATGATGGTTCATCCATGGAAAATAAAATAAAGAAAAGGATGAAATTGGAAAGTGAAAAGAATAAAATATGATAATTAATTAAATAATGAAAATATCATCTTTCCCAAATTATTTCCATGGAAACCCTAGCTAAAAGAAAGTAGCTCAAGCAAGCTTACTTTGATCAATTAGATTCGGATAGACCAAATTCGGAGTTAGAACGAGAAAAAAAGAAAATGTCGGATTAGTATGTTTTACGTACACGAACATTTGTCGAGGTAAGTTTGTTAACTAAATTGTGTAAATTTATATGCTTGAATTAAATGTTGTGTATGTGAATTGTATAAATGCCAAATATATGAAATTGGTTACATATCCGACAAAGCCTGATAAATATTAAATCCTGTTTAAATAATAGAATTCGATGGATATAGGATTTCCCGATTGGTTGTGGTCCTGTATGTGTTGCAGACACACCACAACTCCTATGAGCATCCTGTTATAAGCCCTCTCAAGCTTCCCGTTATATGGTTCCTGCGAGCATCTTGATCGGTAGTGATCTTGTATGTGTTGCGGACTACCGCAGCTCTTTGTGAGCGTCCTGTTATATGATCGGTTGTGATCCTGCATATATTGCGGACACAAACGAAGCTCTTTGTGAGCGTCCTCATATTTCTCGCTTGAACTTCTCGATATATGGCTATTTGGAGCTTCTGATTAATTGCTCTTCGTGAGCTTTCTGATTAAAAGTTCTATGTGAACTTCCTAATTATGGCTCTATGTGAGCTTCTCGTTATATAGCCCAGAAAAGCTTCCTGAAAGGCTCTTTGTGAGCTTCCTATTATATGGCTTTGGAGAGGATTTCACGATTATGTGCTTTAATGAGCACTCTCGAATATGAATTGACGGATTGCTAATTTGTGCACTTCGACTGTACTACTTGGGTATCCATCGATATTTCAAATAAAATTCAACAGGCAAAATTCTAACATGAGAATATATGAACAAAAATGAATTATTACACGTATTTTCCTAAAATACATGAAAATGATAATACATTATATATGGAAATATAAGATAATGCTATATGAACATGGAATTTGTTTAATGAATATGTTCATATATGATTATATATTTGTACACCTCAATCGTACTACCCTTGTAACCATCGACATTTCGATTGATTTAATGGGCAAATTTCTGACATGAAATAGTCTAAACTCGAGATGAATTATTATGAAAATGTACTTGAAATACATGGATATGATTTGTATATGTTATATGAATACATGATGCAGAAAACATATTTATATGGAAATATGATTATTGTTGAGCCCATACATATTTCTTGATATTTGAATGAAATATATGGCTAACAAGGATGATGAAGATATGTGCTAGGGCTTGTGATCAAATTGGTTGAATGTGTCTTGCATGTTTATCTTGAACATTAATGAATGGTAAGTTAATTGCCATGTTATACAAACTTACTAAGCATTTCATGCTTACTCTGTTTTCTTTTCCCCTGTTGGATTGGAAGCTTGGCGGAGATCACTCACACTATCCATCAGCCTATTTTGGTATATATATAGTAAATCAATTATGGTTATAATGGCATGTATAGGTTAATTGGCCAATATCGGCATATAAATGCTTTAATTATAACTAGCCATTAGAATGGCTTGTGATGGATATGTTTGGTATGTGTTTGAAATGGTTGATTGATAGAAATTATATTGGCATATTGATGATTGAATTAAGTTAGCATATTTGATAATATATGCATATATGTGAACTTGGTAATTTAAGTAAGTGTGTATACTTGATTATATGAGGTATTATATCATGTATAAGACTTGATTTTGAGTTGGGTTAAATAACCTATAATAGCTTGTGAATGTGTTAAAGTGTTGGTGTAGGAGGATAACAAAATGGGGTGAGAAATATGGCTTGGAAAATAGCCTATTTTTGTCCATATGGGTAGAAATACAGGCTTGTGTCTCAGCCGTGTGGGACACACGGCCTAGCACATGGGCGTGTGACCTGGTCGTATGTTCCCTGCATATTTAAAATGACAAAAATAGGCTGCCCTGAATTGATCACACGGCCTGGCACACAGGCGTGTGATTTGGCCATGTGACCTCTGCACCTATACACAGCCTAGCACGTGGGCCTATGACTTGGCCAAGTGACCCAAGTCAGAGAGTTACATGGTCTAACCACACGGGCATGTGACCCTTACACCTAGGAAAAATTTTAAAATTTCACAAAAAATCTCTGAGTACCCGATTTAGTCCCGTCTCGTTTCAAATGCATGTTTTGGACCTCGAGGGTTCACAAAAGGGACTTTATGATTGATTTTTGATATGAATATTGTATGATGTGGAATATCTGTTATTTGATCTATAAATTTTGGTAATGCTTCGTAACCTTGTTCCGGCGACGGGTTTGGGTTAGGGGTGTTACAGTTAAACTTAGTGAGAAACATCAGATCATGCTCATTCTTGAAAGGTATGGTTTGCAAGACTATGTATTAGGATTTGTTGTTGTTCCTCTGCTTATAGTTGATGCAGATGGTAAGTTGGTTGACAATCCCAATTTTTTATTGCATAAACAATAAGATAATTTGTTGGCATTATTGTTGCTATCTACTGTGTGTGGTGATGTATTAGCATATCTAACTAGTGCTAATACCTGTTTTGATGTGTGGACAACCATCGAGTCTAAGGCATATGTTGTATTTTAAAAAAAAAACAGTTGACTATTAAAGAATACTTATCCAAGATCAAGGGTATGTGTGATGTTTTGTTTGTAACTGGAAGTTTTGTTCTGATCAAGAACAAGTGAGCATCATTCTTATATGGCTCCCAATTGAGTATGAGTTAGTTTGAGTAGTGGCTTCAACAACTAATACTCTTGAACTTCTTGCTAAAATGTTAACTAATTATGAATCAAGGTAGCTTGAATTTGTAGCTAGTCTCCCTATATAAGCTAATATGTTCCAGCAATAGAAATATGGTGAAATGGATAAGTCCAAGCGTATTGAGTCCAATAGTGGTTCTAATAGTAATTACAATCAAGGACACAAGCAGTAGTTTAGAGATGGCACGATTTACTACCATGGCAGAGGTAGTGGAGGACTTTTTTTCACAATCGACCTCAATGTAAGATTTGTGCTTGAATTGGGCATATACGATAGAAATACTACTACAGATTTGATTAAACATTTTCTGGTGTGTCTGACATAGATCAAAGGGTGCAAATCCAAGTGAATTACCATTAAGTTTTTTATTAGGGTTAGTTTGCTCAGAGATGTGGTGCCTTTCCACAGCATCAATGTTATGGCCAAGATGTGCAAGGTGGTTATTTTGCCTTCCTAACCAAGTGAATGTCTCTGTTGCTTCTTATTAGAATTGGCAACTTCAAGTTAATATAAAGTTCCAGACAAGTAACTTCCCTTAGTTAGGACCTCCTAAGCCAAAATGTCATTTTAGTTCTGTTTCTACCAATGCTGGTGAACAAGTTTGGTATCCATACTCAGGGGCTACTAATCATGTGACTAATGACCTCTTCAATCTTAATGGAGCAGCTGAATACCTAGGTACTAGTAAATTGTTTAAGGTAAATGGTTATTGTGTGTTTGTTTCTCATGTAGGATCCTTATCTATTCCCTCTGGTAATAGAATCTTACACCTCAAGAATGTACTTCATGCTCCTCATGTTTGCAAAAATTTGTTATCTATTGTTCAATTGCCAAGGATAATCAAGTTTATTTTCCATTTTATCCTTTTCATTATTTTGTGAAGGACTTACAAACAAAGGATGTCTTACTAGTGGGCCGCATTCATAAGGGCTTGTATCGGTTTACTTATTCAACATACAATGCCACTATTGTTACTTATTCTAATGGACCTTCAAAATGTTCTAGTTAAATAATTGCAACTTTATCGTAAAAGAATCTATAAGAAAATATAAGAAAATATATTTAATATTTCTACATTCAACGGATTCACAATGACGAATTAATTTAATTCTATTTTTGAAGTTCAATTATTTAATTAAATAAATAATAATTCGAAAAACCATAAATTAAATTTTCAAGTCATTTCCATTTAGAGAAAACCACATTCATTTCTGAATGTTTCCGTTTCCTTAACTTGACCATTTATATACATTTTTGTTCATTTAATTCAACATAAAATTTATTTTGGTTTCAACAAGCTAGTGGAGGGACCAATTGAACATATGTGATTAGGGCTCAAATGATTTATAATTAAGTTCCAACTTTTCTCCTATTAATTATAAATTTATTTAGTCACGAAGTTATTCCACTATAGTATCGTGACTGAGCTCTCCCTAATGACATATCATTAGGAAAACAAATCGATCAGTGTTTATCCAATGACCTTGTCATAAGTGTGTTACCTTCATAGAATATCTTTAATCTCTTTAGGATAAATCTGTTCTCCTAATATGATCCTATTTTATCTCATGGTAATCATTACATCTTCCTTCATAAAAAGTCAATTACTATCAATTAGTAATCAAATCATTTATCACATAGACGAACGACTTGTGGCCATATTTACTTTTCATCTATTATGTAATGCCAATGAGAGGATATCATTTACCCGTGTCTTAGGCTATGAATTCCACTATTGTGAATGACGCTACATACTGTAGAAGTTGTATACCCAATGCACCAGCTTTCGGTTCCTTATCTTTTTGAGCTCAGGCTTTTACTTACATTAAAGTATATAAGTCACGCATACATAGTCCATCATCTACTCAAGATTAAGATATGCCAAACTATGAATGTCATAAGTGAATAAATCAATAAATAGATTCAAGATCTATTCTGCTTGGGTCCAGTCCGATGTACTGATAGTCTAGTCAGTCACATTTACGTCTCTATCTTCTGGGAGTTATCCGATCCGATTCCCAAGATAAAGCATGTCCCCAATTGGACTTGATAGACGTCATATTAGTCTTTCAATTAGTTTCTATTTTCGATTAAACTAAGGACATGTTTAGGATCGTTTACTAATATAAGTCGTCTTTCTGTATTACAATTCGACCATGTAATACCACTTAGTATTATTTAAAAATTAGACAACAAGTGAGCTAATATTTGTTTCTATTTTTCATTACATACAAAAGACCATGTGAGGACAATATACAAAGGGTATTAATATAATTCATAGGTAATGTTATTAACCAATCTGTTTAAAAATTTACAGTTGTACAAAAGAATATACTACACTTAGGGCACTAGATCCAACAGATTTATGGCATAAATGCCTTAAACATTTATGTAATAAAGTAATTCATCAAGTACTCACTTGTTGTGACATTTTTCCACAAGCAGCTAAGCATCTTAGTGTTTGTTCAGCTTGTCAGATTGGGAGGTCACAGCTTCCTTTTTTCTTCTTTTATGACTATGTACTCTACTCCTTTGAATTGGTTATCTCAAACTTGTGGGGTCCTACTCAAGTGACTTCAGAGGGATATTTATATTATGTTTCTTTTATTGATGCCTGTAGTAGGTATACATGGAAATACTTACTCAGACATAAGTCAAAAACTATTGAAAAAATTGTTCAATTTCAAAATTTTTATAGTTTCAATTTTATTACAAAATAAAAATGTTTCAAAGTGATTGGGGCTGGTGAGTTTAAATATTTTTCATTGGTGCTCATTAACTTTGGTATTCAACATAGGTTAACCTAACAACATACTTCAAAACAGAATGGTCTTGTGGAAATAAAACATAAACATATTGTTGAAATCGCTCTCACGTTACTTGGTCAAGCCTCTTTTCCTATACACTTTTGGACACATGCATTTCTCAGTGTAGTCTATTTGATTACCATGCTTTGTACATCTGCCTTACAAAGGAGGTCTCTTTATGAACTGTTGTATCACACTAAACCGACTACTTGAATTGCAGGGTATTTAGATGCTGTTGCTATCCCTATATTGGGCCATACAACAAGTATAAACTGCAATTTTGATCCAAGCCATGCACTTTTCTTGGCTATTTTCCTCTTTATAACGGATACAAATGTCTTGATGATTGTGGTAGACTCTTTGTCTCTAAACAAGTCATTTTTATGAAAGGTGTTTTCCGTTTGCCTCCACCATATTCAAATTTTTTCAAAGATATTCACTGATTGGCCATTAGACTCATCAAAGGGCCTATGTTCCCATTTTGTTACCTCAGGGGCTTGTTTCATCTAATATAGCTTCTTGTTCCTCTAAAGGTTCTCTTACAAGGTCTGTTGCTATTGTTTTCTCAACCCCTACAGACAATATGTTTTCTCTCAAGACTGACTCAATCTCCAGTGCTTTTCTTTCGGTTGATTTTATTTAAAATATTGTTCATGATTTGATTCTAGTAGTTAGCACACCTTCCTTACTAGTGTGTTCCAATGTTTATCCCATTCAAAAACGTTCCAATAGTGGCATTTTTAAACCAAAGGTTTATTCAACTGAAATCTGTAATTGAGAGCCTTTGACTATTAGAGAAGCTTTCACCAGTCTTGAGTGGACCAAGGCAGCTCAACAGGATTTTGATGCATTTATTAATAACAGTACCTGAGAGCTGGTTCATTTGCTTCCTAATAGGAAAGTTGTAGGATGTAAGTGGATTTTCAAGCTAAAAAAGAATGTTGATAGTTTTGTAGCTCATTACAAGGGAAGACTGGTTGTAAAAGGGTACCTACAAAAAGTTGGTATTGATTTTCAAGAGACTTTTAGGCCAGTGGTTAAACCAATCACTATATAAGTAATTCTAACTTTAACTTTAGCTGAGATATAGCTAGCAACTAAGTCAAGTTGACATCAACAATACCTTCTTAAATGGTGATCTTACAAAAGAAATCTACATGCTTCAACCACTAGGTTTTTTAAACACATGCCGGTGATCAACCTTTTCTATGCAAACTAAAAAAGGCTCTCTATAGCCTTAAACAGATTCCTAGAGCCTTGTTTCACAAGCTAAAAGAGCATCTAGTAGCCATAGGATTTGTGTTGTATAAGTTTGATGCTTTTTTTTCATCAAAATTTCTGGAGAGAAAGCCCTTTATGTTTTAGTATATGTTGATGATATCATTTTAATAAGAATCAGACTGCTTATGTGGATGATTTTGTCAAGTCTTTAGATTTAAAGTTTTCCCTCGAAGACTTGGGGCAACTGTATTTTTTCTTAGGTATTAAGGTGTCTTACACTGCTGGTGAACTATTCCGCAGTCTAAGGAAATACATTTTTAACCTGTTAAAGAAATGTTAGATGGATCACTTGAATTGTTCTCCCACTCTCATGGTTAACTCTTACAATTTGTCTACTCCTATTGGTAGTCCAATTGAAAACGACTCAAGCTATAGGAGCATTGTGGGAGCCTTGTAGTACATAGTCATTACTCAACCAGAAATTTTATTTGTTGTCAACAAGGTATGTCAATTCATGCACAAACATCTTGATCAACACTTTAAAGCAGCCAAAAGAATTCTAAGGCATCTCCAAGGCACTGTGGATTATGGCATTTCCTTCAAAGTTGCGTCTTGATTGTCTCTGGTTGGATATTCTAATGCAAATTGGGGAACTAATCTCGATGATAGAAGTTCAACCATAGGATTTTGTGTCTTTCTAGGAGGCAATTTGTGTCATGAGGCTCAATGAAGCAACAAGTGGTCTCTCGTTCCACTGCAGAAGCTGAGTGCAGGGGCTTAGATCATGCTACTGTAAAGATTATACTGCTTGATTCCTTGTTGTCTGAGTTAAAGGTCAAAATTGGAGGGAAGGTTGTTGTATGGTGTAATAACTCAGGTGCAGTAGTTGTTTTTCAACAAATCCAGTTATGCACTCTAAGTTCAAGCATGTAGAACTGGACTTGTCTTTTGTTCAAGAGAAAGTGGTTGCTGGAAAATTAATGGTTGGTCATGTTCCAACACAAGATCAAATTGCAAATGTGCTTACCAAGCCTTTTTCAACTCTTTTTTTTAACAAGATTAGGTCCAGCCTTCGCGTTGTTTACAAGTATGAACAACTGCAAACTAAAAGTTGCAAAGAGAGCGAGCAAATGTGTGAATATTAAGGTATAAGCATGGTTGAGCTAACTGAAGCTTTGTGTAGTTACTTCAATTTGTTAGTAGGTTGTTTGTAGTTAGGTAATACGGCTAAACAATCTATTAGGTGTTAGTCAAGTCAGTAGGTTGTTGTAATTAGTTCATTCCAGTTAGTGTATAAGTTGAGAATCAGTTAGGCTTGACTGTTAGTATTGAATCTCTTAGCTAGTTCATTAGTTAAACTTGTATAAATGAGATGGTTCGGTCATTTGGATTATTAGAGGCAATGAAATAAAACAAGTAGACACTTTCTTCATTTTTCTCTCTTCTTTTCTATTTTTGCATTTATTCAAACACCCATAGTATCTATTAACTCTCCAAACCTTCCACCCATGACATCAACATTAGCCACCAACAACAAAGCTTCACTCTACAATCAAAGACGAAAATCAAAAAGAAAAAAGTGGAAAAACAAAAAAAAGGAAAGTAAGTAAGGAGCACAACCCATTTTATGTAACATCCTAAATTTTTGGGCCTATGCGTTTAATGGGTGAATATGTGGAATGAGTTAATTTAAGTGTTAGGGGTCCAAATTGGGCTCAGGCTTAGGCAGAGGCCTTGATTAAAATTATCTGTTTGGGCATTATAGGGTTTAAAAGGTAGTATCTATGTTTAAAATACCAAAGTGGGCTTGTGGCCCAATCTTAGGAGGTGACGCCACACACAAGGAGTAAGAGGCCCAAATTTAAGTTTCATGGAGCCCAATTCTTTTAATTTAAGTTAGCTAAATTTTGGGCATTAGGATTAGGTGGAGTGGATGGCAACAAGGCTAAAATTTAGGGGTTTTAATGTTTAAAATATGTGGATAATAAGCAGATAAAGGCTATTATTTAGGAATTTATTTTATGTGGATAATAAGCGAGATAAAGGCTAAGATCTAGGGATTTTATGATTAAAATATGTGGACAATATGTGATAAAGGAGGAGCAAGTTAGAGATAATTAAATCTCTTTTAGATGAGCCAAGAGATTAAGATAAAGGAGAAAAGTTAGAATTTATCTACAAAGAGAGTGATGGCCAAGAATCCATCATCGAGAGGAGTAAAGAAACCAACTACTACATGGCAAAGGGTTGCCAATTTCCTATAAATAGGGGGCTAGCTCCTTGTTTCGACATTAAATCCTCTCCTTTGTGCCAAAATTCCTTAGCTTCTTTTCTAAATTTCTTTCTCCAATTTCTCTAAAAGCCAAAACTCCATTATTCTCTTCTTTCTTCTAAAAGCCAAAACTCCATTATTCTCTTCTTTCTCCTAAAAGCCAAAACTCCATTATTCTCTTTTTCTCCTAAAAGTGAAAACTCCATTATTCTCTTCTTTCTTCTAAAAGTGAAAACTCCATTATTCTCTTCCTTCTCTAAAAATCAAATCTCTATAGTTTTTATTTTATTCATCCTATTTGAGAAATTGTTCTATACTTCCCAGCATTTAAATCCTCCATTGACATTGTTGAATTCTCTCTCTAGTACTAGCCGAATCTCCTAAGTTAAGGTAAGAGTAGATTTTTGATTAGTCCTCATAATCTATTCCCTATTTTTGAAAAGGCAAAAGCCGAAAGCTAATAGTTTAATGGTTTATGATGGGCGGCAAGTCGGGATTTGAAGGAAGCCTAGTCGACTAGATCTAAAAGTCGAAATTCATAAGTCTCCAATTTCGATATTTTTAAGGTAAGAAGATTTTCCTAGATTTCTATTAGATTTCATCATTATATACAAGATTTTAACTTTATAAAGAGGATTAACAATTACATATTATTATAGTAACTCTGATAAGGATTTATGATGGAATTAAATATGGATCAGGCAAAAGAAAGAATCCCTAAGTTTAAGAAACGAGCAGTATCTGCTGTTCGAGATTGGCCAATTGGTTGTGGACCGGCTTCTGAAAAACACCTTAGGCAGATAGTAGTTGTGTCGACTAAGGATAGCGTCGATATAGAAAGCCTCGTTTTATCGGTAATCATGTGTGTAAATCCTTGACACATAAGCTTTGTTATATTATATGTATGTTATGGGCTAAAAGCCGGAAAAGGTGTGTAGATCTCTATGACACTAGTTAATCTGAATTATATGTATGTTATGGGCTAAAAGCCAGAAAAGGTGTGTAGATCTCTATCACACTAGTTAATCTAAATTATATGTATGTTATGGGCTAAAAGTCAAAAATGAGGTCGCATGAACAAATGATTACCCGTAAAGGGTAGGCAAGGGATGCAGTACGTAATCATAGAAACTTCTATGTGTATCAAGTATGTAAAAATATGTGATCTGCTTAGATAGTTTAATATTCGATTCTTGCATGTATGCATGGGATGGGATTGATTGATTTACGTAAGGGAGCAGTCACGAGACGATCGGTGGCTTTGCCACATAGGTCACATAGTGATTGGTCTTTATGACAAAAGACATTTGTCGATATAGTGTGCAATGGATGGAGAGTTGATTGTAGAAATCCCACTGTGTGATGGTTGGTACGGGTGTGTAGAGGATGGACTCATAGGTTTTGGATGAGCCATATTGCATATTTTGTTACCCTTGTATACTGCCAAGGCTCATAATGTGTTTGTGGGCCTCAAGCCTTTTATGTGTTCTCGGATTTGCACATCGAGTCTTGGTGACTCAACCTTTTATTTTCCCAACATTTCGGTGAGCGAGAGATCGTGAACATGGAAGCCGAGGTGGACTCGAAGGGCCATCAAGTTTTATTTCTACAAATTATTTCGGATTTCTTTAAGTTTATTTTATTTTATTTGGGATTTTTAAGGCCCTAGTTTTTATTCAACTAAGAAGTTTCCAATGTTATGCAACTTATAAATTTTATGTCAAAGTTTATTTATACTTAATAATACTAATATAAGATTTTATTTTAAATGTCACTTATTTACTCTAATAATGTCTAATTAACTTACGACTTCCAAAACCAACAAGGCAAAAGTTTTCAATGTACAAGCCGTGACACGTCGATCCAAATAAACGCATGGGCCGGGTTTGGGGTGTTACAATTTTAGTATCGAGCCCGCCAAAACTCGGCTATGAAATGGGTCTGACATGTTTTTAGAAATTTTTTGGTTCGAGGACATGGCATTCGAGTCTCTCAAGCACCGATCCGCCTGTAAGTATTCTAAACTCTTGTCGTGTTATTTATGTGGGCTTAATGAGCTTTATAGGGCGTAGACTATCTAGGTTAGAACTTGATGGACTCTAGGCTTAGGCAAACAACTCTTCAATTCCATAAGACTTAACTTCACTAAAACAAAACTCGTAAACGAGTCACAAGACTAAGGTGTGGCAACAGCATATGCATGTCTAGGAGTAGATCCTAAGAGCTTGGTATTTAAGCAGCCAAGTGACTCACCTCCTCTTCACAGAATCTTACCTGCATAGTGATTGCTCACTTTAGCCAAGACAGTGTGTGGCAATAGGCATACGCATGCCTAGGAGTGGATTCAGTGGAGAGCTTGGTATTTAAGCGATCCTAGTGACTCACCTCCTCTTCACAGAATCTTACCTAGTGCGTGGTGACTGCTCACTCTAGCTATAAGGACTTGTTCATGGGTCAACCCATAATTAAAACCGTAAAGGACCAACTAATTTATTTTGCAAACAAAACCCTAAGTTTTGTACACTTCCGAAAAAAAATACATTTGATTTGAAAATATTCGCAACTATGAAGAAAATTACCAAATTACCCTTGTTATGCAAAATGACCAAAATAGCCCTGATTTGTAGAATTACCAAATTACCTTTATTTTGTAAAATTACCGAAATACCCTTGAATCACAAAATTACCAAAATACCCTCAGATCATAAAAAATTACCGAAATACCCCCAAATTTCAAAATTATCGAAATACTCCAGAATTTTAAAATTACCAAAATACCCTCAAATTTTAAAATTACTGAAATGCCCCTGAATTTTAAAATTATCGAAATACCCTCAAATTTTAAAATTTTTGAAATGCCCTAAATTCCAAAATTACCAAAATACACTCGATTTCCAAAATTACCAAAATGCCCCTGGGAATACAAAATTACCAAAATACCCTTATTTTATAAAATCATCAAGGAACCTCATTTCGAAAAAAATTTATGAAAATGCCCCTGTAGGATAAAATTACGAAAATACCCCTGGGTAGTGAAAAACAACAACAATGACAACCACAACACTTTTTTGTAATGAACGCTAGTTCATGAATGTTGATGATCGAATGAATGAACTTGAGACTGTAGTGTGTATGAATTGAAAGAACTACTTTTTAGAACTATTAATCATAAGACTGTTCGCGATAAATCAATGGAAAGAAATAATGATTCATAAAATTTCTAATCGATAAACGCGAATCCAGTAGAATGAGTACAAGGAACGAAGACGCTTCAGATCACGAATAATGGTGCGTACCTACCATAGTATACTAAGTGTTTATTTTGGCTTTAGAATTAGAGTGCACAATAAATCATAGTGGTGAGACTCGGTAGAAGGATTACTAGTTAGTTGGAAATTTCGAGGACGAAATTTCTTTAAGGAGGGTAGAACCAGAACATCCTAAATTTTTGGGCCTATGCGTTTAATGGGTGAATATGTGGAATGAGTTAATTTAAGTGTTGGGGTCCAAATTGGGCTCAAAGCTTAGGCGGAGGCCTTGATTAAAATTATCTGCTTGGGCACTATAGGGTTTAAAAGGTAGTATCTATGTTTAAAATACCAAAGTGGGCTTGTGGCCCAATCTTAGGAGGTGACACCACACACAAGGAGTAAGAGGCCCAAATTTAAGTTTCATAGAGCCCAATTCTTTTAATTTAAGTTAGCTAAATTTTGGGCATTAGGATTAGGTGGAGTGGATGGCAACAAGGCTAAAATTTAGGGTTTTAATGTTTAAAATATGTGGATAATAAGCAGATAAAGGCTATTATTTAGGAATTTATTTTATGCGGATAATAAGCAGATAAAGGCTAAGATCTAGGATTTTATAATTAAAATATGTGGATAATATGCTTGATAAAGGAGGGAGGAGTTAGAGATAATTAAATCTCTTTTAGATGAGCTAGTAGATTAAGATAAAGGAGAAAAGTTAGAATTTATCTACAAAGAGAGTGATGGCTAAGAATCCATCATCGAGGAGTAAAGAAACCACTACTACATGGCAAAGGGTTGTCGAATTTCCTATAAATAGGGGCTAGCTCCTTGTTTCGACATTAAATCCTCTCCCTTTTGTGCCAAATTCCTTAGCTTCTTTTCTCCAAATTTCTATCTCCAATTTCTAAAAGCCTAAAACTCCATTATTCTCTTCTTTCTTCTAAAAGCCAAAACTCCATTATTCTCTTCTTTCTCCTAAAAGACAAAAACTCCATTATTCTCTTCTTTGTCCTAAAAGTCAAACTCCATTATTCTCTTCTTTCTTCTAAAAGTCAAAACTCCATTATTCTCTTCTTTCTCTAAAAATCAAATCTCTATAGTTTTTATTTTATTCATCCTATTTGAGAAATTGTTCTATACTTCCGGCATTTAAATCCTCCATTGACATTGTTGAATTCTCTCTTTAGTACTAGTCAAATCTCCTAAGTTAAGGTAAGAGTAGATTTTTGATTAGTCCTCATAATCTATTCCCGATTTTGAAAAGGCAAAAGCCAAAGCTAATAGTTTAATGGTTTATAATGGGCAGCAAGTCGATTTGCGGAAGCCTAGTCGACTAGATCTAAAAGCCGAAATTCATAAGTCTCCAATTTTGATATTTTTAAGGTAAGAAGATTTTCCTAGATTTCTATTAGATTTCATCATTATATACAAGATTTTAACTTTATAAGGAGGATTAACGATTAAATATTATTATAGTAACTCTGATAAGGATTTATGATGGAAATAAATATGGATCAGGCAAAGAAAGAATCCTAAGTTTAAGAAACGAGTAGTATCTGCTGTTAGAGATTGGCCAATTGGTTGTGGACCGCTTCGAACAACACCTTAGGCAGAGATAGCGGTTGTGTCGACTAAGGATAGCGTCGATATAGAAAGCCTCGTTTTATCGGTAATCGTGTGTAGATTCTTGACACATAAGCTTTGTTATATTATATGTATGTTATGGGCTAAAAGCAAAAAGGTGTGTAGATCTCATCACACTAGTTAATCAATTATACGTATGTTATGGGCTAAAAGCGGAAAAGGTGTGTAGATCTCTATCACACTAGTTAATCTAAATTATATGTATCTTATGGGCTAAAAGTCGAAAAATGAGGTCAGATGAACAAATGATTACCCGTAAAGGGTAGGCAAGGGATGCAGTGCGTAATCATAGAAACTTCTATGTGTATCAAAGTATGTAAAATATGTGATCCTGCTTAGATAGTTTAATGTTCGATTCTTGCATGTATGCATGGGATGGGATTGATTGATTTACTGGAAGGGGCAGTCGCATGAGGCGATCGGTGGCTTTTGCCACATAGGTCACATAGTGATCGGTCTTTATGACAAAAGATTGTCATGATATATTATTAAGGTCGATAGTTGATCGGTGGCTTCGCCACATAGGTCACATAGTGATCGGTCTTTATGATGACAAAGACAAATTGTCGATATGGTGTAATGTAGCGGATGGAGGGTTTATTGTAGAAATCCCCATGGTGTGATGGTTGGTACGGGTGTGTAGAGGATAGACTCATAGGTTTGGGATGGGCCATGTTGCATATTTTGTTACCCTTGTATACGGGCAAGGCTCATAATGTGTTTGTGGGCCTCAAGCCTTTTTATGTGTTCTCTGGATTTGCACATCGAGTCTTGGTGACTCAACCTTTATTTTTCCCAACATTTCGGTGAAGCGAGATTGTGAACATAGGAGCGAAAGCGACTCGAGGGCCATCAAGTTTTATTTCTACAAATTATTTGGGATTTCTTTAAGTTTATTTTATTTTTATTTGGGATTTTTTTAAGGCCCTAGTTTTTATTCAACTAAGAAGTTTCCAATGTTATGCAACTTATAAATTTTATGTCAAGGTTTATTTATACTTAATAATACTAATATAAGATTTTATTTTAAATGTCACTTATTTACTCTAATAATGTCTAATTAACTTACGACTTCCAAAACCAACAAGGCAAAAGTTTTCAATGTACAAGTCGTGACACGCCGATCCAGTCGAAATGCATGGGCCGGGTTTGGGGTGTTACAATTTTATATCGAGCCAGCTCAAAACTCGAGTGTGAAATGGGCCTAGAAATGTTTTTAGAAATTTTTTTTTTGTTCGAGGACATGGCCTTCGAGTGTACCGGCACCCGATCCGCCCAGGTAAGTATTCTAAACTCTTGCTGTGTTATTTATGTGGGCTTAATGAGCTTTGTGGGACGTAGACTATCTATGTTAGAACTTGATGGACTCTAGGCTTAGGCAAACAACTCTTCAATTCCATAAGACTTAACTTCACTAAAACAAAACCTCATAAATGAGTCACAAGACTAAGGTGTGGCAACAGCATATGCATGTCTAGGAGTAGATCCCAAGAGCTTAGTATTTAATCGCTTCAAGTGACTCACCTCCTCTTCACAGAATCTTACCGTGAATAGTATCTGCTCACTTTAGCCATGACAGGTGTGGCAATAGGCATACGCATGCCTGTGAGTGGATTCGGGAGAGCTTGGTATTTAAGCAGTCCTAGTGACTCACCTCCTCTTCACAGAATCTTACAGTGCGAGTATTTGCTCACTCTAGCTATAAGGATTTGTTCATGGGTCAACCCATAATTAAAACCCAAAGGGACCAACCACCCTATTTTGCAAACAAAACCCTAAGTTTTATACACTTCCGAAAAAAATACATTTGATTTGAAAATGTTCGCAACTATGAAGAAAATTACCAAATTACCCTTGTTACATAAAATGACCAAATTAGCCTCGATTTGTAGAATTACCAAATTACCTTTGTTTTGTAAAATTACCAAATACCCTTGAATCACAAAATTACCAAAATACCCTCAGATCACAAAAAATTACCGAAGTACCCCTAAATTTTAAAATTATCGAAATACCCCAGAATTTCAAAATTATCGAAATACCCTTGAATTTCAAAATTACCGAAATGCCCCCGAATTTTAAAATTATCGAAATACCCTCAGATTTCTAAATTTTTGAAATGCCCCAGATTTCAAAATTACCAAAATACCCTCGATTTCCAAAATTACCAAAATACCCCCAAGAATGCAGAATTACCAAAATACCCTTATTTTATAAAATCATCAAGGAACCTCATTTTGAAAAAAATTTACGAAAATGCCCCTGTAGGATAAAATTATGAAAATACCCCTGGGTAGTGGAAAACAACAACAATGACAACCACAACACTTTTCTTTAATGAACGCTAGTTCATGAATGTTGATGATTGAGTGAATGAACTTGAGACTGTAGTGTGTGTATGAGTTCGAAAGAACTCTTTTTAGAACTATTAATCATAAGACTGTTCGCGATAAATCAGTGGAAAGAAATAATGATTCATAAAATTTCTAATCAGATAAACGCGAATCGGTAGAATGAGTATAAGGGGACGAAGACGCTTCAGATGCGAATAATGGTACGTACCCTACCATAGTATACTAAGTGTTTATTTTAGCTTTAGGATTAGAGTGCGCAGTGAAAGAATAGTGGTGAGACTCAGGTAGAAGGATTACTAGTTAGTTGGAAATTTCGAGGACGAAATTTCTTTAAGGAGGGTAGAACTGTAACATCCTAAATTTTTTGGCCTATGCGTTTAATGGGTGAATATGTGGAATGAGTTAATTTAAGTGTTAGGGGTCCAAATTGGGCTCAGGCTTAGGCAGAGGCCTTGATTAAAATTATCTGTTTGGGCATTATAGGGTTTAAAAGGTAGTATCTATGATTAAAATACCAAAGTGGGCTTGTGGCCCAATCTTAGGAGGTGACGCCACACACAAAGAGTAAGAGGCCCAAATTTAAGTTTCATAGAGCCCAATTCTTTTAATTTAAGTTAGCTAAATTTTGGGCATTAGGATTAGGTGGAGTGGATGGCAACAAGGCTAAAATTTAGGGTTTTAATGTTTAAAATATGTGGATAATAAGCAGATAAAGGCTATTATTTAGGAATTTATTTTATGTGGATAATAAGCAGATAAAGGCTAAGATCTAGGATTTTTATGATTAAAATATGTGGATAATATGTCGATAAAGGAGGAGGAGTTAGAGATAATTAAATCTCTTTTAGATGAGCTAGTAGTTTAAGATAAAGGAGAAAAGTTAGGAATTTATCTACAAAGAGAGTGATGGCCAAGAATCCATCACTGAGAGGAGTAGCTACTACATAGCAAAGGGTTGCCGAATTTCCTATAAATAGAGGTCTAGCTCCTTGTTTCTGACATTAAATCCTCTCCCTTTTGTGCCGAAATTCCTTAGCTTCTTTTCTCCAAATTTCTTTCTCCAATTTCTCTAAAAGCCGAAAACTCCATTATTCTCTTCTTTCTTCTAAAAGCTAAAAACTCCATTATTCTCTTCTTTCTCCTACAAGCCAAAAACTCCATTATTCTCTTCTTTCTCCTAAAAGCCGAAAACTTCATTATTCTCTTCTTTCTTCTAAAAGTTGAAAACTCCATTATTCTCTTCCTTCTCTAAAAATTCGAAATCTCTATAGTTTTTATTTTATTCATCCTATTCGAGAAATTGTTCTATACTTCCGGCATTTAAATCCTCCATTGACATTGTTGAATTCTCTCTCTAGTACTAGCCGAATCTCCTAAGTTAAGGTAAGAGTAGATTTTTGATTAGTCCTCATAATTTATTCCCGATTTTTGAAAAGGCAAAAGTCGAAAGCTAATAGTTTAATGGTTTATGATGGGCGGCAAGTCGGGATTTGAAGGAAGCCTAGTCGACTAGATCTAAAAGCCGAAATTCATAAGTCTTCAATTTCGATATTTTTAAGGTAAGAAGATTTTCCTAGATTTCTATTAGATTTCATCATTATATACAAGATTTTAACTTTATAAGGAGGATTAACGATTACATATTATTATAGTAACTCGATAAGGATTTATGATGGAATTAAATATGGATCGTGCAAAAGAAAGAATCCTAAGTTTAAGAAACGAGCGAGATCTCATGCTCGAGATTGGCCAATTGGTTGTGGACCGCTTCAACAACACCTTAGGCAGATAGTAGTTGTGTCGACTAAGGATAGCGTCGATATAGAAAGCCTCATTTTATCGTGAATCAAAAGTGCAGATTCTTGACACATAAGCTTTGTTATATTATATGTATGTTATGGGCTAAAGTCAAAAAGTGTGTAGATCTCTATCACACTAGTTAATCTGAATTATATGTATGTTATGGGCTAAAAGCCGAAAAAGGTGTGTAGATCTCTATCACACTAGTTAATCTAAATTATATGTATGTTATGGGCTAAAAGCCAAAAAATGAGGTTGTATGAACAGTCGTATTACCTAGAAAGGGTAGGCAAGGGATGCCAGGTACGTAATCATAGAAACTTCTCTATGTGTATCGAAGTATGTAAAAATATGTGATCTGTTTAGATAGTTTAATGTTCGATTCTTGCATGTATGCATGGGATGGGATTGATTGATTTACTAAGAAGGGAGGCGGTCGCGAGGCGATCGATGGCTTTGCTACATATGTCACATAGTGATCGATCTTTATGACAAAAGACAAATTATCGATATATTATTAAGGTCGCACAATGATCGGTGGCTTCGCCACATAGGTCACATAGTGATCGGTCTTTATGACAAAGACACAATTGCCGATATGGTGTGTAGCGGATAGAGGGTTGATTGAAGAAATCCCCACGGTGTGATGGTTGGTACGGGGGTGTGTCTCATAGGTTTGGGATGGGCCATGTTGCATATTTTGTTATCCTTGTATACGGGCCAAGGCTCATAATGTGTTTGTGGGCCTCAAGCCTTTTTATGTGTTCTCGAGATTTGCATATCGAGTCTTGGTGACTCAACCTTTATTTTTCCCAACATTTCGCGTGAGCGAGATCGTGAACATAGGAGCCGAGGCGGACTCGAGGGCCATCAAGTTTTATTTCTACAAATTATTTCGGATTTCTTTAAGTTTATTTTATTTTTTAGGATTTTTTAAGGCCCCTAGTTTTTATTCAACTAAGAAGTTTCCAATGTTATGCAACTTATAAATTTTATGTCAAGGTTTATTTATACTTAATAATACTAATATAAGATTTTATTTTTAAAATGTCACTTATTTACTCTAATAATGTCTAATTAACTTACGACTTCCAAAACCAACAAGGCAAAAGTTTTCAATGTACAAGCCGTGACACGCCAGATCCAGTCGAAACGCATGGGCCGAGTTTGGGGTGTTACAATTTAGGTTTGACAAGTTCAAGGGGTTTGGGTTCTTTATTCGTCGATCCTAATGGTCAAATGCTAGTTGTTGGTGAAAGGAATCACATATCAGGAATTAAAGATGAACCGACAGTCAACAACAAAAATCGGAGCTGAAAAAGTTTGAAGCTTTGGTGTCTATTTGGGGATTTCTCAAGACGACTTCAAATCTTTAAACTGGGAGAATGGTAGATGCAAAAGAGATCTTCATTTTGGTGGCCTTTGATTGAAGCTCTAGTGGTGGGAGGAAAATAAGGGAAAAAAGCAAAAAGAAAAAAGAAAAAAAGAGGGAGAGATGGGGAAGGAGTAAGATGAAAGGAAAAGAATAATAATAATAATAATAATAATAATAATAATAATAATAATAATAATAATAATAATAATAATAATAGAATTTTTTTTAAAAAAATAGGTTTTAAATTATGTGGTGCTTAGGGGTGAGCATTCGATAGAATCGAGCTAAAAAAAATTCAAGTTAATCGAGTTGATGAGTCATATTTTATCATCTTAACTTGATTTGAACTTTTTTCGAATCGAGTCGAGTGAAATGAAATTTGAGTCGAGTAGAATCGAGTGAAATTGTTTGAGTTAAATTAAAAAAAGTAAACATGTCAAATTAAAATCTTGTTAGAGTATAACTAATTCCATGTTAGAGCACATAAATTTGAAACCATATATATTTGAAAACTTTTTCAAAGCAAAATAAAAAAAAATTTACTTTATAATGATAAACTTGAACATTAATTAACTTATTTAGATCTCCAAAATTATTATTTTAGAAACTTTTAAAATTTTAATTTTCTTTATATATTCTTTAGAATTTTTATATTTTTATAATTTGTTTAAAAATATAAATTTTGGAATTTTTAAAATATTTTGAATTTAAAAAATAATATTGATTTTTTTTGTAATTTTTGTTGAGAGAGAGACAAATTTGCTCATTTTTAAAATTGACAGGGATCAAAGGGGTATTTACTCTAATCTGTTATTTAAATTATTTAAGTTATTTGAATTGTAAAATTCAACTCGACTCAAACTCAAATTACTCGATTCGAGTAACTCAAAATTCGAAATTTTTTTATTTTTCGAATCGAACCAAGTTTTGCTCACCCCTAATAGTGCTAACATGGAAGTCACATCAGCATTTAATAGGCCACATCAGATTTCCATAACATCATTAACGTCTAGTAACGACACAGTGACCAAAACATAACAAATTAAAGTTCAATGATCAAAACGTAATTTAAACCATACATAAGCGACTATTTTTATAGTTTACCCTTTATAAAAATATCTTAGCCACCTTATCAACAATTCTAGCTTCGTTCTGATTTTAAAAATAACATGGGTTAACAACTGATGGTATTGTCAATTTGAGCTTATTAATAACACTATGAAAATAGAAGATCAAAATATATCAAATTGAAGTAAAGATATTAAATTTTAGATTACAGCAAAGTAGAAGGACTAAAACTAGATTAAATCTTTTGTTACTTTTCCAGTGTTTTTCCGCTCCAGTTTCCCTTCTAAATCCACGTGACTTTTATTTTTTCAGTAAAGTCCACGTGATTTTTAACTCAATCCTTTTCCCACGCGATATATTTTATACCACAGCACGTGTTGTACGTTTAAAATGTCACGTTAATTAGTACAAACTTAGTTTAATATTTTTGAAATTGAATCAAAATAAATAATTATTTTAATTAAATAAATAAATTACTATAGAGTTTTAGTTAAAATAATGTATTTACTGTTGTACTTATTAAGAGGATATAAATTTAAATAAGATATAAAAGTTATGGATCGTAAAATAAATTATATAAGAAATATCAATGATTACAATCACCATACTCAAATCAAATATTAAATATAATAAATACTTAATAAATTTTACAGTTGTACACTTTTTAATATAAATTAAAGGGTTAATATCTAAATCTAATCACGTAATATATTTTAATCGATATTTTATTGATTCAACCGACTTGAAAATTTTTTAATTGGATGGTACATATTGAATCGAACAACCCTATTCCTCAATTAACCTTATTCAATCGGTTTAATTTTTACAACATTATTAATAGTAATATTGTTCCTGGTTAGACCAAGTTAACTATTACTCAATTATTTTTTAAAAAGAAAAGCCCAAGCAAATAACCCGTTTCAATTTTTTTTTCTCAAAACCTTCTTCATTATTTAAAATTAGACATGTTCATAGGTTGAGTCACCCAACTCGATGTGAAAATCCGCCTAAAAAGTGAGAGGGTTTGAATAAAAATATTAGCCCAAAAAAGGGGCTTGAGCAAAAAAAAAAAAAGGCCCATTTTAAAAACAGGCCTTTTCTCGGACAAGACATTTTTTGCTCGAGCTCAGTCTAGCCCGATTTTACTGAATGACAAAAAAAATTTGCTATTTTTATTTTAATGATATTTTCTTTTTTTTCCTATTTTGCTACCATTTCACTATTATGTTGCTACTATTTTATTGTTATTGTTTGGATATTGTATAACACTTGTTTTATTTTTAGTTTTATTATTATTTTAGAGACATTTTCTTATTAAGTTGCATCTATCTTAGTATTATTTAAGTATACATTGTTTTAAAATTTATTTTCAATTTATTTGAAATATTTATTTTAATATTTTAGTATTTTTGATGTATTATATATTTAAAAAATATGTAAAAGAATAATAAAAAATAAAATTAATATGGGCGAGCCGGGCGCAAATTTTAGCATTTTTATCCAGATCGAATTTAAATAAATTTTTAGACCTATTTTTCAAGTCGGGCTCGGGCTTAGCAAATGGGCATAAAATTTTTACTTGGGCCTAGCTCGAATCTGACTCAACCCGGCCCATGATCACCTCTATTTAAAATATATGTTTTTGCATTAATTTATATATATATATATATATATATATATTATAACTAAATTTAAAATTATTTTTAAAATTATTTAATCTAGATTTAAGTCGAGCGAGATCAACTTGAGAATATAAATCCGTATTCAAGCTTGACACATGTTGAGCGGACCACCTGACCAATAGAAAAGGATAATTGTTAAATATTAAATTAAAAAGAAATAATTGTAACATTTTTGTACAATTTATGTTTTGTATTTTCTTTTAACCATATTCGTAGTAGACAAAAAGCGGTTTCTTAATTTCAATAACAACGAATAAAAGGTGACATATCATTCCACCATCCAATAAGAAAATAACAATAATTTTCCTCTTTTCTCTAACAAAGAACCTATCATGTGGAGTTCATAAAACCCTAAGTTATCATTATATATATAAGTAAGGATGATTAGAAAATTTTTTAGGACTAAAATTAAATTGTAATTTTATGATAAAAATATAATTTTATCATTTTAATAGATTGTATTTTTATAATTTTAATAGGTTAAATTAAATTTTTATATTTTAAAGAGATTAAAATGTAATTTTATTTTTATTAATTTAAAATTTTAAAGAGTTCATATAAATTTTTGGGAGCAAAGCCCTGATCTAGTCTCCAGTTTTGGCACTGTATATAATCACAAAGCAATAAAATGAAATTATTATTCAATCTTAGGATTAGATTTTTGTTTAAGACTCACACTTGAGTTGAAATAGCATGAAAATATAAAACCATATGTTGATACATATAAGAATTGGGTATATATTTTTGAAAGAATATTTTTGTGAGGACTTGAAATGGCCTAAAGTGCTAAGATAATTATTGAATGGTATGTAATGGGAAATAGTTGGAATCACATCAAAATTGAAATAAAAACATCAAATCAGATGGACCCTTATATATATATATATATATCAGCGATAGTGATGCCCCGAAAATATCCTATCACTTGTAAGATATTTTCAATTTCGATATTACTAAAATATCCTTTCTCACATGTTTTTTATTTTGTAATTTAAGTTAATTATTTCGATTAGTATCGATATTATTATTAATGTAAAAGATATGAATTAGAATGTGCTAAATTAAATTATTTTTTATTTAAGAATTAAAAGAAATTATGAATAATTTTAATCATTATGTCAAAAATATTAAAATGACATAATTATTTTTTAGCTTAATTTTTGATTCACAATCCTTCAATTAAATGCCCAAACCCTCAACCATGTTTATACGATGATAACTTGATTTTATCTGCTTATTAATTGATTTTAAGTATTCAATTTTTTTTTTAATTTTCACTCAAATAAGTCATTTATTTCTTTTAGAAAAATAATTTATAATTGAAGGAATCATGTTAATGATTTATTTGAGTATAAATTAAAAGATAGTGGGATATATGAGGTTATCTAAATAAATTATTTAAGTATTAGAGGGTTGTTTTTTTTTTTTTAAAACCTTGGTTATATTCCTTTTTCCATTAAAGAAAATACAATTTAGGGATAAGGAAAGAATCATAAAGTTTAATTCTAAACTTGTTGAATGTCGGATTCTAAATTAAACAAGTTTCCATTTTATAAAAACAAATTGACATATTATAGTTATTTGTTCCATACTTTCTATCTTCAATTTTGATTTTTTTAATTTTTGTAATTTAGCCTTTAGATAAATATTTAAATTGGAGCGAAATTTTTATGAGTTGTTAACATCAAGAGTAAAGATATTCAAATAAGAGTTGCATAAAAATTAAATCTTTTGAATACTGTATATGAAATTATGTTTTTATCAATTGAATTTTAATTTTAAATATTATAATGTCACGTATTCAAATGTAACATAAATTTATTAAAAATGTAAATTCAGTTAAGTAAAAGAGATGAAAAGAATATAGAGATGGTGCTGAAAATGAAAACCCAAATTACATAATGAGAAGGAAAGATGGAACTATCAAATTCCTTTTTATTTATAGAACATTAGGGAGAAAAAGGAAAAGAAATTGATTCATGAAGAGATAAGGAGCTTGGCGTGGCATTGGTGACTTACATGCATGTCCCTATTGCCTATTGAACATTAGATTCCTTTAGCTACTATTCTCCTAATGCAAACAATGAAGTCCCCAGCGATAATAGACAATTCTACATCAATGCATGCGCCCTTTTTCTTCCCCTTTGCCTAATTATATGGATGACCCTTCCAATTTCCATCGCATGCATGCTCTTTCATTTTATCTTCAAACTTCTCTAGCTAATTCTTGAAATTTTTATTCATCTTGTTGAAAACAAACAATTTGATATTATTCATTGTGAATAGCTAGATTTTTGTCAAATTCCAAAACCCTGTCCCTATCAAGAGGTCCACCTATCTTAGAGAAACAATCTATTTTTTTATGCATACTATTTGTTCAAGACTATGAAAAGATAAGAAGGTTTGAGATATATGGCTTGTAGATTGACCATGCATTCATATCCTTTAGAATTAGTATGTAGACTTTGTTAAGTCTGATTTGATTAATTCGAATTTAAATTTGATTCAGTTCAATTTTATTAGATTGCTATGTTTAACTCAAACTCATAATTATTTGAAATGATCTGAACTTAAAACGATCAAACCTAAAAACCACGATTGACAAACCAAAATAACCCAAACTTTAAAATAATTCAAATTTAGAAGAATGTGACCAAAAATAATCTGAATCTGAAATAAATTCAATCTATAATAATAAATCCCTAAATGATGCGAAGTCGAATTTTAAAACCTAAATCAACCTCACCCAAATTGATCAATACACAATCAACCTGAGAGTTTTACCTAGAATGACAAAAACCACAAAGAGAAAACTATCTTTTGGAAAGTTATCTCAGCATTTGCCGAAAAAATAAGGTGAGTTTTATGCATTAAATACATATCTTTATGAGTTTGGTGATTCAGTATGGAACTTGGACCACAATTGTCATGGCACCAAAACAATGCCCTAATCTTAGGAATATCTGTATATGTGTAGATTAACTTTGACACCACATGAAGCAATATTAATCTCCTAGATTGTTCTTGCCATTAGACCTTTGGGTGACCACACTGTTTTAAGTTGTAAGTGATGGTAAAAGTTGCTATCATTTCCATATTAGTTTCGAAAAGCAATGATTGATTATCAAGTATGGGTTTTTTTTGCTAGGCCCACTTTAATTTTAGAATTAACGTTTAGGGTTTTCCATTTACGTGCTTAGTTACAAGAGTTTCTTCATTGCAAGTAAAATAATATAATGTTCGATAATCGGTCTAATTTCTTTTATATTGGGAAGACTGCATTTAATTCATTATAAATCTATAATGAATGTACCATGTTTATAATTATTGTAAAGATTATTTTGAATATCGATACATTCCGTCTCATGCATAGTTATTTTGAAGTTATATAGCAAAATTCGATTCAAATTCCTTCAATTGATAGTTTTGTAGCTGATTAAAATAGACATATTTAAAACACAGATGTAACACCCCCTAACCCGTATCCGTTACCGGATTAGGGTTAAGAGGCATTACCAGGCATATTAGAATATTTTACATTCATTTCACAACATCAAACAATACATCATCAATTCAAGATAATTCATATTCATTTAATCCCTTAAGAAGGTCTATGAGACCTTAAACATGCTTCAAAGAAGGTTCGGGACTAAACCGATCTCTTAAGGGAACTTTACGAAGTTCAGAAAATTTTTCTTCCTAAATAGGGCACACGCCCGTATGGCTAGGCTGTGTGCCACACATGGCCGTGCCTTGGACCATGCTTCAACCCACGTACAAAACTGACCTGAATCACACGGTCTGTCACACGTCCGTGTGTCTGGCCCGTGTGCAACACTGATTTAAGTCACACAGCCTGTCACACGCCCATGTGTCTGGCCCATGTGCAAGTCTGACTTGCTTTGAATTAGGATAGTAAAGGACAGTGTTCAACCGTGTGGGCAACTATAGGCCATTTGCAAGGCCAAATTGCCACCCATTAGGGTCATAACTACAAGCATCAAATAAGCATCATTTTATGACCCAAAACAACCAAAACATATCAATTGCAATATACCAACCTCTCATAAAAAACATACTAACTTTAGCATCACATAACGTGGACTAAATTTACCCATATTCACATTCATTATCAAGCCATATCACATGACTATTTTTACACATTTCAAAACATAACCTAAGTTCTCTAGTCTATACATGCCATACTTCAATATGTACATTTTCAAAAGGTACCAAAATATAGTTCGATAGTGTGGTGATGATCCTCGACGATCCCCAAGCTCCCAGTAGCTTCGATAATCTAAAAAACAATGTAAACACATACAAAGTAAGCTTTCAAAATCTTAGTAAGACATATAAAAATAAACTTATCACATAGAACATCTAATAACCAATTCATTTACATAAACTATTGCATAACACAATAGCATTTTTCATATTTGTCATTTGGCTCATTTGTTTTTAACCACTTGCTTACAAACATATCACATTCTATGTAGCTGATTTGATCAAAGCACATTTGTATATAACACATCTTATTTCCATGTTCTCATATATAAATCTCAATTCCACATTTTCACATATACTTACTTTTTATACTCAAACTTTGCATTCATTTCAAACGTACCTGCATCCGATACACATTTCACATAATCATTCATTTCTTGAAGTGCCTGTAGAACTGTTCGGAATCTATAAGGATACTCGGATATTTCTAAGAACTCGTACAATGCCAACATCCCAAACGTGGTCTTACATGTAATCAAATATCTATGCCACTGTCACAGATAAGGTCTTACACGAAATCAGATACGATGTCAATGTCCCAAACATGGTCTTATACGTAAATAATAAATCGATGCCAACGTCCCAGACGTGGTCTTACACGATAACACATAACGGAATTCTATGTCATGACATATGTATCCTAACTATTCCTATGATTCATACAGGGCTTTTCGGACTTTGACACATTATCGAAGCTTTTTCGTATTTCACATATTTATCTTCCATAATCATTTATCACCATTCAATTTCATATAAGCATGAATAAATCAACTCAAACAAATTTATTTGTATATAGACTTACCTCGTATGGAAAAGAACAGAAACGAACGGCTATTCTATTACTTTCGACTTCCCCCGATCTAATTCTGTTTTCTTTGGTTCTTGGTCTATTCACATTCAAATTTAAATCTTTTATTCACCAAAACATCCAATTCAATCCATAAACATATATTTAGGGCATTTTACAAATCAACCTTACATTTTCACATTTTGACATTTAAGTCCCTATTTCATAAATTTACAAAATACACATAATTTATTTGTACCCATGCTTAGCCGAATATTACTACACTTCATATAAGTCCATATATTTCATTTATTTCACATTTTGATCCTTTAAAATATCATTTTCATAATTTAGCCCAAATTACTCAAATTCATCAAAAATCTAAAGACAAAACATATTAATCTCATATCAAGCTTCCATAATCCATCGACTAACATCACTAAACTCATTTAATCATTAATGGCATAACTTAAATTCTTCATCAAATTCAGAAATTAAAACATGGGCTTGATAGATTACTTAGCAACGATCACAAAAACGTGGAAATTATCAAAAATCGAAACAATAACATACATTGATTAAGCTTAGACAATGGCCGAATATATAAAAGCTTCAAAACCCTCTTTCTCCTTTCTTATTTCGGTAAAAAAATGATGATAAAATGGCCATCTAATTGTTTTTACTATAATTATAATAACATAAATAATCAATTTTCAATTTTATCCTTAATTTAAAGCATATATAAACTATTAGTGGATGGTCATTATTGTCCATTAACCATATCAATGGTCCATTTGCATAATAAGGACTTCACATTAATAAGCCATGTCAATTCAGCATATAACTAATTAGTAGGCTACTTTTTCATTTTCTGTTATTAAGTCCTTTTCACAAATTAAGCACATAAACAATAAAATTTTCGTACGAAACTTTCACACATACAAATTCACATGCTATAAATACGAAAAATAATATTAAAATATTTTTTGACTCGGATTTATGGTCTCAAAACCACTATTCCAACTAGGGTCTAAACTGGATTGTTACAACAAAGGTGTGTTTAATTCCCACGATTTCTTTTCTACGAATATTCCATTGAGGGCTCCTCTGTTACAGATATGCTGAAAGAGACGACAATAGAAGTAGAATCATTGGTAGGTTGCCTAAAAATTGTGTTCTGTAAGGATTGGTCTCGAAAATTAGGAGAGGGATAAGATGTTTTCATTTTGTCTTTTGGTTTAATGAGGTATGGGTGTCTTTAGGGTTTTCTTAGATTGTTTTAGGAAATGGGTCTTTGGTTTTGACGATTTCTTTCATTTAGGATGTATTTTTTATTTTCTTAGCTTTTTCATTAATTAGGGTCCTTCATTGTGTAACATCCCATTTTCGATAAAATTGGAATAGTGGTTTCGGGACCCCAGATCCGAGTCCAGAAAGAAAAATTATTTTAATACTATTTTATGATCTATAGTATGATAATAATATTGTGTGAAAATTTTGTAAAGAAATTTTATCGATTACATGTTTAATTTGATAAAGGACCAAATTGCACAAAGTGTAAAAGTTGAGTTCTACTAGCTAAAGGGATTAAATGGTTATAGAAATTTAAATTGGAGGTCTGCATATGGTAATTAGACCATTAAAATACTTAGTTGTTAAGGATGATGATTCATCCATGAAAAATAAAATTAAAGAAAATGACAAAATTGGAAAGATGATAAATAAAGATGATAAATAATAAAAAAGATGAAAATATCATTACTTATCATCATTTATCATCATCTTCCCCAAATATTTTGCATGGAAACCCTAGGAAAGAGAAAGCAAGTTTTCTTGGCCAAATTAGATAAGTATTCAAGTCCCATTTTTGGTAATTTTTATATTTTTGAGATCGAGACAACTTAATCTAGCTGTTTTGGGGATTAAATTGTAAAGTTATCAAAGTATGAAAATTTTTCCATGGATGAATATGCTGAAATTTTGAAATTTATGGTAGAAAATGAAAGGTTGTTGATAGATAAACAACTTTTACAAAGTGAATTTTTGATGAAAACATGATTTAGGGACTAAATTGAAAAGTTGTAAAAATCATGGAAAAATTCTAAATTTTATGAAATACATGGTTTATAAATGTTACATGTAAAAATATACTAGGCTTGGAACAATGATTAAATTGCATGAATTTCATTTTCCGAGCCTAGGGACGAAATCGTTATTAATTAAAAGTTTAGGGGCAAAATATTAATTTTTCCTAAGATGTGAATTGGACTGAATTGAGTTTAAATTGTATTAAATTGATGTTAAATTTACTCATATAGATCCAGATAGACCAAATTCAGAGATAGAACGAGGAAAAGAGGAAAATGTCGGATTAGTAGATTTTACGTACACAAACATTTGTCGAGGTAAGTTCGTGTAACTAAATTGTGTATATTTATCTGCTTGAATTAGATGTTGTGTATGTGAATTGTATAAATATCATATATGTATGACATTGAAAACATATTCGACAAAACCAAATAAAAGATAATGCTTGATAAATGATAAATGATAAATGATAAAATGTTACTTTTATCCTTGAAATGAATGTGAAATGTGTTTATTTGAGTATTGTGAATATTATAAATGTATGAAATAATCAAATGTCTAATAATACCTAAAAATTTTAAATCCGTTTGAATAAATGAAAGTCGATGGATACATTATTTTCTCATATTAATATTAAGGCCCTGCATATGTTGTTGATAAACCGTAAAAGTAACATATTTTAAGCCCATATTTAGTATGCTTTTGGATGATTTAGCCCTTGATTTATGTAAAAAGGTGATATTAATCCTTTCTTTTCATGTTTTTACTTAGGAAAGCACCCGAGGACGAAAAGAACAAGAAACGGACTTAAAACGGGCCAACTTGGGCCAAAGAAGAAATCGACACGGCTTGGACTTCAAGCCACACAGCCGTGCCTCGACAATTAACTAAGACACGGCCATGCCACGATTTACACGGTCGTGCCCCAATCAACAGAATCGAGACACGGCCTGAAAACGATTTACACGGGCGTGAACCATAGCCGTGCCCTTACCGCGGGAGAGAGCAATTTCACTCGGATTTGGATACTTTGAGGCAAAGAAACACATTCTAAAGCCTATTCAAACACTGAGTAGGAAGTGTACTTGAATCGGGACACTTAGAGGCCAAGTAAAGCTTTCCAAAAGTTTATATAAACACCCTAAGTGTAACCTGATAAAGGGCGTTCAGCTAGGCCAAAGAGTCGAAGCAAGAATAGTTCAATTCAGGAAATTACTCGAATATAGCCAGTTGATCCATCTCAAGGATCCGAAATTCTACTCAAGATGGCGGATTTCTCCTTCAATTCCTTCAGGGGGTTTTAGGGATTTCGTATGTTTTGTTTTATCTTTTCTCTTGAGATGTTTTCTTTATTCATTATGAACCAAACCCTTCAGATACCTGAAGGGGATGAACCTAGATGAATCTTGTTATTATTTTCTGAATTATATGATAAATACTTAGTTTGTTCTTAATTGTGCATGCTTAATCCAAATCTGATGTGCTTAGGTGGAGGAGGAATAGGCCCTGCTTGAGAGTAGATCTAGCATAATTAAGCGAAGTTGATCGCACGTCTAGAGATAGGGTGACAAGATTTTGCCGGATTAGGGTGAAACCTAATATGGGAGTCCATAGATCAATTTACTACTCTTCTAGGGGTTATTATAAGAGAACGAGAGTTCCACTAATTAACCTAGGGTTAGACGTTATTCGCCTCGAGAGAGGGTTTAATATACGTTAGGGAGTCTTACGGATCAAACTAAGCGAATAAATCGTATGGTTCAGTGTTAAATAACAAGTGAAGTCTAGGTGGATTCTTCCTGAGGGTATCGTCGTGATCAACTGAGTTTTTCATCAAGTTATTTCCCAATTTGTTCTTTTTGTCTTTGTGTCTTTAGCTTAGTAGTCGTTAAATTAGATTAAATCAACCAATCACACCATGTTTTAGCTAAATAATAAAAAGAAAGTGAGTATTAGTACTTTTAGTTCCTTTGGGTTCGACAATCCGGTCTTGCCTAAGCTATACTATTGTTCGATAGGTACACTTGCCTATAATCGTTGTCAGAGTTAGTTTCCAGGTTTGATCATATTCTTTATAAATTTTAAAACTCGACAAAACAACGATCAAGTTTTTGGCGCCGTTGCCAGGGAACTAAAATATTAAGAAAACTCTATTTTTATTACTTTAGCCATTATTTTTATTTTTATTTTTATTCCGCAATTTATTTTAGTTTATTGTTTTTACTAATTTTCTTTCTTTCTTTTCCAGTAGGTACCTTTCGTTTATGACTAGAAGGAACCCGACAGGACCTCTAGTATACGATAATGATATTGAAGCTATCGCTCGTAGGAATCGCAGAGAAATTAGGTGAGCCCTAAATTACACAGAGGAAGATCAAGAAGACAGGTCCAATCCTACTGAAGGGATGGACGAGAATAACCCACTAGCACCTGATGTGCGAGAAAATAATGCTCCACGCACAATTTTTGATTATGCTAAACCGCATTTGACAGGAGCAAAATCAAGTATTGTTAAGCCTACTATAGCCGCTAATAATTTTGAATTAAAGCCTAACACAATACAAATGATTCAACAGTTTGTTCAATTTGATGGTTTGCAAGACGAAGATCCAAACACTCATATAGCTAATTTCTTAAAGTTCTGTGATACCTTCAAAATAAATGGCGTTTCTGATGATGCCATACGTCTTCGGTTATTTCCCTTTTCATTAAGGAATAAAGCCAAACAGTGGTTAAACTCGTTACTACGAGGGTCAATCACTACATGGGAGCAGATGACCAAAAAAATTTTATTAAAATATTTTTCACCGACCAAAACGGCAAAATTACGGAATGATATCTCTTCTTTTGTGCAGATGGATTTAGAAACATTATACGACGCATGGGAGAGATACAAGGATCTCTTGAGGAGGTGTCCACACCATAGTCTACCCTTGTGGCTACAAGTCCAAAATTTCTATAACGGTGTAAACCCCTCAACGAAGCAACTAATCGATTTAGCCGCCGATAGAACCCTGAACAACAAAACTCCTGAAGCAGCTTACGAGTTCAATGAAGAGATGTCACTGAATAACTATCAATGGCAAGTTACAAGGACAAAACTGACAAAATCAGCCGGAGTTTACAACTTCGATGCAGTGACCATGCTATCAACACAGGTAGAGATGATGAATAAAAAGCTTTATAGTTTGTGTTCTTTGCGGTACATCCAACATGCGATGCAATGCAAGTGGGCGTGTGCGAATCCTAAGTACCCACCCTACCAACCAGATGCAGAGAGCGCACAGATGAACTATATAGGTAATAATTTCAGATCCAATAATAATCCTTATAGTAACAACTATAATCCAGGTTGGAGGAACCACCCAAATTTTTCATGGGGAGGCCAAGGAATTCAAGGAAATCAAAGGCAACAACTTTCTCCAAAATTCCAAAATCAACCATACTCATAAGAGAAGAAGCGAAACCTCGAAGAGATGTTGACAAAATTCATGGTAAACACAGAAAATCGCTTCCAAGAAACTGAGAAAACAATTAAAAGCAACGAGAGCTGAATCGAGGAACTTACTAAGTCAGTCAAGGCAGCCACTAATGCAGTCGTACAACTCGCAAAGCTAATATCAGAACGACCGCAAGGATGGCTACCAAGTAACACTGAGATTAACTCGAAACAACAAATCCAAGCCATCACAGCTGATGACAATAAAAGAGAAGATGAATCCAACTCAGTACAAGAAAACAAGGGAGACAAAGGTAAGATAAAGATAACACAAGAAAAGCTAAAACTGGTAATCAAGGAGTACCAACCTCGCATACCTTATCCCAAAGCAATGAAAAGAGACGATTCAAAGGAACAATTCTGTAAGTTTCTTAAACTATTAAAGAAATTACATATTAATTTACCTCTTCTTGAAGCTCTTTTTCATATGCCAGACTCGAGAAAATTTTTAAAACAGCTCTTGACTAACAAACGAAAATTAGACGAAGAGCACCACGTGGAATTGAACGTAGCATGCTCAGCAATGTTATAGAATAAGCTACCATGAAAGCTAAAAGATCTAGGGAGTTTTACAATTCCATGTTTAATTGGTAGTTTAGCTATTGATAATGTGTTAGCTGATTTAGGGGCAAGCATAAATGTCATGCCTTACACATTATTTAAACGACTAGGTTTAGGGAAGCCCAAACAAACTAGGATGAGTGTACAATTAGCTGATAAAACTGTTAGAATTCCTAGGGGCATTATCGAAGATATTCTTGTCAAAATCGATAATTTTTTTCCCAATAGATTTAGTTGTCTTAGATATGGATGAGGATAATACAATCCCCTTAATTTTAGGAAGACCTTTTTTAGCAACTGCCTAGACTAAAATTGATGCTGCCACAGGAGAACTCATACTTTGTCTAGGTGACGAATCAATCAATCTTCAAGCTCTTGACTCGGCCAGGACAACAATCGATGAAGGTAAGAAGGTCAATTCAGATGATTAAAAAATTGTTCAACCTTTATTGTAGGAAACACCGTAAAGACACAACCCTGAGCTGTCTCATAGATCCCAAATCGACAAAGAAAAACCGGAACCACACGAAGTAAAACCAGAGGAACCACCAGAAGAGCTCGTAGAAGCATCCAATCACTTTAAAAAAGAGACCAGGTACTATTAGACAGAGCAGATCTGCACATTATCGCAACATGCCTGAAGGAAAAGGGAGAAACCCTTCTTAAGGTATACAATATCTTCTCACATGGAATAGTCGAGGTAAGCGACCCAACATTCAACATTTTTGAGGTAAACACTTCTCGACTTCAAGTTTGTCAAGAAAATAGAAATTTAAGCAAGAGGGAAGATATCCAAACCTTTAAACCTCCTTGATTCAAGTACAAGGAAAAGTCTAGCTTAAGACTATAAACGAACGCTTCTCGGGAGGCAACCTGAGCACTAACCATACTTCTTTTTTACATTTGTTTTCTTCTCTTTCTCTTTCCCTTTGTAGCTTAACCAAAAATGCAGATTTCTAGGACACACGTCCTTACATACGGCCGTGTCCTTGGCCGTGTGAACCACCAAAATCTCTGTACTGACATAGCAGAGGCCGTGCGAATCAAATCCAAACCACTTTTCGACGTCATGGATCCAACCACTTCCCCACGGGTATCAGTAAATTGGCACGGCCGTACTCCACAATAGTGTGAAGCCACTGACTTATCAAACACGGGACAAACACGCCCATGCTACCCAACTGTGCCAACACACTGCCTTTTTAGGAACGGGCGTGGCACCTGAAAAACTGGCGTGGGTGAGTAAACACGCCTCGACACACGACCGTGCGATGCGGCCGTGTAATTTAACACACCCTCGATCCACGGGTGTGGGAACATGCCAGATTTGAGACCCTATTTAAACCCCACAGCCCTCCTCCTTCTCCCCTCATTCTTCTTCCTTCTTTTTCTTTCTTTCTTTAAGTGTCCAGACTCTTGAGCTACACTAGAATCATGCCGAAGAAGCATAAGAAGGCAAGCATTGTCTCCTTAAAGGAGACCCCAACACATAAGTTCATGCCAACCGCTTTATCCAAACACTAAGCCAAGGGTCTTTTAGACCATTTAAATTTTTCTTTATGTTTATTTTCCCCTTTATCCTACTTATCTATAATTCTCTTCTACTTAATATATTTTAAATTCTTTTAGTTTCTTAGTTTTAGGTTTTAAAGGCTGCTTGGAAATCATGCATCGCAGCCTTCGAGGTCACACCCACCTCGCAAATCATCCAACAATAAGGACTCCTTAGTCCATTAGTCTTTTCTTTTAATTTAAGTTTTCTTCTTAGTCTCCTTCTCTTTATTTCTTTTGTCTTTAATTATAGTATTAGTATATTATTAATGTTTCTTTAGATTTCTTGGCTATATCTTTGCAGGCTACCCAATTTCTTTATCTAGCACAAAGCTTATCGGTAGATACCCTACCAGGCCCATAGAAAATGCCACCACTGCCTCCTCTACCCACCTTTCACCACGACATCTGCCAACTTCCAGAATCATCCAAAATTCAGGAAGTGTTACTTCACCCCTTCTCTTTTGATTATTTTATTATATAATTTTTTATCTATCTTTGTACATTGAGGGCAATGTACATCTTAAGTGTGGGGGGTAAAAGTACCTAACTTTTTGCATTATTCTAAAATCCTGAATTTTAGTCTTGTCCCTAAGAAATTTTCTCATATTTTCAATTAGGGTGAAATTTCTAATGATTTATTATTTTTATTGATATGTTTTTGAATAAGTCATTGATAATTGTACATTGATGATTTATACTTGAAGAATACTAGAGAATCAAGCATGAGAAGTCTATTTTTCAAAGAATCAATAATTTTCTAGGTTGTTGAACTGAATTTGAATATTACCTTGAAGTTTGGAATCTACAAGATTGATGTCAAAAACCCATAATTTTTGTGAGATTTGAGCCTTATAGAGTATATATTCTTTTTCATGCTCACTTTATTGATTATGAGTGTGTCAACACTAAATTGTTATTCTAGAACTTGCCTTGATTATACATGTCGAAACCACATTAATGATTTGATATACTGAGATGATAAAGGCATCTAGGTTTTAACCCATTCACTCCACTAAAAAGCTTACCTACATAATTAACCCCTAGTGAACCCATTTGATCCTAGCAACCCCTTTTATTGAATTACCCGCTTAATATTAACTCAAAACCCTTTGTATTTGTTATCACCATTCTTTTTTACTATCCTTCTATCGAGAATTGATTTGATCAGTTAATGAATTAGTTTATTTCAGTTGATAAATTTCTTTCTTTATTATGTATTTACTTAGTTTGTTCTTAAAAAAAAACCAAAGTATATTCAAGCATTAGTATATGATTAAAGGAGCTTATGCGTTTAAATTACAATTTTTGAAGAAGAGCTCATATTATAAGTATTATCAATAGTAGTATTACTAGTTTCAAAGCAATCATTTATTTTCTAGTTCATTATTCTTGTTAGGTAATTGGTTAGATCAATCTCGATTTCAAACCTTCTAATTCAGCCTTTATCCACACCTTTAACCTAAGTTCCGTTACAACCCTGTCAAAAGACCTTTTGATTTGTGTATCATCTCATATTACAGTGGTGGAGATTTGATTTTCAGGCAAGCATATTGGATTAACTTTTCAGGTTCGACTTATGAGTGATTTCTCTTGAACCTTAAACACTTCGAGTGCTTTGAGTGAATCTTTAGTGAGGATTGATCGCTGAAATCAAAGGTTTAAAATTTATAATGAATGAGATCGAACCTTGAGACTAACTCTGACAACGATTAAAGGCAAGTGTACCTTTCGAACAGTAGTATAGCTTAGGCAAGACCGGATTATCGAACCCAAAGGAACTAAAAGTACTAATACTTTCTTTTTATTATTTATCCTAAAATATAGAGTGGTTGGTTGATTTAATCTAGTTTAACGATTTCTAAGCTAAAGACAAAGACAAAAAGAACGAATAGAGAAATAACTCAAAGAAACTCAATTGATCACAATGATACCCTCAGGAAGAATCCACCTAGACTTTACTTGTTATTTAATATTGAACCATATGATTTTATTTACTTAGTTTGATCCATAAGACTCCCTAACGTATATTAAACTCTCTTTCTAGTCGAATAACATCTAACCCTAGGTTAATTAGTGGAACTCTCGTTCGCTTATAATAACCCCCTAGAATAGCAGTAAATCGATCTATGGATTCCCATATTAGGTTTCACCCTAATCTGGCAAAATCTTGTCACCCTATCTCTAGACGTGCGATCAACTCCGCTTAATTATCCTCAATCTACTCTTAAGCAGGGTCTATTCCTCCTCCACCTAAGCACATCAGATTTGGATTAAGCATGCATAATTAAGAACAAACTAAGTGTTTATCATATAATTTAGAAATCAATAACAAAATTCATCTAGGTTTTATCCCCTTCGGGTATCTGAAGGGTTTAGTTCATAACAAATAAAGAAAACATCTCAAGCAAAAGATAAAACAAAACATAGAAAATCCCTTAAACTCCCTAAAGGAATTGAAGGAGAAATTTGTCATCTTGAGTAGAATTCCGGCTCTTCGAGATGGATCCAGTTGGCTATCTTCGAGTGATTCCACAAAACGTGACTTCCTGGCTCGGCTTCTTGGCCTAGCTCACCGCCTAACGCCCCCTTTCAGGTTACACTTATGGTGTTTATATAGACTTTTAGAATGCTTTGCTTGGCCTCTAAGTGTCCCAATTCAAGTATACTTCCTACTCGGTGTTTGAATAAGCTTTAAAAAGTGTTTCTTTGGCTCTAAGTATCCAAATCTGAGTGAAATTGCTCTCACCCGTAACAGTGGCACGGCCATGGTACACGCCCGTGTAAATCATTTTTAGGTCGTGTCTCGATTTTGTCGATTGGGGCACGGCCGTGTAAATCGTGGCATGGCCGTGTCTTAGTTAATTGTCGAGGCACGGCCATGTGGCTTGAAGTCTAGGCCGTGTCGATTTCCTCTTTGGCCTAAATTGGCCCATTTTAAGCCCATTTTTTATTCTTTTCATCCTCGGGTGCTTTTCGGAGTAAAAACATGAAAATAAAGGATTAAGAGCACCTTTTTACATAAAATATAGGCTAAATCATCCAAAAGCATACTAAATGTGGGCCTAAAATATGTTGCTTTTATAGTTTATCAAATATCCCCACACTTAAGCTTTTGCTTGTCCTCAAGCAAAATTCTCAACTTATAATTAAAATGATCTTTCCCTAATTCATAATTCCTATCAACAATGCCTCATCATAATTCGCAGATAATTCATACATGGATAATTTATCTCAAAGACTTCTAAAGATTCAAACAATTCTAAGTCATAAATTTGTAGCATAAAAACATAGGCGGTTCCCCTTATTTAGATAATTACCTTTAATTCAAAACTGACAAGGATTGGCATCCTCACTAAAGATTCACTCAAAGCACTCGAAGTGTTTAAGGTTCAAGAGAAAGAACTCATAAGTCTAACCTGAAAAGTTAATCCCATAGACTTGCCTGAAAACCAAATCTCCACCACTGTAATATGAGATGATACACAAATCAAAAGGTCTTTGACAAGGTTGTAACAGGGCTTAGGTTAAAGGTGTGGATAAAGGCTGAATTAGAAGGTTGAATCATCGAGATTGACCTGATAAATTACCTACTAAGAATACTGAACTAGAAAATAAATGATTGCTTTGAAACTAGAAATACTACTATTGATAATACTTTTAATACGAGCTCTTCTTCAGTAATTGGAATTTAAACGCATAAGCTCCTTTAATCTACTACTTGAATATACTACTTTTTTTTTAGAACAAACTAAGTAAATACATAATAAAGAAAAAACTTTATCAACTGAAATAAACTAATTCTGTAACTGATCAATTCAAATCTCGATAGAAGGGTAGTAAAAAATAATGGTGATAATAAATACAAAGGGTTTTGGGTTAATATTAAGCGGGTAATTAAAAAAAGGATTGTTAAGATCAACGGGGTTCACTAGGGGTTAATTATGTAGGTAAGCTTTTTAATGGAGTGAATGGGTTAAAACCTAGGTGCCTCTATCATCTCAGTATATCAAATCATTAATGTGGTCTCGACATGTATAATCAAGGCAAGTTATAGAATAACAATTCAGTGTTGACACACTCATAATCACTAAAGTGAGCATGAAAAAGAATATATGCTCTATAAGGCTCAAAATCTCACACAAGCTATGGGTATTTGACATTAATCCTGTAAATTTCAAGCTTCAAGGTAGTATTCAAATTCAGTTTAGCAACCTAGAAAATTTTTAATTTTTGAAAAAATAGACTTATCATGCTTGATTCCCTAGTATTCTTCACGTATAAATCATTAATGCACAATTATCAATGATTTATTCAAGAGCTTATCAATAAAAATCATAAATTATTAGAAGTTTCACCTTAATTGATAATATGAGAAACTTACTTAGGTACAAGACTAAAATTCAGGATTTGAGAATAATGTAAAAAGTCAGGTACTTTTATCCCCCACACGTAAGATGTACATTACCCTCAATGTACAAAGATAGATAAACAATTATGTAATAAAATAATCAAAAGAGAAGGGGAAAAGTAACACTTCCTGAATTGTGGATGATTCCGGGAGTTGGCGTCTTTGGTGGTAGAAAATAGGTGGAGGAGGCGGTGGTGGCGTTTTCTATGGGCCTAGTGGGGTGTCTACCGATGATTTTTGTGCTAGATAAAGAAATTGGGTAGCCTGCAAAGATATAGCCAAGAAATCTAAAAAAACATTAATAATATACTAATACTATAATTAAAGACAAATGAATTAAAGAGAAGGAGACTAAGAAGAAAACTGAAATTGAAAGAAAAGACTAATGGACTAAAGAGCCCTTATTGTTGGATGGTTCGCGAGGTGGGTGTGACCTCTAAGGCTGTGGTGTGTGATTCCCAAGCAGCCTTTAGAACCTAAAACAAAAAAACTAAAAGAATTTAAAATATATTAAGCAGAAGAGAATTATAGATAAGTAGGATAAATGGGAAAATAAACATAAAGAAGAATTTAAATGGTCTAAAAGACCTTGGCTTTGTGTTTGGATGAAGCGGCTGGCATGAACTTATGTGTTGGCGTCTCCTTTAAAGAGACAATGCTTTCCTTCTTACGCTTCTTCGGCATGATTCTAGAGTAGCTCAAGAGTTTGGACACTTTTTTAAAGAAATAAAGAAAAAGAAGGAAGAAAAATAAGGAGAGAAGGAGGAAGGCTGTGGATTTTAAATAGGGTCTCAAATCTGACACGTTCCCACGCCCGTGGACCAAGGGTGTGTTAAATTACACAGCCGTATCGCACGGCCTTGTGTCTAGGCGTGTTTGCTCACCCACGCCTATTTTTGAAGTGCCACGCTCGTTCTTGAAAAGGCAGTGTGTTGGCACGGTTGGGCGGCATGGGCATGTTTGTCCCGTGTCTGATAAGTCAGTGGCTTCACACGGTTGTGGAGCACGGCCGTGCCAATTTACTGTTGCCCGTGGGGGAGTGGTTGAATCTGTGACGTTGTGGGGTGGTTGGGACTGATTCGTACAGTCTCTGTTGTGTCAGTACAGTGGTTCTAGTGGTCCTCACGGCCACAAACACGGTCGTGTATAAGGCCGTGTGGCCTTGAAGTTTTGCACTTCCGGTTAGTTTAAAAGGAAAGAAAAAAAGAATGGAAAGAAACTGAAAATAAATTTGAACGTAAATAGTGTCAGTACTCGGGTTGCCTCTCGAGAAGCGCTCGTTTATAGTCTTAAGCTGAACTTTCCTCGAATTAGAAAAATTAGGGAGGTTTAAAGGTTTGAATATCTTCCTTCTTGCTTAAAATTTTATTTTCTTGATATGGTTCAAGTCAAGAAGCGTTTACTTTAAAAGCGCCGAATGTTGGATTGCTTACCTCGACTGTTCCATGGGGGAAGATATCATGTACCTTAAGAGGAATTTCTTTACTTACGTTCAGGTTTGTTGTGATGATGCGAGGATCAGATTTGTCGAGCAGCACTTGGTCTCCTGTTTTGAAGTGATTTGATGCTCCTACGAGTTCTTCTTGTGGTTCTTCTGGTGTTACTTCGTGTGGGTCCGGTTGTTCTTTGACTTGTGTCTTCTGCTCTTCTAAACTGTCAATCCTAAGGTCTTGTTCCTTAAGTGATTCCTCTTTGTCGCTTTGGGATCTATGAGTCGGCTCAAGGTTGTGCCTTTGTGGTGTTTCCTGCGATAAAGGTTGAACAATTTGATTATCATCTGTATTCACTTTCTTACCTTTATCGATTGTTGTCCTGGCCGAGTCAAGAGCTTGAAGACTGATTGATTCGCCACCTACACAAAGTATGAGTTCTCCTGTGGCAACATCAATTTTAGTCTTGGTAGTTGCTAGAAAAGGTCTTCCTAAAATTAAGGAGATTGTACTATCCTCATCCATATCTAAAACAACAAAATCTATTGGGAAAACAAATTTATCGATTTTGACAAGAACATCTTCGATAATGCCCTTAGGAATTCTAATAGTTTTATCAGCTAATTGTATATTCATCCTAGTTTGTTTGGGCTTCCCTAGACCTAGTTGTTTAAATAATGAATAAGGCATGACATTTATGCTTGCCCCTAAATCAGCTAACGTGTTATCAATAGCTAAACTACTAATTAAACATGGAATTGTAAAATTCCCTGGATCTTTTAGCTTTTATAGTAGTCTATTCTGTAACATTGCTGAGCATGCTGCGTTTAATTCCACGTGGTGCTCTTTGTCTAATTTGCGTTTGTTAGTTAAGAGCTGTTTTAAAATTCTCCTCGAGTCTGGCATTTGAAAAAGAGCTTCAAGAAGGGGTAAGTTAATATGTAATTTCTTTAAGAGTTTAAGAAACTTACCGAACTGTTCTTCTGAATCATCTCTTTTTATCGCTTCGGGATAAGGTATGCGAGGTTGGTACTTCTTGATCACTGGTTTTAGCTTTTCTTGTGTTACCTCTACCTTACCTTCTTCTGCCTTATTTTCTTGTATTGGAATGGGTTCCTCTAATCCTTTACTGTCATTAGCTGAGATGGATTGAATTTTCTCCTTTGAGTTGATCTCCGTGTTACTTGGTAGACGTCCTTGTGGTTGTTCTGACAGTAGCTTTGCAAGTTGTTTGACTGCATTAGTTGCTTCCTTCACTGACTTCGTAAGTTCCTCCATTCGGTTCTCGTTACTGTTAATTGTTTTCTCAGTTTCTTGGAACCGATTTTCTATGTTTGCCATAAATTTTGTCAGCATCGCTTCGAGGCTTGGCTTTTTCTCTTGCGGATATGGCTGATTTTGAAAGTTTTGAGGAGGTTGTTGTCTTTGATTCCCTTGATTTCCTTGGCCTCCCCATGAAAAATTTGGGTGGTTCCTCCAACCTGGATTTTAAGTGTTACTATAAGGATTGTTATTGGATCTGAAATTATTACCTATATAGTTTGTCTGTTCGGTTTCTGCGTCCGGTTGGTAGGGTGGGTTCTCAAGATTTGCCACAGTTCCACTTGCATTACATTGCATGACTAGGTGTACCTGTGAGGAACATAAACTGTCAAGCTTTTTATTCATCAACTCTACCTGATTTGACAACATGGTTACTGCATCGAGGTTGTAAACTCCGGCTGATTTTGTCGGTTTTGTCCTTGTAACTTGCCACTGATAGTTATTCAGTGACATCTCTTCAATTAACTTGTAGGCGGCTTCAGGAGTTTTATTATTTAAAGTTCCACCGGCGGCTGAATCAACTAATTGCTGTGTTGAGGGATTTACACTGTTGTAAAAAGTTTAGACTTGAAGCCACAAAGGTAATCCGTGGTGTGGACATCTCCTCAAGAGATCCTTGTATCTCTCTCATGCATCGTATAACGTCTCTAAATCCATCTGCACAAAAGAAGAGATATCATTCCGTAATTTGGCCGTTTTAGCTGATAGGAAATATTTTAATAAAAATTTTTCTGTCATTTGTTCCCATGTAGTGATTGACCCTCGTGGTAACGAGTTCAACCACTTTTTTAGCTTTATTCCTTAATGAAAAGGGGAATAACCGAAGACGAATAGCATCATCAGAAACGCCATTTATTTTGAAAGTATCACAGAACTCTAAAAAATTAGCTATATGAGTAGGATTATTCTTGTCCATCCCTTCAGTAGGATTGGATCTATCTTCTCACTCTTCTTCCGTGTAATTTAGGGTTCGCCTAATTTCTCTGCGATTTCTCCGAGCAGTAGCTTCAATTTCACTATCGTATTCTAAAGGTCCTGTCGGGTTCCTTCTAGTCATAAACTAGAGGCACCTGCTAGGAAAAAAAAATAATGAAGAAATAAAATTAGCAAAAGATATTAAAATAATAAAAATAGTGGCTAAAATAATAAAAATAGAGCTTTCTTAATATTTTCGTTCCCTGACAACGGCGCAAAAAACTTGATCGCTGAAATCGGAGCTTTAAAATTTATAATGAGTGAGATCGAACCTTGAGACTAACTCTGACAACGATTAAAAGCAAGTGTACCTATCGAACAATAGTATAGCTTAGGCAAGACCGGATTATCGAACCCAAAGGAACTAAAAGTAGTAATACTTACTTTCTTTTTATTATTTAGCCTAGAATATGGAGTGATTGGTTGATTCAATCTAGTTTAACAATTTCTACGCTAAAGACAAAGACAAAAAGAACGAATAGGAAAATAACTCGAAAAAAACTCAATTGATCATAACGATACCCTCAGGAAGAATCCACCTAGACTTCACTTGTCATTTAATACTGAACCATTTGATTTTATTTACTTAGTTTGATCTGTAAGACTCCCTAACGTATATTAAACCCTCTCTCGAGTCGAATAACGTCTACCCCTAGGTTAATTAGTGGAACTCTCGTTCGCTTATAATAACCCCCTAGAATAGCAGTAAATCGATCTATGGATTCCCATATTAGATTTCACCCTAATCCGGTAAAATCTCGTCACCCTATCTCTAGGCGTGCGATCAACTCCGCTTAATTATGCTCAATCTACTCTTAAGCAGGGTTTATTCCTCCTCCACCTAAGCACATCAGATTTGGATTAAGCATGTATAATTAAGAACAAACTAAGTATTTATCATATAATTCAGAAATCAATAACAAAATTCATCTAGGTTTCATCCCCTGCAGGCATCTGAAGGGTTTAGTTCATAAAAAATAAAGAAAACATCTCAAGAGAAAAGATAAAACAAAACATAGAAAATCCTTAAACCCCTAAAGGAATTAAAGGAGAAATTAAATGCGTCTTGAGTAGAATTCGACTCTTGAGATGGATCCACTTGGCTATCTTGGTGATTCCACAAACGTGATCTTCTGGCTCGGCTCCTTGGCCTAGCTCACCCCTAACGCCCTTTCAAAGTTACACTTGGGTGTTTATATAGACTTTTAGAATGCTTTGCTTTGCCTCTAAGTGTCCCAATTCAAGTATACTTCCTACTCGGTGTTTGAATAGGCTTTGAAAAGTGTTTCTTTGGCTCTAAGTATCCAAATCTGAGTGAAATTGCTCTCTCCAAATGTGAGCACGCGGCCATGGTACACTTGTGTAAATTATTTTCGGTAGTGTCTCGATTCATCGATTGAAATTTGGATGTAAATCGTGGCATGGCCGTGTCTTAGTTAATTGTCGAGGCACGGCCGTGTGGCTTGAAGTCCAGGCCGTTTCGATTTCCTCTTTGGCCCAAATTAACCCGTTTTAAGCCTGTTTCTTGTTCTTTTCATCCTCGGGTGCTTTCCGGAGTAAAAACATGAAAAGAAAGGATTAAGAACACCTTTTTAAATAAAACAAGGGCTAAATCATCCAAAAACATACTAAATGTCGGCCTAAAATATGTTACTTTTACGGGTTCTCAAGGATGTCAATCCTTGTCAGTTTTGAATTAAAGGTAATTATTTAGATAAAGGGAGACACCTATGTTTTCGTGCTACAAAATATATGACTTAGAATTGTTTGAATCTTTAAGAGTCTTTGAGTTAAATTATCCATGTATGAATTATCTGTGAATTATGATGAGGCATTGTTGATAGGAATTGTGAATTATGGAAAGTTCGTTTTAATTATAAGTTGAGAATTTTGCTTGAGGACAAGCAAAAGCTTAAGTGTGGGGGTATTTGATAAGCCGTAAAAGTAACATATTTTAGCCCCACATTTAGTATGCTTTTGGATGATTTAGCCCCTGATTTATGTAAAAAGGTGCTCTTAATCCTTTCTTTTCATGTTTTTACTTAGGAAAGCACCCGAGGACCAAAAGAAAAAGAAACGAGCTTAAAACGGGCCAACTTGGGCCAAAAAAGAAATCGACACGGCCTGGACTTCAAGCCACATGGCCGTGCCTCGATAATTAACTAAGACACGACAATGCCACAATTTAAACGACCGTGCCCCAATCGATAGAATCGAGACACGACCTGAAAATAATTTACACGGGTGTGTACCATGGCCGTGCCCCTGCCGCGGGAGAGAACAATTTCACTCGAATTTGGATACTTTGAGGCAAAGAAACACATTCCAAAGCCTATTCAAACATCGGGTAGGAAGTGTACTTGAATTGGGACACTTAGAGGCCAAGTAAAACATTCCAAAATTCTATATAAACACCTTAAGTGCAACCTGATAAAGGGCGTTCAACGAGGCCAAAGAGCCGAAGCCAGAGCAGTTCGATTCAGGAAATTACTCGAAGATAGCCAGTTGATCCATCTCAAGGAGCCGGAATTCTACTCAAGAAGGTGGATTTCTCCTTCAATTCCTTCAGGGGTTTTAGGGATTTCTTATGTTTTGTTTTATCTTTTCTCTTGAGATGTTTTCTTTATTCATTATGAGTTAAACCCTTCAGATACCTGAAGGGGGTGAAACCTAGATGAATCTTGTTATTATTTTCTGAATTATATGATAAATACTTAGTTTGTTCTTAATTGTGTATGCTTAATCCAAATCTGATGTGCTTAGGTAGAGGAGGAATAGACCCTGCTTGAGAGTAGATCTAGCATAATTAAGCGGAGTTGATCGCACGCCTAGAGATAGGGTGACGAGATTTTTCCAGATTAGGGTGAAACCTAATATGAGAGTCCATAGATCGATTTATTACTATTCTAGGGGGTTATTATAATAGAACGAAAGTTCCACTAATTAACCTACGGTTAGACGTTATTCACCTCGAGAGAGGGTTTAATATACGTTAGGGAGTTTTACGGATCAAACTAAGTGAATAAATCATGTGGTTCAGTGTTAAATAACAAGTGAAGTCTAGGTGGATTCTTCCTAAGGGTATCGTCGTGATCAACTGAGTTTTTCATCAAGTTATTTCCCAATTTGTTCTTTTTGTCTTTGTGTGTTTAGCTTATTAGTAGTTAAATTAGATTAAATCAACCAATCACTCCATATTTTAGGCTAAATAATAAAAAGAAAGTGAGTATTAGTACTTTTAGTTCCTTTGGGTTCGACAATCCGGTCTTGCCTAAGTTATACTACTGTTCGATAGGTACACTTGCCGATAATCGTTGTCAGAGTTAGTTTCCAGGTTTGATCATATTCTTTATAAATTTTAAAACTCAAAAAAACAACGATCAGTTGTGGATAAGATTTAGCTCGGATGAGTAATCCTGATAAAAGCCCTCTTGAGCATCCTGTTATATAATTCCTGCGAGCATCCTGATCTGTAGTGATTTAGCATGTGTTGTGCACTACCGTAGCTCTTTGTGAGCGTCCTGATATACGATCGGTTGTGATCCTGCATATAATGTGGACACAAACACAGCTCTTCATGAGCGTCCTGTTAAGCTCGCTTGAACTCCCTGCTACCTTATCCGGTGCTTCCTAATAGTATCTTTTTAGAGATATCTTATAAGCTCTATGAGCTTCTTGAGTAAAACTCTTATGAGTTTCCTGATTAGCCCGGATAAGTGTCCTGTTACATGGTTACATGGCTCATCTGAGCATCCTGATATGTGACTCAAAAGTGTGCTCTCTAGTTATGTGCCCTAACGTGTACCCCTGAATATGAATTGATAAATTCTTATTTTTACACCTCGAGTGTAATATCTGTGTATCCATCGATATTTTGAATAAATTCAACAGGTTAAAATCCTGACATGAGAATATATGAATAGGAAGTGAACTATTACATGTATCTGCCTGAAATACATAAAAATGATGATACATGATATATGAGAATATGATGTGATATCTGTACATGAAATTTATTTGATGAATACGTTTATCCATGATTATAGATTTGTACACCTTGAGTGTACTATTTGTGTGACATTGATATTTCAAATGATTTAATGGATAAAGTTTCGACATGGAATAATCTGAGCTCGAGATGAATTATTATGAAATTGAACTCGAAATATAGGGATATGATTTGTATTTGTTACATGAATACATGATGTGAAAAGCATATAAATATGGAGATCTGATGATTGTTGAGCCCATATATGTTTCTTGATGTTATAGTTGAATGTATAACTAACACAGATGATGAGGATCTATGTTAGGACTCGTGATTCAATTTACTGAATATGTCTTGTATGTTTATATTGAATTTAAATGAATGGTAAGTTTTATTACGATGTTATACGAACTTACTAAGCATAATATGCTTACTCTGTTTTATTTTCCCCTGTTCTATAGTAATTCGGAAGCTCGTTGGATTGGAAGCATTGGCGGAGATCACTCACACTATCCATCAACCCATCTTAGTATATATATAGAAAATTAATTATGGTTATAATGGCATGTATAGGTTAATTAACCAATATTGGCATGTAAATATTTGGGTTATAACTAGCTATTGGAATGGCTAGTGATGGACATGTATGGTATATGCTTGAAATGGTTGATTGATAAAAATTATATTGGCATATTAATGATCGAATTAAGTTAGCATATTTGATAAAATATGTATATAAGTGAACATGGTAATTTAAGCAAATTTGTATACTTGGTTATATGAGGTATAATATCATGTATATGACTTGGATTTTAAGTTGGTTTAAATGACCTATATTGACTTGTGAATATGTTAAAGTGTTGGTATAGGTGGATGACAATTTAGGGTGAGAAATGTGGCTTGGAAAATAGCCTATTTTTGTCCACATGGAAGAGACACGGGCGTGTGTCTCAGCTGTGTGTGACACACGGCCTAGCACATGTGCGTGTGATCTGGCCGTGTGTCCCCTGTATCTTTAAATTGTCAAAACAAAATGTCTGTGTGCCAGGCCGTGTGACCCGAGTCAGAGAGTTGCACGGCCTAAGACATGAGCGTGTCTTTCACACGGCCTGTCCACACGGGCGTGTAACCCCTTCACCTAGGAAATTTTTTGAAATTTCATGAAAAATTTCTAAGTACCCGGTTTAGTCCCGACCTGATTCTAATGCACAATTTGGGCCTCGAGGGCTCATGTAAGGGACTATATGATGAAATTTGATTGGAATCTAATATGAATACTAAAGAATTATGAAATGTCTATTATTTATTCTATAAATCCTAGTAATGCTTCGTAACCCTGTTCTGACGACAGATTTAGGTTAAAGGTGTTATAAATCGTTTAATGGTAAAGGGCAGCTTAGGACATGTGCCACTCATGCAGCTTATCTTTATCCTTTATTATTAATGGCAACTATTTAATATTTTCAAAAAAAATAACATACAACAAATAATAAAACGTATAATTGTAAACTAATTAATAATAATATATGCAATATGTGTGATACTAAAAAGAATAAATTAGGATTTAGGGTTATATAGAGTATGATAGTTTCCAAAGGTTTATGCGATGAGATTGAATGCATTGTTAGGAAGTTCATTTGGGGGTCACACAATGGGGCTAATAAGATGGCTTTGGTTAATTGGGACTCGATTTGCTAGCCTAAATTTCATGGTGGTCTTGGCCTGAGGAAGTTGAAGGATCACAACGTGTATTTCATGATGAAGGCCAGATTTAGCATTGTTTCGAATACTACAGCTCTCTGGGTTCGGGTTTGCCGAGTGAAGTACAACGTTACAAACGGCCTTTCTGAAAGTCTTTCCAAGGGAAAGTGCTCCTTTTTATGGAGGTTTCTTTCCAAGGTATGGCCTCTTATTCTTTATAATCTAGTATGGTCTGTTGGGAATGGAAATTCTATTAACTGTTGGGGGGACCCTTGGATTTCAAACTGTGGGCTTTTGGTTAATCAAATTCCTGCTAATTCTATTCTTAACATGGATTTTTCTCTTAAAGAAATGACTACCGAGGATGGTTCGTGGAATTTAGTCTTTTTTTGTCTTTGGGTATCTGAAGAGGCCATTAGCAAGATCGTTAGTTTTCCATCGCCTCACCCTATTTTTGGCCCTAATAGAATCATTTGGGGACCTTCTTCATTTGACGCTTTCTCCCTCAATAATACCTATGCTAAAATATATAAGGGTTCATTGAACCCAAAGGAACCAATTTGGAAGTTACATTGGAAGTTCAAAGGTCTACATCATATCCAGTTTTTCATTTCGCTTACCCTTAAGCAACATTTGCTTACGAATGTTGAAAGGGTTAGGCGAGGGATTGGGAGCGATAGTACATGTGGGTTTTGTGGACATGTGTCTGAAGAGTTTCTTTACGTGCTCAGAGATTGGCCTGCTGCTAGAAGCATTTGGGATAAAATCGTTCCGGAGGAAATTCTAACTAGCTTCTACATCAGATCTCTCTAGGAATGGATAATGAGTAATTTTCAAATGCATCAGTCTGTTTCTCTGGTTGAGATGGATTGGCCGTGTCTTTTTGGAATCATCTCATGGCGTATTTGGAAAAACTACAATTTACTTACCTTCCAAGGTATTTCATGGAGCACCGATAATATTCTTAAAGTTTCTCTTAGTTGGGCAAGGTAATATATCTCCGCAATTAAGACATCGACACTTAGAGTCCAAAGATCTTTTGATAGTTCACTTATGGAAGAAAGTTAGGAGTGCTTAAATACGGATGGCTCAGTGAGACTGGATGAAGGATTTGCTACAGCAGGAGGCTTAGCACAAGATCAAAATGATAGATGGATCATAGGGTTTAGCAAATACTTGGGGAATTATACAATGACGGAGGCTAAACTTTAGGGCATCCTGGATGGGTTAAAGCTTATCTTAGATAGAGGATTTGAAAGGATCTTAATTCAAACAGATAGTCTTGAGGCTGTTAATGCCATTCAGGAAGGTATCTTTAATACCTCAAACTCAAATTTACTCAGAAGAATTCATCAGAGGACGATCCAACATATCCCCCGAGAGGAGAACACATTGGCAGACAGTATTGTTAAACCGATTTGTGATAGAGAGCCAAGTTTAAGACTATTTGAAGGTCCTCCTTTGATGGTCTAGTTTTCTTTGTGTTTGTTTCTTGTATTTTTCACCAAAAAAGAGAGATTAAATTAGATTAAATTATGAGTACAACAAAATTTAAACACGTAAATACATCGGATTAAGAATATTAAATACGCTACAATTATTTACAAGGGTGTTGTCATCAATCTTGAGTTGATGTCGAGTTAACTTAGTGACGTCAACTCACTCAATAAGGTGCATAATAAAATTAAAATGTACAATGCATTTTAAGATAAAGTTTTGATTGAGCGGTAAAATTAAAGTTTTGTTGACCTAAATGTTATAGGTTCAGATTTCACCATATGCAATTTATTTTTATTTGGCTTTTTAAAATAAAAAGACTAAAGTATCCTAGAATAATATAAATTATTTTAAATACAGAAGGATATTTTCAGAATTGTTCTAACTGAGTTGGTGTCTGGTTGACTCGTGACACCAACTCAGTTAGGGATTAAATAATTAGTATACATACATGATGTAGGTGAAAGAAAAATATTTTATTATAATTTTTTTAAAAAATTCTCAATAATTATTTTTGGTGTAGTGGTAATGAACTTTTTTTTTAGTACAAGGTAATGAACTTATTATAAATCCATTAACATGTGTTTAATCTTTGGGCATGTTTTTTTGTTGTTGTTTTATTTAAAAAACATATAAGTATGAAATGACATAAATAGCATCAAAATAGTAGTAATAACCATTTAATAAAAAGAGTAAATTAATTTTATGTCAACTGTATTAATATTCGGTTAATTCGTATCACCGACTATGTTATGATTGCAAAACAAAAGCAAGTGAATTGGAGATTTTCTTTTCCACCAGGCATACCTAATGGGTTAAGTGGGGGTTCCCATTCTTTAAACTTCCACCATAATTGATGCCAATTTCATTATTTGTTTGATGGATCATCAACGGTTGATTAATTTGCCTACTCCAACTGTATTATATATTCTTTAATTAATTTATTGTGGCTCATAAATTCCGAACCTCTACTTATTACAACATGGAAGATGAAATACTTATCAGGGTTAGACATTGGCATATGCAACAGAAGTTGATTGATTTGGTTATAATGTAGCCTTTGACCAATTACAGAGACCCATTTGTCGACAACGTTTTTCTTACTCCACTGAATTCCATACTTTTAGCAGAGGTATGGGTACCATTTCAAAATTTGATTGTGATTGTAATTGTAATTGTAATTGTAATTTAAATCATTTTAATTTTTCTAGTAGCAATAGTTTTTATGGGTTTGTAATAATTAGCATAAAATTTTATTCAAGTCTTATCAAATATCGATTAAGATTCTATGAATTTGTTTATTTTGTTTATCAAATATTATTCAGTTGTAATCGGAGGAAGATGCAATTTATTATAAAATAGAAATGGATTATGCAGCGTTTAAAGGGTTTTGTTTAAAGAGTAATTTATGTTAAATCAACAAATATAAGTTGTGACTTAAGTTTAGGTTACTCACCAACTTACAGCTTCACTCCTATACTTTCAACTAGATCACTTTTCTATTAAGTCTTTATCCTGAAAACTTAGTTATAAATCGATAAACCATTCAATTTACTTACACAGATAATGCACTTAAAACAGTTTCTTAGTGAACAAATAAAAGTGCTTTAAATGGTACATGATAACCTAAATAAGCCATTTAGAAATAAGTACAATTTGGACTCTTAAATTACAATCAATTATGAATCTTTAATTTCACAAATTATGAATCTTCTTGTCATCAAATCTCTTATTTCATTTCTTGACTTAATTTTGAAACAAATTATATTCAGCGACTACTAAAAATCCTCAAAAAAAAAAAATCAAAATTCCAAACGATTTTGGCCAATAACATGCAACTAAGGTTGCATCTTACAAAGTTAACTAACATTCAAATTTAGGCAAATAATTCGAGCCTTGATGTCTACATATGACGAGCTAGATTTTAAACTAGTCCTCAAACTTCAAAATATTTATTTAAGTTCTTAAGATAGTAAAACATCATCATCGTATTAATTAAGTCTTTTTGTTATTCTAGTCTCTAACATTAACTAAAGTTGCACGATTTTTTTAGTGTTTTCACACCAGACTACCCTTTCTTTTTCGTTCAAGTTTTACCTTTTTATATGTTTTAATTGCTCTATATGTTTAAATTGACCTAAAGTCAAATTCGAGTTAAATTTAACGTTCAAGCTGGTTGATAAGATTTTACTGATACAATTTATAATATTAATACTTTTAAAACTCAATTAAAATATTTTGAAGTTCAAATATCAATTTAAAATCTAATACATAATTTGAGAATGTCATTTGGAAATAGCCATTTTATAACTAACGATGCACTACTAACCATCTTGACGTGGATTCTAGAGAGTGGAGAACAGCATAAAGATCGGAATTTAAGGAACCAAACCATGGCGCAGGCCGTGTGCATGGCGAGCGTTTAGCCATAGCCAGTAGCCATCATCCACCCAGCCTCACCATTCATGGCGTGGGATGATTGTCTTCTCAATGAAAACAGTGCCAACGAACCTCGCCTACCGGAGCCAGCTTAGACCTGCAACTTGCAACCACTAAGAATCCCTTTCCATGGGATGGGCTTAATTGGTTGACGCTTGCTCCATCGACGGTTTATAATAATTCGTTGTTGTTATTATTCGATCGCACAATAAAAAATAATTAGAAATTCAACTAACCATGTTTAATTATAATAAATTTGCATTATTTTAAAAACACATCATAGTAACTAGTTAAACCTACTTATAACATTATTAAAGCATATGATTAAATTATATCAAATCAAAACATAAGTTTAAGCTGGTAGATAGAATAGATGAAATGTTCCCACTAGTTTGTGTGGATTAGATTGCAATGTGGACATGGGTAAATCTAAAACTGAAATTTTACCCCTTTAATATAGAGTTGTCCATGGATTGGGTTAGATTTAGGTTGAACCCTAACAAAATTTTAGGTCTGGGCTCGATTTGGCTCAAAAAATGGGTCTAAATTTTTTTTCAAGTCCAGCCTAGATAAAAATGCTAAAACTCTGGCCCGGCCTTATTAATTTTTTTAATTTTATTTTTTATATAATTTTTTTTAAAAAATATAATACACCAAATACACTAAAGATATTAAAATAAATATTTTCAAACCAATTGAAAAAAAAAATCATTATACTTAAATAACTCATAGATAAGTGTAACTTAACAAGCAAATGCTAAATATTAGCAAAATTAACAATAAAACAAATGTTATACAATATTCAAACATTAATAACAAAATAGTAGCAACATAATAGTGAAATGGTAGTAAAATAGTCACAAAAAGTTAGAAAACAACAACAAAACATGACAAAACAATAGGTTTTTTTATTGCAAATTCGGGCTGAGCCAAAAACCTTACCCAAAACCCGGTTCATTTTTTAAACGGGCCTTATTTTTTATCCAAGCATATTTTTCGAGTCTATATTTTTACTTAAATTCTCTCATTTTTCGAGTAAACTTCAAATCAAGTCGAATAACCTAGTCCATAAATAACTTTAATAAACACCCCACACAACTTTTACCCTAAAAGTCAAAAAGGAAAACTAAAGAAAAGTAATCATCACCTTAATTTGACATAAGATAGGATCATATTAACCATCCAAATCATGAAGGATCACTCAATGTAAATGAGTTATTCTAACACTCATATATATATATATATATAATTGCAATTATTATTATAGATTAATTATTATAAAATACGATTAAATAAATAAAAATAAAAATTATATATAATAAAACTTAAGTTAGAATAAAATTTAATTTGAGATAATGTAAGATACAATGCAAATATGAAATCTCAAATTACTTGTAACTGCAACTTTATGTTGTTGGGAATCAACGTTCCTGAAATAGATATTATAAATTAATAATATATAATTTTTATACCATTTTTGTACCAAAAAGGACAATGATATATCATAGAAAACTATTAAATGAAAAGGACTAATTTATAATATATATATATATAATTAAAAAAAAAAGGACCTATCGAAGAATCAATCTGAACTGTTCAGATTATTTCCAGAGTAAATTTGCAACCGTTGATCTTATTATGATGTCACCTTCAACAATTTGCACTTGTATTTATGCTGATGTAAACGTGAAGCAAGTTGCTTTGTGAGGTTTCCATTTTGGACCGTTGATTCCTCGTCACCTTAGCCAGGCTCATCCCAAAGATATTTTATTTTTTTCTATTTTTTTGTCTTTTGTACTTTTAGAATTGAAAGGGTTTAACTTACCTTCAGTCCCTGTACCTTTCAGACTTTTGAAATTTAATCTATTTCCTTTTATATTCAAGAATTTAATCATATATTTGCCTTATTTAAAAGTTAATAGTCCAATTGGTCACATTTTAATAAACTTATGTTAAATTTGAATATATGGTATTTTAATATTCAAAGGTCTAATTTAAAAATTAAACTTCAATTGACAACACATATTTAAATTTAACAAAAGTCATTTAATAGTATTATCAAATAAACTTCAATTTTTTAATCAAGTAAGTACAGGTACCAAATTCCTGGTTCTAAAAGTAGAGAGACTAAATTTAAAAAATCGAAAGAGAATAGGGATTGAGGCCATAAATAAATCAATTAAAGTGGTTAAGTTTTATAGGGTTGATGCATATTTTGTCCCCTAAACTTGGCCACTTGTATTATTGGTTGTGATGGGTGTCGAATCTACCAAAAATAATATTCCTACATCTAAACAGTAAATAAATAGCAACATAGGGAGTACGGTCAATCTCACAAAGACTGAAATATCTAAAATTGTTGTTTGGTTCAAGCAAGTTGCACGTATAGGCAGTTATCGTACCCATGATGTGTGACGGTTTGTGCAAAAATAAAAAAGGGGAGATTTAAGTCTAATAAAAGTAAAAATAAGAAAAATAATTGAAAATGAAATAACATTGAAAATAGGTAGAAACGAAATTAAATTAAATAAACCGATATGATGAAATTCTAGCTTTAGGCTCGATTTTGCTCCGATTTCGAACTGATCATTGGAAAAAAAAATTTCTCCTTCAATTGATAAATTAGTTATAGTGATTGATGATGGTTCAGAGCACCAACCCTGCCGTGTGTAAATTAATTGCGAGGATGCCCAATAACTAACCTTTATCGAACAAACAACCACGAAACACGTGTCCAAGATTTAGCTCTTCGATATCCTTGCAAACTAGAAGGGTCCAACTCAAACCAACGACCTCAACAGCACGGGTCGTTTAAATCCAATTGCTATTTCCTTTGACAGATCCAACCAATCACTTAATTAGACATGCAAATGTGTTCCTCAGTAGACCGAATACGACAAACGATTGTATTAATTCTTCTAACCATATACCTATGAACACTGAATCAATGAGCTCTTTTTGACTTAGTGCTAATACACCTTTGTAAAATGATGGTGTCTATCTCCTAAACAGGAGAAACAACAAATACCAAGATAAAAATTTTTAGGTAGTATTAGCAGCAACCCAAATCTTTGAAAAGTCAAAGATAATGGGTGTCCGAAATTTGGCACCGAAAATAGGAGCATTTAAGGCACAGAAATTTGGTTTGAAATTTGGCATGGGTTAATTGCAATTTTGGTCCCTATTTGTATAGGTACTTTGCAAGTTGATCCCTGAACCTCAACTATAAATAGGCCTAACCATTCTCATTTTCTTCATCCCAAAATTTGCCATTCTCTACTTAAGCCATTGTTCTCTCTCCCTATTTGTAAATTTTCACTTGTAATTTGGAGTGAAATATATTTGGTACTGCCCGAGGACGTAGGCAAAATTTACCGAACCTCGTTAAAATTCTAGTGTTCTTTGTTATTTATTTTTCATATTTGTAAGTGTGATTGTAGTGATTTATTGTGCTATTAAATTACGATAGAGGGATGTTCTGGCTAGGAAAGACCTGGTACTTAAGTGAACCTTGTGATCCACCTCTCTTTTTTGAGAATTGAACTTAATATGATTTTTTAGGACAATAATTTTACTCTTTTACACGCTTCTGCACAACAATTGGTATCAGAGCTAGATTCGTACTTGAGGAATACGACCGTTTACGACACTGTTCACATATACAGTAGTTGGGATTGATGAGAAAAATGGCAAGGCATCGTCATCAGCAAGGACTACTGTGACCAATGCAAAATTTGAAGTAGAGAAATTTGATGGTACCAATTATTTTGGTATGTGAATATGAGATCCTAGATGTCTTATGTCAGCAAGAGCTGGATATAGCCCTTGAAGAAAAATCTAACAAGATGGATGACAAGGAGTGGGCCAAGATTAATAGACAAGCGTGTGGTACAATCCGTCTATGTTTGGCCAAAGAGCAGAAGTACTCTGTCATGAGGGAGACATCAACGAAGAAGTTATGGGATACACTGGAAGAAAAATTTCTAACGAAAAGTCTTGAAAATAGGCTTTATATGAAAAAGAAACTTTTTTTATTCACTTATGCTCCTGCTATGTCGATGAATGGCCATGTGAACTCATTCAATAAAATCTTAGCAGACTTGCTAAATTTGGATGAGAAATTTAAAGATGAAGACAAGGCATTATTGTTGTTGAATTCCCTTCCTGATGAATATGATCATCTTACCACCACATTGCTTCATGGGAAGGACACGATCACATTTGATGCAGTCTGTAGTGCAGTGTATAGATCTGAGACTTGAAAAAAAGATAAAAGAGATTACAGAGATACAACTGCAGAAGTCTTAACAGTAAGAGGTCGTTCACGCAGCAGCAAACTTGATAGAAGGGGAAAGTCCAAAAGGAGACCCACTAAAGATGAATGTGCCTTTTATCATGAGAAAAGGCATTAGAAAAAGAATTGTCCTAAGTTACAAAAGGGCAAGGCTATTTCTAATACATGTGTAGCGGAGCATGATGAGGAGTCAAACTTTAGCTTGGTTGGTATGGCGATGGCATGTCCTACAGATGAGTGGATTTTGGATTCGGGATGTACTTACCATATGTGTCCTAATAAGGACTGGTTTTCTAGTCTTAAAGAACTAGAAGGTGGAGTTGTTCTTATGGACAATGACAGTGCTTGTAAGACAATGGGAGTAGGTACAATCCAATTGAAGAATCATGACGGCTCAATCCAAGTCTTGACTGATGTTCGCTACGTACTTAGCTTGAAGAAAAACTCATCTCATTAGGGGCCTTAGAATCTAAAGGGCTCATAATCACTTTGAGAGATGGATTACTAAAGGTAGTAGCTGGGGAATTGATGGTGATGAAAGGCACAAGAAGAAATAACTTGTACCTTTCAAATGGAAGTACAGTTATTGGATCAACATCAATAGTTTCTACGAAAGATGCAGATTCAGAAGCCATCAGGTTATGGCATATGCGATTGGGACATGCTGGTGAAAAAGCTTTGTAGGTTTTGGCGAAGCAAGGCTTGTTGAAAGGTGCAAATTCTTGCAAATTGGAATTTTGTGAGCATTGTGTTCTAGGCAAGCAGACGAGGGTAAAATTTGTTCAGCAATTCACAATACGAAAGAAATTCTGGACTACGTTCACAGTGATGTGTGGGGACCTACCAAAGTGGCTTCTTTGGGAGGTATGCACTATTTTGTTACTTTTGTTGATAATTATTCAAGAAAAGTATGGGTATATCTAATGAAAAAAAAAAGTAAAGTATTGGATGCATTTCTGAAATGGAAAAAGATAGTGGAAACTCAAACTGGTCTATAGGTCAAACGATTTCGATCAGACAATGGTACTGAGTACAAAAATGTTCCATTTCTACAAGTATGTCAAGATGAGGGCATTGTGTGACACTTTGTTGTTCGGGATACACCACAGCAGAATGGGGTGGCAGAACGTATGAATCAAACTATACTGGAGAAAGTTCGATGTATGTTGTCCAATGCCAGATTGGGCAAGGAATTTTGGGCTGATGCAATTACATATGCGTGCCATCTAATTAACCGTTTGACATCAGCTGCAATAAATGAAAAACTCCTATGGAGATGTGGACTTGTAAACCTGCTAATGATTATGATTCTTTACATGTTTTTGGTTCCACTGCATATTACCATGTAAAAGAATCAAAATTAGACCCAAGAGCAAAGAAGCATTATTCTTAGGTATAACTGGTGGAGTAAAAGGATACCGTCTCTGGTGTCCTAATACAAGGAAGATTATTTTCAGTAGAGATGTGACTTTTGATGAATCAACTATGTTAAAGGATTCACAAAAGGATGACAAAACCAGTAGTACTTTGCAATAAGTGAAGCTTGAAAAGGTTAATGATGATTCAGCTAATATTGGAAGGACAAATGATGAAGAAGTTCCAACCTAAGAACCTCTGCAGCAACAAGATTTGAGGCTAAGAAGAGAGATTCGTAAGCCTGCTCGCTTTGATGATATAGTGGCCTATGCACTTCCAATTGCAGATGATGATGCTCCTTCTATTTACACAAAAGCAATAAGTAACCCTAATGGTGCAAAGTGGAAGCAAGCCATGAATGAAGAAATGCAGTCTCTTCATCAAAATAGGACTTGGGAGTTGGTGACACTACCCAAGGGAAAGAAGGCAATTGGATGCAAATGGGTATATGCAAAGAAGGAAGGATTTCGTGGTAAAAATGAAATTCGGTACAAGGCTAGATTGGTAGCAAAGGGTTACGCTCAGAAAGAAGGAATAGACTACAATGAAGTGTTTCCTCCAGATGTGAAGTATTCGCCTATTCAGATTTTGCTAGCCTTGGTTGCGCGATATGATCTTGAACTAGTTCAGCTTGATGTGAAGACCGTATTTTTACACAGTGATTTGGAAGAGGAAATCTATATGACTTAGCCAGATGGATTCAAGGTTGCTGGTAAAGAAAACTAGGTTTGCAAACTGACAAAGTCGCTTTATGGATTGAAACAATCTCCGAGGCAGTGGTACAAATGATTTGATCAGTTCATGAAAGGGCAAAGGTACACAAGAAGTAAATTTGATCATTGTGTGTATTTTCAAAAGCTACAAGTAGGAACTTTCATATACCTGCTCTTATATGTTGATGATATGCTGATAGCATCTAAGAGCAAAGTTGAAATTGTGAGATTGAAGACTCAACTCAATCTTGAGTTTGAGATGAAAGATCTAAGTGAAGCTAAGAAGATTCTTGGCATGGAAATATGTAGAGATAGAGCTCATGGCAGAGTTAGCTTGTCTCGAAGCGATGATTTGAAGAAAGTACGATGACGGCTTTGGCATGAACGAGCAGACAAATCCTGTAAGTACCCCGTTGGCTTCTCATTTCAAGCTTTCTGCATAACTATCTCCTTCGACGAATACAGAACGAGAATACATGTTGCAAGTTCCGTATTCTATGCAGTGGGTAGCTTGATGTATGCAATGGTGTGTACAAGACCCGACATTTCACAAGCAGTTAGTATAGTGAGCAGGTATATGCATAATCCTGGAAAAAGGACATTGGCAAGCTGTGAAATGGATTCTACGGTATATTCAAAAGACCGTGGATGTTGGATTACTGTTCAAGCAGGATAATACACTTGGTAAAGGTGTTATTGCGTACGTTGATTCTGACTATACTTGTGATTTGGACAAACGAAGATCAACCACCGGTTATATGTTTACACTTGCTGGAGGACCAATAAGTTGGAAGCCTACACTACAGTCTACAGTTGCATTGTCAACCACAGAAGCCAAATACATGGCTGTAACAGAGGCTGTAAAGGAAGCTATTTGGTTATAAGGTATGGCTAAAACCTTGGGATTGGTTCAGGAGCATATTAACGTGTATTGTGATAGTTAAAGTGCTATTCATTTAGCAAAGAATCAAGTCTATCATGCACGTACAAAGCATATCGACGTACGATTCCATTTTGTGCGGGAAACTATTGATGAGGGGAAAGTTTGTCTTCAAAAGATTAAGACTGCAGATAATCTCGCAGATACGATGACCAAGATGGTAACAGCAACCAAGTTCGAACATTGTTTGAACTTGATCAATATCCTGCAAGTTTAACAATTGAAGAAGGCACTATCAAGTATTGTTGGCAAAGGCAGAAAAAATTATGTGAAGATATGATTATCCTAATCAAATCTTCAAGGTGGAGATTATTAGCAGCAACCCATATCTTTGAAAAGTCAAAGATAATGGGTGTCAGAAATTTGGCACCGAAAATAGGAGCATTTAAGGCACCGAAATTTGGTTTGAAATTTGGCATGGGTTAATTGCAATTTTGGTCCCTATTTGTATAGGTACTTTGCAAGTTGATCCCTGAACCTCAACTATAAATAGGCCTAACCATTTCTCATTTTCTTCATCCCAAAATTTGCCATTCTCTACTTAAGGCATTGTTCTCTCTCCCTATTTGTAAATTTTCACTTGTAATTTGGAGTGAAATATATTTGGTAGTGCCCTAGGACGTAGGCAAAATTTGTCGAACCTCGTTAAAATTCTGATGTTCTTTATTATTTATTTTTCATATTTGTGAGTGTGATTGTAGTGATTTATTGTGCTATTAAATTACGATAAAGGATATTCAGGCTAGGAAAGACCTGGTACTTAAGTGATCCTCGTGATCCACCTCTCTTTCTTGAGAATTGAACTTAGTGTAATTTTTCAGTACAATAATTTTACTCTTTTACACGCTTCCGTACAACAGGTAGGTTCAAGTCTCATGGTTCCAAAAACTGAATCAGACCTAAAGCTAAATTAAACTAACTACTCATAAATTAAAGAACAAGGGAAGAAAAAAATTATTAAAATAAAAATAGAAAGTAAAGAAATAGAATAACTGGTGACTGTGGCGACTTCCCTTTCACATGTATAAGATAGTGAGAAAGGAGTCGCATGGTAGTGCACAACCACGTAGGGTTTTATATTTTATTTATATAATATGAACCCTTAATTCTACTTAAACTCATCAATTTAATATTGAGGAGTTATCTAAAAAATAATATAAAAGTTAAAATACTAGAAATTAAAAGTATTATTTTTACAATTAAATTGTAAAATAAAAGCTCCCAAAATAGATTTTTGTCCATCAACTTAGTTGTTTGGCACAAAACTTTTACAATTGCTCACATCTTCATTTTTTGACTTTTAAAATTTTATTTTTACATTTAATCAAAAGTCAAATAATAAACTCAAAATTAGTGACATCTCATTAAAGAATTTTCCAAAAATAAGCATAATAAACATGTAAATTGTATGTATTATTTGGTTCTCAATGTGACATCATCACATTCTAACAACGTTATAGAAAATAGTACCAAAGAGTGTGACGGAATTAAAATCAGGTATCAGTTATATCCCAAAAAAGTTTATGTACCAATTAAATATAAGTGATCAAGTTCATGAGGTAAAGTATATACTAAACCATTTTTAAATAAGAGTTTAGGGTTTAGATTTAGTATAAGGTTGATGATTTATAAAAATTAAAATATATATTACCATAAAAAAGTACATCCAAAATGAACAGAGGCAAGATGACTTGTAGATGTATCTAAGTTAGACATTCGCTTGTCTAGGTTTATCTTAGACATAAAATAATTTATATACTTTTTATAAATTTATATTTTAAAGCTTTTTATTAATGCTTATAACGTGTTACAATACAAACTTGTTACATGCCGTCGTATTATTGATTATCAATATCATGCTATCAAATCTTAACTGTGTTAAAAAAATTACCAGCCCAAAAAATTTAAGAGTGAAGGAGGAAAATATATGTTAACTCATTTTCAAATAAGTTTTATTTACGATTTAATTCCTAGATATTTTTCATTTTATACCTTAACTCTTTTAATATACCAAAAGTATAGAAAATGCATCTGATACTTGTCTTGTTATTGATGAATTTAGAGAAATTAAAAGGATGAATTAAGGGTTTAAATAAATAAGTTATTGACGGTAGAGGAATTTCCTTTGTTTAAAAAAAAATAAAGATGAGGGAATAAATTATTAAAATAAACAAATGGCATGTGTTTTGTTTGACGAATAACAGTGATATTATAATTTAATCAGCTCTCTATATATTCTATATATCTAGCTGGATTCTGCTAATCATTAATTTTTTTAAACAACTCTATTCATCGTTCTTTCAATTCTACTTGTCAATTAAACTATTATTTATAATAGTCTAAGTAGGTCTCACCAAAACAATTTAATATTGCTCCTCACTTTATCTCTTTCTGGTAAATTGGATTAATTTACATATTCACAGGGTTGTTAACTTAGGTGTAAATTTTGTTACTGTTTGAGGTGTGGTCAAAGTCGGCCTGGTTCTTCTTCAAAGACGGGGTACAACAATGTATTGATCTATACTGACAGTTTAGAAGTGGTCAATACCTTTCAAAATAAGCATTTGGCTGAATAGACCTCAACTTTGGTGAAAAAGATTTATCTGATATTGCAAACTATGGATCAATGGAGTATCAGACATATTCAAAGAGAGAAAAATCAAGTGGTTGATCGCATTGTTAAGATAACTTCTAATAAGATAGAAGATGTGCATGTGTTTGTTAATGTTCTTGAGGAGCTCGGAGCTAATCTATGTGTCGACGATAAAACAAATGACTTTCTCGTATATGAGGGATTAATTTAGTTATTTTTTTTATGTTTTCTTTAAAAAAATTAAATTAAATTTACAGTAACTCTAAAATATTTCAAAACACACATCCACAAATATATATAAAATTCAATTAACAATTTAAGCATTTTTCTTTTACAACAATGATTCAAATCTAGACTATTTTTAGGAAAATGAATATCCGACCAATAAGCTATAACCAAGGGTGAATCCAAAAATTTCTTTAGTAGGAGCGAATTTAATTATAATTTTTCATAGATCAAAATATAAGTCTATTATGTATTAATTTACAATTTCATTATTTTTGAAGGGTAAACATTTTTATTTTATTTTTAGGGATTAAAGTGTAATTTTACTATATATTAGTTTATAATTATTTTATTTATAAGAGGGTTAATTTGAAATTTTTTATTTTAGAGGTCAAAGTACAATTTCACTATATATTAATTTATAATTTATGTATTTATAAGATGATTAAATTGAAAGAGCAAAGATATCTACTGACCTCCTCACATTAACTTGCGGTTCACATTTCGTTTAACCTTTTAATTTATTTATTGGTACAATTATGGTTGCAACCTAAATAATCTCTTGAAAATATGAACATTTGAGCAATAAATTACAGTTTAATTTCTTCATTTATGGTAAAATATGTTTTGATTTATTGGTGTACCTACCTTAGAACAGACCAACAAAATGGGAACTTCATTATCTATGTTCGGTATTTTAATTAAAAATCATATTCAACAAAATCCATTAAGTTTATTGCGAATATTCATTTTTTATTTGTATATTCGTTAGAATTAATTAACTTCAAATATTTATTATATACTTCCTATTAGCGGTAACAAGTAATTATCAGCTCCGATAGTAGTATATGTTGTGTGAGTCACAGAATAGCATCAATAAAAGGGTTGAGAGTATAATTGGTATTAATATTATTGTCAATTGAGTTAAGATTTAATTGATGATCTCATTAGTTTCTTTTACGATAAAATAAATGTTAACAATGTTAAAATTAAAATTATTAATTTTAACCAATAAGTGTTAGGTGTAATAGTAAGACATATTGCACTCTTAAGGAGAGATATGTGTTCAAATCCTAAAAATAATATTGTTGAGAAGAATAATCCCAAAAATATTTTAAATTTGTTTGAATGTATATAACTATTTTATTAAGTTGATTTTATTTTATTAAAATTTTAAATAAATTATTATTTTTTAATATGAGATATTTAAATTATTATATTTATTTTTATCCAAAATTATTTAAAATAATATAAAATATTATATTATATTTTATAGTTATATTTACTATTTTTTTCTTTCATTTCCTTTCTCTTTTGTTTTTTTTTCCGACTCTCCTTTCGTTTCTTCACTAGAAGAGCCATGTTAAAAAAAAAAAAAAAAGCTTGGACAAGTGAAATTTGCATGGGTGGGAACATCTCTCCTTCTATATAAATATAGTAAAGTATAGTAAAATATTATAACATAAATATTTTAAAAATATACATGATAATTTTTAAGACTGCTTATGGATAATAAAAAAATACTATCACTGTACCAAAAATTAACTCTGTTTATTTAGTCTAACAATAATTTTTTAGTAAACTACACTGTTAGTTACCCGATTTCATAAGTTTTTATTTTAGACATAAAAAGAGTTTACATTTAGGTACTACCATTATAAACCCTTTTCATTTTGGTCATTTCTATTAATTCTGTTCTACCCTCATTTGTCACCAACTTTAATAAGTTTTCATTTTGATAACCCATTTCATTTAAAAATAAAAATAAAAATTAAAAACTTGGAGCTTGTTAGTACAAATCTCTGGTGACGAAAATCTCGAGCACACGAACGGAACTTGAACAGAAGCACTACAGGAAAACAGACTTTTTGCGGAGTTTTTTTTTGCCTTTAGTGGCGCTTGTAAAAAAACGTCGCTATAAGAAACGCCGCTAAACGTCATAAAAAATAAAAAAAATAAAATATTATTAAAACGCCACAAATCCATTCCCAAAATTAAAATGGCTATTAGATGTCAATTTCCACTATACATGTCAATGCATAATACATACATAAACAAATATGAGCAAAGCATATATATGTTATGTATATATTTCCTATGACAGATTGCTTGATATTTAATCTTTGAGAATGATTAGCAAGTAGGCATGTGTGCATCCAGAATGTGTCACCTGGAACCATCTACTGCAAATATCCTTGCTACAAAACTGTCATACATGTGCAAAATTACAGGTCAAGTCACAAACATATGCACAATGGAGAACTGAGATGATGATCCGAGTTCAGAAGAGATAAGAAGGAACTAGATCTCATAAACCTTGGACTAGAGAGCTTAGTGGCTAAAGCTGATGGGGCATTCCGTGTTATTGCACATAATGTTTCTGCTGCATTACCATGAACTTGGTGGGCGATGAGACGTTTTAAAAACATGTTGTGAGACACTTGTTACAAAGTATGACATGTCATTACAAGGATAAAACAGAAAATTTGCACTTACTGATGGACTCAATTTATCCACGATCATTTCTAGCAAATTGCTATCAGCTAATCATTGCATTACATCCAAAAAATTAGGATACACATGATCATCAACACCTACAAACCGAACTAAAACCTGTGAAAAGGCACAAACTTATATCAAATTTCACCCAAAAATATTTAATGAAAAACCACAAGAAACCCACTGTTGCAATAAAATAACAAAGAATATCTTGGTTACCTCCATGATGGAAGTGGTTCCTATCAAATCAACCAGTTGGCACAACACCTCTTGATGTGCCTGTTAACAAATTGTCTCAGTAAATCCCTATAAATAGATTAAAAAAATATATTCAGTCTTTTGTAGTTAATGGATCATAAACTACCAACAAGCTCAACTTTGTCATGCAAATTACTAGGTTTACTGACATTTTACCATGCCAAATCCAGAGAACCACTTACTAGAGAAAAGGTTTAGATAAAGTCCACAGAATTTATTACAACACTAATTAAGCATGTTTAACTATGCTTACAGATGAAAATTTTTATAGCTGGATCATGCATGTCCATGTCAAATAAACAATGCAAAGCTCAATTTTGGGAGCAACGTAAAGTTCAAATCGGAGGTGCAATTCATAGAGGTAGCTTACAACATATTTGCAAGAAGTCTAAGTGATAAAAGCTTTACTTACTTGGACGTAGTGCATAAGTGGAATAGCCTTCCGTAGCATGAGGCATATAACAACATAATGTCCAAAGGAAATAGAATGTATCAAGTGGTGATAATAAGCAAGTAGTAGTCATAGGAAACATGACATAAAAAACACACAGAAAAAATCAGAACATGAACAACACTATTATCACAGCGCGCAAACAAGCTTTAATTGGATAATAGTTTATATACAAATCCATTTATGTTCTAGGGGCACAAATCAATTTAACAAACAAATAGAAACTCAACCAATACACAAGAAATTTCATAAATCTATATTATGTTATGAGTTTATCCAACTCACGAAATCCAATATCAAAATTTTCCAACAATACATTATAACGCAGGTTCCTGTTAACCTCTTTCAGTTGCTTCAAATGCTCTTGCATTTTCTACATAAAAAATTTTCCAAAAAATTCAATATAAAACAGAGATTTATGGCGTTTTAATGAAAATCAAACAAAAAGTAAACAAAAAGGAAAAGAGAGAGAGAGAGATAGACCTCATAGTGGGTGTTCCAAAAATCGATCCCCAAGGTTTTCTGGTACTGATCAATTACTTGCTTCGTTCTATTAAAAGAAAGAGAAACAAATAAGTTTTGTTTTTTTTTCTATGAAATATAGTTCAATTGGAATTGAGTTGAATTGGAATTTAAATGAAAGATGAACTCTTCCTATATTATTTTCTTTAGTCATAAAATTTAAATCCAAAACTTATTTAAATGACATCAAACTTCTTATCACTCGATTTAACATTGGTACCTTAAAAATTAAATTTATATCGCATATACAAAGCATCTATATATCACATCACGATAATTGAAACTAAATTTTAATCTAACTTCACTAACTACTTAATGTTATGTTTGAGAACGTGAAATTAGAAATTTAAATTTTGATATCATTTGCTATTATAAATTGTAAGAATAAAATGCATACAAATAAATAAATTATTGTATTTTACTATTAAATAGACATCTAACAAATAGGATAATATGGGTGGTTCTACAACAATGACATAATAATGATAACAATGACAAGACAGAAAGTGAAACAGAGATCTTACCAGAGCGCTTCCTCTTCAACAATGACAAGCAACTTGAATTAGCTGAAGGAAATTGCAAAAGATCTGGAAGCGGCTTATTTGAACTTTTAGAAGGTTGATCTCGAATTTTTCCCCTGCTACGCTTTTGAGGTTTCCTAGAAACTCCCATGCCCTCATTGCTCTCTTGTTCACTTCCTCCCTGCCATCTCACAGTCCAATAACCTCAGTTCCATAAAAGCCATGTATAAAAGGCGTACCTTAAAGACTAGACGTCCTAGATGCATCCATACTCCATTAATAGAATCCAAAACACCACACCATAATGATACCTCAGAAATAATCCAATCAACTTAAGAACTAGACAAGCATATCTTTGGATACAAGAGTCCACGTTTCAGATAGTTAAAACTTCTGTTAGATTCCACATATAACCAAAAAGAAAAGGATGGAGAGAATGGCATAGGTGGAGGCAGATTATTCTGCATAAATAGAAATTAGAACACCATTCCAAGTAGTGCATTCAACTGTCTAAGAAAAACCAAAATGTTAAATCTAAAATGTGATATGAATAGATTCAATTCCATACTACCTCCGGAACACAATTTACCTATCGTAAGCAAACTAAAACAATAAAGTAGTTTCAATCCTCAGAAGTTAATAATTTACATTTCTATTGGCAATGCCTATAAATTTTCTATTAATGACCACAGTATTTAAGATCACAACATTAAAATAATGCTCAAAAATAGTATAACCAAGAACTTGAGTTTTCAGTTATAATTAAGTAACATAATGTGAGTGAGTTAATGAACGACACTGCAGATTATTTCTTTATCGGCCAAAGAACTTTCAAAGCACCCCTCCTGCATTTCCTTCTCACCCCGCCCAAATTTCTCTTTCAATGACTTCAAGGTTCCACCAGTTTGCTAACCACCTGGTTGAGGACTTGGTGCCTAAGAAAATGAAATATTAAAGCAATATTAAGAACATAAATCCAGTATACCAACTTCAGACATGAAAGTAAAGTAAAATAAAAATTATGCTGCTAAGACTTAGGAGTAAATGTCAGCTAAGGTGCATTGAACTGTTTCAATGTTTGTAGTGGGTACAAAGCACGATTGTCCATCAAATATTTGCTCGATACTAGTTCTTGAAAAAGAAAAAAGAGAAATTGGAGCAATATAGCTAGAGATGTCCATTTGCTTCAATCCCTGAAAGAACAGCATTCAAGAAAAGAACCTACCTTATTCAGCATCCCCTGCTCAGCTTCATGTCCTTTCTTTGAGGACCGATTCTTCAGCTCCTTCTCCTGGTACTGTCTTTCCATCCTAAAGTAAATAAAAAGAATTGAGACAAAAAAAAAGTTAGTGGTAAATATAGGAAAGCATGTGAGTTGGAAAGATGGTGGCAAATACCTCCTTTGCACCAATCTAATAAAGTGCTGAGGGGGTACAAAAGCTCGCTCCATGTGAACAAGTGCCACAACCATTTTTTTGGCTTCATTTTTAAACCTATCCAAGGCAGAACTAGAAATGGCCACAACCTGCCAAAAAGAAAGAAGCTAAGCCTTATAGAGGGGGAAGGGGCAAAACGATTTCAAACAAAGGAACAACAACAGTAGCAGAAAGCAAACAAGTTTATCTTTTTAAGATATAATACCCCTCTCTTGAATGGAGGGTACCTTCCCAAACCAGGTGTAACATTTGCAGCAGTAGAAACTATGTCTATTAAGACATGGTGTACCTATTTCGTACACAGAAATCAACATAGAAAACACACGGTAAGCTGAAGTCGGTTAAGAAGGAGTTAAAGGAGAACTATTAAAGTCACTCGAATCAAAATAATTAATAGTACTTCTCATTCAGTGGGGGAATAGATAAAATTACATCATGGGAAGAGAACTCAATTAATAGAAAAAGTAGAGCAATTCTATTATAACTGAAGAACACACAGTACAACTGCACAGTAGGGTAGCAACATTAAAGTAGGGTACAGAACAAAGTTGCACAATATCAAAATATTCTAAGCTAACACAAGAAATACAAATTAACATGTTATCTTCATGAGAAGGGAAAATGTGGAAGCCTTTTATATAATACATAAAGCATCAGAAAAGGCCAAAATTTCCAAGTTTAAGGCAAAATCAATTTGAAAGGAAGCACACAAACATTAGACTTACCTCATCAACACAAAGACGTGCTGGTTCTTTGGCCAGCTCCAACACCCCTTTTATTAGAGATCTCAAACTCTTTTCAAGGGATATCAAATATGGCTTGTAACCATCAGCTTCTAATACAATCTGACAAAATAAATAGAAAGTCAGAGAACATGAAAAATCCTAAAAAGTAACAGAAGATACTGAATAAATAAAAAATTGACAGTAAAACTGGGAGAAAACATACTCGTTTGACATTATTGATATCAAAATGCCTGTCTATTGGAAGCTGCTTGATCCTATTCGAAAAATTCCCCTCAAAACTGGCAACAATTTTCCATCCAAAACCCGAAATTTCTCTTGAATGGTTTAATAGTCTGTATTTCCTCCGTAACATGCACTTTGGCATTTTCAGAATTTAGGTTCTGATCTTGCTTTTGATATTCTTCTTCAATATGAAGATGATTTGCCAAAGCCTCAAGAGATATTTCATCTTTCCTATGTTTTAAACTTCTTTTAAAGTCTTTTCCAAGATGGAGGAAATTTGTCTATTATGGAGGATACAACAATCATTTCATCCATTTTCATATCATATTGCTTGAATTGATTCAACATCATTTCAATATCACAGAATTGTTCCATAACATAACAATCATCAACCATTTGATAATTATTGAAACAACTGACAAGAAATTTCTTACTTGTAACATCTTCGGTCATGTATCTTGTCTCTAATTTGTCCCATAATTCTTTAGCGGTGACCTCGTTTTGGTAGGCGTCGAACAAACCATTAGATAAACCATTCAATATGTGGCCCATGCACATGTAATCAGCATTGTCCCATTTTTGTCTTTCTTGGGTTGCAACAACAGATTCGTTTTCATTCTCTTCAGGTCTTGGATTATCTAAAACATAAGCAATCTTCAGAGTTGATAATAAGAAGTGCATCTTTTTCTGCCATCGTCAAAAATTGCCACCATCAAACCGATCAAGTTTGACAAAATTGGAAGCCAACTCCCTTAGTGTTCCACTTTCATGTGCTGTGGTAGTCATCATGAAATATAACCTTAAAATTGTTAGTACAAATCTCTGGTGAGGAAAATTTCGAACACACGAACGAAACTCGAACAAAAGAAAAAATAGGACACGGCTCCAAGGCGTGTATCATGCCACTATCTTTAACGTTATATTTGCCCCTACCTATCTTCGGTGTGCAAATGAGTTCTAAGCAAATTAACCTCGAGGATACAATGAAGCCAATGACTATTTGCGTTTCGCACTGAAGAGAATAGCCCACTACACACTGAGCAATGTATGACAAGAAACTCAATTTCTATAAAGGATTTCTGCAGTAATACTTTAGAGAATAATGTAATAATATTAGAAAATGAAGGAAGGAAAGAAAGAATATTAGATTTTATTGGTATGATTTCCAAATGAATTCTCATTCCTATTTATAGGAATTTTCATGTCTCTTCATAGAGACATCTTTCATCAATATGTGTATTTCGAATAATAATGTCTTTAAAATAAACACATAATTATTCATTTAATTATAACTATTCAAATAATATTATTTAAATAGTTATAATTATTTTTCAAAAAATCAAATAATATAATCTTTTGATTAATTACACTCATTCATTTATAATTATTGGAACACTATAAATATTTGAAAATGCTCTAACAGAGCTTTATTGGGAGTTAAGTTATTTGATTGTAGAAATGAAGCCCAAGTTTTTCTCTGAAACTCAATTTCCTGTAAAAACTCAATTTTTTCCTTCAAAAAACGCATATAATTCACTGAAAAAACCTAAAATTTTCCTATTTCCAGGCAATAAAACTAAAATTGCTTCTAAAATAGGGGGAAAGGAAATTAAAAGCATAAAAATGATTTTTATTGTAAAACCTATGTGTTTCCTATAAAACCTTTGGTTCTTCCCTGTAAAGTTGTAAGTTTACTAAAATCCCCGAATAAATTAAGCAACAAAATCCCCGAATGGTCTTCTTAATGAAGACAAAATTGGACAAAAAGCCAATGGAAAAGGTCAGGAAAAGTTGTGGTTTGCTTAACAGCATTGAGGTGGAAGCTGAAGGGACTTGCGGTGGGCTATGTCTAGCCTGGAAAGATGACATTGAGGTCAATTTGAGAAGTTTTTCTAAATGGCATCTAGATGTTTTGGTCAAAGAAGATGGTAATCAGGAGGAATGGCATTTTACGGGCCTGTACGGCTCACCATATTCAAGAGATCAAAATTTGGTGTGGAATTTGCTCAGAAGGCTAAGCTAAGAAGGTAATTTTCCGTGGTTGGTAGCTGGAGATTTCAATGAGATTATGTATTCCTTTGAAAAAAGGGAGGGCTTCCGAGGGATCACAAGAGAATGTAGGTTTTCAGAGATACGCTAGAAGAATGTAATTTGATGGACATTGGGTATTCGGGTGTATGGTATACGTGGGAAAGGGGGAATCTTCCAGAGACAAATATCTGAGAAAAATTAGATAGGAGGTGGCAAACAATAAATGGATGAACTTGTTCCCTTTGGGCAGCATTCACCACCTCCCTTATTCAACATCTGATCACTGCCCTTTACTTATTAATACTGAATCTGTTAGCAGACTCTCAAGAGACAGAAATTTTCATTTTGAAGTATGGTGGACGTTGGAGGAATATTTTGAGGCGACCCTTAAAGAAATTTGGGAGTCATCTTCTGAACCGTTGGTGGACAAACTGAGAAATCTACAGATTGGCTTAACAAAGTGGGCTAATACAATCAAGGGTAAGAAGGGAGCATTACGAAAGAGGCTTACAAAAGAGCTTGAAATTTTGATGAAGGAAGATAGAGACGATGAGACATTGTCAAAGCTTATTGATACGAAAATCCATCTAAACATGGAGATTGAAAAAGATGAAGCGTATTAGGAACAAAGAGCCAGAGTTAATTGGCTCAAATATGGGGATAAGAATACGGCCTACTTTTATAATTGTGCAACAGCCCGAAGACGTGCAAATTCCATTTCCAAGCCGATATTGGATAATGGCAAGGAAATTAATGAGGAGTTAGTAATACAAGAGGAAGCCAAGCTCTATTTTGAGAATTTGTTTACATCGAAAGGGGTTGCTAACCCAAGGGAGGTCTTGGAAAGGATTGAATGAAGTATTTCCAATGAGGTAAATGATGAGTTACAAGCCCCATTTAGGAAAGAAGAAGTTAGATTGGCACTGAAGGGGATGGGGCCCACAAAAGCGCTAGGTCCAGAAGAATTTCCAGCTGTTTTTTTCTAGAAGTACTGGCACATTGTGGGAAAGGAGGTTCTGGAGTATTGTTTAGAAGTGCTGAAAGAAGGAAGAGAAGTTGATTCAGCCAATACGACTAACATTGTGCTCATTCCTAAAGTTCAAAAACCCATATTTCTTGTTAACTTTAGACCGATTAGTCTTTGTACTGTTTTGTATAAGATAGTTGCAAAAACGACAGCCAATAGAATGCATGATGTAATAGCTACTTGTATTGATCAGGTTCAAAGTGCTTTTGTACCAGAAAGGCTGATCTCAGATAATATACTTCTCGCTTATAAAATTTTACACACGTTTAGTCAAAAGTGAACAGGAAAGAAGGGGTATATGGTGGTAAAATTTGACATGAGTAAAGCGTATGACAGAGTGGAATGGGACTTTATCAAAGAGGTGATGAACAAGATGGGGTTTGCAAGTAATTGGAATGAACTGATAATGAAGTGTGTTACTAGTGTCTCTTATGCAATGATCATCAACGATAGTCGAGGCAAAACTTTTAAACCATCTAGGGCATTAAGGCAAGGTGATCAGCTTAGTCCTTTTCTGTTTCTCATTTGCAGTGAGGGGCTTTCGGCCTTAATGCGGTCAGCAAAGAAGAATGGGTTGATTAGAGGGGCGAAGGCAAGCAGGAGAGGGCCAGAAATTTCTCATCTATTTTTTTCGATGATTGTATGATGTTTGGTGAAGCAACAGAGAAAGGGGCAAGGGTTCTGAAAGATATATTGAAGGTTTATGAAAGCTGTTCAGGACAATGTGTTAACTTTGGCAAATCCACAATTTTTTATAGTATAAATACAAACGAGGAATCAAAAGCAGCAGTTTTGAGACTACTGGGAGTAAGAAGTTCGTCAAGTCTAGAGAAGTACTTGGGCCTGTCTAATATGGTGGGTAGACGAAAAAAGGAGGCTTTTTAGAATCTGGCTGACAGAATCGCTTCGCGAATAGAGAGCTGGAGTTCTAGACTATTATCTCAATAGGGGAAAGAAGTCTTCATCCAATCAATACTTCAGGCAATTCCTACTTTTGCTATGTCTTGCTTTCTTTTTCTTAAAGTCTTATGTGAAAAGATAGAAAGTATTCTTGCAAGATTCTGGTGTCAGAAGGGACCTGGTAAATGGGGCATACATTGGTGTCAATGAAGGTTATTATGCAGATCCAAAGAAGAAGGGGGATTAGGCTTTCGAATGATGGCTCATTTTAATATTTCCCTCTTAACAAAACAAGGTTGGAGATTATTAAAATTTTTAAATTCTCTAGTAGCACGAGTTTTTAAAGCCAAATATTTTCCAGAAAATAATTTTTTACAATCGAGTCTGGGGTGTTCGTGTTCCTATATATGGCGCAGTATTTGGGCAACCAATGGTACATTAAAGAAGGGGCTGATATGGAAGGTTGGAACGGGTGCGAATATTTCAATTAATCAAGATACTTGGATTCCAGATTATGTTAATGGTAGACTATTGTTCAGATTTGATAATTTGCAATGTGATAAAGTAGCTGGCCTTATTAGCAATACTGAAAGAGAGTGGAATAAGGAGTTGATTGTCAATACCTTTCCAGAAGATGTCGTGAAATTGATCGTCTAAATACCTTTGTCGATTGAACCCCATGAAGACTTTCTGGCCTGAAGTGGAGAACCGTCGGGTGTTTTCTCAGTAAGAAGTTCCTATAAACTATTACAGAGCTGGGATCCTATAGCTTATGCTTTACATAATATCTATAGGGACTTTTACAGAAAATTATGGCGAGTTGAAATCCCCACAAAAGTAAAAATTTTCATCTGGAAAATCTCGTGGAATTACATTGCTACTAAGGTGAACTTGCATATTCGGAGATTGGGAAACAGCAGGTTGTGTCCTCGGTGTAGTGGCGGTGAAGAGACGTTGAACCACCTCTTTCGTGACTGCCCTGTTTCAACAGAGGTATGGCGAGTGCTATCAGATTTGGACTTAACAGGGTTTACAAATGTCGAGTTTAGTGAGTGGCTTACCATGGCAGTGGTCTCTTTGTCATTGGAGAAGTGCAGAACTTTTTGTATAACCCTTTGGAGTATTTGAGGCGATAGGAACTCCCGTATTCATGACAAATCAACAAGATCAAGCCAAGAGATTGTCAGATTTATAAATAGCTATTTACAAGAACTGGAAAGAATCAGAATAAATACCCCAAAAAACTCAGTTGAGAACAGTAAATAGAGATACCCACCTGGTAACAAACTGAAGATTAACTTTGATGGGGCTTTTGATGAGAGAAATAAGGTCTCAGCGTCTGGAGTGGTCGTTCGTGATAGCAGGGGAAACATTATCACTCAAGTGCAGGCATCCACAAAGAGGTCCATACCGCGTTTGAGGCTGAAGAACTTGCATGTCGGCGCGCGACTAAGATAGCAATCGACATGGAAGAAGAAGGCATTATTATAGAAGGGGACTCATTAACATTTATAAAAAAATATCATAACTCAGATCAGGATAAATCGCAGATAAGCCCATACATTTTTTATATTCATAGCATGAAATCCAGAAACAGGAGTTTTAAATATGGTTTTACCCCAAGATCAACAAACAATTTAGCGCATGTATTAGCAGTGGAATCGCTGAGAAGAAAAGAGGGGTTTTACCTGCTTAATAAGGTCCCAGATTTCGCATAAGCTGAGGCTAAGAGTGACAGCGAGAGAGAGCCAGATTGAGGAACAGGAAGAGCAAAGGTAGAAGAGAAAGGCTACCAACGGTCACAGGGAAGAATCAAGAAGAGGCATTAAAGCCTTTCTCGAAAATGAAAATCACCATTAATGTTGACACGACAGAAGAAACTGGTCTAGAGAGGTGATAAGATTTCAATTGGGCAATAGGGCCTGTTGGTTTCTAATTTTTTTTACAGCTTTTATTTATTTTTTTTTAGGTTAATTTTGCCTTCTAGATTTTTCTTGAATTAGACACTTTCGGGCCAGGCTTAATTGGACTAAATTTAATTTATTTGTATTTCTTATTTTTTAAAATGAAAGCCCAATCTAATTTTACTCAAAAAAAAAATTCTCAATAAATTAAAAATGGTATGCAATTGCATTACAATGAAACTTTTGAAAATAAAGAAAGCTTAAACTTTACACTTATAATTTGCACATGAATAAACTTTAGGTTTTATTTAATACGTACGTTATTAACTTTATTTAGTAAAATATGTACTTATTTGTTTAAAATATGTCTCCACACATGTCATAATATAATACTCAAAAATTAAAAGATGCCATTCTTTTTAATTTATGATAATTAAAACTTGGATTTTTCCAACTATCATCAAGAATAGGCTTTAAGTTTGAAATTTTTCAAAGTTAATAAAAAAATATAAACAAGCCAAATTAACGATATATATTTCTTTGATATTAAAAATTATAATTACACAGAAAAGTTATTTGTTTCTTATTTTTTGTTTTGTTCAAAGGCAGTGTTAGTTTCCGGGTTAGTTATCGTCCTCCTTTTTCATCTCCTATCAACCTTTTTTTTTTTTTTTTTACATTCAATACATATGTTTTCTCTCTTTTTTAGTTTGCAGATTTATTTTGTGGGTATCTTTGTTGTTTTCACAACTTGTGATGGATAGATGACAGTGCCTATCATTCGCTAAAACTCCACCCGCCGCTAGTAGTTTTACTTGGAAAGTGGGTGGCTCTTCATCAACTTATTAATCTGTTTCTGTTTTGAAAGTATTTTAGAATAATAAACGGTTTCATGTGTCGATTTGGACCCGTGTTATATTAAGTTTTATATGTTTTTTGTTTTTTCATTGTTTAATCAGTTTTAAAAGTTTTTGTCTGCTCCTGTAGCACGTTTTTTAGTCATGCTTATGCATGTAATCTTAGTTTTACAAGTGATTTTGGCGATGATTTTATTGCCATCCTCTCTAGTTTTGTGAATGTTTAATTCTTTTGTCTTTTTGCTCATTGTTTTGGACCATCCGGGGCTGATTTCCATCATTCCAGATCTATCGTGCTTGAGTTGTGAGAAAACCAATTGTCAACATGTTATGATGTTCTATTGATACTGAGGCTAAAACCTTTATTGTGTTGATAGAGCTTATCCTTCACTATCTACAACGAGTATTTATTATTTTTTCTCTTAATTGTATGGTTCCATCTATTGAATGAATTAATTAGTTTAACTTAAAAAAATAATATATATAATAAAAAATATTTAATACACTGTTACTTGAGTTTTAGATTTTATAAATAGAGTAAAATAATTTACAAGTGTCTTATAGAAGGAGAAATAATTTTATAGACCTTTTCCACTATATCATTTATGGTTACTTATTAATTATTTAATAATATTTTAATAATTTTTTACGAGACTAATTTTAATTTTAAAAATAAAATAAAATACACAGTAAATTTTGAGAAAATTTTCAGAAAACCATAAAAATCTAACCATTATCTACCCTAACATCTCTTATCTCGAAATAAAAAGAAGTTTAATTATATATAAAATAAGGACACGTGTCTACAAAGCAACGGTTAAAGGTTGGTAAAATCATCACGGTTTCTTTGATCTGTCTCACCACACCAAAATTTCTCAGATGACGGTGACTGTTTTGACACGTGGCGCATTTAAAATATTTCTTCACCTCCTTATTCCACGTGAGAAACCAGAATGAAACATTGCAGAATTAATTATTTATTTTGAAATATAATAATACGAAAAAATAGTTAAATATCACATAATTAGAAATTTTATCATAAGTACATTTATAAAAATTACGTATTCAAAATACAAATATATATTTAAAAGAAACATATAATAAAATAATAATAAAACGTAAAATTTCATATTATATAATAATAATATATAAAGTATATATAATATTAAAATAAATAAATAAAATTATGAATAAAACTGAATTTAAATAAAAAGTAATATATTAGAACCAAGTCTAACTTGATGCATTTTCAAATTTATGATATACTATTTTATTTTATTTTATATAGTACATGATTTATATCACATGCAATTCAGATATACTATATTAAAATGTACAAATTCTAAGATATGTTCTGTTAATTATATTTAAATGAATATTGGTATATATTAAACAAAAATTATATATATTTAAAATATAAAATAATATAAATAAATTTAAACGAGTTTAGATTAATATATAAATGTAAGTGAGTTTAGATAAAATTTAAGTCCCATAATTCAAACTAGGTTAAACTTAAATTTTCTCTCTAAAATTTAAAAAGAAAAAGAAACTAAATGTAAAAATATGAAAAAAACCTGAATCTAATCATTCGGTAGCCGAATATTCGTAGGGAGCAGCAGAAGCGAAGTCAATAATTTTATTTAGTTAAATTATAAAACTTTCGAGGTAAAAGGTAAAATATTAGGTAAAAATGAAGAAGCAAAATTGAATTTTTAATTTTTATAGGGTAAATTATTTAATAGAGGTTATTCAATTATAATTTTTATTATTTAATCATGAAAAGTTATAAAAAATTATTCAACTATTAGTAGATGTTTTTTTATCACTTAATAATTAAATTTTTTATCACTTGACTAATGTAAAAATAAAAACACTAAAAATCTAATATAATTGAGCGACTAGAAAGTGAAAATTGAATAACTGATAAATCATTTTGTAATTTTTATAATTAGATGATTACAATTGTAGTTTACCCATTTTATAATGGATTAATATGTACTTTTCTCATATTTATCGAAGGGGTCCTAGGCTTTTACCACCCTACTTCGACTCTGGTACAAAATACATGGTTTCTGTTTAGAGATCAAGACTAAATTACTAAAAAAATGCTATTTTTTAAAATTATTGGATTAGGCCATTTTTTGAAAAATCACGGAACTAGGCCAATTTTACAAAAATACTTTTAGTTGGAAACACTTTCTATCACATCAGTACTAAAAGTGGCAGCATCATATTTCATATTGTTTAGAAACAAGTTGTAAATAGATTACGAGTCTATATATACTTATATCTTATATTTCACATCGCTTAAGAAAATAAGAAAAATAAATTTTGGAGTCTATATAAAGACATGTTTCATAAATTTTATTTTCACATCTATAGATGACACCAGAAAATAAAAAAATTGGTATTACTAATTTTAGTGTTAATGTGATAGAAAGTACTTTCAGTTGAAATTATTTTCTTGCAAACCACTAAAATTAACCTAATTATATAAAATTTTTAAAAAATTTAATTTGATAATTTAGAAAAAGACATTTTAGAGATTAAAATATTTTACATTAATTAATTAAGAGAGTAAAAATAATTTCTCATTGATCAAAGAAAAATTTCCCTCGTAAAAAAAAAAAAACTCAAACAAATGTGAATATAAGTAGGTTCCCTACCGAATGCAAGTGGTTTTATGAATGGATTTAGATTTTTTTTAATCATGAATTTGCTTTTTCTAGAATATCGTGAAAATTAAAATGATATAAAGTAAAAACTCAAAACAACCAGTGACCGGAACTCCCAGTCACATACGTCGTGGTTTCTGTTCATAGGCCTCAATTTCTTTCCACTGTTTTAACCGGCTTAGTCCGTTAGATATTTTCTCCTTTTTCAATAAATTATTTTCGTCGTTTAAATATTCAGAAGCACTTATTGGGAAGGAGCCAAAGAGGTCATTGTATAAATAAGCAAAACCCTTTAGGTGCTTTTTCTTCTTTGATAACCTTCGATTTCAAGCTTCGCCGGAGCTTTCAATCGGCGGCAGAAAAGAAAGGATAAACGAGTAATTATTTATATTTTATTTTTTTCACTTTCTTTGAAGTCCGAACCAAAAAGAGATCTGAAGTAAGTTACTTTCTTCATCAAACTAATAATTTCTTGTAAAAAAATGGTGTCATAATTTTTCTTAGGAAGTCAGGAAATTTCACAGTTTTCGAGCTTCGAGATCCGATTTTCATGGTACTAAATGTGGTTTTATAGATCCCATAAGAGGATTTCTTTCTTTATTTGATGAATGGTGTTTTCAATTTCAAGTTACAGTGAGTGATTTCTAAGAATTACTTTTTTTCCCTCTAATTTTTATTTTCATTTTTTTTTTCAGGTTATCAGTGAAGGATAAATTTTACGGTGTGGAGGTTCCAATTTTGCAGAGCAAGCTTTTTTGAATTTGCTTAAGGTTAGAAAGCCATAACTTTAAACCGCCAAAAGCTTTTACAAATGGTAGTGAAAGTTGCGACAACGTCGGCGCGTTTACAATGGTCGAAGCCGAATCTTCCTCAGCCTCCTCCTTCTTCCCAAGCTTTAGCTTCAGCAATCTCTTCATCTTCTCTTCCGCGGCGTTGCCGCAGCGACGGCGCTCTCGTTCTCAAGTCCGTACAAAGACTGAACCGGTCGGCTCTGTTCGGTTCAAGCTCCACCAATATCCAAGGGTCCCGATCCTGTGATTTGCTCAAAACGAGATCCGGAACTTCACGACGAGCTTGCAGCGCAAGCTTAGACGCCTTTTCTGATGAAGAATTTTCAAAGAAAATCCAAGAATTGGCTCTCAGATTCCAGTTATCAGACAATGACGGCACAACCACCAACAGCAAAACTAACGGAGACGATTCCCAACGGGAAACGGAAACGGGAACCGTTTCCGATTTCGAAACTGAATCTTTTGAATTTAGTGAACAGTTATCAACTATAGAACGTAAAGCCAACAGCGTTGATCTTCCGGTTTCGCTGCGAATGATTAAGAGGAAATTACAATGGCAAGAAGGGTTTCGAGAGGCAGGGGAGTCGGCGTATTGTTCGATGAAGAAGGCGTTTTCCTCGATGGTGTTTATAATCCGGGAGCTCCATAGCTATACTCTTCAAATGCGAGAGCTTTTGTTTTATGAAGATTTACAAGGGATTCTCGTTAGAGTTCAAAAGGAGATGCACGCTTCATTCGTTTGGTTGTTCCAACAGGTCTTTTCACACACACCTACTTTGATGGTCTACGTGATGATCCTATTAGCGAATTATTCGGTTCATTCAATGGGAAGCAACACCGCTCTGGCAGCAACCGCCGCTGCGAATCCGACGCCGGGGTCTTATGTTGCTATGGTTGACGTTCAAGATCAGAAGGATTCCAAGTTCGATTCTTCGTCGATAAAGTCATTTTCAGTGTCGTCATCGAGCGGGAAAACCGCTTCCATCGGGGGGAACAACGGCGGCGGTGGAAAAGTCCGGTCTGTAGCCAACGGAGCAGACGGGGACGGTTGGTTTAACAAAGCAGACCAGTTCAGAACCATCTTTCCCGATGGTGCTTCCCAGTTATCATCCCCCGGAACAACAGCAGAAACACAGAGCGAATCAACCAGAGAAGAAGAGCTCACTCTTTGGAACTCAATCGTCGATGAAGCTTCGAAAATGCTCGCTTCATACAGAGACGAAACGCTCGACCATGAAACAATTCAGAGATTCGTTTCGCCGGTGACGGCGAACATCGAACCCGACGGTGATTATGAAGATTATATAAGAACTGAGCTTCTTTATCAAACGGGGTTATCTCAAGACCCCACTAACTCTCTCCTCCTCGCCAATTACGCTCAGTTTCTCTACCTTGTTGCACATGATTATGAGAGGTACAGAATCTTCCCCGTCTTTTCATTCAATTCCATTCAAATTTCCTTTATTTTCAATTAAATCACTACTAATTCAAGATGAAAGTAAACCCGTACTCGATTACTGAGTTGATTAGCTCCAAGTAGGAATTGGAATAATATGTTTTTTTTCTTCGACGTATGAAATCATTTAGGTCAAGTTCTGGTTTTGGCCCTTTATTATGTTAAAATTTAGAATTTAGTTCTTATTTTTAATTTGACATATATTTTAGTATAATGGAAGGACTAGATCTAAAATTTGATCAATAATTTACAATGACCTTTTCAGAAATTATTATGATCCACTGTCGTTTTGCCCGTACCGGGATGGGTCTTTCTTGAATATCTGATAAAAGAGGAATGCGTGGTCGTTGTAGCAGCATCGTAATGATTCCCCATGGCAAAATCGAAAATATCCCAATATGATACCTTTTTTCCGCACGTGATCACTCACGCGCTAATGTGTAGTTGTTAATGAACATTTGACTTTTGACTTGAAAAAGAAAAAAAAAAAGGATTTTTTTTCCCCCAATTAGACGCGTGAGTTAAGTTAAACTTTAAGTTAAACTTTACTACAGCTGTTATGACTAACGATGTTTGGCGTTGAAAAAAAAAAAACAGAGCGGAAGAGTACTTCAAGAAAGCGGTAACAGTGGAGGCGGTAGATGCGGAAGCGTACAGTAAATACGCCAGCTTTTTGTGGAAAGCGAGGAACGATTTGTGGGCAGCTGAGGAAACCTTCTTGGAAGCCATTGAAGCAGATCCGAGCAACTCTTATTACGCCGCGAATTATGCTCATTTTCTATGGAACAGTGGGGGGGAAGATACCTGTTTCCCTCTTGACTCTACTCAAGAAGCTTAAACCAAAAAAAAAAAAAGGAAATAAAAAATATTTTAGAAATATAACCCTGTGGAGTAAATCCTATGGCCACCTTCTCTCTTCTTCATTTGTTTGTTTTTTATTCTACCTTTTCTTCTTCCCGATTTTTGTTTACAAATCAAGGAAAAAAAAATAAAGATAGTCATGAAAATATTTTAAAATGTTTCTTTTCTTAACCTGTTGATATTATAATATCTTAATAACATTTGTATCTTTTCATAATTAAATATAACATTTTATATTTTTTGAATTTATAATTCTTTTCAATATAATATAATTTAAGTATAAATATAAATATATATTCAAGTAATTATAATTAAAACATAAATAAATTAAGAATTGGTATAATTTAAATTAAAATCTTTGCACATGACAATGACACATTTGCCAACTTATAGAATTAAAAGGATAATTTAATCTAATTAATTTAATTCGATGAATTTTATTGACAAAAATATTTTAACTTAATCCAAAGTATCTCAAATGATCCTAACCAAAATATCTCAGTGGTTTTTAAAGAATAAAACTATTTTTATATTTATTTTATAGTACATAAAAAAAATAACGTTTTTGGAGTTTTATGTGTCCTTAAAATATGAAAGTACAAAGAAATAAGTCGTAGTTAATTGTTATAGAAACTAGTGTTATTGTTTTGAATACGCGTAAGCATTAGGTTGGAGGAAGGTGGGGGGCTAATAGAGGTGCATGGAAGTAGGGATTCACGTGAGGAAGAGACATGGAATGGAAGGAAGCTGGCGGCAATGGGATACTTGTTTGCCACTGTGCGGTGCACTCTGCATCGCCACTTCATATCTGCAATTGATGATGGATACTTACCCCTTTGGATGCCCCATTAGTGTTAGTGTGGCACGTTTGAAGTATTTTTCATTTATATATAATTTTAATCTAATATTATTAATAGTAATTTTTATTTTAACCTCACGATTATAGTTGTATTTAAATTTAAATACATTCTATCACTATTTTTAATCTTACTGTTATAATATTTAATCTTATTATTACAATAACTAATTTTACTATCATCATTATTTTTACTGTGAATTTTAATAGACGATATGTTTATTTACGGTTAATGTAAAAATAATTTTGACAGTGAGATTAAATATTATAGCGTGAAACAAAATTAAACTAAACACACCACATTGCACTGCTCATCTAAACCTACATTATTAAAAATAAAGATAAGTGAATTTGCATTTAAACACAGAAAAAAGTAATCCAAATAGAGGTGATTTTAGGGGGTTGGCATGGGCCTCGACCCCCCTAAAATGAAAAATTATCATTTAGGCCCTCTAAATTCTTTTAAAATTTTAAATTAGTAAAGGTAAAATTATACTTTGGTCCCCTAAAATTATAAAGATTTGATCTAATCCTTTAAAATTATAAAGATATAGACTAAAAATTAAAATTTTATTCGCCTTAAAATTTATTCTACCTTCGTCCCTGAATTTAAATAAAGAAAATTAATTTTATTTAAAATCTAAATTAATCTGATGCCAAAGTAACTGGTTTTTTTTTAAAAAAAAATAAAAGTTCACTCTGTTAGGTTCACACCAGACCACATGACCAATTATAATTAGTGTTTCATATTTGGTCAAAATAAAAATAATTTTACTTGTATGTTTCCTCTAATACAAAATATGAAAATGGGAAATCAGAAGGCGATTATGTTTGCACCACATCTTTTCATCTTTGGTGATCATGCTTTTGATGTTTTGGTTATGGAATACAGTGTGTGTCCTAATTAATGGTTTTTGTTTTCGTAGTTGTAGAATAAATTAAAAACCAATTCCTTTAGTCTGATTAGATATCTTTTCCCACCAATGGCTCCCCCGTTGATTACTTTTGATCACACCTCTTTACTATAAATTAAACATAATAGATTTTGGATTTTTACTTTTTTAATTTTTTTACAAGATAATAACATAACAAAATAATCGTATGCAGTAGATTTTAAATTTAAATATTTTAAATTAGGGGTGAACGTTTGATCGAATTGAATAAAAAAAATTCGAGTTAATCGAGTTGACTAATTATATTTTATCATCCAAATTTGATTTGAAATTTTCTCGAATTGAGTCGACTGAGATGGAATTCGAATCGAATCGAATCGAATCGAATCGAATATATTTGTTCGAGTTAAATTTTAAAAAATAATTTTGAGTTTTTGTAACTACTGTCACCCATCGTAATAAAATTTGTCCACCTTAATTAAATTTTTTATTAACTTTCATCACCTCACAATTTATTTATTAATATTTTATATACGGGTTAGCTTCTTTGCTTGCTTAGTTGTTTCAATTATCTTGATTCTTGTCACTATGTATTTTGGAATTAAAATATATATTAAATATAAAAATGTGATTTTTAATAAAAATATTTTAAAGATAAAATGTGAAATTGATACCAATATAAAATTTTAATACTGAATATTTTATAGCATAATTAATAATTTAATTTTAATATAAATATTCAATATGACTAAACAATTCAATAATATAAATAATATAAAATGTGAAATTTAATTTAATAATATAAATAGTAGATATAAATAAAATTATTACTATTTATGTTTAGTGATTTTTGGATAATTTTGATTTTTTATTTGAGAGTAAAGGGTGAGAAGTAAAAGTTTAGGGGGAAAATAAAAAATTTTAGGAAATAAAAGTTTGAGGGAAAGTAAATAGGGGGAGTAAAATTTTGGAAGGAAAATATAAAAAAAAAATTGGGGGTAAAATAAAAAATTTTGAGGGTTTTTGGGAGTAAAATTTTGAGAAAAAGTAAATGGGAGAGTAAAATTTTGGTAGGAAATGAATTTTGGGTAGATTGAAGGGTTGGGATGATAGGAGAATAAAAGTTTTAGGGGGAAAGTGGGAAGGAGTAAAAGTTTTGAAGGAAAAGAAAAAGGGTTTTGGAGTTTGGGGTAAAAATATAAAATATTATATTTTGATATTCGAATTATTCGAATTATTTGAGTTATTCGAATTCGAAAACTCAACTCGATTTGAACTCGAAATTCGAAAAAAAAAATTTCGAGTTGACTCGAATAACTTGAATAATTCGATTCGTTTAACTCGAAATTTGAATTTTTTTGATTTTTTTGAGTCGAATCGAGTTTTGCTCACCCCTATTTTAAATGCAAATAAACTAGCTTTTGAAATTATTTAGTGTATTATCGAGTTTTTATGCTCTATACATCACAAGATATAAAGTCAAGGGTTGACAAATGTTCTATGGAGGTATAGTAAGATATTTAAAAAATAAATATTTAAAAAAAAGATGCATGTCAATTTTTTAAGGTTGCTTGTCAAATAAAAAATCTATACTATCAATATACTAACATAGGAGAAATTATTTTATGGACCCCTCCCACCACATCATCCATGGTCCATTTCAAATTATTTAATGTCATTTCAATAATTTTTTTTATGTTATTGATACATAATTTTGATAATTTTTTTATCTCGAACTCTGAATCCTAAACTTTAAACCTTAAATCTCAAATCCTGAATCCTTTTAGGGTTTAGGGTAAAAAATTAGGGTTGGCTAAAAAAACACCCCCAACATACTAAAAAAAACACCCTAATAAATAACATACATTTACTATAATTAATGTTCTTTTACTTTATTGATTGGTTAATAATTAAAATCTTTCTACTGTAATGATTAAGAATTAATTACCACCTATCCACTTATTTTTTATCTCATTTAATTGTTAAACATATTTTTATTATTGTATTATTATTAAATATTATAAGTTATTATTATTATTATTATTAAAGATATAAGTATTATTATTATTCAACATATTTTTTTATTATAGGATTATTGTTAAACATATATATGAATACATAAATACAAAAATATGAGCAAAATGCTAAAATATAATAAATTAATATTATTCAACAATAATCCTCTATAGTTATAACAGATGTTTTGAGATTACAAGGTTTCAGTTGTCTATAAAATTCTAGACGTGACATATACATGGTTTGCCATCAAGCTGTAAACGGGGCTCTATGACGGATCCAATAAGCCGAAATGGTAGGCATTGGATAATCTCCTTCTAATTGTACCATCACATTATGATTATTAGGGGTGAGCAAAACTCGATTCGATTCGAAAAATTTGAAAAAAAATTCGAATTTCGAATTATTCGAATCGAGTTAATCGAGTTAATCGAATCAACTCGAATTTTGAGTTTCGAATTTCGAGTTCGAGTCGAGTTGAATTTTCAAATTCGAATAATTTGAATAATTCGAATAAACCGAATATAAACTATATTTTTTTATTTTTTTTAAATTTTAGGCTTTTACCCATTTCTCCCCAAGCCCATCAGCACTCAGCCCAAATTTTTTTTTTCTAAATCTTAAGTTCCCAACCTAATTCCTCTTTCTCCCCCAAATTAAACCCCCAAATCAATTTTTTAATTTTTTTTAAATTTTAAGATTTTATTTATTCACTTATTTACCTCAATTTTTTATTGTATGATCATGTTTTAAAAAATTTAAAGAAAATTATTTTTTAAAAAATTACATAAAAATAAACAACACTAAAGTCATTTTTTTAAAATTTAACTCGAACAAATATATTCGATTCGATTCGATTCGAATTTTGTCTCACTCGACTCGATTCGAAAAAATTTCAAATTAAGTTAGGATGATAAAATACGATTCGAAAACTCGATTAACTCGAAATTTTTCGATTCGATTCGATTCGATCGAATGCTCACCCCTAATGATTATCATATACATGTGCAATTGTAATAGCATGATTGTATTGAAAATGTTCCGGACCTCTCCAAAGAGGAAAGAAAGTTATGTCACCTCGCTTGGTTAAATAATTGAGGATCACCCCAAACCTGTTGGCAATCAGGACACCTGTCATAGGCATAACCATCCAGTGTTCTGCTGGTGCAGACGATTGTGAGAAACACAGTGAATTACGTAATTCATTGATTCCATCAGTGAAAACTCAAGCATAGACATCATATGAACTCAATTACTCGTCTAGCAGTTGATGTCGAACATAGAGCCACTGATCTTCGCCATAACCAAGACAAACAGATATTGCTCGGAATTCGCAATTTCCATCACCTCTGACATCTTGTACATGTGTGATGTAAGGGTGGAACATATCTGGAATTTCTTTCATTAGTGGATGAGTGTCACATGATTCAGGCATCTGGTTTAAGTCTATGAAGTCTGAAACTTGCTGTGATGGCTCCTGGTTTAAGTTTGGAATTTCGGTTACGTATGAACTATGTCTTGCAGGTTCTTTGTTCAACTCTACCAGATCCAACCTAACAGATTTTGACGTGGTTGAATGGCTACGTCTTCTGGGAGCTTGAGTTATAGAATTGACTCATTTTTGTTGTTGTTTCTTCAAGGTTGGTCGTCCACGTGTATTTTTTTGAATTGTAGGTTCTTTAATGAGTGTTTTTCTCAGCTGGAATATATCTCTTAACTTTCTTAACAGACTTTTTTTTCCAGCTTTTGACTGCTTAGTGAAGTTTTCTTTGAACATTTCTAACTCACCGTCACAACAAATATCCTCATTTTCCACAAAAAGTTGACAGTGATAAGTCAGGCTTCCTCCAGAATACATCTATTGAATCCAACGGAATACACTCACTTGCATTGAAATGCCATTAGTTTATAAAAATTCAATATATAAATAAAATTTAGAAAATAATTGTTAAATATACCACCTGAATTCAAGTAGACTGATAGCATGCAAGTGCATGGTAACCCACAACTATGATGTAGTTTACAACCACAGTTTGAAGAGTCAAGTTGATGTCTACTCGACCGCTGAAGTTCCCCTTCTAGGATATCTAGAGCTTCAAGTGCCGCAAAACCCCGCAATAATCTGAAACACGGTAAGTTGTGTCTGTGTTTGAGGACAATTCTACTCTTTTCAAAACTTTCATATATCGATGTAAGTTGAGACTTCACAATCTGATTGATACAACCAACAATTTTATCTAGAGAAGAATTTTTTGCACAAAGGTATTTCTTTAGCTTTGCACGCTGGCTCTCAACTCAATTCGTAGTTCGTTCTCCAAAGTTGAGATACCGATCAATCCAGACCGGCACAAACATTTCCTTATATTTGCTTAACCACACTTGATCTAGATATTTTAAAACACCTGAATTTATATAAATGTTAGTTATGTATAAAAAGTCTTCTAAAACTATAAACAATTATTTATAGAATAACGAGGCTTGTACCTGGATATTCGCTCAACATTGATTGGAGTTTTCTGTGGTTTTCGGTGTACAATATCCACGTTGGAGATTCAACGAGTATAGTCTACATAGCACAAAAGGAGTCCCACTTATGTTGCAACTTGATAGACTCCCTACAATGCTTTTTAATATTTTCAGTAATGTGCCATCTGTATAGTAACCGAGTGGCATCGGGGAAACTTGTTGGCATGCATTTATCAGAGCCAACTCTCTGTCCGTCACAATAACACGTGGGTACATGCACTCTTCTAGTGTCAACTTTAGACATGTTAATGCCCAATTATAGTTCTCCTCCTTTTCGTTAATGATAAAGGCAAAAGCTATACTAAATGTCTTGTTGGTTGAAGTCACGCCAACAATTTGAACAAAAGGCAGATCATATTTGTTCGTTTTGTACGTTGCGTCTACAATCAAAACGTGCAAAAATGCACACCATATATCCAATGATTGTGGATGAATGAAGAATAGATTTTCCAATTCATTTGAAATATTATTTACTAAAAACTCAGTAAAAAATTCTTTATCATTTAAAAGCAACATAAGAACCTGTATCGGAGTTTTACCGACATTCTGGGACGAGCGAAGCTTTTGCCATGCATTGTATATGGTTTTTAGTGTAGAAACGTTATTCTCATCTTGCTCCTTTATGTCGATAATATGTCACGTGGTGTAACATTCTTACTCGTCAAATCGACCAACAATTTTTTTTCGTTTTCTTTCAACCGCCTTGTATAAGCACGTCCCTCCATATGTTGTGCAGGTGGATGGTTATGTTGATCACGTATCACCCTCAACGTCCACCCATCATATTGTTTTAAATATGAACCTACCAATCAGAATTTACAGTTGGTCTTTTTTGTGCCAGACTTTTTACTTGATTCTTTAAATTTGTATTCATCGCCACGATCACAAATAAGTGTGACGTAAGACACCACACCATTTTCCTTTGCTTTTGATCTTCTCGTGACGATGATATAACCAAGAGAGAATGTCGTGTTTTGCACCCATTGCATCAGCTCTTCACGAGACTCGAACACCTAAAATTTAAATAATTTTGTTAACATATATTAAATGTTATGAAGATAAAAAATATATTAACATCATGATAAATATTATACCCGATCGGTAAAAAATGGTTATGTCGCCATAGAGATCTCATTGCCTTCATTTAAGTTACTTCCATAAAAATTCAACATCTTTTGTTGAACACTACAAATTATGACAAAAAAATCAGTAGTTATAAAAATTTAAAATAGATTTTAATTTATACAAGAATTAATAAATAAAAAGAAAAAATTAGAAAAACAGATTTTTATAAAAAACAATTTAGAACAAATTTATAAAAATAAAATTACAAATAATAGAGTGTAGTGAGAAGGACTTACTTAATTTTGTTAATAATAATATGAGTTTACGTTAGGGTGTTGTTAATGTTCAACAAAATAAACATATATATATATATATATATATATATATATACTCTTTATTTATTGTATTAATTACAACAAAATTAATTTTTCCGCTTTTTAAGATGTTGACTCTAATTTTTGGACTAAATTGATTACACTAATTAATTTAAGATGTTGAAAATGAAGATATTTGGAAAATGTACTAATTAATTTTTGGACCACATTAATTTAAGATATTGACTCTAATTATTGTATTAATAAAAAGACTCATTGGGAAAAACACTCATCCAATAAAATGAGAAATGCTGTAATCAATTACACGGAAAAGGAGAATTAGGGTTTTTTTTTTTAATATGTTGGGGGTGTTTTTTTAGCGATATCCTAAAAAATTACCAAAATTATATGTTAATGACATGAAAAAATATTATTTAAATAATTGAAAAGAGACCATGGATGATATGATAGAAAGGGTCCATAAAATAATTTCTCCATAGATAGTGTTAAGCATTTTTATGTTCATTTTTTTTTTATCTATGTCAATTCTCCATTTTCTTAACTTTTTTAGGAGAGAAAGAATATTACAGGCCAAGTCAGTGTGGGAGAATGCCTCTTATTTTGACTAAATTTTATTTTAACTTTTCTTCTCCCAGTTAAACTCTATTTTTAGTTCCCACTTAAACTTTGATTAACCTAGAGTTGTTGTAGTCATTTATGCTACGAATTTCAGCCTATAAATAGGCCTTAGTTACTCTAGGTTTTACAAAAAAAAAATAATAATAAATTGAGAGAATTTTGTTCTTTGTTTTGAAGGGTTTTTCTTGTGGGGTTTCGGGTTTTTCTTTTAATTCTCTTCATCTTTTGTATTCTAATTTATTATAGCAAAATCTCCTTTTGTCCGTAGTTTTTTATCCTCTTTTGAGGAGTTCTTTGTTTCAAAGGGGTTTTTTTTTGGGGGGTTTCGAGTTTTTCTTTTAATCCTCTCCATATTTTGTACTCTCGTTTATTATAGTGAAATCTTCTTTTTTCTGTAGTTTTTTATCCTCTCTTGAGGAGTTTTTCCACGCAAAATTTGTATGTTTGATCTTTTCGATTCTTATTTTATTCAATTTGTTCGTTGTTTAATCGAGTTTATCCCCTACAAATTGGTATCAGAGCTAGTTCGGTTTTCACAATAAACATGTTCAGATATGACAACATTAAGGTTTGATATTGAGAAGTTCGACGAAATTGTAAATTTTAGTTTGTGGTAAGTTTGAATGACGGCAATACTGGTTTAGAACGGTTTGAAAAAGGTCTTTACAGGGAAGAAGCCTGCAGATATGAATCAGTCAGAATGAGAAGAGCTCGATGAGAATGTTTTATTTTCTATTCAATTATGCCTCACGAGTAATGTGTTAGAGGAGTTTCTGATGGAGAAAACAACATCCGCGTTATGGAAGAAACTAGAAGCCTTATATATGATGAAATCTTTAGCCAACAAGTTAGTATTAAAACAACGTCTCTACACGTCCAGAATGACCAAAGGTGAGTCCATTAGAACTCATATTAGCAAGTTCGTTGTAACATCCTAAATTTTTGGGCCTATGCATTTAATGGGTGAATATGTGGAATGAGTTAATTTAAGTGTTAGGGGCCCAAATTTTAAGTTTTAAGGAGCCCAAATCTTCTAATTTAAGTTAGTTAAATTTGGCATTAGGGATTAGGGAAGTGGACGGCACAAGGCTATTTATTTGGGAATTTTATTATATTTATTCTTTGTGGATAATAAGCAGATAAAGGCTATTATTTAGGGATTTAGTCTTTAAGGATAATAAGCAGATAAAGACTATTTTTGAGGAGATAATAGATTAAGATAAGGGAAAAGGGATAGGAGCTATCATGTGTAGCAGTGTTGGCTGAAAATCAATCTCTGCTAAAGGGAGGAATCGGTTTTCTATATAAAGAGGGGGTGTGCCGAAATTTTGGAAGCCTTTCTTTTATTTTCTTTTCTCATCTTCTTCCTCTCAAAAGTGAAACCACCATTTTCTTCACCCTTTCTTCCTCTCTAAAATTTCTGGTTGGTAGAATCTTTTAACCTCTATTGTTATTTTCTTCTAATCCCTAAAAGCCAAAATCACATCTCTATTATTCTATTCTTCTCCTTAATATTCATTGGCCAAATCTCTCTTGGCCATCTCTTCAATTCTTAAATCTTCTAAAAACTGAAATTCTTAGATCTCACCTCCTGAAGTTGCCAAATTTTTTCCAGTAAAGTCTGCTTGTGCCGAATCTGAAGAAAACAATAGAGGAGTCCAACGCTTAGATCTCTAAGTCAAAGATCAGTAACACTCAAATCGTGTTATTTTCGGGATTTCAAGGAGAGGCCCTATTTTCACATCCTTCCGGCTTTTTGAGCAAAATTGTAGATCGGGATAATAAGGATATCGACTAAGAATATTGGATTTCGCGATATCAGGTGTGTAACTTTCCACACCATCTAGATCTGTTTGCTAAATACATGTTTATAAGTCTTATATGTTCTAAAAAATGCCAAAATACCGGCATAATGATTTAAACCCAAAGAGGGTAAAGAAAATCACCAGGTTAGTGATCTCTGTCATTCTAAGTGAATATTCTGATTAAATGATATGAGTATGCCGATTTTCTATGATTGCATGGGGTTGGGTTTGATGAAAGAGGAAGTGCTCTGTTGTAGCGACTGTTGCCGTGACCTATTGTAGCGGCTTTTGCCGTGATCTGTTGTAGCGGATTTTACCGTGATCTATTGTAGCGGTTTTTATCGTGATCTGTTGTAGCAGTTTTTACCGTGATCTGTTGTAGCAGTTTTTACCGTGATCTGTTGTAGTGGCTACGGCCATGATCTGATGATGAGCAGCACGACTGCCATCAAGGCGTGTAGCGGTGTGGGTTGATGGTAGAAATCCCCAATGGTGTAAATGGCTGTACGGGGGGGTGTAGCGAATGGAAACCTAGGATTTAGGTTGGGCTTGCATATTATTTTTATTATGTATATTAATTCTGATTATTTTAGTTTTATGGGGCTAAGGCCCAAATCTAATCGTGCATGAGGGTTGCACACTGAGTCTCGCGACTCAACCAATTAATTAGTGCATGGGGTTGGGTTTGATGAAAGGGGAAGTGCTCTGTTGTAGCGGCTATTGTCGTAACCTGTTGTAGCGGCTTTTACCGTGATCTGTTGTAGCGGCTTTTACCGTGATCTATTGTAGCGATTTTTACCGTGATCTGTTGTAGTGGCTACGGCCATGATCTGATGATAAGCAGCACGACTGCCATCAAGGCGTGTAGCGGTGTGGGTTGGTTGTAGAAATCCCCAATGGTGTGAATGACTGGTACGGGGGCGTGTAGCGGATGGAAACCTAGGATTTGGGTTGGGCTTGCATATTATTTTTATTATGTATATTAATTCTGATAATTTTAGTTTTATGGGGCTAAGGCCCAAATCTAATGGTGCATGAGGGTTGCATACTAAGTCTCGCGACTCAACCAATTAGTTAACATTTCAGGTAGCATTTAGTGCATCTGACCGAGCTGGAGAGGAGCGCAAGGTGGCCATGCAAAAGAACATTTGGATCCAGCAAAAGACTCTAGTTATTATTTTATATTCTTATTTAATGGATTTTAAATCTGTTGTAATAAGGCCATGGGCCACCGTTTATTTTTGTTTTATTACGGGCTTTTATTACTTTTAGTTATTTAATTTTTTATTTTTAATTGAACTAAGTCATGTATTTAAATTTGAGTTTTAATTCATAAAGGCATATTTTATTTAAAACTATAAATTATAAATTTTTCCCGAATAAAAGGTTAAACTTTACCAAAATATTTTTCTGAAAATGTGACATGCTTTACAAAATTTCCTTAGTGACATACCAGATCCGGTTGTAGTGTTTGGGCCGGGTTTGGAGTGTTACATTCGTTACCCTTCTTAGTGACTTAAAGAATCTCAAAACAGAGATTAGTGATGAGTATCAAACTATGTTGTTGTAATTTTTTTTCCATCTTATTAAACTTTCAGGGAAACTCTGATGTAAGGGAGACATCATCTCTCGTTCGAGGATGTGAAGGGGAATCCTTTGAGCAAGGATAAACTCGACAATAAATTAGGCCCAAATAAAAAATCAAATGGGCAAGCCTCAGTTCTAGTTACAAGAGGCATACAATAAACCAAAAAGACAGATCGAAACAGATATAAAGCAATATCCAAATCCAAAAATCGTGACAAATATTGTAGCTATTGTAAAAAGGTAGGTCACGTTAATGTTGAATGTTGGAAACTTCAAAATGAAATCAAAAGGGATGCCGAAAATGACAAGAAATATAAACAGAAAGTCAAAATTGTTGATGCTAGTGTACCCGATGACAGAGGTGATGATTTCTTGTTAATGTCAATCAGCGAAAGCTCTCATCTTATTTCGAAATGGATCTTAGATTCAAGGTGCTCCTATTACATTGTCCCAACAAGGACTGGTTCTCCATGTACAATTCAATTGAAGGTAGAGTTGTATTGATGGGGAATAACTCTCCATGTAAAATATTCAAAATCAGAACAGTACAAATTAGGATGCACGATGAAATTATTCGAACATTGTCAGATGTTAGGTATGTTCTTGATTTAAAGAAAAGTATTCTCTTATTGATAATTTTGGATTCTAACAGTTGTAGGATAGTCATTGAGTCAAATGGTTTAAAAGTTTCTTATGAGGCTCTTGTTGTGATGAGATGATAGAAAAAGGGCAGTCTATACATTCTGCAAGGGTTAACGGTTATTGGTGCGGCTGCGATTACCGAAGAAAAGCCAAAATCGCCACCACGTCGCGATGAGAATCAACTTGATGTCGCGACAACATGACATGACTCTTTCTCCATTGATTCCAATTCAACCAAACTTCGGCACATGGGACTGGGTTATATGAGTGAGAAAGGTATAACAGTCTTGTGCAATAGAGGTCTTTTCAAAGAGATTGGAGTTGGTAAGTTAGGTTTCTACGAGCATTGCATTCATCAATGCATAAAACAAAAAGGGATTTTAGATTCTATTAATTCCAATTTATGGTGTCTATTTTCTGACATCTCAAAAGAAGTTAATAAATATTTTCCAACTTTTATTGATAATTAGTTTATTTCTTAAAACAGAAAAGTGAAGTCTTCAAAATCTTCAAATCGTAGAAAACACTGTTAGAAAAATAAACCAAAAAATCTATGATGCGATTGAGAATTGATAATCGTCTTGAGTTCTGATCTTCAGAATTTAATGATTTTTACAAATAGGAAGGAATTGAAAGACATTGAACCATTTTTGAAACTCTACAGTAGAATGGAGTTGTAGAAAGAACGAACAGAACCTTGCTGGAAAAGGCTCGATGCATGCTTTCTAATGCAGGCTTAAGAAAGGAATTTTGGGCTGAAGCCGTAGACCTGGCAAGTTATTTGTTAAATCGTTCTCCTCGTCAAACATTGAATGGTAAAGTTCTAGAAGAGATATGGTTAGGTAATCCTCCTAATTATTCTAATTTTAGAATTTTCAATTGTCTTGTTTATACTAAGTTAGCCAAGAAAAACTCAAACCAAGGGTTGTTAAATGCATCTTTCTAGGATACTTTGTCGGTAAAAAAGTTTTTAAGTTGTAGTGTTCAGAATCTGAAAAAAGAATTGCTAACAAAGATGTTATGTTTGATGAATCTGCCATGTTTCAATCAGAAAGTGAGACTTCTACTTTCAAAGACACAACAAATCAGAGTGTTTCGAGTAAGGTAGAGGCAAAAGCTGAAATAAGAGGCGACGTCTTGACGAGCAAATGCCCAACGTCGTAATGACATGATGAAAAGAGGTCTCGTCCCGATAAAAATTCACACGACTTCATCGCAACATGACAAAATTTTGATTCATGTAAGATTGAAGCTATTTCGGATCTGTTTAGGGTTCCATCCAACCCTTAGGTACCTTTATCATCTCAGTTAACTAATTATAAGTTGGCTCATGATAGGAAAAGGAAAGAAATCCAACTACCACAGAAATATTATAAAGGAAACCTCGTGGCTTATGCTCTAAGTATTGTCGAGAGCATTGATTTAATCGATCATTCATGTTATTATGATGTAATTCAAGCCTCCGATTCTAGAAAATGGCTCGTTGTAATCGAAAAAGAGATGAAATTGCTTCTAAATAACGAGACTTGGAGACTAGTTAAACCACCCATCGGTAAAAGAATCATTGGTTGCAAATGGATGTTTAAAAAGAAGGAAGGTTTGGGGCTTAACGACATTGGGTACAAGGCAAGATTGTTTGCAAAGGGCTACAGTCAAGTGGAGGGAGTTGATTTTTATGATGTTTTCTGTCCCGTTGTGAAACATACGTCCATTTGGGTGCTTTTGGCCCTTATTGCATCAAATAATCTTGAGTTAAAGTAGTTAGATGTACAGACTTTTTTCCTTCACGGTGACCTTAAAGAGGACATCTACACGTAACAACCAGAATACTTCAAAGTTGAAGGCTAAGAAGATCATGTTTGTCCCTTACAAAAGTCTTTGTACAGTTTGAAGCAGTCTCCTCGGCAGTGGTATAAAAACTTTGACTCTTTCATTGTAACAGCCCGATTTAGGGCCTAATAGGAATAGTGGTTGCGAGACCACAAATTCGAAGTAGAAATATTTGTTTTATGATTTCTATGATGCTTATTATGAGTTTTCATGAGTGTGTGAAAATTTTATAAGGAAATTTTATTAATTAGTGATCAATTTGTCCATTAGGACTAAATTGCAAAAAGTGGAAAATATGAGATTCTAGAAGATTTAAGTATGAAATAGCATTAGAAAAATTACTAGAGGTCCTTATTTAGCAATTAGACCATTATATGTTGATATGGACAAAAATTTCCTCATAAAATTTTTACACACTCATGCAAACACATAATAAGCCTCATAGAAATCATAAAACACATATTTCTACTTCGGATTTGTGGTCTTGCAACCACTATTCCGACTAGGTCCTAAATTAGGCTGTTACATTCATTTTGAGTATTGGTTTTTCTCGAAGTAAGTATAATAGTTGTTTTTATCTACAATGTCTCGATGATGGTTATTTTATATATTTGCTGCTTTATATTGATGATATGTTAATTGCGACTAACAGTTCATCTGAAATTGATCATCTTAAAACCATGTTTAACTCTAAATTCGAGATGAATGATTTAGGTGCAGCAAAAAAAATTTTGGGGATGGAAATTTTGAGAGATTGCATTCTGGGAAATTATTTTTATCGTAACAAAAGTATATCAAGAAGATCCTTGAGCGATTTGAGATGTAAGATGCAAAATCGATAAGTAATCATTTAGCTGCACACTTTAAACTCTCAATTTCAGATTCCCTATAGAATGAAGGAGATAAAAGGTACATGTTAAAAGTACCTTACTTAAGTGCAGTTGGAAGTTTGATGTATGCAATGGTATGCACTCGTCCCGATATTTCACATATTGTTAGTGTTGTTAGCCGATACATGGACAATCCTGGTAAGTTACATTGGCATGTAGTTAAGTGTATTTTTAGATATTTACAAGGTACTTCTAACATATGATTAGAGTTTGGAAGAACTCAAAAGGGTTTAGTCGAATATGTTGATTCTAATTATGCAGGAGATTTAGATCGAAGAAGGTCTCTCACAGGTTACCTATTTACTTTTGGGAATTGTGTCATTAGTTGGAAAGCAACACTTCAAGATACAGTGGCTTTGTCGACTACTGAAGCATAATACATGGCAATTACAAAAGCAGTAAAAGAAGTAATTTGGTTAAAGGGCCTGTTCAGTGAACTTGTAAGTGAAAAAGGGGTAACTACCGTATATTATGATAGTTAAATTGCAATACATCTCACCAAAGATCAAATGCATCACAAGAGAAAGAAGCACATAAACATTCGTTATCATTTTGTTTGAGAGGTGATCATTCAAGGGGATGTTCTGATTCTTAAAATTGGCACAAAACACAATCTAACCGACATGCTTACAAAGATCTTTCCAGTTTCAAAGTTCGAGCATTGCTTGGATTTGGTAAGTATCCGACGAAGAATTAGTTGAGCTCATAATAGGGCTTGGCAAGGGAGTTGGTCCAAATACGAGTCAATGTAGAGATATGTAGGAAAATGCCTCTTATTTTGACGAAAGTTTATTTTGACTTTTTTTCTCCCAATTAAACTCTATTTTTAGTTTCCTACTTAAACTCTGATTAGCCTAGAGTTGTTGTAGTCATTTATGCTACGAATTTCAGCCTTTAAATAGGCCTTAGTTACTCTAGGTTTTACACAATACAAAAAATATTTAGATTGAGAGAATTTTGTTTTTTGTTTCAAATGGTTTTTCTTGTGGGGCTTTGAGTTTTTCTTTTAATTCTCTCCATTTTTTGTACTCTCATTTATTATAGTGAAATCTCCCTTTCGCTGTAGTTTTTTATCCTCTCTTGAGGAATTTTTTCACGTAAAATTTACGTATTCGATCTTTTTTATTTTTATTTTTATTCACTTTGTTCGTTGTTTAATCGAATTTATTTCCTACAGTCAAAAATTCAATTTTATGGATTAAAATAAAAAATTTAAAGTATAAGGGTTGAAAGTAAAAAATATTTAAATAGGAGTTAAATTGAATATTTAAATAATTGGGAGGAATTACAATCATTATCAATCTATTTAACCAAGGGTCTAAATCCTTGTCTACTCTCTTTAGCTACGTTTCCAAAGAGAAAGTGTGGTTGGAAATTCAGAAGTAGTCATTGGCTTTAATGATTCCAACACTTTAAATTTTAGTTAAAAGGTTTGCTTTCAAACTAAACAATTGGGTAACCTTTCTTTTTCAAAAGATGGCACTTAAGCACTAACTGGTGCTTTTATATAAGTCCTCAATTAATTCATTTCAACAATTTTTTTATTTTACTTTGGTTTCTCCATTTCATAATGAAGGTAACATAGCATTATATTTGGGGAATAAAATTTATTGAGCACTTTGAATAGAATAAATATAACTTTTCTAAACATTGTTTTTTGAAACTCCTTTGAAAATTTTACTGTTAAAGTTGAAAATGTGTTTTCAAAATGTTTTATTTCATATATGAATGTTTATTGTTGTCAAATTTTAACTTTTAAAAAGATAAAATGTATATTTTTATATGATGTTATAATGTAGGAAACATATATTTGAATTATATTCAAATTCGTTAAGATTATAATAAATAAAATATATAAACTTAAATTATAATAAAAATACTACAAAGAAAATTTCCTTCATAATACTGCTACCACCATAATTTTTAAGTCTTAGGTGCCTAAATTATACTTGTTATACTCCCATCTTGACTTGGGCAAGTGAAAATTTGGGAACCAACTAAAGAGACAAGTACAAATGGCCCTCCGCCTTATACTGTCCAAATGGTTACTCAATGACCAGCCACTCGTATGTCCCTTACCACTCGTGGGGAGATCATCTATCCTTAGCAACCTAGTTGAGCCCTATATGGAACAATTGAGGTCTAACAACCTCGTACTATCTCATTAAATGGAATGTCAGAGCCGTACAGTGGCGGAGCTAGGGGGCTGGCAGGGGCCTCAACCCCCCTAAAATGAAAATTTACATATAGGCCCTTTATAATTTATAAAATTTTAAATTAATAATAGTAAAATTGCACTTTGACCCCTTAAAATGATAAAAAATTGATTTAATCCTTTAAAAATTATAAAGATAGAGATTATTAAAATAGTGAAATTGTATTTTTACTATCGTAAAAATATACAATTTAATTTCGAGCCACAAAAAAATTTTCTGACTCCGCCACTGGAGCCGTACACGATGAGGAACCTTATCCTGGAATTTTTGGTGACATGATGTAGCTAGGAAGGAGACGCCTCACATATAAATATCCTAGGGCACGACATAGAGAGGTGTCCTTCCTCTTTCTCAATAACCCTAGATTACAACAACACATGTCCTCCTACTCATTCTCCTCAACTCCTGTTTCTAGTTTTCCTCAAGAATTTTGGCTCTTTGTCTATCACAGATAAACTAACTTCCTTGTCACCACCACCGTCTCCTTGTATGTTACCCTTGCTGATATCCAGTATCAACAATACTTCAAATATATAAATTATATTCTAGATAATAAAATCACGTACAAATTGAAGTATATAATGCTATGCATTCTAACGGGGGTTATGGAATATTAGGAGCCAACATTACATTTGCAAAATCTAAAAGCTATAAAATTTGGCATTTTAGCTTGGATTAAAATTCTAATTTAATAAGATAATTTAGTTTGAAAATTTTCTTATTTATTATTGTTATTTACTTGAAATTATGGTAACATAGCTTAAAATAGTTATATAAATGCTGATTGATGTTAACCCAAACACTGGTACCATTAAAGTAGTCAAGTAGACAAAAACAAATAGAACCTCCACAAAACAATGACAACCCTTTTAGTGTTGATTTTGATTTGAAGTAAAAAAGGTGACAAATTGAGATTAAGGGCAGGCATATGCACATGCACATGCACATGCACCCGTAGGAGGAGGGTGAGGCTGTAACGTTGTTATTGTCGTTTCTTTGTTATTCTCTGCTCAAAAACATCATCTACCCAACACCTACCAAATCAATTAATATTGGAAGGAAACTCTTTCCTTTTGTTTTTCCTCTATTCTCCCTTCTGCCAAACACAATCTGACAATTTGCAGTGATGGTGATACTTAGCTTCTCTTCTCCTACTTAGTAAATTAATATAATCTAAACAAGTAAATTCTTCTTCGGCTTGTCAGTTTGATTTTGTATCGATTTATTCAATTCAAATTTAAGTTGTTTTGAGTTTAAAAGCCAAATTTTTCTTCAAGTCTGGGTCATTACATATTTGAATTGATAATTTAAATTTTTAAGTAGTCTTGAGCTCAAATCATTTTGAATTTAAATCAGATTTAAGTTAAGAGTCAATTCATGTTCGAGTTTGTATAATTAAATCCAACTAGATCAGGTTTTTTTTTAGTTCAAATTGATCGATATAGGTTTTCGAGTTTTAGTCCAAACTTACAGGTGTAAAACTCTTTCATTCCTCTTAGGACTGCCCCACGCCCTTCTCTCTTTCATTCCCTTCAAAAGTACCAAAGAGGGGGAAAAAGTAATCCAGCCATCTGTATACACGTATGTACAAATGCAAAATGGAACTAAAAGCTTTAAAATTAAACAATTTTTTTACAAACATAGAGAATCAGGTTAACAACTTGACAGCTTTTCTCTTTTGCTTGCGTTTGTATGTCTACCAATACCCAAAACAAGGGAAAGAAGTTTTATGAGAAAAATAATAAAGTTACAGCTACATATCAAGGGAATTACATACAATCCCTTTCGCTAGGTTGTTTCCTCAAAAAGAAAGGAAAAAAATGCAAAACATGCAATTATTCTGTTGACTAATGACCTTTCCGAGTTGTGTATAGGAAGTTGTATTTTTAAGGCAGTGGTATTATGTATGCTTAATCCTTTGATATTGCAATCAAATTTTGTTTCCTAGAACTTTGAAAAGTTTTATGTAATCTTCTGTGTTTCTTTTCCCCAGACATTGATGATCCTTACATAAGGAGAAGCTATGTTTACTATATCTTGTCTGCGCTTGTCCTGTTCTTGGATCATGACATTTTGGCTCTGGCAAAGAATATTCCAGCAAATAAACCTGGAAGAAGCATGCATTGATTGAACATAAGATGAAAATTTGAGTGTAGGCATTTTGTTCATAGTAAACGCGGGGTCAAGTCATTTCATTACCAAAAAGTATGCTGAACATGTTTGGTACACTGAGTGGAACTTTGAACAGCATGAGTCCGGCTATAGAGATAGGAACCTTGTTCAAGGAACCTACAAGACTGTGAAACAAGGATATGATGTCAGTGTTATTGTCATGTAGTCATCACATTCAGGCACGAACAAAGGATATACTGCACAATACATGATTAAAAAGATTAGAGCAGCATGCAAATGGAGGGAATTGGAGACTAATATACTATGACATCTATAAACAAAAGTAATATGAAAACTATAATGTACTCCAAATCAAGCATTACTCGAAAAGAAATCTCTGCTAGAAGAATGGATTAACACAGATAGCACTTATTTGCTTTGTTAACAAAGTACACAAATGTTCCCTGAAAGTAGATTGATATCTAATTTTATATACGAGCATAAAGATTATCAGTGGTTCATAAATTTCCAAGAGCCACTCTTTCTAACAATACGTCAGGCATAGGCCTTTCTAGGAGTAGCTGTGTAAACTATCGAGTTTAATCATACACAAAACTAAATACCTGTAAGTGGTTGGTCCTGTTTGATGCAAAAACCACATGGATGTGAAGCTAATGGCAAGTCCAAGCAACCCACTAGCTGTTGCAACAACCCAAAACACTGGCAATTTAATCACATCGCTGGAAAATCAAAATGGCAATTGTCAGAATGCGAAAGATGATATTTCCATGATGGAGAACTTATATAACTGTGACAAACTGTAATTTAAGGTGTTTACGCACGCATTTATTACATATTCCCATTCGTTCAAAACGAAAATCAAGAAGATTGCGAAGGGCAGAGACAACAAATTATTCAGTAAAACCATGGACACGTTATTAAGTGTTCCTGATTTGGTTGCCTGCTTAGCTTTATCCATGACAAGCCGCAAAGTAAGCTGTCACAAATTGCAAATGTAGCTCATTAGGTAATCATAAAAGTACAAATAGATCTGCACAAAAACCATACTTCCCATAGTCTAAGCTAGAGATGACAGATCTCAAAATCATAAGTTGACTAAATAAAGAAAATATTCAAGGCATACCGAATAGGCAGCTGTTAAGATGCAATTCAAAACCTGCCATGTATACCCTTTGGCATCAAATGAGAGATCTGTAATACCACCACTGACAGCAGAGATAATCTGCAGCAAAATGACAATCTTTACAATCAATTTTAAAAGTTTTGAAGAAAGGAAAATTTGCATTCATCACTGTGAGAGAGTGGCATTTTTCAGGGGGAGTTCATATTTGTTGAAAAGTTTTGACTTTGATTTGTGTTCCCCAAATAAAATCAACAGTAAGAACTGCTGAAAAAGAAAAATTTTTTAACTTCTAATCGGATATTTTCCCATTATTAACTTTTAAGATTCTGAGAACAAATCAGTACTCAAGGTGGTTCCTGCTCCATGAACAAGAGAAGCAAACAATTTCAGGCGACAGTAGCATACAGTTCACAGAAGTAGAGAATTAGTTTTCCTGAATCAGATAACCACAAGTAGTAAATTTACCATCATAAACATTGCTGTCCACACTTTCTGATTTTGATGCTTTCGGAAAACATAATATTCTCCAATTGCTGTTAAAATATTCGTCATGTTCTTTAGGATGGTCACCATTGCTATATTTATGTATTTCAAACTGAAATGAAAAACACAGAAAATTGAGAGTTGGAGTCCACTTAGCTTCACTTTTTGAGTAAATAATATACGAGGAATACGCTGGAGGTGCAGTCTGTAACATACCTATACATTCCCGACACAAGCATGCCAACAAAAATTATATTTACAGGGAGCCAAACCCTGATCAGCTTCCAATTCAGCTTTTCGACTGAAACTGCTCTACACAGACCCAATATGGCAACAACTACACAACTTATCAGATTCTGCAGTGCAATACAGGAAAAAGAATGAACTTCCACCCTCACAAATTTTTAACAGTTCGCATAAAATGAGGCATTGATAGGTGATCACAGATAGGACTAATGTTCAAAGATGCTAAGAATTCTGCATGCTTTTCAGTTTCATCTTAAAGACATAATACAGCTGAGAGAAACTCGCTTATGATACTCATGACAAGACATTTTGCTTACTTCAAATGCTATAAAGCTATTGAGGTGTAGTGACATACCTGATACAACATCAATGATATTCCTGCATTAAAATTATAACTTGAGAGAACAACTTTATTCAGTAATATCATGCTGCACGAAGAAATGCAGTAGGCTGTTCCGGATATAAGAGGTCCAGATCTTCTTCCAAATACATGTGCATGTTTTTCATTCCGATCAAATGGAAGATTGAAACTGTCACCAATTGCTACTTTATTCCCTTTAAATAACCTGATGAAAGAGTGATATATACATCAAATTGACCCAACAAAACTCACTTTTAAAGTGGAAAATTTGATTATATAGTTCATATAGTTCTGTATGATCATATTACTTTATACAACATGCATGCAAACAAATTAGTTAGTAGTTTAGTACTGTATATACATTAGGAGAAATCCAGAAACTCAAACTTTTAAATATGGAAAAAGCAACAACTTGATCTCCGATCAAAATTCTTAGTCAAGCAGAGCTAATCGAAGTTTAAAATATTCAAAGACAATAGGACAAGGAGTATATCAACTGTGATCATTGGCTCATCTCATTGTTGTGCCATTCATAACCAGCCAATTTCTTGTCTTTCAAGCTTGGACATGTAGTGTATATAAATTAGATTCGTATTGAAATCAAATTAATAAAACAAACATACATTACAACGAAGCACACATAAAAAGATAGAACTCATAGAGATGAATGAAAAATAAACCGTTAGAAGTTGAAACTTGTTGGTAAATCTACCTATCAGTCAGTGTTCCATTCTCAACATTTGGGGTGATACTGCCAATTGACTTCTGCCCTTGCTTATGGATGTCATTTAGGATCTCATATACTCTATTAACCTTTTCATCTGAAGTCACTTTCTCATTCCAAGAGCTTAATTCTGATTCCTCAGAATCACGGCAAACAACCTCATCTAACTTGAAATTCGACATGTCACTGACCTGCATATGAGAAAAAAGAAACATGAGATTTGGAACTATCAGCTCCAAATTGCCATTGCCAAAACTTCAAATGAGAACTTGCCAAGGAAGTGAAAGAATTCTAATTTCTAAAGCATGAAAACAAGCTAGTAGACAACTTCAATGAAGCAATAATGCCACAAGTAGAAGCTTTCGAAGCAAATTATATAGTTATCTCTATCCATATTCAGATTCATAAGTTGTGAATTTGAGAAACAAGAAGTTGCCCTGCTTTTGTCACTCTAATTTTGACAATCCCAAAAAAAGAAAAAAAAATTGTCACTAAGGGAAATTTAAAGCAATATAGTCAATTCAATTGAAAACCCTTGTCAACAATGCCAAGATTTTATCAAACATTTGGCAAACATAAAAACAAGATTCAAAAAATTTAAACATGACCCAAGAATTTGAAGAAGTTACCAATTTGATTGGTTCCCTTCAAGCTTCAAATTCAGTAACCTCCCACCCTGAAAGGTTATAGAGGGGGAAAAATGAAAGGATGAGAGTCCAATCAAAGGGGTTGGAAATAAAAGAGGAAACTGAACTGACAGAGGCAAAGGAACATGCAAAAGACGTGAAAACTGAATGTGAAAAACTCTTTTGAAATGGCACGCAAAGGGGAAGAAAAATGAGAGATCCAAAAGTATGGAGAAAGACAAGTTTGAAGTATAAAACTTTAAATGCGTAGTGGAATGAGCGTGAAAAAAGCGAAATGGAGAGCGAGATTCCAGGCAAGTAAGGGAATTTGAATAATGGATCTTGGAGCAACTCCCAAGGTTGCCACAAAGTCAAATGTTGTCTCAATTTCGCCATTGTAAACTGAACAAGCAACTCAGTCCCCTTTTTCCGATTATGGATTTATTTGTATTTTAATTCAAGGGTTGAAGGTGTTGGGTGACAGACACATGGATTCCCCTCTTTTGATGAGTTTCCAGCGGAATATATGCCTTTCTTTTTGGTACGAAAATGGAGGAATTTAAAGCCCATCAACAAACTAATTTGAGCTTTAATGCTTCATATTTTTGCCCCGAAGAAAAAAAGCCCTAAACTTGGAGTAGCGATGTCATAGCATTGGACGCCCAAAGTGATGAGATTCATTCATAAAAAAACAAGTTACCAAGCAATACAAAGCCCATGAGTTGAGCCCAACTAAACAAATAGGTTCTCAAAGAACCTTCGTAGAATGCTTCCGTCATGCAGAGGGAAGATAGGGAAAATGCTTAGAGAAACAAACAAAGGTTACTGTAATTGGGCATGCCTCTAATGGAGGCAATGCCACTGTGAAACCCCAAAAAAGACGTTGACAACCACCACAGGATCGACAAGGACACCAAATGGAGGAGGAGCCAAAGCCAAGCACTGGCAACACAACCACCACAAGCAGATCTTGTGCAATGGCATCGTGACAGCTGAGGGTCATAATCGGTGAGACTTTAAAAAAGTGCCAACAAAAAATGGCTTCATTGCATTAAAGGAAAAAAAAAAGCAAAGTCTGTGTTATAGTATAAGTCACATGTGTTAATATTCTGTTAGCATTCTGTTATCAGCTAACAAATTGTTGTTAGGCATGTTTTCTATATAGTCTTTGTATCAAGGCATGATTAAGGATGGATTCAGTTGTTAATAATATTCATTCTAAATTCAAGAAATATAGAATAGCTCGTTTCTCCTTGACCGATTCTCTCTTCTAGCATGGTATCGATCGCTTCGGTGACTAGTCCCGGTGTGCACGTCATGTCAACGCATATCGTTGATCCTACTCCGCGTTCTGCGATCCCGCTCTTGTTGATTCATCGATTCCTCCTTTTCGGGTGATCGATTAGTAAGCTCGTTCCTCGCCATGAGATCGTCAAACCGGATGGCGAAGACGTTTCTTCAATGGCAAAAGCGAGTTCGTCGATTCTCACCGGTTATGGTTTGAAGGTTTTCTTGATGGATCGGTGGCGGCTCTCGCCAAATATGTTCACGCAACTGATGGCTCTCGACTAATCAATCCAGCAGTTATAGCTTTCAATCAGCAAAACAGTTTGCTTACCTCGTGGTTGCTGTAACACCCTTTTACCCGAGACCGTTGCCGGAGTCGAGCTTGAGGCATTACTAAACTTACCTACTAATTCCATTTCTCCTATATTTATTATTATTATTTTTTTCAAAATAACGTCACTACTGCTAACCAAAAATTTTTTCATTTGTAAAATCAAATAATCGCATTACAAACATATTTACCATAAAACATACTTCCAAATTTAACATAACAAAATCGAATACGCAACCATTAACATCATAATCAAGCCATTTTCGCATGGCTATATATATAATTTCAAAACCAACCATATCATAACTAGTCTATACATGCCACATAGCCAAATCTTCAAGCATTTATTTACCGAAGCAAAAACTAGATAGTGTGATGAGATCTCCTTCGACTTCCAACCCGAGCAAGTCTCTGAAACTCTATAATCATAAGAAAAATACACAAAGTAAGCTTCGAAAGCTTAGTAAGTTATAAGCAAACTTCACAACAATAATGCACTATAACACTCCACTAGCAAAGTCAGAATAATATACTCACAACCAAGGTTTATAACCATGACTTTAGTTCATATCACCTTTCGAAATCTTTCTCGTCTCATATCCCAAAGGCCGAACTTCCAAACCGTCGATAATAGGTTTCATATACATATATATATTTTACTTACCAAACTTATACTTGCACTTCAAACCCATATAAATCACATATTGAATTTCCACACAAAATAACTTACCCGATTTACATTGAAAGTGAACTATCATATAACATAAATACCTGACACTTCCGTTTACCTCCACTAATTGTTTCCGTCTTTAGGAAAATCTGAAAACCCGTATACGTAGTACAAACACGTAACGTTTCGCTCACATAGAGTCATTACTTAACATGCCCGCACACACAAGTTACTTCAGAACGTATCGCTCACATAGAGCCGTTACTTAGCATTTTCCGCACACATTGCCACTTCCCGTAACGTATCGCTCACATAGAGCCATTACTTAGCATTTTCCGCACACAAGGCCATTTCTCGTAACGTGTCGCTCACTTAGAGCCGTTATTTAACATGTCCGCACACACAGTGCCACTTCCCATAACGTATCGCTCACATAGAGCCGTTTTAGCATTTTCCGTACACACGTGCCATTTCCGTAACATATCGCTCACTTAGAGCCAGTTACTTAACATGTCCGCACACACACGATTGCCATTTCATAACGTATTGCTCACATAGAGCAGTTACTTAGCATTTTCGCACACACGATTGCCATTTTCCGTAACGTATCGCTCACTTAGAGCCGTTACTTAGCTAAACGTGTAGTTGTTTATTCAATCACTATCATTGCTCACTTCATATTCCACAATTAATTACTAATCAACCCATAATTATTTTTCCAATCCAAACATATCGTAATTTCATACCCATATATATATATATATAATTACCCAATAACAACAATCCAATTTCCATAGGTCATACTTTCACATTCGGACAACCCAAATACATATACACAAATATGTATTATTAATCATACATTAGGTACAAATATCCATCTCATTACATATTCACATTTAGCTCCTTTCTAAATCATATATATATATATATATAATGAATTTCCATACTATGTTACTTTCGCAATTTACCTACCAATATACTCAATTCCACAAATCAAAATATCTAATAACCAATTATATGTACTTGATACATATCGATCAATAACACAATTAAATTCCATGTCTCATTCGGCAATAAAACTTGTATATATATATATATATCGCTTACTCAAATACATACATCTTTCTCAATTCTTTTCCACATATAATTATCAATTAGTACATATATATAAATTCAATTCACACATTTGGTTATCACTAATTAAATTCGTGTCACTTTCGGCATTAAGGAATTAAACATAATGACATCAACTTAACATATAAATAAACTTTTATTCAACCCAATTGCTTAAAATCTTACCTCGTAAATTGACCAATTACGCTTCCTGGCTATTCGATAAATTTTGTTTTTCCTCGATCCAAACCCATTCCTTTTGGCTCTTGATCTAAATATTTCCAATTTAAACTCAATAAATTATAATCATTCAATTTGATCCACAACACAATAATTTAGCAACTTTATGAATTTACCCCTAACTTTTACAATATATACAATTTAGTCCCTCATACAATACATCATAATTTTCTCAAAATTAGTCTATCATCCTTTATAGCCGAAACTTCCTAAGGACTTTTTGTGTCCATATACTTTTATATTTTCTCAACTTAGCCCTTCCATGGCAATATTTTTGAAAATAATTTCTAATTAACTATATTCAATTAAGACTTAAAAGTAAAATATATCTACCTAGTTCATAGCTCTCATTTTCTACCCAAAAAAAAAAAAAAAAAATCTTCATACAAACTCAAGTTACCAACAATGGCATAACTCACATACAAGACCATTACTCAAAATTAACACATGGGCTAGATAATGGAGTGAACAAGCATCTCAAAATGCAAAAATTATTAACATTTCAAAGCTAAGAATTACACAATTGAAGTGAATGAGGGCGAACTTTCTTGACTTCTCTTCCCTTTTTCCTTTACTAGTTTAACTAAGAAAGAATGGAAATGATGAACATGCAATGGCCTTTCAATATTTTATGTTTTCTTTTTATTCCACTATCTAAAAAAAGTGATGTAATGATAACTTATATAAATATATATTTAACTAATAAAATCAAACAAGCGAGATAATTTAATACCCTTTGTCAGTCCACTAAAAGAGAAATAGGGATAATTGCAACATAAAATCCCTTAATTAGAAAGACACTTTGTTTTAATCCTCTCAATCATACAATTGACCAAATTTTATCACTCTTGCAATTCGATCCTTTTTCTTAAATTAGCTACTCAAACATGCAAATAATTCTATGATATTTTAATCCATGCTCAAACACATAACATAGATATCAAATAAAGTATTAAAATATTTTCTAACTCGAATTCGTGGTCCCGAAACCACCATTTTGATTAGGGTCATATTCGGGCTATTACAACTCTCCCCTCCTTAAGAGATTTTCGTTCCCGAAAATCTTACCAGTGAATAAATGTGGGTAACTTTCCTTTATTGATTCTTCGGTTTCCCAAGTTGCTTCCTCGACCCTATGCTTACACCACATTACTTTAACCAATGATATTTTCTTATTTCGTAATTCTTCTACTTCACGAAATGTGAATCGGCTCTTCCTCATAAGTCAAATCGGCTGAATTTTAATCTCTGATAGACTGATCACATGAGAAGGATCGGATCTATAACGACGAAGCATCGACACGTGGAAAACATTATGAATCCTTTCTAGCTCAGGTGGTAACTGCAATCTATAAGCAACAGGTCCGACAGGCTCTGTGATTTTATATGGTCCAATAAATCTCGGACTCAATTTGCCTTTATTTCCGAATCTGATTACTTTCTTCCACGGTGAAACTTTCAAACTTTCTCGGATCACTTTTACTTTCTGCTCAGTCTCTTTAATTAGATCATCCCGTGTATCTTGCTTTCACTTATCTCGGCCCAATATAAAGGTGTACGACATTTACGACCGTACAAAGCTTTATATGGTACCATTTTATTGTATGAAAATCCAATCAGAGGTAGATCTCGTTCCTACGTACTTTCGAACTCAGGAATGCAACATTTCAACATATCCTCCAATATCTGAATGACTCATTTAGACCGACCACTTGTCTGGATGGAAAGTTGTCTTTGAAATGTAATTTCGTACCTAAAGCATCATGCAATTTCTTCCAATACCCCGATGTAAACCTCAGATCTTTATTTAAATCAATAGATATAGGTACACCATGTAATCTTTCAATTTGAGAAACATATAATTCAACCAACTTATCAAGCGAGTAGTCTGTACATATTAAAACAAAATAAGCCGATTTAGCCAATCAATCAACAATAACTCAAATTGCATTTTTCTTTCTCGGTGTCAACGGAAAACCAAATACAAAATCTATCGTGACTCTATCCCATTTCCATTTAGGTTTCAAAATCAACTGAAGCAACCCAGAAGGTACTTGATGCTTGGCTTTTTACTTGTTGACAGATTAAGCGTTTCGAAGAAACGTCAGAAATATCTTGTTTCATAATATACCACCAGTAATGTTGTTTCAGATCACTATACATCTTTATACTCCCTGAGTGAATAGACAATCAATTGTTGTGGCTTCATTCAAAATCATCTGAATTCCTCGGAGTACATATTTGGTTTCTGAACCTCAAACAAATTTCAGCATCAACTTTAAAACTCTGAATCAACCTTCAAATCACCTTAGACCTGCTTTACTAACAAATCATTATCAACTTTTTAAGCATCACTAATTTTGTTGAATAAATAACGGTCTTACTTTTAATTCAACTATTATTGAACCATCATCAGACATAGCCATATACGCATTCATTGCACACCAAACAAACAGTGATTTTCAGTTTAAAACATCAGTAATACCATTAGCCTTTCCCGGATGGTAGTCAATCATAAGCTCACAGTCTTTTAACAATTCTAACCATAAGGAATCACAGGATATCTCTGTGTACTCCATTATTATCCTTCAACCTGTTCATTGACACATGAATGAGGTTTGTAAACTCTTCGTTCAATTTAGGCTAAATCAGAACTAATATTTTAGTGGATAGTGTCTTCGTGCAAAAGAAAGCTTTAACAATTGAACTAACTTTAATTTTCCACAACATTTCTCAAATAGGATTATTCCGATAGACATAATTCTGTATCAAATCCTCAAAAATACAAGTTCTACTTCCACACTATCCTTCAAATCACACATGTATATTTAAAGTTTGTTTTCGATCTAGTGAATAGATTCGAGCTCACATAACCCAGTTACATTTTCAATCAAATAGTTTCATATCAGATTTAACCACAGAATCGGTCTTTTCAAAGAAATCTTTTCTTCTCGTTAGAAAGAGTAATCCAAATATCTCTCTCTCTCTCTCTCTATATATATATATATACTACAGTCATCAAATAAAAATCATATTATCATAATAGGATTATCGTCTTACCCGTGACAATAGATAATATCCCAGATATTAACGAAGTATCTGAACTCAGAAGAAAATCAAATATGATTTGAACAACAACCAGTGCAGAAGCACAACTTTTATAACTATTTCCTTCAAATGAACATCTCTTATAGATAATCACATAGAATCATGGAAAACCGAATAACTAAATTTTCAACATCCGAAGCTACACCAATATCGAAAATTACAACCCCAAACAAACTAATGATACTTTCATCTATTAATATGTTTAGCCAATGTTCTTTTATGATAAGAATTCTTACGAAATTAAACAGTCACATATACTTTTGAGAATAAATATACACATAGACTCCCAAAAGAAATCATAATAATTTCCCAATCAGTAACCACCACACTCAAGTCCTCAATACGATTCAAACATTATTTCAACTGTCTAATTACGCCATTAGAATTTTTTCCCTTCACTAATGTAAATCAATTCGAAAAGCTTCTAACTAATATTTTCCTTAGTTAACATACCTGAATAAGTCATTTGATCGGAGATAACTTCTTCTTTGACAACAACTTCACATAATCTCAATAATCTACAGAATTATCCAATGTCTCTTTTAATACCGTCTCTTTTTTGGCCACATTATTAATCTTTCGAATACGGACTTCTGTAATTCCCCACTCTTGAGCTTATTCAACCCAAATCTTACAGATTTCACAGTAACATTTCACTAATAAGGGGGTAAGGATACTAAAGCCTCAAATTTAACTTACACATATATACACATAACACACACTATCACAAATAGTCAATTCGTTAATAATTTCACATTGTCCAAATGTTTAATAAACATTTGCTTTTAATCACCTTTATTCTTAGCACTTAATTCATATCCCAACTCAAATCATTAATTTACGATCAAAACATTTCAGATAGCAATCACACCTCACATATCATAATCTATGTGCTCATATAATTATAACATTTATCAACATCAATATATCATACTCTTTGGTCCATACCTTTATGAGTTTTAAACTCATCATCAACACATTTCCATTCAAACATTCGAGTACACATTCTGTACTATCAAAATTAGCTCGATTGAAAACTTATATGTCTCATCAAAATAATTTTCGTCAGAGTCAGGCTCACACGCGCTATGTTAGTCAGAGAACCGACTAAACCATAGCTCTGATACCAATTAAATGTAACACCCTTTACCCGAGACCATTGTCGGAGTCGAGCTTGAGGCATTACTAAACTTACCTACTAATTCCATTTCTCCTATATTTATTATTATTATTTTTTCAAAATAACGTCACTACTGCTAACCAAAAATTTTTTCATTTGTAAAATCAAATAATCACATTACAAACATATTTACCATAAAACATACTTCTAAATTTAACATAACAAAATCGAATACGCAACCATTAACATCATAATCAAGCCATTTTCGCATGGCTATATATATAATTTCAAAACCAACCATATCATAACTAGTCTATACATGCCACATAACCAAATCTTCAAGCATTTATTTACCGAAGCAAAAACTAGATAGTGTGATGAGATCTCCTTCGACTTCCAACCCGAGCAAGTCTCTGAAACTCTATAATCATAAGAAAAATACACAAAGTAAGCTTCGAAAGCTTAGTAAGTTATAAGCAAACTTCACAACAATAATGTACTATAACACTACACTAGCAAAGTCAGAATAATATACTCACAACCAAGGTTTATAACCATGACTTTAGTTCATATCACCTTTCGAAATCTTTCTCGTCTCATATCCCAAAGGCCGAACTTCCAAACCGTCGATAATAGGTTTCACATACATATATATATTTTACTTACCAAACTTATACTTGCACTTCAAACCCATATAAATCACATATTGAATTTCCACACAAAATAACTTACCCGATTTACATTGAAAGTGAACTATCATATAACATAAATACCTGACACTTCCGTTTACCTCCACTAATTGTTTTCGTCTTTAGGAAAATCTGAAAACCCGCACACGTAGTACAAACACGTAACGTTTCGCTCACATAGAGTCGTTACTTAACATGCCCGCACACACAGTGCCACTTCCCGTAACGTATCGCTCACATAGAGCCGTTACTTAGCATTTTCCGCACACACGTGCCACTTCCTGTAACGTATCGCTCACATAGAGCCGCTACTTAGCATTTTCCACACACACAGTGCCATTTCTCGTAATGTGTCGCTCACTTAGAGCCTTTACTTAACATGTCCGCACACACATGGTGCCACTTCCCATAACGTATCGCTCACATAGAGCCGTTATTTAGCATTTTCCGCACACACATTGCCATTTCCGTAATATATCGCTCACTTAGAGCCACATTTAACATGTCCGCACACACAGGTGCCATTTCCCATAACGTATTGCTCACATAGAGCCGTTACTTAGCATTTTCCGCACACATTGCCATTTTCCGTAACGTATCGCTCATTTAGAGCCAAGTTACTTAGCTAAACGATGTAGTTGTTTATTCAATCACTATCATTGCTCACTTCATATTCCACAATTAATTACTAATCAACCCATAATTATTTTTCCAATCCAAACATATCGTAATTTCATACTCATGTATATATATATATATATTACCCAATAACAACAATCCAATTTCCATAGGTCATACTTTCACATTCGGCAACCCAAATACATATACACAAATATGTATTATTAATCATACATTAGGTACAAATATCCATCTCATTACATATTCACATTTAGCTCCTTTCTAAATCATATATATATATATATATATAATGAATTTCCATACTATGTTACTTTCGCAATTTACCTACCAATATACTCAATTCCACAAATCAAAATATCTAATAACCAATTATATGTACTTGATACATATCGATCAATAACACAATTAAATTCCATGTCTTATTCGGCAATAAAACTTGTATATATATATATATATATATATATATATATACTTACTCAAATACATACATCTTTCTCAATTCTTTTCCACATATAATTATCAATTAGTACATATATATAAATTCAATTCACACATTTGGTTATCACTAATTAAATTCCGTGTCACTTTCGGCATTAAGGAATTAAACATAATGACATCAACTTAACATATAAATAAACTTTTATTCAACCCAATTGCTTAAAATCTTACCTCGTAAATTGACCAATTACGCTTCCTGGCTATTCGATAAATTTTATTTTTCCCCAATCCAAACCCATTCCCTTTGGCTCTTGATCTAAATATTTCCAATTTAAACTCAATAAATTATAATCATTCAATTTGATCCACAACACAATAATTTAGCAACTTTATGAATTTACCCCTAACTTTTACAATATATACAATTTAGTCCCTCATACAATACATCATGATTTTCTCAAAATTAGTCTATCATCCTTTATAGCCGAAACTTCCTAAGGACTTTTTGTGTCCATATACTTTTATATTTTCTCAACTTAGCCCTTCCATGGCAATATTTTTGAAAATAATTTCTAATTAACTATATTCAATTAAGACTCAAGAGTAAAATATATCCACCTAGTTCATAGCTCTCATTTTCTACCAAAAAAAAATCTTCATACAAACTCAAGTTACCAACAATGGCATAACTCACATACAAGACCATTACTCAAAATTAACACATGGGCTAGATAATGGAGTGAACAAGCATCTCAAAAATGCAAAATTATTAACATTTCAAAGCTAAGAATTACACAATTGAAGTGAATGAGGGCGAACCTTCTTGACTTCTCTTTCCTTTTTCCTTTACTAGTTTCGCTAAGAAAGAATGGAAATGATGAACATGCAATGGCCTTTCAATATTTTATGTTTTCTTTTATTCCACTATCTAAAAAAAGTGATGTAATGATAACTTATATAAATATATATTTAACTAATAAAATCAAACAAGCACATAATTTAATACCCCTTTGTCAGTCCACTAAAAGAGAAATAGGGATAATTGCAACATAAAATCCCTTAATTAGAAAGACACTTTGTTTTAATCCTCTCAATCATACAATTGACCAAATTTTATCACTCTTGCAATTCGATCCTTTTTCTTAAATTAGCTACTCAAACATGCAAATAATTCTATGATATTTTAACCCATGCTCAAACACATAACATAGATATCAAATAAAGTATTAAAATATTTTCTAACTCGAATTCGTGGTCCCGAAACCACCATTTTGATTAGGGTCATATTCGGGTTGTTACAGTTGCTATCTACCATTAGTACCTCACGTCTTCCAGCCTTCAATCATGTTGAGACGGCCGTAGATGTTTCGACAACGGCCACGAAGCTCTTCGCTGCCGATACTCGCGCCAAACAGTCATGGTTACGCCTTGAACTCCACTCACTTCAGAAAGGTAATCTCTCCATCTCTGATCTTGTTGCTAAGATGCATCGTTTATGTGCTCTCTTGGAGGCATCGGGATACTCTATTTCAGATGATGACCGGACTGATATTCTCCTGACGAGCCTTCCTCCTGAGTTTAATACCATAGTCTCATCGGTTTCCCTGTCTCCAATCCCCTTGCCTCTTGAGCGTGTGGTGGATGCTTTGCTTGAGTTTGAACAGCGTCAAGCCAGTGCTGTTCACGACATTCTTCTTACGGCGAACATGATTGAGCGTCCCTCTTCTGCCACGGTGGATGCTCCTGGTCGTGGTGGTCGCTCCTTTGTTCGTGGTCGGGGTCGCGGGTTTCATCCTCGTGTCTAGTGCCAGATCTGCAGTCGTTATGGCCACTTCGTACAATGGTGCTTCTACCGTTACCGTCGAGATGATTCCTCTCCTGCCGATCCAAACTCTTGGCATGGTGATGATGTGAGTTCTGGAAGAGGACAATTTCAAGATGGCCACTAGAACGGTCAAAATTGGGGAACGAATGGTCAAAATACAAGAGAAGGGTTTGGTTCCCAAGGATTTTGGCCGGTGATGGATAATATGACTCCATGTGGGCCTCCTATCCCTTCACATGCACCGTTTAGTGCTAGATTACCTTCACGTGGGTTTTCACCTTATCAATAAGTAGCTCATGACTATGGTGGGCCCTATGGTAACGCAAGGCGTGAGCATAGAAAATCTAGTGTGCCCACTCCTGCGCATGTTAATGCCCAATTTCATGGCCAATCTGGTGGGCCCTTTTCTGCGCATATTAATGCCCAATTTTATAGGCAATTTGGGCCGCACGGTTCTAATTTTCATGCCTTTGATAATAAATCGGTGCCTTGTGGACCGGTTCAACCACAGCCCTTGACTGAACAAAACTATTCTACACCTAATGCCTACTGTGCTACTATTCAATCGTCCTGGGATGCTGGTGACTCTGATCGACCGTGGCGCATAAAATCCAGAGCTCGTGTTTTTCCTGTTGATTCTTCCCCGTACGACTCGTCTCAATTTGTTGGGCTGCCTCCGCGGGTGTCTGTTTTACGTGCCTCTAATTATTCTAATGCCACAGCTTATGATTCGAATTTCAACCATACCAGTTCTTATGATCCGCTGGCTGTAGGAAATGCGACCTGGTGCCCAGACTCGGGTGCTACTCATCATGTGTGTCAGAATCCTTCTGCTCTCAATTCCTCTAACCCGTATACAGGTATCTCTTCACTTCGAATGGGTAATGGTGCTGCTACTAAAATTGCCTCTATTGGGAATTCGATGCTTGCTACAGAAAAGAAAGTTTTACACTTATCAAATGTCTTGTGTGTCCCTAGCATCCACAAGAACTTACTTTCTGTGTCTAAATTTGCTACTGATAACAAAGTATTTTTTGAATTTCACCCTTTGTAGTGTATGGTTAAGGATATCCAGACGCAGGAAATATTGATGCGGGGCCGAGTTCGTGATGGACTTTACTATTTTTCGACCAGTTTTCCAGATGAATTTCCAGTGGTACATAATGCCTCCATTCGAGACACTAGTTTGAATAATAATGTGTTTACGTTGTGGCATAGGAGACTAGGTCATCCTTCTTCTACTGTAGTGCGAAATGTTCTTAGTCAATGTCACATTTCGTTAAATAAAAATTTTTCTGATGAAGTGTGTGTAGCGTGTCAGCAAGGGAAATCGCATAAACTACCGTTTTCACAATCACTCACTAAGTATGATGAGTTGTTTAAGCTTGTTGTTTCTGATTTCTGGGGACCAGCTTCTGTTTCTTCTGATGGCAATCTTTACTATATCTCTTTCATTGATATGTGTAGTCGTTTCACATGGATTTATTTGATTAAACGTAAATCACAGGCTCTTGATTGTTTTATACAGTTTAGATAGATGGTTCAGACTCAATTTGGGAAGTGTATTAAGAAATTTTAGAGCGATTGGGGTGGTGAGTTTCGGACGTTTGCCTCTATTTTAGCTAGTCATGGTATTATTCACCGGTTATCGTGCCCTTATACATAGGAATAAAATGGGGTCGCTGAACGTAAACATCGTCACATTGTGGAAACTGGCCTTACTCTGTTAGCTCAGGCTCATGTTCTGATGAACTATTAGGGTTATGCTTTTCGCAGTGCTGTGCATATCATTAATCGACTTCCACATCATCTTAGGTGATCGATCTCGTATCAACGTTTGTATGGTCACCCACCGAGTATGATCATCTTGAGTTTTTGGATCTTGTTGCTTTCCACCTTCGACCGTTTGTTCAACATAAGCTTGATTATCGCTCTCGACCTTCTACTTTTCTTGGGTGCGATTCTCAACATAAAGGTTATTTACGCTACTACCGGATGGGAAGGTCATTATTTCGTCATGTAATTTTGATGAACAAAATTCTTATTCTTGTCTTTGGGCTCTCTTTACGGTTTTCGGTCTCCACCGTGCATCATCCTACATATGTTCCGTTCTCGGTCATTGGATCCTTCACAGTGTAGCATGTTACGACGATAGTGGAACCCCATCCGTTGATCTTGTACATGCCCGAACACCTATAAACACTACTAGTGCTTCATCACCTTCTCCTGAATTTCGGTCGTCCAATCATACCAATGTGTTACACACTGCCTCCAGCTCTTCCGCAGATGACTTTCCGGCAGACTTATCAACTCTTACAGGTGTTCCTCTTGTACGAGAACGTGAGGCTGTTAACACTCATTCAATGGTCACTAGGGCTAAAGCGGGAATATTTAAGCCAAAAGTGTTATCTGTTGATACAGTCGATTTTGAGCCTAACTCGGTTGAAGAGGCTCTTGTTCATCCTGACTGGTGTCAGGCAGTTCACGCTGAATTTGTTGCTTTGTTAGCCAACTCCACCTGGGCACTTGTCCCTCTTCTGTCTGGTCGCAAAGTAATTGGTTACAAATGGTTGTTTAAAGTAAAAAAGAATCCCGATGGATCCGTTGATCGGCAGAAGGCAAGATTAGTTGCCAAAGGCTGTTCTCAAGTACCGGGGTGTGATTTCACAGAAACATTCAGTCCTGTGGTCAAACCAGTGATTATATGAGTTATTATTTCTGTTGCTGTGTCTCGTGGGTGGCAACTCAGGTAAGTTGATGTGAATAATACATTCTTGAACGGCGATTTAACTGATGAAGTTTTCATGCAGCAACCCCCGGGGTTTGTTCAATTTGGTTCGCATGGTGAATAACTAGTGTGTCGTTTGAATAAAGCTCTATATGACTTACGACAAGCACCCCGTGCCTGGTTTGACAAGCTGAAGACATATCTTGTTGGTATTGGATTTACGGTTTCTAGGTCTAATGCTTCGTTATTTGTGAAGGTTCTTGACAAGGTTTCATTGTATGTCCTTGTTTATGTGGATGACATCATTGTCACTGGAAATTCATCTGCTGAAATTGCTAGCTTTATTCAACAACTTAACGATAAGTTTGCTCTTAAAGATTTAGGTGAACTTCATTATTTTCTGGGGGTTGAGGTGTGCAAATCTACTTCTGGTAGTCTTCATTTGTATTAACAAAAATACATTAAGGAGCTTCTTACTCGCTGTTCTATGCATAATGCAAAACCTGTCTCTACACTGATGGTTAGTTCGCTGGTGATGTCTAAGGATGAAGGAGAACGACTTGCTGATCCCACTGAGTATCGAAGTTTAGCTGGTGCTCTTCAATATGTTGTCTTCACTCGACCAGATATTTCATATGCGATGAATCGGGTCTGTCAGTTTATGCATGCTCCCACTACAGTGCATATGATAGCTCTAAAGCGTATTTTGCGATATCTCTGTGGCACACTATCTCATGGTTTAATTTTTAGTCCATCTGATAGACTTTCTTTGGTCGGTTATGCGGATGCAAATTGGGGGCTTGATTTTGATGATCGTCGATCTACAACAGGGTATTGTGTATATTTTGGGACTGCTCCTATCTCGTGGTGTTCCAAGAAATAGCAAGTGGTCTCATGGTCCACCTTTGAGGTTTGAGTATCGAGTTTAGTTGCAACTACTAGTGATATTGCATGGCTCGTGTCTCTTTTATGCGAGTTAAAACTCACCTCGATGATGTTCCTCTTGTATGGTGTGATAACACCATCTTTATTCTTTATTCTTGAAGAAATCTGTTCTACATTCCAAGTTTAAGCATGTCGAACTTGACTTGTTTTTTGTTCGTAAAAAGGTGGCTACTGGCGAGTTAATTGTTGGTGAGGTTCCGGCCAGTGATCAGGTGGCAGACATTCTTACTAAGCCGTAATCTGTAACCTTGTTCACTCGTTTTCGTCGTCTTCTTCAGATTGTACCGTTAGGAGAAGCTAGGTGAATGTTATAGTATAAGTCACATGTGTTAATATTCTGTTAGCATTCTGTTATCAGCTAACAAATTGTTGTTAGGTATGTTTTCTATATAGTCTTTGTATCAAGGCATGATTAAGGATGGATTCAGTTGTTAATAATATTCATTCTAAATTCAAGAAATATAGAATAGCTTGTTTCTCCTTGACCTGATTTTCTCTTCTAGCAGTCTGTCAAAGGCAAGGCCTTACCAAAGACAAGAGGGATAAACAACCAAACATGGGAGAACCTATGGAGCAAATATACAACCACCTCTCACCAACGATAACAAACCGTTAGAAAGGAGGCTAGATCTTGAAACCATTATGCTGAATGACATAAAAAAAAGAAAAAAAATTGAAATAAAGATGTGAGTGATGCCAACCCGGAGGTTGAGTGGTTGCTCATAGGAAGCTAAAAAAACCAAAGAAAACGTAGGAGTGAAGAACCTTATAAAAAGAAGGGAGAAGAACAATTTAGAGATAAGTGTAACGCTATATAAGATTTTTATGGTTGTGTAGTTTTTTTTACAAGAAATATTGATTTAATTTAGTTTTTTTAACAAAAAAATTAGTTTCCATTAATTAAAAGCAAGGAAAGATGGTGTCGGTTTAATGCACCAACCCATTAAACCATAAGATAAATAACGAACCCTCGGGCTCCTCAATATATTGTCCAAGATTTGAAAAGGCAACCAACAGATAAGGAAAGGTAAAATATTAGAAAACCTCCAAATTCCAAAGCAGTTAGGTGCAGATTAATTCTGATGAAACCATCGTTGCAAGTCCCTTTTGGCCACTCGTTCCACCATAAATGACGCTTTCTCTATCCAGTACTGCTAGACTGAGAATCGACAACCTTCTCTAGCCAGTGCGTGAGCAATGATGTTGGCTTGTCTTCCAGCAAAACAAAAGGTGACTTTTGCAAATATCCCTAATTTTGCCTTAATATCTTGAACAATCGAGCTAATGATAGACTTGTTTAGCGTAGGAGAATTCAATTTCTTAGTGGCAGTAAGTGAATTGCCCTCGACCTATACTGATCAAAATCCTAACTCAGCCGCAAAGATGATGGCCTACTCATACGCCCGTGCTTTGGCAATGAAGGCATCAACAACACCATGGTGGGGGTAAGTACAAGCCACCATAGTAAGACCTGAAGAATTTTTAGCCAGTACTCTTGAGATAGAAGTTTTTGTATTAGGGCTAAAAGATGCACAAAGTTAAGTTTAATACTGTCAGAACCTAGTGGTACACATTTCTCCTATTTAGGTAAAAAAACTGATGGATTTAGTTCACCCAGAACCTTTAGCTCTAATAGGTGTGCCTTAATAAACACTGTAAAAAAACTGATGGATTTAGTTCACCCAGAACCTCTAGCTCTAATAGGTTGCCTTAATAAACACTGTTAAACCCTACAATGATTATTTAACACCCTCATGAACAATCTTATTTCATGCATACCAAACCAAATTGCCCAATAAGATATCACCAATAACTTCTCTAATCTTATAACGCCCTGGAATTTGGGCCTAGAAGTATTGGGCCTTGAGCGAGGGAATGGTTAGGAAACTGTGCATAAAAGTTTATGTGAGCTAGGAAATGACACAATTAAATGTCTGCTCAAGTGATTAAGGGTCCTGAGAGGAGTTGGAAAAATCCTGGGTTCAAACTTGGGTTTTAGCAAGTATTTTGGTTTTAAGTGGATAAAACCCTGGATGCTTGGATGTAGGCTTTTTAAAGTCTTGGCTCTTGCAATTTATTTTGGTTTTTCTTTTAAAGGAACCTGGACTTTGGCCTTTAGACCTTTTAATTAATTGAAGATAAAATGTGACACAAAAGAACTTGTGGCAAGGAGGCAAGTGGCTTGTTCAGCTATTGAGGGGGGCTTGGGTTCGAACCCCATTGCAAGCAAAAAGGATATTTATTTTGCTAGCATGAGACGATAGGAGTTTGAACTGGTTTCAAACTTTGTTGGGTGAGAGTTTGAATGGGTCTTGGAGGGATAAGGGGAGAGATTTTAGGAGACAGTTAAGGAATTCAAATTAGGAAGTGTTATAGCCAATTGGGAGACTTGTTTGTGCAATTCAGCTAAGGGGGTCTTTGGGAATGCATTTGCAGTAATTTGTGAGTGAATAGGTGCCAAATTTCCTCTCTGTCATTTGGGATTTTTGTTCTTTTTAGCGATTCTAGCTTATTTTCTCCATAGTGCCGATTCCACAAGTTACCTTTCGTGCTCTTTCAGGATTTGATTAGTGAAAGTTTTAGTACCAAAATCCCTATTCTCAACTTCCTTTTGTCTACTTTTTTTGCTGAATCACACTACTCTTTTTCCTCTTACTCCTTTGTGACCGATTCTCCCCTCCTTACCTCTTCACTTAGTTTCGGTTTAGTGGTTCTTCTCTGGTAATCGCTTTGACAAGTAGTCGACTGCTTCATTGTTCTACCGTTCCTATTAGTTGATTTGGTGTGCTTAAATCCTTATTTTAGCATTCAATCGTTTTCGGGTTAAGTAGTGTTGGCCGAATACTCTATGACTTAATATTGAGACTTTAAGTCATATTCTTGATAATAGTTTTGCCTAATAAGGTTCCTTGCCTAAGCAGATAATCATCGAGATCGATCCTTAGTCAGTGTTAAGAGCAATAAAGCCTTTATCGCTCATTCAGGGCTTTAGAGCACGTGGACGATTCGTACGTTTCACAATTAGGTGTGTAACCGTATGCCTGATTTTGTGACTGTCAAACACGGGATAAGGTGAGTATTCACACCCCTGTCTATCTGTGAATCGGCAAAAGCCGATAAGCTGAAATGCCAGAACTGCGGCATTCGAGGCTTCACGAGCGTGCGAACGCACGTGTGGCGAACCAAATCCCAAATCGTGGGTAGTAGACTGCAGGGGCCACCACATGCGTTTTCGTGGACTGGAGCCGTTATTAGCCTCGATGGGTCGAAATGGGTCGTGTGGGCCCAATGGGTTTGTGGGCCCAAACGGATAAAATCCTCGGTAAGTGATCATTGATAGGTTGGTTTATGAGGCTCGCGATGCCGTATGTGAATCTAGACTAAATAGGCCACACGAACGAGTGGGCCCACTTGGGCCCGATAGTAGGTTTGGGCCCATATACACTGTTTTGGCCGTGTAGGTTATCTGAGTCGCTCGAAGCGATGATAGACCTTCTAGGAGGTCGTAATAAGTACCGAGACCCCAATAATTATAAATTACTAAAATACCCCTGTAGGGCAAAATGATTGTTTTGCCATTGTGGGTAAATGACTGACTAACTTAGACTATAAATTTGACTGATTTGACTGTGATCGTATGACTGTGTTTTAACTGACTTGACTGTGGTCGTGTGACTGATATGTTTTTAATATATGTTTAAATGGCTGTTATTGAGCATGGCCATTTTGTATACATCTGTGATGATTGAGCATGACATACACGACATTTTGCATGGGGTTGGGACATTGTTACGGAGGAAGTGTATGGCTCGTTGTCGTTTTGTACAAGGCTTTTAGCCTTTCTGCGATATTTATGGTTTTTAGTTTGTAACGCCCCAAATTTGGGCCTAGAAGTATTGAGCCTTGAGTATGGGTCCGTAAGGAGGCTGTAAATAGGTATTTAATTGTGCAAGGAAATGACACAATTAAATGTCTGCTCAAGTGGTTAAGGGTCCTGGGATGAGTTGGAAAAGTTTTGGGTTCAAACCTGAGCTTTAGCAAAAATTTTGGTTTTAAGTGAATAAAACCATGGACACTTGGATGTAGGCCTTTTAAATTATTATGGTTAAAAAGAGACACAAGGAAGAATGTGGTCTAGTGGTTGTGGCGTCATTAAGGTTACAAGGGAGCCTGGGTTCAAGTCTTGGCTCTTGCAATATATTTTGGTTTTTCTTTTAAAGTAACTTAGACTTTGGTCTATAGACCTTTTTAATAATTGAGGATATTTTGTGACACAAAAGAGCTTGTGGCAAGGAGGCAAGTGGCGGGTTGAGCTATTGAGGGGAGCTTGGGTTTAAATCCCCTTGCAAGTAAAATACAATAATTTTGCTACATGGGGATGGAAAGTGGTTGAATTGGATTGAAACTCTAGAAGATTATTGTAACACCCCAAACCCGGCCCATTAGTCCTGACCAGATCTGGTATGTCACGGAGTAAAATGATTTAAAATATTTTGAGTGTCTGGTGAAAACTTGTTAAAATATGGCTAAGGTATTAAAACAGGGTTTGATAAAACTCAGTGGGGATTATTTTCATTAACATGGTTGGGTTGATAAACCCTTTTAAATGTTTGATCATGTACAATTTTAAAATTTGTCAAGGTTATAGTTGACTTGGTGTATTTTGTTACCCGATGGTAACATCTTTGAAAACCCGTAGAAGTTATTAAGTTTGAAAAAAAATTACTTTTAACTGGTTCACTTAACATTTATAAATTTCATTTGTAATATAACATAAGTAAAATAAAACAATAAAATAAACATCCAAATAATAATTAGCGGCCTTATTACAACCCAAAATAGAAACTTAGAAAATAAGTGAACTAAAACTGATTTAAATAAGGTTCCAAATCCGAGAAACAAGCATGGCCGCCTCGAGTCCTCCCCGACTCCATCTCCGCGATCTACTCATCTGTAAAATAGCATGGGAAGGGGTGAGTCACCAAGACTCAGTGTGTAAATCCCTCACTCGGAAAATACAACTCATACACAATTTATTAATAAACATGCAAGTATGCAACCCACCCTAACCATCCATACTCCTTAACTACCCCGTGTGGTCAAAACCACTGGTGGTCAAAACCACTGGTGGCTAAAGTCACAAATCAAATGATGGGGCCAACCCATCGTGTGGTCAAAACCACTGATGACCATAGGTCACAAAACATCATAATATGGTCAAAACCACTGGTGGTACCAAACCACTGGGACTTAGTCACAATTTAACAACAGTGTGGTCAAAACCACTGGTGACCGAAGTCACAACAAATCTGATGGGGCCAACCCATCTTGTGGTCAAAACCACTGGTGACAATCCATAAAGATCATCCCCCTCCTCTCATCAATCCCACCATCATCATGCATTTATGTATAGCATATCATTTAACAGCGTATGATGGCAAACTCAATCATATATCATAGACAAAGTAATAGGGGACTTACCCGGAAACCATGCTTATGCCCACAAGCAAACCACTACCAAAATGATAAATAGGCAACAATATAGTCATGTTAACTAATAAAGTGTGTAGTGAGTTTTTACACACCTGTTACTACCACGAATCCTAGATCTCGAAGATCCGATCTACGATGCTAGATCCTTGACCCTAAATTCGGCCAATCATCAATGTTAGTGCCATAGGCCTATTCGGCCATGATAAATAAAAACCCGAAGACTCACTTGTGGCACCTACCTTGAACCGATTTGGTTTCCAACCAAATCCCGAAGCCACACAATGGATTCCTTACAATCGGCCAAACCTAAGATCCATACAATTGATTAGTTTTCGGCTTTTCCAAGTATCTAATGGAAAGACTAACGAGAATCCCTTACTGTAGACTTACCAAACCGATTAGCAGAGAATGGAGGATTAGATCTACTGATTTGAAAATTTCGGAGTTCCTAGGTGAAATCGGTTTCAAGAGTGGTTAGCCAAATTATCAATAAATGCCGGATCTCGGCTTTTCCCTTCATCTAAATCGACATAGAATAAGAGATTATGGATGAAGAGTTTCGGCAACCACTTACCTTCTCAAATCGATTGAAAAAGAAATCCCGAAGAGATGTATAATAACCTTTATATTTGGCCAAGTGAGTCTAAATGGAAGAGGCAGGATTTCGGCAACAAGAGTGGTAAAGGTTCGGTTAATAGAGGAAGAAAAAGAGAAGGAAGAGAAGTAGGGAATTAATGGTGGTTTCGATTTTGAGAAAGAAGGAAGGAAGTAGATGGGAGATGAGGGAGATTCGGCCAGTAACCAAATGAAAAAAAACAAAGAGAAAGAGATGAGGGAGATAGGGAATTCAGCTAGGTACTTGAGAGAAAAGAAGATGACATTGAATGAATTTAGGAGAAAGGCATTCGGCTATACCTATGCCTCAAAACCGATTGTAAATGGCCTTGATGAGTCCTTCATTCGGCCAACTCTCACCCTTTGTGATAAATTTTATCACTTCATCAAATAAAATAGATAAAAAAAAATGTTTATCCCTATCCCTCCAAAGTCCCGTTTGCCGTCCAACACCTCCCTCTCTATGGCGCCACTTTGCAAAAATAAAGAAAACCCCTATGCTATTGCCGTGACTCGAACTTGAGTCCATTTGCCAGCACCCTTAAGTGGCGCCCCAAGCCACTCTACCAAACGACTTTTATGTCCAAACTCCACCGCAAAAATCTTTTAAAGCTTTCTTACTTTAGCCCCTTTCTTAACCGCCCAAAAAGCCCAAAAACAAAATGCCTCCCCATTATAACTCCCATGACTCGAACCTCCTCCATTGAAGCTCCCTTTGACGCCACCTTCATAGCACCTAAGTGGCACATGAAAGCCACTTAACCAAGCTATTCTTTGCGTCATGTTTCTCCCAAAATTCCTCTTAACCCCTATCTCCTAGCTCCCTTCTTTTAAACCCTTAAAAAGAAATTTTTAGTTCTAAGTCAATCCTAGTTCGGGGTTATGACTAGACCCTAAAACATATCTAGCAAACATAGAATTCATTTCTTCAAGCACACACATGGGAAAATAATTAAATTACAAACAACCCCTAATTCAGGATGTTACAGTTCTACCCCCTTTAAAAAGAATTTCGGCCTCGAAATTACCTAGATCAGAAGAGTTGGTGGTATTGCTGCTGCATCACATCCTCGGGTTCCCATGTGGCCTCCTCCATACCATGGTTTCGCCATAACACCTTCACTAAAGGCACGGACTTCCTTCGCAGAACTTTGACATCTCGATCCAAAATCTGTACCAGCTCCTCCTCGAAAGACAAGTCTGAGTTCACTTCAATTTCTGCTACTGGCACTACGTGTGAGGGATCTGATCGATAGCGCCTCAGTATCGAAACATGGAAGACATCATGAATCTGGCTCAATTCTGCCGGTAACTCAAGTCGGTAAGCTCTACCGTCCTACGTTTCAAAGACTGTATGCGGTCCGATGAATCTAGGGCTTAGCTTGCCCTTCCTACCAAACCTCGACCTTCTTCCAAGGTGATACCTTCAAGAAAACCTTATCACCTACTGCATACTCAACATCTCTGCGTTTAAGATCGGCGTAGGATTTCTGCCTGTCCGATGCCTCTTTAAGACGAGCCCAAATTACTCTAACCTTATCCTCCGTCTCTGCCACTAACTCTGGACCCAACATCTGACGTTCTCCTAGTTCCGTCCAACATGTAGGAGTACGGCATTTCCGACCATCTGATTACCTCATATGGTGCCATCTCAATACTCGCTGATAACTATTGTTATAAGCGAACTACATAAAGGTAGGTACTCCTCCCAACTACCACGAAAATCCAAAACACAGCCCCTTAACATATCTTCCAATACTTGGATTACCCTCTCAGATTGTCCATCAGACTGTGGGTGAAAAGTCGTGCTGAAATTCAACTTCGTGCCTAACTCCTGATGTAAAGCCTTCTAGAATCTCGACGTAAATCGAGGATCTCGATCTGAGATAATGGACACCGGTACTCCATGCAACCGCACTATCTCAGCTATATACAGCTTGGCTAACCTTTGAAGCGAGTAGTCAACCCTTACCGGTATGAAATGGGCCGACTTAGTCAACCGGTCTACTATCACCCAAACAGCATCTTTCTTACTGGGCGTAAGGGGAAGCCCACTTACGAAATCTATAGTAATCTCCTTCCATTTCCACTGTGGGATCTTTACCGGCTGTAACAGCCCCAATGGCAATTGATGCTCAGCCTTAACTTGCTGGCATGTCAGACACTTACCCACTAACTCGATTACTTCTCGCTTAAGACCCGGCCACCAAAGCTGCTCCCTTAAATCCTGATACATCTTGCTACTTCTCGGGTGCGTAGCGTACGCACTGCTATGAGCTTCTTTAAGGATTTGCTGCCTCAAATCATCATCCTTAGGCATGCATACTCTCCCCTAAAAGTACAACACTCCATCACTGCTCAAGCTGAAACCTTCGGCCTCACCATTCTCTACTTGCAACCTTCGAGTATTTAAAGCTTCATCAGTCATCTGCCTTTCTTTAACCTCATTAATCCAAGACGGCTTCACTTGTAATTCTGCTAAAAGTCTCCCATCCTCATAGAGACTTAGGTGAGCAAACATTGCTCGCAAATTCGCTACCACCTTTCGGCTCAATGCATCAGCTACCACATTAGCCTTCCTCGGATGGTATTCGATTGATCAGTCGTAGTCCTTCAACAACTCAATCCACCTCTGTTGCCTCAGATTTAAATCTTTCTGAGTTAGGAGGTACTTCAGACTTTTGTGATCTATGTACACTACCGACTTCTCCCCGTACAGATAGTGCCTCTAGATCTTCAAGGCAAAAACCACAGCAGCCAATTCCAAGTCATGTGTCGGATAATTTGCTTCGTGAGGCCTCAACCGCCGTGACGCATAAGCAACCACCTTCCCTCCTTGCATCAGCACATACCCTAAACCAGTATGTGATGCATCACAATACACAGTGAACTCCTTCCCTGCCTCAGGCTGAATCAAGACTGGTGCTTCTGTCAAAATCCTCTTCAGCTTATCGAAACTCTCTTGATGCTTCTCAGACCACACAAATGGAACTCCTTTCCTCAACAGCTTAGTCAACGGTGCTGCGATTAAGGAGAAATTTTCCACAAATCTTTGGTAATATCCTGCCAACCCCAAAAAATTCTGAATTTCCGTAACCGACTTGGGTGGTTTCCACTCTAATACTGCCTCAATCTTACGGGGATCCACCCTGATTCCCTCGGCTGAAACAACATGCCCTAGGAAAGTTACCTCTTTGAGCTAGAACTCACACTTACTGAATTTGGCGTACAACTGTCTCTCCCTTAGAACTTGCAGAACCACATGAAGATGTGTGTCATGCTCCTCCTCTGACTTCGAGTACACCAAAATGTCGTCTATGAAGACCACGACGAATCGATCCAGATAGGGTTGGAAAACCCAGTTCATCATGTCCATAAACGCGATCGGTGTATTCGTCAACCCAAAAGGCATTACCAGAAACTCGTAGTGTCCATACCGAGTACGGAATGCCGTCTTGTGGACATCAGCCTCCTTTACCTTAAGCTGATGGTACCCTGACCTAAGGTCAATCTTAAAGAACACAGATGCTCCTTTGAGTTAATCGAATAGATCGTCAATCCTGGGCAAAGGATACCGATTCTTTATTGTCAACTTGTTCAGCTGCCGATAGTCTATACACATCCTTATTGTCCCATCCTTCTTCTTGAAAAAAAGCACTGGAGCTCCCCAAGGCGATACACTTGGTCGGATGAACCCTCTATCCAACAATTCTTGGATCTGAGCCTTTAACTCCACCAATTCTTTCGGCGCCATTCGATACGGAGCTATAGATATTGATGCGGTTCCGGGTAACAAGTCGATACCAAATTCAACCTCACGATCCGGAGGTAGACCCGAAAGTTTCTTTGGAAACACATCAACATAGTCCCTTACAGTCCGGACATCTCTCACAGCAACATCCTTAGCTTCCAAAGCACAGACATGCACCACATAAGCTTCACAACCCTTCTTAACCATCTTTTTCGCCTTCAACGCAGAAACCAGATTAGACAGGTAATCTCTCCTTTTACCTATCATCACCACCTCATCACCTTCCACGGTCTTTATTACCATGCGCTTAGCTGTGCAATCCAGGCTAGCCTGATACTTTACTAGCCAATCCATCCCGAGGATTAGGTCGAACTCTCGGAACGGTAGTTCCATCAAGTCAGCCAAGAACACGACCCCTTGTAATTCTAGGGGTACATTTCTATAGAGTTTACTTACTTCTACAGAGTGACCTAAGGGGCTTAATACAGTCATCTTCCTAGAAGTAAGCTCAGAGTCTAGATGTTGAGTTTCCACTACGCTACTAGCAATGTATGAGTGGGTTGAGCCAATGTCAATCAAGGTACTATAGGGTACACCAAAGATCAAGAACATACCGGTTATGACGTCCGGTGCATCGCCCTCCTCTTGATGCCTCGCGACATAGACTAGACCAGGTTGCCTAGCCTCAGTACCACCGGTACCTCCCCTTGGTGCCCCACGACCTCTGCCCGCACCATTACCTCCTCTTCCTGCACCACGACCCCTCTGAGGCTGTTGGTTATCCCTTCTATTCGGTGCATGATCCTGACCCTCTAATCTCATCCTAGCTGCTTTCTTCGGACAATCCCTAACTCGATGCTCCAAGGACCCACACTCAAAGCATCCCCGATTACCATTCCAACACTCTCCCGTGTGAGACTTGCCACACCGAGCACACCATGGCGGCCATTGAGGATTAGCAGCAGCAGCAAGCCTAGCAGCTTGATCTGACCCACCAAACCTTGTCCTCTTCTCACGATTACCGAGAGAACCTTGAAGGTCCCGAGCTCCTCTTATTCCAATTCCTATCCCGATTCCGCTAACCGACTGTCTTACCCTTGACAACCTTCAATTTCTCCACTAGGGCGGTGAACTCCGTTCTGTTGTGGAGCTATCATCATCCTCAGCTCGTCTCTCAGCCCATCCTCGAATCTAACACAACGTTCATGCTCGGTACCCACAATACCACGAGCATACCTACTCAACCGGAGGAATTTAGCCTCATACTCCGCCACTGTCTTATTGCCTTGAACCAGGTTCAAGAAAGCCTTCCGCTATGCATCCACGTAACTAGCTCTTATGTACTTCTTTTGGTAGGCGGCCTTAAAGAATTCCCACGTGAGATCCTCCGCCATCGCTCCATCTCTTACGGTGAGCCACCACTGGTATGACTTATCCCGAAGCAGAGAGATGATACCCTTTAACTTCTCCTCAGCTGTGAAATCCAGGTCACCCATAATCCTTTCAAGAGATTCTAACCAATATTCCATTTGACTTTGGGTGCCACTCCGTAAACTCCTCTAAATACTTCGTCATTAGTTGGCGAGTCGTTCAACCATGAATTTACGGGCTCCTGCGCCCGCGCCTGCCTCAGCAACTCGCTCTAATTTTCGTAATACCGCTTGAGATACAACATCATTACCACCGGTCTGATCTTGAAACTCAGTTTTCACCGCCGACAGATCTGGCATCTCATTTCCAGACCCATGACCAGGCCCTGCTGGCTCCAACAAGGTCATCCTACCCCTACCATGGCCACGGGGCGGACGTCCATGACCTCTTGTACTCATTACTCTCGTTCGCGTTTATTTGATTAAGAATTTTATGCATTAGTACTTGTTTCACTGGTTATCCGCGAAGAAATTTTATGATAAGAGTTTTAGGAGTGGTTCTTTCGTAATCATACATGCACACAGTTTTCCATTCATTCATTTAAAGAGACGTTGTAGATTCCATTGTGATTGTTTTTCTACTACCCAGGGGTATTTTCATAATTTGTCCTACAGGGGTATTTTTGTAATTTTTCAAAATAAAAGTTTTCGGATATTTTGTCAAAAAGTATTTTGAAACTCTTAAATTCCCGGGGTATTTTGAAAATTTTAAAATCAAGGGTATTTGGTAATTTTATACCTCGTGGGTATTTGGTAATTTTTCACAAATCGGGTGAATTTGTAAAATTTAATAAATCGTGGATATTTCAAAAGTTGTAAAACTTTGATGGTTCTTTTTGAGAATTGCATTTTCCAAAATAGTGATGTTGCAAAATTTTGAAAATCAAGGTTATTCTGGTAATTTTGTTGGTTAGGGGCAATTTTGTAATTTACCACTAGGGTATTTTAGGAAAATTTTTTTTAACAAAATTTCCAAAATTTGGTTCTAATTAATTTCACAAAAGAAGGATATTTTGGAAATTTTTCATACGGAGGGTATTTTGGTAATTTATAGCCAAGGGTATTTTGGTCATTTTTTTTCAAAACCAAGGTTTCAATTACTACAAAACAAAAACGGCTAGTCCCTTTCGGGTTTTAGTTATCAAGTTTAGCCTGTGAGTGTGTCGTCTCAGCTAGGATGAACTGTTACTACGCACCAGGTAGGATTCAGGTGAGTAGGAGGTGAGTCACTAGGACTGCTTAAATACCAAGCTCCCACCGAATCCAATCCTAGACATGCGTATAACGATTGCCACATCCCTTGCTCAGTGACAACTCACAGGGTTGTTTAGGGAATTATTAAATCTTATGCATGGTTTGTTGGGGTATGCTAACCCTAGGGTTCAACAATTTCTATTCTAATATTCTACATTCAGCATTTACCCTTCTACCCCTATCAAATATTCACAAAAATAGATAGAAGTACTTACCTGGGCGGATAGGTGCCGGAGACTCGGTGCTAACCTGTTCGTACCATAAACAATTTCCAAAACATTCTAATAAGGCCTACTAACAAAAACAAAACATTTTGGGCCTTGGGCCCTCAAATGAAGTTTTAAACCTGCTCGATATTAAAATGTAACACCCCAAACCCTACCCATTAGTCCCGACCAGATCTGGTATGTCACGAGTAAAATGATTTAAAATATTTTGAGTGTCTGGTGAAAACTTGTTAAAATATGGCTAAGGTATTAAAACGGGGTTTGATAAAACTCAGTGGGGATTATTTTCATAAACATGGTTGGGTTGATAAACCCTTTTAAAACGTTTGATCGTGTACAATTTTAAAATTTGTCAAGGTTATAGTTGACTTGGTGTATTTTGTTACCCGATGGTAACATCTTTGAAAACCCGTAGAAGTTATTAAGTTTGAAAAAAAATTACTTTTAACCGGTTCACTTAACATTTATAAATTTCATTTGTAATATAACATAAGTAAAATAAAACAATAAAATAAACATCCAAATAATAATTAGCGGCCTTATTACAACCCAAAATAGAAACTTAGAAAATAAGTGAACTAAAACTGATTTAAATAAGGTTCCAAATCCGAGAAACAAGCATGGCCGCCTCGAGTCCTCCCCGGCTCCATCTCCGCGATCTACTCATCTGCAAAATAGTATGGGAAGGGGTGAGTCACCAAGACTCAGTATGTAAATCCCCCACCCGAAAAATACAACTCATACACAATTTATTAATAAACATGCAAATATGCAACCCACCCTAACCATCCATACTCCTTAACTACCCCGTGTGGTCAAAACCACTGGTGGTCAAAACCACTGGTGACTAAAGTCACAAATCAAATGATGGGGCCAACCCATCGTGTGGTCAAAACCACTGATGACCATAGGTCACAAAACATCATAATGTGGTTAAAACCACTGGTGGTACCAAACCACTAGGACTTAGTCACAATTTAACAACAGTGTGGTCAAAACCACTGGTGACCGAAGTCACAATAAATCTGATGGGGCCAACCCATCTTGTGGTCAAAACCACGGTGACGATCCATAAAGATCATCCCTCCTCTCATCAATCCCACCATCATCATGCATTTATGTATAGCATATCATTTAACAGCGTATGATGGCAAACTCAATCATATATCATAGACAAAGTAATAGGGGACTTACCCGGAAACCATGCTTATACCCACAAGCAAACCACTACCAAAATGATAAATAGGCAACAATATAGTCATGTTAACTAATAAAATGTGTAGTGAGTTTTTACACACCTGTTACTACCACGAATCCTAGATCCCGAAGATCTGATCTACGATGCTAGATCCTTGACCCTAAATTCGGCCAATCATCAATGTTAGTGCCATAGGCCTATTCGGCCATGATAAATAAAAACCCGAAGACTCACTTGTGGCACCTACCTTGAACCGATTTGGTTTCCAATCAAATCCCGAAGCCATACAATGGATTCCTTACAATCGGCCAAACCTAAGATCCATACAATTGATTAGTTTTTGGATTTTCCAAGTATCTAATGGAAAGACTAACGAGAATCCCTTACCGTAGACTTACCAAACCGATTAGCAGAGAATGGAGGATTAGATCTACTGCTTTGAAAATCCCGGAGTTCCTAGGTGAAATCGGTTTCAAGAGTGGTTAGCCAAATTATCAATAAATGCCAGATCTCAGCTTTTCCCTTCATCTAAATCGACATAGAATAAGATATTATGGACGAAGAGTTTCGACAACCACTTACCTTCTCAAACCGATTGAAAAAGAAATCCCGAAGAGACGTATAATAACCTTTATATTCGGCCAAGTGAGTCTAAATGGAAGAGGCAAGATTTCGGCAACAAGAGTGGTAAAGGTTCGGCTAATAGAGGAAGAAAAAGAGAAGGAAAAGAAGTAGGGAATTAGTAGTGGTTTCGATTTTGAGAAAGAAAGAAGGAAGTAGATGGGAGACGAGGGAGATTCAGCCAGCAACCAAATGAAAAAAAACAAAGAGAAAGAGATGAGGGAGATAGGGAATTCGGCTAGGTATTTGAGAGAAAAGAAGATGACATTGAATGAATTTAGGAGAAAGGCATTCGGCTATACCTATGCCTCAAAACCGATTGTAAATGGCCTTGATGAGTCCTTCATTCGGCCAACTCTCACCCTTTGTGATAAATTTTATCACTTCATCAAATAAAATAGATAAAAAAAAATTTTTATCTCTATCCCTCCAAAGTCCCATTTGCTATCCAACACCTCCCTCTCTATGGCACCACTTTGCAAAAATAAAGAAAACCCCTATGCTATTGCCGTGACTCGAATTGAGTCCATTTGCCAACACCCTTAAGTGGCGCCCCAAGCCACTCTACCAAACGACTTTCATGTCCAAACTCCACCGCAAAAATCTTTTAAAGCCTTCTTACTTTAGCCCCTTTCTTAACCGCCCAAAAAGCCCAAAAACAAAACGCCTCCCCCTTGTAACTCCCACTACTCGAACCTCCTCCCTTGAAGCTCCCTTTGACGCCACCTTCATAGCACCTAAGTGGTACATGAAAGTCACTTAGCCAAGCTATTCTTTGCGTCATGTTTCTCCTAAAATTCCTCTTAACCCCTATCTCCTAGCTCCCTCCTTTTAAACCCTTAAAAAGAAATTTTTAGTTCTAAGTCTGTCCTAGTTCGGGGTTATGACTAGACCTTAAAACATGTCTAGCATATATAAAATTCATTTCTTCAAGCACACACATGGGAAAATAATTAAATTACAAACAATCCCTAATTCAGGATGTTACAATTATTGTGGACTTAGCAAAAGGGTGAAGTTTGAATTGATCATGGAGAAAATGTAGGAGGAAAAAGGGGAATTTGAATTGGATGGTAGAGAGGTTGGAGGAGGGATTTTAGGAGTGGATTAAGGGTGGTGGATGGTTTGAGTGATTTGGCGAGGAAAATTTGGGATTTTGAAAGAAAAGAGGGATGTGTGCCGAATAAGAATTCTGGCTTATCAGAAATCGGCTTTGAGTAGTCTTTTACTCTCTAATTCGGTGGCTTGAAACATTTTGGTTTTTTTTCTTTCTTGGAGGCCGATTTGTACTAGGAGTGTGGGCAGTATCTTTTCGTTTTTGGTCATATCGAATACCTTTTGAGTTCTTCTGTTCTCTACTTTGCATTCCTCTGCAAACTTCCTGTCAAACTGATTCTTTTTTTCTCCTCTACCTCTTCACACTTTTGCCGAAGATTTCTTTTCTCTCTCAATTGGTTAATGTGTTTTTGGCCAAACACATTGTTATCTCCTCTCTTCTTTCTTTCAGCTTTCCTCATTTCTTTCCTCTTTTGCTAGAGCCGAATAACCTCTGAACTTCTGTGCTAGTTGAATACTTGGTCTCAAGGGAGTGCGATTGTTTCTTCTCGTGCCTCGGTTTAAGGGTGTGTTGTGGTGATGGTTGAATACTTCTGTATTTTATTCTAAATTCCACAGTTTGGGTAAGTTGCGATACTCCTAGTTCAATTCTTTGTGTATATGATATTAGTTATTGAGTCGCAGATGGGATGTAGGTAGTTTTTTTTAAGGACTTGAAGTGAAGTGATCTCCTGCGATGGCCTGAGTGAGATTGATTAAGGCGGGTGATAGGTAAGCCCTTGAACAGGAGTTTTGGGTTAAGGTTCTCTTCAATTGATTGATTAGTGACTAACCGAAGGTTCTGATTGTGTTAGGTTGGTGTTTTTGTGGGTTAGTCACGTACGTTCGCAATCAGGTGTGTATTTTTACCCTGTACCTGATAGTCGGCTGATAAGCTGAAGGTGTGTAACAGTACCCTGTATTCGATAGTCGGTGAGAAAGTATATAGTGTGTGTAACCACCCTCATTCTGATCGTAGATCGAAAAAATGCCGGAAAGATGAAATATCGGTGAATGATGCCACACGAGTGTGTAATCGCACGTGTGGTGGACCGAGCCCACGAATATGGGCGTAAGATGGTTGAGGCCACCATGAGCGTTTTCATGGGCTTAGGTCGTTTTGGGCCGTGTTGGGGTTGAAATAGGCCGTGTAGGCCTAATGGGCCTGTGGGCCCACACAGATTAATTTGCATATTGTGGTAAATGTTAGACCGAGCCATGTAGTCTACATGGCTAAGGTCGTTTTTGGGCAATGGGTCGTGTGGGCCTATTGGGCTGGTGGGCCTCACACCGATAAAATTCATGTTATATGGTTTCTATTGGTTTGAACTGTGCTATTCGTTTGGACTAATTGGGCCACACAAGCGTGTGGGCCCACTTGGGTCGAGTAATGGGCCTTAGGCCCATTTACACTGTGACTGTTTAGGTTACTTAAGTCGCTCGAGGCGACGGTGGACCTTCTGTTGGGTTGCTGAGACCCCTGGTTTGCAAAATTACCAAAATACCCTTGATTTGTGAAATTACTGAAATAACCCTGATTTATGAAATTACTGAAATACCCCCGATTTGTAAAAGTACTGAAATACCTTCGATTTATGAAATTATCGAAATAACCCCGATTTGTAAAAGTACTGAAATACCCTCAATTTTTAGAATTACCAAAATACGCTTGAACTATAAAATTACCGAAATACCTTAGATTTATGAAATTATCGAAATACCCTCGATTTGTAAAATTACTGAAATACCCTCGATTTGTGAAATTATCGAAATACCCTAATTTGTGAAATTACCGATATACCCTTGGTTTGTAAAAGTATCAAAATACCATCAATTTGTGAAATTATCGAAATACCCCTGATTTGTAAAATTACTAAAATACCCCCGATTTGTAAAAGTATCGAAATACCTTCAATTTATGAAATTATCGAAATACCCCTAATTTGTAAAAGTACTAAAATACCCCCAATTTGGGAAATTATTGAAATACCCCCAATTTGCAAAATTACCTAAAAACCCCTGTAGGGTAAAATTACTGAAATACCTCTATAGGGTAGAATTATCGAAATACCCCTGAAGGGTAAGATTATCGAAATACCCTTATAGGGTAAAATGACTATTTTACCCTCGTGGGTAAATGATTGACTTAGACTATGAATTCGACTGATTTGACTGTGATCGTATGCCTGTGTTTTAACTGACTTAACTATAGTCGTGTGGCTGATATGCTTTTAATATATGTTTAAATGACTGTTACTGAACATGGCCATTCTGCATACACGTGTAATGATTGAGCATGACATACACGACATATTGTATGAGGTTGGGACATTGATGCGGAAGAAGTTCTGATAGGGTCGCACGGGTTGTATGAGACGACTATGGGTCTAGGATTGATCTGTTAAGGTTGCACGGGTCGCATGAGACGACTGTGGACCGACGGACGATTTAAAGCTGCATAATCTGATTATGGCTCTGTGCCATCTTGATTATAGCTTTGTGCCAACCGTATTTACCCGTGGCTATGTGCCTAACATATATACTGATGACTCTGTGTCGATCATAATTACCCGTGGCTATGCGTCGATTATATTACTATCGCTGATGGCTATATGCCAAACTTATTACAGTTATCGAAAACTTTGTGCCATCCTGATCATGGCTCTGTGCCATCCTAATTATGGTTTATAAGTATTCTGTTTATGGCTTTTAGCTGTTCTGTTAACTAGCAGCGTTGTTGCGATATTTATGGCTTTTAGCCGTTCTGTTCACAGTGCTGAGTCGTTCTATTGACTTAGTACCTCAACTGGTGCTAAGCTTGGTGTGTTGGCTGAGTGGGTTGATTTTATCCCCACAGGAGTGTAGGGTTGGTACGGGTAGTGTATTGGCTGGATCAGGATGGGATGCATCCTCATACTATTGCATATCTATTTATGAATCTGTCACTGTACTGGGCTTAGGCCCACTTGTTCTGTTATTGGTTTGGGCTGGGCCCAATTGATTTTGTTATAGGCAGTGACCCAAATGATATTGTAACACCCCAAACCCGGCCCATGAGTCCTGACCGGATCTGGTATGTCACGGAGTAAAATGATTTGAAACATTTTGAGTGTCTGGTGAAAACTTGTTAAAATATGGCTAAGGTATTAAAATAGGGTTTGATAAAACTCGGTTGGGATTATTTTTATAAACATGGTTGTGTTGATAAACCCTTTGAAAACGTTTGATTATGTAAAATTTTAAAATCGTCAAAGTTATAGTTGACTTGGTGTATTTTGTTACCCGATGGTAACATCTTTGAAAACTCGTAAAAGTTACTTAGTTGGAAAATGTTGCTTTTAACCGGTTTACATAACTTTTGTAAATTCATTTGTAGTATAGCATAAGTAGAGTAAATTGACTATGTAAACATCCAAATAAATATTAGCGGCCTTATTACAACCCACATTAAAAACTTAGAAAAGAAAATAAATAAACTTAACGATAATAAATTAAATTCAAATCCATCGAACAAGCATGGCCGCCTCGAGTCCTCTCCGGCTCCATCTCCGCGATCTACTCATCTGCAAAATAATTCGGGAAGGGGTGAGTCACCAAGACTCAGTGTGTAAATCCCCCACCCGGAAATGTAACCCATACACAAGATATTAATAAACATGCAATTATGCAACCCAACTAACCATCCGTACTCGTTTAACTACCCCGTGTGGTCAAAACCACTGGTGACTAGAGTCACAAATCAAATGATGGGGCCAACCCATCGTGTGGTCAAAACCACTGATGACCATAGGTCACAAAATATCATAATGTAGTCAAAACCACTGGTGGTACCAAACCACTGGGACTTAGTCACAAATTATCAAGATGTGGTCAAAACCACTGGTGACCGAAATCACAATAAATCTGATGGGGCCAACCCATCTTACGTCAAAACCATCGGTGACGATCCATAAAAATCATCCCCCTCCTCTCATCAATCCCACCATCATCATGCTTCCATAACAATTATCATATATCATGCATTTATGTATAGCATAGCATTTAACAGCATGTGATGGCATACTCAAACATTTATAGATCACAAAATAGGGGACTTACCCGGAATCCAATCTTATGTCCACAAGCAAATTACTAGCAAAAAGATTAAAAGGCAACAATATGGCAATGTTAATTAATAAAGTGTGTAAGGAGTTTTACACACCTGTTTACCACCGAAATTCCTAGATCCTGAAGATTCGATCTACGACGCTAGATTCTTAACCCTATAATCGGCCAATAATAGGGTTAGGGACTTAGGCCTATTCAGCCAAACCAACATAATACCAAAGGCTCATTTGCGGCACTCACCTTAAACGGATTTGGTTTCCAAACAAATTCCGAAGACGTTACTTGATTAAGACTTTGCCGAAATTCCTTAAACAACCCACAAAAAGATCAGTCACCACTTATAATACATAATATGGCCTTTGGCCGAATGTCATAGCCTACATACCTTGGAGAATCAAATCCCGGGAGCTTCCTTCAATCGGCTATGGCCTCCCTACAATTGGTTTAATCATTAATAAGAGTCATAGGCCATTCGGCCATAATCTTGAACCTAAAAGAGGGTATCGCCCCTTACCTTGATAATTATATCGGCCCTTAAACACCACAAGTCAACACCACTTAGTGTTGTGAGGGGGTTTGGCTACCTTTAAGGAGGAGAAAAGAACCGAATGCTAGAGTGAAACAGCACCTTTCTTTAAGGGGAATTCGGCCAAGTGAGTCTAATGGAAGAGGCAGGATTTCGGCAACAAAAGTGGTAGAGGTTCGGCTAATAGAGGAAGAAAAAGGAAAAGGAAGAGAAGTAGGGAATCAATGGTGGTTTCGGCTTTGTAAAAGAAAAAAGGAAGTAGATGGGAGATGAGGGAGATTCGACCAGCAACTAAATGAAAAAAAAAGAAGAAAACTTGCTGAATGATTTTCGGCACACCTTTGCTTAACACATAACCGATTATGGATAGCCCTAAGGAGTCCCAAAACCAGCCATCACCTTTCTTTTGTGATAATTTTGGCTTTTAATTATCAAAAGATAAAGCAAGATTTATCTTCCATTTATCTCCTATCCATCTCTTCAACAAATAAAATGAAAATACAATACTAACACTACTCCTCCAGCCGAATATGTGCAAAAATTTAAGCCTATCCTCATCACTTTAAGAGTCCATAATCAAACCATTACTCACTCTCCCATTCACGCCGGCTTCCAAAAATAAAATGCCAAATCTATGACTTCTTTGGTTCGAACCAGACCTCACCGCCACATGACCCTTACAACGCCCCATACCACTCTACCACCTTGACTTTCATGCTCTTAAACCTCTCTATTTAATTTTTAAAGCCTTCATACCTAGCCCCCCTTCTTTTAATGTCAAAAAGCCCAAAAACAAAACGTGTCCCCCTTGTAACTCCCACGACTCGAACCTCCTCCCTTGACCCTTTGACGCCACCTTTGTAGCACTTAAGTGGCGCATGAAAGCCACTTTGCCAAGCTATTCCTTGTGTCATGTTTCTCCCAAAACTTCTCTTTAACCCCTATCTCAACTAGCTCCCTTCTTTTAAACACTTAAAAAGAAATTTTTAGTCCTAAGTCAGGCCTAGCTCGGGGTTATTTCTAGACCCTAGAACATGCTTAGCAATCATAATATTCATTTCTTAAAGCACACACATGGGAAAATAATTAAATTACAAACAACCCCTAATTTAGGATGTTACAGATATTGTAATGGGCTTTGGCCCACGTATGCTCTGAACTGGACTGTCCTGTTACTATTAAAGGGTTTTGACCCAGGCTGTTTTGGTTTCTATTTTCGTGTACTAACTGTTACTCTAGTACGGGGATTACACACTGAGTTTTCGTAAACTCACCCCGTTTTTAACTGTGCAGGTAATCCCCATCGTTAGGAGGATCGGTGCTGTGAGGGACTCAGAGAAGGCCACACACTACTTATGTTTTCCGTCTTGATTATTTACATTCAAGTATTTTGATTTGGGGTTGTAATAAGGCCTCTTTAAGTTTCTGGATTTTAACTTTGGGTTTTTATGTACTTTGGTTTATATTTGTTAGAAGTAAGTCACGATTTTTCCAAAATGTTAACTATTTTATTTTTTTCAACAACACTACATTTTCGTAACATTTTCAAAATGGTTTCAAGGCTTAATATTTAAACATCATGTTTGTAACAGTCTGATTCAAACCCTAGTCAGAACAGTGGTTTCAGGACCACAAATTTGAGTCAGTAAAATATTTTAATATTATTTTCTGTGCCTTTGATATGTGATTAAGCATATGTAAAATTTCGGAAGTTAATTTTTCCATCTGTATACTTAATTTGATAAAAGGATTAAATTGCATTGAATGCAAAATTTGCATGCTTTATGAAAAGACACCTATTTAAGATGGCTTTGAAATAGGAAGACCTTAATAGGCAAATAGCCCATTAATAAGATGAGTGGGTGGTAATGGTTAAGAATGACTTTGCATTATATGTTGTATATATTTATTAGTAAAGGTTAAAATTGTAAAATGATAATTAAGTCATTATTTCATGAAACATAAAAGAAATAAGCATGATAAAAGATTTTATTCATCCATCTATCACTGAAATTATAAAAGAAGAAGAAAAGAGAAAGCAAAGCTAGGTTTCAGCTTTTGTCTTCCTTGATTGAGGTATGAGTTTTGCTTGGTTTTTGATAATTTCTACATTTCTGTAATCATTGCTTCGTATGTTATAAAGCCCATGTTGTAATTTGAAGAATTGATGATGTTTATGAGATGTGCCATTGATGAAATAGTGAACTTTGTGATGAATATTGGTGTTAAATGAAAGATATGTGTTCAATGAACATGTTTTGTTCTTGAATTTTTGATGAATTTAGCTAATTAGGCCTAAATTGTGAAAATAATTAATTTGGAGGACTAAATTGTGAATTTTATGAAAAATATGAAATTTTATAGTCCCTAAAATTTCGGCTATGCATATATGTGAACAAATTTTGTATATTTGATGTTTTGAGAAAAATGGACTAAATTGATAAAATGTGCAAATGTGAGGGCTAAATTACAAATTGCCATAAATATGTGTTTTGGATTGAATTGAATGATTTGATGAATGGATTGGATAAATCTGTATATGTATAGATCAAGAATTGAAGAAAAAGGACTTAGATCGTGGGAAAGCGAAAGTAGTTAAATAATCGAGTCCGATCGAATATCTGAAATTTGAGGTAAGTTTGTATACAAATAAATGTATTGAGTTAAATTATCTGTACATAAATGATATGTAAATTGCTATGAGTATTCCTGGGATGGAATATATATGAAATTCGAGTTATGATTATATCGAGAAGTTATCAGTGTCTGATAAGTCCCGTTTGAACCTAGGGATAGATAGGATAGTATATGTCATGACATAGGTGTCTGTTACGTGATATCATGTAAGACCACGTCTGGTACGTTGGTATTGATTTGAGATTTCGTGTAAGACCACGTCTGGGGCGTTGGCATCGATATGAGATTTAAGTGTAAGATCATATCTGGGACATTGGCATCGTATTGATTCGTGTAAGACCCTGTCTCGGACAGCAGCATCTATATCTGATTACATGTAAGACCTCGTCTGGGACGTTGATATTGTACGAGTATTCTGAGCTTTCTGAATATCCTATTTGGTTTTGAACGGTTCAACAGACAAGTCTGAGAAACGAATGACTATGTGATTTGTATATCCGTTTCAAGTACGTTTGATATGTACACATTGTGTGTATAAAAAGGTAAGTATATTCATAAACTTACCTAGATGAGTTATGTATTTGAATAAGAGAAAGTAAATTGTGTTACATGAATGGACAATCTATGATGCAATAAAGTATATGGTGATATGCAAGATGGAAAGATGAATGGCTAAGTGAATGTGCCAAGAAGAATTATGGCTATGCAATTGAGCTATTAGTGAATCCATATTGATTATATGTTTTGAATGTTTATATGTTAAGTTTATTTGTATATGGCTTACTAAGCTTTTGAAAGCTTACTCTGTGTTTGGTTGTTCTGTTTTATAGATCGTCAAAGCTACTGAAGGCTCAGGACCGTCGAGGATCGTCATCGCACTACTCAAACTATTTTGGTACTTTGGAAATATGTATATAGCTAAATATGCAATGTATAGGCTAGTCATTTGGTATATGTTTGAGATGTAAATAGCCATATGATTTGGCTAGATAAATGTTACTAATATGCATGAGAGAAAATGATATATGATGCATGTTTTGATATGGCTTGATGGTGGCGAAATGGTCTTATGAATGGTAAGCATATAGATGAAATTGAGTATGCATGTTTGATCAAAGAAATGGTTATATGAAAGGTAAATGTGGATGAATCATGCTTGAACATATATGTGTCTTAGTTGTTCAAATTGGCATGATTGGAAATGAAATTGAATGTGGAGATTTGATGTTTATTTAAAATGTTTTTGGTTGTCAAATGTACATGAAATGAATTGGAATGTTGCTTGTAGGGTTGACCCTAGTGTGGGTGGCAATTTGGCTTTGTAAGTAGTCTGTTTTGCTTACGGGCGTGCCTGGTAGCCATGTGAATAAGTCAGTAGCTAGCCTAATTTTACATGGCCTATAACATCCTGAAATCTAGGGGTCTGTAAAATTTGTGTAATTTCATGTTATGCTGGTTCTGTGTGTTGTTTAAGGGTGTTTAGGGGCCCTAAGGAGGCCTGGGGTCGAGTGTGAGTCCTGGGAAAAATTATGGTTTTTGGGCACTTTAGGAGAAAGGGCTATTGGGGGCAAGGCTTAAGAGAAATTGTTGATAAATTGTTAGCACAAGGAGGCGTGTGGCATTGTGGTGTGGCGTCACTAATGGAACCTGGAGGAAGGGAGTTCGAATCCTACATGCGGTAATTTGTTGCATTTATTTTGTGCTAACCAGGTGATGGTGGTAGAGTTCAGCTTGGACTCTGCAAAGAAGTTGAAGACTCAGTCAAATGAGTTTGAATGAGTGATTGAGAGGAGTTTGAGGAGTGAATCAAGAAGTAAATCGTGGAGTTGAGAGGGGAGAGGTTGTGTTGGCCGAATGTAGAGAAGTGCATGGAGGAATTCGATCCACATTTGTTTTTTGGGAGTGTGCATTCGGTTTGTGCAGGGGGTGCCAAAATTTGTTGTCATTTTTGTGCATTTTGAACATTTATTCTAAGCATTTTGACTCATTTTTTCTTTTGGCAATTTTCGGGTTATCAAAATATTCTTCTCTTTTTCTTTCATATTTCTTTCTTTTAGTGTCTTAGTCAAACCTATTCAGAAGATACCACTCGTGCATCTCCTCTTCAACACTCTATCTTCTTTCTCTACCTGATTTATCACCTCCTCCCTTGGCTGAATCTGGTAAGTCTAGGCTCTTTCCCATCCTTCCATTTTTGCTTTTCTATAGCATAGTCGAATATATAACCTTTCTTCTATTTTGTTTCTTTTTCTTCACTATAACCGAAACTTCAATTCCTCTCATTCATTCTTCTCGTTTTCTTCTCTTATTGTCTCTTAAATGGGGTTGGCCAAATCTCTCCTTCTCATACGACTTATTTTTGATCTAAGGTAATGGTAATCTTTTTCTCTAGTTTCTTTTCTTTTCATTCTTATGTTTCACATAGCCGAAGTGGCTACTATTCTTTATTCTAGTTCTCGACTAATTCCTTCTTTTCTTCTCTCAACATGGAATGCTTACTTCGGTTTAATCCTATTGCTGGATCAATCTCTATTCAGTTTCTCATTGATCAAGGCTAAATCGGCTCATTGTTGCTATTTGGAATCATCCTTGTGTGGTAATAGCCGAGCCCTCTAAGGCACTCTAGGTGCAAACCGCTTCGTGATCTTCTTTAGTTGTTGGTAAGTTTTTATGGCCGAATAAAGGGCGTAGATGATCGTTCTTCATTGTAAGTTCACTTAGGCCGAAAGGCCATTCCTCTGTTAATCTTGGAACAACATTGCTAACTCGTGTTCTTCTTTAGGGGCATAATTTCGAGGGAGTAAACCGAACTCTTAGACATAGCAAGGAATTATTGTCGTTGTTGGTAAGTATTGTGGGTTGGGTTATCGATTTCCAATTTAGTATTTTAGAGCAAGGAACTAACTGATAGTCTTGTATGCCCTTAGGTGATTCGGAGAGGCTCGTGGTTCGTATTCTAAATCAGGTGTGTAATCTCACACCTTTCTGAATGATTGCTTATGGTGTTGTGTGAATCGGCCAAAAGCCAAAAAGCCAGGAACTGGCACTTTTGACCACACGAGCGTGCAACGCTCGCAGCTGTAAATCGAGAAACCAATCGTGTCGTTAAGTCGATAGGAGTGTCACAAACACTCTTGCGATACCGAGGCTGTAACTGAGCCGAAAAAGGCCAAATGGGCCAAAGGGCTCTCAGGCCCATTTGGGCCAATTTGTTGGGAAACTAGCCAAAAATAGATACGAATACAAAATTTACATATCCGAAATCGAAACCCTGCGTTTTGGGCCACACGAGCGTGTGGGCCTGTTTGGGCCTAAAATGGATTTTAGGCCCAATAGCCTCGTAGAGACCCAGAAAGGGTCCCGTGTCGCTCGAGGAGACTGTAGTCCTTTGGAAAGGCCATTATTGTAAAATTATTGAAATACCCTTAGTGGGTAAATTACTGAAATACCTTCGGCGGGTAAAATTACTGAAACGCCTTCGTTGGGAAAAATGATTGTTATACCTTTATGGGCAAATATGGTATGTTTGTGTATACTTTGATTAATTTGCCATGATGATACATTATTGCATTCACGAAATAATTATGCGATGACATGATGTGTAGGGTTGGGTTATATTAATGGAGGAAGTGTCTTTATTCGGTGGCTTTGCCACAAACATCATTCTCGGCGACTCTGTTGTATCTAATATCATATCGTGGCTCGCCATACATATCGACTTGGTAGCTTTGCTACGTTTATACTGGTAGCTCGACTGCATTTTTTTAGTGTAGTGGATGGGTGGGTCGATTTAAAAATCCCCATAGGAGTGTAGGGCTGGTACGAGTGGAGTGTAGCGGATGGACTATTAGGTTGAGGGTTGCATTTTCTTTTTGCATTACCATGATTTTGGGGCATTGGGGCCAAATTGATACTGTATAGGGCTAGGGCTCAGATTGTTACTGAATAGGACTCCGGCCCAATTTGATTCCGTATGGGCTCGAGCCCGTTAATAACCGATTAGGGGATTACATACTGAGTTCTCGTAACTCACGTCGTTGTTTCAACCTTGCAGGTGATCCCCAGCGTTAGTGGATTTGGAGCTGTGGATGACTCTGAGGTGGCCATACACCGGGAATTATTCTTGTAAATTTAGTAAATTTATGTTATGCTTTATTTCAGTATAATTATTGATTTGGGTTAATATTTTTGTAATAAGGCCATTTGTATAATTTCTTTTAAGTTGTCCTTAATAACTGTTAGATTTATAATTACGTAGTTTTCTTAAAACAACAATAATTATTTTCAAAAATACCATATCTTCCTAATCTATTGGAATTGATTTCTTTTATAAACAAGGTTTTCAATAATGGTAATAACAATGTTTTTACGATAACACCATAAAAGCAAATATGAATCACAACAATGACAAAGCTCGAAGTTTTTTTTTTTCATGAAAGAATACGGAGTTTGTAATAAAGAACGCAGTTTTAAACAACTTATCCATGTGGCATGCCAGATCCAGTCGTAACGTCTAGGACAGGTTTGGGGGTGTTACATTTTATGGTATCAAAGCCAGGTTGCAAAACTCGACTGTGGAATGGGTTTGGAAATATTTTTGAAAGTTGTTTGAAATTTGATTTAGAAATGTACGTCTTTATTGGAAGTATGGCACGACGAGTCTCCGACACCAAATTCGTAAGTTCTCTTATTTTATGATTGTTGATATGATGATGATATGACTGTAGTAAGAAAACTGCTAGAAAATTCTAGCTCTAGGAGCTAAGATTATAGAGACTGAGACATTAGAGAAATTAGATTCGCGAAAATAACTCTTATATCTTTGTACCATAAAACATTTGTTCATAAACACTGAATTACATACTGATTCATAAAATTCTTAATCAGATTAATTCGATTTAGCAAACATGAGTACTAGAGGATGTAGACGTGGTAGACGTGACCGTGGTAGGGGCCGAGGTGCTGGGGTTGGGTCTGAAGCGTCTGGGCACATAACTGAAATGGATGTACCTACATCACCAGTGACCGAAACAGGGTCTCACAACTAAACTGGAGGGGACGACACTTTGTCCTAAGCCATGCTGCGAGTATTGGAACGGGTTTCTAGAGCAAGTACTGGATCGGTAGCCCAGAAATTTATTCCTAAGCGACTCCAGACAAACGGGGCTGAGGTATTTAGGGGCATTTCTGGTGTATTTCCAAGTGTAGTTGAATACTGGTTGGAGGTAGTTGAACGAGTTATGGATGACCTGGACTACACTGTAGAGGAAAAATTGAAAGGAGCAGTGTCTCTTTTGTGAGATGAGGCATTCTAGTTGTGGCTCACTGTGAAAGAAGGTACTCAAGTGGATTGTATCACCTGGGATTTCTTTAAAGCGGTATTCCAGGGAAAATATGTCGGGGCCAGCTATGTTGATGCTCGGAGAAAAGAATTTTTGAGTCTAGTTTAGGGGAGTAAATCTGTGGCAGAGTACGAGGTAGAGCTTTTACGTCTGAGCTGGTACACTTGGGGAATAGTCTCGACTGATTATGACTTGCGAGTACTGATAACCCCGCAGAGAGAGAGAGATTTTACTGTATTGGCGGAGAAAGCCAAGATTGCTGAGGAGGGGAAACGCACTGAGCTGTAGAATCGTGACAAGGATAGGGGCAGGAATAAGAGGGACTTTAGGTCTTCCAGTTCTTCTAATAGATTTCAAAAGAGGCCTAAATTTAATGAGCCGGCTTGAACTGGAGTTCTGTTTGCTACTGGCAGACCGTAGCCTTATATAGTATGCGGGTTATTTCATCAGGGGGAATATTGGAAGAGAGTTGGGGCTTGCTTCAGGTGTGGGTCAAGAGACCACAAAATCAAGGACTGTACGCTGAAACCGAGTCAGATGCTAGCTGCGCGATAGGGTTATGTTCATCCAAAGAGAGGTGGTCAGTAACTATCGAAGGGTTGTGGCCCAGCTCGAGGGGGAAATAGGTTTGGACGAGGTCGTAGAGCACCAGATAGAGGTGCTGAGAATACGAAGTTGAGAGGATGGCGACGCATTGGACATCATAACCGGTATGTTTATCATATTTGATGTGCCCTTTACCACTTTAATTGATATTGGGTCTACCCATTCATATGTTGTCTGTACTGTATCTGGGACTTTGGGTATAAAATCTGAGATTATTGCTAGGAAAATGTCTGTGGTTAGCCCTCTAGGACAGTCTGTGCTAGTGAACAAGTTGTTTAGGGATGTGCCTCTAGAAGTACAAGGAGTGGTATTTCCAACAGATTTGATGGAAATACCGTTCAGCGAGTTTGATCTTATCTTAGGCATGGATTGGCTAGTTAAACACCGTGTTAATTTGGATTGTGCTATTAAGCGCATGGTGTTAAAGACTTCAGAGGATAAGGAGGTTGTGGTGATTGGAGAGAGAATAGATTATCTGTCTCATGTGATTTTGGTTTAAAGGTCGAGAAGTTGGTGCAAAAGGGGTATGAGGCATTTCTAGCCTTTGTCACCGCATCCGGTGCTAAGAAATTGTCAGTTCGGGATGTCAAAACTGTGAAGGAGTTTTCGGATGGTTTTCCTGAAGAGCTTCTGGGATTGCCTCCAAATCGCGAGGTTGAATTTGGCATTGAGCTGTTACCAGGAACAGCTCCGTTGTCCATCGCCCCTTATAGGATAGCGCCAAAGGAGCTAGTAGAACTAAAAGCTCATATTCAAGAGTTGCTGGACTGAGGTTTTATCTGACCTAGTGTATCGCCGTGGGGAGCGCCGGTGTTGTTTGTAAGGAAGAAGGATAGGTCAATGCGTATGTGCATTGACTATCGTCAGTTGAACAAGTTAACTATTAAGAGTAAATACCTGCTACCTAGGATTGATGACCTGTTTGATCAGTTACGAGGACCTTCAATTTTCTCGAAGATAGATTTAAGATCGGGTTATCATCAGCTAAGGGTTAAGGAGGCAGACATATACAAGACAGCTTTACGAACTAGTTATGGGCATTACGAGTTTTTGGCGATACCGTTTGGATTAACGAATGCACCAGACGCATTTATGGATATGATGAATCGGGTCTTCCAACCTTATTTAGACCGGTTCGTGCTGGTTTTCATAGATGACATCTTAGTGTACTCAAGAACGGAGAACATCTTCGGGTTGTTTTACAAATATTGAGTGAGAAGCAATTTTATGCCAAATTTAGTAAGTGCGAGTTTTGGCTGAAGGAAGTGAGATTTTTGGGTCATGTTGTGTCTGTCAAGGGGATTAGGGTTGATCCTCGAAAAGTGGAAGCTGTGTTGGATTGGAAGCCACCGAAGTTAGTGTCCAAAATTTGAAGTTTTCTAGGTTTGGCTAGGTATTACAGAAGGTTTGTTGAGGGGTTTTCGTTGATTGCCACACCCCTAACTAAGTTATTGCGTAAGGGAGTACCATTTGTTTGGGCTGATAAACAGAAAGAAAGCTTTGAAAAGTTAAAGAAGATTCTGACTGAGGTACCAGTGTTAATTTAGCCTGAGGCTGGGAAGGAATTTGTTGTCTATTATGATGCATCGCACACAGGTTTGGGTTGTGTGCTAATGCAAGAAGGGAAGGTGGTAGCGTATGCATCTCGTCAATTAAGGCCGCATGAGATGAACTATCCCACACATGATTTGGAGCTAGCTGCTGTAGAGTTCGCACTGAAAATATAGAGACATTACCTGTACGGAGAAAGGTCGATCATTTACACCGACCACAAAAGCCTGAAATATCTCCTTACCTAAAAGGAGCTGAATTTAAGGCAACTGAGGTGGATAGAGTTGCTGAAAGACTATGATTGCTTGATTGAGTATCACCCGGGTAAAGCCAATGTGGTGGTGGATGCACTAAGTCGTAAGGTGGTAGCAATGTTTGCTCATCTCAGTCTTTATGAAGATGGTAGCTTGTTGGCAAAACTTTAGGTAAAGCTGACATGGGTTAGTCAGATTAAGGAAAAATAGTTTTTGGATAAATCGTTGAGTTCTTGGCTTCAGCAGGTGAAAAGTGGTGAGATAGTGGATTTTGGGTTGAACAGTGAAGGGGTATTATGTTTTCATGAAAGAGTTTGTATGCCAAAGGACTCTGAGCTAAGACAGATGATTCTGCGGGAGGCACATAGTAGCCCATACGCTATGCTTCTCAGTGGAAGTAAGATGTACCGAGACCTACGAGAACAATGCTGGTGGCCTGGGTTGAAACGTGAAGTTATCAATTTTGTGAGCAAATGTTTGACATGTCAGCAGGCGAAGGCGGAACATCAGTTGCCTTCGGGATTGCTACAACCGGTGAAGATTCCAGTTTGGAAGTGGGAGAGAATAACAATGGATTTTGTTAGTGGGCTACCCCTGACGCCTACTAAGAAGGATTCAGTATGGGTAATCGTTGACCGGTTAACTAAATCCGTGCACTTCATATCGGTTCGCACAGACTACTCATTACAAAAGCTGGCCAAGTTGTATGTGGCAGAAATTGTAAGGCTTCATAGGATACCAGTGTCTATCATATCAGACAGGGACCCTAGATTTACATCTCGATTCTGAAAGGCATTACATGAAGCTTTGGGTACAAGACTAGAATTTAGCATAGCGTTTCATCCACAGACTGATGGTCAGTCGGAGAGGGTTATCCAGATTCTGGAAGACATGTTAAGGGGTTGCGTGATGGACTTCAGAGGTAGTTGGGAAGATTATCTACCGATTATGTAATTAGCGATAATAATATGACTATCAATCCAAATTGGATGGCACCGTACGAGGCATTGTATGGATGTAGGTGTCGTACCCCTACCTGTTGGACAGAATTAGGTGAGTGATAGTTGTGGGGTCCGGAATTGATTTCTGAAACTGAGGAAAAGGTTAAGTTGATTCGGGGCCGGTTAAAAGAAGCTTCTGATAGACAGAAGTCGTATGCAGATCTGAAGCGTAAGGAGATAGAATTCTCAGTGAGGGATTTTGTCTTCTTAAAGGTCTCACCCTGGAAGAAGATTTTGAGATTCGGACGGAAGGGCAAGTTGAGTCCTAGATATATCGGGACTTATCGAATAGTTAAACGTGTGGGACCGGTCGCCTACCAGCTTGAGTTTCCCCCGGAGTTGAATCAGATACATGACGTATTCCATGTTTCTATGCTGATGCGCTACCGCTCAGATCCATCCCATATAGTGCCGGTGGAAGAAATTAAGGTTAGACCTGATCTGTCCTTTGAGGAAGAATCGGTGCAGATTTTGGATCGGGATGTTAAAGTGTTGAGGAGGAAGCCCGTTCCACTAGTCAAAGTGTTGTGGTAGAATCACAGTTCGGAAGAAGCCACTTGGGAGCCTGGGGAGACAATTCGACAGCAATATCCTCACCTCTTTTAAACTAGGTAAAATTTTGAGGCCGAAATTTCTTTAAGGGGGTAGAACTGTAACAACCTGAAATCTAAGGGTCTGTAAAATTTGTGTAATTTCATGTTATGCTGGTTCTGTGTGTTGTTTAAGGGTGTTTAGGGGCCCTAAGGAGGCATGGAGTCGAGTGTGAGTCCTGGGAAAAATTTATGGTTTTTGGGCACTTTAGGAGAAAGGGTTGTTGGGTGCAAGGCTTAAGGGAAATTGTTGATAAATTGTTAGCACAAGGAGGCGTGTGGCATTGTGGTGTGGCGTCACTAAGGGAACCTGGAGGAAGGGAGTTCGAATCCCACATGCTGCAATTTGTTGCATTTATTTTGTGCTAAACAGGTGATGGTGGTAGGGTTCAGCTTGGACTCTGCAAAGAAGTTGAAGACTCAGTATAGAGAGGAGTTTGAGGAGTGAATCAAGGCGTAAATCATGGAGTTGAGGGGGGAGAGGTAGTGTTGGTCGAATGTAGGGAAGTGCGTGGAGGAATTCAGTCCATATTTGTTTTTTGGGAGTGTGCATTCGGTTTGTGTAGGGGGTGCCAAAATTTGTTGTCATTTTTGTGCATTTTGAACATTTATTCTAAGCATTTTGGGTCATTTTTTCTTTTGGCAATTCTCGGGTTATCGAAATATTCTTCTTATTTTCTTTCGTATTTCTTTCTCTTAGTGTCTTGGCCGGACCTATTTGGAAGATCCCACTCGTGCATCTCCTCTTCAACACTCCATCTTCTTTCTCTACCCGATTTATCACCTCATATCTTGGCCCAATCTGGTAAGTCTAGGTTTTTTCCCATCCTTCCATTTTTGCTTTTCTATACCATAGCCGAATACATAACCTTTCTTCTATTTTGTTTCTTTTTGTTCACTATAACTGAAACTCCAATTCCTCTCATTCGTTCTTCTCGTTTTCATCTCTTATCGTTGCTTAAACGGGGTTGGCCGAATCTCTTCTTCTCACACGACTTATTTCTGATCTAAGGTAATGGTAATGTTTTTCTCTAGTTTCTTTTCTTTTCGTTCTTATGTTTCACATAGCCGAAGTAGCTACTCTTCTTTCTTCTAGTTCTCGACTAATTCCTTCTTTTTTTCTCTCAACATGGAATGCTTACTTCGGTTTAATCCTATTGTTGAATCGGTCTCTATTCAGTTTCTCATTGATCAGGCCGAATCAGCTCATTGTTGCTATTTGGAATCATCCTTGTGTGGTAATAGCCGAGCCCTCTAAGGCACTCTAGGTGAAAATCGCTTCTTGATCTTTTTCAATTATTGGTAAGTTTTTATGGCCGAATAAAGGGAGTAGATGATCGTTCTTCATTTTAATTTCACTTAAGCCGAAAGGCCATTCCTCTGTTAATCTTGGAACAACATTGCTAACTCGTGTTCTTCTTTAGGGGCATAATTTCGAGGGAGTAAACCGAAGTCTTAGACTTAGCAAGGAATTACTGTCGTTGTTGGTAAGTATGGTGGGTTGGGTTATCGATTTCCATTTTAGGATTTTCGAGCAAGGAACTAACTGATAGTCTCGTATGCCCTTAGGTGATTCGGAGAGGGTCGTGGTTCGTATTCCAAATTAGGTGTGTAGTCTCACACCTTTCTGAATGACTGCTTATGGTGTTGTGCGAATCGGCCAAAAGCCGAAAAGCCGGGAACTGACACCTTCGACCACACGAGCATGCGAATGATCGCAGTGGTAAATCGAGGAACTAATTGTGTCGTTAAGTTGATAGGAGTGTCACGAACACTCTTGCGATACCGAGGCTGTAACCGGGCCGAAAAGGGCCAAATGGGCCCAAAGGGCTCTTAGGCCCATTTGGGCCAATTTGTTGGGAAACTAGCAAAAGATAGATCTAAATGCGAAATCTACGTATTCAAAACCGAAACCCCACGTTTTGGGCTACACGAGCATATGGGCCGGTTTGGGCCTAAAATTCATTTTAGGCCCAATAGCCTCGTAGAGACCCAAAAAGGGTCTCGTGTAGCTCGAGGCGACAGTAGGCCTTCAGAAAGGTCGTTATTATAAAATTACTAAAATACCCTTGGTGGGTAAATTACTAAAATACCCTCGACGGGTAAAATTACTGAAACGCCCTCATTGGGAAAAATGACTGTTATACCCTTAGGGGCAGATATGGTATGTTTGTGTATACTTTGATTAATTTTCCATGATGATACATTATTGTATTCACGAAATAATTATGCCATGACATGATGCATGGGGTTGGGTTATATTAATGGAGGAAGTGTACTGTTACTGGTGGCTTTACCACAAACACTATTATTAGCACTCTGCCGCAATCTCATCTCGTGGCTCGCCACACATATTGATACTTGGCAAGATTCTTTGTGTTTATCTTGGCAAATCATTGCATTTTTAGAGTGTAGCGGATGCGTGGGTCGATTTAGAAATCCCTACAGGTGATACTGTATAGGTGATCGTTGTTTTGTCGAGTTTTAAAATTTATAAAAAGAATGATCGAACCAGGAAACTAACTCTGACAACGACTTAAGGCAAGTGCACCTATCGAACAGTAGTATAGCTTAGGCAAGACCGAATTGTCGAACCCACAGGAACTAAAAGTAGTAATACTGATCATGTCAAACAGTCAAGTTTTAAAATTTATAAGAAGAATGATCGAACCTGTAGACTAACTATGACAACAATAGAGGCAAGTGCACCTATCGAACAGAGTATAGTTTAGGCAAGAATATCTTATCGAACCCAAAGGAACCTAAAAGTACTACTACTCACTTTATTTCTATTATTCAACCTGAAATATGGAGTAATTGATTTATTAATCTAAATCTAATGAAATATTTTAAACTAAATGCAAAGACGAAAGAATGAATTGGAGAAAAACTTTAGGAAAACTCAGTTGATGAAGACGATACCCTCGGGAAGAATCCACCTATGACTTCACTTATTATTTATCCCTAAACCATATGATTTCTTTACTTAGCTTGATCTGTGAGACTCCCTAACCTATATTAAACCCTCTCTCGAGGTGAATAACGTCTAACCTTAGGTTAATTAGTGGAACTCTCGTTCTCTTATAATAACCCCCTAAGGAAGCAGTAAATCGATCAATGGATTCCTATATTAGGTTTCATCCTAATCCAGCAAAATCTCGCAACCCTATCTCTAGGCGCCCGATCAACTCCGGTCAATTATGCTAGATCTACTCTTAGGTAGGGTCTATTCCTCCTCCACCTAAGCACATCAGATTAAATTAAGCAACATAATTAAGAACAAACTAAGTATTTATCATATAATTTAGAAATCAAATAAAAAATCCATCATAGGTTTCATCCCCTTCAGGTATCTGAAGGGTTTAGTTCATAACTAAATAAGAACACATCTCAAGAGAAAAGATAAAACAAAATATAAGAAATCCCTAAAACTTCCTGAAGGAGTTGAAGGAGAGATCCTCCGTCTTGAATAGGGTTCCAGCTTCTTGAGATGGATCAACTGACTATCTTAAAGTGATTCCCTAAAAGATGAAAGCTTCGACAAAAGCCTCTGCCAAAAACCATCCTGTTTTGGCTTCTGCGAACCCCCCTTTAGTTGCTACCTCGGGTGTTTATATAAGCTTTGAGATGCTTTACTTGGCTCCTAAGTATCCTAATTCAAGTAGAATTCCTCCTAGGATGTTTAAGTATACTTAGGAATATGTTTCTTTGCCTCCAAGCATCCAAATCCGAGTGAAATTGCTCTTTCCTGTGGCAGGGGCACACCCATGGCACACCCCGTGTAAGTCGTCTTCAGGCCATGTCTCGATTCTGTTGATTTGGGCACGATCGTGTAAATCGTGGCATGGTCGTGTGAAGTAATTTGACGAGGCACGACCGTGTGGCTTGAAGTCCAGGCCGTGTCGATTTCATCTTTGGCCCAAATTAGCCCATTTTAAGCCCGTTTCTCGTTCTTTTTGTCCTCAGGTGCTTTCCTGAGTATAAACATGAAAAGAAAGGATTAAAAGCACCTTTTTACATAAATCAAGGGCTAAATCATCCAAAAGCATACTAAATATGGGGTTAAAATATGTTACTTTTACGGTTTATCAAATACCCCCACACTTAAGCTTTTGCTTGTCCTCAAGCAAAATTCTCAACTTACAATTAAAACGAACTTTCCATAATTCATAATTCCTATCGACAATGTCTCATCATAATTCATAAATAATTTATACATGGATAATTTAACTCAAAGAACCCTAAAGATTCAATCAAGATAAGTCATACCTTTGTAGTATGAAAACATAGGTGTCTCCCCTTTATCTAAGTAATTACCTTTAATTCAAAACCGACAAGGATTGACATCCTCACAAAAGATTCACTCAAATCACTTGAAGTGTTTAAAGTTCAAGAATAAGCACTCTAAGTCGAACCTGAAAAGTTAATCCCATAGGCTTGCCTAAAAATCAAATCTCCACCACTATATATGAGATGATACACAGATTAAAAGGTCTTTATTAGGGTTGTAACGGGGCTAAGGTTAAGGGTGTGGATACAAGCTGAATTAGAGGGTTAGAATCGAGACTGACTAGACAAATTACCTAATTAGAAACAATGAACTAAATATGAATATTTACATCGAACGAAAACTAATAATACCTACTATTGATAATTACTCTATAATAAAGAGTATTTTCATCACTTAAAATTTTATAATACTTTAATACGAGCTTTTTCTTCAACAATTGGAGTTTAATTGCTCTAAGCTCTTTTATATGCTACTAATATTGAATATACTTGGGTTTTTTTAAGAACAAACTAAAATATTACATCATAAATGATAAATGTAACTACTGAACTAATATAATTCGGTAACTTATCAAACCTCGATTAAAGGGTAGTCAAAAGAATGGTGATAACAAATATAAAGGGGTTTTGGGTTAATATTAGTGGGTAAATCAATAAAAAGGGTTGTTAGGATTAAAAAGGGTTCACTAGGGGTTAATTATGTAGGTAGGCTTTTAGTGGTGTGAATGGGTTAAAACCTATGTGCCTTTATCATCTCAATATATCAAATCATAGATGTGGTTTCAACATGCATAAACGAGGCAAGTTCTAGAATAATAGTTCAAAGTTGACACACTCATAATCAATAAAATGAGCTTGAAAAAGAATATATGCTCTATAACGCTCAAAATCTCACAAAAACTATGGGTGTTTTTGACATCAATCCCTGTAAATTTAAAACTTCAAAGTAATACTCAAATTCAGTTCAACGACCTATTAATTTTTAATTTTTAGAAAGTAGACTTATCATGCTCGATTCTCTAGTATCCTTCAAATTTAATCATCAATGCACAATTAACTATGACTTATTCTAAAACATATCAATACAAATCATAAATCAACAGAAATTTCATCCTAATTAGTAATATGAGAAAACTACTTGAAAACAAGACTAAATTCAGGATTTGAGAATAATGCAAAAAGTCAGGTGCTTTTACCCCCCACACTTAAGAGGTACATTGCCCTCAATGTACAAAGATAGATAAACAATTATGTAATAATAAAATCAAAAGAGAAGGGGAGAAGTAACACTTCCTGAATTTTTGGATGAAGTCTATGAAAAGAAACCGGATAAGATAGGAGGTGAACGTGGGGAAACGTCTTGAACCGTTTGAAATTGAATCCTCGAAGTAGCCGGCTTGGTTTTATTGTATCCTAAGCTAAATCTAAATATCATAAAGAATAAGAAGAAGAAAATAAATTAAATTAAAAATTAATGATAAAATAAAATAAAAACAAAAATAAATAATGGAAAATGAAAGACAACTAGAAAAATGGGGAATGAGGTTTAAATAGAGATTTAGCCCGTGTTTTGGGATTTTAAATTTTAAACGTATTCAGGGTGTTCGGGCATGGCCGTGGGTGTCATGGCATGCCCATGCTTTTCTTCACACGATCATTTAATACAGGCGTGCTCCTCCCGTGTTCGATAAGTCAGAATGTTGGCACAATTAAAAGGCACGGCCGTGTTTAGCCCGTGCTTGACAAGTCAGTAACCTCGCACGGGGCGTCGTCACAGGTGTGGACTATTATCGCCACCCGTGTTGGGAAAAAAATTTTTCTATGTCGTGCACAGCTACTGGCACGCCCATGGTTCATCCCCTAGCTTCCACACGGCCACGGACACGGACACGCCCGTGTGTAGGGCCGTGTGGCCTAGAAATCTGCTCTTTGGTTAGTTTATGGTTAGGTGCTAAAAAGAAAAAGAAAATAAAAAAATAAAAAATAAAAAATGATAAAAAAATGTAAAAAATGGGGTTAGTGCTCGGGTTGCCTCCCGAGAAGCGCTCGTTTATAGTCTTAGCTAGACTTTAACTCTGATTCGTATGGTCATGGTGGTTTGAGGAGGTGAAAATCCTTTCTCATGCGATCACTTTGGTTATGGACATATAGTTTAAGTCGAGTAATATTTACCTCAAAAGTGTCAAATTGAGGATTGCTGACCTCGACTGTGCCGTATAGGAAGACATTTAGTACCTCAAAAGTGATTTTTTCGTTTGTCTTGAGGTTTGAATTGGTGATTTGAGGGTCTTCCTTATTCAACAATACTTGATCTCCTAATTTGAAGTGATTCGTTGTTCCTATCAGCTCGTCTGGGGGCTCCTTCGGTTTCACTTTGTGCGGTTCCTGTTCCTCTTTGATTTGTGTTTCTTGCACTTTTAGTTTGTCAACCCTAAGGCTTTTTTCCTTATGTATTTCTTCTTTGTTGGCACGACGTCTAGGATCTAGCTCATCTAAGTGATTTTGTGATACTTCCTGTAAAGAAGGTTGAACCAAATGATTATCAATAGAATTAACGCTCGTACCTTTATTACTCGATGTCCTAGCTGAGTTTAGAGCTTGAAGAGTGGTTGTTTTGTCGTCTACACGAAGTGTGAGTTCATCGAATTCTTCCTCTGTGTGGTCTTTCTTTATTGCATCGGGATATGGCACACGAGGTTGGTACTCTGTAATTGCCGATTTTGGTAAATCATGGTACACCTCAACATTACCTTTTCTTACCACAGGTTCTTCCCTTGGGTTTGGATCCACTAACAATTCACTGTTATGAGCTTGTACGGCTTGGGGCCAATGATTCAGCTCAAGTTTGTAGCCTTGTGGTGTTTCCTGTGGTGAAAGTTGAGCAATTTGATTATCAACTGAATTTACTTTCTCACCTTCATCACTTGATGTCTTGGCCGAGTCAAAAGCTTGTAGACTGATTGATTCGTCACCTACATGAAGAATGAGTTCTCCTGTACCAACATCAATTTTAGTCCTGGCAGTTGTTAGAAAGGGTTTTCCTAAAATTAAAGGAATCGTGTTGTTCTCATCCATGTCCAAAACAACAAAGTCTACTGGGAATACGAATTTATCAATTTTGATTAGAACATTTTCTATTATACCCTTAGGAATTCTTATAGTTTTATCAGTTAAGTGAATGCTCATCCTAGTTTGTCTGGGTTTCCCTAGACCTAGTTGTTTAAACATTTTGTAAGTCATAACATTGATGCTTGCTCCTAAATCTGCTAATGCATTATCAATAGATAAACTACCAATTAAACATGGAATTGTAAAACTCCCTAGATCTTTTAGCTTTTGTGGTAGTCTATTTTGTAGAATTGCTGAGCACATTGCGTTTAGCTCTACGTGGTGCTCTTCGTTTAATTTGCGTTTGTTGGTTAAGAGATGTCTTAAAAATTTCCTCGAGTTTGGTATCTGAAAAAGAGCTTCAAGGAGGGGAAAGTTAATATGTAATTTCTTTAAGAGTTTAAGAAACTTACGTAACTGCTTCCTCCAATCGCCTCTTTTCATTACTTGGGATAAGGTATGCGAGGTTGGTACTCCTTGATTACCGGTTTCGGCTTTTCTTGTGTTACCTCTACCTTACCTTCGTCTCCCTTGTTTTCTTGTATTAAGTTTGGTTCATCTATCCCCTTACTGTCTTGAGCTGAAATGACTTGAATTTGTTCTTTTGGGTTAACCTCGGTGTTACTTGGTAGACGCCCTAGCGGTTGTTCTGACATTAGCTTTGCGAGATGTCCCACTGGCCTAGAAAGTTCTCCAACTTGATTCTCGATCCCTTTGATCGATTTTTGTTGTTCATCAAGTCTTTGCTTGATCTTTTGGAAACGAGAATCAGGGTCGCCATGAATTTCACAAGATCTCTTCAAGATTCGACTCCTCTTCTTGTTGGTGAGGTGGTTGTTGAAAATCTGGAGGAAGTTCCGATCTTTGCCTATTTTGATCATCCCAAGAGAAATTGGGATGGTACTTCCAACCTGCATTGTAAGTGTTACTATAAAAATTATTTTGATATCTAGAATAGTTACCTGTATAGTGAGCTTGCTCATTTTTCATGCCATATCCGTATGGTGGGTACTTAGGATTCGCCACGCCTCCTAGATTCAAATCATATTGTATTTCTGGATGTTCCTGCGAGGGACTACACCAATCATCAATCTTTTTATTCATCATCTCTAACTGATTAGATAACCTGGTGACCACGTCAAGGTTGAAGACATTGACTGTATTAGTAGGAATTGTCCTTATGACTTGCCACTGATAATTATTCAGTGCCATCTTTTCCGTAGACTAAAATTTTCTACCAAAAGCAAAATAGAGGAAAAAAATTAGCAAAGTAAAAATAAAAATAAAAATAAAAATAAAATAATAGTAATAAATTGTAATAAAAAATTGGCTAAAGTAATAAAAGTAGAGCTTTCATAATATTTTAGTGTTCCCCGGCAACGGCGCCAAAAACTTGATCGTGTCAAACAAATGAGTTTTAAAATTTATAAAAAGAATGATCGAACACAGAGACTAACTATGACAATGATAGAGGCAAGTGCACCTATCGAACAGTAGTATAGTTTAGGCAAGAATATCTTATCGAACCCAAAGGAACCTAAAAGTACTACTACTCACTTTCTTTCTATTATTCAACCTGAAATATAGAGCGATTGATTTGTTAATCTAAAACTAATGAAATATTTTAAACTAAATGCAAAGACAAAAGAATGAATTGGAGAAAGACTTTAGGAAAACTCAGTTGATGAAACGATACCCTCGGGAAGAATCCACCTATGACTTCACTTATTATTTATCCCTAAACCATATGATTTCTTTACTTAGCTTGATTCGTGAGACTCCGTAACCTATATTAAACCCTCTCTCAAGGCGAATAACGTCTAACCTTAGGTTAATTAGTGGAACTCTCGGTCTCTTATAATAACCCCCTAAGGAAGCAGTAAATCAATCAATGGATTCCCATATTAGGTTTCACCCTAATCCGGTAAAATCTTTTAACCCTATCTCTAGGCGCCCGATCAACTCCGCTCAATTATGCTAGATCTGCTCTTAGGTAGGGTCTATTCCTCCTCCACCTAAGCACATCAGATTAAATTAAGCAACATAATTAAGAACAAACTAAGTACTTATCATATAATTTAGAAATCAAATAACAAAATCTATCATAGGTTTCATCCCCTTCAAGTATCTGAAGGGTTTAGTTCATAACTAAATAAGAAAACATCTCAAGAGAAAAGATAAAACAAAACATAAGGAATCCCTAAAACTTCCTGAAGGAGTTGAAGGAGAGATCTTCCGTCTTGAATAGGGTTCTGGCTTTTTGAGATGGATCAACTGACTATCTTAAAATGATTCCCTAAAATATGAAAGCTTCAGCAAAAGCCTCTGCCAAAAATCGTCCTGTTTCGGCTCCTGCCGAACCCCCTTTAGTTGCTACCTTGGGTGTTTATATAGGCTTTGAAATGCTTTACTTGGCTCCTAAGTATCCTAATTCAAGTAGAATTCCTTCTAGGATGTTTAAGGAGACTTAGGAATATGTTTCTTTGCCTCTAAGCATCCAAATCTGAGTGAAATTGCTCTTTCTCGCGGCAGGGGCATGCCCATGGCACACTCCCGTGTAAATCGTCTTTAGGCCGTGTCTCGATTCTATCGATTTAGGCACGACCGTGTAAATCGTGGCTGTAATGGGCCTTTGTATTTGATGTGTACTACGTTCAATGTGTTAAGTAGAGTATTTAAGGGGCTCAGATTGGGCCGAGGCCTTGGTTAAATTTTCTGTTTGGACACTAGAGGGTTTAAAAGATGTTATCTGTGTTTTAAACACAAGTGGGCTTATGGCCTAGTGGCAAAATGGTGCCATTTAGAGAGTAAAGAGGTGGCGTCAACTGAGGAGGCCAAACTCAAGGGGCATGAAGCCCAATTCCTTTAATTTTAATTAGCTAAATTAAGGCATATAGGTGGGTAAGGTTGGACGACAACAAGGCTTAAAAATAGGGAGATTTATCTGTTGAATAATATAGATAATTGTGCTGATATTAGTTATGAGTAGATTAATGAGAAAAGATGGGAGTTATCTGCTGTAAGTAGAGTTGGCTGAAATTCCAACTCTGAGGGGAGGAAGAATCGATTTTGATGTGGCATAAGGGGTGCCAAAATTCCCCATGTTTGTCAATTAGTCTCGATTTTTAGAAGAGGGCAATTTCGACATTTGATAGGTAAGTGCCGAAATTCCCTATAAATAGGAGTGTATCTCTTCAAATTCTGGCATCTGAACTCTATTCTTTGTGTCGAAATTCTGAGTCCTTCTCTACACTCTCTATTCTCTTTTCTTTTCCAAAAGCCGAAACCTCTCAAATTTCTTCTCATCTCCATAACCAAATACCTTTGTCTGTTCTTTTTTCTCCCTGTCGATTTCTCTACTAAAAGCTGAAACCTCTTAATTCACTTTCTTTTTCCATTCTTTTCATCTTGTGCCGATTTCTCCATAAACCGGGATTTTCTTGAAGTGCCGATTTCTCTATAAAGGTAAGAACCAAATATTTTTCTCTTTCAGTTTTGAGACTATAGCCGAATGGCTAGTAGATTGATAGGCTATCTTTAGTTTGACTCTTTCATTAATCGCACATTCTTTTGGGCGGCACTCCGGGAAATCGTAGTAGATCGAATCATCCAAATCTGAAAAAGCTGAAAACCATTAATCTCTAGTATCCTATCGATTTCGGGATCTCAAGGTAAGGTATTTCTTTAGATTCCTATGAAGATTCGCTATCATAATTGAGATATTAACTCATATGATATGGTTTAACCCTATTTCACTATAGTAGTTCTGACAAGGACTTTTTGGATGGAATCAAATATGGATCAGGCAAAGGAGAGGGTTGGGTCCATAAACCCAATCCCTAAGTTTAAGAAACGAGTAGTGTCTGCTGTTTGAGATTGGCCGCCGAGTTGTGGACCGGCTTCAACGAGATCTTAGGCGAATAGCGATGGTATTGGCTTCGACGGCGGTTTCGACATAGAGGGTGTCGTCGTAACATAATAAGGTGTGTAGATTCTTAACACATAAGCATTGATATATTATATGTATGCTAAGGGCTAAAAGCCGTAAAGAAAGGTCAGTATGAATGTCGTATTACCCGAAGGGTAGGCATGGGATGCCAGATACGTAACCATAGAAACTTTTCTATGTGAATCGTAGCATGTGAAAGTATGAGATCTGTTAGATGGCTTGATGACTTGTTTCTTGTATGTATGCATGCATGGGATGGGATTAATTGATGGATTTATGGTAGGGGAGCAGGGTCGCGAGGCAATCGTGGCTTTTCCACAGGCAGCATAGCTGTCGAATACTATAATGTAATTCTGAGGTTCACGTAAGCGATCGGTCTATATGACAGGCAGCACAGCTGCTGATGTGGTGTGTAGAGGATGGAGGGTTGATTGTAGAAATCCCCACGGTGTAATGGTTGGTACGGGGGTGTGTAGAGGATGGACCCTTAGGTTTTGGGATGGGTGATGATGCATGACATATTTTGTTACCATTGCATACGGGCCAAGGCCCATAATGTGTTTGTGGGCTCTAGGCTTTTATGTGTTTTCAAGTTTTGCACACTGAGTCTTAGTGACTCACCCTTTTATTTTTCCCACTCCACAGATGAGCAGTAGACCGTGGACACGGGAGCCGAGGCGGACTCCATGGGCTATCAAGACTTTCATTATCATTATGGATTATTATTATTATTTTTTTTGGGAATATATTTTTGTAATAAGGCCCCATAACTTAGGTTTCCAATTTATTTGTTACTTGTTTTACTTTATTTTACTTTAATATGTCACATGTTTATAAACGTATGTGTGCCCAAAGTCTTAATAATAAAATGGAGTGATAAATGGGCTTTTCAAATCCACTCAACATAAAAGTTTAAGTTTCTTTTATTTTTTTCAAATAATGACTAAATAAACTGTAATTTTCAAAATCTATCGAAGCAAAGTTTTCAAGAATTAAACCCGTATCATACCAAATCCGGTAATGACGTATGGGCTGGGTTTAGAGTGTTACACTTTTGGTATCAGAGCCCAGTTCAAAACTCGGGCTGTGAAATGGGTCCAGTAGGAATTTATGAAAGTTATGTAAGTTGAGAAAGGTTTTGGAAGATATGGCCTTCAAGTCTACCGGCACCCGATCCACCCAGGTAAGTATTCTAAACTTTGGTATGATATTTATGTTGGGTTTTGATGGGCCTTATGGACGTAGATTAGTATGATAGTGTTAATGGACCTTAGGCATAGATTAAACAATTCTTCAAATCTCATAAGACTTAATTTTTCTTAATTAAGCAGGTCTGTGAACAAGTCACAGGGTTAGGGTATGGAAACAGGCATACGCATGTCTAGGATTGGATCTAGGAAGAGCTTGGTATTTAAGCGGTCCTAGTGACTCACCTCCTCTTCTCTGGAATCCTACTTGGTGCGTAGTGGTTGTTCACGCTAACCAAGAGGGCTTGCTGACGGGCCAAAAATTTATAACTAAAACTCGAAAGGGACCATCACCCTATTTTTATAAAATTGTTTATATACCCCTGATTTTGTAAATTATCCCAAATGCCCTAGGTTGAGGAAATTTACTGAGACACCCTTGATTCTGTAAAATGACCAAAATACCCTGGTTTGCAAAATTACCGAAATACCCCCTAAATTTTAAAATTACCAAAATACCCCTATTTTGTAAAATCACTAATATACCATATTTTGGAAAATTACCAAAATACCCCTGTAGGTTAAAATTATAAAAATACCCTTGGGTAGTGAAATGACGAAAATACCTTTAGGTGATGAATGTGAGTTCCTGGTTGTTGTTTGCATGTTTGATACGTGTATATGGTGCTTTGCTTGATGTTGGCTGAATGTGAACTCTAGAATTAGAAAATACAGACTTGAGAACTGAACTTGTAGATAGAATTCGAATTCGAAAGAACTACTGTTAAAACTACTTCCTATAAGACTGTCCGTTATTAATCAGTGGAAGAAAGAATAATTAATTCATAAAATTTCTAATCAAATAAATGCGAAGCGGTAGAATGAATACAAGGGGTCGAGGACGTTCGGCACGTGGCCGTGGTAGGGGTAGAATGGCTATGTCAGAACCCGTGGGGTCTGGTCATGAGTCAGGGAATGAAGTTCCAGTGCCACCAGTTGTGGAGGCAGAGTTTCAAGATCAGACGGCCGGAGATGATGTTGTATCTCAGGCTATGTTAAGGGTTTTGGAGAGAGTTGCTGGAGCAAGCATAGGCACAGGAGCCCGGAAGTCTGTGCCAGAGCGACTGAGAGCCAATGGGGCAGAAGTGTTTAAGAGAATTTTGGGTGTAGCTCCTAGTACAACTTAGTACTAGTTAGAAGCAATGGAGCGGATCATAGATGATCTCGACTTCACGGATGAAGAGAAGCTGAAGGGAGTGGTGTCTTTTCTTCAGGACGAAGCTTATCAATGGTGGCTTACGATTAAGGAAGGTGCCGTAGCTGACCATATCACCTAGGATTACTTCAAGGCGGCGTTCTATAGTAAGTATATTGGAACGAGTTATGTGGATGCGCAGCGTAGAGCGTTCCTGAATCTGGTTCAAGGAAGTGGGTCGGTGGTGGCATATAAAGCAGAATTCTTACGCCTTAGCCGTTATGCTCGAGGGATAGTGGCCACAGAGCATGAGACATGTGTTCGTTTTGAGGATGGCCTGAAGGACGATCTACGTGTATTGATAGCTCCACAACAAGAGCGGGAATTTACTATGCTTGTGGAGAAAGCTAAGATAGCTGAGGAGGTGAGACGGACGAAAAAACTGAACCGGGATAGAGTTAGGGGTAGAGGTAAGAGAAACTTTGGATCATCAAGAACAACTAGGAGTAACCAGAAAAAGACCTAGGTTGGATGGACCGAGATGGGCTGAAAGACCTGCTGTTAACCAAACACGAAGATGTGCCCGATGTGACAAATTCTATGCAGACGAGTGTAGGGAAGGCAGTGGGAAGTGCTTTAGGTGTGGTTCTTTGGACCATCAGATAAGAGATTGTCCTTAGCCACGGGATGAGAAAAGACCCGCAGGGCAGGGAAATGCTTAGTCGGGTAGAGGAGGTCAGCAGCCACAGAGAGGTCGCGGTCTGGCCAGAGGCGGTAATGGTTTCGATCGAGGTCATGAGGCACCAGGCTGAAGGGCAAGAAACACTAAGGCGAGGTAGCCGAGGTTGGTTTATACTGCCAGATGTTGAGAGGAGGCTGATGCATCGGATGTTATAACCGGTACGTTTTTAATTTTTGGATTGCCTTATGTTACATTGATTGACATTGGGTCGACACATTCATATGTTGCTAGTAGTGTGTCTGAAACTTTAAGTTTAGATTCCAAAGCTACCCCTAGGGCGATGACGATAATTAGCCCATTAGGACAATCTGTGGTAGTAGATAAACTTTATCGGGAGGTACCCTTAGAAGTTCAGGGAATAGTTTTCCTGCGAATTTGATGGAATTACCGTTCGGGGAGTTTGACTTAATTTTAGGCATGGACTGGCTAGTGAAGTATCAAGCCAATTTAGATTGTGTAGCCAAGCGTATGGTGTTAACAACCCCCGAGGGAGGTGAATTGTCTGTCAAACGTGGTAACTGCCCTAAGAGTGGAAAAAATGGTGAGAAAAGGGTGCAAGACAGTTTTAATGTTTGTACGAGCTTTGGAAGCCAATGACCTAACTATTGAGGACGTTAGGACGGTGAAAGAATTTCCTGATGTCTTCCCCGAAGGCTTTCGGGATTACCTCTGGATCGAGAAGTGGAGTTTGGAATTGATCTTCTTCCGGGAACAGCGCTGGTATCTATTGCTCCATATAGAATGGCGTCGAAGGAGTTGGTGGAATTGAAAGCGCAAATCTAGGAGTTGTTGGATAGAGGGTTTATTTGACCAAGTGTGTCACCTTGGGGAGCGCCGGTGTTATTTGTTAAGAAGAAGGATGGTTCAATGCATATGTGTATTGACTATCGTCAATTGAATAAGTTAACCATCAAGAACAAATACCTGTTGTCGAGGATCGATGACTTGTTCGATCAGCTGAAGGGGGCCTCAGTCTTTCAAAGATAGATTTGAGGTCTGGGTATCATTAGCTTAAGGTCAAGGAGGCGGATATTCATAAGACGGCTTTTAGGACTCGCTATGGTCAATACGAGTTCATGGTGATGCCATTTGGGGTGACTAACGCACCAGCAGCGTTTATGGATATGATGAACCGAGTGTTCCAACCCCACTTGGATCGATTTGTCATGGTTTTTATTGATGACATCTTGGTCTATTCAAGATCGGAGGAGGAGCATGATTCACATCTACAAGTGGTTCAACAGATTCTGAGGGAGAAGCAGCTTTATGCCAAATTCAGCAAGTACGAATTTTGGCTAAAAGAAGTTACTTTTCTAGGTCACGTGGTGTCGTGAGAGGGATTAGGTTGACCTCAAAAATTAAAGCGGTGTTGGATTGGAAGCCGCCTAAGTCGGTGGCAGAGATTCAGAGTTTCCTTGGTTTAGCCGGGTACTACAGAAGATTTGTGGAAGGATTTTCTTTGATTGCGACACCGTTGACTAAGTTGCTACAGAAAGGAGTTCCATTCATTTGGTCTGATAAGCTGCAGGAGAGTTTTAAAAAGTTGAAAAGGATATTGACAGAGGCTCCGGTGTTGATTCAACTGGAGGCTGGAAAGGAATTCGTGATTTATTGTGATGCGTCATACACGAGACTAGGATGATGCAAGATGGAAAGGTGGTTGCGTATGCATCACGAAAGTTAAGACTGCACGAAGTAAACTATCCTACCCATGATTTGGAGTTGGCGGCGGTGGTGTTTGTCTTGAAGATTTGGAGGCATTATTTGTACGGGGAGAAATCTATCATTTACACGGATCATAAGAGTTTGAAGTATCTTTTGACATAGAAGGAGTTGAACCTAAGGCAAAGGAGGTGGATCGAGTTATTAAAGGATTATGACTACTCGGTCGAGTATCATCCAGGTAAGGCCAACGTGGTGGCAGACGCTCTAAGCCGTAAGGTGATCTCTGATTTGAGAGAAATGTTTGCTCACCTTAGCTTATATGATGATGGAAGTCTACTAGCTAAACTTCAAGTGAAACCCTCATGGGTTAGTCAAGTTAAGGAGAAACAGCAGATCGATGAGTTGCAGTTGATTTCAAGTGATAAGCCAACGGAATTCAGTGTGAATGAGGAAGGATTATTATGTTTTCAAGGGAGAGTGTGTATGCCAAAAGTCCCTGAGTTGAGGCGAAGGATTTTGCAAGAAGTGCATGGTAGTCTATACGCTATGCATCCTAGAGGGAGTAAGATGTATCGAGATTTACGGGAGCAGTTTTGGTGGCCAGGCTTAAAATGAGAGGTGACCGAATTAGTGGGGAAGTGTTTAACCTGTCAGCGAGTAAAGGCGAGCATCGATTACCATTAGGGTTGTTGCAACCGGTGAAGATTCCTCGATGGAAGTGGGAAGGGATCACAATGGACTTTGTTAGTGGGCTACCTCTCGCCTACTAGGAAAGATTCGATTTAGGTAATCGTTGATCGCTTGACTAAGTCTGCTTATTTTGTCTTGGTTCGGTCGATTATTCCTTACAAAAGTTGGCTAAAATTCGTTTATAGCGAGATTGTAAGGTTGCATGGAATACCGTGTCGATTATCTCGCATCGAGATCCTAGGTTTACGTCGAGGTTTTGAAGGCGTTGCATCAAGCGTTGGGTGCAGTTGGATTTCAAGATAACGTTTCATCCTCGATCGATGGACGGTCGGCGGGTGATTCAGATCTTGGAGGACATGTTAAGGGGTTGTGTCATTGATTTCAGAGGTAGTTGGGAGGAGTTTCTACCATTGGCGGAGTTTGCTTACAACAACAACTACCAGTCTAGTATTCAAATGGTGCCCTATGAAGCATTGTACGGGCGGAAGTGTCGTACTCCTACCCGTTGGACGGAATTAGGGAAAGGTCAAATTTTGGGTCCAGAGTTGGTTACTGAGACGGAGGAGAAGGTTGAGTTAATTCGGGCTTGACTAAAGGAAGCGCTTGACGCATGTAAGTCCTATCTTGATCCAAGAGTAGGGACATAGAGTTTGCAGTGGGTGACAAGGTGTTTTTTAAAGTGTCGCCATGGAAGAAAGTATTAAGATTTGGACGGAAGGGTAAGTTAAGTCCCAGATTTATCAGACCTTATCAGGTGCTGAAACGAGTTAGATCAGTAGCGTATCAGCTAGAGCTACCTTCTGAGCTAAGCCAGATTCACGATGTATTTCACATCTCTATATTAAGACGATATCGTTCAGATCCATCTCATGTGGTACCTGTGGAGGAAATCGAGGTAAGACCTGACCTATCCTTTGAAGAGGAGCCAGTGGAAATCTTGGAGCGTGATGTCAAAGTATTACGAAGGAAGAAGGTTCCGTTGGTTAAGGTTCTATGGCGGAATCACGGCTCTGAGGAGGCTACGCGGGAACCGGAGGAAGCGATGCGACAATAATACCCACATCTATTCGGATTAGGTAATTTCGAGGACGAAATTTCTTTAAGGGGGTAGAACTGTAACATCCTAAATTAATGGGCCTTTGCATTTGATGTGTATCATGTTCAATGTGTTAATTAGAGTATTTAAGGGGCTCAGATTGGGCCGAGGCCTTGGTTAAATTTTCTGTTTGGACACTAAAGGGTTTAAAAGATGTTATCTGTGTTTTAAACACAAGTGAGCTTGTGGCCCAGTGGCAAAATGGCGCCACTTAGAGAGCAAGGAGGTGGCATCAACTGAGGAGGCCCAAACTCAAGGGGCATGAAGCCCAATTCCTTTAATTTTAATTAGCTAAATTTTGGCATATAGGTGGGTAGGGTTGGACGGCAACAAGGCTTAAAAATAGGAGATTTATCATTGAATAATATAGATAATTGTCTTGATATTAGTTATGAGTAGATTAAGAAGAAAAGATGAGAGTTATCTGTCAGAAGCGAGTTGGCGAAATTCAACTCGAGGGGAGGAAGAATCGGTTTTGATGTGGCATAAGGGTGCCAAAATTCCCCATGTTTGTCAATTAGTCTCGCTTTTAGAAGAGGACAATTAGGCATTTGATAGGTAAGTCTTGAAATTCCTATAAATAGAGTGTATCTCTTCAAATTCGCATCCGAACCCTATTCTTTGTGCGAAATTCTCAGGTCCTTCTCTACACTCTCTATTCTCTTTTCTTTTCCAAAAGCCAAAACCTCTCAACTTTCTTCTTATCTCTATAACCGAATACCTTTGTCTATTCCTTTTTCTCTCTGTCGATTTCTCTACTAAAAGTCGAAACCTCTTAATTCGCTTTTTTTCCATTCTTTTCCTCTTGTGCTGATTTCTCCATAAACCGAGATTTTCTTGAAGTGCTAATTTCTCTATAAAGGTAAGAACCGAATTCTTTTCTCTTTCAATTTTGAGACTATAGCCGAATGGCTACTAGATTGATAGGCTATCTTTAGTTTGACTCTTTCGTTAATCGCATGTTCTTTTGGGCGGCACTCCGGGAAATCGTAGTAGATCGAATCATCCAGATCTCAAAAAGCCAGAAACCATTAATCTCTAGTATCCTATCGATTTCGGGATCTTAAGGTAAGGGATTTCTTTAGATTCCTATTAAGATTCACTATCATAATTGAGATATTAACTCATATGATATGGTTTAACCCTATTTCGTTATAGTAGTTCTGACAAGGACTTTTTGGATGGAATCAAATATGGATCAGGAAAAGGAGAGGGTTGGGTCCGTAAACCCAATCCCTAAGTTTAAGAAATGAGCAGTGTCTCTTCGTTCGAGATTGGTCAGGGTTGTGGACCAAGCACAACAAAGATCTTAGGCAGATAGCAGTTGTATCGACTTCTGACAGTGTTGACATAGAGGGTGTTGTCGTAACCATAATAAGGTGTGTAGATTCTTAACACATAAGAATTGATATATTATATGTATGCTAAGGGCTAAAAGCCGGAAAGAAAGGCTGTATGAACAGTCGTATTACCCAAAAGGGGTAGGCATGGGATGCTAGGTACGTAACCATAGAAACTTTTCTATGTGAATCGTAGCATGTGAAAGTATGAGATCTGTTAGATGGCTTGATGATTTGTTTCTTGTATGTATGCATGCATGGGATGGGATTGATTGATGGATTTATGGTAGGAGAGCAATGTCGTGAGGCGATCATGGCTTTGCCACAGCAACATAAATTGCCGAATACTATAATGTATTTCGAGGTTCGCGTAAGTTTATCGGTCTATATGATGACAAAAGATAGTCACAAATACTATAATGTATTTCTGAGGTTCGCGTAAGCGATCGGTCTATATGACGGGCAGGTCAGCTGCTGATGTGGTGTGTAGAGGATGGAGGGTTGATTGTAGAAATCCCCACGGTGTAACGGTTGGTACGGGGGTGTGTAGAGGATGGACTCTTAAGTTTTGGGATGGGCCATGATGCATGACATATTTTGTTACCATTGCATGCGGGCCAAGGCCCATAATGTGTTTGTGGGCCCTAGGCTTTTATGTGTTTTCAAGTTTTGCACAGTTAGTCTTGGTGACTCAACCTTTTATTTTTCCCACTCTACAGATAAGCAGTAGATCGTGGACACGGGAGCCAAGGCAAACGCGAGGGGCCATCAAGACTTTCATTATCAGTATGGATTATTATTATTGTTTTTTTTGGGAATATATTTTTGTAATAAGGCACCATAACTTAGGTTTCCAATTTATTTGTTACTTGTTTTACTTTATTTTACTTTAATATGTCACATGTTTATAAACCTATGTGTGCCCAAAGTCTTGATAATAAAATGGAGTGATAAATGGGCTTTTCAAATCCACTCAACATAAAATTTTAAGTTTCTTTTATTTTTTTTTCAAATAATGACTAAATAAACTGAAATTTTCAAAACCCATCGAAGCAAAGTTTTCAAGAATTAAACCCATAGCATACCAGATCCGGTAATGACGTATGGGCTGGGTTTGGGGTGTTACAGTTGCATGGCCGTGTGAAGTAATTTGACGAGGCATGGCCGTGTGGCTTGAAGTCCAGGCCGTGTCGATTTCCTATTTGGCCGAAATTGGCCCGTTTTAGGCTCGTTTCTCATTCTTTTCGTCCTCGGGTGCTTTCCTGGGTATAAACATGAAATTAAAGGATTAAAAGCACCTTTTTACATAAATCAAGGGCTAAATCATCCAAAAGCATACTAAATATGGGGTTAAAATATGTTACTTTTACAGTTTGTCAAATACTAACCTTCTTTCTATTATTTAGCCTAAATATTAAGTGATTGGCTGCTTACACTAAATTTAACTAACTACTAAGCTAAAGACGCAAAGACAAAAAAAAAAAAATGAATTGGGGAAATACTGTTGGGAAAACTCAGTTGATTAAGACGACACCCTTAGGAAGAATCCGCCTAGACTTCACTTGTTATCTAACACTGAACCAAACGATTTATTCACTTGACTTGATCCATAGGATTCCCTAATTTATATTAAACCCTCTCTCAAGGCGAATAACGTCTAACCCTAGGTTGATTAATTGAAATCTCTTTCTAATTAAAACCCCTAGAATCGCATTAACTCGATCTATGGACTCCCATATTAGGTTTCACCCTAATCCGGCAAAATCTCGTCACCTATCTCTAGGTGCCCGATCAAATCCGCTTAATTATGCTAAATCTACTCTTAAGCAGGGACTTTTGCTCCACCACCTAAGCACATTCAACTTGAATCAATATCCCAGAAATATTAACACAAGGATTAAGCACACATAATTAAGAACAAATCAAGTATTTATCATATAGTTCATAAAGCAATAACAAGATTCATCTAGGTTTCATCCCCTTCAGGTATCTGAAGGGTTTAGTTCATAACAATAAAAGAAAACATCTCAGAAGAAAAGATAAAACAAAACATAAGAAATCCTTAAAACTCCTAAAGGAATTGAAGGAGAAATCCGCCGTCTTGAGTAGAATTTCGGCTTCTTGAGATGGATCAATTGGCTATCTTCGAGTGATTCCCACAAATCTGACCTTTCTGGCTCGGCTCCTTGGCCTAGCTGAACGCTGGCTCTGGCAGAAGGTTTCTACCGAACTCCCCACTTAAGTTTCCCCCTAGGGTGTTTATATAGACTTTGAGATGCTTTACTTGGCCCCTACATATCCTAATTCAAGTAGAATTCCTACTAGGGTGTTTGAATAGGCTTTGGAATGTGTTTCTTTGCCTCTAAGTACCGTATTCCGAATGAAATTGCTCTTTTTGCGACAGGGACACGCCCAAGGGCACACGCACAGTGTTTTCGTGCTGAGCTATGTCTTGAGCTGTTGATGAGGTACTACTGTGAATCATGGTTAGGCCCTGTTCAGACTTCTCTTAAGAGGCACGGCCGTGTGGGCTTAAGTCTAGGCCATGCCAATTTCCTGATATGGCCTATTTGGTCTGTTTCAGGCCCGTTTCTCGTTCTTTTCATCCTCCGGTGCTTTCCTGAGTATAAAACATGAAAAGAAAGGATTAAGAGCACCTTTTTACATAAATCAAGGAATAAATCATCCAAAAGAATGCTAAATGTGGGATTAAAATATGTTACTTTTACGGTTTATCAAATACCCCCACACTTAAGCTTTTGCTTGTCCTTAAGCAAAATTTTCAACTTACAATTAAAACGAAATTTCCACAATTCATAATTCTCATTAACAATGCCTCATCATAATTCATAGATAATTTATACATGGATAATTTAACTCAAAGACTCCTAAAGATTCAAACAATTCTAAGTCATATATTTGTAGCATGAAAACATAGGTGTCTCCCTTTATCTAAATGATTACCTTTAATTCAAAATCGACAAGGATTGATATCCATACTTAAGGTTCACTCAAAGCACTCGAAGTGTTTAAGGTTTAGGAAAAAGCACTCATAAGTCAAACCTGAAAAGTTATTCCCATAGGCTTGCCTGAAAATCAAATCCCTACCACTGTAATATGAGATGATACACAAAGTAAAAAGGTCTTTAACAGGGTTGTAACGGGGCTTGGGTTAAAGGTGTGGAAAAAGGCTGAATTGTAAGGTTAAAATCGAGATTGAATTGACAAATTACCTAACTTTAGAAAAAAATGAACTAATAACCTGAATAATTATATCACACGAAAATTTAAAATACTAATAATACGAGCTTCTTCTTCAAGATGTTGAATTTAAACGTGTAAGCTCTTAGAACATAGAACTAATAATGAATATACTTCGTGTTTTTTTTAAAAACAAACTAAATACATAATATAAGAAAGAACTTTATCAACTGAAATAAAGTATTTAGGCAACTGGTCAAATCAATTCTCGATAGAAGGGTAGTCAAAGGAATGGTGATAAAAAATACGAGAGGGGTTTTGGGCTAATATTAATGGGTGAATCAATAAAAAGGGTTGTTAGGATCAACGAGTTTACTAAGGGTTAATTGTGAAGGTAGGCTTTTTAGTGGAGTGAGTGGGTTAAAACCTAGGTGCCTTTATCATCTCAATATATCAAATAAAAAATATGGTCTTGACATGTATAATTGAGGCAAGTTCTAGAATAAAAATTCAGTATTGACACACTCATAATCAATAAAGTGAGCATGAAAAAGAATATATGCTCTATAAGGCTCAAATCTCACAAAAATTATGGGTATTTGACATCAATCCCTATAAATTTGAAACTTCAAGGTAATATTCAAATTCAGGTAGACAACCTAGAAAAATTTTTAATTCTAAAAAAATAGACTATCATCCTTGATTCTCTAGTATCTTAAAATTTAAATCATCAATGCACAATTAACATGACTTACTCAAAAACATATCAATAAGAATCATGAACCATCAGAAATTTCATCCTAATTAGTAATATGAGAAAATTACTTAAGAACTAGATATAATTCAGGGATTTGAGAATAATGCTATAGTTAACCCTCCCACACTTAAAATGTACATTGTCCTCAATGTAAAAAGATAGATAATAGCAAAATAATCATAAAATCATAAGATTGGGAGAGAAGTGAAACTTCCTGAATTTCAGATGAAGTCAATGAAAAGAAACCGGATAGGATTGGAGGTAAATGTGGGGAAGTGTCTCGAATCGTTTGAAATTGAATCCTCGAAGTAGCCGGCTTAGTTTTATTGTATCCTAAGCTAAATCTAAATGGCATGAAAAATAAGAAGAAAATAATAAAGAAAATAAAAATAAAAATAAAAATAAAAATAAATAATGGAAAATGAAAGAAGAAAGACAACTAGAAAAGAAAAAGGAAAAAGGGGTTTGAAATAGAGATGCGGCCCATGTTTTGGGGAAAATTTTGTCCTGTTGCCACACGTCTACGGTCACACCCTTTTACCTACCTGTGGTGCCCACATGGCCACGACCATGGCCGTGTGAAAGGCCGTGTGGTCTGGAAATCTACACTTTTGGTTTATTTGAATGCTAAAAAGGGAAAATAAAAATAAAAATAATAAAAATAATAAAAATAATAAAATTAAAAAAATAAAAATGGGGTTAGTGCTCGAGTTGCCTCCCGAGAAGTGCTAGACTTACCTGTTATTTGTATGGTCATGGTGGTTTGAGGAGGTGAAAATTCGTTCTCATGCGATCAGCTTGGTTTTTGATATAAAGTTTAAGTCGAGTAGTGTTTACCTCAAAAGTGTTCAATTTAGGATTGCTTACCTCGACTGTCCGTTATAGGAAGACATTAAGTACTTTAAAGGTGATTTCTTCGTTTGTTTTGATGCCTGAAGTGGTGATTCGAGGGTCTTCCTTATTCATCAATACCTGATCCTCTATTTTGAAGTGATTTGTTGTTCCTATCAGCTTGTCTGTGGTTTCTTTGGTTTTTCTTCGTGCGGTTTCAGTTTCTCTTTAAAGTGTGTCTTCCACTCTTCTAGTTTGTCGACCTTAAGGCTTCGTTCCTCATGAATTTCTTCTTTATTGACACGAGGTCTAGGATCTGGCATCTGCGAAAGAGCTTCAAGAAACGACAAGTTAATATGAAATTTCTTTGGAAGTTTAAGAGACTTACCGAATTCTTATTCTATGTGGTCTTTCTTTGTCGCATTGGGTATGGCGCACGAGCTTGGTACTTTGTAATTATCGGGTTTGGTAAATCCTGGCTTACCTCAACCTTACCTTCACTTACCACAGGCTCTTCCTTTGGGTTTGGTATGTCTAACCCTTCACTATCGTAAATGGCTTGATTTTGCTCTCTTGGGTTAGTTTCAGTATTGCTTGGCAAGCTTCCTTGTGGTAGTTCTGAGATCAGCTTAGCAAGTTGTCCAATTGACTTAGTAATTTCCCCAACTGACTTAGTAAGTTTTCCAACTTGGTTCTTGATCCCTTCAATTGATGTTTGTTGATTCTTAAGGGTGGTCTCAGTGTCTTGGAGACTGGTATCTGTGGCTGCCATGAATTTTGTCAGCATATCTTCAATCTTCGACTCCTCTTCCTGTTGGTGAGGTGGTTGTTGAAAATCTGGAGGGAGTTTCGGTCTTTGTCTATTTTGATCATCACATGAGAAATTGGGATGGTACCTCTAACCTGCATTATAAGTGTCATTATAAAAATTATTTTGTGGTCTAGAATAGTTACCCGTAGAGTGAGCTTGCTCGTTTTCCATGCCATATCTGTAGGGAGGGTACTCAGGATTTGCCACGCCTCCTAAATTCAAATCATATTGTATTTCTGGGTGTACGTCGAGGTTGAAGACACTGGTTGCTTTAGTAGGAATTGTCCTCATTACTTGCCACTGATAGTTATTCAGTGACATCTCTTCAATAAATTCGTAAGCGATTTCAGGAGTTCTGTTGTTCAAGGTTCCACCGGTGGCTGAATCAATTAGTTGCCTCGTTGAGGGGTTTACACCGTTATAGAAAGTTTGGACTTGGAGCGATAAGGGTAAACCATGGTGTGGACACCTTCTCAAGAGATCCTTGTATCTCTCCCATGCATCATATAATGTCTCTAAATCCATTTGCACAAAAGAAGAGATATCATTCCGTAATTTGGCTGTTTTGGCCGGTGGGAAATATTTTAATAAAAATTTTTCAGTCATTTGGCCCATGTAGTGATTGACCCTCATGGTAACGAGTTCAACCATTGCTTGGCTTTATTTTTTAATGAAAAGGGAAAAAACCGAAGACGTATGGAATCATCAGAAACGCCACTTATTTTGAAGGTATCACAGAACTCTAAAAAATTAGCTATATGAGTATTAGGGTCTTCGTCCTATAAACCATCAAATTGAAAAAATTGTTGAATCATTTGTATAGTGTTAGGCTTTAATTCAAAATTATTACCAGCTATAACAGGCCTAACAATACTCGATTATGCTCCTGTTAAATGAGGTTTAACATAATCATATCCTGCTCTTGTTAAATGAGGTTTAGCATAATCATACATAGTACGCGGAGCATTATTTTCAGCCACATCTTATGGTGGTGGATTATTCTCGTCCATCCCTTCAGTAGGATTGGATCTGCTTCTTGCTCTTCTTCTATGAAATTTAGGGCTCGCCTAATTTATCTGCGATTCCTGCGAGCGGTAGCTTCAATATCACTGTCATATACTAGTGGTCCCTTCGGGTTCCTTCTAGTCATAAACTAGAGGTACCTGGGTTGGAAAAGAAAGAAATGAAATTAGCAAGGTTAAAACCAAAATAAAAATAAAAATAAAAATAAAAATAAAAATAAAAATAAAAATAAAAATAAAAATAAAAATAAAAATAAAAATAAAAATAAAAATAAAAATAAATTGCAGAAAAATAAAAATAATGGCTAAAGTAATAAAAATAGGGCTTTCTTAATATTTTAATTCCCCGGCAATGGCGCCAAAAACTTGATCGTTGTTTTGTCGAGTTTTAAAATTTATAAAAAGAATGATCGAACATGGAAACTAACTCTGACAACGACTTAAGGCAAGTACACCTATCGAACAGTAGTATAGCTTAGGCAAGACCGGATTGTCGAACCCAAAGGAACTAAAAGTACTAATACTAACCTTCTTTCTATTATTTAGCCTAAATATTAAGTGATTGGTTGTTTAATCTAAATTTAACTAACTACTAAGCTAAAGACGCAAAGACAAAAAAAAAATGAATTGGGGAAATACTGTTGGGAAAACTCAGTTGATTAAGACGATACCCTTAGGAAGAATCCACCTAGACTTCACTTGTTATCTAAAACTGAACCAGACGATTTATTCACTTGACTTGATCCGTAGGATTCCCTAATTTATATTAAACCCTCTCTCGAGGCGAATAATGTCTAACCCTGGGTTGATTAATTGAAATCTCTTTCTAATTAAAACCCCTAGAATTGCATTAACTCGATCTATGAACTCCCATATTAGGTTTCACCCTAATCTGGCAAAATCTCATCAACCTATCTCTAGGCATGCGATCAACTCCGTTTAATTATGCTAGATCTACTCTTAGACAGGGACTTTTGCTCCACCACCTAAGCACATTCAACTTGAATCAATATCCCATAAATATTAACACAAGAATTAAGCTCACATAATTAAGAACAAATCAAATATTTATCATATAGTTCAAAAAACAATAACAAGATTCATCTTAGGTTTCATCCCCTTCAGGTATCTGAAGGGTTTAGTTCATAATGATAAAAGAAAACATCTCAGAAGAAAAGATAAAACAAAACATAAGAAATCCCTAAAACTCCCTGAAGGAATTGAAGGAGAAATCATCCATCTTAAGTAGAATTCCGGCTTCTTGAGATGGATCAACTGGGTATCTTCAAGTGATCCCCACAAGTCTGGCCTTTCTGGCTCGGCTCTTTGGCCTAGCTAACCGCTGGCTCTGGTAGAAGGTTTCTGCCGAACTCCCCGCTTAAGTTGCCCCTAGGGTGTTTATATAGACTTTGAGATGCTTTACTTGCCCCCTACATATCCTAATTCAAGTAGAATTCCTACTAGGGTGTTTGAATACTCTTTGGAATGTGTTTCTTTGCCTCTAAGTACCCTATTCCAAATGAAATCGCTCTTTGCCACGATAGGGACACGGCCATGGCACACGCCCGTGTGAATCGATTTCAGGTAGGGGTCGAGTCTGCTGAAGAGACACGTCTGTGTGTTTCGGGGTCCAGGCTGTGTTAGAGTAAATTAGGGAGGCACGACCGTGTGGTCTTGGGCCCAGGCCATGTCGATTTCTTCTTTGGCCCAATTTGGTCTGTTTTGAGCACGTTTCTCGTTCTTTTCATCCCTAGGTGCTTTCCTGAGTATAAAACATGAAAAGAAAAGATTAAGATCACCTTTTTACACAATTCAGGGAATAAATCATCCAAAGGTATGCTAAATGTGGGATTAAAATATGTTACTTTTACAGTTTATCAATAGGGCTAAGGCCCAGATTGTTACTGAATAGGGCTCTGGCCCAATTTGATTCCGTATGGGCTCAGGCCTAGTTAATAACCGATTAGGGGATTACATACTGAGTTTTCGTAACTCACCCCATTGTTTCAACCTTGCAGGTGATCCCCAGCGTTAGTGGATTTGGAGCTGTGGATGACTCTAAGGTGGCCATACACCGGGAATTATTCTCATAAATTTAGTAAATTTACATTACTTTTATTTCAAAGATAATTATTGATTTGGGTTAATATTTTTGTAATAAGGCCATTGGTATAATTTCTTTTAAGTTTTCCTTAATAACTATTAGATTTATAAATCGTAGTTTTCTTAAAACAACAATAATTGTTTTCAAAAATACCATATCTTCATAATCTATTGGAATTGATTTCTTTTATAAACAAGGTTTTCAATAATGGTAATAACAATGTTTTTACGATAAAACCATAAAAGCAAATATGAATCACAAAAATGACAAAGCTTGAAGTTTTTTTTTTCATGAAAGAATACAGAGTTTATAATAAAGAACGCGATTTTAAACAACTTATCCATGTGTCATGCCAGATCCGGTCGTAACGTCTAGTCCGGGTTTGGGGGTGTTACACGGCCATGGCACACAGGCGTGTCTGGTGGCCGTGTGGAAAATTCAGTATACATGCTCTATTTTGGCACGGCCATGACACATGGGTGTGTCTAGCAGCCGTGAGAGGCACACGGCCTGCCCACACGGGCGTGTGACCTCTGTAACTTAGAAAAGTTTTAAATTTTTGAGAATTTTAGTATGTGCTTGGTTTAGTCCTAACCTTATTCTAAAGCATGATTAAGGTCACGTTGACCACTAAAAGGGACTCTTTGATTGCGATTGATGAATAGTTTAATGAAATATCTGTTAAAGTTTTTGATCTATTCGGTAACGCCTTTACCCCTAATCCAGCGATGGATACGGGTTAGGGGTGTTACAACGTTTTTGTAAATCGGTTACTTTTAAACTTAGCTTCCGCATCTGACAAGGAACTTTGGAAATAAACTTAATAATTTTTCTATGTACCACGTGTTAAGAATAAACTAAAGTAACTAGGATTTTACTCAAGCTTTTAAATAAGAAGGGTTTTCAATGAAAACATGGTTTTCGAAAAACACTTCAATTGACACGCTAGATTCGGCCCTAATGTCTAGGCCTAGTTTAGGGTGTTACATAGCTATTCTATTAACCGACAGTGATGCTACGATATTTATGGCATTTAGCCATTTTGTCTACGACGTCGAGCCGTTCTGTTGTCTTAGTGCCGCAACCGGTGCTAAGCTTGGAGTGTTGGCCTTGTAGGTCGATTTTATCCCCACATGGTGTGTTGGTTGGTACGGGTGGTGCATTGGTTGGATTGGGCTAGATTTCTGTCTGCATATCTGCATCTGATACTGATTCTGTAATGGGCTTAGGTCCACCTGGTTTTGGTAATGGGTTAAAGCCCACCTGGTACTGTGTCTATGATGGGCTCAAGCCCAGTCTGTTTCTTCATACCGTATATTTGACTACTTGTATTATAAGGGATTACACACTGAGTTTTCTCAAACTCTCTTCTGTCTAAATGTACAGGTAATCCCTAGCCTTAGGCGATTTGGAGTCGCAAGAGATTCGGAGGTGGCCACACGACTGCTGATGCTCTGTTGTAGAATTTTTATTTGAATTTTATATTTTGGGTTTTAATTCTGTTATAAGGCCTTTGAGGGATTAAAATTTTAAATAGGCTTTAGATTTCTTTATTTAAAACTACTAAACACGAATTTTCAAAATTAACAACTATTTTCAAAAACACTTAAAAACAAATGTTTTTATATTTCAAACTTTAGTAGCTTTCGTGATTGGAATAACCTAAAGTATCAATGCCAGACATTAAGTAAATGTTTTTGACGAGATGATTTGCTAAAATCGAGCAAAAGGATTTAAACATAGAAATGAACTTTTAACGACAAACTCAATTTTTGAACGACACTTTGATGTGACACGCCAGATTCGGCCATAACGTCTAAGCCTAATTTGGGGTGTTACAAATCTTGTGTTAGGTTGCATGAAAACATCTGCTAACCATGTTTTATAATATGAATTATATGAGGTAAGGATAGTCGTAACATTCAATGAGTCCAGAACTTCCTTGGAAACAGACATTTTTAACTTGTAGTTTTCTGCGTTGTAAATTATCAAAAGTTGGTAAATAATTTTTTGCGAATCTCTATACTCTAATCTTGATTTTTGTTTGGAGTTGTAGTGCGTACAAATTAATGTAGAATGTTGTAACTAAATTAGGCATGGCTGTAGAATGTAGACCCTTGTTTTGTAACTCCTCGTCTAGCAGAAGCTTGTAACCACTCTTAGAAGAATATTCACCAAAACCTTCATGTCTCCACACCAATTCTTTTATTGGCTTCGATTGGGAAAGTGGAATACATCGGATTCTCTCTACATGGTCTTCATAAAAAAAGAGTCTCACTCTTTCTTCTACCCAGGTATTAGGATTATGATTAATTAATTTTGATAATTTTGTGTACGTGATATCTATGTTCTGACCCTGTATTCTTTCATTTCCAGGTCCAGGGATTCAAGAATCATTCCAGATATTTATATTCTCACCTATTCCAATTCTTCAACTGACTCTCTTTTCGATTAAACACTGAGCACTGCAGATACTTCTCCAGGTAAATGATGGGTAAGCTGTAACATCCCGAATTTGGGCCTAGTAGAATTGGGCCCATTGGGCCTTAGGCGTAGGAGCTTTAAAATTTTTGGGAATAAGAGAACGACATTAGTGCAAGTTGGACCTATTAGGTGAGTGATTTTGGAAGGTTAGGGGGCTTCTATAAAGTCCCGGGTTCAAACTTTGGCTTTAGGAAAATTTTAGTTTTAGGTGAATAAAACCCTGAGAGTTAGTAGTAGGCTTTAAGAATAAAATGTGGAGAAAATGACACAAGTGGAGTGTGTGGTGCGGTGGCAAAGTGGCGCCACATAGGAGACAAGGGGTGGCATACAAGGAAGGAAGGAGGTCCAAGGTTCAAGTCTTGGCTTTTGCATTTTGGATTTCTTTTTAAATGGACTCTAGAATTTTACCATAGGGTTATATTTAGTTACGCATGATTTTAGACACAAGAATGTGAGTGGTCTAGTGGCAAGGCATCATTAAGGGTGCAAGGGAGCTTGGGTTCGAATCTCATGAGAAGCAAGGGAGTATTTATTTTGCGGATTGGACGAGAGGAGTTTGAGTTGGATTTAAACTCTGCTAACGGAGGGATCCCACATCAGAAAGATAAAAATAAGGAAGGTGAGAAGCTAGCTATATATAGAGCATTCTATGAGGAGAGTTAATATACTTTGGTGGGCGTTTGGGTGCAGACCTAGAGGATAATCGCCAATAGTTGCGAAGGAAGGGCTACTATAACGTGAGGTGCACGGTAAGGTTACGGTGAGGTTTCGGTTTCCGATAAGTGTATATTAAGTTATGATTAATCGTTAGGTGATGTCGATTGTAGGTTCGTGACTAAGGGGTTTGCAGCGCGCGTGGTTATCTGGTGTGTACAAACACTACACACATGAAATCGGTAAAGCTAAAAGTGGCTAAATGGGCCCGGTATGCCTTGAGGCTAAGTTTGATGAAATGGTTTGGTTGGTTATACGAATTGAATTAGTCATGCATGATACATGAATTGGATTTGTTTTGGGCCTAATAGGCCATATGATGAGATTTGGGCCTAAAGGGCCATAAGGGAGTGATTTGGGCTTGATGGGCTTATGGGGACGTAAACATGTATGTTAGGGTTTATGGACCTTAGGTCTAGTTTGAACAACTCGTAAATTCCATAAGACTTAATTTTAATTAAACATGTTTGTGAACGAGTCATAGGGTTGGACTGTGGCAATGGACGTACGCATGTCTAGGATTGGATCTAGGGAGAGCTTGGTACTTAAGCGGCCCTAGTGGCCCACCTCCTCTTTTCTAGAACCCTATCTGGTGCGTAGTGTCTGTTCACTTTAGCCGCGAGGACTTGTTGATGGGCCAAAGTTCATAGCTAAAACCCGAAAGGGACCGAAGTACCCCCGATTTGTGAAATTACGAAAATACCCCTGGTTTGTGAAATTACCAAAATGTCTCTGTTTTGCAAAATTATCGAAATACCCCCCAATTTGTGAAATTATCGAAATACCCTTAATTTTTAAAATTATCGAAATACCCTTGATTTGTGAAATTACTGAAATACCCCCAATTTATAAAATTATCGAAATACCCCTGATTTGTGAAATTACCGAAATACACCTGATTTGTAAAATTATCGAAATACCCTCGATTTATGAAATTACTGAAATACCCTTAATTTATAAAATTACTGAAATACCCCTAGTTTGCAAAATTACTGAAATACCCCCGATTTGTGAAATTACCAAAATACCCTCAATTTACAAAATTACCAAAATACCCCCGATTTGTAAAATTACCAAAGTACCCCCGATTTGTGAAATTACTGAAATACCCCTGATTTGTGAAATTACCAAAATACCCCTGATTTGTGAAATTACTAAAATACCCCTGATTTGTGAAATTACCAAAATACCCCTGTAGGGTAGAATTACGAAAATACCCCTGGATAGTGAAATGACAAAAATAACCCTATGTGACGAATATGAGTTTGTGGATGTTACTTTTGTGTTTGATGCATTCATATGATATTTTTCTTAGGATGTATATGGGTGGTAATTATGGTGCGGAGGAAGATTTGAGGATCGCATGGCCGTATGGTATGGATCCAGGATCGCATGGCCGTATGGTATGGATCCACCGCAAGTTTTTAGCCACCAAGCAGCCATGCTGCACCGATAATGTTACCGAGGGCTGTGTGCCATTATTATGGGCTTCGTGCCGTAATTATGGGCTTTGTGCCAATACTGAAGGCTTTGTGCTGTTATTATGGCTTTGTGCCAATCATATTTACCGTGGCTATGTGCCGAACATATATATATTGATGACTCTGTGTCAATATTTGAGGATCGCATGGCTGTATGGTATGGATCCAAAGGAGGCTTTAAGACCAATATTCGATTAGCAGCTTTGCTGCAACGTTTGATAGTACCGTAACTGGGCTACCCTTAGTGTGTAGCGGAGGGGTGGGTCGAGCTAGAATTCCCCACAGGAGTCATAAGGTTGAAGGGAAATGGTGTGTGTATCAGATGGATTTTTGGGGTGGGTTTTGCATTATTTGTTTTTGAATGATACGATATGATATGATATGAGGTCATTGTGGGATAAGGCCCAAGACCACCGATTTTGATAGGGCTTAGGCCCAATGTGGATATTGTAAGTGATTTGTTTTCCAAGGGTTGTACACCTGAATTTCAAAACTTACACCCTTTAATTTAATGTTTGGGTAATCCGAATAGACGACTTCGGCGTGGCGAGAGGACTCGGAGATGGCCACACTACAAGAGGCTTGAATTTCCATTTATTTGTTTCAAAATACATGTTTTATTTACTTAATTTTCAAATTGGACGTAATAAGACCTTGTACTCGCTTTGACTTGATTTAATTTGGGTTTTGAGATTAAATGTTTATTTAATTATTAAACCTAAGTAAGCTCTTATGTTCAAACTTGGTTTACTAAATGCTTAAAATAATAAAATGGGGTTTTTTTATCTTTAATTAATAAGTCTATTAGATTTTGGGCTTTTGGGCCTTAATTTCTTAATTAGCAAAACCGTTTTGAATTGTGCCTTTAATGTGACATTTTAAATTCGGGCCTAACTTCTAGACCAGGTTTGGGGTGTTACATTTAGTGGTATCAGAGCCCGGTTACAAAGCTCGGGCTGTGAATAGGCCTTAGATTTTGGGTTTTTTTAAAAAAGTTTTGGCAAGATTCTTGAAGTGTGGTTCATCGAGCCCTCGACGTCGAGCCAAGCAAGTTTTTCTGTTATTGTTTGAATTATTGAACTGTATAGATAATGGGCTACTTAAAAATAGGCTTTTAGAGACTAAAGCTCGTACGAAACTTAAGCCTGTAGTGGATTCTCGACTGTGGAATAACTCTGAGAAATTGTTGTTACTTACATAAGACATGTGCCCTAAAAAAGTGGAATTAAGTACTAATTTCATAAAATTCTTAAATCAGAGTGCGCAGCAAAAGCATAGTGGTGTGACTTGAGCGGTGCGTTTAGTAGTTAGTTGGAAATTTTGAGGACGAAATTTCTTTAAGGAGGGTAGATTTCTAACATCCCGAATTTTGGCCTTGTAGAATTGGGCCCATTGGGCCTTAGGCGTAAGAGCGTTTAAAATTTTTGGGAATAAGAGAACGGTATTAGTGCAAGTTGGACCTATTAGGTGAGTGATTTTGGAAGGTTGAGGGGCTTCTATAAAGTCCCGGGTTCAAACTTTGGCTTTAGGAAAATTTTGGTTTTAGCTGAATAAAACCCTGAGAGTTAGTAGTAGGCTTTAAGAATAAAATGTGGAGAAAAATGACACAAGTAGAGTGTGTGGTGTAGTGGCAAAGTGACGCCACATAGGAGACAAGGGGGTGACGCCACAAGGAAGGAAGGAGGTTCAAGGTTCAAGTCTTGGCTCTTGCATTTTGGATTTATTTTTAAATGGACTCTAGAATTTTGCCATAGGGTTATATTTAGTTGCGCATGATTTTAGACACAAGAAAGTGAGGGTCTAGTGGCAAGGCGTCATTAAGGGTGCAAGGGAGCTTGGGTTCGAATCTCATGATAAGCAAGGGAGTATTTATTTTGCGGATTAGACGAGAAGAGTTTGAGTTGGATTTAAACTCTGCTAACGGAGGGATCCCACATCGGAAAGATACAAAGAAGGAAGGTGAGAAGCTAGCTATATATAGAGCATTCTATGAGGAGAGTTAATATACCTTGGTGGGCGTTTGGGTGCAGAGCTAGAGGATAGTCGCCAATAGTTGCGAAGGAAGGGCTACTATAACGTGAGGTGCACGGTAAGGTTACGTTGAGGTTTTAGTTTTCGATAAGTGTATATTAAGTTATGATTAATCGTTAGGTGATGTCGATTGTAGGTTTGTGACTGAGGGGTTTGCAGTGCGCATGGTTACCAGGTGTGTACAAACACTACACACACGAAATCGGCAAAGCCGAAAGTGGCTAAATGGGCCCGGTGGGCCGTGAGGCTAAGTTTGATGAAATGGTTTGGTTGGTTATACGAATTGAATTAGTCATGCATGATACATGAATTGGGTTTGTTTTGGGCCTAATAGGCCATATGATGACATTTGGGCCTAAAGGGCCGTAAGGGAGTGATTTGGGCTTGATGAGCTTATGGGGACGTAGACATGTATGTTAGGGTTTATGGACCTTAGGTCTAGTTTGTACAACTCGTAAATTCCATAAGACTTAATTTTAATTAAACATGTCTGTGAACGAGTTGTAGGGTTGGAGTGTGGCAAGGGGCGTACGCATGTCTAGGACTGGATCTAGGAAGAGCTTGGTACTTAAGCGGCCCTAGTGGCCCACCTCCTCTTTTTTGGAACCCTACCTGGTGCGTAGTGTCTGTTCACTTTAGCAGCGAGGACTTGTTGATGGGCCAAAGTTCATAGCTAAAACCCGAAAGGGACCGAAGTACCCCCGATTTGCGAAATTACCAAAATACCTCCACTTTGTGAAATTACCGAAATGTCCCTATTTTGCAAAATTATCGAAATACCCTTGATTTGTGAAATTATCGAAATACCCCTCCCCCTCGATTTATGAAATTATCGAAATAGCCCCGATTTGTAAAATTATCAAAATACCCCTGATTTGTGAAATTACTAAAATACCCCCAATTTGTGAAATTACCAAAATACTCCTGATTTGTGAAATTACCGAAATACCCCCAATTTGTAAAATTACAGAAATACCCCTAATTTGTGAAATTACTAAAATACCCCTAATTTTTAAAATTATCGAAATACCCCTGATTTGCAAAATTATCGAAATACCCCCGAATTATGAAATTATAAAAATACCCTCAATTTACGAAATTACCAAAATACCCCCAGTTTTTAATATTACCAAAGTACCCTAAATTTGTGAAATTATCAAAATACCCTCGATTTGTAAAATTACCAAATACCCCTGATTTGTGAAATTAATGAAATATCCCTGATTTGCAAAATTACCAAAATACCCCTGTAGGGTAGAATTACAAAAATACCCCTGGGTAGTGAAATGACAAAAATAACCCTATGTGACGAATATGAGTTTGTGGATGTTACTTTTGTGTTTGATGCATTCATATGATATTTTGCTTAGGATGCATATGGGTGGGAATTATGGTATGGAGGAAGATTTGAGGATCGCATGGCCGTATGGTATGGATCCAGGATCGCATGGCCGTATAGTATGGATCCACCGCAGGCTTTTGGCCACCGAGCAGCCATGCTACACCGATAATGTTACTGAGGGCTGTGTGCCATTAATATGGGCTTCGTGCCGTAATTATGGGCTTTGTGCCAATACCGAAGGCTTTGTACTGTTATTATGGCTTTGTACCAATCATATTTACTGTGGCTATGTGCCTAACATATATATATTGATGACTCTGTGTCAATATTTGAGGATCGCATGGCCGTATAGTATGGATCCCGGATCGCATGGCCGTATGGTATGAATCCAAAGGAGGCTTTAAGCCCAATATTCGATCAGCAACTTTGCTGCAACGTTTGGTAGTACCGTAACTGGGCTACCCTTGGTGTGTAGCGGAGGGGTGGGTTGAGCTAGAATTCCCCATAGGAGTCATAAGGTTGGAAGGGAAATGGTGTGTGTAGCGGATGGATTTTTGGGGTGGGTTTTGCATTATTTGTTTATGAATGATACGATATGATATGATATGAGGTCATTGTGGGATAAGGCCCAAGACCACCGATTTTGATAGGGCTTAGGCCCAATGTGGATATTTGTAAGTGATTTGTTTTCCAAGGGTTGTGCACACTGAGTTTTGAAATTGACACCCCTTTAATTTAATGTTTCAGGTAATCCCGAATAGACGACTCAACGTGGGAGAGGACTCGGAGATGGCCACACTACAAGAGGCTTGAATTTCCATTTATTTGTTTCAAAATACATGTTTTATTTACTTAATTTTCAGTGGACGTAATAAGACCTTGTACTCCGTTTTGAGTTCAGATTTAATTTGGGTTTTGAGATTAAATGTTTATTTAATTATTAAACCTAAGTAAGCTCTTATGCTCAAACTTGGTTTACTAAGTGCTTCAAATAATAAAATGGGTTTTTTTATTTTTAATTAATAAGTCTATTAGATTTTGGGCTTTTGGGCCTTAATTTCTTAATTAGCAAAACCGTTTTGAATTGTGCCTTTAATATGAAATTTTAGATTCGGGCCTAACTTCTAGGCCAGGTTTGGGGTGTTACATAAGCACTTAATTGAGCATTCATAAATTCTGAATCCAGGTATTACCTGACTTTCATTATTTGTGCCAACAAACTCAATGGATTAGATAAAATACGCTAACATTGTTTAGCTAGCAAAGCACCGTTAAACTTAGTCAAATCATAGAAACTTAATCCTCCACAAAATTTCGGTAAATAGAGTGAATACCATGTACTCCAATGAACACTAGTAGATGATTTTTTGTTTCTCCACCAAATTTTTTTGAGAATGTTTTCTAGTTTACTACACATAATTTTAGGTAGAAGAGAACATTGCATTGCATATAGAGGTATAGCTTGTAGTATCGCCTTAATAAACACCTCTTTGCTACCCATAGATAGATATCTTATACTACAACATTCAACTTTCTTGCTAAATCGATCCAGATAATGGTGAAAGGCCTCTTTCTTACGTCTGCCAACCATCATAGTTAAACCTAGGTATTTCTCCGGATTAGTCTACACTCATACTCCCGAAATTCCACCTATGAGGTCCCAACTCGAACTTTTCATATTCGAATTGACATAAATTAGAGATTTATCATAGTTAACCTTTTGGCCTGAAACATTTTTGTACTCTGTAATAATTTGTCATATATTCTTTGCACCAGTATTTAAAGCATCTCTGAAAAGTATGCAGTCATTCGCAAAAAAAATAGATGGTTGATTGCCAACCTTCCTCTTCCAATCCAACCCCTTTTATCAAACCAGATCTACTAGCCTCATTTAGGGCTGTAAATGAACCGAGCTTGAATGAAAAAACCTTTATTCATGTTCGTTTGTTTATTTTTAAGCTTGTTCGTGTTCAGTTTGTGTTCGTTAAGAATTTTAAATTTTTGATCATGTTTGTTTATTTAAAATTATGTATGTTCATGTTCGTTTGTTTAATGTTCACAAACATGTTCATTTAACTTAATTGAACATGTTCACGAGCAATGTTAATAAATAATAAACAAACAAACAAACAAAAAATAAATACATACACACACATATATTGTTTAGATATAAAATAGTCAAATATAAATATTAATAATTATATTATAAATGAAAAAATACAAACCAAGATAATTTTATTAATATATACTAATGGAACAATAAGCGAGTTTTAAGATAATTTTATTAATATATACTAATGGAATTTTTATAAGAAAATTTCATTAATAAATAAACAAACGAGCTTGTTCATGAACATAAACGAACCAAACACACATCTGTTTGTGTTCATTCGTTTATTAAACGAACATAAAAATTTTGTTCATACTCGTTTATTTGGCTTAAAAAACAGACATTATACAAACGGTTCACGAATAGTTCATCGAACGTTCTATTCATTTACACCCCTAGCCTCATTAAGAATGGTAGAAAAGCCCTCAGCACACAATAGAAATAAATAGGGATTAGGTGGGTCCCTTTGTTGTAGCCCCTTGAAAGGTAGGAACTTGTCGCTAACTTCTTCGTTAATGCCCACTATATAAGAAACTAAAGTTACACATCTCATCATCAATGAAATTCAATGATCATGAAACCCAACCTTGCCATCATTCTAGATAAAAAATTCCACTCTACCCTAACATATGCTTTGCTCATATCGAGCTTAAGCGCAAAAGTGCCCGATGCTCCTGAGTTCATCTTAAGAGAATACATAACTTCATAAGCAATAAGTACATTATCAGATATCTATCTACCAAGGATGAAAGCCCCTTAGGCTTCATCAATGCAACTCTCCAAAACACCCCAGATTTTGTAAACAAGAATTTTAGCAATGATTTTGTACAACACATTACACAAACTGATTGGCCGAAATTAAGTCATGTTTTTCAGTTTACTGACTTTTAGAATTAAAAAAAATATGAGTCTTATTAATATCTTCTAAATTGATCTCACCATTTAACACAACCAAGAAATAGGTAGCAATCTCATTCCCTAAAATATGCGAATTTTTTTATAAAACATAGTAGGGAAACCATCAATACCTGAAGACTTGAGAGGCGCCATAGTTTTGATAGCAGTCCATACTTCCTTCATCTAAAAGGGTGTCAACAAATCCTTATTCATTTCCAGGGAAATGAACCATTGGATATTAGCATAAATACACGATGCATTCCTCAAAGTTGAAGCTGTAAACAAATCTGTAAAATAACTCAAGGCAACCTTCATAAGTTCTTCTTCATTCGACACCCAACGACCATGTTCATTCTCAATACCCAAAATTTTATTTTTCCTTTTTTGAGTTGATGCAAAATTGAAAGAAAATAGTGTTTTTTATCTCCTTTTGTAAGCCAGGTTATTTGCATCCTCTACTCACAAAACAATTCCTCCTTATCAGCTTTTAACTTTAAGCCAATTTGGACTTCCAATAATTCAACAAGAATGTTTTCATCAGGTTCACACCGATATAGTTCCTTTATTCGAGCGTCCAATTTATCCTTTCGAACATCCCCATCTCTTTTAATTGTCTTGCAAAATTTTCACAGACTTTCACCTAGCTTGTCTAATTTTAATGGTAATGCTTCCAAAGATTATAACCAAAATTGTCTAATTACCAGAACCTTCCAAACACCAATTGGCATCGAATCTGAATTGAATCCAACCCATCTTATTCATGGTACACTTTTGACCTAACCTGCCCATTAACATCAGGCAATGATCAGAAAAAGAGTGAGTCTAATGTAGGACTCAATAATTAGGAAAGGTATTCCACCAAGCCGTATTAGCCAGTCCTCTATCTAGTCTTTCTTGAATGTTATTTTCTAACAATTTACCTCTTTCCCAAGTGAACTAACAACATGAGAACCCCAAGTCACTCAGACCAAAATCCTATAATGTTTATCTGAAAGCCTCCATATTTCGTTTCGGTCAAAGATGACCACTTCTATTTTGAAAAGAATACGTTATCTCATTGAAGTCGCTTGCTACCAACCATGGTAATGAATAATGTTGACCCAAATGTCTGAGTAAATTCCAAGAATCACTACGCAACTGCTCCTCAAGATGTCCATAGAATCCAATGAATTGTCACACTAACTCACCATTATCCTTATGAATTACCGCATCAATGTGGTATTGCGAATAACTTCTTAAGCTCACCACACAATCTTACGTCCATCCTAGAGACAATCCACATCTAGAACCAATAGCACCAACGTCAATTCCATTAACGAAATCACATTTACGTCAAACTCTTTCCATCCCCCTCGTGCTGATTTTTGTTTCCATAAAAAATAAAATTTGGGAACGAATATCTCTCAGTTTATTCTTGAGACGATTCACAGCCCGTGATTTCTTTAGATCATGAACATTCCAGTTTAAGGTTTTTATTATGCTCGATTGTCCTACACTATAGAGCCAACCGATATGTCATTGATTTCATCAAATAGAATTAACATTGGCCGAAACAATTGGTATCTCGACTATCGTGCGCTGCTTGTTCTTACCATTAAAAAATAAAAAATGGCTATCTTTAGCATCCAAACCCAATTCTATAAGACCTGTGTCATTAAGTCCAACTGTATTAATGGCAGGTTCCCAAATTATCAACCTTTTTTTAGATAGAACAACTAAGATTTTGAGGATCCTAATAAATTCAAATTAAGATTATGATAAGGATTTCCTGAATCCTCACTTCAAATTACTCCTTATCTCTCTCCTTTCCTTATCCAAACTCTGGCTTGTGCTCACACCTAGCTCCCTTAACCATTGGCTAGCTATCAACGGTGCTATTCTCCATAGATATTTTAGTGAAATATCCCATCCAAACGTGATCTTGGACGGCTCTACGGTCACCCTCACCGAGCAAAAACTTTCTCCATGCCCAAGCTTACCACAAGTGAAATAAAACAAACTAATCTTTTTGTAACATCCTAAATATGGGCTTGTGCATTTATATGAGATGTTGGTTTAACATGTTAGTTCAAGAATTTAAGGCTCGGGCTGAGGCCTTGATTAAATATATGGATTAGAGGTTAAATTAAAGTTCTGAGACGTTTAAGTGATATTTTGGGCTTTAAAACTTGGGTTAGAATGATTAAAAATGGTGTTAGTAGTAATTAAATGTAAATAGTTATGTTTGGTAGCAAGTTGGACTTGTGGCCCAAAAATTTGGAGTGCTTTGAGTGGGCACTAGGGTGGCGCCACTTAGGGAGGTTATTGGGCCATGTGTGGCCACTTGAGGCCCAAGAGTTGGGGCTAAATTTCGGCATACCAAGGAGGGAGAGTGGGTGGCACACTTGTTAGCATTTAGGAGTGTTTATTTCTTTTATTTTTGGTGATTAAAAAGATGATAATTAAGAGGATGAGGAGTTGGATCTAGTTGAGACTCTTTTAAATGAGTCAGCAGATCATGATAAGGGATAGGAATTTGAGCTATCAGGTGTTTCCAGAGTTGGCCGAAAATCCAACTCTGGGATAGGGGGTGCATTGCTGGATTCTATTTAAGCCAATTGATCATCTATTCTTTTATTTTTTTTCTCTTCTTCCTCACCTAGCTGAAATTCCCTCATTCTATTCTCTCAAATTCTTTTCTTTGCCGCAACTCTCCAACACAGTTTATTTTCCCCTATTTTCTTCTCAAACCTGAATACCCTAGTCTTTATTTTCCTCTCCCATAGCCGAATCTAGAAGTGAGATCTCTGTTTCCCGAAGGTGCACCATAAGTTGTATACTCCTCTCTAATCTGGTGAGTTTCGGGATTTTGTTTCTTTGCATTTTCTTTATTTTTCTGTCAAGTTCTAAACCAAATCATTTATTCCAAAGGCTTGTCGATTTCACTCTCTCTATCCTAGAAGCCGAATCTTGTCTTGTTTTATTCGGAAGTGTCGATTTGGTGGAAAAGCCGAAGGTAGGTTGGTGGTGACGATTTCTCAAGGACATTCGAGATTCAACTAACTAGGTAAGTGCTCGTTTTAAGGGTTATATTTAATTCATGAGTTAGATCTCATCATTTATTTGGTTTAGTGATTAAGGGATTGTTGTGGACTCAACAAACAGTCAAGCAGTAGAGGTTGGATCTGTAAAACCGTCACTCAAATACAAGAAGCGATTTGTTTCGATAGTGCAAGATTGGCCATCGGAGTGTGGGCCGAAATCAAAGTCAGATTGTGGGCCAATAGTGGTAGTCTCGAGTGATAGTAGCGTAGATATAGCGAAAGCCTTAGTACGCGAATCAAGTGTGTAATACTTCCCCACCGTCTAGATCTGATTAATTATATATATGTTCATAAGTTTTATATGTTACATTAAAAGCTGAAATCTCGGATTTAAACAGTGGACCCTCAGGTTAGTAAATAATCTAATTATATGTTACAAGTAAATTGTTGTACATGTTTTTAAATTATTGTACATGTTTGCATGGGTTGGGTGATGAAAGGAGGAAGTATATGTATATGTATATGTGTAGCAGCTTTTATCGTGATTTCTTGAGCGGCTAATGCCGTGATCATTATAAGGGCTTCGACCAATATATGTTGATGAGCGACATGACCGCCATCTTGGCGTAGTGTGTAGGTTGATTGTAGAAATCCCCAATGGTGTGTTGGTTGTGCAGGCGTGTAGCGGATGGAAACCTAGGCAATTGGGTTGGGTTTTGCATATTATTTGTTTCCATGTAAATAAAATTATTATTATGTTTTATGAGGCCCAAATCTAGTGGTGCATGAGGGTTGCACACTGAGTCTCGTGACTCACCCAGTTAAACTAACCTTTCAGGTGACAATTAGTACATCAGACCAGGCCGGAGTGGAGCGCAAGGTGGGCATGCAGAAGCACATGTGGATCCGGCGAAAAGTTTTCCTTTATTAGTTTTTTTTAAGTATTCTATGTTAAGGATTTGAACTATGTTGTAATAAGGCCATGGGCCACTAGCTTACCTTTTTGTTTTATTATGGGCCTTTATTATTTATTTTTATTTATTTTAAAAATAAGACATGTAATTCAGTTTTAGGCTTTTGATTATTAGGCATATTTTATATAAATTATATTTGGGCTTTCTGTCAACACTATTGGTTTTACAAAAATTTTCCTAGTGACATACCAGATCCGATTGTAGTGTTTGGGCCGGGTTTGGGGTGTTACAGTATTCATACTGGAATTTAGCATACACAGAAACAGTTAGTGTAACATCCTAAAAAGGGCCTATGCATTTTCGGTTTAATTGTACGAAATGACATGTCTTATGTGTTATGAATAAATTTTGAATATTTTTGGAAACCTAAGTAAAATAGGAAAGTGAACATTTTGGAAACCTAAGTAAAAGAGGAAAGTGAACATTTCGGAAACCTAAGTAAAAGAGGAAAGTTAACATTTTGGAAACCTAAGTAAAATAGGAAAGTGACCATTTTGGAAACCTAAGTTAAAGAGGAAAGTGAACAAGGTGGCCTTAAGAAAATTAATAGGAAGAATTTGACACACAAACAGGCTTGTCAAAGTGGCTTGAAGGCACCACTTAAAAGCCCAGCAAGTGACACCACATGCAAGTGTATTTGGGCCAGGGATCGAGTCACTTAGGAAGCAAATAAAAGAAGTTTAATTTTGCTACAAAGAGCAGAGAGGTGGATGGCATGAGGGCTCTTAAAAGAGGAGTTTTATTTCCTTTAGAATTTCGGTTAAATAGGAGATAATTGTTGGATTAATTTTTTTGATAAAGTGATAATTATCACATAGGAAGGGTTGGCCGATTGGGGGAGTCTAAGGCTAGTATTTTCGGCCAAAAAGGGAAGAATAAGGCCATTCTACCTATTTTCATCTTCCTTTTTCCTCCTATTCTCTGCCGAATCCCTTAAGTAACACCCTTTTTCTTCATTTATTTTGAAAACACATCTTGTGCAAATTAAACTTCATTACCCAAATTGCTCAACTCTTTTCTTCTTCTTCTTCTGCTACAAACACAATCAAAAGCGAATATACCAATAGCTCTAGCCGATTCCTCATTAAGCCTCAAGAGTCAAGTTTTGATACACATCAAGGCCATAGCCGATTATTGCTAAGGGTTCAAGCAAGGGTGTGTCGACTTTTGTACTAAGGGTAAGGCCAATCATCATTCGGTTTTCATTCTTTTTTTTAAGATTTGCCGAAATCTAGGATTAATCCCATTAATATCTTGTTTGTCGAAATTTGGAAAGATCATTCAGGATTTGCTAGTGTTGACTACAAGGAAGGTGAAGTTCTTTTCCCGAAGGTACACCATAGGCCGCATGTTCCCTAGCTATTCGGTGAGTTTCGGGATTTAAAAACAAGGTAAGTACATATATGTACATTCGGCCAAAGGTATATGTACATTCGGCCAAAGGTCTATTTCATACTTTAATATTAGATTAAATCTAATATATGGAATTTCGACAGCATTAAGGAAGCAAGGATCCAATTCGGGATTTAAAATTTTGAAGGTAAGCACATAGGTATATTTGGCCAAGGCCTTATTTTAGTACATAGATCTATTCCCTTATTATCTTAAAAGCTGAAAACTAACCTATGTAGAGATTTAGGATTTGGCCGAATACAAGGTGAAGAAAAACAAAGTTTTTGGGATTTGAGTGATAAGCAAATCGGCATTAAGGTGAGTTTTAGTGCACAAATCCTACTAGGATTTGGTTTTGTGGCTGAATGAGTTTCTCATTAAACCTTTAATGTTGGCCGAATATAGGAAGCAAGATCTAGAGCAATAGATAGGGATTCTTCGGGATTTCAGTGAATTTGCTAAGTTAATCAGGTGTGTACCCCACACAAATCTTAATAGATTTATGGCTCTAACTTGATATATGTTGTTAATATGAAGTGTAAGAATGTGGCTAAAGTACCATGTTATGGTACAAAGTACTCAGGTACGTTTCCTACTCCTACTAGGATTACGAAATATGTTATATTAACATGTGAAAAGTGACATGAATGTGAATTTAAGTATGATATGCATGATATAAATAATATGGGGCATTCGGGATATATGAGAAAGGGGAACTGTATGTGGTGACTTCGGTCCCACTATCTGAATGTGGTGACTTCGGTCACATTATCTGAATGTGGTAACTTCGGTTACATTATCTGAATGTGGTGTAACATGACACAATTATTTAATCTGGTGGCTATGCCATAACTTTTATATGGGCGATGAGCACGTCGACTGCAGCGACTGCCTTCGATGGTGTGTAGCGGATGGAGGGTTGACTTAGTAGTCCCCACAGTGTGCAGGTTGGTACGGGGATGTGTAGCGGATGGCATCTAGGTTTGGGTTTGGGTTGCATCATTATCTTGAATCATTAAATGTGAAATTATGATACGTATGAATATGATTTGTTATGCCTGAATTTGTTAAGACTTAGTGTTTGTGTACACATTGAGTCTGTTTGACTCACCCCGTTGTGGGAACATGTTTCAGGTGACGATCATTGATGGAGTCAGAAGCTTAGGGATGGCCATGCACAGCAAGAAATTTACGACTTGGACTTTTATTTTATTTTAAGTAATTTAAAGTTTATTTTGGTTTTAATTTTGGGAAATTATTTGATGTAATAAGGCTGTAGTAGCGATTACTTTACTTTTATTTATTGAGCATACAATCTTTATATTTATTAAAAGATTAAGTAAAATTAATTTAATTCAAAGCCCAAACGTTTTGTCACCTAAATCAAAAGGATTTTTAATAACGAAATAAACCTGTTTTCAACTCAAGCCCAACCCAAAACAAACTTTCCTTCAAAACGCTCAAGTTTTTCCTAAAAACAAAAGAATTTGAAATGGTTTTCACCGGGGAACATACCAGATCCGGTCCAGGCTTGTGGGCCGGGTGTGGGGTGTTTCAGTTAGGCTCTAGAAAAATCTTCTTTTTGCGTTTCAATAGAAGCCAAACATCCAGTCTGGCTTTAATCCTCATAAACCTTTTCATTTCTGACACCACATTTTTCGCATCATAGTTAAGAAATGTCCCTAAGGAAATCCCAAACTTCCACACCATTGATTCGCCATAAGTCCTAGAGACAAGTTATGTACCTAAGCGCAGAGCTTCGCATAGATCAACGGGGCCATAAACGAGTCCTCCCCTGGTTGAAACTTGTGGAGAATAAGCAAATGGTTATTAAAAACCATGGTGTCCCCTTCAGCAGCTGATTCATATCCACCTCATAGAAAAATCGAAACAAACATCGCTTGTCATCAATATCTGTAATGGAGATGCCCCCTAAAGGGTGCCATAGATCAGCCATTTTGTTCCTCATTGAAGGAAAATGCAGTACGCTTACCATCAAATAGCTTCCCACCAAACATAGTTTATAGTCCTCAACTAGCGCCTGTACTTCTCCCTGGATCTGGAAAGGTTCCTCTTCACTGTCCATTATGTAAATATTATCCAACTTTTCCTCTATTATTCTCTTATTGAGGAAGACTAGAAACGTGCCAATCGGTAGTTGAAAAAACATGCCAAACGGCAGACAAGAACCAACACCTAATTAGATAAACATTATTTTTATGTATTGTTTTCTCCTTTTAGGATTTGATTTAGTTTTTACAAACTACTAACATCATTTTCTATATAACATCACTTATATTTGTATATTGCATACACAATTAATTATATTTATCTAATATAAAAATAAATTGGTGTATTTTTTTAAAAAAGTACAATTGTATCAAAATCGAAATTTTATTTATTAATTTGAACCACATTCAAAGTTTATTGTGTATAATTGCACCAAATCAAAATTTTTGTATCAAATTACGTATTGAACAAAAGTTCATATATAGTATTAATATATTTTTGTTTCCAATTCATAAGTTTGACTCGAATTAATAACCTCGATCAACTCAATATTATTATAAGGTTTAATGCATGATTTGGTTATAAAATTATACCATTTTATCACTGTGCTAGCTAAACATTTTTTAGTTTGGATTGATAGCTAAAGTTATATCTTATTACCCAATTTGTTGGCATATAGCTCCTATTAGAATGTGTTATGTGATATTGAAGGTCAATTAAAACAAGACATGTGGCACCCATGTATATTGAAATTAAAATATATAATTTCGAATAATTCTAATATATATAAATTGAAAGAAGTAAAGTATTTAAATAATTAAATATTTTAGAAAAACTTGGTTGATTTTGACCCAATTGACTTTAAGTAACTTTGGTTGATTGTATGTTGATCGAGGATGACTAATTCTTGATTGAATTTGATAGGTTGTTGAATGGTATTGGTGAATTTAAAAAAAAATAGATTTTTTATAGAAATTATATATTTTATTTTTAAGTTTTTGAAAAAATATTTTTAAAAGTTATTAAAATTTCTCTAATATAATATGTATGAAATTTAAGCTTTCGTAATTAGTAATTTTCAAATATTTAACTATTTTTGAATTTTTAGAATTTTGAGTATATTTTTGAGTTTATTGAAAAAATATTTTTAAACTATTGCAAAATTTCTAGAGTTTATATATATTTTAATTTTATGAAGTTTAAATAGTTTTTTCTCATTATAAATATATTAAAAGTTGATGTCCATAACCTCTTAAAACCCTCCATTAAATTATGAGATAAAACTCTTCCCATTCATTCACGAGATTGGAAAATGCAAGAGTAAAGTGGATGTTTCAATGAAGAAATTAAGCCTTCATTTATATGTACTTAACTAAATGTTAGAAGGCTTATAAATGAGCCTCTTGCAAGTGAAAAGAAATATACAAGAAAGTTCTCTAGTTTCTTTTGCTTGCTATTTAGTGTTTACTTGTTAGTATTTTATTTATTTTGATTATTCTATAACATGCTGTCGAAATGATAAAATAATAAGGTTTGAACCTATGTTACGGGCCGCAATTCAAAGCCCGTGACCATTGTACAAAATGCATCCCATGGAGGTTTATCGTTTAGATGGGGATCATTTAACCCACGAGAACTGACCCGATTCAAAAAAACTGGTGAAGAAGCCTATCCATTTGAAGCTTGGGTGGCCTAATGATGCAGATATGGAAAGTTAGGTTACCTTGGTAAATAGGGAAACTGATTTTAGAAGATTGAATAGAATAACATCTTGTAAGATTAGATTAGATTTGATTATATAATCTTGAATATCCCTTGATTGTAGGGATAGATTTCATCTCGTCCGTCGATGTAGTTCGATCTATATCGTCGGTTTTGGGGGAGCTCAACTATAAATAGAAAGCCTCTCCTCAATTGTAAATCATCCATTGATCCATTATTTCTTATTCTTTGAGACTGAATACAATTGAGAGAATCTACTCAAACACCTTTCATGCATTGTTTTTCCGTGGCTATTCTGTTCATTAAGCACTCTTTTGGCTTTGTGTTGCTTTTGCTATACAAATTGGTGCCTTAGAGAAATTCTGTGTGAATCCGCAATGGTTGGTGGGTAGGCTGACTTAGGCATGTTTGAAATGAGGGAATTTCCTAAGGTCGCACGGATTGCGAGACTAAATTTCTAGCCCCGTGACACCTACACATGATTATCAACAAATAGAAATTTGTCTCTATAACCATTAAGGCATATTAACTATAATCTATGTTCTTAAGTATGATAATGAGCATGTTTTTAGTTTTAAAAATTAATTATTTTTATTGAATTTTTATTAATTGTGTGATATTTTATATTCTAATTACTATCAAATTTTAATATATATTATATAACATTCCTTACTTGGTATGGAAGCCTGGTCAGCTAAAGAATGTAACATTCGTTGCTAATGCAACCTAGTTGATCCATCATACAAATAAAACATATTTTAAAAATGAGTTATAAAATATACAAATATCATATTCAAGCATCAATGATCATTAAAAACAACATATGAGCTTAAATGGGCCATCATATAATGTTATGGGGTTAAATTTGGTCAAACAATGAGCCATTCTCAATCATTGGGCCAAAGTATCGAAAAAGGGCCTAATGTATCAAGGCATAGGGTCCATGTCTCAAGGCTTGTGATCTTTGGAACCAATGTTATCTGAACCAGACTAACCAGTCAAACCTGTTGGATTGAGAATTGGTCGGGCAATCGGTTCAGAGAAAGGCTTTGGACCAATTGAGTCAAGAATCAATATAGATTGGTTCAACTAGGCCAAAGATAAATTAAAAAGGAAGTTGAATATATTGAACCAATTTTTAATATTATTTTATTTGTTAATAATTTTAATGATTTACTTAATCAAATCATTTAGATCAATGAAACTAATCAAATTGGTTGGACTGGTGAACCGATGGCCTGATCCATTCGATCTTTAGTTCGATTTTGAAAACCTTACTTGAAACCAAATTTTAGATACTAACTTGCATTGCCTCAAGACTTGTCCCTTCATGTCTCAAGGCATGGACCCAGAAAATTCATGTTCAAGCAAAAATGCTTTATTTGTCTCGAGACAAGTTTGTTCTATCTCCAGACAAAAGCCTAGAAATTCAAAAAAAAAAAAAAAGAAGACAATTCAAGTCATGCAATCATTCTCCTAAATGCTTCCTAACATGTTAGATACTAAATCAAAGATGCTTCAACAATTTTTGAACAAGTTATACATAATAAAACAAGTTTAAACTCAAATAAAAAGAATTATAAACTATATCATTTTCTCTTTCTAAGGGAAATCCTCTCCCTTCTTTCTAGAAATATCTAGAAAAAGTTCTCTCCCTTTTCCAAGCTTTAGCTTTGGTCTCTTTGTGACGCATCGACGAGCCTATGGCCTTCCACCATAGATCTTAGGTGTTCTTTCATTTGTTTTTTTTTTCAGCATGATAATCCAAGCTTTACTCTCTTTGTTCATCGTTTTAGGTCGCCGGCAAAAGAGTAGTGGCTTCTATCATAGGAGGTCCTCCCCTCTACCATTCTAGACCTTTCTTTCTCTTGTTCGCAGTTTCCTTTTGGTCAAGGACGATGATTTCCTCTCTTTCGTTCTAATGAACCCCCTTGTTTTCTATGCTTTCTTCATCAGCACCCATCTAAGTTTTTGTTGGATCTATTTTTTTGATGGCGTTTGGTGTCATCACATTAGATCTAATATTTGGTGGTTGGCTATTGTGTTTCCTTTTTTGTTCGACTTAGGCTCTTCCTCGTCTAGAGTACATGGTAGAGTTGGCGATGACCTTGGTGTTTCTTTCTAGGGTTTTCACAATGCCATGACCTTTTTTGGGTGCCGTGGATGTCGTTTGCCAAGTGCTGTGCCTTCGCCAGAGCTTGATGCTCTTCCCTCCTCTATGTTTGGGTGGTGGCTATGAACAATCCTAGGGTTCGTTTAGGGTTGGTTTAGCTATTGTGTTCTTTGGGTTTAAGGCCCCTTATTTATCTCTGGTTCTTTTTAATGAATATTTTCATTTGAACAAAAATAATAATAAACAAGTTAAAGACATATAATTTCATGAACATAAGCATTGCACATCAAAATTTGATTAGATATGTAATAGTAAAACAACTTAAGCATAATGAGTTTAATAAAATCCTTATTTCAAATATGAAATAAGAGCATACAATATGAATGATTTTAAAACTAGACTAGACCAGTTGGTTAGATTGACTGGGTTGAGATGTTAGCCTAGAATAAGAGGTTGGACCAATTAACCTATGAACCGGTTGAATTGGTTGAACTAGCGATCGAATTGGTTGAATCAGGTTTTAGTATTTTTAATATTTTTAATATTTTTTCAATTGAACTAGACAAATTAGTCAAATTGATATGATCGAGAACTAGTAGTCTGACCATTTTGACCACTGATCCAATTTCGAAAACCTTGTAAAGTATAATTCAATATTACTAAAATATATACCAATATGTCAAGTATCTAAAAAATATAAACCTTAAGAAATTATCCCATAATAGACGCACCAAGACCTAGGAACATGCCAAGATCCACTAGAAAGCAAAAGTGTTATTACAACAAGTATTTGATCCATCAAGACTCTGAAGATAGATGTAGCTGAACCACAAAACTCACTCCCAAAATGATTGAACTTGTGCATCGAACAAAAATCCGTAGACTCAAATTTCCTCAAAGCTCAATGGTACTCATCCAAATTCTAGTGATACTATATACAAATGCACAATTAAAAGCATACTAACTCTTCATAACATGCTTCATTACAACAACAAAATAACACACTTGAGGAAACAAATTAGAGTAGTACTATAATAACAGCTGTATTAGAGAAATATGGAATTATCACATTTTGTATCAAGGCATTTGCCCCAATTAACCAAACATGGAGTCGTGAAGAGACATGCGTTTATTCAACCAATTCCTAGAGTATAATACCTAAAGCATACAATGCACAATAAAAAATCTCTAGTACATGTAAAATAAGAACTCTCTTTAATGAGAATGCACAAAAGGTTACAAAATTAATCTCCTGGACGCAATAGGAAAACCCATATACACAATATCTTTAATGAGCTCTACTTATACTATGGCATGCCAACTATACTCAAGAACTATCCAATATCTTTTAATAGAGATATTTTTACCATTAACACTTTAAATTTCAATATAATTAACCACTTCACGTAACCTAATGATCACAACTACTTAAATCCTATGAATAAGGTTACGAGTGTACATTTGATCAAAAATAGGATTAATAACTCTATTAATAAAATTTTAGCATGAAGTCTCGAGACAGAGTTCTCCATGTCTCGAGACAGACTACAAATTATTTTAGAAATTTTTCTTCTATATTGACATGTCTCGAGACATTGAAATACATGTCTCAAGACATAGCTTTTCAAGTCTCGAGACCGAGTCTCGAGATAGGCCTCCCCTATTTCACTATTATACCTTCGATGTTCAGATGTATCGAGATAAGGGGTTCTTGTCTCTAGACCTAGAACAGAGTAAAAATTATTTAGGTTTGATGTTTACTCATCCCAAGATCATAGAGTAAATGTCTCAAGGTCTACAATTTATTGTCTTGATACTTGATCAACATGTCGAGAGACAATCACCCAAAAATGTACCATTTTTTCATTTTCTTCATATTGTCTCGAGATATAACAAATCTATCCCGAGACCATCTTGTCAAAATGTCAAAATTGCAAACTTTCCAACAAGTAATTGATGTCAAAACACTTCCTATAAAAAGTCATACCAAAGTTGTACCAAACTAAAACATATTCAATTGACATATAAGAACATAATCAATATTTTAAAGTAATGCCATTTCTTATACCTTATTTCAATATTGTTAAAAGGATAGTTGAAACTAACTCAATACATATTTTAACTATTTTAACCAAGTAGAATTACAAAAACTATCAACACAACAACCATATCAGCCTATATCAATCTTGTGCACACGTATTAACTTCATAATTACATTCAACACCTAAAGATCATAACATTTATTCCAACATAGCTAGCCTAATTTAACTAACTACTAACTTATTCAAAATTAGCCATTCAACCAAAATTACTCCATCAAATATATATACACCAAAAGATATGTAAAATCCAAAATCACTCAACCAATCAACAAAGCATGGTTCATTAACATATTTACAAATCAAAATGACAATGAAATCAAAACACTTCCTAATGACTGATGTAACATCCCTATACCTAACCCGTTCGTTGAGTTAAGGTGCCAGGAGGTCATATTCGTTGTCAAAGCAACTACAGGAATTTTAGATTGATTTACTATATTGTTTGATTATTGAAGATCATTTTACTCATTTTAGTAATAATTTAATTTATGAAAAAGTATTTATGAGTTAAAGGAGCTCATTAAAACATGATATTCAATCAAAGTTAAAAAAGTTTATGAAATTTTACACAATTATTAAAGTTTTACAAATAAGTCCATTGGAGGACTTGCACTTTCTAAAGTATATTCCATATTTATTTCTAAATTGTGCCAATAACTTTAATTATTCATCAACTTTTAGCCAAGATCCAAAATCACATCAACTAACAATTATTAACTTATTATTTTATCAATTCGTTTAAACATTCTCACATGTATAAATCATTCCATCACTTATAATCATTTTGTAACATTTCAAATTCATCTACTATTTTTTTCCTCCTCCTCCTCTCAATTCCACATCCTTTATGTATATATATTACAATATTTAGCTTTTAGTATGGCATGCTTATATGTAATGTATTAGCCCATTTATGCCCGGGCTTGAAAAAAAACCAAAAATAATAAAAATAACAAATAATAAACCAAAGTCTAGATTTTTTTTAACAGTCCATTTACAACCTGTTATACCCAAGCCCGAATACCAGAACCTGTTACACCTAGGCCTAATCGGTCTAAAACAGCATACCCAGACCCAATTACACCCAAAATAGAGACAGCCCAAAAGGGTCCAACAGTAAATAGTTTCAGAACCTTAGGGTTTCTGAAACCCTAGGCGCCGCAAGCTCCCAGCACGAACCCTCGCGCCGCAGCCACCAGCCTCTTCTCGCGCCGTAATCTGCGTCCGAATTATGCCCCATCTCCGAGATCTGCACCGTTCACCTACAAAAAGGAAAGACACATCAGCAAATATGGCAAGAAACATAATGGACAGAATATTCGTATTTTATTTTTGGGTTATAAAACCCCAGCATAAATCTGTAAAATAGGGAGGCATATAGGCATATTTACAGAGAATACAGAAAAATATACGAAATAAAAGCAAAAGAAAATCTTCGAAAAAAAAAGAGGTGATTCTCGACGATATTTTCATTTATTTTTTGTCTCGTTCTATTCAAATAAGCATAAAGAAGAAAGGATTACCTTTCAATTCGCGCTTAAAAGAGAAACTGCTGGCCTCCGGCCACCATATACGATGGGGCGTGTGGAGGCTCGTGCAGCGACAAGTGGTGGCAGACCGGACCGAAGTCCTGGCCGAAGGCCAAAGGAGAGAGAGATTTTTTTTTGAAACTCGGTTGTTTTTTTTTTGAAAACAAGGTGCAAATGATTTTTTTCTGAAAGTTGACTTATATAACAGTATAAAAATGACATCGTTTTTGCTTAAGCCAATAAGCATTAAAACGACGCCGTTTTAAAAGGCCATGATCGGCGCGTTGACCCGACCCGGGGAGGATCCGCGTGTTTTTGTTAAAAGGTCTAATTTCTCAATAGGCCCTTCCGCATTATTTTAATCTTATAATTATGTCCGGTTACATTTCTTTTTTATTTACAATTGGGCCCAGAATTATTATTTATGTTTCAATTTGGTCCTTCGGGCTATTTAAAGACAGATATCAAAACGGTGCCGTTTAAGAGACAGGGCGTAATTGCCCAATAGGTCCTAATATTTTGGCGCGTGTTTCAATATCATCCATTTTTTTTATAATTTTACTCCTTATTTTCATTTATTTTCTTATTTGGTCCTTGTTTATTTATTTCTTTTTATTTTATTCTTATTTTAATTATTTCAAGATTATATGTATAAAATTATTATCTATTATTTTATTTTATTAAGTTTAATATTATTTATATATTATATGTTATTTTAAAAATGTGTACATTAATTATTATATTATACATTATAAAATTATATATTATTATATTATATTATAGGTATAATTTAAATTATTTTATCCTTTATATTATATAAATTTTGTATATCATATAGCATATATTGTTTATATTTTTATATTAAATATGTAGTTTTTATGATTATTGTATTATAAATATCTTTTTATTTTAAGTTATATATTATTTTCTTATAATTGTTTTTATCATATATTATTATTTATATTTTATGTACTAAATTATTAAATTATAAGTATCCTTATATTTTCATATACTCTAAAGTTTTATATTATTCATTTAAATATATTGTGTATACATATTAATCATTTAGGAAATTATCATTTTTTATTCGATGTTTTTAATTATATCATTAATTTTTCTATTAGATTTCACATGTAAAATGTCATATTTATTTAGTATATTTTTTATTTTTTCATTATTTATTGCTTATATTTTTGTTTATCCATGTTCTTTTATTTATTTATTATTTTATGATTGCTTTAATATATTTATTTTATTATTATTCGTTATCTTATATTTTTATTGTCTATATTAGTATTAATTGTTAATAAAACTTGTAATTATGGTGAATGACTACATAGAATTTATATTTTGTAATGCATTGATACAATATGTTATTCAAATAATTTTTTATAAGAAATGCATTTTATTAAAATTGTCGCATTTTTATTCAAAGTCTTTCTAAACATATGGTGATACATAATATTTGGGGTTTCGAGAAAAATTGTGCCCAAACTCACTTGGTTTCGATTTTTCTCGTTGAACTTTAAATATTAAGCATCCCTTTTCTTTCAAAATCGAAACCGATAAACTTCAAATCAACACTTATTCTCGGGAATTTAAAATGTCGTATCCTAACTTATTGGATATGATATTTTGTGTCTCGAGGTAAAAATTTTCTACAAATAAAGGCGAGCCTAGTCTCGAAGTCATGAGATTTTACATCCTAACTTATTGGGTATAGCATTTTATTTCTTTGAGGTAAGTAAGTATCGGATTTCTTTCTAATAGAAGGATCATATTTTGAATTTTTTAAAATTTCGATATTAGGACATGAAATTATCAATTAGGTACCAAAATTTGGGCATTACGAGGGTGCTAACCCTTCTTCGTACGTAATCGACTCTCGAACCCGTTTTTTTGTATTTCGTGGACCAAAATCAATGTTTTGAAATAAAACGTTTTATAAGGTGACCCAATCACACTTAAGTAAAAAAGTATTGGTGGCGACTCCCGTTGTTTTATTTTTTTTTTAAAAAAATAGACTCCTATTTTTATAAAATAAAAAATGGTTTCGACAGCTTGGGGACTCCACTGGGGATAATAAGTGTAACATCCTGAAGTTCGGGATTTGGTGTTTTGCATTATTCCATGCGTTAGGCTAGCTTTGTGTGTTGGTTGTGTGTGTTTGGGGGCCCTAAGAAGGCCTAGGGTCGAGTTGGGCCCTGGTAAAATTTTTGTGTTTGGACACTTTAGGGGGAGAAGGTAAGTGGCGTCAGGACATAAGGGAATAAGTGGGTAATTTGCTAGCACAAGTTGGGCTAGTAGCAAGGTGGTGTGGCGTCACTTGTAAAAGCTAAGGGGGAGGAGTTCAAATCCCACCTGCTGCAACAACTTAATTAATTTTTGTGCTGATTAGGTGAAGATGGGAGAGTTCGGCTGGGACTCTGTAGGAGGAGTTGAAGACTCATTCAAATGCATTTGAATGAGTGATGGAGAGGAGATTAAGGAGAAAATCAAGGAGAAAAATAAGGAATTGGGGTGAGAGGGGGTGTTGGCCGAATTTTGAGAAGTGTTAGGGGGAGAAATTCGGCCAAATGGGGTCTTTTGGGTGTAGAGGACATTCGGTTTTGGTAGGGTGAATAGGAGCCAAGATTCTTAAGTGGTTTTGCAAGTTTTGTACGTGAAGAGTTTTTTCTGTTTTTGACATTTATGCATTCTTTTTCAATCTTTTCCTCTGCTTGTCGAAACTTTCTGTCACTTCTTTTCTCTTCCATTCTACTCTCTTCTATTTTTCCTTACCCTTCGTTTCTGTGCAATACCGTAAGTCAAACTTCTTCTATGATCCATTCTCTTTTCTCTGCGTGATTCATTCTGTTGATCGAATCTGGTAAGTGGGAGTTCTTCTTTTTTTTCTTTTTCTTTCCCCTTCCCTTGGCCGAATGTTTGCCATTCATTTATTCTTTTGGGTACATTATCCTAAACATCATCCCCTCCTACTCCCTCATTTGACGTTCTTCTCTTGTAGTGCTCTAGTAGGGTGGCCGAATCTCTCACTCTCGTTGACTCATCTGTGGTCATAAGCCGAATCTGTGAAAGTAGGGTTCATCATTGATCAAGGTAGGGGGTTTCTATTTGATTCATTTTGATTTCTCTTTGTTCAGCTATTCTGTTAAACCGGATTGACGGTTTATCTAACCGTTTGCTTTAGGGACTTAACAACTCGTTCTCCTCTTCTCTTTGGTCCTTCAGAAGTAGTGGTAAGCTGAAATCCTCTTCTTAGACAACTACTTTTCTCATTATGATATTGTTCTGATTAAGACTCTCTTAATGGAGGCAAGCGATAACCATATTAAAGGAAGACCAATAAGAGGGCAAAAAGGGAGTGGAATTACAGTCTCTACTCCCAAGTTCAAACGTAGGGCAGTATCGGCAGTTCGGGATTTCCCACTGAGTTGTGGAAGGGAGCCAACATCCGGTACAAATAGGCAGATCGTGGTTGTTCGCGATATTGAGGGTAGGCACTTTGGATCATTTGATATGATTTATATTAAGATCTTTCTGTTGTTAGTTAATTGGATGTTATGATGGCGTAGGTGTCGGCGATCAGGAGGGTTTGGTGTTTTACGTAATCAGGTGTGTAATCTCACACCATAATCCCGTAGTTTTGTTTTCATCATAAAATCAGTAAAATAGGTCACTTTCGCGTACAAGTCTAATAACCGGAATATTGCATGGAATTGAGTAACACGCTTAAACAATGTTAGTTCTGAAATATGTTGAAAACGTGTTAATAGGCTAAATTACTAAAATGCCCTAATGGGCCGATTACTAAAATACCCAAATGGGCTGAATTACTAAAACGCCTTAATGGGCCGACTAATTGAAAAACTTTACTACACTAGTTTACAAAAATACCCTCGTTGGGTTGGAGTCTGTTTTACGCATGAATTCCTTAATATATGTATGTTGCACCTTACCATATTGCATGGGGCGGGGACTTGAATGAAGAGCAGTGTAACCTGGTGGCCTAGCCATAATTTATATATGTCTTAATATTTATGATCACAGTGGCTCAGCCACACGTAACTTATGTTGCAGTATGACTACATTTTCGGTGTGAGCGACGGGGTGGGTTGCCTTGATCCCCATAGGTGTGATTGGCTGGTCGAGGGTGTGTTGGATAGAGGTTGGGTTGCATTCATTTCATTATTTATACTATTATGTAAATGGGCTTAGGCCCAGGATGATGCTACATGGGTTTGGGCCCAGTGGATGACGGTAAGGGAATTATACATTGAGTTCTTGTAACCCACCCTCCTCTTTATCCTTGCAGGTAATGCTCAGCAGTGAGGACTTGGGGCCATGGATGACTCGGTGGAGGCCATGCTTTAGGAACATTGATTTCAAACTTTACTAAATTTCACTTCTGCTTTATTTCTTTACTTTTACTATCGTAGGTTTTTAATTTGTAATAAGGCCTCTGGGATTTTAATTTGCTTTATGTTTTGACGTAATCACTACTTTTCATGAATTGTTTAAAATGAGGATTTTCTGAAAACATAAATAACATTTTTCAAGAATGAATAACAAATGGTTTATAAAACAGACAAATATAAATATATATATGAATGATTAAACTTGGGTTTTCCTTTGAACTACAAATATCATTTTCAAAAAACAAAATCACAATTTTGAAGTCCACTAGTTCAGTTTTTGTAGCACCAAACAACCCTCCGGAATTAGTAGTATTGATAACAAAACATCTATAGACCAAGCCTATTTTCTTAATTACAACCCAATATTGTCAACTTCTACACAATCACAAGTTTTCTTGAGCAATCTCTCAATGTTACATGCCAGATTCGGTCGTTACGTCTAGGCCGAGTTTGGAGTGTTACATTTTATGGTATCAGAGCTCGATTGTAAAACTCGACTGTGGTTTGGGTTCCAAAATGTTGTCCAAAGCTGTTTGAAATTTGGTTTAAAAATGCATGTCTTTAGAGGAAGTATGGCACCACGGGTATCTGGCACCAAGTCAGTAAGTTTTTCTATTTTCATTTTATGATTAATGTGGTATGACTGTAGTAAGGGAATTTTACGAGACAATAGTATACTAGAACTTTTAGATTTAAGGGCTAAAACTATAGAGATGGAGACTCTAGGATGCGGATACGACTCTCGAAAACAACTTTTCTACTCACACTTCATAAAACATTGGTTAATAAACAGTGAATTGCATACTGATTCATAAGACTTTTAATCAGATTAAATCGACTTAGCTAACATGAGTGCTAGAGGATGTGGACGGGGTAGACGTGGCTGAGGTAGAGGCCAAGTGCTAGAGTTGGGTCAGAAGCATCTGGACATATACCTGAAATGGGCACACCAGCGTCACTAGTGACTGAAGCTGGGTCACATGACTGAATGGGAGGGGACGACGCTCTGTCCCAAGCGATGTTGCGGGTAGTGAAAAGGGTTGCTGGGTCAAGTACTGGGTTGGCAGCTCGCAGGTCTATATCTGAACAACTTGGATCAAATGGAGCTGAAGTTTTTAGGGGTATTTCAGGGGTAGCCCCAAGTGTAGCGGAGTATTGGCTTGAGGCGGTGGAGCGGATTATGGACAATCTGGATTGTATAGCTAAGCAAAAATTGAAAGAGGTTGTGTCATTACTGAGAGACGAGACGTATCAGTGGTGGCTCACTGTTAGGGAAGGTACTCAGGCTGATCGTATTACCTGGGATTTCTTCAAAACAACATTCCAGGGAAAATATATCGGGGCTAGCTATGTGGATGCCCGAAGAAAAGAATTCTTAAATCTGGTTCAAGGAGGTAGATCTGTGGCAGTGTACGAGGCAGAGTTTTTACGTTTGAGCTGATATGCCTGGGGAATAGTGCTGACTGATTACGAATGCTGTGTGCGGTTTGAGGATGGGCTGCGTGATGAGTTGCGGGTACTGATAGCCCCACAGAAGGAAAGAAACTTTGCTACACTAGTAGAAAAAGCTAAGATTGCTGAGAAAGTAAAATACTCGAAATGAAAAAATTGAGATAAGGACAGGGGTAGCAATAAAAGAGATTTTGGGTACTCAGGTACTGCGAGAGGGTTTCAGAAAAGGCCCAAAAATGAGGGGCCAGTTCGAGTGGATGTTCCAGCTGGTACCAAACAGTTACAGCCTTGTGTGGACTATGGAAAACTTCACTCGGGTGAGTGTTGGAAGAGAACTGATGGGCGTTTCAGATGTGTGTCCAAGGACCATCAGTTTAGGAATTGCCCTCGAGAGCCTATTCAGACATAGGTAGTTCATCACAGATTTGCGCAGCCAGTAGGGGGCACTCAGTAGCCGCTGAGAGGCTATGGGCCAAGTCAGGGTAGAAATGGTGTAGGATGAGGTCAGGGAGCACCAGGTAGAGGTGCTGATAACAAGGGTAACACAGAGGTGAGACAACCAGGATTGGTCTATGCGGTCAGACGTCGAGAGGATGGCGACGCACCGGACGTCATAACTGGTACATTTTTCATATTTGATGTATCTTTCACTGCTTTGATAGATATTGGATCCACCCATTCGTATGTTGCATGTGCTGTGTCGGGAACTTTGGATATTAAATCTGAGATTACTGTTAGAGAAAAAACTGTGATTAGCCCTTTAGGATAGTCAGTGGTAGTGAATAAGTTGTTTAGGGATGTGCCCTTAGAAGTTCAGGGAGTAGTATTCCTGGCAGATTTGATGGAACTGCTGTTCAGTGAGTTCAACCTTATATTGGGCATGGACTGGCTGGTTAAGCACCGTGCGAACTTGGACTGTGCTGCAAAGTGGATGGTGCTAAGAACTCCAGAGGATAAGGAAGTGATGATGATAGGGGAAAGAAGGAATTATCTGTCTAACGTGGTTTCTGCTCTAAAGGCTGAAAGATTGGTGCGAAAAGGGTGTGAAGCATTCTTAGCCTTCATCGGTGCTTTGGATGTCAAAGAGTTGTTAGTGGAGAATGTTAAAATAGTGAAAGAGTTTTTAGACATCTTTTCCAAGGAGCTTCCAGGATTACCTCCAGATCGGGAGGTGGAATTTGGCATTGAGCTATTGCCAGGAACAGCTCCGGTGTCTATTGTCCTTTATAGAATGGCACCGAAAGAGTTAGGGGAACTTAAGCTCAGATCTAGGAGTTGTTGGACAAGGGGTTTATCCAACCAAGTGTGTCACCATGGGGAGCACCGATTTTTTTATTAAGAAAAAGGATGGGTCGATGCGTATGTGTATCGATTATAGACAATTGAACAAGTTGACGATCAAGAACAAGTATCCGCTACCGAGGATTGATGATTTGTTCGATCAGCTACGAGGAGCTTTGATTTTCTTGAAGATAGACTTGAGATCGGGGTATCACCAGCTAAAGGTCAAGGAGGCAGATATTCATAAGACTGCATTTTGAACTCGATATGGGCATTATTAGTTCTTGGTACTGCCGTTCGAGTTAACAAATGTGCCAGCTGTATTTATGGACATGATGAACTGGGTTTTTCAACCCTATTTAGACCGGTTCGTAGTGGTATTCATAGATGATATCTTGGTGTACTCAATGACAGAAGAAGAGCATGATTCGCATCTTCGGGTGTGCTACAAATACTAAGGGAGAAGCAGCTATATGCCAAATTCAGTAAGTGTGAATTTTGGCTGAATGAAGTGACCTTTTTAGGGCATGTGGTATCTGCCAAGGGAATTAGACTGGATCTCCGGAAGGTCGAGGCTGTGTTGGATTGGAAACCACCGAAATCAGTATAAAAAATCTAAAGTTTTTTTGGTTTAGCTGGGTACTACAAGCGTTTCGTTGAGGGGTTCTCGCTGATTACTGTACCCTTAACTAAGTGGTTGCATAAAGGAGTACAGTTTGTGTGGTTAGATAAGTAGCAGGAGAGCTTTGAAAGATTAAAGAAGATTCTGACAGAAGTGCCAGTTTTGATTCAGCCTGAGGCAGGTAAAGAGTTTGTAGTTTATTATGATGCGTCACACACGGGCTTAGGATGTGTACTGATGCAAGAGGGGAAAGTGGTGGCCTATGCATCTCGTCAACTAAGGCCGCATGAGGTGAACTATCCCACTCATGATTTAGAGTTAGCTGCGGTGGTGTTTGCTTTGAAGATATGGAGACATTATCTGTACGGGGAGAAGTCGATTATCTACACGGATCATAAGAGTCTGAAGTATCTCCTTACCTAGAAAAAGTGGAATTTAAGGCAACGGAGGTGGATAGAATTATTGAAATATTATGACTGCTCAATCGAGTATTACCTTGGTAAAGCTAACGTGGTGGTAGATGCGTTGAGTCGAAAGGTGATATCAGATTTGAGAGCGATGTTGGCTCATCTCGGTCTTTATGAAGATGGTAGCCTGTTAGCTGAACTCCAAGTGAAGCCTGAATGGGTAAGTCAGATTAAAGAGAAGAAGTTGTTAGATGAAAAGTTGGGTTCTCCACTTCAGCAAGTAGAAGGTGGTAAGATGGGGGACTTTGGATTAAACAGTGAAGGAGTATTATGTTTCCGTGGAAGAGTTTGTATGCCGAGGGATTCTAAATTGAGACAAATGATTCTACGTGAGGCGCATAGTATCCCATATGCTATGCACCCCGATGAACAGGATGTACCGAGACTTTTTTAAGCAGCATTGGTGGCCAGGTTTGAAGCGGAAGGTTACCGACTTTGTAAGTAAGTGCTTGACATGTCAGCAAGTGAAGGCAGAACATCAACTGCCTTCAGGGTTGCTACAATCGGTGAAAATCCCACTTTGGAAATGGGAAAGGATAACGATGGATTTTGTTAGTGGGTTACCCTTAATGCCTACTAAGAAAGACTCAGTATGGGTAATTGTGGATCGGTTAACGAAGTCTGCTCATTTCCTACCTATTTGTACGAATTATTCGTTGCAGAAGTTGGCCAAGCTGTATGTTGCAGAGATCGTGAGGTTGCATGGGGTATTGATGTCTATCATATTAGATAGAGATCCTAGGTTTACATCACGGTTCTAGAAGGCTCTACATGAAGCTTTGGGTACAAGGCTAGATTTTAGCACAACGTTCATCCCCAGACTGATGGTCAGTCAGAATGGGTAATCCAGATTCTAGAAGACATGTTGAGGGGCTGTGTGATCGACTTCAAGGGTAGTTAGGAAGATTTTCTACCATTGGCAGAGTTTGCATACAACAATAGTTATCAATCCAACATTCATATGGCACCCTACGAGGCGTTGTATGGTCGTAGGTGTCGTACTCATACCTGCTGGACAGAGTTGGGAGAGCGACAGTTATTGGGGCCAGAGTTGATCTCGGAGATGGAGGACAATGTTAAAATAATTCAAGCTCGGTTAAAAGAAGCTTCGGATAGACAGAAATCATATGCAGATCTGAAGCATAGGGAGATAGATTTTTCAGTAGGGGATTAGGTCTTTTTGAAGGTCTCACCGTGGAAAAAGGCCTTAAGATTTGGACAGAAAGGCAAGTTGAGCCCTAGGTTTATCGGACCTTATTGAGTATTGAAGCGTGTAGGGCCAGTGGCTTATCAACTTGAATTGCCTTCAGAGTTAAGTCAGATTCATAATATATTCCATGTCTCGATGCTAAGGCATTATTGTTCGGATCCATCTCATGTTGTGCCGGTGGAGGAAATCAAGATAAGACCCGATTTGTCTTTTGAAGAAGAGCCAGTACAGATTCTAGATCGGGATGTTAAGGTGCTGCGAAGGAAATCGATTCCATTGGTCAAAGTATTATGGCGTAATCACAGGTCAGAGGAGGCCATATGGGAGCCAGAGGACACGATCAAGCAACAATACCCTCGTCTTTTCTAATCAGGTAAATTTTGAGGCCGAAATTTCTTTAAGGGGTAGAACTATAACATCCTAAAGTTTGGGATTTGGTGTTTTGCATTATTCCATGCGTTAGGCTAGCTTTGCATTATTCCATCCTTGTAAAATTTTTGTGTTCGGACACTTTAGGGGGAGAAGGTAAGTGGCGTCAGGACATAAGGGAATAAATGGGTAATTTGCTAGCACAAGTTTGGCTAGTAGTAAGGTGGTGTGGCGTCACTTGTAAGAGCTAAGGGGAGGAGTTCGAATCCCACTTGCTGCAACAACTTAATTAATTTTTGTGCTGATCAGGTGAAGATGGGAGAGTTCGGCTGGGACTCTGTAGGAGGAGTTGAAGACTCATTCAAATGCATTTGAATGAGTGATGGAAAAGAGATTAAGGAGAAAATTAGGGAGAAAAATAAGGAATTGGGGTGAGAGGGGGTGTTGGCCAAATTTTGAGAAGTGTTAGGGGGAGAAATTCGGCCAAATGGGGTCTTTTGGGTGTAGAGGACATTCGGTTTTGGTAGAGTGAATAGGAGCCAAGATTCTTAAGTGGTTTTGCAAGTTTTGTGCGTGAATGAGTGATGGAAAGGAGATTAAGGAGAAAATCAAGGAGAAAAATAAGGGATTGGGGTGAGAGGAGGTGTTGGCTAAATTTTGGGAAGTGTTAGGGGGAGAAATTCGGTGTAGAGGACATTTGGTTTTGGTTGGGTGAATAGGAGCTGAAATTCTTAAGTGATTTTGCAAGTTTTATGCATGAAGAGTTTTTTCTCTTTTTGACATTTTGTGCATTCTTTTTCAATCTTTTTCTCTACTTGCCGAAACATTCTGGCACTTTTTTTCTCTTCCATTCTACTCTTTTTTATAATCTGGTAAGCAGGAGTTCTTCTGTTTCTTTCCCCTTCCCTTGGCCGAATGTTTTCCATTCATTTATTCTTTTGGGTACATTAGCGAAAACATCATCCCCTCCTACTCCCTCATTTGACATTCTTCTCTTGTAGTACTCTAGTGGGGTGGCCGAATCTCTCACTTTCGTCGACACATCTGTGGTCATAAGCTAAATCTGTGGAAGTGGGGTTCATCATTGATCAAGGTAGGGGGTTTCTATTTGATTCATTTTGATTTCTCTTTGTTCGGCTATTCTGTTAAACTGGATTGATGGTTTGTCTAACCGTTTGTTTTAGGGACTTAACAACTCATTCTCCTCTGCTCTTTGGCCCTTCGAAAGTAGTGGTAAGCCGAAATCCTCTTCCTAGATAACTACTTTTCTCATCGTGATATCGTTCTGACTAAAACTCTCTTAATGGAGGCAAGCGATAGCCATATTAAGGGAAGACCGATAAGAGGGCAAAAAGGGAGTGGACTTGCAGTCTTTGCTCCCAAGTTCAAACGTAGGGCAGTATTGGCAGTTCGGGATTTCCCACTAGGTTGTGGAAGGGAGCCAACATCAGGTGCAAATAGGCAGATTGTGGTCGTTCGCGATATTGAGGGTAGGCACTTTGGATTGTTTGATTTGATTTAGATTAAGATCTTTCTATTGTTAGTTAATTGGATATTATGATGGCGTGGGTGTCGGCGATCAGGAGGGTTTGGTGCTTTACGTAATCAGGTGTGTAATCTCACACCATAATCCCGTAGTTTTGTTTTCACCATAAAATCGGTAAAACAGGTCACTTTCGCGTACAAGTCTAATAACCGGAATATTGCATGGAATCGAGTAACGCGCTTAAACAATGTTAGTTCTGAAATCTATTGAAAACGTGTTAATAGGCTAAATTAAAAAAATGCCCTAATGGGCTGATTACTAAAATGCCCTAATGGGCCAATTACTAAAATACCCAAATGGGCGAATTACTAAAATGCCTTAATGGGCCGACTCACCGAAAAGCTTTACTAGACTAGTTTACAAAAATACCCTCGTTGGGTTGAAATCTATTTTACGCATGAATTCCTTAATATATGTATGTTGCACCTTATCATATTGCATTGGACGGGGACTTGAATGAAGGGCAGTGTAGTCTAGTGACCTAGCCAAAATTTATATATGTCTTAATATTTATGATCACAGTGGCTCAGCCACACGTAACTTATGTTGCAGCATGACTGCATTTTCGGTGTGAGCGGCGGGGTGGGTTGACTTGATCCCCACAGGTGTGATTGGCTGGCCGGGGGTGTGTTGGATGGATGGGTTGGGTTGCATTCATTTCATTATTTATTATGTAAATGGGCTTAGGCCTAGGATGATGCTGCATGGGTTCGGGCCCAGTGGATGACGGTAAAGGGATTATACATTGAGTTCTTGTAACTCACCCTTCCTCTTTATCCTTCCAGGTAATGCTCAGCAGTGAGGACTTGGGGCCATGGATGACTCGGTGGAGGCCATGCTTTAGGAACGTTGATTTCAAACTTTAGTAAATTTCACTTCTGCTTTATTTCTTTACTTTTACTATCGTGGGTTTTTAATTTGTAATAAGGCCTCTGGGATTTTAATTTGCTTTATGTTTTGACATAATCACTACTTTTCATGAATTGTTTAAAATGGGGATTTTCTGAAAACATAAATAATGTTTTTCAAGAATGAATAACAAATGGTTTATAAAACAGACAAATATATATATATGAATGATTAAACTTGGGTTTTCCTTCGAACTACAAATATCATTTTCAAAAAACAAAATCACGATTTTGAAGTCCACTAGTTCCGTTTTCGTAACACCAAACAACCTTCCAGAATTAGTAGTATTGATAGCAAAACATCTATAGACCAAGCCTATTTTCTTAATTACAACCCAATATCATCAACTTCTTCACAAGTTTTCTTGAGCAATCTCTCCATGATAAAACAATAAGGTTTGAACCTATGTTACGGGTCGCAATTCAAAGCCCATGACCATTGTACAAAATGCATCCCATGGAGGTTTATCGTTTAGATGGGGATAATTTAACCAACGAGAACTGACCCAATTCAAAGAACTGGTGAAGAAGCCTATCCATTTGAAGCTTGGGTGGCCTAATGATAGGGATATGGAAAGTTAGGTTACCTTGGTAAATAGGGAAACTGATTTTAGAAGATTGAATAGAATAACATCTTGTAAGATTAGATTAGATTAGATTATATAATCTTGAATATCCCTTGATTGTAGGGATAGATTTCATCTCGCCCGTCGATGTAATTCGATCTATATCATCATTTTTGGGGGAGCTCAACTATAAATAGAAAGCCTCTCCTTAGTTGTAAATCATCCATTGATCCATTATTTCTGTATTCTTTGAGACTGAATACAATTGAGAGCATCTAATCAAACACCTTTCATGCATTGTTTTTTCGTGGCTATTCTGTTCATTGAGCACTCTTTTGGCTTTGTGTTGCTTCTGCTATACAAATTGGTGCCTTAGAGGAATTCTGTGTGAATCCCCAATTGTTGGTGGTTAGGCTGACTTAGGCATGTTTGAAATGAGGGAATTGCCTAAGGTCGCACGGATTGCGAGACTAAATTTCTAGCCCCGTGACACCTACACATGATTATCAACAAATAGAAATTTGTCTCTATAACCATTAACGCATATTAACTATAATCTATGTTCTTGAGTATGATGATGAAAATATTTTTAGTTTTAATAATTAATTATTTTTATTGAATTTTTATTAATTGTGTGATATTTTATATTCTAATTGCTATGAAATTTTAATATATATTATATAACATTCCTTACTTGGTCTGGAAGCCTGGTCAGCTAAAGAATGTCACATTTGTTGCTAATGCAACCTAGTTGATCCATCATATATATAAAACATATTTTAAAAATGAGTTATAAAATATACAAATATCGTATTCATGCATCAATGATCTTTACAAACAATATATGAGCTTAAATGGGCCATCATACAATATTAAGGGGTTAAATTTGGTCAAACAATGAGCCATTCTCAATCATTGGGCCAAAGTATCGAAAAAGGGCCTAATGGCTCAAGGCATAGGGTCCATGTCTCAAGACTTGTGATCCTTGGAACCAATGTTATCTGAACCAGACTAACCAATCAAACCGGTTGGATTGAGAATTGGTCGGCCAATCGGTCCAGAGAAAGGCTTTGGACCAATTGAGTCAAGAATCGATATGGATTGGTTCAACTAGGCCAAAAATAAATTAAAAAGGAAGTTGAATAGATTGAACCAATTTTTAATATTATTTTATTTGTTAATAATTTTAATGATTTACTTAATCAAATCATTTAGATCAATAAAACTAATCAAATTGATTGGACTGGTAAACCTGTAACACCCCTAACCCATATCCGTCTCCGGATTAGGGTTACGGGTATTACCGAACTAAACTCAGTTCATCACAGTCATTCATAATTATTTATACAATAGGTTATAATTATAACTCTTTAACATTTCAATCTCATACACATTCACGATTCATTTAATTATCAAACCAAATATGTATATTTAATTCTCAATATCCAACAAATAGCTCATGCATAACCCATTACTCTTATTTCATACTAATCAAGACTTACATTACAAATCATGCTCGTAATTCAATTACATCATTACTCAACTTATATCGGTTTCAGATCAAGTCTTCGAATACTAAAACCAAATTATACATATTTCATACTTCTAAAATCAAAACCATCTAACCATCTAACCATTGAATCTAAGACATTCAAACATTTAAACATATCCAGGTCTATATCAATCACTTTATCTATATTTCAAATACGTGTCAATACATTTATTTCATTAGTCGAATATCAGCACATCATATCATAAATTATGCACATGTGCATATCAAAACATAACCTATGATACCCTGTTAAATATCTATTCACATATATGACATTAGAACATTATAGCATAACCGAATATGCTCCTAATGCTATATAACATGCATAAAATTTCTAAAAACAAAAGCCATATCAAACCGTGAATATCAAGTTAATATTATCATATTTTATTAATAAGTTTTTGTGACTATGCTAATTCACAAATTATGCATGTTAATCTATGTTAAGAAATCCACATGACATAATAGGTATACCTATATATATATATTACACATAAATAACATCTCAAATAACCACATACAATTGAAATAATCTCTAATTTACGCTCATTTTACTATAGCCAAATTGAAGATTCACAACCACCGTGATCATTAATTAACATACCAAACACACAAGCTCTATAACTAATCCAAAATACATATGTACAACCGATTCTTTACCATATAATCGGTTCTCAATTTAACTCTCCAATGTTCAACTCAAATAATCTCAAACATTTTCATTATTCATTACCAAATCATATAATCATGAAGAACGAGCATCAAAGCCACATTCATCTCCCAAGCATAACACAAACGCATATTATACCAAAGATTTAATAAACCATCAAACATTAACATTTAAAACAAGCCAATTTCGCATGGCTTTTATACATTAACAAAATATCATTCAAAAATTTAACTAGCCTATACATGCCTTAAGTTCAAAAGTCCAAACTTTAAAGATACCAAAGTGAGCCGATAGTGTGAATGACTTCAATGACGATCCCCTGAACTCGTAACTTGATCTCAATCTATAAAATGCATAAAGAACACATACAGAGTAAGCTTTCTAGCTTAGTAAGTCTTAAGCAATTATAATATAGCATTCAACATTCAAGCTTTTAAAACAATTAGTTTATTACATCGAGTATAAATAATTTAACTTATAAGTTCCTTATAGCCAATGCCATTACCTTACTTAACTTAACAATTATCATTTCTTCTGTAAGCATGCAACTCTCCAAAATACCTAAATACAATAGGCATTTGCACATTCCAACCCAATTAAGTATAACATACATCTTAACCACAAATGAAATCATTATACACATATATAAATACCTAAATACGATAGGCATTTGCACATTCCAACCCAATTAAGTATAACATACATCTTAACCACAAATGAAATCATTATACACATATATAAACATATCCAATCATTCTCACATTTAACATTTACACATATGGTCAATCTCAAAGGCATAACCCAAATTAAATTTCAAGAAATATATTATACTCATTATTGGTAAAATCAAATGCACATATTAGCATCTCACCGAAAGCTTCAACTACAACACATCTTATTTAATTCAAATGGAAATATGATAGCTTACCTTATTCCTTGGAACTATGAAAATTTATACTTACCGAGCATTTGGCATATTGTAGTAATTATTTTCCACCTTGTGTTTATTCATGAATTCTCTATTTACATTACATCACCCAGATAAGCCTGCTAGACATCCAAGCCTCGAAATACACACCGGCACTAAGCCGCTAGACTCGAGGTCTGAAATTTGATCACCCAGATATAGCTTGCTAGGCAATAAGCTGATACACTTCACTCCAAGACAAGGCTCACGCTAGGCAATAAGCCCGATACACTTCAAAGACAAGGCACGCTAGGCAATAAGCCCGATACACTTCATCCAAGACAAGGCACGCTAGGCAATAAGCCTGATACACTTCACCAAGACAAGGCCTGCTAGGCAATAAGCCGATACACTTCACCCAAGACAAGGCCTCACGCTAGGCAATAAGCTGATACACTTCAATCCAAGACAAGGCTCGCTAGGCAATAAGCCCGATACAATATAAATAAACCATTTCATACACAAGACATATTACCAATATCACATCTTACACATAATTCATATCACTTTCACATATCAACTTCAATTAAATATAACTACATTTCACTATTAAAATCACTATCAATTCAATTAAAATTTAAACAACACTTCTTAATAAAATGTCTATCCACATTCGACTTTCACTAAATTCATAACTAAAATTCCATAATTCAACATGTATTCAAAATTATAATTGACATTAACGATATTAAATTGCTTACGACTTACCTCGAAAATTTTCGGACGATAACAACCGACTATTCGATAACTTTTGCCTTCCCTAATCCAGTCCGTTTTTCTTTGTTCTTGATCTAAACATATTCAATTTGAGCTCATTCAAACACATTTCATTTCAATTTAATCCAAAACACTTAAATGGGAAAATTACTATTTTACCCCTAATATTTACAACTTTTACAATTTAGTCCCTATTGCACAAAACACAAAATACACATAATTTGAAATCAATACCTAAGGGCGAATCTTCCCATGGTCTTATAAGTCCCTACATTTCATAAATTTTCATTTTAACCCTCCAAAGATTTATTTTCTCAATTTTGCCCTATTTAGCCAAATTTATCAAAAATTCAAGAACAAAGTATGTTCATTAATTATATATCTATCATTTAACACCATAAAACACCATGAAACTCAACATAACATTCATGGCATTTTACACAAACATCATCAATTCATGAAATTAAGACGGGCTTTGAAGTTCTCAAGCAACGATTACAAAAACGTAGAAATTATCGAGAACTAACAAAATCTAACCTTCAATTTAAGATTGTAAGTGCCGAAATGATCAAACTTCAACTTTCTTTTTCTTTTCTTGTTATTCGGTGGAAGAAACAATTACAAAAGATGATAAAACCAATGTTGTTTTTTTATTATTAATTATAATATATAATATAACTTTAATCTAAATAAAATAACATATAAAAGCATGGTGCAAAATCATTTTGCCGCCCACTATAAGTAAAAAGGGGCTAATTGCCCTTTTAGTACCTCATATTAAAAAGCCACTATCACACTAGCACCTTTCACTATAGTAAGCAAGTTTTACACTTTACGCGATTTAATCCTTTTTATCAAATTAAACACTCAAACGATAAAATTTTCTTACGAAACTTTCACACACATTAATTCACATATAATAAACACCGAAAATAATATCTAAAAATTTTTCAGACTCAGATTCGTGGTCCCGAAACCACTGTTCCGATTAGGGTCAAATTTGGGCTGTTACAAAACCGATGGCCTGTTCCATTCGACCGTTAGTCCGATTTTGAAAAGCTTACTTGAAACCAAATTTTAGATACTAACTTGCATTGCCTCAGGACTTGTCCTTTCATGTCTCAAGGTATGGACCCAGAAAATTCATGTTCAAGCAAAAATGCTTTATCTGTCTCGAGACAAGTTTGTTCTATCTCCAGACAAAAGCCTAGAAATTCAAAAAAAAAAAAAGACAATTCAAGTCATGCAATCATGCTGCTAAATGCTTCCTAACATGTTATTTACTAAATCAGAGATACTTTAACAATTTTTAAACAAGTTATACATAATAAAACAAGTTTAAACTCAAATAAAAAGAATTATAAACTATATCATTTTCTCTTTCTAAGGGAAATCCTCTCCCTTCTTTCTAGAAATATCTAGAAAAAGTTCTCTCCCTTTTCCAAGCTTTAGCTTTGGTCTCTTTGTGACGCATCGACGAGCCTCTGGGCCTATGTTGCTCACCCTTCCACCATAGATCTTAGGTGTTCTTTCATTTGTTTTTTTTCAGCATGATAATCCAAGCTTTACTCTCTTTGTTCATCGTTTTAGGTCGCCGGTAAAAGAGTAGTGGCTTCTATCATAGGAGGTCATCCCCTCTACCATTCTAGACCTTTATTTCTCTTATTCGCAATTTCCTTTTGGTCAAGGATGTTAATTTCCTCTCTTTCGTTCTAATGAACCCCCTTGTTTTCTATGCTTTCTTCATCAGCACCCATCTAAGTTTTTGTTGGATCTATTTTTTTTTGATGGCATTTGGTGTCATCACATTAGATCTAATATTTGATGGTTGGCTATTGTGTTTCCCTTTTTGTTCGACTTTGGCTCTTCCTCGTCTGGAGTACATGGTAGAGTTGGCAATGACCTTGGTGTTTCTTTTTAGGGTTTTCACAATGACATGACCTTTTTTGGGTGCCGTGGATGTTGTTTGCCAAGTGCAGTGCCTTCACCAGAGCTTGATGCTCTTCCCTCCTCTATGCTTGGGTGGTGGCTGTGAACAATGCTAGGGTTCCTTTAGGGTTAGTTTAGCTATTGTGTTCTTTGGGTTTAAGGCCCCTTATTTATCTCTGGTTCTTTTTAATGAATATTTTCATTTGAACAAAAAATAATAATAAACAAGTTAAAGACATATAATTTCATGAACATAAGCATTGCACATCAAAATTTGATTAGATAGGTAATAGTAAAACAACTTAAGCAATAATGAGTTTAATAAAATCCTTATCTCAAACATGAAATAAGAGCATACAATGTCACTAATTTTAAAACTAGAATAGACCAGTTGGTTAGATCGACTGGGTTGAGATGTTAGTCTAGAATAAGAGGTTGGACCAATTAACCTATGAACAGGTTGAATCGGTTGAACTAGCGATCGAATTGGTTGAATCAGTTTTTACTTTTTTTAATATTTTTAACATTTTAGTCAAATTGATATGATCGAGAACTAGTAGTCTGACCATTTTGACCACTGATCCAATTTTGGAAACCTTGTAAAGTATAATTCAATATTACTAAAATATATATCAATATGTCAAGTATCTAAAAAATATAAACCTTAGGAAATTATCCCATAATAGATGCACCAAGACCTAGGTACATGCCAAGATTCACTAGAAAGCAAAAGTGTTATTACAACAAGTATTTGGTCCATCAAGAACTGAAGATAGATGTTGCTGAACCACAAAACTCACTCCCAAAATGATTGAACTTGTGCGTCGAATAAAAATCCGTAGACTCAACTTTCCTCAAAGCTCAATGGTACCCATCCAAATTCCAGTGATACTATATACAAATGCACAATTAAAAGCATACTAACTCTTCATAACATGCTTCATTACAACAACAAAATAACACACTTGAGGAAACAAATTAGAGTAGTACTATAATAACATCTGTATTAGAGCAACATGGAATTATCACATTTTGTATCAAGGCATTTGCCCTAATTAGCCAAACATGGAGTCGTAAAGAGACATGCATATATTCAACCAATTCCTAGAGTATAATACCTAAAGCATATAATACACAATAAAAAATATCTAGTACATGTAAAATAAGAACTATATTTAATGAGAATGCACAAAAGGTTACAAAATTAAGCTCCTGGACGCAATAGGAAAACCCGTATACACAATATCTTTAATGAGCTCTACTTATACTATGGCATGCCAACTATACTAAAAAACTATCCAATATCTTTTAATAGAGATATTTCTACCATTAACACTTTAAATTTCAATATAATTAACCACTTAACATAATCTAATCATCACAACTACTTAAATCCTATGAATAAGGTTACGATTTTACATTTGATCAAAAACAGGATTAATAACTCTATTAATAAAATTTCAGCATGAAGTCTTGAGACAGAGTTCTCCATGTCTCGAGACAGACTACAAATTATTTTAGAAATTTTTCTTCAATATTGACATGTCTCGAGACATTGCAATACATGTCTCAAGACATAGCTTTTCAAGTCTCGAGACCGAGTCTTGAGATAGGCCTCCCCTATTTCACTATTTACCTTTGATGTTTAGTTGTATCGAGAAAAGGGGTGGTTGTCTCTAGACCTAGAACAGAGCAAAAATTATTTAGGTTTGATGTTTACTCATCCCAAGATCATAGAGTAAATATCTCAAGGTCTACAATTTGTTGTCTTGATACCTGATCAACATGTCCAGAGACAATCACCCAAAAATGTACCATTTTTTCATTTTCTTCATATTGTCTTGAGATATAACAAACGTATCCCGAGACCATCTTGTCAAAATGTCAAAATTGTAAACTTTCCAACAAGTAATCGATGTCAAAACACTTCTATAAAAAGTCATACCAAAGTTGTACCAAACTAAAACATATTCAACTGACATATAAGAACATAATCAATATTTTAAAGTTATGCCATTTCATATACCTTATTTCAATATTGGTAAAAGGATAGTTGAAACTAACTCAATACATACTTTAACTATTTTAACCAAGTAGAATTACAAAAACTATCAACACAACAACCATATCAGCCTATATCAATCTTGTGCACACGTATTAACTTCATAATTACATTCAACACCTAAAGATCATAACATTTATTCCAACATAGCTAGCCTAATTTAACTAACTACTAACTTATTCACAATTAGCCATTCAACCAAAATTACTCCATCAAATATATATACACCAAAAGATATGTAAAATCCAAAATCACTCAACCAATCAACAAAGCATGCTTCATTAACATATTTACAAATCAAAATGACAATGAATTCAAAACACTTCCTAATGACTTATGTAACATCCCTATACCTAACCCGTTCATTGAGTCAAGGTACTAGGAGGTCATATTCGTTGTCAAAGCAACTACAAAAATTTTAGATCGATCTATCATATTATTTGATTATTGAAGATCATTTTACTCATTTTAGTAATAATTCAATTTATGACAAAACTATTTATGAGTTAAAGGAGCTCATTAAAACTTGATATTCAATCAAAGATTAAAAAGTTTATAAAATTAACACAATTATTAAAGTTTTACAAATAAGTCCACTGGAGGCGTTGAACTTTCTAAAGTATATTTCATATTTATTTCTAAATTGTGCCAATAAATTTAATTATTCATCAACTTTTAGCCAAGATCCAAAATCACATCAACTAACAATTATTCACCTATTATTTTATCAATTCGTTTAAACATTCTCACATGTATTAATCATTCCATCACTTATAATCATTTTGTAACATTTCAAATTCATCTACTATTTTTTTTCCTCCTCCTCCTCTCAATTCCACATCCTTTATGTATATAAATTACAATATTCAGCTTTTAGTATGGCATGCTTATATGTAACGTATTAGCCCATTTATGCCCGTGCTTGAAAACAAACCAAAAATAATAAAAATAACAAATAATAAACCAAAGTCCAGATTTTTTTAACTGTCCATTTACAACCTGTTATACCCAAGCCCAAATACCAGAACCCGTTACACCTAGGCCTAATCGGTCTAAAACAGCCTACCCAAACCCAATTACACCCAAAACAGAGACGGCCCAAAAGGGCCCATGTAACATCCTGAAAAGGGTCTATGCATTTTCAGTTTAATTGTACGAAATGTCAAGTCTCGTGTACTATGAATAAATTTTGATATTTTTGGAAACCCGAACATTTTTGAAACCCAACATTTTTGGAAATGATTCAAAATGGAAAGTAAACATTTCGAAACTTGAAATGTAAGAAAATGGCAAGCTTACGAGCCGATTGAAAATTTTAGGAAACTTAGAAATGATGCAGAATGTCAAATTTTAAAGTTCAAAATAGGAAATAAGGGCAAGAGGGCCTTAAAAGAAAAAGTTGGAGAATTTTGACACACAAACAAAGCTTGGAAAAGTGGCTCAAGATGCCACTTAGGGCCTATGGAAATGGCGCCACATGCAGGGAAATAGGCCCGAGTTCGAGTCACTTGAAAAGTAAATAAATAAGTTTTATTTTTGCTTCCGTATACGAGGTGGAAGGCACCGTTTCTAGAAAAGGAGGTGTTTTATTTGTATAAATATGTGAATAATAAGTGATAAATAAAGGATTTTCTTTAATTGGATTATTTGAGGAGATAATCGATGGATTAAAGGCTTTTATTTTAAATAAAAGAGATAATATTATCACAAGGAAGATTGGTGGCCAAGTCAAGGACTCTTGGCCTAGCAATTTCAAGTTAAAGAAGGAGAATTTAGGCTATTCTCTCATCTTTTCTAGGCTTTGCCGAAAATTCCATAGCAAAACTCCTCTCACAAATTTTCTTTTCATCTTTTCTTCTTTTCTTCATCCGTCAAGCCAAAACCTTTTCTTTTGATCTCCGATTAAAACTCCATAGCCAATCTCTCGTGACTCTAGGCAAGGAAGCAATCAATTAAAGGCATTAAAGGTAAGGTTAAGCATTATTCAAATCCTTTTCTTTTCTATTTTGCCGAAAGAGAAGGGTCTAATCCCTATTCTTGTTCATGGCCGAATCTGCAAGGATCTCTCAGGATCTTTTTACAACTGTCGAATACAAGGGGGAATCTTTCGGGAAATCTGAGGATCTAAGGTAAGATGTATGAATATTCAGTTAAGGGTTATGATTCATGTTTTCAAAGTTAGATTTAATCTAACATGAAGTTATAGGGATTTCGACAGGCATATAAAGGAATCCTCTTCAGATTTGGAATTTGTATGGTAAGTGATATTCGGCCAAGGCTCATTTTTGATATTTGGAATTATTTTTCATTATTTCAAAAGCCGAAAACTCACATGGTTACATGATTTAGTGTTAGCCGATTTCAAGGAAAAGGGATACTAGCAATTTTTGAAACTTGATCAATCAAATCGCAAGCAAGGTAAGTATTAGTAATACCATTCCTATTAGGATTTGGTTTTAAAAGCTTAAAAGGTTATTAATGTGTTTTATATGATGGGTCAATATAGGAATTAATGATCTAAAGTTAGATCGGATTTTTGAGATCTCAAGGAACCTATTAAGGATCGTGTGTACGCACACTAACTTTCGATATATCATATGGCAATTATTTTAATATATGAATATGCATAAGAATATGAATGTGGCTAAGTACCACGATGTGGTAAGAGTACCCGTGCACGCTTCCTACTCGATAGGATTATGAATATGATATATTTTGAGCATATGAATAGTAACATGAATGAGAATTAAGTATGTTATGCATGATATAAAATTTATGGGGCATTCTGGATCTATGTGAAAGGGCGGTCTCACCAATCTAATATGGTGACTACTCACAAAATTTGAATATGGTAACTCCAGCTACATTATCTCAATTTGGTAACTTTGTTACATTATTTGAATATGGTGTCTAATGACACAAATTATATGGGCGATGAGCACGTCGACTGCAGTGACTGCCTTCGATGGTGTGTAGCGGATGGAGGGTCGACTTAGTAGTCCCCACGGTGTGAGTGGCAGGTACGGGTGGTGTGTAGCGGATGGTCAAATAGGCTTGGGCTTGGGTTGCATCATCATTTTTATATGAATATGAACATGTATGCTTGATCTCTTGAATGTTAGTATTGTGTACACATTGAGTCTGTTGACTCACCCCATTGTGGGACTTTTTTTCAGGTGATGAACAGTGACTGACCGGGACGGTAGACCTTGAGGTGGCCATACTTCATTTGAAGATTTTATTTAATTTGGACTTTATTTCTTTTTAGTACCTTTAATTTTATTTTTGGGTTTTACTTGATGTAATAAGGCCATAAGGCCCAAGTGATTTTTTCTTATTTTGCTTTACCCTTAACTATTACGCTATGTAACTATTTAAGACTAAAGTTTAAGATATATATTTTTTTAATAAACCTTAAAGATTATTTTGTCACCTTAATAAAATTTGATTTTCAAATAGATTAAATGGGTTCCCAATCTGAGCCCAATCTACAACAACATTTTTTTTAAAAATCACACAAGTTTTTCCTAAGTAACAAAAGAATTTTGAACCGATTTACTTGAGGAACATACCAACTGATCAAAGCTCAGGGGCTGTGTTTGGGGTGTTTCACTTGGTATCGAGCCCGCTTTTAAACTCTCACTGTGGGCTAAGGCCCAAAACATTTTCAAATCGAGCCAAGTATGTTTTTCTTTAAGGTGTTTCTCGCATGGCACCTAAGTCTCCAATTCCAGCAATCCACCGTGGTAAGTACCCTAACTCTATGTGTGATTCGTGAAATTATGAACTCAGATAAGGGTAGAAAAGCATGGAACGAGAATAGAATGATAGGAACTTGAACCCTAGGACTAGTCTACTCAAACACAAACGATAAAACTTAATGCACTAAACAAACCTATGGCTAAGTCACCGAGCTAGGTGTGGTAACCCCAGACGCATGTTTAGGATTGGATTCGAAAGAGCCTCGGTATTTAAGCAGCCCTAGTGACTCACCTCCTCTTCACAGAATCCTACCCGGTGCGTAGCTTCTGCTCACCCAAACTCGTAGGCTCAAGGTGTGGCAACCTCATGCGCATGCCTAGGAATGATTTCTGGGAGCTTGGTATTTAAGCAATTCGTGACTCACCTCCTCTCCACACGAATCCCGCCTGTGCGTAGCTTTGTTCACCCCGACCAAGAGGGCTCTACATAAAGCTAAACATAATGACTAAAACCCGAAAGGGAACTAGCCATGTTTTAAAAAAAAAAAGAAGAGAGAACAAAACAACAAACCCTAGTTTTTCAAACTTTTAAAACTTTCTTTTAAATCTGAGAAAATTATTTTTACAACATTTTCTGAAAAACTCCTGATTTGCGAAAATTACAAAAATACCCTTGGTGGTAAAATTACCAAGATGCCCTTGGTTTATAAAATGTTCAACTACTCAACAGCTTTACCAAAATTTCATTATTTTATAAACATTCAAAAACCCTAATTTGTAAAATATCAAAATACCTTGATTTTGGAAAATTACAAAATTGCCCCTAACTTACAAAATTACCAAAATGACCCTGATTACTAAAATTTTTGCAACATCCCCATTTTTGAAGGAATAATTTTCGAAAAGAACCCTCAAAGTTTTACAAATTTTGAAATACCCCTAATTTATTAAATTTACAAATTTACCCTGATTTGTGAAAAATTACCAAAATACCCCTGAGGTCAAAAATTATCGAAATACCCCCGATTTCAAAATTTTTCCAAATTACCCCGAGACTTTGAAATTTTCAAAATAATTTTTGACAAAAACACCAAGGAACACTTTTCTTCTGAAAAATTACGAAAATGCCCCTGTAGGATAAAATTACGAAAATACCCCTAGGTAGTGGAAAACAACAACAACAAAAACTACAACGTTTCTCTGAATGAACGAAAGTTCATACTTGTCTGATGGATGAATGAATGAATAGAAAAGACTATGTGATTGTATGAATACGAAAGAACCACTCTTAAATCCCTTTTCATAAAACTCCTTCGCTGGTAAATAAGTGGAACAATGACTAATCCATAAAATTCCTTAATCAGATCTCGACGCTAGGAAATGAGCTCTAGAGGACGTGGTCGCCGTGGACGAGGTAGAGGAAGGATGATCGTCGTAACCCGCCGACGGGTTAGGGTCCGATAATGAATATCGCCACCACTACCCCCAACCGTTAATATTGAGCAAAGAAGCTCAGACGGAAGATGTCGTGTCGCAGTCAGGTCTGCGAGTTTTGGAATTGGTGGTCGTGCAGAGGAAATGGGGAAATCGAAAGTCAGACTGAACGGCCCGAGCTAATGGAGCGTAAATGTTCCGAGGAGTATCTAGTGTGGCACCCAAGACAAATTGAGTAATCGGTTGAAGCAATCGAGCGCATCATGGATGAGCCGGATTTGACCCCGAGGAGAAGTTGAAAGGGATGGTGGCGTTGTTACGCGATGAAGCGACGCTGGTGGTTAACTCGCTCGGGATGGTAACACTACCGAAAATTTGACCCGGGAGTATGTTGTAGAGGCATTTCGTAAGAAGTATGTGGGAACCGTATATGATGAACAAAGGAAGGCTTTTCTGTGGTTGGTACAAGGGAGTAAGTCCGCTGCGTAATATGAGGCGAATTCGAGGTTGAGCCGCTATACTCGAGGGGTAGTGGCAATCGAGATGAACGCCGTGTCCGCTTGAGGACTCGGACCGAGGACGATCTGAGATCGCTGATAGCACCGCATTAGAGCGGAATTCCCTACTTTGGTGGAAAAGGCCAAGGTGGCCGAGGGATTAAGGACGCTACCAAGCGCATCGTGGATAGGAATAAGGCCAAAAGAGGATTTGGGCCATCCGGAAAGGGTCACAAGAGGCCTAGGGTTGACGGGCCACGAAATCAACAGGCTGGTACGGGCTGGCAGAATCGCCTTGTGAGCATTGTGGAAAGAAGCACTTGGGAGAGTGTTGGAGAAAGATGGGAGGATGTTTCAAGTGTGGGTCCAAGGACCATATGCTTAAGGATTGTCCCAAGCAACCAGATGAGAGTCGACCGGCAGTTTAGAATGCTAGCTGACCGGTAGAGGCGACAAAGAATTTCAACGGGTCGTGGTTCGGGTAACCGAGGTAGTGGTACTAGTAGAGGCCGTGGAACACAGGGCCGAGGTACTACTAATGCCGATGCAAGGCAACTGGGTTTGGTTTATGCGGTTCACCGAAGGAAAGATGGTGATGCACTGGATGTAATAACCAGTACGTTCTTTATTTTTGACAAACCTTATTTTGCTCTGATTGATGTGGGCTCGACCCATTCCTATGTTGCATGTAGTGTAGTGGAAACACTAGGCCTAGACTCGAACTTTCTCGACAGATGATGACCGTAGTAAGCCCATTAGGCCAAACTGCTGTGGTAGACAAGATCTTTCAAATGTGCCCTTAGAAATTGGGAGTGAACTTTTGAGCAGATTTAATGGAGTTACCCTTTGGAGAATTTAAACTTATACTCGAAATGGATTGGCTAGTAGAACACCGAGCTGTGTTGGATTGTGCGGCTAAACGGTTGGAACTAAGAACCCTGAGGATAAAGTGGTAGCCTCGACGGAGAAAGGAGGAACTACTTGTCTAACGTGGTTTCAAAGACCAAGGCCGAGAAGATGATTAATAAGGGTATAAGGCATTCTTAACCTTCATTAGTACGATAGGTGGGAAGGAAAAAGGTATTAATGGAGTTAGGACGGTAAGGGACTTCGTGGATGTATTTCTAGAGGAATTACCAGGAATACCCCCAGATAGGGAGGTGGAATTTGGGATAGATTTGCTACCAGGAATAGCTCCTGTATTAATTGCTCCATACCGAATGGCGCCAAAGGAGTTAGTGGAGCTCAAGGCTCAAATCCAAGAACTGTTGGATCGTAGGTTCATCCGACCCAGTGTGTCTCCGTGGGGAGCACCGGTCTTATTTGTGAAGAAAAGGACGGAACTATGCGTATGTGCATAGACTACCGTCAGTTGAATAAGCTAACCATTAAGAATAAGTATCCTTTACCAAGGATCGACGACTTGTTCGATCAGCTGAAGGGGGCCGCAGTATTTTCAAAGATCGACTTAAGGCCTGGATATCATCGCTGAAGGTGAAGGAGGTCGATATCCATAAGACCACTTTTAGGACAAGATACGGCCATTTTGAGTTCGTGGTGATGCCATTTGGGTTGATTTACACTCCAAACCGCGCTCATGGACATGATGAATCGTGTTTTCCAACCCTACTTGGATAGGTTTGCCGTTGTGTTCATTGACGATATTTTGGTGTACTCGAAGTCGGAAGAGGAGCATGATAAGCATCTCCAAGTTGTGTTGAAAGTGTTAAGGGAGAAGAAGCTTTATGCCAAATTCAGCAAGTGCAAATTTTGGCTTAAGGAGGTGGCATTCCTAGGACATGTGGTATCCGTAGAAGGAATAAGAGTGATCCTAGGAAGATCGAGCGTTGTTGGATTGGAAACCACCTAGGTCCGTGGTCGAGATCCAAGTTTCTTGGGCTTGGCGGTGCTATTACGTAAGGTTTGTTGAAGGATTCGCCAATAGCCGCGCTTTTAACAAAGTTGCTAAGGAAGGAAGTACCTTCAATGGACTAATAAGCGGCAGGAGAGCTTTGAAAAGCTTAAAAGGGTGTTGATGGAAGCTCCAGTGTTAATTCACCAGAGGCGTGAAAAGATTTTATGGTAATCGTGATGCTTCATACGGGGTTAGGTTGTGTACTAATGCAAGAGGGTAAAGTGGTCGCTATGCGTCCTTGCAGCTAAGGCCGCATGAGGTTAACTACCCAACCCATGATTTAGAGCTAGCAAGCAGTGGTTTTCGCCTTAAGGTTTGGAGGCACTACCTTTATGGAGAAAGGTCGGTTATCTACACAGCACCACAAGAGCCTTAAGTATTTATTGACTCGTAAGGAGTTGAACTTGAGGCAACGAAGGTGGGTGGAATTGTCAAGGATTACGATTGTTCGATAGAATATCATCCCGCAAGGAGAATGTGGTAGCCGATGCCCGAGTAGGAATGTGGTGTCGGATCTACGGGCTTTATTCGCTCATTTATGTCTCAGATGATGACTAAGCCTGCTAAGCGTAGTTACAAGTCAAGCCCACATGGTCAAGGAGGTGAAAGAGGGACGCTATCGATAAGGACTTAAGTACTAAGTTACAAAGAAATATCGCAAGGAGGATTAAAGGACTATGGCGTCAATGATGAAGGAGTATTGTGCTACAAGGAAAAGGTCTGTATGCCGAGGGATAAGGAGTTGAGACAGAGGATTCTTTAGGAGGCGTATAGTAGCCCTTATGCTATGCATCCCGGAGGCACTAAGTTATACAGGGATTTAAGGGAACAGTTTTGGTGGTCTGATCTGAAACGAGAAGTAACTGAATTTGTGGGGAAATGTTTGACGTGTCAGCAAGTTAAGGCTGAACACCAAGTCCCATCAGGATTGCTTCAACCAATAGAAGTTCCCCAATGGAAGTGGGAGAGAATTACCATGGACTTCGTTAGTGGGCTTCCTCACGCCTACCAAGAAGGACTCGGATGGGTGATAGTGGACCGCTTGACCAAATCCGCACTTTATCCCAAGAAGAGTTGATTATTCCTCTCGGTTGGCCAAGTTATATGTGGCGTAGATTGTGAGGTTGCATAGAGTACCAAAGTCGATCATCTCCGATAGAGACCCAAGGTTTACGCCTCGATTTTGGAAGGCACTTCATCAAGCTTTAGGCACTAAGTTAGACTTCACTACATCTTTTCATCCACAATCGACGGGCGATCGAACGGGTTATACAAGTGTTGGAGGATATGTTGAGAGGTCGTAATGGATTTTCGAGGAAGTTGGGAAAATTACTTGCCAGAAATGGGTTCGCCACAACAACAATTTATCAAGCTAGCATTCGGATGGCACCATACGAAGCATTATATGGAAGGAAGTGTAGAACACCTACTTGTTGGACCGAGTTAGGAGAACGCCGAGTTTTGGGTCCGTAATTAGTGGCGTAAATCAAGAGAAGGTTGAGTTAATTTGGGCACGGCTGAAGGAAGCCTCGATAGGCGTAAGTCGACGCAGACCTTAAGCGGAAGGAAATAGAGTTTGAAGTGGGAGACCAAGTATTCTCGAAAGTCTCACCTTGGAAGAAGGTAATGAGGTTCATCGAAAAGGGAAGTTAAGCCCAAGGTTTATAGGGCCTTATCGAGTAATCGAAACGAAGGGCCATGGCATACCAATTAGAGTTGCCACCGTAATTACAAAGAGATGCACGACGTATTTCATGTATCCATGCTACGCCACTACCGATCGGATCCATCGCATGTGGTATCTGTTGAAGAAGTGGAGCTAAGGCCAGACTTATCCTATGAGGAAGAACCGATTCAGATTTTGGAACGAGATGTAAAAGTACTACGAAGGAAGACAAAGGCTCTAGTCAAAGTGTTATGGCGCAATCATGGATCTAAGAAGCTTCAGAGAGTCGAAGAGACCATGCGACAATAATACCTCAACTATTTTAGTTAGGAAATTTCGGGACTAAATTTTATTTAAGGGGTAGAATCAGAACATCCCGAAAAGGGTCTATGCATTTTCAGCTTAATTGTACTGAAATGTCAAGTCTTAGGTACTATGAATAAATTTTGATATTTTTGGAAACCTGAACATTTTTGGAAATGATTCAAAAATGGAAAGTAAACATTTCTGGAAACTTGGAAATGTAAGAAAATGGCAAGCTTACAGAGCCGATCGAAAATTTTAGGAAACTTAGAAATGATGCAGGAATGTCAAATTTTAAAGTTCAAAATAGGAAATAAGGACAATAGGGCCTTAAAAGAAAAAGTTGGAGAATTTTGACACACAAACAGGCTTGGAAAAGTGGCCTGAAGATGCCACTTAGGGCCTATGGAAATGGCGCCACATGCAGGGAAATAGGCCTGAGTTCGAGTCACTTGAAAAGCAAATAAATAAGTTTTATTTTTGCTTCCGTATATTGAGGTGGACTCAAGACCGGTTTCTAGAAAAGGAGGTGTTTTATTTGCATAAATATGTGAATAATAAGTGATAAATAAAGGATTTTCTTTAATTGGATTATTTGAGGAGATAATTGATGGATTAAAGGCTTTTATTTTAAATAAAAGAGATAATATTATCACAAGGAAGATTGGTGGCCAAGTCAAGGACTCTTGGCCTAGCAATTTCAGTTAAAGGAGGAGAATTTAGGCTATTCTCTCATCTTTTCTAGGCTTTGCCAAAATTCCATAGCAAAACTCCCTCCGCCGAATTTTCTTTTCATCTTTTCTTCTTCTCTTTTCTTCATCCGTCAAGCCAAAACCTTTTCTTTTGATCTCGATTAAAACTCCATAGCCGAATCTCTGTGACTCTAGGCAAGGAAGCAATCGATTAAAGGCATTAAAGGTAAGGTTAAGCATTATTCAAATCCTTTTCTTTTCTATTTTGCCAAAAGAGAAGGGTCTAATCCTATTCTTGTTCATGGTCAATCTGCAAGGATCTCTCGTGATCTTTTACAACCGTCGAATACAAGGGGAATCTTTCGAAACTGAGGATCTAAGGTAAGATGTATGAATATTCTGTTAAGGGTTATGATTCATGTTTTCAAAGTTAGATTTAATCTAACATGAAGTTATAGGGATTTCGACAGCATATAAAGGAATCCTCTTTAGATTTGGAATTTGTATGGTAAGTGATATTCGCCAAGGCTCATTTTTGATATTTGGAATTATTTTCATTATTTCAAAAGCGAAAACTCACATGGTTACATGATTTAGTGTTAGCCGATTTCAAGGAAAAGGGATACTAGCAATTTTGGAACTTGATCAATCAAATCGGCAAGCAAGGTAAGTAATAGTAATACCATTCCTATTAGGATTTGGTTTAAAAGCTTAAAAGGTTATTAATGTGTTTTATATGATGGGTCGAATATAGAATTAATGATCTAAAGTTAGATCGGGATTTTGAGATCTCAAGGAACCTATTAAGGTGATCGTGTGTACGCACACTAACTTTCGATATATCATATGGCAATTATTTTAATATATGAATATGCATAAGAATATGAATGTGGCTAAGTACCACGATGTGGTAAGAGTACCTGTGCACGCTTCCTACTTCGATAGGATTATGAATATGATATATTTTGAACATATGAATAGTAACATGAATGAGAATTAAGTATGTTATGCATGATATAAAATTTATGGGGCATTCGGGATCTATGTGAAAGGGAAGAAGGTGTTGACTTTGGTCTTACTAACTAATATGGTGACTACGGTCACAAAATTTGAATATGGCAACTCCTGTTACATTATCCTAATTTGGTAACTTCGTTACATTATTTGAATATGGTGTCTAATGACACAAATTATATGGGCGATGAGCACGCCGACCGCAATGACGCCTTCGATGGTGTGTAGCGGATGGAGGGTTGACTTAGTAGTCCCACTGGTGGACCGGCGACACGGTGGTGTGTAGCGGATGGTCAAATAGGCTTGGGCTTAGGTTGCATCATCATTTTTATATGAATATGAACATGTATGCTTGATCTGTTGAATGTTAGTATTGTGTACACATTGAGTCTCATTGACTCACCCCATTGTGGGACTTTTTTTCGTGTGATGAACAAGGATCTAATCGGACTAGTAGACCTTGAGGTGGCCATGCTTCATTTGAAGATTTTATTTAATTTGGACTTTATTTCTTTTAGTACCTTTAATTTTATTTTTGGGTTTTACTTGATGTAATAAGGCCATAAGGCCCAAGTGGATTTTTCTTATTTTGCTTTACCCTTAACTATTACGCTATAACTATTTAAGACTAAAGTTTAAGATATATATATATATATATTTTAATAAACCTTAAAGATTATTTTGTCACCTTAATAAAAATTTGATTTTCAAATAGATTAAATGGGTTCCCAATCTGAGCCCAATCCACAACAACATTTTTTTTAAAAATCACACAAGTTTTTACTAAGTAACAAAAGAATTTTGAACCGGTTTACTTGAGGAACATACCAAATCTGGTCAAAGCTCGTGGGTCGGGTTTGGGGTGTTTCAGCCCAACACTAAATAGTTTCAGAAGTCTAGGGTTTCTGAAACCCTAGGCGCCGCAAGCGCCTAGCACGAACCCTCACGTCGCAGCCATCAGCCTCTCATTGCGCCGTAATCTACGCCCAAATTACGCCCCATCTCCGAGATCTACGCCGTTCACCTGCAAAAAAGGAAAGACACATCAGCAAATATGGCAAGAAACATAATGGACAGAATATTCTTATTTTATTTTTGGGTTATAAAACCCCAGCATAAATCTGTAAAATAGGGAGGCATATAGGCATATTTACAGAGAATACAGAAAAATATACGAAATAAAAGCGAAAGAAAATATTCGAAAAAATAGAGGTGATTCTCGACAATATTTTCATTTATTTTTTGTGTCGTTCTATTCAAATAAGCGTAAAGAAGAAATGATTACCTTACGATTCGCGCTTAAAAGCGAAACTGCTGGCCTCCGGCCGCCATATATGATGGCGCCTGTGGAGGCGCCTGCAGGGACAAGTGGTGGTAGACCGGACCGAAGTCCTGGCCGAAGGCCAAAGGAGAGAGAGATTTTTTTTTTTTGAAACTCATTGTTTTTTTATAAAAACAAGGTGCAAATGATTTTTTTTTCCTGAAAACTGACTTATATAGCAGTATAAAAATGACGGGGCTTTTTTTCTTAAGCCAATAAGCATTAAAACAACGTCATTTAAAGGTCATGACCGGTGCGTTGACCCGACCCTGGGAGGATCCGCGTGTTTTTGTTAAATGGTCTAATTTCTCAATAGGCCCTTCCGCATTATTTTAATCTTATAATTATGTCCGGTTACATTTCTTTTTTATTTACAATTGGGCCCAAAATTATTGCTTATGTTTTAATTTGGTCCTTCGGGCTATTTAAAGACTGATATCAGAACGGCGCCGTTTAAGAGACAGGGCTTAATTGCCCAATAGGTCCTTATATTTTGGCGCGTGTTTCAATATCATCCATTTTTTTTATAATTTTACTCCTGATTTTCATTTTTGTTAAAAGGTCTAATTTCTCAATAGGCCCTTCCGCATTATTTTAATCTTATAATTATGTCCGGTTACATTTCTTTTTTATTTACAATTGGGCCTAGAATTATTGCTTATGTTTCAATTTGGTCCTTTAGGCTATTTAAAGATCGATATCGAATCAGGCCAGCTTAAGAGATGTATGAATTGCCCAATAGGTTCTTATATTTGGCGCGTGTTTCAATATCATCCATTTTTTTTTATAATTTTACTCCTGATTTTCATTTATTTTCCGATTTGATCCTTGTTTATTTAATTCTTATTTTAATTATTTCAAGATTATATGTATAAAATTATTATCTATTATTTTATTTTATTAAGTTTAATATTATTTATATATTATATGTTATTTTAAAAATGTGTACATTAATTATTATATTATACATTATAAAATTATATATTATTATATTATATTATATGTATAATTTAAATTATTTTATCCTTTATATTATATAAATTTTGTATATCATATAACATATATTGTTTATATTTTTATATTAAATATGTAGTTTTTATGATTAATGTATTATAAATATCTTTTTATTTTAAGTTATATATTATTTTCTTATAATTGTTTTTATCATATATTATTATTTATATTTTTATGTACTAAATTATTAAATTATAAGTATCCTTATATTTTTCATATACTCTAAAGTTTTATATTATTCATTTAAATATATTGTGTATACATATTAATCATTTAAGAAATTATCATTTTTATTCGATATTTTTAATTATATCATTCATTTTTCTATTAGATTTCACATGTAAAATGTCATATTTATTTAGTAGTTTTTTTTTCGTTATTTATTGCTTATATTTTTTTGTCCATGTTCTTTTATTTATTTATTATTTTATGAGTGCTTTAATATAGTTATTTTATTATTATTCGTTATCTTATATTTTCTATTGTCTATATTAGTATTAATTGTTAATATAACTTGTAATTATGGTGAATGACTACATAGAATTTATATTTTGTAATGCATTGATACAATATCTTATTCAAATAATTTTTTATAAAATTACATTTTATTAAAATTGTCGCATTTTTATTCAAAGTCTTTCTAAAAATATGGTGATACATAATATTGGGTGTTTCGAGAAAAATTGTGCCCTAACTCACTTGGTTTTGATTTTTCTCGTTGAACTTTAAATATTAAGCATCCCTTTTCTTTCAAAATCGAAACCGATAAACTTCAAATCAACACTTATTCTCGTGAATTCAAAATGTCGTATCCTAACTTATTGGATATGGTATTTTGTGTCTCGAGGTAAGAATTTTCTACAAATAAAGGCGAGCCTAGTCTCGAAGTCATGAGATGTTACATCCTAACTTATTGGGTATAGCATTTTATTTCTTTGAGGTAAGTAAGTCTTGGTTTTCTTTCAAATAAAAGGATCATATTTTGAATTTTTGAAAATTTCGATATTAGGACATGAAATTATCAATTAGGTACCAAATTTTGGGCGTTACGAGGGTGCTAACCCTTCCTCGTACGTAATCGACTCTTGAACCCGTTTTCTTGTATTTCGTGGACCAAAATCAATGTTTTGAAATAAAATGTTTTATAAGGTGACCTAATCACACCTAAGTAAAAAAGGATTGGTGGCGACTCTCGTTTTTTTATTTTTTAAAAAATCGACCCCTATTTTTATAAAATAAAAAATGGTTTCGATAGCTTGGCGACTCCACTGGGGATAATAAGTGTAACATCCTGAAGTTCGGGATTTGGTGTTTTGCATTATTCCATGCGTTAGGCTAGCTTTGTGTGTTGGTTGTGTGTGTTTGGGGGCCCTAAGAAGGCCTGAGGTTGAGTTGGGCCCTGGTAAAATTTTTGTGTTCGGACATTTTAGGGGGAGAAGGTAAGTGGCGTTAGGACATAAGGGAATAAGTAGGTAATTTGCTAGCACAAGTTGGGCTAGTAGCAAGGTGGTGTGGTGTCACTTGTAAGAGCTAAGGGGGAAGAGTTCGAATCCCACCTACTGCAACAACTTAATTAATCTTTGTGCTGATCAGGTGAAGGTAGGAGAGTTCGGCTGGGACTCTGCAGGAGGAGTTGAAGACTCATTCAAATGCATTTGAATGATTGATGGAGAGGAGATTAAGGAGAAAATCAAGGAGAAAAATAAGGGATTGGGGTGAGAGGGGGTGTTGGTCAAATTTTGGGAAGTGTTAGCGGGAGAAATTTGGTCAAATGGGGTCTTTTGGGTGTAGAGGACATTCGGTTTTGGTAGGGTGAATCAGAGTTGAAATTCTTAAGTGGTTTTGTAAGTTTTGTGCATGAAGAGTTTTTTCTCTTTTTAACATTTTGTGCATTCTTTTTCAATCTTTTTCTCTACTTGCCAAACTTTCTGGCACTTCTTTTCTCTTCTCTTCTTTTCTCTTTCATTCCACTCTCTTCTATTTTTCCTTACCTTTCGTTTCTATGCAATACCGTAAGCCAAACTTCTTCTGTGATCTATTCTCTTTTCTCTACATGATTCATTCTGTTGATCGAATCTGGTAAGTGGGAGTTCTTCTTTTTCTTCCTTTTCTTTCCCCTTCCCTTGGCCGAATGTTTTCCATTCATTTATTATTTTAAGTAAATTAGCCAAAACATCATCCCCTCCTTCTCCCTCATCTGACATTCTTCTCTTGTAGTGCTCTAGTGGGATGGCTGAATCTCTCACTCTCGTCGACTCATCTGTGGTCATAAGTCGAATCTGTGGAAGTGGGATTCATCATTGATCAAGGTAAGGGGTTTCTATTTGATTCATTTTGATTTATCTTTGTTCAGCTATTCTATTAAACCGGATTGACGGTTTGTCTAACCTTTTGTTTTAGGGACTTAACAACTCGTTCTCCTCTATTTTTTGGTCTTTGAGAAGTAGTAGTAAGCCGAAATCCTCTTTTTAGACAACTACGTTTCTCATCGTGATATCGTTCTGACTAAGACTCTCTTAATAGAGGCAAGCGGTAGCCATATTAAGGGAAGACCGATAAGAGGCCAAAAATGGCGTGGACTTGCAGTCTCTGCTCCCAAGTTCAAACGTAGGGCAGTATCGACAGTTCAGGATTTCCCATCGGGTTGTGGACGGGAGCCAACATTCGGTGAGAATAGGCAGATCGTGGTTGTTCGCGATATTGAGGGTAGGCACTTTGGATCGTTTGATTTGATTTAGATTAAGATCTTTCTGTTGTTAGTTAATTGGAAGTTATGATAGCGTAGGTGTTGGCAATCAGGAGGGTTTGGTGCTTTACGTAATCAGGTGTGTAATCTCACACCATAATCCCGTAGTTTTGTTTTCACCATAAAATCGATAAAATAGGTCGCTTTCACGTACAAGTCTAATATCCGGAATATTGCATGGAATCGAGTGGATTCAGCCGCCGGTGGAACTCTGAATAACAAAACTCTTGAAACAGCCTACGAATTCATTGAAGAGATGTCGTTGAACAACTATTAGTGGCAAGTTACAAGGACAGAACCAACAAAATTAGCTGGAGTTTTCAACCTCGATGCAGTAACCATGCTATCAACACAGGTAGAGATGTTCAATAAAAAGCTTGATAGTTTGTGTTCTTCGTAGGTACATCCAGTAATGCAGTGCGATGTAAGTGGAATTGTGGCGAATCCTGAGTACCCACCCTACCAACTGGGCACAGAAAGTGAACAGATGAATTCTATAGGTAATAATTTCATATCTAAAAATAATCCTTATAGTAATACCTATAATTCAGGTTGGAGGAACCACCCAAATTTTTCATGGGGGGTCAAGGAAATCAGAGACAACAACCTCTTCCAAATTTCCAAAATCAGCTCTATCCACAGGAAAAGAAGCCCAACCTTGATGAGATGTTGACAAAATTCATGGCAGTCACAGAAAACCGTCTCAAGACACTGAGGCAACACTTAAAAACCAAAAAACATCGATGGAAGGGATCAAGAACCAAGTTAGGGAACTTACTAAGTCATTCGGGGAAGTTACAAAGTCAGTTGGAGAACTTGCAAAGTTAATGTCTGAACGACCGCAATGGCGTCTACCAAGCAACACCGAGATCAACCCAAAGGAGTAAATCCAAGCCACAACAGTTCAGGAAAATGTAGGGTTAGATGAACCCAATTCAATACAAGAAAGTGAGGTAGGAGAAGGTAAAATTGAGGTAACACAAGAAAAGCCAAAACTGGTAATTAAAGAGTACCAACCTCGCATAGCTTATCCCGAAGCATTGAAGAAAGACGATACAGAGGAACAGTTCTGTAAGTTTCTTAAACTTTTAAAAAAAATTACATATTAACTTACCACTTCTTGAAGCTCTGTCACAGATGCCAGATTCGAGAAAATTTTTAAAACAACTCTTGACAAACAAGTGTAAGTTAGACGAGGAACCATATGTGGAACTGAACGCAGTATACTCAGCAATGTTGCAAAATAAACTACCACGAAAGCTAAAAGATCCAGGGAGTTTTACAATTTCATGTTTAATTGGTAGACTAACCGTTGATAATGCATTAGCTGATTTAGGGGCAAGCATAAATGTCATGCCTTATAAAATGTTTAAATAGCTAGGTCTAGGGAAACCCGAACAAACTAGGATGAGTATACAATTGGCTGATAAAACTGTTAGAATTCCTAGAGGTATTATCGAATATGTTCTTATAAAAATTGATAAATTCGTTTCACAGTAGATTTTGTTATCTTAGACATGGATGAGGACATTGAGGTTCCTTTAATTTTAGGGCACCCTTTTTTAGCTAATGCTAGGGCTGTTATCGATGTAGGTGATGGTCAACTTGCATTAAGGATAGGTGATCAGGAAATTATTTTTTAAATCTATGATGTCATGCGATATTCTAGAGAATAAGATGATTCCTGTACCACTGATCATATTATTTAGAATTCATTACAGGAAATCATACATAACGACACGATGAAACTGTGCCTTACTCAAGAAGAGGGGGAAGAAGATGAAGTTGACGAACTAAATCTAAATACATCTTCATCCAGGAAAATAAAAAAAGAAGCATTGAAATCAATGATGATTTAAAACAAATACCCTCTGTTGATGAACCACCCAAATTAGAATTAAAACAGCTACCGAAACACCTAGAATATGCATTCCTTGATGACAATTCTACACTACCAGTAATTATCTCTTCAAAACTGGATCCCAAGCAAAAAGAGGAGTTGCTACAGGTACTAAGGGAACATAAAAAAGCCATAGCCTGGAAAATCTCTGATATTAAAGGAATAAGCCCAACATTTTGTACCCACAAAATTTTAATGGAAGATGAGTACAAGCCAATGGAAGATGAGTACAAGCCATGTGTGCGACCTCAAAGACGATTAAACCCCAATGTAAAAGAAGTTGTGAAAGCTGAGGTAATTATACTTCTAGATGCTGGAATAATTTATCCTATTTCTGACAGCAAATGGGTAAGTCCTGTGCAGGTTGTTCCGAAGAAAGGAGGTATGATTGTAATAGCTAATGAGAAAAAAGAACTAATCCCCACCAGAACAGTTACAGGTTGGAAAGTATGCATTGATTACAGGAAGCTGAACTACGCCACTAGAAAAGATCACTTTCCTCTGCCATTCATTGATCAAATGTTAGAAAGGTTATCTGGACATATGTGTTATTGCTTCTTAGATGGACTCTCCGGCTATTTTCAAATCTCAATAGCACCTGAAGATCAAGAGAAGACAACATTCACATGCCCATACAAAGACGCTTGCTTATCACGTATACCTTTTGGATTATGTAATGCCCTGCTACTTTTCAAATTGCATGTTGGCAATCTTTGACGAACTCGTGGAGGACATCATGGAGGTATTAATGGATGATTTTTTAGTATTTGGTAATTCTTTCCATCTTTGCCTAAAAAATTTAAAACGAGTTCTGATTAGTGTGAAGAAACAAACCTTGTTCTAAATTGGGAAAAATGTCACTTTATGGTACAAGAGGGAATTGTATTGGGACATAAAATTTCTAGTAAAGGAATCGAGGTACATAAAACAAAAGTCGAAACCATAGGAAAATTACCTCCTCCTAGCTCAGTTAAGGCTATTAGAAGCTTTTTAGGACATGCAGGATTTTACAGAAGATTCATTAAGGATTTTTCTAAAATAGCTAAGCCTCTAACGAAATTGCTAGAAAAAGATGCACCTTTTAACTTTGATCAAGAATGTTTAGATGCATTTAATATCCTTAAAGAAAAATTAATAAACGCCCCAATTATAATTGCCCCTGATTGGAATCTTCCGTTTGAACTAATGTGTGATGCGAGTGACTTTGCGAGAGGTGCGCTTCTAGGGCAAATAAGAGACAAGCACTTCCGCCAATTTATTGCGCCAAAGAAACATTGACTATCACAAAAAAAAATTATACCAAAGACCGAAAAAGAATTACTAGCTGTGGTCTTTGCATTTGATAAATTTAGACAATATTTATTATTATCTAAAGTTGTTGTTTACACTGACCACTCTTCTCTTCGCTATCTTTTAACTAAACCCGATGCAAAACCTCGACTCATAAGATAGATTTTACTTTTACAGAATTGATCCGAAATTCGTGATAAGAAAGGAGCCAAAATCTTGCAATGACCAATTGCCTAGACTTGAGAATCTATACCCAGAAGAACAAGAAGAGATAGGGATAAATGACTCATTCCCTGTAGAATAACTATTCTCTATAAGCAACTATGAGGTACCTTGGTTTGCAGATATTGCGAATTTTTAGCTGCTAACATCATACCGAAAAAGTTAACACATCATCAAAAGAAGTGATTCTTTTCTGATGTGAAGAACTATTTTTGGGAGGATCCCTTTCTTTTCCGTATTTGTGTAGACCAGGTAATTCGGAGATGCATTACAAAGGCAGAAGCAAGCAAAATCTTAGAACACTGCCACTCAAGACCATCAAGAGGGCACTGCAGTGGTGTCAAAATAGCACACAAAATACTCGAATCAGGTTTCTATTGGCCTACTCTATTTAAAGATGCCAACAGGTATGTCGCTTCGTGTGATAGATGCCAAAGAACAGGTAATATTGCTAAACATGATGAAATGTCTCAAACATACATGTTATCATATGAAATATTCAACGTATGGGGTATTGATTTTATGGGTCCCTTCCCTAGTTCATTTGGAAATAGATACATCTTAGTGGCAGTTGATTACATGTCAAAATGGGTAGAAGTTAACACTTTACCTACGAATGATGCCTAAGTAGTAGTGAAGTTCCTCAAGAAACTGTTCTCTTGATTTGGAACACCTAGAGCTATTATTAGTGACAGGGGTACTCATTTTTGCAATGCTCAATTTGAAAAAATCTTAAAAAAATATGGAGTACACCACAGGATAGCTACCCCATATCACCCTCAAACCAGTGGGCAAGCTGAAGTAGCAAACCGAGAACTTAAGCGTATCCTAGAAAAATGGTTGAATCAAATAGAAAAGATTGGGTAGTAAAAGTGGATGATGCCTTATGGGCCTATAGAACGGCATTTTAAACCCCTAGGGACATCCCCATACAAACTTGTCTACGGGAAAAGTTGTCATTTGCCATTTGAGTTAGAACACAAAGCTTTTTGGGCTATAAAATTCTTAAATTTTAATCTTAAAACTGCAGGAGAGAAAAGAAGAATGCAGATAAACGAGCTAGATGAATGGAGAGCTGATCCTTACGAGAACTCAAAACTTTACAAGGAAGCCACAAAGCGACGCCATGATGTTCGTCTAAAGAAATCAAGACAATTCGAAGTAGGAGACTTAGTCTTGCTATACAACTCGAGGCTTCAATTGTTTCCTGGGAAACTGAAATCAAGGTGGTCAGGGCCATTTATAATCAAAATAATTTTCCCTTATGGCACAATCGAGGTAACTCATCCCACTAAAGGCACATTCAAGGTAAATAGTCACCGACTCAAAATATATAATGGTGAATATGTTACAAATATGAGAGAGGAGCTTCATCTCCGTGAACCTTCTTTTAGAACCAAAAACAGAGTAAGTCTAGCTTAAGACTTTAAACAAGCGCTTCTCGGGAGGCAACCCGAGCACTGACTTTCACTAACATTATACTTTTTATTTTAGTATCTAATTCCATACTAATCAATCCAATGAGGCACAGGTTTTTAGACCACATGGCCTTACACACGGGCGTGCCCATAGCCGTGTGGAACCTACGAGACTTGCACACAGGTATTTTTGTAGTCGTACACGACGAAAGGTAAATTTTTATTGACACGGGCCGTACATGGCTGTGCCTCATGACCGTGCCAAGATACTGACTTCCTAAACACGGGCAGAACACGGCCGTGCCGCATGACCGTGTGAACATACTGACTTATAGACACGAGCGAGATACGCCCATTCTAAATAACCGTATGAGGAAGAACACAGGCATGCCCATTCACCCACGACCGTGCCAATAACCCTGAATGCGCCCAAAATTTAAAATCGCAAAAAGCATGGGCTGTTTAAAAATCCACACGGACGTGGAAACTGCTCGTGCCCCTCCCCCTATTTAAACAAATTTAACCGCTCATCCTCCCCACATCAACCCTAAATCAAAATTTTCAGCCTCTTTTCTCTCAAATCTGGCCACACCCATCTCCTCAACCTCCTTAAAACTCCTTCCCTTGCCTTTATCTCCAAAAACCATACAAAATCACACACACGCCCTTGCCACTGCCGTGCTGAAGCAACCCACACCCTCGTCACAGCCATGCACCTACAGAAAACTCATAGCACCACCGTGCTCAGCCCGTGTCTAGCCGACTAAAACCACCCCAACCCTAGTTCCCTCCATTACTTAATTCTTTTAACTGATTATTTGCTTAAGTTCATAATATTTTATTTTGCTTTGTTGATATTAGGTATTTATGTTCTTTTAAATTACAATTTTAGGACTTCTTTCAATTTTTAATGATAGCTAGTTTCTTCTTTAACTTTAGTATTATTTACTCTATTTTGCAAAAACATTATTATAGTGAACATTTTTTTTAGATACTCATTAAATAGAATTGGCTGCTCTTAGTTAGAATAAGTGTATTTTAAATATCTCGGGTCTAGATGAAAGTAATTGATTTGATATACTTGAATATTCAATATTTTCAAGAATGATGTCATCATCACGAGGCAAACGCACCACGACCGCCCCTACTATGAAAAGAAAGGGACCCGGCTCTTCCTCAGCTAGTGCCTCTTCTGAAATACGACACCGCTTCCTTCAATTCACTTAGGAAGCCCAGGAAGAATGCTACAAGGCATTCTGGGAAACACCTCTAGGCATTGGTAGGTGCATTTATTGGAACGCCGTAGAACAGGTCGGGTTGGCGGTTGATATCCGAGTGCTTCTCTCGACTGAGCCGTGGGAGTAATTTTTCTCCATTATCAAGCCCACATACTTGTACCTTACTCTAAATTTTTGCGCCACTTTTACCTTGCAAACAGCGATGGCGCAACACGACAATCTGGGCATGATTCAATTTCGTTTAGGAGGAACGGTCAGACGATTGAGCGTACTGCAATTTGGGGCAGCACTCGGACTTTACACTGATGACTTCATAGAAGAGAACGATCTTTCTGACCTAGACCGCAAATTTCACCACACCCCTACTCGCTGCTAGTGTGACTTAGCTCCTAGCAAAGGCGACTACGACCCCAGTCGCTCCAAGGCGACAGCCCTAGTCACCCTTCTGAGGTACATCCATGCCATTCTAGCTCACACTATTACAGGCAGACGCGAGAGCACTGTCGTGGTTAACACACAATATGTCTACTACCTCTGGTGCATGTCGAACGCGCACATCTTCGATCTTGCATACTTCATAGCCTACGCGATTCAGCACCAAACAGAGCAACATAGGAGGGGGATTCTTTCAATGGGGCCATACATCACCCGATTGGCTCGACACTTTGGGCTCCTCAACACCTAGACTCAGATCTCCTCATTGACACTAATCAGCCAGATGGTACCTCAGAGCATCCAGACAATGCTACACATGAGGATGATTGAATATCGTCGTTAAACTGACCCCCTCAGTACCGACTAGCCATAGACGAGGAGGTGCCTAAGGACATCACTGATGATGTCCCACCAGCCCCGAGCCAGCAGCCATCCCATGCAGCAGCTTCAATAGGAGATATCTCTGCACGCCTCACCCATTTCAAGCAGTACTGTACCCAGCAGTTTATTGACACCACTCGACGTTTTGATGGGATCGAGGCCACCCTTCAGCAGATATGCCATCACTTTCATATCTCATCATTGACACCTCCACAGGATCCGGCAGATGATGAGGACCTCTGAGTCCTCTTTATTTATCTAATTTTTCTTTGCTTTATTTTAAGTTTTATTTCTTTTTCTTTTCCTATTTTAATTTTTATTTATCTTAATTTGAACATTCTCTCTATACATTGAAAACTTTTAATTATCATTGGTTATCTAACCTTCAAGTATACCTAACTCATATTTATTTACACCTCCGAGATGTCAACTGATGACTTCGCAGTTTCAATTGCATACTCCATATAAATGAACCAATCACTAGGAGTTATTCACTACTACATAAGTCATCCTTTACCACGACCTCTGCCAACTCAAGGAAATCATCCAAGAAAATTTAGGAAGTGTTATTCTCCCCTTCTCTTTTGATTTTATCATTACATGGTTATTTATCTATCTTTGTACATTAAGGGCAATGTACATCTTAAGTGTGGGGGAGGGGGTAAAAGTGCCTAACTTTTTGCATTATTCTCAAATCCTTGAATTTTATATCCAGTTTTTAAGTATTTTTCTCATATTACTAATTAGGGTGAAATTTCTGATGATTTATGATTTTTATTAATATGTTTTGGATTAAGTCATTGATAATTGTGCATTGATGATTAAATTTGAAGAATACTAGAGAATCAAGCATGATAAGTCTATTTTTCAGAATTAAACATATTTTTTAGGTTGTTGAACTAAATTTGAATATTACTTGGAAGTTCGAAATTTACAGGGATTGATGTCAAATACCCATAATTTTTGTGAGATTTGAGCCTTATAAAGCATATATTCTTTTCCGTGCTCACTTTATTGATTATGAGTGTGTCAACACTGTATTGTTATTCTAGAACTTGCCTCAATTATACATGTCAAGACCACATTATTGATTTGATATATTGAGATGATAAAGGCACCTAGGTTTTAACCCACTCACTCCATGATCGTTGTTTTGTCAAGTTTTAAAATTTATAAAGAGAATGATCGAACCCAGAAACTAACTCTGACAACGACTTAAGGCAAGTGTACCTATCGAACAGTAGTATAACTTAGGCAAGACCGGATTGTCGAACCCAAAGGAACTAAAAGTACTAATACTCACTTTCTTTTTATTATTTAGCCTAAAATATGGAGTGATTGGCTGATTTAATCTAAATTAACGACTATTAAGCTAAAGACACAAAGACAAAAAGAATGATTTGGAAAATAACTTGAAGAAAACTCAATTGATCACGAAGATACCCTCAAGAAGAATCCACCTAAACTTTACTTGTTATTTAACTTTGAACCATACGATTTATTCACTTAGTTTGATCCCTAAGACTCCCTAACGTATATTAAACCCTCTCTCGAGGCGAATAACATCGAACCCTAGGTTATTTAATGGAACTCTCGTTCTCTTATAATAACCCCTTAGAATAGCAGTAAACTGATCTATGGACTCCCATATTAGGTTTCACCCTAATCCAACAAAATTTCATCTCCCTTTCTCTAGGCGTGCGATCAACTCCGCTCAATTATGCTAGATCTACTCTTAAGCAAGGTCTATTCCTCCTCCACCTAAGCACATCAGATTTGGATTAAGCATGCATAATTAAGAACAAATTAAGTATTTATCATATAATTTAGAAATCAATAATAGGATTCATCAAGGTTTCATCCCCTTCAGGTATCTGAAGGGTTTAGTTCATAACAAATAAAGAAAATATCTCAAGAGAAAAGATAAAACAAAACATAAGAAATTACTAAAACCCCCTGAAGGAATTGAAGGATAGATCCACCGTCTTGAGTAGAATTTCGGCTCCTTGAGATGGATCAACTGGCTATCTTCGAGTAATTCCTACAGATCTGGCCTTTCTGGCTCGGCTCTTTGGCCTACCTAACTGCCCTCCTTCAGGTTACACTTAGGGTGTTTATATAGACTTTTGGAATGCTTCACTTAGTCTCTAAGTGTCCCGATTCAAGTACACTTCCTACTCGGTGTTTGAATAGACTTTGGAATGTATTTCTTTGCCTCAAAGTATCCAACTCTAAGTGAAATTGCTCTCTCCCGCGGTAGGGGCACGACCATGGTACACGCCCGTATAAATCATTTTCAGGCCGTATCTCGATTTTACTGATTGGGGCACGATCGCGTAAATCGTGGCATGGCCGTGTCTTAGTTAATTGTCGAGGCAGTCATGTAGCTTGAAGTCCAGGTCGTGTCGATTTCCTCTTTGGCCCAAATTGGCCCGTTTTAAGCCTTTTTCTTGTTCTTTTCATCCTCAGGTGCTTTCCTGAGTAAAAACATGAAAAGAAAGGATTAAGAGCACCTTTTTACATAAATCAAGGGCTAAATTATCGAAAAGCATACTAAATGTGGGCCTAAAATATGTTACTTTTACGGTTTATCAAATACCCCCACACTTAAGCTTTTACTTGTCCTCAAGCAAAATTCTCAACTTATAATTAAAACGAACTTTCCATAATTCACAATTCCTATCAACAATGCCTCATCATAATTCACAGATAATTCATACATGGATAATTTAACTCAAAGACTCCTAAAGATTGAAACAATTCTAAGTCATACATTTTGTAGCACGAAAACATAGGTGTCTCCCCTTATCTAAATAATTACCTTTAATTCAAAACTGACAAGGATTGACATCATCACTAAAGATTCACTCAAAGCACTCGAAGTGTTTAAGTTTCAAGAAAAAGCACTCATAAGTCGAACCTAAAAAGTTAATTCCATAGGCTTGCCTGCAAATCAAATCTCCACCACTGTAATATGAGATGATATACAAATCAAAAGGTCTTTGATAGGGTTGTAACGGGGCTTAGGTTAAAGGTGTGGATAAAGGTTGAATTAGAAGGTTCAGAATTGAGATTGACCTGATCAATTACCTAACTAAAATAATGAACTTGAAAATAAATGATTACATCAATTGAAACTTTGGAACTAATAATACTACTATTGAAATACTTTTAATACGATCTCTTCTTCAACAATTGGAATTTAAATGCATAAGCTCCTTTAATCATATACTAATACTTGAATATACTTTTTTTAGGAACAAACTAGAAACATAATAAAGAAAACTTTAATAACTGAAATAAACTAATTCGGCTACTGATCAAATCAATTCTCAATAGAAAGGTAGTCAAAAGAATGGTAATAACAAATACAAAGGGTTTTGGGTTAATATTAAGCGTGTAATTCAATAAAAGGGTTGTTAGGATCAAATGGGTTCACTAAGGGTTAATTATGTAGGTAAGCTTTTTAGTGGAGTGAATGGGTTAAAACCTAGGTGCCTTTATCATCTGAGTATATCAAATCATTAATGTGGTCTCAATATGTATATTCTAGGGAAGTTCTAGAATAACAATTTAGTGTTGACACACTCATAATCAATAAATTAAGCATGAAAAAGAATATATGCTCTATAAGGCTCAAATCTCACAAAAATTATGGGTATTTGACATCACTATTGTAAATTTCAAACTTCAAGGTAATATTCAAATTCAGTTCAACAACCTAGAAAATTTTTGATTCATTGAAAAATAGACTTATCATGCTTAATTCCCTAGTATTCTTAAAGTATAAATCATCAATGCACAATTATCAATGACTTACTCAAAAACATATCGATAAAAACCATAAATCATTAGAAATTTCACCCTAATGAGAAAATTTCTTAGGGACAAGACTAAAATTCAGGATTTTAGAATAATGCAAAAAGTTAGGTACTTTTACCCCCCACACTTAAGATGTACATTGTCCTCAACGTACAAAGATAGACAAATAATTATGTAATAAAATAATCAAAAGAGAAGGGGAGACGTAACACTTCCTGAATTTTGGATGATTCTGGGAGTTGACAGATGTCGTGGTGATGGATAACTTGTATAGTAGTGAAGTGCTCTTAGTGATGTGTTTGATACTGCTTAATGTATCAATGAGAAATCTTGGAGGCGTAATTAAATAAATATTAGGAATACTCGAAGGTTAGATGTGGATGATAATCATAATAAAAGTAATGTATGAGGAGAATGTTCAAACGTAAGACAAATCAAATATTAAAATAATAAGAAAAATAAAGTAAAAATAAGTAAACAAAAATCTAGATAAAAAGACTCAAAGGTCCTCCTCATCGACTGGATCCGGTGGTGGTGCTGGGGATGAGATATGGAGGTGCTGGCATATCTGTTGGAGGGTGGCCTCTATCCCATCAAAATGTCGAGTGTTGTCGACAAAATACTACTCGAACTAGTCGAGGCGTGCAGAGATATCCGCCGATGAGGGTGTTGTATGGGATGGTCACTGGCTCAGTATCGGTGCCTCTTGGGATGGTTGTGAGACATCATCAATAATGTCCTTTGGCTTTGCCTCTTCTGTGGCTAGTCGGTACTGAGGTGGGTCGGTCCCTGATGATATTTAACCATCCTTATGTGCAACAACATCTGAATGCCTTGAGATATCATCTGGCTGACCAGTGTGAGAGAGGAAGTCTGAGCCTCGGTGTTGAGGAGGCCAAAGTATCGAGCTAACCGAGCGATATACAGACTCATTGACAAAATGCCCTTCCTATGCAATTCTGTCTAGTGCTACATTGCACAAGCGATAAAGTAGGCAAGGTCGAACACGTGCCCTTCTGACATGCACGATAGGTAGTAGACATCGTGCTTATTTACCACGTCGGTGCTCTCACGTTGACCGGTGATAGTATGAGCGAGGATGGCGTAGATATACCGTAGGGGTGGTCCAAGGGCTGTCGCCTTAGAGTGACTGGGGTCGTAGACGCCCGTGGTGGGGGCTAAGCTACGCCAGCAGTTCAGCGGAGTACGGTGGAGTTAACGGTCTAACTCGAAGAGGTTATTTTCTTCTATAAATTCCTCCATATAGAGTCCGAGTGCTGTGCCGAATTGTGGTACGCTTAGTCGACGTACCGTGCCCCCTAAACAGAATTGGACTGTTCCTGGATCGTTATAATTGATCATCACTGTTTGAAAAGTGAGTGGTGCAGAACTTGAGTGTGAGTTCCAAATATGTAGGCTCGATGATAGAGAAGAACTGCTCCCACGGTTCAGTCGATATGAGGGCTCGGATATCGGTCGCTAGTCCGACTTGCTCCACGGCGTCCCAGTTGATACACCTTCTGGTGCCTAAGGGCCTTTCCAGGAATGCCCTGTATCGTGCTTCCTGAGTTTCTTGATTAAATTGAAGGAAGTGGTGTCGAACCTCGAAAGAGGTACTGGTCAAGGATGAGTCGGGTCCTTTTCACTTTTTTGAACTCGGGGCGGTTGTTCTTTTTCCACGAGATGACGACAATGTACTTGAAAAAAGAAATTGCGTATTCAAGTAATGGTTGTATCAAGTTGTTATCTATACGGAAATAATTGAGGCAAAACACGATGATTCTCCCAATAAGCAACCAAAATGAAATTTTGTGAAAGGATATTGTCAAAAGAAACTTATTAAATCTATCAAACAATAAATAATAATAATCAGAAATTTTGCTATAATAATGAGATTGCAAGTATTCATGAATGAAACATTGACATAATTTCTAAAATAAGTTCTTAAAAAATGAATCATACTTAAAACTAAAGAAATTACCCTAAACAAAACAAACTTAGTATGAAATTTGTCAATCTTTAAGTTAAAGAAATGAAATAATTGAAAGAACCAGGGGTGATAGTGGTGGGTTTCTCAAGAACACAAGCTGAACACGGTGGTGGCGAAGTGTTCCATCACGAGCACGGCGAGAGCAAGGGTATGAGGGTTCTCTCGCATGACTGTGCTGCAGGCGTGTGGATGATTTTGGTGCAGTTTGGATGGAAGAAACAGAGGTTAAAAAGGTTTTGGGTGGGGTAGGGGTTGTGGTTGTGGCCGAATTTTGGAAGAAGGGGGCTAAAATTTTTATTTTTAGGGTTAAATAGGGGAAATGAACGTTTAAGGTGTTTAAATAGTAGTGGGGGCACGGTTAGGCCACGCCCATGCTATTTTTTCAAGTGCTCGTGTTTTTCGTGATTTTAAATTGGGCGCGATTGGTTTTTTGAGCACGGTCATTTAGAACGGATATGTCTAGCCCGTGTTTGATAAGCCAATATGTTCCTATGGTTGTGAGGCATAGGCGTGTGTGGCCCGTGCTTGGCAAGTCAGTATCTTAACATGGTCATTTAGAACGGACGTGTCAACCCGTGTTCGATAAGCCAGTATGTTCCTATAGTGGTGGGGCACGGTTATGTCCTGCCCGTGCTTAGAATGTCAGTATTTAAATAAGGTTTTTTAGAACGGGCGTGTCTCACCCATGTTTCGGTAAAAGAATTTCCTCTGCTCAGACACCTGCCATCGGCACGCCTTGGCTCGTCCCGGCTTTCAGACGGCCAGGCACTCCGTGTAACGCCAGTGACCCCAACCTACACTTCATTGGGTTAATTAATATGGTGTCAGATACTAAAAATAAAAGTGTTAATAGATTAGAGCTCGGGTTGCCTCCCGAGAAGCACTCGTTTATAGTCTTAAGCTAGACTTTTCCTGTTTTCATTAAAAGAAGGTTCACAGAGTTGAAGCTCCTCTCTTATGTCCCTAAAATCTGTACTATAATAAATTTTTAGTCAGTGACCATTTACCTTGATTGTGCCTTTGGTGGGGTGGGTTACCTCGATTGTACCATACGAAAAAATTATTTTGATTGTGAATGGGCCCGACCATCTTAATTTCAACTTCCCAGAAAATAATTTAAGCCTTGAGTTGTATAGTAGGACCAAGTCAGTAATATCTCGGGTTAGGGGCTATTTTTGTTGTGGCTTTGTTTGCATATAATTGGTCTGCAATGTTGTTGTTCTTGATGTTTTGGGGCTTAGTTGTAAGCCTAGTGTAAGCCAGAGTGGTAGGAAAAATTTTAGTTTTTAGGCTTAGGTGAGAGGAGCTGAGGAAGCTGGGGTTTAAAGGTTTTATTTGGTAAATGTTAGCACAAGAAAGGAGCTGGTGGAGTGGCAGGATAGGCGCCACTTGAGGCTTGTGTGTGTGACGCCATTTGCAGGGGGAGGTCCTGTATTCAAGCTGCAGAGTGCTCTAATTTTGCTTCCATTTTGACGGCATGGAGGAGGAGAAGTTGTAGGCAGTTCAAACTCTACCATAGACCAAGTCAACCCACTTGAATGGTGGGTGGAGAGTGATTTGTGGAGGTGGACTAGTTCAAACTAGTTTGAATTGATGGCTTGGAGTATTTGGGGGGTGGTGGCCGAATGTTGGAGAGATTTTAGGGGGAGTGGCCGGTTTGGCAAGTGTGGGAATGGGAGTGCCGAATTTCATTTGGCAATTTTGAGCATTTTCGGTCAAAATAATTTGTAAGCCAAATTCTTCTTTTGTCAAAAACAAGCCGAAATTTCAAGTGAGTTCCTTAATTTTTCTTTTTTTGGAAACCAAAAGTCCAAGCATCTTCTTGCCGAAAATTTCTTTGCTTCTCTTGATTTGTTGTGTGGCCGAATGTCTTTTTCCATCACTTCTTTCCTCTTCATTTGGGTAAACTGAAACTAGTACCCTCTCTTCTCTACTTTTTTCTTTTCTTGAAAACATTCTTGCCGAAACTTACCTTGCCTTCTAAACCAAATTCTCCATTTGTCCTTCTCATTTCTTTTGTGCCTTCAAACCTTCTTGTTCTTCTCTCAAACCCTATTGCCGCAACTTCTATTTCTTCTCATTTCTACTCTCCCTTTTCTTCCCACTCAAAGCCGAACATAGGTGTGTTAAACACCTTGGCCGAATTCTCTTTCCTTCTGGTCTAAAGTGTTGGCCGAATCTTTCCTCTCCTAGTAGTTATCTTGTGGCCAATTTTTGTGTGTGGTGATAATATCGTTTGGTGGTTCAATCGTTTGAAGAAGGTGAGTTTTGGCCGAAAGGCCATCTCTTTTCTCCCTTGTTTGTTGTCGATTTCGGTTTGGTTAAAGCCGATGTTGGTTTTGGTTGAAAGGAGTTAATCTTTTGTTTTGGTAATCACTTCATTTTAGGGTGTCTGGATTTTGTTGGCGATCAAGTGAAGCAGTCAAGCGAAGCCTTTACCTTTGGTCGATCGTTGGTTAAGTGGTGGTAAGAGGTTGCTTTAATGGTCTTTCTTTTAGAGTTTGTTAAGCCAAAGGCTTGTGACGCTAATTGTTTGTGTTTTAGGGGGAGGCCGATTGTCAGAGGAACCATTGTTGGTTCAGGTTTGGTAGGAAACCAAACCATTTGCAAGGTAAAGGTTTAATGTTAACCCTTTGGTTTAATGGTTTTGGCCGAATGGTCTAGGTGCTAATCTCGTGTTTGGCCGATTATAGGAGCAAGGTAATTGAGGGATTTAAATCGATTTTTTTGGATTAGGGCTTTCGTATTAACAGGTGTGTAAGCTAACACACTTTTTACTTAGTAATATGTTTAATAAACCTGATTGCCTATTAAAGCTTAACGGTATGATAGATTGATATGATACCCTACGGGGTATGTGCACGGATCCGGGTAAGTCCGTTCCATTACAAGTTCTATTAATGATATATGCTATTATGATTGCTGATGTATGTGATATGAGATGCAATATTAAAACATGTTAGCATGATTGTATGACTTCACACGATTTGCATTAGTATGAGATGTTAATGGGTGATATGAGAGGAGGGGGAATATGATATCCGTGTCTTTGGGACACCGTGAGGTTTGGCACCTCCAAAGGGTTTGGTACCACGATTGATTATTGTGACTTTGGGTCACCAGAGGTTTGGCACCTCCGCGCCTCGTCCCAGTGGCTTAGCACCACGATGGGTTGGCCCCACGGCTGATTTTACAGATTGACGCTAGTGATTTGGTATCACACGATGGGTTGGCCCCATCATTCGATTCTGATCGCGGTCACCAAAGATTTGGTATCACACTTGTGTCTTTGGGACACCGAGGTTTGGCACCTCATAGCGACTCGTCCCTCGTGGTTTAACACCACCGTGGGTTGGCCCCACTTTTGAGATACGGATTGTCGCCATGATTTGGTATCACACGGGTTGGCCCCACGATGGATTTTTCGTGACTTTGGGTCACCAAAGGTTTGGCACCACATTGATGGATATCGTGACTTTGGGTCACCAGTGGTTTGGCACCACCAGTGGTTTGGTACCACACGGGGTAGAAAAGGTGTTACAGATGGTTAGAATCGGGTGCATTAATTGTATTGCTTTGTTATGATGTGTATTAGTATGTTGCATATACTGAGGGGATTTATGCACCGAGTCTTGACTCACCTTCTCCCTTATCATTTCAGGTGACACTTAGAACGCGGACACGGAGCCGGGGTGGACTCGAGGTGCGCATGCCATGAATAAAAGTCAGATTTGCACTGATTTTAAACTTGGTACTTTGCTTCATTTATTTTTCATTTGGATTTGTTGGGTTTGTAAAAGGCCTTTTTAAGATTATGCTTTGGTTGATTATATGCTTAAACTTGATTTCAAATATGTCTTAACAAACTATTGGGTTAGAACTGGCTAAAATTTGGAAAAAATAAGAATAAGGTTTTCAAATCACAAAGCGAGATGTTTTAAACTTTACCATCGGGTATCACGTTGTAATTTAAAACGAATGTAACTCAAATGTGTTTTCAAACCTGAGAATAGTTTCTTACTAAGTCAAAAAGAAAAAAAAGATGTTTAAATCAACACAAAGAAATTACTCGGATTTCCAAATGTGACAAATTTGTTTTACTTAAATGTATAATTAAGTTTTCAAAATTCCTCATGTACACTATCGCTTTTTAAACAATCATGCTCAAGTTTTCTACAAGAACAAAGCATACAAAAGAGTTTTCATCAGACTTTTAACCGGAAACCTAAACCTTTCAAACACATTTTCTTTGTAACATACCAGATTCGGTCGTGGTGTATTGACCGGGTTTGGGGTGTTACAATTGTGGTATCAGAGCCAAGTTCAAAGGCTCGGCTGTGGGCCCAAGGCCCAAAATGTTTTAAATTTTGGTTTTAAGTGTCTTTGGTTTTAAAGTATATGGTTTGAAAGGCATGGCACCGAGACTCCGGCACCAATCCGCCCAGGTAAGTACCCCTTATCATTTCTTGAGATTTTGATGTGATGTGACCGAATGACTAGCGGTAGTAAACTACTTTAGAAACTGAAATCAATAAGACTCTGTGGACTTACGAAAACAAAACTTCTTTAATAAGCAGTATTCATAAGACTTTTCTTTTAAATAGTGGAATAATTACTGATGCATAAAATTCTTTAAATCAGACAAGTAGAGATCTTAGTCATGAGCGCTAGAGGTGGACGTGGTCTTGGACGTGGTCAGGGTAGGATGATAGTTTCTGAACCTGTAGGATATGGTCGTGGTCGAGAATGAGATACTGCATCCGCCACCACCGGAGGTGGTGAGTTTCGTGAACACTGGGGATGACGCAGTGTCACAAAGCGATGTTTGCGAGGGTAGAATGGAGTAGGTGGAGGTGCAGAGCTAGAAATCGTGCTGAGCGACTTCGAGCAAACGGGCCGAGGTATTTGGGGTTGTCTGGTGTGGCTCAAAGACTGCGGAGTATTGGTGGAAGTGACAGAGCGGATCATGGACGATCCGGACTGATCTCAAGAGAGATTAAAGGGATAGTATCACTTCTTGAGATGAGTCATACCAGTGGTGGCTCACAGTTCGAGATAGTGCTGCAGCAGAAGACCTTACTTGGGATTATTTCAAGGCTGCTTATCAGAAAAAGTACATTGGAGCCAGCTACATTGACGCGCAGCGAAAAGCATTTTTGAGGTTGGTTCAGGGGAGTAAGTCTGTGTCAGAGTACGAGGCCGAGTTCTTGAGGCTGAGTCGGTATGCTAGGGGCATTGTGGCTACTGAACACGAGAGGTGTGTTCATTTTGAGGATGGTTTGAAAGACGAGCTAAGGTTGCTGATTGCTCCACAGTAGGAGCGTGAGTTTGCTATCCTGGTTGAAAAGGCTAAGGTAGCCGAAGGGGTTAAAGAGTCCGTGAGGCAGAACTTGGATAGGAATAGGCAAAAGCGGAGTTTTGGATCTTCTGGGTCGTCAGGAAATCCTCACAAAAGGGCTAGACAGAGTGGGCTGAATCAGTCTGGTAGGTTTGTTGCTACTAATCAGGGACCGCCGCAGTGTAATCATTGTGGGAAATCTCATTGGGGAGGATGCTGGACCGGTGGAAAAGGGTACTTTGAGTGTGGCTCTCGCGATCACTGTGTGAGGGACTGTCCGCGTAAATTGGCTAGGATTCAGTCCGAGAGTCAAAGCCATACTCAGTTCAGGAATAATGGACCACCACCGCAGAGGGACCGTTGTAATGGCAGAGGAGGTAATGGTTCGTGCCTGGGTGGAGCATCGAGGCGAGGTGCGGTAGTTCGAGGCCGATGCGGCTGGCTAGTGTATGCAGTGAGGCGCCGAGAGGAGGGTGATGCACCGGACGTCATAACCGGTACGTTCTTAATCTTTGGTTCTCCATTTACTGCTTTGATTGATGTGGGTTCAATGCATTCATATGTTGCGAGTAGTATAGTGAAGACCATGGATTTAGACTCGAGATATCTTCTAGGCGATGACCGTAATTAGCCCTCCGGGTCACTCAGTAGTTGTAGATAAGTCAGATAGAGATGTACCTCTAGAACTCCAAGGGTAGTGTTTGTGGTCGATCCGATGGAACCGCCGTTTGGGGAGTTCGATCCGATTCTTAGGATGGACCGTTGGTTAGGTACCGGCGAAGTTGGATCTTGCACTAAGCGCATGGTTCTAAAGACGTCGGAGGGTGATGAAGTGGTTATGATAGGTAATAGGAGGACTATCTATCCAATGTGGTATCTACTCTGAAGGCTGGGAAGATGGTCAGAAAGGGCTGTAAAGAATATGTGGTTCATGTGTATGCCTTGGAGGCTAAAGAGTCTCTTGTAGAGAAGGTTCTGATAGTTAGGAATTTGTTGATGTGTTTCTGAGGAGCTTCGGGTTTGCCACCGATCGTGAGGTAGAGTTCTAATAGATGTATTACGAAACAGCGCCGGTTCATTGTTCCGTATAGGATGGCGCCAAAAGAGTTAGTAGAGCTTAAGGCTCGAGATCCAGGAGTTGTCGGACCGGGGCTTTATCAGGCCAAGTGTTTCACCTTGGGGAGCGCCGGTACTCTTTGTTAAGAAGAAAGACGGTACTATGCGGATGTGTATAGACTACCGCCATTGAATAAGTCGACGATCAAAACAAGTATCCGCCGCCACGGATAGATGACTTGTTTGATCACCAAAGGGTGCATCAAGATTCTTAAAGATCGATTTAAGGTCCGGGTATCACCGCTAAAAGTGAAAGAGGCGGATATCGCAAGGCGCGTTTACGTACTCAAGATGGGCACTATGAGTTCTTAGTAATGCCGCTTTGGGTTGACTAACGCTACGAAGCATTCATGGATATGATGAATAGGGTGTTCCAATGAAGATTTGGATCGGCCAAATCGTGGTTTTATTGATGACATCTTGGTGTATTCAAGGACTGAGGAGGAGCATGATGTACATTTGCGGGTGGTATTGCAGATTCTGAGGGAGAAACAGCTTTATGCGAAGTTTAGTAAATGCGAGTTCTGGCTGAAAGAGGTGATTTTCTTGGGTCATGTAGTGTCGGCTGAGGGGATTAGAGTGGATCCTCGAAAGATTGAGGCAGTTTTGGATTGGAAGCCGCCTAAGTCAGTAGCTGAGATTCGGAGTTTTCTGGGCTTGGCAGGATACTACCAAAGATTTGTAGAGGGATTTTCGTTGATCGCAGCATCGATGACCAAATTGTTAAGAAAAGGGATTCCATTTGTGTGGACTGAGAAACAGCAGGAGAGTTTCGATAAGCTTAAGAAGATTTTGACTGAGGCTCCGGTTCTAATTCAACCTGAGGCAGGAAAAGAATTCACAGTATATTGTGATGCATCACAGAAGGATTTGAATCGAGGCGGTCGGCGATGGATTGAGTTGCTAAAAGACTACGATCGCTCGATTGAGTATCATCCGGGCAAGGCTAATGTGGTGGCGATACACATTGCTCGAAAGGTTGTTTCGCACTTAAGAGCGATGTTTGCCCATTTGAGTTTGTATGACGACGGAAGTATTCTGGCAGAGCTGCAGGTTAAGCCTACTTGGATTGAGCAGATCAAGGAAAAACAATTAATGGATGAGGTTTTGAGTGCGCGGAGGTCACAAGTGCAAAATGGTGGTTTGGAAGATTACAGTTTGTCTAGTGATGGAGTGCTGTGTTTTCAGGGGAGAGCTTGTATGCCGAGGGATATTGAGTTAAGGCAGAAGATTCTTCAGACGCATTTATAGCCCTACGCTATGCATCCCGGAGGCGATAGATGTATCGGATCTAAAAGAGCGCTTTTGGTGGCGGGTCCAAGAGGAAGTGACGAGTTTGTAGGGAAGTGCTTGACATGTCGCAGAGTCAAGGCCGAACATCGCTTGTCGTCGAGGTTGCTTCAACACCGGTGAAGATTCCACATGGAAGTGGGAAAGGATAACTATGGATTTCGTCAATGGATTACCTCTTCGCCAAGCAACAAGGATTGATTTGGGTATCAGGATCGTCGACTAAATCACTCACTTCATTCTAGTGAGGTTGATTACTCACTTGAGAGGTTAGCGGTCGTATGTGTCGAGATAGTAAGGCTGCACGGTGTGCCAGTATCGATCATCTCGGATAGGGATCCCAGATTTATGTCAAGGTTCTGGAAAGCGTTGCATCAAGCTCCGGGTACACTGCTGATTTCAAAGACGGATTTCACCCGCAAATCGACGGCGCAATGGAAAGGGTTATACAGATCTTAGAGGATATGTTACGAGGTTGTGTTCTGGACTTCAGAGGTAGTTGGGAGGAGTTTCTGCCATTAGCCGAGTTCGCCTACAACAATAGTTACCAAGCGAGCATCAAGATGGCACCATATGAGGCGTTGTATGGTAGGAAGTGTCGCTCACCTACTTGTTGGACGGAGTTGGGTGAACATCAGTTGTTGGGACCAGATTGGTTACAGAGACCGAAGACAAGGTTAAGTTGATTCAGGCTCGATTGAAGGAAGCTTCGGACCGGCAGAAGTCTTATGCCGATCTTAAGCGGAGAGATATAGAGTTTGCTGTGGGGGATCAAGTTTTTCTGAAGGTCTCGCCATGGAAGAAAGTGTTGAGGTTCAGAAAGAAAGTGTATAAGGTACTGAGACGAGTTGGACCAGTAGCTTACCAGCTTGAGTTGCCAGCAGAGCTAAGTCAGATTCACGACGTATTCCACGTTTCGATGCTTAGGCGATATCGTTCAGATCCATCGCACGTGGTAGCAGTGGAAGAGATCGAGGTAAATCCAGATTTGACCATCGAGGAAGAACCTGTGCAGATTCTAGATCGGGATGTGAAGGTTCTGCGTTGAAAGTCTGTGCCTTTGGTAAAGGTGCTACGGCAGAATCATGGAGTGGAAGAAGCTACGTGGGAACCCGAGGATATGATGAGACAGCAATACCCGCAACTCTTCTGACCAGGTAATTTCGAGGTCGAAATTAATTTTAAGGGGGGTAGAACTGTAATATCCCGGGTTAGGGGCTATTTTTGTTGTGGCTTTGTTTGCATATAATTGGTCTCGCAATGTTGTTGTTCTTGATGTTTTGGGGCTTAGTTGTAAGCCTAGTGTAAGCCAGAGTGGTAGGAAAAATTTTAGTTTTTAGGCTTAGGTGAGAGGAGCTGAGGAAGCTGGGGTTTAAAGGTTTTATTTGGTAAATGTTAGCACAAGAAAGGAGCTGGTGGAGTGGCAGGATAGGTGCCACTTGAGGCTTATGTGTGTGACGCCATTTACAGGGGGAGGTCCTGTGTTCAAGCTATAGAGTGCACTCATTTTGCTTCCATTTTGACGGCATGGAGGAGGAGAAGTTGTAGGCAGTTCAAACTCTGCCATAGACCAAGTCAACCCACTTGAATGGTGGGTGGAGAGTGATTTGTGGAGGTGGACTAGTTCAAACTAGTTTGAATTGATGGCTTGGAGTATTTGGGGGGTGGTGGCCGAATGTTGGAGAGATTTTGGGGGGAGTGACCGGTTTGGTAAGTGTGGGAATGGGAATGCCGAATTTTAATTGGCAATTTTGAGCATTTTCAGTCAAAATAATTTGTAAGCCAAATTCTTCTTTTGTCAAAAACAAGCCGAAATTTCAAGTGAGTTCCTTAATTTTTCTTTTTTTTGGAAACCAAAAGTCCAAGCATCTTCTTGCCGAAAATTTCTTTGCTTCTCTTGATTTGGTGTGTGGCCGAATGTCCTTTTCCATCACTTCTTTCCTCTTCATTTGGGTAAACCGAAACTAGTACCCTCTCTTCTCTACTTCTTTCTTTTCTTGAAAACATTCTTGCCGAAACTTACCTTGCCTTCTAAACCGAATTCTTCATTTGTCCTTCTCATTTCTTTTGTGCCTTCAAACCTTCTTGTTCTTCTCTCAAACCCTATTGCCGTAACTTCTATTTCTTCTTATTTCTACTCTCCCTTTTCTTCCTACTCAAAGCCGAACATAGATGTGTTAAACACCTTGGCCGAATTCTCTTTCCTTCTGGTCTAAAGTGTTGGCCGAATCTTTCCTCTCCTAGTAGTTATCTTGTGGCCAATTTTTGTGTGTGGTGATAATATCGTTTGGTGGTTCAATCGTTTGAAGAAGGTGAGTTTTGGCCGAAAGGCCATCTCTTTTCTCCCTTGTTTGTTGTCGATTTCAGTTTGGTTAAAGTCGATGTTGGTTTTGGTTGAAAGGAGTTAATCTTTTGTTTTGGTAATCACTTTATTTTAGGGTCTCCAGATTTTGTTGGCGATCAAGTGAAGCAGTCAAGCGAAGCCTTTACCTTTGGTCGATCGTTGGGTAAGTGGTGGTAAGAGGTTGCTTTAATGGTTATTCTTTTAGGGTTTGTTAAGCCAAAGGCTTGTGAGGCTAATTGTTTGTGTTTTAGGGGGAGGCCGATTGTCAGAGGAACCATTATTGGTTCGGGTTTGGTAGGAAACCAAACCATTTGCAAGGTAAAGGTTTAATGTTAACCCTTTGGTTTAATGGTTTTGGTCGAATGGTCTAGGTGCTAATCTCGTGTTTGGCCGATTATAGGAGCAAGGCAATTGAGGATTTAAACCTGGTTCTTTTGGATTAGGGCTTATGACAATGTGTGTGTAAGCTAACACACTTTTTACTTAGTAATATGTTTAATAAACCCGATTGCCTATTAAAGCTTAACGGTATGATAGATTGATATGATACCTACGGGTATGTGCACCGGATCCGTAAGTCCGCTCCATTACAAGTTCTATTAATGATATATGCTATTATGATTGCTGATGTATGTGATATGAGATGCAATATTAAAACATGTTAGCATGATTGTATGACTTCACACAATTTGCATTAGTATGAGATGTTAATGGGTGATATGAGAGGAGGGGGAATATGATATCCGTGTCTTTGGGACACCAGAGGTTTGGCACCTCCAGTGGTTTGGTACCACAGATTGATTATTGTGACTTTGGGTCACCAGAGGTTTGGCACCTCCGCCTCGTCCCCAAAGGGTTAGCACTACAGTGGGTTGGCCCCATGGTTGATTTTACGGGATTGACGCTAGTGATTTGGTATCACACGATGGGTTGGCCCCATCATTCGATTCGTGACTGCGGTCACCAGTGATTTGGTATCACACTTGTGTCTTTGGGACACCAGAGGTTTGGCACCTCATAGCGACTCGTCCCTGTGGTTTAACACCACCGTGGGTTGGCCCCACTTTTGAGATACGGGATTGTCACCAGTGATTTGGTATCACACGTGGGTTGGCCCCACAAATGGATTTTCGACTTTGGATCACCAAAGTGGTTTGGCACCACATTGATGGATATCGTGACTTTGGGTCACCAGTGGTTTGGCACCACCAAAGGTTTGGTACCACACGGGTAGAAAAGGTGTTACGGATGGTTAGGATCGGTGCATTAATTGTATTGTTTTGTTATGATGTGTGTTATTATGTTGCATATACTGGGGGGATTTATGCACCGAGTCTTGTGACTCACCTTCTCCTTATCATTTCAAATGACACTTAGATCGCGACACGGCACGGGTGGACTCGAGGTGCCCATGCCATGAATAAAAGTCGATTTGCGATTTTAAACTTGGTACTTTGCTTCATTTATTTTTCATTTGGATTTGTTGGGTTTGTAAAAGGCCTTTTAAGATTATGCTTTGGTTGATTATATGCTTAAACTTGATTTCAAATATGTCTTAACAAACTATTGGGTTAGAACTGGCTAAAATTTGGAAAAATAAGAATAAGGTTTTCAAATCACAAAGCGAGATGTTTTAAACTTTACCATCGGGTATCACGTTGTAATTTAAAACGAATGTAACTCAAATGTGTTTTCAAACCTGAGAATAGTTTCTTACTAAGTCAAAAAGAAAAAAAGATGTTTAAATCAACACAAAGAAATTACTCGGATTTCCAAATGTGACAAATTTGTTTTACTTAAATGTATAATTAAGTTTTCAAAATTCCTCATGTACACTATCGCTTTTTAAACAATCATGCTCAAGTTTTCTACAAGAACAAAGCATACAAAAGAGTTTTCATCAGACTTTTAACCGGAAACCTAAACCTTTCAAACACATTTTCCCTGTAACATACCAGATTCGGTCGTGGTGTATTGACCGGGTTTGGGGTGTTACAAAGTCCCCTACTTCGAATTGTTTCGACTTCTGTAGACAAGATTCGTGGCGTCACTTTGTTCCTCTTTGTATAGTTTCGAGTTCTCGTTGGCCTCAGCTCTCCATTCATCTAGCTCGTTCATCTGCATCATTCTTTTCTTTCCTGCAGTTCTAAGATCAAATTTTAAAAACTTTATGGCCTAAAAAGCTTTGTGTTCTAACTCTAATGGTAGATGATAGCTTTTCCTGTATACAAGTTTGTATGGGGATGTCCCTAGAGGTGTTTTAAAAGTTGTTCTATAAGCCCATAAGGCATCATCATCTTTTAATGCCCAATCTTTTCTATTTGATTTGACTATTTTTTCTAGGATACGCTTAAGTTCTCGATTTGCTACTTCAACTTGCCCACTGGTTTGAGGGTGATATGGGGTAGCTGTCCTGTGGTGCACTCCATATTTCTTTAGAACTTTTTCAAATTGAGTATTACAGAAATGAGTACCCCTATCACTAATGATAGCTCTAGGTGTCCCAAATCGAGAAAATAGTTTCTTAAGAAATTTAACTACTACCCTAGCATCATTGGTGGGTAAAGCTTCTGCTTCTACCCATTTTGACATGTAATCAACTGCCACTGAGATGTATTTATTTCCAAATGAACTAGGGAATGGTCCCATAAAATCAATACCCCATACATCAAATAATTCACATGATAGCATATATGTTTGAGGCATTTCATCTCGTTTAGAAATATTACCTATTTTTTGGCATTTATCACACGAGGTAACATACCTGTTGGCATCTTTAAATAGAGTAGGCTAATAAAAACCTGATTCAAGTATTTTGTGTGCTGCCTTAATGCCACTGTAGGGTCCTCCTGAGGGTCCTGAATGACAATGTTCCAATATTTTTCTTACTTCTGTCTTTGTAATGCATCTTCAAATTACCTGATCTACACATATGCGGAAACGAAAAGGATCTTCCCAAAAATAGTTCTTCACATCAGCAAAGAATCACTTCTCTTGGTGATGTGTTAGTCTATTCGGCAAGATGTTAATGGTTAAATAATTTGCGATGTTTGCAAACCATGGTACCTCAAAATGTGTTATAGAAAAGAGTTGCTTTTTGGGAAACAAGTCATTTATCTCATTTTCATTGAGTTCTTCGATATGTGGATTCTCAAGTCTAGAGAGGTGATCTACCGGAAGATTCTCGGCTCTCTTCTTGTCTTGTATTTCCAAATCAAACTCCTGTAAAAGTAAAATCCATCATATGAGTCGAGGTTTTGCATCAGGTTTGGTTAAAAGATAACAGAGAGCTGAATGGTCAGTATAAATGACAACTTTAGACATTATTAGATACTGTCTAAATTTATCAAAAGCAAAGACTACAGCTAGCAATTCTTTCTCTGTGGTGGTGTAGTTCTCTTGTGCAGGTATTAATGTTCTGCTAGCATAGTAAATTGGCTGAAAATGCTTGTCTCTTCGTTGTCCTAAAATTGTACCTACTGCAAAATCACTTGCATCACACATTAGTTCAAAAGGTAAATTCCAATCGGGTGCAATTATAATCGGAGCATCTATTAATTTATCCTTAAGGACATTAAATGCATCTAAACATTCCCGATTGAAATTGAAAGGAACATCTTTTTCTAGTAGTTTTGTTAAAGGCTTAGCTATTTTAGAAAAATCTTTAATAAATCTTTTATAGAACCCTGCATGTCCTAAAAAACTTCTAATAGCCTTAACTGAACTAGGGGGAGGTAATTTTTTTATGGTTTCAACTTTTACTTTATCTACCTCAATCCCTTTACTAGAGATCTCATGTCCTAATACAATCTTTTCTAACCATAAATTGACATTTTTTCCAATTCAAAACAAGGTTTGTTTCCTCACATCTCATTAGAACTCGTTTTAAATTTTTAAGACAAAGATGGAAAGAATTACCGAATATCGAGAAATCATCCATAAATACCTCCATGATATCTTCCACGAGTTCGTCAAAGATTGCCAACATGCAAAGCTGAAAAGTAGCAGGAGCATTACATAATCCAAAAGGCATTCTACGATAAGCAAACGTATCGTATGGGCATGTAAATGTTGTCTTCTCTTGATCTTCAGGAGCTATGGGGATTTAGAAGTAGTCGGAGAGTCCGTCCAAGAAGCAATAGTACATATGCCCGGATAGTCTTTCTAACATTTGATCTATGAAGGGTAGAGGGAAGTGATCTTTTCTGGTGGCATCATTGAGCTTTCTATAGTCTATACAGACTCTCCATCTTGTAACCGTTCTTATGGGGATTAATTCATTCTTCTCATTGGGCACCACTGTTATACCTCCTTTCTTTGGAACTACCTGCACAGGACTTACCCAAGTGCTGTCAGAAATAGGATAAATTATTCCTGCATCTAGAAGTTTAATTACCTCAGCTTTGACTACTTCTTTCATGTTGGGGTTTAGTCGTCTTTGGGGCTGCACACACGGCTTGTATTCTTCTTCCATTAAAATTTTATGGGTGAAGAACGATGGGCTTATACCCTTGATATCAGAGATTTTCCAAGCTATGGCTTTTTTATGTTCTCTTAGTACCTTTATCAACTCCTCTTTTTCCTCGGGTTCTAGTTCTGAAGAGATAATTACCGGTAGCATAGAATTGCCCCAGAGGAATGCATATTCTAAGTGTTTTGGTAACTGTTTCAATTCTAGACTGGGTGGCTCATCAATGGAGGATTTCTGTTTTATTTCGTCATTGTTTTCAATGCTTTCTTCTTTCATTTGCCTGAATGACGATGTACTCAAATTCATCTCATCACCTTCATCTTCTTCCCCCTCTTCTTGAGTCAGGCACAGTTCCATCATGTCATCATTTATGATTTCCTGTAATGAATTTTTAATGATATGATCAGTAGTATTAACAAAGTAACAAGAATCATCTTGCTCTTTAGAATATCACATGGCATCATAAATTTGAAAAATAATTTCTTCATCGCCTATCCTTAATGCAAGTTTACCATCACCTACATCAATAGTAGCTCTAGCACTGGCTAAAAAAGGACACCCTAGAATTAAAGAAACATTTGTGTCTTCTTCTATGTCTAACACAACAAAATCAACGGGGAAAATAAATTTATCAATTTTTACCAAAACATCTTTGATAACTCCTCTAGGATATTTAATGGATCTATTGGCTAACTGAATACTCATCCTAGTGGGTTTTGGTTCCCCAAGATCTAATTGTTTAAACATTTTGTAAGGCATCAGATTAATACTGGCACCTAGATCAGTTAATGCTTTCTTAATATTTACGCTACCAATTAAACAAGGAATAGTAAAACTTCCTGGGTCTTTTAATTTGGTTGGTAACTTGTTTTGGAGGATGGCTGAGCATTCTTCATTAAGTTCGACCGTCGATACTTCTTCAAGCTTCCTTTTATTTTTCAGGAGTTCCTTTAAGAATTTTGCATACTTTGGCATTTGTGAAATAGCTTCAACAAAAGGTAAGTTAATATGTATTTGTTTAAAAAGTTCAAGAAACTTACCGTATTGGGCATCTAACCGTTCCTTCTTTAACTTTACTGGATATGGGATTGGTGGTTTACTTTCTTTGCGTACTGGATTTACTTTCTCAATTCCCTAATCTCTTGCTTTGCTATCTTTGTGTGGGAATTGTTTCTTTGGTTCAACTAATTCCTTCCCACTTCTTAGTGTAACTGCTTTTACTTGTTCTGTTTCTTTAGAAAAAATGTCTGCCTGTATTTCACAAATCATCTTAGTAAGTAGTCCAATCGACTTAGTGAACTCCTCGAATGATTCAGTAAGTTTTTCAACTGACGCTTGTTGATCTTTAAGTGTTCTCTCAGTATCTTTGAAACAGTTTTCTGTGTCTATCATGAATTTTGTTAGCATCTCTTCGAGGTTTGGCTTCTTTTCTTGCGGATATAGTTGATTTTGAAAATTTTGAGGAGGTTGTTGTCTTTGAATTCCTTGGTTTCCTTGGCCTCCCCATGAAAAATTTGGGTGGTTCCTCCAACCTGGATTGTAGTTATTACTATAAGGATTATTATTGGATCTGAAATTATTACCTATATAGTTCATCTGTTTGTTCTTTGTGTCTGGTTGGTAGGGTGGGTACTCAGGATTCGCCACAGTTCCACTTGCGTTGCACTGCATGACTGGATGTACCTGTGAAGAACACAAACTATCAAGCTTTTTATTCATCATCTCTACTTGTGTTGATAGCATGGTCACTACATCAAGATTATAAACTCTGGCCGATTTTGTCAGTTTTGTACTTGTAACTTGCCACTGATAGTTATTCAATGACATCTCTTCAAGGAACTCGTAGGCTGCTTCAGGAGTTCTGTTGTTCAGGGTTCCATCGGCGGCTGAATCGATTAGTTGCCTCGTTGAGGGGTTTACACCATTATGGAAAGTTTGGACTTGTAACCACAAGGGTAGACCATGGTGTGGACACCTTCTCAAGAGATCCTTATATCTCTCATATGCGTCGTATAATGTCTCTAAATCCATCTGTACAAAAGAAGAGATATCATTCCATAATTTGGTCGTTTTGGCCGATGGGAAATATTTTAATAAAAATTTTTCGGTCATTTGGTCCCATGTAGTGATTCATCCTCACAGTAACGAGTACAACCACTGTTTGGCTTTATTTCTTAATGAAAAGGGAAATAACCAAAGATGAATGGCGTCATCAGAAATGCTATTTATTTTGAAAGTATCATAGAACTCTAAAAAATTAGCTATATGAGTGTTCGGGTCTTTGTCCTACAAACCATCAAATTGAACAACTTGTTGAATAATTTGTATTGTGTTAGGCTTTAATTCAAAATTATTAGCAGCTATAGCAGGCCTAACAATACTAGATTCAGCTCCTGTTAAATGAGGTTTAGCATAATAATACATAGTACGCGGAGCATTGTTTTCTTCCACATCTCGTGGTGGATTATTCTCGTCCATCCCTTCAGTAGGATTGGATCTGTCTTCTCGCTCTTCTTCTGTGTAATTTAAGGTAGCTTCAATTTCACTATCGTATACTAGAGGTCCTGTCAGGCTCCTTCTAGTCATAAACTAGAGTTACCTGCTAGGAAAAAAATAAAGAAATAAAATTAGCAAATAAAATAAAATAAAATAAAATAAATTGTGAAATAAAAATAAAAATAATGGCTAAAGTAATAAAAATAAAGCTTTCTTAATATTTTAGTTCCCCAGCAACGACGCCAAAAACTTGATCATTGTTTTGTCAAGTTTTAAAATTTATAAAGAGAATGATCGAACCTGGAAACTAACTCTGACAACGACTTAAGGCAAGTGTACCTATCGAACAGTAGTATAGCTTAGGCAAGACAGGATTGTCAAACCCAAAGGAACTAAAAGTACTAATACTCACTTTCTTTTTATTATTTAGCCTAAAATATGGAGTGATTGGCTGATTTAATCTAAATTAACGACTACTAAGCTAAAGACACAAAGACAAAAAGAACGACTTGGAAAATAACTTGAATAAAACTCAATTGATCACGACGATACCCTCAGGAAGAATCCACCTAGACTTCACTTGTTATTTAACACTGAACCATACGATTTATTCACTTAGTTTGATCCCTAAGACTCCCTAACGTATATTAAACCCTCTCTCGAGGCGAATAACGTCTAACCCTAGGTTAATTAGTGGAACTCTCGTTCTCTTATAATAACCCCCTAGAATAGCAGTAAATCGATCTATAGACTCCTATATTAGGTTTCACCCTAATCTGACAAAATCTCGTCTCCCTACCTCTAGGCGTGCGATCAACTCCGCTCAATTATGCTAGATCTACTCTTAAGTAGGGTCTATTCCTCCACCACCTAAGCACATCAGATTTGTATTAAGCATGCAATATTAAAAACAAACTAAGTATTTATCATATAATTCAGAAATCAATAACAGGATTCATCTAGGTTTCATCCCCTTCAGGTATCTGAAGGGTTTAGTTCATAACAAATAAAGAAAATATCTCAAGAGAAAAGATAAAACAAAACATAAGAAATCCCTAAAACCCCTGAAGGAATTAAAGGAGAGATCCACCGTCTTGAGTAGAATTTCGGCTCCTTGAGATGGATCAACTGGCTATCTTCGAGTAATTCCCATAAATCTGGCCTTTCTGGCTCGGCTCTTTGGCCTAGCTAACCGCCCTCCTTCAGGTTATACTTAGGGTGTTTATATAGATTTTTGGAATGCTTTACTTGGCCTCTAAGTGTCCCGATTCAAGTACACTTCCTACTCGATGTTTGAATAGACTTTGGAATGTGTTTCTTTGCCTCAAAGTATCCAAATTCGAGTGAAATTGCTCTCTCTTGCAGCTGGGGCACGGCCATGGTACACGCCCGTGTAAATCATTTTCAGGCCGTGTCTCGATTCTATCGATTGGGGCACGACAGTGTAAATCATGGCACGGCCGTGTAAATAATGGTATGGCCGTGTCTTAGTTAATTGTCGAGGCACAGCCGTGTGGCTTGTGATAAACCGTATAAGTAACATATTTTAACCCCATATTTAGTATGCTTTTGGATGATTTAGCCCTTGATTTATGTAAAAAGGTGCTTTTAATCCTTTCTTTTAATGTTTATACTCAACAAAGCACCCGAGGATGAAAAGAACGGGAAACGGGCTTAAAACGAACCAATTTAGGCCAAATAGGAAATCGACACGGCCTGGACTTCAGCTACATGGCCGTGCCTCGTCAAATTACTTCACACAGCCATACCACGATTTACATGGCTGTGCCCTAGTTGACAGAATCGAGACACGGCCTAAAAATGATTTACACGGGCGTGTGCCATGGGTGTACCCCTGCCACGGGAATGAGCAATTTCACTCGGATTTGGATGCTTGAAGCCAAAAAAATGTACTCCTAAGTCTACCTAAACACCTTATGTAACATCCTTAAAATGGGGTCTCTGTATTTTGAGTGTGTTTGCATGTGATATGGTGTTAGCTATGTTTGTTTGGCATGTTTTGGGGTCTAGGCTTGACCTCGGGTTAGTCCTGGGTCATGGCCAAAATTTTTTGTTTAGCACTTAAGAGAAAGGAGCTAGGGGAAATAGGGGTTAAAAGAATTAATTTGAGGTTTTAGGCACAAGAAGTGCCTTGGTAAAGGGGCAAGGAGGCGCCACTTAAGTCACAAGGGAGGTGACGCCACAAGGAGCAAGGAGGACCTTGGTTCGAGCTGTAGAAATCCCTTTCTACTTATTTATTTTTAACGCCACAGGCAAGCAGATGTGTGCTCAGGTGGGACTCTCATGGATAGATGAGGATTGAGTCAACCAATTTGAAATGGATGGAAGGGAGAAAAATTTGGTGGTTGACTCATTCAAATTTATTTGAATGAGTGGATGGGAGAGCTTTGGAGAGGTTGGCCGAATTTGGACTCTAGGGTGGAGGAAGTGTAGTCAATTTGGGGAGCTTTAGGTGGTGGCCGAATGTCTATGGTGGGTTAAGGGGGTATTTCGGCTAGTGAGAAGAGGGTCTTCTCTTTTCGTTTTGTGTCAAAGCCGAACCACCAATTGCCCTTTTTGCTTTCTCCCTTTTTCGGCAGCTCTTGTAATTGGCTGAATCTTTTGAGCATTTTCTTTAAAAAGCTGAACTTGGCAGCCATTCTCTCCCTTTCACTTTTTGGTTCTCTTCTCTCAAACCCATTGCCGAATCTATCTCCTTCCACTTCTCTTCTCTTCACCATCTTTCCCGAATCAAACCATCACTTAAGCTAAAACCTTGTTGTTCTCCTCTTGGCCGAATACTTTGATCATAAACCTCTTTCTTCTTGAGTGTTCTTTTCATCATCTTAAGTGCCGACATTCATCCCTTCTGTGGTTCTCTTTGTCGAATCTTCTAGTGAGTGATTTCTTCATCTTTTCTTCTTGATCGATTTGGGTAATGCCGAATCTCTTTTGCCTTCCTTTTGATACTCCTTCAATCGCTAGTAATAATTTATTCTTGTTCTATGTGGTAGTCAAACCCCAACACCAAAGAAAGGGTGCCGACCTTTGGTGTATAGAAGTTTAATCACCATTAAGGTAAGAGGCGACTAACTCATGTGGCTTTGGGATTTATGTTATGGCCGAATGGCCTATGGATTCTAAGTGTTGTGTTAAAACCAATTGTAGGGAGGAGCATAGCCGAATACAGTGAATCTTCAGGATTTGGTGGTCGATCTAGGTAAGGTTTTAACATTTCAAGATCCGTCTCTTAATCGTTCAAAAGCCGAAGGCTATTGAAATGAGTGTTAATGATTGCCGATTGTAGGGGAAGGCTCAATCTCACATACTTTGGGTGGTGGCTAGTATTCAAAGAGCATCAAGGTAAGGTTTGGGGTTCCATGCATTAACCCTTCGGGATTTGTTGGTGTGGCCGAATGGCCTTGTTACTGATTTTGGGTTTGGCCGAATATAGGATCAAGGAGATTTGGTGCAGTAGATCAGGTCTTCGGGATTTAGTGATTGCGTTAGTAACATGTGTGTAACGCTTACACACTTTATTAGTATAATATGCCTATTATGTTATCAAGTATAGCCAATGAAATCGGTGATTATGCCTTGTGGGTATGAGCTTGGATTCCGGGTAAGTCCCCCTGTTATGTGATTTTTGATATACATCATCATGTCACTGTTAAATGTATGCCATGTGTTATTTGCATCACTATATGTTATTATGCCATGATTGATATGGACATGATGGTGGGATTGTTGAGAGGAGGGGGAAGAGATATTTGGACTGTCACCAGTGGTTTTGACCACACGATGGGTTGGCCCCATCTTGATATTATATTTTGTGACTAAGTCCCAGTGGTTTTGACCACATATGAATATTGTGACTCGTCCCAGTGGTTTGGTACCACAGTGGGTTGGCCCCACATGTTGATTATGGGATTGTCATCAGTCGTTTTGACCACACGATGGGTTGGCCCCATCACTTGATTTGTGACTTTGGTCATCAGTGGTTTTGACCACACCGTTATATATTTGTGACTACGGTCACGATGGTTTTGACCACGGTGGTTTTGACCACACGGGTAGATAAAGGAGATTGGATGGTTAGGTTATGGGTTGCATGATTTGCATGTTTACTGATACCTGTGTAAGTGGTTGCACTATCGGGTTGAGGATTTATACACTGAGTCTTGGTGACTCACCCCTTCCCTTATATTTTGCAGATGAGGCATAGATTGCGGATACAGAGTCGAGAAGGACTCGAGGCGACCATGCATGCTCGTTTGGGTTTTGATTTCTTTTAGTTACTATTTCAATTTTATTTATTTACCTAAAGTTGGTTTTGGTTTGTAATAAGGCCGCTAAGTATCATTTTGGGTTTTTTTTTTATTTGCTTTTGTCTTGGTTATATTATACATATGTTGGATATATGGACTTGTTAAATTAACCGGTAAAAAGCAATGTTTCAAAACTATAACTCCTTCGATTTTCTAAACGTTGCCATCGGGTAACACCACTTATAAGATGATAACAAAGGTAACTTGTATGTTTTCTAAAACTTGCAACAATAAGCGGATTTTCAAGCATGAGTTTTAAAGTAGCCATCACACAATTTCAAATTCATCTTAAATGAGGATTTCTAAATTTTTCATACTACAAAAGGGTTTTCTAAGAAAATTATCCGACAAACTTTGGTTTAAAAAGGATTTTTCACTCCGTAGCATGCCAGATTCAGTCGTGGTGTATTGACCGGGTTTGGGGTGTTACAATTTTGGTATCAAAGATAAGTTCAAAAGCTCGATTGTAGGCCCGAGGCCCAAAATATATTAAAGTAGGGTTTTGAAAAGTTTTGTGGAAAAGGTACGTGGTTTGAACAGCATGACACCGAGTCTCCGGCACCAATCCACCCAGGTAAGTATCCCTAACCATTGTGTGAATTATATGTGGGGGAAATGGGTGTTTCGGGATCGTAGATTGGTAGATTAGGAGATTTTGAACCCTAAGAATAGCTTACTCAAATACAAATTACATAAGACTTAAAGATCCACTAAACAAACCTGTGGGTATGTCGCTAAGTTAATGGTATGGTAACCGTTGTGTGCATGTCTAGGATTGGATTCAGGGAGAGCTTGGTATTTAAGCAGTCCTAGTGACTCACCTCCTCTCCGCTCAAATCCTACCTGGTGCGTAATGACGGTTCACCCTAACTGAGACGACTTATTCACAGGCTAAATTCAATAACTAAAACCCGAAAGGGGTCAGTCACCTTATTTTGTACAACCCTAAAATTAATCCAGAGTTTCAAAATTACCAAAGTACCCTTGATTGGGAAAATGACCAAATACCCCTAATTTGTAAATTGACCAAATTACCCCTGATTTGTAAAAAATTACCGAAATACCCTTGGTATGAAAAATTGCTTAAGTACCCCCGAAATGAAAATTTCTAAAATACCCTTATTTCGTAAAATCACCTGGAACCATATTTTAAAAAATTACGAAAATACCCCTGGTTTAGGAAATTACCAAAATACCCCGATTTCTGGAAATTCTGAAATACCTATGATTTGTAAAGATTTCCAAATTAACCCTAATTTATTACTGAAATACCCCGATAGGTTAAATTATGAAAATACGCCCGGGTAGAGAAATGACGAGAATACCCCTGCACGTGGAATGAAGGTAGAGGACTGGAAATGAAAACTTTGTGATGATCGAAAGAACCACTACGAAATCTCTTTTCAAAAAAACTTATTTGTGGGTAATCAGTGGGACAGAAGCTAATTCGTAATGTCATATCCGGGACTAGGGGGTTATGCATTTTTACTTAAATGTATGTGATTGCATGCCTGAGTATGTTTTGAATGTGTTTTGGGGGCTTCAGGGGCCTCTGGATGTAGGTAGGAGCCTTAAAAATTATCAAATTTTTCTAAAGCCTAAAAGGGGAACTAAGGGAGCTAGGCCTTAAAGAGTTTATTGTGTGACTTAGGACACAAGAATTATCCTGGAAAGGTGGCAAGGAGGCGCCACCTAGGGCTTTACAAGGTGACGCCACAGGGAGTGTAGAGGGGGCCTGGGTTCGAGTAGCAATGGAAATATTTTGGAGTTTTATTTTGAAGCAAGGAGAGGCAGTGTTGGACAGCGCAAGGACACTTCAAAGATGAAGTGTAGATTGAGCTAAAAACTTAAGGATTCGGCTAAGGTAGAGTGAAAAGGGGATTGAATGGAGAGAGGAGAGTTGGTGGCCAAGGGACTTCTTGATGATGATTCGGTCATGAAAATCCCTTAGGCCGAATTTTTCATTAAGCCTCACCAACAGTTTTCTTTTCTTTTTCTTTCTCTCAAATCTTTCTTCTTCTCTCTCACTCTAGCCGAATCATAATTGAGCCTCCATATTATTCTTTTCTTATTTTTCCCACGAATCCCTCAAAAGCCGAACCCTCTATTTTTGTGTGGCCATAACCGATTGCTCCTCTACCCTGTTGAAACCGATTACTCCTAAAGCACCAAGAGCGTATCATCTTTTTCATTTGAACCAATTTCGCTACTTCAAGATCTTCCTGTCGATTTCTTGGAGGTTTTTGATCATCTGCGTTTTGGTCACTCTTTTTGGTAAGGACATCTTCTATGTCGATTTTCTATTCTTTTCTTTCTCTGACTATTGAAAATAAAGACTCTAATCCTCTATGTTTCTTTGGCCGAAACCATGAAGGTGATTTTGGGATCCTCTAGTAGCTGACGGTCTAAGGTGGTCTTCTCGGGATTTGAGATCCAAGGTAAGCAAGGCTTACCATTCGGCCAAGGGCCACTTTCACTTATTCAAAGGATACGCCGATTCTAATTATGGTATTTTAAGAAGTCTTCGACAGATCTTCATGATTTGGCTAAACAATCTAGGTAAGGTGTTTCAAATCTATTTCCTATTTCGTTCAAAAGCCAAAAACTAACCGGTTAAGTGTACTAGTGTCTAGCCGATTGTAAGGGGGGATCATCACAAAGTTTCGAGATTTGGTTGGTAACCAAATCGACAACAAGGTAAGGGTTTTGGTCTTGTTAACCCTTCGGGATTTGTTGTTTAGCCGAATGGCCTATTGACTAATGTACTTAGTGTTGGCCGAATGTAGGAGAAGAGATCTAGTGCATTAGATCAGACTTTCGGGATTTCGATTAGATCTACGAGTAATCAGGTGTGTAGCCGTACACTAATTCCTAGTAGATTAATGGTATTAATATTATGTATGTGATAATGGAAATATGAAAAACGTGGCTAAGGTACCATTCCATGGTACAGTGCATTCAAGTATGTTACCCCTAACTCTTAGTTAAGTAAAGTTTATAAGATATGAATATGGACATATGTGAAATATTGTTAAGGCTATGGGGTAAGGTATAATGCATGTTATTCGTATGTTAGGTAGGTTGCATGGGCATATGGGTGATTTTGTGAAAGGGGAAGTGATCTGGTGGTTCCTACCACATTATCTAGTGACTATGTCACATAATATAAATCTGGTGCCTCTGTCACATTATCTGGTGGCTATGCCACAATTATAAGGGCGATGAGCGATTGACTGCAGCGACTGCCTTCGATGGTGTGTAGCGGATGGAGGGTCGATTTAGTAATCCCCACGGTGTGATCGGTAGGTACGGGTGATGTGTAGAGGTTGGATCTAAGTGGTTTGGGTTGCATCATGATTCATCATTATTTTATGTGATATATTATGTCTTGTGTGTTTTGGGAGTCTCTGATGGATTACACACCGAGTGCTTGACTCACCCTTCGTGGGCTAACTTTTTGCAGATGGCGCTCAGTAGATGGACCGGGTCGGCAGGAACTTAGGGGTGGCCATGCACAACTAAAGTTTTCTTTAGTTTTCTTATTTAGTCATTTTAGTTTATTTTGGGAGACGTTTTGATGTAATACGGCCATTCTTACTTAACTATTTTATTCTCCTTGCGTTTTTTTTTACTTTTCCGATATGAGACGAACAACATCAATTGTTTTGAAACTCAATTACCTACAATTTTTCAAGTTACATAAATAATAAATTCTAAAATTTGGTATTTCCTCAACTTGTGACTTTTGAAAAATAAAATTTATCAATTTAGCACAAAATCAAATTACAACTCGAATCAATTTTTCTACAAAACCACCACGATTTTCAAAATGTTATTCAAAACTTAACCACGTTTTACTCAAGAAGCATGCCAGATCCGGTCAACGATTGTGGGCCGGGTTTGGGGTGTTTCAATTTCGTATCAGAGCCCAGTTCAAAACTTAGCCTTGAGGGCTTTTTGGGCCCAAAAAGTTTTGTATTTTGAAATTGAGCAGGTTTTCTGGCATGGCACCTGATTCTTCGGCCCAAAGTCCACTAGGTAAGTACCCCTAATCCTTCTGTGATTGGGAATTATAGGGACGTAGATTAGTAGATTAGGAATTATTGAGCCCTAGGATTAGTCTACTCCAACGCCGAAATACATAAAATTCAAAGTCTAACCAAACAAACACATGGATCGTCGTCAGAAGTTAAAGGTGTGGCAACCACAGTGCGTATGTCTAGGATTGGATTCAGGGGGAGCTTGGTATTTAAGCAGTCCTAGTGACTCACCTCCTCTCCACTCGAATCTTACCTGGTGCGTAGTGACGGTTCACTCTAACCAAGAGGACTCAATCACAGGCTAAATTCAATAATTAAAACCCGAAAGGGGACTAGTCACCTTGTTTTGTAAAATTCTCAAGTCAAACCGTGATTATAAAATTCCAAAGTACCCTTGATTTAAAATAACCAAAATACCCTTGATTTGCAAATTGACCAAATTACCCCCTAACCTGTGCAAATTACCAAAATACCCTTAGTATGGAAAGTTACCGAAATGCCCTCGAATTAAAAAATTTCCAAAATACCCTTATTTCGTTAAATCACCTGGAACCATATTTTGCAAAAAAAATTACCGAAATGCCCCTGGTTTGAAAAATTACAAAAATACCCTCAGTTATGAAATTCCCATATTACCCTTGAATCTTCTTACCCAGTATTCCTATTTTTGAGAAAGACCAAAATCTCTATTTTGCAAAATTTTCAAATACCCTAATTTGAAAAATTACCAAAATATCCCTATAGGATAAAATTATGAAAATACCCCTGGGTAGTGGAAAACCACAACAATGACAACTATAACACTTTTCTGTAATGAACGCAAGTTCATGAATGTGATGATTGAATGAATGAATTTGAGACTGTGTGTGTGTATGAATTCGAAAGAACTACTCTTTAGAACTATTGAACATAAGACGGTTCGCGATAAATCAGTGGAACAAAAACTAATTCATAAAATTCTTTAATCAGATAAACGCGATTCAGAAGCATGAGTTTCAGGGGACGTGATCGTAATGTGCGTGGCTGTGGTAGAGGCTGAATGACCGTGTCAGAACCCGTTAGGTCTGGTCAAGGGTCCGAGAATGAAATGCCACCACCGCCAGCCGCAGGTGTGGAATATCAGGATTAGACGGGGGATGATGCAGTATCATAGGCGATGCTGCGAGTTCTGGAAAGGGTGGTTGGAGCAGGTAGAGGCATGGGAGCTCAAAAGTCTGTACCTGAGCGACTCTGAGCTAATAGAGCTGAGTTTTTCCGTGGTATATCTGGTGTGGCGCCCAATACGGCTGAGTATTGGTTAGAGGCGACGGAGCGAATTATGGATGATTTGGACCTGTCCGCCGAGGAGAAACTAAAAGGGGTAGTATCGCTCCTCTGCGATGAGTCATATCAATGGTGGCTCATAGTTCGGGATGGTGCTGCTGCAGATGATCTCACTTGGGAGTACTTTAAGGCGGCATATCAGAAGAAGTACATTGGGACTAGTTACATTGATGCGCAGAGGAAGGAGTTTCTAAGGCTGGTTTAGGGGAATAAGTCCGTAGCGGAGTATGAGGTAGAATTTCTAAGGTTGAGTCGATATGCTCGAGGTACAGTAGCTACGAAGCACAAACGATGTGTCCGATTTAAGGATGGACTAAGGGATGACCTGAGATTATTGATTGCCCCACAGCAGGAGCGGGAGTTTGCTGTGTTGGTGGAAAAGGCAAAGGTTGCTGAAGGAGTTAAGGAGCCTGTGAGACAGAACACGGACAGGAATAAGAAAAAGAGAGGTCTTGGATCATCAGGGTCATCTGGGAATGTTCAGAAGAGACCTAGAACGGATGGGTCGCGAGGTCAGCAAGTTGCTACGAGAGGACAGTACCGCACTTGTGCTCAGTGTGGAAAGATGCACTTGGAAGAGTGTTGGAAGAAGACGGGAGGATGTTTCAAGTGTGGGTTCAAGGATCACATGATTAGGGACTGTCCCATGAAAATGTAAGGAGCCGACCAAGAAGTCGATGTCCTAATCGAGGCTAGAAGAGGTGGACAAGAGCCACCATGGGTCGTGGTTCTACCGGCAGAGGTAATGGTTTTAAGAGGACGGGAACACCGGCGTGAGGTGTTGGTAACACAGAGGTGAGACAATAGGTCTAGTATATGCAGATTAAATTTGAGGGAGGATGGTGACGCACCTGATGTCATAACGGGTATGTTCCTTATTTCTGGATTACCTTTTATTACATTGATAGATATTGGGTCAACTCATTCATACATTGCTAGTAAGATGTTTGGAACTCTGCATGTAAACTCTAAGACTGTACCTAGAAAGATGACTGTACTTAGTCCTTTAGGGCAATCAGTAGTATTAGACAAACTCTTTAGGGCAGTACCTTTGGAAGTTCAGGGGGCGCAGTTTCCAGCTGACTTAATGGAGTTGCCATTTGAGGAATTTGATCTAACTTTATGCATGGACTGGTTAGTGAAGTACCATGCGAATGTGGATTGTGCTGCTAAGCGCATGTCGTTAAGAAATTCTGATGACAAAGAGGTTGTGGTAATAGGCGAGAGATGAAATTGCTTATCAAATGTAGTATCTGCCCTTAAGGCAGAAAAGATGGTGAGAAAAGGGTGTGTAGCTTTTCTGATGTTAATCAGTGCCTTAGAGGCTAAGGAAGCAGCTGTAGGAGGAGTCAGAACAGTAATAGAATTTGTGGATGTCTTTCCAGAGGAGCTACCTGGGTTACCCCCGGATAGGAAAGTGGAGTTCGAAATTGATTTACTGCCGGGTACAGCTCCTGTGTCAATTGCTCCATACCGAATAGTACCAAAGGAGTTAGTAGAGCTTAAAGCGCAGATCTAAGAGTTACTTGATCGTGGGTTTATTCGACCTAGTGTGCCTCTATGGGGAGCATCGGTCCTATTTGTGAAGAAGAAGGACATGACTATGCGCATGTGCATAGATTACCGGTAGTTGAATAAGCTGACCATCAATAACAAGTATCCATTGCCAAGGATAGATGACTTGTTCGATCAGCTTAAGGAGTCGCGATATTTTCGAAGATAGATCTACGGCCTGGATATCATCAGCTTAAGGTGAAGGAAGCAGATATCCATAAGACAACTTTTCAGACAAGGTACGAGCATTATGAGTTCTTGGTAATGCCGTTCGGATTGACAAACGCCCCAGTCGCATTCATGGATATGATGAACCGGGTTTTCCAACCCTACCTAGATCGGTTCGTCGTTGTGTTCATAGACAATATCCTAGTGTATTCCAAGTCTGAAGAAGAACACGATGAGCACATTCGGGTTGTGTTGCAAGTGTTAAGGGAAAAGAAGCTATATGTCAAGTTCAGCATGTGCGAATTTTGGCTGAAGGAAGTTATGTTCTTAGGGTATGTGGTGTCTGCCGAAGGAATAAGGGTGGATCCTCGGAAGATTGAGGCAGTATTAGATTGGAAACCACCTAAGTCTGTGGCTGAGGTTCATAGTTTCTTGGGGTTAGTAGGCTATTACAGGAGATTTGTTGAGGGGTTCTCGACAATAGCAGCACCTTTGACGAAGTTGTTAAGAAAAGACGTACCTTTCGTATGGGCGGATAAGCAGCAGGAGAGTTTTGAGAAGCTTAAGCAAGTATTGACAGAGGCTCCGATTTTAATTTAGCCAGAAGCAGGGAAAGACTTCGTGGTATATTGTGATGCTTCCCATACAGGATTAGGATGTGTTCTTATGCAAGACGGGAAAGTGGTCGCTTATGCGTCTCGGCAATTGAGGCCACATGAGGTTAACTATCCGACGCATGATCTGGAATTGGCTGCGGTAGTTTCCACTCTTAAAGTGTGGAGGCACTATTTGTATGGAGAAAGGTCGGTGATTTACACAGACCATAAGACTTTGAAATATCTGCTAACTCAGAAGGAGCTAAATTTGAGACAACGAAGGTGGGTGGAGTTGTTGAAAGACTATTATTGCTCAATAGAGTATCATCCGGGCAAGGCGAATGTGGTGGCAGATACCCTAAGTCAGAAAGTGGTGTTGGATTTAAGGGCGATGTTTGCACATCTTAGCCTCTATGATGATGGAAGTTTGCTAGCAGAGTTGCAAGTGAAGCCGACATGGATAAGTCAGGTAAAGGAGAAACAGTTGGTAGATGGAAATCTAAGTGCTAAGCAGCTACAGGTACAAAATGGGGAGTTGGAAGACTATGGTGTAAATAGTGATGGAGTGCTATGTTTTCGGGGCAAGGTCTGTATGCTGAAGGATGAGGAGTTAAGGCAGATAATTCTTCAGGAATCACAAAGTAGCCCTTATGCTATGCATCCTGGAGGAAGTAAGTTATATAGGGATTTACGGGATCAATTTTGGTGGCCTGATCTTAAGCAGAAAGTTACAGAATTTGTAAGGAAGTGCTTAACGTGTCAGTAAGTCAAGGCTGAACACCAAGTACCATCAGGATTGCTTCAGCCGATAAAGATTCCGCAATAGAAGTGGGAGAGAATTACCATGGACTTTGTTAGTGGGCTTTCCCTTACGCCTACTAAGAAGGACTCGGTATGGGTGATAGTAGATCGGTTGACGAAGTCTGCACATTTCATATCAGTGCGGGCTGACTATTCTCTATAGAAATTGGCAAAGTTGTATGTAGCAGAAATCGTGAGGCTGCACAGAGTACCGATGTCGATTATCTCGGATAGGGATCCGAGGTTTACATCTCGGTTTTGGAAAGTATTACATCAAGATTTGGGCACCAGGTTGGACTTCAGTACGGTATTCCATCCGTAGTCAGACGGTCAATCTGAGCGGGTAATACAAGTGTTGGAGGATACGTTGAGAGGTTGCGTGATAGACTTCAGAGGGAGTTGGGAGGAGTTCTTGCCTTTAGCGAAATTTACGTACAACAACAGCTATCAGACAAGTATTCGGATGGCACCGTACGAAGTGTTGTATGGACGGAAGTGTCGCACTCCTACATGTTGGATAAAATTGGGAGAACGTCAGATTTTGGGTCCAAAAATTGTGTCAGAATCGGAAGAAAAGGTTAAGATAATTCAGACACAGTTAAAGGAGGCATCTGACCGAAAAAAGTTATACGTAGATCTTAAACGGAAGGAGATTGAGTTTGCTGTGGGAGATTATGCGTTTCTCAAAGTTTCACCGTGGAAGAAGGTGATGAGATTTGGTCACAAGGGAAAGTTAAGTCCTAGATTTATAGGACCTTATCAAATTTGAAGCGGGTGGGACCAGTTGCATATCAGTTAGAGTTGCCACCAGAGTTGGGTCAGATTCACGATGTGTTCAATGTTTCCATGCTCAGACGCTATCGCTCGGATCCATCACATGTTGTGTCGGTGGAGGAGATAGAAGTGAATCCAGACTTAACGTTTGAGGAGGAACCGGTGCAGATCCTAGATCGGGATGTTAAGGTTTTATGTGAAAATCATTCCTTTGGTAAAGGTACTATGGCGGAACCATGGATCAAGGAAGCGACATGGGAGCCGGAGGATATTATCGACAACAATACCTCAACTTTTCTCGACTGTAAATTTCGAGGTTGAAATTTATTTTAAGGGGTAGAACCTGTCATATCCGGACTAGGGGTTATGCATTTTACTTAAATGTATGTGATTGCATGCCCGAGTATGTTTTGAATGTGTTTTGGGGCTTGGGAACCTCGGGATGTAGGTAAGAGCCTTAGAAATTATCAATTTTTTAAAGCCTAAAAGGGGAACTAAGGGAGCTAGGCCTTAAAGAGTTTATTGTGTGACTTAGGACACAAGAATTATCCTAGAAAGGTGGCAAGGAGGTGCCACCTAGGGCTTTACAAGGTGACGCCACATGGAGTGTAGAGGGGGCCTGGGTTCGAGTAACAAAGGAAACATTTTGGAGTTTTATTTTGAAGCAAGGAGAGGCAGTGTTGGACGGCACAAGGACACTTCAAAGATGAAGTGTAGATTGAGCTAAAAACTTAAGGATTCGGCTAAGGTAAAGTGAAAAGGGGGATTGAATGGAGAGAGGGAGAGTTGGCCAGCTAAGGGACTTCTTAGATGACAAATTCGGTCACCAAAATCCCTTAGGCCGAATTTTTTATTAAGCCTCACCAACAGTTTTCTTTTCTTTTTCTTTCTCCCAAATCTTTCTTCTTCTCTCTCACTCTAGCCGAATTATAATTGAGCTTCCATATTATTCTTTTCTTCTTTTCCCACGAATCTCTCAAAAGTCGAACCCTCTATTTTTGTGTGGCCATAACCGATTGCTCCTCTACCCTGTTGAAACTGATTACTCCTAAAGCACCAAGAGCCTATCATCTTTTTCATTTGAACCAATTTCGCTACTTCAGGATCTTTCTGTCGATTTCTTGGAGGTTTTTGATCATCTGCGTTTTGGTCACTCTTTTCGGTAAGGACCTCTTCTATGTCTATTTTCTATTCTTTTCTTTCTCTGACTATCGAAAATCAAGACTCTAATCCTCTATGTTTCTTTGGCCGAAACCATGAAGGTGATTCTGGGATCCTCTAGTAGCCGACGGTCTAAGGTGGTCTTCTCGGGATTTGAGATCCAAGATAAGCAAGGCTTACCATTCGGCCAAGGGCAACTTTCACTTATTCAAAGGCTATGCCGATTCTAATTATGGTATTATAGGAAGTCTTCGACAGATCTTCGGGATTTGGCTAAACAATCTAGGTAAGGTGTTTCAGATCTGTTTCCTATTTCGTTCAAAAGCCGAAAACTAACTGGTTAAGTGTACTAGTGTCTAGCCGATTGCAAGGGGGATCATCACAAAGTTTCGGGATTTGGTTGGTAACCAAATAGACAACAAGGTAAGGGTTTTGGTCTCGTTAACCCTTCAGGATTTGCTGTTTAGTCGAATGGCCTATTGACTAATGTACTTAGTGTTGGCCGAATGTAGGAGAAGAGATCTAGTGCATTAGATCAGACTTTCAGGATTTTTATTAGATCTATGAGTAATCAGGTGTGTAGCCCTACACTAATTCCTAGTAGATTAATGGTATTAATATTATGTAGGTGATAATGGAAATATGAAAAACGTGGCTAAGGTACCATTCCATGGTACAGGCATTCTGTGCACGCTACCCTAACTCTTAGTTAAGTAAAGTTTATAAGATATGAATTTGGACATATGTGAAATATTGTTAAGGCTATGGGGTAAGGTATAATGCATGTTATTCGTATGTTATGTATATTGCATGGGCATATAGGTGATTTTGTGAAAAGGGGAAGTGATCTGGTGGTTCTTACCACATTATCTGGTGACTATGTCACATAATATAAATCTGGTGACTCTGTCACATTATCTGGTGGCTATGCCACAATTATAAGGGCGATGAGCGATTGATCGCAATGATCGCCTTCAAGGTGTGTAGCGGATGGAGGATCTATTTAGTAATCCCCACGGTGTGATCAGTAGGTACGGGTGATGTGTAGAGGTTGGATCTAGGTGGTTTGGGTTGCATCATGATTCATCATTATTTTATGTGATATATTATGTCTTGTGTGTTTTGGAAGTCTGTGATGGATTACACACTGAGTCTGTTGACTCACCCTTCGTGGGCTAACTTTTTACAGATGGCGCTCAGTAGATGGACCGGGCCGGCAGGAACTTAGGGGTGGCCATGCACAGCTAAATTTTTCTTCAGTTTTCTTATTTAGTCATTTTAGTTTATTTTGGGAGATGTTTTGATGTAATAAGGCCATTCTTACTTAACTATTTTATTCTCCTTGCATTTTTTTTTTTACTTTTTCGATATGATACGAACAACATCAATTGTTTTTAAACTCAATTACCTACGATTTTCTCAAGTTACATAAATAATAAATTCTAAAATTTGGTATTTCCTCAACTTGTGACTTTTGAAAAATAAAATTTATCGATTTAGCACAAAATCAAATTACAACTCGAATCAATTTTTCTACAAAACCACCACGATTTTCAAAATGTTATTCGAAACTTAACCACGTTTTACTCAAGAAGCATGCCAGATCTGGTCAGGGATTGTGGGCCGGGTTTGGGGCATTTCACGTAAAATTTCTTTAAGCAGATAAATCGCGATTATAGACATGAGTACTAGGGGACGTGGTTGTAATGTGCAAGGGCGCGGTAGAGGCAGAATAACCGTATCGGAACCCGTTAGGTCCGGTCAAGGGTCCGAGAATGAGATACCACCACCACCAGCTGCTGGTGTAAAGTATCAAGATCAAACGGGGGAAGATGCGGTGTCGCAGGCGATGCTGCGAGTGTTGGAAAGAGTGGCTGGAGCAGGTGGAGGTACGAGAGCTTGAAAATCCGTATCTGAGCGACTCCGAACCAATGGAGCTGAGGTATTCTGAGGTGTATCTGGTGTGGCGCCCAATACGGCTGAGTATTGGTTGGAAGCGACAGAACGAATCATGGATGATTTGGATCTAACGACTGAGGAGAAACGAAAAGGAGTAGTGTCGCTTCTCCGAGATGAGTCATACCAGTGGTGGTTCACGGTTTGGGATAGTGCTGCAGCGGATGATCTCACTTAGGATTATTTCAAGGTAGCTTATCAGAAGAAGTATGTTGGGAGCAGTTATATTGATGCGCAGAGGAAGGCATTTCTAAGGCTGGTTCAGGGGAGTAAGTCCGTATCGGAGTATGAGGCGGAATTCTTAAGGTTGAGCCGATATGCTCGGGGCATTATAGCTACGGAGCATGAGCGATGTGTCAGATTTGAGGATGGGTTAAGGGATGATTTGAGGTTGCTGATTGCTCCACAGCAGGAGAGAGAGTTTACGGTCTTAGTGGAAAAAGGCCAAAGTTGCGGAGGAAGTGAAACAGTCAGTTAGACGTAATCAGGACAAGGGTTGGAATAAGAGGAATTCTAGATCATCTGGGTCTACCGGGAATCAATAGAAAAGGGGTAGATATAGTGGGCCGAATCAATCTGCTAGGCCTACTATTGCTGATACTCAGTGGCTGCCACGATGTGCTCGATGTGGAAAGTCTCACACGGAAGAATGTTGGACTGGAAATAGGGGATGCTTTTAGTGTGGATCGATGGGGCACCGAGTGAGGGATTGTCCACAGAGGTCAGCTAGGTTGTAGTCTGGGGATCAGAATCGTGCTCAGAATAGGAGGGATGGTCAGCAGCCACAGAGGGGCCGTGGTCTTTGCGAGGGAGGTAACTCTGGTAGAGGTCGTGGAGCACCTGGACGGAGGTGCAGTGTGAGCAGGTGTGAGACGCCTGGATTGGTCTATGCAGTGAGGCATCGAGAGGAGGGCGATGCACCGGACGTCATAACTGGTACGTTCTTAATACTTGGACTACCTTATAATGCTTTGATAGATGTGGGTTCGACGCACTTATATGTAGCCAGTAGCATAGTGGAAGCTATGAACTTGAACTCTGAGATTACTTCTAGGAAGATGTGCATGTTTGTGCTTTGGGAGCCAAGGATGCAGCTGTAGAGAGTGTCCGAACCATAGGGGAATTTGCGGATGTATTCCCAGAAGAACTTCTGGGTCTGCCTCCGGATCGAGAAGTAGAATTCGATATAGACACATTACCGTAATCGCGCCAAAGGTCTATAGCCCCGTGTCGAATGGCGCCAAAGGAATTGGTGGAGTTGAAGGCCCAAATCCGGAGTTGTTGGACCGAGGTTTCATTCGACCAAGTATATCCCTCGGGGAGCACATGCTTTTGTTAAGAAAAAGACGGCACAATGCGGATGTGTATAGACTACCGCCATCCTAATAAGTTAACGATAAAAAACAAGTATCCGTTGCCCAGGATTGACGACTTGTTTGATCAACTTAAGGGTGCATCGATTTTCTCGAAGATAGATCTCAGTGCGGGGTACCATCAACTCAAAGTAAAGCAGGCTGATGTTCATAAGACGGCATTCCGTACTCCATATGGGCATTACGAGTTTTTGGTGATGCCGTTCGGGTTAACCAATACACCGGCAGCATTCATGGACTTGATGAATCTGGTGTTCCAGCAGTACTTGGACCAATTTGTCGTAGTATTCATAGACGACATATTGGTGTACTCAAGGACTGAGGAGGATCATGATACGCACTTGCGGGTGGTTTTGCAAATTTTGAGGGAGAAGCAGTTATTTGCCAAGTTTAGTAAGTGCGAGTTCTGGCTTAGGGAAGTGACTTTCTTGGGTCACGTAGTGTCTGCTGAAGGGATTAGAGTGGACCCTCGCAAGATTGAGGCGGTGTTGGATTGGTAACCGCCTAGGTCAGTTGTAGAAATTCAGAGTTTTCTAGGTCTGGTGAGGTATTACCAGAGATTTGTGGAAGGATTTTCGCTGATCGTGGCGCCATTGACCAAGTTATTAAGGAAAGGAGTTTCATTTGTGTGGTCAAAGAAACAGTAGGAAAGTTTCGACAAGTTGAGGAAGATTCTGATGGAAGCTCCGGTTCTGGTACAGCCTGAGGCAGGAAAGGTATTCACGGTCTACTGTGATGCGTCACATACTGGCTTGGGATGTGTACTGATGCAGGAAGGAAAAGTGGTGGCGTATGCGTCTCGACAACTAAGATCGCATGAGGTTAACTATTCGACACATGATCTGGAGTTGGTGGCAGTGGTGTTTGCCCTGAAAATATAGAGACACTATTTGTACGGAGAAAAGTCGATAGTCTACATGGACTACAAGAGTTTGAAGTATCTTTTGACGCAGAAAGATTTAAATTTGAGACAGCGAAGGTGGATTGAGCTGTTGAAGGACTACGACTGCTTGATTGAGTACCATCCGGGTAAAGCTAACGTAGTAGCTGATACGTTGAGCCGTAAGGTGGTCACAGACCTGCGAGTGATGTTTGCTCACCTTAATCTGTATGACGATAGGAGTTTGTTGGCGAAATTGCAAGTAAAGCCGACTTGGGTAGAGCAGATTAAGGAGAAACAGTTAGTGGATGAGGGTTTGAATGCTTGAAGGTTGCAAGTAGAGAGTAATGGTTTGGAAGGTTACAGCTTGACTCATAATGGAGTGTTGTATTTCCAAGGGAGAGCTTGTATGCTGAAGGATGTCGAGTTGAGGCAAAGGATTCTTCAGGATGCACATAGCATTATACGCTTATGCATCCCGGAGGTAGCAAGATGTACCGGATTTGCGGCGATTCAGTGGCTGTATGAAGTAGGAAGTGACTGAGTTTGTGGGTAAGTGTCTGACGTGTCAGCAGGTCAAAGCTAAACATCAGCTGCCGTCAGGTTTACTTCAGCCGGTGAAGATTCCTCAATGGAAGTGGGAAAGGATCACTATGGACTTTGCCAGTAGGCTACCCCTTACGCCTAGCAAGAAGGACTCAGTCTGGGTGATTGTGGACCGTTTGACTAAATCAGCTCATTTCATACCAGTAAGGGTTGATTATCCACTTCAGAAGTTAGCTAAGTTGTATGTGGCCGAGATAGTAAGGTTGCATGGTGTGCCGGTGTCAATTATCTCGGATAGGGATCCGATGTTCACGTCGAGGTTCTGAAGAGCTTTGCATCAGGCTTTGGGAACGAGGTTGGATTTCAAAGACGACTTTTCACCCGCAATCGATGGACGATCTGAAAGAGTAATTGATTTTAGAGGATATGCTAAGGGGTCAGATTCGGATTTCGAGGTAGTTGGGAGGAGTATCTACCATTGGCGAGTTCGCTTATAATAATAGTTATCAGCGAGTATCTAGATGGCACCATATGAGGCCTCAGATGGACGAAAATGTCGCACTCCTACGTGTTGGACAGAATTGGATGAACAGAAGATATTGGGTCCGGAGTTGGTGGCCGAAACTGAGGATAAGGTTCAGGTGATCCGGGCTCGTCTTAAGGAAGCGTCGAACAGGCAGAAGTCTTACGCTGATCTTAAACACAGGGATATAGAGTATGCAGTGGGTGATAAGGTCTTTCTGAAGGTATCGCCCTGGAAGAAAGTGTTGAGGTTTGGGCGGAAGGGCAAGCTAAGCCTTAGATTTATTGGGCCGTATACGGTGTTGAAGCGAGTGGGACCGGTAGCTTATCAGCTTGAGTTGCCAGTAGAATTGAGTCAGATTCACGACGTCTTTCATGTGTTTATGCTTAGGCACTATCGATCAGATCTGTCACATGTTGTACCAGTTGAGGAGATAGAGGTGAGCCCAGATTTGACTATGGAGGAGGAACCAGTGCAGATTCTAGATCAAAATGTGAAAGTGTTGCGCAAGAAGTCAGTTCCGTTAGTGAAGGTATTATGGCAAAATCATGGCGTGAAAGAAGCTACATGGGAACGAGAGGATGTGATGCGACGAAGAATACCTCAACTCTTTGGACTGTAATTTCGAGGTCAAATTATTTTAAGGGGTAGAACTGTAACATCCTTAAAATGGGGTCTCTGCATTTTAAGTGTGTTTGCATGTGATGTGGTGTCAGTTGTGTTTGTTTGGCATGTTTTGGGGTCTAGGCTTGACCTCGGGTTAGTCCTGGGTCATGGCCAAATTTTTTTGTTTAGCACTTAAGAGAAAGGAGCTAGGGGAAATAGGGGTTAAAAGAATTAATTTGAGGTTTTAGACATAAGAAGTGCCTTGGTAAAGTGGCAAGGAGGCGCCACTTAAGTCACAAGGGAGGTGACGCCACAAGGAGCAAGGAGGACCTTGGTTCGAGCTGCAGAAATCCCTTTCTGCTCATTTATTTTTGACGCCACAGGCAAACAGAGGTGTGTTGGGTGGGACTCTCATGGATAGATGAGGATTGAGTCAACCAATTTGAAATGGATGGAAGGGAGAAAAATTTGGTGGTTGACTCATTCAAATTTATTTGAATGAGTGGATGGGAGAGCTTTGGAGAGGTCGGCCGAATTTGGACTCTAGGGTGGAGGAAGTGTAGTCTGTTTGGGGAGCCTTTAGGTGGTGGCCGAATGTCTATGGTGGGTTAAGGGGGTATTTCGGCTAGTGAGGAGAGGGTCTTCTCTTTTTGGTTTGTGTCAAAGTCGAACCACCAATTGCCCTTTTTGCTTTCTCCCTTTTTCGGTAGCTCTTGTAATTGGCCAAATCTTTTGGGCATTTTCTTTGAAGATCTGAACTTGGCAGCCATTCTCTCCCTTTCACTTTTAAGTTCTCTTCTTTCAAACCCATTGCCGAATCTATCTCCTTCCACTTCTCTTCTCTTCACCATCTTTCCCGAATCAAACCATCAGTTAAGCCGAAACATTGTTGTTCTCCTCTTGGCCGAATACTTTGATCATAAACCTCTCTCTTCTTGCGTTTTCTTTTCATCATCTCAAGTGCCGACATTCATCCCTTCTGTGGTTCTCTTTGTCGAATCTCCTAGTGAGTGATTTCTTCATCTTTTCTTCTTGATCGATTTGGGTAATGCCGAATCTCTTTTGCCTTCCTTTTGATACTCCTTCAATCGCTAGTAATAATTTATTCTTGTTCTATGTGGTAGCTGAAACCCCTAACACCAGTAAAGGGTGCCGACCTTTGGTGTATAGAAGCCGAATCAGTCATTAAGGTAAGAGGCAACTAACTCATGTGGTTTCGGGATTTATGTTATGGCTGAATGGCCTATGGATTCTAAGTGTTGTGTTAAAACTGATTGTAGGGAGGAGCATAGCCGAATACAGTGAATCTCCGGGATTTGGTGGTCGATCTAGGTAAGGTTTTAACATTTCAAGATCCGTCCTTTAATCGTTCAAAAGCCGAAGGCTATTGAAATGAGTGTTAATGATTGCCGATTGTAGGGGAAGGCTCAATCTCACATACTTTGGGTGGTGGCTAGTATTCAAAGAGCATCACAGTAAGGTTTGGGGTTCCATGCGTTAACCCTTCGGGATTTGTTGGTGTGGCTGAATAGCCTTGTTATTGATTTTGGGTTTGGCTGAATGTAGGATCAAGGAGATTTGGTGCAGTAGATCGGGTCTTCGGGATTTAGTGATTGCGTTAGTAACAGGTGTGTAACACTTACACACTTTATTAGTATAATATACCTATTATGTTACTGTTATAGCCAATGAAATCGGTGATTATGCCTTGTGGGTATGAGCTTGGATTCCGGGTAAGTCCCCCTATTATGTGATTTTTGATATACATCATCATGTCACTGTTAAATGTATGCCATGTGTTATTTGCATCACTATATGTTATTATGCCATGATTGATATGGACATGATGGTGGGATTGTTGAGATGAGGGGGAAGAGATATTTGGACTGTCACCAGTGGTTTTGACCACACGATGGGTTGGCCCCGTCTTGATATTATATTTTGTGACTAAGTCCAAGTGGTTTTGACCACCAGTGGTTTTGACCACATATGATTATTGTGACTCGTCCCAGTGGTTTGGTACCACAGTGGGTTGGCCCCACATGTTGATTATGGGATTGTCATCAATCGTTTTGACCACACGATGGGTTGGCCCCATCACTTGATTTGTGACTTCGGTTATCTGTGGTTTTGACCACACCGTTATATATTTGTGACTACGGTCACCAGTGGTTTTGACCACACGGGGTAGATAAAGGAGATTGGATGGTTAGGTTATGGGTTGCATGATTTGCATGTTTACTGATATCTGTGTAAGTGGTTGCACTATCGGGTTGGGGATTTATACACTGAGTCTTGGTGACTTACCCCTTCCCTTATATTTTGCAGATGAGGCGTAGATTGCGGATACGGAGCCGGGAAGGACTCGAGGCGGCCATGCATGCTCGTTTGGGTTTTGATTTCTTTTAGTTACTATTTCAATTTTATCTATTTACCTAAAGTTGGTTTTGGTTTGTAATAAGGCCGCTAAGTATCATTTTGGGTTTTTTTTTTTTATTATTTGCTTTTATCTTGGTTATATTATACATATGTTGGATATATGGACTTGTTAAATTAACCGGTAAAAAGCAATGTTTCAAAACTATAACTCCTTCGGTTTTCTAAACGTTGCCATCGGGTAACACCACTTATAAGATGATAACAAAGGTAACTTGTATGTTTTCTAAAACTTGCAACAATAAGCGAATTTTCAAGCATGAGTTTTAAAGCAGCCATCACACGATTTCAAATTCATCGTAAACGAGGATTTCTAAACTTTTCATACTACAAAAGGCTTTTCTAAGAAAATTATCCGACAAACTTTGGTTTAAAAACGATTTTTCACTCCGTAGCATGCCAAATTCGGTCGTGGTGTATTGATCGGGTTTGGGGTGTTACACCTTAATAGTAATTCTACTTGAAGGAGGCAGTTAGGAGCCAAGTAAAGCATTTAAGGAGCCTATATAAACAACCCAAGGCAGCCGTTCTAGAGGAGGGAGTTTTAGGCAGAGTTTTCTGCCAGAGTTTTAGGCAGAGTTCACATGGCATCAAACCTGAGCCAACTCATAGCCCCTAAGTCGACAAAGAAGAATCACACAAGAAATGAAACCTTAAGGTCGACGATTTAGAAGAGCAGAAGATACAAGTTAAAGAAAAACCGGATCCACACGAAGTAAAACTAGAGGAACCGCTAGAAAAGCTTGTAAGGACATCAAATCACTTTAAAATAGGAGAACAGGTACTGTTAGACAAAGCCGATCCCTGCATCACTTCAACAGACCTGAGGGCAAGGGGAGAAATTCTTCTTAAGGTACACGATATCTTCGCACAGGAAATAGTCGAGGTAAGCAATCCAATATTTGGCAATTTCAAGGTAAACGCTTCTCGACTTCAACTTTGTCACAAAAATAGAACTGTGATCATGAAGGAAGATATTCAAACCTTTAAACCTCCCTAAAATTTTCAAACACAAGGACAGTCTAGCTTAAGACTATAAACGAGAGCTTCTCGGGAGGCAACCCAAGTATTAACTCAATTTATTTTCAAATTTATTTTTAGTCTTTTCTTTCCATCTTTCTCTTCTAAATATTTAGTTTTAAACTAACACAAAAGTGCAGATTTTCAAGCCACATGGCTTTATACACGGCCGTGTCAGTGGCTGTGTGGACCTCCAAACCACCACACTGACAGAGCAGAGGCCGTGCAATTCAGGCCAACCACCGTCAAATGTCAGGGGCCCAACCACCCTTCCCTACGGGCACCGACAGATCAGCACGGCCGTGCCCATAAACTGTGTGAAGCTACTGACTATCTCCCAATGGGCGTGGCTAACTGAGGAACAGGCGTGGGAGACTCAACACGCTTGTACCCACGGCCGTGCGACGCAATCGTGGTCGACACTGAGTACTCAGACACGGGCATGGCACATCAAGAACGGGCATGGGCAATGCAACACGCTCCACACCACGGTCGTGCGAGGTTACCGTGTAACTCAACATGCCCTTGGACCACGGGTGTGTGAACGTGCCAGATTTGAGATACTATTTAAACCCCACAGCCCTTCCCCTTCTTCCCATCTTTTTTGCTTTTTTCTTCTTTCATTTTTCTTTCAAAATTTTCTTTCTCAGTAGGAAAAGTGCCCAAGACTCTTGAGCAACACTAAAATCATGCCGAAGAAGTGGAAGAAGGCAATCATAATCTCCCTATGGGAGACCGATCTACATAAGTTCATGTCGGCCGCTTCAATCAAACACCAAGCCAAGGGTCTTTGAGACCATATAGTTTTTTTTCTCTTTTGCTTCAATTTCCTTCTCTTTAACAATCTTATGCTTAGTTTAGTTTACTTTAATTTAGTTTCGTGGTTTTAGGTTCTAAATGCTACTTGGGAATCACGCACCACAGCCTTAGAGGTCATACCCACCTCACGAACCATCCAACAATAAGGACTCTTTAGTCCATTAGTCTTTTCTTTCAATTTTAGTTTTCTTCTTAGTCTCATTCTCTTTATTTCCTTTGTCTTTAATTATAATATTAGTATATTATTAATGTTTCTTTAGATTTCTTGGCTATATCTTTGCAGGCTACCCAATTTCTTTGTCTAGCACAAAGATCATCGGTAGACACCCCACCATACCGACCCCTCCAACTTATATTTCTCTGCCATCCACCCGAAAATCACCCAAAATTCAGGAAGTGGCACTCTATACCTCTCTTTTGTTCTTATATTAATTGTTATTACCTATCTTTGTACATTGAGGGCAATGTACATCTTAAGTGTGGGGGGATAAAAGTGCCTAACTTTTTGCATTATTCTTAAATTAATGCCTAATTTTTCATTGTTCTCTCTAACTAAACACCTTAATAGTAATTCTACTTGAAGGAGGTACTTAGGAGCCAAGTAAAGCATCTAAGGACCCTATATAAACAACCCAAGGTAGCCGTTCTAGAGGAGGGAGTTTTAGCTTTTATTCAGGGAATTACTCGAAGATAGCCAGTTGATCCATCTCAAAAAGCCGGAGTTCTACTCAAGACGGAAGATCTCCTCTTCAATTCCTTTAGGAGGTTTTAGGGATTTCTTATGTTTTGTTTTATCTTTTCTCTTGAGATGTTTTCTTATTTTGTTATGAACTAAACCCTTAAGATACCTGAAGGGGATGAAACCTATGATGGATTTTGTTATTTGATTTCTAAATTATATGATAAGTACTTAGTTTGTTCTTAATTATGTTGCTTAATTTAATCTGATGTGTTTAGGTGGAGGAGGAATAGACCCTGCCTAAGAGTAGATCTAGCATAATTAAGCGGAGTTGATCGTACGCCTAGAGATAGGGTGATGAGATTTTGCCAGATTAGGGTGAAACCTAATATGGGAGTCCATTGATCGATTTACTGCTTCCTTAGGGGTTATTATAAGAGAATGAGAGTTCCATTAATTAACCTAAGGTTAGACGTTATTCGCCTCGAGAGAGGGTAATATAGGTTAGGGAGTCTCACAGATCAAGCTAAGTAAAGAAGTCATATGAATTAAAAGTTAGATAACAAGAGAAGTCATAGGTGGATTCTTCCTAAGGGTATCGTCTAAAATCAACTGAGTTTTTCCACAGTCATTTCCCAAAGTTTCATTCTTTTGTCTTTGCATCTAGTTTAGTTTTTCATTAGTTTTAGATTAATAAACCAATCACTCCATATTTTAGGCTAAATAATAGAAAGAAAGTGAGTAGTAGTACTTTTAGGTTCCTTTGGGTTCGATAAAATAATCTTGCCTAAACTATTCTATTGTTCGATAGGTGCACTTGCCTCAATCGTTGTCATAGTTAGTCTACAGGTTAGATCATTCTTTATAAATATTAGAACTCGACTGTTTGGCATGATCAGCCTGAAGTCCAGGCCGTGTCGATTTCCTCTTTGGCCCAAATTGGCCCATTTTAAGCCCGTTTCTTGTTCTTTTCGTCCTCAGGTGCTTTCCTAATTAAAAACATGAAAAGAAAGGATTAAGAGCACCTTTTTACATAAATCAAGGGCTAAATCATCCAAAAGCATACTAAATGTGGGCCTAAAATATGTTACTTTTACGGTTTATCACTCCACTAAAAAGCCTACCTACATAATTAACCCCTAGTGAACCCCGTTGATCCTAACAACCCTTTTATTGATTCACCCACTAATATTAACCAAAAACCCTTTATATTTGTTATCACCATTCTTTTTGACTGCCCTTCTATAGAGAATTGATTTGACCAGTTGCCTAATTAGTTTATTTCAGTTGATAAATTTCTCTCTTTATTATGTATTCATTTAAGTTTGTTCTTAAAAAAAAAGAAAAACGAAAAATGAAAAAATGGAAAAAATCAAAGTATATTCAGTATTAGTAATATAAAAAGTGAGCTTGTACATATAAATTTCAATTATCGAAGAAAAAGGCTCGTATTATTAGTTTCAAAGTTTCAATTGATGTAATCATTTATTTTCTAGTTCATTACTTTGAGTTAGGTGATTTGTCAATTCAATCTCGATTCTAACCCTTCTAATTTAGCCTTTATCCACACCTTTAACCCAAGCCCCGTTACAACCCTGTTAAAGACCTTTTGATTTGTGTATCATCTCATATTACAGTGGTGGAGATTTGATTTCCAGGTAAGCCTATGGGATTAACTTTTCAGGTTCGACTTATGAGTGCTTTTTCTTGAACCTTAAACACTTCAACTACTTTGAGTGAATCTTTAGTGAGGTTGTCAATCCTTGTCAGTTTTGAATTAAAGGTAATTATTTAGATAAGGGGAGACACCTATGTTTTCGTGCTACAAATATATGGCTTAGAATTGTTTGAATCTTTAGGAGTCTTTGAGTTAAATTATCCATGTATGAATTATCTATGAATTATGATGAGACATTGTTAATGAGAATTATGAATTGTGGAAAGTTCATTTTAATTGTAAATTGAGATTTGCTTGAGGACAAGCAAAAGCTTAAGTGTGGGGGTATTTGATAAACCGTAAAAGTAACATATTTTAATCCCACATTTAGCATACTTTTGGATGATTTATTCCCTGAATTGTGTAAAAAGGTGCTCTTAATCCTTTCTTTTCATGTTTTATACTCAATAAGACATTGAAGGATGAAAAGAACGAGAAACGGTCTTAAAACAGGCTAATTTGGGCCAAAGTAGAAATCGACACGGCCTGGACTTCAAGCCACACGGTTGTGCCTCGTCAATGAACTAGAACACAGCCTAACCACGATTTACATTGCCGTGCCTCAATCAACAGAACCAAAACATAGCCTGAAGTCGATTTACACGGGCGTGTGCCATGGTCGTGGCCCTGTCATGGAAAAGAGGAATTTCACTCAGAAAAGGATACTTAGGGAGAAAGAAACGCATTCCAATAGCCTATATAAAGACCCTAAGTGTAACCTGAATGGACGCGGTCAGTTAGGCAGTCAGCTAGGCCAAAAAGCCGAGCCAGAAGGCCAGATTTGTGGGAATCACTCTAAGATAGCTAGTTGATCCATCTCAAGAAGCCCAAATTCTACTCAAGATGGCAGATCTCTCTTTCAATTCCTTCAAGGGGTTTTAGGGATTTCTTATGTTTTGTTTTATCTTTTCTCTTGAGATGTTTTATTTTATCATTATGAACTAAACCCTTCAGATACCTGAAGCGGATGAAACCTAGATAAAACTTGTTATTGTTTCTGAACTATATGATAAATACTTAGTTTATTCTTAATTATGTGTGCTTAATTCTTGTGTTAATACTTTCGGGATATTGATTCAAGTTGAATGTGCTTAGGTGGTAGAGCAAAAGTCCCTGCTTAAGAGTAAATCTAGCATAATTAAGCGGAGTTGATCGCGCGCCTAGAGATAGGGTGACGAGATTTTCTTGGATTAGGGTGAAACCTAATATGGGAGTCCATATATCAAGTTAATGCGATTCTATGGGTTTTAATTAGAAAGAGATTTCAATTAATCAACCTAAGGTTAGACGTTATTCACCTCGAGATAGGGTTTAATATAAATTAGGGAGTATTACGGATCAAGCTAAGTGAATAAATTATCTGGTTCAGTGTTAGATAACAAGTGAAGTCTAGGTGGATTCCTTCTAGGGTATCATCGTAATCAACTGAGTTTTTCTAAAAGTTATTTCTTCAATTTGTTCTTTGTGTCTTCGCGTCTTAGTTTAGTAATTAGTTAGATTTTAGTTTAATCAGTCAATCACTTCATATTTAGGCTAAATAATAAAAAGAAAGTGAGTAGTAGTACTTTTAATTCCCTTGGGTTCGACAATCCAGTCTTGCCTAAACTATACTACTGTTCGATTGGTTCACTTGCCTTAAGTCGTTGTCAGAGCTAGTTTTCAGGTTCGATCATTCTCTATTATAAATTTTAAAACTCGACAATTTAGACGACCATTTTGCCTCTCTGAGTTTGCAATAGAGCAGGCTAAAAGAAAATAGATCTTGCCTTCTTGAGATTGCAGTGAAGCGGATCGAAGATACTAGTCTGGCATCCTTGAGTTTGCAGTGGAGCAGACTAAAGATAGCAGATATTGTCTTCTTGAGTTTGCAGCGAAGCGGATCAAAGATAATAGTCTGGTGTCCCTGAGTTTGCAGTGGAACAGACCGAAGATAGTAGATCTTGTCTTTCTGAGTTTACAGTGAAGCGGATCGAAGATACCAGTCTGGCATTCCTAAGTTTGCAGTGGAGTAGACTGAAGATAGGAGATCATATCTTCCTGAAGTTGTAGGAAGCAGATCAAAGATATCAACCTGGCATCCTTGAGTTTGCAGTGGAGCAGACTAAAGATAGAAAATCTCGTCTTCCTAAAGTTACAGTGAAGCAGATTTAAGATACTAGCCAATCTCTCTGAAGATATAGCCATTTGACAAGACCGGGCAAAATAAGCCCTTTTATCGTATTTGCTTTATTCTCGTTACACGACGATGAGTAAAGAGGGGCAGCTGTATTAGCCCATTTATGCCCGGGCTTGAAAACAAACCAAAAATAATAAGAATAACAAATAATAAACCAAAGTCCAAATTTTTTTTAGCAGTCCATTTACAACCTGCTATACCCAAGCCCAAATACCAGAACACGTTACACCTAGGGCTAATCGGTCTAAAACAGCCTACCCAAACTCAAGTACACCCAAAACAAAGACGACCCAAAAGGACCCAACACTAAACAATTTCAAAAGCCTAGGGTTTTTGAAACCCTAGGCGCCGCAAGCGCCCAGCACGAACCCTCGCACCGCAGCTACTAGCCTCTCCTCGCGCCGCAATCCACGCCCGAATTATGCCCCATCACCGAGATCTGCGCTGTTCACCTGCAAAAAAGGAAAGACACAGTAGCAAATATGTCAAGAAACATAATGGACAGAATATTCGTATTATATTTTTAGGTTATAAAACCCCAGCATAAATCTGTAAAATAGGGAAGCATATAGGCATATTTACAGAGAATACAAAAAAATATACGAAATAAAAGCGAAAGAAAATCTTCGAAAACAGAGGTGATTCTCAACGATATTTTCATTTATTTTTTATCTCGTTCTATTCAAATAAGCATAGAGAAGAAAGGATTACCTTTCGATTCGCGCTTAAAAGCGAAGCTGCTAGCCTCCGGTCACCATATACAATGGCGCGTGCAGAGGCGCGTACGGCAAAAAGCGGTGGCAGACAGGACTGAAGTCCTGGCCAAAGGCCAAAGGATAGAGAGATTTTTTGTTTTGAAACTCAGTTGTTTTTTTTTTTTTTACAACAAGGTGCAAATAATTTTTTTTTTCCTGAAAACTGACTTATATAGTAGTATAAAAACAACATTGTTTTTGCTTAAGCCAATAAGCATTAAAACGACGTCGTTTAAAAGGCCATGACCCGCGCGTTGACCCGACCCGAGGAGGATCCGAGTGTTTTTGTTAAAAGGTCTAATTTCTCAATAGGCCTTTCCGCATTATTTTAATCTTATAATTATGTCCGGTTACATTTCTTTTTTATTTACAATTGGCCCAGAATTATTGTTTATGTTTCAATTTGGTTCTTCGGGCTATTTAAAGACTGATATTAGAACGGCGACGTTTAAGAGACAGGGCGTAATTGCCTAATAGGTCCTTATATTTTGGCGCGTGTTTCAATATCATCCATTTTTTATAATTTTACTCCTAATTTTCATTTATTTTCTGATTTGATCATTGTTTATTTAATTCTTATTTTAATTATTTCAATTATTATATGTATAAAATTATTATCAATTATTTTATTTTATTAAGTTTAATATTATTTATATATCATATATTATTTTAAAATGTGTACATTAATTATTATATTATACATTATAAAATTATATATTATTATATTATATTATATGTATAATTTAAATTATTTTATCCTTTATATTATATAAATTTTGTATATCATATAACATATATTGTTTATATTAATTATATTAAATATGTAGTTTTTATGATTATTTTATTATAAATATCTTTTTATTTTAAGTTATATATTATTTACTTATAATTGTTTTTATCATATATTATTATTTATATTTTATGTATTAAATTATTAAATTATAAGTATCTTTATATTTTCATATACTCTAAAGTTTTATATTATTCATTTAAATATATTGTGTACATATTAATCATTTTAGAAATTATCTTTTTTTATTCGATGTTTTTAATTATATCATTCATTTTTCTATTAGATTTCACATGTAAAATGTCATATTTATTTAGTAGTTTTTTTTAATTTTTTCGTTATATATTGCTTATATTTTTGTTTGCCCATGTTCTTTTATTTATTTGTTATTTTATGATTGCTTTAATATAGTTATTTTATTATTTTTCGTTATCTTATATTTTCTATTGTCTATATTAGTATTAATTGTTAATATAACTTTTAATTATGTTGAATGACTACATAGAATTTATATTTTGTAATGCATCGATACAATATCTTATTCAAATCATTTTTATAAGAAATACATTTTATTAAAATTGTCGCATTTTTATTCAAAGTATTTCTAAAAACATGGTGATACATAATATTTAGGGTTTCGAGAAAAATTGTTCCCTAACTCATTGGGTTTCGATTTTTCTCGTTGAGCTTTAAATATTAAGTATCCCTTTTCTTTCAAAATCGAAACCGATAAACTTGAAATCAACACATATTCTCGGGAATTCTAAACATCGTATCCTAACTTATTGGATATGATATTTTGTGTCTCGAGGTAAGAATTTTCTACAAATAAAGGCGAGCTTAGTCTCAAAGTCATGAGATGTTACATCCTAACTTATTGGGTATATCATTTTATTTTTTTGAGGTAAGTAAGTCTTGGTTTTCTTTCAAATAAAAGGATTATATTTTGAATTTTTCAAAATTTCGATATTAGGAAATGAAATTATCAATTAGGTACCAAATTTTGGGCGTTACAAGGGTGCTAACCCTTCCTCATATGTAATTGACTCCCGAACCCGTTTTCTTGTATTTCGTGGACCAAAATCAATGTTTTGAAATAAAACATTTTATAAGGTGACCGAATCACACCTAAGTAAAAAAGGATTGGTGGCAACTCCCGTTTTTTTTTTTTAAATCGACCCTGTTTTTATAAATAAAAAATGGTTTCAATATGTAACATTAACTATAATTCCATTATTTACTTATGTGTTCATATCAAAGTTGTTCACTTGTGTCATATTCATTAAATTATTTCTATCTTAAGCTAAAGAATTCGAAAGTAGGATCCGCTTGTTGTATTTGAAATTAAAATCGATTAAATTTTTCCCATAAAAATTTTAGAATTTTCACATAATCCAATTGATACATTTTATTTTTCAAAATTTCCCCCTATTCTACTGCTTAACTACTTCGACCTTTCTTCACTAAAAATTAATTATCTTTTAGTTCAGGATTCATATCGTATTAAAGTTTGTTTCAATTGAAAATAGACTCATTAAGATTTTTTGAATATATATTTCATGTAATATCCGGGAATTAGGGCTTGTGCATTAATACTAAATTGTATGAAGTTGCATGCCTATGCGTGTTCTGATTGTGTTGTACGAATTTTGTGAACTTCAGAGTGTAGATAAATGCTTTAGAAATTATTTAATTTTAAGTTTCAAAGAGGGAGCTAAGCCTAAGAGGCCTTAAGAAAATTAGTAGGGGAAATATGACACAAAGATGGGCTTGTTTAAGTGGCATGAAGGCGCCACTTAGGGCCTTAGAGGGTGACGCCACAAGCAAGGGGAAAGGGCTCAGGTTCGAGTTGCAGAGGAAGCAAATGGGAGTTTGTTTTTGTGTCAAGTAGGGGAGGAGTGTTGGACGGTAGTGGGGCACTGAGTGGATGAGTATGGATCAAGTCATTTCTTTTTAAAATTCGGCTATAAGGAAAGGGGTAAGTGTTGATTCATTCAATTTATTTTGAATGAGTAGTATGGAGAGAAAATAGGAGAAGAAAGTGGGATAAGATAAGAGGGGAAGCTAGTGGCCGAATGTGGGACTCTTTGGGGTTGCTTAATCGGTTTTGAAGCATAGGAAGGAGGTAGTGCCAAATTTTTGGAGTGTCCATCTTTTATTCTCTTTTTGTTGCTTTGTCGAATTTCTTCCCACTCTCTCCTCTTCTTCTTTTCTTTCTTTCAACCCCAATTCTACACCTTTTCTTGAATGGCCGAATGACTCTTTGTCATTTAGAACTTTAGCCGAAATTTTGGAAGACTTTGATCTATTTTTTTATTGGCCGCCGAATCACTATAGTATTCACTTTCCCTTCTCATAATTTCTCAAAAGCTGAAATACTCTTGAGATAGCCGAATATCCCATCTCCATTAGGAGCCATAGCTGAATCTCAAGGTGGCCTTATTCTTTCCTCTCTATCGCAAGTTTTAAAAGCCAGAAACCCAACATCTTTCTCTCTGTCGACATTTAGAACTTGTGGACGACTCGAAAGTGGTAAGCATTTCTTCTTTGAGCAATCGGTTTTGGGTTCTCTTTCTTTTAGTGTGCCGAACCAATGATTAGGCCTTGGTATAAGGTTGGCCGAATGTTCTTTAAGGCCATAGTGATGTGTTCTTTTGTGTGTAGCCGAAGGAAGGAAGCACTAAGGATTCTTTCGGGGTTCGATTCATCAAGGTGAGTGATATGTGGTATTCGGCCAAAGGCCATTTTCTTAGATTATTGTTATAGCCGATTCTAACAATGGTTAAGCAGGGATTTCGGCAACATCAGGAACAAGTGGTGGTTTTTGGGATTTGGTTAGGCAAGGTAAGTGGAGTGTAATATTCGGCCATAAGCCATATTTTAGTATTAATGCCTAACCGATTTTAACTATTGGTATTAGGAAGGAGGGCAATCGGTTTTGGTAGATTTTCGGGATTTAGTGAAAGCGTTGATACCAGGTGTGTACCCCACACTAACTCTTAATAGATGTACGGCATCAATTTAATATATGTGTTTATAATGATGTGAAATGTGGCCAAAGGTACCATGCAATGGTACAAAGTACTCAGGTACGTAACCTTAACATTATGTCAATAAATGACATGAATATTTGGAATATGGCACATATGTGAATATTGATAAGAATGTGAAATAAGGCAAAAGGCATGATAATGCATGATTTGTATGACATGGGGCATATGGGAAATTATTTTAAGGGGAAGTGATCTGGTGGTTTCATACCACAATCTCTGAATGTGGTGACTTATGTCACGAAATCTGAATGTGGTGACTTATGTCACAAAATATTATCTGGTGGCTATGCCACGAAATTATAAGGGCGATGTGCAAGTCTTCTGCAGCGACTGCCTTCGATGATGTATAGCGGATGGAGGGTCGACTTAGTAGTCCCCACAGTGTGATGGTTGGTACGGGTTATGTGTAACGGATGGTAATCTAGGTTTGGGTTCGGGAATGCATCATTACTTATATTTGCTATCTGTACATGTTTGAACTGGTATGCCTTTTGTTGGGACTTAGTGTTGGCTGTTACACACTGAGTCTGTTTGACTCACCCCGTTGTGGGATATTTTTCAGGTGACACTCAATAATGGACCGGGTCGGCAGGAGCTCAGTGGTGGCCATGCTCAGCTCAGAGTTATTCCATTTTCATTGTTTTTCTTTATTTATTTAAGTATTTCGGGTTTATTTTGGGGTTTTGTTTTTGATGTAATTATGGCCATTACTATTAACTGTTTTAAGTAATCGTTTAGAATTGGTTTATTATGATAAGGTTATTATTAAATTGAGACTAATTAATTTTTCTTAAAAATGTAAACAAATGTCTAAATGTTTTGACACATAAACAACACCGTTTTCAATTTGAACCCAACTCAAATCATAGCTTCTTCAAAACCACTCAACTTTTGCAAAGTAACAGACAAGTTTTGAAAAGTTTTACTCAAGGAACATACCAGATCCGGTCAAGGCTCAAGGGCTGGGTTTGGGGTGTTTCAATTTGGTATCAGAGCCCGGTTCAAAACTCGGCCTAGAGGGCTTTTAGGGCCCAAAATGTTTTCTTTCTTTTGAAATTGGATTTTTCTAAGTAATGAGCAGGTTTTCTGGCATGGCACCTAAGTCTCCGACCCGAAGTCCACCAGGTAAGTACCCCTAACTCTTCTGTGATTTGTAAGTAGGAAATCATAGGGACATAGATTAGTAGATTAGGAAATAATAAACCCTAGGAATAGTCTACTTCAACACCAAGATACATAAAACTTAAAGTCAAACCAAACAAACTTGTGTCTGAGTCGCCGAGTTAAAGTTGTGGCAACCATTGTGCGCATGTCTAGGATTGAATTCAGTGGGAGCTTGGTATTTAAGCAGTCCTAGTGACTCACTTCCTCACCGCTCGAATCCTACCTGGTGCGTAGTGACGGTTCACCTTAGCCAAGAGGACTCAAACACAGGCTAAACCCAATAATTAAAACCCAGAAGGGACCATCACCTTGTTTTGTGAAACTCAAAATTCAAACCATGATTTTAAAATTCCAAGTGGCCTTGATTTAAAGATGACAAAAATACCCTTGATTTGCAAATTGACCAAATTACCCCTAACCTGTACAAATGACCAAAATACCCTCAGTGTGGAAAGTTACCAAAGTATCCTCAAAATTAAAAATTTCCAAAAATACCCTTATTTTGAAAGTCACCAGGAACCATATCTTGTGAAAAATTACCTAAATGCCCCTGGTTTGAAAAATTACAAAAAATACCCTCAGTTTAAAAATTATCATTTTACCCTTGAAATTTTATTACCAAGTGTTTCAATTTTGTCAAAATACCAAAAATCTCTACTTTATGAAATTTTCAAAAACCCTAATTTGAAAAAATTACCAAAATACCCCTATAGGATAAAAAATTACGAAAATACCCCTGGGTAGTGGAAACGAACAAAAATAACAACTACAACACTTTTCTGTAATGAACGCAAGTTCATGATTGACTGAATGAATTTGAGACTCTGTGTGTGTATGAATTCGAAAGAACTACTCCTTAGAATTATTAAACATAAGACTGTTCGTGATAAATTAGTGGAACAAAACTAATTTATAAAATTCTTTAATCAGATAAACGCGATTCGGAAGCATGAATTCTAGGGGACGTGGTCGTAACCTGAGTGGCCGTGGTAGAGGCTGAATGACCGTGTCGAAGCCCGTTAGGTCCAGACAAGGGTCCAAAAATGAAATGCCGCAACCACCAGCTGCTGATGTGGAATATCAGGATCAGAAGGGGGATGATGCAATATCACAAGTGATGCTGCGAGTTTTGGAAAGGGTGGCTGGAGTAGGTGGAGGCATGGGAGCTCGAAATTCGGTACCTAAGTGACTTCGAGCTAATGGAGCTGAATTCTTCTGTAGAGTATCTGGCGTGGCACCCAATACGGCTGAGTATTGGTTAGAGGCGATGGAGCGAATTATGGATGACTTAGACCTAACCGCCGAGGAGAAACTGAAAGGGGTAGTGTCATTACTCCGTGATGAGTCATACCAATGGTGGCTCACAGTTTGGGATGGTGCTGCCGCTGATGATCTTACTTGGGAATATTTCAAGGCGGCATATCAGAAGAAGTACATTGGAACTAGTTGTGTAGATGCGCAGAGGAAGGCGTTTTTGAGGCTGGTTCAGGGGAATAAGTCCGTAGCGGAATATGAGGCAGAATTTCTAAGGCTGAGCCGTTATGCTCGAGGTATTGTGTCGATGAAACATTAGCAGTGTTTCCAGTTTGAGGACGGACTGAGGGATGATCTGAGGTTATTGATAGACCCACAGCAAGAGTGGGAATTTACTGTGTTGGTAGAGAAGGCTAAGGTAGTCGAAGGAATTAAGGACTCTGTGAGGCAGAACACAAATCAAAATAGGTAGAAGAGAGGCTTTGGATCAGCAGGGTCATCTGGGAATGTGCAAAAAAGGCCTAGAATTGATGGGCCGCGAGGTCAGTAAGCTGCTACGGGAGGACAGTACCGTACTTGTGATCAATGTGGAAAGATGCACATGTGGGAAGATGCACCTAGGAGAGTGTTGGAAGAAAATAGGAGGATGCTTTAAGTGCAGGTCTAAGGATCACATGATTAAGGACTATCCGATAAAGATAGACGGAGCCACCAATGTGTCGGGGCTATAATCAGTGGAAGAGGTGGATGACTGACTTGAATGGGCCGTGGTCCTATTGGTAGAGGTAATGGTGCTGGAAGAGGACGTAGAACACCGAGCAGAGGTGGTAATAATAGAGATGAAAGATAGCCGGGTCTGGTATATGCAGTTCACTGGAGGGAGGATGGAGACGCACCGGACGTCATAACCGGTATGTTCCTTATATTTGGCAAACCTTACATTGCTTTGATAGATGTTGGCTCTACCCACTCTTATGTTGCATGTAGAGTAGTTGAAACACTAGGCATAGTCTCTGAACTATCTAATAGGGAGATGATTGTAGAAAGCCCATTAGCTCAAACAGTAGTGGTGAATAAGATATTACGGAGTGTACCTCTAGAGCTTCAGGGAGTGGTATTTCCTGTCGACTTGATGGAACTACCCTTCGGAGAATTCGATCTCATACTTGGTATGGATTGGCTAGTGGAACATCGAGCCATATTGGATTGTGCAGCTAAGCGAATGGAATTAAGGACCCCGGAGGATGAGGTGATAATTATGATAGAGGAAAGAAGAAACTACTTGTCTAATGTGGTTTCGGCACTAAAGGCTAATAAGATGGTTCGAAAAGGGTGCAAGGCATTTTTGGCCTTCGTTAGTGCGTTGGATGCAAAAGAAGCGGCATTAGTGGAGTTAGAACGGTAAGGGAATTTGTGGATGTTTTTTCGAAAGAGTTACCTAGATTACCCCTGGATAGGGAAGTGGAGTTCAGAATTGACTTACTATCAAGTACAGCTCCTGTGTCAATTACCCCGTACAGAATGGCACCAAAGGAGTTGGTTGAGCTCAAGGCTCAAATTCAAGAGTTGCTAGACCGTGGGTTTGTTCGACCCAGTGTGTCTCCATGGGGAGCACCAGTCTTATTTGTGAAGAAGAAGGACGAAACTATGCGCATGTGCATAGATTATCGTCAGTTGAATAAGCTGACCATCAAGAACAAATACCCTTTGCCAAGAATAGACGACTTGCTCGATTAGCTTAAAGGGGCCGCAGTATTTTCGAAGATAGATCTAAGGTCTGGATATCATCAGCTTAAGGTAAAGGAGGCTGATATCCATAAGACAGCATTTCAGACAAGGTACGGGTATTATGAGTTCTTGGTAATGCCGTTCGATTAACAAACGCCCCAGTTGCGTTCATGGACATGATGAATCGAGTTTTCCAACCCTATCTGGACTGGTTCGTTGTTGTGTTCATAGACAATATTTTGGTGTACTCTAAGTCTGAGGAAGAACATAATGAGCACCTCTGAGTCGTGTTGCAAGTGTTAAGGGAGAAAAAGTTATATACCAAGTTCAGCAAGTGTGAATTTTGGCTGAAGGAAGTTACGTTTTTAGGACATGTGGTATCTGCTGAAGGAATAAGGGTGAATCCTCGAAAGATTGAGGTAGTTTTGGATTGCAAACCACCTAAGTCCGTGGCAGAAGTTTAGAGTTTCTTGGGGTTGGTAGGCTACTACAGAAGGTTTGTAGAAGGATTCTCATCAAAAGCCGCTCCTTTGACGAAGTTGCTAAAGAAGGAGGTACCTTTCGTATGGTCAGATAAGCAACAAGAGAGTTTTGAAGAGCTTAAGAGGGTTTTGACGGAAGCTCCAGTTTTGATTCAGCCTGACGCAGGAAAGGACTTTGTGGTGTATTGTGACGCGTCACACATAGGTTTGGGATGCGTATTGATGCAAGATGGGAAGGTAGTTGCTTATGCATCTCGACAATTAAGGCCGCATAAGGTTAACTACCCGACGCATGATTTGGAGTTGGCGGCAGTGGTCTTTGCTCTTAAGGTATGGAGGCATTATCTTTATGGAGAGAAGTCAGTAATCTACACAGACCACAAAAACCTTAAGTATCTGCTGACTCAGAAGAACCTGAGATAGCGAAGGTGGGTAGAATTGTTGAAGGACTACGATTGTTCCATAGAGTATCACCCGGGCAAGGCGAATGTTGTGGTAGATGCTCTAAGTCGGAAAGTAGTGTCAGATTTGAGGGCGATGTTTGCGCATCTGAGCTTGTATGACGACATGGTTGAACGAGGTGAAAGAAAGTCAGTTGATAGATGTTGATCTAAGTGCTAAGTTAGACAAGTGCAGAATAGAGAGTTAGAGGATTATGACATTAATGATGAGGCGATATTGTGTTTCAAGGAAAAGTCGTATCTTAGAAGAATGAGGAGTTAAAGCGGAGGATTCTTGAGAATCACATGGTAGCCCCTATGCTCTGCATCCCGGAGGTAGTAAGGCATGTCTGATTTAAGTGCGAGCTTTGGTGGCACGGTCTTAAGCGGAAGTTCTCAATTTGTAGGCAAGTGCTTAGCGTGTTAGCAAGTTAAGGCGAACACGAGTTCCGTCGAGGTTGCTTCGATAATCTGATTCAGCAATGGAAGTGAAAGAGAATTACCATGGACTTCGTTAGTGGGCTTCCCCTTATGCCTACTAAGAAGGGCTCGGTATGGGTGATAGTAGATCGATTGACAAAGTCTGCGTATTTCATTCCCGTGCGGGTTGACTATTCCCTACAAAAATTGGCAAGGTTGTATGTTACGGAAATTGTAAGGCTGCACGGAGTGCCGATGTCGATTATCTCGGATAGGAATCTGAGGTTTACGTCTCAGTTTTAGAAAGCACTACATCAGGCTTTAGGCACAGATTAGACTTGATCGGCATTTCATCCACGATCGGATGGGCGATCGGCGAGTGATTCAAGTGTTAGAGGATATGCTGAGGGGATGTGTAATAGACTTCAGAAGAAGTTGGGAAGAGTATTTGCCTTTAGTGAAATTTGCGTACAATAACAGCTATCAAGCCAGTATTAAAATGGCACCGTATGAGGCGTTGTATGGACGGAAGTGCCGCACTCCTACGTGTTGGACGAAATTAAGGGAACATCAGGTTTTGGGTCCAGAGATTGTGGCAAAATCTGAAGAGAAAGTGGAGTTAATCCGGGCACGGTTGAAGGAGGCATATGACAGGTAGAAGTCTACGCAGATCTCAAACGGAAGGAAATAGAATTTGATGTGGGAGATCAAGTGTTTCTTAAAGTGTCGCCTTGGAAGAAGGGGATGAGATTTGGTCGAAAAGGGAAGCTAAGTCGCAGGTTTATAGGACCTTATCGGGTATTAAAGCGAGTTGGACCAGTGGCATACCAGTTAGAGTTGCCACCAGAGTTGAAGCAGATGCACGACGTGTTCCATGTTTCGATGCTACGTCGCTACCGATCAGATCCATCTCATGTAGTACCGGTCGAAGAGGTGGAGCTAAGGCCAGATTTGTCCTATGAGGAAGAGCCGATTCAGATTTTGGAACGAGATGTGAAAGTGTTACGGAGGAAATCTGTTCCTCTAGTCAAAGTATTATGGCGTAACCATTGATCGAAAGAAGCTTCTTGGGAGCCGAAAAAGCAATGCGACAGCAATACCCCCACCTATTCTAGCCAGGTAATTTCGAGGTCGAAATTATTTTAAGGGGGTAGAACTGTAATATCCGAATTAGGGCTTGTGCATTAATACTAAATTGTATGAAGTTGCATGCCTATGTGTGTTCTGATTGTGTTGTATGAATTTTGTGAACTTCAGAGTGTAGATAAATGCTTTAGAAATTATTTAATTTTAAGTTTCAAAGAGGGAGCTAAGCCTAAGAGGCCTTAAGAAAATTAGTAGGGGAAATATGACACAAAGATGGGCTTGTTTAAGTGGCATTAAGGCGCCACTTAGGGCCTCAGAGGGTGACACCATAAGCAAGGGGAAAGGGCTCAGGTTTGAGTTGCAGAGGAAGTAAATGGGAGTTTGTTTTTGCGTCAAGGAGGGGAGGAGTGTTGGACAGCAGTGGGGCATTGAGTGGATGAGTATGGATCAAGTCAATTCTTTTTAAAATTTGGCTATAAGGAAAGGGGTAAGTGTTGACTCATTCAATTTATTTTGAATGATAGTATGGAGAGAAAATAGGAGAAGAAAGTGGGATAAGATAAGAGGGGAAGCTAGTGGCCGAATGTGGGACTCTTTGGGGTTGCTTAATCGGTTTTGAAGCATAGGAAGGAGGTAGTGCCGAATTTTTGGAGTGTCCATCTTTTATTCTCTTTTTGTTGCTTTACCGAATTTCTTTCCACTCTCTCCTCTTCTTCTTTTCTTTCTTTCAACCCCAATTCTACACCTTTTCTTGAATGGCTGAATGACTCTTTGTCATTTAGAACTTTAGCCGAAATTTTGGAAGACTTTGATCTATTTTTTTATTGGCCGAACCTATACCTCTTTCCTGAAGCTTCTTCTATTCTTTTGGTTAGCCAAATCACTATAGTATTCACTTTCCCTTCTCATAATTTCTCAAAAGCCGAAATACTCTTGAGATAGCCGAATATCCCATCTCCATTAGGAGCCATAGCCGAATCTCAAGGTGGCCTTATTCTTTCCTCTTATCGCAAGTTTTAAAAGCCAAAAATCCAACATCTTTCTCTCCTGTCGACATTTAGAACTTGTGGACTACTCGAAAGTGGTAAGTATTTCTTCTTTGAGCAATCGGTTTTGGGTTCTTTTTCTTTTAGTGTGCCGAACCAATGATTAGGCCTTGGTATAAGGTTGGCCGAATGTTCTTTAAGGCCATAGTGATGTGTTCTTTTGTGTGTAGCCGAAGTAAGGAAGCACTAAGGATTCTTTTGGGATTCAATTCATCAAGGTGAGTGATATGTGGTATTCGGCCAAGGGCCATTTTCTTAGATTATTGTTATAGCTGATTCTAACAATGGTTAAGCAGGGATTTCGGCAACATCAGGAACAAGTAGTGGTTTTTGGGATTTGGTTAGGCAAGGTAAGTGGAGTGCAATATTGGCCATATTTTAGTATTAATGCCTAATCGATTTTAACTATGGGTATTAGGAAGGAGGGCAATCGATTTTGGTAGATTTTCGGGATTTAGTGAAAGCATTAATACCAGGTGTGTACCCCACACTAACTCTTAATAGATGTACGACATCAATTTAATATATGTGTTTGTAATGATTTGAAATGTGGCCAAAGGTACCATGCAATGGTACAAAGTACTCAGGTACGTAACCTTAACATTATGTCAATAAATGATATGGATATTTGGAATATGGCACATATGTGAATATTGATAAGAATGTGAAATAAGGCAAAAGGCATGATAATGCATGATTTGTATGACATGGGGCATATGGGAAATTATTTTAAGGGGAAGTGATATGGTGGTTTCATACCACAATCTCTGAATGTGGTGACTTATGTCACAAAATATTATCTGGTGGCTATGCCACGAAATTATAAGGGCGATGTGCAAGTCGTCTGTAGTGACTGCCTTCGATGATGTGTAGCGGATGGAGGGTCGACTTAGTAGTCCCCACGGTGTGATGGTTGGTACGGGTGATGTGTAGCGGATGGTAATCTAGGTTTGGGTTCGGGAATGCATCATTACTTGTATTTGCTATCTGTACATGTTTGAACTGGTATGCCTAATTTTGTTGGGACTTAGTGTTGGCTGTTACACACTGAGTCTGTTTGACTCACCCCGTTGTGGGATATTTTTCAGGTGACACTCAATAATGGACCGGGTCGGCAGGAGCTCAGTGGTGGCCATGCTCAGCTCAGAGTTATTCCATGTTCATTGTTTTTCTTTATTTATTTAAGTATTTCGGATTTATTTTGGGGTTTCGTTTTTGATGTAATTATGTCCATTACTATTAACTGTTTTAAGTAAGTGTTTAGAATTGGTTTATTATGATAAGGTTATTATTAAATTGAGACTAATTAATTTTTCTTAAAAATGTAAACAAATGTCTAAATGTTTTGACACATAAACAACACCGTTTTCAATTTGAACCCAACTCAAATAATAGCTTCTTCAAAACCACTCAACTTTTGCAAAGTAACAGACAAGTTTTGAAAAGTTTTACTCAAGGAACATACCAGATCTGGTCAAGGCTCAAGGGCTGGGTTTGGGGTGTTTCATTTCATATCCTACAATTTTTTGTACAATTTTTTATGATTTTCCGAATTCAGAACAGGGGAACCCAAATCCATTTTGACTTTGTTGTACAAAAACTAATATATCTCAAAATCTACAATTCCTTGCTTACACTGTTTCTTCAATACAAAACTAGACTCAATAGGATTTAATTTCATATTTAATTCAACCTCTAAATAAATTTATATGATTTTAGGTGAATTTTCAAAGTTAAGCTACCGTTACTATCCAAACTATTTTAATGAAAATATTTTCTTTCCATGGTTCTTTGCACTATCATTCATTCAATCATACATAATCACCATACTTTTGATTACTATTCAATCTAATCACTTATGTTTATCGTAAATTACATATTCATTTCTTAATCTTATTACTTTTCATAATACAAATTACATTCTCTCCTACTTATCAATTTAGTGTTTTAAGTCTCTATACTTTGTCAAATACTTTATATTTCTAGTATTTAGATTAAAATACATGTTTCATACATCTAATTCAAAACATATTTAACTCAATCTATTGAAATACAAGTAGGGTTAGGATGAACCTTGCCTCATTTGTCAAGAATTCCTTTCTTTTCTTCTTCATTTCCATTCCTTTCTCATCTTCACCACTTTCCTTCCCTTTTTTTTTTCTCTTTTTCTTCACTTTCATCTACTATTTTCTTGCTTCTAAATTGATGAATATATTTTCTAGAAATTTCATTTATCTTTTCTCTTTATAATCCTTAAAAATTCCATCATTGAATCATCACTTAATTTGGTAAAATTGTGATTTAATCTCTCATAATTCTCCATTTATTCAATTTAGTACTTATTCATCCATTTTCCTTATTTTCAAGACTCTTCCACCCTTAATATATTTTCATTATTGGCCCTTCAAATTTTTGTATTTATACTTTAACCCTCACATTTTAAATATTTACACTTAGACCACAAAACTTTTCATATCCTTTACAATTTAGTCGTTCTCAAATTAATATTTCACAACATACTTATTATTTCATTTTTCTCTAATATCCATTATCCTTTACTTTCTTTATATCTTATTTCATTAAGAATCTATCTCATATTATTTTCAGCCAAGGGGGTTTTGAGGATATTACGACTTAGGCACATGCCACTTCTAATTAAACATAAGAAAACATTACAACTGATGGTTGGGCTGAGTATTGATGGCTTGGATGCTAACAAGGTCACGAACACAAGATGGGTTTGCGCACTGAAACAAATAAAATTGTAGGCTGAGTATTGAATATTTAGTGGTACTTGTTGGAAAAATTCGATTTAAAAACAGTTTTTTGTCATGGAAGAAAATTAAAAATTTGAAAACCAAGACGGTTTGTGATATTTATAGAAATAAAATTTTCCCGAAAGTACTTGTGCTTTGTGCGAGACGGATCTTAAACGCTTCTAGCTTTCAATGGAACAACCTTCTTTGCTATTCGTGTACCATGAATCATGCAAGCGTCGGCTCAAACAATCACGAATCAAACACAGAACTAAATATAATTTTCTTTTTCAGTAGGAAAGTAAATCTCTCTCTATAGAAACTGATATAATTGTTATTGCATAATCCCAAATTTAGGGTTATGCATTTGGAGCATAACTCAAGTGTTAGTAGGCTTTAAGGGTGTTTGGAGGTGTTTTAGGAGTTTTTAGAACTCTAGGATGAAGATGGAAGCTTTGGGAAAATGTTGGATTTTAGCTGGGTGAAGGAGCCCTTAAGGAAAAATTTGGGAGTTTTTGGACATAAGAAATGGGCTTGGTAAAGTGGCTGGAATGCGCCATTTAGGGCCTTGGAGAATGACGCCAGGAGCAGTGGGGAAGGGCCTTGGTTCGAATCACCTTGGCAACAAGTAGTGTGATTTTATTTTTCTTTTGGCGCTAAGACAAAGGGAGCTGGGCTAAGTAAGTCTTAAAAGAAATTCTAGGTGCATTATGTCACAAAAAGCGCCTTGGCAAAGTGGCCTGGGATGCTACCTAAGGTGCTAGGAGAATTGCACCAGCAGGGGATCCAAGGGAAGGAGTTCGAGTCTTGTGGGCAGCAAGGGGAGTGTTTTTATTTTACATTCTGGCGTTAAGACAGGAAGCTAGGTGAAGGAGGCCTTAAAAGGAATTGTGGGGAGTTTATGTCACAAAGGAACCAGCAGCAAAGTGGCTTGGGGCGTTATCTCTAGCTTGCAGCAAAGAGGCCTCAGGTTCGAGCCTTGTTGACAGCAAATGGGTGTTTTAATTTTTTATTTTTGCATTCTGGCATCAAGTAGGAAGAAATTGGACGGCACATGGGTTTTATAAAGAGAAGATAAAGTTTGGATTTATTTTTGTTTATTCTAAGGTGGTAGATAATAGGATAATTGTAGATTTATTTTATTTATTTTAAATGGGAAGATAAGGGATAATGTGATGGATTATTTTTATTTTTTTTTTTGAGAGATAAATGTTGGGTTTATTTAATTTATTTTGAATGAGAGGTATGGAGAGAATATAGGAAAGAAATAAGGGGATATGAATGGAGGGTGAGCTAGTGGCCGAATATAGGGAGCGGGTGGATGGCATTTTCGGTTTTGAGGTGAGATAGGTGTGGGTTTATTTTATTTATTTTAAGTGGGTAGATAATTGGGGATTTTGTTTTATTTGTTTTAAATATTGAGATAGTGGATGAATGGGGGTTATTTAATTTATTTTGAATAAGTGTGGATTTATTGTATTTAGTTTGAATCGGTAGATAATTGGGATTTTGTTTGATTTATTTTAAATGATAGGATAAGGGATAAAGGAGGAAAAGAAAGTGGGATATGATAGGAGTTGGGGTAGTGGCCGAATGTGGGTCTCTTTGGGGTTGGTATATTCGGCCATGAGGAGGATTTAAGTGCCAAAAGTCATTTGTTCATCTTTTAGTTTCCTGGCCTAATCTCTTTTCACTTTTTCTCCCTATTCTTTCACTTTTCTTTAACTTTAATTCTACTTATTTTCTTGAATGGCCGAATGTCCCTTTTGATATTGAAAACCTTAGCCAAATATTTCATCTACATGTGAGGGGCCATAGCCGAACCATATAGCCTCATTTTCTACTCTATTTCTCTCCATTATTAAAAGTGCCAAAACACCATAGTCAAATCTTTATTGGAGGGGCTGTCGACTACGTGCTTGTGATCTTCTATTCTCTTCAATGTGTAGTGCCGACGCTAAGGAGCCTTAAAAGAGATCTATCGGGTTTTGGATCATCAAGGTAAGTGATTGATAACATCCGTCCAAGGGCCATAATTTGGGTATTTAAGTGTTGACTGTTTTAGATTATAGCTTTTAAGGGCAAGTCGGCTAGATTAAGGAAAGCTTTCGGGATTTGGGCCAAATCGACAAGGATAAGGAGGAGTCTCAGGATCCACGTTCGTTTTATGTAAGGCTGATTGCAAGGGGAACTCAGTGTGTGAAGTCGGGATTTGAATAATAGAGAATTGGCACCAAGGGATTAAGGATCTAAGGCTTTAGATCGGATTTTCGAGATTCGGATTGAAAGCGTTAAGTGAACCGGGTGTGTACCCCACACTATTTCTTAATAAGTTTTATGGCAATGTTTAATATAAGTATGTGTATAAGAATGTGAATATGGCTAAGGTACCATGTCATGGTACAAAGTACTCAGGTACGTTTCCTACTCCTACTAGGATTATGTTAAATATCTGTTATGACACACATATGACATTATAAAAATATGAAATAAGAATTTGGCATGTTAATGCATGATATGTATGATATGGGGCATATGGGTTATATGAAAAGGGGAAGTGAATGTGGTGACCTAAGACCACGATATCTGAATGTGGTGACCTAAGACCACGATAACTGAATGTGGTGACCTAAGACCATGATATCTAAATGTGGTGACCTAAGACCACGAATTTTATAAGGGCGATGAGCATGTCGATTGCAATGATCGCCTTCGATGGTGTGTAGCGGATGGAGGTTGACTTAATAGTCCCCACGGTGTGCGAGGATGGTACGGTGATGTGTAGCGAGATGGCATATAGGTTTGGGTTCAGTTGCATCATTATTTTATATCTGCTATATGATTATGTATGTGTTGTGATAATATGCCTGAATCTATTTGGACATAGTGTTTGTGTACACAATCAGTCTGTTTGACTCACCCCGTTGTGGGAACATTTTTCAGGTGATGATCAGTAATGGACCGGTCGGCGGGAGGTTAAAGGTGGCCATGCACAAAGAAGAAATTTTACTGATTAGGACTTTTATTTTTAATTAAGTACTTCCAATTATTTGGATTTATTTGATGTAATAAGGCCATAGTGAACTATTTTATTTTATTTTACTTTTAAAGTATTATGTTACGAAAATTTTTATGAATTAAAGACTAAATAAATTTATTTTAAATTAATTCCTAAGTGTTTTTGTCGCCAACCTAAAGGGGTTTCCAATATAAAATAAAGTTATTTTTAACTCGAGCCCAACCCAAAAACAATCATTCTTTCAACAACCCAGATTTTCCAAAGTAACAAAAGAATTTGAAACGATTTACACCAGGGAACATACCAGATTCGGTCAAGGCTCATGGGCCGGGTTTGGGGTGTTTTAGTTTGGTATCAGAGCCCAGGTTTAAACTCTCGGCCTTGGGTTTAAGGCCCAAAACGTTTTCAAAGTTAAGCCCAAAAAGAATTTGTAACAACCCAAACCCGGCCCAAACACTATGGTCGAATCTGGACCGTTACGAGGAAAAACCTTTTCGAAACCATTTCTAAACCCATTAAGCTTTGTTGAAAAACTTTTCGGATTGGATTATCTTGATAAAATCATACTTAGTGTTTATTTTAAAAAAAAAATATTTAAGTCAAGTTATGAAACAAATTTCAACTGTGCCCGATGGCATTTTAAAATATTTTCGTGTTTAATTGGAAAACGTGTAATCTAAATTCAACAATAATAATATCCGAGTTTAAAATAATATCCAACATAAGAAAAATAAAAAAAAAATAAAGTATCAGGAGGCCTTATTACATCCAAATAAAATAAACCCAAAGTAAAATTATTAAACTGAAATTAAAGTCATTTAAATTTAATTCCACTGCATGGCCACCTCGAGTCAACCCTCCACATCCGCGATCTAAGTGTCACTGAAAAATATAAAGGAGAGGTGAGTCACCAAGACTCGATGTAACCCTTCCCCATTTTAAAGCATTTTCATACACATCAAATAACAATTAATATGCGAATAATGTGTACCCAACCTAGCCAACCATACGCCATTGTCTACCCGTTGTGGTACCAAACCACTGGTGGTGCAAACCACTGGTGACATATAGTCACAATGTGTTACCAAAACACTGGTGTCCGTAGACACAAATCGGGTGATGGGGCCAACCCATCGTGTGATACCAAATCACTGGCAGACGATCCCATATCTCAAGTGGGGCCAACCCACGGTGGTGTTAACCACGGGATAAGTCGCTATTGAGGTACCAAACCTCTGGTGACCGTAGTCACAGTGTGTTACCAAAACACTGGTGCCCGTCGGCACATTATCACTGCCCCCTCCACTCATCAACCCATATCACAACCATAACAGAGTTTATACATTTATCATATGTATTAAAATAAAACATGCTTCCCAAAAGCATCACAATAATCTCATATAAACAGAGACTTACCGAGGTTCTCGCTTGTACCATTTAAGGTATCAAATCCATATCTACATCAAGCAGATTTACAAACAACAAATATTTATCACACATATTAACTGCTATAAGTGTGTATGTACACACCTGATATCGATGGTAGTCCTAAATCCCGAAAGAAAGCGTTGGTCACCATAGATCCACTTGTCCTATATTCGGCCAAATCCATGGATTAGTCTTATGGCCTATTCGGCCTAATTAACTTATTTGGGAGGGGTTCCTTGTGAACCCGAGATCTTCTATAACACTCTTTGCTATTATCTACCGTACTTAATACTCGAATCGCTTTCAAATCACCATCATTGATTAGCAAGTAAACCAATAACCTTCGACTTTTAATCGAATTGCTAGAATAAGGAGATTGATCTTACCACCACTTACCAAATTGAACACTAGAGATCGGTGTGAGTCATTGTTTTACTTCCACGAATACCTATAAGAAATCGGTTACTAACCGTTTAGAAACCATTGCCAAATCGGCACCTCTCCTGTAAAAGAAATCGATGTAAAAAGAAAGAAAAGGGAAGATGGACATTCGCCAAGATCACTTACCACCTTATGAACCGATTGAAGGAGAGTCTAGAGGAGATTATTCACCTTGCTATTCGGCCAAGTCTTGGAATATGAAGAGGGAAATTGGCTATCGAAAAGGAAAAGGAAAGGAAGACAAATGAAGAAATTGGTACTTCAATGGTATATTTGGCGAGAGAGTTAATAGGAAGGAAAGAAGTTTCACTAAAGAGCTTGAGAGAATGGTGAAAACGCAAGAGCAAAAGAGGGCTAGGAATTGGCACTTAGCAAAAATTTGAAGAAAAGAAAACAAGGAGATCAACTCATGTATTTATAGCCACCAAGCACCCTTGCCGTCCACCCTTTCTAATTAATTCAAATAAATTTTGAATTAATCCCAATAATCCTTTGATAATCCAACTAATATCCAATAATTCTTTTAATCTAATAATCCCTCAATTATCCTACATTTATCACATTATCAAAATGATAGTAATATCCTTAATTTATCTTCTTAATATTAAGGAATTAAAACCAATTAAAATGCTCACAATATCTTATTATCCAAGTAAAAATCTAATTAATAATCCCTTTATAAATAATAATAATATCCTCATTATTATCTCTATTATCTAAATAGATAATAAGAAGAATTAAGGAGAAAAATCTCTCTCCTTATGCCGTCAAATAAAGAACAAAAGAGGGATTTCATGACTCGAACACAAGCTCTCCCTTGCTCCTTGGTGGCGTCACATGTAGCTCTTAAGTGGGCTTACTTTTCCACTTAGTCTAGGCTCATTTTATGTCCAAATTATCCCCATTTATTCTTATAACACCCTCCCGCTAAGGCTCCCTACCTTAAAAGTTAAAACTAAAATTTCCTACCAAATCGAGCCAACACAAAGCCTTAAATTGATCATTATTATTCCATAAATAATGACACAGTTCATACATAAGAAAAATAATTTATTTCCAAATAGCCCCGTTTTTGGGATGTTACAGATTCTACCCCTTAAAATAAATTTCGTCCCAAATTCCTTGATCAAAACAGTGGGGGTATTGTCACGATCACATCCTCGGGCTCCACGTGGCCTCTTCCATCCGTGGTTCCGCCATAGTACTTTCACTAAGGTCTTGACTTCCTCGTAAAACCTTCACATCTCGATCCAAGATTTGAACTGGTTCTTCTTGAAAGATAAGTCCGCATCCACCTCGATCTACGCCATCGGCACAACGTGCGATGGAGTCCGACCGATACTGCCTCTCGGCATTGATACGTGAAAGGCGTTATGTATCGACTCGATTCTGCAAGCAACTCTAGCCGATAAGCTACCGGTCCCACTCGCTTATACAATCAGATATGGGCCAATGAACCTTGGGCTCAGCTTCCTTTTTCGCCCAAATATCAACACCTTTTTCCAAGGCGACACCTTAAGAAAAACCTTGTCACCTACCTCATACTCCATCTCCTTGCGCTTCAAGTCAGCATAAGACTTCTGTCTATCCGATGCTTCCTTAAGACGATCCCGAATCGCCCTAACTTTGTCCTCAGTTTCTGCAACCAAATCTGGACCCAAGACTTGTCTTTCACCTAACTCCGTCCAACATGTAGGAGTACGGCATTCTGTCCATACAATGCTTCAGATGGTGCCATCTGTATACTAAACTGATAGCTATTGTTGTAGGCAAATTCCGCTAATGGTAGAAATTCTTCCCAACTACCTCGGAATTCCAAGACACAACCCCTCAGCATATCCTCTAAAATCTGTATCACTCTCTCCGATTGTCCATCAGACTGTGGATGGAAGGCTGTACTGAAATCCAACCGTGTACCCAAAGCTTGATGCAACGCTTTCCAAAACCTTGACGTGAACCTCGGATCCCTATCCGAGATAATCGACATTGGCACACCATGCAATCTGACTATCTCACCACATATAACCTTGCTAGCTTCGGGTGAATAATCCATTCTTACAGTGCGAAGTGGGTGACTTGGTTAATCGGTCCACAATCACCCAAATCTGCGTCCTTCTTCTTTGGGCGTGAAGGGTAGCCCACGAAATCCATAGTGATCCGTTCCACTTCCATTGAAGGATTTTTACCGTTGAAGTAGCCGATGGCAATCGATGTTCACTTAACTTTCTTGACACGTCAAACACTTCCCTACAAATTCCGTTACTTCACGTTTCAACCCGCCACCGTAATCTGCTTAGTAGATCTCCATACATCTTGCTTCCTCCGGATGCATAGCGTATGGGCTGCTATGTGCATCATGGAGAATTTTTCGCCTCAACTCCATATCCTTTGGCATACAAGCTCGCCTTGAAAACATAACACTCCATCACTAGACATCTCAGATCCTTCCAAACCACCATCCCGGACTTGCATCCTCTTAGCGTTCAACCCTTCATCTACTAGGTGCTTTTCCTTAATCTCGTCAATCCATGTCGCTTAACTTGAAGTTACGCCAAGAGACTCCCATCGTCATATAGACTCAACCGAGCAAACATCGCTCTTAAGTCCGTCACAACCTTCCGCTCAACGCGTCGGCTACTCGTTAGCCTTGCTCGATGGTATTCGATTGAACAATCGTAATCCTTTAACGATTCAATCCACCGACGTTGTCTCGTGTTTAGATCCTACGAGTCAAAAGATACCTCAAACTCTTATGATCCGTGTAGACTATCGACTTCTCCCCATAAAGGTAGTGTCTCCATATCTTGGTCTGGATTGCGCTAACTCCAAGTCGTGAGTTGGGTAGTTCAATTTGTGTGGTCTTAATCGGCGGGACGCATAGGCTACAACCTTTCCTCCTTGCATTAACACACATCCTGCACCATTATGGGATGCATCGCAATAAACGATAAATAACCTTCCCGCTTGAGTCAGTACCAAAACCGAGCTTAGTCAAAATTTTCCTTAGCTTATCAAAGCTTTCTTCTTCTTCTCTGTCCATACAAATAGAACACCTTTTCTTAGCGACTTAAGTAATGGTGCTGCGATTAAAGAAAATCCTTCTACGAATCTCCGATAGTACCCGCTAAACCCGAAAACTTCAGATTTCACCATCGTTCTTGGTGGTTTCAATCCAATCTTGCTTCAATCTTGCGAGGATCTACTCTAATTCCTTCTGCGATACCACATGACCTAAGAAAGCCACCTCCTTGACCAAAATTCGCACTTCTTCAATTTGGCATATAAGCGCTTCTCCTCAATACTTGCGAAACTATCCGTAAATGCTTGTCATGTTCCTCCTCCGTCTTAGAATAGACCAATATGTCGCCTATGAATACCACGACGAATCGATCCAAGCACCGCCGAAATACTCTATTCATTAAATCCATGAGCGCCACGGTGCATTGGTCAACCAAATGGCATTACGAGGAACTCGTGGTGCCCATACCGAGTTCTAATGCCGTCTTGTGAACATCCACTTCCTTCACCCTTAATTGATGATAACCCGACCTAAGGTCAATCTTTGAAAATACCGACACACCCCTTAATTGGTCAAATAAGTCGTCAATCCGAGGCAACGGGTACTTGTTCTTGATTGTTAACTTGTTCAGCTGACGGTAGTTGATGCACATCCGCATCGAACCGCCCTTCTTCTTGACAAATAACACGGGTGCTCCCACGGAGATATGCTTGGTCGAATAAATCCTCGTCCAAGAGCTCTGAATTTGAGCCTTGACTCCACCAATTCCTTGGTGCCATTCGGTATGGTGCTATAGACACAAAGCCGCTTTGGGGTAGCAAGTCTATACCGAATTCGACTTCGATCCGGAGGTAGACCCAAAACTCTTACGGGAACACATCAAGAAATTCCCCAACCGTTCGGACCCTTCCAACTCTCGACTCCTTAGCTTCCAAAGCACGATTCAACCAAATCGCCTTACAACCCTTCTTGACCATCTTTTCCGCCTTCAAGGCAGACACCACATTGGATAGGTAATTCCTTCTATCACCTATCATAACCACTTCACCACCTTCACCGTAGTCTTAAGAACCATAAACGCTTAGCGCAAATCCAAATTCGCCGATACTTAACCACCACCATTCCAAGGATCAAATCGAACTCCCAAATGGTAGTTCCATCGGATCAAGAACGAAAACTACCCCTTGGAGTTCTAGGGTGCGTCTCTATAAAGTTTGTCTCACGACTACAGAGTGTCCTGAGGGCTTAATACCGTCATCTTCCTAGAAGTAATCTCAAAGTCTAGGTCCATAGTTCCTACCACACTACTAGCAATGTACGAGTCGTTGAACCCACATCAATCAATGCAACATAAGGAAAACCGAGATAAAAACATATCGGTTATGACATCCGGTCGTCACCCTCCTCATGACGCCTAGTTGCATAGACTAAGCCAGTCGCTTAGCCTCTGTGTTGCCGAACCTCCGCCTCGAAGTTCCACGACCTCGGTTAGGACCGTTGTTTCTTACGCCATTACCACGACCCTCTGTGGTCCCATATTTCTATCCTGCGTATGATTCGCCCTCCTCCGGCTGATTTTTGGCTAGTTTCGGGACAATCTCTAACACGATGCTCCACCGACCCACACTCAAAACATCCTCTATCGCGGTCGAACAACTTCCCCAATGGGTCTTTCCACAACTGCAGTTACTTGAGTCGGCCTCGTTAGTAGTCATGGGCCTTCTTTGCGATTTGGCCCACTTGGCCTAGCCTTTTTCGGACATTACCACGACCCACCGGCCCAAATCCTCTCTTCGATTATTCCTACTATAACTTTGCCTCACGCCTCCTTGATCCCTTGGCTACCTTAGCCTTTTCTACCGAGATGAGAACTCACGAACTTGTCATGGGCAATCAAGAACCTCAAATCATCTCGAAAGTCGTCCTCAAAGCGGACGCAGCTACTCATGCACAATGGCTACGATTCCTCCGCATACCTACTCAAATTTTAAAACTACGCCTCATACTCGCCCGGACTTAGTTCCTTGTACTAGACCGAAAAAGCCTTCCTCTGCGCGTCGGTGTAGTGGTGCCCACATACTTCTTCCAAAAGCGGTTTTAAAGTAGTCCCACGTGAGATCATCACCGTGGCTCCATCCCGAATCGTCACCACCACCGATGCGCTTCATCCTTTAGAAGCGACACCGCCCTTTCACTTTTCCTCCTCGGTCAGTCAAGATCATCCATTATCCTTTCAGAGATTCCACCAATACTCACTGATCAAGGCCACCTCGACACGCCCAAATACCTCACTCCATTAGCCCGGATTCGCTCGGAAGCAGTTTCTAAGCTCCTAGATTTCCACCCCCACCACAATCTCGAACTTCATAATACCGCTTGCGACACCTCGCCTCACCTGGCCCGATCCGATCGCCTCTCATTTCTAAAAGTAGGAGGTGGTAGTGGCGGTGGTACTTCATTCGTAACCTGTCCCGACCTAACGAGTTCGACACGGTCATCCTACCCTACTCAAGTCCACGGCGTCCTCGTCCTCTAGAACTCATTCTATCTACTTGCGCTTTTAATCGATTAAGAAAATTTTTATGCGTTAGCATTTGTTCCACTTTATTACTCGCAAGAAATTTTATGGATAAGGTTTAATCGAGATTCTTTCGAGCAAACAAGTTTTCGATCTTCTATCCTAGTTCATACAAAGGAGTTCATGCATCCATTCCTTAATGCTTTCCATACCTATTCACTCCTCGGACATTTCTGCCCATTTCTACCCAGGGGTATTTCCGTCATTTTCCTACAGGGTATTTTCGTAATAAAAGAAATTTTTAAAACTTTAGTAAAGTGGGTCGTTTTGAAATTCCCAAAACTAGAGGGTTTTTCTGAAAAAGTTGTAAAATTTTAAAGATACAACATCACTTTGAAACTAGGGGTATTTTGGTAATTTGTCATTTGGGGCAATTTCATAATTTTAATAAGTCGAGGTATTTTTACAGGTTGTAAAACTCGAGGATTCCTTTTCAAGTTTTTCTTTCCTAAACGTTCTTTGTTTGTAAAAAGTTCAAAAGTCAAGGTCATTTTGGTAATTTTACAGTTTAAGGACGTTTTCGTAATTTCCAAAACCAAAATATTTTGTTGATGATTTTCAAAACTAGGTGGTTGAATATTTGTGAAATAATTGAAATTTTGAGCAAAACCATTGAACTGATGTTTTATGAACCGAGGTATTTTAGTAATTTTACCCTAAGGGCATTTTTGTAATTTTCACAAATCAAGTTTTTCGAGGAAAGCGTTGTAAAATGAAGTTCTCGATTTGAAAGAGTTATTGCGAAATTTTGAAAACATTAGGATTCTGTTGTTTCGTTCCTTTCAAAACATGGCTAATTCCCTTTGGGTTTTAGTCATTAGGTTTAGCCTATGACCGAGCCTTCTTGGTCGGGGTGAACCAAAGCTACGCACCGTGCGGATTCGAGTGAAGAGGAGGTGAGTCACACGGACCGCTTAAATACCAAGCTCCCAATCGAACCTTTCTAGACATGCGCACGAGGTTGCCATACCACCGAGCCCTACGAGTTAGGGTGAGCCGAAGCTACGCACTGGGTAGGATACCTGCGAAGAGGAGGTGAGTCACGAGGACTACTTAAATACCAAGCTCTTGCGGATCCAATCCTAGACATGCGTACAGGGATTACCATACCCTAGCTCAATGGCTTAGCCATAGGTTGGTTTAGTTCTTTAAGTCTTATGTTCCGTTTGTGTTTGAGTAATCTAACCTTAGGGTCCAAGTCCTATAAGTCTATCTACGTTCCATGCTTCCTACCCTTCTACAGAATATAATTCACCAAGAGGTTTAAAAGTACTTACAGGCGGATCGGTCTTTAGACTCGGGCCATCTTGCTTATAACCCAAAAACAATTCAAAAGGCCTACTAAAACATTTTTGGGCCTTGGGCCCCACAAATGAAGCTTTGAACTGGGCTCTGATACCAATTTTGTAACAACCCAAAAACAATTCAAAAGGCCTACCAAAACATTTTTGGGCCTTGGGCCCCCACAGCCGAGCTTTGAACTGGGCTCTGATACCAATTTTGTAACAACCCAAACCCGGCCCAAACACTATGGTCGAATCTGGACCGTTACGAGGAAAAACCTTTTGAAACCATTTCTAAACCCATTAAGCTTTGTTGAAAAACTTTTGGATTGGATTATCTTGATAAAATCATACTTAGTGTTTATTTTAAAAAAAATATTTAAGTCAAGTTATGAAACAAATTTCAAGCGTGTGCTAGATGGCATTTTAAAATATTTTCGTGTTTAATTGGAAAACGTGTAATCTAAATTCAACAATAATAATATCCGAGTTTAAAATAATATCCAACATAAGAAAAATAAAAAAAATAAAGTATCAGGAGGCCTTATTACATCCAAATAAAATAAACCCAAAGTAAAATTATTAAACTGAAATTAAAGTCATTTAAATTTAATTCCACTGCATGGCCACCTCGAGTCAACCCGGCTCCACATCCGCGATCTAAGTGTCACCTGAAAAATATAAAGGAGAGGGTGAGTCACCAAGACTCGATATGAAACCCTTCCCCATTTTAAAGCATTTTCATACACATCAAATAACAATTAATATGCGTAATAATGTGTACCCAACCTAGCCAACCATACGCCATTGTCTACCCCGTTGTGGTACCAAACCACTAGTGGTGCCAAACCACTGGTGACATATAGTCACAATGTGTTACCAAAACACTGGTGTCCGTAGACACAAATCGGGTGATGGGGCCAACCCATCGTGTGATACCAAATCACTGGCAGACGATCCCATATCTCAAGTGGGGCCAACCCACGGTGGTGTTAACCACAGGGATAAGTCGCTATTGAGGTACCAAACCTCTGGTGACCGTAGTCACAGTGTGTTACCAAAACACTGGTGCCCGTCGGCACATTATCACTGCCCCCTCCACTCATCAACCCATATCACAACCATAACAGAGTTTATACATTTATCATATGTATTAAAATAAAACATGCTTCCCAAAAGCATCACAATAATCTCATATAAACAGAGACTTACCGAGGTTCTCGCTTGTACCATTTAAGGTACCAAATCCATATCTACATCAAGCAGATTTACAAACAACAAATATTTATCACACATATTAACTGCTATAAGTGTGTATGTACACACCTGATATCGATGGTAGTCCTAAATCCCGAAAGAAAGCGTTGGTCACCACAGATCCACTTGTCCTATATTCGGCCAAATCCATGGATTAGTCTTATGGCCTATTCGGCCTAATTAACTTATTTGGGAGGGGTTCCTTGTGAACCCGAGATCTTACCTTAACACTCTTTGCTATTATCTACCGTACTTGATACTCGAATCTGCTCGTCAGCCATCATTGATTAGCAAGTAAACCAATAACCTTCGGCTTTTAATCGAATTGCTAGAATAAGGAGATTGATCTTACCACCACTTACCAAATTGAACACTAGAGATCAGTCTGTGAGTCGACTGTTTTACTTCCCTGAATACCTATAAGAAATCGGTTACTAACCGTTTAGAAACCATTGCCAAATCGGCACCTCTCCTGTAAAAGAAATCGATGAAAAAAGAAAGAAAAGGAAGATGGACATTCGGCCAAGATCACTTACCACCTTATGAACCGATTGAAGGAGAGTCTAGAGGAGATTATTCACCTTGCTATTCGACCAAGTCTTGGAATATGAAGAGGGAAATTGCTATCGAAAAGGAAAAAGAAAGGAAGACAAATGAAGAAATTGGTACTTCCAATGGTATATTCGACGAGAGAGTTAATAGGGAAGGAAAGAAGTTTCGCTAAAGAGCTTGAGAGAATGGTGAAAACGCAAGAGCAAAAGAGGGCTAGGGAATTGACTTAGCAAAAATTTGAAGAAAAGAAAAACAAGGAGATCAACTCATGTATTTATAGCCACCAAGCACCCTTGCCGTCCACCCTTTCTAATTAATTCAAATAAATTTTGAATTAATCCCAATAATCCTTTGATAATCCAACTAATATCCAATAATTCTTTTAATCTAATAATCCCTCAATTATCCTACATTTATCACATTATCAAAATGATAGTAATATCCTTAATTTATCTTCTTAATATTAAGGAATTAAAACCAATTAAAATGCTCACAATATCTTATTATCCAAGTAAAAATCTAATTAATAATCCCTTTATAAATAATAATAATATCCTCATTATTATCTCTATTATCTAAATAGATAATAAGAAGAATTAAGGAGAAAATCTCTCTCCTTGTGCCGTCAAATAAAGAACAAAAAGAGGATTTCATGACTCGAACACAAGCTCTCCTTGCTCCTTGGTGGCGTCACATGTAGCTCTTAAGTGGGCTTACTTTGCCACTTAGTCTAGGCTCATTTATGTCCAAATTATCCCCATTTATTCTTATAACACCCTCCTTGCTAAGGCTCCCTACCTTAAAAGTTAAAACTAAAATTTCCTACCAAATCGAGCCAACACAAAGCCTTAAATTGATCATTATTATTCCATAAATAATGACACAGCAGTTCATACATAAGAAAAATAATTTATTTCCAAATAGCCCCGTTTTTGGGATGTTACAGAATTTTTGTGAATTAAGCAGGATTTTTTGGCATGGCCCATTATGTCTCCGACCCGAAGTCCACCAGGTAAGTACTCCGATCTCTTGTGTGATTTATATTATGACTTGTAGAAGGGGTAGAAATGGAACGTAGAATAGAGATTTAGTACTTGAACCCTAGGGCTAGTTACCCCAACAATTACATAAGATTTAAATGCCTAATTGAACAAACCTATGGTTAAGTCACCTAGTTAGGGTGTGGCAACCATAATGCACATGTCTAGGATTGGTTTCGGTGGGAGCTTGGTATTTAAGCAGTCCGCGTGACTCACCTCCTCTCCACTCGAATCCTACCTGGTGCGTAGCCTCGGTTCACCCTAACCAAGAGGACTCAGTCACAGGCTAAACGCACTAATTAAAACCCGAAAGGGAACTAGCCGTATTTTTTTAAAAAAACCCTAGTTTTAAAACTCTTAAAATCACCCTTTTAATTTGTGAAAACTATTTTTACAAAATTTTTCAAAAAATTTCTAATTTATAAAATTACAAAGATACCCCTAGTGGTAAAATTATAAAAATGCCCTTGGTTTATGAAATTTCCAAATACCTACAGTTTTTATCAAAATTTCATTACTTTATAAAATATTCAAAAACCCTAATTTGCAAAATATCAAAATACCTTGATTTTGGAAAAATTACGAAATTGCCCTACCTCACAAAATTATCAAAACGACCCTGAATCCCAAAATTTTTACAACATCACCAATTTGGAAAGCAAAATTTTCAAAAACAACCCCCAAGTGTTGTAAATTCCAAAATACCCTTGATTTATTAAGATTTATAAATTTACCTGGGATAATTACCAAAATACCCTCAGATTTCCAAATTTCCCAAAATACCCCCAGGAATGCAAAATTACCCGAATACGCTTATTAACAAAATCTCCAAGGAACCTTATCTTGCCAAATTACGAAAATACTCCTGTAGGACAAATTACGAAAATACCCCTGGGATAGGAACGGACAGAAATGTCCGAAGAGTGAATGTGTATGGGAGATACTATGGAACGGATGTGCATTTCTGTGAATTAGGATAGAAAACTTGAAACTTTGATTGATCGAAAGAACTACTTCTTAATACTTCTTCTCATAAAATTGTTCGCGGTTAATCAGTGGAACCAAAGTTCTGATGCATAAAACTTTTTAATCAAATTAAATCAGAAGTTAGAAATGAGTTCTAGGGGACGTGGTCATTGTGGACGGGATAAGAGGAGTTTTGGATCATCAGAATCGTCTGAGAGTCTTCAGAAAAGGTCGAAGGTTGAGAATTCTGCTCGTGTTTTTAAGCCAATTACTGGAAATCTGGACCGTCCGTGTGCTCAGTGTGGAAGGTATCATGTTGGTGAGTGCTGGAACCGAGATCAGGAATGTTTTAGATGTAAGTCTAAGGCTCATTTGGTTAAGAATTGCCCTCAGGCAATGAAGGTTCGTGGTTTAAACCATGGAGGAAATGGTCGTGGAACACCCTGAGAGGTCTTTGAAGGTTCGGATGTGAAACGACCAAGGATATGATAATGGTAAGTTCCTTGTTTTGGAATATTATTTATTGCTTTAGAGATAGTTCATTCTTGTGTGGCTAGTGAAGTGCTTGAAATAGTATCTAAGGAATGTGGTAGTTTTGTTAAGATCAGTCTTGCACCATAGAAGAGTGGTGTGATGAGTTAAGGATGCACGATTGTAAGTAATTTTGAGGACAAAATTATTTTTAAGGAGGGTAGAACTGTAATATCTCAGATTTAGGGTTATGCGTTTGGAGCATAACTCAAGTGTTAGTAGGCTTTAAGGGTGTTTGGAGGTGTTTTAGGAGTTTTTAGAACTCTAGGATGAAGATGGAAGCTTTGGGAAAATGTTGGATTTTAAGTATAAAAGGGAGAGCTGGTTGAAGGAGCCCTTAAGGAAAAATTTGGGAGTTTTTGGACATAAGAAATGGGCTTGGTAAAGTGGCTGGAATGCGCCACTTAGGGCCTTGGAGAATGACGCCTTGAGAGCGATGGGAAGGGCCTTGGTTGAATCACCTTGGCGACAAGTAGTGTGATTTTATTTTTCTTTTGGCGCTAAGACAAAGTGAACTGGCTAAGTAAGTCTTAAAAGAAATTCAGGTGCATTATGTCACAAAAAGCGCCTTGGCAAAGTGTCTGGGGCGCTACCTAAGGTGCTAGGAGAATTGCTTGCCAATAGGGATCCAAGGAAGGAGTTCGAGTCTTGTGGGCGAGCAAGGGAGTGTTTTATTTTGCATTCAGGCGTTAAGGCAGGAAGCTAGGTGAAGGAGGCCTTAAAAGGAATTGTGGGAGTTTATGTCACAAAGGAACCAAAGAAGAAAGTGGCTTGGGCGTTATCTCTAGCTTAAAGACAAAGAGGGCTCGTGTTCGAGCCTTGTTGACGACAAATGGGTGTTTTATTTTTTATTTTTGCATTCAAGCGTCAAGTGGGAAGAAATTGGACGGCACATGGGTTTTATAAAAAGAAGATAAAGGTTGGATTTATTTTTGTTTATTCTAAGGTGGTAGATAATAGGATAATTATAGATTTATTTTACTTATTTTAAATGGGAAGATAAGGGATAATGTGATGGATTATTTTATTTTTATTTGAGAGATAAATGTTGGGTTTATTTAATTTATTTTGAATGAGAGGTATGGAGAGAATATAGGAAAGAAATAAGGGGATATGAATGGAGGGTGAGCTAGTGGCCGAATATAGGGAGCGGGTGGATGGCATTTTCGGTTTTGAGGTGAGATAGGTGTGGGTTTATTTTATTTATTTTAAGTGGGTAGATAATTGGGGATTTTGTTTTATTTGTTTTAAATATTGAGATAGTGGATGAATGGGGGTTATTTAATTTATTTTGAATAAGTGTGGATTTATTGTATTTAGTTTAAATAGGTAGATAATTGGGATTTTGTTTGATTTATTTTAAATGATAGGATAAGAGATAAAGGAGGAAAAGAAAGTGGGATATGATAGGAGTTGGGGTAGTGGCCGAATGTGGGTCTCTTTGGGGTTGGTATATTCGGCCATGAGGAGGATTTAAGTGCCAAAAATTATTTGTTCATCTTTTAGCCTCCTGGCCTAATCTCTTTTCACTTTTTCTCCCTATTCTTTCACTTTTCTTTAACTTTAATTCTACTTATTTTCTTGAATGGCCGTATGTCCCTTTTGATATTTAAAACCTTAGCCAAATATTTCATCTACATATGAGGGGCCATAGCCGAACCATATAGCCTCATTTTCTACTCTATTTCTCTCCATTATTAAAAGTGCCGAAACACCATAGTCGAATCTTTATTGGAGGGGCTGTCGACTACGTGCTTGTGATCTTCTATTCTCTTCAACGTGTAGTGCCAACGCTAAGGAGCCTTAAAAGAGATCTATCAGGTTTTGGATCATCAAGGTAAGTGATTGATAACATTCAGCCAGGGGCCATAATTTGGGTATTTAAGTGTTGACTATTTTCGATTATAGCTTTTAAGGGCAAGTCGGCTAGATTAAGGAAAGCTTTCGGGATTTGGGCCAAATCGATAAGGATAAGGAGGAGTCTCAGGATCCACGTTTGTTTTATGTAAGGCTGATTGCAAGGGAACTCAGTGTGTGAAGTCAGGATTTGAATAATAGAGATTCGGCACCAAGTGATTAAGGATCTAAGGCTTTAGATCGGATTTTTGAGATTCGGATTGAAAGCGTTAAGTGAACCAGGTGTGTACCCCACACTATTTCTTAATAAGTTTTATGGCAATGTTTAATATAAGTATGTGTATAAGAATGTGAATATGGCTAAGGTACCATGTCATGGTCCAAAGTACTCAGGTACGTTTCCTACTCCTACTAGGATTATGTTAAATATCTGTTACGACACACATATGACATTATAGGAATGTGAAATAAGAATTTGGCATGTTAATGCATGATATGTATGATATGGGGCATATGGGTTATATGAAAAGGGAAGTGAATGTGGTGACCTAAGACCACGATATACGAATGTGGTGACCTAAGACCACGATAACCGAATGTGGTGACCTAAGACCATGATATCTGAATGTGGTGACCTAAGACCACAAATTTTATAAGAGGCGATGAGCACGTCGATTGCAATGATCGCCTTCGATGGTGTGTAGCGAATGGAGGGTTGACTTAGTAGTCCCCACGATTATGCGAGGATGGTACGGGTGATGTGTAGCGGATGGCATATAGGTTTGGGTTCGGGTTGCATCATTATTTTATATCTGCTATATGATTATGTATGTGATGTAATAATATGCCTGAATCTATTTGGACATAGTGTTTGTGTACACATTGAGTCTGTTTGACTCACCCCGTTGTGGGAACATTTTTCAGGTGATGATCAGTAATGGATCAGGTCAGCGAGAGCTTAAAGGTGGCCATGCACAGCAAGAAATTTTACGATTCGGACTTTTATTTTTAATTAAGTACTTCCAATTATTTGGATTTATTTGATGTAATAAGGCCATAGTGAACTATTTTATTTTATTTTACTTTTAAAGTATTATGTTACTAAATTTTTTATGAATTAAAGACTAAATAAATTTATTTTAAATTAATTCCTAAGTGTTTTTATCGCCCAACCTAAAGGGGTTTCCAATATAAAATAAACTTGTTTTTAACTCGAGCCCAACCCAAAAACAATTATTCTTTCAAAAACCCAGATTTTCCAAAGTAACAAAAGAATTTGAAACAGTTTACAGGGAACATACCAGATTCACCAAGGCTCGTGAAATGGGTTTGGGGTGTTTTAGTTTGGTATCGAGCCAGCTTTTAAACTTTCGGCCTTGGGTTTAAGGCCCAAACGTTTTCAAAGTTAAGCCAAAAAAGAATTTTTGTGAATTAAGCGAGATTTTCCGGCATGGCCCACTAAGTCTCCGACTAAAGTCCACCAGGTAAGTATTCCGATCTCTTATGTGATTTATATTATGACTTGTAGAAGGGGTAGAAATGGAGCGTAGAATAGAGATTTAGTACTTGAACCCTAGGGCTAGTTACCCCAACAATTACATAAGACTTAATGCCTAATTGAACAAACACATGGTTAAGTCGCGAGAGTTAGGTGTGGCAACCATGGTGCGCATGTCTAGGATTGGTTTGGTGGGAGCTTGGTATTTAAGCGATCACGTGACTCACCTCCTCTCCACTCGAATCCTACAGTGCGTAGTCTCGGTTCACCCTAACCAAGAGGACTCAGTCACAAGCTAAACGCACTAATTAAAACCCGAAAGGGAACTAGCCGTATTTTTTTTAAAAAAACCCTAGTTTTAAAACTCTTAAAATCACCCTTTTAATTTGTGAAAACTATTTTTACAAAATTTTCTGAAAAATTTCGATTTATAAAATTACAAAGATACCCTAGTGGTAAAATTACAAAATGCCATTGGTTTATGAAATTTCCAAATACCCACGCTTTTATCAAAATTTCATTACTTTATAAAATATTCAAAAACCCTAATTAAGTAAAATATCAGAATACCTTGATTTTGGAAAAATTACGAAATTGCCCCTACCTCACAAAATTATCAAAACGACCCTGAATCCCAAAATTTTTACAACATAACCGATTTGGAAAGCAAAATTTTCAAAAACAACCCCCAAGTGCTGTAAATTCCAAAATACCCTTAATTTATTAAGATTTATAAATTTACCCAGGATAATTACCAAAATACCCTCAAATTTCCAAATTTTCCAAAATACCCCCGGGAATGCAAAATTACCCGAATACGCTTATTAACAAAATCTCCAAGGAACCTTATCTTGATAAATTACGAAAATACACCTGTAGGACAAATTACAAAAATACCCCTGGGATAGGAACAGACAGAAATGTCCGAAGAGTGAATGTGTATGGGAGATACTATGGAATGGATGTGCTTTTCTGTGAATTAAGATAGAAAACTTGAAACTTTGATTGATCTAAAGAACTACTTCTAAATACTTCTTCTCATAAAATTGTTCGCGGCTAATCAGTGGAACCAAAGTTCTGATGCATAAAACTTTTTAATCAGATTAAATCGCGACATTAGAAATGAGTTCTAGGGGACGTAGTCGTCGTGGGCGGGATAAGAGGAGTTTTGGACCGTCAGAATCGTCTGAGAGTCTTCAGAAAAGGTCGAAGGTTGAGAATTTTACTCGTGTTTTTAAGCCAATTACTGGAAATCTGGACCGTCCGTGTGCTCAGTGTGGAAGGTATCATGTTGGTGAGTGCTGGAACCGAGATCGGGAATGTAAGGATCATTTGGTTAAGAATTTCCCTCAGGCAACGAAGGTTCGTGGTTTAAACCATGGAGGAAATGGTCGTGGAACACCCAGCAGAGGTGCTGAAGGTTCGGATGTGAAACGACCAAGGATATGATAGCGGGTAAGTTCCTTGTTTTGGAATATTATTTATTGCTTTAGAGATAGTTCATTCTTGTGTTGCTAGTGAAGTGCTTGAAATAGTATCTAAGGAATGCGGTAGTTTTGTTAAGATCAGAGTGCGCAGCCGAAGAGTGGTGTGATGAGTTAAGGATGCACGATTGTAAGAAATTTCGAGGATGAAATTATTTTTAAGGAGGGTAGAACTATAATATCCCAGATTTAAGGTTATGCGTTTGGAGCATAACTCAAGTGTTAGTAGGCTTTCAGGGTGTTTGGAGGTGTTTTAGGAGTTTTTAGAACTCTAGGATGAAGATGGAATCTTTGGGAAAATGTTGGATTTTAAGTATAAAAGGGGGAGCTGGTTGAAGGAGCCCTTAAGGAAAAATTTGAGAGTTTTTGGACATAAGAAATGGGCTTGGTAAAGTGGTGGAATCGCCACTTAGGGCATTGGAGAATGACGCCTTGGCAAGCGATGGGGAAGGGCCTTGGTTGAATCACCTTGGCGACAAGTAGTGTGATTTTATTTTTCTTTTGGCGCTAAGACAAAGGGAACTAGGCTAAGTAAGTCTTAAAAGAAATTCAGGTGCATTATGTCACAAAAGTGCCTTGGAAAAGTGGCACAGACGCTACCTAAGGTGCTAGGAGAATTGTGCCGTTAGGGATCCAAGGAAGGAGTTCGAGTCTTATGGGCGGCAAGGGAGTGTTTTATTTTGCATTCGGCATTAAGATAGGAAGCTAGGTGAAGGAGGCCTTAAAAGGAATTGTGGGGAGTTTATGTCACAAAGGAACCAGACAAAGTGGCTTGGGCGTTATCTCTAGCTTACAAACAAAGAGGCCTCGAGTTCGAGCCTTGTTGACGACAAATGGGTGTTTTAATTTTTATTTTGCATTCGGCATCAAGTGGGAAGAAATTGACTGCACATGGGTTTTATAAAGAGAAGATAAAGTTTGGATTTATTTTGTTTATTCTAAGGTGGTAGATAATAGGATAATTGTAGATTTATTTTATTTATTTTAAATGGGAAGATAAGGGATAATGTGATGGATTATTTTTATTTTTATTTGAGAGATAAATGTTGGGTTTATTTAATTTATTTTGAATGAGAGGTATGGAGAGAATATAGGAAGGAAATAAGGGGATATGAATGGAGTGTGAGCTAGTGGCCGAATATAGGGAGCGAGTGGATGGCATTTTCGGTTTTGAGGTGAGATAGGTGTGGGTTTATTTTATTTATTTTAAGTGGGTAGATAATTGGGGATTTTTTTTATTTGTTTTAAATATTTAGATAGTGGATGAATGGGGGTTATTTAATTTATTTTGAATAAGTGTAGATTTATTGTATTTAATTTAAATAGGTAGATAATTGGGATTTTGTTTGATTTATTTTAAATGATAGGATAAGAGATAAAGGAGGAAAAGAAAGTGGGATATGATAGGAGTTGGGGTAGTGGCCGAATGTGGGTCTCTTTGGGGTTGGTATATTCGGCCATGAGGAGGATTTAAGTGCCAAAAATCATTTGTTCATCTTTTAGTCTCCTGGTGAATCTCTTTTCACTTTTTCTCCTATTCTTTCACTTTTCTTTAACTTTAATTCTACTTATTTTCTTGAATGGCGAATGTCCCTTTTGATATTTAAAACCTTAGCCAAATATTTCATCTACATGTGAGGGGCCATAGCCGAACCATATGGCCTCATTTTCTACTCTATTTCTCTCCATTATTAAAAGTGCCGAAACACCATAGTCGAATCTTTATTGGAGGGGCTGTCGACTACGTGCTTGTGATCTTCTATTCTCTTCAACGTGTAGTGCCGACGCTAAGGAGCCTTAAAAGAGATCTATCGGGTTTCGGATCATCAAGGTAAGTGATTGATAACATTCGGCCAAGGGCCATAATTTGGGTATTTAAGTGTTGACTATTTTCGATTATAGCTTTTAAGGGCAAGTCGGCTAGATTAAGGAAAGCTTTCGGGATTTGGGCCAAATCGATAAGGATAAGGAGGAGTCTCAGGATCCACGTTTGTTTTATGTCAGCCCAATTGCAAGGGGAACTCAGTGTGTGAAGTCGGGATTTGAATAAAAGAGAATCGGCACCAAGGGATTAAGGATCTAAGGCATTAAATCAAATTTTCGGGATTCGGATTGAAAGCATTAAGTGAACCAGGTGTGTACCCCACATTATTTCTTAATAAGTTTTATGGCAATGTTTAATATAAGTATGTGTATATGAATGTGAATATGGCTAAGGTACCATGTCATGGTACAAAGTACTCAGGTACGTTTCCTACTCCTACTAGGATTATGTTAAATATCTATTACAACACACATATGACATTATAAGAATGTGAAATAAGAATTTGGCATGTTAATGCATGATATGTATGATATGGGGCATATGGGTTATATGAAAAGGGGAGGTGAATGTGGTGACCTAAGACCACGATATCTGAATGTGGTGACCTAAGACCACGATAACTGAATGTGGTGACCTAAGACCACGATATCTAAATGTGGTGACCTAAGACCTCGAATTTTATAAGGGCGATGAGCACGTCGACTGCAGCGACTACCTTCGATGGTGTGTAGCGGATGGAGGGTTGACTTAGTAGTCCCCACGGTGTGCAGGATGGTACGGGTGATGTGTAGCAGATGGCATTTAGGTTGGGTTCAGGTTGCATCATTATTTTATATCTGCTATATGATTATGTATGTGATGTGATAATATGCCCGAATCTATTTGGACATAGTGTTTGTGTACACATTGAGTCTGTTTGACTCACCCGTTGTGGGAACATTTTTGGTGATGATCGAGAATGGACTGGGTCATGGGAGCTTAAAGGTGGCCATGCACAAGAAGAAATTTTACAATTCAGACTTTTATTTTAATTAAGTACTTCCAATTATTTGGATTTATTTGATGTAATAAGGCCATAGTGAACTATTTTATTTTATTTTACTTTTAAAGTATTATGTTACGAAAATTTTTATGAATTAAAGACTAAATAAATTTATTTTAAATTAATTCCTAAGTGTTTTTGTCGCCCAACCTAAAGGGGTTTCCAATATAAAATAAACTTGTTTTTAACTCGAGCCCAACCCAAAAACAATCGTTCTTTCAAAAACCCAGATTTTCCAAAGTAACAAAAGAATTTGAAACGGTTTACACAGGGGAACATACCAGATTCGGTTAAGGCTCGTGGGCTGGGTTTGGGGTGTTTTAGTTTGGTATCAGAGCCCAGGTTTAAACTCTCGGCCTTGGGTTTAAGGCCCAAAATGTTTTCAAAGTTAAGCCCAAAAAGAATTTTTGTGAATTAAGCAGGATTTTCTAGCATGGCCCACTAAGTCTCCGACCCAAAGTCCACCAGGTAAGTACTCCGATCTCTTGTGTGATTTATATTATGACTTGTAGAAGGGGTAGAAATGGAACGTAGAATAGAGATTTAGTACTTGAACCCTAGGGCTAGTTACCCCAACAATTACATAAGACTTAAATGCCTAATTGAACAAACACATGGTTAAGTCGCGAGTTAGGTGTGGCAACCATGGTGCGCATGTCTAGGATTGGTTTGGTGGGAGCTTGGTATTTAAGCAGTCCGCGTGACGTGCCTCCTCTCCACTCGAATCCTACCTGGTGCGTAGCCTCGGTTCACCCTAACTAAGAGGACTCAGTCACAGGCTAAACGCACTAATTAAAACCTGAAAGGGAACTAGCCGTATTTTTTTTAAAAAAAACCCTAGTTTTAAAACTCTTAAAATCACCATTTTAATTTGTGAAAATTGTTTTTACAAAATTTTTCGAAACATTTCCAATTTATAAAATTACAAAGATACCTCTAGTGGTAAAATTACAAAAATGCCTTTGGTTTATGAAATTTCCAAATACCCACAGTTTTTATCAAAATTTCATTACTTTATAAAATATTCAAAAACCCTAATTTGCAAAATATCAAAATACCTTGATTTTGGAAAAATTACAAAATTGCCCCTACCTCACAAAATTATCAAAACGACTCTGAATCCCAAAATTTTTACAACATCACCGATTTGGAAAGCAAAATTTTCAAAAACAACCCCCAAGTGTTGTAAATTCCAAAATACCCTTGATTTATTAAGATTTATAAATTTACCCAGGATAATTACCAAAATACCCTCAGATTTCCAAATTTCCCAAAATACCCCTGAGAATGCAAAATTACCCGAATACGCTTATTAACAAAATCTCCAAGGAACCTTCTCTTGATAAATTATGAAAATATCCCTGTAGGACAAATTACAAAAATACCCACAGGATAGGAGCAGCATGAAAATGTCCGAAGAGTGAATGTGTATGGGAGATACTATGGAATGGATGTGCTTTTCTGTGAATTAAGATAGAAAACTTGAAACTTTGATTGATCTAAAGAACTACTTCTAAATACTTCTTCTCATAAAATTGTTCGCGGCTAATCAGTGGAACCAAAGTTCTGATGCATAAAACTTTTTAATCAGATTAAATCGCGACATTAGAAATGAGTTCTAGGGGACGTGGTCGTCGTGGGCGGGATAAGAGGAGTTTTGGACCGTCAGAATCGTCTGAGAGTCTTCAGAAAAGGTCGAAGGTTGAGAATTTTGCTCGTGTTTTTAAGCCAATTACTGGAAATCTGGACCGTCCGTGTGCTCAGTGTGGAAGGTATCATGTTGGTGAGTGCTGGAACTGAGATCGGGAATGTAAGGCTCATTTGGTTAAGAATTTCCCTCAGGCAACGAAGGTTCGTGGTTTAAACCATGGAGGAAATGGTCGTGGAACACCCGGCAGAGGTGCTGAAGGTTCGGATGTGAAACGACCAAGGATATGATAGCGGGTAAGTTCCTTGTTTTGGAATATTATTTATTGCTTTAGAGATAGTTCATTCTTGTGTTGCTAGTGAAGTGCTTGAAATAGTATCTAAGGAATGCGGTAGATTTGTTAAGATCGAGTCTTGTGACCAAGAGTGGTGTGATGAGTTAAGGATGCGATTGTAAGAAATTTCGAGGATGAAATTATTTTAAGGAGGGTAGAAGCGTAATATCCAGTTTAAGGTTATGCGTTTGGAGCATAACTCAAGTGTTAGTAGGCTTTCAGGGTGTTTGGAGGTGTTTTAGGAGTTTTTAGAACTCTAGGATGAAGATGGAATCTTTGGGAAAATGTTGGATTTTAAGTATAAAAGGGGGAGCTGGTTGAAGGAGCCCTTAAGGAAAAATTTGGAAGTTTTTGGACATAAGAAATGGGCTTGGTAAAGTGGCTGGAATGCGCCACTTAGGGCATTGGAGAATGACGCCAGGAGCAGTGGGGAAGGGCCTTGGTTCGAATCACCTTGGCAGCAAGTAGTGTGATTTTATTTTTCTTTTGGCACTAAGACAAAGGGAACTAGGCTAAGTAAGTCTTAAAAGAAATTCTGGGTGCATTATGTCACAAAAAGTGCCTTGGAAAAGTGGCCTGGGACGCTACCTAAGGTGCTAGGAGAATTGCGCCAGCAGGGGATCCAAGGGAAGGAGTTCGAGTCTTATGGGCGGCAAGGGGAGTGTTTTTATTTTGCATTCTGGCATTAAGATAGGAAGCTAGGTGAAGGAGGCCTTAAAAGGAATTGTGGGGAGTTTATGTCACAAAGGAACCAGCAGCAAAGTGGCTTGGGGCGTTATCTCTAGCTTGCAGCAAAGAGGGCTCAGGTTCGAGCCTTGTTGACAGCAAATGGGTGTTTTATTTTTTATTTTTGCATTCTGGCGTCAAGTGGGAAGAAATTGGACGGCACATGGGTTTTATAAAGAGAAGATAAAGTTTGGATTTATTTTTGTTTATTCTAAGGTGGTAGATAATAGGATAATTGTAGATTTATTTTATTTATTTTAAATGGGAAGATAAGGGATAATGTGATGGATTATTTTTATTTTTATTTGAGAGATAAATGTTGGGTTTATTTAATTTATTTTGAATGAGAGGTATGGAGAGAATATAGGAAAGAAATAAGGGATATGAATAGAGGGTGAGCTTGTGGCGAATATAGGGAGTCGGTGGATGGCATTTTCGGTTTGAGGTGAGATAGGTGTGGGTTTATTTTATTTATTTTAAGTGGGCGATAATTGGGGATTTTTTTATTTGTTTTAAATATTGAGATAGTGGATGAATGGGGGTTATTTAATTTATTTTGAATAAGTGTGGATTTATTGTATTTAGTTTAAATAGGTAGATAATTGGGATTTTGTTTGATTTATTTTAAATGATAGGATAAGAGATAAAGGAGGAAAAGAAAGTGGGATATGATAGGAGTTGGGGTAGTGGTTGAATGTGGGTCTCTTTGGGGTTGGTATATTCGGCCATGAGGAGGATTTAAGTGCCAAAAATCATTTGTTCATCTTTTAGTCTCCTGGCCGAATCTCTTTTCACTTTTTCTCCCTATTCTTTCACTTTTCTTTAACTTTAATTCTACTTATTTTCTTGAATGGCCGATTGTCCCTTTTGATATTTAAAACCTTAGCCAAATATTTCATCTATATGTGAGGGGCCATAGCCAAGCCATATAGCCTCATTTTCTACTCTATTTCTCTCCATTATTAAAAGAGCCGAAACACCATAGTCGAATCTTTATTGGAGGGGCTGTCGACTACGTGCTTGTGATCTTCTATTCTCTTCAACGTGTAGTGCTGACACTAAGGAGCCTTAAAAGAGATCTATCGGGTTTTGGATCATCAAGGTAAGTGATTGATAACATTCGGCCAAGGGCCATAATTTGGCTATTTAAGTGTTGACTGTTTTCGATTATAGCTTTTAAGGGCAAGTCGGCTAGATTAAGGAAAGCTTTCGGGATTTGGGCCAAATCGACAAGGATAAGGAGGAGTCTCAGGATCCACGTTCGTTTTATGTAAGGCCGATTGCAAGGGGAACTTAGTGTGTGAAGTCGGGATTTGAATAAAAGAGAATCGGCACCAAGGGATTAAGGATCTAAGGCTCTAGATCAGATTTTTGGGATTCAAATTGAAAGCGTTAAGTGAACCAGGTGTGTACCCCACACTATTTCTTAATAAGTTTTATGGCAATGTTTAATATAAGTATGTGTATAAGAATGTGAATATGGCTAAGGTACCATGTCATGGTACAAAGTACTCAGGTACGTTTCCTACTCCTACTAGAATTATGTTAAATATCTGTTACGACACATATATGACATTATAAGAATGTGAAATAAGAATTTGGCATGTTAATGCATGATATGTATGATATGGGGCATATGGGTTATATGAAAAGGGAAGTGAATGTGGTGACCTAAGACCACGATATCTCGAATGTGGTGACCTAAGACCACGATAATCGAATGTGGTGACCTAAGCCCACGATATCTGAATGTGGTGACCTAAGACCACGAATTTTATAAGGGCGATGAGCACGTCAACTGCAATGACGCCTTGATGGTGTGTAGCGGATGGAGGGTTGACTTAGTAGTCCCCACGGTGTGCGAGGATGGTACGGGTGATGTGTGGCGGGTGGCATATAGGTTTGGGTTGGGTTGCATCATTATTTTATATCTCGCTATATGATTATGTATGTGATGTGATAATATGCAGAATCTATTTGGACATAGTGTTTGTGTACACATTGAGTCTGTTGACTCACCTCGTTGTGGGAGCATTTTTCGGTGATGATCGGTAATGGACACAGTCGTGAGAGCTTAAAGGTGGCCATGCAAAAGAAGAAATTTTACGATTAGGACTTTTATTTTAATTAAGTACTTCCAATTATTTGGATTTATTTGATGTAATAAGGCCATAGTGAACTATTTTATTTTATTTTACTTTTAAAGTATTATGTTACGAAAATTTTATGAATTAAAGACTAAATAAATTTATTTTAAATTAATTCCTAAGTGTTTTGTCTCCCAACCTAAAGGGTTTCAATATAAAATAAACTTGTTTTAACTCGAGCCCAACCCAAAAACAATCATTCTTTCAAAACCCATTTTCCAAAGTAACAAAAGAATTTGAAACGATTTACACCGGGGTACATACCAGATTCGGTCAAGGCTCGTAGGCCGGGTTTGGGGTGTTTCAGTTATTCCCAGAAAATTGAATTTCTACTTAGAAAATAAATTATGAATATTTTCAGGAAGAATAATAATATTGAAAACTTATGTGTTAATAGCCTTATCAGTGTCATCTATTTATAGAAATAGATAGAAGAATCCTGATTGAATTGGTAGAATACAAATAATACTTATCTGATAGAAAAACAAGTTTCCTAATTTTACGAGGGGAGAAGGACGAGTAACCCTAGTTAATTATAATGAGGGGTTTTGGGCCTCTTTTATATCGGGTCCAATTGTATGTGCTTCTTGAACTTTTAACCCTAAACTTTTAACCTAACACTTTATAATTTAATCCAATCCAATGCATGTTTTTCTATTTCTCAAAATACATAATTTTTTTAAATTAAATTTTCAATTAAATAATTTTCTCAGCCCAATTCTAGTTCTGTTAAAGTCGTAACAACTTTACCATAAAAGAATCTATGAGAAAATATAATCAATTTCCACATTCAAGATATTCACAATGAACAATTAATTTAATTCTGTTTTCGAACTTCAATTGTTTAATTAAAAAATAATTTGAAAAACTTAAATTAATTCTCAAGTCATTTTCATACATAGTGAGAAACCACATTCATTCCCGAATGTAACTCGTTTCTCTAACTTTATCAATTTTATCCATTTCTATTCATTTGGTTCTAAATGCAATTCTTTTTTTTTTTGTTTCAATGAGCTAGCGGAGGGACCTATTGGACATATGTAATTAGGGCTCAAATGATTTATAATTAAGTTTCATCTTTTTGCCTATTAATTATAAACTCATTTAGTCACGAAGTTATTCCACTATAGTATCGTGACTGAGCTCTTCCTAATTACATAGCATTGCAAAGGCTACTAAATCAATGTTCGTCCAATGATATTTCCATAAGTGTGTTACTCTCATAGGACATCCTTAATCTCTTTGGGATAAATATGTTCTCCCAATATGATTCTATTTGATCTCACGCTAACCATTACACATTTCTTCATGAATGAAAAGTCAATTACTATAAAATATTAATTAAGGCATTAAAATTGACTAGTGGCCACATTTACTTTCCATCTATCATGTAATGCCAATCAGTGTATATAATTATCATTTACTCATTTCCTAGGCTATGAATTCCACTATTGTTGTAACAGCCCGTTTTTAGTCAAATAGGAACAGTGGTTTTGGAACCACAAATCTAGATTCAAAATATTTATTTTATTATTTTATTAAATTTTACAGCATGATAGAATTATTTTGTGAAAGTTTCGTAAAGAAATTTTACTGTTTGAATGCTTAATTTGATAAAAAGGACTAAATCGCGTAAAGCATAAAAGTGGAGTTCCATTAGCTAAAGGTATCTAGTGCCTATGAAATTAAATAGAGGAGGTACTTATGTTGTAATTAGACCATTATTAAGGTGGGTGGACAATTATGTGCATAGTTTATATGAATTTTAAATGTTTAAGTAAAGGTTAAATTAGTAAATTACAAAATAAATTAAGTTAAAATAATAAAAACATGGTGTCATTTTCACCATTAAGCTCCCACCACCAAAAATAGGGCTAAGAAAACACCATTGTTGTTTTCTTCATTCGGCCAAGTTTGTATAGCTAATTAAGGTACGGTTTTTGTCTTGTTTTTACTGATTTTTACGTTTTTAATATCGTTGCTTCGTAATCTAGCTAGCCCATACCTTCTATTTCATAATTGTTAAAGATTTAACTTGTTTCCATTATTTAATGTTTGATTAAATTGATATTAATGATAGATTATGAAGGTTTATTGATAGATTTACTAGTTTTGTAAAGTGATTTTTGACAAAAATGTCAAAAAAGGATTAATTTGTAAAATTGTAAAATTATGTGGGTAAAAGTGTAAATAAATAAAATATATGGGCTGTTACGGACTCCATTAAACTTCGGCTAAATATGGGTTTGTGATTAATTGCATGAATTTGCAATTTTATGTGATATGGACTAAATTGTAAAAATGTCAAAATAGTAGGGGAAAAAGTGTAATTTTACCTTAAAGTGAAATTTGGACTAAATTGAATAGACTGGATGCTAAATGTGCTAAATTTGATAATATATAGATCAAGATAAGCAAGGATTGAATCTAGATTGGGGAAAAAGAAATGTTGACGATTAGCCGATATTTTTTATCCAAGCGATACGAGGTAAGTTCGTATAATTAGAATCGAAATTTTAAATACTTGTAATTATTTGAAATGAATGTATGTAATTGAGTAAATGATCTATTTGAAATTTGAACGCCTTATTGATATAGTCTGATGGTTACCGAGCCCCGTTTGAACCGTAGGAATTCGTAGGATACGAGTGACATGTCACTAAGGTTACCGTTTAGGTTGAGATCCTACATATGTTGCGGACTCATCGCAGCTCTATCAACTTAATGATATATCAGCTCACAAGAGCTTACTATTATCAGCTCGTTAGAGCTTACTGGTTCAGCTCAATAGAGCTTACCAGTTCAGCTCAATAGAGCTTACTGTCCATCAGCTCAGGAGGAGCTTACTGATCATAGCTCGAAAGAGCGAAAATGATAATGAATCGACAAATTACTGATTTATATGTAATGTATATCACCCCGAGTGTCCCTCGATATTCTAATAGGTTTAACGGGCATACATTCTGTTATTGGTTATGTGAATAAGGTATGTGATATACAGATGAATTACTGTTATATGGATGAAATATTATTTAAACGGATGAGTTATTGTTATCGAATGATTTACTGTTTATATGATTGAGAGTGAAATGTTAAAAATTATGTACATGATATATGAATTTGATATGATACAATGTATTGAGTATTAAATTGAGATAATGTATGATTACATGCACTATTGTGACTAACTTGTTGATGAATGCTTGTGTATAGGCATTTGGCAAGTGAATTTGATATACTTTTTTTAATTGTTTGATTATGTATAAATGGTGAGTTAAATTCTGAATTATACGGGCTTACTAAGCTATAAAGCTTACTCTGTTTCTTTTTCATGTTTTATAGAGGTTCGATAGCTCGCTCGATCCGGATAAAGTCGGAGTTATGCATCACACTATCCAGTTGTTGTTTGGTACTTTTGAACTCTTGGATATATGTAAATATGGCATGTATAGGCTAGTTATAAAGATGATAGTTATGGTTACTTGAGATAGTGATTTTGGTACATGTTGTGGTATAAGTTAAAGCCATGTGATTTGGCTTAACTTGGTGTAATGTTTTGGTTGTGTATAAGTGTTCAAATATGGTATGTTTTGGAAAGTAGTAGATAAGAATGGAATTATGCAAATATTGTCTTGATATGTAGTAGGCATATGATTGGAAAATGCATGATATTAATTAGGTATTTGAATACTATGTTAAGTTGGTATAATATGTGTATGAAATGTTATGGATTGGCTGCCTATTAGGTTATAAAATGTTGCAATTTATGCTTGTGCATGCATGTATAAATAGGGTGGCAAAATGGCTTTGCAAATAGCCTCTTTTTGTCCACACGGGCAAAGACACGGGCGTGTGTCTCGACCTTGTGCAACACACGGTCATGTGTCCCCTGGTATTGATATTAAAACTAAGTCAGTATGCTCCACATGGTCCCACACACGGGTGTGTGACTGGTCGTGTGGTACAAGTCAGTATACCCCCTAATTGGCACACGGCCTAACACACGGGCGTGTGACTTGGCCGTGTTGAATAAGTCAATATACCTTACAAGATTTGCACGACCTAGCACACGGGCGTGTGTGGCCACTTCAAAGGGCAAACGGGCTAGACACATGGGCGTGCGGTTGGCTGTGTGATCGAAGTAAGTATGTACCACCTGTTTTCACACGGCTGGAGACACGGGCGTGTCTGATGGCCGTGTGAGACACATGACCTGGTCACACGGGCGTGTGTCCTCTGTATTGAGAAAAATTTTCAAAGTTTTGTGGAAGTTTTATATGTTATCAATTTAGTCCCGAGCCGCTCCTAAAGCATGTTTAAGGCCTCATAGGCTATTGTAAGGGACAAATTGAATTATGATTGTATGAAACGATCGAATGAATGAGAAAAGTACGGTTATATGTGTTATGAGTTCAGTAATGCTCTGTAACCCTATTCCAGCGTTGAATACGGGTGAGGGGTGTTACAATTGTGAAAAATGCTACATACTGTAGAAGCCGTATATCCAACACACCAGCTTTTAGTTTCTTATGTATTTAAACTCAAGCTTTTACTTACATCTAAGTATACGAGTCGTACATACATAGTCCACCATCCACTTAGGATTAAGGTATGCAACACTATGAACGTTGATAAACTGAAATAGTAACATATTTTAATCCCACATTTAACATATTTTTGGATGATTTATCCCTTTAATTATGGAAATAGGTGCTCCTAATACTTTTTTTTTCATGTTTTATACTCAGTAGAGCACCAGAGGATGAAAAGAACGAATAACGGGTCGAAAATAGAGAAAATGGGCCAAAGTATGAAATCCACACGGCCTGGGCCCAAGACCACACGGTCGTGCCTCATGAGAAAATTCGACCATGGCCTGGGCCTCGAAAAGCATGGATGTGCCTCATCAACAGGATTGACCACGGCTTGGCCACGATTTACACGGGCGTGTGCCATGGGCATGTCTCTGTTGCAGGAAATAAGAATTCTATTCGGACTAGGGTACTTAGAGGCAAAGAAACATATTTCAAAAGCCTATATAAAGACCCTAGAGGCCAACCTTTAAGGGGGCGTTCAGCTAGGCCAAAGACCCGAGCCAGAGCAGTTAATTTTAGGGATTTACTCAAAGAAAGCCAGTTGATTCATCTCAAAAAGCCAGAGTCATACTCAAGACGGAGGATCTCTCCTTCAATTCCTTCAGGAGGTTTTAGGGATTTCTTATGTTTTGTTTTATCCTTTCTTCTGAGATGTTTTCTTTTACAATTATGAACTAAACCCTCAAATACTTGAGGGGGATGAAACCTAAGATGAATCTTGTTATTATTATCTGAACTGAATGATAAATATTTGATTTGTTCTTAACTATGTGTTCTTAATTCTTGTTTTGGTATTTCCGGGATATTGATTCAAGTGTGATGTGCTTAGGCAGAGGAGGAAGAGACCCTATCTAAGAGTAGATCTAGCATAGTTAAGCGGAGTTGCTCGCCCGCCTAGAGATAGGGTGAAGAAAATCTGCTAGATTAGGGTCAAACCTAATATGGGAGTCCATAGAATGAGTTAATGCATTTCTAAGGGTTTTAATTAGAAAGAGATTTCAATTAATCAACCTAGGGTTAGACGTTAGTAGCCTTGAAGAGAGGGATTAATATAAATTAGGGAATCCTGCGGATCAAGTCAAATGAATAAATCGTTTGGTTCAGAGTTAGATAACAAGTGAAGTCTAGGTGGATTCTTCCTCAGGTATTGTCTAAAGCAATCGGTTTTCTCTCAAGTCTTTTCCCCAATTTCTTCTTTGTCTTAGCACTTTTAGCTTAGTTAAATAGTTAATTTTAGATTAGATAAAAAATCCACTTATTTCTTATAGAAAAAGAGTTAATATTAGTACTTTTGGTTCCTTTGGGTTCACAATCCGGTCTTGCCGCTAGCTATACTACTGTTCGATAGGTGCACTTGCCTCCATCGTTGTCTTAGTTAGTTTTCAAGTTTGATTATTCTTTTTATAAATTTTTAAGACTCGACAGACACGATCAAGTTTTTGGCGCCGTTGCTGGGGAACTAAAATATTCAGAATGCTCAATTTTTATTACTTTAGCCATATTGTTTTTTTTTTACAATTAAATTTTATTTTTACTTTTCTAAATTTTATTTTTCTTTTTCTCTTTTCCTAGCAGGTACCTCTACTAGAAGGAACCCAACTGGACCACTACTTTACGATAGTGATATTAAAGGAGCCGTATGCAGAACTCGTAGAGAAGTAAGGCGAGGCTTAGATTACATATAAGAAGAGCAAGAGGACGGAACCAATACCACCGAAAGGATGGCTGAGAATAATCCGCCACATCAAGATATGGCCGACCATCATGCTCCTATAACTATGTATGATTATGCTAAACCTAATTTAACAGGAGCTGAATCGAGTATTGTTAGGCCTGCTATAGCCGCTAATAATTTTGAATTAAAACCTAATACTATACAAATGATTCAACAGTTTGTTCAATTTGATGGTTTGCAGGACGAAGAGCCAAATACTCATTTAGCTAATTTTCTAGAATTCTGTGATACCTTCAAATAAATGGTGTTTCTGATGATGCCATTCGTCTTTGGTTATTTCCCTTTTCTTTGAGAAATAAGGCTAAACAATGGTTACATTCTCTTCCATGAGGATCAATCACTACATGGGACCAAATGACTGAAAAAATTTTACTGAAATATTTTCCACAGGCCAAAACAGCCAAATTAAGGAATGATATCTCTTCTTTTGTGCAGATGGATTTAGAAACATTATACGATGCATGGGAGAGATACAAGGATCTATTGAGAAAGTGCGCACACCATGGTCTACCCTTGTGGTTACAAGTCCAAACTTTTTACAACGGTGTGAACCCCTCAACTCGGCAGTTAATTGAATCAGCCGCCGGCAGAACCCTGAATAACAAAACTCCTAAAGCAGCTTATGAATTCATAGAGGAGATTTCATTGAATAACTATCAGTGGCAAAGTAAAGGCTAAAGCCAACTAAAGCAGCTGGAGTTTTCAATCTCGACGCAGTCACCATGCTATCAAATCAGGCAGAGATGATGAATAAAAAAATTAATGGTTTGTGTGGTTCTTTGCAGGTACACCTAGTAATACAATGTGACTCGAATCTAAGAGGCATGGCGAATTCTGAGTATCCACACTACAATCCGGGCATGGAAAGCAAACAATTAAACTATACGGGTAAAAATTTTAGACCTCAAAATAACCCCTATAGTAATACTTATAATCCAGGTTGAAGGAACCTCCCCAATTTCTTGTGGGGTGGCCAAGGAAATCAAAGACAACAACCACCCCATCCAAACTTCCAACAATAGCCCTACCCATAGGAAAAGAATCCGAACCTTGAAGAGATGCTGACAAAATTTGTAACACCCCAAACCCGGCCCAAACGCTACGACCAGATCTGGCATGCTACGGGTTGAATGTTAAAGTTCAAGTTCTCTGTTTACGTTAAAGAAAGCATGGATTTGAAAAAAAATAACTTTCTGGTAGCACGTTATGTTGAAAACTTTGCCTGTTGGCTTTGGAAAACTCAGTTCTTGTTAACCAGATAGTCATTAAATGTGGGATTTTTGAAGGAAACCTTAGCTTTTGCGTTGAACATGTTTGAAAAGCCCATTTTCATTTCTATTTATAGTTAAGTCTTTGAAAATATAAGTTTATAATCTATGGACATGAACAACGGTAAACTGAAAATTTAAGCTAAGAGGCCTTATTACATGCTAACGAAAATAAACCCTAAAAAAATAATAAAAATAAAACAAAGGGAAACCAGAAATAAGTTCACTTAAATAAAAGACTTTATGGCCCCTTGAGTCCTCCTCGACTCCCATATCCACAATCTACTGCTCACCTAAAAGGTTAAGAAAATAAAGGGTGAGTCACCAAGACTCAGTGTGAAATCCCTGGATCATATAAGCGGCCTGAGGCCCATAAACACATTCTGGGCCCTGGCCCACACAAAATGGCAACAGAATAGGTACATGCGGAATGACCCAACCCAACCTAAAATTCCATCCTCTACACGCCATCCCTTACCAGCCATCACACCGCGGGGATTTCTACAATCAACCCACCAACCGCTACACGCCGTCTTGACAGTCATGTTATCAGTTATAATACCGATCACTATGTGACCTTAAAATCAAATGTGGCAGAGCCACTGATCACCATGTGACCTTATAACATATCGTGGTTTAACCACCGATCACTAAGTGACCTATTAAGCATGCTCTTCCCCTTCATCATATCAACCCCATTCCATGCATACATACATGCAAAAACAAGAAAAATATACCATCTACAAGATAACAGGTTATCACATACATCGATACACATAGAGAATTTGCTATGTTTACATACCTGGCATCCCTAGCCTAACCCCTACGGGTTACTCGACTATCCACATAGCCTTTTTTGGCTTTTCAGCCCATATCATGTATAATACAGAAAAACATATGTGATAAAGATCTACACACCTGATTGCTGACAAGATGATACCTTCTATGTTGACACTATCAGTAGCCGCTACGACTGCTAACTGCCTACGGCTTTGTTCTGAAGTCGGTCCATAACCCAGTGGCCAATCTCTAACGGCAGACACCGAACGCTTCTTGAACTTAGGGTTTGGGTTTACAGGCCCAACCCTCTCCTTCGCCTGATCGATATTTGATTCCATCAAAAGACCTTATCAGTTGCTACCATCATAACATATGGTTGTTAATCCATAACATAGAGTTAAGATCTCGAACACGATAATCGAACCTAATGAAAATCTAAAGAGAACCCCTTACCTTGAAATCCCAAAGGAGATAGAGTTTGGAAAACTAATGATTTCCTACTTTTGGGATCTAGATGATCCGTTTTACTTCGATTCCCGAAATGTCGCCCCAAAAGAAAACGCAAGAAGACAGAAAGTGTTAGACCAAACGATAGCCTCAACAAGCCAAGTAGCCATTCGGCTTTTGCCCCCAAGATTAAAAGAGAAAAGAAACAGAAGAAATTGGCACTTACCTTAACACCAATCAGATTCGGCTACTCCAACAGGTTTCGGCTTCAGCTAAAATCAAAAGAAAGATGGTGCAAAGGGATCTATGGAGATTCTGCTTAATGAAGAAATCGGCAAAGAAGAAAAGAAAAGAACAATGAACATTTGGCTTTTAGGAAAAGAATGGAGAAGAGAATTGAAATTAAGGGTTTCGATTTTTTTAGAAAGAAACGATTGAGAAGAGAGGAGTAGAATGGAAGGAAAAGGAGCAATAGAAACGGTAAAGAAAAGAAGATTTTGGCAGACTAGAGGTAGGTTCGGCTTTAGCAGAATAATGAGAAAAGAGAATGGGAGAATAAAAACCCAAATGCCGAAAATGAAGAGATATTCCCCTCACTTAAACACAATTTCGGCACTACCACACAAAAGTCGAAAATACCCATTCTGAAACCTCAAAACTCATCCTATCAACAGGGAAATTTCGACACCCCTTAGCCATATCAAAACCGATTCCCTCCTCCCTCAAAGAGTTGGAAATTTGGCCACCTCCTTGCTCCCTAGATAACTCCTAACCTTTCTCCCTTATCTTTATCTGATCACACCTCCACAAGTGGCCTAGATAACACCACCTCTTCCCCCCTTTATCTGCCACATTATCAACCACATTATCCACATTATCCACCTCATTCAGTTCCCTAATTTCAAGCATTCAAGCCGAACTCCACTTCTACTCCTTGCTAATGCCAAAATTAATTAAAATGAATGGGTAACATGCGACTCGAACCATGGACCTCTTCACGCCACCTTATAACCCTTATGTGATGCCACCTTTCACTGGGCTACAAGACCATTTTGTGTCTTAAAGCACAAATTATATCTTTTAAGTCCTAACCCTGCTGGCTCTCTACTGGAGTGCCCAACAATAAATTTTTGCTAAGGCCTCGACCCAACTCCGAGCCCATTTTAGACCCCTAAAACACTCTAACTAGCACATTAAGCACAACGACACATCACAGCACATCAAATGCAAAGCCCCACAAATTCAGGATGTGACAGTTCTACCCCCTTAAAGAAATTTTAGCCTCGAAATTACCTGGTCAGAATAGATACGGGTACTGCTGCCGTATTGCTTCCTCTAGTTCCCACGTAGCCTCCTTAGAGCCGTGATTCTGCCATAAAACCTTAACCAATGGAACCGCCTTCCTACGCAATACCGTGACATCACGATCTAAGATTTCCACTAGTTCCTCTTCAAAGGATAGGTCAGGTCTCACTTCGATTTCTTCCACAGGCACCACATGAGATGGATCCAAATGATAGCGTCTTAACATAGAGACATGAAATAAATTGTGAATCTGACTAAACTCTAAAGGTAACTCAAGCTGATAGGCTACCAGTCCCACTCGTTTCAACACCTGATAAGGTCTGATGAATCTGGGACTTAATTTACCTTTCCGTCCAAACCTTAGTATTTTCTTCCACGGCGACACCTTTAACACCTTGTCACCTACTGCAAACTCTATGTCCTTACGCTTCAAGTCAGCATAGAACTTTTGTCTGTCCGATGCTTCCTTTAATCGAGCTAGAATTAACTCAACCTTCTTCTCTGTCTCGGTAACCAATTCTGGCCCCAAAATTTGACGTTCCCCTAACTCCGTCCAACAGGTAGGTGTACGACACCTCCGCCCGTACAATGCCTCATAGGGCATCATCTGAATACTAGACTGGCAGCTGTTGTTGTAAGCAAAGTCCGCCAACGATAAAAACTCTTCCCTACTACCCCTGAAATCAATGACACAACCTCTCAACATGTCCTCTAAGATCTGAATTACCCGCTCATACTGACCATCGGTCTGAGGATGAAATGCTGTACTAAAATCTAATTTCGTACCCAATGCTTGATGCAACGCCTTCCAAAATCGCGACGTGAACCTCGGGTCCCTGTTTGATATGATTAATACCGGTACTCCATGTAGCCTCACTACCTCCGCTATATATAACCTAGCCAATCTCTGCAAAGAGTAATCGACACATACGGGTATGAAATGAGCAGACTTCGTCAAGCGGTCAACAATCACCCAAACCGAATCTTTCTTAGTAGGCGTGAGAGGTAGCCCACTAACAAAGTCCATTGTGATTCTTTCCCATTTCTACTGTAGAATCTTCACTGGCTGCAACAACCCTGGTGGTAACTAATGCTCCGTCTTTACCTGCTAATAGGTCAAACACTTACTCACAAATTCAGTCACCTCTTACTTCAGGCCCGACCACCAGAAATGTTCTCGTAAATCCCGATACATCTTACTCCCTCTAGGGTGCATAGCGTATGGACTACCATGCGCTTCTAGCAAAATCTTACGCCTCAACTCAGGATCTTTCGGCATGTAAATTCTTCATCGAAAACATAATAGCCCTTCCTCATTCACACCGAATTCTATTGGCCCATCACTTGATCCTACCGAAAACTTCTCCTTTAGCAACTCATCGGTCTGTTGCTTCTCCTTAACCTGACCAACCTAAGAGGGTTTCACGTGAAGTTCAGCTATTAAATTCCCATCATCGTATAAACTAAGGTGAGCAAACATTGCTCTCAAGTTAGACATTCTCTACGAGTTAGAGCATCCGCCACCATGTTAGCTTTACCTGGATGATACTCGATCGAGCAATCATAACCCTTTAACAACTCGATCCACCTCCTTTGCCTCAGATTCAACTCCTTCTGGGTCAAAAGGTATTTTAAGCTCTTATGATTGGTATAAATGACAGATTTCTCCCCATACAGATAATGTCTCTAGATCTTCAAAGCAAAAACCACTGCCGCCAATTCCAAATCATGGGTGGGAAATTTGATTCGTGCGATCTTTACTGCTGAGACGCATACGCAACAACCTTTCCACCTTACATCAATACGCATCCTAGCCCCGTGTGTGAAGCATCACAGTAAATCACGAACTCCTTTCCAGCCTCCGGCTGTATCAACACCGGAGCCTCCGTCAATATCCTTTTTAACCTCTCGAAACTTTCTTGCTGCTTATCAGACCAAACAAACGAAACCTCTTTTCACAGCAACTTAGTCAACGGTGCCGCAATCAATGAAAATCCTTCAACAAACCTTCTGTAATACCCGGCCAGACCAAGAAAACTCTAGATTTCCGCTACAAACTTAGGCGCCTTCCAATCCAACACCTCTTCAATTTTCTGAGGGTCAACCCTAATCCCCTCTGCCGACACAACGTGGCCTAGAAAAGTAACTTCACTTAGCCAAAATTTGCAGTTACTAAATTTGGTATACAGCTGCTTCTCCCTCAAAATCTGCAAACCACTCGAAGGTGTGAATCATGCTCCTCCTCTGATCTTGAATAAACCAAGATGTCATCTATAAATACCACGACAAACCGATCCAAGTAGGGTTAGAACACTCGGTTCATCATGTCCATAAACGCTGCTGGCGCATTGGTCAATCCAAATGGCATCACCATGAATTAGTAGTGACCATAGCGAGTCCTAAAAGCCATCTTATGAATATCCGCCTCTTTGACCCTAAACTGATGGTACCCTGACCTCAGATCTATATTTGAAAAGACTGAAGCCCCCTTTAACTGATCGAACAAGTCGTCGATCCTCGGCAATGGGTATCTGTTCTTGATTGTCAACTTATTCAACTGGCGATAGTCAATGCACATATGCATTGATCCATCCTTCTTCTTAACGAATAACACCGGCACTCCCCAAGGCGACACACTTGATCGAATAAACCCTTTATCCAACAACTCTTGTATTTGTACTTTTAACTCCACCAATTCCTTCGGCGCCATTCTATACAGGGCGATAGATGCTGGCGCTGTTCCTAAAAAAAGATCAATACCAAACTCTACTTTACGGCCCGGAGGTAATCCCAGAAGCTCTTCTGGGAAAACATCAGGAAATTTCTTCACCGTCCTAACATCCCCGACAGTTAGTTCCTTGGCTTCTAGAGCCCGAACAAACATTAGAATTACCTCGCATCCTTTCCTCACCATCCTTTCTGCTATTAGGGCAGTCACCACATTCGACAAAAAGTTCCCCCTTTCACCCATCACCAACACTTCGCCACCCTGGAGTTTTTAACACCATACGCTATCGCACAATCTACATTAGCTTGATACCTCACCACCACCATACCTAAGATTAAATCAAACTCCCGAACGGTAATTCCATCGATCGACCAGAAAAATATTCCCTGAACTTCTAAAGGTACCTCCCGATAAAGCTTATTTACCACCACAGAGTGTCCTAATGGGCTAATTACAGTCATCTCCCTAGAGGAAATCTCAGAATCATGCTTAAAGTTCCAGACACCCTACTAGCAACATATGAATGCGTCGACCCAATATCAATCAATGCAGTGTAAGGAAATCCAAAAATTAAAAATGTACCGGTTATGACATCCGATGCGTCGACCTCCTCTCGACGTCTAGCAGCATAGACTAACCCTGGCTGTCTTGCCTTAGTGTTTCCTACCCCTCGGCCTGGTGCTTTACGGCCCCGACCAGAACCGTTACCACCTCTGGTTGGACCACAACCTCTCTGCAGCTGCTGACCTCCTCTACCTGGCTGAGCATTCCCTTGACCTGCGGGCCCTGCCCCGCCTCATGGCTATGGACAGTCTCTAATCTGATGGTCCGTAGATCCATACCTGAAACACTTTCTATTGCTCGACCAATACTCACCTGAATAGAATTTACCACATCGAGCACACCTTTGTGTCTGGCTAGTAGTAGTAGGTCTCTCACCTCGACTCGGCCCATCTGACCTAGGTCTTTTCTGAGTACGCCCAACTGCCTCTGACGATCCAAAATTCCTCTTACTTCTACCCCTATCTCTATCCCGATTTAGTTTTTCTGTCCGCTTTACCTCTTCAGCTATCTTAGGTTTTTCCACAAGAATAGTAAATTCCCTCTCCCGTTGTGAGGCTATCAATACACGCAGATCATCCCTTAGACCATCTTCAAATCAAACACAATGTTCATGGTCTGTGGCCACTATCCCTCGGGCATAACGACTAAGGCGTAAGAATTCCACTTCATACGTAGCTATCGACCTACTACCCTGAACCAAATTCAGAAATGCTCTGCGTTTCGCATCCACATAACTCGACCTGATGTATTTACTCTGAAACATTGTTCTGAAGAAATCCCAAGTGATACAGTCAGCTACCGAACCATCCTTAACCGTAAGCCACCATTGATACGCTTCGTCCCGTAGGAGAGATACAACCCCTTTCAATGTTTCCTCTTCCGTGAAATCAAGATCATCCATTATGCGCTCAACCGCCTCCAACCAATACTCAGCTATACTCGGGGCTATACCAAAAATTCCCCTAAACATTTCTGCCCCATTGGCTCTAAGTCACTCTGACACAGATTTTCGAGCTCCCATACCCATACCTGCCCCAGCAACTCTCTCTAAAACCCGTAACATTGCCTGAGATACCGTATCATCTCTGGCCGTCTAGTCCTGAAATTTTGCCTCCGCAGTTGATGGAACTGGCATCTCATCTCTTGACCTATGGCCAGTTCCTACTGGTTCTGACACTACCATCCTGCCCTACCACGGCCACGCACAGGACGTCCTCGTCCCCTTGTACTCATACTACCGATTCACTTTTATCTTATTAGAAGTTTTATGGATTAATAATTTTTTTCACTGATTAATAACGAACAATCTTATGGAAAGTAGTTTCAATAGTAGTTCTTTCGAATTCGAAATTATATCTACAAGGTTCAGTCTTAAGTCTATAACTCCTAGTTCTAGGAACCACATACATTCAACATCCATATGCATACCAAGCAGAGTATCACATAAATGCATCAAGCATACGAGTAACATCCATAAACTCACCTTCGTCACACAAGGGTATTTTCGTCATTTCACTACCCAAGGGTATTTTCATAATTCTACCCTATAAGGGTATTTTTGTAATCTCACAAAATAGGGTATCTTGGTGATTTTACAAAATAGGTGTATTTTCGTACTTTCGTAAAGTAGGGGTATTTTGGTAGTTTTGCAAACCAGGGGTATTTTGGTAATTTTCACAAACCAAGGGTATTTCGGTAATTTCCAAAAACTAAGGGTATTTCAATAATTTTTACAAAACTAGGGGTATATTAGTAATTTTACAAAAATAGGGTATTTGGTCCCTTTCGGGTTTTAGCTATGAACTTTGGCCCATCAACAAGTCCTCGCAGCTAAAGTGAACAGACATTACGCACCAGGTAGGATTCCAGAAAAGATGAGGTGGGCCACTAGGTCCGCTTAAGTACCAAGCTCTCCCTAGATCCAATCCTAGACATGCGTATGCCCATTGCCACACTCCAACCCAGCGACTTGTTTACGGACATGTTTAATTATTAGAAAGTCTTATGGAATTTAAGAGTTGTTCAAACTAGGCCTAAGGTCCATAAACCCTAGCATACTTATCTACGTCCCCATAAAGCCCATCAAACCCAACATGCATACCTTATCAAGAGTTAGAATACTTACCTGTGTGGATCAGGTGCTGGTAGATTCGAAGGCCATATCTCAACCCGAAGCATTTTTTTTTAAATTCACATCAATCTATAAAACACTACTGGACCCATTTCATAGCCCGAGTTTTGCAACCGGGCTCTAATACCAAAATGTAACACCCCAAACCTGGCCCAAACACTGCGACTAGATCTGGCATACTACGGGTTGAATGTTAAAGTTCAAGTTCTCTGTTTACTTTAAAGAAAGCATGGATTTGAAAAAAAAAAATAACTTTTTGGTAGCACGTTATGTTGAAAACTTTGCCGTTGGCTTTGGAAAACTCAGTTTGTGTTAACCAGATAGTCATTAAATGTGGGATTTTTGAAGGAAACCTTAGCTTTTGCATTGAACGTGTTTAAAAAGCCCATTTTCATTTCTCTTTATAATTAAGTCTTTGAAAATATAAGTTTATAATCCATGAACATGAACAACGGTAAACCGAAAATTTAAGCTAAGGGGCCTTATTACATGCTAACGAAAATAAACCCAAAAAAATAAAAATAAAATAAAGAGAAACCAAAAATAAGTTTATTTAAATAAAAGACTTTATGGCCCATCGAGTTTGCCTCGACTCCCATATCCACGATCTACTGCTCACCTGAAAGGTTAAGAAAATAAAGGGTGAGTCACTAAGACTCAGTGTGTAAATCCCTAGATCACATAAGCGGCCTGAGGCCCATAAACACATTTTGGGCCCTGGCCCACACAAAATGGCAATAGAATAGGTACATGCTGAATGACCCAACCCAACCTAAAATTCCATCCTCTACACGCCAACCCTTACCAGCCATCACACCGCGGGGATTTCTACAATCAACCCACCAACCGCTACACGCCATCTTGACAGTCATGCTATCAGTTGTAATGCCGATCACTATGTGACCATAAAATCAAATGTGGCAGAGCCACTGATCACCATGTGACCTTATAACATATCATGGTTTAACCACCGACCATTAAGTGACCTATTAAGCATGCTCTTCCCCTTCATCATATCAACCCCATTCCATGCATACATACATGCAAAAACAAGAACAATATACCATCTACAAGATAACAGGTTATCACATACATCGATACACATAGAGAATTTGCTATGTTTACGTACCTGGCATTCCTAGCCTAACCCTACGGGTTACTCGACTGTCTACATAGCCTTTTCTGGCTTTTCAACCCATATCATGTATAATACAGAAAAACTTATGTGATAAAGATCTACACACCTGATTATTGACAAGATGATACTTTCTATGTCGACACTATCAGTAGCCGTTACGACTGCTAACTGCCTACGGCTTTGTTCTAAATTTGATCCACAACCCGATAGCCAATCTCTAACGGTAGACACCAAACGCTTCTTGAACTTAGGGTTTGGGTTTACGGGCCTAACCCTCTCCTTCGCCTGATCGATATTTGATTCCATCAAAAGACCTTATCAGTTGCTACCATCATAACATATGGTTGTTAATCCATAACATAGGGTTAAGATCTCGAACACGATAATTGAACCTAACGAAAATCTAAAGAGAACCCCTTACCTTGAAATCCCAAAAGAGATAGAGTTTGGAAAACTAACGATTTCCTGCTTTTGGGATCTAGATGATCCGTTTTACTTTGATTCCCGAAATGTCGCCCCAAAAGAAAATGCAAGAAGACAGAAAGTGTTAGACCAAACGATAGCCTCAACAAGCCAAGTAGCCATTCAGCTTTTGCCCCCAAGATTAAAAGAGAAAAGAAACAGAAGAAATCGGTACTTACCTTAACACCAATCAGATTCGGCTACTCCAACAAGTTTTGACTTCAGCGAAAATTAAAAGAAAAATGATGCAAAGGGATCTATAGAGATTCGGCTTAATGAAGAAATCAGCAAAGAAGAAAAGAAAAGAACAATGAACATTCGACTATTAGGAAAAGAATGGAGAAGAGAATTGAAATTAAGGGTTTTGGTTTTTTTAAGAAAGAAACGATTGAGAAGAGAGGAGTAGAATAGAAGGGAAAGGAGCAATAGAAACGGTAAAGAAAAGAAGATTTCGGCAGACTAGAGGTAGGTTCGGCTTTAGCAGAATAATAAGAAAAGAGAATGGGAGAATAAAGACCCAAATGCCGAAAATGAAGAGATATTCCCCTCACTTAAACATAATTTCGGCATTACCACACAAAAGTTAAAAATGCCCATTCTGGAACCTCAAAACTCATCTTATCAACAGGGAAATTTCGGCACCCCTTAGCCATATCAAAACCGATTCCCTCCTCCCTCAAAGAGTTGGAAATTCGGCCACCTTCTTACTCTCTAGATAACTCCTAACCTTTCTCCCTTATCTTTATCTGATCACACCTCCACAAGTGGCCTAGATAACACCACATCTTCCCCCCTTTATCTGCCACATTATCAACCACATTATCTGCATTATCCATCTCATTCAGTTCCCTAATTTCAAGCATTCAAGCTGAACTCCACTACTGCTCCCTGCTAATGCCAAAATTAATTAAAAAGAATGGGTAACATGCAACTCGAACCTTGGACCTCTTCACGCCACCTTATAACCCTTATGTGACGCCACCTTCCACTAGGCAACAAGCTCATTTTGTGTCTTAAAGCACAAATTATATCTTTTAAGTCCTAACCCTGCTGGCTCTCCACTGAAGTGCCCAACAATAAATTTTTGGTAAGGCCTCGGCCCAACTCCGAGCCTATTTTGGACCCCTAAAACACTCTAACTAGCATATTAAGCACAACAACACATCACAGCACATCAAATGCAAAGCCCTACAAATTCAAGATGTGACAAAATTCATAGCGGTGTCTGAAACTCATTTTCAAAACACCGAGACAACACTTAAAAATCAACAAGCATCGATTAAATGAATCGAGAATCAGTTAGGGTAACTCGCAAAGCTGATCTCCGAACGACCATTAGGTAGCTTGCCAAGTAACACTGAGACTAATCCAAAAGAGCAAATTCAAGCCATATCAGCTCATGACAGTGAAGGGTTAGCAGAATCTAAATCTGAGCCAAGGCAAGAACCTGTCGTAAGTGAAGGTAAGGTCGAGAAAAGCCAAGAAAAGCCAAAATCGATAATTAAATAATACAAACCTCGTATACATTACCCCAATGTGATAAAGGAAGAAGATATAGAAGAACAGTTCGGTAAGTTCCTTAAACTCTTAAAGAAATTACATATTAACTTACCACTTCTTGAAGCTCTTTCGCAGATGCCAGATTCATGGAAATTTTTAAAAGAGCTCTTAGAAAACAAGCGAAAGTTAGACGAGAAGTCGCATGTGGAACTAAACGTAGTATGCTCAGTAATGTTACAGAACAAACTACTATAGAAATTAAAAGATCCAGGGAGTTTTACAATTTCATGTCTAATCGATAGTTTATCTGTTGATAATGCTTTAGCTGATTTAGGGGCAAGTGATAAATCGTAAAAGTAACATATTTTAGGCCCACATTTAGTATGCTTTTGGATGATTTAGCCCTTGACCTTTCTTTTCATGTTTTTACTCAGGAAAGCACCCGAGGACGAAAAGAACAAGAAACGGGCTTAAAACGGGCCAATTTAGGCCAAAGAGGAAATCAACACAGCCTAGACTTCAAGCCACACGGTTGTGCGTCAACAATTAGCTAAGACACGACTATGCCATGATTTACACGGTCGTGCCCCAATCGACAGAATCGAGACACGGCCTAAAAATGATTTACACGGACGTGTACCATGGCCGTGCCCCTACTGCGAAAGATAGCAATTTCACTCAGATTTGGATACTTTAAGGAAATGAAACACATTACAAAGCCTATTCAAACACTGAGTAGGAAGTATACTTGAATTGGGACACTTAGAGGCCAATTAAAGCATTCTAAAAGTCTATATAAACACCCTAAGTGTAACCTGAAAGGAGGCGGTTAGCTAGGCCAAAGAGCCTAGCCAGAAAGGCTAGATTTGTGGGAATTACTCGAAGATAGCCAGTGGATCCATCTCAAGGAGCCAAAATTCTACTCAAGACGACGAATTTCTCCTTCAATTCCTTCAGGGGGTTTTAGGGATTTCTTAGATTTGTTTTATCTTTTCTCTTGAGATGTTTTCTTTATTCATTATGAACTAAACCCTTCAGATACCTGAAGGGGATGAAACCTAGATGAATCTTGTTATTGATATCTGAATTATATGATAAATACTTAGTTTGTTCTTAAATATGCATACTTAATCCAAATCTGTTGTGCTTAGGTGGAGGAGGAATAGACCCTGCTTAAGAGTAGATCTAGCATAATTAAGCGGAGTTGATCGCACGCCTAGAGATAGGGTGACGAGATTTTGACGGATTAGGGTGAAACCTAATATAGGAATCCATAGATCGATGATCGCTGCAAAATAGTCTAGTTTTAATGTTTATAAAAGAGTGATCGAACCTGTATACTGACTGTGATAACGATAAAGGCAAGCGCACCTATCGAACAGTAGTATGGCTCAGGGAAGAATATCTTATCGAACCCAAGGAACCTAAAAGTACTACTACTCACTTTCTTTCTATTATTTAGCCTAAAATATGGAGTGATTGGTTTATTAAACTAAAACAAATGAAATATTTAAACTAAATGCAAAGACAAAAGAAACAAAACTTTAGGAAAAGACTTTGAAGAAAACTCAATTGATAAAGATGATACCTTCAGGAAGAATCCACCTATGACTTCATTTATTATCTACCTTTTCAATTCATATGATTTCTTTACGTTGCTTGATCCGTGAGACTCCCTAACCTATATTAAACCTTCTTTTGAAGCGAATAACGTCTAACCTTAAATTAATTAGTGGAACTCTCGTTCTCTTATAATAACCCCCTAAAGAAGCAGTAAATCGATCAATGGACTCCCATATTAGGTTTCACCCTAATCCAAAAAAATCTCGTAACCCTATCTCTAGGCGCCCCATCAACTCCACTTAATTATGCTAGATCTACTCTTAGGCAGGGTCTATTCCTCCTCCACCTAAGCACATCAAATTAAATTGAGCAACATAATTAAGAATAAACTAAGTATTTATCATATAAACCAATAGATCAAATAACAAAATCCATCATAGGTTTCATCCCCTTCAGGTATCTGAAGGATCTAGTTCATAATAAAATAAGAAAACATCTCAAGAGAAAAGATTAAACAAAACATAAGAAATCCCTAAAATCCCCTGAAGGAATTGAAGGAGAGATCCTCCGTCTTGAGTAGAATTCTGACTCTTCGAGATTGATCAATTGGCTATCTTCGAGACAATCCCTAAACGAGTAAAGCTCTGGCAGAAAATTCTGCTAAAACCTGACGCTCTTGAATTGCTACCTTGGATTGTTTATATAGACCTTTAGGATTCTTTCCTTGGCCCCTAAGTATCCTAATTTAAGTCTAATTCCTAATGGGGTGTTTAAGTAGGCTTTAGAATGTGTTTCTTTGCCTCCAAGTATCCTTTCCCGAATGAAATTGCTCTTTCCTACGGTAGGGGCACGATTAAGGCACGCCCGTATAAATCGTGGTCCAACCCGTGTCTTGATTTTGTTGATTGAGGCATGGCCGTGGCACGCCCGTGTAATATATAGGTAGAGGCTGTGCTTCGGGTCTGCCAATTAGGGCACGATCGTGTATATCAGGGTCAGGCTATGTTGGGCTTTTTTATCGACGAGGCACGGTCGTGTAAATCAAGGTGTGACCGTGTGCAATCTAAATATTGGGGCACGGTCGTGTGGCATGAAGTCTAGGCCGTGCTGACTTTTTGGGTTGGCCCAATTTGGTTCGTATTAAGCCCGTTTTATGTTTTTTTTATCCATAGGTGTTTTCCTGAGTATAAGACATGAAAAGAAAGGATTAAGAGCATTTTTTTACATAAATTGAGGGCTAAATCATCCAAAAGCATACTAAATATGGGGTTAAAATGTGTTACTTTTATGGTTTATCAAATACCCCCACACTTAAGCTTTTGCTTGTCCTCAAGCAAAATTCTCAACTTATAATTAAAATGAACTTTTCAAGATTCATAATTCCCATTGACAATGCCTCATCATAATTCATAGATAATTTATACATGGATGATTTAACTTGAAGTGCCCTAAAGATTCAATTACGATAAGTCATGATTTTGTAGCATGAAAACATAGGTGTCTCCCCTTATTTAAATAATTACCTTTGATTCAAAACTGACAAGGATTGACATCCTCACTAAAGATTCACTCAAAGCACTCAAAGTGTTTAAGGATCAAGAAAAAGCGCTTAAAAGTCGAACCTAAAAAGTTAATCCCATAGGCTTGCCTAAAAATCAAATCTCCACCACTGTATATAAGATGATAAACAGATCAAAAGGTCTTTATTAGGGTTGTAACGGGGCTAGGGTTAAAGGTGTGGATAAAGGCTGAATTAGAGGGTTAGAATCGAGATTGAATTGACTAATTACCTAATTAGAAACAATGAACTAATATAAGCACTTATATCAATTAAAGACTAATAAGAATACTATAATACTTCAATATGAGCTCTTCTTCAACAATTGGAATTTAGATACATGAGCTCTACACTTTGATTGATTTTTTTTTTTTAAGAATAAACTAAAATATTACATCCTAAATGATAAATGTAACTACTGAACTAATATAATTCGGTAATTTAATCAAATCAAACCTCGATTAAAGGGTAGTCAAAAGAATGGTGATAACAAATATAAAGGGATTTTGGGTTGATATTAGTGGGTGAGTCAATAAAAAGGTTATTAGGATTCAACGGGGTTCACTAGGGGTTAATTTGTGAAGGTAGGCTTTTTAGTAGAGTGAATGGGTTAAACCTAGGTGCCTTTATCATCTCAGTATATCAAATCATTAATGTGGTCTCAACATGTATAAACGAGGCAAGTTCTAGAATAACAGTTCAAGTTGACACACTCATAATCAATTAAAGTGGGCATGAAAAAGGGGTATATGCTCTATATGGCTCAAAATCTCACAAAAAATTATGGGTGTTTTGACATCAGTCCTTATAAATTTTGAACTTCAAGGTGATACTTCAATTAGTTTCAACAACCTGTCAAAATTTTTTAGAAAGTAGACTTATCATGCTCGATTCTCTAGTATCCTTCAAATTTAATCATCAATGCATAATTAACTATGATTTAATTAGAGACATATCAATAAAGATCATAAATCATTAGAAATTTCATCCTAGTTAATAATATGAGAAAAATACTTAAGATCAAGACTAATTTCATGGATTTTCAAATAGTACCATAATTAACCCCCCCACACTTAAGATGTACATTGTCCTCAATGTTCAGAGATAGATAATAACAGTTATGAGATAAATCAAAAGAGAAGGGGGAAAGTGATACTTCTCGAATTTATGGATGAAGTCTAAAATACAATCCTCGGGTGACTTTTATGTGAATGTGAGTTTATGCGGCGTGTAATTGATTCTGCAAAGTCACTTAGTTAATTTTTTTTTGAATAGGGATTGCTTATAAGGTTAGATAGCCAATGGTAGGAAAATAAAATAATAATAATAAATAAATAATGAAATACTAATGAAAGTTTAAATTGAAAGGAACGTTCGATGATAAAAATAATAAATTTAAAATTCAGAAAAGTTGATGCCAAATAGCAATTTATGAGGACTCAGAGGTCCTCATCGTCAATTGGATCCTGTGGAGGTGTTGGTGGTGATATATGAAAGTGATGGCAGATTTGCTACAGTGGTAGCCTCGATCCCATCAAAGTATCGGCGATGTCGATAAACTCTTGGTACAAGATCTTGCTTTCAATTGTGTGAGGCGTGTCGAGATATCAGCCAATGAAGTTGCTGAATATGATGGTTGCTGGCTCGAAACTTGTGGGACATCATCAGTAATGTCCGCGGGTATCTCCTCCTCTGTTGCTAGTCTGTATTGAGGGGGTCCATCCCTCGATGATGCTTGATCATTTTCATGTGTAACATCGTCTAGATCCCCTGAGGTGTCATATGTCTGATTAGTGTAAGTGAAGACCTCTGATGATCGGTGTTGAGGATTCCAAAGTGCCGTGCCAATCGCGTTATGTACGGTCCCATTGATAGGATTCCCTTTCTATGCGCCTCCGTCTGGTGTTGTATTGCACATGCAATAAAATATGCCACATCAAAAACATGTCCTTCGGACATGCATGATAAGAAGTAGACATCCTGTTTATTAATGACGCCGGTGCTCTCTTTGCAGTCTGTAATGGTATGAGCAAGGATAGCATGAATGTACCTGAGAGCTAGGGAAAGGGCGGTTGCCTTAGAACGACTGGGATTATAGGTTTTTGTAGTGGGTTGTAGTTTTTGCCAACATTTGAGTGGTTCACAGTGGAGCTCTCGGTCTAAATCATCCAATGGGTTTTCTTCTATAAATTGGGATGTGTAAAGTCTGAGTGCCGTTTGGAATTGAGGTACACTTAGTTGACGAACTGAGCCTCCCAGGTAGAATTGGATGGTGTCAGCATCATCAAAGTGCGTCATTACTATCTGAAGTGTGAATGTAGCACAGAATTCAAGGGTAAGTTCCAAAAATGTGGGTTCATCGATGGCGAAGAAGTTTTCCCAAGGGTCGGTTGAGAGAAGTGCCTGAATATCTGCATTCTAGTCAATGTGTCTACCAGTGCCGATAGGTCTCTTTCGAATCTTTATATAGCACTCTTCTTGTGTTACTTGAGGGAATCTGAGGAAAGGATGTCGAAGTTTGGTAGAGGCACTTGCGGAGGACGATCCAGATGTTTTTCTCTTCTTACTTCGAACGGATCGTTTAATACGTGATGACGACATAATTCCAGGAATGGTGGTATTGGACGAGCACAGGTGGGGGTACGGCGGTGTAGCTGGGTTTCGCTGTGTGAGTACGGCCTGGTAGGGGCATGGTGATTGTGGGCACGGTGGTGTTGCAGTCGTGTGGGTGGTTTGTGGTTGCTTCTTTGAGAAAAAATGGTTGGAAGGCGGTGGGTTGGGGGAAGGGGAATGATTTGGTGGTTGGATTGAAGAAAAGGGGTTTGGAATCTGAGTTTTAGGGTTTGGGGTTGGGAAAGTGGACGGTTATTTTAATATATAAGGAGGGTAACACGGCCTTCCGCCACGGCCGTGTTTAATTTGAAATGCCCATGTTTTTCGTGATTTATTAAAATTGAGCGTAATTCAGGGTTTTTAGCACGTCCGTGTGTCAAATTGGCACGCCCGTGCTTGGTAAGTTAGTATGTTCACATGGTCTTGAGGCACGGCCGTGTTCTAAACGTGCTTAATAAGTTAGTATCTTCACACGGTCATGAGGCACGGTCGTGCAATGCCCGTGTTAAACAAGTCAATAGCCTCACACGATTATTTCGCACGGCCGTGTTCTGGTGTTGCAATTCGTGTTTGAGAGGTCAGTGTCTCCACACGATCATGAGGCACGCCCATGTCTTATTGTCGTAGCCCGTGTTGGAGAAGAGAGGTCTTTCCTGTTTGTACACGGTCATCGGCACGCCCGTGTTACAGGCCGTGTTAATGATCCTATATTTTTGTTAGACTTTTACGAAACAATGTTAATGCGGTTAGCATTCGGGTTGCCTCCCGAAAAGCGCTTGTTTATAGTCTTAAGCTAGACTCTCCTTGTTTTTATTTCTAAAGGAAGGCTCATGGAGCATAAACTCCTCTCTCGTATCTCCAAAGTCTGCACCATTATAAATTTTAAGTCGGTGACCATTTACCTTAAATGTGCCTTTAGTGGGATGAGTTACCTCAATGGTGCCATATGGAAATATCATTTTGATCATGAATGGGCCTGACTATCTGGATTTTAACTTCCCAGGGAATAATTTAAGCTTTGAATTGTATAATAGGACTAGGTCTCCTACTTCGAAATGTCTTGATTGCTTGAGGCGAGCATCATGACGTCACTTTGTTGCTTCTTTGTACAACCTTGAGTTCTCATAGGCTTCCGTTCTCCATTCATCTAACTCGTTTATCTGCATCATTCTTCTCTTTCCTGCAAGGTCAAGGTCAGTATTTAAAAATTTTATTGCCCGTAAAGCTTTGTGTTCTAACTCGAATGGTAGATGATAACTTTTTCAGATACGAGCTTGTATGGGGATGTCCTAGAGGTGTTTTGAATGTCGTTCTATAAGCCCATAAAGCATCATCTACTTTAATCGCCTAATCCTTTCTATTTTATTCAAATGTTTTTCTAGAATGCGCTTAAGCTTTTGCTACCTCAACTCGCCCACTAGTTTGGGGATGATAAGGTGGTCGCTCGTGGCATACTCCAAATTTCTTTAAGACTTTTTCAAATTATGTATTACGAAATGAGTACCCTATCACCGATGATGGTTCTAGGTATACCGAATCGGAAAATAGTCTCTTGAGAAATTTAACTACAACCCTAGCATCATTGGTAGGTAAGGCTTCCGCTTCTACCCATTTTGACATGTAATCAATCGGTACTAGGATGTATTTATTTCCAAATGAACTTCGGAATGGTACCATAAAATCAATACCCCATCGTCAAATATTTCACATGATAGCATATATGTTTGAGGCATTTCATCACGTTTAGAGATGTTACTGTTCTTTGGCATTTGTCACACGAGATAACATACCTATTGGCATCTTTAAATAGAGTGGGCGGTAAAAACTGATTCAGTATTTGTATGTCGCCTTAATACCACCGTAGTGTCCTCTTGATGGTCCCGAATGACAATGCTCCGTGATTTTGCTTGCCTCATCCTTGTAACGCATCTTGAATTACCGATCCGCACATATGTGAAAAAGAAATGGATCCTCCCAAAAATAATTTTTCACATCAGCAAAGAATCGCTTTTTTTGGTGATGTGTCAATTTTCTTAGTAGGATGTTAGCTGCTAGATAGTTTGCAATATTTGCAAACCAAGATACCTTAGAATGTGTTATAGAAAAGAGCTGTTCTTCGGGAAATGAATCATTTATTTCATGTTCATCAAGCTCTTTGGTGTGTGGATTTTCGAGTCTTAAAAGATGATCTGCTGCGAGATTCTCAGCTCCCCTCTTATCCTGTATTTCCAAGTCAAATTCCTGTAAGAGTAAAATCCATAGTATTAGTCTAGGTTTTGCATCAGGTTTATTTAAAAGATAACAAAGAGCTGAATGATCAGTGTAAACAACAACTTTAGATAATATTAGATATTGTCTAAATTTGTCAAAAGCAAAAACTACAGCTAGCAATTCTTTCTCAGTCGTGGTGTAATTTTCTTACGCGGGTGTTAATGTTCTGCTAGCGTAGTAGATCGACTGAAAATGCTTGTCTCTTCGTTGTCCCAAAACTGCACCTACTGCAAAGTCACTTGTATTACACATTAATTCGAAGGGTAAGTTCCAATCAGGTGCAATTATAATCGAAGCATTTACTAATTTATCCTTAAGGACATTGAATGCATCTAAACATTCTGATTGAAATTAAAAGGAACATCTTTTCTAGTAATTTTGTCAAAGGCTTAGCTATTTTAGAAAATCCTTAATAAATCTTCTATAAAAACTGCGTGTCCTAAAAACTTCTAATAGCCTTGGTGAGCTAGGGGAGGTAATTTTCTATGGTTTCAACTTTTGCTTTATCTACCTCAATTCCTTTACTAGAAATCTTATGTCCTAATACAATCCTTCTCTAACCATAAAATGGCATTTCTCCCAATTTAAAACAAGGTTTGTTTCTTCACATCTTGTTAGAACTCGTTTTAAATTTTTAAGGCAAAGATGGAAAGAATTACCGAATACTGAGAAATCATCCATAAATACCTCCATGATGTCCTCCACAAGTTAGTCGAAGATTGCTAACATGCAATGCTGAAAAGTAGCAGGAGCATTACATAATCCAAAAGGCATTCTACGATAAGAAAACGTACCGTATGGGCATGTAAATGTTGTTTTTTCTTGGTCTTCAGGAGCTATTGGGATTTGAAAGTATCCGTAGAGTCCATCCAGGAAGCAGTAGTACATATGCTCGGATAATCTTTCTAGCATTTGATCTATGAAAGGCAAAGGAAAATGATCTTTTCTGGTGGCATCATTCAACTTTCTATAGTCTATGCAGACTCTCCATCCTGTAACTGTTCTTGTGGGAATTAACTCATTTTTTTCATTGGGTACTACCGTCATTCTTCCTTTCTTTAGGACTACCTACATAGGACTTACCCAAGTGCTATCAAAAATAGGATAAATTATTCCTGCATCTAAAAGTTTAATTACCTCGGCTTTGACCACTTCTTTCATGTTGGGGTTTAAACGTCTCTGAGGTTGCACACATGGTTTATATTCTTCTTCCATCAAAATTTTGTGGGTGCAGAATGTAGGGCTTATTCCCTTGATATCAGAGATTTTCCAAGCTATGGCTTTCTTGTGTTCTTTTAGTACTTTTATCAGTTCCTCCTTTTCTTTGGATTTTAATTCTGAGGAGATGATTACTGGTAGTGTAGAATTGTCTCCAAGGAATGCGTATTCTAGGTGTTTTGGTAACTGTTTGAGTTCCAATTTGGGTGGCTCTACGATGGAGGGTTTTTTTATTTCATTATCATTCTTGATGCTTTCTTCTCTCCGTTGTTCATATGATGACATTTTCAGATTTGACTCATTGTCTTCATCTTCTTCCCCCTCTTCTTGAGCTGGACACAATTCCAATGTGTCACCTTGTATAATTTCCTATAATGAATTCTTTATAATATGATCGGTAGTATCGGCGAAATAATGTGAATCATCTTGTTCTTTAGAATATCGCATGGCATTCTGAGTTGAAAGATAATTTCTTCATCACCTATTCTCGAGCTAGTTTACCATTATCCGCATCAATAATAGCTCTAGCGATTGGCTAAAAAGAGACGCCTAAGATTAAAGGAACATTAATGTCTTCATCCATGTCTAACACAACGAAATCAACAGAAAAATAAATTTATCAATTTTGACCAAGACATCTTCAATAATTCCCCTAGGATATTTAATAGATCTATCGGCTAATTGAATGCTCATCCTAGTGGGATTTGGTTCCCCAAGATTTAGTCGTTTAAATAATTTGTAAGGCATTAGATTAATACTAGTGCCTAAGTCTGCTAATGCTTTCTTGATGTTTAAACTACCAATTAAGCAAGGAATAGTGAAACTCCCTAGATCTTTTAATTTCGGTGGTAGTCTATTTTGGAGAAGGGCTGGACATTCTTTGTTCAGCTCCACTATGGATACCTCCTCAAGCTTCCTTTTGTTCGTAAGAAGTTCCTTTAAGAATTTTGCATACTTCAGCATCTGTGAAATAGCTTCAACGAAGGGTAAGTTAATATGTATTTGGTTAAAGAGTTCGATGAACTTACCGTATTGAGCATGCAATTGTTCTTTCTTCAATTTTACTGGATATAGAATTTTTGTTTTATTTTCTGTAGGTAATGGATTATCGTTTTCTCCTTCTACACTTTTTTCCTTGATAATTTCATGTGGTGTCTTTCTTTGTGGTTCAATTAACTCTTTGCCAATCCTTAGTGTAACTGTTTTTACCTGCTGTGTGCTTTTGGAAATAATCTCTATCCGTATTTCACATAATATCTCAATAAGTAATCCAACCGACGTGATGATTTCTCTTACCTGAATTTTGATTCCCTCGATCGATCTTTGTTGTTCATCGAGTGTTTCTTCAGCCTTTTGAAGACGGGAGTCTGTAGCTGTCACCAATTTTGTCAGAATCTCTTTGAGGTTTGATTTCCCTTCCTGTGGATAAAGTTGTTGAAAATTTGGAGGAAAATCCTATCTTTGATCATTCCACGAGAAGTCTGGATGGTACCTCCATCCTATAGTATAAGTGTCACTATAAAAATTATTTTGACATCTAGAGTAGTTACCTATATAGTGGACTTGTTTGTTTTTCATACCATATCCATAGGGTGGGTACTCAGGATTCACCACGCCTCTTAGATTCGAGTTATACTGCATTACTGGGTGTACCTGCAAGAGATTATTCAAACCATGTAATATTCGGGATTTAGGGGTTATGCATTTTTACTTAAATGTATGTGGTGGCATGCTTGTGTGTGATTTGAATGTGTTTTGGGGGCTTCAGGAACCTTAGGTTGTAGGTAGAAGCCTTAGAAAAATATCTGATTTTAAGCCTAAAAAGGGGAAACTAAGGGAGCTAGGCCTTAAGGAGTTTATTGTGTGGCTTAGGACACAAGAACTCAGTTAGTAAAGTGGCTAGAAGGCACCACTTAGGGCCTTGTGAGGTGACGCCACAAAGAGTGTGAAGGGGCCTAGGTTCAAGCAGTAAGGGAAGCATTTTGAAGCTTTTATTTTTTAGCAAGAAGGTGCAGTGATGGACGGCACAGAGACTCTGAATGGATGAAGTGTAGATTGGGTCTGACAGCTTAAAGATTCGGCTAAGTAGGAGTGCAAAGGGGGATTTGGATGAGGGAAGAAGAGTTGGCCGGCAGAAGGACTTTGGAGGGGGCATATTCGGTCATGCTTAGGGAGCTAGTGTGAAAATTGCTTAATTTCTTTACTCATTTTAGACCGAACCCATTTTCCTCCCTTTTCTTCTCTTTTATTTTGCTAAGGCCGAAACTTCTCCATCATTCATTCCCACCAGTGTTGAAATTCTTAATGCTCCAAACATCTCTTCTCCATTCTTTTTTCAAAGGCTGAATCACTCTTATTGATTCCTTTTCCATCTTTTTCATCTTGAAAAGCCGAAACCCCTTTGTGTTCTCTTCTATTTTTCCAAGTGTTTGGCCGAATATCCTTGGCCTTATTTTCTTGCTCTTCCCACGTGCTCTAAACTCCATACTCAGTGCTGAATCTATCTCTTGAAAGCCGAATCTTCTGGTAAATAAACTTCCTACCTCTCTTCTCTTCTTGACTAATTTGGGTTAGCAAAATCTAGGATCTAATTCTCTTATTTTCTTTGGTCAAACCATGAAAGTGGGTTTTGGGATTCTTTTGTAGCCGACGGTTTAAGGGAAATCTTCCGGGATTTCAGACATCCAAGGTAAGCAAGATATGTAACACCCCAAACCCGGCCCATGAGCCCTGACCGGATCTGGTATGTCACAGAGTAAAAACGTTTTGAAATATTTTGATTATTTGGTGAAAATCTAAAAAATATTGTTAAGGTTATAAAACGGTGTCTGAAAAAAAAACTTCAGGTGGGATTGATTTTACAAACATGGTTGAGTTGAAACCCTTTGATCATTTGAATTTTAAAATCATCAGAGTTATTGTTAACTTGGTGAACTTTGCTACCCGATGGTAACATCCTTGAAAACTCGTAAAGATTTCCATTTTGAAAATGTCATATTTAACCGATTTATTTAAACAATTTATTAATTCATGGGTAATATAATAGAAATGAAGTAAAACAACTACTTAAATATCCAAAATAATAACTAGCGGCCTTATTACAACCCAAATCAAAATTTAGTAAATAATAAACTTAAACATGCTAAATAAAATTTTAAATCCAAGAAATCAAGCATGGTCAGCTCAAGTCCTCTCCTACCCACCTCCGCGATCTACCCATCTGCAAAATGATATGGGAAGGGTGAGTCACCAAGACTCAAAGTGTATAAATCTCGAACTCAGAATAACACCCAAACCCGGTCAATACGCCACGAATTTAATCTGGTATGTCACTGAGGAAAATATTTTGAAGAAAAATGAGTTAACGATTAAATTTTGTGAAAACCCTTTGAAATTCTATATTTGTTTCTATATTTGTAGAAATCAAGTGTATAATAAGTTAAAACTAATAATTTACTTTGAAATTACGTAAAACTTTAAAATAAATGAATAAATCATAGGTTAGAAAACGTTTATATCATTTTAAGAAAACTCAAATTTAATACTTTGAAAACCATTTGCATTTGAATGTAGAAACTTAATATTTGAAAATCGTTTAAATTATTGAAAACACTCAAGTTGTTAAAATTATCAAATGATTTATGTTACCCGATGGTAACGCTTTTAAAACCATCGCGTTGTGTAGTTTAGAAAACTTTGTGCTCAATTTATGCTCATAATCAAGAAATTTATAAACCATATTTTAAACATATTCAAAGCATAAATATAATCCAAAATCATAATTTAAGAGGCCTTATTACAACTTAAATAAATATAAAACCAAATTTAAATAAATTAAAGTTCTCAAACCAAAGTTCACGTAGAACCCAAATTTATTGCATGGCCTCCTCGAGTTCATCCACTCCATTTCCGCGATCTCACGAATCACCGATAGGACTCGGTGCTAAACCACACCTGCGACCACTCCTGTGCCCAACGCCCACCAAGGTATGTTAACCCTTCTCCGGCATGCTCTTTATATAGCTAGCTCTTCACCTTCATTCCTTGTATCTTTCCGATGTGGGATCCTTCACAAGAGAGTTTAAATTCAACTCAAACTCTTACCGTCCACTCATAAAATAAATACTCCTTGCTTCTCATGAGATTCAACCTGTGCTCCCTTATAACATAACCCACACTATTAGCCACTTTACCAACTAGCTCCTTGTGCCTCAAACCATGCGCAATTAAATATAACCCTATGGCCAAGGTCTAAATTCATTTAATAAAAATAATCTAAAAGGAATGCAAACGCTACAACTAGAACCTTGGACCTCCTTCCTTCCTTGTGGTGTCACTTTGCCACTACACTACACACTCCACTTGTGTCATTTTCCTCCACATTTTATTCTTAAGGCCTACCCACCAACCTCCAAGGTTTTTGTCACCTAAAACCAAAATTTTCCCAAAGCTAATATTTGATCACGGGACTTCATAGAAGCCCCCTAACCTTCCAAAATCACTTATCTAAAAGGTCCAACTTGCACTTAAGCCGATCTCCTATTCTCCAAAAAATTTTAAACGCTACTACGCCTAAGGCCCATTGGGCTCAATCCTACTAGGCCTAATTTCAGGATGTTACAAATCTACCCTCCTTAAAGAAATTTCGTCCTCGAAATTTCCAACTAACTAACAGTCACACTTCTAACCTACCACACTACGCTCACGCTACGCACTCTGATCTAATAACACTAATAAACCAAATCTCAAAACTTCTTTCTCATAACTAGATAACTAAACACAAAAGCAAATCGACATTTATACATACAATTTCTATATCCAAACCAGCACACACAAAATAAATACCAAAAATACAGTCATAACATTGCCTTAACAAACATAAAATAAGGGAACTTACGGATTTGGGTGCCGGAGACTCAAGGTGCCATACTTCCAAACAACATGTATTTTCAAACAAACTTTTTGAACCCCATAACCCACAAATGAAGTTTTTGAAACCTAGGCTCGATACCAATTTGTAACACCCCAAACCCGGTCAATACGCCACTAATCGAATCGGTATGTCACCGAGGAAAATATTTTGAAGAAAAATGAGTTAACGATTAAATTTTTGTGAAAAACCCTTTGAAATTCTATATTTGTTTCTATATTTGTAGAAATCAAGTGTATAATAAGTTAAAACTAATAATTTACTTTGAAATTACGTAAAACTTTAAAATAAATGAATAAATCATAGGTTAGAAAACGTTTATATCATTTTAAGAAAACTCAAATTTAATACTTTGAAAACCATTTGCATTTGAATGTAGAAACTTAATATTTGAAAATCGTTTAAATTATCGAAAACACTCAAGTTGTTAAAATTATCAAATGATTTATGTTACCCGATGGTAACGCTTTTAAAACCATCGCGTTGTGTAGTTTAGAAAACTTTGTGCTCAATTTATGCTCATAATCAAGAAATTTATAAACCATATTTTAAACATATTCAAAGCATAAATATAATCCAAAATCATAATTTAAGAGGCCTTATTACAACTTAAATAAATATAAAACCAAATTTAAATAAATTAAAGTTCTCAAACCAAAGTTCACGTAGAACCCAAATTTATTGCATGGCCTCCTCGAGTTCATCCACTCCATTTCCGCGATCTCACGAATCACCGATAGGACTCGGTGCTAAACACACACCTGCGACCACTCCATGCCCAACGCCCACCAAGGTATGTTAACCCTTCTCTGGCATGCTCTTTATATAGCTAGCTCTTCACCTTCATTCCTTGTATCTTTCCGATGTGGGATCCTTCACGAAGAGAGTTTAAATTCAATGAAACTCTTACCGTCCACTCATAAAATAAATACTCCTTGCTTCTCATGAGATTCAACCTGTGCTCCCTTATAACATAACCCACATCGTTAGCCACTTTACCAACTAGCTCCTTGTGCCTCAAACCATGCGCAATTAAATATAACCCTATGGCCAAGGTCTAAATTCATTTAATAAAATAATCTAAAAGGAATGCAAACGCTACAACTAGAACCTTGGACCTCCTTCCTTCCTTGTGGTGTCACTTTGCCACTACACTACACACTCCACTTGTGTCATTTTCCTCCACATTTTATTCTTAAGGCCTACCCACCAACCTCCAAGGTTTTTGTCACCTAAAACCAAAATTTTCCCAAAGCTAATATTTGATCCGGGACTTCATAGAAGCCCCTAACCTTCAAAATCACTTATCTAAAGGTCCAACTTGCACTTAAGCCGATCTCCTATTCTCCAAAAAATTTTAAACGCTACTACGCCTAAGGCCCATTGGGCTCAATCCTACTAGGCCTAATTTCAGGATGTTACAGAACCGGAAGTACAAACTCATACACAAAATATTAGTAAAACATGCAAACATGCAACCCAAACTAACCATCCATACTCCTTTAACTACCCCGTGTGGTCAAAACCACGGTGGTCAAAACCACTGGTGACCGGAGTCACAAATCAAGTGATGGGGCCAACCCATCGTGCGATCAGAACCACTGATGACCATAGGTCACAATTATCAATATGTGGTCAAAACCACTGGTGGTACCAAACCACTAGGACTTAGTCACAATTTATATCAACGGTGTGGTCAAAACCATTGGTGACCAAGTCACAATTAAACCGATGGGGCCAACCCATCTTGTGGTCAAAACCACCGTGACATCCATAGAATAATCCCCCTCCTCTCATCAATCCCATTACCAACATGCTCATATCATGCTTAACACATTATCATAAATCATGCATATAAGTCATGGCATAGCATATTACCCATCATGTCATCCATAATGATTTTAAATCACAAGTGACTTACCCTAATCCATGCTCATGTCCACAAGCAAATCACTACCACAATGATTAAATCGTAACATAATAGCAATGCTAACTAATAAAGTGTGTAAGAGTCTTACACACCTGTTTAACCGTAGATCTAAGGAGAAATCCCGAATCTATGTGATATCACAAACTCCCGAAACGTATTCCCGTATTGCTCCTTCATTCATCCACTATAGGTTAGTATCAAAAAGCCCTATTCGGCTAAACTATCAATCCCGAAGGATTAATCGCACCTGAAATATGGCCTTGGGCCAAAACTTTATTATCACTTACCAAAGCAAATTGAAATCCCAAAATTGCCACTTGTGCCTTGGGTAGTCGAGATCCTACACACCATATGTCAGATTCGACTTTAATACATAAATCCATATTCAAAGCCCTTGGCCGAAACTATATGTCACCTTACCTTGAAGAAGCGAAACCCAAAAGACACCTTCAAAGCCCCTTAGCGTTACCTACACACCAGAGAACACATCACCTATTGTCTTAAGAACACATTAGGCCAACCTTACCAAGGCCTATTCTCAAACTTTCGTCACACTAAAAGGGAGAGAAAAGAAACCGAATGCTAAAGAGAGACACTTACCAACCTTTGAAATCGACAAAGACCTTCCTTAGGGGATTCGCTTATGCTCTATATGGTAAGGAGTATTCGGTCACAAAGAAAAGGGTATGGAGTCGGGCTTGAAAGAAAGAAAGGAGATAAAAGGAGAGACTTAGAGTGTTTCAAGCAAAGATGGATGGAGGGTTTTGGCACAAGGTTTATTGTATGTTCCAAAGAAAATCAAAAAATATCAAAGGAGGAGAAAGAGGTTTCGGTTTGAACAACAAGGGAAAAAGAAGAGTGTTAGCCGAAAATACTCCTTAGGACTCCCTTTTCATTCGGCCATTGCTTTCTAATGTGATAATTCTTATCTTTTAATTATCACCCCTTTTAATTAAATTAAAAACAATATTTATCCTTTATCCCATCCTTTATCACCTCTTCAATAAATAAAATGAGAATAAAATAATAACCCCACTCCTCCAGTCGGATTCAAAAAAAAATAAAACAAGGTTTATCCTTATCAAATTAAGAGTCCATGAGCAGGCCACCAGTTCACTCCCTTCACACCAGCATGCATAAAAAAAAGAACACCCATTGCTGCCCATGCTACTCGAACATGGGACCTCATTGCCATGACCCTTTACAACATCCCAAGCCACTTTACCATATCGACTTTCATGTCCATAATCCTCGCCATTTATTTTTAAGGCCTTCCTAGCTTAACCCCTTCCTCTTTATCACCGAAAAGCCCAAAAATAAAACAAGTCCCATGCGCCACCATGATTCGAACTCTAGACTGCTCAGGCCGCCTCAGGGCCCTTAAGTGGCGCCCTTAAGCCACTTTACCAAGGTCGCTTTTGTCTAAGAGCGCTATAACATCTCTTAACCCTCTCTTCACCTAGCTCCCACCTCTTAGGCACTAAAAGAAATTTCCACCCTAAGTCGACCTAGCAGGGTTATGACTAGACCCTAGAATATGTCAAGCAATCAAGCATACATATTTCTTCAAGCACACACATGGGAAAAATAATTAAATTGCAAACAACCCCTAATTCAGGGTGTTACAGTTCTACCCCCTTAAAGGTAATTTCGGCATCAAAATTACCTGGATCAGAAGAGTTGGGGGTATTGCTGCCGCATCGCATCCTCGGGTTCCCATGTGGCCTCCTTCGTACCATGGTTTTGCCATAACACCTTTACCAAAGGCACTGACTTCCTACGCAGAACTTTGACATCCCGATCTAAGATCTGTACCGGCTCCTCCTCAAAGGATAAGTCTGAGTTCACTTCAATTTTCGCAATCGGCACTATGTGTGATGGATCCGAACGATAGTGCCTCAGCATCGAAACATGGAAGACGTCATGGATCTGGCTCAACTCTGCTGGCAACTCAAGCTGGTAAGCTACCGGTCCCACACGTTTCAAATACAGTATGCGGCTGATAAATCTAGGGCTTAGCTTGCCCTTCCGTCAAACCTCAAAGACCTTCTTCCAAGGTGATACCTTCAAGAAGACCTTATCATCCATCGATATTCAACCTCTCTGCGCTTAAGATCGGCGAGGATTTACGCTGTCAAGACGCCTCCTTAAGACGAGCCCGAATTACTCTAACCTTTTCCTCTGTCTCCGCCACTAACTCCAGACCCAACATCCAACGTTCTCCCAGCTCTGCCCAATACATAGGAGTATGGTATTTTCGACCATACAGCACCTCATACGATGCCATCTGAACACTTGCTTGATAACTATTGTTATAAGCGAATTCTACCAAAGGTAGGTACTCCTCCCAACTACCACGGAAGTCCAAAACACAGCCCCTTAACATATCTTCCAACACTTGGATTACCCTATCAGATTGTCCATCAGACTGCGGATGAAAAGCCGTGCTAAAATTCAACTTCGTGCCTAGCTCCTGATGTAAGGCCTTCCAAAATCTCGACGTGAACCGGGGATCTCGATCTGAGATAATGGACACTGGTACTCCATGCAACCGCACTATCTCTGCTATATACAGCTTGGCTAACCTTTGAAGTGAGTAGTCAACCCTTACCGGTATGAAATGGGCCAACTTAGTTAACCGGTCTACTATACCCATATCGAGTCTTTCTTACTGGGCGTAAGGGGAAGCCCACTTACGAAATCCATAGTAATCTCCTCCCACTTCCACTGTGGGACTTTCTCGGTCAGAATACGATGGCAATTGATGCTCAGCCTTAACCTGCTGGCATGTCAGACACTTGCTCACTAACTCGGTTACTTCCCGCTTAAGACTTGGCCACCAAAATTGCTCCCTTAAATCTAGATACATCTTGTTGCTTCCTGGGTGCATAGCGTACGGACTGCTATGAGCTTCTTTAAGGATTCACTGCCTCAAATCATCATCCTTAGGCATACATACTCTCCCCTAGAAATACAACACTCCATCACTACCCAAGCTGAACCCTTCGGCCTCACCACTTTGTACTTGCGACCTCCGAGTACTCAGAACTTCGTCGGTCAACTGCCTCTCTTTAACCTCATCGATCCAAGACGGCTTTACTTGCAACTCTGCTAGAAGACTCCCATCCTCATAGAGACTTAGGTGAGCAAACATTGCTCGCAAATCCGCTACCACCTTACGGCTCAATGCATCAGCTACCACGTTAGCCCTACCTGGATGGTATTCAATTGAGCAGTCGTAGTCCTTTAGCAACTCAATCCACCTCCGCTGCCTCAGATTTAAATCTTTCTGAGTCAAGAGGTACTTCAGACTCTTGTGATCTGTGTACACTACCGACTTCTACCATACAGATAGTGCCTCCAAATCTTCAAGGCAAAAACCACAGTAGCCAATTCCAAATCATGTGTCGGATAGTTACCTTCGTGAGGCCTCAACTGCCATGACGCATAAGCGACCTCCTTTCCTTCTTGCATCAACACACACCCTAAACCAGTATGCGATGCATCGTAATACACAGTGAATTCCTTTCCTGCCTCAGGCTGAATCAAGACTGGTGCTTCTATCAAAATCCTCTTCAGCTTATCAAAACTCTCTTGCTGCTTCTCAGACCACACAAATGGAACTCCTTTTCTCAGTAGCTTAGTCAACGGTGCTGCGATTAAGGAGAAATTTTCCACGAATCTCCTATAATATCCTGCCAACCCCAGAAAACTCTGAATTTTTATAACCGACTTTGGTGGTTTCCACTCTAATACTGCCTCAATCTTACAGGGATCCACCCTGATTCCCTCGGCTGAAACAACATGCCCAAGGAATGTCACCTCATTAAGCCAAAACTCATATTTACTGAATTTGGCGTACAATCGTTTCTCTCTTAGAACTTGCAGAACCACATGAAGATGTGTGTCATGCTCCTCTTCTGACTTCGAGTACACCAAAATGTCGTCTATGAACACCACGATGAACCGATCCAGGTAGGGTTGGAAAACCCGATTCATCATGTCCATAAACGCGGCTGGTGCATTCGTCAAACCAAAAGGCATTACCAGAAACTCGTAGTGCCCATATCGAGTATGGAATGCCGTCTTATGGATATCAGCCTCCTTCACCTTAAGCTGATGGTACCCTAACCTAAGGTCGATCTTAGAGAACACCGATGCACCCTTGAGTTGATCAAACAAATCATCAATCCTGGGCAAAGGATACCTGTTCTTTATTGTCAGCTTGTTCAGCTGTCGATAGACTATGCACATCCTCATTGTCCCATCCTTCTTCTTGACAAAAAGCACTGGAGCTCCCCAAGGCGATACACTTGGTCGGATGAACCCTCTATCCAACAATTCCTGGATCTGAGCCTTCAACTCTACCAATTCTTTCGGTGCCATCTAATACGGAGCTATAGATACTGGCGCGATTCCGGGTAACAAATCTTTACTAAATTTATCCTCACGGTCCGGAGGTAGACCCGGGAGTTCCTCTGGAAACACATCAACATAATCCCTTACGGTCCGAACATCTCCCATAGCTGCACCCTTAGCTTCCAAAGCATAGACATGCACTACATATGCTTCACACCTTTTCTAACCATCTTTCTCGCCTTCAATACAGAAACCAGATTAGATAGGTAATCTCTCCTTTTACCTATCATCACCACCTCTTCTCCTTCCATGGTCTTTAATACCATGCGCTTAGCTGCATAATCCAGACTAGCCTGATACCTTACTAGCCAATCCATCCCGAGGATTAGATCGAACTCCCGAAACGGCAGTTCCATCAAGTCAGCCAAGAACACTACCCCTTGGAGTTCTAGGGGTACATTCCTATAGAGTTTACTTACTTCTGCAGAGTGACCTAGAGGGCTTAACACAGTCATCTTCTTAGAAGTAAGCTCAGAGTCTAAGTGCAGAGTTTCCACTACGCTACTAGCAATGTATGAGTGAGTTGAGCCAATATCAATTAAGGTACTATAGGGTACTCCAAAGATCAAGAACATACTGGTTATGACGTCCGGTGCGTCACCCTCCTCTTGACGCCTCGCGACATAGACCAAACAAGGTTGCCTAGTCTCAGTACCACCGGTACCTCCCCTCGGTGCTCCACGACCTCTGCCAGCACCATTACCTCCTCTTCCTGCACCACGACCTCTTGGTGACTGTTGGTTATCCCTCCTATTCAGTGTACGATCCTGACCCTCAGACCTTAGCCTAGCTACTTTTTTCGGACAATCCCTAACTCGATGTTCCATGGATCCACATTCGAAGCATCCCCGATTACCATTCCAACACTCCCCCGTGTGAGATTTCCCACACCGAGTACACCGTGGCGGCCATTGAGGATTAGCAGCAGCAGCAGGCCTAGCAGCTTGATTTGACCCACCATACCTCATCCTCTTCTGCTGATTACCAAAAAACCTCGAAGATCCGGAACTCCTCTTATTCCAACTCATATCATGATTTTGCCTAACTGACTGTCTTACCCCTTCAGCAACCTTAGACTTCTCCACTAGGACAATGAACTCCCATTCCTGTTGTAGAGCTATCATCATCCTCAGCTCATCTCTCAAATTTCATCCTCGAATCGACATGCGTTCATGCTCGGTGCCCACAATACCACGAGCATACCGCTCAACCGAGAAATTCGCCTCATACTCGCCATTGTCTTATTACCCCGAACCGGGTTCAAGAAAGCCTTCATTGCAAGATCCACGTAGCTAGTTCCTATATATTTCTTTTGGTAGGCTACCTTAAAGAATTCCCATGTGAGGTCCTCTGCCATCACTCCATCCCTTACAGTGAGCCACCACTGATATGACTCATCCCAAAGTAGAGAGATTATACCCTTCAGCTTTTCCTCAGCTATAAAATCCAGGTCATCCATGATCCTCTCAGTTAATTCCAACCAATACTCCGCCACACTGGGTGCCACTCCAGAAAGTCCTCTAAACACTTCTGCTCCGTTAGCCCGGAGTCGTTCCACCACAGACTTACGGGCTCCTGCACCTGCACCTGCCTCGGCAACTTGTTCCAACACTCGTAGTACAGCTTGGGATACTACATCGTTACCACCGGTCTAATCCTGAAACTCAATTTCTGCCGCCAACAGATCCGGCATCACATTTCCAGACCCATGACCAGACCCTGCTGGCTCTGACAAGGTCATCCTACCCTTACCATGGCCACGCGGCGGACGTCCACGACCTCTTATACTCATTCTTCTCGTTCGCGTTTATCTGATTAAGAATTTTATGCATTATTAATACTGGTCACTGTTTACCCACGAGCAATTTTATGAGGAATAGTTTTTTTTTGAAGTGATTCTTTCGAAGTCGAATCTACCTATAATTCCAGTTTCAGGCTTATCTCCTAGTTCTAAGTACATCCATCACACAAACAATATTCACAGACCATATCTAACGTGTAGGAGCATTTTCATCATTTCACTACCCGGGGGTATTTCAGTAATTTTAACCTACAGGGGTATTTTTATAATTTTTTTAAAAAATAAAAGTTCTTAAATAATTTTTCAAAAAGTATTTTGGAACTATTAAATTCCCGGGGTATTTTGAAAATTTTTGAAATTCGGGGGTATTTCGGTAATAACCCAGGGTAACTTTGTAAAGTTTGATAATTTTGGGGTATTTCCAAATGTTGCAAAACTTTGAGGGTTCTCTTTTTGAGAATTTATTTTCCAAGTTGATGGTGTTGCAAAAATTTTAAAAATCAGGGTCATTTTGGTAATTTTATAAGTTAGGGGCAATTTTGTAATTTTCAAAAATCAAGGTACTTTGGACGTTTGTAAAAATAGGGTTTTTAAACACTTTTACAAAATAAGGAAATTTTGGAAAAACTGTTGGGTAGTTGAACATTTTATAAACCAAGGGCATTGTTTGTAATTTTACCACTAGGGGTATTTTAGTAATTCTACAAATCGAATTTTTTTTTTCAGAAAAAATATGGTAAAACAATAGTTCTCACACATTAAAAAGAAATTTTAAGAGTTTTAAAACTAGGGTTTTTATGAAAATACGGCTAGTTCCCTTGGGTTTTAGTTAGGTTTAGCCCATGAATAAGTCCTCTTGGTTAGGGTGAGCCGCTACGCACTGGTAGGATTCGAGTGGAGAGGAGGTGAGTCATGCGGATTGCTTAAATACCAAACTCCCACCAATACCAATCCTAGACATGCGTAATGGTTACCACACCCTAACCCTTGACTTAGTCATAGGTTTATTTAATTAAGTGATTAAGTCTTATGTAGTAGTTGGGGTAGACTAGTCCTAGAGTTCAAGTACCTATCATTCTATTCTCGTTCCCAAGTTACCCATTTACCCTTATCAAGTATTCACGTAGCGATCGGAGATACTTACAGGCGGATTGATGCTGAGACTTGATGCCATGCTTTGTTCAAAACAAAACCATTTTCCATAATAATTCACGAGGCTACAAAAATGTTTTGGGCCACAGGACCCTCAAATGAGAGTTTTGAGCCTGGGCTCGATACCAAAATGTAACACCCCAAACCCGCCCATGAGCCTGACCGGATCTGGTATGTCACGGAATAAAACATTTTGAAATATTTTGATTATCCGTGAAAATCAAAAATATTGTTAAGGTTATAAAACGGTGTCTGAAAAAAAAAACTTCAGGTGGGATTGATTTTACAAACATGGTTGAGTTGAAACCCTTTGATCATTTGAATTTTAAAATCATCAGAGTTATTGTTAACTTGGTGAACTTTGCTACCCGATGGTAACATCTTTAAAAACTCGTAAAGATTTCCATTTTGAAAACGTCATATTTAACCGATTTATTTAAACAATTTATTAATTCATGGGTAATATAGTAGAAATGAAGTAAAACAACTACTTAAACATCCAAAATAATAACTAGCGGCCTTATTACAACCCAAATCAAAAATTTAGTAAATAATAAACTTAAACTGTGCTAAATAAAATTTTAAATCCAAGAAATCAAGCATGGCCGCTTCGAGTCCTCTCCGGCTCCACCTCCGCGATCTATCCATCTGCAAAATGATATGGGAAGGGGTGAGTCACCAAGACTCAGTGTATAAATCTCCAACCCGGAAGTGCAAACTCATACACAAAATATTAGTAAAACATGCAAACATGCAACCCAAACTAACCATCCATACTCCTTTAACTACCCCGTGTGGTCAAAACCACTGGTGGTCAAAACCACTGGTGACCGGAGTCACAAATCAAGTGATAGGGCCAACCCATCGTGTGGTCAAAACCACTGATGACCATAGGTCACAATTATCAATATGTGGTCATAACCACTGGTGGTACCAAACCACTAGGACTTAGTCACAATTTATATCAACGGTGTGGTCAAAACCACTGGTGACCGAAGTCACAATTAAACTGATGGGGCCAACCCATCTTGTGGTCAAAACCACTGGTGACAGTCCATAGAGAATAATCCCCCTCCTCTCATCAATCCCATTACCAACATGCTCATATCATGCTTAACACATTATCGTAAATCATGCATATAAGTCATGGCATAGCATATTACCCATCATGTCATCCATAACAGATTTTAAATCACAAGTGACTTACCCAGAATCCATGCTCATGTCCACAAGCAAATCACTACCACAATGATTAAATCGTAACATAATAGCAATGCTAACTAATAAAGTGTGTAAGAGTCTTACACACCTGTTTAACCTTAGATCTAAGGAGAAATCCCGAATCTATGCGATATCACAAACTCCCGAAACGTATTCCCGTATTGCTCCTACATTCATCCACTATAGGTTAGTATCAAAAAGCCCTATTCGGCTAAACTATCAATCCCGAAGGATTAATCGCACCTGAAATATGGCCTTGGGTCGAAACTTTATTATCACTTACCAAAGCAAATTGAAATCCCGAAATTGCCACTTGTGCCTTGGGTAGTCGAGATCCTACACACCATATGTCAGATTCGACTTTAATACATAAATCCATATTCAAAGCCCTTGGCCGAAACTATATGTCACCTTAACTTGAAGAAACGAAACCCGAAAGACACCTTCAAAGCCCCTTAGCGTTACCTACACACCAGAGAACACATCACCTATTGTCTTGAGAACACATTCGGCCAACCTTACCAAGGCCTATTCTCAAACTTTCGGCACACTAAAAGGGAGAGAAAAGAAATCGAATGCTAAAGAGAGACACTTACCAACCTTTGAAATTGACAGCACCTTCCTTAAGAGGATTCGACTTATGCTCTATATGGTAAGGAGTATTCGGTCACAAAGAAAAAGGGTATGGAGTCGGGCTTGAAAGAAAGAAAGGAGATAAAAGGAGAGACTTAGAGTGTTTCGGCAAAGATGGATGGAGGGTTTTTGGCACAAGGTTTATTGTATGTTCCAAAGAAAAATCAAAAAGTATAAAAGGAGGAGAAAGAGGTTTCGATTTGAACAACAAGGGAAAAAGAAGAGTGTTAGCCAAAAATACTCGCTAGGACTCCCTTTTCATTCGGCCATTGCTTCCTAATGTGATAATTCTTATCTTTTAATTATCACCCCTTTTAATTAAATTAAAAACAATATCTATCCTTTATTCCATCCTTTATCACCTCTTCAATAAATAAAATGAGAATAAAATAAAAACCCCACTCCTCCAACCGAATTCAAAAAAAAAAACAAGGTTTATCCTTATCAAATTAAGAGTCCATGAGCAGGCCACCAGCTCACTCCCTTCACGCCAGCATGCATAAAAAAGAACACCCATTGCTGGCCATGCTACTCGAACATGGGACCTCATTGTCGCAGCCCCTTACAATGTCCCAAGCCAGTTTACCACATCGACTTTCATGTCCATAATCCTCGCCATTTATTTTTAAGGCCTTCCTAGCTTAACCCCTTCCTTTTTATCGCCAAAAAGCCCAAAAATAAAACATGTCCCATGCGGCCACCATGATTCGAACTCCAGACCTACTCCAGGCGTCGCCCCCAGGCCCTTAAGTGGCGCCCTTAAGCCACTTTACCAAGGCCTGTTTTTTGTCTAAGAGCGCCTATAACATCTTTTAACCCCTCTCTTCACCTAGCTCCCACCTGTTAGGCACTAAAAGAACTTTCCAGCCCTAAGTCAGACCTAGCCCAGGGTTATAACTAGACCCTAGAATATGTCAAGCAATCAAGCATACATATTTCTTCAAGCACACACATGGGAAAAATAATTAAATTGCAAACAACCCCTAATTCAGGATGTTACAAGATATACAATTCGGCCAATGGCCACATCTATTGGTTTTAAGGCACTAAGCCGATCCTAACTTAAGCCATGTAGGGATTCGACAACTTCTAAGGGTAAGTGACGTTTTCAGGATTTGAACAAGCAAGGTAAGGGAGTTGTAATATTCGACCAAAGGCCATATCACTTATTGAGGGTTGCCGATTCTAACTATGGTTTTTAGGGAGGAGTACAACTTGATTCGGTAGATCTTCGAGATTTGGTGGCCAATCTAGGTAAGGGTTCTAATGTATAGATCTGTTTCTTATTCATTCAAAAGCCGAAGGCTAATCATTGTGTGTATTAGTGCTTAGCCGATTGCAAGGAAGGTTCAGCACGTGGTTTCGGGATTTGGTTGGAAACCAAATCGGCATTAAGGTAAGGTATTATTTCCATGCGACATATCCTTCGGGATTTCCAGTTGAGCCGAATAGGCTTTTGGTTACTAACAAGTGTTGGCCGATTTTAGGAAGGGGAAAGGCAAATGTTTTGGGATCTATTTAGTTTTGCGTAGCTTCGAGATTTCGCTTAGATCTACGAATAGTCAGGTGTGTAACCCACCCTAAATTCTCGAATAATAATAATGTTATGTATATGTTAATAAGGCAATGAATGAATATGGCTAAGGGTACCATTCAATGGTGCAGTGTATTCAGGTATGTACCCCTCAATACTCGTTAATAATGTTTATGAACATTGCTATGAAAATATGAGAAATTTCATTATGGCCATGGGGTAAGGTAGATTGCATGATATCTGTATGATTTTTATGCTGCATGGGCATATGGGTGATAATGATAAAGGGGAAGTGTTCTGGTGGTTTTTACCACATTATCTGGTGACCTATGTCACATATTATGAATCCGGTGACTTTGTCACATTATCTAGTGGCTATGCCACGATTATAAGGGCGATGTGCAGTTGAATACAGCGACTGCCTTCGATGGTGTGTAGTGGATGGAGGGTCGATTTAGTAATCCCCACGGTGTGATTGGCAGGTACAGGTGATGTGTAGAGGTTGGATATCTATGTGGGTTTGGGTTGCATCATTGCTTATATATGCGTATATGTGATTTGATATGCCTTAACCGAATGGGAATCTATGTTGGTTGTTACACACTGAGTCTATTGACTCACCCTCCGTGGGCTAACATTTTGCAAGTGATACTCAGTGAATGGACCGGGTCGGCAGGGACTTAGTGTTGGCCATGCTCAGCTCAGTTTTTTTCGGATTTTCTTATTATGTTTTTCTTGAATTTATTTTGGGTTTTGATTTGTTGTAATAAGGCCATTACCATTTAATTGTTTTAAGTTTACATTTTAATTTCTATTATGATACGAACAACATCAATCAAATGATTAAACATTTTTCGTAAAATAACTTCAATTGTTTTGACACCCAAACTCCTACGGTTTTCAAGTTAATAATAATAAGCTCTAAAAAAAAGAAATAACATTTTTAATAAAATACAAACTTCAACAACGACACGATTTTTAACTCAAACATATTACCCACAAAACCACAAATTTTTCCAAAGTGACAACACAAGTTTTAGCTACGTTTTATCCAAGGGGCATGCCAGATCCGGTCAGGGCTTGTGGACCGGGTTTGGGGTGTTTCAGTTTGGTATCAGAGCCCAATTCAAAACTCGGCGTTGAGGGCTTTTGGGCCCAAAATTTTTTTTATTTTTTAAATTGAGCTTACTAAAGGTTGAGCAGGCTTTCTGGCATGGCACCTGAGTCTTCGGCCCGAAGTCCACCAGGTAAGTACCTCTAACTATTGTGTAATCTGTATGTGGTATTACGGGGACGTAGATTAGTAGATTAGGAGCTAATGACCCTAGGATTGGCTTACTCCAACACAGAATTGCATAAAATTTAAAGTCTAATCAAACAAACCTGTGAGTGAGCTGCCGAGTTAAGGGTGTGGCAACTGTTGTGCACATGTCTAGGATTAGATTCAGGGGGAGCTTGGTATTTAAGCAGTCCTAGTGACTCACCTCCTCTCCGCTCGAATCCTACCTGGTGCGTAGTGACGGTTCACCCTAACCAAGAGGGCTTATTCACAAGCTAAATTCAATAATTAAAACCCGAAAGGGACTAGCTACACTGTTTTATAAAAACCTTAGTTGTAAAATCACCGAATTACCCCTTTGATTTGTAAAAACTATTTTAGGTTTTGAAAGAATTTTCTAAAATATCCCCGATTTACAAAAAATACCGAAATACCCCTAGTTTGTAAAATTACAAAAAACACCCTCAGTTTATAAAATTGCCATACTACCCTCAACTTTTATCAAAATATTCTTATTTTGTAAAAATACCAAAAACCCCTATTTTGCAAAATATCAAGATACCCTAATTTGGAAAATGACCAAAACACCCCTATAGGAAAATTACGAAAATACCCCTGGGTTGGAACGGACGAAAATGCTCGAATCAGTGAACGTGTGTAGTAGATACTACTGAATGAATGTGATTCTCTGAATTAGGGTAGAAGATTTGAAACGAAAACCCTAAAATGATCGAAAGAACTACCATTAAACTTCTTTACATAAAACTTGTTCGTGGGTAATCAGTGGAACAAAAACTAATGCATAAAACTTTTTAAAGCAGATTAAATCGCGATTGTAGGCATGAGTTCTAGGGGACGTGGTCATAATGTGCGAGGGCATGGTAGAGGCAGAATGACTGTATCGGAACCCGTTAGGCCTGGTCAAGGGTCCGAGAATGAGATGCCACCACCACCAATCACCGGTCTTTGAATATCGAGGATCGATAGGGATGATCTTGATGTCGCAGCGATCTTTGCGAGTTTTGAGAGGGTGGTGGGCGGTAGAGGCATGGGAGCTCAAAATCAGCATGCAGCGACTCGAGCCAATGGAGCCGAGGTATTCCGTGGTGTATCTAGTGTGGTACCCAATACGGCTGAGTATTGGTTGGAGGCAACGGAGCGAATCATGGACGATTTAGACCTGACTGCTGAGGAAAAACTGAAAGGGGCGATGTCGCTTCTCCGCGATGAGTCATACCAGTGGTGGCTCACGGTTTGGGATGGTGCCGCAACGGATGATCTTACTTGGGAGTATTTTAAGGCGGCATATCAGAAGAAGTATATTGGGACTAGCTATATCGATACGCAGAGGAAGGCATTTAAAGGTTTGGTTTAGGGAATAAGTCTGAGTGAGTCGAGGCAAAATTTTTAAAATTTGGCCAGATGCTCGAGGCATCGTGGCTACGGAGCATGAAAGATATGTCAGGTTTGAGGATAGACTGAGGGATGACCTAAGATTGTTGATTGCTCCACAACAGGAGCAAGAGTTTGCCGTGTTGGTAGAGAAGGCTAAGGTAGTCGAAGGGGTTAAGAAATCTGTGAGATAGAATTTTGATAGAAATAGACAAAAGAGAGGTTTTGGATCATCAGGGTCATCCGGGAACGTTCAAAAGAGACCAAAAGTTGATGGGCCGCGAGGTCAGCAGGTTGTTATGGGAGGACAATACCGTACTTGTGCTCAGTGTGGAAAGATGCACCTGGGAGAGTGTTGGAAGAAGATAGGGGGATGTTTTAAGTGTGGGTCCAAGGATCACATGATTAGGGACAGTCCTATGAAAACAGATGGGAGCAGACCAACAAATAGGGTCTTAATCAGGCCGGAAGAGGTGGAAAGAAGCCACGGTGGGGTCGTGGTCTGGTTGGAAGAGGTAATGGTTCTGGAAGAGGTCGGGGAACACTGGGCAGAGGTGTTGGTAACACAAAGGCGAGATAGTCGGGTCTGGTGTTCATCGGAGGAAGGATAGTGACGCACCAGACGTCATAACTGGTACGTTCCTTATAGCTGACAAGCCTTACTTTGCTTTAATTGATGTTGGCTCGACCCACTCATATGTTGCATGTAGAGTAGCTGAAACACTAGGTGTAGTATCTGAACTGTCTGGTAGGGAGATGATTGTAGTGAGCCCGTTAGGTCAAACGGTAGTGGTGAATAGGATATTCCGGAGTGTGCCTCTAGAAATTCAGGAAGTGGTATTTCCTGTGAACTTGATGGAACTACCCTTCGGAGAATTTAATCTCATTCTAGGCATGGATTGGCTAGTGGAACATCAGGCTAAATTGGATTGCGCAGCTAAGCGAATGGAGTTGAGGACTCTGGAGGATGAGGAGATAATTATGATAGGAGAAAGAAGAAATTATTTGGCTAATGTAGTCTCCGTATTAAAGGCTGATAAGATGGTACAGAAAGGGTGCAAGGCATTTTTGGCCTTCGTGAGTGCTTTGGATGCAAAAGAAGAAGGAGTTAGTGGAGTGAGAACCGTAAGGGAATTCGTGGATGTCTTTCCGAAGGAGCTGCCTGGATTACCCCCGGACAGGAAGGTGGAGTTTGAAATTGATTTACTGTCGGGTACAGCTCCTGTGTCAATTGCTCCATACCGAATGGCACCAAAAGAGTTAGTAGAGCTTAAAGCCCAGGTCCAAGAGTTACTACACCTGTGTCAATTGTGTTTTCGGGGCAAGGTCTGTATGCCAAAGGATAAAGAGTTAAGGCAGCAGATTCTTCGGGAATCGTATAGTAGCCCTTATACTATGCATCGTAGAGGAAGTAAGTTATACAGGGATTTACAGGATCAGTTTTGGTGGCCTGATCTTAAGTGGGAAGTTACAGAATTTGTAGGGAAGTGCTTAACGTGTCAGCAAGTCAAGCTTGAACACCAAGTACCGTCAGGATTGCTTCAACCGATAAAGATTCCGTAATGGAAGTGGGAGAGAATTACCATAGACTTCGTTAGTGGGCTTCCCCTTACGCCTACTAAGAAGGACTCGGTATGGGTGATATTAGATTAGTTGTTAAAGTCTGCACATTTCATACCAGTGTGGGTTGACTATTCCCTGCAAAGATTGGAAAAATTGTATGTAGCAGAAATCGTGAGGCTGCACAGAGTGTCGGTGTCAATTATCTCGGATAGGGATCCGAGGTTTACGTCTCAATTTTGGAAAGCACTACATCAAGCATTGGGCACGAAGTTGGACTTTAGTACGGCATTCCATCCACAGTTAGACGGCCAATCTGAGCGGGTAATTCAAGTGCTAGAGGATATGTTGAGAGGTTGCGTGATAGATTTCAGAGGAAGTTGGGAGGAGTTCTTGCCTTTAGCGGAATTTGCGTACAATAACAGCTATCAAGTAAGTATTCGGATGGCACCGTACGAAGCACTGTATGGAAGGAGGTGTTACACTCCTACGTGTTAGACAGAATTGGGGGAACATCATGTTTTGGGTCCAGAGATGGTGGCAGAATCCGAAGAAAAGGTTAAGGTAATTCGGGCACGGTTGAAGGAGGCATCTGACAGGCAAAAGTCATATGCAGATCTTAAGCGGAAGGAGATAGAGTTTGCTGTGGGGGATCAGGTGTTTCTAAAAGTTTCATCGTGGAAGAAGGTGATGAGATTTGGTCGCAAGGGAAAGTTAAGTCCTAGGTTTATAGGACCTTATTCGGTTTTGAATCGGGTTGGACCAGTAGCATATCAGTTAGAGTTGCCTTCGAAATTGAAGCAGATGCACGATGTGTTCCACATTTCGATGCTACGTCGTTACCGATCAGATCCATCTCATGTAATACCGGTTGAAGAGGTGGAGCTAAGACCAGATTTGTCCTATGAGGAAGAGCCGATTTAGATTCTGGAACGGGATGTAAAGGTGCTATGGAGGAAATCAGTTCCTCTAGTCAAAGTATTATGGCGTAACCATGGATCAGAAGAAACTTCATGAGAGCCAGAGGAAGCAATGCAATAGCAATATCCTCACTTATTTTAGCCAGGTAATTTCGAGGTCGAAATTATTTTAAGGGGGGTAGAACTGTAATATTCGGGATTTAGGGGTTATGCATTTTTACTTAAATGTATGTGGTAGCATGCTTGTGTGTGATTTGAATGTGTTTTGGGGGCTTCAGCAACCTTGGGTTATAGGTAGAAGCCTTAGAAAAATATATGATTTTAAGCTTAAAAAGGGGAAACTAAGGGAGCTAGGCCTTAAGGAGTTTATTGTGTGGCTTAGGACACAAGAACTCAGTTAGTAAAGTGGCTGGGAGGCGCCACTTAGGGCCTTGTGAGGTGATGCCACAAGGAGTGTGAAGGGGCCTAGGTTCGAGCAGCAAGGGAAGCGTTTTGAAGCTTTTATTTTTCAGCAAGAAGGTGCAGTGATGGACGGCATAGGGACTCTGAATGGATGAAGTGTAGATTGGGTCTGACAGCTTAAAGATACGCTAAGTAGGAGTGAAATGGGGGATTTGGATGAGGGAAGAAGAGTTGGCCGGCAGGAGGACTTTGGAGGGGGCATATTCTGTCATGCTTGGGGAGCTAGTGCCGAAATTGCTTAATTTCTTTACTCATCTTAGACCGAACCCATTTTCCTCCCTTTTCTTCTCTTTTATTTTGCTAAGGCCGAAACTTCTCCATCATTCATTCCCACCATTGCCGAAATTCTTAAGGTTCCAAACATCTCTTCTCCATTCTTTTGTCAAAGGCCGAATCACTCTTATTGATTCCTTTTCCATCTTTTTCATCTTGAAAAGTCGAAACCCCTTTGTGTTCTCTTCTATTTTTTCCAAGTGTTTGGCCGAATATCCTTGGCCTTATTTTCTTGCTCTTCCCACGTGCTCTAAACTCCATACTCAGTGCCGAATCTATCTCTTGAAAGCCGAATCTTCTTGTAAGTAAACTTCCTACCTCTCTTCTCTTCTTGGCTAATTTGGGTTAGCCGAAATCTAGGGATCTAATTCATCTTATTTTCTTTGGTCGAAACCATGAAAGTGGGTTTTGGGATTCTTTTGTAGCCTATAGTTTAAGGGAAATCTTCCGGGATTTCAGACATCCAAGGTAAGCAAGATATACCATTCGGCCAAGGGCCACTTCTATTGGTTTTAAGGCACTAAGCGGATTCTAACTTAAGCCATGTAGGGATTCGACAACTTCCAAGGGCAAGTGATGTTTCCGGGATTTGAACAAGCAAGGTAAGGGAGTTGTAATATTCGGCCAAAGGCCATATCCCTTATTGAGGGTTGCCGATTCTAACTATGGTTTTTAGGGAGGAGTACAACTTGATTCGGTAGATCTTCGAGATTTGGTGGCCAATCTAGGTAAGGGTTCTAGCGTATAGATCTGTTTCTTATTCATTCAAAAGCCGAAAGGCAAATCGTTGTGTGTATTAGTGCTTAGCCGATTGCAAGGAAGGTTCATCACGTGGTTTCGGGATTTGGTTGGAAACCAAATCGGCATTAAGGTAAGGTATTATTTCCATGCGACATATCCTTCGGGATTTCCAGTTGAGCCGAATAGGCTTTTGGTTACTAACAAGTGTTGGCCGATTTTAGGAAGGGGAAAGGCAAACATTTCGGGATCTTGTTAGTTTCATGTAGCTTCGAGATTTCGCTTAGATCTACGAATAGTCAGGTGTGTAACCCACCTTAAATTCCCGAATAATAAGAATAATGTTATGTATATGTTAATAAGCAAATGAATGAATATGGCTAAGGGTACCATTCAATGGTGCAGTGTATTCAGGTATGTACCCCTCAATACTCGTTAATAATGTTTATGAACATTGCTATGAAAATATGAGAAATTTCATTATGGCCATGGGGTAAGGTAGATTGCATGATATCTGTATGATTTGTATGTTGCATGGGCATATGGGTGATAATGATAAAGGGAAGTGTTACGGTGGTTTTACCACATTATCCGTGACCTATGTCACATATTATGAATCCGTGACTTTGTCACATTATCCGTGGCTATGCCATGATTATAAGGGCGATGTGCAGTTGACTGCAGCGACTGCCTTCGATGGTGTGTAGTGGATGGAGGGTCGATTTAGTAATCCCCACGGTGTGATTGGCAGGTACGGGTGATGTGTAGAGGTTGGATATGTAGGTGGGTTTGGGTTGCATCATTGCTTATAAATGCGTATATGTGATTTGATATGCCTTAACCGAATGGGAATCTATGTTGGTTGTTACACACTGAGTCTATTGACTCACCCTCCGTGGGCTAACATTTTGCAGGTGATACTCAGTAAATGGACCGGGTCGGCAGGGACTTAGTGGTGGCCATGCTCAACTCAGTCTCTTTTTCGGATTTTCTTATTACGTTTTTCTTGAATTTATTTCGGGTTTTGATTTGTTGTAATAAGGCCATTACCATTTAACTGTTTTAAGTTTACGTTTTAATTTCTATTATGATACGAACAGCATCAAACAAATGATTAAACATTTTTTGTAAAACAACTTCAATTGTTTTGACACCCAAACCCCTACGGTTTTCAAGTTAATAATAATAAGCTCTAAAAAAAAAAAGAAATAACGTTTTTAATAAAATACAAACTTCAACAATGACACGGTTTTTAACTCAAACATATTACCCACAAAACTACAAATTTTTCCAAAGTGACAACACAAGTTTTAGATACGTTTTATCCAAGGGGCATGCCAGATCCGGTCAGGGCTTGTGGGCTGGGTTTGGGGTGTTTCAAACCATCAATCTTTTTATTCATTATTTCGAACTGATTAGATAACCTGGTGACCACGCCGACGTTGAAAATCTTGGTTGCTTCAAAGCAGAATTGTCCCCATGCCTTGCCATCGATAATTATTCATGCCATTCCTTTGAAAAACTAGAATTATCTCGTCAAATTTAAATAAAAGAAAAGTCAACCTGAGAAAATAGTAATAATAGCTAGAGTAATAAAAATAGAGCTTTAAGTAATATTTTAGAAAGTTCCCAAGAACGGCGCCAAAAACTTGATCATTTGCAAAAGCAGTCTAGTTTTAATATTTATAAAAGAGTGATCGAACACATGATCGACTGTGACAACGATAGAGGCAAGCGCACCTATCAAACAAAGAGTATAGCTCAGGCAAGAATATCTTATCGAACCCAAGGAACCTAAAAGTACTACTACTCACTTTCTTTCTATTATTTAGCCTAAAATATGGAGTGATTGGTTTATTAAACTAAAACAAATGAAATATTTAAACTAAATGCAAAGACAAAAGAAACGAAACTTTGGGAAAAGACTTTGAAGAAAACTCAATTGATAAAGATGATACCTTCGGGAAGAATCCACCTATGACTTCACTTATTATCTACCTTTTCAATTCATATGATTTCTTTACTTAGCTTATTCCGTGAGACTCCCTAACCTATATTAAACCTTCTCTCAAAGCGAATAACGTCTAACCTTAGGTTAATTAGTGGAACTCTCATTCTCTTATAATAACCCCCTAAGGAAGCAGTAAATCGATCAATGGACTCCCATATTAGGTTTCAACCTAATCCGACAAAATCTCGTAACCCTATCTCTAGGCGCCCGATCAACTCCGCTTAATTATGCTAGATCTACTCTTAAGTAGGGTCTATTCCTCCTCCACCTAAGCACATAAAATTAAATTGAGCAACATAATTAAGAACAAACTAAGTATTTTTCATATAAACCAATAGATCAAATAACAAAATCCATCATAGGTTTCATCCCCTTCAGGTATCTGAAGGATCTAGTTCATAATAAAATAAGAAAACATCTCAAGAGAAAAGATAAAACAAAACATAAGAAATCCCTAAAACCCCCTGAAGGAATTGAAGGAGAGATCCTCTATCTTGAGTAGAATTCTGACTCTTCGAGATGGATCAACTGGCTATCTTTGAGACAATCCCTAAACGAGTAAAGCTCTGGCAGAAAATTTTGCTAAAACCTGACCCTCTTGAATTGCTGCCTTGGATTGTTTATATAGACCTTTGGGATGCTTTCCTTGGCCCCTAAGTATCCTAATTTAAGTCTAATTCCTAATGGGGTGTTTGAGTAGGCTTTAGAATGTGTTTCTTTGCCTCCAAGTATCCTTTCCCGAATGAAATTGCTCTTTCTTGCGACAGGGGAACGGTCAAGGCACGCCCGTGTAAGTCGTGGTCCAACCCATGTCTTGATTCTGTTGATTGAGGCACGGCCGTGGCACGCCCGTGTAATATATGGGTAAAGGCCATGCTTCGGGTCTGCCAATTGGGGCACGGTCATGTACATCGGGGGCAGGCCGTGTTGGGCTTTTTTGTCGACGTGGCACGGTCGTGTAAATCAGGGTGTGACCGTGTGCAATCTAAATATTGGGGCACGATCATGTGGCATGAAGTCCAGGCCGTGTCGACTTCTTGGGTTGACCCAATTTGGTCCGTATTAAGCTCGTTTTACATTCTTTTTATCCTTAGGTGTTCTCTTGAGTATAAGACATGAAAAGAAAGGATTAAGAGCATCTTTTTACATAAATTGAGGGCTAAATCATCCAAAAGCATACTAAATATGGGGTTAAAATGTGTTACTTTTACGGTTTATCAATCGATTTACTGCTATTCTAGGGGATTATTATAAGAAAACGAGAGTTCCACTAATTAACCTAGGGTTAGAAGTTATTCGCTTCGAGAGAGGGTTTAATATATGTTAGGGAGTCTTACGGATCAAACTAAGTGAATAAATCGTATGGTTCAGTGTTAAATAACAAATGAAGTCCAGGTGGATTCTTCCTGAGGGTATCATCGTGATCAACTGAGTTTCCCTTCAAGTTATTCTCCACTTCATTCTTTCTATCTTTACGTCTTTAGTTTAGTACTCGTTAAATTAGATTAAAGCAACTTCACTTATTTTAGGCTAAATAATAAAAAGAAAGTTAGTATTAGTACTTTTAGTTCCTTTGGGTTCGACAATCCGGTCTTGCCTAAGCTATACTACTGTTCGATAGGTACACTTGCCTTAGAGTCGTTGTTAGAGTTGGTTTCCAGGTTCGATCATTCTCTTTATAAATTTTAAAACTCGACAAAACAACGATCAAGTTTTTGTCACTGTTGCCGGGGAACTAAAATACTAAGAAAGCTCTATTTTTATTACTTTAGCCATTATTTTTTTTATTTCGCAATTTATTTTATTTTATTATTTTTTTGCTAATTTTATTTCTTCGTTTGTCTAGCAGGTACCTCTAGTTTATGACTAGAAGGAACCCGACAGGACCTCTAGTATACGATAGTGATATTGAAGCTACCACTCGTAGGAATCGCAGAGAGATTAGGCGAGCCCTAAATTACACAGAAAAACAGCGAGAAGGCAGATCCAATCCTACTGAAGGGATGGACGAGAATAATCCACCACGAGATGTGGCAAAAAACAATGCTCCGCATACTATGTATGATTATGCTAAATCTCATTTAACTGGAGTGGAATCTAGTATTGTTAGGCCTGCTATAGCTACTAATAATTTTAAATTAAAGCCTAACACAATACAAATGATTCAACAATTTGTTCAATTTGATGGTTTGCAGGACGAAGACCCGAATACTCATATAGCTAATTTTTTAGAGTTCTATGATACTTTCAAAATAAATGGCATTTCTGATGATGCCATTCATCTTCGGTTATTTCCCTTTTCATTAAGGAATAAAGCCAAACAGTGGTTATACTCGTTACGACGAGGGCCAATCACTACATGGGACCAAATGACCGAAAAATTTTTATTAAAATATTTTTCACCAGCCAAAACGGCCAAATTACGGAATGATATCTCTTCTTTTGTGCAGATGGGTTTAGAGACATTATATGACTCATGGGAGAGATACAATGATCTCTTGAGAAAGTGTCCACACCATGGTCTACCCATGTGGCTACAAGTCCAAACTTTTTATAATGGTGTAAACCCCTCAACGAGGCAACTAATAGATTCAGCCGCCGGTGGAACCCTAAAAAATAGAACTCCTGAAGCAGCCTACGAGTTCATTGAAGAGATGTCACTGAATAACTATCAATGGCAAGTTGCAAGGACAGAACCAACAAAATCAGCCGGAGTTTACAACCTCGATGCAGTGACCATGCTATCAACACAGGTAGAGATGATGAATAAAAAGCTTGATAGTTTGTGTTCTTCGCAGGTACATCCAGTCATGTAGTGCAACGCAAGTGGAAATGTGGCGAATCCTGAGTACCTACCCTACCAACCAGATGCAGAGAGCAAACAGATGAACTATATAGGTAATAATTTCAGATCCAATCATAATCCTTATAGTAATAACTACAATCCAGGTTAGAGGAACCACCCAAATTTTTCATGGGGAGGCTAGGGAAATCAAGGGAATCAAAGACAACAACCTCCTCAAAATTTCCAAAAATCAGCCTTATCTACAAGAAAAGAAGCCAAACCTCGAAGAGATGTTGGAAAAATTCATGGTAGACACAGAAAACCATTTCCAAGATACTGAGAGAACATTTAAAGATCAATAAGCATCAGTTGAAAAACTTACTGAGTCATTCGGGAAGCTCACTAAGTCGATTAGACTACTTACTAAGATGATCTGTGAAATATGGGCAGAGATTTTTTCTAAAGAAACAGAACAGGTAAAAGTAGTTACACTAAGAAGTGGAAAGGAATTAGTTGAACCAAAGAAACAAATCCCACACGAAGATAACAAAGCAAGAGAGGAGGGAGTTGAGGATGTAAATCTGGTATGCAAAGAAAGTAACCCACCAATCCCATATCCATCAAAGTTAAAGAAGGAACGATTAGATGCCCAATACGGTAAGTTTCTTGAAATTTTTAAACAAATACATATTAACTTACCTTTTGTTAAAGCTATTTCACAGATGCCGAAGTATGAAAAATTCTTAAAGGAACTCTTGATGAATAAAAGGAAGCTTGAAGAAGTATCGACGGTGGAACTTAATGAAGAATGCTCAGCCATCCTCCAAAACAAGTTACCAACCAAATTAAAAGACCCAGGAAGTTTTACTATTCCTTGTTTAATTGGTAGCTTAAATATTAAGAAAGCATTAGCTGATCTAGGTGCCAGTATTAATTTTGCCTTACAAAATGTTTAAACAATTAGATTTTGGGGAACCAAAACCCACTAGGATGAATATTCAGTTAGCCGATAGATCCATTAAATATTCTAGAGGAGTTGTCGAAGATGTCTTGGTGAAAATTGATAAATTTATTTTCCCTGTTGATTTTGTTGTGTTAGACATGGATGAAGACATTAATGTTCCCTTAATTTTAGGGCGTCTTTTTTTAGACATTGCTAGGGCTATTATTGATGTAAGTGACGGTAAACTTGCATTACAGATAGGCGATGAAGAAATTATTTTTCAAATTTACGATCCCATGCGATATTCTAAAGAGCAAGATGATTCCTGTTATTTTATTGATACTACTGATCATATCATTCAAAATTCATTACAGGAAATCATACATAACGACACGATGGAACTATGCTTGACTTAAGAAGAGGGAGAAGAAGATGAAGGATATGAGATGAATTCGAATACATCGTCATTCAGACAAATGAAAGAAGAAAGCATTGAAAACAATGACGAAATAAAACAGAAATCCTCCATTGATGAGCCACCCAGTTTAGAATTGAAACAGTTGCCAAAACACTTAGAATATGCATTCCTTAGGGACAATTCTACGCTACCGATAATTATCTCTTTAGAACTAGAACCCAACGAAAAAGAGGAGTTGATAGAGGTACTAAAAGAACATAAAAAAGCCATAGCTTGGAAAATCTCTGACATCAAGGGTATAAGCCCCTCGTTTTTCACCCACAAAATTCTAATGGAAGAAGAATACAAGCCGTGTGTGCAGCCCTAGAGAAGGTTAAACCCCAACATGAAAGAAGTGGTCAAAGTCGAGGTAATTAAACTTCTAGATGTAGGAATAATTTATCCTATTTCTGACAGCACTTGGGTAAGTCCTGTGCAGGTAGTTCCAAAGAAATGAGGTATGACGGTGGTGCCCAATGAAAAGAATGAAATAATCCCCACAAGAATAGTCACAGGTTGGAGAGTCTGTATAGACTATAGAAAGCTCAACGATGCCACCAGAAAAGATCACTTCCCTCTACCCTTCATAGATTAAATGTTAGAAAGACTATCTAGGCATATATACTACTACTTCTTGGACGGACTCTCCGGCTACTTCTAAATCCCCATAGCTCCTGAAGACCAAGAGAAGACAACATTTACATGCCCATATGGTATGTTTGCTTGTCGTAGAATGCCTTTTGGATTATGTAATGCTCCTGCTACTTTTTAGCGTTGCATGTTGGCAATCTTTGACGAACTCGTGGAAGACATTGATAAACCGTAAAAGTAACATATTTTAATCCCGCATTTAGTATGCTTTTGGATGATTTATCCTTGATTTATGTAAAAAGGTGCTCTTAATCCTTTCTTTTCATGTCTTATACTCAGGGAAGCACCCAAGGATAAAAAGAACAAGAAACGGGCTTAAAACGGGCCAATTTGGGCCAAAGAAGAAATCGACACTACCTGGACTTCAAGCCACACGGTCGTGCCTCGCCAACTATCTAAAAGTATAGCCTCACCCTGATTCACACGGTCGTGTCCCAATCGATGAGTCCACACATGGCCTGGCCACGACTCACACGGGCGTGTGCCATGGGCGTGCCCCTGCCACGAAAATGAGAAATTTCACTCGGATTTGGATGCTTGAAGGCAAAGAAACATACTCCTAAGTCTACTTAAACACCCTAATAGTAATTCTACTTGAAGGAGGTACTTAGGCGCCAAGTAAAGCATCTCAAAAGCCTATATAAACACCCAATAGGGAAACTTGAGAGGGGAGTTCGGCAGAAGCCGAAACAGGGGTTGAAGTTTTAGGCAGAAGTTTTCTACCAGAGCTTTTATTCAGAGAATTACTCGAAGATAGCCAGTTGATCCATCTCAAGAAGTCAGAGTTCTACTCAAGATAAAGGATCTCCTCTTCAATTCCTTCAGGGGGTTTTAAGGATTTCTTATGTTTTGTTTTATCTTTTTTCTTGAGATGTTTTCTTACTTTGTTATGAACTAAACCCTTCAGATACCTGAAGGGGATGAAACCTATGATGGATCTTGTTATTTGATTTCTAAATTATATGATAAGTACTTATTTTGTTCTTAATTATGCTGCTTAATTTAATCTAATGTGCTTAGGTGGAGGAGGAATAGACCCTGCCTAAGAGTAGATCTAGCATAATTAAGCAAAGTTGATCGCACGCCTAGAGATAGGGTGACGAGATTTTGCCGGATTAGGGTGAAACCTAATATGGGAGTCCATTGATCGATTTACTGCTTCCTTAGGGGGTTATTATAAGAGAACGAGAGTTCCACTAATTAACCTAAGGTTAGACATTATTCGCCTCGAGAGAGGGTTTAATATAGGTTAGGGAGTCTCTCGGATCAAGCTAAGTAAAGAAGTCATATGAATTAAAAGTTAGATAACAAGAGAAGTCACAGGTGGATTCTTCCTGAGGGTATCGTCGTAATCAATTGAGTTTTTTCACAATCTTCTCCCAAAGTTTCATTCTTTTTTCTTTGCATCTAGTTTAGTTTTTCATTAGTTTTTTAGATTAATAAACCAATCACTCCATTTTTAGGCTAAATAATAGAAAGAAAGTGAGTAGTAGTACTTTTAGGTTCCTTTGGGTTCGATAAAATAATCTTGCCTAAACTATACTATTGTTCGATAGGTACACTTGCCTCAATCGTTGCCATAGTTAGTCTACAGGTTCGATCATTCTTTATAAATATTAAAACTCAACTGTTTGACATGATCAAGTTTTTGGTGCCATTGCCGGGGAACTAAAATAATAAGAAAGCTTAATTTTTATTGCTTTAGCCAATTTTTTTATTACAATTTATTATTATTTTTTAGTTTGCTAATTTTCCTCTACTTTTCTTTTGGCAGAAAATTTTAGTCTATGGAAAAGATGGCACTGAATAATTATCAGTGGCAAGTCATGAGGACAATTCCTACTAAAATGACCAAAGTCTTCAACCTCGACGTGTTCACCAAAGTTATCTAATTAGTTAGAGATGATGAATAAAAAAATTGATGATTGGTATAGTCCCTCGCAGGTACATCCAGAAATACAATATGATTTGAATCTAGAAGGCGTGGCGAATCCTGAGTACCCAACCTACAGATATGGCATGAAAAACGAGCAAGCTCACTATACAGGTAACTATTCTAGATATCAAAATAATTTTTATAGTGACACTTATAATGCAGGTCGGAAGCACCATCCCAATTTCTCGTGGGATGATCAAAATAGCCAAAGATCGGAACTTCCTCCAGATTTTCAACAACCACCTCACCAACAAGAAGAGGAGCCGAATCTTGAAGAGACTCTAACAAAATTCATGGCAAACACAAAAAATTGTTTCCAAGAAACTGAGAAAACACTTAAAAGCAACGAGAACCGATTCGGGGAACTTACTAAGTCAGTCAAGGCAACGACTAATGCAGTTGATCAACTCACAAAGCTAATGTCAGAACCACCGCAAGGACGTCTACCAAGTAACACCGAGATTAAACCGAAGAAGCAAATTCAAGCCATCTTAGCCCATGCCAGTAAGGGGTTAGATGAACCTAATCCAATACAAAAAGCCAAGGTAGATAAAGGTAAGGTAGAGGTAACACAAGAAAAGCCAAAACTGGTAATCAAGGAGTACCAACCTCGCATACCTTATCCCGAAGCAATAAAAAGAGACGATTCAGAGGAATAGTTCGGTAAGTTTCTTAAACTCTTAAAGAAATTACATATTAACTTACCTCTTCTTGAAGCTCTTTTTCAGATACCAGACTTGAGGAAATTTTTAAGACAGATCTTGACTAACAAACGCAAATTAGATGAAGAGCACCACGTGGAGCTAAACGCAATGTGCTCAGCAATTCTACATAATAAACTGCCACGAAAATTAAAAGATCCAGGGAGTTTTACAATTCCATGTTTAATTGGTAGTTTATCTATTGATAATGCATTAGCGGATTTAGGGGCAAGCATCAATGTTATGCCTTACAAAATGTTTAAACAACTAGGTCTAGGGAAGCCTGCACAAACTAGGATGAGCATTCAATTAACGATAAAACTATAAGAATTCTAGGGGTATAATAGAAAATGTTCTAATCAAAATTGATAAATTCGTATTCGATGAGAGACTTTGTCGTTTTAGACATGGATGAGGACAACACAATCCCTTTAATTTTAGGAAGATCCTTTTTAGCAACTTCCAGAGCTAAAATTGATATCTATACAGGAGAACTCATACTTCGTATAGGTGACGAGATAGTCACGCTTCAAGCTCTTGACTCGGCCAGAACATTAAGTGATAAAGGTGAGAAAGTAAATTCAATTGATAACCAACTTGTTCAACCTTCATCGTAGGAAACACCACAAGGCTACAAACATGAGCTGGATCATAGATCTCGTGCCAATAAAGAAGAATTACATGAGGAACCAGAACCACATGAAGTCAACTCGAAGGAAACCTCAGACGAGCTGATAGGAACAATAAATCACATAAAAATAGAGGATCAGATATTTTTGAACAAGGAAGACCCTCGAATCACCAATCCAGAACTCAAGACAAACGAAGAAATCACTTTTAAGGTACTTAATGTCTTCCTATACGGCACAGTTGAGGTAAGCAATCCTAAATTTAACACTTTTGAGGTAAACATTACTCGACTTAAAATTTATATCCATAACCGAGTTGATCACATGAGAAAGGATTTCCACCTCCTCAAACCACCATGATTGTGCGTACAACAGGTAAGTCTAGCTCAAGACTTTAAACGAGCGCTTCTCAGGAGGCAACCCGAGTACTAACCGTACTAATTAGTTCGGTTTTATTTCTTTTCGTATTTAGGCACAGGTTTCCAAACCCACACGGCCTTGCACACGCCAGTGGCCATGGCCGTATGGACACCACGACTAGGCACATGAGCGTGGATTTTATCTCTATTTAATTATTTACTTTTATTCATATTTTTATTTTTATTTTTATTTTTATTTTTTATTTTTTATTATTTTCTCCTTTTTCTCAATGGCATTTAGATTTAGCTTAGGATACAATAAAACCAAGCTTGGCTACTTGAGGATTCAATTTCAAACGGTTCGAGACGCTTCCCACGCTCACCTCCAATCTTATCCAGCTTTTCATGACTTCATCCAAAAATTTAGTAAGTGTTACTTCTCCCTTCTCTTTGATTTTATTATTACATAATTGTTTATCTATCTTTGTACATTGAGGGCAATGTACATCTTAAGTGTGGGGGGTAAAAGTACCTGACTTTTTGCATTATTCTCAAATCTTGAATTTAGTCTTGTTTTCAAGTATTTTTCTCATATTACTAATTAGGATGAAATTTCTATTGATTTATGATTTTTATTGATATGTTTTAGAGTAAGTCATAGTTAATTGTGCATTGATGATTAAATTTGAAGAATACTAGAGAATCAGGCATGGTAAGTCTACTTTCTAAAAATTAAAATTAATGGGTCGTTGAACTGAATTTGAGTATTACCTTGAAATTTGGAATTTATAAGGATTGATGTCAAAAACACCCATAATTTTTGTGAGATTTTGATCCTTATAGAGTATATATTCTTTTTCATGCTCACTTTATTGATTATGAGTGTGTCAACTTTGAACTGTTTGATTTGATATACAGAGATGATAAAGGCACCTAGGATTTAACCCACTTACTCCATAAAAAGTCTACCTTCACAAATTAACCCCTAGTGAACCCCGTTGATTCCTAACAACCTTTTTATTGACTCACCCACTAATATTAACCCAAAACCCCTTTGTATTTGTTATCACCCTTTCTTTTAACTACCCTTTAATCGAGGTTTGATTTGATTAAGTTACCGAATTATATTAGTTCAAGAATTACATTTATCATTTATGATGTAATATTTTAGTTTGTTCTTAAAAAACCCAAGTATATTCAATATTAGTAGTATAGAGCATTTAAATTCCAATTATTGAAGAAAAGCTCAGATTAAAGTATTATCAAATTTTAAGTGATGAAAATACTCTTTATTATAGATTAATTATCAATAGTGGTATTATTAGTTTTCATTCGATGTAAATATTTATATTTAGTTCAAGTTTCTAGTTAGGTAATTTGTCAAGACAGTCTCAATTCTAACCTCTAATTCACTTTCGTATCCACACCCTTAACCTTATCCCTTACAACCCCGATAAAGACCTTTTGATCTGTATCATCTCATATCTGATGGTGGAGATTTAATTTTCGTGCAAGCCTATGAGATTAACTTTTCGGTTTAATTTATGAGTGCTTATTCTTGAACCTTAAACACTTTGAATGATTTGAGTGAACCTTCAGTGAGGATGTCAGTCCTTGTAGGTTTTGAATTAAAGGTAATTATTCATATAAGGGGAGACACCTATGTTTTCGTACTATAAATTATAACTTATCGTGATTGAATCTTTAGGACTCTTTGAGTTGAATTATCCATTTGTAAATTATCTATGAATTATGATGAGACATTTTCAATAGGAATTATGAATTATGGAAAGTTCGTTTTAATTGTAAGTTGAGAATTTTGCTTGAAGACAAGTAAAAGCTTAAGTGTGGGGGTATTTGATAAACCGTAAAAGTAACATATTTTAATCCCACATTTAGTATGCTTTTGGATGATTTATCCTTGATTTCTTATATTTTGTTTTATCTTTTCTCTTGAGATGTTTTCTTATTTTGTTATGAACTAAACCCTTCAGATATCTGAAAGGGATGAAACCTATGATGAATTTTGTTATTTGATTTCTAAATTATATGATAAGTACTTAGTTTGTTCTTAATTATGTTGCTTAATTTAATCTGATGTGCTTAGGTGGAGGAGGAATAGACCCTGTCTAAGAGTAGATCTAGCATAATTAAGCAAATTTGATCGCACGCCTAGAGATAGGGTGACGAGATTTTGCCGGATTAGGGTGAAACCTAATATGGGAGTCCATTGATCGATTTACTGCTTCCTTAGGGTGTTATTATAAGAGAACGAGAGTTCCACTAATTAACCTAAGGTTAGACGTTATTCACCTCGAGAGAGGGTTTAATATAGGTTAGGGAGTCTCACGGATCAAGCTAAGTAAAGAAGTCATATGAATTAAAAGTTAGATAACAAGAGAATTCATAGGTGGATACTTTTTGAGGGTATCATCGTAGTCAACTGAGTTTTTCACAGTCTTCTCCCAAAGTTTCATTCTTTTGTCTTTGCATCTAGTTTAGTTTTTCATTAGTTTTTTAGATTAATAAACCAATCAGGCTAAATAATAGAAAGAAAGTGAGTAGTAGTGCTTTTAGATTCCTTTGGGTTCGATAAAATAATCTTGCCTAAACTATACTATTGTTTGATAGGTACACTTGCCTCAATCGTTGCCATAGTTAGTCGACAGGTTCGATCATTCTTTATAAATAATAAAACTCGACTGTTTGACACGATCAGACATCATGGAGGTATTTATGGATGATTTCTCAGTATTCAGTAATTCCTTCCATCTTTGCCTTAAAAATTTAAAACGAGTTCTAATGAGATGTGAGGAAACAAACCTTGTTTTGAATTGGTAAAAATGTTACTTTATGGTTAGAGAAGGGATTGTATTAGGACATAAGATCTCTAGTAAAAGGATTGAGTTAGATAAAGAAAAGGTTGAAACCATAGAATAATTACCTCCCCCTAGTTCAGTTAAGGCTATTAGAAGTTTTTTAGGACATGCAAGATTCTATAGAAAATTTATTAAAGATTTTTCTAAAATATCTAAGCCTTTGAAAAAAATACTAGAAAAAGATGTTCCTTTCAATTTCAATCAGGAATGTTTAGATACATTTAATGTCCTTAAGGATAAATTAATAAATGCTCCGATTATATTTTCACCCGATTGGAATTTACCCTTTGAACTAATGTGTGATACTAGTAATTTTGCAGTAGGTGTAGTTTTGGGATAACGAAGAGACAAGCATTTTTAGCCAATTTACTATGCTAGCAGAACATTAACATCCGCACAAGAGAACTACACCACCACAAAGAAAGAATTGCTAACTGTAGTCTTTGCTTTTGATAAATTTAGGCAGTATCTAATAATGTCTAAAGTTGTCGTTTATACTGACCATTCAACTCTCCATTATCTGTTAACCAAACCTGATGCAAAACCTTGACTCATACGATGGATTTTACTTTTACAGGAGTTTGATTTGGAAATACAACACAAGAAGGGAGCTGAGAATCTTGCGGCAGATCACCTCTCAAGACTTGAGAATCCACATATCAAAGTGCTCGATGAAAATGAGATAAATGACTCATTTCCCAAAGAGAAACTCTTTTCTATAACACATTATAAGGTACCATGGTTTGCAAACATCGCAAATTATTTAGCCGCTAACACCTTGCCAAATAGACTAATACATCACCAAAAGAAGCGATTCTTTGCTGATGTGATAAACTATTTTTGGGAAGATCCTTTTCTTTTTTGCATATGTGCAGATCAGGTAATTCGAAAATGCGTTACAAAGACAGAAGCAAGCAAAATCTTGGAACATTACCATTCAGGACCGTCAGGAGGACACTACAGTGGCATTAAGACAACATACAAAATACTCGAATCAGGTTTTTATTGGCCTACTCTATTTAAAGATGCCAACAGGTATGTTACCTCGTGTGATAAATGCCAAAGAACAGGTAATATTGCTAAACGTGATGAAATGTCTCAAACATATATGCTATCATGTGAATTATTTGATGTATGGGGTATTGATTTTATGGGACCATTCCCTAGTTCATTTGGAAATAAATACATCCTAGTGGCAGTTGATTACATTTCAAAATAGGTAGAAGCAGAAGCTTTACCCACCAATGATGCTAGGGTAGTAGTTAAATTTCTTAAGAAACTGTTTTCTCGATTTGGGACACCTAGAGCTATCATTAGTGATAGGGGTACTCATTTATGTAATACTCAATTTGAAAAAGTTCTAAAGAAATATGGAGTGCACCACAAGACAGCTACCCCATATCACCCTCAAACTAGTGGGCAAGTTGAAGTAGCAAACCGAGAACTTAAGCGTATCCTAGAAAAAACAGTCAAATCAAATAGAAAAGATTGGGCATTAAAAGTAGATGATGCCCAATGGGCCTATCACCTCTAAGGACATCCCCATACAAACTTATATACGGAAAAGCTGTCATCTACCATTTGAGTTAGAACACAAAGCTTTTTGGGCCATAAAGTTTTTAAATTTTGATCTTAGAACTGCAGGAAAGAAAAGAATGATGTAGATGAATGAGCTAGACGAATGGAGAGCTGAAGCCTACGAGAACTCGAAACTATACAAAAAAGGCAACAAAGTGATGCCACGATTCTCGTCCAAAGAAGTCAAAACAATTCGAAGTAGGGGAATTGGTCCTACTGTACAACTCAAGGCTCAAATTATTTCTTGGGAAGTTAAAATCAAGATGGTCGGGCCCATTTACAATCAAAACAATTTTCCCGTATGGTACAATCGAGGTAACCCACCCCAGTAAAGGCACATTCAAGGTAAATGGTCACCGTCTAAAAATTTATAATAGTGCAGATTTTAGGGACATAAGAGAGGAGCTTCAACTCCGTGAACCTTCTTTTAATGAAAACAGGGAAATTCTAGCTTAAGACTATAAACAAGCACTTTTTGGGATGCAACCCGAGCGCTAATCTATTAACATTTTTATTTTTAGTATCTGACACCATATCAATTAACCCAATGAAGTGTAGGTAGGGGTCACACGGTCTTACACACGGGAGTGCCCGTGGCTGTGCGAAAGCTAGGGGACGAGCTAGGGGTGTGCCAGTAGCCGTGTACGAACAGAGAAAATTCTTTTATCGAACACGGGTGAGACACACCTGTTCTAAACAACTGTGTTTAAATACTGACATTCTAAGTACGGGCAGGACACAACCGAGCCCCACCACTATAGGAACATAATGGCTTATTGAACACGGGCTAGACACGCCCGTTCTAAACGACTGTGTTAAGATACTGACTTTTCAAGCACGGGCCGCACACGCCCGTGCCGCACAACCATAGGAACATACTGGCTTATCAAACACAGGCTAGACACGCCCGTTCTAAACGACCGTGCTCAAAAAACCAGTTGCGCCCAAAATTTAAAACAATGAAAAACATGGGCACTTGAAAAAATAGCACGGGCGTGGCCCCTAACCGTGCCCCCACTACTATTTAAACACCTTAACCGTTCATTCCCCTCATTTAACCCTAAAAACAAAAATTTAAGCCCCCTTCTTTCAAAATCCGACCACACCCACACCCCATGCCCCACCTAAAACCTTTTTAACCTCTGTTCCTTCCATCCAAACCACACCAAAATCATCCACACGCCCGCAATACAGTCGTCTGACAGAACCCCCATGCCCTTGCTCCCGCTGTGCTCGTGCTGGAACCCCTCACCACCACCGTGCTCAACCCGTGTTCTGTAGAAATCCACCACCATCACCCCTGGTTCTTTCAATTATTTCATTTCTTTAACTTAAAGATTGACAAATTTCATACTAGTTTGTTTTGTTCAGGGTAATTTCTTTAGTTTTAAGTATGATGCATTTTTTAAGAACTCATTTTAGAAATTATGTCAATGTTTCATTCATGAATACTTGCAATCTCATTGTTATAGCAAAATTTCTGATTATTATTATTTATAGATTTAATAAGTTTCTTTTGACTATATCCTTTCACAACATTTCATTTTGGTTGATTATTTCGAGAATCATCGTGTTTTGCCTCAATTTTTTTCGTATAGATAACAACTTGATACAACCATTACTTGAATACTCAATTTCTTTTTTCAGGTACAATGTCGTCATCTCGTGCAAAGAGAACAACAGCCCTGAGTTTGAAAAATCGAAAAGGACCCGGCTTATCCTCGGCCAGTGCCTCTTCTGAGGTTCGACACCACTTCCTTCAATTTAATCAAGAAACTTAGGAAGCACAAAACAGGGCATTCTGAGAAAGGCCCTTAGGCATCGGAAGGTGCATCGACTGGGATGCCGTGGAGCAAGTCAGACTAGCGACCGATATTCGAGCCCTCTTATCGACTGAACTGTGGGAGCAATTCTTCTCTATCATCGAGCCTACATATTTGGAACTCACACTCGAGTTCTGCACCACTTTCACTTTTCAAATAGTGATGACCAATTATAACGATCCGGGAGCAGTCCAATTCCGTTTAGGGGGCACGGTACATCGACTAAGCGTACCGCAATTTGGCACAGCACTCGGACTCTATACGGAGGAATTTATAGAACAAAATAACCTCTTCGAGTTAAACCGTCAAATCCACTGTACTCCGCAAAACTGCTAGCGCAGCTTAACCCCCACCACGAGCGTCTATGACCCCAGTCGCTCTAAGGCGACAGCCCTTGGACCATCCTTGAGGTATATCCATGCCCTTCTCGCTCATACTATCACCGGTCGACGTGAGAGCACCGGCGCGGTAAATAAGCACGATGTCTACCACCTATCATGCATGTCAGAAGGGCACGTATTCGACCTTACCTACTTCATTGTATGTGCAATCCAACACCAAACGAAACTGCATAGGAAGGGCATTTTATCGATGGGACCGTACATAACTCGACTAGATCGACACTTTAGCCTTCTCAGCACCGAGGCTCAGACTTCCTCTCTCACATTAATCGGCTAGATGATACCTCAAGGCATTCAGACGATGCTGCACATAAGGATGGTTAAATATCGCCGTGGGACTGACCCACTCCAGTACCGATTAGCTACAGACGAGGCAGAACTAGAGGATATTGCTTATGATGTCCCACCACCACAGGAGGCACCAATCCCGAGCTAGCAGTCACCCCATGCACCAGCTTCATTATCAAATATCTCTGCACACCTCACCCACTTCGAGCAATACTGCACTTAGCAGTTCACTGACACCACTCGAAGATTTGATGGGATCGAGGCCACACTGCAGTAAATAAGTCATCACTTCCATATATCATCACCAACACCACAACAAGACCCATCCAACGATGAGGACCTCTAAGTCCTTTTTATCTAAATTTTATTTTCTTATTTCAAATTCTATTTTTATTTTTATTTTTCCTTCATTTTAAATATCTATATTTGTCATAATTGGAAACTTATCTTCATTGCAAACTTTTATTAGGATTATCATTGGTTACCTAAACCTTCGAGTATACTTACCATATGTATTTACAACCTACGAATTATCTGACTGATGACTTCGTAGTTTCAATCACACACCCCACATACACGAACAAAATTAATAAGGGTAACTCTTCACTACAAGTCATATTATACCACGACCACCACCAACTCCCGAGATCATCCAAAATTCAAGAAGTGACACTTTCTCCCTCTCTTTTGCTTTACTATTAGTTATTATTTATCTATCTTTGTACATTGAGGTCAATGTACATCTTAGGCATGGGGAGGTAAAAGTACCTAACTTTTTGCATTATTCTAAAATCCTGAATTTTAGTCTTGTTCCTAAGTAATTTTCTCACATTATTAATTAGGGTGAAATTTCTAATGATTTATGATTTTTATCGATATGTTTTTGGGTAAGTCATTGATAATTGTGCATTGATGATTTATACTTGAAAAATACTAGAGAATCAAGGATGATAAGTCTATTTTTCAAGAATCAAAAAAAAATTCTAGGTTGTTGAACTGAATTTGAATATTACCTTGAAGCTTGAAATTTACAGGAATGATTTCAAATACCCATAATTTTTGTGATATTTGAGCCTTATAGAGCATATATTCTTTTTCATGCTCACTTTATTGATTATGAGTGTGTCAACACTGAATTGTTATTCCAGAACTTGCCTAGATTATATGTAACATCCTGAATTTGGGGTTATGGGTTATTGAATTATTTTGCTTGTGAATGGATTGCTGTGATGTTATTCGTAGTGTAATAGGACTTGGTTATGGACCTTGAGTTGGCTCGAGTGGTAGGAAAAAAATTTATTTGTAAGCTTTAAAGGCAAGGGACCATAGTAGATAGGGGTTACAAGTTTTAAAAAGGGAATATTTGACACTAATGAGGCCTTAGAAAATTGGCAAAGAGATGCCACTTAGATGCTGGAATTGACACCACCAAGGGGAGCAAGGGGAGCCTATGTTCGAGTTGCAGAATTCCCTTTTTCTGCTCTTTATTTTGATGGCAAGAGAGAGAGAAGTGCTCAATTCAAATTCTTTCAGGATAATAAGGATTTTATTTGAATAATATTCAAAGGGTTGGCAGGGAGAAAATTTAGGAAGTTGATTAATTCAAATTTGTTTGAATTAGTGGCCAGGAGCATTTTTAAGAGGTGGCCAAATTTTGAACTCCTTGTTGGAGAGGAGTGGACGGCTAAGAGACTGAGTATAGGGGGGAGAGTGCCGAATTCCCTTAAGGCACCTATTCATCATTTGGTTTTTTCTTTTTCTCTTTTGCAAGTAGCTGAATTTCTCTACTCTCATATCTTCTATCTTTTTCTTTCTCTTCTTTTCATTCTTTCTCAAAACCAAAACCACCATTAATCCTCTACATCTCTTCTTTTTGGCTGCTAAAAATCGAAACCCTCTCTACCCTTTCTTTGCCGAATATCCTCCACTCTTGCTGCCGAAACTTCTATCTCCCTTTTCTCATTATTTCTTTCTTTCTCTCTAGCCGAACATACTCCATTGGTGTGCCGAAATTCCCTTCCTCCTATTTGATTCACTTTGGCCGAATATCAAGTGGGTATATATCTCTTCGGGATTTTCTTTGTCAATCGATTTCTGAAGGTAAGTGTTTTTCGAAACTCTCTTCCCACATTCTCTTGTTCTCTGTCGACTTGGATGAAAGGGAAAGCCGAAATCCGGCATTTTTTGATGGTGTGGCTAACTATTTTTTCTTCTTTGGAATTGATTTCTCATAAGGTACTCCAGAATTTTGAAGTACTCAATCCAACCCTCTATTTCTCTAGCAATCGGTCTTGGTAAGTAGTGGTAAGAGTTCAACCTAGTAAACTATTTATTTAATGAAGCCAAGAAGGCTATTGTTGTGGTATTGATGATTGCCGATTGTAGGAAGGTGAAGCGATTCACAAAGCGTGTCGCTTTGTGGCTAGCACTCAAGGCGTTTAGGTGAGGTTTGGTGCATCGTTAACCCTTTGGGTTTATTTGGTTTGGCCGAATGGTCCATGGCACTAACCCTGTTGTTGGCCAAATATAGGGGCAAGGGATCTAACTCAGTAGATCGGATCTTCGGGATCTAGGATTCACGTTAGTAACAGGTGTGTACATACACACCCTATAATTAATAAAAATGCTAATATAAATTATGTATGCTAAACCGAATTTATGTAGATGTGGATTTAATACCTTAAGGGTATGAATATGGATTCAGGTAAGTCCTTGTCGATATGAGCCTGATTATGATGCATGTTGATGCATGGCATATTTGGTGTATGTGGCATAAAAGGATATGGCTGATGATAAATCCAGTGTATGTTATTAATTAAACATGATTGGCATGATTTCTGTTAAATGCATATCATAAATTGGTGGGTTAAATGAGTGGAGGGGGAAGTGATATCCGTGTCTTTGGACACCAAAGTGGTTTGGTACCACATTTCGTGACTTTGGGTCACTGAGGTTTGGCACCTCATAGCGACTTGTCCCAGTTGGCTTAGCACCACAATTGGGTTGGCCCCACGCTTGATATTTCGGATCGCCGCCAGTGGTTTGGCATCACACGTGGGTTGGCCCCACAACTTATTAATTGTGACTTTGGGTCATCAGTGGTTTGGCACCACCAGTGGTTTGACACCACAATATTGATGGATATCGTGACTTTGGGTCACCAGTGGTTTGGCACCACCAGTGGTTTGGTACCACACGGGGTAGAGAAAGTTGTTTTGGATGGCTAGGTTGGGTGCATGTTAAATTTAGTTATGATTTGTGTATGATGTTACATTAAACCGGGGGAAGGGTTACACATTGAGTCTTGGTGACTCACCTTCTCCTTTAACCTTTTCAGGTGACTCGTAGATCGCGGAAGAGGAGCCGGATGGACTCGAGGTGGCCATGCAGTGAAAATGTGGTTTAAATGAACTTTGAATTATTTTCATTTTATTTTTGGTTTTATTTGTTTAAGTTGTAATAAGGCCTCCTAAGATTTCATTTTGATTATTTTACATGTTTTGGATGATTTGTTTAAACTACTTAATGACATTAAAATGGTTAACCAAGTCTTCTTAAATTCAAACGTAAATGTTTTTTTTTTGTGCCATCGGGTACATCTGATATAATTGGTAACAACGTGACTTAAATAGATTCTTAACAACAAAACTAAGTGTGGTTTTCTTCATACACCCCAATGGTTTTAAACAAGATAATATCCTATTAAAAGTGAAACGTTTTTGCCAAAGATGGAATTGGAAAAAAAAGGGTTTTCAAAATGTTTTCCCTCTGTAACATACCGAATTCGGTCGTAATATTTGGGCTGGGTTTGGGGTGTTACAAAATTGGTATCAGAGCCCAGTTCAAAGCTCAGCTGTAGGAGCCCAAGGCCCAAAATGTTTTGGTGGGCCTTTGTGGAAATGGTTTTGGTTTTAGACAGCATGGTAGCGAGTCTCCGGTACCAATCCGCCCAGGTAAGTACTCTTAACTACTGTGTGAATTATTATCTGTAGAAGGGTAGGTATGGAACGTAGATAGTAGGATATGTGTTTGAACCCTAGGACTAGTTTACCCCAACAAAGTACATAAGACTTTAAGTGCCTAATTAAACAAACCTAGGACTAAGTTGCCGAGTTAGGGTGTGGTAACCCCTGTGCACATGTCTAGGATTGAATCTGGAAGAGCCTGGTACTTAAGCAGTCCTAGTGACTCACCTCCTCTTGCAGAATCCTACCTAGTCGTAGCTTCTTCACCCTAACCAAGGGACTCGGTCATAAAGCTAAACACGATAAATAAAACCCAAAAGGGATTAGCCATGTTTTATGAAAACTTTAGTTTTAAAATTATTAAAGTACCCTTTTAAATAGTAGCAAAAAATTATTTTTGGAAGAAATTTCAAATATTTTGACTTACAAAATTACCAAAATGCCCTAGTGGCAAAATTACGAAAATGCCCTTGGTTTCTAAAATTACCAGATACCCCAATTTCAATAATATTTTCTTACTTTGCAAAAGCATTCCAAAATCTTGTATTTCCAAAATAATACCTGACCTTGAAATTTACAAAATTACCCCGATTGACTAAATTACCAAAATACCCCTGGTTTCCAAAATTCTGCCATACCTTTAATTTGAGAAATTTTTGGAAATACCCTCCAGTTTTGGAAATTCCAAAATGTCCTAATTTATTAAAGTTTTCAAAATTTCCGGTTTATTACAAATATACCTCAGAGGAAAATGACGAAAATACCATGGGATAGATGATGAAATGTCCAAGAGTGAATATGTATGAAAGGTACTAGGGAATGGATGTGCTTTTCTGTGAACTAGGGTAGAGGACTTGAACCTTTGATTGATCAAAAGAACAACTTCTAAACTCTGCCATAAAGTTTCTTCGCGGTTAATCAATGAAACAAGTACTAATCCATAAAATTTCTTAATCAGATTAAAGCGCAATAGTTAGAAATAAGCTCTAGAGGACGTGGCCATCGTGGACGCGGTAGGGGCAGGATGACCATGTCAGAACCTGTTAGGTCGGGTCAGGGGTTTGAGAATGAGGTGCCACCGCCACCACCACTCCCAACCTTTGGTGCTGAAGAGCAGGATCAGACGGGAGGTGAGGCGGTATCGCAACCTGTGTTGTGAGTCCTTGAGATGGTGGCTGGGGCAAGTGGAGGTATGGGAGCTCGAAAATCTGTACTCGAGTGACTCTGAGCGAACGGAGCTGAGGTATTCCGGGGTATATCGGGTGTGGCACCCAGTACGGTAGAATATTGGTTAGAATCGACTGAGAGGATCATAGATGATCTCGACCTGATGAATGAGGAGAAGCTGAAAGGAGCGGTGTCGCTTCTAAAGGATGAGTCATATCAGTGGAGGCTCACAGTTCGGGATGGTGCTACAGCAGATAATTTTACTTGGGAGTACCTCAAAATAGCATATCAGAAGAAGTATGTGGGCACCAGCTACATTGATGCACAGAAGAAAGCCTTTTTGAGGTTGGTGCAAGGGAATAAGTCCGTGTCTGAGTATGAGGCAGAATTTTTGAGGCTGAGCCGTTATGCTCGGGGAATTGTATCAACGGAGCATGAACATTGTGTCTTCTTTGAAGACGGACTTAGGGATGATCTAAGGTTGCTGATTGCTCCACAGCAGGAGTGTGAGTTTTCTGTCCTAGTAGAAAAGGCTAAGGTAGCCGAGGGGATCAAGGAGTTTACGAGACAGAACTACGAAAGGAACAAGCAGAAGAGAGGTTTTGGATCATCTAGATCGGGTAGTAATGCACAGAAGAGGGCTAGACAGAATGGGCCGAATCAAGCAGGGAGGCCCATGGCTGCTAATTAGAGACCAGCTCAGTGTAATCGCTGTGGGAAATCACATTGGGGAGGATGTTGGACCGGTGAAAGAGGATGCTTTGAATATGGATCATTGGATCACCGTGTGAGGGACTCCCTCGGTTAGCTAAGAATCAGCCAGGGTCGAACTGTGCTCAGGTTAGAAATGAAGGACCACCACAGAGAGGTCGTGGTAATGGCAGAGGAGGCAACGGTTCTAGTCGAGGTCGCGAAATATCGAGCAGAGGTGCAGGTAACACAGAGGCAAGGCAGCCTGGTTTAGTCTACGCAGCGAGGCGTCGAGAGGACGGTAACGCATCGGACGTCATAACCGGTACGTTCCTAATTTTTGGTCTTCCATATGTTACATTAATTGATGTGGGTTCGACGCATTCATACGTGGCTAGTAGCATAGTAGAGATTATGAGCCTAGACTTTGAGACTACTTCTAGGGGGATGACAGTAATTAGCCCTTTAGGTCACTCTGTAGAAGTAAGCAAGTTATATAGGGATGTACCCCTAGAATTCCAAGGGGTAGTGTTCTTAGCGGATTTGATGGAACTACCGTTTAAGGAGTTCGATCTGATACTCGGAATGGATTGGCTGGTGAGGTACCAAGCCAGTTTGGATTGCGCGGCTAAGCGCATGGTGTTGAGAATGATGGAAGGCGAGGAGGTAGTAATGATAGGTATCAGAAGGGAATGCCTATCAAATGTGGTCTCTGCACTGAAGGCGAAAAAGATGGTCAGGAAGGGTTGTGAGGTGTTTTTGGTTCGAATATGTGCCTTGAGGCTAAGGAGTCGACAGTGGAGAATGTCTGAACAGTAAGGGAATTCATTGATGTATTTCAGAAGAACTTCCAGGTCTACCTCCAGATCGGGAAGTGGAATTCAGTATAGTCTTATTGCCCGGAACGACACAAGTGTCTATAGTACCATACTGAATGGCGCTGAAGGAGTTGGTGGAGCTGAAGGCACAAATTCAAGAGCTCTTGGACCAAGGGTTTATCCGACCAAGTATATCTCTGTGGGGAGCACCTGTACTGTTTGTCAAGAAGAAGGACGGTTCAATGCGGATGTGTATCGACTACCGCCAACTAAACAAGTTAACGATCAAAAACAAGTATCCGTTACCCCAGATTGATGACTTGTTTGACCAACTGAAGGGTGCATCGATTTTCTCAAAGATAGATCTTAGGTCAGGGTATCATCAACTTAAAGTGAAGGAGGTTGATGTTCACAAAACGACATTTCGCACTCGGTATGGGTATTACGAGTTTTTGGTGATGCCATTTGGGTTGACCAATGCACCGGCGACATTCATGGACTTAATGAATAGGGTGTTTCAGCAGTACTTGGATCAATTTGTTATGGTGTTTATAGACGACATATTGGTTTACTCAAAAACGAAGGAGGAGCATGATATGCATTTGTGTATAGTTCTACAAGTACTGAGGGAGAAGCAGTTATTTGCCAAATTCAGTAAGTGCAAACTTTGGATTAAGGAGGTGGCTTTCTTAGGTCATATAGTATCAGCTGAAGGGATTAGAGTGGACCCTCGCAAGGTTGAAGCGGTGTTGGATTGGAAACCGCCTAGGTCGGTGGCAAAAATTTAGAGTTTTCTGGGTCTGGCAGGGTACTATCGAAGATTTGTGGAAGGATTCTCTTTAATCGTGGCACCGTTGACTAAGTTATTAAAGAATGGAGTTCCATTTGTATGGTCAGAGAAGCAGCAAGAAAGTTTTGACAAGCTAAGGAAGATTCTGACGGAAGCTCCAGTTTTGGTACAGCCTGAGGCAGAGAAGTTATTCACGGTTTATTGTGATGCGTCCCATACTGGTTTGGGATGTGTGTTGATACAGGAAGGGAAGGTAGTGGCCTATGCGTCCCGTCAGCTAAGACCACATGAGGTTAACTATCCGACGCACGACTTGGAATTAGCGGCAGTAGTCTTCGCTTTGAAAATATGGAGTAGTTTACACGGATCACAAGAGTCTGAGGTATCTTTTGACTCAGAAGGATGTGAACTTGAGGCAGCGCCGATGGATTGAGCTATTGAAGGACTACGATTGTTCAATTGAGTACCATCCGGGCAAGGCTAACGTAGTGGCTGACGCGTTGAGCCGGAAGGTCGTGACAGACTTAAGGGCGATGTTTGCTCACGTCAGCTTATACGATGATGGAAGTCTGTTGGCAGAACTGCAAGTTAAGCTGACTTGGATCGAGGAGATTAAGGAAAAATAGTTAGTAGATGAAAGTTTGAATGCGCGGAGATTATAAGTTCAAGATAGTGGTTTAGAAGGGTATAGTTTGTCTGGTGATGGAATACTATACTTTCAAGGGCGAGCTTGTATGCCGAAGGACGTAGAATTGAGGCAAAGAATTCTTGAGGATGCACATAACAGCCCATACGCTATGCATTCGGGAGGTAACAAGATGTATGGAGATTTGCGGAAACAGTTTTGGTGGCCAAGGCTAAAGCGCGAGGTAACTAAATTCGTGGGAAAGTGTCTAACGTGTCAGCAAGTTAAGGCTGAACATCAGTTGCCATCAGGTTTACTTCAACCAGTGAAGATCCCTCAGTGGAAATGGGAAAGGATCACCATGGACTTTGTCAGCGGGCTACCCCTTACGCCTAGTAAGAAAGACTCGGTCTGGGTAATTGTGGACCGACTAACCAAGTCAGCTCATTTCATCCCAATAAAGGTGGATTATTCGCTTCAGAGGCTAGCAAAATTGTATGTGGCTGAGATAGTAAGATTGCATGGGGTGCCAACATCAATTATCTTGGATAGGGATCCGAGGTTTACATTAAGGTTTTGGAGAGCTTTGCATCAGGCTTTGGGAACGAGGTTAGACTTCAGCATAGCTTTTCACCCGCAAACTGACAGACAATCGAAAAGGGTTATACAGATTTTAGAAGATATGCTGAGAGGTTGTGTGTTAGATTTCAGTGGTAGTTGGGAGGAGTACCTACCGTTGGCAGAATTCGCTTATAACAATAGTTATCAAGCGAGTATCCAGATGGCACCCTATGAAGCACTATATGGACAAAAATTTCGTACTACTATGTGTTGGACGGAGTTGGGTGAACGACAAGTTTTGGGTCCCGAGTTGGTGGCAGAAACTGAAGATAAAATTAAGATAATTCGGGCTCGTCTCAAGGAAGCGTCAGATAGGCAGAAGTCTTATGCTGATCTTAAGCGCATGGATATGGAATATGCAATAGGAGATAAAGTTTTTCTGAAGGTGTCGCCTTGGAAGAAGGTATTGAGATTTGGGCGGAAAGGAAGCTAAGCCCTAGGTTCATCAGACCATATCTGATGTTAAAGCGAGTGGGACCCAGAGCTTATCACCGAGTTGCCAGCAGAGTTGAGTCGATTCATGACGTTTTTCATGTGTCTATGCTTAGGCGATATCGGTCAGATCCATCACACATTGTGCCAGTAGCAGAAATTGAGGTAAATTCGAACTTATCTTTCGAGGAGGAACCATTCCAGATCTTAGATCGAGATGTCAAAGTTCTACGTAGGAAGTCAGTACCATTGGTGAAAGTGCTATGGCGAAACCATGGTGCGGAGGAAGCCACATGGGAACCCGAGGATGTGATGCGGCAGTAATACCCCCAACTCTTCTGATCAGGTAATTTCGAGGCCGAAATTATTTTTAAGGGGGTAGAACCGTAACATCCTAAATTTGGGGTTATGGGTGATTGAATTATTTTGCTTGTGAATGGATTGCTGTGACGTTATTCGTAGTGTAATAGGACTTGGTTATGGACCTTAAGTAGGCTCGAGTGGTAGGAAAAAATTTTATTTGTAAGCTTTAAAGGCAAGGGACCATAGTAGATAGGGGTTACAAGTTTTAAAAAGGGAATATTTGACACTAATGAGGCCTTAGAAAAGTGGCAAGGAGATGCCACTTAGATGCTGGAATTGACGCCACCAAGGGAAGTAAGGGGAGCCTATGTTCGAGTTGCAGAATTCTCTTTTTCTGTTCTTTATTTTGACGGCAAGAGAGAGAGAAGTGCTCAATTCAAATTCCTTTAGGATAATAAGGATTTTATTTGAATAATATTCAAAGGGTTGGTAGGGAGAAAATTTAGGAAGTTGATTAATTCAAATTTGTTTGAATTAGTGGCCAAGAGCATTTTTAAGAGGTGGCCGAATTTTGAACTCCTTGTTGGAGAGGAGTGACTGACTAAGGACCGAGTATAGGGGAGAGTGCCAATTCCTTAAAGCACCTATTCATCATTTGGTTTTTCTTTTCTCTTTTGCAAGTAGCCGAATTTCTCTACTCTTTCATCTTCTATCTTTTTCTTTCTCTCCTTTTCATTCTTTCTCAAAACCGAAACCACCATTAATCCTCTACTTCTCTTCTTTTTTGGTTGCTAAAAATCGAAACCCTCTCTACCCTTTCTTTGCCGAATATCCTCCACTCTTGCTGCCGAAACTCCTATCTCCCTTTTCTCATTATTTCTTTCTTTCTCTCTAGCCGAACATACTCCATTGGTGTGCCGAAATTCCCTTCCTCCTATTTGATTCACTTTGGCCGAATATCAAGTGGGTATATATCTCTTCGGGATTTTCTTTTTCAATCGATTTTTGAAGGTAAGTGTTTGCCTAAACTCTCTTCCCACATTCTCTTGTTCTCTGTCGACTTGGATGAAAGGGAAAGCCAAAATCTGGCATTTGTTGATGGTGTGGCTAACTATTTTTTCTTCTTTGGAACCGATTTCTCATAAGGTACTCCGGGATTTTGAAGTACTCAATCCAACTCTCTATTTCTCTAGCAATCGGTCTTGGTAAGTAGTGGTAAGAGTTCAACCTAGTAAACTATTTATTTAATGAAGCCGAAGGCTATTGTTGTGGGTATTGATGATTGCCGATTGTAGGAAGGTGAAGCAGATTCACAAAACGTGTGTTGTGGCTAGCACTCAAGGGCGTTTAGGTGAGGTTTCGGGTGCATACGTTAACCCTTTGGGTTTATTTGGTTTGGCCGAATGGTCCATGGCACTAACCCTATTGTTGGCCAAATATAGGGGCAAGGGATTTAACTCAGTAGATCGGATCTTCGGGATCTAGGATTCACGTTAGTAACAGGTGTGTACATACACACCCTATAATTAATAAAAATGCTAATATAAATTGTGTATGCTAAACCGGATTTATGTAGATGTGGATTTAATACCTTAAGGGTATGAATATGGATTCAGGTAAGTCCTTGTCGATATGAGCCTGATTATGATGCATGTTGATACATGGCATATTTGGTGTATGTGGCATAAAAGGATATGGCTGATGATAAATCCAGTGTATGTTATTAATTAAACATGATTGGCATGATTTCTGTTAAATGCATATCATAAATTGGTGGGTTAAACGAGTGGAGGGGGAAGTGATATCCGTGCCTTTAGACACCAGTGGTTTGGTACCACATTTCGTGACTTTGGGTTACCAGAGGTTTGGCACCTCATAGCGACTTGTCCCAGTGGCTTAGCACCACAGTGGATTGGCCCCACAGTTGATATTTTGGGATCGTCGCCAGTGATTTGGCATCACACGTTGGTTGGCCCCACAACTTATTAATTGTGACTTTGGGTCACCAGTGGTTTGGCACCACCAGTGGTTTGGCACCACAATATTGATGGATATCGTGACTTTGGGTCACCAATGGTTTGGCACCACCAAGGTTTGGTACCACACGGGTAGAAAGTTGTTTTGGATGGCGGGTTGGGTGCATGTTAAATTTAGTTATGATTTGTGTATGATGTTACATTAAACCGGGGGAAGGGTTACACATTGAGTCTTGGTGACTCACCTTCTCCTTTAACCTTTTCAGGTGACTCGTAGATCGCGGATGAGGAGTCGGATGGACTCGAGGTGGCCATGCAGTGAAAATGTGGTTTAAATGAACTTTGAATTATTTTCATTTTATTTTTGGTTTTATTTGTTTAAGTTGTAATAAGGCCTCCTAAGATTTCATTTTGATTATTTTACATGTTTTGGATGATTTGTTTAAACTACTTAATGACTTTAAAATGGTTAACCAAGTCTTCTTAAATTCAAACGTAAATGTTTTTTTTTTTGTGCCATCGGGTACATCTGATATAATTGGTAACAACGTGACTTAAATAGATTCTTAACAACAAAACTAAGTGTGGTTTTCTTCATACACCCCAATGGTTTTAAACAAGATAATATCCTATTAAAAGTGAAACGCTTTTGCCAAATATGGAATCGAAAAAAAAAGGGTTTTCAAAATGTTTTCCCTCTGTAACATACCGAATTCGGTCGCAATGTTTGGGCCGGGTTTGGGGTGTTACATTATACATATTGAGACCACATTAATGATTTGATATACTGAGATGATAAAGGCACCTAGGTTATAACCCATTCACTCCACTAAAAAGCCTACCTTCACAAATTAACCCTTAGTGAACCCATTTGATCCTAACAACCCTTTTATTGATTTACACGCTAAATTTTAACCCAAAACCCTTTGTATTTGTTATCACTATTCTTTTGACTACCCTTCTCTCGAGAATTGATTTGATCAGTTGCCAAATTAGTTTTTCAGTTGTTAAAGTTTCTTTTATTGTGTTTCTAGTTTGTTCTTAAAAAAAAACACAAAGTATATTCAAGTATTAGTATATGATTAAAGGAGCTTATGTGCTTAAATTCCAATTGTTGAAGAAGAGCTCGTATTAAAAGTATTATCAATAGTAGTATTACTAGTTTCAAAGCAATCATTTATTTTCTAGTTCATTATTCTTAGTAGGTAATTTATCGTGTCAATCTCGATTTTCAACCTTCTAATTCAGCCTTTATCCACACCTTTAACCTAAGCCCGTTACAACCCCAAAAAACCTTTTGATTTGTGTATCATCTCATATTACGATGGTGGAGATTTGATTTTCGAGCAAGCCTATGGGATTAACTTTTCGTGTTCGACTTATGAGTGCTTTTCTTGAAACTTAAACACTTGAGTGCTTTGAGTGAATCTTTAGTGAGAATGTCAATCCTTGTCAGTTTTGAATTAAAGGTAATTATTTAGATAAGGGGAGACGCCTATGTTTTCGAGCTACAAACTATACGGCTTAGAATTGTTTGAATCTTTAGGAGTCTTTGAGCTAAATTATCCATGTATAAATTATCTATGAATTATGATGAGGCATTGTTGATGGGAATTATGAATTATGGAAAGTTCGTTTTAATTGTAAGTTGAGAATTTTGCTTGAGGGCAAGCAAAAGCTTAAGTGTGGGCGTATTTGATAAACCGTAAAAGTAACATATTTTAGGCCCACATTTAGTATGCTTTTGGATGATTTAGCCCTTGATTTATGTAAAAAGGTGCTCTTAATCCTTTCTTTTCATGGTTTTAATCAGGAAAGCACCCGAGGATGAAAAGAACAAGAAACGGGCTTAAAACGGGCCAATTTGGGCCAAAGAAGAAATCGACACGACCTGGACTTCAAGCCAAACAATCGTGCCTTGAAAATTAGCTAAGACACAGCCATGCCATGATTTACACGACTGTGCCCCAATCGACAGAATCGAGACACGGCCTGAAAATGATTTACACGGACATGTACCATGGTCGTGCCCTTACCGCGAGAGAGAGCAATTTCACTCAGATTTGGATACTTTGAGGCAAAGAAGCACATTCCAAAGCCTATTCAAACACCAAGTAGGAAGTATACTTGAATTGGGACACTTAGAGGCCAAGTAAACCATTCTAAAAGTCTATATAAACACCCTAAGTGTAACCTGAAAGGGGGCGGTTAGCTAGGCCAAAGAGCTGAGCCAGAAAGGCCAGATTTGTGGGAATTACTCAAAGATAGCTAGTGAATCCATCTCAAAGAGCCAGAATTCTACTCAAGACGACAGAATTCGCCTTCAATTACTTCAGAAGGTTTTAGGGATTTTTTATGTTTTGTTTTATCTTTTCTCTTGAGATGTTTTCTTTATTCATTATGAACTAAACCCTTCAGATACCTGAAGGGGATGAAACCTATATGACTCTTGTTATTGATTTCTAAATTATATGATAAATACTTAGTTTGTTCTTAATTATGCATACTTAATCCAAATCTGATGTGCTTAGGTGGAGGAGGAATAGACCCTGCTTAAGAGTAGATCTAGCATAATTAAGCGGAGTTGATCGCACGCCTAGAGATAGGGGACGAGATTTTGCTGGATTAGGGTGAAACCTAATATGGGAATCCATAGATCGATTTACTGCTATTCTAGGGGGTTATTATAAGAGAACAAGAGTTCCACTAATTAACCTAGGGTTAGACGCTATTCGCCTTGAGAGAGGGTTTAATATACGTTAGGGAGTCTTACGGATCAAACTAAGTGAATAAATCGTATGGTTCAGTGTTAAATAACTAGTGAAGTCTAGGTGGATTCTTCCTGAGGGTATCGTCGTGATCAACTGAGGTTCCCTTCAAGTTATTCTCCAATTCATTCTTTTTGTCTTTGTGTCTTTAGTTTAGTAGTCGTTAATTTAGATTAAAGCAACTTCACTTATTTTAGGCTAAATAATAAAAAGAAAGTTAGTATTAGTACTTTTAATTCCTTTGGGTTCGACAATCCGGTCTTGCCTAAGCTATACTACTGTTCGATAGGTACACTTGCCTTAAAGTCGTTGTCAGAGTTAGTTTCCAGGTTCGATCATTCTCTTTATAAATTTTAAAACTCGACAAAACAACGATCAGCAAGCATCAATGTTATGCCATCTAAAATGTTTAAACAACTATGTCTAGGGAAACCCAAGCAAACTAGGATAAGTATTCAACTAGCTGATAAGGCTATTAGCATCCCTAAGGGTATAATTAAAGATGTACTAGTTAAAGTTGATAAATTCATATTTCCCGTAGACTTCGTTGTTTTAGATATGGTTGAAGACAATAGTATCCCCTTAACCTTAGGAAGACCTTTTCTAGCAACTGCTAGATCTAAAATTGAAGTTAGCACAGGTGAACTCATACTTCGTATAGGTGACGAATCAATCAATCTTCAAGCTCTCGACTCAGCTAGGACATCGAGTGAGAAAGGTGAGGACGTAAATTCTGTTGATAAGCACCCAGTTAAACTTTCTTTCCAGGAAACACCATGGAATCACACTACAAAACCAGACCCTATAGCTCGCACCCACAAGGAAATATCTCATGAGGAATGATGGCTTCAGACCGATAAGCTAGATGAGTGGGAGACACATCTCAAAGAGGAATCAAACAACACGAAATGAAACCGAAGGAAAACCTAGAAGAACTTAAAGGAACATCAAATCACTTTAAAATAGGAGATCATGTATTATTAGATAGTACAGACCTGTGAATCGCCATACCAAACCTAAAGATAACCGAAGAGATTCCCTTTACGGTACTTAATGTTTTCCCTTACGGAACAGTTGAGGTAAGTAATTCTACTTTTGGTACTTTTAAAGTAAACTCCACTCGACTCAAATTATATGATGATAGCACGGAAAAGGATTTTTCACTCCTTAAAACGTCGTAAAGGTATAGATGAGAGGTAAGTCTAGCTTTAGACTCTAAACGAGCGCTTCTCGAGAGGCAACCTGAGCACTAACCCTATTTATTTTTATTTCTTTTAGCACATAACTACAGACTAACCAAGTTAATGAAGCGTAGATTTTCACATCACACGGCCTTACACACGGCCGTGGCAGTGGCCGTGTGGATGCTACGAATTTTTGTACTGACATGACAGAAATAGTCACATAACACTACGGTCGTGCGACATAGTCGTGGATGGAACTGATGAACCAACATGGGCGTGGCAACTTAAATATCAGGCGTGGAAAAAGCGATTGAACCACCAAACGGCCATGTGACATGGCCGTGTGACATGACACACCTACGATACATGGGTGTGGGGATGTACCAAAACTGAAATTTTCTATTTAAAACTACCCTCTCGCCTTCTTATCCATTCCTCATCCACCCCCACTTCCTTTCATCCTCACTTTCTTCCTTCTTCATTCCATAAAAACCTTAAATCCACGCTTCAACAATGATGAAAAAATGGAAAGATCCGAGTCCTGTCTCCCTGTGCGAGACAAATCAACATAAGCTCATGACAGCCGCTTCATTAACTCAACAAGCCAAGGGTCTTTGAGACTATTTAGCTTTTATTTTCCTTTTCTCTTCTCCTTTATTTTCCTTTTCTTTATTATTCATATGTTTAATCTAGCTTATTTTTTTTTATTTTCTTGGTTTTAGGTTCTAAAGGCTGCTAGGGAATCACAACACCATAGCCTTAGAAATCACACCCATCTCGCGAACCATCTACCAATAAGGACTTTCTAGTCTAATCATCCTCTCTTTTAGTTTTATTTTAATTCATATTTTCTTTCTTGTTATCTTTATTTACTTTAATTATATAATTAGTATGATTTAAATTATTATTACTATGTAACATCCTAAAATTGGGCCTAGTAGGATTGGGCCCAATGGCGTAGGAATGTTTAAAATTTTGAGAACAAGAGAATGACAATATTGCAAATTGAACTTATTAGTTAAGTGAATTTGGAAGGTTACGAGGCTTCTATGAAGTTCCGGGTTCGAGTTGGGCCTTAGTAAAATTTTGTGATTTAGCCTATTAAGGAGAGATAGTAAGTGGCTTCAAGGCTTATGGAATTAGATGAGTAATTTGTTAGCATAAAGGAGCTTATGGTAAAGAGGTTATGGCATTAAGTGATGTACCTTGAGGAAGAGGTTCAAATCCCATTGTTTGCAAATTTGACTATTATTTTGCTTTCCTTCCTTATGTGTCGCCAAGAAGTATTTTTGGTAAGTATGGACTTTATTATTTTGGTAAGGTGGCTAAAAGAATATGGCAAGGTTAAAGTTTGGGAAAGTAATCAAGAGGAATAGGAAAGAAAGGGGGACAAGAGGCTAATATCGGGGGAGGTGTTTTGGAAAGTATGAGTGGCCAAATCTTATCCTAAGGGGGATGCATGTAGATGGTTTTTGGAGTAATTAGGTGGATGAAATTTTATTTGGCATTTGGTAAAGTCTTAGCTTTGTTTTGGCCAAAATCCTTTTGACAACTTTGTGCCATTTCTCTCAATTTTGCAACCCTCCTTGCCAAATCATAGTAGCACAATAGTGCATTGTTTTTCCTCTCAAATTCTTTTCTTTTCCTTTGCTTTGTGCGAAATTACAAGCCTTGGTGACCATAGTTTCTTCTTTCTTTTTACTTTGGCGAATTCCCTAGCACAATTGTGCATTTTCTTGCTCTTTTTTGATCAAGATTTTTATCTATTGTTTATTCCCTTTGATTTCAAATTACAAGGCACTCTTCTTCCATCCAATCTCTTCTTAATCAAATCGGTAAGTAATCGTATTTTCCTCTTTTCATTTCATTTTCTTTTCTTCCAAGCCGTATATAGGTGAAGGGGTGTATTGTGGTGATTCCTCCTCGTCGAATAAGGTGTGGCTAACATTGTTTTGTGTTAATCACTTTTAAGGACTCAAGTACTTTATCGGAGGGCCAATCGAACACCTATCCCTCGTAATAAGAGACTCGGATTGTTGGTAAGTGATAGATTGTTAATCAATCAAAATAATTGGTTGAAGTGGTAAATTCAGTTTTGGGATTAATTGTTGATCGATTGTATCTTTAGGTGCCGCGGAGAATTTCGTGTTACGGATTCCGAATAAGGTGTGTAATCCCGTACCCTTCCGAATATATGTTTGAAATGGTGAGTAAGTCTCACATCTCTTTGAAAGTTTACATGAAATATTCTATGATTCGGTAGAAATACCAATTAAAACCGATAACCGGCATTCGTGATCACTCGAGAGTGCGTATATTCGTAGTGGTAATCGTATTTTGTAATAAAACAGTTTCGATCAGAAACAGTGTCTTGTATTTGAAAAATCATGAAAAATTTGATAAACGGAATTACAAAGTGAATAAGATATCAGATTAAAGCTTACTATGTCTATTTTAATATGGAAGAAACGGAGAAGGAAAAGGAATATTAGATTCTGAGATATGTTAATTTTAGTGAGACTGGTTTTGAATGACTTCGGGGTATTCTGTTCTGTTTTGGAAAAATCATATAAAATCGTACAAAGTGAATTAAGAGTTATAATTGATATGTATGGATTCCTTAGTGAATCTATTTTCAAAAGAAATAAGTGGGAGCAGTAGATGAAAATTTTACAGTAAGATATTTGAGATTAAGGTAAGAGAGGTCAGAATCATTGGACAAGTGAAACAAGGGAAATTTTAAGGAATAAAGCTGTACTAAATGGTTAAGGTAAAATTCGAAAACTTATAGTATAAAGATATATGAGTCTAGTTTCAAGGAAAATTTACGGATTTAGATTTGAGTTTCTAACTCGAGTTATGTCCAATTTAGTCGATGTGATGCAATTTGGACGCTTTCGTTTTTATGCCCCAAATTAGTAATTAAGCTTAGGTTGCGAAATTACCATTATACCCTTAGAGGGTAAATTATTGAATTATCCTTTGTGGGTACGATTACGAACTATGAAAATGCCCTTACGGGTCAAGTTACTTAAAATGCCCTAATGGGCCGAATTATGAAAATGTCCTTATGGACTAAATTACGAAAATACCCTTTATGGGTCAAATTGAAATATGTTGCTATATGGGCCTCATGTGAATAATGGGCCAAATTTTCTAGATCGTTAAATGGGCCAAAATTTTGCTAGATTGTTAAATGGGCCGAAAACCCTGATAAATAGTTAAATGGGCCGAAATCTCTGCTAGATCGTTAAACGGGCCGAAAATATGCTAGATCGTTAATTGGGCCTAAGTTGCTAAAGTGCTAAATGGGCTAAATGTTATTTTGTGTTATGGGCCTTAATTAAAAACTTGAAATATTGATTCTCTTGTAAATTGGGCCTTTTGCTAAAATTATCATATGGATATAAATTGTTATGCATACATGTTTGCATGGGTTGGGAAAATGATGAAGAGAAGAAAGGCTGTTGCCAAAATCTAGTTCTTGGGCTCGCCACAAATAATCAAATGGCTTATTGCCTCTAGTTCGGTGGCTTTCGCCACAAATATGGCTTATTGCCTCTAGTTCGGTGGCTCGCCACAAATATGGCTTATTGCCTCTAGTTCTGTGGCTCGCCACAAATAATCAAATGGTTTATTGCCTCTAGTTTGGTGGCTTTGCCACGATATAAAATGGCTTAATGCCTCGATGGTGTGTTGGCGGGGTGGGTTGACTTGATCCCCACAGGTGTGATGGTTGGTACGGGGGTGTGTAGCGGATGGAAATTAGGCTTGGTTTGGGAATTGCATATCACTTGCATATTATATACATGTTATAATTGTAATTGGGCTTAGGCCCAAAATATTGCTATGTGTGTTCAGCCAGTGGATGATGGTAAGGGATTATACATCGAGTTCTTGTAACTCACCCCCTTTCTCTTAACCACAGAGGTAATGCTCCGTGAGGTGGACTTGGGCCATGGATGACTCGGTGGAGGCCATTCTTCAGAAATAGTGTTTTGAATTTTAAATTTCTATTCCCGTTATTTTATTATTTTGGTTTAAGTTGTAATAAGGCCTCTGAACTATTTTATTATTTGCTTTATGGTTGGTTTACTTATTATTTTGCTTAAATTGTTTTAAACGAGAATTTTTCTAAGAACGAAAATAAAAGTTTTTCGAAATTGATTAATAAATGGATTTCAAGATAAACTTTTACAAATATGATTTAACTCAATTTTCTTTCAATTTATTAACGACATTTTCAAAAGTCACGGATTTAAAGTTTAATTCCTTGATTTGTGATTTATCAAATTACTTGTATTTTATCTACGTTTCAAATGTTTTCAAAATGTTGTTACAACTCTAGTTTTTGCAAATCGTTTATTTCAAATATGCTTTCATAACCTAAAAGGTTTATTAAAGATAATTATGTTTTCACGTGATGCGAATTGCTTTAGTTGTATTGGGTTTTAACAAAGAGGTCATGATTCTCAAACAAGTTGTTAACAATTGCAAAGATGGTTTTGAAAACACTTCCATGTGGCACGCCAGATTCGGGCCTAACTTCTAGGCCGGGTTTGGGGTGTTACATACTATTTCCTGGCTAATTCTTCATGAGTTACCCAATTTATTCATCTAGCGTAAGAACTAGAGGCGCCCCTTCCAACTTATCTTTAACCTCCGAATCAAGTTTCCACACTTCCAACTCACGGAATCCATCCAAAAATTCAAGAAGTTTCACCTCTTTCCCTCTCTTTTGATTTTCTTTGTTTATGATCGTTATCTATCTTTGTACATTGAGGGCAATGTAATCTTAAGTGTGGGGGGTGAAAGTTTATTAGAAAAAGTGCCTAACTTTTTACATTATTCTCAAATCCCTGAATGATATTCTGTCTTAAAGTAATTTTCTCATATCACTAATTAGAATGAAATTCTTGTTGATTCATGATTTTTATTGGTATGTTTTAGATTAAGTCATTGATAATTATGCAATGATGATTTCAACTTTAAGATACTAGAGAATCAAGCATGATGAGTCTATTTTTAAAAATTAAAATTCCGTTAGGTTGTCTACCTGAATCTAAATTGGTACCTTGAAGTTTGAAATTTACGAGGTTGACATCAAAATACCCATAATTTTTGTGAGATTTTGAGCCTTTTAGAGCATACATTCTTTTCGTGCTCACTTTATTGATTATGAGTGTGTCAATATTGATTTGTTATTCTAGAACTTGCTTCGATTATACATGTCGAGATCACACAATTGATTTGATATACAGAGATGATTAAGGCACCTAGAATTTAACCCACTTACTCCACTAAAAATCCTACCCTCATAATTGACCCCTAGTGAACCCCTTTGATCCTAACAACCTTTTTTATTGACTCAACCCACTAATATTAACCTGAAACCCATCTCATATTTGTTATCACCATTTCTTTTGACTACCCTTCTATCAAGATTTGTTTTGATTAGTTGCCTAATTAGATTATTTTAGTTGTTAAAGTTCTATTTTATATTGTTTTATTTGTTCTTAAAAAAATCAAAGTATATTAATTATTATCAAAGTATATTCATTATTAGTTCTGTGATTAAGCGAGCCTATACGTTAAATTTCAACATCTTGAAGAAGAAGCTCGTATCATTAGAATTACAAGTTTTCAATTGATGTAATTATTTAGGTTATTAGTCATTTTCCTAATTAGGTGATTGTCAATTCAATCTCGATTCTAACCCTTCTAATTCAACCTTTATCCACGCCTTTAACCCAAGCCCCGTTACAACCCTTTTTGAAGACCTTTTGATTTGTGTATCATCGCATTTTACAGTGGTGGAGATTTGATTTTCAAGCAAGCCTATGGTAATAACTTTTCATGTTCGACTTTTGAGAGCTTTATTTTGGAACCTTAAACACCTTGAGTGATTTGAGTGAATCTTAAGTGAGGATGTCAACTTTTGTTGATCTTGAATTAAGGGTGATTATTTAGGTAAGGGGAAACACCTATCTTTTTCGTGCTACAAACTCATGATTTTGATTGTTTGAATCTTTAGGACTCTTTGAGTTGAATTATCCATGTATAAATTATCTATGAATTATGATGAGACATTATCGATGAATATTATGAATTGAGAAAGTTCATTTTAATTATAAGTTGAGAATTTTGCTTGAGGACAAGAAAAAGCTTAAGTGTGGGGGTATTTGATAAACCGAAATAGTAACATATTTTAATCCCACATTTAGCATATTTTTGGATGATTTATCCCTTTAATTATGGAAATAGGTGCTCCTAATCCTTTGTTTTCATGTTTTATATATAGTAGAGCACCAGAGGATGAAAAGAATGAATAAAGGGCCGAAAATGGAGAAAATGGGCCAAAGTATGAAATCCACACGGCCTGGGCCCAAGGCCACACGGCCATGCCTCATGAGAAAAGTCAACCACGACCTAGACCCCAAAAATCATGGTTGTGCCTCATCAACAGGATTGACCACGACCTGGCCACGATTTACACGGGCGTGTGCCATGAGCGTGTCTCTGTCGCAGGAAATACGAATTCTATTCGGATTAGGGTACTTAGAGGCAAAGAAACATATTCCAAAAGCCTATATAAAGACCCTAGAGGCCAACCTTTAAGGGGGCGTTCAGCTAAGCCAAAGATCCGAGCCAGAGCAGTTAATTTCAAGGATTTACTCGAAGAAAGCCAGTTGATTCATCTCAAGAAGCCAGAGTCATACTCAAGATAGAGGATCTCTCCTTCAATTCTTTTAGGGGGTTTTAGGGATTTCCTATGTTTTGTTTTATCTTTTCTTCTGAGATATTTTCTTTTACAATTATGAACTAAACCCTCAAATACTTGAGGGGGATGAAACCTAAGATGAATCTTGTTATTGTTATCTGAACTGAATGATAAATATTTGATTTGTTCTTAACTATGTGTTCTTAATTCTTATTTTGGTATTTTCGGGATATTGATTCAAGTGTGATGTCCTTAGGCAGAGGAGGAAGAGACCCTGTTTAAGAGTAGATCTAGCATAGTTAAGCAGAGTTGCTCGCGCACCTAGAGATAGGGTGACGAAAATCTGCCGGATTAGGGTCAAACCTAATATGGGAGTCCATAGAACGAGTTAATGCAATTCTAGGGGTTTTAATTAGAAAGAGATTTCAATTAATCAACCTAGGGTTAGACGTTAGTAGCCTTGAAGAGAGGGATTAATATAAATTAGGGAATCCTACAGATCAAGTCAAATGAATAAATCGTCTGGTTCAGAGTTAGATAACAAGTGAAGTCTAGGTGGAAGATAACAAGTGAAGTCTAGGTGGATTCTTCCTCAGGTATTGTCTAAATCAATCAATTTTCTCTCAAGTCTTTTCCCCAATTTCTTCTTTGTCTTAGCACCTTTAGCTTAGTTAAATAGTTAATTTTAGATTAGATAAAAATCCACTTAATTCTTAGGCTAAATAATAGAAAAAAAGTTAATATTAGTACTTTTGGTTCCTTTGGGTTCGACAATCCGGTCTTGCCACTAGCTATACTACTGTTCGATAGGTGCGCTTGCCTCCATTGTTGTCTTAGTTAGTTTTCAGGTTCGATCATTCTTTTTATAAATTTTTAAGACTCGACAGACACGATCAAACGTCATAAGTGAATAAATCCATAAACTAATTCAGGATCTATTCTACTTAGGTATTGTCTAATGTAATGTCAGTCCTGTCAGTCGCACTATGTCTTTATCTTTTGGGAGTCATCCGCTCCGGAGCTCAAGACAAAGCATCTCTCCAATTGGACTTTATAGATGACATATTAGTCTTTCAATTGGTTTGCTTATTTTTTATTAGACTAAGGACATATTTAGGTTCATCTACTAATACAAGTTGTCTTTTCGTATTTTGATCCAACCATGTAATACTATTTAGTATTAGTTAAACGTTAGATAACTAGTGAGATAATATTTGCTTTCATTCTGCTCTGCATGCAAAAACTATTGAGGACAATGTATAAAGGGTATTAATTTAATTCATAGAAAATTTTAGTAAACCAATTTGTTCGAAAAAAATAGAAGTCTACAAACAAATATATTACACTTAGGGCACCAGATCCAATAGTACTAACTAATTTGAATTCAAATATAAAAATATTAAGTCAAGAAACACAACGAATACGTTACATCTAATGTTAAGAATCTCAAAACATCATCTCAATAGGATTATCATAATATATTATACTTAAAATGACCTCTCATAAACAAAATCAACATATTATTTAACTATCAAGTTCAAAATGATATTTTATTAATGAATCGGGATATAACATCATTTCCAGAATTAGAATGACATATTAAATATTTTCTTTTTGCCTTTATTAACTAGATACAGGCACTAGTATTAGTACGGAAATTTAACCTATAACACTCCACAATAAGCACCGAAATGTTGATAAAGCATAAAGGCATTTATCCTTTGAACACTCCACAGAATGTAACGCATCAAAGTGACGGAATAAATCGCACTATAGTGCCAAAATGTATTTCACTATAGTGCCAGAATGCTCCCACCAATAATAAATTCAAATCCTATGGCATAACAACTATATCCTAACTATGTCTAGCATTGTTTAATAAGGCAATCTCACACTTTTGGAATATCAACTCATGCATTATCACATATTTCTCATTATGACAACAAAGTAGTTAATCATTTTAGCACCGTAAAGAATTTCATATGCATATATGTACCTGTCAACTTACCTATTTAGCCAACATATAATCTGATATATTGAAACACAATTTGTAATTTTGTGTCACTAGCAATTCATCAAGATTAGTTATTTATTTGGATTCATAAAAAAAAAAAGCATATTATGAAAGTAAAAACCAAAATAGCTAATTATCGATGGCTTTCGCCTTCGATTTATCTCGTGACGGTCTGGTTTTGTCTTTAGCTACGTTCAATAAATTAAAATACGAACACAAAGTTAAAATCACACATTCAATTCAAGTGTATTATGCTTTTATTCAATTTAGTCCCTATGAATCCTTATTATCCGAAATGCTCATAACTTTTTATATTCATTATCGAATTGAAATCTGAATTTGAATTTAATCACTAGGGACCTCATACTTTCATTCTATAGAAAAATTTTCTAACAAGTTTTAATCTATTCAATTTGGTCACTAATGCCATAAAATTAGTTATAAGACAACTTAATCCAACTATTTTTACTACTTTCTAATAGGGTCCTAACGTATACTAAACATCTCATTCATGAATCCATTATTTTCAAGCTTCAATTTTCATCAAACCTCTATAATGACAACTTGATATACACTGGATAATTTGAAAATGGGTCTTTTATATCTAACATCACTAGCTAATAATCCAACCTTGGAAAGTAATTGTCAAATCCTGGTTGCTGATGTTTATTACTTTCCAAGCATACCATAGTTGTAAAATTGTCAACACTTAAATCTCGATTATCTATATTTCTAAGGTCCTCTTAGAGGTTTTGTAAGGAATAATTCATTCGAGCATTGATTTTGGGGAGCAAATCTTCTAAGGATTCCATAGGGAAATTCTATCCTTTAAATTTCTATTTAGTTCCTTTTAATGTAATTTAAATTTTTTTTTTATTTTCTATATTGAAATATGAGTTTGCTATTAATGTACCCTATTTTTTCCATATTTGAATCATTCGATTTCGACTCACATTCAATTTGACGCAGCTTTTCCATTCCTTCGTCAATTACTACATCTATAAGCTTATTTCTCATTTTATTTTCTTTCCTTGTTTAGATATTCAATTTTTTTTTTAATTCTTGTGTTCTTACCTTAGATTTTAGGATTTCACATCATTTTTAATATGTTATTCGTTATTCTTATTGCAATTATTGTTGCCCTTCTAATTATTAAACTTTTTAAAAGGCTTTTAAATTATTGTAATCTTAATGTTTTATATAATATCTACATATAAAGTAAATTAAATTACATAAACTTAAAAAGAAAAATAAAGAGGTTAAATTTTACTATTAGTCCTTGTACTATGTGAAAGTTGTAGATTTAGTCCTTCTATTTTAGTTTAATCATTTTCAATTCCTATACTTTTAGAATTTCAAATTTTAGTCATGATCAAATGGGAGCTATTAAATTCATTAATTTAAGTTTTGTTATTTTAAAATTTGATATGAAAAACATATTATCGCATGTGTAATGCCATGCCAATTTGCTATTTTCCACATATTACTCAAAAAAAAGTTGATAGACTTAACAAATGTAATTTACATTTGGACTAAAATTTCAAAATTCAAAAAACATAGAGATAAAAATGATTTAGTTAAAGAACATAGACTAAATCTACAATTTTATGCATAATACAAGACTAATAGAAGTATCTAACTGTTGGAGTTTTCCACAGTGCTCATTCCATATTCTGTTATAATGAAAACATACTTCTGCTTGGGCCATGGGAAGGTTTTCGACCTCTTTGATGTTTGATGTTTGATGTTTATGGCATAAAAAGTTGTGACATGTTTGACAAAACAACAATTGGTGTTTCACTAGGACTTTTAAATCTTCAACTAATACTATTGATAAGGGCCATGAGTCTATTGGATAAGTATTGAGATCTTATCCTTATCACTTTGGTTGAATGAAGTGCGAATTAAGGGATTTTTATTAGATTTTCCCAAGGGATTTTCCAAGTGAATTATCTGTAGTTTTAAAGGAGATTATCCTGTGATCTCAAGCTATTATTTGACACTACAAATAGGGTACTGCACATCTTGAGAGTTGGAAACCAACAATACTTTCAAATATCTTTGTAACCACACTCTGTTTGTTTTTCTTGTGATGAACATTTCATACTCTTGTTTGTTTGTTGATGAACCCTTTTGAGTGAAGTTGAGAGTTATCTTTGGTGTATGTTGGTTGTGGTATTGTTTTCTATTAGGGTTGCATGAACTTAGCTTGTAATAGGTTATGGCTTTAGCAATTAGAGATGGACTGTTACAGATGATTGATTTGATTGGTTGAATAAAGTATATCTTGAGCGAGGCTTCGCATACACTACAGCAAAATAGACTTTTAGCGGCGTTTATAAGCGCCACGAAAAGTATTTGCGACGCTTTTAAAAGCGTCGCAAAAAACGCCGCTAATACAAACACCGCAAAATTTAGCGGCGTTTTTAAGAAAAAAACGCCACTAAAGGTCATGACTTTTAGCGGCGCTTTTCCCACAAACACCGCTAATTTGTACATATTTTCATTATACAATTTGTTCAATATTATACCCCTCATGCACTAAAACCAGCCAATAACAGTAAATATAACATATAATTCCAACCCAAAATAGCAAATTTAGCATAAAAATCACACCAAATGCATTAGTTCTAAATGGTACTTGAAATTCAATAAATTAAATGAATGAAAATATTGTTACAATAATGTTAAAATAATCTTACAATGAGAAACTAAATGTCTAAGATGGCGGCTTCTACAATTGCTGAAACATCTGCATCATATGCTGAAGCTGTAGTTGGAGCTCATCATACTTTCTATTCTGCTCTGCTAGCATCGATGCTACCTCTGCCTCCCTCGCTACTGCTGCTGCCTCCCTCACTGCTGTCGCTTCCACATCCGCTCTAAGTTGTTGCTGGAGTTCTTCATATTTTCTTTGAACATCAGCAATCTGCTGCCTCTGCTCAACTGTGCTCTCTTGCATCTGAGCTATCTGGTCTTTTAGCCTCTGAACTTCAGCACGAGATTGACCCCTGGAAGGCATGTATTGCTGGGAGCCGAATCCAAAATATTGGGTTGGGGTAACACCAAATCCTTGAAATCGAACCCGACCATACCTTGTAAGACCAAAAACATCAGTGATAATTCTATTATAAATATACTCAAGATTAACAGAACTATCAGTCGAAGCAGTCGTACCTTTCAAGACCCAAAACATCGGTAATAATTCTGTTATCAACCTCCTCAAGATTAACAGAACTATCAGTTGAAGTAGTCGCTTCATACTCCGCCTTCTTCTCCTTTAGTTTATCCTATTAAATCAATGAAAGAGTTAGAAACGAAATATATAATAAGAAGGAATGCAACATAACTTAACATTATAAATTTAAAACTACAAATGATGAATTAAACTATTATAATTAAGCATTAGAAATATTTATAATAAATCAAATTTAATTAAGTAAATATACCATAATTTCTGCAGCTTTGGATGTCATCGGAGATCCATCCTTCTTCCTATGCGTAATGTCAAAAAGTTGAACGCGCCCAACTTTTTGACCAGACGAAGCTTCCTACATTGTAGCAGAAAAAATATAATTTAATAGTATAAAGTCATTAATATTTGACAAAATTAATAAATTATAATACCTCGGCCTCAGCTACACAAGCAAAACTTCTGGAACCTGCCGTGTGCGTGAATTTTTGTTTATCTCTGCTGCTTATTCCAACTCGCTCACGGTCCTACATAATGGAATTTGAATTATGTTTATAGTAAATATGATAAACTAAAAATTTTATAAGACTTTAGAAGTACGTAATACCTCTCCTTTCTTTGAATTCCAGAATCTAACTTGATCTTCCCATTGGTACCTCAACATTCCCGGCAGGACATTTCGCAATTTTTCGTCGAGGCTTATGTCTTTCTTAAAATATTGTTTTTTCAGCGTGCTTTTATTGTCTCTCCATTTTTTACCCAATGTCTTCTTAACATAGTCATCGGAGACCTCTAAAGCAAATCTATCCTGAACAAAAAAAAAGTTTAAAAAGTTAATATAAATAATAGTTAAATTAAAGTATTATAAATTACATTCACGTTTTGTTACCTTAATATTATCGAGAGCCTGATTTTTGTTGGCATCAGGCATGTGATGCCATGATTCATAGTTAATGGGCAACATATTGGCATTTCGTGCTATAATGCCCAAATATCCTGCTAACAGTCGAGCTTCAGATCCAACAGGCTGGCCATGATTGTTTCTCCTTACTTTAACACGCTCGGTAGGCTCTAAGTCATATAAATCTTTAAGCAATGTACGTCCCCAACCTCTACACGTCCCACCACCTTCAGCTGAAAAATGATATATTATTATATTAAAATTGAAAAATGAATCAATAATAAAATTTAACATGCATGTAAAATAAACATAACATTACTTTGAAATTCTGCAGGCTCATCATCTATGTTCGGCAGACTAGAAGATCCAACAACTGTTTGTTGTTCACTATTTGCTTCTTCTGAATTTGGTGTATTGTGGACAATACTTAAATCTCGTAATTGTCTTCTAGGCATTTTTCCTGCAATACACATAAAATAGTTCAAAATTTTAGTAACAAATAACAACAATAATAGGACATTTAAAATAGTTAAATTATATAACATCAACATTAAAATTATAATATTACATATAAATAATAAATCGTAAAATCTTACTACATCATATTTCGTAAATATCTTCGTCCACATCCTGACGAACCCATTGAAATTGTTGACTAGTACTAGGGATATTTTCATTTAAGTTTTTTTCTGGAAAAGGCAAAGTTTCTGATCTTTCGACTATGTCATCTCTACTTCCATTACCCATGTCAAACAAGTCTCTAGGGGTGTTCCAGAGTACAACGTACCAACCCTCATCAGTTGGATCTTTTGAGTAAAAAACTTGTTTCACTTGAGAAGAAAATACATACGGCTCGTCCATCAATTGTTCTCCAGTGTGAATCAATCGAGAAAAATTCACCATTGTAAAACCATATTGATCGTTTTTAATTCCGCGAGCCGTATTCACATCAGCCCAATCTCCTCGAAATAAGACAACTTTCCATCTGCCATAATAATCCAACTCAATTATGTCAGTAAGAAGTCCGTAATACTCCACATTCCCCTAGACAGGATTATTGTCCCTAGCACTAGCATAACTTGTAATTGAAGAATTAACAACAATTCCACAATTTTGGGTTCTCTTCAATCTCTCGCGATACTTTGTATGAAATCTGAACCGTTGATGGTGAAGGCACTATATCTTTTCACTATTCTATTTGGACCTTGTGATAGCCATTTAACTTCGTCATTTACTTTATTCCAACTCCAAACCTATTGAATCGAATGTAAATTGAGTAATTATAAATGTTATGAGAAAAAATTATTACTTGACAATGAAAACTTCAATTGCATACCGTTTGGCTTAACCATTCATGAAATGATTTTGTGAACAACTTATTAATTTCTCGTTGTTATAGTCTTCGGGACTGTGAACGAGCTCTCAATATTTGTTTGTACTCACTACGTTAAAAAAAGGTTTATTTTGTTAGAAGACAGACAAATTATAATTGATGAATATTTATCAAACTCTAGGACTTACTTGCATAATGGTTCCATTGACTCATGATGAAAAAGAACATATCGATGTGCTTGGACCCACGATCTATCATCTAATTCAACAATTTTGACTTTGCCGATTGGTTCTCCAAAACTTTAAAATAAATAAGTTTCGGCCAAGTTATGATCTGTGAGCCCAGCATTTCTACTTGTTCTGTTCATTCTTGTTTCAACATCTTCCAAATACCTCGAACAAAAAGTCATACATTCCTCTGCCAAGTAGCCTTCGGCAATTGATCCTTTCGGATAACGTTTATTGTGGCAGTAAGACTTCAATTTGGATAGGAACCTAAATACGGTATAGAACATTATCAAAAGTTGCAACTAAAGGCATTTAGGTGAATGAAGGAATACTTTGCAAATAAACTAAGACCTTTCAATGGGATACATCCATCGATAGAAAACGGGTCCACCAAGTATTGCTTCACGAGGGAGATGAATTAACAAGTGCACCATAATTGTGAAGAAGGAAGGCGGGAAGATCTTCTCCAGATTGCATAAAGTCAATGCGGCTCGATCTTGTAGTGTCTCAAGTTCTTGAACGTCTAAAACTTTGCCACAAATGCCTTTCATTATATTGGACAGTTCAATTACACAAGACGTCACCTTTTTCGACATACAACACCGCATAGCAACTGGCAGCAAGTCTTGCATCAAGATGTGATAGTCATGCAATTTTAAGCCATAGAGTCTTCGATCTTTAAGACTCACACATCGGGATATATTTGATGCATACGCATCCGGGAACTTTATGTCCTTCAACACCATACAGAACACTTCTTTCTCCGTCTTTAACATTGAAAAAATAGCAGGCGGCAACCGATATTTCATATTTAGAAGTGCTTGAGGATGAAGCTCACGCCGAATTCCCATGTGGACTAAATCAAGTCGACTCTGAAGATTGTCTTTTGATTTTTCATCGACATTCAAAATAGTCCTAATGATGTTCTCGCAGACATTTTTCTCAATATGCATGACATCAAGATTATGGCGTAATATCTGATGCTCCCAATAAGGCAACTAAAAAAATACTTCTTTTTTTCCACAAGTCCGTCTCATTAGGATCATCCTCTTCGTCAGATTCATCATTAGATTCATCCATTGATCTTCTATTTCTTTGCGGGTTGGCCGGTTGACTCATCTTCCCATAAATGAAACTCATATCTTTCAACATGAACAATATTTCGGATCCACCGGTCTGCGAAGGAGCTTCTCTGAACTCTTCAGTACTGTCAAACTGAGTACTCTGAAATTTAAATCTATGATTTTTCGGTAGCCACCGACGATGCCCCATGTAAGAGAACTTCTTCCCATTATATAACCATTGCGAACATGTCTGTGCAGCACAACAAGGACAAGCATAACGTCCCTTGGTACTCTAATCAGATAAATTGGCATACGCCGGGAAGTCATTAATAGTCCACATCAAAGCCGCATGTAAATTGAAGTTCTCCTTTCTCAGCACATCGTATGTCTCAACACCAGCCCATAATTATTTTAACTCTTCAATAAGTGGCTGCAAATATATGTCAATATCATTCCCGGGCCCTTTCTCTCCAGGGATAATCATAGACAAGATAAAGGATGATTGTTTAATGTAAACCCATGGAGGTAAATTATAAGGAACAAGCACCAACGGCCAAGTACTGTACGTAGTGCTCATGATTTTGTAAGGGTTAAATCCATCAGCTGCTAGCCCCAGCCTCACACTCCGAGGATCGCTTGCAAAGCTTGGAAATTTTGAGTCAAATGATTTCCAAGCTAAAGAATCTGTAGGATGCCTTAATAGTCCATCATCGGTTCGTCCATCATGGTGCCACGTTATTGACTCAGCTGTCTTTAACGACATGAAAAGCTGTTGAAGCCTTGGTATTAGCGGAAAATGCCACAAAATTTTAACTGGCTGCTTCCTTGACTGTGCATCATGTTCATCCTCGTTATCATCCTCTATATTTCTATTAATCCGACGGGATTGACCGCATACATGACAGCACTGTTGGTTTATCTGGTCGCCCCAATACAACATACATCCATTCGGGAAACTATGAATTTTGTTGTAGCCAAGGCCCAAATCCTTTATCAGTTTTTTCATGTCTTTGGAAGATTGAGGGATTTTCGCAAATGGGAACATTTCTTGCAGAAACTCTAACAGCATTGTCAACGAGTTTCCTGTCCATCCTCCCAAACATTTCAAGTGAAAAAGATGAATATAGAAAGACAGTTGGGAAAATTTTGATCCCTCGTACAGTTCTTCATTCATTTCTCCAAGTAACGCGTAGAACCTTGCCGCTTCTTCATTTGGCTATTCATCAGGTACACTTCTTCCCCCATCGGTGAAAGTATTTCAACCAAAATTATAATCATCAGTTGCACCCAATTCAGGTGGAAATGACCCGAAACCATCACTGTGCATATTAAAAGCATCCCGCAACATGCCTTCCATGTTATCATCTCTAACATTTTCATTGTAAGCAGTATGAGGATAACCTAGATTCATTGATGAAAATGCTCCACTAGATGTACACTCTCCATGAAAAATCTATTTTTTATACCCCCGGACGAAGCCATCAACAATTAGATGTTTGTAGACAACTTCATGATAATGCCAATTGATATTGCAACACTTCTTACACGAGCAAAGAATCATATTCTCTTGGCTTGCATTTTGAAATGTGAAATTCAGAAAAGTTTCTACTCCATTTCGATAGCCGTTGCTTACCCTTGACAATTTCATCCAAGTCCTATCCATTTCGTAGTTGTTGAAGTCTAAAGTTGACAATAAATTACACGGCTAAATTGTTAATTTATAATTTATGTAAGTAATGACAATTTCATATATATAACTGAGTACTATGTAAGTTATGTAAATTATGTAAGTTATGAAGTTTGACCTTAAAATTATGTAAGCTATGAAATTTGATCTTAAAATTATGTAAGTTATGAAATTTGATCTTAAAATTAAGTAAGTTATGTATTATTTAATATTCATCATACTTGGCATTGTTACACCTAGGAGGATCCATTATATCTAATGATGAGATATAAGGCAACCCGTCGATTTCCGACCTATATACTTTGAATCTTTTTTTCTATACAAGTATTATGTAAGTTATGTATTATGTAAGTTATGTAAGTTATATATTATGTACGTTAAATAATTTGATGAAAGCTATGTAAGTTATGTAAGTTATGTACTATGTAAGTTAAATAATTTTATGTAAGTTATGTATTATGTCTTATGTAAGTTATGTTTTTTTTTTTATGTTATAAAACATTTATTAAAATAAATACAATTAAATTCATTTTATTGAAAAGCTACGCTATTATTAGCCCTTACACCATAGGTTATTATTAGGAAGATAAAGTAAAAAATAATTCTTTAATATAATACATAATATATGTAGTGACATGTTTGTATCAAAATATGTTAATCTCTTCTTAACTTGCAAATATTTATTAAAATATGAAATTTATGTTAAAATATTTATTAAAATATAAAATTTATGTTAATCTCTTATCTTAAATTGCAAAATTCAACTTTGTATTATCATTTTATATCATCTTATATGCATGATTTTAGTCATTTTATTTTACAAATTTTAAAATATAGGTCACATTATTATTTTATTATTTTTGTTAAATTAAAGTTAATCAAAATGTAATTTTTACGTTTTTAAATTTAACAACAATTAATTTAACAAAAAAAAAGTATAAGAATTAAATTTAAAATATAAAAAATTTATAACATATTTTAACAATTAACTTTTATATTTTGTTTATGTTATTTTTTATATCGTACCGTACCTTAAATTTTAAAAAATAATACACGGGAGCTTGTAAAAAATCTAAGCGGCATGATTAGATAGCAATTTGGAGGTTGTTCAAACATTATTAATAATAAACAGCAATAATAAACAACAATTTAGACAGAAATTCTTTAAGATTCATCATACGTGGCATTGTTACACCTGGGGAGGATCCATTATATCTTACAGTGAGATATAAGGCAACCCATTAGGTTTCCAGCCTATATACTTTGAATCTTTTTTTTTTGGACAGCAGTATAATAAACAGCATATATACCAACCAAGCAGGATAATAAACAGCAATTTGAACAGAAATCTTTTAAGATTCATCATACGTGGCATTGTTACACCTAGGGAGGATCCGTTATATCTTACAGTGAGATATAAGGCAACCCGTCAGGTTTCCAGCCTATATACTTTGAATCTTTTTTTTTTTTTTGGATAGCAGAATAATAAACAGGATATATATACCAACCAAGCAGGATAATAAACAGCAATTTGGACAAATTCATCATAATATAACTGTTACTGATCAGAATTTTGAACTAAAACGTACCTTAATAATTTGAAGAAGATGGTCTACTCCACTCTCACCAAGAAACAGGGGCTGCAGTCAGAAATACAACAGTAGGAAGCGGTAACTGAAATACAAACAACATATGAATTAACAAATGCTATTGGTTATTTACAAAATGCTATTTACTGAAAACTAATACTCACATTCTTTGACTGAAAGAAAAATAGTCAATTCAGTAGTCGATCTAAGTCCTCTTCAATTCTACTCACTTTCAAAGTACGAATACCTTTCTCAATACAAATCTGTAACAAATACACATGAAATTTAATAAAATAAAAATTCTATTCACATACATTATTAAACACTACTATGAAAATTTATACAAATATATGTATATGTATTACACATATATTCAAATTAGTATTCTTATTTTATATCACTTTTTTAAATACCTATTACTTTTATTATACATACACATATGTATATTGTGTTCATGTCAATTCAATTAATTGAAATTCAAGAAAAAAATTTAAAGTACTTTGGCTATAAATTTTAAATTACTTTTATTATACATAGACATTCATTTTTGATGATAGTGTTTCTTTGGGCCTTTGGCTATAAATTTTTAAATTATTTTGCCTTTGTCTGTGTTAATAATTCAAATAATTTGCAGCAATTTAAACACCTCAATTAACAACATTTTTAGACCCCAATTACAGCAATAAAACATCCCAATTTCCAGCAAATAAACAATTCAAATTACATTACCTGAACATGGCTTGATCATGTCAAACAGACGAGTTTTAATATTTATAAAAGAGTGATCGAACCTGTAGACTAACTGTGACAACGATAGAGGCAAGTGCACCTATCGAACAGTAGTATAGCTCAGGCAAGAATATATTATCAAACCCAAGGGAACCTAAAAGTACTACTACTCACTTTCTTTCTATTATTTAGCCTGAAATATGGAGTGATTGGTTTATGAAACTAATGAAAAACTTAGACTAAATACAAAGACAAAAGAATGAATGGGAGAAAGACTTTAGGAAAACTCAGCTGATGAAGACGATACCCTTAGGAAGAATCCACCTATGACTTCACTTATTATTTATTCTCCAAACCATATGATTTCTTTACTTAGCTTAATCCATGAGACTCCCTAACCTATATTAAACCCTCTCTCAAGGCAAATAACGTCTAACATTAGGTTAATTAGTGGAACTCTCGTTCTCTTATAATAACCCCCTAAGGAAGCAGTAAATCGATCAATGGATTCCCAAATTAGGTTTCACCCTAATCCAGAAAAATCTCGTTGTAACACCCCAAGCCCGGCCCAAACACTACAACTGGATCTGGTATGTCATTAAGAAAAATTTTAATAAAACAATTCAGGTTACTAGAAAGCCCATATGTAATTTATAAAATATGCCTTGTAATTAAAAGCCCAAAACTTAATTACAGGTCCTAGTTTAATTAAAGTAAATAAATAAATAAAAATTACTAAAACCCATAAATAAACCAAAAAATATAAACTAGTGGCCCTTGGCCTTATTACAACGGGGTTTAAAATCCACAAAATAAAATAAAATATCTTAAAAACTATTAAGTTGATTCTTTTTGCCGGATTCACATATTCTTTTGTATGGCCACCTTGCGCTCCTCTCCAGCCCGGTCCGATACACTAAGTTTCACCTGAAATGTTAATTTAAAAGGTTGAGTCGTGAGACTCAGTGTGCAACCCTCATGCACCACTAGATTTGGGCCTTAACCCATAGAACACAATAATAATTTCATTTACATAAATAACAAATAATATGCAAAACCCAACCCATTTTCCTAGGTTTCCATCTGCTACACACCCCCGTACCAGCCGTTCACACCGTTGGGGATTTCTACAATCAACCCACACCGCTACACGCCAAGATGGCAGTCAGGCTGCTCATCAACATATTATGGCCGAAGCCCTTATAACAGATCACGGCATTAGCCGCTACAATAGATCACGATAAAAACCGCTACACATATAACGTATAACCTCCTCCTTTCATCAACACAACCCATGCAATCACATACAAGCAATTTACTTATAACATTTAATTCAGATTATTCACTAACCTGGTGGTTCGCTTTTACCCTCTTTGGGTTTCCATCATTAAACCGAGATTTCGGCATTTATCATAACATATAAAACTTATGAGCATACATTTAATAATCAGATCTAGATGGTGGGGAAGTATTACACACCTGATCCTCGTACTAACGCTTTCTCTATGTCTACGCTACTATCACTTGAGACTACCACTATCGGCCCACGATCTGACTTCGATGTCGGCCCACACCCCAATGGCCAATCTTGCACTACCGAAACAGATCGCTTCTTGTATTTAGGTGTTGGTTGTACAGATCCAACCTTTTCTACCTAACTGTTATTCGAGTCCATCATAATCCCTTAATCACTAAACCATTTAAATGATGAGATCTAATTACTTAAACAACTATAACATTTAAAATGAACTCTTACCTAGTTATTCGAATCCCAAATGTCCTTGAGAACACGTCACCTCCCTTCCTACATTCGGCCATCACCAAAAATAGTTAACCAAACCGATGATCGCAACCCTTCTAACACCTTATGACATTCAGCCAAAGACAAAAGAATAAGATAGTGGCCATTCGGCCGAACCAACCATTGACCACCTACCTTCGGCTTTTCACAAATTGGCACAGGAGACTTTAATGAAACAGATTCGGCTTCTAGGTACAGAGAGTGAAATCGACAGGGCCTTAGAAAATTGATTCGGATTAGAAACTTGATAAAAGTGAATGATGAAATTGCAAAGAAGAAAAATCTCGAAACTTACCAAATTAAAGAGGAGTATTCGACTATGGTGCACCTTCGGGAAAACAAAACCACCCTTGTAGTTTCGGCTATGGGAGATGAGGGTATGAACAAAGGGGATTCAACTTTTAGAAGGGATTTAGGAGAAAAGAGAAGAGCTAGAGAGTTTTCAATTTTGACAAGGAAACAGAGGTACAGGAGAGAAAGAATTTTCGGTTGAGGAAAATAGATGAGAAAGTGAGAAAAACCAAATGGAAAAGATGATATCTGGCCTCCCAAATTTCGACATACCATACCCACACACAGAGTTGGAGTTTCGTCCAACTCTCTCCTTTCCTGATAGCCTTTAACTCACCTGATAACTCAATCCTTATCTCACCTTTAGGAGAGCCCACCTTAAAACCAACTCCTTCCTCTTAATTATCAGCTTTTTATCACTTAAAATAAAATAAATAAACTCTTAAAATGTAGCCTAATTGCCGTCCACCCCCTTCCCTTCTCAGTGTCGAAATTGGACCCATCCATTTGGGCCCCAAGCGGCCACACTAAGCCCAACACCTCCCCCTTGTGACGCCACCTTAATGCCTACTTAAAGCACCTCAAGTCTTTGGGCCACAAGCCCAGCTTGCTAATAATTCAATTATCTAACTTAAATTATGAACTAACACCATTTATCAGCCACCTAACCCAGGTTTTAAAGCCCAAAATATCACTTAAATTACCCAGAACATTAATTTAAACCCTAATCCAAATATTTAACCAGGGCCTCAGCCCGAGCCTTAAATTCTTGAATTAACATATTAAACCAACATATAAATGCACAGGCCCACATTTAGGATGTTACACTCGTAACCCTATCTCTAGACGCCCGATCAACTCCACTCAATTATGCTAGATCTACTCTTAGGTAGGGTTTATTCCTCCTCCACCTAAGCACATCAGATTAAATTAAGCAACATAATTAAGAACAAACTAAGTACTTATCATATAATTTAGAAATCAAATAACAAAATCCATCATAGGTTTCATCCCCTTCAGGTATCTGAAGGGTTTAGTTCATAACTAAATACGAAAACATCTCAAGAGAAAAGAATAAACAAAACATAAGAAATCCCTAAAACCCCCTGAAAGAATTAAAGAAGAGATCCTCCGTCTTGAATGGAATTTCGGCTTCTTGAGATGGAAGCTTCGGCAAAAGCCTCTGCCAAAAAGCTCCCCCTTTATGTCTGCCTTGGGTTGTTTATATAGGCTTTGGAATGCTATACTTAGCTCCTGAGTATCTCCTTCAAGTAGAATTACTATTAGGGTGTTGGAGTAGACTTAGGAGTATGTTTTTTTAGCTTCAAGCATCCAATTCTGAGTGAAATTTCTCTCTCCCACAGCAGGGGCACGGCCATGACACACGCCCGTGTAAATCGTGGTCAGGCCGTGTCTCGATTCTATCTTTTTGGGTGTAAGTCTGGATTCAGGTCGTGCTTCAGGTCTGTCGATTTGGAGATGGCCATGTAGATCACCAGGCACGTCCGTGTGAGAAATGGATGATGCACAGCCGTGTGTGATGGAGTTGAGGCCGTGCTCTAGATAATCGGTGAGGCACAGTCGTGTGGGCTTTGGGCCAGGCCGTGTTGATTTCTCGCTAAGGCCCAATTACTCCGTTTTAAGCCTGTTTTGTGTTCTTTTTATCCTCGATGCTTTCCTAAGTATAAACATGAAAAGAAAGGATTAAAAGCACCTTTTTACATAAAATCAAGGGCTAAATCATCCAAAATCCTATTAAATATAGGGTTAAAATATGTTACTTTTACGGTTTATCAAATACCCCCACACTTAAGCTTTTGCTTGTCCTCAAGCAAAATTCTCAACTTACAATTAAAATGAACTTCCCATAATTCATAATTCCTATCGACAATGTCTCATCATAATTCATAGCTAATTTATACTTGGATAATTCAACTCAAAGAACCCTAAAGATTCAATTACGATAAGTCATACCTTTATAGTATGAAAACATAGGTGTCTTCCCTTATCTAAGTGATTACCTTTAATTCAAAATCGACAAGGACTGATATCCTCACTAAAGATTCACTCAAATCACTCAAAGGTGTTTAAGGTTCAAGAATAAGCACTCTAAGTCGAACCTGAGGCTTGCTTGAAAATCAAGTCTCCACCACTGTATATGAGATGATACACAAATCAAAAGGTCTTTAATTAGGGTTGTAACGGGGCTTCGGTTAAAAGGTATGGATACAGGCTGAATTAGAGGTTATAATCGAGATTGGATTGACTAATTACCTAATCTAAAAAATAATGAACTAAATATGAATATTTACATCGAATGAAAATTAACAATATCTACTATTGATAATTACTCTATAACAAGAGTATTTTTATCACTTAAGATTTGATAATACATTAATATGAGCTTTTCTTCCACAATTAGAGTTTAAATGCTCTAAGATCTTTTATATACTACTAATATTGAATATACTTGGTCTTTTTTAAGAACAAACTAAAATAAACATAATAGAAGGAACTTTGATGATTGAATTAACCTAATTCGGCAATTGATCAAATCAATTCTCGATAGAGGGGTAGTCAAAGGAATGTTGATAACAAATACAAAGGGATTTTGGGTTAATATTAGTGGGTGAGTCAATAAAAAGGTTGTTAGGATTCAACGGGGTTCTCTAGGGGTTAATTTGTATGGGTAGGCTTTTTAGTGGATTGAACGGGTTAAAACCTAGGTGCCTTTATCATCTCAGTATATCAAATCATTAATGTGGTCTCGACATGCATAAACGAGGCAAGTTCTAGAATAACAGTTCAAAGTTGACACACTCATACTCAATAAAGTGAGCACAAAAAAAGAATATATGCTCTTTAAGGCTCAAAATCTCATAAAAAATTATGGGTGTTTTGACATCAATCCTTATAAATTTTGAACTTCAAGGTGATACTCAAATTTAGTTCAACGACCTATCAGTTTTAATTTTTAAAAAGTAGACTTATCATGCTCGATCCTCTAGTATTCTTCAAATTTAATCATCAATGCACAATTAACTATGACTTACTCTAAAACATATCAATAAAAATCATAAATCATTAGAAATTTCACCCTAATTAATAATATGAGAAAAATACTTAAGATCAAGATTAAATTCAGGGTTTTGAGAAATATGCAAAAAGTTAGGCACTATTACCCCCACACTTAAGATGTACATTGCCCTCAATATACAAAGATAGATAATGAAAATTAAATGTAAAATCAAAAAAAGAAGTGGGAAAAGTAATACTCCCTAAAATCTGGATGATCCCTGGCGTCTTTGGTGGCGGTGATGGTGTTTTCTATGGGCCTAGTGGTGTGGCTACTGAAAAGCAACTTGCTAGATGAAGAAATTGGGTAGCCTGCGAAGATATAGCCAAGAGCTCTAGAGAAATAATAATAATATACTAATAATATATTTAAAGATTAAGGAAATAAAAAGAAGGAGACTAAGAAGAAAATTGAAATTGAAAAAAAAAGACTAATTGACTCCGGAGTCCTTATTGTTGGGTGGTTCACGAGGTGGGTGTAACCTCGAAGGCTGTGGTGCGTGATTCCCTAACAGCCTTTAGAACCTAAAACCAGGAAATTAATATGAAATAAATTAAATTAAGCAGAAAAGAAGTATAGATAAGGAAAATAAAGGAGATGAGAAAAGAAAAATAGAACCAAAAAGGTTTCGAAAACCCTTGGCGTGTCAATTACCTAAACTGCCGGCATGAACTCATGTTGAGGTCTCCTTTGAGAAGACGATGCTTACCTTCTTACATTTCTTCGGCATGATTTTTATGTTGCTCAAGAGTCTTGGACCTTTTCTATGAACAGAGAAAAATTTGAAAGAAAAGAGAAAGAAGAAAGAAGAAAGAAGATGAAAAAAAAAAGGAAAAGGGCTGTGGGGATTTAAATAAGGTTTCAAATCGAGCACGTTCCCACACCCATGTGTCGAGGGTGTGTCAATTCACACGGCCTCCTCGCACGGCTGTGTTGTGGAGTGTGTTGTTCTTCCACGCCCGTTTGTCGATTGGCACGCCCGTTTCTAGAAAGCCAATATGTGAGCACGGTTGGAATGCATGGGCGTGGTCTGCCCGTGCTCAATAAGTCAATATCTTAGCACGATCGTGAGGCACGGCCGTGCTATTTTTATCGATGCCCGTGCTATGGGTGGTTGGATCCGTGACGTTGGGGGGGTGGGTGGACTGACTTGCACGGCTCTACTCTGTCAGTGTGGTGGTTTAGGTGGTCCACACGGCCACGGGCACGACCGTGTGTAAGGCCGTGTGGCCTAGAAATCTACATTTTTACATTTTAATTATTGAGAAAAGAGAGAGAAGGAAAGAAAAGAAAATAAATTTTAAAGTAAATAGTGTTAGTGCTCGAGTTGCCTCCCGAGAAGTGCTCGTTTATAGTCTTAAGCTAGACTGTCCTAGATTTTGAAAATTTTAGGGAGGTTTAAAGGTTTGAATATTTTCCCTCCTACTGACAGTTTTATTTTCGTGACAAAGTTTAGGTCGAGAAGTGTTTACCTTGAAATTTTCAAATATTGGATTGCTTACCTCGACTATTTCGTGTGGGAAAACATCGTGTACCTGAAGGAGTATTTCTTTCTTTTTCTACAGGTCTGTTGAAGAGATGTGAGGATCAGCTTTGTCTAACAGCACTTGGTCTCCTATTTTAAAGTGATTTGATGTCCCTATGAGCTCTTATGGTTGGTTTTACTTCGTGTGGTCTGACTTTTATTTAATATGTATCTTCTGCTCCTCTAAATTGTCGATCTTACGGTTTAGTTTGTGGTGTGATTCTTCTGTGACGACTTGGTGGCTATGACTTGGCTCAGGTTTGATGCATTGTGATGTTTCCTGCAATAAAGGTTGAATAATTTGGTTATCTATTGAAATGACGTTCTTACCTTCATCTTCTGTTGTTTTGGCTGAGTCGAGAGCTTGAAGATTGGCCAATTCTTCTCCTACGCAAAGTATGAGTTCTCCTGTGGCAACATCAATTTTACTTCTAGTAGTTGCTAGAAAAGGTCTTCCTAGAATTAAAGGAATTGAATTATCCTCATCCATGTCTAAAACAACAAAATCTACTAGGAAAACAAATTTATCGATTTTTACAAGCACATCTTTAATAATGCCCCTAGGAATTCTAGCAGTTTTATTAGCTAGTTGAATACTCATCCTAGTTTGTTTGGGCTTCCCTAGACCTAGTCGTTTAAACAATGTATAAGGCATGACATTTATACTTTCCCCTAGGTCGGCTAACGCATTATCAATAGTTGAACTACCAATTAAACATTGAATCATAAAACTCCCTGGATCTTTTAGTTTCTGTGGTAGCCTGTTCTGTAGCATTGCTGAGAATGTTGCGTTCAATTCCACATGGTGCTCTTCATCTATTTTGCGTTTGTTCGTTAAGAGCTATCTTAAGAATTTCCTTGAATCGGGCATCTGAAAAAGAGCTTCAAGAAAAGCTAAGTTAATATGTAATTTCTTTAGAAGTTTTAGAAACTTACCAAATTGTTCCTCTGGGTCCTCTTTTTTCAATGCTTCGGGATAAGGTATCCGAGGTTGGTATTCTTTGATTATCGATTTTGGCTTTTCGTGAGCTACCTCTGTTTTACTTTTTTTTCCTTGGTTTCTTGTGCTGATTTGGGCTTGTCTACCTTTGTACCCTCTTGAGATGTGATGGCTTGGATTTGTTCTTTTGGGTTTATTTCTGTGTTGCTTGGTAGACGTCCTTGTTGACGTTCAGAAATCAGCTTAGTAAGATGTGCCACTAACCTAGTAAGTTCTCCAACTTGATTCTCGATCCCTTTGATCGATTTTTGTTGTTCATCACATGTTGCTTCAGCCTTTTGGAGACAAGAATCTCTAACTGCCATGAATTTTGTCGGCATTTCTTCAAGGTTTGATTTTTTTTCCTGTGGATAGGGCTGATTTTGGTAATTTGGAGTAGGTTGCTGCCTTTGATTTCCTTGTCCTCCCTACGAAAAATTTGGGTGGTTCCTCCAACCTGCATTATAAGTGTTACTATAAGGATTATTATTAGATCGAAAATTATTACCTATATAGTTTGTCCGCTTTCGGTTTACATTTACGGTTGGTAGGGTGGGTACTTTCGAATTTGCCACATTCCGCTTGCTTCAGACATGCATGATTGGATGTACCTGTGAAGAACATAAATTATCAAGCTTTTTATTCATTAACTCCACCTATGTTGACAGCATTGTCACTGCGTCTATGTTAAAAACTTCGGCTGATTTTGTCAGTTTAGCTCTTGTAATCTGCCATTGATAGGTGTTCAATGACATCTCCTCAGTAAAATCGTAAGCCACTTCAGGAGTTTTATTATTCAAAGTTCCACCGGCTGATGAATCAATCATTTACCTAGTTGGAGAATTCACACCATTGTAAACAGTTTGGACTTGAAGCCACAAAGGTAATCCGTGGTGTGAGCATCTCCTTAGGAGATCCTTGTATCTTTCCCATGCATCATATAGTGTTTTTGCGTCATTCTGCACAAAAGAAGATATATCATTCCTAAATTTAGTCGTTTTGGCTGGTGGAAAATATTTTAAAAGAAATTTTTTGGTCATTTGATCCCATATGGTGATTGACCCTCGTTCAACCACTGCTTTGCTTTATTCCTTAATGAAAAAGGAAATAACCGAAGACATATGGCATCATCAGAAATGCCATTTATTTTGAAGGTATCACAAAATTCTAAAAAATTAGATATATGAGTGTTTGGATCTTCATCCTGCAAACCATCAAATTGAACAAACTATTGAATCTTTTGTATTGCGTTTGGCTTTAATTCAAAATTATTAGCAGCTATAGCGGGCCTAACAATACTAGATTCTGCTCCTGTCAAATTAGGTTTAGCATAATCATACATAATACGCGAAGCATTCTGTTCTTGCACATTTAGCAGTGGATTATTTTCGTCCATCCCTTCAGTAGGATTGGATCTTTGCTGTTCTTCTCTTTGATAGTCTAGGGCTCATCTAATTTCTCTGCAATTTCTGCGAGCGGTAGCTTCAATGTCACTTTTGTATTCTAATGGTCCTCTTGGATTTCTTCTAGTCATAAACTAGAGGTAACTGCTATGAAAAGAAAGAAAGAAATTTAGAATAACAAAAATATATGTATAAGAATAATAAAAATTTAAAAATAAAAATAATCGCTAAAGTAATAGAAATAGAGCTTTCTTAATATTTTAGTGTCCCCGGCAACGGCGCCTGTAATATCCTAAAATTTGAGTATTATTTGTGTTGACTCGGGTATGAATTTTGTGTGTAGCATAGTCTTGTGAAGGCTTGATTTTATTTAGGAAGCTAGAATAATTGTTAGTATGGTTGATTTAATGAAGTGGATTAAGTGAGCTTGACACTTAAGTTAAATTAAGTGTTAAATTAAAGCACATGAGTAGTTAGTGGCATAGTGGATAAGGAGCTTGAAAGGTTCCTTGAGGGAAGTGGTTCGAGTAGCATGGAAAACATATTGAGGATTTTATTTTTGTTCATCTTAGCATTTATATTCGGTCAACTTTATTTATGATAAGGTTGGACTTTCAAGATTTTTGGTAAGTTGAATATTGGTTTAAGGAAAGCATGAAATTGGGGATAAGAATCTTAAGGTTATGGAAGGTTGGGGAGACATAAGGCTTGGTTTTAGGAAGATGTTTTGGAAAGTATTCCAAGGCCTTTAGTGCATGTATGTGGACGACATGTGTGGCTAGGGGGGTGACCGAATGATGATAGGAAGCTTGGGGGGGATAGTTGGCCAATTTTAGTTTTGTGCATCTTTTTGCATTTGTTTTCCTCTCCAAAACTCTCTTTTGGCGAATATATCTTATGCATTTTGTGCAAATTTTGCTTTTGGTTTAGCCTTCATTTTGTTTGAACCAAAAATGTTATTTTCTTTCTCTCATCTTTCCTTTTGAAACCGAAACCTCACTTGGCTTTTGTGCACTTTCTTTTCGGCAAATAGGTGTTTGGCCGAACCACTCTCTCCCATATCTCTCTCTTTTCTTCTTTTGATATTGGTTCATAATCACATTTTCTTTTACACTCTCTTGGCCGAATCTTTCTCCATCTCAAATTCCATTTCTTTTTCATTTAAATCAAATCTAAAACATATAATTAATCCAAAACATAATTAAACAGGCCTTATTACAAATCCATAAAAATATGAAAACCAAATTAAAATAATTTAAAGTACCCCAAATCGAAGTTCATGAAAAATCAATGTTTATTTCATGGCCTCCTCGAGTTCATCCGGCTCCTCATCCGTGAATTTTATGCATCACCTGAAAAAGTAAGGGAGAAGGTGAGTCACCAAGACTCAGTGCATAATCCCTCTCCCGGGTAAATATCACATACTTACACAAATTATAACAAAGCAACATATATGTATAATGCACCCAACCTAACCATCCATAACTCCTTTTCTACCCCGTGTGGTACCAAACCACTGGTGGTGCCAAACCACTGGGGACCAAAGTCACAAAATATATGTGATACCAAATCACTGGTGACCAAAGTCACGAATAATCCATCTGTGGGGCCAACCCACGTGTGGTACCAAATCACTGGCGACGATCCCATATCTCAAAAGTGGGGCCAACCCACGGTGGTGCCAGACCACAGGGACGAGACGCTATGAGGTGCCAAACCTCTGGTGTCCGAAGACACGAATGTGATACCAAATCATTGGAGGTACCAAACCTCTGGTGTCTGAAGACATGATATCAATCTTCCCCCTCCTCTCATATTGCCCATACCAATGCAATAGATAGACAAATCATGTCAATATACTTTATTATGAATCACATAACAGATATATCATAAATCGTAGATCATATTCTCAATCCACATGTATTAACAACATATCGAAACGGACTTACCGGAATCCTCATTCATACCATCATGGTATCATATTAAGAACTCATCGTTTTCCCACTTTGATAATATGATTAGTAAATTAATAATATAAATACATATACTTAACCGAGTTATAAAGTGTGTAAGGTACACACCTTTCACCAATGCTAGAACTAACTTCCAAAGATCCGATCTACTGCACTAGATCACCTTGTTCTACAATCGACCAATACTAAGATTATAAACTAAGGCCATTCGGCCCTACCACTAAATCTCAAAGAGTTATCGCTTCGAAAAAAAAACCAATCTTACCTAAAAGCTTACCCAAAATGAGAGACAAAGATACGACGCTTAGATTGATTGCTTCCACTGTCCCGAGGAGCCTAAAAGAAATCGGTTCCTAGAATGGTTAGAACCTTGCAACAAATGCCCATAGGTTCGGCCTTTATCCACAAGAAAAATGACATAGAAAAGAGAAAGAAAAGAACGAAAAATGACCATGAACACTTACCCTTTTCCAAAATCGATTGAAGAAAACCTTAAATGAATGCCTAACCTTGATGATATTCGGCCAAAACAATCCCAAAAGAGAGGAAGAAGATTCGGCTATGGTGAAATAAAAAGAAAAAGAAAAAATAGAATGTAAATGGATGTTTTAACTTTGAGTAAATGAAAAAGAAATGGAATTTGAGATGGAGAAAGATTCGGCCAAGAGAGTGTAAAAGAAAATGCGATTATGAACCAATATCAAAAAAAGAAAAGAGAGAGATATGGGAGAGAAAGGTTCGGCCAAACACCTATTTGCCGAAAAGAAAGTGCACAAAAGCCAAGTGAGGTTTCGGTTTCAAAAGGAAAGATGAGAGAAAGAAAATAACATTTTTGGTTCAAACAAAATGAAGGCTAAACCAAAAGCAAAATTTGCACAAAATGCATAAGATATATTCGCCAAAGAGAGAGTTTTGGAGAGGAAAACAAATGCAAAAGATGCACAAAACTAAAATTGGCCAACTATCCCCCTAAGCTTCCTATCATCATTCGGTCACCCCCTAGCCACACATACCGTCCACATACATGCACTAAAGGCCTTGGAATACTTTCCAAAACATCTTCCTAAAACCAAGCCTTATGTCTCCCCAACCTTCCATAACCTTAAGATTCTTATCCCCAATTTCATGCTTTCCTTAAACCAATATTCAACTTACCAAAAATCTCGAAAGTCCAACCTTATCATAAATAAAGTTGACCGAATATAAATGCTAAGATGAACAAAAATAAAATCCTCAATATGCTTTCCATGCTACTCGAACCACTTCCCTCAAGGAACCTTTCAAGCTCCTTATCCACTATGCCACTAACTACTCATGTGCTTTAATTTAACACTTAATTTAACTTGAGTGTCAAGCTCACTTAATCCACTTCATTAAATAAACCATACTAACAATTATTCTAGCTTCCTAAATAAAATCAAGCCTTCACAAGACTATGCTACACACAAAATTCATACCCGAGTCAACACAAAAAATACTCAAATTTTAGGATATTACAACTCTACCCCCTTAAGAAAATTTCGTCCTCGAAATTACCTGATCAAAAGAGTTGAGGATACTGTTGCCTCATTGCATCCTCCAGTTCCCACGTAGCTTCTTCTGCGCCATGGTTCCGCCATAAGACTTTCACTAAAGGAACTGACTTCCTCCGTAAAACTTTTACATCTCGTTTTAGGATCTGCACAGGTTCCTCCTCCACCGTCAAATCTGGTTTCACCTCTACTTCCTCTACTGCCACGATATGCGATGGATCAGAACGATAGCGTCTAAGCATGGAAACATGGAACACATCGTGAATCTGACTCAGTTCTGCTGGCAACTCGAACTGATAGGCTACTGGTCCCACTCGTCTCAACACCTTAAACGGTCCAATGAACCTTGGACTTAACTTGCCTTTTCTCCCAAATCTTAACACTTTCTTCCATGGCGAAACCTTCAGAAAAACTTTGTCACCCACGGCAAACTCTATATCCCTCCGCTTGAGATCGGCATATGACTTCTGCCTATCCGAAGCTTCCTTCAGACGAGCCTGAATCAACATAACCTTATCCTCAGTCTCTACAACCAATCTGGTCCTAACAAGCGGCGCCACCCAACTCGTCCAACAAGAAGTCATGCGACACCTCCTACCATCTGTAAATACATATGGTGCCATCTTAATGCTTATGTGATAACTATTGTTGTATGCGAACTCACTAACGGTAAAAACTCTTCCCGCTACCTCAAAGTCCAAAACACAGCCTCTCAACATATCCTCTAAAATTTGAATAACCCTTTCCGACTGCCCATCAGACTGTGGATGAAATGCGGTACTGAAATCCAACCACGTACCCAAGGCCTAATGTAACGCTCTCCAAAACTGGCCACCAAAACTGCTCTCTTAAATCCCGATACATCTTGCTACCTCCAGGATGCATAGCATATGGGCTGTTATGTGCGTCCCGAAGAATCCTTTGCCTCAACTCAATATCCTTCGTCATACAAGCTCTCCCTTGAAAACACAATACTCCATCACTGGACAAACTATAATCCTCTAAACCACCATTCTGAATCTGCAACCTCCAATCATTCAAACTATCATCCTCTAACTGCTTCTCCTTGATTTGATCTAACCAAGTCGACTTGACTTGCAATTCAATAAAAGACTCCCATCGTCATATAAGCTAAGATGAGCAAACATCGATCTTAAATCTGATACAACCTTACGGCTCAACGCGTCTGCCACCACGTTAGCCTTGCCTGGATGATACTCGATCGAACAGTCGTAGTCCTTCAACAATTCAATCCATCTACGCTACCTCAAGTCCAAATCCTTCTGAGTCAAAAGATACTTAAGGCTCTTGTGATCTGTGTAAACTATCGACTTCTCTCCGTACAAGTAGTGTCTCTAAATCTTTAAAGCAAAGACCACTGCGGCTAATTCCAAGTCATGCGTCGGGAAATTAACCTCATGTGGTCTTAACTGCCGAGATGCATAAGCCACTACCTTCCCTTCTTGCATCAGCACACATCCCAAACTAGTATGTGATGCATCACAGTAAACCGTGAATTCCTTGCCTGCCTCGGGTTGAATTAAAACCGGAGCTTCAGTCAGAATCTTCTTCAACTTGTCGAAACTTTCTTGCTGCTTCTCGGTCCACACAAATGGAACTCCTTTCCTCAAAAACTTGGTCATTGGTGCTGCTATCAAAGAAAATCCCTCTACAAATCTTCGGTAATACCCCGCCAGACCTAGAAAACTTCAAATTTCAGCCATTGACTTAGGCGGCTTCCAATCAAACACTGCTTTGATCTTTCGAGGATCCACTCTAATCCCCTCAGCTGATACTACGTAACCCAAGAAAGTCACCTCCCTAAGCCAGAACTCACACTTACTAAATTTAGCAAAAGTCGCTTTTCCTCGAATCGCAATACTACTCGCAAATCGCATCATGCTCCTCCTCCGACTTTGAGTATACCAAAATATCATCTATAAATACCACAACAAACTGATCCAAAAACTGCTGGAATACTCGATTCATCATGTCCATGAAAGCTGCCGGGGCGTTAGTCAACATAAACGGTATCACCAGAAACTCGTAGTGCCCATACCAAGTGCGAAATGCCGTCTTATGGATATCAGCCTCTTTCACCTTTAACTGATGATATCCAAACCTTAAATCAATTTTAGAGAAAACCGCTACCCCTTTAAGCTGATCAAACAAGTCATCTATCCTCGGTAAAGGATACTTGTTTTTGATCGTCAGCTTATTCAACTGGCGGTAGTCTATACACATCCGCATCATACCATCCTTCTTCTTGACAAAAAGTACTGGCGCTCCCCAAGGCGAAACACTTGGTCGAATGAAACCTCGATCCAAAAACTCTTGAATCTGAGCCTTCAATTCCATCAATTTCTTTGGTGCTATCCTATACAAAGCTATAGACACTGGCGCCGTTCCGGGTAACAGATCTATACCGAATTTGACTTCACGATTCGGAGGCAGTCCTGAAAGTTCTTCTGGAAATACGTCAGCATATTTCTTTATAGTTTGAACATTCTCCATAGTAGATTCCTTAGCTTCCAACACACACACATGGACTACATATGCCTCACAGCCCTTCCTGACCATCTTCACAGCTTTCAACACAGATACCACGTTGGATAGATAATCTCTTCTATTACCTATCATAACCACCTCTTCACCCTCAGCTGTCTTTAAAACCATGCGCTTAGCAGCGCAATCCAAACTTGCCTGGTACTTAACCAACCAGTCCATTCCAAGAATCGATCGAACTCCCAAATGGCGGTTCCATCGGATCGACCACAAACATTACCCTTGAGTTCTAGGGTACATCCTATCTGCTTTATTTACTTCTACAGTGACCTAGAGGGCTAAATCTTCGTCATCCTCCTAGAAGCGATCTCAAAGTTTAAGTTCATGGTCTCTACTATACTACTAGCAACATACTGAATGTGTCAAACCCACATCTATCAAAGCGATATGGAACACCAAAGATTAAGAACGTCTGGGGTGATGACGCCCCGTGCATCGCCTCCTCTCGACGTCTCGCAAAGATACACTAAACCAGTTGTCTTGCCTCGGTGTTACTTGCACCTCGCCAGGATGCTCGCGGCCTCGACCGAACCATTACTTCTCTACCATTACCACGACCTCTCTGTGGTGACGGTCCCTCCTTTCTGAACTGAGCACAACCTTGACCCTCAGACTGATTCCTGGCTTGCTTACGTGGACAGTCCCTCACACGATAATCCAACGAACCACACTCAAAACATCCTTTTCCTCCGGTCCAACATTCACCCCAATGATATTTCCCACATCGATTACACTGTGCTGGTCCCTGATTAGTAGTAACAGGCCTTCCAGATTGATTTGGCCCATTCTACCTAACCCTCTTCTAAGAATTACCGGCTGACCCGGATGATCCAAAACTTCTCTTATGTTTATTTCTATCGAGATTCTGCCGTACGAATTCCTTTATTCCTTCATCAATCTTAGTCTTTTCAACTAACGTAGCAAATTCTTGCTCCTGATGTGGGGCAATCAGCAACCTCAGCTCATCTCTTAAGCCATCCTCGAACCGGACACATCGCTCGTGCTCTGAAGCTACGATACCTCTAGCATACCGGCTCAATCTTAAAAACTCAGCTTCATATTCTGATACGGACTTACTCCCTTGGACCAAACTCAAAAATGCCTTACGCTGCGCATCAACGTAACTGGACCCAATGTATTTCTTTTGATACGCTGCCTTAAAATAATCCCAAGTGAGATCTTCCGCCGCAGCACTGTTCCGCACCGTGAGCCACCACTGATATGACTCATCCCGAAGAAGTGACACTATCCCTTTCAACTTTTCCTCGGCATTTAGATCCAGATCATCTATTATTCGCTCCGTCGCCTCTAACCAATATTCTGCCGAACTGGGTGCTACACCCGAAACACCTCGAAATACCTCAGCTCCATTGGCTCGAAGTCGCTTAGGTACAGATTTCCGAGCTCCCGTGCCTCATCCTATTCTAGCTACCCTCTTAAGAACTCTCAGTATTGCTTGAGACACTGCGTCGTCCCCCGTTTGATCCTAAAACTCAACTCCAACTGCTAGAGGTGGGGGTGGTGGTACCTCATTCTCAGATCCTTGACCCGACCTCACTGGCTCAGACACAGCCATCCTACCCCTACCGCGTCCACGCATAACACGACCTCGACCTCGAGTACTCATATCTAAAATCTCGACTTATCTGATTTAAAAGTTTTATGCATTAGTCATTATTCCACTATTTTAAAACACAGTTTTATGAATAATTCTTATTAAAGAGTTTTGTTTTTGCAAGTACATCCAACCTATAGTTTTGGGTCTTTAGAGTAGTTCCTACTACTATAAAGTCATACCATCATCATCATGTCATCAAAATCAACAGTTTGAAGTACTTACCCGGGCGGATCGGTGCCGGAGACTCGGTGCCATGCTTTTCCAACCATAACCAAAAACATTTTAAAACTATACTTTAAATCATTTTGGGCCTCAGGCCCACAGTCGAGCTTTTGAACTTGGCTCTGATACCAATTTGTAACACCCCAAACCCGGTCAATTCGCCATGACCGAATCTAGCATGCCACAGAGTAAAACATTTTGAAGAAAATCGAGATAACAATTAATTTTTAGTGAAAAACTCTTTGAAAATTTTATATTTATAGAAAACAGTGTATATTAAGTTAAAAGCGATAATTTACTTTGAAATTATCTAATTAAATCTTAGTTACATATCCATAGATTAGAAAACTTTTATAATAATTTTTTTATAAGAAACTCAAGCGATTAGTTGAAAACCGTTGCTAATTGAAATTTGCAAACTTAAGTTTTGGAAAAACGTATGAGTTATCAAAAACACTTAAATTATTAAAGATTATCAAATTATTTAAATTACCCGATGGTAACGTTTTGAAAACCATTATGTTCAGTAGTTTAGAAAACTTTGTACTCAAATTATTATATCAAACATGTAATTTGTAAGCCAAATTTAAATCAAATCTAAAACATATAATTAATCCAAAACATAATTAAACAAGCCTTATTACAAATCCATAAAAATATGAAAACCAAATTAAAATAATTTAAAGTACCCCAAATCGAAGTTCATGAAAAATCAATGTTTATTTCATGGCCTCCTCGAGTTCATCCGGCTCTTCATCCGCCAATTTTATGCATCACCTGAAAAAAGTAAGGGAGAAGGTGAGTCACCAAGACTCAGTGCATAATCCCTCTCCCGGGTAAATATCACATACTTACACAAATTATAACAAAGCAACATATATGTATAATGCACCCAACCTAACCATCCATAACTCCTTTTCTACCCCGTGTGGTACCAAACCACTGGTGGTGCCAAACCACTAGTGACCAAATTCATGAAATATATGTGATACCAAATCACTGGTGGCCAAAGTCACGAATAATCCATCTGTGGGGCCAACCCACGTGTGATACCAAATCACTGGCGACGATCCCATATCTCAAAAGTGGGGCCAACCCACGGTGGTGCTAGACCACAGGGACGAGACGCTATGAGGTGCCAAACCTCTGGTGTTCGAAGACACGAATGTGATACCAAATCACTGGAGGTACCAAACCTTTGGTGTCCGAAGACACGATATCAATCTTCCCCCTCCTCTCATATTGCCAATACCAATGCAATAGATAGACAAATCATGTCAATATACTTTATTATGAATCACATAACAGATATATCATAAATCGTAGATCATGTTCTCAATCCACATGTATTAACAACATATCGAGACGGACTTACCCGAATCCTCATTCATACCATCATGGTATCATATTAAGATCTCATCGTTTTCCCACTTTGATAATATGATTAGTAAATTAATAATATAAATACATATACTTAACCGAGTTATAAAGTGTGTAAGGTACACACCTTTCACCAGCGCTAGAACTAACTTCCAAAGATCCGATCTACCGCACTAGATCACCTTGTCCTTCAATCGACCAATACTAAGATTATAAACAAAGGCCATTCGGCCCTACCACAAAATCTCAAAGAGTTATCGCTTCAAAAAAAAACCAATCTCACCTAAAAGCTTACCCAAAACGAGAGACAAAGATACGAGGCTTAGATTGATTGCTTTCAACGTCCCGAGGAGCCTAAAAGAAATCGGTTCCTAGAATGGTTAGAACCTTACAACAAATGCCCATAGGTTTGGCCTTTGTCCACAAGAAAAATGACATAGAAAAGAGAAAGAAAAGAAGGAAAAACGGCCATGAACACTTACCCTTTTCCAAAACCGATTGAAGAAAACCTTAAATGAATGCCTAACCTTGATGATATTCGGCCAAAACAATCCCAAAAGAGAGGAAGAAGATTCGGCTATTGTGAAATAAAAAGAAAAGAAAAAAAGGAATGTAAATGGATGTTTTAACTTTGAGTAAATGAAAAAGAAATGGAATTTGAGATGGAGAAAGATTCGGCCAAGAGAGTGTAAAAGAAAATGTGATTATGAACCAATATCAAAAGAAGAAAAGAGAGAGATATGGGAGAGAGAGGTTCGGCCAAACATCAATTTGCCGAAAAGAAAGTGCACAAAAGCCAAGTGAGGTTTCGGTTTCAAAAGGAAAGATGAGAGAAAGAAAATAACATTTTTGGTTCAAACAAAATGAAGGCTAAACCAAAAGTAAAATTTGCACAAAATGCATAAGATATATTCGCCAAAGAGAGTTTTGGAGAGGAAAAACAAATGCAAAAGATGCACAAAACTAAAATTGGCCAACCATCCCCCCCAAGCTTCCTATCATCATTCGGTCACCCCCCAGCCACACATGCCGTCCACATACATGCACTAAAGGCCTTGGAATACTTTCCAAAACATCTTCCTAAAACCAAGCCTTATGTCTTCCCAACCATCCATAACCTTAAGATTCTTATCCCCAATTTCATGCTTTCCTTAAACTAATATTCAACTTACCAAAAATCTTGAAAGTCCAACCTTATCATAAATAAAGTTGACCGAATATAAATGCTAAGATGAACAAAAATAAAATCCTCAATATGCTTTCCATGCTACTCGAACCACTTCCCTCAAGCAACCTTTCAAGCTCCTTATCCACTATGCCACTAACTACTCATGTGCTTTAATTTAACACTTAATTTAACTTAAGTGTCAAGCTCACTTAATCCACTTCATTAAATAAACCATACTAACAATTATTCCTTGGCGCGATTCGCGCCGGGGGTTTGTTCGTTTTATTTAGGAAGCTGGAATAATTGTTAGTATGGTTTATTTAACATAAGTGTCAAGCTCACTTAATCCACTTCATTAAATAAACCATACTAACAATTATTCTAGCTTCCTAAATAAAATCAAGCCTTCACAAGACTATGCTACACACAAAATTCATACAGAGTCAACACAAATAATACTCAAATTTTAGGATATTACAAGCAATCGTTCATTGCAGTGAGCCACCACTATATGACTCATCCTCAAGAAGTGACACTATCCCTTTCAGCTTTTCCTCGGCATTCAGATCCAGATCATCCATTATTCGCTCCGTCGTCTCTAACCAATATTCTGCTGAACTGGGAGCTACACCCGAAACACCTCAAAATACCTCCGCTCCATTGGCTCGGAGTCACTCAGGTACAGATTTTCGAGCTCCCGCGCCTCCTCCAATTCCAGCTACCCTCTCAAGAACTCTCAGTATTGCTTGAGACACTGCGTCATCCCCCGTTTGATCCTGAAACTCAACTCCAACCACTGATGGTGGGGGTGGTGGTACCTCATTCTCGGATCCTTGACCCGACCTCACTAGCTCAGACACAGCCATCCTACCCCTACCGCGTCCACACATAACACGACCTCGACCTCGAGTACTCATATCTAAAATCTTGACTTATCTGATTTAAAAGTTTTAAGCATTAGTCATTATTCCACTATTTTAAAACACAGTTTTATGAATAATTCTTATTAAAGAGTTTTGTTTTCGTAAGTACATCCAACCTATAGTTTTGGGTCTCTAGAGTAGTTCCTACTACTATAAAGTCATACCATCATCATCATATCATCAAAATCAACAGTTTGAAGTACTTACCCAGGCGGATCGGTGCCGAAGACTCGGTGCCATGCTTTTCCAACCATAAACAAAAACATTTTAAAACTATACTTTAAATCATTTTAAAACTATACTTTAAATCATTTTAAAACATAAACCACGTTAGCCTTGCCTGGATAATACTCGATTGAACAGTCGTAGTCCTTCAATAATTCAATCCATCTATGCTACCTCAAGTTCAAATCCTTCTGAGTCAAAAGATACTTAAGACTCTTGTGATCCGTGTAGACTATCGACTTCTCTCCGTACAAGTAGTGTCTCCAAATCTTCAAAGCAAAGACCACTGCGGCTAATTCCAAGTCATGCGTCAGGTAATTAACCTCATGTGGTCTCAACTGCCGAGATGCATAAGCCACTACCTTCCCTTCTTGCATTAGCACACATCCCAAACCAGTATGTGATGCATCACAGTAAACCGTGAATTCCTTGCCTGCCTCGGGTTGAATTAAAATCGGAGCTTCAGTCAGAATCTTCTTCAACTTGTCGAAACTTTCTTACTGCTTCTCGATCCACACAAATGGAACTCCTTTCTTCAACAACTTGGTCATCGGTGCTGCTATCAAAGAAAATCCCTCTACAAATCTTCGGTAATACCCCGCCAGACCTAGAAAACTTCGAATTTTAGCCACTGACTTAGGCGGCTTCCAATCTAACACTGCTTCGATCTTTCGAGGATCCACTCTAATCCCCTCAACTGATACAACGTGACCCAAGAAAGTCACCCTCCTAAGCTAGAACTCGCACTTACTAAATTTGGCATATAACTGCTTTTCCTTCAGAATCTGCAACACTACTCGCAAATGCGCATCATGCTCCTCCTCTGACTTGGAGTATACCAAAATATCGTCTATAAAAACTACGACAAAATGATCCAAAAACTGCTGAAATACCTGATTCATCATGTCCATGAATGCTGCCGGCGTGTTAGTCAACCCAAACGGCATTACCAGAAACTCGTAGTGCCCATACCGAGTGCGAAATGTCGTCTTATGGATATCAGCCTCTTTCACCTTTAACTGATGATATCTAGACCTTAAATCAATCTTGAAGAAAACCGCTTCCCCTTTAGCTGATCAAACAAGTCATCTATCCTCGGCAAAGGATACTTATTTTTGATCGTCAGCTTATTCAACTGGCGGTAGTCAATACACATCCGCATCGTACCATCCTTCTTCTTGACAAAAAGTACCGGCGCTCCCCAAGGCAAAACACTTGGTCGAATGAAACCTCGATCCAACAACTCTTGAATCTAAGCTTTCAATTCCATCAATTCCTTCAGTGCCATCCTATACGGAGCTATAGACACTGGTGCCGTTCCGGGCAACAAATCTATACCGAATTCGACTTCACGAACCGGAGGCAGTTCTGGAAGTTCTTCTGGAAATACGTCAGCATATTCCTTTACAGTTTGGACATTCCCCACTGTAGACTCCTTAGCCTCCAACGCACACACATGGACTACATATGCCTCACAGCCCTTCCCGACCGTCTTCACAGCTTTCAGTGCAGATACCACGTTGGATAAATAATCTCTTCTATTACCTATCATAACCACCTCTTCACCCTCAGCTGTCTTCAAAACCATGCGTTTAGCAGCGCAATCCAAACTTGCCTGGTACTTAACCAACCAGTCCATTCCAAGAATTAGATCGAACTCCCCAAACGACAGTTCCATCAGATTAGCCACAAACATTACCCCTTGGAGTTCTAGGGGTACATCCTTATACAGTTTATTTACTTTTACAGAGTGACCTAGAGGGCTAAGTACTGTCATCCTCCTAGAAGCAGTCTCAAAGTTTAAGTTCATGGTCTCTACTATACTACTAGCAACATACGAATGTGTCGAACCCACATCTACCAAAGCAGTATATGGAACACCAAAGATTAAGAACGTACCGGTGATGACGTTCGGTGCATCGCCCTCCTCTCGATGTCTCGCAGCATACACTAAACCAGGTTGTCTTGCCTCAGTGTTACTTGCACCTCTGCCAGATGCTCCGCGGCCTCGACCAGAACCATTACTTCCTCTACCATTACCACGACCTCTCTGTGGTGACGATCCCTCCTTTCTGAACTGAGCACGACCTTGACCCTTAGACTGATTCCTGGCTTACTTACGTGGACAGTCCCTCACACGATGATCCAGCGAACCACACTCAAAACATCATTTTCCTCCAGTCCAACATTCACCCCAATGATATTTCCCACATCGATTACACTGCGCTAGTCCCTGATTAGCAGTAACAGGCCTTCCAAATTGATTTGGCCTATTCTGCCTAACCCTCTTCTGAGAATTATCGGCTGGCCTAGATGATCCAAAACTTCTCTTATGTTTATTTCTGTCGAGATTCTACCGTACGGATTCCTTTATTCCTTTAGCAATCTTAGTCTTTTCAAGTAACGCAGCAAATTCTCGCTCCTGATGTGGGGTAATCAGTAACCTCAGCTCATCTCTTAAGCCATCCTCGAACTGGACACATCGCTCGTGCTCTGAAGCTACGATACCTCCAGTATACCGGCTCAATCTTAAAAACTCAGTTTCATTTTTTGATACGGACTTACTCCCTTGGACCAAACTCAAAAATGCCTTACGCTGTGCATCAACGTAATTGGACCCAATATATTTCTTTTGATACGCTGCCTTAAAATAATCCCAAGTGAGATCCTCCGCCGTAGCACTGTTTCGCACCGTGAGCCACCACTGATATGACTCATCCCGAAGAAGTGACACTATCACTTTCAGCTTTTCCTTTGCATTCAGATCCAGATCATCCATTATACGCTCCGTTGCCTCTAACCAATATTCCGTCGAACTGGGAGCTACACCCGAAACACCTCGAAATACCTCGGCTCTATTGGTTTGGAGTTGCTCAGATACAGATTTTCGAGCTCCCGCGCCTCCTCCTATTCCAGCTACCCTCTCAAGAACTCTCAGCATTGCTTGAGACACTGCGTCGTCCCCCGTTTGATCCTGAAACTCAACTCCAATCACTGGTGGTGGGGGTGGTGGTACCTCATTCTCGGATCCTTAACCCGACCTCACTGGCTCAGACATAGCCATCTTACCCCTACCGCGTCCACGCATAACACGACCTCGACCTCGAGTACTCATATCTAAAATCTCTACTTATCTAATTTAAAAGTTTTATGCATTAGTCATTATTCCACTATTTTAAAACACAGTTTTATGAATAATTCTTATTAAAGAGTTTTGTTTTCGCAAGTACATCCAACCTATAGTTTTGGGTCTCTAGAGTAGTTCCTACTACTATAAAGTCATACCATCATCATCATATCATCAAAATCAACAGTTTGAAGTACTTACCTGGGCGGATCGGTGCCGGAGACTCGATGCCATGCTTTTCCAACCATAAATAAAAATATTTTAAAACTATACTTTAAATCATTTTGGGCCTCAGGCCCACAGTCGAGCTTTTGACCTTGGCTCTGATACCAATTTGTAACACCCCAAACCCGGTCAATTTGCCATGACCAAATCTAACATGTCACAGAGTAAAACATTTTGTAGAAAATCGAGATAACAATTAATTTAACTTAAGTGTCAAGCTCACTTAATCCACTTCATTAAATAAACCATACTAACAATTATTCTAGCTTCCTAAATAAAATCAAGCCTTCACAAGACTGTGCTACACACAAAATTCATACTCGAGTCAACACAAATAATACTCAAATTTTAGGATATTACAATTAAAATATTAGCCAAACATTGCATACAAAGGGATTTGAACCTTTTCCCTCAAGGTACTTCACTTAATACCACATACAACTTAGCTAGAATATGAAGCTGAGTTTTTAAGATTGAGCCGGTATGCTGGAGGTATCGTAGCTTCAGAGCACGAGCGATGTGTCCGGTTCGAGGATGGCTTAAGAGATGAGCTGAGATTGCTGATTGCCCCACATCAGGAGCGAGAATTTGCTGCGTTAGTTGAAAAGACTAAGATTGCTGAAGGAATAAAGGAATCCGTATGGCATAATCTCGATGAAACAAACATAAGAGAAGTTTTGGATCATCCGGATTGACCAAGAATTTCGTAAGAGGTTAGGCGTAATGGGCAAAATCAATCTGAAGGCTCATATCGCTAATCGTGGACCAAAGACAATGGTAATCGATATGGGAAATATCATTGGGGTGAATGTTGGACCGGAGGAAAAGGATGTTTTGAGTGTGGTTCATTTGGATCATCGTGTGAGGGATCGCCCACGTAAGCAAGCCAGAATCGGTCGAGGTCAAGGTCGTGCTCGGTTCAAAAGGAGGGACCGCCACCACGAGAGGTCGTGGTAATGGTAGAGGAAGTAATAGTACCTACGAGGCCATGGAGCATCCGGCGAGAGGTGCAAGTAACACCGAGGCAAGACAACCTGGTTTAGTGTATCTTTGCGAGACGTCGAGAGGAGGACGATGCACCGACGTCATCACCCAGACGTTCTTAATCTTTGGTGTTCCATATCTTGCTTTGATAGATGTGGGTTTGACACATTCAGTATGTTGCTAGTAGTATAGTAGAGACCATGACCTTAAACTTTGAGACCGCTTCTAGGAGGATGACAAGATTTAGCCCTCAGGTCACTCAGAGAAGTAAATAAACCGTATAGGGATGTACCCTAGAACTCCAAAGGGTAATGTTTATGGTCGATCCGATGGAACCGCCGCTTGGGGAGTTCGATCGATTCTTGGAATGGACCGTTGGTTAAGTACCGAGCAAGTTTGGATTCTTGCCGCTAAGCGCATGGTTTTGAAGACACCGAGGGTGAAGAGGTGGTTATGATAGGTAATAGAAGAGATTATCTATCCAACGTGGTATCTGCGTTAAAAGCTGTGAAGATGGTCAGGAAGGGCTGTGAGGCATATGTAGTCCATGTGTATGCGTTGGAAGCTAAGGAATCTACTGTGGAGAATGTTTGAACTGTAAAGGAATATGCTGACGTATTTCCAGAAGAACTTTCGGGACTGCCTCCGGATCGTGAAGTCGAATTCGGTATAGATCATTATCTTTAACTGCGCCAAAGGTTCATAGCTCCGTATAGGATGGCACCAAAGAAATTGATGGAATTAAAGGCTCAGATTCAAGAGTTGTTGGATCGAGGTTTCATTCGACCAAGTGTTTCACCTTGGGGAGCACCGGTACTTTTTGTCAAGAAGAAGGATGGTACGATGCGGATGTGTATAGACTACCGCCAGTTGAATAAGCTGACGATCAAAAACAAGTATCCTTTACCGAGGATAGATGACTTGTTTGATCAGCTTAAAGGGGCAGCGGTTTTCTGTAAAATTGATTTAAGGTTTGGATATCATCAGTTAAAGGTGAAAGAGGATGATATCCATAAGACGGCATTTTGCTCTCGGTATGGGCACTACGAGTTTCTGGTGATACCGTTTGGGTTGACTAATGCCCCAGCAGCTTTCATGGACATGATGAATCGAGTATTCCAGCAGTTTTTGGATCAGTTTGTTGTGGTATTTATAGATGATATTTTGGTATACTCAAAGTCAGAGGAGGAGCATGATGCGCATTTGCGAGTAGTATTACAGATTCTGAGGGAAAAGCAGCTTTTTACTAAATTTAATAAGTGTGAGTTCTGGCTTAGGGAGGTGACTTTCTTGGGTCACGTAGTAGCAGCTGAGGGGATTAGAGTGGATCCTCGAAAGATCAAAGCAGTGTTGGATTGAAGTCGCCTAAGTCGATGGTCGAGATTCGAGTTTTTAGGTCTAGCGGGGTATTACCAAAGATTTGTGGAAGGATTTTCTTTAATAGCAGCACCTATGACCAAGTTATTGAGGAAAGGAGTTCCATTTGTGTGGACTGAGAAGCAACAAGAAAGTTTCGACAAGTTGAAGAAGATTCTGACTGAAGCTCCGGTTTTAATTCAACCTGAGACAGGCAAGGAATTCACGATTTACTGTGATGCATCACATACTGGTTTGGGATGTGTGCTGATGCAGGAAGGGAAGGTAGTGGCTTATGCATCTCAACAGTTGAGACCACATGAAGTTAATTATCTGACGCATGACTTGGAATTAGCTGCAGTGGTTTTCGCCTTAAAGATTTGGAGACACTATTTGTACGGAGAGAAGTCGATAGTCTACACAGATCATAAGAGTCTAAAGTATCTTTTAACTCAGAAGGATTTGAATTTGAGGCAGCGCAGATGGATTGAATTGTTGAAGGACTACGACTGTTCAATTGAGTATCATAAACGTGGTGGCAGACGCGTTGAGCCGAAAGGTTGTATCAGGCTTAAGATCGATGTTTGCTCATCTTAGTTTATACGATGATGGGAGTCTTTTGGCAAAATTGCAAGCCAAGCCGACCTGATTAGAGCAGATCAAGGAGAAACAGTTAGAGGATGATGGTTTGAATGATCGGAGGTTGCAAGTTCAGAATGGTGGTTTAAAGAATTATAGTTTGTCCAGTGATGGAGTTTTGTGTTTTCAAGGGAGAGCTTGTATGCCAAAAGATGTTGAGTTGAGGCAAAGGATTCCTCGGGACGCACATAGCAGCCCATACGCTATGCATCCTGGAAGTAACAAGATGTATCGAGATTTAAGAGAGCAATTTTAGTGGCCAAGTCTGAAGCGGGAGGTAACTGAGTTTGTGGGTAAATGTCTGACGTGTCGCAGTGTCAAAGTCGAGCATCGATTCTCGTCTAGATTACTTCAGCCGGTGAAGATTCCACAGTGGAAGTGGGAGAGAATCACTATAGACTTTGTCAGCGGATTACCTCTTACACTTAGTAAGAAAGATTCAGTTTGGGTGATTGTGGATCGTCTGACTAAGCTCATTTCATTTCGGTAAGGGTGGATTACTCGCTTCATAAGTTAGCTAAGTTGTATGTGGCAGAGATAATAAGGTTGCACGGTGTACCAGTGTCGATCATCTCAGACAGGGATCTTAGATTTACGTCGAGGTTTTGGAGAGCGTTACATCAAGCTTTGGGTACGCGATTGGATTTTAGTACCGCATTTCATCCACCGTCTGGCGGGCAGTCGAAAAGAGTTATTCAGATCTTAGAGGATATGTTGAGAGGATGTGTTTTGGACTTCAGAGGCAGCTGGGAAGAGATTTTACCATTAGCTGAGTTCGCATATAACAATAGTTATCAGGCAAGCATTAAGATGGCACCATATGAGGCATTGTATGGTAGGAGGTGTCGTACACCTACATGCTGGACAGAGTTGGGTGAGCATCAAATGTTAGGACCAGAGTTGGTTGCAGAGACTGAGGATAAGGTTAAGATGATTCAGGCTCGTCTGAAGGAAGCTTCGGATAGGCAGAAGTCATATGCCGATCTCAAGTAGAGGGATATAGAGTTTGCCATGGGTGACCAAGTCTTTTTGAAGGTCTCGCCATGGAAGAAAGTGTTAAGATTTGGGAGAAAAGGCAAGTTGAGTCCAAAGTTCATTGGGCCGTATAAGGTGTTGAGACGAGTAGGACCTGTAGCCTATCAGCTCGAATTGCCAGCAGAGCTGAGTCAGATTCATGATGTGTTCCATGTCTCCATGCTTAGACGCTATCATCCTGATCCATCGCATATCGTGGCAGTAGAGGAAGTAGAGGTGAATCCAGATTTGACTGTGGAGGAGGAGCCTGTGCAGATCCTAAAATGAGATGTAAAAGTTTTACGGAGGAAGTCAGTTCCTTTAGTGAAAGTCTTATGGCGGAACCATGGCGTAGAAGAAGCTACGTGGGAACCGGAGGATGCAATGAGGCAGCAGTATCCTCAACTCTTTTGATTAGGTAATTTCGAGGACAAAATTTTCTTAGGGGGGAGAATTGTAATATCCTAAAATTTGAGTATTATTTGTGTTGACTCGGGTATGAATTTTGTGTGTAGCATAGTATTGTGAAGGCTTGATTTTATTTAGGAAGCTAGAATAATTGTTAGTATGGTTTATTTAATGAAGTGGATTAAGTGAGCTTGACACTTAAGTTAATTTAAGTGTTAAATTAAGCACATGAGGAGTAAGTGGCAAGGTGGTTATGATGCATGAAGGGTAGCTTGAGGATAGAGGTTCGAGTAGCATGATTAACATTTTGAAGACTTTATTTTTATGTATCCTAGCATTAATGGACGGTCAAGCTTTACATATGGAAGGTTGGACTTTCAAATTCTTTTTCTTTTTGGCAAGTTGAATATTGGTTTAGGAAAGTTTGTACTTTGGGAAAGGAATCTTAAGGTTTATGGAAGGATGGGGGGACATAAGGCTTGGCTTAAGGGAGTTGTTTTGGAAACTCTCCTATGGCCATTGGTCCATGTATGTGGACGGCATGTGTGGCTAGGGGAGAGTGGCGAATTTTTTGGTTTGGTTGGTAGATAGTTAGTGCCAAATTTCTCTTTGGTTAGTAGTCATTTTCGGCTAGCTTGGTAGGCATTCAACCTTTGCTTTGTGTCAAAACTGAAACTCCTTTGAACCTTACCAATTCTTCTCTTTTGTGTACCATTTGGTATTTTATTTCTTTCCTCTCCAAAGCTATTCTCTTTAGCCAAATGTACCTTGATCTTTAGGTGCAATTTTGTACACTTTTCTTCTTTGGTAAAATAGGTGTTGGCCGAATCTCTTAATCCCTTTTTCTCTCTTTTCTTTCTTTTGAATATTGTTCAAAATCACAACATTTCTTTTACTTTCTTCTTGGCCGAATCTCTTTCTTCTCCATTCCTCTTGATTTTTCTTTCACTGGTTGTTAAAGCTGAATCATCCTTCTTCCCTTTTTATTTTTCTCTTCCATATTAATTCTTCATCTCTTTCGAGCCGAATATCAATTGTTTTCTTTATTCTAAAACCATAGCTGAAACTTCTCATATCCTTTTGATTTGCCTTGGCCGAATTTCTTCAAGGGTAGGACTTCATTTGGTTTTCTTCAAACGGTTTTGGAAGATAGGTAAGTGTTATCGCCGTTTTTCCTTATTCTTTTTCTCATTTCTATGTTGTTTCTCTTGTGGACAAAGGCCGAATTTTGGGCAATTGTTGCAGGGTTCTAATCATTCTTAGAAACCAATTTCTTTTAGGCTCCTCGGGACGTTGGAAGCAATCAATCTAAGCCTCGTTTCTTTGTCAATCGTTTTGGGTAAGCTTTTAGGTAAGACTTGGTAATTCAAGTGATAACTCATTGGGGTTTAGTGGTTTGGCCGAATGGCCTTTGTTTATAATCTAAGTATTGGCTGATTGTAGGACAAGGTGATCTAGTGTGGTAGATCGGATCTTCGGATTTTAGTACTTGCGTTAGTGTCAGGTGTGTATCTTACACACTTTATAATTCAGGTTATATATTTATATACATATTAACTAAACATGTTATTAAAGTGGGAATCTATGAGATTTTTGATAAGATACCTTGATGGATATGTGCAAGGATTCGGGTAAGTCTGTTTCAATATGATGTTAATATATGTTGATTGATATCATGATCTATTATTTAAATATGTTATATGATCATATCAAAGTATGATGGCATGATTGATACTCTTAATACATTGGTTTGGGAATATGAGTGGAGGGGAAGGATTTGATATCCGTGTCTTTGGACACGGAGGTTTGGCACCTCCAAAGATTTGGTATCACATTTGTGTCTTTGGGAGACCGAGGTTTGGCACCTCATAGCGACTCGTCCACGTGGTCTAGCACCACCGTGGGTTGGCCCCACTTTTGAGATATGGAATCGCCGCCGGTGATTTGGTATCACACGGGTTGGCCCCACAACTTGATTATTCGTGACTTTGGTCACCAGTGATTTAGTATCACATTATTGGATATCGTGACTTTGGGTCACCAAAGTGGTTTAGCACCACCAGTGGTTTGGTACCACACGAGGTAGAAAAGGAGTTAAGGATGGCTAGGTTGGGTGCATTATATATTTATATATGTTGCTTGATTATAAATTGTGTAAGAATGTTGCATTAATCGGGGGAAGGATTTATGCACTGAGTCTTGGTGACTCACCTTCTCCCTTACCATTTCAGGTGATTCGTGAGATCGCGGATGAGGAGTCGGATGAACTCGAGGAGGCCATGCAATAAAATTTGATTTTTCATGAACTTCGATTTAGGGTACTTTAATTTATTTTAATTCGGTTTTTGTTTTATTTTGGGTTTGTAATAAGGCCTCTTTAAATATATTTTTGGATTATGTATATGCTTTGGATATGTTTTAAATATGGCTTATAAATTATTTGGTTAATTTAATAATTGAGCCCAAAGTTTTCTAAAATAATAAAAATGGAATGGTTTTAAAATCTTACCATCGGGTAATATAAATCGTTTGATAGTAAAATATAAAAAATAGGTATGAATTTTGTGTGTAGCATAGTCTTGTGAAGGCTTGATTTTATTTAGGAAGCTAGAATAATTGTTAGTATGGTTTATTTAACTTAAGTGTCAAGCTCACTTAATCCACTTCATTAAATAAACCATACTAACAATTATTCTAGCTTCCTAAATAAAATCAAGCCTTCACAAGACTATGCTACACACAAAATTCATACCCGAGTCAACACAAATAATACTCAAATTTTAGGATATTACAAGCACTGTTCCGCACCGTGAGCCACCACTATATGACTCATCCTGAAGAAGTGACACTATCCCTTTCAGCTTTTCCTCGGCATTCAGATCCAGATCATCCATTATTCGCTCTGTCGCCTCTAACCAATATTCTGCCGAACTGGGAGCTACACCCAAAACACCTCAAAATACCTCGGCTCCATTGGCTCGGAGTCGCTCAGGTACAGATTTCTGAGCTCCCGCGCCTCCTCCTATTCCAGCTACCCCCTCAAGAACTCTCAGCATTGCTTGAGACACTGCGTCGTCCCCCGTTTGATCCTAAAACTCAACTCCAACCGCTGGTGGTGGGGGTGGTGGTACCTCATTCTCGGATCCTTGACCCAACCTCACTGGCTCAGACACAGCCATCCTACCCCTACCGCGTCCACGCATAACACGACCTCGACCTCGAGTACTCATATCTAAAATCTCGACTTATCTGATTTAAAATTTTTATGCATTAGTCATTATTCCACTATTTTAAAACACAGTTTTATGAATAATTCTTATTAAAGAGTTTTGTTTTAGCAAGTACATCCAACCTATAGTTTTGGGTCTCTAGAGTAGTTCCTACTACTATAAAGTCATACCATCATCATCATATCATCGAAATCAACAGTTTGAAGTACTTACAGGCGGATCGGTCTTAGGAGACTCGATGTCATGCTTTTCCAACCATAAACAAAAACATTTTAAAACTATACTTTAAATCATTTTAGGCCTCAGGCCCACAGCTGAGCTTTTGAACTTAGCTCTGATACCAATTTGTAACACCCCAAACTCGGTCAATTCGCCATGACCGAATCTAGCATGCCACGAGTAAAACATTTTGAAGAAAATCGAGATAACAATTAATTTTAGTGAAAAACTCTTTGAAAATTTTATATTTATAGAAAATGTGTATATTAAGTTAAAAGCGATAATTTACTTTGAAATTATCTAATTAAATCTTAGTTACATATCCATAGATTAGAAAACTTTTATAATAATTTTTTATAAGAAACTCAAGCGATTAGTTGAAAACCGTTGCTAATTGAAATTTGCAAACTTAAGTTTTGGAAAAGCGTATGAGTTATCAAAAACACTTAAATTATTAAAATTATCAAATTATTTAAATTACCCGATGGTAACATTTTGAAAACCATTGCATTCGTAGTTTAGAAAACTTTGTACTCAAATTATTATATCAAACATGTAATTTGTAAGCCAAATTTAAATCAAATCTAAAACATATAATTAATCCAAAACATAATTAAACAGGCCTTATTACAAATCCATAAAAATATGAAAACCAAATTAAAATAATTTAAAGTACCCCAAATCGAAGTTCATGAAAAATCAATGTTTATTTCATGGCCTCCTCGAGTTCATCCGGCTCCTCATCCGTGAATTTTATGCATCACCTGAAAAAGTAAGGGAGAAGGTGAGTCACCAAGACTCAGTGCATAATCCCTCTCCCGGGTAAATATCACATACTTACACAAATTATAACAAAGCAACATATATGTATAATGCACCCAACCTAACCATCCATAACTCCTTGTCTACCCCTGTGGTACCAAACCACTTGGTGGTTCCAAACCACCGTGACCAAAGTCACGAAATATATGTGATACCAAATCACTTTGGTGACCAAAGTCATGAATAATCCATCGTGGGGCCAACCCACGTGTGATACCAAATCACCGGCGGCGATCCCATATCTCAAAAGTGGGGCCAACCCACGGTGGTGCTGAACCACGTGGACGAGGCGCTATGAGGTGCCAAACCTCGTGTTCAAGACACGAATGTGATACCAAATCACCGGAGGTACCAAACCTCCGGTGTCCAAGACACGATATCAATCTTCCCCTTCTCTCATATTGCCCATACCAATGCAATAGATAGACAAATCATGTCAATATACTTTATTATGAATCACATAATGATATATCATAAATCGTAGATCATGTTCTCAATCCACATGTATTAACAACATATCGAAACGGACTTACCCGAATCCTTATTCATACCATCATGGTATCATATTAAGATCTCATCATTTTCCCATTTTGATAATATGATTAGTAAATTAATAATATACATACATATACTTAACTGAAGGTTATAAAGTGTGTAAGGTACACACCTTTCTGTAACGCTAGAACTAACTTCCAAAGATCCGATCTACGCACTAGATCACCTTGTCCTACAATCGACCAATACTAAGATTATAAACAAAGGCCATTCCGCCCTACCACTAAATCTCAAAGAGTTATCGCTTCGAAAAAAAACCAATCTTACCTAAAAGCTTACCCAAAATGAGAGACAAAGATACGAGGCTTAGATTGATTGCTTCCAACGTCCTGAGGAGCCTAAAAAAATCGATTCCTAGAATGGTTAGAACCTTGCAACAAATGCCCATAGGTTCGGCCTTTGTCCACAAGAAAAATAACATAGAAAAGAGAAAGAAAAGAAGGAAAAACGGCCATAAACACTTACCCTTTTCCAAAACTGATTGAAGAAAACCTTAAATGAATGCCTAACCTTGATGATATTCGACTAAAACAATCCCAAAGAGAGGAAGAAGATTTGGCTATGGTGAAATAAAAAAAAAGAAAAAAGAAAAAATAGAATGTAAATGGATGTTTTAACTTTGAGTAAATGAAAAAGAAATGGAATTTGAGATGGAGAAAGATTCGGCCAAGAGAGTGTAAAAGAAAATGTGATTATGAACCAATATCAAAAGAAGAAAAGAGAGAGATATGGGACAGAGAGGTTCGACCAAACACCTATTTGCCGAAAAGAAAGTGCACAAAAGCCAAGTGAGGTTTTGGTTTCAAGAGGAAAGATGAGAGAAAGAAAATAACATTTCTTGGTTCAAACAAAATGAAGGCTAAACCAAAAGCAAAATTTGCACAAAATGCAAAAGATATATTCGGCCAAAGAGAGAGTTTTTGGAGAGGAAAAACAAATGCAAAAAGATGCACAAAAACTAAAATTGGCCAACTATCCCCCCTAAGCTTCCTTTCATCATTCGGTCACCCCCCTTAGCCACACATACCGTCCACATACATGCACTAAAGGCCTTGGAATACTTTCCAAAACATCTTCCTAAAACCAAGCCTTATGCCTCCCCAACCTTCCATAACCTTAAGATTCTTATCCCCAATTTCATGCTTTCCTTAAACCAATATTTAACTTACCAAAAATCTTGAAAGTCCAACCTTATCATAAATAAATTTGACCGAATATAAATGCTAATATGAACAAAAATAAAATCCTCAATATGCTTTCCATGCTACTCGAACCACTTCCCTCAAGCAACCTTTCAAGCTCCTTATCCACTATGCCACTAACTACTCATGTGCTTTAATTTAACACTTAAATTAACTTAAGTGTCAAGCTCACTTAATCCACTTCATTAAATAAACCATACTAATAATTATTCTAGCTTCCTAAATAAAATCAAGCCTTCACAAGACTATGCTACACACAAAATTCATACCCGAGTCAACACAAATAATACTCAAACTTTAGGATATTACAATTATCAAAATGTTTTACTCTGTGGCATGCTAGATTCGGTCATGACGAATTGACCTGGTTTAGTGTATGCTGCAAGACGTCAAGAGGAGGGCGATGCACAGGACGTCATCACTGGTACGTTCTTAATCTTTGGTGTTCCATATCTTTGCTTTGATAGATGTGGGTTCGACACATTCAGTATGTTGCTAGTAGTATAGTAGAGACCATGAACTTAAACTTTGAGGCCGCTTCTAGGAGGATGACAAGATTAGCCCTCTAGGTCACTCTGTAGAAGTAAATAAATCGCATAGGATGTACCCCTAGAACTCCAAGGGTAATGTTTGTGGTCGATCCGATGGAACCGCCGTTTGGGGAGTTCGATCGATTCTTGGAATGGACCGTTGGTTAAGTACCAGGAAAGTTTGGATTGCTCTGCTAAGCGCATGGTTTTGAAGGCAGCTGAGGGTGAAGAGGTGGTTATGATAGGTAATAGAAGAGATTATCTATCCAACATGGTATCTGTATTGAAAGCTGTGAAGATGGTCAGGAATGGCTGTAAGGCATATGTAGTCCATGTGTGTGCGTTGGAGGCTAAGGAGTCTACTGTAGGGAATGTTCGAACTATAAAGGAATATGCTGATGTATTTCCAGAAGAACTTCCGGGACTGCCTTCGGATCGTGAAGTCGAATTTGGTATAGATCATTGCAAAAGCAGGCCAAAGTGTCTATTGCTCCGTATAGGATGGCATCAAGGAATTGATGGAATTGAAAGCTCGATTCAAGAGTTCTTTGGATCGAGGTTTCATTCGACCAAATGTTTCATTGGGGAGCGCCGGTACTTTTGTCAAAAGAAGGATGGTACAATGCAGATGTGTATTGACTACCGCCAGTTGAATAAGCTGACGATCAAAAACAAGGTCTGGATATCATCAGTTAAAGGTGAAAGAGGCTGATATCCATAAGACGGTATTTTGCACTTGGTATGGGCACTACGAGTTTCTAGTAATGCCGTTTGGGTTGACTAACGTGCCTGCAGCATTCATGGACATGATGAATCGGGTATTCCAGTAGTTTTTGGGTCAGTTTTTCGTAGTTTTTATAGACAATATTTTGGTATACTCCAAGTCAGAGGAGGAGCATGATGCGATTTACAGTAGTGTTGCGATTCGAGGAAAAGCGATTATATGCCAAATTTAGTAAGTGCGAGTTCTGGCTTAGGGAGGTGACTTTCTTGGGTCACATTGTATCAGTTGAGGGGATTAAAATGGATCCTCGAAAGATCGAAGCAGTGTTAGATTGGAAGCCGCCTAAGTCAGTGGCTGAAATTCAAAGTTTTCTAGGTCTGGCGGGGTATTACCGAAGATTTGTAGAGGGATTTTCTTTGATAGCAGCACCGATGACCAAGTTTTTGAGGAAAGGAGTTCCATTTGTGTGGACCGAGAAGCAGCAAGAAAGTTTCGACAAGTTGAAGAAGATTCTGACTGAAGCTCCGATTTTAATTCAACCTGAGGCAGGCAAGGAATTCACGATTTACTGTGATGCATCACATACTGGTTTGGGATGTGTGATGATGTAAGAAGGGAAGGTAGTGGCTTATGCATCTCGGCAGTTGAGACCACATGAGGTTAATTACCCGACGCATGACTTGGAATTAGCCGCAGTGGTCTTTGCTTTGAAGATTTGGAGACATTACTTGTACGGAGAGAAGTCGATAGTTTACACGGATCACAAGAGTCTTAAGTATCTTTTGACTCAGAAGGATTTGAACTTGAGGCAGTGTAGATGGATTGAATTATTGAAGGACTATGACTGTTCGATCGAGTATCATTTGGGCAAGGCTAACGTGGTGGTAGACGCGTTGAGCCATAAGGTTGTATCAGATTTAAGATCAATGTTTGCTCGTCTTAGCTTATATGACATTGGGAGTCTTTTGGCTGAATTGCAAGTCAAGCCAACTTGGTTAGATCAAATCAAGGAGAAACAGTTAGAGGATGATAGTTTGAATGATCGGAGGTTACAGATTCAGAATGGTGGTTTAGAGGATTATATTTTGTCTAGTGATGGAGTATTGTGTTTTCAAGGGAGAGCATGTATGCCGAAGGATATTGAGTTGAGGCAAAGGATTCTTCGGGACGCACATAACAGCCCATATGCTATGCATCCTAGAGGTAGCAAGATGTATCGGGATTTAAGAGAGCAGTTTTGGTGGCCAGGTCTGAAGCGGGAGGTAGCTGAGTTTGTGGGTAAATGTCTGACGTGTCAGTAGGTTAAAGTCGAGCATCGCCATTCTGCGTCTCAATTACTTCACCGGTGAAGATTCCACAATGGAAGTGGGAAAGGATCACTATGGACTTTGTTAGTGGATTACCTCTTCGCCTAGTAAGAAGGACTTAGTTTGGGTGATTGTGGATCGTTTGACTAAGTCAGCTCATTTTATCCCTAGAAGGGTGGATTATTCGCCTGGTTAGCTAAGTTGTATGTGGCGGAGATAGTGAGGTTGTACGGTGTGCGTTGTCGATCATCTCTTACGAGATCCCGATTCGTCGAGGTTTTGGAGAGCGTTACATCGTGCCTTGGGTACACTTGGATTTCAAGATCAAGATTTCATCCACAATCCGACAGCGATCGGAAAGGGTTATTCAAATTTTACAGGATATGTTGAGAGGCTGTGTTTTAGACTTCAGATGTAGCTGGGAAGAGTTTTTACCGTTAGCTGAGTTCGCATACAACAATAGTTATCGAGCAAGCATTAAGATGGCATCATATGAGGCGTTGTATGGTAGGAGGTGTCGCACACCTACTTGTTGGACGAGTTGGGTGGCGTCGCTTGTTAGGACCAGAGTTGGTTGCGAGAGGCGAGGATAAGGTTATGTTGATTCGAGCTCGTCGAAGGAAGCTTCGGATAGGCGAAGTCATATGCCAATCTCAAGTCGAGGATATAGAGTTTGCCGTGGGTGACAAAGTTTTTCGAAGGTTTAGCCATGGAAGAAAGTGTTAAGATTTGGGAGAAAAGGCAAGTTAAGTCCAAGGTTCATTGGACCGTTTAATGTGTTGAGACGAGTGGGACCAAGAGCCTATCACCGAGTTGCCGCAGAATCGAGTCGATTCACGATGTGTTCCATGTTTCCATGCTTAGACGCTATCGTTCGATCCATCGATATCGTGGCGATGAGGAAGTAGAGGTGAATCCAAATTTGACGGTGGAGGAGGAACCTATGCGAGATCCTAGAACGAGATGTAAAAGTTTTGCGAGGAAGTCGCCTTTAGTGAAAGTCTTATGGCGGAACCATGGCGTGAAGAAGCTACGTGGAACCAGGAGGATGCAATGAGGCGAGATCCTCAACTCTTTTGATCGTGTAATTTCGAGGACGAAATTTTCTTAAAGGGTAGAATTGTAATATCCTAAAATTTGAGTATTATTTGTGTTGACTCGGGTATGAATTTTGTGTGTAGCATAGTGTTGTGAAGGCTTGATTTTATTTAGGAAGCTAGAATAATTGTTAGTATGGTTTATTTAATGAAGTGGATTAAGTGAGCTTGACACTTAAGTTAAATTAAGTGTTAAATTAAAGCACATGAGTAGTTAGTGGCATAGTGGATAAGGAGCTTGAAAGGTTTCTTAAGGGAATTGGTTGAGTAGCATGGAAAGCATATTGAGGATTTTATTTTGTTCATCTTAGCATTTATATTCTAATAACTTTATTTATGATAAGGTTGGACTTTCAAGATTTTTGTAAGTTGAATATTGGTTTAAGGAAAGCATGAAATTGGGGATAAGAATCTTAAGGTTATGGAAGGTTGGGGAGACATAAGGCTTGGTTTTAGGAAGATGTTTTGGAAAGTATTCCAAGGCCTTTAGTGCATGTATGTGGACTGCATGTGTGGCTGGGGGTGACCAATGATGATAGGAAGCTTAGGGGATAGTTGGCCAATTTTAGTTTTTTGCATCTTTTGCATTTGTTTTCCTCTCCAAAACTCTCTCTTTGGCGAATATATCTTATGCATTTTGTGCAAATTTTGCTTTTGGTTTAGCCTTCATTTTGTTTGAACCAAAAATGTTATTTTCTTTCTCTCATCTTTCCTGTTGAAGCCGAAACCTCACTTGGCTTTTGTGCACTTTCTTTTCGGTAAATAGGTGTTTGGCCGAACCTCTCTCTCCCATATCTCTCTCTTTTCTTCTTTTGATATTGGTTCATAATCACATTTTCTTTTACACTCTCTTGGCCGAATCTTTCTCCATCTCAAATTCCATTTCTTTTTCATTTACTTGAAGTTAAAACATCCATTTACATTCTATTTTTTCTTTTCTTTTTATTTCACCATAGCCGAATCTTCTTCCTCTCTTTCGGGATTGTTTTGGCCGAATATCATCAAGGTCAGGCATTCATTTAAGGTTTTCTTCAATCGGTTTTGGAAAAGGGTAAGTGTTCATGGCGCTTTTCCTTCTTTTCTTTCTCTTTTCTATGTCATTTTTCTTGTGGACAAAGGTCAACCTATGGGCATTTGTTGCAAGGTTCTAACCATTCTAGGAACCGATTTCTTTTAGGCTCCTGGGGCGTTGGAAGCAATCAATCTAAGCCTCGTATCTTTGTCTCTCATTTTGGGTAAGCTTTTAGGTAAGATTGGTTTTTTTTTCTAATCGATAACTCTTTGAGATTTAGTGGTAGGGCTGAATGGCCTTTGTTTATAATCTTAGTATTGGTCGATTGTAGGACAAGGTGATCTAGTCTGCGTAGATCGGATCTTTGGAAGTTAGTTCTAGCGTTGGTGAAAGGTGTGTACCTTACACACTTTATAACTTGTTAAGTATATGTATTTATATTATTAATTTACTAATCATATTATCAAAGTGGGAAAACGATGAGATCTTAATATGATACCATGATGGTATGAATGAGGATTCGGTAAGTCCGTTTCGATATGTTATTAATACATGTGGATTGAGAACATGATCTACGATTTATGATATATCCATTATGTGATTCATAATAAAGTATATTGACATGATTTGTCTATCTATTGCATTGGTATGGGCAATATGAGAGGAGGGGGAAGATTGATATCGTATCTTCGGACACCAGAGGTTTGGTACCTCCAGTGATTTGGTATCACATTCGTGTCTTCGGACACCAGAGGTTTGGCACCTCATAGCGTCTCGCCCCTCGTGGTTCAGCACCACCGTGGGTTAGCCCCACTTTTGAGATATGGGATCGCCGCCATGATTTGGTATCACACGGGGTTGGCCCCACGATGGATTATTCATGACTTTGGTCACCAAAGGATTTGGTATCACATATATTTCGTGACTTTGGTCACTGTGGTTTGGCACCACCAAAGGTTTGGTACCACACTGGTAGAAAAGGAGTTATGGATGGTTAGGATGGGTGCATTATACATATATGTTGCTTTGTTATAATTTGTGTAAGTATGTGATATTTACCCGAGAGGGATTATGCATCTAGTCTTAGTGACTCACCTCCTCCTTACTTTTTCGGTGATGCATAAAATTAGCGGATGAGGCCGGATGAACTCGAGGAGGCCATGAAATAAACATTGATTTTTCATGAACTTCGATCTGGGGTACTTTAAATTATTTTAATTTGCTTTTCATATTTTTATAGTTTTGTAATAAGGCCTGTTTAATTATGTTTTGGATTAATTATATGTTTTAGATTTGATTTAAATTTGGCTTACAAATTACATGTTTGATATAATAATTTGAGTATAAAAGTTTTCTAAACTACGAACGCAATGGTTTTCAAAACGTTACCATCGGGCAATTTAAATAATTTGATAATCTTTAATAATTTAAGTGTTTTTGATAACTCATACGTTTTTCCAAAACCTAAGTTTGCAAATTTCAATTAGCAACGCTTTCAACTAATCCTTGAGTTTCTTATAAAAAATTATTATAAAAAGTTTTCTAATCTATGGATATGTAACTAATATTTAATTAGATAATTTCAAAGTAAATTATCGCTTTTAACTTAATATACACTGCTTTTCTATAAATATAAAATTTTCAAAGAGTTTTTCACTAAAATTAATTGTTATCTCGATTTTCTTCAAAATGTTTTACTCTGTGGCATGCTAGATTCGGTCATGGCGAATTGACCGGGTTTGGGGTGTTACAAATTTTAATTTGGTTTTCATATTTTTATGGATTTGTAATAAGGCATGTTTAATTATGTTTTGGATTAATTATATGTTTTAGATTTGATTTAAATTTGGCTTACAAATTACATTTTGATATAATAATTTGAGTACAAAGTTTTCTAAACTATGAACATAATGGTTTTCAAAACGTTACCATCGGGTAATTTAAATAATTTGATAATCTTTAATAATTTAAGTGTTTTGATAACTCATACGCTTTTCCAAAACTTAAGTTTGCAAATTTCAATTAGCAACGCTTTTCAACTAATCGCTTGAGTTTCTTATAAAAAATTATTATAAAAGTTTTCTAATCTATGGATATGTAACTAAGATTTAATTAGATAATTTCAAAGTAAATTATCGCTTTTAACTTAATATACACTGCTTTCTATAAATATAAAATTTTCAAAGAGTTTTTCACTAAAAATTAATTGTTATCTCGATTTTCTTCAAAATGTTTTACTCGTGGCATGCTAGATTCGGTCATGGCGAATTGACCGGTTTGGGGTGTTCTGTTGCCAAAAACTTGATCGTGTCAAGCAATGAAGTTTTAATATTTATAAAAAGTGATCGAACTTGTAGACTAACTGTGACAATGATAGAGGCAAGTGCACCTATCGAACAGTAGTATAGCTCAGGCAAGAATATCTTATCAAACCCAAGGGAACCTAAAAGTACTACTACTCACTTTCTTTCTATTATTTAGCCTGAAATATGGAGTGATTGGTTTATGAAACTAACGAAAAACTTAGACTAAATGCAAAGACAAAAGAATGAATGGGAGAAAGACTTTAAGAAAACTCAGTTGATGAAGACGATACCCTCAGGAAGAATCCATCTATGACTTTACTTATTATTTATTCTCCAAACCATATGATTTCTTTACTTAGCTTGATCCGTGAGACTCCCTAACCTATATTAAACACTCTCTCGAGGAAAATAACATCTAACCTTAGGTTAATTAGTGGAACTCTCGTTCTCTTATAATAACCCCCTAAGGAAGAAGTAAATCGATCAATGGATTCTCGTATTAGGTTTCACCCTAATCTGACAAAATCCCGTAACCCTATCTCTAGGCGCCCGATCAACTCCGCTCAATTATGCTATATCTACTCTTAGGTAGGGTCTATTCCTCCTCCACCTAAGCACATCAAATTAAATTAAGCAACATAATTAAGAACAAACTAAGTACTTATCATATAATTTAGAAATCAAATAACAAAATCCATCATAGGTTTCATCCCTTTCAGGTATCTGAAGGGTTTAGTTCATAACTAAACATGAAAACATCTCAAGAGAAAAGAATAAACAAAACATAAGAAATCCCTAAAATCCCCTGAAGGAATTAAAGGAGAGATCCTCCATCTTGAATGGAGTTCCAGTTTCTTGAGATGGATCAACTGGCTATATTCAAGTGACTCCCTAAAAGATGAAAGCTTCGGTAAAAGCCTCTGCCAAAAAGCTCCCCCTTTATGTTTGCCTTCGGTTGTTTATATAGGCTTTGGAATGTTATACTTGGCTCCTAAGTATCTCCTTCAAGTAGAATTACTATTAGGGTGTTGGAGTAGACTTAGGAGTATGTTTTTTTGGCTTCAAGCATCCAATTCTGAGTGAAATTGCTCTCTCCCGTGGCAGGGGCACGGCTATGGCACACGCCCGTGTAAATCGTGGTTGGGCCGTGTCTCGATTCTGTCATTTTGGGCACGGCCATGTAAGTCTGGATTCAGCCTGTGCCTCAGGTCTATCGATTTGGACACGGCCATGTAGATCACCAAGCACGTCCGTGTGAGAAATGGATGATACACGACCGTGTGTGATGGAGTTGAGGCCGTGCTCTAGATAATCGGCGAGGCACGGTCGTGTGGGCTTTGGGCCAGGCCGTGTTGATTTCCCGCTAAGGCCCAATTACTTCGTTTTAAGCCCGTTTTGTGTTCTTTTTATCCTCGGGTGCTTTCCTGAGTATAAACATGAAAAGAAAGGATTAAAAGCACCTTTTTACATAAAATCAAGGGCTAAATCATCCAAAAGCCTATTAAATATGGGGTTAAAATATGTTACTTTTACGGTTTACCAGGGCTTCAATAGTTTAAAAAAGGATCAGTAATAACATCCAAATGTACTTTACTTCAGCAACTGAAAATTCTTTAAGTCATTGGACAACAACTAAATATGAAATAATTTAGAAGTGGATAAATCAATGAAAAATGAAAATATAAAAAACATTACCCATGAAATCAACTGTACTCACTCTTTCCAACCAATTCTACTTGTTGCTCGATGAAGTTCAGATACTTAGGCAAGTAAGAAAAGATGTGCACAATATCTGAAGCAGAAACCAATGTGCAATTAGAATGATTACTGAAACATGAGTAGCTAAAGTTGCATCTCAAGAGGATCCAAAATATAGAGTTGATGCAAATGCAATCATGAAAGACAAACATATAACATTTGCAGTTAAGTCAATAAACAACAGCACATAACATTGCCTATATATACGTATATATATATAGAGAGAGAGAGAGAGCATTTAATAGCCTTCCAACCCACCGTTTTGAGTGTCTCTAAATGCTACCCGAGTATATTAGAGGTGATATATAGTAGCTTTTCTTGAATTCTGGCCTGGAGTACCCCCATTGTTATTGAAAGAACAGTAGAAGGGAGCATTGATCTAACCTTATGGGTTATTCTTGTCCTTTATTTATTCTTGGTCTTTGGAGTTTAAGCGAGTCCATACCATTTTAACTATGTTATTGATCTTTTATTGACTTCCTTGTATACATAAATGGTTATGTAATAAAAACATCTATAACACTTCTTGGTTGGTGAAAATGTAGAGGTGAAACGATTGCTCTCAATACTGCTTATTCATTTTGTTTAGTTTGCTGTCAAGAGACATATGTCCATTTAAAAAAAGTAGCTATTTTCATGTAAGTAAATACAATTGTTTGTGTGTGCCATAAGCAAACATAAAATCTATGGAGCCTGGAAATGCATAAGTATACTATGACATGAACACTATTGACACGACAGAAAAGGACATGGACATGGAAATTAATATAATTTAATTTCATATATAAAATAAAGTCTATTATTTTTCATATCAAAACTATACAACTGGATACAAATCTAGAAAAACTTCCACAATCAGATCATAATTCAAAAGGGACATTTTCTAAAACAAATCTAATCAGAAAAGAAAATTCCTTGCAATGACTAACCAAAATCACTTTCAGAGCACACTAGCATAAGATAGTCAATAAGTTCAACTATGATAGTGTAAGATAGAACAGATAGAAGGGACAATTTTAATACTATTATTACGTTTGCACAAAACATAAAAGACTAATGAGCATCAACAACTATTAATTTTTTACTTTTCCAAGAGAGAACAATAAAACTCGGTAGAACTAAGAGAATTACCATCCAACAATGACTTCTTTAGGATTCACTTTTTGGTGGGAGACTAACATATTATGATGGTATTCAATATCCAAAGCAACCTGCAGCCATACCAAACTAAAATTACGAAAAGCAATTAAAAAGAAGAAAACTGAGTTATGCCAATAAAAACACATAACCTTTAGTATTACTTATGCTTTGTTTACCATTGAGGTTGCAAAGCACTTTTCAACAAAATCCTTGATTTTAAACTGAGATTTGAATCCAAGCCAAAAAAAGACAATTTTTAGCTTTTGGCTTTCAGATAAGTGCTTTTCAATGAAGTTACCTTTTTACCACCCATTAAATTTTCTACTTTACAATGTTATGTCTAAAATTGACAATTTTATCTTCTCGAAAGCACTTTTTGATAGCAATGGGAAACATTATCAAACATTTCAAAATCACTTTTCAACCTCAATGGTAAATTAGCACTTAAAAGACTTAAGAGTTAACTTAACCATACCACATCACCAAGAAAAAAATGAGCAATGAATAACATGAATACAAATCAAACAAGCAGATTACCAAATGTAAAAGATTCTAACTTCATCAGTCAGCAAATGCTAAGACATAATAACTTAACACTTTGATTTCGGTACATGACCCACCACTTTCAATCCACTAAACCCAAATTCATAACACCATAGAATGAAATCCTAGCTGGAAATTTCAATTTTAAAAAGCCTTCATATTATTTATGAAATTCTTTCAATCTGAAGTAATTTACATCATCTTGCAATTGAAGCCTATCCTTGATCACCATATTTCTAATAATATTAAGTATTAAGAAACAAATTCAATGTACAAAGAACAATTAAAAGTAAAAGACATTAATTTATTGTTCTTTTCCTAAATTTCAGCATATTGTTCTAACACTAATACCTAATAATGAGATGAAACATCCACATTCACTCACAAGCTAAACAGATCTTAAGCCAAATTAATCTAAAAAATATACAAGTTTTCAACGGAAAAATTCAAGAGACCTGTTCAACGGACTCCGTGTGAGGAACTGCATAGGAGTTACAGATATCGATGGTGCCGTTAGGGAGGATGGAGCCGAGAAGTGTGCCGATGACGCACTTGGCTTGGTCGGGACGCCTGACGTAGCAATCACAGATGTTAAATATGACGAACCAAATCTAAAGCAGAAAAAAAAACTAAGAAGATCTACAAATTACTTCATATTTTTTGAATCGAAAACAAATCTACAAATTACAAGCGGAGAAGAACAAAAATCAATGAATGAAATAGTAAAGAACACAAAGAGAAGTTAGGATCGTACGTACCTTTCATGGAGGAAATAGAGAATGAAGAGAGGTTCTCGAGATTTCTATAGCGGTAAGGGATTTGGGGAGAAATTAGGGATTAGGAGTTCTGTGTTTGGGGGGAGAGGGGGATGACTCGGGGTAAAAGCTGAGGAAAAAAATGGAGACGTTTTGTCAAAAGCAAAACAAATTTTACGACGTTTTTATACAAGCGCCACTAACGCCAGACATTTAGCGGCGTTTATCAAGTAGTGCCACTAAACCTGTTGCATTTTAAAAAAAAACGACGTCGTCCCGCTTATAAGGGGTTTCCGAATGGATGGCAAAAACGACATCGTTTAAATAGTAAAATTTGCGGCACTTTTCAAAAACGCCGCTAATGTACGACCTTTCGTGGCGGTTTCAGTAAAAATGCCGCTAATGCATGAAACGACACCGTTTTCGCTAAGTTTTTTACGGAGTTTTTTGTCAAAAACGCAACTAATCTTTTTCATATTAATAAATTTTAACAGCTTTATTTTTTTTTAAATTCCTTTGTAATATTTGGAATATACGGGTTATGCATTTTAACTTAATTGTATGTAGTAGCATGCCTATGTGTGGTTTGAGTGTGCTTTGGGAGTTTTAGGAACTTCAATATGTAGGAGAATGCCTTAGAAAAATATTAGATTTTTAAGTCTTAAGATGGAGCTAAGCAAGATAGGCCTTAAGAAAAATTGGTATGAGGTTTTAATCACAACAAGTCAATTGGAAAAGTGGTGTTGGCGCATGGGTAAATGCATGAGGGGAGAGGTTCGAATCCCTTGGTTAGCAATTGGAAGGATTTTTATTTTTGTTCTCTTTCCTATTGTGTCGGTCAAGCTCTATTTTTGGTATGGATGGATTTTCTTTCATTTTTGGATAGTAGACCAAAGGAAAAAGGCAAGTTATTAGTTAAGGTATGGAATCAAGGTGTTATGGAAGGATAAGGGACATAAGGCTTGATGAATGGGTGATGTTTTGAAATTTTTCATGGTCATTTTGACCATGAATGTGGACGTTTGGGGGCACTGGGGGTGACCAATTTTGATGAGGGTTTTGGTAGGTTAGTAGCTAATTGGTCATTTTGGCAATTGAGTTATTTTGTACTTTCTCTAAAGCAAATTTTTTCTCTCCACCTTTCCTCTCCTAGTCAATGCATTCTTAGCAATAGGTAAACATCTTTTATTCTTTTTCTCTTTTCTATTGGTCATTCCATTTTGACCATTTTGGTTTAATTTGCCTATTCTCTCAAGTTTCTTTTCCCCTATGGGATATATTTTCAGGTGACGCTTAATGTGATAGATCGGGTCAGCGAGGACTATGTGGTGGCCATTGCTCAACTCAGTATTTCGGTTTCCTTTTAATTAAACTTACTACATTTTCCATTTAACATTTTCGGATTTATTTTTGGGCTATATTTTTGTAATAAGGCCGCTATAAACTGTTTAAATTTTTACGTTTTAGATTTTTATTATGCTATGATCAAATGTTTACTAAATAATTAAATGATTTCAAAAAAACAACTTAAATTATTTTGACACCTAAATACCTATGGTTTTCACAATAATAATAAGTTTTAAATTTGGTTAACTTTTAACTTATAATCTTTCTCATAAAGATAACGTTTTAATGAAACATCAACTTAATTAAACACCATTTACAACGCGATCTCTAAATAGACTTATTTTTTACAGAACCAACATATTATTTATTAAAAACAAGATTTATTTGAACTTTTTACTCGAGGAACATATCAGATCCGGTCAGGGCTTGTGGGTCGGGTTTGGGGTGTTTCAACTTGGTATCAGAGCCCAGTTTTAAACACTCGGCCTTAGGTTTTGAAGCCCACAACGTTTTCAAAATTATGCCCAAATGACTTTTTGAAATTTTTTTTTAGTTAAATTGGTTTTTATGGAAGCATGGCACCCTAGTTCTCGGCCCAGGTCCGCTAGGTAAGTTCTTTTGTTGATAAATTGATGTGAGTATGTTAATGTATGATACTTTAGTTGATAAGCCTAAGGAAACTATACTTTAGAGACATGGACCCTAGGTATATGTGTACTTCTCTGAAAAACCAGATTAAAACTACATTGCATAAAATTTTCTTTAAACAAGAAAGTGAAAAGACTCTAATGCATAAAATTTTAAGTAAAAAAAGATAAGACGCCTTGAAGTAGACATGAGTTCTAGGGGCGTGGTCGTCGTGGGCGTAGTAGAGCGAGAATGGCTATGTCGTAACCGTTAGGTGCAGTCGGGGTTCCAAAATGAAGCACCGCCACCTACCTGGGGTGGAATTTCAAGAGCAAACTAGAGGAGATGACGCAGTATCGCAGGCTATGCTGCTAGTTTTAAAGCGAGTAGCAGGAGCTAGTATGGGTAATGGGGCTCGAAAGTCAGTAGCTGAGAGACTTAGATCAAATGGAGTCGAGGTTTTTGGGGGAGTATCTGGGGTAGCTCCGAATGTAGCAATCTTGGTTAGAGGCGGTCGAGAGGATCATGGATGATTTGGACCGCCTTCTTGAGGAAAAGCCGAAAGGTCTTTGTTTATTGCTTGAGTTGAGGCCTACCAGTGGTGGCTCACTGTTAAAGAGAGTACCCCTGCGGATCGAGTGGATTGGGGGTATTTTAAGGTTAAGTTTGAAGGGAAATATGTTGGAGCTAGCTACATCGACTCTCAGAGAAAGGCATTTCTGAATTTAGTGCAAGGAAATAAGTCGATAACTGAGTATGAAACGGAGTTTTTGCGGCTTAGCCGATATGCTAGAGGGATAGTACCTACTGATTATGAGCGGTGTGTCAGATTCGAGGACGGACTGAGAGATGACCTGCGAGTATTGATTGCTCTGCACAAGAAAAGAGACTTTACGGCCTTAGTGGATAGGGCACGGATAGCTGAAGAAGTTAAGCGGACTGAGAGACAGAACCGAAACCAAGGTCAGATTAAGAATAAGAGGAGCTATGGGTCTTCAGGGTCATCCGGGAACTTTCAAAAGAGACCTAGATTTGATGGGCCGCGAGGTCAGCAAGTTGCTTCGGTGGACAATATCGTACTTGTGCTCAACGTGGGAAGATACACCCGGGAGAATGTTGGAAAAAGACCGAGGGATGTTTCAAGTGCGGGTCTAAAGATCATATGATTAAAAATTGTCCTATGAATACAGATAAGAACCGCCCAGCAGGTCAGGGTGTTAATCAGGCTTGCAGAGGTGAACAGCAACCAATGAGGGGTCGTGGTCCGAATGGAAGAAGTAATGGCTCTGGTAGAGGTCGCGGGACCCCAAGCAGAGGCAGTGGTAGCATTGAGGCGAGACAGCCAGGTCTGGTATATGCAATTCATCGCAGAGAGATAGTGATGCACCTGATGTTATCACGGGTACGTTTTTGATTTCTGGGTTACCCTTTATTGCTTTGATAGATATAGGGTCAACTCATTCATACATCGCTAGTGAAGTATCTGGAACTCTGCATGTGACTTCTGAGACCGTACCTAAGAAGATGACTGTACTTAGTCCTTTAGGACAGACTGTAGTAGTAGATAAACTCTTTAAGGAAGTGCCTTTAGAAGTTCAAGGGATGGAGTTTCTAGCTGACTTAATGGAGTTACCATTCGGGGAATTTGACTTGATCTTAGGCATGGACTGGCTAGTGAAATATCGTGCAAATGTGGATTGTGCTGCTAAGCGGATGTCACTAAGAACTATTGACAATAAGGAAGTTGTGGTGATGGGCGAGAAACGAAACTATTTATCAAATGTGGTATCTGCTCTTAAGGCAGAGAAGATGGTAAGGAAGGGATGTGTAGCTTTTCTAATGTTGGTTAGTGCCTTGGAGGTTAAGGAAGCAACTGTTGAAGGAGTCAGGACTGTAAGAGAATTCGTGGATGTTTTTCCGGAAGAACTTCCAGGTTTGCCTCCGGATCGAGAGGTGGAATTTGGGATTGACTTGTTGCCTGGTACGGCACCAGTATCTATCGCTCCATACAGGATGGCACCGAAAGAGTTGGTTGAGCTTAAGGCTCAGATCCAGGAGTTGCTTGATCGTGGGTTTATCCAACCCAGTGTGTCTTCATGGGGAGCACCGGCCTTGTTCGTGAAGAAGAAAGACTGGACTATGCATATGTGCATAGATTACCGACAGTTGAATAAGGTGACCATCAAGAACAAGTATCCGTTGCCGAAGATCGACGACTTGTTCGATCAGCTTAAGAGAGCTGCGGTATTCTCAAAGATAGATCTACGGTCGGGATATCATCAGCTTAAGGTGAAAGAAGTGGATATCCATATGACAGCTTTTCGGACAAGGTATGGGCATTATGAGTTTTTAGTAATGCCGTTCGGATTGACAAACGCCCCAGCTGCATTCATGGATATGATGAATCGAGTTTTTCAACCCTACTTGGATCAGTTCGTCGTTGTGTTTATAGACGACATCCTAGTATATTCTAAATCTGAGATAGAGCATGATGAGCATCTCCGGATAGTGTTGCAAGTGTTAAAGGAGGAGAGCTTTATGCCAAATTCAGCAAGTGTGAATTTTGGTGAAAGAAGTTGCATTTTAGGCCATGTGGTGTGCGCGAAGGGATAAGGGTGGATCCTCGGAAGATTGAGGCGATATTAGATTGGAAACCACCTAAATGCGTAATTGAGGTTCGCGATTTCTTAGGTTTAGCGAGCTACTCTCAAGGTTAAATCGAAGGATTTTCCTCAATAAATTGCACCTATGAAGTTGTTGAGAAAGGAGGTACCTTTCGTATGGGCAGATAAGCAGCAAGAGAGCTTTGAGAAGCTTAAGAGAGTTTTAATAAGCTCGGTTTTGATTGACTGAGGCGGAAGGATTTCGTGGTGTATTGTGATGCGTCTCACACAGGATTAGGATGTGTTCTGATGCAAGACGGAGCAATTGAGGCCACATGAGGTTAACTATCCGACGCATGACTTGGAGTTAGCAACGGTAGTCTTTGCTCTTAAGGTATGGAGGCATTATCTGTATGGAGAAAAGTCAGTAATATATACAGATCACAAGAGCCTGAAATATCTACTGACTCAGAAAGAGCTGAATTTGAGACAACGAAGGTGGGTGGAATTGTTGAAAGACTACGACTGTTCTATAGAGTACCACCCGGGCAAGGCGAATGTGGTGGCAGACGCTCTAAGTCAGAAAGTAGTGTCAGATTTGAGGGCGATGTTTGCACATCTTAGTCTTTATGACGACGAAAGCTTATCGGCAGAATTACAAGTAAAGCCGACGTGGTTGAGTCAGGTGAAAGAAAGACAGTTGATAGATGATAATCTAAGTGTTAAGCTACGGAAAGTGCAGAAGGGGGAGCTGGAAGATTATGGTGTTAACAGCGATGAAGTATTGTGTTTCAAGGGTAAGGTCTGTATGCCGAAGGATAAGGAGCTGAGGTAAAGGATTCTTCAGGAATCGCATGGTAGTCCTTATGCTATGCATCTTAGAGGGAGCAAGTTATACCGAGATTTGCGGGATCAGTTTTAGTGGCCTGGTCTTAAGCGAGAAGTTACGGAGTTTGTAGGGAAGTGCTTAACGTGTCAGCAAGTCAAGGCTGAACATCAAGTACCTTGAGTTGCTTGGTAGATAAGGATTCCGCATGGAAGTGGGAGAGAATCACCATGGACTTTGTTAGTGGGCTTCCTCTTCGCCTACTAAGAAAGACTTCGGTATGGGTGATAGTAGATCGATTGACAAAATCGCACATTTCATCCCAAAGACGGTTGATTACTCTTTGCGTAAATTGGTGAAGTTGTATGTGGTGAGATTGTAATGTTGCATGGAGTGCTGGTGTCGATTATTTGGATAGGGATCCGAGGCTTACGTCTCGATTTTGGAAAGCATTGCATCGGGCTTTTGGCACGGTGTTAGACTTGATCGGCATTTCATCCACAGTCGAGACGGTCGATCTGGCGAGTAATCAAGTTTTAGATTTTCTCATTCTTTTTTCCTTCCCTTTTGGATCTTACTATTTTTCTTTTTTTTTTCAATAATTAGGTCATGTTTTTATTTCATTTACATAAAACTTTTTATTGTTTTAATTTATTAATCAGCAATCTTAAATCTTTCACTTATTTTTATGGTTAAATCTGAAACTACTGTGTAAGAATGATTTCATCGTAATCTCTAGATATCATTTATTCAAATTTGTTGATTTCATTTCTGTATTTATCAGATCTATATAATTGTTTTAAGTTATGCTTATCTTTTCATAGTGAATAATAGTTGGAGTTCATCATTGTATTCTTAGGTTGTTAAATGTGTTATTTTTGATTAGTCAAATTATTGATTTTGCAGATATGGAGAATATTCTTGATTTGAATAGGTAAATTTTAGATTATGGTTTGTTCAATTGTTTAGAATAGTTAAATTAGTTCGATTCAGGAAGTATTTGAGGGATCATATTTGTCATGATATGTAGTTAGATGTAGATGTATAGATAGTAGTTATGAATATAGGTAAATGCATATATGTTGTTCAGAGATGATTGTAATTGTTTAGCATGTTAGGTATTTCAAGTATATATCGTTGATTGTAGTCAATTGATATGTTGCGATTTAAATTTAAGTTGATATGGTTGATGCATTTAATGTATTTAATGTGTATAATTGATTGATAGGTATAGCATGATGTTAGGTGTAGTATTGTCATTAGAATATGTTATAATATATGTATGGTAACTGATAAATGTGTACTGAATTAGTATTTGATGGTCTATATGAATAATCTATGTAATTTTTGTGGTACTAATTTGGGCTATGTAGATATGGGTATTCTATATGTTCATATTGTGGGTAACTTTATGATTATTGGTATGCATTGTTGGATGGTTATATGTGGGGATATGTCATATTATATAATGGTCATGTTATTATAATTATCTAATGTTATGCTATTTAAGTTATGGACTTTAGCTATTTATGTGTTGTATGATTGGGGTATATGGCATAATATCGAAATAATATGTTTATTGCATGGGCATATGGGTGATTTTGATAAAGGGAAGTGTTCCGTGGTTTTACCACATTATCCGGTGACTTCGGTCACAATATTATGAATCCGGTGACTTGGTCACATATTATAAATCCGGTGACTCTGTCACAATTATCCGTGGCTATGCCACAATTTATAAGAACGAAGTGCGCTTGATTAATGATCGCCTTCGATGGTGTGTATGTGAATGGAGGTCAATTTAGTAATCCCTACTGTGATTGGTAGGTACGAGTGGTGTGTAGCGGATGGATATTTAGGTGGGCTCTGGATTGCATCTCATTTTATATGTACATGTGATTTAATCGATTATTATCGATTTGCTATATAATGGGCTTATGGCTAAATGCTATTTAAATGGGCTTTATTGCTATGATCGATTGGGCTTTTAGCGTAATGTTTCACATTGAGTCTGTTGACTCACCCTTTATGGGATATATTTTCAGTGACGCTTAATGTGATAGATCCGGTCGGTGAGGACTATGCACGGTGGCCATTGCTCAACTCGAAGATTTTGGTTTCCTTTTAATTAAACTTACTACATTTTCCATTTAACATTTTGAATTTATTTTGGGCTATATTTTTGTAATAAGGCCGCTATAAACCTGCTTAAATTTTTACGTTTTAGATTTTTATTATGCTACGATCAAATGTTTACTAAATAATTAAATGATTTCAAAAAAACAACTTAAATTGTTTTGACACCTAAATACCTATGGTTTTCACAATAATAATAAGTTTTAAATTTGGTTAACTTTTAACTTATAATCTTTCTCATAAAGATAACGTTTTAATGAAACATCAACTTCATTAAACACCATTTACAACGTGATCTCTAAATAGACTTATTTTTTACAGAACCAACATATTATTTATTAAAAACAAGATTTATTTGAACTTTTTACTCGAGGAACATACCGATCCATCGGGGCTTGTGGGCAAGTTTAGGGTGTTTCAACTTGGTATCGAGCCAGCTTTTAAACACTCGGGCTTGGGTTTTGAAGCCCACAACGTTTTCAAAATTAGGCCCAAATGACTTTTTGAATTTTTTTTTTAGTTAAACTGGTTTTTATGGAAGCATGGCACTCTAGTTCTCGGCCTAGGTCCGCCAGGTAAGTTCTTTTGTTGATAAATTGTTGTGAGTATGTTAATGTATGATACTTTAGTTGATAAGCCTAAGGAAACTATACTTTAGAGACATAGACCCTAGGTATATGTGTACTTCTACAGAAAAACCACTGATTAAAACTCTGTTGCATAAAATTTTCTTTAAACAAGAAAGTGAAAAGACTCTAATGCATAAAATTTTAGTAAAAACAGATAAGACGCGAAGTAGACATGAGTTCTAGGGGACGTGGTCGTCGTGGACGCGATAGAGGCAGAATGGCTGTGTCGGAACTAGTTAGGTCTGGTCAAGGTTCCGAAAATGAGCACCGCCACCGGCTGTTGGGGTGGAATTTTAAGAGCAAACTGGAGGAGACGATGCAATGTCGCAGTTATCTTCATGAAGTTTTAATGAGTAGCGTGGAGCTAGTATGGGTAATGGGGCTCGAAAGTCGATGGTGAGCGACTTAGATCGAATGGAGCCGAGGTTTTAGGGAGTATCTGGGTAGCTCAAATGTAGCGAATCTTGCTTAGAGGCGGTCGAGAGGATCATGGATGATTTGGACTGACTTCTTGAGGAAAAGCCGAAAGGAGTCATTTGCTGTTGCTTGAGATGAGGCCTATCGGTGGTGGCTCCTTTAAGGAGAGTACCCTATGCCGATCGAGTGGATTAGGGGTATTTTAAGGTTAAGTTTGAAGGGAAATACATTGGAGCTAGCTACATCGACTCTCAGAGAAAGGCATTTCTGAATTTAGTGCAAGGAAATAAGTCAATAGCTGAGTATGAAGCGGAGTTTTTATGGCTTAGCCGATATGCTAGAGGGATAGTAGCTACTGATTATGAACGGTGTGTCAGATTCGAGGACGGACTGAGAGATGAGTTGCGAGTATTGATTACTCCGCACCGAGAAAAAGACTTTGCGGTCTTAGTGGATAGGCACGCGATAGTCAAGAAGTTAAGCGACCGAGAGATAGAACCGGACCAAGGTCGAATAAGAATAAGAGGAGCTATGGGTCTTGTGGTCATCCGGAACTTTCAAAAGAGACCTAGAGTTGATGGGCATGAGGTCGACAAGTTGCTTCGGGTGGACAATATCGTACTTGTGCTCAATGTGGGAAGATGCACCCGGGAGAATGTTGGAAAAGACCGGGGGATGTTTCAAGTGCGGGTCTAAAGATCACATGATTAAGGATTGTCCGATGAATACAGATAAGAACCGCCAAAGAGTCGTGGTGTTAATCAGTTTGGCGGTGGACAGCAACCGATGAGGGGTTATGGTCCGAATGGAAGAAGTAATGGTTCTGGTAGAGGTCGCGGGACCCCAGCCAGAGGCAGTGGTAGCACTGAGGCAAGACAGCCAAGTCTGGTATATGCGCTTAAATCGCAGAGAGGATAGTGATGCACCGATGTTATCACGATGCGTTTACGATTTACGGGTTGCCCTTTATTCTTTGTGATAGATATAGGGTCAACTCATTCATACATCGCTAGTGAAGTATCTGGAACTCGCATGTGACTTACGAGACCGTACCTAAGAAGATGATCGATTTAGTCCTTTAGACGGATCGTAGTAGTAGATAAACTCTTTAAGGAAGTGCCTTTAGAAGTTCAAGGGATGGAGTTTCTAGCTGACTTAATGGAGTTACCATTCGGGGAATTTGACTTGATCTTAGGCATGGACTAGCTAGTGAAATATCGTGCAAATGTGGAATATGCTGCTAAGCGGATGTCACTAAGAACTATTGACGATAAGGAAGTTGTGGTGATGGGCGAGAGACGGAACTATTTATCAAATGTGGTATCTGCTCTTAAGGCAGAGAAGATGGTAAGGAAGGGATGTGTAGCTTTTCTAATGTTGGTTAGTGCCTTGGAGGTTAAGGAAGCAACTGTTGAAGGAGTCAGGACTGTAAGAGAATTCGTGGATGTTTTTCCGGAAGAACTTTCAGGTTTGCCTCCGGATCGGGAGGTGGAATTTGGGATTGACTTGTTGCCTGGTACGACGCCAGTATCCATCACTCCGTACAAGATGGCACCGAAAGAGTTGGTTGAGCTTAAGGCTCAGATCCAGGAGTTGCTTGATCGTGGGTTTATCCAACCCAGTGTGTCTCCATGGCGAGCACCAGTCTTGTTCGTGAAGAAGAAGGACGGGACTATGCGTATGTGCATAGTTTACCGACAGTTGAATAAGCTGACCATCAAGAACAAGTATCCGATGTCGAGGATCGACGACTTGTTTGATCCACTTAAGGGAGCTGCAGTATTCTCAAAGATAGATCTACGGTCGGGATATCATTAGCTTAAGGTGAAGGAAGTGGATATCCATAAGACAGCTTTCTGGATAAGGTATGAGCATTATGACTTTTTAGTAATGCCGTTCGGATTGACGAACACCCCAGCTGCGTTCATGGATATGATGAATGGGTTTTCCAACCCTACTTGGATCAGTTCGTCGTTGTGTTTATAGACAACATCCTAGTATATTCCAAATCTGAGATAGAGCATGATGAGCATCTTCGGATAGTGTTGCAAGTGTTAAGGGAGAAGAAGCTTTATGCCAAATTCAGCAAGTATGAATTTTGGCTGAAAGAAGTTGCGTTTTTAGGCCATGTGGTGTCTGCAGAAGGGATAAGGGTGGATCCTCGGAAGATTAAGGCAGCATTAGATTAGAAACCACCTAAGTCCGTAACTGAGGTTCACAGTTTCTTGGGTTTAGCAGGCTACTACAGAAGGTTCATCGAAGGATTTTCATCAATAGCTACACCTTTGATGAAGTTGTTGAGAAAGGAGGTACCTTTCGTATGGGCAGATAAGCAGCAAGAGAGCTTTGATAAGCTTAAGAGGTTTTGACTGAAGCTCCAGTTTTGATTCAGCCTGAGGTAAGGAAGGATTTTGTGGTGTATTGTGATGCGTCTCACACAGGATTAGGATATGTTCTGATGCAAGACGGGAAGGTAGTTGCTTATGCGTCTCGGCAATTGAGGCCACATGAGGTTAACTATCCGATGCATGACTTGGAGTTAGCGATGGTAGTGTTTGCTCTTAAGGTATGGAGGCATTATTTGTATGGAGAAAAGTCGGTGATATATAAGGATCACAAGAGCCTAAAATATCTGTGACTCGTAAGAAGTCAATTTGAGACAACAAAGGTGGGTGGAATTGTTGAAAGACTACAAGCGTTTCTATAGAGTACCACCCGCAAGGCGAATGTGGTGGCGGGCGCTCTAAGTCGGAAAGTAGTGTCGGTTTGAGGCGATGTTTGCACATCTTAGTCTTTATGACGATGACAAGCTTCATCGCGAAATTACATGTAAAGCCGACGTGGTTGAGTCGGTGAAAGAAAGGCAGTTGATAGATGATAATCTAAGTGTTAAGCTACTACCGGTGCGTAAGGGGAGCCGGAAGATTATGGTGTTAATAAATATGGAGTATTGTGTTTCAAGGGTAAGGTCTGTATGCCGAAGGATAAGGAACTGAGGCAAAGGATTCTTCAGGAATCGCATAGTAGTCCTTATGCTATGCATCTTGGAGGGAACAAGTTATACCGGGATTTGCGGGATCAGTTTTGGTGGCCTGGTCTTAAGTGGGAAGTTACGGAGTTTGTAGGGAAGTGCTTAACGTGTCAGCAAGTCAAGGCTGAACATCAAGTACCTTCAAGATTGCTTTAGCCGATAAGGATTCCGCAGTGAAAGTGAGAGAATCACCATGGACTTTGTTAGTGGGCTTCCTCTTCGCCTACTAAGAAAGACTTCGGTATGGGTGATAGTGGATCGATTGATGAAATCGCACATTTCATCCCAAAGACAGTTGATTACTCTTTGCGGAAATTGGTGAAGTTGTATGTGGCTGAGATTGTAATGTTGCATGGAGTGCTGGTGTCGATTATTTCAGATAGGGATCCGAGGTTTACGTCTCGATTTTGGAAAGCATTGCATCAGGCTTTTGGCACCAGGTTAGACTTCAGTACGGCATTTCATCCACAGTCAGACGGTCAGTCTGAGCGAGTAATCCAAGTTTTAGAGGATATGTTAAAGGGATGTGTGATAGATTTCAGAGGAAGCTGGGAAGAATTTTTGCCTTTAGCGGAGTTTGCTTACAACAACAGTTATCAAGCAAGTATTCGGATGGCACCATACGAAGCGCTATATGGACGGAAGTGTCGCATTCCTACGTGTTGGACAGAATTAGGGGAACATCAAGTTTTGGGTCCAGAGATGGTTGCTGAATTCGAAGAAAAGGTTAAGGTAATTCGGGCGCGGTTAAAGGACGCATCTGATAGGCAAAAGTCATACGCAGACCTTAAACGGAAGAATATAGAGTTTGCTGTGGGGGATCAAGTGTTCCTAAAGGTTTCACCTTGGAAAAAGATGATGAGATTTGGTCTCAAAGGGAAGTTAAGTCCCATGTTTATAGGACCTTATCGGGTTTTGAAGCGGGTTGGACCAGTGGCATATCAGTTAGAGTTGCCTACGAAATTGAAGAAAATGCACGATGTGTTCCATGTTTCAATGTTACATCATTACCGGTCAGATCCATCTGATGTAGTGCCAGTTGAGGAGGTGGAATTAAGACCAGATTTGTCTTACGAAGAGGAGCCAATTCATATACTAGAACGAGATGTAAAGGTGTTACGGAGGAAATCAGTTCCTCTCGTCAAGGTGTTATGGCGTAGTCATGGATCGGAAGAAGCTTCATGGGAGCCGGAGGAAGCAATGCGATAGCAATACCCTCACTTGTTCTAGCCAGGTAATTTTGAGGTCGAAATTATTTTTAAGGGGGTAGAACTGTAATATTCGGAATATAGGGGTTATGCATTTTAACTTAATTGTATGTAGTAGCATGCCTATGTGTGGTTTGAGTGTGCTTCGGGAGTTTTAGGAACTTCAGTATGTAGGAGAATGCCTTAGAAAAATATTAGATTTTTAAGTCTTAAGATGGAGCTAAGCAAGATAGGCCTTAAGAAAAATTGGTATGAGGTTTTAATCACAACAAGTCAATTGGCAAAGTGGTGTTGGCGCATGGGTGAATGCATGAGGGGAGAGGTTCAAATCCCTTGGTTAGCAATTGGAAGGATTTTTATTTTTGTTCTCTTTCCTATTGTGCCGGTCAAGCTCTATTTTTGGTATGGATGGATTTTCTTTCATTTTTGGGTAGTAGACCAAAGGAAAAAGGCAAGTTATTAGTTAAGGTATGGAATCAAGGTGTTATGGAAGGATAAGAGGACATAAGGCTTGATGAATGGGTGATGTTTTGGAAATTTTTCATGGTCATTCTGACCATGAATGTGGATGGTTTGGGTGCCTGGGGGGTGACCGAATTTTGATGAAGGTTTTGGTAGGTTAGTAGCTAATTGGTCATTTTGGCAATTGGGTTATTTTGTACTTTCTCTAAAGCAAATTTTTTTTCTCTCCACCTTTCCTCTCCTAGCCGAATGCATTCTTAGCAATAGGTAAACATCTTTTATTCTTTTTCTCTTTTCTATTGGTCATTCCATTTTGACCATTTTGGTTTAATTTTCCTATTCTCTAAAGTTTCTTTTCCCCTATTGCCGAAAACACCAAAAGCCTTGAAGACATTTTCTCTTTTCTTTTCTTCCTCTCTAGTGCCGAAATCATCATAGCACTAAGGTCATTTTTCATCTCTTTCTTTTCTTCTTCTTTCTCTTGTAATAGCCGAAACCTTCCTTCCATTTTCACCATAACCATAACACCTAAAACCTCTCATCTCTATTCTCTTTTGAAAAGGCCAAATCTTTTTCTTGTCATCAAGCCGAATCACATCACACCCCATTCTCTTCTCTTTCTTCTTCAAAGTCAATCATTCTCCTAAATAGCCAAATCTCTATGTAATATCAAGTAAGGGTGCAATCGATTTTAGCGTTAATGGTAAGGTTTACCTGTCTATTGCTTTTCTTCCTTTTTCTTCTTTTGGATTAGCCGATTTTAGGACTCTAATCCTTTTATCCTCTTTGGCCGAAACCTTAAAGGAGGATTTCAAAATTCTTTTTGTAGCCAACGATTAAGGAGAGATCCATCGGGATTTAAATATTCAAGGTAAAGGATTTTTATATTACTTGTTATATTGTTTTAGATAGACTACTAATCGATTTCATTTTAGGGGACTCTATCGTTTGATTATTATTTTTCCGTGAACGTAAGATTTTGGGGCAAACAAAATAGGTTTGAAAAGATCGGCAAGGAGTGTTTGAAAGAGGGGTGGTTCTGCTATGCCCTCAAATTTCAAATGAAGGGCTGTATCGGGGATCCGAGACTTTCCACCGAGTTGTGGACCCTTTGCCAATGAAGATCGATTATTTGAAGTTGTGCGTACACCCGAGCTTGTTCGTGGTTTTTCATCGGGTTATAAACCACCTATCGGAGAGAAATCGCATATAATTGTTGTTCGAGATTCCGAAGGTAAGGATTTAGAATACTTATCAATTATATAGTTTTACAAGTATTAGTGTTCTAATCAAGTGTGATAAATATTTAGGTATCGACGAGCGGGAAAGTATAGTTCTCATTGTTATAAGGTGTGTAACACTACGCTAAATTTCTAATAGATCGATAATATTAATGATTTGCATGTGTTAAGAAAATATGTATGATAATGGTTGGGTACCATTCGTTGGTACATGATATTCGTGTATGTTTACCCCTAATACTTTGTTAATAATGCTATAAGCATGAATATGAAATGTGTATGATTCCGTTATGATTTTGGGGTATATGGCATAATATCGAAATAATATGTTTATTGCATGGGCATATGGGTGATTTTGATAAAGGGAAGTGTTCCGTGGTTTTACCACATTATCCGGTGACTTGGTCACAATATTATGAATCCGGTGACTTCGGTCACATATTATAAATCCGGTGACTCTGTCACAATTATCCGGTGGCTATGCCACAATTTATAAGGACGAAGTGCAGTTGACTGCAGCGACTGCCTTCGATGGTGTGTAGCGAATGGAGGGTCAATTTAGTAATCCCCACGGTGTGATTGGTAGGTACGAGTGGTGTGTAGCGGATGGATATTTAGGTGGGCTCGGGATTGCATCTCATTTTATATGTACATGTGATTTAATCGATTATTATCTGATTTGCTATATAATGGGCTTATGGCTAAATGCTATTTCAATGGGCTTTATTGCTATGATCGATTGGGCTTTTAGCGTAATGTTTCACATTGAGTCTGTTGACTCACCCTTTATGGGATATATTTTTAGGTGACGCTTAATGTGATAGATCCGGTCAGCGAGGACTATGTGGTGGTCATTGCTCAACTCAGTATTTTGGTTTCCTTTTAATTAAACTTACTACATTTTCCATTTAACATTTCCGAATTTATTTTTGGGCTATATTTTTGTAATAAGGCCGCTATAAACTGTTTAAATTTTTACGTTTTAGATTTTTATTATGCTACGATCAAATGTTTACTAAATAATTAAATGATTTCAAAAAAACAACTTAAATTGTTTTGACACCTAAATACCTATGGTTTTCACAATAATAATAAGTTTTAAATTTGGTTAACTTTTAACTTATAATCTTTCTCATAAAGATAACGTTTTAATGAAACATCAACTTCATTAAACACCATTTACAACGCGATATCGAAATAGACTTATTTTTCACAGAACCAACATATTATTTATTAAAAACAAGATTTATTTGAACTTTTTACTCGAGCAACATACCAGATCCAGTCAGGGCTTGTGGGCCGGGTTTGGGGTGTTTCAACTTGGTATCAGAGCCCAGTTTTAACACTCGGGCTTGGGTTTTGAAGCCCACAACGTTTTCAAAATTAGGCCCAAATGACTTTTTGAATTTTTTTTTTAGTTAAACTGGTTTTTATGGAAGCATGGCACTCTAGTTCTCGGCCTAGGTCCGCCAGGTAAGTTCTTTTGTTGATAAATTGATATGAGTATGTTAATGTATGATACTTTAGTTGATAAGCCTAAGGAAACTATACTTTAGAGACATAGACCCTAGGTATATGTGTACTTCTACTGAAAAAACCATCGATTAAAACTACATTGCATAAAATTTTCTTTAAACAAGAAAGTGAAAAGACTCTAATGCATAAAATTTTAGTAAAAGCAGATAAGACGCCAAGTAGACATGAGTTCTAGGGGCGTGGTCGTCGTGGGCGCCAGAGAGGCGAATGGTCGTGTCGAACCGAGTTAGGTCAGTCGGGGTTAGAAAATGAGCACCGCCACCTATTTGTTGGGGTGGAATTTCAAGAGCAAGCCGAGGAGACGACGCAGATCGCAGTTATCTTTGCGAGTTTTCGAGCAATGTAGCAGGAGCTAGTATGGGTAATGGGGCTCGAAAGTCGAGAGTGAGAGACTTAGATCGAATGGAGCCGAGGTTTTAGGGAGTATCTGGGGTAGCTCGAATGTAGCGGAGAATCTTGGTTAGAGGCGATGAGAGGATCATGGATGATTTGGACTGCACTGCTGAGGAAAAGCTGAAAGGAGTTGTTTCGTTGCTTCGAGATGAGGCCTATCAGTGGTGGCTCACTGTTAAGGAGAGTACCCCTGCCGATCGAGTGGATTAGGGGTATTTTAAGGTTAAGTTTGAAGGGAAATACGTTGGAGCTAGCTACATCGACTCTCAGAGAAAGGCATTTCTGAATTTAGTGTAAGGAAATAAGTCAATAGCTGAGAATGAAGTGGAGTTTTTATGGCTTAGCCGATATGCTAGAGGGATAGTAGCTACTGATTATGAACGGTGTGTCAGATTCGAGACGATCGAGAGATGAGTCATGAGTATTGATTACTCTGCCGAGAAAAGACTTTACGGTCTTAGTGGATAGGCACGGATAGTCAAGAAGTTAAGCGACCGAGAGATGTAACCGGACTAAGGTCAGAATAAGAATAAGAGGAGCTATGGGTCTTCAGGGTCATCCGGGAACTTTCAAAAGAGACCTAGAGTTGATGGGCCGCGAGGTCAGCAAGTTGCTTCGGGTGGACAATATCGTACTTGTGCTCAATGTGGGAAGATGCACCCGGGAGAATGTTGGAAAAAGATCGGGGGATGTTTCAACTGCGAGTCTAAAGATCATATGATTAAGGATTGTCCGATGAATACAGATAAGAACCGCCCAGCAGGTCAGGGTGTTAATCAGGCTGGCAGAGGTGGACAGCAACCGATGAGGGGTTATGGTCCGAATGGAAGAAGTAATGGTTCTGGTAGAGGTCGCGGGACCCAGTGCGAAGCGATGGTAGCATCGAGGCGAGACAAACCAAGTCTCGGTATATGCGATTAAATCACGAGAGGATAGTGATGCACCGATGTTATCACGAACGTTTCGATTTACGGGTTGCCCTTTATTCTTGTGATAGATATAGGGTCAACTCATTCATACATCGCTAGTGAAGTATCTAGAACTCGCATGTGACTTCGAGACCGCACCTAGGAAGATGATCGTATTTAGTCCTTTAGATGATCGTAGTAGTAGATAAACTCTTTAAGGAAGTGCCTTTAGAAGTTCAAGGGATGGAGTTTCTAGCTGACTTAATGGAGTTACCATTCGGGGAATTTGACTTGATCTTAGGCATGGATAGCTAGTGAAATATCGTGCAAATGTGGATTGTCTTTGCTAGCGGATGTCACTAAGAACTATTGACGATAAGGAAGTTGTGGTGATGGGCGAGAGACTAACTATTTATCAAATGTGGTATCCGCTCTTAAGGCGCAGAAGATGGTAAGGAAGGGATGTAGCTTTTCTAATGTTGGTTAGTGCCACGGAGGTTAAGGAAGCAATGCTGAAGGAGTCAAGACCGTAAGAGAATTCGTGGATGTTTTTCCGGAAGAACTTTCAGGTTTGCCTCCGGATCGGGAGGTGGAATTTGGGATTGACTTGTTGCCTGGTACGACACCAGTATCTATCACTCCGTACAAGATGGCACCGAAAGAGTTGGTTGAGCTTAAGGCTCAGATCCAGGAGTTGCTTGATCGTGGGTTTATCCAACCCAGTGTGTCTCCATGGGGAGCACCGGTCTTGTTCGTGAAGAAGAAGGACGGGACTATGCGTATGTGCATAGTTTACCGACAGTTGAATAAGCTGACCATCAAGAACAAGTATCCGTTGTCGAGGATCGACGACTTGTTCGATCCGCTTAAGGGAGCTGCGGTATTCTCAACGATAGATCTACGGTCGGGATATCATCAGCTTAAGGTGAAGGAAGTGGATATCCATAAGATAGCTTTCTGGATAAGGTATGGGCATTATGAGTTTTTAGTAATGCCGTTCGGATTGACGAACACCCCAGCTGTGTTCATGGATATGATGAATGGGTTTTCCAACCCTACTTGGATCAGTTCGTCGTTGTGTTTATAGACAACATCCTAGTATATTCCAAATCTGAGATAGAGCATGATGAGCATCTCCGGATAGTGTTGCAAGTGTTAAGGGAGAAGAAGCTTTATGCCAAATTCAGCAAGTGTGAATTTTGGCTGAAAGAAGTTGCATTTTTAGGCCATGTGGTGTCTGCAGAAGGGATAGGGGTGGATCCTCGGAAGATTGAGGCAGCATTAGATTAGAAACCACCTAAGTCCGTAACTGAGGTTCACAGTTTCTTGGGTTTAGCAGGCTACTACAGAAGGTTCATCGAAGGATTTTCATCAATAGCTACACCTTTGACAAAGTTGTTGAGAAAGGAGGTACCTTTCGTATGGGCAGATAAGCAGCAAGAGAGCTTTGATAAGCTTAAGAGGTTTTGACTGAAGCTCCAGTTTTGATTCAGCCTGAGGTAAGGAAGGATTTTGTGGTGTATTGTGATGCATCTCACACAGGATTAGGATATGTTCTGATGCAAGACGGGAAGGTAGTTGCTTATGCGTCTCGGCAATTGAGGCCACATGAGGTTAACTATCCGATGCATGACTTGGAGTTAGCAGTGGTAGTGTTTGCTCTTAAGGTATGGAGGCATTATTTGTATGGAGAAAAGTCAGTGATATATACGGATCACAAGAGCCTAAAATATCTGCTGACTCAGATGAAGCTGAATTTGAGACAACGAAGGTGGGTGGAATTGTTGAAAGACTACAACTGCTCTATAGAGTACCACCCGGGCAAGGCGAATGTGGTGGCAAACGCTCTAAGTCGGAAAGTAGTGTCGGATTTGAGGGCGATGTTTGCACATCTTAGTCTTTATGATGATGGAAGCTTGCTGGCAGAATTACATGTAAAGCCGACGTGGTTGAGTCAGGTGAAAGAAAGACAGTTGATAGATGATAATCTAAGTGTTAAGCTACGGCTGGTGCAGAAGGGGGAGCTGGAAGATTATGGTGTTAACAGTGATGGAGTATTGTGTTTCAAGGGTAAGGTCTGTATGCCGAAGGATAAGGAGCTGAGGCAAAGGATTCTTCAGGAATCGCATGGTAGTCCTTATGCTATGCATCTTGGAGGGAACAAGTTATACCGGGATTTGCGGGATCAATTTTGGTGGCCTGGTCTTATGTGGGAAGTTACGGAGTTTGTAGGGAAGTGCTTAACGTGTCAGCAAGTCAAGGCTGAACATCAAGTACCTTCAAGATTGCTTTAGCCGATAAGGATTCCGCAGTGGAAGTGAGAGAGAATCACCATGGACTTTGTTAGTGGGCTTCCTCTTACGCCTACTAAGAAAGACTCGGTATGGGTGATAGTGGATCGATTGATGAAATCTGCACATTTCATCCCAGTACAGGTTGATTACTCTTTGCAGAAATTGGTGAAGTTGTATGTGGCTGAGATTGTAATGTTGCATGGAGTGCTGGTGTCGATTATTTCAGATAGGGATCCGAGGTTTACGTCTCGATTTTGGAAAGCATTGCATCGTGCTTTTGGCACGGTGTTAGACTTCAAGATCTTGATTTCATCCACAAATGACGGTCGATCGAAAGCGAGTAATCCAAGTTTTAGAGGATATGTTAAGGGGATGTGTGATAGATTTCAGAGGAAGCTGGGAAGAATTTTTACCTTTAGCGGAGTTTGCTTACAACAACAGTTATCAAGCAAGTATTCGGATGGCACCATACGAAGCGCTATATGGACGGAAGTGTCGCACTCTTACGTGTTGGACAGAATTCGGGGAACGTCAAGTTTTGGGTCCAGAGATGGTTGCTGAATCCGAAGAAAAGGTTAAGGTAATTCGGGCGCGGTTAAAGGAGGCATCTGATAGGCAAAAGTCATACGCAGACCTTAAATGGAAGAATATAGAGTTTGCTGTGGGGGATCAAGTGTTCCTAAAGGTTTCACCTTGGAAAAAGATGATGAGATTTGGTCGCAAAGGGAAGTTAAGTCCCAAGTTTATAGGACCTTATCGGGTTTTGAAGCTGGTTGGACCAGTGGCATATCAGTTAGAGTTGCCTACGGAATTGAAGCAAATGCACGATGTGTTCCATGTTTCAATGTTATGTCATTACCGGTCGGATCCATCTCATGTAGTGCCAGTTGAGGAGGTGGAATTAAGACCAGATTTATCTTACGAAGAGGAGCCAATTCAAATACTAGAACGGGATGTGAAGGTGTTACGGAGGAAATCAGTTCCTCTCGTCAAGGTGTTATGGTGTAGTCATGGATCGGAAGAAGCTTCGTGGGAGTCGGAGGAAGCAATGCTACAGCAATACCCTCACTTGTTCTAGCCAGGTAATTTCGAGGTCGAAATTATTTTTAAGGGGGTAGAACTGTAATATTTGGAATATGGGGGTTATGCATTTTAACTTAATTGTATGTAGTAGCATGCCTATGTGTGGTTTGAGTGTGCTTTGGGAGTTTTAGGAACTTCAGTATGTAGGAGAATGCCTTAGAAAATATTAGATTTTAAGTCTTAAGATGGAGCTAAGCAAGATAGGCCTTAAGAAAAATTGGTATGAGGTTTTAATCACAACAAGTCAATTGGCAAAGTGGTGTTGGCGCATGGGTGAATGCATGAGGGGAGAGGTTCAAATCCTTTGGTTAGCAATTGGAAGGATTTTTATTTTTGTTCTCTTTCCTATTGTGCCGGTCAAGCTCTATTTTTGGTATGGATGGATTTTCTTTCATTTTTGGGTAGTAGACCAAAGGAAAAAGGCAAGTTATTAGTTAAGGTATGGAATCAAGGTGTTATGGAAGGATAAGAGGACATAAGGCTTGATGAATGGGTGATGTTTTGGAAATTTTTCATGGTCATTTTGACCATGAATGTGGACGGTTTGGGAGCCTAGGGGGTGACCGAATTTTGATGAGTGTTTTGGTAGGTTAGTAGCTAATTGGTCATTTTGGCAATTGAGTTATTTTGTACTTTCTCTAAAGCAAATTTTTTTTCTCTCCACCTTTCCTCTCCTAGCCGAATGCATTCTTAGCAATAGGTAAACATCTTTTATTCTTTTTCTCTTTTCTATTGGTCATTCCATTTTGACCATTTTGGTTTAATTTGCCTATTCTCTCAAGTTTCTTTTCCCCTATTGCCAAAAACACCAAAAGCCTTGAAGACATTTTCTCTTTTCTTTTCTTCCTCTCTAGTGCCGAAATCATCATAGCACTAAGGTCATTTTTCATCTCTTTCTTTTTTTCTTGTTTCTCTTGTAATAGCCGAAACCTTCCTTCCATTTTCACCATAGCCATAACACCTAAAACCTCCCATCTCTATTCTCTTTTGAAAAGGCCGAATCTTTTTCTTGTCATCAAGCCGAATCACATCACACCCCATTCTCTTCTCTTTCTTCTTCAAAGTCAATCATTCTCCCATATAGCCGAATCTCTTTGTAATATCAAGTAAGGGTGCAATCGATTTTAGCGTTAATGGTAAGGTTTAACTGTCTATTGCTTTTCTTCCTTTTTCTTCTTTTGGATTAGCCGATTTTAAGACTCTAATCCTTTTATCCTCTTTGGGTGAAACCTTAAAGGAGGATTTCGAAATTCTTTTTGTAGCCAACGATTAAGGAGAGATCCATCGGGATTTAAATATTCAAGGTAAAGGATTTTTATATTACTTGTTATATTGTTTTAGATAGACTACTAATCGATTTCGTTTTAGGGGACTCTATCGTTCAATTATTTTTTTCCGTGAACGTAAGATTTTGGGGCAAACAAAATAAGTTCGAAAATAGCGGTAAGGAGTGTTTGGAAGAGGGGTGGTTCTGCTATACCCTCAAATTTCAAACGAAGGGCTATATTTGGGATCCGAGACTTTCCACCGGGTTGTGGACACTTTGCCAACGAAGATCAATTATTTGAAGTCGTGCGTACACCCGAGCCATTATTTGTTCGTGGTTTTTCATCGGGTTATGAACCACCTATCGGAGAGAAATCGCATATAATTGTTGTTCGAGATTCCGAGGGTAAGGATTTAGAATACTTATCTATTATATAGTTTTACAAGTATTAGTGTTCTAATCAAGCGTGATAAATATTTAGGTATCGACGAGCGGGAAAGTATAGTTCTCACTGATATAAGGTGTGTAACACTACGCTAAATTTCCAATAGATCGATAATATTAATGATTTGCATGTGTTAAGAAAATATGTATGATAATGGTTGCGGGTACCATTCAGTGGTACATGATATTTAGGTATGTTTACCCCCTAATACTTTGTTAATAATGCTATAAGCATGAATATGAAATGTGTATGATTCCGTTATGATTTTGGGGGTATATGGCATAATATCGAAATAATATGCTTATTGCATGGGCATATGGGTGATTTTGATAAAGGGGAAGTGTTCCGGTGGTTTTTACCACATTATCCGGTGACTTCGGTCACAATATTATGAATCCGGTGACTCTGTCACAATTATCCGGTGGCTATGCCACAATTTATAAGGGTGATGTGCGGTTATCGCAATGATCGCTTCGATGGTGTTTAGCGGATGGAGGGTCGATTTAGTAATCCCACTGTGATTGGTAGGTACGGTGGTGTGTAGCGAGATGGATATTTAGGTGGGCTCGGGATTGCATCTCATTTTATATATACATGTGATTTAATCGATTATTATCTGATTTGCTATATAATGGGCTTATGGCTAAATGCTATTTAAATGGGCTTTATTGCTATGATCGATTGGGCTTTTAGCGTAATGTTTCACAATGAGTCTGTTGACTCACCCTTTATGGGATATATTTTCAGTGACGCTTAATGTGATAGATCGAATCAATGAGGACTACGTGGTGGCCATTGCTCAACTCAAGATTTTGTTTCCTTTTAATTAAACTTACTACATTTTCCATTTAACATTTAGGATTTATTTTTGGGCTATGTTTTTGTAATAAGGCCGCTATAAACCTGCTTAAATTTTTATGTTTTAGATTTTTATTACGCTACGATCAAATGTTTACTAAATAATTAATTGATTTCAAAAAACAACTTAAATTGTTTTGACACCTAAATACCTATGGTTTTCACAATAATAATAAGTTTTAAATTTGGGTAACTTTTAACTTATAATCTTTCTCATAAAGATAACGTTTTAATGAAACATCAACTTAATTAAACACCATTTACAACGCGATCTCTAAATAGACTTATTTTTTACAGAACCAACATATTATTTATTAAAAACAAGATTTATTTGAACTTTTTACTCGAGGAACATACCAGATCCGGTCAGGGCTTGTGGGCCGGGTTTGGGGTGTTTCTTCCTTTTTAAACTAATTTTTCTTTGTTTCAAACAATATACCTTATTTGTAAAAAAATCGTAATTTACAATTAAATTATTTTTAACTTAGCCAATAAAATTAATTTTTTTTAAATTGAGTTTTAAACAATCTAGTTTAATATATGATTTCTTTTGCGCTTAAATAATTAAAACTATAATGATAATTTAATATAGTAATATTAATATTATTTTTGCATTTATATAAGAAATTATTTAATATATAAATTTAAAATAAATCGGTGATATATATACCCATATATTTTATTATTATTTTAAATAATTGTTTTTTCATTTTTTTCATTTTAACATATATTTTCTATGTTATTTATTTCAATTTTTTTCTATGTGTTATTAATTTTTTGTAAAGATTTTAAATATTAAATTAAAATATTACGTTTTAATTAATATAATTAAACTAGTTAAATAATAAATAGAAGAGGCTAGATGAAAGAGTGCTTGACTTTTATTACAATTTTGGCTCATTTAGTCAAAACCCTAAACCTTAGACCCTGGCTAAACCCTAAACATTCAACCATAAGCCATAAACTATAACCCCTAACACATAAACCCTTAACACTTAACCCTTAAACCCATAAACCCTTAATCTTAACCCCTAACCACTACCAGTACTTAAACCTTAATATCGTTAAACACTAAGATCTTAAACCTTCAAGATTAATCCTTAAACTATAAACCCAAGACCCTAAATGAAACACCCCAAACCCGGCCCACGAGCCTTGACCAGATCCGGTATGTTCCTCGAGTAAAACATTTGAAAAACTGTTTGTCACTTAGGAAAAATTCGAATGGTTTTGAAGGAAAATTTGATTATGTTGGGTCCAATTGGAAACTTTGTAAATTTTGAAATCGGAGATTTATTAAAACTTGGTTTTATATCAAAACACATGCCGATTTTGTTTTAAGAATTTTACCTTTGAATTTAAAGCATTTGTATATAGATGTCATAATATTTGAAGGTTTATTTTAAGAAAATCTACTTAACTTTAAATTTTATAAAATTGTATCGTCTCAAATAAATGACATGCATGCATAAAATGGTTCATACTATGGCCTTATTACATCAACATAAAACCCAAATTAAATTCAAAGTACTTAAAATGAAAAGTCCAAATAAGATAAATTCCTTGCTGAGCATGGCCACCACTAAGCTCCCGCCAATCTTGGCCTATCACTGATCATCACCTGAAAAATGTTCCCACAACGGAGTGAGTCAAACAGACTCAATGTGTACGGCCAACACTAAGGCCCAATAGATTATGGCATATAGAATCATACATACAAATATAAAAACATAAATAATGATGCAATCCCAACCCAACCTAGATGCCATTCGCTACACATCACCAAGACTAACCGCATAATCGTGGGACTACTAAGTCAACCTCCATCCGCTACACACCATCGAAGGCACTCATTTGCAATGACGTGCTCATCGTCCATATATAAATGTTGTGGCATAGCCACCAGATCAAATATTTTGTGTCATGAGACACCACATTCAGATAATGTGACCGAAGTCACCACATTCAGATATCGTGACATAAGTCACCACATTCACTTCCCCTTTCATAATCACCCATATGCCCATGTTATACAAGTTATACATTAACATGCCATGTTCTATATATTCACATTCTTATAGGTGCACATAAGTGCCACAAAAATCAAATCATACTCATAGTAGAGTCTGAAAACGACTGAGTACTTTGTACCATTGCATGGTACCGTAGCCTTATTTTTACACTTTCATATTATCACATGCATAAAAACAATACCATAAATCTATTAAAGCTGAGGGTGGGGTACACACCTGATATACTTAGCAAATTCACTCCAAATCCCGAAAAGCCCGATCTAAAGCCTTAGATCTCAAGTTCCTACATTCGGCCGACATGTAATATTTTAGCTAAGGGCCATTCGGCCAATTAATCAAATCCTGAAACTTACCTTGTTGCCGATTTGTCTCCTAACCAAATCCCAAAACTTGCAAACCCTCCTCCTTGTAATCGGCTAACACTAGATCAATTGATTTGATTAGTTTTCGGCTTTTGAACAATTAAGAAATAGATCTAGGTTCCTAAATAGGCCTTGGCCGAATGTGTAAGTACACTTACCTTGCGATCCACAATTCCCAAAAACTGCTACTTGATTATGAAAGTGTCGAATTACCTATAGACATAGGTTAGATTTAATTCTAACATTAAATCACATAGATTTGGCCTATGGCCGAATACCACATAACCTACCTTGGATGTTGAAATCCCGAATAATCCTCCTTACAATGACTACACCGAAAATCCCAAAAGATCCTTCCAAATTTCACAACCAACAATATTAATGGGATTAGTTCTAGATTTCGACAAGTCTAAAGAAAAGGATGGAAATTAAATGATATTTGGCCTTTACCTTCTTTAAAAAAATCGACAAAGACCTTGCTTCACACCTTAGAGGAATTCGACTTTGAAGGATACTAGAGATTCTGCTATAGGCTATGCAATGATCAACACGTTTGCTTTTGATGATTGCTAAAGAGATTTGGCCTCACAAGGATGAAAAGAGAGGATATGAGGCTTAGAAAGAATCGACTAGTAGAATTTGGAAGAAGTTTCGGCTAGAACACGTGGTATTTTTACTTTGGAAAATAAAAGAGAAGAGAAGAGTTTTACTTGAGAATTCGACAGAGGAAAAGAAAGAATGAACAATAGCCACCCTTTTCCCCTTTCTGCCGAAATTAGTCTACCTAGAGACCCTTATTCGGCCAACTCTCCCTATTCTGATAGCTTTATCTCTTCAATTATCATCTTATTCAAATTAATAAAAATTTAATCCAACATTTATCCCTTGCTAGCCGAAATTTTAAAAGAGTTTAATCCTAACTAAAGCTCATCCTTTCAAAGTCCTTTAGCCGTCCATCACTCCCCTCTCTTTGACGTCAACAAGGAAAATAAAACCCCAAAATATTGCTTCCCACGCGACTCGAACCTTAAGACCTTCCCCATGCTTGTGGCGTCATTTCCAGAGCCCCTAAGTGGAGCCTCCAAGCCACTTTTCCAAGCCCGTTTGTGTGTCATATTTTCCCTTCATTTTCTCTTAAGGCCACCTTGCTTTATTTCCCTCCTTTAAACTTTAAACTTAATATTTTCTAAGGCTTTCTCCTATTTTCTAAAGTTCACAAATTTCATTAGACACATTCACAACATACTCAAGCATGCTATTTCATATAATTAAGCATAAATGCATAAGCCCATTTTCAGGATGTTACAGTTCTACCCCCTTAAAATAATTTCGTCCTCGAAATTACCTGGCTGAAACAAGTGAGGGTATTGTTATCGCATTGCCTCTTCTGGCTCCCACGAAGCTTCCTCTGATCCATGATTGCACCATAACACTTTAACTAGAGGAACTGATTTCCTTCGCAATACTTTTACATCCCGTTCTACGATTTGAATCGGCTCTTCTTCGTAGGACAAATCTGGCCTTAGCTCCACCTCTTCAGCTGGTACCACATGAGATGGATCCAATCGATAACGAAGTAGCATGGACACATGGAATACGTCGTGTATCTGCTTTAATTTCGAAGGCAATTCTAACTGGTACGCCACTGGTCCAACTCGCTTTAACACTCGATAGGGCCCTATAAACCTTGGGCTTAACTTCCCTTTCCGTCCAAACCTCATTACCTTCTTCCAAGGCGAGACTTTAAGAAACACTTGATCTCCTACATCAAATTCTATCTCCTTCTGTTTCGGATCAGCGTACGACTTTTGTCTATCAGATGCTTCCTTCAACCATGCCCAGATTACCTCAACTTTCTCCTCGGATTCTGCCACAATCTCGGGACCCAAAACTCGACGCTCCCCTAGTTCGGTCCAACACGTAGGAGTTCGACATTTTCGACCATACAACGCTTCATATGGTGTCATCCGTATACTGGCCTGATAGTTGTTGTTGTAGGCAAACTCTGCTAAAGGCAAATATTCTTCCCAATTTCCTCTAAAGTCCATCACACGCCCTCAACATATCCTCTAACACTTGATTACTCGCTCAGATCGCCTACGACCGTGGATGAAAAGCCGTAGGAAATCCAATTTGGTGCCTAAAGCTTAATGTAGTGCCTTCCAAAATCGAGACGTAAACCTTGGATCCCTGTCTGAGATAATTGACACCGGCAGTCCATGTAACCTTACAATTTCTGCCACGTACAATTTTGCCAACTTCTGCATGGAATAATCAACCCTTACTGGAATAAAATGCGCGGACTTTTTCAACCGATTCACTATCACCCCTACCGAGTCCTTCTTAGTAGGCGTAAGGGGAAGCCCACTAACGAAGTCCATGGTAATTCTCTCCCACTTCCACTGTGGAATCATGATTGGCTGAAACAATCCTGACGAAACTTGGTGCTCAGCCTTAACTTGCTGACATGTTAAGCATTTCCCAACACATTCCGTAACTTCCTGCTTATGACCAGGCCACCAAAACTATTCCCTTAGATCTCTGTACAACTTAGTACCTCCAGGATGCATAGCATAAGGTCTACCATGCGATTCCTAAAGAATCTTCTATCTTAACTCCTTGTTCTTCAGCATACAGACCTTATTCTGAAAGCACAATACTCTCTCGCCATTAATACCATAATCCTCTAATTCTCCATTCTGTACTTGTCGTAGTTTATCACTTAAATCCTCATCAGCCAACTGTCCCTCTTTTACCTCGTTCAACCACGTCGGCTTGACTTGCAGCTCTGCCAGCAGACTTCCATCATCATACAAGCTCAGATGTGTGAACATCACCCTCAGATCCGACACAACCTTCCGGCTTAGGGCATCCGCCACTACATTCGCCTTGCCCGAGTGATAATCCATAGAACAATCATAGTCCTTCAATAATTCTACCCACCTTCACTGTCTTAAGTTTAACTCCTTCTGAGTCAACAAATACGTAAGACTCTTATGGTCTGTGTAGATTACTGACTTTTCTCCATAGAGATAGTGCCTCCATACCTTAAGAGCAAATACCACTGCTGCCAATTCCAAGTCGTGCGTCGGGTAGTTAACCTCATGAGGCCTTAATTGCTGAGACGCATAAGCAACCACCTTCCCGTCTTGCATCAATACGCAACCCAAACCTGCATGGGAAGCGTCACAATACACCACAAATTCCTTCCCTGCCTCAGGCTGAATCAAAATTGGAGCTTCGGTCAAGACCCTCTTAAGCTTCTCAAAGCTCTCCTGTTGCTTATCCGTCCATACAAAGGGTACTTCCTTCCTCAACAACTTTGTCAAAGGCACGGCTATCGACGAGAACCCTTCCACAAATCTTCTGTAGTATCCTGCCAATCCCAAGAAACTACGAACCTCAGCCTAGGTGGTTTCCAATCCAACACTGCTTCAATCTTTCGAGGATCCACCCTTATTCCTTCTGCGAATATCACATGTCCCAAAAATGCAACTTCCTTTAGCCAAAATTCACACTTGCTGAATTTGGCATAGAGCTTCTTCCCCCTTAGCACTTGTAACACAATCCGAAGGTGCTCATCATGCTCTTCTTTAGACTTGGAGTACACTAGGATGTCATCGATGAACACAATGACGAACCTAACCAAGTAGGGTTGGAAAACCCAGTTCATCATATCCATGAACGTGGTCATGTTCATTAATCCAAACGGCATCACTAAGAACTCATAGTGCTCAGATCTTGTTTGAAAAGTCGTCTTATGGATATCTGCCTCCTTCACCTTCAACTGATGATATCCTGACCTTAAATCAATCTTTGAGAAAACTGTGGCCCCCTTAAGCTGATCGAACAAGTCGTCTATCCTTGGAAACAGGTACCTGTTCTTGATGGTTAGCTTATTCAACTGACGGTAATCTATGGACATGCGCATAGTTCTATCCTTCTTCTTGACAAACAAGACCGGTGCTCCCTATGGAGACATACTGGGTCGAATAAACCCACGATCAAGCAGCTCTTGGATCTGAGCCTTGAGCTCAACCAACTCCTTAGGTGTCATTCTGTACGGGGCGATTGACACAGGGGTTGTTCCTGGCAACAGATCAATTTCAAACTCCACCTCCCTATCCGGGGGTATTTCAGGTAATTCCTCCGGAAAGACATCCACAAAGTCTCCTACAGTTCGAACTCCACTAACACCTTCTTCCTTTGCATCCAATGCACTAACAAAGGCCAAGAACGCTTTGCATCCTTTCCGAACCATCTTACCAGCCTTTAGAGCAGAAACTACGTTAGACAAGTAGTTTCTTCTTTCTCCTATCATAATCACCACTTCATCCTCCGGGGTCCTTAAGTCTATTCTCTTAGCAGCACAATCCAAAACAGCTCGATGTTCTACCAGCCAGTCCATTCCAAGTATGAGATTAAATTCTCCGAAAGGTAATTCCATTAAGTCGGTAGAAAATACTACTCCTTGCATTTCTAGAGGCACTTTCCGAAACATCTTATTTACCACTACAGTTTGACCTAGTGGGCTTACTACAGTCATCTCCCTATCAGAAAGTTCAGAGGCTATGTCTAGAGTTTCAACTACTCTACATGTAACATAAGAATGGGTCAAGCCCATATCAATTAAAGCAACATAAGGCTTGCCATAAATAAGGAACGTACCGGTTATAACGTCCGGTGCGTATTTATCCTCTCTAAGGTGAACCGCATAAACCAAACTCCTACCGCTTTGCCTCAAGATAGCAAGACTCTACCGGTGTTCCACGCCCTCCGCCAAGCACCATTTCCTCTCGTTATTCGCACCACGACCTCACCGAGGTCAGCTGCCCACCTCTACCAGCCTGATTAACATTTTGAGCTACTAGTCGATTCCCATCAGGCTTCATAGGACAGTCCTTAATCATATGGTCCTTTGACCCACACTTAAAATATCCTCCTGTCTTCTTCCAACATTCTCCTAAGTGTTTCTTCCCACATTGATCACAAGTACGATACTGCCCTCCTGTAGTAGCTTGCTGACCTCGCGGCCCATCAACTCTAGGCCTCTTCTGAACATTTTCAGCTGACCCAGACGATCCAAAACCTCTTTTCTGCCTGTTCCGATCAATGTTCTGCCTTGCAAAGTCCTTAATTCCCTCGGTAACCTTAGCCTTTTCTACTAATGCGGTAAACTTCTGCTCCTGGTGTGGGGCTATCAACAACCTCAGATCATCCCTAAATTCGTCCTCAAATCGGACACATCGCTCATGCTCTATTGCCACCACTCCGAGCATACCTACCAACCTTAGAAATTCACTTCATACTCGCTACGGACTTGTTCCTTGAACCAAATTTCTTAAATGCCTTCCTCTCGCTCATCAAGATAACGTGTGCCGACATACTTCTTCCGATATGTCGCCTTAACATACTCCTCGTGTCGATCCTCACCGTGGCACCATCCCGAATCGTGAGCCACCATTGATACGCTTCATCCCGTGGAAAGGCCACCATCCCTTTCAATTTCTCCTTAGGGTCGATCGAGCTCATCTATAATTCGCCGGTTGCCTCCAACCAATATTCAATTAGACTGGGTGCCACACCGATCGCCACTTAACATTTCTACTCCATTAGCTCTGAGTCGCCGCATGCATTCCGAGCTCCCATATTTCCTCCAAAGACTAGCCACCATTTCCAAAACTCGCAAGATAGCTCATGATACAAAGATCACCCCCGTCGATCCTCACGCCAACACCAACAAATGTGGTGGCGGTGGTGGTACCTCATTATCGGACCCCTGACCCGATCTAACGGGTTTCGACATGGTCATTCTGCCTCGACCGCGTCCTCACACATTACGACCGCGTCCTCTAGAGCTCATTTCTACGATCGTGTTTTAATCTGATTAAGAAATTTTATGAATTAGTCATTGTTTCACTGATTATTCGCGAAGAAGTTTTATGAAAGAAGTTCAGAGGTAGTTCTTTCGATCAATCAAAGTTTCGTTCAGGTTTTCTATCCTAATTCAGAGAATCACATTCATCCAAACATTCATTCAGTAGTACCTATCACACACATTCACTATTCAAACTTGTCTTGTCTATTCCTATCCCAGGGGTATTTTCGTAATTTGTCCTACCAGGGTATTTTGGTAATAAATCGGGGTAAATTTGTAAATATTAATAAATCAAGGGTATTTCAAAATTTGAAAAACTTGGGGGTTCTTTTTGAGAATTTGTTTTCCAAGTCGGTGATGTTGCAAAAATTTTGGGAATCAGGGTCATTTTGGTAAATTTATAAGTTAGGGGCAATTTCGTAAATTTTCCAAATCAGAGTATTTTAATATTTTGCGAAATAAAGCTTTTGGGCATTTGATAAAGTAAGGAAGTTTTGATCAAACTGTGGGTAGTACGGGCATTTTATAAACCAATGGCATTTTTGTAATTTTACCACTAGGGGTATTTTATTGACTTTTAAAACTAGGGTTTCCATAAAAATGTGGCTAGTCCCTTTCGGGCTTTAATTATTGAGTTTAGCCCGTAACTAAGTCCTCTTGGTTAGGGTGAACCGAAGCTACGCACCAGGTAGGATTCAAGTGGAGAGGAGGTGAGTCACGCGGACTGCTTAAGTACCAAGCTTCCACCGAATACCAATCCTAGACATGCGCACAATGGTTGCCACACCCTAACTCGGCGACTTAGACACGGGTTTGTTTAATTAGGCACTTAAAGTCTTATGTAATTGTTGGGGTAACTATCCTAGGGTTCAAGCACCTATCATGCTATTCTACGTTCCATTTCTACCCTTCTACAAATCATACAATAATTCACACAGTGGATAAAGGTACTTATCTGGTGCACTGCAGGTCGGAGACTTAGGTGTCATGCCAGAAAAACCTGCTTAATTCACAAAATTATTTTCACAATACTTACTTGGGCTCGATTTGAAACGTTTTGGGCCTTAAACCCAAGGCCGAGAGTTTAAAACTGGCTCTGATACCAAATTGAAACACCCCAAACCCGGCCCACGAGCCTTGACCAGATCTGGTATGTTCCTCGAGTAAAACATTTAAAAAACTGTTTGTCACTTAGGAAAAATTCGAATGGTTTTGAAGGAAAATTTGATTCTGTTGGGTCCAATTAGAAACTTTGTAAATTTTGAAATCGGAGATTTATTAAAACTTGGTTTTTATATCAAAACACATGCCGATTTTGTTTTAAGAATTTTACCTTTGAATTTAAAGCATTTGTATATAGATGTCATAATATTTGAAGGTTTATTTTAAGAAAATCTACTTAACTTTAAATATTATAAAATTGTATCGCATCGAAATAAATGACATGCATGCATAAAATGGTTCATACTATGGCCTTATTACATCAACATAAAACCCAAATTAAATTCAAAGTACTTAAAATGAAAAGTCCAAATAAGATAAATTCCTTCTCGAGCATGGCCACCACTAAGCTCCCGCCAATCTTGGCCCATCACCGATCATCACCGAAAATGTTTCCACAACGGGTGAGTCAAACAGACTCAATGTGTACGGCCAACACTAAGGCCCAACAGATTATGGCATACAGAATCATACATACAAATATAAAAACATAAATAATGATACAATCCCGAACCCAACCTAGATGCCATCCGCTACACATCACCCGTACCAACCTGCACACCGTGGGGACTACTAAGTCAACCCTCCATCCTCTACACACCATCGAAGGCACTCGCTGCAGTCAACGTGCTCATCGCCCTTATATAAATGTCGTGGCATAGCCACCAGATAAAATATTTTGTGTCATGAGACACCACATTCAGATAATGTGACCGAAGTCACTACATTCAGATATCGTGACATAAGTCACCACATTCACTTCCCCTTTCATAATCACCCATATGCCCATGTTATACAAGTCGTACATTAACATGCCATGTTCTATATATTCACATTCTTATAGGTGCACATAAGTGCCACAACAAATCAAATCATACTCATAGTAGAGCTCTGAAACGACTGAGTACTTTGTACCATTGCATGATACCTTAGCCTTATTTTTACACTTTCATATTATCACATGCATAAAAACAATACCATAAATCTATTAAAGCTGAGGGTGGGGTACACACCTGATATACTTAGCAAATTCACTCTAAATCCCGAAAAGCCCGATCTAAAGCCTTAGATCTCAAGTTCCTACATTCGGCCGACATGCAATATTTTAGCTAAAGGCCATTCGGCCAATTAATCAAATCCCGAAACTTACCTTGTTGCCGATTTGTCTCCTAACCAAATCCCAAAACTTGCAAACCCTCCTCCTTGTAATCGGCTAACACTAGATCAATTGGTTTGATTAGTTTTCGGCTTTTGAACAATTAAGAAATAGATCTAGGTTCCTAAATAGGCCTTGGCCGAATGTGTAAGTACACTTACCTTGCATCCACAATTCAAAACGCTACTTGATTATGAAAGTGTCGAATTACCTATAGACATAGGTTAGATTTAATTCTAACATTAAATCACATAGATTTGGCCTATGGTCAATACCACATAACCTACCTTGGATGATGAAATCCGAATAATCCTCCTTATAGTCGACTACACTAAAAATCCCGAAAGATCCTTCCAAATTTTGGCAACCAACAATATTAATGGGATTAGTTCTAGATTTCGACAAGTCTAAAGAAAAAGGATGGAAATTAAATGATATTTGGCCTTTACCTTCTTTAAAAAAATCGACAAAGACCTTGCTTCACACCTTAGAGGAATTCGGCTTTGAAGGATACTAGAGAGATTCAGCTATAGGCTATGCAATGATCAACACGTTTCGGCTTTTGATGATTGCTAAAGAGATTCGGCCTCACAAGGATGAAAAGAGAGGGATATGAGGCTTAGAAAGAATCGGCACTAGTAGAATTTGGAAGAAGTTTCGGCTAGAACACAGGGTATTTTGGCTTTGGAAAAATAAAAGAGAAGAGAAGAGTTTTACTTGAGAATTCGGCAGAGGAAAAGAAAGAATGAAGAATAGCCACCCTTTTCCCCTTTCTGTCGAAATTAGTCTACCTAGAGACCCTTATTTGGCCAACTCTCCCTATTCTGATAGCTTTATCTCTTCAATTATCACCTTATTCAAATTAATAAAAATTTAATCCAACATTTATCCCTTGCTAGCCGAAATTTTAAAAGAGTTTAATCCTAACTAAAGCTCATCCTTTCAAAGTCCTTTAGCCGTCCATCACTCCCTTCTCTTTGACGTCAACAAGGAAAATAAAACCCCAAAATATTACTTCCCACGCGACTCGAACCTTAAGACCTTCCCCATGCTTGTATGCCATTTCTAGAGCCCCTAAGTGGCGCCTCAAGCCACTTTTCCAAGCCCGCTTGTTGTCATATTTTCCCTTCATTTTCTCTTAAGGCCACCTTGCTTTAGTTCCCTCCTTTAAACTTTAAACTTAATATTTTCTAAGGCTTTCTCCTATTTTCTAAAGTTCACAAATTTCATTAGACACATTCACAACATACTCAAGCATGCTATTTCATATAATTAAGCATAAATCCATAAGCCCATTTTCAGGATGTTACACTAAATATTATAACCTAAACCAAAAACACCAAAACATAAACCTCAAACTAAAAACCCAAAACCATAAATCTTAGACCATTAAAATCAAACCCTAAACTCTAAACTGAAAACCTTAAACCATAATCCGAGACCAACTTTTTGGGAATTCATGTGGCCAATGTTAGTGTAGTACAAAACATATATTTTAATAGCTAACACATTAACCATAAATCCCTCATGAGGGATTTTAGTTTCAGGATTTTGGGTCTATAGCTAACAGTTTAAACCCTAAACCCTAAAATCCTAAATTTAAACCATAAACCCTAAACTTAAAAACCTAACACATTAACTATTTCCCCCCAAACCCCTAACCCTAAACCCATAAACCATAACCTATAAACCCTAAACCCAAAACCCTAACCAATTAACCATTTTCCCCTAAACCCATAACCACTAATTAACACTTAAACCTTAATACCAGTAAACACTAAGATATTAAACACTATACAATAAACCCAAACAACAAAATTTAAAACACTAAACCCATATACCAAAATAACAATCCCTAAACCATGAAATTAACATACTAAACATTAAACCCTAAATCAATTTTAATAGCTTAATTTGTAACTTAAATGAAAACTTCTAAATTGTTTAGTTAGCAATTTGTAACTTTTCATAATTAAGTAACTAAAATGAATCTTTCTCATTGCTTATAAGTGAATGTATCAAAATAAAATATAATTCAAAGCAAGAATAAGAAAAAAAATTGAAAAACTTCTAGCGGCTTTTTTTAAAAGCGCCGATAATGCTCAGGTCTTTAGTGGCATTTTTTTAAAAGTGCCACGAATGCTCAGGTCTTTAGCGGCGTTTCTTTAAAAGCGCCGCGAATGCTCAGGTCTTTAGTGGCGTTTTTGAAAAAGCGTCGCAAATGCTCAAGTTTTTAGCGGCATTTTTTTTAAAAGTGCCGCAAATGCTCAGGTTTTTAGCGGCATTTTTTTAAAAGCGCCGCTAAAGCTCAGGTCTTTAGTGGCGCTTTTGAAAAAGTGCCGCAAATGCTCAGGTTTAAGCGGCGTTTTTTCAAAAGCACCGCGAATGCTCAGGTTTTTACTGGCGCTTTTTCAAAAGCGCCGCTAATGCTCTAGTTTTTAGCGGCGTTTTTTTAAAAGCGCTGCTAATGCTAAGATCTTTAGTGGCGCTTTGGAAATAAACGCCTCTATTGCTCAACTTTTTACGGCGTATTCTTTCAAACGCCGCCAATGTATAATATTTGTAGCGTTTTTCATTAAAACGCCACTAAAAACGCTGCTAAAAGTCTGTTTTGGTGTAATGAGACGTAAGATCATTGAGTCTAAACTATGTAAACAAAGATTGGTTGTGTCATTTCTTCTTTCCTTCGCTTATTTCCTTGCAAAGATTAAATACAAAGATTAATGGACTAAAATTGACCATATTTAAATAAAAAGATTAAATCTACGACTAACATAAAGTATATGGTCTAATAGAAAATTTTAACCAATAAAAAGTAACCTTAAACAAAAAATAATGAGATTTTTCATCAAACACAATTGTTTTTGGATTAGTTGGATTTACTTGTAATTTTTTTAATCTACTTGTAAATTTTGATTACAAAGTTATAAATATTGTAAATTTGGATTAATTTTAATTAATGTTGTATTAAATAATGCGATGTAAACTTTTAGCCTTAACTCGCCTTCATAAAAATGGATACTTTAGACTTAGGTAATTTCTTTATAATTTGTAAATAATGGAATTATAGGTTAGTAAATGATGAACTTTAAGAAAGTGCTATAGAACCAAAATGGTATAAAAATATGTATTTGTATAGAATTCAATCTTAATTTGAGATTTGATCTATGTACTTTAAAAGTTAAAATTCAATCTTCTTACTTTTTCAATTTAAAATTTTAATCCAATCATTATCATTAGTAGTTTCTATCAAAATTTGCCAATTTAGCATTTTTATTTTTTGTCAACTATATCTCACGCCATATATGATAGTCTAATCAAAGTTTCAAGTTGACAAATGTTGATGTAAAATACTTAATATTTTAATAATTGAACTGAGATTTTAAATAAAAAGTAGGAAGACTTAAATTTTAACATTTTAAGTACATGAGCTAAATTTCAAAAATTTCAAAATATAAGGACTAACAACATATTTTAACAAAAAAAAAAAAAAGGTATTGTCCATATGTAGACATTTTCAGGGTGGTAATCCTTCCCATTATGTAACTATTCTCCCAAACTCAAATCTAGTAGAAGACTGAGCTTGTTCACTGTTTTCTAGTTTATAGAGTGTAGAGGCCCATTTTGCCCTGCCTGCTCGTAAATGTAATAAAATCAATAAAATAAAAATAATAATAAACAGTCCCTTACAGTCCATTTACAATAAAACGGGCTTAAAGCCCAAAGCCTGTTACAAACACTTAACCCAAAATAATCCTAAACAGAGTAGCCCAAAACCCCAAGACCAACTTACAAACCCTAAATTAACCTATACCTAGACTCAAGTGAAGCACGGCCCAAAAGGCCCAACACTCAAAGCCGAAATCAGAAGACCTAGGGTTTTCAAAACCCTAGGCACCACAAGACTCGTCCAGCCTTTGCGCCTGGCAGCACCCATCGCACCGCAATCGACGCGAGCAATGGCCAAGACACCATGCAAGCGTCCAGCCTTCATCTTCGCCGGATTTCTCGTCTTCCGCCTGCAAAAAGGAAAGAAAAGCAACAAGAAATGGCAAGAAACAACAAGATAAAATCTTTTGTATTTAATTTTTTGATTTATTTTCAAATGCTATATAAAGCCCTAATGAAATCTGTAAAAGGAGAATTCACAAAGAGAATACATACACGAAAAAATACACAAAGAATCAATACAAAAATGCAGAAATAAAAAAAGCAGAGGTGATTTCAAACGGTTCTTTTTTATTTTTATTTCCCGAATCTTTTCTTTATTTATTTTTTTTTTTTGCTTTCTTTTCCTTTTATATAACAAGGTTACAATATTTATAAAAAAAAAAAAAACTTTTACCTTTTGGGGATTCTGCACTGCACAAGTGGTTTATGCGCATGGCATGAGCCATACCGAGCCTCACCAAATCGCAAGGAAAAGAGAAGGGAAGAGAAAAGTTTTTTGTTTTTTTTTTTTAAGAAAAAGAAGGAAAATAATTTTTTGTAAAAAAAAATTACTTATATAGGAAGGCCTGGGCCATTTAACACTGAAATGGCGTCGTTTTGAGATGGGTTGGACTGACCCGACCAGATCCACCTGGGGTCCGCGTGTTTTATTTAAAAATAGGCTATTTGCGCATCAAGCCCTTCCAATTTTTAGTTCTTTTAAATTAAGATTTCTTTTATTTTTGATTTTATTCTTAAGTTTTGTTCTGTTTTTGATTTGGTCCTGATCGAAGCGCCGCGTTTTGGAGAGAGGGGGATATTTTCCCTTTTAGCCCCTTTTGGTTATTCTCGTATTCCAATTGAATCCTCCTTTTAATTTTATTTCTGATTTTACTTTTTTTTCTTATTTTATTTTTGTTATTGTTGTCATTATTTTATTATTATTTTTTTTTTGTATATCATTACTGCCATTGTATTTATTATTATTACTTTTAATATTACTAACGTTATTATTTTTATTATTCTATTACTATTATTTTTATTATTAATATTATCTTTATTTTTACTATTATTATTATTTATTTATTTATTTATTATTATTTTAATATCATTACTTTTATTTTATTATTAATACTATTTTATTTTTAATATCATTTTATTATTATTTTATTACTAATATTATTACTACTATTTTCGTTATTATTTTTATTTCTTTTTTACTAATATTTTTTATTATATATATATTTTAAGTTCTTTTTATATATTGTTATACATATTAATTGCTTTACAAAATTATCATATTTTCTTTTTAATATTTATTTAATGATTAGAATATATTGTCAATTTATTTGTTTCTCATAATTGATTTTATTTATAGAATTTTATATCCATCTCTTGAATTCTTATGCTTAATATAGATTTTAAAATTGTATAGCATACTTTATAATTTGTATTTATTTATTTATTATTTCACCATTGCTTTTAATATTTATGTTTGATAATGTAATATTGTCACATGGTTATTGTTTAAAATAAAAATACATTTTTGCGAAATTAATATTTATCTAAAGGTTTTTTTAAATAAGGCAATATTTTGGTATTTAGAAATTCAGGAAATAGTACCCAATCGTGCTGAGTTTCGATTTTCTGTTTGGATAAATAACTAAATATCCTTTTAACAAGTTTTATAAATCGTGAGATGATCTTAGTTACGAGGGTTTAAAAATATCGTGTCCAATCGTATTGGATGTGATGTTTATATTCTTTCGGATCGAAGAACTCTCAAAATTTTAAATCAATTTTTTTTTTAAATAAGGAAATGTTTTGGTATTTAGAAATTCGGGAAATAGTGCCCAATCGTGCTGGGTTTTGATTTTTCGTTGGGATAAATAACTAAATATCCTTTCAACAAGTTTTTTAAATCGTGAGATGATCTTAGTTACAAGGGTATAAAAATATCGTGTCCAATCGTGCTGGATGTGATGTTTATATTCTTTCGGATCGAAGAACTCTCAAATTTTAAATCAAAATTGCTTGAAGTTTTTTTTAGAAATCATATTTTTAAATACTTTTAAGTTTCAAACATTTGGACGTGATTTTATCGATTAGGTACCAATTTTTGGGCGTTATGAGGGTGCTAACCCTTCCTCATACGTAACCAACTCCCGAAACCCGTTTTCTGGTTTTTCATGGACCAAAATTAAATGTTTTAAATAAAACGTTTTACAAGGTGATCCAATCACACCTAAGTAAAAAGGGATTGGTGGCGACTCCCATTTTCATTTTTTAAAGTCGACCCTGTTTTCTAAAAACTTTAAAAATAGTTTCGACAGCTTGGAAAATAATACTTTCATAAAAGGAGTTTCGCATATTACTCTAGAAGCTTCTAAATGATATCAGGAATCTGAAACATGACTATTGTTCAGAACTCACCAAGCCTAAGGGCTGGAAACATTGAAAATGATTATCTCTTCAGACTCTTATTGGATAAGACAATTTCGTTAGTGATACCACATCGGCAAATGATGAACAAGGTCAATCCAAATGTAAAAAGGGATCATTGTCGGGATACCCTGCATTCATTGAGAATTTTCGGCACATACATTTGGTCATTATACCCAGGGAATGGTGTAACAGATTTGATTGAAAGTGATACAAGTTCTGCACCTCTGTAACACCCCAAACCCGGTCAACACACCACGACCGAGTCAGGCATGTCACGGAGTGAAAACATTTTGAAGAAAACAAGTTGCCGGTCTAGTTTCAGCGAAAAGATCTTCTTTATTTTCTTTGAAATTTCGAAAGGCTTTTTAAAATTCGTTCATCATTCATTGCTCAATAGAAAACGTTAGACCTGTTGGAACCCAAGTAACTCTTACTTAGTTAAATTAAAACCGTTTGTCTTTGAGCAAGGAAAACTTAGATTTTTCTTAAAAACATTCGAGCCAACTTTGTTATCCTTTTGAAAATATTGTTACCCGATGGTAAGATTTGAGAAAAACCCGTTGTGTTGTATACTTTTTGAAAACTTTAGTTATTAAGTTGTTTAAAACACGCTAATTAGTTTACTTAACAACATCCAGGAAATTAAAGCAGATATAATAAAACCCTAAAAAAATACTAATGGCCTTATTACAAACCCAAATAAAATCAATTTAAAATGGAAGTATCCCAAACCGAAAGTCTAAATAAAACCAAAATAGATGTCGCATGGCCACCTCAAGTCCACTCGGCTCCGCATCCGCGATCTACGAGTCACCTAAAAAGATAGGGGAGAAGGTGAGTCACCAAGACTCAAAGGCATAATCCCTCCCGATTATAGAAACATACTTACACAAGTCATAATCAAGCAAACATATCATGCACCCAAACCTAGCCATCCACAACTCCTTTTTCTACCCCTGTGGTACCAAACCACCGGTGGTGCTAAACCACCGTGACCCAAAGTCACCGATATCAATAATAATGTGGTGCTAAACCACCGTGACCCAAAGTCACAATAATCCATATGTGGGGCCAACCCACGCTAGATACCAAATCACTAGCAACAATCCTGCTTTATCAAATGTGGGGCAACCCACCGTGGTGCGGCCACCGGACAAGTCGCTATGAGGTGCCAAACCTCTGGTGACCCAAAGTCACGAAATCATCTGTGGTACCAAACCACTAGAGGTGCCAAACCTCTGGTGTCCCAAAGACACAAATATCAAATCTTCCCCCTCCTCTCATATCACCCATAATTATGCAACACATATATAAATCATGCCAACATGCTTTAATATTACACATATATCAATTATATCGTAGATCATAGCATCAAATATCATATGGCATAATCTCATCAAAACGAACTTACCTGAAATCCATGCTCATACCCGTTAAGGTACCATATCGTGATCTACACAACTTTCAATTTTTAACATGTTTAGGTTATTAGCATAGCTACTATGATTAAGAAGTGTGTAAGTTACACACCTGATCACTAACGCGATTGCTGAATCCCGAAGTTCCCGATCTAACATACTAGATCTCTTTTATCCTATATTCGGCCAAACCAATATCATTAACAAGGCCATTCAGCCACACTAACAAATCCCGAAGAGTTAACGCATGAAGCCACGATCCTTACCTTAATACCGATTTGGTTTCCAACCAAATCCCAAAACTACGTGATGATCCCCCCTTGCAATCGGCCACACACTTTCACATAAAAACAATTAGCCTTCGGCTTTTCAAACAACTAACAGAATGATTGAATCGACACGAACCTTACCACTGACTTACTGAAATCGCTTGACAAGGAAATAGATGACCCCGATCTACTGCTTCAAAGTCCCGAAGATCCTAAAAGAGACCAATCGCATGGTTGATTAAAAGCCAAGACAAATGCCGAATTTCGGCTTTTGTCTACACATGTCGACAGAGAGAAAAAGAAAGTGAGAATAAAGTTTCAGCCAAGATTACTTACCCTCTTCAAATCTGATTAGAGAAGAACCAAGGAAGATCTGTGCTAGACTGATATTTGGCCACTAATGAGAAGGGGAGAGTTTGAAAGATTTCAGCAATGGTAGAGAGCAAACAAAGGAGATTCGACTATGGTTTGAGAAAAAAACAAATAAGATTCGGCTAAAAAAATGAAAGAAGAGAATAGGAGAAAGCTGAATGGTATTCGGCTTCTGCTAATGAAAGAGATAGAGAAGAAAATGAAATGGGAAAAAGGGAATTCGGCAAAGGAAGAAAGAAAAAGATTTTGGCACAAGGGTTTGAGAAAAGAAAAAGATGAAGAGAAGAGAATAGATTCGGCTTTTGAGCAAAAATGGGATAATAGAAGTGAAACAAGTTTTGGCTTCAAAGAACATGAGAGGAAAACAAAGGGAATTCGGCAAACTCCCTGAATCACTCCTGGCCAACCATTCAGATGAGTTTGAATTGACCAAACTCTTAAATCCCCTCTTCTCCACTCATTTAAATCTTATCTGATAGAGTTTGAGCTGAGCACAACTCCTCCTTCCTTGGCGTCAAAATGGTAAGCCGAAAATGGGATTTCTGCTGCTCGAACCTGAGCTCCCTTGCTCCCCCTTGAGGCGTCACTTCTCCAAGCCCTAAGTGGCGCCTCCTTGCCACTTTTCCAAGGCTACAGTTTACCACGAAATATTCTTAACCCTTAGCTCCTTCAGCTCCCCTGAATCAATGCTTGAAAATAAAATTTTCCCTATAGTTCGAGCCTACCCTTAGCTTATATCTAGACCCTAAAACACCTCAATTAATAATGCAACTCGAGCCATACACATGCAAATAGTTCAAACATAATAGCCCCTATTTAAGGATGTTACAGTTCTACCCTCTTAAAAATAATTTTGGCCTCGAAATTACCTGGTCAAAAGAGTTGGGGGTATTGCTGCCTCATCACATCCTCTGGCTCCCATGTAGCTTCTTCTACGCCATGGTTTTGCCATAATACCTTCACTAATGGAACTGATTTCCTGCGCAAAACCTTCACATCCCGAGCTAGAATCTACAATGGTTCCTCTTTCATGGTCAAATCTAGGCTCACCTCAATTTCCTCCACCGATACAGCATGCGATGGATCTAAACGGTAGCGCCTAAGCATGGAGACGTGGAATACATCATGTATCTAACTCAGTCCCGCTGGCAACTCGAGCTGATAAGCTATTGGTCCTCCTCGTCTTAACACCTTATATGGGCCAATAAATCTTGGGCTTAGCTTGCCTTTCCTTCCAAACCTCAGCACCTTCTTCCATGGCGAGACCTTCAGAAAAACCCTGTCACCCACTGCAAACTCAATATCTCTCTGCTTAATATCGGCATATGACTTCTGCCTGTCTGCTTTCTTTAGACGAGCCTGAATCAACTTGACTTTATCCTCGGTCTCAGTAACCAACTTCGGTCCCAACATCTGACGCTCACCCAACTCTGTCCAGCATGTAGGTGTACGACACTTCCTATCATACAACGCCTTATATGGTGCCATCTTAATGCTCGCCTGGTAACTATTGTTGTATGCAAATTCAGCTAACGGTAGAAACTCTTCCCAGCTGCCTCTAAAGTCCAAGACACAACCTCTCAACATATCCTCCAAGATTTGTATAACTCTTTCTGACTGTCCATCCGACTGCGGATGAAATGCCGTACTAAAATCCAACCGCGTACCCAACACTTGATGCAATGCTTTCCAGAATCTCGACGTGAATCTAGGATCCCTATCCGAGATGATTGATACTGGCACACCGTGCAACCTCACTATCTCTGCCACATAGAGCTTAGCTAACTTCTGGAGTGAATAATCGACCCTTACTGGTATGAAATGAGCCGATTTAGTCAAACACCCACAATCACCCAGATCGAGTCCTTCTTGCTAAACGATGGGTAGCCCAACGACAAAGTCCATAGTGATCCTTTCCCACTTCCATCGAGGAATTTTTACCGCTAAAAGTAAATTTGACGGCAATCGATGCTCGCTTTTGACTCTGCCGACACGCCGACACTTACCCACAAACTCGCCACTTCCTCTTCGACACTGCCACCAAAATCGTTCTCGCAAATCTCAGACATCTTGCTACCTTCAGATGCATAGCGATGGATCGTTATAAAGGCCTGAAGAATCCTCCGCTTTAATTCGACGTCCTTCTAATAAAAGCTCTCCCTTGAAAACACAACACTCCATCATTGGTCAAGTCAGAACCTTCCAAACCACCACTCGCACTTGCAATCTCCGAGCATTCAAACCTCATCCACTAATTGTTTCTCTTTAATCGCTTCTACCCAAGTCGACTTAACTCGTAATTTCGCCAAAAGACTCCGTCATCATACAAGCTAAGATGGGCAAACATCGCTCTTAGGTCTGACACTACCTTACGGCTCAACGCGTCTGTAACCACGTTAGCCTTGCCCGGATGATACTCAATTGAACAATCGTTGTCCTTCAATAGCTCAATCCATCTGTACTGTCTCAAATTTAAGTCCTTCTGAGTCAAGAGATACTTTAGACTCTTATGGTCCTGTAGACTATCGACTTCTCACCGTACAAATAGTGTCTCCAAATCTTCAGGGTAAAAACCACTGCAGCCAACTCCAAGTCATGTGTCGGATAGTTAACTTCATGCGGTCTCAGTTGTCGAGACATATATGCCACTACTTTCCCTTCCTGCATCAGCACACATCCCAAGCCAGTATGCGATGCATCACAGTAGATCGTGAATTTTTTTCCTGCCGCAGGCTGAACCAAAACCGAGCTTCCGCCGAATCTTCCTCAATTTGTCAAAATTTTCCTCATTGCTTCTCGCACCACACAAATGGAACTCCTTTCTCAATAACTTGGTCAATCTGTCGATCGAGAAAATCCTTCTACAAATCTTCTGTAATACCGCCGCACCTAGAAAACTCCAAACTTCCGCCATCGACTTAGGCGATTTTCATTCAATACTACCTCAATCTTGCGAGGTCCACTCTAATCCCTTCAATCGACACCACGTGACCTAAGAAAGTCACCTCCTTGAGCCGTAACTCGCACTTCATCGAACTTAGTAAATAACCGCTTCTCCTCAAGATTTGCAAAACTACCGCAAGTGCGCATCATGATCCTCCTCGATCTCGAGTACACCAATATGTCGCCTATAAATACCACGACAAACCGGTCTAAGCATCACTGGAACACCCGATTCATCATGTCCATGAATGCCGCTTGCGTTAGTCAACCCAATCCAGATACGTAAACTCAGAGTGCCCATACCGAAAAGCGAAACACTGTCTTGTGGATATCAGCCTCCTTCACCTTAAGCTGATGATACCCCGACCTTAGATCGATCTTCGAGAAAATCGATACCCCCTTAAGCTGATTAAACAAGTCGTCAACCTTTGGCAACGGATATTTGTTCTTGATCGTTAGCTTGTTCAGCTGGCGGTAGTCTATGCACATCCGCATTGTACCATCCTTCTTCTTAACAAAGAGCACCGGCGCTCCTCAAGGCGAAACACTTGGCCGGATAAAACCTCGGTCTAACAATTTCTGGATCTGAGCCTTCAGCTCCACCAATTCCTTTGCGCCATTCTATATGGGGCAATAGACACTAGCGCAGTTTTGGGTAACAAATCTATACCGAATTTAACTTTTCGGTTCGGAGGCAGACCCAAAAGTTCTTCAGGGAATACGTCATCAAATTCCTTCACTGTTCAGACATTCTCCACTACTGACTCCTTGGCCTCTAAGGCACACACCTGAACCAGAAATACCTCACAGCCCTTCCTGACCATTTTCTCCATTTTCAGTACAGAGACTACATTGGATAAGTAATCTCTCCTATTACCTATCATCACCACCTCATCACCTTCCATTGTCCTCAACACCATGTGCTTAGCCGCGCAATCCAAACTGGCCTGGTACTTCACCAGCCAGTCCATCCCGAGAATTAAATCGAATTCCCCAAACGGCAGTTCCATCAAATCAGCCAAAAATACGACCCCTTGAAGTTCTAGGGTTGCATCCCTATATAGTTTATTTACTCCTACAAAGTGACCTAGAGGGCTAATTACTATCATCTCCCTAGAAGTAGTCTCGAAGTCTAGGTTCATAGTCTCTACTATACTACTGGCAACATACGAATGCGTCGAACCCACATCTATCAAAGCAGTATATGGTAATCTAAAGATTAGGAACGTATCGGTTATGATGTCCGGTGCGTCGCCCTCCTCTCGATGCCTTCATCGCATATACCAATCCAGTTGTCTTACTTCAAGAAATGCGACCTCCTCGATGCCCCATGGCCCCACTGTAACCATTTTCTCTCTACCAAAGACCACGACCCTCTATAGTTGCGGTCCTCATTCCTAAACCGAGCACGGCCGCCTCGATTAAATCCTGGCTAACTTCTATGGATGCCTCTCACCGATGATCCAATGATCCACACTCAAAACATCCTTTTCCATCACTCCAACATCCTCCCCAATGAGATTTTCCACACCGATTGACCTTTGCGGTCCTTGATTAGCAATGTGTCTCCCAGACCGATTCTACCTACCTTGCCTAGCCCTTTTCTGAGAGTTTCTAGTGATCCGATGGTCTAAACCCTCTTCTATCTATTCCTATCCGCATTCTGTCTCACCAATTCCTTAACCCCTTCGGCTACCTTAGCCTTCTCTACCAACACAAGAACTCCCGCCTCATGTGGAGCAATCAGCAATCTCAGCTCATCCCTCAGTCCGTCCTTAAACCTAACACATCGCTTATGCTCCGTAGCCACGATACCATGAGCATATCGGCTCAACCTCAAGAATTCTGCCTCATACTCCGCCATGGACTTACTCCCGAACCAAATTTCGAAACGCTTTCTCCGCACATCAATATAACTCGGTCCCAACATACTTTTTCCGATAAGCCACCTTGAAATAATCCCAAGTGAGATCATCCATTTAGTAGCACCATCCCTGACCGTGAGCCACCACCGGTATAACTCATCTCGAGAAGCGACACTACCCTTTCGCCTCCTCGGTAGATCTAAATCATCCATAATTCGTTCTGTCGCCTCTAACCAATACTCACCAGATTAGGCCACACCGTAAACACCTCGAAACACCTCAAATTTCATTGGCTCTGAGTCGCCAGACACGGATTTTTGAGCTCCGTACCTCTACCGCCCCACCACTCTTTCAAGCACTCGCAGATCGCTCGTGACAATCGTGATCATCCTCGCCTAATCTCGGTACTCAACACCAAAGAAATGGTGGTGGTGGTATCTCATTTTCGACCCTCGACTGCACCTAACGTGTTCCGACACGGTCATTCTCGCCTCTACCATGACCTCAAGACATTACGACCACGTTCCCTAGAACTCATGTCTATGCTCGCACCTTAATCTACTTTAAAAATTTTATGCATTAGTTTTTATTTCACTGATTACCCACGAGCAAGTTTTATGTAAGGAAGTTTAGTAGTAGTTCTTTCGATCATCACAAAGTTTTTTGTTTCAAGTCTTCTACCCTAATTCAGTGAATCACATTCATTCATCAATAACATCCTCCACCCACACTCCACCTGTAGGGGTATTCTCGTCATTTCACTACCTGGGGGTATTTTCATAGTTTAACCTATCGGGGTATTTCAGTAATAAATCAGGGTTAATTTGGAAATCTTTTACAAATCGTAGGTATTTTAGAAATTCTAAAAATTGGGGGTATTTCGGTAATTTCATAAGCTAGGGGTATTTTTGTAATTTTACAAAATATGGTTCTAGATGATTTTATGAAGTAATGGTGTTTTGGTAATTTTCAATTCGGGGGTACTTAGGCAATTTTTCATACCGAGGGTATTTTGGTAATTTTACAAGTCAGGGGTAATTTGGTCAATTTGTAAATCAGGGGTATTTTGGTCATTTTTTTCAAATCAGGGGTATTTTGGTCATTTTTCAAATCAGGGGTATTTTGGTCATTTTGAAACTATGGTTTAATTTTAGAGTTGTACAAAACAAAGTGGCTGGTCCCTTTCGGGTTTTAGTTATTGAATTTAGCCTGTGAATAAGTCGTCTCAGTTAGGGTGAACCGTCACTACGCACTAGGTAGGATTCGAGTGAAGAGGAGGTGAGTCACTAGGACTGCTTAAATACCAAGCTCCCCTAATCCATTCCTAGACATGCGCCCAACGTTGCCACACCCTTAACTCAAATGACGCACTCATAGGTTTGTTTAGTTGATCTTTAAGTCTTATGTAATTTTGCGTTGGAGTAGGCTATTCCTAAGGTTCAATAACTCCTAACCTACTAATCGTATACCCATTTCTTTCATATTCAAATCGCACAAGGGTTAGGGATAGTTACCTGGGCGGATTGGTGCCAGAGACTCGGTGCCATGCTGTTCAAACCATATACATCTCCCAAAAACTTTTCAAAACCCTACTTTTAAATATTTTGGGCCTCAGGCCCACAGTCGAGCTTTTGAACTTGGATCTGATGCCAAAAATGTAATACCCCAAACCTAGTCAACACACCACGACCAAGTCAAGCATGTCACAAAGTGAAAACATTTTGAAGAAAACAAGTTGCCAGTTTAGTTTCAGCGAAAAGATCTTCTTTATTTGCTTTGAAAATCTGAAAGGCTTTTTAAAATTCGTTCATCATTCATTGCTCAATAGAAAACATTAGACCTGTTGGAACCCGAGTAACTTTTACTTAGTTAAATTAAAACCGTTTGCCTTTGAGCAAGGAAAACTTAGATTTTTCTTAAAAACATTTGAGCCAACTTTGTTATCCTTTTGAAAATATTGTTACCCAATGGTAAGATTTGAGAAAAACACGTTGTGTTGTATACTTTTTGAAAACTTTAGTTATTAAGTTATTTAAAACACGCTAATCAGTTTACTTAACAACATCTAGGAAATTAAAGCAGATATAATAAAACCCTAAAAAAAATACTAATGGCCTTATTACAAACCCAAATAAAATCAATTTAAAATGGAAGTACCCCAAATCGAAAGTCTAAATAAAACCGAATAGATGTCGATGGCCACCTCGAGTCCACAGGCTCGCATCTGCGATCTACGAGTCACTGAAAAGATAGGGAGAAGGTGAGTCACCAAGACTCAGCATAATCCCCCTCCCGATTATAGCAACATACATACACAAGTCATAATCAAGCAAACATATCATGCACCCAAACCTAGCCATCCACAACTCCTTTTTCTATCCCGTGTGGTACCAAACCACCGGTGGTGCTAAACCACTTGGTGACCCAAAGTCACCGATATCAATAATAATATGGTGCTAAACCACTAGTGACCCAAAGTCACAAATAATCCATATGTGGGGCCAACCCACGCCAGATACCAAATCACTAGCGACAATCCTGCTTTATCAAATGTGGGGCAACCCATCGTGGTGCGGCCACCGACGACGAGTCGCTATGAGGTGCCAAACCTCCGTGGCCCAAAGTCACGAAATCATCTGTGGTACCAAACCACCGGAGGTGCTAAACCTCCGTGTCCCAAAGACACGATATCAAATCTTCCCTCCTCTCATATCACCCATATTTATGCAACACATATATAAATCATGCCAACATGCTTTAATATTACACATATATCAATTATATCGTAGATCATAGCATCAAATATCATATGGCATAATCTCATCAAAACAAACTTACCCGAAATCCATGCTCATACCCGTTAAGGTATCATATCGTGATCTACACAACTTTCGATTTTTAACATGTTTAGGTTATTAGCATATCTACTATGATTAAGAAGTGTGTAAGTTACACACCTGATCACTAACGCGATCGCTGAATCCCGAAGTTCTCGATCTAACACACTAGATCTCTTTTATCCTATATTCGACCAAACCAATATCATTAACAAGGCCATTCGGCCACACTAACAAATCCTGAAGTTAACGCATGAAGCCACAATCCTTACCTTAATGCCGATTTGGTTTCCAACCAAATCCTGAAACTACGTGATGATCCTCCCTTGCAATCGGCCACACACTATCACATAAAAACAATTAGCCTTTGGTTTTCAAACAACTAACAGAATGATTGAATCGACACGAACCTTACCACTGACTTATCAAAATCGCTTGACAGGGAAATAGATGACCCCGATCTATTGCTTTAAAGTCCCGAAGATCCTAAAAGAGACCAATCGCATGGTTGATTAAAAGCCAAGACAAATGCTGAAATTCAGCTTTTGTCTACACATGTCGACAGAGAGAAAAAGAAAGTGAGAATAAAGTTTCGGCCAAGATTACTTACCCTCTTCAAATCTGATTAGAGAAGAACCAAGGAAGATCTATGCTAGACTGATATTCGGCCACTAATGAAAATGGGAGAGCTTGAAAGATTTCAGCAATGGTAGAGAGCAAACAAAGGAGATTCGACTATGGTTTGAGAAAAAAACAAATAAGATTCGGCTAAAAAAATGAAAGAAGAGAATAGGAGAAAGATGAATGGTATTTGGCTTCTGCTAATGAAAGAGATGAAGAAGAAAATAAAATGGAAAAGAGGGAATTCGGCAAAGGAAGAAATAAGAAGATTTCGGCACAAAAGTTTGAGAAAAGAAAAAGATGAAGAGAAGAGAATAGATTCGGCTTTTGAGCAAAAATGGGAGAAGAGAAGTGAAACAAGTTTTGGCTTCAAAGAAAATGAGAGGAAAACAAAGGGAATTCGGCAAACTCCCTGAATCACTCCTGGCCAACCATTCAGATGAGTTTGAATTGATCAAACTCCTAAATCCCTTCTTCTCAACTCATTTAAATCTTATCTGAAAGAGTTTGATTTGAGCACAACTCCTCCCTCCTTGGCGTCAAAATGGTAAGCCGAAAATGGGATTTCTGCTGCTCGAACCTGAGCTCCCTTCTCCCCCTTGAGGCGTCACTTCTCCAAGCCCTAAGCGGTGCCTCCTTGCCACTTTTCCAAGGCACTTCTTGTGTTACAATTTACCACAAAATATTCTCAACCCCTAGCTCCTTCAGCTCCCCTGAATCAATGCTTGAAAATAAAATTTTCCCTATAGTTCGAGCCTACCCTTGGCTTATATCTAGACCCTAAAACACCTCAATTAATAACGTAACTCGAGCCATACACATGCAAACTGTTCAAACATAATAGCCCCTATTTAAGGATGTTACAACCTTTGAGTGGTAACAGATTGGATGGAAGAAACCAAATGTTATTTCTTCAAAATTTCAGTGGGAAATACCAACTTCATGTCTAAAGATCCAAGTGGAGCTGACTCAGAAATTACATTGGGGCAAGCTAATTGAGCAGAATATGATTGATGAACAAGAATAAAAAAACAAATGAGAGATAACACCTAGAATAGGAATCATACTCATAACATTTTTGTATCATAGTAAATTTCATTAGGAGCATTTGATTCATGTCTGTCATTGCATCCCAATCCTTTAAAAAGAGTCATCTTCATGACATGTTATATGTAGCTAGAAGCATTTGACTCATTTTTTATCATAGCATCTTAGTCATGTAACATAAACATACTAAACCAAGTCTACAGGACATGTCCTTCAGTGGATGGTGTAGCAATATCAGTGAGTTTGCAGATGTCATCTTCCTAAAGTTGTAGGAATCAGATCAAAGACCCTTTCAGTTTTATCTCTCTGAAGTTGTAGCGGAGTAGATTAAAGATAGAAGATCTCATCTTCCTGAAGTTGTAGGAAGCAGATCGAAAACCCCTTCAGTCTTATCTCTCTGAAGTTGTAGCGGAGTAGATTGAAGATAGAAGATCTCATCTTTCAGAAGTTGTAGGAAGCAGATCAAAAACCCTTTCAGTCTTATCTCCCTAAAGTTGTAGCAGAGTAGATTGAAGATAGAAGATCTCCTCTTCCTAAAGTTGAAGGAAACAGATCGAAAACCCTTTCGATCTTATCTCCCTGAAGTTGTAGCAGAGTAGATTGAAGATAAAAGATCTCATCTTTCTGAAGTTGTAGGAAGCAGATCGAAGACCCTTTCAGTCTTATCTCCCTGAAGTTGTAGCGGAGTAGATTGAAGATAGAAGACAACAGATCTTATCTCCCTGAAGTTATAGGAAGTAGATCAAAGACAACAAATATTATCTTCCTGAAGTTGTAGGAAGTAGATCAAAGACAACAGATCTTATCTTTCTGAAGTTGTAGGAAGTAGATCGAAGACACTTTCAGATCTTATCTTCTTGAAGTTGTAGGAAGTAGATTGAAGACACTTTTAGATCTTATCTTCCTGAAGTTGTAGGAAGTAGATCGAAGACACTTTTAGATCTTATCTTCCTGAAGTTGTAGGAAGTAGATCGAAGACACTTTCAGATCTTATCTTCCTGAAGTTGTAGGAAGCAGATCAAAGACATTAATTTGGCATTCTTGAAGTTGCAAGAAGCAAACCAAAAACATCAGCCTAGCCTCTTTGAGTTTGCATGGAGATTAAAAGATAGTGAATAGTGCCTTTCTGAATTTTCAGTAAAACAGATTGAAGCTATCACACTTATTGAAATCAAGATGAAGTTCCAGTACCCCTGAAGATGCAGTTGGGATTGGAAGCCATTTGAAGAAGATAATGATCAAGAAGTCGAAGCTCAGCCAAAACTGGGCAAAATTGGTATTTTTATAGTCTTTGCTCTATTCTCGTTACACGACAATGAGCAAAAAGGGGCAGCTGTAAGAGCCCATTTTTGACCGGGCTGGAATAAACCAAAATAAAAATAAAACCAAAGTTTTTAACAGTCCATTTACAAAACCATAAGCCCAAAATTGTTACACCCTGGCCCGCTACAACACCCTAACTGCCTAGACCCAAAACACTCGTGGCCCAAAAGGCCTAAAATTACCTAGCCTCAGCAGAAGCCTAGGGTTTCTGGAAACCCTAGGCTCCGCAAATGTCCCAAAGAGATCCCAACAATCATACGCTCCTCGCGCTTAGGCTAACAAATACGTCGCAATGACTCGCACCAAAGACTAAGCCTTCAATTGCACCACGATTCGTGCATAGATAACGTCTTCATCGTCGGATTTATTAACATCAACCTGTAAAAAAAGAAAGAAATACGGTAGCAAAAGAAAAGAAATCGCAGCAAACATGTCAACAGTTTTTCCTTTTTTATGTTTTTATTTTGAAGGCTATAAAAGCCTTATAAAAAACCTGTAAAAGACACTGATACGGAAACTGAAAAAAAGATACACAGAGAAAAAGCAACAAATATACTTTGAAAGAAATATAGAGTTCTTTGCTAGTATTTTTGATTTGTTTTTTTTATTTTATGCATGTTATGTACAAAACAAAAAAATGAATAACAGAAAAGATGAAATTTCATACTTGAGAGTCACCGTGGACGACGGTGTAACATCCTAAATGTAGGCCTGTGCATTTATATGTTGGTTTAATATGTTAATTCAAGAATTTAAGGCTCGGGCTAAGGCCTTGATTAAATATTTGGATTATGGTTTAAATTAATGTTCTGTGTAATTTAAGTGATATTTTGGGTTTTAAAACTTGGGCTAAGTGGCATATAAATAGTGTTAGTTTATAATTTAAGTTAGGTAGCAAGCTGGGCTTGTGGCCCAACATTTGGAGGTGCTTTAAGTGGGCATGAAGGTGGTGTCACAAGGGAGAGGAGTTTGGGCCTTGTGTGGCCGATTGGGCCTCAAGATTTGTAGGTTAAAATTCGGCATAGGAGAGAAAGGGGTGGACGACACATGTACTATAATATAGGGGATTTAATTCTTTTATTTTTTTCATTATTAAATGATGATAATAGGAAGGGAGGAGTTGGTTTGAAGGAAGTCTCTTCTAAAGGCAAGATAAGGATTGGGTTATCATGCAAGATAAGAGCTATCAGGAGGGGGAGAGTTGGCTGAAACTCCAACACTGTGTGTGTGCCGAAATTTAATAGCCTGAGTGTCTAGCTTTCTTTTATTTTTTCTCTTTTCCCTTTGCCTTTCTCATTTTTTCTCTCTGGCCGAAATTCCCTAGCCTTATTTCTTCATTATATTTTTAAAAGCCGAATTCTCCCTGTGCATATCCTTTTCTTCCATAGTCGAACCATCAGGTGAGATCTTGTTTTTCTTGAAGGTGCACCATAGCCGAATACTCCTCTTTAATCTGGTAAGTTTCGGGATTTTGCTTCTTTGCGATTTCTTCATTCTCTTTTATCAAGTTTCTAATCCGAATCAGTTTTCTAAGGCCCTGTCGATTTCACTCTCTGTACCTAGAAGCCGAATATGTTTCATTAAAGTCTCATGTGTCAATTTGTAAAAAGCCGAAGTAGGTGGTCAATGGTAGGTTCGGCGAAATGGCCACTTTCTTGTTCTTTTGTCTTTGGCCGAATGTCATAAGGTGTTAGATGGGTTGCGATCATCGGTTCGGTTAACTATTTTTGGTGATGGTCGGATGTAGTAAGGGAGGTGCGTGTTCTCAAGGACATTCGGGATTTGATTAACTAAGTAAAAGTTTGTTTTAAGTGTTATAGTTGTTTAAGTAATCAGATCTCATCGTTTAAATGGTTTAGTGATTAAGGGATTATGATGGACTCGAATAACAGTCAGGCAGAAAAGGTTGGATCTGTAAACCCAACACCTAAATACAAGAAACGAACTATTTCGATAGTGCGAAATTAGCCATCGGGGTGTGGGCCGACATCGAAGTCAGATCGTGGGCCGATAGTGGTAGTCTCGAGTGATAGTAGCATAGACATAGCGAAAGCGTTAGTACGAGAATCAGGTGTGTAATACTTCCCCACCATCCAGATCTGATTATTAAATGTATGCTTATAAGTTTTATATGTTATGATAAATACCAAAATCTCGGTTTAATGACGGAAACCCAAAGAGGGTAAAAGCGAACCACCAGGTTAGTGAATAATCTGATTAAATGTTATAAGTAAAATTTCTTGTATGTGATTGCATGGGTTGGGTTGATGAAAGGAGGAAGTTATACGTTATATGTGTAGCGGTTTTACCGTGATCATTATGCACTAATGTTTGTGATCTGTTATAAGGGCTTCGGCCATAATATGTTGATGAGCAGCATGACTGCCATCTTGGAGTGTAGCGGTGTGGGTTGATTGTAGAAATCCCCAATGTTGTGAACGGCTAGTACGGGGGCGTGTAGCGGATGGAAACCTAGGAAAATGGGTTGGGCTTTGCATATTATTTGTTATCTATGTAAATGAAATTATTATTATGTTTTATAGGTTAAGGCCCAAATCTAGTGGTGCATGAGGGTTGCACACTGAGTCTCGCGACTTAACCAATTAAATTAACATCTCAGGTGACACTTAGTGTATCGGATCGGGCTAGAGAGGAGCGCAAGGTGGCCATGCAAAAGAATATATGGATCCGGCAAAAAAAAAAGACTCAACTTAATAGTTTATAAGATATTTTGTTTTTATGGATTTTAAACCCCGTTGTAATAAGGCCAAGGGCCACTAGTTTATATTCTGGTTTTATTGTGGGTTTTAATTCTTCTTCTTTATTTATTTACTTTAATTAAACTAGGACATGTAATTAAGTTTTGTGTTTTTAATTATAAGGCTTATTTTATAAATTACATATGGGCTTTCTGGTAACCTGAATTGATTTATTAAAATTTTTCTTAGTGACATACCAGATTCGGTTGTAGTGTTTGGGCCGGGTTTGGGGTGTTATAAATTGGTATCAGAGCCCAGTTCAAAACTCAGCTCTGGGGGTTTTTGGGCTCAAAATGTTTTCTAAAAATGGGCATTTGAAACGTAGATGTTTTTAAGTAAAGGTTTGTTAGCTCAGCGTGGCACCTGTGTCTCCGGCCCAAGTTCGCCAGGTAAGTATTTTGAACTCCTGATTGTGATATAAATATGGGCTTAATGGGTTTTATGGGACGTAGATTATCTAGGTTAGAACTTGATGGACTCTAGGCTTAGACAAACAACTCTTAAAATCCATAAGACTTAATTTCATTAAACAAAACCTGTAAACGAGTCACAAGACTAAGGTGTGGTAACAAGCATATGCATGTCTAAGAGTAGATCCGGAAGAGCTTGGTATTTAAGCAGTCCGAGTGACTCACCTCCTCTTCGCTGGAATCTTACCTGGTGCATAGTGATTGTTCACTTTAGGCATGACAGGGTGTGGCAATAGGCATATGCATGTCTAAGAGTAGATTCAGGGAAAGCTTGATATTTAAGCAGTCCTAGTGACTCACCTCCTTTTCACTAGAATCCTACCTGGTGCCTAGTAACTATTCACCCTAGTTACGAAGACGTGTTGACAGGCCAAAACTTACAATTAAAACCCGAAAGGGACCATCCATCCTGTTTTGTAAAATCCTAAAGTAAACCTTAGTTCTGAAATCACAAAATTACCCTTGATTCGTAAAAAAATTACCCTATTTTTGGAAAATGACAAAAATACCCCTTGTCTGAAAAATGACCAAAATACCATTGATTTGTAAAATGACCAAATTACCCCTGACTTGTAAAATTATCGAAATACCCTCGGATTTACAAAATTATCGAAATACCTCTGAGTTGAAAAATTATCGAAATACCCTTATTCTGCAAAATCACCCGAAATCATATTTTGAAAAAAATTACAAAAATACCCCTGTAGGTTAAAATTACGAAATACCCCTAGGTAGCGGAATGACGAAAATACCCTTAGGTGATGGGTGTTACCTGTATGAATGTTGTGTGTGCATAATTCTTAGAATTAGGAAGACTGAAAACTGTAGATAGGTTCGAATTCAAAGGAATCACTTTTAAAAACTATGTTTCATAAGATTGTTCGGGGATAATTAGTGGAAACAACTAATGACTCATAAAACTTTTAAATCAGATAAACGCAAACTAGAAGAATGAGTACAAGAGGTCGAGGACGTCCACCACGTAGTCGTGGTAGAGGCAGGATGACCGTGTCAGAACCCATAGGATCGGGTCATGGGTCTGAAAATGAGGTACCGATTCCACCAGCTGCTGAGGTGGAATTTCAAGACCAGACAGGTAGAGATGACGTGGTGTCACAGGCGGTCTTAAGAGTTTTGAAAAGAGTGGCTAAGGCTAGTATGGGCACAAGAGCCTGGAAATCTATGCCAGAGAGGCTGAAGAATAATGGGGCCGAAGTATTTAGGGGAGTCTCTGGCATATCCCCAAGTTTAGCTGAATATTGGTTGGAGGCAGTGGAATGTATAATAGATGACCTAGACTTCACAGTGGAGGAGAAGCTGAAGGGGGCCGTGTCTCTTCTTCGAGACGAGGCTTATCAATGGTGGCTCACGGTGAAAGAGAGTACGACCGCGGACCTAATTGACTGGGATTTCTTTAAGGAGTAATTCCAGGGAAAGTACGTTGGCGCTAGTTATATGGATGCTCAAAGGAAAGCATTCATAAACTTAGTGCAGGAGAGTAAGTCTGTGGCTGAGTATGAGGCTGAGTTTTTACGCTTGAGTCGTTACGCTCAGGGAATGGTAGCAACAGAGTATGAATGATGTGCTCGGTTCGAGGATGGGCTGCGGAATGAGCTAAGGATTCTGATTGCACCACAGCGAGAGAGAATTTTCACGGTTTTGGTAGATAAGGTTAAAATAGCTGAGGAAGTGAAACGGGTGGAGAGACAAGAGAAGGATAAGGATCGGGGCAGGAGTAAGAGAAGTTTTGGACCATCTAGAGCAACTGGAAATTTTCAGAAGAGGCCTAAGATTGACGGGCCAGCTCGTGCTCCAGCGGGCCAGAATCAAGCATGTTCTACATGTGGGAGAACCCATTATGGAAAGTGCAGAATGAAAATCGGTGGATGCTTTAGGTGTGGATCCATAGAACATTTGATGAAGGACTATTCTCAGATGGATCGGGGGCAGCCAACGGGCCGAGGTTCTGATCAGACTAGGAGAGGTGATCGGTCTAGACCAAGGAGTCATGGTGCAGCTAGAGGGGGAAATAAATCTGGTCGAGGTCGTGGAGAATCTGGTAGAGGTGTAGGTAATGTAGATGCAAGGCAGCCGGGTTTAATTTATGCAGCTCGTTGACAGGAGGACAGTGACGCACTAGATGTTATAACCGGTACGTTTCTTGTTACTGATAATCCTTTACTTGCCTTGATTGATATTGGGTCAACCCACTCCTATGTTGCATATTCAGTATCTGAGACTCTAAGTATAGACTCTGAAATAACCACTAGGAAGATGACTGTGGTTAGTCCTTCAGGACAATCTAAGGTAGTGGAAAAACTGTTTAGGGATGTACCTTTAGAGACTCAAGGGGTAGTATTCCCAGCAGATTTAATGGAATTACCATTTGGAGAGTTTGACCTTATTTTAGGAATGGATTGGTTGACTAAGCATCGTGCCAAGTTGGACTGTGGGAATAAGCGTATGGTGTTGAGTACCTCGGAAGGCGGGGAGGTGGTTACGTTAGGAGAAAGAAGGAATTACTTGTCCAACATGGTATCATCTTTAAAAGCTATTAAGATGATACGAAAGGGATGTAGTGTATTTCTAGTTTTTATTGGTGCGTTGGATGCTAAGGAGGTGACTGTTGATGAGGTTCAAACAGTCAGGGATTTCACGGATGTCTTTTCGAGGAATTGTCAGGATTACCCCCGGATCGCGAGGTAGAATTTGGAATAGACCTACTTCCGGGTACAGCTCTAGTATCCATTGCTTCTTATAGAATGGCGCCGAAGGAGTTGGTGGAGCTCAAGGCTCAGATTCAGGAACTGTTGGATCGAAGGTTTATTTGACTGAGTGTGTCTCCATGGGGAGCGTCGATCTTATTCATGAAGAAGAAGGACGGATCCATGCGCATATGCGTGGACTATCGTCAATTGAATAAGTTGACGATTAAAAATAAGTATCCATTACTAAGAATCGACGATCTGTTCGATCAGCTCAAATGAGACATTCATAAGATGGTGTTTCAGACTCGGTATGGGCATTATGAGTTCTTGGTGATGCCGTTCGGGTTGACAAACGCGCCAGCAACTTTTATGGATATGATGAATCGGGTGTTCCAACCATATCTTGATCGATTCGTCGTGGTGTTTATCGATGACATCCTGGTTTATTCTAAGTCTGAGGAGGAACATGATGAACATCTTCGTGTGGTGTTGCAAACTCTGAAGGAGAAGCAGTTGTTTGCAAAGTTCATTAAGTGTGAGTTCTGGCTGAAGGAAGTCACTTTCTTAGGACATGTGGTTTCGACCGAGGGAATCAGGGTAGACCCTCGAAAGATAGAGGCTGTATTAGATTGGAAACCGTCAAAGTCTGTGGCGAAGGTTCGGAGTTTTTTAGGTTTGGCAGGGTATTATCGAAGGTTCGTTGAAGGGTTTTCCCTAATAGCGGCACCTCTAACTAAGTTGTTGAGGAAGGGAGTATCGTTTGTATAGACCAACAAACAGCAAGAGAGCTTTAAGAAGTTGAAGAGAATCTGACGAAGCGCCAAGGTTAATTCAAATTTGGAGGCGGAAAAGAATTTACTGCTCATCGTGATGCGTCACACACGGGTTTAGGGTGTGTGTTGATGCAAGAAGGAAAGGTGGTGGCGTATACGTCTCGACAGTTGAGACCGCATGAGTTAAACTACCCTACGCATGATTTGGAATTAGTAGCGGTAGTGTTTGCCTTGAAGATTTGGAGGCACTACTTGTATGGGGAGAAGTCGGTAATTTACACCGACCATAAAAGTCTGAGGTATCTCCTTATCCAGAAAGAGCTAAATTTAAGACAACGTAGGTGGATCGAGCTCTTGAAGGATTATGATTGTTCGATCGAATACCACCCTAGTAAGGCGAATGTGGTGGCAGATGCGTTAAGCTGTAAGGTAGTATCAGAACTAAGAGCCATGTTCGCTCATCTGAGTTTATTCGACGACGGGAGTTTGCTGGCTGAGTTGCAAGTAAAGCCGACATGGGTAAGTTAGGTTAAGGACAAATAGTTAGGGGATAAAGACCTGAGTGCTCGACTGTTGCAAGTGAGGAATGGTGGAATGGAAGACTATAGTCTGAATAATGATGGAGTTCTGTGTTATCGTGGGAAGATTTGCATGCCTAAAAATGATGAGTTAAGACAGAGGATTCTTCGGGAATCGCATAGTAGCCTTTATGCTATGCATTTTGGAAGAGTCAAGATGTACCGTGATTTGCAAAAGCAATTTTGGTGGCCAGGTCTGAAGCGAGAGGTAACGAAATTCGTAGGAAAATGTTTGACGTGTCAGCGGGTCAAAGCTAAGCATCAAGTGCCTTCGGGATTGTTATAGCCGGTGAAGATTCCCCAATGGAAATGGGAGAGAATCATGATGGATTTTGTTAGTGGGTTACCCCTTACACCCACTAAGAAGGATTCGATTTGGGTGATTGTAGATCGACTGAAGAAGTCTGCTCACTTCATACCGGTTCGAGTGGACTTTTCTCTACAAAAGTTGGCTAAATTGTATGTGGCTGAGGTTGTAAGATTGCATGGTATGCCGGTGTCGATCATATCAGATAGGGACCCTAGGTTCACGTCACGATTTTAGAAGGCTCTTCATCAAGCAATGGGAACAAGGTTAGACTTTAGTACTACCTTTCACCCACAGACTGATGGCCAGTCTGAGAGGGTAATTCAAATCTTGGAGGATATGTTAAGGGGTTGCATCATTGATTTTAGGGGCAGTTGGGAAGAGTACTTGCCTTTGGTAGAATTCGCATATAATAATAGTTATCAAGCTAGCATTCAGATGGCGCCTTATGAAGTGTTATATGGAAGGAGATGCCGTACTCCAACTTGTTGGACGGAGTTCGGTGAACATAAGGTGTTGGGTCCAGAATTAGTTTAGGAAACGGAGGAGAAAGTTAAGTTAATACGGGCTAGGCTAAAGGAAGCGTCTGATCGACAGAAGTCTTATGCAGATCTAAAGCAGAAAGAGGTGGAATTTGCAGTAGGTGATCAAGTCTTCTTGAAGGTATCCCCATGAAAGAAGGTAATGAGGTTTGGACGAAATAAGAAGTTAAGTCCACGGTTTATTGGGCCTTATCGGATACTAAAACGTGTGGGCCTAGTGGCTTATCACTTGGAGTTGTCTTCAGAGTTGGAGCAGATACATGACGTGTTCCATATCTCGATGCTGAGACGTTATCGATCTGATCCATCGCACATAGTATGAGTAGAAGAGATAGAAGTAAGGCCGGATTTGTCTTTTAAGGAGGAACCAGTGCAAATTCTGGATCAAGATGTAAAAGTGTTAAGAAGGAAGTCTATTCCTTTGGTCAAAGTCTTGTGGCAGAATCACGACGCAGAAGAAGCGACGTGGGAGCCAGAGGATGTTATACGCTAGCAATACCCCCATCTTTTTTGATCAAGTAAATTTCAGGGTCGAAATTTATTTTAAGGGGGTAGAACTGTAACATCCTAAATGTGGGCCTGTGCATTTATATGTTGGTTTAATATGTTATTTCAAGAATTTAAGGCTCGGGCTGAGGCCTTGGTTAAATATTTGGATTAGGGTTTAAATTAATGTTCTGTGTAATTTAAGTGATATTTTGGGTTTTAAAACTTGGGCTAAGTGGCAGATAAATAGTGTTAGTTTATAATTTAAGTTAGGTAGCAAGCTGGGCTTGTAGCCCAACATTTGGAGGTGCTTTAAGTGGGCATGAAGGTGGCGTCACAAGGGAGAGGAGTTTGGGCCTTGTGTAGCCAATTGGGCCTCAAGATTTATGGGTTAAAATTCGGCATAGGAGAGAAGGGGGTGGACGACACATGTGCTATAATATAGGGGATTTAATTCTTTTATATTTTTTCATTATTAAATGATGATAATAGGAAGGGGGAGTTGGTTTGAAGGAAGTCTCTTCTAAAGGCAAGATAAGGATTGGGTTATCATGCAAGATAAGAGCTATCAGGAGGGGGAGAGTTGGCTGAAACTCCAACACTGTGTGTGTGCCGAAATTTAATAGCCTGAGTGTCCAGCTTTCTTTCATTTTTTCTCTTTTCCCTCTGCCTTTCTCATTTTTTCTCTCTGGCCGAAATTCCCTACCCTTGTTTCCCTCTTCATTATATTTTCAAAAGCCGAATTCTCCCTGTGCATATCCTTTTCTTCCATAGCCGAACCATCAGGTGAGATTTTGTTTTTCCCGAAGGTGCACTATAGCTGAATACTCCTCTTTAATCTGGTAAGTTTCGGGATTTTACTTTTTTGCGATTTCTTCATTCTCTTTTATCAAGTTTTTAATCCGAATCAGTTTTCTAAGGCCCTGTCGATTTCACTCTCTGTACCTAGAAGCCGAATCTGTTTCATTAAAGTCTCCTGTACCGATTTGTGAAAAGCCGAAGGTAGGTGGTCAATGGTAGGTTCAGCCGAATGGCCACTTTCTTGTTCTTTTGTCTTTGGCCGAATGTCATAAGGTGTTAGATGGGTTGCGATCATCGGTTTGGTTAACTATTTTTGGTGATGGCCGAATGTAGGAAGGGAGGTGACGTGTTCTCAAGGACATTCGGGATTCGATTAACTAGGTAAGAGTTTGTTTTAAGTGCTATAGTTGTTTAAGTAATCAGATCTCATCGTTTAAATGGTTTAGTGATTAAGGGATTATGATGGACTCGAATAACAGTCAGGCAGAAAAGGTTGGATCTGTAAACCCAACACCTAAATACAAGAAGCGATCCGTTTCGGTAGTGCGAGATTGGCCATCGGGGTGTGGGCCGACATCGAAGTCAGATCGTGGGCCGATAGTGGTAGTCTTGAGTGATAGTAGCGTAGACATAGCGAAAGCGTTGGTACGAGAATCAGGTGTGTAATACTTCCCCACCATCCAGATCTGATTATTAAATGTGTGCTCATAAGTTTTATATGTTATGATAAATGCCGAAATCTCGGTTTAATGATAGAAACCCAAAGAGGGTAAAAGTGAACCACCAGGTTAGTGAATAATCTGATTAAATGTTATAAGTAAAATTTCTTGTATGTGATTGCATGGGTTGGGTTGATGAAAGGAGGAAGTTATACGTTATATGTGTAGCGGTTTTTACCGCGATCATTATGCTACTAATGTTTGTGATGCATTATAAGGGCTTCACCATAATATGTTGATGAGCGACATGATCGCCATCTTGGCGTAGAAGCGGTGTGGGTTGATTGTAGAAATCCCCAATGTTGTGAACGGCTGGTACGGGGGCGTGTAGCGGATGAAAACCTAGGAAAATGGGTTGGGCTTTGCATATTGTTTGTTATCTATGTAAATGAAATTATTATTATGTTTTATGGGTTAAGGCCCAAATCTAGTGGTGCATGAGGGTTGCACACTGAGTCTCGCGACTCAACCAATTAAATTAACGTTTCAGGTGGCACTTAGTGTATCGGATCGGGCTGGAGAGGAGCGCAAGGTGGTCATGCAAAAGAATATGTGGATCCGGCAAAAAAAAAAAGACTCAACTTAATAGTTTATAAGATATTTTGTTTTTATGGATTTTAAACCCCGTTGTAATAAGGCCAAGGGCCACTAGTTTATATTCTGGTTTTATTATGGGTTTTAATTCTTCTTCTTTATTTATTTACTTTAATTAAACTAGGACATGTAATTAAGTTTGGGGTTTTTAATTATAAGGCATATTTTATAAATTACATATGGGCTTTCTGGTAACCTAAATTGATTTATTAAAATTTTTCTTAGTGACATACCAGATACGATTGTAGTGTTTGGGCCGGGTTTGGGGTGTTACAGACGGTGTTTGGGCACGTACGACGCGTAGGTCAGAGATCCCTTGGCACCGATAATCTGACTCCGTCAGAAAGGGGAAAACTTTTTTGAGAGGTTTTCTAATTTGTTTTTTTTAAAATAGTTTCAAAAATGATTTTTCAGGTGATTTTTTTTTTTACTTTTATAATGAAAGGAAACGGCGCCATTTTTGCTTAACCCTATAAGTACAAAACGATGTCGTTCGGGGCTAGATCCGCGTGTTGACCCGACCCAACCCTCAAGATCTGCGTGTTTTATTAAAAAGGGGAATTTACCATTTCAGTCCCTTTGCGATTTTATTTGTTTTAATTTCATCCAATCTAACATTTTCTTTATTTTTAAATTTACCCGAAAAGTCTATTTCTATTCCAATTAAACCCTCAGACTGTTTTAAAGGAAAAATTGGAATGACGCCGTTTTGAAAAGAGGCTTAATTGCCATTTTAATCCCTAATATTTAGCGCGCGTTTTTGATTCAATCCTTTTAATTTCTTTTAATTGCTATTTTAACCCCTGCTTTCTTTGTTTTATTTTTTTATCCTTTTATTTTATTATTTTAATATTGTATTAAATTATTTTATTATATTAAAATCCTATTATTTTCTAATTTATTAATAAAAGGTTTACGTATTTTTTAATACTCAGTATTTTTAAATATTACATTATTATTATTTATTATGTTATTTAATTATTTTTGCATATTATTTTATAACTTTTATGTTTGTTATTGTATTACATTTAATTTTGTATATATAGTATTATATTATATTATTTTCTAAAATTTTACTTGGTATAAAATTTATTTATAATACATATTTATTTTATTATTTTTATAAAATATATGTATTAGATTATTATAAATGTAATTTTATTTAAAGTTATATATTATTTATTCCTTTAAAATATTTTTTATACAATATATATTATTTTTGATATTGCTACTACTATTATTTTATTTATAACTAACCCTAGTATTATTAGTATTATTATAATTTATTATTTTATTATTAATATTATTTATGTTATTTTCATTACCATTGTTTTTCATTTTACTATTATTTTATAGTAACCTATATTATTATTTTTACTAATATATTCTTATTGTACTATTATTTTTACTTTAGTGTAGTTATTTTAGTTGTATTTTATATTGTCTATGTTAGATGTATTATAATTGCTTTTAATATTTATATTCGGTAATGTATAAATGCACACATGGTTATTGTTTAAAGTAAAATTCATTTTTTGCAATATTAATATTAAATCAAATTGCTTTTTTTGTAAAATAAGGCAATGTTTTGGTATTTAAAAATTCGGGAAATAGTGCCTAATCATCATGGGTTTCGATTTTTCGTTTGGAAAAATAACTAAATATCCTTTTAACAAGTTTTTTAAATCGTGAGATGATCTTAGTTACGAGGGTTAAAAAATATCGTGTCCAATCGTGCTGGATGTGATGTTTATATTCTTTTGGATCGAAGAACTCTCAAATTTTAAATTGCTCGAAGTTTTTTTTAGAAATCATATTTTTAAATACTTTGAAATTTCAAACATTTGGACATGATTTTATCTATTAGGTACCAATTTTTGGGCATTATGAAGGTGCTAACCCTTCCTCATACGTAACCGACTCCCGAACCCGCTTTCTGGTTTTTCGTGGACCAAAATTAAATGTTTTAAATAAAAAGTTTTACAAGGTGATCCAATCACACCTAAGTAAAAAGGGATTGGTGGCGACTCCCATTTTTGTTTTTAAAAAGTCGATCCCCATTTTTTTTTAATCAGATTTAAAAATGGTTTCGACATAGAGCACTCAGCAACAATGGAAGAAGATGATGACTGAGAATGAGGTGTTCTACAAACAAAATGAGGAGCTTGTTGGGAAGTTAGGAGTTGAAAAAGTGAAAAATGATGCACTATCCAGAGAGGTCCTGGTATTGGGTGCTAAGTTGAGAAGGGTTGTAGTAGAGCATAAAGCAGTTGTAAACTGAATCACTACAGAGCATGAGGCTGCAACGGTGGAGTTAAAACGAAAACAAGAAGAGGCTTTTGAGGGGTTTAAGAAGAACACTTTGGGATGTTTAATGATGTCACCACTCAGCTCAAATCCAATATTCTTTTGCATGCTTAAGTTGCTATTGGGCCTTTTGATGTTCGCAAGGTTGATTTCGATGCTCTCGCTGAGGTAGAGATGAACCAGCTTGACTTTGATGTTCGCTGTCCTTCGAGAGCATCTTGGGATGAGTTTGCATCCAAGTGGAAAAATTTAGAGAATTTTTACCTCGAAGAGATTCCTTCTGAACCAACTAGTGCTTGCTGGTGATGGCATCGTTGCTGACCCTACTATCGACAATACTATAGTTGTTGAGGGAGAATGAAGTTCATAGTGATCTTGATAGAGTAACTGAAGTTTAATTATTTTTAATTTTATAACTTTGTATTTCTCTTCTTCATAAATGAAAGAATTGAAATTTTTGAGTTTATTTGTTAATGTTATAATGTTTTACCTTTTCACGAACTTGAGCAAAATTTTAACTTAAACAAACTTAAACCATGAGCTTCAACTGTTTTGGAGGCTGCGATGTTGAATCTACAAGCCTTAAAGCTACAATTGGGAGCTTCAGCTCGCACTAATTTTTTTGGAGGTTGCGGTGTCGAACCTATGAGACTTAAGAATACAACTAGGAGCTTGAAATCTCGCTAAAAGTTTTAGAGGCTGTGACATCGATCCTGCTAGCCTTAAGATCACAGCTGAGAGCTTGAGTTCTCGCTAACTATTTTAGAGGTTGCGGTATTGAACCTGCAAGCCTTAAGATCACAGCTAGGAGCCTTAACTCTTGCTAACTTTTTTAGAGGATACATTATTGAACCTGCAAGCCTTAAGGTCAAAACTAGGAGCATCAGCTCTCGCTAACAATTTTTGGAGGTTGTGGTATTGAACCTGCTAGCATTAAGATCGCAGCTGAGAGCTTTATCCCTCGTTGACTATTTTGAGGGCTACGATATTAAACCTGCGAGCCCTAAGATTACAGTTGGGAGCTTAGCGCTCGCTAATATTTTAGAGGTTGTGGTATTAAACTTACAAGCCTTAATATCATAGCTGGGAGCTTTAGCTTTCGTTAACTATTTTTGGGGGCTACGGTATTTAAATTGTAAGCCTTAAGATCATAGCTTAGAGCTTGAACTCTTACTAACTATTTTAGAGGTTACGGTATTGAACCTACGAGCCTTAATATCACAGCTGGGAGCCTTAGTTCTCCCTATCTATTTTAGAGGCTGTGGTATTGAACCTGCTAGCCTTAAGATCACAAATGGGAGCCTTAGCTCTTAGCAAATATTTTTGGGGGCTATGGTATTGAACATGGGAGCCTTAGCTTTTGCTAACTTTTTTTTTGGAGGGTCATATAAAGTAAATATACTATTGAAAGAACATATTTTCATTAAAGTATCAGAATTTACACATAATACTTTTTAAGATGATGTGTATTCCATGCGTGCAATAGAGTTGCGCCCTTTAATCTCGCTAATTTGTACGCTCCATAGCCTATTTTTTCCACAAATTTGTACGGTCCCTTCCATCTTAAAGCCATCTTTCATTGTTATGAAGCTGGGAGGCCGGCTTCAGTGTTTATGAAGACAAGGTCATTAACTTGATATTGTTTATTTTTTACCTTATAATTGTAATAGTGAGCTACTTGCTGAGCACGTACCACGTTCATGATTTTTGCTATTTCTCTAACCTTATCAATGAGATTGAGGTTGAGCTTTAGCTTCAATCCATTTGGTGAAATGGTGCACTGCGACCAATATGAATTTCTTCTGTGTTGTGGCTTTGGGGAATAGGCCGAGGATGTCAACTCCCAAGTTACAAACTACTAAGGCTTGACATGATTTGAAGAGGTTCTGCTAGCTGTTGCTGTACTTAGGCGTACCTTTGGCAAGAATTGCATATGTGAACTAGCTCATGTGCATCATTCTGAACTATAGGCCAGTAATATCCCTACCTAAAGATTTTCTTAGCGAGCAATCTTCCACCCACTTGTTCACCACAAATGCCTTTGTGAATCTCCCGCATCACATACTTAGCTTCCAATGGCATTAGACATCGTAGCAGTGGCTGTGAGAATCATTTTTTATATAGTACACCCTCTAAAAGGGTATACCTAGAAATTGTAGAACAAAATAAATAGCTTTAAGTTGTTATACAATCAAATAGTTTAATGGATAATCATTCATTATCCAACTATCTAATTTGTAGACTTAAATTATTGTGATATGTGTAACACATAACATAGATATACATACCTCGCGACTTTGCGTTGTTATTTTGCGAGCTCTTTTTTATTTGATCCCTTGTAACACGCGAACTATAAGAGTTTTCCATGTGTCTTCTTGATCTACAACATATACTTGGAGTGTATCGTAACTTGGGGCTTCCTTGTGCTCCAACAAAATCTTTCCCCTTTGCTCGATAACAATTGAAGATACTAGCTTGGATAAAATGTTTGCTCGTGTGTTATTGCTCCTTGGGACATGTTTTACTTATATCTTATCAATCTTTGCTAGCAACTGGGTTGCAATTGAGTGGTATTTCTTCAACCCTGACTCCTTGACCTCATACTCATCGTTCAATTGTTTGGCGACCAACTAGGAATCTGTATGAACAATAAGCCCTCTCGCTTCAAGCTGGCGAGCTAATTACAACCCTGATACCAACGTCTCGTACTTTACAACATTATTAGACGTCTGAAATCCAAAAGAGAGCCCATACTGCCACTCGTTTCCTTTGGGATCCACCAAGAGTACTCCTATTCCCGATCCAGTTTTTGCCATAGATCTATCAGCATAAACTAACCAATCTTTATACTCCATTTGGTCACTCTTCTGGAGGTGTCAGCTTTAGACAAAATTTCTTTGATGGCTTGTTCGTCACAACTACTATGGGAAGATCTTGGAAGTATGGTCGCAGCTTGCGAGCTGCAGTAATTAAAGCAAAACTTGGGTTCACCATTTTGCAACACTTTACTGATACATTATACGGGAAATTTTTGAACACCTTCTTCCCTGAGTAAGACAGCTGCCACAGTTTCCTCAGACGTGGCGAGGTATAAATAAATGGTCTTTCCTTCTCAAGGTGACATCAATAACGGAGGGGATATGAGGTACTCTTTGAGCTTTTCAAAATCTATTTGGCACTCCTTTGTCTAGGAAAATGAGGTGCGTACGGGCTTGAAGAAAGGTAAGCACTTGAAAGCCATCCGCGACACAAATCTGTTGAGTGCGACCACTCTCCCAGTCAACCGTTAAATATCATTAATTATTTCTGGATGGGGCTTCTCCAAGATGGCCTGAATCTTCTTGGGGTTCATTTCGATTCCTCTTCTTGAGACCACAAAGCCCCAAAACTTGCTAGCCTTAACCCCAAAAATACACTTATCTGGGTTTAGCTTCATTCAGTGAGCTCGCAATACCGCAAATGCTTCAACGAATTATCAATATGCTTTACGAGAGTGGAACCCTTTACTAACATGTCATCAACATAAACCTCAACACTTCGTCCGATCTACTTTCTGGAAATTTTGTTCACCAGCCTCTAGTAAGTTGCACCTGTATTGTTCAAACTAAAAGGCATCACATGATAGCAAAATAAACCTTCTTCTGTAAGAAAATTTTTTTTCTCTTGGTCTTTAGGAACCATAGAGATTTGATTATATCCAAAGAAATAATCCATAAAGCTCATGAATTTGTTACCGAAAGATGCATCTACAAGTTTATCAATCGAAGGAATAGGGAAACTATCATTTGGACAAGCCTTGTTGAGATTGGTGAAGTTTATACACATTCTCTACTTACCACTTGACTTTTTCACCATCACTACATTTGAAAGCCACTCTGGATATTCAACTTCCCTAATAAACCCTGCAGCCAACAATTTTGCAACCTTATGCCTTATAGCCTTCACAACCTACAGTGCGAACTTTCTCATTTTTTGCTTCACAGGTCCAGCTCCAAACAAAACATTCAACCTGTGCACAATTACCTGAGGGTCTACCCTTAGCATATCTGTAGTAGACCAAGCAAAAATGTCAGCATTCATTCTCAAACAATGAATCAAACTTTCATTTTCCTCACCTTTTAATGTAGATGAAATTCTAACCACTTTATCTGTACTACTACTGAAAAGTTATAAAGTTTCCATAGCTTTAACTACTTCTGGTTTCTTTGCTCGCTCCTCGCATTTGTTATCCATGCTATCCAAATCTAACAATTGCCTATCTAACTTCATCTGTTGGAAACTCTAGCCTCGTTGTTTCTGCTCGTGAGCTTATTGTACCGATAATATGTGACACTACCTGGCTGCTCTTTGATATGATTACATGTACCCCACCTTCGTTTTGGTGGGAAATTTTATCTTCATGCAGAAAGCAGCCATCATCATCCTTGCCATCCTCATGATGGGACGCCCAAAAAGGACATCATAAGCTATAGGGTGATTTACCATAAAAACTGAACATACTCTATAGTAGTGTGCTCGTCATCCCCAAAGTTACTGGTAAGGTAATAGAGCCTTTTACCTTGACGGGATGGTTCGTGAAACCGTATAGCGGGCTAGCCTTCTTCAATGCCTTCTCTTTCAACCCCATTTTCTGAAAAGCTTCCTAGGTCAGAACTTCAATTGCACTTCCACTATCCACAAGGATCTTTCTTACTTCAAAACCGATAATTTTGTAATCACCACTATAGGGTCATTGCCATCTTCATCGTATATTAACTCCTCATATTTGTTCGTAAAGTTCACTTTCTACCTTTTCTACTAACGAGGCTTCTTAGGTGAACCGATAAACATAAATCCCCTGAAGTGAGCCTTTCTCTTAGTGCTAGAGGTTGCCTATTTTTCATCTGTTCCCACTATCACATGGATGGTACCTATAACCTTCTGCTTACCCTTAGGATCACCGCGCAAACTCTGACCCTGCTAGGAAACACCTTGATTAACAAACTTGGCAAGCTCACCATTTCTTACTGTTTCTTCGATAACATCTTTCAGAGTGAAACAGACTTCGATTTTGTGCCCAACATCATTATAGAAAGTACATTTGTCTCTCAAGTTGTATCTACTTGTATTGTGCCTCATTGGAGATGGCTTAGGTAGAATTTCAAGGCTTTTTACATGGTTCAAAATGTAAGTGTGATTAGCATTCGAAGGAGTATAAACTTCAAACCTACCATGGGGATGTATCTCTTGGTATGCTCTGGTTGAAATCCTTGGGGAGCTTTGAGAGAATCACATTGTGCTTGATTTCTCTACTGTCCATCACCTCTCACTCGCAATGACTGGTTAGAGGACTTTGCCTGTTATGATCTCCCTGTCGATTTCTAAATTGCTTGTCTTCCCTCTGAAAAGTGTCACGTAATGCCTTATTGATCTCTTCTACTTTTACGAACTTATGGGGTCACTTGTAAAAATTAGCTAAACTCTATTGTTTGTTTTTTAGTAAAGGAGTACTACGCATGGTCATTCTATACCCTCATTATGAAGGCATCAATAGCCCACTGATCCTCTAAATTCTTTGCGTTCAGCATCACTACATGAAACCGATTGACATAATCCTAAAGGGACTCACCTTCTTTATTTTACCAACATCAGTCCCATAGGTGTACTCATGACCGTTCTGTGGGCTCAGAATCTCCCCAAAAACATTTTTCCTAATTGAGAGAAGCTTCAAATTGAGCCGTAGAGAAGGGATAAATACCAGTCCTTCACACTTTCTTTAAGCGTTGTAGAAAAAGCCTTACATTTTACTGAATCTGATGCTCCGATTACGTTCATGTAATCATTGTATTGCATCAAGTGGGCTTGCAGGTCCCTTTTGCGCTCAAACATGTCTTTTGGGACCTTGAAATCATGTGGAAAGTTCACCGCTGCTATCTCAGGGGCCAATGGATTGTTAGAACATAACAATCAATCCATGTCTTGAGATTCAGGGTGCAACGCTCTTACATCTTGTCACGGTTCATCCATCTTGCTTTGCCATTCCCTTGCATGCATGCCCGAAGCTTCATCCTACACATTCACGTTGTCATAAAAGTCAGAAGTGTTAGAGTTTACCTTCCTTCCCAACTCCTCATTCTGTTTCACTGATTCCTGTTGAAAAGTTAGCTGCTGCTCAAACCATGCCTCCTGTGCATCCATTTTCTCCCTCATGAACCTCTTAAAAAATTATTGCGGAGGTGCCTCCTAGTAAGGAGGAGGTGTCAACCCTTGATCGGTGGATACATTCTCCTAAAGGACTGAAAACTCCTTGATGAGCCGTATTGCAAAGTTTTTCGGTCTATTGGAGAACCATCTGGAGAAAAAATCTACCTCGTTGGGTTGACTGCCTGAACCTGATACTCTAGGTTGTCCGGATGAGAGATGGATGGGAAAGTTCTCTTTGGGTGAGCCATTTTCTACTTTGAAATTGAAGAAAATTGGAAAACTAAAAAAATCTGATGATCAAAAGTTCATCCACGCTCACCGCACCAATTGTTGAGTAATTTTCTATGTGTCTCATTAAAAGAAACATTTTTGTATTTATACATATTATCACTGTTCATGATTTGACTCTACTATTCATGACTTAACCCCATTATTCATAGGACTGACACTCTGAGCAGGCCTCGGGCATGTTGGACATGTGTATCATTCCAAGTTGCATACTAGAGTTCACAGTCCCTTTCATGTGAACTCTTTAAGTGTATAAAAGTTGGGATCGTGAACTCTTTTTGACTTCTGCAAGCTCCCTTCAACTCCTGTGAGCCGATGCCTCAAGCTCTTTTCAACTCTCGTGAGCTAATATCGCGAGCTCCCCTAATTGTCATATCGATGTATGTCTCATGTGCATCTATTTGATGGGGTTTGGCCGGGTCGCGAGTCGGCGACTCGACGCATATCTGGGTCTCGGGTCAGTGACTATTACTGTATGACAAAGTATAATCCATGTCAGATTTAAATGGACACTTAACTCGATAGTTAAATTAATAAAAAGACCTAATTGATACAATATTAATATGTAGAGAATTTAATTAAAATATTTTTAAGTTTAAATAGCAAACCAAAATTGGTGCAAAAACTAAGAGCATGTTTGGTTGGGGGGCTTATGAATAGATTTTAACCCAATTAGACAGGCCCACCACCAAACATTAGTTTAGTTGGTTGTAATGCTATTACAGCCTGGATCTATTCAGGGTGTATTACAGGAAAAGGCTGAATATCCATTCTCTTCCCTCACCACTGAATAGCCATTCATTCCCGTGCGAAGTAAATTTTTTTCCTCTTTTTCAATTTTTACCCTCACCTCTTCCTAGAGAATGAAGAAGCACTAGAACCATCATCTTCTCCCTTGGTTCACGGGTAACTTTCTTTTTTTTCTCATCTCTATATTTCCTTTTTTCCCTTTTGATTGCAGAAAAGACCTAGGTCAATCTATTCTTTGTTCTTTCTTGTTTTTTTCTTCACCTTTTAAGTTAATAAAACCCATTGGTTGTAGAGTTGCAACCCTTTTTTTTTTTCTTTCTTCTTCTTTTCTTTTTTGACTTTTTCACTGCATTTCTGATTTCCCCTATTTGAACTGTTTGGTAGTTAGAGTCATCAAAAAGGAATCAAGAGATATCGGAATGGGGAAATCTGGGACTTCGAGCACGAAGTGGTGGTGGCAACGAACTTGCTGGTTATTTTAGGATTGGATGGTGGAACCACTTCTACTGTCTACATTTGTATGTCAATTATGCCTTTCTCCAATGCCCTTCCCGACCCTCTTCCTGTTCTCGCCCATGCCATTGCTGGCTACTCCAATCGTAACAGCGTCGACGGTAATTTCACTCCCTCTCTTTGAATTTTTTTCTATTTATTGTTATTTCTTAGCTTAGGGTTCTCATCTTTATTTTTCTTAGTTGGAAGTCAAAGACAACAAAATTTTCATGCATTTAACAGAAATAGTTTCATATTCGAATAATTAAAGCAACAAAGATTAACATTTTATGAAGGAAAAAAAAAAGCAGTATTTTGCTTTTATTGGTAGCATGATTATGTGAAAATACTAAAGTCGTCTCTTCATTAGGAACTTCTAAAGAACTAGTGAAAAAGAGGGTTAGATAGTGCATGAAATGCATTTTGATATTTGATTGTGGTTACACGAATTATTATTCATTTGCTGGATAAGATAAAAAGAGCACTTTACCATCTAGTTTTTGTTGTTTATTTTTTAATATGGTTAGAATGTGGCAGAAAGGAAACGATGGGGAAGAACGTTAATGGCTCCCATGAAAGCCAGTTTCATAATTTATGGAAAATCAAAGTTATAATATATAAAAGTTAATCAAACTGTAACTCTTAAAATATGATACCTGCAAAGTGAATTAGAATAATAATTAGATATGAACAATGATTTAAGCTATGATTATGAAATGGATTAAAACTAAATTATGGTTTTGTATGGTTTAGCTTTTAGGTTTACTTTTGGACACTAATTAGTTTTATTTTCCCCCTGAAAATAAAGAAAACTTAAATTTTATATATGGGAAGTGGATGTGGAATTGAACTGTCTGTGTTTGTTTGATGAAGTTGTCAGTTTATGATGTTTATGATGTTTCGATGAAGTTGCAGATTGATTAGAACCAGATTAGGTGTTTTTTAAAAGCTTTAATTGGATCAGATTTTGAGGGAGCTTGCTCTTTTCCACTCCTATGCACGACCGTTTGCATTTCTTGCTACTCATTTTTTAATCTTGTTGATATAGCTTTTTAGTTTTTGTTGTTTATTTATTCTATTTTTGGCTCTAAAATAAACATACTGTTAGTTCATGCCATTGTTTTAGATGTCAATTTTTTGTACATTACAGATATTGTGGCCAGGGAAACATTAGATCAAGTTATGGCTGATGCACTTTCAAAATCTGGTTCTAATCGATTTGCAGCATACATGTCATGTCTTCTTTTTGCAATCGATCTGCAGCATACTGTTAGTTCATGCCATTGTTTTAGATGTCAATTTTCTGTACATTACAGATACTGTGGCCAAGGAAACATTAGATCAAGTTATGGCTAATACACTTTCAAAATCTGGTTCTAATCGATCTGCAGCATACATTTCATGTTTTCTTTTTGCAATGGCATTTTAAGGATGCCTTTTTTTCTTATTCCTAGAATGCTTATAAGTTATGACTCTTTTCATGTAACAGAATACTGTGAGAAATATGTCAAGCCTGAAGATGTTGTAGGAGCAGAAGAAGTGAAGTCAAGTGACGAAGAGCTGAGTGATGATGAATATGCTGCCTCAGATGATGAGGAAATCGCCAAAAAAACAGATCTTTAGGCACATATTATGCCCTGCATACTCGCTACGAAAATTGTCTTGTGTTGTACATAATGTTCAGCTCCAAGAAAATTCGAACGTGACAGAACCGGGGAACATGTGGGAAAATTCTTACTTACCCCTTTTTGTCATTACTTTCAATGGATGTTTGTGTAAATTAATCAACTGTTGTTCAATAATTCAAATATTTATCCACTGCTGAGACTTTAAAAAGCAATTCTCCCATATCCTCCTACTCCTTATGTGCCTGCTTCAATTATACCACCGTTTATTATGCTTTGTTATGCTTTGTTAGTGATCATTTACACATTGGTTGATCTAACTTTGGTGATGACTTGGTTGGCTGCCAATGGAATTTATATCTCCCATGTTTCCAACACTTTATGGTGGAATCCATTTTGCATGGCTTTTGATTTGGTCTACAAATTTTTGGTTGGTTAGGATAGTCTCATAGAGAAGTTAAAACATGGGTTTGTTTGGTATAAATGATTGATATTTTTCATATATATAAAAATAAAAATAATTATTGCTTTTGGATCAATATTTGTAATTTTGGCAACTATGATTCTATGAGATTATGTTATGATTTTTATTATTCATAGTTTAAAAAATTATATTAAAAATATTATTAAATTATATATTTTATTTTTATTTAATTATATTTAGTAATAATTATATTAAAATATGATTAAATTATTTATTATTTTAATAATAATCTTAGTAAAATTTAATAATAATAATTATGTACTTAAAATAAATTTATTAAGGGTACTATAGTCATTTCAGATATTTTTATTATATTATTACAATATCATTCTATTCAACTAAACATAAGAATAACATTACAATTCTATTTTATTCTATTCAACCAAATAATTAAATTATTTGTCATAATTCTATTTCATTACAACTTTATTCTATTATTGCGAGATAAACGTTTCGTAGCTATATTAGATTTGGGTATCTTATTTTTAAATAGCCTATCGTAGTTTCAGTTTTTTAAAAGCCCAATCCAAGTCTAAGATGAAAAATAAAATCTCAAAGCCGTTTTCAGTTAATCCAACAAAAGTACACGTGTCAAATCTCCGACCATCCCCCTTAAATATCGCTCCCTGTTTTCTCTCCAATCAACCATAAAAAATCAGTCCCTTCCCTCTCTTTGTGAAGTGGTGAAACTCAAAAGGTTGCCATGAGCTTCAGAGCTCTTCTCTTCTCCTCTAACTTCCCCAAATCCCCACCCGAAACAATCTCTACCAGGACCAAGCCCAACGCGACCCGATGTCTGATCCGGTCCCCCGTCAACTCTCCCCATGGCTGCCGCCTTTCCCGTCTTTCAGCTACTGAAGGACGAAGGAGAAGAAGCGGGAAAGTATACGCGGACGTCAGGGAAATCGCCGACTCTCTCAGAGAATTGGTTAAGCTCGGAGATTCATTAAACGATGCCGTTGCGAGTGAGGATGATTTGGATAGTGCAGTTCCTTGGTGGGAACAGTTCCCCAAACGTTGGGTTATCGTTATTTTGTGTTTTTCAGCCTTTTTGCTGTGTAATATGGATCGAGTAAGCCTTTTTTTTCTTTGCTTTGATTCTTGGAGGAAAGGCAATAGCTTTGAAAATGACCTTTAGTTTCATAGTTACTATAATAATAATAATAATAATAATTAGGAGTGATTTAATTCAGCTAAAGGTTTGTTATTCTTTGCACTATCAACCTTAAACAGCCCTTGATTGGCAGGTAAATATGAGCATTGCTATACTTCCCATGTCAGCTGAGTTCAATTGGAATCCAGCAACTGTTGGTTTAATACAGTCATCCTTTTTCTGGGGTTATCTCCTCACTCAGGTATTACCTTTTTTTTTTAAACCCTTTTTAATGGTTTATTTATGAGATGAAATCTTGGTTTTCAGTTAAACTAAAGTATAAAATTTTGTGGGTTTTTCTTGCTAATTAAGTTGTAATTAATGACAGATTGCTGGTGGCATATGGGCAGACACTGTAGGTGGGAAGACAGTTTTAGGCTTTGGTGTAGTTTGGTGGTCCATTGCTACTGCTCTTACTCCTGTTGCAGCTAAATTGGGGTTGCCATTTCTACTTGTCGTTCGTGCTTTCATGGGAATTGGCGAGGTTGTTTCTTTTACTACTAGTATTCTAGAAAAAATTAATCAACTCATTGAAATTTTAACCAAGAATTTTTAACTTTTTGCTGCTGCATATGGCCAAGGTATTGATTTAGTTTTGTTTTGTTCTCAGGGTGTTGCCATGCCTGCGATGAATAATATTCTATCCAAATGGGTTCCTGTTGCTGAAAGGAGTAGATCATTAGCATTGGTGTATAGTGGAATGTATCTTGGCTCAGTTACTGGTTTGGCATTTTCACCATTCTTGATACATCAGTTTGGATGGCCGTCAGTGTTTTACTCCTTCGGCTCTTTGGGGACAGTCTGGTTTGCTTTATGGCTAAATAAGGTAAATGCTGCCTTTGACATGGTTGGTTACAGATGCTAATGTTTCTCAAATTCTAAATCAATTAGTATTATATGAAAATGAAGCACACAATTTAAATACAATTTTTTTTTTTTTGGGGGAGTGTTTTAATTTAATTGAAAATATCTTCCCAATGCCATAATTTTCTTCTTTGTTTTGCAGGCTTACAGTTCACCTATTGAGGATCCTGAACTTCTGCCCCAAGAGAAAAAGCTTATTGTTACCAACTGTATTTCCAAGCAGCCAGTTAAAACAATACCTTGGAAGTTAATCTTGTCAAAACCACCTGTATGGGCCCTTATAGTGTCTCATTTCTGTCACAACTGGGGAACGTTTATTCTCTTAACATGGATGCCTACGTACTATCATCAAGTAAGTGTTTTCATCTTTATAATGCACACTGTTGTCGTTCTTGCAAGCATAGCATTCAACATGCTCAATAAGCATCCTCAAAAAATGAAATCTACTATCTTTATGCCTTAACTACATTGTGGCTTGTTGGAAAATCTATGAAAGAACCTTTTTTCCTTTCCCATTTTTTGAAACCTGAACTGAAGCACCCATGGCATTATGTCCTGATGCTTCTTTTGACAATTGTTAAAGAAGAAATGTTTCTCCTTCCAATCATGGTTTTAAGAAATTATTTTGTTACACATCTGTAGGTACTGAAGTTCAACCTCACAGATTCTGGGCTCATTTGCGTTTTACCCTGGCTTACGATGGCATTTTCTGCAAATCTTGGAGGATGGATAGCAGATACACTTGTGAGCAAAGGCTTATCTGTGACAACTGTTCGCAAGGTATTCTTAATTTTCATTTTCCTCAAACAAATTGCCATGATGCCTATTATGAAGTTTTCATTGTTCTTCTTTGATAATGCTATTTTCTTTAAATGTAGAAAATTAGAGAAATTTCTTATGTATATTCTGCTGGTTAACTTACAAATATATAGATGAGATTATCCTAAGGTAGGAAATAATCGCAAGAAGATAGTGACTTCCTAAGAATCAAGAATTAGGATTAGTTTCTATTTACGTAAGATCTCCTAATATTCTATCCTTACTTTAAGGGATTCTAACACTCCCCTCAAGTCGTAGTGTAGATGTTTATCAAACCCAACTTGCCAACAAGTTCTTCAAACATATTCTGTTCGGGCTTTTTGTTAACACATCACAACTTTGTTGTCCGGTAGGTAGATAGGTAACACTCACTTCTCCTGAATGTATTTTCTCTTTTATGAAATGACGATCTATCTCAACATGTTTAGTACGATCGTGATGCATAGGATTGTGAGCTACACTGACAGCAGCTTGGTTGTCACAAAATAGTTGCATAGGCCTATTATAATGAACTTTTAGTTCCTTCATTAGTCTTTGTACCCAAACTCCTTCAAAATACCATGCGCTAGTGCTCGATATTCGCTTACAGACTGCGTGCTACCACAGATCGCTTTTTACTCCTCCATGTCACTAAGTTACCCCAAACATAGCTACAATAGCCACTAGTAGGCGTCATTTGTTGATAGATCCCGCCTTGATCAAGATCCGTATAAACCTCCACATTCTGTTGTCATTCTTCTTGAAGTATAGGCCTTTACCGAGTCCCTTTAAATACCTTAGTATTCGATATGCGACTTCGGATGTTTCTCCTTTGGAGCATGCATATATTGACTTATGACACTCACATCAAGGCTATGTCCGGGCGAGTGTGAGCTAGGTAGATAAGCCTACCTACCACCGTTGATATCTCCCCACAACTTCTTCTCCATCGTGATCGGTACTCAACTTGAGATTAAACTCCATAGGAGTTTCAATTTGGTTTGCAACCCATCAACCCAACTTCGAGAGTAAGTCGAGGACATATTTTCTTTGGGAGATGGAAATGCCTCTTTTAGACCTTGCTACCTCCATGCCAAGAAAGTACTTGAGATTCCCCAAGTCTTTAAGTTCAAATTCAGTTCCGAGAAATTCTTTCAATCAGTCAATTTCTCTAGTATCATCTCCTGTCACGATAATATCGTCTACATAGACAATGAGAATGCAACATCTTCCTTCCTCAGAGTGCTTGTAGAACATGGTGTGGTCTGCCTGTCCTTGAGTATATTGTCTGCTCATCATAGCCTTTGTAAAACGACTGAACCATGCCCTTGGAGACCTGCTTTCACCCGTACAATGACTTTTCAACTTACAAACTTTGTCTTTACTTTCTTCAAACCCCGAGGAAAACCATGTATACTTCTTCATTTAGCTCACCATTGAGAAAAGCGTTTTAACATCCAATGAGTCAAGTGCCAATTAAGATTGACAATGAGAGATAGGAGAACTCTAATGGTGTTAAGTTTCGCAACCGGTACAAATGTCTCTTCATAGTCAAGCCCATAGGTTTGGGTGAAGCCCTTAGCCACAAGTCGAGCCTTGTATCTATCGATATTTCCATCAGGTTTGAATTTTGTAGTAAAAATTCATTTGCAGCCCACTGTTTTCTTCCCTTTAGGCAGATCTGAAACTTCCCAAGTTCCATTATTCTTGAAGGCATCCATCTCTTCCTTGACAGCTTGTCTCCATTCATCTGACTCAAGTGCTTCTTCTATATTTTTGGGAGTTTTTACTGAATCAACATTAGTCACAAATGCTTTATAGGACTTAGATAAATTACCATAGGATACAAGCCGAGAAATAGGGTGTTGAGTGCAGCTCCTTGTGCCCTTTCTCATTGCGATTGGAAGATAGATGGATGGCGATGGAGGTGAGACCTCGGTTTGAGCTTTGAATGATCCCCTCGGGAGAGATAGGATCGACCTTGCTATATCAATTTCGGGATGTCGATTTCTTCCGGAGTAAACTGCGGTTAGGAATCATCCTTCTGTTTTTCGTGATTAGAAGCATCCGATGTGGTATTAGGATCAGGTAGGGTATTAGGATAAGGAGAAACAGTATTTGTATTGAGGGTAGTGACAGGATCTTGAGGGGGCATGATAAGAAGGGTATTAAGGTTTTCATCTTCATTTAAGGTCTCCCCCTGAAGATGAGAGGCTCCCAAATATGGTTCATCTTCAAAAAAGGTCACATCCCGAGAGACAAACATTCGGCGTAAAAGAGGGGAGTAACACTTATAGCCCTTTTGGGTGGAAGAATAACCAATGAATATGCAGGTGTGAGCCCGAGGGTCAAGTTTTGACTGATTAGGGTGATGATTATGGACAAAGGCTTTGCAACCAAATATTCTGGCTGGAAGGTTAGTAACCTGGAATAGGGGAAAGGATTTTAGAAGGGTATTTAGAGGTGTTTGAAAGTTTAATACCTTTGAGGGCATTCGGTTAATGAGGTAGCAAGCGAAGAAACGACCTCTCCCCAAAGATATTTAGGGACATTCATGGTGAACATAATGGCTCGAGCCACAGCTAGAAGGTGTCGATTTTTTCTCTCGGGAATCCCATTTTGTTGAGGAGTGTTTGGACAAGAGCTTCGGTGTATAATGCCATGGTCAGAAAGGTAAGGACTTAGGACAGAGTTGAAGTATTCTCTTCCATTGTCAGTGTGGAGGGTATGTATGGTGGAGTTGAATTGGGTTCTAACCATAGAGTGAAAATTTTTAAAAACATTGGGTGTTTCAGATTTGTCTTTTAATAGATACACCCAACATACTCTAGTATGATCGTCAATAAAGGTTATAAACCACTTCGCACCAGTAATGTTTGTCACTCGGCTAGCTCCCCATAAGTCACTGTGAATTAATGAAAAAGGTTTAGATTGGGTATATGGTTTCAGAGGATATGGCACTCGGATATGTTTGGATAACTCACAAATTTCACATTTTAAAGAATTTATTCTTTTATTTCTAAATAGCAGCGGAAGATGCCTTTTTATATACAAGAGATTTGGATGTCCTAACCTACGGTGCCATAACATAATGTTATCTTCTTTTGAAGTAGATAGAGCCAATCCCCCTTGTGTACTGTTTTTATTTCACACATATAATCCATCATCAACTTTAGCAGTGCCAATCATCTTTCTCGATTTCTGTTCCTGCAGTACACAACCAAGATTAGAAAATTCAGCAAGCGTGTTTCCATCTTTTGTAAGTTTACTTATCGAAAGTAAATTACAAGACAAGTTTGGGACATGTAGAACATTATCAAGGGAAAAATTTTCTGCTATTTTTACTTTCTCTACTCCAACCACAGGTGAGTATGAACCATCAGCTATTCGGATTCTTGACTTGTTATGACAAGTGGTATAAGTCCAAATGAATGAAGTTACATCATGTGATCCGAGGCTCCGAATCTAGTATCCAAGAGGTTTGGTTATTAGATTCAAGAGCGATATAAGAGCGATACCTTGAGCGCTAGAGTCCCATGTCCAAGAGAAGCACTCGAATCTTATGGAGATTCGCAAGTCGAGTCTTGGTTAGGCGGACATCAAGTACTTCATCTGCATTAGTGGAGGATATCATGGCAGTTTTCTTTTCTCTCTGTTTTTTATCCGGATAACCATGAAGCTTAAAACACTTTTCCTTAGTGTGACCAACACGGTTGCGATGGCTACATACCGGTTTGTTTGATCCGAATCACTTCCAAAGACGCAACTTTTGTGTTGATGGACCTTTGGAGACAAGAGCAGAAACTTCAGTAGGCTGTTTTTCAGACGAGATCATTGGTTTAGGTTCTCCCATCATGACGAGACGCCGTTTTTCTTCTCGTCTTACTTCAAAAATGCTTCACCAATGGTTGGAAGGGGTGATCTACCTGCACTCGCCTCGAACTTCATCTAATTCATTCCTTAGTCCAGCTAGAAACTCATAGAGTCGTTCTTTGTTGAGATAAGTCATGAACTTAGACTGCTCTAAGCCTTCACCCCAATCTGCCTCGTAGTACATGTCTAACTCCTGCCATAATATTTTCAGATTATTATAGTAGTGAGTTACCTCTAGAGTCCCTTGTCGAATATCCTTCAGTTTGAGTTTTATCTCAAAAACTTAAGAAGCGTTTCTCAGATCAGAATAATTCTCACTAATTGCATCCCACATGTCTTTAGCAGTTTTGAAGAGAAGGTAGGTTCGACTTATGTGGCCTTCCATCGAGTTAATCAACCACGCCATAACAATAGAGTTGTTGAGCTCCCAAGTAGCATAAGTCGAGTCAGCAACATTTGGACGTGGGAGGTCTCCATTAATATACCCTAACTTGCCACGACCACGAATTACCATGAGGACAGATTGGGACCATTGCAGGAAATTTTTTCCATCTAGACGATGACTAGTGATCATTAGAGAAGAATTGAGGTCACTTTGATTGATCCCTCGATTGCCATTCTGAGATATTTGTGAGATCTCCGTTTCGGACATGGCATCATTGAGGTCACCCATGGGGAAAAATAAACCGGAGGAAATTTTAGGAAGGGATTTTTCGAAAAGAAAGAGAGATCGAATGATTCCTAAGGCTCCGATACCATGTAGAAAATTAGAGAAATTTTTTATGTATATTCTGCCGGTTAACTTACAAATATATAGACAGAGATTATCCTAAGGTAGGAAATAATCGCAAGAAGATAGTGACTTCCTAAGAATCAGTAATTAGGATTAATTTCTATTTACAGAAGATCTCCTAATATTCTATCCTTAATTGAAGGGATTCTAACATTAAATTTGTTTTCCTTAATACTCCTTTATGCATTCATCAAGAGCAACCCACATGATGCAATTTTTTTTAAAAATTTCAGTCAACCAATGACTTTGATTCTCTTGCATATTTAATACTCTCTCTCACATGCCTATATATGTATATGCATGCTCTTTCTTCTTCTTCTGCCCAATTTTTCTGTTGCTATAAAGTTTAGTTGAATTCCCCCCCCCCCCCTAAATTAAACAGTCTGTTTAAGTTTATTGTTACCATGTATTACAGATTATGCAATCCATTGGGTTTCTTGGCCCTGCTTTCTTTCTAACTCAGCTGAGCCATGTCAATTCTCCTGCAATGGCAGTTTTGTGTATGGCATGCAGTCAGGTTTGTCTCTTATGAAACTTTGAGACGTAGCTTTAATGTTGCTTTTGTTTAGCTATCCTGCCTTGTATATTCCTCAAATTTCGCCTTAGGCATTGGTAGCTTAGTTATTCTACCAACAGTTTTCATTTTATGAAACACATCCCTCTCTCCAGTTTCTTCTCAGCTAGTTCTGGTTTACGCCAATAGCTCTATGCCTACTACTGTTTTCCAACATTGTAATTGAAATAAAACTATTTGCTTGAATCAACTATGTGCAACTGGCAGATCTAATTTCAATTTTGTTTTCTTGAATAGGGAACTGATGCATTTTCACAGTCTGGCCTTTATTCAAACCATCAAGATATTGCCCCTCGATATTCAGTAAGTTTTACTTCTTTTCTATTTTTGATGTCCTTGGTTTGTTCTCCAAAAGTATGCTTCAATAAACAAGGAAGGTTACTCCAATGGCTGGGAATAGATTTTATCATCTAAATAAGCTTCCCCTAACCACCAATGTTTGCTGTTGCATTGGCATTTTAAACTCAAAACACTGCTAAAGGAGTGTGTTATGTTCCATTCTCAACATAGCTCTCTTCTTAACCTTGCTTGGAGAAGTGACGGTTCTCCTTTCTTATATTTTTATATGTTCTTGGCAGGGTGTATTACTTGGTTTGTCCAACACTGCTGGAGTACTAGCTGGGGTCTTTGGAACAGCCGCAACTGGTTACATTCTGCAACATGGTAAGAAGTCACTGCTTGATCTTTCTAGCGGATAATATGTAATGAAGTAGAAATATGTGCCCAGTGGAAGTGAATGAATCATGGCTTATATGATATCGGATTTGCTCAAAAAAAAAAATTTAATTCACCTTTGTAAGTTTACCTACTAATGAAATCTTACAATAAAAATGGTAGAGTTGCTCCTATACAATACCTTTTCCCTCGTGATTCTTAACTTGATCATGCTGTATTTGCTTTAACCCGGAAAATGAGTGATCAAATAGAACTGTCTTCCAAACATCCAGTGAGGTCGGTTGGATTTTTTCTGATAGAATCATATTCCATGTCTGCTTGTGTGAGCACTTTATGTTAGATAGAACATTGCCTCCCCCCCCCCCCCCCCAATTAATGGTGATTGAATCTTTACATATGGTAATATCTATGCATTTTTTAATATTGAACATTCTCAGGTTCTTGGGACAATGTCTTCGAGGTTTCGGTTGGGCTATACTTGGTTGGAACTGTGGTCTGGAACCTCTTTTCAACTGGTGAGAAAATACTGGACTGACTCAGATATTTAGATGTTTAGCATGAGTTAGCTCAAGCCTCAATGTGCTCGAGCTAATTGAAAGAGTCAATTAATTGAATGAGGAACAAAGATGAAAAGCATGAATTGGTTATGGAGGAGAGGTCTAAATACCCATTTTTGGACTTGAGCTACTGGCCATTTTCGTATTGCCAAGAATGGAGCCGAAAATTTTAAATTCCAACACTGTTAATAGGCATAGCTCTCAAAATTGCAAAGCTGGTAGATTTCTTACTGGCGGAAGAATTTATTTGTATAGCAAACAGACCACACACTGTAATTTCTCTAAATGTTATATGCAATCCTAACAAATCAAATTTTCATTGTAACAAATCTACTTGTCCAATAGATTGTACTTTGTGATTTGTTATTACATAAGCATATGAAAATATATATCAACTGATATGAAATTGTAACATAACAAAGATATAAACCACCAAAACCCCACTTGAGCAAAGTATAAAATTTAGTAACACAAATGAGCCCCCGTGATCTATGGAAGTTTGCGCGGCTGCAAGTAAACACGAAGGCCTTGCTTCATGAACAGAGTGAGAGACATCTTCTGCTCTACCCTGTGTCCGGGTACCAGCGAAAGCCGGTAACGGAGTAGAACCGCGGAGGCCACAGACTTCATTTGTAGGTAAGCCAAGTCTTTCCCCAAGCAAGTCCGTGGTCCTGCATTAAATGCTACAAATTTGTAACCATCCTTTGGTGTATTGAATTTGTCACCTTCTGGTGATATCCACCTTTCAGGCCTGAACTCCATGCAATCTTCTCCCCATATAGTCTTCATTCTTCCAACTGAATATATTGAATATGTCACAGTTGAGCCGGCAGGCACGAATGTGCCATCCGGTAAGACATCATCTTCAACAACATACTTGAAGTCCTCTGGAACTGAGGGGTATAAACGCAGTGTTTCAGCTAGTGCTGCTTTCAGATATATCAATTTGTCTGCTTCATCGAACACCAGAGGCTCTTTAAGCCATTTCTTGCGATCTTCACCACGTGACTCCTGGAGAACTGTTGATATTTCGTCAATGATCTTTTGCTCAATCTCCGGATGGTTCATGACGAGCCAGAAGAACCAGCTGAGGGCCACGGAAGAGGTGTCCCTACCGGCCAGGACGAAGTTTAGAGCAATGTGTTGGAGAACATCACTTGTAAAGAGGTTGCCCTCAGCATCTCTCTTCTTCATGAAACGGGACAGTAGATCATCTGATGGAGCTTCCTTTCTTGCTTCAACGGCATCGTTCATGTAGTTCTCGACAATTTGGAGGCTACGCTTCAATCTTTTCTCCACTCCAATCCCCAAAATCTTCTCCAATCTCCATAGAAGACCAGGGTATAAAAACCTATAGAGAGTTGCTTCTGTGGCTGTATCGAAAGCAACAGCAAATGAGTTCTCAGGTAACCCAGGAGAGAGTGTTTCGGGATCCTTACCAAAGGTAAGGCCACAAATATTGTCAAACGTTAACCGAAGCAACAAGTCCTGCAAGTCCACTGATTTCTTCTCAATGGATGCTCTATCCAAAATATGCCATAACCGATCCTTGATGGTCCGGTTCACCCAACGAGCCATGGCTTGCCTGAGCGTCCGGGTTGTGAACTCAAGAGCTGCTGTTTTCCTTTGTATGAGCCATGTCTCTCCATCACTATTGAAGATTCCTTGCCCCAAAAGATCATGAAATGCAGCTTGCCAATTGGGCCCTTTTGGGTAGTTATCGAACCTTGTCTTGAGGATATGCTCAATGTTTTTAGGGTGACAAGTGACAGTATAGAGCCCTTGCTTCCAAGCCAAGAAAGGAAGAGCAATAGTACATGTTTGATACGTGGCTAAGCCACCAGTTGCTCTAAGGTTACTAGCCATCCAATCATGGATCTGCCTCCGGTTCTCGAAAAGAGACGGTAGGCTACCGACTAGAGGCCACACTTTCGGACCGGTTAACTTCCTGGCTATGATATGGAACCAAAGTGCATAAGAAAATATTGCAGCAGCTAAGCTGAAGACAAATGGAAGGGTTTCCATACTGCTATTAACAGTATTGGAAGTAGACACAGATGAAGTTGAGATTGTTTTATGAGAGGGATGAATAAAAATGAAGTTATTTTTAAAGTGATGAAACTAGAAAGGTGTAGGAAGAGTTGTTGGGAAATGTTGGTTCATGGCAATATTTATTGTTTCGGTTGATAGGAATTTATTAATGCCAGAGAATTTACACGAAAACCATGCAATGACTTACATTTGCTAGCTATTATTCTATTGATTTATCTGCCCTCATTGGCTAAATTTTTTTCCTTCTCATTTTAAACTATTTTTTTTTTGTTTGTTTCTTTAAGGAAAGGGGAAATGGGATATCTAGAAATGAAGCACAGTACTTGTTCTCAACCAAATTTTATTTTAATAACAAGTTTTTTTTTGTCATGGCACCACAGTCACGGAGCGTAGTAGAGATTTAAGGATCATGATCCTTTAAAATGATAAATTTTAATTTAGATTTTTTTAAATGTATAAAATTTTAAATTAATAATAATAAAATTATGCTTTACCTTCCTCCAAAATGATAAAATTTGATCTAATCCTTTAAAATTTATAAAAATATAGACTATTAAAATGATGAAATTGTATTTTTACTGAAATATACAATTTAATTTCGATCAAAAAAAAAAAATTTAGACTCCATCATTGACTACAAACTCGGTTAACCATGACAACTATATAAATGGTTTTAAATATTTTACCCATTGAAATCAAGGTAAAAAATGAGTCATGGTAATCGGAGTAGGAATGAATATTTTCATTCATTGTTATATTTAGGGAGGGAAGGCCTTGCTAATCTCCTAAGGTCACCCTATTGCACACTCTAATTTAGCTTGTAAGTGAAGCTGACCCTCATCCAAAGAAAATGAGAAAGAAGCAGTGGTTAGAGACGGTTCACCTGCATTGACAAAACATAAAATGGGTTTTTTCTTCTACTGCAATGCCCCATATCACCATCTTCTTGGTTGGGGGGGGGGGGGGGATGCTCCTGTTTTGTGTTGTATACAGTATGTATGGGGTCCTTTTACTATATATTCTAGTACATAAGAGATTTAGAGGTGACTATGGGTCGGACTGGGTTTAGGCCATGCCTCAATAGAATTCTAGGCTCGTTTTTAGGTCTGGTTTGGTCCAAAATATGAACCTAAAAATTTACTTAAACTAAACCCAGATAAAAATGCTAAAATCTGAGTTCGACTTGACCCACACGTGTTAAATTTTTTATATTATTATTTTACATTAAAAACAAATTTAAAAAATATAATACATCTAATACACTAAAAAACATTAAAATAAATATTTTCCTATTTAAATAGCATTAAGATAGGTATAACTTAACAAGCAAATACCTCTAAATAGTAGCAAAATTAACAATAAAACCAGAGTTGTATAATTTCCAAACAATAAGAACAAAATAATAACAATATAATAGCGAATGACACTAAAATAGTGACAAAACAGCAACAAAAGTAGTGAAAACAACAGAAACAAGCAAGAGATTTTTTTTTTTTTTTTTGCAAATTCATGTCAGGTTGGGTTTGGACCAAAAAAACTTACGTGAGGTCTAATTCGTTTAGAAAATTTGCCTAATTTTTTTTTTACCCCAACTCATTTTTCAAACCTATATTTTTTACCAAATCCTTCCACTTTTCGAACGGGCCTTCAGATTTGACCAGTTAGCTCGAGCATGATCAATTCCTAGAGATATGTAAAGCTCTCAATATGTTGATCAAGATTAAAGAGCTTAAGCAACTGCTTCAATTAAATAATCAATGGAGGACCTATCTGTTTATTTATTTATTATTATTATTATTATTATTTTAAGATTCAAAATTTTATTACTATTAAATTTTATCCTTATTCTATTAAATTTATATTAACTCCATTTAATATTAATATTTAATTTAATTAAATAAATTACGATATCATTTAAATTATTAAATTTTGTTTTCTAATTAATTTAAATATTTAAATAGTAAAAATATTAATTTAATTGGAATTTTTAATTGTGTAATAGCTTGTTTTGTTGGACGCATGGGAATGATAATTTATTGTAGAACTTTATGTAGTTAATGCAAAGTAATATTATTAAAAGATAATCAATTCACATAATTAATTCTAATTTTAATAAAATAATAATTAAGATACTTAAAATTTTATTCAAATAATAATTTATTTTACTTAAATAAAATTAGCACAACTTTTGTTTATGCCAATTTTTGAACTAATAATGGTAAATTATAATCACAACATTTTTCCAGTTGAAATTCAAAATCAACTAAATGAATTATTAATAAATTATAGAAATTTTGATTTAGAGAAAACAAGAGGTTTTATAAAAAACGAAGACTTTAAATTCAAAAAAAAATCGTCATCGATCCTTTTTTTTTTTAGCTAAGTGTGATTGGATACTAGTGAAATCATCTTTAAGAAAAAAAATTAAAGTTAAAAAAAAAAGCAATTATGAATCTACGTTAAAGTTCAAAGAGAATTTTGATTTGACAGTCGGTTACGCACAAAGAAGATTTAGCACTCTCACAACGCCAAAATTGGTACCTTATTAAGCATGTGTTATGTAACGCCCCAAACCCGACCTGATTCACTGGTTCGGATTCGGGTGTTACCACACAAAACTCAAACACTAACAAAAACAATTTACAAATTACATATTTCTTTAAAACATGTACTGTGACATTTTAATTAAATGCTTATTACAACAAAACAATGGATGTGTTTAAAATATATTTAATTACAACAAACTTGAATCAAATATATTTTACAAAATGGAAGTTTATCAAAAACAGACTAGAAGGGCATATTCCAATACTACACCACAATTCCACAGTATGCATAATAGCCCTCATTGCCACCAACTCAGCACGTACTCTTGGCGTTGTCCCTCCAAGCAAAGTCTCTTCTCAATCTGCTGAAAAGAAATAACAAATATTGCAAGTACAAGAGTACTTAGTGAGCTCATGAACCATACCTTGATGGATGCTTTACAATCTTGTTGGAATTTCTATGAGTCAATTGCTACTATGTATCATTTACTTCGGCTAATACCATATGGTCTTATCACTCCCGTATACGTTAATTATCACATCCTTGTTATATTTAATCTTTCATATATAATTAATTGGAGAATCCTTCCAATTGTTTCATAAATCTCTTGTCCCATAATACTTTCTTAACAAAATATACTTAAAAAAAAACACTTCCAACAATCCATGCTTTAACTCATATCTTATCTCAATAATTGTTCACTAACATTTATCACGAGTGGATACTTATATATGTTTGGAAAATACTTATGTATAATATAATACTATAAATTTATACTCACCATATCCCGATTTAGTACCACACATATCCTTACTAATAAATCATTGCATAGACCACTTTGACGAATTCCATGACATGATATATCAAAATCCCATAATTCAAGATAACATAACTCTGGTTTAGAATAATTTTAGAATAAGATACAATACCCCTCTCTTTCCATATTTACAGATAATCATAGTAGATACCCTTCTTAACATACATATACACATCTTTTTTTTTTTTTCATGGAAAACCCTTAAGACTTAGTCCCTCATAACCTAGAACATATAAATTCTTCACCTTAGCTTTACTTATTGCAGAACTAAAAGAATCTACCCCTACCTTACAATAGATATAGACATTCAGATTCAGATCTTACCAAACATATCTGACAATTTACACTACATAGGCCTAACAGAAGACACCACATAGACAATTATATAGAGTATGCCTTCAAGGCATTTCATTCAAAATTTGCCACAAAGGCATTCCTTTTAGAGTTCGCCACAAAGGCTATTCTTTCAAAGTTCGCCACAAAGGCTATTCTTCGTTGCCGTGTTTACGATATGGATTTCCCTAAACTCACATTACATAAGGTTTGCCCATCATCATCCTGGGACACGCACAGAACCCCATTGGGTAATCACCATTCATTAATTATTTTTTAGAGGGTACCATGACCATGGACTTTTCCTTCAGAATTCGTATTTTCAGACCCGACTAACTTCATTAGACACTACCGTGGTGAACAGACACAAACTCTCTTAACAGACTATTCATGCATTGACACAATCTAAATTCAACATTTTACTTCACTAACATACACCTAATCAGAACACATATATCATAGCATACATTTTAGACATATACATATTCAACCATACTTCAATGTTTCATTACTCATACTCCAATCATCACATACTATACTTTTCATGATTTTGAATCCATATTTCAATCAATTTCCTATAAATGACTTATAATATGAATAGTATACATACAGGAGTTAGCATAGAACTCACCTGATTATCACAAATGGTAGTTCAAAACTCTAGATCCGGATATCCATCTCAAACTAGCAACAACCACTAAGAATGGAATAACCACTGATCATAACATAACCTTAGCTTCTAGATTATTGATAAAGAGATACATCCATAGTTAAGGAAGGTATCTATAAATTCCACTTAAGGAAGAGGAAGAAGAACCCCTTTCAGAACACACTCTCACATATAAATATGACTCATCTTGCTTAGTGGAATTTAACAAGTGTCATACGTATCAGATATTGCCTTCTTATTGGCCTATAGTTTTTGAGAAAAATATATATAAGTTCTGTAACACCCCAAACCCGGCCTAGAAGTCTAGACCGAATTCGGGATGCTACGTTGATCATCGAAGTGATCGTGAGAAAATTTCTACAAAAACAGGTCGTTCAAAATTTCCATTTTTAAAACCAATCAAAATGCTCAATCGTTAAAATTCCATCCACAAGTTTAACAGGAATAAACGTACGAATCAAAAGTTTAAAATAGTAACGGTACCACAGTTTATAAACCATACAGTTCAAAATGAAACAAATACCAAGATAGTATCATTAAACAAAAAGTGCATAATTGTTGTTCACAAGCCTGTTTGAGACCTCCGCGTACTAAGTCCAACATCCAGAACTTCGAAATGTACCTGAAAGGGGAAACAGAAGAGTGGGTGAGCTACTCGAGCTCAGTGTGAGATCAAAACCAATTAACTACGGAATCAGACACAGAAAACCAATAGTAGTTTTGAAACGAAACATACCTATAAAGTTATACAGATCAGTTGGTACGTTCGAAATAGACATACCAACAAACAACAATATTTGGAGCATATCAAAATCACACTCAGTTACACCATCAAAAATACTACTCAGTCCAGTAACAAAACTCTCAATAGTCACTAGTTTCAATTTAGTCAGTTAGATACAATCAGAGTTTAACAATTTCACAGTGTCATAATGCTTTTCAGTCAAACTGTAAAATAGATAGTTGCACTCACAAAATAGTCAATAAGATGCATATGAATACAGTTGAGTTAAAGAAAATCCACCTATCGATCCAGCACACCTCTCTGTCCCCCATCACTCCTCAATAGAGCTATTGAGCTCATCCAACCATCACTCCTTATAGGACCTCGAAAAGCCCATCCAGCCCTACACTCCGTATGATGTCATCTAGGGTTGCCCGATAACGATGGCCATCAGTATTGTTCACGACTCTCCGGGTATTGAGACTTCTCACGACCCTCTGGATATTAGGGCTAACAGTATGCATACAAACTGCCAGTCACGTATATTACGTAGCAAAGCTAGCGTATAAGCTGTAGTGTGCAATGAGGTAAACCGCGGTATAGACATGTAGTATGAACTGCCAGATCAGATAGTGGTACATAGCATAGCTAACGTACATGCGGTACAGTGCAATGCGATAATTCGCTATACCGATAGGTTGCAATGAAACTGCTAGTTTAGTCAATGGTACATAGCGTAGCTAACGTACATGCGGTACAGTGCAATGCAGTAATCTGCTATATCGTTATCAGTAAAGTCTACGACCCTCAGGGTATTGGGACTGCCCATGTCCCTCTGGGTAATAGGGGCTATCAGTGAGCTGTACGGTGTTATGCGGTAAACCACAGTACAGTCATGCTTGTCCACGACCCTCAGGTATTGGGACTGCCCTTGACCCTTTGGGTATTAGGGGCTATTAGTAACCAGCAGATCTGTAACACCCCTTACCCATAATTCCTGCCAGAACCGGGCCTGAGGTGTTACTATATTAAAACCATATGGTCGCCACTTAGGCTCATCATGACTAGTCTCTTAAGTCAACTCAACAACCTCATTCTCTACTTACAGGCCTCACTCAAACTCACGAGGGCTCTCGAGGCCTTATCGGAAACTTCTACGATTTTAAAATTTCTCCACCTAAACAGGGACTACACATCCATGTAAGGTGAGACATGCCCGTGGAGGTCACCCACGCCCATGCCCTCAACCGGTGCATGAAAACCCAAGCATACTGCCAATGCCTCACGGCTAGGGCACACGCTTGTGCTCACCACCCATGATGAACACTAACTACCTTACACGGCCTAGAGTCTAGACACATGCCTGTGTGGCTAGCCCGTGGCCTATACTACTTGAAACTGTCAAAGAGACACGGCCAAGGCACACACCCGTGGTCTGGCCGTGTGTCACACAGGGCCTAGACACATGCCCGTGTGTCTATCCACGTGAACAAGAGCTAAGCTATGTGCTAAGCTCTTCTCACCCCTCAAGTTCATACAACATATACTCATTCAACTCATCTATAAACAATTCATATTAAAACATAATCTCACATGGTTATCTACATCTTTTCATATAATAAGATAGCCAATAACCATGGCATTATACAAAATAGATTATCCATCTAAAGGCCAACACATCTTAGCCATTACAACAAAATTCACTAACTTGTCTAGCCCCTATACATGCCATATACAAAACATTGAGTCTAATGTATCGGAGTGTGTTGATAGTGTGGACGATCTTCCGTTTGATCCACGTATTTCGAATCAACCCTTTTTCTCTATAAGACAAGGGAAAAGAAAGGGAATAAGCTTTGAGCTTAGTAAGTTTACACATAACAATTTAAGCATTCTAGTATATGCTAAACAACAATTAGCATTGTACTATCAAATAAATTCACATCACAACTATGCTTATTCTTTCTATCCCTTACCACATTTCCAACACATCATGAGTCGCATACTCATAATTTTATTATGCACCCCTGCATTCAATATCACATTTACTCATAATACATCACATCGTTATTTCTCAATAATACATCCACACAGCTAAACCACATCGCTAAATTCTTGGTGGTTTCGCACTTAGCCCACCACAATCAAATTATAGGGTAGTATCGCACTTAGCCTACCAACAAAGTAATCATAATGGTTCCACACTTAGCCACTAAATAATATACTTAACGTTAGCATCGCACATAGCCCAGCTCATTGTCGTTAAGTATTAGGGTGGTATCGCACTTAGCCCACCATCAAGTATTATCACTATACATTCACTTGTCTATTTTATAATTCATTCATCCATTCACAATATCTACTACATCCATTCCACTTGAACCACATCGGTTCTCAATCATTCTCAGTCATGTTATACACTAACTAGCATCAACAAATTGTAAGTATGAATGCATTATTTACGTATAAACTTACCTCGACACTCAAAAGTATAGAGATGTGCAATCTAGTCCACCACCTTGCTCTTACCTCGGTTTTGATCCGGGCTTCGTCTTTCTTGATCTATAATGAATAAATCAACTTATTCAATACACACATTGACTAGATTGGCCTTATCTCATACTTTATCAAAGTTACCATTTTGCCCTAAAACTTCTCATATTTACACTTTTGGCCCAAGGCTCGTAAAGTGATTTTCATTCAACTTTCTAGCCTTTCATGCATAGCCGAACCATTTACTCAACTAAAGCAATCATCAATTCTCACTAAATCACACATGTATGACCAATCTTAAGATTTTCACAAACTAGCCCCTACATACATTTTTTATGGAATTCACTTAGCAAAAGATGTTTCTACTATATCAAGCTTTCATATTCTTCCATAAAACATCAAAATACATGCATGTCATGCATGGGTATATTTTTGAACATCCATCTTAGCTCATCATATAGCTAAAAATAGCTTACTCATGCTACTAGGACTTCAAAAATACGAAGAAGATGGATGAAATTCTATCATCTTTTCCCATTTTAATAATTTAATTGACAAATAACCAAAATGCCCTTTTTGTCAAACTTTCAAATTTTAACCCATTCATGCCCAATTTTGTCCAAAAATTAGAATTTGGGAAAATTACTATTTAAGGACCTCTAATTGATAATTCAAAACTATTTCACACAAATAGCTTCTAGAATCTTACATTTTGTAACTTTTTCAATTTAGTCCTTTTGGAAAATTCAACCGCAATTTAATAAAATTGCTTCATGAAACTTTCACACTAACATGCAAACATGGCATAAACCTTAAAAACTCATACATATACCTCAGATTTGTGGTCTCGCACCACTATTCTAACTAGGCCCTAAATCGGGATGTTACAACTCTCCCCCCTTTAGAGATTTTCACCCCCGAAAATTTTACCTGTAAAGAGGTTTGGATGTTGCTCTCTCATAGCTTCTTCTGTCTCCTATATAGCCTCTTCCACACCGTATTTTTGCCACAACACTTTCACTTGGGCTATGTTCTTATTTCTCAACTGTTTCACTTCTCGAGCCAAGAGCTTAATCGGCTCTTCTTCATAAGACATATCCGGTCTTATTTCAATTTTCGTTGAAGAAATCACATGCGAAGGATCAGAGCGATATCGTCCCAACATCGAAACATGGAGCACATTATGAATCTTTTCTAATTCCACCGGCAAGGCTAAACGGTAAGCTACTGGTCTAATTCTGTCGTTAATTTCATACAGCCCTATGAATCTTGGGCTCAATTTCCCTTTTCGTCCAAATCTTATTCCATGGGGATACTTTCAAAAACACTTTGTCACCCATATCAAACTAATTTATTTTCTTTTCAAATCCGCACACGACTTCTGTCGGTCCGAAGTAGCTTTCAGACCATCACAGATCACTTTTACTTTCTCTTCAGTTTCTTTCCCTAGATCGGTCCAATACAAAGGAGTCCGACACTTACGACCATACAAGGCCTCATACGGAGCCATCTGTATACTCGACTGATAACTGTTATTGTAAGCAAATTCAACCAAAGTTATATATCTTTCCCAACTACCTTCGAATTCTAACACATAGCATCGAAGCATGTCTTCAAGAACTTGAATTACTCTTTCAGACTGACCATCAGTTTGCGGATGGATGCAGTACTGAAATTTAGCCTCGTGCCCATGGCTTCTTGTAACTTCTTCCAGAGCCTCGAAGTAAACCTTAGATCTCTATTTGATATTATAGACACAAGCACACCATGTAATCTCACTATTTCTGTCACATATAACTCAGCTAACTTATCCAGTGAATAATCAACACGTACTAGAATAAAGTGAGCCAACTTCGTCACCCTTTCCACAACAACCCACACAACATCTTTCTTTTTTGGATTCATCGGCAACCCCGTCACAAAATCTATGGTAACCTGATCCCATTTCCATTCGGGAACCATTACTGGCTCAAGCAATCCGAAGGCACTTAATGCTCAGCTTTCACCTGTTGACAAATCATACATTTTGCCACAAACTCTGAAATGTCTCTTTTCATACCCGACCACCAATAAAACTTTTTTAAATCATTGTACATTGCCCGGGTGTACTGACAAATAACCACTATGCGCCTCATGCAAAACTTTTCAGATAAACTCTTCGTCTTTGGTACACAAATTCTGTCATGGTACATCAAACAATTATCCGGACCCACTCAGAAATTAGAATCACTTCCCGATCCACACTTAACTCTCTTAGCTTGTATATCATTGTCAATTCTCTAAGCCTCACTGATCTGTTGGACGAATAGTGGTCTAGTTCTCAACTTGGCCAAAATAGTCCCATCATCAGATAATGCCAAACTCGTGTTCATAACTCTTAGAGCACACAAGGATTTCCTACTCAGGGCATCCGCAACCACATTCACTTTTCCCGGGTGGTAATCAATGACTAACTCATAGTCTTTCAACAACTCAAGCCATCGCCTCTATTGTAAATTCAGATCCTTTTGATCCATCAAATACTTTAAACTCTTGTGATCTGTAAAGATTCGTCACTTTTCTCCATACAAGTAATGTCACCAAATTTTAACGTGAAAACAATCTTATCCAACTCTAAATCGTGAGTCGAATAATTCTTCTCATGCGGTTTTAATTGCCTCGAGGCGTAAGCGACTACCTTACCCTCTTGCATCAACATGCAATCAAGACCATTAAACGACACATCACTGTAAACCACGAACTCTTTTTCTGATTCTGGTTAAACTAAAATCGGTGCCTCAGTCAACAATATTTTCAACCCCTTGAAACTCTGTTGACAAATCTCAGACCAATCAAACTTTACATCCTTATGTAACAGTTTCGTCATCAAGGTAGCAATCACAGAAAATCCCTTTACAAAACGTCGACAGTACCCTACTAGTCCCAAAAAGCTTCTGACTTTCGACACGTTCCTCGACGATTTCCAATCCACAATAGCCAAAATCTTGCTCAGATAAAATCAAATACCATCACCTGACACAATGTGTCCTAGGAATCCGACCTCTTGAAGCCAAAACTTACTCTTGCTAAACTTAGCATACAACTGCTTATCTCTCAAAGTTTGCAAGACAATTCTCTAATGTTCTTCATGATCGTTCTCATTCCGAGAACAGATCAATATGTCGTCAATGAAGACAACCACAAACTTGTCTACATACGGTCTGAAGACACGGTTCATCATATCCATAAAAATTACAGGTGCATTCGTTAAACCAAACGGCATGACCAAAAACTCGTAATGGCCATACCTTGTTTGAAATGTAGTTTTCAACACATCTTGCTCTCTCACTCTCAGCTGATAATAACCGGACCTTAGGTCTATCTTGGAGAACATTGAAGCTCCCTTCAGTTGATCAAAAAGATCATCAATCCTTGGTAAAGGATACTTATCATTCACTGTCACCTTGTTGAGTTGTCTGTAATCTATGCACAATCTCATCGACCCATCTTTTTTCTTTACAAATAATATCGGAGCACCTCATGGTGAGTAGTTCAATCTCACAAAACCTTTATCTGTCAACTCTTGCAACTGAACCTTCAGTTATTTCAACTCTACAGGTGCCATCATATACGGACCCAAACTCGATCTCTCTCACTGGAGGTAATCTTGGTAACTCTTCTGGAAATACATCCAGATACTCACATACCACCGGCACTGATTCAATCTTCACCTCAGACTCTTGAGTATTTAATACAAACACGAGATAGGACTCACATCCCTTTCTCAAGCATTTCTCGGCCACTAAGGAAGAAATCATCACTGGTAGACTATCCGATCCACCTGATTCAACCTGAATAACATCTTCACCCTCACATTTTAGTTCGATAAACTTACTACCATAATTCAATAAGACACTATGTGTAGTCAACCAATTCATGCGAAGGATTAAATCAAACTCATCAATGATGTTGTTGCCAGAAAAAAATGACTCTCAATCATCAAAGGACAATTCTTACACACCTTGTCCACTAACACATGCTTACCTAACGGGTTTGACACCTTAACTACAATGTCTGTAGACTCAACGGTCATACTCAAACTAGATATCGGTCTCATGCAAATATAGGAATGGGTAGACCCTGGGTCAATTAAAGCAATAACCAAGGTGTCATAGAAAGAAAAAGTACCCGTTATCACATCTTGGGAGGATGTCTCTTCGCGAGCGCGAATGGCATACGTCCTTACAGGTGCCCGACCCTCTGGTCTCATAGCAGAATCTCGTGACGCACCTCTACCACTAGTTCCCTCTCCCAGGTTTTTTGGTGGCCTGCCCTTAGTAGGTACATTGCTAGATCTTATCTCTTACTTCTCTTCCTTGTCATCCCTCTCGAGGCAATATCGGATAAAATGGTCGGGGGAACCACACTTATAATAGTTTCGACTGTTACCCCAACACTCTCCAGCGTGATATCTACCACAACTTGGACACTCCGATTTATTTTTCGGATTGCCCTCACTTTCTATCGAGGTGGCTTGGACTCTTGAACCCGAACGAGTGTTGCCTTGATCTCGAGGTGAATATCCCACTGATGTAGTGGTCCGAGGATTCACCTCCTTAGATCTTTTCGATTAAGCTTGGTGTGATTTACCGATAGGCCATTTTCTCGCATCTCGGGCCTCATTCACCGCTCTCCTCTTTTTCTTACTCAGTTCTTTGGCCTTACTTGCCCTATCAACTAACACCACGAACTCTTTCAATTCCAAAATACCAACCAGGAGTCTGATATCCTCATTCAGTCCATCTTCAAACCTTTTACATAAAACGGTCTCTGTCGACACACATTCTTGAGCGTATTTGCTAAGCCTAACAAACTCGCGCTCATATTCTTCTACTGACATTCTTCCTTGTTTCAACTTAATGAATTCCTTCATTTTTTGATCAGTGAATCGTTGGCTTATATACTTTTTCCAAAACTCTTCCAGAAAGAAGTTCCACGTTACCCGCTCTCTCGGAACCACTGACATCAACGTTTTCCACCAATGGTATGTCGAGTCCCTCAACAAACATACGACACACTTCAAGCTCTCTTCGGGTGTACATGAAAGTTTATCGAACACCTTCATTGAGTTCTCTAGCTAGAACTCTGCCCTTTCAGGGTCATCATCTACCTTAGCTTGAAACTCCTTAGCACCGTGTTTCCTAATATTATCCACCGCGTCCTTCGTTACTCTCACTACTTCTATACCTTGAGAAGCCACTGGAACTGGCTAAGGTATAGAAGGAGGTGGAGGAGGTTGAGCATTAGGGTTTGCTCGAACATACTTCGAATACTAGTTACTCATCACTTGGAGAAAGGCTTCCCGAGCCTCGTCTCCTTGACCCTCATTCTCGGGTTCACTCTGCATAGGCGGGGTCCCTTGCGTGGGAACCGACGCATTACTAGCTACGTCATCAGCAGCCGATTGATCGGGATCCATATACTATATAAAAACAAGTTTAAAATCATCAGAAGCCACTACACTATCATTATATACTAATGGCATGTATAGCTAGACTCTTACACCTGCTACGGTAGTCCTAGAACTGACTAAACCATAGCTCTGATACCACTAAATAAACACCCTTTACCTGTAATTCCTGCTAGAACCGGGCCCGAGGCATTACTATATTAAAACCACATGGTCGCTATCAAAACCGTTTTTAAAGTTGGTTAAAAATGGGGGTCGACATTTTTAAAACGAAAACGGGAGTCGCCACCAATCCCTTTTTACTTAGGTGTGATTGGATCACCTTGTAAAATGTTTTATTTCAAAACATTGATTTTGGTCCACGAAATACAAGAAAATGGGTTCGGGAGTCAGTTACGTATGAGGAAGGGTTAGCACCCTCATAACGCCCAAAAATTGGTACCTAATCGATAAAATCATGTCCTAATGTTGAAAATTTGTAAATTTTAAAATATGATCCCTTTTATTTGAAAGAAAACCAAGATTTACCTATCTCAAAGAAATAAAATGCTATACCTAATAAGTTAGGATGTAACATCTCATAACTTCGAAGTTAGGCTCGCTTTTATTTGTATAAAATTCTTACTCAAACACAAAACATCATATCCAAGAAGTTAGGATACAACGCTTTAAATTCTTAGAATAAGTTTTGATTTGGAAATTTATAAATTTTAAAAAAGGATACTTGATACCTTAAGTTCCACGAGAAAATTAAAACCCAGTAAGTTGGGGTATAATTTTCTCGAAATCCCTGAGATACCACGTACCTCTATATTAAAAATTTTAAATAAAATGTGACAATTTTACAAAGCGTATTTTTATAAAAGAAAGTTCGAATAAGATATTGCATTAATATGTTACAAAGATGCATACCAAATAGCAATTTATCATAACTCGTGAATCACATTAACAATTACTACTAATGGATAATTAAAGAATAATATAACATGAATAAACATATAAAAGAACTATGCGAAAGCAATAATAAACGAATGAAAGAAAATAAATAGATAAATATGAGATATAAAATAAGCAAAGAAATAAATAAAAAGAATATGCAAGAAATGAATTCTAAATTCTATAAACAAGATCAAATAAAATAAGTAAATGGTATATTTAAACGTTTGAATAAATATTATGACACAAAAAGAAATAAAAGGAATATGTCAATTTCAAAATGATTTAGTATATATAATATGATATTTTAAAACTTGAAGTATATGAAAATACAAAGATATTTACAATTTAATAACTTAATGCATAAAAATATAAATAAAAATATATGATAAAATGATTAAAAGTAAATATTATATGCAAATTTAAAATAAAAATATATAATATAGTAATCATAAAAATTAAATATATATATATATAAAATATAAACAATGTAAATAATATATAGTATAATATAAATAAATTTTATACAAAATAATATTTTAAAAATATATATGATATAATAAATATACAAAATTCTAAAATGCATAATATAATAACTAATATATAAATTAAGAAATAATATGTAATATATAAATAATTAAACTAAATAAAATAGTAAATATTAATAATTTAATATTTTAAAAATAATATGTATTTAAGAAAACAATACACAAAAACTTTATACTATTAATAAATTAATATGCAAATAGTAAAAGATAATATAGAAATTTTAATACGATAAAATAATTTAATATAATATTAAAAAATAACATAAAATAAAAAAATTAAAAATAAACAAAGAAATAAGAAAATCTAAAAAATAAAATGTAAAGGGATCAAATCAAAACGTGCGTCACATCTTAGGGACTTACTAGGCAATTATGCCTTGTCTCTTAAACGACGCCATTCTGATATTAGCCTTTAACTGGCCCGAGGATTAAATTGTAACATAATATAAGCTTTAGGGCTAAATTGAAAAATAAAAAAAAAGTTATTCGGACATAATTGTAAATTTGTAAAAATGTAGAATGGTGTAACATCCCCAAACCCGGCCCACAAGCCCTGACCGGATCTGGTATGTCACTGCGGAAAAACGATTGGAAAATCTGTCTTTAGAATAAACTTAAAAAAAATTTTGTTTATTTTCGGGAAGTAATTCCATTAAAAGTTATTAAATAATAAGCTTGGTTTGAATTAAAACTTTATTATATTTTATTAAAAGATAAATCATTTGTAAAAAAATATTTCTAAGTACGATATAAATTCATCATCCATAAAAAGAGTACTTTAAACAAAAGTGGCCCTTATTACAACCAATATTAAACAAAACACTTAGTATTAAAATTGCTTAAAATAATTAAATTAATCTCCTTCTCGCATGGGCCACCTTGCATCCTCTCCGACCTTGTCCGGCCAACAAGTCACCGCGATGTTGATAAATAATTGGTGAGTCATAATGACTCAAAGTGTAATTAAACCACCGATATCCACCCACATGCTAGCCACAAATATATTCATTTAGATATTACCACAACTGGCTTGGCCCACATTCAATCCACATTCAAGTCTTGGCTAGGCCCTTTCTCATTAATCCATCGACATCGGCTTGGCCCATTTCCACGTATGTTCTCAAAACATACCTATTCATATTTCATATTGGGCTTGGCCCATTTCCATATCAATTTATAACGAAACCATGCAATATGAAACCCAACCCAATCCTAAGGTCCATCCGCTACACACCCCTTAACCAAATTTACCACACACCGGGGACTATCGAGTCACCCTCTCCTTTCCCTCCAAAAGGCAACCAATGCCATCTACGATGTAGCGATAGCTAACATCAAACCACGATGGAGCACACAAGAATCCATCAAGCCACGATATGGCATAAAGCCGATATCAATCAAGGTAACCACGCGAACTAAATCGCAAAGATCCACAACGCGACCTCGGTCGGCGCCAATCCACGATGTAGCACAAAGTCGACATCAACCACGCATCAAGTACACCCGCATCTTCTTTCAAAAACCCACCCATGCACATGTAACATAATATAATGACATAATGAATAAAGCGTGTACATGATATTCAGCATACATTCATATTCATAGACATACTCACATACACGTATTAATAACCACATCTCAACAGCTTTTGATACTAACTGTTTATCGACATACCCTTTAAGGGTATCCGGCTCACATAGTCACCGCACTTATTAACACATATTTAACACATACACCTATCGCATACATATCATATACCCTAAATCGATGGGTTAATCACACACCTTATAATCAAGCTCTAAACCTCGATCCCGACGCTATCGCTTAGCGAGATCGCCAAGATTATCGCTTATCGTTTTCATTGCACGCCCACACCCCTGGCTAAACTCGTCATGCAGTAAACCGATCTCTTTTGAACTTCGGATGGGAGCTTTCCTTTCCCTCTTGACCGCACTTGCATCCATCGACACTTAATCGTAATCACACCATTAATCAACAAGTCATAATTTACTATTATTGAATTTAGATCACCTAATAACATCCTTATCAAATATCGAGATCCCAAGGCTCCCTTTGCTTCATCGATTTGGCCCTAAAAGATCATAGCCACCACTCGGTCAACACAAAAACATAAACAATGGCCTAAGGTCAATATCCAACCACTTACCCCTTTTAATTAAATCCCGAAACACCAATGGAATTGCCGAAAATCCCTGTACACAAGACCATTAGAATCGGCCATACAAAAATCCATGGAAAGGCCCCCTTTGGCCGAATACCTTGCCACCCCTTACCTTGATGAGTTCCAACAATCCGAGACTTTCCTTTAGACTCCTTGGCGCTGGCTACAAACAAGCAAAACACATCACTTATAGTCTATAGAGCATTCGGCCAACCCACACTAAGGCCAACCATTCGGTTTTGCCCACTACCCAAAATAACTAGAATACTTACCCACAATCTTTAGATGTCGACAGCACCCCACTTCACCTGTTCGGCTTCAAACTTGATAAAATAAAAGAGAGGTGGAGGGCTAAAGGTTTCGGCTATCAAGGGATTAAAAGAGAATTAATAAAAAGCAACCACTGAATAAATGGTCAAAGAAGAAATCGACAAGGGTATATGCTGCTTGGGAGGATTTCGGTTTCAAGGTAGAAAAATAAGAAAATTCCACTTGAACCTTCGGCTAGGTACACAAGACTATGGCTGACCAAAATGCACCAAATGTGGACTAAAAGAATTCGGCAAAGGTCAAAAGAAATTTATGGAAGAAAGCTGCCCATTTAAATAGCAATTTCGGCACATGCTTCCCCCCTTGGAGACTCCCACTTTCTACTGCTACTTCAAAGCTCCGTGCCACTAATTCAATTTGATTTGAATTAGCCAACCAATTTATCCATATCATATTAAAAAAGAATTAAACCACCAAAGAACCATTATCTCTATTTACTAATTTTAAACTAAATAAAATCATCTTATGTCTATCCAAAATAAATAGATAACAAAGGCCACCACCAAATTAATTCAAAATGCTTAAACCACTGCATTGTCCACCTTCACGCTATTCAAAGAAGAAAAGAAGGAAAACCCCACCGCAACCTCCATGGTTCGAACGCAGGACCTGGTGGAACAAGCTCCCAAGCAACGCCCCAGGCCATTCGGCCAAAGCGTTATTTATGTCCTACATGCGCCACCAAATTCTTTTAAGCCTTCTCTGCCTTTACGCCAGCTTGCAAAAATAAATATCCAACATTCTGCTTCCCTTGCGCCTTGAACCCACGACCTGCACAAGCCCTCCTTACAATGCCCCAAGCCACTTTACCAGCCTATCTTTCTTGCCCACTAACGCCCCCACAATTCTTTGAACCCTTCTTCGCTCAGCCCCCTCCTTTTAACGCCAACATGCAAAATAAAACACCCTTGTTGTCACTGACTCGAACCTGTGCCCTCTTAGCATGCATGAGGTGTCACTCCCTTATGCCCAACTAGCGCCTCCCTTGCCACTCTACCAAGGCCTTTCTTGTGTCCTAAATTCCACCAATTTATTTTAAAGCCTACTTGCCCTATTTCCCTTTTTATACCAAAATCTAAAATTTTTCTAAAACCTTCTCCTTCAATCCGAGCATTTCTAAAGTCCCTAAACTCATCCAAGCGCTCCCAAAACCTACTAACACTTGAATTACACACAACCTCAGATAGCCCCTAAACCAGGGTGTTACAATTCTACCCTCCTTAAAATAATTTCGTCCTCGAAATTACTTTATTAACGAACGTCCGTACAACCTATCTTACCACCTTACGCTTATGTCACAGACTGATCTTACTAAGACTATCATACCTTCCCAACACAGTTTCCAAGTTTGCATTCAAAAAAAAATTCAAAACACCTCTCTTAGCAACACAGAAAGACTAATTCACAAACAAGCAAAGCCATCAAAGTATATACCAAAGCAAAGGAGCTTACCCGATATCACATCCTCGGTTGACTCTGACTAAAACCATTCCTTCCATGGCTTGAACCACGACCCCTCGTCGCTCGAGGACAATTCTTAACCAGATGTGCCTTAGATCCACACCGAAAGCATTCTTTACTATTTCCCCAACACTCTCCTGTGTGAGGTCTTCCACACCGAGCACAAGGACGATTCCGATCCACTGGTACAAGTGCACTTACAGGGTTCTCGGTCCTTAGTCTTTTCTGAACATTACCAAATGATACTGATGGTCCAATACCTCTCTTATTCTCGTTCCTATTCTTCTCTCGGTTTTCCCTTATAGTCTTCTTAACCTCTTCAGCGATCCGAGCTTTCTTCACTAAAATGGAAAAGTCTCTTTCTCTGTGCGGAGCAATCAACTCCCGTAACTCATCTCGTAGCCCATCTTCAAATCGAACACTCCTCTCATAATCAGTAGCCACGATTCCTTTGGCGTACTGACTTAGTCGCACAAACTCAGCTTCGTATTCCGCTACCGACTTATTCCCTTGTACTAGATTTAGAAACGCTTTCCTTTGTAGTCCAAATAACTGCTCCTACGCATTTCCTTCAAACTTAGCCTTAAAGAAGTCCCAATCCACCGATCCGCCGACACCTTGCTCGACAAAGGAGCCACCAACGATAAGCTTCGTCGCAAGCAACGTAAACAAAGACCTTCGACTTTTCTTCATTGGTGCGGTCCAAATCATCCATGATTCTTTCAATCGCTTCTAGCCAATACTTCGCCACGTTAGGAGCTACTCCCGACACTCCTCTAAAGATCTCAACCCTGCTCGATCTAAGCCTTTCCGACATCGACTTTCGAGCTTCGCTTCCCATACCAGCTCTTGCCACTTCATCAGAGCATCGCAGAATATAGCTTGCGACACCGCTACATCTTCTCCTGTCTCGATCTTGCCCTCTACGCCCACCGTCAAGGCGACTTCACTTCTCGACCCATGGCTGCACCCTATCGGTTCCGATGTCGCCATTCTACCTCTCTCAAGGCCCCTAGAATTCATCTCTATCGCCTTGATTTATCTAATTAAGAAGTTTTATGCATTAGTAATTGTTCCAATATTTAACCACGAGCAAATTTTATGAAATGAAAGATATTTAAAGTAGTTCTTTCGATCACACAAAGTTTCATTCGAGTTTACTACTCTAGTTCAAGGATCACATTCACACACACATCCGCTCATCAACAAGAACACATTCCTTCCTCAAGAAGGCACATTCAAGTGGTATCTACCACACACATTCACTATTCTGACATTTCGCGCTTTCTACCCTGTGGGTATTTTCATCATTTTCCTACAGGGACATTTTCTGAATAAACCAGAAAAATTTTAAAACTTTAATGAACCAGGACATTTTGAAATTTCCACAACTAGAGGGTATTTCAAAAAAAAATTTGTCAAATTAGAGATACAATGAAATTTTGGAAACCAGGGTATTTTGGTAATTTTGTCAACTGAGGTAATTTTGTAAATTTCAAGAGTCTGGGTGTTATTTTGAAATAAAAAATTGGGTACTTTTGCAAAGTGAGAGAATTTTATTAAAATTGGGATTAACTCGTAAATTTTGAAAGTCGTGGCATTTTAGTAATTTTCAACACGAGGTATTTTGGTAAATTTTCCCAAATCGGGTATATTGATATTTTGAAAACTAGAGATTTTAATATTTTGCAAAGTAAAAATCATTTTAACAAAAGTTGAGGGTATGTGGTAATTTTATAATACAGGGCATTTTGTAATTTTGCCGCTAGGGCATTTTGGTAATTTTGGGTAAATCGAGAAAACACTTTTTTTCAAAACCAGATTTAGGGTTTACAAACCAAAAGGGTAAATTTAAAATTGTAAACCAAGAATTTTAAAACAAGAAGGCTAATCCCTTTCGGGTTTTAAGAATTGGTTTAGCCTATGAACAAGTCCTCTTGGTTAAGGTGAACCGTAGCTACGCACCAGGTAGGATTCAAGTGGAGAGGAGGTGAGTCACGCGGACTGCTTAAATACCAAGCTCCCACTGAATACCACTCCTAGACATGCGCACACAGGTTGCCACACCTTAACTCGGCGACTTATTCCATAGGTTTGTTTAAGAGCTTTAAGTTTTATGCATATGTTTGAGTAGACTAGCCTTAGGGTTCAACTGATCCTAATTCACTAATCTACGAGCCCAACAAAGCCCATAACAAATATATAACAAATTACTTCACAAGTCTCAAGTACTTACAGTGGACTCGGCCGAGGTACAAAGCCATGCTAGAGTAACCCGAGAAAACCCATATTTTGAAAAGCCCATTTGAAAATGTTTTGGACCCAAACCTCAAAGCCGAAGTTTTGAACCGCTCGATACCAATCAGAATATCCCCAAACCCGCCCACAAGCCCGACCGGATCTGGTATGTCATCATGAAAAACGATTGGAAAATCTTTGTCTTTAGAATAAACTTAAAAAAAATTTTGTTTATTTTCGGGAAGTAATTCCATTAAAAGTTATTAAATAATAAGCTTGGTTTGAATTAAAACTTTATTATATTTTATTAAAAGATAAATCATTTGTAAAAAAAATATTTCTAAGTACGATATAAATTCTATCATCCATAAAAAGAGTACTTTAAACAAAAGTGGCCCTTATTACAACCAATATTAAACAAAACACTTAGTATTAAAATTGCTTAAAAATAATCAAATTAATCTCCTTCTGCATGGGCCACCTTGCATCCTCTCCGACCCGGTCCGGTCAACAAGTCACCTGCGATGTTGGATAAATAATTGGGTGAGTCATAATGACTCAGTGTGTAATTAAACCACTGATATCCACCCACATGCTAGCCACAAATATATTCATTTAGATATTACCACAATCTGGGCTTGGCCCACATTCAATCCACATTCAAGTACTGGGCTAGGCCCTTTTCTCATTAATCCACTGATTACTGGGCTTGGCCCATTTCCACGTATGTTCTCAAAACATACCTATTCATGTTTCATATTGGGCTTGGCCCATTTCCATATCAATTTATAACGAAACCATGCAATATGAAACCCAACCCAATCCTAAGGTCCATCCGCTACACACCCCCTTAACCAGCCTACCACACACCAGGGGACTATCGAGTCACCCTCTCCTTTTCCCTCCAAAAAGGCAACCAATGCCATCTACGATGTAGCGTATAGCTAACATCAAACCACGATGGAGCACACAAGAATCCATCAAGCCACGATATGGCATAAAGCCGATATCAATCAAGGTAACCACGCGAACTAAATCGCAGAAGATCCACAACGCGACCTCGATCGGCGCTAATCCACAATGTAGCACAAAGTTGACATCAACCACGCATCAAGTACACCCGTATCTTCTTTCAAAACCCACCCATGCACATGTAACATAATATAATGACATAATGAATAAAGCGTGTACATGATATTCGTGCATACATTCATATTCATAGACATACTCACATACACGTATTAATAACCACATCTCAACAGCTTTGATACTAACTCATTTATCGACATACCCTTTAAGGGTATCCGGTTCACATAGTCACTACACTTATTAACACATATTTAACACATACACCTATCGCATACATATCATATTCTCGGAAATCGATGGGTTAATCACACACCTTATAATCTGAAGCTCTAAACCCTCGATCCCGACGCTATCGCTTAGTGAGACTGCCATTATCGCCTATCATTTTCATTGCGCCCCACACCCGGTGGCCAATCTCGTCATGCAAATCGATCTCTTTTGAACTTCGGATGGGAGCTTTCCTTTCCCTCTTGATCGGCACTTGCATCCATCGACACTTAATCGTAATCACACCATTAATCAACAAGTCATAATTTACTATTATTGAATTTAGATCACCTAATAACATCCTTACCGAAATACTGAGATCCCGAAAGCTCCCCTTTGCTTCTGTCGATTTGGCCCTAAAAGATCATAGCCACCACTCGATCAACACAAAAACATAAATAATGGCCTAAGGCCGAATATCCAACCACTTACCCCTTTTAATTAAATCCCGAAACACCAATGGAATTGCCGAAAATCCCTGTACACAAGACCATTAGAATCGGCCATACAAAAATCCATGGAAAGGCCCCCTTTGGCCGAATACCTTGCCACCCCTTACCTTGATGAGTTCCAACAATCCGAGACTTTCCTTTAGACTCCTTGGCGCTGGCTACAAACAAGCAAAACACATCACTTATAGTCTATAGAGCATTCGGCCAACCCACACTAAGGCCAACCATTCGGTTTTGCCCACTACCCAAAATAACTAGAATACTTACCCACAATCTTTAGATGTCGACAGCACCCCACTTCACCGGTTCGGCTTCAAACTTGATAAAATAAAAGAGAGGTGGAGGGCTAAAGGTTTCAGCTATCAAGGGATTAAAAGAGAATTAATAAAAAGCAACCACTGAATAAATGGTCAAAGAAGAAATCGGCAAGGGTATATGCTGCTTGGGAGGATTTCAGTTTCAAGGTAGAAAAATAAGAAAATTCCACTTGAACCTTCGGCTAGGTACACAAGACTATGGCTGACCAAAATGCACCAAATGTGGACTAAAAGAATTCGACAAAGGTCAAAAGAAATTTATGGAAGAAAGCTGCCCATTTAAATAGCAATTTCGGCACATGCTTCCCCTTGAGACTCCCACTTTCTACTGCTACTTCAAAGCTCCAGCCACTAATTCAATTTGATTTGAATTAGCCAACCAATTTATCCATATCATATTAAAAAAAGAATTAAACCACCAAGAACCATTATCTCTATTTACTAATTTTAAACTAAATAAAATCATCTTATGTCTATCCAAAATAAATAGATAACAAAGGCCACCACCAAATTTAATTCAAAATGCTTAAACCACTGTCGCTGTCCACCTTCACGCTATTCAGAAGAAAAGAAGGAAAACCCCACCGCAACCTCCATGGTTCGAACGCAGGACACGTGGAACAAGCTCCCAAGCAACGCCCAGCCATTCGCCAAAGCGTTATTTATGTCCTACATGCGCCACCAAATTCTTTTAAGCCTTCTCCGCTTTTACGCCACTTGCAAAAATAAATATCCAACATTCTCGCTTCCCTTGCGCCTTTGAACCCACGACCGCACAAGCCCTCCTTACAATGCCCCAAGCCACTTTACCAAATTTATCTTTCTTGCCCACTAACGCCCCCACAATTCTTTGAATCCTTCTTCGCCAAATTTCCCCTCCTTTTAACGCCAACATGCAAAATAAAACACCCTTGTTGTCACTTTGACTCGAACCTGTGCCCTCTTAGCATGCATGAGGCGCCACTCCTTATGCCCAACTAGCGCCTCCCTTGCCACTCTACCAAGGCCATTCTTGTGTCCTAAATTCCACCAATTTATTTTAAAGCCTACTTGACCTATTTCCCCTTTTTATACCAAAAATCTAAAATTTTTCTAAAACCTTCTCCTTCAATCCGAGCATTTCTAAAGTCCCTAAAACTCATCCAAGCGCTCCCAAAAACCTACTAACACTTGAATTACACACAACCTGCATAGCCCCTAAAACCAGGGTGTTACAAATGGCCTATAGGGCAATTAGACCTTTAAAAGAAAACATGCGGATCCTCCCCAGGTCGGTGAACGCGTGGGTCTCAGCCTCTTAAATGACGTCGTATTAATGCTTATTGACTCAAGCGAAAACGACGTCATTTTATGCTATTATATAAATCCGTTTTCAGGAAAAAAAAATCATTTGATCCCATTTTTAAAAAAAACTTTCAAAAATCCTCTCAGACCCCTCCCTTCTCATCTGGGTTCTGATCATCAAAATCTCGGGGCTACTGTCCCCACGCGCCTCATACGCCACCGCAGATGGTGGCCGGAGGCTAAAAAAACAAAGTTTTCAGCGCCAATGAAGAGGTAAACATTTTTCTTTTATATTTTTTTAACAGTATACTTGCATGTGAAAAAATTTATAGATAAAAAAAAAAGAAAATAAACAACATAAAATACAATAAGAAATCACCTCTGATGTCAAGTTATAGTATTTTATTTCTCTGTATGTTCTGAAAGTTTACGTATTCTCTCTGTTTGTAACCTTGTGTCCTCACCATTACAGATTACATCGAGCTTTTATAGCCTGGAAAATAAAAAGGAAAATACATCTTTTGCTGCTGCGTTTTCCTTTTTTGTGCAGGATAACGGAGATCTTGACTGCGATAAGGGGATTTGTGCAAGCTGCGGTGCGATTGGCGGCGTGACCAAGGGGCTGTTGGGGCGCGAGGGTGCGTGCTAACTCTTGCGGCACCTAGGGTTTCAGAAACCCTATGCTACTAAAATTTTTTGGGCCCCTTTGGGCCGTGTAGATTTTGGGTTGCTGGAAGTGTTTTGTAATTTGGGCCAGGGTGTATTCGGGTAATGGGTATTAATTTTAGGTTGTAATTGGGCTAATCGGGTTTGGGTATTTTATTGGTTTTGGTCTTTGTAAAAGGACTGTAAAAGACACTGGACATTTATTTTTTTATTGTTTTTGTTTTGGTTTGTTACATTTATATGGGCCCAAGCAAAATGCTCCGATTATAGCTGCCCCTCTTTGCTCATTATTGTGTAACTGGAATAGGGCAAAGACTATAAAAGGACCAATTTTGCGCGGTCTTGTCGAGTCTTGATTTCTTGGTCCTCGTCTTCTCCAAATGGCTTCCAACCCAACTATAACTTCAGGTGTATTTGAATATATGTTTGACGGCTTTATTTTGCTTCACTGCACCTTCAGGAATGCCAGATCTGTAATTTTTAGTCTGCTCCCTTGCTACATCAGGAAGGTGAGATTCGCCATCTTCAATCTGCTCCACTACCGATTAGGGAGATAAAATCTACAATCTTCAGTCTGCTTCCTTGCTACATCAAGAAGGTCAGACTATAATCTTCAGCTTGCTCCCTTGCTACATCAGGAAGATAAGATTTGCCAAATTCGATCTGCTACGCTACCGCTTAGGGAGATAAGATCTACAATCTCCAGTTTTCCCCACTACTATCTCGAGGGGACAAAGTCTGAACTTTCCAATTTGCTTCCTTACTATCTCAGAAAGACTTCAATCTTCAGTTTGCTCCACTACCATCTCAAGGGAACGAAGTTTGAACTTTCCAATTTGCTTCCTTACTATCTCAAGAAGACTTTAATCTTCAGTCTGCTCCACTACCATCTCGAGGGAACAAAATCTGAATTTTCCAATTTGCTTCCTTACTATCTTAGGAAGACTTCAATCTTCAGTCTGCTCCGCTACCACCTTGAGGGAACAAAATTTGAACTTTTCAATTTGCTTCCTTACTATCTCAGGAAGACTTCAATCTTTAGTTTATTCCACTACCATCTCAAGGGAACAAAATCTGAACTTTTCAATTTGCTTCCTTACTATCTTAGGAAGACTTCAATCTTCAGCCTGCTCCACTACCATCTCGAGGGAATAAAATCTGAACTTTCCAATTTGCTTCCTTACTATCTCAGGAAGACTTCAATCTTCAGTCTGTTCCACTACCATCTCGAGGGAACAAAATTTGAACTTTCTAATTTTCTTCCTTACTATCTCAAGAAGACTTCAATCTTCAGTCTGCTCCACTACCATCTCGAGGGAACAAAATCTGAACTTTCCAATTTGCTTCTTTACTATCTTAGGAAGGCTTCAATCTTCAGCCTGCTCCACTACTATCTCGAGGGAATAAAGTTTGAACTTTCCAATTTGCTTCCTTACTATCTCAGGAAGACTTCAATCTTCAGTCTGCTCTACTACCATCTCGAGGGAACAAAGTTCAATTTGCTTCCTTACTATCTTAGGAAAACTTCAATCTTCAGCCTGCTCCACTACCATCTCGAGGGAACTAAATCTGAACTTTTTCATTTTCTTCCTTAGTATCTCAGGAAGACTACAATCTTCAGTCTGCTCCACTACCATCTCGAGGGAACAAAATCTGAACTTTCCAATTTGCTTCCTTACTATCTCAAGAAGACTTCGAGCTTCAACCTGCTCCACTACCATCTCGAGGGAACAAAATCTGAACTTTCCAATTTGCTTCCTTACTATCTCAGGAAGACTTCAATCTTCAGTCTGCTCCACTACCATCTCGAGGGAGATAAGACTGATGGCTTAAATCAACTTCGCTACTTCATGGAGATAAAATTCACCATTCGATCTTATTCCACTACTGCTTAGGGTGACAAGATCTACAATCTTCGACCTATTCCCCTGCTGGTCAGGGAGATGTTGCTACACCGTCCTCTGGGGACATGTCCTGTAGACTCAAATGTATTATGAACGACATTTGCATGAATACAAAATGTCATAAGAATGATCCCATTTTTTAATGTATAATGATTAGGATGCAATTATCGGAATGAATCTAATGCTCCTAACTAAATGACATTATGGATGACATTTGCATAAATGCAGAACGTCATGAGAATGATCTCCTTCTTTTTCTCTCTCTTTTTTAATGTAAAATGATTAGGATACAATTATCAGAATGAATCAAATTCTCCTAATTGGAAGTGTATGAATGATATTTACATAAATGCATGAGAATGATCCCTTTTTCTAATGTTTGGGTTGTCACTGCTCATAGTCCATCAAGGTTCTATCACTGATGTGCTACCCTATTTTCTCATTCAGCTGGTATTTTTGACAGAAAACCTAAAAAAATGATCATATTCTGCTCAGCAAGCTTGCCCCACTGTAATTTCAAAGTCCTTTCCCTTGAACCTTAGGACATAAAATTTGTACCTCCCACTGCAACTTCAGGGGAATAATATTTGGTTTCTTTCATCCATCATGTTATCACTCAGAGGTATGGAATTTATATCATCTTCAATCAAGTTGATCTATTACACCATTCCCTGGGTGTAATGACCAGATGAATGCAGGGTATCTTTTCTATTCCTGAGAATGATCCCCTTCTAGCTGAGTTTACACTGCTCGTCATTTGTCGAGATGGTATCACTTAACAAAATGTCTTGTATTTTTATTCAACCAATAAAAATCCAAAAGAGATAATCATCTTTTAATATTTCAAACCCTTAGGCTTGGTGAGTTCTAAACAATAGCCCTGTTTCAGATTCTCATATTATTTAGAAGCTTCCAGAGTAATATGTGAAACTAACTTTATGAAAGTATTATTAGTCCATTAACCGTTATTTCAATATAAAATGCTTGAAAAAGATCACAACAATGGACGAGAAAGAAATTAATCAGGAGCATATCTCGAAATAAATAAGTTAATCAAAGGTAACCAAGGTAATAAAATAAAATTGATTGGTGTATCTTAAAAAGAATAAAGTAAGCAATGATAGTCAAGGCTATAAAAGAAAATTGATTGGGGTGTATCTTTGAAAAGAATAAAGTAATCAAAGATAGCAAATTTAAAATGGGTAAGATAGAATCTAGGTGCCCTAGATATCGCAGCCTGAGCTTCTCTGTACAAACTTATTGAGGACCATTTTGAGCTCAATACGTGTTTAGAGGATCCGGAGTACTTTGTCAATGTCCTAAGACGTAGCATACTTTCTCATTGTTAATTCAAGCATAGCAAGACTATCACATGCCCTATCTTTGATCAAAATTTGAGCAGCCCTTTTCCGGTTCTCAGCTCAAAACCTTTTTGGTCCCAAAGCGCCCTTTGCGGGTTTTCACATTGGCCTCTCCTTCTTTTTCTTTTTCTTTCTTTTTTTTATTTTTTATTTTTGAATTTGAATTTGAACTCAAGACGCCCTTTGAGGGTTTTCACCTTGGCCTTTCCCCTTTCAGGTAAAATACTTCTTGAATGAACTTAAATTCACTGGATTGGGCAAGTCTTTGGTATCCATCTTGGTTAATATCAATGCTCCTCTAGAACAGACCTTCTTTACAATATAAGGTCCTTCCCAGTTTGGCATCTGCTTTTCTCTGAAATCCTCTTGTAAAATAAAGATCAGATTCCCTTCATGGAATTCTCTAAGATAAACCTCTTTGTCGTAAGCTTGCATCATCTGACCGTGATGGATAACTTTTAACCTTTTCTTCGATTAGGTTTAATTGGCAAAAATGCTTCCATTTCATAAACCAATGGGTAAGATGTTGCCCCGGCAAAAATCCTGGCCAACGTTCTACAATCATAGAAGATAAAAGGTAACTTCTTTATGCCAATCTTTACAAGTCTAGGTCATCTTTCCTACATTCCTTGTTTTGTTTTTTTGTTCTATTTTCTTTTTAACTGCCTTTGTTGCTCTATGATATTGCATCTGATCTTTGAACAGACTACAAACTTTTGACTTTGTCCTTTTTGGCATTCTTTATTGGCTTCTGATCTATTTTTTTAAGAAATTGATGACTATCGACTCTATAACGTTGGCATATGAAGTTACTTCTACCCTATTAGTGAAGTAAACGATGACCACGAAGATGAATCCATATTGGCTAAAAGCTTTTGACGAGATTGACCCTATCACATCCATGCCCCACATATGGAAAATTTGTGAAGAAATGGAGAAGGCACATGAATCTTGTCTCCTTAAATACGACATTTGCGGTATAAATGATGCAATCCCCTTCCATGGTAGACCAATAGTGTGCGATCCTCATGTTTAGCACTCGTCTTATTAGCCCAAGCATGTCCTGATATGATTTTGCGAAAACATCTTTGAATTCTTGAAAATAACTCAATGATGTGTCGCATTAGTTCTGTGATGAGCTAGGTTACAATCTTTTCCTCTTTTTTAGGCTCAAAATATCCACTGACTCTTTGTAGAGTAAGGTCTGTTTTTCATCTTGTTCTACCATTATTAACAAATCAGAAGATAAATTACAATCTCTATCATCTTCAAAGTTCTGAGATCCCTCTAGACTTATATCTTACTCGAAGAGAGACTCTGAGTCAGTAACAGCATTGTTCACATCGTTGATATCTAGAGCCCTATTGTAGGTTTGGAAAAAGATTCCAAAGAATAAATGATTGAAAGAATAATTATTCATATGGTCATGGATAAAAGAATACTTGAATGAAAATACAAAGAACAAACAAAAAGAAAAAAAACTACGAACAATTATTTGTACAGTATGAAATGAAAAAAAATAAAAGAATATTTACTCAAAAAGATGCATTTTATTGAAAGAAAAATTTCGGACACGAGCCTATTTCACAAAAGGATTCTTATTGCCTCTAGGCTTAAGGCAACAAGCGTGTTTTGAATATTACTCTAGATCCATTTTAAAAATAGAAGGATCCCTTCCACAGTTCTATTGTTTAAAATCTTCCCAAGTATGTAAGGGCTTGGAAACTTTTATTCCCTAATTCCCTCTTCAGATATGTCATTAGTGTTTAGATTCCTCAATGTTCCCACCGGGTCTTTGATCTCCTCAGTTTATTATCCATCAGCCCTTGCACTAAGGCCCTGAGTTTGATGCATTCTTGGATCTCATGCCCCTATCTATTATAGAACTCACGACGTTTACACCCTTAACAAAAAAGTCGGGTAACAGAATTTCTGCACCAGAGGGATCATCGAATTTTACGATACTCAATCTGATGAATTTTTCGATTATCTTTTTAAAGGTGACGCAGTTCTCGATCGAATGTCCTGTGATTCCCCCATGGTATTCGCATTGGCCATTTATGTCGTACCATTTGGGGTATGGGGGCTGTATTGGCTCTATAAAAAAAGCGGATATGGCATGTGCGTCAAACAAAATTCGAAACAAATCCCTATTCGTGATTGGAATGGGTGCGAACTGAGGTTTCCTTGAGTTTGGTCTTGAATTGGGTTCTTGCCTTGGGGAGACCTGATGGCTTGTAATTACCGTCCTTGGCTGGCTTACTGTGATCGGCTCTAAATGGCCCTTATTATACCTTATCGTAATATTCGATTTATTTTATTTTTTCTTTGGGGCTTTTAAAGTAACTCTCATTTTTCTTTTATTTCTACCAGTACAACCGGTTTGGCTCGATTATCATCTGTGTTAACACCTAAACCCATCGAGAAGTTCAATAGGGCCAAAGTCTCAGTCTGACATTAGGGTCCAATAATGACGGGTACCCCGTGTGAATGCACGTCTGGTTGAGTCGGGACACCTATTAGGGAATAAATGATGTCTTCATCATCCACACTGTTGTCCACTGAGCAACTCCTTTTTTCAAGTCTTTTAGCTAGTAACTGACTTAACTGGCCAATCACATTCTTTTGGAATTTAACATTTGATACCGCATATCTTGTTGAATTTTGGTTAATTGCCCCTACATTTGTATTTGCCTTTGCTCTAATCTCTCCAATCTTTGTTTCATGTTTTCTAGGTTAACTGAAATAATTTTACCTAATTAGGATCCTGCTATGAATTTTAATACATATGATGCAATGTAATGCAAATGCATGAAATGCAATGCAAATGAATGAAATGCAAAAAGAGAGGCGTTGATTCTAAATTCAATTCCATTAGAAAAACTTTTCTAGAAAATAAATTTCTTTACATAAAACTGATTACATATATGGCTTTGTCCTCATAGTCCAAGTGAAGACACCAATCCTTTTCTTCGTATCTGGATGTTATGGTCGTGCCCCATGAACTTTCCCAATAGATGTCTCTTCTAACTCCTTATTGCTTGATCCAGGTCATGACTCTTCACTCACTTATTTCCATAAAGCTCATTAGCCTCTTCAAGAAAGCCAAGACGTGGTGATTCTCGAATAGCCTTTGTTAGCTTGAATCATTGGGCAATAAAATCTTGTATTCCTTCATGGACTATCAGTCTTCTCTCGTCGTGTTTACTTGGACCATATTCGAACGACCATATTATAATCCACTTTATCAAGAAATCCATTTTCTTATGACAAACTCTTCTATTTAGCAATCGAATTTGAATCAACACCTCTTTTCTATGATGTAAATGTAATGCAATCAAAAACAAAAGAAAACACGTTAGCGTAAGAGAAATAAATAACAAAATAGGGTACCTATCTGGGTGACCACTAGGGTTTAATATAACTCTATCTAGGGTTGGCTCTTAAGGATCACTGTATGTGGCTTAGTTCTAAAGGGTGGGTACCTAAACTGGCAGATTCCTCAATCCTCACCCATTATAGGCTCATATGGATCGAGTTCAGTTCAGGGGAATACATTTCCCTAAGGCCATGCAAAGGTGAAAACCTCACGAAGACATAGGTACGGATGTATCCCGGAAGCAGTCCATTAGCCCATGCGGAGGTGAAAACCCCACGGAGGCATAGTTTCTTACTCTCACTTAAAAGGTATGACCACAACGGTCGTGCAATATGATTGCTAGGGTTAGGCGTAGTTTTACCTAGGGTAAGCTTTTAGGGCTTTCTACATGCGGTTTGGCTCTAAAGTTGAGGTACTTGAACCAACAGATTCCTCGATCCTCACCCATTATAGGCTCATACAGACCAAGTTTAGTTTAGGGGAATACATTTCCCTATGGCTGCATTGAGATGAAAATCTCACGAAGACATGGGTACAGATGTATCCCGAAAGTGATTCACTATCCTGCACGGAAGTGAAAACCTCATGAAGGAGTAGCTTCTCACTCCCACTTAAAACGGTGTGACCACAACGGTCATGCAATGCAATGCTAAGATATTTTAAAAAAAAATTAGAACCACATGCAATAAAAAGGATCATAATTTTTCAAATCGGATTTTTAAATTTGGACAGAAGGATAGGAAATAATAAATTTTTCGGCTTGACTCTCTTATTGGTCCCCAGCGGAGTCGCCACCAATCCCTTTTTACTTAGGTGTGATTGGATCACCTTGTAAAATATTTTATTTCAAAACATTGATTTTGGTCCACGAAATACAAGAAAATGGGTTCAGAGTCGATTCACATGTATGAGGAAGGGTTAGCACCTCATAACGCCCAAAATTGGTACCTAATCGATAAAATCATGTCCTAATGTTGAAAATTTGTAAATTTTAAAATATGATCCCTTTTATTTGAAAGAAAACCAAGATTTACCTATCTCAAAGAAATAAAATGCTATACCTAATAAGTTAGGATGTAACATCTCATAACTTCGAAGTTAGGCTCGCCTTTATTTGTATAAAATTCTTACCTCGAAACACAAAACATCATATCCAGTAAGTTAGGATACAACGTTTTAAATTCCCGAGAATAAGTTTTGATTTGGAAATTTATAAATCTAAAAAAAGGATACTTGATACCTTAAGTTCCACGAGAAAAATTAAAACCCAGTAAGTTGGGGTATAATTTTCTCGAAATCCCCGAGATACCACGTACCGCTATATTAAAACTTTTAAATAAAATGTGACAATTTTACAAAGCGTATTTTTTATAAAAGAAAGTTCGAATAAGATATTGCATTAATATGTTACAACATGCATACCAAATAGCAATTTATCATAACTGTGAATCACATTAACAATTACTACTAATGGATAATTAAAGAATAATATAACATGAATAAACATACAAAAGAACTATGCTAAAGCAATAATAAACGGATGAAAGAAAATAAATAGATAAATATGAGATATAAAATAAGCAAAGAAATAAATAAAAAGAATATTCAAGAAATGAATTCTAAATTCCATAAACAAGATCAAATAAAAATAAGTAAATGGTATATTTAAATTTTGAATGAATATTATGACACAAAAAATAAAAGGAATATGTCAATTTCAAAACGATTTAATATATATCATATGATATTTTAAAAACTTAAAGTATATGAAAATACAAAGATATTTACAATTTAATAATTTAATGCATAAAAATATAAATAAAATATATGATAAAAACGATTATAAGTAAATATTTTATGCAAATTTAAAATAAAAATATATAATATAGTAATCATAAAATTAAATATATATATATATATATATATATAAATTATGAAATAATATGTAATATATAAATATTTAAACTAAATAAAATAGTAAATAGTAATAATTTAATATTTAAAAATAATATGTATTTAAGAAAAACAATGCATAAAAACTTTATACTATTAATAAATTAATATGTAAATAGTAAAAGATAATATAGAAATTTTAATACGATAAAACAATTTAATATAATATTAAAAATAACATAAAATTTAAAAATTAAAAATAAACAAAGAAATAAAAAAATATAAAAAAAATGTAAAGGGATCAAATCAAAACGCACGTCACATCTTAGGGACTTTTTAGGCAATTATGCCTTGCCTCCTAAACGATGTCGTTCTGATATTAGCCTTTAAGTGACCCGAAGATTAAATTGTAACAGAATATAAGCTTTAGGACTAAATTGGAAAATAAAAAAAAATATTATTCAGACATTTTTGTAAATTTGCAAAAATGCGGAAGGGCCTATACGGCAATTAGACCTTTAAACGAAAACACGCGGATTCCGCAGGTCGGGTCAATGCGCGGGTCTCAACCTCTTAAACGACGTCGTTTTAATGCTTATTGACTCAAGCGAAAACGACGTCGTTTTATGCTATTATATAAATCCGTTTTCAGGAAAAAAAATCTTTTGATCCCATTTTTAAAAAAGAACTTTCAAAAATCCTCTCAGACCCCTCCCCTCTCGTCTGGGTTCTGATCATCAGAATCTCGGGGCTATTGTCCCCACGCGCCACAGCGGACGGTGGCCGGAGGCTAAAAGAACTCATTTTTTCAGCTCCAATAAAGAGGTAAACCTTTTTTTTTATATTTTTTTAACAGTATACTTGCATGTGAAAAAATGTATAGATAAAAAAAAGAAGAAGAAAATAAACAACATAAAATACAATAAGAAATCACCTCTGATGTCAAGTTATAGTATTTTATTTCTCTGTATTTTGTGAAAGTTTGCGTATTCTCTCTGTTTGTATCCTTGTGTCCTCACCATTACAGATTACATCGGGCTTTTATAGCCTGGAAAATACAAAGGAAAGTACATCTTTTGCTGCTGTGTTTTCCTTTTTTGTGCAGGATAACGGAGATCTCGACGGCGATAGGGGAATTTGTGCAAGCTATGGCGCGACTGGCGGCATGACCAAGGGGCTACTGGGGCGCGAGGGTGCGTGCTAACTCTTGCGGCGCTTAGGGTTTTAGAAACCCTAGGCTACTAAAATTTTTTGGGCCCCTTTGGGCCGTGTAGATTTTGGGTTAGGTTTGGGTTGCTGGGGGTGTTTTGTAATTTGGGCCAGGATGTATTCGGGTAATGGGTATTAATTTTAGGTTGTAATTGGGCTAATCGAGTTTGGGTATTTTATTGGTTTTGGGCTTTGTAAAAGGACTGTAAAAGACACTGGACTTTATTTTTTTTATTGTTTTTATTTTGGTTTGTTACATTTATACGGGCCCAGGCAAAATGGGCTGATTACAGTCACCACTTAGGCTCATCGTGACTACTCTCTTAAGTCACCTCAACAACCTCATTCTCTACTTATGAGGCCTCACTCAAACTCACGAGGGCTCTCAAGGCCTTATCGGAAACTTCTACGATTTTAAAATTTCTCCACCTAAATAGGGACTACACGCCCGTGTAAGGTGAGACACGCCCGTGGAGGTCACCCACGCCCATGCCCTCAACCCGTGCATGAAAACCCAAGCACACTACCAATGCCCCACAGCTAGGGTACACGCCCGTGCTCACCACCCGTGGTGAACACTGACTATCTTGCACGGCCTAGAGTCTAGACACACGCCCGTGTGGCTAGCCCGTGGCCTATACTACTTGAAACTGTCAAAGAGACATGGCCAAGACACACGCCTGTGGTCTGGTCGTGTGTCACACATGGCCTAGACACATGCCCGTGTGTCTATCCACATGAACAAGAACAAAAGCTATGTGCTAAGCTCTTCTCACCCCTCAAGTTCATACAACATATACTCATTCAACTCATCCATAAACAATTCATATTAAAACATAATCTCACATGGTTATCTACATCTTTTCATATAATAAGATAGCCAATAACCATGGCATTATACAAAATAGATTATCCATCTAAAGGCCAACACATCTTAGCCATTACAACAAAATTCACTAACTTGTCTAGCCCCTATACATGCCATATACAAAACATTGAGTCTAATGTAAATTTGAGTGTGTTGATAGTGTGGACGATCTTCCGCTTGATCCACGATTTGAATCAACCTTTTTCTCTATAAGACAAGGGAAAAGAAAAGGAGTAAGCTTTGAGATTAGTAAGTTTACACATAACAATTTAAGCATTCTAGTATAAGCTAAACAACAATTAGCATTGTACTATCAGATAAATTCCCATCACAACTATGCTTATTCTTTCTATCCCTTACCACATTTCCAAAAATAAAAACAATCAAATAAAAATAAAATAAAATAAACCGTTTTAGAGAATTGTTTTGAAAAACTAAAAAGTAAAGAAGGGAGAAAGTGAAAGGAAATGTCACTTCCAAAAATAAAAACAATCAAATAAAAATAAAATAAAATAAAATAAAATAAAAACAATTAAATTACCAAAATAAAACTATTAAACATCAAAATGAGCTTGCAAAGACTCGAACCTACAACCTTGAGGTTCACCAACACTCACACCACCACCAGACCAGCAGGCCCATTCTGTCACTAAATTGCACAACTAAACACATTTGTGCAGCCTCCTCATTGTCCTTATGCTCAAACCCCAAAACTTCTAGGCCTAGAATTCGGGGCGTTACAAGTTCCCTTCATCAAAATTATCAGGCTAAGTTATACAGTTGGTTTCTAACCAGATTGCTTAATTTCTAACTAGTACAATATTTCATACAAACCAGACGTACTATACCTTTGGCGAGTACTCATCCTATATTTCCCTTGTATCCCTTAACACGAACTTATCCTTAGAAAAGCAGAATATCATGAAATCAAATTCATACTAACTCAAGTGGCAGTTACTATACACCCACACGTATACGCCAATAGAAATATTTGGGCAGATACTACTTCATCACACAAACTATTTTAAAACTACGCGCCATAACTTGGAATCTGCCAAAACTAGGGTGTTATATGTTATCTTTATTTTTACAAATATAAGCTCAATTTAACATTTGTTGTGATCCAAAGAAATGAGAAAAATTATTTATATATTTTTAGAGTAAATCACATTTTATTTAGAAACAAAGAAATGAAGACAGTTGGTTATTGGTGCTGTAACATCCTTGACATTTCCCAAGAAGTGAACAGTGTCAATTCGAGTTGGCACGTGTTCAAAATTTTTGGAGAAGTTAAAAATAGAATTATTAATATTAGTAAAGAAGGTGATTGAACATTATAAGAAATTAAAAGGACTTTTGAATTTAGAAAAATTAATTCAAGGAATGGACTAAATTGTAGAAGTGTTAGGCCATAGTGTAAAAATTATAAATAGGAAATTATTAGATTAAATGAAGGAGAAAAAGAGTAAGGACTTGAAGTGTAATTTAACCATGAAATAAGAAAAGGGAGTGAATGATATTAAAGATGAATGGATATCACACATGTGGCATGTTGATGTCTTTTCCTTTAATAATATATATATATATATAAAAGAAAAGATTAAAGACATTTTGATAGAAAGTTGGGCTTATTTACCAAAATATACCAAAATATAAAAAAATTACGAAAATGGGCCGAAATCTGGAATATTTATGGAAAAGGGCCATTTTCCCCAAAACGCCCACGTCGGTAGCGTTTTGGGGGATCTGATAAAACGCACCCTTGAGGAGCGATTTGTGCCACATCGGCACAAAACGCGTCTTTGAGGACGCTTTGTCGATGTGGCACAAAACGGCCCTCAAGGTAGCGTTTCTTACGCAATCAAATTTTTTTTTGACAGTTGGGCCTCAACGTTCAGAAAATAAAACCTATAAAACCCCCACCCTTTTATTTTTTTCACAACAAAGTCCTTATTCATTTTTCTCTCAAATTCTTCTCAAATTTCTCTTAAATTTCACAATAGTCCTTTAATATTTACAAAAAAATCCCTTTTTTTAAATTTTTTGAAATATATTTTTTGATACATTTTAAAATATTCGATCGTATTACCAATGGCCGGGCAATTAATTCGTCTCGACTATAAACACATATTCGTCGATCAAATGCAAATGGTAAGTTTTACTTTTAATTTTTCAATACTATTTAATATTTTTTAGGTTTATGCAATTTTAATTAAAATTTATTTTATAATTTTTTAAACAGTTTGCAGATCGGGTGCTGCAATGTTATATTCGCAATATTCCTGGTCCGCCATAGCCATTGATCGAGAATTACCTGTGGGAAGCGGGTTTTTGGCACGTGGCCACGATAGGCCGGGGGCGCAAGTTGGAGCCGAAGTTAATTAGTACATTGATAGAGAGGTGGAGACCCGAGATGCACACTTTCTATCTTCCATGCGGAGAGTGTACTATCACTCTAGAAGAAGTGCATTTGCAATTGGGATTGCCGGTGGATGGGTACGTAGTCACCGGGTCCGCAACTTCTGGAGATTGGGGAGTCGTATGCTACGAGCTTCTAGGTGCTATTCCAAATAACATTATTAAAGGTTGGATCGAGATGGGCTGGTTATGAGACACCTTCCCAAAGCCGGATAATAATTCGACCGAAATAGAAAGAATACGGTATGCTCGGGCATACATTCTTGAGATTATTGGAGGCTATCTGATGTCGGACCTGTTACGAAACCTCGTACACTTGAGATGGCTGCTGAAACTCGTTAATTTTAGAGCAGCCGATGAATTGAGTTGGGGGTCTTTCGTGCTATCAAAATTGTATCGGGAGATGTGCAGGGCGACGCGACCGAGTAAAGCGAAAATCAGAGGTTGCCTATCACTACTGCAGTCATAGTCACGGTTTCGATTTCCATTTTTACGTCCTCGAGTCGACCGCCCATATACATTCCCACTCATAATGAGGTAAATTTAATATTATATTTTACAATTATTACGTAGATTTAAAGTATAATTGTATGCTAAAAATTTATTTAATTAGGTGGAACCATTCATGAAGTTATGTTGGAATTCCTACCAAGCTTGAAGATATACTATTTCTATTAGAGCAACTATTTAATCACAAGTAAGTATTAAATAAAATATATTTTCATAATAAAATAGTTGTTTCAGATTTTGTATTTAGAATTTAGTATTTTGTATTTCGATTTAGTATTATGTATATAACTAATATTTTTATCATGTTAATATAGTTTCAATGGACACCATACGAGGATCCGGCAATTCGGGCAGTAATTCCGGATGAGTTCTTTCAAAATCTGAACATTTGGCATGTGAAGGTCCCATTGATCAACTATTCCACCGTGGAGATGCACCAGTCAGATCGGGTTCTGCGACAATTTGGATCCCGACAACCGATTCTCGTGCCACATGAAGTGCTCGATGATGAGCACAAAGTCGACTTACGGCAGTTGCACACGGATTGGCCAAGATTTTAGTCAGCACATATCTCAATGTATGAGAATCGGTATGATTATATACCTATTAGAGAACCGATCATCATTCCTGAGTTAGCGTGTGTGCTGGAATACATGTCATGGTTTAGGATCCATAGCAAGTCGTATTTATTGTCGGAAGAAGAGAGGCGACGACAACCTCATCAACAAAGGGAACGACGGGGCCCTTTAAATCCAAGGAGAAGGGGTGATGAGATAGGACCATCAACAGCGCCAACACAGTCACCGGGCCCATCAACAGCGCCCACATAGTCACCAGGCCCAACACTTCAGCTGACGACACCGACATCATAGCCTTTGACCTTTATGCCAGGTGCGTACCTGAAACACCCCACACCCGGCCCACGAGAATGGACCGGATCTGGTATGTTCCTAAAGTAAATCGGTTTCAAACATTTTACATTTAGAGAAAATTTGTAAATTTTAGAAAAACTATTGTTTTGAGTTGGGCTTAGGTTGTAAACCCATTTATTTATACTTGTAAACCCATTTAATTAAATATATCCAATAAAGTTCTTAGCATGAAACTTAACAAGAAGCAAACATAAAATATAATCCATTTGGGCCTTAAGGCCTTATTACATCATGTAAAACCCAAAATGTAATAAAAGTAACTAAAAAAATAAAACTTAAGTCCAAACTAAATGAAATTTTTCGATGTAGCATGGCCTCCTCATGGTCCACCTACCGATCCACACCGCTCATCACCGAAAAATAATTCCCACAATGGGGTGAGTCAATGAGACTCAATGTGCACACAATACTATCATTCAATAAATCGCATTCATGTTCAAATCATTAAGTCCATACAATAATGAAATCATGATGCAACCCAAACCCAATCCTAATTAGCCATCCACTACACTCCCCGCACCAACCTCATACACCGTGGGACTACTAAGTCAACCCTCCAACCGCTACTCTCCACGTTGTGTCTTTAGACACTATAATCAAATTTCAACGTTGTGTCATTAGACACCTTGTAACCGGTTACCAAAATTTCGCAATGTGACCGTAGTCAACATATTTCACAGGAGACCAAGTCAACACCTTCACAGGTGAGACCAAAGTCAACACCTGTTCTCCCCCTTTCACATAAATCCCGAATGCCCTAAATTATAAATATTGCACATAACTTAATTTCATGTTCATATACATTTATTCGCATGTTATAAAATAACATTTTTCACAATCCTATCAGAAGTAGGAAACGTACCTGGGTACTTTTTGCCACATTTGTGGTACATAGCCATATTCACATTATTATTCATATCATATATTTAAAATATTTAGCCATAAAATATCGAAGGATAGTAAGGGTACACACCTGTTTCGCTTAATAGATTCCTTGAGATCTTGAGAATCCCGATCAAATTTTAGATCTATTAATTCCTATATTCGGCCCACCAAATAAACACATTAATAAACCTATTTTGGCTTAAAACGAAACCAAATCCTAGTAGGATTTGTAAAGAAACTCACCCTTGCCGATTTGGTGATTATACAAATCCCGAAAGTTTGGTTTTTCCTCTACTTGATATTCGGCCAACCTTGTAGTTCAATATGGTTAGTTTTTCGCTTTTCAAAAATTAAGGAATGGATTTAGATACTCTCACAACCCTTGGCGAATATTTTGAGGCTTACCTTAGAGATTCCAAATCCAAAGTTCCTTTTTGTCTTGAATATCCGTCAAATCCCTAGAGATCATAGGTTAGATTTGATCTAACTTTAATAGGTTGTAGTTGGCCTTTAGCCAATGTGTCTTACCTTAATTTTCCTCGAATCTGAAATCCCGAAACTCCTCCTCTGACATTCGGCCATAGACATAAGAGAGGTTATTTTCTTAAGCCTTGATTTAAACGATTTAAAAGAACAAGAATCAATTGTTCTTACCTTAGATCCTTGATCTTTATGTTCAACGATTGTGGAAACCTGAGATCCCTTGTATATTCGGCCATGATCAAAAAGAATGGGATTAGGCCTTTTACTTTCGGCAACTAGAAAAGAAAGAAAGAAAATTGAATGGCTAATCCTTACCTTGTTGCCTTTAATCACTTGTTTCCTTGACTTGAGTTACCGAGATTCGCTATGGAGATTTAATCGAGATTGGAAGAGAAAGGTTTTGGCTAGGCAATGGCAAAGGAAGGAAAAGAAAAGATGGAGTCCTTGCTTAGGGAAATTTCAAAGAGAGGGGGAAGAGAGAGCAAAATTTCTAAAAGAGAGTGAATGGGAGAAAAGTCTCTATTTTCCTCTTTTAATCTGAATCGCTAGACCAAGAGTCCAAAACTTGGCCACTATTCTCCCAAGTGATAATTTAATCTCCATTAATTATCACTTAATTAAATTAAAAGTCTTTAATCCATCCTTTAATTCCTCATTTATCTTAGAAGAATAAATCCTTTATTTATCACCTTAATTTGACAAGTTTTAATAAAATAAAACTCTCTCCTTTTTAGCAACCAAGTGCCGTCCACCCCTAGCCTTGGGAAGCAAAATTAAACCTTCAATAATTGCTTTCCAAGTGACTCGAACTCATGCCATTCCCATAAACCCTAAGTGACACTTGTGCCACTTTTCCAAGCTCGATTGTATGTCGAATTCACCAACTTTTTCTTTTAATGCCCTCTTGCCCTTATCTCCTATTTTGGGCTTTAAAATTTGTCATTCCTACCTTATTTCTAAGTTTCCTAAAATTTTCGCATGCTCAGAACTTGCCATTTTCCTTACAACTTCGTGTTTCCAAAATGTTCGTGTTTCCAAAATGTTTAGGTTTCCAAAATGTTCGAGTTTCCAAAATGTTCGTGTTTCCTAAAATGTTCGTGTTTCCAAAAATGTTCAGGTTTCCTAAAATGTTCATTTCCATTTCCATTTCCATTTTCGTTTTCATTTCCATTTCCATGCATTTCTAGTTATTCATAGTACTTGAAACTTGTCATTTCATACAATTAAACCGAAATGCATAGGCCCTATTCAGATGTTACGCTTTACCCTTTAAACAAAATTTCGTCCCCGAAATTTCCTAACTAAAATAGTTGAGGGTATTGCTGTCTCATGGTCTCTTCTGACTCCCACGAAGCTTCTTCCGTTCCATGATTGCGCCATAGCACTTTGACTAGAGGGACTGTCTTCTTTCGTAGTACTTTCATATCACGTTCCAAGATCCGAATCGGTTCTTCCTCATAGGATAAGTCTGGCCTTAGTTCCACCTCTTCAACCGGTACCACATGAGATAGATCCGATCGATAGCGACGTAACATGGACACATGAAATACGTTATGCATCTATCGCAATTCGTGGCAACTCTAATTGGTATGCCAACGCCCAACTCGCTTTAGTACTTGATAAGGCCCTATAAATCTTGGGCTTAGCTTTCCTTTCGCCAAACCTCATTACCTTCTTCCAAGGTGAGACTTTCAGAACACTTGATCTCCTCTTCAAACTCTATTTCCTTCCGCTTAAGATCTGCGTCTTACTTTTGCCTATCGAGGCTTCTTTCAACTGCGTCTTAATTAACTCAACCTTCTCTTCGTTTACGCCACCAACTCGACCCAAAACTCGCGTTCTCCTAACTCGGTCCAACAAGTAGGTGTTCTACACTTCCTTCCATACAATGCTTCAGACGGTGCCATCCGAATGTTTGGCTTGATAGCTATTGTTGTAGACGAATTCGCTAAAGGCAAGTAATCTTCCCAACTTCCTCGAAAATCCATTACACAGCCTCTCAACATATCCTCCAACACTTGTATAACTCGTTCAGACTGCCCGTCTGATTGTGGATGAAAAGTCGTAGTGAAGTCTAGCTTAGTGCCTAAAGCTTGATGAAGTGCTTTCCAAAATCGAGACGTAAACCTTGGGTCTCTATCAGAGATGATTGACATTGGTACTCCATGTAATCTCACAATTTCCGCCACATACAACTTAGCCAACTTTTGAAGAGGATAATCCATTCTGACTGGGATAAAGTGTGCGGACTTGGTCAAACGGTCCACTATCACCCATACCGAGTCCTTCTTAGTAGGCGTAAGGGGAAGCCCACTAACGAAGTCCATGGTAATTCTTTCCCACTTCCATTGGGGAATCTCGATTGGTTGGAGCAATCTGATGGGACTTGGTGTTCACCTTAACTTGTCGACACGCCAAACATTTCCCCACAAATTCACCACTTCGCTTGGTCGGGCCACCAAAGTTGTTCCTTAGATCTCTATACTGACTTGATGCCTCCGGATGCACAAAGATAAGGGCTACCATGCGCTTCCAAAGAATCCTTTGTCTCAACTCCTTATTCTTTGGCATACGATTTTACCCTTGTAGCACAATACTCCTTCATTGTTGACATCATAATCCTCTAATCCCCTTCAGCATTTGTCGCAACTTAGTACTTAAGTCATTATCGATAACCGTCCCTCCTTCACTTCCTTTAGCCATGTGGGCTCGACTTGCAACTCGCCAATGACTTCCATCATCATATAGACTTATATGAGCGAACAAAGCCCGTAGATCCGATACAACCTTCGACTTTGGGCATCGGCCACTACATTCGCCTTGCGGATGATACTCTATTGAACGATCGTAGTCCTTGACAATTCCACCCACCTTCGTTGCCTCAAGTTCAACTCCTTCGAGTTAATAAATACTTAAGGCTCTTGTGGTGCAATGTAGATAATCGACCTTTCTCCATAAAGGTAGTGCCTCCAAACCTTAAGGGTGAAAACTACATTGCTAGCTCTAAGTCATGAGTTGGGTAGTTCAAATCATGAGGCCTTAAATGTCGTGGACGCATAAGCAACCACTTTGCCATCTTGCATTAACACACGCCTAACCCGTATGCAAAGCATCACAAGACACCACAAATTCCTTTCCCGCCTCCTACCAATTAACACTGAGCTCTCACAAGACCTTCTTAAGCTTTTCAAAGCTCTCTTGCGCTTATTAGTCCATTCAAGGGTACTTCCTTCCTTAGTAACTTGGTTAAGGCGCGGCTATTGACGAGAATCCTTCCACGAACCTTCGTAATAGCCCGCCAAGCCTAAGAAACTTGGATTTCAGCCACGGACCTAGGTGATTTCCAATCCAACACCGCTCGATCTTCCTAGGGTCCACTCTTATTCCTTCATGGATACCACATGCCCTAGGAATGCCACCTCCCTAAGCCAAAATTCGCACTTGTGAATTTGGCATGAGCTCTTTTCCTTAATACTTTCAACACGACTGGAGATGCTCATCATGCTCCTCCTCCGACTTCTAATACACCAAAATGTCATCGATGAAAACCACGACAAATCTATCCAAGTAGGGTTGAAAAACCCGATTCATCATATCCATGAATGCGGCTGGAGCGTTCGTCAATCCAAACGGCATCACCACAAACTCGAAGTGACCATATCGTGTCCTAAAAGCGGTCTTATGGATATCGGCTTCCTTCACCTTCAAGCGATGGTATCCCGAGTAAATCGATCTTCAAAACATCATGCGGCTCCCTTCACCGATCGAACAAGTCCTCGATCCTTGGCAAGGGTACTTGTTCTTAATGGTCACTTATTTAATCGACGGTAGTCTATGCACATACGCATAGTTCCGTCCTTCTTCTTCACAATAAGACCGGTGCTCCCCACGGAGACACACTGGGTCGGATGAACCCACGGTCCAACAGCTTCTTGTATCGAGCCTTGAGCTCCACTAACTCCTTTGGTGCCATTCGGTATGGAGCGATTGACACGAGGCTGTCCCCAGTAGCAAATCAATCCCAAATTCCACCTCCCATCTGGGGTATTCCGTAACTCTTCCGAAACACATCCACAAAGTCCCTTACCGTTCTAACTCCATTAACATCTTCCTCCTTCCCACCTATCGCACTTACAAAAGCTAAGAACGCTTTGCAACCTTTCTTAACCATCTTCTCAAACCTTGGGTCAAACTACATTAGATAAATAATTCCTTCTTTCTCCGATCATTATTACCACTTCATCCTCCGGGTTCTTAGTTCCATACGTTTAGCAAGACAATCCAACACGGCTCGGTGTTCTACTAACCAATCCATTCCAAGTATAAGCTCAAACTCTCCAAGGTAACTCCATTAAATCCGCCGAAAGTTCACTCCACGAATCTCTAGGGGTACATTCCAAAGATCTTGTCTACCACTATAGTTTGGCCTAATGGGCTTACTACAGGTCATCCGCCTATCGAGAGTTCGAGTCTAGGCCTAGCGTTTTACTACACTACTTGCAACATAGGAATGGGTCGAGCCCACATCAATCAAAGCAAAGTAGGGTTTGTCAAAATAAAGAACGTCTGGGTTATAACATCCGACGATCTCCATCTTTCCTTCTACGAACCGCATAAACCAAACCCGATTGTCTTGCATCAAGATTAGCATTAGTACCTCGACCACGTATGCCACGGCCTCTGCATACCACCACCACTTGCTACTCGAACCACGACCCCGTTGAGGTCACCACCCACCTCTACCGGCCAGCTAGCATTCTGAACTACCGGTCGGCTCTCGTCTGATTGTTTGGGACAATCCTTAAACATATAGTCCTTAGACCCACACCTAAGACATGCTCCTATCTTTTTCCAACACTCCCCTAGATGCCTCTTCCCACAATACTCACAAGGACGAATCTGCCCGCCTGTACTAGCTTGTTGATTTCGTGGCCCGTCAACCCGAGGCCTCTTGTAACCCTTTCCTGATGACCCAAACCCTCTTTTGGCCTTATTCTTATCTACGGTCTGCTTAGTAGCATCCTTAATCCCCTCGGCCACCTTGGCCTTTTCTACCAAAATAGAGAATTCCGCTCGATGCGGTGCTATTAATATCTTAAATCATCTTTCAAATTTCGTCCTCAAAACGAACACAGCGTTTATGCTCAGTCGCCACTACCCCTCGAGCATAGCGGCTCAATCTCAGAAATTTCACCTCATATTCTGCAACGGACTTACTCCCTTGGACTAACCCTAGAAAAGCCTTCCTCTGCTCATCTCAGATACCGGTTCCCACATACTTCTTCCGAAGGCCTCTTTAATAAACTCCTGTGTCAAATTTTCATTGCGGTATCATCCCGAACAATCAACCACCATCGATCGCTTCATCGCAGAATAACGCCACCATCCCTTTCAACTTTTCCTCTGAGTCAAATCAAGCTCATCCATGATACGCTCGTTGCTTCTAACCAAGACTTCACCAGACTGGGTGCCACATGGATACTCCTCGAAACATTTCGCTCCATTAGCTCGGAGCCGTTCAGGTATCGACTTTCGATTTCCTCTATTTCCTCCTGCCCCGGCCACCAATTCCAAAACTCGCAGCGACTGCGACACGACCTCTTCCCGTCGAGCTGCTGCTCACCATTAACAGCTGGGGGTGGTGGTGGCGGTGGCATCTCGTTGTCGGACCCTTGACCTGACCTAACGGGTTCTGACACGGTCATCCTTCCTCTTCCTCGACCACGACGACCACGTCCTCTAGAGCTTATTTTCTAATGTCGAGATCTGATTAAGAATTTTTATGGATTAGTTATTGTTCCACTTATTTATCAGCGAAGGAGTTTTATGAAAAGGGATTTAAGAGCGGTTCTTTCGTATTCATACAACACACAGTCTTTTCCATTCATTCATCCATCAAACAAGTATGAACTTCCGTTCATTCAGAGAAATGTTGTAGTTTTTGTCGTTGTTGTTGTTGTTTTCCACTACCCGGGGTATTTTCGTAATTTTGTCCTACAGGGGTATTTTTATAATTTATCAAAATAGGGTTCCTTGGTGATTTTGTCAAAAATTATTTTTGGAAATTCCAAAATCTCGAGGTAATTTGGAAAAAATTTTGAAGTCCGAGGTATTTCGATAATTTTTGACCTCAGGGGTATTTTGGTAATTTTTCACAAATTAGGGTAAATTTGTAAAATTTAATAAATCTCGGGTATTTCAAAAGTTGTAAAACTTTGAGGGTTCTTTTTTAAAAATGGTTCCTTCGAAGATGGGGATGTTGCAAAAATTTTGGAAATCAAGGTCATTTTGGTAATTTTGTAAGTTAGGGGTAATTTTGTAATTTGTCCAAAATCACGGTATTTCAGTATTTTACAAATTAGGGTTTTTGAATGTTTATGAAATGTTGAAATTTTGGTAAAGCTGTTGAGTAGTTGAACATTTTACAAACCAGGGGCGTTTTGGTAATTTTACTGCTAAGGGCATTTTTGTAATTTTTCGTAAATCAAGAGTTTTTCAGAAAATGTTGTAAACATAATTTTCTCAGGTTTAAAAGAAAGTTTTAAAGGTTTGAAAAACTAGGGTTTGTTGTTTTGTTCTCTTTTTTTTTTTTATAACATGGCTAGTTCCCTTTTGGGTTTTAGTCATCATGTTTAGCCTATGACCGAGCCCTCTTGGTCAGGGTGAACCAAAGCTACACACCAGGCAGGATTCGTGTGGAGAGGAGGTGAGTCACGTGGACTGCTTAAATACCAAGCTCCCACCGAAACCGTTCCTAGACATGCGCACCGAGGTTGCCACACCATTGAGCCCTCTGAGTTATGGTGAACCGAAGCTACGCACCAGGTAGGATTCCTGCGAAGAGGAGGTGAGTCACTAGGACTGCTTAAATACCAAGCTCTTTCGGATCCAATCCTAGACATGCGTACAAGGGTTACCACACCTTAGCTCAGTGACTTAGCCATAGGTTGGTTTAGTACATTAAGTCTTATATGTTTGTGTTTGAGTAGTCTAATCCTAGGGTTCAAGTTCCTATCATTCTATTCTACGTTCCATGCCTTTTCTACCCTTATCTAAATCACAGAATCACACATAAAGTTAGGGGTACTTACCTGGTGGACTGCGGGTCGGAGACTTAGGGGCCATGCCAAAAGCCTGCTTTCTTTCAAAGAAAAATCATTTGGCTTGCTTTGAAAACGTTTTGGGCCTTAGCCCACGTGCCGAGAGTTTAAAACTGGGCTCGATATTAAATCGAAACACCCACACCCTACCACGAGAATGGACCTGATCCGGTATGTTCCTAAAGTAAACCGGTTTCAAACATTTTCGTTACTTAGAGAAAATTTGTAAATTTTTAGAAAAACTATTGTTTTGAGTTGGGCTTAGGTTGTAAACCCATTTATTTATACTTGTAAACCCATTTAATTAAATATATCCAATAAAGTTCTTAGCATGAAACTTAACAGTAAGCAAACATAAAGTATAATCCACTAGGCCTTAAGGCCTTATTACATCATGTAAAACCCAAAACAGAATAAAAGTAACTAAAAAAATAAAACTTAAGTCCAAACTAAATGAAATTTTTCGCATGTAGCATGGCCTCCTCATGGTCCACCTACCATTCAAAATCACTTGCTCATCACCAAAAATAATTCCCACAATGGGGTGAGTCAAGACTCAATGTGCACACAATACTATCATTCAATAAATCAGGCATTCATGTTCAAATCATTAAGTCCATACAATAATGAAATCATGATGCAACCCAAACCCAATCCTAATTAGCCATCCACTACACTCCCCCGTACCAACCTGTACACCGTGGGGACTACTAAGTCAACCCTCCAACCGCTACTCTCCACGTTGTGTCTTTAGACACTATAATCAAATTTCAACGTTGTGTCATTAGACACCTTTGTAACCGGTTACCAAAATTTCGCAATGTGACCGTAGTCAACATATTTCACAGGTGAGACCAAGTCAACACCTTTGTTGGTGAGATCAAGTCAACACTGTTCTCCCCTTTCACATAAATCCGAATGCCCCAAATTATAAATATTGCACATAACTTAATTTCATGTTCATATGCATTTATTCGCATGTTATAAAATAACATTTTTCACAATCCTATCAGAAGTAGGAAACGTACCTGGGTACTTTTTGCCACATTTGTGGTACATAGCCATATTCACATTATTATTCATATCATATATTTAAAATATTTAGCCATAAAATATCGAAGGATAGTAAGGGTACACACTGCTTTAAGCTTAATAGATTCCTTGAGATCTTGAGAATCCCGATCAAATTTTAGATCTATTAATTCCTATATTCGGCCCACCAAATAAACACATTAATAAACCTATTTTGGCTTAAAACGAAACCAAATCCTAGTAGGATTTGTAAAGAAACTCACCCTTGCCGATTTGGTGATTATACAAATCCCGAAAGTTTGGTTTTTCCTCTACTTGATATTCGGCCAACCTTGTAGTTCAATATGGTTAGTTTTTCGGCTTTTCAAAAATTAAGGAATGGATTTAGATACTCTCACAACCCTTGGCCGAATATTTTAGAGGCTTACCTTAGAGATTCCAAATCCCGAAAGTTCCCTTTTTGTCTTGAATATCTGTCGAAATCCCTAGAGATCATAGGTTAGATTTGATCTAACTTTAATAGGTTGTAGTTGGCCTTTAGCGAATGTGTCTTACCTTAATTTTCCTCGAATCAAATCCAAAACTCCTCCTCCGACATTCGACCATAGACATAAGAGAGGTTATTTTCTTAAGCCTTGATTTAAACGATTTAAAAGAACAAGAATCAATTATTCTTACCTTAGATCCTTGATCTTTATGTTCAACGATTGTGGAAACTTGAGATCCCTTGTATATTCGGCCATGATCAAAAAGAATGGGGATTAGGCCTTTTACTTTCGGCAACTAGAAAAGAAAGAAAGAAAATTGAATGGCTAATCCTTACCTTGTTGCCTTTAATCACTTGTTTCCTTGACTTGAGTTACTGAGATTCGGCTATGGAGATTTAATCGAGATTGGAAGAGAAAGGTTTTGGCTAGGCAATGGCAAAGGGAAGGAAAAGAAAAGATGGAGTCCTTGCTTAGGGGAAATTTCGGCAAAGAGAGGGGGAAGAGAGAGCAAAATTTCGGCAAAGAGAGTGAATGGGAGAAAAGTCTCTATTTTCCTCTTTTAACTGAAATTGCTAGACCAAGAGTCCAAAACTTGGCCATTACTCTCCCAAGTGATAATTTAATCTCCATTAATTATCACTTAATTAAATTAAAAGTCTTTAATCCATCCTTTAATTCCTCATTTATCTTAGAAGAATAAATCCTTTATTTATCACCTTAATTTGACAAGTTTTAATAAAATAAAACTCTCTCCTTTTAGCAACCAAGTGCAGTCCACCCCCAGCCTTGGGAAGCAAAATTAAACCTTCAATAATTGCTTTCCAAGTGACTCGAACTCATGCCATTCCCATAAACCCTAAGTGACACTTGAGCCACTTTTCCAAGCTCGATTGTATGTCGAATTCACCAACTTTTTCTTTTAAGGCCCTCTTGCCCTTATCTCCTATTTTGGGCTTTAAAATTTGTCATTCGGCCTTATTTCTAAGTTTCCTAAAATTTTCAGCGTGGCTCAGTAACTTGCCATTTTCCTTACAACTTGTGTTTCCAAAATGTTCGAGTTTCCAAAATGTTTAGGTTTCCAAAATGTTCGAGTTTCCAAAATGTTCAGGTTTCCTAAAATGTTCAGGTTTCCAAAAATGTTCAGGTTTCCTAAAATGTTCATTTCCATTTCCATTTCCATTTTCGTTTTCATTTCCATTTCCATGCATTTCTAGGTTTCCAAAAGTATCAAAAATTTATTCATAGTACTTGAAACTTGTCATTTCATACAATTAAACTGGAAATGCATAGGCCCTATTCAGGATGTTACAGTACCCTAGCCCTTATATGTATCCTAACCCATATATGTTTCCTTTTCCCAGTCCCACTGCAGGTTGGAACTCATGGCCCGGTTCGAGTCCATTCCCGAGTACTTCGACTGGCTAGCCGATCTTGAAGCCGCCATCGCATGAGGGATCACACGAGGCGCCGTCAAGGAGCTCTTCTTTTTACCAGTCTCCTTCGCCTTATGGGATTTAGACACCCGCCATTGTTTATGGAAACATCTCCGCAGTCGTTATTTTATCAAGGTGGGTCATCCTCCCAACACCCACAACCAGACTCACTTCCAGAGGAAGCAGAATTCCCGCCTGAGGTTCCATGACCCCCGTCGGAAGTTAGAAGAAAGAGGAATCCAGAGCGTAACCGCCGACCACCCCCGTGTGGCACTGATTCTGACCAGCACCAACATTGATTCCGACCACCTTTTTTTTAATTGTAATATAATTTTTATTTTTAATAAAATAAAAGTTATTTTTATTTTTGTTTATAATTTAATTTTAATATCTTTAATAAAATAGAAGTTGTTTATTTTTTATTGTAATTTAGTTTTAATATCTTTAATAAAATAAAAGTTGTTTTTTATTTTTAATTTAATTTTAATATCTTAAATAAAATACAAGTTGTTTTTATTTTTTAATTTAATTTTAATATCTTTAATAAAATACAAGTTGTTTTTTTTTTGTAATTTAATTTTAATACCTTTAATAAAATACAAGTTGTTTTTTTTGTAATTTTATTTTAATATCTTTAATAAAATACAAGTTTTTAATTTAATTTTAATATCTTTAATAAAATACAAGTTGTTTTTATTTTTTATTTTTGTAATTTAATTTTAATATCTTTAATAAAATAAAAGTTGTTTTTTATTTTTATTTTTTGTAATTTTATTTTAATATCTTTAATAAAATACAAGTTATTGTTTTTTGTAATTTAATTTTAATATCTTTAATAAAATACAAGTTGTTTTTTTTGTAATTTAATTTTAATATCTTTAATAAAATACAAGTTGTTTTTTTATTTTTTTGTAATTTAATTTTAATATCTTTAATAAAATACAAGTTGTTTTTATTTTTTGTAATTTAATTTTAATATCTTTAATAAAATACAAGTTGTTTTTTATTTTTTTGTAATTTAATTTTAATATCTTTAATAAAATACAAGTTTTTTATTTTTTTGTAATTTAATTTTAATATCTTTAATAAAATACAGGTTATTTTTATTTTTTTTGTAATTTAATTTTAATATCTTTAATAAAATACAAGTTTTTATTTTTTTGTAAGTTAATTTTAATATCTTTAATAAAATACAAGTTGTTTTTTCTTTTTTGTAATTTAATTTTAATATCTTTAATAAAATAAACGATGTTTATTTTTTTGTAATTTAATTTTAATAAAAGTCCTAGATTTGTGTTTTTATTTTAATTTAATTTTTATTTTTTTTTTACAAATTAGTCCTTCTACAAAAGTTCATCGTTTTCATCAAGAAATAAATAGAATTTACATAGCCACCAAGAGACAAAAAAGCTAAGAAGACTGTCAACTATTCCGATTTGGACACGAGCAAGATGTATGGCCTGGGTTCCTACACCATCCGCAAAACCTACGTTGGTTGGCCATTTCTCGGATATCCATATTGTTGTGTATTCTAGTCGAGTAAGGTCAACCTTTTGGTTTGCGCCTCAGTTGTCTATCCGGCAACAGCTTATACGTTGCAAGCAATACAGACGACCACTTACGTTCATCTGGGACTGGTGCGAATACGTGTCTCCAAACGTTGTACATGTTTTCTATTTTATACATTTCGTCGACATAGCTCATGGGATCAAGACGGAGATTCTGACAAGCCGTAAGTACATGAGCGCATGGTAATGAAGTGCACCAAATATCCCACAGTCGCAGGTCCTATTTCTCAAGTGTACACGATATTGCCCGCCAACAATACCTTGGTTCGGTCTGTCAAACTCCGTCACACGAAACTATAGGTTGTCGCGATTGTGACACACTGTGTGCATGGTATTGGCCCGTGCCTTCCGCTTGTTAATTTCTCGCAAGACCTTCGTGCACCATACATGGCCTCCTTGCATTTGGCCTGTATAACTCGCTGCTTACTTCTAAAATAGTGCCAATAAATGAAAATATGTCTCTCGCACAACCGATGTTATCGGTAAATGACGTGTTCCTTTTAGAACAGAATTTATGCATTTGGCCAGGTTTGAGGTCATATGACCATATCGTAGGCCACCGTCGTATGCTTGTGTCCACTGTTCAAAAGGAATATTGCATAGGTAGTTTGTTGTAACACCCCAAACCCGGCCCATGAGTCCTGACCGGATCTGGTATGTCACGGAGTAGAATAGTTTGAGTCATTTTGAAAGTTTGATGAAAACTTGGTAAAATTGGGCTAAGGTATGAAAACGGGGTTTGAAAATTTAGTTGGGCTTTTATAAACATAGTTGGGTTGATAGACCCTTTTTAAAAACATTGATGATGTATCATTGTGAAATCATCAAAGTGATAGTTGACTTAGTGAATATTGTTACCCGATGGTAACTTCTTTGAAAACCTATTAAATTTTATTAAGTTTGAAAATGTTACTTTTAACCGGTTCAATTAATATTTATAAATTTCCATTTGTAACATAACATAAGAAAAATAAAAATACATCCACATAATAAATAGCGGCCTTATTACAATCTCAAAGTAAAAATCGTGGAAATAAAATAATTAAACTTGACGAAAATAAATTTAACTCCAACAATAAGCATGGCGCCTCGAGTCCTCTCCTACTCCATCTCCGCGATCTATTCACCTGCAAAATGTTAAGGGAAAGGGGTGAGTCACCAAGACTCAAAGTGTAACCCCCACCCAGAAAGAAACTCATACACAAGTCATTAATAAACATGCACATGCAACCCAACCTAACCATCCATACTCCTTGACTACCCGTGTGGTCAAAACCACTTTGTGGTCAAAACCACTGATGACTTAGAGTCACAAATCAAATGATGGGGCCAACCCATCGTGTGGTCAAAACCACTGACGACAGTCCATAATTCATCCCCCTCCTCTAATCAATCCTACCATCACATGCTTTTATATCAATTATCATATATCATGTCATAGTATTAAACATCATGTGATGCATGCAAACATATATCAGAAATTACAAGTTAGGGGACTTACCCGAAATCCATGATTATGCCACAAGCTAATCATAACCAAAAGATTAAGGCAAACATTAAAGTCATCTAAATTAATAAAGTGTGTAGAGAGATCTTACACACCAGTTACTATCGTAATTCCTAGATCTCGAAACTCTGATCTACAACGCTAGATCTTGACCCTACATTCGGCCAATCATCTTTGTTAGTATCAAAAGCCTATTCGGCCAAACCAAGATTGTACCAAGGGTTTCGATTTAACCCAAACCTTACCTACACGCCTTTGAACACTAACCACCTCACGATATGTAAATCCGTTTCACTTCCCTACAATCGGCAACCATACATATTAGTAGCCTTCGGCTTTTCGATCACTAAAATATTGTCTATTAAAATAGATCCTTACCACCACTTACCTTAGGGGAATAAATCCCGAAAGCTTTCCTTAATGGCTATGGCTTCCCACACTTATTGAAAATTGGCAGCACCCTTTTCCTCAAGGGAGATTCGGCCTAAGCACAATTGGAGGGCTAAAATTTTAGAGAAGAGGAGAAGGGGTATTCAGCCAAGAAGAAACAATGATGCTCAAAATTCCTGAGCAAATTTTGGATAACAGTTAAGGGTGGATTCGGCAGCACAATGAAGAGAGGAAGAAGAGAAAGAATTTGCTGGAAATTTTCTCTTAAAGAGGGGGTATATTCGGCTAAAAGGAGCAAGAAAAAGCTGGAAGTTTTGAATAGTTTTGGCTAGGAAACAATTGAGAATTGAAGACAAAATTTGGGGAGAAGAAAAGAAAATTGTTTGAACTTTTACACTTCTTTGCTGTACAAAAACAGATATGGATAGCCCCCCCAAGGTCTCCAATTTTCGGCAAACACTCCTACTTTGTGATAATTTCCAGCCTCTAATTATCACAAAAAAAACAAGATTTATCTTATTTTCTATCCCTTAATCTCTTCTAAACAATTTAATAGCAATTAAACTACTTACAATTACCCCCTTCCAGCTGAAATTGAGAGTCCAAAATTGAACCAACACTCTCCCATTCACCAGCAGCAAAAAGAGAAAAAAAATAAAATCAAAGTGCTGCTTCCTTGATTCGAACCAGTGACCTCTCTAATGCAGCCCCCTACAACGCCCCTTGCCATCTCTTCCAACCCGACTTTCATGTCATGCACCCTCACCTTTTAATTTTTAAAGCTTCCCTACTTGAGCTCGTCACCGCATATAAAAATTAAATCGCAAAACGCTCCTCTAGCCACTCGAACTCGAGACCTCATACCAAGGCCCTTAAGCCACGCTTAACTGCGAAGTTCTGATGGGATCCAGTGCATTAGTGCTGGTATAATCGCACCCAAGACCCCCTTTTTAACCCGTAGGCGCACCAAGCCAATGTGCCAATTACTTTCTTGTGTCATGTTTCTCCCAATTTTTATTTAAACCCTATATCCACCTAGCTCCCTCCTTTTTAAGCCTTTGAAAAGAGATTTTTAATACTGGGTCAGGCCTAGCTCGGGTTATTTTTAGACCCTTAAACATGTCTAGCAATTAAAATATTTATTTCTTCAAGCACACATGGAAATTTATTTAAATTACAAATAACCCCTAATTCAGGGTGTTACAGTTCTACCCCCCTAAAAAAATAATTTTGTCCTCGAAATTACTTAGTAACGAATAGTCGTACATCTTAACTCACCGTACCATGCTTATGCTGCGCACTCTGATCTTAATAAAACTATCTTACTTCCTAGGCACAATCTCTAAGTTCACAACCAAGGTTTCAGGCACTTCCCTAGTAAAACAAGAAAGCCTTACAATGATCAAAGCAATTAGGGGTATTCCAGAAATAAGGAACATACCCGTTGTCACATCTGGTACATCTTCCTCCTCGCGACGGCCAACTGCATAAACCAACCTTGGTTGCCTCGCCTCTGCACCTTCAGTGCCTCGGCCACGCCCGCTACCATTTCCATTACCCCTAACTGTACCTCGACCCCTCTGTGGTTGCTGGTTATCCCTCCTGTTCGGTGCACGATCCTCACCCTCTGATCTCAGTCTAGCTGCCTTTTTTGGACAGTCTCTAACTCGATGCTCTATAGACCCACATTCGAAGCATCCACGATTACCATTCCAACACTCCCCCTTGTGAAACTAGCCACACCTATCACACCGTGATGGCCATTGAGGATTAGCAGTAGCAGGCCTAGCAGCTTGATCTGACCCATCAAGCCTCGTCCTCTTCTGCTCATTACCCGAGAACCTTGAAGGTTCCGAGCTCCTCTTATTCCAATTTCTATCTTGATTTCGTCTAACCGACTGCCTTACTCCTTCAGCAACCTTTGATTTCTCCACTAGGACAGCGAACTCCCGTTCCTATTGTGGAGCTATCATCATCCTAAGCTCATCTCTAAGCCTATCTTCGAATCTAACACAACGTTCATGCTCGGTACCCACCATACCATGAGCATATCTACTCAACCGGAGGAACTCGGCCTCATATTCTGCCACCGTCTTATTGCCTTGAACCAGGTTCAAGAAAGCCTTCCGCTGTGCATCCACGTAACTAGTTCCGATATATTTCTTCTGGTAGGCATCCCTGAAGAATTCCCAAGTAAGATTTTCTGCCATCGTTCCATCCCTTACGGTAAGCCACCACTGATATGATTCATCCCGAAGCAACGAGATGATACCCTTCAACTTCTCCTCAGCGGTGAAATCCAAGTCACCCATAATCCTTTCAGTGGATTCCAACCAATACTCGCCGATCACGCGCCACTCAAAACTCCTCTGAATACTTACGCTCATTAGCTTGAGTCGTTCGACCACAGATTCTGGGTTCTCGCACCGCCACCCTCGACTACCCGTTCTAATACCGTGTCTGACTTGTGACACAACATCGTTACCTCCGTCGATCTTGGAACTCGGTTTACATCGGCAGATTCGGCATCTCATTTTCGGACCCATGACCAGACCTCGCTGGCTCAGACAAGGTCATCCTACCTCTACCACGGCTACGCGGCGGACGTCCACGACCTCTTGAACTCATTCTAACGATCGCGTTTATCTGTTTAAGAATTTTATGCATTAGTATTTCACTTAGTTATCCGGGAAGAAATTTTATGATAGGAGTTTAGAAGTGGTTCTTTCGTAATCAAACAAGCACACAGTCTTTCATTCATTCATTCCAAGGAGACGTTGTAGTTTTCATGGGGATTGTTTTTCCACTACCCAGGGGTATTTTCATAATTTGTCCTACAGGGGTATTTTCATAATTTTTCAAAAATAAAATTTTTGGATGATTTTGTCAAAAAGTATTTTGGAACTCTTAAATTCCCAGGGTATTTGAAAAAAATTTGAAATCCGGGGGTATTTCGATAATTTTGGGCCTCAGGGGTATTTCGATATTTTTTCACAAATCGAGGTGAATTTATAAAATTTAGAAGATCAGAGATATTTTAAAAGTTATAAAACTTTGAGGGCTCTTTTTGATAATTGTATTTTCCAAAATAGTGATGTTGCAAAAATTTGAAAGTCAGGGGTATTCTGGTAATTTTGTAGGTTAGGGGCAATTTTGTATCTTTCTAAAATCATGACGTTTTTGCAATTTAAGATTTTTGGGCACTTTTTATGTGATGAAATTTTTGATTTAAACAGTGGGTAGTTTGGGAATATTATAAATCAAGGGCGTTTTTGTAATTTTACCCCTAAGGGTATTTTCGTAATTTTTCCCATTCAGGGCATTTCCACCAAAAATGATTTCCAAAAATTGGGTTCTAAGTGATTCTACAAAAGAAGGATATTTTTAAAAAAATTCTATTTGAAAATTTTTCATATGGAGGGTATTTTGGTAGTTTACAAGCCAGGGGTATTTTGGTCATTTTTCAAGCTGAGGGGTATTTTGGTCTCTCTTTTTTTTAAAAAAAAACTAAGGTTTTATTTATTTCCAAAACCAAAACGGCTAGTCCCTTTCGGGTTTTAGTTATCAAGTTTAGCCTGTGAGCTCGTCGTCTCAGCTAGGATGAGCAGATTACTACGCACACGTGTAGGATTCGAGTGAGTAGAAGGTGAGTCACGAGGACTGCTTAAATACCAGGCCCCCACTGAATCCAATCCTAGACATGCGTATAACGATTGCCACACCCTTTGCTTAGTGACAACTCACAGGGTTGTTTAGGTAATTATTAAATCTTATGCATAGTTGAGGTATGCTAGCCCTAGGGTTCAATAATTCCTATTCTAATAGTCTACGTTCCCTTTTTACTCTTCTACCCCTCATCAAATGAATTCACAAAAGTTGATAGAAGTACTTACCTGGGCAGATAGGTGCCGGAGACTCGGTGCCATGCTTGTTCAAACCAAAATAGTTTCTCAAAACATCATAATAAGGCCTACTATCCAAAAACCAAACATTTTAGGCCTTGGGCCCCCCACAGGCGAGTTTTGAACTGGGCTCTGATACAAAAAATGTAACACCCCAAACCCAGCCCATGAGTCCTGACCGGATCTGGTATGTCACGGAGTAGAATAGTTTGAGTTATTTTGAAAGTTTGATGAAAACTTGGTAAAATTGGGCTAAGGTATGAAAACGGGTTTGAAAATTTTGTTGGGCTTTTATAAACATAGTTGGGTTGATAGACCCTTTTTAAAAACATTGATCATGTATCATTGTGAAATCATCAAAGTGATAGTTGACTTAGTGAATATTGTTACCCGATGGTAACTTCTTTGAAAACCCGTTAAATTTTATTAAGTTTGAAAAGGTTACTTTTAACCGGTTCAATTAATATTTATAAATTTATTTTTGTAATATAACATAAGAAAAATAAAAATACATCCACATAATAAATAGCGGCCTTATTACAATCTTAAAGTAAAAATACGTAGGAAATAAAATAATTAAACTTGACGAAAATAAATTTAACTCCAACAATAAGCATGGCCGCCTCGAGTCCTCTCGGCTCCATCTCATGATCTATTCACCGCAAAATGTTAAGGAAAGGGGTGAGTCACCAAGACTCGGTGTGTAATCCCCACCGGTAAAGCAACTCATACACAAGTCATTAATAAACATGCACATGCAACCCAACCTAACCATCCATACTCCTTGACTACCCGTGTGGTCAAAACCACTGAGTGGTCAAAACCATGATGACTTAGAGTCACAAATCAAATGATGGGGCCAACCCATCGTGTGGTCAAAACCACTGACGACAGTCCATAATTCATCCCCCTCCTCTCATCAATCCCACCATCACATGCTTTTATATCAATTATCATATATCATGTCATAATATTAAACATCATGTGATGGCATACAAACATATATCAGAAATTACAAGTTAGGGGACTTACCCGAAATCCATGATTATGCCACAAGCTAATCATAACCAAAAGATTAAGGCAAACATTAAAGTTATGTAAATTAATAAAGTGTGTAGAGAGATCTTACACACCTGTTACTATCGTAATTCCTAGATCTCGAAACTCCGATCTACAACGCTAGATCTTGACCCTACATTCGGCCAATCATCTTTGTTAGTATCAAAAGCCTATTCGGCCAAACCAAGATTGTACCAAGGGTTTCACACAAACCCGAAACCTTACCTACACGTCCTTTGAACACTAACCACCTCACGATATGTAAATCCGTTTCACTTCCCTACAATCGGCAACCATACATATTAGTAGCCTTGACTTTTGATCACTAAAATATTGTCTATTAAAATAGATCCTTACCACCACTTACCTTAGGGGAATAAATCCCGAAAGCTTTCCTTAATGGCTATGGCTTCCCACACTTATTGAAAATTGGCAGCACCCTTTTCCTCAAGGGAGATTCGGCCTAAGCACAATTGGAGGGCTGAAATTTTAGAGAAGAGGAGAAGGGGTATTCGGCCTAGAAGAAACAATGATGCTGGAAATTCCTGAGCAAATTTTGGCTAAGAGTTAAGGGTGGATTCGGTAGCACAATGAAGAGAGGAAGAAGAGAAAGAATTTGCTGGAAATTTTCTCTTAAAGAGGGGGTATATTCGGCTAAAAGGAGCAAGAAAAAGCTGGAAGTTTTGAATAGTTTTGGCTAGGAAACAATTGAGAATTCGGCAGCAGCAAAATTTGGGGAGAAGAAAAGAAAATTGTTTGAACTTTTACACTTCTTTGCTGTACAAAAACAGATATGGACAACCCCCCAGGTCTCCAATTTTCGGCAAACACTCCTACTTTGTGATAATTTCCAGCCTCTAATTATCAAAAAAAAAAAAACAAGATTTATCTTATTTTCAATCCCTTAATCTCCTCTAAACAATTTAATAGCAATTAAACTACCTACAATTACCCCCTTCCAGCCGAAATTGAGAGTCCAAAATTGAACCAACACTCTCCCATTCGCCAGCAACAAAAAGAGAAAAAAAAATAAAATCAAGGTGCTGTTTCCTTGATTCGAACCAGTGACCTCTCTAATGCAGCCCCCTACAACGCCCCTTGCCATCTCTTCCAACCCGACTTTCATGTCATGCACCCTCACCTTTTAATTTTTAAAGCTTCCCTACTTGAGCTCGTCACCGCATATAAAAATTAAATCGCAAAACGCTCCTCTAGCCACTCGAACTCGAGACCTCATACCAAGGCCCTTAAACCACGCTTAACTGCGAAGTTCTGATGGGATCCAGTGCATTAGTGCTGGTATGATCGCACCCAAGACCCCCTTTTTAACCCCTAGGCGCACCAAGCCAATGTGCCAATTACTTTCTTGTGTCATGTTTCTCCCAATTTTTATTTAAACCCTATCTCCACCTAGCTCCCTCCTTTTTAAGCCTTTGAAAAGAGATTTTTAATACTGGGTCAGGCCTAGCTCGGGTTATTTTTAGACCCTTAAACATGTCTAGCAATTAAAATATTTATTTCTTCAAGCACACATGGAAATTTATTTAAATTACAAATAACCCCTAATTTAGGGTGTTACATTTGTGCCTTCTTCGTTAACTGATCGAAAACTTGCCAACATCTCGTGAAAACGGTCCTTATTGATCTCGTACCTTGCCAATATAAGTTGATAGCAAATATTACATACCACTCGTCAATTAAGAATAAATTGAATATTGCAAACAAAATTATATTAATCGATATTACATACCCATATTGGTCACTTGCCGTTGTTGACTTGTAGATCGATGTTGCCCATGGTAGTTGGACGCAACACGCCTTAGGCAATATCGATGGTGTGTGCGATGCCACAGGCTTCTTTGTCGCTCTATTGCGGCTAGTATTCCAGGGCCCCGATCCAATATAACGCATATATAAGGTTGGGGGCAGACATGCCTCCTTAACCTAGATAGGAAGAAATCCTAGTCATCAGCTGACTTCCACGGTGTTATTGCAAACGCAATTGGAAGGATTCTCCCACTGCCCTCCTGTGCCACAGCTAGTAATAGACGATGCGTATATCTACCATACATAAATGTACCATCAATTTGTACCAATGGCTTGCAGTATATAAACCAGTCTCGGTATTGCTTAAATGTCCAGAAAAGACGCTTGAACACTGTGCATCCACGGAGTAATCGATCATTATAGTATGCCAGTTCTGTTTCAAGGTCTGTTATGCTGCCTGGGACATATCTCTCCAACACCTGACACCACTGCCACACTTCATTATATGAAGCGTCCCACCAACCATGCAACTTTTCAAATGCCTTCTGCTTGGCTATCCAAGTCTTCCGGTAAGAGGGCGTGTACCCCAGTTGGCTATGAATATTTCCAATTAAGGTTGGCACTGTAGTCTTGGGATTGGCCTTTACCGTCGGTATTATTAAGTTAGCCAACATCTCTAAATCCATCTTCGGATGATCTTGTGAAACACCTGTCAACGAAGTATGTTAAATAATGCAACATTACGTAATATTAGTATTATTCAAAAACATTGAACACATAGTGGAACTATATCGGCAAGATATGTATGTGGACCTTTGTACTTTTTGATCTCCCACAAGCCTGTCCTTTTCCTTAACGAGGCCATGATTTTTCATGAACATGTACCGTCTTGCATTGCACACTTCACCTCGTACTTATTGAGCTTGGACTTAACCACGTTGTAGTTAACCCCGTTCTTGATGTTGTATTATTTCAATGAACCAAGAAAAGCATCCTTGTTGGAAAACTTTTTACCAATTTCTAATTCGCTCGAATCCAATGACAAACTTGTACGGTCACACGTTCGGTGTGGTAGTTCAGAAAACTCTAATGCATCGTCTTGAGATAGATTGACATTATACATGTGGGCTAGAGGCGAGTACGCCCTAAATAGCGGATCTTCTTCTTCTTTTTCTTCATCTGAACTGCCCTCAACATCTTCAGGTACTGTTGTAACAGGCTCTAGTTCAAAAAATAATGCAACTTCTGCACCATCGGGTCCGGGCTCTCGAGGTGGATCCACATCAGACTCATCATCTGACCCACCATAATCTGCAACGAACAATGGCCCCTCACCGGTGGATGTCGTGGGGAGTACATTATGCCTCATTAAACATCTTTCGTAACGTTCCCAATCATATGTGGATTTCCAACCACGAGAAGTTGATGACGTTCCCCAATACATATTTCTATCATAGGACGTCGAAGGACGGATATGCATGTCCCATCCACCAACCGAGTGTCATGCAAGGGTTATGTTTTCCATACTACCACCAAACACGGGCACTTCGGTAGTCTACCTCCCACTAACAAAGTGTCGGCTTGGGGTCGTGTATTCCCCTCGAACAGCAGTAGATGTTGAGGTCGAAGGAATATCACTTGGGGATGAAAATTGTACATATACCTCAAGATATGGTGATCCACTAGCAAGATGAGTCTCCATCATTGCCTTAAAGCTCCGGGGACCTTTGATGTCGAATGAGTCATATCTCACCGGATCAACCGAAGCACAAAATCTATACTTAATAGACTGAACTTTCATTAGCGTTGTTCCGAAGATTTTACGCGTAATTCTTTTGTGAAGTTCTGTCACATCTATGTTCCGATTAAAACCCAGTTGCGTTGTGTTCTCCTATTAAAAAACAACACCATTTTCGGTGTCACAAACCTCACCATCGTAGTAAATAATAGCATTAATATGTTCACTCATTTTCAGTTTATATTTTTCTTTTTACGTCAATTTCTGTTATGTAATCTGAGAATGAAATTTGGCTGATTTATAGTCTAAGGATTGCCAGAGACTACTGTAGCAAAAGAGCGTCCACGTGGGAGCTCTTTTCAGTACTCTTGCTGACAGTGCATCCTGCTTGAAGTGTTTTGGGCACTATTTATTCAGAAACGTCTTCTTAAAATCATTTTACAAGAGACTACTGTAGCAAATGAGCGTCCACATAGGAGCTCTTTTCAGTACTCTTGCTGACAGTGCATCCTGCTTGAAGCATTTTGAGCACTATTTTTTTAGAAACATCTTCTCAAAATTATTTCACCAGAGACTACTGTAGCAAAAGAGCGTCCACGTGGGAGCTCTTTTCAGTACTGTTGCTGACAGTGCATCTTGCTTGAAGCTTTTTTTAGCACTATTTGTTTAGAAACGTCTTCTCAAAATTATTTTATCAGAGACTACTGTAGCAAAAGAGCGTCCACGTGGGAGCTCTTTTCAGTACTCTTGCTGACAGCGCATCCTGCTTGAAGCGTTTTCAGCACAATTTGTTCAGAAACGTCTTCTCAAAATTATTTTGCCAGATACATCTGTAAAACAAATTCAAATTATTTTTATTTTGCTAATATATTTTCCCCTAAATCCTAAACATATTTTTACTAAACCCTAATTAACCCTATAATCTAGACTTTTAGTTTTCTCCTAAAAACCCTAAACCCAATGACCTTAAAAAATCCTAAACCCTAGCCCTAAAACCCTAAAACCTCATACCCTAACACTAAAAATAACTAAAAAGGCAGTCGAGGGATGGAGGGCAAAAGGGCACCCTTGAGGGCGTACTTTCCTGCTTCATCCCCCTAAAACGCGCTGACGTGGACGCATTTTGGGGGGAAATGGCCCTTTTCCGTAAATATTCCAGATTTCGGCCCATTTTCGTAATTTTTTTATATTTTGGTATATTTTGGTAAATAAGCCAGGAAGTTGTGGAAAAAGAAAGATGAGAAAAAAAATATCATCATCATCCTCCCTTTAACGTCACACTCTCTCCCCATTTTATTAAGATTTGCTTTTCTTTCATTTTAGTCATTCCTCTATTTTCAACTCTTTTCCAAACTTAAACTCAAAATTTTCTTCATAGATTGTTAGCAAAATTAGGAGGGCAACTCCATAATGAGCTTATTTTCTTGCAAAAGCAAGCTAATAGACATTTTTGGATGAGAAAGAAAAATGAAGAAAAGATAGGGATTTTGGGAAAGTTAAGGTAATAATGATATGTTTACTCATACAGCAACAAATTTATTTCCTCATAATGCATGGAAATAGTATATAGTTTTTATTTTGATAATGATTAATGTATATGTGTTGTGTAATGAAGAGAAGGAGAAGAAGAGTGATTATCAAGTGGGTGACAAGGGCAAGAAGGTAGCAAAGAAGTGAAGGAAAAAAGAAGGGGGTCTTTTCAAGTAATTTGGTTGTAAGTATATCAATAATTTACTTTACCTAATTTAAACCCTAAGGAAAAATATGATAAATTGGTTAAGTAACATTCATGAAATATGTTTGTTGTTGAAAAATGATGTTATGTATTTTGGAAACTATTTGAAAACAAAATGATATTAATATAATAAATTTAAAGTGTATTTGTAATATAAATTAGAGAAATGACTAAATCGCAAATAGTGCTTAGATAGGTGAAATAGATATTGACCTGGAGTAATTTAGTGAAATGTTGAATGTTGACATAATAGATGTCAAGTGAAACTGATGATTGATTGGTGTTATTTGTATAAAGACTAAATTGTATAAGATTTGAATTGATTTCTTTGATGAGACAATGTAATTAAATTGTATAGTTTATGTAAGAGCCCAATTTTGATCAGGCTTAAGCAAACCAAAATAAAAAATAAATAATGTCCATTAAACAGTCCAGTTACAGACTTGGCCCAAAACCAAACATTAATGGCCCAGATTACAAAACAGAACCCATTACACCCAAAACAAACGCACGGCCCAAACGGCCCAAGACCCTAATCAGAAGTCAGAATGGCCTAGGGTTTTCTGAAACCCTAGGCGCCGCAAGCAGGGCTACTCCAATAGTCGCGCCGCAATGCCAGGCCAACAGTCGCACTACTTTAGCCGGAGACCAATAGTCGCGCCATAGTCTCGTCCGGCCCTCGATCGTGCCTTGATTCATGCCTGAGTAATTATCGTCACGAGATCTCAGATCTGCAAACATGAAAATAAACCGCAGCATGAAAAGGAAAGAAGGAGATATGGAAAGATACACTTTCCTTTTTTTTTTTTGTTTCCTTTTTGTTTTTTTTTTTGGGTTATAAAACCCATTGTAAAATAAGTAAAAATGGAGTTTTTTTTAGAGAGAAAAAAGAATAGAGATACAAAAAAAAGCATACATAGAATTACACAAAATCAGTAGGCTCAAAGTGTTGTCGAAAATCTACAGAGAAATAAAAATTTTCGTTTTCGCGAAGGTGATTTTTAATCTGTTGTTCTATTCGTTTTCTTTTATATTTATTTTTATCCTTCTATGTTGCAAATATAACCATTATTTCGAAAATACGAAAAAACGTAAAAGAGATTACCTGTTGACGACGGAAACTGGCGACCTAGACCTCCGATCAGCGGCCGCGGAGGCGCGTGCGACGAGTAACCCCTGAAGAAGATGAGCAAAACGCGGATGAATTCCCCCTTTTCTTTTTCCTCTCTCAGAGGATTCTAAATTTTTTTAAAAAAAAAACCTAAAACAAAATGATTTTTTATTTAGAAAACTCACTTTTATAGACGAAACGGAACGGTGCCGTTTTCGCCTAAGCCAGACCTGCGTGTTGACCCGGACCCGAATAAGGGTCCGCGTGTTTTTTTTTGAAAATGGAAAATTTACTCTTTTGGTCCCTCGCTATTTCGTTAAATTTAATTATGTCCTATTAACTAATTTATTTTTTAAAATTAACCCTGGAAATATGTTAATATTTCAATTTAATCCTTATATATATATATATATATTAAATTGATATTAATTTACGTATTATATTAAATAGTACATAATAATTATCTATGTCAATTTGTATATATCTATTATTTTGTTTTGTTATTACATATTATTTTAGTATCTTTATATATATATATATATATATATATATATAAAATATTATATTATTTTTTAAGTGTTACATATTAAATAATATTATAATTATTCATAATGTGTTCATTTTAATATTTTTTTACACTTTGTTTATATTGTGGTTCTTTTTATCCATGTAATTTTTATGAAATATGTGCATCGTTAATTTTATTATTTATTATATTTGTCTATATTTCATCATATATTTGTAATTGTTTAGTGTAGAAATTTTTATTTGTTGTGTTTCATATTATTATTGCTTATCTTAAATGTTAGCATGTTATATTTTTATTTATGTTCAATAATGTATAAATATAATATTGTCACATGGATCATAATTATTTGAAGTATAAAATACATTTTTTTAAAATTACTATATTTTATTTAAAGTTTTTTTTTTAAAATAAGGTAATGTTTAGGTATTTAGAAATTCGGAAAATAGTGCCCTAACGTGTTGGATGCGATTTTCCGTTTAGCTAAATAACCAAATATCCTTTTAACAAGTTTTGTAAATCATGAGACGATTTTGATTACGAAGGTTTTAAGATATCATGTCCTAACGTGTTGGATGTGATATTTATATTCCTTTGGAACTAGAAAATCTCAAATTTTTATTTAAAGTGCTCGAAGTGTTTTTAAAAGAAATCATATTTTTAAATACTTTTAAATTTCAAACATTTGGACATGATTTTATCAATTAGGTACCAATTTTTTGGGCGTTATGAGGGTGCTAACCCTTCCTCATACGTAACCGACTCCCGAACCCACTTTTTTGTTTTTCGTAGACCAAAAATTTTGAAATAAAATGTTTTTAAGGTGATCCAATCACACCTAAGTAAAAAGGGATTGGTGGCGACTCCATTTTTGTTTTTAAAGTCGATCCCCATTCTTTCTAAACTGATTTTGAAATGGTTTCGACAGCTTGGCGACTCCACTAGGGACTTAGAGAGCCAGGCCGTAAAATTGATAATTTCATGTCCTTTTGTTCGAATTTAAAAATTTTGATTTTAAAAATATGATCCTTTTATTGTATATGATTTTAAAGATATTGCTCTGCATTACACTGCATGACCGTCATGGTCACACCCTTAAGTGGGAGCGAGAAGCTATGCCTTCGTGAGGTTTTCACCTCCGCATGGGCTAGTGGATTGCTTTCGGGATACATCTGTACCTATGTCTTCGTGAAGTTTTCACTTCCGCATGGCCATAGGGAAATGTATTCCCCTAAACTGAACTCAGTCTGTATGAGCCTATAATGGGTGAGGATCGAGGAATCTGTTGTTTCGGGTACCTCAACTTTAGATCTAAACCGCATATAGTAAACCCTAAGAACCCACTTTAGATAGAGCAATCCTAATTTTAGTAATTACCCAGATAGGTGTGTTTATTTCACTTGCCTTATATTTTATGTTGCGATACTAACTCATGGTGTTTTATTTTTGTGCATATCATCTCATCTTTCTAGAAGTATCGATTCATGGTCAGTTTCTAAAGTTAAAAAGCTGGTTATGGAGAACGGGTTCCTTGATAAAGTGGGAGACAATGCAGCTGTTAACACTTGGTCAGAGCAAACGCAATTAGAGAAAGGGGATAGCTTAATTAACGGGTATGTATCTGAACTTTGGGATTTTACTCGTGTTAGTATTACGCAAAATGAGTTTAGAGAGTTGAAGGATATATGGACTCAATGGGGCGATGGGGCAAAACAGCTATTTTATCGAGATTATGGTGATCTGCCTTACTTGTTGGACATCAAGGTAGATAAGCATCTATTTCGTGCTATGACTTAGTTTTGGAACTTTGCTTATAGTTGTTTCACTTTTGGGAAGATAGATTTAGTGCCCACATTGGAGGAATATACGAATTTGCTTTGCTGTTCGAGATTCCAAGTCAACAAGGTTTATTTTAGGGCTCCCAGTTTCCGACTTTTGTGAGAAAATTGATGGGTATCACAGGGATGAGTGAGCATTGGGTTACAATTAGGATACAAGAAAAAGGTAAAGGTAAATGCATACCTTGGGAGAGTTTGAGGGACTTGATCCTGACACATCCAGATGAAAAGAAGAAGATTGACGTCTTTGATTTATGTATTTATGGGTTGGTGATCTTCCTCAAAGCACTAAGACATATAGACGAAGCGATTATAGATTTGTTTGATCGGCTTAACAAAGGAGTCACCCCTGTACCTGCAATTTTAGCTGAGACATTCAGGTCTTTGAATGCTTGTCGAAAATCTGGTGAGGGTAGATTTATTGGATGTGTGCAATTTCTATTAGTCTGGTTTCACAGCCATTTTTGGAAGATTGACAGAGTTTCTTACCGAGTGTTCTCTAAAAGTTATTCCCCTTTAAAGGAAGTCATGGCTACAACAAGGAGAGACGATCTATTAGAGGAAAGGTGGATGGAAATTCTTCAAAACTTCTGTGAAGAAGATGTTGAGTGGAGAGCCCCTTGGTTGGTTCTTGGCGAAATCCTTTATCGGTGCAGAAATTTTGGTTGGGTACCTTTGTCAGGAGTTTAGAGAGCTGTGGGGTATGCACCATTGCTCGTACTAAGGCAATACAAAGCAAGATAGTTCATACTGATAACGCATGGCTTAACTCAAAGCGAATTTTCATATAAGAAGGAAAATTATAAGAAGAGGATTGGAGAAATTTCTGAGGCTTGGAAGTAGGCTCGTCGTATAAAGATATTGACTCAAGGACCGATGGCAACCCCAGAGTATAAAGAGTGGTTGAGAAAAAGGATCAACGATAATATCCCTAAGCTAAGTTCGGAAGGTGCTCGATCATTGAAGGAGTGTTTACAAGTCATCCCATCGGAGTTAGAGATTATAAAGCAGGACTTCGAAAGGCAGAGTTTAGAGTTCGAAAAGAAGATAGAGAAGCTAGAAGAAGAGAAAATGTATTTGAAGCTAGATGTGGATACTCAAAAATCGGAAGCCGAGAAAGCAAGAAAGGAAAGAGAAAAATTGAGGAAGATCGAGATAGCTTAAAGACTGAATATAAGAAGATGCGTCTATTTATGAAGAATGCTAGTTTAGGGAAGACTTTGGAGCAGTGGTGACAAGAGGTCCAAGAGGAAAAAGCTAAAGCTGACTATTGGGAGAAAAAGTTTCAAGAGATGCAGTTGTAAAATGATGCCTTAGAGCAGAACTTGGCAGAAATTTTAAATAAAAAGGGAAAATTACAAGCTAGAGTGGCTGAACTTGGGCGGTCTCTTCATCACCATCGGAGCCATAATTCTGTGGTCGAGTTAAAGGCAAGCCTGAACAAGATTGAAGAAATGAAGGGTAGAATTAAAGAGTTAGAATTAGCACTGCATAATTGTGAACTTCAGATCGAGTGTCTTGAAACAAGAGAATGGCATTTGAAGGAAGAACTCCATCATTTACATGTTCAAGTCAGAAACCGGGATTATCTCATGGGGGAAGCCATAGTTCAGATTTGAGAGGTAGCTGATCACCTACAGACTTTGGCAGTGCAGGCAGACATATTGAGCATGGAGTATGAGCTACAGTCCAATCATAATCAAAAGCTAGTTTCATTATTAGGGAAAATTAATACTATAGGACGTATGGCGAAAGCTTATTTGTAATCCATTTTATGTAAAAGAATTTGTTTTCTAATAAAGTTTTCTACAATGAAGTTGATCAGAATCAATGCCTATTTTGCATTCATGCATTTGCATTACATAACATGATATGCATTCAAATCTTTAGAAAGAGTCTAATTAGTTTAAATTATAAGAGAGAGAGAGAGAGAGAAAATCTAGAAGCTGAACACCCTTACAGTACACGAGCAAAGTCAAGGAAAATGGACCAAAGGATGGAACAATTCCAGAGAGAAATGCAAGACCAGATGCAAGAGAAAATGGCAAAACTCCAAAGAAGAGATGAGGATCGATCTTTGGAGGCACAAAGGAATATGATGGCTCAAATGACTCAAATGATGAGCGGAATGTTGGAAAAAGGAAAGGGCACCATGGCCATTACTGGAGAAGAGAGTGAAGGAAACCCTCTAGGTTTTACCCCACCACATGCGCCAGCACAGCCTGAAGGGTATCCCTAGAGGCCATCTGTTACAATTAGGCCTCACCAAGGACCGGCAGATACTAGACCACCCATGAACTTCCAAGTCAGCTCTGGATCTAACCTAGGGGATAACCCCGCTAATCCTGTTGTTCCTGACTTAGACATAGTAGAGGGAGAAGGGTTTAGAATTGAATCTGCAAAACAGTTGGAGGATCATTGTAGGTGGTTAGAGGAAAAATTCAAGGCTTTGGAGAATACTGACCATCATCAAGGTATTGACGCAAAGGACTTAAGTCTGGTCCCAGATTTGGTGCTTCTTTATAATTTCAAGATGCCGAAATTTGAGAAGGACAATGGAACTTCTTGCCCTGAAGCCCATATTATGATGTTCTATAGACGTATGACGGGCTATGTGAACAATGATCAACTTCTAATTCATTGTTTCTAGGATAGTTTAATAGGAGCAGCCTCTAGGTGGTACAACCAACTCAGTCGCGCTAACATTAATTCTTGGAGGGACTTGGCCTAAGCCTTCATGAGGCAGTACAATCATGTCACGGATATGACGCCTGATCGGATCATGTTGCAAAACATGGAAAAGAAATCAAACGAGAGTTTCAGGTAATACGCACAGAGATGGAGGGAAATAGCTATGCAAGTTCAACCACCTCTCCTGGAAAATGAAACCACTATGTTGTTCATCAACACTCTAAAGGCGCCATTTATCACCCATATGATAGGAAGCACCACTAAGAGCTTCGCAGATATAGTTATGGTAGGAGAAATGATTGAAAATGCCATAAGGGGTGGCAGGATCAAAAACCATGAGGAGACCCGCTCTTAGGAAAAAAGAGAGTGAGGCAAACAATGCGAGTATGTACAACAAATGGTACTCAAAAGCAGTTACTATTAATCAGCCGAAAGTAGTTACTGTCGGGTAACAAGGGTCAACAAGACAAGAATCAGGTCCCAAACAAAATACTGATAAAATCCAATTTACGCCAATCCTAATGACGTATAAGGAGTTGTATCATACTTTATTAGAGGAACGAATGGTGTCCCCTTTTTATCTATAGCCATTACAACCCCCGTATCCTAAATGGTATGACTCAAACGCTCAATGTGATTACCATGCAGGAATAATAGGGCGCTCAATAGAAAATTGTAATGCCTTTAAAAGGGTAGTTGAGAAGCTTCTTAAGTTGGGAGTTATTGAGTTGAATGATACACCCAGTGTGGAGAACCCATTGCCCAATCATGGGGATAAGGGAGTAAATATGATTGGTGAAAATCTAATAAGAAGGACCAAGAGGGATATCTCGAAAGTAAAGTCCCCGTTAAGAATAATTTGAAGGGAAATGGAGAGAAAGGGGCTAATAAAATCAAGTCTCAAAGGAAGAAATGAAGAACCAAGGAACTACTGTGAGTTCCATGAAGCTGATAGACATGAAATCCAAGAATGTGCTAGGTTTCGGGCGTTGGTACAGAGCCTTATGGATAATAAGGAGCTAGAGTTTTATGAAGAAGGCTCAGAGGGAGGACACATATATGCAACTAAGGGAGAAGTTATAAGTCAAAAAGTCAATTATCCGAAAATCATTATCTCCCTACTGAGGAACGCAGAAGGAGGAGCACAAATTATGCCTAAAGTCGTAATTCATAAACCTGTATCCTTTCCTTATAAAGACAATAAGATGGTACCATGGACTTACAATTGCAACATAGTGACACCGGGAGTAAAAATTTCAGCTAATACTTCCAATGAGGTCCCAAGAGAGGGATCTTATACACGAAGTGGGAGACGCAACGACTTGATAAACGTCAGAACAGAACCAGCAAAGTCAAAGGATATATCAATTGAATCAGAAGAAGGATTTGATAACCTTATCAATGTACCTGTGAAGGAGGAAGAGGCTAAAGAATTTTTGAAATTCTTAAAGCACAGTGAATATAGCGTGGTGGAGCAGTTACGCAAACAACCGGCTCGTATTTCAGTGCTAGCCTTACTTTTAAGTTCTGAAGCTCATCGAGAAGCTTTGATGAAGGTGCTGAACGATACTTATGTTACTAAAGACATATCGGTCAACAAGCTGGATCGATTAGTTGGTAACATAAGTGCTGACAATTTTATTTCCTTCAGTGATGATGAGATCCCACCTAGGGGTATAGGGTCGACTAAGGCCCTACACATAACCACTCGTTGCAAAGGATATACTTTATCAAGTGTGTTGATTGATAATGGATCAGCCTTGAATGTTCTACCATTGTCGACACTAAAGAGGTTGCCAATAGATAGTTCTCACATAAAGACGTGCCAAAACATAGTGAGAGTGTTTGATGGTACTGAGAGAAGGGTGATGGGGAGAATTGACATACCTTTGCAGATTGGCCCAAACACTTTTGAGGTGGACTTTCTGGTGATGGATATAAAGCCATCATACAATTGTTTGCTAGGAAGGCCCTGGATTTATTCAGCAGGAGCAGTGCCCTCATCTCTTTATCAAAAACTGAAGTTAGTGACGGATGGTCGACTGGTCACTATAAATGCAGAAGATGACATTATAGTGACTGTTACCAATGATACGCCCTATGTAGAGACAAATGAAGAGGCCATCGAATGTTCTTTTCACTTTTTAGAGTGTGTCAATGCAACATTCATCTCAGAAGGGAGTAAAGTCCCTGTGCCTAAGATGTCCAAGACCACGAGGATGGGTCTACAAATGATGGTGGGGAAAGGAGCCTTACCAAGGAAAGGATTGGGCAGATACCTCCAAGGAGAGATTCAATTACCAATGTTGAAGGAGAAGAGAGATCATTTTGGCTTGGGTTTCAAGTCAGATGTTAGACAAAGAAGGAAGGACATAGAGAAGAAGTAGGAGAGGAGAAGGGTACGCTTGAATGAAGAAGACGTCCGGTAGGAACCGATGATATTCCCTCACATATCCCAGACCTTTGTACTGGGAGGGATAATTCACCCTGAGAGAGGGTTATTGGAAAATCCTCATATCAATGACGTACATGAGGAAGGAGTGGAACAAAGAAACCTGATGGGCATTCGCCCTTATGAACCTGGAAGCATTCTAGACAATTGAACTGTAGAGGAACTTCCTGTAGTTTTTAAAAATAATATAGAGTAATATTCAGAACGCTCTTGTTTTTTTTGGCCTAGGAACAATAAGTTTTCTTTTATGAAATAGGCTTATGTTCAGAAATTATTATTTCAATAAAATACATTTTGAATAATTAACTTGAGTAAATATTCTTTCATTCTTTTAACTTTCTAATTTCTTCCCAAATTGTATATGCTTTCATTCATATCATGTGAATATTTGTCCTCAAATTCATTTGTTCTTTGTACATTCTTTCGTACCCATCATAGGTCCCTAGATATCAATGACATGAGCAACGATATTACGGATCCAGAAGTCCATTTTGGGCAGGACATGTGTTTAGAAGAATCTCAGGATTTTGAAGATGACCGAGATTGTGATTCATCTCCAGATTTGTTGAGAATGGTAAAATAAGAGGAGAAACAGATATTGCCCTATGAAGAGGAAATAGAGAATATAACCTTGGAAGAAGGAAAGGTTGTGAAAATTGGGATGCGTATAGCCAAAGAGACGAGACAAGATCTTATTGAGTTATTGCGAGAGTTCAAAGATGTATTTGCGTGGTCATACCAAGATATGCCTGGGTTAAGTACTGATATTGTAGTACATCGCCTTCCTATCAGAGAAGAATGTAAGCCAGTTCAACAAAAGCTACGAAGGATGAGGCCTGATATAGTATTGAAAATAAAAAAAGAGGTTCGGAAACAGTTTGATGCTGGTTTTCTACAAGTGGTCAAATACTCAGAATGGGTCGCCAACATCGTTTCTGTCTCCAAGAAGGACGGAAAAGTTTGGATGTGTGTAGATTATAGGGATCTAAATAAAGCTAGCCCAAAGGATAATTTTCCTTTGCCGCACATTGATACGTTGGTGGATAATACAGCAGGATTCTCTTTGTTTTCCTTCATGGATGGCTTTTCAGGATACTATCAGATCAAGATACACCCTGAGGATATGGAGAAAACTACCTTCATAACACTGTGGGGTACCTTTTGCTATAAGGTAATGCCATTTGGATTAAAGAATGCTAGGGCAACATATCAAAGGGCTATGGTAACCTTGTTCCACGACATGATGCACAAGGAGATCGAGGTGTATGTTGATGACATGATCGCCAAGTCTCGAATAGAAAAGGAACACACCGAGGTTTTGAAAAAGTTGTTTCTAAGGTTGAGAAAATTTCAATTAAAACTTAATCCAGCAAAGTGTACTTTCAGAGCTCGGTCAGGGAAGTTACTGGGTTTTGTAGTCAGCAAGAAAGGAATTGAAGTTGACTCGAACAAAGTTAAAGCTATACAAGAATTGCCCCCACCACGCACTCAGAAAGAAGTCCGAGGTTTTCTTGGAAGGCTGAATTATATTACTCGGTTTATTTCACAATTAACTGAAAAATGTGATCCCATATTTTGTCTTCTCAAGAAACACAATCCAGGTGTTTGGGACGATGAATGTCAGAGAACTTTTGACAAAGTCAAAATATATCTGTCAAATGCACCAGTATTATCTCCGCCTAATCCAGATAAACCATTGATAATACATTTGTCAGTATTCAGTAACTCCATGGGATGTGTGCTAGGACAACATGATGAGATAGGAAGAAAAGAAAAGGCGATATACTATCTTAGCAAAAATTTCACTGATTACAAAATAAGGTACTCGTCAATTGAGAAATTGTGTTGCACTCTGATTTGGACAAATGGAAGATTGAGACAGTATATGCTATATCATACAACTTGGTTGATTTCCAAGCTTGATCTGTTAAAATACATGATGGAGTTCACTGCTTTGAATGGAAGAATGACTAGGTGGTAGATTTTGTTATCTGAATTTGAAATCGTCTATGTGAACCAAAAGGCTATAAAGGGAGCGCGGTAGTAGCATTCTTGGCTAGTAGAGCTTTGGAGGATTATGAGCCCTTGAACTTTGATTTCCCAAATGAGGAACTGATGTATGTGGCAAATATTAAAGATTTTCGGTGGAAACTGAATTTGATAGAGCATCGAATGCTATGGGAAATGGAATTGGGGCAGTCTTGGTATCCCGTAGTTGTGATTATTATCCATTCACATGCAGATTGGATTTTGACTGCACAAATAACATGGAAGAATACAAAGCATGCATCATGGGACTTAGAGCGACCTTAGAATACAAGATCAGAGTGCTAGAGGTATATGGGGATTCAGCTCTAGTAATCTACCAACTTAAAGGAGAATGGGAGACAAGAGATCCCAAATTAATTGATTACCGAAAAGTAGTTCTGGGATTGATTGAGGAGCTTGACGACATTACCTTTAATTATCTTTCACGTGATGAAAATCAGATGGCAGATGCTCTAGCGACTCTGGCTTCTATGATCAAAGTGAATAGACCAGAGGATATGAAACCTATTCAAATGAGTATCTTTGAGGTTCCAACTCATTGTTATGACATAGAAGAAGAAGAAAAAGACATCCACCCTTGGTATTAGGATGTATTGCGATATGTAAAAAATCGTGAGTACCCGGATAATACCACTAAAAATGAGAAAAGGACTTTAAGAAGAATAGCCTCTGACTATGTCTTGGAGGAGATATCTTATACAAAAAGAGAAAAGATCAAGTGCTATTGAGATGCGCTGATGCTGTTGAAGCTAAGCAAATCCTTGAAGAAGTTCATGAGGGCGTTTGTGGAACACATACAAATGGATTCACAATGGCCATACAGATAATGAGATTTGGATATTACTGGTCTACCATGGAAGGTGACTGTATCAGTTATGCTAAGAGATGTCACAAGTGCCAGATTTACGGAGACAAAATTCGTGTGCCTCCGTCACCCTTGCACGTTATGACTTCTCCATGGCCCTTCTCCACGTGGGGCATGGATGTTATTGGACCAATTTTGCCGAAAGCATCGAGTGGACATCGGTTCATCTTTGTAGTCATTGACTACTTCACGAAATGGGTAGAAGTTGCTTCATACGCTAACGTTACAAAATCAACAGTTAGCCGATTCTTGAGGAAGGAGATTATTTGTCGATATGGAATGCCTGAGAGGATCATATCAGATAACGCACTGAACTTGAACAACAGTTCGATAGCAGAAATTTGCAGCCAATTTGGAATCAAACACCATAAATCTTCCCCGTACCATCCGAAAATGAATGGGGCAGTGGAAGCGGCTAACAAAAGCATTAAGAAGATAGTAGGGAAAATGACTGAGAATGACAAGGATTGGCATGAGAAACTACCGTTTTCACTCTATGCTTATCGAACGTCTGTCAGAACCTCTATTGGGGTAACACCTTATTCATTGGTTTATGGGATGGAGGCAGTCCTGCCCATTGAAGTGGAAATCCCTTCTCTCCGCGTGCTGTCAGAAATAAAGCTGGATGAAGCCAAATAGATTCAGGCTCGGTATGATCAATTGAACCTAATTGAAGAAAAGAGATTAAGGGCTATTCGTCATGGTCAGATGTACCAGAAACGAATGATGCGAGCCTATGATAAGAAAGTTTGCCCAAGAGAGTTTCATGAGGGGGACCTTGTGTTGAAACAAATCCTTCCAATACAAAAGGATTTCAGAGGAAAATGGATGCCAAATTGGGAAGGACCATATGTGGTGAAGAAGGCTTTCTCTGGAGGAGCTCTGATTTTGACCGAGATGGATGGGAAAAGCATACCTAATCCCGTGAACTCTGACTCAATCAAGAAATATTTTGCTTGAAAAGAAGAAGAGGCCAAGGTGAAAACCCGCAAAGGGCGCTTTGAGTTTCACAAAAAAAAAGGAGAGGCCAAGGCGAAAACCCGCAAAGGGCGCCTTGAGACCAAAGAGGTTTTGAGTTGAAAACTCGAAAAGGGCGGCTCAAAGGGATACGCAGTCATCTCGCTACACTTAAAACGACAATGAAGGGAAGAATATCGCATATTGGGGCATCAACAAAATACTTTGGGGCTTCTAAACATGTGTTGAACTCAAGGCAGTCTTCATAAAGTTTGTATATGGAAGCTCAATCGGTGATATCTAGGGCATCTGATTTTTGTCTTATTACTATCTTTGAATTCTTTTCTTCTCAAAGATATGTTCCAGTTAATTTTTCTTTGTATTCTTTTTACAAATTTATTCAAATTTTAATCTTTCTTTTAAGATCAGTGTATTTGTTACCCATTATTCATAAATGTGTTGCATTGAAATAATGATTGGTTAAATAATAATTTCACAAAAAGAAGTTTTACATATTACTTTGGAAATTTCTAGATAAGACAAGGAGCCAAAGCAGGACAATTGTTTAGAATTTCCATATACCTAGAAATGTTCAAGAAAGAAGAGTCTAGATAGAGACTATTTCTCTGAATTCTTTGTCTAATTGATAAGCAAATGTGATGTCATCAAATCATGACACTTGGGGGTGGTATGATGAACTAGAAAACCCTGGATTGTGGTGGAATGGGTTGAATTTGAAATAAACCCCAAAATTTATGGATGGATTAGATTGAAAGAGTTTCGACTCTCAAAGTGGTAGGATGGAACAAGCCTTGTGTTCTCAGAATCCAAGCAAAGTTGACCCAGAAGTTACATTGGGACAAGCTGGTCAAGCAAAACGTCATTAATGAACAAAAATGAAGAAAAAATGAGTGATAACACCTAGAGTAGGAATCATGCTCATAACATTTTTGTATCATAGCAAAATTCATTAGGTGCATTTGATTCATTCAGTCATTATATTCTAATCCTAATCATTTTCATGACATGTTGCATTCATGTCAACCATAACACATGAAATTGAGTCTATAGGATATGTCCTTCAGTAGTCGGTGTAGCGATATTGATGAAGTTTTAGATCTCATCTTCCTAAAGTTGTAGGAAGCAGATCGAAGATTTTTTAGTCTTATCTCCCTGAAGTTGTAGTGGAGTGGACTAAAGGCAGAAGATTTTATCTCCCTGAAGTTGCAGTGGAGCAAATCGACCACAGAAGATCTTATCTTCCTAAAGTTGTAGGAAGTAGATCGAAGACCGTTTCAGCCTTATCTCCTTGAAGTTGTAGGGAATAGACTGAAGACAGAGGATCTTATCTTTCTAAAGTTGTAGGAAGCAGATCGAAGACGTTTTAGTCTTATCTCCCTGAAGTTACAGTGGAGTAGACTAAAGACAAAAGATTTTATCTCCCTGAAGTTGCAGTGGAGCAAATCAAAATAGAAGATCTTATCTTCCTAAGGTTGTAGGAAGCAGATCGAAGACGTTTTAGTCTTATCTCCCTGAAGTTGCAGTGGAGTAGACTAAAAATAGAAGATTTTATCTCCCTGAAGTTGCAGTGGAGCAAATCGAACACAGAAGGTATTATCTTCCTAAGGTTGTAGGAAGCAGATCGAAGATGTTTTAGTCTTATCTCCCTGAAGTTGCAGTGGAGTAGACTAAAAATAGAAGATTTTATCTCCCTGAAGTTACAGTGGAGCAAATTGAAAACAGAAAATATTATCTTCCTAAAGTTGTAGGAAGCAAATCGAAGACGTTTTAGTCTTATCTCCCTGAAGTTGCAGTGGAGTAGACTAAAAATAGAAAATTTTATCTCCCTGAAGTTGCAGTGGAGAAAATCAAAAACAGAAGATCTTATCTTCTTAAAGTTGTAGGAAGCAGATCAAAGACATTTCAGTCTTATCTCCCTGAAGTTGTAGGGAGCAGACTGAAGACAGAAGATCTCATCTTCCTGAATTTGTAGGAAGAAGATGAAAAGAATTTCGGCCTTATCTCCCTGACCAGCATTGGAATAGGTCGAACATTGTAGATCTTTTCGACCTAAGCAGTAGGGAGCCAAGATCAAACGACAAATCTTGTCTCCCTAAGCAGAAGTGGAACAGATTTAACCACCAGTCTGACATCCCTGAGTTTGCAGTAGAGATGACCAAAGATAGCAGATCTGGCATTCCTGAAGTTGCAGAAGCAGATCAAAGACATCAATTTGGCATTCTTGAAATTGCAAGAAGCAGAATAAAGTTATCAGACTTATCTGAAATCAAGATGAAGTTCCAATACCCCTGAAGATGCAGTTCAGATTGGAAGCTATTTGAAGAAGACGAGGATCAAGAAGTCGAGGCTCAGGCAAGACCGGTCAAAATTGGTCCTTTTATAGTCTTTGCTCTATTCTCGTTACACGACAATGAGCAAATAGGGGCAGCTGTAAGAGCCCAATTTTGACCGGTCTTAAGCAAACCAAAATAAAAAATAAATAATGTCCATTAAACAGTCCAGTTACAGACTTGGCCCAAAACCAAACATTAGTGGCCTAGATTACAAAACAGAACCCATTACATCCAAAACAAACACACGGCCCAAATGGCCCAAGACCCTAATCAGAAGTCAGAATGGCCTAGGGTTTTTTGAAACCCTAGGCGTCGCAAGGTATTACTCAATCGTCGCTACCAAGAATGCGAATATGATCGCGCGCCGCTTGACCAGAGACCAATAGTCGCGCCATAGTCTCGTCCGGCCCTCGATCGTGCCTTGATTCATGCCTGAGTCATTGTCGTCACGAGATCTAATATCTACAAACATGGAAATAAATCGCAGCAGGAAAAGGAAAGAAGGAGATATGGAAAGATACACTTTCCTTTTTTTTTGTTTTGTTTCCTTTTTCGTTTTTTTTTTTTTTTGTTATAAAACCCATTGTAAAATAAGTAAAAAGGAAGTTGTTTTTTAGAGAGAAAAAATAATAGAGATACAAAAAAAAAAAAAACAAGCATACAGAGAATTACAAAAAATTAGTAGGCTCAAAGTGTTGTCGAAAATCTACAGAGAAATAAAAATTTTCATTTTTGCGAAGGTGATTTTTAATCTGTTGTTCTATTCGTTTTCTTTTACATTTATTTTTATCCTTCTATGTTGCAAATATAACCATTATTTCGAAAAAACAAAAAAACTTAAAAGAGATTACCTGTTGAAGACGAAAACTGGTGACCTAGACCTCCGACCACCGGCCGCGGAGGCGCGTGCGACGAGTAACCCCGGAAGAAGACGAGCAGAACGCGGATGAATTCCCCCTTTTCTTTTTCCTCTCTCAGAGGATTCTAAATTTTTTTTAAAAAAACCTAAAACAAAATGATTGTTTTTTTAGAAAATTCACTTTTATAGACGAAATGGAACGGTGCCGTTTTCGCCTAAGCCAGACCCGTGTGTTGACCCGGACCCGAACAAGGGTCCGCGTGTTTTTTTTGAAAATGGGAAATTTACTCTTTTGGTCCCTCCGCTATTTTGTTAAATTTAATTACGTCCTATTAACTAATTTATTTTTAGAATTAACCACGAAATCATTTATATTTCAATTTAATCCTTATATATATATATATATATATATATATTAAATTGATATTAATTTACGATTATATTAAATATTTCATAATAATTATCTATGTTAATTTGTATATATCTATTATTTTCTTTTATTATTACATATTATTTTAGTATCTTTATATATATATATATATATATATATATATATATATATTATTATATTATTTTTAAGTTACATATTATATAATATTATAATTATTCATAATGTATTCATTTTAATTTTTTTTTACACTTTGTTTATATTGTGGTTCTTTTTATCCATCTAAATTTTTATGAAATATGTGCATAGTTAATTTTATTATTTATTATATTTGTCTATATTTCATCATATATTTGTAATTGTTTAGTGTAGGAATTTTTATTTGTTGTGTTTCATATTATTATTGCTTATCTTAAATGTTAGCATGTTATATTTTTTATTTATGTTCAATAATGTATAAATATAATCGTAACACCCCAAACTAAGCCCAAAATGTCAGGACCAGCTCTGGTATGCTACAAGTTAATCGTTGAAAACTTTGCTTTGGAGGGTTTTGAAAATCTCGGTTCGTTTATGCAGGTATTTGTTAAATAAGTGATATTTGTAGAAAGCCTTTGTAGTTTATTTTTTTTAACTTATTTGAAAATCTCTTCTTCTTTTTTTGTCCTACTTATAATCAAGTCCTTGAACATAAGTTTGTAGAATATAAACATTAATAAATGGAAATTGATAACCTAAGCTATTGAGACCTTATTACATAAATAATCCCAAAATTAAAACTTAAAGGAAAACCGGAAATAGTTTATGAAAATAAAAACTTGATGGCCCCTCGAGTCCGCCTCGGCTCCCATGTCCACGATCTACTGCTCATCTGAAAAGTCAGGGAAATAAAAGGGTGAGTCACCAAGACTCAGTGTGCAAATCCCGAAAACATATAAAAGGGTGAGGCCCACAAACACATTATGGGCCTTGGCCCATACACAATGGCAATAGAATATTTATACATGCTACATGGCCCAACCCAATCCTATAATCCATCCTCTACACACCAGCCCGTACCAGCCATCACACCTTGGGGATTTCTACAATCAATCCTGCATCTGCTACACACCATTTCGACAGCTATGCTGCCAGTCATAAAGACCGATCACTATGTGACCTATGTGGCAGAGCCACCGATCTCCATGTGACCTAAATAATATGTTGTGGATTAACCACCGATCACTGAGTGACCTATTAGCATGCTCTTCCCCTTCGTCAAATCAATCCCATCCCATGCATACATACATGCAGAATCAAAACAATATACTATCTAAAAAGATCACAGACTACCACATCCTTCGATACACATAGAAAAGTTTCTATGATTACATACCTGGCATCCTTTGCCTACCCTTTTTAGGTAACACGACTGTTCATACAGCCTTTTTCCGGCTTTTAGCCCATAACATATATATAGTACAGATTAACTAGTGTGATAGAGATCCACCCACCTGATTACAGTCAAGACAATACTTTCTATGTCGACACTGTCAGTAGCCGATACGACTGCTAATTGCCTAAGGTTTTACTCCGAAGCCGGTCCACAACCCGGCGGCCAATCCCGAACTGCTGACACTGCTCGTTTCTTAAACTTAGGGATTGGTTTTACAGATCCAATCCCCTTCTTTGCCTGATTAACATTTGATTCCATCAAAAGACCTTATCAGTTGCTACCTGCACAACATATGGTTGTTAATCCATAACATATGGTTAAGATTATAAACACGATGAATGAACCTAATGAAAATCTAAAGAGAACCCCTTATCTTGAAATCCCGAAAAGAGATTGAAACTCAGGGACTAGTAGTTTCTGGCTTTTAGATCTAAACGATCTACTTCGATTCTTGACGTCGCCCAACAAGAAAACATCAAACCATTAATCAAACGTCAACCTTACCAAGCCCATTAGCCTTTCGGCTTTAGCTTCCACAAATTGAAAGAAAAATGAAGAGAAGAAGATCGGAACTTACCCTATCACAGGAGATTCGGCTACTCCTAGAAGATTTCGTCTTTTTGCGAAAATCAAAAAGAGAATGATACAAAGAATCTATGGAGATTCGACTTTTTAATGAAGAAATCGGCAAGAAGAAAAAAAAAAGAATGGACACTAAGGTATTCGGCTATGGCAGAAGAGAGTAAAGAGAAAGAATAGTTAAGGGTTTCAGCTTATAGAAGAAATCAGAAAAAAGGTGTAGAGAAAGGCTATGAGGTTTCGGCTTTAGCAGAGAATAAAGAAGAAGATGGAACTTTAGGAGTTTTCAACTTTTTGAGAAAAGAAACAACTAAGAGAAGAGAATGAGAATAAATGCCGAAATTAAGAAGTACCCTATTTTCTAATCAAATTTTCGGCAAACACACAACCAAAAGCCGGAATTGCCCTCTTTTGAAAACTAAAACTAATTAATTAACAAGGGAAATTTTGGTACCCCCTTTAGCCTCATCAAAACTGATTTCCTCTTTCCCCCAAAGTTGGAAATTTGGCCACTACTGTGATCAATAGATAATTCCTAAACTTTCTCCCTTATCCATATCCGATCATACCTTTACAAGTGGCCTAGATAACACTACCTCTTCCTCCTTTTTATCTGCTACATTATCCACATTAGCCACTCACTTAAATCCCCCTATTTCTAAGCCTCATTACCGTCCCACTCTACCCACTTAAATGCCAAAAATTAACTAAATTTAATTAAAAGAATTGGGCTTCATGCAACTTGAATTTGGGCCTCCTCAGTTAACGCCACTTCTTTGCTCTTCAAGTGGTGCCACTTTGCCACTAGGCCACAAGCCCCATTTTGTATCTTAAAACACAGATAACATATTTTAAGCCCTATCTTATCTGGCTTTCCACTAGAGTGTCCAAACAAAAAATTCGATTAAGGCCTCGGCCCAACCCTGAGCCCATTCTGGACCCCTAACACTCATATTAAACTTAACCACACAATAATGCAAAGGCCCATTAATTCAAGATGTTACAGTTCTACCCCACTTAAAGAAATTTTGGCCTCGAAATTACCTAATCAGAATAGATGCAGCTATTGCTCTTGCATCGTTTCCTCTGGCTCCCAAGTAGCCTCCTCAGAACCGTGATTCTGCCATAGAACCTTAACCAACAGAACCGTTTTCCTTCGCAACACTTTGACATCACGATCTAGGATTTCCACTGGTTCTTCTTCAAAGGATAGGTCAGGTCTTACCTCGATTTCCTCCACAGGCAAAACATGAGACGGATTCGAACGTATCGTCTCAGCATAGAGACATGAAACACATTGTGAATCTGGCTTAACTCTGAAGGTAGCTCAAGCTGATAGGCTACCGGTCCCACTCGTTTCAACACTCGATATGGTCCGGTGAATCTTAACTTACCTTTCCGTCCAAACCTTAATACTTTCTTCCACGGCGACACCTTTAAGAAAACTCTGTCGCCCACTGCAAACTCTATGTCCTTACGCTTCAAATCAGTATAGGACTTCTGTATGCCTGATGCTTCCTTCAATCGAGCCTAAATTAAATCAACCTTCTCCTCTATCTCGGTAACCAATTCTGGCCCCAAAATCTGACGTTCCCCTAACTCCGTCCAGTAGATAGGAGTACGACACTTTCTCCCGTACAATGCTTTATAGGGCGCCATCTGAATACTAGACTGGTAGCTATTATTGTAAGCAAACTCCACCAACGGTAAAAACTCTTCCCAGCTATCCCTGGAATCAATGACACAACCTCTCAACATGTCCTCCAAGATCTGAATCACCCGCTCAGACTGTCCATCGGTCTGAGGATGAAATGCTGTACTGAAATCCAACCTCGTACCCAGCGCTTGATGCAACGCCTTCCAAAATCACGACGTGAACCTAGGGTCCCTGTCCGATATGATCGATACTGGTACTCCATGCAACCTCACCACCTCTGCTATGTATAGCTTAGCCAATTTCTGCAGAGAGTAATCGACCTGTACTTGTATGAAATGAGCAGACTTCGTCAAGCGATTAACAATCACCCAGACTAAATCTTTCTTAGTAGGCGTGAAAGATAGCCTACTAACAAAGTCCATTGTGATCCTTTCCCACTTCCATTATGGAATCTTCACCGGCTACAACAACCCTGATGGTAACTGATGCTCCGCCTTTACCTGCTGATAGGTCAAACACTTACTCACCAATTCAGTTACCTCACACTTCAAGCCCAGCCACCAGAATTAATCCCGCAAATCCCGATACATCTTACTCTCCCTAGGGTGCATAGCATATGGACTACCATGCACTTCTTGCAAAATCCTACGCCTCAACTCCGGATCTTTTGGCATGCAAACTCTCCCTCGAAAACATAATAGTCCTTCCTCATTCACACTGAATTCCGTTGGCCCAACACTTGATCCTACTGGAAATTTCACCTTCAGCAACTCATCGGTCTGCTACTTCTCCTTAACTTGACTAACCCAAGAGGGTTTCACTTGAAGTTTAGCTAATAAACTCCAATCATCATATAAACTAAGGTGAGCAAACATTGCTCTCAAGTCAGAGATCACTTTACGAGTCAAAGCATCCGCCACCACGTTAGCTTTACCCGGATGATACTCGATCGAGCAGTCATAATCTTTTAACAACTCGATCCACCTCATTTGCCTTAAATTCAACTCCTTCTGGGTAGACTCTCGTGATCGGTATAAATAATAGATTTCTCTCCATACAGATAATGTCTCCAGATCTTCAAAGTAAAAACCACCGCCGCCAACTCCAAATCATGGGTGGGATAATTTGCTTCGTGCGGTCTTAACTGCCAAGATGCATACGCAATAACCTTTCCATCCTGCATCAACACGCATCCTAGTCCCGTGTGTGAAGCATCACAGTAAATTATGAATTCCTTCCCAGCCTCCGGCTGAATCAATTTTGGAACCTCCGTCAAAATCCTTTTTAACTTCTTGAAACTCTCTTGCTGCTTATTAGACCAAACAAACGAAACCCCTTTCCGTAATAACTTAGTCAATGGTGCTATAATTGAAGAAAATCCTTCAACAAACCCTCGGTAGTACCCGGCCAAACCAAGAAAACTCTAAATTTTTGCCACAGACCTGGGCAGCTTCCAATCCAACACCGCTTCAATTTTCCAAGGGTCAACCCTAATTCCCTCTGCCGACATAACGTGGCCTTGAAAAGTAACTTCACTTAGCCAAAATTTACACTTACTGAATTTGGCATACAACTGCTTCTCCCTCAGTATCTGTAAAACCACTCGGAGATATGAATCATGCTCCTCTTTCGATCTTGAATAAACTAGGATATCATTTATAAATACTACGACAAACCAATCCAAGTAGGTTTGGAATACTCGGTTCATCATATCCATAAACGTTGCTGGTGCGTTAGTCAACCCAAATGGCATCACCATGAATTCATAGTGACCATAGCGAATCCTGAATGCCGTCTTATGAATATCCGCCTCATTGACCTTAAGCTGATGGTACCCTGATCTCAGGTCTATCTTCGAAAAGATTGAGGCCCCTTTCAACTGATCGAACAAGTCATCGATCCTTGGCAACGGGTATTTGTTCTTGATTGTTAACTTATTCAACTGATGATAGTCAATGCACATACGCATTGATCCATCTTTCTTCTTAACAAATAACACCGGTGCTCCCCACGGCGACACACTTGGTCGAATAAACCCTCTATCCAACAACTCCTATATCTGCGCTTTCAACTCCACCAACTCCTTCGGCGCCATTCTGTATGGGGCGATAGATACTGGCACTATTCCCGGAAGAAGATCAATACCAAACTCCACTTCACGATCTGGAGGTAATCCCGGAAGCTCTTCTGGGAAAACATCAAGAAATTCCTTCACCGTCGTAACGTCCCCAACAGTTAGGTCCTTGGCTTCCAGAGCCCGAACAAACATTAGAATTGCCTCGCATCCTTTTCTCACCATCCTTTCCGCTCTTAAGGCAGTCACCACATTCGATAGATAGTTCCCCATTTCTACTATCACCAACACTTCACCACCCTCGGGGGTTTTTAACACCATACTCTTGGCTGCACAATCTAAATTAGCTTGATACTTTACTAGCCAGTCCATGCCTAATATTAAGTCAAACTCCCCGAATGACAATTCCATCAGATCCGTCAAGAGAACTATTCCCTGAACTTCTAAGGGTACCGCCCGATAGAGTTTATCTACTACCACAGATTGTCCTAATGGGCTAATTACAGTCATCACCCTAGGGGTAATCTCAGAATCTAAACTTAAAGTTCCAGACACACTACTAGCAACATATGAATGCGTCGACCCAATATCAATCAATGCAGTGCAAGGCAAACCAAATATTAAAAACGTACTGGTTATAACATCCGATGCGTCAACCTCCTCTCAACATCTGACAGCATAGACCAACCCCAGTTGTCACGCCTCAGTGTTTCCTACCCCTCGGCCTGGTGCTCCACGGCCCCGATCGAAACTGTTACCACCTCTAGCTGGACCACGACCTCTCTACATTGCGACCCCTCTACCCGTGAGCTTTCCCACCCTGCAGTCCTACATCGCCCATTCTTTGTGGGCGGTCTCTAATCTGATGGTCTATAAATCCACACCTAAAGCACTTCTCACTGCCTGCCCAACACTCACCTACATGGAATTAACCACATCGAGCACACTTCTGTGTCTGATTGGCAGTAGTAGGTCTCTCATCCCGTCTCGGCCTATCTGACCTAGGTCTTTTCTGAACACGTCCGGCTGCCCCGATGCTCTAAAATTTCTCTTACTTCCACTCCTATCTTTATCCCTGTTCAGTTTTTTCGTCCGCTTCACCTCCTCAGCTATCTTAGCTTTCTCCACAAGCACAGCAAATTCCCTCTCCCGCTGTGGAGCTATCAAAACACGTAGATCATCCCTCAGGCCATCCTCAAACTGAACACAACGCTCATGTTCTGTAGCCACTATCCCTCGAGCATAATGGCTAAGGCGTAAGAATTTCGCTTCATACGCCGCCACCGACCTATTTTCCTGAACCAGATTCAGAAACGCTCTGCGCTGTGGATCCATATAACTCGTTCCAATGTACTTATTCTGAAATACCGTTCTGAAGTAATCCCAAGTGATACGGTCAGCCACTGAACCATCCTTAACCGTAAGCCACCATTGGTACGCTTCGTCCTGCAAGAGAGATACGACTTCTTTTAGTTTATCCTCCTCCCTAAAATCTAGATCATCCATTATACGCTCAATCGCCTCCAACCAATACTCAGCTGTACTCGGGGTTATACCAGAAATTCCCCTAAACACTTCTGCCCCATTCGCTCTAAGTCGCTCTGACACAGATTTTCGGGCTCTTGTGCCCATGCCTGCCCCAACAACCCTCTCTAAAACCCTTAACATTGCCTGAGATACCGCATCATCTCTAGCCGTCTGGTCCTAAAATTTCGCCTCCTCAACTGGTGGGCGGCATCTCATCTCTCGATCTATGGCGGACCCTCTGGTTACGACACGACCATCCTCGCCTCTACCACGGCCACGCGCAGGATGTCCACGACCCATTGTACTCATTCTATCGATTCGCATTTATCTGATTAAAAATTTTATAAATTATTAATTTCTTTCACTGATTAACCACGAACAATCTTATGGAAAGTAGTTTAATTAGTAGTTCTTTCAAATTCGAAATCAGTCTCAAGTCTGTACTTCCTAGTTCTAGAAATCACATACATTTCGCATCCATATGCATCACAATGGAGCATCACATAACAGCATCAACACACAAGTGACAGCCATAAACTCGCCTTCGTCACATGAGGGTATTTTTATCTTTTCACTACCTAGGGGTACTTTTGTAATTTTATCCTACAGGGGTATTTCCATAATTTTCCAAAATAGGGTATCTTGGTATTTTACAAAATAGGGGTATTTTGGTAATTTTGAAATCCAGGGGTATTTCGATAATTTTACAAAACTAGGGGTATTTAGCAATCTTGCGAAATAGGGTGGCTGGTCCCTTTCGGGTTTTAGTTATAAAGTTTAGCCCGTCAACAAGCCCTCTCAGTTAAAGTGAACAAACACTACGCACCAGGTAGGATTCTAGTGGAGAGGAGGTGAGCCACTAGGGCTGTTTAAATACCAAGCTCTCCCTAGATCCAATCCTAGACATGCGTATGCCTGTTGCCACCCAACGACTTGTTCACGGACATGTTTAATTAGAGAAATTAAGTCTTATGGATGTTAGAGAATTGTTCAAACTAAACTTAAAGTCCATCAAACTCTAATCATACTAGCCTACGTCCCTATGGAGCCCATCAAGCCCAACATGCATATCACATAATGAGTTTAGAATACTTACCTGCGTGGATCGGGTGCCGATAGACTCGAAGGCCATATCTCAACCGAAAGTTTTCACAAATTCGCATCGATTTTACAAATTACTACTGGACCCATTTTACAGCCCGAGTTTTAAACTGGGCTCTGATACCAAAATGTAACACCCCAAACCTGGCCCAAAACGTCACAACCAGATCTGGTATGCTACGAGTTAAATGTTGAAAACTTTTCTTTGGAGGGTTTTGAAAATCTTAGTTCGTTTATGCAAGTATTTGTTAAATAAGTGATATTTGTAGAAAGCCTTTGTAGTTTTTTTTTTAAACATTTGAAAATCTCTTTTTTTTTGTCCTTCTTATAATCAAGTCCTTGAACATAAGTTTGTAGAATATAAACATTAATAAATGGAAATTGATAACCTAAGCTATGGAGGCCTTATTACATAAATAATCCCAAAATTAAAACTTAAAGGAAAACCGAAAATAGTTTATGAAAATAAAAACTTGATGGCCCCTTGAGTCCGCCTCGGCTCCCATGTCCACGATCTACTGCTCATCTGAAAAGTCAGGGAAATAAAAGGGTGAGTCACTAAGACTCAGTGTGCAAATCCCGAAAACATATAAAAGGGTGAGGCCCACAAACACATTATGGGCCTTGGCCCATACACAATGGCAACAGAATATTTATACATGCTATATGGCCCAACCTAATCCTATAATCTATCCTCTACGCACTAGTCCGTACCAGCCACCACACCTTGGGGATTTCTACAATCAACCCTACATCCGCTACACAACATTTCGACAGCTGTGCTGCCTGTCATAAAGACCGATCACTATATGACCTATGTGGCAGAGCCACCGATCGCCATGCGACCTTGATAATATATATTGTGGTTTAACCACCAATCACTATGTGACCTATTAATCAGATGTGGCAGAGCCACCGATCGCCATGCGACCTAAATAATATGTTGTGGATTAACCACCGATCCCTGAGTGACCTATTAGTATGCTCTTCCCCTTCGTCATATCAATCCCATCCCATGCATACATACATGCAAAATCAAAACAATATACTATCTAAAAAGATCACAGACTACCATATCATTTGATACACATAGAGAAGTTTCTATGATTACGTACCTGGCATCCTTTGCCTACCCTTTTTGGATAACACGACTGTTCATATAGCCTTTTTCCGGCTTTTAGCCCATAACATATATATATATAGTACAGATTAACTAGTGTGATAGAGATCTACACACCTGATTACAATCAAGACGATACTTTTTATGTTGACACTGTCAGTAGCTGATACGACTACTAATTGCCTAAGGTTTTGCTCCGAAGCCGGTCCACAACCCGACGGCTAATCCCGAACTGCTGACACTACTCATTTCTTAAACTTAGGGATTGGTTTTACAGATCCAATCCCCTCTTTCGTCTGATTGACATTTGATTCCATCAAAAGACCTTATCATTTACTACCAGCACACCATATGGTTGTTAATCCATAACATATGGTTAAGATTATAAACACGATGAACGAACCTACCAAAAATCTAAAGAGAACCCCTTACCTTGAAATCCCGAAAAGAGATTGAGACTCAGGGACTAGTAGTTTCTGGCTTTTAGATCTAAACGATCTACTTCGATTCCCGACGTTGCCTAACAAGAAAACATCAAACCATTAATCAAATGTCAAGCTTACCAAGCCCATTAGCCTTTCAGCTTTAGCTTCCAAAAATCGAAAGAAAAGTAAAGAGAAGAAGATCGACACTTACCCTATCACAGGAGATTCGGCTACTCCTAGAAGATTTCAGCTTTTTACGGAAATCAAAAAGAGAAGATGATTCAAAGAATTTATGGAGATTCAGCTTTTTAATGAAGAAATCGGCATGAAGAAAAAAAAAGAATGGACACTAGGGCATTCGGCTATGGCAGAAGAGAGTAAAGAGACAGAATACTTAAGGGTTTCGGCTTATAGAAGAAATCAGAAAAAGGTGTAGAGAAAGGCTATGAGGTTTCGGCTTTAACAAAGAATGAAGAAGAAGATGGAACTTTAAGAGTTTTAGGCTTTTTGAGAAAAGAAACAACTAAGAGAAGAGAATGAGAATAAATGCCGAAATTAAGAAGTACCCCATTTTTTAATCAAATTTTCAACACACACACTAACCAAAAACCAGAATTGCCCTCTTTTGAAAACTAAAACTAATTAATTAACAAGGGAAATTTGGCACCCCCTTTAACCTCATCAAAACCGATTTTCTCTTTCCCCCAGAGTTAGAAATTTGGCCACTTCTGTGATCAATAGATAATTCCTAAACTTTCTCCCTTATCCATATCCAATCATACCTTCACAAGTGGCCTAGATAACACCACATCTTCCTCCTTTTTATTTGATACGTTATCCACATTATCCACTCACATAAATCCCCCTATTTCTAAGCCTCATTGCCGTCCCACTCTACCCACTTAAATGCTGAAAATTAACTAAATTTAATTAAAAGAATTGGGCTTCATGCAACTTGAATTTGGGCCTCCTATGTTGATGCCACTTCTCTGCTCTTTAAGTGACGCCACTTTGCCACTGGGCCACAAGCCCCATTTTGTATCTTAAAACATAGATAACATCTTTTAAGCCCTATCTTATCCGGCATTCCACTAGAGTGTTCAAATAGAAAATTCGATTAAGGCCTCGGCCCAACCCTGAGCCCATTCTGGGCCCCTAACACTCACATTAAACTTAACCATACATTAACGCAAAGGCCCATTAATTCAGGATGTTACAATAATATTGTCACATGGATCATAATTATTTGAAGTATAAAATACATTTTTTTAAAATTATTATATTTTATTTAAAGTTGTTTTAAAAAAAATAAGGCAATGTTTAGGTATTTAGAAATTCAGAAAATAGTGACCTAACGTGTTGGGTGCGATTTTTCGTTTTGCTAAATAACCAAATATCCTTTTAACAAGTTTTGTAAATCATGAGACGATTTTGATTACGAAGGTTTTAAGATATCATGTCCTAACGTGTTGGATGTGATATTTATATTCCTTTGGAACAATAAAATCTCAAATTTTCACTTAAAGCGCTCGAAGTGTTTTTAAAAGAAATCATATTTTTAAATACTTTTAAATTTCAAACATTTGGACATGATTTTATCAATTAGGTACCAATTTTTTGGGCGTTATGAGGGTGCTAACCCTTCCTCATACGTAATCGACTCCCGAACCCACTTTTTTGTTTTTCGTAGAACAAAATCAAGATTTTGAAATAAAACGTTTTTAAGATGATCCAATCACACCTAAGTAAAAAGGGATTGGTGGCGACTCCATTTTTGTTTTTAAAGTCGATCCCCATTCTTTCTAAATCGATTTTTGAAATGGTTTCGACAGTTTAAATACCCACGTAGACAAAATGAGAACTAGTAGGAAATAAATGGCATGCCATTAGAAAAATGATTAAGCGTGCAAATGATAGTGGCACTACGGTACAAGTGAAAGTGGCTACGGTGCAAGTGTAGCGGCATTTCAGTGCAAAGTGATATCTGCACGTCCGTGCGAATAATAGTGACACTTTGATGCATCTTATCGTAACTTCTGTATATCTTATTTTGTTTTATTAAGTCTACGATGGGGCCAACGAGTCACATCAGCGGCAGGCTGTCAGGCTGGTGTCGCCTTCTTTATTATAAAATATTAAGGTGTCGCCTGACACATCGGCGACACCAATAAAAAATAATTTTTTACGCTTCAAACGTATAAAATACAACGTATATTGGGGATGCAATAATAGTGCCACTGATTAATCACACAGCACTCAAAAATTTTTTTTTAAAAAAAGGTGAGGTCATCGGTGGTAAGAGAGGGGTGTCACCAATTGATAAATATTAAGTCCTTATCATATTTCAGTATTTATTTAATTATTTTATATTATTTAGATAAAAAAACCTAGTAAAACCATATGGAAATTAAGAAAAAGAAAAATATATCTTTGACCTTGAATTTAAGGTAATGAAATATAAATGTTATACAGCTACAATTAATTAATATAATAAAACCTAATATGCACTCTCACATAGAGGTGCTCATAAACCAGATCGGGTTTATTAATATATTTTATGCTTGTTTAAGCCCGATATGAAATATAGGTTTAAAATTTGTTCAAGTCCGCTTATATTTGTATGAGGCAAACCTAAGTTCATTTTAGGCCTATTAATATTATTTTTAAATTATTTTAATTTAATATTTAATATTTTTATTTTTATTTTTATTTATTGAAAATTTTATATAGTGATCTTAATAATATTTTAATGTTTACATTAGAGTAATATTATATATTTAATTAAATTTATTTTAAATATATTATAGATTACATAATATAAAGTATCTTTTTCATAAAACTTATTGTATTTCAGTATACACATTAAATTTATTATGTTTGTGAAAATATGTGAAAGGCGATGTTAATAATAAGGATTCATGTCTTTATAAGCAGATTTCAACATTAATAATGTGAAATGATGTCAAATCATGTAATTTTGTTTGTGTCAAGCATTTTCGGTAATATTATTATTAATTAATAACGCAACATTTATATATGAAACCATATTGTTTTAAATTTTCCTCTAACCTCATATAAATATTTTAAAATAGGAATAGATATTTTACACATTATTTTAAATCATTTAATATATTTTTTCAACGCAATTTAGTATAATATTTTGAGGTGGCACAGTTACGTCTACATTAATTAAGTGGGTTGAATATCACACAAAATATTTAATACATACCTGCAATAAAATGGGTAAATTTATTGGAAACTTAAGCTTTTTGTTTTTGTATTATAACAAAAATCCTGTTTGTCAAACTATAGGATGTTTGTAAAAAAAGTATTTAAAGTATTTTAATATATAATTAAATAAAAGTTTAAAAAACATTTTTGTAAAATTTGTGTTTTAAACAATATCCTTTTAGATAACAGTTTTTTTAAACATTTATATTTAATTATTGGTTCAAGGTTTTAGATTTAAGGTCTAGGGTTCATGGTTCAGGATCTATGGTTTAGAGTTCAAAGTTCAGGGTTCACGATTTAAGGTTTAAGTTTAAATAATTACTAAAATGACTTGTCAATGACATGGAAAAAGATGCTAAAATGGCATTAAATAATTGGTAAGGGATACAAGATAATGTGGCATCTTTGTTTCATACAATTATTTAATGCCACATCATCTTGTTTTCCTTACCAATTATTTAATGCCATTTCAATATCTTTTTCCATGTTATTGACACATCATTTTGGTAATTTTTAAGTTAAAACCTCGACCTTAAACCCTGAACTCTGGACTTTGGACCCTGAATCCTGAATCTTAAACCTTCGACCTTAAACCCCAAACTTTGAACCTTGGATACTAAACCTTAGACCTTGGATTTTGAACCCTAATCTCAACCTTGACCCTAAACCTTAGGTCCAAGGTCCAAGATCCATGATTTAGGGTTCAGGTTAAAAAAAATACCAAAATGACGTGTCAATGACATAAAACAAGATGTTAAAATGGCAATAAATAATTGAATAAAGGATATAAGATGATGTGGCGTCTCTGTTTCATACAATCCTTTCTTATATGTGAACTATATAATTAGGGACTTATTTAAAAACATATTAAGAAAAAAGGGTTTTATTTGAAAATTTACACTAACCTTAATTTACATACCATATAAATTTTAGGGTTTTTCATTGTTGACTTTACCCTATACATATTTATTCATTTTTCACCATTTTCATTCCCTTTCCTTCTCAAAACTCCTCCCACAAACATCATGGATGCTTATCATCTAAAAACAAACATGCAAGTTCACATATCCATTATCTACTCTCCGCTTCTCTAATTTTGAATCCAATTTTTTGTTTTATCATTGCATTACATGAATGGGCATATCTAGAGGTTTGGTAGGGGCTCCGACCCCTTTAAAATGAAAAATTTTTCATTTAAATATTTTAAAACTTTAAATTAGTAAAGATAAAATTATACTTTTCCCCTAATAATGATAAAATTTTGATTTAGTCTTTTAAAATTATAAAAATATAGACTATTCAAATAATGAAATTGTATTTTTACTATCATAAAATTACAATTTAATTCGCTCCCTAAAAAAATTTCTAACTTCACCCCTAATTACATGTATTCCTAAAATCTTCCAATTTTTTTTTTGGCCTTATCTTCTCATCTTTCACATTTTACTCTTAAAAAAATGAAATCAACAAATTCAATGGTTTAACCAATACAAACTTATACTAAAAACATATGAGTTTATAGATTCAACTAGTTTTTTTTACTCGTACGATTCCTGGCTAATCGTGTGGATTAATTAAAATATATTAAAATAATTTTTAAATTGAAGCATTTTGCTTAAAATTTTATAAAAAAGATACAATAACATAATTTGTTTCTTTTATTAATTTAGATGTATAATATTAAAATTATTTTAAAATATATATATTCGTATGTTCATAAAAAAAGTCAAAATATTATTGTAACATGAAATAGATAAAAGTTTATCATCTAAAAAATTTGATTATTCCATAAATTCATAAATTTGATTGATTTAATTTGATTAAAATAAATATGAAAATAAATTAAAGGGAATGTATATTAAATAATTAATTTGATTTGATTAAAGTAAATCTAAAAAAATTAAAAGGGATATTAAATCTAGATCAATTTTTTTCCCCACATTTCAATTAAATAATTTTTAAATTACTTTTGTTTAAATTTTATTACAAAAATAAAATAAAGGTGCAACAAATCCTGCTTTTATCAAAGATTACACCATTATTTTCTTCATAGCTAAAATAAGGTAAAATAATATATTTGTTTGTTTTAAAAGTATCAAAGGTAAGGCACATTACACTCTCAAGGGAAGATGTAGGTTCGAACAATGGAGATGACATTGTTAAGAGGAACAACTATGAATCCTGAATAGGACCGTAAAACAGACATGTATAATACAAAAAAAAATTAATATTTACTTTATTGTATTTATTATTAAAAATTAATTCAAAAAGTGGGATCCATTTTTAATATATATAAAAAAAGAGAAGTATTTTGTAATTCAAAGAACTAACCTAGACCTAGACTTATTTATGGGTTGGGCTACCATCCCAGACTCAAAAGCTCATCTGAAATTTGAGAGGGTTTAGGTAAAAGTATTAGGCCCATTTAAAATATGGCCTGGGATTAGACTTGAACATTCAAGGCCTGAGTCTGGCCCAACCATTTTTAAGTTTATAATACTTTATATTATGTTATTTTTATATATTATGTAATTTATAATACATTAAAAAATAAATATATACTAAATATATGACACCACTCTAATGTAAACATTAAAACAATGTTAAGATGACTATATAAAAAATATTTCAATAAATAAAAAATAAAAAAATTAAATCTTAAATTAAAATAGTATAAATATTTAAAAAATAAAAAATAATATGGGCGAGGCTAAAATGAACTTGAGTTAGTCTTTTGCAAATATGGACGAACTTGGACAAAATTTTAGGCCCATATTTTGAGTGGTCAGGCTTGGGCAAATACAATGTATGTTAATATTATGCTTAGGCCCGACCCATGAACATTTCTACCAAGAACTTAATGTTTCCATATATATATATATATATATATATATTGGTTGAGAAAACGAGCGGCTAACAGCTTACAGACGACAGGCTTTTGGCTTTGCTAATCCAATAATATCATCCTCTATTAATCTCATGAGAGTAGGAGGAGGGACCCCAATGTTGTCACATCCGAATTTCTTTAATGTCTCGAATGTAAAGGAGCTTTAGGAGTTGATTGAGCAAAATAGTGAGTTGGTGGACTCTACTAGGAAATTTGGAAAATTTTGTGACCGTTAGACAAATAATTAAGTTTTATTTCTAGTTTGGTTAGGTTGGAACCGGGTGGTTCCTTAGTGGGGGACAGAATAAGCAACGATGGATGGCTAAGGAGGACAATGGAGACTATGCTAAATTAGGAAATATATATATATATATATGTGTGTGTGTGTGTGTGTGTGTGTGTGTGTGTGTGTGTGTGTGTGTGTGTGTGTGGTAGAAGTAGAGAAATTGAGAAACTGGTAAGCTTTCTTATCTTTCTGTGCTCGTGGTTTAGAGGAAAATAAAGGGTAAGAAATTCTCGATAAGTTTCTGCAATCTGGGTTTTGAGTTTTAAGGCTTGAATACCTTTGATTTAACCGATTTATGGTTGTCATGCTTAGCTGCTAGTACGAAGGAGGTTCTGGCATTTCGAAAAGCTGGGCTGACAAGGATGAATGAGTCCAAGTGGTTTTTTGTACTCTGCCTTTGGGTACTCGATAACGTTGTGTTGCTTGCATGAACCACGTTTGTATTTGCACTAAGTTTTGCCTAAATTCATGGTGTGTATGAACTTGATGAATGAGTATGTTTTGTATGCATAACAACGGTGTGAATGTGTGAACTCTCGCAAGTTTGCTTGCTGGATGTTATATGGTTGTGAATTGATGGTTAGATAACTGGTGTACTGTATGTATAGTAATGATTTGTATGAAATGCATGGTTATATTGAATGCAGAGTACACAGGGAAATTACCTTGACAAGGTAGATGAAGATATGAATAATTGACGTAATGGAAGAAAGGGTGGATTGAAATGGGGATTTAAGGGAGTTTGGGTGGCATCGTGGAATGGTATCTACTGGCTCGCTAGAGCGACACCGTGACAATGGTCTATCGACTTTATGGAGTGACACCGAAACTGCAATTACCGACTGGTCCTTCGAAGCGACACTGTGAAATGATTTATAGGTATTTTAGGGCAACACCTCGAAAGAGGTTTATTTATTCCTCGGAATCATAAGTTCGTTAGGACAATAAACATGAGATTATGTTGAATAAGACCATAGTTGGGTGGAAACACGAAAATATACACTCTTTTTCATGCCCTTTTTAACTCAAATTCATGTAGTTTTGGTCAAATTCTTGTCAAAAAATATATAATAATTATAAAATAATTAAATTTCACTCAAATTATGAACATGTTGAATTTTAATTAATTTTATATCAAATTTTGATTAATTTTGATTATTTTCAACAGATTTGCACAAAAGGCGAAAAACAACTTGGTAGACATTGTTAGAAGCACAAAACTGAGAAGCAATTTTGAAGCATCAAGGTGAATTAATTTTTCAGCGTAAGACAGTCCAACTTATGTGTATTAATTCATTATATAATTAATTTTAATTTTAATCTAATTTAATTTGGGTTAAATAAATTATTATTAATTAATTATGAAAAGTGGCCCAGTTGAGCCAAACCGAGAAAATCGATCCAACTGAGCACTGGGTAGCCCAAAACCGTCCCACATGCTGACCCAATCAGATTGCTTGGCTGATTATTTGGCTTGCAAAATGGTCCTTGAAGACTCCTTCAAATTGCATTCAAACCCTTCCACTATTTATGCCTTTCTAGATTTGCCCCTACCTTAAAATAGCATGTTTGATATCTTCAAACATGCCACATGTGTGGCCAGCCATGGGGCGAGTCTTTGGCTGCTGATTTTGGCTATTTTTAGCAGCCTTATCAACCTATAAATACCCCCCTTGGCTGCTCACTTCAAACACATCTCAAACCCATTCATTTCTTCACTTCTCTCTCACTTTTCTCTTTTCATTCCCTTCCATTGTTCTTCATTTTCTTCCCCTATTCCTTTGCCAATTTCACCTCTTGAAAAAGAGTCATTCATCCACCATTTGGAGCAGCATTCAAGTATTTGTGGAAGCCTCGGTTCAACAAGAACAAGTGGAGAAGGAGGAGCAGAGCAAATTAGTCAAGCCTCGGAGATACACCGGATTTGATTCTTGTTCCCTATCCTTTTAATTTTGTTGTTGTTATGATGAACATGTTTATGAATATTTGTGATGTTGATATGTTTAATTTAATTAATATGGTTTAAATCTAATTTGTGTTAGGTTGATTGCATTTCGTCTACTTAATTTATTAAATTTGTGTTTGTGTTGTTATAGGCCTCGGTAAGATGTTTGATTAAGTAAAACCATGACTAAGTTATTTTTGCATTTCAATTGTAAGGTAACTAATGAATTAATTATTTAAATGGATTGAAATTGTAATTAATTGACACGATACTTAATCAGTGCATGTTTAATCGTCTAAGGTAGCTGAGGGTTAAATTAGCAACGATATCTAGTGATACATTAGCCTTGCATAACTTGTAAGATTATTGTGATTAAATTGTTTCAAGGTAGAAATACATTGTTACCTCACGTAATCTTTTATGTGCTTATGGGATTGAATTAATTGTTTAAATTGGCATAGAGATATGTATAAGAGATTATTTTAATTTCATAAGTATGTATGTACATTAACACATTTGCTTGTTAAAATTTGTTTAATCGGTTGAATTGACGTAGAGATATGGTCAAGAGATAATTGGATTTTGGTAGGTAAGTATGTTCATAAGTTAGCAAATTACCGAGTAGCCATGAATTTATTCGTAACAACATGAACATGAGTTTAATAATTCTAAGTTAAGAAATGTAATTAATCTAACACAATTATGTCATCTTGATTAAAATCATCTTTTGAAATCGTGCATTGGAACTTTTATTTTATTTTTATTTATTTTACTTTGTTAAAATCCTAGTTTTTAATCACTTCTTCAAATCAAAATATTTTTCTTCACCAAAGTGTTTTTAGAATTGCATTCATAAATAATTCTTTTCATAGTCCCTGTGGGTACGATAACTCGACATTTACTTGTCACTTTATTACCTGTTGCGATTGTGTACAATTGCACATTTTCTTCGTTCCACTGGGTTATAACAACATATGAAGTCTGCCAGAATAGTGAACATGGGATAATGTTATGTAAGACCATAGTTGGGCTATGGAAACATATGAAGTCTGTCAAGACAATAAACATAGGATTATATAGTGTAAGACCATAGATGGGCTATGGCGACAAATGAAGTCCGTCAGGATACTGAACCAAGAAGCCCGTCAGGGCATGAAATGAGAAATTACTATATGACCCGCTCAGAAAATAGTATGATGAAATGACCGTGGCGTGTCTGGGAGCATGAGCAAATAGGATAATAAGGGGATCCACCAAGATGGAATAATGAATGGAGATGATAGAAGCATCTTAATGTAGGCAAGTATAAAAGGAATGAGAAATTCCTTTAATGTATTGGCAAACATAATATCCGCCATTAAGAGTTTGTTTGAGTTGACGGAATTGGCTAAATAATACCGAATGGATTATCATAGTTTAAATCCTTATTGGTGATCGATAAAGAGGTAGCCAAAAAAGTGGGTAGTTCGCCAAAGGACCCCGTAGAAGAGAATGTCCATCCAAATCTGATTGATCAATAAAGTCTGCCAGAGATATGCAAAGAAAAAGGATGTTCGTATGGGACTATGAAGAAAGAAGGTCCATGTGGGACTACCAAGGTTGGATACCGCCAACGAATACCTAAGTAAGAGATAGCCTGCTGGGAACTATCTATTAGTTGGAGTATTTTAAAATATTGGAATAAAGTAAATAAATACTTGGGGTTACATTGCGGGAATGAGTCTAGAAACAAAAAATATAGAGAGAGCACTTAAATTATTAACATATTGAATTTTAATTGTTTTTATAATAAATTTTCTCAAATTTGGTTTATTTCAACAATTTTGCACTAAAGTTAAAAATTGGCTCGGCAGACACCTCAAAAGGCTTGAACCGTTGGAGAAATTTTTGCATCAAGTGAATCAAGAGCAAGGCTAAATATTTTTCCATCCAAGGACGGTCCAAATTATGATTATTTAATATACTTTATATTTAATTTTTATCTAAAGTTAATTGGGTTAAAAATTAATATAAAGCCTGAAAGAGAAAGTGGCCCAATATGATAAGTATAGAAGACTGATCCACCAAGCAAATTGGCAGCCCAAAACCGTCCAATAAGTTATCCCAATCAGCTGATTTTTTTCTGATTTTTATGCTTGAAAAATAGCTCTCAAAGTTTCCCTAAACTCCATTCAAACCTCTCCACTTTTCGTGCCTTTAGAAATTTGCCCCAAGCTTAATATAGCAAAGTTTGAAACATTCAAACTTGCTTGTTGTATGGCTGGCCAAGGAAGAGTGTATGGCTACTAATTATTTTCTATTCTTAGCAGCCATTAACACCTATAAAAACCCACCTTTTCTACCTCATTCAAGACACCATTCATTCTTATGCATCTCTCTCTCTCTCACTCACTTTCTCTCTTCCATTCTCTTTTTTGTTTTCCCATTTCCCTTGCCGATTTCCCTCTTGAAAAAGAGCCTTCTTCCACCTTGGAATAGCAGCATTCAAATATTCGTAGAGGCCTCGATTCAACAAAACAAGCAGAGAAGAAGATGAACACACTAGTCTGGCTTTAGAGATATCTTAGATTTGCTTCTTAGTTCCCTTCTCTTTAATTTTCTTGTTTATGTTGTGATCATAACTATGAATAATTTTTGTGTTGTTTTGTAACAGGTTAGTAACATGTTTACGCAAGTGTACGTAGTCATTCAAGTAATAAGTAAAAATAAGTTATCGTCTGCACAGGGACTGTATAAGCTTAATCAATTTAATTGCAAAATTATAATTAACAATTTGATATAAAATAAAACTCAATAATTTTAAGATGGTGATGATCTGATTAAATTAGATGCAACGAGTCATCCCTATACAATGTCTAAACTAAATGCAATTTTACATAAATATATGAATGAGGGCTTTAAAAATAAAAAATAATCAACTTCAAATGAGCTAGGATAATTATATTAATTAATTCAATTTACCTTCACGTGCTAACATTTTCAGAATTACTTCCATGGCAACTCGATCTCTTATGGGTTTGGAAACCAAATTAAGTCCTCTCGGATCTTTTACTTAGTTAAATATTTATTTTACTGATCATATTAGACTAAGGGTTTCTTAGCATTTATGCAAGGTCAAAGGACATTTACGATTGCAATAGTTTAATTACATAAATCTAAAAACCATGCAAGATATTAGAGCTAACTAAAGATATTATGAACCTTAACTTAGCTGGTTTTAATGACCTAAATTAAGCATTGCACTTTCAATTATGTGTCTACTTGCTGTCGTTTGGTTAGGATCACCCAGCTAATCTGAGTGCATCAAATCACGTATGAATGAAATGTAGCATGATATTAATTAAAAACGCAATTGAATGAGGCACAAAACATGTTAACATGAATAAAAAAAAAAACTCATCAATTAAATATAATTATCCCAGCAAATAGAATTTAGAAGAAACTGGTTGATGTCAAAAACATTAAAAACAAAGCAAACATGTTTAAAATAAATAACAAGAGGAAGGAGTAAAATTTATTCAGTTCAGTAGCCTTTCAAATCTATTCGACTGACTCAGTTCAGCAGCCTTTCGAATCTATTCTGACTGAGGTACTTTACTATGCTTAGTTCAGCAACCTTTCGGATTTGTTCTGACTGATGCACTCCTCCGTTCTAATGAAAGCTTCTTCTACTAAGGGTTTAGAAGGTAGCCGGCTAAGGAGTGCTTTTGACAAAAATTCTAAGGCTAAAGATATAAAGAGGATGGATGGCTATGCAAAGGGAAAAATGGAGAAGGATGAGAGAACTAAAGTGAGAGGGAAATGTAGAGAAAATGAGGAATAATGGATGAATGAGGGATAAGGTATGAGTGAGGTATGGAAAAGTGTTTATAGGTGAAGAGTAAGGTGTGAGTTTACTAAAAATAGTTCAAAATTACCTTCCTTCCCTCTCTCATGTGGCCGACCATGTATCAAGGAAAAGGGATGACTAAGTCTTCCATTTTGAATTTGAATTTCAAGCTAAAGATAGCTATGTAGTGGACGATTTCAACAGGTAAGTTTTTGGGCTGAATTTTTATTCTTTTTCAACTTCAATGACCTTCATTTAAATATCCCAAAACACATTTTGGTCAGCCATCTTCAAGTGTCGAAACTAGGCTTTTAATTCCCCTTGTTGGACAGTTCTTCAGTTCAAAACTTAGCAAACATTCTCATCTTTTTATCACCTTTCTTTATTGGGTCAAGTAGTCAATCCCTATGCCCAATTCGCATGGTTTTTCCTTCCACATGGATAAATTTTTCTGTGATTGTTTCAAGTGTTTATTAGTATTAATCGAATTATCGATTTATTCCCGGTAGATCCTAAAATTGAAAGAACTTTTCAACAAATAAGAAGACAAGCAGCTCAAAGAAGGACCAAAGAGATGAACTTTGAACATCCGAATCAAGGAAACAGAGCAAGCTATGCTCAAAATCCAATCCTTATTGCTGATGATACGGATAAAGCTCTAAGACAGTATGTCATGCTTATGTTTCATGAGCTTAATTCGGGTATTAGGAGACCTAAAATCGAGGCACAATAGTTCGAGCTGAAGCCAGTCATGTTTCAGATGCTTCTTACAATGGGCCAATTCAGTGGAATTCCTACCGAAGATCCTCACCTTCACTTAAGGTTGTTTATGGAGGTGAGCTATTCTTTCAAATTAGCTGGAGTACCCGAATATGCTCTACGATTAAAGCTATTCACATATCTAATAAGGGACAAAGCTTGAGTCTGGTTGAACTCATTACCACCAAATTCCATTACCATATGGCAAGATTTAGCAAGATTCCTTATGAAGTACTTCCTACCTAGCAAGAATGCTAAGTTGAGGAACGAGATCACTACCTTCCAACAGATGGATGACGAGTCCTTGTATGAGGCATGAGAAAGGTTTAAAGAACTATTACAAAGATGCCCTCATCACGAAATACCTCATTGCATCCAATTAGAGACGTTCTATAACAGTCTCCATGCTCACACGAGGATGATAGTGGATGTTTCTACTAATGGTGCTTTCCTTTCTAAGTCTTATAATGAGGTCTATGAAATCATTGAGAGGATTTCCAGCAACAATTATCAATGGCCAACCAATCAAGTAGCATCAGGAAGACAAGTCGTAGGAGTACATGAAATGGACACTCTCACTTCACTCGCATCTTAGGTATCTTCGATATCCTTAATGCTTAAAAAATTTACTACTAATGGGTTTAATAATTTTATAGCTCAGCCACAAAATCAATTTGGAATTGTAGCTTATGTTTATTGTAGGGAATGACACTTGTATGAAGAATGTCCATCAAACCCAGAATTCATGTATTACATGGATAACCAAAACTAAAACCAAAACCGACAAAAGAAAGGAATGCAATCCAATTTTTATGACCCATCTTGGCAAAACCACCTTTATTTTTCTTGGAGTCACTAAGGGGCTAGAACCAATAACACTTATGCACAACCTAGACTGACCCAACCACCTGTTTTTACCTCACAAGTTCAAAAACCAACTCAAGTTGAACCTTCCAATAGCTTAGAGAACCTATTGAAGGCATATATGGCAAATAATGATGCCACTTTAAGAAATTTGGAGAATCAAATGGGTCAACTTGCTACTGAACTTAGGAACCGACCACAAGGTGCTCTGCCAAGTGATACAAAAAATCCAAGAAATTCAGGGAAAGAGCATTGTAAAGCATTGACATTGAGGAGTGGAAAGACATTATAGCCCAACGTTGTTGAAAATGAAGAGGAGCCAACTGATGCTCAAGATTCAGTGGAAGTTCAACCAAGTGTTGAAATTCCAGCTTCACCAGAACTAGAATCTGCAAAATTTGATAAGGTAGCTTCTAATCCAGTTAATTCTGATAAACTAATAACTTCGTTAGATGCAGAATTGTCACAAAAGATAAATCTGCCAGTTCAATTTAAAAATCCTGTAACAGACCAAATTTGACCCTAATCGAAACAGTGGTTTTGGGACCACGAATCTGAGTCTGAGAAATATTTTAATATTATATTTTGTGTTTATTATATGTGAATTAATGTGTGTGAAAGTCTCGTAGAAAAATTTTATTGTTTATGTGTTTAATTTAGAAAAAGGACTTAATCGCGTAAAAAGTAAAAGTTGCAAACTATAATGAAATGTGCTAAATTGATTATGGCTTTTTAATATGGAGTATCAAAAGGGAAATTAACCCATTTTTATGTGTATTGGGTGGCATATACCAAGAATAACCTTAGTATTAATTGTTTATATATTAAAGTAAAAAGGTTAATTTAGTAATCCAACAATCACATAATATATGTTTATCAAAACACAAAAAAATAAACATGTTTTCTCCATCTTTCTCTTGACCGAATATTGAAGAAAGAAAAGGGAGCTAAGTTCTTTGATTTTCGATTACTTTCCAAGCCAAATTCAAGGTAATTCTTTAGTCGGTTCTTGAAAATTTTTACGTTTTTGAGATCGTTGCTTCGAACCGTAACTAACCCATGTTAGAATTTTTAAAAATAAGTATGCTTGATGTTCGGCCATTGACATGTTCTTGTGGTTTTTGATGTTTGATGTTTTTAAATTAAAGATATGTTTAAGATTAATATATTTGGTATTGGAAATTTTGGTGAATTTGAGTATTTAGGGCTAATTTGTAAAAATAAATTTTTAGAGGGGCTTATTTGCAAAAAAAATGAAAGAAATAGACTTATAGGGTCCTTGTGAATATTCAGCCCTTGAGTGTTGTAATGGAATTTTGTTTATTTTGTGTTTTGTGCTAATGGGACTAAATTGCAAAAATGTGAAATAGTAGGGGTAAAATGGAAAATTGCATATTTATGTGTTTTGGGACTAAATTGAATTGAAATGTACTTGAATGAGCTGAATTTAATGTGTTTTAGATCAAGGGCAAAGAAAAACAGAATTGGATCGGGGAAAGACGAAAGTTCTCGAATAGCCAGTCTAAGTTGTTCGTCGACAGTCGAGGTAAGTTCTTAAGTTAAAGTTCGTTAAGTTGATAATTAAAAATGTATGAAATCAAATTATGTGATTAATTTGTGTGTAAATAGCATGAGATAGCCGAATGTGAATGTTTAACTTTGGGAATGAATATATGTTTCTGAATACAAGGTGAATTAGTATAATTGACATGACAGATGAATTGATTGTGTGAATACGATTGGATAGTAATGTATGTGTTGAGAAATTTGAATTAATGGATTAAGTTGATAAATATATCAGGCTTTGTGCTGGTGTTGTATATCAGGCTTTATGCCTAGCAGGCTTAGTCTTGGGTGATATATGAGGGCTCCGTGCCTAGCGAACTTAGTGCCGTGACATATTCGAAGCCGTGCCTAGTAGGCTTAGTCTTGGTGATATATTCGAGCTTCGTGCCTAGCGAGCTTAGTGCCGTGATATATTCGGCTTCGTGCCTAGCGTGCTTAGTGCCGATGATATATTCGAGCTCCTTGCTTAGCAAGCTTAGTCTTGGTGACATATTCGGGCTTCGTGCCTAGCGAGCTTAGTCTTTGGTGATATATTCGAAGCTTCGTGCCTAGCGTGCCTAGTCTTGGGTGATATATTCGGGCTTCGTGCCTAGCAGGCTTAGTGCCGGTGATATATATTTGGGCTTCGTGCCTAGCAGGCTTAATGCCGGTGATTTATATTAAATGAAAGAATTTGTAGACCATCGACAAGGTGGAAATTATTTACTTAAAGAAACTAAATGTCCAGGTACGTGTAAGTTTTATAGTTGTGAGAAATGAGGTAAGTTGTTCTACCACTATTTAGTGTTGGTAAATTATTGTATAAGGAAAACATTGTGCAAGATTATGATATGTGTATATGATCTCATTAACAAAGTGTTTTATACATATATTGGTATATAATCTTGGTTGTATTATTGAGACTCGGCCATTCAGTTAAGTGTAATATGTGAGGATTATAAGTATGTTTGCATAGTTAATCGATGGGAATTATGTGGTTGTTATGTACATGGCATATGAAGTCAATTCAAATAGAGGTAGAAATTGTATTAAAACTTTGCATGGATTCGATGAGTTAGCATTAAAAGTGATATGGGTGAAATATATATATTACGTTGAGGGACTATATTAATGTCCTAAAGCTTTTATAAGAACGTTTCAATATTAGTTATGAATTCATAATTATATGAATAACCATATGTTCTAATCTTGTTGCTTAAGACTTACTAAGCTAGTGAGCTTACTTGTGTGATATGTTTCCTCTGTTTTATAGATTTCGTTCAAGCTACGGGCTCTAAGGATCATCAGAGGAATCAACCACACTATCAATCCCTTTTTGGTACATATATATACTTGGTTTTTGAATCAAAGGCATGTATAGGCTAGCTAAGTTTTCAAATGATATTATGATAATGTATAAAAGCCATGTGAAAGTGGCTAGTTCTTAATGTTAATGTTCGATGGTATAAATCTATCCTTGATGTGATATGCGTGTATGTTTTGTTTGGAAAATGAATGAGGATGATATATATATATATATGTATATATGTTTCATGCTGAATAGGTAGGTTTTATGACTTATATCCTTGAAACGATTTGGTTTATAAATAAGTTCTGAGTGGTAATTAGTATTATGGTTGCTCGGTTATGAAATGAACTTATTAGAAGTGTATTTTTATGAAGAGTGGGTGTGAAAATGAATAAATGTCTCAGCTTGCATGTTATAAAATGGGATCATCGAGTCTTATATTTATGCTTCATGAATCTATGGGTTCTGGGATATCTTTGTCATAAATGGGAAAGTTGGATAAAAGCATATGTGCATGCATTGTATGTTCGGATAAATTATTTGAGTAGTAAGTTTGGGTTAGAAATGCATGAAACTGTATGTTTGAATGTTATGAAACGAAATGAAAGAAATAGGGTTGTATTATGTGGAATTCGAATATGTGGTTGATTTAATGATAGGTTTGAAATGGTAAAGATGATGAGTTTATAATTCATGGTTTAAATGCGAACCTAGATTGAGTCTTTCGTATGTGCATAGATATACCATAAAGTGATATGAGAATTTATGATTAAATATGTATGTGCGTATGAGTTATGAAATGACAAGGTGATAATTGAATAAGTGATAGATGTATTTATGTTACTACATATGCATAAAGTGATAGGCGCATACTCAAACTTGTGATAAACATTTAAATGACATATAATCTTTAATTCAACGGTTGATATGTACAAGTATGAATTAAATCTCTTTAAGTTTAATAAATATATGAATTGTGATAAATGGCACCCTATGAAGCTCTAAATGGCCGCAAGTGTCGTACGCCATTGTACTGGACCGAGCTCAGTGAGAACAATACAAGGGGTTGATTTGATTAAAAAGACTGAACAGAAAGTGGCTATAATCAAAGATATTAGTCCGGTAATGCCTCATAACCCTAATTTGACGACGGGTACGGGTTAGGGGTGTTACATTTTATTGGTATCAGAGCTACAGTTTAGTCGATTCTAGGACTACCGTAGTACGTAAGAGTCTAGCTATACATGCCTTTGAATTGTAGATATGATAGTGTGGTGACTGCTGACAATTTCAATTGTATTTTATATAGTGAATGGATCCTGATCCAGATAGAGCCGTAGCTGATGATGTGGAGAGCGTTGCGCCTGGTCTCGCAAGAGGATCAGTGCCATTAGACTCTCAACCAGTTTCGGGTAGCCATGAGGGGGAGGCTAAACAAGCCTTCTATTAGATGATGAACGAATGGTTTACCCAGTTTATTCAGACTAATTCGACTGTACAACAACCTCCACCCCCGAATAATCCAACTCCGGTACCTTCAGCACCCCCGATGATATATCCAATGAGATCTAGCAGGCCTCCCGTTGATAAAATCAGGAAATATAGAGCCGAGGAATTCAAGGCCAATGATAATGATGACGTAGAGTGAGCCGAGATGTGGCTTGATAACACTATTTGGGTACTCGATGAGTTATCTTGTACTCTAGATGAATGCCTAAAGTGTGCTATATCTCTACTTCGGGACACTGCCTATCACTGGTGGAACACACTGGTATCCGTAGTTCCGAAAGAAAAAGTAACTTGGGACTTCTTCCAAATTGAATTCCGTAAGAAATATAGCAGTCAGAGATTCATTGATCAGAAACAGAAAGAATTTTTAGAATTAAAATAGGGCCACATGATTGTGATGGAATATGAGCGAAAGTTTGTCAGATTGAGTCATTACGCTCGGGAGTGTATATCTACCGAAGCCATTATGTGTAAAAGATTTGAAGACGGCCTGAATGAAGACATAAAGTTACTTGTTGGCATTCTTGAAATCAAAGAGTTTGTGACATTAGTCGAGCGAGCTTGTAAAGCCGAAGAGCTCGGAAAGGAGAAAAGAAAAGCTGAAGTAGAAGCTAGAGACATTCGAAAAAGATCATCGAGTAAAATTTTCCATTCTGTGCATAAGAAGTTCAGATATGACCCCAGTCGACATAAAGCCACTTCAGACTTGCCTAGATGTGATCAACCTCCAGTGAGATCCCGAGCCACGTCGATAGCTAGTGACGGTAATGTTCCATAGAATTGGGCCGAGTGTAAACATTGTGGGAAATGGCATCCTGGGAGTTGTTGAGTTCGTGATCGATCCTGCTTTAAATGTGGATCGCCGGATCATTTTATTCGAGAGTGCTCGATGTTAGCCGAGCAAAATGTAACTCAAAACACTAGACCGAGCAGTGCGCCAACACGAGGTAAACCACTTAGACATTCAGGCAATGTAGGTGGCAGTCAGAGAGGGACGAAGGATGCCGCAATACGACCAGAGGCTAGAGCTCCAGCTAGAGCTTATGCTACACGAGCCAGAGAAGATGCTTCCTCCCCCAATGTCATTACCTGTACTTTCACCCTTTATGATACTACTGTGATTGCATTGATTGATCCTGGTTCGACTCATTCATATGTGTGTGAAACTTTAGTATTCGGTAAGACTCTACCAGTTGAGTCTACTGAGTTTGTGATTCGTGTGTCCAACCCTTTGGGTAGATGTGTATTTGTTAATAAAGTGTGTAGAGGTTGCCCGTTGATGATTCGGGATTCTTCTTTCCAGCCGATTTAATGTTGTTACCCTTCGATGAGTTCGACATAATTTTGGGAATGGACTGGTTAACTTCACATGATGCAGTGGTGAATTGCAAAAGAAAGCTTATTGATTTGAGATGTCGAGCGGTGAGATCATCGAATTGGATCCGATGATTTAAGTGAGTTTCCTCTGATAATATCCTCATTGTTAGCTTTGAAAGTATGTGAGAAAAGGGTGCGAAGCTTATTTGGCCTATGTCTTTGGATAATAAAATGTCCGAAAAGCATATTGAATTTGTACGGTTGTGTGAATACCGGATGTGTTTCTGAAGAACTCTGGGTTTACCACCGATCTGAGAGATTGAGTTTGGCATTGAATTAGCAGGAACGACTCAATCTCGATAGCTCCGTGTCGGATGGCACTTCTTGAGTTAAAAGAGTTGAAAGCACAGTTGCAAGAGTTAATAGATAGGGGCTTTGCACGACCGAAGTTTCTCTTCTTGGGTGCACCATTCTTTTGTGAAGAAGAAAGATGGAGCGATCGAATGTGTATTGATTATAGGCAACTGAATAAGGTAACTATAAAGAATAAGTACCCGTTACCTCGGATTGATGATTTATTTGATCAGTTGAAAGGGGCATCGGTATTTTCAAAAATAGATCTGAGATCAGGTTATTATCAGTTGCGAGTCAGAGATACAGATGTACCAAAGACTGTATTTCGGACAAGGTACGGACATTTTGAGTTTCTGGTTATGCCTTTTGGACTCACTAATGCACTAGTTGTTTTTATGGATCTAATGAATCGGGTCTTCAGACAGTTTTTGGATCGGTTTGTAGTAGTGTTTATTGATGATATACTAATCTACTCCAAAAATGAAACCGAGCATGCTAAGCATTTGAGATTAGTGCTACAAACTTTGCGAGATCAACAGTTGTATGCAAAGTTTAGTAAGTGTGAGTTCTGGATGAATGAAGTCAGCTTCTTGGATCATGTTGTTTCAGCATCAGGTATTCGGGTGGATCCAAACAAAATAGTAGCTATACTTGATTGGAAACCACCAAAGAATGTTTCCGAGATTCGAAGCTTTCTAGGTCTTACAGGATACTACAGATGGTTTGTAAAAGGTTTTTCTGTGATAGCTATACCTTTGACAAGGCTACTACAGAAAGATGTCAAATTTAAGTGGTCAGAAAAGTGTCAGAAAAGTTTCGAACAGCTGAAAGCTCTTTTGACCGAAGCTCTAGTGTTAGCTCAGCCTGAATCGAGTAAAGAATTTGTCATTTTTAGTGATGCTTCTTTGAATGGGTTGGGTTGCGTTTTGATGCAGGAAGGCAAAGTTATAGCCTACGCTTCGAGACAATTAAAGCCGCACGAAAGAAATTATCCGACTCACGATCTAGAATTAGCAGCCATTATTTTCGCATTGAAAATTTGGCGTCATTACTTATTCGGCGAGAAATGTCACGTTTATTCGGATCATAAAAGTCTAAAGTATTTGATGACTCAGAAAGATCTGAACTTGAGACAACATAGATGGTTAGAATTGTTGAAAGACTATGAGTTGATGATTGACTACCATCCGGGAAAAGCCAATGTTGTTGTAGATGCGTTAAGTCAAAAATCATTATTTGCTCTTCATACGATGAATGCACAGATGGTTGTGTCTAGTGATGGTTCAATCATAGCCGAGTTACAAGCAAGACCGATGTTTATTCAGCAAATTTGTGATGCACAGAAAGTTGACAAAGATTTGATTGCTAGACGAATTCAGTGTGAAAAAGGTATGGAATCAGAGTTTCAAATTGATGCGAATGACTGGTTGAACTTTAAAAGCCGAATGTGTATTCCGAAGAACTCAGATTTGATTCAGATGATTCTGAGTGAGGCTCATAGTGGTCGATTATTAATACATCCGGGTAGCACGAAAATGTATAATGATTTGAAACAGTTTTATTGGTGGCCTGGCATGAAACGGGACATATCTGAAATTGTGTCAAAGTGTTTAATTTGTCAGCAAGTAAAAGCCGAGCATCAAGTGCCTTCTGGGTTACTTCAGCCGATCATGATACCTGAATGGAAATGGGATAGAATCACTATGGATTTTGTATCTGGGTTGTCTATGACATCGAGCAAGAAAGATACAGTCTGGGTTATAGTAGATAGACTGACCAAATCAGCTCATTTTGTACCGGTTCGTATGGACTTTTCACTCAATAAACTTGTTGAGTTGTATATATCTCAAATCGTGAGATTACATGGTGTTCCGAGTTCTATTATCTCAGACAGAGACCCGAGATTCACATCGCGATTGTGGAAGAAGTTACAGGATGCTTTAGGTACTAAACTTCATTTTAGCACCGCCTTTCACCTGCAGACAGACGGTCAATCTGAGCGAACCATTCAAACACTTGAGAACATGCTGAGATGTTACGTTCTCGAGTTTGAAGGTACGTGGGAAAAGCATTTACCTTTGATTGAATTTTCTTATAATAACAGTTTTCAATCAAGTATCAAAATGGCACCCTATGAAGCTCTATATGACCGCAAGTGTCGTACGCCATTGTACTGGACCGAGCTCAGTGAGAACAATACAAGGGGTTGATTTGATTAAAAAGACTGAACAAAAAGCTGCATCAGATCGTCAAAAGTCTTACGCTGATTTGAAACGTAAAGATATAGAATTTCAAGTCAGAGATCGAGTATTTTTGAAAGTCTCCCCGTGGAAGAAAGTACTCCGATTTGGACGGAAAGGCAAACTGAGTCCGAGATTCATCGGACCGTATGAAATTATCGAACGAATTGGACCTGTTGCTTATAGATTGAAGTTGCCCATAGAACTAGAAAAGATACATGACGTATTTCACGTTTCAATGCTACGTAAGTACAGATCAGATCCGTCACATGTAATCACTCCATTAGAGATTGAAATCCAACCTGATATGACGAACGAGGAAGAACCAATTCGTATTCTAGCTCAGGAAATGAAAGAACTAAGAAACAAGAGAATTCCATTAGTGAAAGTTTTATGGAATCGGCACGGAGTTGAAGAGGCTGCATGGGAGCCTGAAGATTTAATGAGGCAACAATATCCGACTTTGCTTAACGGTAAGATTTTCGGGGACGAAAATCCTTAAGGGGAGAGAGTTGTAACAGATCGAATTTGACCCTAATCGGAACAGTGGTTTCGGGACCACGAATCCGAGTCTGAGAAATATTTTAATATTATATTTTGTGTTTATTATATGTGAATTAATATGTGTGAAAGTCTCGTAGAAAAATTTTATTGTTTATTTGTTTAATTTAGAAAAAGGACTTAATCGTGTAAAAAGTAAAAGTTACAAACTATAGTGAAATGTACTAAATTGATTATGGCTTTTTAATATGGAGTATCAAAAGGGAAATTAACCCATTTTTATGTGTAGTGGGCGGCATATACCAAGAATAACCTTAGTATTAATTGTTTATATATTAAAGTAAAAAGGTTAATTTAGTAATCCAACAATTACATAATATATGTTTATCAAAACACAAAAAAATAAACATGTTTTCTCCATCTTTCTCTTGGCCGAATATTGAAGAAAGAAAAGGGAGCTAAGTTCTTTGATTTTCGGTTACTTTCCAAGCTAAATTCAAGGTAAGTCTTTAGTCGGTTCTTGAAAATTTTTACGTTTTTGAGATCGTTGCTTCGAACCGTAACTAACCCATGTTAGAATTTTTAAAAATAAGTATGCTTGATGTTCGGCCATTGACATGTTCTTGTGGTTTTTGATGTTTGATGTTTTTAAATTAAAGATATGTTTAAGATTAATATATTTGGTATTGGAAATTTTGGTGAATTTGAGTATTTAGGGCTAATTTGTAAAAATAAATTTTTAGAAGGGCTTATTTGCAAAATAAATGAAAGAAATGGACTTATAGGGTCCTTGTGAATATTCGGCCCTTGAGTGTTGTAATGGAATTTTGTTTATTTTGTGTTTTGTGCTAATGGGACCAAATTGCAAAAATGTGAAATAGTAGGGGTAAAATGGTAAATTGCATATTTATGTGTTTTGGGACTAAATTGAATTGAAATGTACTTGAATGAGCTGAATTTAATGTGTTTTAGATCAAGGGCAAAGAAAAACAGAATTGGATTGGGGAAAGACGAAAGTTCTCGAATAAGCAGCCTAAGTTGTTCGTCGACGAATGAGGTAAGTTCTTAAGTTAAAGTTCGTTAAGTTGATAATTAAAAATGTATGAAATCAAATTATGTGATTAATTTGTGTGTAAATAGCATGAGATAGCCGAATGTGAATGTTTAACTTTGGGAATGAATATATGTTTCTGAATACAAGGTGAATTAGTATACTTGACATGACAGATGAATTGATTATGTGAATACGATTGGATAGTAATGTATGTGTTGAGAAATGTGAATTAATGGATTGAGTTGATAAATATATCAGGCTTTGTGCCGGTGTTGTGCCTAGCAGGCTTAGTGCCGGTGATATATTCGACTCCGTGCCTAGCGGTGCTTAGTCTTGGTGACATATTCGAAGCTTCGTGCCTAGCGAGCTTAGTCTTGGTGATATATTCGAGCCGTGCCTAGTAGGCTTAGTGTCACTGATATATTCGGGCTTCGTGCCTAGCGGGCTTAGTCTTGATGATATATTCGACTCCGTGCCTAGCGAGCTTAGTGCCGTGACATATTCAAGCTTCGTGCCTAGCGGGCTTAGTGCCGGGTGATATATTCGAGCTTCGTGCCTAGCGTGCTTAGTCTTTGGTGATATATTCGAGCTTCGTGCCTAGCGTGCTTAGTCTTGATGATATATATTCGGGCTTCGTGCCTAGCAGGCTTAATGCCGGTGATTTATATTAAATGAAAGAATTTGTAGACCATCGACAAGGTGGAAATTATTTACTTAAAGAAACTAAATGTCCAGGTACGTGTAAGTTTTATAGTTGTGAGAAATGAGGTAAGTTGTTCTACCACTATTTAGTGTTGGTAAATTATTGTAGAAGGAAAACATTGTGCAAGATTATGATATGTGTATATGATCTAATTAACAAAGTGTTTTATACATATATTGGTATATAATCTTGGTTGTATTATTGAGATTCAGCCATTCAGTTAAGTGTAATATGTGAGGATTATGAGTATGTTTGCATAGTTAATCGATGGGAATTATGTGGTTGTTGTGTACATGGCATATGAAGTCAATTCAAATAGAGGTAGAAATTGTATTAGAACTTTGCATGGATTCGATGAGTTGCGCATTAAAAGTGATATGGGTGAAATATATATATTCGGCGTTGAGGGACTATATTAATGTCTGAAAGCTTTTATAAGAACGTTTCAATATTAGTTATGAATTCATAATTATATGAATAACCATAGGTTCTAATCTTGTTGCTTAAAACTTACTAAGCTAGTGAGCTTACTTGTGTGATATGTTTCCTCTGTTTTATAGATTTCGTTCAAGCTACGGGCTCTAAGGATCGTCAGAGGAATCAACCACACTATCAATCCCTTTTTGGTACATATATATACTTGGTTTTTGAATCAAAGGCATGTATAGGCTAGCTAAGTTTTCAAATGATATTATGATAATGTATAAAAGCCATGCGAAAGTGGCTAGTTCTTAATGTTAATGTTCGATGGTATAAATCTATCCTTGATGTGATATGCGTGTATGTTTTGTTTGGAAAATGAATGAGGATGATATATATATATATATATATATGTTTCATGCTGAATAGGTATGTTTTATGACTTATATCCTTGAAATGATTTGGTTTATAAATAAGTTCTGAGTGGTAATTAGTATTATGGTTTCTCGGTTATGAAATGAACTTATTAGAAGTGTATTTTTATGAAGAGTGGGTGTGAAAATGAATAAATGTCTCGGCTTGCATGTTATAAAATGGGATGATCGAGTCTTATATTTATGCTTCATGAATCTATGGGTTCTAGAATATCTTTGTCATAAATGGGAAAGTTGGATAAAAGCATATGTGCATGCATTGTATGTTCGGATAAATTATTTGAGTAGTAAGTTTGGGTTAGAAATGCATGAAACTGTATGTTTAAATGTTATGAAACGAAATGAAAGAAATAGGGTTGTATTATGTGGAATTCGAATATGTGGTTGATTTAATGATAGGTTTGAAATGGTAAAGATGATGAGTTTATAATTCATGGTTTAAATGCAAACCTAGATTGAGTCTTTCGTATGTGCATAGATATACCATAAAGTGATATGAGAATTTATGATTAAATATGTATGTGCGTATGAGTTATGAAATGACAAGGTGATAATTGAATAAGTGATAGATGTATTTATGTTACTACATATGCATAAAGTGATAGGCGCATACTTAAACTTGTGATAAACATTTAAATGACATATAATCTTTAATTCAACGGTTGATATGTACAAGTATGAATTAAATCTCTTTGAGTTTAATAAATATATGAATTGTGATAAATGGCTGATCTGAATTGAGTCCAGTAATGCCTCATAACCCTAATCCGATGACGGGTACGGGTTAGGGGTGTTACAAATCCTCTACCACCTTACCCTTAAATACTTCAAAAGTAGAAACAGGAAGTCCAATTCAAGAAATTTTTAGATGTACTCAAGCAACTTCATATTAATATTCCGTTGGTAGAAGCACTTGAGCAGATGCTAAAATATGTCAAATTCATGGAGGATATCCTATCCAAGAAATGGAGACTTGGATAATTTAGACGGTAGTTTTGACGAAAGAATGCAGTACATATCTACAAGACAAACTACCCCCAAAGATGAAGGACCCTGGATGTTTTACGATACCTTACAACATTGGAGCAACTTATTGTGGCAATGCTCTATGTGATTTGGGTGCAAGCATCAACTTAATTCCCATGCCCATATTTAAGAAGTTAGGGATAGGTGAAGTTAGACATATTAGTTACACATCAATTAGCAGATCGATCTTTAGCACATCCAGAAGGAAAAATTGAGGATGTATTGGTACGTGTAGACAAATTTATTTTTCCTGTTGATTTTGTTATTTTAGACTTTAAAGTAGATAAAAAGTGCCAATCATCTTAAGAAAGCCTTTCCTAGCAACTGGAAGGACCATTATTGATGTACAGAAGAGCGAGCTTACTATGTGTGTTCAGGATCATCAGGTAACTTTTAATGTTTTTAAGTCTATATGATTCCCTAACATAGTTGATTATTGTTTTGCAATTTCTAATTTAGAGGATTTAGTTGTAGAATGGGAACTCCACTCTATTAAGGACCCAATTGAACAAGTTTTGATGTCAAACCCTCCAAGTGATGAAGAATGGGAGGACTACTTAGTTGTGCTAGAAGCTAATCAAAGGGGATTTAATCCGTAATCCCGCTTTAAATCTTTAAAATTAGAAAGTAGTGATTATGTCCAACCAAAAGCGTCGATCAAAGAGCCATCTAAATTAGAACTAAAGGTACTTCCCTCGCATTTAAAATACGTTTATTTAGGTAACACTTCGACTTTGCCTGTGATTGTCTCAATAGAGTTAACTAAAGAACAAGAAGAGAAACTTATCCTAGTACTGAAAAAATTCAAGAAGGCTATCAAATGGACCAAAGCCGATATCCGTGGCATTAGTCCCTCTGTATGCATGTCATCCTAGAAAATGGTGATAAAGGGACGGTTGATGGAAAATAGAGACTGAACCCCCTTATAAAGGATGAGATAAATAAAGAAAACATTAAATGGTTAGATGCGGGTATAATTTATCCCATCTCAGATAGTTCATAGGTAAGTTTGATCCAGTGCGTGCCAAAGAAAAGTGGTATTACGGTCGTTGAGAACGAGAATAACGAATTAATACAAATCAGAACAGTTATGGGATGGAGAATTTTCATAGATTACCAAAAGTTGAACAAGGTGACTAGGAAATATCATTTTCCTTTGTCGTTCTTGGAGCAGATGCTGGATAGACTCGTGGGGCGAGACTATTACTATTTTCTCGATGGATACCCAGGGTACAATCAGATCACAATAGCACCAGAGGTTCAACACAAAAAAACATTCACATGTTCGTAAGTTACATTTGCATTTAGACTCATGTCATTTGGTTTATGTAATGCACCTGCTACATTTCAAAGATGTATGATGTCTATTTTTATTGACATGGTTGAGAATTATTTGGAAGTTTTTATAGACGATTTTTAAGTGTTTGGAGACACTCATTATGATTGCTTAACCAATCTAGACAAGGTACTCAGGTGGTGCAAAGAAACCAACCTCGAACTTAAATAGAAAAAGTGTTATTTCATGGTACGATAAGGTATTGTTCTAGGGCATCGAATAACGAGAAATAGAAACGAGGTAGATAAAGCAAAGGTAGATGTTATTGGAAAACTCCCACCTCCAACATCTTTAAAGGTGTTAGGAGATTTTTGGGACATGTCGGATTCTATTGAAGATTTATTGAGGACTTCTCCAAAATCGCTAAACCCTTATACAAATTATTGGAGAAGGATACAATATTCAACTTTGATTAAGAATGTTTGAAAGCATTTAATGATCTGAAGAATCAGTTAGTTTCGGCACCCATTATCATCACACCGGATTGGGATTTTCCATTTGAATTGACATATTGATCAAGTGACTTCATGATAGGAGCTGTGATGGGCCAGCGAAGGAACAAAGTTTTCCATCTCATCTACTATGCAAGTCGGACTCTGACGAGAGCTCAATTGACTTCTACAGTAACAGAGAAAGAGTTACTTGCTATTTTATTTGATTTTGAAAAGTTTTTATATTATCTTGTAGGTACCAAAATGACTGTCTATACCAATCATTCGGCAATTAAATATTTACTTGCCAAGAAAGATGCCAAGATGAGATTGATTCGGTGGGTACTTATACTCTAAGAATTTGATCTAGAAATTCAAGATCGAAAAGGGGTAGAAAACTAGGTAGTAGATCACTTATCCAGATTGGAGCCACAAGAAGGAACTTCATCTCTTGTACCCATTCAAGAGACATTTCCAGACGAACACATACTTAAGGTAAATCATGTTCATAACACCCCTTGTTTTGCAAATTTTGCTAACTATTTATCTTGTGACTTGATGCTGATTGATATTACATATCAAAAAAAGAAAAAGTTTCTTCACAGTGTGAAGCATAATTTCTAAGAAGAGCCATATTTGTTCAAAAAGTACGCAGATCAAATGATCAGGAGATGCGTGGTAGAAAACGAGGTACATAAGATTTTATATCATTGTCACACAGCTCCGAGTGAGGGACAATTTAGAGGTACATGTACTGTAGCCAATGTATTGCAAGCTCGATTCTTTTGGCCAACACTATTCAAAGATGCGTATGCCTTCATAAAGAGTTATGATCGATGCCAGAAGGTTAGAAACGTCACCAACAGAAATGAGATGCCCCGAACAAATATCATTGAGGTAGAATTATTCGATGTTTAGGTTATTAACTTTCTTGGTCCATTGCCTCATTCTTTTGGTCACAAGTGTATATCGGTAGCAGTAGACTGCGTATCTAAGTGGGTTGAGGCTGAGTCATATCCGATGAACAATGCCAAGGTTGTGATGAAGTTTTTGTAGAAATATGTGTTCACAAGTTTTAGGACTCCGTGGGATATCATCAGTGATGAAGGGTCCTATTTTGTGAACAAATGGTTGAAATGGTTATTCGACAAACATAGAGTGAAGCATAAGGTTGTCATAACTTACCATCCGCAAATAAATGGGCAAGCTAAACTGGCAAACAAAGAGATAAAAGATATACTCGAGAAGGTAGTTTGTCCAAACTGACAAGATTGGTCCAAAAGACTAGATGACGCTTTATGGGCCTATAGGACAGCATACAAAGCACATTTAGGGATGTCTCCTTATCGGTTGGTTTTTGAGAAAGCCTGTCATTTGCCCTTGGAGTTAGAGCATAAAGCTTACTAGGCTCTCCAACAACTCGATTTGGATCCCAAGCTTGCAAAAGAGAAACATATGCTTCAACTTAACGAGTTAGAAGAATTTTGTACTTTCTCATAGGAAAATGCCAAGTTGCTTAATGAGAGATTATAGAGATGGCAAGATAAGCACATCCGAGTTTGAGAATTTGAAGCAGGTCAGCAAGTTTTGTTGTTCAATTCCAGATTAAGGTTTTTCCCAGGTAAGCTGAAATCACATTGGTCTGGTCTATTTACTAATCACCAAGTTTTTTCATATGGAGTTGTCGAACTTCAAGGTAAGGGGGTAATTTTCGAGTTAATGCTCAGCGCTTGAAACATTACTAGGGGATAAATTTGAGTGGGATAAAGTCTCGTTCATTTTATCGGATACTTAGTTCTTCTCTTTTTATTTTAAATAAAAGACTTATGGGTATATTTTCTGGATTAGTATGTTAAAATAAATTATGTCTAGGATATTGAAACTTAAGTGGGATCACTTGTGACCCTTCCAATCTTTCCTAGAAATTGATTTTAACATAAACTTTCGAGAAATTATTTCCTAAATGGCAAAATAAATTTTTTATTTTTCAAATAAAAGGGTCAATTTTGATCCAAGTTTTAATTGCAACTCAATTTTCAAATTTTCATTAAGTTTAGGTACTTATTTGAACTATTTGCAAGATTTGGTTGTTCATTTTGTAAATATTGAAGTTAACTGTCTCTTTTGTAAATATATTTAAAAGCAGCTAAAATAAAACTTTTTAATTTATTTTAGTAAATAAGATGATAATAACTAGTATATAATTATATTTTATATAATATATATTAATAGTTATAAACTTTACATAGGATTATAATTGCTTTAATATTTTATAGTTTTTATTTCAATAAATAGAAAATAATAAATTAATATACATTATATTATTTATTAATTGTAATTTACTTTATATGATATTAGGTCTTATAACAATTTAGCATTATTTTGTTTTAAGAATTCAAGTTAAACTCCTCCCTTCTATAACTTTAAATACTACCTTCATCCCTCATTCACACCACTCACCATCTATCAAACCAACCTCCCCATAAATCCTACCATCACCGGCAACTGGCGACAACACCACTAGCAGCCACCATCGCACGCACCGCCCAGTGACTCCACAACAATAGCGCACCACGCAGACTCGAGCACCACTTTTCAATGCCTTGCTCATGCCTTCTTTGTTCACACCAACCACCTTTCATGGCTTCTTGCTGCTAAAGACCGTAAGTCCCTGTTGCTTCCTGTCCCAAGCCGACGTATAAGCTCCAGCCCTCGTACGTCGCTGCTGGCCTCAAGTCTTTGAACGCTACTGCTGCTCTTCGCCTCAAGTCATGCACAACCCTACATTAGCCGCACTCCCCTTGTCACCCTTACACCACACCTTCGTTGCAATTTTCCATAACCCCAAACCACAATTCGACCACCCTTTCTCCATAAACATTTCACCTCCTAGATTCACCAACCGATCACCCTCCAACCAACCCTCAATCAAAATCTTTTGCTTTAAATTTTATTTATTTTATTGAGTCCTTAATTTTTATGCAAAGGTGGTTAACCGTGCCTCGCAAAAGAACTCATGCCTCTGTCTAAGTTGAAGAATCACAAAAAAAATTCCACTATAAAGAAGCCAAAGTGAGATACGATAGTGTTTTCAAAAATAAACAAATGCTCCTAGGAAAAAGCTTTACATTGAAAGAAAGCAACTATACTAATTTCATGGCGAGCATTCGACAAGTTGCTGAAGCTTTAAATTGGTAAGTGTTTTGTGAGAAAAGACCAAGTGTAGATAAAGACTTAGTTCATGAACTTTATGCGAATTTAACCTCAAGAAAATTAACAGAAGTCTTTGTCCGAGGAATTAAGGTACCAATAAATTAAAACACTATTAATGAATTCTTTAATTTACCTGATTTTGAATACGACGAATAATCTTCCTTAATGGAAAATATCGAGGCCAAAAAATTGGAAGAAATTCTCGAGGAACTTACAGTTTTGGGTTCTAAGTGGACTGTGTCAAAGCATGGAACTCACACTTGTCGCAGAGAATATTTGACACCAGTAGCGAAGGTATGATTTTATTTCATTCGGTTCAGCCTTATGCCTATTTCACATGGAACCACAATTTCATTAGAGCGAATAGTCTTGTTATACTCAAGTTTAACGACAAAGACCATTGATGTGGGAAAAATCATTATGAGAGAAATTCAAAATTGTGCCGCTAGACATTCTGGCCCAGCATACTTTCCGTTTACAATAACAATTTTGTACTTGAAAGCTAAAATTCTTCCAAACATAAAGAAGACAGGTTATAGCCAAGGTATAATCACAGATTGGGACCTCTACCGAGTAGCTGGAGATTCTGTTCTGCAGTAATGAGTTGAATCAAGCGAGGATCCTGAAAAAGAATAAGAAGATCCCACAGAGATCAAACCAATGTAGTCAGCTAAAATCCCTGATAAGGAAGCACCAATTGAACCAATGATCGAACTTGACATGGCAACCTCAACATTCAAGACTCATTCGCCTTGCGCAGATCTTCGTGATGAGCTATCAAAGTTGATGGACCTAATGCAACATATGCAGTGGTAGCAACAAGCTTACTAGAGATATTCAAAAATACGGGATGACTCAATGAGAAGTGCTTTTACGAAAATATTCCATGACCCGCTTATTTTTGTACTTGAGTTTCTAGATTTTATATTTGAACCATGGAGTCCAATATCGAAGAGGGAACGAAGCGATTCATGCAAAAATAGAGACGATAGAGCAAAAGACGAGTCAGATTCTGAGGGATCTGCAAATAAATAAAAAAAAGGGGATTTTTACTTTATTTTATTTTCTTTCTTAGGATATTTAAAGTTTTTAGGATTAGGTTCCTTTAGGATTTTATTTCTCGCATAATAAAATAAGAGTTAGAAATCATTAATAAAATTGAACAAATTTCAAAAAAAAAAAAGTGTGGCAATAGATATGTACATGTCTAAGATTGGATTTGCCTTGGAAAAGCTTGGTATTTAAGCAGTCAAACTTGACTCACCTCCTTGTGCTAGGGTCCTACCTATTCACTTCTATATTTTCATTCACTCTATTGTTTTTAGTAATAGGGACATTGTTTATCTTAAGAGGGGGACCAAAAAATTGAAATTGTTTTTCAAGATATATTATTCTTATAATTATGATTAAGTTATATTTTGTTCAAAATTTTGAATTTTTTTTAATTATGCTAACTTCTAGTATAAATAAAGTTCTATTATCTCAATAAATGCTATGTTAGCTGAGCTATGGCATAATGTTAATTTTAGTAAAGTTTGCAAATCATACCATAAAATTTTTAATTCTTTAGGAGAGCTAAACATGCATGAAATTCTAAGTCTCTAGAATTGACTTAGTAATTTCTTGAGGCAAAATCCTAGGAAGCATGAAATTTTGAAAATGACTTAAGCAAACTTTTGTTTGGATCGTTTAAGCCTTTCAAGCCAATCTTAATGAATATTTATCCATTGAAACTCAACTTTGAAACTATATGGCCTAATTTTATTTGAACTTTTGCAATATTTACCATCATTTCTCTCATAGTTATCTTTATATTGTTCCAAACACTAGATTCAGTCTATCAAGAATATTCTTTGAAAATAAGTTTGGGGGAGTTGAAAAGAAGTATCAAATGCGCAAAAGAGAGAGAGAGAGAGAGAGAGAGAGAGAGAGAGAGAGAGAGAGAGAGAGCATATATACTCAAAAGAAATAGATGTACAAAAGAGCATGTGAAAGCAAAATGAGTTAGTGTATTAAAGGTACTTATTCCGAAGGTCCGATGCAAGCTGAGTCTAGGGTTTTTAGCTTAAATTAATCTATCTTTTACTAACCCTAGCCAAGCCACGTTACAACCTATTTAAAAGACCTTTCGATTTAGAATTCTGTGCTGCCTATATTAGTGGAGAGAAATTGCTAAGTTCAACATATGAAGACATAAAAATTAAATGGTAAGAATTAGCATGTCTTTATTAAGAAAACATTTAGTCTATTCTTGCTAGCATAATAACAATTGAGAATAATTCAAACAATATGTATACTTGAGTTGCATAAATTCAAAATTCTTGTTCTTGAGCATAATTACACTTAACTCATAATTGTGGAGGGAATGTATTCTAATGACATTTTTCAAAGGTGATTCAAGAAGTTTCTCTTTTCAATTTGTGCATTACTCAGGATGAGCAATGAATTAAGTTTGGGGGTGTGGAAACACAAAAATATATAAACTTTTTCAGCACATTTTAAGCTCTAATTCAAGCAGTTTTGTAGTAATTTTTTTCGAAATTCACACTTTAATTATAAAATAATTAATTTTCACTTAAATTATTAACATATTGAATTTTAACTATTTTTATAACAAATTTTCACAAATTTGGTTTATTTTTGACAGTTTTGCTCAAAAGGTAAAAATTGGTTTGGCAAACACCTTAAAAGGCTTGAACCGTTGGAGAAATTTTTGCGTTAAGTGAACCAAGAGCAAGGCTGAATATTTTTTCCAGCGAAGGATGGTCCAAATTATGATTATTTTATGTACTTTATATTTAATTTTTATCCAAATTTAATTGGGCTAAAAATTAATATAAAGACTGAAGGATAAAGTTGCCCAGCATGCTAAGTATAGAAGACTGGTCCACCAAGCAAATTGGCAGCCCAAAGTCATCCAATAATTTGACCCAATCAGTTGATTTTTTCTAATTTTTATGCTTGCAAAACAGCCCTCAGAGTTTTCCTAAAATCCATTCAAACCTCTCCACATTCAAACTTGCTTATTGTATGGCCGGCCAAGGAAGAGTGTATGGCTGCTAATTATTTGCTATTTTTATCAACTATTCACACTTATAAATACCCACACATCTCTATCTCTTTCGTCACTTTCTCTCTTCCATTCCTTTCCTTATTTTCCCATTTCCCTTTTCGATTTCCCTATTGAAAAAGAGCCTTCTTCTACCTTGGAATAACAACATTCAACTATTCGTAGAGGCCTGGGTTCAACAGAACGAGTAGAGAAGAAGAGGAGCGCACTAGTCTGGATTCAGAGAAATCCTGGATTTGCATCCTAGTTCCCTTCTCTTTAATGTTCTTGTTTATGTTGTGATCATATATATGAATAATTGTTGTGTTCTTGTTCTTATTCTAATTAAAATGGTTTAAATTTCATTCATGTTAGATTGATTGTATTCTGTCCACTTAAATTATTAAAATCATGTTTGTGTTGTTATAGGCCTTGGTAAGTTTTTCAAATAAATAAAATCATGCCTATGTTACACTTGCATTATAAAATGTAAGGTAATGAATGAATTAATTATTAAACATATTGAAATTGTAATTTATAGACACAATATTTAATTGTTTTTATGTTTAATCTTCTAAGGTAGTTGAGGCTTAAATTAGCAAATATTAAACGATACATTAGCCTTGCATATTTTTAGTAATTAATTCATTCGTTACCTTACATTTTAGTAATCTTTGCCATAATGTAAGGTATTACTTAGTTAATTTTTAGTTTTTAAATCACTTCTTCAAAACAACATATTTTTCCCATCACCAAAGTGTTTGATTTACATTTCATAAATATTTTTCTTTCACAATCCCTGTGGGTACGATAACTCGATATTTACTTGTCACTTTATTAATTGATACAATTGTATACACTTGCACATTTTCATCATTCCAAAGTTTTCCAGGAAAAAAAGAGGAGTGTTGATTCTATCAGCCAAGTATCATATTCAAGTCCACGAATGAGGATATTAAACCATATTCAAGAAAGGAATCAAGCATCGGATAAGTCAAAAAGCAGATTACCACCGAAATAGTACGACAAATTCATATGGAGTTTAGTGTGGATTAAAGGGATCAAGGAAGGGATCCGCAATTATGGCGAAGCCTCGGTTAAAACACTAATAGGTGCCGCCAATCTATGTTGGAAAATACGTGCATTAGTGATGAGACATATCCTGAAGGGTACAAGGAAATTATTTAATAATGATAAATAGAATCAAGATCCATAAGAAAGTAATGATTGATAGAACATAGTTATGGTTGGTGACTATGTCCACTAATAATTAGCCTAGGGAAAACTAGGCATTGACTTCACCAGTGAAATTTACAAATTCTCCTATGAAATTCAAAGAGTCTACATCCATGCATAAGATTTTATTTTTCTTAATTTTAAGAACTCTTCTATGAATACCAACATACAGGATCTCACTAAGTTCTTCCAAACTTATAAAACTTACTACTTGTATACAGGGTCGATGAAGACTCGAGAATCAAATGGGACCCAACCAGACACCACAAGATTCTAGTGATGGGCGCAGTAGCTATTTCATGTATATAGACGGGTACCCTTAGAGGCCACGCCTTGGGGATTAAGATGGATATACATGTATCAAAGTCTTAAATTAAAATTTGCAAATAACTGTTAGGTTTATTAAGGTATCAAAGTTGTAAGAATTTAGCACTCGTATGATATGAGATTCAGTAAAAGTTAAATTTTGAAATTTGAGATTGTCTAAGTACGTAATAAATCAGATGAAAAATTTTGTCAAGATATTCGGGTTGATTGTGACATTTAGTACCCGAGCCTGGTGATCAAGTTGGGTATTGGGGGTAACAAATGTTTTCCATTACAGACTCATGTCTTAGTGCCCAAGAAATAAGGAAATCAGCACAATAATTTGCCCCTCAAAAACTGTTGACGACGTTTCATAAAGACAACTGATCGTTGTTTTGTCGAGTTTTAAAATTTATAAAGAGAATGATCGAACCTGAAAACTAACTCTGACAATGACTTAAGGCAAGTGCACCTATCGAACAGTAGTATAGCTTAGGCAAGACTGGATTGTCGAACCCAAAGGAACTAAAAGTACTAATACTAACCTTCTTTCTATTATTTAGCCTAAATATTAAGTGATTGGTTGTTTAATCTAAAACTAACTAGCTACTAAGCTAAAGACGCAAAGACAAAAAGAATGAATTGGGGAAAAAACATTAGGAAAACTCAGTTGACTAAGACGACACCCTTAGGAAGAATCCACCTAGACTTCACTTGTTATCTAACACTGAACCAGACGATTTATTCATTTGACTTGATCCGTAGGATTCCCTAATTTATATTAAACCCTCTCTCGAGGCAAATAATGTCTAACCCTAGGTTGATTAATTGAAATCTCTTTCTAATTAAAACCCCTAGAATCGTATTAACTCGATCTATGGACTCCTATATTAGGTTTCACCCTAATCCGGCAAAATCTCGTCACCTTATCTCTAGGTGCGCGATCAACTCCGCTTAATTATGCTAGATCTACTCTTACACAGGGACTTTTTCTCCACCACCTAAGCACTTCCAACTTGAATCAATATCTCGAAAATATTAACACAAGAATTAAACACACATGATTAAGAACAAATCAAATATTTATCATATAGTTTAGAAAACAATAACAAGATCCGTCTTAGGTTTCATCCCCTTCAGGTATCTAAAGGATTTAGTTCATAACAATAAAAGAAAACATCTAAGAAGAAAAGATAAAACAAAGCATAAGAAATCCCTAAAACTTCCTGAAGGAATTGAAGGAGAAATCTGCCATCTTGAGTAGAATTTCAACTTCGTGAGATGGATCAAATGGCTATCTTCGAGTGATTCCCACAAATCTGACCTTTTTAGCTTGGCTCCTTGGCCTAGCTCCCCGCCAAAAGCCCTGGTAGAAGGCTTCTGCCGAACTCCACGCTTAAGTTGCCCCCTAGGGTGTTTATATAGACTTTGAGATGCTTTACTTGGCCCCTACATATCCTAATTCAAGTAGAATTCCTACTATGGTGTTTGAATAGGATTTGGAATGTGTTTCTTTGCATTCAAGTATCCAAATCCGAGTAAAACTCCTCTTGGCCGCGGTAGGGACACGCCAATGGCACACGCCCATGTGAATCAATTTTTCAGGCCATGATCGAGTCTGCTGAAGAGACATGCCCGTGTGTTTCAGGGTTTAGGCCGTGTTAGAGTAAATTAGGGAGGCACGGCCTTGTGGTCTTGGGCCCAGGCCATGTCGATTTCTTTTTTGGGCCAATTTGGTCCGTTTTAGGCCTGTTTCTCATTCTTTTCATCCCTAGGTGCTTTCCTGAGTATAAAACATGAAAAGAAATGATTAAGAGCACCTTTTTACACAATTCAAGGAATAAATCATCCAAAAGTATGCTAAATATGGGATTAAAATATGTTAATTTTATGGTTTATCAACAACAACAACATTAACTGCTTATACTTCAAAATGTTAGGAGCAAAAGGATCACACTTATTAAGAGCACCAGTGACTTTCTTGTCAGCTAAAAGGGAATCTGATTCAAATAATACATTTTGCCAACCTTTCTCCATCACCAATCTAATGCTAACATGATAGTATGAACCTTAGCCTTCAGCACTATATCCTATATGTATTAAAAATCCCCCTAACCATGCACCATCACGGTCTCTTGTGATACTGCCCACACAAGATTCCCAATATTAGATTGAGTCGCACCATCAATATTAATTTTAATGATGGATAAAGGTGGAGTCTTCCACAAAACCAAAGGAACAATCTTGAAAGATAAAATTTTGCAACTTTCTCGTTGGCTCATATACTCCCTTGCTCTTTCCAAAACCAACATAGAAGCATTGAGAGGACGTTTATAGCTTTGATCAAAGATCACATAGTTCCTCCATTTCCATGCATTCTAGCAGCAAAATACAAATAGGAGCGGCCAAGGAATGCAAGAATGACTTTAGATCGTGACAAATTAAACATTATCCAATCTTTAACGTTTAGCGAACAAAAGTGATCCCATTTAGCCCGATGTGGCCACCTATAGCAGACCAAAGCTGGGTATTTTTAGTTTTGAAAAACATGATAGAGATATTCAAGATAAACGTTACATCTCGGGCATGTATTCTTTAACAAAATGCCTCTTGTAACACAAGTTTCCTTTGTCAACACTCTACCATGGAAAACTAACCAAAAAAATGTTTAATTTTAGAAGGAGAATCAAGTTTCCAATTTTTTTTCCAAGCCATATCTTCTACTGCACCAATTTGAAGAAGAGAATAAGTAGATGAAACTGAAAACAAACCATTAAGAACAATGACCAAATTGTTTGATCATCCAGGCCAGGTTGTAAGATTTGGACTTTCAATTTCTTATATATTCAAGTAAGTCCAACAATATGTTCCAATCCCAAGAGTCACTAGAGTCAAGGTGATCACAAACTTGCTCCTCCCCATAAACATCAACAACTGAATTAACAACATAATTAGTTAAAGGTAGTTCACAAAGCCACCTATCAAGCCAATAAGAAGCATTTTCACCACAACATAATTAGTAAAACTCCTCTTGGCCGCGGCAGGGACACGCCTATGGCACACGCCCGTGTAAATCGATTTCAGGTCGTGGTCGAGTCTGCTGAAGAGACACGCCCGTGTGTTTCGGGGTCCAGGCCGTGTTAGAGTAAATTAGGGAGGCACGACCGTGTGGTCTTGGGCCCAGGCCGTGTCGATTTCTTCTTTGGCCCAACTTGGTCCATTTTAGGCCTGTTTCTCATTTTTTTCATCCTTAGGTGCTTTCCTGAGTATAAAACATGAAAAGAAAGGATTAAGAGCACCTTTTTACACAATTCAGGGAATCAATCATCCAAAAGTATGCTAAATGTGGGATTAAAATATGTTACTTTTACGGTTTATCAAATACCCCCACACTTAAGCTTTTGCTTGTCCTCAAGCAAAATTCTCAACTTATAATTAAAACGAACTTTCCACAATTCATAATTCTCATTAACAATGCCTCATCATAATTCATAGATAATTTATGCATGGATAATTTAACTCAAAGACTCCTAAATATTCAAACAATTCTAAGTCATATATTTGTATCATGAAAACATAGGTGTCTCCCTTTATCTAAATGATTACATTTAATTCAAAATCGACAAGGATTGACATCCTAGCTAAAGATTCACTCAAAACACTCGAAGTGTTTAAGGTTTAGGAAAAAGCACTCATAAGTCGAACCTGAAAAGTTAATCCCATAGGCTTGCCTGAGAATCAAATCTCCACCACTGTAAAATGAGATGATAAACAGATCAAAAGGTCTTTAACAGGGTTGTAACGTGGCTAGGGTTAAAGGTGTGGATAAAGGCTGAATTGGAAGGTTAGAATCGAGATTGACCTGACAAATTACCTAACTTTAGAAAAAGAATTGAACTAACAATCTGAATAATTACATCACATGAAAATACTAATTATACGAGCTTCTTCTTCAAGATATTGAAATTAAACATATAAGCTCACTTAATTACAGAACTAATAATTAATATACTTCGATTTTTTTTTAGATAACGCTAGCACAGATTATGTAAGAAAGAACTTTTATAACTGAAATAATATAATTGAGTAACTTATCAAATCAAGTCTCGATAGAAGGGTAGTCAAAGGAATGGTGATAACAAATACGAGCGGGGTTTTGGGTTAATATTAGTGGGTGAATCAATAAAAAGGGTTGTCGGGATCAAAGAGGTTCACTAGGGTTTAATTATGTAGGTAGGCTTTTTAGTGGAGTGAGTGGGTTAAAACCTACGTACCTTTATCATCTCAATATATCAAATCAATAATATGGTCTTGACATGCATAATCGAGGCAAGTTCTAGAATAACAATTCAGTGTTAACACACATAATCAATAAAGTGAGTATGAAAAAGAATATATGCTCTATAAGGCTCAAATCTAAAAAAGATTATGGGTATTTGACATCAATCCTTGTAAATTTCAAACTTCAAGGTAATATTCAAATTCAGTTCGACAACCTAGAAATTTTTTTTTATTCTTAAAAATAGACTTATCATGCTTGATTCTATAGTATCTTAAAATTTAAATCATCAATGTAAAATTATCAATGACTTAATCCAAAACATATCAATAAAAATCATAAATCGGGAAATTTCATTCTAATCATAATATGAAAACTTACTTTAGAACAAGGCATAATTGGGATTTTCAAATAATCATCGTAGTTAACCCCCACACTTAAGATGTACATTGCCCTCAATGTACAAAGATAGATAATATCAAAATAATCATAAAATCATAAGATTGGGAGGGAAGTGAAACTTCCTGAATTTTGGATGAAGTCAATGAAAAGAAATCGGATAAGATTGGAGGTAAATATGGAGGTAAATGTGGGGGAGTGCCTTGAACCTGATTGAATTTGAATCCTCAAAGTAGCCGACTTGGTTTTATTGTATCCTAAGCTAAATCTAAATGGCATGAAGAATAAGAAGAAAATAATAAAGAAAATAAAAATAAAAATAAAAGTAAATAATAAAAAATAAAAGAAGAAAGACAACTGGAAAAGAGAAGGGAAGAAGGGGGTTTAAATAGAGATGCATCCCACGCCCGTGTTCCTTCCAATGGTGCCCACACGGCCACGACCACAGCCGTGTGTAAGGCCGTGTGGTCTGGAAATCTGCACTTTTGGTTAATTTGAATGCTAAAAAGGGAAAATAAAAATAAAAATAAAAATGGGGTTAGTGCTCGAGTTGCCTCCCGAGAAGCGCTCGTTTAAAGTCTTGAGCTAAACTTACCTATTATTTGTATGGTCATGGTGGTTTGAGGAGGTGAAAATCCTTTCTCATGCGATCAACTTGGTTTTTGATGTAAAGTTTAAGTCGAGTAGTGTTTATCTCAAAAGTGTTGAATTTAAGATTGCTTACCTCGACTGTCCCATATAGGAAGACATTAAGTACTTTAAACATGATTTCTTCATTTGTTTTGATGTCTAAAATGGTGATTCGAGGGTCTTCCTTGTTCATCAATACTTGATCCCCTATTTTGAAGTGATTTGTTATTCCTATCAACTCGTTTGGAGGTTCCTTCAGTTTTTCTTCGTGCGGTTTCGGTTTCTCTTTAAAGTGTGTCTTCCACTCTTCTAGTTTGTCGACCGTAAAGCTTTGTTCCTCATATAATTCTTCTTTATTGGAACGATGTCTATGATTCGGCTCAGGTTTGTGGCTTCATAGTGTTTCTTGTGATGAAAGTTGAACAAATTTCTTATCAACTGAATTTACTTTCTCACCTTCATCAGTCGATGTTCTGGCCGAGTCAAGATCTTGTAGACTGATTGATTCGTCACCTATACGAAGAATGAGTTCTCCTGTACCAACATCAATTTTAGTCCTGCCAGTTGCTAGAAAAGGTCTTCCTAAAATTAAAGGAATCGAATTGTCCTCATTCATGTCTAAAATGACAAAGTCTACTAGGAATACTAATTTATCAATTTTGATTAGAACATTTTCTATTATACCCCTAGGAATTCTGATAGTTTTATCAGTTAATTGAATGCTCATCCTAGTTTGTCTGGGTTTCCCTAGACCTAGTTGTTTAAACATTTTATAAGGCATAACATTGATGCTTGCCCCTAAATTAGCTAAAGCATTATTAATAGATAAACCACCAATTAAACATGGAATTGTAAAACTCCCTGGATCTTTTAATTTTTGTGGCATTTTATTTTGTAGAATTGCTGAGCACATTGCGTTTAGCTCCACATGCGATGCCTCATCTAGCTTCCGTTTGTTTGTCAACTGCTCTTTTAAAAATTTTCTAGAATCAGGTATCTGCGAAAGAGCTTCGAGAAATGGTAAGTTAATATGTAATTTCTTTAAAAGTTTAAGAAGCTTACCAAACTGTTCCTCTGTGTTGTCCTTCTTCATTGCTTCGGAATATAGTATACAAGGTTAGTACTCTGTATTTTTCGATTTTGGTACTTCATGGCTCACCTCAACCTTACCTTCACTTACCACAAGTTCTTCCCTTGGTTTTAGTTCGTCTAACCCTTCACTATTTTGGGCGGTGATGGCTTGAATTTGTTCCTTTGGGTTAGATTCAGTATTGCTTGGTAAGATACCTTGTGGTCTTTCTGAGATCGGCTTAGCAAGCTGACCTATTTGATTCTCGAGCCCTTGAGTCGATGCTTGCTGATTTTTAAGCGCTATTTCAGTGTTCGAGATAAATTTCATTAGCATCTCCTCAAGGTTCGGCTTCGTTTCCTGCTGGTGAGGTGGTTGTTGAAAACCTGAAGGAAGTTGCGGTCTTTGATTACCTTGACTTTCCCAAGAGAAATTGGGATGGTACCTCCAACCTGCATTATAAGTGTTACTATAAAAATTATTTTGAGGTCTAAAATAGTTACCCATATAGTTGACTTGTTTGCTTCCCGTGCCATGTTCGTAGGGTGGGTACTCAGGATTCCCTACGCCTCTACCTGTTTCGTTCTTTATGCCATGGTTTTAGGGTGGGCATGCTGTATTGCTCATCCTTCCTCTATTTGTATCGCACTATGTCACTGGATGTACCTATGTAGAGCTACACAAACCGAAAATTTTCTTACTTAAAAGCTCTATCTGGTTTGATAGCATGATTAATGCATCGAGGTTTAAAAATCTGGCTGCTTTTTTTGGTTTGTCCTTGTAAATTGCCACTGATAGTTATTCAGTGACATCTCTTCAATAAACTCGTAGGTTGCTTTAGGAGTTCTGTTGTTCAGGATTCCACCAGCGACTAAATCAATTAGTTGCCTCGTTGAGGGGTTTACACCGTTATAGAAAGTTTGGACTAGGAGCCATAAGGGTAAACCATGGTACAGACACCTTTTCAAGAGATCCTTGTATCTCTCTCATGCATCGTATAATGCCTCTAAATCCATCTGCACAAAAGAAGAGATATCATTCCGTAATTTGGCCATTTTGGCCGGTGGGAAATATTTTAATAAAAAATTTTCAGTCATTTGATCCCACGTGGTGATTGACCCTTGTGGTAATGAGTTTAACCACTGTTTGGCTTTATTCCTTAATGAAAAGGGAAATAACTGAAGTTGTATGACATCATCAAAAATGCCATTTATTTTGAAGGTATCACAGAACTCTAAGAAATTAGCTATATGAGTATTTGGGTCTTTGTCCTACAAAACATCAAATTGAATAAATTGTTGAATCACTTGTATAGTGTTAAGCTTTAATTCAAAATTATTAGTAGCTATAGCAGGCCTAAAAATACTCGATTCTGCTCCTATTAAATGAGGTTTAGCATAATCATACATAGTACGTGGAGCATTGTTTTCTGCCACATCTTGTGGTGGTGGGTTATTCTCATCCATCCTGTCAGTAGGATTGGATCCGCCTTGTTGTTCTTCTTCTCTGTAATTTAGGGCTCACCTAATTTTTCTGCGATTCCTGCGAGCGGTAGCTTCAATATCACTGTCGTATACTAGTGGTCCTTTTAGGTTCCTTCTAGTCATAAACTAGAGGTACCTGCGTTGGAAAAGAAAGACAGAAAATTAGCAAGGTTAAAACTAAAATAAAAATAAAAGTAAATTGCGAAAAAATAAAATAATGGCTAAAGTAATAAAAATAGGGCTTTCTTAATATTTTAGTTCCACAACAACGGCGCCAAAAACTTGATCGTTGTTTTGTCGAGTTTTAAAATTTATAAAGAGAATGATCGAACCTGGAAACTAACTCTGACAATGAGGCAAGTGCACCTATCGAACAGTAGTATAGCTTAGGCAAGATCGGATTGTCGAACCCAAAGGGTACAAGGAAATACGTGCATTAGTGATGAGACATATCCCGAAGGGCACAAGGAAATTATTTAATAATGATAAATAGAATTAAGATCCATAAGAAAGTAATGTTTGATAGAACATAGTTATGGTTGGTGACTATGTCCACTAATAATTAGCCTAGGGAAAACAAGGCATTGACTTCACCAGTGAAATTTACAAATTCTCCTACGAAATTCAAAGAGTCTACATCCATGCATAAGATTTTATTTTTCTTAATTTTAAGAACTCTTCTATGAATACCAACATACAGGATCTCACTAAGTTCTTCCAAACTTATAAAAGATGAAGACTCGAGAATCAAATGAGACCCAACCAGACACCACAAGATTCTAGTGATGGGCGCAGCAGCTAGTTCATGTATATAGATGGGTACCCTTAGAGGCCACGCCTTGGGGATTAAGATGGATATACATGTATCAAAGTCTTAAATTAAAATTTGCAAATAACTGCTAGGCTTATTAAGGTATCAAAGTTGTAAGAATTTAGCACTTGTATGATATGAGATTCAGTAAAAGTTAAATTTTGAAATTTGAGATTGCCTAAGTACGTAATAAATCAGATGAAAAATTTTGTCAAGATATTCAGGTTGATTGTGACATTCAGTACCCGAACCTGGTGATCGGGTTGGGTATTGGGGGTTACAAATGTTTTCCATTACAGACTCATGTCTTAGTGCCCAAGAAATAAGGAAATCAGCACAACAATTTGCCCCTCAAAAAATGTAGACGATGTTTCATAAAGACAACTGATCGTTGTTTTGTCGAGTTTTAAAATTTATAAAGAGAATGATAGAACCTGGAAACTAACTCTGACAATGACTTAAGGCAAGTGCACCTATCGAATAGTAGTATAGCTTAGGCAAGACTGGATTGTCGAACCCAAGGAAACTAAAAGTACTAATACTAACCTTCTTTCTATTATTTAGCCTAAATATTAAGTGATTGGTTGTTTAATCTAAAACTAACTAGCTACTAAGCTAAAGACGCAAAGACAAAAAGAATGAATTGGGGAAATAACTTTAGGAAAACTCAGTTGACTAAGACGATACCCTTAGGAAGAATCTACCTAGACTTCACTTGTTATCTAACACTGAACCAGGCGATTTATTCATTTGACTTGATCCGTAGGATTCCCTAATTTATATTAAACCCTCTCTCGAGGCGAATAACGTCTAACCCTAGGTTGATTAATTGAAATCTCTTTCTAATTAAAACCCCTAGAATCGCATTAACTCGATCTATGGACTCCCATATTAGGTTTCACCCTAATCTGGAAAAATCTCGTCACCCTATCTCTAGGTGCGCGATCAACTCCGGTTGATTATGCTAGATCTACTCTTAGACAGGGACTTTTGCTCCACCACCTAAGCACATCCAACTTGAATCAATGTCCCGAAAATATTAACACAAGAATTAAGCACACATGATTAAGAACAAATCAAATATTTATCATATAGTTCAGAAATCAATAACAAGATCCGTCTTAGGTTTCATCCCTTTCAGGTATCTGAAGGGTTTAGTTCATAACAATAAAAGAAAACATCTCAGAAGAAAAGATAAAATAAAGCATAAGAAATCCCTAAAACTCCCTAAAGGAATTGAAGGAGAAATCTGCCGTCTTGAGTAGAATTCCAGGTTTGTGAGATGGATCAACTGGCTATCTTCGAGTGATTCCCATAAATCTGACCTTTCTAGCTTGGCTCCTTGGCCTAGCTCCCCGCCAAAAGCCCTGGCAGAAGGCTTCTTCCGAACTCCACACTTAAGTTGCCCCCTAGGGTGTTTATATAGACTTTGAGATGCTTTACTTGGCCCCTACATATCCTAATTCAAGTAGAATTCCTACTATGGTGTTTGAATAGGCTTTGGAATATGTTTCTTTGCCTTCAAGTATCCAAATACGAGTAAAACTCCTCTTGGTCGCGACAAGGACACGCCCATGGCGCACGCCTGTGTGAATCAATTTCAGGCCGTGGTCGAGTCTGCTGAAGAGACACGCCCGTCTGTTTCAGGGTCCAGGCCGTGTTAGAGTAAATTAGGGAGGCACGGCTTTGTGGTCTTGGGCCCAGCCGTGTCGATTTCTTCTTTAGCCTAATTTAGTCCGTTTTAGGCCTGTTTCTCGTTCTTTTCATCCCTAGGTGCTTTCCTGAGTATAAAACATAAAAAGAAAGGATTAAGAGCACCTTTTTACACAATTCAAGGAATAAATCATCCAAAAGTATGCTAAATATGGGATTAAAATATGTTACTTTTACAGTTTATCAACAACAACAACATCAACTGCTTATACGTCAAAATGTTAGGAGCAAAAGGATCACACATATTAAGAGCACCAGTGACTTTCTTGACAGCTAAAAGGGAATCTGGTTCAAATAATACATTTTGCCAACCTTTCTCCATCACCACTCTAATGCTAACATGATAGTACGAACCTCAGCCTTCAGCACTATATATTGTCCTATATGTATTAAAAATCCCCCTAACCATGCACCATCACGGTCTCTTGTGATACTACCCACGATAAGATTCCCAATATTAGATTGAGTCACACCATCAATATTAATTTTAATGATGGACAAAAGTGGAGTCTTCCACAAAACCAAACGAACAGTCTTGAAAGATAAAAGTTTGCAACTCTCTCGTGGGCTTATATACTCCCTTGCTCTTTCCAAAACCAACATAGAAGCATTAAGAGGACGTTTATAGCTTTGATCAAAGATCACATTATTCCTCCATTTCCATGCATTCTAGCAGCAAAAAACAAATAGGAGCGGCCAAGGAATGCAAGAACGACTTTAGATCGTGACAAATTAAACATTATCCAATCTTTATCATTTAACGAACAAAAGTGATCCCATTTAGCCCCATGTGGCCACCTATAGCAGACCAAAGCTGAGTATTTTTAGTTTTGCAAAACATGATAGAGATATTCAAGATAAACGTTACATCTCGGGCATGTATTGGTTAACAAAATGCCTCTTGTAACACAAGCTTCTTTTGTTAACACTCTACCATGGAAAACTAACCAAAAAAATGTTTAATTTTGGAAGGGGAATCAAGTTTCCAAATTTTATTCCAAGCCATATCTTCTACTGCACCAATTTGAAGAAGGGAATAAGCAGATGAAACTGAAAACAAACCATTAAGAGCAACGACCAAATTGTTTGATCATCCAGGCCAAGTTGTAAGATTTGAACTTTCAATTTCTTATATATTCAAGTAAGTCCAACAATATGTTCCAATCCCAAGAGTCACTAGAGTCAAGGTGATCACAAACCTGCTCCTCCCCATAAACATCAACAACTGAATTAACAACATTATTAGTTAAAGGTAGTTCACAAAGCCACCTATCAAGCCAATAGGAAGTATTTTCACCACTAAAGACCAATTTCCTCATACCCATATTAACCACGTCACGACTTTACAATATACTCCTCTAAGTGTGTGAGGTCAGTGGTTGTTTAGTCAGTTTAAATAAACTCTTGCCTTTCAGGTATTTTGCACGGATAACTTTGGCCCATAAACTTTCATCACCCGACTCTATTTTCCACATAAATTTTTTTTCCTTCTTTTATATTGTGTATATATATTAAAAATGGGTTTCGTTTAATATACTTAAAAAATAAAATATTTTGAAACTCAAATAATTAACTTAGAAATCAACATTTCTATATATGCTTGTGTTCCTTTATATATATATGAAAGATAAATCTTTGCATTCCTAATCGTATGTTAAAGGATTACTAATAGCCCTATGATTGGATTGGATACAATCCATTCACTCAAAAATGAAAGCTTTGAAATCATTCTTTAACAAAATAATAAATTAGAAGTGATCATAGACATATAACTTTTCCGATGAACGATTTGATTTTGCCCGATGAGAGAGGAGGTGGTGATAGTGTTAATAACGATTGCAATACCAAAATAGTTAGATTTAAAGAGTGGGGAGAGGAGCTTAAAGGTAATATGGCTATAGATCCAACCCTAATGACGAGCTACTCTTGGAAAGATAAATTGTTAAACGAAGTTCCTCCTAGGTTGATGACTTCTCTGGGATTTGACATCTTAGATGGAGATGAATTTGAATTTACAGAAGGTGATGTTGTGCATTCCAATGTTAACGAGACTCCGACCATCAACTTCTAGGAGTGAATTCGGCACCTTCTGGTCAAAGATATGGACACAGCTGTGGTAGTGAAATTGTTAGGTAGGAACATGGGTTACCTTACACTACTTAACTGGATTTCAAGCCTTTGGAAGCCATCCCAACCATTCCATCTAATGGACATGAAAAATAGGTATTTCTTTGTTAGATTTCAGAGTAAGAGAGATTATGATATGGTTGTCACTAGACGCTATGTCGCCACATAGGAAATCCAATACCGTAACATAGAGAGCAAAATAGAGAAAGTTAGAAACTGCCTTCAATGTCATGACACATGCTGAAAATGTCACAACATACCCCTAAAGATAGTTGCAGAGGAGATTGTAACACCCCAAACCCGGCCTAGACGCCATGGCTAAATCTGGTGATGTCACATGGAAAGTGTTTTAAAAAAAATGAGTTGTCAAGTAAAAACCGTTCCAGTTATTAACTTTTATTTAGTTTGAAAAATGCAAATTCATCGCTAAGTTAAAAGGGTCCTTCTTATTTACTGAAATCTTTGGAAAATATCTTATTTGAAAGCTTTGGAAAATATCTTATTTTAGAAAATTTCCTCTGATTCCGAAAATCTTTTGTTTTTAGTGAGAAATCCAGTTTTGTTGAGTTTGCAGTTTAAATATCCATAAATTATGAAACAGTTAAATTCCCAAATTAAAACCAAAAAGTCCAGCGTCCCAAAAATTACAACCAAAATCATGAACTAAAAATCAAAACAGAAAACCAGCGGAAGCATTTCAAAAGTTTTACATGTGGCCACCGTTGAGTCCTCCGCTACACCGATCCACGTAGTGCTGGGGATTACCTGGATAGATTAAACAGAAAAAAGTGAGTTTTACAACTCAGTGTGTAATCCCCAGAGACATCATACATATCAAACACTCATCAGAAGTCAGAATTAACAGTCTAGGGCAAAAGCCCTTTACAGAATCAGTTTGGACCTCAGTCCATTCAGATGCAAAATCAGATATAGATTAGGGCCTTAGCCCAATCAGATACAGAATCAGGTATATACAGGGGCCTTAGCCCAATTGGATACAGAATGCAGATCAGTATATCAAAATCCTACCCACCAGCCTCTACACACCATGTGGGATAAAATTAACCCATCCATCCCTACACACCATATTGTACCGAAATGCGGCACATGAACAGAATAATGCAGCTGAGCTGCCATATATCAGGCTTAAAAGCCTTTCAGAACACTTCCTCCAGATAACATCAACCTTACCCTGATGCAATGAAACATACCAATATGACATGCAAACATGTAAATAACCTAACATACATCCAGTTCAGTACAGTACAGATATCATATAGTCAGATCACATAAATAGGGGTCTAAATAACGCTTACCAACCTTACAGTAGGTCCACAGTTGACTTGGGCGACCTGTGCAACCTTACAGCACTTTTCAAAAAAATGGGCTTACACGCCCATGTGTGGCCTGTTAATGTGGATCACACGACCTGGCCCAGAATCTCACACGCCCGTATGGTTCACCCATGTGGGCCCACATACCCGTATGGCCCACACCATTCAATTGGTCGAGCCCGTGTCTCGCACACAGCCTTACCCAGCCATCACACGGCAGTGTCCTTCGCACATGGCTTGGCCTCGTCAATCACATGGTCGTGTATTGCCACACGGCCTACCACACGAGCGACCACACGCCAATGTGGCGTCAACAATTTCATTTTTTGGCTTTTGTCGATTCTCATTTTCTGTGTTTTCAGGTACACACCTGATACGCTTGGCAACTCCAAGTAATCTTGAGCCTAAAATTAATCTGTATACACTCGATTAATCACTTTAACAACCAAAAAAAACTCAAATGCAAAACAAAGTATTCATCCAACGAACGATTAAAACTTACCCTCGGTCAAAAAGCCCTACACACCATCCTCTACACACCCTCAGTATATCAAAATCCTACCCACCAACCTCTACACACCCTCTCCGTCTAGCCCTACACAAAATATTGTACCGAAATACGGTACATGAACAGAATAATGCAGCTGAGCTGCCAGATATCAAGCTTAAGAGCCTTTCAAAACACTTCCTCCAAATAACATCAACCCCACCCTGACGCAATGCAACATACCAATATGACATGCAAACATGTAATAACCTAACATACATTCAGTTCAATACAGATATCATATAGTCAGATCACATAAATAGAGGTCTAAATAACGCTTGCCGACCCTACAGTAGGTCCATAGTCGACTTGGGCGACTCGTACAACATTACAGCACTTTTCAGAAAAATGGCTCACATGCCCATGTGGCCTACTCGTGTGGATCACATGGCCTGGCCCAGAATCCCACATGCCCATGTGGTTAACCCATGTGGGCCCACATGCCTGTGTGGCCCACACGACCTAATTGGTTGAGCCCGTGTCTCGCACACGGCCTCACCCAGCCATCGCACGGATGTGTCCTTCGCGCACGGCCTGGCCTCATCAGTTACACAGCTATGTACTACCACACGGCCTACCACACAGGTGACTACACGCCCATGTGGCGTCGATAATTTTATATTTCAGCTTTCGTCAATTCCCATTTTCTTTGTTTTGGACTACACACTTGATACGCTTGTGACGCCAAAGCAACTCCAAGTAATCTCGAGCATAAAATTAATCAATATACACTAGATTAATCACTTTAAAACCCGAATGTGAAATAGATTATTCATCCAACAAATGATTGAAGCTCACCCTCAGTTGAAAAGCAAAAACACCGAACCCTTAAAATGTCAATGGCTGCTCTCCAGCCCCTTGATCAAGTCCTAACAACCAAAAGAAAGTCCCTTTAAATCACTAATCTAGAAAACGTTAAGAGGAAGCAAGAACATAACTTACAAACACACGCCCAACGCTCTATTCGTTGCAAAGTAGAAAGGCAAGATATGGAAACAAAAAGAAAAGGAAAGATTTGCTGATCGAACAAGATGAAAACGGTAGGAGAAAGATGATAGAAAAACTTACGTCAGAAGTTTAGAAAAGGGGAAAAACTGAAATTGAGAAAAATAATAAAAATAAAAGTAAAAACCCACTGATCACCCCCTAATACTTAAATTTGCTCCCTAAAACCGTCCACTAACCACCAGCCTCATCAAAATTCTGACTTCATTCAAACACTTCCAGTCAACCAATGAAAAAAATTAACTCCCCTTGCTTACCCAAAGAATCGAACACAAAACCTCTAGCACAACCAACACTCCACCCAACCACCAGACTAGCAGGCCCATTCTGATATAATTTTACCAACATTTAAACTTAAGCCTACTGACTAGAGACTGAGCTTTATTCATAAAAATACCAAAATTTACCCAAGTTTTGGCTTGAACTTGGAACCTCTTACACACACTCAGAACACATAAGCACTAAAGCAAACAGACATTGTGTCAATGAATTACAGAAACATATTTAAAAACTTGGGGCGTTACAAGCATACTGGTTGTTGTGTCGTGACACAGGCCCTAGTGTGTCGTAACATCGACTCTGTGACAAGAATAAAACATAAAGATGAAACACGTCGGCTAACCTATGGTTAAGGACGACGTCTACCTAAAGGCTATAAATAGAGCTCTCTGGCACACATTATAAACACCATTCCATTAGCTCAGATTCTTTGCTCAGGTTTTTAAATTTGTTTTCTTGTTTCTCTTAGGTTTTATAGTTTAGTTTATTTGTTTCTTTAAGAGATCTGATTGTAAAGCAAGATCAACTTCTATGGATTCATATTATTCAATATCAATTAGGCTTTCTTAAACTCTCTATTTTGCTTCATTCCCCATGTTCAATTCTTCCATTCTTTCCATGTTGTTTATAAAAGCCATGAGGAACTAATCTTTCTATAAGGGATTAGCGAGTGGAGGCATAATCTCTTAACTGTTTTGTAGGGTTACTCAATGGATCAATTCTTTGGAAAAGGATGAATGTGAAACAAACCCTAGGCCTGACAACCATGAGAAGTCATCAAGGTGGGAATTAACCAAAATTTGTATTGCCTATTCGTGAACACCTTTACCTCAAGCTAGTCTAGACTGTGAAGTCAGAAGATAAGTAGTTCTTACTGACTCATTATGTTGGTGAAAGATCGGAAGGTCCTATTAGAGTAGAGACTAGTTAGTTGACGAGAACCTAAGACAACAATTAATTGGGACTGCTGAAGCGAGTTGATCACCCATTCTCAGATTTGATTCACTCTATTTATCTTTACCTCTTGCAATTTTATTTTTTTATGTTATTTTATTTTATTATTTTACAAACCCTAAACAAATTTATTATTTTAATCCCGTACTATATCTGACCTAAAGTATTAATTAGATCTTTAATTGTTTAGGTTAAGGTTGATTTAGTACTCGCCTCTCTTGGGTACGATCCTCGAAGTACTTACCTACTTCGTTGTAAAATCTATATTACAACTTGACCCGTATACTTGCGGATACTGCCTCATAACTCTCTATTTTATTATATTATTCACACTCTAGATTTTAGTACGTCCGGAGGCAGTAAGCTCATTATGACTCTATCTTTTTATCTTGAGGCATAGTATTCAGGCTGAGATAATTAATGGTAGGTGCAATCCAATTCGGTTGTCTAGAAATAGCCCGCTTCTTTCCCATCTTTTTTTTGCAAATGATTTAATCCTTTTTGGTCAGGTAGAGGAAAGCCAGATGAAAGTTTTCAAAGATGTATTAGATACGTTTTGTATGTACTTGGGTCATATGGTTAACATGCAAAAATCAAGTATCTTCTTTTCTAAAGGGGTGGAGGAAGACCTCAAAAAGCATATAAGTAGATCCATTGGGTTTCGCACAATTTAAAATATCGGTACGTATTTAGGAATTCCATTTTTTCATGACAAGCTGACTAATAATACTTTGCGCTTTATGGTGGAAAACTGTGTAGAAAACTTTGTAGTTGGGATACTAAGCAGCTCTCTCTAGCTGACAGAATAAATTTGATGCAGTTGGTATTGCTCTCAATACCTATTTACTTTATGCAATCGATGATGATTCCAAAGGGCTTGTGTGACGAAATTGAAAGCGTTATCAGATAGTTCATATGGGGATTTTCTAATGGTTTTAAAAAAATCGCCTTGGTTGGTTAGGATTCGGTTTGCCAACCCAAAGAGCATGATGGGCTTGGTATAATATTGTTACGGGATCAAAATACTTCATTTATGATGAAACTAGGTTTTAGCGTAACACCTCTAACCCGATACTGTCGCCGGAACAGAATTATGGAGCATTACCAGAACTTACAGATTACATAAATAGATTTTCTACACCATACAGTATTCATGTCTGAAATCAATCATAAGGTCCCTTATATGAACCCTCGAGGTCCAAAACATGCATTAGAAACGAGTCAGGACTAAACCAGGTACTTAGAAAATTTTTCGCAAAATCTCAAAATTTTTCCAAGGTACAGGGGTCACAAGCCCGTGTGGTCAGGCCGTGTGAACGCCCGTGTCTCAGACCATGTAACTCTCTGACTTGGGTCAAACGGGCAATCCACATGCCCGTGTGCTAGGTCGTGTGTGGGTGCAGGGGTCACATGGCTAATCCACACGCCCATGTGCTAGGCCGTGTGATCAATTCTAAGCATCCTCTTTTAACATTTTAAAGATGCAGGGGATACACGGCCAAATCACATGCCCATGTGCTAGGTCATGTGTCACACACGGCTGAGACACACGCCCGTGTCTCTTCCCTTGTGGATAAAAATAGGCTATTTTCGAAGCCACATTTCTCACCCAATTGGTCTTCCTCTTACACCAATACTTAAACATATTTACAAGACATTTTAAAACAATTAATTAAAGTCAAAACCAAGTCTCATGCATGACATATCATCACATACAACTAATGTGCTCTTAAACACCTCAAATGACACTTTACCTTCATGTAATTAAATATACAAACTTACTTAACTTATCGAATTCACCTATATGTATATTTTATCAAATACATTGGAATTAATTTTCAATATGCCAACATGATTTCTATCAATCAATCATTTATTCACACACCAAACATGTTATAGCCTCATTTATACATATCAAAACATGTTCATCACAAGCCATTCCAATGCTAGTTATAACCCAAACATTTACATGCCAACATTGGCTAATTAACCTATACATGCCATTATAACCATCATTAATTTACCATATATACCAATATGGGTCGATGGATAGTGTGAGTGATCTCCATCGATGCTTTCAATCCAACGAGCTTCCGAATTACTATAGAACAAGGGAGAATAAAACAAAGTAAGCATGAAATGCTTAGTAAGTTCGTATAACATGGTAAATAACTTACCATATGTTTATGTTCAAAATAAACATGCAATGCACTATAAACCAATTTTATCACAAGCCCTAAACACATATCCTCATCATGTTAATCAAGTAATCACATATAATAGTCCTTAATCATAGATGAACAAATTCATCAAGCATGATTCACATTCATGTAACAACCAATTCATGCATCATTATATCAGGTAATGTCATTTCCATGTACTTTATATACATACGGGTAATAGTTCGTTTCTAAGTCATACTATCTCATATAAACATCAAGAAACATGTATGGGCTCAATAACAACCAAATTACCATATACATATACTTTTCACATCATGAATTTAAATAATATATATAATTCATACCCATGTATTTCAAGTAAATTTTCATAATATTTTGTCTCAAGTTCGATTATTTCAGTCGAGGATTTTGCTCATTAAATCAACTAAAATATCAATAAAAACCCAGGAAAATACACTTGAAGTGTACAAATCTATAATCTTAGATGAACATATTCATCAAAAAAGTTCTATATTCATATATCACCATCTCATACTTCCATATACATGTATCACCATTTTCATGTATTTCAGGCAGATACATGTAATAATTCATTTTGTGTTCATATTTTCTCATGTCAGAATTTTGTCTGTTGAATTTATTTGAAATATCAATGGATACACATGTAGTACACTCGAAGTGTACAAATTAGAAACTGTCAATTCATATTCAGGGGCACCCATAAGGGCACATAATCAGGAAGCACACTCTCGAGCCATATATGAGGATGCTCATGTGAGCCATGTAACAGGAAGCTTATCCGAGCTATACTAGGAAACTCATAAGAGTCTATAACAGTAAGTTCACAAAAAACTTTTAATCAGGAAACTCACAAAGAGCCTATCAGGGTGCTCACAAAGAGCGATGTAACAGGAGCTCCGAATAGCATAACAGAAAGTTCAAGCGAGCCATGTCAGGAAGCTCATAAAAGCCTATATCAAGATGCTCACGAAGAGCTGCGTTTGTGTTCGCAATAAATGCTGGATCACAACCAATCGAATCATGTAACAGGACGCTCACAAAAAGCTACTGTAGTGCGCAACACATGCACAATCAGGATGCTCGCAGGAACTATATAACAGGATGCTCAAGAGGGCTTAAAACAAGATTGCTCGTCCGAGCTATATTCTATCCGCAACATATGCAGGACCACATTCAATACGGGAAATCATGTATCCATTGAATTTCATTATTCAAACGGAACTTATCATTTTTTGAACATTAACGGGCATGTGATTATTTCATACATTTATAACATTCATATAATTCATATAAACACATATCACACTCAATTCAAGCATAAAAATAAACACAATTTAGTTACAGGAACTTACCTCAATAAATGTTCGTGTATGTAAAATCTACTAATTCGATAATTTTTCTTTTCCTCACTCTAACTCCGAATTTGGTCTATTTGGATCCAATTAAGCCAAGAAAGCTTGTTTTCTCTTTCCTAGGGTTTTCATGCATTTTTGGGGAAGAAGATGATAAAATTGATGATATTTTCATTTTTTTTTTTTATGATTTATCATCTTTTATTACTTCACTTTCCAATTTCATCATTTTCTTTATTTTATTTTCCATGGATGAATCATCATTCTTAACAACTATACCTTTTTAATGGTCTATTTACCATTTAAGGACCTCAAATTTTGAATTCCATAGCTATTTAATCCCTTTAGCTATTAAAACTCAACTTTTACACTTTGTGCAATTTGGTCCTTTATCAAATTAAACATATAATCAGTAAAATTTCTTTATGAAATTTGCATATGACATTTATCATACTATAGATCATAAAATAAAATTAAAATAAATTTCCTTTCCAGAATCGAATTTGTGGTCCCAAAACCACTGTTTCGATTTTACCAAAAATGGGTTGTTACATTTAGCATTGTGCCTAATGCCTCTGCTCTATGGGTCCGTGTCTTACGTTCAAAATATGGGATTCAAAATGGTTTATTAGAAACCCTATCAAGGGGTTGAAGTTCCTTTTTATTGAGATCACTTTCAAAGGTATGGCCATTTATTCGTGAAAACCTTCATTGGTTTGTTGGAGATGGTAGGAGCATTAATTTTTGAAGGGACCCTTGGGTTCCGAATATTGAGCCTCTTTGTAGGAAAATAGCTCCTAAATCTAATCTTGATATGGAATGCACTCTCTGTTAGATGATTACAGAGAATGGGGATTGGAATTTAGAATTTCTTCAATTTTGGGTTTCTGAAGAGGTCATTCAGTAGATTGTGGGGGTTCCACCACCTCTGCCAAACTTGGGTTCAGACAGATTCATTTAGGGGGTACTTCTTTCGGTTTATTTTCTATTAAAAGTGTGTATGAGAAGTTGCAGGAAGGGATATGGAATTCGAAGGAAACAGTATGACAACTATCATGAAAGTTCGAGGGTCCACAAAGGGTTAGAGTATTCATATGGCTTGTCCTTAAACATCGGCTACTTACTAATGCAGAGAGGACAAGAAGAGGAATAGGAATGAATTCTGCTTGTGGAATTTTTGGTCATGAGTATGAAACGGTTTTACACGTCCTTCGTGATTGTATTACAGCTAGAGACATTTGAAATCATTCCTATGGGTATATTTTCTTCTTCTTTTTGTAAGGACTTTATAAGAATGGATGGAGCATAATCTCTGTATTAATCAATCTTCCAACCTTGTTGAATAAGTTAATTGGCAATGTGTATTTGGGATGTTAAAATGGTGCATTTGGAAGAATCAGAACCTTTACATTTTTCAAGGTCTATCTTGGAATGCTGATACAGTTATCAAAGTCTCTTTAAATTGGGCAAAACAGTATGCTTCAGTGATGAATCCGGGTACACTCAAGCCTTCAAAAAAGTGTGTTGTTCCTTTGTCTAATAGTTAGGTAAGAATGAATACAGATGGCTCGGTTAGAGCAGAGGAAGCGTTCGCTGCAGCTGGAGGGATTTTGCGTGATCATAATGGGAGGTGGATAATTGGATTTACTAGGTATTTAGGTAATTGTGTTGTCCTTGATTCTGAGTTTTGGGGTATTATGGACGGGTTGAAACTCACACTTGATTGGAGATTTGAAAGAGTATTAGTTCAGACAAATAGTCTTGAAGCTGTCAATATCATTCTAGATGGGGACCGATAGAATTCCAATTCCGCCTTGGTAAGAAGAATTCATTCTTTATTGAAACTCCTATGTCAGTGGAGTATCCAACACGTTCCTCGAGAAGAGAATAAAATCGTAAATAATATTGTTAAGACAATCAGTGACAAAAGAACTGAGTTAAGATTGATAGAAGACCCCATTCCGATGTATTGCTCTTAATATTTAGCTTTTGATTTGTATTCCTATAAAAAAAAATACATCTCTCTCATTTATAACTTGAAGATCTAACTTCTTAGTCAAACTTTTTATATTTATATGCCCATTATTTATGGGAATGTTTTAATATTTTTGTAGCCCAGTATATAATAATATGCTATTTTTGTTATTCAAAGTCTTTGACCTTCAAATTGTATTTTTGGAATGGCGTTGTTTAATAGCATCAGTTATACTTTTATTTTGGGTACAATGTGTATATAATTTTAATAGGAAATATCCAATATAGTTCCTGTTTTCATCAATAATATGAGTTAATTGCAACTTAAATAAGTTTTAAGTTTTTCTTTTTCATTATTCATTATGTTTCCACACATCTTACTCTTATTGTGCCAAGTTTCAACATTCTAACAATCCCAACAAAGCCTACTTACCAAATTTATGCTCATATATTACTATATTCATGTATTTTTGTTGTATTCATATTATTTTTTGAAATTGGTGTGATGTTGATGTTATTTCTTTTAATTATTTTGTCAGTATAACTTCACCATTTAACTCATGTACATGTTTTTTAATATATATATATATATATATATATATATATAAATAATTTTACCATATGTTTCATGCAAATAATATTTAAAATAAATAACAGTTTATAAATCAAAGAAGTTGGAATCGTAATGGTACAATATTATTAAAATTAATCTGTGCAATATAAATCAATTATGTATTATATATTTGTTATAATTGAAAATATTTAATTATACATCTTATAATTTTTATCGACAATAACTTTCGAGTTAACTCATGAAGCTTATCTAAAATATTTAACCCAATGTCCAATAGCTAAAAGTAAATTTTTCATTTTACTTTTCATAACTTAATTGAGAGAAATTGGAGAATTTATCTAAATGCCCGAGCAAGAAAAAAAAAAGTGAAAGTGAGAAAAAAGTATACTACAATAATTAATTTTTATATAAATTTAATTGATGAATGCATTTAATAGATTCCATTATTACAAGTGTTGTTACTTATAGTTGTTTACTAAAACTCAAAACAGTTTACGAAAGTGTTTGACTATAATAGTCACTATTAAAAATTGTGCAAATAAAATTAAAGAATACACAGATTTGTTTAAGCAGTTCGGTTTCTTTATATTTGCAAAGTCTAGTTCAATGAGTAACTCCACTATTTTTATTTGTAAATGCAATAAGTGTTCACACTCTATTACTTCCCAAATATAGAGATCTCATCTTTGTACCTGAAGAGTAGAACACTTACTTCTAAATCCTTCCCCCCCAAGAGAACTTGGACAGTAAACATTTAATGCTTTCAATTTAGTTTGCACTCTTTCACAAAATAATTCCTCAATAAATAGATTCAAGTGCTCTCTATAAGCTCTCATACATAATCTAAGCAATCCTCAAAGCATATATCAATCTTAGCTTGCTAACATAGAATCAAAGTAAACACAAAGTAACTCTTTGAATGTAGTTATTACAACATTAACATTCAAAGCATAATCAATAGAAGATATGATCTTCAAAAATTAGCAACACAATCTCGATCAAATCTCCTCATTCCAAGAGTTGAGTTGATTCACTTGAATCCAATCTAATCTTCAATAGTTAAAGATTGGTTTCCATAGATAGACCATTGTATCTTCAATATAACATCAAATTAACAGGTTTAAAAATTTTCTTAATTAAATTATCAATTCAAATAAGGCAAATAGTTTTATTGCCTCTGTGGTAGTCTAGAGTGGGCACTACTGAGTGCCACTCAACTCATTCAACACATTTTTCCTCAACAATAAGTGTAAAAAATGTTATTTATTGCTTAATAGAGTTAAAATTTTAGAAGTTTTTGTTGGTCCTATAAATGATTTTTTTTTTTTTTTTTTAGAGTTGAACTATAAATGAAAAAATATCTTATTTTAAAAAGTAAATATTACTCAATTCTTATTTGATTTTTTTAATAGTAAAAAGATTAAATTAATTTATTTAATAATAGAGCATCTTTAATAATAGAGGAACTTGACATGTACTTTCACCAAATTTAATTTTACCTGCTGAAATGTAATAGGACGAAAACTCAAACTTTTGATGAGTTTAAGCCCAAGAAACGGACCATCGTATTTGCTGGTGGGCATACTTTGGGCTCCATTTTAGCTACATTAAGCCCACATCAAAACCCCTCCGTCTCAAAGGAAAACTATTTTTCCAACTAAACAAAGCTAAGGTTAAAAATTAAAATAAAGGATTTATAATTGATAACATGATCACACATCATTTAATTTCTTTCTAGTACAAATTCACTTTTTTTTTTTTTGAATGATGTGATATTTGATTCGCTGATTGATATAATTAGGAATAATTATGCGGTTGATAATAAATTTTTTGAATTTTATTTAATACATAATTTATTCAAGTAAATCTAACAATTTAAATTTCGGCATATTCCGCGAGAGCATAATAGACTGAGAGATTATATGGTTAAAGTTGTTCATAGTGGCCTTAATAAGTTATCGACCTTTGAAGACCCACCTGATCATACTTGATCTTTATTTGAAGAAAATGCTCATTGAACAATGGCTAATATAAGCTCTCATCAACCTTATTGTAGCTAGTTCCTTAAACTTTGTTTCTTTTCTACTCAAAAAAAAAAAAAATACATGATGAGTTTTCTTTAATACTTCTTGTATATTTAGTATTGGATCCCTTTTATCTCTTTATCCAATTTACATTTTTAGCCTCAAAAGTTAAATTGAAAAGAACAAAAGCTCGATATGTTGAATAGGGCCGAGTGTACCATTGAGTTAAATTTAAATGGCATAATATATCATTTGGTTCCTAGTTTGACACTATTTCTTAATGTAATAGTTATTTTTTCCCAATTTGGTATCTCTATTTGATAAAAGTAATATATTTTGGTATCAAAAATTAATAATGTTAACTTTTAGTGTTTAATTCGAGTTTTAAGGTTGATTTGATGAAAGTTAATTGCAATATTATTAGTTTGAATTTTTAAATATTTTTTAATAGAATAAATTTAATGTTAATTGTGAATTTGTTTAATTTTATGTTTAATTTTTCAAATACAGTTTGATGAATGTGATTTAATTGAATTTTAAGATTGATTTGATGAAAGTTAATTGCTAATATTATTAGCTCATTATAAATTTTATTAAATTAACACTAAAATCTAAATTAAAGACTAAAGAAATAATAGTGTTACTTTCAAGTATCAAAATGTATAACTTTTGTCAAATACAGGTACCACATTGGACAAAAAAATAGCATAAGTAATACATTAGAAAAAAGTGTCAAACTTAGGTGCCAAATAATGTATAAAGCCGATTTAAATGGCTTAAGAGAAATCAATTGAGCCTTCGTGAAAAAAATGCACTCAATTGAGCCCTTAGTGATTCAAAATAAATTAACGGAAACTATCAATTGACCGATTTGACTTCTAATATGGCTGACGAAGCCACTAAAAACTGTCGCGTGGTAATATGCTAACGTTGGATGCCATGTTAGCAAAAAATTAAAAAAAAATCAATTTTTATAAAATAATTAAAATGTACATATAGAATAAAATTAGACAAAATTTAAATCTGGACAAATGATTGTCCAAATTCATGTCGAATAAGTGTAAAATTAGAAAAATTAAAAAATTTTAAATAAATAAATATTGTTAAAAATTTTAATATATAAATAAATTTCAAATGTGAAACTAAAAAAAATATTATCTATTTAAAAATAAATTGTCATTTTGTATTAGCAAATTCAATTGAATGACTATTAGAATGTATTTGTGAAGTTTTTTTTTTTAGATTATTTTAATAATTCCAATGCAACTCGACACTTGCCTTCATTTTGCAGGCTAAACAACAAACCCAGCATGCAAATCCTTCTTCTCATGGACTCATTTCATATTTCATTATGCTTCTTTTCAACAAACCCATCTTTTCTTTGCTCATTTTCATCGCTTTTGATTTTTGCTAACTGCGCAATCAATTAACTGATAGTTTTTGTTAACGGAAGAGATTGATTGACTTTTTTATTCAGGGTTAAATTGGGTGTACTTCTTTTATAATGTTTCAATTAAATTTTTATTTTTTATTGAGAAATTTCTTTACCCTTAAACCATTAAAATTAATCAAATTGATGAAATGAGAAAATTATTGGATAAACTACATAATTAATCATCTAATTATTAGTGTGTTTCTATTTTGGTCATCAAACTATAAAAACTTTTAATTTCGTCATCTGCATTTTAATTGGTTTTGTTTTAGTTGCTCTCCATTAAATAATTGACAGAAAATAATGATATGACCTTTTTATTAATATAATAAAACATGTAGTCCTCAAACTTACATATTCTATCAATTTAATCATATTTTAAATAATTTAATAAATTTAATTCTCTATATTTATAAATTTTATCGAAATTTTCAATTAAACCGATCAGCAACAAAAATCTAATACAAAAGGCTTGTGTTGTTAGTAAAAGTGACCCACATCTGACCTGTCATTATCCATATTATTTACTATTTTCTAAAACCATATAATACAAAAAGGGTTAAATGACTTGTGTTCTTAAGATTTATGCCTTCTTATATAGATAATAAATTAACTCCAATGAATGTCATTTAGTCCAATGGCAATTGAATGCTTTGATGTGTTTTTTTTTTTTTCTTATGCATTCATTGGAATCATTTCAGTTCTTTGTTTTGCCTTTATTAGTAACATTCTTCCCATTTCATGGCATTCTATCAGAAGCCTCCATCAATGGCTATCTTTTTTAAGAAATGTCATTGTCAATGAAAATTTTCTTTTACAAATTTTGATGCATTTATAATTCTAATTTATGATGGAGATATGTTTGAGAATTAAATTGATAAAATTTATAAATGTGAGAATTAAATTTGTTGAATTATTTAGAATTAAAATTAAATTGATAAAATGTGTAAGTATTGAGGATTAAATGTGTTATTATACCAATTAAAAGGTTCGACATCACTCTCCATTAATTATTTTAACAAAGAATTAACAAAGAGCGACCAAAATAAAACTAATTAAAAATATTAGTGATGAAATTGAAAATTATTATAATTTAATTATTAAAGCATGCTAATAATTGAGGTGATTAATGATTCAATTTACTAAAAATATATATATAATATGTATAAATTCAAAAGTGTTAACGAAATCAAGTATGTTTATAATCATAGTGTTTTGGCAAAAATAATGAATACATAACTTTACTTTTACCTATAAACAAATAATTCAAACAACAATGAGAAAAGTCGAGAAATATCACAAAATGTATTATTTTAGTTTAGGTTATAGATAAAAAAAAGCTATATGATTTGATGACTAATTCAACCATTTAAAACTACCATCTACAAGTCTTATTGTTTAAATGTCATCTCAAATGGATCATGAATGACTTTTCAATTGTTGACCTGATCAAAATTGTGCATATAAATTAAGATTAGATTCTAGTTAATCATTCGACTTGTATAATTTAAATTGAGTTTCATTATTTAACTTAAATCTTTTTTTTACTTTTAAATGTGAAATTTCAATCATTAATCAAACAATAATAGTTAAATTAATTAGATTAAATGTTGGATTAAAATCCTAAATTATGGGCACATATGTATAATGTATAATGTTATTATAAAGTGTCATACAAAATTAGATGACCAATTATGTTATAAGTGTTATAGGTATTAAAGTGTCATGAAAATAATGTGTAGATACCATAAGTAGTTTATAATTTGCTGAGGGGCCAAATTATAAATACCAAAATTGATTTAATAATCAGTTATTTAAAAAAAAAGGTAGTGGTCCCCAAGAAATAGATATATCTCGTATTTCTTTTCCATCCCCATCAGAGCTTAGAAGATAAAAAAACCTTCTGGGCAATTTTCAACAATGGGTTCAAGTACACTTTCGTATATAATTTTGTTTTTAATGATCTGACATGACAAATCCTAATTTGTTAATATTTATATCATATTTTTTATTATAATAAGTATTGTCCGAGTCCCATTATGTTAAATCATTAAGAGTGAATTGATTATTCTATTTTCTATATATCGCTTCGCTTTAATATTTCAAGGAATTAAATTATTGATTTGGTGTATCAATGAATAAAGATTTTGTTTCTTTTATATTCGTTAAATAATCCATTGAGTTTGCGTGGATGTTGACAGAAACAGAAACGCCCAAAATATTAAATTTTTAATTTGTTAAACTTTATCGGTAGTATGTAGATGTTTCAAGGGTTAAGAGCTACTGGAGATCATGGGTTCAAGTTCTTGCGCATGCATTCGAGTCTGATTTTTGTTAGCGTTTTCTTGTGCCGCAGGTCTGGGATGTTTGAGTCAAATTGGGATGGCTGAAAGAAGCTTAGATGAAGTGGGGTAGTGTTTTAGTTAATATAATATTTCCTTGGAATTTTATTCCTAAAAGTTTGCTCTTCTAAGTCATGTTACCCTTTTTTCTCTCCCCAATTGTTCTCATTCTTGCGTTTCAATTTGTTCCTCAGTAGAAATTCAAAGTTTTCTTCCACTTTCTTTTGGTTTACCTATTTTTCCTGTTCAAGTTTTTCTATAACACTCTGAATTTAGGCCTAGAATAAGTGGGTTCATTTGTCGAGAGAATAGATTTTATCATTAAAAAAAATTAATATGTGGTTTATATTAAAATAGGATAATGGTCAATTTTAATTGACTCTAGATTATGCTAAAATTTTGGGATTTGATTTATATGCTTTATTTTTTTTACATAGTTTGTCCCTCTACTTTTATAATGCCACTAATACATTTAAATAGTTAATTTTTCTTAAAATATTATTCAAACAGAAATAAATTATTTTATCATGAAAAGTTTGAATGAACATTTTCTTTTAAAAAAATTGTTATTGCATATTTAGTTTAATTTTTAGGAGGTTTAGGAAGGGTTGGTAATGTTGGAAAAGTCCTAGGCTCAATCTAGGGCTTTAGCAAAAATGTTGTTTTTTTTAGGGAGGTTGGTGGTAGTCATAAGGCTTTTAAAATATTTTGGGTTGAAGATAACCCAATGAAGTAGGTGGTCTGGTGGCTTGGGGTGTTCTCAATAAATTAGAGGTCAAAGGTTCAAGTCTTGGGTATGGCAAAAAATTTTATTTCGCATATGTTAGTATGAAGGCCAGAGTTTAGGCCTTATAATTAGTTGGGACTGTTTCACAACACAAAGAAACGACTGGCCCAGTGGCAAAGGTGTTAGGAGGGGGAGCAATGTTTTAGTCGTGGCGTGCGCTAAATGTTGTGTTTTTTTTTTTAAGTAAACCTGGAGTGTGACAAAAGGTTTATAATTAAGTAGAGAGGAAGTATGACTCAAATAAAATATGCGGCGTAGTGGCAAGGGGCGTGTACCATAGTGAAAAGGTTGGATGTTCGAAGCCCGATGTTGTCGAATATTTTTTTGGATTTCTTTGGATGATTTGGTCGCTGTGAAATAGGCCTTAAAAGAAGTTGAGAATGAAACATATTGCAAGAAGAGTTCTGGTGCAGTGGCTGGTAGCCTGTGGTTGTGCTTGCAAGTCTCGGGTTCGAGTTGCCTTGTGCACAATAATTTTCTATTTTTCTGCAGGCGTGGGGAAGGTGGTTGAAGTGGACCGAAACACCCAAAGAATTGCTGCTGTTCGGGGAAGGCAATTTGAATGTAATTCAAATTGGATTTTTGGATAAATAAAGGAATTTTTGGATGGAGATGAAGATACAATTTTGAGATAATAAAGGAATTTAATTAGTGATAAGTTTGAGTCGATTAGGGAGTGTAGATCTATTTATTTATTTATCTATTTATTTATTTATTTTAGTATATACATGGATGCCGAAATTCTCTTTAAATAGAGAGGATCCCTCTTCAATTCCGGCATTTGAACCCCATACTCTCAATCTTTTCTCTCATTCTCTTCTACAAGCCAAAACCCTAGTTGCTTTCTGCAATCTTTTCTTTTGAATTCTTCAGAAGCCGAAACCTTTTATTCCATTCTCTTCTTCATTCTTTTTCTCTTGTGCCGATTTCTCCATTAAGCCGAAATCATAGACCCTATTTGATTTCTTCATTAAAAGCCGAATCATCATGAGACTTCTTTGAATCATCTTCGCTTCCTGAATTTTTTGCAAAAAATTGAAATCTTCCCAAGTGCTAGCTGAATTCCCTGTGTTGAGGGCGTTATTCCGGGATTTGAAGGAGACTTGATTGTCTAGATCTAAAAGCCGAAAATCGTTAGTCTCTAAGTATCATACCTCTTTTTGGGATTTTAAGGTAAGGTAGTTTTCTCTAGATTTTCGTTACGTTAGATTATCGTATTTGTAATCTTAACCCTATGTTATGGATTAACAACCACATGTTACGATGGTAGCAACTGATAAGGTCCCTTGATGAAATCAAATATGGATCAGGCAAAGGAGGGGATTGGATCTGTAAAACCAATCCCTAAGTTTAAAAACAAGCGATGTCGATGAGTTCAGATTGGCCATGGGTTGTGGACCCAAGCATCCGAACAAAATCTTAGACAGATAGCAGTTTTAGCAGCTTCTAATAGTGTCGACATAGAGAGTGTCGTCCTAACGGTAACCAAGTGTGTAACCTTTCACACTATTAGATTGAGTGCTAATATATATATATATATATATATAATAAATATGTATAAATCTGTTATACTCGGTTAGATGCCGAAATCCCGGCATTATGATTGAAAACCCGAGGAGGGTAAAGGCTAATCATCAGGTTAGTGATTTCTGTCCTTCTTCAGTAATATGCTCTGTATGTCGATTTCTCTATATGCTTGGGGTTGGGTAATTGATGAAAAGGTGAAGTACTCTGTCCTGGTGGCTTATGCCATTTCAGCCTGGTGACTCTGTCAGACTCTGTTTCTGGTGGCTTATGCCATTTCAGCCTGGTGACTATGTCACAACTTGACGATGAGCAGCTAACTATAGCATGACTGCCATCGATGGTGTGTAGTAGTATGGGTTGATTGTAGAAATCCCCAATGGTGTGATCGGCAGGTAAGGGTGGCGTGTAGCGGATGGAAACCTAGGATTGGGTTGGGTTATATGTATATTATCTGCTATATCATGTTTTATATTTTGATCTATGGGCTAAGGCCCAATCTAATGGTGCACGAGGGTTGCACACTGAGCTTCGCGACTCACCCTGTTATTTTAACAATTTCAGGTAACACCTAGTGCAACGGACCGGGCTGGAGAGGAGAGCAGGGTGGCCATGCAAAAGCACATTTGGATTCAAAACACTCTAATCTATTATTTTATATTTTTATTTAATGGGTTTTAAATCTCGTTGTAATAAGGCCATGGGCCACTAGACTATTATACTCTGTTTTGGGTTTTATTTTGGGCTTTCATTACTGCCAGGCACTTAAACTTTAATTAAACTAAGGCATATATTAAGATTTTGGTTTTTAACTCATAAAACAACAAAAGCAATTTATAACTTAGTTAAACTTATCACGTTATTAAGTTCTTCCGAACAAAAGATTGAATACAAGGAAAAAGAAGAATATTTCCCGAAAATTTTGACATTTTTTACAGAATCTTTTTAGTGACATGTCAGATCCGGCTATAGTGTTTGGGCCGGGTTTGGGGTGTTACATTTTCCCTTTTCTTTCTTTTGATTTCGTTGCAGTTTCTACCTTCCTCTGCTACGAATTTGCTTTTGGGAATATAATTTTTTTTGCTATTTCGTATGTAGGAACCCAATTTTGCCCGGGCCCATAAAAACCAAATTAATAAAAATAATAAATGTCTTTTAACTGTCCATTTTTACAAATCTGGACCAGACCCTTGGCCCAAACTAACAAATCAATTACCCATTACCCATTACACCCAAGCCTAACACCTAAACTCGTGACCCAACTAACCCAAACTAAACCCGATTAGCCCTCTTACACCCTTAGCCCAAAATTAAACAGACCCAATACCTAAAATAGAAACGGCCCAAAAGGGCCCAACACTAAAACAGCTTCAGTAAGCCTAGGGTTTTCTGAAACCCTAGGCACCGAAGGAGCCAGCGCCCCAGCCTCGCGCCGCAATCAACTCCTCACACCCACGCCAGCCTTCGGTCACGCCACGATCCGCGCCCGAATCACTCCATCGTCGCCAGATTATCCGTCGCTCTTGACCTGCAAAACAAGGAAAACACAGCAAAAGGAAGGAAACAAATATGGGCAATATGTATTTCCTTTTTCTTTCATTTTTTTTCGGGTTATAAAAACCCTAGAACAAACCTATAAACAGGACAAGAGATGATACACAGAGAGAAGATACAAAAAAAATATATTGAAATAGAAAGAACCCATCAAATAGAGGTGATTTTCGTTTTTTATTCGTATTATTCTTTTATTTTAATTTCTTTTTTTTTCTTTTTCGATTTTTGCAAACAGTAAACATACGAGCAATAAAATAAAAATGAGGTTTTACCTTTTAAATCGCGTTTGAAAACGGAGTTATTGGCCTCCGGCCACCGTCTGAGGTGGCGCGTACGGCGGCGCATCATTGGAACCAAGGCCAGAGCTAGACCCCAGGTCGAAAAGGGGAGAGCATTTCAGAACTCTCATTCAGTTTTTTTTTTAATGTTAAAATGTTTTTTTTAGCCAACTTTTGACTTATATAGTTAAATGGAAACGGTGCCGTTTCTGCTTAATCAAATAAGTGAAAAACGACGTCGTTTTAAGGGAAGATCCGTGTGTTGACCCGAAAACCTAGGGAGGATCCGCGCGCTTTTGTTAAAAGAGCTAAATGCTTCTTTGGTCCTTCCACTATTTTAGTTTTTTTAATTAAGTTCAATTTGAATTTTTATTTATATTAAATTAGCCCTGAAATTTAATTTTTGTTTCAATCTAGTCCAAAAACCATTTAAGGGTGGATATCCGAACGACGTCGTTTTGAAAATTTGGCATAATTGCCATATTAGCCCCTGCAGTGTGATGCGTGTTTTAAATTAGTCCTTTTATATCTATTTTAATTGCTATTTAATCCCTGTCTTTTTAAAACCTTTTTATTTTATTTCATTTTAAATTATTTTAACATTGTATTAAACTATTTTGTCATATTAAATATTCTATATTATTTTCTTTATTATTTGTATATTAATTTAATAATAGTATAAAATTAGTATATATATATATATATTTTTATATGTATTATTCTTTTAAATTATTTTTATTTATCATTTTATTTGTTTAATATTATTTTATTATATATTATTTATAATTTATATATTAGTTATTATATTATATTTTTAAAATCTTATATATTATATAGTACTATATTAATATCATATAAAATCTTATTTGTATAAAATTTATTTATATTGTATAACATGTTTCATTTATATTATTTATATTATATTTTAGAAACTTTTATTTAAAATTATTATATACTATTTATTAATCGTTTTTTATTATATATTATCATTTATATGTATTAAATTATTAAATTATATATTTATTATAATATTTTTATATATACTTTAAGTTTTTTTATATTGTTATACATATTAACTATTTTACAAAATTATCATTTTTTACTCTTTTTATTTTTTATTTGTTATAATATTTATTTAGTGTTTAAATATTTGTTAATTTATTTATTTCTCATAATTGATCTTTTTGTAGAATTTAATATCCATTTCTTGAATTTTTATGCTTCCTATAGATTTTAAATTGTTATTGCATATTTTATAACTTGTATTTATTTATTTATGTTTTTTTGCTTAATATTGTTTTAGCATAATCCATTTATTATATGTATCATTCGCTATGTCATATTATTCTTTTGTTAATTGTCTATATCATTTGTTAATATGACTCATATTTATAGTGAATTGCTATTTGATTTATATTTTGTAATGTATCAATACAAAATCGAATTCATAACATTTTTATAAAAACATGTTTTCGCGAAATTGTCGTATTTTATTCAAAGTTTTAAAAAAAAGGTGATATGTGATATTTGAGGACTTCGAGAAGAATCGTGCCCTAACTTATTGGGTTTCGATTTTTCTCGTGGAACTTAAGGTATTAAATATCTCTTCTCTTTTAAAATTGAAACTTACAAATTTCAAATCAAAAACTTATTCTTGGGAATTCAAAACGTTGTATCCTAACTTACTGGATATGATGATTTTGTCTCGAGGTAGGAATTTTCTAAATAAAAGTGTGCCTAGTTTTGAAGTCATGAGATGTTATATCCTAACTCACTGGGTATAGTATTTTATTTCTTTGAGATAGGTAAATTTGGGTTTTCTTTCTAATAAAAGGATCATATTTTAAAATTTTTCAAATTTTTAACACTAGGACATGATTTTATCAATTAGGTACCAATTTTTGGGCGTTATGAGGGTGGTAACCCTTCCTCATACGTAACCAACTCCCGAACCCGTTTTCTTGTATTTCGTGGGCCAAAATAAATGTTTTGAAATAAAATGTTTTACAAGGTGATCCAATCGCACCTAAGTAAAAAGAGATTGGTGGCGACTCCCGTTTTCATTTTTTTAAGTCGATCCTCATTTTTTTTAAAAAAAATGGTTTCGACAGCTTGGATACTCTACTGGGGACAATAAGAGAGTCAAGCCGTAAAATTGATAATTTCATGTCCTTTTGTTCGAGTTTAAAATTCTGGTTTTTTTTTTTTAAAAAAACATGATCATTTATTGCATGTGGTTTTAATATATATCTCTGCATTGCACTACATGACTGTTGTGGTCGCGCCTTTAAGTGGGAGCGAGAAGCTATGCCTTCGTGAGGTTTTCACCTCCGTATGGGCTAGTGGATTGCTTTCGGGATACATCCGTGCCTATGTCTTCGTGAAGTTTTTACTTCCGCATGGCCATAAGGAAATGTATTCCCCTGAACCGAACTCGGTCTGTATGAGCCTATAATGGGTAACGATCGAGGAATCTGCTGGTTCAGGTACCTCAACTTTAGGACTAAACAGCATATAGTAAACCCTAAGAACCTACCTTAGGTAAAACTATGCCAAACTTTAGTAGTTGCCCAAATAAGTGTCCATTTTACTTGCTTTGTATTTTGTTATGTGGTACTAACTTGTTATGTTTCATTTTTGTGCATGTCATTTCATATTTTTGGAGGTATCGATTCACGGTCAGTTTCTAAAGTTAGAAAGCTGGTTATGGAGAACGAATTCCTTGATAAAGTGGAAGACAATGCAGTCGTCCGGATATGGTCAGAGCAAAGGAAATTAGAGAAAGAAGGATAGCTTAGCTGAAGGGTATGTGTCAGAACTACGTGATTTCACTCGTATCAGTGCCACGCAAAATAAGCTTCAAGAGTTGAAGGGAATATGGACCCAGTGGGACAATAAGGTAAAGCAGTTGTTCTATCGTAATTATGGTGATGTACCTTACTTGCTCGACGTTAAAGTAGATAAGTATCTATTCCGCGCTATGATTCAGTTTTGGAATTTTGCTTATAGTTGTTTCACTTTTGGGAAAGTAGATTTAGTGCCCACGGTAGAGGAATATACGACCTTGCTTTGTTGTTCGAGGATCCAAGTCAACAGAGTTTATTCTAGGGCTGCTAATGTTCCAACTTTTGTGAAGAAGTTAATGAATATCACGGGGATGAGTAAACAGTGGGTTGCAGCCAGAATTAAAGAGAAAGGTGAAGGTAAATGCATTCCTTGGGTTAGTTTGAGAGATCTGTCTTAGCCCATCCAGATGCAAAGAAGAAGATTGACATTTTTGCCTTGTGCATCTATGGTTTGGTAATATTCCCCAAAGCTCTAAGACATGTGGATGAAGCAATCACGAATTTATTCGATCGGCTTGAAAAAGGAGTCACACCTATACCTGCGATCTTAGCCGAGACGTTTAGATCTTTAAACGCATGTCGGAGAGCAGGTGAAGGTAGATTCATTGGATGCGCGTAGCTATTGTTGGCTTGGTTCCATAGTCATTTCTAGAAGGTGGAGAAAGTTCCTTATCGGGTTTTCTCTGAGAACTATTGATAAACCGTAAAAGTAACATATTATAACCCCATATTTAGTATGCTTTTGGATGATTTAGCCCTTGATTTATGTAAAAAAGGTGCTTTTAATCCTTTCTTTTCATGTTTATACCCAGGAAAGCACCCGAGGATAAAAAGAACGCAAAACGGGTTTAAAACGGAGTAATTGGGCTTTGTAATCAATCAACACGGCCTGGCCCAAAGCCCACACGACCGTGCCTCGCCAATTACCTAGAGCAAGGCCTCAACTACGTAACATATGGCCGTGCAGCATCCATTGATCACATGGACGTGCCTGGTGATCTACATGGTCGTGCCCAAATCGACAGACCTAAAGCACGGCCTGAATTCTGACTCACACGGCCGTGCCCAAAACGACAGAATCGAGACATGGCCCAACCACGATTTACACGGGCGTGTGCCATAGGCGTGCCCCTGCCGCGGGAAAGAGAAATTTCACTCGAATTTGGATGCTTTGAGGCAAAGAAACACATTCCTAAGTCTACTTAAACATCCTAGGAGGAATTCTACTCGAATTAGGATACTTAGGAGCCAAGTAAAACATCTCAAAGCCTATATAAACACCCAAGGTAGCAACTAAAAAGAGAGTTTGGCGGTTTAAAAGCAGACGACTTTTGGCGAGGCTTTTGTCAAGCTTTCATCTTTAGGAATCACTTGAAGATAGTCAGTTGATCCATCTCAAGAAGCCGAAGCTCCATTCAAGACGGAGGATCTCTCCTTCAATTCTTTCAGGGGGTTTTAGGGATTTCTTATGTTTTGTTTTATCTTTTCTCTTGAGATGTTTTCCTACTTTGTTATGAACTAAACCCTTTAGATACTTGAAGGGGATGAAACCTATGATGGATTTTGTTATTTGATTTCTAAATTTATATGAGAAGTACTTAGTTCATTCTTAATTATGTTGCTTAATTTAATCTGATGTGCTTAGGTGGAGGAGGAATAGACCCTGCCTAAGAGTAGATCTAGCATAATTGAGCGGAGTTGATAGGGCGCCTAGAGATAAGGTTACGAGATTTTGCCGGATTAGGCTGAAACCTAATATGGGAATCCATTGATCGATTTACTGCTTCCTTAGGGGGTTATTATAAGAGAACGAGAGTTCCACTAATTAACTTAAGGTTAGACGTTACTCGCCTCGAGAGAGGGTTTAATATAGGTTAGGGAGTCTCACGGATCAAGCTAAGTAAAGAAATCATATGGTTTGGGGAATAAATAATAAGTGAAGTCATAGATGGATTCTTCCTGAGGGTATCGTCTTTATCAACTGAGTTTTCCTAAACTCTTTCTCCAATTCAATCTTTTGTCTTTGCATTTAGTCTAAGTATTTCGTTAGTTTAATAATACAATCACTCCATATTTTAGGCTAAATAATAGAAAGAAAGTGAGTAGTAGTACTTTTAGATTCCCTTGGGTTCGATAAGATATTCTTGCCTGAGCTATACTACTGTTCGATAGGTGCACTTGCCTCTATCGTTGTCGCGATACCATGTGTTCGATCACTCTTTTATAAATATTAAAACTCATTTGCTTGACACGATCAAGTTTTTGGCGCCGTTGCCGGGGAACACTAAAATATTAAGAAAACTCTATTTCTATTACTTTAGCCAAAAAAAATTTTTATTTGCAATTTATTATTATATTATTCTTTATTTTTATTTCTTTTTACTTTGCTAATTTTTTCCTCTATTTTGCTTTTGGCAGAAAATTTTAGTCTATAGAAAAGATGGCACTGAATAATTATCAGTGGCAAGGCATGGGGGCAATTCCTACTAAAGCAACCAGTGTTTTCAACCTCGACGTGGTCACTAGGTTATCTAATCAGTTAGAGATGATGAATAAAAAGATTGATGATTGGTATAGTCCCTCGCAGTTACATCCATAAATACAATATGATTTGAATCTAGGAGGCGTGGCGAATCCTGAGTACCCACCCTACGGATATGGCATGGAAAATGAGCAAGCTCACTATACAGGTAACTATTCTAGATATCAAAATAATTTTTATAGTGACACTTATTATGCAGGTTGAAAGTACCATCCCAATTTCTCGTGGAATTATCAACATAGCCAAAGATCGGAATTCCCTCCAGATTTTCAACAACCACCTCACCAACAAGAAGAAGAGCCGAATCTTGAAGAGATGCTGATGAATTTCATGGCAGCCACAGATTCTTGTCTCCAAAAGACTAAAGTAGCACTTGATGAACAACAAAAATCAATCAAAGGGATCGAGAATCAAGTTGGAGAACTTACTAGGTTAGTGGGACATCTCACAATGCTAATACGACCGCTAGGATGCTTACCAAGTAACACCGAGGTTAACCCAAAGGAGCAAATTCAAGCCATCTCAGCTCAAGACAGTAAGGGGTTAGATGAACCAAACTCAATACAAGAAAACAAGGTAGACGAAGGTAAGATAGAGGTAACACAAGAAAAGAAAAAACTGGTAATCAAGGAGTACCAACATCGCATACCTTATCCCGAAGCAATGAAAAAAGACGATTTAGAGGAACAATTCGGTAAGTTTCTTAAACTCTTAAAGAAATTACATATTAACTTCCCTCTCCTTGAAGCTCTTTTTCAGATACCAGACTCGAGGAAATTTTTAAGACAGTTCTTGACCAACAAATGCAAATTAGACGAGAGCACCACGTGGAGCTAAACGCAATGTGCTCATCAATTCTACAAAATAAACTGCCACGAAAATTAAAAGATCCAGGGAATTTTACAATTCCATGTTTAATTGGTAGTTTATCTATTGATAATGCGTTAGCAGATTTAGGGGCAAGCATCAATGTTATGCCTTACAAAATGTTTAAATAACTAGGTCTAGGGAAACCCAGACAAACTAGGATGAGCATTCAATTAACTAATAAAACTATAAGAATTCCTAGGGGTATAATAGAAAATGTTCTATTCAAAATTGATAAATTCGTATTCCCAGTAGACTTTGTTGTTTTAGACATGGATGAGGACAAAACGATCCCTTAATTTTAGGAAGACCCTTTTTAGCAACTGCCAGAGCTAAAATTGATATCTATGCGGAGAACTCATACTTCGTGTAGGCGACGAGATAGCCACTCTTCAAGCTCTTGACTCGATCAGAACATCAAGTGATAAAGGTGAGAAAGTAAATTCAGTTGATAACCAATTTGTTCAACCTTCATTGCAGGAAACACCACAAAACTACAAACCTGAGCCGGATCATAGACCTCGTACTAATAAAGAAGAATTACATGAGGAACCAGAACCACGAAGTGAAACCGAAGGAAACCCCAGACGTGCTGATAGGAACAACAAATCACATCAAAATAGAAGATCAGGTATTGTTGAATAAGGAAGACCCTCGAATCACCAATTCAGAACTCAAGGCAAACGAAGAAATCACTTTTGAGGGACTTAATGTCTTCCTATACGGCACAGTCGAGGTAAGCAATCCTAAATTCAACACTTTTGAGGTAAACATTACTCGATTTAAACTTTATATCCATAACCGAGTTAATCAAATGAGAAAGGATTTCCACCTCTTCAAACCACCATGACCATACGAATGAGAGGTAAAGTCTAGCTAAGACTATAAACGAGCGCTTCTCTGAAGGCAACTTGAGCACTAACCCCATTTTTACATTTTTTTTATTTTTTATTTTTCTTTTCTTTTTATTTTTAGCACCTAACCATAAACTAACCAAAGAACAGATTTCTAGGCCACACGACCCTACACACGGGCATGCCCGTGGCCGTGTGGAAGCTAGGGGCTGAACTATAGGCGTGCCGTTAGCCGTGCCCGAACAGGGAATAAACTTCTTTCTCCAACACGGGCTGCGATACTAGTCCACGCCCGTGCCGACGCCCCGTGCAAGGTTACTGACTTGTCAAGCACGGGATAAACACGACCGTGCCTCCCAACCGTGCCAACATTCTGACTTATCAAACACCGGAGGAGCACACCCGTATTGAATGACCGTGTGAAGAAAGACACGGGTGTGCCATGACACTCACGGCCATGCTCAAACACCCTGAATGCATTCAAAATTCAAAATCCCAAAACACGGGCTACATCTCTATTTAAACCTCATTCCCTATTTTTCTAGTTGTCTTTCATTTTCCATTATTTATTTTTGTTTCTATTTTATTTCGTCATTATTTTTTTTACTTTACTTTATTTTATTTTATTTTCTTCTTCTTATTCTTTATGATATTTAGATTTAGCTTAGGATACAATAAAGCCAAGCTGGCTACTTCAAGGATTCAATTTCAAACGGTTCGAGACGCTTCCCCACGTTCACCTCCAATCTTATCCGGTTTCTTTTCATAGACTTCATCCAAAAATTCAGGAAGTGTTACTTCTCCCCTTCTCTTTTGATTTTATTATTACATAATTGTTTATCTATCTTTGTACACTAAGGGCAATGTACATCTTAAATGTGGGGGGTAAAAGTACCTGACTTTTTGCATTATTCTCAAAATCTTGAATTTAGTCTAGTTCGAAAGTATTTTTCTCATATTACTAATTAGGATGAAATTTCTTATGATGTATGATTTTTATTGATATGTTTTAGAGTAAGTCAGAGTTAATTGTGCATTGATGATTAAATCAAGGATACTAGAGAATCGAGCATGATAAGTCTACTTTTAAAATTAAAATTAATAGGTCGTTGAACTGAATTTGAGTATTACTTTGAAGTTTGAAATTTACAGGGATTGAGGTCAAAAACACCCATAATTTTTGTGAGATTTTGAGCCTTATAAAACGTATATTCTTTTTCGTGTTCACTTTATTGATTATGAGTGTGTCAATTTTGAACTGTTATTCTAGAACTTGCCTCGTTTATACATGTTGAGACCACACTTTTGATTTGATATACAGAGATGATAAAGGCACCTAGGATTTAACCCACTTACTCCATAAAAAGCCTACATTCACAAATTAACCCCTAGTGAAACCCGTTGAATCCTAACAACCTTTTTATTGACTCACCCACTAATATTAACCCAAAACCCCTTTGTATTTGTTATCATCCTTTCTTTTGACTACCCTTTAATCGAGGTTTTATTTGATTAAGTTACCAAATTATATTAGTTCAGTAGTTACATTTATCATTTATGATGTAATATCTTAGTTTATTCTTAAAAAAAAATCCAATTATATTCAATATTAGTAGTATAATAAAAGAGCTTAGAGCATTTAAAACTCCAATTGTTAAAGAAAAGCTCAGATTAAAGTATTTTCAAAATTTGAGTGATGAAAATACTCTTATTATAGAGTAATTATCAATAATAGATATTGTTAGTTTTTCATTCGATGTAAATATTCATATTTAGTTCATTATTTTTAGATTAGGTAATTAGTCAATTCAATCTCGATTATAACCTCTAATTCAACCTGTATCCACACCTTTTAACCTTAGCCCCGTTACAACCTTGATTAAAGACCTTTTGATTTGTGTATCATCTCATATACAGTGGTGGAGATTTGATTTTCAAGCAAGTCTATGGGATTAACTTTTCAGGTTCGACTTAGAGCACTTCTTGAACCTTAAACACCTTTGAGTGATTTGAGTGAATCTTTTGTGAGGATGTCAATCCTTGTCGGCTTTGAATTAAAGGTATTCACTTAGATAAGGGGAGATACCTATGTTTCCATGCTATAAAGGTATGACTTATCGTAATTGAATCTTTAGGGTTCTTTGAGTTGAATTATCCATGTATAAATTATCTACGAATTATGATGAGACATTGTCGATAGGAATTATAAGTTATGGAAAGTTCGTTTTAATTGTAAATTTGAGAATTTTGCTTGAGGACAAACAAAAGCTAAAGTGTGGGGGTATTTGATAAACCATAAAAGTAACATATTATAACCCCATATTTAGTATGCTTTTGGATGATTTAGCCCTTGATTTATGTAAAAAGGTGTTGTTAATCCTTTCTTTTCATGTTTATACTTAGGAAAGCACCCGAGGATAAAAAGAACGCAAAACGGGTTTAAAACGAAGTAATTGGGCTTTAGCAAGCAATCAACACGGCCTGGCCCAAAGCCCACACGACCGTGCCTCGCCAATTACCTAGAACACGGCCTCAACTACGTAACACACGGCCGTGCAGCATCTATTGATCACACGGACGTGCCTGGTGATCTACATGGCCGTGCCCAAATCGATAGACCTGAAGCACGGCCTGAATCCTGACTCATACGGCCGTGCCCAAAATGACAGAATCGAGACACGTCCCAACCGCGATTTACACGGGCGTGTTCTATGGGCGTGCCCTGCCGCGGGAAAGAGAAATTTCACTCAGATTTGGATGCTTGGAGGCAAAAAAACACATTCCCAAGTCTATTTAAACATCCTAGGAGGAATTCTACTTGAATTAGGATACTTAGGAGCCAAGTAAAGAATCTCAAAGCCTATATAAACACCCAAGGTAGCAACTAAAAAGGGAGTTCGGCAGAAGCCGAAACAGGACGACTTTTTGGCAGAGGCTTTTGCCGAAGCTTTCATCTTTTAGGAAATCACTTAAAGATAACCAGTTGATCCATCTCAAGAAGCTGGAGCTCCATTCAAGACGGAGGATCTCTCCTTCAATTCTTTCAGGGGGTTTTAGGGATTTCTTATGTTTTGTTTTATCTTTTCTCTTGAGATGTTTTCCTACTTTGTTATGAACTAAACCCTTCAGATACCTGAAGGGGATGAAACCTATGATGGATTTTGTTATTTTATTTCTAAATTTATATGAGAAGTACTTAGTTTGTTCTTAATTATGTTGCTTAATTTAATCTGATGTGCTTAGGTGGAGGAGGAAAAGACCCTACCTAAGAGTAGATCTAGCATAATTGAGCAGAGTTGATCGGGTGCCTAGAGATAGGGTTATGAGATTTTGCTGGATTAGGGTGAAACCTAATATGGGAATCCATTGATCGATTTACTGATTCCTTAGGGGGTTATTATAAGAGAACGAGAGTTCAACTAATTAACTTAAGGTTAGACATTATTCGCCTCGAGAGAGGGTTTAATATAGGTTAGGGAGTCTCACAGATCAAGCTAAGTAAAGAAATCATATGGTTTAGGGAATAAATAATAAGTGAAGTCATAGGTGGATTCTTCCTGAGAGTATCTTCTTTATCAACTTAGTTTTCCTAAAGTCTTGTTCCAATTCAATCTTTTATCTTTGCATTTAGTCTAAGTATTTCGTTAGTTTAATAATCCAATCACTCCGTATTTTAGGCTAAATAATAGAAAGAAAGTGAGTAGTAGTACTTTTAGGTTCCCTTGGTTTCGATAAGATATTCTTGCCTGAGCTATACTACTGTTCGATAGGTGCACTTGCCTCTATCGTTGTCCCAATCAGTCTACAGGTTCGATCACTCTTTTATAAATATTAAAACTCGACTGTTTGACACGATCAACTATTCTCCATTAAAAGAAATAGTGGCAACACTGAAGAGAGATGACGTGTCTGAGGAGAACTGGATGGCGCTCCTTCAAAACCTTCGAGAGGAAGACGTCGAGTGGAGAGCCCCTTGGATAATTCCAGATGAAATCCTTTATCGGTGTGGGATTTTTGACTGGGTTCCTTTACTTGGAATTTAGGGAGCCGTTAGATATGCTCTTTTGCTTTTACTGGGGCAATATGGATCAAGATAGTTTGTACCAACGACATATGAGCTGGCTCAGTATGAGTTCTCATACAAAGGGGAAAATTATAATAAGAGGGTTAAGGAGATTTCTGGTGCTTGGAATGAGATTCGAAGAATGAAGAGATTATCCGCAGGCCCAATGACGACCTCAGAATACAGTGGTTGGATGATCAGAAGGATTAATGATAACATCCCCGAGCTGAATTCAGAAGGTGCCCGAACAAGAGAAGAATGCTTGCAAGCGGTCCCATTAGAATTAGAGATTATAAGCAAGATTTCAAGAAGATGAATTCTGAGCTTGGGAAGAGGATGGAAAAATTGGAAGAAGAAAAGATGTACTTAAGGCTAGATATGGATGTTCAGAAATCAGAGGCCAAAAAGTTAAGAAAAGGGAGGAAAAGGGTCGAAGAAGATCTGGATGACCTAAAGACAGGGTATAAGAAGTTACGGCTATTGATGAAAAATACCGGATTGGGGAAGACTTCAAAATAGTGGCAATAGGATGTTCAAGAGGAAAAGGCCAAAGCTGACCATTGGGAGAGGAAGTTCCTAGAGATGCAGATGCAAAACGAGGCCCTAGAAAAGAGGTTAGCAGAAAGCCAAAAGGAAAAGAGTGGATTAAAAGCTAGAGTGGCTGAATTGAGATGGTCCCTTCACCACCATCGAAACCGTAATTCTGCAAACGAGCTAAAGTAGAGTATAAACAAGATTGAGGAAATTAAGGGCAAGATTAAAATATTAGAATCGGTATTGCAGAATTGTGAACTCCGGATCAAGCATCTTGAAGCAAGAAAAGGGCATTGGCAGAAAGAGCTCCACCATTCCCATGACCAAGTTAGAAGTCGGGATTACCTCATAGGTGAAGAAATAGTTTAGATTCGAGAGGTAACTGATCATCTACAAACTTTTGCAGCACAGGCTGATATATTGAGTATGAAGTATGAGCTACAGTCGGATAATAGTCAAGAGTTAACCTCTTTGTTTGCAAAAATCAAAACTTTGGGCCTGAGGGCGAAAGCATATTTGTAGTTCATTTTATGTAAAGGATTTTGTTTTCTAATAAAGTTTTCTAAAATGAAGTTGAATCTGAATCGATGCCTCTTTGCATTCATGCATTTGCATTACATTGCATCATTTGCATTAGACTTTTACAAAAGGACCCTAATTAGGTAAAAAATATTTCAATTAACCTGGAAAACATGGAACAAAGGTTGGAGAGTATAGAGCAAATGCAAATACAGATGTAGGGGCAATTGATCGAGACTCAACAAGAAATGCAGGAACAAATGCTAGAATTCCAAAGGAATATGATAGGCAAGTTAGCCTAGTTACTAGCCGGAGGACTTGAAAAAATGAGTGGCCCAGTGGTTAACAGTATGGATGATGATGAAGACATTGTTTATTCCCCAATAGGTGTCCTGTCTCAACCAGGCTTGCATTCGCATGGGGTACCAGTCATTATTGGACCCCAATGTCAAACTGATACTTTGACCTTATTGAACTTCCCGATGGGTTCAGGTGTTAACCCGGATGATGTTCGAACCAAACCGGTCATACTGGCAGGAACAAAAGGAAAAGGAGTGTGTACTTTAAAAGCCCCGAAGAAAAAAGAAAATAACATGAATAGTACAAGAAGGTATAACAAGGACCATTTAGAGCCGGTTATAGTAAGCCAGCCAAAAGTAGTTACTGCCGTGCAACAAGAGTCAGTAAGATAGGAATCGGGTACAAGGCAAAACACTGAAAAGCTCTAATTTACACCAATCCCAATGTCGTATAAGGAGCTATATCAAAGTTTCTTTGATGCACATGTGGTGTCTCCATTTTATTTGAAGCCGTTACAGCCCCATATCCTAAATGGTATGACTCGAATGCTCAATGTGACTACCATGTGGGAATAATGGGTCACTCAATTGAAAACTGTACTACGTTTAAAAAGTTTGTCTAAAGGTTCATTAAAATGGGAAGTGTGAAGTTTGACGATTCATCAAAACCTAATCACTTTAACGGGGCAGTAAATGTGATAATTGAAGAAGGAGACAAAAATGTTGTGACTCCTTGAAGAAGTCAAAAGCGAAGAGGGAATTGGAGAATAAAAGTTTCCAAACCTTTACATACTTGGGAAGATTTCAAACAATGGAACTGAGGAAGGGATCCTTGTATTTTTAGAGCGGATCTAAAGTAATATTTAAAACACGCTTGTTGCCTTAAGCCTAGAGGCAATAAGAACCCTTTTGTGAAATAGGCTTGTGTCCAGGATTTTTATTTTAATAATTTGCATTTTTTGACCAAATATTATTTTATTTTTTTCATTTCATACTGTACAAACATTTTTTTTTTGTGTTTGTTCTTTGGACTTTCTTTTAAATATTCTTTCATTCTTCATTTATGACCATACAAATAATCATTCTTTGAATCATTTATTCTTTAGAATCTTTTTTTGAACCTACGATAGGTCTCCATATATCAATAATTTAAGCAATGCTCTACTGACTCAGAGTCTCCTTTCGGGTAAGATATGTGTCTAGAAGGATCTCAGGACTTTGAAGATGACAAAGATTGTAACCTATCTTCTGATTTGTTAAGAATGGTAGAAAAAGATGAAAAACAGACCCTACTCTACAAAGGGCCAGTGGATATTACGAGCCTAGGAAAGAGGCGAAGATTAAAGCCTAGCTCATCACAGAACTAAGGCGAGACATCATTGAGTTATTTTCAAGAATTCAAAAATGTTTTCGCACGATCATATCAAGACACGCTTGGGATAATCTTAAAAGAAATCTATAAGGGTATTTAAAGAACATGATAATGGTTCTACAATAGCCAGGATAATCATAAGGTTTCAAGTACTATTGGTCCACCATAAAAGGGAGATTGCTTCAAAATGACGTATATAAAGAGACAAGATTCATGTGCCTTCTCCATTTCTTCACAAATTTTCCATATGTGGGGCGTGGACATGATGGAGCCAGTCTCGTCAAAAGTTTTTAGCCAATATCGGTTCATCATTGTGGTCGTTGTTTACTTCACTAAGAGGGTGGAAGTAGCTTCGTATGCCAATATTGCAAAGTCGACAGTCATTAAATTTCAAAAAAAAAAATGCCAGAAAGGATCATGTTTAATAATGCATAACTGTACAAAGTCAAATATTACAGTTTGCTTAAAGATCAGACAGCATATCATAGTACAACAAAGGTTGTCAAAAGAAAAATAAAAAAAAACAACAAGAAAGATGAAAGGTGACCAAGACTTATAAAGATTGGCATAAGAAGCTATCATTTACTCTCTAATATTATCGAACGTTGGCCAGGACCTTTGCCGGGGCAACATCTTACCTATTAGTTTATAGATTGGAAGCATTTTTATCAATTGAACGTAATCGAAGAAAAGGTTAAAAGCTATCCATCACGGTTAGATGATGCAAGCTTACGACAAAGAGGTTCATCCTAGAGAATTCCACGAGGGGAACATGATGTTGAGGAAGATCTTCAAAGGAAAACAAAGGTCAAACTGGGAAGGACCATATGTAGTAAGAATGAGCCTATTCTAGAGGAGCATTGATATTGACCAAGATGGATGCCAAAGACTTGCCTAATCTGGAGAATTTAGGTTCAGTCAAGAAGGATTTTACTTGAAAATGGAAGGGCCAAGGTGAAAACTTGCAAATGGCGCCTTGAGTTCAAATTCAAAAACAAAAAAAAAAAGAAGAAAAAAAAAAGAAAGAAAAAAGAAAAAAGGAGAGGCCAAGGCGAATACCCGAAAAGGGCGGCTTAAATTTTGATCAAAGATGGGGCATGTGGTAGTCTTGCTATGTCTAAATTAACAGTGAGGAAGTATGCTACGTCTTGGAGCATTGACAAAAGTACTCCGGATCCTCTAAATACGTATTGAGCTCAAAATGGTCTTCAAGAAGTTTGTACAGAGAAGCTCATGTTGCGGTATCTGGGGCATCTAGCTTCTATCTTACCCATTTTTGAATTTATTATCTTTGATTTCTTTATTTTTTTCAAAGATTCACCCAATCAATTTTCTTTTATAGCCTTGGCTATCTTTGATTACTTTATTCTTTTCAAAATACACCTCAATTAATGTTCTTTCATTGTTTTGGTTATCTTTGATTAACTTCTTTATTTCGAGCTATGCTCTTAATTAATTTCTTTTTCGTCCATTGTTATGATCTTTCTCAAGCATTTTATATTGAAATAAAGATTAATGGACTAATAATACTTTCATAAAAGGAGTTTTGCATATTAATCTGAAAGCTTCTAGATAATACAAGAAACTGAAACAGGACAATTGTTTAAAAATTTCCATGTGCAAGGATTGGAAATACTTGAGAAAAAGTCTAAATTGAGATTATTTCTTTGAATTTTCTGTCCAAATGGTGATTGGAAAAAATAATGAGTGGAGAAATATCAATCCTAAAAGAAGATCATTTTGCAAAGCATTTTCATTGGGTCATAACATTCGGGGAATGATATGACGGAACAAATTGATAGGAAAAGATTCAAAACCCTTGAATTACAGTGGAATGGATTGAAGTTGAAACAGATCATGTACCCTTAAATTGAAATAGGAATAGATTAAAAAGTTTCAAATTCTATAAATCATGGTGGGATGGTTTGAAGGTGGTACAGGCCTTGTGTCCCAAGGTTCAAGTGGAGTGAGCCCTGAAATTACCATGGGGCAAATTATTTGAGCAGAATATGATTGATACTTCGAGAGGAACAAAAATGAAACCTTGAGGAGTGATGATACTTGAAATAGGAATCATTCCCATGACATTTTGCATAACACATTCAGTTAGGATCATTTGATTCATTCCAATCATAACATCCTAATCATTTTGCATAAGCGTATACCCATTCTATAGGTTATGTCCCTTAGAGGACAATGTAGAAGGGTAGACTGAAGATAGCAGATCTGTCATTCCTGAAGTTGCAGGAAGCAGATCGAAGACATCAGATCTTGTCTTCCTAAGTTTGTAGCGAAGCGGATCAAAAATACCAGTCTGACATTCCTGAGTTTGCAGGAAGCAGATTGAAGATAGCAGTCTGGCATTCCTGTAACACCCCAAACCCGGCCCAAACATTACGACCGAATTCAGTGTGTCACAGAGAAAAACATTTTGAAAATCCCTTTTAAGCCGATTTAATATTAAGGTAAAAGATACTTATCTTGTGTTAAAACCATTGAGGTGTATGTATAGACCACACTTAGTTTTGTTTAAAAAAAAAAAAACTTATTAAGTCGAGGTGTTACCAAATTTATTAATGTACCCGATGGTACGAAAGAAAACATTTTCGTTTGAATTTAAGAAAATTTGTGTAATCATTTTAAAGTTGTTATGTGGTTTAAACAAATAATCCCAAACATGTAAAATAATAAAAATAATCTTAGGAGGCCTTATTACAACTCGAACAAATAAAACCCAAAAATAAAATCAAATAATTCAAAGTAAACTCAAATTTCCACTACATGGCCACCTCGAGTCCATCTGGCTCCTCATCCGCGATCTACGAGTCACCTGAAAATATTAAAGGAAAAGGTGAGTCACCAAGACTCAGTGTGTAACCCTTTTCCCGGTTTAGTCCAACAACATACACAATTTATAACAAATTAACATGCACTAAATTATGCACCTAACCTAGCCATCCAAACACCTTTCTCTACCCCGTGTGGTACCAAACCACTGGTGGTGCCAAACCACTGGTGACTTAAAGTCACGATATTCATCAATAATTGTGGTGCCAAACCACTGGTGGGGCCAACCCACGTGTGATACCAAATCACCGGCGCCGATCCCATAATATAGTCCGTGGGGCTAACCCACGTGGTGCTAATCCACCGACGAGACGCTATGAGGTGCCAAACCTCCTGAGGTGCCAAACCTCCGTGACCGTAGTCACGAAATGTGGTACTAAACCACCGTGTCCGCTCGACACGAATATCACTTCCTCCTCTCATATATCCCACATCAATCCATGATATTTAATGTAAATCATGCCAACATGCTTATTTAGCAACATACACCGGATTTATCATTAACCATATATTTAAGTCACATATACCAAATATGTCATGCTTCCCAAAAGCATCATAAAGAACTCATAACGACAAGGACTTACTCAAGCCTTGCTTATACCTTTATGGTATTATATCCGGTTACACAAATCCGATTTAGCATACACAAAATACTTAGCACATTAATTAGTTATAAAGTGTGTATGTACACACTGCTTTCTACCAAATTCCTAGATCCCGAAGTTTCCAATCTCTAGTGCTAGATCTTGACCCTATATTCGGCCAATCATCATGGTTAGGGACTTAGGCCTATTCGGCCAAACCAAATTAATACCAAAGGCTCTTTTGCGAACTTACCTTGAACGGATTTGATTTCCAAACAAATCCCGAAAACGTCACTTGATTTGTCGAGTTCCCTACCAAAACACTAGTTAAGAATCGACTTGTATAATCACACATAATCAAGGCCTATGGCCGAATGTCACTTACCTCTTTACGTTAGGAGAACAAATCCCGAAAGCTCCCTTTAATCGACTATGGCCTCCCTACAATTGGTTTGATCATATTAGTAAGAAACTTAGGCCATTCGGCCATAACCTTGATCCTAAAAGAGATGATTACCCCCTTACCTTGATAATTGTTTCAGCCCTTAAACTCCGCAAATCAGCACCACGTGGTGTTGTGAGGGGGTTTGGCTATCTTCAATGAAAAGAAAAGAACCAAACAAAGAACTTACCTTAGAGGAATTCGCTAATCACAAGATGGAAAGGGCTGGAATTTTCCTCTTAAAGAGGAGGTAGATTCGCTAAAAAGGATCAAGAGAAGTGGAAATTTTTGAACGATTTTGGCTATGGTTTAAGGAAAATTCGACAAGAAAGTAGAAGAAAAGATGCTGGAAATTTTGAACAATTTTGGCTTAAGAACAAGGAAAAATTCAAAAGAAAGTAGAAGAAACAGATGCTGAAATTTTAAACAAATTTTGGCTTAAGAACAAGGAAAAATTCAGCAGCAAAGTAGAAGAAAAAGATGCTGGAAATTTTGAACAATTTTGGCTTAAGAAGAAAGAAAATTCAAAAGAAAAAAGGAAAAAGAGGAAGAAATTTGCTGAATATTTTCAAGACTCCTTGTTTAATCATTAAACCGAAAATAGATGGCCCTAGAGAGTCCCTATTTCGGCCAACAACATCCCTCCCATGAGATAAAACTTCCAGCTTTTAATTATCCCAAAACAAAGCAAAATTATCTTACATTATCTCCTAGCTACTCTCAACAATTTAATTGAAAATAAAACACTAATAACTCCCCCCTTCCAGCTGATTATGTAAAAGAAATAAGCCTTATCACTATCAAAATTAGAGTCCAAATCCATGCCATTACTCTCCCTTTCCATGCGCACCAGCATAAAAAAAATATAAAACACCAATGCAGTTTCTTGGGTTCGAACCCGCGACCCCACTGCAGCCCCCCTCTTCCAACTCCCTTGCCACTTCTCCCAATCTGACTTTCATGTCAAATATCGTCACTGTTTATTTATAAAGCCTTCAAACCTGGGCCCTTTTTCCTTTTAACGCCAAAGCTTAAAAAAAATAAACTTCTTGCGCCTACCATGACTCGAACCCGAGTCCATGCACCAAGGTCCTTTAAGTGGCGCCCCAAGCCACTCCATCAACCTGCCTTTCATGCCATAAAACCCCATTATTTAATTTTAAAGCCTGCTTCACCTTAACGCCCAAAAAGCCCAAAAAGAGAAACATTTCCCCCTTATTTCTGCCGAGACTCGAACCTTCTCCCTAGCAGCCCTCTTAGGCGCACCAGCCACTTGTGCCAAGCCCTTTTCTTTGTGTCATATTTTTCCTAATTTTTACTTAAGCCCTAACTCACCTAGCTCCCTCCTTTAACACACTTAAAAAAAAAAGTTAATACTAGGTCAGGCCTAGCTCGGGGTTATTTTAGACTTTAAAACATGTCAAATAAATCTTAGAATTTAATTCTTCAAGCACACACACATGGGAAAATATTTAAATTACAAATAACCCCTAATTTAGGGTGTTACAGTTCTACCCCCTTAAAAATAATTTCGTCCTCGAAATTACTTACTAGCGAATAGTCGTACATCCTAACTCACCGCACTAAGCTTATGCTACGCACTCTGATCTTAATAAAATTATCTTACTTCCTAGGCACAACCTCTAAGTTCACGTCCCTTAGAACTTATTTCTAACGTCGCGATTTAATCTGATTAAGAAGTTTTATGTATTAAAAAAAAATTCACTAGATTATCCGCGAAGAAATTTTATGATAGAAGTTTTAGAAGTGGTTCTTTCGTAATCATACAAACACACAGTCTTTCATTCATTCATTCCAAAGAGACGTTGTAGTTTCGTTGTGATTGTTTTTCCACTACCCGGGGGTATTTTCGTAATTTGCCCTACAGGGGTATTTTCGTAATTTTTCAAAATACAGGTTCTTGGATGATTTTGTCAAAAATTATTTTAAAACTCTTAATTTCCTGGGGTATTTTGAAAAATTTTGAAATTCGGGGGTCTTTCGGTGATTTTGAAACTCAGGGACATTTTGGTAATTTTCCACAAATCAGGGTGAATTTGTAAAATTGATAAATTAGGGATATTTCAAAAAGTTGTAAAACTTTGGGAGTTTTTTTTAAGAATTCATCTTCCATTTTGATGGTGTTGCAAAAATTTTGAAAACCAAGGTCATTTTGGTAATTTTGTTGGTTAGGGGCAATTTTGTAATTTTCCTAAAATCATGATGTTTTCGATATTTTGCAAAGTAAGGTTTTTGGGCACTTTTATATATAATGGAAATTTTGATTGTAACTATGGGTATTTTGGAAATATCATAAATCAAGGAGTTTTCGTAATTTTACCCCCTAGGGGTATTTTTGGTAATTTCACAAAATCAGGGCATTTTCACAAAATGATTTCCAAAAATTGGGTTCTAAGTGATTTTACAAAAGAGGGATATTTTGAAAATTCTTATTTGAAAAAATTTTCATACGGAGGGTATTTTGGTAATTTACAAACCAAGGGTATTTTGGTCATTTTTTTTAAAGCTAAAGTTTTATTTTATTTCAAAAACAAAACGGCTAATCCCTTTCGGGTTTTAGTTATCAAATTTAGCCTGTGAGCTCGTCGTCTCAGCTAGGATGAACCGTTACTACGCACCAGGTAGGATTCAAGTGAGTAGGAGGTGAGTCACGAGGATTGCTTAAATACCAAGCCCCCACCAAATCCAATCCTAGACATGTGTATAACGATTGCCACATCTTTTGCTTAGTGACAACTCACAGGGTTTGTTTGGAAAATTATTAAGTCTTATGCATAGTTGAGGTATGCTAGCCCTAGGGTTCAATAATTCTTATTCTAATAGTCTACGTTCCCCATTTTACCCTTCTACCCACATCAAATATTCACAGAAATGGATAGAAGTACTTACCTGGGCGGATAGGTGCCGGAGACTCGGTGCCATGCTGTTTAAGCCAAAACAGTTTCTGAAAACATCATAATAAGGCCTACTAACAAAACTAAACATTTTGGGCCTTAGGCCCCCACACGTAGAAGTTTTGAACCTGCTCGATACCAAAATGTAACATCCCAAACCCTACCAAACATTACAATCGAATTCGGTGTGTCACAGAGAAAAACATTTTGAAAATCCCTTTTAAGCCGATTTAATATTAAGGTAAAAGATACTTATCTTGTGTTAAAACCATTGAGGTGTATGTATAGACCACACTTAGTTTTGTTTAAAAAAAAAAACTTATTAAGTTGAGGTGTTACCAAATTTATTAATGTACCCAATGTACGAAAGAAAACATTTTCTTTTGAATTTAAGAAAATTTGTGTAATCATTTTAAAGTTGTTATGTGGTTTAAACAAATAATCCCAAACATGTAAAATAATAAAAATAATCTTAGGAGGCCTTATTACAACTCGAACAAATAAAACCCAAAATAAAATAAAATAATTCAAAGTAAACTCAAATTTCCACCGCATGGCCACCTCGAGTCCATCCGGCCTCATCCGCGATCTACGAGTCACTGAAAATATTAAAGGAAAAGGTGAGTCACCAAGACTCAGTGTAACCCTTTTCCCGTTTAGTGCAACAACATACACAATTTATAACAAATTAACATGCACTAAATTATGCACCCAACCTAGCCATCCAAACACCTTTCTCTACCCCTGTGGTACCAAACCACCGGTGGTGCTAAACCACCGGTGACTTAAAGTCACGATATTCATCAATAATTGTGGTGCCAAACCACCGGTGGGGCTAACCCACGTGTGATACCAAATCACCGGCGCCGATCCCATAATATAATCCGTGGGCCAACCCAATCGTGGTGCTAAGCCATCGACGAGACGCTATGAGGTGCCAAACCTCAGAGGTGCCAAACCTCTAGAGGTGCTAAACCTCCGTGACCGTAGTCACGAAATGTGGTACCAAACCACCGTGTCCGCCGACACGAATATCACTTCCCTCCTCTCATATATCCCACATCAATCCATGATATTTAATGTAAATCATGCCAACATGCTTATTTAGCAACATGCACCGGATTTATCATTAACCATATATTTAAGTCACATATACCAAATATGTCATGCTTCCCAAAAGCATCATAAAGAACTCATAACGACAAGGACTTACCTGAAGCCTTGCTTATACCTTTATGGTATTATATCCGAAGCTACACAAATCCGATTTAGCATACACAAAATACTTAGCACATTAATTAGTTATAAAGTGTGTATGTACACACCTGTTTCTACCGAAATTCCTAGATCCCGAAGTTTCCAACCTCTAGTGCTAGATCTTGACCCTATATTCGGCCAATCATCATGGTTAGGGACTTAGGCCTATTCGACCAAACCAAATTAATACCAAAGGCTCTTTTGCGAACTTACCTTGAACGGATTTAATTTCCAAACAAATCCCGAAAACGTCACTTGATTTGTCGAGATCCCTACCAAAACACTAGTTAAGAATCGACTTGTATAATCACACATAATCAAGGCCTATGGCCGAATGTCACTTACCTCTTTACGTTAGGAGAACAAATCCCGAAAGCTCCTTTTAATCGACTATGGCCTCCCTACAATTGGTTTGATCATATTAGTAAGAAACTTAGCCATTCGCCATAACCTTGATCCTAAAAGAGATGATTACCCCTTACCTTGATAATTGTTTCACCCTTAAACTCATAAAATCAAGACCACATGGTGTTGTGAGGGGTTCGCTATCTTCAATAAAAAGAAAAGAACTTAAACAAAGAACTTACCTTAGAGGAATTCGCTAATCACAAGATGGAAAGGGCTGGAATTTTCCTCTTAAAGAGGAGGTAGATTCGCTAAAAAGGAACAAGAGAAGTGGAAATTTTTGAACGATTTTGGCTATGGTTTAAGGGAAAATTCAAAAGAAAGTAGAAGAAAAGATGCTGGAAATTTTGAACAATTTTGGCTTAAGAACAAGGAAAATTCAAAAGAAAGTAGAAGAAAAAGATGCTGGAAATTTTAAACAAATTTTGGCTTAAGAACAAGGAAAAATTCAGCAGCAAAGTAGAAGAAAAAGATGCTGGAAATTTTGAACAATTTTGGCTTAAGAAGAAAGAAAAATTCGGCAGCAGCAAAGGAAAAAGAGGAAGAAATTTGCTGAATGTTTTTCAGCACTCCCTTGTTTAATCATTAAACCGAAAATAGATGGCCCTAGAGAGTCCCTATTTCGGCCAACAACATCCCTCCCATGAGATAAAACTTCTAGCTTTTAATTATCCCAAAACAAAGCAAAATTATCTTACATTATCTCCTAGCTACTCTCAACAATTTAATTGAAAATAAAACACTAATAACTCCCCCCCATTCCAGCCGATAATGTAAAAGAAATAAGCCTTATCACTATCAAAATTAGAGTCCAAATCCATGCCATTACTCTCCCTTTCCATGCGCATCAAAGATAAAAAAATATAAAACACCAATGCGCTTTCTTGGGTTCGAACTCACACCCCACCGCAGCCCCCTCTTCCAACGCCTTGCCACTTCTCCCAATCTGACTTTCATGTCAAATATCCTCACTGTTTATTTATAAAGCCTTCAAACCTGGGCCCCTTTTCCTTTTAACGCCAAAGCCTAAAAAAATAAACTCCTTGCGCCTACCATGACTCGAACCCGAGTCCATGCACCAAGGTCCTTTAAGTGGCGCCCCAAGCCACTCCACCAACCGGCCTTTCATGCCATAAAACCCCATTATTTAATTTTAAAGCCTGTTTCACCTTAACGCCCAAAAAGCCCAAAAAGAGAAACATTTCCCCCTTGTTTTTGCCGAGACTCGAACCTTCTCCCTAGCAGCCCTCTTAGGCGCACCAGCCACTTGTGCCAAGCCCTTCTCTTTATGTCATATTTTTCCTAATTTTTACTTAAGCCCTAACTCACCTAGCTCCTCCTTTAACACACTTAAAAAAATTTAATATCGGGTCGCCTAGCTCTAGGGTTATTTTAGACCTTAAAACATGTCAAATAAATCTTAGAATTTAATTCTTCAAGCACACACACATGGGAAAATATTTAAATTACAAATAACCCCTAATTTAGGGTGTTACAATTCCTGAGTTTACAGGAAGCAGATTGAAGATAGCAGTCTGGCATTCCTGAGTTTGCAAGAAGCAAATTGAAGATAGCAGATCTGGCATCCCTGAGTTTACAGTAGAGTAGATTGAAGATACCAGTCTGGCATCCCTGAGTTTGCAGGAAGCAGATTGAAGATAGTAGATCTGACATCTCTGAGTTTGTAGTGGAATAGATTGAAGATACCAGTCTGGCATCCCTGAGTTTGCAGTGGAGCATATTGAAGATACCAGTCTGGCATTCTTGAGTTTGCAGGAAGCAGATTGAAGATAGCAGGTCTGGCATTCCTGAGTTTGCAGGAAGCAGATTGAAGATACCAGTCTGGCATTCCTGAGTTTGAAGGAAGCAGATTGAAGATAGAAGTCTGGCATTCCTGAGTTTACAGGAAGCAGATTGAAGATAGCAGATCTGGCATCCCTGAGTTTGCAGTGGAGCAGATTGAAGTTACCAGTCTGGCATTCCTGAGTTTGCAAGAAGCAGATTGAAGACATCAGTCTGACATCCATGAGTTTACAGTGGAGCAGATTGAAAATAGCAGATTTGGCATTCTTGAAGTTGCAAGAAACAAATCGAAAACATCAGATCTTGTCTCCCTAAGTTTGTAGTGGAGCAGATCGAAAATAGCAGATTTGGCATTCTTGAAGTTGCAAAAAGTAGATCGAAAACATCAGATCTTGTCTCCCTGAGTTTGCAGTGGAGCAGATCAAAGATAGCAGATTTGAAATTCTTGACGTTGCAAGAAGCGAATCGATGACATTAGTCTGGTCTCCCTGAGTTGCAGTAGAACAGACTAAAGATAGCAGATTTTGTCTTCTTGAAGTTGCAGTGAAGCAGATTGAAGCTATCAAACTTATTTGAAATCAAGATGAAGTTCTAATACCATTACAGTGGAGTTGGAAGCCATTTGAATATGACAAGGACCAAGAAGTCGAGGCTCAGCCAAGACCGAAAAAAATTGGTCCTTTTATAGTCTTTGCTCTTCTCGTTACACGACAATAAGCAAAGAGGGGCAGCTGTAGGGACCCAATTTTGCCTGGGCCCATGAAAACCAAATTAATAAAAATAATAAATGTCCTTTAATAGTCCATTTTTACAAACTCGGACCAAACCCTTGGCCCAAACTAATAAACCAACTACCCATTACCCATTACACCCGAGCCCAACACCTAAACCCGTGATCCAACTAACCTAAACTAAAACCGATTAGCCCACTTACACCCTTAGCCCAAAATTAAACAGACCCGATATCTAAAACAGAAACGGCCCAAAAGGGCCAAACACTAAAACAGCTTCAGTAAGCCTAGGGTTTTCTGAAACCCTAGGCGTCGCAGGAGCCAGCGCCCCAGCCTCGTGCTGCAATCAGCTCCTCGCACCCATGCCAGCCTTCGGTCACGCCATGATCCGCGCCTGAATCACTCCATCGTCACAAGATTCTCCGTCGCTCCTTACCTGCAAAACAAGGAAAACACAGTAAAAGGAAAGAAACAAATATGGGCAATATGTATTTCCTTTTTCTTTCTTTTTTTTTTCGGGTTATAAAAACCCTAGAACAAACCTGTAAACGGGACAAGAGACGATACACAGAGAGAAGATACAAAAAAAATATACTGAAATATATAAGAAAAAACCCATCAAACAGAGGTGATTTTTGTTTTTTATTCGTATTATTCTTTTATTTTAGTTTCTTTTTTTTCTTTTTCGATTTTTGCAAACAGTAAACATACGAGCAATAAATTAAAAAGGAGGTTTTTACCTTTCAAATCGCGTTTAAAAACGGAGTTATTGGCCTCCGGCCACTGTCTGAGGTGGCGTGTAAGGTGTCGCTTACGGAGGCGCATCATCAGAACCAGGGCCAGAGCTAGACCCCAGGCCGAAAAGAGGATAGCATTTCAGAACTCTCAATCAGTTTTTTTTTTCAAAAAATGTTAAAATGTTTTTTTTAGCCAACTTTTGACTTATATAGTTAAATGGAAACGGCGTCGTTTCTGCTTAATCAAATAAGTGAAAAACGACGTCATTTCAAGGGAAGATCCGCGTGTTGACCCAAAAACCCGGGGAGGATCCGCGCGTTTTTGTTAAAAGGGCTAATTACTTCTTTGGTCCTTCCGCTATTTTAGTTTTTTTAATTAAGTTCAATTTGAATTTTTATTTATATTAAATTAGTCCTGAAATTTAATTTATGTTTCAATCTAGTCCAAAAGCCATTTAAGGGTGGATATCCGAACGACGTTGTTTTGAAAATTTGGCATAATTGCCATATTAGCCCCTACAGTGTGATGCGCGTTTTAAATTAGTCCTTTTATATCTATTTTAATTGCTATTTAATCCCTGTCTTTTTAAAACCTTTTTTATTTTATTTCATTTTAAATTATTTTAACATTGTATTAAATTATTTTGTCATATTAAATAATCTATATTATTTTCTTTATTATTTGTATATTAATTTAATAATAGTATAAAATTTGTATATATATTTTATATGTATTATTCTTTTAAATTATTGTTATTTATCATTTTATTTGTTTAATATTATTTTATTATATATTATTTATAATTTATATATTAGTTATTATATTATATTATATTTTAAAATCTTATATATTATATAGTACTATATTAATATCATATAAAATCTTATTTTGTATAAAATTTATTTATATTGTATAACATGTTTCATTTATATTATTTATATTATATTTTAGATACCTTTATTTAAAATTATTATATACTATTTATTAATCGCTTTTTAATTATTATATATTATCATTTATATGTATTAAATTATTAAATTATATATTTATTATAATATTTTTTATATACTTTAAGTTTTTTTATATTGTTATACATATTAACTATTTTATAAAATTATCATTTTTTTACTTTTTTTGTTTTATTATAATATTTATTTAGTATTTAAATATATTGTTAATTTATTTATTTCTCATAATTGATCTTATTTGTAAAACTTAATATCCATTTCTTGAAATTTTATGCTTCCTATAGATTTTAAATTGTTATTGCATATTTTATAACTTGTATTTATTTATTTATGTTTTTTTTTGCTTAATATTGTTTTAGCATAATCCATTTATTATATGTATCATTCGCTATATCATATTATTCTTTTGTTAATTGTCTATATCATTTGTTAATATGACTCTTATTTATAATGAATTGCTATTTGATTTATATTCGTAATGTATCAATACAAAATCGAATTCATAACATTTTTATAAAAACATGTTTTCGCGAAATTGTCGTATTTTATTCAAAGTTTAAAAAAAATGTGATATGTGATATTTTGGGACTTCGAGAAGAATCGTGCCCTAACTTACTGGGTTTCGATTTTTCTCGTGGAACTTAAGATATTAAATATCCCTTCTCTTTTAAAATTGAAACTTACAAATTTCAAATCAAAAACTTATTCTTGGGAATTCAAAACGTTGTATCCTAACTTAGTGGATATGATGATTTGTGTCTCGAGGTAGGAATTTTCTAAATAAAAGTGTGCCTAGTTTCGAAGTCATGAGATGTTATATCCTAACTTACTGGGTATAGTATTTTATTTCTTTGAGATAGGTAAATCTGGGCTTTCTTTCTAATAAAAGGATCATATTTTAAGATTTTTCAAATTTTTAACACTAGGACATGATTTTATTGATTAGGTACCAATTTTTGGGCGTTATGAGGGTGCTAACCCTTCCTCATACGTAACCGACTCCCGAACTCGTTTTCTTGTATTTCGTGGGCCAAAATAAATGTTTTGAAATAAAATGTTTTAGAAGGTGATCCAATCACACCTAAGTAAAAAGAGATTGGTGGCGACTCTTGTCTTCGTTTTTTTTTTTAAGTCGATCCTTGTTTTTTTTTTAAAAAAAATGGTTTCAACATCGTACTACGTTTCATCGCACTGGTAATCGTTTTTCGGTCTTTGAGTAAGTGTTCTTTATTAAGTTTTTTTGGAGGATTTTGATGGATGGAATTGTGTTCTTTACGTGGCGTACTTTTGTTGTGCGTGAATCTTTGTTAGGTGAGGATCTCGAGATTAGCGTTCCTCTGACAATTTAAGTGTGGTTTTGAGTTGCTGGTTCGTTTCAGGTAAGTAATTGTTGTTAAGCTTGAAATTAATTGGTGAGCTTAAGTTTATTAATTGGAGTTTAGGGTTAAGAAAAAGGGTTTAATTTTGGGAGGATTGTTGCTAATTAAACATGTTAAATATCATTTTTAGGTCCGGGAAGTCTCATGGTTGCTTCCACATCAAAATTGGACCAGGTGTGTAACGAAAACCTGAGAAAATAGACGAAAGTCAAAAATTTGAATTGTCGACGCCACACGGCCGTGTGCTGGACCGTGTGAGACACAAAGTCTAGGCCAATTAGGTCGTGTTGGCCACATGGGCATGTGTAAGACCGCATGGGCCACACAGGCATGTGGGCCCAAAATTATGAATTTTTCCCTAGGACCGTAAACATCGTTTGGATCGATCGTAGGCCTTTCGTAGGGTCGGTATGTTATAAATTAAGCTATAAAGCACGAATTCTAACAATCTGTTAGCATAAAATTAGATATAAATACGCATGTTTGAAATGATATAAGATAAGTAAAATCTGTAATATGCTATGTTTGAACTGAAAAATGTTATGCATGTCCTGATATCTAATAAGCATGACTTGAGTTTGATATTGAGCATGTATGACATACGCATATCTAGCATTTAATATTTTTTTTATGTGCATTTAGGATGGGGTTTGTATATTTGGAGAAACTGTGGGCAGTATAATAATCTATTGTATTTGGTGGCTCAGCCACACATATTTCTGTAAACGACGATAAATCGCCTAATGATCTAGCAACTAAGCTGCAAATATTCTAAAAAGTGTCATACAGACACCATGCAGTGTGTAGGGTTGGATGGGTATTTAATACCCTATATGGTGTGTAGGGATGGTCAGAGATGGTGTGTAACGGATGGGGTAGGATCATAAATTTGCATCTAATTCTGTTTCTATATGTGATATATGTTTTGTATATGCTCTGTTATGAGTTATGTATGAAATTTAATCTATGATTCTGATTTAATAAGTCACACACTGAGTTTCAAAAACTCACTCTCTGTTTGTCTGTCACTTTCAAGTAACCTTTATACTTAGGCAGATCGGTGCGATGGGAGCTCGGTTATAATATTTTGGTACATTTGATTTATTTAAATTTGGAATTAAGGTGTTTTGTAAATTTTGGACTATTTGGACACTTGGAACTGTTTCAATTTTGGACTTTAATATTGTTTTTTGGCTCAAAATTGATTAACCATTTTTATTGATGACGCTCGGTTTTCCTGTAAAACAATAGATTTTCAAACAACAAATGGTGTTTTCCAAAATTTAACATGCTAAAGATTTTCGTTGCAAACTTATACGTTTTAAAAAATGTAAACAAACAACCATTTCACAAATTGGTTAAAAAAGATATGTTCTCGAATAAATCAGATTTTCAGATAACAAAAGCTAACGACGTCTTTTCAAAACCAACGAATTTTGGGTTTTCGAATGAACTTGCAGTAATATCTCCTGATCTGGCCATAATGTCTAGACCGGGTTCGGGTGTTACATTTTGTGGTATCAAAGTCAGGTTGCAAAACTCGGGCTGTGAAATTTTGGGTTCAAAATTTTGTGAAAACTATTCTCCAAACAAACCTATTTCTGCTTTAATCTGAAAAAAATAAGTTTAAGGAATACTGAGTCTCCGACGCCAATTTTGTAAGTACTTCTGATCTAGTTAAACTTATAGTTTAGAAAACTCTAAAACGATTAGAACTACTCTGTGATAGTTGTATTGTAGCAAACTTCGTAAATTCTTCTGATAACTTTCTGAGCATAAAATATATGTTAATAAATATCAGAACTGATACATAAAATTCTGTAATATAGATAACCTACAATGAGTGTAAGTGGAACTCTTGGAAGAGATACTCGTAGGCATGGTGGGTGCCAAAGAGGAGCTCGTGCTGAGCCATCCTCGATAGGCAGTATGCCCAATTTGGATACAAGTGAAACGCCGGGTACACCTACTGCTGAGATTGGGTCTTAAACTTAAACGACTGGGGACAACACATTGTCTCAAGCCATGTTAAGAGTGCTTGAGAGGGTCACTAGAACCCATACTAGATCTGAAAGCCGTGAGTTAGTAACTGAACGAATCATGTCCAACGATGCAAAACTGTTTACGGGTGTCACTGGAGTTGTTCTGATTGTGGTTGAATATTAGTTTGAGGCCACAGAAAGAATTATGAATGATATCGACTACACCCCTGAGCAAAAGTTGAAGGGTGCCAAGATAGCAGAAAATCTACATCAGGCTATATGTATCTGTTAGTTAGAGGAGGTATATCTTGGAAAAGTGTCAAATAGACACTTTGTAACAACCTGAAATTGGGCCTAGTAGAATTGGGCCCAATGGGCCTTGGGCGTAGGAGTGTTTAAAATTTTTTTTGAGAACAAGAGAACAGCATTATTTCAAGTTGGACTTATTAGGAAGGTGATTTTGGAAAGTTACAGGATTTCTAGGAAGTTCCCGGTTCAAGTTAGGCTATAGGAAAATTTTAGTGTTGAAGCACTTTAAGGAGAAAAGTTAAATGGCATCAAGACTTAAGGAAATAAGTGTGTATTTTGCTAGCATAAGTGGAGCACATGGTGGAGTGGTATGGCGTCAAGTGGAGAGCATGAAGGGAAAGGGTTCGAATCCCATCTATTGTAAATTTTGGATTTATTTTGTGCTTTCTTTCCAAGTGTCGGCCATGGTTCTAATTATGGTAAGGGGAGACTTTTTATTGATGGAAAGATGACTAAGGATTATGGTAAGGAGGAAGATAAGGGAAAAAGAAGGAAAGAAATCAAAGAAAAAGGCAAGGGAGGGAACATGTTGGCCGAATATTAGGAGCTGCCTAGGATATAATTTTGGTCAATACTCATCGTTTTGGAAAAGATGAATACACGATTTTGGTAGGGAGAAAAGGGGAGCCGAATTTCTCTTTAAGCCTTCTTAGGAAATTTTAGCTTTTAGACATTTTTCCTTTCTAACTATTTTTGTTCTTTTGATTGTATTTCCTCTTTGCCGAAACTTCAATTTGCCTATTGACTTCTACTCTTTTCTTTTCAAACATTCTCTATTCTACACCATAACTGTAACATCAACTTCATCCCATAGTCGAAACTTGGTTCTTGTGGTTGTCGAAGCTTCTTTGCCTTCTCGGGTTTTTGGTGGTTGCAAGGTAGTGTTCTTTCTCTTCTTTTATTCTCTTCTTATTTCTCTTTTACTCCCTCTTCTAAAACCGATTATTCACCCTGTTCTTTTGACCAAGGCCGAATCTATTCCTTACTACTTCCCTCTTCTTAGTTCTCTTGGTGTGGGCCGAATCGGTAGAGTGTTAGCTTACACTCTTGTCATCTTTCTAGCCTTTGGCTTTCGGAAGAGGGTTGGTAAGGTCTCGAAGTACTTTATTAGAGGGTCAATCGAACACCTATTCCTCGTAATAAGAGACTCAGATTGTTGGTGCCGCGGAGAGTATCATGTTACGGATTCCGAATAAGGTGTGTAATCTCTGTGACACCCCAAACTCGGCCTATGCGTTAAGGCCAGTTTTGACATGCCACACAAAATAAATACACTTTGATTCCTTTTTAAGTAAAACCGATTTCAAAGTTTTGACGAAGTCTTTATCGAGTAAAAGGTTTGAATAATAAATCGACAATTTGAGATGTAAGATCTTATAAATCGAAATTTGAAAATATCGTTTAACAGTTCGAGAAAAATTTTAAAAGAAATTAAAGATATTTTTCGGAAAGAATTGATGAAAAACTTAAGAATAATTTCTGAGTTACAATTATGAAAATTTTTATGAAATCCTTTTTATATACTCATTTGGAATAAAACATTTATTTAAGTTTTTAGAAAAAATATAATCCTAATCAAATACTTAAAGCGCTTTATAATTTCATCAAACAAAACCAAAACAAAAAAAAAAATTATCAAGAGGCCTTATTACAAATCCTTAATTCAAAATAGAAAAATAATTAAAAGTATTAAAAGAAATCCAAATTTCCAAATTTAACCATTTTAAGTATGGCCTCCACCAAGATATCCACTACCAAGTCTCCATCAATGATCATTACCGAAAGGGATAAGGAAAACGGGTGAGTTACTAGAACTCAAAGTGTAACCCACTTACCATTGTCCACTAGGCCAAAAATCCAATTACATTTATTGGGCCAAAGCCCATTTACAATTATAACATAATAACATGTATATAATATGCATGTGATATGCAATTCCCAAACCAAACCTAATTTCCATCCGCTACACATCATCCGTACCAACCAGCACATCTGTGGGGAGCTTTAGTCACCCACCCCGCCAACACACCAAAATAGGCATTAAGCCGTTTATAACAATTTGTGGACAAGCCACCAGATTCACAGAGTTTACATGGCATTGCCATTTTTCGATTTGTGGCGAGCCACTGTAATTTTGTAGCAGAGCTACCAGAACTTCTCTTCGTCATTATCCCATCCCATGCAATTCATGTATATAATATATATTCATTTACAATAATTCATTCAAATATTTATTACAAACAATTTGGACCATTATAACAGTTATCACAAGCTGGCCCATATCACAATCTGGCCCATATATCAAATATCACAATTAGGCCCATATAACCAATATCTCATTTTGGCCCATATAGCAAATATCACAATTGGGCCCATATCACAATTTGGCCCATATAACAAATATCACATTTTGGCCCATATAACAAATATCACATTTATCGGTTTGGCCCATTGAGGGTAATTTCATAATTTTCACCGTTTTAATACCGATTTCATAGTTTTTACCAAAATAGTGATAATTATGCCATTTTACCCTATTTCGCTAACATGTGATTTAATTGAACGATTAACTCAATATAATTATCTAACCCATGAAATACAGTGTGAGATTACACACCTGATTACGGTAAGCACTACACTTTCCTGATCGTCGTCACCTAAAAATATTTCAACTCTCGATTAGACAATGAACGTGACATAGTAAATTTACTCTAAGATAAACGATCTAAGTTTTTACCCTTGGAATCGCGAACAACTATGATTTGCCGGTTCTCCCCGGTTGACGATCCACAACCCGGTGGAAAGTCTCGAATCGCCGAAACAGCCCTTCGTTTGAATCTAGAAGGGATTATAAATCCGCTCCTTTTTCGATCACCAAACACTACCCCTTTTGATTCGATCTTGTTTGCCTCCATTGAAAATAAATATTAGTCCAAACTAATATTACGTTGTTAAAAATGATTGATCTTAGGGGTGAAGTCGGCTTACCACAAGAATCCGTATGATCTCAAGATGAAAGATCGAGCGATAGAGTCCCTATAATAATATCAATTAATCAACACTATCTTAACGAATAGAAAGTGATTATAGAATCCTCGAAGAATCCTTACCTTAAAGATTTTTGGACCGAATTCTAGAGATTAAACGATGACTTCGAAAACTCCAAGTTTCGGCCTTTCACTATATTTCTATGGCAGAGAAAAGTGATTTCGTAAGAGAGAAAGTATGGTGATGGTCTCGATCAATATGGCCATCCCACACCAAGGTAGAGATTCGGCACTAAGAGAAAGAATAAAATAAAAATACAAAAAAAAAAAAGAAATGTTGAAATGGATCACTTATCGATTGATCAAAGTTTGAGTAGAAATATAGTTGAGAAGAAAATATGTATGAATGGAAGACTCGGCTATAGGGAGATGATCAATGATATTTGGCTACGGTGAGAATATTGGAAGGGGAGTGATGTTTGAAAGTTTTTTTTGCAAAAAGAAAAGAAGAAGAAAAAAGAAGTAGAAGATATGGTGTTTAAGTTTCGGTTTTCAAGGATGAAAAATGAACAAGGAAAAAGGTCTTCAAGTTGGTATGCATTCGGCAAAGAGAAAGAAAAGAAATGAAAATGCCTTTTCAAGGTTGCATGTTTTCGGCACAAAGAAGAAAAGGGTTTGGGGAGTATGAAAGATGATACCAAATTGGTCAAAAAGAAATGGCCAAAACAAACAAAAATTTACCTATTGCTATTGACCACATTCAGCTAGGGGAAAAGAGTTTTGGAGAAGAGAAATGATACACTAGTTGCTAATAGAATTGACCAAAACTAGCACCTAAACCTTACCAAAATGCTAATAAAATTCGGCCATCCCCCTTAGCCCTAAAAACCGTCCAAATGCATAGCCAATTGGTCAAAAGTTTGGCCAACCAAACTTTCCAAAACATCACCCATGGAATAAGCCTTATGCTCCCCTTACATGCCATTTTCATTTGATTCCTTTCCCTAACTTCAATCTTGCCTTTTCTCTTAGCCATCTTGCCATAAAATAAAAGTCCAACTTACCATAAAATCATGCTTGGCCGACACTATAAGGAAGGAAAGCAAAATAAAATCACACATGCACTCAAAGGATTCAACTCCTTCCCTCAAGGTAACACATATGGCTCCATATCCCCTTTACTAATTGCTCACTTATGCTAGCTATTTACCACTTTATTACCTTAATATTTAAGGCCACTTACTCCATTTCCTTAAAGTACTAAATGCCAAAAATTTTACTAAATCCAAATAAATCTCGAGCCTTCTCAGGACTACCTAAACACACACATTGGATAGTTTAACTAGCTGAGCACCAAAATAATGCAACATACAAAATTCAAATTTTAGGATGTTACAATCTCACACCTCTCTGAATGTTTGCATGAAATGTTCTATTATTCTTCAAAAGACCGAAAAGCTAGAAACCGGCATCTGTGACCACTCGGGCGTGCGTATGTTCGTAGTGGTAACCATATTTTGCAATGAAACAGTTTTTAGTTAGCAGCAGTGATGTGATTTTTAAAAATCACAAAAAATAGGATAAATAGAATTATAAAGTGAATAAGATATAGAATTAAATCTTATCGTGTCTATTTTTATATGAAAGAAACAGAGTAGGAAGAGGAATTTTATATCCTGTGATATTTTAATTTTATTAAGACCGGTTCTGAATGACTTTGTGGTTCCCTGTTCTGTCTTGTAAAAATCATTCAAAATTGTAAAAAGTGAATTATGAGTTATAATTTATATGTATAGATTTCTTAATGAGTCTATTTTCGATATAAATAAGTGGGAGAAACATATGAACACTGTACAATGAGATATTTGAATTTAGGGTAAGAGAGGTCAGAACTGTTGGTCAGTAAAATAGGGGAAACTTTAATGAATAAACTGTACTAAATGGCTAAGCCAAAAATTCTGGAAAAATTGTAGTAATAAGATATATGAGTCTAGTTTCAAGAAAAATTTACAGATCTAAATTTTGATTTTCCTAACTCGAGTTATAGTCAATTTAGTCAATATGACGCGGATGGACAGTTTTAATTTTTATGTCCCAAATTAGTAGTTAAGTCCGGGGTTGCGAAGTTACCAAAATAACCTTGGAGGGTAAATTACCGAAATACCCCTAGGTTGCTAGATTATCGAATTACCCTTAGTGTGTAAAATTACCAAAACACTTCTAAATGGATGAAGATGACTAGTATACTCTTATTCGTTGTTAAATATTGTGTGTATGATTGTTATTACAATTTTGTATGTTGATACATTGCATTTCATCATAAGCATGGGGTGGGTTAATGATTGAAGAGCAGTGTAGCTTGGTGGCTCTGCCACATTCTGTATAGTGGCTATGCCACGTATATATTATTTTGGTGGCCTCACCACAAATTCTGATAATGGCTATGTGCCAACCTAAATATGGCTCTGTGCCATCGTGATTATGGCTTTGTGCCAAATGTATTTACCCAAGGCTGTGTGCCGATTATATTACCGTCGGTAGTGGCTATGCCATGTATATTCTGTTATTCTGGTGGCTCTGCCACAAATTTTGTAATAAGTAGCTTCACTGCAGCGATTGGTGTGAGCGACGAGGTGGGTTGACTTGATCCCCACAGGTGAGATTGGCTGGATTGGGTTGGGTTGCACTACATTATCTGCATTATCATGATTATAGGACTAAGGCCCAGTTTGTTTATATATGGGCTTTGGCCCAGTTTGTTTCTGTATGGGTTTTGGCCTAGTTAATGACCAGTAAGGAGATTTCACACTGAGTTCTTGTAACTCACCCCTCTTTCTTAATCCTTGCAGGTAATGTTCAGTGATGAGGACTTGGGCCATGGATGACTCGGTGGACATCATACTTCAGAAATGGTGTTTTGAATTTTTTAAATTTCTTCTTCCGTTTATTTTATTACTTTTACTATTTTGGGTTTTAAAGTTGTAATAAGGCCTCGGGATATATTTTATTTTGCTTTATGTTTAGACATATTTAATATTTTTCTTAAATTATTTTAAATGGGAATTTTCTAAAATCATAAATAAAGGTTTTCCAAAATAGATTAACAAATGGATTTCATAACAAACTTTTACAAATAATTTAACTCTGATTCTCTTTCAAATCATCAACATCATTTTCAAAAGTCACGGTTTAAAAGCTCACTATTTCAATTTTCGATTCATCAATCAACTTTTCGAAATTAGTAGTATTTTATCAAATATTTAAAAAAAACAAACTTATTTTCTTAATTATAACCAAATAACGCCTACTTTAGTAAGAATCACTTGTTATTATACGTTTTCCTCATGTGACATGTCAGATCCAGTCATACCGCATAGGCCGAGTTTGGGGTGTTACACACTTGTAGCTTCTTCCATTATGGTAGCAGAGTTTGTAGCATGCTAAGAAGCACCAAACCATGGAATATGGATTAATTTTGAATCCTTTTATGAATTAATTCACTTATGATGTTCATGGTATGATTTACCTAAATCCTAAGTTAGTCACTGACCATGCGTATGTAACTCATGTGCTTTAATATAAGTGGAGGCTTATGTTTTAAATATGATCGAGCCTTTAACCGATATGTTGGTACATGACTTGTGTATGGCATGGTTTTATTAGCAACAATGGAATTCATATCTTGGTTAAAGAGTTAATGATGTTCTATCATTTGCATTATGTGGATTAATAAATATGGAACGTGGCTACGGATTGCTTGTTCTAGAATGAGTAATTTATCACAGTTATCTGTTGACAGTAGGTGAGAATGAGATAAAATATGATTGTATTGAGTAAATGGATTTAACTCAAAGGAATCAAGGATATCATATGAGGATAACACACACATGGCGAGGTCATTGGACAAAATAGTTGGATGAATTGCTTTCATAAAAAGTATACAATAAGGAGTTTTCAATCATGGTACTTCTTGTGGGCTGACTCCATGATTAAGTAAATTATAAATTATCGGAACGATGCTTCTAGACAAAATTGCAATTAGTCGAGCCTAATTGTATATGTCCGATTGGTCCTTCCGCTAGCTCAATAAAAGCTCGATCAGACTGCATTTGAATCAGAAGGAAATTCTACAACTTTGAAAATAATTTAATTGAGTCGATTTATTCGATATGGAAATAAATTAGGCAGTCATGAGAATTGTTCAACTAGAGAATTTGATTAAAGAGTTTTTCTTGAAAAATTAATTTAGAAAAATCTTAGTGAATTTTGTAAATCAATTTTGATTAAGTAAAATTAAATCAATCAAATTAATTAAAATAAATATGATATTTTTAGAAATTAATTTTCAAGTCAGACAATTGGCCCAATAGGTAATTGAACTTGAAAATTGGACCTGAGATCGAAAATTGGGCTCGAGAACCCAAAATTGAGACCCAAAAACTGGTTGAATCAAGTCTGGTATGTGAAATCGAGCCGACGATCCAACCAGTGGTAGGACCGAACCGATCGGACTGTCATTGGCCTGAACTGAACCGACAATAGTCGAATCGACTCGGGGTGCCATGAGGGTGTTGCACCTGCGATGGCACTATTGAATACGACGATGCCAGCGGTGACGACGACAACACTCCAGTTGCAGGTTGCTGGCTAGTGGTCTTTTGGCGATTGAGCAACGAAGGAATCACACTCCTACTGGGACTTTACTGCATAATTGATTTCAGATTAACTTTTTTAAAAATAATATTATTTTAATATATTTAATATTAAATTTAATTTAATACTTATCTTGATAGTATTTTATTAATTTAGTATTAAAGTGATTATCTTAATATTAAATTTAATTTAATAATAAATATTATATTAATTTATTATTAAAGTGATTAAATTTAATCATAGTTAAACTTTTTAAACTCTCCCTATATAAAGAGAGCCACGAGTCATTATTTTCACACATTTAAATTTAAGAAAAAGCTATAGAGAGAAAATTCTCTAAAAAGTTATTTTAGAAAATTTCTAGAGATTTTTATTTTTATAACTTGACTCAAAATTTAAAGAAATTACGAAATTACCCTACCGATAATTTTGTGGAAATTTTTTGATTCAAAGCGAGCCCACAACCAAGTTCATCCTAAATGAATCGGAAATATACAATTTTGATTAAGTATTTATTATTTTAAATATCACAATAAAATTTTTATTTTTGGAAAAAATTAAAACTCTAATTTTAATTAAACTTATTTTCTAAACTTTCTCTAAACCGCTTTTTCTAACAATTGGTATCATGAGTCAACCTATTTTTATCTAAAAGGATAAAATTTTAAAATAAAAAATCTAAAATTACAATTGATTGGAACTAAAATTAAAAAAAAAAGTAAAAATGCAATATCTAAAAATACCAAATTATAATAAATAACTAAATGCACGACTTAGAATTTTAGGGTGGGTTTATTTGGTTGTAGTTGATTTTCCAAAAAAATATTTTCCATTGGTAGCTCGAAAACTTTTTCCATTTGAAAAATATTTTTCAAATCACGCGTATTTTGGGAAAAATGTCTTACCGTTTCAATTTCTGTAAGACATCTTCCCGTGCTTCTCCTTCATCCAGGTAAGGCCCCTTCTCTTGCTGCTGTTCGATTTCCGTTCTTCATCTTCTACTCATCAGTCGCATATATTCTTTTCTCAGGTTGGTATTTCGTTTCCTTTCTCTCAGGTTGGTATTTCGTTTCCTTTCTCTCTCTATTTCTCTCTTTCTCTCTTTCTCTCTTTCTCATGCAATCTCTCTCTCTCTCTTTTGCAGGCATTGTCTGGTTCCTGCATAAAGCTCTTTTTTTTGGGTCTTGGCTTAAGGTAAAGTTTTTTTTTTTTTTTGTTCTTTACTTGTCCACATTTTAACAGATTTTAAGCTTGAAATTTTATGCCTTTCTTCTTGTCCACATTTTTTTCTTCTGTTTATTTTTTTTCCTTCTTGTTCTTTAGCTGACTGAAATTTTAACCCATTTTTTTTTCTTTTGATCTCTCTTCAGATTCACCTTCTTGTTGCGGTTCGTCAAGATTTTGTTGTTGTTTCAGGTAATTCTTCTGTTTTTGAATCGAATTTTTGTTAGATTTTTCTGCTGCCGATTCGATGGTATGTGCTGAATCAGATTACTGAAATTTTCTTTGTTTATCTTTGCTTATTAGCCAAATATTTCCCCCAAAAAAGGCAAAATAGCTTTAACATAGACTTCTGAATCAGGTAGAGGTATTGTATGTAGCAGAGCTTGATTAGGGATTTTATGACTGCAATGTATAAACTTGGGAAGACCCCCATATTGCTGCATTTTATGACTCTTGCATTATGACTATGCTCATGGATTTTTTCTTTACTAAAGAAGATAGTTATTTTTGTTGAACATGAAGTTTGTTTTGACACCTTGTTTTCTATTAAGGGTATTTTGACACCTTAATGATTTCCGGAATTCACAATTAAAAATGCATGGATTAAAGAAGAGTGTTGAGTCTGTTGTTTTTGCTTGATATATTGCTAAGATTTTGTTCAAAAAGTTAAGAGGAAAGAATTTTGAGTGTGAGTTATAATCAGATATGGTGTAATGCATGAATGAAACCATTTCTAAGGCTAAATATGGTGCAGTAAATCCAAGAGAAAGCAACAGAAAATGAACAGTGCAGTAAAACGAAAGCAAAAGAAACTAGTGCCCCATGTATGAGTAACAGTAACAAATTAAAGTTGGTTTGCAAGTAAAAAAAGATAGAAGAAGGATAACCTTCATAAGAACACTTCTTATGAATTAGATATCGTGCAGTAAATTGTTTTTCCACAATTTAGTATATTTACAGTCATAACTTCCTGATTATTACTTATGAAATTAATAAAGGAATCTAGAGGTTTTCCATAACCCTGAGTTTTCCAGAGTTCCAACTTCATTCTACACATTTTTCAGTCCAAATTCCACCTATTTGCTGCTGTTTTTTCTACTTTTTATGTATTAAAGCTGTAGGAAATTAGTAATGATGTCTATTTGTTTCTGTTTTTTCGACTTTTTATGTATTAAAGCTGTATGGAATTAGTAATGGTGTCTATTTGCTGCTGTTTTTTCAACTTATTATGTATTAAAGCGGTAGGGAATTAGTAATGGTGTCTATTTTTTATTTCCTTTTGTCTTGTTTTCTTGCTTGTGCGATGGAATTTGAATCAGCTGACCATCCTTGTATCTGTTTGTTGTGTGGTTTATCTCTACCCTTTTTTTAGAAGAGGTACAATACTCCTTTGGTTGCTTGTTCTGTCTAATGGATGCTAATCCTTCATCGAAACAGGTTGAGGCTCCGACTTTTCCTTACTTATGAAAAATCTTTGCTGAAAATATATTTTTTAATGGTGTATTTTAATGAAATTAGATATGGATATTGATTGTAATTGAATATGAGAAATATAACACTTTTTTTATTCAATTAAGAATTATTTTTGTGTGCATAAACCATAAGGGGCAATGTTTTAAAGGGAGAGTAGTATAGTATAGGAGTGAAATCACAACTTGATAAATGAGTTAGATTACTCTTATTTTTAAACAATATCCCATAAACATAAAAAATTTCAAAACTCCCCAAGCAAATTGATTATATCTTTTTTTTTTTAATTTTATAAATTATTTCACACCGTTGCAATTGAATGAATATCTTGCAAGTGAACATCAATGACCTTTCGGTACACTCTTTTTCTTTTTTTTTTTAAATTACTTTAAAAAAACTAGTAAAGAAAATATCAAAATCACTCGAATTCAGCAACTTATATCAGAATTTTTCATAACTATTTAAATAAACAATTATTATTTAATACAATTAAATAGTGCATGGTCGGCAAAGCATTCTAGTAGCATATAGATTGGATTGGCTAGAATAATGGGCTGTATGAAATTTTGGGTATGGTAAAGCACACAAATAGACTGATTATTATTCCCTAACTCCCTCCAAAAATTCCAAATGGGCTCGTGGGAATGACAGATTATCTATTATAATAGAGATACAGATTAGAGATACATTAGACAATACGTATATCGATGCCAATTGGGAAATGGGGTTTAGTAATCCCATTAAAATTAAAAATTATATATCCAAGGATTAAACACATATTTTAAAATTTATATGTACTTTTTTTTTTTTTACTATTCTACCTAGAGGTGTGCTGGCTAAATATGAGAGGGTTTGGGTAAAAATATATGCTCAAAAAATGGGCTTGAATAAAAAAAAATAAAGCCTGTTTAAAAAATGGACCGGGCTCGAGTAAGACATTTTTTGCCCGGGCCCGACCCTGGCCGGCCCGAATTCATTAAATGAAAAAAAATTATTTTTTAATAATATTTTCTTATTATTTTTCTCCTTATTTTACTACCATTTTACTATTATGTTTCTATTATTTTGTTGTTATTGTTTAGATATTATATAAAACTTATTTTATTGTTAATTTTGTTATTATTTTAAAGACATTTGTTAATTTTGTTATTATTTTAGAGGCATTTGCTTGTTAAGTTGCATCTATTTTAGTGTTATTTAAGTCTACATATTTTTTAAAATTTATTTTCAATTTGTTGAAAATATTTATTTTAATTTTTTAGTATTTTGATGTATTATATATATTTAAAATTTATATAAAATATTATAAAAATTAATATGGGCGGGTCAATGGGCTCGGGTTTTAGTATTTTTATATGGGCCGAAACTTTAAGCTACTTTTCTTCAAGCTTTGGGAAAAGGGATTTTTTTAATTACGATGTTGACTGCCGAAGGGAATGGACTAGCCCAATGAACGGGCCTAAATTTTTAGTTGGGCCCGGCCCATGCACACCTCTAATTCTACCTATAATTATTATTAAATAAATTTAAAAAGCCATATAAAAAGGGTGTATTTTAATTAATTATAAATGAATATCAGATATTTTCATGAGCTATTAATGTATTAGATATCAATTTTCATATATGTATGTATGCACTGTAGTCATGGTAGCTTTATTCATATATGTGATCTTATGAAAATCTTGCACCTTTTTTGTAGTGATCAAATATTTGTGTGGCATTATTTTGTGTAGATGGATCGTAGTCAAGATCAAAATGCAATTGTCAGAGTCATGGCTTCAGTTTTTGCTTTTGGGGCTTTTTGGATTAAAAAATTAAAAACTAGGAAGGAAATTACTTCTCACCCTCGTGTGAATCGAGATTATGAAAGAGAAAATTATATTAATAGTATTTTACATAGTAGTGACCAACATTGTATTAATATGATAAGGATGAGACCGATTGCCTTTTTTAATTTGTGTGATATTCTTAGTCGGAATAATTTGTTACAATCAACTAAATCTGTGAATATTAGGGAGCAAGTAGTGATATTTTTACATATAATTGGTCATAATCTAATGTTTCGAGTGATTGGATCTAGATATTATAGATCAACTGAGACATTTCACCGTTACTTTAAGGTTGTATTGAGAGCTATTTTGAAATTGTATAGACTAGTTATTAGATCACCTGATGAGTCAACTCCTAGTGAAATTAGAAACAATCCAAGGTTTTATCCGTATTTTAAAGATTGTATTGGAGCATTAGATGGAACTCATGTTCTTGCATCCGTTCCACTTAGCATTCAAGGAAGATTTCGTAGCCGTAAAAGGGGGATGACACAAAATGTATTGGCTGCCATTACATTTGATTTGAAATTTTCCTATGTTCTAGCTGGTTGGGAAGGTAGTGCACATGATTCTCATATTTTAAGTGATGCACTTTCACGCCCAAGAGGATTAAGAATTCCGGAAGGTAATAATTATCATTAAATACCAAATAGTTCTAGTAAACTCATAATTTATTACTATTAATTATGTTTTGTAAAATTGTACGTAAATATTATCTTGTTGATGGTGTATATGGCATTCGAAATGGATATATTACCCCATATCGTGGTGTCCGATATCATTTAAAAGAGTTTAGTGCTCAGGGGCCTGAAAATGCAAAGGAACTCTTTAATCTTCGACATTCATCATTGCGAATCACTATTGAACGTGTTTTTGGGATTTTGAAGAAACAGTTTCGTGTATTAGATGTTGAACCATTTTGGAATTTTCAAACTCAAGTTGATATAGTTTTGGTTTGTTGTATCATTCATAATCATATAATGGGAGTTGATCCTAATGATTTACTTAACTAAGGATTATACGAGGAGTCTGAGTCTGATTTGATAATACCAACTCTTACGGAACGAGAAGAAAAAGAAGCAAGAGAATGGTCTGCTAAAAGAGACGAAATTGCACAAACTATGTGGACTGATTCTATGGCTAGAAATATTAGGTAGGTTTAGGGCTTAGGGTTATTGTTACTATGTTATGTATGTTTTAGTATTAAATTTTTTTTTTTTTTTTGTTAATGTTGGTTGGATAATGATATTGAAATTTTAGTTTGTTAGATTTTGAAATTATTATGTCTTGAATTTGTTAGATATTGGTTATGTTTTAAGCTTGTTATATATTGAATTTATTATGTTTTAAGGTTGTTGGATATTGAAATGATTGACAATTACAATTATTAATGTACAATGGAAGGGCAACAAAGAAGGGACCTCCAAGCAATTCAGGTGGACAAAATTGATGGAACATGTTTTTTTTTAAATTCTAGCAGAGGAGGCCCAAAAACAAAATAAGCCTTCTAATACTTTCAAAGCAATTTCTATTAATCGAGTTGTCGAAGCTATTTCTGAAAGATTCCAAGTCCAACGCGATGCGAAGCATGTGGAAAATCATTTGAGGACTGTAAAAAACCAGTGGCAGATTATACGCAAAATTTAAGGTGAAAGTGATTTTAAATGGGATGATAACATAAAAATGATCACATGTGATAGAGCGACATATGACAGCAGTGATGGTAATATATGTATATATAAGTTAAGTATATTTCAATTATTTTTTACTTGTTATTTTAATTATGTATAATATCCAACAAGCACACAAGAAGTATGAACCATTTTTGAATAAAAGCATTGATCATTATGATGAAATGGCTTTGGTTGTTGTCAAAGATATGGCAACAGGGAGTTTTGTCAGAATATTTGCTAACATAGATTTGGATGATGGTAACCAAGATTCAAAGGCTTCTAGATCATGACAATGAAGAGGTCAAGAGGTAAGAACAAATGTATCTTTATCTGGCACGTCCAAACGTAAAAGAAAAAAATGTTCAAGAAAGTGTTGTTGATGAACAAATTAAATTTGTAGGTGAACAACTTGGCAAAATTGCTAATGCTTTGGAACAATTTACTGTGGATAAGACACCAAAGCTTTACGAACAAGTGATGTTGATGGAGGAAGAAGGATTTGATGATGACTTTTTGTGTTCTGTGTTTGATTATCTAGTGAGTCATAATTCGAGGCCAAAGCTTTTTTAGTTAAAAGTAAGAAGCATAAAAAAATTTGGCTTCAAAAATTTTCTCAAGGTTGAAGATATTGATACTTTTATGTGGTGTAATATTAGTTATGCACTTGAACAATGTTGTTATTATGTGGTGTACTAGTAATTATGCATTTGGGTAATATTATTAATTTCTAGTATTAATTGTGGTTTGAAAGCTTATTTATAATTATTCAATCCTTGTTTTTTTTATTTTTTAACACAATTACAAATAATTTTTTGACTTTGGTTGTTTTCAATTTATGACGATTAATAATGTAGCTTAATAATTGAGTATTATTATATATTTAATTTGATTTATTTATTTATAAATAAATCATTACAATATATGTAAAATAATTTAAAATATAAAATTTATTAATATGTATATAAATTTATTAATATATGTAAAACAACTTTTTAAAAAATATTTTCAGAAAATCTGTCAAACAATAGAAAATATTTTATACACATTCATCTAAATACCAAAAAATATTTTTAGTAAATTATTTTCTAAAAATAAATTATTTTCTAAAAATCATTTTCTAAAAATATTTTATTGAGAAATAAGCAGAACCTTAACGTTACAAAATTTACTTGTTTTTGGGAAATGGGCGTAGGCAAAGTGCCTTGATACTATTTTGACACGTGTGATTCCCATATCCATACTTGCTAAGATCGATCACCTCCCCCTCCTTTATTTTTCCTCCTCTCAAAAAGATGAAAAATCACAAACCAAAAAATAAAATAAAATAAAAACCATTAAAATCATCAATGAAGATAAGACGCTTGTGGAGAGCTCATGCTACAAAACTTTCCCATTCATCATCTCAAATCCCGATCCAACGGTCCAAATTTAACAGCAGACACCATCCCCACAGATATATTTATATATTTCCACAGTAATTAAACATCCTAAGCTTCTACAACCTTCATCACCATTTCAAAAGAAAAGGGTAAACATCTAAGCTAAGTAACAATGGCGTCACTGCTAATTCCCTTTTCTCCTTCCACAACAAGGGTTTTCGCAGCAAAAAGTTCAGCTGCAGGCGGAACCAAACAGCAAAAAGGGTTTCTTGATTGGATCCTCGGGAACTTGCAGAAAGAAGATCAGTTTTACGAAACCGATCCTCTCCTCAAGAAAGTTGAAGACAAAAATGGAAGTGCTCGAACTTCCAATGGCCGCAGAGACTCGGTTTCAGTCCCTCAGGAGAAGAAGGGCAGTGTTTTTGGTGGACTTTTCGCTAAGAAATGAAGTTATATTTGCAACTTACAAATTGGGAAACTGGCCTCATTGTCTATGATATCCCCTCTTCAGTATATCTTGTTTCTTCAACACTAAGCTCTTATTCTTTTATATTCGTCTCTATATAAACTATTAAAATTATTAAAATACGAAATTGTATTTTAATTTTTATAAAATTTAATAATTTAATTGTGATTCGCCTAAACAAATTTTCTAATCTCATTCCTATTCACAAGTTAATTCGTTATCTAACTCATTTAAAAGTGAGATTAAAACAGGTTAATATTTTTGTTGAAATTCTAACTACAACCGTTTAAATTTTACTAAAACTTTAAAATTAAAAATACAATATCTAAAAATTGAATTATTAATTTTTTAAAGGTTAAAAGTAAACATTTTTCATTAATTAAAGGATTTAAAAAACTTAAAAATCGAATGAGTTTTAGTTTAGTTGGTGTTAGAATAACAGTTAAGGTTGATAGTCAGCAGTTAAGGTTGTTAGTTAGTAAGGTTGTTGGCTAGTAGTTAATTAATTAACTAGTAGTTATAGTCTGCATGTGTGCACTCTATATATGTATGAACAACAATCTCTTGTAAGCAGTGAAATTCAGTATAATGAATTCTTAACATGGTATTAGAAGTACACCTAAGTTGACTACAGCAGATGATAACCCTCCGTTTCCTGATGCTCATTTATACCGAAGCACAGTAGGTATGCTTCAATACTTATGCATAACACGACCTGATTTATCATTCTGTGTCAACAAACTAAGTCAATATATGAATCTTCCGAGTGAAAATCATTGGAAAGTTGTGAAACGAGTGCTCAGATACCTTAGTGGGACTGTTGATCATGGTCTGTACTTCTCCAAAGGACAAGCTGAAGTAGTGTGCTACTCTGATGCTGACTGGGCCTCGTCTGTTGAAGACTGACGTTCTACTATAGGTTATGTGGTGTATCTTGGACCCAACCCTGTGGCATGGAGTTCCAAAAAGCAAGCTGTAGTGTCCATATCATCCTCTGAAGCAGAGTGTCGCAGTCTAGCCAACTGTGTATCCTGCGTGTCTCATGACTCCTTCCAGTTCGTCTGCTGAGCAGTCTGTTACACCGATGACGTCTAATTTTTTCGATGGAGTTGGCAGTCATTTCTTCTCTGCCAAGAAGATCAGTGTACTTCTTGATGATAACAACTACCTGCTGTGGAGCCAACAGGTTCTTTTAGCGATTAAAATATATAAACTTCAGCATTTCATTGATCCTGATATTGTTCCTCCTCCTCAGATAATTCTTGATGATATTAGAATGTCACAACCAATCCTGAGTACGATCGATTTAAGCAGCAAGACAGTGCGCTTGCATCTTGGTTGTTGTCATCAGTAAGTCCTACTATTCTTCCCTATCTCATTGGCCTAAATACGAGTGCTCATATTTGGAATGCGCTTGTTAGTGTGTATGGCAGCAAAACCACCTCCCAGTTGATGTTTTATAGACGAGCGTTACATTCACAGCGCAAAGTTGATCCCTCCATGTGAGATTTCTTGATGAAAGTCAAGGGTTACTGTGATCATCTTGCTGGCTGCGGAGAGGTCATTAGTGAGCAAGAACATGTGACTGCTATCCTCAATGGTTTGTCCACTAAATATAACTTTGTAGTTACAATAATTACTGTGAGCCAGGTTCCTTATAGTTTCCAAGGTGTAACCACGATGCTTCTTGATGCTGAAGCACACCAGTAACTCAAAACACTGGAAACTCCTAGCTCGGAAAATATGGTTTCTCATTCCCCTGAAGTGACTGACAGTAACAGTGTGTCTGTTCCAGCTTATCGACCCACCTTAAACACTCGTAGTAGCGGGCGCGATCATTTTTCGGGCTCTCGTGTTTAGTGTCAATTGTGCGGGAAATTCGGTCACTTGGTTGATTAATGCTATTACCAATTGGACACCTCCTACAATAGCACAAACTACAGGCCTACTCCCTCTCCTCAAGCAAATGTCTGCATGTTTGGCAGTGGGACTCCTATCCCATCCTGGGTAATGCCTTCTATGGCTGTTGCACCTCATAACTCGCACCAAGGATGGTTTTCTCCACTAGTCAACGTTCCTGCCTAGACTAATCCTTTTGCTGTTGATCCAGTGTAACATGTCAGTCCACCTATATCAGTACTATCACAACCTCAGGCTCTTCTTACTACACCTAAAACAATGGCTGATAATACCTGGTACCCTGACTCAGGTGCAACTCATCATCTCACAAACTCTCCTACTGCTCTAGGTGAAAGTGGCTCCTATACTGGCCCAAGTAAAGTATATGTTGGCAATGGTATGGCACTCACTGTCCGGTCTACTGGTCAGTCTTCTTTTCGTACTCAATCACGAGCATTATTCATGAGATCATTATTGTTTGTGCCTGGAATAACCAAAAACCTTTTGTCAGTTTCAAAGTTTGCAAAAGACAATAAGGTGATGTTTGAGTTTTTTTTCCTACACAGTGTCATGTTCGAGATCTTCAAACCAGTGAGGTTCTACTCCGGGGTTCTGTCCATGATAGCTTGTATAAACTTTCTCTACCTGGCTCGTCTAAGACTGCTGTCCCCTTTGCCTCATCTCAATGTTTTACTGCTACTGCTACTGTGCCTCTAAGTCTATGGCACTCTAGATGAGGACACTCTTATAATGCTACACTTAAAAAAACACTGCATCATTGTAATATACCTTTTACTTCAAATAAAGACTCTATCGATTGTGTTGCTTGTTACTTAGGGAAATAACACAAGTTGCCATTTCGTAAGTCATCGACTGAGTATTCTAAGCCACTTCAGCTGGTAGTTGTAGATGTTTGGGGTCTAGCTCCAGTTTCTTCCAACGGCTTCCGTTATTATATTGCGTTCACTGATGCATGCTCCAAATACACTTGAATCTATTTTTTTGCATACAAAATCAGAGGTGCTTACTGTCTTTCCAATGTTTCATAAACAAGCTGAAAGAACTCTTGACTGTCAGCTTTTTGCCTTACAAACCGATAGGGTGGTGAATTTCAGGCATTGAAAGGGTATTTAGCTCAGCATGGCATTCAACAGCATGTTACTTGTCCGTATAGCTCTAAGAAAAATGGTTTAGTTGAGCGAAAGCATAGAGAGATTGTAGAGGCAGCTCTCTCCATGCTATGTAACACCCTTAACCCGTATCCATCGCGGGACTAAGGATAAGAGGTATTACCCGTCGAATTATAACATTTATACCATCGTGACTCACACATCAGCATATCATAATTAATCAAAAACACAAAGTCCCTTTAGAAGGTCTACGATGCCTTAAATATGCTTTAGAGAAGGTTCAGGACTAAATCGATCTCATACAAAAACTTTACAGAACTAAGAAAATTTTTCTTTCAAAATAGGGCATACGCTCGTGTAGCTAGGCCGTGTGCCTCACATGGCCATGCCTTAGACCATATCTTACCCCGTGTGTAACTCTGACAATGATCACACGGCCTGTCACGCGCCCGTGTGCAATACTGACCTGGGTTAGACGGCCTGATACATGCTCATGTGTCTAGACCGTGTGCAAGTCTGCCCTGCTTCGAAAAAGGACAGTGAAGGGCACAGTCGAGACACACGCCCGTGTGCTCACCCGTGTGGGCAATTATAGGCCATTTACAAGGCCAAATTGCCACCCAATTTGGGTCATCCCTACATGATCAATTCCAACATCAAATAACATACAATCATTCACCATCTCAAATACCAAATCAAGTATAAAACATACCATTTCTATTTCACCAAAGCATACTATAACGACCATTCACACAAGACCATATATATACATTACATACACCATTTTCACATAGCCAAAACATGTACCAAAATCATTCCATTATCAAGCCATATCACATGGCAAGATTTATACATCTCAAAACATTTCATAATCTTACGAGCTTATACATGCCATATACCATAAATACAACTTCCAAAAGGTACCAAAATAGATGTCCGATAGTGTGATTGAGTCGCTGATGATTCTCGGATCCGAGCTAGCTTTAATGACACTGTAAAACAGAGAAAGACTTCACATAGTAAGCTTTAAAGCTTAGAAAGTTCGTAATATAACACAAATAACTCAACAATTAAAATTAAAATTAAAATGCAAAATTTACTAACACTTAGCTCAATTCACATCACTACTCACTTTCATATCATATCCATAGGTTCATATACAAGCATTTATATTGCTATTCCATCTTACTATTTTCATCATTGATTCACATAATCTTCCATTTATCTCATATACAATATCATCAACCACTTAGGTTCTGTACATACCTGTACAATCATGTATTTATCTATCACATTTATCACTTCAATGCTCGATGTCATAATTCATTCGATCCTCTTTAAGCGTTTGATGAACTCGCACACTTAGTGCCAATTAATTAGCCGAAGCTATAATAATATTGCACACTTAGTGCCATCACATTAAATCGAAGTTGTCTCGGTATCGCACACGTAGTGCCAAATAATATAGCCGATGCTTTTTTCATTTCGCACACTTAGTGCCATTCATCACTGTAACTATTCTAGTTACGCACACTTAGTGCCACATATCTTCGAACCCATATTTCCCATTACCAAACTCCACAATCACATTTCCATACACTTCATCAAATATGAGCATTATTTAAACAATACGTATTATACACGAACTTACCTTGGACGTAGAAACAACGACACTAGTCGATCAATCGAGTACTTTGTTTTTGCATCGATCTAGATCCGAATCACTCTTTTCGTTATCTATATAATATCAAATTCAACTCATTCAATTACATTTTCATCCAAAACTATTCACAAACACATAGTTAGAGCATTTTACACTTTAGCCCTCATAATTCTACATTTTGACATTTTAATCCATATTACACAAAATACACATAATTTACTCACACCCAACCTTGGCTGAATTTCATACTAGTCCCTAGCAACCCATATCTTTCATTTATTACACATTTTAACCCCTCAAAGTTTTATTTTCACAAATTAGCCCTTAATAATCAATTTCATCAAAAATTCCAAATACAAAACATATTTATCATTCATCAAACTTTCATATTTCACCAATTATCAACACAAAGCTCACATATATTCAACAATGGAATAACTCAAAATTATCATTAATTTCATGAATTTAATCATGGGCTTTATAGAACACAATGTAACATTCACAAAAACGTAAAAATCATAAAAAACCGATCAAAGAATATACCTTAATCACCCAATTTCCTAGCCGAACCCTAACTTGTTCTTAAGCTTTATTTCCTTTCTAATTTTCGGCAAGGATGAACACCAAAATGACTAATTTCATGCTTTTGTTTTATTATAATATCCTTATTAATCAATTTCCATTTTTAACCTTTTTATTATCATTAAAATCCCACTAATTCATGACCACATTTGTCCATTCATTAAACCAATGGTCCATTTACAACATAAGGACATCACATTTAAAGAGACATAACAATTAAGCACTTTTAACTACTAGCACACAGCTCTTGCATTTTACGCGATTAAGTCCTTTTTCACAAATCAGTACACAAACAATAAAATTTTCACACAGAACTTTCACACATATTTTATCACATGCCATAAACATAAAAGATAATATTAAATTATTTTTATGACTTCGATTTGTGGTCCTGAAACTACTGTTCCGACTAGGGTCTGAACCGGGCTGTTACAACTTTCCCCCCTTAGGGATTTTCGTCCCCGAAAATCTTACCGGTGAATAGATTCGGGTATTGCTCTCTCATAACATCCTCAGGCTCCCACGTGGCCTCTTCAACCCCGTGTTTGTGCCACAACACTTTCACTAAAGTAATTTTCTTATTTCTTAACTCTTTGATCTCACGAGTCAGAATTATTATCGGTTCTTCGCTATACGATAGATCTGACTGAATCTCAACTTCAGTAGGGGTAATCGCGTGCGATAGGTCGGATCTATATCGTTGAAGCATCGATACATGAAATATGTTATGAATCTTTTCTAGCTCAGGTGGCAACATCAATCTATAAGCAACCGGCCCAATACATTCGATAATCTTATACAGCTCGATAAATCTATGACTCAACTTGCCTTTTCTGCCAAATCAGATAACTTTTTTCCACGGAGATACTTTTAAAAAAACTTTATTATTGATCTCAAATTCAATGTCTTTTCGTTTCAAATATGCGTAAGACTTTTGACGATCTGATGCCGCTTTCAAGCTGTTTCGAATCACTTTCACTTTTTGCTCAGTTTTTCTGATCAAATCTACACCATGAATCTTATTCTCACTAAGCTCAGTTCAGTATAAAGGTGTTTGGCATTTCCTACCACACAAGGCTTCGTACGGTGCCATTTTAATGCTTGATTGAAAGCTATTATTAAACGCAAATTCAATCAAAGGTAGGTACTTTCCCTACGTACCTTCAAACTCAAGAATACAACATCTCAACATATCCTCGAGAATTTGAATGGTCCGTTCGGATTGACCATCTGTTTGTGGATGAAAAGCAGTACTGAAGTGCAACATCGTACCTAAAGCCTATTGCAGTTTCTTCTAAAACCGTGAAGTAAACCTCGAATCTCTGTCAGACACAATAGATAATGGTACCCCGTGCAATTGCACAATCTAACAAACATGCAATTCAGCTAACTTATCAAGCGAGTAATCTGCTCTTACCGAAATAAAATGAGTTGATTTTATTAATCTGTCAACTACCACCCAGATTGCATCTTTCTTTCTCGGAGATAGGGGCAATCCCGACACAAAGTCCATCGTGATTCTCTCCCATTTCCATTCAGGAATCATGATCAGTTATAACAAACTGAATGGCACCTGATGTTCAGCTTTAACTTGTTGGCAGATCAAACATTTCAAAACAAAATCAGAGATATCTCTTTTCATTCTAGGTCACCAGTAAAGTTGTTTCAATTCATTATACATCTTTGTACTTCCAGGATGAATCGATAAACGACTGCTATGTTCTTCTTTCAAAATTATCTAAATTAACTCTAGATTTCTCGGAATACAAATTCTGTCTCAGAATCTCAAACAGTCATCATCATCAACTCAAAATTCTGAATCAGGATTCAAATCACATTGAGCTCGTTTTGTCATCATCTCGGCATCAATTTTTTGAGCATTACAAATCTGCTGAATAAACAACAGCCTCACTTTCAACTCAGCTATAATCGAATCATTATCACACAGATCTATCTAAGTATTCATTGCTCGTAAAGCAAATAAAGACTTTCGGCTCAAAGCGTCAACAACAACATTAGCTTTTCTGGGATGATAGTCAATTACTAATTCATAGTCTTTTAGCAATTCTAACCATCTCTGCTGTCGCAAATTTAATTCTTTCTAAGTCATCAGATATTTCAAGCTCTTATGATCAGTATAAATGTGACACTTCTCACCAAATAAATAGTGACGCCAAATCTTCAATGCAAATACAATAGCTGCTAATTCAAGATCATGCTTCGGGTAGTTCTTTTCATGTGGTTTTAACTGTCTCGAAGCATAGGCTATAACTTTGCCTTATTGCATCAACACACAGCCTAATCCATTTAACGATGCATCACTATAAATTATGAATTCCTTACCTGATTCAGGTTGAATTAACACTGGTGCCTCTGTCGACAATATTTTCAACTGTTTAAAACTCTGCTGACACTTTTCTGACCACCCAAATTTAACATCTTTCTGTAGCAATTTTGTCAACGGAGTTGCAATCATCGAGAAGTCCTTCACAAACCATCTATAATATCCTGCTAGTCCCAGAAAACTGCGGACTTCAGACACATTTCTCGGAGGTTTCCAATCTAGAATTGCTGAAATCTTGCTCGAATCAACTCGTATCCCCGCATCTGACACTATATATCCCAGAAAATCAACTTCGCGCATCCATAACTCACATTTACTAAACTTTGCATACAATTGCTTATCACGTAGAATTTGTAGCACCGTTCTCAAATGTTCGGCATGTTTCGTCTCATCACCAGAATAGATTAAAATATCATCAATAAACACAATGACAAATCGATCCAAATACGACCTGAATATCTGGTTCATCAAATCCATAAAGACAACAGGAGCATTTGTTAGTCCGAAAGGCATAACTAAACATTCATAATGTCCGTACCTCATTCTGAAAGCAGTTTTTGACACATCTGATTCTTTGACTCTCAATTGATAATAACCTGATCTCAAGTCTATTTTCGAAAACATTGTAGCCCCTTTCAACTGATCAAACAAATCATCAATTCGCGGTAGAGGGTACTTATTCTTTATCGTCACTTTGTTTAACTGACGGTAATCAATACACATTCTTATCATATCATCTTTCTTTTCACAAACAGAACAAGAGCGCCCCAAAGAGAAAAACTTGGTCGTGCGAAACTTCTGTTTGTCAATTCTTGCAACTGAGACTTTAACTCTTTCAATTCTGTTGGAGCCATTCTATACAGAGCTATTGAGATAAGAGTCGTCCCAAGCACTAACTCAATGCCACACTCAACTTCTCGTATCGGAGGTAATCTCGATAATTCTTCAGGAAACACATCAAGGAACTCACAAACAATAGGCACAGATTCAACTTTCTTTTTTGTCACTTTCGTATCAATCACGTACGCAAGATAAGCTTCACATCCATTTTTCACATAATTCAGAGCTTTCATCGAAGATATTACGGCCGGTAACCCATTCAAATCATTGGATTCAATTCGGACTATCTCATCATTCTAACTTCTCAAATCAATAGTCTTCCGTTTGCAATTCACAATAGCATTATGCAAAGTTATCAATCCATACCCAGAATTGTATCAAATTCATCGAAGGGTAGTAGCATCAAATTAGCCAGGAAACAGATATCTTGAAACATCAACGGACAATTTTTACACACTTTGTCAACCTGAATACACTTTCCTAAGGGGTTCGATACTCTAATTACAAATTCAGTAGACTTAACAAGCAGAGTCTTACTAGATACTAAGTTCACATAAACATACGAATGGGTTGATCCTGGGTCTATCAATGCAATCACATCAATATCATAAAGAGTGAAAATACTAGTAATGACGTCAAGAGATAACGCTTCTTCACGAGCGCAAATAGCGTAACCTTTGGCAGGTGCTCTCGCCTCAGATCTCACAGTTGTATCCATTGTTCCTCTCTAACTACCACTCACAATTCTTGTGTTTCTAGGTGGTCTACCACTAGCTTCCGTATTACTGGATCTTGCACTCTGAACATTATCTTTTTCAGCCAACTCTGGGCAATCTGGAATGAAGTGATCTCGTAATCCACATTTATAACAAACTCTATTATTATATTTGCCCCAGCATTCACCAACATGACGTCTCCCACACTGTCTACACTCAGGCTTATTATTTTTTACACTGCCAACACTTGATTCCATTGGAATTTGAACTTTAGAACTCGTATATTGTTTCACACGGTCTCTACTCGAATGTCTAAATGAAGCATTTGAGCGATTAGTTGCATATTTGAATCCCTTTGACGAAGAGTGATACGACTTACTCATCAACCTTTTTCTCTCATCTCTTGCTTCTGAGTCTGCTTTCTTCTTTTCTTTACTAAGCTCATCAGCTTTACAAGCTCTTTCAACCAATACTATAAATTCATTCAAGTCAAGAATTCCGACCATAATTTTAATATCTTCATTCAACCATGAATCGTTTACATATAATAGTTTCTATTGAAACACATTCTCGTGCATACTGGCTTAATCTCACAAATTCTCGCATATTCCGTAACAGACATTCGGCCCTGTTTCAACTCAAGAAAATCTTTACGTTTCTGATCTATAAACCGTTGACTGATATATTTCTTCCAGAATTTAGTTTGAAAGAAATCCCAGGTGATTCGTTCTCTCAAAACTACGGATGTTAATATTTTTCACCAATGATATGCTGTATCTCTCAACAGTGAAACAGCAAACTTAAGACATTCATCAAGAGTACATGATAATTCATCAAGCACTCTAATGATATTCTCAAGTCAGAATTTAGCTCGTTTGGCATCATCATCAACTATGGCCTTGAACTCTTTGGCCCTATACTTATGAATCTTATCAACTGGAGGTTTACTCAATCGAGTTTGGTCTATAACTTGTGGGCTATAGGAACTTGTAGGGGTGGAGGTTGTTGAGCAGCTGGATTCGTTCGAACAAACTCCGTGAACCACTCATTTATCATTTGGAAGAAGGCTTGCTTTGCCTCTCACTCGTGGCTACTAGTAGTCGGTTTAGATTCAGCCGGCACTGTCCCTTGAGCGGATGCAGGCACATTACTTTCAACATCATTAGCTACAGCTCGATCGGGATCCATTTACTATACAAAAACACATTTTTAACTATCAGGAATCATCACACTATCACAGATATATATATATATATGGCATGTATAGTTAGAATCTCCCATGCAATGTTAGTCCTAGAATCGACTAAACCGTAGCTCTGATACTAATAAAATGTAACACCCTTAACTCATATCCATCGCCGGACTAGGGATAAGAGTTATTACTCGTCGAATCATAACATTTATACCACCGTGACTCACACATCAACATATCATAATTAATCAATAACACGAAGTCCCTTTAGAAGGTTTACGATGCCTTAAATATGCTTTAGAGAAGGTTCGGGACTAAATCGATCTCACACAAAAACTTTGTAGAACTTAGAAAATTTTTCTTTCAAAGCAGGGCACACGCCCGTGTGGCTAGGCCGTGTACCTCATACGGCTATGCCTTAAACCATATCTTACCCCGTGTGCAACTCTGACTATGATCAAGAGGCCTGTCACACACACATGTGCAACACTAACTTGGGTTAGACGGCCTGATACCATGTGTCTGGCCCATGTGTAAGTCTGGCCTGCTTCAAAAAAGGACAGTGAAGGACACAGTCGAAACACACGCCCATGTGCTCACCCGTGTGAGCAATTATAGGCCATTTACAAGGCCAAATTGCCACCCAACTTGGGTCATCCCTACATGATCAATTCCAACATCAAATAACATACAATCATTCACCATCTCAAATACCAAATCAAGTATGAAACATACCATTTCTAATTCACCAAAGCATACCATAATGGCCATTCACACAAGACCATATATATACATTACATACACCATTTTCACATAGCCAAAATATGTACCAAAATCATTCCATTATCAAGCCATATCACATGGTAAGATTTATACATCTCAAAACATTCCACAATCTTACTAGCCTATACATGTCATATACCATAAATAAAACTTTCAAAAGGTACTAAAATAGATGTCTGATAGTGTGATTGAGTCGCTAATGATTCCTGGATCCGAGCTAGCTTTAATGACACTGTAAAACAGAGAAAGACTTCACACAGTAAGCTTTAAAGCTTAGTAAGTTGTAATATAACACAAATAACGCAACAATTCAAATTTAAAATGCAAAATTTACTAACACTTAGCTCAATTCACATCACTACTCACTCTCATCCATGGCTATTACTCACTTTCATATTATATCCATAGGTTCATATACAAGCATTTATATTGCTACTCCATCCTACTCTTTTCATCATTCATTCACATAATCTTCCATTTATCTCATATACAATATCATCAACCACTTTGGTTCTGTACATACCTGTACCATCACGTATTTATCTATCACATTAATCACTTCAATGCTAGATGCCATAATTTATTCGATCCTCTTTAAGCGTTCGATGAACTCGTACACTTAGTGGCAATTAATTAGCTGAAGCTATAATAATATCGCACACTTAGTGCCATCACATTAAACCAAAGTTGTCTCAGTATTGTACACGTAGTGCCAAATAATATAACTTATGCTTTTTTCATTTCGCACACTTAATGCCATTCATAACTGTAATTATTCTATTTACACACACTTAGTGCCATATATCTTCGAACCCACATTTCCCATTACCAAACTCCACAATCACATTTCCATATAGTTCATCACATATGAACATTATTTAAACAATACGTATTAGACACGAACTTACCTCGGACGTAGAAACAACGACACTAGTCGATCAATCAAGTACTTTGTTTTTGCCTCGATCTAGGTCTGAATCTCTCTTTTCTTTATCTATATAATATCAAATTCAACTTATTCAATCACATTTTCATCCAAAACTATTCACAAACACATAGTAAGAGCATTTTACACTTTAGCCCTCATAATTTTACATTTTGATATTTTAATCCCTAATTCACAATTACACAAAATACACATAATTTACTCATACCCAAGCTTGATCGAATTTCATACTAGTCCCTAGCAGCCCATATCTTTCATTTATTATACATTTTAAACCCTCAAAGTTTCATTTTCACAAATTAGCCTTTAATAATCAATTTCATCAAAAATTCCAAATACAAAACATATTTATCATTCATCAAACTTTCATATTTCACCAGCTATCAACACAAAGCTCACATATATTCAACAATGACATAACTCAAAATTATCATTAATTTCATAAATTTAAGCATGGCCTTTATAGAACACAAAGCAACGTTCACAAAAACGTAAAAATTATCAAAAACCTATCAAAGAACATACCTTAATCACCCAATTTCCTAGCCGAACCCTAACTTGTTCTTAAGCTTTATTTCCTTTCTAATTTTTGACAAGGATGAACACCAAAATGACTAATTTCATGCATTTGTTTTATTATAATAACCTTATTAATCAATTTCCATTTTTAACCGTTTTATTATCATTAAAGTCCTACTAATTCATGACCATATTTATCCATTCATTAAACCAATGGTCCATTTACAACATAAGGACCTCACATTTAAAGAGACATAACAATTAAGCACTTTTAACTACTAGCACACAGCTTTTATATTTTACGTGATTAAGTCCTTTTTCACAAATCGGTACACAAACAATAAAATTTTCACACAGAACTTTCACACATTCTTTATCACATGCCATAAACATAAAAAATAATATTAAATTATTTTTTTGACTTCGAATTTGTGGTCCTAAAACCACTGTTCTGACTAAAGTCTAAACCGGGCTGTTACATGCTAACACATGCCTCTATACCCCTGTCCTACTAGAATGATGCTTTTAGTAATTCCGTATACTTGATAAAAAAGTTGCCTTCTTCTCTTTTAGGCAATATAACACTTTATGAAAAGCAATTTCAGGTCAAACCAAATTATTCTTTTCTCCGAGTCTTTGGTTGTCTTTGCTTTCCCAGTCTAAGGTCATTCAACACACATAAGCTTCAATTTCGTTCAACACAGTGCATTTTTCTAGGATATTCACCCTTACATCATAGATGTCGGTGTCAAGATAAAAATGGTAAAATGTATATTTCTCGTCATGTAGCTTTTTATGAGTCAGTATTTCCTTTTCAAAGCATCCATTCTAAGGCTGATTCTCCTATAATATCACCACAATCTAGTGCCAAACTCCTTGTCCCGGCTCCTACCCACCTACCTACTACCATCTCACCTCCTAATGACATACCTGGTTTTTCAATCAGTGCCTCACGTGGTAACCCCCTCGTCAACTTCCTCAGTGCTGGTCAGTCTCTGTGTAGGTCAGCTTCCCTTAATATATCTACCAACAATCCATCAAATTCGTTATCAAGTATACCTATCAACAGTCTATCACATCCATCACCTCACCTCTCAGATCCAATCAACTCTCATGCTATGATCACACGTAGTAAAGCTGGTATTTTCAAACCTAAGGCATACCTAATCAAAGCAGCCAGTTTGTTGAGTGATACTCCTACTGATATTCATGAAGCCATGAAGAATGCAAGTTGGATAGTAGTTGTGCACAGTGAGCTTCTAGCTTTTCTTCAAAATAACACATGGACTCTTTGCCCTCTACCTGCTAATCAAAGAACTGTTGGCTGCAAATGGCTGTTCAAAGTTAAAAGGAAGGCTGATGGGACAGTAGAACGATCGAGATACCTTTATACCGTACAACTGCTGTTATGAAGCGCTGGTCCTTGAGGTAAATTGATGTCAACAACGCATTTCTTAATAGCAATCTGACAGAAGAAATCTACATGGATCAACCTCCTCGGTTTGAGGTGTTAAGTAAAAATGGTCAAAAACTGGTGTATAGGCTAAATAAAGCACTATATGGCCTGCGCCAAGCTCTCGAGCATGGTTTTACAATCTCAAGCAGTTTCTGGTGACTCAGCTTGGCTTTCACGCATCAAAGACTAATAACTCATTATTCATCCGAATATCGCCTGAAAACATCTTACTACTTATGGTCTATGTTGATGATATTGTTATAACAGGCAACTCAAATGCATCTATTGATAATTTGGTCTGTCAGCTCAACAACAAATTTGCACTCAAAGACATGGGAAAACTGAGTTTCTTTCTAGGCATTGAAGTTCAGCAAATGGCACAAGGGTTGCTCCTTAGTCAGAAGAAATATGTTTCAGAAATACTTAACAAAATTGGAATGCTGGGTGCAGCAGCTACACCAACCCCCATGGTGAGTACATCTAAGTTGAATACAACAGATGATAGCCCTCTGTTTCCTGATGCTCATTTATATCGAAGCACAGTAGGTATCAGTGCCTATGCATAACACGGTCGGATTTATCAATCTGTGTCAACAAACTAAGTCAATATATGAATCTTCCGAGTGAAGATTATTGGAAAACTGTGAAACAAGTGCTCAAATACCTTAGTGGGATTGTTGATCATGGTCTATACTTCTCCAAAGGACAAGTTGAAGTAGTGTGCTACTTTGATGCTGACTGGGCCTCGTCTGTTGAATACTAATGTTCTACTACAGGTTATGTGGTGTATCTGGGACCCAACCCTGTTGCATAGAGTTTCAAAAAGCAAGTTGTAGTGTCCAGATCATCCTCTGAAGCAGAGTATCGCAGTCTAGCCAACTGTGTATCCGAGCTGCTATGGGTTAAACAACTAATCAATGAAATCGGTCTGACACTTTCCCAATAACCTGTGGTTTGGTGGGACAACACCTCTACAGTATCCGTAGCTGCAAATCTTACTTATCATGATAGAATGAAACATGTCGAGATCGATCACCATTTTATTCGAGAAAAGGTTTTTGATGGTACCCTACAGGTTAAATACGTTCCCTCGACAAAGCAAGTCGCAGATGTCCTTACCAAGCCAATTCCACCAAAACAATTTGTCTCATTTCGACAAGCTCTTAAAGCTCTCTCAAAAGTTGAAGAAACCGGGAGAATGTTAGAATAACAGTTAAGGTTGATAGTCAGCAGTTAAGGTTATTAGCTAGTAGTTAATTAGTTAACTAGCAGTTATAGCCTGCATGCGTGCACTCTATATATGTATGAACAACAATCTCTTGTAAGCAATGAAATTCAGTATAATGAATTCTTAACAGTTGGTATAAGCATTGTTGTTAATGAATAAAGATGTGAATTTAAGTACGTTAAAATGTATTATCCTCTCACTTATGAGTTAGGGAAGAGCTATAGATAGTTTTAAGTATTGTGTAAAATAAATAAATATGATTAGAACCTATAATAAAATTATTAATAAAAAATTACGACCTAATTCTCCTTTAAAAATATATTATAAACTTACTATTTTCCAAAGAAAACTTATCATCATTATACTCGTACAATTATATCATCTTCATAAGCAAATCATTATAAATTATATTTAAAAAACCAATGACAAAATAATTTTTAAATGAAAATAATTTTTAAATAAAAATTCAAACTAAAGATGGGATATATTTTAGCCAAAGCGCATAAACAAGATTAGGTGCAATATAAATCATGGTTTGCGTAATTAAATATTTTATATCGTAAGATTTGAGAAGATGTTAGGGCAAATGCAAAAAATTGACGACACAAAGATTTGTGAAATTCTGCTATATTTTTCTTGGTTGAAATTAAGATGATTATTATTATTAATCGTGATTAATTCTTTTATTACAAATAATTTTAATAAAATAAATAATTAATCATAAAATATATTTAATTTTCATAAATAAAATCCAACACGGTAAATATAATTATATTCAATTACAACTAGAACCTAACTCATTTCTGTCATAGTCGACATAATCGAAATATCATATTAGCTGGCATATTTACTTTTTAGACACTGTTTGTTTCAAATCAAGGGCTGCTTTTAAAAATCACAATATATGACATATACAAGGATGTAAAATTTAATTTCCCAAAAAAATGTCACTTGGACAGGGTTGCATTAATTTCATATTGAATGAATTTGGATTGAGTTTATTTGAATTTTGATATTTTCGGATTAATTTTAAGTTATTAAGCTTTTTAGGTTGAATCATTATTGGTTCAAATAATTTTAAGTTCTAATCATTTCAAGTTTTTTTTTTTGTCACTTTAGATTTTAAACAATTTTTCAAAACTTTTGAGGATTTAATTAAATTTTTTTACATATTTTAGAGGCTTCATAAGATTTTAAAAAGAAATTAAGAGGGTCTAATAAAAATTTCCAAAAAATTTTAGAAGACTGATGAAAATTTTTCAAAATTTTGGAAGGCCAAGGCTTTCGAATTTAATAACGATCTACTTATAATTTAGGGTTTGATTCATTTTGAGTTTAAGTAATTTTCTATTTGGACCAAAATAATCTCTGTTATCTAAAAACAATACCTTTTCTAATCATAGGTTTAAAATGAAGCTTTTGTAGTTTACAAGATGAAAAATATGAGTGAGATTAATTGGGTGGCAATGGACAAACAATAAGGACGAACCCTAAAGAAACGTAAGAATGCTCAGCCAATTCCGTGTCAAAATAAAGCTATGAATCCGAATGCACACGCCCCATTTGGCAAACAGTATCATCTGATTAATCTGCTTTGTCCTTTTTCCTTGAATCTTGTAATAACTTTAATATCCATTAAAATTCTTGGTACAGAAAATGTGCTGCTCTTCACCTTGAATCTATGAGCTAAAACAGAAGGATTTAATAACATATTGTACACATATATCAAGCCTACAAATGGGACTGATTTGGAAACCTATGACAATGGGGCAGTCTAATTATGATTTTTAGTCTCTCCATTGTGCTGGAATTTGAGATTTAATTCCTCTAATTTAAATTATACGTAAATCTAAATTAATAATTGTAGCTAAGCATGAATCACACAGCATCAAAACAAAATTCAAACTCTCAAGTTATTATTATAGGAGTAGAGTGATTCATATTATGTCAAATCAAAACGCATAGTTTAACGCAATATGAACCCCAACAGAATGTGTAAGTAGGAATAAAACCATATTTTCATAGCCAAAACTAATCCATTATCTAAAAAGAACACAAGACAATATACACATAAGCTACTAGGATGATGCTTAATATTTTCATCAAACTATCTTTACCCCTAAATATCACCTATGCTACATATATTTGAACATGGCTATGGGTACGTTTTTGGCACATATCTATATCAAACACTCACCGGAGTGCCGGATGATATAGAATAGACGATTATCGACAACCGGAGTTCAACGAGAAGTAGCAGAAACCGAATTTGATCTAGGCAAAGACGCAGCAGAAGAGTTGATGAATTGGATACAGTCTTCAATGGCAGCACTTCTATGGGAATCAACAGGGGTTACAAATGGCTTTGATCTTCTTGATGAAGAAGTAGAAGAGGAGGCAGCTACTTTAGGATGTGAAGAAGCCCTAATTCTCATTGACATCAAATGTAAACCCTTTGCCACTTTACGACCAAGGTGCTTCAGAAACCTTACCGCCGAGAATTCACGTCGTCTGCATCGCATGAACCCACAAAACTTGGTATTGTTGTACTTGTCCATGGCAGAGCCATTTGCCTTGTCGTTTTGACTGCCTTTGCTGCTCTCTTTAGTTGACATATTTGTTTGAGAGACAAAAGATTGACAATGGGTTATGGAATGGAGAGGAGAGGTGGATGAATATAAAAAGGAGAGAATGTTGAAGCCGTTGAGCTCAAAAAAAAGTTGAAGGCAAGGAGGGAGATGTAATTAAAAGGAAAACATTGAAATAAAAAGTTGTGAATAAATAAATATGACCCAACATTTTTTAAAAAAAAAAGTAAAACAGCTGTAGCATATTAATTATTTAAAAAACAAATCAAACAACCGTCATAAAAGGAAACTAAAAACCTCCTACACAAATAAATTTTATTTCCTAAAACAATTAACTTTTACCTCAGCTTAATTAATGGACTCTGTCACAATCGAAAGTCTATTTTCAAATAAAGTTAGATTTTTTATCGCGTCTTTTCATATATTTAGAGAATTTTGGAGATCATATTTTATATTCACAAATAAGATCATTATAAATTAAATATGATTATGAGACATGAATAATTCAAAAATAGTATAAGTAACATAATTATATGCATTTATTTTATTTTTTTCTTTTATATATCATGAAAGAATGATCATAAATGATGAAAGGATTAGAATCAAAACTAAAAATGGTTGAACCAAGCATGTGGATTAAAGCTTGTAATCACTCGTATTCAAGCAAAATAGAGTTGAAATTCAAACTTTAGGACCATTAGATAACACCTGATCTTATTGGTTATATATATTGAATACGTTTCGATTTGAAGTGATGAAGGGTCTTGTATTTCTGGTATTAATTAGATAGAAAATGGCAGGCAAAAACTTTATACATGGAAGAGAAATGTCAACATTAGCAGCTGGTTGTAAATGCCTGTCAGGTACCTCCCAAACGTTTGCACATGAATCTACTCTCACGTCCATTTCTATCCAACTGCTTGAAAATCCACATCATTTCCCATCATAAATATATGTAGCTGCATGTGCATACATGAATATATTTTGATATATATGATATTCTTTTGTGTTTAATAGTAACATTGAATTTTAATTAAATTCAAAATTAAATTAGATTAAATTCTTAAATAAGATTCAAAAATTTTCCAACATTTTTTTCTTCATTTATAAGATCCAAATTTAATTTAATTGATTTATGTGATGTTTGCGACTTTTTAAAATACAAAAAATAGATGTGGGTGATAAGAGAAGTAAGTAGGATTCCCCACTCAACAAAGCTACAAATGGAAGAGGAAATGTTATGATTGTGAGAAATATAGGGTGGAAGTGACCTGAAATTCTTGTGCACACACGAGGGGGCTATAACTAAAACTAGTACCCATGTCAAATCATTAATATCTAATAGGAAATAAAAGCAAAATGTTGGAGAAAGTTGCCAGTAACCCTTCACAGTAACAGCAAAATAATTAAGTCAAGAAAATAACCTCAGCCAGCCCCACGATTTGGGTTGGTAATGGAGTGGGGAGGATTGCTTAAACATAGTTTCGATTATTATTATTATTATTATTATTATTATTATTATTATTATTATTATTATTATAGGTATGATATAAATATACATATGATCAGCAAATCTATGACTTTAATGCATATATATTATTATAAAATTAACAAAGATGTATAGATATATTAATCAGGTAATGGAAGGCTTTTCTTAGGGGGGTGGGGGCTTTGTTGTTTTTGGTGCTTGCTCAAGAAGAAAGGAATTTGGAGGTTGGTATTTTCCATCAGTAGGATTGACAGTAAGTAAAACAAAATAGATGTCAAAAGGTGTTTTAGAGAGAAGATTATAAAATCTTTAAAAAAATTAAAAAAAATCACAAACAATTCATGTATTTATATTGCATCAATATTTAATAAATTCGTATTTTTATAATATTAATAATTTCTAAAATCCAAAAGGAAAATTACAAATACAACTGTACCATATTGATAGTATTTTTGTAGTGTGTCAAAAATTCAAAATCACAATCAACAATAGAACCAAAATAATAATAATAATCACAATCAACATACATAAAAGTAAGAAGTTTTGTTTTTTGGAGTGCAAAGTTGGACGTAAAAACATTCAATATGTTTGAAGATTATTAAGGCCCCCATTGAGGTCATGAGAGTGGGGATGTAAAATGACAGTCTAACCAATGGCTAAAATGCTGTGCCAAAAGCTCAGATTCTTCCTACTCTCTTTTCAAACATATGCATGCAGTCTGGATTTTGGAAATATATGGTGAAGGGCAAAAATGGGGAATGGTTTTCAAGTATGGTAGTTGGTATATATCATTCTGGTTTTAAACCCGCATTAGGTAGTTTATGTTTTGTTTCGATTAAAATTTTGGTGTATTTTAATTATTTTTATATTTTTACTCATTTCAATCAATATCAATTTGTATTGGCTCGTATCAATTGATACAAAATTTTGATATTTTAAATTAACTTTTAAATTTTTATCTTAATCATTTTAATATTTTTCATAACTACATTTAAAATTAATGGCTATTAAATTAAATTGTTGAACCTAATTAATAATTTTAAAGCTTATATTTACATATAAATATATTTATATGGATGTAACCGATATGAATTTGCATGTATATATAATATAAAATTTCTTTTTGCTAAAACAATATATAATTTATCAAGAAACTAAAAATTTGATTATATATATATATATATATATATATATTTAAAAACATCAATGAACTCGAAATGGTATATTAAAATATACTGATACCGATATGTACCAGAATCAAGATAAAAACCAATCCAACTATTGGTGCATGGGGATAAAAATAAACTTTTAAGAAATTAACGAAGGCTTCAAGGCGTGTATCAATGTCAATTTTTTTTAAGGTTCTATTCATCCCCACCTATATTTCGGTATGCAAAAGAGTTATTGAAAAATGATTCTCGAAGATACAATGAAACTTAATGACTGTCTATGTATTGCACTGACGGAAATAGTCACTGAGCATTGAGTGGAGTATTGCAAGAATGTCGATTTTTATAAAGAACTTCTACTGTGATTCTTTATGAACAATTTAGGAATACTAAAAGATGGAGGAGAATAGAAAAAAAAAAAAAAAAAAAACTTTTGATGCTTTTCTTTTTTATGTCAAACAAATGAAATTTGACTCTTACTTATAGAAATTCTCATGTCTCTTCATAGGAACGAATTCTCATGTCTCTTCATAGGAACACAACTATCTAAATGAATAGTCACATCTTTCAACAATAAACATAATTATTCAACATATGTCTCCTTGAATAATCATGATTCCTTCTTAATAATCAAGTGATATAATTTTTGAATTTAAGAAATTTAACTCATCACTATGAAATGTGATAACTCTTGATTAATAACCAAATGATATAATTCTTGATTACTTATAATTTTTCATTTGTAACTATTAAAACATTGTATATATTTTGAAAATGTTCCAATAATTTAATTATAATAGTATTAATTAATGTGATATTTTGTAATGTAATCTTCAACCATCTACTTTCAGGCCACAAGAGTATATACAAGAGTAACTTTTAGACAATTTCTCTAGTTATATCTGCACCATGTACTCCACACAAGCATTACGCTTAGAACATAAAAAGAAATAAAGTTATATGACATAGGAATCAGTGAAGAAAATATGCTATAATGTATTGATTTCTTTCTTTTGATACACAAACTCTCTAACAGACTATAATTTGTTATTTATTTATGAGTTATTATTAGGTACATCATCAATAGAAAGAAAAAAACCCATAAACAAGGTTAAAATAATTACATGTGTCTATTTATTTGTTTTATATTTTTAAATATAATTTAAGGGACACTTCTGATTTAACCCTTGGTTGTGAATTTTTTCCACCGACAATACTTCAAATAGTAATCTTTTTTTATATGTATAATCCTAATATTAATGTGATAATCAATTTATATATATGATCAACTTCAAATCAATATGTCCATTAAGTAACTGAAAAATAAATATGATTTAATTTCTATTAAAATACATAATTTAATCTTTATAAATTCATCTACTTAATTTTAGACTTAATTGGATTTATAATATGGGCTAAAACCTTACATTGTCCCACTTGATCCAATGTGATAAAGCATAAACATTAATAGCACAAGCATTGAATGAGCATAACAAAATATAATATTCATCATTATTGCCATATTATGGTGAATTACAAACGTGAGTTTTGATAATTCTACATAGTTTAAGTTAAATAATGTCCTTTAATATACTACAATATTACAATTCAATATAATAGATTTTTAAGTAACATCTATATTACGCCATGATCACAATAATATCTCATAATTTTTTTTGTTTTAAAATAATTTTGAATAAATTATTTTCATAGTCATAATAAACAAGAAATATGTCAATTATATATATAACTAACATAGTAATTTAGTCAAAGTGTCTTATTGTCATAAAATATCCCTTGATACAACCAATTCCAAGACACATTCTATGTACGTATTTATTAAATATCTTTAGTTGTAAACCTTTAGTTAATGAGTTTTTAATTATAAGATCAGTTCTAATTAAGGATGGCAATAGAGCGGGGTGGGGGTGGATGTTGTTAAATTCATCATCGCTCCACAGTTAATACGCATTGCTTCATCATCCGCCCTGCTCCACTGTGGATGTATAATTATGAAATTCACTATCGCCTCCATTGATGTTCGATGCATCCATCTTCGCTCCACCCCGCTCCCTTTCAATTTAATTTTTTCTATTTATTTTTAATATTTACAATATATTTTAAATTCAAGTAAATATTTAAGCATAATTCTTCAAAAATATTTCAACATAAAATATTTTTTCTATAATACATTATTACATTTTTATCCTTTTAATATATATATATATATATATATATATAGAAGGATAATATGATAATTTTATATAGTGGAGCGAGGTAGGGCAATCAATTACCATAATCACTCCATACCCATGTCTAAAAGAAAAAATCCACCCCCCACGCCCCACATCCACTTTTCAAAAAAAAAAACAAAAAAAAAAGAAATCCACTCCATATGGAGTGGATTTGGTTTGAAATCAATGGGACGGTTCAAGTTTTGTTATCCATAATTCTAATGTGCTCTACAAACACTTTTTTTTGTTTTTAAACTTCCTCATTAACAGTAATATATTTTAATTCCATATGTTTTACATATTTGGAATATTTGTCATTCTTAGAGAAAAACAATGCTACGAAATTACTATGATAAGTTTTCAACGACTTAATAATAATGTCAACTACCCCAAGCCCTAAAATAAAGTTTCGCAACCATAATGCATAGATAGTGGCCCAAAACATACCATAAACTCTACTTCCCTTGTAAATGATGTAATGTCACATTGCTTTAGCATTTTCCACAATTTGTCTCCTTTAGCAAATAAAAACAAATAGCTAAAAATGAATTTTCTACCCAATGCATCTAGAAATATCTTAATCTGAATATTTTATTCCTTTTAGTTTACCAAATCTTTTATACATGAGCATATAATTCTTTTTCTTTGTAGATAAAGTAAAACTTTTTTGCAACCTTCTAGTGATCAATTCAAAGATGATGCATCGTGAATTAACTAAAAATTTGACTAAGGCAAGTGCACCTATCAATTAATTGTATAGTTACAGTGAGCAAAGATATCGTTCCCATGAAGACTAAAAGTATTAGTAATTATCGTCTTTGTAACACCCCTAACCCGTATCTATCGCTGGAATAAGGTTACTAAGCGTTACTGGAACTTTTTAGACTTTTTCAGATAAATCATGTCAATCACTATTCATTAACCATTCGTAACGTCCTTTAGATAGACCCTCGAGGTCCAATACGAGCATTAGAATCGAGTCGGGACTTAATTGGAAACTCTAAGAATTTTCGTGATATTTCAAAAAATTTCCAAGGTGTAGGGCTCACACGCCCGTGTGATCCAAGGGACACGCCCGTGTGACTTTTAGACATGCTCGTGCATCAGGCCGTGTCCTATTTAGGCTGCTCTCTGACTTGCGCCACACAGCCATGCCACACGCCCGTTGCTAGGCTGTGTGGTTAATTAATTTAATTCGAATTAGATGCATGTTTCACACGACCATGACACACACTCGTGTTCAAGGTCGTGCCACCCACACGGCTGAGACACACGCCTGTGTCTCTGCCCATGTGCTCAATTTTGAGCATTCTGTTTCTAAATTTTAGGATGCAGGGGACACACGACCAGACCACACGCCCATGTGATAGGCCGTGTGTCTACCCGTGTGGACAAAAAAAGGCTATTTTCCAAGCCTTATTCCTCACCCTTTTTGCCTTATACCTACACCAAAACTTAAACACATTCTCATGGCCATATCAATCTTGTACTCATATTTACCTATATACAATAGTCACATTTGTGCATTTTGTATCAACTATACTAATTTAATTCATTCATCCATTTCTCAAGGTGATTTCTATCAATTAACCATTTTAAACATATACTATGATAGCTTTCATAAATAAACAACAAAGCATGTCCATAACTAGCCATTCCAATGGCTAGTCATTATCAAATATTTACATATCGTTCCTTGACCAATTTAACCTATACATGACATTATAACCCTAATTGTTTTACCTTATATACTAAAATGAACTGTTGGATAGTGTGAGTGATCTCCGCCAAGCTTCCAATCCAACGAGCATTCCGATTTACTATAAGACAAGGAAAAATAAAACGGAGTAAGCATATAATGCTTAGTAAGTTCGTATAACTTGGTAAATAACTTACCAACCATTCACATTTAAGTTAAACATTGCAAGGTATAACCAAACCATTCGGTCACAAGCCCTAACACATATTCTCAATACCCATGTTAAACACATATTTCATATAAACATCAAGAAACACATATATGAGTCAAACAATATTCAGATTCTATACACATATGTTTTTCCACAACATGTATTCACATAATGTAATAACCCAATTTTACCCAGGCCCATATAAAACCCAAATACAAAATAAATAAAAATAATAATAATAAAAATCGTCCAATAAAAGTCCATTACAAAAATTACAGCAGGCCCAATTCCCAAACCACTAACCCAAGCCAGCCCAAATTCTAAACTAGCCCAAAACAAAATACAAAAAAGAAAAAAAATCAGAAATCGAAACCCTAGAGGTTTCTGGAGCTTTCCAGCGCCGCAGCCTCCAGCTCCTCCACGTCATCCCACACGCGCGTCCGTATGGCGGTTTTCACCTACAAACAAAGAAATAACAGTAGCAATGGCAAGCAATAGATCCAGCAACTGACAACAAAGAAAAAAGGAATATTATATTTTTTATTATTTTCGAATATTCAGTTATAAAAAGAAAAAACGAAAGCCTTCTGTACGCTAGATTTTTACGAATACAGAATCAACACAAAGGAAAAAATAGAGAGGTTGATTTTTCTCTCTTTTTTATCGTCTTTTTCTTTCTTTCATTTTTCTCGAAACCATTCATATATACATGTAAATATTTTTTTATTTTTTTAAAAAAAGCTATTCGCATATATTAAAAAATAAATATAAAAAAGAGAAAAAAAATTACCCGACACCGACGGCGACGTACGACGGCGATCGGCGTCGGAGTCTCACCGGACCCTGGCCAGAAATCGGTCAGAGAAAGAGAGAAGGGAGAGCTTCTTTCATTTTTTTTATAAAAGAAAAGGAAGAATGATTTTTTAGAAAAATTTTTAGTATATATAAGCACATAAAACGGCGATGTTTTGGGATGGCTTCAGTAGCCCCAAAACGACGTCGTTTTAAGGAGCTCGACCCGAATCCGACCTGCTCCAGGCTTAGGATCCGCGTGTTTTTAATGAAAGGGCTAATTGCACTTTTAGCCCTTTCGATTTTTTATTACTTTGTAATCAAGTCTTCATTGTTTTTAATTTTACCCTATAATTTGTCTTCTATTTCAATTTGGTCTCGTGCCAAGTGATGTCATTTTGGAGGACGGGGTTAATTTTCCTGTTGGTCCTTCCATGTTATGCAAGCATTCAAATGGCCCTTTTCTTTTATTTATTTGTGAATTTGCCCCCAAGTTTTTGTTTTAAGTTTAAATTAGTTCTTTTTGATATTTTTGCTGTTAAATTAATTAATTTTAATTATTATAATAATCATTGTAAATATTATTATTGTTACTATTGTTATTATATTTATTAGTATTATTATTATTTTATTACTACCACTATTATTACTATTATTATATCATTAAATTAATACATTTAATATTGAATATTTTTTAAATAGGTTTTACTTATTATTTATTTATTTATTATTACTTTCATTATGATATTTTATTCATATTTCTTTTATATGTTTTCAAATGTTAGATTATTTATTTCATTATTTTTGTTATTATTATTAACATATTATATTATTATTTTCATTATTTTTACCTAAATTATATATTAGTATTATTTATTTATTTATTTTTATTATTTTACTTATAAAATACTTAAATTTAATATCATATATTTGTTTCATTTACTCATTCATTCATTTATTTATTTTTTGTCTCATTATTTGTTTATTATCATATATATATATATATATATAAATGTATATTTTATTTTATTTTATTTCTCTTCTTGAATTTCTAAATAGACTCGTATTTTCGGTTTATTGTGTTTTTTTTATTATCATTATTATTTGTTTCGTTGTTAATATTATTATCATCATTAATATATTTTTTATAATGTTGTTATGGCATGCATATTCGTTATTTATTATTATTTTCATGACCCTTATGCTTTATTAATTTATTAAATTTATGTCGCATAATTGTTCTTTAAATATGAGATTTTCACGTTTAGCCATACTCGAATATGAGATTTTTGTTTTGAAATAAGCAAATACTCCGTGTTCCAAGATTCGAAAGAAATCGTACCCTAACTTACTAGGTTTCGATTTTTCTCGTCGAGTCTAAAGAACCAATTGTTTTAAATCAAAGCATATAAGTTAAATAAAAACCTATTCTCGGGAATTCAAAATGTTGTGTCCTAACTACTGGATGTAACACTTTGTTATCTCGAGATAAGGATTCTAAAAAACAAAGGCAATATTATGTGTTTAGAATTTTGAGAAATTGTGTCCTAACTTAATGGGTTTCAATTCTTTTTATTTGACCCAAATAATCGAATACTCTTCTTAAACTTAAATGCATGAGTTTTAAAAGTCAAAAGAAAAGCTTAGTTTCGAGGACTTAAAAGGTCGTATCCTAACTCACTGGGCATGATATTTTACTCCGAAATAAGAGGGCCTTAGCATCTAATGTAAAATTTTCAAGTTTTCTTTTAAGCAAAGAGGATCGTATTTTAAAATCTTTTCAAATTGACATTAAGACATTAATCAATCAATTCGGTACCAATTTTGGGCGTTACGAGGGTGCTAATCCTTTCTCGTGCATAACCAATTCCCGAACCTATTTTTTCGAATTTTGTAGGCCAAAATCATCGTTTTAATAAATCAAAATATTTTAACGATCAATCTCAAGGTGACCCGATCACACCTCAAAAAAAGATTGGTGGCGACTCTATTTTTATTTTTAAAGTCAACCCCATTTTCAAAAAAATGGTTTCGACACATTACAAATATAAAAATTATTTCCAAGTATCTCAAATTTATTTCATATTAATTCATCTCGAGTTCCGGTATATTTCATGTCAGGAATTTACTCAACAATCAATTGCAGTATTGATAATCACTTGGATAATACACTCAAGGTGTACAAATCTATTCTCATAGATGAACATATTCATCAAACCATTTCATGTAACATCATTTCATATTTTTCAAATAAATACATGTAAAAATCCCATTTCTTTTCATATCATTATTTTACCTATTGAATTATTGAAAACATCGATGGATACACAGGTAGTACACTTGAGGTGTACAATTCCATAGTCCGTCAATTCATATTCAGTGGTACCTTTTAGGTACACTCTCGAGCCACATATCATACAGCAGAATTACCAGTCTAGGCTAATGTAACACCCCAAACCCGGTTAAAAACTCTACGACCGAATCTGGCATGTCACAGGAAAAGGAAAAAAAAAATTTTGAAAACCGAGTTAACGTCATGAGTTGGGTAAAATCTTTGATTTTATAAAAACAGAATTTATATTGAGTGATCAATTGAAACCAATTTTGAGTCTTAGTTTGAAAATTTAGTTACTTTTCTACTAAAACCCAAATTTTAGTTAGCCAATTGTAAAGTCTCAAAGTTCTTAAGTTTTGGAAATCATCCATTTCGACAATTTATTAGGCATGCCTTAATAATCCAAAATAAAATAAAGAAAGTTAATAAAAATAAATATAAACCCAAATTAACGTTTAAATGGCCTTATTACATTACCAAAATCCAAATTAAAGTAGAGTACTCCCAAAATAACTATTGAAGATAAAGTCTAAATATTACGCATGGCCACCTTGAGTCCACCTCAGCTCCATGTCTGCGGTCTAAGGATTACCTGCAAAATTTAACGGAGGGGGTGAGTCACCGAGACTCAGTGTGCAAATCCCCATCCAAAAGATTTTCAGCTCTCACACAAAACCATATGTTACGTATGTATGCCATGCAACCCAGCCAACCTAATATGCATATCCACCGTATCTCCTGTATCTACCCAACATTTGTGGCACCTAGCCACTGATGGTACCTAACCACTGGTGGTTCCAAACCACTGGTGACAAAAGTCACAAATAATAATATGTGGGGCCAACCCACTTGTGGTACCTAACCACTGGTGACAATCCCTAATATCCATACGTAGGGCCAACCCACTGTGGTACCAAACCACTGGGACGAGTCACAAAAATAAGATATATGTGGTACCTAACCACTGGTGGTTCCAAACCACTGAGACTTAGTCACAAAATAATAATATGTGGGGCCAACCCATTTGTGGTACCAAACCACTGGTGACAGTCTAAAAGAGATCACGTTTTCTCCATCATCTCATCACACCCCAAGTCCATACCATGTTTAACAGTCAATATGATATGATCATACATTCAAATGCACAACAACCAACCATTTCATTCATACATACTTTTGCTAACAACAGAGTATCCCGGAACTTACCCGGAATCTTTGATCCAAACCCACAAGGGTATTTCTAGTGACCAATATCGTCACTTCGGCTTTTAGACATACAGTTAACAACATAACTAACATACAATGTGTGTAAGAGTTACACACCTGATAACACGTAATGTCACGCTTTCCACGTCAACCTATTGCTAATCGAAACTACTGCTATCTGCCTATGACTTTGCTCAGAAGCCGGCCCACAACCAGGTGGTCAATCCCAAACCGCTGACACTGCTCGCTTCTTAAACTTAGGGATTGGGTTTACAGGTCCAATCCCCTCCTTCGCCTGATCGGTATTTGATTCCATCAAAAGACCTTGTCAGTCGCTACCATCATAACATATAGTTGTTAAACCATAACATAGGGTTAAGGTAATAATACAATAATGAGTCTAATAAGTCTAAAGAGGACACCCTTACCTTGAAATCCCGAAAGAGATAGAGTTCAGAAACTAACGATTTCTGGCTTAGGGATCTAGACGATTCGATCTACTCCGATTCCTGACGTGTTGCCCCAAAAAAAAAGAGAACACAAGAACGGTCAAAACTTTAATCAAAAGATAACCTTACCAGGCCAATTAGCCTTTCGGCTTTGGCTTCCCAAAATCGAAAGAGAAAGGTGAAATACAGGAGAAATCGTCACTTACCTTAATACAGAAGATTCGGCTAGTCCTAATAGATTTCGGCACTTAACACCCTAGAAGAAGAATTTCAGCGAAGGTTAAGGAAGAAGATGAAAGAGTCGCAAATTAAACAAAAAGGACTATAGGTGAGATGTAGGAGTTTTGGCTTTTGAGATAATCAAAAGAAAAGATGCTGCAAAGAAATCTATGGGGATTCAGCTTATAGGGAAAGAATGGAGAAGAGAATGAAGATCATAGGACATTCGGCCATGACATAGTTATGAAGATGAAAATGGAGTTAAGGGTTTCGACTTTTGAGAAAGAGACAATTGAGAAAATCTGGGTAAAATGGAATGACAAGAAGCAATAGAGCCGGTAAAGAAGAAGAAAGATTTCGGCAAGACTTGGGGCAAATTCGGCTATGGGAGAAAAATGTAAAGAGAAGGGATGCTTAAGAGGGTTTCGGCTCACACTTAGAAAAGAAGAAAAAAAGAATGGATGAAGACCCTAAATGTCTAAAATGAAAAAAAAATACTCACCTGACTACACAGAATTTCGGCACTTACTAACTAAAAGCCTAAAATGCACACTTGAGAACTAAAATCTATGCTATCAACAAAGGAATTTCGACACCTTTTAGCCACTCTAAAACCGATTTCCCCCTCTCCCTTGTGTTTGATATTTGGCCAACACCAAGCTCACATGCCCATCCCCTACTTTTTCTCATTGAATCACTCTTGACCACCTATTTGAAATAATTTGGACACTTCAAACTCCCATTCAAATCTGTTGACCAACTCCTTCTTCTTGAATTGCTCTTGACCACCTATTCAAATGTGTTGACCCTTTCAACACTTATCCAACGCTGAATGCAACTCTCTCCCACTTTGGCGTCAAAATAAATCTCCAAAAGGGGATTCACACAGTTCGAACCTCCTCCTTGCCAGATCCCTGAGGCGTCACCTTCCTGAGCTTTAAGTGACGCCTCCTTGCCACTTCACCAATACATTTCTTGTGTCAAAACACACCAACACCAACCCTTAAGTCTTATTCCATGCAGCTCTCCCCCCCTAAAGTGCCCAAAAAACAAAATTTTACCAAAACTCCGGCTTACCCCTAGGTCATTCCTGGGCCCCAAAGCACCTTAAACTAGCATGTCAAGCATAGCATTCACACACAAACACACAAATGCATAACCCCTAATTTCAGATGTTACAGTTTTACCCCTTAAAATAATTTTGGCCTCAAAATTACCTGGTTAAAAGAGATGAGGGTATTGCTGCCGCATTGATTCGTCGAGTTCTCACGTAGCTTCCTCAGAACCGTGATTACGCCACAAAACCTTAACCAACAGAACTGATTTCCTACGCAATACCTTGACATCCTGATCCAAGATCTGCATTGGTTTCTCCTCAAAAGATAAGTCTGGACTTACTTCAATTTCTTCTACTGATACAACATGAGACGGATCCGAACGATAGCGTCTAAGCATCGAGACATGAAACACATCATGGATATGACTTAACTCTGAAGGTAGCTCAAGCTGACAGGCTACTAGTCCCACACGCTTCATTATCCAATAAAGCCCGATAAATCGGGGGCTTAGCTTACCCTTCCGCTCAAACCTAAGCACTTTCTTCCACGGGGACACCTTTAAGAACACCTGGTCACCCACTTCAAACTCTATGTCCTTACGCTTTAGATCCGCGTAGGACTTTTGTCTGTCCGACGCTTCCTTCAGTCAAGCCCGAATTAACTTAACCTTGTCTTTCGTTTCAGAAACCAACTATGGACCCAACATCTGGCGCTCACCAACTCTGTCCAACATGTAGGTGTACGACACTTCCGACCATACAACCCTTCATACGGTGCCATCTGAATACTAGATTGATAGCTGTTGTTATATGCAAATTCTGCCAACGGTAGAAATTCTTTCCAACTACCTCTGAAGTCTATGACACAGCCCCTTAACATATCCTCTAAGATCTGAATTACCCTCTCCGATTGTCCATCAAACTATGGATAAAATGTTGTACTGAAATCTAATTTTGTACCCAACACTTGATGCAATGCCTTCTAAAATCTTGATGTAAATCTAGGGTCTCTTTCCGAAATGATCGACACTGGCACCCCATGCAACCTTACAATCTCAGCTATATATAATCTAGCCAACTTCTGAAGAGAGTAATCCACACGCACGGGTAGGAAATGAGTAGACTTTGTCAAACGATCAACGACTACCTAAACTGAATCCTTCTTAATAGGCGTAAGGGGGTAGCCCACTAACAAAATCTATCGTAATCCTTTCCCACTTCCATTGTGGAATCCTGACCGATTGCAATAACCTCGAAAGCAATTGATGCTCGACTTTGACCTGTTGACACGTCAAGCATTTACCCACAAATTCAGTTACTTCTCACTTCAGACCCAGCCACCAAAACTATTTTCGTAAATCTTGGTACATCTTACTTCCTCTAGGATGCATAGCATATGGGCTATGGTGCGCTTCCTGAAGAATCTTCTGCCTTAAATCCACATCTCTAGGCATGCAAACCTTACTACGGAAACATAACACTCCATCGCTGTTCAAATTGAAATCCTCTATTCCACCCTCTTGTACTTGTTGAAGTCGAGCACTCATCTACTAACTGTTTTTCCTTAACCTGACTTACCCATGTCGGCTTCACTTGCAATTCTGCTAATAAACTCCAGTCGTCAAATAAACTAAGGTGGGCAAACATTGCTCTTAGATCAGATATTACCTTACAGCTTAGCGCGTCTGCCACAACGTTAGCTTTACCCGGGTGGTACTCAATCTAGCAGTCGTAATCCTTCAACAACTTGATCCACCTACGCTGTCTTAAATTCAACTCCTTCTGACTAAGGAGATACTTCAAGCTCTTGTGATCCGTATAAATGATAGACTTTTCCCCATACAAGTAGTGTCTCTAGATCTTCAGGGCAAAAACCACTACAGCTAGCTCAAGGTCATGCGTGGGGTAATTCAACTCATGCGATCTTAACTGTCGAGACGCATACGCAACAACCTTTCCATCTTGCATCAACACGCACCGTAATCCTGTGTGTGAAGCATCACAGTAAACCACGAACTCCTTCCCTGCCTCAGGCTGAATTAACACCGGAGCTTCTGTTAGAATCCTCTTTAACTTCTCAAAACTTTCTTGTTGCTTGTCAGACCACACAAATGGAACCCCTTTCCTTAACAACTTGGTTAACGGTGCTGCAATCAAATAGAACCCTTCCACAAACCTTCTGTAATACCCAGACAACCCCAGAAAACTTTGAATTTTTACCACAGACTTAGATGGTTTCCAATTTAATACAGTTTCAATCTTTCGAGGGTCAACTCTAATCCCCTCAGCTGACACCACATGGCCCAAAAAGGTAACTTTCCTTAGCCAGAACTCACACTTACTGAACTTAGAAAACAACTGCTTCTCCCTCAGAATCTGCAAAACCACTCGTAGATGTGAATCATGCTCCTCCTCAGGCTTTGAATAAACCAGGATGTCGTTTATAAACACTACGATGAATTGATCCAGGTAGGGTTGGAAAACCCGGTTCATCATGTCCATAAACGCTACTGGTGCATTGGTCAACCCAAACGGCATCACCAAGAATTCGTAGTGACCATAACGAGTACGAAACACCGTCTTATGAATGTCTGTCTCCTTGACCTTGAGCTGATGATAGCGTGACGTCAAATCTATCTTTGAGAAAATTGATGCTCCCTTAAGTTGATCGAACAAGTCGTCTATCCTCGACAACGGGTATTTATTCTTGATCGTCAACTTATTCAACTAACGGTAATCAATGCACATGTGCATTGATCCGTCCTTCTTCTTAACGAATAGCACTGGAGCTCCCCAAGGTGATACACTCGGTCGGATAAAACCTCGATCTAACAGCTCCTGAATCTGCGCTTTCAGCTCCACTAACTCCTTCAGCGCCATTCTATATGGGGCAATAGACACTGGCGCTGTTCCATGTAAAAGATCAATACTAAACTCTACCTCGCGATTCAGAGGTAATCCCGAAAGCTCTTTTGGGAAGACATCAAAAAATTTTTTTACCGTTCGTACATCCCTCACAACTGATTCCTTGGCCTCCAAAGCACAAACATGAACCATAAATGCCTTACATCTTTTTCTCACCATTCTCTCGGCCTTCAAAGCGGATACCACATTAGATAGGTAGTTCATCCTCTCGCCTATCACCTCCACCTCTTCACCCTCGGTAGCTCTTAACACCATTCGCTTGGCTGCACAGTCCAAACTTGCTTGATATTTTACTAACCAATCCATCTCTAAGATCAAATCGAACTCTTCGAGTGGTAGTTCCATCAGATCAGCCGAAAAAACTATCCATTGAAGTTCTAAAGGTACATCCCTATACAGTTTATTCACCACTACATAGTGTCCTAGAGGGCTAATTACATTCATCTCCCTAAAAGAAATCTCAAAGTCTAATTCTAGAGTTTTCGATGTAGCACTGGCAACATAAGAGTGTGTCAAACCAATATCAATCAGAGCAGTGTATGGCAAACCATAAATAAGGAATGTATCGGTTATGACGTCCGGTGCGTCGCCTTCCTCTCTGCGCCTAGCTGCATAGACCAACCCAGGCTGCCTCGCCTCTGTGTTCCTAGTACCTCTGCCCGGTGCTCCACGGCCCCGACCGAATCCATTACCTACTCTGGCTGGACCACGACCCCTCTGCGAGTGCTGACCATCCCTTCTGAATTGTGCACGCCCTTGACCCTCGGGTTGTGTCCTAACTGGCCTCCGTGGGCAATCGTTAATCCGATGATCCATCGACCCACATTCAAAGCATCCTCTACTGCCTACTCAACACTCTCCCGAATGAAATTTCCCGCATCAAGCACACTGCGGTGGCCACTAAACAGCAATAGGCTTCGCAGCTTGACTAGGCCCACCTATTCTAGGCCTCTTCTGAAAACCCCCAGTGGACCCTGATGGCCCAAGACTTTTTTATTTCTATACCTCTCCTGATTCTGCTTTTCAGACTGCTTCACCTCCTCTGCTATCTTAGTCTTTTCCATAAGAGCAGCAAATTCCCTATCTCGCTGTGGAGCAATCAACACTCGTAGCTCATCCCTCAGCCCGTCCTCAAACTGAACACATCGCTTATGATTTGTTGCCACGATACCCCTGGCATAGTGGCTCAGACACAAAAATTTCGCTTCATACTCAGCCACTGGCTTACTTCCCTGAACCAAATTAAGGAATGCCTTCCGCTGAGAGTCCACATAATTTGACCCGATGTATTTTCCTTGAAATGCTGACTTAAAGAACTCCCAAGTGATGTGGTCAGCCGATGAGCCATTCCTAACCATGAGCCACCATTGATATGTTTCATCTCGAAGGAGAGACACTACACCCTTTAATTTCTCCTCTGCGATGCAGTCCAGGTCATCCATTATACGCTACGCTAGAAATGCCCCAAAATACCTCCGCTCCATTAGCTCGGAGCTATTCAGACATAGATTTTCGAGCCCCTGTGCCCGTGCCTACCCTGACAACTCTCTCTAGAACTCGCAACATTGCCTGGGACACCGCATTGTCTCCCCCTGTTTGGCCTTGGAACTCTACTTCCGCAGCTGGTGGTAGCGGTACCTCATTTTTTGACCCATAGTCGTATGACTGATTTAGGAAAATTAGGGCTTCTACACGAGCGTGTGTTTCGAGACACATAGTCGTGTGACTAATTTAGGACCTACGGATTTCACATGGTCGTGTTTGATGGTTACACAGAAGTGTGACACCTTCACACGACCGTGTTTGCCCTGCACTTGATTTTATCGAAATTGGACAGTAAGTTACATGGCCTGTTCACACGGCCGTGTGCCACCCCTCACATGGGTGTTTAGATCCCCACACGGCCTGGATTTTTCCACACGGCCGGAGAACATGGGCGTGTGGCCCTAACTCGCCAAATTTTGATTATAAGGCTATTTAAGTGCAATCGTGATTCTATGTGTTCTAACCCTCGACTAAGATTATTAAGGGTTGACATGACTCTACCATGACTGCGTTTTAAGTGTTATGCGTGCTTGGTTATATGAAATGTTACGTATCGAATTTGAGTGCATAAGTGTGCACGTTTCTGTAAGAGAATGACGGATTGTAAGTGACTGCTTCTAGATGATTCTCTGAAATTGAATTTTGAAATGGTGCATCCGCATTCATACATCTGCATACCTACATTTGCATACATGTATCTGCATATAAAGTATTTTGGGTTAGGTATTTGAAGAGAAGGGAGATTTACGATATGATCTGGCAGTTTTACTGCAACTCATCGATATAGCAGATTACCACATTGCACTGTACCACATGTACGTTAGTAACGCTACGTACCTCTATTTGATCTGGCAGTCTTACTGTAACTCATCGATATAATGGATTACCGCATTGTACTGTGCCGCATGTACGTTAGCTACACTATGTACTATTATCTGATCTGGCAGTTCATACTGCATGTCTGTACCGTAGTTTACCGTATTGCACAGTACAGCTTATACGCTAGCTTTGTTGCGTAATTTACAATTTGGCAGTTTATCTGCATTCTGATAGCCCAATTCCCAGAGGGTCGAGGGTGGTCCCAATTCCTTGAGGGTCGTGGACAATGCTAATAATCATCGTTGCCTGGCAACCCGGGATGACATTCTATGGAGTATAAGGTTGGATGGGCTTTTCGAGGTCTTACTCGGAGTGCAGGGATGGGTGGGTTGATTAAATCCCCACAGTAAATGTAGGGTTGGACAGGGATGGTGTGTTGGCTAGATGGATGGGTTATTTTATAACTCATTTACACTCATATGCATTTAATCGGAACTGTGACTGAATATGATACTGTGAGTGCAATATCTGATTGACTGTTTGACTAAAATATTTAATTGTCTGATTGACTGAAATGTTTGATTGTATCATTCAATTGAAAGGCACTCATGCCTAAGAGAACCTTGTGTGATGGGCTAGGGCCCAAACGATTCTGGTTCTGATTCTGGAAAGGGCTTAGGTCCAGTCTATAACTATTAAAACTTTTCGCTACTATGTCTGATTGGGCCATGTGACTATAAAGTTACTTATGGGTTGTGTTGATTATTGGCAGTATGCTCAACTGTTATATGACGGTATGGTTTGCTTTGGATATATATATTGACCGGTTTGTTTAGTTCGGTAGGTTGGTTCTGCTTTACTACTAAACCTAAACTGTTTCTAAGCCTTCCTATTTCTGTTCTATTTTTGTTTCTGTAGCTTTACTAGTCTTGATCTCACATTGAGCTCGAGTAACTCACCCCTTTCTATGTCCCATTTCAGGTACCACTTCAATTTCGGATGCTGGACTCGATATGCGGAGGTCTCGGGCAGTCTTGGTGGATAAACTATGAGTATTTTTAATTTTGGCTTTATTTGTTATTCGGTTAAAGCTTAAATTGTAAGGATGTATAATGACATGGTACAGTTTTCGATTTATGTTTTATTTACATATGTTAGACGATTTTGGTTTACTGAGATAAATTATTTTGTGAAATTTTCTATGATCACTTCGGTGATCAATGTGGCATCCCGAATTCGGTCTAGACTTCTAGGCCGAGTTTGGGTTGTTACACATACACAATTCAATTTAAGCATAAAACATGCATAGCTAAGTTATACAAACTTACCTTGATAAATGTTCGTATACATAAAGTCTATTAATTTGACATTTTCTCCTTTCCTCGTTCTAACTCCGTATTCGATTTATTCGGATCTATATGAGTAAATTTAACATCAATTTAATGCAATTAATACTCAAATTAGTCCAATTTACATCTTAGGAAAAATTATCATTTTGCCCCTAAACTTTTAATAAATGACGATTTCGTCCCTAGGCTCAAAAAATGAAATTCATGCAATTTACTCCGTATTCCAAGACTAACCAAAATTTCAATATAAAATTTACAGCACATGTATTCTATAAAATTCAGAATTTTTCCATGGATTTCACATTTTTACAATTTAATCCCTAATTCAAGTTTTCATCAAAATTCACTTTGTAAAAGTTGTTTATCTATCAACAACCTTTCATTTTCTATCATAAATTTCATAATTTCAGCATATTCATCTATGCTAAAAATTATATACTTTGATATCTTTTCAAATTAATCCCCCAAATAGACAAAGTAAGCTTTCCCCGATCTCAAAAATATAAAAATAACTAAAAACGGGACATGAAAACTTACCAGTTTGACCAAGAAAGCTTGCTTTCTCTTTCCTAGGTTTTCCATGGAATATTTGGGGAAGAAAATGATATAAAATGATTTTTATTTCTATTTAATTATTTATCATCTTTTAATTTTATCACTTTCCAATTTAGTCCTTAGCCTTTTTCTAATTTTCCATGGATGAATCATCCAAAAATATGTACTAATTTTTTATTAATGGTCTAATTACCATATAAGGACATCAATTTTTGAATTCCATAGCTATTTGATCTTTCTAGCTACTAGAATCCAACTTTCGCATTTTATGCGATTCAGTCCTTCTCGTAATTAAGGACATAATCGGTAAATTTTTTTAATTAAAATTCTCACATGATATTTATATCATATTATAGACCATAAAATAAAATAAAAATAAATTTTATTTTCGGCTTAGATTTGTGGTCTCGAAACCACTGTTCTGATTTCACCGAAAAATGGGCTGTTACAGTCTTTCTATTTTTTTACCAATAAATTCGAATGATTGATTGAAAACTAAAATTAACTGCTAACAAACATGAGCAAAGAACAAAATACGAAAATAAACAATTAACAACCAAGAAGCAAAACAAGACCCAGAAAAGAATTCACCAAGATTTCATTTGTCACTATCAATCTAAATTACGCAATTTTCTTTACTTAGTATCTTGATCCGTAGAAATCCCTAAATTATGCTAATATCTCTTTCGAGAGTAAGAGCAACTGACTCTAGGTTGATTAATTGAAATTTCTTTCTAATTAAAACCCTTATTATTACATTAACTTGATTTATGGATTCCCCTATTAGATTTGACTCTAATCCGGTAGATCTATGTCGTCTTATTTCTAGGATTGCATGCAACTTCACTCAATTACGTAAGATCTACTCTTAAATAGAGTTTATTCCTCCTTTGATTTAAGCACATCAAACATGGACCAATAATCTAGAAATATCAAACCAAGAATTAAGCACACATAATTGAGAACAAGATCTAAGTATTTATTGTGTAAAATAAAAATCAAAAGACAAAATTCATCATAGGGTTCATCTCCCTTAGGTATTTAGAAAATTAGTTCAAACTTAAAAATAAAAAAATCCAAGACATAGTCTAACCTAAAGAAATAAAAAAAACTCATGATAATCTTCAATCTTGACGGAAATTTGCTTCAGAATCAGCTTCAATGGTGTTTTTCGAGCTGTTTTATTGAGTATTCCATGACGACTCACTCTTATCTTCTTATTTTTGTCATATATACGTCTTAGAATGCCCGAAAACCTAAAAATCACGTTTTTCCATAGCTCAGAGTTCCAATTTACGAAATCGACATGGCCTACCACATGGTTATATGGCAGCCCGTGTGGCTCACATGGCCGCGTGGAAGGGGTCAGCCCGTGTGGCTCCTGTACCTTACTCCGATTTTTTCGATTTTTGCTTGTTTTTCACTCATTTTGCTCCCAAATGCTCTCCTAAGCATAAAAACATGAATTTAAAGGATTAGGAGCATAAAACTCACCATTAACATCGCATAATCAACTAAAATCGCATTAATAATGCGATTAAAACATGCTACTTTTAGCACTTATCAAAAGATTATTTTGATACTTGCCAAGTATATCAACTACAAAGTTAATATCGAGTTTTGTGTAGGTCTTGATATATATCAAACTACCTACAACATAAGCACAATGAATTGATTCTATTACTTTTTGTTTGCATCATTCTTTGGACACTGCAAAGATTATTTGTTTGCATCATTCTTTGGACACTGCAAAGATTAAATTTATCTTCTTCTTTTTTTATATGAACAATTTTTATTGAACAAGTATGTATATTAAAGATCTAAAACTACTTTGATATAAGATTTTCTTAGATAATCCTAACAATTTTGTGATCTATTATGAAATATTTTAATTCCTATAATAGAGGATTTCTTTATTATATCTTTTATTTCAAAGATATTTGAGAGAAAAACTTTTGTCTCATTAATATTGTTAAATTATTAGTAGCAAGCAAAATATCATCAACACATAACTAAAAATAAATACATTGCTCTCATCGATCTTTTAATATATACATCGAACAACGATATTTTCTTGAAAACTCAAATATTTTATTGTATCATTAAACTTGATGTATCATTCTTGTGAAGCTTGTTTAAGTCTATATATTGGCTTCATTAGTTTACAAACCATATGACATTTTCCTTCAATTAAAAATCTTGTAGATTGGTCTACATAAACATCTTCCTCAACATCTCTATTTAGAAAGGTTATTTTCGTGTAACTCTAAGTTATAATAAGTTACCAATGTCATAATACTCCTTAAAATCTATCTTAGAGACTAACGAGAAAGTCTCATTATAATAAATATCATCTTTTTGGATATAACCTATGCAACAAGCCTAACTTCATATCGTTCGATGTTGCCATTTGAGTCAACTTTGATTTTAAAAACCTAATAAATATCATCTTTTTGGATATAACCTATGCAACAAGCCTAACTTCATATCGTTCGATGTTGCCATTTGAGTCAACTTTGATTTTAAAAACCCATTCACATCCAATTTGTTTTGGAGAAATTATTGAGTATGCTATCAATGGAGTTTTTAGACTCCACAAGCAGAGTTAATGAGTTGACAAATGTGTAGTAAAATATCGCGCGTCAATTTTTCAAGGCTACGTATAAAATAAAAAAATATGTTGCCAGTATACTAAATACTAACCATTTGTTTTAAACTTTTTGACAATTCGAAAATATCTCAAACTTTTATTTTGCTCCATAAATTTCATCGCATTTTCAAGGCATCAAACTATTTTTTAAATTCACCACTATTTATGACTTGTAAAAAAACTAAATCTTTATTAATTCCAATATCCAATATCAAAATCAGAGTCTTATAAATAAATCATATAATCATAAGTAATACATGATTTTCTCTTATGCATTTTTTTAAAGTTCAATTTTATCAGACCTCGGTGAGCTAGTTTCCTCTACGAGTATTTCATTATTTAAATATCGTGCAACATTATTAGGACATTCTTTAATTGCTAGAACAATATTTGTGATAGTTGTAGATAAACAAACATTTATGTGTAGAAATTTCTACTTAATTTCTTGAAGTATTTCCACTAACTACATCATTGTCAAGGAATCTGGTATTATTAGTTTTACGATCATTGTCAAGTATCCATCTATCGTATGATAATTAAATTTTCTTTCGTGGACTATATATCTTTCTTTTCATTGGCAACCTCAAACATGTAAATGTCTTAATCTAGGTTTTTTCTAGTTCACAATTTAAAAGAAGTTTTAATAACTGTGTTATTAAAACCTTATTTAATAGATATATAACAATTTTAATGCATGCATCTACAATAATATAAATAATAACAGTTTGCTCATCAGATTTCTAACCATACCAATTAAAATTCGATTATGTCTATAATTTATTCATACATGCGTACATACATCATGTATATGTTTACAGCCTTATCATAATCTATATATATGTTATTCTATTTCTTTGAATATTTCTCTAAACTCTCCATTCACCAAAAAGAAAAAGAGAAGTATTTTGGAACCAAAGGTTATATTTGAAATCTGATGAAAACTCTAATATATGTTGTATCTTATGGAGGAATACATTGAAATCTAAGTACTCGTAAATATAAGGCAAACGAGCAAAGCATTTTGCAGTAGATGCATTCAAAGTACATCAAGTAGTTAAAACAAAAAATCAGAAGTCAATCAAGATATAGCAATTGCACTTCAAATACACAAGGTATATTTTATAGGCTCGGCTAAGGGAGTTGAGTATGGTGATTTTGATGTTGGTTCAGGGGTAGGATGAGATTGACTGATGGGGATTGATGATGGTGGTGGAATGGTGATGCAACAGTGAGTCGAGAGATGGTAATGGTAAGACTGGATTTTGGGTTAGCTCTACGTTGAAGATGAAAACAATTTTAAAGTCCAGTGATTAAAATGTAATTTACTACAAATTTGGTAACACTTATTATTAGTTTTCGTTAAAGTAACAACCTGAAATTTTTATTAAAATTGACTTTAAAAATTCAATTGATATGTAAATTTTATTATTGATTGATAATGATCGATTAAATTTTCACGTAGCTCTATCCAGAATAATAATAAAGAAAAATCAAAGCCATGAAAATAAACAACTTTATTATCAATTTAGACTTAATAATATTATAAAGATAAGTGATCAAATTATATCAAATTAGAATATAACATTAAATCTTCGATTTACTAAAACCATGATCGATAAGGCAAATACCGGAGTGAGTTGGGCCATAGAGCGGCCTTATCTGCCCTGGAGGATGAGGTAGCCCAAACTATCGATTGGACATGGGAGCTCCATCCCTGTTCAAGCAACAGCAACAAAAATGCACACTCCCTACGCAGGAATTATCCTGTTCAGGTTCAAAGGGACTTTCTCAGCCTCATTCTGCCAAAATGCCAAAGAGCTAAATGGCAGATACAGGCACCCCTGGTGCGTTTTTATGTCAATACCAACATCGATAACATAATTTACAATGGACATGGAAATTGTGGGGGAAACCCTTTTTTTATTAATTGAGACTCACAACAGACAAAGCAGAACAAAATATAGATGTCTCAAGAGGGTATTATTCTACAAACTAAACTGGTAACTCACCTAAAGCATTATAGTAAACAGACTGCATGTATAGCTATTATTATAGAGCTAGTAATGCATCAGGGGTCCGAGAAATTCTGAAGCAATTCCCCTTATTCATGTAAGCCTGCAAGGAAATCCCGATAAGACAAACTACGTGAGGGAAGAAGACAACCTTTAATTTCCTTGCCATTTATCCTTCTAGAATTTCAATAATAATAAATTAAAACACCGTACTTACTTTCACCTGTCAGAAGAGTTCACATAACTGGCGGGCAGGTAGATTTCCCCACCAACTTCACCATGTTGTTCACCGCTAACTGTTTTCTTAGCAGCCAGGAATTCAGCACTCATAGCATCCATCCCATGTTGCATAGCTTCCTCGGGGTTCCCGTAACCATGCTCCTCAGCGTACTTTCGAACATCCTCTGTTATCTTCATTGAGCAAAACTTCGGTCCACACATGGAGCAAAAGTGAGCCACTTTGGCACCTTCGGATGGCAGGGTTTCGTCATGGAAGGACATGGCAGTCATGGGGTCCAGTGACAAAGCAAACTGGTCCATCCATCGGAACTCAAATCTAGCCTTGCTTAATGTATCATCCCATGCCTGAGCATGTGGATGACCCTTGGCCAAATCAGCAGCATGGGCAGCTATCTTATAAGCTATTACACCAGCCTTTACATCATCTCTGTTTGGCAACCCAAGGTGCTCCTTTGGAGTTACATAACACAGAAGTGCTGTGCCAAGAGCCCCAATATTGGCTGCACCAATTGCAGAAGTGATATGATCGTATCCAGGAGCAATATCAGTTGTCAAAGGACCAAGGGTATAGAAAGGTGCTTCATTACACCACTCAAGCTGCTTTTGCATATTTTCCGGAATCTTGTGCATTGGGATGTGTCCAGGTCCTTCATTCATTACCTGAAAAGCGCCAAAAAAAAATCATGTTGAAGTTATAAGATAATCAAAGCCATGTAAAGCCAGTAATACGCTTCAAATTGAGCAGTACTTTAGAAACATTTTATGAACAGAATGCTAAAGGAGCACTTCCAAGGTACATTGAGATACCTGTACATCCTTTTCCCAAGCCCTACGAGTCAGTTCCCCTTGGGTTAAAAGCTCAGCAAACTGTGCAGTGTCATTGGCATCATATATGGATCCAGGTCTTAGTCCATCCCCGATTGAAAGCGCCACATCATATTGGTTGCAGATATCAAGTATGTCATCCCAATGCTCATAAGCAAAATTCTCCTTATGGTACGCCAGGCACCATTTTGCATGAATAGATCCTCCTCGAGAAACTATTCCTGTCATGCGTTTTGCTGTTAAGGGAATGTACCGCAGCAGTACCCCAGCATGGATTGTGAAGTAATCTACACCCTGCTCAGCTTGCTCAATCAGGGTGTCCCTGAAGACTTCCCAACTAAGATCTTCAGCAATTCCATTGACTTTTTCAAGTGCTTGATAGATTGGCACGGTCCCAACAGGCACAGCAGAGTTACGTAGGATCCATTCACGGGTTTCATGAATGTGGCGCCCAGTTGAGAGATCCATAACAGTATCAGCACCCCACATTGTTGCCCATTGGACCTTGTAAACTTCCTCCTCAATTGAACTTGCAACGGCTGAGTTTCCAATATTTGCATTTACTTTGACCAAAAAGTTTCGTCCAACTATCATTGGTTCCAGCTCTAAGTGCTTTTTGTTGGAAGGAATGATCGCCCTCCCACGGGCAACCTCTGACCTAACAAATTCTGGGTCAAGCTTCTCACGAGTAGCACAATATAACATTTCCTCAGTAATGATTCCCTGCTTAGCATAGTACATCTGAGTGTATCTAGGTGCACCCAGTTTTTCCCGTCTGTCAACCCAGCCCTTGCGCAATTTAGGGAGTCCTGTTTAAAGATGTAAAGTACAAAACTTAGCATTTAACTTAACCATAAAACTATAACAATATCAAGAGATCGAATATATGAAAGGAACATAAAATAATCAGAGTGGAGTAAAGACCCAAACAAACAATCAAAGATTTATCAAGAACATATAAGAGGGGAGTTGGCTAAGCAAAACAAAGTGTAGAAAAGCTAATGTCCTTCAAAAAGGAGCAAGAAGCTGAGAGTAAGGTTGAGCATCCTACCAATGCGTGGATTGATGTTTTGAGGACCACTGGTGTCATATGTGTCGAAGTTTGGCACATCTCCAGTCAAATGAACCCTTCGAAAGGGAACCTTGAGTACATGGCCAGATTCTTCATGAATAACTTCCCTGAAAGGTTCATCACGCATAAAAAATGTTTTCAAGGAAAAGGGAAAGAAAACAGAACCAACAAATTACATATATATAACTAAATTAACCTGCATTCTTTTGAGCTCTTTGGGAAACATTCCTCAAATGATGGAAGTGGCATAAAATCAGGGGAAGCAGGATTTATGGTATGCTTCTTCTGTTTGCTTTTCTCTGAATTGGTTGTTGGAGGATCAAAAGTTAATGTGGCTTTAGGACCTGAACTCATAGAAGGGCATATTTCCTTACAAGCATTTGAAACACGGCCAACCACATCAAAGCCGGGTAAGAAGGTCGTACAAGGAAACCTTGAAGGAGCAGAACGGTTGCCATTCTTGCATACAACTGATGTGAAGCTAGCATGCACCGATGCCATATCTGGATTGACCAAGCATGTCGTGAGTTATCAATAAATCATCATCACACAATCATCAAATGATTAACTATACATACAACATCAAGAACAAACATAATTGATAAATGCAGCACGTGAAGGTCGAATTTGATTAGAAAAAAAGCAATCATCGTTGCCTACTCTTGAGAATAAAAATAACAAATTTGTATACATTATATATACAAATAAATTAACTAATGGCATAAAAGATAAATCTAGAATGAAAAAGAAAAAATGCCGCGTTAATCAGCATTACCAGCAAGGACAAAAGGTCTATACTCTATAGTATTTCAAACTTCATGAAGTTTTCATCAGATAAACAGAAGAATTCTAGTCTAGTTTCTAATAAATAATAATCTAAGGGACACCACGATGGACGTAAATGTGATTACATAGTTCTATGCATTTCGGTGAAAACCCTGGATCTACAATATATATGCAATATATATGTCTCCTGGTTCAGTGTGCTGTGTATTCATATAAAATGCTAAAGAAAATGCATAATCTTGGATATTTTGCACAAGTAAACATTATTTTCGTATAGATCAAAATTTGAATTTCTTCAAAACTAAAATAGAAAGGAATTCAAGATTAATAAGCACAGAGCATATCCATTAAGATTTAAGAAGATTTCTCATACAAATCCAACCGCTGATCTATAACTTACCATTATCACTTATAAATAATTAACTTACTATAATCGCAGAAACGTTACCAAAATTAAGAAGAAAAAACAACAGCTTCCTTAGTGGTTCAGTGTATCTGATATAACAGGGCAGTACAAATAAAAAGAAATAAAGAAAAACACGTAAATTTACAAGCCTATGTTTGAATTAAACCAGCATGCAGTGATCTAGAATAAGAAGGAGAATAAAAAGAAAATGTGCTGTTTATTTAGATTTAATTTAATTTTCTCACCGGCCAAACAAACAAAAGAAATTAAAAAAAAAAAAAAAGAGTGAAGAAAGAGGAGGAACCTGGAAGATCTTATCCCTTTTAAGCGTCTCTAAAGTGGAGAGTGAGATAGCTGTCCGATAATAACTGAGCACTCGTCCTTCACTGGCTTCTTCCATTTATATAGGTAAAAGAGTGACAGAAACATTTTTTTTCCCTCTCAAAAATAATGAAAAAGCGCAAGCTTACGTGATGCATTTATTAGATATTTTCTATATACATTTTTAGAATTAATTTCATTATATGTCCCTAAACTGTAACTTCTATTTTAAATTAATCCTCAAACTTTAAATCATTTTAATTTAATTTTCAAAGCATCGATATGGTATCAATTGCTTCCTTCCATCAGCCTAGTTGTCAACATAAATATAAATTTTAACTCAAATTTGATGAAGATCAAATTTAAAACAAATATGTCAAATTCTAAATATATCGTGTTTATCATATAAACAGTTTAGATATAATGTGTTAAAAATATATATATAATTTTCTTAAATTTTAATAATAATATTTTTAACGCATCAAATTTATTGTTAATGCATTTGGTATACACATGTTTAAACTTTGATCCACGTGTTTTAAATATTCTTCATATTAAATTCGAGTTAACATTTAACACCCAAATTTGATATTAGACTAATGAAAAACATAATTGATATAATATTTGATACTTTGATAATTCAAATAAAACACTTTAGCCACATTTGGTAGGAGTGTTATTTTTCTGCATGTTTTAATATACGAGTGAGTAATAAACTAATTCATTTGATAAAATTTAATCATTCTCGTACCTTATTTTTAATAAAGAAAAGGAAAAAGAATTTATTTATTTTGAAGAGACTTTTTTTTATGAAAGGTTTTACTAATTTTTTATTTTTAAATTTAAAATTATATTAACTATTTTTTATTTCATGTCTAATTATTGTATAATATGTATATAATAAATGAGACTTTCCTCAAATTAAACCAAACATTTAAAATTTAAAATTCAATTCATTGGAATGTTTGTAAAAGACCTCAATCCCTACTCGTACTATTTTACGTTAATCTTGAATTAATTATTTTATCGTTGAAATCAAGGATAGGGAATTAAAGGATGACATTGGGCCACCTGTTGCTTGAACTGTGGTCCAAATGAGAGAAAAGGTAAACAGGTCAAGTGGACTTCTTTGTTTGTTTCCCGAGAATGCGGACGAAAGAACGAGACTGTGATCTGAAAGCAACACTGATATTTTTGAGGGCCAAAATTTCAAACCTCACCCTACTCACCACCCTTCATTCTTCTCAACTCCTCATGTTCTGGGGCCAGCTTCGCCTATTGCTAAGATATGTTTGTGAAAAGTTCAATTTAAAAAGGACGGTTTTAATTTAAAGTTAAAATTTAAAATGAAAAATTAAAATGTCTAATGTTAAAAATTAAAAAATTAAACTAAATTAAATATTATTTAAATAATTTAATATAATTATACATAAAATATTTTTAAAATATTTTTTAATAATTAATAAATTATTTGTAAATTTAATTAGACATGAAATATTTTAAATTTTAAATATAATAATAAATCATATTTAAATAATTTAATATGATGATACATGAAATATAAATTAACCCAAAATTTTATATACATTTTAAATAGTTAATAAAAACAATATATTTTGATAATTTATACTTTAAAATACAAAGTCAAAAAACCCGAAACCCACCTAGATGATGGATTTTGCTTTCAGTTGGTAAAACTTCTAATTTAAGCTCTGGTTTAAAATGCTGCTTCAAAATGCGTTAAAAATTCAATTAACTGAAAATTAATATTTTCAGAATGCAAATAATTAGACAGGCTTAAATAGAGAATGAATTCAATTGTTTTATTATTTCATTTAAGATTATATTATCTTTTATTAAAGAATTTAATTATATTAAATATTTAATTTTAACATATTTTATAAAACTTTTCAATTATCAAACACAAACGTATACTCCCTAATGCTTTCCTATGTAAAAATCTAAAATAAATCAATTAAGAATATTTGGATAAACATAAATAGATTTTTAATTTTGATTCACACCGATTTAACCTGATTTAACACTAAAAGGCAACAAACCAAAACAATCGTAACTCAAAATGGTCCGAACAATTAACCCAAAAGAACCAACATGAACTAAAATAACCCAAACTTGAAAGAATCAAACCTGAAATCACTTAAACTCTAAATTAGCCCAAACCAAAATGATTTGACAATTTAACAATACCCAAAACCAAACTGACCTGCTGAATTGACAGATATAATATAAGATAAATTATTTAAATGTATCAAAATCCTAAATACAAAACATGAGTGTTGAGCATATCATATTAGTTTTGTTAATTATACTGTTTTTATATTTTTATTTGATGTGTCATGTTCTCGGACAAAGGAAATTACACTTCTGGTTTCATGTCAATGCTCAAAAATAATGTTTAGTTCCATTTGGGGAAACTATCTTTAACAGCATGTATTTTCTACAGCATACTATATGTACAATGTTCTTCTGAAGACAAAACATTTTTTAACCCAACATTATTATGTGCAATAATCTTATATTATATTTCACATAATAATTATGTGTACAACTCAATTACTGTTAAAACTCCACCCGTTATGACTGATAAAAATAATAGCCAATGTACAACAGAACAGACGGAGACCAACCTGAACTTATCACCAAAATATCAAGAAAGGGGAGACAAGCTTGAAGGATTTTTCGGGAAATAAATATTCAGCTTCACCACTTCCTTCTCTATGTTTCCTCTGGTAAGTGTAGTGAGGATAAAATAATGAAAAGACTTCGTAGTGTTAATACTAAAGCCAGGACTCACCTTGCTGAAATATGAAAAGAAAAAGCGCAAGGGAGCTTTGATGCCGGTAGCCACAGCATGGTCATTGACAAGGTGCAAGGAAAGATAAATAGTCAGTTGGTTCAATGCAATGCTCAATGTTGACAAGCAATGAGCAAAACACTTATCCAGAGCCCGCTTGAACCGGCAGAAGAGACTCTTGCTTGCCTTCAACGAAGATGATTAGTTCCTTCGGTGCAACAACCAATTTCAACCATTTTTGTAGCTCTTCACCTTCTACTTTCTCATTTTCTGAATAAAGCGAAGCATTAGACCATAGTATGAAGTAAAGAGTGATCATTTGTTCTCCTTTTCCCCTTTTTAAAGATGCAGAATATTGACTTCACAACAAAAATTAAACTGTTTGAAGAGTGTGGATGTTATCTACACTAGGATATAAACTACATCGGTACTAAGATAATTTAAACAAAACAATGCTGAATAGCATTAAAGATCTGACAAGTAGAACTGAAGAGTTCATCAGGAAAAATTGTCAAAATAGCAATACATATTTCATCAAACAGCAAACAAGTAGGGAAAGTTAGCTATCGGAATCATCTACCTATTAGACCCCTTGTAAGTTTTCATTAGATTTTATTTTCTGAAAAACACGTCAAGTCCATAACTTATAGCAAAGAATGAAAAAACGAATTGGATGATCAGGAATTTTGACACACAAAACAGGTAGCAAAAACAGATTACCTTCCAGGTGAGCACCAAGCCCTTCCAAAACTGTTGGATTAGCACGTACAACAGAAAGGGCTACTTCATGGGCAGACTGTAATAATGCCTTCACCTCTCCTTGGACAAGATCAACTAGATGTCCCTGCAAGTTCCGTTCTGGATCAATCTTCATTACAGACACTGTAGGAATTGGAAACAAAAAAGATCAACTAAACTTTAATGAAAAAGAGTATAAAAAAGGGACCTGATCTCGTCCCCAAGGAACTCCACCCCGGATTCATCCATGCCTCCACCAGAAACCGTAGCTAAAGAAAGAGGCCCTATAGTCTGATTAAGACCATATTCAGCTACTGCCTTGTATGCCATGTCTGTTGCCCGCCTAATATCATCAAGTGCACCGGTAGAAACACGACCTGAATAGATAACTTCCTCTGCAGCACGTCCACCAAGAAGAGTAACCAAACGGCCACGTAACTCATCAATGAAGAGTAAATATCTGTCCTCATTGGTAGGAGGAATATAAGTAAAGCCTAATGCTCCTCCAGATCTTGGCAGTATGCTCAGTTTCTGCAGACAAAAAGAGTTGACTAGTTACCATATTATCCATTTCATGTGAACAAAGCCGCAGGGATGATTTAAGTCCATTGTGACAACTATTGAACAACCCAACCTTAATAAGTTAAACATTATCGTTCTTAATTCCATGTATAACCAAAGATCAAGTGGACCTCCCGCTTGTACCAAACAAGATTAAAAATTTTGTATAACAAGTAAAGAAATCTAATACTCCAATTCAGTCTAATTTTCAAAATGTTGCTTGAAAATTTGAAAATAGTATACTACTGTTTCTGAGGTCAGCGTTGTACTCTAGGTCTTGACAGACCCTCCCAACTCCCAAATACCAAAAGAGAAACAAACAATTAGGAAGGTCAATAGCTAAGAAGCCAATTATCTTCTTAACAAGGAAGATATAAATTATTGCCCTGGGACCGTCTCTGGTACATGACGTGAACAGTACACACTCCTAAACCAAATGCTACACAGCACAAGCTCAGAACTTAAGATTCCATTCAAATTTCATATATTTTCTTTTATCATTTTCAAATTTCAAATTGAGTTAACAAGAACAAACAAAGATAGAAAAAAGAGATTAAGTAAATTATTGCCATTGTTTACCTCAACACGTGGCTGTCCATGAAGAAGGTTTGCAACAGCTGTACCTACTACTGCATGGCCAGCTTCATGCCTTGCAACCACAGCCTTCTCACATCCCTTCAATTTGGCAGTTTTCTTCTCTATGCCCTATGAAATATCATTCTTTTCATCACTCAATTTCAGTTTAGTATTTTCTCACAATTCTTTAGTAAAATTACACATCTTGTGAGACAAATGTCTAAGAGGAACTGTATAAATCACAGTTGATTGGAGAATATCCTTTATCCCTAAGGATAGTCTCATTAGAAAGTGCAAAAAGCAATATAAAAGGATTGCATGAAAACTCCTTTTTTTTTTTTTTTTTTTTTTGCCCTCAAATATCTGTGTTTTGTGATAAAGTAATTCAAAACATGTATGGTACAAAGTAAAACCAATAATCAAAGCCAATAACTAGACTGAGAAGATTGCATAGCATCATAGGCTATGGGAGTAATAATTAAAATTAACTTTCAAGGCAAGGGAAAATGTGAAGAAAAATGTTTAAAACCATTGGAGAAGGAAACAGCTAAAAACAATGGATGTAATATAAAGAGTCACAACAGAAAACTGTAACAAATAAACAAAACAATGATCAAAAAGAGAGAGAGTTACAGCTATTGATCGTTCTACTGCCTGAATGAAATCAATCCTCTCTACAACAACTTTATTATTTCTTCCAGCGAGTAAGGCTGCTTCATTTACCAGATTTGCAAGATCAGCCCTGCGAAATGAAAAAAAAAAAAAAAATCATTAAGTCATCCCCACATCATCAACAAGTAGAAATTTATGAAGAGGAAAGGAAGCTGAAGAGGAGATTGGGAAGCAGTGTACTTAAATATGACAATGTAAAATAGAAAATACCCAGTAAAACCAGTAGTCATAGAGGCAATGTCACCAAGATCAACATCATCTCCAAGGGAAGTTCCTTCTTGGAGGCATGCACTTTTATAATAGCTTCTCTTCCAATCCTGTCAGGAGTCTCTACCTGGAAACCATTCCAGACATAATATCCATGAGATACGAGTTAAGCAAAAAGGAACTGGTTGATACGGCAGATTCCAACATTCTGCTAGTTCAATTGAAATATAGTGCATGATACAAACCATAACAATACGATCAAATCTCCCTGGTCGACGAAGGGCAGGATCCAAAACATCAGAACGGTTTGTAGCTCCAAGAACAATCACAGCAGAATTGCTGTCAAATCCATCCATCTCCTGCAATGTAGTTCAGAAATGTTAGCTTCAAAGGGGAATGGCCAAGAGGTCCACATGAGCAGAAAAACTATGATGCAGGGAATGTTACAGTCAGTAATTGGTTCAAAGTTTGCTCCCGTTCGTCATTGCTAACAATGCGAAATTTACCATCGCGACTTTTAGCCACGGCATCTATCTGTGTGCAAGGAAAGGTGTTAGAAAACTCTACTGTACAACAAAGAGGTTAAACATATTGTTCCAACAAAATTATAATGCTCATAGGCTGACCTCATCAATAAAAATTATTGATGGTGCCTCCTTCTTAGCTCGTGCAAAGAGATCTCTAACTCGTGATGCACCCATGCCAACATACAACTCTACAAACTCACTTGCTGAACAACTTATGAATGGAACTTCTGCCTCACCAGCCACAGCTTTTGCTAGAAGAGTCTTGCCTGTCCCAGGAAGACCCACCTGCATCACAAATAAAATCATAAATACTGACTATAGTTTTTAGAAAAGAGGTAACCATGCAAGGAAACCGTCATATAACACTAGCATCTGAGAACTAAGTGGAGACAGTGAACACGCTGAATTCCATCTGAAACTTTGTGAACTTATCTTGACGAGAATGACAAGTAGAAAGCTTTAGAGGACCAAAAGCTTTTGATGAAAGATATTCTAAGAGTAAGAGACAGAAGTAACACTTAATGCCAGAATTTTCAGATATTAATGAAGTTTTTCACATAGGACCTGACTTCTTAGACCAAAAGCTTCTTCAACAGCATCAAATAAAGTTTCAGCTAATTTTTTCAGAAAGGCCATCATGCTTAATGTCCCTAATATCAACTCACCAGGAGAACTCCTCGTGGAGGACGAGCACCAAGCCGTATATACCTGTCTGGATTCCTAAGAAATTCCTGGGCAGTAAACATAAGAATATAAAGACAATACTAGAACTTCAAGGGAGCATTCACTGCAAATATCAATTACTGGTAACATATTAAGTGGAATAATATTTAAAATACCACAATTTCTTCAAGTTCCTCCTTTGCCTCATCAACACCAGCCACATCAGCGAAAGTTATTGTTTCACCTTGTTCAGAGACTTTTGAACCCCCAGAACTCCTTGACTTGCGATTCCTAATCTGACCAGCTGTATGCTGCATACATGCATAATTCAAATCAGAACGTATCAGTACTACAAAAACATTAATGTACTCAAAGAGCTTACAAGCAAATTCAAACCTGAGAAAAATTAACTGGGAACCGATGGAGAAGACCCGCAAGAACAGCAACATAGAACAAAGCTATCTGCAAAAGAGAGGAAGTCAAATCGATAAAATTCCACAGACGTATACAAACACATGATTTAGAAAGAACCAAGTGAACGGAGTAACTGAAGGTATTCTTGTCCCAAATTATAACCAATCATAGTCCACCAACTACAACCTCTACATTCCTGCCACCTGAAGAGGAAATAGATTACCCAATAATAGAGGGCCCATCAGATCACTCTTTGAGATTCCTAGTCCAAAGAAGGCAAGAGAAGACTCTCTCCTCTCCTAGATTACACACTTCAATCAGGCAGCCTACCACAAAAAAACTGCTACCCCCAACAAAACCATTACCATTCAACCGGTTAACTCATTAAGAACTCTAAGATAAGCTTCTTCTTTTTAAAAAAAAAAAAAAAAAAGAAGAAGAAGCAATTAATCTAGTTTCATTCAACTCATGACAACAAACAAAAAACACAACTTACCAATGCAGAGTTGAAGAATCCACCAGATCGCTTATCGGGAGACCCAAACTCCACATCGTTTTCCAGCATCTTCTCATATGGAGTCTTAATATCACTGGGCCGAGTTGTTGTATATACAATTCGCTTTGTAGGCGCCACACTCCTCAACAAGGACTCCGACTCCTGAAACTTACCAATTTCACTCTCTTGAACGCTCCCTTCGTTCTTCAATTTGAACATTACATGAACTCCATCAACCTCCACCTTTTGAACCTGATTACTATTAATCTTATTCAAAAACTCGCTGTAAGGAACGCTGACAAAAGTCGTCGGGGTCCTAGGCTCGGACCCGGGCAACGGAATCCCGGTCGAAGCAGTCGCATAACGAACATAACAACACCCAACTGTAAAAGCAAAACACCAATTTCTTGAGCTTGAACTATCGGTTGCCACTGCCATTTCTTTCCTTTGGACCTCCACAACCCGCTTCTTCCACCTTTTTCTCCTCTCTGATTGGTCGAACCCCCCGAATTTGACGGACTCTGTTTCTGCGTCACTCCTTGCCCACCTTCGCTTTCATTTTTCTCGCCGGAGCTCGCCTTCGAATCGCTGCTGTCCGTACAATTAGCCAAAATTTTGCTCTCTTTCAACCTTAATTTACCTCTTCCGTAAAGATTTAATCTCTCGTGGTTTCCCACAACGGCGACGTTCTTTAGGGTGGAAGTGATAGAATTGGGGAAGAAACGGTTCGTTTTTTGTTGCAAAACCCTAAACCGAATGGCTTTGAAGTTTAATCCATGTAGATAAAGAAGATTAGAGTAAGAATTTGTGCTGAATTTACCGTGGAATGTTATCGTCGCCGGTCGTAGAAATTCAGTAGATGACATCGCCGGAAACCTAAAAAAATCAGGAATAATCTTTTTTTCAAAATATAAATTAAAAATAGGATCATTTATATGTTCGTTTTAGTTGGCGTTTTTTATCTGCAGAAATTCGTAGAGATAGAGACACGATAATAGGGCATTAGCGAACGATATTATTATGGGAGAATTTGAGCCGTTGGATTAGAGAAAAATCATCGAGTCTGCGTTTCATCAGGAGCAAAAGGGACAAAGATTAGGGGATTAACTGCACCAAACGTCCTTAAATTACTATCTAAATTTTATATTTGTCCTTGAATTTTAAAATCTTTTATTTGTGTTCTTTAAGTATTAATATTATATCAATAATGTCTTTTAGTTAGTATACATATCAATTTTTGCATTAAATTCCAATATGAATATGACTATATCATATTTAAAATAAGTTAATCAAATTATAAATACATTTAGAAAAATTTTATTTGATAATTTAAAAATAAATGCATAGTCTTCTTAAATTTTATTAATATGTGTGTATTTAATGCATTGACAATTTTGATTAAATGTGATAGGTACGTAATTTTTAATTCGATCCATATTTTTAAGTATACTCTATATTGAAGCTGAATTAGTATTTAACGCTTAAATTAGTGGTTGGGCTAAAATTGTTTTGATTATATAATATTTATCCTTTAAAGACTCAATTAGAATATTTTGAAATTTAAAGATCAATTTAGATTTTGAGCAATAGTTTGAGGATATTTGATGTAATTAACCCTTGGTGTTTGGAGGATTACATAGAAGTTTGTGACGTGTGATTAAGATTGAGCGGCGACCACATGTTTGGAACTGATTGGTAGCCACACGCTTGGTTACGTTAGGGCCTTAGCTTTGGATTTTTTACATTTTTATGGGCTTTAATTTGGGCTATTTTGTCTTGCCCAAATAATGGGCCATTGTGCGTGCATCCTTTTACGAGTAATTTGTAATTTTCTTTAGATTTTCAGGTGGTTTTTTTTTTTTTTTTGAAATATCTTATATCTATTTTTTTATATAATATTTAAACTACTCGTAGTACTTACTCAATTCATAAATAGAAGAATAACATGTTTCAGCGCAATCTAACCTACATCTTACTACTTTGATAACAATACATATACTAACTGAGCTAAAACACAATTAACTTCATATGGATTTTAATTGTATAATCAAATAATAATAAAATAAATTTAAGGAATCTCAAATTTCAACAAATAGAGGGCACTTAAGTAAGGTATTAGACACAATTGTGTTGTATTAGTTGTAAACCTTCTTTGTTAAGAATGGTTTGCTTTAGAGAAAATTATTTTTAAATTTCTTTTTGAAAATATTCTTATGTGTCACAATCTGATTATTAGTTAGTCGATGTGGATTGTCGCTTTCCCTTTCCCACACTAATCTTACTAGATATAAGAGTGGATATATTTTATCGAGGATTAAATAAATCTAGAATAATTTCTTATAAATAATACCATTGTTATTAAAAGAGAGGAATCAAAGTTAACCTTTTCTCATGAGATATTTTTTAAATGGTAATTTTGTAAAGATGATTTTCACTCAAAGTAAATGATATATATATATATATATATATATATATATATTATTATGGATGTAATTTGACAATTATTACATTAATATTGTTGTTAGTGTAGAAGGGCGTGAATTGAGTGTGTTGAAGTGTATTATACTCCTATTTAAGGGTTGAAAAGGGATTATGAGTAATTTTAAGTATTATATAAAATATAGATATGATAAGAATATATACTAATATTAATATTAAAAAATAATAATATTTTTTAATTCATTAATTTTAATTAATAGAAATGTAAAAACAATCTAATTTAACAGGCACGAGATTCAATTTAACTTTTGCTTAGGTTCTGGATAGTTTTTTGGAACTATGGCGGCAATAATACATTTCGGTGTCGCCAAAAATTTTCCAACTTCTCATTTTCTAATCAACAAAAATACATGCAAGTAAGAGCCAATAATTAAATATTAATTTTTACAGATGTGGGTGAAAATAAATTATAATATTAAAATTATATTTTAAAAACCAAAAGAAAAATAGCAACCATTGAGTTTTAGGCAACATGAATACTTTTCTAAAATTTAGGTTCAAATCTTAAATAGGGCATGTTTAGTTCATTTATGTAAACATTTAATATAGAAATAGTAAAAGATGAAAATACCATTATATTAATATATTCCATTGTTTTTAAAAATAGCATTAAAGTGATTTCTTTGAATGAGTTGGTGATGAGTTAACTCGTAACACCAACTCAATCAATAATATTATTCTTAATTGGTGAAGATAATAAATTATACATATTAAAATAAAAATTTGTAAAACTATAAAATGAAGTTTTGAATAATGGTAAATTTAAGGTTTTACTAATTTAATTGACTTAGGTTCAAATTTCATCATATAGAGAAACTACACATCAATTATTGTACACTAAAAGTGAAGTGAATTTAGCAACAATCTGAAAAAAGTCTTCAAATTCTATAAAGACGTTCGTTACCGATCATGGCGAGTGGTGAAAATTTTGAATTCTCTAAAGATCGATCAATCAAAAAAGTGAGATTCAATGACTCAAATATAGATGGGGCCATCGATATGGCAGTGGATTTGGAACCCAAGTCAACGCTTTCCTAAAAAGACAAACTATTTGGTGGTTTAGCAGGTGGAGCTAGGGCGTCAGAGAATCATTCTGATTTTGGAGATGATGAAGAGATCGAATTGTTGGACGGGATCTATGGTGAATGGAATTCCCGCGATTAACTTTTCTGAAAGATTTAATCAATTGTTGATTAAAGACATGGCCACCACGATGGTCTTCAAGCTCTTAGGACGATCCATCAAATATGCAGCCCTACAAAATAAAATCAATAGTCTTTGGCGACCCTCATCTCTATTTCAGTTAATGGATATAGAAAATGGATATTTTCTAGCGAAATTCCAGAATAAGGATGATTTTGAGAAAGTTTTATCTCAAGGTCCATGGATCATTTACAGGCTATACTTTACAGTGCAATCTTAGACTACGGACTTTAATCTGATGCAACCTTAGCCGAGCGTTGTGAAGGCATGGATTAAACTCTCAGGTCTCTCTGATTTCTTTTATAAATATAGGATCCTTGAAGAGATTGGGGGAACTATCGATAAAGTTACAAAGATGGGCTTTAACACAAATAGTGGAACAAGAGGGAAATTTGCTAGGATGGCAGTCTATGTAAACGTTGACGAACCATTGGTCTTCCAGGTTCTAATTAACGAAAACATTCAACAGGTTGAGTTTGAATCATTTCTGGTGGTGTGCTTTTGTTGCAAGCGGTATGGTCATGTAAGATAGGTATGCCCAAAAGTTTCCACTATTTCGAACCATTCGGAGGTGGGAGATCCAACGATGAACCCGAAAATGGCTCCGGTAAACCATCTAGTAACAAAAAGGATAAAGTAATGGATGTGGGTGCAAGTTAGGCCCGCATATAAATTGATCCCTTTGGGTATTTCCAGTCCAAGTTTGATAATGGAAATTCAACAGGCTAAAGGGTTGGGTAAAGTATCCAATAATCCCTCTAATCTCAGGATGAGAAAATGCTTTTGCCCTCTACTCCTATTTTTAACGCACCTAATGTTGTTTGACGTGAAGAAGCAACTTACAGTGATATTATAGGTAATTCGCAAAAACAGGTCCATATTTCAACAGCTTTTCTTAATCCCAATTTCATAGGTTTGGTTGGGATGAAGGTGTAACAATCTGAATTTGACCCTAATCGGAACGGTGGTTTCGGGACTATGAATCCGAGTCCGAAAAAATTTTAAATATTATTTTCGATGCTTATTATATGTGAATTAATGTGTGTAAAAATTTTGTAGAAAAATTTAATCGTTTGTATGTTTAATTTAGAAAAAAGATTTAATCGCATAAAATGTAAAAGTTGCAAACTATAGTGAAAAGTGCCTATTTGATAATGGCTTTTTAATATGAAAGCCTTCGAGGGCAAATTGCCCATTTTTAAGGGTAGTGGGCGGCTAAGGTCACAAATGCTCTTAGTTAATATATTAGATTTATTTTTATTGAAAGGCTAATTAAGTAATTTAGCAAAACATAATATATGTTATTATAAAACATAAAAAAAAAAAGATGAAACCCATTAGTGTTCATCTTGTTCTTACCGAATGTAAAGGAAAAGAAAAAGAAAAGAAAAAAGGTTTTAAGGTTCGGCTACTCTCCAACTTGATTCAAGGTGAGTTTTTGATCGGTTTTCGATAATTTCTACGTTTTTGTAATCGTTGCTTCGAAAGCTTTAAAACCCATGTCTCAATTTCATGAATTGATGATGTTTGTGTATAATGCCATGATTCTATGTTGAGTTTTGTGATGTTATATGATGTTAAATAATAGATAAGTAGTTGATGAACATACTTTGTTCTTGAATTTTTGATGAATTTAGCTAAATAAGGCTAAATTGAGAAAGTGAATGTTTGAAGGGTTAAAATGCAAAATAAATGAAATGTAGGGGCTTATATGAACATATGGAAGATTCGGCTTAGCTAGTGTGTTGTGAAATTTTGCTTAATTTGTGTTTTGTGCAAATAGGACTAAATTGTAATAGTGTGAAATATTAGGGGTAAAATGGTAAATTGCCTATCTATGTGTTTTGGGACTAAATTGAGATGAAATGTGCTTGAATGAGCTAAATTTTAATGTGATTAGATCAAGAACAGAGAAAAATAGATTTGGATCGGGGAAAGGCGAATGTTATCGAATAGCCGGTCTATGTTGTCCGTCGATAGTCGAGGTAAGTCTTTAAGCAAGTACATTTCAAAGAATTATTTATGAATCTAATAAATGTTAAACTTGAAAATTTTAAGCATGAATATATGAGATTGCCGAATGTGATGGTATATTTATTGGATTAAAGTTATTTTGTTTAATGTAATATGATTAAGCATGTTCGATTTTGATATATGAAATATATGTGTTGTTGATGATTTTGGTATTGGGTAATGTGTATGAAATGGTTAATTATGTTGATATTCGGGCTTCGAGCCTAGCAGGCCTTGTGCCGGTGATCTATATCAGGCTTCGAGCCTAGCATGCCTAGTGCGGTGATCTATATCGGGCTTTATGCCTAGCAGGCCTCGTGCCGGTGAATTATTTCAGGCCTATTGCCTAGCAGGCTAAATGCCGGTGTTCAAACTTCGGACCTTGAGTCTAACAGGCCTAGTGCCGGTATGTGAGATTCGGGCTAATGCCTAGCAGGTTCTATACCGGTGAGATGAAATTCCAAGCTATGAATATGAACTAATAAAGTCATGAAATGGATTAAGTAAGCCTAAGCATTTGAAAATGAGTTTGTTAATCTGGCCACAAGGTATTCGCTATTCATATTCATGTGTTATACATACATATATGTGATGCTAATGAGTAAATGTAATGATGAAAGAAATGTGATATACAATTGGTAGATGGAAATTATATATGAACTATACCATGAGGAAATTGGTTATATGAAAGCATAAAGTGGTTTAAGATATTCGTATAAATATATTGATATAAATGTTTATGTGTCTTATATATATATATTTTATAAATGATGTACCTTGGTAAAGAAATGAAAATTGATAGGTTAAGTGAGGTTGGATATTCGACTATGGTGAATTTATAAGTTAAGTTATATATTTTAATGTCATGAATTGATTGTTTTAAATGCTTGGATAATTAAATGTTATAATGTGGTTGTTTAAGACTTACTAAGCTAGTAAGCTTACTCCGTTCATGTTCAATGTTCTGTTTTATAGATTTTGGTCAAGTTACGAGCTCAGAGGATCATTAGTGAAGTCAACCGCACTATCATCTCTTTTTGGTACTTTCAAGCTAGTTTTTGAATCAAAGGCATGTATAGGCTAGCTAAATGTTTGAATGATGTTTTGTTCATATATATATAATGGCCATGCGAAAATGGCTTGATCATTTTGTTTAAGTTCAATTTTATTTGTTCTTGATTATGTGAATGGTGTGTTTGGTTTCAATGATTCGACTATGGTCTGTTTCTTTTAGTTAAGTTTGTGTATTATGTATTTTATATAATTGCTTGTTTATAATGCTAAGGTATGAATTAAATTAGTCATGTGTTTTGGCATTTAGGTTAATCTTTATATGTATTAGGTCGTGATTCGAAATGTTGTAAAGTATGTTCATAGTTGTATTCTTGAAACAGTTGGTTTAGGTTATTTAAAAGTAGAGAAAATGTTAAGGTTATTCAGCTTTGTAAATGATTTGTTTGGGAATTGAATTTTAAATATGGATTATGTGTGATTTAAAATGGGATGTGATATGGTGAATGGAAAATTCGGTTATGAAAGTCATAGGTGCATGTGTATCAAATTCATTGTATGTGAATTAGTTATGAGATAGCCAAATGAGGGGAATATGGTCTTGATGGCATTCGGTCATATGCTTGAATATTATAAAAGTTCAAATTGGTAATATGTGTATGCATGCAATAGTAATGAATAAGTTGTATAAATATTTGTGGCTCAATTATGTGCATGTTAACAAATTTAAGTGTGCATTGGATCAATTGAATGTTGGTTTTATTTGATATTGGTATGAGAAATGTACATGTGATTTCATATATGTTTATTTAAATGCCATGACTAGTACATAGTTAAGAACTGATTATGTTGTATATGACTTAAGTGATTGATTAAAAGTTGTGATATAACTAGTAATGCCCCGTAACCTGAATCCGGCAACTGATATGGGTTAGGGGTGTTACAGAAGGTTTCATTGAAAGAGGGAGTTCTTGATCCTAGTAGGCATTCATCCATTTTCTTTAAGGAAAATTTGGCTTCTGTTGGAGAAAAGGTGTTGAAAGGAAAAAGTTCTGTAGAGACAGGGAATGGAATCTATGTTGGTAAAAGACGTGGGAACTATGGACAAGCTGAATTGAATAGAAATGGCAAGATCCTTAACAGGACTATTTGAGGTCATAGAGATAGATTCAAGGCTATTGGTAATTCACGTACTCCTCTATCAGACACTATAAATTTTATGGCTAAACTTATTAGTTCCCAAATTGATGTTGTCGATGACACAGGTACCCCCACCAAGGAATGGGAAAGGTTTGGGAAACTCGCCTTTTGCTAAACAGTAAATGTTAATTTTTTCTCTCATAGTCTTTGCATTTTATTATGAATTTATTAGTGTTTTCGTGAAATTGTCAAGATTACACTAGTTTAAAATTCCATCATTATTTTGGGAGTATAACTTGGAATATAAACTGGATATAGTCAGTCTGTTGGAAATGAGAGTTAGTGGTACAAAAGGAGATAATATTATAACTAAGTTGGACTTTCAATTTTCTCATCGTGTGGAAGCAGTTGGTTTTTTAGAAGAATTTGGATTAGTTGAAAGGACTCGATTCGGGTTGAGGTAGTCCATACCCATCCCTAATTTATTCTAATTGGGTCCTTAATCATTTTCTTCACCAACCTATTTTTATCACTTTTGTATATTGTCGTCTTGCCAAGCAAAACGGAAACTTCTATGGGAGGGGCTTAAGGCTACTATTCCAACGGGGATGTTCCTTGGCTTGTTATTGGGGATTTTAATGCCATCCTCTTTGCTAGTGAGAAGAAAGGTTGGCGGACTAATGGAAGGAAGTGTTCTCTTTTTGGTGACTTCATGATTTTTGCCGCCTTACATGATTTAGGCTTTAGAGGCCTTCAGTTCACTTGATGCAAGGGGGATTTTTTATAGGCTTGACAAATCAATTGGGAATGATACTTGGATGAATATGTTCCCTAATAGTTTGGTCACCCATCTTCCAAGGCTTAAGTTTGATCATAAATCATTTTTTCTTTCCTTGAAACCTGAGGGTAAAACTTCAACACAACGACCTTTTAGATTTTTAGTTGGATGGCTAGAACATCTATCTTTTTCAAATTTTGCTAAAAGACAATAGGGTTTCAATCGTAATTTGGCAGACCCACTTTCTAATTTTTCCTTAGGGCTAAAGGAGTGGAATTATCTTGTTTACGAGCACATTAGAACATGTAAAAGACATATGTTGAATAAGCTTTAAAGTATCCAAAGAAGGATGAGTTTTCTTATTCTAGTAGGCTCATTCGGTCTAAAATGGAAGTTCGTGAGGAATTGGACAGTGTTCTCCATCATGAGGAGATTCTGTGGAAGAAAAAATCTCGATGTGAATGGTTGAATCTAGGTAATCGAAATACTAAGTTTTTTCACTTTCGTGCTTTACAAAGGAGGAAACATAACCATATTACTTCCCTGAAAAATGACAGCGATGAATGGATTTAGATGTCAAAGCTCTACTTGAAGCAATTAGTTTTTTTTTTTAGAAGTTGTATGGTGAGCAACTTGAGCCCATGGGAAATTTACCCCCTAGTGCATTTCCTAATCTTGAGCACTATAATGTTCAGTTTCTTGGAAAGGAGGTGTTTAAGGATGAAATTAAAACTGCTCTATTTGATATGGCCCTTCTGAAGGCTCTGAGAAGTGATGGTTTCCAAACTCTCTTCTTCCAGAACCATTGAGATTTAGTTGGTTCGACGATCCGTGAGTGGGTTAAATCAATTTTTGCTAGGAAATGTGTTGAGCCTAAACTTAATAATACATTGGTAATCCTCATTCCTAAGGTCCCTAATCCTTAGAAGTTGACACAATTTTCCCCCATCAGTTTGTGTTTGGTGATGTATAAGTTGGTGATGAAGGTTATTGCTAATCAATTTAAATTAGTGTCCCTAATGTCATTGGACAAGAACAGGTTAGCTTTATTGTGGGTTGGAATATCACTAGCAACATCCTTATTGCTCAGGAGGTTATTCACTCAGTGAGATGTAAGCACAAGAATAGAAAGTGGATGGCAATCAAAATTGATATTGAAAAAGCTTATGATAGAGTTCGTTAGGAGTTTATTGAAGTATCTCTTCAAGTTGCATGTATTCCTAATATACTTATAAATGTTATTATGTCTGCTATAACTGTAACAGCCCGATTTAGAGGCTAGTCGGGACAGTGATCTTGGAATCACTAATTCGAGGTTAGATAAAATTATTTTCATGTTATGTTATGTGTTATAACATATTTATAAGGATGCGTGGAAATTTTGGTGCTTTAATTTTAGCGATTTCATGCTTAATCGCTAAAAAGGACTAAATCGCATAAAGTGTAAAAGTTCTATTTTATTTGCTAGAGGTGTCAAATAGCTATGTATTAGTAATTAGAGGTCCCAAATGTGCAATTTGGCCTTGTCAAAGTGAGTTGGCTGGCCATAGTGAGCATAGGGGACAAAAACATTTATTTTGGTCAAAAGTTGGTGGTATAAGTTGGTAAAATGAATAAAATAAGATGGTATAAGCAAAAGTTATCATCTTTTCTTTTATTCTTCTTCTCCAACCAAAAATATTAGCCATGGGAGGGCTTTGAAAGCTTGAAAATTTCAGCAATTCATTTTCTCTTCAAGTAAGTGATTTTGATGGCTTTAGTTGATAATTTTTGTACTTTTGGAGTCCTCAAAGCTTAAGCTAGCTAATAAGGGGACTATTTTGCAATATGGTTGAGATTCTAGGGACTTACCATGATAGATTTTATGCTGGTTGATGAGTTTTTATGGAAGAAAATGAATTAGAAGATGATGATAAACAACTTTTGTGAAAGGTGTTGTTATGAAAACACTTAATTTGGGCTAAAATGCAAAAGTTATAATTTGTTCATTAAGGCATGAAATAGTTGGAATTTTGGATAGTTGTAAGAGGATTAAATGTTCATCTAGGCTTGTTTAGCAAGAAAATATGATGAAAATTTATTTACGAGCCTAGGGGCAAAATCATAATTTTGCCAAAGTGTAGGGGCGAAATAATCATTTTTTCCTAAAGTGTAGTTTATGGTGTATTATGATTTATAAGTGATTAAATCAATAAATTCCATTGTTATAGATCAAAGAAAATGAGTTTCAGACCTAGAACGGGTGAAATGAGAAATGTGAGCAAAAAGTCCTTTTCGGCCTTTTCGTCATCAAGGTAAGGTCATGTGCAAATGTAGCAATTACGTATGAGTTAATTTGATATTCCAATGCTGTATGGAATGTATAATTACTCTATGAATGCATGAATTATCTTTTAATGAGATGTCAAGAGAATTGAATCAAAGAGTAATGAGGAATGTAGATAGTATAAAATGATGATAGTTAAGGTTCCGTGTAAGACCATATTGGAATATGGCTTCGATGAGAGATAATAAATATGACCATGTCAGGGACATGGCATCGATATGTTAATACGTGTAAGAGTATATCGGAATATGGCCTCGGTGTAATAATTCGTATAAGACCATGTTTGTGACATGGCATCGACATGTTAATGCAAGTGAGGCCCTATTGGGATATGACGTCAAAGTGACACTATGGGTATGAGACTCAAGAGAGTCATTTAACAATTGGAGTGATTCAACTGGTATGTTGAAAGTGAGAATGTATGTGGTTGTACTACGAGGAGCACAAGTGTGTGTTAGAATTGAATTGAGATGAAATCAATATATAATGAACCCTCAGTGGGTTATGTGTAACCGATGACTTTAATTGCATGAGATAGATTTATTAATGCATTGTGTAAATGCAAACGAGTATCGTAGAAAGTTAAGTAAGAATAGTAGTGTGTAAGGATATTCTCAGAAGAACATTTGAAATAGAGAAATTCATATGGATAACTATCTATGAATGTATAATAATGGTGAGCTATGTGCGAAATCACCTTATTGATGATTAGTGATGGGCTGTGTGCGATACCATCAACTATATTATTAAAGGTGGGCTGTGTGCGTTACCACCTGTTAAATTATTAATGGTGGACTGTATGCGCTACCACCTGATTAATTAGTGATCGATGGGCTATGTGCGATACCATCAATTATATTGTTATCGGTGGGCTATGTGCGTTACCACCTGATTAATTAGTAATCGATGGGCTGTGTGCGATACCATTACTGGGCTGGGTGCGATACCACCCTATTAGAGGTTGATGGTGGGCTAAATACGAAACCACCGAGAGATTAGTAGAGTGAGTGACTTATCGAAAATGCTTGATGTGTTGTTTTATTTGATCATGTGTGATCAGTGCAGGAACGTATGTTAATTAAACGACCAAATTGGCTTGTGGCATTGTATTAATGTGGTAAGAGATAGAATGAGTAAGCTTCAAGGATGATTGAGTAGTGATCATGTGCTAATGAGAAAAACTCGACATATTATCTTATAATTACGTTTATTCAGTGAATATCAATAATTATCAGATTATGCAGATGAACTTACTAAGCATTATTGCTTACTCCTCTTCTTTTCTCATCTCTTATATGTTAATTTAGCTAGCTCGGGTTGGAGATCGCCGGAAATGTTTTCATACTATCGAGCAGACATTTGGTATGAGGTATCAAGTCTTTAGGAGCCATGGCATGTATAGGGCTAGTGCTTAAGGTTGATTAAGTCATTGTTAATGTGCCAAATGTGTTGGCCTAAATGAATTATGGGACGATTGTTTATAGACATAGATGATGACAAAAGTTGATTGACATTGTAATAGAAATAGTTCTCCCTAGTGTATAGGATGAAGACTTTATCCCTTTTATGATTAAATGTTTTTAATTCAAGAGTTATAATAGTGCTATGTGGAGTTGTGTGATAGTGCTGAATGTAAGCAAGTGAGTATGGTAAAGGGCTTGGTAGATATCCTGCTAATCACTACACGGTTGAAGCACACGGGCGTGTGTATAGACCATGTGGGTAAGTCAGAATGTCAAAGTTTGGCACACGGGCTAGGGTCATGAGCATGTCTAGGCCATGTGTAACCTACAGCCAGTCCATGGGCGTGTGCCCAGGCCGTGTGAAGTCTACAGTTTGAAAATTAGAATTTGAATCGCCACACGATTGAAGTACACGGGCGTGTCAAGGCCGTGTGTAATTTGGCAGTGTCCACCACGGGTGGAAGACATGAGTGTGTTTTAGGGGTACACGGGCGTGCCCCTAAGCCTACACGGGCGTGTGGCCCCTGTTTAGGTAAAAATTTTCCAAGTGTGTAAAAGTTTTCGATCTATTTCTGAAACCTTTTGGAAGCATGTTTACGATCTCATAGGCCCATTATAAGGATGTTAGAGGTGTGTGAAGAAAGGTTCTAATTTGTAATGAAAATTGATAAATCAAAGTTGTATGACCATGTGAGTTAAGTACGGTAACGCCTCGTATCTGATTCTGGTGTAGAATACGGGTAAGGGGTGTTACAATAACAAATTTTATTATGCAAGTGTTGTAGAATTGGGTCCCTACACGGAAGTTCAGACCTACGAGAGGTATTCGATAGAGGTTCCCTTTATCACCTTATCTGTTTATCTTGTGTATGAAATGACTCGGGCATATTATTCATTATGCTATAGATAATGAACATTGGCAACCAATCTGTTTATCAAGGTCTGGACCTTTTCTTTCACATCTTTCTTTGTAGACGATCTTATTATTTTTTATTTTGCGGATCTTCAACAAGCTTTGCTCCTTAAGGATTTGTTAGAGAGGTTTTGTGTTTACTCTAGGCACCATGTTAATGCTTGGAAAACATATATCTACTTTTCAAAAAGTAGATATGATGGAATTGGAAAGCAGCCGAATGGAATTCTTGGTTTTCATAAGGTGCAGAATCTTGCTATTTATCTATGGGTACCTCTTCTCTATGATAAGATTTCAAATAGTACCTTGTGTTTTGTTGTCAATAAGGTTCGCAGCAAGCTAAATAGATGGGATGTTAAGAAACTTTCTTTTGCTGGTAGAGTTACTTTTGCCCAGGCGGTCTTGTTGTTGGTCCCTAATTACTTCATGCAATCCATTATGATCCCTAAAAGGATTGTGTGATGAGATTGAGAGTATTGTTCAACAATTTATATGGGGTCTTCTGAGGGTCGGTAGAAGATGTCATTGGTTAGTTAAAAGGGTGTTTGTTAGCCTCGATCATATGGTGGCCTTAGCTTTCAACATTTGATGGACTAAAATACCACTTTTATGATGAAATTAGGGTATAATCTAGTTTCCAAAATGGATGCTTTATGGGTTTGTGTTCTTAGGTCCAAGTATAGAATGAAGGAGGATATAACAGTCCGTTATTCAGTGGTGTTGAAAACAGTGGTTTCGGGACCACAATTTCGACGAGAGAGTCCGTAGATATATTTAATTAATAAATATGATATTAAATATAGTATAATAGTGAATCGTGATTTAAGAGATTTTATTAATTGGTCAGTTAGTTAAGGTACAAATGGTGCATATCAAAAGTAAAGTGATTTTGAAAAATAAGGTATTAGGACCTCATTTCTGTAAACTGAACCCGTGATTTTATTAAATATTTACAAAGCTTTTATATAAACGGATTGAAGTTTGATCTAGAAATTTTGATGATTTGATAATTAATTAAGGAAAAAGGACTAAATTATAAAAGTGGTAAAAATTAATCGCTATAGATTTTTAATTAATTGAAGGACAAATTGTGTAAATAAACCATTTGTATATGGCCAAATGGTAGTGGGTGATGATTGGAGTCCATCAACTTTGATTAAAAATGGCTAATATTAGTTTAATTAATGTTTTTATTAATTAATTATAATTAGATTAATTTAACTAAAGTATAAACGTAGTAAAATAAAATAAGACAAACCATTTTCTTCTTTCTTCTTCAACTTGTCTATTCACTGAAACCATATAAGCAAAAGAGGGTTTTGAATATCAACTTTCGGTCCTCTATTGTTGGTAAGATTGAAGTCCGTTTCTTATAATTTTTATATTTTTGAGATCCTTGCAACTAGGTCCAGCTAACCCGTATCTCCGTTTTCAAAATTGTTAAAGATTTTTAAAGTTGTCATTGATGAAAATTAAATTTTTTGATGTTTAATAGTTTAATTATAAGCTTAGATATGTTTAAAAACTAAATTGTTAAGTGAATTTTGTTAGTTTTGTGTATAAGGACCAAATTGTAATAATGTAAAAATTTTCATGAAATTTCTAAAAATTATGGTTTTAGAGGGTTTTATAGTGATGAATTTGTAATTGGATTGAAAATCAAAGCTTGAATTTAAAAGGTATAATAGTTTCGGCTTTAGGGACTAAATTGAAAAAATCAAAAATAGGAAATAGTGAAAATGAATAAAATATATTATATTCATGAATTGAGATGGTTTAAAGTGATAAAAGGTGATAATGTGAAATGAATTATTATATAAATCGTGGATTGAATTGTACGGAGAGAAATAGGAAAAAGAAAAAAAAAGAAAAATTACAGAATAGTCCCTAAAAATCAACTTGTTATTTGAATACATTAGGTAAGTTCATATTGTATAGAAATGTACATTTATGCATTGGTTGTTGGTGAATTGTGTATTTATATTTATTTATATTGCTTGGAACTTGAAATGTTATAAACTAATACTAATGTGAGAAATGACTTATTTGAAAATTGTTGAATACTTGTGAAACATGATTTATATGGACTTGAAATGAATGTGACTTGTTTACAATATGTGTACTAAGAACATGGAAGTGCCCTTGGTTTATAAATATTATGAATCCTGTTTAAATGCTTGTTTGAACGTAGTAAGCAATTAGGATACGATTGGTATGCTAATAGGGTTATATCGCTTGTTGTGCGGGTTTGATATGAGATGAGATGATGAAAGATGATATGTTTATATGCTCACTGAATATGCAGATATCCAACATTTGTTACGAATTTCTGAGTTGTATTTATAGTGATTCATGCATGTTTTTGCGGGAGGATGTGTAGCCTTAGGGCTTGACACTTAATGCCCAGGCGTGTTTTTGGGAGGATGTTAGCTTTCTAGCTTGGAACTAGTGCCCAAGCATGTTCTTGGTTGGTTTAGCTCATTTGAGCATTCTAGCGTGTTTTGGGTGGATAACACAGTATCCAAATTATTTTGCTATAGTTCATCGGGCTACCTGTTAATAGAAAGTATATTGATTGATTTCATGAGTTGCTTGGAAATGATATGTTTGTATGACTATTGAAATGTTAACTGATGAAATTGAATGAATGATAAGTGTGTGTTTAAAATTTGTTTGAAAACTATATCAAAATGACTAGAATGTTTATAGTTTACATGTGTGAAAGGCTCGCTTTGTACTTGTGACATGTGGTGACAGTGCTATATGTTTAAAGGAAAAAGATATATGATTGTGTACGTAACAAATTAAAAAATGTGTTTAAGAATAGATTTGATCAATTGATTAACTTGATTCATATGTTTTATAGTTTGACTGAATGATACTGTTATGTATCATATTGAATGGATTTGGGAAGATTATATGATTTAATTCGTGATATACTCACCTTACTGTTGTAAAATGTTTTGACAGGAAAGTGACTTAAACTAGTTAATTCTATTTACTTAAATGTGAATCTAAGATAAGACTATTGTTTATGTACTTATGAATTTACTAAGCATTTCAATACTTACCCCATTTTATTTTCCTGTCTTATGTAGTTGCATCTTTGCTGAACTTGGCTATCGGATCACTTCTAGAGCTGACACTATCCAACGTCTCTATTGGTAATCTTTGGTTCATCTTGTTCAGGTTATAAGTGACATGTAATAGGTATGATATATATATATATATGTGTGTGTGTGTGTGTGTGTGTGTGTGCTTGGTGTTCAAATTTACGAATTTGCCCATTTTGGTATGTTTATTGATTGTTTCAGTAAGTTGAACTATACTTATGCTCGTATGATACGAAAATGTGTATGACTAGCTCGAATGTGTGCTAAGGGATTTAGAATGTGATAGTTGGATGAATGCATAAGTTTTAGGTGAATAGATTGAAATACTTTAGTTGATTACGGTGCCAGTTGTGGCATATTGATTAGACATTTAGAAATGCTTTATAAGTTATATTTTGAGCATGAAATGTGAATATTTGAATAGGTGTTGATGTTAGTAAAGGAATGCATTATAGGTTGTGTAAGGTTGAGCCAAATTTGTACATTTGATGCTTTTTCCTCCACACACAATTTGCCATACGGTTGGGTATATCACATGGTTGGTTAATAGGGCTGTGTGCCATTGGTAATTTAGATGCATGAATGTTGACATGGTCTTAATCTCTCACACGACCCAGCCACACTGCTATGAGAATGTTTGCAAAATTTTATAACTAGGTCCACATGACCACAGTTTTTTACGCGACTTGACAATACGGCCATGTGACTCTTGTTTACTGAAATTTTCATATATTTTATTAAGTCTACAATTAAGTCCCTATTTATTTTCGGGATGTTTTAAGAGCTTTCATAAGCTCGTTTGGGACTCAGATTGATGTGTAAATCATTGCATACTTGAGTTATGAACGTTTTAATGATTGTTTTGAATGATAAATGTCAAATTTACATGTATTTATTCTATTATCTTCTATAGCATCCTGTAGCTCAAGTTCGACGACCGAACCGTGTATAGGGTGTTATAGAGGAGCTGCTAGGAGATTTTCCTGAGGACGATGTTCTTTCCTTTGGAGGGCACTCTCTAAGGTTTGCCTTTTACTCCGAGAGAATATGCTTTGGTCTGTGGGAAATGTGAACAATATTCATTGTTGGAAGGATCTATGGATTTCATATGTAGGACCTTTAATTCATCAGGTTCTGCCTCATGCTAATATCAATCAAGACTATTTGCTTAGTGAGATGACTACTGAAGAGGGAACTTGGAATTTGAAGCCTTTTCGCATTTGGTTGCTGGAGGAGATTATTAGACGTATTGTGAGTATTCCCCCACCACACATCTCTACGGGTTGTGATAGGACTATTTGGCTCAAATTTCAACTGGTTTCTTCTTCCTTAAAAGTGCCTACTGGAGTTTACGAGAAAGATCGTGGAGCTCGAGGGACGGGAAATAAAATATTCTGTAGAAATTTCAAGGTCCTTAGAGAGTTAGATGCTTTATCTGGCTTATTTTGAAACAACGCCTACTTACCAATGTGGAGCGAGTCAAGCGAGGTATAGGGCACAATAGTTCTTGTAGACTATGTGGACATCATTTTGAGGATATCTTACATGCCATCAGAGATTGTCCTAGAGTTAAGGAAATTTGGAACAGGTTTTGTCAAATGAGCTTTGTCGGCGTTTTTTTGCAGGTAATCTTCATGAATGGGTTAAGTCTAATTTACTTAACCCTTCTAAACTAGCTATGGGCGAGGTTGTTTGGTTGAGCTTTTTTGGTTTGATAGCCTGGAGAATGTGGAAAAATCAGAACCTTTTCATCTTCCAAGGGTCTCCTTGAAAAGTAAGTGACATTGTTAAGAATTCATACACCTGGGCAGAACAGTTTACTTCTTTTCATGGGAAGCATTTGTCTAGACAACAAACACTGAGGCCATTTATTCCTATGCCGGAGAATTAGATTAAATTATGCACTGATTGTGCAGCACAAGCTATGTCTAGAACTGCTGCAACTGGGGGAGTCCTAAGGTATGGAAATGAGGATTGGATTATAGGATATAACAGATTTTTGGGTGAATGTTTCGTCTTTGATGTTGAATTGTGGGTCATTCTCGATGGGTTGGCCCTTATCCAAGATAAATGATTTTAGGGCATGATGATTCCAACAGATAGTTTAGAGGTGGTCAAGGCTATTCAGGATTTCTCTTTGGCGGATACAAACTCCACCCTCATTAGAAGAATTCATCAACTCTTAGCGAATGCTAGACATTGGGTCATGCAACATATTCCTAGAGAGTTAAACGAAATTGCAAATTGTATGGCTAAATTGGCTTTTGATACAGGACAAAACTTGACGATGTTTGAAAAGATCCCAAAGTAGGCATTAACAATCTCTCCTATTGTCAAAACAAGTGTTAGCCTTGCTCAAAAGTCCTCTATGTAGTTAGTTTGTCTTAAGTTTGTTTTCTTTTCACAAAAAAAAAAAAAAGATCATATACATAGTTTTATTGGTTTTTGTTAAAATAAAAGACTAAAGTACTCTTAGTTCATAAATTTTCTAACTGAATTGGTCTGGTTGACTTAACTTTCCTAACTGGATATGTGTATAGTTGACTTGTGACACAAACTCAATTAAGAACTAGACTAAAGTACCCTTAAATGATATAATTTAGTTTAATTAAAAAAGATATTTTTATAATTTTCATAATCAAATTGATATTTAGTTGACTCGTAATATTAATTTAATTAAAAACTTAATTTTTTTAATAAAATGTTGAATGGTTGCAATTAATAATACAAGAATAAAAACAAGCTGCATGGATGACACATGTGCTAACCTATCAATCACCATTAAAACGGTGATAGACTCTAATTAATGAGAAAGCTGAAAAGTGAAACATTTCCTAAAAGATTTCCATCGTCAAAAACAAAAAAAATCCATTTCCTACTACCATAAATTAGAGACTTAATTAAAAGAATAGTTATAGACAAACATATTATATACAAGTATAGATATAGATACAAGCATTATAGTACAACAAAGAAATAATAATATAAAAATATTTAAGTAATTATTAAAGTAATTAAAAATAAAATGATTCTGTTAAATAGATTTCATTTGTGTTGGCAAGGTGTACATTTTAGAACCAACACCTATATAACTCTTCTAATGTATAATTTAAAGATTTAATTATTTTTCAAATGAAGTGTAGTTTTAATTAATTCAATTAAATATTATATCTACATATTTTCATTGCTAAAAGCCAAAAAGTGAACAAAACCAATTTAACTAGGGTTTATTCTTGGATAACCCCTTACCCTGCTTTTATTAAAAAGAAATGGGTCACACACAAAATATTACAGGTAATGATGCAATATTAACTGTCACTTCCTCGTATACCTGTTTTCTATTTTGTCCTATATTGTCCCCATGAATCAAGGGAAGAATAGAAAAAGAAATGGCAGAGAAAGGCCTAAATTGAAGGATCTAAGAAAGCTATCCACCAAAAAGAAGTTTTCTAAAAAAAAAAAACAAATCGAAAACCCCATGTCCAAAACCACTCCCTCACCCCCCTCCTATTTTACGTCTTCCTGTTTTTTGCTAAAAAAAGAGAGAATTCCATTATGTTTGAAATGCATGTTTTAGCTGAATTCTTTAGTCATTTCCTTGATGTTTACTAGGTATAATGGATTATTAGCACCCTATTTGTTTGTTTCTCTTATTGCTTTGTTTCTGAAGATAAATTAATATTTTTTATTTAAAAATGAGTATTGATGCAAAACTTTTTGTCTGGAGAATTATTAGATTTTCTGGAATTTGTTGCTATAAATTTGGAAGAAAATACCCAGATATTTCAGGGTTTTTGATCTTTGTTTTCCTTTTGTACATATTTTTCCCTCATGTTTTCTTGTATTTTATGTACATTTCCCCTATTATTGTCTGCACTGCTGTTTTTATCCGATTTTATTTCAAAACCAAGTATGCTGCATCCCGATGGCTAAATAAAAAAGAGAGTGCAGATGGAAAAGTTGTAAATACATCAAAAGAGGCTTCATTGCTACTCCAGAAAAGTGTTCGACGAAATGCTCGAAAGGAAGTGCTAGAATGGGATGGAAAACATAGTGAGGAAAAAGACATGCTTTTTGTGAGAAGTACTTGTGATAGTCCGTCTAGTAAAACTAATTTCTTGGAAGAAAATTCCAAGGTTACCTTCGATAGGGTAGGAAGTTCTAGCAGTGAACATGGAGAGGGTTCCCCCCATCACGAAACTGGAAATCCGAATTTGGTCTTTGATAGTGAGACATCGAAACCTCATCGGGTGTTGGATGATAGCTTTCAAGGGTCATCAGGAACAGGTCCTCGTGCTCGTGGTGTCAACAGCTTGGAAGAAGCGAATGATGCTGGGAATAAGGCTAAGAATCGTATGGATCTTGGGTTAACTGAGTTGGAAAGAAACAAAAGGCTGCAAAGTTTAATTGCGAAACGTAGAGCAAAAAAGTTGTTTAGAATGGCAATTGAGAAAAGCCTGATGGGTATCAATGGTATTCCTCCTTCTCAAATAGCTCGCATTCTAACCGCTAAAATCAACAATGGTGAGTTTTCAAGTCATCTTGATGAAGACGATTTACCAATGCCTGGTTCAGCCCCTTCCTTATTGTTGCCTAAACAGAATTCATTTGACCTACCTTATGATCCACTTGAAGAAAAACCCAACCTTATGGCCGACAGTTTCCAACAAGAATTCATGCCAGCCAATCTCTTCTGCAGACATGAAAGCTTCCGTCACGGACCTTTGTTTACATTTCCAACTTCTCAATATCCATATGGTGCCGAGTTTAACCCGTATTATAGCGGCGAGAAAAGGCTTTTTGAATGGAAGCCAGGTAAGATCAAGATAATAACTTAAAATATATTTTTCATTGTTGAGATCTTTCTTTTATTTGGTTTTTCTGTTTAACGGATAGGCTGTAGAATTTATTGTTTCAAAGCCTTGAGGTTCATAATCAAATTATTTAAGTCATTATTCTGTGGATAACAATTGTGAAGAAAGAATTTCCACAAGGCCCTGCCTAAAACTGTGTCCAAAGAGAGTACTTAAGAAAAACTTTTTAGACGAGAGGTAAGGGGGACAAACATATTCCAGAAAATAATTTGATCATCCTATTGAACTCCATAGCCATCAAAACCCTAATATCTGTCAGTATGTAGTTATTGAATCAATGGAATTACTTCAAATTTGGTATAGAAGTTTCTTTTCCCTTTTTAAAGTCTGCTGTTATCTAATGGAATAATTTTAACATTTTACCTTTTCATCAGACAAAGGAGGTCACCACCAGCTTAATTCCTCTGGTATAGAAAATGATATTGATCTTGTTGAGCTAGAAGAATCAAATCACAATGAGGCGATAAACTTATCCGAAGAGAAAAGTGAAAAAAATATAGAAATCCCACACAATAGGACCGAAGTAGAAGGAGAGAAGATGGAACACCCTCATGATCTGGAGCCAGGATTAGATAGTGGAAGTGAAGTCAGAATGGAGACAGATTCAATTAAAAACAACAATTCCTGTGACTCATCTTCATCCGAAAACACAGAATCGATCTTAGATCAAACAAGTAAATCTCCTGGGATACGCAATGATCATGTGCAAAGGGCCCTTAAACTTGCAATTCCTCCTAAGGGGAGAGCTATTAACAGACTTTCCTTTGATTCCAGCCCGTCGCCATCTGAAAGGCGTAGGATAGACATTCATTCATTTTACAGTACATATAGGCGACAGTGCCATACCCCAACGTTTTCCATAGCTTCTGACTTGCAAGTTGAGGTCTCAGAAGTTGGTTCACCTCCATTAACAACTGATGGAACAACTTCACCTGCTGATGAGGATTCAGTTATATATGATGGGGATGTTGAAAGGGATATCAATTCTGAAAGTGAAGAACCGTGGGGAGGTTCATTTAACCTATCAAGAGAAGAGGCAAATCGAGAAAGACTAAGAGAATTAGATGATATTATTGAAGAGGAATCTGCTGAAGTTGCTTCAATCTCTCCATCCGAACATGAAACCAAGCAAAATTTGAATAGCAAAATTTCACTGTCTTCAATAGAAATAACTGAGAAGGATGCATCCCCTCCAACATATATAAACTCTGAAACTCATCAAGATTCCAGCAACTGCAGGCATGGCAGTTTACAAACATCTTATGAGAGTAAAAGTACCATGGAATCTGGAAAGGAAGTAAAGGAAATCCATCCTTCAAATTTTATTGAAGAAGATACTCAAACCTTAACTGAGCATAAAGCTAGGGATGCACGAAAGGCAGTTCGAAGCAGAGACAAATTAAAATCTGCTCCAGATATCATAGTTGATCAAAATGTTTCAGAGAACAATATATTGGAACAAAGATTACGTGAATCTATTGCAAGGGCTCTAAATCGAAGATTGATGCTTGACCAATTTTCTGTCAGCTCATCTTCATCTCCAAGGTCTGTATTACCACAAAATATCTTGGCAGATCAAATGCCTCTATCAGAAGTTGCACGGGGAATACAACGAAATCTATCACAGTCTGTTAGGGAAGATATAGTGAGGCACAATTTAGCATATGAACAAGCACATGAAAACTTTACTTCTAACAGGCCCCGATTTTCTCATGAATTTGTTTGGAGTTCAATGAATCGCTCATTCAGTAGTTGCGGTCTTGGAACATTGGAGGTCAGTATGAGAGTATCAACATTCCATCTTCATCTTTTCATACATTAGAAAAATCTTGAAATCATATATAATGTTTGAGGCTTATGAATTCAAGTATATAAACATGGTCCTTCACTTTTAAGTACCTTTTCCATTTTCTTTTATGCCTACAACCCCCATTCTTGGCCCTTGGAACTCGCCTCGTGCTTGTGTTTGTGGTAATCATAAAGAACTTCCAGCATGTAAAGAGCTATCAAAACCATCCAGGAAAATATTCCTGGTTCTACTGAGTATCTTGAAGGAAGATTAAAGTTGAATATGAAATTAGAATTGATCCAAGGAAATCAGATTATCCTAAAACTTATAGATCTCCATATTTGTTTTACTCAGTTGGCACTGAATTACAACAACAGTACGGCACTTTTTCATTTTTTAATTTTGTAGTAATTTTTAATATTACACTATTGACTTATTGCTTCTCATTTATGTTTCTTATTCATGAAATGTCCTTGAAGCATATTTTTTGTAACAGATGAAAATTTCTTATCAACTAGAGAGGCTTTAAACTGATGAAGTAACATCAGCGTTGCTTTGTTTAACTTTACAGGCTGCAAGGAAGGTCATTGAGGCAGGCAACATGGCCGTAAATATCAATAATTCAGCAGTCTTTAACAAGGATGAAGGGGAGGAGTTGGCAACTAATGAAGGTGGATCCCAATTCTTAATCAGACCAGAAGATATCAACAGGCCTGAAAAATCAAATAAACAAGAAGTATATACGGACAAAACAGAAGCAATTGAAAGTGATTATACAAGCATTGTTGAAAGTGCAAAAGAAAGAGAGGTAATACATTAGTCTGAAGTGAAACTCTTATGTTTTTACTTAATCCTCGGTTCTTAGAAACAGAAGAAAAGAAAAAAGAATACCAATTTAAAAATGCCAAATAGTTGCAAACTATTGAATCTTTTGTCCTCTGAAAGACCAAATAAAGAATGAGAATCAGATATTCTCCTATTTTCTCCTTTATTGAAGAAATGTTTCCTTAATACTTCCAATCCATATCTATATCACTCAGACTCAGAAGTGAGTGATAGATATGGATACACAGGTGTGTATGCTTAAATTCTTTTTTCAACTTTTTCATATATTTAGAGGATCGTGCTCCTGTACTCATTTTCGAATATAAGTCAGGCATTGAATAAGGGTACTTTAGAAAAAATGAAGAGCTCGGGTAGCATAGCTTCTAATTATGTACCGCATACAATTAATTTCTCACATATATGTTTCCTTCTGCGCTATTCCCCTAGATGTTTAGAAAATTTCCGTAGCTACTGCATTTACAATAATCTCAATCATGTTATTTAGCTATACTCGATGGTCAGAAAGTTATTTTACTGATCCATCCTTTGTTGACATTGAGCTGGAACCTTTCTCAGAATTCTGCAGTTGAAATTGATCGTATTTGCAAGGTTAATGAGTCAGTAGCTAATAATGTAATCAACAAAGAGATCAAGAATGATGTTTTTGAAGGTGAAGAAGCGCTCCGAATATTAGGTAAACTAGAGGCTGTCATTGAACCATCAAATACCACTGGGGAAACTAATGCAGGATCTGTTGAAGATACTGAAGACGAATCCAAAAGATTAGCCAAAGCCAAAGCAACTGCTGGCCTATCAACTTTAGCGGGAGAAACTAATAGCTTGAATAACATTAAAAATGGTGAAATGATACAGAATTTGACTGATCAAGAAGGTGTCATGGATGCATCACAATCAGGGGAGGTTCAGGAGGAAAATATAAAGGTCATTGAAAGCATCATAAATGTTGATAGCATTACAAAGGGTATATCTATCGACCATGACATGACCATCAAAGCATCAAAACCAACAGAATCAGAAGTCAAGGCAGCCAAAATGATTAAATATAACACTGGAATTGATCCATCAAAAACAGGAAAGGAAAATGCTAAATCAGATGATACTGAAACTATGGTAAGAGAAGAAGCAATCCCAATAATTTTGGAAAAAGATCTCCATACTTGTTGCTTTACTCAGTTGGCACCTAATTACAACAACATTACAGAACCTTTTCAGTTTTGATTTAGCAGTAATTTCTAACATTAGGTTATTCACTTATTGTTTTTCATATATGTTTCTGATTCATGAGATGTTCTTAGTATATCTTTTTGTAATAAATGAAAATTTTAAATCAGCTAGCGGTGCTGTAAACTGGTGAAGTACTAACCGCGTTGCTTGTTAAATTGTACAGGAACCAACAAATTCTCCAAGGAAGGTCTTTAAGGAAGGCAACAATGTCATAAATATCTATGATTTAGGAGTCATTGGCAAAGAAGGGGAGAAGTTGACAACTAAGGAAGGTGAATTCCAATTCTCAATAGGACAGGAGGGCATCGGGGGACCTGAAAAATTAAATGAACTGGAAGCTGATCTGAACAAAATAGAAGCAATTGAAAGTGATTATACAACGATTGTTGAAACTGCAAAAGAAAGAGAGGTAATACATTATTATAAAGTAAAACATTCATATTTTTAATTAATCCTGTCTTGTGAGAAGGGAACTAAAACAAAAGAAAAAAGAATACCAATTTAAAAGCACCATTTACATACCAAACAGCTACGAAATATTGTATTTATTGTCCTCTAAGAAATTAAATGATGAATGAAAATAAGATGTTCTCTTAGTTGCTCCTTCACTGAAGAACTGTTTCCTTTTGAAAGTAAGAACTGTTTCTTTAATACTTCTAATCTATATAACTCAGAACCGGAAATGAATATCGGATACATGTATGTGTGTTCTCCTGTATCCATGACTGAATATGTGTTAGACACAAACACCGGATATGGATACTTCAGAAATGAAGAGTCTGGATAACATGTCTTCTAAATAAGTGCTTGCAAATAAATTACTCACATATGTACTTCCTTCTGCTGTTTTCCTAGCTGTTTTAAAAGTTCCCATACCTACTGCATTTATAATAGTCTCAAACATGTCATTTAGCTATTTTCAATAGTCAGCTAGTTATTTTACCTATCCATCCTTTACTGACATTGATATGGAATCTTTCTCAGAATTCTGCAGCTGAAGTTGATCGCATTTGCAAGGTGAATGAGTCAGTATCTGATAATGTAACCAACAAAGAGATCAAGGACGATGTTCTTGAAGGTGAAGGTGCGCTCCGGATATTAGGTAAAATAGAGGCTGTCATGGAACCATTAAATACCTCCCGGCAAACTAGTCCAGGATCTGTTGAAGATTCTGAACATAAATCCAAAAGATTAGCCAAAGCCGAAGCCAATGCTAGCCTATCAACTTCAGCAGGAGAAACTAACAGCTTGAATTACAAAAAAAATGGAGAACAGATACAAAATATGTCTCGACAAGAAGGTATCATGGGCACATTACAATCAGTGGAAGATAATTGCAAGGCCATTGATAGCATCCCAGATGTTGATAATGCTACAAAGGGTACATCTATCGACCATGACATTGCTGCGAAAGCATCAAAGCAAAAAGATTCTGAACACAAATCCAAAAGATTAGCCGAAGTTGAAGCCAATGCTAGCCTATCAACTTCAGCAGGAAAAACTAACCGCTTGAATAACATTAGAAATGGTCAACAGATGCAAAATATGTCTCGTCAAGAAGGTATCATGGACACGTTACAATCAATGGAAGATAATCTCAAGGCCCTTGATAGCATCCCAGATGTTGATAACGCTACAAAGGGTACATCTATCAACAAAGCATTAAAACCAGAAGATTCTGAACACAAGTCCAAAATTTTAGCTGAAGCTGAAGCCAACGCTAGCTTATCAACTTCAGCAGGAGAAGCTAAGAGCTTGAATAACATAAAAAATGGTGAACAAATACAAAATATGTCTCGTCAACAAGGTATCATGGATGCATCACCATCAGGGGAAGATAATCTCAAGGCCATTGATGGCATCCTAGGTGTTAATACCGCTACAAAGGGTACATCCATCAACCATGACGCTGTGGTGAGAGCACTAGCACCAACAGAATCTGAAGTCAAGGCTGTCAAAACTGATGAAAAAGATAGCAACGCAGTGGCAAAATAAGGCAGTATACACAATATGGGCACATATAGAAACCATCATTGAGACAGCACCCTGCTATGGCAAATCTTGAACGTCTTCATTTTTACAATATACTAGGAATAGGATACATAAGATAGAATTGCTAAATAGTCAAATTAAAATGCCCCTGTATTTAGCTTTTGATTGGAGAGCTTGAAAATTAGTTATTTTAGCTCTATGTGCCTGTAGGTCTTCCAGTTTCGCTTTAAACGTTAAAAGTTTGATTTTTATTTTTGTATATATTGATGAAATGTTAATATACTTAAACAACATTGTTTATTTTTTTTTACATATAGTCTTTTTGGTGAAAGTCATTACAATTCGTGAATATATTAATGTAGGTTAAAATAATTTCGTGGCTCAGCTCATCAGGGCTTTTGTTCTTTTTTAAATTATTTTGAATTCTTGATGTTGATTGATGGTGTTTCCAGAAGCATATAAAGGTGACTTCTCATATCATGCATGCATGCAATTGATAAAAAAGGGGTATTTTTGGTTTTTTACCTAATAATAAGATATTAAATGGTATGCCCCAAAATGTATGGTTGTAATCTGAGTTGTTTATTGTAACACTTGAAACAATATATAATCTTGTAAGCTTTGATTGCATCGATTCAACTTAGTGAGATATGTACATGAACAGCTTGAATCCCTCTAATAGTTTTTTTTCCTTCTTAATTGTAGTAACCCCCCCCCCCCCCAAAAAAAAAAAAAAAATCATTTTCCAATATGTTGTGGGGCAGTGAAGCAGCATAGGAATACCCTCTTTGTCAATGATCTTCAGATAAGAGCTTCACTTACAAACATATCAGTTTTGTTTTTTTGGATTTATCAACCAGAAGGCAGAAGCATTATCAGAGAAGAATCAGAATAGTTGAAACAAGATAACCGAAGGTGTTAAATTATGACCTAATATACGTGGTTGATTGAATTAGGAATAAAGGTGGTAATATGCTTTTTTTTTTTCCACCAATACTTGGAAAGACCGAACTTAAGTTTAATTTAAATGATTCATAAAATTATTTTTAAAAAATTTAATATCCAGTATTTTTTTTATTTTAATCTGCAATTTGAAAATTATTGTGATTTGAGTATCTTAATATTTGATTCGAGTAGCTTGGCAAATAAGGTATAAATAAGCTAAGAAATTGATAGGATAATTTGACTTTTTATTTTTGATAGGAGATTTTTTTATTTGAGTTTTTTTAGTATTTGATAGTTACATTAACTTTTTGATATTCGATAGTTACATTGAAAAATCATTTACACTACACCAAAATAGACTTTTAGCGGCGTTTTTTTAGGCTTTTAACGGCGTTTATAAGCGCCACTAATAGTATTTGCAGCGCTTTCGAAAGCGCCGCAAACTTTAGTGGCATTTATGAGGGAAAACACCGCTAAAGATCATGACTTTTAGCGGTACTTTTCCCACAAACGCCGCTAAAGATTATGACTTTTAACGACGCTTTTCTATAAACGCCGTTAAAGGTCAAGACTTTTAGCGGCGCTTTTCCCACAAACGCCGCTAAAAGTCAGGGCTTTTAGCGACGCTTTCTCAAAAAACGCCGTAAAAAGCTTGACCTTTAGTGACGCTTTTTCTGAAAACGCCATTAAAAGTCATGAAAAATAAAAAAATATTATAAAAAAGAATAAGATTAAAATATTATAAAAATTTAAGGGAAAAATAGTAAAATTAAACATTTTTCAGCCCATAACATTTAAACCAAAAAAAAAAAATTCAAGCTCCTTGAGGCTTGCTGCAGCCTCTTCTCCAATCCTGGCCAACATTCGATCTGTTCTCTCTGCTTGTTGGTTAAACTCAGTAGTTCTTTGCTCGACATGATCATTAAGTGACGCAAATCCTGAAAAGATTGCCGTCTGCTTCAACTCAGACACTAACTTAAGCAAAGAATCAGCTGCCTGGACCTGCAGTCAGTATATTGGTAATGTAAGAACGGTGACAATGAAAAAAGATGATAATGAAGATTCTTTAATCCGAGCTGTGGACTTTGTGAAAATGGTTGTACCGTGGATTTATATCATCTATCATGTCAGATATTGGAACTCAAAATGTATCATTGTCTATGTACATTTGACAAATGTTGGTAAACAAAAAAGGGTTACTCACCATTCTGGCTGCCCCATCATGAAAGATTCTTGTGAATTTCGAACTGGTGGATCATTTACCTACAATGAGGTGCAGCCATGTGAATAATACATTAAAGATAAATCTATCACCAATGAAATGACTCAAACAATTCCATAAGGTTCCAAATCTATAGAAGAACTCCTCAAGGAAGCCTATTTCTGTCTCTAAAATTTCTTCCTTGATGCACCCCACTGATATAAATTAAGTTTATCCAATATGCTTAAATCAGTTAAATATGCGGTTAGGGCTAAAAGAAAATAACATTTTAAGTTTTCATTACAGAACATCAAGGGGAGTACATGTCTAAAATATAGAACCAGAAAATTACATCCGAACAGAAAATGAGAAATTAAGATAAGAATCATTCACAACCTTATAATTTGAAAGCCACTTTAAAAACATAAATTACCAAAATATCAACTCTAATATAGACTACAAAGAGTTGTATAAAAGGCATACACGGAAGCTCGAAAGAATTATAAGCATCTAGGCGCAGTGCCCCTTAAATGTTGTTCAAAAATGAAAAGGAAAGGACCATAAAAAGGTATCGGGAACTTGGAATGGACTACAGAGAAAGCTGATTTTAGCAAACTAGGAATTTACCAAGATAACCTCAATTATAAACTCAATTAAATAACTATACTATCAAAACACTGATTCAATAGCTACAATAGATTCTCGTATTAGACAAAAGAATTTCCAAAGAGAATAATGCTTCCCCAACTGAGTTACCAACAAGCCACAAAGTAGTTCCTAGACAAAAGCAACAACTAGCAAAACAAGGTTAATAAAATGCAACTAACCAACTGTTCTAATTCGGTTGAACTTTCACCAGAAAGTCACAGTCTAACAAGCCAGGTTACAAGGAACACATCAGTTCATCATAGTAGACAGAATCTGTATTGATTTGACATCAAAATAAACGACAGCTTCCACAAATGATTAATCAAGATCTTAATGCATCAAACAAAATGATGTGCTTTTAAATGATCAACACTAGTGTTTCCTTCCTTAACCCTCACTCTCCATGACCACATTCACTGCATTAGTAGTTGAAATTGTTATCACCTACTTTTAAAAGAAAAGGAAGATGGAGCAGCCAGCAAATTATAGTCCCATAAGAAGGAGTTAAATGATGACCAATTTAATACCATAGAAAATAATAATAATAATAGGATTATAAAAAACCTTAACACTCAGTAGAACATGCACAAGAAACAACCTCATTCCAAGGAAAAAAGATATTATAAAACCATATCTAATGACAAAATCATTTATCCAACAGATGTCCTATAAGTGATACTTTTACCAAATTCAGGTTCAATACCCAAGGTAACCTTTTTTACACTAGCTCCCCCCAGAAACCTAAATTATTTTCTTCGGGTGTTACATAAATTCATTTCCAAATATACAAAAATCATCCATTTTCAACTATAACACTTTGTACAACCAAAAAAGGGGATATATCTTCACAAAATGGAATTTTGTAAATGAGTAAAAGTAAAAGCTTTCCAACATTTACAAGGAAAATAAAGTGAAAGCTTATCCTAAAAGTGAAAAGGTTCCAATTTCCCACCTCTAACTTGTAAATTCAAAATCAGAAACGGAATGAGAAACCATTTAGGGGAGTTTAAGAATCTTGACATAAGACTCTTTAAACTCGAAGAAATTGTAGTAATTGCTTTGAAGTAAAGAGAGATTTACCCGGACAAACCTTTTAATCATTTCCAAATTCTGCTGACTCAAGCTCAAAATGTAAGAATCTGAATTCTCAAAAAAGGAAGGAAAAAAAAAATCCTCAAAATCAAATCAATATCAGTTTAATAAATGAAACCAAGATCCCAATTCTTTTTTGTCCTAACAGTCTTAGATGCATTCCATGATGTTCTCCCTGATCTTTGTACATGCATATACATATACATATATATATGTATATATGTGTGTGTATATATGATAATGATTCCTTTGTGTTCATTTTTCATGCATTGGACAATAACAGAAAACAAGAAGGCAATGCATAACAGATGAATGATGAAATGCCAAACAGAAAAAACCAAAAAAAGAACAAAGAAAAAAGAAAGATAAAAAATTACAGTGGTTGACCACAAATCACCAGGCTGTGTTACACCCATTAATATCAAGAATCTATGATTACACCAGACATTGTTATTGTTAAAAGGATGTGTAAACAGAATTTTCTAATAAAAGAAACAGTTCAAAATCATATACCCATCAAATCAAACACATTAAAAACGCCAACTCAACCCCCCAAGCAGATCCAATCTAACCAATTCCACACAAAATTAACAACAAATGATTGAAAAATAAAAAAACATAACTATAAAAAATCTATCAAAGATTGGAAATCTAGATAGAAGATACTCACTTTTAAGCTCACGTAGATTTTCAAAAAAAGAGAAAAGTTAGTAATTTTCTCGAGAAACAAACAGAGAAAATAAAACAAAATTGAAGGGTATTAAAATATTACAAAAACTGAAAAAAAGAAGGCATGATAACTGAAAGACAATGCATACCTCTATATTCCCATGTAAAGAGGTAATGACCTGAAATTTGCCATAAATTAGCACCAAGATCAGTATTAGTTAAAAGTAGTCCTTAAAAGCTCTACACCCAAAATCAACAGAAAGCTAAGCCTAGATGATACTGAAACTTAAAAGGGTAGATCTGAATAAAAAGCTGGTGGAGATGTTCTTGCTCGACACTCGAAAATTTAGTTGCAAATTTTATTATACATACACATATGTATATTGTTTTCATGTCAATTCAATTAATTCGAAGTCAGTAAAAAAATTTAAAGTACTTAAGTGATAAAAACGATGTAGTTAAACTCTAATTTTGTAGTTAAAGAATTATAATAGAAACAATTATCATAAGCACCAAATATAATAACCAATTTTTTATCATATCTAATTGTACCTTGTTTGTAAAAAAGGTGAAATTCACCTAACATAATACCAGCTTCAAGGTAATAATAAAGTCCTTACCAACTAGTATTAAGCTGGTCATAAAAATACAGCAAAATATTTCTACAACAATAATCTATTATTGTTTATATTATGCCCTTTATACTAGTACCTTTAGGGGGCAAAAAGAATTTATAAATGAATACCTTTATGAGAAGACTCATCCAAATAAAATCCCACTGAAAATAAGCGCACCAAACCACTTGTTGGACAAAAACCTTACAAGAGAAAAAGGAAATGTGAGCTGAGTACAAATAAAAACAAATATTTAGGCAAAAGAAAATATCTAGTAAACAAAAACCGTACGTGTAATCACACTTTTATATAATTCTTTTTCGTCTTACATGTGTGAATACGATAAAAAATAAGGGATTTTGTAGACTGAGTTTTCAAAGTTTTATCCTATTTAAAACAATACAAGCCAAGTACTAGAGTCAATAATATAATTTTCAAAAGAAAAGATTTGACTTTTCAAGTCTATATAACAGTGCTTATAATTAAATAATTAATATAATATAAATAAATAAAATAGCGAAAAATAAAAGAACAAGCCTGCTTGCCATTTAAATAATTCATGTTATATGCGGCCAGCTTCTTTCAAAAGAAAAATTTGTACTTAATGAGCAGATTATATGACATATCCAGCTGTAACCTTTTATATATATATATATATATGATACCAATATTAATGGAAAATGACAATAGGTGAAACAAAAGTGAGAAATGATTTTGTCCACCTTCACATGTATGTTGAAAAGAAAAGATGCTTACATTAATAATGTCGCTTCATCTACCTTTTTTCTTTTCCTTCCATTTTAATATTACGAAAGGAAGAAGAGAGAAACAAGATTTACCTTGTAGTCATTGACAGAATCATATCCCAGAACAATATCACCCATTTTACCTAAAAATTATGAGGGAAAGTTTGAAATAAGTGAAGAACAAAAAGCTGAAACTTAAAGAAGACATGAAGAAACAATCCAAAGGTTTTCAAGTTTGGGAGTGTTTTGGAGAGAAAAATAAAATCCAAGGGGTAAAGTTGAAGAGAAAGAAACAGACCATATTTGTTAGGGAGGAAGACTGAAACAATAGTTGCACCCCAGTTGGTGAATTTAACACTCAGATCACCTTTCTTCAGCTCATATATCCCAACCTTCTCCACTGCTGCTGACCCATTGATAATTGCAGAAGCAACTATAATGAACAAGGAAAACAACAACAAATATAATCTTACCTTTTGATCAAATTCAGCTGCCTCCATTAGAGTTCCTCGAATCCTCTTCCACGAACACCTTAAGTTCATCAACAGGCCACTCAAATCCCTTATATTTCATCTCCAATTTTGCCTTCTTTGAACCGCTTATCTTGGATGAGATCGCTGCTAGAATGACCGGATCTAAATAAACAATTAACAGTAAACTATTAGAGCCCCAAATTAGAAATCAAGCTTTTTAGGATACCCATTTCATTTCTCACCATATAAGAATCAACATGAGAAAGTGAAAAATAATAAAGACAAATATAAAGAAAAGGAAAAAGAAAAACCAAAAGGAGGGAAGAAAGAAACGGGGGGATTACCTGTTGGGAAAGGGGAAGAGCACGAAAGGGAGAAATCTGTTGGGAAAGGTTAAGTGAACGAAAAGGAGAAGACCTAGAGGAAAAGGAGAAGAGCGGAGTAAACTTTGAGAGAAAATTGAGAAAATAAAAGCCACGCCTTTTCAATTTAATTTAATTTTTTTTGCGGCGTTTTGAAAAAAAACGCTACTATTATTATATTTGCGGCCTTTTTTGGCTAGCGCCGCTAAATTCCCAAGTAAACAGCGTCGTTTTGTTTAGTAATTTGCTTTTTGCGGCGTTTTTCCTCAAAACGCCGCTAATACCTTCAATATTAAATTTTTTTTTTACTTTAATTATTTATTAGATTCCTTTAAATTAATTTTGTTTTGTTTCTAACAATATGTTTAATTTGTAGAGTTTTATAATTTAATTTCTCATACCTAAATCCTAACCCTAAATTATACACCTTAACCCATATATATATTACATTGCGAAGTAATTAAAGAAATAATCTAATCTAAACCCTAAACCCTAAAATAATATAATTTTTATCTATTTTATCAAAATCCCAAATACTTAAATCCTAAACACTAAGACTCTAACTTTATTATTCGATATGGTTTAAGCACTAAACCTAAAACCCTATAACTCTAAAATAATAAAAACTAAACTATAAACTCAAATTAAACCCTAACATAACCCTTAATCTTAAATCCTAAACCTTAAACCCTAAAATATAAACTCTAGACCCTAAACTATAAAGATTAATCTATAAACTATATACCCTAAATTAAACCATAACCTCCAAATTATCATGAGAATTAATTCAATATTTTAAAATTAATACTATCTCTTTTAAGATTATATAAGAAATTATTTAATATTTTTTATTTTTAACAAATATTTTCTCTTAAATAATTTAAACTAGAATCATAATTTTAATGTATTAAAATTAATGTTATCTATTTTACAATTATATAAGAAATTATTTAATATATAAATTAAAATACACTAATTTAATCTAAACCCATAACCCCTATCCTCTATCCCATAAACCCTAAATACATAAACCATAAAACCCTAACCCTAACCCTTAATATATTAACCCCAAACCCTTAACCATTTACCTTTAAATATATTAACCCTAACTTTTAACCCATTAAACCCTAACACATCTCCCTTAAACCTTAAACTGCAAATCATAAACCATAATCCCTAAACATTAAAATAGTAACTCCTAAACCTTACACCCTAAACTATATATGCTAAACCATAACCCCCAAATTATCATGAGAATTAATTTAATATTTTAAAATTAATACTATCTCTTTTACGATTATATAAGAAATTATTTATTTTTTTCATTTTAACAAATATTTTTCTCTTAAATAATTTAAACTAGAATCATAATTTTAATGTATTAAAATTAATGTTATCTCTTTACAATAATATAAGAAATTATTTAATATATAAATTTAAAACAATCAGTCATATATATCCAAAAAACTTTAAAATTATTTATGGCGTTTTTCTAAAAGCGCCGCTAATGTCAGACTTTAGCGGCTTTTTTCCAAAAGCCGCTAATCTTTCAGACTTTTAGCGGCGTTTTCCAAAAGCGCCGCTAATGCTCAACTTTAGCGTTTTCCAAAAGCGACGCTAATGCTCAGATTTTAGCGGCGTTTTACGAATAAACGCCGCTATAGATCCTTTTTAGCGGCATTTTGTAAATAAATGCCACTATTGCTCATTTTTTAGCGGCGTTTTCTTTCAAACGCCGCTAATGTATAATATTTGTGGCGTTTTTCTTTAAAACGCCACTAAAAATGCCGCTAAAAGTCTGTTTTGCTGTAGTGTTAGTAAGACCGTAGAAATAGTGCTTAAAAAGATGTTGATCAATCTAAAAGAACTTATGCTCCTCTTCAGTCCAAGGAACCCTTTCTTTCTTTCATGCTCTGGTGATTAGCTTGGGGAAGATCTTTTTCCATATGTTTGTTTTAATCCATCAAATCCATGGCTACTTAATGTGAATAGCGAAGTGTTGTACCCGGTGTTGCGAAATGACCATCCATGCGAACTGTGAGCTCACTAGAACTGAGAGTTTATTAACACTGCGAGTTCACCAAGACTACAAGCTCATCAAACTTGAGCTCTCACCTGCGAGCTCTTACTCTGCAAGTTGCCAGCTTGCATTGAAACAATAATAACTTTTTGATTAGACATTGTGACAACTAATTAAACCGAAATCAACCAATGAAAAAGAAAGTTATATGAATCTAGTAACTAGATTAAGCCAAATTGTAATTATTTTATTATTATTTTCAACTTATTTAAGCTTTATGATTCATGTAATCTTAGTATTAACCTTCCATGTTAATGAAACAGTAGTTCATCCTGTTTTCACTCAATTTTTGATCTGTTTTTGCTTCTGATTCAATCCTTCCTTTCATCAAATATCCAATAATTGGTATCAAGAGCCATTTATCTTTGAAGGCCTGTTTTCATAAAAATGTCTTCAGCAAAATTTACACCACCACCCCCATTGTTTTTACAGGAGAAAACTACCACATCTGGGTAGTAAAAATAAAAACCCATCTTCAAGCCTTTAATCTTTGGGAGGTTGTAAATGCTGAAATAGAATCACCAGTGTTGAGGCCAAATCCCACACTTGCTCAAATGAAACTGTTGGAAAATATGGACATCACATATATAATAAGGCTAATTACATGTTATTATTTACTATCATGATAGGTTAGCCTAAACTAAAAGTGATCTAATCTGATTAAAATTTTATTGGGCTTTAATTATTAAATAAAGTATGGGTCAAATATGTGTGGACACTCTAGTAATTGAATTCTAATCAAATTTTGATTAATGATGGGCTAATTAGAATTTGATTAGATCTAATATGCGAATGTTATAAATATTAGGATTATGGTCCCTAAATTATATACAAGAAATCTTTTCTAATATCCCACCATTAGGAAAGAAAGAGCAGATATTCTCTGAATTTCTTGTGTGCTAATTTGGAAGATCAAATCCCCAAGATTCGGTAAAACTTCAAGAAATTCATGGATTCAAGTACGCTTCCGCATCTAGTTTTGTTCTTAATTTTTTCTTGATTTATTCTTGATGGTTTGACATGATAGATCCTGGTTTATTAAGTTTAATTTTAGATTTATTTTACAAATCTAATAAGTGGCATCTGAGCCTCGTCATGTTAAATCATTGAGAATTGATTAATGTTTTTCTTTAAACGATTGATTCATAAAATTTTATAGATTTTATATTTCGAAATATATTGATCTTTGAAGGCTTATATTAAAGTATATATATATATTTGAATTTATAAAAAAAAAATTAAGGTTTTCCTTTTCTTTTATTTTTTTTGATGGATTAAAAAATTTAACGAAAATAGGCATAACTTAATTCATATATATATTGATTATATAGATATATAAAAATGCATGTTGTTTTGAAAATTTATATAAATATATAATTATCTTTTAATTTGATTGAAAGTGAGATTAAGGTAAATATTTTGAAACAAATAAATTGATTTTGGCTTTTAATTAATGATATCTAATATTTTAAATAAATTAGTTGAAACAAAATGCCAACAAAGTGACCTCTTTTGTATAGATTAGTTTATTTGAAATATTAAAATGATCGTCGAAACCATTTTTATAGGTTTTATGAAAAACGGGGATCGACTTTGAAAAACGAAAACGGGAGTCGCCATCAATCCCTTTTTACTTAGGTGTGATTGGATCACCTTATAAAACGTTTTATTTCAAAATATTGATTTTGGTCCACGAAATATAAGAAAACGGGTTCGGGAGTCGGTTATGTACGAAGAAGGGTTAGCACCCTCGTAACGCCCAAAATTTGGTACCTAATTGATAATCTCATGTCCTAATATCAAAATTTTGGAAAATTTAAAATACGATCATTTTATTTGAAAGAAAATCAAGACTTACCTATCTCGAAGAAAAATGCTATACCCAATAAGTTAGGATGTAACATCTCATGACTTCGAAACTAAGTTTGCTTTTATTTTGTAAAAAATCCTTACCTCGAGATACAAAATGTCATATCCAATAAGTTAGGACACAACATCTCGATTTTCTGAGAATAAGTTTTTATTTGAAACTTATAAGTTTTGATTTCAAAAGGGTACTCAATTGTTTAAATTCGATGAGAAAGATCGAAACCCAGTAAGTTAGGGCACAATTCTTTCAAAGCTCCCAAATATCGCGTCTTGCATCATTTTAAGAACCTTTTTTTTTTTTTGAATAAAATGGAGTAACATTTTTAGTAAAACATGAAATGAATTATAAGTCTAATGTGCATAATTGGGTAATAATTGCTATAATACGATAGTAATAACGAGAGCAAAAGAATCAACAATATGAGTAAAATAACAAACTAATAATAATTAAAAATAATGTATAAGTGAAAATTGATAAAAGTTTAAACAATAATTGAAAAGAATAAAAATATTAAAAAACAAAATGAAAATTATAATAATAATGATGCTAATAATAACAATTATAAAAAATAATTAAAATGATATAAATGAATAAAAAATATAGTATAATAAAGATAATATAAAATTATATAGTTAAATAATATTAAAACAATGATAAGTAAATAGTAGTAGTTAAATATTATTATTATTATTATTATTATTATTATTATTATTATTAAAATAATAATAATAATAATAGTAATGGCGATAATAAAAGTAATAATAATAGTAATATTAATATTAATAATAATAAGAATTTAAATTAATTGATTTTAATAATAAAATAACAATAATGACAGAAAGGATTAAATTGTAAACATAAAATAAAGTTTTTAGGATAAAAACAGAAATAAGACAAGGTAAATGGACCCAATTGTAACGCGCCCCAAAAGGACAAGGGACTGATTAGGAAATTATTCCCCTGTCCAAAACGCGCCTCATTGATGAGGACCAAAATGAGTTAGCAAAGGAAATTGAGGCAAATTTAAAAAATAAAAAAAAAAACAGAATTGAAACAAACCAAAAATGCGAAAGGACCACGGGCATAAATAACCCTTTTTATAAAAACGCGCGGATCCTCCTCGGGTCGAGTGAACGCGTGAAACCTAGCCTCGAAACGACGTCGTTTTGGCATGTTTGGCCAGGGCCTAAAACGATGTCGTTTTATCACCCTATTTAAGTCAAATTTTTGCCACAAAAAAAAAAATCATAAGTCTACTATTCTAGAAAAAAAACAGAGAGCTTCAAAAATGCTCTCCCCTCCAGGCGATTTTCGACGATGCTCCGGCGTAGCTCCGGTGCGACCCGCCACCGTCCACCGCCGTCGCCGGCCACCGCACACGGTGGTCGGAACTCCCAAAACAGGTAAAATTATTCCTTTTTTTTTATATTTTAATATATATTATATAGTTAAAAAACAAAACGTGATAGAGGAAAAAAAAGAAACAACAGTATTCGAAAAGAAATAAGAAAAAAAATAAAACCTTTATAGATTTGGGTATTCTGACTTTGTGTTGATTTTTTGTGTATATTTTTCGTGTATATGTCTTTTTTTGTTTACAGATTGCTTTGGGGGTTATTTATAACCCTGATGGCTGTCGATTCCACCAATATAAACCTACACCTAGTTGCAAATTTAAGCAGTATAGGGAGTACGATCGATCCCACAGAGACTGGTTTTACTGGAAAATTGTCTATCTCTTGACCAGATTAATGTCTGGGCAATTGTCGTGCCCGCGACTTTTGGGGGGGAAATAAAATATTAAACCTGAAATAAACACGAAAAATAAAAACATAAAAAGTAATAGACTAAATTGGAAAATAAAATTGAAATAATCTAAAAAGAAATCAATTAAACTTAGCTCAGCCTTAAGCGCGGGTTTTTTCGTCTTTGACCCGATCCTCGAAATTAGATGAACTCATCTTTTCCGATAAGCTAGTTATAGCTACCAAGGACACCTTGGACACCAACTCTTCCTTGTATAAATTAGTTATGGAACGTCCTATAACTAACCATTACTGATCGAACAACCTACGAAACATTCGTGGTTTAGAACTCCGACAGCTTTGCGTTCTAGAAGAGCCTAGCTCGAACCAATGCCCTCAAACGTTAGGACATTTAAATCCGGTTACTATTTCCCTTGATGGAACCAAACAGCTATCTCCACTTGGCACGCCAATGTGTTCACGGAAAACTGATTAGACAATCGATCCTTTCGGAATCCCAACTATACGTCCAGCAGCACTAACTCAAACGACGTCTTTTTTGACTTAGCGTGACTTGACTTTGTGAGCTGACGAAGTCATACTCTTAATCCGGAGAAATAATAAGTATCGGGAATTGGGAGTTGAATAGCTCGGGTTCGTAACTCACGGGTTTTTGACGGGGTTAATACCGGCTTAAAGCTAAAAGGGGTTTAGTGTGGCATGATTTTACTCATGCTTGAAGGTGGTGGAAAGTGTTTGGGCTTTTGTAAAGGATGATGAAATTTGGAAAGGAAAAGGGTTTGGAAGGTAATTAAACCAATTTTGGGGAAAGGAACAAAAGGAATTGAAATGGACAGATTGTTGGACGTTGGCTTGAAGGAAAAAAAAAAAGAAGAAGTCCTATTCTAAATTGAAATAGAAAAAGAGAGAAATAGAATTTTAAATAGGAATAGGAAAAGCTAATTGATTGATGATTATCCAATTACAAATAACCCCTATTTATACTAATAGATTTACTAAAAATAGGCTTAATTAAATTAATATAAAATCTTAAAAAAATAAATAAAAATAAATGAAAAAAATAATCTAAAAATAGAATTTCCTATTCTTGGCTTTTTATAAAGTCAATTGCTTGATGAGTCCTTGGCTTCCTCCATCTTTTTTATTTGGCCCCATTTTTATGATTTTCTTTCAATTTGGCCCTTTTTGGCTTGCTTTTGATCAATTGCATCCCTGACAAGAATTAAATCATAAAATTACAAATTTAGCAGGGTTTAATTCAGAAATAAATCGAATTAAATACAAGAAATCATGCAAAATAATCATGTTATCAAACCCCCCAAAAAAATCGAAAATAAATATAAAATCACAATCTGCTGCTACTGTCCATTTTGTTTCCTTGTTTTGCAGGTCAATAGTGAAAAGCACGGCGGTGGAGCGAGGCTCATGCTAACTGTGGCACGACTGGTGGCTTGGGCGCGAGGAAGGGGCCTGCGGCGCCTAGGGTTTCAGAAACCCTAGGTCTTCTGAAACTTGTTTGTGTTTTGGGCCCCTTTAGGCCTTCCCTGCTTTAGGTGTAATTGGGTCTGTGTAGGCTGTTTTAGACCCATTAGGCCTAGGTGTAATGGGTTCTGGTATTTGGGCTAGGGTGTAAAGGTTGTAAATGGACTGTTAAAACTGGATTTTGGTTTATTATTTTTTATTTTTTGGTTTTTTTGAATGGTATGGGCCCGGGCTAAATTGGCCTATTACAACTGCCCCTCTTTGCTCATTGTCGTGTAATAGGAATAGAGCAAAGACTAGAAAAGGACCCATTTTGCCCGGTCTCGCCGAGTCTTGACTTCTTGGTCCTCGTCTTCTTTAAGTAGTTTCTAACCCAACTACAACTTCAAGGAGATTGAATCTGTAGCTTTAATCTTATATATTTAATCGATCCTACTGTAACTTCAGGAAAGTGAGACTAGTATCTTTGATCTTGCTTCACTACAATATTCAGGAAGACAAGATCTACTATTTTCAGTCTGCTCTGTTGCAAACTCAGGGAAGCAAGCTAATATCTTCGATCTGCTTCCTGCAACTTCAGGAAGATAAGATCTGTTGTCTTCAATCTGCTCCACTGCAAACTCACTGCAAACTCAGGGAGGCAGGCTAATATCTTCGATCTGCTTCCTGCAACTTCAAGAAGATAAAATCTGCTGTCTTCAATCTACTTGGTTGCATCTTCAGGGAGGCAGGTTAATATCTTCGATCTGCTTCCTACAACTTCAGGAAGACAAGATCTGTTGTCTTCAGTCTGCTCCGCTGTAAACTCAGAGAGGTCAGGGTTGGTGTCTTCGATCTGCTTCACTGCAACTTCAGGGAAAGCCAGATCTACTATTTTAGTCTGCTCCACTGCAACTTCAGGGAGGTCAGGTTGATGTCTTCGATCTGCTTCACTGTAACTTTAGGAAGACCAGACCTGCTATCTTTTAGTCTTCTCCACTGCAAACTCAAGAAAAATTGACTGCTGGCTTTTAGCCTACTCCACTGTAAATTCAAAGAGCCAAGGCTAACGTCTTCGATCTTCTTCCAGCAACTTTAGGGATACAAGATCTAACGACTTTGATCTACTTCCTGCGACTTTAAGAATGCCAAATCTGGTATCTTCAATCTGCTCCACTGCAAACTCAAGGAGATAAGGCTCACCGTTTTTAGTCTGCTCCATTGCCGATACATGGAGATAAGACTTGTAATTTTTAGCCTGTTCCACTACTGCTTAGGGGGAAGGCTAGTGGCTAAAATCTTCTCCCTTGCTATATCAGGAAGATAAGATTCACCAAATTTGATCTGCCCCACTGCTATCTCGAGGAGGTAAGATCTACCATTTTTAGTTTGCTCCCTTGCTACATTAGGAAGATAAGGCTATAATCTTCAGCTTGCTCCCTTGCTACATCGGAAGATAAGGCTAGTGGCTAAAATCTGCTCCCTTGCTACATCAGGAAAATAAGATTCGCCAAATTCGATTTGCCCAACTACCACTTAGAGAGATAAGATTTACAATCTTCAGTCTGCTTCCTTGCTACCTCAGGAAGATGCGACTACAAACAGGGAGATAAGGTTGATGGCTTGAATCTGCTCCATTGCCGATACATGGAGATAAGATTCGCCAAATTCAATCTACTCCACTACCGCTTTAGGGAGATAAGATCTATAATCTTCAATCTACTTCCTTGCTACCTCAGGAAGATAAGACTACAAACTTTAACTTGCTCCCTTGCTACTTCAGGGAGATAAGGTTGGTGGCTTAAATCTGCTCCATTGTCGATACATGAAGATAAGATTTTTCATCTTCGACCTACTCCACTACTGTTTAGGGAGATAAGATCTATGAATTCACCGACGTTGCTACATCGTCCTCTGGAGGACATGTCCTGTAGACTCGAATGTATTATGGATAACATTTGCATGAATGCAGAATGTCATAAGAATGATCCCATTTTTTAATGTATAATGATTAGGATGCAATGAACGGAATGAATCTAATGCTCCTAACTGGAAGTGTATGAATGATATATGCATGAGAATGATCCCTTTTTAATGTTTGGGTTGTCACTGCTCATAGTTCATCAAGGTTCTATCACTAATGCATTACCATGCTTTCTCGTTCAACTGGTATATTTGACAAAAAAACCCAAAGAAAAGATCATATTACGCTTTCGATAAGCTTGCCCATTGTAATTTCGAGTCCTTCCATTTGTACCTTCTAGGACATAAAGTTTGTACTTCCCACTACAACTTCAGGGGAATAACATTTGGTTTCTTTCATCGATCCTGTTACCACTCAGAGGTATGGAATTTGTATCATCTTCAATCAAGTTGATTTGTTATACCATTCCCTGGGTGTAATGACCCAATATATGTGCCTGAAACTTGTATGAGTGTAGGGTATCATTTTTCTTTTCCCGAGAATAATCCCCTTTTACACTTGGGTTAACATTGCTCGTCTTTTATCGAGATGGTCACCGATGAAATGTCTTATCCAATAAAAATTTGAAGAGATAATCATCTTTCAATATTCCAACCCTTAAGCTTAGTGAGTTCTAAACAATAATCTTATTTCAGATTCTCATATTATTTTAAAGCTCCCAGAGTAATATGCGAAACTTCTTTTATAAAAGTATTATTAATCCATTAATCGTTATTTCAATATAAAATGCTTGAAAATGATCACAACAATGGACGTGAAAGAAATTAATCAGGAGCATAGCTCGAAACAAATAAGTTAATCAAAGATAACCAAGGCAATAAAAAAAATTGATTGGAGTGTATCTTGAAAATAATAAATTAAGCAAAGATAGCCAAGGTTATAAAAGAAAATTGATTATGGTGTATCTTTAAAAAGAATAAAGTAAGCAAAGACAGCAAATTTAAAAAGGGTAAGATAGAAGCTAGGTGCCTCAGATATCGTAGCCTGAGCGTCTCTGTACAAACTTCTTGAGGACCATTTTAAGCTCAATAGGTGTTTAGAGGATCCGAAGTACTTTGTCAATGCCCCAATACGTAGAATACTTTCTCATTGTTAATTCAAGCATAGCAAGACTACCATATGCCCTATTTTTGATCAAAATTTGAGCCGCCCTTTTCGGGGTTTTCGGCTCAAAACCCCTTTGGTCTCAAAGCGCCCTTTGCGAGTTTTCGCCTTGGCCTCTCCTCTTTTCTTTTCTTTTTCTTTCTTTCTTCTTCTTCTTTTTTTTTTGAATTTGATCTCAAGGCACCCCTTGTGGGTTTTCACCTTGGCCTTTCTCCTTTCAGGTAAAATAATTCATGACTGAACTTGAATTCGCTGTATTGGGAAAGTCTTCGCCATCCGTCTCAGTCAATGTCAATGCTACTATAGAACAAGCCTTTTTTACTACATAAGGTCCTTCCCAGTTTGGCATCTGCTTTTCTCTAAAATCCTTTTGTAAAAGAAAGATCAGGTTCCCCTCGTGAAATCCTCTAGGATGAACCTCTTTGTCGTAAGCTTGCCTTTTCTTTGATTAGGTTCAATTGGCAAAAACGCTTCCATTCCATAAACCAATGGGTAAAATGTTTCCCCAGCGAATGTTCTGGCCGATGTTTGATAAGACAGAGGGTAAATGGTAACTTCTTTATGCCAATCTTTACAAGTCTCAGTCATCTTTCCTACAATCCTTGTTTTGTTTTTTTATTTATTTTTTCTTTTTGGCTGCCTTTGATGCTCTATAACATGGCGTCTGATATTTAAACAGACTACAAACTTTTGACTTTGTCCTTTTTGGCATTCTTTTTCGGTGCCTGATCTTTTTTTTAAGAATTTGATGACTATCGACTTTGTAACATTGGCATATGAAGCTACTTCTACCCTCTTAGTGAAGTAAATGATGACCACGATGATGAATCGATGTTGGCTAAAAGCTTTTGACGAGATTGGCTCTATCACATCCGTGCCCCACATATGGAAAATTTGTAAAGAAATGGAGAAGACACATGAATCTTGTCTCTTTAAATAAGGCATAGCTGATACCATCCCCTTCTATGTAAATTAATAGTACCCAAACCTCATGCTTAGCTTGACTATTGTAAAACCATTAGCATGTGTCTTTTGATATCCTTATAGACCTCTTTTAAGATTTCAACGTACCCGTGTCTCAGTAGTCTATGCATGTCCTGATATGATTGTGCAAAAACATCTTTGAATTCTTGAAAATAATTCAATGATGGCTTGCCTTATTTCTGTAGTGAGCTGGGCTTCAATCTTCACCCCTTTCCTAGGCTCGCAATGTACACTAACCCTATGTAAGGTAGGATCTATTTTTCATCATGTTCTACCATCCTTAACAAATCAGAAGATAGGTCACAATCTCTGTCATTTTCAAAATCCTGAGATCCCTTTAGGCACATATCTTACTCGAAAGGAGACTCTGAGTTAGTAGCAGCGTTGCTCACAACGTTGATATCTAGAGACCTATTATAGGTTCGAAGGAAGATTCTAAAAAATAAATGATTCAAAAATTGATTATTTGTATGGTCATGAATGAAGAATGAAATAATACTTGAAAGAAAGTCCAAACAAAAGAAAAAACTAAGAATAATTGTTTGTACAGTATGAAAAAGAATATTTTCTCAAAAAGATGCATTTTATTAAAATAACAATTTCGTACACAAGCCTATTTCACAAAAAAGCTTCTTATTGCCTTTAGCCTTAAGGCAACAAGTGTGTCTTGAATATTACTCTAGATTAGCTCTAAAAATATAGGGATCTCTTCCACAGTCCCATTATTCAAAACACTCCAAAGTACCAAGGGCTTGGAAACCTCATTCCCTGGTTCCCTCTTCGTTTTTGATTTCTTCAAGGAGCCACAACTTTCTTGTATCCTCCTCCAATTATTGCATTTACTACCTCGTCCAGGTTTTGATGAAACATCGAACTTCAAAATTCCCATTTTAATGAACCTTTCGACCAAATTTTTAAACCTAGTACAGTTTTTAATTGAGTAACCCGTTATTCCTGCGTTGTACTCGCATTGGGCATTCTCAATATACCATTTTGGAAACAGAGGTTGCACGGGTTCCAGTAATACGGAGACACCACATGCACATCAAAAAGATTCTGATATAGCTCCTTATATGTCATCAGGATGGGTGTGAATTGGAGCTTTTCTGTACTTGGCCTCAAATTGGGTGCCTGTCTAGAAGAACCTTGATAGCTAGTAGTTACAGCCTTCGGCTGGCCTACGGTGACTGATTTGGGATACATGCTCAGGATACTCACTTCATTTTCCCTATTTCTCGGGGCTGATCTTTTGGCACTTTCTCCCGTGTCTATCCTCCCACTCCTTACTGCATTTTCAATCATCTCGCTAGACAATACTATATCTAAAAAGATTATGGTGGTGCTTCCCAACATATGGTTAATGAATGGGGCTTTTAGAGTATTGATGAAAAGCATTGTAGTCTCCTTTTCTAAAAGCGGCGGCTAAACTTGTATGGCAACTTCCCTCAGTCTTTGCGCATACTGCCTGAAACTTTCATTCGATTTTTTCTCCATGTTTTGTAAGGTAATTATATCAGGGGTCATGTCTGTCACTTGACTGTATTGCTTCGTAAATTCTTGCTCTAGGTCTCTCCATGAATTAATCCTAGCACGGCTCAGTTGATCATACCACTTGGATGTTGCCCCCACCAAACTTGTAACAACCCGATTACGACCCTAATCGAAATAGTGGTTTCGGGACCAAGAATCTGAGTTAGAAAAATATTTTAATATTTTATTTGATGTCTATGTTATGTGTTTGAGCATGTGTTAAAATATCGTAGGCTAATTTGTCTGTTTGGATGTTTAATTTTAGAAAAATGATTAAATCGCATAAGTGGTAAAAATAGCCAATTATTAAATTGAGTGGCTAAACTGTTTTGTCTTCTTTTGCATGAGTATTAAAGTTGCAAATTTACCTTTTTGAATGATAATGGACGGTAAAGCATAATTATAATGCCTTATTATATTGTTTTTATATATTAAGTTATATATATTAATTATATACTATTATAATAAAAAGATAAAAGAAACCAAAGTTTGCATGTTATTTTTATTTTCTTTCTTTGACCGAGACTAAAAGAAGGAAGAAAGAACTAAAGTTTTCAAATATTCGGTCATTGCAAGCTTAGATTGAGGTATGTAACTAGCTCGGTTTTTGTTAATTTTTACGTTTTTGAGATCGTTGTTTCGAATACTATCCGACCCATGTTAAAATTTTTGAGATTAATGTATATATGATGTTCGGCCATGGATGGAAGCTTATGCTTTGTGATGTTTGATGAATATATATTAAAGTTATGTTATAGATTAACATGTTTTGTATTGGAAATTTTGATGATTTTGAGTAATTAGGGTTAAATCGTGAAAATTATAAATTGAAGGGTCAAAATGCAAAATAAATGGTTTGTATGGACTTGTATAAGCCTAGTGAACATTCAGCCCAAGAGAAGTTAATTCAAATTATGTGTATTTTGTGTTTTGTGCATTAGGGACTAAATTGTAAAAGTTATAAATGTCAGGGGTAAAATGGTAATTTACATAAATATGTGTTTTTGGATTAAATTGAATGAAAATATATTTGAGTGAGTTTAATTTGGAATTATTTAGATCAAGAACATAAAGATACGGGATTGTATCGGGGAAATGCGAAGTTGAACGAAAAGCCAGGAAACCCTAATCCGACGATTTTCGACGTAAGTTTTAAGCAATTGGATTAAATTGAATTTTATTCTACAATATACGCATATGTTAAATGATTTTAAGTATGTTAATTTTCATAGTGCTGAATGTGTTAATAGATTTAGCATATGTTAATTTTCATAGTGCTGAATGTGTTAATAGATTTAGCATAAATTGGCCGAATGTAAGACTTGGTATTTGTATAAGTAAACTTTGATTAATTGAGTTGTTTGATTATGTATGTATGGAATATGAGATGGTTATATGTAAGGATGAATTGAGAGATCGGTTGTCTGGGCACTATGTGTGCAAGTTTATATACCGAACATTGTGTGTGCGAGATTAGTTGTTTGGGCACTATGTGTGCTAGTTTATATACCGAGCACTGTGTGTGCGAGATCGGTTGTCTGGGCACTATGTGTGCGAGTTTATATACCGAGCACTGTGTGTGCGAGATCGGTTGTTTGGGCACTCTGTGTGTGAACTGATATACCGAGCATTGTGTGTGCGAAATCGGTCGTATAGCACTATGTGTGCAAGAAATAAATAATGGCACTAAGTGTGCGATACATTACTGGCAAATGACCCTTTTGTGCACTCATTATCAACGTAGTTGCACTAAATGTATGATATGTTACATATCATGCTCTATGTGCGCGAATTTGCAGACTCTCCAGAGATATAAACTTAATAATAGAGGTGACCGAAGAGTGATACTATGGTAAGTGATGTTGTCAATTGAATGACTTAGAATTTACGAGGTAAGTTTCTTGTTTATGAAATGTTAGAAACGGTATATGGTTATGAAACTTTGAAATTGTTGTAAGTAGAAAAGTGGTTCATGGGTATTCGGTTTTGTGACATATTGAATTTGGTGATTTTTAAATAGGGATATGTTATATGTGTTTGCGGTTGTGAGTGAGTAATAATCAAATGGGATTGATTTGATTTGTAAAATGAATAGATGTATATTTTTCATTGCTTAAAACTTACTAAGCTATATAAGCTTACTTTGTATTTGGTTGTTTCCGTATTGTAGATCTCTTTTAGGTGTTCAACTCGTGCTCGGGGATCATCTTTGAAGTTCATCACACTATCAAAGAAATTTTGGTATCTCTTTTCTATATAAACTTTAAGTCTATGGCATGTATAGGCTAAACCGTTTTGAGTTGACTTAAACGATGGTTATATGAATGTAATATTGCCATGCCAAAATGGCTTTATTTTTAGGTTTGAGTTAATCGACCATGCTTGAGATGTTGCATATGTGTGTGCATATTCAATTACATTATAACCTCATTTTGGCACGTGTGTTTTCATGATATTTTGAATGGCATATTATTAAGTAATGGGATGATTTAGAGTTCTCAATGCTTGTTTAAAATACTTAGGTATGTACGGTTTTGGAAAAAACAATGTTTGGGAATTTTACACCTTAATAATTTGTTTATATACATATACATACGTGAGGTATGTACGAATGCTTGATTAAGTGTTTGAGTAATGCATGTAATATATTAATGTAACTAGATGAACATGTGTGCAATTATATGTAAGTACCGTATGTCAAGTTTATGAAAATTGAAATATTCAACTATTACTTGATCTGGTTTGGAGTCCAAAATTTTCTATTGGGTCATATGGTATATTCGGTTATGAGAAAAGAATGCTAAGGTGTGCTTAGGATGGTATCTATATATATATGTATATATATATGTAGGTGTAATGGTCATTGCCGAATGTGATGAGCAAGTATGAGAAAATGAGTTGGTTTGATATTTATTTTCTTTATGGTAACTCGAATATGTAATGAGTATATTGGTTGATAGTATATTTGTATGTGGAAATGAAATGAGAAATGTGTATAATCGATAGTGATACATAAGTTACGAAATGGTGTATGATTAAATGTCTTGTTAATATTAGATATGTAATAGATGATTAATTATCATATGCTTATTTGAACTTTGATTTTGAATCATCAAATGAATAGTGATTTGCCAGTTGATGTTAATAGTATTATTCATGATATGTATGTTAAAATTTTGATTTTGGACGGGATATACCTGTTGAATTATAAAGGTACACATTTATCAAAGTATTTGTTTTTATAAAAGTGCATTGGTTCATGTTTGGTCAAGTAATGCCTCGTAATCCTAATCTGACGACGGATACAGGTTAGGGGTGTTACAAAACTATCTTGGAAGTAGTGGATCAGCAATTGATCATTATTAACATACCCAGTCATCTGTCTATAGAACATAGTAATATGGGCTTCAGGGCATCTGGTCCCATTGTACTTCTCAAATTCTGGCATTTTGAACTTATGAGGAAGCACCAAATTTGGAACCAAGCTCAAGTCTTTAGCATCAATTCCATGGTGATTATCAACATTTTCCAAGGCCTTGAACTTTTCTTCCAACCATCTACAGCGATCCTCTAACTGCCTTGAGGACTCAATTCTTGTCTTTTCTCTTTCTGCTATATCTAAGTCAAGGATAACAGGATTAGCAGGGTTATCTTCTGGGTTAGATCCTGTGCCCACTTGGAAGTTCATGGGCACTTCTGCATCAGTTTGGCCTTGTTGAGGCCTAATCGTGACGGATGGCCTTCGGGGATATTCTTCAGGGTGTGTTTGTGTATGCTGTGGAGTAAAATCCGGAGGAAAGTCCTCATTATCTTCTCCAACAATAGTTATGGGACCTTTTCCTTTATCCATCGCCCCGTTCAGTAACTGAGCCATTTGAGCCATCATATTTCTTTGGGCTTCCAGCATTTGGTCACTCATTTCTTGTTGGAGCTTTGCCAACTGCTCTTGCATCTGGTCTTGCATGTTTCTCTGGAACTGTTTAAGTCTTTCATCCATTTTTTTTGTCTTGGCACGTGTACCGTAACGGTGTTCAGTTTCCAGATTTTTCTTGTTTCTTTCCCTCTCTCTATCTCTCTCTTTTTCTGAAATAACTTCAACTAATTAGGGTCCTTTTTGTAAAAGCCTAATGTAAATGATGCAATGCAGTGCAGATGCATGGAATGAATGCCAAAGAAAGAGAGGCGTTGATTCTGAATTCAGTTGCATTAGAAAAAATTTTCTAGAAAGAAAATTTCTTTACATAAAATGGATTACATATGCGGCGTCGCCCTCATATTCCAAGCAAAAACATCAATCCCCTTCTTCGCAAAGGTCAGATATTTCAAACTTCTAATAGATGCCTCCATTAGCTCCTTTTTGCTTGGACCGTGACTCATTACTCACTTATCCTCGCAATGCTTGTTAGCCACTTCAAGAAAGCCGAGACGTGGTGATTCTCAAATAGTCTTTGTCAACTTGAATCCTTTGGCAATAAAGTCTTGTATTCCTTCACGGACTATCAGTCTTCTCTCGCTGTGTTTACTTGGACCCTATTCGGACGACCGTATTATAATCCACTTTATCAAGAAATCTATTTTCTCATGAAAAATTCTTCTATTTAGCAATCGAATTTGAATCAACACCTCTTTTCTATGATGTGAATGCAATGCAATCAAAACAAAAGAGAACACGTTAGCACAAAAGAAATAAATAATAAAAATAGGGCACCTATCTGGGTGACCCCTAGGGTTTAGTATAGCTCTATCTAGGGTTGGCTCTTAAGGATCACTATATGTGGCTTAGTTCTAAAGGGAGGGTACCTAAACCAGCAGATTCCTCGATCCTCACCCATTATAGGCTCATACGGACCAAGTTCAGTTCAGGGGAATACATTTCCCTATGGCCGTACGGAGACGAAAATCTCACGAAGACATAGGTACGGATGTATCCTGAAAGCGACCACTACCTGCACGGAGGTGAAAACCTCACGAAGGAGTAGCTTCTCACTCTCACTTAAAAGGTGTGACCACAACGGTCATGCAATATGATGCAAAAGAATAATAATCATATGTTCAAATCAAAATTTTTAAATTTTCAAATCAAAATTTCAAATTTCCGACAAAGGACAAAAAATAATCAATTTTACGGCTTGACTCTCTTATAGGTCCCCAGTGGAGTCGCCAAGCTGTCGAAACCATTTTTATAGGTTTTATGAAAAACGGAGATCGACTTTGAAAAACGAAAACGGGAGTCGCCACCAATCCCTTTTTACGTAGGTGTGATTAGATCACCTTATAAAATATTTTATTTCAAAACATTGATTTTAGTCCACGAAATACAAGAAAATGGGTTCGGGAGTTGGTTACGTACGAGGAAAGGTTAGCACCCTCGTAACGCCTAAAATTTGGTACCTAATTGATAATCTCATGTCCCAATGTCGAAATTTTGGAAAATTTAAAATACGATCCTTTTATTTGAAAGAAAATCAAGAATTACCTATCTCGAAGAAAAATGCTATACCCAATAAGTTAGGATGTAACATCTAATGACTTCGAAACTAAACTTGCTTTTATTTTGTAGAAAATTCTTACCTCGAAATACAAAATGTCATATCCAATAAGTTAGGACACAACATCTCGATTTTCTGAGAATAAGTTTTTATTTGAAACTTATAAGTTTTGATTTCAAAAGGGTACTCGATTGTTTAAATTCGATGAGAAAGATCGAAACCCAGTAAGTTAGGGCACAATTCTTTCAAAGCTCCCAAATACCGAGTCTTGCTTCATTTTAAGAACTTTTTTTTTGAATAAAATGGAGTAAGATTTTTAGTAAAACATTAAATGAATTATAAGTCTAATGTGCATAATTGGGTAATAATTGCTATAATACAGATAGTAATAACGAGAGCAAAAAGAATCAACAATATGAGTAAAATAACAAGCTAATAATAAATAAAAATAATGTATAAGTGAAAATTGATAAAAGTTTAAACAATAATTGAAAAGAATAAAAATATTAAAAAACAAAATGAAAATTATAATAATAATAATAATAATAATAATAATAATGCTAATAATAACAATTATAAAAAAATTAAAATGATGTAAATGAATAAAAAAATAGTATAATAAAGATAATATAAAATTATATAGTTAAATAATATTAAAACAATGATAAGTAAATAGTAGTAGTAGTAATAATAATAATAATAATAATAATAATAATAATAATAATAAGGAAAATAATAATAAATATAATTATAATAATATTAAAATAATAATAATAGTAATGGCGGTAATAAAAGTAATAATAATAGTAATATTAATATTAATAATAATAAGAATTTAAATTAATTAATTTTAATAATAAAATAACAATAATGACAGAAATGATTAAATTGTAAACAGAAAATAAAGTTTTTAGGATAAAAACAGAAATAAGACAAGGTAAATGGACCCAATTGTAATGCACCCCAAAAGGACAAGGGACTGATTAGGAAATTATTCCACTGTCCAAAACGCGCCGCATCGATGAGAACCAAAATGTGTTAGCAAGGAAATTGAGGCAAATTTAAAAAATAAAAAAAATGGAATTGAAACAAACCAAAAATACAGAAAGCCCACGGGCATAAATAACCCCTTTTATAAAAACGCGCAAATTCTCCCCGGGTCGGGTCAATGCGCGAATCCTGGCCTCGAAATGACGTCGTTTTGGCATGTTTGGCCAGGGCTTAAAACGATGTCGTTTTATCATCCTATTTAAGTCAAATTTTTGCCACAAAAAAAATCATAAGTCTACTATTCCAGAAAAAAAACAGAGAGCTTAAAAAATGCTCTCCTTGAGGTGATTTAACGATGCTCAAGATAGCTCGGCCGACCCGTCATTGTCATTCTTTGTCACACGGTGGCCAAAACTCCCAAAACAGGTAAAATTTTTCCTTTTTTTTATATTTTAATATATATATTATATAGTTAAAAGAACATAACGTGATAGAGGAAAAAAAAAGAAACAACAGTATTCGAAAAGAAATAAGAAAGAAAAACCTTTACAGATTTGGGTATTCTAACTTTGTATTGATTTTTTGTGTATATTTTTCGTGCATATGTCTTTTTTTGTTTACATATTGCTTTGGGGGTTATTTATAACCCAAAAAAATCAAAAATAAATATAAAATCGCAATCTGCTGCTACTGTCCGTTTTGTTTCCTTGTTTTGCAGGTCAACGGCGAAAAGCACGGCGATGGAGCACGACTCGCGCTAATTGCGGCGCGACTAGTGGCTTGGGCACGAGGAAGGGGCCTGCGGCGCCTAGGGTTTCAAAAACCCTAGGTCTTCTGAAACTTGTTTGTGTTTTGGGCCCCTTTGGGCCGTCTCTGCTTTGGGTGTAATTGGATCTGGGTAGGCTATTTTAGACCCATTAGGCCTGGATGTAATGGGTTCTGGTATTTGGGCTTGAGTGTAACATGTTGTAAATGGACTGTTAAAAACTGGACTTTGGTTTATTATTTTTTATTTTTTAGTTTGTTTGAATGGTATGGGCCCGGGCTAAATTGGCCTATTACAATGATTATATGTTTTTGTGATTCATGCATTTATTAATTGACCCAAAGGTAAGTTAATATTTGGTAGAATATCAATGACATCTGTGGTGTTAAATGTGTGACAATTATAAGGTATTTTCTGCGAGTAATAAGTTAGTCCAAAGATTAATTCATTGTTTGACATTATTTATTGTCAATGTTTGATTGCTACAACAAGAGTACCACTTACTGTTAATATTACTGTCCAAAGACTTGATACTAATGTTGTGTTTGGTATATTGAGATGCGATTAGCCATTATCTTGAATTTATTGTTTTCTTATGAATATTAATTTAAGCTTGTTTTTATTCTATATTCAGCTAATTCATCTTTTGCTGCCACAATATCTACTAATATAAATTCTATACCCATGCTTAATGGGACTAAATTTAAGGAATGGAAAAGGCATTTACTTATAGTGCTTGGATGTATGGACATAGACCTTGCACTAAGGGAAGAACAACCTGCACCTCTCATTGCGGAAAGCACCCCTGATGTTAAGAGGGATTTTGAGATGTGGGATCGTTCAAATTGCATGAGTCTAATTATCATGAAACATAGCATTACAGAAGCCTTTAGGGGTACAGAATCTGAAGAGATTACTCAGGCCAAAGATTTCCTTGATGAAATTGAAAAACGTTTTGCTAAAAACGATAAGGTTGAGATGACATCACTTCTGACTTCTTTGATGTCTGTGAAGTATAAAGGTCAAGGAAACGTAAGGGACTACATTATGGAGATGTTCCATATTGCTTTAAAACTTAAGGCATTTAAGATCGAGCTTTCTAAGGAATTGCTTTTCTTATTGGTATCGCTTTTTGCACAGTTTAATCAATTTAAAATTAGTTATAACTGTCAAAAGGAGAAATGGACCCTAAATGAGCTCATTTCTCATTGTGTGAAAGAGGAATATAGGTTGAAGCGTGATAAGTCTGAAAGTGCTCATTTGGCCAATGCCCCTAAAGACAAAGGCAAGAAAAGAAAATATCAAAATGAAGCTGTTAAGGGTCTAGCTCAAAAGAAACAACAACAAGCTATAGAGAGTTGTTTCTTTTGTAACAAGTCTGGACACGTAAAGAAAGATTGTACCAAATATCATGCTTGGCATACAAAGAAATGTATAATTCTTAATTTGGTCTGTTCTAAGATTAATTTAGCTTCAGTACCTAGAAACACTTGGTGGATAGATTCTGGTGCTACTACTCACATAAGTGTTTCTATACAGGGCTGCCTGAGTTACCGAAAGTCAAGTGATGGTGAAATACACATCTTTGTGGGCGACGGAAAATCGGTAGAAGTGGAAGGGATTAGGCATTTTAGGTTGTGATAAACCGTAAAAGTAACATATTTTAGGCCCACATTTAGTATGCTTTTGAATGATTTAGCCCTTGATTTATGTAAAAAGGTGCTCTTAGTCCTTTCTTTTCATGTTTTTACTCAGGAAAGCACCCGAGGACGAAAAGAACAAGAAACGGGCTTAAAACAGGCCAATTTGGGCCAAAGAAGAAATCAACATGACCTGGACTTCAAGCCACACGGCCGTGCCTCGACAATTAACTAAGACACGATGATGCCACAATTTACACGGCCGTGACGCAATCGACAGAATCGAGACACGACCTGAAAATGATTTACACAGGTGTCTACCATGGTTGTGCCCCTGCCGCGGAAGAGAGCAATTTCACTCAGATTTGGATACTTTGAGGCAAAGAAACACATTCCAAAGCCTATTCAAACACCTTGCAGGAAGTGTACTTGAATCGGGACACTTAGAGGCCAAGTAAAGCATTCCAAAAGTCTATATAAACACCCTAGGTGTAACCTAATAAGGGGGTGTTCAGCGAGGCCAAAGAGCCGAAGCCAGAGCAGTTCAATTCAGGGAATTACTAGAAGATAGCCAGCTGATCCATCTCAAGAAGCCGGAATTCTACTCAAGACGGTGGATTTCCCCTTCAAATTCTTTCAGGGGGTTTTAGGGATTTCTTATGTTTTGTTTTATCTTTTTTCTTGAGATTTTTTTATTCATTATGAACTACACCCTTCAGATACCTGAAGGGGATGAAACCTAGATGAATCTTGTTATTGATTTCTAAATTATATGATAAATACTTAGTTTGTTCTTAATTATGCATACTTAATCCCAATCTGATGTGCTTAGGTGGAGGAGGAATAGACCCTGCTTAAGAGTAGATTTAGCATAATTAAGCGGAGTTGATCGCATGCCTAGAGATAGGGTGACGAGATTTTGCCAGATTAGGATGAAACCTAATATGGGAGTCCATATATCGATTTACTGCTATTCTAGGGGGTTATTATAAGAGAACGAGAGTTCCACTAATTAACCTAGGTTTAGACGTTATTTGCCTCGAAAGAGGGTTTAATATACATTAGAGAGTCTTACGGATCAAACTAAGTGAATAAATCTTATGGTTCAGTGTTAAATAACAAGTGAAGTCTAGGTGGATTCTTCCTGAGGGTATCGTCATGATCAACTGAGTTTTTCATCAAGTTATTTCCCAATTTGTTCTTTTGGTCTTTGTGTCTTTAGCTTAGTAGTCGTTAAATTAGTTTAAATCAACCAATCACTCCATATTTTAGGCTAAATAATAAAAAAAAAAGTGAGTGTTAATACTTTTAGTTCCTTTAGGTTCGACAATCCGGTCTTGCCTAAGCTATACTACTGTTCGATAGGTACACTTGCCTATAATCGTTGTCAGAGTTAGTTTACAGGTTTGATCATATTCTTTATAAATTTTAAAACTCGACAAAACAACGATTAAGTTTTTGGCGCCGTTGCCGGGGAACTAAAATATTAAGAAAGCTCTATTTTTATTACTTTAGCCATTTTTTTAATTTTATTTTTATTCCGTAATTTATTTTATTTTATTATTTTTTACTAATTTTCTTTCTTTCTTTCTTTTCCAGTACCTCTAGTTTATGACTACGATAGTGATATCGAAGCTACTGCACGTAGGAATCACAGAGAAATCAGACAACCCCTAAATTACACAGAGGAAGATCAAGAAAACAGATGCAATCCTACTGAAGGGATGGACGAGAATAACCCACTAGCACCTGATGTGCGAGAAAATAATACTCCACGCACAATGTTTGATTATACTAAACCGCATTTGACAGGAGCAGAATCAAGTATTGTTAGGCCTACTATAGCCGCCAATAATTTTGAATTAAAGCCTAACATAATACAAATGATTCAACAGTTTGTTCAGTTTGATGGTTTGCAGAACGAAGATCCAAACACTCATATAGCTAATTTCTTAGAGTTCTATGATACCTTCAAAATAAATGGTGTTTCTAATGATGCCATACGTCTTCGGTTATTTCCCTTTTCATTAAGGAATAAAGCCAAACAGTGGTTAAACTCGTTACCACGAGGTTCAATCACTAAATGGGAGTAGATGACCGAAAATTTTTTATTAAAATATTTCCCACCGGCCAAAACGGCCAAATTACGAAATGATATCTCTTCTTTTGTGCAGATGGATTTAGAAACATTATATGACGCATGGGAGAGATACAAGGATCTCTTGAGAAGGTGTCCACACCAGGGTCTACCCTTGTGGCTACAAGTCCAAACCTTCTATAACGGTGTAAACCCCTTAACGAGGAAACTAATCGATTCAGCTGCCGGTGGAACCCTGAGCAACAAAACTCCTGAAGTAGCCTATGAGTTCATTGAAGAGATGTCACTGAATAACTATCAGTGGCAAGTTACAAGGACAAAATCGAAAAAATCAGCTGGAGTTTACAACCTTGACGCAGTGACCATGCTATCAACACAGGTAGAGATGATGAATAAAAAGCTTGATAGCTTGTGTTCTTCGCAAGTACATCCATTCATGCAGTGCAACACCAGTGGAACTGTGGTAAATCCTGAGTACCCACCCTACCAACCGGACGCAGAGAGCGAATAGATGAACTATATAGGTAATAATTTTAGATCCAATAATAATCCTTATAGTAACAACTATAATCTAGGTTGGAGGAACCACCCAAATTTTTCATGGGGAGGCCAATGAATTCAAGGAAATCAAAGACAACAACCTCCTCTAAATTTCCAAAATCAGCCATACCCACAAGAAAAGAAGCCAAACCTCGAAGAGATGCTGACAAAATTCATGGAAAACATAGAAAATCACTTCCAAGAAACTGAGAAAATAATTAAAAGCAACGAGAGCCGAATCGGGGAACTTACTAAGTCAGTCAAGGCAGCCACTAATGCAGTCGAACAACTCGCAAAGCTAATGTCAGAACGACTGCAAGGACAACTACCAAGTAACACTGAGATTAACCCGAAAGAACAAATCCAAGCCATCACAGCTAATGACAATAAAAGAGAAGATGAATCCAACTCAGTACAAGAAAATGAGGGAGACAAAGGTAAGATAGAGATAACACAATAAAAGCCAAAACCGGTAATCAATTAGTACCAACCTCACATACCTTATCTCGAAGCAATAAAAAGAGACGATTTAGAGGAACAGTTCGATAAGTTTCTTAAACTCTTAAAGAAATTACTACCTCTTCTTGAAGCTCTTTTTCAGATGCCAGACTCGAGGAAATTTTTAAGACAGCTCTTGACTAACAAACGCAAATTAGACGAAGAGCACCACATGGAATTGAATGCAGCATGCTCAGCAATGTTACATAATAGACTATCACGAAAGCTAAAAGATCTAGGGAGTTTTACAATTCCATGTTTAATTGGTAGTTTAGCTATTGATAATGCGTTAGCTGATGTAGGGGCAAGCATAAATGTCATGCCTTACACATTATTTAAACTACTAGGTCTAGGGAAGCCCAAACAAACTAGGATGAGTGTACAATTAGCTGATAAAACTGTTAGAATTCCTAGGGGCATTATCGAAGATGTTCTTGTCAAAATCGATAAATTAGTTTTCTCAGTAGATTTTGTTGTCTTAGATATGGATGAGGATAATACAATCCTCTTAATTTTAGGAAGACCTTTTCTAGCGACTGCCAAGACTAAAATTGATGTTGCCACAGGAAAACTCATACTTTGTGTAGGTGACGAATCAATCAATCTTCAAGCTCTTGACTTGGCCAGGACAACAATCGATGAAGGTAAGAAGGTCAATACAGATGATAAAAAAATTATTCAACCTTTATTGCAGGAAACACCGCAAAGACACAACCCTGAGCCGACTCATAGATCCCAAATCGAAAAAGAAGAACCGGTACCATACGAAGTAAAACCAGAGGAACCACCAGAAGAGCTCGCAGGAACATCCAATCACTACAAAATAGGAGACCAGGTACTATTAGACAAAGCAGATCCGCACATCATCACAACAGACCTGAAGCCAAAGGGAGAAATCCTTATTAAGGTACACAATATCTTCCCACACGGAACAGTCGAGGTAAGCAACCCAACATTCGACACCTCTAAGGTAAAAGCTTCTCGACTTGAACTTTGTCAAGAAAATAAAACTATAAGCATGGGGGAAGATGTTCAAACCTTTAAACCTCCCTGATCTTTTCAAGTACAAGGAAAAGTCTAGCTTAAGACTATAAACGAACACTTCTCGGGAGGCAACCTGAGCACTAACCCTACTTCTTTTTACATTTGTTTTCTTCTCTTTCTCTTTCCCTTTGTAGCTTAACCAAAAGTGCAGATTTCTAGGACACACGTCCTTACACATGGCCGTGTCCTTGGCCGTGTGGACCACCAGAATCTTCGTACTGACATAGCGGAGGCCGTGCGAATCAAATCCCAACCACTTTTTGACGTTACGGATCCAACCACTCCCCCACAGGTACCAGTAAATTGACACGGTCGTACTTCACAACCGTGTGAAGCCACTGACTTATCAGACACGAGACAAACACGCCCATACTACCCAACCGTGCCAACACACTACCTTTTCAGGAATGGGCGTGGCACCTGAAAAAGGGGCGTGGGGAAGCAAACACGCCTAGACACACGGCCGTGCGATTCAGTAGTATAATTCAACACACCCTCAGTTCACGGGCGTAGGAACGTGCCAGATTTGAGACCCTATTTAAACCCCACAGCCCTCCTCTTTCTCCCCTCATTCTTCTTCCTTCTTTTTCTTTCTTTCTTTAAGTGTCCAGACTCTTGAGCTACACTAGAATCATGCCGAAGAAGCTTAAGAAGGCAAGCATTGTCTCCTTAAAGGAGACCCCAACACATAAGTTCATGCCGGCCTCTTCATCCAAACACCAAGCCAAAGGTCTTTTAGACCATTTAAACTTTTCTTTATGTTTATTTTCCCCTTTATCCTACTTATCTATAATTCTCTTCTGCGTAATATATTTTAAATTCTTTTAGTTTCTTGGTTTTAGGTTCTAAAGGCTGCTTGGGAATCACGCACCATAGCCTTAGAGGTCACACCCACCTCGCAAAACATCTTTCAATAAGGACTCCTAAGTCCATTAGTATTGTATTTTAATTTTATTTTTCTCCTTAGTCTATTTCCCTTTAGTTTTCTTGTCCTTAATTATATAATTAGTTTATTTGATATATGTTTCAATGATTTCTGGCTAACTCATCACGAGCTCCCCAATTTCTTCATCTAGCAAAGAGCGAATCGGTAGCCACCCCACAGGGCCCATAGAAAATGCCACCATGACCTCTGCCAACTCCCGAAGTCATTTAAAATTCAGGAAGTGTCACTTCTCCCATTCTCTTTTGATTTTATCATTACATAATTGTTTATCTATCTTTGTACATTGAGGGCAATGTCATCTTATGTGGGGGGTAAAAGTACCTAACTTTTTGCATTATTCCAAAATCCTGAATTTTAGTCTTGTTCCTAAGTAATTTTCTAATATTACCAATCAGGGTGAAATTTTTGATGATTTATGATTTTTATTGATATGTTTTTGAGCAAGTCATTAATAATTGTACATTGATGATTTATATTTGAAGAATACTAGAGAATCAAGCATGATAAGTCTATTTTTCAAGAATGAATAAAAAAATTTCTAGTTGTTGAACTGAATTTGAATATTACCTTGAAATTTGAAATTTACAGGATTGATGTCAAATACCCATAATTTTTGTGAGATTTTGAGCCTTATAGAGCATAGATTCTTTTTCATGCTCACTTTATTGATTATGAGTGTGTCAAAACTGAATTGTTATTTTAGAACTTGCCTAGATTATACATATCGAGACCACATTAATGATTTGATATACTGAGATGATAAAGGCACCTAGGTTTTAACCCATTCACTCCACTAAAAAACCTACCTTCACAAATTAACCCTTAGTGAACCCATTTGATCCTAACAACCCTTTTATTGATTTACTCGCTAAATTTTAACCCAAAACCTTTGTATTTGTTATCATCATTCTTTTGACTACCCTTCTATCGAGAATTGATTTGACCAGTTACCTAATTAGTTTATTTCAGTTGATAAAGTCTTTCTTTATCATGTATTTGCTTTAGTTTGTTCTGAAAAAAAAATTGAAAAATCGAAGTATATTCAAGTATTAGTAGTATAAAAAGTGAGCTTGTGCATTTAAATTTCAATTATCAAAGAAAAAGCTCGTATTATTATTAGTTTAATGTTTCAATTTATGTAATCATTTATTTTCTAGTTCATTATTTTTAGTTAGGTAATTTGTCAATTTGATCTCGATTTTAACCTTCTAATCCAGCCTTTATCTAAACCTTTTAACCCAAGCTCCGTTACAACCCTGATTAAAGACCTTTTGATTTGTGTATCATCTCATATCACAGTGGTGGAGATTTGATTTTCAGGCAAGCCTATGGGACTAACTTTTCAGGTTCGACTGTGGAGTGCTTAATTGTGAACCTTAAACACTTTGAGTGATTTGAGTGAATCTTTAGTGAGGATGTCAATCCTTGTCAATTTCAAATCAAAGGTAATTATTTAGATAAGGAGAGACACCTATGTTTTTCGTGCTACAAATATATGACTTAGAATTGTTTGAATCTTTAGGAGTCTTTGAGTTAAATTATCCATGTATAAATTATCTGTGAATTATGATGAGGCATTGTTGATAGGAATTGTGAATTATGGAAAGTTCGTTTTAATTATAAGTTGAGAATTTTGCTTGAGGACAAGCAAAACTTAAGTGCGGGGGTATTTGATAAACCGTAATAGTAACATATTTTAGGCCCACATTTAGTATGCTTTTGGATGATTTAGCCCTTGATTTATGTAAAAAGGTGCTTTTAATCCTTTCTTTTCATGCTTTTACTCAGGAAAGCACCCGAGGACGAAAAAAACAAGAAACGGGCTTAAAACGGGCCAATTTGGGCCAAAGAAGAAATCGACACGGCCTGGACTTCAAGTCACATGGCCGTGCCTCAACAATTAACTAAGACACGACTATGCCAAAATTTAGACGACCATGCCCCAATCGACAGAATCGAGACACGGCCTGAAAATAATTTACACGGGTGTCTACCATGGCTGTGCCCCTGCCGCGGGAGAGAGCAATTTCAGTCAGATTTGGATACTTTGAGGCAACGAAACACATTCCAAAGCCTATTCAAACTCCGAGTAGGAAGTGTACATGAATCGGGACACTTAGAGGCCAAGTAAAGCATTCCAAAAGTCTATATAAACACCCTAAGTGTAACCTGATAAGGGGGCGTTCAGCGAGGCCAAAGAGCCGAAGCTAGAGCAGTTCAATTCAGGGAATTACTCGAAGATAGCCAGTTGATCCATCTCAAGAAGTCAGGATTCTACTCAAGACAGCGGATTTCCCCTTCAAATTCCTTCAGGGGGTTTTAGAGATTTCTTCTGTTTTGTTTTATCTTTTCTCTTGAGATTTTTTCTTTATTCATTATGAACTAAACCCTTCCGATACCTGAAGGGGATGAAACCTAGATCAATCTTGTTATTGATTTCTGAATTATATGATAAATACTTAGTTTGTTCTTAATTATGCATACTTAATCCCAATCTGATGTGCTTAGGTGGAGGAGGAATAGACCTTGCTTAAGAGTGGATCTAGCATAATTAAGCAGAGTTGATCGCAAACCTAGAGATAGGGTGAAGAGATTTTACCGGATTAGGATGGAACCTACTATGGGATTCCATAGATTGATTTACTGCTATTCTAGGGGGTTATTATAAGAGAACGAGAGTTCCACTAATTAACCTAGGGTTAGACATTATTTGCCTCGAGAGAAGGTTTAATATACATTAGCGAGGCTTACGGATCAAACTAAGTGAATAAATATTATGGTTCAGTGTTAAATAACAAGTGAAGTCTAGGTGGATTCTTCCTGAGGGTATCGTCGTGATCAACTGAGTTTTTCATCAAGTTATTTTCCAATTTGTTCTTTTTGTCTTTGTGTCTTTAGCTTAGTAGTCGTTAAATTAGATTAAATTAACCAATCACCCCATATTTTAGGCTAAATAATAAAAAAGAAAGTGAGTATTAGTACTTTTAGTTCCTTTGGGTTCGACAATCCAATCTTGCCTAAGCTATACTACTGTTCGATAGGTACACTTGCCTATAATCGTTGTCAGATTTAGTTTCCAGGTTTGATCATATTCTTTATAAATTTTAAAACTCGACAAAACAACGATTAGGTTGTTATTAGGAACTGGTTTTTATTTGGATTTAAAAGACAGTTTTATTGCACCGTCATTTAGACGGAATATTGTTCATTTCGAAACAATCAATTTAATTTGTCTTTAAATTCAAATGTTATTGGAACTGGTTATTTAAATTCTTATGACAACCTTTATTTGATAGAAACAGTTGCATCCTATAATGAAACCTTGCATGTGGAATCACGTTGTATTAAACGCAAATTAAATAAGGAAAATTCAGCATCATTATGGCATAGGCGCTTAGGTCATATCTCAAAAGTTAGAGTTAAACGCCTTGTGTCTGATGGTATTTTAAAGTCTCTTGACTTCACGGGCTTTGATGTCTATGTCGATTGCATTAAGGGAAAATAGACCAAAACCAAGAGATTGGGTACCAACAGATCTTCAGACATTTTAGAATTAATTCATACAGATATTTATGGGCCATTCCCTACGGCATCCTGGAATGGTCAACAATATTTCATAACATTCATAGACGATTACTCACGTTATGGGTACTTATATCTCATTCATAAGAAATCTCAGTCTTTGGACATGTTCAAAGCTTATAAAGCTGAAGTTGAGAATCAACTCAACAAAAGGATTAAAAACGTCAGATCTGATCGTGGTGGTGAGTACTACAGTAGATGTGATGGCTCAAGTGAACAATGTCAAGGACCATTTGCAAAATTCCTAGAGGAATGCGGTATTGTCCCATAGTACACCATTCCAGGATCACCTAGTATGAATGATGTAGCTGAAAGACGAAACAGAACTCTTAAGAATATGGTAAGGAGCATGATTGCTCATTCTACCTTACCTGAGTCCCTCTAGGGAGAAGTATTAAAGACAACAGCTTACATTCTGAACAGAGTACCTTATGAGCTTTGGATAGGTCAAAAGCCTAGTTTAAAGCACTTTCACATTTAGGGATGTCCAGCTGAGGCAAGGCCTTATAGGCCACATGAAAAGAAATTGGACTCCAAAGCAGCAAACAACTACTTTATTGGTTATTTTGAGCGATCTAAGGGCTATAAATTTTATGATCCCATAATAAGGAATATTTTTGAGATGGGGACTGCAACATTTTTTTAAGATGTTGAGTTTGGGGGGAGAAATAAGGCTAAAGACATTGCTTTTGAGGAGGAATTGGATTCTAACTCAATTCCTACTATCACTTTTGATGGTGTTCAGGTTCTTATACCTATCATTGATCAAGAAGTGAATCCAGAACCTCTACAAGACAATGTTAAACAACTCCCAATTCAAAATGAGGTAGTTGTTCCAGAAGAACAAACTCAACAACCTCAAGAACAAGTGCCATTAAGGAGGTCCATAAGAGAAAGGAGAAATGCTATTCCAGATGATTATATTGTATTTCTCCAAGAACATGAGGATGATATTGGAATGATCGAAGATGATCCAATCAACTTTCATCAAGCCATGAAAAGTTCCAATTCTCAAAAGTGGATTAATACCATGAAAGATGAGTATAAATCTATGCAAGACAATAAAGTTTGGGAACTTGTCCCATTACCTGAAGGTGCAAAACCAATTGGTTGTAAATGGATATTTAATACCAAGAGGGATGCAAATGGTAATGTAGAGAGGTATAAGGCGCGCCTTGTAGCTAAAGGATATATTCAAAAAGAAGGTATTGATTTTACATAGACTTTCTCTCTAGTTTCATCGAAAGACTCCTTCAGGATAATCATGGCGCTTGTTGCTCATTTTGATCTTGAGTTACATCAGATGGATGTTAGGATTGCGTTTCTTAATGGCGATATTGAAGAAATAATTTATATGGTGCAACTAGAAAATTTTGACTCGAAAGACTCAAAGAATATGGTTTGCAAATTGACAAAATCCATCTATGGACTCAAACAAGCTTCCCGTTAATGGTACTACAAGTTTCATCAAATAATTGTTTCGTTCGATTTTGAGATGAATATTATTGATGATTGTGTGCATCACAAATTCAATGGGAGTAAGTACATATTTCTGGTTCTATATGTTGATGACATTTTGCTTGCGGCTAATGATATAAGCTTATTGTACGAAACTAAGAGATTTTTATCTAAGCATTTTGATATGAAAGATCTTAGGGACGCCTCTTTTGTTTTAAGAATTCAGATACATCAAGATTGATCTCGAGGTATTCTTGGATTATCACAAAAGAGCTATTTAGATAAAGTACTCAAAAGGTTTAGCATGCAGAGTTGTAGACCAAGTGACACCCCTGTCGTTAAAGGAGACAAATTTAGTCTCACTCAATGCCCTAAAAGTAACCTTGAAATTCAGGAAATGCAAAAGATTCCCTATGCATAAGCTATTGGGAGTTTAATGTATGCTCAAGTTTGTACACGTCCAGACATTGCGTAAATTGTTGGGATGTTAGGCAGATATTTAAGCAACCCTGGTATAGATCATTGGATAGCGGCCAAAAGTGTTATGAGATATCTTTAGAGAACAAAAGATTACATGCTTACTCATAAGAGATAAGATCTTTTGGAGGTCATAGGGCATTCTGATTCTGATTTCGCTGGATGCCAAGATAGTAGGAAATCTACATAAGGCTATATTTACCTGTTAGCTAGAGGAGCTATATCTTGGAAAAGTGTCAAACAGACACTTGTAGCTTCGTCCATTATGGAAACAGAGTTTGTAGCTTGCTATGAGGCATCAAACCATGGAATATGGTTGCGAAACTTTGTCACAGGGCTGCGCATTTTGGAGAATGTAGAAATTTTTGATCAGAAATAAAGTATTCAGTTTATTCATTATGTTTATTATTTTGGTACTAACCTCACTTAAGTTTAAAGAGGACCAATTAGAAATAGACATGTTTAGATCATATTGCATGTAATTTCCATTCTACACATCCATACTTGATCTATGTCATTTGGTTGCGTTAATATACGTGATCATGGATGGATTTAGTTACGATATATGTAACGAAAGTCGCATTGGTTCTATGTTAACATAATTAATAGACGAGATTGTTCGGAATACCTTTTGGATATGATAGTAAAATTTTGAGCTCATAAGGTTATATAATGACATGTAATGATAAAGTAATTAGTATATATATGTGGTCCAAGTGGGAGATTGTTGGAAAATATGGACATCACATATATAATAAGGGTAATTACATGTTATTTTTGGTTAAAATTTTATTGGGTTTTAATTATTAAATAAAGTATGGGTCAAATATGTATAGATACTCTAGTAATTGAGTTCTAATCAAATTCTAATTAATGATGGGCTAATTAGAATTTGATTAGAACTAATATGCCAAGGTTATGAATATTAAGGTTATGGTCCCCAAACTATACACAAGAAATCTTTTTTAATATCCCATCATTAGGAAAGAGAGAGCAGATATTCTCTGAAGTTCTTGTGTGCTAATTTGGAAGATCAAATCCCCAAGATCCGGTAAAACTTCAAGAAATACATGGATTCAGATACGCTTCTGCATCTAGCTTTGTTCTTGATTTGTTCTTGATTTATTCTTGATGATTTGACATGATAGATCCTGGTTTATTAAGTTTTATTTCAGATTTATTTTATAAATCTAACAGAAACAACATAGTGAGGAATGTACCAAAAAACACAAGGCGACGTCCTGCCTACAAAACGGTGTTTCAGACGTGATCTATACAAGAATCATGGCCTTAAAACTCCCAATAAGTTTGGGATAAGCTCAATAAGGAGTTTCAGGGATTACCGCATTTCCTGAGAGATTCAAATCAAATATATCCTCACTAGAAGACTCAAGGGATCTATCAACCTTTTCGCTCTCAGAGCTAATCAATGCTCTAGAACAAAGAAGGGAAAATAGAGAAGAAAAACATGTTGAATGAGCCTTTTAAGCTAGAAATAGAGATGATGCGATCTCTTCAAGTCAGAAAGAAAAAAACAGCTGGTCTTATTGTTTGAAAATAAACTGCCAAATAATTTCTGGGCAGAGGCAGTAAACACTATTGTTTACTTGCTAAATAGACTACCCACTAAAGATGTTGAAGGGAAAACACCATTCAAAGCCTGCTATGGTATCCCACCTTCTGTTTCACATTTAAAAGTATTTGGTTGCACCTGTTTTGTTCAAGTTTTAGAAGAAAAAAGAAACAAGTTGGATAGTAGATCGCAGCCAGGGATATTTATTGGATATTCCAATGTTAAGGAAGGATACAGAATCTATAATCCATTCACCAAGAATGTGATCATAAGTAGAGATGTGAAGTTTGATGAAAAAAAATCTGGAATTGGACTACAATAGAGGAGGAGATGTGTGAAAAAATGAGTCCAAAAACTGATCTATGAACCACTGGGAACCAAACTAAAAATGATGAAGTTGATGAACAACCAGTACAAGGAACAAGGTCTATCACTGAAATCTATCAATACTGTAATCTGGTGAAGTTAGAACCAGTCACTTTTGAAGAAGCTGCTCAAGAATTAGAATAGCTATCAGCTATGAATGATAAAATCAACATGATCAACAAAAATGACACGTGAGAGTTGGTAGATAGACTAGTTCACAAGAAACCAATTGGTGTTAGTGTACAGAACCAAGACGAATCCTGATGGATTAGTCAACAGATATAAAGTGAGGTTGGTTGTGAAGGGATTTAACAAACAATATGGACTATGTAACACCCTTATCCTGTATCCATCGGCGGATTAGAGTTAAGAGCATTACCTGATAGATCGAAAACTTTATTAGACAATTCATCAAGTATAACATTAGTTACAACCATAGTGTCCTATTTGTAGGTCATCGAGAGCAAAAACATGCTTAGAAACAGGGTCCGAACTAAACCAGAACACATACAGAAATTCTCAAAAATTTAAAAATTTTCAAAGTTTCAGGGGTTACATGCTCGTGTGGGCAAGCCGTATGCCTCCCACGGCTATTAGACACACCCGTTTGTCCTTCTCGTGGTCGAACCTATTTTAACTCCATAGCCACCAAGCACGCCCGTGTACCCTAGCCGTGGTCAATTCTGACTTGGCTCCACGGTTACCAAGTATCCCCGTGTGTTAAGGCTGTGTACTCCTAGGCCATATACTGTCTTCTTCCCACCGCTACTAGACATGCCCGTGTGTCTTGGCTGTGTGCTCCAAAGCTAGCTACTGACTTAACCCCACGATCACTAGGCACGCCCGTGTGCCACAACCGTGTGACATTATAGGCCATTTGCAAGGCCAAAATACCACCCACTTATGGTTAAACCTACAAGCCAATCATCAATACATCTCATGCACATTTGACAACCAAAAATATACCAAAATAACCATTCAATCTTTACATTCAATACCAATTTCCATTCATACCAATCCACAAGACAAAAACTCATGTAAACACAAGCACAATTCATCCTTACTAGCCCCAAAACTTGACTATTTCAAATGCTATTTAACCATTCCAAAACATATATCATATAACAATTTCATCAAGGCAAAATATCAACTTATAATTAGCCACATCACGTAGCTAAGTTCATACAACAAACTTATACCATAAACTAGCCTATACATGCCATATCTAGCTTTGTACATTTCCAAAATGTACCAAAACAAGTTGAGTAGTGTGATGGCGATCCTCGATAGTCCCTGAACCTTCAGTAGCTTTGACGATCTATAAAACAGAGAAAACACACACACAGAGTAAGCTTTGCAAAAGCTTAGTAAGTTATATACAAATAAACTTAATATGTAAAGCATATAATCATATGGAAACATTGGCACAATTCATATTCATAGCAAATTTCTTACATATATGCTTAGGTCCATTTTCTTGGCCATAATTTCCACATTCATCAATTCAAGAATCATATATATACATAGCTCTTTCATAACCATTCTTGTATCTCATTCACAATCTCACATTCAATCATACATTTTTTCAAATCAAAATCACATAGGTACTTACCTTTTATACACACTTTGTGTAAATACCAAACGTACCTGAAACAAATATACATTCTCGTAATTGTTCATAGCTTGAATTTTCCCGTTGAACCGATAGGAATCTAATAGGATACTCAGAAAGCTCGGAATAGTCGTACAATGCCAACGTCCTAGACGAGGTCTTACATGTACTCAAATATCGTTGCCACTGTCCCAGACATGGTCTTACACGAATCAATACGATGTCGATGTCCCAGACATGGTCTTACACGTAAAGCACATATCGACGCCAACGCTTCAGACGTGGTCTTACACAAAATCTCAAATCAACGCCAACATCCCAGACGTGGTCTTACATGATAAAACAGAACAGATACCTATGTCATGACATAGCTAATTCTATATATTCCTAGGTTCGTACGGGACTTCTCAGACTTATCACTATATCGACCTTGTCTCAGAATTCATGTACATGGCATCTCGTAACCATTCATTCTCACCAATAGTCATATAAGCATACATAATTCAATATGAATACGTTTATTTGCATAATAACTTACCTCGAATTCGATTACTGAAACGGAAACGGCTACTCAGTCACTTTCGCTTTCCTGCGATCTAAGTTCGTTTTCCTCGGTTCTTGATCTATACATATTCAGAATTAACCCTTTTATTCACTAACTCATTCAATTCAATCCAATGACACATATTTAGGGCTATTTACAAATTAACCCTCATATTTGCACAATTTATCAATTTAGTCCATTTTTTCTCAAAACATCAAATTCACAAAATCATCATATACTCATGCTTAGCAGAATGTTCATACATCTCATACAAGCCCATATTTTCCATCAAATTTTCAATTTAGTCCCTCAAGTTATTATTTTCTCAATTTAGCCCTAATTAGCTAAATTCATCAACAATTCAAGAACAAAGTATGTTCATCTAACTCAAATTTTCCATTTAAAAACTAAACTCATCACAAAGCTCAACATATCATCAATGGCATATCTTACAAACATTATCAATACACAAAATTGAGACATGGGCTTGATAGTAGACTAAGCAATCAGTATATGACCCATTATTGCCCTAAGCTTAATAGAAAAATAATAATAAATGTCCAATATGTTTATTACAGTCCATTTACAAAACCAGACTCAATACCCGAGCCCAATACCACAAACAGACTACCTAGGCCCAAAACCCCAATTAACTAAACCCAGCAGACCCAAACTAGTGCAGCCCAAGAAGGCCCAAACACTAAACAGAATCAGTAGTGGCCTAGGGTTTCTGAAACCCTAGGTGCCGCCTCAGCAGGAGCCCGATCGTCGCGCCACAAATGCCTCACCCTGCAGCCTCGTCCACTGTTCTTCAAGACCAAATCACACATGTCGCCCTTCTTGAGATCTCCGCTTCGACTGCAAAAAAGAAAAAAAAAGCAAAGACAAATATGGACATAATATGTATTTCCTTTTCTATTTTCATTTCGGGGCTATAAAAACCCCCCAAATCTGTAAACAAAAGGGGACACACGAATATACACACAGAGACAAGGAGATACACAAAAAAATAGCACAAAAAATATACAGAATACATTATATACAAGGAATAAAAAGTGAGAGGTGATTCCAGTTTTATTTCGTGTAAACTTATTATTCGCGCATTTTTTTACTGTTTTTAAAAAATAAAACAAGTTCTATAAAAGGAGACGAAGTTTTTACCTTGGTGCCGCTGTGGACGACAGTGCGTGAAGCGTGTGCACTGGCGCGTACATCAGCGCGTTCAAAGGCACCCCATCGGAGTCCTGGCCGAAGGCAGAAGGCTAGAGAGAATCTGGGGGGAGAGGTTTTTGATTTTTTTTAAAAATGAGTGTTAAATGATTTTTTAAAACTGTTTTTTTTTTACTTATATAGTTAACTGGGAACGACGCAGTTTTGGTTTAAAGTAATAAGCCTAAAACAACGTCGTTTCAAGAGACGACCTGCGCGTTGACCCGAAAACCCGGGGAGGATCTGCGTGTTTTTGTAAAATGGGTTAATTACCATTTTGGCCCTTCCGTAATTTTAATTTTTTAAATTAAGTTTAATTTGAATTTTTTATTTTTATAATTGAGCCCTGAAATTTCCTCTCTGTTTTGATTAAGTCTTTAGGCTATTTATAGGCCAAAATTATTACGATGTCGTTTTCGAAAAAAGCATAATTGCACAATAACCCCCTATGATTTAACGCGCTTTTCAATTTAATCCCTTTTCTTTTTGCTATTTGATCCTCTTTTCTTTTCTTTTTTTCCATTTTATTTTATTTTAAATCACTCTATTACTCTATTTAATTATTTTATCATATTCAAAAATTACTTTATTATTTATACATTAATTTTGTATAAAATTCATATATTTTTATGTATTAACCTTATATATATTTTGAAAACCTTAGATAATCAATCTCAGACGAGATTTTGAAAACCTTAAGATGAAGAAAGTTGAGACTGTGAATCAATGTTTAGATCGAATCATGGCGGTGGTGAGCCAGAGAAGACTGATAGGTGACCAATTTGCAGATAGTCGAGTAGTTGAGAAGGTGATTACCGCATTTCCTGAGAAATTCGAATCAAAGATATCCTCACTAGAAGACTCAAGGGATCTATCAACCTTTTCACTCTCAGAGCTAATCAATGCTCTAGAACAAAGAAGGGCAAATAGAGAAGAAAAACATGTTGAAGGAGCTTTTTAAGCTAGAAACAGAGATGATGCGATCTCTTCAAGTCAGAAAGAAAAAAAGAGCTGGTCTTATAAGAATTAGAAGTCAAAAAAGGAAGGTGGAAAGAAAAAATATCCACCGTGCTCACACTACAAAAAGTTGGGGGCATCCTTAGAAGTTTTGCTGGTTTAGGCCTAACGCTCAATGCAAAAATTGCAAGCAATTTGGCCATGTAGAGAAAGTATGCAAAAACAAATGGCATACTCAACAAAATAATGTTGAGGCACAGATGGCAGAAGCAAAAGAACTGATGTTCACATTTTCTTGCGAAGCCCAGCTCACTACACCATGCGAACTCTCCAACAAAGTAAGAAAGAATTGGCTCGTAAATAGTGGTTGTACAAGTTATATGACATCAGATATGAGCATCTTCAAGAATTTTGATAAAAGGTTTCATTCCAAGGTGAAAGTTGGGAAATGGCCAGTATATTGAAGCAGTTGGAAAGGGAGATGTTTTGATAAAAACTCCATCCGGTACTAAAGTTGTTATAGTCTTTTAGTTCCTGACATAGACCAAAACTTGCTAAGTGTAGGACAACTGTTCGAGAAAAATTACTCTATGGTATACAAAGAAAAAAAATTCTAATCCTAGGTCCAAGTGGATGCGAGCTCATATTAACAAAGATGTCAAATAGTAGTTTTGTTGTCAACTGAAACTTAGCAACTTCAGTAGCATATACCAGCTCGCTAGATGAAATAAAAATTATGGCACATAAGAATGGGACATGTTGACTAAATCCTTAAGTCAAATGTCCAAGAATAAATTAGTTGAAAATTTATCGAATATGGTTGATCATGATGACGTATGTAAGGTATTCCAACTTAGGAGACATGTGAGATCTCCATTTCTTGCAAAGATACCATGGCGAGCCACTAAAAAATTGCACTTAGTACATACTGACATTTGTGGACCTATGAATACAAGTTCGCTAAATGGAAGTAGATACTTTGTGTCGTTCATAGATGACAGCATAAGGTTCTGTTGGGTGTACTTTATGAAGAACAAGTTTAAGGTGGCTGCAAGCTCAAAATGGTAAGATCAGATAATGGGGCAGAATACACCTCAGAAAAATTTGAAAATTTTTGCGAAGAAACTGGTGTCCATTATCAACTAAGCAAAGTGTACACTCCATAATAAAATGGTGTAAGTGAAAGAAAAAATAGAACAGTGATAAACATGACTCGCTGCTTATTGTTTGAAAATAAACTGCCAAATGATTTCTGGGCAGAGGCAGTAAACACTGTTGTTTACTTGCTAAATAGACTACCCACTAAAGATGTTGAAGGGAAAACACCATTCAAATCCTACTATGGTATTAGACCTTCTTTTCACATTTAAAAGTATTTGGTTGCACCTGTTTTGTTCACGTTTTAGAAGAAAAAAGAAACAAGTTGGATAGTAGACCCGCAGCCAGGGATATTTATTGGATATTCCAATGTTAAGGAAGGATACAGAATCTATAATCCTTTCACCAAGAAAGTGATCATAAGTAGAGATGTGAAGTTTGATGAAAAAAAAATCTGGAATTGGACTACAATAAAGGAGGAGATGTGTGAAAAAATGAGTCCAAAAACTGATCTATGAACCACTGGGAACCAAACTAAAAATGATGAAGTTGATGAACAACCAGTACAAGGAACAAGGTCTATCACTGAAATCTATCAATACTGTAATCTGGCGAAGTTAGAACCAGTCACTTTTGAAGAAGCTACTCAAGAATCAGAATAGCTATCAGCTATGAATGATAAAATCAACATGATCAACAAAAATGACACGTGAGAGTTGGTAGATAGACTAGTTCACAAGAAATCAATCGGTGTTGGTGTACAGAACCAAGACGAATCCTGATGGATTAGTCAACAGATATAAAGTGAGGTTGGTTGTGAAGGGATTTAACAAACAATATGGACTGTGTAACACCCTTATCCCGTATCGGTCACCAGATTAGAGTTAAGGGCATTACCTGATAGATCGGAAACTTTATTAGACAATTCATCAAGTATAACATCAGTTACAACCATAGTGTCCCATTTGTAGGTCATCGAGAGCAAAAACATGCTTAGAAATAGGGTCGGGACTAAACCGGAACACATACAGAAATTCTCAAAAATTTAAAAATTTTTAAAGTTTCAGGGGTTACACGCCCGTGTAGGCAAGCCGTGTGCCTCCCACGGCTATTAGACACACCCGTTTGTCCTTCTCGTAGTCGAACCTATTTTAACTCCATGGCCACCAAGCACGCCGGTGTACCATAGCCGTGGTCGATTCTGACTTGGCTCCACGGTTACCAAGCACCCCTGTGTGCTAAGGCCGTGTACTCCTAAGCCATATACTGTCTTCTTCCCACGGCTACTAGACATGCCCGTGTGTCTTGGCCGTGTGCTCCAAAGCTAGCTACTGACTTAACCCACGGTCACTAGGCACACCTGTGTGCCACAATCGTGTGACATTATAGGCCATTTGCAAGGCCAAAATACCACCCACTTATGGTCAAACCTACAAGCCAACCATCAATACATCTCATGCACATTTGACAACCAAGAATATACCAAAATAACCATTCAATCTTTACATTCAATACCAATTTCCATTCATACCAATCCACAAGACAAAAACTCATGTAAACACAAGCACAATTCATCCTTACTAGCCCCAAAACTTGACCATTTCAAATGCTATTTAACCATTCCAAAACATATATCATATAACAATTTCATCAAGGCAAAATATCAACTTATAATTAGCCACATCACGTAGCTAAGTTCATACAACAAACTTATACCATAAACTAGCCTATACATGCCATATCTAGCTTTGTACATTTCCAAAATGTACCAAAACAAGTTGAGTAGTGTGATGGCGATCCTCGACAGTCCCTGAGCCTTTAGTAGCTTTGACGATCTATAAAACAGAGAAAACACACACACACAGAGTAAGCTTTCCAAAAGCTTAGTAAGTTATATACAAATAAACTTAATACGTAAAGCATATAAACATATGGAAACATTGGCACAATTCATATTCATAGCAAATTTCTCACATATATGCTTAAGTCCATTTTCTTGGCCATATTTGCCACATTCATCAATTCAAGAATCATATATATACATAGCTCTTTCATAACCATTCTTGTATCTCATTCATAATCTCACATTCAATCATACATTTTTTCAAATCAAAATCACATAGGTACTTACCTTTTATACACACTTTGTGTAAATACCAAACGTACCTGAAACAAATATACATTCTCGTAATTGTTCATAGCTTGAATTTTCCTGGTGAACCGATAGGAATCTAATAGGATACTCAGAAAGCTCGGATTATTTGTACAATGCCAATGTCCCAGACGAGGTCTTACGTGTACTCAAATATCGATGCCACTGTCCCAGACATGGTCTTACACGAATCAATACGATGCCGATGTCCCAGACATGGTCTTACACGTAAAGCACATATCGACGCCAACGCTTCAGACGTGGTCTTACACAAAATCTCAAATCAACACCAACTTCCCAGACGTTGTCTTACATGATAAAATAGAACAGATACCTATGTCATGACATAGCTAATTCTATATATTCCTAGGTTCGTACGGGACTTCTCAGACATATCACTATATCGACCTTGTCTCAGAATTCATGTACATAGCATCTCGTAACCATTCATTCTCACCAATAGTCATATAAGCATACATAATTCAATACGAATACGTTTATTTGCATAATAACTTACCTCGAATTCGATTACTGAAACGGAAACAACTACTCTGTCACTTTCGCTTTCCCGCGATCTAAGTTTGTTTTCCTCGGTTCTTGATCTCTACATATTCAGAATTAACCCTTTTATTCACTAACTCATTCAATTCAATCCAAGGACACACATTTAGGGCTATTTGTAAATTAACCCTCACATTTGCACAATTTATCAATTTAGTCCATTTTTTCTCAAAACATCAAATTCAAAAAATCATCATATACTCATGCTTAGCCGAATGTTCATACATCTCATACAAGCCCATATTTTCCATCAAATTTTCAATTTAGTCCCTCAAGTTATTATTTTCTCAATTTAGCCCTAATTAGCTAAATTCATCAAAAATTCAAGAACAAAGTATGTTCATCTAACTCAAATCTTCCATTTAAAAACTAAACTCATCACAAAGCTCAACATATCATCAATGGCATATCTTACAAACATCATCAATACACAAAATTGAGACATGGGCTTGATAGTAGACTAAGCAACTGTAATAGCCCATTATTGCCCGGGCTTAATAGAAAAATAATAATAAATGTCCAATATGTTTATTACAGTCCATTTACAAAACCAGACTCAATACCCGAGCCCAATACCACAAACAGACTACCTAGGCCCAAAACCCCAATTAACTAAACCCAAGAGACCCAAACTAGTGCATTGAAGGCCCAAACACTAAATGAATCAAGAGTGGCCTAGGGTTTCTGAAACCCTAGGCGCCGCCTCAGCAGGAGCCCGATCGTCGCGCCATAAATGCCTTACCCATGACCTCGTCCAATTTATTCTCGCGTCGAAATCAAGCAAGATGTCGCCCACCGCCGAGATCTTCGCTCGGCCTGCAAAAGAAAAAAAGAAAAGGTAGCAGCAAATATGGACATAATATGTATTTCCTTTTTTATTTTCATTTCGGGGCTATAAAAACCCCCCAAATTTGTAAACAAAAGGGGACACACGAATATACACACAGAGACAATGAGATACACAAAAAAATAGCACAAAAAATATACAGAATACATTATATACAAGGAATAAAAAGTGAGAGGTGATTCCAGTTTTATTTCGTGTAAACTTATTATTCGCGCATTTTTTTACTGTTTGTAAAAAATAAAACAAGTTCTATAAAAGGAGACGAATTTTTTACCTTGGTGCCGCCGTGGACGACAGCGCGTGAAGCGTGTGCACCGGCGCGTACATCGGCACGTTCAAAGGCACCCTATCGGAGTCCTGGCCGAAGGTAGAAGGCTAGAGAGAATCTGGGGGGGAGAAGTTTCTGATTCTTTTAAAAAATGAGTGTTAAATGATTTTTTAAAACTGTTTTTTTTTTTACTTATATAGTTAACTGGGAACGACGCAGTTTTGGTTTAATTTAATAAGCCTAAAACGACGTCATTTCAAGAGACGACCCGGGCGTTGACCCGAAAACCCGGGGAGGATCCGCGTGTTTTTGTAAAATGGGTTAATTACCATTTTGGCCCTTCCGCAGTTTTAATTTTTTAAATTAAGTTTAATTTGAATTTTTTATTTTTATAATTGAGCCCTAAAATTTCCTCTCTGTTTCGATTAAGTCTTTAGGCTATTTATAGGCCAAAATTATTACGATGTCGTTTTCGAAAAAAGCATAATTGCACAATAACCCCCTGTGATTTAACACGCTTTTCAATTTAATCCCCTTTCTTTTTGCTATTTGATCCTCTTTTCTTTTCTTTTTTTTACATTTTATTTTATTTTAAATCACTCTATTACTCTATTTAATTATTTTATCATATTCAACTATTACTTTATTATTTATACATTAATTTTGTATAAAATTCATATATTTTATGCATTAAGCTTATATATATTTAATTATTATTATTATTATTTTATTTGGCTCAATATTATTTATATCATATGTTATTTTATAATTTGTATATATTTTTATCACATTATACATTTTTATATAGTATTATGATATATTATATATTACTTCTAAAAGTTTTATATAAATTTTATTTATATTATCTAACATATTTTATTTTTTAATGTTTAAATATATTATTCCTTTTCATTTGATTACATTATTTCATGAAAGTTTTAATTCATTTTATATGTTTATTCATTTATGTCCTTTTCAATCGTTATTCTTGCTTCACATAGTTCTTTATATATTCTTTCATGTTATATTCTTTTATAATTAATATAATTTGTAGACATGTAGAATTGCTCTTAAATATATATGTTGTAATGTATTCATGCAATGTTTTACTCAAACCATCTTTCTATAAAAGCACCTTTTAAATTGATGCATTTATTTCAAATAGATTTAAAAAATAGTGATATGAGATATTTGGAGACTTCGAGAAGAATCGTGCCCTAACTTACTGAGTTTCGATTTTCCTTTTCGAGTCCAAAGAATCTATTACTTTTAAAAGCTAAATAAAAAACTTATTCTCGAAAATTCAAAATTATTGTGTCCTAACTCACTGGATGTGATGATTTGTTATCTCGGGATAAGAATTTCAGAAAATAATGTAATGTTTCGTGTTTGGAAAACCGGGGAATCGTGCCCAATCGTGCTGGGTTTCGATTTTTCGTCCGTCCAAATGACTAAATAACCTTTTAAGATTTTGACCGTAAGGCAATACTTCATGTTTGGAAATTCGAGGAATCGTGCCCAATCGTGCTGGATTTTGGTTTTTGGTTTGTCCGAATAGTGGAATACCCTTTTGAAATTACAATGTATGAATTTTGGAAATCATTAAATGATCTTGGTATCGAGGATTGAAACATCTTGTCCTAACGTGCTGGATGTGGTATTTCATCTTTTCGGAAGAAGGGAATTTCGGTATCCAATTCGAATTACCCAAGCATTTTCTAAAGGATTCGTATTTTCAAATCTTTTCCAACTTTCGACATTAAGACATGAAATTATCAGTTAGGTACCAATTTTGGGCGTTACGGGGGTGCCAATCCTTCCTCGTACGTAACCGATTCTCGAACCCGTTTTCTTGGATTTCGTAGACCAAAATTAATGTTTTGAAATAAAACGTTTTATAAGGTGACCCGATCACACCTCATAAAAAAAGATTGGTGGCGACTCCCGTTTTTGTTTTAAAAGTCGATCCCCATTTTTTCAAAACTTATAAAAATGGTTTCGACAGCAACAATTTCAAAAACATAAAAATCATCAAAATCCAAATCAAAATCATACTTTAATTCAAGCTTACAATGGCCAAAACCTAGCTCAACTTCTTTCTTTTTCTTTCTTTGATTTTCGGTGGAAGAAATGGATGATTTAATGTCCATTTTCATGTTTTAATTTTACTATTATAAACTTAATACATAAATGACATATTTAACCTTATAATATAAAATTACAAAACATAAATCCCAAGGACATTATGGACCATAACCGTCCATTATCAATTATAATAGGCAAATTTCCTTTCAGGACTTCTCATAATAAAGACACATCAATTTGATCATTAATCAAATGAAAATCCACTTTTAAACATTATGCAATTTAGTCCTTTTATCAAATTAAACACATAAATGGATAAATTAGCTTACGAAACTTTAACACATGCTTAAACACTCATCAATGGCACAAAATCTAATATTAAAATATGATACAGACTCAGATTTGTGATTCCGAAACCACTGTTCTGACTAAGGTATAAACCATACTGTTACAGAGTGGATTTCACTGAAACCTTTGCCCCTGTTGTGAGATTAGACACTATAAGGCTGCTACTGACTTTTGCTGCTCAAAAGGGTTGGAGAATACATCAGATGGATGAGAAGTCAGCCTTCCTAAATGGTTATTTAAAGGAAGAGATTTATGTTGAACAACCATAAGGGTTCAAAATACTTGGGTGTGAGGGCATGGTGTATAAACTACACAGAGCGCTGTATGGTTTTAAGCAAGCACCAAGAGTGTTGTATGAAAGGATTGACAGTGACCTTACAAAAATGGGTTTTGAAATAAACATCAGCAAGCCCACTTTATATGTGAAGAAAAATGGTAATGAAATACTTCTCATTATTTCATTATATGTTGATGATTTACTTGTGATTGGCAGCAACAACAAACTGGTGATTGTATCACTTTGTGAGAACAAAACACTTCAAAATCAAGTATCACTTTGTGAGAAAAGTGGAGCAAGCCAAGGAAGTCATATTAGTTCACTGTAGTTCACAAGATCAGTTGGCTGACATTTTAACAAAACCTCTTAGGAAATTGAGGTTTGAAAAGTTGCGTTATCATATTAGAGTTCGAAGCATAGAGGTCAAGGAGGAGTGTTGCGAAATGACCATACATACGAACTGCGAGCTCACCAAATATGGGAGCTCACCAAGACTTTAACCTCACCAAACTTGAGAGCTCACCTGCGAGCTCTTTACTCTACAAGTTGCCAACTTATATCAAAACAATAATAATTTTTTTATTAGACTTTGTGGCAGCTGATTAGATTAAAATCAGCCAATGAAAAGGAAAGTTGTATGAATCTAGTCACTAGATTAAGCCAAGTTGTAATTATTTTATTATTATTTTTAGCTTATTTAAGCTTTATGATTAATGTAATCTTAGTATTAACCTTTCATGTTAATGAAACAATAATTCATCCTGTTTTCACTCAATTTTTTATCTGTTTTTGCTTCTGTTTTAGTCCTTCCCTTTATAAAATATGAAACACCTAGGAACTGGAACCAACCCTGCTTCTATATCGCTAACATCGGCTTCTAGTTCTCTATATTGCTTAATTACATCTCCTATGGTCTTCCTTGGGATCATGGAAGCCAGTTTCTACCATCAATCCAGGGTTTTTTTTATCGCGCAACGCCAAGGTGTTTTTGAACATCTTGTTCTCTGTTGACGTCGATTTTGTGCTACAGAAATAACATGTAGCAGCAGGAGATAGAATTTTCATTTCCTTCTATATATCATTAGAATTTTCAAATACAAAAATGATAACATGCATGTAATTTCAAGCAAAATCTACCCAAATTGTAACAATTTTTTTCTTAGGGTAGTGTTTGTAATTTAAAAAAGTAAGGAAGATAACAGCTAAAAGCAAGAACTGAAGTGAACACAAAAGAACTAACACTAAATTAAATAGAGATTTAAAAGAAAAAATAAACCCAACTCTATGGGAAAGCCAGCCAACTTCAAGAAATAAGATAAAAAGTTGAAGTATAAGGTGATCAACTGTGATTGGGAGGTAGATGAGGGCCACTGTATACCAAAACTCTTAAAATATTCTTATTAAAATAGTTTTTATTAGACCTGCTCACGAAGAGAGTTTAGGTAAAAATAAAAAATTGAAAAATTAACTTAAAAATCAAGTTGGACCGAACTTTGAGCAAGGTTTTTTTTAGCTCAGACCCAGTCCGACTCAAAATTTTATAACTATTTTTCCCATATACCGTGTTACTTCTTGCCTTACTATTGTCAAATGTGAATCCCTTATTCCTTTTATTAGTTATTACCAATCCCTACTTACCTTTATTCCCAATCCTTGATCCCTAGTTCGCTATCAGTTACTAAAATAAAAATACCTAGTACCGCTCACCACCTCCACCAGCGGCCTCAAACGCCGCTGCCTGTCTGTCCCCTGCTCACCACTCTATCCGCCATTCCGTCTCCCGCTTCCTCAGTTTTGTGCCCATCATTGTTGTGTCGTTCATCTTCCTGCTGCTTTTCTGTCACCGACGTTCACCACTACTGTAGCATTCTCTTCTCTAACATTCAGTCATCGCTGTCCCACTAGTATGCTCGATATATATGCACAGTAATTCAAGATTTTCGTTCTTCTATATTGACATTTTGATTTAATTTCTGTAGTTGATTTTTCACAATGCATGTTTTCCTTCCTGGTACCGCCAATTTCATTTTTGTTCTAGCTTTGTTTATTGTGTCATTAATCCAACAAGGTCTTTTGGAGGTGATGTATCACTTTCAGTTTCAAATTAAACTACGTGGTGATTTCATTAATTCATGATATTTTGCCCTGATCTGAGTGAGTTTTCTTTTTGAATTGTTTTTCTCATCGTCTGGTAGTGTTTAAAGCATGAATTGGGCCAGGTCGGTTCAAGCCCGGATTTAGTATTTATAATCTGAGTTAAGTTTGGAAAAAATTTTAAATTCAATTTTTGAGCCAAACTAGACCTGAGCCTAATAATCGAGCCTAATTTTTAAGGGTCGACCCGAATTCGACTAGACCCAGCTATGAACAAGTTTAGTCTCTATCTCTCATTTATTTTCACTTTTTTAAAAAGTCTTTTCCCTAAAGTATTATAAAAGTATTACAATTTTTACCACATGCATTACAAAGGAAAGGTACACTACAATTTCTTCGGTTTTTAAAAATAGGGCTAAATAAATCGAGTCTGGATAAATGAGTTTCTGTTTCAGGAAAGACTTTTATGGCACCTTTTACTTTATTTCCATATTATAGTAATGTCAGATTTTAGTTTTAATCCCTATACTTTTGTAATGTTATTAATCTTTATACTTTAAGTTTTTACATTATTTGATACTTTAACTTGTTATAAATTAGTTTAAATATTTTATTTTGAAATATTGATGTGAAGTTTTAAGAATTGTTAACACTGTTGTCGAAATTATTTTTTAAAAAATGGGGTCGACTTTTAAAATGAAAATAGAGTCGCCACCAATATTTTTTCGAAGTGTGATCGGGTCACCTTGAAATTGATTATAAAAATATTTTTGATTTATTAAAATAATAATTTTGGTCTACAAAATTCGAGAAAACGGGTTCGGGAGTCAGTTACGTACGAGGAAGGATTAACACCCTCGTAACGACCAAAATTGGTACTTAATTGATTAGCTAATGTCTTAGTGTCGAAAATTAGAAAAGATTTTAAAATACGATCCTTTTTATTAGAAAGAAAACGTAAATAAATTAAATTGGATGTTAAGACTCTTATTTGAAAAAAAAATAAAAATGTCATACCTAATGAGTTAGGATGCGATGTTTCAAGTTTACGAAACTAAGTTTGTTTTTATTTGTGAAAAATTCTTACCTCGAGATAACAAAATGTCATATCTAATAAGTTAGGACACAACATCTCTATTTTCTGAGAATAAGCTTTTATTTGAAACTTATAAGTTTTGATTTTAAAAGGGTAATCGATTGCTTAAATTCGATGAGAAAGATCGAAGCCTAGTAAGTTAGGGCACAATTATTTCAAAGCGATCGAAGCCTAGTAAGTTAGGGCACAATTCTTTCAAAGCTCCCAAATACCGGGTCTTGTCTCATTTTAAGAACTTTTTGAATAAAATGGAGTAAGGTTTTTAGTAAAACATGAAATGAATTATAATGCTAATATGCATAATAGGGTAATAATCGCTATAATACAAATAACAATAACGAGAGCAAAAAGAATCAACAATATGAATAAAATAACAAGCTAATAATAAATAAAAACAATAAATAAGTGAAAATTGATAAAAGTTAAATAATAATTGAAAAGAATAAAAATATTAAAAAACAAAATGAAAATTATAATAATAATGATGATAAAATAACAATTATAAAAATAATAATTAAAATGATGTAAGTAAATACAAAAAGAAAATATATAATATAATAAAGATAATATAAAATTAAGCAGTTAAATAATACGAAAACAATGATATGTTAATAATAATAAATAATAATAAATTAATAATAATATACATATATAGGTTTAAAAGAAAATATATAAACATAAATAGATTAAAAAGCCAATTTTTCATAAAAAAACGTGATCTACAATATAAAAAATGTATAATATAATTATTTGAAGTAAATGTCCTATAAATTTTAAAACAAAGAGATATACATAAAGAAAATTTTAAAATAATAATAAAAATTTTATATAAGAACCATTTAAAAGTTTTATACAAATAAAAAATAATAAAACAATGTAGAATTCATAAAATGATTTACAATGTTTGCGTTAAAACAATTTTAAGAAACGAATGATTAAATAAATTAAAAAAAGAATTACAAAAAATAAAAATAAAAACTGAATAACAATACTAAATTGTAATAAAAATAAAATCAAAAGGACAATTTACAAACTAATAAAACAGAGTCAAAGACCGGAATGAAATGAGCACAAATGATCGGGGATTTAAAAGGAAAATATCCAAATACCGAAGCGCGGCGTTTAAGTAAGGGCTAAGCTGGAATGAAGCGCAAAATTCTTGGGAAAAATTTAAAAAAAAAAAAAAACTTATTTGACAGATCAAGAAAAATGGAAGGACCTATCGCGAAATTTTCCCCACAGAAAGAAACGCGCAGACCCCCATTGATGGGTCGGCTCACGCGCGAATCTTTATTTACTTAAACGACGCCGTTTTTGAATCCTCACTTAAGCCCCATTTTCCCTTAAAATTCATTTTTTACAGATCTCAAAAAAACCTTAGAGAAAACCCTCTTTTCCCTTAACCCCCTATCTCTATTCGGTCGGCGTTGATTTCGTCGGAGGTCTGACGCGCCTTAGCCTAGGACGGCGGCCTGGGCTTCGCAAGATGGGGTGTTTAACCCCTTTTTGGAAAAGATGTGAGGGCTTAGCCTTTTTGGCCCGAAAACGGAAAGAAAGGAGAAGAAACCAAGGTCCCGACCCCGCTCGGTCTAATCCCAACACCTGGGACGGACTTCCGACGACTAGGGCCACTTAGGTACCTTTCTTTCCTTCCTCTCTCGCTTTTTATTTCGTGTGTATTAAAAAATGTATGTATATAAAAAATAAAAAAAATCAGACGAAAATAATAGAAAATGAAATCACCTTAAAAAATCAATTTGATTGCTTTTGTATTGGTATTCGGTATCTAAATCTCAAGTTTTTGCTATTGATCTGTGTTTGTATGAATGCCCGTGAGTCCTTTTTACAGATTACATTAGGGTTTTTATAGCCCAAAAATAAATCAAAATATCATAAGTACATAGATACTATATTGTTATATTTGCTGCCTTTGCTGTGTTTTCTTTTCTTTTTACATGTGAACGGCAAAGATAGGGGCGTGATTCACGCGTTAATGGCGGTATGATGTCCGACGAGGAGGGCTGGTATAGAGGCAGCGGCACAAGGCCCTTGCTAGGATTTTTCAGAAGCTGAAAATGTTGAAAAGAAATGGGCCTGTCGGGCTTGTTAATTGGGTTAGGGTTAAAAGGTTTAGTTGTTTGGGTTATTTGGGTGTTAGTGATTTGGGTCTAGGTGTAATTGGGCCTATTTTGTAATCTGGACATTGGACTTTTATTAATTGGGTTTTTATATTTGGTTTTGTATGGGCCCGGGCATAAATGGTCTATTACAACTGTTAAAGATATCTGTGAATGTAACACCTTTAACCCATATCCGTTGCCGGAATAGGATTACGAAGCATTACCAGGCTAATCTCATAAATAATCGTACAATTCAAATTACGATTCTCATATTATTTAAAAACCATACAAATACAATCATATAGTCCTTAATACAAACCTTTAAGGCTCAAAAACAATAGTAGAAGTGGTTCGGGATTAAACCGATAACTTAGGAAAAATTTTGGAAAACATAGAAAATTTTCAAAGTACAGGGGACACACGCCTGTGTGGCCCTTCCGTGTGTCTCACACGGCCAAAGACACGTCTGTGTCATAGGCCGTGTGGACATTTGAAATGGGATCACATGGTCGTGTCCCAGCTGGTGTCCGACCCCGTGTAACTCCCTGACTTGGGTCACACAGCCAACCACACGCCCGTGTGACTAGCCCGTGTACCCTTTGAAATGGCCTCACACGCCCGTGTGCCAAGCCGTGTGCTAGGCCGTGCCAAAACTGTAGGGTATACTGACTTATGCCATACGGCCAAGTCACACGCCCGTGTGCTGAGTTGTGTGGAGCATACTGACTTATTTTCTAATTAAGTACCAGGGGACACATGGCCGTGTCACCCAACCGAGTGTCACACTCGGCTGAGACACACGCCCGTGTCTCTACCCGTGTGGACAAAAATATGCTATTTTCTAAGCCATCTTTCTCACCCAAATTTGCATCCACCTAAACATGTCAAATGGCATATAACATAGCATCAATAGGCATTCAAACCAATCTTAATCAAACCTAAATCATGCTATTCCAATACCAATAACCACAAGGCACATATGTATCACAACTAGCCATTCAATTTCACACCTATTTCACAACCAAAATCACCTAAATGGTCACTTTCAACTATGCATTATTTTGTCTAAAACCACATGCATACCATATCTCAAAATTCAACCATTTGGGAATAGGTGCGAACTGGGGTTTTTCTAAATTCGATCTTGGATTGGGTTTTTGCTTTGGGGAGACCAGATAACTGGTAACTGCCTTCTTTGGCTGGTTTACTATAAACGGCTTCGAATGACCATTGTTATACCCACTCGTATTATTCACATCATTGTCTTTCCTCTTCAGGGCATTTGAGGCCCACTCTTTCTTTTTCTTTACCTCTGCTAGGCCAGGAACAACAGGATTGACTCGATCATCACCAAGACCCATCGAAAAGTTCAGCAGTACTGAGGTATCAGTCTGATATTGGGATCCGATAATGACAGGTACCGCATGCGAATGCGTGTCTGATTGAGTCGGGACACTTATTGGGGAATAAACGATGTCTTCATCATCATCCACACTATTGACCACTGGGCCACTCCTTTTTTCAAGTCCTCCGGCTAGTAACTGGGTTAATTGGCCCATCATATTCCTTTGGAATTCTAGCATTTGTTCTCGCATCTCTTGTTGAATTTTGGTCAATTGCTCTTGCATCTGTATTTGCATTTTCTCTATTCTTTCCAACCTTTGTTCCATGTCTTCTAGGTTAACTGAAATAATTTTACCTAATTAGGGTCTTTCTACATATGATACGATGTAATGCAAATGCATGAAATGCAATGCAAATGCATGGAATGAATGCAAAAAGAAAGAGAGGTGTTGATTATGAATTCAATTCCATTAGAAGAACTTTTCTAGAAAATAAATTTCTTTACATAAAATGGATTGCATATACGACTTTGCCCTCATAGTCCAGGTGAAAACACCAATCCTTTTCTTCGTATCCAGATGTTATGGTCGCGTCCCGTGAAGTTCCTCAATAGATGCCTCTTCTAGCTCCTTGTTGCTTGGTCCAGGCCGTACCTCTTCACTCACTTATCCTCCGCGATATTCATAAGCTTCTTTAACAAATTTGAGACATAATGACTCTCGAATAATTCTTGTTGGCTTGAATCCTCGGGCAAAGTCTTGTATTCTTCTGCGGACCATCATCCCTCTCTCGTTGTTTACCTGGACTTTGTTCGGACGACCGTATTATAATCCACTTTATCAATTAACCTATTTCCTTATGACAAACTCTTCCATTTAGCAATCAAATATGAATCAACACCTCCTTTCTAAGATGATGCGGTGCGATGCAATGCAGTGCAATCATAAACAAAACAAAACAGGTTAGCACAGGAGACATAAACAAAATAGAGTACCTATCCAGGTGACCACTAGGGCTTTGGAATGGTTCTACCTAATGTGGGCTCTTAAGGCTCACTATATGGGGTTCGGTTCTAAAGAGGGGTACCTGAACCAACAGATTCCTCAATCCTCACCCATTATAGGCTCATACGGACCGAGTTCTGTTCAGGGGAATACATATCCCTATGGCCATGCGGAGATGAAAATCTCACGAAGCACATAGGTACGGATGTATCCCAGAAGCAATCCACTAGCCCATGCGGAGGTGAAAACCTCACGAAGGCATAGTTTCTCACTCCCACTTAAAAGGTGTGACCCGACAGTCATGCAATATGATGCAAAAGTATTCTATAAGACTCGAACCACAGCAATCAAATAAGATGACACAAGCGAATGCAATAAAAGGATCGTAATTTTTCAAATTAAATTTTCAATTTTCGACAAAAGGACAGAAATTAATCAATTTTACGGCCTGACTCTCCACAAGTCCCCAGTGGAATCGCCAAGCTGTCGTAACCATTTTTTTGAAAAACGGGGTCGACTTTGGCTTTAAAAACAAAAATAAAACGGGAGTCGCTACCAATCCTTTTTGATGAGGTGTGATGGGGTCACCTCGCAAAACGATTGTTTTTAATAAACAGTTTGATTTATCAAAGCAACGATTTTGGTTTACAAAACTCGAAAAATGGATTCGGGTGTCTGTTACGTACGAGGAAGGGTTAGCACCCCCGATACGTCCAAAATTGGTACCTAATTGATTAATTAGTGTCCTAATGTCGAAAATTGGAAAAGATTTTAAAATACGAACCCTTTAGAAAATGTTTGGATAATTCAAATTGGATATCGAAATTCTCTTGTTCCGAAAAGATGAAATATCACATCCAGCACGATAGGACACGATGTTCCAACCCTCGATACCAAGATCATTTCATGATTTCCAAAATTCATACATTGCAATTTTAAAAAGGGTATTTCACTATTTGGCCAAACCAAAAAACCGAAACCCAGCACGATTGGGCACGATTCCTCGGATTTCCAAACATGAAATATAGCCCTATTTAAGAAAATACGGTCAAAAGTCTTAAAATGATAGTTAGTCATTTAGACGAACGAATAATCGAAACCCAGCACGATTGGGCACGATTACTTGAACTTCTAAATACAAAATATCGATTATTTCAAAACTTAATGTATCGAATAAATGTTAATGTGACAAGTAATAATGTAAAAATACGATGTGACATGCGTGACTAGATAAATGCGTTAATAAAATAATGTTATGAAATTCGAACAATATACTAATACAGTGATACTAATAAAGTGAAAATAATAATATAGATAATAATAAAATGAAAAAATATGTTAATTAATGATAATAGTAGTATATTAATAATAGTAGAAAATGATAATGATAGGAAATATAATAAATAATAATAGAAAAGGGTAAAACATAAAAATATAATGATAATAATAAAAGTAATAATATTAATAATGATAACAAATATAATGGTAATAAAAGAATAATAAAGAATAACGAAAAATAATGGAAATAATACTAATAATAAAAATAAATAGGAAAAGAAAAAATAAACAAATAATAGTAAAATAAATATAAAATGATAACATAATAATAATAATAATAATAATAATAGTACGAGAAAATATAGTTATAATAAAAATAAAAATAATGGCAATAACAATAATAAAAATAATAATACTAATAATAGTAATAACGGATGGTAGAAGTAAAAGCAAATAAATAATAGTAATCATAATACTAATAATAATAGTAATAAAATAAGAATAAGGAAATAATAATAGTGATTGTACTGGGATATAATTATAATAATAATAAATATAATAGTAATGATGATGATAATAATAATAATAATAATAATAATAATAATAATTAAATAATAATAATAATGACATCATTAATAGTAATAATAATAAAAAATATTAAATAATAGTAATAATAATAAAAATTGCAAAATAACTAAAAAAAAGGGGACTAAATTGAATTTAAAACGGAAGTTTGGGGTTAATTCAAAATAAATAAAAAGGAAAATGGCCTATTCAAAGCGCGCGGATTACATGGGGGACTAAAATGGGCAATAACCCTTTCCCTCCAAAATGCGCAGCACTGGCGAGGACCTAATTGCAAGTCAAATAGACTTTCGGAGCCCAATTAAAAAGACTGAAAATCCTGATTGCAAAGCCATGAAAGGGTGGAGGGACTGCGCGCATAGATACCCCATTTTTACAAAAACGCGAATCCTGAGGTTGGAGCTGGTTGGGTCGCGCGGGTCGGCTCAAAACGACGTCGTTTTGAGGCTTATGGACGCCAGCCAAAACGGCGTCGTTTTGCAACACCTATATAAGTTAAAAAAATTTTAAAAAAAATCATTTGGTTTCAGTTTTTTAAAAAAAAAACTATTCTTTCTTTTGTTTTCTCTGCAGTCCAAGGAATCCGTGAGAGTCCGATCAGTAGCCATCATGATGATCGCCGACGACAATGACAGTCTGCATCATGCCAGATGAAGCGTGGAAGGCCAAAAGTCAGCCTTTTTCCCGTGAAGAAGAAAATAGGTGAGGTTTTTTTTTATTTTTAAAACCCTTTTTTAATATATATGTATATATATTAGTCTTAAAAACAAATAATAAAAGATGTATATATGTGAATGAACAATTTCGGAAAAGAGAAAAATGAAAAAGAATGATAAAAAAAACCTTGGCACGTTTCTCTTCTTTCAACTGCTTATGGTTTTTTCTTGCTTGAATTTTCGCTTGTTTTTTTTTTTTGTATTCCAAATCTGTCCAAAAAGATTACATTCGGTTCATATTGCTTTTTATAGCCGTTTACATGATTTCTTTTTATTATTTTACACTGTCTTTTCTTCCTTTATTTTGTAGGTGCAAGTTGCGATGGCGGCAATGGCGGTGGCCAGTGGGCTAGTGGCAGTGTCAGAAGTCAGGGGCTAGGGGCGGCACTAGGTTTAGGGGGCTAGATTTTTCTGAATATTTTTAAGTTTTGGACTTCTTTAGATTTGGGCTAGGGTTTTTTGGTTTGGGTCATTTGTTTTTTTTTTAGTTTGGGTTGTGGGTTGTAAAAATAGGTTTGGGAAAATTTTGGGCTGTTGTTGGTTTGGGCTCCGGATTTGTGTGTAATGGGCCCCGGGCAAATTGGGCCTTCTACACTATGCTTTTTGGATATTAGCTAGCTAGACTCATTAATTTGCATGTGTTTTCTTTGTTAATTCTTTGTATCACCTAATCTCATTTTGGTTCGATCCTTAGAATACTTAATGTTCCACTGAAACTCATAAATTTTACTACTAAACCTATGGCAATTGCAGAACACCGCACTTCACTTTATATTTTGTAATTTTCTCTACTCGGTGTAAGTATACAATCACATCTAAATATTAATTCTACTAAATCATTTTATACATATAAACAATAAGCTTTTGTGATAGTTACTAGCATTGACAATCTAACGTACAATAATCATTGAAAGCTTGAGCGATAAACTCTCAAACATTAGCAAGAATTGTCTCAATTGCATAATTTGAAAGTTTTGTTCTTATACTAATAATTAAAGTAGTAACCTTGCAAATGACAGGTTGTGAGTTGGTAACTCACATTTGATTATCTTGTAGATGTATATACTAAAGTCATTTCAAAATATCATTTGATAGATAAATGGGCCCATAATTCTTTCAGAAATGCAAGAAATTCAATCTCAACTTTTGTTAGTTAGGTTCTAATAAACCATCTTCTTTGAGAACAAGCAACACTTGTAAAATAAAGAATCTTCAAGTTCTTTAATGAATATCCATATAAATTCTCATCTTGTTGCATCATTTTTTATCAGGATGGTCTAACTGATCATATCAATTAATTGATATATTTAGACTAGTAAACTTATGGTTTATTATGCATGTGATTTAACCATACTAATATATGCATAGTACAAACTAAAGGAAAACTTTCCAATACAAAATTATTACCTAAGATAATAGATTTAATATATTGAAACTAATTGTCTCCTCATCCACCGTCTCAATATGGTATTTGTTACAACGTATATCTTTTAAAACATAATAATTTCTTTAAGACCAACAAGAACATAATGCGTTAATTATTACTTTGTTTCTCTAAATAACAATATGTTAGCTCTTCCAAGCCTTTAATTAATTTTATTCTATGAAAGTTTAACATGTTTTATTGCTACATTGAACATAGGGTAATAATATATTAGCTCTTCCGGAGCTTTAAATTAATTTTATACCACCAAAGATTAATTTGTTTCATTACCAAACAAGAAACATGTTTTTTATCCCTAAGGATAGCATGCATTGTTGTATCATTTATGAGATATATGTTTCCTTCCTTTATAATATTATTTGAATAATAAAATATTCAGGTTTACAACAAATATATAACCAAGAATTTTTCATACATTGAACACATAAGTTTTCTCACTTCTTTGAAGGGTTATATTGAGAACTATTGTTGTCCTCTTATTTATCTCTATCTTTTCTCTTCTACTGGTGAGAAAAATTATTACTAGTAAGATATTCAATAATCAAGTAATTAGTGTTGCAATCTACAAAAAGATCTGATTCATACTTCAAGATATTTTATCTTAACAAAATACATACAATCCTAAGGGATATGGCCATAAGATTGCATACAAGTATAAAAATCAAATCATAGAGTTTTATTAATGAATAACAAAATTCCTCAACATGGATTATAGAAATCCTAAAAATTGACATGTTAGCATTTAAAATGATCAACATCATAAAGACAATGTCAATATCCCTTTACTATTTAGATTTAACATGGTTATCAATATGGTATGCCAAATTTGATTCAACATTATTCTTATTATTCGATTTTGCATTGTCTCTATTCCATTTGGTAGAATCTTGATAATGTTTAACTAAATGTTTAGGTGCACGAAAGGTACGTGACTAGTAGTCTTTCATACCACATCAATACATATGTTATCTCCACTCCTTGAAGGATTCTCTTGGGAATTCTTGTTTATCTTCATTTTTCACATTCGGTGGTGAAAAGAATTATTATGGCCACCTCCTTGACAATTCCATCACATTAATATCCACAATCATTTTACATATTTCATATTTATCATGTATTGTTGCATTCACTTCAGGGAATAGTGTAGATCCAATAGGACGAGATTTGTGATTTTCATTAATAGCTCATTATTTTGTTCAATCGCAATTAAACATGATATTAAATCATAATATTTCTTTGAACTTTTTTTCGTTAGTATTACTACTGTAGAAGCACATTTGAAGCATGAAAAGTTAAAAAAAAGGTTCTCTAATAAGTTTTTATTGGTAATATTCTCCCCACATAACTTTATTAAAGAATTTATCCTAAATACTGTGGAGTTATGTTCACTCACAATTTTAAAATCTTGTAACTTCAAGTGCATCCAATCACTACGAGTTTTAGATAGAATTATTATATTCTGATGGTCATATATTTCTTTTTAATTATTCTACAATTCAAGTGGATCTTTCACAATCAAATATTTTTCTTTCAACCCTTCATGAGGATGATGACGAAGGAAGATCATGACAGATGATCGCAATCAATGCAATTTCTCATATAAGACTTGTCACAATTATCATAGATAGTATGATAGAATTCCAATATATATCAACCAATAAATTAAATAATTCCAATCTACCATAAATTTTATATGACTAAATGTTTGCAACCATATTTGGAAAATATGGTAAAATAATCACAACAAATTCAAATAAATTGCATTGATAAAATTCACATGTCAAACATCAAAATCTGACATGATGCAAGAACATACTAACATTAGTCGATTAAGTCTTAACTCAATTGGCATGGACATTGTTGCCAATGTAGGAGAACGTGGGTTCAAGTGCGCAGAAGTGTATTATCCTTGTATATATGGGTTGGGGAGAGATTATGGGTAGTTCTAAACATTGTGTTAAAAAAAATCAAAACTTATAATGAAATTATTCAAAAAAAAAAAAAAAGGAAGAAAGTACTAACATTTTTTCATAACCACCATCTCAAGCATGAAATTCAATTTAAAATTTAATCATTCAAATTTTTTTATCATGATTGATCAATAATGCTCCAATCATAATAAACATTCATTTTTTTAAGTCCAAAAACTCTGCTCACGCTATTTTTATTAAAACGGTCATAACTTAATTTCCCAAACTTAAAATCGAGTGATTCAAAGTGAGTTTCGAAACTAAGAAACAGATCATCAAATGTCATGAAGACATTTCAACCCATAAATGCCTGGATCTCATCCAAAAAGTTATCACAAGTCTACTGATTTTCCAAACTTGAAAATTGACAACTTCAGTGAATAAAATTTAATAAATTTCACCTTATCTGTACATGTATCAATAATATTTATAAATCCATAGTAATAACCATTTATAAAACAATCTAAATTTTTGCGAGACAATACTACCAAACTAAAAGGTAATAATAATCACCTAGACTCAGACCATACACATTGTACCAAATTCCTCTACTTGTGATTTTTGGCTTTCTTTATTCTGTCCGATGAAATTGGTTTTATAATTTTTTTTGACATAAATTGTCAATTGTCTTTTGAGTGGTTCAAAGACCTTGAAAATAGGGAGATTTAAGTTTAAATCCTTCTAAGAACGGCTAGTTCTTTTTTTCTCGGAAATTTTCAATGGCTATATTGTGGGCTAATGGTAAGGAAGATTAGTTGAAAAGGAATTTTTGCTCTGTGACGCGGGAGGAATTCTTGCCCTGTGCTACGGGTTTTCAGACGATAATTTTTTTAGAGAAATTTTATCAGAGTATCGTGCTGGTTACATATTATAAAATAATAAAAATAAAAAATAAGAGAAATGGGAGAACAAAGACATCAGTATATTTTATTAATCAATTGGGATAGTTTCATTCGAAATTTGGAAGGGTTTAGGCAGGGGCGAATTTAGAGAGGGGCTGGCATGGGTCCCGACCTCTCCCAAAATGTAAAATTATTATTTGGCCCCTTATAATTTTTTTAAAAATTTTAAATTAGTAAAGGTAAAATTACACTTTGGCCCCCCTAAAATTATAAAAATTTGATTTAATCTTTTACAAATTATAAAGATATAAACTATAAAAAATTAAAATTTCATCCGGCCCCCCTAAAAAATTTTCCTGGCTTCGCCCCTGGGTTTAGGTAAAAATATTAAGTTCGAAAAATAAACTTGGACAATAAATTAAGTTCGTTTAAAATATAAGCTGGGTTCGGGCTTGAATGACCCATTTTAAGTTTATAATATTTTATATTATGTTATTTTTATATATTATGTAATTTAGAACAAATTAAAAAAATAAACCTATACTAAATACATAATATTACTCTAATGTAAACATTAAAATAATATTAAGATCACCTTAAAAATAATTTCAATAAATAAAGAAGGTATAAATTTATTAAATATAAAAATAAAATAAATATTTAAAAAAATAATATGGGCGGGCTTAAAGTGGACTTGGATTAGTCTTTTATAAATATAGGCGAGTTTGAACAAAATTGTAGACCTAAATTTCGACTCGGGCCGGACTTGAGTAAGTATAAAGTATGTTAATATCATGCTTAGGCCCAACTCGAATCCGACCCATGAACATCTCTACTTCTTCAAAATCTATATTTATAGAGATAAAAAGTATAAATGATATAAATATCTACTCGTAATTGACATTAGAATCCTAAATAAAAAGTATAAATGATATAAATATCTACTGTAATTGACATTAAAATCCTAAATAAATTACTTCAAACTTCATATCCAGCATCCAATTTATAATAATAAAATATTTATAACAAAAATTTGTATAAAAGAAAGAGCAAGTTATGCAACTACACCCAGTAATTTTTCAAATGAAAATAAGGTTTATCTTCTTCTTCTTTTTCCGAAATATTAAGTTAATAATATAATATTACAAATATTCTATTTTATTTTATTTATTTTATCATTTTATTTATTTACTTTATGATTTGATAATTTTAATTTTTATAATTGTTAATAATTTTAAATAATTTTCTATATTTTTATTTTTTTGAAAAATCGTGGGTATAATTAAATGAACTAAGACAATCATTTATTTAGATTTATCCTGTTTGATATTTTAAATAACAATAAAACAATTTATTTATTTTAGGATTTTTAATTTTTTAAAATATTCTCACATCATCATTATGTATATGTGGCACAAAACGTGTTAGTTTTGTTCTTTGATTTAATGTATAGAGGTTAATATGTCTATTTTTTAGTAGATGAGTAAAATGCATATTCCTAATATAGGGACTTTCATAGTACTTTTATCTAATCCTACTCATCCTTCAATTCCATGTCACTTATATTAAAAAATTTGAAAAAGTCAAATCCTCACTTAACAGCACATTGGGATGAAATTTTTAACAAAATAATCAATTTACACTTTTTTCTAACATACAGGGTCTAATTTATCTATTTTTTTAATAGATGGGGCAAAATGCAACTCACCTCTTAGTACAAGGGCCTCCATAGTACTTTTATTACTCATAACATCAGTTCAATTATATTTATAAGCTTAAATCACAAAATGATACCTAAACTTTTTTAACCAATTAATTTGTGACACGTAACTCTTTTAAATTAAAATTAAATTAAAAGAATAAAATTATATTATATTATATTATATTTAAACTTTTCAAAAAGTTCACACTCTCTCTCCCCATAATTCTTTCTTCTCTTTAATGCACATTTAAAAAAATTTGTTAGATAGCTTTTCTATGCAATCCTCTTGCCATTTTTTTTAGTTAACTTCTTCTCAGTATTTAGATTTTATGCTTATCTGGGGTTTTTCTATTATAGATATTCACCCAACATTAATTATTTTATGTAATATATATATATATGGAAAAATTTAGTTTTTTAAAAAATAATACATCGGATTTGAATCAATGTGAGAATGAAATTGAAATCAAGGTTTAAAATCAGAAAAGAAACTCTTCGAAATTTAGATTTTATCATTAAAAACTAGAGTTGGATTAATTTTTTGAGCTGTTTTTGAATTTTTCATTACGGAAGCTCTTAGGTGTAAAATAAAAGAGATGAATATGTTCATAAAGGTAAATAATATTCAACATTGTTATTTTTTAAGTTAAAAATTGTCATCTGTCACAAAATGATTAGCTAAGAGATTATTTTTAACTGTTGAGGTAATTGGGTAACATAGTTTAGGTACCACTTTGGGTAACGGAATATAACTTAGGTACCATTTGTGACAAAAAATAAATAGGTGCTAACTTGAAAAATTTTATATAGCTTAAGGACCATTTTGTGGTTTAAGCGAATATTGATTATTATTTACGAATCAAATTTGATTGATGTTAATTGAAAACTCAGAACTGAAGTAAGAAATTTTGTTGGGGGTTAAAATAAAATTTTTAAAACCAGTGTCGAAACTAAAAATTTTCTATTAGAACAACTTAAATTTAATTATAAATTGTTAGATGGATAAAAATAGAAATTATCTACCGAACAAAGGGGCTAAAGTAATTAAATTGCAATAATTAAACTTAAAAGGGACTAAAACTAAAATTGAATCACGGGGTCAAAAGTAGAGGTGTACATGGGCGGCCCGGCCCGAAGGCCCGCCCGAAATGTGGGAGGGTTTGGGCAAAAATATAGGCCCAAAAAATGGGCTTGGGTAAAAAAAATGAGGCCCGTTTAAAAAATGGGCCGAGCCTCGGGCATGATTTTTTGGCCCAGGCTACCATCTACCCGACCAAATATTTTAGTATTATTTTTATTTTTTATTAATAAAATTTTAACTTTAGTATTTTTTTTTAGATTGTTGGTGATCTTTTTTTCTCATTGTTTTTATGCTGTTTTTGCCACTATATTGGTGCTGTTAGTTCTTTGTTAGTTGTCATTAATTGTTTGTTAGTTCTTTGTTTGTTGTTTGTTTGATCTGTTTTGTGGTTGTTTTGGGCTGTTTTGATGCTGTTTTATGATATTTTATTGTTTTGTTGTTGTATTTAATATTATTTCGATATTGTAGAACTTTTATTTTATTATTAATTTGGTTATTATTTTAGTTCAAATAAGTTGTTTCAATTTTAGTATAATTACTTCTTCTGTTCTATTGTCATTTTTAATATTATTTCGATATGATTTTTGAGATCCTATAAAATATTGATTGAATATCAAGACTTAAAAAATTATTTACTACTTTTTATATATTAATCATTAATATTTAAGTTGAAGGCTCCATATCTCAAGTTTTCAAGTGACTAACATGTGTTTTAAGTTACTTGCAAAAATTGAAATGTCACTTGATTTTTGTTACCAAATTAGGAACGTGTGTTTATTTTATTCCATATTTAATTTTTTTAAAATTAAAATTTTGAGAACATGAAAAAATTATTAATAAATTAAGCTAAACAAATTAAGCATCTATTTTCGTAAAGTAGAAAATTAAATGGTAGAATAGTATCATTATGAGATTCAAAGTAGAAAATAAGCATCTATTTTTTTAAATGTATTTGATTCATTATTTTTTATTTTTTATTTAATAAAATAAAAAATAATACGGGCCGGGCCGGGCCAGGCTCGGGTTTACCCATTTCATGTCGGGCCGGGCTTGGACAATTTTTTAGGCCCATATTTCGGGCCGGGCCGGGCCCGGGCTTACAAAATAGGACTAGATTTTTAGTTGGGCCCGGCCCGGCCCATGTACACCTCTAGTCAAAAGTCGAAGCCCTTGTTTACTTACCCAGACTTGATCACATTCTTTTATATCCATATTATATAAAACTTTGTGGAAAAACAAAAGAAACTTCAAAACATTGTTTTAAATGTTTCTTTTCAAAATGGAAATAAATCCATTGTCCCAAATTTTACGCTATGTTTGGATTGGAAAAAAAATCTAAAGAAAGTTAAATAAAATAAGGGAAAAGAAATTATATTTCTCTCATTTGGAAAATTTACTTTTAGTAAGGGACGGAAACAAATTTCTCTTATCTTTTTTATATTTTGGGTAAAAGGAAAAGAAGATGGTAAATTTAATATTATCTAATTCGCTTGTCATGGATATTTTTCGAGGAGATAAACGATTACCGATAAAATAAGTTCCATTTTCATGAACGAGAATCGAATCCTCAACCTTATAATTAAGGATGAGTTTGGATGGACGGTACATTTAATTACAGTTAGTGTAAAAATAGCTGCGGCGGTGAGATTAGATACTGTAGCGTCAGACAAAAAGTAAGTTACACGCACCGCATCGCGCTAAGCTTGTCCCTGAGTTGGGCCACTAGATCTGGCCCGAAAGTTTGCCCGAAAAGTGGGAGGGTTTGGGTAAAAATATAGGCCAGAAAAATAGATTTGGACAATAAATAAAGCCTGTTTAAAAAATGGATCGAGTCTTAGGTAACGCTTTTTTTGCCTCAAGTTCGGCATGACCCAACCCAAATATGCAAAAAAAAAATGATTTTTTTTGTTGGTTTTTGCTGTTTTATTGTTATTTTCTTGTTGTTGTTTTTTCACTATTTTGTTATCATTTCACTATTATGTTGTTACTATTTTGTTGTTATTGTTTGAATATTGTACAAATCTTATTTTATTGTTAATTTTGTTACTATTTTAGAAGCATTTGCTTGTTAAGTTGCACTTATCTTAGTGCTATTTAAGTGTACATAAATTTTTTTTTTAATTTGTTGGGAAACATTTATTTTAATGTTTTAGTATTTTGATAAATTATATATTTTAAAAATTTATATAAAAATAATAATATAAAAATTTAATCTGAGAGGGCTAATTCGGGTTCGGGTTTTAATATTTTTATCTGGTTTGGACTTGACAAAATTTTAGACCCATTTTTTAGACAGAGTCGGGCCTAGCAAACAGGCTTAAAATTTTAATTGAGCCTGGTCCATGAACACTTTTACACTATATTCAATCACTCATCCAAACCCGCCCTAAGAGATTGAGATAAACAACTACTATACCACATTGCATAATTATTATTGTTATTGTTATTTATACAAAAGATAAAATTGAAAATTTATTTCAGAATAAATCCTTTCTTTTCCATGGTTTACTCAAACAAAAATATTAAAATTACTTCCATTTCCTTTTCTTTATTAATTTTAACTATTCAAAAAAAATCTTTTCTTTTCCTTTCTTTTAACTTTTTCCTTTTACTCTTTTCCTTTCCTTTAATAATTTTTATTCAAACATAGGATAGCTGAAAATGACAAATTTCTATAGCATTAAAATATAGTAAAATTTATAATAAAAAAGTAAAAATAATAAGGCTGAACTACATTAGTAGTTACAAAATGGTTATTAATTTATTATTCACACAATTATAAAAATTATCAAATAGTTATTAAATTATTAATAAATTTTATTTTTGTCATACAATTATAAAAATTATAAAATAATTACTCAATTATTTAATTTTATCCTTTTGATCACTTAATTATCTTAATTTTTTAGTATTTTCATTTGTACGATAGTCAACTAGTGACAAAAAATATAAAATTAAATAATTGCATGATTAGTTTGTAACTTTTTATAGTTGAGTTATTAAAAAGAAATTTACTAATATTAAGTAACTATTTTATAAATTTTTATAGTTAAGTGAAAAAAAAAGAAAAAAAGCACTATTTCAACAATAAAAAAAATCTAATGTCTTAAAAAAAAAAGAAAAAAAAAAGCAGTATTTCAACAATAAAAAAATCTAATGTCTTAAATTAACCAATTAAACATTGGGCATGCACCTGAACACTGTCCGAAAGTAAAATTCCAAGAAGCCATCAGACCTTGAAAAGTAGCAAAGATGCAACAAAACAAAACAATACCATCACCGCTATCTTCCCTTCAAAGCAACCACCAACCAGTTTAACTTCCCTTAGTTTGACTTCTCTTTTAGAATCTTTGCCTCCCCAACACCTTTTATTTTCCCTTTAGCTTCACTCACAAACTATCAAAGCAAGCTCAGATAAATCTTTTCTTTGATAGAAAGGTATAGTCCCCCCCCCCTTTTAATTCTGGGTATTGTTTAATCATTTGGAACTTCTTGATTCTTGCACCAAAAAAGAGTGATCACGAATTCCGGTTTTTCAATGGGTTTTCTTCGGAAGTTGTTTTAATGAGGTTCATGGAAGGTGTTCTTGATTCTTGACTTACTTCGAATTGATTGTTGCTTATTGAACCTGCTAAGTTCGAGAATGGATAATTATTTTTAGAAAAAAAAAACTGAATTAGGTAATTTAGTTATTTAGGGTTTGATTTTATTGATCGAAATGATTACTTAAATGATGAGATAGTTTTCACTGTCAGGGGGGGTTACTTTTGAACTTTTTACTTTGCTTTAGTTTTAGGTTTGATACTGGCTTTTGATATTTAGAGCATCATGCTTGATAACGCGAAGGCATCCTCTTTGGATGTTGCTAAGAACCTACAAACCCTTAAGGTTCTGTCCCTGGCTTTAAAGAGAGCCTAAGGGCGCCTCTTAAGTTGCTAAAGAGCGGGAATCATAGCTGCTGAAGAGTGAGAGCGCATTGTGTGGCACCTTGGGTTCAAACCACCTTGAGCTCTCACTCTTCAGCAGCCATGGTTCTTGCCCGTCAGCGACTTGAGGTTCCCCCTAGGCTTTTTCAGAACTGGGAATGAAACCTTGAGAGTTATCAGCTCTTCAGCGCCGCCCAAAGGAGATAATACCCTCGTGTTATCTGCATGATGCTCTAACAGATATAATGGCAAGTTCATATATTTTGAATTAAAAGAAATAGGAAGAGGGGGTAAAATCTTAGGTTAAAAGCTTAAAACCTTATTGAGATCATAAACTTGTTGCTATATATTTTTTCCTTTATGGTGTCTTGAGTTTGATTAATGGAACACTTTTTGGTTTTATGTATGTGATTATACTAATATTAACAGTTCACTCACTCTTTGAAGCTAAATTTATGAGAAATTTTGGATTAATGTTTGTTTGTTTGTTTTTTCTTTTGCCAAAAAAAGCCTTGACATGTTATTATTGTATTTGATGAAGGGAAATAAGAAGGAGATAATAAGTGCTGCTTGGTGTACTTGTTGGGTTCATAATGGAGTTACTTGCTTCTATTGGCTGCCATTTTCGAATTCCTTTGAAAACCATGTGGTTATGGATATCTTTGGTACTTGTGCTGCAATATAGTAAAACTGTGCTTTCAGATTCCAACTATTTAATTGGGCTGGGAAGCTACGACATTACTGGGCCAGCAGCCGACGTTAATATGATGGGATATGCTAACACAGAACAAATTGCTTCGGGGATTCACTTTAGGCTGCGAGCTCGGTCATTTATCGTGGCAGAGCCACAAGGGAAACGAGTAGTTTTGTTAATCTCGATGCTTGCATGGCTTCACAATTAGTGACTATAAAGGTTCTTGAGAGATTGAAAGCAAGGTAATTATTATCACAGCAGGTTAGGCCTGAAGATCAGCTTCTCTTTTTTTAACCATATTAAAGTACAATCCTGATTGAAGTTTATGCTATTATCTTTTTGTCTAACCTTTTTGGTTTTAGAACAATGTTGCATCAACATGGAGCAAGACCGAACCAAAGACACCAAAGCCTTTGAAATAGATGAAATTCAAATGGATTTTAGTTTGATATGCATATAGTGTTTATATTTTAACCTTTGACGTGTCTACCCTAATTTAGCTGCTACTTATACCTACAGGTATGGGAACTTATATACTGAACAGAATGTTGCTATCAGTGGTATTCACACCCACGCAGGTCCTGGTGGTTATCTCCAATATGTGGTGTATATTGTTACATCTCTTGGATTTGTTCGTCAGTCATTTGATGCCCTGGTAGATGGCATCGAGAAAAGTATTGTACAAGCTCATGAAAATCTCCAACCTGGATCAATTTTCGTGAACAAGGGTAAGGAACATGAAATATGCAGTTGCTACCATCCGGTTCGTGTTTTTAGATGTCGATATTGTTTAGCAGAAATAATGTGACTGGATAATCTTCTTTGATTCTGGTGATCTCCATTCTCAAGTTGAAATTTTCTGAAATGTTGTATACACTAGTTTCTGTACCTATTTGGCTTTATCTTGATGTGATTTCCACTTTGTGTTGTGTATCTGAGGCGTATGCATTTATTTATGCTCAAAGATTATGGGTTATGAACAGGAGAGCTATTAGATGCCGGAGTAAACCGTAGTCCGAGTGCCTATCTCAATAACCCTGCATCAGAGCGGAGCAAATATAAGTACAATGTTGATAAAGAAATGACCCTTTTAAAGTTTGTAGATGACCAATGGGGTCCAGTGGGTAGCTTCAACTGGTTTGCAACTCATGGAACATCAATGAGTCGTACAAACTCTCTGATCAGTGGCGATAACAAGGGTGCAGCAGCACGATTTATGGAAGATTGGTTTGAGCAGAACAGTGCTAAAAGTGATGAATTGGGTACTGATGAAATACCTCGAAGAGTTTCGAGCATCATTTCTAGTATTCATAATAATCGTAAGTTTTTATCTTTCAATTCCAGTAATTGTGCATTGATTTGAAAAATATGTAGAAAGAGCAATGGAAAAATACAATCAGTACTAGATATCATCTTTAATCTGCAACAGGAATTATTCATCCGATCCATAATATGTAGCTTGAACTTCTTGATGTGCTGCCTGGGTCCGTGCAATATTTCTTTTAATGTCTTTTTTATATAGACCATGAGTTGCTGGAGCTTGCTTCATCCTTCCAGTCTCCTCCTGGTAAACCTGCAACCAGGATTTCGAGTGCTGCTAGACGTGTCAGGAGTGCTCTTCGACAGGCTGATAAGCCAGGATTTGTGTCTGCATTTTGCCAAACAAATTGTGGTGATGTTAGTCCCAATGTACTTGGAGCATTTTGTATCGACACTGGTGTTCCTTGTGACTTCAATCATAGTACCTGTGGTGGAAAGAATGAACTATGCTATGGCCGAGGACCAGGGTAATCACTATTTCTCTTCCTGCTTTGTACTCTTTCTCATGACATACCTATATATTGTGTCAGAAGACTAAAATGCTTCAGTTGGCAGCTATCCTGATGAATTTGAAAGTACTCGTATTATTGGAGAGAGACAATTCAATAAAGCTGTGGATCTGTTTAACACAGCATCTGAGAAATTAAAAGGAAAGGTTGACTATCGCCACTCATATGTAGACTTTTCCCAGCTTGAGGTTACAATTCCTAAAGAAGGAGGAGGTTCTGAGGTAGTTAAAACATGCCCCGCTGCAATGGGATTTGCTTTTGCAGCAGGAACAACTGATGGCCCTGGGGCATTCGATTTTAAGCAAGGAGATGACAAGGTAATTTAAGACTGCACCTATATTTTTCGGTTTTCTGTGCCATATGTTTGCCAACTTTGTATGATTAATGTTGTTGGAATGTTATGTCAGGGAAATCCTTTCTGGAGGCTTGTGCGCAACTTACTTAAAACTCCTGATAAAAAACAAGTAGAGTGTCATTCTCCAAAGCCCATCTTGTTAGATACTGGTGAAATGAAGCAACCGTATGATTGGGCGGTAAGTTGCAACAATATCTCATAGGGGACATACAAGTCCATCCAAGTCTTCATAATGTGAAAGTCATATGTCATAATACAAGCTTTACTTAGATGCCTGATGAAGGATTGGAATCATTTGACTCGTGGAGTCCTCTGATGACATTTTGTCTTCCGTCTAAAAAGATGCTTGTGATTCCTTTTCCCTTGGAATAAGTTCACTAATGATGCATTTGCTTGATTTATAATCTTGGCAGCCTTCAATACTTCCAGTACAGATCCTTCGGATAGGACAGCTAGTCATTCTCAGTGTACCTGGAGGTAGTAACTTTTTCCCATTTGTATCTTCTGTTTTCACTTAAAAACATGACAGGATGAATTCTCACCATTTTGATTCAAGCAGAATTTACGACAATGTCTGGAAGGCGGCTTCGAGATGCTGTAAAAACCATGCTTACAAGCAGCGGTAGTGGAGAATTTGATAGTAACACTCATGTTGTTATAGCTGGGTTGACCAATACATATTCACAGTACATTACTACCTTCGAGGAGTACCAGATTCAGAGATATGAGGTCAGTGCCAAATCAGCAATACTTGTGTGGATAATAACCCAAATATTAACAATTATTGGCTACACACAACCAACAATACTATATTTTCTATTCGCAGCTTTATTCTGACCCTCTGTAAGTTTGCTTAGATGGAGAGCTTTAGATCTTGAACTCACAACCGATATGGCTTGTGCCAGGCATAAATTGGCATTGAATAGCTGTATTTTTGTTCTCTTTACTCTTGTGGTAGCTTCGGTGCTTGGTTCAAGAGCTTTAGAACTTGAACTTACTATAAGCTTGTGCTAGAAATAAATTTGGTCATACATGCACTTGCATATGAAGAACATGTGCGCATCTGCAATGGTGACTGCCATTTCATTTGTGTTTGGAACTTGTAATCTCATATTTATGATCTGTCTAGTTTTTTTACAAGTTCTTCGTGCTTCTTAGGGTGCCTCCACGCTGTATGGTCCGCACACACTCAGTGCCTATATTCAGGAGTTCCAGAAGCTCGCAAGTGCTCTTATCAAAGGCCAAGCTGTTGAACCTGGCCCGCAACCTCCTGATCTTCTAAAGAAACAAATAAGCTTTCTCACTCCTGTTGTAATGGACTCTACCCCTGCTGGTGTAAATTTTGGGGATGTCAGCTCCGATGTTCCGGCTAACTCAACTTTTAAGAGAGGTAGCACGGTGACTGTGGTCTTCTGGTCAGCTTGCCCCAGGAACGATCTCATGACAGAAGGTACATTCGCCCTTGTTGAGATACTCCAAGGGAAGGATACATGGGTTCCAACTTATGATGATGACGATTTCTGCCTTCGGTTTAAGTGGTCAAGACCTTCAAAACTAAGCCCCCGAAGTCAAGCAACCATCGAATGGACAATCCCTCCATCTGCCTCGCTAGGAGTTTACAGAATAAGACATTTTGGTGCTGCGAAACGGCTTATGGGATCGATTCAGCATTTCACGGGTACATCCAGTGCTTTCGTGGTAGCATGATGAAATAGATCAAACTATATGTATATACGTATGGCAGCTTAGATGTTTCATTTTTGTTGCGCTTTATATGTAACGAGTTGCCATTAGACTATAGCACGTCGAATCTGTAATGCTGAAACTCGTCTAGCTCATTTGATTTCCACTTCAGAACATGAAATTTCCGATGAATTAAAATCTGTCTTTGATGGTTCATTTACGAATTGAACTGTAATCATCGAAGAATATCACTTCTTGGCATCAAGTTGGTTAAAATATGCGTTTAAAAAAGTAGAAATAGAGAAGAGTGCAACGTAAAGTTTAGTCTTAGTTCTGCTTCAGCACTCAGTTTTGATTTAAAAATTTTGAATTTGATTAAGTAGTTATCAAACCTGAGATTGAACCAGTTTAACTTGAGTATCTCAATATTAAATTCAAGCAGTTTGTGAGCTTAATTTAATTTAAAACTTTTTTTAATGTACTTTAAGGATTCAGTCTATAATATATATATATATATAAAAGTACGAGTTTGGAGACTTTTTGAGGTGATGAGAATACTTTTATTGGTAATTATAATACTAAATTGAAATTAGAATAATAATTTATTAGTATTATTATGTGATAATGATAAAATTAATATTAATTAATATGATAGTATATTTATGTGAAATTAATTAATTTGGTTATATCTTTTAAAAGTTCTACTTAAAAATAATATAATATTTTATTAACTAATAAAATTATAAATCTAAAAACCATTAAATATAATTGGATAAATTAAAATAATAAAAATCCAAGGTTTTTAATTAAATTATTATAAGTTTTATATATAAATATGATAATAATTAATAATGTCAAAGTTATTTTTATAAGTAATAAAATTAAAATTAAATGTGTGGTATTAATATTATAATAGTTAATAATGTTAATGTACTAGTTACCAATTTTAAATAATTATCGTAATTTTCTCTTTATATTAGAATTTATAACTTATATATATATATATATATATATATATATATATATATACATGTAAAATATTTAAGTTATTTACTATTTGTTTATTCTAAGGGTATATAGTACATGTAACTAAATTATTAATAAGTTTATATTTTGGTCACTTAATTTTAAAAAGTTACAAAATGGTACTGAATTATTCGAAAGTTTTTATTTAAATCATTGGGCTACTAATCTTTAAAAAAAAAAAAGTCTGGCAAGCGAACTTCATGCGATGATTCGACTATTGATTAATACTCATCGAGGAGTAAAAATGTAGAATAACATACATTAGATCTAAGTCGATCTAATGATCAATGTTGGAGATCGAATAAGAAAGCTATATGGATTTTGGTTCACATATTCGTAACGTTCAAAACTGTTTCATGAAAAAATAATGAACTGTAGAAGAGAAGGGGAAGGAGGGTTTTCGATTAGTGCAAGCAATGCGATAGAGAAAGTTATACAACAACGATTTTAATAACTCAGTGACTTAAACTAAAAACTTTTGAATAGTTCAATGATTATTTTGTAACTTTTCTAAATTATGTGATAAAATGTAAATTTATTAATAATTTATTGACCTTGAGTGGAATTTACCCTTTCTCAAATACAAAAAATATTCTAATTGATTTAAACAAATATATCATAAAAATTATGTGGTAAATATTGATTTTCCCTTAATAATTATTAACATATCAAATTCCTATATGTAAAATCTTAGATTATTTTATCTCTTATTCAATATTATAAAGGTATAATGATAAATTTAGTCCCTAATATTTATATATATTGTTAATTTGATCATTTTTTAGTTAAATTTAGTCATCAACCTTTTAAAAAATTTAAATTATTTTTTAGCGAAAATATTGATTAAAATATTAAATGTTTAAACATTGTAGCTTGTATAGCAATTCAAATGTACTTTATGCTCTTTATTTTTATTTTCTATGAACTATTTATATCTTTTACTTTTGAATGTTTTAAATATTTTATAATTTTTAAATTATTTATTGATGTGACATATATAACAAATTGTGTCATGTCGGCATGAAGATAAAGGTTGTTACACCAACATTAAAAATTTAGTGTGTGCTTGATTAGCCAAAAAAAATGGAAGGATGGGAAGGAAGGAAAAGAAAAGTGGAATAAATAAATAAATTTAAATGTGTTTGGTTGAGAAGAAAAATGAGGAAAGAAAATAGGAGAGTTGGTTATTTCCCTTCCTAATCCTTCTAAATTAGAATGATGAGAGAAAAATAAAAATTTCTTCTTGTTTTTTAATTCTTCCAACCAAACACACCTATAAAAAGAAAAATTATATTTCTCATGCTAATTTTCTATTCCTTCAATTTTTCATCCTTCCAATTTTTGGCTCTACCAAACAAAACTATAATGATTTCATCAACATTATTTATGATTATGAATATTATAAATATATTGGATCAATCTAAATAACATTTAGTTATAAATTATAATGAACATTTATTGATTGACCACAAACCTTTAGTTTGTAATCACTAAATTTTGATGTGTTAGAATAATGACTTATTTATTTAAATAATAATAATAATGATTTAATATTTTTTGAATATAATTTTTTAATCTTACCATCTAAATTTTTTAATCATTGTGTAGTATTTATAAAATAAATATATATACAAAATAATTTAATACATATAAACTAATAAAAACAATAAATCTCATGCATACAAGGGTTAAAAAACTAGTATTACTAAAATACTTATATACATTTATATATAATAAAACTAAAACGTTTTAAGATTTATTTTATAATTATATTTAAAATATATGGATTTTTTGGTGGGAAAACATATATAAATTTGATTTAAGTCTTTTATTTCATTATCACATCATCTTAAAAATTAATATAAATATTGCAAATGTTAATTTGTAATTGAGTTTAACTTGAATAGTTTGATAATATTTCAAGTCTCAAAATTTACAACAATAATGATGACGCATAAGAAAAGGAACACATAATTTATAACAATATGGGAAAATCCAAGCAAAAGAGAAATGTTAATCATCCACCTAATCTAAACAAACTTAATATGCTTGGCAACTTGTTGAAAGCCTTAAACATTAATGACAATCAAACACATATTGTAGTCAAGAAGGAAACAAAATCCATCCCAAATTCAAAGTTAAACTTGTGGCTTAGTCTCATCCTCATCTTCTTCAATCTTGGGTGCCAAGTAGAACCTAATATAACCCATCTCAGCTATCTTATACTCGACCACAACAGGCAGCTCTGATGACAAGCTGATTGTCACTGTGTTTGACAATGGAGTAGCCTTTGTAAATGAATTCATGTACCTCAATGCAAATGTCAAAGATACTGGCTCATTCATCTCTATAATTGTTGCTTCTTCAGGCTGGCATTTGTTTATTAAAAGATCAACAAAGTGTTGTGCAAATTATAATACTTGCAGAGGAAAAAAGGAAGAAGAAAAATATTATTGGACAAAGGACTTACTTTATCTACAGTGGTATTTTGCCTAAGAACAATATTTGCAGTTCCGATATCACCCCTTGTGGAAAACTTCACACCTTCCTTGGTAACAGAGATAACAACTGCAACAACATCAAAAGGAATTAACATTTGCAATCAAATAAAAAAGATGGGAAGAAACTATGCTGTAAGGATCCTCCAAATATATGGAAAAACTTAAAGAATCTATACACTAAATTTATAGAATGCTAAAATATTGGAGCAGTACCGGTGTCACCAATGCTTGCAAGATCTTTGCAAATCCTTGCAAATTCAGCTGAAGGCATCCTAACAATAGCATGGTACTCTGCTTCTGGGATCCCAAGGTGTTCACTATCAATATCCATCAGCTTCATCTCAAAATCTGATATCTTGTCTTGGGCTTTAATCCATTAGCACATGCATAAAGAAATGAACACTAAATATCAGGTCAATCTTATAACAAACAGATCAGCAAGTCATTGATACAAAAATTGGGAAGAGTGATCTCATTACAACTGAACAATCACAAACGAGTTTATCAATCTCCATGACTAGTGAAAATAAACAATACTATCATAGTTTACATAGCTCCCTTCAGCTTTCCACCAAATCCCAGCAACCAAACAGATGACACAATTTTCAACATAAAAAAGTCGAAACTATTAACCACCCAAAAATACCCGATTAACACAAAATCCCATAAACCCTAAACTCAAGCAAAACACTAAACAACCCGCAAAACCCAGGGAAATAGAAGACTTACTGGGGCTCTCGAACATGAAAGTAACAGTGTCGCTGCCATCATCAGCCTTGATTGTGATGATGTCATCATTGCCGGCACATTTCAGCATCTTGGACATGTTACCGAGATTCATCCCCATGGAAATGTTCCTGTCGCAGCGATAGTGCTCGAACCCTTCCGATCTCAGCAACAAGGCCACCAGCGCCACGTGACTCGAATCCATGGCCTGCAGAGAAAACCCCGTCGCCGAACAGTCGAAGTTGGCATCGTTGACCAAGTCCTTAATCGCTTCCAAGACTTTCTTTAGAAGCGAACCCTGAACTAGCCTAAGCTCAAGCATTTTTTGGTAGTTTTTTTTTTTTTTTCTTCTCTTTTGGTTCTCTTGAGAAAGAGATGGGAAAATTGGAGCTAAGGCCTAGGGTTTTGAGCGAAAAAGAGATGGGTATTGAGAGTTATATAAAATGGGGAATTGATTTTGAATCGGGAGGGTTCAACTGGCGGGATTGTGTGACGTTGGTTCCCGCCATTGTGTTTCCGCTAAATGTGGAGTGGAGCATTTAGTACTTTGGACTCTGTTTTGACTTGGTGGTCCATCCGGCTACGTCAGCCCGGCCCATTATATAATGGTTCTTTATTTGGGTCGAGTTGCTTTGGCTCAATTTTAAATTAAATGAATTTTTTGAAATTCTTATTTAAATTTAATTATAAATATATATCAACATTAATATAAAATTATATGTTTTAATATTTTTAACAGTAATATGGGCTTTTTGAATAAGTCGGGTCAACCCATGAATACCTCTAATTTTGATCATTGTTATAAATGTTGAATTTTGTTATTAATCCATGTACTATAAGTTGTGGATATAATCCTTATAGAGCTAACAAAATAGGCCATAGCCCGAAAATTCCGCCCATGCCAATTTAAGCCCGTAACAATCTGAGTCCAACAAAACTCAGCTCGTATCAAATCTGAGCTCGACAAAAGTCTAGCCTGATAAAGTCCAAGCCTGTAACAAATTCGAGTCCAAAACAGATCTAGCTTAAACCTGAGAAAAATCTAACTCAAAGCCCGAAAAAATAGCCATAATAGACATTAATATATTAATATAATTTTATGTTATTTCTCAAAATAAAAATAAATGATATTTTTTTTTGAAATGTATTCATAAGCATCATGTATTTATATTAAATATTTATTAATAGGAAAAGTAGTTAATAATATTTTTTTGGTGAAAATAATAATTTTTAAAGTATAAAATAACATAATTTTTAAAAACATTAATTTAATATAAAATATTTTCAATACTATAATTATATATGTATAATAAATAAATAAAATAAACTTTAATACTATAATAATATATTATATACCTATTATCGAAATTAATTACATAACCTCACCTTAAATCGATATTCTAAATTTGTATATTACTAATACGTAAAATAATAGTGTAATATATGCTATTAATAATATAATAAATAGATATTACTAATACATAATATAATATATTATAATGTATTAGTATTATTAATAATACATAAAATAATAATATAATATATAACTATTATTAAAAATATTAATACATAAATAACTATTATTATAATATAGATTATAGTAGAAGATATAATATTACATGATATTATAATAATATGTAATATATAATCTACAACTATTATATATAACTATTATTATATTATAAATTATAATAAGATATATAATAATACATAATATTTGAATGTTTAATCATTGATGCATATATATAATCTATTAATATAATATATACTATACGATATGTTATGATATGATATAAACTAGTAGGAGAGCTATCTTTCAAATTTACGAAAAGTATAGAGACTTAGAGCAACAATAATATGTAATATATAATGTACTACTATTATATATAACAATTATTATATTATACATTATAATAAAAGATATGGTATTACATGATATTATAATATTTAATCATTGATGCATACATATAAACTATTAATATTATATGATACGATATAGAATTACAAAATATAGTAGGAGGGCTTACTTTCAAATGTATGAAAAATGTAGGGGCTTAAAGCGTATTTCAACTAACATAATAATAAATAATTAATATATAATTAACTATAATTACATTATAAATTATAATAAAATAATCAATAGTTATATATGATCCAAGATGTTAAAATATATGTTAGCAATACACAAAATATTGTTAAAATTTAATATATTAATAAAATATTATTTTTATTAAATTAGATTTTGAATTGGGCTTTAATTTTAACAAATTATATTTGAGGATTGGGTTTAATTTCTTTTTATTTCGGATTTGAGATTTGGGCTATAGTTTATTTATTTTGAGTTTAGGTAATAATGAATATATTATTTTGATTTGGGCTCAATATAGTATATTTGAATTTGAATAAATATTTTTGAAGATGAGTGTCGATTTATAAATTTAATAATAATAAAATCAATTGTGAATATAATATAATAATGAATAATAAAAGATATTTTGTTAATTCATATAATATCATAGAATAATAAATTTTACATACAAAAGCACTTTAATTATTTTATATAAAACAAATTTATTAAATATATATAATTTATATTTTTTATAAGACAAATTTGAATGGCATTGCCATCGTATAAAAGTGAAATGAATTATTACATCCAAATTTAAAATATTTAAACTTAAAAAATTCAAAATTATTTAAACTTGTTAGAGCCCTTCGAGCTCGAAAAAATATGAGTCCGAAAGGGCTAGAGCTCGAGAAAGCTCGAGCTCAAAAAAGATCTAAATCCAAAGTAAGCCTAATCCAAACCAACTTGAGCTTGCCTGTTTGCCAGCTCTAAGTCCTTATATTTTAATTTGGTCATTTTTAGTTCTTTGTACATTTTAATTTTTTATCAAATAATATTTGTTAAATTCATTAATTTTTGTTATTTTAAAATCATATACGACAAACATATTTATTGTATGTGTAATATAATGTTAAGTTTTTATTTTCAAATATTAGTCACAAAAAAAAGAGTTAATGGACATATAATCATTATTTGAGTCAAAACTAAAATTTTGAAAGCTTAAAAGTATATGGACTAAGAATAATCAAATTGAAGAGTGTGGACTAAATCTACAACTTTACTCGTAGTATAAAACTAATAGTAAAATTTAACCAAACTAATATCGTTTAAGGTATGATTGAAATTTCAAATTAAAATAAATGAGATTGAAGTTAATCAATCCGGAAAGCACAATGAATAAAAATAACTAAATTAATATATATGAACTAAATTCACAACTTCTCACGGCACATAGACTAATAATGGAATTTGATTTTTTTTATTTTTTTTATCAATAATAACTTTTTTTAGTTGGAGATCCGAGTGTCCTCTAACCCCAAGGTGACAACTAAAAGTCCAAAATCAAGTTAAGTTGTATCCCATTTCAAAGGCAAGTTTTCTCGTACTTTTCTCATTTATAAGACTTGAACTCAAGTTATTGCTTAAAAGATATTAACTTTCTTGTCACTCAACCTAACTGACATTGGTATGAATGATAATTATTTAGCATATTTATAAAATATTTAAAAGAATAAATTAGAATATGCCACCTAACTTTATTTGATATTTAATACGAAAATGGAATAGATAGTGATTTCTTAATATCGTTAGTGAAGTAAACAAAATGCCATATTTAAATTATTTATTTGTATTCGTATATTTTTATATGATATTTAAAAAATACATATTTATAGTATATTTCACAATTTCTTAATATTATATATATATATATATGCACAAACATATTTATATATATACAGAAAATTTGACTAAAAAAATATATATCGTTTCAATTGATATATATTGTTGTACTAATTAACATCGGTCAACAATATTTTTTATTAAATTAAAATGATTTTAACTATTGTCATCAATTGAATTATCGATTTTCAATTTAATCAATCTATCTCCTCCGATTCGGCATGTACTATTAGAATAATGATGGCATTATAAACCCTTTAATAATCTACAACCATTGAAGTCGTTAATCTCTTAGATACATACCAACATGTAGGACATTAATGGGGGTTCATATAACTATCCAACAACTTAGGGCTTCATTGGTCCTTCTACTAGATTGTGTTTCAACTTTAAGCCCTATTTACTATTTAGTCCAATCTGATCAAGAAATCCAACAAACGAACACAGATTGTAACGTGGCTTAGTCCTTCGAAAATTAAAATCTTTTAACACAAGAATCATTAGGGTTAATGACCTCATTATGTTACCAAAATCCTTTTGGTAATGCTATGTAATTTTCATAACTGAGTTATAAATATTATTGTATCATTAATTTCTAAAATTCTAAGTAGATAATTTATTTATTCGAATATATATAAAAGGTTGTTTTGTTAAGGTGATGAAATGTTAAAAAGTAGCAAACTAAAATGTCCTGGAAAAATGATAGAAAAGAAGATTGGAATGCACTCTAGAGAATAAGTGCAGTGGCAGATGGTCAGGAGGATGGTGGTAAGTGACAAAGGATAGTGAATGTTGTGATGCTTGTAGCTATTGTAGAAAGAACTTTGTCAAAACATCAAAAAATCTCAAATAAGATTTTTAGACCATTATTTATTGTCTTTTTAAGGTAGTTATAAGAACGATTACAAAAGAATGATATATTTTATAAGACGTGAGAGAGATGTGGGTTAATTCACAAAAGTGTGCATAACAGGAAATTAAAGCGAATGAAATCATATTCATGTTGTTAAGCCTAATTTAGCATTGCTTTTAATATGTACCTCAGGGCAAAAAACACTTTTGAGATAAAAATATTGTTAAATAATATGCTTTTTAAAGCTTTTCAAAAGTGCTTTGGGGACAAAAAAATATTTTGCAAAATCACCTTTTTAGCCAAAAGCAAAAGTAGATAATTTTAGATTTTGATCTAAAAGCACTTTTGAGAAGCAATATTAAATTAAACCTTAGTAATGAGTAATTGGAGAGAGGTTATAAAAATAATGGATATGATTGTAGTGTTGTGAAAATTACGCTCATGCTATTGCAAACTCAAATGCTAGTGAGAGGAAGGGAAAACACTTGTACTCCAAGAAGTAGACTTTTCAATAATGTTCGCCATGTTCTTCTAGACATCCAACACTGGAGCAAATCTGCCAATCTTTTTGAACTTAATTTCACAACCTTCAAATGGAGTGAGTAATCTTGCAAGGAACAATATTTCTCTGACACACCACTGTGGACAAAACAATTAGTAACAAAAAATGAGTATCTATAATGCGAATAATTGTATTTATGCTTCTTAATGAAAATTACAGATTGGCATGCAGGTAAAGCCTATCATATTATATATCATTACTGCCCAATGTTCACGAGATTTTTAATTATTAGAGTTCGAAGTTAGACAAGATATTTTTTTTTTATATGGTATCTCTACTATCATAAAGTCTCTAAGCTGAGTTAGTATCACCCGTCAATTGAGTCCTAACTTAATTGAGAAATTATCGAAAAATCATTCTTTTTATAAAGCAAGTTATATTATGATGATTTTATTTTATCTTTTATATTATATAAATCAATAAAAAATTACTCATAATATTTGAATCAAGAAAACCATGCATATCAAACCTTTAACTTTATCATTGCAACAAAAGTATCATTTAATTTTTATATGAATTTTTAATAACTATATTTATCATGTAGATTTTTATGTTTTATAAATTTAGTTTATGTTTTTTTCACCCACATCAGAGTAGTGATAATACTCTAGAACGTCATATTTTTATATGCAAATTGCATATTTATTTTGAGTATGATTCTACTAATTTGGGCTATTTATGGTCTTTTATCTTGTAGGGACTAAATTGGAGGCAAAAGCGAAATTAAGGGCAAAAGCGTGAAATTAAAGATAAAATGGGCCAATGTGCGACAAAAGGAAAAGTTGGTGCCAAAAGTGCAAGCATGGAGGACACAAAGGCTGAAATGCAAAAAGAAGAGTTTTTATTCTATTAGACTCTATTTTAATTATATTAGGATAATTAATATTAAGATAATTATTAAGGATTATTTAATTTAAGATTTATTTTATTTATCTTTGATTACTTGTAATTATCTTTAGGAATTTAAGTTGGACTAGTCTATCTATCTTAGCACTATAAATAGGGGATGGAGTGACTTAATTTGGTTGTTCATCTTTTTCTGTAACACTCTCCTCACAAGTCTTTGTTCTTTCATATTTCTTTTTAATAAATCTTCAATTTATATATCTATTTTCTTTTCCACCACAACCATGAGCCACTAAAACTCATCTAGCCAAAGGTTGCCGAAAATCCCCAAAAAGGGTTCTTGAGGTTTAGAATCCGTACTTAGCCTTCTCAACAGGGTATTCATCGTTTCTCCGCACTAAGGGACTGACGCTTCCGTCCATGTCCCTTAAGAAGTAATATTTTCAATGTTTGCAAGGAACGACCGCTTTGTATATTTTGAGAAGGTTGCACAGTCGGTTCGTTAGCTTACTGCGTCAGAGGTTGGCAAGCCCAAGAGACAAAATGGCGTGGGATTCGCCATTGAGAAACGTTGATCTAGCATAGATGATCCCACAAGAGCGATTGTTGGCTAAAGTCAGGTTCCACCAAATTGAAGTCTAAATCCTTGGAGCTGGTGGTCGTAGGCGTCCTCTTCCACTATAACTGGCTTATTCGAGTTGAGAATGATCATCTAAAAGCCAAGGATGGAACCCAAGGCCGATTGGGGCAACTGGAGGCTGGAATCTCTCCACATAAGAAACTTTCTCTAAAACTCTTTCTTTTTATTTTCCTCATTTTAATTTTCATAATTTATTCTCATAATTTCAATTCGTTTTAAATTCTGTTTTTTTTTATTTTCCCAAATCAAACTTTTAATTCTGTTATTTTTATTTTTTTCAGGAACGCAGGTTTTCTTGGGCACGATTCTGCCCAGAATTTCAAGAAACAAGCATTCGTATAATCCGGCCCCTGAGGATTCGACCCTACTTCCCCTTTACTGTGTTTTTTACTATTTTACTGGGAATAGGATATTTTTAGTGCTTTCAACGACGCATCAAGTAGCTAATTGGGTCGTTCATTAGTTGGCACGAGTAGCCCATGTATATGCTAGCTCGTTTACACGTTATTGCTCCATCTTGTTTATCTCCTTTTCTTTCGGTTGATGCTCATAGTGTAACCTTTGATGAAAGGTTTTAGGTATTGGGTGTATGAGAAAGGATTGTATGAAATATGAATATTATCCCTTTCCAATAGTTTTATGCCACATCAGTATTCTTATCCTGAATTTCAGGATTTTAATTTGGATTTGATTTTTTTTTTTCAGGATTAAAATGCTGATGTGGCAGAAATCTATTGGAAAAGAGGTACAAATGATGTGGCGTCACTGTTTTATACAATCCTTTCCCGTGGGTGTATGGGGCTTAGCCTATTAATTAGGAGTTAGCTGAGGTCTTTCTCATGGGTGATTTTTTTTAAAGGAAAATTCATTAATTCATTTAATGAATGAGACCATACAATTCGGGGGATAACAAAGACCCGTTGTATGCACTGAAGGACAAGCTCCATCAACACAACAAAGGCTTCAGCTTATGCATCAATAGAATATTATGGCACGTTGACAATTGGCTCTGTCACAACTCAAGCACAACATATCAGGAGTGATTGCAAGCACTTAATACAACAAGGAAATCAACCTCGGATGGTCCAAAGCAGCAAGCATAAATTGGCAAAAGAATCGAGTATCTACCAAACTAGAGAGGAAAATAACAAAACCAACTCTAAAATCACTCGCAAAAGCAAGACTAAGAAGCGTATTACAATAGTAGACAAAAACTTCTAGAAGTGAATATTTATTAAACAATGGAAAAACAAACAGAAACATATAAATCTTAAGACAACATGAGTCCAAATTGACTTATGTAATCATTTATTATTCTAAAATACTCTCAAAACATAAACAGATTAAGAAGTCAACGAAGAACTGCCCACTTTCTAAAAGAAATTGTTGGTGATCTGTGGTGTTTGAACGATGATAGGCACCGTCGTCTATCCATCACAACTTGTAAAGACAACAAAGATACCTACAAAATAGATCTGTAAATTGAAAAGAGAGAAGACACATGGAATGAATGAGAATAAGAAAGAAAAAGAGGGTTGATGGGTAGGAGAAAAATGTAGGCGTTAACTAGTCTAGAGGCTAACACCGTCGTTAGACAAAAACAAAAAAATAAAAAAGCAAACGACTTTCTCATGAGTGATTTTTTGTTTGCCGATCTTTAAATATATGAGTTTACTTAAAAAAAATGATTTATGTAAATTATAATATATAATATTTATATCCTACCATGTTTGGTATAATATTTGTTTTTCAGCATCATATCATATATTATCATCGAAGGTAAGATTTTCATACATTTTAGGAAACATTAGTTAGTGAATTTTTTTGGTAAGTGATGATATTATCATTTATGCGACACATCGACATTTTTATTTATTGTTATGAAGTAAATCCTTTTTTTTTTTTCGTAATTATGGATCTCTTTTCATTCATTTCAATAATTACAGTTGCATTAACCTCGAAAATAATTATTGAATATTTACTGATAATGTTGTAACCTCAAAATATAGTTCGTAACTTTTAGCTACATTTTAATTTTATTAATTATGGTTGTGTAATTGTTTTGATGTTAAAATATGGTTATAAAAAATAGGTAAACAGAACTTGTGTGTTAGCTTGATGGTTAAGGAGTTCATCACTTCAAGTGTGATTTGAGTTTAAATCACACATTAGGACTTTGTACTTATCATATAATTTAAAAAAAATAAAAAAAATAAAATTAACTGTATATTTGACTATAAAAGATAAAAGAAAATATATTATGATTATTGAATAACAAAATCATTTAATTTTTTTATATTTTGAGTTTTAAATTTATTTAACATAATGTTTAAAATGAATTTCAATTAATTGGAAATAAAAGCTTAGTGGTATGATTTACATTAAAAATATTTGAATGAATTATTTTTGGAGCAAAAATGAATGTAAAGTTAATATTTTCAACCATTAAATTATATTTGAGATATTGAAATAAGTAATACATGAAATATAATAAAATTGAAGATGAGCGTGAAAAAGAAATTACACGATATTCAGTGACTTATGGGTCCAAACTGTAGACTTTTTCTGGAAACCAAAAAGTGGTACACATTTAGGTTTGAAAAATACAAGATTGATAGCTGGCAAGTGGATAAGGTATGGTTGTGAAGATATTTTATGGGTCAAAAATTGGGTGCCAACATGAAAGCTACAAAAAGGGGAAAATATCAAGCAATAATTAAAATATCTTTCTTTCCATTCGCCAATAAAAGCCGACCTTATAGGTCTTCAGAAGAGTAAAGGAAGAGAAGCAAAATGGAGTGCTGTAGGAGGCCTAATAGGAGTGATGTACATTTGTCAGTGGAAGAAGAGGCCAAATTGGAGGAGCAGGCCAGGGATTACTTTGATCACACAGCACCTAAACGTCACACTAAGCCTCAACGAAGCGACTATTCTTCCAACTACGTCGACGCTCTTGCCGCCGCTGATTCCGGTATCCCTGAATACCTCGAGTTTCAACGTCTAGAGAATGATCCCCAGGTCTGTTTTTCCCTTCTTAAACCCAAAACCCAAAATAATTAAAACTGCGTTTGCCGGGAGTCGAACCCGGGTCTATTGCTTGGAAGGCAATTATCCTAACCGTTGGACTACAAACGCTTGTTGATATGAGGCTGTAGATGTTAATTTTCTCTTGAAAAAAAATTTTGCTTGTATTGCCCATCCACCTCAATTAAAGTTCAGCACTAAGAGTTATTTTCCTTAAAAAATAAGTTAATTGATTTACATATGTTAGATAAAAGAGTAAATTAGTTATTTCTATTCAAAATTTTATCTATTTATACCATTAAAAATAATATAATTGACAAAATAATAAAAAATGACACGTAGCATATCACGTGTCTCGTGCTGACATGCAAAGATCAATTTTAAATAGCAAAAATGAATGAATTTTTAACACAATGACTTATTTGCTCTTTAATATAATATATAAGGATCAATTTGTTAATATTCTAAATAGAGGGGATAAAATATAATTTAACTCTTAATGCAATGCTGCTTTTATTTATCTATCTCATTTGTTGGGTTCAGATTTACTTCTACAAATTTTCTTCCCTGATTTTCTTTTTTGTCTTCGAATTTTGAAACCAGAAAATAGTTTACAATGGAAGTGAAGTGAGAGAAGAATTTGTGGAGACTGAATATTATAAGGATCTCCGTTGCGTCGACAAACACCACCACACGGTACAATGACAACCTTTCATAAGTTTTCTCCTTTTTATTCTCTTCCAATTATGATCAAAAGCCAAAAAAATGGGGGAAAAAAGACTAATTTTGATGGGTCTCGGTTTTCAGACAGGAACAGGTTTCATAAAGGTAGAGAACGACAATGGCAGAAACTTTAATTTGGAACCAGATTCAGACACCAGCTGCCATGCCTCTTGTAAGGGAAATCCAGCAACTAACGACTGGATTCCAGCTGCTTTGGATGCGGTAAAAAATACCAACAGAACTTTGATTCATCTCGTTAGTTGGCATGTAATGAAAATGACTGGCTTTTAACTACGTTTACTCTATCTCTTTGATTTTCCAGCCTTATGTTGCTTCAGACAAGCCCAACAGGAGTGATCAATGAATTTGATGAACCAGCAGTGTTTCTCAATTGTCTTTCTTTTATCTCATTATGATGTTGAAAATAATTTAAGAACCAGTATTCATGGTTATGTTATCTTAACTAGATGTTGAAAATAAATATAAATGAATGTGTTTTTAAAGTAATCCTTATACCATTAAAAAGTGAAATAATTTAATCATTTTACTTTTTTCAATACGTAACAAATTGGTAAAATCGATCTAAATTTCTTACGCAGTGCGTTTGAAATCCGAATTCAGCATTCAAGCATTCGAGAGTGGATGGTAGAAACTCTTCACTCTTAGGTTATATTTTACCCATAAAAAATTATTTCATACTTTATCGATAGAATATTTAGACTACACAAAGAAAGTTAAAAAGAAAGACGCACACTTTTAGTTTAACATACAAATAAATATATAATAATAATAATAATAATAATAATAATAATAATAATAATAATAAAAGAAATAAGACGTGGCAGTTTTATAACCCGGTTAGTTAAAAATGGCCAGTATATCAAAGACTAATCCTTTCTGAAACAGATCAAGGAAAAAATTATGGTGATTTTAAGGACAAATGTACAGATCAAAGTTGGAAAAAAGGTCGTGCTAATTAGGTCAATGGTATCCTGATCTGAAAGGGAAATAAATCTCAATATGTAGGCTTCTAGAACTAAGGTAAGACGGTTAAAAATCGTTTTGATTAAGGATCTATCAACTTAACTATGTCAGAATCATTAATCACAGAACAATATACATATCACACTCCAGTAATGTACAAACTAGCCGCAAAAACGATGTCACGTTTTATGGCATTGGAAGCAGATTCCATTTTCTTGTAAAGCGATGAATTACCCATTATAGCTGCGGCAGTTTTGAATTCACGACAGGTCTCATCCAGCCTGACGATTGTTCGCACTATAAGGCCTTCAGGAACATCCGTGAGCTCACAAATATCTGCAAACGGGGTTCCCTGCAACAAGGAGGATATATAATTATATATTAGGATGACAAACTAAAACCCAGATCAAGGTCTAATCAGCATGCTTAAGTTATGCAACCTTTGCCCATTCGTAAACCACTTCAACAAGACCGAACTTGAGATTTTCTTGTGCATACTCCTCGGGCGTTATTGGTAATTTGAACTCTGCTTGAAGGTCACCAAGTCTTATAGCTGTGTCATACAACCTGGAGGAAAAAATTATCCAGGTTAAATTCTCACCCATAACATGGCAAGGAATGAACAGATGGAAGCTTTTCATTTTTTAAAATAGGGGGTAGGGGTTATCCAGGGATTGACCCAATATTTAAACACAAGTCCTTTGCCACTCCAGCTGTGGTTCAGTCAACAGAACCCTTGATTCAATCTAAGTGTCAATAATGACTCAGAAGTGCTATATATAATTTCTTGCAAGGACACCAGCTGAAGCACAACTTAGCTCTTATGTACTTACGTAAGTGTTGGGGATATTTAGCAAACCAATATTGTAAAAGAAATTTCAAGCATAAAACTGACACATTTATTACATCAGAATTGTAATGAGAATATTTAGCAAAATAATCTCTGCAAAATAAACTTCATGCAAGACTTAACATGCATAAAGAGAAAATGGAGATGAAGATAACCTTTGTTTGGCCTGAGAGAGTTTGGATGTAAGAGAAGGTTCGGAAGTGTTCTTTTGCTGAAACACGAAGGCAGACATTAAAGCCACTGCCTCTTCGGGTTCAAGGTCATCGAGTTGATTCTCAAATAAACATTCTGTGCATATCAATTCCTCCCCTGAATTCATCTCACAGGCAACACGACCTTTTATTTGAACCACAAGGTCTTCATCTATATAACCAATTTCTTTCAGAATATCAATCTGCAAGAAACTTTAAGTGTTATAAAAGATTCTAAACAAATATCCACATCAGAAATCCATCTTATTCATAGCAGAAGAATGGCCTAAGATATATGCACATTGCAAGGGCATACCCGGCCCTGAAATTCTGGCATCTGTAGGAGTGCTTCGTTAGATAGTTCAAATTGAAGAGCATTAACTTCCTCTTTATGCTTCTTAATTTCTTTGGCTAACTTAATGTGCTCCTCCAACTTTATACATTCATGGCATTTGTTCTGTGACATTTTCTGCAGTAGATAGGTCCATTTGTCGTATGCTTTAACGAGATCCGTGTCTTTCAATTTTAGATCTGAGAAAAGAATTACTATTAGAAAGGTCTCTTTTGATTAACAGAAAATCCTAAACCATGACCATAGATCACAACATCAAAAGGAGCATACTTAGTGAAAGAAAAGCAAAACGGAGTTAGTAGACGAGGCTTAAAAGAAACCCTCAACAGGAATCATTATCCTAAATGCTGGAAATCATTGTGTCCACTAGGTAGGGAGAATAACCTATGAGAAACAGAGAGCAACTAGCAAGAGGCCTCGTGTTTTGATTGTTTTCACCTCAGATCTGCTGAAACACTATCATTGTATTAAGTCAACAAAGCTGCAAAAGTGCTTGTTGGTATTTCTAAGTTTCTGAGAACATGTACAATAACATATCTCATAGCTAAAGCAGAGCATGCAAGTTGCTGAACGTCCTAGCTTCATTTGCAACTCTAAAGAAATGCAGCTAAATTCCCCCCAAATATCAACATTCCGAAGGACAAAATAACATCCATACCTTTAAGTGGATCCAAGGCAGGAGGATATTTGTTTCCATTAGACTTCAATTTCAAGAGCTGCTGAACTGTGTGGGAGAAAGCTGTATTGCTAACAAATTCAAGAAGTCCAGGTAGGTCCAATTTTATCTTGCTATTGCATATACATAAGAATTCTGTATTTTCAGCTTCTCTGACCTCAAAAGTCACTCCTGCAGCAGCACCACGGTGTGGCAGTTTTATGTTGATGATACCTGACCCTTTCCGTGGACCAGCAGATATGCGGTAATCTTCTTCAAGACCACGCTTGGATTTTGGTAGCAGCACATAACCTTGATGGAAGTCGGCACCTTTCTTGTCTTGCAAGTTACTTCTGTCTGAGGGACTTTGAGTCATTGATGGCACATCAGGTTTAAGAAGTAGCACAATAAATTGTTTGTTATTGGCAGAAGATGATTTCAGGACAACTCCTAGTAAATGGTCCTGCGCCTGTCAATTTTAAGTGCATAAACTTAGTATCCATGACTAAACAATGAAATGAAAAAGGCTCCATCTTAGATGGTTCAATGTGAGTAAGACACTTAAATAAGACCCTCAAACAAGAGATAACAGCAAAACCAAACCTAAATATGGCATAGAATGCTGTAGCGGCAGTAAACTATACAGGTGGAAGGAACATTCCACAACATCAAAATGACTGGATTTTAATTTCACTTTCTCCTCGTGAGTTAATGTAGAAGAAGCATAAACGACTATGCTGAAAATCAACCAACTTTTTATTGTATGATTAGTTCATTCTCTGCTTCAAAGGTTGCAAAAATTATGTATCTTATAGGAAAAAAATTCCAAACAATATAAGCTCCAAGTAGGATGATAATCATCAAGACAATAAGTGCACAAGATAAAATTTCGCTTGGTTTGTTGGGGAGGAGAAAGATACATGAGAAATTCTTAGTGTACCAACTTTCAGCTGCATGAACAATGAAACTTGGCCCCAAAACCAATGCTTTAATACTGACAGAGAAAAGCTTCCTTCAGTCAGAAGTAAAGCATCTTTCTCTAAATATATGTTCTTGACAGAGGTTACAAGAGCATAACAAACAGTAGAGCACCTAACTATGACTGACTCAAACATGCAAAGAACTAAATTGAAAGAACTCACTGACTGAGATTTGACCACAACCACTCTCCCTGGGGTAAGAAATTTTTGGGATACAGAAGGCTCCATGACAGCTTTTGATATCTGTTCACCGTGTTTCTCAGCTTCAGCATGCATCTCATAGTACTCTTCAATTGCTGGTTCACCTTTAATACATCTACAAGCAAATGGAGACTTTTAAAGTGAGGATAAATACCAAACTTCAAAAGAGCCGAACCTTAATTATACATGCAAATTGTGACAATTAAAAATGAGGATAAATATCAACCATGAAAAGAGCTATAGACAAAGAGATAATGCTGAAAGCCATACACCAATTATTAGACTTCAAAAATGATTTCAAATTAGTGCATTATGATAATGCTACTTACATGAGAAGTCAAAATTTAAATGACTTGGATTCCTTTTCATAGAATGACATTGAAATTACAGCAAGAATCAAAACTGTTTATCAAAACTGTTTTGTCTTTCTATGCTACTTTCAGCAGTAAGAAAAGTAGTTTAAGCCTTTTATTTTATTTTGTCAACTGAAATGAAGTAAACATGCAACACAGGATTTATGACCAATGCAGTATAATCCCCAAATATAGAACTGGTTAAATCACAGAACAGAAACAGTACAGCTAGATTAGTATCAGTTTATAAAACAGCTGAACTACCAAAATGTGCACTAACACAAGTAACAAAAGCATATTTTGCAGGAGGAAAACATTCAAACCTCACAGACATGTTGGCAATCAAGTTTTTACCATGCAAACACTTACTCTATAGTTTTCTTTGGCTGTGCAAGCTTTCGCAATAGTAGTTGCTGTTGCTCTGGAAGTTTCTTCTGAGAATGAAATTCAGCAAAACTTCGTTTCAACATGTCCTCTACCTGGAATCAAAGTCCACTTATGTTTTCCAATCAATGCAAGGAAACAAACAGATAGCTAAACTTTGTATAATATAATTATATTTTATCCGGAAAAAATGATAAAATCCCTAAAGATCAGTACATGCCCACAGATAAGAGAGCACCAACTTTTTTACTATGCAAGGTTAAATTAGATCCTTTGGACCCAACACGCCAAAAAACTGAGGCCAAGCATGTTACTGTCAACAATATTCTAGGATTAGTATTAAAAGAACCTCACATCTAGCCTTAAAGAGTGACAAACTATTTCACTAGGACATAAAAAAGCATGTTACTGTCTAGTTTTCTAACGCAAAAAGAGATTGACTTTTCTTTTGTTCATTAGTAATATAAGTTCCTGTTTCAATACTTAAAAAAAAAAAAATACAAGTTACTGATAAGCATCCTCATTACTGTCGTTAATAAACACACCACTCCATAAAAAGGAGAAACCCCCCCACTTGCACAAGGTCTAAACAGAACCCAAAAGGGGTTTATATCAAATCAAATATCAACCTGACATAAGAAAAGAAAAATGAAAATCAAGGAAAGCTGCTAAAACTAAACCATAATATACTAGAGTTCATGGAGCGTGAATGAAAAAAATTGAAGATGTGCAATATCCTATATTTAAAAAAGTCACTCATCCATGCCCAGCAAAAACTGAACAGTCATGCAGTGGACAAATAGCTCCTGTTCACTCCAAAACTATGAAGTACCTTCAGTTCTTCGACACGAAGGAGATGCAGGATCATGATGTATGTCAATCGGAATTGAGATTCAAGCTTAGTTGGAGTCCCAGTTATAACATGTTTCAAGTCACTCTCTTCAGGGATTTCATCACGACACATCACAATAACTGTACCAATTTTATCAAGTCCTCTTCTGCCAGCACGACCTGCCATTTGAGTGTATTCCCCAGGAAGCACCGGTCTAAATTCCTTGCCATCAAACTTCCTTAATGTATCAAATACAACCTTCAAAAAATCTTAATTCAAGTCAAAATCACATTAAAGAAAGCATATAGAAGTATTCCAATATGCATAGGTTAAAGAAGACTTATGCTTCTATAATAAAACGTGCTAATTTGTGTAAAAGCACATATTAGCATTTGGCAATAATAAAATACAAGCACAAAAAGAGAGGACATCTTGTGCAAAATAACAATTTGTAGGCTCATATTCCATGCAAAAGTTGGAATAGACAAACTCAGTCTTGAGTCCATCTAATTAAGCAACCCAAGATGGCAGTCCAGGCTATGCAATATGTAACTGCAATCCTATTTGGCACGAATAGGACAACATCAAATATCACTCACCGTTCTGGCTGGAGCATTAACCCCCATTGCAAATGTCTCTGTTGAAAACAAAACCTACAACAAAAATAACAAGCAATTACAAATTTGCCCATCTAAACTATCCAAAAGAAAGCAAAATACATGCCAAAACAAACTCCTAATAACATCAAACCAAGATAGGCTCCAAAATAGTTTCCTACAAACACAAAATGCAGCATCATTTTGAAAGCCAAGCAATAAAATGTAGATCTTACGCTGCATCAAACAAGTACAGCACTTGAATGCTTTTACCTTAATCACACCTCGACAGAAGAGCATCTCAACAACTTCCTTAACAATTGGAAGCAAACCTGCATGATGTACACCAATTCCCCTGCAAAGAAGGCTCTGAACTCTGACAACCTACATCTCAATCAAATTAGAACTTCTGAAATAAAAAGGATTTATACAAAATTAAAAATTGAATATGTAGACTATGAAACCTGAGGCAAGTTACGATCAGATCCCTTCAGCCGTGAAAAAGCTTTATCACAAAAAACTCGAATCTCACTTTTCTCAGAACTACTAGTGAGGTCAGTTCCTGAGATGCTGTCAGCAGATTTATCACATTGATTCTTTGAGAAACCAAATATAACCGCCTACATAATTGGCAATAGTAAAACTGTTAAGAAAGAAGGGGTAAAAATGTGGGGAAGAAGAAACGTTGCGTGGTTCTGTAAACATTTTTTGATAACTAATGAAGGCATCCAGGGAATAAATTCAAACAGTCCTGGTAAAATTGGCAATGCAAAAGTGCATTGATTAAGGATGAACATAAAAGTAGCATGAACACCCCAGACTTATTGTTTCTCAGACGTGATCACCAGAAAGTGAAGGAATTATCATCCCTTTATTAAAGGGATTCTGTAGATATTTACAATCTCTTATTCTAAGGGATCATATCTCTATTAGTTTTCTTTCCTATCTTAGAGTTTCCTAAATTAGAGATATAGTTTGTATAAAGAAGTAAATATGTTCTATTGTATCAATATGAGAAAATACAGAGAATTACTCTGAATTCTACATGGTATCAGATTAGGTTCCGATTCTTTTCCACCCTAAACCATGTTAGAAACTTCTTCTTCTACATATCCTACTCCTACTCCAGAGATTACCTCAAATCCAGAAAATTTCTCTGGTTCTGATGCTCAATCAGACTCGTCTGGTCTGAATATCACCTGCCATAGATTAAATGGCAACAATTTTCTAGAGTGGTCCCAATCGGTTAAGATTTTTCTCTTGGGAAGAGACAGATTGGGCTATGTTACTGGTGAAATCATGCAACCTGCTGTGCCTGACACTGGTTTTGCTAAGTGGACGCGTGACAATGGTCAAGTTATGACTTCGCTACTTAATATCATCTGGAGTGTTGTCCGTGAAACCTACTCCAGCAATGATAACATTGCAGAATTGTATTATGTTGAAAATCAAGCAGCCACTCTTAAGCAAGGCACCATGCCCGTCACCCTCTACTACAATACCCTTACTGCTCTTTCGCAGCAATTAGATTTGTATGTACAGCATGATTGGGCAGTTCCAAGGGATGCTGCACTTTATCAGCAAATTGTCACTCAGAGAAGGCTATTCCAATTTCTACAAGGATTAAACAAGGAGTTGGACGAGGTTCGCGGCAGGGTCTTGGCTATTTCTCCACTTCCCTCCCTTCGAGAGGCCTTCTCTATGGTCAAGAAGGAAGAAAGTCGAAGGAGTGTGATGCTGCTTGATGAAACGGATTCAATTCCTAAAAGGATATGCCGTAGTTACACATCAATCATCTCCCTCTTCCAAGCGGGGGAGACCTTGTTGTGATCATTGCAAAAAGCCTGGCCACTCCAAGGAAAAGTGTTAGAAGCTTCATAGTAAGCCTCAGGACTAAAAGTCAAAGAACTCTAGAGATAATAAATCAAGTCTTGCCGCTGCCACATCTGTCACCAGCTTCACCAAGGAGCAAATTGCTGAACTTCAAAAACTGTTTGGAAAGTTTCAGGGGTCTAGTGCGGGTAATCTGGTCATGAAAGAACCAGAAGGTAACCCTTCTTCTACAGCATTGTTTTCCTCACAGTTCACTCCTAATTGGATCCTCGATTAGGGTGCTACGGATCATATGACTGGTAATAAGGACTTGTTTCACAATTTTTTCCAAACATTTGGTAAAGCAGTCAAAACAGCTGATGGTTCCTCGTGCAAAATAGGACATGGCACTGTTGTTCTCAATGAACAGACTGCACTTAAAAATGTTCTATTTGTACCAACTCTGGCTTGCAATCTTATTTCCGTAAGTAAAATTTCCATGTAATTGAAATGTTTCGCAATTTTTAACGGTCTTGATTGTACTTTGCAGGCACTGAACTCGAAGAAGATGATTGGTAAGGCCAGCTTGCAAAATTGTCTCTACATCCTCCCTTCCTCTCCTAAAACCGAGATCTCCATATCTTTAACAGCTTTAAATATAGTTGATATTGTTATGTTATGGCACTTTCGTTTAGGCCATCCTAGTTTTCAATAACTTGCAAAATTGTTTCCTGATCTATTCATTAATAAAAGGCCTAACTCTTTTCCTTACAAAGTTTGCTCTCTTGCCAAACATACTAAATCGTCTTATTTTCCTTCTCCATACAAGCCTTCTCACCCTTTTGCTTTGATCCATAGTGATATTTGGGGCCCTTCTCGGGTGAAGAATGCTGATAATTGTAAGTGGTTTATCAACTTTCATTGATGATCACAGTAGGATAACTTGGACTTATTTGCTAAAAGATAAATTTGAAACTGCTGGTATTTTTGAGCAATTTTATAACATGGTTCTCACTCAATTTGGGTCTAAAATCAAGCTCTTTAAGTCTGATAATGGCAGTCAATTTTTTGCTAGGTCTTTGGGTAATTTTTTCAGGGAAAAGGGCATAGTTCAGCTTAGTTCTTGTGTTCGAACCCCACAACAGAACGGCATCGCCGAAAGGAAAAATAGGCACCTCCTAGAGGTTACTCGTTCCCTTCTGTTTACTACCAATGTTCCTAAATATCTGTGAGGGGAAGCCTTATTAACGGCCAACTATTTAATCAACCGAATGCCTAGTTTTGAAATTCCCAACACCTCAATCTATATTTTTGAAGCATTTTCCTCATTTTAAGCTTATCTCTTCAATTCTGCCACTTAAAATCTTTGGCTGCACTGTCTTTATCCAAAATATTGCTCCTAATAAGTCCAAGACAGACCTAAGTCTTTAAAATGTGTACTGGTTGGATATTCTTCACTTAAGAAAGGATATAAATGTTATCATCCTCCTTCAAAAAGATTTTTTACCACCATGGATATCACTTTTTATGGACAGGATCCCTATTTCACTCAGGCTGAAATTCAGGGGGAGACATGGAGTGATTTTTAGCCAAATCAGGTATCTCCTCCTAATTTCCATTCTCAACCTTCAAAATTGCCACCAATTTTCCCTTTAAACACACCTACTACTACTGAAAGTCTTCAACAAACATCACCACCCAAATAGCTTCGTGTCTATACAAGAAAAAGGAAAAATATCCCTGAGACTGTTTTGCAATCTGATTCTTGTCGAGAATTGGATTTGGGTCCAGCTGCCGAAATGGAAGAAGAAATTAGTAAGTCTACTACTCTAGATGACTTTCCTATTGCTATTAGAAAAGGGGTTAGACAATGCACCAAGCATCCTATTGAAAAATTTGCTGGCTATAATTCATTGATGCCTTCTTTTCAAGCATTTACAGCAACCTTGGATAAAGAGCAAATTCCCACAAGCATAGCTAAAGCTCTAAAGGATCCTAAATGGAGAAGGGCTGTTGAAGAGAAAATTTGTGCTTTAGAGAAAAATGCCACTTGGACAGTTACAGACCTTCCTCAAGGAAAAAAAGGCTGTTGGCTGTAAGTGGATCTTTGCTGTAAAGTACAATTCCAATGGAAGCATCCAACGATACAAAGCTAGACTAGTGGCTAGAGGCTTTACGCAAACATATGGGATAGATTTCACAGAAACTTTTGCACCTGTGGCAAAGCTTAACACTGTTCGAGTACTCCTAAGCTTGGCTGTAAATTGCGATTGGAAATTACACCAATTTGATGTAAAAAATGCATTTCTTAATGGCATACTAGAGGAAGAAGTTTATATGAAACTTCCACCTGGCTTAAAGTCTATTGAAGGTAGCAACAAGGTATGCAAGCTCAACAAGTCCCTATACGGGTTAAAACAATCACTCAGAGCTTGGTTCGAGAGGTTCACTAAAGTCATCCTTAAAAACGGCTACAAGCAGTCCCTAGCCGATCATACACTCTTCATCAAGGTAACTTCTACAAATAAGAAATCTATCCTAATTGTGCATGTTGATGACATTATTCTTACTGGAGATGATGAGGAAGAAATCAGCAATTTGAAGGAGCTGTTAAACAGGGAATTCGAAACCAAGGACTTGGGAAAGCTAAGATATTTCCTAGGAATGGAGGTGGCAAGATCAAAAGGAGGACTTGTGATTAATCAAAGAAAGTATGTACTTGATTTACTCAAAGAAACTGGTTTTCCTGGTTGTAAGCCAGCTGATACACCAATGGAGGCAAGTTTGAGATTCAACAAAGAAGATGGGTCTTTTAGTAGACAAAGAGAAATTTCAGAGATTAGTTGGGAAACTTATTTACTTATCCTTGACGACGCCAAATATAGCCTTTCCTGTAAATGTGATAAGCCAACACATAATGAAGAGCATATGACAACAGCAAACAGTATTCTCAAGTACTTGAAGAAAACTCCAGGACGCGGCTTAATGTTCAAGAAGACACAAGACAGAACTGTTAAGATTTTTATAGACTCTAGTTGGGCGGGAGACCTCACTGAAAGAAGATCCACTACTGGCTACTGCACTTTTGTTTGGGGTAACCTTACAACTTGGAGAAGTAAAAAACAATCTGTTGTTTCAAGAAGTAGTGCTGAAACTGAATTTAGAGCACTAACTTTGGGAATGTGCGAAGGAATTTGGCTACTTAAATTACTAAAATAACTTGGCACTAATCAACAGGATCACTTTGAAGTCTTCTGTGATAATCAATCTGCTATTTAGATTGCCAAGAATCCAGTCCAACATGACCGAACAAAGCATGTGGAGATTGATAGGCATTTTATTGCTGACCAAGTCAACAAAAGGAAAGCCACTCTTACATTCCTTCAGAAGGACAGATTGCAGACATTCTCACTAAAGCTCTGCCAAAACCTGTTTTCAATAAATTCCTATTCAAGCTGGGATTATACAATGTATATTCACCAGTTTGAGAGGGAGTGTAGGAATTATCATCCCGTTTTTAAAGGGATCCTGTAGATATTTACAATCTCTTATTCTAAGGGATCATATCTCTATTAGTTTTCTTTCCTATCTTAGAGTTTCCTAAATTCGAGATATTTTTTGTATAAAGATGTAAATATGTTCTATTGTATCAATATGAGAAAATACAGAGAATTACTCTGAATTCTACAAAAAGTGATGTCCACTTGAAATAGTCACTGAGATCAAGAAATCAATGATACAATGGATCAAACTAGATGCTTGATTGCAGTGAAGATTGCAATTTTTGTGGCAGTTATTAGAACTAAATATAGACTTTCATTTCAAGAAATATATATTAGTAATCAACAATACTGCTGAGATATATCTGACAGCACTTTTTTCCTATTCTTTGCCTCTTTATTGCTTCTCGAAGAAGGTCGATTGCAGTGAACATTGCAAGTTTTGTGGCAATTATTAGAACTGAAATACAATCCCATTAAAAAAAGCTTTTATATATCAGAAATGAACAATACTGCAGATATATATCTGACAGCACTCTTTGCCTCTTTGTTGCTTCTAGAAGTTTTTTTGTAAGTTGTTAGTCTCTTTTAAATTTTTGTGTTTTGCATTCCATTTCTTGTTTAAGACAGGAGAAACAAAGAAACCAACTGAGAAGTCATTATCACCTTTTTAAAATACAAACTAAACCAAACATGCTGCACAGTTAAAGAACATATGCAAAATGATAGTACAATGAAACTTACAGGTAATAGTGACTTCTTTGAAAGCTTGTCAATAAGCATCAACCAAGTTGTTCTCCTAGAGCCCCAACTATTTTGGCCACCTCCATTACTTTGATTCCCCCAACCAGTTCCAGTATAATTCCCAAAATTTTGGGGACCAGAATGCTTATTTTGTTTCCCTCGGTTAAAAGGTTCACGTTTCTGACCTCTAGCCCCATCCTGAATTGTAGAAGATCCACTATATGAACCAGTCCCACCACTAGTTGCACCGGAATTCTTTTTCTTGTAAGCATCTTTAGCGGCCTTTAGTCCCTGAGGTATAAAAGTTTCTCTCTCACATATTTTGTAAAGTTCTCCGGAATAAAACAGGCAATGCTCCAGTGGGACTGGTCTTTTTGTTGTTCTGAAAATGGAATATCCAACAGGAAGCTAGTGTTAGAAGTTAACCCTTATGGATAGCATAGATCTTTTCGGCAGTATCTAAAATTTTCAGCAAAAAAGAGACCAAAGAAGGCAGGAACAAAGGAAATAAGTGAATACCAATAGTTTGGAACGGCAAAAAACTAGTGATACATCTAGCTTAAGCCATGAACAGAGATTTACTACTTACCCAGTGACACGAATTTTCTTTTGCTTTGTGCGACCAATCCAATCAGCAAACTCAATTGTATTAGGCACCTATATATTATTTTACACCGACATCAGGAAGTCGAATTGAGGTATAAAGATAAACAAAGAATGGAATTTTTTATTAAGGAAACAAAATGTATTAAAGAACTGAATATAAAACGTCAAGAATGATCGTTTTAATTGTTAATTTTTTAAAGCCACAAGAGGGAAATCATCAAGATTATAATCTATTGCCGATGTTCATCACCAATAGTATCAGGTTTCATCAGGCAAACAGTACAGGGTGCTTCTCCCAGTCACCGAAATTCTCTCTCCACTATTCAAGATAGAGGATCCCAAAAGAAAGGCGTAAAAGTTCCAAGTTTGTAATACATACAAGCACTAAGCTTATAGGGAACTCTAATGCTAGAGGAGAAAGTACCGTGGCTGAAAGGAGGATGATATTAATATGCCTTGGAAGCATGATTATGACTTCTTCCCAAACCACTCCTCTTTCAACATCATTCACATAGTGGACCTCATCAAATATAACCTACATTCATATAGTCACAACAGAAAGCAACATCTTAAATATCATGTTCACAAATTAGAGAAAAGAACTAACAAGAGCGTTCAGCAGAAAAAGTAATGAAACTACTATGTAAAGTAATGCTGCAAAAAGCAACCCCTTTACCCATTCAATATCGCGAATAATATCTGCACCTCGATAAAGCATTGACCTTAATATTTCAGTTGTCATGATGAGACAAGAAGCCTCTGGTCTCAAACTAACATCACCTGTGAGAAGGCCAACATCAAACTTCCCACAGAAATCTCTATACTTCTGGTTGCTGATTGTTTTAATTGGAGCAGTATACACAGCTCTAGTGCAATGCTGCATGACATGAAAACTTATCAAAAATCTTGAAACTAAACCAAATTTGGCATAGAACTTCAGAAACTTGAAAATAAAAAAGATATGGCCTGAGGTTCTTAATCAATGTGAGCAATTTGTCACATCTCCGGCTAACAAAAAATCAAAACGTCTATAGATTTACAAGCAAAAACCAAATAATTAACGTACTTTTGATGCCAAAGCAAATGCATATTCTGCTACAACTGTCTTTCCAGCAGATGTATGTGCCGCCACAAAAACAGATTCCCCCTTTTCCAGATAATAAATAGCCTGTAATCATCACCAAAAAAAAAATCAAAATATTAATGCGAGCAGTTTGTTATAGATCCTTGTAGGCAAAACAGACTGCAAGTCATAAGCTGGGGGGAAAAGAGAGAGAGAAGCAACCCATACAAAGGTTTTATAAGTGGATGAACTTAAGGCAATTATATTATCCACATGTGCTAATAGAAGCAAACTCCAAAGAAAGAAGGATTTCTTTGAAGCACTTATGAAAACCTATTTCTATTCAGTTCAAGAGATATTCAAATCAAAACGTCAAATAAACAGAATACATCAAGCACTCAAAAATGGAAAAAACAAAAATTAATCCAATCAGGTAAAACTGTAAAAGGGCACTGCTCAATGCTTTGTAAATGGGGGGAAAAGTGCAACAGAGATATTACACTTTGGCAGTGCACAAGCTTGAGCAATAAAAAAACCAAAAGGATGGCATTGACATTTAGATGTACTTTGGATCACTTGACCAGACAGGATCCACTAAAGAACAGATTCTTAGTAGAATATGAATCATGTAAAAGAATCCATTTTTATTAGAAGTTAAAGGATCAATTATTTTCAGAAGTATGGAAACATCATTTTCTACCCTAACCGTAATAATTCTATTTCAATCAAATGATAAATCAATTTCAAGGTAGGTACCTCCTTCTGGAATGTATCCAACTCAAAAGGAAACTCAATTGCCATGTCAGGAACTAGTTCATAAAACTGATCAGCAATCCACTCACTACCTCCACTAACAGCCCAAGCCTGTAAATGAATGGTTTAAGTAACGAATCATTGCCAAAAGGTAATAAAAATAATAAAGGTTGCACAGGAAGGGAATGCTCCATATGTGACAAGATGTTGGAAACTGCTTTCTCAACTACTTTACCTCCTTTTGTTGCTGACCACCCTCATCCCTGCCATTATCTACTTTTTCAGCTTCAACTGACAAAATCTCATCCAAAGCAGATGATCCAGTATCAAGAGTGTTGAGAACATCAACTTGGTTTGCTTCAGCTTCTGACTTAACAGAATCTGATTCTGTTGAATGCCCTTCTATACAAGTTAGCAACAAAACCAATGGATTAAATCAACAAATAAGAGGGAACAAAATATATCAATCAAACAAATATTCTTGGACTCTAGCTTGCAAATCATGTTTGAACATGAGTAAAATGGAAGTGAAATTTTCATTCATAGGTTAAAAGTTCTCAGCATTTCTTACGTGGGTAGACTAGCAAGCCAAAATGGAAAAAAGCAAGATGTTCAATTGACAACTTGGCTTCTAAAGGGGCAGGGTCATATATATTGAGAAAGGTCACTCTTTAGCAAGGTAGACATGGACCAGCACTTTTTTTTCCAAGGCAGATTCAGATAGAGTACCCAACTGTTAAAAGGATCCAAAGGATTGTGACAACCACAAGCAACTTAATGTCATTCCAAATAAAATAAATAAAAGTATCTTGATTACATATACAAAATTCCTCTCATGATAACAATATAGGGTCTTTTTTCAAACATTTGCCCAAATGAATTCGAGTGAATATACAATCCACAATTGTAAAAAGGGTTAGAACTTTTTTAGCAAGTAGGCAACCTCCAGATCTAGAACAACCCTGATGCACCACAAGTCAGTTTCCGAGAACATTAAAAGATCTATTACTATCATCTGCTAACTTTGCCACCCGCAGCCCAGAAAAAATAAAAGAAGAATAATGCATGAACACTTCTCTAATGGCAACTAAATCTCAATCATGCATAGATAGTTAGATACAGTTTGTTTTTCATTAGCCCAACAAAAGCAAGAAAAAGCTCTTCAAGTACTTTCATACTTTTTTGCCCATGAGACCACAACTTTACAAATATCTGCACAAATGAAGAGAACATATTTTGAGTGATGCATACCATCTTTGTCAAGTTCTGCAACATCCTCTTCCCAAGCTTTCTTGAACAAGTCATCAAATTGTACAGACAACTCACTCTGCAAACACCATGAAGATGCAAGGCACGGATTATACATAAGACATGTAACGATTTTCATAAATGTTTTCGGGAAACTCACACCATATATATGATACTTGTATTATTTTCATGAGATACACCAGGTTGAAATTCATTCAGTCCAGACACTATACATGCAAAACAAAGTCCAATAACAAATAGACTGGTAGTAGTTTCAAGGGGATTAGAATACAGCAATGCAGAAGACTAACCAAATTTCCAACTGATGTGTCATCAGGTGCACTTTGGTCCTTGTAAACATTCCATGAGCAAGGATGTGACTTCGAATTGCAGATGCAAAAGGATTAGGAACAGGAAAGAAGTTATGATCTAAAAAGAAAATAAATTCAAGTTCAATGGTTTAATTAGAAGATCACCATAAGATCACCAAGTTTTAACCCTTGCTTAAAGCCTGGAGGAATTGTCTGAGCAGGACCACCATTTAGCACCTCACGAACCCACTCACCATTAGATGCACCATCAGGAAATATCCTCTCTAAGGATTGATCCTCCAAGCCTCCTGGACGAAAAGGGCGGTTATTAATGCTTCCTCTCACAATATCATTGGCTGCACCATTAGACGCTCGTGGAAAAGATCCACGAGTTTCACCTCCAACTATTATGTCTGATACGTCCACCTAAACAATATAAGATTCCAGCTCTACTTATTAATGAAATAAATAAATAAATAATCCTATACCACTGGTCAATGTCAAAACCATAAAAAAGGGGACAAAAACTGAAGTGTAGAATAAGCCTTTTTTTGGTTTTACTTTCTCAAGGGAATGCATACAAAATATAATAGTAGCAAATGCAAATCCTACCTGCATTGAATTAGGCTCCCACTTTCCTCCAGTTGATTCCTCCTTACACCGTCTGAAAGGTAATTCCCAAACTGGAACCATTATAGCTCTTGGCATTGATGGCTCCAATGGTATTTTTGCCCTGGCAAACCAGTCAAAATCCCATTGCTTTCCAGCTTTTTCAGGAGAGAAAGCATCCTCGTCTAATCTTGGCAAAAGATATTTCTCCTTTATGTGCTCCTCAATCGATTCAGGTGTTTCCGTCGGAAACGCAGGTGGCTGAAACACAAATATATATATGTGTATATATATATATATATATATTTAAAGAAGTTACTACGAAACCCTAGACACCGGCAAAGCAACTCTGAACTTAAAGCTTTTCGAAAAAAATTAAAGGAATGAAAAATTCAAACAATAGTTAGCTGTTTGAATGTGATATAAGTGAAAAGAAGGAACTTACAAGAACAAAGTCGGGGAGGGATTTGATAGGGTTATCACGCTCCTCGGTGTAGAGAGGCTCGACTCTGAGGTGGCCGCTGTAGCCGGAGAATCCGACTCGGAAACTGAACCCGTTTGCTGCTTGGATCTGTTTCATTTGCCGTTGGTGAGATGTTCCGGGAATTGAACGTTTTGTAGGGCGGTTTAATGTGTGATTTTGATTCGAAAGCTTTTTCGCGGGTTTTGAGTAAAGTCAGACAAGGGAAAGCATAATTTTCTGAGTGCAGGCTTGCTTGTGTGAGTGCGTGCATTGAACAGAGTTTGGGACCTTGGGGCCTTGTTTGGCTGCTATGAATTCAAAACTTATCAGCTGTGAAATTAATATTTCAGTTGGTTATCTCATGAATCAGATAACTTTGAGGTTGTTTTGGATTTTGTGATATTTGAAATTAAGGTTTGGATTTTTCAATTAATTATTACTTATTCAGTTGATTTGAATTAGTTGCTACTAATTTCGTAGTTGAATAATTTTGGGTTTAAATTATTTAAAATTCATACCATTTTAAGTTTGGGTTAGATTAACTTTTGGTTAATTCAAGTTTGAATTATTAATTTATTTTATATTAAAGATATTTTGGGCTATAATTACTTAGTGATTTGAATTACTTATTCAAATAATTTTGAATTTTAATAATTTCGTGTTTGAAAAGCTTTGGTTCAAATTATTTTAAATTAGTATAAATTTTTGAATAAATTTAAGTTTTGATTTATTTAATATTGAATTGTTGACTATCTATAGTCAAATTAAATTCGATTAGATTTAAGTTCATTAATTGAAAAAAATTCCAAGTTTGATTAAGAGTCCCTTTGAATTCTAATTTACCATGGTGAGATGAAATTTTTAGAAAATATTTCATGGGATTTGGATGCAATATCTTAGTTTCGATAGAAAAATTTATATAGTAATTAAACACATAAATTTATTACAAAATTAATACCAAGTAATAAAAATAAATATTACATTAATTATAGAAATTATGTTTTATTAATAAAATATATATTTATTGCATCATGCCCTATAATCATTATTGAAAATATTATCCATGTTTGTGTCTACAATGTAAACTCTAAACCCTGTTGGTTCATTGAATGTTATGGGCACCCAATACTACAAAAAAGGAGACAAGTTCGGAACCAAATCTTTTAGATGGCTAAACTAGTCAACACAAATCCGTGCCATCATCATTGGAGACTTCAATCAAGTGTTGAGAAAGAAGAAAAATTTTCAACGATCCATAAAGAGATCAAGAGTTACGAGAGCTTCTTAGGATACATAAATGAAAGTAACCTCATTGAAATCATAATGCATAGAAGAATAGTTACATGGACAAACAATAGGAGTGAAAAGGACGATATATGGGAGAAATTGGACCAAGCTTTATGTCATGTGGCATGGATGGAGAATCTCCCTATGGCACACTTGGCCAATCCAACCATCGTGGAATCATATCATAGCACGCTAATACTTGACGTGAATAAAAGAACAAGCTTCAAACGATGAAATTCCACTTTGAAGCAATATGATTATGGGAATCACATGTAAGGATATAATTAAAAAAAGCCTAAGAAGTAACAGTAAATGAATTCTTGACATGTAAACTCCTATTCAAACTAGAGGTTACAAGGGATAAACTAAGGGAATTGAATAAGGTAAGTTTTGGAGACACGAATAAGAGAAAACAAACCTTAATGGAGAAATTGGAAAATGCCCAAGTTAGTATCAAGGACCTTAAATCCATTGAAGATGAAAGAAAGTATTGGAAGAAAAATAAATTTTGTGACTTCAAAAATCAAGAACAAATTGGATCATTAAAGGGAAGAGGAACACCATGTATTTTATCTTATAGCTAATAAAAGAAAAAATAAAAATATGATATATGCAATTAGGGACCACAAAGGTAAGTTATGTGAGAATCAAGAGAATATTGGAAAATCTTATAAAGGTTATCTCAAAAGCATTTATAACCAATTAGATCCAAATAGTGTACATGACATTGAAAACTTGGAGATTCCAAGGATAGTGGAGAATTTAAAATATATGTTAAATCCCCTATTCATTAATGAGGAAATTAAAACAAGCAATGTTTGAATTAGGATCTCTTAAAGCTTCAAGTTCTGGTGAATACCTAACAATATTTTTACAGCACAACTGGGAGATGGTTTGCCCTCTAGTAATTGACTCATGCATTAAATTTCCCAACTCAGGCACAATGTTCCTTATGCTATGTTATGCACACGCTCAAATATTTGTTTTGCAATGGGGTTGGTAAGTCAATATCAGGCAAATCCAAGACCAAGACACTGACAAACACTTAACTATATACTCAAGTATTTGCGGAGAACGAGGGATTATATGCTTGTGTATTTCAAAAGAGATCTTACTCTTATCAGATATATTGATTATAACTTCAAAATGTGTCGAGATTTGAGGAAATTGACATTAGAATATGTTTTTGTCCTAGGCGATGGGTCCATTATGTGGAGAAGTGTGAAGCAAAGTTGTACTTTTGACTCCGCTATGGAGGCCAAACATGTGGCTACTTCTAAGGCTACCAAAGAAGTAATATGGCTTCGAAAGTTCCTTACGGATCATGAACTCGATCTTGGTATGAGAAAACCTATCACACTGTATTGTGATACCAGTGCGACAATAGCTAATATTAAGGAGATGAGAAACCACAAGAGAACTATAACAACTCTTTTTTTTTAGTGATACCAAAAATGGAAATTTTGAAACCCCGTATTTTGATGATCGAGTCAGTAAATATTATTTAATAATATTTACTAGTTTATTATAATGTTATATTGGATTTTGATCTGATAAATTTGTTAATTGGACAATTAGTTAAAGTATAAGTGGTTTGATCCTAAAGTCAGTGATTTTGGAAATTGAAGTATCAGGATCTCATTTCCATAAACAGAGCTCGTAAAATTTTTATTAAATATTTACTGAGTGTAGGGGTGAGCAAAATCCGATTTGTTTCAAAAAACTCGATAAAAATTCAAAATTCGAATTAAATAGTTTGAGTTATTTAAGTTAATTGAGTTATTTGGATCAACTTGAATAAAAAATCAAGTTTTTCGGTTTAACTCGAATTGTAAACTCGAATATGAATTACATAATTCGAGTTATCCGAAAATCCGAATAAGAAAAGGAAAAATTACGTCGTTTTGATAAATATTTACCTTTTCTAAAGTTAAAAGTCAAAACCATTAAGTTAAAAGGCAAAACTACATCGTTTTGATAAATGTTTACATATTAAGTTAAAAGGCAAAACCATTATATTGTTTATATAGTTAAATAATCTTGTACTTCGCCTACTAATTAAATAATCAGTCCATGTAAACACAACATTGAGTAAAAATAATAGGATTTGTTAACTCGACTCGGCTTGACTCAAATTTTTTTGACTCGATTCGATTTGCTTCGAAAAAAATTCAAATTGACTTTGGTTGCTAAAATAAGATTCGTCAACTCAACTAATTCGAAACTTTTTGACCCAATCGAATACTCACCCCTAATTGACTCATTGTATAATTGAATTGAATTTTGGTTAGGTAATTTTACTGAATTAGTGGCTAATTAAGGTATAAGGACTAAATTTTAAAAATCGTAAAAGTTAATCAATATAAATTTTTATTAATTAAAATGCTTAACTAATAAATGTTTGAGGGTTTAAGTGAAAAATTACCCACTTTTAAGTTAGCGGGACGGTTAGTGCTTGGTTTTGTATTAAGATATATGCTAAAAATAAGTTATTAAGTAATTAAGATATGTTAAAACATAAAAAATATGAAAACACCAAGCCATCTTCATCTTTTCTTCTCTCCATTACTGAAATCACCAGTTTTGAAACTTAAGGAATTCGACCAAGCTTTTGTTCTTGCATGTAAGTTCAAACCAAGACCGTTTTTCGTAAATTTTATGTTTTTGAGATCATTGCAGCTTAATCTAGCTAACCCGAGTATTAAGTCGTAAAACTATCAAAGTTTTGAAATGTTGCCATTGATGGTTTTTTATGTTTTTGATGTTAAATAGCTTGATTGTAAGCTTAGATTTGATTATGGACCAAATTGTAAAATGAAATTTGTTAGTTTTGGATTTAGGGACTAAAATGTAATTATTTCAAAATGGTCATGAAATTTCTATAATTATTAAATTTAGAGGGCTGTAGAAGGATGTAATTGAAATTGGGTTGTAAAACGAGGTAAATGTGAAAGATATGATAATTTTGGTTTTAGGGACTAAATTGAATATAAAGTAAAAGTTTAGAAAAATTTTGTAATATGAAATTAAAAGTGAATATGCATATATTTAGACAATATAAGGTGTTTGAATTGATTATTTGAAATTAATTATCATATAGATCAAGATTTGGATCGACTAGAGAATAATTGGGAAAAATGAAAAGTTGCTGAATAGTCTATACGATTCAATTCGCTAGTTTATTTTATTAGGTGATTTCCTATGTGAAGTGTATGTTTTAATGGATATTTACTTGATTATAAACATTTGAATGTATATTATATTTTGAATTGTTTGCAAAATGGTACACATGGTGAGTTTTGGACTAAATTGCAAAGTTCTACGAATGTGATAATTACAAATAATGTGAAATATTGAATGACTATGATCTGTTGATATATGATATGGTTCATGATAAAGCTACGACAATGTAAAGGTTTTGAGTTCTATATAATTGCCCGTTTGACCTTAGTAAACTGTTAGGATAAGATTGACATGCCCCTGTTTGCACTTCGGTGCCCCTATTTACACTTTGGTGTCTCCATTTGCATTTCAGTGCTAACACTACAATGCTCTCTGGTGTGGTGTAGGTACCCGAGTATCCAAGTTGCATTTGTTATAGTTCAACGGGTTAGTCAATTAATGAAATAGGGAAATGACATATGTTTTTAATTGGAAATGTTATATGTTGTTGGAATGATATAAATGTGATACAATGAATGATTCTAAATGAATGACAATGAACTAGATTAATATGTTATATGATGATTCAATAATGTAACTGTAATAGATAAAAAATTGATGATCTTGATAAAATGACATTTAATTGAATTAAATGGAAGTTATGATGGATTGGTATTGAATTGTATAGTGTGAACTGAAATGAAGTATTATATGATTGAATGTGGTATACTCACCTTGTATCTGTGAAATGTGGTGACAGGAAAGTTGTATACTTAGCTAGTTCATTATGTTAATTGTAATTTAAGGTGAGTTTATTGTTTTAGTTTATATGAACTTACTAAGCGTATTTAATGCTTACTCTGTTTCATTCTATGTTTTCTATTGTTGGCATTTTGTGGAATGTGTCTATTCGATCATCTTTAAGGCTCACACTATCCAGCTTAGTCTCGTTAGGCTTTTGATCGTTTTAGACTAGGTTATGTGGCATGTATATAGGTCTTGATATATAAAAGAGTCTATCTTTGAATGTTAAGGAGAATGGTTCACATATGCAATGCTTGCTTGGAATGTTTTCATGATATGCATATGGAACTTGTAACATAAATGTGTTTACTTAGTAGGTTCATGAGTTTGAACCAATATTGATGTTGGATTTGGATGCTCTAGTATGATGTTTAATATGTGAATAAGTATAAGGTAATTGTGGTAAGCTATATTTGTGGCAAATGAATGGCCAAATTTTGAATGATTCTAAGGTTGAGATAATGTGTTTGGGATGATATATTGTTTGACTTAATAAGTGATATGGTAACATTGGTATTTAGCATCTTGAAATGGTATTGAAATGGTGTAAAATGGTAGATTTTGGTGTTTGGAAATGTGCCAATATTGTAGTAATCATGTAACTGTTTTATATTTATTTGAATGATGAATAAATAAATAAAGTTAATTTCACTTTTCACTATTATGTCTTTTGTGTTTTCTATCTTTTATATTTTGCATACATGGCAAAATTGTGACAAGCAAATATTAGCTTATTGATTGTCTAAAGTTCAAACTGAAGATAAGTTGCATTTAAAGAACGTTTACATTGAGAGAAAGACAACTTACTTCAGTAGATAATTTAAATGAATCCATAATATTGTAAAAGAATCAAAGTGAGAATTTGATTCAAATACTGGGAAAGATTATTATGTCGTCTACAATTCCAATTGGAGAGATGACTAGTCTTGGCAATTAGAGCAGTTGACTCCATAAGTAGAGACATAGATGTATTCATTAGTAGAATGATACAGTGGACAAGACCTAAGATGAATTAATTCTGAATCTGTTTGTGAGTTAATTCACTTGTGACGTTCATGGTGTGATTTACTTAAATCCTGAGTTAGTAACTGACCATGCGTATGCAACTTATGTGCTTTGATATAAGTAAAGGCTTATGCTCTAAAGATGATTGAGCACATAGCCGGTATGTTGGGTATATGACTTGTGTATGGCATGCTTTACTAGCAATATTGGAATTCATAGCTCAATTAAAGAGTTAATGACATCCTCTTATTGGCATTACGTGGATTGATAAATATGGAACGTGGTGTAACACCCCAAACCCGGCCTATGCATTAAGCCCGGATTTTGGTATGCCACACAAATTTAACGTACATTCAAATCATTTAACAAAGTAGAAATCAAATTCCAAAACGATTAAGAGAATGACTTTATCGAAAAATCGAGGTTTATTTGAAATCCTTGATTAAAAACACAAGAGATTATCATTGGATCTATAGAGTAGTATTTGATTAAAATTTTGAAATTTATTTAATCAAAATATTCTAACGAAGAGTTAAAGGATTTCTTGAGTTTTAAAGATATTTAAGAAAAACCTTTATTTTATACTGAAAGTTTTAGAAAAACATTTATGAAAAACTAAATCAATCCACAATAAAACTAAAACATAATAAATCCATCCACATAATAAAATCCATAATTAAAAAGGCCTTATTACATCGCCATTAAAAATAGTACTAAATAAAAATTATAAAAGAAGTCTTAAAGTTTTATAAACCACCATTTGTAGTATAGCCTCCCACGAAGTCATCTCCACCCAAGTCTCCATCAATTGTTATTACACGAGAGGGTAAAAAAAATGGGGTGAGTTACTTAGAACTCGAGTGTGTAACTCACTTACCATACTCCACCGGCCAAGACCATTTAAGCATTTATTTGGGCTAAGCCCATTTCAAATATAATAATTTTAGCATAAAAATGCAAATGATATGCAATTCCCAAAACCAAACCTAGATTTCCATCCGCTACACACCCCGTACCAACCAAAGACACCTGGGGAGCTTTAGTCACCCACCCCGCCAACACACCAAAGTAGGCTTTAAGCCCAATATAATATTTGTGGCAACGGCCATTTAAATAATTGTGGTAGAACCACCGATCTAGATTTCAGAACAGCGCCATCGTGATGAGTCACCTATCTAGAATTTTGGCATCAAGCCTTTCTTCTCTTCATCATTGATCCCAACCCATGCAATCATGTTTATGCATAACAAAATATTTGTAAAGAAAACCATATTATAATTTATCAATTTTGGCCCATTAAAAACACATATCACACATAACCCATTTATCGATTATCATAAATGGCCCAATTATCAAATTTCACTTATGGCCCATTTATCGATTATCACATATGGCCCAAATTCTCAAATATCACATATAGCCCAAATTGTCAAATATCACATATGGCCCAAATTGTCAAATATCACATATGGCCCAAATTTGTCAAATATCATATATGGCCCAAATTTATCAAATATCACATATGGCCCAAATTTATCAAATATCACATACGGCCCAAATTTATCAAATATCACATATGGCCCAAATTTATCAAATATCACATATGACCCAAATTTATCAAATATCACATATGGCCCAAATTTGTCAAATATCACATATGGCCCAAATTTGTCAAATATCACATATGGCCCAATTTTATCAAATATCACATATGGCCCAAATATCACTTATTATCGTTTTAGCCATTAAGGGCGATTTCAAAATTTTCACGATCTTAATACCGATTTCATGATCTTAACACTAAAGTGTCGATAATACCATATTTTTCGATTTCACAAACTTTGCGATTTTTAATCCAACTTTTACTACTGTATAGTCATCTAACCCATGAGATACAGTGTGAGATTACACACCTGATTACGGTGAGAACTACACTCTCTCGCTCGTCGATATCTAAACACATATTACGAAGGATTAGAACACTAAAATTTAATATTAAACTATTCTAATATTGAGCGATCTAGATCTTACCCTCGGAATCTCGAACAACCACTATTTGCAATTTTTCTCCGATCAAAAGTTCAGTACCACGAGTAAACAATAGTTCGGGGGTACGTACGACTTCGAATAATTGATTTTCGCCGGATGAGGGTCCACAACCCGGTGGAAAATCTCGAATTCCCGAAACAGTCCTTCTCTTAAACTTAGGGGGAATAACGGAACCACCCCTCTTCCGAACACTATTTACTGCCCTTTTCGTCCCTATTTTGATTGCCTCCATTGACAAATAATTGTTAGTCAAACTAATATTTCCTTATCACCACCAATTGATTTTAAGAGTGAGATTGGCTTACCACAAGATTCTTTCGTTCAAAAGTTGGAAGTCGATTGATAGAGTCCCTATGATAAAATCGATTTAATCAATACAATCTTATCAAAATAGAAGGATAAAAATAGAATCCCTTTTCGAAATAATCCCTTACCTTGACTGATGAAATCTCCTTTTTCACCCGATCTATAATAGCTATGATCAACTTAATATGTAGAAAAGAAATCGGCACTCCACTATACCACTACAAAGAAAGAATGATTTGATTGAAGGAGAAAAGATTAAAAATAAAAGAAAGATTCGGCGAAGGTTTTACCATCAACATTCGGCCATGATGAAAGGTTTTGGAAAATGTGATGTTTGAGTGTTCTTAACAGAAAGAAAGAAAGAAGAACAAAAAGAATAAAGAGAGTGTTGGAACGCCGACACCCCCATGGCGCAATGAATAAAATTAATCCGTGATCCAAACCATGAATCCATGTGTGAGAACGAATCGGGTGAAATAAAGGTTTCAAATTACCAAAATTTCAATCGAGTAGAGCAATGACGCCTCGGCAACAAGAGTTCTGATCTACTGTCGAACCAAGCCGCAACCTTTACGATGTTGGCCTCTACGTAATCCAACCGGTTTGACTATGAACGGCAGAAAAATCTCCAAAAACTGTTTTCAGAGAGTTTTTTTTTATTTGCTTGACGGCTGCTAGACTTTTCTAAGCAAAAACTTAGGGTTTCTCTTCACTTATTACCTTTTATAATCGGTATTTTATTTATGAATTATAAAATTAAATAAATATAATCATGTTTTAACCGAAAATTATAATTACATTAATTATACCCAAAAAGTTATAATTACATTAATTATAACATGGATTTCGGTAAACTATATTTATTTAAATTTATACGAACCAAATTCATATATTAATTCTCATTATGTGTACAACATCCTTGTACATATAATATATTCAATATTTGATTGCCCAATTAAATTAATTCTTTAATTAATTTAATTCATGTGACAATCAAACACAATACCAACTATGTTTCATTCCGTTCATTTCAACCATAGGGTGTGACCACAGAGGTTCTTGTAACGTTAGTAGTAATACTAGAACGATTCTAATGTCACAAACAATGAGTGGCATCTAGCAATGCATCATTGCTACCTAAGTTACAAGAAGTCATGATTCGACATAACTTTTGTGATTAACTTTTCATGCATTAATCCTTAAGTCCTTTATCTCTGGAATAGATACAAGTCATGGAATAGTCACACTTGTATAGTCCATTCCATGTTTCTTGATATCTTAAGTAGACTATGATATACAAATTAGTATGACATCTCATGTCAACTTATTTGAGCATGGCCATGCATTTCTAGTCTCACTCAATCAAGTGGCCTAAGATATTACTCCCATTATGTGGGAGGACTTATCCTATATTGATCAACAATATCCTCTACATAGATTGTGGTATATCCAACATCGACCTTTATAGAACAACCGATTCACGGTGTGCGTTTGATCGTATCAAAATATACGACTCACGATGTTGGGATAATGATTATCTCAAGTCTAAGGATCATATACATATTAATCACTATGAGTAATGTTGTGACAATTACATAATAATCCAAGAAACATACTCATAGCGGTCAGGTCAATATGTTGTTCTCTAACACACATATTCATGCATTGATTTTGACACTCCATATCAATGACAACTCTTTATCATCAATCAACTACATGTTAGTCTTAATGCATTATTGTTGTCCTAATCAACAATAATACTTGACTAAGGATATTTTAAGATTAATCATATTATTCTCGGGACATTATTATAAAAGCAGTTTATTTGTACACACGTATGGAAAAAGCGAAATAATAATGACAACGCTTTATATTAATAAACATGGTAAATCAAGTATGTTATTACAACCATCTCATGATTGATCTTTGGGCATACTCTTACAGAGAGGGTGTTTATGTTTCGGTTCTTTTCAAGAATGGAAGATGAACAAAGAATTAAATTTGAGGCTTGTGTGCATTCTAGCAGGGTGAAAAGAAAAGAAGATGGCCTTCCAATGTCTTGGTGATTTCGACACTAGGAGGAATGGTTTGAGAGAATAGACAAAATAAGACCAAAATGGTCAAAACTCAAATGGCCAAAAGAAAAGAGAAAAAATGGTTTACCTTTTGTCCAATAAACATTCGGCTAAGAGGAGAGAATTAGAGAGAAACAAGCTTTGAGAAAAAAAACACCAAATGACTAAACTAGCTCCTAATCCCTATCAAACTACTAACAAAATTCGGCCAACCTCCCTAGCCCCAAAAATCGTCCAAGTTCATGGACAATTAGCCATTCAAAGCTTTCCAAAACAAAGCCCTTGATTCATGCCTTATGTCCCCTTATCACCTTAATTCATGAGATTCTTTTCCTTAAACCTTTACTTACCTTTTTCCTTTGGTCTTCTTACCAAAAAAATGATATCCAACTCATCCCTTAATTTTATCCATGACTGACACTTGCTAAGGAAAGCAAAGATAAAAGCTTTCAAAATGCATGCTAGGAGATTCGAACCTCTCCCCTCAAACAAACATGCATGCACCAACTCCACCTTGTTACTAGCTCATCTTATGCTAGTTTTTATCACTTAAATATACTTAAACCTCAAAGTCACTTGCTCCACTTCAATTAAATACTCCTTACTAAAATTTATTCAAATTTCGAATAGTTTTCAAGTCTTCTCAAGACTATGCTAAACATGTAAAATTTTAATTATACACAAGTTAAACACCAAAACACGTATCATATCAATACTCAAATTTTAGGATGTTACAACTCTACCCTCATTAAAGAAAATTTTGTCCTCAAAATTTACCTGGCTAAAAGAGATGAGGATATTGTTGTCGAATTGCATCCTCAGGCTCCCAAGTAGCTTCCTCCACTTCGTGATTACGCCATAAAGCCTTGACCAACGGTACAATCTTCTTTCTTAACACCTTAACATCTCAGTCTAAGATTCTCACTGGTTCCTCCTCGAAAGACAAATCTGGCCTTAATTCCACTTCTTCTACCAGTACTATATGCGATGGATCCGATCTATAGTGTCTCAGCATAGAAACATGGAAAACACTATGAATCTGACTCAATTTCGAAGGTAAATCAAGTTGATAGGCCACTGGTCCTACACGCTTCAACACACTGTACGATCCAATGAACCTAGGGCTCAACTTGCCTTTCCTTCCGAATCTGAAAATCTTTTTCCACGGTGAAACTTTCAAAAAGACCTGATCTCCCACCGCAAACTCGATATCTTTACGCTTCAGATCCGCGTACGACTTTTGTCTATCCGAAGCTTCCTTTAACCGCGCTCGAATTACCTTTACTTTTTCTTCCGTCTCTGATATCAATTCAGGACCCAAAAGTTGTCGTTCCCTAATTCATCCAACAAGTAGAGTCGACACCTCGACCATATAACGCTTCATAGGGTGCCATCTGAATCTTGGATTGATAAGCTGGCATTATATCGCAAACTCTACCAATGGTAGAAAATCCTCCCAACTACCTCTGAAATCAATCACACAACCTCTTAACATGTCTTCCAAAATCTGGATTACTCTTTCCGACTGACCATCTGACTAAGGGTGAAAAGCCGTACTGAAGTTTAACTTTGTACCCAGAGCCTCATGCAAAGCTTTCCAAAATCGTAATGTAAATCGAGGATCCCTGTCCGATATGATAGACACTGGTACCCCATGCAACCTCATGATTTCAGATACATACAGTTTAGCCAACTTCTGCAACGAGTAATCCGTACAAACTGGTAGAAAATGAGCAGTCTTCGTTAATCGATCTACTACCACCCAGGCAGAATCTTTCTTAGTAGGTGTTAAGGGTAACCCACTAACAAAATCCATCGTTATCCGCTCTCATTTCCATAATGGAATCTTTACTGGTTGCAACAATCCCGACGGTAATTGATGTTCTGCCTTTACTTGTTGATAAGTCAAACACTTTCCCACAAAATCAGTAACTTACCGTTTTAACTTTGGCCACCAATACTATTCACGGAGATCCCGATACATCTTATTTCCTCTGGGGTGCATAGCATAAGGGCTACTATGCGCCTCTAGAAAAATCATTTGCCTCAAATCCAAATCCTCGGGCATACAAACCCTTCCACGAAAACACTGTACATCATCTTTGTTCAAACCAAAATCTCCTATTACACCACTTCCAGCTTGTTGTATTAAAGGACCCAACTTTTCATCCGATAATTACTTTTCCTTGATTTGTTCCAACCACAGAGGCTTCACCCGAAGTTCCGCTAGCAAACTGCCATCCTCATACAAACTGAGATCTCTTAACTCTGATACAACCTTTCGACTTAAAGCGTCTGCCACAACGTTAGCCTTTCTAGGATGATACTCGATTGAGAAATCATAATCCTTTAACAGCTCCACCCATCTTCGTTGTCTTAAATTCAATTCCTTTTGGGTAAGGAGATACTTAAGACTCTTATGGCCCGTATAAATGATTGACTTCTCATCGTAAAGATAATGTCTCCAAATCTTTAATGAAAACACTACCGCAGCCAACTCCAAATCATGAGTAGGATAATTGACTTCCTGTGGCCTCAACTGTCGAGAAGCATAAGCTACCACTTTTCCACTTTGCATCGAGACATATCCTAAACCCGTGTGTGACGATCACGATGCGATAAACTCTTTTCTGGCCTCTAGTTGAATCAGTACTGGCGCTTCCATTAGAATCTTATTCAGTTTCTCGAAACTTTTTTATTGTTTATCGGTCCATACATACGGTACTTCCTTCCGCAACAATTTAGTTAGGGGTGCAGTAATCAACGAAGACCCCTCAACAAAGCATATATAATAACCAGCCAAACCCAAGAAACTTCGGATCTCAGCTACTGACTTTGGCGGTTTCTAATCCAACACATCCTCTACCTTTCGAGGATCAACTCTTATTCCTTCAGCTGATACTACATGACCCAAGAAAGTCACTTCCTTCAACCAAAATTCACACTTACTGAATTTGGCATAAAGTTGCTTATCTCGCAAAATTTGTAACACAGTGCGCAAATGAGAGTCATGCTCTTCTTCATTCCTCGAATATACCAAGATGTCATCTATAACCACTACTACAAACCGGTCTAAATAAGGCTGAAAGACTCGGTTCATCATGTCTATAAATGCAGCTGGTGCATTAGTTAAACCAACGGCATCACTAAAAACTCATAAAGTCCATAACGAGTTCGAAATGTCGTCTTATGAATATCTGCCTCTTTCACCTTGAGTTGATGATAACCCGATCTCAAATCAATCTTGGAGAAGACTGAAGTTCCTCTTAATTGATCAAACAGGTCATCAATTCTCGGTAATGGATACCTATTCTTGATCGTCAATTTATTCAACTGTCTATAATTAATGCACATACGTATCGACCCATCCTTCTTATTGACGAACAATACCGGTGCTCCCCACGGAGACACACTTGGTCGAATAAATCCCCTATCTAGCAGTTCTTGAATTTGAGCTTTAAGCTCCGCTAACTCCTTCGGTACCATTCTATAAGGAGCAATAGACACCGAAGCAGTTCCGGGTAAAAGCTCAATGCCAAATTCTACTTTCCGATTTGGAGGTAGACCCGAAAGTTCTTCGGGAAAGACATCTGAAAATTCTTTCACCGTTCTCACACTTTCTACTGATAATTCTGTGGCATCCAAAGTACTGATGAATGCTAGGAATGCTCTATTCCCTTTCCGCACTAACTTTTCTGCCTTCAAAGCAGATACCACATTTGTCAAAAAGTTTCTTCGCTCGCCTATCATTATTATCTCATTATCATCCACAGTCCTAATTGACATCCACTTTTTGGCACAATCGAATTGCGCCCGATGCTTCACCAACCAATCCATGCCCAAAATGAGATCAAACTCGTCGAAAGGTAATTCCATCAAGTCTGCTAGAAATACCTCTCTTTGAATCTCTAAGGGCACATTTCTGAATAATTTATTCACTATTACCGACTGTCCTAAAGGACTAATTACCGCCATCTCTCTATCGGTAATCTCAAATCTAATATTTAGGTTTCCAGATATAGCACTAGTAGCATACAAGTGGGTAGATCCGATATCTATCAAAGGAGTAACAGGTACATCAGAAATGAAGAATGTATCAGTTATCACATCAGGTGCATCGTCGTCCTCACGACGCCTAACAGCATAGACCAATCCTGGCTGTCTTGCCCCGTGTTACCTCTAACACCATTACCTCGACCCGGTGCACATTATCTACGTCCGTTACCATTACCACCACGACTTGGTCCACGACCTCTTGGTGGCTGTTGAGTACCTCTAACTGGTTGAGCCTCAGGTTTACGAGCTTCCTGAGTCGTTTCAGTCCGTCGAGGACAATTCTTAAACTGATGATCCTTGGATCCACATTTAAAACAGGCTCCAATTTTCCTCCAACATTCTCCGGGATGTCGCCTTCCACAGTCGGCACATTATTGAATTTGATTGGTAGTCACAGGTGCCCTAACTTGAACTGGCTCATTATTCAGTGGCCTCTTTTGAAACCTTTTAGAAGAACTAGAATACTTAAAATCCCTCTTGCCTCTTACTTTTTCACAGTTACGGCGTTACAATTCTTAGCCTCTTCGGCTATCTTAGCTTTCTCTACAAGTGAGGTAAAAGTCCTTACTTGTTGTGGGGCTATCAATACCCGCAACTCATCATTCAGTCCATCTTCAAAGCGTACACAGCGCTCATGATCAGTCTGCACTATAGTACGAGCATAACGACTCAAACGAAGAAATTTTGCCTCGTAGGCTGCCACAGTCTTACTTCCTTGAACCAAATTCAGGAATTCTTTCCTTCGGGCATCTACATAACTTGTTCCGACGTACTTCCCTTGGAAAACAGCTTTAAAGAAATCCCAATTAACCAATGCAGCCTCGGTGCCTTCTCGAACAGTAAGCCACCATTGATATACCTCGCCTCTTAGCAAAGACACGGCTCCTCTTAGTTTCTGCTCGACGGTACACTCTAGATCATCCATAATTTGTTCTACAGCCTCAAGCCAATATTCTGCCACATTCGGAGCTACACCAGAGACACCTCTAAACACTTCTGTACCACTAGACTTGAGTCATTCCGATATTGATCCGCGAGTTACTGGCCCAGTTCTGGCTCCAGCTACTCTTTCTATGACTCGCAACATTGCTTGAGTCAAAGCATTATCCTCATTCGCATAATCATGAGATCCAGCTTCGCTCTCAAATGACGCAGGTGCATCCATTCCGGTATATGACCCGATGCTTCAAACGCAGCACCTCGTCCTCTACCACGGCCACGGCTACGTCCTCTAGTGCTCATATTGACTAATTCACTTTAATCTGATTACAAGTTTTATGAATCAGAATATTATTTCAGTGTTTATTAACGATATTTTATGAGATATAAGAGATAGGGTTGTTTTCGTAATCACATCCTATAGTCTCGATCTCTATCGTTTTCAACACCTAAAACTAGAAGTTCTAGAGTGTTCCTTAGGTCTCATCACAAAAATAAACATTTAATAAACAACTACTTACTGAACATCCTTACTTGACTTGGTGTCGGATGCTCGTGGTGCCATACTACCTTTAAAACATAAAGTCTAGAAATTTTAGTTGTTTTTTTAAACAAAATCATTGTTCAACCCAAACCACAGCCGAGTTTTGAAACTGGGCTCTGATACCATAAAATGTAACACCCCAAACCTGGCATATGCATTAAGCCCAGATTTTGGCATGCCACACAAATTTAACGTACATTCAAATCATTTAACGAAGTAGAAATCAAATTCCAAAACGATTAAGAGAATGACTTTATCGAAAAATCGAGGTTTATTTGAAATCCATGATTAAAAACACAAGAGATTATCATTGGATCTATAGAGTAGTATTTGATTAAAATTTTGAAATTTATTTAATCAAAATATTCTAACGAAGAGTTAAAGGATTTCCTGAGTTTTAAAGATATTTAAGAAAAACCTTTATTTTATACGAAAGTTTTAGAAAAACATTTATGAAAAACTAAATCAATCCAACTTAATAAAACTAAAACATAATAAATCCAAACACATAATAAAATCCATAATTAAAAGGCCTTATTACATCGCCATTAAAAATAGTACTAAATAAAATTATAAAAGAAGTCTTAAAGTTTTATAAACCACCATTTGTAGTATAGCCTCCCACGAAGTCATCTCCCACCCAAGTCTCCATCAATTGTTATTACAGAGAGGGTAAAAAATGGGGTGAGTTACTTAGAACTCAATGTGTAACTCACTTACCATACTCCACTGGGCCAAGACCATTTAAGCATTTATTTGGGCCTAAGCCCATTTCAAATGTAATAATTTTAGCATAAAAAAATACAAATGATATACAATTCCCAAAACCAAACCTAGATTTCCATCCGCTACACACCTCCGTACCAACCAAACACACCATGGGAGCTTTAGTCACCCACCCGCCAAACACACCAAAGTAGGCTTTAAGCCCAATATAATATTTGTGGCAACGGCCATTTAAATAATTGTGGTAGAACCACCGATCTAGATTTCAGGCAACGGCCATCGTGACAGAGTCACCTATCTAGAATTTTGGCATCAAGCCTTTCTTCTCTTCATCATTGATCCCAACCCATGCAATCATGTTTATGCATAACGAAATATTTGTAAAGAAAACCATGTTATAATTTATCAATTTTGGCCCATTAAAAACACATATCACATATAACCCATTTATCAATTATCATAAATGGACCAATTATCAAATTTCACTTATGGCCCATTTATCGATTATCACATATGGCCCAAATTGTCAAATATCACATATGGCCCAAATTGTCAAATAACACATATGGCCCAAATTTGTCAAATATCATATATGGCCCAAATTTATCAAATATCACATATGGCCCAAATTTATCAAATATCACATATGGCCTAATTTTGTCAAATATCACATACGGCCCAAATTTATCAAATATCACATATGGCCCAAATTTATCAAATATCACATACGGCCCAAATTTGTCAAATATCACATATGGCCCAAATTTGTCAAATATCACATATGGCCCAATTTTATCAAATATCACATATGGCCCAAATATAACTTATTATCGTTTTAGCCATTAAGGGCGATTTCAAAATTTTCATGATCTTAATACCAATTTCATGATCTTAACACTAAAGTATCGATAATACCATATTTTTCGATTTCACCAACTTTGCGATTTTTAATCCAACTTTTACTACTGTATAGTCATCTAACCCATGAGATACAGTGTGAGATTACACACCTGATTACGGTGAGAACTACACTCTCCCACTCGTCGATATCTAAACACACATTACGAAGGATTAGAACACTAAAATTTAATATTAAACTATTCTAATATTGAGCGATCTAGATCTTACCCTCGGAATCTCAAACAACCACTATTTGCGATTTCTCTCCGATCAAAAGTTCAGTACCACGAGTAAACAATTGATTTTCGCCGGATGAGGGTCCACAACCCGGTGGAAAATCTCGAATTCCCGAAACAGTCCTTCTCTTAAACTTAGGGGGAATAACGGAACCACCCCTCTTCCGAACACTATTTACTGCCCTTTTCGTCCCTATTTTGATTGCCTCCATTGACAAATAATTGTTAGTCAAACTAATATTTCCTTATCACCACCAATTGATTTTAAGAATGAGATTGGCTTACCACAAGATTCTTTCGTTCAAAAGGTGGAAGTCGATTGATAGAGTCCCTATGATAAAATCGATTTAATCAATACAATCTTATCAAAATAGAAGGATAAAAATAAAATTCCTTTTCGAAATAATCTCTTACCTTGACTGATGAAATCTCCTTTTTCACCCGATCTATAATAGCTATGATCAACTTAAGATGTAGAAAAGAAATCGGTACTCCACTATACCACTACAAGGAAAGAAGGATTTGATTGAAGGAGAAAAGATTAAAAATAAAAGAAAGATTTGGCTAAGGTTTTACCATCAACATTCGGCCATGATGAAAGGTTTTGGAAAATGGTGATGTTTGAGTGTTCTTAACAAAAAGAAAGAAAGAAGAACAAAAAGAATAAAGAGAGGGTGTTTATGTTTCGGTTCTTTTCAAGAATGGAAGATGAACAAAGAATTAAATTTGAGGCTTGTGTGCATTCGGCAAGGGTGAAAAGAAAAAGAAGATGGCCTTCCAATGCCTTGGTGATTTCGGCACTAGGAGGAATGGTTTGAGAGAATAGACAAAATAAGACCAAAATGGTCAAAACTCAAATGGCCAAAAGAAAAGAGAAAAAAAATGGTTTACCTTTTGTCCAATAAACATTCGCCTAAGAGGAGAGAATTAGAGAGAAACAAGCTTTGAGAAAAAAAAACACCAAATGGCTAAACTAGCTCCTAATCCCTATCAAACTACTAACAAAATTCGGCCAACCTCCCTAGCCCCAAAAATCGTCCAAGTTCATGGACAATTAGCCATTCAAAGCTTTCCAAAACAAAGCCCTTGATTCATGCCTTATGTCCCCTTATCACCTTAATTCATGAGATTCTTTTCCTTAAACCTTTATTTACCTTTTTCCTTTGGTCTTCTTACCAAAAAAATGATATCCAACTCATCCCTTAACTTTATCCATGACCGACACTTGCTAAGGAAAGCAAAAATAAAAGCTTTCAAAATGCATGCTAGGAGATTCGAACCTCTCCCCTCAAGCAAACATACATGCGCCAACTCCACCTTGCTACTAGCTCATCTTTTGCTAGTTTTTATCACTTAAATATACGTAAACCTCAAAGTCACTTGCTCCACTTCAATTAAATACTCCTTACCAAAATTTATTCAAATTTCGAATAGTTCTCAAGTCTTCTCAAGACTATACTAAACATGCAAAATTTTAATTATACACAAGTTAAGCACCAAAACACGCATCATATCAATACTGTAACATCCTAAATTAAGGGGTTATGCATCTTTACTTAATTGAATATTGTTGCATGCCTAAGTATAATTGAGTGTGTTTTGGGAAGTTTTTCAAACTTCAAATATGTGAGTGAATGCTTAGAGAAATATTAAATTTTTAATAATTAAGATGGAGCTAAGCAAGATAGGCTTTAAGAAATATTGACAAGAGGTTTTAAGCATAATAAGTCAATTGGCAAGGTGGTAAGGGCATGGATGAATGCTTGAGGAGATGTTCAATCCCTAGCTAACAAGTGGAAGAATTATATTTTTTTATTTATTTCTTTCCTATAGTGTCGGCCAAGATTATTCTAGAATGGATGGACATTTTTTTATTTTTGGTTAGTAGACCATAAGTAAAAGGCAAGTTAGAAGTTATGGCATGGAATCATGAAGTTATGGTAAGATAGGGGGACAAAAGGCTTGAAGAGGGGATGTTGTTTTGGAAGCTTTTTCATGGTCATTTGACCATGAACCTAGACGGCATAAGGGACTAAAGGGGGATGGTTTAATTGTGATAGAATCAAGGGATTAATGGGGAAGAAATGAGGAGGAAACAGGGGATCATGTTGGCATAGGTTGGCCAAATTTTTGCATAGGCATTAGGGGTGTATATTGGCCAAAATTTTAACCAATTTGTTCATCTTTTCCCTTTTCTCAAAACCTTGTTTCTTAGCCGATTGCATAATACACAAAAGAGAAACTTTTTCTTTTCTTTTAGCCATTTGGTACTTTACCATTTCGGTTTTGAGTAGTCTTTTTAGTTTCTTTTCTTTAAAGCATATCATCTTTCTTCCTCTTTGTAACCGAAAATACCAAAGTTCCAAAGACCTTTTTCTTCACTTTTTCCCTTATGGCCGAATGCACATAAGCTTCTAAACCCATCTCTTTTCTTTTGAAAATCATCATCATCATCTTCTTCTTTCAATCTTTTACTTTCTCTCTTTTTCTTTCTTCTTCTTTCTCTCAAACGAAACTATCTTCTACCAAAACCAATACCACCATTCTTTTCCTCTCTTTTGTCAAACCGAATCATCATCTACCATTTTCATCTTCTCCTTTCTTGTCTTTTATTGAAAACCAAAACCATTATAGCCAAAGAAATCACTATCTTTCTCTTCTCTTTTTGTGCAAGTTGAAATCACCAATTCTCTTTTTCTAAATCATTAAGGCCGAATCTTCAAGTAGTCAAGTAAGGATTTTTGTTAAGTGTTCTCATTATTTTTTTTCCTTTTAGAATAGCCGATTTTAGAAACTTATTTCTCTCATTTTCTCCTAGGCCGAATCTTTGAAGGGGATTTAAGGATTCTTTTTAGTAGCCAACGTTTTAAGAGAGATATTTCGGAATCATCCAAGGTAAAGATTATCATTTTCGGTTATATTGTTTCTTTTAGATAGATTACTAATCGACTTTATTTTAGGGGTGATTTTGGGACTAACAAGATAGGTTTGAAAAGAGCGGTAAGGAGTGTTTGGAAGAGGGAGGCTCATTATACCCTCAAACTTCAAGCGAAGAAATTTGTATCGGCGATAAGAGATTTTCCACCGGGTTGTGGACCTCTGCTAACTAAGATCGTTTATTTGAAGTCGTCGTACATAACCGAACCACTTTTCGTTAGTGGGTTGTCATCGGGTTTTGATCCATCTATCGGAGAGAAACCACATATATCGGTTGTTCGAGATTAGAGGTAAGGATTTAGATCTCTCATCAATAGTATAGATTATAAGTATTAGTGTGTTCTAATCAAGTGTGATAATTAACTAGGTGTTGACGAGCGGGAAGGTATCGTTCTCACTGTCATAAGGTGTGTAACATTATACTAAAATCTCATAGATCTATATTAAATGTGATTTGTATGAAATATGTGTAATAATGGTTGAGGGTACCATTCAGTGGTATACGATATTCAGGCATGTTTAACCCCAATATTTTGCTAATTTTGCTATATGCCTAAATGTGAGATAAATATGATTTTGCTATGATTTTGAGGTAAATGACATGAAAACTAAATAATGTGTATGTGCATGGGCATATGGGTATTATTGATAAGGGGAAGTATTCCGGTGGTTTTTACCACATAATCCGGTGACTTCGGTCACATATTTGAATCCAGTGACTTCGGTCACATATTTGAATCCGGTGACTTCGGTCACAATTATCTGGTGGCCTTGCCACAAAATTATAAGGCGATGTGCATGTTGACTGCAAGAATCGCCTTGATGGTGTGTAGCGGATGGAGGGTCGATTTAGTAATCCCCACGGTGTGATTGGTTGGTACAGGTGGTGTGTAGCGGATGGATATTTAGGTGGGTTGGGTTTACATTTCATTATATATTTATCCATGTGATTTCTAAATGATTTGATTTGATTTGCTATAAAAATGGGCTTATGGCTAAATATGACTTAATTGGGCTTATGGCTATATGTGTTATTAAATGGGCTTAAAGATCATGATCAATTGGGCTTTTAGTGTTTTTGTTACACATTGAGTTTATGACTCACCCCTTTGTGGGATAATTTTTCAGATGACTCTTAGCGTGATGGATCGGGTCAGCGAGGACTACGTGGTGGCCATTGCTCAACAAAGTATTTCGGAGTTTCTCCTAATTAAACTTATTAAGCATATTTTTATTACTTAGAATTTATTATGGGTTTTGCTATTTTTGTAATAAGGCCACTATGAACTGTTTTTAATTTTTTTTTTTTTGCGTTTGGATTTTTATTCTGCCATGAACAATATTTAATTAAATAACTAAATGGTTTTCGATAAATAATTTAAACTGTTTTTGACACTAATATATATATGTTTTACAATAATAAGTAAATTTTTTTATAAAATTTGGTTTTCTTTTAACTTATAAATTTCTCTTCAAAATAATGTTTTAAGAAGATACAAATTTATTTAAATTTGATTTTAACCTAAATATTAAGCTAATCTGTTTTATACAAATTCATCAAGTTTTTCTTAAACAAAACGAGAAATTGCTAAAGTTTTATTCAAGGAACATATCAAATCCGGTCAGGCTTTTTGGGCCGGGTTTGGGGTGTTTCAAATACTCAAATTTTAGGATGTTGCAACTGGCCACCAAATGGTTTATTTTTCATTTTCGGGCTTTAAAATAGCTCAAAAACATAATCTCATTCTTCTAATCATTTCTGTGTAATCCATGTACATTTGCAAATGTATCATTTTTTTTTTATTTTCATTTTCATTTCCATTTTAAGAAACCTACATTCATTTCCAAATGATTTTTTTTCTCTATTTCGTAGAAAATCATAATTATTCTTGAATGTTTCTCATTTTTGCATTTCTATTCATTTTGTTCATTTTGATTTAAAAACGCAATTCATTTTTGGTTTCAAACGAGCTAGCGGAGGGATCGATTGGACATATTTAATTAGGGATCAAATGATTTATAATTAAGTTTTAGTTTTTCACCTATTAATTATAAACTCATTTATTCACGAAGTCATTCCACTATAGTATTATTACTGAGCTCTCCTTAATGACATGTCATTACGAAAGCATCTACTCAGTGCTCGTCCAATAACCTTGTCATAAGTGTGTTACCCTCATAGGATATCCTTAATCTCTTTGAGATAATATCTGCTCTCCCAATATGATCCTATTTTATCTCATGATAACCATTACATCTTCCTTCATAAAAAATCAATTACTATTAAATAGTAACCAAGTTATTCATCACAGAGACGAAAAACTTGTGGCCATGTTTACTTTTTATTCAACCATGTAATACCAATAAAAGGATATCATTTAATCATGTCTCGAGATATAAACTCCATTGTTATGAATGTCGCTACGTACGATAGAAGTCGTACACCCAACGCACCAGCTTTCGATTCCTTATCTATTCGAACTCAGGCTTTTACTTAAATCAAAGTGTACGAGTCACATATACATAGTCTACCATCCACTCAAGATTTAAGTATGCCACACTATGAATGTCACAAGTGAATAAATCCATAAATGAATTTAGGATCTATTTTACTTGGGTCTAGTCTGATGTATTTCCAGTCCAATCAGTCACATCTATGTCTTTATCTTTTGGGAGTCGTCCGCTTCGATGCCAAAAACAAGGCATCTCCCTAATTGGACTTTATAGATGACATATTAGTCTTTCAATCGGTTTGCTCATTTCCGATTAGACTAAGGACATATTTAGGTTCATCTACTAATATAAGTTATTTTTTGTATTATGACTCGGTCACGTAATACCGCTTAATATTAGTTAAACATTAGACAACCAGTGAGTACATTTGCTTCCATTTTGCTTTGGGTGCAAAAATCGTTCGAGGATAATATACAAATTATTAATGTAATTCATGAATAATTTTATTAACCAATCTGTTCGAAAAATTACAAGTGTACCTAGACGAAAATACTACACTTAGGGCATCAGATCCAACAGTACTCATAGTTGGATATTTTGGAAGAAACAGGGATGTTGGATTGTAAACTTGTTGATATGCCTATAGACCTTAATGTTAAACTTGTTCCGGGACAAGAGGATTCGATTAGAGACCCTAGTCAATATCGAAGGTTGGTTGGAAAATTGAACTATCTTACTATCATACGATTGGACACCTATTTTTCAATAAGGGTAGTAAGTCAATTTTTCAAACTCCCTACGGCAATCATTAGGATGCAGTGATGTGTATCCTTTAATACATCAAAGGTGCAGCTGGACAAGGTTTGTTATACGAAGATAAGGGCAATACACAAATAGTCAAATATTTTGATGCTAATTGGGCAAGATATCCTTCTGATAGAAGATCTACCTTAAGATCTTGTATTTTCTTTGGAGGGAATCTAATATCCTGAAAAAGTAAAAACTAGGAAGTTGTAGCAAGGTCAAGTGCAAAACCAGAGTATCGGGCCATGGCTTTAGTCACTTGTGATTAAAACAATTTCTTCAAGAATTAAAGTGTGAGATTGACTGTCCAATGCAGTTGATATGTGATAATCAAGCTGTCTTGCATATTGCAGCAAATCCAGTGTTTCTTGAGAGGACAAAACACATAGAGATTGATTATCACTTCGTTAGACAGAAGATTGAGGCGAAGTATATTGCAACTAGATTCGTTAATTCTATTGATCAACTAGCAAATATCCTCACTAAAGCTCTTAGGAAACCTTGGATTGGATATATATGTAACAAGCTAAAAGTGTATGATCTATACGCTCCAGCTTGAGAGGGAGTGCTAAGATATGTATAAATCTTAAACATTGATTTAAGATTATAATTATAATCTAACAAGTTAAAATTTAGGAAATTAGGAGATTACCTTTCCTTTTTATATATAGTTTCACTTGTATATTTCTTGTCAAATTAACAATGACAGTTGAAGTTTGAATGGGAGTATGATTTTGTTCCATTTAATTGATTTGTAATTGAAATTTTAGCTCTTTTCCCCTTTTGAGGTTAATTTCTTGACATATTCAACCTTTAGAATAAGCTTCCTTGTATATTATCTAGTGGCAAACTGAAACGAATTCAAGTATTGGAGTAACAATTATGATTTCAGCTTTATTGTACTTGACAAAAGTAAGGAGCCAGTGCTTCATCATTTCTCCTTTTACCCATCTGTGCACCCTTCCCCGCCTCAATTCATGTGTATGAACCTTGTAGCCTTATTCTATATGTATGTAGATATAAATATCTTGTCGATGTAGCACAATATGTTAAACTTGTCTGTTTAATTGATCACCAGGATCACTTCTATTTCATTTTCCTTTTCATAATTTCGTTTTATGCTAACTTAAATAATTCATGGAGTTCAGGCAAGAGCTAGTTTAGATTATGAGTCCTCTTATGGAAAAGTACAACCAAGTGACACGATCCTGAAACTGCAAAGAACATCATCTTACTACAAAAGAAATCGAGTGCATATTTGTAGTTTCTATGTGGGGGGTGAGTGCACAAGAGGTGTTGAGTGCCCTTACAGGCATTTACAGGTATGAGATGCCCGAAACTGGGGAGTTTTCTCAGTAAAATATTAAAGCTTGTTACTATGGGTAAGTCCGATTGTTGGTGATTTATATATTTTTGATGACTAGTAAATAAAAGGTGCTTGCAATGTATTAGCTATCAGTAGACTATTCGTACATAAGTAAAATGCATTACTCATATATGGCTGAGGTGGATTGTAATCTATTGTTGCTATCCAATTTGCTCAGTTAATTGTCCATGACATTTGTTCTAGTTTTTGTTGCATGCTAATGCACTGACAGATGCCTCTTGATTTTTTCCCCTCCTTTTTTTGGCCAATCACTCAGGATGGCAATACATTAGAATTATTTATAGTACTTTCCAGTAAATAAACTGATAGTCAAGTCAACCTGTCTTCCTTCATGTGATTAGGTAAACTTCAGTTTAATGATATTTTTTATAAAATTGTTGTTGCTAATATTTTGACATGAAGACAAACTTCATTTCCTATTAAAGGCCTATGCTTACAACCTATGTTCCTTGGACATGGGTGTGTCGGAAATAGGCATGAGTCTGGCTTGGCTATGATTAGACTTATAATTTTTCCATGTATTTGGAGCCTTCTCGGAGGTCATTTCCCAATGTGTCGGACATGGGTACCTCAAGAAAACATAGCTTAAACAACTGAGCAACCTATATTCTAGAACTTGGCATGATTGATTGGTTAAAAGCCCATTATTTACCCATCCATTTCTTTCATTTCTGTTCTAAACATCTCAGGGTTAATGATCCGGTGGCACTGGAGGTACTCAACAAGGCTGGTGAGATGCCTTCTTTGGAACCTGCCTAGGATGAAAGCATAAGAACCCTCTACGTGGATGGGCTTGATAAAAGGATCAATGAGCAGGCACTACACCAAAACAGACTTTTAGCGGCGTTTTTTTGGCTTTTAGCGGCGTTTTTAAGCACCACTAATACTATTTGCGGCGCTTTTGAAAGCGCAGTAAAAAACGCCGCTAAAACTAGCTCCGCAAAAGTTAGTGGCGTTTATTGTGAAAAAATGCCGCTAAAAGTCTTAACTTTTAGCGGTGTTTTTATAAGAAACGCCGCTAAAGGTGGGGTCTATTAGCGGCATTTTCTAGAAAAACGTCACAAATGTGGGGTCTTTTAGCGGCGTTTTACAGAAAGGCGCCGCTAAAACTTCTCACCTTTAGCGGCGTTTTTTTGTAAAACGCTGCTAAAGGTTGGGCCTTTTTGCGGCATTTCTTAGAAAAGCGCTGCTAAATGCGGGGTCTTTTAGTGGCGTTTCTTATAAAAGCACCGCTAAAGGTGTGGTCTTTTAGCGGCGTTTCTTATAAAGCCGCTAAAGGTGTGGTCTTTTAGCGGCATTTCTTATATAAGCGCCGCTAAAGGTGTGGTCTTTTAGCGGCGTTTCTTATAAAAGCGCCGCTAAAGGTGTGGTCTTTTAGTGGCATTTCTTATATAAGCGCCGCTAAAGGTGTTGTCTTTTAGCGGCGTTTCTTATATAAGCGCCGCTAAAGGTGGGGTCTTTTAGTGGCGTTTCTTATAAAAGCGTCGCTAAAGGTGTGGTCTTGTAGCGGCGTTTCTTATATAAGCGCCACTAAAGGTGGGGTCTTTTAGCAGCGTTTCTTATAAAAGCGCCGCTAAAGGTTGGGTCATTTAGCGGCGTTTCTTATAAAAGCGCCGCTAAAGGTTGGGTCTTTTAGCGGCGTTTCTTATATAAGCGCCGCTAAAGATTAGGTCTTTTAGCGGTGTTTCTTATATAAGCGCCGCTAAAGGTTAGGTTTTTTAGCGGCGTTTCTTATATAAGCGTCATTAAAGGTGGGGTCTTTTAGCGGCGTTTTTAACAAAAACGCCACTAATTTGCAATTCTGATCTTTATTTTTACGTAATATCCTACCTCCCCGCATTAAAACCAACCAAAAAGCAATGAAGAATTGCATAATTCCAACCCAAGGCAGCAAATAAAACGTTTAAATCTCACCAAAAGCATTAAATCTAAACGATACTTCAAATTTAATAAAAGATATATGATATTCATTAATAAATGAAGCATAATTCAAACAATTCTTACAATAATGTTAACTGTAACAATGTTAAAAAAAAAATCTTATAACAATAAAACAAATGTCTAAGAGGGTGGCCTCTGCATCGTTCTTTGGAACAATCGCATCATAGTCTACAATTTGTGGTGGAGTATTCATACTTCATTCTACTCGCCTCCTATTCTTTGCGCTTTCGCTCTAAGTTGAGCAATATGCTCCGCCTCCCTCGCTGCTCCCTCCGCTCTAAATTGAGAAATTTGCTCAGCTGTGCTCGTTTCCATTAGAGATATCTGGTCTTTCAGTCTCTAAACTTCAGCACGAGATTGACCCTCGGAAGGCATGTATTACCGGGAGCCGGATCTAAAATATTGTGTCGGGGTAACACCTGATCCTTGACATCGAACCCGACCATACCTTGTAAGACCCAAAACATAAGTGATAATTTTATTATAAATATACTCAAGATTAACAAAACTATGAATCGAAGCAGTCGTACCTTTCGGGACCCAAAACATCGATAATAATTACATTATCAATCTCCTCGAGATTAACAGAATCTGTCATCTGAAGGAACCGCATACTACGCCATCTTCTCTTTTAGTTTATCCTAATAAATCAATAAAAAGTTAGAAACGAAATATATAATAAAATGAATGGAACATAACTTAAAACTATAAATTTAAAACTACAAACGATGAATTAAACTATTGTAATTAAACATTATAAATATTTATAATAAATCAAATTTTATTAAGTAAATATACCAAAATTTACTGCACCTCGGATGTCATCGGAGATCCATCCTTCTTCCTATATGTAATGTCAAAAAGTCAAGGCGTCCAACTTTTGACTGACGAAACTTCCTACATTATAGCGAGAAAAATATAATTTAATAGTATAAAGTAATTAATATTTGAAAGAAATAATAAATTATAATACCTCGGCCTCATTACACGAGCAAAACTTCTAGAACTCCGCGTGTACGTGAATTGTTGTTTCTGTCTACTGTTTGTTCCAACTCGCTCACGGTCCTACATAATGGAATTTGAATTATGTATATAGTAAATACGATAAACCGAAAAATTTATAAGACTTTGAAAGTACGTAATACCTCTCCTTTCTTTGAATTCCAGAATCTAACTTGATCTTCCCATTGGTACCTCAACATTCCCGGTAGGACATTTCGCAATTTTTCGTCGAGGCTTATGTCTTTCTTAAAATATTGTTTTTTAGGGTGCTTTTATTGTCTCTCCATTTTTACCCAACGTCTTCTTAACATAGTCATCGAGACCTCTAAAGCAAAGTTACCTGAAAAAAAAATTTAAAAGTTAATATAAATGAAGGTTAAATTAAAGTATTATAAATTAGATTCACCTTTTATTACCTTAATATTATCGAGAGCTCGATTTTGTTGGAATCGGGCATGTGATGCCATGATTAAGTAGTTAATGGGCAACATATTAGCATTTCGTGCTATAATACCCAAATAGCCTACCAACAATGAGCTTGGATCGATAGGTAGCCATGATTGTTTCTCCTTACTTGAACACGCTCGGTAGGCTCTAAGTCGTATAAATCAGTAAGTAATGTACGTCCTCGAGCTCTGCTCGTCCCACCACCCTCAATTTGAAAAATGATATATTATTATATTAAAATTGAAAATAAATCAATAATAAAATTCAACATGCATGTAAAATAAACTTAACATTACTTTGGAATTGTCCATGCTCGTCATCTATGTCCGTGAGACTAGAAGATCCAACAAGCGTATCCATCCACTATTTACTTCTTACGGATTTGGAGTATTCGGACAATATTTAAACCTCGTAATCGTCTTCTAGGAATTTTCCTGCAATACACATAAAATAGTTCAAAATTTTAGTAACAAATAACAACAATAATAGGACATTTAAAACAGTTAAATTATATAACATGACCAACATGAAAATTATAATATAACATATAAATAATAAATCGTTAAATCTTACTACATCATATTTAAGTAAATATCTTCGTCCACATCCCGACGAACCTATTGAAATTTTGACTAGTACTAGGGATATTTTCGGTTAAGTCTTGTTACGAAAAGGCAAAGTTTCGATCTTTCGACTATGTCATCTCTACTTCTACGCCAATGTCGAATAAGTCTCTAGGGGTGTTTGAAGTACAACGTACCAACCCTCATCGATTGGATCTTGAGTAAAAACTTGTTTAACTTGAGAAGAAAACACATACGACTCATCCATCAGTTGTTCTCCGGTGTGAATCAATCGAGAGAAATTCACCATTGTAAAGCCATATTGATCGTTTTTAATTCCACGAGCCGTATTCACATCAGCCCAGTCACCTCGAAATAAGACAACTTTGCATTTGCCGTAATAATCCAACTCAATGATGTCAGTAATAAGTCTGTAATATTCCAAATTCCCTTCGACCGGATTACTATCCCTAGCACTAGCATAACTTGTAATCGAAGAATTAACAACAATTCCGCAATTTTGGGTTCTCCTCAATCTCTCACGATACCTTGTATGAAATCTGTATCCATTGATGAGGAAGCCACTATGTCTTTTAACTATTCTGTTTGGACCTTGTGAAAGCCATTTAACGTCGTCATTTACTTCATTCTGATTCCAAACCTATTGAGTCGAAAGTAAATCGAGTAATTATGAATGTTATGAGAAAACATTATTACTTGTCAATGAAAACTTAAATTTCATACCATTTGGCTTAACCATTCATGGAATGATTCTGCGAACAACTTATTAATTTCTCGTCGATTTAATCTTCAGGATCGTGAACGAGCTCTCAATATTTGTTTGTACTCACTATGGTAAAAAAAGGTTTTACTTTGTTAGAAGACAAATAAATTATAATTGATGAGTATTTATCAAATTCTAGAACTTACTTCCGAAATGGTTCCATTGAATTGTGATGAAAAAGAATGTATCGATGTGCTTGGACCCATGATCTATCGTCTAATTTTGTAATTTCAACTTTACCGATCGGTTCTCCGAAACTTTGAAATAAATAAGTTTCGGCCAAATTATGATCTGTGAGCCCAGCATTTCTACTTGGTCTGTTCATTCTTGTTTTAACATCTTCCAAATACCTCGAACAGAAAGTCATACATTCCTCTGCCAAGTAGCCCTTGGCAATTGATCCTTCCGGATAACGCTTATTGCGGCAGTATGAATTCAATTTAGAAAGGAACCTAAACACGGTATACAACATTATCAAAAGTTACAACTAAAGGCATTGAGCTGAATGAAGGAATATTTTGCAAATAAAGTAAGACCTTTCAATGGGATACATCCATCGATAGAAAACGAGTCCACCAAGAAGTGCTTCACGCGGGAGATGAATTAACAAGTGCACCATAATAGTGAAGAAGGAAGGCGGGAATATCTTCTCCAGATTGCATAAAGTCAATGCGGCTCGATCTTGTAGTCTCTCTAATTCTTAAACATTCAAAACTTTACCACAAATGCCTTTCATTATATTCGACAGTTCAATTAAAGTAGCCGTCACCTTTTTCGACATACAACACCGCATAACAACTGGCAGTAAGTCTTGCATCAAGATGTGATGGTCATGCGATTTTAAGCCATATAGTCTTCGATCCTTAAGACTTACACATCGCGATATATTTGATGCATACGCATCCGGACCTTTATATCCTTCAACACCGTCATGAAACACTTCTTTCCCGTCTTGACATTGAAAAAATAGCGAGCGACAATTGATATTTCATATTCGAAGTGCTCGGGATGAAGCTCACGCCAATTCCATGTGGACTAAATCAAGTCGACTCAAGATTATCTTTTGATTTTCCATCGACATTCAAAATAGTCCCAATGATGTTCTCGCAGACATTTTCTCTATGTGCATGACATCAAGATTATGACGTAAAATCTGATGCTCCTAATAAGGCAACTCAAAAAAAATACTTCTTTTTTTCCACAAGTCCGCCTCATTAGGATCATCCTCTTCATCAGATTAATCCCTAGATCTTCTATTTCTTCGTGGGTTGGCCGGTTGATTCATCTTCCCATAAATGAAATTCATATCTTTCAATATTAAGAATATTTCGGATCCACCGGTCTGCGAAGGAGCTTGTCTGAACTCTTCAGTACCATCAAACTGAGCACTCTGAAATCTAAATGAATGATTTTTTGGTAACCACCGACAATGCCCCATGTAAGAGAACTTCTTCGTATTATATAACCATTGCGAACATGTCTGCGCAGCACAACACGGACAAGCATAACGTCCCTTGGTACTCCAACCAGATAAATTAGCATAAGCCAGGAAGTCGTTAATAGTCCACATTAAAGCCGCACATAAATTAAAGTTCTCTTTTCTCATTGCATCGTATGTCTGAACACCAGCCCATAGTTGTTATAACTCGTCAACAAGTGGCTGGAAATATACGTCAATATCATTCCCTACTTTTTCTCCGGTATAATCATAGATAAGATAAAGAAGATTGTTTCATGCAAACCCATGGAGGCAAATTGTAGGGAACAAGCACCATAGGCCAAGTACTGTACGTTGTGCTCATGAGTTTGTAAGGGTTAAATCCATCAGATGCTAGCCCAAGCCTCACACTCCGAGGATCGCTTGCAAAGCTTGGAAATTTGGAGTCAAAATATTTCCAAGCTAAAGAATCTGCAGGATACCTTAACAACCCATCATCTGTTCGTCCATCACGGTGCTACGTCATTGATTCGGCTGTCTTCGACGACATGAAAAGCCGTTGAAGCCTTGGTATTAGCGAAAAATACCGTAAAATCTTAATTGACTGCTTTCTTGACTGTGTATCGTGTTCATCCTCATTACCGTCCTCTGTATTTCTATTAATCTAACGGAATTGGCCGCATACATGACAGCACTGTTGGTTTATCCGGTCGCCCCAATACAACATGCAGTCATTTGGGCAACTGTGAATTTTGTTGTAACCAAGGCCCAAATCCTTTATCAATTTCTTCATGTCTTTGGAAGATTGAGGGATTTTTGCAAACGGGAACATTTCTTGCAGAAACTCTAACAGCATTGTCAACGATTTTCCGGTCCACCCCCCAAACATTTCAAGTGAAAAAGGCGAATCTGAAAGTTTGGAAAATTTTGATCCCTCATACAGTTCTTCATTCATTTCACCAAGTAACGTGTAGAACCTTGCCGCTTCTTCATTTAGCTATTCATCCGGTACACTTCTTCTTGTTTCGGTGAAAGTATTTCCACCAAAATTATGATCATCGGTTGCACCCAAGTCGGTGGAAATGACCAAACCATCATCACAAGATATTAAAAGCATCCCGCAACATGCCTTCCATGTTATCGTCTCTAACATTACGATTGAAAGCACTATGAGGATACCCAGATTCATCGATGAAGATGCTCCACTAGATGTACACTCTCCATGAAAAACCATTTTTGTACCCCGGCAAAGCCATTAACAACTAGATGTTCGAGACCACTTCACGATAATGCCGATTAATATTGCAACACGTCTTACACGGCAAAGAATCATATTCTCTTGTCTTGCATTTTGAAATGCGAAATTGAAAAAGTTTCTACTCCATTTCGATAGCCTTTGCTTACCCTTGACAATTTCATCCAACTCCTATCCATTTCAGTAGTTGTTGAAGTCTAAAGTTGACAATAAATTACACGGCTAAATTGTTAATTAATAATTTATGTAAGTAATGATATGATCATATATATAACGAGTACTATATAAGTTATGTAAATTATGTAAGTTATGAAGTTTAATCTTAACTTAAAATTATGTAAGTTATGAAATTTGATCTTAAACTTATGTAAGTTATGAAATTTGATCTTAAAATTAAGTAAGTTATGTATTCTTTAGGATTCATCATACGTGGCATTGTTACACCTAGGAGGATCCATTATATCTAATCATGAGATATAAGGCAACCCGTCAGAGTTTCGACCTATATACTTTGAATCTTTTTTTCTATACAAGTATTATGTAAGTTATGAAGTATGATCTTAACTTAAAATTATGTAAGTCATGAAATTTGATCTTAAACTTATGTAAGTTATGAAATTTGATCTTAAAATTAAGTAAGTTATGTATTCTTTAAGATTCATCATACGTGGCATTGTTACACCTAGGGAGGATCCATTATATCTAACTGTGAGATATAAGGTAACCCGTCGGGTTTCAACCTATATACTTTGAATCTTTTTTTCTATACAAGTATTATGTAAGTTATGTAGTTTGATCTTAACTTAAAATTATGTAAGTTATGAAATTTGCTCTTAAACTTATGTAAGTTATGAAATTTGATCTTAAAATTAAGTAAGTTATGTATTCTTTAAGATTCATCATACGTGGCATTGTTACACCTAGGGAGGATCCATTATATCTAATGTGAGATATAAGGCAACCCGTCAGTTTCCGACCTATATACTTTGAATCTTTTTTTCTATACAAGTATTATGTAAGTTATGAAGTTTAATCTTAACTTAAAATTATGTAAGTTATGAAATTTGCTCTTAAACTTATGTAAGTTATGAAATTTGATCTTAAAATTAAGTAAGTTATGTATTCTTTAAGATTCTAGGAGGATCCATTATATCTAATCATGAGATATAAGGCAACCCTGAGTTTCAAACTATATACTTTGAATCTTTTTTTCTATACAAGTATTATGTAAGTTATGAAGTTTGATCTTAACTTAAAATTATGTAAGTTATGAAATTTGCTCTTAAACTTATGTAAGTTATGAAATTTGATCTTAAAATTAAGTAAGTTATGTATTCTTTAAGATTCATCATACATAGCATTGTTACACCTAGGGAGGATCCATTATATCTAACTGTGAGATATAAGGCAACCCGTCAGGTTTCCAGCCTATGTACTTTGAATCTTTTTTTTTCTATACAAGTATTATGTAAGTTTTGTTTTGGAACAATTTTTTTTTATCACTAGACTTTAGTTTTCAACTCAAATTTTGTTTTAAATGAAACTAAATATTTGCTTGTAATATAAATATTGATTAAATTTTTGAAAAATTATTAATTTCTCAGTTGGTGATGAACTCTGTTCTATCATATATGATTCTTCTATTCCATGCTTGTGTGTATGTATGTGAGTTTATGTTTTGAAACACTTTATTTTCTCTACATGGATGTGTTGTTTCTTTTTTTGTTCTTCACTGTTTGTGTATTTTTAGCAATGCATGATAGCAAATTCCATTAGAGAATTCAATACAATGCTCCATATTTATTTTTTTTTTCAATTTAATAGCGGTGTTTTTTTTTATATTATTGTTGTAAATTTAATGTGTTCTTAAGAAGTACTATTTGGTTGAATAGATAAATAATAGGTATTATGTAGTTTAGTTAGTTGAATAGAATAAACAAGTAATATTATTACGTTATTTGGTTGAATTACATGTTGATAAAGAATAAGTAAGAAATAAGTGTGAAAATAACATTACTACCCTTAAATAAATAATATTTTATTTTATGTCAATTTTATATAAATTTGATTTTTTAACTATTTCATTTCTATAAATCATTTAATATTATTGTTGTAAATTTAAGCAGATTTTAAATTACTTCTTTTTAAAAATATTAAATAATGATTAAAATAAATTTTTATAATTGTTGACTATATGTCGTGTATTATTTGAATACTCATACTACGATATAAAAAAATGAGGGCAACTATATGTAAACAGTGACAACTTACCAACAAACTAACGGAGAACAATCTGCAGAAGAAACTTTATCAATATCACTACCAGATATTAAAAATTGGTGTGGGTGAACGGTGCTGAACATGTTTTGTTTTTGTTGGTTTTTTGTTTTAACCTTTAATCTCCCATAATAAAAATTGCATCAGATTTACATTAAAAAATTAAAATACTTTTGACCATTTTATAAGTCTTTGAAATGTTTTGAAAATTTTTTAATTATTTTTATCAAAAGACTTAGGAATTTAAATAAAAATTTATCATAAATGTTATTATATCAAAATTTTTAGATATCAAAATTCATAAAAAAATATAAATATTTAGTTGTTCAAAATAAAAATATTAAAAAGTAAACTAAACCATAATAAAGAAATTGAGATATATCTCCGATACATTCTTAATTGCATGATTATGTATAAACATGAATGGTTCTTATTAATATATATATATATATATATATATATATAAAATAATAATAATAATAATAATGAATAAAAAACTACCAATGAAATCGCATGAATATGTATGCATTATATAAAATTTTGGCTTTAAGAAGTTATGACACAACCATTTACATTTTAAAGATATATTTAATTATAATTATAATTATAAAATTAAATGAACAAAATAAAAGAATGACACTTATCGTATATATATGTACCTTATTATATTATATATATTATATGATATATATGATTTTATTTGAAGATTATAATTAATTTTATTTATTTTAACAGCTAAACGCATTTTTATATATGAATATTTCAATTGAATTTTGTAATCTTGTTACCAAATCTATTAGAAGAAGCAAACGGAAAAAATGAAATAATGTAATTTTATTTGATTATAATTAACTTTTGTTTTCTTTATTTCTTTTCACGCATTTATATAAGAGAAAATATTTGATATATTGTTAATGAAATTTTAAATTTCACAAGCAAAGTTAGAGAGTTAACAAGTACCAGTATAAGAATATAGTAAAATATTTAGAAGATAAATATTTTAAAAAATACATGACAATATTTTTAAAGACTACTTATGGAATAAAAGGAAGGATACTACAAGTATACCAAAATTTGAATAGGATTAATTAGGAATTGAATAGATAAATAAGAGGTATTATGTAGTTTAGTTAGTTGAATAGAATAAACAAGTAATATTATTACATTATTTGGTTGAATTACATGTTGATAAAGAACAAGTAAGTAATAAGTGTGAAAATACTATTATTACCCTTAAATAAATAATATTTTATTTTTATGTCAATTTTGTATAAATTTGATTTTTAACTATTTCATTTCTATAAATCATTTACATATTGTTGTTGTAAATTTAAACAGATTTTAAATTACTACTTTTTAAAAAATTATTAAATAATGATCAAAATAAATTTTTATAATTGTTGACTATATGTCGTGTATTATTTGAATACTCATACTAATGATATAAAAAAATGAGGGCAACTATATGTAAAGTGACAACTTACCAACAAACTAACGGAGAACAATCTGCGAGAAGAAACTTTATCAATAGCACTACCGGATATTAAATCGAAGATTAAGTGTAACTCTTGATTGAACCGAAGTTGCGTAAGGAGCGAGAAGCGATTAAATGTCACGAATGCAATAGCTATTGAAGGTACAACACGGAAAAGAAAATGAAGGGACAAACAATATTAATTATCAACAAGCGAAAGGCATTTTATATTCAATTGTAAAAATAAAACATTGATTACATTACGAACCATGGAAAATAATTTCAAGTTATCAAGTAGGTTCTTTTCCATACTATATAACAACTTATACTAAAATACGGCATAAATCGGGGTGCAAGCGCAACCGAGAGGCGATGGCGAGATGTTAGTGGATTATAAGACTTACGCAGCGATAATGCGAAAAAGGCTTAGGGAGATAAACTTTTTAAGGCCATATGCAAAATAACAATGTGATGCATACAGCAAGAGCAGGACTAGCACACAGTATCAATTACATGGAAAAAAATGTTATTCCTGAATTCATAGACATGTGAATGAACCAACAACCAATATCCAAATCATATAAGAACCAACAATCAATATCCAAATCAAAATTATGTTAATGTAAGGGTTGCGACTAGAACCTTTTCACTTAATAGATTACAACTCAGTGTCCCTTCATGTAAACATGCTATAAGCCTAGGTAACACAGATGAATTAATAATGGTGCAATTCCAACTTTAGTCCCTTCATTTAGATTGTTATTTTTATGGATAATTAGTATAGTTTATTTATATTTCGTATTGGGTTGGACTATTTGTTTATATCAAATTATAAAGTAAAATTTTAAAAATTGAAATATACTCTAAGTAAGATTTTCAAAACAGGACTGTTGGTCGAATTGGTTAGGTCACTAGTTTGTATGGTTCGATTGGATAAATCATTAAAAGGAAAAAACTAAATAAATAAACTAGTTCAATTGGTTTTTTAACTTGGTTCAATCAGTTCGAACTCATTTGCATGTCAACTAGTTTGGCGCCTCTCTTCCGAACCGATACCCCACCGGTTCAAACAATATTGACTCTAAGTCTTTACATTTTGTCCATTTGGAATTAGTCCTCCTATTTTTATTTTCAAGAATTGAATCCTATCTTGTCAAATTATATATAACCACGTAATATTTTAATTGAATTTTTTTTATATCCGCTCAATAGATAGTTGATGAAAGAAGCATAAAATTACCCAAATGGAATAAACAAGGAACTTAAAATCTTAATGGTAAGACACATTACACTTCTAATAGAAGAACATAGTATTATTAAGAGGGCAACTATAAATTACAAAAATAAAGCATAAAATATATATGCTTAATAGGAGACATAGTTGGAAGCTTAAATTTGGAGAAACAAGGCATGACCAGGAAACGAGGCAATTTGAAAGGCAAATTAAGCCTTTGGTTTATAGGGTTTATCTTAAGGAAAAAGGAAATACATGAATTTGTTTTGGCCTTTGTTGTGAAGGCGATGGGCGTTGACATGCATTGGGACGGTAGCATGGTAAAGCGAAGGGGTCTCTTAATGAAGCTGGCACAGTCTCCAAAAGAAACAACAAAGCATTCGTAATTCTTTCTATTACTGTATAAATTTGTGGGAGGAATTGTGGTGAATATTTCTATATGGGCTATTGTTATAAAAAGAATATTTTTTTCTCACTATAATGAATAATCCCACAGCACCACCCTTCCCCTCTTTTCACATTACACCGTCCCGTTCCCTTCCCTCTTTCTATGATGAGCCAACAAATTCAGAGAACCAAACAACAAAGAACTAATACTAGTCGATAACAAAGATCCAAACCGATATTCTGTTCACTTGCATGTTACCTTTTTGAGAATCTGAGATGTGCATGCGTCGACGGTCCGTGAAAGAGAGGTAAAGCTTGAAGCCAAGGAGCGTTGGTTTAGGCGATAATAGTGGAGCCGTGGAGGACGAAGAGATTATTAATCGATGAAATACGATGGTGGCGGTCAAGAGAGGTATGAAATGAAGAGAGGATGAAAGAAACTAAACCTTTAGAAATTTAGGATTTGAATAAGGAAATGAATTTGAGAAGAAGCTTAGGGGGAAATTGAGTCAATCGGGTTTAAGGGTTGAGGGAACTGGGGGAGAGCAAAACGGCGACGTTTTCACTAAAACAATTCAAGCATTACGGCGTTTATAAAATAGCGCCGCTAAAGACATACCTATTGTGGCGTTTACAAACAAAACACCACTAAAATATACAAAACAACGTCGTTTTAATTAGAATACACAAACATATTTGCGGTGTTTTTTATAAGCGCCGCTATATCCCAACTTGTTGCGGCGTTTACCAGAAAAACGCCATTAAAATATACAAAACAGCGTCGTTTTAATTAGAATACACAAACATATTTGCGGCGTTTTTTATAAGCGCCGCTATATCCCAACTTGTTGCGGCGTTTACCAAAAAAAACGCCACTAAAATATACAAAACAACGTCTTTTTAATTAGAATACACAAACATATTTGCGGCGTTTTTTATAAGCGCCGCTATATCCCAACTTGTTGCGGCGTTTACCAGAAAAACGCCACTAAAATATACAAAACAACGTCGTTTTAATTAGAATACACAAACATATTTGCGGCGTTTTTTATAAGCACCGGTATATCCCAACTTGTTGCGGCGTTTACCAGAAAAACGCCACTAAAATATACAAAACAACGTCGTTTTAATTAGAATACACAAACATATTTGCGGCGTTTTTTATAAGCGCCGGTATATCCCAACTTGTTGCGGCGTTTACCAGAAAAACGCCACTAAAATATACAAAACTATGTCGTTTTATTTACAATACACAAACATATTTGCGGCGTTTTTCATAAGCGCCGCTAGATCCCAACTTTTTGCGGCGTTTACAAGAAAAACGCCACTAAAATATACAAAACTACGCCGTTTTAATTACAATACAGAAACATATTTGCGGCGTTTTTTTACGAAAACGCCACTATTCTCAATTTTAATTTTTTCATTTTTACTTATTTTTTTATTTCACAATTTTTTTGCTGATATTATCATTTTTTTGAATTTTTATTTTTTAAAAATTTTGAATATTAAACTTTTAAAGAAAATTTCAAAATTTTTTGAAGATTTTTATAATTTTTAAACTTTTTAAGAAAACTATATTTATCTTACTATACATGTAATATCCTCTATCCGATTTCAACTTATATTTTGAGTAAGAAATATTACATTTAAATACAACCATCGTTTAATTTAAATATTTATCTAAACACTTCATTTTAACATATTTAAGCTTATTTGAAGTTTTTCAAATCATTTCTATACTTTCTTTTAGAGTTAATTTGATTGCAAATTATCGGAACTATTTAGGGTCTTTTAATTTGGGTCAAAATAGAGTCAATGTCGTAATATTGAAAAATGAGTGCCCTGATAGGGCAGGATATTCCAATGTTGTGACACTGACTCGTGGTGTACTGAAATGGCATTTAATTACACCTAAATTTTGATATAGATACATCTTATTTAGAATTATATATATATATATATGAATTTTGGTTTAATGTGTAATTCTAGATGTGAAATTCTAATTGTGGTTTAAATGTATAGTTGAAACTTTAATTTGATTTAATCATACACATTATTTTAAAATATAAATACATCAATATATTTTATATATTTTTTAAATAATAATTTACACTTATCTTATTTTGATTTATATTCTAAAAATCCAAGATTAATCCCTAAATCATAAACCGTAGACCTTAAATATTATATCATAAACCACAAACACTAAAACCTAAACAACAAACTCAAAACCCCAAAACATAAATATTAAACCATAAAACTCGAATAATAAACTCTAAACTGTAAACCTTAAACCATAATCTGGGACTAAATTGGGAATTCATGTGGCCAATGTAAGTGTAGTACAAAACATATATTTTAATTGCTAACACATTAACCATAAATCCCTCATGAGGGATTTTGGTTTCGGGATTTTCGGCCATAAACCCTAAACCCTTAAACTCTGATTAAACCCTAAACCCTAAAATCATTAACTTAAACCATAAACCTTAAAATCAGAAACCTAACACATCAACCATTTTCCCTAAACCCATAAATTATAATCTATAAACCCTAAACCTAAAACCCTAACCCATTAACCATTCCCCCAAAACCCCTAATCACTAACAAAGATTTAAACCTTAATCTTAGGTAAACACTAACATATTAAACACTATACAATAAACCCAAACAACAAACTTTAAAACACTAAACCCATACACCAAAATAACAAACCCTAAGCCATGAAATTAACATACTAAACATTAAACCCTTAATCAATTTTAATAGCTTAATTTGTAACTTAAATGAAAACTTCTAAATTGTTTAGTTAGCAATTTGTAACTTTTCATAATTAAGTAACTAAAATGAAACTTTCTCATTGCTTATAAGTGAATGTATCAAAATAAAATATAATTCAAAGTAAGAATGAGGAAAAAATATGAAAAACTTTTATCGGCTTTTCTAAGAAAGCGCCGCTAATGCAAGGTCTTTAGTGGCGTTTTTCGTAAGCCATAAATGCTCAGTCTTCGCGCGTTTTCCGAGCGCCACAAATGCTCAGGTCTTTCGCGGCGTTTTTACAGAAGCGCCGCCAATGCTCAAGTCTTTCGCGGCGTTTTTATAAAAGCGCCGCTAATTCTCAAGTCTTTAGTGGCGTTTTTAAAAAAGCGCCTCTAATTCCCAGCTCTTTAGTGGCGCTTGTAAAAAAGCGCCGCTACAGCTCAGGTATTTAGCGGCGTTTTTATAAAAGCGCCGCTAATTCTCGAGTCTTTAGCGGCGTTTTGGAAAAAAGCGCCGGTATTTATCCTTTTTAGCGGCGTTTTGGAAATAAACGCCGCTATTTCTCCTTTTTGGCGGCGTTTTAGAAATAAACGCTGCTATTGCTCAACTTTTTGCGGCGTTTTCTCTTAAACGCTGCTAATGGATGATATTGGCGGCGTTTTTTATTAAAACGCCACTACAAACGCCGCTAAAAGTCTGTTTTGGTGTAGTGAGGATTTAAGAGACAACTTTGCCCATGGTGAACTCGAGTCCATAAAGATGGTTCTTAACAAAGCATGTGCACTTGTGACCTATACAACCCGAAAAGGTGCAGTAAAGGTTGCAGAAGAGCTCTCTAATAAGCTGGTTATTAAGGGTTTGAGGCTGAAGCTTATGTGGGGTAAACCATAAGCTCCAAAACTTCAGTCAAAAACTTCAAAAGGAGCAAAGCAGCCAGCAGCTGTAGCTCATAGCGAAATGTTACCACGAGCACTTATATCTCAGCAGCAGAACTAGTTTCAACCATCTGGCAGTCAACCACAACCAATGCACTACTTCAATATCCCACCCTCACTTCAGCAAGAGAGAGCCTTTTACCCCTCCATGGATTCTCAAAGAATGGGCGCACTTGTTCCATCCAAGATAGTGCTTTTGGATTACGACTCTTCAAATAAACTTATCTTTGTTTTATGTTTCTTAAACACTATTTAATAATTTTATTTTATTTTTAATAAACTAATTTAATTGGTAATATATAACCACTCTCATAATTTATTTTAGTAAAGAAACAAAATTTATTCACTTTTTTGAAAAAATCTTATTTTTATAAAAGTTATTACAATATTTAAAATTTCAAGTTTAACTTGTACTAACTATTTCTTCATTTTATATGTAACTATTGTAATATGTACTTAATAAATAAGTTTTTTTCTCATATCACTACACTAATAACCAAACAAGGCATAATAATAGCAAAAAGCACCTAACTTGAAAATGTTAATAATAATAACTAAAATTATAAAAATTTTAACAACAACGATAATAATGAAAAGAACACAATACATAATAAGTAAAAATATATGAACACTTAAATTCTTGAAAGTTTTAACAACAATAATAATGAATAAGCAATGAAATTGTGAGAGGATGAGATTAAAATTAGATTTAGGGTTTATTTTTATTTAATTATAGAATATGTAAAAGTGAAATAAAAGTTATATTTAGAAATATTTTTTAAAAACGAGTTTTGTTTTGATTTTTAAATGAGTTTATATGTTGAAAAATATTATTTTTTTTAAAATTTAAAATTTGTTTTGAACTTTTCAATGTCTGATAAAATAAATCGAATTATATAATTTAATGATATTATCTAACTAAAACCGAATTAAACTATAAAAAACTCAAACCAAATTATCGATTCGATTTGATTTCTTGATGGATTTTTTCACAGTCCTTTCATCTAGTCTCTAGAGCCTAAGTGCCTAACGGTTAACGGCCCTAACCCGAAACGTTAAAACAGACGCTATGCAGTGACCAAAAGGCCCACGGACCTTAAAGGGGAAGGATTCAACCGAATTTTAATGCACTCCTCACGTCCGCTTCTCTAGAAACTTCAGAACCTCGTTCCTATATATAAAAGGCTTTATCTTTTTTAATGTCTTTCACATCTTTCGCTGCGTAACGTACGAAACCCTCGCTATTAAGAGAAAAATACGATAGATCTAAAACACTCCATCCTCTACCTCTAACTGTTCATTTGTTTAAGGTAACTTATCCTTCCAATTAATTTTTTCATAGATTTTTTATACGCTGTTTATACGCTGTTTTCATAATTTATCTGTAATTCTTGGTAGGGGATTTTTAAAAAAAAATTATTTGTTTGTTGATTTTGAATTTGAGTTTGCCTTCGTTTTATGATAAGAGAGATAGGTCTGTGATCAAATTAAAATATTTTCGATTACTTTGCTATATTGAAAGTTAATTTGAATCTTTGTTTTCTAAAGAATTAAAATTAAAAAAAGTTGAATGTTTATATAATATGTAGCAACAATTATGTTGATTTATGATCCGTTGCTGCATTAGAAGGCCTAATTTTATATAGCATATTCATTATAATTCAATTCTGATTGTTTTATATGTTGGTACTTTTATAATTTAACCTGGAAGGTGAAATTGAAGGAAATTGAGCGTTTAAAATTCTAACCAATCGGTTATAGAAAGATCGATTTGAAGATCTGATTATGAAGAACTATTTCAGAACGTGGTGAATTTGTTATTTTGAGTTAAGAAAATGGGTTTCTTCTTACTGTAAATGCTTCTAAGTATGAATAAATTATGTATTTATATTATAAAAGAGAGACTGTACTTGAAAAGTTACTGTTTGTGAATTAAGTAAGTACTGAGCTGTGTATTGTGTTCATATTGTCAGATGTCCTACTCTAGGAGGTCAAGCTATTCTCCTACTCCTTCCCCATACAAGAGGTACAGGAGGTCTGTCTCGAGATCTTTGTCAAGGTCAAGGAGTCGCTCAAGGTATTGTTTAGTCATCTCGTTCTGCTTTGCTGCTGCTTATTGGTTTTATTTTTTGTCTCAATTATTTTATACCTAATTTTCCCGTTTGTTTTTTTTTTATTGGTAGGAGTGTTGAAAATCCTGGGAACAATTTGTATGTGACAGGCTTGTCACATCGGATCACCAAGAGAGAGCTGGAGAAGCATTTTTCCAGTGAGGGAAAGGTAGGGTTGAGTATAACTTTGCATGTCTATTGTTATGTTTGAATTTGAGTATACAATTTCTGTATGGTTAAGCAATATCTGTATGTGCTTTCAAAGTTCTTACAATGGGGAACTTAATGTATAGGTGGTTGATGTTCATCTTGTGGTTGATCCGTGGACAAGGGAATCTCGTGGCTTTGGGTTCGTTACAATGTCGACTATAGAAGAAGCTGAATGTTGCATTAAGTATTTGAACCGCTCTGTTCTTGAAGGACGTTACATTACAGTGGAGAAGGTAAAAGATCCATAATTTGGTTTATCTTGATCAGTAGCTGCTTTGATTGTAGTAATTGATCCTTGCTTAATTCGTATAAGAATTATGGACGGTCAGTTATTATAGTTTGAAAGTTGTTTGCTTCTTTCCACTTGAAGTTTTTGTGGCAGCAGGTTAGCTGTGTGTTGCAGCTCTTCACCAAACTCCAAAAGTCTTACATCTAAACAAACAATTCAAACACAACAACAACAATCAGACTGTAGGGTTGTATGCCCTGAATTTCTCTCTTTATTTAACTGTTATGTCTTTTGCTGTTTCAGTTATTCTGCATGTTGATTCAAATTTATAACACCTTTTCTGAGAAAAAGTGAAAAACAGCTATACTCTCATCTATCATATATTATTTGTGAACTTCTTGTAATTTCAGTTTCTCATGCTTTTAGTTTGTGTTTACTGCAGGCCAAGAGGCGGAGGGGGAGAACTCCTACTCCAGGAAGATATTTGGGGTTGAGAACTTCTCGTGGTATGTTTTGTGGTTGATGAATATTTTTGTTATCAGGATTATTTAAAATTTTCGAGTATGCTAGATTATGTTTTTAATTTTCTCATCTGCATCCAGTTCGTCATCGATCTCGAAGCAACTCACCTCGTCGATCTACAAGTTATTCTTCTTATTCAAGTAGTCAGAGTCGGTCTCCTCGTTATTCATCTGGTAAGGGTAGGAGTAGATCTTACTCCCCTCGGCACAGGTCGTACTCCCGTTCTCCCTCCCCTTACAGCGGATCGTCAGATGAACGCTACTATAGAAGATGGGACCGTTCCTACTCCCCTGATGATCGATACTACAGAAGGCGTGATAGATCTTACACTCCCGAGGACTGTTACTACCGCAGGCGGGACTGTTACTACTCACCTGATGATCGATACTATAGAAGGCGGGACCGTTCTTATACACCTGATGATCGATATTACAGAAGGCGGGATCGTTCCTACTCACCTGATGATCGATACTACGGAAGGCGGGACCGTTCCTACTCACCTGATGATCTATACTATAGAAGGCGTGACCGGTCCTATGATTCAGCTGACTGTAGAAGTTATCGTTACCGCTCTGCTTCTGGAAGCCTTACACCATCTCGGTCAAGGAGAAGTTCTAGGAGGAGCTACTCACGTAGTTTGAGCCCCAAGCAAAGGAGCAGCTCAAGACGGAGTTACTCGCATGGTGCATCACCTGTAGAGAGGAGGTCAAGGAGGAGCATTACACCACGTAAGAAAACTACCCCTCACAGCCACTCTAGAAGTAGAAGTGCAAGCCCGTCATCCAGATCGTTTTCAAGATCAGCGACGCCCAGGTCTGATACTTCATCTTGAAGGGTAGTGCTTTAGTTGATGTATATTTTGGATGAACGGTGTTGTCCTTGTAGTTTCAATGGAACCTTTTAAATAATTGGTTTGTGAACTTAAGAGGTGGTTTAATTAAATATGACTACAAATTTCCTCAACTTTGTGAACTGTCGTTTATTTTTGAGTTGCCTGTTTGGACTTTGGATGTGGGAATTTAACGTTCCGTATTAAGATCTTTTTGATTTGATGATTGGAATTAAGATTTTGTTATTTTATTGATGAAATGTAAGATTACTTAGTTGAAATTTATTTTTTTCGATTAAATTAGTAAAATAATATGTCCTGCAAAATATATTTATTTATTGAAAAAAGAAATGTAGCTATGAGGAAGTATTAAGTAGAAGTCAATTATATAAAAATTATGTGTATAAATTTTAAATAATAAGCACATGCTAATTTGACTAGAAATTTTGGGTTTATTCGAATCTAGGGGAAAAAAGCAAAGATATCAAAGTTCCTTTTTCTCCTTTATTGAGTTGACGGGAGAGAAATTGTAAAAGTAAAAGATGAAATTGTTTTAAACTAAACATTTTACTTGAAAGTTAAGATTATTCAATAGCCTTCTTGCCATTGTTGGGAGTTTAAAATTACCGAATTTTCAAAACACAAATGTAAGTTTAAAATTATGAAGTGATTAATGGTAAAATGAAATTTTAAATTTCGTTATTTTTAATTAAGTTAAATTTAAAGTATTTTATTTTTAATGTTTTTTTGTCGATATAAATAAGACGGATGATCGCGTTTTGGAGGGGTTCATACATAACTTGTCAAAGAGCGCAAACATTGAAATTCATGGTCACGAGATTCTTGCATGTGTCTCATATTTTCGGGGGTTTCAAACTTGATCATACACTCGTCACCACCTTGGTGGAAAGATGGAGACTCAAAGACACACTTTTCATCTTCCATATTGCAATTGTACAATCACACTTGAGGATGTAACTTTACAATTTAGTTTATCGATGAATGGGCTAGTCGTCACAGGGTCAGCGGCCGTTCCTGGTAAAGAGGTCTTTTGTGAGACATTTTTAGGGAAGATGCCGAATAAATTTTACAGTGGTCAAATAAATATAAAGTGATTGGAAACCAATTTAAAAAGTCTTTTTAAGGACGCGCACGACGTCATCAAAGAACAATATGCTCGAGCATTCATCCTGAGGTTAATCGGGGACATTTTAATGCCTGATAAATCTAAAAATTTAGTACACATAAGATGGCTACTACACCTAGTCAACTTCAAAGAAAGCAGACGGCTGAGTTGGGGATCCGTCATGTTGGCCACGTTGTACTGGGACTTGTGTCGGGCGGCAGAATCGGATAAGATGTCAATCGATGGTTGCCTGCTCTTGCTGTAGTCATGGGCCTAGTGGCAACTACCATTTTTACGCATTCGAGTGAACGACCCATATATGTAGTTTGTATAGTAAATATTGTTTATTTATTATATATTTGAATTAACATATCGCTTGTATATGTGGAACCATGAGCCGAGTTACGTGGGACTACCCGTGCAGCTCGAAGATATCCGGCTATTGTTAGATCAACGCTCGGAAGCTAAAGTTAGTTACTTATTTTTCAAACATATAATTACGAAATGATTTGTAAAATAAAATTCCGTTCGTAACAAAATTTACAATTGGACACTGCAGTTTGAATGGAAACCATACGCAGAGCTAGATATCATAAAATGTGTCTCGCTGAATTTTTTGGCCAATCAAAGTATGTGGGACGCGAAGGTGGAGATGCACGAATCGGATCAAGTGATACAATAGTTTAGGTGGAGGCATCAAATTCCATCGCCACTGCGATGTTAGAAAAATAGATTTAGAAAACGTAGCGAAAAATAAATTTAGGGACAAACCAAAGTTTTAAAAATTTTCCAAAACAAGAACTTGGTTGTGATATCTAAAGTAATAAAAACTTAATCAAAATTGTACATTTTTTATTCGTCTAGAATGAGGGCTTCGACCGAGTAGCCTTCTTCGTTATCCTCAAGCTCACGTCTGCCGAGTGTGGGCTAGTTTCGAATCAGAAAAGTTTTCACAAAAATTACCAATGGAGTAATTTTGCAATTTCTCTGAACTTTGGATCAAGTTATAAATCAAAAAATATCTCTAAAAATTTTCTGGAATAATCTCTTCAGAAAATTTTCTTTCTACAACTTTATCTTGAATTCAAGTGTGTATAAATAATGACCTAAGGCTCTCTTTATATAGGAAGAATTTAGAGAGTTTAACTATAATTAAACTTAATCACTTTAATATTAAATTAATATAATATTTATCAAGATAAATATTAAATTAAATTTAATATTAAAATATTAAAATAACATTATTTTTGGAATAATTAATCTGAAATCAAATTATTTAGTAGAGTCCAGTAAGAGTGTAACTCTTTCATTGCTCAACCACCAACAACCAATTGCCGCCGGCCACTGAGATGCTGTCGTCGTAGCCACCAACACTGCCGTGTCCAGTGGTGCAAGTGCGACGCCCTTACGGCATCCCGAGCAGATTTGATCTGGGTCAATGACGACCCGACCGGTCTAGTCTAGCCACCAGTTGGACCATCAACCCGGTTTCACATATCGGGTTCGATTTGACCAATTTTTTTGGTCTTGATCTCTATTTTGGGCTCCCGGGCCCAATTTATGATCTCAAGTCCAATTTTCAAGTTCAATTACCAATTAGGCCAATGTCTGACATGAAAATTAACTTCCAAAAATATCATATTAATTTTAATTAATTTGATTAATTTAATTTTACTTCGTCAAAATTAATTTTTCCAAAATAATTTTTCAAGAAAATTCTTTAATCAAATTCTCTATTTGAACAATTCTTACGATCACCTAATTTAATTTCACATTGAATAAATTAACTCAATTAAATTATTCCCAAAGTTGTAGAATTTTCTTTTGATTCAGATACAGTCTAATCGAGCTTTTGTTGAGCTAGTGGAAGGACCAATCAGATATATACAATTACGCTCTAGTGATTGCAATTATGTTCAGAAGCATCATTTCGATAATTTGCAATTACTTAATCATGGATTCAATCCACAAGAAGTACCATGATTGAAAACTCCTTATTTTATACTCTTCATGGACGTAATTCATCCAGTTGCTTTGAACAATGACCTCATCATGTGTGTTACCGTCATATGATATATTTGATTCTTTTAAGTTAAATCTGTTCACTCAATTCAATCTTATTTATCTCATTGTCACCATTGTGTCTTTTTAATTATTAATATGATCACTGTTAACAAATGACTGTGATAAATTGCTCGTTCGAGAACTAGCAATCAGTGACCATGTTCCATATTTATCAATCCACAAAATGCCAATGAGAGATATCATTAACTCTTTAATTGAGCTATGAATTCCACTATTACTAGTAAAGCCATGCCATACACAAGTCATGTACCTAACATACCGGCTATGAGCTTAATCATCTTTAGAGCATAAGCCTTCACTTATATCAAAGCACATGAGTTGCATACGCATGCTCAATGACTAACTCAAGATTTAGGTAAATCATACCATGAACGTCACAAGTGAATTAATTCATAAATGGATTTAGAATTAATTCATATTGAGTCCAGTCCAATGTATCATTCTACTAATGAATACATCTATATCTCTACTCGTGGAGTTAACTGCTCCAATAGCCAAGACTAGCCATCTCCCCAATTGGAATTGTAGATGACATAATAATCCTTCTCAGTATTTGAATTAAATGCTTACTTTGATTCTTTTACGGGATTACAAACTCATTTAGATTATCTCCTGAACTAAGTTATCGTTCTCGCAATGTAAATGTTCTTTACAATGCTACTTATCTTTAGTTTTTGAACTTTAGATAATTAATGAGCTAATATTTGCTTGTCACAATTTCGCTATGCATGCAAAATACAAAAGACAGAAAATACAAAAGACATAATAGTGAAATATAAAATTAACTTTATTTATTTATTCATCGTTCAAATAAATAGAAAACAGTTACATGTTTACTACAATATGGGCACATTTCCTAACACACGAGACATGGAAACACTGCACAAGCTAGATCTTTGGAGGAAGAACGACGGGAATTGACAAGATTAACACAAGTAGTACATTGACTTTTGTGGTTGTAGGATGAAAGTCTTACCCATCCGCAAACTTTTTTCTCATCGGACACAGCGGCCTATTTGGAGTACATGCCCTGGTTCAGAGTCATCAACAAGCCATATCTGCTATCGGTGGAGGCGAGGAGTAGGCAACTTCATCAGAAGAGGCAATGACGAGTGGCCTAACATCATAGGTCTGAAAGAGGTTTTGCGATGGGTTCATCACCGACTTTGACATAACAAGCGCCAGCAATATCTACACCACACCCCAACTAGTTCACTCCACTTCACTTATTCATATTAATTTTACTAACCCTATTTTTTTCATAAGCACCACATTGTACACCATCGCAGCACTTTGCTTCTACCCTTCCTATAGGTACATATTTCAGGGAACTTTCATCCCTAGTATTTTACGCCCCTATGCTGATGTAAACGTTGAGCCAAATCTCAACGCTAGTACGGTTACCGATGTCGTATTGATGCTAGTATTGATGCTCGGGTCAATACCGACGTATTCGAGTTTTGCAACATCGTACGATTATTCGCTGATAGTGTCACAAACACCTATCGCTTCATTTTTTATCTAGGTATGTCATCGACGCAACCACCTTCTCGTGGAGTGGAGGACACATGATAGGAGCTAGGACGACACCACACTCAAGCACGGAGGAAGGCGATAAAGATGAAGATGAAGCTGAAGGTGGAGATGAAAATGATAAAGACGACAATAGAAATAAAGACGAAGAAGATGAGGATAATTATCACGATCAAGTGGAGGAGCCGACACCACTAGTTGTATATAGAAATCCTGCGTGCACCTGTTAGCCACCGCCCTACAACACACATTCGGCCCGACAATGCTGATGATGTATTTTCTATTTACCTATTGTGATATAAGTATAAATGACATAAATAAAGACACTATATTGTTTTGTATATTTCTATTGCAACTCATTCTAACGTAAGTTATATGTAAATTTCCATATATTTAACATATAATATGAAATAAGTAACTTTGGATAGACACATTTATCAAACTAGTGATTAATAAAGGTACAGAGACTAACTCGTAAAAAAAGAAAAAGCTCAATTCCTCGAGAAATTATAATTGGTACTTGAAGATACACTTAAAATAGCAATTTTTTACACTACATAAATATAGTTGAAATGTAAGTTAAAAAGAAAGAACAAATTTTTTACAGAAAAAAAAAATGAAGCATTGTAATAAATTTTCTATCTCGAAAAAAAAAAATGAATGTTAGCGATGTTGAGGCCCCAATGTACCCCTCAATATAGAACATGTTGCCTTCGTATGCCTTGAGTTTCTACAGTACCCGCATAACCTCTGTTGATTGTCCATCTCCCGAACATCCATATTGGTGTGTATCCAAGTGAAAGTCAAATGACTACTCGAAATGCGATGTAAGTTCATGTTTGAGGCCAACTTGAACGACGCGTTGGACACTAACAGCCACACACTCTCATTTGGGACGAATGGGAATTTAGGTCTCCATACATTGTACATGTGTTCTAGTCTGTACACATTGTTGATATAGGGTGTATACTTAATTCGTACATTCGTACATGCAACAATTACATGTGCGTATGAGAATCGAAGTGCCTGGAATCTTTCATAATTGCAAGTCCCTTTTGGTAGGTCGATACGATATGATGCCCCTGATATGCCCTAATTGGGCCTAGCATACTCCGTGACCTAAAATTACAGTTTTCGACGCGAGTGACACACTACATATAGTGTTCACTCTTGTTGTATTTCATCTAATTAGTTTCATGACATCTTCGCACCAAACGTGACTGCCCGTTATCTTCCCAGCATATGCCACCTCCCGCTTTGGAAATAAGACAGCCAAACAAAAGTATGTTTATTTGACAACCAAGATTATTAGAAAATGACATGTCCTTTTCAACACGAAATTAATGCATTCAACTATGTTCGTCATGTGCTCGTACCATAGACCCCTGTCATACGATTGTGTCTATTGTTTGAAGGGTATATTGGCAAGGTATGCTACACCGTAATTGTTGATGGCACGCAAGTTATCCAACATTTTATGAAAACGATGTTGGACAAACTCGTACCCTATTGAGAAAAGTATACCCATGAATGCAAACAATAAACGGAATATGGTATAGCATGATTGTGGAAATAATGGCAATTACATACCCATGTCAATGACTTGATGTCGCTCACTTTTCGAAGGCCATTTTGAGTGGTAGTTGTAGCCGACATGTTGTATACAATACTTATGGTGCATGCGGTCCCAAAAGCTACCATGTTGTTCAATAACGACTAAAATTCTTGGTCCCCTATCGAAGATGACACATATGTCGGGCTAGGGGCAAACATGAAGACACAATCGACTTAAGAAGAAATCCCAATCATTTGACTTTTCTCTCGGAGTTATTGCAAACGCTATCGACATAATTTTTTTATTATTATCCTAGGCAACGACTATCAACAACCGACGCTCATACCTCCCATACAACCAGATACAATCAATTTTCACCAAAGGCTTGTAGTGTCAGGAAGCTTCCCTACATTGATCGAAGGTCTAAAAGATTCAGTGGATTACTCTTTTCCTAGGGACTAGACGATCCTTGAAGTATGCTAGGTGTGTTTCCAGACCGGTTATGAACCTGTTACGTATCGATCCAGTACCTGGCATCATTTCCATAAATCGTTGTAAGACCTTTCCCATCCGTGATGCAACTTATCTATAGTCCTTTGTTTTGCAGCCCATACTTTGTAGTACGATGACGTGTAATCGCGCTGGCTACAGATGTTGGCAATCAATATCAAGACGAGAATCTTGGGACTCACCTTCACTATAAGTAGAATAATTTCAGATATCATGTTGGAGTTTAGTCTCAGATGATCCTGACTTACGGCTGCAAATTGCAAGTTAAAGTTACATTATTGGGAAAAATGAAGACCCAGTTAGGTCACATTATGTCAGAAAATCGAGTGGTCGCATTGTGCACCTAATGTAACACAAGTATGTAGATCGAAATACTTTTTAATCGTCCCCAAGCCCGTTTTCTTTTGAAAAGATGCCATGATTTTTCATTTGCACCTCTCATCGTGTATTGCACACTTTTTATCGAATTTCTCCGAACGGAATTTTGTGGTGTGATAGTTTATGTTGTTTTTAAAGCTGTATCGCTTTAGTGCAGCAAGAAAAACATTTTTGTTGGGGTATTCAATGCCAACTTCCAACACTTGGATATTTGATGATGAACTTGCATTACCAAGTGTTTTGTGTAGTAGCTTTTAAAACTCTAAACCACTCTTAACAGAGAGGTCGATATTGGTCATGTAGGGCAGAAGTTTATATGCCCTAAATTGTGGATCTTGGATCTGGAGCATTATCCAAACCATTATTTTCAGAACCGCAAGGTTCTGACTTAATTTGAACCTATTCTTGTTTAGAAAAAAAAGTGCTACTTTTAAACTATCTGGACTGGACTGCCGAATTGGATTGGGGTTTGACTCTAATCCATCAACTGCATTCGCTACCTCTTCTTCCTCATCTACTCTTTTATTGTCATCTTCAACCAAAGGGTTTGATATACCTTCACCGGACCTGATTGTAAGGAGTAAGTCATCGATTCTTCTATACCCCATGTGCCCAACAAAATCTGCACCGGATTGCGAATTGGTATTAGGTTGATGACCCCATAAATAAGTGCTTCTTCCTCAGATAGGACATTGATCAACCGAAGTTGAAATTAAACATACTAATTGATGTCATGCCTAAGTGTCGAGGTTCGGGTTATACATACCCCGATTGGTAGTGGACGCCGAAGTTTAAATCGGTGCCGAAAATCGAAGAATCTACCCATTGATGTTTTGAGGACATCATAATAGGAGCTTTGTAACAAACAGTGAACTCACCGCACAACCGTTTAAGACTTTTTACTTCAGCTTCGGTCCTAACATTAGTCGCGATGGTAACTAAAGATTGACCAGCTCCATCAGCCTTGGAAAACTTAACATATAAATCCATTACAACATTTCCGTTTGAGCAGTGCAATAATATGACCACTTCCAACTCGAGCTCGCCTTTCACATCAAATAACTCATACTTAAAGGGGTCAACCGATGTCATATATCTACATTGCAAGCTTAAAATTCTTCATCGGCTCGAGCCCTCGACTTTTTCCTGATTTTAGTCCGTAGCTCACGTAATTGAATGGTACGTTTGAAAGCCAATTCCACGGACATGGCTCTTGCAAATATGACCCCGGCTTTTGTATTATAGATTTGATCGTCGTAGTTTATCAAAAAAGAAAAAGATTTGATCGTCTTAATAAACGATAGATTTCACTCATTGACTCATTTCAATTTAAAATGAATTGGATATTTAGAAAATCTTTTGACGAGTTATCTAAAGAAATGCATACAACTCTCGTAACTCAACTCTTCGGTGTTTGATATAAATTTGTTGCGTGCCTAAGTTCTAAATATTTCAGTACTTTAATAGCAAAATAGAACAAGGAGAGAGGGAATGCGTGCTTCAATATCCATTTCTGATGACACACTTTTGTTAAATAATGATAATGAAACGCTCTTTGATGCTTGAAAACCCGTTTCACAGATCAAATAATTTCATCAGACACATGCTTCAGAGGATATTCAATGCTTCAAAACGTGCTTAAGATTTTACTCGGGATTCCTGATGTCAAGTATTTTTTTTTGCAATTTATGAAAATGTTAGTGAAAACTCATCCAGCTAGGTGAGCTTCCTTGGTGACATGACAGGAAAGCACCTAGCTGGACGCGCTTTCTTGCCATGTCAACAGGGAAGCTCGCCCAATTGGACGAGTTTTCACAAACATTTTCATAAAGTTTGCAAAAAAAAAATACTTGATCCCGAGAAATTTTTTACAAATTTGATGCATGTTTTGAAGATATTCAATGAAAACGTTGGTCTTGCAATGCATTTTCGACCATGAAGATTTTTTCCTTTGCAATCTCACCCTCCCCCATGTTTATAAAAGAAGGCTCTCTCTCCATACTCCATCATCCCTAAAACATCATCTCTCTCGACCTTCATCCCTACACTTTACAATATTTCTCTCTTAGTTTTCTTCCCCGCTTCAATGCTAAAAATTTTCGTCACTAATAAAATTTCCGGTTCGAGGTATTTTTAAGTCGTCAGTGATGCGACATCGCTCGGAGACGAACACATTTCATATATCCTGTTAAGATGAGATCATTACCTATGAAACCTATCCCGTGGATGTTGGGTTCTGGGGTTATTTTGTTTTTTATGGTTACGGGTGGAAGTCTACGTAGAGGTCTCAATCGACGATCGTTATGTAATCATAGATCAGAGTATAACAAGGGAGCTAGTTGACGGTTGTTACGCAGGCATAATCATAGAAAAAATTGTGAGGCTTCCCACTATAATCAACGTAATTTTTTTCTCCATTTCCACGTAACCAATATTTTTAACCTTCCTTCTTATCTGAAGGTTGACACCACCATGAACTCAAGAGGAATTTTAGGCGGATAGTGACTACTTTAGTAGAGTAAAAGTGATGCTCTTTTTTGGGCGACAACAGTTGCCATTATTTAACAACCCACTAATAACTACAACCGCTACCACGCTGACCTGAGTTTAACCTCTACTTTCGCCGAAATATCTGCTCTCCTCTTGAGAGTCCTCTTGTGTCCACCTCGGTGCTAGCGTTTGGATAAAAATGAAAAGTTAAAAACACCGAATGCATAAAAATAGATAAAACAATTACGTTGATTACACCGAAAAACATGACTATGGGTATCCAAAAAGCTCAAACTCGTGACCGCATCACAATCGCCGACTGAGACCTCCATTTAAACTTCGACCTGTGATCGTATCAATCATTGTCACCCCGAAACCTGACTTCCATAGGATGAATTTCTGAGGTAATGGTTCTATCTTGGCAAAATATATAAAACGTATGTGTTCTGAGGCGCATTATCACATCCTCGACCCCTCAAATCTACCTATAAGTTTTCGCAGTTTCATCCTAAAATCCTAAACCTAAACCTTAAAAAAATCCAAGGAGAGAGAATGTGAAAGCGCGTCTCCAAAAACGAACTATTTCCCTAATTAAAAAAAAAAGCCCTAAAAAGCCAATTAAAAAAAAAAAAAACGACATATATGCCTTGTTTAGGCTAACAATAACATGTAAAAATAATAATACTTTACATTCGAGCAATTATAATTTTCTTTATAATTTAAACTTATATATTCCACATATCATAATACTAACAAATTTGAGTGTATATATTACATCTATTCCATTGATGGCGCTCATCTGCAGCAACTCATTGTGCAGAGCCTACAAATCAATCAGAAAGCAAGGTGGAGAGATTGATGACAGCTTTCAGCAGTTATAACTTTCTAGATTTTATCTTTCAGATAATCAGATTTTGATGCACACTCGAATAGTAAAAATCATGTACTATACATTTCTCTGGCTTTATACAAGAAACTAACAGCACCATTATTATTATTATTATTTTTACAAGATTTACTGCTCACCCTTCTCTTGTTGCCCTAGACGACTTCACACTTGACGCTCCACACGCCATCCTCAACAACTAAGGTTTAGTACCACAAGTCTAAAAACTTGTTCATGAATCTGCTGATCACGAATAATGAATGCAACCGATTAGAAAATTAAAACAATGGTGCAGGGTTAAGTCAGCAAAGAAACTCGTCAGCTAATAATTACACATCTTATAGTGGTCATAAAACTGATTCACACTGATAATCTTTCTCTTTATAGCCTTCTAATAGTCAGGTAAGTATTTATACCTTGAGTTTGAGCACCCTGTTATTACAAATTACCATTCATTCATATCTGAAGCCTGGTAGAGACTTAAGTATTTATATGGTGGCTCTGATACTGACCAGATTCATCAAAGTTGACTCTCTCTCCAGTGGAAAATTTAATGTAGAATAGAGCAGCAAGGAAGTACAAAAGTGATGTAAGCAACAAAAATCCTTGGAATGATCCCACCAGCTCTACAAAGAAACCAGCTCCAACCGTTCCAATAATAGCAGCGAATGTTCCGGCAGTATTTGACAATCCTAAGGTCAGAAATAAAGGGATAGTTAGTTAAACATAGTCGAATTGTATCTTTCTCCTTCCACCAACCCTTTCCCGAAAACGAGAAAAATGAAAAAAAAAGGGAAACCTCTATTTTTTAACTAGAATCAGGAAAAGCAATATGCTCCTATAAATTTACTTTTACTCAATAGAATTAATTGTCATGCTCTGGTCCATTTGTTCAGAAATAGTACTGGAAGTCTCATGTACCAAGATAATTGTTCGAAGTGCTCTATAATTTACTTTCTTGTCTATAAAGACAAGCAATGCACACACTCACACAAAAATACCAGGCAATGAAAAAAAAAACACATAGAGAAATCAACATCTATATTAAGAGCGCAATTGTTAAAAGCAGTAATAACAAAAGACAACTCTTTTGGTGGAAAATTTAATGCAGACCATTTTTCATTGTACCATGAAGTCTATTGCTTAACGAAGTTTGCTACCCATCTTCTCGATTGAAGATAGAAATTAAACAAAAATTACATTTGATGCAAGCAAAATATCATACCGTGTAAAACACCAGAATAATGTGGAGCAATCTCCTGGTAACAGAAACAAAAGAGAGAAAGTGAGAAAAGGGGAGAAAAAGACATTCAATCATATTATTTAACATTTCAAGATTACTCAGCAATCTGACCTGAAGGTTGACAAGGAAACCACAATGACTGAATGCTTTAAGTCCAACAGCTAGACTAAGCCAAGCAGATGCAGTTGAAGGAGTTTTTGCTGCAGTTAAGCCAACAAGAGCAACCGCAGGACCAACAAAACCAATGGACTGCAGATAAGAAACAGATTGGGTGCTTAAGGAGCAGAAAAGAAGTCAGAACCAAATGAAGACAAGCAAATGACAACCAAACGAAAATGAACAAAGAACACAATGAAACATATTATGAGACACTCAATTTTTAAAGTCAACAGCGTCATTTTCTTTGAACCTTACCTGCATGATCTTGCGAGTCGAAGTGATACTGGTACCATTCCTTATCAATGTGTCCGACCATAAACCAGCTAAGTATCCTGTTAGCGCCATCATGCACCATGGAACAGCACTAAACCATGCTGCTTGTCTGAGATCAACATGATGGACCTATTGCCAAAATGTTCCTTATTTGCAACTTAAAACAAGATTATATTCTTGCACACATCACAGAATGAACAGCTCGTAGTTAAGTTTTTTCCCCTTACCGAGTTAAAGTAGATAGGCATCCATGAGAGAATAACAAAGAAGCCCTGGATGATATTTAAAGAGGTTAGTGTTTTAGGAGAGATGCAAAACTGACTGAAAATAGTTACTGCAATGAGAATTTCCCATTGTTGAATTACTTTTCCTTGTCAATTAATGTATGATGTGTTGAAATTCTTAAAAAGTGTGCACTGGCTGAAAAACAGAAGACCAAAAAGTACAAAATTCTAAAAGGCAAGACAACAGCGTCTTGCTTCTACTTGGAAAGAAGCATACAGAAGATTTTCAGAGAGTACTCACAAGCTGCATAAGCACATTTTGATATTTACCAAATTATCATGTAATAAGCTACAGGGAAAGGAATATGCATTACCCAGCTATGCATGGCATTTGCAACAATTAGGGACCATGTTGGCATTTTAGAAAGCAATCTTCTGAATGGAGGGATCATTTTGGTCTTAGGTTTGCTTTCCACTGCATGGGATTTCTGTCTCTTGTTCATTATGTAATCCAACTCATATTTTGAGATCTGGGGACTTCGATCAGGGGTACTTGAGGTTGCAGATAACCATACTAAAACCCAAAGAAATCCACATAGTCCGAATATCACAAATGGTCCGAATATACCACCTTGGGACATGAGAATTGGGGACAAAGTGAGTCCTATTGCATTTCCAAGCTGAAACCCAGCCATTGCCATTGCAACAGCCCTTGCACGTTCTGTTGATGGAAACCATCTAAAAGAAAAAGTTTGCACAATACTTCAACAATTGGGCTCGCATACTGTTACTACAAAGATGAACTTGCTTGAAGGCATATGATTTCAATCATCAATTTAAGGTGATCAGCATCAAACAGTAAATAAAATCAGATCACCAATACCTTGCTATCATATTGTTCATGCAAGGAAGAGCTACACCTTCTGCAACACCAAGCATAGCTCTTGCAAAAAGTAATGCCAATAAAGAGTTTTCAGCAGCCCAGGGCGTAAGAAATGTAGCTAATGACCACAATGCCACACCACATGCCATTACAGCCTTACCACCATAATAGTCCACTAATGTCCCTCCTGCTATTGGTGAAATTAAGTAACCCCACAGAAAGGATGACTGCAACAAATTTTAAATAAGCGAGTGAAATCAGGCACTTAATTTTAAATCATTATTCTAAAAAAATCATGCACCCGAGATTGATCACACATAAAACCCAAATGACAAAGAGTTGTTCTACCAATTAGAGAAATTAAACTAACAAACACGTCTGCAGTTATGGCTCTCTTTGGTCGTTACCTTTGCTACATTCACTTTGTTTCCTACAAAGTCTTCAAAACTAAAACATAAATGATTGAAGAGAAAAGCATACAAAATTATGCATTTTGTGCTCCAAAAATTACATTTTCCGCAAAATTCAACTCAATTCCAATAAAAAACAACTTCCTTTTCTTCATAGTCGAATTAATGAAAATCAAGAGAAGCAAAACAACCCGACCTGAACAACACCGGAAAACGACCGGCTCCACCCATGAGCAAGTGACAACGGCACAATCGCCACTGACATCACGACTCTATCCGCATTACAAAGCGCCAGAGATAAAGCCAGCATCGCCACCACTTTAACACGCTCGGATGTGATAAACTCGGCAAAACTCGATGACTCGGCCCCGCCTTTGTTAGGAAACGAACCGAACTGAGCATCGTTGGACGAAACCCTAATTCGACGAGACGTAATTCTTCTCGATTCACCCGAGTACTCTCGTAGCTGCTGCTGAACACTCGAACCGGTCCTCGAATTTACATTTCCGAACCATTTAAGCTTTGAAAAGTCGATCAAATGAGAACGTAACTGATGTCTAGAAGGCCTAGCTTCGATCAATTTAGGGTTTTTAAAGCTGCCGAGAGTATAATTTCGAACCGGTCGGTTTAAACTGAGTGTTGAGTTCATCGTTGAAGTGAACGGCGACCACCAACTTTACAAGCAATAGCTGCCTCGAGTATATAAGTAATCCTTCAAAATGACTTAATTACCCCTATCATTTCCGTGAACTATAAATGTTTATTGGTGAACTTTTGGAAATTATAGGGCTAAATTTGGACCTCAGATAAAAACTTCATTCCCTATTAGATTGTTTCATATCCACCCTTATGAAAAAAAAAATTATATATGATTTTAAAGCCTTGCCCTAGTTTTTCTCCTCCTCTTTTTCGCGAGCAAGTTATGCCTTTTGTGCATGTTTGGGATTCCTTTGTTAATTTTTTCTAATTGATTTTCTTCTTTTCGGGAGCATGCCTTTGTGCATGTTTAGTATTGCTTTGTCAATTTCTTCTCATTGTTTGCTTTTATCTTATTATGTTGTTTCGTTGTTTTGTTTGTTATGGAGTCCGACTTTCAGATCCTTCCCTTGAAGGAAAAAGAAGAAGCCGAACTGGTGATTAACGTGGAAAATGTGTTGGAGGATGACATCAACTATGATCTTTTTTTTCTTTTTTTTTTTTGTTGGCAAAGTTTTGGGGAACAGTTCACTAATTTTGCTGCGATAGGCATACTCTATTATCTAGCCTATTGGTTTGGGGACCTTTATCTTATTAAGTTCTATCATCTTGTAGATCTTAAAAAGATGATTTCAAGAGGTCCATGATTGTTTAGTAATTGTTTATTACTTATCTATCAGTTCGCTAAGGGTGAGATTCCTGAAAATATTGAGTTTTCATTTGTCAATTGTTGGGTCCAAGTTCATGACTTGCCCCCAAGGTTAGCATCTATTAATCTTGCTAAAAGCTTAGGAGGTCTTATAGGAACTTCTCTAAACTATGATGCAAGTAACAAACGGAATGTGTTTAATAGTTTTATGCATATTCACGTCCTGCTTGACATAAGAGAACCATTGATGAGAAAGAAAAAGATTCAAAGACAAGTGGACAATGTTTTGACGATTTCTTTCAGCTATTGGTTTGCTATCTGTGTTGTCGAATAGGCCATAGTGAAACAAGTTGTCGTAAACTTTTGGATATCTGGGATGGGGTGGTTGTTAGGGAATGGCCCGAAGAAATTACAACTGAGTTTTGTCGGTAGATGAGGGGATCGTCGGTGCAATAGAGACGTCACTCTAGAGTTTTAAGTCAACTAGTCTTCTTTTCCTCAATCACAGGTTAGTATCGCAAGGTAGGCGGGTCTGGAGAAACTGCCTATCTATCTCCCTCTTCTTTCTCTGCTCATTCGTTATCAGCCGGTCTCTTAAAAGGGACCAGCCAGGAGCCATGAATTGTTTATCTTGGAACTGTCGAGGTTTGGGCAACCGGCGTACGGTTTTATCTCTGAAGGAGGTGATAAATTCTAATAAGCTCAAGTTTGTTTTTCTTATAGAAACTTTAGTTCATTACAAAAAAAAAAAAAAAAAGAAATTCGTGTTGCTCTTCAGTCTGATAATTGCTTTTATGTGGACAAAATTGGTCGTAATGGGAGCTTGGCTTTTTTATGGAATTCCAATGTCAACGCTACTATCACAGTCTATACTCTAGCAACTATATTGATGTAATTATTGAGTCCTTTGAGCAGGTCCGGCGGCAGTTAACGGGTTGTTATAGGTTTCCAGAAGTGAGTAGAATGTCGGGTTAATTTGTGATATTATTTTAATAAAAAATTTTAAGTATGGTATAGATGATTAGGAGAGAACAATTGGTTTTCTCTAGCAATTGGGTTGGTGGTCAACTTCAAAGTAACTTAATCTATTAATCTACTCATATAAAATTTAATCAACTTAATTGAAACACAATTATTTAATATTGGTGGTCAATTAAATTGATTAATGCTTTTCTAATTTAAATTATATTTTATAAGAATTAATTAAACGAATTATCCTTAAATTATGACTCTCATTTTAAATTAATTTTTAAATTTTAAAATGTTTCAAGGTTATATAAATCAAATCTAACCATTAAATAACACGATATTATATGGCTTGATTTAAAATGAAAAATTAAAGAAAACTAAAACTTTAAAATGAAATTAAAATAAAAAATTAAAACAAAATTAAATCATTAATGATTGCAACATAACTTTCAAAAGTACGTATAAACTAAAAGTAAACATTGCACTCTCGTATATTTTTCTCTTTGTTGCAAAATAGTATCTTTTGCCTAGCTTCAAATTCAATCAAAACACCTTGTAAGCTATATGGTTGCATACCAGAGGTTATAACCACCACAACCAAACTCATAGTCAATAGATAATTCGATAAGGATAGTTAAATAATACACGGTGTTTGAAATGGGGATGACCAGAACTTGCAATTGTATCACAAATGGTCTGTACTTCAGCAAGATACTCAAGCATGGATTGATCCTGGCTTCTCTTGACTTTTTTAATCATACAATGAAGATGCATAACTCATGTTATGGATATGATGTAGAGAATATTTGTTGAAGTTTTTGCCAAACCTCATATGAGGATGTGCATCTAACAAGTGCAAGCAATATACTTGAGCTAATCGATACAAGTAACCACGAAGCTTAAGCACTATCTTGTTGTTTAAAAGTAAGATATTCAGGATTCACTACACCAATACAGACTTTTAGCGGCGTTTTTTATGGCTTTTAGCGGCGTTTTTAAGCGCCACTAATATTATTTGCAGCGCTTTTGAAAGCGCCGCAAGAAACGCCGCTAAAACAAGCGCCGCAAAAGTTAGCGGCGTTTATCGTGAAAAAACGCCGCTAGAAGTCTTGACTTTTAGCGGCGCTTTTATAAGAAACGCCGCTAAAAGGCTACACCTTTAGCGGCGCTTTTATAAGAAACGCCTAAAGGTATGGCCTTTTAGCGACGTTTCTTATAAAAGCACCGCTAAAGGTGTGGTATTTTGGCATTTCTTATAAAAGTGCCGCTAATTTGCACAGATTTGCAGTACTATTTTTCTGTAATATCCTACCCTCCCTGCATTAAAAACCAACCAAAAACAGCAGTAATTGCATATAATTCCAACCCAATGCAGCAAATAAAACATTTAAATCTCACCAAAAGCATTAAATCTAAACGATACTTCAAATTTAATAAAAGATATATGATATTTATTAATAAATGAAGCATAATTCAAACAATTTTACAATAATGTTAATCGTAACAATGTTAAAAAAATCTTACAACAATAAAACAAATGTCTAAGAGGCGGCCTCTGCATTGCTTCTTTGAACAATCAGATCATAGTCGGCATTGTGTAGTGGAGTTCTTCATACTTTCGCTCGCTCTGCCTCCCATACTGCTTTTCCGCTCTAAGTTGAGCAATATGCTCCGCCTCCTCATTGCCGCCTCCGCTCTAAGTCGAGAAATTTGCTCACCGTGTTCGCTTCCATCGAGATATCTGGTCTTTCGGTCTCGAACTTCAAGACGAGATTGACTCCGGAAGGCATGTATTGCGGGCCGGATCAAAATATTGAGTCGGGTAACACCGATCCTTGACATCGAACCCGACCATACCTTGTAAGACCCAAAACATTAGTGATAATTTTGTTATAAATATACTCAAGATTAACAAAACTATCAATCGAAGCGATCGTACCTTTCAGACCCAAAACATCGTAATAATTACATTATCAATCTCCTCAAGATTAACAGAATCGAACGAAAGCAACCGCTTCATATTCCGCCTTCTTCTCCTTCAGTTTATCCTAATAAATCAAAAAAAAAGTTAGAAACGAAATATATAATAAAAAGGAATAGAACATAACTTAAAATTATAAATTTAAAACTACAAACGATGAATTAAACTATTGTAATTAAACATTATAAATATTTATAATAAATCAAATTTTATTAAGTAAATATACCAAAATTTCTGCAGCCTCGGATGTCATCGGAGATCCATCCTTCTTCCTATGCGTAATGTCAAAAAGCTGAAGGCATTGACCTGACTAAACTTCCTACATTATAACAGAAAAAATATAATTTAATAGTATAAAGTAATTAATATTTGAAAGAAGTAATAAATTATAATACCTCGGCCTCAGCTACACGAGCAAAACTTCTGGAATCTGCCATGTGCGTGAATTGTTGTTTCTGTCTGCTGTTTGTTCCAACTCGCTCACGGTCCTACATAATGGAATTTGAATTATGTATATAGTAAATACGATAAACCGAAAAATTTATAAGACTTTGAAAGTACGTAATACCTCTCATTTCTTTGAATTCCAGAATCTAACTTGATCTTCCCATTGGTACCTCAACATTCCCGGCGGCACATTTCGCAATTTTTCATCGAGGCTTATATCTTTCTTAAAATATTATTTTTTAGGGTGCTTTTATTGTCTCTCCATTTTTTACCCAACATCTTCTTAACATAGTCATCGGAGACCTCTAAAGCAAATTTACCCTAGAATTTTTTTTTAAAAAAGTTAATATAAATGAAGGTTAAATTAAAGTATTATAAATTACATTCACCTTTTATTACCTTAATATTATCGAGAGCTCGATTTTGTTGGCATCGAGCACGTGATGCCATGATTCGTAGTTAATGGGCAACATATTCGCATTTCGTACTACAATGCCCAAATAGCACGCCAACAATCGAACTTCGATCCGATAGGTGGCCATGATTGTTTCTCCTTACTTCAACACGCTCGGTAGGCTCTAAGTCGTATAAATCAGTAAGTAATGTACATCCCGAGCTCTGCTTCGTCCCACCACCCTCAAATTGAAAAATGATATATTATTATATTAAAATTGAAAATGAATCAATAATAAAATTCAACATGCATGTAAAATAAACTTAACATTACTTTGGGATTGTCCATGCTCGTCATCTATGTCCGGCAGACTAGAAGATCCAACAACTGTAGCTTGTCCACTATTTACTTCTTCTGGATTTGGAGTATTCCGGACAATATTTAAACCTCGTAATCGCTTTCTAGGCATTTTCCTCCAATACACATAAAATAGTTCAAAATTTTAGTAACAAATAACAACAATAATAGAACATTTAAAACAGTTAAATTATATAACATGACCAACATGAAAATTATAATATAACATATAAATAATAAATCGTTAAATCTTACTACATCATATTTCGTAAATATCTTCGTCCACATCCTGACGAACCCATTGAAATTGTTGACTAGTACTAGGGATATTTTCAATTAAGTCTTGTTCGAAAAGGCAAAGTTTCTGATCTTTCGACTATGTCATCTCTACTTCCACGACCAATGTCGAACAAGTCTCTAGGGATGTTTTGAAGTACAACGTACCAACCCTCATCATTGGATCTTGAGTAAAAACTTGTTTAACTTGAGAAGAAAACACATACGGCTCGTCCATCAGTTGTTCTTCGGTGTGAATCAATCGAGAGAAATTCACCATTATAAAGCCATATTGATCGTTTTTAATTCCGCGACCCGTATTCACATCAGCCCAATCACCTCGAAATAAGACAACTTTGCATTTGCCGTAATAATCCAACTCAATGATGTCAGTAATAAGTCCGTAATATTCCAAATTCCACTCGACCGGATTACTGTCCTTAGCACTAGCATAACTTGTAATCGAAGAATTAACAACAATTCCGCAATTTTGGGTTCTCCTCAATCTCTCGCGATACCTTGTATGAAATCTATATCCGTTGATGAGGAAGCCACTATATCTTTTCACTATTCTGTTTGGACCTTGTGAAAGCCATTTAACATCGTCATTTACTTCATTCTGACTCCAAACCTATTGAGTCGAAAGTAAATTGAGTAATTATGAATGTTATGAGAAAACATTATTACTTGTCAATGAAAATTTAAATTGCATACCATTTGGCTTAACCATTCATGGAATGATTCTGCGAACAACTTATTAATTTCTCGTCGATTTAATCTTCGGGATTGTGAACGAGCTCTCAATATATGTTTGTACTCACTACGGTAAAAAAGGTTTTACTTTGTTAGAAGACAAATAAATTATAATTGATGAGTATTTATCAAATTCTAGAACTTACTTCCGAAATGGTTCCATTGACTCGTGATGAAAAAGAACGTATCGATGTGCTTGGACCCACGATCTATTGTCTAATTCTGCAATTTTGACTTTGTCGATCTGTTCTTCGAAAGTTTGAAATAAATAAGTTCCGGCCAAATTATGATCTGTGAGCCCAGCATTTCTACTTGGTCTGTTCATTCTTGTTTCAACATCTTCCAAATACCTCAAACAGAAAGTCATACATTCCTCTGCCAAGTAGCCCTCGGCAATTGATCCTTCCGGATAACGCTTATTACGGCAGTATGACTTCAATTTGGAAAGGAACCTAAACACGGTATACAACATTATCAAAAGTTGCAACTATTATGGGCATTGAGCTGAATGAAGGAATATTTTGTAAATAAATTACGACCTTTCAATGGGATACATCCATCGATAGAAAATGGGTCCACCAAGAAGTGCTTCACGCGGGAGATGAATTAACAAGTGCACCATAATAGTGAAGAAGGAAGGTGGGAATATCTTCTCCAGATTGCATAAAGTCAATACGGCTCGATCTTGTAGTCTCTCTAATTCTTGAACATTCAAAACTTTACCACAAATGCCTTTCATTATATTCGACGGTTCAATTATGGTAGTCACCTTTTTCGACATACAACCGCCGCATAACAACTGGCGATAAAGTCTTGCATCAAGATGTGATAGTCATGCGATTTTAAGCCATATAGTCTTCGATCCTTAAGACTCACACATCGCGATATATTTGATGCTTACGCATCCGGGACCTTTATATCCTTCAACACCGTACAGAACACTTCTTTTTCTGTCTTCGACATTGAAAAAATAGCAGACGACAACCGATATTTCATATTCGGAAGTGCTCGTCGATGAAGCTCACACCGAATTCCCATGTAGACTAAATCAAGTCGACTTTGAAGGTTATCTTTCAATTTTCCATCGACATTCAAAATAGTCCCAATGATGTTCTCGCAGACACTTTTCTCTATGTGCATGACATCAAGATTATGACGTAAAATTTGATGCTCCCAAGTACTGTACGTTGTGCTCATGAGTTTGTAAGGGTTAAATCCATCGGATGCTAGCCCAAGCCTCACAATCCGAGGATCGCTTGCAAAGCTTGAAAATTTGGAGTCAAAAGATTTCGAAGCTAAAGAATCTGCAGGATGCCTTAACAACCCATCATCTGTTTGTCCATCACGGTGCCACGTCATTGATTCGGCTGTCTTCGACGACATGAAAAGCTGTTGAAGCCTTGGTATTAGCGGAAAATACCGTAAAATCTTAACCGGCCGCTTCCTTGATCGTGTATCGTGTTCATCCTCGTTCTCGTCCTCGTATTTCTATTAATCCAACGGATTGGCGCATACATGACAAAATTGTTGATTTATCCGGTCGCCTAATACAACATGCGATCATTTGGGCAACTGTGAATTTTGTTGTAGCCAAGGCACAAATCCTTTATCAATTTCTTCATGTCTTTGGAAGATTGAGGATTTTTGCAAGCGGAACATTTCTTGCGAAACTCTAACAAAGATTGTCAACGATTTTCCGGTCCACCCCCAAACATTTCAAATGAAAAGACGAATCTGAAATGACAGTTTGGAAAATTTTGATCCCTCATACGCTTCTTCATTCATTTCACCAAGTAACGTGTAGAACCTTGCCGCTTCTTCATTTGGCTGTTCATCCGGTACACTTCTTCTTGTTTCGGTAAAAGTATTTCCACCAAAATTATGATCATCGGTTGCACCCAAGTGAGGTGGAAATGTCCCGAAACCATCACTGTGCATATTAAAAGCATCTCGTAACATGCCTTCCATGTTATCGTCTTTAACATTCTGATTGAAAGCACTATTAGGATACCCCAGATTCATCGATGAAGATGCTCCACTAGATGTACACTCTCCATGAAAAAACCATTTTTTGTACCCCCGGACAAAGCCATTAACAACTAGATGTTCGTGAGACTACTTCACGATAATGCCGCTTAATATTGCAACACGCCTTACACGGGCAAATAATCATATTCTCTTGGCTTGCATTTTGAAATGCAAAATTCAGAAAAGTTTCTACTCCATTTCGATAGCCGTTGCTTACCCTTGACAATTTCATCCAACTCCTATCCATTTCGTAGTTGTTGAAGTCCAAAGTTGACAATAAATTACATGGCTAAATTGTTAATTAATAATTTATGTAAGTAATTTATATAAGGCAACCCGTCAGGTTTCCAGCCTATATACTTTGAATCTTTTTTTTTTCTATACAAGTATTATGTAAGTTATGAAATTTGATCTTAAACTTATGTAAGTTATGAAATTTGATCTTAAAATTAAGTAAGTTATGTATTCTTTAAGATTCATCATACGCTGCATTGTTACACCTAGGAGGATCCATTATATCTAACAAGAAGATATAAGGCAACCCGTCAGTTTCCAAATTATATACTTTGAATCTTTTTTTTATACAAGTATTATGTAAGTTATGAAATTTGACCTTAAACTTATGTAAGTTATGAAATTTGATCTTAAAATTAAGTAAGTTATGTATTCTTTAAGATTCATCATACGCGGCATTGTTACACCTAGGGAGGATCCGTTATATCTAACAGTGAGATATAAGGTAAGTTATTAAATTTGACCTTAAACTTATGTAAGTTATGAAATTTGATCTTAAAATTAAGTAAGTTATGTATTCTTTAAGATTCATCATACGCGGCATTGTTACACCTAGGGAGGATCCATTATATCTAACGGTCAGATATAAGGCAACCCGTCAGGTTTCCAGCCTATATACTTTGAATCTTTTTTTTTTTCTATACAAGTATTATGTAAGTTATGAAATTTGACCTTAAACTCTTAAAATTAAGTAAGTTATGTATTCTTTAAGATTCATCATACGCGGCATTGCTACACCTAGGGAGGATCCATTATATCTAACGGTGAGATATAAGGCAACCCGCCAAAGTTTCCAAATTATATACTTTGAATCTTTTTTTTTTCTATACAAGTATTATGTAAGTTATGAAATTTGACCTTAAACTTATGTAAGTTATGAAATTTGATCTTAAAATTAAGTAAGTTATGTATTCTTTAAGATTCATCATACGCGGCATTGCTACACCTAGGGAGGATCCATTATATCTAACGGTGAGATATAAGGCAACCCGTCAGGTTTCTAGCATATATACTTTGAATCTTTTTTTTTTCTATACAAGTATTATGTAAGTTATGAAATTTGACCTTAAACTTATGTAAGTTATGAAATTTGATCTTAAAATTAAGTAAGTTATGTATTCTTTAACATTCATCATACGCGACATTGCTACACCTAGGGAGGATCCATTATATCTAACGGTGAGATATAAGGCAACCCGTCGGGTTTCCAGCCTATATACTTTGAATCTTTTTTTTTCTATACAAGTATTATGTAAGTTATGAAATTTGACCTTAAACTTATGTAAGTTATGAAATTTGATCTTAAAATTAAGTAAGTTATGTATTCTTTAAGATTCATCATACGCGGCATTGTTACACCTAGGGAGGATCCATTATATCTAACGGTGAGATATAAGGCAACCCGTCAGGTTTCCAGCCTATATACTTTGAATCTTCTTTTTTTCTATACAAGTATTATGTAAGTTATGAAATTTGACCTTAAACTTATGTAAGTTATGAAATTTGATCTTAAAATTAAGTAAGTTATGTATTCTTTAAGATTCATCATACGCTGCATTGTTACACCTAGGAGGATCCATTATATCTAACGGTGAGATATAAGGCAACCCGTCAGTTTCCAACTATATACTTTGAATCTTTTTTTTCTATACAAGTATTATGTAAGTTATGAAATTTGACCTTAAACTTATGTAAGTTATGAAATTTGATCTTAAAATTAAGTAAGTTATGTATTCTTTAAGATTCATCATACGCGGCATTGTTACACCTAGGAGGATCCATTATATCTAACGGTGAGATATAAGGCAACCCGTCGTGTTTCCAAATTATATACTTTGAATCTTTTTTATAGAAGTATTATGTAAGTTATGAAATTTGACCTTAAACTTATGTAAGTTATGAAATTTGATCTTAAAATTAAGTAAGTTATGTATTCTTTAAGATTCATCATACGCTGCATTGTTACACCTAGGAGGATCCATTATATCTAACGGTGAGATATAAGGCAACCCGTCAGTTTTCAAATTTATATACTTTGAATCTTTTTTTATTTAATTTGGTATTTGTATTTAATAAATGTTATATATTTTGGTATTTAATTTGGTATTTGTATTTAAAAATGTTATATATTTTGGTATTTATAAATAATGTTATTAATTTTTAATGCTTAATTCAGATTGTAGAATTGATTTGATTAAAATAGTGGTTAATATTATTAAGTTTAAATTTTTATGATTTTTAATAGAATAAATTAATAATAAATTGTGAAGTTATTATTATTTTACGTTTAATTTGTCAAATACAATATGATGAATGCAATTTAATTCAAGTTTTAAAGGTTAATTTTATGAAATTTAAGTATTAATATTATTAGCTAATTATGTATTTAATAAATGTTATATATTTTGGTATTTAATTTGGTATTTGTATTTAATAAATGTTATATATTTTGGTATTTATAAATAATGTTATTAATTTTTAATGCTTAATTAAGATTGTAGAATTGATTTGATTAAAAATAGTGGTTAATATTATTAAGTTTAAATTTTATGATTTTTAATAGAATAAATTAATAATAAATTGTGAAGTTATTATTATTTTACATTTAATTTGTCAAATACAATATGATGAATGCAATTTAATTCAAGTTTTAAGGGTTAATTTTATGAAATTTAATTATTAATATTATTAGCTAATTATGTATTTAATAAATGTTATATATTTTGGTATTTAATTTGGTATTTGTATTTAATAAATGTTATATATTTTGGTATTTATAAATAATGTTATTAATTTTTAATGCTTAATTAAGATTGTAGAATTGATTTGATTAAAATAGTGGTTAATATTATTAAGTTTAAATTTTTATGATTTTTAATAGAATAAATTAATAATAAATTGTGAAGTTATTATTATTTTACGTTTAATTTGTCAAATACAATATGATGAATGCAATTTAATTCAAGTTTTAAAGGTTAATTTTATAGAATTTAATTATTAATATTATTAGCTAATTATGTATTTAATAAATGTTATATATTTTGGTATTTAATTTGGTATTTGTATTTAATAAATGTTATATATTTTGGTATTTATAAATAATGTTATTAATTTTTAATGCTTAATTCAGATTTTAGAATTGATTTGATTAAAATAGTGGTTAATATTATTAAGTTTAAATTTTATGATTTTAATAGAATAAATTAATAATAAATTGTGAAGTTATTATTATTTTACGCTTAATTTGTCAAATACAATATGATGAATGCAATTTAATTCAAGTTTTAAAGGTTAATTTTATGAAATTTAATTATTAATATTATTATCTAATTATGTATTTAATAAATGTTATATATTTTGGTATTTAATTTGGTATTTGTATTTAATAAATGTTATATATTTTGGTATTTATAAATAATGTTATTAATTTTTACCGCTTAATTCAGATTTTAGAATTGATTTGATTAAAATAGTGGTTAATATATATATAGAAACACCGCAATAAAAAAAAAAAAAGGTGACAAACTTAACTATCAAGTTATGCATTAAATCTATGTTAAAAATTAGTGTTACTCAATTCCATGTTATTTAGGGTGTTGGGTTATGGATAAAAGTAAAAATGTTTGTGAAAAGATTTCAACCCTCACAAAATAATATCAAAAAACATAAACAATTTTTAATTAAAATAAAACAAAATAGTTCAAGATTAAGAAATAATATAATAAATCAAATCAAATCAAATTATTACTAAAGGATGTAAAACATTTAAAATTTTCAACTCAATCAACTCACCTCGGATGAAAAGTTTCAAATGCGGTTTGTTTCCCTCAACAATTGTTATCGTAATCTGATTGGGTCCGCTGAACAAGTGATAGTCGTTTAAAAACCCACTGAAAAGAAAAAAAACAAATAATCATTCAAAGGAAGTAAAAGTAGGGATGACAACAATTAGGATATCCGTATTCTAACTCGGTTATTTTTCATGCTATCCGAATCCAATAAATACATGGTTTACTGTTTAAACTTTGCCATCCTCTCCCTACCCCAATAGTTTCAGCAATACCCGTTCAAATACTTGATTGCAAAGTCAAAGTTCCGACACAGAAACTAAGTAATGGGTTCTCTATTATTTTACCATCTTTACGAAAGTACCGAATTGTTTTCCGGTCAAACAGGTACAAAGATCCAGCTGAAAACGAGTTTTCACTTTTTGGTCACAACTTGCATGTGGCATCACGAAGTTCATGAAAAAATGGCAGTACATTAACAAGACATAACTTTGCACGTTGATGAAAAGACTAAACTAAAATTACACAAAGCTACTCAAGTTCAATTTACAAAAAATTGAATTTGTCTCGATCATTAGCAAGTTAGCTTAAGCTATGGTATGGGCTGAATTTGAACACCCTAATACTTTAGGTGAGTAATTTGTGAGTCTAATCGGGTCTTTCTATTCTTTATTAGTACTAAAAAATCTCAACTCTAACTTAAATTCAAGTTCAACCATAAGTTATCATATTTGAAATTAAGCATAAGAATCAGACTCAAACGAGATTAATCAATTCTAACAGTAAAAGTTCGAGGTCTAAAAATGGAACTCGACTAAACTCAAGCTTCACTTATACTTAATGTAATATCCTGAAATAGGGGTAAATTTTTTTTAAATTATTTTGCATAAGTAAGGTCATCATGGTGTTAATTGAGGTATTTTTGGTGATAGTGATAAGCTAAGGGAAGGCCCGAGCTATAGGAGAAATTTTATTTTTAGGTGTTAATTAAGGGGAGCTGGGCTAAGGGGGCTTTAAGAAAAGTTGTTGGGGGTTTATGGCATAAGAAATGCCTTGGTAAAGTGGCTTCCATGCGCCACTTAAGGGGCTGGATATAACGCTAGCAAGGGCCTGGGTTCGAAGCACGGCGGCAGCAAGTGGTGTTTTATTTTTGGGTTTTGGCGTTAAAAAGGAAGGGGCTGAGTTAAGGAGGGTTTAAAGGAAATTGTGGGCAGTAGTGGACAAGAAAGACGGGTTGGTGGAGTGGCTTGGGGTGCCACTTAAGGGTCTTGATGAAGGGATCCAAGTTCGAGCCATGAGGGAAGCGCCTGGTGTGTTTTATTTTTGTTTTGGCGATAAGGCAAGGGTGAACTAAGGAAGGAGGTTTTAAAAGAAATTGTAGGGGGTTTTTATCACAAAGAGTGTTATGGCAGAGTGGCTTGGGGCATGATTTGCAGCTTGCTGGAGCAGGGCCTACGTTCGAACCATGGGGGCAGCAATTTGGTTTTTATTTTTTTTATGCTGGCGCCATGAGACAAGGTGGAAATTGGACGGCACATGGGCATTTGGAAGATAAGGATTAAGCTAGTTTTTTTAAAATTTTTGGCTGGGGTAGTGGATAATATGCTGGCCTATATCTTTTTATTATTTATTGATTTTAAGATAGAAGATAATGGTTGTGAAACACCCCACACCCGGCCCATGAAAATGGACCGGATCTGGTATGTTCCTCGAAGTAACCCGGTTCAAAATTCATTTGAATACTTTGAAAACTGTGTGTTTTGAAAGATAGTTTGTTGTGGGTTGGGCTCGAGTTGAAAACAAATTTATCTTATAACAAAAACCCATTTGTTTCAGGTGACAAAATATTTAAACTTATTTTAAATTAAATGGGCTTTTTCTTTGTAAAGCCCTAAATTCATAACATAGTAATTAAAGCAGAAATAAAATGTCACGATGGCCTTATTACATAAAATGAAACCCAAAATAAAATTGTACAGTACTTAAAATAAAATAAAGATTCAAATAAAATTAAACTTCAAGCTGAACATGGCCACCACAAGTTCTGCCATCCCGGTCCATTATTTCTCATCACCTGAAACATGTTCCCACAACGGGGTGAGTCGATAGACTCAATGTGTAACCAACACCAAAACATAATAGAAATAGGCACACCATACATATCATATTCATATAAAAATTCAAGATAATGATGCAAACCCGAACCCAAACCTATAAAGCCATCCGCTACACACCACCCGTACCAACCTCGCACACACAAGTGGGGACTACTAAGTCAACCCTCCATCCGCTACACACCATCGAAGGCGTCATTGCAATGACGTGCTCATCGCCCACTTATAATATTGTGGCATAGCCACCACTTTCGATAATGTAACCGGTTACCACATTTCAAATATTTGTGACCGTAGTCACCATATAACGTTGGTGAGACCGAAGTCAACACCTTCTAACATTGGTGAGACCAAGTCAACACCTTTAAACGTTGGTGAGACCAAGTCAACACCTTCTTCCCTTTCACATAAATCCGAATGCCCCAAAATATATATCATGCATAACATACTTAATTTCATAATCATATACATATATTCACATGTTATAAAATAACATATTTCATAATCCTATCGGAAGTAGGAAACGTACCTGAGTACTTTTGTACCACATTAGGGTACTTAGCCATATTCATATTCTTACGTATAATCACATAATAAAATAATTGCCATATGAAATATCGAAAGTTAGTGTGCGTACACACGGTACCTTAGCCATATTCTTACACTTTTATATTAGCACATATAATAAAATTAAAGCCGTAAATCTATCAAGATTTAGTGTGGGGTACACACCTGATTTGCTTATCAATTCCTTGAAATCCCAAAAACCCGATCTATTGCTTCAGATCTCAATTCCTACATTTGATTAATCACTTACTACTTTAATTAAAAAAAAACATTTGACCATAAATTCAAAATCCTAGTAGGATTAGTATTCTTAAAACTTACCTTGTTGCCGATTTCAATACTAACCAAATCCCAAATCTATGCTATGCTCCTCCTTGTATTCGCCAAGCACTAAATCTCATCGGGGTTAGTTTCGCTTTTAAACAAACAAGAATTAGATCTAATTATCAAAATAGGCCTTAGCTGAAAGCTATAGACACTTACCTTGTGGATTTTAAATCCCAAACTCACCGAATAACTAGGGAACACGCCCTATGGTGTACCTTCGAAAAGAACTTCTCCTTCCTTGTAGCCTACACTTAGTAAATCCCGAAAGATCTCTTCAAAGTTTGGCAACCATGAACATTAATGGGATTAGCCCTAGAGTTTGATAAGTCTAAAATATAAAAGAATGGAAACCAAACTTGGATCTTACCCTTATTTGAAGGAATCGATTGGACCTTCACTTCAACATTCGAGATTCTTGCTTAGAGACTTGATGAACAATCGGCTATGATTCCCTTATGTATTCGGTTTCAAAGATGAAAGAAGAGAGGAATAATAGGCTTAGAAGAAATTTGCTAGGAGGCTAAAAGAAAAGAAGAAAAGAATGGAGGCTCAAGAAGAATATTCGGCAGAGGAAAGAGAGAGGAGAATGAATAATGAATGGCCCTAGTCTCATCCTTTTATAGCCGAAATTACTAGGCCAAGAATCCTTAACTTGGCCACCACTCTTCCTTATTTTCCTAATTAAAGAATAATTCTTCATTTATCTATTTAGCCGAATTTTAAAGAGAGTGAAACTCCTCTTGTGCAAGCCTTGTGCCGTCCACCTCTTGGGCTTCTAGAAGCAAAATAAAACTTATTTTATTTGCTTCTTATGTGGCTTGAACTCAAGCCCAATGCCCTTGCATGTGGGCCATTTCCTGAGGCCTTAAGTGGCATCTTCAGGCCACTTTTCCAAGTCCGTTAATGGGTCAAATTTCACATACTTTATATTTTAGGGTCACTGCCCTAAGTTCCCCTTTGAACTTTAAAATTCGACATTTCGGGGTCATTTTTAAGTTTCCAAAAATTTTCGCGCGGCTCTATAAACTTGACATTTCCTAGGTTTCCAAAATGTTTAGTTTCCTCTTTTAGCATAGTTTCCAAAATGTTTACTTTCCTCTTTTGGCTTAGTTTCCAAAATGTTCACTTTCCTCTTTTAGCTTAGGTTTCCAAAATGTTCACTTTCCACTTTTAACTAATCGTTCCATACATTTCCATACATTTCCATACATTTCCATACATTTCCTTACATTTCCATTCATTTCCTTACATCTCCATACATTTCCATACATTTCCATGCATTCCCATACATTTCCTTACATTTCCATACATTTCCTTTCATTTCCTTACATTTCCATTTATTTCCTTACATCTCCATACATTTCCATACATTTCCATACATGTCCATACATTTCCTTACATTTCCATACATTTCCTTTCATTTCCTTTCATTTCCTTACATTTCCTTATATTTCCTTACATCTCCTTTCATTTCCTTTCATTTCCTTACATTTCCTTTCATTTCCTTTCATCTTAGGGTTCTTGAAACTCTTCAAAACACATCCAACACACCCACTGATCCCATTATCTCATGAATTACGCACGAACGCATAACCCCTAATCTAGGATGTTACAGTTCTACCCCTCTTAAAATAATTTCGTCCTCGAAATTACTTACTAATGAAAAATCGTACATCTTAACTTGCCGCGCTACGCTTATGCTGCGCACTCTGATCTTAATAGAGTCATCATACTTCCTAGGCACATTATTATTTTTTTTGGTCACGTTCCCGAGAACTCATTTCTAACGTCGCGATTTAATCTGATTAAGAAGTTTTATGCATTAGTTCTTTATTCCACTGATTAACCGCGAAGAAGTTTTATGAAAAGAATTTTAGGAGTGGTTCTTTCGTATTCATACATGCACACAGTCTTTACATTCATACATCCATCAATTAATTAGGAACTTTCGTTCATTCAGAGAAATATTGTAGTTTTTATTGTTGTTGTTTTTCCACTACCCAGAGGTATTTTCGTAATTTACCCTACAGGGGTATTTTCGTAATTTTTCAAAATAAAGTTCCTTGGTGATTTTGTAAATAAGGGTATTTTGGTAATTTTTCATTCCCGAGGGTGTTTTGGGAAATTTTGAAATTCGAGGGTATTTTGGTAATTACCCCGAGTGAATTTGTAAATCTTAATAAATCACAGATATTTTGGAATTTACAAAACATGAGGGTTGTTTTTGAGAATTTGTTTTCCAAATTAGTGTTGTTGCAAAAATTTTTGAAGATCGGGGTCGTTCTGGTAATTTTGTAACTCAGGGGTATTTCGGTAATTTGCAGGGTAGGAGTAATTTCAAATTTTTTTAAATCGTAGTATTTTGTCATTTTGCAAATTAGGGTTTTTGAACATTTTACTAAGAAATGAAATTTTGATAAGAGTTGTGGGTATTTTGAAAATTTCATAAACCAAGGGCATTTTTGTAATTTTACCATTAGGGGTATTTTTGTAATTTTATAAATCGGAAATATTTCAAGAAAATTTTATAAAAATAATCTTTTTCAAATCAAGAGGATAATTTAGAATTTTGAAAACTAGGGTTTCCATAAAATACGGCTAGTCCCTTTCGGGTTTTAGTTATTGGGTTTAGCCCGTGACTAAGCCCTCTTGGTTAGGGTGAACCGAAGCTACGCACCAGGTAGGATTCGAGTGGAGAGGAGGTGAGTCATGCGGACTACTTAAATACCAAGCTCCCACTGAAACCAATCCTAGACATGCGCACCCTGGTTGCCACACCCTAACTCGACGACTTAACCACAGGTTTGTTCGATTAGGCATTTAAGTCTTATGTAATTGTTGGGGTACACTAGTCCTAGGGTTCAAATACTTATCAGACTAATCTACGTTGCCATAAAAGCCCATACATTTCACATATTCAAATCACTTCAGAAGTCGAAGTACTTACCGGTGGATCATGGTTGGAGACTTAGTGGGCCATGCCGAAAAAACTCGAAAATTTTTAGAAAATTCCTTTTGGGCTTACTTTGAAAACGTTTTGGGCCTTAAACCCAAGGCCGAGAGTTTAAAACTGGCTCGATACTAAATCGAAACACCCACACCCTACCACGAGAATGGACCGGATCTGGTATGTTCCTCAAGTAACCTGGTTCAAAATTCATTCGAATACTTTGAAAACGTGTGTTTTGAAAGATAGTTTGTTGTGGGTTGGGCTCGAGTTGAAAACAAATTTATCTTATAACAAAAACCCATTTGTTTGGTGACAAAATATTTAAACTTATTTTAAATTAAATGGGCTTTTTCTTTGTAAAGCCCTAAATTCATAACATAGTAATTAAAGCGAAAATAAAATGTCACGATGGCCTTATTACATAAAATGAAACCCAAAATAAAATTGTACAAGACTTAAAATAAAATAAAGATTCAAATAAAATTAAACTTCAAGTGAACATGGCCACCACAAGTTCTCGCGTCCGGCCCATTATTTCTCATCACCAAACATGTTCCCACAACGGGTGAGCCGATAGACTCAATGTGTAACCAACACCAAAACATAATAGAAATAGGCACACCATACATATCATATTCATATAAAAATTCAAGATAATGATGCAAACCCAAACCCAAACCTATAAAGCCATCCGCTACACACCACCGTACCAACACTCGCACACCGTGAGGACTACTAAGTCAACCTCCATCCGCTACACACCATCGAGGCGGCGTCATTGCAATCGGCGTGCTCATCGCCCACTTATAATATTGTGGCATAGCCACCACTTTCAAATAATGTAACCGGTTACCACATTTCAAATATTTGTGACCGTAGTCACCATATAACGTTAGTGAGACCAAGTCAACACCTTCTAACATTGGTGAGACCAAGTCAACACCTTCAAACGTTGTTGAGACCAAGTCAACACCTTCTTCCCTTTCACATAAATCCGAATGCCCCAAAAATATATATCATGCATAACATACTTAATTTCATAATCATATACATATATTCACATGTTATAAAATAACATATTTCATAATCCTATCTAAGTAGGAAACGTGCACAGTACTTTTGTACCACATTAGGGTACTTAGCCATATTCATATTCTTACGTATAATCACATAATAAAATAATTGCCATATGAAATATCGAAAGTTAGTGTGCGTACACACGGTACCTTAGCCATATTCTTACACTTTTATATTAGCACATATAATAAAATTAAAGCCGTAAATCTATCAAGATTTAGTGTGGGGTACACACCTGATTTGCTTATCAATTCCTTGAAATCCCGAAAACCCGATCTATTGCTTTAGATCTCAATTCCTACATTTGATTAATCACTTACTACTTTAATTAAAAAAACATTTGACCATAAATTCAAAATCCTAGTAGGATTAGTATTCTTAAAACTTACCTTGTTGCCGATTTCAATACTAATCAAATCCTGAAATCTATGCTATGCTCCTCCTTGTATTCGGCCAAGCACTAAATCTCATCAGGGGTTAGTTTCGGCTTTTTAAACAAACAAGAATTAGATCTAATTATCAAAATAGGCCTTAGCCGAAAGCTATAGACACTTACCTTGTGGATTTTAAATCCCGAAACTCACCGAATAACTAGGGAACACGCGCCTATGGTGTACCTTCTGAAAAGAACTTCTCCTTCCTTGTAGCCTACACTTAGTAAATCCCGAAAGATCTCTTCAAAGTTTGGCAACCATGAACATTAATGGGATTAGCCCTAGAGTTTGATAAGTCTAAAATATAAAAGAATGGAAACCAAACTTGGATCTTACCCTTATTTGAAGGAATCGATTGGACCTTCACTTCAACCTTCGAGATTCGACTTAGAGACTTGATGAACAATCGGCTATGATTCCCTTATGTATTCGGTTTCAAAGATGAAAGAAGAGAGGAATAATAGGCTTAGAAGAAATCGGCTAGGAGGCTAAAAGAAAAGAAGAAAAAGAATGGAGGCTCAAGAAGAATATTCGGCAGAGGAAAAGAGAGAGGGAGAATGAATAATGAATGGCCCTAGTCTCATCCTTTTATAGCCGAAATTACTAGGCCAAGAATCCTTAACTTGGCCACCATTCTTCCTTATTTTCCTAATTAAAGAATAATTCTTCATTTATCCACCTATTTAGCTGAATTTTAAAGAGAGTGAAACTCCTCTTGTGCAAGCCTTGTGCCGTCCACCTCTTGGGCTTCTAGAAGCAAAATAAAACTTATTTTATTTGCTTCTTATGTGGCTTGAACTCAAGCCTAATGCCCTTGCATGTGGGCCATTTCCTGAGGCCTTAAGTGGCATCTTCAGGCCACTTTTCCAAGTCCGTTAATGGGTCAAATTTCACATACTTTATATTTTAGGGTCACCGCCCTAAGTTCCCTTTGAACTTTAAAATTGACATTTCGGGGTCATTTTAAGTTTCCAAAATTTTCATGCTGACTCTGTAAACTTGACATTTCCTAGGTTTCCAAAATGCTTAGTTTCCTTTTTTAGCATAGTTTCCAAAATGTTTACTTTCCTCTTTTGGCTTAGTTTCCAAAATGTTCACTTTCCTCTTTTAGCTTAGGTTTCCAAAATGTTCACTTTCCACTTTTAACTAATCGTTCCATACATTTCCATACATTTCCATACATTTCCATACATTTCCTTACATTTCCATTCATTTCCTTACATCTCCATACATTTCCATACATTTCCATACATTCCCATACATTTCCTTACATTTCCATACATTTCCTTTCATTTCCTTACATTTCCATCCATTTCCTTACATCTCCATACATTTCCATACATTTCCATACATTTCCTTACATTTCCATACATTTCCTTTCATTTCCTTTCATTTCCTTACATTTCCTTATATTTCCTTACATCTCCTTTCATTTCCTTACATCTCCTTTCATTTCCTTTCATCTTAGGGTTCTTGAAACTCTTCAGAACACATCCAACACACCCACTGATCCCATTATCTCATGAATTACGCACGAACGCATAACCTCTAATCTAGGATGTTACAGTTCTACCCCTCTTAAAATAATTTCGTCCTCGAAATTACTTACTAACGAAAAATCGTACATCTTAACTTGCCGCGCTACGCTTATGCTGCGCACTCTGATCTTAATAGAGTCATCATACTTCCTAGGCACATTATTATTTTTTTTGTTCACGTTCCCGAGAACTCATTTCTAACGTCGCGATTTAATCTGATTAAGAAGTTTTATGCATTAGTTCTTTATTCCACTGATTAACCGCGAAGAAGTTTTATGAAAAGAATTTTAGGAGTGGTTCTTTCGTATTCATACATGCACACAGTCTTTACATTCATACATCCATCAATTAATTATGAACTTTCGTTCATTCAGAGAAATATTGTAGTTTTTATTGTTGTTATTTTTCCACTACCCAGGGGTATTTTCGTAATTTACCCTACAGGGGTATTTTCGTAATTTTTCAAAATAAAGTTCCTTGGTGATTTTGTAAATAAGGGTATTCTGGTAATTTTTCATTCCCGAGGGTGTTTTGGGAAATTTTGAAATTCGAGGGTATTTTGGTAATTACCCCGAGTGAATTTGTAAATCTTAATAAATCATAGATATTTTGGAATTTACAAAACTTGAGGGTTGTTTTTGAGAATTTGTTTTCCAAATTAGTGTTGTTGCAAAAATTTTTGAAGATCGGGGTCGTTCTGGTAATTTTGTAACTCAGGGGTATTTCGGTAATTTGTAGGGTAGGAGTAATTTCAAATTTTTTTTTAAATCAGGGTATTTTGTCATTTTGCAAATTAGGGTTTTTGAACATTTTACTAAGAAATGAAATTTTGATAAGAGTTGTGGGTATTTTGAAAATTTCATAAACCAAGGGCATTTTTGTAATTTTACCATTAGGGGTATTTTTGTAATTTTATAAATCGGAAATATTTCAAGAAAATTTTATAAAAATAATCTTTTTCAAATCAAGAGGATAATTTAGAATTTTGAAAACTAGGGTTTCCATAAAATACTACCATCCTTTCGGGTTTTAGTTATTGGGTTTAGCAGTGACTAAGTCCTCTTGGTTAGGGTGAACCGAAGCTACGCACCAGGTAGGATTCGAGTGGAGAGGAGGTGAGTCACGCGGACTACTTAAATACCAAGCTCCCACTAAAACCAATCCTAGACATGCGCACCCTGGTTGCCACACCCTAACTCGACGACTTAACCACGTGTTTGTTCGATTAGGCATTTAAGTCTTATGTAATTGTTGGGGTACACTAGTCTTAGGGTTCAAATACTTATCGACTAATCTACGTTGCCATAAAAGCCCATACATTTCACATATTCAAATCACTTGAAGTCAAGTACTTGCCGGTGGATCATGGGTTGGAGACTTAGTGGGCCATGCCGTAAAAACTCGAAAATTTTTCGAAAAATTCCTTTTGGGCTTACTTTGAAAACGTTTGGGCCTTAAACCCAAGGCCGAGAGTTTAAAATCGGGCTCGATACTAAATCGAACACACCCTTTTGACCACGAGAATGGACCGGATCTGGTATGTTCCTCAAGTAACCTTGGTTCAAAATTCATTCAATACTTTGAAAATCGTGTGTTTTGAAAGATAGTTTGTTGTGGGTTGGGCTCGAGTTGAAAACAAATTTATCTTATAACAAAAACCCATTTGTTTCGGTGACAAAATATTTAAACTTATTTTAAATTAAATGGGCTTTTTCTTTGTAAAGCCCTAAATTCATAACATAGTAATTAAAGCGAAATAAAATGTCACGATGGCCTTATTACATAAAATGAAACCCAAAATAAAATTGTACAGTACTTAAAATAAAATAAAGATTCAAATAAAATTAAACTTCAAGCTGAACATGGCCACCACAAGTTCTGCCATCCCGGTCTATTATTTCTCATCACCTGAAACATGTTCCCACAACGGGGTGAGCCGATAGACTCAATGTGTAACCAACACCAAAACATAATAGAAATAGGCACACCATACATATCATATTCATATAAAAATTCAAGATAATGATGCAAACCCAAACCCAAACCTATAAAGCCATCCGCTACACACCACCCGTACCAACCTGCACACCGTGAGGACTACTAAGTCAACCCTCCATCCGCTACACACCATCGAAGGCAGTCGCTGCAGTCGACGTGCTCATCGCCCACTTATAATATTGTGGCATAGCCACCACTTTCAAATAATGTAACCGAAGTTACCACATTTCAAATATTTGTGACCGTAGTCACCATATAACGTTAATGAGACCAAGTCAACACCTTCTAACATTGGTGAGACCAAGTCAACACCTTCAAACGTTGTTGAGACCAAGTCAACACCTTCTTCCCTTTCACATAAATCCGAATGCCCCAAAAATATATATCATGCATAACATACTTAATTTCATAATCATATACATATATTCACATGTTATAAAATAACATATTTCATAATCCTATCGGAAGTAGGAAACGTACCTGAGTACTTTTGTACCACATTAGGGTACTTAGCCATATTCATATTCTTACGTATAATCACATAATAAAATAATTGCCATATGAAATATCGAAAGTTAGTGTGCGTATACACGGTACCTTAGCCATATTCTTACACTTTTATATTAGCACATATAATAAAATTAAAGTAGAATCTATCAAGATTTAGTGTGGGTACACACCTGATTTGCTTATCAATTCCTTGAAATCCCGAAAACCCGATCTATTGCTTTAGATCTCAATTCCTACATTTGATTAATCACTTACTACTTTAATTAAAAAAAACATTTGACCATAAATTCAAAATCCTAGTAGGATTAGTATTCTTAAAACTTACCTTGTTGCCGATTTCAATACTAATCAAATCCCGAAATCTATGCTATGCTCCTCCTTGTATTCGGCCAAGCACTAAATCTCATCAGGGGTTAGTTTCGGCTTTTTAAACAAACAAGAATTAGATCTAATTATCAAAATAGGCCTTAGCCGAAAGCTATAGACACTTACCTTGTGGATTTTAAATCCCGAAACTCACCAAATAACTAGGGAACACGCGGCCTATGGTGTACCTTCGGGAAAAGAACTTCTCCTTCCTTGTAGCCTACACTTAGTAAATCCCGAAAGATCTCTTCAAAGTTTCGGCAACCATGAACATTAATGGGATTAGCCCTAGAGTTTGATAAGTCTAAAATATAAAAGAATGGAAACCAAACTTGGATCTTACCCTTATTTGAAGGAATCGATTGGACCTTCACTTCAACCTTCAGAGATTCGGCTTAGAGACTTGATGAACAATCGGCTATGATTCCCTTATGTATTCGGTTTCAAAGATGAAAGAAGAGAGGAATAATAGGCTTAGAAGAAATCGGCTAGGAGGCTAAAAGAAAAGAAGAAAAAGAATGGAGGCTCAAGAAGAATATTCGGTAGAGGAAAAGAGAGAGGGAGAATGAATAATGAATGGCCCTAGTCTCATCCTTTTATAGCCGAAATTACTAGGCCAAGAATCCTTAACTTGGCCACCATTCTTCCTTATTTTCCTAATTAAAGAATAATTCTTCATTTATCCACCTATTTAGCCGAATTTTAAAGAGAGTGAAACTCCTCTTGTGCAAGCCTTGTGCCGTCCACCTCTTGGGCTTCTAGAAGCAAAATAAAACTTATTTTATTTGCTTCTTATGTGGCTCGAACTCAAGCCCAACACCCTTGCATGTGGGCCATTTCCTGAGGCCTTAAGTGGCATCTTCAGGCCACTTTTCCAAGTCCGTTAATGGGTCAAATTTCACATACTTTATATTTTAGGGTCACCGCCCTAAGTTCCCTTTGAACTTTAAAATTCGACATTTGGGGTCATTTTAAGTTTCTAAAAATTTTCATGTGACTCTGTAAACTTGACATTTCCTAGGTTTCCAAAATGTTTAGTTTCCTCTTTTAGCATAGTTTCCAAAATGTTTACTTTCCTCTTTTGGCTTAGTTTCCAAAATGTTCACTTTCCTCTTTTAGCTTAGGTTTCCAAAATGTTCACTTTCCACTTTTAACTAATCGTTCCATACATTTCCATACATTTCCATACATTTCCTTACATTTCCATTCATTTCCTTACATCTCCATACATTTCCATACATTTCCATACATTTCCATACATTTCCTTACATTTCCATACATTTCCTTTCATTTCCTTACATTTCCATTCATTTCCTTACATCTCCATACATTTCCATACATTTCCATACATTTCCATACATTTCCTTACATTTCCATACATTTCCTTTCATTTCCTTTCATTTCCTTACATTTCCTTATATTTCCTTACATCTCCTTTCATTTCCTTTCATTTCCTTACATTTCCTTTCATTTCCTTTCATCTTAGGGTTCTTAAAACTCTTCAGAACACATCCAACACACCCACTGATCCCATTATCTCATGAATTACGTACGAACGCATAACCCCTAATCTAGGATGTTACAGGTTGTGTTTTATTTATTATTTTTTTTTAGTGAGGAGATAACATAGAAGATTGATAGGAACTAGATAGTTAGCCGATTGTGGTACTCTCCTGGTGTTTAGTTCGGCTTTGAAGTGCTTTAGGGAGCAACTAAGTGCCGGATTTTGTTTAAGGAAGTGTGTCAATCTTTTTGATTTTTTTTTTTTAGTCTCCATTGACGAATCCCTTTTGCATTCTCTTCTTATTCTTTTTCTTTTCTTAAAACCTTATTTTCTACTAATTTTCTTGAATAGCCGAATACCTCTTAAGAGCATTAGTCGAATTTTTAAGTAAGCCTTATCAAACATCTTTTCTTTATCATTGTTGTTTTCAAGAGCCGAATATCTCATTACCTTTAAAGCCATTGCCGAATCTCCTAGGATGGTGTTGCCGATCTCTTGCTCTTAGTTTCGTCTCAAGTGTAGTGGTAAGTAATCGCCACTCTAAACAATTGGTTTTGAGTTCTTATATTGGTATGTCAAAAACCAAGTGATTGGTCTTGGTTGTTATAACATGGCCGAATGTCATAGTGCCATTAAGTATGTGCTTTTGTGTGTGTAGCCGAAAGAAGGAAGCATTGAGGAAGTCTCTTGGATTCGATCATCTAAGGTAAGTGTTAGATACTTTTCAGCCAAGGGCCATGATTATGGAATTATGCTTAAAACTGATACTAACAAGTGATTAGTAGGGATTTCGACTATTAAAGGTGCAAGAGTGTGATTTCGGGATTTGGAAGAGATAGGTAAGTGGGTTTGTGCTATTCGGCCTTAGGCCATTTTTGGTATTTAAGTAGTTAACCGATTTTGTCCACGATGGATTAGGGGCTAATTGGCAAGCATAAGGGCAAGTTTCGAGATTCTAGATTGTGATAGATTCAATAGATCGGGATCTCGTTAAATAATCAGGTGCATAGTTATCACACTGTCTTTTGATTGACTTAAATATGTTAAAATGTATATGTGCTATGTTGTGAATGATAGCCGAGATAAGGGCTAAAATGGTGGATACCCCTAATGGGTAATCGATTTATAAGGTCAGTGTTTTATGATATTAATTACTGATGAATATGTGAAATGGAGATGAGCATGTTATATATATTTTATTGAATGATGTTTTATCATGATATATATGTGCATGAGGGCTTGGGATATGAATATTGGAGGACAGGGTGTACATATTTATGTACGTGGTCTAATGTCAGCCTTGTGCTACATTAGCGCTTGATGTTAGCTATGTGCTTCATCAAGGGAGGTGTTGGCTAGGTGCCCACCTCGGCGGTTGATAGCTGTGTGCATCATCGTGGACTGATTGATATGTGGGATCCTTACGGGATCGGTGGCTCAGCCACGGCCTTGAGCAGCAAGTCTGCCAAGGTAGAATATGTGGATCACGATGTGATCGGTGGTGGATTAGCCACGGCCTTGAGCAGGGAGTCTGCTAAGGTTGGTGTAATGGATGGACTTAGGTTGGGATGGGCTTCATAATTGCATAATTATGTGTATGGACTGTGTGGATATGAGCCAAGCCCATATGTATGGAGACATGTGTAGTGACTATGCACTGAGTCTGTTTGACTCACCCAAATTTTTACCAACATTTCAGGTGATGCATAAAGCTTGGACCGGGTTGGTGTGGATACGAGGTGGCCCATGCAGAAGATATTTTAATTAATTAAGTTTTATATTTTCAGTATTTGATTAAGTGTTTATTGTAATAAGGCCCATTAAAGTATTTAAGTATTTTTATTGAGTACCTTTATTATTTATTTTTAAGCTAGACGACGATTAAATTATCATTTGGAATTTGTTTTTATTTTCAGAAATTTATGTTTCTAAAATATTTATCAAAGTCTTAAACCAGGATATTTTGTACTATTCAAATATTTACTTAGCATTTAAATATAAAATGTTGTTCTAAAGACAATAAATCTTTATGTTTTTACCTTAAGTTAAAATATTTTTCGAACGGTTTCCGCAGTGACATACCAGATCCGGTCAGGACTCGTGGGCCGGGTTTGGGGGTGTTACACTCAAGCTTCTTATGGCTTGAGCTTGCCTCGATTCAACAGCACCATAAGCAGGTGCAAGGGCAGCCAAGCAACAACCAGAGCTCTTTAAGCCATCAAAGGATCTTAATGTAAAAATAGCAATGACAGGGCAAAGGCAAGTTCACAGATAAGATATAATTCAAAAAATAAATACCTTAAAGAGTTAAATTAATGGCATTTCAACAAAGGTGAAACTAAGTCCAGATTTCATTAAAAAAATACATCATTTTGACCTCAATACTAGGGTTTCCAAATAGTGGCACCCGCTAAAGACCTCAACAGCTGGGAGGGATAAAACCACATCAATGGCGACAAATCATGAGCATGATATTATTATTAGAAAGTGAAACTTCAAAATCATGAGGTGACGATAAGAATTTATAATTATTAGAAAGTTGTAATTCACTTTGTAATTAAATGGTTGAGCAATTTACATACATGTTGAAGATTTTAAGCAACAATTTAATAGAGTGGATCAAGTTGAATATCAGCCAAATAAGGAGTTATTTGAAGATTTTATCTGGTTGTGTTCATTTATAAAATGAGATCTATTTTCTATAGAAGTACAATTCTTGTAATATTTGATTATTTGATGCCATATAGAAGTTTTATTGAAGCACAATTCTAACAATATCATGTTTACACTAGTTGAATATTTGCAAGCTCACAATGCTTATTTAAAGAAGGTTTGTTTACTAGTGTATTTATTTGTTCATTGTGAGGAACTTTTTTTTTACTGCAATTATGTTATAAACAAATTGTTTCATGTTTAGATTTTAACTAAGTTTCCTAGGGGAATGTTTTAGTTGAGAGAGTGATCTTAGTTGATTTATAAGAGTAAGATTGTAACTTGAAGAGTGAGTTAAATTTAAATCATATCTTGTATTGTTGATTAATGTTGGTTTACTCTTTGCATAAGGCTTCACAAATGTAGGAAAGGTTTTTCTAACTATAGAACCAATGATTGTGTGCATTTATTTTTACTCTTTCAATTGTCATTAAGTTGCAACTTAACTAATAATTGATAAGTAACTTAATGTCTACAATTGGTATTAGAAGTAGCACTTGATTAGTTAGGCGATGATTTAGCTATTGAATTTCTTAAGATAGGGAATAAACTTTAGTCTCTAGAGTTCTTATGCTTGATGGCTTTAATTATTGCATATTATAAGACTAAGATGACGACATTTATTAAATTAATAGATGAGTGAGTTCAGAGAGTTGTATTGATTAGTTAGGGGCCTTGTACAATTTGACGCTGTGGTTTCCTAATTCCCAATCTAGAAATCACCTAGACCATTAAGAAAGATAAGTTGGCAAATGCAAATCCAAAAGAATTCAATGTCATATTCAATGGTGTAGACCCAAACTACCTTAGGAGAATTCCCAAATGCTTAACTATGAGATAACCATAACAATTTCAAAAACAACTTATTAAGGCATTAATACATTCATCATGTTTTTGCTCTTTGTGAGGATTAAATACGTTTAGGGTTTCAATATTTACCTTATTTAATTTGTTTGGGTCTGCATAAAGCAACTTCAATGCAAGAGAGGGATTAGATCAGCCACTGGAGGAAGCTGGGACAAAGAGGTGGCGGCGCGGATGCGTTAAGAGAGATGAGAAGAGGTACTGAATTTTTAAAGGAAATTAAAATATCAAAAAAAAAATTAGCTAAATCACTTCTACCTTTACTAAAACAGAAAACCCATTACAACGAAGCTTCAATTTTCTCAATTTTCAACCATTAAAAAATTAATCGAAATGCAAATTCGATGATAACAAAAATCAAAGTTATAAAAAAACTTACCAATAAGAAAAACAGTATACAACACTTACCAGTCGGTCGATGAAGACGGAGACTCGCGACGAGGCAGATGGAGGCGAACGCGATGGCAGAATGGACAATCGAGGGCGAAGCAGGAGATGGTCAGATTCGATTAGAGTTTCTGAATTGGGGAAATTTTTAGGATTAGGGAAAGGATTTGGGAGAGATTTCGATGGGGTAATTTTACGTTCTTTCGCTTAAGTTTAGGGGTATAGCAGATGGAACAAAACGACAACGTTTTGAAATAAAACTGAATCCCATTGCGGCGTTTTTATATAAAACGCCACTAAAATCAAATGACAAAATGAAGTCGTTTTTGTAAATGCCTCTAAAAACTAAGCAGAATAACGGCGTCGTTTTGCAAACAGTTAATATATTCGCGGCGTTTAAAAATAAAACGCTAATAAAACACAAGCCTTTGCGGCGTTTTTGTATAAAACGCCACTAAATTCAAATAACAAAACGAAGTCGTTTTTGTAAACACCTCTAAAAACTAAGCAGAATAACGGCGCCGTTTTGTAAACAGTTAATATATTCGCGGCGTTTTAAAATAAAACGCCAAGAAATGAAACCTCTGCGGCGTTTTGTATAAACGCCACTAAATTCAAATAACAAAACGAAGTCATTTTGTAAACACCTCTAAAAACTAAGCGAATAACGGCGCTTTTGTAAAGTTAATATATTCGCGGCGTTTTAAAATAAAACGCCAGTAAAACAGAAGCCTCTGCGGCTTTTTTGTATAAAACGCCACTAAAATCAAATAACAAAACGAAGTCATTTTGGTAAACGCCTCTAAAATCTAAGCAGAATAACGACGCCGTTTTGTAAACAGTTAATATATTTGCAGCGTTTTTACTTAAAAAGCCAGTAAAACACAATATTTTACGGCGTTTTACTTTAAAACGCCACTAAAATCAAATAGTAAAACGAAGTCGTTTATCTAAACGCCTCAAAAAACTAAGCAGAATAACGGCGCTGTTTTGTAAATAGTTAATATATTCGCAGCGTTTTAACATAAAACGCCAAGAAAAACACAAAATCATTATGCGTTTTTAAAAACGCCACTATAAACAAATAAAACGCATCATTTTCATTGCTTTTGGATGTAACATACCGAACATAAGCTTCAAACGCGCTGCTCCAAGTTTCCATATATTACCGGCGTTTTAATAAAACGCCACTATTCTAACTTATTATTATTTTTTAATTTATTTATAAATATTTTATAGTTTTGTATATATTTTATAAAATTAAACATTCAAATATATATACATATATTTTTCTAAGTTTTTAGGTTTTTTATTTTTACGTTTTTAATAATAAAGATCAAATTAATGAATGTATAAAGTTAAGGACGTTAATTTTGTTGAATTTTTAAAATTACGATTAAATTGATAGAATCTACAAACATTAACTTTAATTAATCTAGTTAAATAATAAGCGAGAGGATGAAAGAGTGCAACAAAACTAAAAATTTCAAAATATGAAGTAAAAAGTTTAAAAACTTTAATGATAATTTTATATAAAAATTTCATAATATCTCTTTTACGATTATATAATAAATTAATATTTAATATATAACTTAAAATACTTAACTCCAAACCCCATTATATAACCCCAAATCCAAACGCAAAACCCTAAACTAAAACACACATACTTTTAAACCCTAAACTATATACTGATAATTTTAATATGAAAATTCATATTATCTATTTTTCAATTATATATAATAAATTATTTAATATATCAATTAAGGATTAAAATTTGAACCTACTTTAAAGAAATAATCATTGGGGTAATGGGTACATATACCATTCGAGGTTATGGGAATATAGTTTCACAATAGAATGAAGGATCGGTAAACGATGGTCGGATCTGATAGCTTCGGGGTTATGGGATTTAATTAGGGATTTTGGGGATTTGAATTAAGGGAAACTAATTTGAGGGATTTCTATTTCAAGAATTTTGGATCATATAGCTAACATCTTATACCCTAAACCCTAAAATCATAAACTTAAACCATAAACTCTAAACTCAGAAACCTAACGCATTAACCATTTCCCCCCAAACCCCTAAACCTAAACTCATGATACACTTATAAACCATAAACCCTAAACTCAAAACCCTAACCCATTAACCATTTCCCCCTAATTCAACCTTTAACCCTAAACCTTAACCCCTGACCACTAACACTTAAACCTTATCAGGTAAACACTAAGATATTAAACACTATACAATAAACCCAAACAACAAACTTTAAAACACTAAACCCATACACCAAAATAACAAACCCTAAACCATGAAATTAACATACTAAACATTAAACCCTTACTAAATCAATTTTAATAGCTTAATTTGTAACTTAAATGAAAACTTCTAAATTGTTTAGTTAACAACATGTAACTTTTCATAATTAAGTAACTAAAATGAAAATTTCTCATTGCTTATAGGTGAATTTATCAAAATAAAATATAATTCAGAGCAAGAATAAGGGAAAAATATGAAAAACTTTTAGCGGCGCTTGTGAAAAAACGCCGCTAAAGCTCAATTCTTTAGCGGCGTTTTATTAAAAGTGCCGCTACTGCTAATACTTTTAGCGGCATTTTTTCAAAAGCGCCGCTACTGCTAATACCTTTAGCGGCGTTTTTTCAAAAGCGCCGCTACTGCTAATACCTTTAGCGGCGTTTTTTCAAAAGCGCCACTACTGCTAATACCTTTAGCGGCGTTTTTTATAAGCGCCGCTAATGTTCAGACATTTAACGGCGTTTTTTTTATAAGTGCCGCTAATGTTCAGACATTTAACGGCGTTTTTTTTATAAGCGCCGCTAATGCTCAGACATTTAGCGGCGTTTTTTTATAAGCGCCGCTAATGCTCAGACATTTAGCCGCGTTTTTTTAAAAGTGCCACTAATGCTCAGACTTTTAGCGGCGTTTTTTAAAAAGCGCCACTAATGCTCTGATTTATAGCGGCGTTTGAGGAAAAAACGCCGCTATTTATCATTTTTAGCGGCGTTTTGGTAATAAACGTCGCTATTTCTCATTTTTTTACGGCGTTGTCCTTAAAACGCCGCTATTGTGTAAAATTTGCGGCGTTTTTATTTAAAACGCCACTAAAAACGCTACTAAAAGTCTGTTTTGGTGTAGTGATTCTCCACTTATTTCCAATTTTAGCAACAATGAACTTTGAAAAGTGCAAGCATTCTCAATATACTTTTAAAAAGAATGACTTGCATAAAGAACACTTGTTGAAGCCAAAAGGTAATTTGTTTAATTTAAGTTAAGAATTATAGATTTGTTGGAGAATGACTTTGACAATTAAAGCACTTGCGGTCCGACACATTCATTTTTAAAATTTGCAATGAAAGGATTTAAAATCTTTATGAAAAAAAATAGTTTGAGAACTTTTGAACAAAAAAATCATGAATCGAAACTAACGCTGTAAAATTTAAAGCTCTAATACCATAATACAATCTAGTACAAAGTTTGACAAAAAAGAAAGTTTGAATATAAAAGGAAAGCAGAAGAAAAAAGACGAGCAAAAAAGTAAGGTGAATAAGAAATATTGTATGGTTTTATTTATTCTATTCTAAAAAATTATTCTTTAATCATAGGAAGAGAGAGTATTTATAACCTATCACAAATCATCTTGGCTTCTTGATTTGACCAAGTCAACTTCTATCAACCAATCATAACAACCTATAACCACTTAGTATTTAGTTATAGCAAAGATAGCTGAGACTCAACTAAATGCCTATGTGAATGATGCATGCATGTATGAGACTATCAATATTTACATAAGCTGGGACTCCCAAAATAAATTTAGAAGAGAATCCACAAATTTACATAAGGTAAAATTTAAATTTAGGACCTCAAAGTTCCCAAGGCCTTAAATTTACCATCAAGCCAAAACTTTATTGGCTGATAAAAGTTAATTAGAAATATTATTATATTTGAATTCTCATGATTTTATTAAAGGTAAATTATTAAAATAGTCATTTTTGTTTGTCTCATGTTACATTTTAGTCACTTATATTTGAAATGTTATGTTTTAGTCACTTACTTTATCGTGTTGTAACATTTTAGTCACTGTCGTTAACGGTGTAACAGTAAGCTGACATAGCACGTTAAATCATCATTCAAACAAAAATTTTATATTAAATTATACAATTGATCCCTATATTTTTTTCATGTTGAGTAATTTAATTTTTTTTATGTTTTTTGAACTTTCCCCATTTTTTTCTTTATTTTTCATTCTCTTCTCCTTCTCCCTCTATTTTCCTCCCTTTATCATTTCTTTTAACTTAAATTTTTTATGTTTTCCATTTGTTAAAATCAGTTCCTATGCTTTTATTATTTTGAACAATTTAATTTTTTCTTCTTTTCTTTTCTTTTTTTCTTTCCCCTTTGTTTTCTCTATTTTTCTCCCTTCTCATTCACTGTAAAAACATAATCTTTGCTCACCAAATAAACCAAGTCCTTATTTTTTTTCAGATGATTCTTAAATTGAATTTCACTCAATACAAATATCAATCATTCTTAATCAAATCTTTGTTTGAATGTAACCTAATTTTGAAACTAAAATTGGATCTAATTAATCAATATAAAAAACAATATCCTTAATCAAATCTAAACATAGATTGAATTCTTTATATTCAAAACAAAAAAAATTTCGTTTCCAAATTTTTACAAAATCGTGTAGATTATTCCTTTCCTTTTCTTTTATTTTCTGATGAATAAAATTAAGCAAACGATAAATTTGATCTAAACCTTCTTAGATATTCCCAAGCAAACTTGATTGGAAGCCAGGCATGGATGAACCAAAGAGAGAAAGGGAGCATGGAACCAAACTGGTTTAGGTAAAGTTTAGGGTAAGTTTCGTATGGTGGTCGTTTTAGTCATTGAGAGTGTAGAGCTTGTTTGACGAATTCGTGAAACAATGTAATTTCGAGAGGGCGAGAATGTTGTAGGTAAGATATATAAGATGGTCATGGAGGTTGGTTAGGAGGTTAAGGGAATGGGCTTGAGAAACTTCGTTGAGGGTGGACTGCCATAAGTCATGACTGGCGAGGTCTTCCAGTGAGGCCAGCTTGTGGACTAAGTCATTGAAATATCAAAATTAGTTTGTTAAAGAGATAAGGGATGATGAGGGTTTGTAATTGTAGGGGTAAGAATATACGAAGCAAGTTTTATTTTGGTTTCAGTTTTTGCCTTTTCTTTTTTTATAAACATAAAAAAGTTTTAACAAGTAAAGAATATAGAAAAATTACGTTAAAAGAGATGGAGAAGTGAGGGAAATAGAGAGAGAGAAGCAGAAGAGAAAGGAAAATAAAGGGAAAAAAAAAGTTAAAAGAACATAAAAGAAAAAAATTAAATTGCTCAAAACGAAAAAAATATAGGGGCCAAGTGTATAATTTAACCTAAATTTTTTGTTTGAAATGATATTTAACGTGCCACGTCAGCTTATTGTTACACTGTTAACGACAATTAACGGCTCAGTTACTAAAATGTTACAATATATTAACATAAGTGACTAAAACGTAACATTTCAAATATAAGTGACTAAAATGTAACCTAAGGTAAACAAAAGTGACTATTTTAATAGTTTACCTTTTTATTAATATAATACATTTAGTGTTAATTGTGAATTTTTTTAAAGTTTAATATATATATATATAAAGGTACCTAGTATCTAAACTTTTTTTGACCTGATTGGTACCTAAACTTAAAAATCATAAATCAACTCAATACCATATTTAAATACTTAGATAACATTATTAAATTATGTTGATGTGACATTAACAAGTAATAGTTGATATACAATCTTACATTTTGGCATGCGGTAAAAAGGATAAGTACCAAGTTAAAAAAATACGAAATTTATATATAATTTTTAGATCCAAAAATAGCTGATTATCAAATAAATACAAATATTGTGTCTAATTTATTAATTACAGTCTACTGATCTTTCCATGCGGCTCAAGCCATCTGAGATGACCCAACGTTCATTCGCAGATTTGGTCATGAAATAGAAACTTTACAACATTGAATTGACTTTTATAACATTTTTTTTATATAGGTTTATTCCTCTTTTTCAAGGAATTCATTGGTGGTTGTGATTTTTTTTATATTAAATTTCAGGATTTTGAAGAGAGTTAATTGTTATTATTGTTAATTAATTATGAATTTTGATTAAATTAAATATTAATAAATTAACATAGTTACTTTTATTTATTGATGTATAATTTTGTCAAATATAAGTACTATAATGAATCTAAAAATATAGATATTACATTAGAATAAAAGTATCAAATTTACGTACCAAATGTTATATTAAACCTTTAAAATTTGTATTTATAAAGATATCTATATATAAGTCATTATCAATTTATAAATTTATTAGTTTCTAATGCCATACATGATTTTGCACGTTTAAATCTTTAATTAGTTTTTTAAATACTGCAATTAATATATATAAAGTAATATTTATTATTTGAATTGTTGAAATAATTAAATATATATATTATTTAAAAACCAAATATTATAATATATAAAAATCAAATCATAATTAAGAATATTGATTATATTCAGTGTTGAATATAATCTTGTTTCACATAATTAATAGAAAATAAAATTATTCAAAATAATAAAAGTTATTTTGTACCATTCAAAAATGATGTTAATAAAAAATCCCAATTATTATTGAAACATTTGTACTACACTGTTCAAAAATTTCTTTTATTAATAGTCAATAAATTGACCATAATAGTTGATAGATAATATATAATTATAATATTTTAAATTAGATTATATAAATAAATAATTTATTATATAAATAATTTAAAATCCTTTTAAAATATAAGTAATATAATTTTCTCTCTTTATTTTTTAGTTAATGGAAATATAATAATTTAAATATATGAATTTTAAAATATTTATTTATTATTTAATAAAATTTTTAATAGAATTAAAATTCTTATTTATAAGTATGATAAAAATTTTATAAAATAAATTTATTTAACCAAATATTTTAGTAAAATTAAAGTCATAAATCTTAGAAATAATAAAAAAAATGAAAATTTCCAACAATAAAATCTATTTTAATATATTCAAAAATATCGACTCGTGTTCGTTTTCTCTTGGCCCAATCTAGTAATTAAGCTTCAAAGACTTGAAAAACCAGCATAAAGGACAAAAATGAAGTCCAATCCGACTGACCCAGCCCCAATTGAATTACAGGTAACAGATCAACGACTTTTTAAGTTTTAACCGTTGAATCTCCAGATTTTCAGTTCGCACAATCTCAGCACGAGATCTAAGGGAAATCAGACATGGAAAAGGTGAAGGAACTCCTGCAACTAGACAAAGAAGCAGAGGAGACAGTGTCACGACTCACTATTCACCCCCACCGAGTCGGTTACGAGCGTAGCTTCTACAATGATTTCGGCTTACGCGGCATCCGTGTCGACAAGGTCGAGCCTGGCTTCGTTTCCTGCACTTTCAAAGTTCCTCCTCGCCTCACCGTAAGCTTTCCAAAAACCACCCGATCTAAGATTCTGTTGAATTAGAATCATATGATTTGGGTTTGATTTTGTTTTTGTTGAATAAATTAACTTTGGCAGGATAAAAATGGAAATTTAGCAACGGGCGCAATTGCGAATATCGTGGATGAAGTTGGTGGGTCAGCGGTCTTTGTCATTGGTGTTCCTATGAAAGTTTCAGTGGATATGTCCATTTCGTTTCTGAGAACTGCTAAGCTCGGTGTAAGTAATCTTTTTTCATGAATTCGATCAAGAATTTCTAGGGCTTTTAATGTTGTGAGTTGCTTTGGATTTAGTACTAATAATTTCTTATAGTAGTGCATTTGAATGTTTTCAGAAAGTAATCCAACTCTGTTACTTATTTCTTGATTTCTGTGGCTTGAGTCTGTTTGCCAATTTGATCATGAATTTAAGTCAGATTGAGTTTTTCACTATCCGACTTGGGAATAATAGAAAGGTATGCTAGTTAAAAGTTGTAAAAGAGGATGTGAGATTGGATCTATCTAAAGCGGGTTGTTTTGGTTTTTGGATTGGATGAATTTGAGAGATTTCTAATAGGGTATTTTGACTACTTTCGATTTTAGATCATTTTGAGTTTGGGTTGTTTCAAGTTTGGTCATATGGGATTTATATCATTAGGTTTGTTTAATGAGTTTTTAGGTGAATCACTTTGGGACAAGTCATTTTGGGTTTAGCTAGGGATGACAATGGATAATACAGAAACGGATAATTGTAGATATCCAAACTTTTTTACGTAGATATTGTGGATTCAGATAAGCAGAATTAGTGGGTGTTTTAATAGGATTGTAATCCGGTTTGCAGGATGAGTTAGAGATTACCTCAAAGGCATTAGGAGAAAGAGGAGGATATGCAGGAACACTTGTTCATATCAGAAACAAAGCAACAGGGGAGTTAATTGCCGAAGGTCGTCATTCCTTGTATGGTAATGAATCTAGCAAACTCTTGTTTGGTAATCAATCTAGCAAACTCTAGTCCACTGCTGGATGCCGTACTTTTTTACTAAACTCAGTGCTTTCTTGGAAGCATGGCATGTGATATGAGTTATTGTAACTTGTTGGATGCCAATCCGATATATTATATGCAAAATTTTATATGAGAAAGATATGTAAATTTATTTTATTTAGAATTATCCTAAACTTATTTAAAAAAAGACTACATTTTATTGATTGAGTTTTAGCTCGACTGGTATGAACGTTGTTACCTTTAATTGTGTTGAAATGCATTATCCTCCTATTTTGCTTAACATTTAAAGATCAAAAAATTCATATATTTTTGTACCCACCATTTTAGAAAGAAGGCTTGAAAATTTTCTATCGTGCTCGAATTCATTTAAAAATATTCAATTCTTAAAAAAGAAACACAAATTCCTATTTAAGAACCAAAAACAACAGATCTTGGAAGAGTCATCCAATGACGATAAAGAACTAATTAATTCTTTATTATAAATATAACAATTTGTAAAAACCCTTTTAAGATTTTTATTTTTGAAAAATAATCGTCCATTTTCTTTTGGAGGAAAACTGATGTCACTGACTATTTTTTAACGTTTATTGGAGATATAATTGTAAAGCAAAAAAAAAAAAAAATACAAAATACAAAATTAAATTTTATAGACAATTTATATTTTTGTAAAATTTTATATTTTAAAAATCCCGACCATATCCATTCATGATCCCTTCAAAATTTATGATAGATTTTTTGGTATACGAAATTGACTGTAGATTCTGATGGCCAATGAAAATAATTTAAAATTTTGAAGAGAATTAAAAGTTTTGACTTTGAAAAATACAACTTCCCTATTACAGTTTCTCATTTGCTTGGTTTCAAAGAAACTCATGTTTTTATTGTTAGATTAGGATATGGACCTATTTTTCTGACTTATCTTTTTCCAAAAGCAACTAAACTCCTCACTTTTGAAAAGTCTATAATTGAGACCAAAGTTTTTGTACATAGAGATTTACTAGTTTTCGATAGACTCCATTTTATTTTTAATTCAAATTATTTCATTAGATAAAAATTTGTTTTAGAATTTTTTTGAATGTTGCTCAAAACAAATATGAAAGTTTCGCATGCCCAGAGTCTAAAATATTATTTTTCAATGTTTAAGGGCCCAAATGTTTTTTATCTACTTTTAAGGGACCTAAAAAAATATTTTTCCAAACTTATAAAGAATTTAAAACCCAATTTTTATTATTTTGTCTAGCACCTCAAAAATATCAACAACTGCCTAGTTGGGACAAACAGACAATAAAATATCCAATTTGGTTCATGATGCATTCTGATTTATAATAGAAATGAATCAAGAAGATGAACCCGTATTGGAGAAGAGTGATCAAGGCACCAGTCGCCTTATACATTTGCATCATTCAAGAGCATATGCATTATTGCATTGATATAAATTGACAACAATCCTTCTAGAAGCGTGTGACCATTCTTGCATTATTGGTAGGTATGTAGAACGTGTAATTGCCAACATTTACACACAATCGATCTTATAATTACAATTCAGCATTTTTTTACTGTTTGTTAATTTTTCCAAGCTATTTTCAAAGTTTTGGTTTCGTCCAATAAGTATTTTCAAATTTTAGTTTCTTTCATATTCATTTAAAAAGTTTTGATTTCATCCAGGTCCATTATCAAATTTTAGTTTTGCTCGGGTGTTTTTTGAAGTTTTGATTTTGTCTAGTAAATCTTTTTAAATATCTGATTTCACCCAGGTTAATTCTTTAGAAAGCCGATGAACCTTTTACCGAATTTGATATTATCCTTGATTAGAATTTTTTCTCTCGATTTTGACGAGAGCACAAATGCTTGTGACAATAGGTTCAAATGCTCGATTTTATTTATTAAATTATTTTAAATAATTTTATTTAATCTCATTATATAATTTCTTTTTCTTTTAAAATGATACTTTTTATTTTATTTTTTATCCTAACTAAGGTATCTATCATCGTTAGTAGTGACTAATCTTTTCGTTGCAGGTACTTTTCAAAGAGATAAATAGTTTGTCATGAAATGTGTTCCATTTTCATAAATAGGGATCGAACCCAAATAACATAATTAAGGGATGAGATGAGCAACCACTATACCACACCACAGCTCATCATTCCTTGGCACACCATGCGAATCAATTTATATACATACAGCTCAAAATATCCCAAACAAAATTGGGTGCTACTAAGTTGCATTGGGATTTCACTTTGTCAGGCAAAAGGAGCTAATGACATTATATCCTCTATATCTTTCTCACCTTGTTTCATTGTTTATTAACTCATTTAAAACCAGACATGAGAAGCATTTCATGTTTTAACTGTGTAAAGGGAAGGCGTGGTGGAGATACATATACAATTGTTTACATTTGCTTTGGCATGGTAAAGAGGTACAGAATCAACGAAGAGTTCCCACTGCCTTTTTGTATGTGTACCATTTTGCTATCAAGAGAAATGCTCCTAAGTTGAGCACACTCAGCACTGCTAAAAGCAAGAAGAAGTAATGAATATGGCCATAATTTAAGTTGTCCGGTATATCCACCCAAGCTCATCATTCCTAGCGGTTATAGCAGTGACAATGGTGACAAGCAGAGAGCTCAAGTAGTTACCAAGTGCTATGGTAGTGAGTTGCAGAGCCGAGCAGAAACTCCTCATGGCATCAGGCGCTTGCTCGTAGAAAAATTCCAACTGTCCGATGAGTGTGAAAACCTCTGCACACCCTATGAGGAAATATTGTGGGACTTGCCAAAATATTGTCATAGGCATTTCCTTAACCTCATAGTAATTGTGCCTCCTCACTTCCCGGAGCCGTTCGATTTCCAGAATCGCTGCAACTACCATGGCAAATATTGATATGAAGAGGCCAATGCCCATCCGTTGAAGTTGAGTTAGGCCGTTCTTGTGACCGGTGAATTTTCTCATCACCGGGACAATGATTCTGTCATAGATTGGCACCCAAAAGATCACACTGAGGGTGTCGAATATCGAAAGCGATGCTGGTGGGATCTTGAACGTAGAATTGCCGACGTGCGTATTCATTCTTTCGCCTTGCAACACAAATAAATTGCTCATCTGACTGTAGACTGCAGCAAAGATGATCCCGGTGGCCCATATGGGAAGCAAGCGAATTACAGCTTTTAGCTCCTCTACTTGAGTAACTGTGCAAAGTCTCCATGAGTTTACTGTACCCTTTATGTCGTCTGATTCGGTTTCCACAGCCGCTTTGTCGAAGAAACTGAAAGATTACAACAGCTAACTTAGAGCTTGAACATGGAAACCAAGAGAAAAACAAGCACTTGGCAGTAGAGTATATCTATTTACACGCACTGAGCATGCTGAACAATACTTTTCCAGTTATATTAGACTTGACTGTATTGTCATTTTCAAGTTTGAGACTGATGTTCAGGCTCTAACCTAAGATCTTCTGTGTGCTCGACCTTCCGGCTTCCCTTGATATTAGATTCAGCATCCGTGGTCTCATACAGGAGAGACTTATCAGCAGGGACGGCCACTTGGCATTTCCTGAAGGAGGCTACCACAACCTGACAAAGGCGTGTGAGAGGGCTGCCTCCAGGCTTTTGGTTGCGGTACAAACGAGTACCTGAAAAGAAAAATACAACAGCTATTGCCATAGCAATGGCTGGAATTCCAAAACCCCATCCCCAACTCACATTATCCTGCACCCAGACCAGCACAGAGGAAGCAATTAGAGCACCGATATTAATGGAAAAATAAAACCAGTTGAAGAAAGAGCTCTTGTGTTTCTTCTCAGTCTCGTCAGTGTCATCGAACTGATCCGCTCCATATGATGAGACACAAGGCTTAATTCCTCCTGTTCCTAGTGCTACCAGGTAAAGTGCTACAAAGAACACAGCACTTTGAGTCACTGTTGGGTCGCAGTTGTCTTCTGTGTAGCACCTTGGCTTGATGCCATGTATAGTTGCAGACATTGTCAAAAGTGTCATTCCCTGTATGAGAATCATAAATGGTTTTATAATATTTGTGAAGATACAGATTTTAATGAAAAGCGTACTTCAAAATCGTAACTCTGGTACTGATAAAAATTGATGATACTAGACTAAGCTGATACAGGGTACCATTATTTATACTTTTTGAGCATAGTCCTTAACATTCAACTGATAAACTTCAATCACCTAGTGCATTTATATAAAAAGTATTGTCTTTCTTGAGCATCCGTTAGTCCCTCAACGATTTGTCATCTGAAGTTGTGCCTCCAATCAGTATTTGTGCTGTGGAAGATCTCTCATATGTAGAGATCCTCGGTTCAAACTAAGGGAGACATACCTTCAGGTGACAAATCGTTTAAGGGTCGACGGGTACCTGAAAAGACAACAATAACTTTGATGCATTGTGCCAACGTTGTGAGCATAATTCAGTGAACACCAGAAGAGGATAATACCGATATTCGACTCACAACACAGCCTAAAGAAAAGATAATACTTTGTCTATTGGGTTGTGTGATGCAATTATAAGCAAACAAACTATCTCTTTAATGTGATTAGAACTTACAAAAACATAAATGATTGAGAAAAGGGCAATCGTCCAATATCTTCCCAGGTACGCATCAGCCAAAAACGCTCCGATCAACGGTGTGATGTAGCATGTCCCACTCCAGTTCTGGTTATTTCTAGTAGCAACAGAAGTATGCTGATTGAGTCGGTGCTTGAAGTATCGCACTAGATTGCTGCTCATCCCATAGTAAGCCAATCTTTCACAACATTCATTTCCTGTTTGAATAAATTACCAAACTCGATAAGCATATCCAAATTTGATTCACACATAAACCAGTGGTTAATTTCATAAAATTACCAATAATAAAGGGGCAAGCTTTCCAGGTTCCAGTTTTCTTTATGTTTGCAGGGTTTCCCTTGTGATCCACTGTTCCATCTTTCGTGTAAAAATCACTTTCAGCCATGAATTTTTTCCAGAACCTGCTGCACTTTCAACAATGAATTTATTCAGTAATCAAGAATCTAAAACCAATTAAACCCATTCAACCTCATAATCACCTTGAATATGACAAAACCCGAGTTTCTGAAACTAATAAACGAGGGTAGACAAAGTTGTTCAAACACAACACACTCAGTACCGAAGCTAAAATAGAGTTGAAAATTAGAGTGTGAACAAACCAGGGGTGTTATACAATCTTCATCAAGTTGCGTAAGCCACTTGAGGTGGATGATGGATCCAACTAGAGTTTATCCTTTCTTAGTCAACCAGTTGAAAGGTTGGAAGGAAGCTTGACTTTAATAGTTGAATTTGTATTCATAATGATGATAGGTGAAAGGGGATGTATAATAAGTTAATTAACTGTATAGACTTTAATCTGAAACAAAACAAACAAAAAGAAAGAGCTGCATATACTTGAATAGTAACGAAGGGAAAGCTGGATTTGAAGTTGTTTAATAGTAGAAAATCGTAAAAGATCATTGCGGACACGTTAACGGCGAGAATATGCACATGATCATTCAGATTTTTCCAGATTCGATGAGTAATTTAATCTTTCGAATCACATTAAAAGGATTCTCAAATTAAAAAAATAAACAAACAGGTAAACCCTTTTTATATTCAATTGAGTATTTAAACTATTAAAATATATAAAAATATTCTTAATAATTTAAAAAAATAACAATTAAATTCTTATTTTTTATACTTAATTAGATAATTAAATTGATAAAATATATTAAAAGGGTCTCAAAATATCTCAAAAAAATATATATATATATATAATTAAGCTCTTACTTCTTTTTTGCACTCAATTATCAAAATGCATAAAAAGACGCTTGCCCTAATTGTTTTTAGTTAAAGCCACTGCATGTCATAATCACGGCATAACATGTACTAAAAATAATAAAAAATAAAAATAATAAAAGTTATAAAATATTAAATTTAAAATATATATAATTAGAATTTTTATAAAAATAGTAAAAAATTATAAAATATATAGAAATATAGAAAAAATTATAAAATTTTATAGTCGTAAGAAAATTATAAAAATGTAAAAATATATAAAATTTATAAAAAATTATAAAAATTATTGTAACAAAAGAAGTATTTTATAATTTTTCTATAATTTTATTCATTTTATTTTTATCATTTTAATACATATATCATGTCACGTTGTGTTACGACACGTGATAATTTTAATTGAAAAAAGCTGGGGTCATTAACTTTAATAGTTAAAGGACCTTTTGATGCATTTTATAATTTTTAATAATTTTATAACATTTTACACTTTTTATTTTTTTCAATTTTATATTTTTTCTAATTTTAATAAAATTTAAATATTTTTATATTTTATTAAATTTTAATAATTTTATTGATGTTTATCTTTATAATTTTTGCTATATATCACACTGTAAATGTGATAAGAGGTGGTTTTAGCTAGAAAAATTAGAGGCAATTAACTTTATCATCAACTATTAAAGTTTACGATTAAAATACATTTTCAATGCATTTTAGCAATTGAGTGTAAAAAAAAAAACCAATGGCTTAATTTTTTTTTTTTTGAAGTTTGAAGGTCTTTTGATACATTTTGGTAGTTCAAATATTCAATTAAGTGCAAAAAAAAAAAAGAGTAAAAACTTAATTGCATTTTTTAAAAAAAGTTTAAAGGCCTTTTGATGTATTTTGAAAGTTTAAGTATCTAATTAAATAAAATAAAAATAAAAACAAAAACTTAATTATTTTAAAAAAAATTGAAGGAATTTTACACCTTTAAGCTAATATCTTTTCATTATATATATAAAAATAATTTAGCTGAAAGAAAACTGAGTTTTAAGCAGGGATAGCATGCAAGTAAGTGCAGTGAGGAGGTTTTTAGCTTGTATTAACTTTTCTTTTTCAAGGTTAAGGGTGTAAAAATTTTTCATTTTTTTTAAAAAAGAGCAATTAATTTTTTTTGCACTCAATTATGTATTTAAATTTTCAAAATACATTAAAAAGCCCTAAACTTTTTCAAATAAAAGTCATTAAGCCCCTTTTTTTTCACTCAATTAAGTGCTTAAACTTTCAAAATACATAAAAAAGACTCAAATTTTAAAAAAGAAGAAGCAATTAAGTCATTTTTTTGCACTCAATTGGGCATTTGAACTGTCAAAGTGCACTAAAAAAGTACTTTGACTGTTAACTTTAACAGTTGACTATTAAAGCTAACTGCCCTAATTTTTCAGTTAAAGTCATCTCATATCACAACCACAACGTGACATGTGTCAAAAAATTATAAAAAAAAACCAATAAAATTTATTAATTTTATAAATTTTTATAAATTTTTTTATGTATTTTATATTTTTTATGATTTTATAAAAAAATTTATAATTCTTTTACAATTTTATAATTTTTCAAATTTTAATAAATTTTATTTTTTATTAAAATTTAATATTTTATAACTTTTATTGATTTTTATTTTTATTTATCATTGTGATTGTGACACGTGGTGGATTTAACTAAAAAAAATTAGAAGCGGTTAAATTTAATGGTGAACTGTCAAAATTAATGGTCAAAAGATCTTTTTGATACATTTTAAAAATTCAAATACCCAATTAAGTGAAAAAAAGTAAGGGTTTAATTGCTTTTATTAAAAAAATTTAAGGGATTTTTACATCTTTAAGCTATATAATATTGGGTTGAAGAATTGGGTTTCAAGTTTGAATTCGACTCAGCTATTCTTAAGAAAATAAACACTCAATTAATAAGTCACAATTTAAAATTATTAATTTAATTTTTAATATTATTTAGAACTTTAGTATTCGAATTTAGTTTTAGTTTTAAAAAGATTTATATTTTGATCCGCTTTCCCATTAAAATATTAAATATTTTTATATTATAATAATTTTTAAGATTAAATAAAATACATTTTATAAATTTAATTAAAATAAAAAGTATTTGATTAAAATTTAAAATAAACAAAAATAACTAAAATCTTACCAAAAAAATAATTGAAAAATATAAAATTAGTTATACAATTAAAAGAGAAAAGAGATTTGTATTTTAATGAAGTTTTTAGTAGGACGGCACGTGTTTAATCAAAATTCGACCTTGACCTAAACTAAACTAACAAATTTTAATTAAAAATTTGCTCCCTGCCAAACACCTTATAAGATCATGTTGTATCATATCTAAATCCATCAGGCTAGAAATATTTTATTATTCTTAATTTTAGGGATAATTCTTAATTTTATATATAACTTTGGGTTTGATGTAAATATATATATATATATATATATATAAATTATTTCATATTCATAAAATTTTGATTTTGATTTAATTTTACAAGTTTTAAGAAATAATACATTCATTTATTTTTATATTAATTAAACACAATTATTTATACATACAATATACAAATAATAATACAACATCGCTAATAATATTAATGCCTTTCTGAAAATTCAATAAATCAAATTTAGATATATTTACACAAAATAAATATTCATTTCTCACCTTAAATATTTAATTAAAGAAGATTTATTAGTTGAGATTTATCCATTACCTTTAAAGTCAGAGTGTGCCTTGACACATGGTGTAGGTAATTCGATGGGAGGGGGTCTTTCGAGACTCTCGTGCGGAATGAATATGTGGTTTCTTGATGAGTATTGTTAATGATTTTGTCTTTAAGGATGTGTCGAGAGCCTTGCGAGAGTAACTCGTTATTGCTTGGGATTCAGGCTTTCGACAAGTGGAACTAAAGTGCGACAATGCTATGCTGGTGAGAACAATCCTTGCTGGAGGTGCAGCCAAAAGCAAATTACAGGAGTTGCAGAACATTCACCATCTCCTTCGCCGCAATTGGAAGGCGTGTGTTCGACACATCCCTTGATTTCATAATAGAGTAGTAGATTACATGATCAAGATCCCAGTTGCTGGTATCAACAATATACGAATATTCGATACGACTCCAATTTAAGTGCTGAGTTTATTGATGGAAAATCGGAATAATTTTATCTTAATATTTTACTGTAATCTTTCTTTACTAAAAAAGACAAGAGTGTGCCTCAAAATGTATGAAACGGTGTTCGAATCCAGACGCTAGGGCCCTTAATTTAAACTTATTAATATGATTAAATAATATAACATAATGTATCGCATGAGGCTGTACAAGTACAAAAAAAAGAAGAAGGTATTTTCAGTCTATTTTCATTTCATCGTGCACGTTATCCCATAATTTATTTATGTTAAAAAAACCATTGAACTCGTAATATATAGTTAAAAAAAACATCATATTTATATAAAATACACATTATAATAACCCAATTTAGCCCGGGCACATAAAACAAACCAAAACAAAAATAAATTAAAAAATAAATGTCCAAATTTATGCTTTTACAGTCATTTTACAAAGCTCAAAACCAATAAACCATTACCCTATTACACCCTGGCCCGAATTATAAAATATTGCCAAGACTCAATCCATTATAAACCTACTAACTCAGACCTAAACGGGCTATCCAAAACAGACCCAAACTTAAAACAACACATGGCCCAAAAGGGCCCAATGCCTAAACAGTCCAGTAAGCCTAGGGTTTTTGGAAAACCCTAGGCGCTGCCAGTGCCAAACAACCTTGTCCAGCCCCTCGTGCCGCAATCAGCTCCTCGCGCGCACGCTGACCATCGGTCACGCCGCAATCTTCACGTGAATCCAGCACCACCTCCGAGACCTTCATCGATCGCCTGCAAAAAGGAAGAAGCAACAAATATGAAAAAATTCCTATATTTCCTTTTTTTCAATTTATTTTTCGGGTTATAAAAACCCAATAACCTGTAAACAAGGACACACACAGACACGGAGAAAGAATAGAGGCAAACATTAAAAAAAACACAGAGAAATAAAATACCAAAACCCATTTACAGAGGTGATTTCGTTTTTTTTGTATTATTTTATGCATATTTTAAATATAAAATAGTGTTAAAATGAAAAAGGGAGAAAACTACCTGCGAAATGGAGAGATTTGACTCTTCGGCCGCCTACTGCGGCGGCGCGTGCAGCGCGTGCCCATGAGTTCGATGATCAGAGCTCAAACAAAAGGATGAAGGGCTTTAGAGGATTTTTGAAGTATTTTTTTTTAAATAGTTTAGAAATGATTTTTATTATTATTAAAACTGACTTATATAGGCCAAAGGAACGACGCTGTTTTGAGATGGTCAGTTAATGACCAAAACGACGCCGTTTTAAATCTTATGACCCGCGCGTTGACCCGACCCGGGAAGGATTCGCGTTTTTCGTTAAAAGGTCTAATTTCCAATTAAGTCTTTCCACATTATTTCAATTTTGTAATTATGTCCTGTTACATTTTTTATTTTACAAATTGACCCTAAATTTACACTTTGTTCCAATTAAGTCCTTGGGCTACTTAAAGATCAAAATCAGAACGATGCCGTTTTGGAAAGAAGGCATAATTGTCATATTAATCCCTGCAGTATGACGCGCGTTTCGATTTAATCCTTTTATATTTATTTTTATTTGCTATTTAATCCTTATTTCTCTATTTATTTTTTAAAACCTTTTTATTTTATTTTATTTTTAAATTATCCTAATACTATATTGAATTATTTTATCATATTAAAATTTTATATTATTTTTATTATTTGTATATTAATTTATTAATAGTATAAATTCATATTTTTTACATATTATCTTTATATATATTAAATTACTATTATGTATTACTTTATTTGATTTAATATTATTTATATTTTATAATTTGTATATTAGTTATTGCATTATACATTTTCAAAATTTTATATATCATATATATTATATTATATTATATGTATAATTTAAATCATTTTATGTTTTATAAATTTTGTATATCATATAACATATATTGTTTACATTATTTATATTAAAGATATAGTTTTTTTATCATATTTATTTTTTAATTCTTATCTTCCATATAGATTTTTAATTGTTATCACATATTTTTATTTGTTTATTTATGTTCTATATTTGCTTAATCTTTGTTGTAAAATAATCCTCTTATTATGTGTATCATTTGCTATGTCATATTATTCTTTTGATTATTGTCTATATTAATATAAAATGTTAGTCTATCATGATTGCTTTTAGTATTTATGTTCGTTGATGTATTAATGCAATATTTTCACATGGATCATCGTTTAAAACAAAAATACATTTTGCAAAATTACTATATTTTATCTATTTTTTTTTAAATAAAACAATGTTTTGTATTTAGAAATTCAGGGAATAGTGCCCTAACGTGCTGGGTTTCGATTTTCCGTTTGATTAAATGACTAAATATCATTTTAATAAATTTTGTAAATCATGAGATTATTTTGATTACGAGGGTTTAAAATATCATGTCCTAACATGCTGGATGTGATGTTTGTATTCTTTCGAACAAAGGAATCTCAAATTTTAATTCAAATTGTTCAAGTTTTTAAAGAAATCATGTTTTCAAATCTTTTTGAATGAATTTTCGACTTTAAGACATGAAATTATCAATTAGGTACCAATTTTGGGCGTTACGAGTGTGCCAATCCTTCCTCGTACGTAACCGACTCCTAAACCCGTTTTCTTGAATTTCGTATGCCAAAATTGATGTTTTGAAATAAAACGTTTTATAAGGTGATCCGATCACACCTAAGCAAAAAAGATTGGTGGCGACTCCATTTTTTTTAAAGTCGACCCCGTTTTCCGAAATGAAAAAAAATGGTTTCGACACACATCAAAGTCCAATATGAATGTGAATTCATTTTAAAAATAAAGTATATTAAGTTATCTCACATTCTTGAAAAATAAAATTGCGTAACAAATATATTTATTGTAGATATTTAGTTTTGGTTACTAACATTTCATTTCTTTCTTAAACTGAATAATACTATATTTTAGGAAATTTTGCTATCAAGCAAGAAACGACTAATATCGTCTTTACATTTTATATATCTTCCGGAACAATAACTTTTTTTTAGAATAGTTATTGTTCAGAACAACTGTTGTTCATGAATAGCTATGTTCAGAATAGAGTTTTAGTTAGAACAACCGTCATTTAGTGTAGTTGTTATTAGATAACAACTCCTCTTCAAAAATGTTAGCCCTAATTTTTCAAATGTTTTGCTATAACAAAGTCAAATTATAAATTTTCCTCAATCAAATTTGTAATAAATTGATTTAAAACTCTTAAAATTGTTTGCAAAGTGTTTAGAAAATCAAAATCGTAAAATGCCTTTGAAAAATATTGTTTCAAGTCAAATTTTACCTTAATGGGACACTTCTATCAATATGAGTGTATAGAAATATCGGTAGAACCAAGTCAAAGCACAACCCAAGAATTCTTCTAGACTTCAACCTCTACTTGGGAGCCCTTCTACCGAAAAAATTTCAGTTGTATCGATAATTGGGAGGAGTTCTACCGGTAGAAATAAGTCAGTGAGCAATACAAGTCAAGCATCAAACTTCTAACGATACTTAGGGGGACTTCTATCGATACAAGTAAGTCAGTGAGTAATTTTTGGTCTCCTTTGCACCTTTCACGGATACAACTATTTGTATAAATCTAAACCCTTGAAACCCTCAGACTACTACCAATACAAGTGGGCTTCTACCCATACATCAGACTCCAATGATCATATTTTGAAGAATTCTACCAGCACAAGTCCACTTTTGCTGATACAAATGGTTTTCAGGTTGCAATTAATGCTCAAATTAATTACAACTACTACTCTAATTGTCTCCCTATGCTTCCAAATGCCCTCAAGGTTGTTAGAAGGCATAAATACAAGTCAATAGCTCCATATTGAAGACAAGAAACAATTTTGTAAAGTCAATTGCACAAAAATCCAATATTTTCATTGATATTTCTTTGTTCTTTATACACACACTTGAGTAACCATCTTTCTTATTCTTTTCAAGTGTTGTATTATTATGGATTGAGCTTTATCATTGTAATATCTTCCCTTAAAAGGAGTATTTAATCCTTATTCTTATTTCTTATATTTGTAAGGGTTTGCTTAAGGTTTTTCAGTAGAAAACCTTTAGGAAAGTGGCTCTATCTTGCCTAGTGAAAAGATATATAGTATTTTGTAAAGGTTAAACCTTACCCTTGAAAAGTTCAAATATAGTGAATTTGAGAAATCCTTAATTCTGGTAAGCTAAGGTAGTAGGTAGGCAATTAGAGGAAACCACTATAAATTCTTGAGTTTCATTTGTTTGCCATATTTTTTTTAAAGTTTTTTAAAACATCGATTCACCTCCCTCTTGATGATTATCGAGCTTAACAAGAAAAGCTAAAGTTTGGGACAATTATTGTTTAGAATAATGACATTTTAGGAATAACTATATTTAGAACAACCATTGTTTGGAGCAACTTGTATATAGAACAATTGTATGTTTCCAAAAGAATCATTATTCAAAGCAAGCTTTACCAAGAAAAGCATCACCACAAAACAACTTTTGTTCGACCTTTATATTGAGAACAACTCACGTTTAGAATAAGTCAAAATAACCATTATTTGGGAACAACTCTTATCCAAGGAAAACAATTGTTTTGTGTTTCAAGAGATGTTCGGTGAAAGATGTTTCACATGGTACCATTTCACCAAAGTAGAAGTAGTGGAAGTTACCTCGGAATATGGCAGGGTTCTTGGGTTATCTGCATTCATGGAATGTTTTGAAGAGTTCGGTTTGGTGGATCAGATATGGGGTAGTTAAGAGATTTCCTCTTAACATTTTCTTGTAACATTGGGAGGGCGTTTGGTTCACCGATTGTAATATTATGACTCATAATGTTAGATTCTGGAATGAGATTACTATGTTTGGATTTCAACATTCTAGTCATCCCATAATATAAGGTGTAATCTCATTATGGCCTATTCCTTACGTAATCTTAGATTATGAGCATAATCTTAAGTTTTAGACCAATTTGCCTTTTGTTTTATTATTATAATCAATTTAGGTTTCTTGTTCTTAAATAAAGTTTAAGACTAATTACAATCAAAATATTTTTTCTTAATAGTGAACTAGTAGATATCACACATTACATTTATAATTATTATATTTTATTTAATAATTTATTTAGTAATATATTAATTATGGTTATAATGATGATTTATAAATTTATTACAACATAATATATTTACTTACTAATATATAAATTGTAATAAAAAGTAAGAATTGTAATAATTTATCATAATTTTATGGTAATTGAGACTAAAAATATTAAAGGAACTAAACTTGTTAAAAAAACAAATTTTATAACAAGAACAATTGAGTAAAATGTGCTTTTATGTAATCTTACATTTGGTCAACCAAACACTTAAATCTTGCATTCTTGCCAAATGAATCAAATAAAATATTACATTCTCATAATCTTATTACGAAACATAATCTAAGATTTGGCGAACCAAACTCCCCCTGAGTGCATTTCCCTTTTTTTAGAAACATGGTGAACTCTTCTTTACTATTCATCATTACCATCACCAACAAAACCTTTCACCATCCCATTTTAACCATTAGTATCATTGTAATTGAAAATATTAATTTATTACTCCTATTAATTGTCAGCTTTATAACTCTCATTCTTGAGACACTATAAATATGAGTTTTCACAATTGGTGAAGACTTTTTGGCATTTTGAACTCCCAAATCGTTTTCCCTTAAATTCTCTGAACTTGTTTCTTTTTTTAGCCTAATTATTTACTACATTTCTCTTTCTCCACCTTATTAACCACCACTTGTTACTGCGCTCAGTGTTATCGAATGTTATCGAAACTAATCCAATCTTCCTCTCTGCCTTCTTCTGGTACATCCTGTTCATTTGTTTGCAATACTACCTTTCTCCACCAAAGAACCTTTTATATTTATAATTTTATTATATAAATAATAAAAGATGCTTTAATTAAAATGATAAAATAAAGATATTTCAAACTATAGTGTTTTAAGTTTAAATATCTTATATGTGTGGATTTTTTATTTTTCCGTATAAAAGATAAAAAACCTCAAGATAACATATTTTACTATGCAAAATAATAGTATTTTAGTCATTATCAAATTGAGTCGGTTATCGATTCATTTGTGACACCATTTCACTTAAAGGCTTAATACATATCAAGCATATATATATGGGTGTGTGTAATAAAAATAAAAAAATTCAAAAAAGTTATAAATTTTTCAATTATAAAAATATTAAAATATCAGTTTTTTAGAAAAATAAAAATTTAAACTATAAAAATGTTAAAATTATAAAAATATAATCTTATATCTATATTTATAATATATATACAAAAGCATGAGTTTAAATTTTTTTTTGAGAATAACTTAAACATTTAAAAATAATTATAATAAATTAAAATAAAAAATAGATTATCTTTAAAAAAATAGATTATGGTAGTTTTTTAAAAAGGAGGTTACGTAGTTATATTAAAAATTGTGATAATTCTAAGATAATTTAAAAGGGGTAAATATCCCATATATACCAAAAAATTAAATTATTTACGGAAATGGACCAGTTTGAAGAATATTTACGGAAAAGGGCTATTTTCACCCAAAACGCGTCCACGCCAACAAGCATTTTGGGGAAAACGACGTGCAAAGTGTGCCACATCGAAACGCTGGCTTTTTTGAGCCCTACAACGGACAAATCTTAACGGCCAATTTTTTTTGACCGTTGGGGGCCTAACGGTAAAAAAAAAAACTATAAAACCCCTCAGCCCTTTATTTTTTCACACTTCAATCCTTTCTCAATATTCTCTCAATTTTCTCTCAAAGTCCTTGAAATTTACGCTCAAATTTCAAAATAGTCCTTTACTATTTACGAAAAAGCCCTTTATAATTTTTTTAATATATTTTTTTTGGAAAATTTTAAATTTTTTTATCGGATTACAATGGCCGGGGAATTACATCGCCTAGACATCAAGCACATCTCCGTCGAGCAAATGCAAATGGTAAGTTTTAATTTTAATTTTTCAATATTATTTAATTTTTTCAATTATGCAATTTTAATTAATTTTTAATTTTATAATTTTTAAACAATCGTAGATCGGTGTTGGAATGTTATATTCAACATGCATGGTCCCCATCGCCGTTGATCGAGAATTACCTGCGGGAAATGGGTTTTTGGCACGTGGCCACGATAGGCCGGGGGTTCAAGTTGGAGCCGCCTTTGATCAGCGTTTTGATAGAGAAGTGGAGACCCGAGACACACACTTTCCATCTGCCATACGGAGAGTGTACCATCACTCTAGAAGATGTGCGATTGCAGCTTGGGATTATCGGTGGGCCGCCCAGTAGTCACTGGGTCCGCAATATCTACCGATTGGATGGCCGTATGCTACGAGTTTCTGGGTGCCATTCCAGATAGAATTCAAGGAGCTCGGATCGATACGGCCTGGTTACAAGACACATTCCCGGAGCCGAACGAGGGTTCGACCGAAGTAGAAAGAATACGGTATGCTCGGACATACATTCTTCAGATAATTGGAGGCTATCTGATGCCGGACCTCTCTAGAAACCTCGTCCACCTGAGATGGCTCTTGAAACTTGTTGATTTTAGAGCAGCCGGTGAATTGAGTTGGGGGTCTACCGTGCTATCGAGGTTGTACCGGAGATGTCTTGAGCGACGCGACCGAGTAAAGTAAAAATCAGAGGTTGCCTATCACTACTGCAGTCATGGGCATGGTTTCGATTTCCAATTTTACGTCCTCGACTCGACCAGCCATATTCATTCCCACTAATAACGAGGTAAATTTAATATTATATTTTACAATTATTTCGTAGATTTATAGTATAATTGCATGCTAAAAGTTTATTTAATTAAGTGGAACCATTCGTAGTCATGTTAGAATACCTAACTCGCTTGAGGATATCGACTCTATTGAACCAACAGTCGGAATCACAAGTAAGTTTCGAATTTCGTTATTATAATTTAGTATTTCGTATGTAGTGTCTAGTATTATGTATATAACTAATATTTTGGTAATGTTAATATAGTTTCAATGGACACCGTATGAGGATCCAGAAATTCGGGCAGTAATTCCGGATGAGTTCTTCCAAAATTCGAATAGTTGGCACGTTAAGTTCCCATTGATCACCTACGCGACCGTGGAGATGCACCAGTCAGATCGGGTTCTGCGGTAATTTAGATTCCGGCAACCGATTCCTGTGCCACCTGAGGTGCTCGATGATGAGCACAAAGTGGACTTACGACAGTTGCACACGGATTGGCCAAGATTTTGATCAGGTCATATCGAGACGTGGGAGAATCGGTATGACTTTTTGCCTATCCGGGAATCGATCATCGTTCCTGAGTTAGCGTGCGTGCCGGAGTACATGCCATGGTTTAGGATCCATGGCAAGCCGTATCTGTTGTCGGAAGAAGAGAGGCGACGGTAACTTTGTGAGCGAAGGGAATGTCGAGCCCCTTTAAATCCAAGGAGAAGGGGTGATGAGACGGGGCCATCAACAGCGCCGACACAGTCACCGGGCCCAACAACAGTGCCTACACAGTCACCGGGCCCATCAGTTCAGCTGACAACACCGACATCACAACGTCTACCGTTTATGCCAGGTGCGCACCTTACCCCTTATATGTATCCTCCTAACCCATATATGTTTCCTTTTCCCAGTCCCACCCCAGGTTAGAATGCATGGCCGGGTTCGAGTCCGTTCCCGACTACTCTCGCTGGCCAGCCGATCGTGAGGCCGACGTTGCATGTGGGATCAGAGGAGGCACCGTCGGGGAGCACTTTTTCTACCGTGCTCTTTCACAGACGGATGCGATCCACCTCCACCGTGGTTTATGCAAACACCTCCGGTCATTATTTTATCAAGGTGGGTCATCATCGCAACACCTGAACTGCACTCCACCGCCGGAGAACTCGATTCCCCCGAGGTTCCACGACCCCTTGGAAGCTAGAAGAAGGAGGAATCTAGCGTGTAACATGACCACCCCGTGTAGCACCGGGTTCCCACCAAGATCAACCCTAAACCCTAAACCCTCGAATTTTATTTTGTTATTGTAATTTAATTTTATTTGTTATTGTAATTTAATTTTAATCTCTTTGATAAAATAGAAATGATTTAATTTTTTTGTAATTAAGTTTTAATATATTTAATAAAATTTGAGTTTAATTTTTTTGTAATTTAATTTTAATCTCTTTGATAAAATAGAAATGGTTTAATTTTTTTGTAATTAAGTTTTAATATATTTAATAAAATTTGAGTTTAATTTTTTATTTTTGTTTTTTTGTAATTTAATTTTAATATCTTTGATAAAATTGGTTTAATTTTTTAATTAAGTTTTAATTTTTAATAAAATTTGAGTTTAATATTTTTTGTAATTTAATTTTAATATCTTTGATAAAATAGAAATGGTTTAATTTTTTTAATTAAGTTTTAATATATTTAATAAAATTTGAGTTTAATTTTTTTTTTAATTTAATTTTAATATCTTTGATAAAATAGAAATGGTTTAATTTTTTAAATTAAGTTTTAATATATTTAATAAAATTTGAGTTTAATTTTATTTTTTGTAATTTAATTTTAATATCTTTGATAAAATAGAAATGGTTTAATTTTTTGTAATTAAGTTTTAATATATTTAATAAAATTTGAGTTTAATTTTTTATTTTTGTAATTTAATTTTAATATCTTTGATAAAATAGAAATGGTTTAATTTTTTTGTAATTAAGTTTTAATATATTTAATAAAATTTGAGTTTAATTTTATTTTTTGTAATTTAATTTTAATATCTTTGATAAAATAGAAATGATTTAATTTTTTGTAATTAATTTTTAATATATTTAATAAAATTTGAGTTTAATTTTTTTTGTAATTTAATTTTAATATCTTTGATAAAAAAGAAATGGTTTAAATTTTTTAATTAAGTTTTAATATATTTAATAAAATTTGAGTTTAATTTTTTATTTTTGTAATTTAAATTTTTTAATTTAATTTTAATATATTTGATAAAATAGAAATGGTTTAATTTTTTTGTAATTAAGTTTTAATATATTTAATAAAATTTGAATTTAATTTTATTTTTTGTAATTTAATTTTAATATCTTTGATAAAATAGAAATGATTTTTTTTTGTAATTATGTTTTAATATATTTAATAAAATTTGAGTTTAATTTTTTTATTTTTGTAATTTATTTTTTAATTTAATTTTAATATCTTTGATAAAATAGAAATGGTTTAATTTTTTTTGTAATTGATTTTAATATATTTAATAAAATTTGAGTTTAATTTTATTTTTTGTAATTTAATTTTAATATCTTTGATAAAATAGAAATGGTTTAAATTTTTAATTAAGTTTTAATATATTTAATAAAATTTGAGTTTAATTTTTTTATTTTTGTAATTTAAATTTTTTAATTTAATTTTAATATCTTTGATAAAATAGAAATGGTTTAATTTTTTTTGTAATTAAGTTTTAATATATTTAATAAAATTTGAGTTTAATTTTTTATTTTTGTAACTTAATTTTTTAATTTAATTTTAATATCTTTGATAAAATAGAAATGGTTTAATTTTTTTGTAATTAAGTTTTAATATATTTAATAAAATTTGAGTTTAATTTTTTATTTTTGTAATTTAATTTTTTAATTTAATTTTAATATCTTTGATAAAATAGAAATGGTTTAATTTTTTTTGTAATTAAGTTTTAATATATTAATAAAATTTGAGTTTAATTTTTTTTTTTTTGTAATTTAACTTTAATATCTTTGATAAAATAGAAATGGTTTAATTTTTTTTGTAATTTAGTTTTAATATATTTAATAAAATTTGAGTTTAATTTTATTTTTTGTAATTTAATTTTTTAATTTAATTTTAATATATTTGATAAAATAGAAATGGTTTAATTTTTTTGTAATTTTGTAATTTAATTTTAATAACTTGAATAAAATAAAAGTTCTTGTACAAAAATTTACCGCTTTTCCTCAAAAAATAGAAATTACATAGCCACCGGAGACAAAAAGCTAAGAGCACGGTCAATTATTGTGATTTGGACATGAGCGAGATGTATGGCCCGGTTCCTACACCATCCAAGACAATGACTTTGGTTCTTTGGTTTCTGATATCCATATTGTTGCGTATTCTACTCGAGCAAGGTCGACCTTTTGGTTTGCGCCTCAATTGTTTATCCCAAGAATTATCTTATACTGCAAGCGATACCGACGGACCACTTACGTTCATATGGGACTGGTGGGAATACGTGCCTCCACACGTTGTACATGTTTTCTAATTTATACACTTCGTTGACATAGCTCATGGGATCAAGACGGAGATTCTGACAAGCCGCAAGTACATGAGCGCATGGGTAACGAAGTGCATCAAATATCCCACAGTTGCAGGTCCTATTTGTCAAGTGTATAAGATAATGCCCGCCAACAATACATTGGTTCGGTCTATCAAACTCCGTGACACCAAACCATAGGCTGTCGCGATCGTGACACACTGTGTGCATGGTGTTGGCCCGTGCCTTCACACTGTTTATTTCTTGCAAGACCTTCGGGCTCCATACATAGTCTCATTACATCGCCTCTATAACTTCATTGTTTTTTCAAAATAGTCTTGCTAAACGAAAATATGTCTCTCGCACAACCGATGTAATCGGTGATGACGGTTCCTTTTAGAATGTAATTTATGCATTCGGTTAGGTTTGTGGTCATATGACCATATCGTAGGCCGTCGCCATATGCTTGTGTCCACTGTTCGAAAGGAATATTGCACAGGTAGTTTGCGCCTTCGGCGTTATCTGAGCGCAAACTGGCCAACATCTCGAGAAAACGATTTTTATTGATCTCGTACCCTGCCAATATATGTTGATAGCGAATATTACATACCACTCTTCAATTGAGAATAAATTGAATATTACAAATGAAATTATATTAATAGATATTTCATACCCATATCGGTCACTTACCGTCGCTGTCTTTTAGATCGATGTTGCCCATAGTAGTTGGATGAAACATGCCTAAGGCAATATCGATGGTATGTGCGATGCCACATGGTTCCCTGACGTTCTATTGCGCAAGTATTCCAGGGCCCCGATCCGATATAACTCATATGTCAGGTTGGGGGTAGACATGCCTCTTTAACCTAGATAGGAAGAAGTCCCAGTCATCAGCTGACTCCCCCGGTGTTATTGCGAACGTAATCGGAAGGATTTTCCCATAGCCGTCTTGTGCCACAACTAGCAATAGCCGATGCGTATATCTACCATACATAAAGGTACCGTCAATTTGTACCAATGGCTTGTAGTATATAAAGGCATCTCGGCATTGCTTAAATGTCCAGAACAGACGCTTGAACAATGCGCATCCACGGAGCAGACGATCGTTGTAGTACACCGGTTTCGTTTAAAGGTCTGTTGTGCTGCCTGGGACTCTCTCCAGCACCTGACACCACTGCCACACTTCATTATATGAAGCATCCCACCGACCGTGTAACTTTTCTAATGCCTTCTGCTTGGCTATCCAAGCCTTTCTGTAAAAGGGCGTGTACCCCAATTGGCTACGAATATTTCCAATTAAGGCCGACACCGTAGTCCTGGGATTGGCCTTCACCGTCGGGATTATTAAGTTAGCCAACATGTCTGAATCCATCCTCGGATGATCTTGTGTTACACCTGTCAACGAAGTACGTTAAATAATGCAACATTACATAATATTAGTGTTATTCGAAATCATTGAACACATAGTGGTACTGTACCGGCAAGACATGTATGTGGACCTTTCTACTTTTTGATCTCCCACAACCCTGTCCTTTTCCTCAATGATGCCATGATTTTTCATGAACATGTGCCGTCTTGCACTGCACACTTTGCCTCATACTTATCGAGCTTGGATTTAACCACATTGTAGTTAACCCCGTTCTTAATACTGTATTGTTTCAATGCAGCAAGAAAGTATTCTTGTTGGAAAACTGGTTACCAACTTCTAATTGGTCCGAATCCAACGAAGAATTTGTACGGTCACGCGTCCGGTGTGGTAGTTCAGGAAACTCCAATGCATCATCTTGAGATAGATCGACATTATGCATGTGGGCTGGAGGCGAGTACGCCTTGAATAGCAGATCTTCTTCTTCTTCGTCTGAGCCGCCCTCAACGTCTTCAGGTACAATTGGAACGGGCTCCGGTTCAGAAAATAATCCAACTTCTGCACCATCGGGCCCTGGCTCCTGAGGTGGATCCACATCGATTCATCGTCCGACCCTCCATAACCTACAACAAACGAGGGCCCCTCGCCGGTGGATGTCGTCGGGAGTACATCATCCCTCCTTAAACATCTTTCGTAAAGATCCCAATCATATGTGGATTGCCAACCACTAGAAGTTGATGACGTCCCCCAATATGTATTTTTATCATCAGACGTCGAAGGACGAATATGCATGTCCTATCCACCAACCTAGTGTCGTGCAGGGGTTATGTTTTCCATACTACCACCGCACACAGGCACTTCTGTATTTTGCCTCCCACTTACAGAGTGTCGGCTTGGGGTTGTGTATTCCCCTCGAACGGCAGTAGATATTGAGGTCGTAGAAAGATCACTTGGAGATGAAAATTCTACATATACCTCGATATAGGGTGATCCACTGGCAAGATGAGTCTCCACCATTGCCTCAAAGCTCCGAGGACCTTTGATGTCGAATGAGTCATATCTCATCGGATCAACCGAAGCACAAAATCTATACTTAATAGACTGAACTTTCATTGGCGTTGTTTCGAATATTTTACGCCTAATTCTTTTGCGAAGTTCTACCAAATTGACGTTCCGATTAAAAATCAATCGCGGTGTGTTCTCCGATAAGAAAACAACACCATTTTCTGTGTCATGAACTTCACCATCATATTAAATAACAGCATTAATATGTACACTCATTTTTAGTTTTTTTTTCTTTTGCCTCAATTTCCTTATGCAACCCGAGAATGAAATTTGGTGATTTATAGCCTAATTTTGCCGAGACTCATCAGAGCAAAAGAGCGTCAACGTGGGAGCTCTTTTCAAGACTCTCGCTAACAAAGGCATCCTCGCCGAAGCGTTTTTGGCCTTGTTTGTTCAAAACGTCTCCTCAAATTAATTTTACCGAAGACTCTCAGAATAAAAGAGCATCCACGTGGGAGCTCTTTTCAAGACTCTACGATAGTGCACCTATTGGAAGCATTTTTGGCCATTGTTTGTTGAAACGTCTCCTCAAATTAATTTTGCGGAGATCATCAGAGTAAAAAAGCGTCCACGTGGAAGCTCTTTTCAAGATTTCTGACAACAAGGCACCCTCTTGAAGCGTTTTTGGCCACTATTTGTTCGTAAACGCCTTCTCAAAATTATTTTGTTTGAGACTACTATCACAAAAATTCAATTAATTTTTTATGCTAATATATTTTGCCCAAAACCCTATATATATTTTTTCCCTAGCCCAAAAATTCAATTTTTCATAGGGGAAGGGAGGGCAAAAATGCGTCCACGTCAGCGTGTTTTCCCGGTTATTCAAAGAAGAAAGCACCCTCGAGGATCACTTTTCATTGTTTCCCCAAAACGCTACCGACGGGACGCGCTTTGGGGGAAACGACCTTTCCGTAAATATTCTTCAAACCGCCCATTTCCATAAATAATTTAATTTTTGATATATATGAGATATTTACCCATTTAAAAGAGTTGAAGAAAGAAATAGATTAAAATAGTTATATTGAAAAATTGTGATAAATATAATATAATATAATATAATATAATATAATATAATATAATATAGATTTAGATTATCTTTATAACGTCATATGCATTGCTACATGCCACGTGCTTCAAAATTGTTCATCAATTGGTTTAATGTTTTTCTATTCTCATTTATCATTTTAACCGATGATAAGGTAATAAAATATTATGATTTTATTTTTTGCTAGTAAAAAAAAGTAAAATCGTTTTTATTTGTTTGGGGCAAGTATGAAACATTTTCAGTCATTATTTTTAATTATTATTAAATGTGTTTAATAATTAAATATAAATATATTTATTATTTATCATGAAATATTATAATTGCTATATATTTCTTTATTTTTTATTTAATATTATAATTTATTTTTATATATTTCAAATTTCTATATAATTTTTAATAGTTTTATATATTAATTCAATATTTAATATAGGAAGAGACATACACGAGAAAAATAGTATATAAAATAAGATTTATTGCAAAAGAAAGAACATATAAATAATTTATTTTATAATTGAAAATAATAATATTATTAAATTTTTTATAAAATAACTAATTTATTTATATCAATTTTGTACATATCAAAACAATAGAGATGGAAGAATAGAAAGTATGGTCTACATTATGTCCATCCGGTAAATATATATAAATTTAATGTATTGTACCATTACTTAAATTATGGTTTAAACTTCTTTTATTTATATAATATTATTTATATTAAATAAATTAAAGGCTTAAGGGTGCAAAAAGCCCTCAATTAAAAAAAAAAAAAAAATTAAGCCATTGAATTTTTTTACACTCATTTAGGTACTTAAACTTTTAAAATGCATCAAAAAGGCCGTCAAACATTTTCAGAAATAGCAATTGAGCCCCTACTTTTTTTTTTCACTCAATTGGGTCTTGAACTTTCAAAATGCATTAAAAAGACTGTCAAGCTTTTAAAAAAAAAAATTAAGCCCTTGCTTTTATTAAAATTAGAAAAAATAAAATCGTAAAAAAATAAAAATTGTAAAATTTTATAAAATTGTAAAAATTATAAAAATATAGAAATATAAAAATTATAAATTTTATAAAATTCTAAGAAAATTATACAAAATGTAAAAAATATAAAAATTATCGTATCAAAAGAAGTATTTTATAATTTTTTATAACTTTTATTGATTTTATTTTTCTTTATCATTTTCGCCACATGTTATGTTTGTTGCGACATCGCATGACTTTAATTAAAAAAAACTAGGGTCATTACTTTTTTATGATTTTTAAATAAAATTTTACAATTTTTAAATTTTTATGATTTTTATAAAAAATTCTATTTTTAATAAATTTTAATTTTTCATATTTTATTAAAATTTAATAATTTTCTAATTTTTAATAAGAGCAGGACTTAATTGCTTTATTGAAAAATTTTGAGGGTCTTTTATGCATTTTAAAAGTTCAAGTACCCAATTGAGTGAAAAAAAGTAGGGTTTAATTGCTTTTTTTAAAAAAGTTTAAAGGCATTTTTTTAATGTATTTTGAAAATTAAATGTTCAATTGAGTATAAAAAAGGAGTTTAATTACATTTTTGAAAAAGTTTGAGGATTCTTGATGCCCTTAAGCTTAAATTAAATATTATATATAATTTTTATACAAAACTAAAGGTGGATATTTAGCTGCAACACAAATGAAAAAAAAATACTAATAAATTTTAAAAAAAAGTTGTTAATTGCTGATTGAGTTTTAATTTGACTGGCATAGATATTATTACTAATATAGGATGATATAAGTTTGAGTGCGTTGAAGCGCATTATCATCCTATTTAAGGGTTGATGAGGAGTTATGAATAGTGGTAAATATTGTATAAAAAAATATAAGAGATTATTAAAAAAGAAATTATTAATTTTGTACAGAAATCATCACAATCCTTTTTAAAAAGAGGTCCAATTTATTGAAAATGGGACATTTCAAGTAGCCTCAGGTTACCTTATGGACAAGGCTGGACCACTACCTTTTTCAAATGCCTTTCCCTTTTGCAAGTCACTAATCAAAAAGTTAGCCAATAAATTAATGCCCATAAAATAATGAAAACGAAATTATCCAAGTTATTAAGTAACAAGTGCGTTAGTAGTTTGATTAATTTAAGTTAAACCACATTTAAAGCCCAAAACGTGAGAGACCCACTATCCTTACTTTAGCTAATCCATATTTCTCCAAATTTTTTGTCTACTCTGGTTAATGACAACATAGAATCATAATAAGAAAGTATATTATTTTAACCTCCCGGAATTATAAGATGTGTTTCAGGTGTTAAAATGTAATTTCTTCTTAAATCTCTATTATGTCATGTTTGATGGTTATGTTTTCGGGTAAATATTTAGAATATACCAAAAAATAAAAAAATTACGAAATTAGGCCGTTTTCCCTCAAAACGCGTCCACGTCAGTGCGTTTTGAGGGTAAATGCCAAAGAAAGCATGCTCTGAGAGACGCTTTGTGTCACGCCAAGAAAGCGCTTTACGTGGACGCGCTTTCTTTGACGTTGACACAAAAGCGCTTACTGTACGCTTTTCAGCAAAATTTATTTTAATTTAAAATAAATTATAAAAATAAAAATTAACTTTTATTTATTTAAAATATTAAAACTAAATTATAATAAAATAAAAACAAAAACAACTTCTTATTTTATTACATATATTAAAATTGAATTACAAAAATAAAAAATAAAGAAAACTTCTTATTTATTTAATATATTAAAACTAAATTATAATAGAATAAAAATAACTTCTTATTTTATTACATACATTAAAATTAAATTATCAAAAATAAAAATAAAGAAAATTCTTATAGTTTTAATATATTAAAACTAATTTACAAAAAATTAAAAATAAAGAAAACTTCTTATTTATTTAATATATTAAAATAAATTTTAATAAAATAAAAACAAAAACAACTTCTTATTTTATTACATATATTAAAATTAAATTACAATAAAAATTAAACAATTTCTAATTTATTAAAGATATTGAAATTAAATTACAATAAAAATTAAACAACTATTAGTTTATTAAATATATTAAAACTAAATTACAAAAATAAAAATAAAAATAAATTTTATTTTATTAAAAAATTCAAATTAAATTATATACAAAAAATAAACATCTTCTATTTTAATGAAGATATTAAAATTAAATTACAAACACAAATAAAAAAAACTTTTTTATTATAAAAATAAAAAAAATTATTACAATTTAAAAATAAAAAATCAATCCGAATCAATGTTGATGCTTATTTAATCAAGACACACAGGCGATTAACGATTCGCTACCGGATTCCTCCTTCTTCTAGCTTCCGGCGGGGTTCGTGGAGCCTCGGGCGGGGATTCCGATTCCTTCGGCACTGGGTCTGGTTGTGGGTGTTGCGAGGATGACCCACATTGATAAAATAACGACCCCGGAGGTGTTTGCATTAACTACGGCGGGGTGTCTGAATCCCGTATGGCGAAGGAGGCTGGTAGAAAGAAGTGCTCCCCGACGGCACCTCCTGTGATCCCTCACGCGACGACGACCTCAAGATCGGCTGGCCAGTCGGAGTAGTTGGGAACGGACTCGAACCCGGCCATGCATTCCAACCTGGGGTGGGACTCGAAAAAGGAAACATGTACGGGTTAGGATACATATAAGGGGTAGGGTACACACCTGGCATAAAGGGTGAAGGTGTGATGTAGGTGTCGTTACCGAATCGATGATGGGCCCGGTTGATCGTGTGGGCGCTCGTTCTTGGGCTCGATGGATCGTGTTTGAGCTATTGATGTCCCCGTGTCATCACCCCTTCTCCTTGGATTTAAGGGGCCCCGATGTTCCTTTTGCTGACGAAATTGCCGTCGCCTCTCTTCTTCTGACAACAGATATGGCTTACCATGGATCCTAAACCATGGCATGTATTCCGGTACGCACGCTAACTCAGGGATGATGATTGGTTCCCGGATAGGTAAGTAGTCATACCGGTTCTCCCACGTCTCGATATGTTTTGACCAAAATCTTGGCCAATCCATGTGCAACTGCCGTAAGTCCACTTTGTGCTCATCATCGAGCACCTCAGGTGGCACGGGAATCGGTTGCCAGAATCTAAATTGTCGTAGAACCCGATCTGACTGGTGCATCTCCATGGTCGCATAGGTGATCAATGGGACCTTCGTGTGCCAACAGTTTGGATTTTGGAAGAACTCCTCCGGAATTACTGCCTGAATTACCGGATCTTCATACGGTGTCCATTGAAACTATATTAACATTACAAAAATATTAGCTATATACATAATACTAAACACTAAATACGAAATACCAAATTATAAATATGAAATTCAAAACTTACTTGTGATTCCAACTGTTGGTCCAATAGAAGTAGTATATTTTCAAGCGAGGTAGGTATTCCAAAGATGACTCATTAATGGTTCCACCTATTTAAATAAATTTTTAGCATACAATTATACTATAAATCTACGTAATAATTGTAAAATATAATATTAAATTTACCTCGTTATCAGTGGGAATGAATATGGTTGGTCGAGTCGAGGACGTAAAAATGGAAATCGAAACCATGCCCATGACTGCAGTAGTGATAGGCAACCTCCGATTTTTGTTTTACTCGGTCGCGTCGCCCCGCACATCTCCCGATACAACCTCGATAGCACGACAGACCCCCAACTCAATTCACCGGCTGCTCTAAAATCAACAAGTTTCAGCAGCCATCTCAAGTGTATGAGGTTTCTAGAAAGGTCCGGCATCAGATAGCCTCCAATTATCTGAAGAATGTATGCCCGAGCATACCGTATTCACTCTATTTTGGTCGAACCCTCATTCGGCTCCAGGAATGTGTCTCGCAACCAGGCCATCTCGATCCGACCTCCATGAATTTTATCCGGAATGGCACCCAGAAGCTCGTAGCATACGGCCATCCAATCACCAAAAGTTGTGGACCTGGTGACAACCGACCTGGCCCACCCAAGCAATCCTAATCAGAATCGCACATCTTCCAGAGTGATGGTACACTCTCCGCATGGAAGATGGAAAGTGTGCGTCTCGGGCCTCCACCTCTCTATCAACGCAATGATCAAAGGCGGCTCCAACTTGAACCCCCGGCCTATCGTAGCCACGTGCCAAAAACCCGCTTCCCGCAGGTAATTCTCGATCAACGGCGATGGGGGACCATGCATGTTGTGAATATAACATTCCAACACCCGATCTACAGACTGTTTAAAAAATTATAAAATAAAAATTAATTAAAATTTCATAATTGTAAAAAATATTAAATAATATTGAAAAATTAAAATTAAAACTTACCATTTTCATTTGCCGACGGAGATGTGCTTGTTGTCTAAACGAAGTAAGTCCCCGGCCATTGTAATAAGATCGAAAATTTTAAAATTTTCAAAAAAAAAATATATTAAAAAATTAAAAAGGGCTTTTTTGTAAATAGTAAAGGACTATTTTGAAATTTGAGAGTAAATTTCAAGGACTTTTGAGAGAAAATTGAGAGAAAATTGAGAGAAATTTGAGAGAAGGATTAAAGTGTGAAAAAAATAAAAGGGTTGGGGGTTTTTATAGGAAGAAATTTTGACCATTGGGCCTTTTGACCTTTGGCCAACAAAGTGCTCCGACGCGCTTTTGTCCACGTGGGCGCTTTGTGACGTGGACAAAAGCGCCCCTGTGGGCGCACTTTGTCGGTATTTCCTCAAAACGCGCTGGCGTGGACGCATTTTGAGGGGAAACGGCTCTTTTCCGTAAATTTTCTAGAAAACAGCCCAATTCCGTAATTTTTTTTATTTTTTTGGTATATTCTAGATATTTACCCTATGTTTTCTTTTCTCAATGAAAAATAATTATATATATAAAGTTTCTAGGTTAATTACCATATAATTAGACTAATTCTCAATTCCTCTTTAAGAATTGAAAAACATAATTAGAATATTCTAATTACATTCAATTCTATAAAACCTACTTATTACAAGTAATTATTTAAATATGCTACACGTATAACCACACACAATTATATTTAAATTTAATTATCAAATGACTTTTCAAATGCATTATTTATACTCATTAATCGTAAGAGTAATTAAACTACTGTAGAATTTTTCTAAAAAATAAACTAATAATATTTACCATATTGATTTTCATCATATACTGCTGTTATGGGGCTAGATTTTTCGTCTTGCAATCTGTGAGGCCTTAGGCGATTACTTCGCTTCAAATATGCCTAAGTCAGCTTAACTCTCGCAAAGTGAGAATTCTCGCAGAATTTCTCTAAGGCATCGAGAATATAGCGGAAGCAACTTAAAGACAAAATAAATCTCGAAAGAATAGAATAACCACAAAAAAGCAAAGCACACAAGTTGTTTGAGTAAATGCTCTCAGAGGGTCTCCCCTAATCCAACTGTACAACAAGCTTTACATCGACGGAAGAGATCGAAGCATATCTACAATTAAGAGATTTACATATTCCCCAAGATTACAAAATAAAATCTTATCAGATTACAAATATTCTAGGATTACTTTTCCTATTTATCAAGGTAGCTCTAATTTTTTATAAGTGCTTTGCTACGCCGCTAAGGCTTCAAGTAGATGAGCTACGTCATTTGTTCTTTGAATCGGGCTAGTTCACGTGGGTTAAATGAGTCTTATTTAATATGTAGACCCCCATAGGATGCTCTTTATACATTGATCACAGGTTTTGAACTGTGACCTTTGGCACTAGGTCTTATTATTTGAACTAAAAAAAGTCATATTTGTTTAAGATTTATGGATCTATTTAGATTGCTAATAAATTTTTAAATTCTATAAACCATATTACTAAAAATAAATAATGACATATTCAGAGGTAAGTGAAAAATAAAATTATTTATGAAAATTGATATAAATAATAAATGAAGTTTTGATTGGACGACAAAGTATGGATGTTGAAAACTTTAAAGGCTTATGTGCAAATCTTATTATGAGTATTTATATTTCCATTTTTATGTAAAAGACATAAAATGACAAAATGCTCTCAAATAATATAATTTACTTGGTAAAATAAGGGTATTTTTGTCATTATCTAATTGAGTTGGTACTCAGTTAACTCGTGACGTCAAATTCAGTAAAGAGTTTAATATTATTAGAGATAAAAAAAACACTTTCATAATGAGAGAGTAGAGGTTTTATTATAATAATAGATTTTGTCACATCCACTATATAAATAAAAAATTTATGCAATAAGTTTTAAAAAAATTATGTTAAAATTAATGTAGCTTTGATTGAAATGGTAAAGTTTTGTTTCGCAAAGTTGAAAAGGTAAAGTTAAGACAAGAAAAATATGAATTTTTTTTTTTTTTTTTGTGTTCAAATCTCATGATTCTTATTATGTATAGGTATTTTTTAAATTTATCAAAATGCAAAAAAAAAAATTAAATAACCTCAATATAATATTTATTATTTTGTAAAATAAATAGACTTTTGGTAATTTTCTAACCGATTTGGGACTCGATTAAAGGGTGACATCAACTTAATCAACCTAAAATAAGTAACATATACTTATCGAAACCATTTTTATATTTTAAAAAACGGGGCCGACTTTTAAAAACGAAAGTGAGAGTCACCACCAATTCCTTTTTATTTAGATATGATTGGATTACGTTGCAAAACGTTTTATTTCAAAACATTTGATTTTGGTCCACGAAAAATAAGAAAATGGGTTTGGGAATCGGTTACGTATGAGGAAGGGTTAGCAACCTCATAACGCCCAAAAATTGATACCTAATCGATAAAATTATGTCCAAATGTTGAAAATTTAATAAGAACTTAAAAATATGATTTCTAAAAAAATATATATACTTGAACAATTTGATTTAAAATTTGAGAGTTCTTCATTCCGAAAGAATATAAACATCACATCCAGCACGTTAGAACACGATATTTTTAAACCCTCGTAACTAAAATCATCTCATGATTTACAAAATTTTATTAAAAGGATATTTAAATATTTAGTTAAATGGAAAATTGAAACTCAAAGACATTAGGGAACTATTTCCAATTTCTAAATACAAAATATTGCCTTATTTTAAAACCTTTAAATAAAATATAGTAATTTTGTAAAATGCATTTTATTTCAAAAACGATGATCTATAAATATCACATTAATATAGGCAATAAAAGAAACAATAATATAAAATACGACTAATAATAATATCTACACCAAAGCAATTGTAAATAAATGAAGAAGTATAAATAAATAAATAAATATAATAAATAATAAAATAAAATAAAAACTACAAAATAAATATGAACACTTTTCATGCTAGTTGAAAATTTCCCTAGAATGACATATACCTAATAATAAATAAATGCTAAAAAATTATATATATTAAGAAAATAAATAAAATACATTTTAAAATAAATAAATAATTTATAACTTTAAACAAAAACATATTTATAATAATCTAATACATATGAAACTATATTTTTAAGAATAAATAATATATTATACAATATAAATAATTTTAGATAAAATAAAATTTTTTAAAAAAAATATAGGAAATAATACTATATAATATACAAAAGTTTAAAAATAAAATTTGTGCCCGACTCTTGTCTCATCGACCCTTGTTGCCTAGCAGTGATCACCTTTGGCTGGTTAACAGTAATTATTTTTGAGTACCCTTTGTTGTATGTACTCATATTATTCACTTCGTCATCCCCTTTTCTAGGAATAGACCTTTTAGTAGTTTCCCCTACTTCAATCTTGCCACCCCTTATGGCATTTTCAATCATCTCTCTTGCCATCATTATATCTGCAAAGCTCTTAGTAGTATTTCCTATCATATGAGTGATGAATGGAGCCTTCAAGGTATTGATGAAGAGCATTGTAGTCTCCTTTTCTAGGAGTCGTGGCTGAACTTGCATGGTGACTTCTCTCCATCTTTGCGCATACTGCCTAAAGCTTTCATTTGGTCTCTTCTCCATGTTTTGTAAAGTGATTCTATCAAGCGATATATCAGTCACATGGCCGTAATGCTTCATGAAAGCTTGTGCCAAATCTTTCCACGATTTGACTTGAGTACGACTTAACTGGTTGTACCATTTAGCCGCGGCTCCAGTCAGACTACCTTAGAAATAGTGGATCAACAACTGGTCGTTGTTGACATATCCCATCATTCTCCGATAGAACATTGTAATATGGGCCTCAAGGCAGCTGGCCCTGTTGTACTTTTCAAACTCTGGCATCTTGAACTTCGGAGGAAGTACTAGATCTGGGACTAGACTTAGCTTCTTAGCATCCACCTCGCATTGGTAGTTAGCACTTTCCAATGCTTTGAACTTCTCCTCTAACCATTTGCACCGATCCTCCAACTCTTTCAGGAGTTCCACCCTTGCCTTTTCCTCTTCTGCTGCATCATCAAAATTAGGGACCATCAATTTTGTAAATTGTCTCCAAGGTTGGAGCTCGAGCCTGCCAGAAAGTTTGCCGGTGCTGAGGTACCAGTTTGATACTGAGGTTTAATATTGACAGACACTCTTGGCGGTTGGACTTGGGAGTTTACCAGGGGCTAAGCCTGGAGGATAAGCAGAATCTTCATTATTTTCTCCGACATCGACCATAGAGCCCTTTCCTTTATCATGCCTTCTAGTCAATAATTGTGTCAACTGGCTTATCATGCTTCTCTGGGATTCCAGCATTTGATCCCTCATATCCTATTGGATCTTAGCCAACTCTTCTTGCATCTGAGTTTGCAGTTGGTCTTACATCTCTTTCTGTATCTGCTCTAACCTTTCTAACCTTTGATCCATAACTTTGGTTTTCCTTCGAGTGTAGTAGCGATGTTCCAGGGCAGCTATAATATAATCTTTAGTTAATAGGGTTCTTTTGTAAAAGTCTAATGGAAATGATACAATGCAATGCAAATTCCTTAATGCAAAGAAAGAGAGGCGTTGACTCTGAATTTAATTACATTAGAAAAACTTTACTAGAAAATAAATTCATTTACACAAAACGGATCGTATACACGGCCTTGTCTTCATAGTCCAAGTGAGAACATCAATCCCCTTCTTCGCAAAAGTCAAATCTTGCAAACTTTTAATAGATGCCTCATCTAGCTCCTTTTGCTTGATCTGGACCGTGACTCTTGTTCACTTATTAGTCTTTTTAAGAAAGCCGAGATGTGATAATTCTTGAATAGTCTTCGTCAACTTGAATCCTTGGTTGATAATGTCTTGTATTCTTTCACATACTATCAATCTTCACTCGTTGTATTCACTTGGACTATATTCGGATGGCCGTATTATAATCCACTTTATCAAAAAGTTTATTTTCTTATGACCAACTTTTCTATTTAGCAATCAAATTTGAAATCAAAACCTCTTTTCTATGATGTGAATGCAATGCAATCAAAACAAAAGAGGACACGTTAGCACAGGAGAAATAAATGACATAGAACATCTATCAGGGTGACCACTAGGGTTTGACATAATTCTATCTAAGATGGGCTCTTAGAGTTCACTATATGTGGTTTAGTTCTAAAGTTGAGGGTACTTGAACCAGCAGATTCCTTGATTCTCACCCATTATTGGCTTATATGGATCGAGTTCAATTTAGGGGAATACATTTCCCAATGGCTGCACGGAGGTGAAAACCTCACGAAGACATAGGTACGGATGTATCCCGAAAGCGATTCACTATCCTGCACGGAGGTGAAAATCTCACGAAGGAGTAGCTTCTCACTCTCACTTAAAGGTGTGACCACTACGGTCATGCAATATGATGCAAATGTATCCTAGACACTTAAAACGTAAAAAAAAAAAACATACGCGATGGGAAAAAAAGGTCAAAATCAGATTTTAATTTTCAATAAAAGGACATTAATCAATCAATTCTAAAACTTGACTCTCTCATTGTCCCCAGTGGAGTCACCAAGCTGTCGAAACCATTTTTTTGTTTGGAAAACGGGTTAACTTTTAAAAGAAAAACGGAGTCGCCACCAATCTTTTTGAAGTGTGATTGGGCCATTTTGAAAATATTTTGGTCTAATTTTTAGAAAATGGGTTCGGGAGTCGGTTATGCACGAGAAAGGATTAACACCCTCGCAACGCCCAAAATTGATACCTTATTGATTGATCAATGTCCTAATGCTGAAAATTGGAAGAGATTTTGAAATACGGATCTTTTGGAGAATGTTTGGGCAATCCGAATTGGATACCAAAATTCTCTTGTCCCGAAAGGATGAGATATCACATCCAGCACGCTAGGATACGATGTTTCAAACCTTTGACACCAAGATCACTTCATGATTTCCAAAATTCAGGCAAGGGTATTCTATTATTTGGCCAAACGAAAGAATCAAAACCCAGCACGTTAGGGCACGATTCCTCAAATTTTGAATATGGAATATTGCCTTATTTTTGAAGTTGAGAAAACACAATCAGAACTTTAAAGGGATATTTAGTCCTTTGGACGAGTGAAAAATTGCAACCCAATACATTAGGGCACAATTTCTCAAAATATTACCTTGCTTTTAATTTTAAAGAAAACAGATACAGTTTTAAAGGATATTTAATGATTTGGATAAACAGAAACCGAAACCCAACACATTAGGGGACGATTCCTTGAATTTCCAAAACATGCAACGTTGCCTAAAAAAAACCTTTTTAAGAGTTTTGAAGGACGTGGTAAAAGGAAAAAAAATGAATTAAAGAAAATGACAAATAATAATACTAATAGCAATAATGAAGAATATATAAAAAAATAATGGCAACGAAAATGGCAATAATAATGCTCATAAAAAAAAGTAAAATAAGAAACATAATTATAAGAATAATAATATGTATAATATAGTAGTGATAGTGAAAAAGAATAGTGGCAAAAGAAATATTAGTAATAGGATAGTGTAATAATAATATATACAAGGTTAATTTCAAATAAAATGGGTAATAAAAATTAATAGAAATATTAAAAGAATAATTGCAAAAATAATAATGATAATACTAAACTAGTAATAATAACGTTAATAATAATGAAAATAATATATTAATAATAATAAGAACAATAGTTATTACAAAAATAAAAAGGTAGTGGTAGAAATAATAGTAGTATTCATAAAATATTGATAATAACAAAATAATAGATAATAATAATCATATACAATAATGAAAAAATTTAAGTAAACAATAATATTAATAATAATAATAATAATAATAGAATAGAATAGGCTATAAGAATAATATACATATAAACAAATGGTAATAAAAATATTTAGAAATAATCAATTTAGTGGTAAAATAGCAAAATAATCGAAAAAGGACCAAATCGGGTTAAAAACAAAATATTTGGGCCCAATTTAAAACAAAAGAAGAATAAAGGGCTAAATCGTAAGGCGCGCGTAACATTGAAGGGCCAGTAATGCAATTACTCCCAGCTCCTGAACACTTGCACTTGACCCAGGACTAAATCGAAGCGGTGCGCAAAACTCAGGGGCAAATTTAAAAAAAATAGAAAAACTGAAGGGGGACGCAATTGAAACAACATCATAAAAGGAGGGCTAATCGTGAAATTTACCTATTTAGGGTGAAATTGCGCATATCCACCTGCAGAAGCAAGTAATTACACGGGGCCCACCCCTTTTTAATGTTTAAAACCCAAGAAAAAATATTTTCTTTCATCTTTACAATCTGTTTCAAAAGGAACAAACCCATGACCCCTTTCTTTATTTTAGGGTTTGCGTTCTTTTCTTCTTTTTTTTTGCAGCAAACGTAGTAAGCCCCCCAATGCGTGCGTCGAAGGCGGCGGACGAGGGAAACCCGGTGAGATTTTTATTATTTGATTATTTTGGTAAGTATATGCACTGTTTTAAAACGAAAATCTCAAGAAAGAAAAGGAAAAAAAATCATAGAAAATAGAGAGGCATAAATATATATTTGAAGAGGGAAACAAAGTAAAATAATGAAAGAACAAAGTCTTACAAATCTGGGTTTTGGAATTTTGCAAAAATCTATGTATTCCTTTTGTGTCTATTCTCTTGATTCTTTTATATTGATTCGAAAAACTGCTTTTGTATCTTTCTTGTGTAAATTGTGTATATCCAAAAACCCCCTCATTTACATACTTTGTTTCGGCTTTTATAGCCTAAAATCTTAACAATAAAATAAAATACATTCAATTTTGCTGTGTTTTTCCTTATTTCCCGTAGGTACGGCGACGTGGAGGAGCGCACAACTAGGAGAGACGAGACGTGCGGTGTTGGGGCTATTGGCGGCGGCACAAAACAGTGGCTAGGGTTTCAAAAGTTTTTTTTTTGTTTAAGTTGTGGGCTAGGTTTTAGTATTTGGGTCTGGGGTTATTGGGTTTGTATTTGGGCCTACTGTAAATGGGATTTATTTATTGGTTTTTAGTTAGTTTTTTGGTTTTGTTATTTGGTTTATTGGGCCCCGGGCAAAAATTTGGGCCTTACAGCTGCCCCTCTTTGCTCATTGTCGTGTAATGAGAATAGAGCTAAGACTATAAAATGACCAATTTTGCCCGGTTTTGTGAACTTCGACTTCTTGGTCCTCGTCTTCTTCAAATTACTCCAACTCCCCTGCAACTCGGGGAGACAGGATCTGATGTCTTCAGTCTGCTTCCTTGCTATCTTCAGGAAGACTTCATTCTTCAGTTTGATCCACTGGGGCACAAAATCTGAAATTTTCAATTTGCTTCCTTACTATTTTTAGGAAGACTTCATTCTTCAGTTTTATCCACTGGGGAGCAAAATTTGAAATTTTCAATATGCTTTCTTACTCTCTTCAGGAAGACTTCATTCTTCAGTTTGTTCCGCTGGGGAACAAAATCTAAAATTTTCAAATTGCTTCCTTACTATCTTCAGTTTGATCCACTAGGGAACCAAATCTGAAATTTTCAATTTGCTTCCTTACTATCTTTAGGAAGACTTCATTCTTCAGTTTAATCTACTGGGGAACAAAATCTAAAATTTTCAATTCTTCAGTTTGCTCCACTAGGGAACAAAATCTGAAATTTTCAATTCTTCAATTTCTTCACTAGGGAACAAAATCTGAAATTTTCAATTCTTCAGTTTGCTCCACTAGAGAACAAAATCTAAAATTTTCAATTTGCTTCCTTACTATCTTCAGGAAGACTTCATTATTCAGTTTGATCCACTTGGGAACAAAATCTAAAATTTTCAATTCTTCAGTTTGCTCCCTAGGAACAAAATCTGAAATTTTCAAATCTTCAGTTTGCTCCACTAGGGAACAAAATCTAAAATTTTCAATTTGCTTCCTTACTATATTCAAGAAGACTTCATTCTTCAGTTTGATCCACTTGGGAACAAAATCTAAAATTTTCAATTCTTCAGTTTGTTCCCCTAGGAAACAAAATCTAAAATTTTCAAATTGCTTCCTTACTATCTTCAGGAAGATTTCATTCTTTAGTTTGATCCTCTAGGGAACAAAATCTGAAATTTTCAATTCTTCAGTTTGCTCCACTACGGAACGATATCTGAAATTTTCAATTTGCTTCCTTACTATCTTCAGGAAGACTTCATTCTTCAATTTGATCCACTTGGGAACAAAATCTGAAATTTTCAATTCTTCAGTTTGCTCCACTAGGGAACAAAATCTAAAATTTTCAAATTGCTTCCGTACTATCTTCAGGAAGACTTCATTCTTCAGTTTGATCCTCTGGGGAACAAAATCTGAAATTTTCAATTCTTCAGTTTGCTCCACTAGCATTTCTAGGTAACAAGATCTAAAATTTTCAATTCTTCAGTTTGCTCTATTAGGGAACAAAATCTGAAATTTCCAATTCTTGAGTTTGCTCCATTAGGGAACAAAATCTAAAATTTCCAATTTGATACGCCGTCCTCTGGAGGAGCTGACCTGTATATTTGAATGCATTATGGATGACTTTTTGCATGAATGCAGAGTGTCATGAGAATGATGATTAGGATGCATGATCAAAATGAATCTGATGCTCCTAACTAAATGATTTTAAGAATGACATTTGCATGAATGCAAAATGTTATGAGGATGATTTCCTCCTCTTCTCTTTTTGATTTGAAAAACGATTAGGACGCCACGATCAAAATGAATCAAATGCTCCCAATTGGAGATGTGAAAATGATCCCTATGGGTTGTCATTGTTCATAATTCATCAAGGCTCTATCTCTGATGTACTACCACGCTTTCTTATTCAACTAGTACCTTTGACAAAATACCTAGAGAAACAAACATTTTCTGCTCAACAAGCTTGCCCCGCTATAATTTCAGAGTCCCTTCCCTTGAACTTTAGGACATACAATTTGTTCATTCCATTGTAACTTCAGGGGAACAACATTTGGTTCATTCCATCCTTCTGTTACCATTCGGAGGTATGGAACTTGTATCATTTACAATCAATTTGATCCATTACACCATTCCTCGAGTGTAATAACCAGGATGTATGTGTCTGAAATTAATGCAGGGTATCCTAACAATGATCCCCTTTACATTTGAATTGACCTTGTTCTTCATTTGCCGATATGGTATTACCAACGTAGTTGTCTTATCCAATAAGAATTTGAAGAGATGATCATTTTTCAATGTTTCTAGCCCTTAAGCTTGGTGAGTTCTGAACAATAGTCATGTTTCAGATTCCTCATATTATTTAGAAGCTTCTAGAGTAATATGCAAAACTCCTTTTATGAAAGTGTTATTATTCCATAGATCGTCATTTCAATATAAATGCTTGAAAAAAGGTCACAAAAATGGACGAAAAAGAAATTAGCCAAGAGCATAGCTCAGAAAAATAATTTAGTCAAGGATAACCCAGGTAATAAAAGAAAATTGATTTGAGTGTATATTGAAAAGAATAAAGCAATCAAAAGATAACCAATTCAAAAATGGGTAAGATAGTAGCTAGGTGCCCCAGATATAGCAGCTTGAGCTTCTTTGTTCCAACTTATTGAGGACCATTTCAAACTCAATATGTGTTTAGGGGATCCGGAGTACTTTGTCGATGCCCCAAGGCGTAACATACTTCATCATTGCTAATTCAGACGTAGCAAGACTACTGTATGCCCCACTTTTAGTCAAAATTTGAGCCGCCCTTTTTGGGTTTTCAACTCAAACCCCCTTTGGTCTCAAAGCGCCCTTTGTGGTTTTTTTGCCTTGGCCTCTCCTTTTTCTTTTCCTTTCTTTTTCTCTTTTTTTTTATTCTTTAATTTTTTATATTTTGATTTTTTTGATTTTTTTTATTTTTTCGAGGCTCCCTTTATGGGTTTTCACCTTAGTCTTTCCTCTTTCAGGTAAACTATCTCTTGACTAAACTGAATTCGCGGATTAGGCAAGTTTTTGCCATTCATCTCGACCAATATCAATGCTCCTCCAGAATAGACCTTTTTTAACATAAGGTATTTCCCAGTTCGAATATTCTTTCCTCCGAAATCTTTTTGTAGAAGAAAAATCATTTTCAACATCAGGTTCCTTCGTGGGATTCCCTAAGATGAACTTCTCTAAGCTCATTTTATCTGGCCGTGACAAATGACTTCTAACCCCTTCTTCAATTGGGTTCAATTGGCAAAACCGTTTCTATTCTGATGAGAAATGAGTTGCCCAGCAATGGTCCTGGCCGATGTTCAGAAGGCAACGGTAGCTTCCTATGCCAGTCCTTACAAGTCTAAGTCAACCCTTTTTTTTTTTACAACTTTTGTTATACTTGATACACTGTCTGATCCTTAGACAAACTGTAGACTTTGTCTTTGTACAGTTATTTAAACGCGATTCTTTATGGCATTCTACTAGTATCTTGATCCCTTTTTTTAGCGAATTTAATAACTTTGACCCTGTAATATTGGCATATGAAGCTACCCTCTTAGCAAAGTAGACGATTACCATGACGGTGAATTGATGTCAACTAGAAGTTTTTGACAAGATTGGCCCCATCAAAACTATGCCCCACATATGGAAGATTTATGAAGAGTTGGAGAAAGTACATGAATCTCGTCTCCTTGAATACGACATAGCTGATACCATCCATTTTTGTGTAGATCAGCAGTATCCGATCCTTATGTTAAGCCCGCATCTTAGTAGCCCAGGCATGTTATGATATTATTATGCAAAAACATCTTTGAATAATCCAATGATGTCTTGCATTATTTCTATGGTAAACTAAGTTTCAACCTTCACCCCTTTTCTAGGCTCATAACATCTACTGATCCTTTGTTAGTAAGGTCTGTTTTTCATCTTGTTTTACCATTCTTAACAAACTAGAAGATATGTTATAATTTCTGTCATCTTCAAAGTCCTTGGATCCCCTAGACCCGTATCTCATTCAAAAAGGGAGTCAGTAACAACGTCGCTCATGTCTTTGATATCTGGGTACCTAGGTATAAAGGTAAGAAATCCAAAGAATGAATGATTCTAAAAATGATTATTGGTATTGTCATTAAAGAACAAAAGAATATACAGTATGAAATATAAAGAATAAAAGAATATGTATTCAAAAAGATGCATTTTATTGAAATGATAATTCTAGACATAAGCCTATTTCACAAAAGAGTTCTTATTGCCTTTAGGCCTAAGGCAACAAACATGTTTTGCACAATACTATAAATCAGTTCTAAAAAATACAGGGACTCCTTCCATAGTCCCATTATTCAAAACACTTCCAAGTGCATATTGGCTGGGAAACTTCATTCTCTTTAATGAGTCGCAACTTTTTTCTCCTCCTTCAATTATCACATTTACTGTCTTGTCAAAGTGATTAGGTTTTGATGAATCGTCGATCTTCACAACTCCCATTTTAATGAACTTTTCAACCACTTTTTGAACGTAGTGCAGTTTTCAATTGAATGACACTTTATTCCCGCGTGGTACTCGCATTTGGCATTCTCGTTATACCATTTTGGGAATGGAGGTTGCAATGATTTTGAATAAAATGGGGACACCACATGCGCGTTCAAAAAACTTTGATATAGCTCCTTTTACGTCATTGGGATTGGCGTCAATTGGAACATTTTGGAGTTTTTCCTTGTGCCCGACTCTTGTCTCATCGACCCTTGTTGCCCAAAGAGTGATCACCTTTGGTCGGTTAATGATGGTTGTTTTTGAGTACCTTTTGTTGTATGTACTCATATTATTCACTTCGTCATCCCTTTTTCTAGGAATAAACCTTTTAGTAGTTTTCCCTACTTCAATCTTGCCACCCCTTATGGCATTTTCAATCATCTCTCCTGCCATCACTATATCTGCAAAGCTATTAGTAGTATTTCCTATCATATGAGTGATGAATGGAGCCTTCAAAGTATTGATGAAGAGCATTGTAGTCTCCTTTTCTAGGAGTGGTGGCTGAACTTGCATGGCGACTTCTTTCCATCTTTATGCATACTGCCTGAAGCTTTCATTTGGTTTCTTCTCCATGTTTTGTAAAGTGATTCTATCAGGTGCTATATTAGTCACATGGTCGTAATACTTCATGAAAGCTTATGCCAAATCTTTCCACGATTTGACTTGAGTACGACTTAACTGGTTGTACCATTTAGTCGCGGCTCTAGTCAGACTATCTTAGAAACAGTAGATCAAAAACTGGTCGTTGTTGACATATCCCGTCATTCTCTGACAGAACATTGTAATATGGGCCTCAAGGCAATTGGCCCTATTGTACTTTTCAAACTCCGGCACCTTGAACTTCAGAGGAAGTACCAGATTTGGGACTAGACTCAGCTTCTTAGCATCCACCTTGCATTGGTAATCAACACTTTCCAATGCTTTAAACTTCTCCTCTAACCATTTGCACCGATCTTCCAACTCTTTCAGGAGTTCCACCCTTGCCTTTTTCTCTTCTGCTGCATTATCAAAATCAGGGACCATTAATTTTGCAAAATTGTCTCCAGGGTTGGAGCTCGAGCCTGCCAGAAAGTTTGTCGGTACTGAGGTACCAGTTTGATACTGAGGTCTGATATTGACAGACACTCTTGGAGGTTGGACTTGGGAGTTTACCGGGGCTAAGCCTGGAGGATAAGCAGAATCTTCATTTTCATCTCCGACATCGACCATAGGGCCCTTTCCTTTATCATGCCTTCTAGTCAATAATGGTGTCAACTAGTTTATCATGCTTCTCTGGGATTCCAGCATTTGGTCCCTCATATCCTGTTGGATCTTAGCCAACTGTTCTTGTATTTGAGTTTGCAGTTGGTCTTGCATCTCTTTCTATATCTGCTCTAACCTCTCTAACCTTTGATCCATAGCTTTGGTTTTTCTTCGAGTGTAATAGCGATGTTCCAAGGTAGCTATAATATGATCTCTAGTTAATAGGGTAATTTTGTAAAAGTCTAATGGAAATGATGCAATGCAATGCAAATGCATGAATGCAAAGAAAAGAGGCGTTGACTCTAAATTCAATTACATTAGAAAAACTTTACTAGAAAATAAATTCATTTACACAAAACGGATTGCATACACGGCCTTGTCTTCATAGTCCAAGTGAGAACATCAATCCCCTTCTTCGCAAAAGTCAAATCTTACAAACTTTTAATAGATGCCTCATCTAGCTCCTTTTGCTTGATCTGGACCGCGACTCCTATTCACTTGTTAGTCTTTTCAAGAAAGCCGAGATGTGGTAATTCTTGAATAGTCTTCGTCAACTTGAATCCTTGGTTGATAATGTCTTGTATTCCTTCACATACTATCAGTCTTCACTCATTGTATTCACTTGGACTATATTCGGACGACCGTATTATAATCCACTTTATCAAAAAGTCTATTTTCTTATGACCAACTTTTCTATTTAGTAATCGAATTTGAAATCAACACCTCTTTTCTATGATGTGAATGCAATGCAATCAAAACAAAAGAGGACACGTTAGCATAGGGGAATACATTTCCCAATGGCTGCACGGAGGTGAAAACCTCACGAAGACATATGTACGGATGTATCCCGAAAGTGATTCACTATCCTGCACGGAGGTGAAAACCTCATGAAGGAGGAGCTTCTGACTCTCACTTAAAGGTGTGACCACTACGGTCATGCAATATGATGCAAATGTTTCCTAGACACTTAAAACGTAAAAAAAAATACGCGATGGGAAAAAAGGTCAAAATCAGATTTTAATTTTCAATAAAAGGACATTAATCAATCAATTCTACGGCTTGACTCTCTTATTGTCCCCAGTGGAGTCGCCAAGCTGTCGAAACCATTTTTTTTGTTTGGAAAACGGGCCGACTTTTAAAAGAAAAATGGAGTCACCACCAATCTTTTTGAAGTGTGATTGGGCCACTTTTGAAAATGTTTTGGTCTACAAATTTTTAAAAAACAGGTTCGAGAGTCAGTTATGAACGAGGAAGGATTAGCACCCTCGTAACGCCCAAAATTGGTACCTTATTGATTGATTAATGTCCTAATACTGAAAATTGGAAGAGATTTTGAAATACGGATCTTTTAGAAAATGTTTGGGCAATCCAAATTGGATACTGAAATTTTCTTGTCCCGAAAGGATGAGATATCACATCCAGCACGTTAGGATACGATGTTTCAAACCTTTGACACCTAAGATCACTTTATGATTTCCAAAATTCAGGCATTGTCATTTTAAAAAGGGTATTCCATTATTTGGCCAAACGAAAGGATCGAAACCCAGCACATTAGGGCACGATTCCTCAAATTTTCGAATATGGAATATTGCCTTATTTTTGAAGTTGAGAAAACACGATCAGAACTTTAAAGGGATATTTAGTCCTTTGGAAGAGTGAAAAATTGCAACCCAGCACGTTAGGGCACAATTTCTCAAAACTTCCAAGCACAAAATATTATTTTGCTTTAAATTTTAAAGAAAATATAATGATTTGGATAAACAGAAACCGAAACCCAACATGTTAGGGCACGATTCCTTGAATTTCCAAAACATACAACATTGCCTAAAAAAAAAACTTTTTAAGAGTTTTGAAGGACGTGGTAAAAGGAAAAAAAAATAAATTAAAGAAAATGACAAATAATAATAATACGAATAGTAATAATGAAGAATATATAAAAAATAATGGCAACGAAAATGGCAATAAAATGTTGATAAAAAAAGTAAAAATAAGAAACATAATTATAAGAATAATAATATGTATAGTAAAAAAAAGAATAGTGGCCAAAAGAAATATTAGTAATAGGATAGTGTAATAATAATATATACAAGGTTAATTTCAAATAAAATGGGTAATAAAAAATTAATAGAAATATTAAAAGAATAATTGCAAAAATAATAATGATAATACTAAACTAGTAATAATAACCTTAATAAAGAATGAAAATAATATATTAATAATAAGAAGAACAATAGTTATTACAAAAATAAAAAGGTAGTGGTAGAAATAATAGTAGTATTAATAAAAATATTGATAATAACAAAATAATAGATAATAATAATCATATATAATAATGAAAAAATTAAGTAAACAATAATATTAATAATAATAATAATATAAAGAATAGGGCTATAAGAATAATATACATATAAACAAATGGTAATAAAAAATATTTAGAAATAATCAATTTAGTGGTAAAATAGCAAAATAATCGAAAAAGGACCAAATCGGGTTAAAAACAAAATATTTGGGGCAATTTAAAACAAAAGAAGAATAAAGGGCTAAATCGTAAGGCGCGCGTAACATTGAGGGGCCAGTAATGCAATTACTCCCAGCTCCTGAACACTTGCACGTGACCCAGGACTAAATCGAAGCGGCGCGCAAAACTCAGGGGCAAATTTAAAAAAATAGAAAAATTGAAGGGGGACGCAATTGAAACAACATCATAAAAAGGAGGGCTAATCGTGAATTTACCTATTTAGGGTGAAATTGCATATCCACCCGCAGAAGGAAGTAATTCCACGGGACCCACCTCTTTTTAATGTTTAAAACCCAAAAAATCATTTTCTTTCATCTTTACAATCTGTTTCAAAAGGAACAAACCCAGGACCCCTTTCTTTATTTTAGGATTTGCGTTCTTTTCTTCTTCTTTTTGCAGCAAACGTAGCAAGCCCCCCCAATGCGTGCATCGAAGGCGGCGGACGAGGGAAACCCGGTGAGATTTTTATTCTTTGATTATTTTGGTAAGTATTTGCACTGTTTTAAAACAAAAATCTCAAGAAAGAAAAGGAAAAAAAATCATAGAAAATAGAGAGGTATAAATATATATTTGAAGAGGGAAACAAAGTAAAATAATGAAAGAACAAAGTCTTACGAATCTGGTTTTGAAATTTTGCAAAAATCTATGTATTCCTTTTGTGTCTCTTCTCTTGATTCTTTTGTATTGATTCAAAAAAACTGCTTTTGTATCTTTCTTGTGTAAATTGTGCATATCCAAAAAACTCCCCATTTACATACTTTGTTTCGGCTTTTATAGCCTAAAATCTTAACAATAAAATAAAATACAATCAGTTTTGCTGTGTTTTTCCTTATTTCCCGCAGGTACGACGACGTGGAGGAGCACACAACGCGAGAGACAAGACGTATGGTGTTGGGGTCATTGGCGGCACAAAACAAAGGGCTAGGGTTTCAAAAGTTTTTTTTGTTTAAGTTGTGGGCTAGGTTTTAGTATTTGGGTCTGGGGTTATTGGGTTTGTATTTGGGCCTGCTGTAAATGGGATTTATTTATTGGTTTTTAGTTAGTTTTTTTGGCTTTGTTATTTGGTTTATTGGGCTTTAGGCAAGAATTTGGGCCCTAAAGCTGCCCCTCTTTGCTCATTATCGTGTAACAAGAATAGAGCAAAGACTATAAAAGGACCAATTTTGCCCGGTTTTGGCCGAACTTCGACTTCTTGGTTCTTGTCTTCTTCAAATTACTCCAACTCTCCTGCAACTTTAACGATATTGGAACTTCATCTTGATTTCAATAAGTCTGATGGCTCCAATCTGCTTCTTGCAACTTCAGGAATGTCAAATCTGCTATTTTAATCTGCTCATCTGTAAACTCAAGGATGCCAGACTAATGTCTTCGATCTGCTTCTTGCAACCTCAGGAATGCCAAATCTGCTATTTTAATCTGCCTCCTGCAACTTTAGGAATGCCAAATCTGCTATTTTAATCTGCTCCCTGCAAACTCAGGGATGCCAGACTAATGTCTTCGATCTACTTCTTGCAACTTCAAGAATGCCAAATCTGCTCCCTGCAAACTCAGGGATGCCAAACTAATGTCTTCGATCTGCTTTCTACAACTTCAGGAATGCCAAATCTACCATTTTAATCTACTCCCTGCAAACTCAGGGATGCCAGATTAGTATCTTCAACCTACTTCTGGCAAAATCAGGAATGCCAGACTGATGGCTTCGATCTGCTTCCTGCAACTTCAGGAATGCCAAATCTGCTATTTCAATCTGCTCCCTACAAACTCAAGGATGCTAGATTAGTATCTTCAACCTGCTTCCTGCAAACTCAGGAATGCCAAACTAATGGCTTCGATCTGCTTCCTACAAACTCAGGAATGCCAAATATGCTATTTCAATCTTCTCCCTGCAAACTCAAGGATGCCATATTTATGTCTTCGATCTGCTTCCTACAACTTCAGGAATGCCAGATCCGCTATCTCAATATACTCCCTGCAAACTCAGGGATGCCAGATTTATGTCTTCGATCTACTTCCTGCAACTTCAGGAATGCCAGATCTACTATCTTAATCTGCTCCCTGTAAACTCAAGGATGCCAGATTTATGTCTTCAATCTGCTTCCTACAAACTTAGGAATGCCAGACTGATGCTTTCTACCTTGCTACATTGTCCTCTAGAGGACATAACTTGTAGAATAGATATATGCTTATGTCTAATAATTAGGATGCCTTGATTGAAATGTATCAAATGCTCCTAATTAGACATGCAATGATATATGAATGCAAAATGTTATGAGAATGCTTCCTATTTTAAGTGTTATCACTCATTTATCCGTCAAAGTTTCCTCTTTGTTCCTTACGAAGTATCAATCATATTTTGCTCAAATAATTTACCCCATGGTAATTCTGAGTCCTCTCCACTTGAACCTTGGGATATGAAATTGGTACCTCCCACTGCAATTTCAAGGAAAAATCATTTGGTTTCTTCCATCCAATTTGTTACCACTCAGAGGTATAGAACTTATATTATTTTTCATCAATTTAACCTGTTACACCATTCTTTGGATGTATGAGTCTGAAATTTACATGAATGCAGGGTCTCCCGACAATGATCCCCTTTTACACTTGGATTGACCTTGTTTGTCATTTGCCGATATGGTATCACCAACGAAATTGTCTTATCCAATAAGAATCCGAAGAGATAATCATTTTTCAATGTTTCCAACCCTTAGGCTTGGTGAGTTCTGAACAATAGTCACATTTAAGATTTCTCATATTATTTAGAAGTTTTCAGAGTAATATGCGAAACTCATTTTATGAAAGTGTTATTAGTTCATTAATGTTATTTCAATATAAAATGCTTGAAAAAAGCCACAAAAATGTACGAGAAAGAAATTAATCAGGAGCATGGCTCGAAACAAATAAGTTAATCAAAGATCGCCAAGGCAATAAAAGAAAATTGATTTGGGTGTATCTTGAAAAGAATAAAGCAATCAAATATAACAAATTCAAAATTGAGTAAGATAGAAGCTAGGTGCCCCAGATATCGCAGCTTGAGCTTCTCTGTTCAAACTTCTTGAGGACCATTTTAAGCTCAATATGTGTTTAAGCGATCCGGAGTACTTTGTCGATGCCCCAAGACGTAACATACTTCTTCATTGTTAATTAAAGAGTAGCAAGACTACTGTATGCCCCACTTTTGATCAAAATTTGAGCCGCCCTTTTCGGGTTTTCGACTCAAAGCCCCTTTGGTCTCAAAGCGCCCTTTGCGGGTTTTCGCCTTGGCCTCTCCCTTTTTTTTTTTGATTTCGAGGTGCCCTTTACGGGTTTTCACCTTGGTCTTTCCTCTTTCAGGTAAAATATTTCTTTACTGAACCTGAATTCACTGGATTGGGCAAGTCTTCGCCATCCGTCTCGGTTAATATCAATGCTCCTTTAGAACAGGTCTTCTTTACAACATAAAGTCCTTTCCAGTTTGGCATCTGCTTTCCTCTAAAATTGTTTTATAGAAGAAAGGTCTTTTTCAACATCAAGTTCCCTCGTGGAATTCTCTAGAATGAATCTCTTTGTCATAAGCTTGCATCATCTGATCGTGATGGATAACTTTAACCTTTTTTTTTCAACTAGGTTCAATTAGCAAAATGCTTCAATTCCATAAACCAATAGGTAAGATTTTGCCCCAGCGAAGGTTTTGGTCGATGTTCAATAAGACAGAGGGTAACGTAGCTTCTTATGCCAATATTTACAAGTCTTAGTCACATTTCATAGTTTTTGTTATTTTTCTTTTTGTATTTTTTCTTTTGGCAATTTTTGCTGCACTGTGATATGTTGCTTAATCTTTGGACAAACTGTAAACTTTGACTTTATATAGTTATACATTATTAAATGTGATCCTTTATGGCATTCTTTGCTAGTATCTGATCCTTTCCTTTATTCTCTTTTTTTTTTTGAAATTTGATGACTGTCGACTTTGCAATATTGGCATATGAAGCAACATTCACCCTCTTAGTGAAATAAACGACGACCATGACGGTTAATCGATGTCAACTAGAAGCGTTTGACGAGATTGGCCCATAATATCCATGCCCCATATATAGAAGAGTCACATAAATCTTGTCTTCTTCAATTCAGTATTTGTGGTATAACTGATGCAATCCCCTTCCATGATAGACCAATAGTGCCCGATCATCTTGTTTTGCCCGCGTCTTATTAGCCTAGGCATGTCCTGATATGATCGTGTGAAACATCTTTGAATTCTTGAAAATAACTCAATGATGTCTCGCCTTAGTTTTGTGATAAGTTACAATCTTTACCTCTTTTCTAGGCTAATAATATCCAATGACCCTTTGTAGAGTTTTTCATCTTGTTTCACCATTCTTAACAAATTAGAAGATGGGTTACAATCTCTGTTATCTTCAAAGTCCTTAGATCCCCTAGACCCATATTTCATTCAAAAAGGAAATTAGTAACAACGTTGCTCATATCGTTGATATCTGGGTACCTAAGTACGAAGGCAAAAAATCCAAAGAATAAATAATTCTAAAGATGATTATTTGTATAGTATGGTCATGAATAAAGAATGAAAGAAGAAAATCCAAACAAAAGAAAAAGACTAAGAATAATTGTTTGTACAATATGAAATGGAAAGAATATTTGCTTAAAAGATGTATTGAAATAAAATTTCGGACACAAGCCTATTTCACAAAAGGGTTTTTATTGCCTCTAAGCTTAAGGCAACAAGCATGTTTTGAATATTACTCTAGATCAGCTCTAAAAATACAAGGATCACTTCCATAGTTCCATTATTCAAAACACTCCCAAGTACGTAAGGGCTTGGAAACTTCGTTCTCCAGTTCCCTCTTCATTTTTAATTTTTTCAGGAGTCGCAACTTTCTTGTCTCATCCTTCAATTACCGCATTTACTACCTTGTTAAAGTGATCAGGTTTTGATGAATCATCGAATTTCACAATTCCCATTTTAATGAACCTTTCGACCAACTTTTTAAACATAGTACAGTTTTTGATTGAGTGACCCGTTATTCCCGTATAGTAGTCGCATTGAGCATTCGAGTCATACCATTTTGGATATGGGGGTTGTAATGGCTTCAGATAAAATGGAGACACCATATGTGCGTCAAATAAACTTTGATATAGCTCCTTATACATTATCGGGATTGGCGTAAATTAGAGCTTTTCAGAGTTTTGCCTTGGGAAACTAGATTGCTAGTAGTTACCGTCCTTGGTTGGTTTACTGTAATCAGCTCTAATGGCTCTTATTATACCTACCAACACTATTCTCTTTCTTTTCCTTCTTCTTCAGGGCTTTTGAGGTCCATTCTCCTTTTTCCTTTGTTTCTATCAAAACAACCGATTTGGCTTGATCATCGCTTGGGTTAAAACCTATTGGGGAGTAAACGATTTCTTCCTCATCATCCACACTGTTGACCATTGGACCACTCCTTTTTTCAAGTCCTCCTGCTAGTAACTGGGTTAACTGGCCAATCATATTCCTTTGAAATTCTTGCATTTGTTCCCGTATTTCTTGTTGGATCTCGACCAATTGCCCCTGCATCTGTATTTGCATTTGTTTTATTCTCTCCAACCTTTGTTCCATGTTTTCCAGGTTAACTGAAATAATTTTACCTAATTAAGGTCCTTTTATAAAAGTCTAATGCAAATGATGCAATGTAATACAAATGCATGAATGCAAAAAGAAGGCATCGATTTAGGTTCAACTTCATTTTAGAAAACTTTATTAGAAAACAAAATCCTTTACATAAAATGGACTACAAATATGCTTTCACCCTAAGGCCTAAAGTTTTAATTTTCCCAAATAATGAAACTAGCTCCTGACCACGATCTGACTGTAGCTCATACTTCATGCTCAATATATCAGCTTGTGCTGCCAAAGTCTATAGGTGTTCAGCTACCTCTCGAATCTAAACTATTGCTTCTCCCATGAGATAATCTCGATTCCTAACTTGATCTTGGGAATGGTGGAGCTCTTCCTTCTAATGTCCTTCTCTTGCTTCAAGATGCTTGATCTGGAGTTCAAAATTCTGTAATGTTGAATCTAACTCTTCAATCTTACCCTTCATTTCCTCGATCTTGTTCAGACTTAACTTTAGCATGGTTACGAAATTACAACTTCGATGGTAGTGAAGAGACCGTCCCAGTTCGGCCATTTTAGCTTTTAATCCACTTTTGTCATTTTTACTTTCTACCAAGCTCCTTTCTAAGGTCTTATTTCGAATCTGTATCTCTTGAAACTTCTTCTCCCAATAGTTAGCTTTGACCTTTTCTTCCTGGACCTCCTGTTGCCATTATTCCAAAGTCTTCCCCAATCTGACATTCTTCATCGATATACGCATCTTCTTACATTCAGTCTTCAAGCTATCTCGATCTACCTCAATCTTCCTTTTCTCCTTTCTTACTTTATTGGCTTCTGATTTCTAAACATCTACATCTAGCCTCAAGTACATCTTTTCTTCTTATAGCTTTTTTATCTTCTTTTCGAGTTCTAAACTTTGCCTCTCGAAGTCCTGCTTTATAATCTCTAACTCCGATGGGACCACTTGTAAATACCTCTTATCGATTGAGCACACTCCAAACTTGACCTATGGATATTGTCATTGATCCTCTTGCTCGACCACTCTTTATATTTTGGGGTTGTCATCGGCCCTCCAGTCAATATCTTCATACGGCGAGCCTGCTTCCAAGCCTCAGAAATCTCTCAAATCTTCTTCTTATAATTATCCCCCTTATATGAGAATTCACTTTGAGCTAACCCATATGTCACCGGTATAAACTGTCTTGCTTTGTATTGCCTTAGAACGAGCAACGGTGCGTATCCAACAACTCCCCATATTCCAGGCAGAGATACCCAATCAAAATTTTCGCACCGATAAAGGACTTCGTCAGGAACCATCCAAGGGGCTTTCCACTCAACATCCTCCTCTCTGAGGTTTTGAAGAATTTTGATCCATCTTTCCTCTGATATATTGTCTCTGCTTGTCGTAGTTGTGGCCTCCTTTAGGGAGAATAACCTTCAAAGAATACTCAGTAAGGAACCCTGTCAACCTTTCAAAAATAACTGTGAAACCAAACCAATAATAATTGTGCGCATCCAATGAATCTACCTTCACCAGCTCTCTAACATGCATTCAAAGATCTAAACGTCTCGGCTAAGATTGCAGGTACAGGTGTGACCCCTTTGCCAAGTCGATTGAATAAATCAGTAATTGCTTCGTCTACATGTCTTAAAGCTTTGGGGAAGATCACCAAACCATAAATACATAAGGCAAAGACATCGATCTTCTTCTTTTTATCTGGATGTGCCAGGATCATGTCTCTCAAACTCACCCAAGGTATGCATTTACCTTCAACTTTCTCTTGAATTCTAGTTGTAATCCACTGTTCACTCATCCCTGTGATACTCATCAACTTCTTCACAAAAGTTGAAACATTGTCAACCCTAAAATAGGCTTTGTCAACTTGGAACCTCGAACAGTGAAGTAAGGTCGTATATTCCTCCAGCGTGGGCACTAAATCTACTTCCCCGAAAGTGAAACAGTTATAAGCAGAGTTCCAAAATTGAGTCATAGCCCGGAATAGATGCTTATTTACCTTGATTTCGAGTAAGTAGGGTAGATCACCATAATTACGATAAAACATCTATTTTGACTCATCGTCTCACTATGTCCATATCTCTTTCAACTCTCGAAACTTATTTTGTGTAACACCCCTAACCCAAAAACCGTCACCGGAATAGGGTTAAGAGGCATTACCGAACAATAGGATCATTTCACATCACATTCATGACACAAAGTCATTCGTCATCAATTTCATTTGAATTCAATCATGGAGTCCCTTAAATGAGTCATCGAGACCCTAAACATGCTTATAAACCGAGTTGAAACTAAACCGAAACACATAAGTAATGTCATAAAAATTTGAAACTTTTTAAAATACAGGGGACACACGGCCGTGAGGGTAGGCCGTGCCTCACCCACGACTACTTGACACTCCCGTGGTAATATACTACCAAAATCAACACGGTCACCAAGCACGCCCGTGTGCTAAGGCCATGTACTAATAGATCACATACTACCATTTCTCACATGGCCATCAAGCATACCCGTGTCGAGGCCGTATACAATTTAAGTCACATTCTGTCAATTTACCCACGGTCTTAGGCACGCCCGTGTGCCTCAACCGTGTGACATTATAGGCCATTTTACAAGGCCAATATGCCACCCACTTAGGGTCTTCCTACAAGCAATATATATCAACACATACCTTGCATATGTGGCAACCAAAACATACCAAATTGACCATTCAATTTATATATTCAATACCAATTCCAACCATGACGATTCCAAAGAAATAAACTCATATCATTACAAGCATAATTCATTCAATAGCTCATTCAAAACTTGACCATTTCATAAGCTTCCACCTTACCAAGATATGCATCATATATCACATTCATTCAAGTATATTACCAAATTAAACTTGCCAAAACACATGGCTAAGTTCACTTCTAAAAACATATACACATATCTAGCCTATACATGCCATATTTAGTTGTATACATTTCCAAAAGGGTACCAAAAATTAGTTTAGTAGTGTGATGACGATCCTTGATGATCCTGAGCCCTCAGTAGCTTCAATGACCTATAAAACAAAGAAAATACACACACAAGTAAGCTTTTCGAAAGCTTAGTAAGTCATATACAAACAAACTTGGCATAAAAAGCATATATGCAATTTGATACATTTGCACATCTCATTCACTTAACAATTTATCATGTATATGCTTGATTCATACTTATGATTACATTTGTCACATTTATCCATTCAAAACTCATTTGAAACACATAGCTCATTCATAATCTTTCTTGCATCTCATTCACATTATCTTATTCAAACATACTTTTCTTCAAATCAAAGTCATATGCATACTTACCATTCATGCATACTTAATGCACATTCAACGCACCTGAATCGGATATTCATTCGTATTGCAGACTTGCCCATTGAACTCTTAAGAACCTAGTAGGATACTCAGAAAGCTCAAAATAGTAGTACAATGCCAATGTCCTAGACGAGGTCTTACATGCACTCGTATATCGATGTCACTGTCCCAGACAGGGTCTTACACAATTCAATACGATGTCGATGTCCCAGACATGGTCTTACACGTACAGATCATAACGATGCCAACGTCCCAGACGTGGTCTTACACGTAAAACTCATATCGATGCCAACGTCCTAGACGTGGTCTTACACGGGTCTTAAAATCAACGCCAACGTCCCAGACGTGGTCTTATATGATAAAACAGAACAGACACCTATGTCATGACATAGCTAATCCTATCTATTCCTAGGTTCGATCGGGACTTCTCAGACTTAATCACTATGTCAGACTCATCTCGGAATTCATAAGCATATACTCCCATAGGTATACATTATCAATATTAGTCATACGAACAAGTATAATATCCTACGAATACGTTTATTTGCATAGTGACTTACCTCAGATTCGGTTTACCGGAATGAAAACGGCTACTCGTTAACTTTCGCTTTCCCGCGATCTAGGTCTATTTTCCTCGGTTCTTGATCTAAACATATTCAGAATTAACCCTTTTATTCACTAATTCATTCAATTCAATCTATACACACATATTTTTAGGGCAATGTACAAATTAGCCCTCATAATTGCACATTTTATCGATTTAGCCCATTTTACTCAAAACATCAAATATACACAATTTGTTCACACATATGCATAGCCGAATCTCCCTAGGGACTATAAAAGTCCACATATTTCATAAAATTCACAAATTAGTCCTCTAAAATAATATTTTCACATTTTAGCTCTATTTAGCTAAATTCATCAAAACTTCAAGAACAAAACATGTTCATCTAACACCTAACTATCGTTTAACACCTTAAAACATCACAAAACTCAACATATCATCAATGGAATTTCTCATGAACAATATCAATTCATAAAATTGAGACATGGGTTTGATAGCTCTCGAAGCAATGATTACAAAAACGTAGAAATTATCAAGAACCGACTAAAACATACCTTGAATTTGTGCCTCAAACTAGCCGAAATTACAAAGCTTCAAAGCTTTCTTTTTTTTTTTGTTTTTCGGTGGAAGAATGGATGAACTAAGTCCATTTTCATATTTTATTTTATCATATAATCATTTAATACATAAAAGACATTTTTAACCTTTAATCAAATATATTAAAACATATAATTCAAGGTCATTTATGACCTTAGCCATCCACTAATCACTTAATGGCATATTTGCCTATTAAGGCCACAACATTCAAAAGCCACATCACTTAAGTACTTTAGCAAATAGCAAGCAAATTTCACATTTTATGCAATTTAATCCTTTTATCAAATTAACCACACAGACAATCAAATTAACTTACGAAAATTTAGCACATGCTTAAACACATATCAATGGCACAAAAAATAATATTAAAATATTATTTAGACTCGAATTTGTGGTCCCGAAACCACTGTTCCGACTAGGGTATAAACCGGACTGTTACATTCTGTGTAATACTAATACGAGTAAAATCCCATAGTTCAGATACATACCCATCAATTAAGCTATTCCCTTTCTCCAATTGCGTTTTCTCTGACCATGTGCGAACAGTTGCATTGTCTCCCACTTTATCAAGAAACTTGTTCTCTATAACCAGCTTTCTAACTTAAAAACTGACCGTGAATCGATACCTCTAAAAATGTGAAATGATATGCACAAAAATGAAACACAACGAGTTAGTACCACAAAATAAAATATAAAGCAAGTGAAATAAACACACACCTATCTGTGTAACTACTAAAGTTTGGTATAGCTCTACCTAAGGTGGGTTCTTAGGGTTTACTATATGTGGTTTAGTTCTAAATTTGAGGTACCTGAACCAGTAGATTCCTTGATCCTCACCCATTATAGGCTCATACGGACCGAGTTCGGTTCAGGGGAATACATTTCCCTATGGCCATGCGGAAGTGAAAACTTCACGAAGACATAGGTACAGATGTATCCCGAAAGCAATCCACTAGCCCATGCGGAGGTGAAAACCTCACAAAGGCATAGCTTCTTGCTCCCACTTAAAGGCATGACCACAACGGTCATGTAGTGCAATGCAGAGATATATATATTAAAACTATATGCAATAAGGGAACATGTTTTTGTTTTTTTTTTAAATCAGAATTTTAAATTTGAACAAAAGGACATGAAATTATCAATTTTACGGCTTGACTCTCTTATGTCCCTAGTGGAGTCGCCAAACTGTCGAAACCATTTTTATATTTTAAAAAACGGGGTCGACTTTTAAAAACGAAAGTGGGAGTCGCCACCAATCCCTTTTTATTTAGGTGTGATTGGATCACCTTACAAAACGTTTTATTTCAAAACATTTGATTTTGGTCCATGAAAAACAAGAAAATCGGTTCGGGAATCGGTTACGTATGAGGAAGGGTTAGCACCCTCATAACGCCCAAAAATTAGTACCTAATCGATAAAATTATGTCCAAATGTTGAAAATTTAATAAGAATTTAAAAATATGATTTCGAAAAAAAATATACTTAAACAATTTGATTTAAAATTTGAGAGTTCTTCGTTCCGAAAGAATATAAACATCACATCCAGCACGTTAGGACACGATATTTTTAAATCCTCATAACTAAAATCATCTCATGATTTACAAAATTTTATTAAAAGGATATTTAAATATTTAGTTAAATGGAAAATCGAAACCCAATACGTTAGGGTACTATTTCCTAATTTCTAAATACAAAACATTACCTTATTTTAAAACTTTTAAATAAAATATAGTAATTTTGCAAAATGCATTTTATTTCAAAAACGATGATCTATAAAAAATCACATATCTACACTAAAGCAATTGTAAATAAATGAAGAAGTATAAACAAATATAATAAATAATAAATAATAAAATAAAATAAAAAACTACAAAATAAATATGAACACTTTTCATGCTAGTTGAAAATTTCCTAACAATGACATATACCTAATAATAAATAAATGCTAAAAAATTATATATATATATATATATATATATTAAGAAAATAAATAAAATACATTTTAAAATAAATAAATAATTTATAACTTTAAATAAAAACATATTTATAATAATCTAATACATATGAAACTATATTTTAAGAATAAATAATATATTATACAATATAAATAATTTTAGATAAAATAAAATTTAAAAAAATATAGGAAATAATACTATATAATATACAAAAGTTTAAAATATATAATATAATAACTAATATATAAGTCTAAAAATATTATATAATAAAAATAATTAAATCAAATAAAATAATAACTAATAATAGTTTAAAATACATAAGGACAATATATAATAAAAAATATATACAAGTTTTATACTATTAATAAATTAATATATAAATAATAAGATTAATATAATATTTTAACATGATAAAATAATTAAGTATTATATTAGAATAGTTTAAAAAATAAAATAAAAATAAAGAAAGAAAGGAGGATTAAATAGCAAATAAAAATATATATAAAAAGGGATTAAAACAAAATACGCTTTATACTGCAAGGGTTATTATGGCAATTTTGAAAAATTTTCAAAACGACGTCATTCAGATGTAAGCCTTTAAGGAGCCCGAGGATTAAAATGAAACAAAATATAAGTTTTACGGCTAAATTGTAAATACGAAAAAATACTATTAAACATAATTGTAAATTTGAAAAAATGCGGAAGGGTTTATAGGGAAATTAGACCCTTAAACAAAAACACGCGGATCCCCAGCTTTAAAACGGCGTCGTTCCTTTGGCCTATAAAAGTCAAAAACGGCCCAAAAATTCATTTTATACACTGTTTAAAAAAAAAACATAAGAGAGCTCTGAAATGCTCTCTTCCCTTCTTGATCGAGGTCGACTCTACCCTTGCTCTAGTGATGAGCCACGCCACGCTTGCGCCAGCAGATAGCAACAGATATGGCGGTCGGAGACTTCGTTTCTGTGCGTGGTTTAGAAAGGTAAAGGGCTTTTCTTTTATTTTATTTATTGTACATTCAATATTTGCATGAATCGAAAAATAAATAAATAAAATAAAATAACACGAATATAAATAAAAATTACCTTCTGTTTTAGTGATTTTTTTTATTTCTCTGAATATTTTGTGTATTTCCTTTTGTCTGTTTTTGTGAAGTATTTTCGTATCCTTTTTTACAGATTATTTTGGGTTTTTTATAACCCGAAAAAAATGAAAAAGGAAATATTTTGCTGCCTTTCCTTTCCTTCTTTGCAGGTGACCGACGAGAAGCCCGGCGGTGATGAGGCGATTTGCGCAAAATGCGGCGCGACTGATGGCCTGGGTTGCGAGGCAAGGGCTTCTTGCGGCGCGATGTTTCCCTAGGGTTTCAGAAACCTTGTTTCTGACTTAGGTTCTGGGCCTTTTGGGTGTGTTTTTGCTTGGGTCTGATTAGGGTCTGGGTTTTGGAGTGTAACTGGGCTTGGGTGTAATGGTTTTAGGGATCTGTTTTGGGTTGTTTGGACTGTGCTAGACATTTATTTTTTTATTTTATTTTTTATTCTGGTTTATTTAAGCCCGGACAAAATTGGGCTCTTACAATACTCTTTCTGTCTCACTAAACTTGTCATATTTTGATTTTAAGAGGTAAAATTTTTTTCAACTTTAACCTTCTATTATTTAAGATTTATTACGGATAAAAATTGAAAAAGCATATTACAAGAAATTTCAATGAAATAATTTTAAATATACATTTTAACATTTAATTAATTAAAATATTTAAAATAATTTATTATCAATAAAAATTAATTAAATTTGTGACATTTTTATTGGGATAGTGGGAGAATTTATATTTGATGTATTAATAATATATATTTCTATACTTCTAATAAATAATAAGAATAATATAATTTTGGACTTTAAACTTGTCAATTCGGTTCATTTAGTAATTGTATTTTTTATCCACTTTGACACTTAAACTTGATAATTAAGTCCATTTTAGTCCCTAAACTTGAAATATATAAAAATTTGATGATATAACACTCTGAGATTGTGCCACATCATCACTTGAAAAGTAGAAAATTTATATAAATTTCCAAGTGATGATGTGGTATAATCTTAGGGTGTCACATTCAATGTTTTAATAACCGAACTGGTAGTTAAATAAGTCAGATCACTAGCTTCCGATTTGTAACACCCCCAAACCCAGCCCATGCGTTTCGACCACATCCGGTATGCTACGAGTTATACATTGAAAACTTTTGCTTTGTTCGTTATGGAAATCGTAAGTCAATTGGACATTATTTGGATAAATAAGTGACATTTTAAAATTTAAAATCCCTTGTATTACTATTATTAAGTATAAATAAACCTTATCATGAATTCATAAGTTGCATAACATTGAAAACTTCTTAGTTGAATAAAACTAGGGGCCTTATTACATAAATATTCCCAAATAAAATAAAATAAAATTTAAAGAAATCCCAAAAATAATTTGTAGAAATAAAACTTGATGGCCCCTCGAGTCCGTCTCGGCTCCCATGTCCACGATCTACTGCTCAACTAGAAGAGAAGAGAAAGGAAAGCGTGAGTCACCAAGACTCAGTGTATAAATCTCAAAACACACAACGACCCGAGCCCACAAACACATTATGGGCCCTGGCCCATACATGAAGGTAACAATCATAATCACATGGTAAACGATAAATAATGAATAACCCAACCCATCCTAGGTTTCCATCCTCTACACACCAACCCGTACCAACCATCACACCTTGGGGATTTCTACAATCAACCCTCCATCCGCTACACACCAAAACGACAGCCACACTGCCTATTCCTATTAATTAAGAATCATTGAATGTGGCATAGCCACCGATCACTATGTGACCTAACATTTGTATATGTGGGATTTTCACCACCGATCACCAAGTGACCTATCATGCACTTCCCCTTCAATATCATATTCCCACCCCATGCATACACATAAAGAAAACATCATGCAGTCATATATATTTTCCGATACACATAGGGAGTTCTATGTTTACGTACCTGGCATCCTTGCCTAATCCTTTTAGGGTTCCATTCGACTGTCTATACAGCCTCATTCCAGCTTTTAAGCCCATAACATATATATAGTCATACATATAGGTTTATTAGTGTGTTAGAGATCTACACACCTGATTACCGATAAGACGATGCTTTCTATGTCGACGCTATCCTTAGTCGACACTACTATTATCTGCCTAAGGTGTTGTTCAGAAGCCGGTCCACAACCAAGTGGCCAATCTCGAATGGCAGATACTGCTCTTTTCTTAAACTTAGATATTTTCTCCTTTGCCTGATCCATATTTAATTCCATCACAAGTCCTTATCAGAACTACTATCACAATGTTTAATCGTTAATTCTCATTATAACCTTAAGATCTTGCATATAATGATCAAATCTAACAGAAATATAAGGAAATCTTTTTACCTTAAAAATCCCAAAAGTGGAGACTAGCAATTTTTGGCTTTTAGATCTAATTGACCAAGCTTCCTTCAAATCCTGAATTTTGCCCATCATAAAACCATTAAACTATTAGCTTTCGCTTTTTCCTTTCAAAATCGGAATAGATCATGAGAACTAATCAAAATCGACACTTACCTTAGCATAAGAGATTCGGCTAGCACTAGAAAGAGGATTCGGCAATGCCAATGGAAGATTTAAATACCGAAAGTATAGAACTAATTCTCAAATAAGATGAATAAAAGAGCAGACTATGGATGCTTCGACTTTTTAGAGAAATCGGCACAAGGAGGAAAAAGTGGAGAAGAGTTTCGGCTTTTAAAGAAATTGGAGAAAATAAATTGGAGAAGGAGAAGCTAGGGAAATTGGCACAATGGGAGAGGAATTTAGGGTTTTCGATTAATCGTAAACAAGGAGCTAGCCCTCCTATTTAGAGATATTTCGACACCTCTTGCTAAAAATCGAAAACACCTTTAAATTCTAGCTAAAGAGAGGGAAATTTGGCACCCTCTTTGCCATGCAGTAGTCGAATTTTACATTCCTCTAGGCAGTGGATTTTCGGCCAACACTTCCCTTAAAGATAAGCTCTAACTTTTCTCCTTTTTATCTACTATTTTATCAATTATAAAATCCATCTAAATCTTCTTATTTTTGAGCCTTGTAGCCCGTCCACCTCATCAAATCTTAATGCCTAAATTTAACTCAATTAAATTAAAAGATTTGGGCTTTATTAAACTTAAATTTTGGGCCACTAACTCCTTGTGTGAGGCGTCACTCCTTGCTTCATTTTAGGTGCCAAAAATGGCCCTAAAAACATGGGCTCCTTGCGGTCAAAACTTGGGGCTCTTTTATTGTTAATGACGCCACCTTAAAATAATTCAATCAAGGCCTTTGCCTAATCCTAAGCCTAATTTTGAACCTCTATCACTTAAATTAACAAATTAAACATATCCCCACACTAAATACATAGGCCCATAAATTTAGGATGTTACAGTTCTACCCCCTTAAAGAAATTTCGTCCTCGAAATTTCCAATTAACTAGTAATCAAACTCCCTAAGTCTCACTACTATACTTTCGCTGCGCACTCTTATTCTAAGGCCAAAATAAACACTTAGTATACTATGGTAGGGTACGCACTGATATTCACATCTAGAGCGTCTTCGTCCCCTTGTACTCATTCTTTCATCGACGTTTATCTGATTAAGAATTTTATGAATAATTAATTCTTCCCACTTATTAACCGCGAACAATCTTATGTAAAATTATTTCAATAGTAGTTTTTTCGAATTTGAATTCTATCTACAGGTTTAGTTCTCAAGTCTATATTTCCTAATTCTAGAATTCTCATTCAATCATCATCAATCAGAACATCACATACACGCATCAACCACACAAGCAACATCCATGAACTCATATTCCTCTCCTAGGGGTATTTTCGTCATTTCACTACCCAGGGGTATTTTCGTAATTTTAACCTACAGGGGTATTTTTGTAATTTTCAAAATAAGGTGTGTTAGTGATTTTTCAAGATAGGGGTATTTCGATAATTTTACAAATTAAGGGTATTTTGGTCATTTTACAAATTAGGGGTAATTTGGTAATTTTACAAATCAGAGGTATTTCGGGAATTTTACAAAATTAGGGCATTCTAGTAATTTTTGTGAAAATAGAGTGGCTGGTCCCTTTCAGGTTTTAGTTAAAACTTTGGCCCGTTAACAAGTCTTCACAATTAGAGTGAACAGCCACTACGCACCCGGTAAGATTTCAGCGAAAAGGAGGTGAGTCACTAGGACTGCTTAAATACCAAGCTCTTCCGGATCTATTCCTAAACATGCGTATGCCTGTTGCCACACCCTAGTCTTGCGACTCATTCATGAGTTTTGTTTAGTGAGGTTAAGTCTTATGAAATTTAAGGAGTTGTTTCAGCTAAGCCTAGAGTCCATCAAGTTCTAGATCTAATTAGTCTACGTCCCATAAAGCCCATCAAGCCCACATAGATATATAACACACAGAGAGTTCAGAATACTTACCTGCGTGGATCGGGTGCCGGTAGACTCAAAAGCCATATCCTCAAACCAGACATTTTTCTAAATTTTTTTCCAAAACACCTCTAGGCCCATTTCACGACCGAGTTTTGAACTGGCTCGATACTAAATGTAACACCCCAAAGCGGTCCATGCATTTCGACCAGATCTGGTATGCTACGAGTTGTACATTGAAAACTTTTGCTTTGTTCGTTATGGAAATCGTAAGTCAATTGGACATTATTTGGATAAATAAGTGACATTTTAAAATTTAAAATCTCTTGTATTACTATTATTAAGTATAAATAAACCTTATCATGAATTCATAAGTTGCATAATATTGAAAACTTTTTAGTTGAATAAAAATAGGGGCCTTATTACATAAATATTCCCAAATAAAATAAAATAAAATTTAAATAAATCCCAAAAATAATTTGTAGAAATAAAACTTGATGGCCCCTCGAGTCCGTCTCGGCTCCAATGTCCACGATCTACTGCTCATCTGGAAGAGTAGAGAAAGGAAAGCGTGAGTCACTAATACTCAGTGTATAAATCTCAAAACACACAACGACCCGAGCCCACAAACACATTATGGGCCCTGGCCCATACATGAAGGTAACAATCATAATCACATGGTAAACGATAAATAATGAATAACCCAACCCATCCTAGGTTTCCATCCTCTACACACCAACCCGTACCAACCATCACACCTTGGGATTTCTACAATCAACCCTCCATCCGCTACACACCAAAGCGACGGACCAGACTGCTCTATTCTTATTAATTAGGAATCATTGAATGTGGCATAGCCACCGATCACTATGTGACCTAACATTTGTATATGTGGGATTTCCACCACCAATCACCAAGTGACCTATCATGCACTTCCCCTTCAATATCATATTCCCACCCCATGCATACACATAAAGAAAACATCATGCAGTCATATATATTTTCCGATACACATAGGGAGTTCTATGTTTACGCACTGCATCCTTGCCTAACCCTTTTAGGGTTCCATTCATTGTCTATCTGACCTCATTCCGCTTTTAAGCCCATAACATATATATAGTCATACATACAAGTTTATTAGTGTGTTAGAGATCTACACACGATTTTCGATAAGACGATGCTTTCTATGTCAACGCTATCCTTAGTCGACACTCTTTATATCCGCCTAAGGTGTTGTTCGAAGCGGTCCACAACCATGTGGCCAATCTCGAATGGCGATATCTTGCTCTTTTCTTAAACTTAGGTATTTTCTCCTTTGCACGATCCATATTTAATTCCATCACAAGTCCTTATCGAACTACTATCACAATATTTAATCGTTAATTCTCATTATAACCTTAAGATCTTGCATATAATGATCAAATCTAATAGAAATCTAGGGAAATCTTCTTGCCTCAAAAATCACGAAAGTGGAGACTAGATATTTTCGGCTTTTAGATCTAATTGACTAAGCTTCCTTCAACTCCCGAATTGCCGCCCATCATAAAACCATTAAACTATTAGCTTTCAGCTTTTGCCTTTCAAAAACCAGGAATAGATCATGAGAACTAATCAAAATCGACACTTACCTTAGCATAGGAGATTCGGCTAGCACTAGAAAGAGGATTCGGCAATGCCAATGGAAGATTTAAATGCCGGAAGTTTAGAACTAATTCTCAAATAAGATGAATAAAAGAAGACTATGGATGCTTGACTTTTTAGAGAAATCGACACAAGGAGGAAAAGTGGAGAAGAGTTTCGGCTTTTGAAGAAATTGGAGAAAAGAAATTGGAGAAGGAGAAGCTAGGGAAATTGGCACAATGAGAGAGGAATTTAGGTTTTTCGATTGTCAAAACAAGGAGCTAGCCCTCCTATTTATAGATATTTCGGCACCTCTTGCTAAAAATCGAAACGCCTTAAATTCAAGCTAAAGAGAGGAAATTGGCACCCTCTTTGCCATGCGATGGTCAATTTTACATTCCTCTAGGCAGTGGATTTTCGGCCAACACTTTCCTTGAAGATAAGCTCCTAATTTTTCTCCTTTTTATCTACTATTTTATCAATTATAAAATCCATCTAAATCTTCCTATTTTTGAGCCTTGTAGCCGTCCACCTCATCAAATCTTAATGCCTAAATTTAACTCATTTAAATTAAAAGATTTGGGCTTTATTAAACTTAAATTTTGGGCCCCTAACTCCTTGTGTGTGGCGTCACTCCTTGCTTCATTTTAGGTGCCGAAAATGGTCTTAAAAACATGGGCTCCTTGAGGCCAAAACTTGGGACTCTTTTATTGTTAATGATGCCACCTTAAAATAATTTAATCAAGGCCTTTGCCTAATCCTAAGCCCAATTTTAAACCTCTATCACTTAAATTAACAAATTAAACATATCCCCACACTAAATACATAGGCCCATAAATTTAGGATGTTACACGGTTCAACTAGTTAGGTCAGTTCTACCGCCAGACCAATAATAATTAAATAAATAATTAAAATTTTCTAAAAATCTAAAAACTTTTTAGAAAATAAATAATTTTATAAAACCGATTCAACTTGTTGAATTGTTGATTTTTTTGCTGTTTTTTTTATACTTTTATCAAGTTCAAGCAACTTTCGAGTTAATTGATTCAATCCCTTTGTTCAGATTGTTATATCAACCAATTCTCCATCTGTTCAATTTGATTTTGTTCCAATAGCATTAGTCATATCATTAAATCTTGACAGAATCTAAGTTCATGAACAAAATGGATTTAGTTGTCAAATTCAAGAACAATAGTGAACCAAAAAAAAGTATAATTATTAAAGTGGACCTAGTTGTTATGTTTGTAATAGGCCAATTTAGCCCGGGCCTAAAAATAATAATAAACCCAAAAATTAAAACAAAGTCCAAGCCCAGTTCAAAGTTACAAATATATAATTTGGCCTGATCGAAATGGCCCGTTACTTGAAAAGATTGAAGGGTCCATCTACAAGCTTGACTCATATAGAAATATAAACTTCAAGGATGTACAATCTTAGTTATGATACGCAATCTTAGATATGATATGATATGTAACCTTAGATATGATATGCAATCTTAGAAGATATGATTTTGTAATATTAAAGATTTAATTTGTGAATACCCTTTAATCTTAGCCGTTGATGTAATTGATCTGTATTGTTGGATTTGGGGAGGCTTAACTATAAATAGAGGCCTCTCCCTTTATTGTAAAACACACTGGACTTGAATTTTGGGAAGCAATAAAAATTCTTAAGAGCATTCACTCAAATTTCTCTCCCTCTTGCGTTCTTATTTTCTATAGTTTATTCTTATTTTATTCTTCATTCATCTTCGTTTTTCAACCTTTTTTTTATTTATCCATTTAATTGTTTAATTATTAATTATTCTTTTATTTTATTAGTTTATTTATTATTTACGTATAGAGATTTATTTTATTTTCACACTTTTACAAATTTGTATTTTATTTATTTATTCCAATTTTTATGTGGTATTTATTTCAAGTTGTTTTATTTTATTATTTTGATATTACTTATTTTAAATAGTTTTATTTTGATTAAATTTTTTATATTATTACTTCAAATTATCTTATATATCATTCATTTTTCTTATTGTTTTATATAATGATTATTTTAAAGTGGTTTTATTTTATATCATTTTAAAGCTGTTTTATATTATCTATTTTAAACTTTCGTATATTGTTTATTTTAAACTTATACGTATCTTTTAGGATTTGTCACATATCATTTTCTTTAACTCATTTTGTATATTATTTATTTAGATTGATATATATATTGTTTTATATATTACTTATATAAACTTACTTCTTATATAATATTTATTTTAAAATTCATTTATATATTATTATTTCATATATTATTTATTTTTATCCTTTTTTTTGGATTTATTTCAAACTTTTACATATATTACCTACTTTAAATTTTTATACATGAATTTATTTTTAAATTGCTTTTTATTGTCGATTTCAAAATCTTTTCTTTCACATTATTTATTTTAACATTGTCCATTATTATTTGAAAGCTTGGTACATTTTGTTTTTTATTTGTTTTTAGATTTGTTATTTTTTTTAAAATTCATTAATCTTTATTTATTAATGTGGCCAAATATACCTTCATATTTCAAAATCCATGATTTTTAAATTTAAAATAAGGCAATATTCGATATTTGAGAGTTTTGAGAAAATCGTGTCATAACTTACTGGGTTTCAATTTTTCTCATTAAGTCCAAATGATTGAGTACCCTTTTTGAAATTAAAACATTGAATTTTTAAATAAAAAACCTATTCTCGGGAATTTAAGATGTTGTGTCCTAACTCACTGGATGCGACGTTTTGTCATCTCGAGGCAAAGATTTCTAAAAAGCAAAGGATATTCGGTGTTTAGAAAATTCGAAAGATCGTGCTCTAACTTACTGAGTTTCGATTTTTCTTTTAAAATCCAAATAATTGAATGTCCATTTAAAATTAAAGGATATAAGTTTTAAAAATCAAAAGGATCGTATTTTAAAATCTTCTCAAATTTTCGACATTAAGACATTAATTAATCAGTTAGGTACCAATTTTGGGCGTTATGAGGGCACTAACCCTTCCTCGTGCGTAACCGACTCCCGAACCCGTTTTCTCGAATTTCATAGACCAAATTTGTAATAAGGCCATTTTGCCCGGGCCCATATACAATTAAATAATATAAATAAATAAACCAATGTTTACAATCCAGTTACAATGAAACAGGCTTAAAGCCCAAATCCAAACACCAGAACCTGTTATACCCCAAAGCCCAATTACACCCATCAGCTAACTACCCAAATTAACTAAACCCGCATAGCCCAAACAATTGACCCAATACCCTAGCCTATTATCTATGACCCAATTAGCCCAAAGTTTATTCGGCCCAAAGGGGCTCAAGCTTCAACAATTTCACACCTAGGGTTTCTGAGGAAACCCTAGGAGCCGCAAATGCTCCAACAGAAGCTCAATCGTCACGCCACAATAGCCCTTCGGTCACGCCACCATTATTCGGGCCACAGTTAGCGCGCTTCATCTCCGTCACGAGACTTCCGTCAATCACCTGCACAAACAAGGAAACAAACAACAAGCAAATAGGCAGAAAAACATGTATTTCCTTTTTAAATCTATTTTCGGGTTTATATAAACCCAACAAAGACTTGTAAAAAGGGAGAAGATACAAATAGACATAATACACACAAAAAAAAATACAGAAATAAAAAAGAACAAATCTTTTGCAATACAAATATTCGGTTTTCTGGCTATTTTTATTTTTGTTTCATGCATGTTTGATTTACCAAACAGTATTTACAAAAAAAAAAACAACAAACAACGAAGATTATATCACCTTTGCGCCACCGTAGGCGACGGCGCGTGAGGCGCGTGTGCAACGATTGCCAGAGGTCTATGATCTGTGAGGGCAGAGCAATTTCTTAAGGCTTCTGTTTGTTTTTTTAAATTCTGCGTTAAAATGAATTTTTTTAGGCCGAAATTGTCTTATATCGTTAACTGGAAACGACGCCGTTTTGGTTTAATTTAATAAGCCAAAAATGACCTCGTTTCAAGAGATAACCAGCGACGTTGACCCGAAAACCCGAGGAGGATCCGCGTTTTTGATAAATGGTCTAATTGCCATTTTAGTCATTCTGCATTTTTTTATTTTTTAGTTTTGTTTAATTTCATTTTTTTATTTTTAATTTGGACCTAAAAGTTTAATTACTTTCCAATTTAGTCCATCGGGCTCTTTAAAGGTTAAGATCAAAACGTCGTGGTTTTTAAATTTGGCCTAATTGCCTTTTTAACCCCTATAATTTAACGTGTGTTTTAATTTAGTCCTGTTATATTTGTTTTAATCGCTTATTAACCCCTGTCTTCTTTGTTTTTATTTTTTTAGTCTTTTTATTTTATTTTATTATTTTATTTTATTATTTTACATTATATTAAATCATTTTATTATATAGTTTATATTATTGTCTTTATTATAATTTATTAATAGTATGAAATTCACATATATATATTTTATATGTATTATCTTTATATATATTTAATTATTATTATATATTATTTTACTTGGTTTAATAATTTATATATTATTTATTATACTATATTTTTATTATGTATATTATATAGTATTATATTATATTATATATTATTTTTAAAAATTTTGTTTTGTATAAAATCTATTATATTATATAACCTATTTCATTTATATTATTTATTACATATATAATTTTTATGATTAGTATATTATGTATGTATATGTTTTTATTTAAAATTATGATATATATTGTTTACTAATTATTTTTATTATGTATAATCTTTATATATATTATTATTATTAATAATTATTTTATATTATTTTATTATATATTATGATTCTTGTAACACCCCAAATCCGGCCCAAACACTACAACCGGATCTGGTATGTCACTAAGGAAATTTTGTAAAACATGTCGCATTTTCAGAAAAATATTTTGGTAAAGTTTAACCTTTTATTCGGGAAAAATTATAATTTATAGTTTTAAATAAAATATGCCTTTATGAATTAAAAACCCAAATTTAAATACATGCCTTAGTTCAATTAAAAATAAAAATTTAAATAACTAAAAGTAATAAAAGCCCGTAATAAAACAAAATATAAACTGGTGGCCCATGGCCTTATTACAACGAGATTTAAAATCCATTAAATAAGAATATAAAATAATAACTAGAGTCTTTTTGCTGGATCCAAATGTTCTTTTGCATGGCCACCTTGCGCTCCTCTCCAGCCCGGTCCGATGCACTAAATGCTACCTGAAATGTTAATTTGTAACACCCCAAACCCGGCCCATGAGTCCTGACCGGATCTGGTATGTCACGGAGTAAAATAATTTGAGTCATTTTGAAAGTTGGGTGAAAACTTGGTAAAATTTGGCTAAGGTATGAAAACGGGGTTTGAAAACTTAGTTGGGCTTTTTATAAATACGGTTGGGGTGAGAAACCCTTTTGAAACATTTGATCATGTAGCAATTTAAAATCGTCTGAGTTATTGGGGACTTGGTAAATTTTGTTACCCGATGGTAATTTCCTTGAAAACTCGTAGTAGTTACTTAGTTTAAAAAAAATTACTTTTAACAGGTTCAATTAATAATTATGAAATTCCATTTGTATGAGTAAAATAAAGCAATAAAATAAACATCCAACAATAATAATAGCGCCTTATTACAATCCCAAAATAAAACTTAGAAAATAAAAACTAAAACCAATTAAACAAGTTCCAAATATGTAAAACAAGCATGGCCACCTCGAGTCCTCTCCGCCTCCATCTCCGCGATCTACTCATCGCAAAATGTTAAGGGAAAGGGTGAGTCACCAAGACTCAGTGTGTAAATCCCCACCCTAAAAGCACTCATGCACAAGATATTAATTAACATGCAAATATGCAACCCAACCTAACCATCCATACTCCTTAACTACCCCTGTGGTCAAAACCACCGATGACTTAGAGTCACAAATTAAATGATGGGGCCAACCCATCGTGTGGTCAAAACCAATCGATGACCATAGGTCACAAATAATCAAGTGTGGTCAAAACCACTTTGGTGGTACCAAATCACTTGGGACTTAGTCGCAAATAATCAATCGATGTGGTCAAAACCACTTGATGACCATAGGTCACAAATAATCGATGGGGCCAACCCATCTTGTGGTCAAAACCACTGATGACAGTCCATAATTCGTCCCCCTCCTCTCATCAATCCCACCATCACATGCTTTTATATCAATTTTCATATATCATGTCATAGCATTTAATATCATGTGATAGCATGCAAATCATATATCAAAAGTCACAAGTTAGGGGACTTACCCGAAAACCATGATTATGCCACAAGCTAATCACAACCAAAAGATTAAAGGCAAACAATTAAATCATGTAAATTAATAAAGTGTGTAGTGAGTTTCTACACACCTGTTACTTTCGTAATTCCTAGATCTCGAAGCTCTGATCTACAACGCTAGATCTTGACCCTACATTCGGCCAATCATCTTTGTTAGTACCAAAAGCCTATTCAGCCAAACCAAGATTGTACCAAAGGGTTTCACACGAACCCGGAACCTTACCTACACGTCCTTTGAACACTAACCACCTCACGATATGTAAATTCGTTTAACTTCCCTACAATCGGCAACCATACATATTAGTAGCCTTGACTTTTGAACACTAAAAATATTAGTCTATTAAAGTAGATCCTTACCACCACTTACCTTAGGAGAATAAATCCGAAAGTTTCCTTAATGGCTATGGCTTCCCACAATCGCTTTAATCGTATTAGTAAGAATCATAGGCCATAACTTTAACTATAAAAGAGATGATTATCCCTTACCACACTTATTGGAAATTGGCAGCACCTCTTAATGTTGTGAGAGGGTTCACTATCTTCAATGAAGAGAAAGCACCCTTTTTCCTTAAGGGAGATTCGGCCAAACTCAAATGGAGGGCTGGAATTTTAGAGATAGGTTCTGCTACTAGGGAAAGAAAAGAAGGAAATTTTGAAGGGTTTTGGGCAAAGGTTGGAGTGGTTTTGGCCAGTGAAGAAAATTAAAAGAAGAAGAAGTATTTTTAGCTTAAGAAGAACAAAAGAAGCTGGAAATTTTCTCTTAAAAGAGGGGGTATATTCGGCTAAAAAGAAGCAAGAAAAGCTGGAAGTTTTGAATAATTTTGGCTATGAAACAATGGAGAATTGACAAAGAAAAATTTGGGGAGAAGAAAAGAGTTTTGGTTGAACTTTTGGCACTTCTTTGCTATACAAATTGATTATGACACCCCAAAGAGTCCTCTAATCAAGAAACACCTTGTTTTTGTGATAATTCCAATTTGAATTATCCAAGATAATGCAAGGTTTAATCTTCCATCTATCTCCTAATCTTCCTTGAACAAATTAAAAGCAAATAAACCACTAATTACTCCCCTTCCAAATTAAATTAAGCAAAAAAATAAGCCTTATCTCTTATCAATTAAGAGTCCTATAAGCTGCCAACATCCCCCTCCTTCACGCCAGCAGCAAAAAGAGAAGAAGAAAATAAAACCAAGGTGCTGCTTCTTTGATTCGAACCAGCGACCTCATGCAGCCCTCTCCTCCAACGCACTTTGCCACTTTTCCCCTTAGACTTTCATGTCATGAGCCCTTACCTTTTAATTATAAGCCTTCTTCTTGGCCCTCTTGCCTTTAACACAAAAAGCCCAAAAAAATAACACTCCTTGCGTCTTTCATGTCTCGAACCCGAGACCTTAACCAAAGCCCCTTTTAAGTGGCGCCCCAAGCCACTCCACCTCATTGACTTTCATGTTCGATCATTGCCCAAAAATTCTTTAAGGCCTTCCTTACTTGGGCCCTTCCTTTAACGCCCCAAAAGAAAAAACATATCCCCTTGTTACTTCCACAGATCGAACCTCCTCCCTTGCAGCCCCTTTAGGCGCACCAAGCCACCACGCCAATTACATTCTTGTGTCATGTTCCTCCTAAATTTTATTTAAGCCCTAACTTCACCTAGCTCCCTCCTTTTTAAGCCTTAAAAAAAGATTTTTAATTCCAAATCCAGCCTAAATCGGGGTTATGACTAGACCCTTAAAACATGTCTAGCAATCAAAATATTTATTTCTTGAAGCCCACATGGAAATTTATTTAAATTACAAATAACCCCTAATTCAGGGTGTTACAGTTCTACCCCCCTTAAAAAGAATTTCGGCCTTGAAATTACCTGGATCAGAAGAGCTGGGGGTATTGCTGCCGCATCACATCCTCGGGTTCCCATTTGGCCTCCTCCGTACCATGATTCCGCCATAACACCTTCACCAAGGGCACGGACTTCCTGGGAAGAACCTTGATATCCCGATCCAAAATTTGTACTGGCTCCTCCTCGAAAGACAAGTCCGAGCTCACCTCAATTTTCGCTATTGGCACAACGTGTGAGGGATCTGACCGATAACGCCTCAGCATTGAAACATGAAAAACATCATGGATCTGGCTCAATTCCACTGGCAACTCAAGCTGGTAAGCTACCGGTCCCACACGTTTCAACACCGTGTACGGTCCGATGAATCTAGGGCTTAGCTTGCCCTTCCGGCCAAACCTTAGCACCTTCTTCCAAGGTGATACCTTCAAGAAAACCTTATCGCCTACTGCATACTCAACCTCTCTGCGCTTAAGATCAGCGTAGGATTTTTTCCTGTCCGACGCCTCCTTAAGACGATCCCGAATCACTTTGACCTTATCCTCTGTCTCCGCTACTAACTCTGGACCCAACATCTGACGTTCTCCTAGTTCTGTCCAACATGTGGGAGTACGGTATTTTCGACCGTACAGCGCCTCATATGGTGCCATCTGAATGCTCGCTTGATAACTATTGTTATAAGCGAACTCTGCCAAAGGTAGGTACTCCTCCCAACTACCACGGAAATTCAAAACACAGCCCCTAAACATCTCCTCCAACACTTGGATTACCCTCTCAGATTGTCCATCAGACTGCGGGTGAAAAGCCGCGCTGAAATTTAACTTGGTGCCTAACTCCTGATGTAAGGCCTTCCAAAATCTTGACGTGAACCGAGGATCCCGATCTGAGATAATGGACACTGGTACCCCATGTAACCGCACTATCTCAGCAATGTACAACTTAGCTAGTCGTTGAAGTGAGTAGTCAACCCTCACCGGTATGAAATGAGCCGACTTAGTCAACCGGTCTACTACCACCCACACTGCATCCTTTTCTTCATGCGTGAGGGAAGCCCACTCACAAAATTCATAGTAATCTCCTCCCACTTCCACTGTGGGATCTTTACCGACTGTAGCAGCCCCGATGGCAATTGATGCTCAGCCTTAACTTGTTGGCATGTCAAACACTTACCCACTAACTTTGGTCACTTCCGCTTGCACCCGACCACCAAAACGCTCCCTCAAATCACGATACATCTTATCGCTTCCGGGATACATAGCGACGACTTGTTATGAGCTTCTTTAAGAATTTACTGCCTCAACTCATCATCCTTAGGCATGCACATTCTCCCTGAAAGTACAATACTCCATCACCTTAACCGAAACCTTGACCTCACTATTCACATACTTGCAACCTTCGAGTATTCAAAGCTTCGTCGGTCAACTGCCTCTCTTTGACCTCATTGATCCAATATAGCTTCACTTGTAATTCTGCCAAAAGGCTCCCATCCTCATAAAGACTTAGATGAGCGAACATAGCTCACAAATCCGCTACCACCTTTCGGCTCAACGCATCAGCTACTACGCTAGCCTTCCCCGGATGGTATTCGATTGAGTAATCATAGTCCTTTAATAACTCAATCCACCTCCATTGCCTCAGATTCAAATCCTTCTAGGTCAGGAGGTACTTCAAACTCTTATGATCTGTGTACACCACTGACCTTTCCCCGTCTGATGTAGTGCCTCCAAATCTTCAAGGCGAATACCACAGACCAATTCCAAGTCATGTGTCAGATAGTTGACTTCGTGAGGCCTCAATTACCGTGACGCATAAGCAACCACCTTCCCTTCTTACATCAGCACACACCCTAATCCGGTATGCGATGCATCACAAGATATCTGATGAACTCCTTTCCTACCTCGGTGAATTAAAACCGTGCTTCGCCGAAATCCTCTTTAGCTTGTCGAAACTCTCCTGCTACTTCTCAGACCACACAAACAGAACACCTTTTCTCAGTAGCTTAATCAATGGTGCTGCAATCAAGGAGAAGTTTTCCATAAATCTCCTATAATATCCGGCCAATCCTAGAAAACTCTGAATTTTCGTAATAGACTTGGGTGGTTTCCATTCCAACACCGCCTCAATCTTACGGGGATCCACCCTGATTCCCTAGGCTGAAACTACATGCCCTAGAAAAGTTACCTCCTTGAGCCAAAACTCACATTTGCTGAATTTGGCGTACAACTGCTTCTCCCTTAGAACTTGTAGAACCACATGAAGATGTGCGTCATGCTCCTCCTCAGACTTCAAGTACACCAAAATGTCGTCTATGAAAACCACGATGAACAGATCCAGATAGGGTTGGAAGACACGGTTCATCATGTCCATAAACGCCACGGCATTCGTCAAACCAAAGGGCATTACCGTAAACTTCGTAGTGTCCATCTTGAGTCCTAATCTTTGTCTTATGAACATCGACCTCCTTCACCTTGAGTTGATGGTACCCTGACCTAAGGTCAATCTTAGAAAACACCGATGCCCCTTTAAGTTGATCGAACAGATCGTCAATCCTGGGCAAAGGATACCGGTTCTTTATAGTCAACTTGTTCAACTGCCGATAGTCGATACACATCCTCATTGTCCCATCCTTCTTTTTGACAAATAGCACTGGAGCTCCCCACGGCGATACACTTAGTTGGATGAACCCTGTATCCAACAATTCCTGAATCTGAGCCTTCAACTCCACCAATTCTTTCGGCGCCATCCGATACGGAGCTATTGATACTGGAGCGGTTTCAGGTAACAGATCTATCCCAAATTCAACCTCCCGATCCGGAGGTAGACCCAGAAGTTCCTCTAGAAACACATCTACATAATCCCTTACAGTCCGAACATCTCCCACAGCGACATCCTTAGCTTCCAAGGCACGGACATGCACTACATAAGCTTCACAACCCTTCTTTACCATCCTTTCCGCCTTTAATGCCGAAACCAAGTTAGATAGGTAATCTCTCTTTTTACCTATCATCACCACCTCTTCTCCTTCCTTGGTCTTTAACACCATGCGCTTAGCCGCGCAATCCAAGTTAGCTCGATACTTCACTAACCAATCCATTTTGAGGATTAAGTCGAAATCTTAGAATGATAGTTTCATCAAATCAGCCAAGAACACGACCACTTGAAGTTCTAGGTGCGTCCTATAAAGTTCACTTACTTCTACGGAGTGACCTGAGGGCTTACTACGGTCATCTTCCTAGAAGCAAGTTCGAGTCTAGATGCAAAGTTTCCACTATACTACTAGCAATGTATGAGTGAGTTGAGCCAATGTCTATCAAGGTATTATAAGGCACACCAAAGATCGAGAACATCTGGTTATGACGTCACGTATGTCGCCTCCTCTTGACGCCTCATGGCATAGACCAAACCAGGTTGTCTAGCCTCAAGACCACCCAGATTTCCCCTCGGTGCCCACGACCTCTGCCACACCATTACCTCCTCTACTGCGCCCGACCCTTTCATCGGTTGTTGATTATCCCTTCATTTGGTGCACGATCCCGACCCTCGGATCTCGGCCTTTTAGTTGCCTTCTTCAGACAATCTCTAACCCGATGCTCCATAGACCCACATTGAAGCATCCATGATTACCATTCCAACACTCCCCTTGTGGGACTTCCCACACCGATCACACAAGTGCGGCCATTGAGAATTAGCGATGGCAGGCCTAGCGACTTGATCGCACCCACCAAACCTTACCCTCTTCTGCTGATTACCAAAAAACTTTGAAAGTCCGGAGCTCCTCTTATTCCAATTTCTATCCTGGTTCCGTCTAACAGACTGCCTTACCCCTTCAGCAACCTTAGATTTCTCCACTAGGACAGCAAATTCCCTTTCTTGTTGTGGAGCTATCATCATTCTCAGCTCATCTCTAAGGCCATCTTCAAATCTGACACAGCGCTCATGCTCGGTACCCACAATGCCACGAGCGTATCTACTCAATCGGAGGAACTCGGCTTCATACTCTGCCACCATTTTATTTTCTTGAACCAGGTTCAGGAAAGCTTTCCGCTGTGCGTCTAAGTAGCTAGTTCCAATATACTTCTTTTGGTAAGCTTCCCTGAAGAATTCCCAAGTAAGATTTTCTGCCACCGTTCCATCTCTCATAGTGAGCCACCACTGGTAGGACTCATCCAAGTAAGGAGATGATACCTTCAACTTCTCCTCGGTGGTGAAATCTAAATCACCCATAATCCTCTCTGGATTCCAACTAATATTCGCAAGACTAGGCGCCACTCGGATACTCCTCCGAATACTTACGCTCCGTTAGTCAAGTCGTTCAACCACAGATTTGTGGGCTCCTGACTTTTCGCACCTTGACCTCAACAACCCGCTCCAATACCCATGTCTGACTTGAAATATGACATCATTACCACCGTCGATCTTAGAATCGGTCTCACCACGGCAGATCCAAGATCTCATTTTCGGACCGGACCGGACCTTGCGGGCTCAAGCAGGTCATCCTACCTCTACCACCGACCACCCATGGGACGTCCACGACCTCTTGAACTCATTCTAACGATCGCGTTTATCTGCTTAAGAATTTTATGCATTAGTATTTCGCTTGGTTATCCATGAAGAAGTTTTATGATAGGAGTTTTAGAAGTGGTTCCTTCGTAATCAAACCAACACACAGTCTTTCATTCATCCATTCAAAGAGGCGTTGTAGTTTTCATGGTGATTGTTGTTCCACTACCCGGGGGTATTTTCGTAATTTGACCTACAGGGGTATTTTTGTAATTTTTTCAAAAATAATAGTTTTCGGATGCTTTTGTCAAAAAGTATTTTGAAACTCTTAAATTCCTGGGGTATTTTGAAAAATTTTGAAAATCGGGGGTATTTTGGTGATTTTGAAGTTCAGGGGCATTTTGATAATTTTTCACAAATTAGGGTGAATTTGTAAAATTTAACAATTCAGGGGTATTTCAAAAGTTGTAAAACTTTGAGGGTTCTTTTTAAGAATTTATTTTCTAAGTTGATGGTGTTGCAAAAATTTTGGAAACCAAGGTCATTTTGGTAATTTCGCTGGTGAGGGGTAATTTTATAATTTTACGAAATCATGACGTTTTCGATATTTTGCAAAGTAAGGTTTTTGGACACTTTTTATGTGATGAAATTTTTGATTTAAACTGTGGGTAGTTTGGGAATATCATAAATCAAGGGCATTTTTGTAATTTTACCCCTAAGGGTATTTTCGTAATTTTTCACATTCAGGGCATTTTCACTAAAAATGATTTCCAAAAATTGGGTTCTAAGTGATTTTACAAGAGAAGGATATTTTGAAAATTTCTTCTTGAAAAATTTCATACGGAGGGTATTTTGGTATTTTTTTTCAAATTGAGGGGTATTTTGGTCATTTTTTTAAAACTAAAGTTTTAATTATTTCCAAAAGCAAAACGGCTAATCCCTTTCGGGTTTTAGTTATCGAGTTTAGCCTATGAGTGTCTTGTCTCGGCTAGGATGAATCGTTACTACGCACTGTGTAGGATTCAAGTGAGTAGGAGGTGAGTCACGAGGATCGCTTAAATACTGTGCCCCAGAATCCAATCCTAGACATGCGTATAACGATTGCCACATCCTTTTCTTAGTGACAAATCACGGGGTTGTTTAGGTAATTATTAAATCTTATGCATAGTTGAGGTATACTAGCCCTAGGGTTCAACAGTTCTACTCTAGTAGTCTACGTTCCCATTTTTCCCTTCTACCCCTCATCAAAAGAATTCACAGAAATTGATAGAAGTACTTACCTGGGCGGATAGGTGCCGGAGACTCAGTGCCATGCTATTCAAGCCAAAACAGTTCCTCAAAACATCATAATAAGGCCTACTATCGAAAACCAAACATTTTGGGCCTTGGGCCCCACAGTAGAAGTTTTGAGCCTGCTCGATACCAAAATGTAACACCCCAAACCCTACCCATGAGTCCCGGCCAGGATCCGGTATGTCACGAGTAAAATAATTTGAGTCATTTTGAAAGTTGGGTGAAAACTTGGTAAAATTTGGCTAAGGTATGAAAACGGGGTTTGAAAACTTAGTTGGGCTTTTTATAAATACGGTTGGGCTGAGAAACCCTTTTGAAACATTTGATCATGTAGCAATTTAAAATAAACCGAGTTATTGGGGACTTGGTAAATTTTGTTACCCGATGGTAATTTCCTTGAAAACTTCGTAGTAGTTACTTCGTTTAAAAAAATTTACTTTTAACCGGTTCAATTAATAATTATGAAATTCCATTTGTATGAGTAAAATAAAGCAATAAAATAAACATCCAACAATAATAATAGCGGCCTTATTACAATCCCAAAATAAAACTTGGAAAATAAATAACTAAAACTGAATTAAACAAGTTCCAAATATGTAAAACAAGCATGGTCAGCCTCGAGTCCTCTCCGCCTCCATCTCCGCGATCTACTCATCGTAAAATGTTAAGGAAAGGGTGAGTCACCAAGACTCGTGTGTAAATCCCCACCCGAAAAAGCACTCATACACAAGATATTAATTAACATGCAAATATGCAACCCAACCTAACCATCCATACTCCTTAACTACCCCGTGTGGTCAAAACCATGATGACTTAGAGTCACAAATTAAATGATGGGGCCAACCCATCGTGTGGTCAAAACCAATCGATGACCATAGGTCACAAATAATCAAGTGTGGTCAAAACCATGGTGGTACCAAACCACCGGGACTTAGTCGCAAATAATCAATCGATGTGGTCAAAACCACCGATGACCATAGGTCACAAATAATCGATGGGGCCAACCCATCTTGTGGTCAAAACCATCGATTTACGATCCATAATTCATCGCCTCCTCTCATCAATCCTACCATCACATGCTTTTATATCAATTTTCATATATCATGTCATAGCATTTAATATCATGTGATAGCATGCAAATCATATATCAAAAGTCACAAGTTAGGGGACTTACAGAAAACCATGATTATGCCACAAGCTAATCACAACCAAAAGATTAAAGGCAAACAATTAAATCATGTAAATTAATAAAGTGTGTAGTGAGTTTCTACACACATTACTTTTCAGTAATTCCTAGATCTCAAGCTCCGATATACAATGCTAGATCTTGACCCTACATTCGGCCAATCATCTTTGTTAGTACCAAAAGCCTATTCGGCCAAACCAAGATTGTACCAAAGGGTTTCACACGAACCCAAAACCTTACCTACACGTCCTTTGAACACTAACCACCTCACGATATGTAAATCCGTTTAACTTCCCTACAATCGGCAACCATACATGTTAGTAGCCTTCGGCTTTTCAAACACTAAAAATATTAGTCTATTAAAGTAGATCCTTACCACAACTTACCTTAGGAGAATAAATCCCGAAAGTTTCCGTTAATGGCTATGGCTTCCCTACAATCGCTTTAATCGTATTAGTAAGAATCATAGGCCATAACTTTAACTATAAAAGAGATGATTATCCCTTACCACACTTATTGGAAATTGGCAGCACCTCTTAATGTTGTGAGAGGGGTTCGACTATCTTCAATGAAGAGAAAGCATCCTTTTTCCTTAAGGGAGATTCGGCCAAACTCAAATGGAGGGCTGGAATTTTAGAGATAGGTTGACTACTAGGGAAAGAAAAAGAAGGAAATTTTGAAGGGTTTTGGGCAAAGGTTGGAGTGGTTTTGACAAAGACAAAATTAAAAGAAGAAGAAGTACTTTCGACTTAAGAAGAACAAGAGAAGTGGAAATTTTCTCTTAAAAGAGGGGTATATTCGCCAAAAGGAAGCAAGAAAAGTGGAAGTTTTGAATAATTTTGGCTATGAAACAATGGAGAATTCGGCAAAGAACAAATTTGGGGAGAAGAAAAGAGTTTTAGTTGAACTTTTGACACTTCTTTGCTATACAAACCGATTATAGACGACCCCAAAGAGTCCTCTAATCAGCAAACACCTTGTTTTGTGATAATTCCAATATTGAATTATCCAATATAATGCAAGGTTTAATCTTCCATCTATCTCCTAATCTTCCTTGAACAAATTAAAAGCAAATAAACCACTAATTACTCCCCCCTTCCAGCCGAAATTAAGTAAAAAAATAAGCCTTATATCTTATCAATTAAGAGTCCTATAAGCTGCCAACATCCCCCTCCTTCACGCCAGCAGCAAAAAGAGAAGAAAAAAATAAAACCAAGGTGCTGCTTCTTTGATTCAAACCAGGGACCTCATGCAGCCCTCTCCTCCAACGCACTTTGCCACTTTTCCCCTTAGACTTTCATGTCATGAGCCCTTACCTTTTAATTATAAGCCTTCTTCTTGGCCCTCTTGCCTTTAACGCAAAAAGCCCAAAAAAATAACACTCCTTGCGTCTTTCATGTCTCGAACCCGAGACCTTAACCAAAGCCCCTTTTAAGTGGCGCCCCAAGCCACTCCACCTCCTTGACTTTCATGTCCGATCCTTGCCCAAAATTCTTTAAGGCCTTCCTTACTTGGGCCCTTCCTTAACGCCTAAAAGAAAAAAACATATCCCTTGTTACTTCCACGGATCGAACCTCCTCCTTGCAATTTCCCTTGGCGCACCAAGCCACCACGCCAATTACATTCTTGTGTCATGTTCCTCCTAAATTTTATTTAAGCCCTAACTTCACCTAGCTCCTCCTTTTAAGCCTTAAAAAAGATTTTTAATTCCAAATCCGCCTAAATCGGGTTATGACTAGACCCTTAAAACATGTCTAGCAATCAAAATATTTATTTCTTGAAGCCCACATGGAAATTTATTTAAATTACAAACAACCCCTAATTCAGGGTGTTACATAATTAATTGGTTGAGTCACGAGACTCAGTGTGCAACCCTCATGCACCATTAGATTTGGGCCTTAGCCCTATTAAACTAAAATAATCAGAATTAATTTACATAATAAAAATAATATGCAAGCCCAACCCAAATCCTAGGTTTCCATCTGCTACACGCCAATTCGTACCACCCATTCACACTATTGGGGATTTCTACAATCAACCCACACATGTACGCCTTGATGGCGGTCGTCTTGCTCATCATCAGATCATGGTCGTAGCCACTACAACAGATCACGGCAAAAGCTGCTACAATAGATCACGGTAAGGAACCGCTACAACAGATCACGGTAAGAACAACTACAACAGATCACGGTAAGAACCGCTACAACAGATCACGGTAAAAACCACTACAACATATAACTTCCTCCTTTCATCAAACCCAACCCATGCAATCACAGAAAATTGGCATACACATATCATTTAATCAGAACATTCACTTAGAATGACAGAGATCACTAACCTGGTGATTTGCTTTACCCTCTTTGGGTTTCAAACGTTATGCTGGGATTTCGGCATTTATCAGAACATACAAGTTTTATAATCTTGTATTTAACAAACAAATCTAGATGGTGTGGAAAGTTACACACCTGATTATGTCGATACCCTTGCTAAATTGATTTATTGCCTTCTATCTACCACTTTGCTCAAAAAGTCGGAAGGATGTGAAAATAGGGCCTCTCCTATTTTCGGCCATAGTTAGTGTTTTACCCAATTTCATATATTTAAAAATAAACAAATCTCCTTACCTTGAAATCCCGAAGGTAACACGATTCGAGTGTTACCGAACTACAACTTAGAGATCTATGCGATTGACCCCACTACAGATCCCGGAATGCCGAAAATTAGAAAAACTCTTGATTAGTCACTAAATAGCCATTCGGCTAGGGACTTTGAAAAGCCGGAGAAATATTGGAAACTCAAAATCGACACATACCTATTATTTTCTTACGATTCGCTGGCAGACTTTTTTCAAGAAAATTTGGCAACTTTAGGAGGTGAGATCTAAGAATTTTGGTTTTTTGAAGATTTAAGAATTGAAGAGATGGCTAAGAGAGATTTGGCCAATGAATATTAAGGAGAAGAATAGAATAATAGAGATATGATTTGACTTTTAGGGATTAGAAGAAAAATAACAATAGAGGTTAAAAGATTCGGCCAACCAGGAAATTTTAGAGAGGAAGAAAGGGTGAAGAAAATGGTGGTTTTCAGGTTTTGAGAGGAAGAAGATGATAAAAGAAAATAAAAGAAAGGCTTCCAAAATTTCGCACACCCTCTTTATATAGAAAATCGATTCCTCCTTTAGCGAGATTGATTTTCACCAACACCGCCACACATGATAGCTCCTATCCCTTTTCCCTTATCTTAATCTATTATCTCCTCAAAAATAGTCTTTATCTGCTTATTATTCTTAAAGATTAAATCCCTAAATAATAGCCTTTATCTGCTTATTATCCACAAAGAATAAATATAATAAAATTTCCAAAAGAAATAGCCTTGTGCCGTCCACTTCCCTAATCCCTAATGCCAAATTTAACTAACTTAAATTAGAAGATTTAGGCTCCTTAAAACTTAAAATTTGGGCCCCTAACACTTAAATTAACTCATTCCACATATTCACCCATTAAACGCATAGGCCCAAAACATTAGGATGTTACAGTTCTACCCTCATTAAAGAAATTTCGTCCTTGAAATTTCCAACTAACTAGAAATCATACTACCTAAGTCTCACCACTAAGCTTTTGCTGCGCACTCTAATTCTAAAGCCAAAATAAACACTTAGTATACTATGGTAGGGTACGCACCATGTAACATCCTGAAAATGGGCCTATGCATTTTCGAGTTAATTGTACGAAGTGACATGTTTTATGTGTTAAGAATAAATTTTGAACATTTTTGGAAACCTGAAAAAATGTATGGAAATGCTAAGTTAAAAAGAGGAAAGTGAACATTTATGGAAACTAGGAAAATGATTTAGAAATGATTCAAAGAGGAAAGTGAACATTTCGAAACTTGGAAATGTAAGGAAATGTCAAGTTTAAAGAGCCAAATGAAAATTTTTGGAAACTTAGAAATGACTTAGAAATGTCGAGTTTTAAAGTTTAAAAGGGAAATTAAGGCAAGGTGGCCTTAAGAGAAAAAGTATGTGAAATTTGACACACAAGCAGGCTTGGAAAAGTGGCTCAAGATGCCACTTAGGGCCTCTGAAATGGAGCCACATGCAAGGGTGTTGGGCCGAGTTCGAGTCACATGGGAAGCAAATAAAAAGTTTTATTTTTGCTTCTAGAAGCACGAGGTGGACGACACAAGGCTTGCCAAAGAGGAGTTTCATTCTCTTTTAAATTCAGCTAATTAGGGGATAAATAAAGGATTTTGTTTTGGATTATTTCTAAGAGATAAGAAGGATTATTCTTTATTTTTTAGATTAAAGAGATAAAGTTATCACATAAGGAAGAGTGGTGGCCAAGCAAAGGATTCTTGGCCTAGTAATTTCAAATATATAAAAGGAAGAGAATAGGGCTACTCATCAAATTTTCGTCCTCCTCTTCTCTCTCGCTAGAATTTTTCCCTAGCAAAATCCTCTCCTCCCTTTTATTTTGTCAAACCGAATATACCAATAGTCTCTAGTGAAATCGATTTCTTTTAAGCCTCAAAAGCCATAACTTTGTGACTCCAAGCAAGGGTGCAGTCGATTGAGGTATTAAGGTAAGAACAATGGATTTTGTTGTTCAGTTTCTTTTTATCGAGATCTAGAAACTGATCCCCATGTTGTCTCTTGGCCGAATATTAAAGGAGGAACTCCGAGATTTTTGATAGTTGTCGACTTCAAGAGAAGGGATTTTTCGGGATTTAAAGCTTCAAGGTAAGACATCTGATATTCAGCCATAGGCCAATTAATGATGAATAAGTGTTAGAAAATCAATCTAACATGTGCTTATAGGATTTTCAACTGTAACACCCCAAACCCGGCCCACGAGTCCTGACCGGATCTGGCATGCCACTGCGAAAAAACGTTTGAAATTATTTTACCTTAAAGGTGAAGTAAATAAATTTATTTTTTTATTTTCTTTTAGAAAGGAAAACCTTGTATATTTAAAATTTCAAATAAATTAGGTTGTTACCAAATTCTGGATTAAAACTTTAACATATATATATCTACTTAAGGAAGTAAAATCATTTACAATTAATATTTAAGTTGTCAATCCGTAATAAACATAATAATAAAGATACTTAGTAAAAATACTTAAAACTTTCATGGGCCTTATTACAACTCGATTAAATAAAATAAGAATAAAATAAAAATAAACCAAAGTCTATGTAAACTAAATTTTTCCATTGAATGGCCACCTCGAGTCCATCCGGCTCCTCATCCGCGATCTACGAGTCACCTGAAAAAGTTAAGGGAGAAGGTGAGTCACCAAGACTCAATGTGTAACCCTTCCCCCGGTTTAATGCAACATCTTACACAAATCATAACTAAGTTTAACATGCACCCAACCTAGCCATCCATAACTCCTTTCTCTACCCCGTGTGGTACCAAACCACTGGTGGTGCCAAACCACTTGTGACCCAAAGTCACGATATCCATCAATATTGTGGTGCCAAACCACTGGTGGTGCCAAACCACTGGTGACCCAAAGCCACGAATAATAATTTGTGGGGCCAACCCACGTGTGATACCAAATCACTGGCGATGATCCCGTAATATCAACCGTGGGGCCAACCCACTATGATGCTAAGCCATTGGGACGAGTCGTTATGAGGTGCCAAACCTCTGGTGACCCAAAGTCACGAAATATGTGGTACCAAACCACTGGAGGTGCCAAACCTCTGGTGTCCCAAAGACACGGATATCACTTCCCCCTCTACTCATATCACCCTTAATAATATGCATATAAAAATCATGCCAATCATGCTTAAATATTAATATACTGAATTTATCATAGGTCATACTTTCACATGTATTATACATACCAAATATGTCATGCATCAACATGCATCATATAGCAAAGCTCATATTGAAACAGACTTACCCGAATCCTTGTTCATACCCTTACGGTATCAAATCCAGATCTACAATTCCGATTTAACACATACAATTTATTAACAATTATTAGCTATGAAGTGTGTAAGTACACACCTGTTACTATCGCGAATCCTAGATCCCGAAGATCCGATCTACTGTGCTAGATCCTTTGACCCTATATTCGGCCAATATCAAAGTTAATGACATAGGCCTATTTGGCTATAATAACTAAATCCCGAAGGCTTATTTGTGGCACTTACCTTAAACCGATTTGATTTCCAATCAAATCCCGAAGCCACACACTCTACTTGTAATCGGCTATACCTTGAGATCACATAATAGTTAGCCTTCGGCTTTTCAATTATCTAAAGGAAAGTCTAAAGAGGATTCCTTACCAATAACTTACCAAATCGATTGATAGAGAATGGAGGGCTCGGATCTACTACTTCCAATCCTGCAGGCTCTCTCGTTAAGTTGTACTCCCCATAATCGGTTCCATCAATCCATTAGAGTCTAAAGGCCAATCGGCCATAATCATAAACCTAAAAGAAGTTGTCGCCTTACCTTGATGACTATTTTGGCCTTTAAACACCACAAGTCAGCACCACTTGGTGGTGTTAGGGGTTTCGGCTACCTTTAAGGAATAAGAGTAGGTTTAACATATAGATCTATAATAGAAAGAAAGATGGAAAAGATCTACTTACCAAATGATTTGGCTAACCCAAATGGAGAGTTAGATTTCGGCTCTTGATGTGATGATGAGAAAACACAAAAAGAAAAGAGAGGGTATTAGGCCAAGAAGAGAACAACAAGCTTTCGGCTTTGGGTTAAATAGCAAAAAGAAGAAAAGGTGCCAAAGTGGTTTCCGCACAGAGAAAATAAATGGAGAGAAAGAAAAAAAAAGGAATTGTCAAACGATAAGCACCTCCTATTTAAGCTACACAAATTCGGCATTCCTCCTAAGCATACTTCAAAGCGAAAATTCCCCAAGAAATCCTATATTCTACCACCTCTCCCTTTTGTGATAATTCTTTATCTTTTAATTATCACCCATTTAATTAAAAACAACATTATCTTCTATCCTATCTTTTAGCCACCTCTTCAAAAAAAATAAAATAATAAAATAGTAATCATCCCATTCTTTCAGCCGAATTCAAAAACAAAATATCAACTTATCCTCATCCATTTGAGAGCCCATGTGCAGGCCACCAGCTCCTCTCCTTGACGCCACAAATAAAAATAAAAACCATCCATGTTGCTGGCCCTAGGTTTCGAACCCCAGACCTGCTGGAAGCACCCCAATCTTCCAGCCACTCTGCTATGGCGTCTTTTGTGACATAAGCTCCCTACAACCCCTTTTAAGAGCTCCTTCCTTAGCTCCCCCTTACCTTAACGCCAAAAAAAAAGTAAAAACACATTGCGCTTCCATCGTGACTCGAACTTGAGTCCTTCTTTCTGCTTGGGGCGGCGTTCACCAAGGCCCTTAGTGGCGCCCCAAGCCACTCTACCAAACCAACTTTCATGTCCGAAATCGTCACCATTTATTTTTAAGACCTTCCTAGCCCAACCCCCTATACATAACGCAAAAATAAAATTCCCAAGTGCCACTCCAGCAGCTCAAACCCTCCTGCTCAAGGCGTCATTTGCCCAAGCCTTAAGTGGCGTCCTTAAGCCACTTTACCAGGGTGATTCTTATGTCCAAAAACGCCTAAAATTATTCTTAAGGCCTCCTTAGCCCAATTCCCCTTTTAACTTAAAAATTTCCATATTTTTTCCAAAGCTTCCCCTTCCATCCTAGAGTTTCCAAAGCCCCTCAAACACCTCCAAATACACTTAAAGCCTACTAACACTTGAGTTATGCTCCAAACGCATAACCCCTAATTTAGGATGTTACAGTTATACCCTCCTTAAAAATAATTTTGTCCTCGAAATTACTTACTAACGAATAATCGTACATCTTAACTCACCGCACTACGCTTATGCTGCGTATTCTGATCTTAATAAAACTATCTTACTTCCTAGGCACAATCTCTAAGTTCACAACTAAGGTTTCAGGCACTTCCCTAGCAAAACAAGAAAACTCTGCAATAATCAAAGCAATTAAGGGTATTCTAGAAATAAGGAACATACCCGTTGTCACATCCGCACATCTTCCTCCTCGCGACTACCAATCATAAACCAACCTTGGTTGCCTCGCCTCTGCACCTTCAAAGACCTCGGCCACGCCTGCTACCATTTCCATTACCCCTAGGCGTACCTCGACCCTCCGTGGTTGCTAGCCATCCCTCCCGAATTGACCACGCCCTTGATCCTCGGCTTGAGTCCTAGCCAACTTCCGAGACAATCCCTTACCGGATGCTTCATTGATCCACACTCAAAGCACCTCTACTTTCACCAAATATTCTCCCGAGTGGGATTTCCGCATCTAGCATACACCGAGGTGGCGGTCGAAAGCGAGCTTTGCGCTCTTTTGATTCCCCAAATCTAGCCCTCTTACATACATACCGCCGGATCCAGATGATCCAAAGCCTCTCTTGCTTTGTTCCTTTCGGTGGTTACATCCCTACGGACTCCTTGATCCCTTCGCTACCAAAGCCTTTTCCACTAGGATCGAAAACTCACGCTCTGTTGTGGAGCAATCAAGAACCTTAGATCATCCTAAGCCCGATCCTCAAAGTGGACACAACGTTAGGCTTCGTTGACACAATTCCCGAGCATAGCGGTTCAACCTTAAAATTACGCTTTATACTTAGACACGGACTTATTCCTTGAACCAACCTCGTAAATGCTTTCTCTGCACAAGATCAATGTAGCTGGTCCCCACATACTTCTTCCGGTATGCTACTTTGAAGTACTCCCAAGTAAGATCATCCGTCAGCGACCATCCCGAACCGTGAGCCACCACTGGTATGACTCATCCTCGAGGAGCGACACCACTCCTTTCACTTTCTCCTCACCGATGATTTAGATCATCCATGATCCTCTCGGTTGATTCAACCAATACTCACGCGTCTTGGGTGCCACACGATACACCCCAAACACCTCGGCTCCATTGGCTCGAGTCACTGGTGCCGATTTTCGAGCTCCCGAATTTCCTCCTGCACTGACCACCAACTCCAAAACTTCAAGATGACTGCGACACAAAGATCACCTCCGTCTCGATCTTCACTGCTCAAAGATCAAAAGCTGGGGGTGGTGGTGGCGGTGGTATCTCATTATCAGACCCTTGTCCCGACCTAACGGGTTCTGACACGGTCATTCTTCCTCTACCGCGTCTACGATGGCCACGTCCTCTCGAACTCATTTCTAACGATTGCACTTTAATCTGATTAAGAAATTTTTATGGATTAGTACTTGTTTCACTTGGTTATCCGCGAAGAAATTTTATGAATAGAGTTTAATATGGATTCTTTCGATCATTCAAAGTTTTGAGTTTCCTATCCTAATTCACAGAAAAGTTCATCCATTCCATAGTATCTCCCATACACCTTCACTCTTCGAACATTTCTGTCTGTTCTGTCCTGGGGGTATTTTCGTCATTTTCCCTACAGGATATTTCAGTCATTTTGAAATTTCGGGGACATTTCAGAAATTTGAAATTCTGGGGGCATTTGGGTAATTTACCAGGATAAATTTATAAATCTTAATAAATCCAGGGTGTTTCAAAAGTTGTAAAACTTGGGGGTTTTTTTTTTGAGAATTTGTTTTCCAAATTGACAATGTTGCAAAAATTTTGAAAATCAGGGTCATTTTGGTAATTTTGTAAGTTAGGGGCAATTTCGTAATTTTCCAAAATCATGGCATTTTGATGTTTGCAAAATAGAAGTTTCCAATATTTTTGTAAAGTAGAAATATTTTAACGAAAATCGAGGGTATTTTCTGAAAATCTTAAAAACTAAAGGCATTTTAGAAATTTATAACACAAGGGCATTTTTGTAATTTTTCCACTAAGGGTATTTTTGTAATTTTCCTAAATCAAAAATTTTTCGGAAAATTTTGTAAAATAGTTCTCACAAGTTTAAAGGGTAATTTTAAGAGTTTTAAAACTAGGGTTTTTACAAAATTACGGCTAGTTCCCTTTCAGGTTTTAGTTATTGGGTTTAGCCCGTGAATAAGTCCTTTTGGTTAGGGTGAACCGTAACTACGCACCAGGTAGGATTCGAGCAAAGAGGAGGTGATTCGCTAGGACTGCTTAAATACCAAGCTCTTACTGAATCCACTCCTAGACATGCGCACAATAGTTACCACACCCTAGCTCGGCGACCTAATCACAGGTTTGTTTAATGGTCCTTAAGTCTTATGTACTTGTGTTTGAGTAGACTAGTCCTAGGGTTCAATAGCCCTAATATTCTAATCTACGAGCCCAAATAAGCCCATAACATTTCACATATGAATCACTTCAAAAGTCAGAGGTACTTACCTGGTGGACTTGAATGAGATATCTGGGTGCCATGCCAAAATACCTGAAAAATCTATGAAAGCCCAAATATTTGAAAAGCCCATCTTAAAAAAAATGTTTTTGGGCCCAAATCCCTAAAAGCCGAGTTTTGAACTGGGCTCTGATACTAATTTGTAACACCCCAAACCCGGCCCACGAGCCCTAACCGGATCTGGCATGTCACTGCGGAAAAACGTTTGAAATTATTTTGCCCTAAAGGTGAAGTAAATAAATTTATTTTTTTTATTTTTCTTTTAGAAAGGAAAACCTTGTATATTTAAAATTTTGAAATAAATTAGGTTGTTACCAAATTCCCGGATTAAAACTTTAACATATATATATCTACTTAAGGAAGTAAAATCATTTGCAATTAATATTTAAGTTGTCAATCCGTAATAAACATAATAATAAAGATACTTAGTAAAATACTTAAAACTTTCATGGGCCTTATTACAACTCGATTAAATAAAATAAGAATAAAATAAAAATAAACCAAAGTCTATGTAAACTAAATTTTTCCATTGCATGGCCACCTCGAGTCCATCCGGCTCCTCATCCGCGATCTACGAGCCACACGAAAAGTTAAGGAGAAGGTGAGTCACCAAGACTCAATGTAACCCTTCCCTGTTTAATGCAACATCTTACCCAAATCATAACTAAGTTTAACATGCACCCAACCTAGCCATCCATAACTCCTTTCTACCCCTGTGGTACCAAACCACCGGTGACCCAAAGTCACGATATCCATCAATATTGTGGTGCCAAACCACCGGTGGTGCTAAACCACCGGTGACCCAAAGTCACGAATAATAATTTGTGGGGCCAACCCACGTGATAACAAATCACCGGCGACGATCCCGTAATATCAACCATGGGGCCAACCCAACGTGGTGCTAAGCCACCGACGAAGTCGCTATGAGGTGCCAAACCTCCGGTGACCCAAAGTCACGAAATATGTGGTACCAAACCACTGGAGATGCCAAACCTCCGTGTCCCAAAGACATGGATATCACTTCCCTCCACTCATATCACCCTCAATAATATGCATATAAAAATCATGCCAATCATGCTTAAATATTAATATACTTGAATTTATCATAGGTCATACTTTCACATGTATTACATATACCAAATATGTCATGCATCAACATGCATCATATAGCAAAGCTCATATTGAAACAGACTTACCAATCCTTGTTCATACCCTTACAAGATCAAATCCAGATCTATAATTCGATTTAACACATACAATTTATTAACAATTATTAGCTATGAAGTGTGTAAGTACACACCTGTTACTATCGCGAATCCTAGATCCCGAAGATCCGATCTACTGTGCTAGATCCTTTGACCCTATATTCACCAACATCAAAGTTAACGACATAGGCCTATTTGGCTATAATAACTAAATCTCAAGGCTTATTTGTGGCACTTATTTTAAACCGATTTGATTTCCAATCAAACTCAAGCCACACACTCCACTTGTAATCGGCTATACCTTGAGATCACATAATAGTTAGCCTTGACTTTTCAATTATCTAATGGAAAGACTAAAGAGGATTCCTTACCAATAACTTACCAAATCGATTGATAGCAAATGGAGGCTCGGATCTACTACTTCCAATCCCGGAGGCTCTGCGTTAAGTTGTACTCCCCTATAATCGGTTCCATCAATCCATTAGAGTCTAAAGGCCAATCGCCATAATCATAAACCTAAAAGAAGTTGTCGCCTTACCTTGATGACTATTTCGACCTTTAAACACCACAAGTCGGCACCACTTGGTGGTGTTAGGGTTCGCTACCTTTAAGGAATAAGAGTAGGTTTAACATATAGATCTATAATAGAAAGAAAGATGGAAAAGATCTACTTACCAAATGATTTGGCTAACCCGAATGGAGAGTTAGATTTCGGCTCTTGATGTGATGATGAGAAAACACAAAAAGAAAAGAGAGGGTATTCGGCCAAGAAGAGAACAACAAGCTTTTGGCTTTGCGTTAAATAGCAAAAAGAAGAAAAGGTGCCAAGGTGGTTTCCGCACAGAGAAAATAAATGGAGAGAAAGAAAAAAAAAGGAATTGTCAACGATAAGCACCTCCTATTTAAGCTACACAAATTCGGCATTCCTCCTAAGCATACTTCAAAGCCGAAAATTCCCGCCAAGAAATCCTATATTCGGCCACCTCTCCCTTTTGTGATAATTCTTTATCTTTAATTATCACCCATTTAATTAAAACAACATTATCTTCTATCCTATCTTTTAGCCACCTCTTCAAAAAAATAAAATAATAAAATAGTAATCATCCCACTCTTTCAAATTAATTCAAAACAAAATATCAACTTATCCTCATCCATTTGAGAGCCCATGTGCAGCCACCACTCCTCTCCTTGACGCCACAAATAAAAATAAAACCATCTATGTTGTCAGGCCCTAGGTTTTGAACCCTGCACACCTTGAAGCACCACGCCACGCTACTACTGCTATGGCATCTTTTGTGACATAAGCTCCCTACAACCCCATTTAAGAGCTCCTTCCTTAGCTCCCCCTTGCCTTAACGCCAAAACAAAAATAAAAACACCTTGCGCTTTCATCGTGACTTGAACTTGAGTCCTCCTTCCTGCTTGGGGCGGCGTTCACCAAGGCCCTTAGTGGCGCCCCAAGCCACTCTACCAAATCGACTTTCATGTCCGAAATCCTCACCATTTATTTTTAAGACCTTCCTAGCCCAACCCCCCATACATAACGCAAAAATAAAATTCCCAAGCGCCACTCCAGCAGCTCGAACCCTCCTGCTCAAGGCGTCATTTACCCAAGCCTTAAGTGGCGTCTTTAAGCCACTTTACCAGGGTGATTCTTATGTCCAAAAACGGCTAAAATTATTCTTAAGGCCTCCTTAGCCCAATTCCCCTTTTAACTTAAAAATTTCCATATTTTTTCCAAAGCTTCCCCTTCCATCCTAGAGTTTCCAAAGCCCCTCAAACACCTCCAAATACACTTAAAGCCTACTAACACTTAAGTTATGCTCCAAACGCATAACCCCTAATTTAGGATATTACATCGACAGCATTAAGAAAGCAAGGATCTATTTCGGGATTTAAGATTTGGAAGGTAAGCATATAGGTATGTTCGCCAAGGCTTGATTTGGTATTTAGATCTATTCTTTAATTTGTTTAAAAGCGGAACTAACCCCGATGAGATTTAGTGCTTGGCGAATACAAGAAGAAGCACAAGAAGAATTTCGAGATTTGAATAATCATCAAATCGGCACCAAAGGGATTAAGGATCTAAGCATTAGATCAAGCTTTTCGGGATCTCAAGGAATTGCTAAGTTTAATCAAAAACCCTACACTATATCATAATATGTTTTATGGCTACGCTTAATTAATATATGTGATATTAAGAATATGAAAGTGGCTAAGGTACCATGTTATGGTACAAAGTACTCAGTGCACGCTTCCCACTCCTACTAGGATTATGAAATATGTTAATTGTAACATGAGAATAAGAATAAGAATGTGAACTCGCATATTTATGCATATTACTATTATATGGGGCATATAGGTTTATTTTTGGGGAAGTGAATGTGGTGACCTAAGACCACAAACACGGTGACCTAAGACCGTGATATCTGAATGTGGTGACCTAAGACCACAGTAATCTGAATGTGGTGACCTAAGACCACAGAAATCTAAACGTGGTGACCTAAGACCACGAATGTGGTGACCTAAGACCTCGATATGGAGTGTAGCGGAAGGAGGGTCAACTTAGTAGTCCCCACGGTGTATAGGTTGGTACGGGGGAGTGTAGCGGATGGCTTAATAGGTTTGGGTTTTGGGAATGCATCATAATTTGTATGCTATGATATGAATGTGTAATAATTGTTATGCCCGATTGATTATGATTTAGTCTTTGTGTACACATTGAGTCTGTTGACTCACCCGTTGCTAGGGACCATGTTTGGTGATGAATAGTGATGGACCGGACTGCAGAACTTGTGGTGGCCATGCTCAACTTGGAAGTTTTATTTTTAATGGACATTTTATTTCATTTAAGTACTTTGAACTATTTGGATTTGTTTGATGTAATAAGGCCATAAGGCCATGGTGAACCATTTTATTTACATTTATTGTTTAATTATGTTACAAATTTTATTGAGTTAAAGACTAAGTAATTTATTTTTTTTATACTCTATATGTTTTATCACTTAATATTAAAAAGGGTTTTCAAAATAAAAATTGAATCCGTTTCAACACAAGCCCAACCCAAAACAATATTTTTTAAAATCACACAAGTTTTCTCTAAGTTACAAAAGAACTTGAAACCAGCTTTACTTGAAGAACATACCAAATCTGGTCAAAGCTCGTGGGTCGGGTTTGGGGTGTTTCATTTGGTATCGAGCCAGCTTTTAAACTCTCTACTGTGGGCTAAGGCCCAAACGCTTTCAAATCGAGCCCAAATAAGCTTTATAAAGTATCTTATGAAATAAGGTGTTTTTCGGCATGGCACCTAAGTCTCCGACCCATGAGACCACCGGTAAGTACCCTAACTATCTGTGTGATTATGTGAATTATAGAAGGGTAGAAAGAGAATGCAACGAGAATAGCATGATAGGAACTTGAACCCTAGGATTAGTCTACTCAAACACAAATACATAAGACTTAATGCACTCAACAAACCTATGGCTAAGTCAACCAAGTTAGGGTGTGGTAACCCCTGTGCATGCCTAGGAATGGTTTCAGTCTGAGCTTGGTATTTAAGCAATCCGTGACTCACCTCCTCTCCACTGAATCCTACAGTGCGTAGCTTTGGTTTACCACGACCAAGAAGACTCAATCATAAAGCTAAACCCAAGAATTAAAACCCGAAAGGAACTAGCCATGTTTTTTTAAGAACCCTAATTTTAAAACTCTTAAAATCATTTTTCTTTAATTTGTGAAAATTATTTTTCCTACATAATTTTTCAAAATTTTTATTTATAAAATTACAAAATACCCCTAATGGTAAAATTACAAAATGCACTTGGTTTATAAAATGTCTAAAATACCCACGTTCTAATCAACATTTTCATTTATTTTATAACAAGTCCAAAACCCTTATTTGCAAATTATCAAAATACCTTAATTTTTGGAAAATTACAAAATTGCCCCTAACTTACCAAAATTTCCAAATGACCTCGATTTCCAAAATTTCGAACTTCATCGTTTTGGAAAATAAATTTCTCAAAAAGAACCTCAAAGTTTTGCAAATTTTAAAATATCCTGAATTATTAAACTTTATAAATTTACCTCGGTTTATTACCAAAATACCCCAAAATTCAAAATTATCGAAATACCCTAGAATTTCCAAATTTATCGAAAAGCCCTTGGATTTTAAAATTTCCAAAATACTTTTGACAAAATCACCAAGGAACCTTATTTGACAAATTACGAAAATACCTCAGAGGATAAATTACGCAAATACCCCGGGTAGTGGAAAAACAACAACAATGAAAACTACAACATTTCTCAGAATGAACGAAAGTTCATAATTGATTGATGGATGTATGAATGTAAAGATCGTGTGCATGTATGAATACGAAAGAACCACTCCTAAAATTCCTTTCATAAAACTTCTTGGCGGGTAATCAAGTGAAACAAAGACTAATTCATAAAACTTTAATCGGATCGCGACGTTAGATATGAGTTCAGAGGACGCGTCGTCATGGACGCAGAGAGGAAGAATGATTGTGTCGAACCCGTTAGATTGGGTCAAGGGTCCGATAATGAAGTACCACCGCCACCACCACCCCAAATGTTGGTGTTGAGCCCACTTTCAGACGGGGGGATGATGTTTGACGCAGCTATCTTGTGAGTTCTTGAAATGGTGGTCGGCGCGGTGGAAATACGGAGCTTAAAAATCAGACCGAGCGACTCGAGCCAACGAGTCGAGGTGTTCCGTGGAGTATTTGGTGTGGCACCCAAGATACCGAATCATCGGTTGGAAGCAACCGAGCGCATTATGGATGAGCTCGATCCGACCGGAAGAGAAGTTAAAGGAATGGTGGCATCGCTTCGCCGATGAAGCGTGTCGATGGTGGTTAACGATTCGAGATGGTGCCACAAACCGAGGATCGACACGGGAGTATGCTAAGGAGGCATATCGTAAAAAGTATGTCGACACGATATATTGATGAGCAGAGAAAGCTTTTACAATGGGGTTCAAGGAACAAGTCAAGAGAAGCGTGTGAAGCTAAATTTCGAGGTTAAGCCGATATGCTCGAGGAGTAGTGGCAACGGAACATGAACGATGTGTCCATTTTGAAGACGGTTTAAGGGATGACCTCGGGTTATTGATAGCTCCACATCGAGAGAGAGTTTTTCGCGTTTGTAGAAAAGGCCAAGGTAGCCGAGGGAATCAATGACTCGGTTAAGCAGAACTCTGATAGGAATAGACCCAAGAGGGATTATGAGTCATCAGGATCGTCGGGAAATGTGTAGAAAAGGCCCAGAATCGATGGGTCATGGGTCAACAAGTTGGTACAGGAGGCGATTCGTCGCAGGATCATTGTGGAAAGAAGCACTTGGGGAGTGCTAGAAAAGACGGAGGATGTTTTAGGTGTGGGTCCGAGGACCATATGCTCAAAGATTGTCCTAAGAAACCAGATGAAAGTCGATCAGTAGCTCAGAATGTTAATCAGGCTGGTAGAGGTCGACAGCAGCCTCAGCGAGGTCGTGGTCCGAACCATAGAGGAAATGGTTCCGGCCGTGGTCATGGAGCACCAAGCGGAGGTGCTGAAGGTTCCAATGCAAGGCAACCAAGGTTGGTTTATGCAGTTGGCCATCACGAGGAGAGTGATGTGCCAGATATGACAACAGGTAAGTTTCTTATTTCCAGAATGCCTTTATTGCCCTATTTATTATAGAGCTAGTTCGTTCTTGTATTGCTAGTGAATGGTATGAAACCTTGGATGTGAACTTTGGAATTGTGCATAGGAGATGTGTTAGTTTTAAGATCAGTGCGTGAGCGAGAGTGTAGTGTGGTGAGTTAGGATGTACGATTATTTAAGTAATTTCGAGGACGAAATTATTTTTAAGGGTAGAATCAGAACATCCCTAAAATGGGCCTATGCATTTTCTAAGTTAATTGTACAAGTGACATGTTTTATGTGTTAAGAATAAATTTTGAACATTTTGGAAACTCGAAAAATGTATGGAAATGCTAAGTTAAAAAGAGGAAAGTGAACATTTATGGAAACTAGGAAAATGATTTAGAAATGATTCAAAAGAGGAAAGTGAACATTTAAAACTTGGAAATGTAAGGAAATGCCAAGTTTAAAGAGCCAAACGAAAATTTTGGAAACTTAGAAATGACTTAGAAATGTCGAGTTTTAAAGTTTAAAAGGGAAATTAAGGCAAGGTGGCCTTAAGAGAAAAGTATGTGAAATTTGACACACAAACAGGCTTGGAAAAGTGGCTCAAGATGCCACTTAGGGCCTCTGGAAATGGCGCCATATGCAAGGGTGTTGGGCCTAAGTTCGAGTCACATGGGAAGCAAATAAAGAAGTTTTATTTTTGCTTCGAAGCACAGAGGTGGACGTCACAAGGCTTGCAAAAGAGGAGTTTCATTCTCTTTAAATTGCTAATTAGGGGATAAATAAATGATTTTGTTTTGGATTATTTCTAAGAGATAATAAGGATTATTCTTTATTTTTTTAGATTAAAGAGATAAAGTTATCACATAAGGAAGAGAGTGGCCAAACAAAGGATTCTTGGCCTAGTAATTTCGCTATAAAAGGAAGAGAATAGGGCTACTCATCAAATTTTCTTCCTCCTCTTCTCTCTACCGAATTTTTCCCTAGCAAAATCCTCTCCTCTCTTTTATTTTGTCAAGCTAAATATACCAATAGTCTCTAGTGAAATCGATTTCTTTTAAGCCTCAAAAGCCAATCTTTGTGACTCCAAGCAAGGTGCAATGATCGAGGTATTAAGGTAAGAACAATGGATTTTGTTGTTCAGCTTTTTATCGAGATCTAGAAATTGATCCCTTGTTGTCTCTTGGCGAATATTAAAGGAGGAACTCCGAGATTTTTGATAGTTGTCGACTTCAAGAGAAGGGATTTTTCGGGATTTAAAGCTTCAAGGTAAGACATCGATATTCACCATAGGCCGATTAATGATGATTAAGTGTTAGAAAATCAATCTAACATATGCTTATATGATTTTCGACAAAGATTAAGAAAGCAAGGATCTATTTTGGGATTTAAGATTTGGAAGGTAAGCATTTAGGTATGTTCGGCCAAGGCTTGATTTGGTATTTAGATCTATTCTTTAATTTGTTTAAAAAGTCGAAACTAACCCCTGATGAGATTTAGTGCTTGGCCGAATACAAGAAGAAGCATAGCAGTAATTTTGGGATTTGAATAATCATCAAATCGGCACCAAAGGGATTAAGGATCTAAGCATTAGATCAAGCTTTTCGGGATCTCAAGGAATTGCTAAGCGAATCAGGTGTGTACCCCACACTATATCATAATATGTTTTATGGCTACGTTTAATTAATATATGTGATATTAAGAATATGAAAGTGGCTAAGGTACCATGTTATGGTACAAAGTACTCAGGTACGTTTCCTACTCCTACTAGGATTATGAAATATGTTAATTGTAACATGAGAATAAGAATAAGAATGTGAACTCTGGCATATTTATGCATATTACTATTATATGGGGCATATGGGTTTATTTTTGGGGAAGTGAATGTGGTGACCTAAGACCACAAACACGGTGATCTAAGACCGTGATATCTCGAATGTGGTGACCTAAGACCACGATGAATCTGAATGTGGTGACTTAAGACCACAAATCTGAACGTGGTGACCTAAGACCACGAATCACGATGACCTAAGACCGCGATATGGAGTGTAGCGGAAGGAGGGTCGACTTAGTAGTCCCCACTGTGCAGGTTGGTGCGGGAGTGTAGCGGATGGCTTAATAGGTTTGGGTTTTGGGAATGCATCATAATTTGTATGCTATGATATGAATGTGTAATAATTGTTATGCCCGATTCGATTATGATTTAGTGTTTGTGTACACATTGAGTCTGTGACTCACCTGTTGTGGGACCATGTTTGGTGATGAATAATGATGGACCGGACTGGCGAGAACTTGTGGTGGCCATGCTCAACTTGGAAGTTTTATTTTAATGGACATTTTTATTTCATTTAAATACTTTGAACTATTTGGATTTGTTTGATGTAATAAGGCCATAAGGCCATGGTGAACCATTTTATTTCATTTATTGTTTAATTATGTTACAAATTTTATTGAGTTAAAGACTAAGTAATTCATTTTTTATACTCTATATGTTTTATCACTTAATATTAAAAAGGGTTTTCAAAATAAAAATTGAATCCGTTTCAACACAAGCCCAACCCAAAACAATATTTTTTAAAATCACACAAGTTTTCTCTAAGTTACAAAAGAACTTGAAACCAGTTTACTTGAGGAACATACCAAATCTGGTCAAAGCTCGTGGGCCGGGTTTAGGGTGTTTCACACCATTATTCGCATCTGAGGCGTCTTCGTCCCCTTGTACTCATTCTTTCGATCGACGTTTATTTGATTAAGAATTTTATGAATAATTAATTCTTCCCACTTATTAACCGTGAACAATCTTATGTAAAATCATTTCGATAGTAGTTCTTTCGAATTCGAATTCTATCTACGGGTTTAGTTCTCAAGTCGATACTTCCTAGTCCTAGAGTTCACCTTCAGTCAACATTCAGCACACATCAATCATAAAAATAGCCTTATAAACTTACATTCACCACTTAAGGGTATTTTTGTCGTTTCACTACCCAGTGGTATTTTCGTAATTTTACCTACAGGGGTATTTTTGTAATTTTCCAAAATAGGGTTTCTTGGTGATTTCGTGAAATAAGGGTATTTTGGTAATTTTGCAATCTGGGGGTATTTCGATAATTTTAAAATCTGGGGGTATTTCAGTAATTTTGCAAATCAGGGACAATTTAGTAATTTTACAAATCAGGGTTAACTTGGTAATTTTACAAACCAGGGGTATTTTGGTCATTTTGCAAAACAATGGTAGTTTGGTAATTTTTCAAACTAGGGATATTTCGATGTTGTTGTTGTTTTTTTTTTTAAACAGGGGTACTCTGGGAATATCTAGTTTCATAGTCAGGGTTACTCTTGTAATCATGAGGTTTTTCGGGTAAAGTTTTCAAAACATGGTTGATTGGAAATTTTCATAACTCAAAGGTACTTTTGAAAATTTTACAAAACTTGGGGATTTTTTTTTTAAAAAAAATAGGATGGCTGGTTTCTTTCGGGTCTTAATTATAAGGTTTAGCCCATCAACAAATCCTTGTAGCTAGGATGAATAGTCATTATACACCAGGTAAGATTCTAGTGAAGAGGAGGTGAGTCACCAGGACTGCTCAAATACCAAGCTCTCCCTGAATCTACTCCTAGACATGCGTTTGTCTATTGCCACACCTTAACTCGGCTAAGGTGAACAGTCACTACGCACTAGGTAGGATTCCAGCGAAGAGGAGGTGAGTCACTAGGACTGCTTAAATACCAGGCTCTTCCAGATCCAATCCTAGACATGCGTATGCCTGTTACCATACCCTAGTCTTACGGCTCGTTCACGGGTTTGTTTAGTGGAATTAAGTCTTATGAAATTTAAGAAGTGTTTTAAGCTAGGCCTAGAGTCCATCAAGTTCTAATCTGATTAATCTACGTCCCTTAAAGCCCATCAAGCCCACATGCATATAAATCACAAAGTGGGTTTAGAATACTTACTTGGCGGACTTGGGCCGGAGACGCAGGTGCCATGCCGAGCTAACAAACCTGTTATCATTTAAAAAAAACAACATGCAAGTTTCAAAAGCCCACCTTTAGAAAATGTTTTGAGCCCAAAAACCCCAAAGCCGAGTTTTGAATCGGGCTCTGATACCAATTTGTAACACCCCAAACCCGGCCCAAACACTACAACCGGATCTGGTATGTCACTAAGGAAATTTTGTAAAACATGTCACATTTTCAGAAAAACATTTTGGTAAAGTTTAACCTTTTATTCGGGAAAAATTTATAATTTATAGTTTTAAATAAAATATGCCTTTATGAATTAAAATCCAAATTTAAATACATGCCTTAGTTCAATTAAAATAAAATTTAAATAACTAAAAGTAATAAAATCCGTAATAAAACAAAATATAAACGGTGGCTCATGGCCTTATTACAACGAGATTTAAAATCCATTAAATAAGAATATAAAATAATAACTAGAGTCTTTTTTGGATCCAAATGTTCTTTTGCATGGCTACCTTGAGCTCCTCTCCAGCCCGGTCCGATGCCCTAAATGCTACCTGAAATGTTAATTAATTGGTTGAGTCACGAGACTCAGTGTGCAACCCTCATGCACCATTAGATTTGGGCCTTAGCCCCATAAAACTAAAATAATCAGAATTAATATACATAATAAAAATAATATGCAAGCCCAACCCAAATCCTAGGTTTCCATCCGCTACACGCCACCCGTATCGACCATTCACGCCATTGGGGATTTCTACAATCAACCCACACCGCTACATCGCCTTGATGGCGATCAGATCATGGCTAGCATCATCGATCATGGTAAAAGCTCGCTACATCGGATCACGGTAAAAGCCGCTACAATGATCATGGTAAGAACCACTATAATGATCACGGTAAAACCGCTACAACATATAACTTCCTCCTTTCATCAAACCCAACCCATGCAATCACGTAAAATCGGCATACACATATCATTTAATCATAACATTCACTTAGAATGACAGGGATCACTAACCTGGTGATTTGCTTTACCCTCTTTGGGTTTCAAACGTTATGCTGAGATTTCGGCATTTATCAGAACATACAAGTCTTATAACCATGTATTTAACAAACAAATCTAGATGGTGTGGAAAGTTACACACCTGATTATGTCGATACCCTTGCTAAATCGATTTACTGCCTTCTATCTACCACTTTGCTCAAAAAGCCGAAAGGATGTGAAAATAGGGCCTCTCCTATTTTCGGCCATAGTTAGTGTTCTACCCAATTTCATATATTTAAAAATAAATAAATCTCCTTACCTTGAAATCCCAAAGGTAACACGATTCGAGTGTTACCGAACTACAACTTAGGGATCTATGCGATTGACCCCACTACAGATCCCGGAATGCCGAAAATAAGAAAAACCTTTGATTAGTCACTAAATAGCCATTCGGCTAGGGACTTTGAAAAGCCGGAGAAATATTGGAAACTCAAAATCGACACATACCTATTGTTTTCTTCAGATTCGGCACAAGCACACTTTACTGAAGAAAATTCAGCAACTTCAGGAGGTGAGATCTAAGAATTTTAGTTTTTAGAAGATTTAAGAATTGAAGAGATGGCTAAAAGAGATTTGGCCAATGAATATTAAGGAGAAGAATAGAATAATAAAGATGTGATTTCGGCTTTTAGGGATTAGAAGAAAAATAACAATAGAGGTTAATAGATTCGGCCAACCAGGAAATTTTAGAGAGGAAGAAAGGGTGAAGAAAATGGTGGTTTTCGGCTTTTGAGAGGAAGAAGATGAGAAAAGAAAATAAAAGAAAGGCTTCCAAAATTTCGGCACACCCCCTCTTTATATAGAAAACCGATTCCTTCCTTTAGCAGAGATTGATTTTCAGCCAACACTGCCACACATGATAGCTCCTATCCCTTTTCCCTTATCTTAATCTATTATCTCCTCAAAAATAGTATTTATCTGCTTATTATCCTTAAAGACTAAATCCCTAAATAATAGCCTTTATCTGCTTATTATCCACATAGAATAAATATAATAAAATTTCCAAAAGAAATAGCCTTGTGCCGTCCACTTCCCTAATCCCTAATGCCAAATTTAACTAACTTAAATTAGAAGATTTGGGCTCCTTAAAACTTAAAATTTGGGCCCCTAACACTTAAATTAACTCATTCCACATATTCACCCATTAAACTCATAGGCCCAAAAATTTAGGATGTTACAATTATTAATTATTATATTATACATTAAAAAAACATATTTTATATATTATATAGTATTATATCTTATATTATTTTATAAAATTTTATTCTATCTAAAATTACTTATATTGCATAGTATGTTATTCATTCTTAAAATGTAGTTTTATAACTATAAATTATTTATTTATTTTAAAATGTCTTTTATTTATTTTTCAATATATATATATATATATATTGTACTTATTTATTAGTTGGTATAGGTCATTGTATGAAAATTTTCAACCTTCATGAAATGTGTTCATATTTATTTTATTGTTTATTGTATTTGTTTATACTTTATCATGTATTTACAATTGCTTTAGTGTAGGAATTATTATTTGTCATATTTTGTATTATTATTTCTTTATTGCCTATTAAATGTTAGTATATTATAATTGCTTTTGATGTTTGATAATGTGTTAGTATGATATTTTCATAATATCATTGTTTTAAATAAAATGCATTTTATAAAATTACTATATTTTACCTAAAGGTTTTAAGATAAGACAATGTTTAGTATTTAGAAATTTGGGAAATAGTGCCCTAACATGCTGGGTTTCGATTTTCCATTTGACTAAATAATTAAATACCCTTTTAATAAATTTCGTAAATTATGAGATGATTTTAGTTACGAAGGTTTAAAAATATCGTGTCCTAACGTGCTGGATGTGATATTTGTATTCTTTCGGAACAAAGAAATCTCAAGTTGAGAAGAATTGTGCCCTAACTCACTGGGTTTTGATTTTCCTCGTAGAACTTAAATTATTAAATATCCCCTCTCTTTTAAAACCAAAACTTACAAATTTCAAATAAAAAACTTATTCTTGGGAATTCAAAACGTTGTGTCCTAACTCACTGGATATGATGTTTTGTATCTCGAGGTAAGAATTTTCTAAAATAGAGGCATGCCTAATTTCGAAGTCATGAGATGTTATATCTTAACTTACTGGGTATAATATTTTATTGAAATAGGTAAGTCTTGGTTTTCTTTTAAATGAAAGGATTGTATTTTTAAATTTTTCAAAATTTCGACATTAGAATATGAGATTATCAATTCGGTACCAAATTTTGGGCGTTATGAGGGTGCTAACCCTTCCTCGTACGTAACCGACTCTCGAACCCGTTTTCTTGTATTTCGTGGACCAAAATCAATGTTTTGAAATAAAACGTTTTATAAGGTGATCCAGTCATACCTAAGTAAAAAAAGTTTGGTGGCGACTCCCGTTTTCGTTTTTAAAAGTCAATCCCCGTTTTAAAAATCAAATTTTAAAATGGTTTCAATAAAAATCATTGTTTTAATAAATCAAAATGTTTTTTTATTAAAATGATCAATTTCAAGGTGACCCGATCACATCTCGAAAAAAGATTGGTGGCGACTCCATTTTCGCTTTTAAAAAAAAATTAAAAATGGTTTCATAATGTTCAAAGGCATTATATTATCCGTATATTAAATTGTGATGATAGATGTATGTTTTAAGTGGATAGATCACTTACACCAATGTAAATTAAATTTAAATTATTTTTCACCCTTCGGTAATTGTTTATATGAATAATATTTTAACAATTTAGTAGTCATATTTTATGCTTCATTTGTATATAGATCATGCATGTTAAGTTTAACATAAATTAAGATTTTTTGTCTATTCATTTAATGTAAAAACCACTATCAACTCTTAAATATATATTAAAATAAAAATATGAGATGAATTAAAAAATTGTATTGTTAAAATATTAATAGGATGGAGTAATAATAGACGTCCAATTATAGCTGAATTGATGCATTAACCATCTGCCGCCAATATTGAATGTTCTCAGTCATTGTTTTTTCTTCAACATATTTTTTTCATTTCCCAATTCTCCCAAAGTTAAAGCTTAATTGTAGTTGTTTTTCACCCTACATTTGGATATAAGACCAGTGAACCCCAGAACCCTAAATTTCTCCAATTTCAAACTTATTTTCTTTGCATAAATCTTAATTATTCCTCGTTGCATACATCACTGAGGAGGAAATCCATTAGGGTTGCTGATTAGGTGCAAAGCTGCCAGACTAATCTCAATCACGAAGCCCAAGTTCTGAGGCAAAGATCAAAGCAAACTTGCAAATCAAGGAGCAATTTGAAACTTGAAATTCACGTACAGCTCCAGCCAGGTTCCTCCCTCCATCAGGGTTTTGATCACTAGGGCTGCTTCCCATTGACCTATTAGACAAGGAAACATAAGCTCCAGCAACACATGGTTCCTACTTAGGCTTTTTTATACAAATAATCTTAAACTTTTGATTAATTATGAAAATGACCAACTTTTCTGATTATACATGTAAATTAATGACCTGAAATCTAGGGTAAAAATCGGTGGAGTCAAAGAGTTTGGCACCACCAACATGCCCTCCTAAAATGTAAAATTTATATTTAGCCCCTTAAATTTTTTTAAAAAATTTAAATTAATAAAGGTAAAATTACATTTTGTCCCCTTAAAATTATAAAATTTGATTTAATCCTTTAAAAATTATAAAGATATAAACTATAAAAAATTAAAATTTCATGCGGACCCCCTTAAAAATTTATTCTGGCTTCACCCTTGTCAATAAACCCAATAAAAAATTATTTATTTTAGTAAAACCATATAAAATAGCATTACCTATATAAATACTAGAGAAATACTGCTTTTTTAAAAAAAAATTGGAAGGCTTTAAAAAATAATCCTCTTTTGTTGGAGCATTAAGGTTGGCGACACCATTTTTTAACAGGCAATTTTTTTTAATTTTTAAAAAATATACTATTTTATTGCATGGCTTCATTTAAAATGGCGTCACCACCTCCTAACATTAGTGTTTAACTTTTTTATTATTATTTTTTAAGTTTTATTATAGTTATTATTTTTGGTTTTTAATTTAAAATAAAATTATTTTAGTTTAAGTATAAAAAATAATATTTAATTTGGTGGTGCCAAACTCTTTGGCTATAATTAGAGGTGTTTATGGGCAGGCCGAGCCCAAAAATGGGCTTAAAATTTTTCTCAAGCCCGACCCATATAAAAATACTAAAACTTGGGCCATGCCCACCCTCCCTTATTAAATTTTTATATTATTTTATATAATTTTTAAATATATATAATACATTAAAAATACTAAAAAAATCAAAATAAATATTTCCCAACAAATTGAAAATAAATTTTAAAAAATATGTAGACTTAAATAACACTAAGATAGATGTAACTTAACAAGCAAATACCTCTAAAATAATAATAAAATTAACAAATGCCTTTAAAATAATAACAAAATTAACAATAAAATAAGTTTTATACAATATTCAATCAATAACAACAAAATAGTAGCAACATAATAATAATATGATAGCAAAATAGGGAGAAAACAACAAGAAAATAACATTCAAAAATAAAAAAAATAGCATATTTTTTTGTCATTTAGTGAATTCGGGTCGAGCCCGGGCTAAAAATACCTCACCCGAGGCCCGGCCCATTTTTTAAACGGGCCTTATTTTTTGTCCAAGCCCATTTTTCGGGCTTATATTTTTGCCCAAACCCTCCCAAATTTTGGTCGGGCCTTCGGGCCGGGCCGCCCGGCCCATGGACACCTCTACCTGTAACACCACTAACCCGTATCCATCGCCAAAACAAGGTTACAGAATATTATCAGAGTTTACAAATCAATAAAAAATATTTCATATAATACAACATTCATGTCAGAAACTAATCAAAATCAAACATATTGTCCCTTATACGAGCCCTCGGGGCCCAAAATACGTGTTAGAAACAAGTCGGGGCTAAATCGGGTACTAAAAGATTTTTTCCAGAAAACATTAGAAATTTTCAAAGCTGCAGGGGTCACACGGCCGTGTGGCCAAGCCGTGTGACTCATACGGTCAGGAGACACGCCTGTGTCTCAGGCCGTGTGGGCATTCGAAATAGGGACACACAGCCGTGTCTAGCCTTGTCCATACTCGTGTAACTCTCTGACTTGAGTCACACGGCCAAATCACACGCCCGTGTGTTAGGCCGTGTGAGCATGCTGACTTGCATTTTTAAGTAGATACAGGGGAAACATGACCGTGTCACTTGGTTGTGTGTTACACACGGTTGAGACACTCTCATATGGACGAAAATAGGTCATTTTCTAAGCCACATTTCTCATCCATATTGACACCAACCTAGCCTCAACAAATTGCACATCAACAAGCCATAACAAGGCATTCAGCACAAGCTAAAATCAAGTCTTAAACATGTATTATCACCACATACAACTAATAAACCCTTAGGTATCTCAAATGACAACTTAGAAAAATGTCAACCAAGTATCCAACCTTACCAAATTAGTTTATCTAACCAAGTTACCAAAGTTCACTATAACTCAATTACATACATACATATATCACTTATACTAACATCACAATCATACCTTAATTTCATGCCAATATGTAAGTTGATTATATAAACAAAATATTATTCATAATATTGACATAAGCTAAACTTTGACTAAGTTCGTATGAAAGCCTATACATGCCATATATATAAATCGTATTTAACATTTTAAAAACTATCGAGATAAGATGGATAGTGTGGCTTGAGTGCTGATCCGATCGTCCAACCTTCCGAAAGTCTACAATGACATTAAACAATACAAATAAGCTTAATTAAGCTTAGTAAGTTCGACGGGTTAGACAAAAATCTTATCGAACCTAATATAACAAGTCAAATAAATAAAACCATTCATGTCAATTCTCTGTCATTCACAACTTCAATTGAATAATACATTGGTATTCAAACCAATACAAAAACAAATAACATTTCTTTCAAATTCATTAAATAAATCACTTTACTGAAATCTTTTCATTCGAAGAACGACTTACGGATAAGAGTACATCGTCAACAGAAGCTCATAAGAGCTGGGCCTCCCAAATACACCAATAGAAGCTCAAAAGTTAAATAGAAGCTCGTAAGAGCTAATTCACCCGATTACGTCAAATAGAAAGTAAAAAACGAGAGTTCGCAACAAATGCTGAACCCTATTTACTTGGGTAAAATGCTGATATCTCCCTCCAATACCATCATACACCAAATCACAAATGTACTCAAATCCTGCGTTCCATTCAAGCCGAATATCCAATTCAATATTATAATTCCAACAATAATTTATTTCCAACAATAAATAAATGCATAATGCCATTCATCAAGTTAATACAATTATTAAATTTTAACCGTACGAACTTACCTGGATTGAATTGTAGTAATTGTAGAAGTTCATGGACTATTTCTATTTTTTTCACGAATATCTACGGGATCTTGATCTAAAATATAAAATTATTCATTATTAGCACATATTCCATTTCCAATTCATTTCACAATTAATCTCATTTTATTTTTTGAATTTACACAATTAGCCCAAACTTTTACAATTTTTTGCAATTTAATCCCTTAATTAGTTAATCTATCAAATTAACTAATTTTTCTCGATCAATAATCTATCCAAATATTCTAGGCCTTCATACAATCCCTAATAAACCTAAAATTCACCATCAAACCCTAATATTTTGACCTTTTCACAATTTATCCTAAAATCAATATTTAACAAAATCACTTTATAAAATCATCATACGGCATAATCAAAGATCTAAATCCATGTTATTCATCAAAAACATATAATATTTATCAACGGCAACTTCCAAAATTTTTAATAAAATAAAAAAAACAAAGGTATGGTTTAGTTGGACCTAATTGTAACAATCTCAAATATATAAAAATTACAAGAAATGAGTAATAATTGAACTCACATAAAGCAAAATTATGAAAAAGCCAGCTTAAGCTCTCTCTCCTATGGCTGTTTTGGCTGAAAATTGAAGAAATGTCTAGAAAAACTTTAAATTCAATTTGTTTTATTTTTAATTTCATCAAAATTACTATTTTGACATTGAATCATTTTATTTTATTATTTTCTCTTCATATGTGGTCTTATCTTTTAATTTAGGTTTATTTATTACTTAAGTCCTTCTTCTTTTATTAATCAAGCCATTTAATCACTTAATTATTATAATTAGCAAGTTTTGCACCTTTTTTAATTTAGTCCTTTCTAATTAATTAACTATCGAAACGTTAAAAATTTTTAACGAAACTATAATACTACCTTAATGACAAACCGTAAATATTTCGATTTATAGAAACGAGGTCTCGATGCCTCACTTTTTAAAACCACTTGACCTAATAAATCATTATAAAACACAAATTACCAATTCAAAAACTTTTTTTAAAACCCTATTTGACTCGTAAGTATTAAATAATAATATTTACGAACTTACTCGCCGAATTTAGTGGTCTCGAAACTACTGTTTCCGACACTAGTGAAAAATCAGGCTATTACATTGACTCCATCAATTTTTACTGTAAATTTCAAGTAATTTATGTGTATAATAAAAAAAGGTCATTTTCATAATTAATCAAAATTTTAGTATCATTTGTATAAAAAATCCTTCTAACTTAATGACCTTTTTGGCTGCAAGCTTTACATGTAGCCAATAGCGTTCCCCAAATAAAGGCATCAGGTTCAATAGGCACGTTCTTCATAAACTTTTGCGCCTTTCTTAGTTTCCCAGACCCAACAAAAATATCAAACATGCAGGCATGGTGGCCGTAATTAAGTTCAATTCCATAATAATTTTAAAAATATATTTAAATTTTTATCTATTTTTATTGAAAAATGATTTTAAATAATTTTCCACTTTAAATTTTTTGAATTTATTTATTTAAAATTTTTAGAATCAGGACTAAAATAAACAAAATGTATAAGAATGAGGGTTAAATTTATTAAATTTTTAGAATCAAGACTAAATTAATAGAATTTATAAATATTGGAGGGCTATATTTTCTATTACACCAATATAAAAAGGCCACGCCGACATTCCATTAATGATTTAATGAATGAGTGATCAAAATATCAAATATTGATAATATTAATGATAAAATTAAAAAAATTTAAACTGGATGACCAAAACTAAAATACGCTAATAATTAAGTAACTATCAATATAATTTACCCATTCTTTTCAAATACATAATTACAGTTACTTAAAAATAAAAATGGACTTATCCTCAATGATCTTGAATGTCTAACACAACCATATAATATTTTAACATATTTAAAAGCTTTTTCTAGACTTTCAACTTGGATTGGTCGTACATTGCTTGTTGATTTAGGAAAAAAGCTTCGTTCAAATCAACAACCTTTGTTAATATGAAAACAATTTAAAAGGAAAAAAAATCAAATATTCGATTTTCTCTATTTGCATTATATTGCAAAATGGTCAATTTGAGTTTTAGTCCCTAGGCTACACTCAAATTTAAAATTATATAATAATAGTCAATTTTAATTTTGAACCCTATGCTACTCAAATTTATATTTAATCTTTATACTTCAACTTTTTAATATAATTTGGTACCTCAATTTTTTATATTATCATTGATTAGCCCAAATATTTTATTTTGATGAAAATATTGATGTGACTTTTAAGAATTGTTAACACTATTAAAATTATTTATTAAATTCAAGTCTATTGCAATGTCATTTTTTGTTACATGGCCTACTAATTGAGGTTTTTTTTTTTTAATTTCAAAATGCTACACCAACGAATTTAACAGAAGAATTTAATAATGTTAACAATTAGATCTGAATTTTTAATTTTGAAAATTAAAGAGACAAAATTTTTAAAAATAAAAGCACAAAGACTAAATTTCAAAATATAGAAAAAGTATATATCTTTTAGGCTATGCCCAATGCCCCAGTTAGTCGTATACATGTGATCCGATATTAGGAAAATAATTACAATAGCTAAATGATGATGTACAATATCAATCAACCATAGACTCCCAGTCATTGGATCTAATTCTCCACGAAAAGTAAAAAATTCCGCATATTTGACCAATTCAAGGTAGAAAATGGGGTTGCTCTCTTGACAAAATTGGGATAAAGTTGAGCCAAGAGATCACGATTCAAGATAAATTTATGAAAAAGTGAGATCTCTTTAGAGAGACTTGAATTATATTTTACTATTCAAATATTTACTCTATAATTTGATTCAAAAAAATTAATAATTAACCCAATACGAAAAGTGGTAGGATCCATACTAATGAAAATAAAATTGTCGATGCCTTGGTTTGCTAGGTTGGATTGTTAGCTAGATTATCTGCAATGCAAGGCAATTAAGGGTCAAAGAGTTACACCATATTTGGTTGGGAGAATAGGAATTCTCCCAATTCGGTGGGCTCACTACTAGAGTGAGCATGGGTTTGGGCCACTACCAAAACCCTTAGAAAAATGGGAGGTTCGGGTAAAATATAGGCGAAAAATGGGCTTGGATAGAAAATGAGGCCCGTTTAAAAATGGGCAGACCTCAGTAAGAATTTCTTAGCAGGCCTGGCCATCCACCACCAAATTCATTAAAGGCAAAAAAATTATTTTTAAATATTATTTTCTTATTATTTTCTCTTTATTTTGCTACCATTTTACTATTATGTTTCTATTATTTTGTTGTTATTGTTTAGATATTATATAAAACTTATTTTATTGTTAATTTTGTTATTATTTTAAAAGTATTTGTTAATTTTGTTATTATTTTAGAGGAATTTGCTTGTTAAGTTGCATATATTTTAGTGTTATTTAAGTCTACATATTATTTAAAATTTATTTCTCAATTTGTTGAAAAATATTTATTTTGATTTTTTAATATTTTGATGTATTATATATATTTAAAATTATATAAAATAATATAAAAATTAATCTGAGCGGTAGGGCAGGCAGGTTTTAGTATTTTTATATGGGCGGGCTTGGGCAAATTTTAGGCCCATTTTTGGGCTGGCTTTGCCCGAGCCCAATAAACGGGCCTAAATTTTTAGTTGGGCCCGACCCGAACCCGGCCCGGCTCGGCCCATGCACACCTCTACTCACTACCAAACTACCGTTTGGTTGACTGTAATGGTATTATAGCCTCAATCCATTCCAAACTCTATTACGGGAAAACGTTGAATAGGTATTTCCTTCCGTCACCACTGAATAGCCATTCCATTCCACTGTATTAATTTTTTTTTCCCATTTTCATTTTTTGCCCTCAGCTTCATCTTTTCCTTTCCTTTCAATATCTGTGTTTCCCTTTTTTCCTTCTTATTTCCCTTCATCTTATTTCCCTTTTTTCCTTCTTATTTCCCTATCTGCTGCTCTCTTCGTTTACATTAGCCTTGACATTCATCGTGTTATTTCAAGGTTGATTTAGTTTGCTGTTAGAGACATGTAAAGGTGACGACTTTTCATGATCTTTGGATAGTCATTTCTAGAAAATTTTGAGGTCAATTTAGTTTGATTTTAGACATATAAAAGTGATGACTTTGGAATTGGGTTTGTACCTTGTTTGATTGCTTCAATAATCGGGATTTGATCAAGGTTTTGTATCTTATTTCTCAATATAGTGAACATTGGTTTTCTTTGCTTTATTTTTTCTGGATTTTGTTTTATGAGGATTAAAGCCACTAGTCTTATTTATTTATTTATTTTGGATTTATGGAATTTGACTTTCTTGATGTGGTAATTATTAGAAAAGCTTATGTATATTTTGATCATGATGTCTTTGTTTTACTTACGGGTTTTATGAACCAATTTTTTGTTCTTATTGTTTCATCATGCATGATATTTAATACATTCGGGGATGAAGTTATAGTGGAAATGGGAAATTAGCCATTTTATTCTTGCAAAACTTGAAATAAAGTTCAATTCTTCTTTATATCATGCCTTATTGTTTTTCTATAATATCTTTATCTTAGTTTGCTATATCTGATTGCATGTTCTTAGCTTGATCATATTATTTTGGGTTTACATACGTATTGGTTGTTTTTAAAATTGCATGTTCTTAGCTTTATTGAGAGGTTTAAGTATACTCCTCTTCGTCACATTCATTGATTTTTTTTTTTTTAAATTCTGTGTATAGGTTGATTAATTGTTGGGTTAAGGTAGTGACTAGTGACTACTTGCAGAAGTCTCTCCATCTTTTTACTCTTTTTGTAGATTACAAAGCGCTATCTCTAATTTGATTTTGGGTTCCATTTTTATGTTTTGTTTGATGTTCCATATTGGTTAAAGTAGTGCGATGATTGCATTTCGGACTTTTCTTTGCTAGCATGTTGTCAATCCTCAATAGGTTATTTTAAAAATACCTTAACCCTCAAGTTTCATTGTTTTGCCTTCCTATTGATGTAAAAACAAATTCAAAATCAAGGCGGGGCATGGAAGGAGAAAGAGGTCAAAAACTAATTTTATCCTACCCTTTGTATTAGTTATTGAGGAGTCGGAAGATTGAAAACTTGAACATGTCGATTGAGATCATTGCCTCATTTGCTTTGAGATGGTTATCTTATAACAAGTATCTATTCTTCAAGTAATTGCGCAATAGGAGGCTTTGCATATGTTATGGACAAAGATGGTGCTTTTGAAATTCATTCGATGATGGTTGGGATTGCATGCTATCGAAACATCCTATACCATTTTATTATTGCATTGGTAAGCTTTCCCGATTTTCGCATGAACCTCATCAAATGTTCCTTTGTTCTTTTATAGCTGAATGACTAATTTTAGCGACTTATGCTAATTTCAACCGCATAACGTGATAAACTCTTTGCTTTATAGGTGTCTTTGGCCGTCTTTGTCTTGCTTGGATTTTTGGACTCATAGTACATTGCACCTCCTTCAATAGCAATGATGCACGGATGGTGGATGCGAATTGTTTGTTATGGTTGGGGTGTCTTAGATTGTTTTCTGCTTCCATGGAAGCTTGCTTTACCTTGCTTCGTGGTTTTGTTGTAATCTTTGTCATTACGGGGATAGTGATGGTTTGCTTCTCGCTACAATGCCAATTCAGCGAATCTGGCAGAAACACTACCACATTCTTACAAAGAGGGTACTTGATGCCATTGATTCTCCTTGCACCTCTTATGTTATTTAAACCTTTTTGTTGTTGTTGTTTGATTTGAGTAGGTCTAAATCATTTGAAGCATATTTATACTTATTTTGCAGCAGAAGATGAGGATGAAACAAATATAGGGCCTCTGGTTGCTGATCCTTGGAGAGGTAGATCCATTTATGGTAGTCGATTGACGTTGGGTGGGGTTTGAGTTGGTTGTGGGATGGCGGATTAATTTACGGACCAGTTAACTTGCGGAATAGTAAGAAGTTGGTTTGTGTCCTAGTTATTTGGTTTTAGGAAGGAATGTAATATGAGATAATGGTTATAGAGTTGAAGGTTGATGTATGAATTTTTGAAGCAAATTGAGCATTGATTTTTACGTAACATGAATGGAGTTATTTTAAATAAATGAGTTATTTTTGAAGCAAATTAATTACTTCTAATATTTAATTTTTTAGAGTAATTAAATTATTTGTTTCATAATAATATTTTAGCACATATATGTATTACAGTTTAAAAATAATAAAATAGATTATATATTTTTATAGTATTATATATTTTAATTTTTAATTCATATAATAATAATTATATTAAGCATGTTATTAAATTATATTTTTATTAAATTATATTTAATAATAATTATGTTAAAATATGATTAAATTATTTATTATTTTATTAAATTATTTTCAATAATAATCTTATTAAAATTTAATAACAATAATAATTTACCTAACAAAAATTCTGCTAAGGGTGTTCTGGTCATTTTAGTTCTTTTCCTTATGCTATTACAACATCATTCCATTCAACCAAACACAAGAATTCTATTATAGCTCTATTCCATTATATTCAACCAAACAGTTGAATTACTTATTACAGCTCTATTCCATTACAGCTCTATTTCATTACTGCGAACCAAATGTGGTGTTAATGTTTGGAGTCGCTTTTTGATATTTAAGTTAATGTTTTATTATGTGAACAAATAGATTCTTGAGTCTAAGTAGTTTTAAGTTCTAACGATATCATGCCTATTGAACTTCTCTTAGAATTATTTGGATTTTGATATTTTTGTACGAGTATAACAATAATTAAGTGTTTTTTTTTTTTTGCCTTATTTAAAGAATATATGTAGACATGTACCCCAAATTTGATTAATACATATTTTTGGTGGCATATATTTTGAAGTGAAGAGAAGTTGGATGAGCTGTTGTTATTGATGTCCCTCTAACCCTGAAGAAGCTTTAGCTTTCAGAAACAAACTCCACTATACATTTTATATAAATTTATATATGTTATAAATAATATGTGTGTATATAAAGGTATATCCATGAAAGGTATCTCTCAACTAAAAACATTTTGTTGGGTTAACCATTCTTTGCATCTATCATCTACCCACCCATTTCCACTCCTTTCCTTCTCGAAGGGTTTCAACAGATTCTTGGACCCAATTAGGATTTAAAGAAAGGAAAGCGAAGTGACCAATTATCCAATATTCAATATATATATTTTCATAAAACAATATATATATATATATATATATATATATATATATATATATATATATATCTATTATTTGTTCACTCGAATAAAGGAGATGGAACATAATTAATATTGTTCTTTTGAAATGAAGAGAAACTGAAAAAACAAAAAGCTCATAAATCTGATCGAAAAATAAATTAGAAAAAAATAGACAAAATCACATTAGGTTTAATTTTCAGGAAAGACTGCAGGGGTCACAGACGGTTCAACTTAAAACTTAATTTCCTAGACAGAATTTTTTTCTCGTGTAATTTCACAAAACATTAAAATTTAGATTATTTTTTGAAAGGGTAAAACAACAAATTTAGAGAGTCAATTTCTTAAAAAATCTCAATAACTAAATTCTAATTCTGTTAAATCGTAACAATTTAAAAGTTAAATTCTATTTTATCAAATCGTTTAAAAATATATTTCTTAATTTCTTTCCATTACCAATAGGTCTCAGTCAAAATCTTATCTAGCTCTAGCTTTCAATTGAGTTTATATATAGGGTGCAATGCCAACGAGTTGTAATAATCATATACACAGAAATGGTTTATTTAGATATTGCATAGCTCTTCATGTCATGTGTATTAATTGGCATCTCATTGACATACAGTTTTAAGTAAGATTTAACTCAAATTTGAAAAAAAAAAATCCTATAAAAGTTGCTGTAAAATAATTTAAAATTAATTAAAAATTGTAGAAAATTAGCGATTAATCTTGAAATGTTATTTTTGTTGAAATTTATTACAATTTTAAGTAATGACATGGCAATTGATATGATGATTGATGTGAAAAATATTGATGTGACATTTAATGTAAAAAAATGCTAAAGTGGAAAGCTTAATTGGTTTTTAATTTTTTACGAGACCTTTTGATTGATTTTAAATTATTTATAATGATTTAATTTTTTAATTATTTAAGCCTAAAATTTGTTAAAACAGTATAGGAAACTTAGAAAAAATTATTAAATATATTATGAAACATATGAAAAAATATAAAACATATTATAAAATTTAGAAATTATAGAAAAATTATAAAATGAATTAAATTCATTAAATGATATAAAATATTATAAATATATTATGAAAATATAAAAGAATTATAAAAAATATTATTAAATATTTGAAATTGAAGAAAATTTATTAAAATTAAAAATATAAAAGTATAAAAATATTAAAATGATAAAAATATAAAGTATATTTAAAAATTATATAAAATTAATGATCCGCTACATTAGCCACTACATCATCATTTAATGGTCTGTTAGGGACTTTGATGAAAAATTATATTTCAAAAGCTCGATTGGTTGTTAACTTTTGAATAAGAACTCAATTGAATGTAGTTTTCAATTAAGAGTTATTTAAACATTTAAGCTAAAAATAAAAATAAAAATAAAATAAAAATAAAACCCTTATTCTAAAATTAAAACCATATAAACACGAAACCTTGAAGATATAGTTAATTAATATTTTAAACCTAACTCATATTAATTTCCACTATATATATGTTTCTTTTTCTAGTTTGGAAGTGATCCAATTTAATTGAGAAAAGGAAGAGAGTACATGTCCTTTATTTAATAATCAATAAATAGTTGATTGAATTTTAATTTGATTGGTATAAGTTTTGTTGTTAATATAAGAGAATGTAAGTTCAAGTACATGTATTTATTTATAGATAGAAGAAAAATTATGAATAGTTTTAAGTATTGTGTTAAAAAAATCAAAATCTATAATGATTATTAAAAAGAACATTGAATGATATTTAAACTTTTTATATAAAAGTAGAACAATTATTATGCATATTATTAAATCCATGCCCTAAGACGTAATTGATATACTGAAACACCCCAAACCCGGCCCACGAGCCTTGACCGGATTTGGTATGGTCTCCGGTGTAAACCATTTCAAATTCTTTTGTTACTTAGGAAAAACTTGTGTGTTTTGAAAGAAAGATTGTTTTGGGTTGGGCTTGAGTTGAAAACAAGTTTATTTCATTATTAAAGTCCTTTACTTTAAGTGACAAATCGTTTGGGCTTTATTTTAAAATAAATTTACTTAATCATTTAATAAATAAAAACAAAGTAAAGTAGTTCTACTATGGCCTTATTACATCAAATAATTCCCAAAATTTAACTTCAAAATACTTAAAATAAAATAGCCCAAATAAAAATGAAATTCTTGCTGAGCATAGCCTTCTCTAAGCATCTGCCGGCCCTGTCCATCACTGATCGTCACCTGAAAAAGGTTCCCACAATGGGGTGAGTCAACAGACTCAATGTGTACACAAACACTATGTCCAAATAGATTCAGGCATAATATCACATCACATACATAATCATATAGCAGATATAAAATAATGATGCAACCCGAACCCAAACCTATATGCCATCCGCTACACATCACCCGTACCATCCTACACACTGTGGGGACTACTAAGTCAACCCTCCATCCGCTACACACTATCGAAGGCAGTCGCTGCAGTCGACGTGCTCATCGCCCTTATAAAATTCGTGGTCTTAGGTCACCACATTCAAATATCGTGGTCTTAGGTCACCACATTCAGATATCGTGGTCTTAGGTCACCACATTCAGATATCGTGGTCTTAGGTCACCACATTCACTTCCCCTTTCTCATAATATCCCATATGCCCCATATCATACATAACATGCACTAAAATGCCAAATTCTTATTTCACATTCTTATAATGTCATACTTGTGTCGTAACAAATATTTAACATAATCCTAGTAGGAGTAGGAAACGTACCTGAGTACTTTTGTACCATAGCATGGTATCTTAGCCATATTCACATTCTTATAAACATGCATATATTAATTATTGCGATAAATCTTATGAAAAGATAGTGTGGGGTACACACCTGATTCGCATAACAAATTCACTGAAATCCCGAAATCTGATCTACTACCTTAGATCTTTAACTTCCTACATTCGGCCCATATTAAAGATTTAATGAAAACCCATTCGGCCACAAATCCAAATCCTAGTAGGATTAGTACACTAAACCTACCTTGTTACCGATTAACTTGAGAATCAAGTCCCGAAATCTTTGCTATACTCCTCCTTGTATTCGGCCAAGCACTAGATCTCTACATAGGTTAGTTTTTCGGCTTTCAAAATAATAAGAAATAGATCTATGTACTAAAATAAGGCCTTGGCCGAATGTTCATAGTCACTTACCTTAAAATCTTAAATCCTGAAAGTATTCCTTACCTTAAGTGTCTGTCGAAATCCCTATAGCCACATATTAGTTCAATTTCCAACCTTAAATCTCAACAAATGGCCCTTGGCCGACTAGAATATTTGCTTACCTTAAGTCCTTAAAATCCCGAAAGATTCGTCTTTGAAGTCGACAATAGGCCAAATCCCGAAAGATCTCTTCAAAGTTTCGGCACACAAGATTATTAATAGGATTAGTATTCTGATTTTGGTTAAAAGAAAAGAAATAGAATGAAAACAATAGGATTCCTTACTCTCAATATTGGAACCGGAAAAGAGTTTGTAGGAGAGATCGATTCAAAGAATGAACCTTGACTTTAGGCTTTGTTGAACAATCGGCTAAAGATTGCCTTGAGATTCGGCTACCCTTTTAGATGGTGATGGAGAAATCGTACAAGAGGAAAAGATGTAGAGAGAAAAGCTAAAAGAATTGACTAGGAGGCTAAAAGAAAAATAAGAAATATGGATGCTCAATAACAAGAAGAACTTTAGCAGAGAGAGAAGGGAAGGAAAAAGAAAAAGAATGAATACTGGCTTAATTCCTCCTTTGGCCGAAATTACTATGCTAGAGTCCCTTACGTGGCCATCACTTCCTTGTTTAAAGATTAATAGAAATAATCCTTTAATTATCTCTTTGAAAATAATCTAAAATAAATCATCATTTATCTACCCCTGAGCCAAAATTTTAAGAGGATTTAAACTCCTCCCTTAGTGCCTTAATGCCGTCCATTACCTCTTCTCTATGGCGCAAAATAAAATCCTTTATTTGCTTCCCACGTTGCTCGAACCTAGGCCCATTTGCATAGCTTGTGGCGTCACTTACTGGGCTTTAAGTGGTGCCTCCAAGCCACTTAAACAAGCCTATGTTTGTGTCACATTTCTTCTATTAATTTTCTTAAAGCCACCTTGTTTTAGTTTCCTCTTTTAAACTTAACATTTCCAAGTTTCCAAAATGTTCACTTTCCTCTTTTAAACTTAACATTTCAAGTTTCCAAAATGTTCACCATACATTCATAACACATAAGACATGCCATTCCGTATAATTAAATTAAAAATACATAGGCCCATTTTCAGGATGTTACAGTTCTACCCACCTTAAAATAAATTTCATCCTCGAAATTGCCTGGCTAAAATAAATGAGGGTATTGCTGTTGCATTGCCTCTTCTGGCTCCCACGAAGCTTCCTCCGATCCATGATTGCGCCACAACACTTTGACTAGGGGAACTGACTTCTTGTAATATTTTCACGTCTCGATCCAAGATCTGAATCGACTCTTCCTCGTAGGATAAATCTGGCCTTAGCTCCACTTCTTCAACTGGTACCACATGAGATGGATCCGATCGGTAGCGACGTAGCATGGATACATGGAATACGTCGTGCATCTGCTGCAACTCTGGTGGCAACTCTAGCTGGTATGCCACTGGTCCAACTCGCTTCAACACTCGATAGGGTCCTATAAACCTTGGACTTAACTTCCCTTTGTGACCGAATCTCATCACCTTCTTCCAAGGCGAAACCTTAAGGAATACCTGGTCTCCCACATCAAATTCGATTTCCTTCCGTTTAAGATCTGTGTACGACTTCTACCTATCAGATGCTTCCTTCAACCATGCACGAATTATCTCAACCTTCTTTTCAGACTCTGCTACTAATTCTGGTCCCAAAACTCGATGTTCTCTCAATTCCGTCCAACATGTAGGAGTCCGACACTTTCGACCATACAGTGCTTCGTACGGTGCCATCCGAATACTGGCCTGATAGCTGTTGTTGTAGGCAAACTCTGCTAAAGGCAAATACTCCTCCCAACTTCCTCAAAATCCATCACTGACCCTCAACATGTCCTCTAAAACTTGGATTACCCGTTCAGATTGCCTGCTTCATTTGTGGATGAAAGGCCGTAGTGAAATCCAACTTAGTGCCTAAAGCTTGATGAAGTGCCCTCCAAAACCGAGACGTAAATCTTGGGTCTCTATCCAAATGATAGACACTTGGTAGTCCATGTAGCCTCACAATTTCCGCCACATATAATTTAGCCAATTTACGAAGAGAATAATCAACTCTTCAGGGATAAAGTGTGCGGACTTAGTCGACGGTCCACTATTACCCATACCAAGTCCTTCTTAGTTGGCGTGAGGAAGCCCACTAACGAAGTCCATGGTAATTCTTTCCCACTTCCACTACGGAATCTCGATTGGCCGAAGCAATCCCGATGGAACTTGGTGTTCAGCCTTAACTTGCTGACACGTTAGACATTTCCCCATGAATTCAGTAACTTCCCGCTTAAGATCGAGGCCACCAAAAGCTGTTCCCTTAGATCCCTATACTGACTTGGTGCCTCCGGATGCATAGCATAAGGGCTACCATGTGCTTCCCGAAGAATCCTCTGTCTTAACTCCTCGTCCCTCGGCATACAGACCTTTCCTTTGGAGCACAATACCCCCTCATCACTAACACCATAGTCCTCTAACTCTCCGCTCTGTACTTGTTGTAACTTAACACTTAGGTCCTCATCCACCAACCGGCTTTCCTTTACCTCATTCAACCATGTTGGTTTGACTTGCAATTCGCCAGCAGACTTCCATCATCATACAAACTCAAGTGTGCGAACATCGCCCTCAAATCTGACACCACCTTCTGACTTAGGGTATCTGCCACTACATTCGCCTTGCCCTGGTGATATTCTATCGAACAGTCATAGTCCTTCAGCAATTCAACCCACCTTCGCTGCCTCAAGTTCAACTCCTTCTGAGTCAACAGATACTTGAGACTCTTGTGGTCTATGTAGATTGTCGACTTTTCGCCATAAAGGTAGTGCCTCCACACCTTCAAAGCAAAGACCACTACCGCCAATTCCAAGTCATGCGTCGGGTAGTTCACCTCATGTGGCCTCAACTGTCGGGATGCATATGCGACTACCATCCGGTCTTGCATCAATACGCAACCCAAACCTGTATGGGAAGCGTTACAATACACCGTAAAATTTTTTACGCCTCCGCTAAATCAACACTAGAGCTTAGTCAATACCCTCTTAAGTTTTTCAAAGCTCATTGTTGCTTATCCGCCCACACAAAGGTACTTCCTTCCTTAACAACTTTGTCAAAGCGCGGCTATTGAAAATCCTTCCACAACCTTCGCAATATCCGCCAATCCCAAGAAACTACAATTTTCGCCATCGACTTAGGTGGTTTCAATCCAACACTACTTCAATCTTTCTAGGATCCACCCTTATTCCTTCAAAGGACACCACGTGCCCTAAGAATGTAACCTCCTTAAGCCAAAATTCACACTTCTTGAATTTGGCATAGAGCTTCTTCTCCCTTAACACTCCGGAGATATTCATCATGCTCCTCTTCAGTCTTGGAGTACACCAAAATATCGTCGATGAACACTACGACGAACCTATCCAAGTAAGGTTGAAACACCTGGTTCATCATATCCATGAATACGGCTGGGACGTTTGTCAACCCGAACGGCATTACCACAAACTCATAGTGGCCGTATCTTGTCCTAAAGGCTGTCTTATGGATATCCGCCTCCTTCACCTTCAACTGATGATATCCCGACCTTAAGTCGATCTTTGAGAATACTGCCGCCCCCTTAAGCTGATCGAACAAGTCATCAATCATTGGCAAAGGATACTTGTTCTTGATGGTCGACTTATTCAATCGACGATAATCTATGCACATTCGCATAGTTAGTCCTTCTTCTTCACAAATAGGACGATGCTCCCCATGGAGACACCTTTGGGTCGAATAAACCACGATCCAACAATTCTTGAATTTAAGCCTTGAGCTCAACCAATTCCTTGGTGCCATTCAGATGGGGCAATGGACACGGGGGTCGCATGTGCAGCGAGGTCAATTCTAAACTCTACCTCCTTATCTGGGGGTATTCCTGGTAATTCCTCTGGGAATACATCCTCAAAGTCCCTTACAGTTCTAACTCCACTGACACCTCATTCCTTTCCATCTAACGCACTTACAAAGGCTAAGAACGCCTTGCACCCTTTGCGAACCATCTTCTCTGCCTTCAATGCCGAAACTACGTTAGATAAGTAGTTTCTTCTTTCTCCTATCATAATGACCACCTCATCCTCTGGGGTCCTTAATTCCATCCGTTTAGCCACACAATCCAACACGGCCTGGTGCTCTACTAACCAATCCATACCAAGTATGAGGTCAAATTCTCTGAAGGGTAACTCCATTAAGTCACCAAAGCTCACTCCCCAATTTCTAGGGATACACTCAAAGATCTTATCCACCACTACTGATTTGGCCTAATGGGCTTATTACGATCATCTCCTATTAGAAAGTTCAAAGTCTAGGCCTAGTGTTTCCACTACACTACATGCAACATAAGAATGGGTCGAGCCCACATCAATAAGAGCAAAATAGGGCTTGCCATGAATGAGAAACGTACCGGTTATGACATTCAGTGCGTCTCTATCCTCCCTACGGTGAATTGCATAAACCAAACCCGGCTGCCTTGCCTCAGTATTAGCAGCACCTCGGCCTGGTGTTTCACGTCCTCTACCAAGTACCATTTCCTCGATTATTCGGACCACGACCTCGGCGAAATCTTGTCCCCTCTACCCTTTGATTAACATTACAGTCATTGGCGATTCCCATCCGGTTTCTCGGCGTTCTTGATCATATGGTCCTTTGACCCACATCTAAAACATCTACCTATCCTCTTCCAGCATTCGCCTAAGTGTCTCTTTCCACACTGATCACAAGGACGATACTGCCCTCCTGTACCAACTTGCTGACCCCTCGGTCCATCAGCTCTGGGCCTTTTCTGCACATTTCCCGACGATCCTGACGACCCATAACCCCTCTTGGATATATTCCTATCAGAGCTCTGCTTAACCGAGTCCTTGATTCCCTCGGCTACCTTAGCCTTTTCTACCAACGCGAAAAACTCCCGCTCCTGATGTGGAGCTACCAATAACCTTAGGTCATCCCTTAAACCGTCTTCAAATCGGACACACCACTCATGTTTCGTAGCCACTACTCATCGAGCATATCAGATTAACCTCAGAAATTCAGCTTCATATGCTGCTACTGACTTGTTCCCTTGAACCAGCCCCAAAAATGCCTTCCTCTGCTCATCAATATAACGTGTGCCGACATACTTCTTCTGATATACCGCCTTAACATATTCCCAGGTCAGATCCCCAGCTGTGGCACCATCCCGAACTGTTAACCACCATTGGTACGCTTCATCGCGTAGCAATGCCACCATTCCTTTCAACTTCTCCTCAGGAGTCAGATCGAGCTCATTCATAATTCGCTCGGTTGCCTCCAACCAGTATTCAGCTGTACTGGGTGCCACACCAGATACTCCACGGAACACCTCAGCTCCGTTGGCTCGGAGTCGCTCAAGTACCGACTTTCGAGCTCCCATGCCTCTACCTGCTCCTGCTACCCTTTCTAAGACCCGCAGCATCGCTTGTGACACTGCGTCATCCCCCGTCTGGTCCTGATATTCTACATTAGCGGCTGGGGGTGGTGGTGGCATTTTATTCTCCGATCCTTGACCCGATCTAACAAGTTCAGACACAGTCATTCGGCCTCTTCCACGGCCACGCATATTATGACCACGTCCACTTGAATTCATACTTCCACTTGCATTTATCTGGTTTAAAGAATTTTATGTATTAGTTTTGTTCCACTGATTTAACACGAACAGTTTTATGTTTAATAGTTTTAAGGAGTAGTTCTTTCAATTCATACACATACAGTCTCACATCATTCACCTAGTCACACATATGAACTTGCGTCCATTACAGAGAAATGTTGTAATTGTCGTTTGTTCGTTATTTTCCACTACCCAGGAGTATTTCCGTAATTTGTCCTATAGGGGTATTTTTTGTAATTTGTCAAAATAAGGTTCCTTGGTGTTTTTTTTTATAAGGGCATTCTGGAAATTTTGCATTCCCGGGGGTGTTTTGGAAATTTTGATGTCTGAGGGTATTTTGGTAATTAACTCGGGTAAATTTGTAAATTTTGATAAATCAATGGTACTTTGGAATTTACAAAACTTGAGGGTTGTTTTTGAGAATTTGTTTTCCAAATTAGTGTTGTTGCAAAAATTTTTGAAGATCGGGGGTCATTCTGGTAATTTTGTAACTCGGGGGTATTTCGGTAATTTTGCAGGGTAGGGGTAATTTCGTAAATTTTTTTTCCATAATCAGGGTATTTTGATATTTTGTAAATTTAGGGTTCCTTTAAGCAAAGTAGTGAAATTTTGATAAGAACTGTGGGTATTTGGAAATTTCATAAACCAAGGGCATTTTGTAATTTTACCACTAGGGTATTTTGTAATTTTTTATAAGTCAAAAATATTTTGAAAATTTTCTAAAATAAATTTTTGCTACTATTCAAGGGTAATTTGGTGATTATAAAACTAGGGTTTTCATAAAAAATACTATTAGTCCCTTTTGGGTTTTAGTTGGGGTTTAGCAGTGTATAAGTCCTCTTGGTTAGGGTGAACCGAGGCTACGCACTGGTAGGATTCGAGGAGAGGAGGTGAGCCACGGACTGCTTAAATACCAAGCTCCCACCGAAACCAATCCTAGACATGCGCACCATGGTTACCACACCCTAACTCAAATGACTTAACCACGGGTTTGTTTAGTTAGGCATTTAAGTCTTATGTTTTGATGGGGTATTCTAGTCCTAGGGTTCAAGTACATAATCTCTATTCTACGTTCCATTTCTACCCTTCTACAAATCATAATATAAATCACACAAAGATCAGTACTTACGGTGGACTTGAATTGGAGACTTAGTGGGCCATGCCGAAAATCTGCTTAATTCACAAAAATTCTTTTGGGCTTAACTTTGAAAACGTTTGGGCCTTAAACCCAAGGCCGAGAGTTTAAACTGGCTCGATACAAATCTGAAACACCCCAAACCCGGCCCACGAGCCTTGGCCGGATCTGGTATGTTCCCAAGTGTAAACTATTTCAAATTCTTTTGTTACTTAGGAAAAACTTGTGTGTTTGAAAGAAAGATTGTTTTGGGTTGGGCTTGAGTTGAAAACAAGTTTATTTCATTATTAAAGTCCTTTACTTTAAGTGACAAAAGCGTTTGGGCTTTATTTTAAAATAAATTTACTTAATCATTTAATAAATAAAACAAAGTAAAGTAGTTCTACTATGGCCTTATCACATCAAATAATTCCCAAAATTTAACTTCAAAATACTTAAAATAAAATAGCCCAAATAAAAATGAAATTCTTGCTGAGCATGGCCTTCCCTAAGCATCTGCCGGCCCGGTCCATCACTGATCGTCACCTAAAAAAGGTTCCCACAATGGGGAGAGTCAACAGACTCAATGTGTACACAAACACTATGTCCAAATAGATTCAGGCATAATATCACATCACATACATAATCATATAGCAGATATAAAATAATGATGCAACCCGAACCCAAACTTATATGCCATCCGCTACACATCACCCGTACCATCCTACACACCGTGGGGACTACTAAGTCAACCCTCCATCCGCTACACACCATCGAAGGCAGTCGCTGCAGTCGACGTGCTCATCGTGCTTATAAAATTCGTGGTCTTAGGTCACCACATTCAAATATCTTGGTCTTATGTCACCACATTCAGATATCGTGGTCTTAGGTCACCACGTTCACTTCCCCTTTCTCATAATATCCCATATGCCCCATATCATACATAACATGCATTAAAATGCCAAATTCTTATTTCACATTCTTATAATGTCATACGTGTGTCGTAACAGATATTTAACATAATCCTAGTAGGAGTAGGAAACGTACCTGAGTACTTTTGTACCATAGCATGGTATCTTAGCCATATTCACATTCTTATAGACATGCACATATTAATTATTGCCATAAATCTTATTAAAAGATAGTGTGGGGTACACACCTGATTCGCTTAACAAATTCACTGAAATCCCGAAATCCGATCTACTGCCTTAGATCTTTAACTTCCTACATTCGGCCCATATTAAAGATTTAATGAAAACCCATTCGGCCACAAATCCAAATCCTAGTAGGATTAGTACACTAAACCTACCTTGTTGCCGATTGACTTGAGAATCAAGTCCCGAAATCTTTGCTATACTCTTCCTTGTATTCGGCCAAGCACTAGATCTCTACATAGGTTAGTTTTTCGCTTTCAAAATAATAAGAAATAGATCTATGTACTAAAATAAAGCCTTGGCGAATGTTCATAGTCACTTACCTTAAAATCTTAAATCCAAAGTATTCCTTGCCTTAAGTGTGCATCCGAAATCCTATAGCCACATATTAGTTCAATTTCCAACCTTAAATCTCAACAAATGGCCCTTGGCCGACTAGAATATTTGCTTACCTTAAGTCCTTGAAATCCCGAAAGATTAGTCTTTGAAGTCGACAATAGCCCAAATCCAAAAAATCTCTTCAAAGTTTGACACACAAGATTATTAATAGGATTAGTATCCCGATTTTGGTTAAAAGAAAAGAAATAGAATGACAACAATAGGATTCCTTACTCTCAATATTGGAACCAAGCAAAGAGTTTGCGGGAGAGATCGATTCAAAAGAATGAACCTTCGGCTTTAGGCTTTGTTGAACAATCGGCTAAAGATTGCCTTGAGATTCGGCTAGCCTTTTTAGATGGTGATGGATAAGTCGGCCACAAGAGGAAAAGATTAGAGAGAAAAGTTTAAAGAATTCAGCTAGGAGGCTAAAAGAAAAAGAAGAAATATGGATGCTCAATAACAAGAAGAAATTCGGCAGATAGAGAAGGGAAGGAAAAGGAAAAAGAATGAATACTGGCTTAATTCCTCCTTTGGCCGAAATTACTATGCTAGAGTCCCTTACTTGGCCATCACTTCCTTGTTTAAAGATTAATAGAAATAATCCTTTAATTATCTCTTTGAAAATAATCTAAAATAAATCATCATTTATCTACCCTCGAGTAAATTTTAAGAGGATTTAAACTCCTCCTTAGTGCTTTAATGCCGTCCATTACCTCTTCTCCATGGCGCAAAATAAAATCCTTTATTTGCTTCCCACGTTGCTCGAACCTAGGCCCATTTGCATAGCTTGTGGCGTCACTTACTGGGCTTTAAGTGGTGCCTCCAAGCCACTTAAACAAGCCTATGTTTGTGTCACATTTCTTCTATTAATTTTCTTAAAGCCACCTTGTTTTAGTTTCCTCTTTTAAACTTAACATTTCCAAGTTTTCAAAAATGTTCACTTTCCTCTTTTTAAACTTAAAATTTCCAAGTTTCCAAAAATGTTTACCATACATTCATAACACATAAGACATGCCATTCCGTATAATTAAATCAAAAATACATAGGCCCATTTTCAGGATGTTACATATACTAACAATAATTTTAACATGAAAAATAAAATATTTGATTTCAATTATTATAAAGTGAAAAAAGTCATAAAGATATTCAATGTTGTCCTTTTAGAGTAAACTTTTTGCCTATATATTATTTAGTAGTATTACCGCCATGGAAGAAAATTCCAAAGAAATCTCAATTCTATGGCAGTAATATTCAAACATCCCATCATAATTAGTAAGGAATAGGGTTCGGAATGCTTTTTAGGATTCAATAAAAATATTTAATTATTATAATTATTATTTTTAATAAATTAAAAAATATATTTACAATTTCAATTTTCTGTAATGAGAATATGAGATTTTAGAGTATGGTACTTCTTATTAATGTATGAATTTATATTCAAATGAGGGTAATGATAATGTGTTTGTTGGGTCGGATTGTAAGGTTGTCATATTGACTTTTACTTCGTCAATTCCGAATCTTTTCAAGTTTGGTGTAGTTCTTCAACTGTATCATGTTAAGCTCATCTTATCAATATTTGTCCTCCCATTGAGCACGATGAATTGCTAATAGTGCAGCTCATAAGCTTGCTCAAGCGGCCTTATCTTATGCTGGTCATCAAACATGGGAGGCTCCTTCCCGTTCTCTTTGCTCTATCTTAAATTTGGGCTATTTTTTATTTATCCTTAATAATAATAATGAAGACATAAGTTCGAATCTATAAGGTAAATCTTTTAACTTAAAGATTTAGACGACTCTTAATTATTAATTTGTTTTCGTTCTGTTTATCTAATCTTATTAATAAAATTACCTTTAAAAATTTATACCCAAATACAAATTCTTTAAAATTATATTAGTAGCAATTTTATTTTATAAATATTTTAAACCGGAATTATGAGGCTCATAATTAACATTCTCTTTTAGTAAAAGTTTGTCATCATAATGGTTTAAAAGATAACTAACCCATCTACTTTCTAGGGAGATTTTAGTTGTCCTAATCTGCCAATAAAATGCTTTGATCATAACCCTAATTAATTGTCAATTAGATTAACGACTAATGCCCAAAAAAGGGTAAAAACAAAGCAAAAAAACAAAGTGAAAAGAACTGGCAGTTTCTCTTTCTTTCTTTGATTTCGTTTGTTGTTGCTCTTGTCACCAGCTTGACTTGATTGAGGGGTTTGTAAATCTATCAACATTGTGGTTGAGGTCGGGTGTACTTTACCCCAATACGGTTGGACCAACCCAATGGCTGACCACTTTGTCAATTGAAAAATGGCATCACCATATCAACTAGCTTAGCTTCCAAAGGTGTTTTAGTTTGATAGATAACTACTTTGTGTGATACACAAGAAATCTCTCTTTACCTTTTTCTCCCTCTATTTCTCCAATTTCCCATTTCAAGTATTCTTACATGGTCAAATTCTGGTTTTGGTCCTTATACTATTGTAAAACTTTAGAGCTAGTCCATATGCACTTTAGTTTGACATAATTGGGTCTATCTACTTTAATAATACAATTTGTTAATCCAAATAGTTTACACCTTTTAATTAGTTCAGTTAAAATGTTGCCAATTCTTTCTGAAAACCACCCATTGACATGAATCTTTTTTGTTATTATTGCTGTTGTAGTTGGAAGAAGTGTTTAATTTGAGTTTGAAATATTAATATTTGGATTACCTAACGATGTTATAAAAGTAGAGGACTAAATTATGCCAAATTAAAATATAAAGATTAGTTTTCAAATTTAAGCATAGAAGAGGGACTAAAAATAGAATTTAACCTTCTTACATTCCACCTAACTAAGCAAAAACGACTTGGCAGCGGAGGCCAAACATAAGCTTTTGCTTCCTTATAAGTTTGGGTTGGTCTTTTAACAACCCCATCAGTACACCAAGAAAGAGCCAAATTTCTAGAGTAGAACATATTAATTTGGGTTTGGCTTTGAGTGAGAGATCAGCTATAGAGACAAATTCATGGAGATGGCACCATGGATTCGAGTCCTAATACTTTTAGCTTGCTTATGGTTTCCAGCTTCGGTGGAGTGCATGGTTCGCCACTACAAGTTCAATGTAAGTTATACTTTGCTCAAAATGGGTGCTATAATGCTCACTTTCCTCCATCAATGTCCATAGTCGAGTTCCTTGCTGGTTCCTTGACATGGCGTTGGCTAGCTGGTCGAGTTCCTTAATTTGTTTAATTAGCAACTAAATTGGTATATCTTTCACATTCGAAAGTCTTGTCAACTTCACTCATTTCCGTATGTTTTGTAATCCTATATATATACATTGCATGTTCATGCACGTATTGTTCTTCACTGATCAATTTTGATCCCTTTTTATGTATTTTTAACTGGATAAAAAATATCCATTTATAATTCAAAAATTAAAATACAAAAAATTATTAATAACTTAAAAAAAACAATTATAAACTATTGTAAAAGGTTTTCTAAAATAATTGCAGGTGGTGTTGAAAAATACAACAAGATTATGCTCAACCAAGCCTATTGTCACTGTGAATGGACGTTATCCTGGACCCACTTTAGTTGCTAGAGAAGATGATACCATTCTTGTCAAAGTGGTGAACCATGTCAAATACAATCTCTCCATCCACTGGTGAGACTCCAAGCTGCCCACCAATGATATCAATTCTTGAAGATTAATAGTACTTATATACCTTTGTTTTTTTCTTTTGGGGGTGCGGTGAAGGCATGGGATTAGGCAAATACGTACGGGTTGGGCAGATGGACCGGCATATATAACCCAATGCCCGATTCAACCGGGGCAGAACTATGTGTACAACTTCACCCTCACTGGCCAAAGGGCACCCTTTGGTATCATGCACATATCCTATGGCTAAGAGCCACCGTGCACGGTGCAATTGTTATCTTGCCCAAGCGTGATGTTCCTTATCCTTTCCCCAAACCCCACAAGGAAGAGATTGTTGTGTTAGGTGAATGGTGGAAATCGGATGTTGAAGCCGTTATTAATGAGGCTTTGAAATCTGGTTTGGCTCCTAATGTCTCTGATGCTCACACCATCAATGGTCACCCAGGACCTGTCCCCGGCTGCCCTTCAAAGGGTAAATAAACAAAACACTCTGCTATAAAAAAGATAATTCCCGGTCAAATTATAGTTTTGGTGCTTCTAATATATTTCAGATTTAATTCCTATAATTTAAGTTGTCATAATTTAATCATCTATTTTTATAATATTATCAATTAAAATACGAATGTAGCTTTTTTTTTTTTTTTTTCTTAAAGAAACTCATTTTAACTCATGATTTTGACATGAAATTTTTGTGTTGGAGGATGTTTTTCTAAAAACTTTCGCTTCATTATTTTAAGTTGAATAGTTAAACTTTTTACCTATTTTGGACTAACTAATAAAAAAACCGAGTTATGTCAAACTAAATTACATACTAAATCTCAAACTTGAATATAGTAGCAGGATCAAAATAACAATTTTACCAAGTCAACAACATGAATAATTTCTCTCGTTTTTGTTTTGTGTTGATGTTGTGTTTTTTTTTTTTTTTTTTTTTGCAGGGTATACGTTGCCAGTTAAACCAGGGAAGACGTACATGCTTCGAATCATCAACGCTGCACTGAATGAAGAACTCTTTTCAAAATCGCCGGCCATCAACTCACCGTAGTCGAAGTTGATGCCACGTACGTGAAACCTTTCAAAACAGACACCATCGTTATAGCCCCAGGGCAGACCACAAACGTCCTTGTTACTACCCACCGCGGCGTAGGAAAGTACATGGTGGCAGCCTCAACTTTCATGGACGCACCGATCGCCGTCGACAACGTGACCGCCACCGCCACCTTACATTACTCCGGCTCTCTCACCAGTGCCGCCACCACCCTCACGTCAACCCCACCGAAAAATGCTACCTCAGTGGCAACAAATTTCATCAGTTCATTACGAAGCTTGAATTCCAAACAATATCCAGCTAATGTCCCTTTGAAGATCGATCATTCCCTGCTTTTCACCGTTGGACTTGGCGTTAACCCTTGTCCTACCTGCGTTAATGGAAGCCGTGTTGTGGCTTCCATCAACAATGTTACCTTTGTTATGCCGAAGATTTCATTGCTTCAAGCCCATTTCTTCAACATAAGTGGCGTTTTCACCAGTGATTTTCCCGGGAATCCGCCTGCTCCATTCAACTACACAAGCACACAAGTAACGAACTTTGCTACCAAACAAGGAACAAGACTGTATAGGCTTGCGTATAACGACACCGTCCAGCTGGTCTTGCAAGATACTGGGATGATTACCCCAGAGAATCACCCTCTTCATTTGCATGGATTCAACTTCTTTGAGGTTGGGAGGGATTGGGAATTTCAACCCCAAAGAGGATCCTAAAAGTTCAATCTTGTTGACCCTGTTGAGAGGAACACCATTGGGGTTCCATCTGGTGGATGGACTGCCATAAGGTTCAGGGCAGATAATCCAGGTAAGGTCATGAAGACATTTAATAGTACTATCAGTTTGGACGATTAAATCTTAGACTTTAAATTAGACCGATAACTTTCTCTTATTTATATTTAAATATATGTATAATTGATTACTCCTTGGTTTGCAGGGGTTTGGTTCATGCATTGCCATTTGGAAGTGCATACAACATGGGGGCTTAAGATGGCGTTTGTTGTGGACAATGGAAAAGGCCCAAATGAATCTCTTCTACCACCTCCAAGTGATTTCCCCAAGTGCTGAATTAACCAAACCAAAATGCTGAGGAATGGAGAAGTAGCTAAAAGGAAACAAAAGGAAATGGAATTTTTATACAACGGCTTAAAGCTATAATAACTAATAAGAAGAGTTTATTTTGAGCAAGCCAAGGAAAGTTTGCTCCATATGGAATAAAAGAGAGCTGGATTTTTTTTCCTCTTAAATTTGGTTTCCTTATAATATGGTCTACAAATCTAATTTAGAGGTTCCAAATCATCGTTGTATTGACAATGACAATTTGAAGTGAAGATTAAGTATTGTTTATTTTTCATTGCTAAAACTATTGGCTATATTGAACTACATACTATAACTCATGGTTGAAAAACTGATGGAAAATCAAACTGGTTCGACCTTTAGTTTCAAGTTCAGTTGAAATCAACTTTTAATTATCTAATTTCAAATATATATATATATATATATATATATATATATAAATGAATAATTATTAAGTAAAAGTCATAAGATATTAAAAATAAGAAAATTATCTATACAAAAATCATGATTAAACTGTACAATCGTTTAATCTTTGCTTGTGCCAAGGTGTGCCTACTTCACTTACCACACTTCACTACTAGACTTTAGATTTTTCAATTGTTATCATAACCTACCGCATAACATACTTGGTTTGATCCAAATGTTTGGTTGATAGCTATGGACTTTGTGAAAAATGAAGCTTAACAATATGACCACCACTGCTCCACTAATCAAACTATGCTTGTTGGAAACCTCAGATGAAAGCATTCATCAAGGTAATGGATGAAAGGACATATAAGGTTGTTTTGATTGGTTTGATGCCGCCCTACACTAGAAAATGTGGTGAAAGTTGAGAAGTAAAACTAGAAACAACTTGGACTACCAAGGAAGAAAAAGTTATTAATTGCAATTCCTGAGCCTTTAATGTTATATTTATAATGGTGTAGATAGTAAAGAATTTAGGCTAATTTCTAAATGTGTTTTTGCGAAAGAAGTATGAGGTATTCTTGAAACAACTCATAAATGTATTCTTAGGGTGAAATTGCCAAAACTTCAAATGCTCACAAGCAAGTTTGAAAACTTTAGAATTCCAAATGATGAAACCATATTTGATTTTTATGTTAGATTTTGTGAAATCACTATGAAGCTTTTGCTTTTCGTAAACAATATCCTAATATGAATTTGATATGAAGGTGCTGAGATCCTTGCCGAAAATATTTGCTATCAAGGTTACTTTTAGAAGAAGCAAAAGAGATCAACAGTATGGAAATAAATGAGTTGAATGCCTCATTACATATGTTAAAGATGAACCTTGAAGAATACCAAGAGATAGAGTTAAGATTGCACATCTTGCCAAAAATTTTAGCAAAGCTTTCAAGAAGTTCTCTAAGAATGGTAAGAATTTAGATACTAATCAATTTTATGGTAGGAGAAAAGGAAAGGTTGATAAAGAGCTTAAGAAAAAAAAATTATGTGCTAATACACATTGCCACAAGTCGAAATCAACTGTATCGACAAGTATGGAATTCACCCATTGATCGATGTGTCATTATTGTGGTGTTGGAAGTCACATTAGATCTTTAGAAGGAAGCAAAATAAGATGTTGCATGCATAATTTTAGTAAGACAAGCAACATATAGACTTTATAAGAAAGTGTGGGTGAGAAAAAATTTAACCTCGTATCAATTATGAAGATCAACGGGAGATTGGCGCTCGAATTAAACAATAAGTTGCTTTTATAGATCATATCGTAAACATGGTTAGCCTTTTGCTTATCCTTTTACCGATGGATTCTTAGTTCCCTTTAACAAAAGGCCTTTTAATTAGTATGCGGAGATTGGCGCCAAGTCAACGATATCAATCTTCCCTCCTCTCATCATACCCGTAATATGACATAATAATTGTATGCAGATGTCGTATGCGGATATATATCAAATATAAGTATAACATGAATTACCATCATAATCGATGACATAAAATAACATAATCATGCTAATCAACCTCTAAGGTATAATTGTAATTTTACCTAAGGGTATTTTCGTTTTATCCACCAAGCCCACCAAGGGTATTTTCGTAATTTACCCACCAAGGGTATTTTGTAATTTACCCACCAAGGGTATTTTCGTAATTTACCCACCAAGGGTATTTTTCTAGAATTTACCCACCAAGGGTATTTTCAAATTTACCCACCAAGGGTATTTTCAGCCCACCAAGGGTATTTGTGTTTATTTTTATAATTTACCCACCAAGGTATTTTCAGCCCACCAAGGGTTAAACAATAAGTTGCTTTTATAGATCATATCGTAAACATGGTTAGCCTTTTGCTTATCCTTTTACCGATGGACTATCTTAGTTCCCTTTAACGCCTCATAGCAAAGGCCTTTTAATTAGTATGACCTCACTAGGCTATTCACATCCAATTGGAATACTCAAGGGAGGACACACACTCTCGTCATACATTTATCACTCATATCCACAAGAGGTCCCAAGCTTCGATCTAGGTTGAAGATCTTAAGCACCGACCATTATGATCCAAGTTACAAGGTCTATTTGATTAGGGCTTAGAGGAACCTAACACTCTATGTATGTTTGTCGTGTTGGAAAAATTTGATTTAGGAAAACAAGTTTGTTGCATTATGGAAATTTAAAAAATTTCTAAAACCGAGCCTTTGTGTTTTTTATAGCCATAAACCTTACCAAATTAGTACGTACATGTGTTTTCAAATAAGTGATTTAGTTATTTCTCAACTTTCAACCAATACGATCTTCTTCGCTATTCTCTAACCCTCAATGTGTTTAGAGAGTGCGCTCTGATCACATGAAACCGTCACACAATGAAAACTATTAATTTTTGGATAGGGAAAATTAGCTTTCTCAATGTGATAGAAACCTAACTTGAGTACTCATGAAAAATAGAATTTACGTAGGAAATAAATTTCACTATAATTCAACAGAGTAACTATGCTTAGGATGGTATATTTTGGTTTAGCCCAAAGCCCCTATTTATAGGAAAAATCACAAGAGTCCTACTTGAATAAGAAGAGATAAAATAAAAATATTTTAATAGAAAACACATATTCCTACTAGGAGGTGGTGGTGGCATCCTTTCTCTAGGAACCAAATTGATATGTCGTGACACACCTGCAGTTGGGAGGTCTGAAGGAAATGTCTGCTATGTCGCGACTCCCTAGGGCGATATCGCAAAACTGACTCTGTTTTAGCTAAAAACTTCCAACTTTAAGGATGTTTCAGTTTAGAGATGAACCTACATCAAATAAAAGTCAAAATCTAAACTAGGTGATTAGTTATATATACAATAATTTACAAAAGTTAAGTAGCATTTCAACTAATTTTTAAGTTTTACTATAGGATTCATATGATAGTGTCACCAATTCACCGATGGAGGATTTTACTGTTCTGTCAGTATTGGTCCATCTTCCATCATGCCATTCCACCTGTGCTCATTTGTCTCTTTCCTTAAACTTGTTTATTCTTTCTACATGCATAAAAGGAAGTGTGGTTCTTGACTCGGGGACGTTAGAAATAAATAATTTTTTACATTGCTCATCTAACTTCCTCCTATCTTCCTCGCTCGATTGATGACCACATTTAAACGTTTCTGTCTCACCATTGATTTTCAAAGTTAATTCATTTTTCTCTAAATCAATAGTGGACCTAGAAGTAGTCAGGAAGGGTTTTTCTAATAAGATCAGTATCTCATGATCTTCTTCAAAATCAAATAGCACAAATTCTGTGGGGATAATAGAACTTCGTACCTTGACTAAAACATCTTGCAATACCCCTTTTGGACGTACCAAAGACATGTCAGCCAACTGTAATGTTATTTGAGTAGTTTTTAGATCCCCTAACTCGAGTTTTTCAAAAATAGATAGAGGAATTAAATTAATACTATCTCCTAGATTGTATAGAGCTCTATTAAAATGAATACTCCCTATCTCTATGAGAATAGTAAAACTTTTCGGGTCTTTCAATTTTTGAGGTACTTGTCTTGAAACACTACAAGAAGCATTTAAACAAACTTATTCCCTTACCTTAATTTTGTTACGCCTAGCCATCATTTCCTTTCAAAACTTAGTGTATTTCAAAACCTTTTCAATTAAATCAATTAAAGGGAGGTTAACATTTAATGTTTTAAATAGGTTTAGGAAACTTACAAATTCATCCTCATTCCACTCTTTTTTTTCTTCTACTTTTGAAAGCAATGAGATTTTTGTATCGACAGAATCTTTAGTTATTTCATTCTTTGTCTCTGCTGTTGGTTTGATTACCTCCTCTGATTCTGGCTCATCTTCTACTTCTAGGGGTACTTCTTGAGGTTCATCATTCTTCTCCGCCATTGTCTCCGGAGTAGTGGTTTTTGGGCTACTTAGTACCTTGCCCGATCGAAGTGCAATTGCTTTCACAGGCTCCTTACCTTCTCTCTGTGGATTATCTTCCGTGTTGCTAGGAATACTTATGCTAATTTTTCTTTTGATGTCACCCATCATAATCATCATTTGACTCATTTGATCCTCAAGTTTAGTCAATGTTCTTGTTGAATTAGTGCACTCAGACTGCACTTGTTTGACATCAATTCTCATTGACTGCATTTCTCTTGCAATTCTGTCCAACCGTTGACCACATACAGTATGGTCATTAGGGTTGGCCCTAACCTGAGGTTTCTACAAATAAGGAAGTTTATAATTAGTGTTTTTAACTTGATTTAAATTATTACCTGCTCCTTGGTTTCCCCCATATCAGATTCGGGTGATCTCTCCAGCCGAGATTATATGTATTCGAATAAGGTTTTCAACCCCTATTCCCGACATAATTTACATCCTCAGCCGGGTAATTGATATTGTGGAAGAGCTGTTTATCTCTCTCATGCATAGATAGTGTAGAAGCTGATTCGATATGGTTGAGTCTATCCACTAACTATTAATACTTATCATCCTCTTGGATAACTTTTATCGTAACAAGTTTTTGACCATATGTGAATTGTTCAATTGGCCACTGGATAATCTCGTACACATCCTCATATGTTTTGTTCATAAAGGTCCTCCTACTACTTTGTGTAATCCAGGTGCATTTACATCCAACCCATTATAAAATACCTATAGTAGCATCCACTTAGGAAATCCGTGGTGCAGGCATTTTTGAATCAATATTTTAAACCATTCCCACGCCTCATAGAAAATTTCTCCCTCCATCTGTCTAAAAACATCAAGCTTTCTTCTTAGTTGCACTGCTTTGTTGATTGGTAAAAACTTCTGTAAGAACTTTCCAACGAGTTCATCCTATGTTGTATAGACCCGAGTACCTACAAGTCTAACCAAGAAAAAGCATTATCAATCAAGGATAAATGCAACAACTGAAGATGAATAGCATCATCAGTGACCCCATTATACTTAAAAGTATAACAGAGTTCATTAGGGTCTTCTGTCGTAGTGCTCCTAAATTGTAGATTGTTTTGGATTATTTGAATCATAGCCGATTTTATCTTGAAATTATTAGCTATAATTTTTGACCTTGCTATACTTTTTTGAACCATGTCCAGACTTGGCAAGCCATAATCCCTTAAACTTCTATCATTCCAAGCTATATGAATGTTTGTAGGAAGTTGTGGTGCTGGTGGGTTTCCTAAGGTGTTATCGTCAGCATCGTAAAACAGTGGATTTTCTCGAGGTACGTTATCTATAGCTAGTGGTGGTGGATCTTGAATCTGCTGCTACTGTTGCTGACGGTAATTTCTTCGAACCTCTTTGGATCTATGGCTGCTACAATAGCTGTGCCCCTACTGCGAGTCATACACTAAATCCAGAAAGAGGAGATTAGTAACAATAAATGGAATAAAATCTTATCTATAACCTAAAATTTATTAATTATCTGTTTAAAGTGCAAAAAAATTAAAATTAACCTAGTGACATTGCCTTCCCTGCAACGAAAACCAACAACTTGACCGCCTTCGAACGCACTAACATCCAAAGTGTGAATACTGCACAAAAATATAGAATTACGAGGCGTTATCCACAAGTATACTGGTCTAGCTGTAATATAGTTTTACAATGGAGTGTGTGAGTACTTAGATGATCGTACCCAAGGGAGGCAGTTACTAGATTGATTCTAACCTAAGCACTAAAAGATCTAATTAATACTTTAAGTTTAGTTATAGTACGAAGGATATAAAATAAAATATTTTTGGGGTTTTTATAATAATAGAACTAAATCAAAATAAAATGATAAAATTCAAGAGATTAAAATGGAAGAATAAATCAAATCTGATTATGGGTGATTAGCTCGCTTCTGTATTCTCTATCAACTATCGTTTTGGGTTCCTCGTCAATCAACTAGTCGTTACCCTAGCAGGATCTTCCGATCTTCCACTACCATATTGAGTTAGCAAGAACTACTTATCTTCCACCTCATAGTCTAGACTAGTTTGGGGTTAAGGTGTTCACGGATGGGCAATACCAATTTTGGGTTAATGCCCACCTCACAGCCCGGAGTTGTCAAGCCTAGGGTTTGTTTCACGTTCTCCCTTTCCCAAACAACTGATCAGCTGAGTAACCCTAAAAAAATTAACAAATCATACCTCCACTTGCTAATCCGCCATAGAAGGATTAGTTCCTCATGGTGTTCATAAACAATATATAATCAATGTAAAGAGAACGCATGCTAATTAAATTGACAAGATAGAGTAAATGAAAGAGCCTAATTGTATTGCTATTAAGTGTCAAATCCACAGAGTTGAATGATTCCATAATCTAGATCTCTTGAAAGAAAACAACGAAAAAATAAACTAAACTCTAGAAACATAAAAAGAAAACGGAACTAAATCTAAAGAAAGAAACTAGGTTGATGAAAAAGTGTCTTTAACATGTGCCAAATGAGCCTATTTACTTTACAAACTAGTCTTTTTCCATATCTAAGCTTCAAATCTAACCAAGTAACAATAAAAGCTTCAAGAATACATCAATGGTAACTTTTATAAACTTTAACATATTTATGAAATAGTCCCTGGGCTAGCTAAATCAAGCTCTCGAGATTTCAAAAAAAAAATTACAAGAAACGGGCTTTAAATCACTTACCAATTGAAGAACTAAATTTGAAATGAATAGAACCCTAGGTTTTATTCAAAATTCGGCCAAAAGAAATAAAAATAAAGAAGATGACAGACTTTGGCTTTTATACTTTAATTATCTTTTAATTAATCCTAATTTTTAACAATCCGTTTTCGACCCTAATCGGAACAATGGTTTCGGGATCACAAATCCGAGTTAGAAAAATATTTAAATATTTTTATCTGTGTTTATGCTGTGTGAATTTATATTTTTGAAATTTTCGTAAATTAATTTTATCGTTTGAGTGTCCGATTTAAGAAAAGACTTAATCGCGTAAATGGTAAAAGTTGCTAACTAATTGTTAAAGTGCTAAATTGATTTGTTCTTTTAATGGGGGTGTTTATGTTGCAATTATACCATGAAACAAAGTGATGGGCGGTATTAGTCTTATGATATAATGTTTTCATATTAAATATTAAAGGTTAGTATGGTAATTTAGCAAATTAATGTAATTTAATAAAACATAAAATAGAAAAACAACATGCGATCATCTTATTATTTGGCTAAATATACAAAGATAAAAGAAAAAGAAAGAACAACTAGGTTTAGCCTTGTATTTTCTTCAATTAAGGTATGTAGTTTGTTCGGTTTTTGATAATTTCTACGTTTTTGTGATCGTTGCTTCGAGTACTACAAAGCCCATGTCTTAATTTTTGAATTTTATGATGATTTTGTGTTTTGAAATTGATGATAGCTTGTGATTTTTGTTGTTTAATGATAAAATATTAAAGATATGGGATAGATTAAAATGTTTTGTATTGGAAATTTTGATGATTTTGAGTAATTAGGGCTAAATTGTAAAAATAATAAATTAACGAACTAAAATGTGAAATAAATGAAATATATGGACTTTTTTGATCACGAGGTAGATTCGGTCTAGGCATGGGACTATGAAATTTTGCATATTTTGTGTTTTATGCAATAGGGACTAAATGGTGAGAAGTGTAAAATGTTAGGGGCAAAATGATAATTTGCCCATTTATGTGTTTTTAGACTAAATTGAATAAAATGGGGTTTAAATAAGTTTAATTTGAATATGTTTAGATCAAGAACCAAAGAAAACGAATTTGGATCGGGGGAAAACAAAAATAATCGAATAATCGTTTATTTCTGTCCGTCGATATCCAAGGTAAGTTTATAAGCATTTAAATGTTGTTAATTTTGAATATATGTAAATTTAATATGATGAATTGAATTATTGATAAATATATATGTGTTGGCCGAATGTCATTGGGCTTGGGAGCTATGTTTACGAGTTTGATTCAATCGAGTTACGATGTCCGAAAGTCCCATACGAACTTTAGGAATAGCTAGGACACATATGTCATGGCATAGGATTCCGTTATGTGTTATCGTGTAAGACTACGTCTGGGATGTTGGCATCGACTTGTGACTCACGTGTAAGACCACGTCTGGGATGTTGGCATCGACTTGTGACTTACGAGTAAGACCCTGTTTGAGACATTGACATCGATATGTGATTACATGTAAGATCACGTCTGGGACGTTGGCATTGTACGATATATTCAACTATTCGAGTATCCTTTTTAATTCTGAATGGTTCAATGTGCAATGATAAGTTAAGATTGAGTGTAAAATTGAGTTAGAAAGGCTCAGGTATGTACTCATACTAAGATATGAAAATAAGGTAAGTTGAATGTTTGAATTAATGATATAATGTTATATGTTAATGTGAATTATGTGATAATATATGTGGATATATATAGATATTCGACCTTATGATGTAAATGTATTGTATAAAGTAAAGGTTAAAAATACTAGTGTTCAAATGAGTATTCGCCAAAGGAAAGTTTATGCAAGTTATATATGTTTTGATATATTAAATTTATAAGTTGGAAATATGTATGAGATTATGATGGCTTATTACTGTTTATCTAGATTAAATTGTGTATAAGATTAAATGTTTCATTTGCATATGACTTACTAAGCTGTAAAAGCTTACTGTGTGTATGTTTGCTCTTTGTTTTATAGATTTTAAAAGTTGGTTACGAGCTCGGGGATCGTCAGAGAAGTCTATCACTCTATCGACTGTTTTTGGTATTTTATTAAGTTTGAAATCGAACCCATGGCATGTATAGTCTAGTTAAAATGTTTGATTTTGGGATATTTAAATATGAGCCATGCGAAAATGGTTTATTTCTTTTGGTTAAGCTTAGTTTTTATGCTTTCAATATAATGTATATATTTAATACTTAAGTGATATAATTTCTGTCATGGTATATTTATGCGTGATTTGTTTGGTATGCTTTGCTAATGATTGTTTGAATTTAGTCATGGATTAAGCTTGTATTGAAAGTAATATGCATTTCATATATATGTGATATAATCGGTGTATGCTTGGTGTTAAGGTCTTGAAATGTGGGTTGAATAAATAGGTAAAATGCTAAGTATATTATAGATGAAATGATAGTTAAGTTCGGTTATAAGTTATAGAAGAACATGTATATATTCGGTCATGATCTAAACGGGTTTTGGAAGTGTGCTTTATGAAATAAATTGGTATATGGATATTAGTTTGGAAAATGTGAAGTGATATGTATGATTTTATTATGTGAATCGATATGGTTTGATTAGGAAATGACATATTTTGTCTTATGATTTAATGGTTAAATCTTGTATAATTTATGAGGTTACTTTTGATTGACGATTTGTTATAAAATAAGTTAGGAATGTGAAATACTAAATAAACGTTTGAATTGCTCATGCAAATGGTCTTAACATTTGGCTTGGTATTTGTAAAATGATATGAGTTGTATGGATATTTGGATATGGCTTAAATGGTTTATTCATATGTGCAAATTTGTTTGTATAATTGATATATGAATGTCTTTTAAATGAATTTAAAGTTAATAAATAAGGTTTATACAAAATTAGGATAATGATAGTTAAATGAGTAATGCATGTTTGAATTAAGCTTTTATAAGTTTATTGGATTAGTCGAATAGAGGATGAGTTTATTTATATTGTGAACATATAGTTTATAATTGAATGATTCAATTGATATGGTCATATGCGCATAAATTTGTGATAAGAGATGAAGTATATTCGGTTTTGAAAGAGGCTTGTCTATGTGTAATATGTATATAAATATTTATATGTTTAATATGTCGTGTAGATAACTCAAATTAATCAATATGTTAGTTGAGTAGTTCATGAGAAGAGTGATTAAGGAAATGTGGGTTGGTTTGGCTAATGAATTTGCAAGTTGAGTATACTATGATTTGGTTTATGCAATTTCTTTGAATGGTTCAAAATGACTAGGTAGAATGTGTATATGACTTTGATAATTAAAATTTTATACTTGACTAATTAGTGAAGTTGCTATTGCCGAATATACTTTGGTTATAAGCTGTGTGATATCGAATATTAAGTTAAATATACGTGTGTATTGATGTGATTGATTTACGAAGCGTGAAATGCATTGAATGTCTGTTTTGAGTTGCGTTCTGTTCGGTAATGCCTCGTAACCCTAATCTGGTGATGGATACAGGTTAGGGGTGTTACATAATTAATTAAACTAATTTAGTTTGATGCTAAACTTGATTAACAAAGCTTTAGTGGAATTACACTTAATTTTCCACTATGCAACATTACTTAATGGTCCAATTGCCTTATTGGGCCTTTGAACTTTAGTAAAACATATAGCGATTAAGTTTTACGATTTAGTCATTGTACCTTAATTAACTATCCTTTCAATAAAATTACCAGATCAAAAATCAATATAACTCTAATATTAACTCGTAAATGCTAAATAATAATTTTTACTGACTGGATCATTGAAATTTGGGATTCTAAAACCATCGTTTTTGGCACAATTGAAAGTCGGGCTGTTATATTTTCTTTGCTCATTTTTTAGGGCTTTACATTTTTCTTCTTCTTCCATAGCTATAGGGTTAATTTTTCTACTTTTTCTTATTCTTGTTAATTTTTCTGCGTTTTCTTATTCTTGTCATTTGTTAAGTTTGTTAAGTTACTTACCACTATAGCTAGGGTGTATTTGCACTTTTGTACTCCTCCTTTACTTGTAATAACATTTCACTCTTTTGCTTAATGTTATTTCAGTTTCCTTTAGTTTAATCTATTAAAAACTTAAACTTCAATGTTTCTTGTTCATCATTTTGCTGCAGAATGTTCATTTTTTACTTTCCTTTAAGTTTTCCAAGTTAAAAATCCCAAATTTTATTTTCTTATTAAGTTTGATGTAATACCCCAAACTTGGCCTAGACGTTATGGCCGAATCTGGTGATACCACAAGGAATGGTTTTGAAATCATGTTGACTTGGAAAAACATCAATCTTTGAAATTTACTAAACCACAAATTAGTCAGTTTCTTTACCAAAACTTATTACAGCGGAAGCCTTAATCGTTAAATCTTGAAAATGAAGTCGAGCTTTTCTAGGAAAACCGTTGTTTGTATAAAAACTTCGTTTTAATAAAGATTTTTTACCAAAGCAATCAGATTGACAAAACAACCCAAAAATAACAATTAAAAACCAAACAGTCCAAAGAGTCCCGAAAAATTACAACTCTCAAATAGTCCAAAATTTAAAATGAACCAAAAGTACCAAGTTTAACTGTTTTATGACATAGTGGTCACCGCTGTGTCTCCGCTGCACCGATCCATCTAAATCTGTGGATTACCTAACAGAACAGACAAACAGATGTGAGTTTACGTAAACTCAGTGTGTAACCCAGCAGAATTAGACAAGCAAACATACAAAAACATTTTAGACAATCCGATACAAAATCAGGCTTATGCCCTTCTCAGACACCATTACAAAAACATATGTACAGATTAGATAACAGATTCAGAATATGCAAACTCCAACCCCCATCCTCTAAACACCAACTCTGACCATCCCATCACACCATGTGGGGTTAAAAACACCCACCCATCCCTACACACTACATTGTGTTGTTACGACATGTATCAGATATAGTGTAGCCAAGCTGCTAGAATATAGGCGATGATCGCCATACAAAACACTTCCTCCACATATATATAAAACCCACTCCAAAACAGATGCAGAAATTAGATACAGACTTATTAGACTAAAACATGCTCAACATGCTTTATACAACTAACAGATACACATATATTAGTATAATCAGGCATACATTAGTATCCTAATCAGATTAGTCTAATAGAATTTCATAGCATACAGATAGAGGTTTAATTGGCCTTTACCGATCCCTACAGTAGGTCTATAGTCGAACGAAATGACCCGCGCGACTCTAGGGAATATTTTATAAATTAGGGCCCACATGCCCGTATGGGTCAACACGCCTAGATTGGCCTTGCCCGTGTGGTCCACATAGCCTGTCCAAGAATCCACACGCCCATGTGTCCCACACGGCCATACTCAAGCCACCATACGGCCAAGTACTGTGCATGGCCATGTCTTCGTCGACCACACGGTCGTGTTCTCACACACCGCCTACCACATTGGTGACCACATGTCCGTGTGATGTCGACAGTATGGTTTACTGCTTTTTTCGACGCTCATTTTTCTGTGTTTCGGGTACACACCTGGTACGATTATGCTACGAAACCACTCCTGAAGCCTTCAAACCTACAACATAGCATTCAAATGTCTAATTAACAGTCGATTACGAATTGATACATAACCTAAAATAACGCACAAGACTTATCGATGACTCAAACAGACCCCAACACAATTTAGGCTATCAAAACAAAACTTTACCGAACACCACCTTCTCCTATACCATAAATATGCAAAAATCAATCCCTAAACTTACATATCAAAATGCCAACACCAACAAGTTGTAGAACTATGCTACAGATACTAAAATCTCACTTACCAAAATAATGCGAAAACACCGACTTAACGAGAAGCAGAAACACGATCCAAAAGGAAAAACAGAAACGAAAGGAGGAAAAGGAAAAAAAAGAATAATGGCAGAAATAGAAACTAACGTCAAATGTTCTTGGGAAGAGAGAAATAATATTTTTTTGAAATATTCTGATAACTCCCCACTAATTCATATCCTAACCACCCACTACTCAAATTTCTAATAGAACTGAAACTCTATCATAAAGTCGAGCAAAAATAAATGCCCACGCTCGTGAAAGGGTTCGAACATAGGACCTCCATAACACCAACTCCCTTGCCAATCGAACCAGCAGGCTCATTCTGATATGAAATTACATGTAATTAAAAATAAGCCCATTGAACAGAGATAGGGCTTAGATCCAAAAATAACAAAATTTTTCAAGGGTAAGTGTAACACCCATAACCCGTATCCGTTGTCGAATTAAGGTTACTAGGCATTACCAGGCTTAACACCGGTCATAGCATATAATTACTATTTTCGAAGCCATCACCAATTGCACTAAAGATAATGAGTACTATTTAAGTATGCTTTAACATTAATATATATAGCTTAAAACTATTCAACCAGATTCATATATATATTGTAACATCCGGGACTTAGGGGTTATGCATTTTTATTTGAATATATGTGATTGCATGCCTGAGTATGATTTAAATGTGATTTGGGGGCTTCAGGAACCTCGGGATGTAGGTAGGAGTCTTGGAAGTTATTGAATTTTTAAGTCTAAAAAGGGGAACTAAGGGAGCTAGGCCTTAAGAAGTTTGTTGTGTGGTTTAAAACACAAGAAAAGCCTTGGTAAAGTGGCAAGGAGGTACCACTTAGGGCCTTAGTCAGTGACGCCATAGGGAGTGTGAGGGCCTAGGTTCGAGCAGCAAGGGAAGCGTTTTTGGAGTTGTATTTTGCAGCAAGGAGAGGCAGTGTTGGACGGCACAAGGACACTTCTGGATGAAGTGTAGATTGAGTTAAAAGCTTAAGGATTTGGCTAAGTAAGAGTGAAAAGGGGATTGAGTGGAGAGAGGAGAGTTGGCGAGGCCAAGGATTTCTTTGGTGTCAATTTGGTCATATTGAAGGGAGAAACCGAAATGCATAGTGAAGTTTAGGCAACTTTTTCTCTCTTGACCAAAAGCCAAAACCATTTGTGCATCCCTTTCTCAATCTCACCATTGCCGAATTCTCCTAACCTTCTTCTATACTTCTTTTTCTTCTCTCAACCGCAAGTTTATACCTACTCTTTTGGTGGCCGAATATCCCATCTCTATTTGGGAGTATTAGCCGAATCTTGTGTCCCTTATTCTCTTTTCTTTTTTTTTTTCAAATCTTTAAAGCCGAAACGTTCACCATCCAGCCGATTTCTTCATCTATTTCTCCTTCAAAGTTAATCACTTTTCTATAGTAGCCGAATTCCTCTGTGGTTCTAAGCAAGAGTGCAATCGATTTCAACATTAGGGGTAAGGATCAATAGTTATTCATTTTTCTTTTCCTTTTTTTTCTTTTGGTTAGTCGAAATAAAGGACTCTAATCCTCTATGTTTCTTTGGCCGAAACCATGAAGGTGATTTTGGGATCCTCTAGTGGTCGGCGGTTTAAGGTGATCTTCTCGGGATTTAAGATCCAAGGTAAGCAAGGCTTACCATTCGGCCAAGGGCCACTTTTACTTGTTCAAAGGCTATGCCGATTCCAACTGTAACACCCTGGTTCTAGGGGTTAGGCTTTTGGTGCTTAGCTCAGGTGTTGGCACACTTCAGTGTGTGGTTGGGTGAGTTTTAGGGGTCCTGAGAACCCTAGGTGGTGGTGGAATGCTTTGGAAAATTTTTTAGTTTTAGGGGTTAAAAGGGAGCTTGGATGGAGGAGGCCTTAAGTGTTTTATTTGGGGAGGTTTAGACACAAGGATTCCCTTGGCAGAGTGGCAAGGAGGCACCACATAAGGCATGGAGAAGTGACGTCTCAAGGGGGCTTTGGGGTCTCAGGATCGAGCTGCAAGGGTAGCATTTTCTTTTGTTTTTGCGTCATGAGCAAGGGGGAGAGTTGGATTCGGCCAAGGCACTTAAAAGGGGGGGTTTTTGACTTGTTCAAAACGTTTTGAATGGATGTCTAGGAGAAGAGATGAGTTGGAGTTTATTTTGAATTTTTTTTGAAGGGTTGGTGTAGAGTGAAAGTAGGAGGAATTTTTGGGATTTGGTGGGGGTTGAGTTGTTGGCCGAATTTAGTAGTATAAATAGGGAGAGAGCTCACCTTTGGCCACCCTTTTGGTTCCATTTGCTCTTGCCGAATTTGCTCCACCATTTCTTTTGGCCGAAATTTCAAGACTTAGCCAAATTCTCCATTTATTCTTCCCATTTCACCTGAGCCGAAACTTCCATTGCATCTCACTCTTTCTTCTTTTGGATCCTTAGCCAAATCACTCACCCTTTCATCTTTCTTTGCTTCCATTTTGTGCTAAACTGAAAGTCCACCCCCATACCTTTTCTCTCCTCTTCTTAAACCTTTTTGGCCGAACTCCTATCTCCTTTCCATTGATTTTCTTTCATTGTTAGCCGAATCTACTCCCCACCTTTGTGCCGTGTTTCCTTTCTTTTATTTAGTAGCGCCTTGATCGAATATTGGAAGTGGGTTAGACCTCTTTGGGATCTCTTTTGTAATCGTTTGTTGAAGGTACTGGGGTTTGAAGTATCCAATCGAGCCTCCAATTGTTGGCGATCGACTTGGTAAGTGGTGGTAAGGGTTTATTTTGGTAAGCTATGTATTTAGTATTCGATTAAGTCTAAGGTTGTTAAGTGAATGATGTTAAGGCGAATCTAATGTGGTATTATTGTGGGATTTGACGGTGTTGTAAGAGCATTCGGATTCGACCGATTGAGTTGGTAAGGTATTTTATTTAAGATTTGTTACCTAGTTTATGACTTGGGGTTAATCGGTTTATCTGATTAAGTGTGTGGATAGAGGCAACGGCTAGTCAGAGTGGGCAAGGGAAAGCTCCTGTCCCGAAGTTCAAGAAGAGAGCTGTCTCGGCGGTTTGAGATTGGCCACCGGGGTGTGGGCGGCGTCGAGCAGCAGTTTAGGCAGATCGCCGTAGTTTTGTTTAGCGATAGCATTGAGATCGAGGGTCTAGAACTTCAAGTGTTAAGGTGCGTAATCATCGCACTATTTCTCCGGTTTTGCTTGCTAACGTTCATACATGTGTATTATGTGTGGTAGCCGATCATAATGGCTTGAGTGGTGAGTAACTAGTGATGGTAAGTTATTTATGATGTATATATATATATGTAGGATGTGGTAATGATTGATGATAAATACTCACTCTTTATGCTGTTTTGACATGATTTATTGACACATGGGCATGGGGTTGGATTTGGTCCGGAAGGAAGGAGAGTACATCTTGGTGTACGTGGTCTAATGTTAGCCGGGCTACATTAGCGCTTGATGAGTTGTTGTGTGCATCATCAAGGAGATGTTAACTTGGTGCCCATCTCGGTCGATAGCTAAGTGCATCACCGTAGATGGATTCTGTTTGGGATCATGATGTGATCGGTGGCTCACCACGGCCTTGTCTTGATCGATCGCCGAGGTAAGATATGTGGATCACTCGATTGTGATCGGTGGATTAGCTACGACCTTGAGCGGGAGCCCGCTAAGGTTGGTGTATGGATGGACCTAGGTTGGGTGTGATGCATGATTGCATGAATGGTTCGTGGATTGTATGGTTATGGGCCAAGCCCATACGCGTGGAAGTATGTGTTATGATTATGCACTGAGTCAGTAAACTCACCCAATTATTTTCCTAACATTTCAGGTGATTCATGAGTTGGATCGGGTCCGGAGAGGAAGCCAGGTGGCCCATGCAGATGAAGATGTTTTAGTTAGTCTTAATATTAAGTATTTCGCTTAAATGATGGTTGTAATAAAGGCCTTTTGTTTATTTTTGGAATTATTTTACTATTATCTTTATTATGGTTTGTTTAAATTGAATACTATGTGAAGTTTGATTTTATTTTAATCAGCTTATTTATATGCTAAAGTTTTATTTTGGGCATTTTTATAATATTTCATAATAACAAAGATTTACTTATACTTTATCCAATAAACACTATACTCAAAAGTTAGTATATTTTCATGTTTTATTCGAAGTCAAAAAAGATTTTCAACCGTTTTTCGCAGTGACATACCAGATCCGGTCAGGGCTTGTGGGCCGGGTTTGGGGTGTTACACCAACTATGGTGTTTTAGGAAGTCTTCGACAGATCTTCGGGATTTGGCTAAACAATCTAGGTAAGTGTTCTGGTTTCAGATCTGTTCCTTATTCGTTCAAAAGTCGAAAAACTAACCGTTGAGTGTACTAGTGCCTAGCCGATTGCAAGGGGGGATCATCACAAAGTTTTGGGATTTGGTTGGTAACCAAATCGGCAGCAAGATAAGGGTTTTGGTCTCGTTAACCCTTCGGGATTTGACAGTTTAGCCGAATGGCTTCTTACTACTATGCCTAGTGTTGGTCGAATGTAGGAAAAAGGGATCTAGTGCGTTAGATCGGGATTTTCAGGATTTCGATTAGATCTACGAAAAATCAGGTGTGTAGCCCTACACTAATTCCCCTTAGGTTGATAATATTAGATATGTGCTAATGAAAATATGAAGATATAGCTAAGGGTACCATTCAATGGTACAAGTGCATTCAGGTACGTTACCCCTTAACGCTTGTAAATAATGTTTAATAACATTGATCTGAAAGTATGTGAAATTCTGTATGATTATGGGGTAAGGTAAATGGCATGAAAAATAGCATGTTTTGTATGTTGCATGGGCATATGGGTGATTATGTGAAAGGGAAGTGATCCGTGGTTCCTACCACAATATCTGTGACTCTGTCACATTATCCTGACTATGTCACATAATATGAATCTGGTGACTCTGTCACATTATCTGGTGGCTATGCCACAATTATAAGGGCGATGTGCAGTTGACTGCAGCGACTGCCTTCGATAGTGTGTAGCGGATGGAGGGTCGATTTAGTAATCCCCACGGTGTGATTGGTTGGTACGGGTGATGTGTAGAGGTTGGATCTAGGTGGTTTGGGTTGCATCATGGTTCACAATTATTCCATGTGATTTATTATGCCTTGTATGATTTGGGAATCTGTGATGGTAGTTACACACTGAGTCTATTGACTCACCCTTCGTGGGCTAACTTTTTGCAGATGACACTCGAGAGATGGATCGAATTGGCGGGAACTTAGTAGTGGCCATGCACATTTCGGTTTTTTTTTCGGTTTTCTATTTAAATCTATTTTGATTTTTTTTTGGGTTATGTTTGATGTAATAAGGCCATTATCACTTAACTGCTTTTATTTTCTTTGTGTTTTAAATTTCTATTATGTTACTTAATAACATCAATCGTTTTGAAACTCAAACACCTATAGTTTTTCAAGTTAATAATAATAAACCCTAAAATCCGGTATTTCTTTTAACTTATAACTTTTGCAATATGAAAATATCATTTTAGTACAAAGCTAAATTACAACACGGTTTAACTTGAGAACATTCCAAATTTATTTTCTTCAAAATCATCAAGATTTTCAAAATGTCATTACGAAACTTAACTACGTTTTGCTCAAGGAGCATGCTAGATCCGGTCAGGACTTGTGGGTCGGGTTTGGGGTGTTTCATAAATATAAGTTTATTTCAACAAATTTTCACAAGTCACTAGTCATTTGGTCATTTTAAAAGCAAAGTTCATTAGCCAAATAAACTCATGTTTATAATGACCTTACTTAAGCAAATCAACAATTACTAAAACCGAACATGAAACATCTATATACATATTCCTTCAATTCCTATCAATAATAAATATACCAACTTTATATCAATTATCGAACATCCAATCATAATATAAAACCTTTTTCTTAAAAGATCATAGCTAAAACAACAAGACCAAACATAACTCACATTAACTAAAACATGTGAATCTAAACTCGTTCCACAATGCACATAAGAACCATGACCGAATATGCCCAACCCAATTACATGACCTATAAAACCTTTCATACCAAATATGCAAGTTTGTTTGCTACATTATACAAATACCATGATCAAGTATCATAACTATGATTTAGCTCAAATCAATCAAGCCATTTAACCTAGACACCAAACATACATGCCATGGACGTAATTAATAAAAAAATCCTATCATCAACAAATATTTCCGAATTTAAGCATCATGTTCAAATATAATCGAACTCAAGCTTAGAAATTAAACCGTTTAACCAATCACCAAAATCAAGCACGATTAAACCATATTCAAGCATAAAAGTATAGCCATTTTTGCATGGCCTTTATACATCATATTCGATACAAAACTCAAAAGTAGAGTAATATAGCCTATACATGCCATAGTTCTCGTAGTTTAACTCATCAAAAGAGTACCAAACATAGATGATAGTATGATGAGCTTCCAAGATGATCCCCAAGCACGAGCTGAGCTCCTAAAAGAAATCTACAAATTCAAAGAACAACCGAGAACAAAGTAAGCTTTCATAGCTTAGTAAGATTTAAGCAATTTATACTCATATACAAGCTTATTCGAGATTTCAAAACCTAATTCATTTATAACATCAATACCAAAAAGCCAAACATTCAAAGGTTGAATTCATAACCAGAATATATGCTTATACCAATATCCATATACCACCATCACATAATAAATAATTGGCTTACATGTATGATACTTACCGAATCTTCTACTTACATTTCAGCTACCATCAATCTCAAGTTAATAGGCATAATACATACCTCTAGTTTACTTACCTCTCCAAACTTAACCATTCATGTGAAACATGTGATAGTATGCTCGATCATATCCGTATACTTAATAGCATTAGTAATAGAAGTCTTTTAATGAGCCTCATACCTGCACACTGGTTAATAAGATTTAGTAACGTATCGCACACTTAGTGCCGTTACTCAACATTTCCGCACACTTAGTGCCAATTTTCCCGTAACGTATCGTACACTAAGTGCCGTTACTTAACATTTCCGTACACTTAGTGCCAATTTTCCCGTTACATATCACACACTAAGTGCCGTTACTTAGCATTTCTGCACACTTAGTGCCATGGGATCGGTTTCGCACACTTAGTGCCCAATTATAATTTCGTACACATAGTATCTTTTGTAGACCTGTAATTCATTCAAATGTGCACTTATATATATATATATATATATATATTCAAGATCAAATCCACAGCATCACGTGTACGCACATACATACAAGCATAACATTATTATTTCATACCCAAATATAAATTTCATATTCGGCTATAACAATATCATGTAACTAGCTTTACTTGGAATATATTCATAACATAATTTAATACCTCACATATTTACTTGCATCATAAACATTTAGATGTACATTTCATACAATCAGATTCAACTTCCAAGCAACCCCACTTTAGACTAACTTATACCAAATTCAATAACACATTCGGCAACTTGATGTTCAATATACTTACCACCCTTTAACATAGACATAATATAAAGAAAATTCAATTTAACTCATTTGCTTATAATCTTACCTTGGAAATTATCGGATTAAGCTTCCCAGCTATTCGTTTAATTTTGCTTTTCCTCGATCCGATCGGTTCTTTTTGTTCTTGATCTAAATAATTTCAAAAGGAGCTCATTCAAATAGAATTTCATTCATTTTAGCCCAAAACACATAATTGAACAATTTACCAATTTATCCCTAGCATTTTGCACTTTTACAATTTAATCCAATTTTCACAAAACACAAAATATGCTAAATTTACAAATTTTGAGCTAGGACCGAATGTTCACTAAGCTTATTCAAGTCCCCATATTTCATAAATTCTACAATCTAGCCCGTCAAGCTACTATTTTTGAAATTAGTCCTAAATACTCTATTTATTCAAAATTTCCAACACAAAATTTAACAATCTAACACATATATTTTATTTACAACCATCAACCATTATAAAACATAAACATTCATCAATGGCCGAATTTTGAACATGCATTAAATTCAAAAATTTCAATATGGGTCGGATAGTATTCGAAGCAACGAACTCAAAAATGTAAAAATGATCAAAAATCGAGCTCAATTACTAATCTTAATTTGACATGCAATAGGCCGAATGGTTGGTAGCTAAAGTTTCTTCTTCTTTCATTAAGGTTCGGTGAAGATGGAATGAAAAATGATGAAATAAAACATGTTTCTTTATTTAATAATATTAATATATATTATAACATGCCATTAAACTTATAATAATATATTTATAACATACTTTAACATAAAATCAAGGTCATGACGTCCACTACCATGTAAAAAGGTAAATTTGCAACTTAAGTTCTCACACAAAAGAAGACAAAGCTATTTAGCCACTTCATTTAATAAATGGCTACTTTTACCACTTATTTGATTTAGTCCTTTTTCGAAAATTAAACACCCAAACAGACAGATTAATCTACGATATTTTAACACATGCTCAAACATATAACATAGATATCAGATATAATATTAATTTTTTTAACTAGGATTCGTGGTCCCGAAACCACCGTTCCGATTAGGGTCATAATCGGGCTGTTACAACTCTCCCCCCTTAAGGAATTTTCGTCCCCGAAAATCTTACCATCGAATAAGTGTGGGTAGCGTTCTTTCATTGATTCCTCGATTTCCCAGGTTGCTTCCTCAATCCCGTGCTTGTACCACATTACTTTTAACCAACGAGATTTTCTTATTTCGTAACTCTTTCACTTCACGAGCTAAGATACGAAACGGTTCTTCCTCATAAGTTAAGTCTTTCTGAATTTCAATCTCTGATAGGTTAATTACATGAGAAGGATCGGATCTGTATTTTCGAAGCATCGATACATGAAAAACATTGTGAATCTTGTTTAGCTCAGATGGCAACATAAGTCTGTACGTAACCGGCCCAATACGCTCAATAACTTTGTATGGCCTAATAAATCTCGGACTCAGCTTTCCTTTACGACCAAATCTAAGTATCTTTTTCCACGGTGAAACTTTGAAAAATACTTGATCGCCCACTTGAAACTCTATATCTTTACGTTTCAAATCCGCATACGATTTCTGATGATCTGAGGCGGCTTTCAAAATTTCTCGAATTACTTTTACTTTTGCTCAGTCTCTCTAATTAAATCAACCCCGTGTCTCTTGTTTTCACTTAGCTCGGTCCAATATAGAACGACCGTACAAAGCTTCATAAGGTGCCATTTTGATACTCGATTGAAAGCTATTATTGTACGCAAATTCAATCAAAGGCAAGTATCGTTCCCACGTACCCACAAATTCAAGAACGCAATATCTCAACATGTCCTCGAGTATTTGAATAACACGTTCGGATTGACCATCTGACTAAGGGTGAAAAGCAGTGTTGAAATGCAATCTAGTACCTAGAGCATCTTGCAGTTTCTTCCAAAACCGCGATGTAAACCTCGAGTCTCTATCCGAAACAATAGAAATAGGTACTCCATGCAATCGTATGACCTGAGATTTGTACAACTCAGCTAACTTATCAAGTGAGAAATCCATACGTACCAAAATAAAATGGGCCGATTTCGTCAATCTATCAACAATAACCCAGATTGAATCTTTCTTACTCGGCGTCAACGGTAAACCAGATACGAAATCCATCGTAACTCGATCCCACTTCCACTCAGGTATCATAATCGGTTGGAGTAGTCCTAATGGCACCTGATGCTCGGCTTTCACTTGTTGACATATCAAACACTTCAACACATAGTCTAAAATATCTCGTTTCATACCATGCCACCAATAATGCTGTCTCAGGTCGTTATACATCTTTGTACTACTCATGTGAATCGACAATATACTTTTATGAGCTTCATCACAAATCATTCGAATCAACTCAGGGTTCTTAGGCACACATACCCGATTTTTAAACCGTAGACACCCCTCAGCATCTAATTGAAAATCTAAATCAGCACTCGAGCCACATTGACTCCTTTTTGCTATTAAGCCATTATCAACCTCTTGAGCTTCGCGAATCTGTTTGTAGAAACAAGTCTCGCTTTCAATTCTACAATAATCACACCATCATTAGTCATAGCTATATCCGCATTCATCGTACGTAGAGTAAATAGTGACTTTCAGCTGAGTGCATCAGCCACCACATTAGCTTTCCCCAGGAGATAATCAATCACGAGCTCGTAATCTTTTAATAGCTCTAACCATCATCGTTGTCTCAAATTCAGATCTTTCCAAGTCATTAAATATTTTAGACTCTTGTGATCCGAATAGACATGACATTTTTCAGGATAATGCATCAAAGCAACAACTATGATGGCCAACTCAAGGTCGTCCGTCAGATAGTTCTTTTCATGCGGCTTCAACTGTCTCGAGGTGTAGGCTATAACTTTACTCTCCTGCATCAAAACACAGCCCAGCCCATTTAAGGATGCATCGCTGAAAATAATGAATTCCTTACCCGACTCTGGCTGAACAAGCACTAAAGCTTCGTTAACAAGGTTTTAGCTGATCAAAACTCTTCTGGCACCCCTCTGACCACCCGAATTTAATGTCATTCTGCAACAACTTTGTCATTGGTGCTGCTATCATAGAAAACCCTTTCACGAAGCGTCTATAATATCCGGCAAGTCCCAGAAAGCTATGAACCTCAGAAACATTTCGCGGAGGCTTCTAATCAAGTATAGTCAAAACTTTACTCGGGTCAACTGAATACCCAATGTTGAAACAACATACCCCAGGAAGCTGACTTCATTCAACCAAAACTCACATTTACTGAATTTCGCGTACAACTGCTTATCACGTAAAATCTATAACACAAGTCTTAAATGCTCGGCATGCTTGATTTTGTCATGCAAATAGATCAGAATGTCATCTATGAATACAACCACAAACCGATCTAAATACGGTCTGAATACCCTATTCATCAGATCCATGAAAATAGCAGGGGCATTAGTGAGTCCGAATGGCATTACTAAAAACTCATAATGGCCGTATCTAGATCGAAAAAAGTCTTTGATACATCCGAGTCTCTAACTCGCAGTTATAGTAACCTGACCTCAGAGCAATTTTTGAAAATACTGAAGCTCCCTTAAGCTGATCAAATAAATCATCGATACGTGGCAACGGATATTTATTCTTTTCGGTCACTTTATTGAGTTGTCGATAATCGATGCACATTCTCAAAGTTTCGTTCTTCTTTTTCACAAATAGGACTGGTGTACCCCAGGGTGAGAAACTCAGTTGAGCAAAATCTCTATCTGTCAATTCTTGAAACTGAGCTTTCAACTCTTTTAATTCGGTCGGTGCCATTCTATACCAAGCTATCGAAATCAGAGTTGTCCCTGGCACTAGCTCAATACCAAACTCTACCTCCCAAACAGGTGGCAATCCCGACAATTCCTCTAGGAATACATCCGGATACTCACAAACAACCGGTATAGATTCAATCTTCTTTTCGATTACTTTACTGTCAATCACAAAAGCTAAAGCCTCGCAACCTTTTCTCAAATACTACCGAGCCAACATCGATGATATCACAGCTGGTAGCCCATTCAAGTTCAGATTCAATCCGAATTATCTCGTTATTCTGACACCTCAAATCAATAGTCTTTCGTCTGTAATTCACTATTGCATCGTATACGGTTAACCAATCCATACCGAGAATAATATCGAACTCATCAAATGGTAACAATATCAGATCGACCAAAAAACACGAGTCTCGAATCATTAAAGGGCAATTCTTGCATACTCTATCAACTAGCACACACCGACCCGGGGGTTTGAAACCCAAATCGCAAACTCAGTAGACTCAATAGGTAGAGTCTTGCTAGATACTAATGTATCACACACATACAAATGAGTTGAACCGGGATCTATCAAAGCAATTACACTAGTATCAAAGAGAGTGAATATATCGGTGATGACATCTGGAGATGAAGCCTCTTTGCTAGCACGAATGGCATAAGCTCTAGCCGGTGCATGGGCCTCTGATTCAATAGCCGCATTTGAAGTCCCCCTCTGAGCACCACTCCTACCTTCCATGTTACGAGATGCTCTACCTCTAGCTGCAGTGCTGCTTGATCTCGCACTCTGAGCAATACCCTTTTTAGTTGTCTCCAGGCAATCTCGAATAAAATGCTCCTGCAAACCACACTCGTAACAAGTACGATTATCAGATTTAACCCAACATTCACCAAAATGCCATGTACCGCACTGTTGACACTCGTGCCTATTCGGTCGGGTATTTCTACACTAGCAATTGATGTAGCCCGAGAACTCACTGGTGGTCATTCTCGTATAGAGATCCCTGTGTTAGGTTTGGACTGGCTACTATCATTCTTGAACTTCTTTGTTGAAACTTGAGGAAATTTACCCGCAGATCTCTTTCATATATCTCTAGACTCAAACTCGGCTTTTCGCTTTTCTTTCCCTAGCTCTTCAGCTTTACAAGCTCGCTCAACAAGTACTACGAACTCGTTTATTTCAAAGATGCCAACCAAAAGTTTTATATCTTCATTTAACCCTTTTTCGAATCTTCGGCACATAGTAGCCTCAGACAAAAAACATTCTCGAGCATAGCGACTAAGCCTCACAAACTTGCGCTCTTATTTAGATACGATCATACGACCCTATTTAAGCTCAAAAATTCCTTGCATTTGGAGTCTATAAATCGCTGACTAATGTATTTCTTACGGAACTCCGTCTGAAAGAAGTCCCAGGTAACTCATTCCTTTGGAACAACCGATACGAGAGTATTCCACCAATAGTAGGTAGAATCCCGTAATAATGATATGACACACTTCAGGCACTCATCGGTGTACATGATAGCTCATCGAAAACACAAATAGTATTATCGAGACAAAATTTAGCTCGTTCAGCATCATCATCATCTTCAGCTCTAAACTCTTGAGCCCCGTGTTTTCTAATTCGGTCAACTGTAGGCTTGCTTGCTCTTTCAGGATTAATGATCGGAGGTATCACCGGTACTACAGAGGGAGTATTCGAATTTAGGGGTTATTGAACAGCTGGATTGGCTCGGATATACTGACTGAACCAATCATTCATCATGTTATAAAAGGCTTGTTTAACCCCCTCATCGGGATTACTTGCAGCTAGTCGAGATTCCTTCGGCGCGGTCCCTTGCGCTGGAGTAGGTGCCATGCTCTTAACATCGTTAGCTAAAGCTCGCTTGGGATCAGGATCCATTTACTATATAGAAGAAATAAACACATTTCACTATCAAAAGTCATCATACTATCACATTATAAAATATGGCATGTATAGCTAAACTCACACGCGCTACGTTAGTCCGAGAATCGACTAAACCATAGCTCTGATACCAATTAAAATGTAACACCCTTAACCGGTATCCGTCACCGGATTAGGGTTACTAGGCATTACCAGGCTTAACACCGGTCATAGCACATAATTACTATTTTCGAAGCCATCACCAATTGTATTAAAGATAATAAAGTACTATTTAAGTATGATTTAACATTAATATATATATATATAGCTTAAAACTATTCAACCAGATTCATATATATATAAGTTTATTTCAACAAATTTTCATAAGTCACTATTCATTTGGTCATTTTAAAAGCAAAGTTCATTAGCCGAATAAACTCATGTTTATAATGACCTTACTTAAGCAAATCAACAATTACTAAAATCGAACATGAAACATCTATATACATATTCCTTCAATTCCTATCAACAATAAATATACCAACTTCTATATCAACTATCGAACATCCAATCATAATATAAAACCCTTTTCTTAAAAGATCATAGTTAAAACATCAATACCAAACATAACTCACATTAACTAAAACATGTGAATCTAAACTCGTTCCACAATGCACATAAGAACCATGACCGAATATGCCCAACCCAATTACATGACCTATAAAACCTTTCATACCAAATATGCAAGTTTGTTTGCTATATTATACAAACACCATGATCAAGTATCATAACTATAATTTAGATCAAATCAATCAAGCCATTTAACCTAGACACCAAACATACATGCCATGGACGTAATTAATAAAAAAAATCCTATCATCAACAAATATTTCCGAATTTAAGCATCATGTTCAAATATAATCGAACTCAAGCTTAGAAATTAAACAGTTTAACCAATCACCAAAATCAAGCATGATTAAACCATATTCAAGCATAAAAGTATAGCCATTTTCGCATGGCCTTTATACATCATATTCGATGCAAAACTCAAAAGTAGAGTAATATAGCCTATACATGCCATGGTTTTCATAGTTTAACTCATCAAAAGAGTACCAAAGATAGAAGATAGTATGATGAGCTTCCAAGATGATCCCCAAGCACGAGCCGAGCTCCTAAAAGAAATCTACAAATTCAAAGAACAACCGAGAACAAAGTAAGCTTTCATAGCTTAGTAAGATTTAAGCAATTTATACTCATATACAAGCTTATTCGAGATTTCAAAACCTAATTCATTTATAACATCAATACCAAAAAGCCAAACATTCAAAGGTTGAATTCATAACCACATTATATGCTTATACCAATATCTATATACCACCATCACATAATAAATAATTAGCATACATGTATGATACTTACCGAATCTTCTACTTACATTTCAGCTACCATCAATCTCAAGTTAATAGGCATAATACATACCTCTAGTTTACTTACCTCTCCAAACTTAACCATTCATGTGAAACATGTGATAGTATGCTCGATCATATTTGTATACTTAATAGCATTAGTAATAGAAGTCTTTTAATGAGCCTCATACCTGCACACTGGTTAATAAGATTTAGTAACGTGTCACACACTTAGTGCCGTTCTCAACATTTCTGCACACTTAGTGCCAATTTTCCCGTAATGTATCGGACACTAAGTGTCGTTACTTAACATTTCCGCACACTTAGTGCCAATTTTCCCGTAACGTATCGCACACTAAGTGCCGTTGCTTAACATTTTCGCACACTTAGTGCCATGGGACTGGTTTCGCACATTTAGTGCCCGGTTATAACTTCGTACACACAGTATCTTTTGTAAACTTGTAATTCATTCAAATGTGCACTTATATATATATATATATATATATTCAAGATCAAATCCACAACATCATCATTATACGCACATACATACAAGCATAACATTATTATTTCATACCCAAATATAAATTTCATATTAAGCTATAACAATATCATGTAACTAGCTTTACTTGGAATATATTCATAACATAATTTAATACCTCACATATTTACTTGCATCATAAACATTTAGATGTACATTTCATACAATCAGATTCAACTTCCAAGCAACCCCACTTTAGACTAACTTATACCAAATTCAATAACACATTCGGCAACTTGATGTTCAATATACTTACCACCCTTTAACATAGACATAATATAAAGAAAATTCGATTTAACTCATTTGCTTAAAATCTTACCTTGGAAATTATCAGATTAAGCTTCCCGCCTATTCGTTTAATTTTGCTTTTCCTCGATCCGATCCTGGTTCTTTTTGTTCTTAATCTAAATAATTTCAAAATGAGCTCATTCAAATAGAATTTCATTCATTTTAGCCAAAACACATAATTGAACAATTTACCAATTTATCCCTAACATTTTGCACTTTTACAATTTAATCCAATTTTCACAAAACACAAAATATGCTAAATTTACAAATTTTGAGCTAGGGCCGAATGTTCACTAAGCTTATTCAAGTCCCCATATTTCATAAATTCTACAATCTAACCCCTCAATCTACTATTTTTAAAATTTGGTCCTAAATACTCTATTTAATCAAAATTTCCAACACAAAATTTAACAATCTAACACATATATTTTATTTACAACCATCAACCATTATAAAACATAAACATTCATCAATGGACAAATGTTGAACATGCATCAAATTCAAAATTTTCAATATGGGTCGGATAGTATTCGAAGCAACGAACTCAAGAACGTTAAAATTATCAAAATCCGAACTCAATTACTAATCTTAATTTGACATGCAATAGGCCGAATGGTTGGAAGCTAAAGTTTCTTCTTCTTTCTTTAAGGTTCGGTGAAGATGGAATGAAAAATGATGAAATAAAACATGTTTCTTTATTTAATAATATTAATATATATTATAACATGCCATTTCATTTATAATAATATATTTATAATATACTTTAACATAAAATCAAGGTCAATACCGTCCACTACCATGTAAAAAGGTAAATTTGCAACTTAAGTGCTCATACAAAAGAAGACAAAGCTATTTAGCCACTTCATTTAATATTTGGCTACTTTTACCACTTATGCGATTTAGTCCTTTTTCTAAAATTAAACACCCAAACAGACAAATTAACCTACGATATTTTAACACATGCTCAAACATATAACATAGATATCAGATAAAATATTAATTTTTTTAACTCGGATTCGTGGTCCCAAAACCACTGTTTCGATTAGGGTCATAAGCGGGCTGTTACAATAAGACTTGAACCCAAGACCCTCACCCATACCTAGTGTAACACCCCAAACCCGGTCAATACGTTACAACAAAACCTGGTATGTTACAGGAAAGGAAATATTGAAAATTCTAACTAAACATCGTAATTTGGACAAACTTCCTGAATAGTGTTTTCATCTTGAAAATAATTTTTTAAAATCTCATTCATAAGTTTCTTACTAAATCCATATTAGATTGAACTAGAAACCGTAAAAATTTATTTTTATTTTTCGAAAGCCAAATTTGAGGGATTTCATAAACGTGTCAGTTGAAAAAATGTTGTGGTTTAAATAAAATCTCCGAATCATTTAATTATTCCCATGTTATCCTTTGTTAACATCTTTTTAGAAAAAGAAACGATGGTTTGTGTTTTTATTTTAGAAAACTCCATATTTGGTGCATCTTAAAATATGTATTAACAATATTAAAGTAAATCCCAAATTTAAAGTTGTAGTGGCCTTATGACATAACAAAATCCCAATTAAAAATAGGTTTAGATAAAGAAAATGAATTTACTAGAAAATGTTGCATGGCCACCCCAAGTTCGCCCCTGCACCATATCCGTGAGCTAGGGATTACCTGCAAAATTCAGCAGAGGGGTGAGTCACCAAGACTCAATCTGTAAATACCCTTATAATGCAGTCTGGGCCTCAAGCCCTCAAGATGCCCATTGGGCCTTAGCCCATGCAATATAGCATATTAAGCATGTATGCAATGCAATCCAACCCAACCTAGTTTTCCATCCTCTAGGTCTCCTGAATCGGCCAAACACCCGTGGCATTAAGCCACCGTGGTCCCAGACCACTTGTGACAGAGTCACGAATATATAAACGTAATAACCCAACTTGTGGTCCTGCACCATCGTGACGCGATCTCTAGTAAATATACGCAGGGCCAACCCACTGTGGTCCCAGACCACTGAGATAAGTCACTAATAATCATATTTATACGTGGTTTCAAGCACCGTGGTCTCAGACCACTTGTGACAGAGTCACAGAATCACACTTCCCCTTTTAATCATATCCCTGGCCCATACAACATTTAAACATACTGAGATGAATGCAAACATAATTCCAATGTACAATGGACAATTAATTCATACAACATACATTCGAAAGTAAAAACACAGCGAAACTTACTCGGTGCCTCCATCCTTACCCGCAAGGGTATCTCGACTATTAACACAGTCGTTTCGCTCTCAGCCAATAAAGTTAATAACGTAAATTAATAAGTAAAGTGTGAGCATTACACACCTGATTATGCGTAAGACTAGACTCTCTACGTCGACGCTCTCACTAGAAGTAACAGCCAAGATTTGTCTATCCCAGGTAGATGTCGGCCCCCTACCGCAGCCTGGCAAAAAGTCTCGAACTGTCGACATAGCACATCGATTAAATTTAGGAGCAGGGACTACGAGTCCACTCCCCTCCTTAGTTTGACTAGCACTTGCATCCATGAATAGACTTGATCAGAGGTCAGAAAGAAACGTCATTTGTCTAACAAGAGAATCGATTACGGTAGACTACAACCGATAAGGGATATAATAGCCAAGAACCGAAAAGAAGTGACTCTTACCTTAAAACCTGAATGGAAAGGTGAGATTCGACAGCCAATAGATCTTCAGGCTTCAGGCTTCAAGACATTCGGCTCCTGGGGTTTCCTGGAGTAAGCGTTCCAAAACGAGAGAGAAGACAAAAGATTAGCCGAAACCTACCCATCAAAACAAAATAGCCATTCGACTATGGCCACACAGAACTGGAAAAGAATGAGAAAGAAAAGAGAGAGTCTCCCTTACCTTGCATAAATAGAACCCAGTTGAAGAGGAGGCTTTCGGCAAACCACAGGGATGCTTTCAGATATTCGGCTAGAAGAGAAAAGTAGAGGAGAAGAAAGTTTCGGCTTCGGAAAGAAAGAAAGAATGAAATACATGAAATAGAAGAGAGCCAACAATTCGACTAAAGAAAAGAGAACTAGAAGAAGGTTCGGCTAAAGAATTAAAAGAAATAGAAGAGAAAAGATGATGAGGTAAGGAGTAGAAGAGGATTCAGCCACACAATACACAAGAGAAGAAGAGGATTCAGCAACACAATACATAAGAGAGAGATGAAACGAAAAGGATATGGTAGCTTGTGATTTGACAAGGAGAGAACTCAAAAGAAGCAAATGGATGAAAGGGAGAAAAGAAAAGAAATGCTCAAAAGGAAATAGTAGGAACCGTGCAACCCAGAGGACCCAAAATGAATTAAGATGAAAGCCTAAAATATCGACAGAAGAAAACTAAGAGCATAAGGGAAATTTGGCACACACACTTCCAAGCTTTCGGTTTTGCTAACACCCTCACCTAATGCCGCCACTCCCTAGCCTTAACAACACATAGTCAAAATTTCCCCCTCCAAGTTCCCCAAATTCGGCCAACACCTTCCACCTTCACACAAAACCCTTACTTTGCTCTTACTTTCACTCTTCAACACCCATTTGAATTGGCTGACCAATTCAAATTCCACAAGCTCCTTATGTCCACTCATTTCAAATGCTTTGACTCATTTCAAAAACCGATCTATTACTTTAGATTTTAAGTCCCTACATTCGGCCAACATGGTAATATTTAGCAAAGACCTATTCGGCCAAACTTAGTGTTTTCTTTTAAAGCCTAATCGGCTATAACCCAAATCCCGAAGGATTTATGTAGTCAACTTCTTACCTTGCTTGTCGAATTGACTATCAGCAAATCCCGAAACCTTGTGTTACTCCTTCCTTCAATCGACTAGGCACGAAAACCACTTAACTAATTAGTTTCGGCTTTTAAGCAAAATAAAGAAAATAGATCTTCATACCAATATAAGCCTTGGTCGAATATTCATGTATACTTACCTTAGGGATCCAAATCCCGAAATTGCTAATTCCCTTTGGTATTTGTCGAAATTACCTATAGCCTCATGTTAGATCTAATCTAACATTAAATCATAATAGCTTATGGCCGAATGGTATTCATAACTTACCTTAGATCCTTGAATTCCGAAAGATTCTTCTTTGTAGTCGACAGCACCTAAATCCCGAAATTCCCTTCCATAGTTTCGGCCAAAATACAATATGAGGGATTAGTCCCTAAATTTTGACAGGCTTAAAAAGAAAAGAGTGAAAACCGATTCTAGATCTTACCCTTACTTGGAGAAATCGACAGCCCCTATATCTTGTCAACACAAAGATTCGGCCTTGAGACTTGGAAAAGAGTCGGCTATGGTCACTTAGGTATTCAGCTTCAACAAGACTGAAAAGAAAGAAAGATCTAAGGCCTTGGGGAGAATCGGCAATAGGGTGATTTGAGTTGAACAAGGTTGCGGCTAAGATGGAATAGGAAGAGGAGAATTTTAACTTTTAATGGTTGATGAAAACGTGAGAGGGAGAGGTGAAAGACTTAGGAGATTCGACAGAGAGAGGAATGGTGAGGAAGTAAAAGAAATCAAGAAAAGATGATCACTTATTTGACAAATTCGACTATGACTTAATCTCTAGCCTTACCTTGTTATTCTTCAATTCTTATCTCTTATCTCCTCTTTAAATTATTTAAAAATCCATCACTTATCCATCTTATCTGAGAATTTTAACAACAATAAAACACCTCCCTTATAGTGCCTTAATGCCGTCCAACTCTCTTGTTCCTTGCACCAAAATAAAATTCTTTTGTTTGCTCCCCAAGTGACTCGAACCTAGGCCTAATACCCTTGAATGTGGCGCCATTTCCAGAGGCCCTAAGTGGCATCTTCAGGCCACTTTTCCAAGCCTGTTTGTGTGTAAATTTTCACATACTTTTTCTCTTAAGGCCACCTTGCCTTAATTCCTCTTTTAAACTTTAAAATTCGACATTTCTAAGTCATTTCTAAGTTTCCAAAAATTTTGATTTGGCTCTTTAAACTTGACATTTCCTTACATTTCTAAGTTTTCCAAAATGTTCACTTTCCTATTTTACTTAGGTTTCCAAAATGTTAACTTTCCTATTTTACTTAGGTTTCCAAAATGGTCACTTTCCTATTTTACTTAGGTTTCCAAAATGTTAACTTTCCTTTTTTTAACGTAACATTTCTATACATTCCTGTGTTTCCAAAAATATTCAAAATTTATTCATAACACATAAGACATGTCATTTCGTACAATTAAACCAAAAATGCATAGGCCCTTTTCAGGATGTTACAGTTCTACCCCCTTTAAAATAATTTCGTCTTCGAAATTTCCTAGCTAAAATAATTGAGGATATTGCTGTCACATTGCCTCCTCTGGTTCCCACGAAGCTTCCTCTGATCCATGATTGCGCCATAACACTTTGACTAAAGGAACCGACTTCCTCCGTAACACTTTCACATCACGTTCCAAAATCTAAATCGGCTCTTCCTCGTAGGATACGTCGTGCATCTACTGCAACTCTGGTGGTAACTCTAGCTGGTATGCCACTGGCCCAACTCGCTTTAGTACTCGATAGGGCCCTATAAACCTTGGGCTTAACTTTCCTTTCTGACCAAACCTCATTACCTTCTAAAGCTTGATGAAGTGCCCTCCAAAATCGAGACGTGAACCTTGGGTCTCTATCCGAAATAATTGACACCGGCACTCCGTGTAGTCTCACGATTTCTGCCACATATAACTTGGCTAACTTCTGAAGGGAATAATCCACTCTTACTGGGACGAATGTGCGGACTTAGTCAAATGGTCCACTATTACCCATACCGAGTCCTTCTTAGTAGGCGTAAGGGGAAGCCCACTAACGAAGTCCATGGTAATTCTTTTCCACTTCCACTGCAGAATCTCAATTGGCTGAAGCAATCCCGATGGGACTTGGTGTTCATCCTTAACTAGCGACACGCCGACATTTTTCCACAATTGATAACTTCGCTTATGATCGTGCCACCAAAATTGTTCTCTTAAATCTCAGACAACTTAGTGCCTCCGGATGCATAGCATAAGGGTCGCTATGCACTTCCCAAGAATCCTCTGTCTTAACTCCTTGTCCTTCTAAGATACGACTTTTCCTTTAAAGCACAACATTCCTCATCACTAACTTCATAGTCCTTTAACTCTCCGCTCAGTACTTGTTGTAATTTAACACTTAAATCCTCATCAATCAACTCGTCCTCTTTCACCTCCTTCAACCACGTTGGCTTGACTTGTAACTTCATTAGCGTGCTTCCATCCTCATACAAACTTAAATGGGCTTAACATTGCCCTCAAATCGACACCACCTTCCGACTTAGGGCATCCGCTACTACATTCGCCTTGCCGGTGATATTCTATCGAGCAGTCATAGTCCTTCAGTAATTCCACCCACCTTGTCGCCTCAAGTTCAACTCCTTCGAGTCAACAGATACTTAAGGCTCTTGTGATCTGTGTAGATCACTGACCTTTCTCCATAGAGATAATGCCTCCACACCTTAAGGGCGAAAACCACTGCTGCCAATTCCAAGTCATGGGTGGGTAGTTCACCTCATACGGCCTTAACTGCCAGGATACATATGTGACTACCTTTCCGTCTTGCATCAATACGCAACCCAAACCTATATGGGAAGCGTCACAATACACCGTGGATTCCTTTCCTGCCTCTGGCTGAATCAATACTGGAGCTTCCGTTAAAACCTTCTTAAGTTTCTCAAAGCTCTCCTGCTGCTTCTTCGACCAAACAAAGGGTACTTCCTTCCTCAACAACTTTGTTAAAGGCGCGGCTATAGACGAGAACCCTTCCACAAACCTTCAGAATAGCACCGCCAAACCTAAGAAACTTTGGATCTCAGCCACGGTCCTAGGTGGTTTCCAATCCAACACCGCTTCGATCTTCCTAGGATCCACTCTTATTCCCTCTGCGGATACCACATGCCCTAAGAATGCCACCTCCTTGAGCCAAAATTCACACTTGCTGAATTTGGCATAGAGCTTCTTCTCCCTTAACACTTGCAGCACAACTCAGAAATGCTTATCATGCTTCTCTTCAGACTTGGAGTACACCAAAATATCGTCGATGAACACAACGACGAACCTATCCAAGTAAGGTTGGAAAACTCGGTTCATCATGTCCATGAACGCGGCTGGGGCATTCGTTAACCCAAACATCATTACTACAAACTTAAAATGGCCGTATCTTGTCCTAAAAGCTGTCTTATGGATATCTGCCTCCTTCACCTTCAACTGATGATATCCCGATCTCAAGTCTATCTTTGAGAATACTGCGGCCCTTTTCACCTGATCGAACAAGTCATCGATCCTAGGCAAAGGATACTTGTTCTTAATGGTCACTTTATTTAATCGACGTAATCTATGCACATACGCATAGTTTCGCCCTTCTTCTTCAAACAGACCTGGTGCTCCCCATAGAGACACACTGGGTCGAATAAACCCATGATCAAGCAGTTCTTGGATTTGAGCCTTGAGCTCAACCAACTCTTTTGGCGCTATTCGGTATGGAGCAATTGACACAGGAGCTGTTCTCGGTAGCAAATCTATTCCAAATTCCACCTCCCTATCTGGGGGTATTCCTGGTAACTCTTCTGGGAACACATCCTCAAAGTCCCTTACCGTTCTAACTCCATTGACACCTTCCTCCTTTCCATCCAACGTACTTGCAAAGGCTAAAAGTGCCTCGCACCCTTTTCGAACCATCTTTTCAGCCTTAAGCGTCGAAACTACATTAGACAAGTAGTTTCTTCTCTCTCCTATCATAATGACCACCTCATCCTCAGGGGTCCTTAGTTCCATTCGTTTAGCCGCACAATCCAACATGGCTCTTGTTCTACTAGCCGCCTATACCAAGTATGAGGTCAAATTCTCGAAGGGTAACTCCATTAAGTTAGCAAAGCTCACTCCCAATTTCTAGGGGTACATTCCAAAGATCTTATCCACCACTACGCTTGGCCTAACGGGCTTACTACCGTCATCTCCCTACCGAAAAGTTCAGAGTCTCGCCTAGTGTTTCAACTACACTACGTGCAACATAAGAATGGGTCGAGCCTACATCAATTAAGGCATAATAAGGCTTGCCATAAATAAAGAACGTCAGGTTATGACGTTCATGCCTCTATCCTCCTCCGGTGAATGCGTAAACTAAACCCGGCTACCTTGCCTCAAGATAGCAAAGACCTCCGCTTTGTTTTCCACATCCTCTGCCAGTACCATTACCTCTGTTATTCAAACCACGACCCTGTTGAAGCTGCTGTCCTCCTCTACTAGGCTGATTAACATTTTGAGCTACTGATCGACTTTCATCTGGTGTCTTAGGACAATCTTTGAGCATATGGTCCTTGGACCCACACCTAAAACATCCTCCCGTCTTTTTCCAGCACTCCCCTAAGTGCTTCTTTCCACAATGCTCACAAGGATGGTACTGCCCTCCGGTACCAACTTGCTGGCCCCTCGGCCCATCAGCTCTGGGCCTTTTCTGTACATTTCCCAACGATTCGGATGACCCATAACCCCTCTTGGGTCTATTCCTATCAGAGCTCTACTTAATCGAGTCCTTGATTCCCTCGGCTACCTTAGCCTTTTCAACCAATACAGAAAACTCCCGCTCCTGATGTGGAGCTTTCAGTAACTTTAGGTCATCCCTTAACCCGTCTTCAAAACGGACACATCGCTCATGTTTCGTTGCCACTACTCCTCGAGCATATCGGCTTAACCTTAGAAATTCAGCTTCATATGCTGCTACTAACTTGTTTCCTTGAACCAACCCCAGAAAAGCTTTCCTCTACTCATCAATATAACGTGTGCCGACATACTTTTTCTAATAGCCTCCTTGGCATACTCCCAGGTCAGATCCTCAGCCGTGGCACCATCTCGGACAGTTAGCCACCATTGGTATGCTTCATCACGTAACAGTGCCACCATTCCTTTCAACTTTTCCTCCGGGGTCAGATCGAGCTCATCCATAATACGCTCGGTTGTTTCCAACTAGTATTCAGCTGTACTGGGTGCCACACCGGATACTCCACGGAACACCTCAGCTCCGTTGGCTCGAAGTCGCTCAGGTACAGACTTTCGAGCTCCCATATTTTTTCCCGCTCCAGTCACCATTTCTAGAACTCGTAGTACGACTGCGATACTGAGATCATCCCCGTCTCGAGCTCTCACGCCGACACCAACAGCTGGGGATGGTGGCGGCGGTGGTAACTCATTGTCAGACCCTTGGCCCGATCTAACGGGTTCTGACACAGCCATTCTTCCTCTACCGTGTCCATGACGACCGCGTCCTCTAGGATTCATATCTAACGATGCGCTTTAATCTGATTTAAGAAAGTTTTATGAATTAGCCCTTATTCCACTGATTATGCACGACGAAGTTTTATGAAAGGAATCTTAAGAGTGGTTCTTTCGCATTCATACATGCACATAGTCTTCACATTTATACATCTATCAATCAATTATGAACTTTCGTTCATTCTGATAAATGTTGTAGTTTTCATTGTTGTTATTTTTCCACTACCCAGGGGTATTTGCGTAATTTGTCCTACAGGGGTATTTTCGTAATTTGTCAAAAAGGGTTCCTTGATAATTTTATCAAAAAGTATTTTGGAAATTTTACAGTCCCGGGGTTCTTTGGTAAATTTTTGAAATCCGAGGGTATTTCAAAAATTTTAGACCTTGGGGGTATTTTGGTAATTTTTCTACAAACCGGGGTAAATAGTAAAATTTTAATAAATCAGGGATATTTTAGAAGTTGCAAAACTTTGAGGGTTATTTTTGAGAATTGTACTTTTCAAAACGGTGGTGTTGCAAAAATTTTAGAAATCAGGGTTATTTTGGTAATTTTGTAAGTTAGGGCAATTTTGTAGTTTTTCCAAAATCAAGATATTTTTGATAATTTGCAAATAAGGGTTTTTGGACTGGTTATAAAATAATGAAAATGTTGATTAGAACTGTGGGTATTTTAGATATTTTTATAAACCAAGGGCATTTTTGTAATTTTACCACTAGAGGTATTTTAGTAATTTTATAAATCAGAAATTTTTCTGAGAATTGTGTAGAAAAGATAGTTTCCACAAATTAAAGAAAAATTATTTTAAGAGTTTTTAAAATTAGGTTCTTATTAAAAAAACATGGCTAGTTCCTTCGGGTTTTAGTTATTGGGTTTAGCCTATGACCGAGTCTTCTTGGTCGATGCAACCAAAGCTACGCACTGTAGGATTCGAGTGGAGAGGAGGTGAGTCACACGACCGCTTAAATACCAAGCTCCCATCGAAACCATTCCTAGGCATGCGCACTAGGATTGCCACACCCACTAAGTCCTCAGGTTGTGGTGAACCGAAGCTACGCACTGGGTAGGATTCTGCAAGATGAGGTGAGTCACTAGGATCGCTTAAATACTGTGCTCTTCGGATCCAATCCTAGACATGCGTGCCATGGTTGCCACACCCTAACTCGATTGACTTAGCCATAGGACTCGATTGACTTAGCCATAGGTTTGTTTAGTGCATTAAGTCTTATGTATTTGTGTTTGAGTAGACTAATCCAAGGGTTCAAGTTCCTATCATGCTATTCTACGCTCCATTCCTTTTCTACCCCTTCTATAATTCACATAATCACACGATAGTTAGGGGTACTTACCGTGGATCATGGGTTGGAGACTTAGGTGCCATGCCAGAAAATCCTGCTTATTTCATAAGATACTTTATAAAGCTTATTTGGGCACGATTTGAAAACGTTTTGGGCCTTAGCCCACAGGCCGAGAGTTTTAAACTGGGCTCTGATACCAAATTGAAACACCCCACACCCGGCCCACGAGCTTGGACCTGATCTGGTATGTTCCTCGATGTAATCCGGTTCAAATTTCTTTTGTTACTTTGAAACTATGTGTTTTGAAGATAGTTTGTAGTGGGTTGGGCTTGAGTTGAAAACAAGTTTATATCGTTATTAAAAATCCTTTTGATTTAGGTGACAAAACGTTTGGGCTTTGTATTAAATTACTTAATCTTTTAATGAATATAAAGATTGTAGGCTCAATAATAAAAAAAAAATAAAGTAAACGCTACTACGGCCTTATTACATCAAATAATTTCCCAAAATTAAAACCAAAATAAACTTTAAAATACTTAAATTAAAATAAAAGTCCAAGTCAGAAATTTCTTCTTGTGCATGGCCATCCCTAAGCTTCGCTAACCCGATCCATTACCGATCGTCACACCAAACATGTTCCCACAACGGGTGAGTCAATGAGACTCAATGTGTAACCAACACTAAAATTAATAATTCAGCATACCACTCATGTCATGTTCACATAATAATTCAAGATAATGATGCAACCCAAACCCAAACCTAGATGCCATCCGCTACACATCCCCGTACCAACCTGCACACCGTGGGGACTACTAAGTCAACCCTCCATCCGTTACACACCATCGAAGGCAGTCGCTGTAGTCGACGTGCTCATCGCCCATATAAAAATTAGTGGCATAGCTACCAGATTTAATAATCGTGTCATGTGACACCACAATCAGATAATGTAATCGAAGTTACCACATTCAGATAATGTGACCGAAGTCACCACATTCAGATAGTGGGACCGAAGTCACCACATTCACTTCCCCTTTCTCATATAACCCAAATGCCCCATATTATTGATATCATGCATATCATACTTAAAATTCACATTCATGTCACTTTTCACATGTTAAATATAACATATTTCGTAATCCTAGTAGGAGTAGGAAACGTACCTGAGTACTTTGTACCACAACATGGTACTTTAGCCATATTCTTATTCTTTCATATTAACACATATATCAATTTTAAGCCATAAATCAATTAAGATTAGTGTGGGGTACACACCTGATTTGCTTAACAAATTCCTTGAAATCCCAGAAAAACCGATCTATTACTTTAGATTTTAAGTCCCTACATTCGGCCAACATGGTAATATTTAGCAAAGGCCTATTCGGCCAAACTTAGTGTTTTCTTTTAAAGCCTAATCGGCTATAACCCAAATCCAAGGATTTATGTAGTCAACTTCTTACCTTGCTTGTCAAATTGACTATCAGCAAATCCTGAAACCTTGTGTTACTCCTTCCTTCAATTGGCTAGGCACTAAAACCACTTAACTAATTAGTTTCGGCTTTTAAGCAAAATAAAGAAAATAGATCTTCATACCAATATAAGCCTTGGCCGAATATTCATGTATACTTACCTTAGGGATCCAAATCCTGAAATTGCTAATTCCCTTTGGTATTTGTCAAAATTACCTATAGCCTCATGTTAGATCTAATCTAACATTAAATCATAATAGCTTATGGTAGAATGGTATTCATAACTTACCTTAGATCCTTGAATTCAAAGATTCTTCTTTGTAGTCGACAACACCTAAATCCCAAAATTCCTTCCATAGTTTCGCCAAAATACAATATGAGGATTAGTCCCAAATTTTGACAGCTTAAAAAGAAAAGAGTGAAAACCGAGTCTAGACCTTACCCTTACTTGGAGAAATCGACATTTCTATATCTTGTCAACACAAAGATTCGGCCTTGAGACTTGGAAAAGAGTCATATGGTCACTTAGGTATTCACTTCAACAAGACCGAAAAGAAAGAAAGATCTAAGGCCTTGGGAGAATCGGCAATAGGGTGATTTGAGTTGAACAAGGTTGCGCTAAGATGGAATAGGAAGAGGAGAATTTTGACTTTTAATGGTTGATGAAAACGTGAGAGGGAGAGGTGAAAGACTTAGGAGATTTTGCAGAGAGAGGAATGGTGAGGAAGTAAAAGAAATCAAGAAAAGATGAACACTTATTTGATAAATTCGGCTATGACTTAATCTCTAGCCTTACCTTGTTATTCTTCAATTCTTATCTCTTATCTCCTCTTTAAATTATTTAAAAAAATCCATCACTTATCCATCTTATCTGCCGAATTTTAACAACAATAAAACACCTCCCTTATAGTGCCTTAATGCCGTCCAACTCTCTTGTTCCTTGCACCAAAATAAAATTCTTTTGTTTGCTCCCCAAGTGACTCGAACCTAGGCCCAATACCCTTGAATGTGGCGCCATTTCCAGAGGCCCTAAGTGGCATCTTCAGGCCACTTTTCCAAGCCTGTTTGTGTGTAAATTTTCACATACTTTTTCTCTTAAGGCCACCTTGCCTTAATTCCTCTTTTAAACTTTAAAACTCGACATTTCTAAGTCATTTCTAAGTTTCCAAAATTTTCGTTTGGCTCTTTAAACTTGACATTTCCTTACATTTCCAAGTTTCCCAAAATGTTCACTTTCCTATTTTACTTAGGTTTCCAAAATGGTCACTTTTCTATTTTACTTAGGTTTCCAAAATGGTCACTTTCCTATTTTACTTAGGTTTCCAAAATGTTAACTTTCCTCTTTTAACGTAACATTTCTATACATTCCTGTGTTTCCAAAAATATTCAAAATTTATTCATAACACATAAGACATGTCATTTCGCATAATTAAACCAAAAATGCATAGGCCCTTTTTAGGATGTTACAAGTTTGGCTAAATGATTCGCACTTTGATTATGTTCCATAAAAATGTAGCGTAGTGTCCATTATTCTTCTTGAGATGGAAACATTTTATTGCTCCTTTTAGCAAATGATATTTATAATCCAATAAAACTTAATACATTTATGATACATGCATACAAAATTTTATATGTATTCTATAGTCGACTATATTACTAAATCAAAAGTAATTATATACTACCGGTAATTATGAATTAATTATACTTGCTTTGACATATATTTGTATTTACTTGTGAATGTACTTTGCTTTTTATAGGAGATGAAGTAAGTTGATTGCTTTTTATAGTTGAAATGTTTTTTTATTATTTGTAAGTTATGCTTACTTTATTTTACATATTTTTCATCCGGTTTTCGCCTTCAAATCTCTCGTTGTACCGCAATCCAATTTTCTTGTCTACAATCCATATTGTCTTAGGTAAGAAAGTTGTTACGTTGAATGTGGATAATCTCTGTCATCACTATGGGATAATTGAGTTTGACTTAGTTATGTTATTCGGATTTAAGTGTGAGAGTTAGAAATTTATGTTATTCATTGCTGGATTCAAGAAAGGGATTAATTATTATTAGTAACAATAAAAGAAGTTGTTCACGCTCATTTTGTCTAGTTAGGTCAATATAAAATAAGAATACTAATTTGTTCAATCTATTTCTGTTTCTGTTGATGTTTTTATCTGGTTTGCCATATCGTATTGAGGTAAATGAAAAATTAACTTCTGTATTGAGACGGATTAGGGGCAGACCCAATCTGATTACGGTAACAATTGTTGAGGGAAACGAAACTGCACGGAAACTTTTCATCTGAGGTGAGTTGATTGAGTTGAAATTTTTAAATGTTTTACATCCTTTAGTAATAATTTGATTTGTTTTGATTTATTATATTATTTCTTAATTTTGAACTATTTTGTTTTATTTTAATAAAAAATTTGTTTATGATTTTTTGATATTATTTTGTGAGGGTTGAAATCTTTTTCACAAATATTTTTACTTTTATCCATAACCCAACACCCTAAATAACATGGAATTGAGTAACACTAATTTTTAACATAGACTTAATGCATAACTTGATAGTTAAGTTTGTCACCCTTTTTTATTATGGTATTTTGTATATATATTTTTGACAAATGTAATATTTATATTTGATAGAAATTATAAGTTTTGATATCTAAAGAAAATGTAAATAATTATTTAGTGTGTAACTCAAGTTTTAAAGTTGATTTTATAAAAATACATAATTAGCTAATAATATTAATAATTAAATTTCATAAAATTAACCTTTAAAACTTGAATTAAATTGCATTCATCATATTGTATTTGACAAATTAAACGTAAAATAATAATAAATTCACAATTTACTCTAAATTTATTCTATTAAAAATCATAAAAATTTAAACTCAATAATATTAACCACTATTTTAATCAAATCAATTCAAAATATGAATTAAACATTAAAAATTAAAACATTATTTTAAATACCAAAATATATAACATTTATTAAATATAACATTTATTAAATACAAATACCAAATTAAATAAAATAATAATAACATAAATATCACATTAAAATAAAATGTGGAATTTTAGCACCACTCTTACTTAATAATAATGATTTGATCTCTTCCCAAAAGTGATTTGATCTCTTACCAAAAACAAAACATGCGTTTTATATGTATAATTATTTGTGAGTTTTATATGTATAATTAAAATTATTTAACTTACAAAATGCATAACTTACATAACTTAACATAGCCTTCATCAAATTATTTAACTTACATAATATATAACTTACATAACTTACATAATACTTGTATAGATAAAAAGAAGATTCAAAGTATATAGGTTTGGAAACTCGACGGGTTGCCTTATATCTCACCGTTAGATATAATGGATCCTCCCTAAGTGTAACAATGCAGCGTATGATAAATCTTAAAGAATACATAACTTACTTAATTTCATAACTTACATAATATAATAATGATCATATTTTAAATATTTTTAATATAGAAATTGATTTCTTTTTTCAAAAAAGTAATTTAAAACTTCTTAAAATTATTTAATTTAAATATTGGTTAATATATAAAATCAATTCTAGAATTATTTAACTTACATAATACATAACTTATATAACTTACATAATACATAACTTACATAATACTTGTATAGAAAAAAAGATTCGAGTATATAGGTTTGGAAACCCGACGGGTTGCCTTATATCTCATTGTTAGATATAATAGATCCTCCTAGGTGTAACAATGCGCGTATGATGAATCTTAAAGAATACATAACTTAATTTTAAGATCAAATTTAATAACTTACATAAGTTTAAGATCAAATTTCATAACTTACATAATTTTAAGATCGACTTCATAACTTACATAATTTACATAACTTACATAGTACTCAGTTATATATATGATCATATCATTACTTACGAAATTATAAATTAACAATTTAGCCATGTAATTTATTGTCAACTTTAGAATTCAACAACTACGAAATGGATAGGACTTGGATGAAATTGTCAAGGGTAAGCAACGGCTATCGAAATGGAGTAGAAACTTTTCTGAATTTTGCATTTCAAAATGCAAGCCAAGAGAATATGATTCTTTGCCCGTGTAAGAAGTGTTGCAATATCAATTGGCATTATCATGAAGTTGTCTACGAACATCTAGTTGTTGATGGCTTTGTCCTGGGGTACAAAAAATGGATTTTTCATGGAGAGTGTACATCTAGTGGAGCATCTTCATCGATGAATCTGGGTTATCCTTATAGTGCTTACAATCAGAATGTTAGAGATGATAACATGGAAGGTATGTTGCGGGATGCTTTTAATATGCGTAGTGATGGTTTCGGGTCATTTCCACCTGAATTGGGTGCAACCGATGATTATACTTTTGGTGGAAATACTTTCACTGAAGGGGGAATAAGTGTACCTGATGAACAGCCAAATGAAGAAGCGGCGAGGTTGTAACACCCCAAACCCGGCCCATGAGTCCTGACCGGATCTGGTATGTCACGGGGTAAAATATTTTGAGTCATTTTGGAAGTTTGGTGAGAACTTGGTAAAATTTGGCTAAGGTATGAAAACGGGGTTTGAAAACTTAGTTGGGCTTTTTATAAAGTCATTTGGGCTGTTAAACCTTTTTGAAAACATTTGATCATGTAGCATTTTAAAATCATCTGAGTTATTGGTGACTTGGTAAATTTTGTTACCCGATGGTAACTTCCTTGAAAACTCGTAGTAGTTACTTAGTTGAAAAAAATTACTATTAAGCGGTTCAATTAATAATTATGAAATTCCGTTTGTATGAGTAAAATAAAGCAATAAAATAAACATCCAACAATAATAATAGCGGCCTTATTACAATCCCAAAATAAAAAATTAGAAAATAAATAACTAAAACTGAATTAAACAAGTTCCAAATATGAAAGACAAGCATGGCCGCCTCGAGTCCTCTCCAGCTCCATCTCCGCGATCTACTCATCTGCAAAATGTTAAGGGAAAGGGGTGAGTCACCAGGACTTAGTGTGTAAATCCCCCACCCAGAATAGCACTCATACACAAGATATTAATTAACATGCAAATATGCAACCCAACCTAACCATCCATACTCCTTAACTACCCCGTGTGGTCAAAACCACTGATGACTTAGAGTCACAAATTAAATGATGGGGCCAACCCATCGTGTGGTCAAAACCACCGATGACCATCGGTCACAAATAATCAAGTGTGGTCAAAACCATCGGTGGTACCAAACCACTGGGACTTAGTCGCAAATAATCAATCGATGTGGTCAAAACCAATCGATGACCATAGGTCACAAATAATCTGATGGGGCCAACCCATCTTGTGGTCAAAACCAGCGACGACGATCCATAAAATCATCCCTCCTCTCATTAATCCCACCATCACATGCTTATACATCAATTTTCATATATCATGTCATAGCATTAACATCATGGGATGGCATGCAAATCGATATCAAAAATCACAAGTTAGGGGACTTACCTTAAACCATGATTATGCCACAAGCTAATCACAACCAAAAGATTAAAGGCAAACAATTAAATCATGTAAATTAATAAAGTGTGTAGTGAGTTTTTACACACCTGTTTCTACCGAAATTCCTAGATCCCGAAAAGTCGATCTACGATGCTAGATCTTGACCCTACATTCGACCAATTGTCAGTGTTAATACCAAAAGCCTATTCAGCCAAATTAGTAATCCCGAAGGACTTAATCGCAACTTTAATCCAAATATAGCCCTTGGCCGAATGTGGCTTATTCACTTACCCCACTTACCGAAATCCCGAAATATCACTTGAGTCTTCAAGATCCCTACCAAAACACATGTTAAAAATTGACTTGCACAAACGCTTATAATCAAGGCCTATGGCCGAATGTCACTTACCTCTTTATCTTAGGAGAACAAATCCCGAAAGCTCCCTTAAATCGACTATGGCCTCCCTATAATTGATTTGATCATATTAGTAAGAATCATAGGCCATTTGACCATAACCTTGTGCCTAAAAGAGGTGATTATCTGTAACACCCCAAACCCGGTCTATGCATTGAGACTAGATTTGGTTTGTTACATGAATCGAGCTATTTTTAAATCTTCAATAAGTTGAAAGCTACAATATTATTTACAGGATTTAAAATTAGAAGAGTATTTGAATTTGATAAATATTAGAAAACATTAGTTGAAAATCATTGTATTATCAAAAACCTTTAGGTAATTTATTAAGGAGTTAATAACAATAAAATATTTATAAAAGAATTTCACATACTTGAAAACCCGAATTTATTTTAATAAAACATCATATAATCATAGCCCATATTTAAAAGTCCAAAGTATAGTTTAAAACCAAACACACATAAAATCCATAAATTATTTATAGAGGCCTTATTACAATAACCCAAAATAGTAAAATACTTATGATAAAGTTCAGAGTTTAAATAACCCATGTTTTGCAGTATGGCCTCCACGAAGTCATCCTCGGCCCAAGTCCACGTCAATTTCCATTACCTGAGATGGAAAAATTAAAGGGGTGAGTTACTTAGAACTCAGGTGTGCAACTCACTTACCACCATTATTGGGCCAGATCATCAAGATATTATGCTGGGCTTGAGCCCAATTACAGAATTCAACAATATATCATAAAATAAAATAATTTAAAAATGCATGTAAAATGAATTTCCCAAACCAAACCTAATATCCATCCGCTAACACCCCCGTACCAACCATCACACCTGTGGGGATCAAGTCAACCCACCCCGCCAACACACCAATCGTAGGCATTAAGCCTTTTTATAATTGTGGCAAAGCCACCGAACTAGAGGCAATAAGCCATAATCGTGGCAGAGCCACCGAACTAGAGGCAATAAGCCATATTTATTTTTGTGGCAGAGCCACCGAACTAGAGGCAAATAGCCATTTATAACTTTTGTGGCAGAACCACCGAACTAGAGGCAAAAAGCCATAATTTTGTGGCAAGGCCACCGAACTAGATTTTTGGCAACTGGCCATTCTTCTCTTCATATACCCCACCCCATGCAATTATGCGTATATAACAAAATATAGTCATATAACAATTTTTTTTATTTAATCCATAACATTGGTGGGTTTATCATTAAACATTTCATTTGGCCCAAAAAAAATAATTTAGCAATTTTCCCATTTAGCGCTTTAGTGGGCTTTGGCCCATTTATCAAACTAGAGTATTTTGACCCACTTTATCAAACTAGAGTATTTTGGCCCAATTTATCGAACTAGAGTATTTTGGCCCAATTTATCGAACTAGAGTATTTTGGCCCAATTTATCGAACTAGAGTATTTTACTACCATTTTCATGAAACATACAATTTTCGTAATAACAAGTAATTTCTAGAGGGCATTTTGTAATTTTCACGATTTTAGTCGTTTTCACGTATTTTCGTCAAAATATCGGTTATTACGTTTTTTTACCGATCTAGTCGTTTTTACGATTTTACTTCAATACCGAAATTGATATCCAACCCGAGAAAAGTGTGAAGTTACACACCTCGATACCGAGAGTACTAATCCTTCTCGCTCCTCGGCACCTAAAACATATTTTGATCCGTTAGAATACTATTTCAGTATAAATATTCTTAATCGATAATAGATCCAAAATCTTACCCTCTTGATTTTGAATCACTTGATTTTCGGCTTCTCCTCGTTTCTTGATTCGTTAGTCACCGAGAATCCACCAACGTATAATGGCTCGAAGTTCGTACCACTTGAATAATTGACTCCATTCTAAGATGGTCCGCAACCCGTGGAAAATCCTTGATTGTCGAAACCGCTCTTCGTTTAAATGGGGATTCTGATCCGCCTCTTAACGTGACTAACCACCGCCTTTTCTTCCCTATTTTGAAAGTCTTCAAGATCCAAAGGGATATTAGTTAAATCTAAAATAATATCAAAATAGTACTAGAGGCTTTAAAAGGATGTGATTTCCTTACCACAATAAATCGATTCCAACGTTTCTACGATTCTCCGATCACTTGAGTTACGATCTTCCGTTATTGCACTACATAATAACGAATGAAACGTTATTAGAACGAGCGTTTATTTCGATCCAAATGGTCCTTCATAATACCATCAATATTCGCCATAATACTATTAATTAATCGAAAATGAAAAAGAATCCTTACCTATTTCCACGATTGAAAAGAAAGGGTTGAGAAAGGTGTTTGTGTTGGATGAAGATTTCGGCTATGTATGATCAAAGAAAAAGAAATAAAGATTCGGCTAAGGGCACTCTAGCATTCGACCATGAGAGAGTTTGATGGAGAAACTTTGATTGAAAAGAATTAAAATATGAAAAAAGAGATGGTGATGATGTTGTTTGATTTCAAAGAGAAGAGAAGAAAAGATGGATTTTAGGAGCTAGTACATTCGGCCATGGTAAAAGAAAAGAGAAAGGATGGTTCTTTTGGTATAGTTGATTTGACACTCAAAGAAAAGACACAAAGCAATGGCTAAAGAAATAATAATAAAAAAATGACCAAATGATCACAAAACTTGAGCTTTACCAAATGCACAATTCGGCCAAGATGAAAAATTGAGAAGAGAAACAAAATTCTGCACAAGGTGCAAGGAATGACTAAAGAGAAAATGCAATTCTTAGCCAAACTAACACAAAATTCGGCTCCTCCCTATACCAAGTTGCCGTCAAAACATGGTCAATTGGCCATGATTTTGTTTCCAAAATTTTCCTTGATATGTGCCTTATGTTCCCCTATCTTTCCTTAAGTTTTTGATTCCATGCCATAAGTTATCTATTTCCTTAATCCTTTGATACACTAACCAAAAATAACATGGTCAACACTTACCATATATGCTCTTAATGACACTTGCTATACATGTGCGAAAATTAAAATAAAATTCATCTAGATGCTAAACAAGGGATTCGAACCTCTCCCTCATGCTATAACTCATGCGCCAACACCACCATGCCATGTACTCAACTTATGACACTCATTAACACTTAATTTAACTTAAGTCTTAATGACATTTGCTTCTCTTCAATAAATTCTCAATTATTAAATTTATTCCTTATCCAAATTATGCTATACTCCTCTTTAGGACTTCAATAAGCACTAAAATAAAAGTAAGGAATTTTCCTTTAAAATCTAAACACCAATTCATGCAATATATAAACACTTTCGATTTTTAGGGTGTTACATTATCCCTTACCTTAATGATTATGTCGGCCCTTAGCACCACAAGTCAGCACCTCTTATTGTTGTGGAGGGTTGGCTACCCTTTAGAAGAGAAAGGAACCTAAAACAACACCCTTTTCCTCAAGGAAGATTCGCCAAGGTAAGATGTAAGGGTTGGAAATTTTCTCTTAAAAGAGGGGTATATTCGGCTAAAAAGAAGCAAGAGGGAAGAGAATTTTGAACAATTTTGGGCAATTGTATAAGGGAATTTCAAGCAGACAATGAGGAGAGAAAGAGGAAAAGAATTTGTTGGAATTTTTGGCACTTCTATCTTTGAACAAAATCAAATATGGATGTACCCCAAGGAGTCCAAATTTGGCAAACACCTCCATTTTGTGATAATTTCCACCTTGAATTATCACAAACAAATCTAGCTTTGTCTTACTTTTAATCTCCTAATCCCTCAACAATTTAATAGCAAATAAAACACTAATAGCTCCCCTTCCAAATTGATTATATGCAAAAATATTAAGCCTTATCTCTTATCAATTAAGAGTCCAACATGTCGCCAACACCCTCCTTCACGCCAAAGAAGAAAAGAGAGAAGAAAAAGAAAAAATAAACCAAAGTGCTGCTTCTTGGGTTCGAACCTGGAACCCCATGCTGCAGCCTTCCCTTAAGCGCCCCTAGCCATTTCTCCCATTAGACTTTCATGTCATGAGCCCTCACCTTTTAATTATAAGCCTTCCTCCCGCCCTTACTCCTTAAACATAAAAGCCCAAAACATAAAACTCCTTGCGTCCTTTATGTCTCGAACCCGAGACCTTAAACCAAAGCCCTTGAGTGGCGCCCCAAGCCACTCCGCCAACCTGCCTTTCATGCCATGAACCTTGCCCGAAATTTCTTTAAAGCCTTCCTTACTTGGGCCCTTCCTTTAACGCCCCAAAAGAAAAAGAAAAAAAACATATCCCCTTATTACTTCCACGGATCGAACCTCCTCCCTTGCAAACTCTCTTGATGCCCCAAGCCAATTGTGCCAAGCCCATTCTTTGTGACATGCCTCCCCTAACTTTTACTTAAGCCCCAACTCACCTAGCTCCTTCCTTTTACACACTAAAAAAAAAGATTTTTAATTCCAAATCTGACCTAATTCGGGGTTATTTCTACACCCTAAAACATGCCAAATAAAATCATATTATTTATTTCTTTAAGCACACATGGGAAATTAATTGAATTACAAATAACCCCTAGTTCAGGGTGTTACAGTTCTACCCCCCTTAAAAAGAATTTCGGCCTCGAAATTACCTGGATTAGAAGAGTTGGGGGTATTGCTGCCGCATCACATCCTCGGGTTCCCATGTGGCCTCCTCCGTACCATGATTCCGCCATAACACCTTCACCAAAGGTACTGACTTCCTGCGAAGAACCTTGACATCCCGATCCAAAATTTGTACTGGCTCCTCCTCGAAAGACAAGTCCGGGCTCACCTCAATTTTCACTTTGGCACTACGTGTGCGGGATCTGATCGATAGCGCCTCAGCATCGAAACATGAAAGACATCATGGATCTGGCTCAAATTTTCCGGCAACTCAAGCTGGTAAGTCCCACACGTTTTAACACCGTGTACAGTCCGATGAATCTAGGACTTAGCTTGCCCTTCCGGCCAAACCTCAGCACCTTCTTCTAAGGTGATACCTTTAAGAAAACCTTATCACCCACTGTATATTCAACCTCTCTTCGCTTAAGGTCAGCGTAGGATTTCTGCCTGTCCGACGCCTCCTTAAGACGATCCCAAATCACTTTGACATTATCCTCTGTCTCTGCTACTAACTGTGGACCCAACATTCGACGTTCTCCTAATTCCATCCAACATGTAGGGGTACGGCATTTTCGACCATACAGCGCCTCATATGGTGCCATCTGAATGCTCGCTTGATAACTATTGTATAAGCAAACTCTGCCAAAGTTAGGTACTCCTCCCAACTACCACGGAAATCCAAAACACAGCCCCTCAACATGTCCTCCAACACTTGGATTACCCTCTCAGATTGTCCATCAGACTATGGATGGAAAGCCGTGCTAAAATTCAACTTGGTGCCTAACTCCTGATGTAAGGCCTTCCAAAATCTCGACGTGAACCGAGGATCCCGATCTGAGATAATGGACACTGGTACTCCATGCAACCATACTATCTCAGCGATGTACAACTTGGCTAACTTCTAAAGCAAGTAGTCAACCCTTACTGATATGAAATGAGCCGACTTAGTCAACCGGTCTACTACCACCCACACTGTATCTTTCTTGCTGGACGTAAGGGGAAGCCCACTTACAAAATCCATAGTAATCTCCTCCCACTTCCACTGTGGAATCTTTACTGGCTGTAACAGCCCCGATGGCAATTGATGTTCATTCTTCACTTGCTGGCATGTCAAACACTTGCCCACTAATTCGGTTACTTCACGCTTAAGACCCGGCCAGCAAAACTGCTCCTTTAAATCACGATACATCTTGCTGCTCCCCGGGTGCATAGCGTACACACTACTATGAGCTTCTTTAAGGATTCGCTGCCTCAACTCATCATCCTTAGGCATGCACATTCTCCCCTGAAAGTGTAGTACTCCACCACTACTCATGCTGAAACCTTCGGCCTCACCATTCTGTACTTGCAACCTTCGAGTATTCAAAGCTTCGTCGGTCAACGGCCCCTCTTTGACCTCATTGATCCAAGATGGCTTCACTTGCAATTCTGCTAAAAGCCTTCCATCCTCATAAAGACTTAGATGAGCGAACATAGCTCGCAAATTCATTACCACCTTTCGGCTCAACGCATCAGCTACCACGTTAGCCTTCCCTGGATGGTATTCGATTGAGCAATCATAGTCCTTTAATAACTCAATCCACCTCCGTTGCCTCAGATTCAAATCCTTCTGGGTCAGGAGGTACTTCAAGCTCTTGTGATCCGTGTACACCACTGACTTCTCCCTGTATAGGTAATGCCTCCAAATTTTTAAGGCGAACACCACAGCAGCCAATTCCAGATCGTGTGTCAGATAATTGGCTTCGTGAGGCCTCAACTGCCGCGATGCATAAGCAGCCACCTTTCCTTCTTGCATCAGCACACACCCTAGTCCGGTATGCGATGCATCACAATTACTGATGAACTCCTTCCGGCCTCGTCAATTAAAACCGTGCTTCGCCGTAATCCTCTTGACTTATCAAAACTCTCCTTGCTTCTCAGACCACACAAACAGAACTCCTTTTCTCAGTAGCTTAGTCAATGGCGCTGCAATCAAGGAGAAATTCTCCACGAATCTTTTATAATATTCGGCCAACCCGAGAAAACTCTGAATTTTCGTAACTGACTTTGGTGGCTTCTACTCCAACACTGCCTCAATCTTACGGGGATCCACCCTAATTCCCTCGGCTGAAACAACATGTCTTAGAAAGGTTACCTCCTTAAGCCAGAATTCACATTTACTGAATTTGGCGTACAACTACTTCTATCTTAGAACTTGTAGAACCACACGAAGATGTGCGTCATGCTCCTCTTCAGACTTTGAGTGCACCAAGATGTCGTCTATAAAGACCATGACGAACCGATCCAGATAGGGTTGGAAAACCCGGTTCATCATGTCCATAAACGCTGTCGGTGCATTCGTTAATCCAAAAGGCATTACCAGAAACTCGTAGTGTCCATACCGAGTACGGAATGTCGTCTTATGAACATCAGCCTCCTTCATCTTAAGCTGATGGTACCATGACCTAAGGTCAATCTTAGAAAACACTGATGCCCCTTTGAGTTGATCGAACAGATCGTCAATCCTAGGCAAAGGGTACCGGTTCTTAATCGTCAACTTGTTCAGCTGCCGATAGTCGATACACATCGTCATTGATCCGTCCTTCTTCTTGACAAACAGCACTGGAGCTCCCCATGGCGATACACTTGGTCGGATGAACCTCTCATCAATAATTCACGAATCTGCGCCTTCAACTCCACCAATTCTTTGGCGCCATCCGTCACGGAGTTATTGATCTTGGCGGTTACGGGTAATGTGTCTATACCAAATTCAACCTCACGGTCCGGAGGTAGACCCGGAAGCTCTTCTGAAAACACATCGGCATAATCCCTTACGCCTCGGACATCTCCCACAAAGAACATCCTTAGCTTCCAAAGCACAGACATGCACCACATATGCTTCACAACCCTTCCTCACCATCCTTTCCGCCTTCAAAGCAGAAACCAAGTTAGATAGGTAATCTTTCCTTTTACCTATCATCACCACCTCATCACCCTCCTCGATTTTTAGCACCATGTGCTTAGCCACACAATCTACGCTAGCCTGATACTTTACTAGCCAATCCATCCTGAGGATTAGGTCAAACTCCCAGAACGGTAGTTCCATCAAATCAGCCAAGAACACGACCCCTTGGAGTTCTAGGGGTACGTCCCTATAGAGTCCACCTACTTCTACAGAGTGACCTAAAGGGCTTAACACAGTCATCTTCCTAGAAGTAAGTTCAGTGTTTAGATGCAAGGTTTCCGCTACGCTACAAGTAATGTATGAGTGGGTTGAGCCAATGTCAATCAGAGTGTTATAAGGCACACCAAAGATCAGAAACATACCGGTTATGACGTCCGGTGCGTCGCCCTCCTCTTGACGCCTCACGGCATAGACTAAACCAGGTTGTCTAGCCTCAGTACCACCGGTATTTCCCCTTAGTGCCCCACGACCTCTGCCAGCACCACTACCTCCTCTACCTGCACCACGACCACTCTGAGGCTATTGATTATCCCTTCTATTTCGTGCACGATCCTGACCCTCTGTCCTCAGTCTAGCTGCCTTCTTCAGACAGTCTCTAACACGATACTCCATAGACCCACATTCAAAGCATCCACGATTACCATTCCAACACTCCCCCTTGTGAGACTTTTCACACCGATCACACCATGGCGGCCATTGAGAATTAGCAGCAGCAGGCCTAGCAGCTTGATCAGACCCACCAAACCTTGTCCTCTTTTACTGATTACCCGAAAACTTTGAAGGTCCAGAGCTCCTCTTATTCCAATTTCTATCTTGGTTCCGTCTAACGAACTACCTTACCCCTTCAGCAACCTTAGATTTCTCCACTAGGACAGCAAACTCCCTTTCCTGTTGTGGAGCTATCATCATTCTCAGCTCATCTCTCAGGCCATCTTCAAACCTGACACAGCGTTCATGCTTGGTACCCATAATACCACGAGCATATCTACTCAATCGGAGGAACTCAGCCTCATACTCAGCCACCGTCTTATTTCCCTGAACTAGGTTCAGGAAAGCTTTTCGCTGCGTATCTACGTAACTAGTTTCGATATATTTCTTCTGGTAGGTATCCCTGAAGAATTCCCAAGTAAGATTTTCTACCACCGTTCCATCTCTCACAGTGAGCCACCACTGGTAAGACTCATCCCGAAGTAGAGAGATGATACCCTTCAGCTTCTCCTCAGCGGTGAAATCCAAATCACCCATAATCCTTTCAGTGGATTCCAACCAATACTCCGCTGTACTGGGCGCTACTCCGGATACTCCTCTGAATACTTCAGCTCCGTTAGCCCAGAGTCGTTCAGCCACAGATTTACGGGTTCTGTGCAGCTTGACCTCGACTACTCATTCTAACACTCGTAGCACCACCTGGGATACTACGTCGTTACCACCCGTATGGTCTTGAAACTCAGTTTCCGCTACCGACAGATCTGGCATCTCATTTTTGGACCCATGACCAGACCTCGCGGGCTCCGACAGGGTCATCCTACCTCTACCACGACCACGCGACAGACGTCCACGACCTATTGAACTCATTCTAACGATCGCGTTTATCTGTTTAAGAATTTTATTCATTAGTATTTCACTTGGTTATCCGCGAAGAAATTTTATGATAGGAGTTTTAGAAGTGGTTCTTTCGTAATCAAATAAGCACACAGTCTTTCATTCATTTATTCCAAAGAGACGTTGTAGTTTCGTTGTGATTGTTTTTTTCTACTACCCAAGGGTATTTTCGTAATTTTTCCTACAGGGGTATTTTCGTAATTTTTCAAAAATGAAAATTTTCGGATGATTTTGTCAAAAAGTATTTTGGAACTCTTAAATTCCCGAGGTATTTTGAAAAATTTTGAAATTCGGGGGTATTTTAGTGATTTTGAAGTTCAGGGGCATTTTGGTAATTTTCCACAAATCAGGGTGAATTTGTAAAATTTGATAAATCAGGGATGTTTCAAAAGTTGTAAAACTTTGAAGGTTCTTTCTAAGAATTTATTTTCCAGTTTGACGGTGTTTGCAAAAATTTTGGAAACCAAGGTCATTTTGGTAATTTTGTCGGTTAGGGGTAATTTTGTAATTATACAAAATCATGACATTTTCGATATTTTGCAAATTAAGGTTTGTGGGCACTTTTCATGTGATGAAATTTTTGATTAAAACTGTGGGTATTTTGGTCTTTTTCTCTTCTTTTTTTAAAAAAAACTAAAGTTTTATTTATTTCAAAAATCAAAACGGCTAGTCCCTTTCGGGTTTTAGTTATCGAGTTTAGCCTGTGAGCACGTCGTCTCAGCTAGGATGAACCGTTACTATGCACCAGGTAGGATTCAAGTGAGTAGGAGGTGAGTCACGAGGACTGCTTAAATACCAGGCCCTCACCGAATCCAATCCTAGACATGCGTATAACGATTGCCACATCCTTTGCTCAGTGACAACCCACAGGGTTTGTTTCGGTAATTATTAAATCTTATGCACGTTTGTTGGGGTATGCTAACCCTAGGGTTCAACAGTTTCTACTCTAGTAGTCTACGTTCCCAATTTACCCTTCTACCCCTCATCAAATATTCACAAAAATTGATAGAAGTACTTACCTGGGCGGATAGGTCCCGGAGACTCGGTGCCATGCTGTTCAAGCCAAACAGTTTCTCAAAACATCATAATAAGGCCTACTATCCAAAAACCAAACATTTTGGGCCTTGGGCCCCCCACAGTCGAGTTTTGAACCGGGCTTTGATACCAAAAATGTAAACCCCAAACCCGGCCCATGAGTCCTGACCGGATCTGGTATGTCACGGGGTAAAATATTTTGACTCATTTTGGAAGTTTGGTGAGAACTTGGTAAAATTTGGCTAAGGTATGAAAACGGGGTTTGAAAACTTAGTTGGGCTTTTTATAAAGTCATTTGGGCAGTTAAACCTTTTGAAAACATTTGATCATGTAGCATTTTAAAATCATCCGAGTTATTGGTGACTTGGTAAATTTTGTTGCAGATGGTAACTTCCTTGAAAACTTCGTAGTAGTTACTTAGTTGAAAAAATTACTTTTAAGCGGTTCAATTAATAATTATGAAATTCCGTTTGTATGAGTAAAATAAAGCAATAAAATAAACATCCAATAATAATAATAGCGGCCTTATTACAATCCCAAAATAAAAACTTAGAAAATAAATAACTAAAACTGAATTAAACAAGTTCCAAATATGAAAGACAAGCATGGCCGCCTCGAGTCCTCTCCGGATCCATCTCCGCGATCTACTCCAAGACTCAGTGTGTAAATCCCCCACCCGGAATAGCACTCATACACAAGATATTAATTAACATGCAAATATGTAACCCAACCTAACCATCCATACTCTTTAACTACCCCGTGTGGTCAAAACCACTGATGACTTAGAGTTACAAATTAAATGATGGGGCCAACCCATTGTGTGGTCAAAACCACTGATGACCATCAGTCATAAATAATCAAGTGTGGTTTTAGTGGTACCAAACCACTAGGACTTAGTCGCAAATAATCAATCGATGTGGTCAAAACCACTGATGACCATAGGTCACAAATAATCTGATGGGGCCAACCCATCTTGTGGTCAAAACCACTGACGACAGTCCATAAAATCATCCCCCTCCTCTCATCAATCCCACCATCACATGCTTATACATCAATTTTCATATATCATGTCATAGCATTTAACATCATGTGATGGCATGCAAATCGTATATCAAAAATCACAAGTTAGGGGACTTACCCGGAAACCATGATTATGCCACAAGCTAATCACAACCAAAAGATTAAAGGCAAACAATTAAATCATGTAAATTAATAAAGTGTGTAGTGAGTTTCTACACACCTGTTTCTACCGAAATTCTTAGATCCTGAAAAGCCGATCTACGATGCTAGATCTTGACCCTACATTCGACCAATTGTCGTTGTTAATACCAAAAGCCTATTCGCCAAATTAGTAATCCCAAGGACTTAATCGCAACTTTAATCCAAATATGGCCCTTGGTAGAATGTGGCTTATTCACTTACCCCACTTCTTCAAATCCCAAATATCACTTGAGTCTTCAAGATCCCTACCAAAACACATGTTAAAAATCGACTTGCACAAACACTCATAATCAAGGCCTATGGCCGAATGTCACTTACCTCTTTATCTTAGGAGAACAAATCCCGAAAGCTCCCTTAAATTGACTATGGCCTCCCTACAATTGATTTGATCATATTAGTAAGAATCATAGGCCATTCGGCCATAACCTTGTGCCTGAAAGAGGTGATTATCCCTTACCTTAATGATTATGTTGGCCCTTAGCACCACAAGTCAGCACCTCTTATTGTTGTGGGGGGGTTCGGCTACCCTTTTAGAAGAGAAAGGAACCTAAAACAGCACCCTTCCTCAAGGAAGATTCGGCCAAGGCAAGGCAGAAGGGCTAGAAATTTTCTCTTAAAAGAGGGGGGTATATTCGGCTAAAAGAAGTAAGAGGGGAAGAGAATTTTGAACAATTTTGGGCAATTGTATATGGGGAATTTCAGACAATGAGGAGAGAAAGAGGAAAAGAATTTGCTGGAATTTTTTGGCACTTCTATCTGTAACAAAATCAAATATGGACAGCCCTAAGGAGTCCAAATTTCTAAACACCCTCCATTTTGTGATAATTTCCACCTTGAATTATCACAAATAAATCTAGCTTTATCTTACTTTTAATCTCTAATCCCTCAACAATTTAATAGCAAATAAAACACTAATAGCTCCCCTTCCAAATTGATTATATGCAAAAATATTAAGCCTTATCTCTTATCAATTAAGAGTCCAATATCTCGCCAACACCCCTCCTTCACGCCAAAGAAAAAAGAGAGAAAAAAAAAAAAATAAACCAAAGTCTTTGCTTCTTGGGTTCGAACACGAATCCCATCTTTGACCTTCCCTTAAGCGCCCTAGCCATTTCTCCCATTAGACTTTCATGTCATGAGCCCTCACCTTTTAATTATAAGCCTTCCTCCGCCCTTACTCCTTAAACATAAAGCCCAAAAATAAAACTCCTTGTGTCCTTTATGTCTCGAACTCGAGACCTTAAACCAAAGCCCTTGAGTGGCGCCCCAAGCCACTCCACCAACCCGCCTTTCATGCCATGAACCTTGCAGAAATTTCTTTAAAGCCTTCCTTACTTGGGCCCTTCCTTTAACGCCCCAAAAGAAAAGAAAAAAACATATCCCTTGTTAATTCCACGGATCGAACCTCCTCCCTTGCAAACTCTCTTGACGCCCCAAGCCAATTATGCCAAGCCCATTCTTTGTGTCATGTCTCCCTAACTTTTACTTAAGCCCCAACTCACCTAGCTCCTTCCTTTTACACTAAAAAAAAGATTTTAATTCCAAATCGACCTAATTCGGGGTTATTTCTACACCTAAAACATGCCAAATAAAATCATATTATTTATTTCTTTAAGCACACATGGGAAATTAATTGAATTACAAATAACCCTAGTTCGAGGTGTTTGAGAGGTTCTACATGTTTCTTGGTGAAATGAATGAAGAAGCGTATGTGGATCAAAATTTTCCAAACCGACTTTACTGTTTCGTCTTTTCACTTGAAATGTTTGGGAGGATGGACCGAAACTTCGTTGACAATGCTATTAGAGTTTACGCAAGAAATGTTCTCGTTTGCGAAAATCCCTCAATCTTTCAAAGACATGAAGAAACTGATTAGGGATTTGGGCCTTGGCTACAACAAAATTCATAGTTGCCCAAATGACTGCATGTTGTATTAGGGCGACCGGATAAACCAACAGTGCTGTCATGTATGCGGTCAATCCCATTGGATTAATAGAAATACAGAGGATGGTAACGAGGAAGATCACGATACACAATCAAGGAAGCAGCTAATTAAGATTTTGCGGTATTTTTCACTAATACCAAGGCTTCAATGTCTTTTCATGTCGTCGAAGACAACCGAGTTAATGACGTGGCACCGTGATGGACGAATAGATGATGGATTGTTAAGGCATCCTGCAGATTCTTTAGCTTGGAAATCTTTTGACTCCAAATTTCCACGCTTTGCAAGCGATCCTCAGAGTGTGAGGCTTGGGCTAGCATCCGATGGATTTAACCCTTACAAACTCATGGGCACAACGTCTGATGCTTGTGCGTGGTGCTTGTTCCTACAATTTGCCTCCATGGGTTTGCATGAAACAATCATCTTTTATCTTGTCTATGATTATACACGGAGAAAGGGCAGGAATGATATTGATGTCTACTTGCAGCCACTTATTGAAGAGTTAAAATAACTATGGGCTGGTGTTCAGACATACGATGCAATGAGAAAAGAGAACTTTAATTTACATGTGACTTTGATGTGGACTATTAATGACTTCCCGGCTTATGCTAATTTATCTGGTTGGAATACCAGGGGACATTATGCTTGTCTGTGTTGTGTTGCGCAAACATGTTCGCAATGGTTATAAAATGGGAAGAAGTTCTCTTACATGGGGCATCGTCGGTGGTTACCAAAAATCATAGATTTAGATTTTAGAGTGCTCGGATTGGATCTTGAAGAGTTCGTAGAAGCTCCTTCACGGATCGGTGGATCCAAAATATTCTTAATGTTGAAAGATATGAATTTCATTTATGGGAAGATGAATCAACCAGCCAACCCAAAGAAATAAAAGATCTAGGGATGAATCTGATGAAGAGGATGATCCTAATGAGGCGGACTTGTGGAAAAAAAGAAGTATTTTTTCATTGCCTTATTGGGAGCATCGATTTACGCCATAATCTTGATGTCATGCACATTGAGAAAATGTCTGCGAGAACATCATTGGGACTATTTTGAATGTCGATGGAAAATCGAAAGATAATCTTCAGAGTCGACATGATTTAATCCACATGGGAATTCGGTGTGAGCTTCATCCTCAAGCACTTCCGAATATGAAATATCAGTTGCCGCCTGCTATTTTTTCAATGTCGAAGACGTAGAAAAAAGTGTTCTGTATGGTGTTGAAGGACATAAAGGTCCCGGATGTGTATTCATCAAATATATCGCGATGTGTGAGTCTTAAGGATCGAAGACTATATGGCTTAAAATCGCATGACTATCACATCTTGATGCAAGACTTACTGCCAGTTGCTATGCAGTGTTGTATGTCGACAAAGGTGACGGCTTGTGTAATTGAACTGTCAAATATAATGAAAGGCATTTGTGGTAAAGTTTTGAATGTTCAAGAACTTGAGAGACTACAAGATCGAGCCGCATTGACTTTATGCAATCTGGAGAAGATCTTCCCGCCTTCCTTCTTCACTATGATGGTGCACTTGTTAATTCATCTCCCGTGTGAAGCAATACTTGGTGGACCCGTTTTCTATCGATGGATGTATCCCATTGAAAGGTTTACTTTATTTGCAAAATATTCGTTCATTCACTTCAATGCCTTTAGCAACTTTTGATAATGTTGTATATCGTGTTTAGGTACCTATCCAAATTGAAGTCATACTACGACAATAAGAGTTATCCGGAAGGATCAATTGTCGATGGCTACTTGGCGAGGGAATGTATGACTTTTGTTCGAGGTATTTGGAAGATGTTGAAACAAGAATGAATGACCAAGTAGAAATCTTTGGGCTCACAGATCATAATTTGGCGAAACTTATTTGTTTCAAAGTTTGGAGAACCGATCGGCAAAGTCAAAATTACGTAATTAGATGATAGATCGTGGGTCCAAGCACATCGATCGTTCTTTTCATCACGATTCAATGGAACCATTTCTAAGTAAGTTCTAGAATTTGATAAATACTCATCAATTATAATTTGTTTGTCTTCTAACAAAGTAAAACTTTTTTTACCGTAGTGAGTACAAACAAATATTGAGAGCTCGTTCACGATCCCGAAGATTAAATCGACGAGAAATTAATAAGTTGTTCGCAGAATCATTCCATGAATGGTTAAGCCAAATGGTATGCAATTTAAGTTTTCATTGACAAGTAATAATGTTTTCTCATAACATTCATAATTACTCGATTTACTTTCGATTCCATAGATTTGGAGTCGGAATGAAGTAAATGACGAAGTGAAATGGCTTTCACAAGGTCCAAATTGAATAGTGAAAAGATATAGTGCCTTCCTCATCAACGGATACAGATTTCATACAAGGTATCGCGAGAGATTGAGGAGAACCCAAAATTGTGGAATTGTGGTTAATTCTTCAATTACAAGTTATGCTAGTGCTAGGGACAGTAATCCTGTCGAGGGGAATCTGGAGTATTATGGACTTATTACTGACATCATTGAGTTGGATTATTACGGCAAATGCAAAGTTATTTTATTTTGAGGTGATTGGGCTGATGTGAATACGGCTCGCGGAATTAAAAATGATCAATATGGCTTTACAATGGTGAATTTCTCTCGATTGATTCACACGGAGAACAAGCGATGGACGAACCGTATGTGTTTTCTTCTTAAGTTAAACAAGTTTTTACTCCAAAGATCCAATGATGAGGTTGGTATGTTGTATTTGAAACACCCTAGAGACTTGTTCGACATTGGCGGTGGAAGTAGAGATGACATAGTCGAAAGATCGAAACTTTGCCTTTTCGAACAAAACTTAAATAAAAATATCCTAGTACTAGTCAACAATTTCAATGGGTTCGTCGGGATGTGGATGAAGATATTCTGAAATATGATTTAGTAAGATTTTACGATTTATTATTTATATGTAATGTTATAATTTTAATGTTGGTCATGTTATATAATTTAACTATTTTAAATGTACTATTATTATTGTTATTTGTTACTAAAATTTTGAACTATTTAATGTGTATTGCAGGTAAAATGCCTAGAAGACGATTACGAGATTTAAATATTGTCCACCATACTCCAAATTCAGAAGAATCAAATAGTGAAGAGCAAACAGTTGTTGGATCTTCTACTCTGCCGGACATAGATGACGAGCCTGCAGAATTTCAAAGTAATGTTAAGTTTATTTTTCATGCATGTTGAATTTTATTATTGATTCATTTTTTAATTTTAATATAATAATATATCATTTTTCAATTGAAGGTGGTAGGGCAGAGGTTGGGGACGTACTACGCTTAAAGATTTATATGACTTAGAGCACATCGAGCATGTTAAAGTAAGGAGAAACAATCATGGCCACTGTTGGATCTGAAGGTCATTGTTAGTAGCTATTTGGGCATTTTAGCACGAAATACCAATATGTTGCCCATTAATTACAAATCATGGCATCACATACTGCCGCCAACAAAAATCGTGCTCTGGATAATATTAAGGTAACAAAACGTGAATGTAATTTATAATACTTTGATTTAACTTTCGTTTATATTAACTTTTAAACTATTTTTGTTCAGAGAGATTTGCTTTAGAGGTCTCCGATGACTATATTAAGAAGACATTGGGTAAAAAATGGAGAGGCAATAAAAGCACGCTGAAAAAATAATATTTTAAGAAAGAAATAAGCCTCGACGAAAAATTAAGAAATGTTCCGCCGGGAATGTTGAGGTACCAGTAGGAAGATCAAGTTAGATTCTGGAATTCAAAGAAAGGAGAGGTATTACGTACTTTTAAAGTCTTATAAATTTTTCGGTTTATAATATTTATTATATACGTAATTCAAATTCCATTATGTAGGACCGTGAGTGAGTTGGAACAAGCAGCAGACAGAAACAAAAATTCACGCACACGGCAGGTTCTAGAAGTTTTGCTTGTATAGCTAAGGCCGAGGTATTATAATTTATTATTTCTTTCAAATATTAATGACTTTATACTATTAAATTATATTTTTCTGCTATAATGTAGGAAGCTTAAATGCGGTTAAAAGTTGGACGCCTTGACTTTTGACATTATGCATAGGAAGAAGGATGGATCTCGATGACATCCGAAGCTGCAGAAATTTTGGTTTATTTAATTAATAAAATTTGATTTATTATAAATATTTATAATGTTTAATTACAATAGTTTAATTCATCGTTTGTAGTTTTAAATTTATAATTTTAAGTTATGTTGTATTCTTTTTTATTATATATTTCGTTTCTAACTGATTAATTGATTTATTAGGATAAACTAAAGGAGAAGAAGGCCGAGTTTGAAGTGGTTGCTTCGTCTGATAGTTCTGTTAATCTCGAGGAGATTGATAACAAAATTATTACAGATGTTTTGGGTCCTGAAAGGTCTGTTGCTTTGATTGATAGTTCATTCATCTTGAGTATATTTATAATGAATTATCGCTAATGTTTTGGATCTTAAAAGGTATGGTGGGTTCGATGTCAAGGATCGGTGTTACCCAGGCCAATATTTTGATCCGGCTCCAACAATACATGCCTTCCGGGAGTCAATCTCGTCTTGAAGTTTAGAGACTAAAAGACCGGATATCTCGGATGGAAGCGAGCACACTAAGTAAATTTCTCGGCTTAGGCGGAGGCAAGAAGAAGGGAGGCGAGCACATCTTGCTCAACTTAGAGCGGAGGCGGCGAGGAGGCGGGAGGCGAGCGCGAATAGAAATATGAAGAACTCCAACTCTGACTTGAAATATGATGCGATTGTTCCAGCGATCCACAGAGGCCGCCATCTTAGACATTTCTTTTCTTGTTGTAAGATGATTTTTAACATTGTTACAATTAACATTATTGTAAAATTGTTTGAATTATACTTCATTTATTAATGTATATCATATATCTTTTATTAAATTTGAAGTATCGTTTAGATTTAATTCATTTGGTGAGATTTAAATGTTTTATTTGCTGTCTTTGGTTGAAATTATATGTAATTACTGCTGTTTTTGGTTGGTTTTAATGCAGAGAGGGTAGGATATTGGACAAAAAGAGCATTGCAAATTTGTGCAAATTAGTGGCGTTTTTGTTAAAAACGCCGCTAAAAGTCCCCACTTTTAGCGGCATTTTTTAGAGAAGCGCCGCTAAAAGTCCCTACCTTTAGCGGCATTTTTAGAGAAGCGTCGCTAAAAGTACCAACTTTAGCGAAGCGTCGCTAAAAGTATAAAAAATAAAAAGCCGCTAAAAGTCCCCTCCTTTAGCGGCATTTTTTATAGAAGTGCCGCTAAAAGTCCCCACCTTTAGTGGCATTTTTAGAAAAGCCCGCTAACTTTTGCGGTGCTATCTTTAGCGGTGTTTTTGTGGCACTTTTGGAAGTGCCACAAATACTATTAGTGGCGCTTAAAAACGCCGCTAAAAGCAAAAAAAAAAAAAAAACGCCGCTAAAAGTCTGTTTTGGTGTAGTGGCTACTGGGGTTTCCGAGTAAGCATTCCAAAACAAGAGAGAAGAGGAAGGATTAGCTGAAACCTACCCATCAAAACAAAATAGCCATTCAACTAAGGCCACACAAAATCGAAAAAGAATGAGAAAGAAAAGAGAGAGTCTCCCTTACCTTGCACAAATAGAACCCGGTTGAAGAGGAGGCTTTCGGCAAACCATAGGGATGCTTTTAGATATTCAGCTAGAAGAGAAAAGTAGAGGAGAAGAGAGTTTTGACTTCTGAAAAGAAAGAAAGAATGAAAGAGATGAAATAGAAGAGAGCCAACAATTCATCTAAAGAAAAAAGAATTAGAAGAAGGTTCGACTAAAGAAATAAAAGAAATAGAAGAGAAAAGATGAAGAGTTAAGGAGTAGAAGAGGATTCGGCCACACAATGCACAAGAGAGAGATGAAACGAAAAGGATATTGTAGCTAGTGATTTCGACAAGGAGAATGGAACTCAAAAGAAGCAAATGGATGAAAGGGAAAAGAAAAGAAATGCTCAAAAGGAAATAGTAGGAACCGTGCAACACAGAGGACCCGAAATGAATTAAGATGAAAGCCTAAAATATTGATAGAAGAAAACTAAGAGCATAAAGGAAATTTGACACACACTCTTCCAAGCTTTCGGTTTTGCTAACATCCTCACCTAATGCCGCCACTCCCTAGCCTCAATAACACATAACCGAAATTTCCCCCTCTAAGTTCCCTAAATTCGGCCAACACCTTCCACCTTTACCAAAACCCTTACTTTACTCATACTTTCACTCTTCAACACCCATTTGTATTGGTTGATCAATTCAAATTCCACAAGCTCCTCATGGCCACTCATTTCAAATGCTTTGACTCTTTCAACAACCACCATAAAGAGTCCCGCCGAATACCAACACCTTACCTCCCCAAGCACAAAAAATAAAGCTCCTAGGTGCTGCTGACGAGACTCGAACTCCTTTCCCCCTCCTGCTCCCTTGTGACGCCACTCCCTTGCTCCTTAAGTGGCGCACCTTACCACCACACCACACCCTTCTTGTGTCAACAAACATAAGAAAATATTCTTAAGACCTGCTTCAACCAGCTCTCCCCCTAAAGTGCCCAAAAGGAAAAATTTTACCAAGGCTCTGGCTTGACCCCAAGCCTCCCTAAGACTCCCAAACACACCAAAATAGCAAGCAGAATAAGCCAAACACACAGAAAACATAAAATACAGAACCCCTAATTCTAGGATGTTACACCTAGAACACTTAACCACTAAGGCATAAACAGATTTTTTTCAAATACTTACAATAACAAAAATATGAGGGTCAGGGTGTTACAAATCTACCACCAAAAAGAAATTTCGACCTCAAAATTTAGCTGATCAGAACAGGTGACTATACTACTGACTCATCGAGTCCTCAAGTTCCCACGTGGCTTTTTAGTTCCATGATTCCGCCACAGAACCTTCACTAACGAAATGGACTTCCTCTTCAGAACCTTAACCTCGCGATCCAGAATTTGAACTGGCTCCTCCTTGAAAGTCAAGTCTGGTCTAACCTTGATCTCCTCAATAGAGACTACGTGGGATGGATCTGACCGGTATCGTCTCAACATTGAAACATGAAAAATATCATGTATACAGTCCAGCTCTGGAGGTAGCTCTAATTGATAAGTGACCAGTCCCATACGCTTCAAAATCCAAAATGACCCAATAAACCTAGGGCCCAGCTTGCCCTTACAATCGAATCTCATAACCTTCTTCCACGAGAAACCTTAAGAAAGACAAAGTCCCCCACAGAGTACTCAATATTTCACCTCTTCAGATCTGCATAAGACTTCTGTCTGTCAGAAGCCGCCTTCAGACAATCTTGAATCAGCCTAACCTTATCCTTGGTCTCAAACACCAACTCAGGACCCAAAACCCGATGTTCACCCAACACAGTCCAACATAGCAGATTACGACACTTACGAGCATACAAAGCCTCGTAAGGTGCCATATGAATGCTAGACTAGAAACTGTTATTATAGGCGAACTCAGCTAGCGGCATATAATCCTCCCAACTACCACCAAAATCAATCACATAGCTCCGAAGCATATCCTCTAATATCTGAATCACCCTATCAGATTGATCATCAGTCTGAGGATGGAATGCAATACTAAAGTCTAATCTTGAACCTAGAGCCTCATGTAACTTCTTTCAGAACTGAGAAGTGAAGCAAGGATCCCTATCAGAAATAATCAACATAGGAACCCCAGGCAGTCTAACTATTTCTAAGATATGGAGCTTCACTAACTTCTGCAGAGAGTAGTCTGTCTAAATCGGGATAAAGTGAGTAGACTTGGTCAATCGATCCATGATGACTTAAATAGAATCCTTCTTAGTGGGTGTCAAGGTAAACCCACTAAAGAAGTCCATTGTTACATGCTCCCATTTCTATAGAAGAATCTTAACGGGTTGTAGCAAACCCGAAGGCAACTGATGCTCAACCTTAACTTGCTGACACATTAGACATTGAGCAACAAAATCAGTAACCCACGCTTCAAACCCGCCACCAATGCAGTTCACGGAGATCTCGATACATCTTATTACCACCGGGATGAATAGCATAAGGGCTACTATGCGCCTCCCTTAGAATCGATTGCCTCAAATCTAAATCATTCGGCACACAAACCTGACCTCAAAAACATAGCACACCATCATTATTCAGCCCAAAATCAGAAGTAGTACCACTCTCAACCTGACGGAACCGCAAACTTAGAGTCTCATACACTAACTATTTATCTCGAATCTGATCAATCCACATCAGCTTAACTTGTAACTCGGCAACAATCTCCCATCACTAAACGGACTAAGGCGAGCAAACTTCACCTTCAAATAAGAAATTGCTCTTTGACTAAGAGCATTTCCACCACAGTGGCCTTACCAAGATGGTACTCTATAGTGCAATCATAATCTTTGAGCAGTTCAATGCAACGTGCTGCCTAAGGTTCAACTCCTTTTGAGTAAGGAGATACTTGAGGCTCTTGTGATCAGTGTAGATGATACACCTCTCACCATACAGATAGTACCTCTAGATTTTCAATACAAAGACTACAACAGCCAACTTGAGATCATGCGTCGGATAGTTTCCCTCATGAGTCCTAAGTTGTCAGGAAGCATAAGCCACAACCTTACCATCCTACATCAGAATGCACCCCCAACCGACGTGCGATGCATCATTGTATACCACAAACTCCTTACTGGATTCAAGCTGTATCAGAACAGGAGCCTGAGTCAAAAAAATTTGAGCTTCTCGAAGCTCGATTATTGCGCATCAGTCTAAACAAAGGGCACACCCTTACGCAGAAGCTTAGTCAAGCGAGTTGAAATCGAGAGAACCCCTCAAAAAATTGCTGGTAATATCTCTTCAGCAGAAACCACATGCCTCAAGAAGGTTACCTCTCGCAACCAGAATTCGCACTTACTTAACTTAGCGTAGAGCTACTTTTCTCGGAGAATCTGAAGCACCACTCTAAGATGCTCATCATGCTCATCTTCAATCTTAGAGTAAACTTGAATATTTTCAATGAAGACCACAATGAATTGATCCAGATAAGGCTGAAACACTCAGTTTATCAGATCCATAAATGCGACCAGAGCATTTGCCAAACCAAAAGGCATAACTAGGAATTCGTAATGTCCACAATGAGTTCTAAATGCAGTCTTATGAACATCAGCTTCCTTAACCCTCAAATAAAGATACTCAGATCGAAGATTAATATTGGAGAACATTGAAACCCCTCAAAACTGATCAGAGAAGTTGTCGATACTCAAAAGTGAATACATATTCTTCACGGTTAACTTATTCAGCTTTCGATAATCGATGCAAATCCTCATGGTCCCATCATTCTTCTTAACAAAAAGAATTAGTGCTTCCCATGGAAACACACTAGGACGGATGAAACCATAATCCACAAGCTCTTGCAGTTGAGCCTTAAAATTAATAAGCTCTTTCGGTGCCATACGGTAAGGAGCGATGGACACCTGAGTCGTACCCGGAAGAAGCTCTATCCTAAACTCAACCTCTTGATTCGGAGGTAAACCCAGTAACTCATCAGGAAAAACATCTAAAAATCCCTTACAGTTCTAATATTCCTAACAGAAGGGTTCGTAGAACCAGAAACATTGACATAAGCTAAGTATGCCTCACACCCTTTCCGAACTAGTTTTTCAGCCACAGGAGCAAAAATCAAATTGGACAGATAATCTCGACACTCGTCGATCATGACCACTTCTTTATCATCCCCAATCCTCAGAACGACCCTCTTAGTCACGCAGTCCAAACTAACTCGGTGCTTGACTAATCAATCTACGCCCAGAACTAAGTCGAACTCCCTAAATGAAAGCTCCATTAGATTTGCCAGAAAAACAATCCCTTGCACCTTTAACGGAACATCCCTATAGAGTTTACAAACCTGGACAGACTGCCCCAACGGACTCAGTACAGTGATCTCACTAGAAGTGCTCTCAACAGTAAACCTTAAGTTTTCAAACACAGTGCTAGCTACATAGGAGTGTGTACAACCTATGTCTATAAGAGCAGTATAAGGTACATCAAAAATTAAGAACGTACCAGTGATAACATCTGGATCATCTCTGTCCTCTCGACGTTAAGTAAAGTATACAAGTGCAGTTACCTCACCTCTGTCTGACTAGCACCTCTGCCCGGTGCTCTCGCCTACCCCAGATGGCGCCTACCACAGCCACTGCATGGTTGAATACTAGTAGGAGCAACATAAACCCCCACTCCAACTGGCCCATCAGACTTGACCTTTTTCTTAGGCCTCTGCACAGAACTAGAGGGCTCCAAATCCCTCTTATTCTTGCATCTCTTTCTGTCCCTATTCTGGCGCTCAACATCCTCAATGATCTTTGCCTTCTCTACTAGAACAGCAAACTTTTACTCCCTCTGTGGAGCTATCAGCACCCTTAAATTTCCCTTAAGCCATCCTCAAATCGGACACCTCTCATACTCAGACACCACCATGCGTCAAGCGTAGCAGCTCAATCTTAAAATTGACCTCATACTCATCCACGAATCTATCCCCTTACGTGAGATTCATGAACTCATGCCTATGAGCATCCACATAGCTCGCTCCCACATACTTACTCTAGAAAGTGGTCTTAAAGAAGTCCCAAGTCAGACGATCAGGTTGAGTACCCTCCTCAACCGTTAACCACCACTGCTATGCCTTGTCGCGAAGTAAGGAGATTGTACCCTTAAATTTGTGCTCTAGAATACAATTTAACTAGTTCATGATCCTCTCTGTGCCCTCCAACCAATACTCAGCCACACTAGGGGCGACTTTAGTGACACCCCTAAATAATCCAACACCTTTGGACCAGAGTCATTCAGTTACAGACCCTCAGCCTCAGCTCTAGAATGGGGTCCAGAGGCCCTCTCCAATATCCTCAAATGGCTTGGAACAATGCATCGTCCCCAGCAGAGCGATTCTAAGACCTGATCTCAATAGCAGGCGAAACTAGTGCCTCACTCGTATCCAAATTCGGCATACTACCCAGAGAAGAAGACTCAGCTTGAGCCCCATTCGGCCCTACTACGACCACGAGTACCACGTCTGTGAATTCTGTAAGTGCTTATTGTCTAATTCGAGGTTTATCTCCATTACAAAGTTTTATGCATCAGTTTCAGTTATTTATTAACAGATGTTTTATGCATAATTTATCAGAAGTTTAGTTTTGTTTCCAAAAGTTTTAGTCTCTCACTACTCAGTATAGTTTTAGAAAGTACTAATCTACAACATTTTCAGGGTTATCTACCAAAATTTTAGAAACACTTAAGAATCGACGCCGGAGACTCGGTGTACCACATACTTTATCAATTATTCAAATCATTTTAAACCCCATACTTTTAAAACAAAATTTTAGAACCTAAAATTCACATTCGAGTTTTACAACCTGGCTCTGATACCACTAAATGTAACATCCTAAACCCGGCCTAGATGTTATGGTCGAATCTGATGATGCCACAAGGAATGGTTTTGGAAACCGTGTTGACTTGGAAAAACATTAATCTTTGAAATTTACTAAACCAAAAATTAGTCAGTTTCTTTACCAAAACTTATTACAACGGAAGCCTTAATCATTATATTTTGAAAACGCAGTCGTGTTTTTCTAGGAAAATCGTTGTTTGCATAAAACCGTCATTTCAATAAAGCAATTTTACCAAAGCAATCAGATTGACAAACAACCCAAAAATAATAATTAAATTATTAAGGGAATGTTGACCTGATCTTTTCATTGATATAACAATAAATTTAGCCTTACAATGTTTATAGATTCTATTAATTTGATCCTAATTCTAAAAATTAACCATTAACTTTACACATTCTATCAATTTAATCCACGATCCCAAAAAATTCATAAAAATTCAAAAATTCAAAAAACTTTAAAAATATAAAATTAGTAAAAAATCATTTTTCTATAAAATACATAAATTTTTATAAAAAATATAAAAATATGCCTCTGGAAAGGTCTTTGAACTTTCATATCAATCCAAACCAAAGTCTAATATCTTTGAAGTTTCAACAAATGATGTTTTTTTGCTATTCTTGAACTTGTGAATGCTTGGATATAAATGGGATCCAATTGAAAACTTGAACACTAGATAAATAAATAAATAACCATAATTAAAGTTTGGCGCAATCACTTTCTAAATCGACACCACGTTGTAAAACTACTAGATCTCAAATTATAATTGCTAGATGACGTTGCAATTACAATCTCTTATCAATCTTAAAAAGGAACCCAAAAGAAATATAATTTATTTGAACACAAAGAAAAATTACTCAAAAAAATCACCCTAATTTCAGCAGAGTAATCCCAAGGTGGAAAAAGTCTAAGGTGGTTGGCCATTTTATTAATTTATAGAGGGGAAAATATGTAAGAGTTTTATTTTAGTTTAAAGTTTGAAAATAATGAAATTGGAGGAGTCTAGTCCCATAGGGACTCTAGGGGGTCGACAACTTACATAAGGGAAGTAACCTTTAAGATGCCTCATTTATCAAATTTGGGCTAGTGTGGCTGGTTATTGAATTGGCCCAATGCATTGCACTATCCTCTCTTGAATTGGAACAGAATGCAAGCTCAATCATTAAGTAGGTCGTCCAATTAATTTTCACCCAATTGAGCTTGTATCGACAAAAAAAAAAAAAAAAATCTTCATTGAAAATTTTCACCCAACTAAGCCTTTATTAAAAAAAAAAAAGGCAATTAAACCTCTCCATAATTGCTGACATGACAAACCGCGACATAAGACATGACACATGGCATCAAAAATTTTTGCTATTAAAAATTTATTAAAATTATTAAAATGATAAAAATATTAAAAAAACTAATTTACATTATTCAATAATTGCTTGCTTGTGTCACGAGCTATACTTTTAGTCTTGCAATATATGTGGCTTTAGGCAATTCATTTGCTTCAAAAGATGATTCTCACAAAATTCCTCTAAGGCACCAAATTATAGCAGAAGCAAACTCACAATGGAAGAAAGCACAAAATAGCAAAATAGCCATAGAAAAGTAATGTATGCCTAGTTTTTTAGTAAATGCTTTGAATTTAGTATTCACTACTAAAGAATGGAATACGATGGATGATTACAACTGACGGGAGGCTCTCTATTAATAGTTGAGCTCCCCCAAAACTGATGGTATAGATCGAATTACATCGACCGACAAGATCGAATCATATATACAATTAAGGGATGTACATAATCTCCTAGATTATAAAATCAAATCTTATCAGATTACATATCTTCTAAGATTACTTTCCCTATTTACCAAGGTAGCTCTAATTTCTCATAATTTCCTTATTGGGTCACCAAGGCTTCAAGTAGATAGGCTTCATCACTTGTTCTTCGAATTGATCCAGCTCTCGTGGGTCAAATGAGCCCTATTCAATATGTAGACCTCTATGGGATGCTCTTTGTATTTTGGTCATGGGTTTTGAACTGCGGCTCATGATATTCTCCCCCACCTATTCTCACAACTTCCTCGTTGTGTCCATAGAATGACACTAGTTTGATTCGCCTCAAAATTTTCTCGACACCATGGCCTTTTCCATACTAATCTCACTATTAGGTTATTTAACCCCTTGAAACCTTTGCCTCAGCTTCCGTCGTCTCCTAACTCGAATTGTTTCACTTGCCTTAATTTTGAATTATCTTGATCGGGGTCCCCTTGATTCGACACACCCACTTTGAACATTCGGTTAACCTTGAGTATTCCCACAAACTCTAGTTTGTAAGCCCTTGGCTTACTCACTTCAGAACTTTAAAAAGGCCCTTGTTTTTCAAAGCCAACGACAAGTCAAAATGACAAACTCTACCAAAGTGTTTAAGATATACCTCGCTTACAGCATTTACTAGTCTCAACTGTCCATTTTGCATCACCACTTTACGCTCATAATCTGATGGACAACTCATCTCTCTCATAGGTGGTACCTCCACTGATAGCTCGATAGGCTTCATATCTGTTTTATGAGCCACTAGCATTTCTAAAGGGGCTTCCTTAGCAGTTTGATCTACTGAGTCAATATTCCTCCCATACGAAACATCCTCGGCTAGCTAGATTGCCAACAACACCTTGGTCCCAACCTTCATTTCTCGACTCATCAGCACAATGTATTGTAGTTGTCAAGGATCTAAGATACGTAAGTAATCAAAAAATGAGCCAAAATAACATTAATTTAGTCAAGAAAGTTCAAGCCAAGCACGAAATCATAATCATCTCAATGAATTACCTCAAAATCTTCGATGCCCTTCCACTGACCGATTTGTGGCTTAACTCCTTGTGCTACTCCCACAGTTGGGACCCCTTTGGAATTCACCATCTTGATTATCTTAGTCGATTTGCTAACCAAAACACAAAGTTTTCCCATATATTTCTCTTATATGAACAAGTTTGATGCTTTCGTTTCAACAAGAGCACTCTTTCTCTTGCCTTTGATGTTGATGTCCACAAACATCAACCCTACCTGCTCGTGATCCCTCTTTGCAAGAACAAGTATCATTGATCCAAGCTTTGATAACCTATTCTGTAACACCCTAGGAAAATCCCATATTGGCAAAGAATGAGAGAAACATGAGCTATATAAAGGGGGTAGTAACATTGTAACACCCCAAACCCGAGACCATCGCCAAAATAGGGTTTAGAGGCATTACCGAATAATAGGATTATTTTACAACGCATTCACAACACAAAGTCAATCATAATCAAACACATTCATATACAATCATAGTGTCCCTTAAATGAGTCATCGAGACTCTAAACATGCTTATAAACCGAGTTGGGACTAAACCGAAACCCATATAAAATTTCATGAAAATTTGAAACTTTTCTAAAATACAGGGGAGACACGCCCGTGGGGGTAGGCCGTGCCTCTCCCATGGCTACATGACACACCCGTGTGATCTCCCCGTGGTTACCTACTGCCAAAATCAACACGACTAACAAGCATGCTCGTGTGCTAAGGCCGTGTCCTATAAGGTCATATACTGCCATTTCTCGCACGACTTGAAGGCACACCCGTGCCAAGACCGTGTATAATTTAAGCCACATTCTGCCAATTTACACACGGTCTTAGGCACGCCCATGTGCCTCTACCATGTGACATTATAGGCCACTTTGCAAAGTCAAAATGCCACCCATAAGGGTCCAACTTACAAGCCATACCACCTAAACATCCTACGCTCATATTATCACCATAAACACACTAATATTTTCATTCCACTCATGCATTCAATTTCAACTCTATTTATACTAAATTCAATACCAATACTTATTCTATCACAAGCATAATTCATTCCCAATCTCACTACCCATACTAGCATTTATCAACACAAAGTTACCATTCAATAGCAAATATCCCAATTCACAAATCATGCCAAAAGATGTATCACATACACCAAAACCATTCACGCTAAAACTAGCACATATCTAGCCACATACCATGGCTACTTACAAAATCAAACATGATTCAAATGACCAGCCTATACATGACATATTACAACTATATACATCCTTTCAAGAGTACCAAAATAGAATACCGATAGTGTGATTGAGAAGCTGACGATCCTAGATCTAAGCTAGCTTCTTGACCACGCAGCGGAGAAACAAATCACCCAGTAACCTTTCCAAAGCTTAGTAAGTTCGAATTATAAAATAATTAACTCAATGAACCAAGTCAATAGACACATTTAACCATCACATAGATATTTTATCAATGGTATGCAAGTTCAACTTTATTCAATACTCACGTAGCATTCCATTCTTTCACTTCAAATTTCACCAATCACATAGGTATCATACTTACCTTGCCAACACTTAGTTAATCAGTAATCATACTATCCAACCATCACATAGATAATGACACAACCAAGCACAATATCACTCTCAACCACATGCTTAATTAACTATTCATTCAACTCTTAAATCTATCATCAACCACATAGATTCAAACATACCTTGATCAACACGTAGTTACTCACCATTCATACAACTCAATTCTTCGATTTTACCTCTATTTCAACCTTTGCTATTACTCAAATGAATTTGTACACTTAGTGCCAATTTCACAACCGAAGCCTATTTGTCATCGCACACTTAGTGCCGATATGTAAACAGAACTTATATCGGTAACGCACATACAGTGTCATTTCAATGAGCCAAAACTTCTATCGTTTCACACACACAATGTTATTCATTCAAGCCGTAGCTTCTATCGTTTTGCACACACAGTGCTAGTCGTTAATTATAATCGCACACTTAGTGTCTATTCTTTTATTTGACTTGCCTTGATGTCGCACACACAGTGCCAATTCAATAAGCCGAAGCTTTCGTATCATTGCACACACAATGCTATTCATTAAAGCCGTAGCTTCTATTGTTTCACACACACAGTGCTAGTTATTAATTATAATCTCACACTTAGTGTCTATTCTTTTATTCGACTTGCCTCGATGTCGCACACACAGTGCCAATTCAATAAGTCGAAGCTTTCGTATCATTGCACACACAGTGCTATTCATTAAAGCCGTAGCTTCTATTGTTTCGCACACACAATGCTAGTCGTTAATTATAATCGCACACTTAGTGCCTTAATAAAAAACCGAACTCAATTCGATATCGCACACACAGTGCCAATCACAAAGCTGAAACTTCTATTATTTCGCACACAAAGTGCTAATCTTCTCAGTTACCCTCCCAAATGCGCACACCTAGTACCACATAGATTCATTTCTCACAATAAACATTAATATCATAACCATTCGTTTCACAACATTTAAACACAGCTAAATACACATATTATATCCGAACTTACCTCGGATGTCAAAATACCGAAATGGTCGATTAATCGAGCACTTTGTCTTTGCCTAGATCTCGATCCGAACCTCTCCGTTCTTGGTCTTGATTAAGCCAAAGTCCTCGCTAAAACTTAACAAGCTCCTAACCCTTTCTTTCCTCTCTATTTTTGGTTGGAAGAACAAAGATGAACATGTTTCATCATTTTGTTTTGTTTAATATTAACTTAATAATCCCTTTTACCATTTTGCCCTTTCATTAGTCATATAAGACAAATATATATTAAGGCCAATTTGTCATTTAACACTCCACTATCTTAAAAATGGTTCATTAACAACATAAGGCCTCCTCCTTAAAAAGCCATCAACATTTAAGTACCTAAAAATCAGCACATAGCTTTTCTTCTTTACGCGATAGCTTTTACTCTTTACGCGATTAAGTCCTTTATCTTAATTCAACACACAAACGATCAAATTATCACACAGAATTTTCACACAGGCTATGTCACATATCATTCACACAAAAAATATCATTAAAATATTTTTATGACCTCGAATTTGTGGTCTCGAACCACTGTTCTGACTAGGGTCTAAACCGGACTATTACAACTCTCCCCCCTTTGGGATTTTCGTCCCCGAAAATTTACCAGTGAACAGGTGTGGATATTGTTCTCCCATAATGTTCTCAGACTCCCACGTAGCCTCTTCAATTCTGCGTTTCTCAACATTTCAGTAATATACCCCAATCAATAAAGTGAGTAATTTGTTCTTATCGAAATGAAATGAGCGATCTTCACCAATCTATCAACTATCAAATTGCATTCTTTCTTTCCCAGAGACAAAGGAAATCCTGACACAAAGTCTATTATAACAGATAAACTTGATGTTTAGCTTTAATTTGCTGACAAACTAATCATTTCCACACATAGTTAGAGATGTCTCTTTTCATATCATGCTATCAATAAAACTATTTCAGATCGTTATACACTTTCATACTCTTCGAATGCACAGTCAAATGATTATTATAATCTTTATTCAATATTAACTGAATCATCTCTGAATTCATTGGAACATAAATCCGGCCTCTAAATCTCGAACAATCAGCACTATCAACTCAAACTCTGAATCTGAATTTAAATCGTGTTAATTTCAATTTGCTATCATTTCATCATCACTTTTATGAGCAATTCTAATCTAACTTAGAAACATCGACTTTACTTCCAATTCAGCTATAACTGCACTATTATCACACATATCTATTTGAGTACTCATAACTCATAAAGCATATAATGATTTTCGACTCAAAGCATCAGCTACAATATTAGCTTTACCCGGGTGATAATCTATCACAAGTTCATAATCTTTCAATAATTCTAACCATCTTCTCTGTCGCAAGTTCAAATCTTTCTGAGTCATCAAGTACTTCAAACTCTTATGATCGGTATCAACACGAAATTTCTTGCTAAATAAGTAGTGGCGCCAAATTTTTAACACACACACAATTGCAGCTAATTCAAGGTCGTGTGTCGGATAGTTCTTTTCATGCGTCTTTAGTTGTCTCGGAGCAATAATAATGATTTTGCCTACTTGCATCAGCCCATAGCCTAAACCATTAAACAATGCATCACTGTAAACTTTAATTTTTCTTTGTCCGATTCAGGCTGAACTAACATTGGCGCTTTCGTCAACAACACTTTCAACGGCTTAAAACTTTGCTGACACTTTTCTGACCACTTAAATCTAACATCTTTCTGTAACAACTTCGTCAATGGAGTCGCAATCATTGAGAAGCCTTTCACAAATCATCAATAATATCTTGCTAGTCCAAGAAAACTACGGACTTCAAATACATTTCCCGAAGGCTCCCATTCCTATAATAGCAGAGATTTTACTCGGATCAACTCTTATTCATGCAGCTGATACAACATGCTCTAAAACCAACCTCATGCAACCAAAACTCACATTTACTACACTTAGCATACAGATGCTTCTCACGCAATGTCTGTAACAAAATTCTCAAATGCTCTAAATATTGTGTCTCATCACTCGAATAAATTAAAATATCATCAATGAACACCACCACGAAGCGATCCAAATACGGTCTGAATATTCGATTCATCAAATCCATAAACACTGTAGGGGCATTGTTAGTCCAAAAGGCATCACTAAGAATTCATAATGTCCATATCTCGTTCTGAATGCAGTTTTTGGCACATCGGATTATTTAACTTTCTTTTCTGATACTTTTGTATCAATCACACATGCCAAATAGTCTTCGCAATCCTTTATCATATAACTCAACTTTCATCGAATGATAGCAATATCAAATTAGACGGAAAGCAACCATCCCGAAAATCAACAGATAGTTCTTGCATATTTTATCCACTAAGACACACTTGCCTAAGGGGTTCGATACTTTAACTACAAATTTAGTAGACTCAACAGGTAGAGTCTTATTCGATACTAAATTCATACACACATAGGAATGGGTTGATCCTTGATATGTTTATGCAATCATATCAGTATCAAATAGAGTTACAGTACCGGTCATGACGTCTGAAGATGACTCTTCCTCTCTTGCTCGTATAGCGTAAGCTTGGGTAGGTGCTCTCACCTCTGATCTCATAGCTGTATCAATGGTCCCTCTTTGACTTCCACTAATGTTCCTGACATTTCTGGTTGGTCTACCCCTAGCCGTCACATTACTCGTTCTCACATTCTGAACATTTTCTTCCTCAGTCATCTTTGGGCAGTCTCTAATAAAATGATCTCGTGATCCACATTTATAGCAAAATCTATTGTTGTATTTGCCCCAACATTCTCCCACATGTCATCTTCCACACTGTCTACACTCAGGTTTGTTACTTTTAGTACTATCAACATTAGATTCGTTTGGGGCTTGAATTCATAAACCGATACTTTGTCTCGAACGATCTCTATTAGGATGACCAAATGAAGCATTTGAGCGATTCTTTGGCATCTCTATATTTCTTTGAAGAAATTTGAAAAATTTATTCATCAATCTCTTTCTTTCATCTCGAGCCTCGAGATCGGCTTTCTTCTTTTCTTTCTTTGAGTTCCTCGACTTTGCATGCTCTCTCCACAAGTACAACAAATTCATTTATATCTAGTATCCCAACCAACAAATTTATGTCTTCATTCAATCCCTCTACGAAATGTTTGCACATAGTAGCTTCAGTAGAAACACACTCTCTAGCATATTGTCTCAATCGCACGAATTCTCGTTCATACTCAACAACAGACAAACAGCCTTGTTTCATCTCTAAAAACTCCTTACGTTTCTAATCAATGAAGCGTTGGCTGATATACTTCTTTCTAAACTCGACTTGAAAGAAATCCCAGGTGATTCTCTCTCTCGAAACCACAGATATTAATGTTTTCCACCAATTGTAAGTCGTGTCTCTCAATAAGGAAGCGCACATTAATGCACTCTTGAGGTTCAACACATCTTATCAAATACTCTGATTGTATTTTCAAGGCAAAACTCAGCTCACTTAGCATCATCATCAGCTGTGGCCCTAAATTCTTCGACCCCATACTTGCGAATCTTATCCACAGGAGGTTTATTCAATCTGATCGGATCTACAACTTATAGCTGCTTGGTACTTGTGGGGTGGAGGTTGTGGGGCAGTCGATTTGTTTAAACAAATTTTGAAAACCATTCACTCATTATACGGAAAAAAAGGCTTGCTTAGCCTCACCTTCCTCACCACTATCATTTGGCCTTGATGTGGCGGCACATCCCTTGGCGGGAAGCGGCGTATTACTCTCTACTCATCGATGGCTCGCTCGATCGGGATCCATTACTATATTAAAACACATTTCAACTGTCAGATTTCATCACACTATCGTAATTTTACAATATTGCATGTTTAGCTAGACTCACACACGCTACGTTAGTCCGAGAATCAACTAAATCGTAGCTCAGATACCAATAAAATGTAACACCCCTAACCCAAGACCGTCACTAAAATAAGGTTTAGAGGCATTACCAAACAATAGGATTATTTTACAACGCATTCATGGCACAAAGTCAATCATCATAAAACACATTCATATACAATCATAGTGTCCCTTAAATGAGTCATCGAGACTATAAACATGCTTATAAACCGAGCCAGGACTAAACTGGAACACGTATAAAATTTCACAAAAATTTGAAACTTTTCTAAAATACAGGGGAGACACGCCCGTGGGGGTAGGCCGTGCCTCTCCACAGCTACATGACACACCCGTGTGACCTCCCCGTGGTTACATACTACCAAAATCAACACAGCTAACAAGCACGCCCGTGTGCTAAGGCCGTGTCCTATAAAGTCATATACTATTATTTCTCGCACGACTTGAAGGCATGCCCCTGCCAAGACCGTGTATAATTTAAGCCACATTCTTCCAATTTACACACTTTGTCTTAGGCACGCCTGTACCTCAACAGTGTGACATTATAAACCACTTTGCAAAGTCAAAATGCCACCCATAAGGGTCCAACCTACAAGCCATACCACCTAAACATCCCATGCTCATATTATCACCATAAACACACAAATATTGTCATTCCACTCATGCATTCAATTTCAACTCTATTTATACTAAATTTAATACCAATACTTATTCTATCACAAGCATAATTCATTCCCAATCTCACTACCCCTACTAGCATTTATCAACACAAAGTTACCATTCAATAGCAAATATCCCAATTCACAAATCATGCCAAAAGATGTATCACATACACCAAAACCATTCACGCTAAAACTAGCACATATCTAGCCACATACCATGGCTACTTACAAAATCAAACATGATTCAAATGACCAGCCTATACATGCCATATTACAACTATATACATCCTTTCAAGAGTACCAAAATGGAATGTCGATAGTGTGATTGAGAAGCTGTCGATCCCAGATCCGAGCTAGCTTTACTGACCCTGTAAAGTAGAGAAACAAATCCCCCAGTAAGCTTTCCAAAGCTTAGTAAGTTCGAATTATAAAACAATTAACTCAATGAACTAAGTCAATAGACACATTTAACCATCACATATATATTTTATCAATGGTACGCAAGTTCAACTTTATTCAATACTCACATAGCATTCCATTCTTTCACTTCAAATTTCACCAATCACATAGGTATCATACTTACCTTGCCAACACTTAGTTAATCATTAATTATACTATCTAACCATCACATAGAAAATGACACAACCAAGCACAATATCACTCTCAACCACATGCTTAATTAACTATTCATTCAACTCTTAAATCTATCATCAACCACATAGATTCAAACATACCTTGATCAACACGTAGTTACTCACCATTCATACAACTCAATTCTTTGATTTTACCTCTATTTCAACCTTTGCTATTACTCAAATGAATTTATACACTTAGTGCCAATTTCACAACCGAAGCCTATTTGTCATCGCACACTTAGTGCCGATATGTACACAGAACTTATATCGGTAACGCACACACAGTGCCAATTCAATAAGCCGAAGCTTTCTTATCATTGCACACACAGTGCTATTCATTAAAGCCGTAGCTTCTATTATTTTGCACACACAGTGCTAGTCGTTAATTATAATCGCACACTTTGTGTCTATTCTTTTATTCGAATTGCCTCGATGTTGCACACACAGTGCCAATTCAATAAGCCGAAGCTTTCGCATCATTGCACACACAGTGCTATTCATTAAAGCCGTAGCTTCTATTGTTTCACACACACAGTGCTAGTCGTTAATTATAATCGCACACTTAGTGTCTATTCTTTTATTCGACTTGCCTCGATGTTGCACACACAGTGCCAATTCAATAAGCCAAAGCTTTCGTATCATTACACACACAGTGCTATTCATTAAAGTAGTAGCTTCTATTGTTTCACACACAGTGCTAGTCGTTAATTATAATCGCATACTTAGTGCCTTAATACAAAACCGAACTCAATTCGATATCGCACACACAGTGCCAATCACAAAGCCAAAACTTCTATTATTTCGCACACAAAGTGCTAATCTTCTCAGTTACCCTCCCAAATGCGCACACTTAGTACTACATAGATTCATTTCTCACATAACATTTAATAAAGATTAATATCATAACGATTCCTTTCACAACATTTAAACACAACTAAGTACACATATTATATCCGAACTTACCTCGGATGTCAAAATACCAAAATGGTCGATTAATCGAGCACTTTGTCTTTGCCTCGATCTCGATACGAACCTCTCCATTCTTGGTCTTGATTAAGCCAAAGTCCTTACCGAAACTTAACAAGCTCCTAACCCTTTCTTTCCTCTCTATTTTTGGTTGGAAGAACAAAGATGAACATGTTTCATCATTTTGTTTTGCTTAATATTAACTTAATAATCCCTTTTACCATTTTCCCTTTCATTAGTCATATAAGACAAATATATATTAAGGCCAATTTTTATTTAACACTCTACTATCTTAAAAATGGTTCATTAACAACATAATGCCTCCTCCTTAAAAAGCCATCAACATTTATGTAACAGGAATTCTAACAGCATCATATTTCTGGAAGCAATTAGTGACATTTCAGCAACCTCATGACCATTGGAGAGATTCTATTTATAATGCATTTAAGCACAACAAGCTACCTTTTAGTCACCCCCATGCATATTCATTTCCACCATCCAAAAAAGGGGCTGAATATGAAGCTTCTTCCTTATATATTAAGTTTACATGTATGATTGGGAAGTTATGTGACTTTTTTGTGAACTACATGCATTCATGCACAATTAAGACATTAAAATTCATGGACATATTGACTATTCATATACCTAGAATAGTTTCTAAATAGCTACTCAATTTCTAATTTGAAGATTGATGAATTTTTATACAATTTGTGAGACTTCTCGAGTTCTTAAGAACACTCAAACTAAAGTTATCAAGGTTTTCTCCCTGTTGCATTCTTCTTTTACTTTTGATACCTTTTAGTTTTTGTTTCCTTTAAAAACAAAGGCTCAGGGTCTATTAAAAACTAATTTTTGTTTTCAATTATTTGTCTTATAGAAAATGCGCCACGTTCCAATAATGTCGGTTCTTTTATTGTACAAGTCATTGATTCCAAGATTTGTATCCTATTTCTTTAGTTATCAAGTACCTATTTAGAAATGATTGGGCATTCGAGTGACTTGTGATTTTAAATTAAGATAAAAGAAATAAACATAAACATGGAAAATAAGGTAGCCATGAAAGTAAAGCTTGAGAAAAATATAAAGTTAAGATCTTTATGCGATAAAACTTAAATAGCATGCAACCAAAAACATTTAACAAAGAAATCTAAGGCAAGAAACATAAAAGGAACAAGTTTTAACAAAATGAAAGCAAAATAAACTAAAATACATTAAACTAAAGCTTAAAGAGTCTTGAAAGCAAGGTACATGGACTGGAAATGTAAATAAATTTGAGCTACAGTGTTAACTAATTTAACTAACACTAAGAATAACAAGAACAATAAGCAAATGTAGAAAAATAAACTCTAGTCTAAGGTAGAAGAAGAGAAAAATAAAAACCCTAGAAAAAGTGTAGAGAAAAACTAAAGGAAACCTAGAGAAAACTAAACCTAAAACTAAGTTAAAGTGTGTCTTTCTCCTCCTCAGCAATTTTTGGTTATTTTGAAGTGTATAATGATGCCTTTTCGATGTCAAAAATGCCCCATACATGGGCCTTATGTGATTGGTGGGCCGAGAAGACAAAGGCTGCCCTTTTTGTCCAAGTTTGTCCCTTGAAGAATGTGATATCGCGATACCCAAAAGAGGATATCGTTATATCTCGAGCAATTTTGAAACTTGGGGTCTTCCTTGGGAGGTGGATATCACGATACCACTGAAGGGAATCCTTAATCTTATACACTGTCGAATGTATCGCGATCCCAAGGGTTGAATATCATGATACCCTTGCCCTAGGTTCCATTCTTATTTGTTTTCGACCTTCAACACGACCCTACTGCACTCAAACACATGTTAGACCTCCAAATGGAACTAGTGGCCAATTTGGGGCAAAAAATAGAAAAAATGGGTCATTTTTGTTATTATCGAAATATGAAAATAACAAAAAAATCTATGCTAAAAACTCTATTTTGCTTGAGTCAAAGCTCCTTAAATGCATAGGACAAGCCTAATTTGCCACATCGATTTATGGAAGATTAGTACTCCCAAGAACAAAGTCGTGAGGGCCATGTACGCCCAAAGCAGGCAATATCTTACTAGGTTGGGCGTTGTTTATGACATATCCTCTTTAGGCTTTACTCCATCTTCTCCATTGGTCGCGGCTAGCTTAGATCACTCTAGACAATCCCTGCAACCTATGTAGACCACTATAAAAGAAGTATTCCACTAGCTTCTTCTTTCTCTCTTTGCCCCTCTTGGCTTTAACACTACTCACAATCGAACCAAGCTTCATGAGCAGTTCTTCTTTCTCATCATCCGCTTTGATAGCCAAAAACACAAAACTCTTCAGATAGTTTCTTACTATACATGGACCATTGCAAAGACAGCAATTTATCTCGCCCCATTTTTATTCGGGTTGTTTTTAGTTTTCACTTCTCATTTCATGGTTTCTCATTGCCACTGTTACTGTTGTCATTATCACTATGTCCCTCTTCATTTTCCTCATGGTCTCCCCCACTATTACCTTTTCTATTAGGCTTGGAAGACTCAAACTTATCTTTTGTAATATCCTAAAATTGGGCTTAAGCATAATTGCTTAATTGAGTGTGAAAGCATGCCTTTGTATGTATGAATGTGTATTTATGAACGTTTGTGAACTTTAGAATAATAAAAAATGCCTTAGAAAATGTCGTATTTTAAGTTTTAATAAGAGAGCTAAGCTATGAGGGCCTTAAGAAAATTAATAAGGAAATCGACGACAATTGGGCTTGGAAAAGTGGCTTGGAGGTGCCACTTAGGGCCTCTAAAAATGGCGCCATAAGCTAGGTGAAGGACTTGTGTTCGAGTCGTGTGGAAGCAAAATTTTAAGGTTTTATTTTTGCTTGTGACGTCAATAAGAGGGAGTAGGGGGCGGCACTAAGGCTAAATTCTAGCAGTTTTATCCTTTTATTTTCAAGAGATAAATGATGGATTATTTTTAATCTTAAATGAGGAGATAAGAGATGAAGGAGGAGAAAAGTAAGGAGATTGATAGAGTTGGCCGGCCAAGGGAGTATTTGGGTCGTATTTTTGGCTAATCATAGTGTAGGTGTGACGAAATTTTTAATTCTCTTCTCATCTCTTCCTATAGCCGAGTTTCCATTTGCTTCTCCCAAGTTCTTCTTTTCTTTTCTTTTCTTTTGTCAAGCCGAATTCCTCTTCTCCCTAAAATAGCCATTGTCGAATCTTTCTAAAGCTCATAATCCCTCTCTTTTCAATCTTGTTGAAGCCGAATACATCAGTGGCCATAGCCGACTAGTCTCTAATTCTTCATAGCCGAATCTTTGAGGGGCTTCAAGCAAAGAGGCTGTCGATTTCTTCGAGTAAGGGTAAGATCAAAATCAGTTTTCATTCTTTTTCTCTTAGGCTTGTCGAAAACTAAGATCTAATCTCTACTATTATTCTTTGGCCGAATCTTGGAAGGTAGTTTCGGGATTTTGGTGTTGTCGACAAGGGAGGATTTTGGGACTTTAAAGGTTCAAGGTAAGTCATGTGTATATTCTGGCTAAGGGCTATCTCATGGTGAATTAAATGTTAGAGGTGGATCTAACATGTACCACAGGTTTTGACATCTCCATAGCCTAGGGATACTTTTGAGTTTAGATCCACAAGGTAAGTCTATATGTACATTCGGCCAAAGCCTTATTTGATGATTTAGACCTATTTACATTACATTTAAAAGCCAAAACTAACTAGTTCAATGGTTAAGGGTATAGCCTATTGCAATAAAGAAGCATCATAAAATTTCGTGATTTGGTTAGCAGTGAAGTGGGCACCAAGGTAAGAATTTAATTACCATAATCCTATTGGGATTTGGTTTTATGGCCGAATGGGTCTTAGTAAATTACTATATGTTGGCCAAATATAGGAACAAAGGATTTAGGACGCTAGATCGAGATCTTCGGGAATTTAGAGTGAATTCACTAAGTTAATCAGGTGTGTACCCCACTATTTCCTAATACGTTTTATGGCGATGTTTATTATATCTATGTGTTATTAAGAATGTGAAAGGTATGGCTAAGGTACCATACAATGGTACAAAGTACAAAGGTACGTTTTCCTACTCCTACTATGAGTATGATATGGTTTGTTATGACACGAATGTGAATATGATAAGAATGTGAATTGAGGCATGATAATGCATAATGTGTATCATATATGGGGCATATGGGATGTTATGAAAAGGGAAGTGAATGTGGTGACTCATGTCACGATATAAGAATGTGGTGACTTGGTCACATTATCGAATGTGGTGTCCTATGACACAAAATATTATCTGAGTGGTCATGCCACAATTTATAAAGGCGATGAGCACGTCATTGCAATGACGCCTTGATGGTGTGTATGGATGGAGGTTGACTTAGTAGTCCCCACGATTATCTGAGGTTAGTACGGGTGATGTGTAGCGGTTGGTAACTAGGCTTGGGCTTGGGAATGCATCATTAATTGTATATTTTGATATGAATGTGTATGGCTTGATATGCACGAATCTATTTGGACTTAGTGTTTGTGTACACATTGAGTCTGTTGACTCACCCACGTGGGATCATTTTTCGGTGTTACGATAATGGACCAAGGCGACAAAGAGCTTAGTGGTGGCCATGCTCGACAAGGAATTTTATGATTTGACATTTATTTTTATTTAAGTGCTTTCAATTTATTTTGGGTATATTTTGATGTAATAAGGCCATAGTATGAACTATTTATGCATGCATTTAAATTTACGATATTATGTTTCGAATGTTTTCAAAATTAAAGTTAAGTAATAATTTTTTTTAAATAAACTCGTAAATATTATGACATCTAAATACAAATGTTTTCAAAGGCAAAATCTTTAAAATTAAATTGGCATATCTTTTACTTAAAGTTTTGGGACTCAATAAAGAATTTTTATAAAAACTTATATTTCACAAAGACAAACTGGTTTCCAACTTGAGCCCAACCCAAATCGAGTTTTCTCCCAAAAATCACTTAAAGATTTTCTAAGAACCCTTGAATTTGAACCGTTTTTACTCGAGGAACATACCAGATCTGGTTGAGGCTCGTGGACCGGGTTTGGGGTGTTTCAGCTTGGTATCAGAGCCCAGTTTTAAACTCTCGGCCTTTGGTTTAAGGCCTAAAATGTTTTCAAAGTTAAGGCCAAAAGGAATTTTGTGAATTAAGCAGGTTTTTTCTCTGGCATGGCACACTAAGTCTCCGACCCGAAGTCCACCAGGTAAGTACCCCTATCTCTTGTGTGATTTATAATATGAATTGTAGAAGGGTAGAAATGGAAGGGAACGTAGATTAGCATGATAAGTACTCGAACCCTAGGACTAGGCTACCCCAACAAAAATACATAAAACTTAAATGCCTAACTAATCAAACACATGGTTAAGTTCTTGAGAGTTAGAGTGTGGCAACCGTAGTGCGCATGTCTAGGATTGGTTTCGATGGGAGCTTGGTATTTAAGCGGTCAGCGTGACTCACCTCCTCTCCACTCGAATCCTACAGTGCGTAGCCTCGGTTCACCCAACCAAGAGGACTTATTCACAGGCTAAACCCCAACTAAAACCGAAAGGGACTAGCAGTATTTTTATGGAAACCCTAGCTTTAAAATCTCTATATTACCCTTTTAAGTGTAGCAAAAGATTATTGTGAAAATTTTTCCAAAATATTTCCTATTTGTAAAATTACTAAAATGCCACAGTGGTAAGATTACCAAAATGCCTTGGTTTATAAAATACTCATATTACCCACAGTTCTTATCAAAATTTCATTACTTTGTTCAAAAGCCTAAATTTAAAAAATATCAAAATACCTTGATTTTAAAAAATTACAAAATTACCCCTACACGCAAATTAGAAATACCCCAAGTTACAAAATTACGAGAATGACCCCAGATCTTCAAAAAGATTTACGCAACAACACCGATTTGGGAAACAAATTCTCAAAAAGAACCCCAAGTTTTGTAAATTTTGAAATATCCTTGATTTATTAAGATTTACAAATTTACCAGTTAATTACCAAAATACCTCAATTTCAAAATTTCCAAAATACCCCGGGAATGTAAAAATTACCAGAATACCTTTATTGACAAAATCACCAAGGAACCTTATTTTGACAAATTACGAAAATACCCCTGTAGGATAAATTACGAAAATACCCCTGGGATAGGAATGGTCAGAAATGTCCGAAGAGTGAATGTGTATGGGAGATACTATGGAATGGATGTACTTTTCTGTGAATTAGAATAGAAAACTTGAAACTTTGATTGATCGAAAGAAGCTGCTACTAGACTCTTTTCATAAAACTTCTTGCGAATAATCGGTGAAACAATGGCTAATGCATAAAATTTCTTAATCAGTTAAAGCGCGGTAGTAGAAATGAGCTCTAGGGGACGTGGTCGTAATGTCGAGGGCGCGATTGAGGTAGAATAACGTGTCAAAACCCGTTAGATCGGGTCAAAGATCGAGAATGAGGTACCACCACCACCACCACCATTTGTTGGTGTTGAGCAACAAGATCGAGACGGGAGAAGATCTTTGTATCGCGGTACGTACTCTGAGTTCTTGAAATGATGGCTAGTCTTTGGAGGGAATATGGAAGCTCGAAAGTCTATACCGGCGACTCGAGCCAATGGGGTGAAGTGTTTAAGTGGAGTATCGGTGTGGCACCGGTCTTGGTGAATATTGGTTAGAAGCGGCCAAGTGAATTATGGATAAGCTCGATCGGCCCTGAGGAGAAATTGAAAGGAATGGTGGTCTTTGCTGTGCGATGAAGCGTATCAATGGTGGTTAACGAGTTCGGGATGGTGCCACGGCGAGGATCTAACACAGGAGTATGTTAAGGTGGCGTATCAAAAGAAGTATGTAGGAACGGATATATTGATAAGCAAAGGAAGGCATTTTTTGGGGTGGTTCAAGGAACAAGTCATAACAGTCTGAAGCTAAAGTTACGAAATGAGCCGGTATGCTCGAGTGGTGGCAGCGAGCATGGCGGTGTGTTCGATTTGAGGATAGACTAAGGGATGACTGAGGTTGTTAATCCTCCACACGAGGCGAGTTTACGCATTAGTAGAAAAGGCTAAAGTAGCGAGGAATTAAGGACTACTTTCTGATCGGAATAGAAATAAGAGAGGTTTTGGGTCGTCTGGATCATTTAGGAATGCTCGAGAAAAGGCCTAGAGTTGATGGGCAGCGAGGTCGATAAGCCCAGGCGGAGGGCAATATCGTACTTGTGGGCGATCTGGGAAGAAACACTTAGGCGAATCTTTGGAAGAAGGCAATGGGTGTTTCAAATGTGGATCAAAGGACCATATGATTAAGGGTATGCGATCGGACGGATGAGAATCAACCGATAGCTCGAAATGTCAATCGGGGCTAGTAGAGGTGGGCGAGTAGCCTCGGCGAGGTCGTGGTCCGAATGCTAGAGGTAACAATCTTTGGTAGAGGGCGTGGAACAACTGGGTCGAGGTACTACTAATACTGAGGCAAGGTAGCCGGGATTAGTTTATGCAGTTCACTGTAGGGAAGAGGGAGACGTGCCGAACGTCATAACCGGTACGTTCCTTGTATTTGGAAAGCCTTTTGTTGCTTTAATTGATGTGGGCTCGACCCATTCTTATGTGGCATGTAGAGTAGTTGAAACTCTAGACATAGCCTCTAAACTTTTTGATAGGGAGATGACTGTAGTAAGCCCACTAGGTCAAACTGTAGTGGCGAATAAGCTCTTTTGTAGTGTACCTTTAGAAATTCATGGCCTAGTATTTTCTACCGACTTGGTGGAACTTCCCTTCGGAGAATTCGATCTCATACTTGGAATGGACTGGCTAGTGGACCATTGGGCTATGTTGGACTGTGCAGCTAAGCGAATAGAGTTAAGGACCCTAGGAGGGCAGGCGGTAGTTATGATAGGAGAAAGAAGAAACTACTTGTCTAATGTAGTTTAGTGCTAAAAATTTGAGAAGATGGTTAAATAAAGGGTGCAAGGCATTTTAGCCTTAAGTAAGTGCATTAGATGGAAAGGAGAAAGGTGTTAGTGGAGTTAGAGCGGTAAGGGATTTTGAGGATGTGTTTTGAAGGAATTCTGGGAATACCCCAGATAGGGAGGTGGAGTTTGGAATTGACTTGCTGCTGGGAACAACTCCTATGCCAATTGCCCGTCTGAAATGGCACCAAAGGAGTTGGTGGAGCTCAAGGCTCAAATCTAGGAATTCTTTGGATCGTGGGTTTATTCGGCCGGTGTGTCTCCATGGGAGCACCGGTCCTGTTTGTGAAGAAGAAGGGCGGAACTATCTGAATGTGCATAGATTCAGTCAATTGAATAAGTGACCATCAAGAACAAGTATCCCTTGCCAAGGATAGATGACTTGTTCGATCGAACAAGAAGTGATAGTGTTCTCAAAGATTAACTTAAGGTCGGGATATCATCAGTTGAAGGTGAAGGAGGTAGATATCCATAAGACAGCCTTTAGGACAAGATACGGCCACTATAAGTTTGTAGTAATGCCGTTCGGGTTGACAAACGCCCCAACTGCATTCATGGATATGATAAACTAGGTTTTTCAACCTTACTTGGATCGGTTCGTCATTGTGTTCATCGACGACATCCTCGTATACTCTAAGACTAAGGAGGAGCATGATGAGCATCCCCGGATTGTGCTACAAGTGTTAAGGGAGAAGAAGCTCTATGCCAAATTTAGCAAGTGTGAATTTTGGCTTAAGGAGGTTGCATTCTTAGGGCACGTGGTGTTTGCTGACGAAATAAGGGTGGATCCTAGAAAGATTGAAGCAGTTTTAGAATGGAAACCACCTAAGTCGGTGGCGGAGATTCGTAATTTCTTGGGGTTGGCAGGCTATTACAGAAGGTTTGTGGAAGGATTTTCGTCAATAGCCGCGCCTTTGACAAAGTTGTTGAGGAAGGAAGTACCCTTTGTGTGGACAGATAAGCAACAAGAGAGTTTTGAAAAACTTAAGAGGTATTGACGGAAGCTTGATGTTGATTGACTGAGGCGGGAAAGGATTTTACGGTGTATTGTGATGCTTCCCATACGAGTTTGGGTTGTGTATTGATGCAAGAGCAGGAAGGTAGTATATCGTCCAGCAGATTGAGGCCACATGAGGTGAACTACCCGGCGCATGACTTAGAACTAGCGGCGTGGTCTTCGCTCTTATGGTATGGAGGCACTATCTCTATGGGGAAAAGTCGACGATCTACACAGACCACAAGAGTCTTAAGTATCTGTTGACTCAGAAGGAGTTAAACTTAAGGCAGCGAAGGTGGGTGGAGTTACTGAAGGACTACGATTATTTAATAGAGTACCATCCGGGCATGGCGAATGTAGTGGCGGATGCCCTAAGCCGAAAAGTTGTGTTGGATCTGAGGGAAATGTTCGCACACTTGAGTTTGTATGATGATGGAAGCCTGTTGACAGAGTTGCAAGTCAAGCCGACATGGTTGAATGAGGTGAAAGAGGGACAGTTGGCTAATGGGGACCTAAGTGTTCGCTTCTGACAAAGTCTGAGAATGTAGAGTTGGAAGATTATGGCATTAATGGCGAAGGAGTGTTGTGTTTCAAGAGCAAGGTCTGTATGCCTAGGGATAAGGAACTTAGGCAAAGGATTCTTCAGGAATCGCATAGTAGCCCTTATACTATGCATCCTGGAGGCACTAAATTGTACAAAGACTTAAGAGAACAGTTTTGGTGGCACAGTGCGAAAAAGGAAGTTATAGAATTTGTCGGCAAGTGTTTGACGTGTCGACAAGTAAAAATTGAACACCAAGTGCCGTCAGGGTTGCTTCAGTCAATCATGATTCCTTGATGGAAGTGGGAGAGAATTACCATGGACTTCGTTAGTGGGCTTCCCGTTATGCCTACTAAGAAGGACTCGATATGGGTAATAGTGGATCAGTTGACCAAGTCCGCGCACTTTATTAGGTGAGTCGATTATTCTTTGCGATGAGTTGGCAAAGTTGTATGTGGTGAAGTTGTAAGGTTGCATGGAGTGCCGGTGTCAATTATCTCGGATAGGGACCCAATGTTTACTTCTCGGTTCTGGAAAGCATTACATCAGGCTTTAGGCACTAAGTTGGATTTTACTACGGCTTTTCATCCACGGTCGGACGGGTAGTGCGAGCGGGTAATCAAGTGTTGGAGGATATGTTGAGGGCGTGTGATGGATTTTAGAGGAAGTTGGGAGGAATATTTGCCTCTAGCGAATTTGCCTACAACAACGACTATCGAGCGATGTTCGGATGGCAAATGCAAAAGCCTTTGTATGGTCGACGATGTTAGACTCCTACATGTTGGATGAAATTGGGAGAACGTCGAGTTTTGGGTCCAGAGTTAGTGGCAGAATCCGAAGAGAAGGTTAGTGCAATTTGGGCTCGGTTGAAAGAAGCATCTGATAGACAAAAGTCGTACGCAGATCTCAAACGGAAGGAAATAGAATTTGATGTGGGAGATCAAGTGTTTCTTAAGGTTTCGCCATGGAAAAAGGTAATGAGAGTTGGTCGGAAAGGGAAGTTAAGTCCAAGGTTTATAGGACCTTATAAGGTTTTGAAGCGAATTGGACCAGTGGCATATCAGTTGGAGTTGCCACCAGAATTGAAGCAGATGCACGACGTATTCTATGTGTCCATGCTATGCCGTTACCATCGGATCCATCTCATGTAATGCGGTTGAAGAGGTGGAGCTAAGGCGGTTGTCCTATGAGGAGGCCGATTGATTCTAGAGCGAGATGTGAAAGTGTTACGATAGAAATCGGTACCTTTAGTTAAGGTGTTATGGGCGCAATCATGGATCGGAAGAAGCTTCTTGGGAGCCAAAAAGCAATGCAACAACAATACCCCACCTATTCTAGCAGGTAATTTCGAGGACGAAATTATTTTAAGAAAGTAGAAGCGTAATATCCACGAAATTGGGCTTAAGCATAATTGCTTAATTGAGTGTGAAAGCATGCCTTTGTATGTATGAATGTGTATTTATGAGCGTTTGTGAACTTTAGAATAATAAAAAATGCCTTAGAAAAATGTCGTATTTTAAGTTTTAATAAGGGAGCTAAGCTATGAGGCCTTAAGAAAATTAATAAGAAATCGGCAGACAATTGGGCTTGGAAAAGTGGCTTGGAGGTGCCACTTAGGGCCTCTGAAAATGGCGCCATAAGCTAGGGAAGGACTTGTGTTCGAGTCGCGTGGGAAGCAAAATTTTAAGGTTTTATTTTTTGCTTGTGGCGTCGATAAGAGGGAGTAGGGGGCGTCACTAAAGCTAAATTCTAGGAGTTTTATCCTTTTATTTTCAAGAGATAAATGATGGATTATTTTTAATCTTAAATGAGGAGATAAGAGATGAAAGAGGAGAATAGTAAGGAGATTGATAGAGTTGGCCGGCCTAGGGAGTATTTGGATGGTATTTTCGGCTAATCATAGTGTAGGTGTGACGAAATTTTTAATTCTCTTCTCATCTTTTCCTATAGCCGAGTTTCCATTTGCTTCTCCCAAGTTCTTCTTTTCTTTTCTTTTCTTCTGTCAAGCCGAATTCCTCTTCTCCCTAAAATAGCCATTGCCGAATCTTCCTAAAGCCCATAATCCCTCTCTTTTCAATCTTGTTGAACCCGAATACACCAGTGGCCATAGTCGACTAGTCTCTAAGTCTTCATAGTGAATCTTTGAGGGCTTCAAGCAAAGGCATCGATTTCTTGAGTAAGGTAAGATCAAAATCGGTTTTCATTCTTTTCTCTTAGGCTTGTCGAAAACTAAGATCTAATCTCTACTATTGTTCTTTGGCCGAATCTTGGAAGGTAGTTTTGGGATTTTGGTGTTGTCGACAAGGGAGGATTTCGGGACTTTAAAGGTTCAAGGTAAGTCATGTGTATATTAGGCTAAGGGCTATCTCATGGTGAATTAAATGTTAGTGGTGGATCTAACATGTACCCTGTAGGTTTCGACATCTCCATAGCCTAGGGATACTTTTTGGGATTTAGATCCACAAGGTAAGTTCATATGTACATTCGGCCAAGGCCTTATTTGATGATTTAGACCTATTTCTATTCTATTTAAAGCGAAACTAACTAGTTCAATGGTTAAGGGTATAGCAGATTGCAATAAAGAAGCATCATAAAATTTAATGATTTGGTTAGCGGTGAAGTCGGCACCAAGGTAAGAATTTAATTACCATAATCCTATTGGGATATGGTTTTATGGTAGAATGGGTCTTAGTAAATTACTATATCTTTGGTAGAATATAGGAACAAAGGATATAGAACAGCTAGATCGAGATCTTGAGAATTTGGAGTGAATTTGCTAAGTTAATCGGTGTGTACCCACGATTATTTCCTAATCGTTTTATGGCGATGTTTATTATATATATGTGTTATTAAGAATGTGAAAGGTATGGCTAAGGTACCATACAATGGTACAAAGTACTAAGGTACGTTTTCCTACTTCTACTATGAGTATGATATGGTTTGTTATGCCATGAATGTGAATATGATAAGAATGTGAATTAAGGCATGATATTGCATAATGTGTATGATATATGGGGGCATATGGGATGTTATGAAAAGGGGAAGTGAATGTGGTGACTCATGTCACGATATAAGAATGTGGTGACTTCAGTCAAATTATCTGAATGTGGTGTCCCATGACACAAAATATTATCTGGTGGCTGTGCCACGAATTTATAAGGACGATGAGCACGTCGTCATTGCGCATTGACGCTTCAATGTTGTGTAGCGGATGGAGGGTTGACTTAGTAGTCCCCGCTGATTATGCGAGGTTAATGCGGGTGATGTGTAGCGGTTGGTAACTAGGCTTGGGCTTGGGAATACATCATTAATTGTATATTTTGATATGAATGTGTATGACTTGATATGCCTGAATCTATTTGGACTTAGTGTTTGTGTACACATTGAGTCTGTTTGACTCACCCCGTTGTGGGATCATTTTTCAGGTGACTCACAGTAATGGACCGGTAAGCAAGAGCTTAGTGGTGGCCATGCTCGACAAGGAATTTTATGATTTGACATTTATTTTTATTTAAGTACTTTCAATTTATTTTGGGTATATTTTGATGTAATAAGGCCATAGTATGAACTATTTATGCATGCATTTAAATTTACGATATTATGTTTGAATGTTTTAAAATTAAAGTTAAGTAATAATTTTTTAAATAAACTCGTAAATATTATGACATCTAAATACAAATGTTTTCAAAGGCAAAATCTTTAAAATTAAATCGGCATTTCTTTTACTTAAAGTTTTGGGACTCAATAAAGAATTTTTATAAAAACTTATATTTCACAAAGACAAAGCGGTTTCCAACTTGAGCCCAACCCAAATCGAGTTTTCTCCCAAAAATCACTTAAAGATTTTCTAAGAACCCATGAATTTGAACCGTTTTTACTCGAGGAACATACCAGATCTGGTCGAGGCTCGTGGGCCGGGTTTGGGGTGTTTCATCTTTCCTCGAACCAAGCTTGAAAAATGAATTTACCTTGACCATGGCTACAATAAGCTTAGTAACGCAACTCTTACTTCACCTAAGGCTTCAACTCATCCTTAAACCAATAGAATGCTTCTTTCTCACTCAAGTCAGAGATCTGAAGTATCAACTTGCTGAACTCTCAAACATACTATGGATAAAATTACTTCTTAGTCCCAATAGCCGTCCCACCACATTTCTCATCTGTAGAGCTGTGACGCCACACAAAAGAACAATATCAATAAAATAAATCAAAGTAGTGTTTACCTTAGTGGCATCATCCTTGATGCCCATCGCTCGAAAGTATTGCTCCATCCTCAAGAGAAAGCTTTCCACTTCACTCGTGGACCTTGTCCCCTTGAACTCTATCCGTCTAGGAACATTTATTACTTATTGCTTCGACCTCGAAGCCAACATCTCATTGCTTAAAGTAGCCTTGTAAATCGTGAGCTCCCCCTTATACTCTGTGATTTCTTCCTTTAAAATTGACACCATCGCTTCAAGAGCATCATCCTTCTATGTTAGGTTGTTTGCAATGGAATCAAGGGAATCAATTACAAAGTCCTTGAGTTGATCCCTCAGTGAATCCAACTCATCGGTGCGTACCTCAACCACCTTAAGTGTCTTCCCCATGTCCCTCGCAAACTCCTCGAGATTGACAACTCATCCTTCCAAAGTCGACAACATGTCCCTCAATCGACATGCTTTCTTGGCCCTTCTACGTGTCTCCATTGGCTCAATATGATCGGTAACTTCTTTTGACATCTCGAATAGTGCCTTCGCAACCTTAGCTTAGATACCAATTGTCACGGGGCTAGATTTTTAGTCTCGTAATCCATGTGGCCTTAGGTTATTCCTTGTTTCAAATACGCCTAAGTCAGCCTAACTCTCACAAAGTGAGGATTCTCGTAGAATTCCTCTAAGGCACCAAAATTATAGCCGAAGTAAACTCAAAACAAAAGAAAGCACAAAAGAGTAGAATAGCCACAAAAAAGCAATGCTTGCAAAGTGTTTGAGTAAATGCTATCAATTTAGTATTCACTACTAAAGAATGAAATACAATGGATGATTACAACTAAAGGGAGGCTCTTTATTTATTGTTGAGCTCCCCAAAATCGACGGCATAGATCAAGTTACAACAACGGATGAGATCGAAGCATATCTACAATTAAGGAATTTACATAATCTCATAGATTACAAAATCAAATCTTATCAGATTACATATCTTCTAAGATTACTTTTCCTATTACCAAGGTAGCCCTAATTTCTTATAATTGTCTCACTGGGCCACCAAGGCTTCAAGTAGATATGCTTCATCACTTGTTCTTCAAATCAGGCCAGCTCTCATGGGTCAAATGAGCTAATTTAATATGTAGACCTCCGTGGGATGCTCTTTGTACTTTGGTCACAGGCTTTGAACCACGGCCTGTGACACTTGGCTAAACATCTATAGTTGGTGATGGATACAAGGAAATTCTTCTAGAGAGCCATAAAGTCTTCCAATATGGTGCATCAATCATATAATCAACTTTGACCTATCTACCTCATTTCTTGCCACCTAACAAACAACATCACCCTAAGCCCTAACATGTAACGTATTGTTGTCTCATTTTGACCAACTACCATATCTTGGTTCTTGTTATTCCATATTTAACTTATAGTTATCTTGTAAAGAGAACAAATTGTTGAGAATCTCTGAAAAAAATTGTATGCATATATAAGTAAATTCTTACTAAGGAGGAGGAACTATTTAACATGACCAAGAAAAATCAAGCAGGGAAGTGAGCAGTAGCTTCGATTTGGAACCTCGAAAATGTAAAAGACTATGCACAAAATACAACCACTTCAGATGAGAATTGCTTCAAAACCCCTATTTTTTAAAATAAATTTGTTTATATTTTTAATATGTTTAAATTAAATTAAGTAGAGATAGTAGTTATTTAAAAAATTAAAGAAATTAGTTAATTTTAATTTTTTTATAGTTTATTTGATTTTTTTTACAATTTTATAGTTTTTCTTATAATTTTAATGAATTTCTAGTTCTTTAATTTTTATATTTTTTAATATTTGATTATGTGGTGAAATGGCATGCCAACATTAGTTATAGATGGCATGAAATTTGTTATCATCTTGTGTCTTTTTTTATCGTGTCAACAAAATGTAATGGTCAATATTAACGTAGGAGCTTAATTAACTTTTTTGTCGATAAGGGCTCTATTGGGTGAAAATTTTCTATTATGGCTTAATTGTTTTTTTTTTTGGTAAAATAAAGAGGGTTGTACACCCTAAGCAAACTTAAACATAAAGCAAGACTATCGGAGGATGAAATAAGATCATTTCTAATGGATGAAGAACCAGCCTCAGAGGTAAAATGAAGTGAATCACTTCATACTAGTCCGCAATAGCTAACTTCGCCATCACATTTGCAACCTAGTTTGCTTTTTGTCGCACTTGTCTAACCTACACGAACCAATATCAGTTATGCATTTCATTTATGTTATTGCTGAGGCATATCAAGCAGAGAATTGACACTCAGCAATGCCAACTACAGACTACCACTAAGGTCGTTACAAACTTACATTATTTGGTTTAGCAATTTAATAAAGATAATATTTGGACCTGGTTATGTGTTGTTTTATTGAAGATAATATGTTCCATTTATGGAAAACCAATCCTTGGCATTTGAACATTAGATTGGATTCAAGTGAATCAAATAATCCATTGAAACATGGAGGATCAACTAAGATTGTGTGCTATTTAAAAATTAGATCATTAATTGATTGTACTTTGATTATTTTGATTGTATTAGCTATTTTTAAGGAGTTACTTTGTACTGACTTAAATGCCATGTTAGTAAGTCGAGATTAATATATGTTTTGAGGCTTGTATAGGTTATGTATGAGAGCTTACTGAGTGCATTCTAATTTTTTCATTGAAGGAACGATTATGTGAGAGAGTGCATATTTTGTATTGTAAACATTGTTAAGAGTGTTTACTACCCAAGTTCTCATAGGAAAGATTTGGAGGTAAGAGTTCCAGTCTTTAGGTGCAAGGGTGAGCTCTCTATACTTGGAAAGTGATAGAGTGTGAATCACTTGTTGTATTCGTGACTAAGGATAGTGGAATTTCTCACTAAGTTAGGCTCCACAGGTGTAGGGATACCGAATTGCATTAACAAATCCTTGGTGTTGTTTGTTATTGGTTTCCATAGTTTCACAGTGCCAAGCTGTAGTGGCCAGTGTAGTCTAGCACATCCATTGCACTTGTTGTGTTAAGAAAATAAGCAACTTAAGGTACAACCAATTGGTATCAAAACAGACATGTAACTTATCCTAGTTTTGGTTTTTGCATACCAACAAATAAATCTCATTTTGAATTCGACACAATAATTTTAAGCCAATTTCGAATATCGTTGCACTCCAATGTAAAAAAATCGAGCCACACTATAAGTAGGCAAGACACAAAACCAAAAATCCTTGGCAATTTCATAGTCCCGTAAAACTTGCAAAATCTTTTCTACTGTGGACTATTTTGAATATGGAATTAGACCATGAACTATCATTTTCATGTAGATTTTCTATGTTCTTATTTAGAAAACCTTATGAGTTGGTAACAAACTTGAAACTTTGTAATATAATTGAAACCGGATATCCACAATTCAATGAAAGGCAAATCAACACCTCCCAAAAAATTGTGCAATTTCTTCAAGTTTGTGCCTGGTTGTCTATCAAACTCTTTTTATGTGAAACTTCAAGTTTTTTTATGTAATCGAAGCATTGTACATTATTATGAAGTCAATTTTCAAATTTTAAATAAAACAAAAGGATTCAAAAAACCGAACCTAATGATATATAGGTCATGCAATTCCTAAGGTTTGGGAAAGAAATCAATCTTTTTTATTTATTTTCTTGAATGATTTTGGACTATTGACTTAGTAGAGGCTCTACTATTAATTCAAATTAAAGAGAAAGTCTTAATTTTGAAATTAAACTCTAGAATCATAAGTTTTATCGAAATCATATGTTAAAGTTTCCAAAATCGAATCTAAGGTTTATAAAATCCCAAAAGTCAACATTCTCTTAATTCAAAACCTAGCTGTTTTTTCATGAACTTTTGATTTATAGAGAAAATAAGTTCTTACAAGGTTCATGACATGTTCATGAAGGTTTGTAGTGATTTGGTCCATATCAAGGTGGTCTAAGACTCAATGTATGCTTTGTTTAAACTATTAAATCTTTTACATTTTTTTTTTTTCCTAAGATGGAAACATGAAAATGTTGGTTGGACTATTAATAATATTATTCATGTTTTCAAGTGAATGATTGATGATTGAATAAGCATGCCATGTATGTTTTAAACATGCCATTTAGAAGGATAATGATTTTTATTTTCACACATAAATACTTGTTTAAAAACCTTAAATAAATTTTAAAATATTGATTATGAAGATCCATGGCCTCCATTAAAGGTTTTCATGAGAAAGCAAAGTAACGCCTCAAGTTGATTTTATCTCAATCATAAGATATGAGTTTAATGAACACGTTTGTTATCGATATGAACAAATTTTTAATTGTTCATAAATATCATTCAATTGTTTGTTCATAAATATATTCATGAACACATCTTTTTAATGTTTACGAATAAGTTCATTTAATTTAAATGAATGAGAACACATAATAAACAAATATGAACACTAATTTGAAATTATTATTAAATATGAACAAGCTTAAAAACCAAAATGGTTCTCGACACGCACTTCATGTTGGATTAATTTAATGTTTTACTAAATTATAAAGTAAAAATTTGAAAGTCACTATATGCTCCAAAAGTTCTTATAATTTTCGTACATTTGGAATTTAGTCTCTTTACTTTTTGGATTTAGATATTCAAATCCATTTATTAACATCATTCAAATGCTTTTCTTAAATTTTCTAGTATTACATATTAAAATAAAAATATATATTTACTTGATATCCATGTTATAAAAAAATAATCTTGTAATAGATTTGAATTTCTCTATAACAGTCGTTTTAGTTAAATCGGAACAGTAGTTTCGAGAACACAAATCTGAGATCAAAATATTTATTTTATTATTATTTTGAGGTCTTCAACATGATAGTATGATTGTATAAAAATTTCGTTAAGAAATTTTGTTTTTTGAATGCTCAATTTGATTAAAAGGACTAAATCGCGTAAAGTGTAAAAGTTGAGTTCTATTAGCTAAAGGTGTCTAATAACTAAATAAATTTAAAGCGGGGGTCCTTAAGTGATTAGACCATTAGTGAGTTAGTGGATGATAATGGCTTGGTATTTTGTGTAATTATTAATGTTTTGAAAGGTTAATTAAGTAAATTAGTTAATAAACATAAAATAAATAAAACCAAATTAAAAGCTTTCTTCCTTATTTGCTTTCTTCAACTAAAATGGAAGATTAAGATGGCCATGGAAGAAGCTTGTTTTGGCCAACCCTAATCTGTCAATAGGTAAATGATTTTTGATCTGTTTTTAATGATTTCTATGTTTTTGGAGTCGTTGTAACTTAATCTAGTTAGCCCAGGGACCAATTTGCAACATTGTTAAAGGTTTAAATTTTTTACCATTGATTAATATGTGTTTATTTTGATGTTTGATGATAGAAAATGAATGGTTCTTGTTAGATAAACAACATTTGTTAAGTGATTTTTGATAAAATTGTCAATTAGGGATTAAATTGAGAAATATGGTATACTGTGTGGTAAATGTGTGAAATAATAAAAAAAATGGGCTTCTATGAGTATAGGTGATATTCGGCTAGCATGGGTGTGGACTTAATTGCATGAATTTTCATTTTTATGAGCTAGGGACTAAATTGTAAAGAATTTAAAATTTAAGGGGAAAAGTGTAATTTTGCCATAATATAAAATTTGGATTAAATTGAATAGAATGGTAATTAAATAAGTTAAATTTGATTATATATAGAACAAGAAAAGCGAAGTTCGGAATTAGATCGGGGAAAAACAAAATAGTGGATTGATAGCTCGATTCTCTCCGTATAAATCCGAGGTAAGTTCGTATGTTAATAAGCATTAATGTAATTATGTTTTAAATGCTTTGCAATTGTACTATTTATGAATACGACTTTACGGAAATGTTCAACGAAGATTTGGTGACGTTTGAAATTGATACGAATTAGTACAGGTATGTACGTGAGCTATACAATCATTGAATCAAAGAAATTGATGAAATTCATGTCTAACCTTTAGATTGAATATGTGTTAGGCTTTTGGATTTAAATTGAGTTGCATTATGCGATGTTTAAGTACTTGAATTGTAGTTGAATGGTAAGTTTTACTTATTAAGCATACGAGCTTACTAAGCTTTATAGCTTACTCTGTTTACTTTCTCATGTTTTATAGTGATTTTGAAGCTTGCTCGGATTGGGAGTTGTCGGAGATCTCATCACACTATTCAGCTGTCATTTTGGTACTTTTGAACTTGTGTATTTGGTTATATGGCATGTATAGGAGTTGTGGTTAATATGGCCTATATGTTTGTAATGTATATAGCCAATTGACTTGACTTGACTTGTAAATGATGTATGTTTTGGTTCTGTGGATGGCTATGTGAATTGGTTTGTTTTGGTAGTTTGGTTATGTATGAGTACATGGCCTTTTTTTATGTGGTTTATAATTGCTAGGTGAATGCTTGTTGTGAATTGGTAACTTATTTGATACGCATGTTGTAGCTTCTCATTACACGAAATCGATGCAACCCCCATACCCTAAATGGTATGACTCAAATACTTAATGTGAGTACCATGCCGAGATTACAGGACATTCAATAGAATTACCTTGCTTTCAAGAAGCTGGTTGAAAGATTCATCAAAATAGGAATTATAAAGTTCGATGATCCCTCTAATGCAAAAAATCCGTTACCTAACCATGCTGTTAAAGGGGAAAATATTGTAAGTAACATGATGAATTGGGGCATGAGATCAAGAGTACATCAAGTTTAGGGATCTAGTGCAAAACCTGATACTGGGGAATTGGAACATTAATGGCGTATCTGAAAAGGGAATTGGGGAATAAAAGTTTCCAAGCCCTTACATATTGGGAGAATTTTGAACAATGGGACTGTGGAAGAGATCCATGTGTTTTTAGAACTAATTTAGAGTAATATTCAAAACACGCTTGTTGCCTTAAGCCTAGAGGCAATAAAAGTCCTTTTGTGAAATAGGCTTGTGTCCAAAATCTTTATTTCAATAAGATGCATCTTTTGAGCAAATATTCTATTTTTTTTATTTTTTTCATTTCATACTATAAATTCTTTTATTATTTGAGCTCTCTATCAAATATTCTTTTATTCTTCATCCATGATCATATCATACAAATAATCATTCTTAGATTCATTTAAATCTTTCTTCGTACCTACAATAGATACCCAGACATCAAGACATGAGCGACGCTGTTATTGATTCCCTTTTGAGTAAGATATGTGTCTAGAGGGATCTTAGGACTTTGAAGATGACAGAGATTGCAGCCTATCTTTTGATTTGTTAAGGATGGTAGGACAAGATGAGAATAGACTCTACCTTGCAAAGGGTCAGTGGACGTTGCGAGCTTAGGAAAGGGTAAAATCGAAGCCTAAGTCACCACAGAAATAAGGCGAGACATTATTGAGCTATTTTCAAGAATTCAAGATGTTTTCGCACAATCATATTAGGGAACTCTAGGCTACTCAAACGTGAGTATGCTTTTAGGATTGGTGCTAATGGTTCTACAATAGTTAGGCTAATCAAGAGGTTTGGGTACTACTGGTCCACCAGAAAAGGGAGGTTGCATCAGTTATGCCGTGAATGCCAGATGGATGAATACATGACTTACACACCTCCTCTATTTCTTCACAGATTCCCTATATTGGGGGCAGGGACGTTACCAAGCCAACCTCCTCAAAAGCTTTTAGCCAACATCAATTCATATTCGTGGTTGTTGGTCACTCCACCAAAAGGGTGAAAGTTGCTTCTTATGCCAATCTTATAATGTCAAAATTTATCAAATCCCAATAAAAAAAAGGGTTAGATGTCAACAAAGAATGCCAGAAAGGATCATGTTAAACAACGCATAATCGCATAATGTCAAAAGGTTATAGTCGATTCAAAGATCAGGCACCAAATCAATGCAGAAAAGGCAGCCACAAAGAAAAACAAAAGATCATAATAAAGACCGAGACTTGTAAAGATTGGCATATAGAAGTTGCTATTTACCTTCTATGCTTATCAAACATTGGCCAGGACTGTCACTTAGTCAACACATTTCTCATTGGTTTAGCCCATTCAAGTCTAGATTCCTTTTTTTTTTGAGTTTTATCAGAACTGAAGTTGGATGAGGCAGAATGGATTTAATCTCGATATAACCAGTTGAATTTGAAGAGAAAATGTTAAAAGCTATCTGTCACGGTCAGATGATGCGAGATTACAACAAAAAGGTTCACCCTAGAAAATTTCATGATAGGGCTTTGAAGAAGACTTTTCCCATGCAAAAGCGACTTGGAAGAAAGTGGATGCCAAACTAAGAAGGACCTTATGCAGCAAATAAGGCCTGTTCTGGGGAAGCATGGATATTGTTTGAGATAGATGGCAAAGACCTACCCAATCCGATGAATTCAGATTCAACAAAAAGTTTTCCAAAAAAAGAAGAAAAAAAGAGGGGAAAGAAAGGAAAAAAAAAAAAAGAGAGGTCAAGGTGAAAACCCGCAAAGGGCGCTTTGAGACCAAAGGGGTTTTGAGTTGAAAACCTGAAAAGGGTGGTTCAAATTTTGATCAAAAGTGGGACATACAGTAGTCCTGCTATGCTTGAATTAATAATGAAGAAGTATGTTACGTCTTGGGGAATCGACAAAGTACTCCGGATCCCCTAAACACATATTGAGCTTAAAATGGTCCCTAAGAAGTTTGAATAGAGAAGCTCAAGCTACGATATCTAGGGCACCTATTTTTCATTTTACCCATTTTAAATTTGTTATTGGTGATTGTCTTATTATTTTCAAAATACACTACCAATGAATTTCCTTCTTGATTGCATTTTCTAGCTTTGATTAACTTGTTTGTTTCAAGCAATGCTCCCAATCAACTTCCTTCTTGTCCATTCTTACGACCTTTTCAAGCATTTTGCATTGAAATAACTATTAGTGGACTAATAATACATTCATAAAAGGAGTTTCCAAGATTACTTTGGAAGCTTCTAAATAATACAAGGATCTGAAACAGGACTGTTGTTTAGAAATCACCAAGTTTAAGGTTTGGAAATATTGGGGAAAGATAATTATCTCTTTGGACTCTTTTATTGGTTGAACAAAAGACAAGACATTTTGTCGGTGATACAACATCAAGAAATAACGAGCAATGTCAACCCAAGTGTACAAGGGGATCATTCTCGGGAAAAGAAAAATGATACTTTGCATCCATACAAATATCATGCATACACATCTGGTCATGACACGCAGGGAATGGAAGGTGTAGTAGACCAAATTGATTGAATAAGTTACAAATTCTATACCCCTAAGTCGTAGTGGGATGGATTGAAAATGATATGAATTTTATACCCCTGAGTCGCAATGAGATTGATTGAAGATGACACATACCCTATACCCCCCGGATTACAGTGAGAGGATCTGAAGATGGTATAAGCCTTAAAGTCCTAGAGGTACTGTGGAATGGACCTTGAAGTTACATTGGGGCAAGTCATTTAAGTAGAATATGATTGTTTCTTTGAGTTGTTTAAAAAAAGGTACTAGCCGAATGAGATAGCAGCATGATACGTCAGCAATAAAACTCTAATGGACAACGAGTAGTGACAGCCCTAAGCATCAAAAAGGGGATCGTTTCATTTTGCATTCATACATCATCATTCAAAGCACGTTTAGTTAGGAGCATTCGACTTATCTTGATCATTGCATCCTAATCATTGTAAAAAAGACCATTCTCATGACATTCTGCATTCATGCAAGTATAGTCCATAATACATTTAGTTAGGTGCATTAGATTTATTTCGATCATAACATCCTAATCATTCGGCATAAACACAAGCATATAAAACTGAGTCTACAGGATATGTCCCCTAGAAGATGGTGTAGCAACATTAGTGATCTTGTCTCCCTGAGTTTGCAGTGGAGCAGATCGAAGATATCAGGTCTGGCATTTCTGAAGTTGTAGGAGCAGATTGAAGATAGCAGGTCTGGCATTCCTGAAGTTGCAGGAGCAGATCGAAGATAGCAGGTCTGGCATTCTTGAAGTTGCAGGAGCAGATCGAAGATAGCAGGTCTGGCATTCTTGAAGTTACAAGAGTAGATCGAAGATAGCAGGTCTGGCATTCTTGAAGTTGTAGGAGCAGATCGAAGATAGCAGGTCTATCATTCCTGAAGTTGCAGGAGCAGATTGAAGATAGCAGGTTTGGCATTCCTGAAGCTGCAAGAGCAAATCGAAGATAGTAAGTCTGGCATTCCTGAAGTTGTAGGAGTAGATCGAAGGTAGCAGGTCTGGCATTCCTGAAGTTGCAAGAGCAGATTGAAGATAGCAGGTCTGGCATTCCTGAAGTTGCAGGAGCAGATTGAAGATAGCAGCCTTGTCTCCCTGAGTTTACAGTAGAGCAGATTGAAGATAGCAGATCTGACATTCCTGAAGTTATAGGAGCAGATTGAAGATAGTAGATCTGACATTCCTGAGGTTGCAGGAGTAGATCGAAGACATCAGATCTTATCTCCCTGAGTTTGCAGTGGAGCAGATTGAAGATGGCAGATCTGGCATTCCTGAAGTTGCAGGAGCTGAAACACCCCAAACCCGGCCCACGAGCCCTGACCGGATTTGGTATGTTCCCTGGTGTAAACCGTTTCAAATTCTTTTGTTATTTAGGAAAACTTGTGTGTTTTGAAAAAAATACCGTTTTGGGTTGGGCTTGAGTTGAAAACAAGTTTATTTCATTACTAAAAATCCTTTACTTTAGGTGACAAAATGTTTGGGCTTGTTTTTTTAAAAAGAATGATTACTTAATCTTTTAATAAATGAAGGTTTGTAAGCTTAACAAATAAAAACAGAATAAAATAATTCTACTAAGGCCTTATTACATCAAATAATTCCCAAATTTAAATTCAAAATACTTAAAATAAAATAGTTCAAATAAAAGAAATCAACTTCACATGGCCTCCACTAATCATCTCACCGGTCCATCCATCACCGGTCGTCACCGAAAAGTAATCCCACAACGGGTGAGTCAACAGACTCAATGTGTAACCAACACTAAAATTTAATATTTCAGCATACAATCTCATACATGTTCATAAAGCATTTAAACAATATGATACAACCCGAACCCAAACCTATATGCCATCCGCTATACACCACCGTGCACCATCACTGCATTAACGTGGGGACTACTAAGTCAATCCTCCTTCCGCTACACTCCATATCGTGGTCTTAGGTCACCGCATTCGTGGTCTTAGGTCACCACGTTCAAATTTCGTGGTCTTAGGTCACCACATTCAGATTCTCGTGGTCTTAGGTCACCACATTCAGATATCACGGTCTTAGGTCACCGTGTTTGTGGTCTTAGGTCACCACATTCACTTCCCTTTTCATATAACCCATATGCCCCATATTTCATACACAATATGCAAAATCATGCCTTAATTCACATTCTTATCACTTTTCACATGTTAAAAATAACATATATTCATATTCCTAGTAGGAGTAGGAAGCGTACCTTAGTACTTTGTACCATAGTATGGTACCTTAGCCATATTCACATTCTTATAAACATGCACATTTAATTTAAAACATAGCCATGAACATATTAAAACTTAGGGTAGGGTACACACATTACCTTAGCCATATTTTACACTTTCATATTAACACATATAATGAATTAAAACCAGTAAATCTATTGAGATTTAGTGTGGGTACACACCGATTAAACTTAAGGTTTCCAATCCAAATCCCAAAAGCTTGATCTAATGCCTTAGATCTTAAATCTCTACATTTAATCAATCATTTAATACTTAGTAAGCCATTCGACCATAAATCCAAATCCTAGTAGGATTAGTACACTAAAACTTACCTTGGTGCCAAATCCCAAATCTTCACTATACTCTTTCTTGTATTCGCAAAGCTTTAAATCACTTTAACAAATTAGTTTGACTTGTGAATAAATATGAACTAGATCTAAAACACCAAAAATAGGCCTTGGCGAATATTCGCATGTCTTACCTTGTGGATTTTAAATCCAAATTCACCGAATAACTAGGGAACACGTGGCCTATAGTGTACCTTTGGAAAAAGAATTTCTTCTCCTTGTAGTCGACTGATCCTTAGATTTATTAACTTGTTAGTTTCGGCTATTTTGAATATTTAAAGAACAGATCTAAATACTAATCTAGGCTTTAGCCGAATATACATAGGTGCTTACCTTCCAAATCTGAAATCCTGAATTGGATCCTTGCTTCCTTAATGCTGTCGAAATTCCTTAGATCCTTGAAATCCCGAAAGATACCTTCTTGTAGTTGACAATTCTTAAATCCTGAAAAGATCTATTCAAATTTTCGGCTTTAATCTTAGAAGAAAAAGAATAGAAATCGATAACTACTGACCTTACCCTTAATCTTTGTAATCGATAGCCCCCTTTTCTTCAGTCCTCAAAGATTCGGCTTAAGACCTAGAGAGTAGTCACACAAGTTTCGGCTTTTGGAATATTGAGAGTTGAAGAATGAAGAAGAAAAGAATAGTTGCTTAAGAGAATTCGGCAGAGGTTATCAAGGAAGAGAAAATAATTTTGAATGGCCTCTCTTTTCCTTTTATAGCCGAATTTACTACTCGTAATCCCTTACTTGGCCACCACTCTTCTATTTTGATAACTTTATCCTTTGAATTGTCACTTTATTAAAAGAATTAATCCAACAATTATCTCCTAAAATAATGATAATTAAATCTATTATTTATCTCCTATTTAGACGAAATTTAAAGAGAATAAAATCTTCCTTGGGGTTCCTTAGTGCCGTCCACTTCCCTGCTCTTTGTAGCAAAAATAAAACTCCTTTATTTGCTCCTCAAGTGACTCGAACTTAGGCCCAATACCCTTGTATGTGGCGTCACCTACCTGGGCCTCAAGTGATATCTTCAGGCCACTTTTCCAAGCCTGTTTGTGTGTCAAAATTCCTCCTATTAATTTTCTTAAGGCTACCTTGTTTTAGTTTCCTCTTTTACTTAACATTTCTAAATCATTTCCTTACATTTCCAGGTTTCCAAAATGTTCACTTTCCTATTTTAACTTGACATTTCCAAGTTTCCAAAATGTTCACTTTCCTATTTTAACTTGACATTTCCAAGTTTCCAAAATGTTCACTTTCGTATTTTAACTTGACATTTCCAAGTTTCCAAAATGTTCACTTTCCTATTTTAACTTGACATTTCCATACATTCCTGTGTTTCCAAAAATATTCAAAATACATTCATAACACATAAGACATGTCATTTCGCACAATTAAACCGAAAATGCATAGGCCCTTTTTAGGATGTTACAGAGCGGATCGAAGACATCGATCTTGTCTCCCGAGTTTGCGATGAAGCGATTAAAGATAGCAGATCGGCATTCTTGAAGTTTCGAGGAGCGGATCGAAGACATCAGATCTTATCTCCCTGAGTTTGCAGTGGAGCAGATTGAAGATAGCAGATTTGGCATTCTTGAGGTTGCAGGAGCAGATCGAAGACATCAGATCTTATCTCTTTGAAGTTGCAGTAGAGTAGATCATATTAATCCTATCCCCCTGAAGTTGCAGTGGAGCGGATTAAAATGACGAATCCTATACCTCCGAAGTTGCTGTAGGTCAGATTGAATTTTCCATACAAGTCTTATCTCCCTGAACTTACAGTGGAGCAGACTGAAGATAGTTAATCCTATCTCCCTGAAGTCGAGTGGAGCGGATTAAAGCGACAAATCCTATACCTCTAAAGTTGCAATAGGTGGGATTAAATCTACTATAACGACAAATCTCATCTTTCAAAGTTGCAGTGAAATGGATCGAAACAACAAGATGCAGTGGGATGGAACGAAGCTACTCGAAGAAGAAAGACATGGAAAGAAGCCAAATTTGACAAGACCGGGCAAACTGGGCCCTTTTAAAGTCTTTGCTTTGTTCCCGTTACACGAAAACAAGCAAAGAGGGGCAGCTGTAGAAGGCCCAATTTTCCTGGGGCCCATTACATACAAATTCGAGCCCAAACCAACAACAACCCAAAATTTGCCCAAACCTATTTTTACAACCCACAACCCAAACTAAAAAAAAAAACAAATGACCTAAACCAAAAAACCCTAGGCCAAATCTAAAGAAGCCTAAAACTTAAAAATTTTCAAAAAAAAAAGCCCTAGCCCCCTAGCCCCGACTCGACGACACGCCACTAGCCCACTGGCCACCATTATTGCCTCCACCGCAACTTGCACCTACAAAACAAAGGAAGAAAAGACAGTGTAAAATAATAAAAAGAAATCATGTAAACGGCTATAAAAAGCAATATGAACCGAATGTAATCTTCTTGGACATATTTGGAATACAAAAAAAAAGCGAAAATTCAAGCAAGAAAAAACCATAAGCAGTTGAAAGAAGAGAAACGTGCCAAGTTTTTTTATCATTCTTTTTCATTTTTCTCTTTTTCGAAATTGTTCATACATATATATACATCTTTTATTATTTGTTTTTAAGACTAATATATATACATATATATTAAAAAAGGGTTTTAAAAATAAAAAAACTCACCTATTTTCTTCTTCATCGAAAAAAGTCAACTTTTGGCCTTCCCGTCATAAATGATCGATGGGGTAATCATTGTCGTCGTGATCGACACAATGACATCGACCGGACTCTCGCCGGATTCCCTTGGATTTGCAGAGGAAACAAAAGAAAGAAATTTTTTTTAAAAAAAAACTGAAACCAAATGATTATTTAAAATTTTTTAAAACTTATGTAGGCGTTGCAAAACGACGCCGTTTTGGCTGGCGTCCATAAGCCCCAAAATGGCGTCGTTTTGAGCTGACCCGCGCGACCCGACCCGCTCCAACCTCAGGATTCGCGTGTTTTTTAAAAATGGGGTATTTATGCACGTAGTCTCTCCGCCCTTTCATGGCTTTGCAATCAGGATTTTTAGTCTTTTTAATTGGGCGCCGAAAGTCTATTTGACTTGCAATTAGGTCCTCGCCAGTGCTGCGCGTTTTGGAGGGAAAGGGTTATTGCCCATTTTAGTCCCCCATGTAATCCGCGCGCTTCTAATAGGTCCTTTTCCTTTTTATTTATTTCAAATTAACCCCAAACTTTCATTTTAAATTCAATTTAGTCCCTTTTTTAGTTATTTTGCAATTTTTATTATTATTACTATTATTTAATATTTATATTATTATTATTGTAAATGATGTCATTATTATTATTTAACATTATTATTATTATCATCATTACTATTATATTTATTACTATTATAATTTTATCCCAATACAATCACTATTATTATTTCCTTATTCTTATTTTATTACTATTATTATTAGTATTATGATTACTATTATTTATTTGCTTTTACTTCTACTATCCGTTGTTATTATTATTATTATTATTATTATTATTATTAACTATATTTTCTCGTACTACTATTATTACTATTATTATGTTATTATTTTATATTTATTTTACTATTATTTGTTTTTATTTTTTCTTTTTCCTATTTATTTTTATTACAAGTATTATTTCCATTATTTTCGTTATTCTTTATTATTCTTTTTATTACCATTATATTTGTTACCATTATTAATATTATTACTTTTATTATTATCAATATATTTTTATGTTTTACCCTTTTCTATTATTATTTATTATATTTCCTATCATTATCATTTTCTACTATTATTAATATACTACTATTATCATTAATTAACATATTATTTTCATTTTATTATTATCTATATTATTATTTTCACTTTATTATTATTACTAACTATTTAGTATCACTGTATTAGTATATTGTTCGAATTTCATAACATTATTTTATTAACCCATTTATCTAGTCACGCATGTAACATCATATTTTCACATTATTACTTATCGCATTAACCTTTATTCGATACATCAAGTTTTGAAATAGTCAATATTTTGTATTTAGAAGTTCAAGGAATCGTGCCCAATCGTGCTGGGTTTCGATTTTTCGTTCGTCTAAATGACTAACTATCGTTTTAAGACTTTTGACCGTGTTTTCTTAAATAGGGCAATATTTCATGTTTGGAAATCCGAGGAATCGTGCCCAATTGTGCTGGGTTTTGATTTTTTGGTTTGGCCAAATAGTGGAATACACTTTTTAAAATTGCAATGTATGAATTTTAGAAATCATGAAATGATCTTGGTATCGGGGGTTGAAACATCGTGTCCTATCGTGCTGGATGTGATATTTCATCTTTTCGGAACAAGAGAATTTCGATATCCAATTCAAATTATCCAAACATTTTCTAAAGGGTTCGTATTTTAAAATCTTTTCCAATTTTCGACATTAGGACATTAATTAATCAATTATGTACCAATTTTGGATGTATCGGGGGTGCTAACCCTTCATCGTACGTAACCGACTCTCGAATCCATTTTTCGAGTTTCGTAGACCAAAATCGTTGTGTTGATAAATCAAACTGTTTATTAAAACAACCATTTTACGAGGTGACCCGATCACACCTCATCAAAAAGGATTGGTGGCGACTACCATTTTATTTTCGTTTTCAAAGCCAAAGTCGACCCCGTTTTTCAAAAAAAGGGTTATGACACATAGTATGACAAACCATGAAATTGTTGGATTAAACTAATTTATCAACTAAAGGCTGAATTGCAACAAAATCAAAATTACAATTAAAATAATTAGAAAAAATGTAGTATTTGATTAATATCCATGTTAATAACTAATCCTCGGATTAGGGAGCTAAATTGATTAAATCTCTAATCGTTTAATTTTACCTCTCGGTCACTAACTTAACCAATTAAACAATTTAGTCCAATTAATCTCTCAATATCACTTAGATTAAATAGAAATAATTGAACATATACTTGACAAGGTCTCCTCTCGGTCTCACTTATCTAATTATTCACCTAGAGTCGTAAATTCATAGTTTCTACATTTATTCAATTTATTCCAAATCCTCTCAATTTAGTCCCTAAACCTTAGATTAATTAATTAACATTTCAATTAATCAACTACAATAGAAAATTAGTTCATGCCTATATTCAACAAAAAAAACCTATTCATTTTCATGTTAATTTAAATATTTAAATTACACAAAAAAAAAGTAGAGTTTAGAAATGCTTAGAAATCACATGAAATCCTCGATTTGATCGTTGAAATAAAGTGTAAACATGAAATCCACAACCTCGATTACTCGATTGGATTGAGAAATAACTAAACATCTACTTAGTTTGATACAAAAATCAAAAGATACAAAAAGGTTTTTGTACCTTTGAGTGCAAAAAAGAAAAGTATAGAAAATTATAACTAAATCAAGTAGAAGCTAAACCCTAAAAATTACTCTAATGGAAAAGCTCTCCTTAAAACATTTCTCAAAGTAACTTAAATAGTTTAACATGTGTTGACCTAAAATAGACAAAAATGCCCTATCTAACACCTGACTTAAGCTTGAATGATTGAGAATTGCCCTTGCAAACTTTGCATCATCACTATAACACCCCAAACCCGGCCTAGACTTTATGGCTGAATCCGGGAGTGTTACGAAGAAGAGTTTTGAGGTTAATTATACTTCGATTAAACAATGTTTAGTTATTTAATAAAATGTCCAAGTTTTATAAAACATATTCATTTATATATATTACTGAAACCGTTACATGTTGTTCTTTAAAGTTAACCAATTAATCCACAGCGGAAGTTTGAAAATCGTTTAAAATAGAACCACGCTCGTGTTTTCAAAAATTAACCTTTGTTCGCGTAAAATCGAAATTTTATTAAATCATCTTAGTTTAGAAATCATAATGCAATCAAACCCAAAAAATTCAAACCAAACAGTCCAAAAAGTCCGGAGAGTCCAAAAATTACAAACTCTCATAAAAACAAGAAATTTCAATAAAATTGTTAATTAATAATAATGAAAACAGTTTCTATCAAGTGGTCACAGCTGAGCCTTCATCACACCGACCCGCCTATGTCTGTGGATTACCTGAATAGAATAGACAAACAAATGTGAGTTTTTATAAACTTAGTGTGTAACACAAAAGAGATAGTCATGCAACATACATAAAATTTCATATACAATCGAAGCATTAGGACCTAAGTCCATAATGAAGCAGATATCGAATCAAATAACCCACTGCACGTATAGAATCCTACCCCTATCCTCTACACACCATCTCTGTCTATCCTTACACACCATATTGTGTTGATGCGACACATAACAAATAATATGCAGTCAAGCTGCCAGTATATAGGTGAAAGGCCGCCGTACAGACCACTTCATCCACATATACAAATCCCACCCCAAACATATACAGATAACAAATATGATAAATACATGCTTGTATAGGTAAGTGATATGATAAATGATTGATATGTATACTGTATACATATAACATGCTCGTATACAGATAAATACATTCTTAACAGTATAGTCAGACAAACATATCAATTTCCTATTAAAATCAGACTATTAGATTGCATGAATTAGAGTTTGGTTAGCCCTTACCGTCCTTACAGTAGACCCACAGTTGATTGGAATGACTCGTGCGACCCTAGGGAAATTTTTAAAATTTTGGGCACACATGCCCATGTGGGCCCACACGCCTGTGTGACTCACGCGCCTAGATTGGCCTTGCCCATGTAGCCCACACGCCCAATCTAGCCTAGCTCGTGGGGCCCACACGGCCACACCATCGCTGACACACGGTCGTGTCTCACTTACGGCCATACATACGACATTCATAGGCCGTGTCTTGCACACACCAGCCATACGCTTGTGTGGCGTCGACAGTGCCCTTTTTTGGCTTTAGTCGAACCTCAAATTTTCATGTTTAGGGTATACACTCAGTTTGTTTTTGATGCTGCAACAATCTTGAGCTATCCGAAAGCTAAGAAATAACATCCCATTGACCAATTAGCGACCAATCTACGAATCGACAACATAACTGATAAACCTAATTTACACATATTTTAACACCATGCTTGGCTTATTTTTGGATGAATTCTCATTAGATTTGATGAATTCGATGATCCTAATCCTTTAAATTCATGTTTTACACTCAAGAGAGCTTAGGGAGTTGAAAAGAATGAGAAATAGGCCATATAGGGACAAAATGGGCTTACCTTAGGAACTCACATGGCCTGGGCTATCAGACACGACTTTGTGTTTCGAGCAAAACTGAGACACGGCCTGGATCAACGTATACGGCCTAACCACACGGCCATGTGTGGCGAGCAAAAGCGAGTACGATCTAACGAGTGTCATACGGGCATGTCCCTGCCATAGCAAATATGAATTCTATTCGAATAGGCTACTCGTGGGCCAAGAGAGGTGTTCCAAAGCCTATATAAACACCCTAGGGGTAACTTAAAAGAGGACATCGAGTAGAAGGCAAAAAATACTCCAAGATAGCCATCGAGAATAGCTTAGGAGAAGAATCTCCATCAAGACCGAGGATCTCCCATCAAGTTCTTTAGAAGTTTTTGGGTTTTCTTATGTTTTGTTGTTTTCCTTATTCTAATATGTTTCCCTCTATTAGTATGAACTAAATCCCTTAAATATCTAAGGGGATGAAACCTAGACGAATCTTATTATTATTTGATTTATAAGATAAATACTTGTTATTATTCTTAATTGTGAGTTTTTATTCTTGTTTTGATAATTCAGGTTATTGATCCAAGTCGAATGTGCTTATTCAGTGGAGCAAAAGTCCCTGTTCAAGGGAAGATCAACACAATTAAGCGGAGTTGATTGCAACCCTAGAAATAGGGCGACGAAAATCTGTCAGATTAGAGTCAAATCTAATAAGGGGATCCGTAGATCGAGTAAATACGACAATAGGGGTTTTAATTAGAAAGAGATTTCAATTAATCAACCTAGAGTTAGTTGTTTTTAGTCTTGAAAGAGATATTAACATAAATCAAGGATTTCTACGGATTAAGTCAAGTGAATAAATCATATGAATCAAAAGAAATAAGTGAGGTCTAGGTGGATTCTTCCTTAGGTATTGCCTATCTCCTATAAGTTGTCCAAAAGTATTTTCCCAACTCACTCTCTGTCATGTTCATAGTCATTTAGTTAGTTAAATTAGTTAGTTAATTTTAGATTAAAACAAAATCCCTTAATTATTAGGCTAGATAATAAAAAGATAGTTATTACTAGTAATTATAGTCCTTGAGGATACGATATTTCGGACTCGCCATAACTATACTACTGTTTGATAGGTGCGCTTGCCTTTGTCGAAATAATAGTTAGTTTCGAGCCCATCAAATTTTTGGCGCCATTGCCGGGGACTAAGATATTAGAAAAACTAAAATTTTATTACTTTGGCCATTTTATTTATTTACAATTTATTTTTATTTTTATTTTTGCTAATTTTTCTTTTATTTGCTTCTGGCAGGTAATTTTAGTTTATGACTAGAAGTAACCCGTCAGGACCATTACTTTTTAACAACAATATAGAAGCTACCGCTCGCAGAAATTGAAGAGAAATAAGGCGAAGCCTACAATACATAGAAGAATAGGAAGAAGATGAAACCAATACTACTGAAGAGATGGCTGATAATAATCTGCTACCTCCTGTGGTTGCCGCAAATCCAGTGAATCAAAATCCTGCTCCTCGTACTATGTATGATTATGCTAAACCTAATTTAATAGGAACTGAATCAAGTATTGTTAGACCTGCTTTTGCTACAAATAATTTTGAATTAAAACCTAACACTATATAGATGATTCAACAATTTGTTCAGTTTGATGCTTTGCATGATGAGGATCCAAACAATCACTTGGTAAATTTTCTAGAGTTTTGCGACACTTTCAAAATTAATGGCATTTCTAATGATGCCATTCGCCTTCGGTTGTTTCCCTTTTCGTTGAGGAACAAAGCTAAACAGTGGTTGAACTCGTTACCACGAGGATCAATCACTACATGGGACCAAATGGGTGAAATTTTTTGTTAAAATATTTTCTACTAGCTAAAATGGCTAAGTTGAGGAATGATATTTCTTCTTTTGTGCAGATGGATCTAGAAACACTTTACGACGCATGGGAGAGATACAAGGATCTACTAAGAAGATGCCCTCACCATGGGTTACCTTTGTGGCTACAGGTTCAAACCTTTTATAACGGTGTGAACCCCTCAACTAGGCAGTTGATTGATTCAGCCACCGGTGGAACCTTAAATAAAAAGACCTCTAAAGTGGCTTATGAGTTTATAGATGAGATGGCGCTGAATAACTATCAGTGGCAAGTCATGAGGGCGAAGCCAACAAAAGCCGCCAGTGTTTGCAGTGACCATGCTATCAAACCAGGTAGAACTGTTAAATAAAAAGATTGATGGTTTGAATGGTTCTTCCTAGGTACATCCAGTGATGCATTGCGATACAAAAGGAGAAGGGACGAGCATTACAGAATACCCACCCTACAATTCGGGCATGGAGAACGAACAAATGAACTATATGGGTAATAATTCTAGACCTTAAAATAATCCTTATAGTAACACTTACAATCCAGGTTGGAGGAACCACCCAAACTTCTCATGGGGTGGCCAAGGAAATCAGAGACAACAACCCCCTCCAGACTTTCAACAGCAACCTTACCCACAAGAGAAAAAGCCGAACCTTGAGGAGATGCTAACAAAATTTATCGCGGTGTCAGAAACCCATTTCCAAAACACCGAAACAACACTAAAAAATCAGCAAGCATCGATTCAAGGTCTTGAGAACCAATTAGGACAACTTGCTAAGCTCATTTCTGAATGACCACAAGGTAGCTTGCCAAGCAACACTGAAACTAACCTAAAAGAGCAAATTCATGCCATTACTGCTCACGATAATGAAGGGATAGATGAACCAAAATTGAGGCAAGAGAATGTTGTAGAAGAAGTTGAGGTTGAGATAAGCCATAAAAAAAAAAACTGGTAAGTTCAGAATACCGACCTCGTGTGCCATATCCCAATGCGACAAAGAAAGACCGCATATGAACAATTCGGTAAATTTCTCAAACTCTTAAAAAAATTACGTATTAACTTACCTTTTATTAAAGCTCTTTCGCACATGCCCAATTCAAAAAAGCTTTTAAAAGAGCTTTTGACAAACAAACGGAAGATAGACGAGGCGTCGCATGTGGAGCTACATGCAGCGTGCTCAGCAATCTTACAAAATAGACTACCACAAAAGTTAAAAAATCCAGGGAATTTTACAATTCCTTGCCTAATTGGTGGTTTATCTATTAATAATCTTTAGCTGATTTAGGGGCAAGCATCAATGTTATGCCTTATAAAATGTTTAAACAACTAGGTCTCGGGAAACCCAAACAAACTAGGATGAGCATTCAATTGGCTGATAAAACTATTAGAGTTCCTAAGGGTATAATTGAGGATGTACTAGTAAAAATTGATAAATTCATATTCCCAGTAGCCTTTGTTGTTTTAGACATGGATGAGGACAACAATGTTCCTTTAATTTTAGGAAGACCCTTTTTAGCAACTGCTAAAACTAGAATTGATGTTGGTACAGGTGAACTCACACTTTGTGCAGGTGACGAAGCGATCACTCTTCAAACTCTTGACTCTGCTAGGACATCGAGTAATAAAGGTGAGAACATAAATTCTATTAATGACCATTTGGTTAAACCTTCTTTTCAGGAAGCACCACGAAATTACACAACTAAGCCATATCCTAGACCTCATACCAACAAAGAAATAACTCATGAGGAGGGAGGCTTAAGATCGATGAATTAGACGAGTGGAGGCACATGCCAATGAGAAATTGAGAAAACACGTGATAAATCAAAATAGTAACATATTTTAGTCCCATATTTAGCATACTTTTGGATGATTTTTCTCTTTAATTATGGAAATAGGTGCTCCTAATCCTTTGTTTTCATGTTTTATACTCAGTAGAGAACCGGAGGATGAAAATAACGAGAAATGGGCCAAAAACAGAGAAAATGAGCCAAAGCATTAAATCCACATGGCCTGGGCACAGGACCACACGGCGTGCCTCATGAGAAAAATCAACCATGGCTGGATCCCGAAATACATGGCCATGCTTCATCAGTTGGATCGACCACGGCCTGGCCACGATTTACATGGGCATGTGCCATGGGCGTGTCTCTACTACAGGAAATAAGAATTCTATTCGGATTAGGGTACTTAGAGGCAAAGAAACATATTCCAAAAGCCTATATAAAGACCCTAGAGGACAACCTTTAAGGGGGCATTCAGCTAGGCCAAAGAGCTGAGCCAGAGTAGTTAATTTTAGAGATTTACTCGAAGAAAGCCAGTTGATTCATCTCAAGAAGCCATAATCATACTCAAGACGGAGGATCTCTCCTTCAATTCCTTTCGGGGTTTTATGGATTTCTTATGTTTTGTTTTATCTTTTCTTCTGAGATGTTTTCTTTTATTGTTATGAACTAAACCCTCGAATACTTGAGGGGGTGAAACCTAAGACGGATTTTGTTATTGTTATCTGAACTGAATGATAAATATTTGATTTGTTTTTAACTATGTGTTCTTAATTCTTATTTTGGTGTTTCGGGATATTGATTCAAGTATGATGTGTTTAGGCAGAGGAAGAAAAGACCCTGTCTAAGAGTGGATCTAGCATAGTTAAGCGGAGTTGCTCGCGCACCTAGAGATAGGGTGACAAAAATTTTTTGAATTAGGGTCAAACCTAATATAGGAGTCCATAGATCGAGTTAATGCAATTCTAGTGGTTTTAATTAGAAAGAGATTTCAATTAATCAACCTAGGATTAGATGTTAATAGCCTTGAAGAGAGGGATTAGTATAACTTAGGGAATCCTACGGATCAGGTCAAATGAATAAATTGTCCGGTTCAGGGTTAGATAACAAGTGAAGTCTAGGTGGATTCTTCTTCAGGTATTGTCCAAGTCAATCGGTTTTCTCTCAAGTCTTTTCCCCAATTTCTTCTTTTTCTTCTCATCTTTAGTTTAGTTGAATAGTTAATTTTAGATTAGATAAAAATTCACTTAATTCGTAGGCTAAATAATAGAAAGAGAGTTAATATTAGTACTTTTGGTTCCTTTGGGTTCAACAATCTAGTCTTGCTGCTAGCTATACAACAGTTCGATAGGTGCACTTGCCTCCATCGTTGTCTTAGTTAGTTTCAAGTTCGATCATTCTTTTTATAAATTTTTAAGACTCGGTAAACACGATCAAGTTTTTGGCGCCGTTGCCGGGGAACTAAAATATTAAGAACGCTCAATTTCTATTACTTTAGCCATATTATATTTTATTATTTTTGTAATTAAATTTTATTTTTATTTTTCTAAATTTCTTTCTTTCTCTATTTTCCTAGAAGGTACCTCTAGTTTATGACTAGAAGGAACCCGATAGGACCACTACTTTACGACAGTGATATTGAAGGAACCGCACGCAGAAATCGTAGAGAAGTAAGGCGAGGCTTAAATTACATACAAGGAGAGCAAGAGGACGAAACCAATACCACCGAAAGGATGGTTGAGAACAATCCGCCACATCAAGATATGGCCAACCGTCATGCTCCTCGAACTATGTATGATTTTGCTAAACCTAATTTAATAGGAGTTGAATCAAGTATTGTTAGGCCTGCTATAACCACTAATAATTTTGAATTAAAACCTAACACTATACAAATGATTCAATAGTTTGTTCAATTTGATGGTTTGCAGGACGAAGACTCAAATACTCATTTAGCTAATTTTCTAGAATTCTGTGATACCTTTAAAATAATGGTGTTTTTGATGATGCCATTAGCCTTTGGTTATTTCCCTTTTCCTTGAGAAATAAAGCCAAACAGTGGTTACATTCTCTTCCACGAGGATCAATCACTACATGGGATCAAATGACCAAAAAAATTTTATTAAAATATTTTCCACTGGCCAAAACGGCCAAATTAAGGAATGATATCTCTTCTTTTGTGCAGATGGATTTAGAAACATTATACGATGCATGGGAGAGATACAAGGATCTGTTGAGAAAGTGCCCACACCATGGCTTACCCTTGTGGTTACAAGTCCAAACTTTTTACAATGGTGTGAACCCCTCAAACCGGCAGTTAATTGACTCAGCAGCCGATGAAACCCTTAATAACAAAACTCCTAAAGCAGCTTATGAATTCATAGAGGAGATGCCACTGAATAATTATCAGTGGAAAGTACAAGGACAAAGCCAACCAAAGCAGCCAGAGTTTTCAATCTCGACGCAGTCACCATACTATCAAATCAAGTAGAGATGATAAATAAAAGGATTAACAGTTTGCGTGATTCTTTGTAGGTACACCCAAGAATGCAATGTGACTCGAATCTAGAAGGCGTGCGAATCCTGAGTACCCACCCTATAATCCGGGCATGGAAAGTGAACAATTAAACTATACGGGTAACAATTTTAGACCTCAAAATAACCCATATAGTAATACTTATAATCCAGGTTGGAGGAACCACCCCAATTTCTCATGGGGTGGCCAAGGAAATCAGAGACAACAACCACCCTCTAAATTTCCAACAACAGCCCTACCCACAGGAAAATAAGTCGAACCTTGAAGAGATGCTGACGAAATTCATAGCGGTGTTTGAAACTCACTTTCAAAACACCAAGACAATACTTAAAAATCAACAAGCATCGATTAAAGGAATCGAGAACCAGTTAGGGCAACTCGTAAAGCTGATCTCTGAACGACCATTAGGTAGCTTGCCAAGTAACACTGAGACTAATCCAAAAGAGCAAATTCAAGCCATATCAGCTCATGACAGTGAAGGGTTAGCAGAATCTGAATCTGAGCCAAGGCAAGAACTTGTGGTAAGTAAAGGTAAGGTCGGGGAAAGCCAAGAAAAGCCAAAATTGATAGTTAAAGAATACAAACCTTGTATACCTTACCCGAATGCGATAAAGGAAGACGAAACAGAAGAACAGTTCAGTAAGTTCCTTAAACTCTTAAAGAAATTACATATTAACTTACCGTTTCTTAAACCTCTTTCACAGATGCCAAATTCAAGGAAATTTTTAAAAGAGCTCTTAACAAACAAGCGAAAGTTAGACGAGAAGTCACATGTGGAACTAATACAAAATAGGTTACCACAGAAATTAAAAGATCCAGGGAGTTTTACAATTCCATGTTTAATCGATAGTTTATTTGTTTATAATACTTTAGCTGATTTAGGGGCAAGCATTAATGTTATGCCATCTAAAATGTTTAAACAGCTAGGTCTAGGGAAACCCAAGCAAACTAGGATGAGTATTCAACTAGCTGATAAAACTATTCGCATCCCTAAGGGTATAATTGAAGATGCACTAGTTAAAGTTGATAAATTCATATTTCCCGTAGACTTCGTTGTTTTAGATATGGATGAAGACAATAATATCCCCTTAATCTTAGGAAGACCTTTTATTAGTAATTGCCAGATCTAAAATTGATGTTAGCACAGGTGAACTCATACTTCGTGTAGGTGACGAGTCAATTAGTCTTCAAGCTCTCGACTCAGCTAGGACATCGAGTGAGAAAGGTGAGGACGTAAATTCCGTTGATAAGAAATAAGTTATACTTCTTTTCCAGGAAACACCACGGAATCACACTATAGAACCAGACCCTATAGCTCGCACCCACAAGGAAATATCTCATGAGGAACGACGGCTTCAGACCGATGAGCTAGATGAGTGGGAGACACATTTCAAAGAGGAATCAAACCCACACAAAGTAAAACCGAAGGAAACCCCAGAAGAACTTAAAGGAACATCAAATCACTTCAAAATAGGAGATCAGGTATTATTAGATAGTATAGACCCGCGAATCGCCACATCAAACCTAAAGATAATCGAAGAGATCCCCTTTACGATACTCAATGGTTTTTCTTACGAAATAGTCGAGGTAAGTAATTCTACTTTCGGTACTTTTAAAGTAAACTCTACTCGACTCAAATTATATGATAATAGCATGGAAAAGGATTTTTCACTCCTTAAACCACCATGAAGGTATGAATGAGAGGTAAGTCTGGCTTAAGATTTTAAACGAGCACTTCTCGGGAGGCAACCCGAGCACTAACCCATTTATTTTCATTTCTTTTTCTTTTAGCACCTAAACTTCAAACTAACTAAGTTAATGAAGCGCAGATTTTCACATCACACGGCCTTACACACGGTCGTGGTCGTGGTCGTGTAGATGTTACTGATTTTTGTACTGACATGGCAGAGATAGTATGAGACAGAATGAGAAAAATATCTTTGAATCACGGACTCACCTAACACTACGACCGTGCGAGATTGCCATGACCGACACTGATGAACCAACATGGGCATGGTGACTCAAATATCAGGCGTGGGAAAAATGATTGAACCACCACACGACCATGCGACATGGTATGGCATAACACACCCACAATACACGGGCGTGGGGATGTACTAGAACTGAAATTTTCTATTTAAAACACCCTCTCCACTTCTCACCCATTCCCCATCCACTCCCACTTCCTTTCATCTTCACTTTCTTCCATCTTCACCCCATAAAAGTTTCAATCTATGCTCCAACAATGTCAAAGAAATGGAAAGGTCCGAGTCCTGTCTCCCTGTGCGAGACAAATCAACATAAGCTCATGCCGGTTGCTTCATTAACTTAACAAGCCAAGGGTCTTTGAGACCATTTAGCTTTTATTTTACTTTTCTTTTCTCTTCTTTTCCTTTTCTTTATTATTCATATGTTTAATCTAGCTTATTTCGTTTTAGTTTCTTGGTTTTAGGTTCTAAAGGCTGTTAGGGAATCACAATACCACAGCCTTAGACACCACACCCACCTTGCGAACCATCTACCAATAAGGGCTTTCTAGTCCATTCATCTTCTCTTTTATTTTTATTTTAATTCATATTTTTTTTCTTGTTATCTTTATCTACTTTAACTATATAATTAGTATAATTTAAATTATTATTACTATTTCCTGGCTAATTCTTCACGAGTTACCCAATTTCTTCATCTAGCATAGGAATTAGAGGCGCTCCCTCCAACTTATCTTTAACTTCCGAATCAAGTTTCAACACTTCTAACTCAAGGAATCCATCCAAAAATTCAGGAAGTTTCACCACTCTCCCTCTCTTTTGATTTTCTTATTTTATGATTATTATCTATCTTTGTACATTGCCCTCATTGTACAACTTAAGTGTGGGGGGTGAAAGTTTATTAGAAAAAGTGCCTAACTTTTTGAATTATTCTCAAAACCCTGAATGATATTCATCATAAAGTAATTTTCTCATATCACTAATTAGAATGAAATTCTTGTTAATTCATGATTTTTGTTGATATGTTTTAGATTAAGTCATTGATAATTGTACATTGATAATTTAAAATTTAAGATACTAGAGAATCAAGCATGATGAGTCTATTTTTAAAAAAATTAAAATTCTATTAGGTTGTCTACCTGAATCTAAATTGTTACCTTGAAGTTTGAAATTTACGAGGTTGACATCAAAATCCCATAATTTTTGTGAGATTTTGAGCCTTTAGAGCATACATTCTTTTCGTGCTCACTTTATTGATTGTGAATGTGTCAACATTGATTTGTTATTCTAAAACTTGCTTCGATTATACAAGTCGAGACCACACTATTGATTTAATATACAGAGATGATTAAGGCACTTAGGATTTAACCCACTTAATTCACTAAAAGCCTACCCTCATAATTTACCCCTAGTGAACCCTTTTGATCCTAATAACCCTTTTTACTGACTCAACCCACTAATATTAACCCGAAACCCATCTCGTATTTGTTATCACCATTCCTTTTGATTACCCTTGTTTCGAGATTTGTTTTGATTAGTTGCCTAATTAGATTAATTCAGTTGTTAAAGTTCTATTAAATATTTGATTTGTTCTTAAAAAAAGTCGAATAAATAAAAAATTCGAAGTATATTCATTATTATCAAAGTATATTCATTATTAGTTATGAGATTTAAGCGAGCCTATACGTTTAATTTCAACATCGTGAAAAAGAAGCTCATATTATTAGTATTATAGGTTTTCAATTGATGTAAATATTTAGTTTATTAGTCATTTTTCTAGTTAGGTAATTTTTCAATTCAATCTCGATTCTAACCCTTCTAATTTAGCCTTTATCCACACTTTTAACCCAAGCCCCGTTACAACCCATTTTGAAAACCTTTTGATTTGTGTATCATCACATTTTATAGTGGTAATAACTTTTTATATTCGACTTTTGATTGCTTAATTTTTGAACCTTAAAACACCTTGAGTGATTTGAGTGAATCTTTAGTGAGGATGTCAACTTTTGTCGATTTTGAATTAAAGGTGATTATTTAGGTAAAGGGAAACACCTATGTTTTCATGCTAAAAACTCATGTCTTTGATTGTTTGAATCTTTAGGACTCTTTAAGTTGAATCATCCATGTATAAATTATCTATGAATTATGATGACACATTGTTGATGAATATTATGAATTGAGGAAGTTCGTTTTAATTATGAGTTGAGAATTTTGCTTGAGGACAAGCAAACGCTTAAGTGTGGGGGTATTTGATAAACCAAAATAGTAACATATTTTAATCCCACATTTAGCATACTTTTGGATGATTTTTCCCTTTAATTATGGAAATAGATGTTCCTAATCCTTTGTTTTCATGCTTTATACTCAGAGAGAGGATGGAAGGAAGGTAAGCACATAGGTATATTCGCCAAGGCCTATTTTGGATATCTAGATCTATCTCTTACTTTGTTTAAAAAATCGAAACTAACCTATGTAGAGATCCAGTGTTTGTCCGAATACAAGCAGGACAATAGCAAAGTTTTTGGGATTTGAGAGATAAGCAAATAGGCATTAAGGTAAGTTTTAGTGCCCAAATCCTACTAGGATTTGGTTTTATGACCGAATGAGTTTTTCATTAAATCTTTAATATGGGCCGAATGTAGGGAGTTAAAGATCTAAGATCGAGATTCGAGATTTTAGTGGAATTGTTAAGCAAATCAGGTGTGTATTCCAAACTAATTCTTAATATGTTTTATGGCAATATTTAATATGTGCATAAGAATGTGAATATGGCTAAAATGCAGTGTTACGATACAAAGTACTCGAGTCGTTTCCTACTCCTACTAGGATTATGAAATATGTTATATTTAACATGTGAAAAGTGACATGAATGTGAATTTAAGTATGATATGCATGATATGAATAATATGGGGCATTGGGTTATATGAAAAAAGTGAAAGTGGTGACTTGGTCTCACTATCTAATTGTGGTGACTTCGGTCATTATCTGAATGTGGTAACCCGGTTACATTATCTCGAATGTGGTGTCTCATGACACAATTATTTAATCTGTGGGCTGTGCCATGAATTTTATATGGGCGATGAGCACGTCATTGCGATGTTGCGCCTTCGATGGTGTGTAGCGATGGAGGTTGACTTAGTAGTCCCCTACGGTGATGCGAGTTGAGGTGCGGGGATGTGTAGCGGATGGCATCTAGGTTTGGGTTCGGGATTGCATCATTATCTTGAATTATTATGTGAACATGATATGTATGGTATGCCTAAATCTATTAAATTTTAGTGTTGGTTACATTGAGTCTGCTTTGACTCACTCTCTTGTGGGATTATTTTTCGATGACGATCGGTTGATGGACCAAAATAGCAGATGCTTAGTGGAGGCCATGTGGAGTTCAGTTTCTTTTATTTGGACTATTTTACTTTAAGTATTGTGGAATTTAAATTTTGGGAATTATTTAATCTAATAAGGCCTTAGTAGAACTATTTTATTACATTTTTATTTATTAAGCTTACAAACTTTTATTTATTAAAAGATTAAGTAAACCTATTTTTTTAAACAAAGCCCAAACGTTTGTCACCTAAAGTAAAGTATTTTAATAATGAAATAAACTTGTTTCCAACTCAAGCCCAACCCAAAATGATCTTTCTTCCAAATCACACAAGTTTTCCTAAGTAACAAAAGAATTTGAAGCAGTTTACAGGGAACATACGAGATCTGGTCAAGGCTCGTGGGCGGAGTTTGGGGTGTTTGATTTAGTATCGAGCCCGTTTTAAACTCTCACCTTGAGTTTAAGGCCCAAAACGTTTTCAAAGCTAAGCGCAAAAGAATTTTTGTGAATTAAGTAGGATTTTTCGGCATGGCCCACTAAGTCTCAGGCAAAGTCCACCGGTAAGTACTTCTATCCATTGTGTGATTTATAGTATGACTTGTAGAGGGTAGAAATGAAATGGAACGTAGAATAGAGATTAAGTACATTGAACCCTAGGGCTAGTTACTAGAACAATTACATAAGACTTAAATGCCTAATTGAACAAACCTATGGTTAAGTCATTTGAGTTAGGGTGTGGTAACCATGAATGCGCATGTCTAGGATTGGTTTTGTGGAGACTTGGTATTTAAGCGGTCCATGTGACTCACCTCCTCTCCACTCGAATCCTACAGTGCGTAGCTACAGGTTCACCTACAACAAGAGGATTTATACACCAAGCTAAACCCCTAACTAAAACCCGAAAGGGACTAGCAGTAAATTTCATGGAAACCCTAGTTTAAAATTTCTAAATTACCCTCTTGATTTGAAAAGATTATTTTTATAAATATTCCTAAAATATTCTTGATTTACAAATTTACAAAAAATACCCACAGTGGTAAAATTACAAAAATGCCACTTGGATTATGAAACACCTATGTTTTCATGTTAAAACTCATGTCTTTGATTGTTTGAATCTTTAGGACTCTTTAAGTTGAATCATCCATGTATAAATTATCTATGAATTATGATGACACATTGTTGATGAATATTATGAATTGAGGAAGTTTGTTTTAATTATGAGTTAAGAATTTTGCTTGAGGACAAGCAAACGCTTAAGTGTGGGGGTATTTGATGAACCGAAATAGTAACATATTTTAATCCCACATTTAGCATACTTTTGGATTATTTTTCCCTTTAATTATGGAAATAGATATTCCTAATCCTTTGTTTTCATGTTTTATATTCAGTAGAGAGGATGAAAAGAATGACAAACGGGTCGAAAACGGAGAAAATGGGCCAAAGCATTAAATCAAAACAGTCTGGGCACAAGACCACACAGCCGTGCCTCGTGAGAAAAGTCGACCACGGCCTGGATCCCGAAATACATGGCCATGCCTCATCAGCTGGATCGACCACAGCCTGGCCACGATTTACACAGACGTTGGCCATGGGCGTGTCTCTACCGAAGGAAATAAGAATTCTATTCGGATTAGGGTACTTAGAGGCAATGAAACATATTCCAAAAGCCTATATAAAGACCTTAGAGGCCAACCTTTATATGCGTTCACTAGGCCAAAGAGCCGAGCCAGCAGCGCTTAATTTTAGATTTATCGAAGAAAGTGAGTTGATTCATCTCAAGAAGTTTAATCATACTCAAGACGGAGGATCTCTCCTTCAATTCCTTTCGGGGGTTTTATGGATTTCTTATGTTTTATTTTATCTTTTCTTCTGAGATGTTTTCTTTTATTGTTATGAACTAAACCCTCGAATACTTGAGGGGGGTGAAACCTAAGACAAATTTTGTTATTGTTATCTGAACTGAATGATAAATATTTGATTTGTTTTTAACTATGTGTTCTTAATTCTTATTTTGGTGTTTCCGAGATATTGATTCAAGTATGATGTGTTTAGGCAAAGGAAGAAGAGACCCTGTCTAAGAGTAGATCTAGCATAGTCAAGCGGAGTTGCTCGCGTGCCTAGAGATAGGGTGACGAAAATCTGCCAGATTAGAGTCAAACCTAATATAGGAGTCTATAGATCGAGTTAATGCAATTCTAGGGGTTTTAATTAGAAAGAGATTTCAATTAATCAACCTAGGATTAGATGTTAATAGCCTTAAAGAGAGGGATTAATATAACTTAGGGAACCCTACGAATCAAGTTAAATGAATAAATCGTCCGGTTCAGAGTTAGATAACAAGTGAAGTTTAGGTGGATTCTTCCTCAGGTATTGTCCAAGTCAATCAGTTTTCTCTCAAGTCTTTTCCCCAATTTCTTCTTTATCTTCATATCTTTAGTTTAGTTGCATAGTTAATTTTAGATTAGATAAAAATCAACTTAATTCGTTGGCTAAATAATAGAAAGAAAGTTAATATTAGTACTTTTGGTTCCTTTGGGTTTGACAATCCGTTCTTGCCGCTAGTTATACTACTGTTCGATAGGTGCACTTGCCTCCATCGTTGTCTTAGTTAGTTTCTAGGTTCGATCATTCTTTTTATAAATTTTTAAGACTTGACAGACACAATCAACATGAAAAACCAAAGAAACTTAATGACGAGCCTAAGGGTGGGATAAATCACTTGAAAGTTCGAGACCAGGTACTATTAGATGAAACAGATCCCCGAATAACCACGTCAGAACTAAATAAAAACGGGGAAACCCCTTTTATGGTACTCAAGGTTTTTCCATACTGAATGGTCGAGGTAACTCACCCTAATGTAGGTACTTTTAAGGTAAACAGTACTCGACTTAAACCTTACTTTGATGTTAGAATTGATAGCAAGAGAGAAGAGTTTCAACTTCTCAAACCACCATGAGTATTGAACGAATGGAAAGTCTAGCTTAAGACTTTAAACGAGCACTTCTCGGGAGGCAACCCGAGTACTAGCCCCATTAATTTTTATATTTTGATTTTAGCACTTAACCAAAAACTAACCAATTTAATAAAAGCACAGGTTTCCCTACCACACGGCCTTGAACACGGGCGTGGCCGTGGCCGTGTGGACACCACGAATAGGCACATCGGTGTGGCCAAGACCGTGCGAACCAAGGACGAAAATTTTCCCAAAAACACGGGCTGCGATAAAATGCCATGGCCGTGCGATACGGTCGTGGTCGGCATTGAGAAAGTAACACGGGTGTGCGACACTCCCGTGTCCCTAGACCGTGGTTGACACTGAATGAGCAACATGGGCATGGAAACTTCTACAGCGTGGGAGAAATGAACGACGCACCACACTGCTGTGTGATATAGCCGTGTGACCTCACACGCCCAGGGTACACGGGCGTGGCCAGCTAATTTCTATTTAAACCACTACACAATTCATCCCCTTTTTTCTCACTTTCTCCCCAAATTCTTCTTTTCCCAAACCCTAACCACCACACCCTTTTTTTTCTATTATCTTTCTCATTTAATTTTCTTTTCCCCTTTCCTTATTCTTTCTTTACACCACCATCACCATGTCGAAGAAGCGAAAGGACCCTAGCACAGTCTCCTCGTGCGAGACCAATCTACATAAGTTCATGCCGGCCGCTTCATTAACTCGACAGGACAAGAACCCTTGAGTCCATTTATTTTTTCTTTTTCTTTTATTTTCATTTTAAAATTCTTTTCCTTTATCTTTTTTATCTTTAATTTACATGAGTATATTTTGATTTATTTTTATATATGGTTGTTTTTCATTAAGGAAAGACCACACCACTACCAGAGTATCCACCTCCTCTGCCCAAATTTACCAGATTTCTTTTCTTTGACTCCATCCAAAATTCGGAAGTTTCACCTCTCTCCTATCTTATGATTTTCTTACTATATTGTCATTAGTTATCTTTGTACATTGAGGACAATGTATATCTTAAGTGTGGGGAGGTTATTAATTTCATTACTAGAAAAAATCCCTGAATTTTGTCTTATTTTTAAGTAAATTTTCTCATATCACTAATTAGAATGAAACTTCTATTGACTTATGATTTTTATTGATATGTTTTGGATTAAACCATAGGTAATTGTGCATTGATGATTTAAACTTTAAGACATTAGAGAATCAAGCATGATAAGTCTATTTTCAGAATTAAAAATTTGGTTAGGTTGTTTTCCTAAATTTAAATATTACTTTGAAGTTTGAAATTTGCAAGATTGACGTCAAAAACCATAATTTTTTTAGAGTTTTTGAGCCTTTAGAGCATTCATTTTTCATGCTTTCTTTATTGATTATGAGTGTGTCAACATTGATTTGTTAATCTAGAACTTGCTTCGATTATGCATATCGAGACCACACTTTTGACTTGATATACTGAGATGATAAAGGCACTTAGGATTTAACCCACTCACTCCACAAAAAGCCTACCTCCATAATTAACCCCTAGTGAACTCCTTTGAATCCTAATAAACCGTTTTTTATTTACCCTTAATATTAACCCAAAACTCACTCTTTTTTATTCATAAGAATTTTTCCTATTTGAATTAACCCCTTTTTGTCGATATTTGATTTGAGCAGTTGCCTAACTATGTTCTTTATTTTAGTTGTTAAGTTCTTTCTTATTATTGTAAATACTTATTCAAAAAAAAGTTGGAAATTCATTATTAGTTCTTTATTATTTGAGCTTAAAAAGGTTAAATTCACATTTCTAGAAGAAGCTCGTGTTATGATAAGTTTTTAATTGATGTAATTATTTAGTATTAGTTTATTGTTCTAGTTATGTAATTTGACAATTCAATCTCGATTCTAACCCTTTAATTCAGCCTTTATCCACACCTTTAACCCAAGCCCCATTACAACCCTTTTAAAAGACCTTTTAATTTGTGTATCATCTCATTTTATAGTGGTGGAGATTTAATTTTCATGCAAGCCTATGGTAATAACTCTTCATGTTTGACTTTTGAGTGCTTTTTCTTGAACCTTAAACACTTTGAGTGATTTGAGTGAATCCTTAGTTAGGATGTCAATCCTTGTCAGTTTTGAATCAGAAGTAATTATTTAGGTAAGGGGAAACACCTATGTTTTCACGCTATAAAAATTTATGACTTAGATTGTTTGAATTTACATTGTTTGAATTTTTAGGACTCTTTGAGTTAAATTATCCATGTATGAATTATCTGTGAATTATGATAAGACATTATTGATGAGAACTATGAATTGAGGGAATTTAATTTTAATTGTGAGTTGAGGAATTTGCTTGAAGACAAGCAAACGCTTAAGTGTGGGGATATTTGATAAACCTCAATTTACACAGATTTTAACCCCATGCTTGTCTTATTTTTGGATGAATTCTCATTAGATTTGATGAATTCGATGCTTCTAATTGTAACACCCCAAACCCGGCCCAAAACACTACGGCCGAATTCGGAATGCTACGAGAAAACCTTAGGTTGAAAACGGCTAAGTGATGATAAAACTTACATGTAGCGGTGTTAAAGTCGACATGAAAACAAGTGCTTAACTAAACCCCTAATGATTCGGTTTTAAAACAGATTCAATTTTTAGAATAACCTTTCACTTGGAAAACAATTTGAAGTTCAAGTTTAATTGAAAACGGGTCCTTTTGAAATCTTTTAAAGAATCCGAGTGATTACGAGAATCTCGATAGAAAACCTTAAATAAGTTTTTAAAGTAATAAAAGCGCCACAATTTGAAATTTCGCTTTGCAACCACTTGATCCATGACTAGTCTAGCATAAACCATAATGAAAACCCCAAAATAGTTAAATGGCCTTATTACATCAAACAACCCAAATAAACCGAAATTAAAAACAATGTCTCTGAATATGGAAACTGCGTCTGCATGGCCATCTCGAATCCCATCCAACCCGGTCCAACATCACGAGTCACTGTATTGTTTGGTAAAATTGGGTGAGTCAATGACTCAAGTGTAATTAGTTCACGATTTCAACATATGGGCTTGGCCCAAAACCACACCAATCCACATAATGGGAATAATGCAAATGCACCCAACCCAACCTAGGGTCCATCCTCTACACACCCCCGTATCCAACCACCACACACCAGGGGATTACTAAATCGACCCTCCAACCTCTACACACCAATTCGACAAGTCATGCCATCCACCAAGTGGTCGAGCCATCGATCCACGTGATCAAGTCACGATATAATCCACAATGTGATCAGTAGTCAACGCCAATCCACGATGAGGCACATAGCCATCACCAACCACGATATAGCACAAAGCCGATACCAACCATGATGAGGCAATCGAGCCGATCATCAATCCATGTGAGGCTCAGAGCCATCACTAAACCACGCACATAAATGTACACCCCGCCCTTCTTTTATATATATAAATCCGCCTAATGCTTATGCAACATACAATAGTGATGTGATGAGATAATGCATGAACATATTAATCAAACATGCAACGATATATATATACAAGAATAACCACAATTTTATCGGCATTTAACACTAACCCGATTATCAACATACCAAATAAGGGTATCCATCTCATTATTGCCATTGTACTAATCATCATACTTATAACACATACAAGATTTTATACATACTGAAATTGCGTAATAATCACAAACCTTTTGGCACAAATGACTAGATCCCAAACCCAAAGCCTAAACGATTTGCACTCGAACTGTCAAATCCTCCTACACAACCTTATGTTAGATTCGCTCAACCCAAAAGAACACATGAAATGGCCTTCACCTAATGACATTCCCTACTTACCTTAATTACTCAAATGCCGAAAGATCTCCACTCCTTTAACGTTAGCCTATAGAAATCCCGATATCACTTTTCATGGATTCGGCCATAACAGAGAAAATGAAGTTAGTCTTCCCGATTTGATATCTTAATGGAAAATAGTTGAGACTCATCTAGAAAGAACCCTCTTACCATAATACTCGAAACTAATTGGAAGTTTGATGGAAGATGAGTGTCGACACCTCCCCCTCTATAGGCTCTAGTAGTTCAGCCACAGAGAACAGAAGAGATTTGACTTTTTCTTTTCAACAGTCAGAGGAAAAATAAGGAAAAGAAATCAACCAAGAAGAGATTCTTACCGAAAAATAATGACCAAAACGCAAATGGTCACTAAACTCCAAGAAATTAGCAAGAAACACCTGAAGTAGAAATCGGTTTAAATGAGAAAGATAATAGGCTTCGATCTAGTGAATAAATCGGCGGGGTAGAGGTGCAATCGCTTTGGCTAAAGGATGAAAAGGAGAATGTGAAACTCAAGAGGTGTTATGCAACAGGGGATTGAGAGAGATTTCAATCTAGGGACGAGTGAAGTGAAGAAGAAAAATAGAGAAGAGAGTGACCTTAATGGTCTCTTGAAGTTTCGGCCAAAGTGAACAAGTAAAGAAGAGAGGCATTTTTGGTGTGGTTAGTGTATGGAAAGAAAAGAGTAAAAGCTTAGAAGAGAAGGGCTGAATTTTGGCAAAAGAAAAGCACACAAACCCCTAAACAAAATTTGGCTACTCCCCCTACCTACATGACCGAAAATGCCATCACCAAGAGCCCCACTACCGACCAACTCTCACCCCTTAGAGTCCCACATTCGGCCACTGCTTCTCTCTCTCCCTTATCCCTTGTTCCCCTCCTACTTTGCCGAATCTTCAAGCTCTCCAACCCAATCTATACCTCACCCTTTCTAGAGTCCAAATGCCGTCCAACTCTCCCTCCTCCTTGAAGCAAAAAAAAAAAAAAAAGAACCAACTCAAATTGCTATCCTCAGCTCGAACCTCCTCCCCTTGACACCCCTTATTGTCGCAACCTCCCCGCACCTTAAGTAGGCCCCATGCCACTCCACCACCTCACTCCTTGTGTCATAAGTCCTACACTAAGGTCCTTAAGGCTTAGCTCCCTAGCTTCCCTAGCTCAAAGTTAGAACAAAAATTTTCCTATGACCTCTACCAAAGCCCAAGGTTTCCCGAAACTCCCAAATACTTCCAATCAACGTGCAGAGCGTATTAACACACAGATACGAATTAAAATATGCACAACCCCCAAACCTTGGATATTACACTAATCCTTTAAATTTATATTTTACACACAGGGGAGCTTAGGGAGTTGAAAAGAACGAGAAATGGGCCATACAGGTAAAATGGGCTTGCCTTAGGAACTCACACGGCCTGGGCTATCAGACATGGTCGTGTGCTTCGAGAAAAACTGAGAAACATGATGGTGGTGGAAAAAGTCTTAAAATTTATATAATGAATGATCGAGCCTAGAAACTAACTATCACCACGATTGAGGCAAGCCCACCTATCGAACAATAGTATAGTTTAGTGGCAAGACCGGATTGTTGAACCCAAAGGAACCAAAAGTACTAATACTAACTTTCTTTTTATTATTTAGCCTAAGAATCAAGAGAATTGTCGTTTAATCTAAATTTAATTAACTACTAAGCTAAAGATGCTAAGACATAGAGAAGGAATTGGGGAAATACTTGTGGGAAAACCAATTGTTTAAGACAATACCCGAGGAAGAATCCACCTAGACTTCACTTGTTATCTAACTCGAACTGCATTTATTTATTCACTTGACTTGATTCAGAGAATTCCTAATTTATATTAATACCTCTTTTGAGGCTATTAATGTCTAACCCTTGGTTGATTAATTAAAATATCTTTCTAATTAAAACCCCTAGAATTGTATTAACTCGATCTATGGACTCCCATATTAGGTTTGTAATCCCATGATTTTTGTCATCCTATCTCTAGGGTTGCGATCAACTCCGCTTAACTATGCTAGATCTACTCTTAAATAGGGAATATTCCTCCTCTGCCTAAGCACATCAATACTTGAATCAATATCCTGAAATATCAAAGCAAGAATTAAGAACACATAGTTAAGAACAAATCAAGTATTTATCATATAGTTCAGAAAACAATAACAAGATCCGTCTTAGGTTTCATCCCCCTCAGGTATTTGAGGGGATTAGTTCATAATCATAAAAGAATACATCTCAGAAGTAAATATAAAACAAAACATAAAGAAAACCCTAAAACCCCTAAAGAAATTGAAGGAGAGATCCTCAGTCTTGAGTATGACTCCGGCTTCTAGGATGAATCAATTAGCTTTCTTCGAGTGAATCCCACAATTCTGTCCCTCTGGCTTGGCTCCTTGGCCTAGCTGAATGCCCCCTTTAAGGTTGGCCTCTAGGGTGTTTATATAGGCTTTTGGAATGTCTTTCTTTGCCTCTAAGTACCCTAATCCGAATGAAACTCTTCTTTGTCAAGGCGGACATGCTCAGTGTGGTACTGGTGAGATGATTCATGCCAAAGCCATGGTCTGATCTGCTAAGGAGGCACGGCCATGTGTTTTAAGCCTGTGCCATGTGCAATTGCACCTTGGCCTATTTTCTCTGCTTTTGGCCTGCTTCTTGTTCTTTTCATCTCCGGTGCTCTCCCAAGTATAAAACATGAAATTAAAGGATTAGAGCACCAAATTCCACAATTCGTGGAATAAATCATCCAAAAGTATGCTAAATGTGGGAATAAAATATGAACATATTACGGTTTATCAGATACCTCCACACTTAAGCATTTGTTGTCCTCAAGAAAAATTCTCAACTCACAATTAAAAAATTAACTTCCCTCGATTCATAATTCTTATCAACAATGCCTCATCATAATTCATGGATAATGTATACATGGATAATTTAACTCAAAGAGTCCTGAAGATTCAAACAATCAAAGTCATAGGTTTGTAGCACGAAAAATATAGGTGTTTCCCCTTATCTAAATAATTACCTTTAATTCAAAATCGACAAGAGTTGACATCCTCACTAAAGATTCACTCAAATCACTCAAAGTGTTTAAGGTTCAAAATTAAGCTCTCAAAAGTCAAACATGAAAAGTTAATCCCATAGGCTTGCCCGAAAATCAAATCTCCACCACTATAAAATGAAATGATACACAGATTAAAAGGTCTTTTAAAAAAAGGTTGTAATGGGGCTTAGGTTAAAAGTGTGGATAAAGGCTGAATTAAAGGGTAAAAATCGAGATTGAATTAACAATTTACCTAACTAGAAAAATGAAACTAATCTTGAATAATTACATCAATAAAAAACTTGAAACACTAATAATACGAGCTTCTTCTTCAAGATGTGGAATTTAAACGTATAAGCTCAATTAATTATAGCATTAATAATGAATATACTTCGATTTTTTTAGAACAAATCAACAATAATAAGAAAGAACTTTAACAACTGAAATATAGACATAGTTAGGCAACTGCTCAAAATAAAATCTCGACAAAAAGGGTAGTCAAGAGAAACGGTGATAACAAATACAAGATGGGTTTTGGGTTAATATTAGTGGGTGAATTAATAAAATGGTTGTTAGGATAAAAGGGGTTCACTAGGGGTTGATTGTGAGGGTAGGCTTTTAGTGGAGTGAGTGGGTTAAAACCTAGGTGCCTTTATCATTTCAGTATATTAAATCAATAATGTGGTCTCAACCTATATAATCGAAGCAAGTTCTAGAATAACAAATCAATGTTGACACACTCATAATCAATAAAGTGAGCACGAAAGAAATGTATGCTCTAAAAGGCTCAAGATCTCACAAGAATTATTGGTTTTTGATATCAACCTTGTACATTTCAAACTTCAAGGTACTATTTAAATTTAGGTCAACAACCTAGAATTTTTTTTTTTTTTTTGAGAAATAGACTTATCATGCTTGATTCTCTAGTATCTTAAAGTTTAAATTATCAATGCTCAATTAACTATGACTTAATCTAAAACATATCAATAAAAATCATAAATGAATGTAAATTTCATTCTAATTAGTGATATAAGAAAATTACTTAAGACAAGATATCATTCGAGGATTTGAGAATAAAGCAAAAGTTAGAAACTTTTCTAAATAAATTTCACCCCATACTTAAGATGTACATTTCCCTCAATGTACAAAGATAGATAATAACCATATAGTAATAAAATCAAAAGAGAGGGAGAGAAGTGAAACTTCCTGAATTTTGGATGAAATCCTTGGAGGATGATTAATGATGATGACTTAGGCATAGGTGAATGTGGTGGTGAATACTCCGGTGATGTGTTCGTTCTTGGAGTGGCACATTGAAACTTTTTAAACTGCGAAGTCATCAGTAAAGTTTTTAGGAAGTTCTTACTTAATGGACGTTTGTTATAGTTACTCGAGAGTTAAACAGCCAGAGATAAAAGAAATCAAATTAAACTTAATAATGAAAAATAAAAATAAAAATAAAAATAAAAATAATAAAATGACTCAAAGGTCCTCATCATCGGAGTGATCTCGAGGTGGTAGTGGCGGCGATATGTGAAAAATTTAATAATGTCGACCACGGCCGCCTCGCACGATCGTGTGGATTTATCGCATCCTGTGTTCTCTAGACAGTTTCGACGATGGCCGCGTTGCATGGCCGTGGTGTTTAATAGGAGCCCGTGTCTTGGGGAAAATTTTCATCCTGCTTCTGGACAATCTCAGCCACGCCCCTGTACTAAAATCTGTAGTGTCCACACGGCCACGGCCACGGCCATGTGCAAGGCCATATGGTATGGAAATCTGCACTTTATTAACTTGGTTAGTTTGTAGTTAAGTTCTAAAAGAAAGAGAATAAAAAATAAAAATAAAATAAAAATAAAAATAAAAATATGAAAATTAATGGGGTTAGTGCTCGGGTTGCCTCCCGAGAAATGCTCGTTTAAAGTCTTAAGCTAAACTTACCTCTTATTCACATAATCATGGTGGTTTGAGGAGGTTAAAATCCTTTCTCGTGCTATCAATTCGGTTATCGATATATAGTTTAAGTTGAGTGATGTTTACCTTAAAAGTGCCAAATATGGGATTACTTACCTCTACTGTTCTGTGTGGGAAGATATTCAGTACCGTGAAAGGGATTTCTTCGTTCGTTTTAAGGTCTGAATTGGTGATTTGAGGGTCTCTTTTATCCAACAATACCTGATCTCCTATTTTGAAGTGATTTGCTGTTCCTATAAGCTTGTCTGGAGATTCCCTCGGCTTTGCTTCGTGTGGCTTTGATTCCTCCTTGAAATGTGCTTTTCACTAGTCTAGTTCATCAATCTGAAGCCTTCGTTCCTCATAAATTTCTTATTTATTGGCACAAGGTCTATGATCTGGCTTAGTTGTGTAATTTCATGGTGTTTCCTGTAAGGAAGGTTGAACCATTTGGTTATTAATTGAATTTACATTCTCACCTTTATCGCTCGATGTCCTAGCTGAGTTGAGAGCTTGAAGATTGATTGATTCGTCACCTACACGAAGTGTGAGTTCACCTGTACCAACATCAATTTTAGCTCTGGCAGTTGCTAAAAAGGGCATTCCTAAGATTAAAGGGACCGTATTGTCCTCATCCATGTCTAAAACAACAAAGTCTACTGGGAATATGAATTTTTCAATTTTTACTAGCACATCTTCAATTATACCCCTAGGAATTCTAATAGTTTTATCAGTTAATTGAATACTCATCCTAGTTTGTTTGGGTTTCCCTAGGCCTAGCTGTTTAAACATTTTATAAGGCATAACATTGATGCTTGCCCCTAAATTAGCTAAAGTAATATCAATAGATAAACTACCAATTAAGCATGGAATTGTAAAACTCCCTGGATCTTTTAATTTTTGTGGTAGTTTATTTTGCAACATTGTTGAGCACACTACGTTTAGTTTCACATGCGATTCCTCGTCTAACTTCCGCTTATTTGTCAAAAGCTCTTTTAAAAATTTCTTAAATCTGGCATCTGCGAAAGAGCTTCAAGAAAAGGTAAGTTAATATGTAATTTCTTTAAAAGTTTAAGAAACTTACCAAACTGTTCATTTGTGTCATATTTCTTCATTGCATTGGGGCATGTTATTCGAGGTTGGTATTATTTAATTACCGATTTTGGCTTTTCTTGTCTTACTTCAACCTCAGCTTCACTTACCACATGTTCTTGCCTTGGCTCAGATTCAGATTCCACTAACTCTTCACTATTTTGAGCTATTATGGCTTGAAGTTGCTCTTTTGGGTTAGTCTCAATGTTACTTGGCAAGCTACCTTATGGTCGTTCGGAGATCAGCTTAGCAAGTTGCCCTAACTGGTTCTCGATCCCTTGAATCGATGCTTGTTGATTTTTAAGTGTTGTTTCGGTGTTTTGGAAATGTGTTTTTGACACCGCTTTGAATTTTGTCAGCATCTCCTCAAGGTTCGGCATCTTTTCCTGTGGGTAGGGCTATTGTTGGAATTTTGGAGGGGGTTGTTGTCTCTGATTTCCTTGACCACCCCATGAGAAATTGGGGTGGTTCCTCCAACCTGGATTATAAGTATTACTATAAGGGTTATTTTAAGGTTTAAAATTATTACCCATATAGTGAACTTGCTCATTTTCCATGCCATGTCCGTAGGGTCGGTACTCAGGATTTGCCACTCCTCCTGGGTTTGAATCACAATGCATAACTGGGTGTACTTACGAAGAACCACACAAACCATCAATCGTTTTATTTAACATCTCTACCTGATTTGATAGTATGGTGACAGCGTCGAGGTTGAAAACACTGGCGACTTTTGTTGGCCCTGTCCGCATGACTTGCCACTGATTGTTAGTCAGGGTTCCGCTAGCAGCTGAATCAATAGACTGTCTGGTTGAGGGGTTCACACCGTTGTAAAAAGTTTGGACCTATAGCCACAAGGGTAATCCATGGTGTGGGCACCTTCTCAATAGATCTTTGTATCTCTCCCATGCATCGTAAAGTGTTTTTAAATCCATCTACACAAAAGAAGAGATATCATTCCTCAACTTGGCCATTTTGGCCGGTGGAAAATATTTTAATAAAAAATTTTCAGTCATTTGATCCCATGTTGTGATTGATCCTTGTGGAAGAGAATTCAACCACTGTTTGGCTTTATTCCTTAATGAAAAGGGAAATAATCGAAGACGAATGGCATCATCAGAAACGCCATTTATTTTGAAAGTATCGCAAAATTCTAGGAAATTTGCCGAGTGATTATTTGGATCTTCTTCCTGCAAACCATCAAACTGAACAAATTGCTGTATCATCTGAATTGTGTTAGGTTTCAGTTTAAAAATATTTGCAGCAATAGCAAGTCTAACAATACTTGACTCAGTTCCTGTTCAATTAAGTTTAGCATAATCATACATAGTTCGAGGAGCATGATTTTTGGCCACCTCTTGAGGTAGCGGATTATTCTCTGCCATCTCTTCGTAGTATTAATTTCGTCTTCTTGCTCTTCTTGTATGTAGTTCAAGATTTGCCTTATTTCTCTTTAGTTTCTACGTACAGTACCTTCAATATCACTGTTGTAAATTAAGGGTCTTGTCGGGTTCCTTCTATTCATAAACTAGAGGTACCTGCTAGGAACAGGTAAAAAGAAAAGGAAAATTAGAAAAGTAAAAATAAAATTTAATTACAAAAATAAAATATGGCTAAAGTAATAAAAATTGAGCTTTCTTAATATTTTAGTTCCCCAGCAATGGCGCCAAAAACTTGATGGTGGTGGAAAAAGTCTTAAAATTTATGTAATGAATGATCAAGCCTAGAAACTAACTATCACCACGATTGAGGCAAGCGCACCTCTCGAATAGTAGTATAGTTTAGTGGCAAGACCAGATTGTCGAACCCAAAGGAACCAAAAGTACTAATACTAACTTTTTTTATTATTTAGCCTAAGAATTAAGAGAATTGTCGTTTAGTCTAAATTTAACTAACTACTAAGCTAAAGATGCTAAGACACAGAGAAGGAATTGGGGAAATATTTGTAGGATAACCAAATGATTAAGACAATACCCGAGGAAGAATCCACCTAGACTTCACTTGTTATCTAACTCTGAACCAGACAATTTGTTTGCTTGACATGATCCGTAGGATTCCTTAATTTATATTAATACCTCTTTCGAGCTATTAACATCTAACCCTACGTTGATTAATTGAAATCTCTTTTAATTAAAACCCCTAGAATTGCATTAACTCAATCTATGGACTCTGATATTAGGTTTGACTATAATCCTGCAGATTTTCGTCATCCTATCTCTAGGGTTGCGATCAACTCCGCTTAATTATGCTAGATCTACTCTTAAACATGGAATATTCCTCCTCTGCCTAAGCGCATCAATACTTGAATCAATATCCTGAAATATCAAAGCAAGAATTAAGAACACATAGTTAAGAACAAATCAAGTATTTATCATATAGTTCAGAAAACAATAACAAGATCCGTCTTAGGTTTCATCCCCCTCAGGTATTTGAGGGGATTAGTTCATAATCATAAAAGAATACATCTCAGAAGTAAATATAAAACAAAACATAAAGAAAACCCTAAAACCCCCTAAAGGAATTGAAGGAGAGATCCTCAGTCTTGAATATGACTCCGGATTCTGGGATGAATCAACTGGCTTTCTTCGAGTGAATCCCACAATTCTGTCCCTCTGGCTTGGCTCCTTGGCCTAGCTGAATGCCCCCTTTAAGGTTGGCCTCTAGGGTGTTTATATAGGCTTTTGGAATGTCTTTATTTGCCTCTAAGTTCCCTAATCCGAATGAAACTCTTCTTTGTCATGCGACAGGACACGCCTGTGGTACTACTGCAGTGATTCGGGCCGCACGTGGTTGAATCTGCTAAGGAGGCACAACTATGTGTTTCGGGCCCAGGCCATGTGTAATTCGTACTTTGGCCCATTTTCTCCATTTTTGGCCCGTTTCTCGCTCTTTTCATCCTCCGGTATTCTCCTAAGTATAAAATATAAAATTAACGGATTAGGAGCACCAAATTCCACAATTTAGGGATTAAATCATCAAAAAGTAAGCTAAATGTGGGATTAAAATATGAACATATTACGGTTTATCAACACGGCCTGGATCAACGTACACGGCCTGACCACACGGCCATGTGTGGTGAGCAGAAGCGAGCAGGATCTAAGGAGTCGAACACAAGTGTGTCACACGGGCGTGTCCCTGCCGTAGCAAAGATGAATTCTATTCGGAATAGGCTACTCATGGGCCAAGAGAGGTGTTACAAAGCCTATATAAACACCCTAGGGGGCAACTTAAAAGAGGACATCGAGTAGAAGGCAAAAAATACTCCAAGACAGCCGTCGGGAATAGCTTAGGAGAAGGATCTCCATCAAGACCGAGGATCTCCCATCAAGTTCTTTAGAAGTTTTTGTGTTTTCTTATGTTTTGTTGTTTTCCTATTCAAATATGTTTCCCTCTATCAGTATGAACTAAATCCCTTAAATATCTAAGGGGTTGAAACCTAGACGAATCTTATTACTATTTGATTTGCAAGATAAATACTTATTCTTATTCTTAATTGTGAGTTTTTATTCTTGTTTTTATAATTCAAGTTATTGATCCAAGTCGAATGTGCTTATTTAGTGGAGGAAAAGTCCCTGTTTAAGAGAAGATCAACACAATTAAGCGGAGTTGATTGCAACCCTAGAAATAGGGCGACAAAAATTTGTCGGATTAGAGTCAAATCTAATAAAGGGAATCCATAGATTGAGTTAATGCGACAATAAGGGTTTTAATTAGAAAGAGATTTCAATTAATCAACCTAGAGTCAGTTGTTTTTAGTCTTGAAAGAGATATTAACATAAATCAAGGATTTCTACGGATTAAGTCAAGTGAATAAATCATATGAATCAAAAGTAATAAGTGAAGTCTAGGTGGATTCTTCCATAGGTATTGTCTATCTCTTATATGTTGTCCAAAAGTATTTCCCCAATTCACTATCTGTCACGTTCATTGTCATTTAGTTAGTTGAATTAGTTAGTTAATTTTAGATTAAAAATAAATCCCCTTAATTATTAGGCTAGATAATAAAAAGATAGTTATTACTAGTAATTTTAGTTATTGAGGATACGATATTCTGGACTCGCCATAACTATACTACTGTTCGATAGGTGCGCTTGCCTTTGTCGAAATAATAGCTAGTTTCGAGCCCATCAATAACCTAAAATAATGCACGTAACTTACCATCGACAAGAACAAATACTAACGCAATTTAGACAGTCGGAGCAAAACCCCTTTCTCCATAGCTTTCTCCTACTCAAAATTGCACAGAAAGCAAATCACTTATCTACATCACTACGCTACTAAAAAAAGAATAAATCAACAGCTTACCCAAATCACATAAAAATGCTAAGTTCTAGAGTGCAACGTGAAGAACAAAAGATGTAAACAGATTTGAAGGGGAAGGAAAATGAGTGAAAGAATCAAAGGTGTAGAGAAGGAGAACAAGAAGGAAACGTCAGAAAGAATGGAGAAACTGGCGTTAGAATTTTTCATTGGAAAGAGAGAGAAAAGAAAGAAAAAACAAAAACAAATATAAAATAAAATAAAATAAACCAAAATCCCTCAAATTAAGGCTGATACCGCCTCAACAGTGAAGTCCGGTCTAATCTCGATCTCTTCAACAGAGACAACGTGAGATGGATCAGACTGATACCGCCTCAACATCGAGACGTGAAACACATATGGATACGGTCCAACTCTAGATATAACTCTAATTTGATACGGCCAAATAAACCTAGGCCTCAACTTAGTCTTACGACTGAACCGTAGAACCTTCTTCCATGGAGATACCTTAAGGAATAAGAATTCATCCACAAAGTACTTGATATCCCTCATTTTCAGATCCATATAAGACCTCTATCTATCAAAAGCCACATTCAGATGATCCCAAATCAGTTTAACCTTATCTTCAGTCTTGGAAACCAACTCAGGATCCAAAACCCGTCACTCACCCAACTCAATCCAACATAGCGGAGTACGACACTTATAACCATACAGAGCCTCGTAAGGTGCCATCTAGATGCTAAACTGGAAACTATTTTTGTAGGCGAACTCAGTTAACAGTAGAAAATCCTCTCAACTACATCGAAAATCAATCACACAGCTTTGAAACATATCCTACAATATCTGAATCACCCTATCAGATTGATTATCGGTCTGAGAATGGAACGTAGTACTGAAATCCAATCTCAAACCCAAAGCTTCATGTAGTTTCTTCCAGAACCGAGAAGTGAAGCGAGGATCCCTATCAGAGATTATCGAAATCGGTACCCCATGCAATCTTACAATCTCGGAGATGTATAGTTTCGCTAACTTTCGCTGAGAAAAGTTCATCCTGACCGAAATAAAATGGGCGAACTTGGTCAATCGATCCACGATGACCCACACAGAATCCTTCTTAGTGGCTGTTAAAGACAACCCACTAATGAAGTCCATCGTCATGCGTTCCCATATCCATAAGGGAATCTTAATGGATTGGAGCAAACCTGAAGGCTACTGGTGCTCAGCCTTAACCTGCTGGCACATCGGACAATGAGCAACAAAATATGTTACCTCTTGTTTCAAACCTGGCCACCAGTACAGTTCACGGAGATCTCGATACATCTTACTACCACCGGTATGCATAACATAAGGGTTACTATGCGCTTCCCTCAAAATTGACTGCCTCAGATCAGAATCATTTGGTACACAAACCCAACATCAGAAACACAGAACTCTATCCTTATTCAGTCCAAAATTAGAAGTACTGCCACTCTAAACCTGATGAAACCACAGACCTAGAAAATCATCCCCTAACTATTTTTCTTGAATCTACCCAATCCAAGTCTACTTAACTTGCAACTCGGCTAACAGACCCCCATCATCGAACAAATTAAGACGAGCGAACATCGCTTTTAAATCAGTCATTGCTCTACGACTGAGAGCATCGACCACTATATTGGCCTTATCGAGATGATACCCTATCGTATAGTCATAATCTTTGAGCAGCTCAATCCATCGACGCTGCCTAATATTCAACTCCTTTTGAGTAAGAAGATACTTGAAGCTCTTGTGATCAGTGTAGATGATACACGTATCATTATACAAATAGTACCTCCAGATATTTAATGCAACAACACAGCGGCTAACTTGAGATTGTGCGTGAATAATTCCTCTCGTGTAACTTAAGCTGATGGGACGCATAAGCTACAACCTTACCATCTTGCATCAGTACACATCCCAAACTGATATGCGATGTATCACTGTAACCACAAACTCTTTACTAGATTCAGGCTGTATTAGAACAGACTTGAGCTTCTCGAAGCTCCATTGTTGTACATCGGTCTAGACGAAGGGAATATTCTTGCGTAGAAGTTTATTTAGAGGAGCTACAAATAGTGAGAACCCCTCAACAAACCTCCGATGGTAACAAGTAAGACCCAAAAATTGTGAATCTAAGATACGTTCTTAGGCTATTTCCAATCAAGCACAACCTTTCTAGGATCAACTTAGATCCCCTCAGTAGAAGCCACATGCCCCAGAAATGTTACCTCTCGCACCTAGAATTCACATTTGCTCAAATTAGTGTAGAGCTATTTCTCTTGAAATATTTGAAGCACTACTCTAAGATGTTTATCATGTTCATCCCTAGTCTTAGAGTACACCAGAATATCGTTGATAAAGATTACGATGAACTGATTTAGATATGGCTAAAAAACTTGATTTATTAGATCAATGAATGCATCCGGAGCATTCGTTAAACCAAAGAGCATAGCTAAGAACTCATAGTGCCTATAACGAGTCCTAAATGTCGTCTTATGAATATCAGCTTCCTTAACCCTAAGCTAATGATACCTAAAATGGAGAACTATTTTTGAGAATACCACAGGCCTACGAAACTGATCAAACAGATCGTCTATCCTCGGAAGTGGGTACTTATTCTTCATAGTCAGTTTATTCAACTGTCGGTAGTCGATACACATCTTTATGGTACCATCCATTTTCTTCACAAATAAAATCGGTGCCCCTAACACAGACACACTAGGATAGATAAAACCACGATCCACATACTCTTGAAGTTGAGCCTTAAGCTCCATAAGCCCATTCGATGCCATACGGTAAGGAGCAATGGACACTGGAGCTGTACTCAAAAAGCTCAATGCCAAACTCAATTTCCCGATTTAGAGGTAAAGCTGGTAACTCATTAGGAAATACATCTAGGAATTCTCTCACTATTTTGGTATCCCTAATAGAAGAGCCCCTAGAACCAAAAATACTTGCATAGGGCAAAAACACTTCACACCCACCAATTTCGATACTTTCCAATCACAACTACCTCCTTATCATCTTCGGTCCTCAGAACGACCTTTTTAGTCATGCAGTCCAAACTAACTCATTGCACATTAACCAGTCCATACCCATAATTAAGTCAAACTCCCCAAACGGTAGCTCCATCAGATTAGTCGGAAACACAGCCCCTTGTACTTCTAATGGAACATTCTTATAAAGTCTATTATCCCGAGCAGACTGTCCCAATGGACTCAGTATAGTAATCTCACCAGAACTACAATCAACATAATCCCCAAGTTTCCAAAAATAGAACTAGATAAATAGGACTGTGTAGAACATATGTCTATCAAAGTAGTATATGGAGCATTAAATTTAAAAATGTACCCGTGATCACATTAAGAGCGTCTTTGTCCTTTTGGCATCGAGCAACATAAACCAATTTAGGCTGCTTCGCTTTAGTCTGGTTAGTATATATGTCCGGTGCTCTCTGTCATCGGCCTATACCATTACCAACCCTAGCCGGTCCACGGGCCCTAGATGGTTGCTGTATTGCCTTCTGAGGCTGAACAAACCCGATCTCGAAGCTTGCATCTGATCAGAATGATGTGGACACTCTCTAATCTGGTGTTTCAAAGACCCATACTACGCAGACAAACCCCCAATCTCCTCCAACAATCGCCACAGTCACCATAAGGCTGAATCTCAGTAGAATCAATAAGAACTCCCACTCTAACTGCTCTATTAGGTTTGACCAGTTTCTTAGCCCTCTAAATAGAACTAGAGGGTTTCAAATCCATCTTGTTCTTACCTCTATTACAGTCTTTATTTTGGAGCTTCATGCACTTAACCTCTTCGGCGATCTTCGCTTTATCCACCAGAATAACAAACTCATGCTCCCTCTACGGAGCAATCAAAAATCTCTGACTATCCCCCAAACCGTCCTCAAATGAACACATTTCTTATACTCGGATGCCACCATGCCTCGAGCGAAATAACTCAGTCTCAAAAACTCGGCCTTATACTCGGCTACAGACTTATCACCTTGTATGAGATTCATAAACTCACGCCTACTAGCATCCACATAGCTCGCTCCCACTTACTTTCCCTGGAAGGCAGTCTTAAAGTAGCCTCAGTTCAGACGATCTAGTTGAGTACCCTTATCAACCGACAACCACCATTGATAAGCTTCGTCACGAAAAAAGAGACTGCACCTTTAGTTTCTACTCAGGAATGCAGTCAATGTTGTTCATAATCTTCTCGGTGGCCTCAACCAATACTCAGCTACAGTAGGGGTGACTCTAGTGATGCCCCTAAATAACTCAGCTCTATTAGATCGGAGTCGTTCAGTTACTGACCCACGTCTACCAGACCCATAATAGGGTTTAGCAACCCTCTCTAAAACCCTTAACATAGCTTGAAACAATGCGTCGTCCCTAACTGAACAGCTTTGAGACCCAGTCTCAGTAGTAGGTGAAATCGATGTCTCACTCGTATCCAGATTTGGCATACTACCCAAAAAAAAGACTTAGCTCGAGTCCCTATACGACGCCCACCGCACCTACGAATGCCTCGACCCTATGTTCCACGTGCACTCATCGTAATTCAAATTTATCTACATTTTAAAATTTTATGCATCAGTTCCAGTGTTTATTAGCAGATATTTTATGCTCAAGTTATCAGAAGTTCAGAAGTATTTCAAAAGTTTTAGTCTCTAACTAACTCAGTATAGTTTCAGATAGTAGTAACTATAGTATTTTTTTTTTTGAAAGTTTTAACTACAGTGTTTTCTAAATTCAGAGATAATTACAAGATCGGCGCGGAGACTTAGTGTACTATATATTTACTCAATGATCCAAATTATTTAAAAACCAGTCCTTTTTTAAAATACAATTTTGAAACCCAAATTTCATAGCCCGATTTTTGCAACCTGGCTCTAATACCACTAAATGTAACACTCCAAATCATGCCTAGATGTTTTGACGAATCCGGGAGTGTTATGAAGAAGAGTTTGAAGCCAATAATACTTCGATTAAACAATGTTTAGTTATTTAACAAACATCCAAGTTTTATAAAACATATTCATTTATATATATTACTAAAATCGTTACATGTTACTCTTTAAAAGTTAACCACTTAATTCACAGCGAAAGTTTGAAAATCGTTTAAAACAAAACCACGCTCGTGTTTTCAAAAATTAACCTTTTTCGTGTAAAATCAGTATTTTGTCAAATCATCGTAGTTTAGAAATCATAATGCAATCAAACCCAAAAAATTCAAACTAAAAAGTCCGGAGAGTCCAAAAGTTACAAACTCTTATGAAAACTAGAAATTTCAATAAAACCATTAATTAATAATAATGAAAATAATTTTGTTCAAGTGGTCACCGCTGAGCCTCTCGTCGCACCGACCCGTCTATGTCTGTGGATTACCTGAACAGAACAAACAAACAGATGTCAGTTTTCATATACTCAGTGTGTAACCCAACAGAGATAGTCATGCAACATACACAGAATTTTATATACACTCAGATACAGATTTAGACCTAAATCCATAATAGAAATAGATATCAAAATCAAATAACAGATTAGACGTCCAAAATCCTACCCCCATCTTCTACACACCATCTCCGTCCATCCCATCACACTATGTGGGGTTAAAAACACCCACCCAATCGTATACACCATATTGTGTCTATGCGACAAATAACAGATAATATGCAGTCAAGCTGCTAGTATATAGGTGAAAGGTCACCGTACAGATCACTCGTCCGCATATACAAATCCCACCCTAAACAAAGATATAGAATACAGATGCAAAAATAACAAAATAAACATGCTTAACATGCTCGTATACATATAAATATATACTTAACATTACAGTCAGACAAACATATCAGTTTCCTACTTAGATCAAACCATTAGAGTATCAGATCGCATGAATTAGAGTTTGGTTAGCCCTTACCGACCCTACAGTAGGCCCACAGTCGATTGGAATGACCCATGCACCCTAGGTAAATTTTTAAAATTTTGGGCCCACATGCCCATATGGGTCCACAAGCCCGTGTGACCCACACGTCCAGGCTAGCCTTTCCCGTATGGCCTACACAGCCTAGTCCAAAACTCACACACTCATATGATATGCCCGTATGGCCCACACGCCCAATCTAGCCTAGCATGTGTGGCCCACACTGTCGTGTCTTGCGTACGACCACACCTACGACATTCATATGATCGTGTCTCACATACAACCAGCCACACGCCCGTGTGGCGTTGACAGTGTCCTTTTTTGGCTTTTGTCGAACCTTGATTTTTCGTGTTTAGGGTACACACCTAGTTCGTTTTTTATACTGCAACATTTTTGAGCCCTCTAAAACCTAAGAAATAGAATCCTGTTGACCAATTAGCAACTAATCTACAAATCGACAACAATACCGAAAATAACACACATAACTTACTATCAATAAGAACAAATATTAACACAGTTTAGACCGTCGGAGAAAAACCCCTTCTCCACAGCCTTCTCCTAAACAAAATTTCACAGAAATCAAATCCCATATCTATATCACTACGCTACTATGAATGTAACGCCCAAATTTTGGGCCTAGAAGTTTTGGGTTCTTAGTGTAGTGACAGCGAGGAGGTTGAACACATAAGTTTAGTTGTGTAATTTATTGACAAGAATGGGCATGCTGGTCTAGTGGTGGTGTGAGTGTTAGCATACCTTGAGGTTCTAGGTTCGAGTAGTTGGATGCGCAATTGTGGAGAGTCTTCTATTTTGTTCTGCTTTAGTATTAATTATAGATGTTATTTATGGTATTATATGATATTATTTATAGTTACTAAATTATGTGTTGAAGATATGTTGGTTTTTATTTATTATTTTTATTATTGTTCTTTTCTTTTCTTTTTGGACGTTTCCTGGTTTTATTCTTTCTGTGCTTTTCTTCTTCCTAAAATGATCGTGGTTTGTAGATTCTGGAACTTTGCTCCTCAGTCATCTTCTTCACGTCAAAACAGGCATAGGATTCTAATCTAGTTACTACATTCTGCTCTTAAATCGTCTGCCATCTTGCGTTGCAAATCCCTTTTTTTCGGCTTTTTGTAACTATAAAATAACCCCATCGTCTTTGAGTTTCTAGATGTTAAAAGTGAAGGAAAAACATTATTTTCTGATATTTATCGATAAGAAAAGGGTTATGGACTATTACTGTAGCTTAGACGGGGTTTTTGGGGTTGTTTCAAACAAGCTCTGTGACCTCTCCGACGGGCACACGGCTGTGTGGATTTGGAAATTAGGGTTTTTGGGCCATATTGGGTGCCACACAGCCTGGCCTCATGGTCGTATGGTCGATTTAGGGATTTTTGTTGACTTTCACACTACTGTATCCCTCGGGCACATGGGTGTGTAAGGTTGGGAATAGAGTATTAGGGTTTTGGGGTCATATGGCTATGTCTGATGGCCACACGGCCGTGTCTGATGGGCCATACCGACGTGTGACACCTTCACACGATCGTGTCTACCCTGCACTTAATTTTATTGAAATTGAACAGGGAGTTACACGGCCTGTTTACACAGCCGTGCCCCTGCACCACACGGGTGTGTGCCTCTTTCACACGGGAGTATGCCACCCCTCACACAAGTGTTTGGATCCCCATACGGCCTAGAGTGCCCCACACGACGGAGTACACGGGTGTGTGGCCCTAACTCGTCAGATTCTAAATTTAAGTCGATTTGATTGTAATCTCAAATCAATACGTTCTAAACTTTAACTAAGCTTTACTGAGGGTAACTATGACTCTGATATGAGTTGATATATGAGTGATGTGTGAATAGTTGTGTGACAAGCTTGATGCTGAATTTAAGTGTACGAGTGTCCTAAAACTAATCGACTGATTGTGAGTGACTATCTGTAAGTGAGTGCTTTTGAATGACTGTATGAAACTATATTCTGATTTGGTGTAACTGCGTTCATACATCTGCATATAAAGTATTTTGGGTTGGGATTTTGAATAGAAGGGAGATTTACGATCTGATCTAGCAGTTTTACTATAACTCATCGGTATAGCGGATTGCTGCACTGCACTGTACCGTATGTACGTTAGCTACGCTACATACCACTATCTGATCTGGTAGTTCATACTGCATGTCTGTACCACGATTTACCGTATTACGTTACAACTTATACGCTAGCTTTGCTGCATAATTTATGATTTGGCAGTTTATCTGCATTCTGATAGCCCAATTCTCAGATGGTCGAGGACGGTCCCAATTCCCTGAGAGTCGATGACCATGTTGATGATCATCGTTGTCGGGCAATCTAGGATGACATCATAGGGAGTATAAGGTTGGATGGGCTTTTCGATGTCCTACTTGGAGTGTAGGGATGGATGGGTTGATTTTATCCCCACATGGTGTGTTGATGGTATGGAGTGGTGTGTCGGCTGGATGGGTGGGTGGTTTTATAACTCATTTGCACTCATTTGCATCTGATTGACACTATGACTGAACGTGATACGATGATTGAATTTGATTGGATGTTTGACTAAAATATTTAGAATGTTTGAATGTATAGTTCGACCGAAAGGCACTTGTGCCTAAGAGAACCTTGTGTGATAGGCTAAGGCCCAAACCGATTCTGATTCTAAGAAAGGCTTAGGCCCATGTTTTAACTACTGAAAATTACTGCTACTATGTCCGATTAGGCCATATGACTGTAGAGTTACATATGGTGTACGTTTGGTTTGAGGTGAATTCTCTTATCCGTCATCTATCTGTAAATATGTTTTGGTTCTAAATTGCTTCTAGTTCTCTGTTCTGCTTCTATAGTTTAGCTGGTTTGATCTCACACTGAGCTCGTGTAGCTCACCCCCTCTTCTGTTCCCCTTTTCAGGTTCAATTCAGGATTCTAGATGCTAGGCTCAGTAAGCGGAGGACTTGGACAGTCTTGTGAACAACAATTGAGCAGTTTGGGTTTCAGTTTTTACATTTGGTTTTGAATTGAAAAGATTTATAATGTTGTGGTACCATTACTATTTTAAACCTTGTTCATACATTATGATTTGTTTACAGTTGTGAACGGTAATTTTAAATGAATAAACGTTTTGGTTTATTTTGAGATAACTACTTTTAGAAATGGAATTTTCAACGACTGGTTTTTGTTAAATTTTTTTGACGATCACCTCGGTGACCAATGTAGCATCCTGGATTTGGTCTAGACTTCTAGGACGGGTCTAGGGTGTTACAATGAAAAGAATGAACCAACAACTTACCCAAATCACATAAAAATACCAAGTTCCAAAGTGCAACTTGAAGAACAAAAGATGTAAATAGATTTGAATGGGAAGGAAAATGAGAGAAAGAATCAAAGGTGTAGAGAAGGAGAATAAGAAGGAAACATCGAAAAGAATGGAGAAACTGGCATCAGGACTTTTCCTTGGAAAGAGAGAGAAAAGAAAGAAAAAAAAAAAAAAAACCAAAATCCCTCTATCCCTCAAATTAAGGCATGATCTCCTATCAACCTAATCCCAACTACGTACTCTCTCATCCACTTATACAGTCTTCCAAACCCATCCAAACTCTTTCAAACAACTGAAGCAAAAATTATCATCCACATTCATGCAGGGATTCAAACACAAGACTTCCAGCAAGCTAACTCCTTACCACTCGAACCAGCAGGCTCATTTTGATATGAGTTTACAAACAATATTACATAAGCCCACCCAATAGGAATACGACTTGGATAAAAAAATAACTGAATTTTTCCAGAGAGTGAGACTTGAACCCAAGACCTAAAAGACAAACCCAGAACACTTAGCCATTGAAGTAGATACTCGGTTATGTCAGTATTTACAGAAACAAGATTAATTTATTCAGGGTGTAACAGTCACGCTCTGATGTTGCGACACACATATCTTGATTTTGCAGCATCCTAAACAATCTACTCCCAGGGATGTTTACCAACTTTAGTTTCGCGATCATGATCTCCAATGTCATGATTTGCATCTTTGGATGACTTGGATTCCTCAAACCTGGTGATTGCCCACAATGCCGCAACCTTGAAGGTTCAATGTTGAGATATTAAAGGTTGATATCACTACATCACTCCCTTAATGTTGCGACTCCATCAATAGTTTACTTGCAGTGTGATTTTAGTTTAAGTCTTTATGGTGATGGAAGCTTCGGTGTCGAGACACAAAGGATCCGGCGTCACAACCTTGACTACAATGGTAACATTTCTTCAAGTTTTGGCCTTCACCACTTCTTGTACAAGCTTAAGTTAACTGTTAAATTCCCAAAGACACGATTTTGCCATTTTGGTCCCAAAAAGTACTTAAAATGCATAAAAACTAAATTTTAAAGTAAAATCTAGTAATTAATAAAAACTACTAAATAAATCCATAAAATACTTGAGTATAAGTTCATTAAGTGTAGAAAAGGGTTTAATGTGACGTATCAATTTATGGCAAATCAAAACACCTTCAATTAGTAGCTAACTCATCTCTTTTGAGAGCAAAAATTTTTGTATACATGTATAAGGATATGATATTTTATATGAATTGCAAATTGTACGCATCATGCTATAAGTTATGATAAATGCTCCCCATTAAAATTGGTTATCATCAGGAGCTAAATACTATACATTTTAGAATTTTTGAATATGCAATATATGTTCAAGTTGCTCTACCACAATGCATGAAATGAGTATTCAAAGAAAGTTGAGAATATATTAATTATGTATCTCCTTGTATTATTAGATGTTTTGAACAAATTGGAGATTTAATTATAACATGATTCGGTGATTATTACTTTTATTTGACAGTTTTTACAACATTAGTGGGAGAGAAATAATAGTTGGATGAAATAATTACTTGGATTGAATTATCATTATCTAGATCCCGGTACAAAGTAATTTGAACCAAAAGTTCAAAAGGATAATTCACTTTATTGCAATTTAATTACCAAATGTATTTACTGACTTGATAAGAATAACCATGTAACGCCCCAAAATTCCTAATTTTATTATTGAGAAAATATGATACAAATATCTTTCAGCTTTAGTGGTTATTGATAAACCATAATATATACATATTTTAAATCTGCATTTAGCATACTTTTGGATTATTTATCCCTTGAAATGTGGAATTTGATGCTCCTAATCCTTTAATTTCATGTTTTATACCCAGGAGAGCTTCGCAAGTCGAAAAGAACGAGAAATGGGCCAAAAATGGAGAAATTGGGCCCAAGTGAGAAATCAACATGACCTAGAGTTCACCACACGGCCATGCCACCTTAGTAGACTCACACATGGCCTGGAACACCGTACCACGGGCAGACCGCACGGCCGTGTGTAGCGAGTAGAATAAACCACGACCGAAGGAGCCCACCACAGGCGTGTCCCTACCACAACAAAGAAGAGTTCTATTCAGAATAAGCTACATGTGGGCCAATAGAGGTGTTCCAAAGCCTATATGAACACCCTAGAAGGCAACTTAAAGGAAGAGTTGGACAGAAGGCCTCTGTCAGGGCTTTTGACAGTAACAAAGCCAGAGAGAGCTAAAATTAGGTAATTACTCGAAGACATCAAGTTGATTCATCTCAAGAAGCTGGAACCATACTCAAGATGAAAGATCTTCCCTTTAATTTCCTTCAGGGGGTTTTAAAGTTTTTCTTATGTTTTGTTTTAATCTTTCTTCTGAGATGTACTCTTTTATAAACATGAACTAACCCCTTAAATACCTAAGGGGGTTGAAACCTAAGATGGATCTTGTTATTGTTTTCTGAACTATATGGTAAATATTTGATTTGTTCTTAATTATGTGTCCTTTATTCTTGTTTTGATATTTCAGGATATTGATTCAAGTATTGATGTGCTTAGGCAGTGGAGCAAAAGTCCCTGTTTAAGAGTAAATCTAGCATAGTTAAGTGGAGTTGATCATACTCCAAGAGATAGGATGACGAAAATCTACCGGATTAGGGTTAAACCTAATATGAGAGTCCATAGATCGAGTTAATGCAACTTTAGGGGTTTTAATTAGAAATAGATTTCAATTAATCAACCTAGGGTTAGACGTTAGTAGCCTTGAGAGAGGTATTAATATAAATTAGGGAATCCTACAGATCAAGTCAAGTGAATAAATCGTCTGGTTCAGAGTTAGATAACAAGTGAAGTCTAGGTGGATTCTTCCTCGTGTATTGTCTTAATCAATTGGTTTTTCCCAAAAGTATTTCCCCAATTCACTCTCTGTGTCTTAGCACTTTTAGCTTAGTAATTAGTTAGTTTTAGATTAAATATCAATTCCTTTAATTCTTAGGCTAAATAATAGAAAGATAGTAATTACTAATACTCTTGGTCCTTGAGGATACGATATTTCCGGTCTTGCCATAGCTATACTATCAAAAGATAGGTGCGCTTGCCTTATTGGTTGTCATAGTTAGTTCTAGGCTCGATCATTCATTATATAAATATTAAGACTTTTGGACACGATCAGTTATGTGTTCTGGGAGTGTTTGGGAGGTCCCAAGTTCAAGCCTTCGCTTGGGCAAATTTTGGTATTTTGAATGAATTAGGCCTTACTCTTGTTCAGTAGTGTTTATTTGATTGTTGGTAAAAATATATCAAAATGGGCCTGCTGGTCTGGTGGCTAAGGTGTGCGTTGGCGTGTGGGAGGTTTGGAGTTCAAGTCCCTGCGCGAGTAAGGGAATTATTTTTGTTGCTTGGCCGTGTGGCATGGTGGAGACTTAGTCAGATTGAAATTTCGAGTAGTGGAGTTGTTGTGGGAGATCAGCACCTTGACCCACTATTAACCGACTAAGGGGATGAAGCTTGTACTAGGGTAGGGAAAATAACTTCCTGGGTCCCTATATTTTTCTATTTCATTTCAATTTAGTCTTTTATTTGCTTCTTTTATTTTTTTATTTTTTATTTGCACTTTAAATTTCATTTAAATTTCAATTAGTCCTCTAATTTTTTTTATTCAGCATTTTTATTACTTTAGCCATTTTATTTATTTGCAATTTATATTTATTTTATTTTAACTTTACTAATTTCTTTTATTCATTTCGCGTACCTCTAGTTTATGACTATAAGGAACCCGATATGACCCTTGATTTTCGACGGTGATATAAAAGGTACCATTCAGAGAAATCGTAGGGAACTAAGACGAAACCAATACTACCAAGAGATGGTCGATAACAACCCACTACCTCCTGTGGTGGCAAGAAACCCAAGTGAATCAAAACCTCGCCTCCTCGCACTACGTATGATTATGCTAAACCTAACTTAACAGAATGTAATCTAGTATTGTTAGACCTGTTGTTGCCGCAAATAATTTTGAACTAAAACCTAACATTATACAAATGATACAATGCTTTTTTAGTTTGATGGTTTGCGGGATGAGGACCCTAACAATCACTTGGCAAATTTTCTCGAATTCTATGACACTTTCAAGATCAATGGCTTTTGGATGATGCCATTTGCTTATGTGGAATTTGATGCTTCCTTTAATTTCATTGAGGAACAAAGCTGGAGAAATTGGGCCCAAGTGAGTTGAACTCGAGTTCACCACACTGCCATGCCACGAGGATCAATCACTACATGGGAACAAATGTCCAAAAACCATGGTAGCCCACCAAATCCCTACCACAACAAAGAAGAGTTCTATTCGAATAAGCTACATGTGGGCCAATAGAGGTGTTCCAAAGCCTATATAAACACCTTAGGAGGCAACTTAAAGGGAGAGTTGGACGAAGGCCTGCTGTGGGCTTTTGACAGTAACAAAGCCAGAGAGAGCTGAAATTAGGTAATTACTCAAAGACATCAAGTTGATTCATCTCAAAGTCGAACCATACTCAAGACGAAAGATCTTCCCTTTAATTTCCTTTAGGGGGTTTTAAGGTTTTTCTTATGTTTTGTTTTAATCTTTCTTCTGAGATGTATTCTTTTATAAACATGAGCTAACCCCTTAAATACCTAAGGGGGATGAAACCTAAGACGGATCTTGTTATTGTTTTCTCTAACTATATAGTAAATATTTGATTTGTTCTTAATTATGTGTCCTTTATTCTTGTTTTGATATTTCATGATATTGATTCAAGTATTGATGTGCTTAGCAAAGGAGCAAAAGTCCCCGATTAAGAGTAAATCTAGCATAGTTAATCGGAGTTGATCATACTCCAGAGATAGGACGACAAAATCTACCGGATTAGGGTCAAACCTAATATGAGAGTCCATAGATCGAGTTAATGCAACTTTAGGGGTTTTAATTAGAAAGAGATTTCAATTAATCAACCTAGGGTTAGACGTTAGTAGCCTCGAGAGAGGTATTAATATAAATTAGGGAATCCTACGGATCAAGTCAAGTGAATAAATAGTCTGGTTCAGAGTTAGATAACAAGTGAAGTCTAGGTGCCCTCACCACGGGTTACCATTATGGCTACAGGTTCAAACCTTTTACAACGATGTGTACCCCTCAACTAGGCAATTAATCGATTCAGCCGCCAACAAAAACCTAAATAACAAAACTCCTAATGCGGCTTATGAGTTTATTGAAGAGATGTCACTAAATAACTATCATTGGCAAGTTACAAGGAAAAGGCCAACAAAAGCCACTAGTGTTTTCAACCTTGATGTAGTAACCATGCTATCAAATCAGGTAGAGATGTTAAACCAAAAAATTGATGGGTTATGTGGTTCTTCACAGGTACACTTAGTGATGCAGTACGATACCTACGGAGGAGGGATGAGCAATAAAGAATACCCACTTTACAATCCTGGCATGGAAAACGAACAAATGAACTATATGGGTAACAATTCTAGACCCCAAAATAACCCTTATAGCAACACTTACAATCCAGGTTGGAGGAACCATCCAAACTTTTCATGGGGTAGCCAAGGGAATCAGAGACAACAACCCCTCTCAGGCTTTCAACAGTAACCCTACCCACAAGAGAAAAAATCAAACCTTGAGGAGATGCTGAAGAAATTCATCGCGGTGTCAGAAACTCATTTCCAAAACACCAAAACAACACTCAAAAATTAGCAAGCATCAATTCAAGGGATCAAGAACCAATAGGGACAACTTGCTAAAATCATCTCTGAACGACCGCAAGGTAGCTTGCCAAGCAAAATTGAAACTAACCTAAAGGAGCAACTTCATGTCGTTACCGCTCAAAATAGTGAAGTGTTAGTAGAATCTAAATTTGAGCCAAGGCAAGAACTTGTGGTAAATAAGGGTAAAGTTGAGGCAAGCTATGATAAATCGAAACTGGTAATTACAGAGTACAAACCTCGAGTGCCATACCCAAATGCGATGAAGGAAGTTTCTTAAACTTCTAAAGAAATTACATATTAACTTACCGCTTCTTAAAGCTCTTTCGCAGATGCCAGATTTAAGGAAATTTTTAAAAGAGCTTTTAACAAATAAACGGAGGTTAGACAAGGCATCGCATGTGGAGCTAAATGCAGTGTGCCCAGAATTTTGAAAAATAAACTACCACGAAAATTAAAAGATCCAGGGAGTTTTACAATTCCATGCTTAATTGGTAGTTTATCTGTTAATAATGCTTTAGTTGATTTAGGGGCAAACATAAATGTTATGCCCTATAAAATGTTTAAACAAGTAGGTTTAGGGAAACCCAAACAAACTAGGATGAGCATTCAATTAGCTGATAAAACTATTAGAATTCCTAGGGGTATAATCGAAGATGTGTTAGTAAAAATTGGCAAATTCATATTCCCAGTAGACTTTGTTGTTTTAGACATGGATGAGGACAATAGGTTCCTTTAATTTTAGGAAGGCCCTTTCTAGCAACTGCCAGATCTAAAATTGATGTTGGTACAGGTGAACTCACACATCGTGTAGGTGAGAAAACGATCACTCTTCTGGCTCTTGACTCGGCTAGGACATTGAGTGATAAAGGTAAGAATATAAATTCTATTGATAACCAAATGGTTAAACCTTAAACACCACGAAGCTACACAACTGAACCTGATCCTAGACCCCGTGCCAATAAAGAAGTAACTCATAGGGAGCGAAGACTTTAGGTCGATGAACTAGACGAGTGGAATACACATTTCAAGGAGAAACTGATAACACAAGAAGTGAAACCGAGGGAATCTCCAGACAATCTTATAGGAATAGCAAATCACTTCAAAATAGGAGATCATGTATTGTTGTATAAGAAAGACCATCGACTCTCTAGTTCAGGCCTTAAAACAAACGAAGAAATCCCTTTCACGGTACTTAATACCTTCCCATACGGAACAGTCAAGGTAAGTAATCCCATATTCAGCAGTTTTAAGGTAAACTCTACTTGAACTCGAACAATATATTGATAGTAGAACTAATAGCATGAGAAAGGATTTTCAACTCCTCAAACTACCATGATTATGCAAATGAGAGGTAAGTCTAGCTTAAGACTATAAACGAGCGCTTCTCGAGAGGCAACCCGAACAGTAACCCCATTAATTTTCATATTTTTATTTATATCTTTAGCACCTAACTATAAACTAACCAAGTTAATGAAGCACAGGTTTCCATACCCACACAGTCTTCCACACGGCCGTGGTCGTGGCCTTGTGGGCACCACAGGTAGGTGAATGGGCGTGGTCATAGACATGTGGCAACAAGACAAATTTTTTCCCAAAACACGGGCTACGATAAATCACCACGGCCATGCGATGCGGCCATGATTGACACTAATTAAACCACACGGCATAGAAACCTCCACATAGGAGTGGGAGAAGCGAACAAACAGCCACATGGCCGTGCGATATGACCGTGCGACTTAACACGCCCATGGCATACGGGCGTGGGGATGTACAAGATCCCAGATTTCTATTTAAAACCCACCCCCCTCTTCTCACCTACTCCCCAACTTCCTCTTCTTCCATACCCTTTAAACTTTTCCCTTTCATTTTCCTCATTTTTCCTTCCCATCACTCTTTATCTACACCATCATCCTCATGTCGAAGAAACATAAGGATCCTAGCACAGTCTCCCTGTGCGAGACCGATCTACATATGTTCATGCCGGCCGCTTCATTAACTCGACAAGAAAATGACCTTTGAGTCCATTTACTTTTTCTTTTTCTTTTCTCTTCTCCTTTATTTTCCTTATATTTATCTCTCTTTGCTAAATCTACATTATTATATTTTGATTTTGATTTTGTTTATTTAGGACCTTCAGGCTGCTTGGGAATCAAAACACCATGACCCTAGTAACCACCGCCACCGATGCCTCCTTCTCCAACTCGGCTCGAATTTCCCTCGTTTCTTTTCTTTGACTCCACCCAAACTTCAGGAAGTTTCACTTCTCTCCCTACCTTATGATTTTCTTACTATATTGTGAATATCTATCTTAGTACATTGAGGGCAATGTACATCTTAAGTGTGGGGGGTGAATTTCAAAATTTCCTAACTTTTTGCATTATTCTCAAATCCCTGAATGATATCTTGTCTTAAGTAACTTTCTTATATTAGTAATTAGAATGAAACTTCTGTTGATTTATGATTTTTATTGATATGTTTTGGATTAAGTCATAGTTAATTGTGCATTGATAATTTAAAAATTAAGATATTAGAGAATCAGACATGATAAGTCTATTTTCAGAATTAAAAAAAAATTGGCTAGGTTGTTAACCTAAATTTAAATAGTACTTTGAAATTTGAAATTTGCAAGGTTGACATGAAAAACCATAATTTTTGTGAGATTTTGAGCCTTTTAGAGCATATGCTTTTTCTGTTCACTTTATTAACTATGAGTGTGTCAATATTGATTTGTTATTCTAGAACTTGCTTCGATTATACATTTCGAGACCACACCTTTGATTTGATATACAGAGATGATAAAGGCACTTAGGATTTAACCCACTTACTCCACTAAAAGCCTACCCTCATAATTTACTCCTAGTGAACCCCTTTGATCTTAACAAATCATTTCTTGACTCATCCATTAATATTAACCTAAAGCCCATCTTGTATCTGTTATCACCATTTCTCTTTATTACTCTTATATCGAGAATTGATTTGATCAGTTGCCTAACTACATTTTTTATTTCAATTGTTAAATTCTAAATATTTGATTTGTTCTTAAAAAAAAAGAACCAAAGTATATTCATTATTAGTTCTATGTTAATATAGCTTATATGTTTAATTTCCACTTCTTAAGAAGAAGCTCATGTTATGAAATTTCAGTTGATGTAATTATTCGAGTCTTAGCTCATCTCTCTAAGTTAGGTAAATTGTCAATTCAATCTTGATTCTAACCCTTTAATTCAGCCTTTATCCACACCTTTAACCCAAGCCCCATTACAACCCTTTAAAGACCTTTTGATTTCTGTATCATCTCATTTTATAGTAGTGGAGATTTGATTTTCATGCAAGCCTATGGTAATAACTTTTAATGTTTGACTGATGAGTGCTTTATTCTGAACCTTAAACACTTTGAGTGATTTGAGTGAATCTTTAGTGAGGATGTCAATCCTTCTCGGTTTTGGATCAAAGGTAATTATTTAGATAAGGGGAAACACCTATGTTTTCATGCTATAAAAATATATGACTTTGATTGTTTGAATCTTTAGGACTCTTTGAGTTCAATTATCCATGTATACATTATCTATGAATTATGATGAGACATTATTGATGATGATTATGAATTGAAGGAAGTTGATTTTAATTGTAAGTTGAGGATTTTGTTTCAGGAATTTCATGTTTTATACTTAGGAGAGCTTAGGAAGTCGAAAAGAACGAGAAACTGGCCAAAAACAGAGAAATTGGGCCCATGTGAGAAATCAACACGGCCTGGAGTTCACCACACGGTCGTGCCACTTTAGCAGACTCAAGACACACTGGACCACCGCACTGTGTAGACACGCCTGACATGCAGTGTGTGGCGAGTAGAATCGACCACGACCGAAGGAGTCCACCATGGGCGTGTCACACGGGAGTGTCCCTGCCGCAGCAAAGAAGAATTCTATTCAGAATAAGCTACTTGTGGGCTAATAGAGGTGTTACAAAGCCTATATAAACACCCTAGGAGGCAACTTAAACGGAGAGTTGGACAGAAGGCCTCTGTTAGGGCTTTTGATAGGAACAAAGCCAGAGAGAGCTGAAATTAGGGAATTACTCGAAGACACCAGTTGATTCATCTCAAGAAGTTGGAATCATACTCAAGACAAAAGATCTTCCCTTCAATTTCCTTTAGGGGTTTTAGGGTTTTTCTTATGTTTTGTTTTAATCTTTCTTCTGAGATGTATTCTTTTATAAACATGAACTAACCCCTTAAATACCTAAGGGGATGAAACCTAAGACGGATCTTGTTATTGTTTTCTGAACTATATGATAAATATTTGATTTGTTCTTAATTATGTATCCTTTATTCTTGTTTTGATATTTTAGGATATTGATTCAAGTATCGATGTGCTTAGGCAGTGGACCAAAAGTAATTGTTTAAGAGTAGATCTAGCATAGTTAAGAGGAGTTGATCGTACTTCTAGAGATAGGATGACGAAAATCTCTGGATTAGGGTCAAACCTAATATGGGAGTCCATAGATCGAGTTAATGCAACTTTAGTGGTTTTAATTAGAAAAAGATTTCAATTAATCAACCTAGAGTTAGACGTTAGTAGCCTCGAGAGAGGTATTAATATAAATTAGGGAATCCTACGGATCAAGTCAAGTGAATAAATCATCTGGTTCAGAGTTAGATAACAAGTGAAGTCTAGGTGGATTCTTCCTAGGGTATTGTCTTAATCAATTGGTTTTTCCCAAAAGTATTTCCCCAATTCACTCTCTGTGTCTTAGCACTTTTAGCTTAGTAATTAGTTAGTTTTAGATTAAATATCAATTCCTTTAATTCTTAGGCTAAATAATAAAAAAGATAGTAATTATTAATACTCTTGGTCCTTAAGGATACGATATTTCAGGTCTTGCCATAGCTATACTCTCAAAAGATAGGTGCACTTGCCTTATTCGTTGTCATAGTTAGTTTCTAGGCTCGAACATTCATTATATAAATATTAAGACTTTCGGACCACGATCAGTTATGTGTTCTGAGAGTGTTTGGGAGGTCTCATGTTCAAGCCTTCGCTTGGGAAAATTTTGGTATTTTGAATGAATTAGGCCTTACTCTTGTTCAATAGGGTTTTATTTGATTGTTGGTAAAAATATATCAAAATGGGCTTGCAGGTCTGGTGCCTAAGGTGTGCGTTGGTGTGTGGGAGGTCTGGAGTTCAAGTCCCTGCGCGAGCAATGGAATTATTTTTGTTGCTTGGCCATGTGGCGTGGTGGAGTCCTAGTCAAATTGAAATTTTAAGTAGTGGAGTTGTTGTGGGAGATCAGCACCTTGACCCACTGTTAACCCACTAAGGGGATGACGCTTGTACTAGGGTAAGGAAAATAACTTCCTGCGGTCCCTACATTTTTCTATTTCATTTCAATTTAGTCTTTTATTTGCTTCTTTATTTTTTTATTTTTTATTTGCAGTTTAAATTTCATTTAAATTTCAATTTAGTCCTCTATTTATTTTATCCATTATTATTAGCATATTTATTTATTTTTTACAATTTTTTTATTCGCATTATTTATGTTCTTATGATATCACTTTTACATAATTTCCATATATTATTATATTTTTGCATATTAGAAACTACTCATTTAAATTGCACAATTTGTTATTTGTCCCTCCTTAATTATTATCATTCGTTTTTCGATTATTTTGTGCCCCATTAGCACCAATTTCATTAAAACTTTCTAATCAACTAGGTACCAATTTTGTGATAATCTTTCCTCATACATAACCGACTCCCAAACCTATTTCCTAGATTTCATAGACCGAAAATTATCATTTTAGTAAATCTAACCCTTTTATTAAAATGACTAAGTTTCGAGGTGATCCAATCACACCAAATAAAAAGGATTGCTGGCGACTCCGTCTTCATTTTTAAAATAAAAAGTTGAGTTCCAAAAAGGGTTTCGACAACTTGGCGACTTCGCTGGGGACTAATAAGAGAGTTGAGCCACAAGTTAATTACTTTTTGGTCTTTTTTTTGTAAATTGATAATTTGATTTTAGTTGATGATCCATTCCTTGCATTTCATCATTCATGTTTTATTTTGGTGATAAATAATGTCTTTGTTATCCTAGGTTACATAGTGATCTAAGATATCTATTTTATTAGTTTGAGAGTTTCTTTTCGTATATTTTCACATATATTGCATGGCATAATCGTTCCATTTTACCCTTCTTAAGTGGGAGTGAGAAGCTATTCCTTCGTAAGGTCTTCACCTCTGTACAGAAAAGTGGATCGCTTTTGGGATATATCTGTACCTATGTCTTCGTGAGGCCTTCACCTCCATAAAAACACAGGAAATGTATTCCCCTAAATTGAACCCGATCTGTATGAGCCTATAATGGGTGAGGGTTGAGGAATTTACCGGTTCAAGTACCTTTGCTTTAGAACCAAACCACATGTAATGAACCTTAAGAACCTGCCCTAGGTAGAACCATGTCAAACCTTTAGCGGTTACCCGAATAGATTACAAAGAAGAAACGTTTTAATTGTTATTCTTTGCTTTGTATTCCAGCTTTAAACAAAATGTGATAACTGGTTTTGTTTTGTTTTGACTGTGATTGAATTGCATTTTCCTTTTAGAGGAAAGGTGTTGATTCATGTTCAATTGCTAAATAGAGAGCTTGTCATGGAAAAGAGGTTTCTTGATAAAGTAGAAGAAAATGTAGCCGTGCGAATATAGTCAGAGAAAAGGAAACAAGAGAAAGGTGACAGCCTATTAGAGAGGCAGGTCAGAGATATGGACCATGTTATGAGCGAAGCTTTGGCTCAAGTACGAGAAATGGTTAACCACTTGCAAACCTAGCCGTTCAAGCTGACATTCTGAGCCTGAAATATGAATCAAAGTTGGATCGAGGTTGAGAATTAGCTTAGTTTCTTAGGAAATTTAAGGTTTTGAGTGTTAAGGCTAGGCCGTATATGTATCCGCCTTATGTAAAGAAACTTATTTTCTAGTTAAGTTATTCTAATGGAATTGAACTAAAATCAACACCTTTTTGCATGCATCTTTTCCATTCATTAGCATTGCATTTCATTACATGCATTAAATTTCATGAAAAATCCTCTAATTAATAAAAATTACGATAGTTACCTTGGAAACTACTGAGAATTTGCAAACCCGACATCATTACAGTACTCATGGTAAAATTAAGGCCTTGGATTCATTCACTAGGGACAGTGCCATCATCACTGCATCAAAAGTCAAAGTTGCCGATAGAAGGTCGACTAGTCATGATAAACGCCGAGGAAGACATCATTGTATATGTAACTAGTGACATGCCCTACATAGGGGTAGATGAAGATGCTATAGAATGCTCATTTCGTCATTAGAATTCGTCAATGCAACTCTTATTACTGAAGGAAGCAAAATCTTTGCGCCAAAAGTATCTAAAACCACAAGGATGGATTTGCAATTGATGGTTGGGAAAGGAGCTTTGGTAGGGAAAGGACATGGGAAATATCTCCAAGGAAGGGTTAATGCACTAATGTTTATAGATAAATAGGATCGCTTTGGCGTAAGGTACAAGCCAGATGCAAGACAAAAGGGGAAGAAACTGGAAAAGAAGTAGGAGAGAATGACAACGCGACTGAGTAGGGAAGAGATCAAGTGAGAACCATGATCTTTCCCCATATATTTGAAACGTCCATGTCAGGTGAAGTCACCTACCCTGAACGAAAAATGGTAGAGAAAGAAAACCAGATAACCAAGAATGTAGAAAGAATGTTGGAAACTTTAAGCATCAACGTTGTATCTGAAAAGGGAACTGAGGAAGGGAACCTATCAAGAATTCGTCCCTACACCCCTGGAAGTGTTCTAACTAATTGGACTGTGGAGGAGATCCATGTAGTTTTTAGGACTATTTCAAAGTAATGTTCAAAACATGCCTATTGCACTAAGCATGGGAGCAATAGGGATCTTTTTAAGAAAAGATGCATGTCCATTATTTTTATTTCAATAAAAATAATGTATCTTTGTGTCCCACATGGCAAATATTCTACTATTTTTTCATTCAAACTCATACCACACAGTTAATCATTTTTAAATTTATTTGTTCCTTGGATCTTCTTTTATTCCTATAACAAGTCTCCGGATATCAATGTATGAGTGACGCTACAGGTGACTAAGGGCCTCCTTTTAATAAGGAGATGTGTGATCGTGTCAAACAGTCGAGTTTTAATATTTGTAAAAGAGTGATCGAACCTGTAGATCGACTGCGACAACGATAGAGGCAAGTCCACCTATCGAGCAGTAGTATAGCTCAGGCAAGAATATCTTATCGAACCCAAGGGAACCTAAAAGTACTACTACTCACTTTCTTTCTATTATTTAGCCTAAAATATGGAGTGATTTGGATTATTAAACTAACGAAATACTTAGACTAAATGCAAAGACAAAAGATTGAATTGGAGAAAGACTTTAGGAAAACTCATTGATAAAGACGATACCTCGTGAAGAATCCACCTATGACTTCACTTATTATTTATTCCCAAACCATATGATTTCTTTACTTAGCTTGATCCGTGAGACTCCTAACCTATATTAAACCCTCTCGAGGTGAATAATGTCTAACCTTAGGTTAATTAGTAGAACTCTCGTTCTCTTATAATAACCCCTAAGGAAGTAGTAAACCGATCAATGGATTCCCATATTAGGTTTCACCATAATCTGGCAAAATCTTGTAACCCTATCTCTAGATTCCCGATCAACTCCACTCAATTATGCTAGATCTACTCTTAGGTAGGGTCTATTCCTCCTCCATCTAAGCACATCAGATTGAATTAAGCAACATAATTAAGAACAAACCAAGTACTTATCATATAATTTAGAAATCAAATAACAAAATCCATCATAGGTCTCATCCCCTTCAGGTATCTGAAGGGTTTAGTTCATAACTAAATACGAAAACATCTCAAGAGAAAAGAATAAACAAAACATAAGAAATCCCTAAAACCCCCTGAAGGAATTGAATGAGAGATCCTCCATCTTGAATGGAGTTCTGACTTCTTGAGATGGATCAACTGGCTATCTTCAAGTGATTCCCTAAAAAATGAATGCTTCGGCAAAAGCCTCTGCCAAAGACGTCCCTTTAATGTCTGCCTGGGGTTGTTTATATACGCTTTGGGATGCTATGCTTGGCTCCTAAGTACCTCCTTCAAGTAGAATTACTATTAGGGTGTTTGAGTAGACTTAGGAGTATGTTTCTTTGGCTTCAAGTATCCAATTCTGAGTGAAATTGCTCATTCCCGCGGTAGGAGCACGCCCATGGCACACGCCCGTGTAATTTCAGGGTTGGGCCGTGCCTTGATTCTTTCATTTTTGGCACGATCGTGTAAGTTGAGATTCAGGCCGTGCTTCAGGTTTGTTGATTTAGGCACGGCCATGTAGATCACCAGGCACGTCCGTGTGATCAATGGATTCTGCACGGCCATGTGTTAAGTAGTTGAGGCCGTGCTCTAGGTAATTGGCGAGGCACGATCGTGTGGGCTTTGGGCCAGGCCGTGTCGATTGCTTACTAAAGCCCAATTACTCTGTTTTAAGCCCGTTTTGCATTCTTTTTATCCTCGAGTGCTTTCCTGAGTATAAACATGAAAAGGAAGGATTAAAAGCACCTTTTTACATAAATCATGGGCTAAATGATCCAAAAGCATACTAAATATGGGGTTAAAATATGTTACTTTTACGGTTTATCAAATACCCCCACACTTAAGCTTTTGCTTGTCCTCAAGCAAAATTCTCAACTTTACAATTAAAACAAACTTTCCATAATTCATAATTCCTATCGGCAATGTCTCATCATAATTCATAGATAATTTATACATGGATAATTCAACTCAAAGAACCTAAAGATTCAATTATGATAAGTCATACCTTTATAGCATGAACACATAGGTATCTCCCTTATCTAAGTGATTACCTTTAATTCAAAGTCGATAACGATTGACATCATCACAAAAGATTCACTCAAATCACTCAAAGGTGTTTAAGGTTCAAGAATAAGCACTCTAAGTCGAACTCAAAAGTTAATCCCATAGACTTGCTCGAAAATCAAATCTCCACCATCAGATATGAGATGATACACAAATCAAAAGGTCTTTAATCGTGGTTGTAATGGGGCTAGGGTTAAAAGGTGTGGATACAGTGAATTAGAGGTTATAATCAAGATTGAATTGATTAATTACCTAATCAAAAAATAATTAACTAAATATGAATATTTACATCGAATGAAAAACTAACAATATCTACTATTGATAATTACTCTATAATAAGAGTATTTTCATCACTCAAAATTTGAAAATACTTTAATACGAGCTTTTTCTTTAACAATTGGACTTTTAAATGCTCTAAGCTCTTTTATTGTACTACTAATATTGAATATACTTGGATTTTTTAAGAACAAACCAAAATAAACATAATAGAAGGAACTTTGGTGATTGAAATAACCTAATTCGACAATTGATCAAATCAATTCTAGATAGAAGGGTAGTGAAAGGAATGCTGATAACAAATACAAAGGGATTTTGGGTTAATATTAGTGGGTGAGTCAATAAAAAAAATTGTAGGATTCAACGGGGTTCACTAAGGGTTAATTTGTAGGAAGGCTTTTTAGTGGAGTGAACGGGTTAAAACCTAGGTGCCTTTATCATCTCAGTATATCAAATCATTAATGTGGTCTTGACATGCATAAACGAGGCAAGCTCTAGAATAACAGTTCAAAGTTGACACGCTCATAATTAATACATTGAGCATGAAAAAGAATATATGCTCTATAAGGTTCAAAATCTCACAAAAAATTATGGGTGTTTTGACATCAATCCTTATAAATTTTGAAATTCAAGGTGATACTCAAATTAGGTTCAACAACCTATCAATTTTAATTTTTAGAAAGTAGACTTATCATGCTCGATTCTCTAGTATTTTTCAAATTTAATTATCAATGCACAATTAACTAAGAATTATTCTAAAACATATCGATAAAAATCATAAATCATTAGAAATTTCTCCTTAATTAATAATATGAGAAAATACTTAAGATCAAGACTAATTTCGTGGTTTTGAGAATTATGCAAAAGTTAGCACTATTACCCCATTACTTAAGATGTACATTGCCCTCAATGTACAAAGATAGATAATGATAATTAGATGCCAAATCAAAAGGAAGTGGGAAAGTAATACTCCCAAACTGGATGATCCTCGAGTCTTTGGTATGGCGATGGTGTTTTCTATGGGCTCGTGGAGTGGCTACCAAAAGCAATTTGCTAGATAAAGAAATTGGGTAGCCTGTGAAGATATAGCCAAGAGATCTAGAGAAATAATAATATACTAATAATATATTTAAAGATTAAGGAAATACAAAGAAGGAGACTAAGAAGAAAACTAAAATTGAAAGAAAAGACTAATGGACTAAGGAGTCCTTATTGTTGGATGGTTTGCGAAGTGAGTGTGACCTCGAAGGCTGTGGTGTGTGATTCCCTAGCAGTCTTTAGAACCTAAAACCAAGAAACTAATATGAAATAAATTAAATTAAGTAGAAAAAAAGTATAGATAAGGAAAATAAAGGAGAAGAGAAAAGAAAAATAGAACTGAAAAGGTTTTGGAAACTATTGGCATGTCAATTAAGTGAAGCTACCGGCATGAACTCATGTTGAGGTCTCTTCTAAGGAGACGATGCTTACATTTCTTCGGCATGATCTTTGTGTTACTTAAGAGTCTTGGACCTTTTCTATGAATAGGAAGAAAAATTTGAAAGAAAAGAGAAAGAAGGAATAAGAAAGAAGATGGGAAAAGAGGAAGGGCTATGGGGATCTAAATAGGATTTCAACTGCAAGTTCCCACGCCTGTACCGAGGGTGTGTCAATTCACACTACCGTGTTGTCGCACACCCGTGTTGTGGGGATCTCGTGTTTGTAAATCGCTTCAAATTCTTTTGTACTTAGGAAAATCTTGAGTGTATTGAAGATAGTTTGTTTTGGGTTGGGCTCGAGTTGAAAACAAGTTCACTTATTATATATTTTTTAAATCAAAACCATTAAATCAAACTTCAAGTTTAACATGGCCACCACAAGTTCTCGCCGTCCTCATCCATTACCGCTCATCACCTAAAACATGTTCCCACAACGGGTGAGTCGATAGACTCAATGCGAACAACACCAAAACATAATAGAAATAGGCACACCATACATATCATATTCATATAAAAATTCAAGATAATGATGCAAACCCAACCCAAACCTATATGCCATCCGCTACACTCCACCCGCACCAACCTCGCACAATCGTGGGACTACTAAGTCAACCCTTCATTCGCTATACACCATCGAAGGCGTCATTGCAATGACGTGCTCATCGCCTAATAAAATTCGTGGCATAGCCACCACATTCGATAATGTAACCGGTTACCACATTCACTTAGTGAGACCGAAGTCATCACATATTCTTAGTGAGACCAAGTCAACACGCTTCACTTAGTGAGACCAAAGTCATCACATATTCTTAGTGAGACCAAGTCATCACATATTCTTAGTGAGACCAAGTCAACACGTTTCACTTAGTGAGACCGAAGTCATCACATATTCTTAGTGAGACCAAGTCATCACATATTCTTAGTGAGACCAAGTCATCACGCTTCACTTAGTGAGACCAAGTCATCACATTCACTTCCCTTTCTCAAATAACCCAATGCCCCAAATTATACATATCATGCATATCATATTTAATTTCACTTTCACATCACTTTTCACATGTTAAATATAACATATTTCAAAATCCTAGTAGGAGTAGGAAAACGACTGAGTACTTTGTACCATAATATGGTACTTTAGCCACATTCTTTCACTTTCACATTAACATATATATCATATTTAAGCCATAAATCTATTAAGATTAGTGTGGGGTACACACGGTACCTTAGCCATATTCTTACACTTTCATATTAACACATATATTGAATTAAAGTCAGAATCTATCAAGATTTAGTGTAGGTACACACCGATTCGCTTAGCGATTCCTTGAGATTCGAAAAGCTAGATCTAATGTTTAGATCCTTAGTCCCTACATTTGATTTATCACTTATTACTTTAATAAAAAGCCATTCGGCCATAATTCAAAATCCTAGTAGGATTAGTACACTAAGACTTACCTTGTTGCCGATTTCAATACTAATCAAATCCCGAAATCTATGCTATGCTCCTCCTTGTATTCGGCCAAGCACTAAATCTCATCAAGGGTTAGTTTTGGCTTTTTAAACAAACAAGAATTAGATCTAACTATCAAAATAGGCCTTAGCCGAATGCTATAGACACTTACCTTGTGGGTTTTAAATCCCGAAACTCACCGAATAACTAGGGAACACGCGGCCTATGGTGTACCTTCGGGAAAAGAACTTCTCCTTCCTTGTAGCCTACACTTAGTAAATCCCGAAAGATCTCTTCAAAGTTTCGCAACCATGAACATTAATGGATTAGCCCTAGATTTCGATAAGTCTAAAATATAAAATAATGGAAACCAAACTTGGATCTTACCCTTATTTGAAGGAATCAATTGCACTTCACTTCAACCTTCGAGATTCTTAGAGACTTGATGAACAATCGCTATGATTCCCTTATGTATTCGGTTTCAAAGATGAAAGAAGAGAGGAATAATAGGCTTAGAAGGAATCGCCAAGAGGCTAAAAGAAAAGAAGAAAAGAATGGATGCTTAAGAAGAATATTCGGAGAGGAAAAGAGAGAGGAGAATGAATAATGAATGGGCCTAGTCTCATCCTTTTATAGTCGAAATTACTAGGCCAAGAATCCTTTACTTGGCCATCACTCTTCCTCATTCTCCTAATTAAAGAATAATTCTTCATTTATCCATCTATTTAGCCGAAATTCTAAAGGAATAAAACTCTTCTCTTAAGAGTCCCTATTGCCATCCACCGCTTCCTCTAAGTAATTAAATAAAAATCACTTAAAGCTTTAGCTAGGTGCCGCCCACCCCTTCCCTTGATGAGCCGAATTTAAACTTGTTCTTATTGGACTCCTTGTGGCCATACGAGGCCCAAATTATCCACCTAAGTGGCGCCACTGGGCTTTAAGTGGCATCTTCAGCCACTTTTCCGAGTCCGCTTTTGGGTCAAATTTCACATGCTTTTTATTTTAGGGTCACTGCCCTAAGTTCCCTTTGAACTTTAAAATTCGATATTTCGGTCATTTTAAGTTTCCAAAATTTTCATGGTTCTATAACTTGACATTTTCTAGGTTTCCAAAATGTTTAGTTTCTCTTTTAGCTTAGTTTCCAAAATGTTTACTTTCCTATTTTTAATTACATTTCCATACATTTCCATTCCATTTCGCATTTTCTACATTTCCATAAAAGGACGCACAATGGATGTAAAGTACTTCACTTGATGGATAACCCTTGCACCTTAGGTGGCGTGGTTTTCCACACCACTTACCTTAAGGCTACCTTAGCCTAGCTCAATAAGTCGCTTTCTCTTAGGATTTTAAAACCCTTAATTTTCTTCCAAACACCGCCAAATCCTACTACTCATGAGCATGAACACCCCTAATCTAGTGTTATTTTCTTCCATGCCCGCTTTGTTGATCGTGCTTGTGGCCGTGGTTGGATCCGTGACGTTGGGGGCCTGCTGGTTGGACACGACTTTTTTGCACTGCTCGTGCTGTGGGTGGTTGGATCCGTGACGCTGTGGTGGTTGGATCGACTGGTCCACAGTGTGGTGGTTCGATGGTCCACACTACCATGGTGGCTATGTGTAAGGCCGTGTGGCTAAAACCCTGATCTTTGTTTTAGATGTGGAGAGAGAAGAAAAGAAAATAAAATAAAAGAGAAAAAAATAATTTTGAAAGATAAAAAGTGTTAGTGCTCGGGTTGCCTCTCGAGAAGTGCTCGTTTTTAGTCTTAAGCTAGACTGTCCTAGACCTTGAAGATTTTAGGGAGGTTTAAAGGTTTGAATATTTTCCCTCTTACTGACAGATTTATTTTGTGACAAAGTTTAGGTCGAGAAGAGTTTACCTTGAAATTGCCGAACATTGGATTGCTTACCTCGACTATTTCGTGTGGGAAAACATCGTGTACCTGAAGGAGTATTTCTTCCTTTTTCTTCAGTTCTATTGAACTGATGTAAGGATCGGCTTTATCTAACAACACTTAATCTTCTATTTTAAAGTGATTTGATGTCCCTATGAGCTTTTCTGGTGGTTCCTTAGGTTTTACTTCGTGTGGATCCGGATTTTCTTTGGTGTGTATCTTCTGCTCTTCTAAATTGTTGACCGTACGATTTTGTGTTGGCTCAGTTTTGATGCTTTGTGATGTTTCCTGCGATGAAGTTTGAATAATTTGATTATCTATTGAAACGACTTTCTTACCTTCATCTTTTGTTGTTTGGGCTGAGTCGAGAGCTTGAAGATTGACTGATTCATCTCCTACACGAAGTATGAGTTCTCCTGTATCAATTTTAGTCTTGGCAGTTGCAAGAAAATGTCTTCCTAAAATTAAAGGGATTGAATTTTTCTCATCCATGTCTAAAATAACAAAATCTACTGGGAAAACGAATTTATCGATTTTTACTAAAACGTCTTCAATAATGCCTCTAGGAATTCTAACAGTTTTATCAGCTAGTTGGATACTCATCCTTGTTTGTTTGGGCTTCCCTAGACCTAGTCGTTTAAACAGTGCATAAGGCATGACATTTATACTTGCCCCTAAATCTGCTAACGCATTATCAATAGTTAAACTACCAATTAAACATGGAATCGTAAAACTCCCCGAATCTTTTAATTTCTGTGGTAGTCAGTTTTCTAGCATTGCTGAGCATGTTGCGTTAAGTTCCACATGGTGCTCTTCATCTATTTTACGTTTGTTCGTTAAGAGCTGTCTTAAAAATCTCCTTAAGTCGGGCATCCGAAAAAGAGCTTCAAAAAGAGGTAAGTTAATGTGTAATTTCTTTAGAAGTTTTAGAAACTTACCGAATTGTTCCTCTAAATCATCTCTTTTCAATGCTTTGGGATAAGGTATTCAAGGTTGGTACTCTTTAATTACCGATTTTTCTTGTGCTACCTCTATTTTACCTTTTTTTTTCCTTGGTTTGTTGTACTGAGGTGGGCTTGCCTACCTTTGTATCCTCTTGAGATGTGATGGCTTGTATCTGTTCTTTTGGGTTTATTTCTGTGTTGCTTGGTAGACGTCCCTGTTGACATTCTGAAACAAGCTTTGTGAGATGTCCCACTGACCTATTGATTTCCCCGACTTGTTCCTTGATTTCTTTGATCGATATTTCTTAGTTATCAAGTGTTGTATCAGTTCTTTAGAGACGGGCATCTGTGTTTGCCATGAACTTTTTCAGCATCTCTTCAAGACTCGGCTTCTTTTCGATGGATAAGGTTGATTTTGGTAATTTGGAGGAGGTTGCTGCCTTTGATTTCCTTGTCCTCCCCACAAAAAATTTGGGTGGTTCCTCCAACCTGGATTGTAAGTGTTACTATAAGGATTATTATTAGATCTGAAATTGTTACCTATATAGTTTGTCTGCCCATTTTCTGCTCCTGGTTGGTAAGATGGGTACTCAGAATTCACCACATTCCCACTTGCTTCTCATTGCATGACTAGATGTACTTGTGAAGAACATAAATTATCAAGCTTTTTATTCATTAACTCCACCTGTGTCGATAGCATTGTCACTGCGTCTATGTTAAAAACTCCGGCTGATTTTGTTGGTTTAGCCCTTGTAATTTGCCATTGATAGGTGTTCAACGACATCTCCTCAATAAAATCGTAAGCCACTTTAGAGTTTTGTTGTTCAAAGTTCCACCTACCGATGAATCAATCATTTGCCTAGTTGGAGAATTCACACCATTGCAAAAAGTTTGGACTTGAAGACACAAAGGTAATCCGTGGTGTGGGCATCTCCTTAGAAGATCCTTATATCTTTCCCATGCATCATGTAATGGTTCTGCATCATTCTGTACAAAAGAATATATGTCATTCCTAAATTTAGTCGTTTTGGCTGGTGGAAAATATTTTAAAAGAAATTTTTCATCATTTGATCCCATGTGGTGATTGACCTCGTGGTAACGAGTTCAACCATTAGTTTGCTTTGTTCCTTAATGAAAAAGGAAATAATCAAGAGGTATGGCATCGTCGAACGCCATTTATTTTGAAGGTATCACGAATTCTAAAAATTAGATATATGAGTGTTTGGATCCTCATCCCGCAAACCATCAAATTGAATAAATTGTTGAATCATTTGTATTGTGTTAGGCTTTAATCAAAATTATTAGCACTATAATGGCCTAACAATACTAGATTCTCGCTCTGTCAAATTAGGTTTAGCATAATCATACATAGTACGCGGGCTTTCTTCTTGCACATTTGGTGGGTTGTTCTCGCCCATCCCTTTAGTAGGATTGGATCTTTGTCGTTCTTCTCTTTGATAGTCCTGGGCTCGCCTAATTTCTCTCGATTTCTCATGAAGCGGTAGCTTCAACGTCACTTTCAGATTCTAATGGTCCTCTCGGATTTCTTTTAGTCATAAACTAGAGGTACCGCTATGAAAAGGAAAAAAAAAAGAAATTTAGAAAAAAAACAAAAATATATGTATAAAAATAATAGAAATTAAAAAATAAAGATAATGGCTAAAGTAATAGAAATAGAGCTTTCTTAATATTTTAGGAGTCCCTGGAAACGACGCCAAAAACTTGATCGTGTCAAACAGTCGAGTTTTAATATTTGTAAAATAGTGATCAAACTTGTAGACTGACTGCGACAACAATAGAGGCAAGTGCACCTATCGAGCAGTAGTATAGCTCAGGCAAGAATATCTTATCGAACCCAAGGGAACCTAAAAGTACTACTACTCACTTTCTTTCTATTATTTAGCCTAAAATATGGAGTGATTTGGATTATTAAACTAACGAAATACTTAGACTAAATGCTAAGACAAAATATTGAATTGGAGAAAGACTTTAGGAAAACTCAGTTGATAAAGATGATACCCTCAGGAAGAATCCACCTATGACTTCACTTATTATTTATTCCCCAAACCATATGATTTCTTTACTTAGCTTGATCCGTGAGACTCCCTAACCTATATTAAACCCTCTCTCAAGGTGAATAACGTCTAACCTTAGGTTAATTAGTGGAACTCTCGTTCTCTTATAATAACCCCCAAGGAAGCAAAGAATCAATCAATGGATTCCCATATTAGGTTTCACCATAATTTGGCAAAATCTCGTAACCCTATCTCTAAGCCTCCAATCAACTCTGCTCAATTATGCTAGATCTACTATTAGGTAGGGTCTATTCCTCCTCCACCTAAGCACATCAGATTGAATTAAGCAACATAATTAAGAACAAACCAAGTACTTATCATATAATTTAGAAATCAAATAACAAAATCCATCATAGGTTTCATCCCCTTCAGGTATCTAAAGGGTTTAGTTCATAACTAAATACGAAAACATCTCAAGAGAAAAGAATAAACAAAACATAAGAAATCCCTAAAACCCCTTGAAAGAATTAAAGGAGAGATCCTCCGTCTTGAATGGAGTTTCGACTTCTTGAGATGGACCAACTGGCTATCTTCAAGTGATTCCCTAAAAAATGAATGCTTCGGCAAAAGCCTCTACTAAAGACGTCCCTTTAATGTCTGCCTTGGGTTGTTTATATAGGCTTTGGGATGCTATACTTGGCTTCTAAGTACCTCCTTCAAGTAGAATTACTATTAGGGTGTTTGAGTAGACTTAGGAGTATGTTTCTTTAGCTTCAAGCATCTAATTCTGAGTGAAATTGCTTATTTCCGCGGCAGGGGCATGCCCATGGCACATGTCCGTGTAATTTCAGGGTTGGGCCGTGCCTTGGTTCTATCATTTTTGGCACGGCCGTGTAAGTCAAGATTCAGGCCGTGCTTCAGGTCTGTCGATTTGGGAACGACCATGTAGATCACTAGGCACGTCCGTGTGATCAATAGATGCTGCACGGCCGTGTGTTACGTAGTTGAGGCCGTGCTTTAGGTAATTGGCGAGGCAAGGTCGTGTGGGCTTTGGGCCAGCCGTGTCGATTGCTTACTAAAGCCCAATTACTCCGTTTTAAGCCTGTTTTGCGTTCTTTTTATCCTCGGGTACTTTCCTAAGTATAAACATGAAAAGAAAGGATTAAAAGCACATGTTTACATAAATCAATGGCTAAATCATCCAAAAGCATACTAAATATGGGGTTAAAATATGTTACTTTTACGGTTTATCAATGTGCCTAGAAGAACCTCGGGACTTTGAATATTATCAAGATTGTAACTTGTGTCATGATTTGCTAAGAATGGTAGAGCAAGATGAGAAACAGATCTTACCTTGCAAAGAGTTAGTGGAAATTGTGAGCTTAAGGGATGAACAAGAAGAGAAAAAGGTGAAAATTGAAACTTGTATCACTACAGAAATAAGAAGAGATCTCATTGAGTACTCTGAGAATTCAAAGATTTCTTCGCATGGTCATATCAAGACATGCTTGGTCTAAGTATTCATATCATGGTACACAAGCTTCTCATAAACGAAGAATGCATGTCAGTTCAACAGAAACTTTGAAAGATGATATCTGACGTACTGTTGAAAATAAAGGAGGTCAAGAAATAGTTTGACGCTAGATTCATACAAGTTGTCAAATATTCGAGTGGGTAGCCAATATAGTCCCCGTTCCTAAGAAAGATGGGAAAGTAAGAATGTGTGTAGATTATCGGGATTTAAACAAGGCCAGCTCACAGGAAAATTTTCTATTTTCCCACATTGATACCTTAGTAGACAACACGGTAGGTTATTCACTGTTCTCCTTCATGGATGGTTTCTCTGGATATAACAAAATAAAGATGCATCCTAAGATATGGATAAGACCACATTCGTAACAATGTGAGGAACACTTTGTTATAAAGTGATGTTATTTAGACTGAAAATGCAAGAGCAACATATCAAAGAGTTATGGTGACTTTGTTTCATGATATCATGCACTAAGAAATTTAGGTTTATGTCGATGATATGATCGCTAAATCCCGAACAGAGAGCGAGCATGTGAAAATCTTGAGGAAACTATTCTTAAGGTTGAGGAAATTCCAGCTAAAGTTGAATCTAACAAAATGTACTTTCGAGGCCATGTTGGGTAAATTAATAGGATTTTTAGTAATAGAGAAAGGGACTGAGATTCACCCGGATAAATTCAAGGTCATACAGGAGTTACCACCAGCGCATACCCAAAAGGAAGCTCGAGTTTTCTTAGGCAGATTAAATTACATTTTTCGGTTCATTTCACAACTAATCGAGAAATGTGACCCCATATTCTGTCTCCTTAAGAAACATAAACTAGGTGTATAGGATGAAAAATGGCAGAAAACCTTCGACAAGGTTAAACATTACTTTTCTAATGCCTAATGCTAATGCCACCTAGCCTAGATAAACCATTAATACTATACTTGGCAGTATTCAGAAATTCTATGAAATGTGTACTAGGCCAACATGATCAATCGAGACGAAAGAAAAATCAATCTATTACCTCAGCAAGAAATTTACTGAATGTAAGACAATATATTAGCCAATCGAGAAGCTGTGTTGCGCCTTGATTTGGACCACTTGGAAGCTAAGACAATACATGTTGTACCATACGACTTGACTCATCTAGAAAATGGACCCTCTAAAGTTCATGATGAATTCAACCACATTGAATGGAAAAATGGCTCGATGGCAAATTTTGCTCTCCGAATTTGGTATAATCTATGTAAACCAAAAGGTAGTAAAGGGAGTGTAATACTAGATTTTCTAGCAGTAAAGTGATAAACCGTAAAATAACATATTTTAATCCCACATTTAGTATGATTTTGGATGATTTAGCCCTCAATTTATGTAAAAAGGTGCTCTTAATCCTTTCTCTTTATGTCTTATACTCAGGAAAGCACCCGAGAACGAAAAGAATGAGAAACGGGCTTAAAACGGACTGAATTGGGCCAACCCAAGAAATTGGCACGGCCTGGACTTCAAGTCACACGGCCGTGCCTCACCAATCATTCAAAGATACGCCCCAAGCATGAATTGCAAGGCTGTGTCCCAATCAACAGACCTGAAGCATAGCCTAAATCCCAACTTGCAAGGTCGTGCCATGGCCGTGCCCCTGTTATGGGAATGAGCAATTTCACTCGGATTTGGATGCTTGAAGCCAAAGAAACATACTCCTAAGTCCACTTAAACACCTTAACAGTAATTCTACTTGAAGGAGGTACTTAGGAGCCAAGTAAAGCATCTAAGGAGCCTATATAAACAACCCAAGGCAGCCATTCTGAGGGGAGTTTTAGTGGTGGGTAGAGTTTTCTGCCAGAGGTTTTATTCAGAAAATACTTGAAAATAGCCAGTTGATCCATCTCAAGAAGCCGGAGTTCTACTCAAGACCGAGGATCTCCTCTTCAATTCCTTGTGGGGCTTTTAGGGATTTCTTATGTTTTGTTTTATCTTTTCTCTTGAGATGTTCTCTTATTTTGCTATGAACTAAACCCTTCAGATACCTGAAAGGGGATGAAACCTATGACGGATTTTGTTATTTGATTTATAAATTATATGATAAGTACTTAGTTTGTTCTTAATTATGTTGCTTAATCCAAATCTGATGTGCTTAGGTGGAGGAGGAATAGACCCTCCCTAAGAGTAGATCTAACATAATTAAGCGGAGTTGATCGAGCGCCCAGAGATAGGGTTACGAGATTTTACCGGATTAGGGTGAAACCTAATATGGGAGTCTATTGATCGATTTACTGCTTCCTTAGGGGGTTATTATAAAAGAACGAGAGTTCCACTAATTAACCTAAGGTTAGACATTATTCGCCTTGAGAGAGGATTTAATATAGGTTAGGGAGCCTCACGGATCAAGCTAAGTAAAGAAGTCATATGAATTAAAGGTTAGATAAAAATAGAAGTCATAGGTGGATTCTTCCTGAGGGTATCGTCGTAATCAACTGAGTTTTTCCACAGTCTTTTCCCAAAGTTTCATTCTTTTGTCTTTGCATTTAGTTTAAGTATTTCATTAGTCCTTAGATTAATAAACCAATCACTCTATATTTTAGGCTAAATAATAGAAAGAAAGTGAGTAGTAGTACTTTTAGGTTCCTTGGGTTCGATAAAGATACTCTTCCTAAACTATACTACTGCTCGATAGGTGCACTTGCCTCTATCGTTGTCATAGTTAGTCTACTGTGTTCGATTATTCTTTTTATAAATATTAAAACTCATTCGCTTGACACGATCAATTTTTGTCACCGCTTCAGAGGACACTAAAATATTGAGAAAGCTCTATTTCTATTACTTTAGCCATAATTTTATTATTTCGCAATTTACTTTTATTTTTGTTTAGGTTAAATTTTTATTTATACTAAATTTCTTTCTTCTCCTAGCAAGTACCTCTAGTTTATGACTAGAAGGAACCCGAGAGGACCTTTAGCATACGAAAGTGACATTGAAGCTACCGCAGAAATCACAGAGAAATTAGGCGAGCTCTAGACTACCAAAGAGAAGAACAACAAGATGATCCAATCCTATTGAAGGATGAACGAAAACAATCCACCGCCAAATGTGCAAGAACGAATGCTCACAGACTATGTATGATTATGCTAAACCTAATTTGACATGAGCGTAATCTAGTATTGTTAAGCCCGCTATAGTGCTAATAATTTTGAATTAAAGCCTAATACAATACAAATGATTCAATAGTTTGTTCAATTTGATGGTTTGCGTGATCTAAGACCCAAATACTCTTATAGCTAATTTCTTAGAGTTCTGATACCTTCAAAATAAATGGCGCTTCGATGATGCCATTCATCTTCTGCTATTTCCTTTTCATTAAGGAATAGAGCAAAGCAATGGTTGAACTCATACCACGAGGGTCAATCACCACATGGGATCAAATGACCAAAAATTCTTTTAAAATACTTTCCACCAAAGAAAACGGCCAAATTTAGGAATGACATATCTTCTTTTGTGCAGAATGATGTAGAAACATTATATGATGCATGGGAAAGATATAAGGATCTCCTGAGAAGATGTCCACACCACGGATTACCTTTGTGGCTTCAAGTCCAAACTTTTTACAATGGTGTGAATTCTTCAACAAGGCAATTGATTGACTCATCAGTCGGTGGAACTTTGAATAACAAAACTCCTGAAGTGGCTTACAACTTTATTGAAGAGATGTCGTTGAATACCTATCAATGGCAAATTACAAGGGCCAAACTGACAAAATCAGCCGGAGTTTTTAATATAGACTCAGAAATCTGTCAAAACAGTGGAAATGATGAATAAAAAGCTTGATAATTTATGTTCTTCACAGGTATACCCGATAATGCAATGCAAAGTAAGTGGGAATATGGCGAATCCTGAGTACCCACCCTACCAACCAGGAGTAGAACATGAGCAGACAAACTATATAGGTAATAATTTTAGATCCAAAAATAATCCTTATATTAACACTTATAACGCAGGTTGGAGGAACCACCCAAATTTTTCGTGGGAAGGACAAGGAAATCAAAGGCAGCAACCTCTTCCAAATTATCAAAATTAGCCATATCCATAAGAGAAGCAATCAAACCTCAAGAGATGTCGATTTAAATTCATGGCGACCACATATTCTCGCTTCCAAAAGATCAAGCAAGACTTGATGAACAACAAAAATCGATCAAAGGATTGAGAATAAAGTTGGAGAACTTACCAGGACAGTGGGAAATCTCACAAAACTGATTTCTGAGCATCAACAAGGACATCTACCAAGCAACACAGAAATAAACCCAAAAGAACAGATCCAAGCCATCACAGCTCAAGAGGGTACAAAGGTAGACGAGCCCACCACGGCACAAGAAACCAAGGAAGAAAAAGATACAATAGAGGTAGCACACGAAAAGCCAAAACCAATAATCAAAGAATACAAACCTCGCATACCTTATCCCAAAGCATTGAAAGGAGATGATTCAGAGGAACAGTTTGGTAAGTTTTTTAAACTTTTAAAGAAATTACATATTAACTTACCCCTTCTTGAAGCTCTTTTTCAGATGCCAGACTCGAGGAAATTTTTAAGACAACTCTTGACAAACAAACGCAAAATAGACGAAGAGCACCATGTGGAACTAAACGCAACATGCTCGGCAATATTACAGAATAGACTACTGCAGAAACAAAAAGATCCAGGGAGTTTTACGATTCCATGCTTAATTGGTAGTTTAACTATTGATAATGCGTTAGCTGATCTAAGGGCAAGTATAAATGTCATGCCTTATGCATTGTTTAAACAACTAGGTCTAGGGAAACCCAGACAAACAAGGATGAGCATTCAATTAACTGATAAAACTATAAGAATTCCTAGGGGTATAATAGAAAAATGTTCTAATTAAAATTGATAAATTCGTATTCCCAGTAGACTTTGTCGTTTTAGACATGGATGAGGACAACACGATCCCTTAATTTTAGGAAGACACATTTTATCAACTGCCAGAGCTAAAATTGATATCTATGCAGGAGAATTCATACTTCTTGTAGGCGATGAAATAGTCACTCTTCAAGCTCTTGACTCGGCCAGAACATCAAGTGATAAAGGTGAGAAAGTAAAATCAATTGATAACCAACTTGTTCAACCTTCATTGCAGGAAACACCACAAAGCTACAAACCTAAGCCGGATCATAGACCTCGTGCTAATAAAGAAGAATTACATGAGCAACCAGAACCACACGAAGTGAAACCGAAGGAAACCCTAGACGAGCTTATAGGAACAACAAATCACATCAAAATAGAGGATCATGTATTGTTGAATAAGAAAGACCCTTGAATCACCAATTCAGAACTCAAGGTAAACGAAGAAATCACTTTTGAGGTACTTAATGTCTTCCTATATGGCCCAATCGAGGTAAGCAATCCTAAATTCAACACTTTCGAGGTAAACATTACTCGACTTAAACTTTATATCCATAACCGAGTTGATCGCATGAGAAAGGATTTCCACCTCCTCAAACCACCATGATTGTGCATACAACAGGTAAGTCTAGCTCAAGACTTTAAACGAGCGCTTCTCGAGAGGCAACCCGAGTACTAACTGCATTAATTAGTTTGGTTTTATTTCTTTTCGTATTTAGGCATAGGTTTTCCATACCCACACGGCCTTGCACACTGTCGTGGTCGTGGCCGTGTGGATACCACGACTAGGTAAGGATTGATGTCAAAACACCCATAATTTTTGTGAGATTTTGAGCCTACATATATTCTTTTTATGCTCACTTTATTGATTATGAGTGTGTCAACTTTGAACTGTTATTCTAGAACTTGCCTCGTTTATACATGTCGAGACCACACTTTTGATTTGATATACAAAGAAGATAAAGGCACCTAGGATTTAACCCACTTACTCCATAAAAAGCCTACCTTCACAAATTAACCCCTAGTGAACCCCGTTGAATCCTAACAACTTTTTTATTGACTCACCCACTAATATTATCCCCAAACCCCTTTGTATTTGTTATCACCCTTTATTTTGACTACCCTTTAATCGAGGTTTGATTTTATTAAGTTACCGAATTAGTTCATTTATCATTTATGATGTATTATTTTAGTTTGTTCTTAAAAAAAACCCAAGTATATTCAATATTAGTAGTATATAAAAAAAAAAGCTTAGAGCATTTAAATTCCAATTGTTGAAGAAAAAACTCGTATTAAAGTATTATCAAATTTTAAGTGATGAAAATACTCTTTATTATAGAGTAATTATCAATAGTGGTATTATTAGTTTTCATTCGATGCAAATATTAATATTTAGTTCATTGTTTCTAGTTAGGTAATTTGTCAAGTCAGTCTCGATTCTAACCCTCTAATTCAGCATGTATTCACACCCTTAACCTGAGCCCCGTTACAACCCTGATAAAGACCTTTTGATCTGTGTATCATCTCATATACAGTGGTAGAGATTTGATTTTCAGGCAAGCCTATAGGATTAACTTTTCAGGTTTGACTTAGAGTGCTTATTCTTGAACCTTAAACACTTCGAGTGATTTGAGTGAATCTTTTGTGAGGATGTCAATCCTTGTCGATTTTGAATTAAAGGTAATTACTTAGATAAGGGGAGACACCTATGTTTTCGTACTATAAAGGTATGACATATCTTGATTGAATCTTTAGGGTTCTTTGAGTTAAATTATCCATGTATAAATTATCTATGAATTATGATGAGACATTATGGAAAGTTCGTTTTAATTGTAAGTTGAAAATTTTGCTTGAGGACAAGCAAAAGCTTAAGTGTGAGGGTATTTGATAAACCGTAAAAGTAACATATTTTAACCCTATATTTAGTATGCTTTTGGATGATTTAGCCCTTTATTTATGTAAAAAGGTGCTTTTAATCCTTTCTTTTCATGTTTATACTCAGGAAAGCACCCGACAACGAAAAGAATGAGAAACGGACTTACATCGGGCCAATTTGGGCCAAAGAAGAAATCGACATGGCCTAGACTTCAAGCCACACGACTGTGCCTCGTCAAATTACTTCACACGGCCACGCCACGATTTACACGGCCTGAAGACGATTTACACGGGCGTGTATCATGGCCGTGCCCCTGGTGCGGGAAAGAGCAATTTCACTCGAATTTGGATGCTTGGAGGCAAAGAAACACATTCCTAAGTCTACTTAAACATCCTAGGTGAAATTCTACTTGAATTTGGATACTTAGGAGCCAAGTAAAGTATCTCAAAGCCTATATAAACACCCAATGTAGCAACTAAACAGGGGAGTTAGGCAGAAGTCAAAACAGAGGCGTAATTTTCGCGAGCTTTTATTCGTGGAATTACTCAAGATAGCCGCTGATCCATTTCAAGAAGCGAGTTCTACTCAAGACGAGGATCTCCTCTTCAATTCCTTCCGGGGTTTTAGGGAGTTCTTATGTTTTGTTTTATCTTTTCTCTTGAGATGTTTTATTATTTTGTTATGAACTAAGCCCTTCAGATACCTGAAAGGGATGAAACCTATGATGGATTTTGTTATTTGATTTCTAAATTATATGATAAGTACTTAGTTTTTTTTTAATTATGTTGCTTAATTTAATCGATGTGCTTAGGTGGAGGAGGAATAGACCTCGCCAAGAGTAGATCTAGCATAATTAAGTGGAGTTGATCGCATGCCTAGAGATAGGGTGACGAGATTTTGCCTGATTAGGGTGAAACCTAATATGGGAATCCATTGATCGATTTACTGCTTCCTTAGGGGGTTATTATAAGAGAATGAGAGTTCCACTAATTAACCTAAGGTTAGACGTTATTCGCCTCGAGAGAGGGTTTAATATTGGTTAGTGAGTCTCACGGATCGAACTAAGTAAAGAAGTCATATGAATTAAAAGTTAGATAACAATAGAAGTCATAGGTGGATTCTTCCTGAGGGTATCGTCGTAATCAATTGAGTTTTTCCACAGTCTTTTCCCAAAGTTTCATTCTTTTGTCTTTGCATCTAGTTTAGTTTTTCATTAGTCTTTAGATTAATAAACCAATCACTCCATATTTTATGCTAAATAATAGAAAGAAAGTGAGTAGTAGTACTTTTAGGTTCCTTTGGGTTCGATAAAATAATCTTGCCTAAACTATATTATTGTTCGATAGGTGCACTTGCCTCAATCATTGTCATAGTTAGTCTACAGGTTCGGTCATTCTTTATAAATATTAAAACTCAATTGTTTGACACGATTAGAGGCCAAGGCAAAAACCTACAAAGGGCGTCTTGAGACTAAAGGAGTTTTGAGTTGAAAACCTGAAAAATAAATTTTGACCAAAAAATAGGCATGTAATAGTCGTTTTCCCTCAAAGGTAACAAGGAGGAGAAGCTTTACATCTTAGGGCATCGACAAAGTCCTCTAGATATACCAAACACATATCAGGCTCAGATTGATCCTCATCAAGTTTGTTAAGAGAAGCTCATACTGGGGCACCTAATTTCATTTTCACTCACTTTGTGTTCTAGAAATGTTTGCCATTTTGGTTAATCCTTTCATTAAGGTTTTTGCACTCAATAAATTTCAGTCTTATCCATGTTGTGACCTTATTCAAGCATTTTTGCATTGAAATAACGGTTAATGGACTACAAATTTTATAAAATAAAATGATTTTTGCATATCGCTCTAAAAGATTTCTAAATAGTACAGTGACCTGAAATAAGACCACTAGTTAGAAATAACCAAATTTGAAAGTTGGAAAGGTATTAGAACGAATAGTCCAGATTGTGATTACCTATTCGGGTTTCCTGTAACATCCTAAATTTTTGGGCCTATGCGTTTAATGGGTGAGTATGTGGAATGAGTTAATTTAAGTGTTAGGGGCCCAAATTTTAAGTTTTAAGGAGCCCAAATCTTCTAATTTAAGTTAGTTAAATTTGGCATTAGGATTAGGGAAGTGGACTGCACAAGGCTATTTTTTTTGGAATTTTATTATATTTATTCTATGTGGATAATAAGCAAATAAAGGCTATTATTTATGGATTTAGTCTTTAAGGATAATAAGCGATAAAGACTATTTTTGAGGAGATAATAGATTAAGATAAGGAAAAGGGATAGGAGCTATCATGTGTGGCGTTGTTGGTGAAAATCAATCTCTGCTAAAGGGAGGAATCGGTTTTCTATATAAAGAGGGATGTGCCAAAATTTTGAAAGCCTTTCTTTTATTTTCTTTTCTCATCTTCTTCCTCTCAAAAGTCAAAATCACCATTTTCTTCACCCTTTCTTCCTCTCTAAAATTTCCTGTTGGTCAATCTTTTAACCTCTATTGTTATTTTTCTTCTAATCCCTAAAAGCTGAAATCACATCTCTATTATTCTATTCTTCTCCTTAATATTCATTGGCCAAATCTCTCTTAGCCGCCTCTTCAATTCTTAAATCTTCTAAAATCGAAATTTTAGATCTCACCTCCGAAGTTGCGAATTTTCTTCAAGAAAGTCTGCTTGTGCGAATCAAGAAAACAATAGGTATGTGTCGATTTTGAGTTTCCAATATTTCACTGGCTTTTCAAAGTCCCTAGCCGAATGGCTATTTTGTGACTAATCAAGGGTTTTTCTTATTTTCAGCATTTCGGGATCTCAAGAGGAGTCCAACGCTAGATCTCTAAGTCAAAGATCAAGAACACTCAAGTCGTGTTATTTTGGGATTTCAAGGTAAGGAGATTGGTTATTTATAAATATATGAAATCGGTAGAACACTAACCATGGTCGAATATAGAGAAGCCCTATTTTCACATCTTTTCACTTTTTGAGAAAAGTTGTAGATCGAGATAACAAGGATATCGACTAAGAATATTAGATTTTATGATATCGTGTGTAACACTTTCCCACCATCTTGATCTGCTTGATTAATATATGATTATAAGTCTTATATGCTTTGATAAATGCCAAATCGGGCATAATAGAGGAAACCCAAAGAGGGTAAAAGCAAATCATCAGGTTAATGAATGTTCTGATTAAACGATATAAGTATATTGATTTTATGTGATTGCATGGGTTGGGTTTGATGAAAGGAGGAAGTTATATGTTGTAGCGATTTTCACCGTGATCTGTTGTAGCGATTTTTACCGTGATCTATTGTAGCGATTTTTACCGTGATCTGTTGTAGCGGTTTTTACCGTGATCTGTTGTAGTGGCTATGGCCATGATCTGATGATGAGCAGCACGACTGCCATCAAGGCGTGTAGTAGTGTGGGTTGATTGTAGAAATCCCCAATGGTGTGAATGGCTGGTACGGGGGCGTGTAGCGGATGGAAACCTAGGATTTGGGTTGGGCTTGCATATTATTTTTTTTATGTATATTAATTCTAATTATTTTAGTTTTATGGGGCTAAGGCCCAAATCTAATGGTGCATGAGGTTGCACAATCGAGTCTCGCGACTCAACCAATTAATTAACATTTCAGGTAGCATTTAGTGCATCGGACCGGGTTGGAGAGGAGCGCAAGGTGGCCATGCGAAAGAACATTTGGATCCAAAGAAAAGACTCTAGTTATTATTTTATATTCTTATTTAATGGATTTTAAATCTTGTTGTGATAAGGCCATGGGCCACTAGTTTATATTTTGTTTTATTACTGCTTTTATTACTTTTAGTTATTTAAATTTTTATTTTTAATTGAACTAAGGCATGTATTTAAATTTGGGTTTTAATTCATAAAGGCATATTTTATTTAAAACTATAAATTACAAATTTTTCCTAATAAAATGTTAAACTTTACCAAAATGTTTTTCTGAAAATACAACATGTTTTACAAAATTTCCTTAGTGACATACCAGATCCGGTTGTAGTGTTTGGGCCGGGTTTGGGGTGTTACATTTCCTATCAAAGATATCAGACCTAAAAAAGAAGGCATGGTAACACATCATTAATAGAACTTTGACGGACAACGAGCAATTTAACCTAAGTAATAAAAAGGGGACCACTCTCGAAAATGACAATTTGCATTCACACAAATATCATTCATATGCATCTAGTTAGGAGCATTTGATTCATTCTGATCATAACATCTTAATCGCTTGGCATAAAATATAGGCCTATGAAAGGGATTCTATAGGTCTTATTCCCCCAAGAATGGTGTAACGAACCAGTAAAAGAAACCCTATATCCTTGAAGTTGAAGTAGAGTGGGGTGAAGTTACAAAGAGCAGCAAATTATGTCTTCCAAAAGTTGCAGTGAAATAGATAAAGCAACAATTCCAGTCTCTCTAAAGTTGCAGCGGGTTGGAATGAACCTAAAATGGCGAGTCTTATCTCTCTGAAGTTGTAGAGGAGTAAGACGAAGTTACAAATCCTATATCCTTGAAGGTACAATGGAATGGATTGAAACTACAGTAGCAAATCTCATCTCCTTAAAGATGCAGTAGAGCAAGATTAGGCTACGACCTCAAATCTTATCTTCTTGAAGTTACAATGAAATGGATAAAGCAGTAACCTTATCATCCTAAAGTTGTAGTGGAGCAAGATGAAGTTACGAATCCAGTCCCTCTGAAGTTGCAGTGGGTTGGAATGAAGCTACAATAGCGAATCTTATCTCCTTAAAGTTGCAGTGGAGCAAGATAAAGCTACAAATCCCGTATCCCTGAAGATGTAGTCGATCAGATTAAAACTATAGTAGCAAATCTCATCTCCATGATGATGCAATGGGGCAAGATAAAGCTACAACATTAAATTTGGTTTTCTTGAAGTTGTAGTGAAACAGATAAAGCAACAATTTTAGTCCCCCTGAAGTTGCAGTAGGTTGGAATAAAGCTACAATAGCGACTCTTATCTTCCTGAAGTTGCAGTGGAGCAAGATGAAGCTACAAATCCTATGCCCTTAAAGTTGCAATAGCTTGGAACGAAACTACAATAGCAAATCTTATCTCTTTTAAATTGCAATAAAGTAAGATGAAGCTGTGACACTAAGTCCTACCTTCCTAAAGTTGTAGCGAAGCGGATATAGTAAAGTAAAGTAACCAACAAACTGAAAAAGTGGGTTAGTTGAAAAAAAGAAACATCAGAGAAGTCGTGATGCAGCGAGACTGGAACAATTGGTCCTCCTTTGAAGTCTTTGCTCCCTTCCCGTTACACGATTATAGGCAAAGAGGGGCAGCTGTATCGGCCCAATTTTGCCCGACCTAGACAAAACAAAAAACAAAAAAAAAAAAAAACAAAAAAAAGTCCAGTCTATTTACAAGCCCAATGAACCAAATCCAAATACTAACTCAATAGCCTAAAACCTAAAAACTAAACAGGAAACCTTAGTTTTCCTTTTGCCCTTCAACGTTGTTGCCCTATGCCACGTCAGTAGGCATGCCACCCGAGGTATGCCACCTTTTCAACGAAATGGCAAAGTGTGGCTTCCCATCGCCATTGACCGCCACAGATACCTGCAAAAAAGAGAAGAAAGAAAAACAAAAATAGAGACACGTATGTAAGTAGCAAAGAAGAACATAATAGAAAAACAAAAAATAAAAAATAGTATATTTCAGTTATAAAAGCAGAAAGAAAAAACATTTGTATTGGACATTCAAAAAAACAAAATAATACAAAAAAAAACAACAAAAGTTTAAACAAAAGGTAGTTCCTTTACCATTTTTTTATTTTTTCGAAGAATATCTATATATATATATATATAACAACAAAAGATTTAGTTTTTTTTTTTTGGTAACCTGTCAAGCGCCGTCGTAAAACCCCTTTCTCCAACTTGAGAAACCTCGAAATCCCGTAGGGTTTCGTTGAGGGCCTCGTCGAAAAGGGGAGAAATTGAAAGGTTTCTACTTTCTACGAACTTTGACCTGTCAAAAGATTTAGTTTTTTTTTTGGTAACCTCGTTTCTCCAACTTGAGAAACCTCAAATCCGTAGGGTTTCGTTGAGGGCCTCGTCGAAAAGGGGAGAAATTGAAAGGTTTCTCTACTTTCGGTCAAACTTTGACTGATTTTCTAGGGATTTTTAACCCCGGATTGGAGTTCCACACAAAAAGGGACTCAAGGGAAATTTTTTGGGTACTCCGACCACTGAAGCTGGTGGTCTTCGTCACCGATGACCGGTGGCCACGACGGAGACCCACCGCCCCATGGCCGGAAAAAAGGGAGAATTTGAAAGAAAAAAGGGAGTAGGGAAGTTTTTTTAAGAAACAAGGTTAAAATGAATTTTTTTAGAAATTTTTATTTTTATAGGCCTCTGTCAATTTGGGATTGGCTTCAGATGCCCAAAACGGCATCATTTTAACGCGACCCGAAGACCCGACCCGAATATCATCAAGATCCATGTTTTTTTAAGGAGGGGTCTAATTTTCATTTTGGTCCTTCCTCTTTTTTGCCCCTTTTAATTTCATCCTATTCCCTTTTTATTTGTTTTAATCTCACCCCTTTAATTTTATTTTCTTACAAATCAGTCCCTTGACCCACTGTTAACCCACTAAGGGGATAACACGTGTACTAGGTCGAGAAAATAACTTCTTGGGTCCTTACATTTTTCTATTTCATTTCAATTTAGTCATTTATTTGCTTCTTTTTTTTTATTTGCACTTTAAATTTCGTTTCAATTTCAAGTTTGTCCTCTATTTATTTTATTGAGCATATTTATTTCCTTTTTTTAAATTCCTCGCACATTTAATTTCATTATTTATATTTCTACCCTTTAAACCGCATAATTTATTAGACTTAAAACTTAATATATATATATACATATTTATTTATTGAAAGTAAAAAATTTTAATATACATTTATATATTAAGGGCATTTTTGTAAATATTTTGGGTGAAATGGGGCGAATTTACCTCAAACTTGACTCACCCTAAACCTAATTTTTCAAAAAAAAAAATTGACCTAATGGATTGGGTCAAGTTAGAACCCATCAGATTCAGGGGTTTTTGCTATCACTAGCAACTAAGGATAATTAATCACTGCTAATATTTTCCGTCAATTGCATATAATTTTAATTGGTATAGTAACAAATTTAGCCCTCAAAGTTTATGCATTTTTCCATTTTGGTCCTAATTTATCAAATTTAACCCATAAGAAGATTGTATACGAACCCTAGTTTATATATGAACCCTTATGCGAACTCCAAAGTATATAGTAAAGGATTTATTATGCAAACCCCTAGTGCAGGATATGCGGACCCCCTTAGTGACTATATGTGAGCTCTATGCATCATGCGAACCCATAGGAATTATCATGTGAAATTGTAGAAAACATCCTGTTAACCTTATAAATTTATTTACACGAACCCTACAAGTTCTAAGATATGCGAACCCTATATTTATGCGACCCCCATGTAGTGTGAACTCATCTTACTGAACCCCTATTTGGGAACCCTATATGTGTTATCACGCGAACCCTTAGTGAATATGTGTGAGCCTTATATGTTGTACTGTGTGAACCATATATGTGTTAACATGTGAATCCTTAAATAGTATTATGTGAACCCTTGATGGTTATCATGCAAACCTATATGAATTAGTTACGCAAACCTATTGGAAATTCTATGCGCACCATATATGAGTGAACCCTACATATGAATTGGTTATGTATGTGTTAGTCAAATAAGCATGTTAAATAATATAACAACGATATATTTGTAACACCCTTAACCCGTATCTGTCACCGAACTAGGGTTAAGAAGCATTATCAAACATATCGGAACATTTTACGCTATTTCACGACATCAATCATACAACATCATTTCATAATAATCCATACTCATATAGTTCCTTTAGAAGGTCTACGAGACCTTAAACATGCTTTAGAGAAGGTTCGAGACTAAATCGATCTCATAAGGAAACTTTGCAGAACTTAGAAATTTTTCTTTCAAAACAGGGCACACGCCCATGTGGCTAGGCCGTTTGTCTCACACGACCGTGCCTTGGACCATGTCTCAGCTCGTGTCCAACACTGACTTGGGTCACACAGTCTGGCACACGCCCGTACTTCTTGCCCGTGAGCTTAACCGTGTAGGCAAATATAGGCCATTTGCAAGGCCAATTTGTCACCCAAAACTGGTTCATACCTACAAGCATCAAACAAGCATCAATTCATGTCCCAAAGGCAGCCAAAAACATACCAAATCATGCACAATTTGACCCGTAACAACATCATTCATTTCCATATACAAATCCAACTAAACATACCAATTCAAAGTACCAACTTCACATAAAAAACAGGTGATTCATACATCATATTAATCTATTTCAATTCATAGCATTTCTCATCATATCAATTTCCCAAATCAACCATGAAACTTAAAAAAATTGACCATTTCTTTTGGCCATTCATAACCACACCAAAACATACCAAATTTTGCATCAAATAGCATGCACTAAATTCACTCCATAATCACATTCATTATCAAGCCATATCACATGGCTATATTTACACATTTCAAAACATAATCAAAGTTCTCTAGCCTATACATGCCATACTTCAATATTCACATTTACAAAAGATACCAAAATTAATTTGATAGTGTGGTGATAATCCTCGACGATCCCCGCTTTCAAGAGCTTCAATAATCTATAAAACAATTGAAAAACGATGAAGTAATCTTTCAAAAGCTTAGTAAGCCTTATACAAATAAACTTATATTTTAAGGCAAATATGCATCATAAAATACATATAATCCATAGTCAAATACTATCACAAACCTCATAGTTATAAATTCATTTCACCTATTCCAAATTCATTTGCACATATGGCATATTTTCTCATATAGTCCAATTGTTCATAATCACTTACTTATAAACACATCACATATTCATGTAGTTCACATATCAAATGATCATACATGGCCAAATTTCATATACATTTCATATGTACCTAAAACGGATACATATTTACATATTCAATCATATCTCGGAATGCCTATTGAACCGTTCAGAATCAATAAGGATACTCCGATAGCTCGTAAAGCTCATACAATGCCAACGTCCCAGACGTGGTCTTACATGTAATTAAATATCGATGCCTCTGTCCCAGACAGGGTCTTACACGAAATCATATACAATGCCAATGTCCCAAACATGGTCTTACACGTAAATCTCAAATCGAAGCCAACGTCCCAGACATGGTCTTACACGATAACTCATATCGAAATCCTATGTCATGACATATGTATCCTAACTATTCCTATGGTTCGTACGAGGCTTTTCGGACGTCATTACATTATTAGAATTTTCTCGGATTTCACATATTCAGCTCCAATAGCCATTCATCCCATTTCATTAACATATAAGCAATAATAGTTCAATTCAAACACATTTATTTGTATATAGACTTACCTTGTACGGGAAAGAATGGAAACGAACGGCTATTCAACTACTTTCGATTTCCCCCGATTTAATTTCGTTTTCTTTGGTTCTTGATCTATACACATTCAAATTTAACTCTTTTATTCACCAAATCATTCAATTCAATCCATTTACACATGTTTAGTGCATTTTACAAATTAGCCCTCATATTTTTACATTTTAACACTTTATTCATCATTTCACAAAATCACAAAATACACATAATTTCCTTATACAAAGGCTTAACCGAATATTCCCTTAGCTCTTATAAGCTCACATATTTCATTTATTTTACATTTTAACCTTTCAAATTCTCATTTTCACAATTTAGCCCATAATAATCAAATTCATCAAAAATCCCAATACAAAATAAATTTATCTATTATCCAACACTTATTTTCTATCATCAAACCTCACAAAGCTCACATTATCAACAATGGCATAACTCAAAATCATAATCAGTTTCATGAATTTAAGCATGGGCTAGCTAGAACACTTAACAACGATCACAAAAACATAAAAATTATCAAAAATCGAACAAAAATGAACCTTTAATCAAGCTTGGAAGTAGTCGAATGTTAAAACACAAGAACCCTAGCTTTTCTTTCTTCAATTTCAGAAAACAAAGATGAATGAAGCACTAATTTGATTTTTATGTTTTATTAATCATCATATAATAACTAGTTTACCAATTTACCCTTGCTTTATAACAATTAAAAATCACTTATTGGATGGTCATTAATGTCCATTAACCTTAATCATGGTCTAATAACAACATAAGGACCTTTCATTTAAGAAGTCATGTCAATTCAGCACTTCATCAAGTAGAACACAACTTTTACATTTTCTGTGATTAAATCCTTTTATCAAATCAGCACACAAACGATAAAATTTTCCTACGAAATTTTCACACATATCAATTCACATACTATAAACACGGAAAATAATATTAAAATATTTTTTAACTCAGATTTGTGGTCCCGAAACCACTATTCCGACTAGGGTATAAATCGGGTTGTTGACTCTCCCCCCCTTAGGGATTTTCGTCCCCGAAAATCTTACCATTGAACAGATTCGGATATTGCTCTCTCATAGCATCTTTAGGTTCCCACATAGCTTCTTCGACCCCGTGTCGATGCCATAATACTTTTACTAACAGAATTTTCTTATTTCTCAATTCTTTAACCTCGCGAGTTAAGATACAGATCGATTCTTCTTCATAATTCATATCAGACTGAATCTCTATCTCAAACGGAGAAATCACTTGCGAGGGATCGGATTTGTATCGTCGAAGTATCGATACATGAAACACATTATGAATCTTTTCTAACTCAGATGGTAGCAACAGTCTATAAGCAATCGACCCAATACGCTCTATAATATCATACGACCCGATGAATCTCAGACTCAATTTGCCTTTTCTCATAATCGAGTATTTTCTTCACTTGAGACACTTTCAAAAATACTTTATCACCGATATCAAATTCAATATCTTTTTGTTTCAAATCTGTGTATGATTTATGTCGATCAGACGTTTCTTTCAGACTATTTTGTATCACTTTTAATTTCTATTCAGTCTCTTTAATCAAATCAACCACGTGAATTTTATTTTCACTAAGTTTAGACCAGTACAGAGGTGTTCGTCATTTCTTACCATACAAGGCTTCGTACGGTGCCATTTTAATGCTCGATTGAAAACTATTATTATACACGAATTCAATCAATGGCAAATATTGTTCCCACGCACCTTCAACCTCAAGAATGCAACATCTCAACATATCCTTGAGTATCTGAATAATTTGCTTGGATTGACCATCCGTCTATGGGTAAAAAGTAGTACTGAAGTATAATTTTCTTTCAAAACCGCGAAGTAAACCTCGAATTTCTGTCAGACACAATAGATAGTGGCACCCCGTGCAATCTCACAATATCAAAAATGTATAACTCCACTAACTTATCAAGCGAATAATCCATTCTCACCGAAATAAAATGAGCTGATTTTGTCAATCAATCAACTATAACCCAAATTGCATCTTTCTTCCTCGGAATTAAAGACAAAACTGAAACAAAATCCATCGTCACTCTATCCCATTTCCACTTACGAATCATAATCAGTTGTAACAAACCGGATGGCACCTAATGTTTAGCTTTAACTTACTGACAGATCAAACATTTTGAAACAAAATCAGAGATATCTCTTTTCATTCTAGGCCACCAGTAAAGTTGTTTCAAATAGTTATACATCTTTGTACTTCCCGGATGAATCGATAAAGGACTGCTATGAGCTTCTTTCAAAATCAACTGAATCAACTCTGGATTTCTTGGAACACAAATCCAATCTTAGAATCTCAAACAATCATCATCATCAACTTGAAATTCTGAATCAGAGTTCAAATCACACTGACTCGTTTCACTAGCATTTCATTGTCAAATTTTTGGGCATCACAAATTTGCTGTAAGAACAATGGTCTTGCTTTCGATTCGGCTAAAACCAAACCATCATCAAACATAACTAAATGAGCATTCATCGCAAGTAAGGCAAACAACGATTTCCAACTCAAAGTATAAGCAACAACATTTGCTTTTCCCAGATAATAATCAATCACAAGCTTGTAGTCTTTTAACAGTTCTAACCATCTTCTCTGTCGCAGATTCAAGTCTTTCTGAGTCATCAAATATTTTAGACTTTTATGATCTGAAAACACATGACATTTCTCATCGAAAATATAGGGGCACCAAATTTTTAGAGCAAACACGATCACAGCTAACTCAAGGTCGTGCGTCGGATAATTCTTTTTATGTTGTTTCAATTGTCTCGAGGCATAAGCTATAACTTTGCCTTCCTGCATCAAGATGCAACCCAGACCGTTTAACAAAGCATCACTAAAAATCATGAACTCTTTACCCGATTATGGTTGTACCAAAACCAGAGCTTCAGTCAAAAGGGCTTTCAACTGATCAAAGCTTTTCTGACACTTTTCAGACCATTCGAATTTCACATCTTTCTGAAGCAATCTCGCCAACGGAGTTGTAATCATCGAAAAGCCTTTTACAAATCGTCAGTAATAACCAACAAGTCCTAGAAAACTGCAGACTTCAGACACATTTTTCGAAGGCTTCCACTCTAAAATAGCTGAAATCTTGCTCGGATCAACTCGTATACCGGATGCTGACACAATATGCCCTAAAAAGCCAACTTCGCGTGACCAAACTCACATTTACTAAACTTTGCATACAATTTCTTATCACGCAGAGTTTGTAGCACAATTCTCAAATGTTCAGCATGCTTAATTTCATCACGCGAATAAATCAAAATTTTGTCAATGAATACAACAACAAATCGATCAAAATATAGTCTAAAAATTCTGTTCATCAAGTCCATAAAGACAGCAAGAGCATTTGTTAGTCCGAAAGGCATAACTAAAAATTCATAATGCCCGTACCTCGCTCTGAAAGCAGTTTTCAAAATGTCTGAATCTTTTACTCGCAACTGATAGTATCTCGATCTCATATCTATCTTTGAAAACACAGTAGCTCCTTTCAGCTAATCGAACAAATCATCGATTCTGGGCAGAGGATATTTGTTCTTAATAGTCACTTTGTTTAATTGACGGTAATCAATGCACATTCTCATCGTGCCATCTTTCTTTTTCACAAACAGAACGACAGCTCCCCAAGGAGAAAAGCTCAGTTGTACGAAACCTCTGTCTGTCAATTCTTGCAACTGAGGCTTCAATTCTTTTAATTCTATCGGAGCCATTCTATACGGAGCTATTAAGATAGGGGTCGTCCCTGGCACCAACTCAATGCCAAACTCAACTTCTTGTATAGTAGGTAATCCCAGTAATTCTTCAGGAAATACGTCAGGAAACTCTCAAACAACTGGCACAGATTCAACTTTCTTTTCTGTCACTTTCGTATCAATCACATAAGCAAAATAAGCTTCACATCCCTTTTTCACATAATTCAGAGCTTTCATCAAAGATATTATAGATGGTAACCCATTTAAATCACTGGACTCAATCCGTATTATTTCATCATTCTAACATCTCAAATCAACTGTCTCCCATTTGCAATTCACAACAGCATCATGAAATGTTAGCCAATCCATACCCAAAATTATATCAAATTCATCAAAGGGTAATAACATTAGATCAACCAGGAAACAGATATCTCGAAACATCAACTGATAATTCTTGCATACTTTGTCATCCAGAACACACTTGCCTAAGGGGTTTGATACTTTAATTATAAACTCAGTAAACTCTATAGGCAAAGTCTTACTGGATACTAAGCTCATTCATATATATGAATGAGTAGACCTTGGATCTATCAATGCGATCATAGAAGTATCATAAAGAATAAAAGTACCAGTAATGACGTCTGGAGATGAAGCTTCTTCGCGAGCGCGAATAGCATAAGCTCTGGCAGGTGCTCTCGCCTCAGATTTTGCAGCGGTATCTTCCATAACTCTTTGGCTATGGAGCGGTGGAAATGTGCAAGTGTACACAATCGCAACAAGTAATAAAGTGACAAGTAAATGTCGAGTTATCGTACCCACAGGGACTGTAAAAGATTTATTTATGAAAATGATTTCAAACACTTTGGTGAGGGAAAAAATATTTGGATTCAAAAATATTTAAAACAAGAAAACAAATTAAAATAAATAAAATAAAGAAATTCTAATGCATGATTTCAAAATATGATTTAATCAATATGATATAATTGTGTTGGATTAATTACATTTCTTACCTTAGAATTATTAAACTTATGTTTATACTTGTTACGAATAAATCACGGCAACTCGGTAATTTGCTAACTTATGAACATATTTACAAATCAAAAATCCATTCATCTCTTGTACATATTCCTATGTCAATTTGACCGATAAAACAGATTTATAAAAGTAAACATGTTATTGCACATACATACTTATCAAATTAAACCATCTCTCGCATATCCCTATGTCAATTCAAACGAATAATTCAACCTAATAAGCATATAAAAGACCATGTGAGGTAACAAAGTATCCTTACCTTGAAACAGTTTAATCACAAAAATCTTGCAAGTTATGCAAGGCATATGTATCTCCAAATACAATGCTAATTTAATCTTCAGCTACCTTAGAAGAGTTAAACATGCACAGATTAAGTATTGTGTCCATTAATTACAATTTCAATGCGTTTAAATAATTAATTCTTTATTTATCTAAACAATTATAATGCCAAATAACTTAAACATGATTTTACTTTATTAAGCATTTTACCGAGGCCTATAACAGCATAAACACAATTTTAATAATTTAAGAGGACGAAATGCAATCAACCCAAAACAAATTAAATTCAAGCTAAATTGATTAAAATAACCATTTCAATAGCATAAATATTCATAAGCATGTTTTTCAAAACAACAACAAAATTTAAAGAGATATGGAACAAGAAGCAAATCCGATGTTTCTCCGTGGCTTGACTGATTGCTCTGTTCTTCATTCTCCGTTGTCCTCGGCTATCAAGGTGACTTATGAAAACTCCAATTGCTGCTCCAAATGGCTGAGAAAACACCTCTTTTCCCAGAGGGGAATCGGCACAAGAAGGCTTGGGTTTTTTGGAGAAAAGGAGAGAAAGTGAGAAGAGAGAATGAGATGTGAATGAGAAATGAGGGATGATGGATGATGGATCAGCAAGGGGTGGTATTTATAGCTGATTGTGGCTGCTAAATATAGCAAAAAGTAGCAGCCAAAGAGACCTCCCTTTGGCCGGCCATCTATGTGGCAAAGTTGATGGTTTCAACTTGCTAAATATGGCATGGGGCAAATCTACAAAGCCACTAAATTTGGAGGGGGTTGAATGCAAATTTGAAAAGTCTTCAAGGGCTTCTTTTCAAGCTTAATTAATCATCTAATAAGCTGATTTGGGCCAGCATATGGACGGTTTGGGCGGCCCAATTCTTTGCTCGGTTCGGTTCAATCGGTTTGGTTCAACTGATGCGGTTCAACTGGGCCTTTTTCATAATTAATTAAGATTAATTTATTTAGCCCAAATTAAATTGGGAATAAATTAAAATTAATTATATTATGATAAAATATTCATAATTGGACCGTCTTGGGCTGGAAATAAATTCTCCTTGATACTTCAAATTGCTTCTCGGGTTTATTCTTCGAGCAGTGTCTAACGAGCCAATTTTCACCCTTTGTGCGAATCTGTCGAAAGTAGTCAAAATAAATCAAAATTGACTATAAAATTAATTAAAATTCATCATGTTCATATTTTTAGCAAAATTTAATTATTTTCCGAAAATAATTTAACTGAAACTGCATAAATTTGAGGTAAAAAGGGCATGAAAAGGTGTATAAATTTTTGTGTTTCCACACCCCCAAACTTAATTCATTGCTCGTCCCGAATAATGCACAAATTTGAAAAGAATTTTCTCGGAAAAACCTTTGAAAAACTCCTTCAGAACAACTTTCTTCTCAAAATTATGAATTTAATATACTTATGCTCAAAAACAAGAAATTCGATAATTATGCTACTTAAGTATTCATATCGTTCAAATTACCCCCAACAATTATTATACTAGCAAAATTAGACTAAATGTTTCTTGATAAAGACATGTTACTCACTACCAAGTTGATTTTAATTCCTTATTCAAAATTAAACTGCAATCATTAAGCTTAACTGATGTCTTCATATGTTGAACAGAGCAATTTCTCTCCACTAGTGTAGGTAACATTGGAACTTTGAATCAATAGGTCTTTAATAAGGTTGTAACGTGGCTGGGCTTAGGGGTAGGTAAAAGATAGACAAATTTTTGGCTTAAAAATCCTAGACTCAACAAATTTTTGGCTTAAAAATCCTAGACTCAGCTTAAAATCGAACCTTCAGAATTCTTACCCTTGATACACCAACTTATGCTCTTTCGATCAATTATTTTATTTCGAGTACATTTTTTTTTTCAAGCTCAAATTCGAGCACTTGCTTCATGTACTACAATTTTTCGAGCAATTGATACTTCTTTTCAACTCCCCCAAACTTATTTTCAAACGATATTCTGAATAGTATTGAGTCTAATGTTTGGGACAATTTTAAAACTAATAAAGAGAAAATTGATGGCTAAATATTGTATAGGTCCAAATAAAATTAGGCCATATAGTCTCAAAGTTTGGTTTCAAAGGATAATTTTATCGTAATTCGGCTTGAAAGGCTCAAACGGTCCAAACAATAGTTGCCTAAATAATTTTCAATATTTCATGCTTCCTAGGATTTCGCCTCAAGAAATTACTCAGTCAATTCTAAAGACTTAAACTTTCATGCATGCCTAATTTTTCGTAGGGAATTTAAAATTTTTATGGTGCAATTTGTATCTTTTATTAAAAGAATACATTTATATCATTATTAAACTAACATAATAACTTATTGAAATAATAGAACTTTATTAATATGAAGTTCAAAGATACTTAACAAAATTTCAAATTATTGAACAAAATATATCATAATCATAATTAAAAGAAAATTTTATTCTGAGTAGAATTGATTCAAATTTTTGTCCCCCTACTTAAAGTGAACAATGTCCTCATTATTTAAAGTGAATAGATACTATACACCAGGTAGGATATTTGGAAAAGAGGAGGTGAGTCAAATTGACTGCTTAAGTACCAGACTCTCTCTAAAATCCAATCCTATACATGTATATATCTATTTCCACACTTTGGCTTTTGTGACTTGTTCAGATTTTATTCATGATTCCTATATCTTGTTTTATTGTGCAAAAATAAAAATTCCTAATTAACCTAATCCTAGAATAACTTAAGAATAAAAATAAACTAGAGTTGAAGTCCTCCTCTTTTTTATTTGTTTGCCGATCCTTACAAATTCGACTCATCTTTTGCTCCATCAGTATTGCCTTTGCATGAATCGCCTTGCTCCCTCTTTGATGATGAAATCCATGGTTCAAATATGAAATCTGGAAACTCAGGCACAAAAATAAATGGGTCATTATAAATTTTCTTGAGAGCACTCCTCATCGAGTCATCTCTTATTTTTTAGTATCTCCAGTAGGCCTGTTGATGCCATTGCATGTGTTACATTAAGTCCATCATCTTTAACAGCTCATCATGAAGATCTAGGCTAGGCGATGGAGCTCCAAACATTGAGGTTTCGATATTAGGTTCAGCTTCTAGTTCCATTGATTTTGCCTTATTAGGGGCTTTAGTTGATTGTTCTGGCGAGATTTCTATGGGACCATCTTCTACTTCTGCGGGATCCTCGCTCTCTTCAACTCGTTGCTGTAGAATAGAATCTCCGGCTACTCTGTAGAGGTCCCAATCGGTGATTGTGCCTTGACTATACTCTACCCCTTCACGTCCACAAGGAGTTTTGCTTTTAAGCATAAAATTGTTATTGTAAAGGGAAAATAGGCCGGTCCAGAACGTCTAACGGCACAATTTCGCATTTCTCTTAGGATGATTTTGCCCACATCAATTGTCTTTCCAGTTAGAATCGAGTATAATAGGACCATTCGCTCTAATGAGATTGTAGTCCCATGTGAACTAGGCATAAGGCTGAAACGGATGAAATAGAACCATACCTTCTCAAGTGGTGTCAAATACTCTCTTCGACACATGTGGATTCCTTGTTTTGACACAGTCCACTTAGAACCTGGAACTGTAAGTTCCTCGAGAATTTCTTGAAAATTTTCAGGCTTAATTTTGCTCAACAGAGAAGAATATTCATCGTTGTTGAACTCATGTAATTCAAAGAATTCATTAATAGCATTTGAATTTATTGGTACCTTGATTCTGCGGATTGGAACTTCGATCAATTCGCTTGAGGTTAAGTTTGCGTAGAATTCACGAACTAGTTCCTCATCCACACTTGGTCTCTTTTCACAAAACAATTCCCAATTGAGGGCTTCAGCAACTTGACGAATAAGTGCCATAAAGTCTTTGTAGTTGCTTTCCTTCAATGTGAAGCCTTTCTCTGGATGCATATGTTGATTTTTTAAGATACTTTCGTATCTTACTTTGGCTTCTTCATAGTGAAATTTGTTCTGTACTTCGCCAATTTGGGCGGAGGCATGAGTTCTCTTGCGAGGCATGATTGACCTGAACATAAGATAGGAAAAAAATTATTTTCTCAAAGATTTAATTAATAAACATTACTAATATTTTAATAAATTGAAAAATTAAATAATTGAATGCCGAGGGAAAGAGCAATTTCACTCGGATTTGGATGCTTGGAGGCAAAGAAACACATTCCTAAGTCTACTTAAACATCCTAGGAGGAATTCTACTTGAATTAGGATACTTAGGAGCCAAGAAAAGCATCTCAAAGCCTATATAAACACCCAAGGCAGCAACTAAATAGGGGAGTTCAAAGAGAATCAAACAGAGGCGTAATTTTCTACGAGCTTTTATTCGTGGAATTACTCAAAGATAGCAGTTGATCCATCTCAAGAAGTTGGAGTTCTACTCAAGACAAAGGATCTCCTCTTCAATTCCTTCAGGGGGTTTTAAGGAGTTCTTATGTTTTGTTTTATCTTTTCTCTTGAGATGTTTTATTATTTTATTATGAACTAAACCCTTCAGATACCTGAAAGGGATGAAACCAATGATGGATTTTGTTATTTGATTTATAAATTATATGATAAGTATTCAGTTTTTCTTAATTATGTTGCTTAATTTAATCTGATGTGCTTAGGTGGAGGAGGAATAGACCCTAAGAGTAGATCTAGCATAATTAAGCGAAGTTAATCGCACGCCTAGAGATAGGGTGATGAGATTTTACCGGATTAGGGTGAAACCTAATGTGGGAATCTATTGATCGATTTACTGCTTCCTTAGGGGGTTATTATAAGAGAATGAGAGTTCCACTAATTAACCAAAGGTTAGGCGTTATTCGCCTCGAGAGAGGGTTTAATATAGGTTAGGGAGTCTCACAGATTGAGCTAAGTAAAGAAGTCATATGAATTAAAAGTTAGATAACAATAGAAGTCATAGGTGGATTCTTCCTGAGGGAATCTTCGTAATCAACTGAGTTTTTCCACAGTCTTTTCCCAAAATTTCATTCTTTTGTCTTTACATCTAGTTTAGTTTTTCATTAGTCGTTAGATTAATAAACCAATCACTCTATATTTTATGCTAAATAATAGAAAGAAAGTGAGTAGTAGTACTTTTAGGTTCCTTTGGGTTCGATAAAATAATCTTGCCTGAACTATACTATTATTCGATAGGTGCACTTGCCTCACTCATTGTCATAGTTAGTCTACAGGTTCAATCATTCTTTATAAATATTAAAACTCGACTATTTGACACGGTCAAGTTTTTGGCGCCGTTGCCGGTGAACACTAAAATATTAAGAAAGCTCTATTTCTATTACTTTAGCCATTATTTTATTTTTGCAATTTACTTTTATTTTTAGTTTAGGTTAAATTTTTATTTACACTAAATTTCTTTCTTTCTTCTCCTAGCAGGTACCTCTAGTTTATGACTAGAAGGAACCCGAAAGGACCTTTAGCGTACGAAAGTGACATTAAAGCTACCGCTCGCAGGAATCGCAGAGAAACTAGACGAGCTCTATACTACCAAAGATAAGAACAACAAGACAGATCCAATCCTATTGAAGGGATGCACGAAAACAATCCACCGCCAAATGTGCAAGAACAGAATGCTCCACGTACTATGTATGATTATGCTAAACCTAATTTGACAGGAGCAGAATCTAGTATTGTCAGGCCTGCTATAGCTGCTAACAATTTTGAATTAAAGCCTAATACAATACAAATGATTCAACAGTTTGTTCAATTTGATGGTTTGCAGGAAGAAGATCCAAATACTCATATAGCTAATTTTCTAGAGTTCTGTGATACCTTCAAAATAAATGGCGTTTCTGACGATGCCATACGTCTTTGGTTATTTTCCTTTTCATTAAGGAATAAAGCCAAGCTGTGGTTGAACTCATTACCACGAGGGTCAATCACCACATCGGATCAAATGGCCGATAAATTTCTTTTAAAATACTTTCCACCAGCCAAAACGGCCAAATTTAGGAATGACATATCTTCTTTTGTGCAGAATAACGCAGAAACATTATATGATGCATGGAAAAGATATAAGGATCTCCTAAGAAGATGTCCACACCACGGATTCCCTTTGTGGCTTCAAGTCTAAACTTTTTACAAAGGTGTGAATTCTTCAACGAGGCAAATGATTGACTCATCAGCCGGTGGAACTTTGAATAACAAAAGTCCTGAAGCAGCTTTTGACTTTATTGAAGAGATGTCGTTGAATACCTATCAATGGAAAATTACAAGGGCCAAACCGACAAAATCAGCCGGATTTTTTAACATAGACTAGTGACAATGCTGTCAACACAAGTGGAGATGATGAATAAAAAGCTTGATAATTTATGTTCTTCGCAGGTACACCCAGTAATGCAATGTGAAGCGAGTGGGAATGTGGCGAATCTTGAGTACCCACCCTACCAACCAGGAGCAGAACATGAGCAGGCAAACCATATAGGTAACAATGTCAGTCCAATAATAATCCTTATAGTAACACTTATAACGCAGGTTGGAAGAACCACCCAAATTTTTCGTGGGGAGGACAAGGAAATCAAGGAAATCAAAAGCAGCGACCTCTTCCAAATTATCAAAATCAGCCATATCCACAAGAGAAGTAATCAAACCTCGAAGAGATGCTGACGAAATTCATGGCAGCCACGGATTCTCATTTGCAAAAGACTGAAGCAGCACTTGATGAACAACAAAAATCGATCGAAGGGATAGAGAATCAAATTAGATTACTTACTGAGGTGGTATATGAAATACGGACAGAGATTTTTTCCAAAGGCACACAGCAGGTAAAGGCAATTACACTAAGAAGTGGTAAAGAGCTAATGGAACCACCAAGAAAAAAACCACATGAAACTATCAAGGAAAGGAGTGTAGAAGTTGAAACCAATACCCCAACGCATCCAGAAAAAGAAGCACCAATTCTATATCCAGCAAAACTAAAGAAAGAACAATTGGATGCTCAATATGGTAAGTTTCTCAAACTTTTTAAACAAATACATATTAACTTACCTTTTGTTGAAGCCATTTCACAGATTCCAAAGTACGCAAAATTCTTAAAGGAACTCCTGACGAATAAAAGGAAGTTTGAAGAAGTGTCAACGGTGGAACTTAATGAAAAATGCTCATCCATCCTCCAAAATAAGCTACCAACCAAATTAAAAGACCCAGGAAGTTTTACTATCCCTTGCTTAATTGGTAGCTTGAATATTAAGAAGGCATTAGCTGATCTAGGCGCTAGTATAAATTTAATGCCTTATAAAATGTTTAAACAATTAGATCTTGGGGAACCAACACCCACTAGGATGAGTATTCAGTTAGCAGATAGATCCATTAAATACCCTAGAGGAGTTTTCAAATATGTCTTGGTAAAAATTGACAAATTCATTTTCCCTGTTGATTTTGTTATATTAGACATGGATGAAGACATTAATGTTTCTTTAATCTTAGGGCGTCCTTTTTTAGCCACTGCTAAAGCTGTTATCGATGTAGGTGACGGTAAACTTGCACTAAGGATAGGTGATGAAGAAATTATTTTTCAAATTTATAATGCAATGCAATATTCTAAAGAGCAAGATGATTCCTGTTATTTTGTTGATACTACAGATTATATCATTCAAGACTCATTACAGGAAATCATACATGACGACACGATAGAACTGTGCCTGACTCAAGAAGAGGGGGAAGAAGATGAGAATGATGAGTTGAATCTGAATATATCATCATCTAGACAAATAAAAGAAGAAAGCATTGAAGATAATAATGAAAAAATAAAAATAAAAACCCTCCGTCGAAGAGCCACCCAAATTGGAATTAAAATAGATACCAAAACACTTAAAATACGCATTCCTTGGGGATAATTCTACACTACCGGTAATCATCTCTTCAGAATTAGAATCCAAGGAGAAAGAGGAGCTAATAAAGGTACTAAAAGAACACAAAAAAGCCATAGCTTGGAAAATTTCTAACATCAAGGGAATAAGCCCCGCATTCTGCACCCACAAAATTTTAATGGAAGAAGAATATAAGCCGTGTATGCAACCTCAGAGACGGCTAAACCCCAACATGAAAAAAGTGGTCAATTTCGAGGTAATTAAACTTCTAGATGTAGGAATAATTTATCTTATTTCTGACAGCACTTGGGTAAGTCCTATGCGTAGTTCCAAAGAAAGGAGGAATGACGGTAGTGCCCAATGAAAAGAATGAGTTAATTCCCACAAGAACAGTTACAGGATGGAGAGTCTGTATAGACTATAGAAAGCTAAATGATGCCACCAGAAATGATCACTTCCCTCTTCCCTTCATAGATCAAATGCTGGAAAGATTATCCGGGCATATGTATTACTGTTTCTTGGAAAGACTCTCCGGTTACTTCCAAATTCCAATAGCTCCTAAAGATCAAGAGAAGACGACATTTACATGCCCATATGGTACCTTTGCTTATCGTAGAATGCCTTTTGGATTGTGTAATGCTCCTACTACTTTCCAGCGCTGCATGTTGGCAATCTTTGACGAACTCATGGAAGACATCATGGAGGTATTTATGGATGACTTCTCGATATTCGGTAATTCTTTCCATCTTTGCCTTAAAAATTTAAAAAGAGTTTTAATGAGATGTGAGGAAACGAACCTTGTTTTGAATTGGGAAAAATGTCATTTTATGGTTAGGGAAGGGATTGTGTTAGGACATAAGATTTCTAGTAAAGGGATTGAGGTAGATAAAGTGAAAGTTGAAGCCATAGAAAAACTACCTTCCCCTAGTTCTATCAAGGCTATTAGAAGGTTTTTAGGACATGCAGGATTCTACAGATAATTTATTAAAGATTTTTCTAAAATAGCTAAGTCGTTGACAAAATTACTAGAAAAAGACGTCCCTTTTAATTTCAATCAGGAATGCCTAAATGCATCCAATATCCTAAAAGATAAATTAAAAAATGCACCGATTATAATTGCACCTGATTGGAACTTACCCTTTGAACTAATGTATGATGCAAGTGATTTTGTAGTAGGCGCAGTTTTGGGATAACGCAGAGACAAGCATTTTCAGCCAATTTACTACGCCAGTAGAACACTAACACCCGCACAAGAAAATTATACCACCACAGAGAAAGAATTGCTAGTCGTAGTTTTTGCATTTGATAAATTCAAATAGTATCTAATACTATCTAAAGTTGTTATTTACACTGACCATTCAGCTCTTAGATACCTTTTAAACAAACCTGATGCAAAACCTAGACTCATACGATGGATTTTACTCTTACAGGAATTCGACTTGGAAATACAAGATAAGAAGGGAGCCGAGAATCTTGCAGCAGATCACCTTTCTAGACTTGAAAATCCACACACCAAAGAGCTTGACGAAGGTGAAATACATGATTCGTTTCCTGAAGAACAACTCTTCTCTATAACTCATTCTCAGGTACCATGGTTTGCAAATATCGCAAATTATTTAGCAGCTAACATTCTACCCAGGAAACTGACACATCACCAAAAGAAGCAATTCTTTGCTGATGTGAAAAATTAGTTTTGGGAAGACCCCTTTCTTTTTCGCATATGTGCAGACCAGGTAATTCGAAAATGTGTTACAAAGGTAGAAGCAAACAAAATCGTGGAGCATTGCCATTCAGGACCATCAGGAGGACACTACAGTGGAATTAAGACAACACACAAAATACTCAAATCATGTTTTTATTGGCCCACTCTATTCAAAGATGCCAACGGGTATGTTACCTCGTGTGATAGATGCCAGAGGATAGGTAATATCTCTAAACGTGATGAAATGCCTCAAACATATATGTTATCATGTGAGATATTTGACGTATGGGGTATCGATTTCATAGGACCATTCCCCAATTCATTTGGAAATAAATACATCCTAGTAATAGATGATTACATGTCAAAATGGGTAGAAGCGGAAGCCTTACCTACCAATGATCCTAGGGTAGTAGTTAAATTCCTCAAGAAGCTATTTTCCCGATTCGGGACACCTAGAGCCATCATTAGTGATAGGGGTACTCATTTCTGTAATACACAATTTGAAAAAGTTCTAAAGAAATATGGAGTGTGCCACAAAACACCACCCATATCATCCTCAAACCAAGAGGCAAGTGAGGTAGCAAGCCGAGAGCTTAAGCGCATTCTAGAAAAAACGATTGAATCAAATAGAAAAGATTGGGCAGTTAAAGTAGATGATGCTTTGTAAGCCTACAGAACAGCATTCAAAACACCTCTAGGGACATCCTCATACAAACTTGTATATGGGAAAAGCTGTCATCTACCATTCGAATTAGAAAACAAAGCTTTTTGGGCAATAAAATTTTTGAATACTGATCTTAATGTTGCAGGAAAGAAAAGAATGATGCAGATAAACAAGCTAGATTAATGGAGAGCTAAAGCCTATGAGAACTCAAAATTATACAAAGAGGCAACAAAGCGACGCCACGATGCTCGTCTAAAAAGGTCAAAACAATTCGAGGTAGGGGAATTGGTACTACTATATAACTTAAGGCTTAAATTATTTCCAGGAAAGCTGAAATCAAGATGGTCTAGCCCATTCATGATTAAAACAATTTTTCCATACGGCACAATTGAGGTAACTTACCCCACTAAGGGCACATTCAAGGTAAATGGTCACCGACTCAAAATTTAAAATGGTGTAGATTTTGAAGATATGAGAGAGGAGCTTCTGCTCTATGAACCTCCTTTTAGAACAGAAAATAGGGAAAGTCTAGCTTAAGACTTTAAACAAGTTCTTATCGGGATGCAACCCAAGCACTAACTTCCCTAAACATTTTATTATCTAAATTAATTAAGTGCAGAATTAAGACCACACGGCCTTACACACAGGCGTGCCCGTGGCCGTGTGGAAACCAGAGGTAAAGAACCCACGGGCGGACCAATAGCCGTGTACGACAACGAAGAAATTATTTCCCTAACACGGCCTGCGATAAGGGACCATGCCGTGCCATCCACCCGTGTGAGGTTACTGACTTACACAACACGGGTAGAAAATACCCGTGCCTCGCAATCATGCAAGGTTACTTACTTTTGACACACGGGCTATACACGACCTGCTATCTCACCGTGCCAATATATTGACTTATCAGACACGGGCGTGGCAAGAGTCGTGCCCAAATAGGAAAAAAATTTTATAGTCAACACGGGCTGCGATACTAGAACACGCCCGTGCGATCGAACAAATGTGAAGCTCTTGACTTGCCATGCAGGCGTGCCTAGCAGTAACTACGGTAGTGTCAAAACCTGAATGCACCCAATCCTGAAAAACACGAAAAGCACGGGCGATTTCAAAACGACACGGGCATGTCAACTAACCATGCCCCCTCCTCTATAAATAAAATCCAATAGCTTTCTTCCCCATCCAAATCCTAAAATTAAGTTTTAAAACCCTCCTCCCCAAATCCGCCCATAACAACTAGTCTTCCCCCTCTAAAACGCCACTTTTTCTCCACAACTAGCCCACACAGCCGTAGCACCACCGTGCTCACACACCACGCCCCTACCAGGCCATGCTCACACTGCGAAAAATGGCTGCAACACCACCATGCCCTCTACTAGTGACCGTTCGATACCACCGTGCCTGGTTCCTTTCTTCTTCACATTTTCAAATACTTTCTCTTCATTTAAGTTTTATTTATTTATTTATTTATTTATTTAATTTTAGCCTTAAAAATCTGATCTAATTCGTTTCATTTAGTCTATTTCTTGTTTATTCTATGTTAAACATAATTTTTTAGTTCATTTTCTTTAGAATTTTTGTTTGCCTTATTTATTTTTAGTTCTTAACAACATGATTTCCATTGTTTAATTATTAATACATGTTAGATATTAGTTATTGTTTCTTTGAGAATTCTCGCTCTACTATTGTAAAATTTTATTGTGTAATTCTAAAATATATTGGTTGAACTAGAAAAATTACTTTACATTAGCGGAAATATGTCGACATCTCGAATAAAATGCTCAGTCCCAAGTAAGAAGAGAAAAGAGCCCGAATCATCTTCCGCAAGTGCATCTTCTGAGCTTTGGCATCCATTCCTCCGGTTCCCTCAAAACACTCAGGAAGAGTGTTACAAGGCATTCCGAGAACGGCCCTTAGGCACCGGAAGGTGCATTGACTAGAACTCTGTTGAATAAATAGGACTAGCAACTGACATCTGGGATCTCATTTCAACCGAACCATGGGAGTAGTTCTTCTCAATCATCGAGCCCACATACCTGGAGCTAACACTAGAATTTTGCACAACTTTTACTTTGCAAACATTGATGGCATAGTTTGACGAGCCGGGAATAGTGCAATTCAGGTTAGGGATGGTACCTCAATTAAGCATACCTGAATTCAGCATAGCTCTCGGACTTTATACAGACGAATTTAGAGAGGAAAATAACCTCTCCGAGTTAGACCAAGAACTCCCCACAACCCCCTTAACTGTTGGCGCAAACTAGCAACCACCACGAATGTTTACAACCCCAGTCGATCGAAGGCAACAGCCCCTTGGCCCACCCCTGAGATATATCCACGCCATCCTAGCTTACATTATCACAGGTCGACGCGAAAGCACCGGCGTGGTAAACAAGCACGATGTCTACTACTTATCGTGCATGTCAGAGGGGAACGTGTTCGATTTGGCATATTTCATCGCCTGTGCTATCTAGCACCAAACAGAGCCACATAGAAAGGGGATTCTATCAATGGCGCCATACATCACTAGGCTGGCTCGACACTTCAAGCTCCTGAACACCGATGATCAGATCACATCCCTCACACTGATGGGTAACATGGTACCTTAGGCATCCAGACGATGCTACACATGGGGATGATTAAACATCGTCGAGGGCTCGACCCCCCTCAATACCGATTAGCGACATCCACAGATGAAGGGAGCCCTAGGACATTACTGACGATGTCCCACCAGCCCGAGATAGCAGCCATCCCATGCAGCAACATCATGGGTAAATATCTATGCACTCCTCGACTAGTTCGAGCAGTATTTCATTGAAAACACTCGACGTTTTGATGGGATAGAGGCCACCCTCCACCAAATATGCCAACACCTCCATATCTCATCATCAGCCCCACCACCAAATCGAGATGATGAGGACCTTTGAGTTCCTTTAATTATCTACATTTTATTGTCTTATTTTTTATTGTTATTTTTATTTTTCCTTTATTATCATAATTTGCTACTTTTCTTCATTGCAAACTTTTATCAGTACTTATCTAATCTTCGAAGTATTCCTAACATTTATTTATCTTACACCCCAAAATATCTAATCGATGACTTGCAGCCCGATCACACACTCTACATACACGAACAAATCAATAGGAGTAATTCACTAATACATAAGTCATCTTCCATCCCAAACACTGCCAACTCCCAGAATCATCCAAAATTCAGGAAGTGTTACTTCTCCCCTTGTCTTTTTATTTCATAATTATTTATCTATCTTTGTACATTGAGGACAATGTACAAATTAAGTGTGGGGGGATAACAATGCCTAACTTTTTGCATAATTCTCAAAAATCCTAAATTTTATTACTAATTAGGATGAAATTTCTAATGATTTATGATTATTATTGATATGTTTTAGAGTAAGTCATAGTTAATTGTGCATTGATGATTAAATTTGAAGAATACTAGAGAATCAAGCATGATAAGTATAATTTCTAAAATTAAAAATTAATAGGTCGTTGAACTAAATTTGAAGTACTACCTTGAAATTTGGAATTTATAAGGATTGATGTCAAGAACACCTATAATTTTTGTAAGATTTTGAGCCTTATAAGAGTATATATTCTTTTTCATGCTCACTTTTTTTATTATGAGTGTGTCAACTTTGAACTGTTATTCTAGAACTTGCCTCGTTTATACATGTCGAGACTACATTTAAGATTTGATATACTGAGATGATAAAGGCACCTAGGTTTAACCCATTTACTCCATAAAAAGCCTACCTTCACAAATTAACCCATAGTAAACTCGTTGAATCCTAACAACCTTTTTATTGACTCGCCATCTAATATTAACCCAAAATCCCTTTTTATTTGTTATCAACATTATTTTGACTACCCTTTAATCGAGATTTGATTTGATTAAATTACCGTATTATATTAGTTCAGTAGTTACATTTCTGATGTAATATTTTAGTTTGTTCTTAAGTAAAAAAAAAAAGTATATTCTATATTAGTATATAAAAGAGCTTAGAGCATTTAAACTCCAATTGTTGAAGAAAAAGCTCGCATTAAAGTATTATCAAATTTTAAGTGATGAAAATACTCTTTATTATAGAGTAATTATCAATAGTAGGTATTATTAGTTTTCATTCTATGTAAATATTCATATTCATTTATTTGTTTTTAGGTTAGGTAATTAGTCAATTCGATCTCGATTCTAACCCTTTAATTCGGCATGTATCCACACCCTTAACCTTAGCCCCGTTACAACCCTGATAAAGACCTTTTGATCTATGTATCATCTCATATACAATGGTGAAGATTTGATTTTCAGGTAAGCCTATGGGATTAACTTTTCAGGTTCGACTTAGAGTGTTTATTCTTGAACCTTAAACACTTCGAGTGATTTGAGTGAATCTTTTGTGAGGATGTCAATCCTAGTTGGTTTTGAATTAAAAGGTAATTACTTAGATAAGGGGAGACACTTATGTTTCGTACTACAAAAGTATGACTTATCATGATTGAATCTTTAAGACTCTTTGAGTTGAATTATCCATGTATAAATCATCTATGAATTATGATGAGACATTGTCGATAGAAATTATGAATTATGGAAAGTTCGTTTTAATTGTAAGTTGAGAATTTTGCTTGAAGACAAGCAAAAGCTTAAGTGTGGGGGTATTTGATAAACCGTAAAATAACATATTTTAATCCCACATTTAGCATGCTTTTGGATGATTTATCCCTCAATTTATGTAAAAAGGTGCTCTTAATCCTTTCTCTTTATGTCTTATACTCAGGAAAGCACCCGAGAACGAAAAAACTGAGAAATGGGCTTAAAACAAATCGAATTGGGCCAACCCAAGAAATTGGCACGGCCTGGACTTCAAGTCACGCAGCCATGCCTCGCCAATCATTCAAAGACACGCCCCAAGCATGAATTACAAGGCCTGTCCCAATCGACAGACCTGAAGCATAGCCTGAATCCCAATTTGCATGGCCGTGCCATGGCCGTGCCCCTGTTACAGGAATAAGCAATTTCACTCGAATTTGGATGCTTGAAGCCAAAGAAACATACTCCTAACTCCACTTAAACACCTTAATAGTAATTCTACTTGAAGGAGGTACTTAGGAGCCAAGTAAAGCATCTAAAGAGCCTATATAAACAACCTAAGGAAGCCATTCTGAGGGGAGTTTTGGTGGTGGGCAGAGTTTTTGCCAGAGCTTTTATTCAGAAAAATACTCAAAAATAGCCAGTTGATCCATCTCAAGAAGCCAGAGTTCTACTCAAGACCGAGGATCTCCTCTTCAATTCCTTTAAGGGGTTTTAGGGATTTCTTATGTTTTGTTTTATCTTTTCTCTTGAGATGTTCTCTTATTTTGCTATGAACTAAACCCTTCAGATACTTGAAAGGGGATGAAACCTATGACGAATTTTGTTATTTGATTTATAAATTATTTGATAAGTACTTAGTTTGTTCTTAATTATGTTGCTTAATCCAAATCTGATATGCTTAGGTGGAGGAGGAATAGACACTGCCTAAGAGTAGATCTAACATAATTAAGCGGAGTTGATCGAGCGCCTAGAGATAGGGTTACGAGATTTTACCGAATTAGGGTGAAACCTAATATGGGAGTCTATTGATCGATTTACTACTTCCTTAAGGGGTTATTATAAGAACACGATAGTTCCAATAATTAACCTAAGGTTAGACATTATTCACCTCGAGAGGGGTTTAATATAGGTTAGGGAGTCTCGCGAATCAAGCTAAGTAAAGAAGTCATATGAATTAAAGGTTAGATAAAAAGAGAAGGCATAGGTGGATTCTTCCTGAGGGTATCATCGTAATCAACTGAGTTTTTCCACAGTCTTTTCCCAAAGTTTCATCTTTTGTCTTTTCATTTAGTTTATGTATTTCATTAGTCCTTAGATTAATAAACCAATCACTCTATATTTCAGGCTAAATAATAGAAAGAAAGTGAGTAGTAGTACTTTTAGGTTCCCTTGGGTTCGATAAAGATATTCTTGCCTAAACTATACTACTGTTCGATAGGTGCACTTACCTCTATCGTTGTCATAGTTAGTCTACAGGTTCGATTATTCTTTTTTATAAATATTAAAACTCGACTGTTTGACACGATAACAAAGCTCTAGAAGATTACAAGCCTTTAAATTTCAATTTCCCGAATGAAGATCTAATGTATGTTGAAACCACTGAAGAAGGTGCTCCAAGACAATATCCTTGGAATTGGGGCAGTCCTGGTATTCCTAGACGAAGATCATTATCATTTCACTAGTAAATTTGATTTCAATTGCACAAATAACATGGCGGAATACGAAGCGTGTATCATGGGTATCCGTATAGCTATAGAATGCAAGATCAAAGTGATAGAAGTATACGGTGACTCTGCACTAGTAATCTATCAACTTAAGGGTGAATAGGTGACAAGAGATTCCAAGCTAATTAATTATCGAAAGCTATTTCTTGAGTTAATTAAGAGGTATAATGACATCACATTCTGCTACCTCCTACGAGATGAAAATTAGATGGCCGATGCCTTAGCTACTTTAGTCTCCATGGTCAAAGTGAACAAACAATAAGATGTAAAACCAATCCAGATGAGCATTTATGAGGCTCTAGCCCGTTGTTACAATATCGATGAGGAAGAAATGGATGATCACCCTTGGTACCATGACATATTGCAATATATAAAGAACCGTAAATACCCTGAGTAAGCAACTGAGAATGATAAAAGGACGGTAAGAAGGTTGGTTAATGAGTATGTCTTAGATGGAGAAATCCTATACAAAACAAGAAAGGATCAGGTGTTACTAAGATGTGTTAATGCTATCGAGGCCAAGAAAATCCTGGAAAAAGTCCATGAGGGTGTTTGCAGAACATATACTAATGGTTTCATAATGACCAAGAAAATCATGAGATTCGAATACTATTGGTCCACTAGGGAAGAAGATTATATCAATTATGCCAAGAGATGTCATAAATGCCAATTTTATGGGGACAAAATTCATATACCTCCCTCACCTCTTCATGTTATGACTTCTTTATATCCTTTCTCTATGTGGGGCATGGATGTCATTGGGCCAATCTCGCCAAAGGCTTCCAATGAGTATCGATTCATTTTCGTGGTCATTGATTACTTCACCAAATGGGTAAAAGTTGCTTCTTACTTCGATATCACAAAGTTGGCAGTTAGTAAATTCTTTAAGAAATAGGTTATATGTCGGTATAGAATGCTAGGAAAGATCATATTTGACAATGCTTTGAATCTGAACAACATCACAATAGTAGAAGTTTGCAGCCAATTCAAGATCAAACATCATAACTTGACACTATGAATGGTGCAGTGGAAGTAGCCAACAAGATCATTAAGAAGATTGTAGGAAAATGACAGAAACTTATAAAGATTGGCATGAGAAATTACCATTTGCCTTTTATGCTTATCAAACATCTGTTAGAACCTCCACTAGGGCAACATTTTTTTTCATTGGATTATGGAATGGATTCAGTTTTACCCATTGAAGTTGAAATTCCTTCCTTCAAAATTTGTCAGAATTGAAGTTAGATGAAGCAGAATGGATCCAATACAAATATGATCATTGAACTTGATCGAAGAAAATAGGCTGAAAGCTATCCATCATGGTCAGATGTACCAAAAGGAATAATGTGAGCTTATGAAAAAAAGGTCTGCCCTAGAGAATTCCATGAGGTGGTGTTAAAAAAGATCCTTCTCAAACAAAAAGATTTTAGAGGAAAATGGATGCCGAAATTGAAAGGACCTTATGTGGTGAAGAAAGTCTTTTCTAGAGGAGCGTTAAATTTGACCAAGATGGATGGTAGAGATTTTCCCAACCCTGTGAATTCAGATTCAGTCAAGAGGTATTTCACCTAAAAAAAGGGAGAAGCTGATAAACCGTAAAAGTAACATATTTTAACCCCATATTTAGTATGCTTTTGGATGATTTAGCCTTTGATTTATGTAAAAAGGTGCTTTTAATCCTTTCTTTTCATGTTTATACTCAGGAAAGCACCCGAGAATGAAAAGAACGATAAACAGGCTTAAAACGAGCCAATTTGGGCCAAAGAGAAAATTGACACGGCCTAGACTTTAGGCCACATGGTACGTGCCTCATCAAATTACTTCACACGACCATGCCACGATTTACACAACCATGCCCCAATCGATGTAATCGAGACACTACCGAAGATGATTTACACGCGCAGTACCATGTTCGTGTCCCTCATCACGGAAAGAGTAATTTCACTTGGATTTGGATGCTTGGAGGCAAAAAAACACATTCCTAAGTCTACTTAAACATCCTAGGAGGAATTCTACTTAAATTTGGATACTTAGGAGCCAAGTAAAGCATCTCAAAGCCTATATAAACACCCAAGGTAGCAACTAAATAGGGGAGTTACGCAGAAGTCGAAACAGGAGGCAGAATTTTCTGCCAGAGCTTTTATTCAGGGAATTACTCGAAGATAGCCAGTTGATCCATCTCAAGAAGCCAGAGTTCTACTCAAGACAGAGGATCTCCTCTTCAATTCCTTCAGGGGGTTTTAGGGAGTTCTTATGTTTTGTTTTATCTTTTCTCTTGAGATGTTTTATTATTTTATTATGAACTAAACCCTTCAGATACATGAAAGGGATGAAACCTATGATGGATTTTGTTATTTGATTTCTAAATTATATGATAAGTACTTAGTTTGTTCTTAATTATGTTGCTTAATTTAATCTGATGTGCTTAGGTGGAGGAGGAATAGACCCTAAGAGTAGATCTAGCATAATTAAACGGAGTTGATCGCACGCCTAGAGATAGGGTGATGAGAATTTCCTGGATTAGGGTGAAACCTAATGTGGGAATTCGATTTACTGCTTCCTTAGGGGGTTATTATAAGAGAATGAGAGTTCCACTAATTAACCTAAGGTTAGAAATTATTCGCCTCGAGAGAGGGTTAAATATAGGTTAGGGAGTCTCACGGATCGAGCTAAGTAAAGAAGTCATATGAATTAAAAGTTAGATAACAATAGAAGTCATAGGTGGATTCTTCCTGAGGGTATCTTCGTAATCAACTGAGTTTTTCCACAGTCTTTTCCCAAAGTTTCATCCTTTTGTCTTTGCATCTAGTTTAGTTTTTCATTAGTCTTTAGATTAATAAACCAATCACTCCATATTTTAGGCTAAATAATAGAAAGAAAGTGAGTAGTAGTACTTTTAGGTTCCTTTGGGTTCGATAAAATAATCTTGCCTAAACTATACTATTGTCACTCGATAGTTAGTCTACTTGCAATCATCAATCGTTGTTGACATAGTTAGTCTACACTAAAATATTAAGTCTATTTCTATTACATAATTTTATTATTTCGCAATTTACTTTATAAATATTAAAACTCAAGGTACCTCTAGTTTATGACTTGAGAGGACCTTTAGCATATGAAAGTGACATTGAAGCTACAAATCGTAGAAATCATAGAGAAATTAGACGAGCTCTAGACTATCAAAGGGAAGAACAACAAGACAGATCCAATCCTATTGAAGGAATGAACAAAAACAATCCACCGCCAAATGTGCAAGGATGAATGCTCATGTACTATGTATGATTATGCTAAACCTAATTTGACAGAGCAGAATCTAGTATTGTTAGGCCGCTATAGTCGCTAATAATTTTGAATTAAAGCCTACTACAATACAAATGATTCAACAGGTTGTTCAATTTGATGGGTTGCAGGACGAAGACCCAAATACTCATATAGCTAATTTCTTAGAGTTCTGTGATGCCTTCAAAATAAATGGCATTTCTGATGAGGCCATTCATCTTCAGTTATTTCCCTTTTCGTTAAGGAATAAAGCAAAGCAATGGTTGAACTCGTTACCACGAGGGTCAATCACCACATGGGATCAAATGACCGAAAAATTTCTTTTAAAATACTTTCCACCAGCCAAAACGGCCAAATTTAGGAATGACATATCTTCTTTTGTATAGAATGACGCAGAAACATTATATGATGCATGGGAAAGATATAAGGATCTCCTGAGAAGATGTCCACACCACGGATTACCTTTGTGGCTTCAAGTCCAAACTTTTTACAACGGTGTGAATTCTTTAACAAGGCAAATGATTGACTCATCAGTCGGTGGAACTTTGAATAACAAAACTCCTAAAGTGGCTTACGACTTTATTGAAGAGATTTCGTTGAATACCTATCAATGGCAATTTACAAGGGCCAAACCGACAAAATCAGCTGGAGTTTTTAACATAGACGCAGTAACAATGCTGTCAACACAGGTGGAAATGATGAATAAAAAGCTTGATAATTTATGTTCTTCACAGGTACACCCGATAATGCAATGCGAAGCAAGTGGGAATATGGCGAATCCTGAGTACCCACCCTACCAACCAGGAGCAGAACATGAGCAGACAAACTATATAGGTAACAATTTCAGATCCAAAAATAATCCTTATAGTAACACTTATAACGCAGGTTGGAGGAACCACCCAAATTTTTCGTGGGGAGGACAAGGAAATCAAAGGCAGCAACCTTTTCCAAATTATCAAAATCAGCTATATCCACAAGAGAAGTAATCAAACCTCAAGAGATGTTGACGAAATTCATGGTAGCCATGATTCTCTTTTCCAAAAGATCAAGCAACACTTGATGAACAACAAAAATCGATCAAAGGTATCGAGAATAAAGTTGGAGAACTTACTAGGACGGGGAAATCTCACAAAGCTAATTTTTGAACGTCAACAAGGACGCCTACCAAGCAACATAGAAATAAACCCAAAAGAATGATCCAAGCCATCACAACCAAGAGGGTACAAAGGTAGACGAGCCCACCACAGCACAAGAAACCAAAGAAGGAAAAGGTAAAATAGATGTAGCACACGAAAAGCCAAAACCAATAATTGAAGAATACAAACCTCGCATACCTTATCCCGAAGCATTGAAAGGAGATGATTCAGAGGAACAGTTTGGTAAGTTTCTTAAACTTTTAAAGAAACTACATATTAACTTACCCCTTCTTGAAGCTCTTTTTCAGATGCCAGACTCGAGGAAATTTTTAAGACAACTCTTGACAAACAAACGCAAAATAGACAAAGAGCACCATGTGGAACTAAGTGCAACATGCTCGGCAATATTACATAATAGACTACCGCAGAAACAAAAAGATCCAAGGAGTTTTACGATTCCATGCTTAATTGGTAGTTTAACTATTGATAATGCGTTAGCTGATCTAGGGGAAAGTATAAATGTCATGCCTTATGCATTGTTTAAACAACTAGGTCTAGGGAAACCCAGACAAATAAGGATGAGCATTCAATTAACTGATAAAATTATAAGAATTCCTAGGGGTATAATAGAAAATGTTCTAATCAAAATTGATAAATTTGTATTCCCAGTAGACTTTGTCATTTTAGACATGGATGAGGACAACACGATCCCCTTACTTTTAGGAAGACACTTTTTATCAACTGCCAGAGCTAAAATTGATATCTATGCAGGAGAACTCATACTTTGTGTAGGCGACGAGATAGTCACTCTTCAAGCTCTTGACTCGGCCAGAACATCAAGTGATAAAGGTGAGAAAGTAAATTCAATTGATAACCAACTTGTTCAACCTTCATTGCAGGAAACACCACAAAGCTACAAACCTGAGCTGGATCATAGACCTCGTGCTAATAAAGAAGAATTACATGAAGAACCAGAACCACACGAAGTGAAATCGAAGGAAACCCTAGACGAGCTGATAGGAATAACAAATCACATCAAAATAGAGGATCATGTATTGTTGAATAAGGAAGACCCTCGAATCACCAATTCAGAACTCAAGGTAAACGAAGAAATCACTTTTGAGGTACTTAATGTCTTCCTATATGGCACAGTCGAGGTAAGCAATCCTAAATTTAACACTTTTGAGGTAAACATTACTCGACTTAAACTTTATATCCATAACTGAGTTGATCGCATGAGAAAGGATTTCCACCTCCTCAAACCACCATGATTGTGCGTACAATAGGTAAGTCTAGCTCAAGACTTTAAACGAGCGCTTCTCGGGAGGCAACCCGAGTACTAACCGTACTAATTAGTTTGGTTTTATTTCTTTTCGTATTTAGGCATAGGTTTCATACCCACACGGCCTTGCACACTGGTCGTGGTAGTGGTCAGTGTGGATACCACGACTAGGAACATGAGCGTGGACCTTATCTCTATTTAATTATTTACTTTTATTCATATTTTTATTTTTATTTTTATTTTTACTTTTATTATTTTCTCCTTTTTCTCAATGGCATTTAGATTTAGCTTAGGATACAATAAAACCAAGCCGGCTACTTTGAGGATTCAATTTCAAATGGTTCGAGACGCTTCCCCACGTTCACCTCGAATCTTATCCGGTTTCTTTTCATAGACTTCATCCAAAAATTCGTGAAGTGTTACTTCTCCTTCTCTTTGATTTTATTATTACATAATTGTTTATCTATATTTGTACATTGAGGGCAATGTACAACTTAAGTGTGGGGGTAAAAGTACCTAACTTTTTGCATTATTCTCAAATCCTGAATTTTAGTATTGTCCATAAGTATTTTTCTCATATTACTAATTAGGATGAAATTTCTAATGATTTATGATTTTTATTGATATGGTTTAGATTAAGTCATAGTTAATTGTGCATTGATGATTAAATTTGAAGTATATTAGAGAATCAGGCATGGTAAGTCTACTTTCTAAAAATTAAAATTGATAGGTCGTTGAACTGAATTTGAGTATTACCTTGAAATTTGGAATTTATAAGGATTGATGTCAAAAACACCCGTAATTTTTGTGAGATTTTGAGCCTTATAGAGCATATATTCTTTTTCATGCTCACTTTATTGATTATGAGTGTGTCAACTTTGAACTGTTATTCTAGAACTTGCCTCGTTTATACATGTCGAGACCACACTTTTGATTTGATATACAGAGAAGATAAAGGCACCTAGGATTTAACCCACTTACTTCATAAAAAGCCTACCTTCACAAATTAACCCCTAGTGAACCCCGTTAAATCCTAACAACCTTTTTATTGACTCACCCACTAATATTAACCCCAAACCCCTTTGTATTTGTTACACCCTTTCTTTTGACTACCCTTTAATCGAGGTTTGATTTTATTAAGTTACCGAATTGGTTCATTTATCATTTATAATGTAATATTTTAGTTTGTTCTTAAAAAACCCAAGTATATTCAATATTAGTAGTATATAAAAAAAGCTTAGAGCATTTAAATTCCAATCGTTGAAGAAAAGTTCAGTATTAAAGTATTATCAAATTTTAAGTGATGAAAATACTCTTTATTATAGAGTAATTATCAATAGTGGTATTATTAGTTTTCATTTGATGTAAATATTAATATTTAGTTCATTATTTCTAGTTAGGTAATTTGTCAAGTCGGTCTCGATTCTAACCTCTAATTCACCTATATCCACACCCTTAACTCCGAGCCCCACATAACCCCGATAAAGACCTTTTGATATGTGTCATCATCTCATATACAATGGTGGAGATTTGATTTTTAGGCAAGCCTATGGGATTAACTTTTCAGGTTTGACTTAGAGTGCTTATTCTTGAACCTTAAACACTTCGAATGATTTGAGTGAATCTTTTGTGAGGATGTCAATCCTTGTCGATTTTGAATTAAAGGTAATTACTTAGATAAGGGGAGACACCTATGTTTTCGTACTATAAAGGTATGACTTATCTTGATTGAATCTTTAGGGTTCTTTGAGTTAAATTATCCATGTATAAATTATCTATGAATTATGATGAGACATTGTCGATAGGAATTATGAATTATGGAAAGTTCATTTTAATTGTAAGTTGAGAATTTTGCTTGAGGATAAGCAAAAGCTTAAGTGTGAGGGTATTTGATAAACTGTAAAAGTAACATATTTTAACCCTATATTTAGTATGCTTTTGGATGATTTAGCCCTTGATTTATGTAAAAAGGTGCTTTTAATCCTTTTTTTTCATGTTTATACTCAGGAAAGCACCCGAGGACGAAAAGAATGGGAAACGGACTTACAACGGGCCAATATGGGCCAAAGAAGAAATTGACACGACCGGGACTTCAAGCTACACGGCTGTACCTCGTCAAATTACTTCACACAGCCACACCACGATTTACACGGCCATGCCCCATCGACAGAATCGAGACACGGCCTGAAGACGATTTACACGGGCGTGTACCATGGTCGTGCCCCAACTGAAGGGAAAGAGCAATTTCACTGGATTGGATGCTTGAGGTAAAGAAACACATTCCTAAGTCTACTTAAACATCCTAGGAGGAATTCTACTTGAATTTGGATACTTAGGAGCCAAGTAAAGCATCTCAAAGCCTATATAAACACCCAAGGTAGCAACTAAATAGGGAGTTAGGCGAAGTCAAAACAGAGGCGTAATTTTTCGCGAGCTTTTATTCGTGGAATTACTCAAGATAGCCGTTGATCCATCTCAAGAAGCCGAGTTCTACTCAAGACGGAGGATCTCCTCTTCAATTCCTTCAGGGGCTTTAGGAGTTCTTATGTTTTGTTTTATCTTTTCTCTTGAGATGTTTTATTATTTTGTTATGAACTAAACCCTTCAGATACGAAATGGATGAAACCTATGATGGATTTTGTTATTTGATTTCTAAATTATATGATAAGTACTTAGTTTGTTCTTAATTATGTTGCTTAATTTAATCCAATGTGCTTAGGTGGAGGAGGAATAGACCACGCCAAGAGTAGATCTAGCATAATTAAGCAGAGTTGATCGCACGCCTAGAGATAGGGTGACGAGATTTTGCCGATTAGGTGAAACCTAATGTGGGAATCCATTGATCGATTTACTGCTTCCTTAGGGGGTTATTATAAGAGAATAAGAGTTCCACTAATTAACCTAAGGTTAGAAATTATTCGCCTCGAGAGAGGGCTTAATATAAGTTAGGGAGTCTCACGAATCGAGCTAAGTAAAGAAGTCATATGAATTAAAAGTTAGATAACAATAGAAGTCATAGGTGGATTCTTCTTGAGGGTATCTTCGTAATCAACTGAGTTTTTCCACAGTCTTTTCCCAAAGTTTCATCCTTTTGTCTTTGCATCTAGTTTAGTTTTTCATTAGTCTTTAGATTAATAAACCAATCACTCCATATTTTAGGCTAAATAAAAGAAAGAAAGTGAGTAGTAGTACTTTTAGGTTCCTTTGATTGTGGTGTCACTTACTGGGCTTTAAGTGGTGCCTCTTAGCCACTTCTCCAAGCCCGTTATTGTGTCAAATTTCTTCTATTAATTTTCTTAAGACCACCTTGCCTTAGTTTCCTCTTTTAAACTTAACATTTCTAAAACATTTCCTTACATTTCCAAGTTTCCAAAATGTTTCCTTTCCTTTTTAAACTTAACATTTCCAAGTTTCCAAAATGTTCACTTTCCTCTTTAAACTTAACATTTCCAAGTTTCCAAAATGTTCACTTTCCTCTTATCATTTCCAAGTTTCCAAAAATGTTCACTATACATTCATAACACATAAAACATGCCATTTCAGATAATTAAATCAAAAATGCATAGGCCCATTTTTAGGATGTTACAGTTCTACCCTCCTTAAAAATAATTTCGTCCTCGAAATTACTTATTATCGAATAATCGAACATCTTAACTCACTACGCTACGCTTATGTCAGACTCGATCTTAATAGAGCCATCATACTTCCTAGGCACAATTTTTTTAAGTTCACATTCCAGAACTCATTTCTAACGTCATGATTTAATATGATTAAAGAGTTTTATGCATTAGTACTTTGTTCCAATGCTTAACCGCTGTAAGTTTTATGAAAAGGAGTTTAATAGTGGTTCTTTCGATCAAACAAAGTCTCAGTTCAAGTTCACTATTCTAATTCAGAGATTCACATTCACATTCACATTCATCCATCTCGAAAGAGACACATTCATTCACAACATTCACTTCACTACTTTGGGCATTCCTGATCATCCCCCCAGGGGTAATTTCGTCATTTTTCCTATAAGGTATTTTGGTAATAAATTGGGGTCACTTCGAAAATAATCTTTATAAATCAAAAGTATTTCAAAATTTACAAAAACTCGAGGTTATCTTGAAAATTTGTTTTCCAAATCAACAAAGTTGCGTAAATTTCAAAAATCGGGTTATTTGGTAATTTTGGAAGTTAGGGACATTTTAAAAATTCTCCAAATCGGGTATCTTGATATTTGTAAAACAAAAGTTTTTGGTATTTTTGTAAAGTAGAAACATTTTAGCAAAAGTCGAGGGTATTTTGAAAATCTTAAAACCAAGGGTATTTTATTAATTTACAACACTAGGGATATTTTTATAATTTTTTTAAATCGGAAATATTTTGAAAATTTTCCAAAATAAGTTTTTGCTAATATTCAAGGGGTAATTTGGTGATTATAAAACTAGGGTTTTCATAAAAAAAATTGCGGCTAGTCCCTTTCGGGTTTTAGTTAGGGGTTTAGCCCGTGTATAAGTCTTCTTGGTTAGGGTGAACCGAGGCTACGCACCAGGTAGGACTTGAGTGGAGAGGAGGTGAGTCACGTGGACTGCTTAAATACCAAGCTCCCATTGAAACCAATCCTAGACATGCACACCATGGTTGCCACACCCTAACTCGGCGACTTAACCACAGGCTTATTCAATTAGGCATTTAAGTCTTATGTAATTGTTGGGGTAACTAGCCCTAGGGTTCAAGTACTAAATCTCTATTCTACATTCAATTTCTACCCTTCTACAATTCATAATATAAATCACACAAGAGATCGGAGTACTTACCTGGTGGACTTCGGGTCCGAGACTTAGTGGGCCATGCCGTAAAAATCTCGCTAATTCACAAAAATTCTTTTTGGGCTTAACTTTGAAAATATTTTGGGCCTTAAACCCAAGGTCGAGTTTAAAAGCTGGCTCGATACCAAACCTGAACACCCCAAACCCGCCCCACGAGCCTTGACCTAATATGGTATGTTCCCTGTAAACTGCTTCAAATTCTTTTGTTACTTTGGAAAAACTTGTGTGTTTTGAAAGAACGATTGTTTTAGGTTAGGCTCGTGTTAAAAACAAGTTTATTTTATATTGAAACCCTTTTAGGTTGGGCGACAAAACACTTAGGAATTAATTTAAAATAAATTTATTTAGTCTTTAATTCATAAAATTTTTGTAACATAATACTTTAAAAGTAAAATAAAATAAAATAGTTCACTATGGCCTTATTACATCAAATAAATCCAAATAATTGGAAGTACTTAATTAAAATAAAAGTCCTAATCGTAAAATTTCTCAGTGCATGGCCACCTTTAAGCTCCCGTCACCCTGGTCCATTATCGATCACACCGAAAAAGGTTCCCACAACGGGTGAGTCAATGCACTCAATGTGTAACCACAACACTAAGTCATAACAAATTCGACATTTCGAGCATACATATTCTTATATCATTAAAATGATGCAACCCGAACCCAAACCTAGATAGCCATCCACTACACGCCCCTCGCACCAACTTGCACACCGTGGGGACTACTAAGTCAACCCTCCATCCGCTACACACCATCGAAGGCGCCGCAGATTCACCGCAATGACATGCTCGTCGCCCTTATAAAATTCGTGGTCTTAGGTCACCACATTCGTAATTCATGGTCTTAGGTCACCACATTCGCTTATCGTGGTCTTAGGTCACCACATTCAGATTTCGTGGTCTTAGGTCACCACATTAACTTCCCTTTTCATATAACCCATATTCCCATATCATACATATCATGCACATCATGCCTTAATTCACATTCTTATCACTTTTCACGTGTTACATATAACGATATTCCTAATCCTAGTAGGAGTAGGAAACGACTTAGTACTTTGTACCATTGTATGGTACCTTAGCCATGCTTTTCACATTCTTAATAACACATTTAATTTAAAACATAGCCATGAACATATTAAAACTTAGGGTAGGGTACACACCGATTCGCTTAACAAATTATTTGAAATCACAAAAGCTTGATCTAATGCCTTAGATCTTAAATCTCTACATTTAATCAATCTTTTAATACTTAGTAAAGATCCATTCGCCATAAAACCAAATCCCAGAGTATTAGTACACTTAAATCCTTACCTTGTCAGCCATTGATGTCTAATCAAATGCCTAAACATTATCGACAAAGTTGCTTGAACCTTTAGCAATATTCCAAAGGCTAGAAGGATCTTGATTTCGACTTTTGATTGGTATAAAGAAATTAATGATGGTATCTTGAGGAGTTTATGGATTCGGTTTAATGGAGATCACAAAAGCTATGAAGAATTCATTTTCACTTACTTTAGTTTTCTAACAAAAGAAGAATAAGAGATGCTCTGGAAATTCCAGAGACTTCAATGGAAAAGAGAAGATTGATATTTTGCCGAAATTACTAGGCCAAGACTCCTTTACTTGGCCAACTTAATGACGTCCATCAACAACGAGCAATTTAACCTAAGCAAAACATTTCCTTACAAAGTTTCCAAAATGTTCACTTTCCTCTTTAAACAACATTTCCAAGTTTCCAAAATGTTCACTTTCCTCTTTAAACTTAACATTTCCAAGTTTTCCAAAATGTTCAAATTTCCAATGACAATTAATTAAATCAAAAATAGGCCCATTTTCATTCACACAGCAATTTAACCTAAGCAATAAAAAGGGACCACTCAAAATGACAATTTGCATTCACACAAATATCATTCATATGCATCTAGTTTGAGCATTTGATTCATTCTGATCATAACATCTTAATCGCTTGGCATAAAATATAGGCCTATGAAAGGGATTCTACAGGTCTTATTCCCCCAAGAATGGTGTAACTTGAAGTTTTAGTAGAGTGGGGTGAAGTTGCAAAGAGCAGCAAATTATGTCTTCCAAAAGTTGCAGTGAAACGGATAAAGCAACAATTCCAGTCTCTCTAAAGTTGCAGTGGGTTGGAATGAACCTAAAATGGCGAGTCTTATCTCTCTGAAGTTGTAGTGGAGTAAGACGAAGTTACAAATACTATATCCCTGAAGTTACAATGGAAAGGATTGAAACTACAGTAGCAAATCTCATCTCCTTAAAGATGCAGTAGAGCAAGATTAGGCTACGACCTCAAATCCTATCTTCTTGAAGTTACAGTGAAATGGATAAAGCAGTAACCTTATCTCCCTGAAGTTGTAGTGGAGCAAGATGAAGTTACGAATCTAGTCCCTCTGAAGTTGCAGTGGGTTGGAATGAAGCTACAATAGCGAATCTTATCTCCCTGAAATTGCAGTGGAGCAAGATAAAGCTACAAATCCAGTATCCCTGAAGATGTAGTGGATCGATTAAAACTATAGTAGCAAATCTCATCTCCATGAAGATGCAATGGGGCAAGATAAAGCTACAACATTAAATTTGGTTTTCTTGAAGTTGTAGTGAAACAGATAAAGCAGCAATTTTAGTCCCCTGAAGTTGCAATAGGTTGGAATAAAGCTACAATAGCGACTCTTATTTTCCTGAAGTTGCAGCAAGATGAAGCTACAAATCCTATGCCCTTAAAGTTGCAATAGCTTAAAACGAAACTACAACAGCAAATCTTATCTCCTTTAAATTGCAATAAAGTAAGAAGCTGTGACACTAAGTCCTACCTTCCTAAAGTTGTAGCGAAGCGGATATAGTAAAGTAAAGTAACCAACAAATTGAAAAAGTAGGTTACTTGAAAAAAAGAAACATCAGAGAAGTCGTGATCCAGCGAGACTAGAACAAATTGGTCCTCCTTTGAAGTCTTTGCTCCCTTCCCATTACACGATAATAGGCAAAGAGGGGTAGCTGTATCGGCCCAATTTTGCCCGACCTAGAAAAAACAAAAGACAAAAAAAAAAACAGAAACAAATAAAAGTCCAGTCAATTTACAAGCCCAATGAACCAAATCCAAATACTAACTCAACAGTCGAAAACCTAAAAACTAAACAGGAAACCCTAGTTTCCCCTTTGCCCTTCAACGTTGTTGCCCTATGCTACGTTAGTAGGCACGCCACCGAGGTATGCCACCTTTTCAACGAAATGGCAAAGTGTGGCTTCCCATCGCCATTGACCGCCACAGATACCTGCAAAAAAGAGAAGAAAGAAAAACAAAAATAGAGACACAGAAGCAGAAGCAGAAGCAAAGAATAACATAATAGAAAAACAAAAAACAAAAAATAGTATATTTCAGTTATAAAAGCCGAAAGAAAAAACATTTGTATTGGACATTCAAAAAAACAAAATAATACAAAAAAAAAAACAACAAAAGTTTAAACAAAAGGTAGTTTCTTTACCATTTTTTTATTTTTTTCGAAGAATATATATATATAACAACAAAAGATTTAGTTTTTTTTTTTTTTTGTTAACCTGTCAAGCGCCGTCGTAAAACCCCTTTCTCCAACTTGAGAAACCTCGAAATCCCGTAGGGTTTCGTTGAGGGCCTCATCAAAAAGGGGAGAAATTGAAAGGTTTCTCTGCTTTCGGCCAAACTTTGACTGATTTTCTAGGGATTTTTAATCCCGGATTGGAGTTCCACACAAAAAGGGACTCGAATGGAAATTTTTTGGGTACTCCGACCACTGAAGCTAGTGGTCTTCGTCACCGATGACCGGTGGCCACGACGGAGACCCACCACCCCATGGCCGAACAAAAGGGAGAATTTGAGAGAAAAAAGGGAGTAGGAAAGTTTTTTTAAGAAACAAGGTTAAAATGATTTTTTTAGAAATTTTTATTTTTATAGGCCCCCGTCGTTTTGGGATTGGCTTCAGATGCCCAAAACGGCATCATTTTAACGCGACTCGAAGACCCGACCCGAATATCATCAAGATCCATTTTTTTTAAGGAGGGGTCTAATTTTCATTTTGGTCCTTCCTCTTTTTTGCCCCTTTTAATTTCATCTTATTCCCTTTTTATTTGTTTTAATCTCACCCCTTTAATTTTATTTTCTTACAAATCAGTCCCTTGACCCACTGTTAACCCACTAAGGAGATAACACGTGTACTAGGGTGGGGAAAATAACTTCTTGGGTCCTTACATTTTTCTATTTCATTTCAATTTAGTCATTTATTTGCTTTTTTTTTTTTTGCACTTTAAATTTCGTTTCAATTTCAAGTTTGTCCTCTATTTATTTTATTGAGCATATTTATTTCCTTTTTTTTTAAATTCCCTACACTTTTAATTTCTGTTATTTATATTTCTACCCCTTTAAACGCATAATTTTTATTTGGTCCTTAATTATTATCATTAATTATTATTAGCACTAATTGACATTATTTTTTACAACATTGTTATTTTTGTTATGATATATTGCATTATTTATGTTCTTATGATATCATATAACACGTTTATACATACTCATGTATTCCATATAATGTATTATGTTCGAAAAAGTCTATAGTATGTCATGTTAGAAGCTACTCATTTTCATACAATGTATATTTAGCAATTTGAACCGAGGTGGTGTTCTTTAATTAGGGGATTCGATAAATTGTGCCCCTAACTTACGAGGTACAGTTTTCTCCTTGAATCGAAATAATCGAATGTTCCTTTTTCTTTAAAAATAAATTCAAAATGTATAACATTTAGGTAATAATTAAAAGATGAGCGTTCTTATTTTCGAGAATTTGAGATTCTGTGCCCCAACTTACGGGACATGACTTTTCGTCTTGATCAACCCGAAATAAGAAAACCTCCTCATTAAAATTTAATTGAGACTAAGTTTCGAGGCGATCCAATCACACCTAATAAAAAGAATTGTTTGCAACTCCATCTTCGTTTTTAAAATAAAAAGTCGAGTTCCAAAAAGGGTTTCGACCATTGATAAAACCAATTGATTTCAAAACTTTATTTATTCATACATTTTTTTAGAGTTTATAAATAATATATAATACTTAAACCTAGAATACTTTGAAATAGAACTCAAACAAAAGCCATCAAAATCCGAAAGACTCACCATATACTTTTTTTTTGGTTGTTTACTAGATTAATATTGTTTTAAATTTAACCGTAAATTTATATATTGTTGTTGAAAGAAACAATCTTGATCACCATATACTACTTTATATTAAACATGGTAAATATAATTTTAAATTTGAAATAATCTTATCACCAAAATTAACATTTAAAAAAAAAACAAAATACATTAAATACTCAACTTGTATTAAATATTATAATTATTTTATTAAATTAATATTTTATATTAATTTATTAAATTAAATTAAAATGTTACTAAATTTATCATTAAAAATTATAAATTTTATAAAAGAAAATCAAATTAAGAAAACTTGGGGGAAGCTCAAATTCATCAAATCAATTTTCTTTACACTTTCACCCTCCAATTATTGTGCTGTAAACTTTAAAGAATTGTACCCGAATTTTCAGCTAACTCTAGCAGGAGCAATTACTTGTCTTTATTGATGATAACATTGTTTACATCCGTCTTATAAAAAGCCTCAATTAAAAATGAGTATTCGATCGAGTCGAGTCGAGTCGAATAAAATTTTTTTAAGTTAGTCGAATATTTTAGCAGCCAAACTCAATTTAAATTTTTTTCGAATCGAATCAAAAAAATTTTAAGTTAAATCGAGTTGAGTTAACGAATTCTATTATTTATACTTAATATTATGTTTATATGGACCGATTATTCAATTAGTTGACAAAGTACAAGATTATTTAATTACATAAACAATATAATAGTTTTGCTTTTTTATTTAATGGATAAACATTTATCAAAACGACGTAGTTTTTCCTTTTTAACTTTATGGTTTTGACTTGTAATTGCAGAAAAGGTAAATATTTATCAAAACGACGTAGTTTTGCCTCTTTTTATTCAGATTTTTGGATAACTCGAATTGTGTAATTCATATTCGAGTTAAATCAAAAAATTTAATTTTTTATTCGAGTTTATCCAAATAACTTGAACTATTTAATTTAAAATTCTAATTTTTTATCAAGTTTTTCAAATCAAATAAGATACAAGTTAGGTACGATGCATTGCTTTTTTAAAGATTATGATTTTGTTGGAATTCAAATTTTTATCCAATTATTACTTTCGTAAAAATAAAATTGGCAAAAATCATTTTCAATCCCTTACTATATTGATATTAAGTATATTGATCTATCTAAAAAATTAGAGTAATTTAATTCTTGTCAATTTTCAAAGTAAGTAACTAATAAGGATGACAATGGGACAACGCAAGGTAGATTTTTGCCCGCCTTAAACTCGACTCGGTACATGACCAATTTGCCTTGACCCAACTCCAAATCTTAAGAAAAATTCGCCCAAAATCCGAAATTTTATAGGAGAACTGACCTGAATTTAGTTTAATTGTATTGTTTTTTATTTTGAAGCAAATAAGATTAAATATATTTTAGTTTAGACTTAAAACTTAATATATATATATATATATATATATTTATTTATTGAAAGTAACAAATTTTAATATACATTTATATATATTAAGGGCATTTTTGTAAATATTTTGGGTGAAATGGCGCGAATTTACCTCAAACTTGACTCACCCTAAACCTAATTTTTCAAAAAAAAAAAATTGACCTAATGGATTGGGTCAAGTTAGAACCCATTAGATTCAGGGGTTTTTGCTATCACTAGCAAATAAGGATAATTAATCACGGCTAATATTTTCCGTCAATTGCATATAATTTTAATTGATGTAGTAACAAATTTAGCCCTCAAAGTTTGTGCATTTTTCTATTTTGGTCCTAATTTATCAAATTTAACCCATAAGAAGATTGTATACGAACCCTAGTTTATATATGAACCCTTATGCGAACTCCAAAGTATATAGTAAAGGATTTATTATTCAAACCCCTAGTGCAGGATATGCGACCCCTTAGTGACTATATGTGAGCTCTATGCATCATGCGAACCCATAGGAATTATCATGTGAAATTGTAGAAATCATCCTGCGAACCTTATAAGTTTATTTACACGAACTCTACAAGTTCTAAGATATGCGAACCCTATATTTATGCGACCCCCATGTAGTGCGAACTCATCTTACGAACCCCTATTTGCGAACCCTATTTGTGTTATCACGTGAACCCTTAGTGAATATGTGTGAGCCTTATATGTTGTACTATGTGAACCATATATGTGCTAACATGTGAATCCTTAAATAGTATTATGTGAACCCTTGATGGTTATCATGCAAACCTATATGAATTAGTTACGCAAACCTATGGGAAATTCTATACGAACCATATATGAGTGAACCTTACATATGAATTGGTTATGTATGTGCTAGTCAAATAAGCATGTTAAATAATATAATAACGATATATTTGTAACACCCTTAACCCGTATCTGTCGCCGAACTAGGGTTAAGAAGCATTATCGGACATATCGGAACATTTTACGCTCATTTCACAACATCATTTCATAATAATCCATACTCATATAGTTCCTTTAGAAGGTCTACGAGACCTTAAACATGCTTTAGAGAAGGTTTGAGACTAAACCGATCTCATAAGGAAACTTTGCAGAACTTAGAAATTTTTCTTTCAAAACAGGGCACACGCCCGTGTGGCTAGGCCGTTCGTCTCACACGGCCATGCCTTGGACCATGTCTCAGCCCGTGTCCAACACTGACTTGGGTCACACAGTCTGGCACACGCCCGAACTTCTTGCCCGTGTGCTCAACCGTGTAGGCAAATATAGGCCATTTGCAAGGCCAATTTGTCACCCAAAATTGGTTCATACCTACAAGCATCAAACAAGCATCAATTCATGTCCCAAAGGCAGCCAAAAACATACCAAATCATGCATAATTTGACCCGTAACAACATCATTCATTTCCATATACAAATCCAACTAAACATACCAGTTCAAAGTACCAACTTCACATAAAAAACAAGTGATTCATACATCATATTAATCTATTTCAATTCATAGCATTTCTCATCATATCAATTTCCCAAATCAACCATGAAACTTAAAAAAATTGACCATTTCTTTTGGCCATTCATAACCACATCAAAACATACCAAATTTTGCATCAAATAGCATGCACTAAATTCACTCCATAATCACATTCATTATCAAGCCATATCACATGGCTATATTTACACATTTCAAAACATAATCAAAGTTCTCTAGCCTATACATGCCATACTTCAATATTCACATTTACAAAAGATACCAAAATATAATTTGATAGTGTGGTGATAATCCTCGACGATCCCCGAGCTTTCAGTAGCTTCGATAATCTATAAAACAATTGAAAAACACACGAAGTAATCTTTCAAAAGCTTAGTAAGCCTTATACAAATAAACTTATATTTTAAGGCAAATATGCATCATAAAATACATATAATCCATAGCCAAATACTATCACAAACCTCATAGTTATAAATTCATTTCACCTATTCCAAATTCATTTGCACATATGGCATATTTTCTCATATAGTCCAATTGTTCATAATCACTTACTTATAAACACATCACATATTCATGTAGTTCACATATCAAATGATCATATTCATACTTATCTTCCATGGCCAAATTTCATATACATTTCATACGTACCTAAAACGGATACATATTCACATATTCAATCATATCTCGAAATGCCCATTGAACCGTTCGGAATCAATAAGGATACTCGGATAGCTCATAAAGCTCATACAATGCCAACGTCCCAGACGTGGTCTTACATGTAATTAAATATCGATGCCTCTGTCCCAGACAGGGTCTTACACGAAATCATATACAATGCCAATGTCCCAGACATGGTCTTAGACATAAATCTCAAATCGAAGCCAACGTCCCAGATGTGGTCTTACACGATAACTCATATCGAAATCCTATGTCATGACATATGTATCCTAACTATTCCTATGGTTCGTACAAGGCTTTTCGGACGTCATCACATTATCAGAATTTTCTCGAATTTCACATATTCAGCTCCAATAGCCATTCATCCCATTTCATTAACATATAAGCAATAATAGTTCAATTCAAACACATTTATTTGTATATAGACTTACCTTGTACGGGAAAGAACGGAAACGAATGGCTATTCAACTACTTTCGATTTCCCCCGATCTAATTTCGTTTTCTTTGGTTCTTGATCTATACACATTCAAATTTAAATCTTTTATTCACCAAATCATTCAATTCAATCCATTTACACATGTTTAGGGCATTTTACAAATTAGCCCTCATATTTTCACATTTTAACACTTTAGTCCTCATTTCACAAAATCATAAAATACACATAATTTCCTTATACAAAGGCTTAACCGAATATTCCCTTAGCTCATATAAGCTCACATATTTCATTTATTTTACATTTTAACCTTTCAAATTCTCATTTTCATAATTTAGCCCATAATAATCAAATTCATCAAAAATCCCAATACAAAATAAATTTATCTATTATCCAACACTTATTTTCTATCATCAAACCTCACAAAGCTCACATTATCAACAATGGAATAACTCAAAATCATAATCAATTTCATGAATTTAAGCATGGGCTAGCTAGAACACTTAACAACGATCACAAAAACATAAAAATTATCAAAAATCGAACAAAAATGAACCTTTAATCAAGCTTGGAAGTAGTTGAATGTTAAAACACAAGAACCCTAGCTTTTCTTTCTTCAATTTCAGCAAAACAAAGATGAATGAAGCACTAATTTGATTTTTATGTTTTATTAATCATCATATAATAACTAGTTTACCAATTTACCCTTATTTTATAACAATTAAAAATCACTTATTGGATGGTCATTAATGTCCATTAACCTTAATCATGGTCTAATAACAACATAAGGACCTTTCATTTAAGAAGCCATGTCAATTCAGCACTTCATCAAGTAGAACACAACTTTTACATTTTCTGCGATTAAATCCTTTTATCAAATCAGCACACAAACGATAAAATTTTCCTACGAAATTTTCACACATATCAATTCAAATACTATAAACACGGAAAATAATATTAAAATATTTTTTTGACTCAGATTTGTGGTCCCGAAACTACTATTCTGACTAGGGTATAAATCGAGTTGTTAGACTCTCCCTTAGGGATTTTCGTCCCCGAAAATCTTACCATTGAACAGATTCGGATATTGCTCTCTCATAGCATCTTCAGGTTCCCACATAGCTTCTTCGACCCCGTGTCAATGCCATAATACTTTTACTAATAGAATTTTCTTATTTCTCAATTCTTTAACCTCGCGAGTTAAGTTCCAGATCGATTCTTCTTCATAAGTCATATCAGACTGAATCTCTATCTCAAACGGAGAAATCACATGCGAGGGATCAGATTTGTATCGTCGAAGTATCGATACATGAAACACATTATGGATCTTTTCTAACTCAGATGGTAGCAACAGTCTATAAGCAATCGGCCCAATACGCTCTATAATATCATACGGCCCGATGAATCTCGGACTCAATTTGCCTTTTCTGCCGAATCAGAGTATTTTCTTCTACGGAGACACTTTCAAAAATACTTTATCACCGATATCAAATTCAATATCTTTTCGTTTCAAATCTGCATATGATTTATGTCGATCAGACGTTTCTTTTAGACTATTTCGTATCACTTTTACTTTCTGTTCAGTCTCTTTAATCAAATCAACCCCGTGAATTTTATTTTCACTAAGTTCAGACCAGTACAGAGGTGTTCGCCATTTCTTACCATACAAGGCTTCGTACGGTGCCATTTTAATGCTCGATTGAAAACTATTATTATATGCGAATTCAATCAATGGCAAATACTATTCTCACATACCTTCAACCTCAAGAATGCAACATCTCAACATATCCTCGAGTATCTGAATAATATGCTTGGATTGACCATCCGTCTGTGGGTAAAAAGTAGTACTGAAGTGTAATTTCATACCTAAAGCCTCTTGCAGTTTCTTCCAAAATCGCGAAGTAAACCTTGAATTTCTGTCAGACACAATAGATAGTAGCACCCCATTCAATCTCACAATATCAGAAATGTATAACTCAACTAACTTATCAAGCGAATAATCCGTTCTCACCGAAATAAAATGAGCTGGTTTTGTCAATCAATCAACTATAACCCAAATTGCATCTTTCTTCCTAGGAATTAAAGACAACTGAAACAAAATCCATCGTCACTCTATCCCATTTCCACTTAGGAATCATAGTTGGTTGTAACAAATCCGATGGCACCTAATGTTTAGCTTTAGCTTACTGACAGATCAAACATTTTGAAACAAACTCCGAGATATCTCTTTTCAATCTAGGCCACCAGTAAAGTTACTTCAAATCATTATACATATTTGTACTTCCCGGATGAACCGATAAACGACTGCTATGAGCTTCTTTGAAAATCAACTGAATCAACTCTGGATTTCTTGGAACACAAATCCAATCTCAGAATCTCAGACAATCATCATCATCAACTTGAAATTCTGAATCAGAGTTCAAATCACACTGAGCTCGTTTCGCTAGCATTTCATTGTCAAATTTTTGGGCATCACAAATTTGCTGTAAGAACAACGGTCTCGCTTTCAATTCGGCTAAAACCGAACCATCATCAAACATAACTAAATGAGCATTCATCGCAAGTAAGGCAAACAACGATTTCCAACTCAAAGTATAAGCAACAACATTTGCTTTTCCCGGATGATAATCAATCACAAGCTTGTAGTCTTTTAACAATTCTAACCATCTTCTCTATCGCAGATTCAAGTCTTTCTGAGTCATCAAATATTTTAGATTTTTATGATCTGAAAACACATGACATTTCTCATCGAAAATATAGGGGCGCCAAATTTTTAGAGCAAACACGATCGCAGCTAACTCAAGGTCATACGTCGAATAATTCTTTTTATGTTGTTTCAATTGTCTCGAGGCATAAGCTATAACTTTTCCTTCCTGCATCAAGATGCAACCCAGACCGTTTAACAAAGCATCACTAAAAATCACAAACTCTTTACCCGATTATGGTTATACCAAAACTAGAGCTTCAGTTAAAAGGGCTTTCAAGTAATCAAAGCTTTTCTGACACTTTTCAGACCATTCGAATTTCACATCTTTCTGAAGCAATCTCATCAACGGAGTTGCAATCATTGAAAAGCCTTTTACAAATCATCGATAATAACCAGCAAGTCCCAAAAAACTGTGGACTTCAGACACATTTTTCGAAGGCTTCCATTCTAAAATAGCTGAAATCTTGCTCGGATCAACTCGTATACCGGATGTTGACACAATATGCCCCAAAAAGCCAACTTCGCGTGACCAAACTCACATTTACTAAACTTTGCATACAATTTCTTATCACGCAGAGTTTGTAGCACAATTCTCAAATGTTCAGCATGCTCAATTTCATCACGCGAATAAATCAAAATGTTGTCAATGAATACAACAACAAATCGATCTAAATACAGTCTAAAAATTCTGTTCATCAAGTCCATAAAGACAGCAAGAGCATTTGTTAGTCCGAAAGGCATAACTAAAAATTCATAATGCCCGTACCTCATTCTGAAAGCAGTTTTCAAAATGTCTAAATCTTTTACTATCAACTGATAGTATCTCGATCTCATATCTATCTTTGAAAACACAGTAGCTCCTTTCATCTAATCGAACAAATCATCGATTCTAGGTAGAGGATATTTGTTCTTAGTAGTCACTTTGTTTAATTGACGGTAATCAATGCACATTCTCATCGTGCCATCTTTCTTTTTCACAAACAGAACGGGACCTCCCCAAGGAGAAAAGCTCAGTTGTGCGAAACCTCTGTCTATCAATTCTTGCAACTGAGGCTTCAATTCTCTCAATTCTTTCGGAGCCATTCTATACGGAGCTATTAAGATAGGGGTCATCCCTGGCACTAACTCAATGCCAAACTCAACTTCTTGTATCATAGGTAATCCCAGTAATTCTTCAGGAAATACGTCAGAAACTCTCAAACAATTGGCACAGATTCAACTTTATTTTCTGTCACTTTCGTATCAATCACATACGCAAAATAAGCTTCACATCCCTTTTTCACATAATTCAAAGCTTTCATCGAAGATATTACAGATGGTAACCCATTTAAATCACTGGACTCAATCCGTATTATTTCATCATTCTGACATCTCAAATCAATAGTCTCCGTTTGCAATTCACAACAGCATCATGCAATGTTAGCCAATCCATACCCAAAATTATATCAAATTCATCAAAGGGTAATAACATTAGATCAACCGGGAAACAGATATCTCGAAACATCAACTGACAATTCTTGCATGCTTTGTCAACCAGAACACACTTGCCTAAGGGGTTCGATACTTTAATTATAAACTCAGTAAACTCTATAGGCAAAGTCTTATCTATAAACTAAGTTCATACTAAGTTCATTCATATATGAATGAGTAGACCTTGGATCTATCAATGCGATCATAAAAGTATCATAATGAATAAAAGTACCGGTAATGACGTCTGGAGACGAAGCTTCTTCGTGAGCGAGAATAGCATAAGCTCTGGCAGGTGCTCTCGCCTTAGATTTCGCAGCTGTATCTTCCATAACTATCTGGCTATGGAGCGGTGGAAATGTGAAGTGTACACAATCACAACAAGTAATAAAGTGACAAGTAAATGTCGAGTTATCGTACCCACAGGGACTGTAAAAGAATTATTTATGAAAATGATTTCAAACACTTTGGTGAGGGAAAAATATTTGGATTCAAGAAATATTTAAAACTAGAAAACAAAGTAAAATAAATAAAATAAAGAAATTCTAGCATACGATTTCAAAATATGATTTAATTAAGATGATATAATTGTGTTGGATTAATTACATTTCTTACCTTAGAGTTATTAAACTTATGTTTATACTTGTTACGAATAAATCACGGCAACTTGGTAATTTTCTAACTTATGAACATATTTACAAATCAAAAATCCATTCATCTCTTGTACATATTCCTATGTCAATTCTACCGATAAAACAAATTTATAAAAGTAAACATGTTATTGCACATACATACTTATCAAATTAAACCATCTCTCGCATATCCCTATGTCGATTCAAACGAATAATTCAACCTAATAAGCATATAAAAGACCATGTGAGGTAACAAAGTATCCTTACCTTGAAACAGTTTAATCACAAAAATCTTGCAAGTTATGCAAGGCATATGTATCTCCAAATACAATGCTAATTTAATCTTCAGCTACCTTAGAAGAGTTAAACATGCACAGATTAAGTATTGTGTCCATTAATTACAATTTCAATGCATTTAAATAATTAATTTTTTATTTATCTAAACAATTATAATGCCAAATAACTTAAACATGATTTTACTTTACCAAGCATTTTACCGAGGCCTATAACAGCATAAACACAATTTTAATAATTTAAGAGGACAAAATGCAATCAACCCAACACAAATTAAATTCAAGCTAAATTGATTAAAATAACCATTTCAATAGCATAAATATTCATAAGCATGTTTTTCGAAACAACAACAAAATTTAAAGAGATAGGGAACAAGAAGCAAATCTGGTGTTCTCCGTGGCTTGACTGATTGCTCTGTTCTTCATTCTTTGTTGTCCTCGGCTATCAAGGTGACTTATGAACACTCCAATTGCTGCTCCAAATGGCTGAGAAAACACCTCTTTTCCCAGAGGGGAAATCGGCACAAGAAGGCTTGGTTTTTTTTGGAGAAAAGGAGAGAAAGTGAGAAGAGAAAATAAGATGTGAATGAGAAATGAGGGATGATGGATGATAGATCAGAAAGGAGTGGTGTTTATAGCTGATTGTGGTTGCTAAATATAGCAAAAATTAGCAGCCAAAGAGACCTCCCTTGGCTGGCCATCTATGTGGCAAAGTTGATGGTTTCAACTTGCTAAATATGGCATGGGGCAAATCTATAAATCCACTAAATTTGGAGGGGGTTGAATTCAAATTTGAAAAGTCTTCAAGGGCTTCTTTTCAAGCTTAATTAATCAGATAATAAGCTGATTTGGGCCAGCATATGGATGGTTTGGGTGGCCCAATTCTTTGCTCGGTTCGGTTCAATCGGTTTGGTTCAACTGATGCGATTCAACTGGGCCTTTTTCATAATTAATTAAGATTAATTTATTTAGCCCAAATTAAATTGGGAATAAATTAAAATTAATTATATTATGATAAAATATTCATAATTGGACCATCTTGGGCTGGAAATAAATTCACCTTGATACTTCAAATTGCTTCTTGGGTTTATTGTTCGAGCAGTGTCCGCCGAGCCAATTTTCACCCTTTGTGCGAATCTGTCGAAAATAGTCAAAATAAATCAAATTTGACTATAAAATTAATTAAAATTCATCATGTTCATATTTTTAACAAAATTTAATTATTTTATAATATTTAATTATTTTTCGAAAATAATTTAACCGAAACTGCTAAATTTGAGTTAAAAAGGGCAAGAAAAGGTGTATAAATTTCTATGTTTCCACACCCCTAAACTTAATTCATTGCTCGTCCCGAGTAATGCACAAATTTGAAAAAAAAATTTCTCGAAAACACCTTTGAAAAACTCCCTCAGAACAACTTTCTTCTCAAAATTATGAATTTAATATACTTATGCTCAAAAACAAGAAATTTGATAATTATGCTACTTAAGTATTCATATCGTTCAAATTACCCCCAACAATTATTATACTAGCAAAATTAGACTAAATGTTTCTTAATAAAGACATGTTACTCACTACCAAGTTGATTTTAATTCCTTATTCAAAATTAAACTGCAATCATTAAGCTTAACTGATGTCTTCATATGTTGAACAGAGCAATTTCTCTCCACTAATGTAGGTAACATTGGAACTTTGAATCAATAAGTCTTTAATAAGGTTGTAACGTGGCTGGGCTTAGGGGTAGGTAAAAGATAGACAAATTTTTGGCTTAAAAATCCTAGACTCAGCTTAAAATCGAACCTTCAGAATTCTTACCCTTAATACACCAACTTATGCTCTTTCGATCATTTATTTTATTTCGAGTACATGTTTTTTTTTTCCAAGCTCAAATTCGAGCACTTGCTTCATGTACTACAATTTTTCGAGCAATTGATACTTCTTTTCAACTCCCCCAAACTTATTTTCAAACGATACTTTAAATAGTACTGAGTCTAATGTTTGGGACAATTTTAAAACTAAAAAGAGAAAATTGATGGCTAAATATTGCATAGGTCCAAATAAAATTAGGCCATATAGTCTCAAAGTTGGGTTTCAAAGGATAATTTTATCAGGGTCGGCTTGAAAGGCTCAAATGGTCCAAACAATAGTTGCCTAAATAATTTTCAATATTCTATGCTTCCTAGGATTTCGCCTCAAGAAATTACTCAGTCAATTCTAAAGACTTAAACTTTCATGCATGCCTAATTTTTCGTAGGGAATTAAAAATTTTATGGTACGAATTTGTATCTTTTATTAAAAGAATACATTTATATCATTATTAAACTAACATAATAACTTATTGAAATAATAGAACTTTATTAATAATCAAGTTCAAAGATACTTAACAAAATTTCAAATTATTGAACAAAATATATCCTAATCATAATTAAAAGAAAATTTTATTCGAGTGGAATTAATTCAAATTTTGTCCCCTACTTAAAGTGAACAATGTCCTAATTATTTAAAGTGAATAGATACTATACACCGGTAAGATATTTAGAAAAGAGGAGATGAGTCAAATTGACTGCTTAAGTACCAGGCTCTCTCTAAAATCCAATCCTATACATGTATATATCTATTTCCACACTTTAGCTTTTGTGACTTGTTCAGATTTTATTCATGATTCCTATATCTTGTTTTATTGTGCAAAAATAAAAATTCCTAATTAACCTGAATAAAAATAAACTAGAGTTGAAGTCCTCCCCTTTTTTATTTGTTTGCCGATGCTTCCAAATTTGACTCATCTTTTGCTCCATCAAGATTGTTTTGCATGAATTGCCTTGCTCCTCTTTGATGATGAAATCCATGGTTCAAATATAAAACTGGAAACTCGTGCACAAAAATAAATGGGTCATTATAAATTTTCTTGAGAGCACTCTCATCGAGTCATCTCTTATTTTTAGTATCTCCAAGAGGCTCATTGATGCCATTGCATGTGTTGCATTAAGTCCATCACTTTAACACCATCACGAAGATCTGGCTAGGCGATGGACCTCCAAACATTGAGGTTTCATATTAGGTTCACTTTCCGTTCCATTGATTCTGCCTTATTAGGGGCTTTAGTTGATTGTTCTGGCGGGATTTCTATGGGACCATCTTCTGCTTCTGCAGGATCCTCGCTCTCTTCAACTCGTTTCTATAGAATAGAATCTCTGGCTACTCTGTAGAGGTCCCAATCGGTGATTGTGCCTTGACTATACTCTATCCCCTTCACGTCTGCAAGGAGTTTTGCTTTTAAGCATAAAATTGTTATTGTAAAGGGAAAATAGGCCGGTCCAGAACGTCTAACGGCACAATTTCGCATTTCTCTTAGGATGATTTTGCCCACATCAATGGTCTTTCCAGTTAGAATCGAGTATAATAGGACCATTCGCTCTAATGAGATTGTAGTCCCATGTGAACTAGGCATAAGGCTGAAACGGATGAAATAGAACCATACCTTTGCAAGTGGTGTCAAATACTCTCTTCGACACGTGTGGATTCCTTATTTTGACACAGTCCACTTAGAACCTGGAAATGTAAGTTCCTTGAGAATTTCTTGAAAATTTTCAGGCTTAATGTTGCTCAACAGAGAAGAATATTCATCGTTGTTAAAATCAGGTAATTCAAAGAATTCATTAATAGCATTTGAATTTATTGGTACCTTGATTCCGCGGACTGGAACTTCGGTCAATTCGCTTGAGGTTAAGTTTGCGTAGAATTCACTAACTAGTTCCTCATCCACACTTGGTCTCTTTTCACAAAACAATTCCCAATTGAGGGCTTCAAAGAACTTGACGAATACGCGCTATAAAGTCTCGTAGTTGCTTTCCTTCAATGTGAAACCTTTCTCTGGATGCATCTGTTGATTTTTGAAGATACTTTCGTATCTTACTTTGGCTTCTTCACAGTAAAATTTGTTCTGTGCTTCGTCAATTTGAGCGGAGGCACGAGTTCTCTTGCGAGGCATAATTGACCTGAACATAAGATAGGAAAAAAATTATTTTCTCAAAGATTTAATTAATAAACATTAATAATATTTCAATAAATTGAAAATTTAAATAATTGAATAAAAATTAAAACTTTAGGAAAAAAAATAAATTGTTCTTAACACCTTCCTCGTAAAAATTAAGAACTCCTAAAATATACTAATGAACAAAAGATGGAAATTTAAAAGGAGGGTTGAAAGCTTTTGGCTTAGGTTGGGCGGATGGGTACATGGTAGGGGCTGCACACAAGTAGCAGTGCACAAGGTCTTACACAGGTAGGCCACAGGCGTGCAGGAGCGGCGCGCAGGAGCAGGACACCGCCTGGGCTGGTCATGTGTGCAGGGAGATGGTGCGCAGCAAACAACACGAGTTGGAGGCAGCAGGCGTGAGGCCAAAACCTAGGCAACACTTGGAGTCAGGCGTCTGTGTGTGTCAAGCAAATCTTTGGTCAAATGGCTATTGTGGCTAGGGACTTGCAACACTTTGATGAGCTGGTGATTTGGGGTTTTGAGTGATGACTGAATGGGGAGGAGCTAGGGGGTAATTTATAGTAGGAGTAATGGGACATAGACTAGAACTCTTAGTAAAATTTAATAATTAAAAATAAGAGTCCAATTCTAATTTTACTCAAGATTAACAACAATTAATAATTAAATATACACATATAAAATTATCAATTGCTATTAAATTATTAAGATAAACATAGAATAAAATTAATCCTAATCCTAAGCTAAGTTGATAAAAGTTAATATATAAATTATAATGAATATAATTAGATATTAAAGTTTATCAATAATTTATAAGTATGGTATTAAGTAAAAATATTTATTCTAGATGCATTTTTAAAAATATTTACAAAAAGAGGCACCTAGTTTTTATTATTTACAAAAATAGCAACCAAATTTTGAAACTAATTCAATCAAGTCCCTAGACTTAATGAAAATTTAAAATTGAGTTGCAATTTAAGACTTGGGTCAAAATTAACCTTTTTATTTGGAAAACCAAAAATTTATTTTGTTATTTAGGGGCTAATTTCTTGGAAAATTATGTAAAAATCAATTTCCAAGAAAGATTGGAGAGGTCACAAGCAGTCCCACTTAAGTTCCAATCTCCTAGACAGAATTGATTTAAACATAATAAAACTGAAAATGTACCCCAAATAATTTATTGAAAACAAGAAAATCTAAAGATCAGACAAACTAAACAAGATTTGATCTCGTTCAGGTCTTTCTCTGTAGTAATGTTTCAAACGCTGAGCATTGACTTGAAAATTACCTCCCTTACCTTAATGTTCAACAACTCCGTATGGATAGACGCGATGAATCGTAAATGGACCGGACCAACATGATTTTAACTTACCTGGGAAGAACTTCAATCTGGAATTAAATAACAAAACTTGCTGACCTACTTCAAACTCTCGAACTCGAATATGCTTGTCATGCCATTTCTTAAGTCTTTCTTTGGGTAATTTGGCGTTTTCATATAGAACATTCAAAATCCATATGAGAGCATCTGTTTCTCTTTAGCAGACTTAAGATCCAAGTTGAGTAGTCGAAGGGCCTAGTAAGCTTTGTGTTCTAACTCCAAAGGTAGATGATAGGCTTTCCCAAAGACTAACCTGTAGGGTGACATTCTTAAAGGTGTCTTGTATGTAACATCCTTAAACCGGGGCCTTTGCATTTCGTGTGGTTGCATGTGTATTGTATGTTAGGTACATTAGTTTGGACTATTTTAAGGTCTAGGCTTGAGCTAGAAGTACGCCTGAGTCTTAGCAAAAATTTGCATTTTGGGCTTTCGAAGGGGGGAGCTACTGACGTTAGGGGTTAAGAGTAGCTGGTGGATTATTGTGTCACAAGAAGTACCTTGGTAAAGTGACAAGGGAGGCGCTACTTGGGCCAAGGGGAGTGACGCCTCAAGCATGCTGGGGGACCTAGGTTCGAGCAGTAGAAATCTTCTTTTCTTCTTATTATTTTGACGCCAAAGCTAGGGAGGTGGTGTGCTCAGGATGGACTCTGGTGGAAAAGTGTTGAAGGAGTCAACATATTTGAATGGTTGGAGAAGAGTGAATGTAGGAAGTTTGAATCATTCAAGTTGTTTGAATGAGGGGATGAGAGATGTTCAAGGAGAAAGGAGGGGGACGGCATATAGTTTGAAGGGAGTTGGGGTGTGTGGCCAAAATTTGAGAGGTGGTAGGTGTGGGCATTCGGTTCTTGTGTGTTAGGAGTGTGTCGAAACTTGGGGTGTGGGTTCCTTCAATTTTCAGTTTTAGTTTGCTAGTTTAGGGAGGTGGCCGAATGTGGGTGTAGGCCTGGGTGTAGTGTGCAAATCCGGCTAGTTAGGGAACTTTAGAGTTTTTCTTCTCATTTCTTTTTGGGTGTCGAAACTAAACCCCTCTCTTTGGGTATTTTTACATTTTCTTCTTCTCTCATCTACTCAAAGCCAAATGCTCTCCTAAACTTCTCCTCATCTTTTCTTCTTTTTACTTCTTCAGTGCTTAGCCGAATCCACCTTTCTTACCACACAACAGTTGGGATTTATTCTCTTACCAAAACCATAAGAACCAAAACTTCACATATCACTTCTCCTTTTCCATTTTTTTTTTCACTTTCATTCTATTGTTAACCGAAACTACATTCTCCTATTTTTCTCATCATCTTTTCACTCTTTGGAAGCCGAATCCCCATTCATCTTTTTTTCCCATTCTTTGGTTCTCAAAGTCGAAACCGCAACTCTGAGCTAGGTAAGATCTCATCTTCTCTTTTGTTCTTATGGCCGAATCTCCCTGGCATACTCACATCTCTATTCTTTTTCTTCTATTTCGTTTGCTATAGTAAGAAAAGCCGAAGCCTCTGGCACTCAACCTGCTTGCGGGTCTTTTGTTTGCAGTGGATCGTTGTTATTGGTTAGTTGTCTCTTCCAATCGGTTTTGTAATATGGGGTAAGTGTTCCATCGTTTTGATATTTCTTTATTGCATTAAGTACCGAAGGCAGAGGGTCAAATTTATTTGATGGTTGGCCAAATGCAGGGGATTGTGTTGATGCCACCTGGTGTGAATCTTCAGGATTCGTTGGTTGTGAGTCACGTTTAGAACATTGGGTTCTTGTCGATTTAGGTAAGGGTTCTAACTTCGGGTTTTAGTTCATTATGTTTAGTCACTACTTTAACCTGATTTAGTGATAAGGTGTATTATGGATTCGAAGGCCAACCAAGCATTAGGAGGGGTTGGATCTGAGACCCCAGCCTCTAAGTTCAAAAAGAGGCAGTGTCGGCGGTTCGAGATTGGCCACTTGGGTGTGGGTGAACACCTGAGTAGCGTAGTAGTCAAATAGTGGTAGTGTTGATTAATGACAGTACCGACGTAGAAAGCGTCGTTTTATGAGTAATAAGGTGTGTAACTCTTACACACTTCATTTGTTAATATGTTATATTGTGTAATTACCAAAAGCCGGATACCGGTTGAAATGGTATGTTACCCTTGTGGGTAAAAAGTGAGGACTCCAGGTAAGTCCACTCCATTTGGTTAACGTTGAATGCCTTGTTAAAATCTGCATATACCATGCCATGTAATCTCTAATTGTTAAGCATGATATTTATGCCATGAATAGTACATACATTAAGTAGGTATGATGAGAGGAGAGGGAAAGATGATTTAGACTGTCACCAGTGGTTTTGACCACACAGTGGGTTGGCCCCGCTTTCGATATTATTTGTGACTAAGTCTCAGTGGTTTTGACCACTAGTGGTTTTGACCACATATTGCTATCTTTGTGACTTGTCCTTGTGGTCTAGCACCACCATGGGTTGGCCCTACATATGGATATGGGATCGCCATCGATGGTTTTGACCACAAGGTGGGTTGGCCCCACCATATTATTTGTGACTACGGTCATCAAAGTGGTTCGACCACACGATATTATTTAGACTACAAATTTTGACCACTAGTGGTTTTGACCACTAGTGGTTTTGACCACACGGGGTAGATACTAGAGTACGGATGGCTAGGTTTTGAGATTGCATGACTTGCGTGTTGACTTATGAAATCGTGTATGAGCATTGCTATTTTCGGGATGGGGAATTACACACTGAGTCTCTATGACTCACCCCGATGTTTGATTTTGCGTAACTCTTAGATCAGATTCTGAGCCAAGGCACTCAAGGTGGCCATGCTTATTATTTTTCGTGTTTTGTTTTAGACTATTACTTTGGTTTACATACTTTAAATTTGGTTTTAAGTTGTAATAAGGCCACTAACTTAAATTTGGGGTTTATTGATTTGCTTTACTTCTTTCCACGAAGTTTTAATATAAATTAAACAAATCGCATGCCTTAAAATGAGTGTTTTTGAGGTTACACAAACTATCGGGTTTTTCTAAAACTTTACCATCGGTAAAACCAACAAGCAAGATAAATAGGTTAACACGATTTACTTAAAAGTCAGCTTGAATCGGTTTTGATAATCAAACCAAACTATTTCGCTTTTGAAATGAAACGATTAGCTTCCTTGAAATAGAGACAAGATAATTATTTTAAGTCGCTTAAAAACAACCGTTTTTATATAATGACCCCCCCTCCCTACTACAAAATTTAATTTATAACTTGTTTTCTTAGAAAGCATTTTCTCATGTGACATACCGGATACCATCGTGGTGTGTTGGCCGAATTTGGGGTGTTACAATTTTGGTATCAGCGTCTGGTTCAAAAGCTCGACTGTGGACCCAAGGTCCAAAATGTTTTCAATTTACGAAATGATTTTAATGGAAAAAAAGGCAGGACTTGAAAGCATGGCACCGAGTCTCCGGCACCGAACCTCACAGGTAAGTACCCCTTAACTGCTGTTTATATGATTGTGGTGATTATGATATGACAAATAGTAATAGGGAATTACTTTAAAGACTGAAACTTGTGGGACTGTGTGAACCTGCAAAACAATCCCCAAAATAAACTATTCATAAAAATTTGTCGTAATAACAGTGGAATAAGTCTAACGCATAAAATTCTTAAATTAGATTAAAACGTGAACGGTAGTCATGAGCGCTCGAGGACGTGGGCGTAATGCATGTGGACGTGGTAGAGGTAGGATGACCGTGTTAGAACCGGTAGGGTCTGGCCATGGGTCAAAAAATGAGGTACCGTCGCCACCAGCTTTGGACGCAGAGTTTCGTGGATCGATGAGGGAGGACGATGCAAAGGTCACATGTAATACTGCGGGTTCTAGAGAGAGTAGATGGAGCAGGTGGAGGATTGGGAACTCAAAAATCTATTTCCGAACGACTCCAAGCTAATAGAGCGGAGGTATTCAGGGAGTGTGTCTAGAGTGGCTCCCAATACAGCTGAGTATTGGCTAGAGGCGATAGAATGCATTATGGATGACTTGGACTTTACGGTTGAGGAAAAGTTGAAGGGGATAGTGTCTCTTTTACGGGATGAGTCTTATCAGTGGTGGCTCACGGTTCGGGATGGTGCAACAGCTGATGATCTCACTTGGGATTTTTTTAAGGTAGCTTATCAGAGGAAGTACGTTGGGGCTAGTTATATTGATGCACAGCATAAGGCGTTCTTGAATTTGGTCCAGGGGAACAAGAAAGTATCAGAATATGAGGCAAAGTTTCTCCGGTTAAGTCACTATGCTCGGTGTGTCAGATTTGAAGACGGGTTGAGAGATGAGCTGCAGATGTTGATTGCACCATAGTAGGAGAGAGAATTTACAATCTTGGTGGAGAAGGCCAAGATTGCCGAGGAGGTGAAGTAGTCGGTGAGACAGAATTAGGATAGGAGTTGGACCAAGAGGAGTTCTGGGTCGTCAGGGTCTGCCAGAAATTCGAAGAAAAGGGCTAGATATGGTGGGCCGAATCAAGTTGCCAGGCCTGCTACTACTAAGTGGCCTCCACGGTGTGTTCGATGTGGAAAGTCTCATATGGAACAGTGTTGGATCGAAAATAGAGGGTGCTTCGAGTATGGATCTATGGGGCATTAGGTAAGGGATTGTCCGTGAAAATCGCCTAGGATCCACCGAGGTCCGTATGCATACACAATTTAGGAGTGATGGTCGCAAACCACGGAGGGTTGCGGTCCGATCGAGGAGGTAATGGTTCTGGCGGTCATGAGCACCGGCAGAGGTGTCAAAATACTTGATGCAAGACACTGGGTTGGTTGGTATGCAAAGAAGAGAGGAGGAGGGTGACGCACTGGATGTTATAACCCATGCGTTTTTAATTTTGACCGCCTTATATTGCTTTGATAGATGTTGGTTTAACGCATTCTTACGTTGCCAGTAGTATTGTGGGAACTATGAACTTAGCCTTTGAGATTTCTTCTAAGGAGATGATTGTAATTAGCCCTCTAGGTCACTCTGTAGAAGTAAACAAACTTTATAAGGATGTACCTCTAGAACTTCAAGGGGTAGTGTTTTTGGCTAATTTGATGGAACTGCCATTCGGGGAGTTCGATTTGATCCTAGGGATGAACTTGTTAGTGAAGTACCAAGCAAGTTTAGACTGCGCAGCTAAGCATATGGTATTGAGATCAGTTGAGGGTGAAGAGGTGATGATGATAGGTAATAGAAGAGATTATCTATCCAATGTGGTATCCGCTTTGAAGGCCGAGAAAATGGTGAGGAAGGGTTCTGAGGCATTCATGGTTCATGTTTGTACATTGGAGGCCAAGGAAGTAACTATAGGGGATGTCCGAACGGTGAAAGAATTTGCTGATGTATTTCCAGAAGAGCTTCCGAGTCTGCCTCCAGATCGCGAGGTCAAATTTGGGATAGACTTGTTACCGGGAATCGCACTAGTGTCTTTACCCCATATAGGATGGCATCAAGGAGTTGGTGGAGCTGAAAGCACAGATTTAGGAGTTGTTGGATTGAGGTTTTATCCGGCCGAGTGTATCACCTTGGGGAGCGCCTGTGCTATTCGTTAAGAAGAAAGACGGTACGATGCGGATATGTATAGATTATCGACAATTGAATAAGCTGATGATCAAGAACAAGTACCGCTGCTTGAGGATAGATGACCTGCTCGATCAACTTAAGGGTGCATCGCTTTCTAAGATTGATCTAAGGTCGGGTATCACCAAATTAATGTAAAGGAGGTCGATATTCACAAAGCGCATTTTGCACTCGTTATGGGCACTACAAGTTCTTGGTAATGCCGTTTGGGTTGACCAATATGCCGGCAGCATTCATGGACATGATGAATCGAGTGTTTCAGCTGTACTTGGATCGCTTTGTTGTGGTATTCATAGACGACGTATTGGTGTACTCAAAATTTGATGAGGAGCATGATTTGCATCTGCGTGTTGTTTTGCAGATTCTAAGAGAGAAGTAATTATTCGTAAAGTTTAGTAAATGCTAGTTCTGGCTAAAAAAGGTAAGTTTCTTGGGTCATGTGGTGTCAGTTGAGGGGATTAGGGTAGATCCTCGAAAGATTGAGGCAGTGTTGGACTGGAAACCACCTAAGTCTGTAGCGGAGATTTAGAGTTTTCTAGGTTTGGCAGGATATTACAGAAGATTTGTGGAAGGGTTTTCCTTGATTGCAGCACCGTTAACCAAGTTGTTGATAAAAAGAGTTCCATTTGTGTGGTCAGACAAGCAGCAAGAAAGTTTTGATAAGTTAAAAAAGATTTTGGCAGAAGCTCCGGTGTTGATTCAGCCTAAAGCAAGGAAAGCGTTCATGGTTTATTGTGATGCGTCGCATACTGGTTTGGATTGTGTGCTGATGCAAGAAGGGAAAGTAGTAGTGTATGCGTCTCGGCAGTTGAGGCATCACGAAGTGAATTATCTGACACATGATCTGGAGTTGGCTGCAGTGGTTTTTGCTCTGAAAATATGGAGGTATTACTTATATGGGGAGAAATCAATAGTCTACATGGATCACAAGAGTTTGAAGTATCTCTTGACTCAAAAGGAATTGAATTTGAGGCAGCGTAGGTGGATCGAGTTGTTGAAAGACTACGATTGTTCGATTAAATACCATCCGGGTAAGGCTAACGTAGTGGCTGACGCGTTGAGCCGCAAGGTGGTAGCAGACTTAAGAGCAATGTTTTCCCACCTTAGTCTATTTGATGACGGGAGTCTATTAGTGGAGTTGTAGATAAAGCCGACTTGGGTAAATCAGATTAAGGAGGAACAAGTAAAAGATGAGGTTCTAAGTGCTCGGAGGTTACAAGTGCAGAATGATGGATTGGAAGGTTATAGTTTTAATAGAGAGGGACTGTTGTGTCTCCAGGGGAAAGTTTGTATGCCAAAAGACGTCGAGTTAAGGCAGAAGATTCTGCAGAAAGCTCATAGCAGCCCATATGCTATGCATCCGGGAGGTACCAAGATGTACCGGGATTTGCGAGAACAGTTATGGTGGCCGAGTTTGAAGAGAGAAGTAACGAAATTCGTGAGTAGGTATTTGACATGCCAACAAGTCAAAACTGAACATCAGTTACCTTCGAGTCTGTTGCAACCAGTGAAGATTCCGCAGTGAAAGTGGGAAAGGATTACGATGGATTTCGTCATTGGGCTACCCCTTACGCCTAGCAAGAAGGATTCAGTTTGGGTAATTGTTGACCATCTAACAAAATCAGCTCATTTCATACCGATTCGGGTGGATTACTCACTCCAAAAGTTGGCTAAGTTGTATGTTGCAGAAATAGTGAGATTTCATGGGGTGCCAGTATCGATTATTTTGGATAGGGATCCTCGATTTACATCAAGATTCTGGAAAGCATTACACGAGGCATTGGGTATAAGGCTAGATTTCAAGACGGCGCTTCATCCGATCAATGATGGGCGATCGAGAGAGTAATCCAAATTTTAGAAGATATGCTGAGGGGTTGTGTTTTGGATTTCAGAGGTAGTTGGGAGAAATATCTATCGTTGGCGGAATTCATGTACTACAATAGTTACTAGGCAACTATCTAGATGGCACCGTATGAAGCACTGTATGGATGAAGGTGTCGTACCCCTACGTGTTGGACAGAGTTGGGAGAGTGTTAGTTGTTGGGTCCAGAGCTAGTGGCTAAAATAGAGGATAAGGTTAAGCTGATTCGGGCTCGTCTGAAGGAGGCTTCGGAGAGGTAAAAGTCTTATGCCGATCTTAAATGAAGAGATATAGAGTTTGCAATAGGTGACAGGGTCTTTCTTAAGGTGTCGCCATGGAATAAAGTGCTGAGATTTGGTCGGAAGGGCAAGCTGAGCCCTCGGTTCATCGGGTCATATAAGGTGTTAAGGCGTGTGGGACCAGTAGCTTATCAGCTCGAGTTGCCAGTGGAATTGAGTCATATCCATGACGTATTCCATGTTTCCATGCTTAGGCGCTATAGATCAGATCCATCACATGTTGTGCCAGTAGAGGAGATAAAGGTAAGTCCAGATTTGTCCTTTGAGGAAGAACCAGTGTAGATTCTAGATCAGGATGTCAAAGTTCTATGTAGGAAGTCAGTCCCTTTAGTGAAGGTGTTATGGTGGAATCACGAACGGAAGAAGCCACGTGAGAACCGGAAGATGCGATGTAGTAGTAATACCCTCAACTCTTTTGATCAGGTAATTTTGAGGCCAAAATTATTTTTAAGGGGGGTAGAACTGCAACATCCTTAAATCGGGGCCTTTGCATTTCATGTGGTTGCATGTGTATTGTATGTTAGGTACGTTAGTTTTGGACTATTTTAGGGTCTAGGCTTGAGCTAGGAGTAGGCCTGAGTCTTAGCAGAAATTTGCATTTTGGGCTTTCGAAGGGGGGAGCTACTGACGTTAGGGGTTAAGGGCAGCTGGTGGTGGATTGTGTCACAAGAACTACCTTGGTAAAGTGGCAAGGGAGGCGCTACTTGGGCACAAGGGGAGTGACGCCTCAAGCATGCTGGGGGACCTAGGTTCAAGCAAGAAAATCTTCTTTTCTTCTTATTATTTTGACGCCAAAGCTAGGGAGGTGGTGTGCTCATGATGGACTCTAGTGGAAAAGTGTTGAAGGAGTCAACATATTTGAATGGTTGGAGAAGAGTGAATGTAGGAAGTTTGACTCATTCAAGTTGTTTGAATAAGGGGATGAGAGAAGTTCAAGGAGAAAGGAGGGGGACGGAATAGAGTTTGAAGGGAGTTGGGGTGTGTGGCCAAAATTTGAGAGGTGGTAGGTGTGGGCATTCTATTCTTGTGTGTTAGGAGTGTGCCGAAACTTGGGGTGTGGGTTCCTTCCATTTTTTATTTTGGTTTGCTAGTTTAGGGAGGTGGCCAAATGTGGGTGTAGGCCTGGGTGTAGTGTGCAAATCCGGCTAATTAGGGAACTTTAGTGTTTTTCTTCTCATTTCTTTTTGGGTGCCGAAACTAAACCCCTCTTTTGGGCATTTTTACATTTTCTTCTTCTCTCATCTACTTAAAGCCGAATGATCTCCTAAACTTCTCCTCATCTTTTCTTATTTTTACTTCTTCAGTGCTTAGCCGAATCCACCTTGCTTACCACACAACAATTGTGATTTATTCTCTTGCCAAAACCATAAGAACCGAAACTTCACATATCACTTCTCCTTTTCCATTTTTTTCACTTTCATTCTATTGTTAACCGAAACTACATTCTCCTATTTTTCTCATCATCTATTCACTCTCTGAAAGCCGAATCCCCATTCATCTTTCTTTCCCATTCTTTGGTTCTCAAAGCCGAAACAGCAATTCTGAACTAGTTAAGATCTCATCTTCTCTTTTGTTCTTATGGCCGAATCTCCCTGGCATACTCACATCTCTATTCTTTTTCTTCTATTTTGTTTGCTATAGTAAGAAAAGCCAAAGCCTCTGGCACTCAACCTGCTTGCAGGTCTTTTGTTTGCAGTGGATCGTTGTTATTTGTTAGTTGTCTCTTCCAATCGGTTTTGTTGTGTGAGGTAAGTGTTCCATCATTTTGATATTTCTTTATTGCATTAAATGCCGAAGGTAGAGGGTCAAAGTTATTTGATGCTTGGCCGAATGCAGGGGATTGTGTTGACGCCACCTGGTGTGAATCTTCGGGATTCATTGGTTGTGAGTCAAGTTTAGAACCTTGGGTTCTTGTCGATTTAGGTAAGGGTTCTAATTTCGGGTTTTAGTTCATTATGTTTAGTCACTGCTTTAACCTAATTTAGTGATAAGGTGTATTATGGATTCAAAGGCTAACCAAGTGTTAAGAGGGTTGGATCTAAGACCCCAGCCCCTAAGTTCAAAAGGAGGGCAGTGTCTGCGGTTTGAGATTGGCCACCTGGGTGTGGGCAAACACCTGAGCAGCTTAGTAGTCAAATAGAGGTGGTGTCGATTAATGACAATACCGACGTAGAGAGCGTCATTTTACGAGTAATAAGGTGTGTAACTCTTACACACTTCATTTGTTAATATGTTATATTGTGTAATTGCCAAAAGCCGACAACGGGTTGAAATGGTATGTTACCCTTGTGGGTAAAAAGTGAGGACTCAAGTAAGTCCACCCTTTTGGTTAACGTTAAATGCCTTGTTAAAACCTGCATATGCCATGCCATGTAATCTCTGATTGTTAAGCATGATATTTATGCCATGAATGGTACATACATTAAGTGGGTATGATGAGAGGAGGGGAAGGATGATTTAGACTATCACTAGTGGTTTTGACCACACAAAGGTTAGCCCTCTTCGATATTATTTGTGACTAAGTCTCGTGGTTTTGACCACCAAAGGTTTTGACCACATATTGCTATAAGTCTCAGTGGTTTTGACCACATATTTTGACCACATATATCTTTTTACTTGTCCTTGTGGTCTAGCACCATCGTGGGTTGGCCCCACATATGGATATGGGATCGTCATAAGTGGTTTTGACCACAAGGTGGGTTGGCCCCACCATATTATTTGTGACTACAGTCACTAGTGGTTCTGACCACACAGATATTATTTGTGACTACGGTCACTAGTGGTTTTGACCACCAGTGGTTTTGACCACACGAGGTGGATACTGGAGTACGGATGGTTAGGTTTTGGGATTGCATGACTTGCGTGTTGACTTATGAAACGTGTACGAGCATTGCTATTTTCAGGATGGGGGATTACACACTGAGTCTCTATGACTCACCCCGATGTTTGATTTTGCAGGTAACTCTTAGATCGCGAATTCGGAGCCGGGGCAGACTCGAGGTGGCCATGCTCATTATTTTTCGGGTTTTGTTTGAGACTATTACTTTGGTTTACATACTTTAAATTTGGTTTTTAAGTTGTAATAAGGCCATTAACTTAAATTTGGGGTTTATTGATTTGCTTTACTTCTTTTCCACAAAGTTTTAATATAAATTAAACAAATCTGCATGCCTTAAAATAAGTGTTTTCTGAGGTTACACAAACTATCGGGTTTTTCTAAAACTTTACCATCGGGTAAAAAACAACAAGCAGTATAAATAGGTTAACACGGTTTACTTAAAAAGTCAGTTGGAATCGGTTTTGATAATCAAACTAAAATTATTTCCTGCTTTTGAAATGAAACGATTAGCTTCCTTGAAATAGAGAGGCAAGACAATTTTTTAAGTCGCTTAAAACAACCGGTTTTATATAATGACCCCTCCTACTACAAAATTTAATTTATAACTTGTTTTCTTAGAAAGCATTTTCTCATGTGACATACCGAATTCGGTCGTGGTGTGTTGGCCGGGTTTGGGGTGTTACATTGTATGTCGTTCTGTAAGCCCATAAAGTATCATCTAGTCTCTTGGACCAATCTCATCGATTTGGGCAAATTACCTTCTCAAGTATGCCTTTGATCTCCTTATTCGCTAGCTCAGCTTGCCCATTTGTTTGCGGATGGTAAGCTGTCGCAACCTTATGTTTCACACCAAGTTTATCTAACAACCATTTTAACCACTTGTTCACAAAATGGGTCCCTTCATCGCTGATAATAGCTCTTGGGGTTCCAAACCTTGTGAACTCATGTTTCTGCAAGAACTTCATCACAACCTTAGCATCGTTCGTCGGATAAGCTTCAACCTCGACCCACTTGGACACATAATCTACTGCTACCAATATGTATTTGTGACCAAAAGACTAAGAAATGGACCAAGAAAGTCAATACCCCAAACATCGAACAATTCTACCTCAATGATATTTGTTCTAGGCATCTCATTTCTGTTGGTGACATTTCCAATCTAACATCGATCACAATTCTTTACGTAAGCGTATGCATCCTTGAATATTGTTGGCCAAAAGAATCCGGCTTGCAATACTTTGGCTGCTATACGAGTACCTCTAAAGTGTCCCCCACTTGGAGCTGAATGGCAATGGTATAAAATCTTCGGTATTTCATCTTCTATCACACATCTTCTAATCATCTGATCTGCACCTTTTAAACAAATATGGCTCTTCCCAAAATAGTACTTCACATCGTGAAGAAACTTTTTCCTTTGCTAATACGTTTTATCAATCGGCCTCAAACCACAAGCTAAATAGTTAGTAAAATCAGCAAACCAAGGTATATTATGGACATGATTTACCTTCAGTATGTGTTCATCTGGAAATGTCTCTTGGATCGGTACAAGTGGAGAATTTCCTCTTGCGACTCTAATCTGGATAAGTGATCTGCTACTTGGTTTTCTACTCCCCTTCGATCTTGAATTTCTAGATCGAACTATTGAAGTAGAAGCACCCACTGGATCAATCTCGGCTTAGCATCTTTCTTGGCCAATAAGTACTTAATTGCAGAGTGGTCCGTATAGACAATCACTTTGGTACCTACAAGATAAGATTGAAACTTGTTGAAAGCAAACACAATAGCAACTCTTTTTCTGTTACCGTATAGTTCAGTTGAGCTCCGGTTAAAGTTCTACTTGCGTAGTAGATGGGATGAAAAACTTTGTTCCTTCGCTGGCTCAAGATAGCTCCTATGGCGAAGTCACTTGCATCACACATCAACACGAATGGCGAATCCCAGTCTGGTATGACGATTATGGGTGTTGTGAACTAATCGACTCTTCAGATCGTTGAAGGCTTTTAAGCATTCCTCATCAAACTTGAATACCGAGTCTTTCTCCAATAGCTTGCATAAGGGTTTAGCCACTTTAGAGAAGTCCTTGATAAATCTTCGATAAAAATTAGCGTGGCCCAAAAAGCTCCTAACACCTTTTACAAATGATAGAGGTGGGAGTTTTTCAATAACGTTTACTTTTACTTTGTCCACCTCGATCCCATGTCTCGTTATCCGATGCCCTAGAACAATTTCTTCTCATACCATAAAATGGCACTTTTCCTAGTTGAGTACGAGATTCATTTCTTCGCATCGCCTCAGTACCTTAGCTAGATTGGCTAAGCAATCATCGTAAGTATCTCCAAATACTGAGAAATTGTCCATGAAAACTTCTAAGTACTTCTCAACCATGTTAGTAAAAATAGACATCATACATCTTTGAAATGTAGCTGGTGCATTACATAAACCAAATGGCATGCGTCTAAATGCAAATGTATCGTACAGACAGGTGAAAGTCGTTTTGTGTTAATCTTTCGATGCTACTGTAATCTGATTATACCCTGAGTATCCTTCGAGAAAATAGTAGTAATCTCGTCCTGCGAGTCTATCCAGCATCTGATCCAAAATGACAGAGGAAAGTGATCTTTCCTAGTCACCTTGTTTAGCTTCCGGTAATTGATGTAGATTCTCCGTCCCATAATTGTTCTCGTTGGTATCAACCCATTATTCTCGTTCTTCACAACAGTGATACCTCCTTTCTTCAAAGACGACCGGATCGGACTTACCTATGAACTGTCTGAGATGGGGTAAATTATACCCGCATCCAACCACTTGATAATTTTTTTTCACGACATCTTTCATGATGGGGTTCAGTCTCTGTTGTCCATCAATCGTTCCTCTCTCTCCATCTTCTAATATGATCTTGTGCATGTATATAGATGGGCTAATACCGCGAATATCGGCTATGGTCCATCCGATAGCCTTCTTGAATTGTTTCAAAATTATGATAAGTTTCTCTTCTTGTTTAGTAGTTAATTCTGCTGAAACAATCACAGGTAGAGTAGAGGCGTTACCTAAATAAACATATTTTAAGTGTGAAGGTAAAACCTTGAGTTCTAACTTAGTTGGCTCCTCGATTGATGCTTTTGGCTGGATGTAATCTCTTTTCTCTAATTCCAAAGATTCAAAAGGGGATTGTAGCTTAAATCCCTTTTAATTAGCTTCTAGCACAGCTAAGTATTCATCCTCCTCTTCATCATTTGGGGGATCTAATGTCAAAATTCTTTCCAGTGGGTCCTCAACACAGTTAATTTCCTTTTCTACTATTAATTCCTCTAAATCGGCTACTGCAGAACAATCATCCATTGTGTCAGGAAATCGCATTGACTTAAAAACGTTAAATGTTACCTGATCATCCTGAACACGCATAGTCAGCTCGCCCTTTTACACATCAATAAGGGTCATTCCAGTTGCTAAGAATGGTCTTCCTAGGATAATTGGCACTTCTTTGTCTGCTTCAAAGTCTAGAATTACAAAGTCAGCAGGAAAAATAAATTTATCTACACGTACCAATACGTCTTCATTTTTCCTTCTGGATGCGCTAAGGATCGATATGCTAGTTGGAGTGTAATCGTAGTTGGTCTAACTTCTTCTATCCTCAACTTGCCAAATATTGACATAGGCATCAAGTTGATACTTGCACCTAAGTCACATAATGCCTTACCACAATATGTTGCTCCAATGTTGCACATTATGGTAAAACATCCAGGATCCTTTGGTTTTGGGGGTAGTTTGTCCTAAAGATATGCACTGCATTCCTTCGTCAAAGCTACCGTTTCAAATTCTCTAAGTCTTCGTTTCTTTGACAATATATCTTTCATGAACTTGACGTGTTACGGCATTTGCTCGAGTGCTTCGACCAATGGGATGTTGATGTGAAGTTGCTTGAGTACGTCAAGGAACTTCTTGAATTGAATCTCCTGCTTCAACTTCTGAAGTCTTTGAGGGTAGGGTGGTGGTGGTTTCATTACTGGAACTGATTAAGGTTGATTTGCCTTTAGCAGTAATTCTGCATCTAATGAAGTTGTTGGTTGATCAAAATTGACTGGTCCTGAGGTTACTTTGTCGAGTTTTGTAGATTCCGGTTCTAGTGAAACTGGGGTTTCAACACTTGGTTGAACTTCTTCTGAGTCTTGAGCATCAGCTTGCTCTTTTCAACTTCGAGAGTGTTGGGCTCCACTATCTTTCCGATCCTCAAAGTCAACGCTTTGCAATGCTCCTTTCCTAGATTTCTCAGATTTTCAGTATCACTGGGTAAGGTACCCTGTGTCCGGTTCCTAAGTTCAGCAAGCTGACCCACTTGTGTAACACCCCAAACCCGGACCATGCGTCATAACCGGATCTGGTATGCTACGGGTTGAATCTTGAAAACTTTACTCTGAAGGGTTTTGGAAAAACTTAGTTTATTATAGTCGAATAATCAATTAAATGTGAAATTTTGGAAATAACTTTAACATTTGCGTTGATTGAGTTTGAAAAGCCCATTTATCATTTCATTTTATATTTAAGACCTTGAAGAAAACATAAGCTTGAAAAAAAAAACCAACATAACAAAAAAAAATCGAAACCTAAGTTATGGAGGCCTTATTACAAAAATGCTCCCAAAAATTAAAACTTAACTGAAAACAAAACCGAAAATAGTTTATGTAGATAATAGTCTTAATGGCCCCTCGAGTCCACCTCGGCTCCCATGTCTACGAACTACTGCTCATCTGGAAAGTGGGAAAAATAAAAGGGTGAGTCACAAAGACTCAGTATGCAAATCTCGAAATCACATGAAAGTCTTGGGCCCACAAACACATTATGGCCCTTGGCCCATACACAATGGTAACAAAATATTTCATGCAACATGGCCCATCCCAAACCTAAGAGTCCATCCTCTACACACCCCCGTACCAACCACCATAAGGTGGGGATTTCTACAATCAACCCTCCATCCGCTACACACCACGTCGACAGCTGTGCTGCCTGTCATAAAGACCGATCACCATGTGACATATGTGGCAAAGCCACTGATCGCTTATGCCAACCTCAGAAAATACATTATAGTATTTCGACAGCTATACTGCCTGTCATAAAGACCGATCACTGTGTGACCTATGTGGCAAAGCCACCGATCGCCTCACGACCTGCTCCTCTTCCATAAATCAATCAATCCTATCCCATGCATACATACATGCAAAAATCAAAACATTAAGCCATTTAAACTGATCGCAGACTTTCACATACATCGATACACATAGAGAAGTTTCTATGATTACGTACCTGGTATCCCTTGCCTACCCTTTTTGGGTATTACAACTGTTCATACAGCCTCTCTTTCTGACTTTTAGCCCATATCGTACACATATATATTACAACAATACTTATGTGTTAAGGATCTACACACCTGGTTACGGTTAAGATGACACTATCTATGTCGACACTATCAAAAGTCGCTACGACTGCTAATATTCTAAGATTTTGTTCTGAAGTTGGTCCACAACCTAGTGGCGAATCCCGCACTGCTGACACTGCTCACTTCTTAAACTTAGGGATTGGTTTAACAGATCCAATCCTCTCTTTTGTCTGATCCATATTTGATTCCATCAAGAGTCCTTGTCAGAACTACTATAACGACATAGGGTTGTTAAACCATACCATATGATTAAGACCTTAAGTACGATAACGAATCTAATGGAAATCTAATGAAAACCCCTTACCTTGAAATCCCGACACAGATAGGATACTTAGAGATTAACTTTTTTTGACTTTTGAGATCTGGATGATTCGAACTACTCCGATTTCCCGAAGTGCCGCACAAAAGAACATGAGATTAGTGGAAAATTCAAACTAAAGATGGCCTATCAACCAACTAGCCATTTGGCTATGGTCTCAAAAAAAACCGAAAGAGAAGGGAAAAAGAACAGAAGAAATCGGCACTCACCTTAACACAGAGAATTCGGTAACTCCTAGGGAATTTCAACTTTTGAGAAGATCAGAAAGAAAGGATGATCTCAAGAGATCTACGAAGATTCGAATTTGATGAAGAAATCAACAGAAGAGAATAGGAGGTATTCGGCTATGGAGATGAGAAGAAAGTTCAGAGTTTCGGCCTTTGAATGAAAGTGAAGATTTAGAGATTTTGGCTTTTGAAGTAATCAAAAAAAAAGAAATTACAGACAATGACTGAGAGTTTCGGCACAGAGAATGAGAAAAAAATAGGGTTCAAATGTCGGAATTGAAGAGATACCACCCCTATTTATAGAGAATTTTCGGCACTTACTTATTAAAACACGAAAGTGCCCTTCTTGATAACTAACAATTAGTCAAATAGTAGGGGAAATTTAAGCACCCTTGTGCCATAAAGAAACCGATTTCTTTCCCCCTCTACGAGATGGAATTTCGGCCAACACTCCACTCAGCAAATAACTCCTATCTTTTCTTCTTTATCTTAATCTATTCATACCTTTAGAAGAGGCCTAAATAACACCACCTCTCCCTACTATTATCGGCACAATATCCACATTATCCAAATAGATAAATCTTCCTATTTTAAAGCATCCTAGCCGCCCCCACTTTCCTCTCCTTTTTCGCCAAAAACAATTAAAAATAAGTAGGTAATGCGACTCGAACCTTGGATCCCCTTACTGCTTTTCACGCCACTGTCCACTGGGCCACAAACCCATTTGTGTGTTTTAATACGCGGACAATATCTTTTAAGCCCGAACCTATCTAGCTTTCCTCTAAAGTGCCCAAACCAAAAATTTGATTAAGGCCTCAGCCCAAACCTGAGCCCAATCTGAACCCCTTAAACACTCTAATTATCACATTGAACATAACACACATCAAATGCAAAGGCCCATTAATTCAGGATGTTACAACTTGATTCTCCAAATTCTTCAATGTAGTTGCTTGGCTCTAGATTAAGGCATCATTCTTTGCCATGTATGTCTTCAGCAAACTCTTCAAGCTATTGGATGTTTTAGCTACCCATGTAGTATGGTTTCTCCATGATGATTTTTGATTGCAACCCTTGTTCGATTTTGGTTACGATTACCCATGACATTCTTCAAACAAATGTCCCTCCCCACAATAAACACAGGCTATATTTTCAAATTGATTAGGTAGTTGTGCTGCAAAACTATTAGACCCATTAGTAGTAAGATTTTTAAGCATTGAGGATATTGATGATACCTGAGATGCGAGTAAAGTAAGAGCGTCTACTTCATGAATTCCAGCGATTCGTCTTCCTAATGCTGCACGACTGGTTGGCCATTGATAATTGTTGCTGGTAATCCTCTCAATAATTTCATAAGCCTCGTTATAAGATTTAGAAAGGAGAGCACCATTAGCAAAGGCATCCACTACCATCCTTGTGTAGGCGTTAAGACCATTATAGAATGTCTCAAGTTGAATACAATGTGGGATTCCATGATGAAGGCATTTTCATAATAACTCTTTAAATCTCTCCCATGCCTCATACAAGGACTCATCATCCATTTGGTGGAAGGCAGTGATCTCGTTCCTCAGCTTAGCATTCTTGCTTGGTGGAAAATACTTCATAAGGAATCTCTCGGCTAACTCTTGCCATGTAGAAATGGATTTTAGTGGCAATGAGTTCAACCAGGCACGACTTCTGTCCCTTAATGAATATGGCAACAACTTCAATCATAAGGCATCTTCGGAAACTTTGGCTAACTTGAAAGAATCGCTCACTTCCTTGAATAGTTTTAAGTGCAGGTGAGGATCTTCAGTAGGCATTCCACTAAATTGGCCCACAGTCTGAAGCATCTGGAACATGAATAGCTTCAGCTCGAATTGTTGTGCCTCAATTTTGGGTCTCCTATTACCCGGATTAAGATCGTTAAATACTGGTACGGCATATTTTCTTAAGGCTCTATCCCTATCATCAGCAATAAGGATAGGAATCTGAGCAGGGTTTGCTCCATTTCCTTGGTTCATATTCTCGAAGTTCATTTCTTCGGTCCTTCTCTGGTTTGCTTGCCTTCTTCGTTGTCGAAAGGTTCGTTCTATTTCAGGGTCCACAGGAAGTAAGTCAATAATCTGGTCAATACTCATAAACACCTAAAATATTCACGAAAAAATTAATTAAGTAAAAATTTCAATACGAAAAATAAATAAACCAAAATGTAAAATAGATTCACAAATAATGGCTTTGAAAAACAGTCCCCGGCAACAGTGCTAAAAACTTGGAGCGGTGGAAATGTGCAAGTGTACACAATCGCAACAAGTAATAAAGTGACAAGTAAATGTCGAGTTATCGTATCTACAGTGGACCTGAAAAGAATTATTTATGAAAATGATTTCAAACACTTTGGTGAGGGAAAAAATATTTGGATTCAAGAAATATTTAAAACTAGAAAACAAAGTAAAATAAATAAAATAAAGAAATTCTAGTGCACGATTTCAAAATATGATTTAATCAAGATGATATAATTGTGTTGGATTAATTACATTTCTTACCTTAGAGTTATTAAACTTATGTTTATACTTGTTAGAATAAATCACGGCAACTCCGTAATTTGCTAACTTATGAACATATTTACAAATCAAAAATCCATTCATCTCTTGTACATATTTCTATGTCAATTCGACCGATAAAATAGATTTATAAAAGTAAACATGTTATTGCACATACATACTTATCAAATTAAACCATCTCTCGCATATCCCTATGTCAATTCAAACGAATAATTAAACCTAATAAGTATATAAAATACCATGTAAGGTAACAAAGTATCCTTACCTTGAAACAGTTTAATCACAAAAATCTTGCAAGTTATGCAAGGCATATGTATCGCCAAATACAATGCTAATTTAATCTTCAGCTACCTTAGAAGAATTAAACATGCACAGATTAAGTATTGTGTCCATTAATTACAATTTCAGTGCATTTAAATAATTAATTCTTTATTTATCTAAACAATTATAATGTCAGATAACTTAAACTTGATTTTACTTAATCAAGCATTTTACCGAGGCCCTATAACAGCATAAACACAATTTTCATAATTTAATAGGACGAAATGTAATCAACCCAAAACAAATTAAATTCAAGCTAAATTGATTAAAATAACCATTTCAATAGCATAAATATTCATAAACATGTTTGTCAAAACAACAACGAAATTTAAAGAGATAGGGAACAAGAAGCAAATCCGGTGTTTCTCCGTAGCTTGACTGATTGCTCCGTTCTTCGTTCTTCGTTGTCCTCGGCTATCAAGGTGACTTATGAACACTCCAATTGCTGATCCAAATGGCTGAGAAAACACCTCTTTTCCAAGAGGGAAAATCGGCACAAGAAGGCTTGGGTTTTTTGGAGAAAATGAGAGAAAGTGAGAAGAGAGAATGAGATGTGAATGAGAAATGAGGGATGATGGATGATGGATCAGCAAGGGGTGGTATTTATAGCTGATTGTGGCTGCTAAAAATAGCAAAAAGTAGCAGCCAAAGAGACCTCCCTTGGCTGGCCATCTATGTGGCAAAGTTGATGGTTTCAACTTTGCTAAATATGGCATGGGGCAAATCTACAAAGCCACTAAATTTGGAGGGGTTGAATGCAACTTTGAAAAGTCTTCAAGGGCTTATTTGCAAGCTTAATTAATGAGCTAATAAGCTGATTTGGGGCAGCATATGGATGGTTTGGGCGGCCCAATTCTTTTCTCGGTTTGGTTCAATCGGTTTGGTTCAACTGATGCGGTTCAACTGGGCCTTTTTCATAATTAATTAAGATTAATTTATTTAGCCCAAATTAAATTAGGAATAAATTAAAATTAATTATATTATGATAACATATTCATAATTGGACTGTCTTGGGCTGGAAATAAATTCACCTTGATACTTCAAATTGCTTCTCGGGTTTATTCTTCGAGCAGTGTTTGCCGAGCCAATTTTCGCCCTTTGTGCGAATCTGTCAAAAATAGTCAAAATAAATCAAAATTGACTATAAAATTAATTAAAATTCATCATGTTCATATTTTTAGCAAAATTTAATTATTTTATAATATTTAATTATTCTCCGACAAGAATTTAATCGAAACTGCATAAATTTGAGTTAAAAAGGGCATGAAAAAGTGTATAAATTTCCATGTTTCCAGGCTACCACTCACATTTCCGTGTTTCTGGGAGGTCTACCCTTAGCTGAAGCATTATTCAACTTCAGATTCTGTACAATATCTTGCTCAACAGACTCGAGACAGTCTCGGATAAAGTTATCTAAAGATCCAAATTTGAAATAAGCTCGATCATTTAATCGACAATTGCCCAGATGTCTTTTACCACAATGTCTACACTCAGGTAGCTCAGATCTGACATTTCCAATATTTGCAATCAAAGTAGATGGAGCTCGGAAGCTAGAATGTGATCTTGCACGATCTCAACTCAAATGTCCCATATTAGCATTTGAACGGCTATAATCATCTAGGAATTTCTTTTATGCCAACTTACTCGTTCTTCGTTTTCGCACCTATCTAGCTTCCGAATCAGCTTTTCTTTTCTTTTTCCCAAGTTCTTCAGCTTTACACGCTCGGTCAACAAGCAGAACGAATTCTTTCATTTCCAAAATTTTGACTAACAAACAGATATCTTCATTCAAGCAATCTTCGAACCTTTTACACCTTATTGCCTCGGTCGAGACACATTCTCATGCATCTGGCTCAGTCTCACAAATTCTCGCTCATATTCTGTAACAGACATATGGCCTTGTTTCAATTCAAGAAACTCTTTGCGTTTCTGATCTATAAATCTCTTACTAATGTATTTCTTTAGGAATTCAGTCTGAGAAGAAATCCAGGTAATTCGTTCTCTCAGAAAAATAGAAGTCAGAGTTTTCCACCATTGGTAAGTTGTATTTCTCAACAAAGAAATAGCATGTTTAACACATTCATCAGGGGTACATGACAACTCATCAAATACCTGAATCGTATTCTCAAGCCAGATGTAACATCCTAAAGTTTGAATATCATCTTGTTGCTTGTGTTAGCTCGGGTATGTTTGTGTGCCTGATATAGTCTTGTGAAGGTTTGGAATTATTCGGATCTAGAATAATTTTTTTTATTATGGAGAATTTAGTGTAGTGGATCAAGTGACCCTGATACTTAAGTTAATTTAAGTATCTAAAATTAGCACAAGAGGAGTTAGTAGCATAGTGATAATGGCGCATGAATGGTTGCTTGAGGGAAGTGGTTCGAATAACATGGAGTGCATTTTGAAGACTTTATTTTTATGCATCTTAACATCATGTGTCGGCCAAGCATTACTTTTGGATAAGGTGGACTATTTCATTTTATGGATAGTGGACTAAGGAATAAGGCAAGTACTAAGTTAAGGAATGGAATCAAGGTGTTATGGAAGGACAAGGAGACATAAGGCTTGATGAATGGGTGATGTTTTGGAAATTTTTCATGGTCATTTTGACCATGAATGTAGACGGCATAGGGGGCTAAGGGGGTTGGCTTAATTGTGAAAGTGATTAGGGGGAAGATTAGGAGGAAATGAGGAGGAAAAGGTGGGATTTGTGATGAGATGTGAGTTGGCCGGCCAAGGAATCCTTTGATGACCATTTCGGTCATGTGGGTAGAGGGGAGTAACCGAAATTCTCTTAAAGGTTTAGGTGTTTATTTTTTTGGGTTTTCTTTTTGTTCCTTCTCTAGTGTGGTGTCGAAATCCTAATGCCATCAAAGTTCCATTTTGGCCATTTTCTTTTGCCAAAAACTTTTTCCATTCTCTCATAAACCTCACCCTTTTTCTTTCATAAGTTGAACCACACTAAAAATTTACCATTATTTCTCATTTGTACACTTTGGCCGAATCATCCATTGACCATAAGGGTTAATTGTTACTTTTCTTTTCTTCTCTCTTCCTTCTCATCCTTGCCGATTCCACTTTTGTGTTTCATCTTTATTTCTTTTCTTTTTCTTTTTCTTGTAATAGCCGAAACCATCCTTCCATTTTCACCATAGCCATAACATCTAAAACCTCCCATCTCTATTCTCTTTTGAAAAGGCCGAATCTTTTTCTTGTCATCAAGCCGAATCACATCACACCCCATTCTCTTCTTTTTCTTCTTCAAAGTCAATTATTCTCTTCTATAGCCGAAAATTCCACTTCTTTGTCACCCATTGAAACCAATTGCTACTAAGCACTAAAAGCCTATCATCTTTCTCATCTGAACCGATTTCTCCACTTCATGTTTTTCTTGTTGATTCCTTGAAGTTTTTGACCATTTGCGTTTTGGTCATTCTTTCCGATAAGAATCTCTTCTAGGCTGATCTCTTTCCTTTATCTTTTTTTGATTGTCGAAAAATCAAGATTCTAATCCTTTTATTCTCTTTGGCTGAAATCTTAAAGGAGGATTTCGGAATTCTTTTTGTAGCCAACGATTAAGGAGAGATCCATCGGGATTTAAATATTCAAGGTAAAGGATTTTTTTATATTACTTGTTATATCGTTTTAGATGGACTACTAATCGATTTCGTTTTAGGGGACTCTATCATTCGATTATTATTTTTTCGTGAACGTAAGATTTTGGGGCAAACAAAATAGGTTCGAAAAGAGCGGTAATGAGTGTTTGGAAGAGGGGTGGTTCTGCTATACCCTTAAATTTCAAACGAAGGGCTGTATCAGGGATTCGAGACTTTCCACCGGGTTGTGAACCCTTTGCCAATGAAGATCGATTATTTGAAGTCGTGCGTACACCCGAGCCATTATTTGTTCATGGTTTTTCATCAGGTTATGGACCATCAATCGGAGAGAAATCGCATATAATTGTTGTTCGAGATTCTGAGGGTAAGGATTTAGAATACTTATCAATTATATAGTTTTATAAGTATTAGTGTTCTAATCAAGCGTGATAAATATTTAGGTATCGACGAGCGGGAAAGTATAGTTCTCACCGTTATAAGGTGTGTAACACTATGCTAAATTTCTAATAGATCGATAATATTAATGATTTGCATGTGTTAAAAAATATGTATGATAATGGTTATGGGTACCATTCAAAGGTACATGATATTCGTGTATGTTTACCCCTAATACTTTGTTAATAATGCGATAAGCATGAATATGAAATGTGTATGATTCCGTTATGATTTTGGGGGTATATGGCATAATATCGAAATAATATGTTTATTGCATGGGCATATGGGTGATTTTGATAAAGGGGAAGTGTTCCGGTGGTTTTTACCACATAATCCGGTAACTTCGGTCACATATATGAATCCGGTGACTTCGGTCACATATTATGAATCCGGTGACTCTGTCACATTTATCCGGTGGCTATGCCACAATTTATAAGGGCTATGTGCGCTTGATCGCAAATGATCGCTTTGATGGTGTGTAGCGGATGGAGGGTCGATTTAGTAATCCCGACGGTGTGATTGGTAGGTACGGGTGGTGTGTAGCGGATGGATATTTAGGTGGGCTCGGGATTGCATTTCATTTTATATGTACATGTGATTTAATCAATTATTATCTGATTTGCTATATAATGGGCTTATGGTTAAATGCCATTTAAATGGGCTTTATTGCTATGATCGATTGGGCTTTTAGCGTAATGTTTCACATTGAGTTTGTTGACTCACCCTTTTTGGGATATATTTTCAGGTGATGTGATGGATCGGGTCAGGGAGGGCTATGTGGTGGCCATTGCTCAACTCAGTATTTCGGTTTCCTTTTAATTAAACTTACTACATTTTTCATTTAATATTTTTGGATTTATTTTTGAGCTATGTTTTTGTAATAAGGCCGCTATAAACTGTTTAAATTTTTACATTTTAGATTTTTAATCTGCTACGATCAAATGTTTACTAAATAATTAAATGATTTCGAAAAACAACTTAAATTGTTTTGACACTAAATACCTATGATTTTCACAATAATAATAAGTTTTAAATTTGGTTATCTTTTAACTTATAATCTTTCTCATAAAGATAATGTTTTAATGAAACATCAACTTAATTAAACACCATTTACAACGCGATCACTAAATAGACTTATTTTCTACAGAACCAACATATTATTTATTAAAAACAAGATTTATTTGACCTTTTTACTCGAGGAACATACCAGATCCGGTCAGGGCTTGTGGGCCGGGTTTGGGGTGTTTCACCAGAACTCAACTCTCTCAGCATCATCATCAGTAGTAGCATGGAATTCTTCAGTCCCATATTTTCTAACCTTATCAACCAGAGGTTTATTCAGACGAATCGAATCTATAACTTGGGGAGCTACGGGAACTTGCGAGGGTGGAGGTTGAGGAACAGCCGGATTGCTCTAACATACTGAGTGAACCACTCATTCATCATTTGGAAGAAGGCTTGTTTAACCTCTCATTCCTGACTGCTAGTAACCGGTCTAGAATCAGACGGTGCTATCCCTTGAGCGGAAGCAGGCGCATTACTTTCAACATCGGCAACTAGGGCTCGTTCGGGATCCATTTACTATACGAAAAACACATTTTATCTATCCAAATTCATCACACTATCACAGTTCGTATATATGGCATGTATAACTAGACTCTCACATGCTATGTTAGTCCTAGAATCGACTAACCTGTAGCTCTGATACTAACAAATTGTATAACCCCTAACCTGTATACATCGCCGGACTAGGGTTTAGAGGCATTACCATACATATCAAAACATTTTACGCTCATTTCGCAACATCAATCATACAACATCATTTCATAATAATTCATACTCATATAGTCGCTTTAGAAGGTCTACGAGACCTTAAACATGCTTTAGAGAAGGTTCGGGACTAAACCGATCTCATACGGAAACTTTGCTTAGAAATTTTTCTTTCAAAATAGGACACACACCCGTGTGGCTAGGCCGTGTGCCTCACACGGCCGTGCCTTGGACCATGTCTCAGCCCGTGTGCAACACTGACTTGGGTCACACGGTCTTGCACACGCCCGTGCTTCTTGCCTGTGTGGCATCCTGACTTGCTTCGAATTTCAACCTTGAGAGACACGGTTGAGACACACGTCTGTGTGCTCAACCATATGGGCAAATATAGGCCATTTGCAAGGCCAATTTGCCACCCAAAATTGGGTTATACCTACAAGCATCAAACAAGCATCAATTCATGTCCCAAAGGCAGCCAAAAACATACCAAATCATGCACAATTTGACCCGTAACAACATCATTCATTTTCATATACAAATCCAACTCAACATACCAATTCAAAGTACAAACTTCACATAAAAAAATTTGATTCATACATCATATTAATCCATTTCAATTCATAGCATTTCTCATCATATCAATTTCCCAAATCAACCATAAAACTTACAAAAATTGACCATTTCTTTTGGCAATTCATGAGCACATCAAAACATACCAAATTTTGCATCACATAGCATGCACTAGATTCACTCCATAATCAAATTCATTATCAAGCCATATCTCATGGCTATATTACACATTTCAAAACATAATCAAAGTTCTCTAGCCATACATGTCATACTTCAATATTCACAATTACAAAAGATACCAAAATATAATTTGATAGTGTGGTGATAATCATCGACGATCCCCGAGCTTCCAGTAGCTTTGATAATCTATAAAACAATTGAAAAACACACAAAATAAGCTTTCAAAAGTTTAGTAAGCCTTATACAAATAAACTTATCATTTAAGGCAAATATGCATAGCCAAATACTATCACAAACCTCATAATTATAAATTCATTTCACCTATTCCCAATTTATTTTCACCTATGGCATATTTTCTCATATAGTCCAATTGTTCATAATCACTTACTTATAAACACATCACATATTCATGTGGTTCACATATCAAATGATCATATTCATATTTATCTTCCATTGCCAAATTTCATATACATTTCATATGTACCTGAAACATATACATATTCACATATTCAATCATATCTCGGAATGCCCGTTGAACCGTTTGGAATCAATAAGGATACTCGGATAGCTCGTAAAGCTCATACAACGCCAACGTCCCAGATGTGGTCTTACATGTAATTAAATATTAATGCCTCTGTCCCAGATATGGTCTTACATGTAAATCTCAAATCGAAGCCAACATCTCAGACATGGTCTTACACGATAACTCATATCGAATCCTATGTCATGACATATGTATCCTAACTATTCCTATGGTTCGTACGGGGCTTTTCGGATGTTATCACATTATCAAAATTTTCTTAGATTTCACATATTCAGCTCCAATAGCCATTCATCACATTTCATTAACATATAAGCAATAATAATTCAATTCAAACACATTTATTTGTATATAGACTTACCTCATACGGGAAAGAACGGAAACAAACGGCTATTCAACTACTTTCAATTTTCCCAGATCTAATTTCGTTTTCTTTGGTTCTTGATCTATATACATTCAAATTTAACTCTTTTATTCACCAAATCATTCAATTCAATCCATTTACACATATTTAGGGCATTTTACAAATTATCCCTCATATTTTCACATTTTAACACTTTAGTCCTCATTTCACAAAATCACAAAATACACATAATTTCCTTATACAAAGGCTTAGCCGAATATTCCCTTAGCTCTTATAAGCCCACATATTTCATTTATTTCATATTTTAACCCTTCAAATTCTCATTTTCATAATTTAGCCCATAATAATCAAATTCATCAAAAATCCCAACACGGCCATATATACGAACTGTGTCAAATTGGCCTAACTCAAACCTCACAACATCTATCATCCAACACTTATTTTCTATCATCAAACCTCACAAAGCTCACATTATCAACAATGGCATAACTCAAAATCATAATCAATTTCATGAATTTAAGCATGGGCTAGCTAGAACACTTAACAAAGATCACAACAACATAAAAATTATCAAAAATCGAACAAAAACGAACCTTTAATCAAGCTTGGAAGTAGCCGAATGCTAAAACACAAGAACCCTAGCTTTTCTTTCTTCAATTTCAGCAAAACAAAGATGAATGAAGCAATAATTTGATTTTTATGTTTTATTAATCATCATATAATAACTAGTTTACCAATTTACCCTTGCTTATAACAATTAAAAATCACTTATTGGATGGTCATTAATGTCCACTAACCTTAATCATAGTCTAATAACAACATAAGGACCTTTCATTTAAGAAGCCATGTCAATTCAGCACTTCATCAAGTAGAACACAACTTTTACATTATCTACGATTAAATCCTTTTATCAAATCAGCACACAAACGATAAAATTTTTATACGAAATTTTCACACATATCAATTCACATACTATAAACACAGATAATAATATTAAAATATTTTTCTGACTCGGATTTGTGGTCCCGAAACCACTATTCCAACTAGGGTATAAACTGGGCTGTTACAATATTGACACAAGCTTTAGCTGCATGAAGAAATTGTATATGTGAAAATGATATGAATACATGAATACATGCCATTAAATGTTAGTATGAGATATTGAATGTGCTTGACAAGCTTAGCATCAATTGTTGATAAAAAACATATTTAAGTATATGTGCATAATTACATGAAATTAGGTACGGAGGATAGAGGAGTTTCATAGGAGATAGTGGCAATTTAAGTTCATACCAAAAGTTAATATTGCACGAAGTAGGCGGCAATGTAATCACAACTAGATAAGCTAGGATGGTAGGTTAAAAAGTCACCAAACCAGGATGACCGGATGATAGTTATTGTGGTAAAAAGCCATCAAAATCGGGCAACCGGATGGTAAGTTATTGTAGTAAAAGTCTTCGTCACAAATGACGAGTGAACGACCATCGTCACTAGAAAAAAAAACCCTAAGATGGTCAGCTATTGATATGTATCTTTGGTGTGTCAAGCGATTCTCGAGGGCAAATAGGATAGGCGAGTGGGAAATTTTCATTTGCATTGCATCATATATATATATATATATATATGTATATATATATATATTTATATACTATGTATGCATTGATTTATTATATGTTCTTTTCATTATGCTTAAATTGTTATTATGCTGTTTGACAATTATATATATATAATGGTTTAAGATTAGTTTCACATTAAGTCGTTGTCAGTTCATTCACCATTTCCTTACCTCTCAGGTAGCGCAGAGAACTAGGACTCGGTATGGCATTGGAGGACCTTTGGATTAGCAGCTTATTTTGCTTCTATTTAAAAGTTTCCACTAAGTTTTCCTTAATCAATTTTTTGGGGATTTTAGCTTATTTATTTTAAGCATGACATTTAGTTATTACTCTGTTATTTGCATACTTCCGGTTTAGAAAACCATTTCTTTAAATTTTTTTCACTGCTTTATAAAATACTTAAAGTTTCTTAAAGTTTTGATAAGACTTTCTTAAAAATCCTAAACTTCTTTTCAAAACACCACATTAATAAAATTAGAATTGAATTGTTAAGTAAAGTAGTTTTAAATTAATGAATGTTTTACCTAAAAGCAAAAGAGCACTTTTTATACAAATCAACTCAAAGTGCAAAAGAATGATTTCACAGGATCACTCGATGATCAATATAAAGCCTTCAACTTAGCCGAAACTCCTAGGCCTAGTAAGGGGTGTTACATACAATATGCTCTAATTTTTAATATTATTCATATATTTAGAATTTAATTTTCATACTTTTATTTTAAAAATTTAGTTCCTCTACTTTTTCGAGTTCAAAATGTAGAAGTATTTATTAACATTGTTAAAATTAATTTGTTAAATTTGTGTGATGATTTGGAATTTTAAAAAAAAAAACCTCACTTGGTATCCATGTAAAAAAATGACATTGTAATATATTTGAATTTTATAGAGAATTTTAACAATGTTAACAACTCTTAAAATTCACATCAACATTTTAATCGAACAAAGTATTTAGACTAACTAATGGCATTATAAGAGGTGAGGTACCAAATTATTTTAATTGGAATAAAATTAACTATTCTTATATAATCTCAAAAAAAATTAAAGAGTTATAATTGAAATTTAACCATTATATTATTATGTTAGAACAAAAAAAATGGAAATAGTTATATTGTAATGGCCTAAATTCAAGGTTATCGAATAATGGTTTCAGAACCATAAATCGATTTAAATAGAAATTTATTTCAATATATTTGCATGAATATTTATATGATAGGAAATATTTTTATAAATATTTATAAAATGTTAGTAATGTGGTATTAAATTTTCGTTAGAAAATTTTATCGCTTGGGTAGGAAATTAAATGAAAATGACTAGATTGAAATGAAATTAAAAGTTAAATTATAGATTAAAAGAAATTATGAATGACCAAAATGGGAATTATACCATTTTGTAAAGTTGAGGCGGTTTTAAGTATAAAAATCTGAGATTTTTTTAAAGTATATTATTATATTATATATTATATTATTATATTATTATATTATTATATATATATATAAACCAACTAAAGGAAAAGAGTTGGAAACAGAAAAGAAACAGAGAGTAAAGACGAAACAGAGAAAAGAAAGAAGAAAAGGAAAAATAGAAAGTTTGAAGCTTGGAGTTTAATTTGGTAAGTTAATTTAGTCCTTTTCTTTTAATTTTGATGCTTTATAAGTTTTAGAACAAAGTTTTGATGAATTTAAGTTGAAGTTTTGAAGTTTTAGAGTTTTTGAATATAGCATATGATGAATAAAATGATGAATTAGTGGTTTAATTGAAAGAATTTGAAGTTAGAATTGGATAAAGGACTTAATTGTAAAATAAGCTATAAGAAAACAGTTTTGGGACAGCAGCAGTAGAGTAAGTTTGAAAATTCACCAAAAATCGTAGAAGTGGAATTAGAAGTTTAGTGAGATATGAAATTAAATATTATTGAGTCTATTTTCATATGAAAGAAACAAGGAAAGAAAAGAAGTTCTGTATTTTGAGATATTTAGATTTTTGTAAGACTGGTTCAGAATGAATTCGGGTTCCCCTGTTTTAACTTTAGAAAATCATCAAAAGTTGGATAAAAATAATTAGGGGCTTAAATTTATATGTTTAGAATTCTTAATGAGTCTATTTTCAATAGAAATAAACGGGAACATCATCAGAATCCTGTATGAAGAGATAATTAATTTTTAGTGAAGAAGGGTCAGAACTGTCAAACAGCAGAACAGGGGTAACTTTAAAGAATAAACTGTACTTACGGGATAAACCAAAAATTCTAAAAATTTTATGGGAAGAAGATATGCGAGTCTAGTTTCAGGGAAAATTAATGGATCTAAATTTTAAGTTCTGTATCTGAAGATAAAAATAATTTAGTGACTATGACTCAAGTAGACAGTTTTGAATGAACTAAGAATAATAATAGAATTATAGAAAATGCTACATGTGAACATGAAATGTATTGAATTGATGATTGAATTTATTTATTTAGATTCAGAAAACTCAAATACGAAGATAGATCGAGGAAAAGAAAAAGTCTAGGATCAGTAGATTTTGTGTACGAACAAGTATCGAGGTAAGTTCGTGTAACTTGAATTATCTTCTTAAATGTTTGAAATGTATGTTATTGATGTGAATATGATTTCAATGTTCATTGTATGAAAGTTGACGAGACATTGATATATTTAATAAAAAGTGGAAGAAATCCGGTTGAATGAAAGGAAAATTGATGGATCTCTCGAAAGAAATTGACAAGAAAAGGATCTAGCCCGGACGGGTGATCCTATCTGATATAGCCCTCCAAGAATATGTGTAAAATGGATTTAGCCGGACGGGTAATCCAATTAGGGTCTGAATTTAGCCTCGACTGTAATTCAGATCCAAGCTCATTAGAGTAATTGTCGCTTGTGATTTAGCCTCGAATCGTAATCCCGACAATACTCTATGAGTTTATATTACTGATTTAGCCTGACCGTAATCCTCCGTAAGGATGAGGTTCAAGGAGTGTGCTCTCGAAATGGAAATGTGCGCACATGAACATGAATTGACGGACTGGATTGTACACTAAAAGTGTACGCTCGAAAATCCATCGAAATTCGAGTAATTCAACGGGATAAATATGGAAAATAACAAGGAAATGAAAATCATGATATTGATGAGCTCATCAATCATAATATATATTATTGATATATGGAAATTATTGGACCGACTTGAATGTTGAGTTTGTAAATGTTAGGGTAATAATGCATTGAATGGGTATATGAATGTTTATCGCTTGTATTGTAAATATTAGGTAAGTATAATTCTTGTTACATGGGCTTACTAAGCACAAAGTGCTTACCCTATTTCCTTTTTCCCTGCTTTTGTAGTGTTAAGAGCTCGAGATCGGATCGGTGGGAGACTCATCACACTATCAACCCCAATATTTCGGTATTTAAAGAAACTTTAGTTTGAAAATGAATGGCATGTATAAGCTAATAAAATAAATATTAATATGAAATGAATGTAAGGTCCACCATTGGTATGGCTAGCAAACCTTGGTTTGGTATGTGTTGATGTTATCTTATAAAATGCAGAATCTATTATGAAAATATGTTGAATTGGATTGGTTGATGTGGATTGGTCTCGATTTAAAATTGCAGGAAGGCTAAATATTTATGAAAGGGCTATATTGAGTAAAAAAAAAAAATTTGTAAACTCCGGTAATGCCTTGTACTCTATTCTAATATCGAATACGAGTAAAGGGTGTTACATATATATAGTAGTATACATTTTTTTCTTATATAATTGGGGATTGAGAATGGGGTTGCTTAAGACCGGACCTCAACTCTCGTACCTACAACATAATATTTTTATCACTAGGCCAAAAGATTATTGGCACATTATTTTTTCCTTTTTAAATTTTATTTTGATCGATTGTACGTAAATTCTAAATTGATTTAGAGTTAATTGAATAACCACTTTAAAAATATGATTTAAAAGAAAAAGAAATAATATGATACTAAATGAATTTAGAAAAATTAAATTATTAATTGATTGAAAAATAATTAAAAATAAAGCATTAATATTTGGAACCCTATACTTATAGATGGATGTGTCAAAATCTATATATAATCAATGTTTAAGCATAAACAATAATATATGTAATCATAAATTCATATGATAAATTTACAGTAATACACAAAAACCAAAATATAGATTTTAATTTTAAACCAAACAAAAAGATGACTAAATTTCTTTAATGTATAGATAGTAAAATATAAAACTAGAAAAAGTAAAGAAACAAAACCAAAAAAAAAAGGACACAAGCACATGGGTAGGAATGAATGTCACTCCCAAATGTGTCAGTACCCGTTTATGTACCTCTAGACCCTCGTTTTCCTTTTCAATGTAGCATTAATGCCGTTTATCTATTCTTTTTATTGCAAGTCTAATTCACTAAAATTGAATGAGTTGTTTAGGTTGAATGAAATGAAATATGATATTATTGTGTTTGGTTAAATAAAATAGATATTTTAATAATATGAGGAAAAAAATTGAAATGATCTGAGTACTTTTAGCATATTTTTATAAGTAGATGATTATTGTTATTATTATTAAATATAAATTAATAATAAATAATTTAATTATATTTTAATATAATTATTATTAAATATAATTTAATAAAATATAAAATTTAATAACATTTTTAATATGCCGATTAAATCTTAACTTGATTGGCATGAACATCATTATTAATGCAAGAAGACTTGAGTTCAAGTGTCCTGAAATGCATTATCCTCCTATTCCTAGGTTAGCAGAAAATTATTGGTAGTTGTAGGCATTATCTCAAAAAAAGTAGATATTTCGCATTATGTTCAATCAATGTATAATGGGGGAATGCTATTTCATTCCACCCAATCTCATAACACCATCGTCATGGGTTCCTCGGTCATGATTGGCTTGTCTGACCTACCTTATCTTTTGGGGCGCTCAGCGCAAAATCAGATAGTCAAGGGTCTCTTTAATACCGATGTTTTTTAAATTGAACCAGTGGTCGAATCGATTAGGTCACCGGTTTACCAGTCCAACAAGTTTAATTAAAAAATTGTTAGAAATTCAAATTTCAAAAAATTGAAAAATAAAAACTAGTTCAACCAATTCAACTGATTTTTAGCTGGTTCAACTATCGATTCAACCCATTTTTAATTGGTTCAATCGGTTCATATAAATTCCCGATTTAATCGGTTCAAATTTACTTTTCAAACTAGTCTCTCAATCGATTCTTGATTCAACTAATCTAATCGACTGGTCCGTTTCAAACAGCACTATCTAATACCAACTATCATAAAAGTGGATTTTAATCGAGCTAATCATTTAACCTTAGGCAATGAATTTGCTTCAATTATTTAAGTAAATCAGACCTCTCTGAAGTTTGAGAATCCCAAAGAATTCCCTAACGTACTAAAGCCTGGAAACTATTAAGCAAAACAAGCAAAGAGAAAGAATAGTTAAGAAGTTTGAGTAAATAATCTCAAGTTGATTGCTCAAGTGATGAATTTCATCGTTATTTTCATTGAAACTTTATTAAGATTGGAGTTTGTTATTATGAAATATTTTAATTATCAAAATAGTTAATATATTTTAATTGTATTAATTAAACTAAATAAATATATTATTTAATAAAGGCTTGAATGTAAAGTTGACACTCAAATTATATTGTTTTTCTCGTTTAAGTATCTAAAGCTTTTTTGTTCAAATGTGGTCAAATGAGACAAAATTAATAATTTAAATATTTCTCTTACCAAAAAAATATTAAGTACCTAAGCCGAAAAAAGGGTTAAGTTTAGGGGTCGTTTGTATAATTAATCCTTTAATAGATTAAAATATTACGTAGGTAAAACTAGAAATGTGCATGGGTCGGGTTGGGCTCAACTAAAAATTTAGACTGCTTTGCTAGGCCCCGACCTAGCTCGAAAAATAGGTCTAAAATTTTGCTCAAGCCGACCCGGATAAAATGTTAAAACTCGAGTCCAACCGCCCGCCCATATTAATTTTATATAATTTTAAAATATATATAATACATCAAAATACTAAAATATCAAAATAAATATTTCCCAACAAATTGTAAATAAATTTTAAAAATATGTATACTTAAATAACACTAGGATAGATGCAACTTAACAAGCAAATGCCTCTAAAATAATAACAAAATTAACAAATGTCTTTAAAATAATAACAAAATTAACAATAAAATAAGTTTTATACAACATCCAAACAATAACAACAAAATAGTAGTAACATAATAGTAAAATTGTAGCAAAATAGGGAGAAAACAATAAGAAAATAATATTTAAAAAATAGATTTTTTTGTCATTTAGTGAATTTGGGCCAAGCCGGACCAAAAATACTTTACTTGAGGCCCGGCCCGTTTTTAAACATGCCTTATTTTTTTTGTCTAAGCCCATTTTCAGGCATATATTTTTGCTCAAACCCTCTCATATTTTGAGCGAGCCTTCAAGCTAAGCCTGGTGACCCGACCCATGAACAGGTCTAGGTAAAACTATATAGGCATGTGACATTAGGAATAAGCCTTACTTATAGGCCAGGTCATTCATCCAGGCTTGAAGGCTTCTTCGAAAAATGGGCGGGTAAAATTTAAGATTCGTTTTTTGTATGGACCGAGCCTTGGATAAGTTTTATTTACCCAAGTCTCGTCTAACCCGAATATATTATGTTATAAAAATTAATTATATATGTTAAATAATTATTATTTATATTTATATTAAATCACTAACTTAATAATAATCAAACACATTGTCCAACACCTAAAAAACTTACCCAACTAAATAACTCAAGTCAAAATATAAAATTTTAAAATTATATTTAATACAATAAAATATTTATCATATTTATAGTAGTATATTTTTATATAAATATTTTTTAATGCATTTGAAAACATTATTTTAATGTTTTTATAGTGCATTTAGTGGATTTTATATATATACTTAAAATTATTTTAAATAAAATTAATATAAAAATCAAATATGGACTTGAGTAGGACCCAGACCTTTGTTAAATTGAATTAGATTTAAGGGAAAAAAAAAAAAAGGCCTGTTTTTCCATCCAAAATGAGTTATTGAAAAATTAATCTAAATAACCCTACCCATAATCACATCTATTAACATCCGACAGAGAACTACTACCTGCTTAATATATTAAGCAGAAAGCGATTGTCTTAGATATCTATCTTTTTTTTGCTTCCCTTGTCTAGGAAAAAGAAAATGGAGCAGTGGTGGTTGTATTTTTGGTTTTCAATCGTCTCTTTGTTTGGTGCAAGTTTGGGGAACTGGATTCACAGGTGGAGGAACCCTAAATGCAACGGCAAACTCCCTCCAGGTTCCATGGGACTCCCACTTATAGGAGAGACCCTTAGTTTTTTTGTCACTTCCAACTCCATTGACATCCATCCTTTTGTCGCTCAAAGAATGAAAAGGTAACCACACAAACCCACATGTGGACTTTTAGAGGGTCTCCTCCTTGTATTGACAATATCGTGTCTTAAAATATATATGTGGAATTTTAGGTATGGTTCATTGTTCAAGACGAGTTTAGCAGGGAGACCAGCGGTGGTATCATTAGATCCAGATTTCAACTATTTCGTGCTGCAACAAGAGGACAAACTTGTCGAACTATATTACATGGATTCCGTGGCCAAGTTGCTTCACCAAGACGACATGAAAAACCTAGGTGGCGACTTCCACAAGTATTTCAGGCGCGTCATCCTCAGTCACTTCGGACATGAGCCTCTGAAACACAAGCTCTTGTCTCAGTTTGAGGATGTTATAAACCATGAATTGCAGGACTGGAGCAAGCTGCCTCAGGTTGATCTTAAACACCAAACTGCTTCTGTAAGTCAACTCTTTTAAGTTTATATAAACGAATGTTTTTCTTTTAATATTTAATATATACTAGCAGTTGATTGATAACATTTCTGATTTTCAGATGTTATTTAACATGGCCTCAAAGATTCTGATGAGCTGTGTACCAGAAGAAAATTTAGGTCATGATTTGAGCGACATCTTGCAAGGACTTATGACATTTCCTGTATATTTTCCTGGATCCACTTTCTACAAATGTTTAAAGGTAAACATATCCATACAAGGCGAACTTCATCCCTACTTTCTATGTATAAGTTTATCTTTGTCATGGTCACCCATGAATAAATAATTATAGATATGCATGGCAACTTCATAAAACTTATACTTACTTAAAACCTAAACTTGTTTTTAGATCTAATTGATACTTGAACTTGAAAACCGTAAACTAACTTGATATTTTTTTTAGGTACCTGATAATAACGTTAAAATAGGTTAAGATGACATTAATGACCAATAGTATGATGACATGTGACGGCCTCACATTTTAACATGTGGCAAAAATATAATATTTATAAAAATTATAATTTTTTGCCACGTGTTAAAATGTGAGACTGCCATGTGTCAACATATTATTGGTCATTAATGACACATCAACATATTTTAATGATGTTAATCTGGTACATAAAAAAAATTAACAAATTGACTTACGATTTCCAAATTCAAATAAGTGCTAAATATAAGTTATCAAATTTAGGTACCTCAATATATATTAACCCATTTATAATAGACTCAATGCTTTCTTTTACTTTGTATGAGTTGTCAAGTTAAATTTTAACATGTTAATGAGTATTTCTGTAAGCAGAAGAAAGAGAAAGCATTGAAGCTGACTAGTGGGGTGCTAGAAGAGAGAATGAATTTGTATCCAACAGATAAAGGAGATTTGCTGGAGAAAATGGTGGGAGACATGGGAAATGAAGCAGGCTTGACCAAACAATTCGTCTCCCACGCCTTATTTGGACTCCTCATTGCCACCATTGAGACTATTGCCCCAACTATCACTTTGGCTGCTAAGTATCTATTGGACAACCCATCAGCATTGCAACATTTAACTGTATGTATTTACTTGCTTGCTTTATTTTAAATAACCATATATAATCATTCTCCAAACAAATTTAAAATGTTTTTCTAATTTTGAAATAATTAAAATTTGAGTGGATTATGAAAGAAATTAAGTAAAATGAATTGGTTGATTAGGAGGAGCAAGAGAGAATTGTGATGAAGAAGAGAGAAGATGCCAAATCTGGAGTTTCTTGGGATGATTACAAATCCATGACTTTTACTCATTACGTGAGTTATGCCACCTAATTACTTCTCTAATTTCTCTTAATTAATTACATTGTGTTTAATTTTATTACTATATTATTAGGTCATTAACGAGACACTTAGGTTAGGCAATTTCCTTCCTGGGATCTTCAGAAGAACCCTAGCTGATATTCCCGTTGACGGTACCTACTTTATCTATTTCTTTTCTTCTTCCTTTTTTTAAATAATATATCATTATTTAGTGGTTAAATTATGTTTTATGTTCTTCTACTCTTCCTCTATGATTTTTATTGCTGACACCTTAATGATCAAGGTTTGTACTCTATCGATGTAATTCCCCCCTCCCTCACTTTGTACCCAAAAAAACATGTGATTTTATTTTACACTCATCCATATTTACTATTTTCTCTAATTTAATTTTACTTTAATTAAATTACTTAACAATTTAAAATTTTAATAAATAAACAAACATGTTTCGTTCTTCTATAATTTTAAAATTATTTTTAGGTTTTCTTTATAAATTTAATCATCTTTTATTTCTTTATTTTCAAATCGTGTTTTATTTTTATGTAGTCATTTTTTTATTTCTTCTAATTTTATGTAAGTAATATTCTTTTCTTTTTTTTTTCTTTTCTTTTTTAATTTTCTATTTCTATTTGTTATCTTTAATCAAATTTCAGAATTTGATAAAACCACCTATGGTGGTTATTTTTTTCAAATTTCAATATTTTACTAGTGTTTTTTTTCCCCTAAATTTTTAATGGTTGATTTTAGTTATTTTTTCAATTTTTGCTTATGATTTTTATCATTTTTTTTATTCTTCATGTTTGTTTTACGGCTCATGTTAGGGGTCTGTAATTGTCCATCCCAATAATATTGTCTCCAATGTTCGAACCTGTATATAGTTTTAATGTTTTTTGGTTATGTTTTTTTTTTCATATAGTTTCAACATTTTCCCCCAAATTTTTAATTATTTTAATATAAATTAAATTAAATTAAATTAGAGATGATATCATATGTGACTGAATGTAAAATAATATTTATATATCTTTAAAACTGATGATATAATATTATTTTATTGATGTTTGAAAATTACATCATTCTAATATAAGTTATTCCCTTTAAATTATAAATTGCAGGGTATACCATACCAAAAGGTTGGATTCTATTGATTATTCCCGCTGTCCTTCATCTTGATCCTAATACCTATGAAGATCCTCTTGCCTTCAACCCTTGGAGGTGGAAGGTATAACAATAACAATCTTTATTTATAACTGTGTTTGAGTGTTTTTCTTTGTCTATTTTAGATGATAAAGTTGTATATTTATATGATATAGTTAGTGTTCATTGATGTAATATTTTAGGTAGGTTCCATGCATGTCAATACGTACCCTACTTTAGACTTAACACCTATTTATACGATAAGGATTCACCTATGTAGTGACGTGTGAACCCACATCGCACGGTCCCATATGCGATCTCACGTGTGATCTAATGGGAGAATATAAGTTCCCCTCCTATGAACACTTACTGTCATGCAAGCTCGATACGTGAGCTCAATGTACAAGCTCGATATGCAAACCGTGTAAAATCCAACCCGGACCCATTCGAGTTACGGGTCAGTAATAGTAAATATCATAATAAATTGTATACCAATATATGTTACAAATTTGTTCTAAGCCAAGTTATACTTTCAAATAGGAAGGTTTGTTGTATATTTAAAGTGGAAAGTGTTAAAAAGATAAAAAAAAATATTAATTTCGAAAAATAATATTTTAAATTCTAATATTCATCCAACCTGAATACAAAATTGATGCTTTTAGCCTTCTGGAATTTTTAATTTTATTTCGGTCCCTTAGCATAACATTTCTAGCATTGTTCATAAATTGATATAATATAAAAATTAAATATATCATATTAATGCAGAACATTGAGCGCAATACAATGGCAAAGAAATTCATACCATTTGGTGGAGGGAATAGGGCATGTGCAGGAGCAGAGTTCAGCAGGGTTCTAGTTGCTGTCTTTTTACATGTCTGGCTCTCCAAATACAGGTTTTTTTTTTTATTTTAATATATACAGATATTGTTTTTAACTATGATTTTTTTCAACTTGAAATTAACTGATATTTAATTTAATTTAATATGAATATAGGTTGACCAAAATTAAGGGAGGGGACGTGGCTCGTGCGCCTCTTCTGATGTTTAAAAATGGTTTTCATGTTAAAGTTTCAGAAAAATAATATTAATTAATTGTTACTTACAGTTACAGAAATGTCCGCATTAGATATCAGATACTGTCTTGTCTTAACTAAAACTAGTTTGGCTGCAACATTCAACCACTTTGCTGTAAGGAATCATAATATTAAGTGCTCTGTTTAAAATAGGGATAATGGCACGACAGACCCTATACTTGAGTGTTTGTTCTAGTGTAATACCTCTATTTTCAAAATGTCCAATTTAATTTTGGTACTTTGCTTCTTTTTTTTAATTATTTTGCTCCATTACTCTAACACTGTTTGCTTTTACTGACATGTCGTGTAGGCTAATAAGGGGCCGCCTAACTTTTGACCGGCTATGTGAGGCCCCTTTTAGCAATTCGCCCTTTTTCTCTTTTCTTTTCTTTTCATAGAAAAGATAAAACGTGAGAGTAATCTTTAATAATTTCTAATATTTATTTTTCGATATATTGAAAATAAAGAAAGTAATATGAAAATAAATGTAACTCATCTCTAAATCCAAAGAAAATCATTCAACTGAAAAAGAATTGTTGAAACAAACGGAAAATTTCCTCTAAACCCAGACAAGAACCATTGTTCTCTAAAAAAATCATTATTCGAAAGTGTAATCTTATAGTCTTGGCAAAAAAAACCCTACCGCTTCTGAAGTCTTTGCAATTTATGAATTAGAAAACCATTTGTATTAATTAGAATTCCCAAATCAGAAACCCAAAAAACCATTTGAAAAACTTTGACGTTTGAATAAATTGTTGGAAATTGTAGATTGCATACTCATTAGATATTATTAACGGATCACTCAGTATGATTCTTGAGCACTTATTCAGATTAGAAAGTGATGATTCATTCATCCAATAGATACATTTGATTTCCATGGAACATATTTCTTCTAAGAAGTTTGTCCAATACGAAAGAGTTGTGGCTCTTCAATAGTGTCCATTTAGTGCATATAAATAGAGGGACTATGGTGCTCAAAAGATAATAATTACAATCAATCCAATTTCAGAAACTAGAGTAAGAGTTAGGGAATTCATCGATTTTGATAATCAAATAAAGTAAAAAAGCTTCGTTGTCTCCGGGGAGGACCTTTGTCTAAACCCACTAACAACTTTGTGTGGGGGCAAATTGTTTACTTTGAAAACGTCACCCGTGCCTCGAAGTCTACTATTTTAGTTTAATATTGTCTATAAATTTATCGTCTCCATTCAAATCTCCAACAATCAAAGAGAACAATTTAGAGATGGCTACGGAGGCTACCACTGTATTCAAAGTGATGAACCAAGAGTTTGTGAAACTTGACCGATTTGATGACTTAAGCTTCAAACGCTAGAAGGACAAGATGTTGTTCCTTCTTATTGTCTTGAATATGGCGTACGTTCTGGATTCAAACCTACAACCTGTGGAGGATCCCGCCCCAATGCAAACCCTAAGGGAATGGCGAAAGTGGTCAAATTCAATAAGAAGCACGAGGAAGACAATTTCATTTGTTGTGGACACATTCTCAATACCTTGTTTGATCATTGTATGATATCTAAATGTCAATGCAATCCCTAGTGGAAATATGAAAAGCTCTTGAAGTGAAATACAACACCGAGCGAAAGGTACCGATAATTTTTTAATGATGAAGAATTTCGAATTCAAAATGCTCGATAGGATCCCGATCATGGATCAAGTCCATGAACTACAAGTCTTTGTAAGCAGACTTCGTGACCTGAAAGTTGTTATTCTGAAATTATTACAAGTCGGGGCTTTCATCTCGAAGTTTCCCTCGTCTTGGAACAATTATCGGAAGAAACTTTTGCATATGGCAAAGGACTTCATTATGTAGAAAATACTTAGGCATTTGCGTATTGAAGAGGAAACTCAGAAGCATGATGCGGTGTATCACTACAGCAAAATAGACTATTAGAGGCGTTTTAATAGCGTTTTAAATATAAACGCCGCAAAATATAGACTTCAGCGGCGCTAAGAAGAAAACGCCGCAAAAGATTGATATATAGTGGCGTTTTTCAAAAAAAAGCCGCTAAAGGTACGAAATAGCGGTGCTTAGGCCATAAACGCAGCAAAAAATTTTAATTTCCAAAACAACACAACCTCATTTTAATAACAGCAAAAAAAATGTAAAAGGGTAGAGGCGTTTTCAGTAAAAATGCCACAAAAGATGCACTTTTAGCGGCGTTTTTAGTCAAAACGTCATAAAATAATTTTTATTTTAACATAAAATGTCCTCGTTTTAATTGCACTATAAAAATTTAAAAAATTAGTGGTGTTTTTATCAAAACGCAAAGAATGATGCTTTTTAGTGGCATTTTATTTAAAAACGCCGCAAATATATTTTTTTTATTTCAGAACAAAACATCTTCGTTTATTTAACAAAATAAAAAATGTAAAAAATTAGTGGCGTTTTTATCAAAAACGCCGCAAAAGGTGCACTTTTAGTATGCTTTTATTTAAAAACGCAAAAAAATAATTTTTTATTTCAACACAAAACGTCCTCGTTTTGATTCCACTAAAAAAATGTAAAAAATTAGTGGCGTTTTTATTAAAAACGCTACAAAAGATGCACTTTTCGTGGCGTTTTATTTAAAAACGCCGTAAATATATTTTTTTTATTTCAGAACAAAACGTCTTCGTTTTAATAATAGCATAAAAAATGTAAAAACTTAGTGGCGTTTTTATTAAAAACGCTGCAAAAGATACACTTTTAGTGGCGTTTTATTTAAAAACGCCGCAAATATATTTTTTTATTTCAAAATAAAACGTCTTCGTTTTAATAACAACTAAAAAATGTAAAATATTAGTGGCGTTTTTAACAAAAATTCCGCAAAAGATGCACTTTTAGTGGCGTTTTATTTAAAAACGCCGCAAATATAATTTTTTATTTCAACACAAAACGTCCTCGTTTTAATTACAGCATAAAATTTTTAAGAAAAATAGTGGCGTTTTTAGAAAATGGAACAATTGTGGCATTTTTATAGAAAAACGCCGCTAAATGTAAGTATTACCAGCGTTTTTTTCAAAACGCCACTAAATGTTACTCTTATTAAAACCTTATTTCAAAACAAAAAAGTTGTTTTGATCTATGTCTAATAATTCAATTTTAATTTATGTTTAGTGTTTAATATTTTTTGACCTTGTGTTAAGGGTTTAGCGTTTACGATCTAGGGTGTAAGATGTAGGTCGTAGGGTTTAGGGTTTAATGTTTATAGTTTAGGGTATTAATGGTTTGTAGTTTATGGTTAATTTAAGGTTTACTATTTATAGGTTTATAATGGTTTATGGTTTAAGGTTCCAGTGTTTATGGTGGTGTAGTGTTTAAAGTTCGGTGTTATATGTTTAAGGTTTTAGGTTTTAGGGGTTTAGAGTGGAAGGGGTAAGGTAGGTTGTAGGGTTTATGGGCTTTAGGGATTTTGCCAAACCGAAACCACCTTCTCTTTACATCCTCCTCTTCTCAAAAATCCCCTTAAGCCAAAACTTTTAACACCTTTCTCTTCCATTGATTTCTTTCTTCCCTTGGTAGAATACACCCCCGATTGGAAGTGCCGATTTCCTTTCCTCCTAATTTCTCACCTTGGTAGAATGGTATAGTGGCATAGACACATCGGGATTTCACTAGTGTTCAATCAATTGTACGGTAAGTAGGGTTGGCCGAATGCCTATGTTCCCTTTTCCCTATCTTTGTCGACTTTTTAAGGATTAAGGGCCAATATCGGCATTTATTTACAAGGTGCTAAGTGTGCATTTTGAAAACCGAATCATCTAGGTGTTAGGGATTTTGGAGATCGACAAAGCAAGCCGTCATTCGTGACCAATCAAGTGGTAAGTGGTGGTAAGAATCGACTTTCATGGGTTTAATATGCAAGTACTTAAAAGCCAAAGGCTATTAGCTTTGTTTACTAACCGATGGTAATTGGTGAAGTAGGGTGTGGTAGGGTTTATGGGCTTTAGGGTTACGGCATACCTCAAACCGCAAAATTACCAAAATAACATTGACTTTTGAACTTTTGCAAACAAAGAACGTTTAAGAAAGAAAAATTTGGAAAAGGACCCTCGAGTTTTACAATTATTAAAATGCCCTTGATGTACAAAAATTACAAAATTACCCCGACCGACAAAATTACCAAAATACCCCTGATTCCCGAAATGATGCCATATCTTCAAATTTTACAAGTTTTCAGAAAAACCCTCCAGTGTTGGGAATTACAAAACAACCTACTTTACTAAAGTTTTAAAAATTTCTTTTATTACGAAAATACCCCTGTAGGAAAAAAGACGAAAATACCCCTGGGTTAGAAATGGGCAGAAATGTCCGAAGAGCGAATAGGTAAGGAAAGTATTAAGGAATGGATGCAAGAACTTCTTTGTGAACTAGGTTAGAAAACCTGAAACCTTGTTTGCTCGAAAGAATCTCGATTAAAACTCTATCCATAAAATTAGGGTTTAGTGTTCAATCGGTTTTGGTACGCACTGAGGCGGAAAGTTGTTCACCGTCTATTGTGATGCATCCCATCTTGGTTTAGGATGTGTCTTTGATGCAAGGAGGAAGGTAGTAGCCTATGCATCCCAGCCGATTAAGACCGCATGAGGTTAACTACCCAACTCACGACACAGTTTAGCAATCGTCTTCGCTTTGAAGATATGGAGACATTATCTTTATAGGGAGAAGTCGATAGTTTACGGATCACAAAGTTTGAGGTATCTTCCACTCGGAAGGATCGAATCTGAGACAGCGTCGATGGATTGAATCAAAGGACTACGATTGTTCCATCGAATATCATCCGGGTAAGGCTAACGTGGTGGTCGAGCGTTGGCCAGGAAGGTTGTGGCGGATTTAAGAGCAATGTTTGCTCGTTTGAGCCTATATGACGATGGAAGCCTTTGGCGAGCTTCAAGTTAAGCCAACATGGATCGAGGAAATTAAGGACAAACAGTTAGTGGATGAAGGGTTAAAGTGTGTAGGGTATCGGATTGTACGGTTTTGCGTTTAAGGTATCGTGTTTATGATTGGTTACAACTTAGATTTCAGGGATCTATGTTTAGGGTTAAGGGTTTAGGGGTTAAGATTTAGGGTTTATAAATTTTAAGTTTATAGACTTAAGGATTTAGGGGGTTTGGGGCCGACTTAGGGTTTTGGGGCATAATATGTTTATACATTAGTGGCGTTTTAATCTTAAACGCCGCAAATATTGCTAACTCTACACTGCCGTTTTTATTCTTTGTTTTTTCATTTCACTTACCCTCTTTTAAATATTGATCAAAGTTTGCAAAATTATTTATTTAAAATTTATATGAATTATATAATAATTAAATATAAAATTGTAATAAAATTCAAGCAATCTTTCATCTAGCCTCTTCTATTTATTATTTAACTAGTTTAATTATATTAATTAAAAAGTAATATTTTTAATTTAATATTTAAAATCTTTACAAAAATTAATAACACATAGAAAAAAATTGAAACAAATAACATAGAAACTATATGTTAAAAATGAAAAAATGAAAAACAATTATTTAAAATAATAATAAAGATATATGGGTATATGACTGATTTATTTTAAATTTATATATTAAATAATTTCTTATATAAATGCAAAAAGATAATATTAATATTATTATATTAAATTATCATTATAGTTTAAATTATTTAAACATATAAAAGAGATCATATATTAAACTACATTTCTTAAAACTCAATTTAAAAAAATTAATTCTATTGTCCAAGTTAAAAATAATTTCATTATAAATTACTATTTTTTAGAAATAAGGTATATTGTTTGAAACAAAAGGAAAATTAGTTTAAAAGGAATTTAAGAAAAAAAATTAAACTGTTAAAAATATTAATATTGTCAAAAACGCCGCAAAAAACATACCACTTTAGGGAAAACGGTGTCGTTCCACTTTAGCGAAAACCTACGACTAGTGGCATTTTTGCTGAAACCGCCACGAAAGATAGGAAATAGAGGCGTTTTTATAAAGCGCCGTAAATTTTCTGGTTAAACGATATCGTTTTGTCATCCATCCGGAAACCCCCTATAAGCTGGAAGACGTCGTTTTTTTAAGTGGTTTAGTGGCGCTTACTTGATAAACGCCTCTAAATGTTAGGTGTTAGTGGCGCTCCTATAAAAACGCCACAAAATATCTTTTTCTTTTGACGAAAACGTCACCGTTTTCATGTGCTTTGTTTTAATAATTCAAACACTGAAATACCTTATCGTGTTCACCAACTGGAATACCCTAAATCCCTAAATCCCTAAGGTTACTGTTTTCCCTCAAAATTACCCGAAATCCCTAATTGCCAGAATCCGCTCCGATGATCTCTCCTCCGCCGTTAAGGAAGCCGTTGATAAGTGCCTCTTGCGCCACCAGTTTTCTTCTTTAATACCTAGGTATTTATTTCGTGTTTTTATCTGTTGCTATAGTTTTCTTCTTTAATCCTTCTTCTTTCTAACTTTCTGCTGCTACAGTTTGTAACCCTTCGCTGCTGATCCATTCACCCACTTCTTGTTGCATTTATTGACCGAAGATAAGGATTTAAAGCCCCAGCTTCCATTCTTGTTCATATGATGAATAGCCTCTATCACCAAACAACACCTTCGGTTTTTCTCTGATAGTAAGCTTTATATCTTTTATTTGTATAGTTTTTACTTGGTCATTGTTTTTGAAGTTAACTTTTTGTTTTTTCTGCCACTTATTGATATTGGGTTGTCATTAATTTTTCCCAGTTTTGGTTCTCTTTAGACCGAGTTATGTGACGTATGGATTTTTATGGTGTTTTGGTAGTGAATATGCTTTGCTTGTTTAGTTAATTGGGAGGGAAATGTTGGCTTTTATTTTGTGAGTGAAAATTTTTACTGCTTATATCGGTGTCAATAATGTGCATTAGACAATCCTTTTATTTAAAACATAATAAAAAACAAAAACATTGAAGAAATGAAATTTTAATACAGAACTCATCTATTATATTAAGCTAGAATTATGGTTAGTTTTCATCCAAGTGTTTTATTGGTTCATAATGAACTTTATAAGAATTGCTAATTCGTAGGTGCTGCTATTTCATAGAATCTTATTCAAATGCACAATGATATAGTTTTGGTATTGTTTCTTTCCCCTCTAGAAGGAAAAGAATGAAAATTTGTTCCTCAAAAGAATGATCATTTGAATATGTTACATAATTTTTCCTTACAACGAAGAAAAAGACTATAACATCCGAATCCCAGCAGAAACAAAACACTTCATTTATTATTTTTAATGAACAATTTTGCATCGGGTCCTCTATAAATTTTATGAATATCAATTTAAAGTTCTTTCAAAGTCTCCATAATGAAAAAAAGAAAACCCAGAATTACATCACAAAGTTAAATTGAAAGTTGAAGATGAAAATTAGTATCATAGATAATGAGTTGAGGAAAAACAAACCTAGAAATTTGAAAATTAGGGTTGATAACTAGCAAGTAATAAAGCTCATTCTCTAGTATAATTTAATCAGGAAATTACCTCATTTCCATGGGAGGATGTTGGTATGCTGAAATGGGAGGTAAAATCCGACAATGAGAAGTCTAGTAAACTCGCCTCTAATAAAATAATTCTTTGGTTTGTCTGACTAGTTTCATGGATATGTGATAAACCATAAAAGTAACATATTTTAATCCCACATTTAGTATGCTTTTGGATGAATTATCCTTGATTTATGTAAAAAGGTGCTATTAATCATTTCTTTTCATGTCTTATACTCAGGAAAGAACCAGAGGATGAAAAGAACGTAAAACGGGCTTAAAACGGACCAAATTGGGCCAACCCAAGAATTTAGCACGGCCTGGACTTCAAGCCACACGGCCGTGCCTTGCCACTTACTTCACACGGCCATACCACGATTTACACAATGGTCCCCAATCGATGTAATCGACACTACCAAGACGACTTGTACGGCTGCAGTACCATGGCCGTGTTCTCGCCATCTAAAATGAGTAATTTCACTCGATTTGGATGCTTGGAGGCAAAAAAACGCATTTCTAAGTCTACTTAAACATCCTAGGAGGAATTCTACTTGAATTAGGATATTTAGGAGCCAAGTAAAGCATCTCAAAGCCTATATAAACACCCAAGGTAGCAATTAAATAGGGGAGTTTGGCAGAAACCGAAAGGGACGATTTTTGGCAAAGGCTTTTGTCGAAGCTTTCATCTTTTAGGAATCACTTGAAGATAGCCAGTTGATCCATCTCAAGAAGTCGGAGCTCCATTCAAGACGAAGGATCTCTTCTTCAATTCCTTCAGGGGGTTTTAGGGATTTCTTATGTTTTGTTTTATCTTTTCTCTTGAGATGTTTTCTTATTTAGTTATGAACTAAACCCTTCGATACTTGAAGGGATGAAACCTATGATGGATTTTGTTATTTGATTTCTAAATTATATGATAAGTACTTAGTTTGTTCTTAATTATATTGCTTAATTTAATCTGATATGCTTAGGTGGAGGAGGAATAGACCCTAACTAAGAGTAGATCTAGCATAATTGAGCGGAGTTGATCGGGCGCCTAGAGATAGGGTTACGAGATTTTGCCAGATTAGGGTGAAACCTAATATGGGAACCCATTAATCGATTTACTACTTCCTTAAGGGGTTATTATAAGAGAACGAGAGTTCCACTAATTAACTTAAGGTTAGACATTATTCACCTCGAGAGAGGGTTTAATATAGGTTAGGGAGTCTCACGAATCAAGCTAAGTAAAGAAATCATATGGTTTAGGGATAAATAATAAGTGAAGTCATAGGTGGATTCTTTCTGAGGGTATCGTCTTCATCAACTGAGTTTTCCTAAAGTCTTTCTCCAATTCATTCTTTTGTCTTTACATTTAGTTTAAGTATTTCATTTAGTATTAGATAAATCAACCAATCACTCCATATTTCAGGCTAAATAATAGAAAGAAAGTGAGTAGTAGTACTTTTAGGTTCCTTTGGGTTCGATAAGATATTCTTGCCTAAACTATACTACTGTTCGATAGGTGCACTTGCCTCTATCGTTGTCATAGTTAGTCTACAGGTTCGATCATTTTTTTTATAAATTTTAAAACTCGACTGTTTGACACGATCAAGTTTTTGACGCCGTTGTCGGGAACTCTAAAATATTAAGAAAGCTCTATTTCTATTATTTTAGCCAAAAAAATTTATTTGCAATTTATTATTATATTATTCTTTATTATTATTTCTTTTTACTTTGCTAATTTTTTTCTCTACTTTGCTTTTGGCAGAAAATTTTAGTCTATGGAAAAGATGGCACTGAATAATTATCAATGGCAAGGCATGGGAGCAATTCCTACTAAAGCAATTAGTGTTTTCAACCTCGACGTGGTCACTAGGTTATCTAATCAGTTAGAGATGATGAATAAAAAGATTGATGATTGGTATAGCCACTACAGCAAAACAGACTTTTAGCGGCGTTTTAGTGGCGTTTAAATACAAATGCATAAATATTATACACTAGCGGCGTTTGACGGAAAACACCGCTAAAAATGATGAATAGCGGCGTTTTGAAATAAACGCTAAAGATGATATATAGCGGCGTTTATCAATAAAACGCTGCTAAAACTCTTACTTTTAGCTATTTACACAAAAACGCCGCTAAAGTCCGAGTTTTAGCGGCTTCAAAACGCCGCTAAAGTCAAAGTTTTAGCAATACCGTAATGTGACGCCGCTAAAGTCGAGATGTAGCGGCGCTTCATCAAAAACGCCGCTAAAAGTCCGAGCGTTAGTGGCGCTGTGGCAAAATGGCCGCTTGAAGTCAGACATTTAGCGGCGCTTCTTGAGAAACGCCGCTAAAAGTCAGACATTTAGCGGCGCTTCTTGAGAAACGCCGCTAAAAGTCAGACATTTAGCGGCGCTTCTTGAAAAACGCCGCTAAAAGTCAGACATTTAGCGGCGCTTCTTGAAAAACGCCGCTAAAAGTCAGACATTTAGCGGCGCTTCTTGAAAAACGCCGCTAAAAGTCAGAGTTTTTCTTTAGCCATTTTTTGGATTTTTTAAATTTATATATTAAATAAGTTATTATATAATCGTAAAAGATATATATTAATTTTAAAATATTAAATTAATTATCATCATAGTTTAGGGCTTATGGTTTAGCATATATATAGTTTAGGGTTTAGGGTTTTAGGGTTTAAGGCTATAATATATGAATTAAGTTTTAGGGTTTTAGGATTTTAAGGTTTAAGGCTATAATATATGAATTAAGGTTTAGGGTTTTAGGGTTTAGGGTTTAGGGTTTAGGTTTTATGGTTTTGAGTTTAGTATTTCAAGATTTATGAATTAGGGTTTAGGGTTTGTGGTTTAGAGTTTAGGGTTAGGGCTTGGGTTTATGGGTTTGTGGGTGTATGGTTTAAGGTTCACAGGTTTAGGGTTTATGGAATGAAGATAGAATATCGATTTCATTTAATCATTAAGAAATTATAAAATATATGCTACAAATTAAATCGATTGTACATCTCTTTATCCTTAAACCCTAAATTATAAACCCTATACTGCCTAAACCCTAAACTCTAAATATCGATTTAGATTCTAAACCCTAAATCATAACTCTAAATACTCGACCATAAACTCCTAAACCGCAAACACTAAACTATTAACCAATTAAATTTCTACATATTATTAAACCCTAAAAAGTCTAAACCTTGATACTTTATTTGATCATAAGGATATATATATATATATATATATATATTGACGATATTCATGTAAATATTAATGTAAAATCTTATGTTTATAATATTTAGTGGAAGCACTTACTATTGATTAAAAAGTTTATTAAAATTTAGAAATTATAATAAATCATAAAATCTAGTTTTGTTGATATAAATAAATTATAATAAATCAAAAATTATAAAAATAATTACCAACTATTCTCTATTTTAATTTACTGAATCACAATAAATTTATTTTGTATTTTGATTTGAATTTTAATTTTAATTAAAAACCGATCGAAATTTAATTAAAGTTAATCTTTATTAATTTTAAAAACACAAAATTTAAAAACATAAAAATTTTGAAAAATATATATATGTGTATGTTTAATTTCTATAAAAATATATACAAAACTAAATAATATTTATAAGTAAATAAATGTCTACTTTTCAATTTTTAAAATGAAATTTATTTATTAAAGAATAAATCTAAATAAATTAAAACAAGTTACCCATTAGTGACGTTTCCTAGAAAAACGCCGGTAATATATAATAGAACGACGTCGTATTTTGCTGAAAGTTTAGTGGCATTTTAGTCAAAACGCCGCAAAAGGTGCGTTTTACCGGCGTTTTAGCCCGAAAACGCCACTAATATATCAAGAGTTTCAAAAGCTACTGTGTGTTGGTATATTTTATTAGTGGCGTTTGTTATAAAACGCCATAAAGTGGAGAAAAACGACAGCGTTTTTGTATTTTATTTGGTGGCGTTTATTTAAAAGCGCCGCAATAGGGATTTCATAAACGGCGTCGTTCTTTTTACAGCCGAATTAAGGAAGCAAAAACCAAGTCATTTCGATAGCCCACATTCGTTCTAACTTTCAAATCCCTAATTTCTTCATCCCTTTACAATTCCTCCGATTCCCAAATTTTTGTTCGATTCGTGCAATTTCTTCCCTATTTGATTACTTTCCCCACCAGGTAATGATTTACTGTTTTTAGAATTCTGCTCATCGTCTCCCAAATAATATTTTTTTGATTCTCGGCATGGATTTTATGCTTAGCCGAATATTTTTGGGCGACTTCCCTATGAAGCATTTGGTTCCATGTCTTTTTGAGTCTGAAATTGGTTCCTTTGCTGAGTTCCTTTTGAGTTTGTTTGAGGATTAATGTGGGGTTGTTTGTTGGGAACGTGGACTGTTTCTTGGGTTGAATTTTTTGTTGAAAAAATTTTGAATGCGAATGCACTTGGCATTTCTATTTTAGGGTTAATTGGCTATTATCATGAAATTTTAATCTAGGGTTTTAGATTGGAAGTTTTATATGTCAGTAAATTTATTTGTGGGTTTCGTAGTGTTGACGTTTGACTGGTTCGCTCTTATCTTGCCTCTTTTTCTTCTTTTGTTAATTGAACTTTTTAGTTTCGATTTCACATCAAGAAAAACTGCAGGTTTGCTAATGCTTATTGGATCGATGATGCTAATAGTCTTTTTTTAGATATAAATTTGGTTAAAGAGTAAAGGGATTGCTTTAGTGTTATGAAATACAAGCATTAAAATGAGAGATTTAATTGCATTCATGTGTTTTTTTTTCATTGGATTGGAGCAGTTTTGATGTTTTATGTTTATTAAGCTATGTGATGATAAATTTGTAACTTTAATTATTTCATTGGTGCACTTATATGTATTTGAGAGCTTTATTTGGTCATAGTCATAGAGAATTTCAGCCAGCTTTATTATATTGTTTCAGCCAAATTGGCCTAGGGATTGCCTTTTGCTGTAATTTCATTTCTCTCTAGCGTTGAACTCAGTATGGTCGCTTTTATATTGTTTTAAAGGGAATTATTTAGCATTTCGATTTATAAGGAGAAGTAAGTTAATATTTGCAATTAAGAAGATCAATGGGTTTCTCTTCTGCTTAAGAATTGTTATTTGATTTACTTTGTTCTTGATGGTGCAAGAATTGGATTCAATGTCAAACAAGGCAAAGATAATAACATCAAATTTCAAGTGTGGGATTTAGGTATGCCGATCACTACTTCTTAATCTGGATCTTTAACATGTATAGTAGATTTTTATAGTGATGTCCTCAGGTTTGATAATATTTTCTTATCGATTTGATTGTTCTCATGAAATAATTCAAGAAAGCGCTTCCAAAATTTTCGAGTGTCAAGCAAGAACATCTCTACCAAATCGCCAAGAAGTTCTCGCACAAGCACCATAAGTTCATGCCGAATATTTTTCCTCCTCAAAATCGCCTTTTTCCCAAAGTCGAGAGCATTCATAATTTCTTTCATTTCGTGGACTCAATCAAGAGCATTCAATCTACATCATTGTTATTAGAAAATATAAGTTTAAATAAAATAAATATTAAATTAACATATAAACATTGATTTAAATTTTGATTTTAATTCAATTTTACCAGTGAATACATACATTTCTTTTTCTTTTATATATATTTATTGAATTAATATGATTGTTTGTATATGTAACATTTTAACATAAAATCGCACTAATTTAATAATATTGTTAGTAATTTTGAAAATTAAATTAAAAAAATTGGGAACGTGGACAAGAAAAAAATTAGGGTGAGAATATGGTTAAATTGATGGTCGCTTTAGGTGTTTGTATTATGAAGTAAGTTTGTGTTCGAACCTTGTATTCCAATTGCAGAGTCATTATACAAAGCGCTTATTAGACTTCACGAAAAAGGCTTAATTTATCAAGGTATATGCACAAATTCCATTGTTTACTATTATGTTTCACCTTATGAATCGATATTTACTACTTTCTGATTTGATCATAATTGTCTATCTTCCTCCTTTGTTTCAATAAAGTTAGTAGACAAGGTTTCTTTTGGACAAGCTTTCTTTTGAACTTCAAGTACGGTATATGCGCTTATTAGACAAGCTTTCGTTTGGACTTGAAGTATAGTTATTTTCATGGTGACTTGAATATATGCTCGTGTTTGGTGGTAGGATGTGGGACTACTTTCTTCTCTGCTTGTTCATTTATCAAATATTCAAGTATACAACTCAAATTTCGATTTTCCGATTTGATTTTATTGTTGAAAATCTATGTGCTTACGCCTTATTATACTAATATGTTTTTAATAGTAATTTATTCTTTTAAAAATATATAAAAATATTTAATTAATACAATATTAAAATTTTTCTACTTAAAGCGGCAAAGAATGAGGAGAGGCAAAGCAAATTTCTCTACTTAAAGCGAAGCAAGAATGAGGAGGCAGAAGCGAGCAGAAGTATGAAGAACTTCACTCTGACTTGAGGCTATGATGAAGATGTTACAGAGAATGCAGATGCCGCCATCTTAGACATTTATGTTCTTATTGTAAGATGATTTTAACATTGTTACATTTAACATTTTGTAAGAATATTTTGTACGATATCATATATCTTTTATTTATTTTAAAATATCATTTAGAATTAATGTAGTTGGTGCAATTTTATGCTACATTTGTTATTTGGGTGGGAATTATATACTATATTTGTTGTCATTGGTTGGTTTTAGTGCGAGAGGGTACGATATTGGATAAATAGAATATTTTAAATCAGCAAGTTAACGGCGTTTGTGGGTAAAAGCGCTAAAAGTCAAACAGAATGGCGTTTTTGCAAAAAGCGCCGCTAGAAAGTCATTTTTGTAGCAGCGTTTCTGAAAACCGCCGCTAAAAGTCATGTTTTTAGCGGCGTTTGGATAAAAGGCGCCGCTAAAAGTCGCCACCTATAGCGGCATCTGTGGGAAAAGCACCGCTAAAAGTCACCATCTATAGCAGCATCTGTGGGAAAAGCGCCGCTAAAAGTCGCCACCTTTAGCGGCGTTTGTGTTAAGAGTGCCGCTAAAAGCCATATTTTTAGCGGCGTTTTCCAAAAAGCGCCGCTAAAAGTCGTCACCTTTAGCGGCATTTGTGTAAAGAGCACCGCTAAAAGTCATGTTTTTAGCGGCGTTTTTGGAACCAGCGCCGCTAAAAGTCGCCACCTATAGCAGCGTCTGTGGGAAAAACGCCGTTAAAAGTTGCCACCTTTAGCGGCGTTTGTGTGAAGAGCGCCGCTACAAGTCTTGTTTTTTAGCTGCGTTTTCAGAAAAAGCGCCGCGAAAAGTCACCACCTTTAGCGGCGTTTGTGTGAAGAGCGCCATTAAAAGTCATGTTTTTAGCGGCGTTTTTGGAAAAAGCGCCGCTAAAAGTCATGGTTTTTAGCGGCGCCTCATTTAGCGGCGTTTTTAGTGGCGTTTTTCGAAGCGCGACAAGCTCTATTAGTGGCGCTTAAAAACGCCGCTAAAGGCCTTAAAAAAGGCCGCTAAAAGTCTGTTTTGCTGTAGTGAGCCCCTCACAGGTACATCCAGAAATACAATATGATTTAAATCTAGGAGGCGTGGCGAATCCTGAGTACCCACCCTACGGATATGGCATGGAAAATGAGCAAGCTCACTATACGTAACTATTCTAGATATCAAAATAATTTTTATAGTGACACTTATAATGCAAAGTTGGAAGTACCATCCCGGTTCTCGTGGGATGATCAAAATAGCCAAAGATCTAATTTCCTCCAGATTTTCAACAACAACCTCACCAACAAGAAGAGGAGTCGAATCTTGAAGAGATGCAGAAAAAATTCATGGCAAACACAGAAAATCGTCTCTAAGAAACTGAGAAAACAACTAAAAGCAACAAGAATCGATTCGAGGAACTTACTAAGTTAGTTAAGGCAGCCACTAATGCAGTCGAACAACTCGCAAAGTTGATGTCGGAACGACCGTAAGGACGCCTACCTAGTAACACTAAGATCAATCCAAAGGAACAAAATCAAGCTATCACAGCTTATGCCAGTAACGGGTTAGATGAACCCAATCCAATACAAAAAGCCAAGGGATACGAAGGTAAGGTAAAGGTAACACAAGAAAAATTGAAACCAGTAATCAAGGAGTACCAAACTCGCATACCTTATCCCGAAGCAATAAAAAGAGACAATTCAGAGGAACAATTCGGTAAGTTTTTTAAACTCTTAAATAAATTACATATTATCTTACCTATTCTTGAAGCTCTTTTTCAGGCGCCAGACTCGAGGAAATCTTTAAGACAGCTCTTGACAAACAAACACAAATTAGACAAGGAGCACCACGTGGAATTAAACGCAAAGATGCTCAAAGAATGTTACGTAACGACTACTATAGAAGCAAAAAGACACAGGGAGTTTTACAATTCCATGTTTAATTGGTAGTTTATCTATTAGTAATGCTTTAACTAATTTAGGGTCAAGCATCAATGTTATGCCTTATAAAATGTTTAAACAACTAGGTCTAGGGAAACCTGCACAAACTAGGATGAGCATTCAGTTAATCGATAAAACTATCAAAATTCCTAGGGGTATAACAGAAAATGTTCTAATAAAATTGATAAATTCATATTCCCAAGAGATTTTGTTGTCTTAGACATGAATGAGGACAATTCGATTCCTTTAATTTTAGGAAAACCCTTTCTAGCAACCTGCCAGACTAAAATTGATGTTGGTGCAGGAGAACTCATTCTTCGTAGGTGACGAATCAATCACCTACAAGCTTTTGACTCGGCCAAGACATCAAGTGATGAAGGTGAGAAAGTAAATTCAGTTGATAATTAAATTGTTCAACTTTCACAACGGGAAACACCACAAGGCTACAAACTTGAGCCAAATCATGGGCCCCAAGCCATACAAGCTCATAACAGTGAATTGTTAGTGGATCCAAACGCAAGGGAAGAACCTGTGGTAAGAAAAGGTAAGGTTGAGGTGTACCATGATTTACCAAAATCGGCAATTACAGAGTACCAACCTCGTGTACCATATCCTGATGCAATAAAGAAAGACCACACAGAGGAAGAATTCAGTGAACTTACACTTCGTGTAGACGATGAAACAATCACTCTTCAAGCTCTTAACTCAGCTAGGACATCGAGTAATAAAGGTACGAACATTAATTCTATTGATAATCATTTGGTTCAACCTTTGAAACACCCCAAACCCGGCCCAAAAAGCCTGACCGGATTTGGTATGTTCCTCGAGTAAAACTTTAGCAAATTCTCGCTTTGTTTAAGAAAAACTTGATGATTTTGAATAAAACAGTTAACTTAAAGATCGGGTTGAAATCAATTGTAAAGTAAATTTGGATCTTCTTAAAACATTATTTTAGGAGGAATTAATAAGTTAAAAGAAACCAAATTTAATGAAAAATTTATTTATTATCAGAAAACATATATATATATTAGTGTCAAAACATTTTAAATTATTTATCGAAAACCATTTAGTTATTTAATTAATAATTGTTCATGGCGAAAAATAAATCCAAACACAAAATTTAAAAACAGTTCATAGTGGCCTTATTACATAAAAATAGCAAAACCCATAATAAATTCTAAATAAGTTTAATAAGTTTAATTTGAAAAATCGAATAATCCAACTCCTAGATCTTCAAGACTTCGATGATAGATCCAATGAGATCTAGTAGGCCTCCGTTGATAAAATCGGAAATTTAAATAGGAATTCAAGGAAAAGCTTTTTTGTGAAAAGAAAGATGGAGCGATCTAATGTGTATTGATTATCGACAAGCGAATAAGGTAACTATAAAGAATAAATATCAGTTACCTCGCATTGATGATTTGTTTGATCAGTTGAAAAGGCCGCGATTTTTGAAGATAGATTTGAGATCGGGTTATTATCGATTCGAGTCGAGATACGAGATGTGCTCAAGACCCATTTCGGACGAGGTACGGACATTTTGAGTTTCTGGTTATGCCTTTTGGACTCACTAATGCACCTGTTGTTTTTATGGATCTAATGAATAGGGTCTTCAGACAGTTTTTGGATCAGTTTGTAGTTGTGTTTATTGATGATATACTAATCTATTCCAAAGATGAAACCGAGCATGCTTTGAGCATTTGAGATTAGTGCTACAAACTTTGCGAGACCAACAACTGTATATGCAAAGTTTAGTAAGTGTGAGTTCGGATGAATGAAGTCGGCTTCTTGGGTCATGTTGTTTCAAAGATCGTATTGGTGGATCCAAACAAAATAGCAGCTATACTCGATTGAAATCACCAAAGAATGTTTCCGAGATCCGAAGCTTCCTAGGCCTTGCGGGATATTACTGCACAATTTGTAAAAGGTTTTTCGTAATAGCTACACCTTTGACAAAGCTACTACAGTGAAAGATGTCAAGTTTGAGTGGTCGAAAAGTTTGAGCGGTTGAAAGCCCTTCCGATCAAGCTCGATGTTAGCTCATTTCAAAGCAGTAAAGAATTTATTATTTTAGTGATGCTTCTTTGAATGGGTTGGGTTGTGTTTTGATGCGAAGAAGGCAATGTTATAGCCTACGCTTGAGACAATTGAAGCCACATGAGAGAAATTATCCGACTCACGATCCTAATTAGCGACCATTATTTTCGCATTAAAATTTGGCGTCACTATTTATTTTATGAGAAATGTCACATTTATTCAGATCATAAAAGTCTAAAGTATTTAATGACTCGTAAAGATCTAAATTTGAGACAACGCAGATGGTTAGAATTGTTGAAAGACTATGAGTTGGTGATTGACTACCATCCGGGAAAAGCTAACGTTGTTGCAGATGCATTAAGTCGAAAATCATTGTTTTCTCTTCGTGCAATGAACGCACGTATAGCTATGTTCATCTGATGGTTTGATCATAGCCGAGTTACAAGCAAGATCGATGTTTATTCAAAATTTGTGATGCACGTAAAGTTGACAAAGATTTGATTGCTAGTCGAATTCGATGAGAAAAGGTGCGTAATCAGTTTTGATTGATGCAAATGACTGTTTGAATTTTAAAAGCGGAATGTGTGTTAGAAGAACTTCATTTGATCTGAGATGATTCGAGTGAGGCCCATAGTGGTCGATTATCAATACATCCGGTAGCACAAAGATGTATAATGATTTGAAACAGTTCTATTGGTGGCCGGGCATGAAGCGGATATATCCGAATTTGTTTGAAATGCTTAGTTTGTCGCAAGTAAAAGTGAACATCAAGTGCCATCCGGACTACTTCTTGACCAATCATGATACGAATGGAAATGGGATAGAATTACAATGGATTTTGTATCCGGTCTTCCTATGACACAGTAAGAAAGATGCCGCTGGGTTATAGTTGATAGACCGACTAAATCAGCTCATTTTGTGCGGTTAATGGACTTTTCACCGATAAACTTGCTTGAATTGTCGTATGACATGTGATTGTAAGATTGCATGGTGTCACGAGTTCCATTGTTTCGAGCAGAGACCGAGATTTACATCGGTTTTAGAAGAAGTTGCAAGATGCCTTAGGTACTAAACTTCATTTTAGTACGACCTTTCATCCACGACATGCATACGGTCGATCTGAGCAAACTATTCAGATACTTGAGGACATGTTGAGATGTTGCGCTTCGAGTTTAAAAGTACGTGGGAGCGATACCTACCTTTGATTGAATTTACTTATAATAATAGCTTCCAATCTAGTATCAAAATGGTGCCTTATGAAGCCTTATATGGGCAAAAATGTCGAACTCAATAATCTTTGATCGAGCTCAATGAGAATAAGATACAGGGTTGATTTGATTAAAGAAATGTAATAAAAGGTAGCTATTATTAGAGGCAATTTGAAAGTCGCTTTGATCGTCAAAATTCCTATGCTGATTTGAAACGTAAAGACATTGAGTTTCAAGTCGAGATCGTGGTATTCTTAAAAGTTTCTCCGTGGAAGAAAGTACTCGATTTGGTTGGAAAGGCAAGTTGAGCAAAGATTTATCGGACCGTATGAAATCATCGAGCGTATTGGACCTATTGCTTATAGATTGAAGTTGCCCTCGAGTTAGAAAAGATACATGACGTATTTCACGTTTCGATGCTTCATAAATATAGATCGGATCAAGTCGCATGTGATCACTTAATCGATATTGAAGGCCGGATATGACGTACAAGGAAGAACCGATCCGTATTTTAGCTCGGGAAATGAAAGAGTTAAGAAACAAAAGAATTCCTTTAGTGAAAGTACTATGGAGTCGACACGGAGTTGAAGAGGCTACATGGGAACTGAGGATTCAATGAGGCAACAATATCCGACTTTGTTTAACGGTAAGATTTTCTAGGACTAAAATCCTAAAGAGGGAGAGTTGTAACGAGATCGAATTTGACCCTAATCGTAATAGTGGTTTCGGACCATGAATTCGAGTCGAGAAATATTTTAATATTATATTTTGTGTCTAATATGTGTGAATTAATGTGTGAAAGTTTCAGAGAAAAATTTAATCGTTTAAGTGCCTAATTGGAGAAAAGGACTTAATCGCGTAGCGTAAAAGTTTCAATCCATAGTAAAATGTGCCAAATTGATAGTGGTTTCTTGATTTGAAGCATTGAAAGGGCAATTAGTCCATTCTTGATATTAGTGGACGATTAAAGTTGGTATGTTCCTCGAGTAAAACTTTAGCAAATTCTCGCTTTGTTTAAGAAAAACTTGATGATTTTGAATAAAAGCAGTTAACTTAAAGATCGGGTTGAAATCAAATTGTAAAGTAAATTTGGATCTTCTTAAAACATTATTTTAGGAGGAATTAATAAGTTAAAAGAAAACCAAATTTAATGAAAAATTTATTTATTCTTGTAAAACATATATATATATTAGTGTCAAAAACATTTTAAATTATTTATCGAAAACCATTTAGTTATTTAATTAATAATTGTTCATGGCGGAAAAATAAATCCAAACACAAAATTTAAAAGCAGTTCATAGTGGCCTTATTACATAAAAATAGCAAAACCCATAATAAATTCTAAATAAGTTTAATAAGTTTAATTTGAAAAATCTCCAAAATACTTTGTTTGAGCATTGGCCACCACGTAGTCCTTAGTCAATTCCATCCATTGCGCTAAGAGTCATCTGAAAAATTATCCCACAAAAGGGGTGAGTCATAAACTCAATGTGTAACACATACATTAAAAAGCCCATTTGATCATAGCCTTTAAGCCCATTAATAACACATATAGCCATAGGCCCATTTTTAGTCATATTTAGCCAAAAGCCCATTTTTATAGCAAATCAAATGAAAATAATTTAGAAGTCACATGGATATTTATATAATGAAATGCAAACCCAAGCCCACCTAAATATCCATCCGCTACACACCACCCGTACCAACCAATCACACCGTGGGGATTACTAAATTGACCCTCCATCCGCAACACACCATCGAAGGTAGTTGCTGCAGTCAACATGCACATCGCCCTTATAATTTTGTGGCAAGGCCACCAGACAAATGTGATCGAAGTCACCAGATTTCAAATATGTGACCGAAGTCACCAGATTCACATATACGTGACTGAAGTCACCGGATTCAAATATGTGACCGAAGTCACTGGATAATGTGGTAAAAACCACCGGAACACTTCCCCTTTATCAATTTCACCCATATGCCAATGCACACACATATTATTCAGTTTTCATGCCATTTACCCCAAAATCATAACATAGTCATACTTATTTTACATTTATGCATATAGCAAAATTAACAAGTATTGGGGTAAACATACGAATATCGCATACCATTGAATGGTACCATAACCATTATTACACATATTTTCATACAAATCACATTTAATATAGATCTATGAGATTTTAATATAATGTTACACACCTTATGACGGTGAGAGCGATACCTTCCCGCTCGTCAACACCTAATTAATTATCACACTTGATTAGAATACACTATTACTTATAAAACTATACTATTGATGAGAGATCTAAATCCTTACCCTCAGTTCTCGAGCAATGAATTATTTGTGGTTTTTCTCGCTAGATGGATCAAAACCGGCGACAACCCACTAACGAAAAGTGGTTCGGTTATGCCTACTTCAAATAACCGATCTTTGTTAGCGGAGGGTCTACAACCCGTGAAAAATCTCTTATCGCCGACCGACCCTTCATTTGAAGTTTGAGGGTAAAGCAGAGCCTCCTCTCTTCCAAACACTCCGTCTGCTCTTTTCGAACCTATCTTGTTAGTCTCGAATTCACCCTAAAATAAAGTTGATTAATAAACTATCTAAAGAGACTATATAACCGAAAGGGATAATTCTTACCTTGGATGATTTCGAAAGATCTCTCCTTAAATGTTGGTTTCAAAAAGGATCCTTAACAATCCCTTCCAAAGTTTCGGCCTAGGAGAAAATGAGAGAATTAAGTTTCTAAATCGGCTATTCTAAAAGAAATAATGAAAACACTTAACAAAAATCCTTACTTAACCACTTGAAGATTCGGCCTTGTCAAAGTAGAAGAAAAGAAATGATGATTCGGCTTGAACAAAAGAAGAAAAATATGGTGTTTTTGGCTATGGTGGTTTGGGTTTCCAACAAAAGAAAAGAAGGATTGAGATGAAAATAGAGAATGGGAGTTTCGGCCTTAGCAAGGTAAATGAGAAGAGAATTTGAGAGAAAGGGATGATTTGCTTTTTGGTAAAAATGGTTTGGTTGAAAGTGAAAAAGAAAGAAAATGAAAGGAGAAAGAAAGAAAAAGGAAGAAAAGATGATGATAATGATGATTTCCAAAAGAAAAGAGATGAGTTTAGGGACTTATGTGCATTCGGCCATGAGGGAAAAAGTGAAAAAATAGGTCTTTGAACTTTGGTACTTTCAGTTACAAAGAGGAAGAAAAAGATGTTATGTTTAGGAGAAAAGAAACTAGAAAGACTTCTCAAACCGAAATGGCAAATTGCAAAAGACCAAAATAAGAGAAAAAGACTTCTCTTTTGTGTAGATAAGCATTCGGCTATGAACAAGGTTTTGGAGAGAAAATTGGTTAAAAATTTTGGCCAATTAACACCCTATTGCCTATGCAAAAATTCGGCCAACCTTACCAACATAATCCCCTTTTTTCTCCTCAATTCTTCCCCATCAATCCCTTGATTCCTAACACAATTAAACCTTCTCCCCTTAACCCCTAAAGTCGACTAGGTTCATGGTCAAATGATCATGAAAAAGCTTCCAAAACACCCTCCTTTCTTCAAGCCTTTTGTCCCCCCTATCGTACCATATCATCATAATCCCATTCCATAACTTCTAGCTTGCCTTTTTCATATGGTCTACTAACCAAAAATAAGAAGATGACCATCCATTCTAGAATAGTCTTGGCTGACACTATAGGAAAGAAAATAAAAAAAAATAAAATTCTTCCATTTGCTAGCTAGGGGATTCGAACCTCTCTCCTCATGCATTCACTCATGCACTATTACCACCTTGCCAAATGACTTATTATGCTTTAAACCTCTTGTCAATATTTCTTAAAGCCTAACTTGCTTAGCTCCATCTTAATTATTAAAAATTTAATATTTCACTAAGCATTCACTTACATAATGAAGTTCAAAAATAAACTTCCAAAACACGCTCAATCATATTTAGGCATGCAACAAAATTCAATTAAGTAGAAATGCATAACCCCTAATTATCAGGATGTTACAACCTTCTTTACAGGAAGCATCACGAAATCACTTAGCTGAGCTAGATCCTAGACCTCGTGCCAACAAAGAAGAAATACATAAGGAACAAAGCCTTAGGGTTGACAAACTAAAAGAGCAGGAAACACAAATCAAAGAGGAACAGGAACCGCACGAAGTGAAACCGAAGGAGCCCCCAGACGAGCTAATAGGATCAACAATCCACTTCAAATTAAGAGATCGGTATTGTTGAATAAGGAAGACCTTCGAATCACCAATTCAGACCTCAAGACAAATGAAGAAATCACTTTTGAGGTACTAAATGTCTTTCTATACGGCACAGTCGAGATTAGCAATCCTAAATTCGACACTCTTGAGGTAAACATTACTCTAATTAAACATATATCCATAACCGAAGTGATTGCATGAGAAAGGATTTTTACCTCCTCAAACCACCATGACCATACGAATTAGAGGTAAAGTCTAGCTAAGACTATAAACGAGCACTTCTCGGTAGGCAACCCGAGCACTAACCCTATTTTTTACATTTTTTTATTTTTTATTTTTTTCTTTTCTTTTTCTTTTTAGCACCTAACCATAAACTAACTAAAGAGCAGATTTCTAGGCCACACGGCCCTACACACGGGCGTGCCCGTGGCCGTGTGGAGGCCAGAGGATGAACCATGGGCGTGCCAGTAGTCATGCACGACACAGAAAAATTTCTTTTCCCAACACGGGTGGCGAAAATAGTCCACGCCCGTGCCGACACCCCGTGCGAGGTTACTGACTTGTCAAGCATGGGATAAACACGGCCGTGCCTTTCAACCGTGCCAACATTTTGACTTATCAAACACGGGAGGAGCACTCCCGTATTAAATGACCGTGTGAAGAAAGACACGGGCGTGCCACGACACCCACGGCCATGCCTGAAAACCCTGAATGCATTCAAAATTCAAAATCCCAAAACACGGGCTACATCTCTATTTAAACCTCATTCCCCATTTTTCTAGTTGTCTTTCATTTTCCATTATTTATTTTTATTTTTATTTTATTTCATCATTATTTTTTTACTTTATTTTATTTTTTTTCTTCTTCTTATTCTTTATGATATTTAGATTTAGCTTAGGATACAATAAAACCAAGCCAGCTACTTCGAGGATTCAATTTCAAATGGTTCGAGACGCTTCCCCACGTTCACCTCCAATCTTATCCGGTTTCTTTTCATAGACTTCATCTAAAAATTCAGGAAAGTGTTACATCTCCCCTTCTCTTTTGATTTTATTATTACATAATTGTTTATCTATCTTTGTACATTGAGGGCAATGTACATCTTAAGTGTGGGGGGTAAAAGTACCTGACTTTTTGCATTATTCTCAAAATCCTGAATTTAGTCTTGTTCGAAAGTATTATTCTCATATTACTAATTAGGATGAAATTTCTAATGATGTATGATTTTTATTGATATGTTTTAGAGGAAGTCATAGTTAATTGTGCATTGATGATTAAATCTGAAGGATACTAGAGAATCGAGCATGATAAGTCTACTTTCTAAAATTAAAAATTAATAGGTCGTTAAACTGAATTTGAGTATTACTTTGAAATTTGGAATTTACAGGGATTGATGTCAAAAACACCCATAATTTTTGTGAGATTTTGAGCCTTATAGAGCATATATTCTTTTTTATGCTCACTTTATTGATTATGAGTGTGTCAACTTTGAACTGTTATTCTAGAACTTGCCTCGTTTATACATGTCGAGACCACATTAATGATTTGATATACTGAGATGATAAAGGCACCTAGGTTTTAACCCATTCACTCCACTAAAAATCCTACCTACATAAATAACCCCTAGTGAACCCCGTTGAATCCTAACAACCTTTTTATTGACTCACCCACTAATATTAACCCAAAATCCCCTTGAATTTGTTATCACCATTCTTTTGACTACCCTTTAATCGAGGTTTGATTTGATTAAATTACCGAATTATATTAGTTCGAGAGTTACATTTATCATTTATGATGTAATATTTTAGTTTGTTCTTAAAAAATCCAAGTTTATTCAATATTAGTAGTATATAAAAGAGCTTAGAGCATTTAAACTCCAATTATTGAAGAAAAACTCGTATTCAAGTATTATCAAATTTCAAGTGATGAAAATACTCTTTATTATAGAGTAATTATCAATAGTGGTATTATTAGTTTTCATTCAAGTAAATATTCATATTTAGTTCGGTGTTTCTAGTTAGGTAATTTATCAAGTCGGTCTCGATTCTAACCTCTAATTCAGCCTTTATCCACACCTTTTAACCCTAGCCCGTTACAACCTGATTTAAGACCTTTTGATTTGTGTATCATCTCATATCTGATGGTGGAGATTTGATTTACAGCAAGCCTATGGGATTAACTTTTAGAATTCGACTTAGAGTGCTTATTCTTGAACCTTAAACACTTCAAGTGATTTGAGTGAATCTTTTGTGAGGATGTCAATCCTTGTCGGTATTGAATTAAAGGTAATTACTTAGATAAGGGGAGACACCTATGTTTTCGTACTACGACAAAGGTATGACTTATCTTGATTGAATGTTTAGGGTTCTTTGAGTTGAATTATCCATGTATAAATTATCTATGAATTATGATGAAACATTGTCGATAAGAATTATGAATTATGGAAAGTTCGTTTTAATTATAAGTTGAGAATTTTGCTTGAGGACAAGCAAAAGCTTAAGTGTGGGGTATTTGATAAACCATAAAAGTAACATATTTTAATATCATATTTAGTATGCTTTTGGATGAATTATCCTTGATTTATGTAAAAAGGTGCTCTTAATCCTTTCTTTTCATGTATTATACTCAGGAAAGGACCCCAGGACGAAAAGAACATAAAATGGGCTTAAAACGGACCAAATTGGGCCAACCCAAGAATTCAGCACGGCCTGGACCTTAAGCCACACGGCCGTGCCTTGCCACTTACTTCACACGGCCATGCCATAATTTACACGGTCGTGCCTCAATCGATAGAATTGAGACATGGCCTGAAGACGATTTGCACGGGCATGTACTATGGTCGTGCCCCTGCCACGGGAATGAACAATTTCACTCAGATTTGGATGCTTGGAGGCAAAGGAAAACATTCTTAAGTCTACTTAAACATCCTAGGAGGAATTCTACTTGAATTAGGATACTTAGGAGCCAAGCAAAGCATCTCAAAGCCTATATAAACACCCAAGGTAGCAACTAAAAAGGGCAGTTCGGCAGAAGCTGAAAGGGACGGTTTTTGGCAGAGGTTTTTGTCAAAGCTTTCATCTTTTAGGGAATCACTTGAAGATAGCCTGTTGATCCATCTCAAGAAGCCGGAGCTCCATTCAAGACGGAGGATCTCTTCTTCAATTCCTTCAGGGGGTTTTAGGGATTTCTTATGTTTTGTTTTATCTTTTCTCTTGAGATGTTTTCTTATTTAGTTATGAACTAAACCCTTGAGATACACGAAGGGATGAAACCTATGATGGATTTTGTTATTTGATTTCTAAATTATATGATAAGTACTTAGTTTATTCTTAATTATGTTGCTTAATTTAATCTGATGTGCTTAGGTGGAGGAGGAATAGACCCTACCTAAGAGTAGATCTAGCATAATTGAGTGGAGTTGATCGGGCGCCTAGAGATAGGGTTACGAGATTTTACCGGATTAGTGTGAAACCTAATATGGGATCCATTGATCGATTTACTGCTTCCTTAGGGGGTTATTATAAGAGAACGAGAGTTCCACTAATTAACCTAAGGTTAGACGTTATTCCCTTCGAGAGAGGGTTTAATATAGGTTAGGGAGTCTCACGAATCAAGCTAAATAAAGAAATCATATGGTTTAGGGATAAATAATAAGTGAAGTCATAGGTGGATTCTTTCTGAGGGTATCGTCTTCATCAACTGAGTTTTCTTAAAGTCTTTCTCCAATTCATTCTTTTGTCTTTGCATTTAGTTTAAGTATTTCATTTAGTATTAGATAAATCAACCAATCACTCCATATTTCAGGCTAAATAATAGAAAGAAAGTGAGTAGTAGTAATTTTAGGTTCCTTTGGGTTCGATAAGATATTCTTGCCTAAACTATACTATTGTTCGATAGGTCCACTTGCCTCTATCGTTGTCATAGTTAGTCTATAGGTTCGATCATTCTTTTTATAAATTTTAAAACTTGACTATTTGACACGATCAATAAGTAAAGGTGTCAGAATCAGAACCGCTGAGGCTGGGCCTTGGTTTGTAGTTACACTTTGTTTCTGTTTCCAATTTGGCTCCTTATTTGATTCACAAGCTTTCAAGGTTCTTTTTCAATTAAGGGCTTAGCCTAATACGAGCCTACCATTTGGTCTTGGACTCTTTTAAGTCTTGAATCATAGAATTCCTTAGCTAGCTATTTTGGTATATTATAAATATTTTAGAACAAATTATGGTATAGTTTGGTAAATGAATGATATAGTTTGGTAAAGTATATGATATGTTTCCAACTTTGAGTTTGCATATTTGTGTTCTAATGAGGTGATAAACAAATTATGGTTATTATTTTGTAGCCCTCTGAATCGCTGTTGGCAGCCCTCGACATCGCCTTTAGTCGCCCCCTGAATCATTGTTGGTAGCCCTCTGGCGACCCTCATTTGCTACTCCATTTTACGCCATCCACTTATCATTATCGCCATACTTGTGAGTTATTTTTTAACAAAAGTCGGTGGATTAATGTTCATTAGTCAATTATGAGGTTTTATTTAATTAATTCTTTGTCCAAATGAGTTTTGCATGCATCAATTAGCTCTCCATATATAGTCTTTTCTTATAGGTATAGTGTAGCTTTCCATGGCTCAACAATTTTCAAATGAGTCAATAATTTCCATGCTCAATTTAACACCCAAGTACATTTCTTGCTACTTTGATCTCTAAGTTGGTGTGGAATTATGAAACAGAGATTTTTCCATGATGGAAATAAATGGGTCATCCAATCTACCCAATGCTAGAAGAAACATTAAAATCATCATCATCTTGCTATGCTACTTTAATTCACCTTTTATATGCATCATTCAATGATGCCTTAGTTTACTGAACCCAAAAAATAAAAAAATTGGTTGCTTGCTGCAAGGCAGGCTACAATCTTAAAAGTCCAAATGTCAGTAACAAAAACACCACAATATCAATTTACTCTGTTGGTATATGTCATGCCTTGGGGAGAATAATTGATTTTCATTATTTAAAACTTGACTAATCAATTAATTCAACCAATTGTTTTTAAAAATTATAATTGTTTTATTAATATAATAAAAATGATCATTATTTAAATATTTTGTAATATAAAAATTGATTTTTTTAAAAGTAATTTAATAAATTCTTAAAATGAAAATTTAAAACTTACATAATTATTATTTAAATAAATAATTATTATTTAAAACTTACATAAGTAATTTAAAACTTATAAATTTTTTATCAATATAATAATAAGCGTGAGTTTAAGATCAAACTTCATAACTTATAAATATTTTGTTATAAATATAACAATAATATTGATCATTATTTGAATATGTTCTAATATAGAAAATAAATTCTTTTTTAAAAGAAGTATTTTAAAAACAATTTAAATTTAACAACATCACACCAAATTTAAATTATAAAAAACATATAATAACATTTTCCACCTACCTCAAGCGAAAAAGTAAAATCAATTAATATTTTAAAAAACTACAATGTAATGCATGCCATATATGTTCACACATCAACTGATTCTCGATTTGAAATTTTAATTTAACTTACATAATACATAATACATAACTTACATAATACATAACTTACATAGCTTTCATCAAATTGTTTAACTTACATAATCACTACACCAAAATAGACTTTTAGCGGCGTTTTTTTTTTGGCTTTTAGCGGCGTTTTTAAGTGCCACTAATAGTATTTGCGGCGCTTCAAAAAGCGCACAGAAAAAACACCGCTAAAGGAAGCGCCGCAAAAGTTAGCGGCGTTTATTGTGAAAAAAAGCCGCTAAAAGTCTTGACTTTTAGCGGCGCTTGTCAAAAAAACGCCGCTAAAATGGGGACTTTTAGCGGCGCTTCTAAAAAAAACGCCGCTAAAGATGGGACTTTTAGCGGCGCTTCTAAAAAAACACCGCTAAAGATTGAGACTTTTAGCGGCGCTTTTTTTAAAAAACGCCGCTAAAGGCGGGGACTTTTAGCGGCGCTTTTTAAAAAAACGCCGCTAAAGGCGGGGACTTTTAGCGGCGCTTTTATAGAAAAGCTTTAAAGGTCTTGACTTTTAGCGGCGCCGCTAAAGGTGTTGACTTTTAGCGGCGTTTGTGTTAAAAACGCCGCTAATTTGCACATATTTGCAATGCTCTTTTTTTCTAATATCCTACCCTCCCTGCATTAAAACCAACCAAAAACAGCAGCAATTACATATAATTTCAACCCAAGACAGCAAATAAAACATTTAAATCTCACCAAAAGCATTAAATGTAAACGATACTTCAAATTTAATAAAATATATATGATATACATTTATAAATGAAGTATAATTCAAACAATTCTTACAATAATGTTAATTGTAACAATATTAAAAATCATCTTACAATAAGAAAAGAAATTTCTAAGATGACAGCCTCTGTCACTGCGGAAACAACTTCATCATAGTTTGAAGCTGTTGCTGGAGTTCTTCATACTTTCTATTTTGCTCTGCCTCCTCGCATCCCTCGCTGTTGCCTCCGCTCTAAGTTGAGCAGTATGCTCTGCCTCCCTCGTTGCTGCCTCCGCTCTAAGCTGAGAAATTTGCTCAGTTGTGCTCGCTTCTATCTGAGATATCTGGTCTTTTAGTCTCTGAACTTCAGCACGAGATTGACTCCCAGAAGGCATGTATTGCTTGGAGCTGGATCCAAAATATTGGGTCGGGGTAACACCAGATCCTTGACATCGAACCCGACCATACCTTTTAAGACCCAAAACATTAGTGATAGTTCTGTTATAAATATACTCAAGATTAATAGAAGTATCAATGGAAGAAGTCGTACCTTTCAGGACCCAAAACATCAGTAATAATTCTGTTATCAATCTCCTCGAGATTAACAGAACTATCAGACAAAGCAACTGCTTCATACTCCGCCTTCTTCTCCTTTAGTTTATCCTAATAAATCAATTAAAGAGTTAGAAACGAAATATATAATAAAAAAGGAATGTAACATAACTTAAAATTATAAATTTAAAACTACAAGCGATGAATTAAACTATTGTAATTAAACATTATAAATATTTATAATAAATCAAATTTTATTAAGTAAATATGCCAAAATTTCTGACTTGGATATCATCGGAGATCCATCCTTCTTCCTATCGTAATGTCAAAAAAGTCAAGGCGTCCAACTTTTGACCGATTTAAGCTTCCTACATTATAGTAGAAAAATATAATTTAATAGTATAAAGTCATTATATATGAAAGAAATAATAAATTATAATACCTCGGCCTCATTACACGAGTAAAACTTCGAACTCTGGTAATGCGTGAATTTTTGTTTTTGTCTGCTTGCTTGTTCCAACTCGCTCACAGTCCTACATAATGGAATTTGAATTATGTATATAAAAATATTATAAACTGAAAAATTTATAAGACTTTAAAAGTCGTAATACCTCTCCTTTCTTTGAATTCTAGAATCTAACTTGATCTTCCCATTGGTACCTCAACATTCTCGTGAACATTACTTAATTTTTAATCGAGGCTTATTCTTTCTTAAAATATTATTTTTTCAGCGTGCTTTTATTGTCTCTCCATTTTTTACCCAAAGTCTTCTTAACATAGTCATCGGAGACCTCTAAAGCAAATCTCTCTTGAACAAAAATAGTTTAAAAAGTTAATATAAACGAAAGTTAAATCAAAGTATTATAAATTACATTCATGTTTTGTTACCTTAATATTATCCAAAGCCTGATTTTTGTTGGCAGCAGGCATGTGATGCCATGATTCGTAATTAATGGGCAACATATTGGCATTTCGTGCTAAAATGCCCAAATAGCCTGCTAACAGTCAAGCTTCAGATCCAACAGGTTGGCCATGATTGTTTCTCCTTACTTTAACACGCTCGACAGGCTCTAAGTCGTATAAATCTTTAAGTAAAGTACGTCCCCGACCTCTGCGCGTCCCACCACCTTCAGCTGAAAAATGATATATTATTATATTAAAATTAAAAAATGAATCAATAATAAAATTTAACATGCATGAAAAATAAACTTAACATTACTTTGAAATTCTGCAGGCTCGTCATCTATGTTCGACAGAGTAGAAGATCCAACAACTATTTGCTGTACATTATTTGCTTCTTCTGAATTTATAGTATTGTGGACAATATTTAAATCTCGTAATCGTCTTCTAGGCATTTTTCCTGCAATGCACATGAAATAGTTCAAAATTTTAGTAACAAATAATAATAATAATAGTACATTTAAAATAGTTAAATTATAATATTACATATAAATAATAAATCGTAAAATCTTACTAAATCATATTTAAGTAAATATCTTCGTCACATCCTGACGAACCCATTGAAATTGTTGACTAGTACTAGGGATATTTTCATTTAAGTTTTGTTCTGGAAAAGGCAAAGTTTCTGATCTTTCGACTATGTCATCTCTACTTCCACTGCCAATGTCGAACAAGTCTCTAGGGGTGTTTCGAAGTACAACGTACCAACCCTCATCAGTTGGATCTTCGAAGTAAAAAACTTGTTTAACTTGAGAAGAAAACACATACGGCTCGTCCATCAAATTACATTACGGTGTGAATCAATCGAGAGAAATTCACCATTGTAAAGCCATATTGATCGTTTTTAATTCCGCGAGCCGTATTCACATCAGAACAATCACCTCGAAATCAGACAACTTTGCATTTGCCGTAATAATTCAACTCAATGATGTCAGTAATAAGTCCGTAATACTCCAGATTCCCCTCGACAGGATTACTATCCCTAGCACTAGCATAACTTGTAATTGAAGAATTAACCACAATTCCACAATTTTGGGTTCTCCTCAATCTCTCGCGATACCTTGTATGAAATCATGTCCGTTGATGAGGAAGGCACTATATCTTTTCACTATTCATTTTGGACCTTGTGAAAGCCATTTAACCGTCATTTACTTCATTTCGACTCCAAACCTATGGAATTGAAAGTAAATCGAGTAATTATGAATGTTCTGAAAAAAATATTTATAACTTGTCATGAAAACTTAAATTGCATACCATTTGGCTTAACCATTCATGGAATGATTCTATGAACAACTTTAATTTCTCGTCGATTTAATCTTCGGGATCGTGAACGAGCTCTTAATATCTGTTTGTACTCACTACGGTCAAAAAAGTTTTACTTTGTTAGAAGATAAACAAATTATAATTGATGAGTATTTATCAAATTCTAGAACTTACTTCCGAAATGGTTCCATTGAATCGTGATGAAAAAGAACGTATCGATGTGCTTGGACCCACGATCTATCGTCTAATTCTACAATTTCGACTTTGTCGATCGGTTCTCCGAAACTTTGAAATAAATAAGTTTCGACCAAATTATGATCTGTGAGCCCAGCATTTCTAGTTGGTCTGTTCATTCTTGTTTCAACATCTTCCAAATACCTCGAACAGAAAGTCATACATTCCTCTGCCAAGTAGCCCTCGGCAATTGATCCTTCCGGATAGCGCTTATTGTGGTAGTATGACTTTAATTTGGATAGGAACCTAAACACGATATACAACATTATCAAAAGTTACAACTAAATGCATTGAGGTGAATGAAGGAATATTTTACAAATAAAGTAAGACCTTTCAATGGGAAGCATCCATCGATAGAAAACGGGTCCACCAAGTATTGCTTCACGCGGGAGATGAATTAACAAGTGCACCATAATAGTGAAGAAGGAAGGCGGGAAGATCTTCTCCAGATTGTATAAAGTCAATGCGGCTCGATCTTGTAGTCTCTCAAGTTCTTGAACATTCAAAACTTTACCACAAATGCCTTTCATTATATTTGACAGTTCAATTACAGAAGCCGTCACCTTTTTTGACATACAACACCACGTAGCAACTGGCAATAAGTCTTGCATCAAGATGTGATAGTCATGCGATTTTAAGCCATATAGTCTTTGATCCTTAAGACTCACACATCGCGATATATTTGATGCATACGCATCCGAGACCTTTATGTCCTTCAACACCATACAAAACACTTCTTTTTCCGTCTTCGACATTGAAAAAATAGCAGGCGGCAACCGATATTTCATATTCAAAAGTGCTTGGGGATGAAGCTTACGTCAAATTCCCATGTGAACTAAATCAAGTCGACTCTGAAGATTATCTTTCGATTTTCCATCGACATTCAAAATAGTCCCAATGATGTTCTCACAGACATTTTTCTCAATGTGCATGACATCAAGATTATGGCGTAAAATCTGATGCTCCCAATAAGGCAACTCAAAAAAAAATGCTTCTTTTTTTCCACAAGTTCGCCTCATTAGGATCATCCTCTTCATCAAATTCATCATCAGATTCATCCCTAGATCTTCTATTTCTTTGCGGGTTTGCCGGTTGATTCATCTTCCAATAAATGAAATTCATATCATTCAACATTAAGAATATTTCAGATCCACCGGTCTGCGAAGGAGTGAAACACCCTAAACCCGACCCACAAGCCCTGACCGGATCTGGCATGTTTCTAAAGAAAATCCATGGAAATCTTGTTTGAAACTTTGCTAAAAACTTGTGTATTTTTGAATAGTCTTAGATTTGGGTTAGGCTCGAAATTAGGAACCCGTGTTGATAAGGTGTTAAAAACAATTTAATAATTATACTTAAGAAAAATTTAACTTTTAAACTTTAAATTCGATGATAATCATATCATACTAAGTAATTTAAAAGCATGCATAAACGATTCAATACTTTGGCCTTATTACATCAATTAAAAACCGAATAATTCAAAACTTAAACATAAATAAAAATAAATTAATCCTTGAGCTTTGCATGGCCACCCTTGAGCTCCTGCCAGGCCAGTCCATCACCGATCATTACGAAAAAGTCCCACAAGGGTGAGTCAAGCAGACTCAATGTGTACAACCAACACCAAACTCAAATAAATTCAGGCATATCAAATCATATATAATCATATAGCATTAAATAAAATGATGCAATCCGGACCCAAGCCTAATTATCCATCCACTACCGTCACCGTACCAACCATCACACCGTGGGGACTACTAAGTCAACCCTCCATCCACTACACACCATCGAAGGCGTCATTCGGTCGACGTGCTCATCGCCTCTTATAAAGTTCGTGGCATAGCCACGGATACATACTTTGTGTCATGAGACACCATATTCGATATCGTGGTCTTAGGTCACCACATTCGAGATATCGTGGTCTTAGGTCACCACATTCACTTCCCTTTTCATAATATCCCATATGCCCATGTCATTCAAAATCATGCAACATAATGCCTTAGGCCCGATTTCACATTCTTATCATATTCATATTCATGGCATAACAAGTCTTATCATACTCATAGTAGGGGTAGGAAAACGTACCTTAGTCTTGTGTACCATAACATGGTACTTAGCCATATTTTCCACATTCAGTATAACATACATACATATTAAGCGATTGCCTTAAACTTATTATGAAATAGTGTAGGGTACACACGATTTACTTAGTGCTTTATTGAAGATCCGAAAATCCCGATCTAAGCTTTAGATCCTTAACTGCCTATATTCGGCCAACCCTAATTTTATTAGTATAAAGCCATTCGGCTATAAGTCCAAATCCTACTAGGATTATAACTCAAGGCTTACCTTGGTGCCGATTTGCCTATCACTCAAATCCCGAAACTTTGTAATGCTTTATCCTTGCAATCGGCTAGCACCCAAATCACCTTATAGGTTAGTTTTCGGCTTTTGAACATGTAAGAAATAGATCTGAGTATCAAAATAGGCCTTGGCTGAATGTTCATATGGACTCACTTTGTGGATCTAAATCCCGAAAAGTGACCTTGGATTGTAGTATCTGTCGAAATACCTAAAGACTTATGTTAGATTAATTTCTAACATTAAATCGTAAGTAGATAGCCCTTGGCCGAATATGTCTTACCTTGAATCTTTAAAATCCCGAATATCCTTCCTTAAATTCGACAATAGGCAAACAATCCCCAAGAGGTCCTTCAAAGATTCGGCCAAACACCTTAAGGAGATTAGTACCTTGTTTTCGGCAAGTCTAAAAGAAATAAAAATCGAACTTGCTCTTACCCCCTAATGATGAAATCGGTTACACCTTCTTCCTGGCACCACAAAGATTCAGCTTAGAGACTTAATAAACAATTGGCTATGGTCTTGCAACTTATCTTCGGCTTTTGATTGGGGTTGGCAAAAGGAGAAGAAGAAGATTCTGATGGAGATTCGCTTAAATGAAAGAGTATGTGACTTGGGAGAAATCGGCAATGGTGATCTTTTAGGGAGAAAAGATTTGACTAGGCAAGAGTTGAGAGAATTAAAAGAGAAAGATGAATATTTTCTTTGATAATTTCGGCTATCTCCTTCTACTAGTTTAGCCGAAATTACTAAGCTTAGTGTCCCTTACTTGGCCATCACTTCTCCCATATTTTCTTCCTTTATCACTTTGTTTAAAATTAATAAAAATAATCCTTCAATTATCCATCATTATCTCTTCAAAACTCATTCAAAAATAATTTGAATTAAACAAATCTTTATCCCTTCCTTCCAGCCGAAAATTAAAATAGAAACAAGCTTTATCCTTATCTTTTGGAAGCCTATGCTGTCCAACTCCTTCCAACTCTACCTTGACGCAAAAGCAAAATAAAACACTCCTTTCTTTGCTCACAAGCCTCGAACCCGAGACACATTAGAGCCCTTGGATGCAAGCTACAGGTAACGCCCCAGGCCACTTTGCCAAGGAGTTTTTTTTGTGACATAAACTCCCCAGAATTTCTTTTAAAACCTCCTTAGCCCAGCTTCCCTTCTTGACGCAAAGAGCAAAATAAAAACACACTTATGCTGCCATCAAGACTCAAACCCAGGCCCTTCTCCCCTGCTCATGGCGTCATTCACCAAGGCCCTAAGTGGCGCCTTGCAGCCACTTTACCAAGCCCTCTTTCATGTCCAAAAGCGCCCTTAATTTTCCTTAAGGCCTCCGTAGCCCAATTCCCCTTTTTAACGCCAAAAATAAAAGCTTCCAAGTGCCATTTCTGCAGCTCGAACCTCCTCCCCTTGGCACTCCATGTGACGCAACCTTCCATGCCCCATAGGGTAGCGTCCCAAGCCACTTTACCACATGACTTCCTTGTGTCATAAATCCCACAAAAATATCTTTAAGGCCTCTTTGCCTAGTTTTCTCTTTTCACTTAAAATTCCAATATTTTTCCAATACATTTTCCCCATCTCCTAAGGTTCTCCAAACCCCTTAAACACACTCACCCACACACTGAGCCTATTAATTCATGAATTATGCGCCAAATGCATAACCCCTAATCTGGGATATTACAGTTCCACCCCCTTGAAAATAATTTCGTCCTCGAAATTACTTACTAACGAACAATCGTACAATCTAACTCACCACACTACACTACTGCTGCGCACTCTGATCTTAAAACTAACACATTTCCTACAAAAATTCACATCCAAGGTTTCGTATACTTCACGATCATTACAAGAACGAACTAACTCTATAATAAACAAGGCAACAAAAGGTATTCCAAAAATAAGAACTTACCCGTTGTCACATCTGGCACATCACTCTCCTCGCGACGGCCGACTGCATAAACCAACCTTGGTCGCCTCGCATCTAAACCTTCAGCATCTCCGCCGGTGCTCCACGACCACGGCCGAAACTATTTCCTCCAAGGTTCAGACCACGACCCCGTGAAATTCTTGTCCACACATGCATCTGATTAACATTACGAGCTCTTGGTTGATTCCCATCTGGTCTCATCGGACAGTCTTTAATCACATGGTCCTTTGACCCACACTTAAAACATCCTCCCGTCTTTTTCCAACATTCACCTAAGTGCTTCTTCCCACATTGATCACAAGTAGGGTACTGCCCTCCAGTAGTAGCTTGCTGACCTCGCGGCCCTTCAACTCTAGGCCTCTTTTGCTCATTCTTGGATGGCCTTGACGATCCAAATTCTCTCTTCTGCCTATTTTGATCGGAGTTCTCCCTTACGGACTCCTTGATACCCTCGGCCACTTTGGCCTTTTCCACCAACACAGCAAACTCCCGCTCCTGTTACGGGGCTATCAATAACCTTAGGTCATCTCTTAGTCCGTCTTCAAACCGGACACACTACTCATACTCAGTAGACACTATGCCTCGAGCATAACGGCTCAGCCTTAAGAATTCAGCTTCATACTCAGCTACGGACTTGTTTCCTTGAACCAATCCTAGAAAAGCCTTTCTCTGGGCATCAATATAATGAGTGCCAACATACTTCTTCTGGTATGCCACTTTAGCATACTCCCACGTGAGTTCCTCAGCTGTAGCACCATCCTGCACCGTGAGCCACCATTGATATGACTCATCGCGGAGAAGCGACACGAATCCTTTCAGCTTTTCCTCGTCAGTTAAGTCGAGCTCATCCATAATCTGCTCAGTCGCCTCCAACTAATACTCAGCGGTATTGGGTGCTACACCTGATACACCGCGGAACACTTCTGCTCCGTTGGCTCTGAGTCGTTCAGGTACTGACTTTCGAGCTCCCATGCCTCCACCAGCTCCTGTCACCCTTTCCAAGACCCACAGCATCGCTTGTGACACTGCGTCATCCCCCGTTTGGTCCTGATATTCCACATCAGCGGCTGGGTGTGGTGGTGGCATTTCATTCTCAAATCCTTGACCCGATCTAACGGGTTCAGACATGATCATTCAGCCTCTTCCATGGCCACGTACATTACGACCACGTATCCTTGAATTCATACTTCCGCTTTGCGTTTATCTGATTAAAGAATTTTATGAATTAGTTTTGTTCCACTGATTTATCACGAACTTATGTTCAATAGTTTTAAGAAGTTGTTCTTTCGATTCATACACATACAGTCTCACATCATTCATTTAGTCACACACATGAACTTGCGTTCATTACAGAGAAATGTTGTAATTGTCGTTGTTTGTTGTTTTCCACTACCCAGGGGTATTTTCGTAATTTTATCCTATAGGGGTATTTTGGTAATTTTCAAATTAGGGTATTTGAAAATGTTGCAGAATAGAGATTGTTGATATTTTACAAAATTAAAATTACTTGCTGGAAAAATTTCAAGGGTAAGATGGTAATTTAGACCCTAGGGGTATTTTTGTAATTTTACAAGTCAGTGTCATTTCTGTAATTTTTTGCAAAAATATAGTTCCTGGTGACTTTTCAAAACAAAGGCATTTTTAAAGATTTTTAATTTGAGGGTACTTCGGTGATTTTCCTTACTAAGGGTATTTTGGTCATTTGTACAGGTTAGGGGTAATTCGGTCATTTTGCAAATCAAGGGTGTCTTTGATATTTGGTAAAGTTTTTGAATACTTGTGCAAAATCAGAAATTATCATTGAAATCGGGGGTAGTATGGTAATTTTGGAAAATCAAGGGCATTTTAGTAATTTTACCACTAAGGGTATTTAGGTAATTTTGTAAATCGAAAATTCTTACAAAGTTTTTCCAAAATAATAATTTTCAAAATTTCAAAAGGGTAGTTTGTTGACTTTTTAAAACTAGGGTTTCCATAAAAATGTGGCTAGTCCCTTTTGGGTTTTAGTTATTGGGTTTAGCCCGTGACTAAGTCCTCTTCGTTAGGGTGAACCAAAGCTATGCACCAGGTAGGATTCGAGTGGAGAGGAGGTGAGTCATGCGGACTGCTTAAATACCAAGCTTCCACCGAAACCAATCCTAGACATGCGCACAATGGTTGCCACACCCTAACTCGGCGACTTAGACACAGCTTTGTTTAATTGTGCCTTAGAGTTTTATGTAATTGTTGGGGTAAACTAGTCCTAGGATTTAATTCCTAATCCACTAGTCTCGTCCTATATATCCCTACATACAAATCACAAAGAGGTTAGGAGTACTTACAGTGGACTTGGTCGAGTCTCGGTGCCATGTCGAAAAGCTGTTTATTTCTTAGAAAAGTCTATTTTCAAAAAACAAAAACGTTTTGGGCCTAAAGACCTCAAGGTCGAGTTTTGAATCGGACTCGATACCAAGTGAAACACCCCAAACCCAAATTACACAAGCCACATGACCGGATTTAGCATGCTTCTAAAGAAAATCCATGCAAATCTTGTTTGAAACTTTGCTAAAAACTTGTGTATTTTTGAATAGTCTTAGATTTGGGTTGGGCTCGAAATTAGGAACCCGTGTTGATAAGGTGTTAAAAACAATTTAATAATTATACTTAAGAAAAATTTAACTTTTAAACTTTAAATTCGATGATAATCGTATCATACTAAGTAATTTAAAAGCATGCATAAACGATTCAATACTTTGGCCTTATTACATCAAATAAAAACCCGAATAATTCAAAACTTAAACATAAATAAAAAATAAATTAATCCTTGAGCTTTGTATGGCCACCCTTGAGCTCCTGCCGACCGGTCCATCATGATCATTACCTAAAAAGTCCCACAGGGGTGAGTCAAGCAGACTCAATGTGTACAACCAACACCAAACTCAAATAAATTCGGGCATATCAAATCATACATAATCATATAGCATTAAATAAAATGATGCAATCTAGGACCCAAGCCTAGTTATCCATCCGCTACAAGTCACCGTACCAACCATCACACCGTGGGGACTACTAAGTCAACCCTCCATCCGCTACACACCATCGAAGGCGTCATTGCGGTCGGCGTGCTCATCGCCTTTATAAAGTTCGTGGCATAGCCACAGATACATACTTTGTGTCATGAGACACCATATTCGAATCTGTGGTCTTAGGTCACCACATTTAGATATTGTGGTCTTAGGTCACCACATTCACTTCCCTTTTCATAATATCCCATATGCCCATGTCATACAAAATCATGCAACATAATGCCTTGACCGATTTCACATTCTTATCATATTCATATTCATGGCATAACAAGTCTTATCATACTCATAGTAGGAGTAGGAAAACGTACCTTAATCTTGTGTACCATAACATGGTACTTAGCCATATTTTCCACATTCATATAACATACATACATATTAAATAGTGCCTTAAACTTATTAAGAAATAGTGTGGGTACACACCGATTTACTTAGTGCTTTATTGAAGATCCGAAAATCCCGATCTAAGCTTTAGATTCTTAGCGCCTATATTCTACCAACCTAATTTTATTAGTATAAAGCCATTCACTATAAGTCCAAATCCTACTAGGATTATAACTCAAGGCTTACCTTGGTGCCGATTTGCCTATCACTCAAATCCCAAACTTTGTAATGCTTTATCCTTGCAATCGGCTAGCACCCAAATCACCTTATAGGTTAGTTTTGACTTTTGAACATGTAAAAATAGATCTGAGTATCAAAATAGGCCTTGGCCGAATGTTCATATAGACTCACCTTGTGGATCTAAATCCTGAAAAGTGACCTTGGATTGTAGTATCTGTCGAAATACCTAAAGACTTATGTTAGATTAATTTCTAACATTAAATCGTAAGTAGATAGCCCTTGGCCGAATATGTCTTACCTTGAATCTTTAAAATCCCGAATATCCTTCCTTAAAGTCGACAATAGGCAAACAATCCCGAGAGGTCCTTCAAAGATTGACCAAACACCTAAGGAGATTAGTACCTTGTTTTTGGCAAGTCTAAAAGAAATAAAATCGAACTTGCTCTTACCCCTAATGATGAAATCGGTTACACCTTCTTCACGGCACCATAGAGATTCGACTTAGAGACTTAATGAACAATCACTATGGTCTTGAAACTTATCTTGACTTTTGATTGGGGTTTGCAAAAGGAGAAGAAGAAGATTCTGATGGAGATTCGGCTTAAATGAAAGAGTATGGGACTTGGGAGAAATCGGCAATAGTGATCTTTTAGAGAGAAAAGATTTGACTAGGCAAGAATTGAGAGAATTAAAAGAGAAAGATGAATATTTTCTTTGATAATTTGGCTATCCCTTCTACTAGTTTAGCGAAATTACTAAGCTTAGTGTCCCTTACTTGGCCATCACTTCTCCCATATTTTCCTCCTTTATCACTTTGTTTAAAATTAATAAAAATATTCCTTCAATTATCCATCATTTATCTCTTCAAAACTCATTCAAAAATAATTTGAATTAAACAAATCTTTATCCCTTCCTTCCAGCCGAAAATTAAAATAGAAACAAGCTTTATCCTTATCTTTTGGAAGCCCATGCCGTCCAACTCCTTCCAACTCTACCTTGACGTAAAAGCAAAATAAAACACTCCCCTTGCTGCTCACACGCCTCGAACCCGAGACCTGTTAGAGCCCTTGGACGCAAGCTGCAGGTAACTCCCCAGGCCACTTTGCCAAGGCATTTTTTTGTGACATAAACTCCCCAGAATTTCTTTTAAAACCTCCTTAGCCCAGCTTCCCTTCTTGACGCAAAGAGCAAAATAAAAACACTCTTATGCTACCGTCAAGACTCGAACCCAGGCCCTTCTCCCCTACTCATGGCGTCATTCACCAAGGCCCTAAGTGGCGCCTTGCAGCCACTTTACCAAGCCCTCTTTCATGTCCAAAAGCGCCCATAATTTTCGTTAAGGCCTCCGTAACCCAATTCCCCCTTTTTAACGCCAAAAATAAAAGCTTCCAAGTGCCATTTTTGCAGCTCGAACCTCTTCCCCTTGGCATTCCATGTGACGCAACCTTCCATGCCCCCTAGGGTAGCGTCCCAAGCCACTTTACCATATGACTTCCTTGTGTCATAAATCCCATGCAAGTATCCTTAAGGCCTCTTTGCCTAGTTTCCTCTTTTCACTTAAAATTCCAATATTTTTCCAATGCATTTTCCCCATCTCCTAAGGTTCTCCAAACCCCTTAAACACACTCACCCACACGCTGAGCCTATTAATTCATGAATTATGCGCTAAATGCATAACCCCTAATCTGGGATATTACAAGGAGCTTCTCTGAACTCTCCAGTACCATCAAACTGAGCACTCTGAAATCTAAATCTATGATTTTTCGATAACCACCAACGATGCCCAATGTAAGAGAACTTCTTCCCACTATATAACCATTGCGAACATGTGCTGCAAGACAACACGGACAAGCATAACATCCCCGGTACTCAACCGGATAAATTAGCATAAGCAGAAGTCATTAATAGTCCACATCAAAGCCGCACGTAAATTAAAGTTCTCTTTTACGATTGCATCGTATGTCCGAACACCGACCCATAGTTGTTTTAACTCTTCAACAAGTGGTACGCAAGTAGACGTCAATATCATTCCCGGGCCCTTTCTCTCCAGGTATAATCATAGACAAGATAAAATATGATTGTTTCATGCAAACCCATGGAGGCAAATTGTAGGGAACAAGCACCATAGGCCAAGTACTATACGTTGTGCTCATGAGTTTGTAAGGGTTAAATCCATCAGATGCTAGCCCAAGCCTCACACTCCGAGGATTACTTGCAAAGCTTGGAAATTTGGAGTCAAAAGATTTCCAAGCTAAAGAATCTATAAGATGCCTTAACAATCCATCATCGGTTCGTCCATTACGATGCCACTTCATTGACTCGGCTATCTTCGACGACATGAAAAGCCGTTGAAGCCTTGGTATTAGCAGAAAATACCGTAAAATCTTAACTGGCTACTTCCTTGATTGTGTATCGTGATCTTCGCGTTACCATCCTCTGTATTTCTATTAATCCAAAGGATTGACCGCATACATGACAACCTTTGTTGGTTTATCCGGTCGCCCAATACAACATGCGATCATTTGGGCAACTATGAATTTTGTTGTAGCCAAGGCCCAAATCCTTAATCAGTTTCTTTATGTCTTTGGAAGGTTGAGGATTTTTGCAAGCGGAAATTTCTTGCGAAACTCTATGACATTGTCAACGAGTTTTCGGTCCATCCTCCCAAACATTTCAAGTGAAAAAGACGAATCTGAGCGTCGGTTTGGAAAATTTTGATCCCTCATACAGTTCTTCATTCATTTCACCAAGTAACGTGTAGAACCTCGCCGCTTCTTTATTTGGCTGTTCATCAGGTACACTTCTTCCCCCTTCGGTGAAAGTATTTCCACAATAATTATATTCATCGGTTGCACCCAAGTCAGGTGGAAATGACCTGAAACCATCACTGTGCATATTAAAAGTATCCCGCAACATGCCTTCCATGTTATCATCTCTAACATTCTGATTGTAAGCACTATGAGGATAACCCAAATTCATCGATGAAGGTACTCCACTAGATGTACACTCTCCATGAAAAATCCATTTTTTGTGCCCCCGGACAAAGCCATCAACAACTAGATATTCGTAGACAACTTCACGATAATGCCAATTGATATTGCAACACTTCTTACACGGGCAAAGTATCATATTCTCTTAGCTTGCATTTTGAAATACGAAATTCAGAAAAGTTTCTACTCCATTTCAATAGTCGTTGCTTACCCTTAACAATTTCATCCAAGTCCTATCCATTTCGTAGTTGTTGAAGTCTAAAGTTGACAATAAATTACACGGCTAAATTGTTAATTTATAATTTATGTAAGTAATGATATGATCATATATATAATGAGTACTATGTAAGTTATGTAAATTATGTAAGTTATGAAGTTTGATCTTAACTTAAAATTATGTAAGTTATGAAATTTGATCTTAAACTTATGTAAGTTATGAAATTTGATCTTAAAATTAAGTAAGTTATGTATTCTTTAAGATTCATCATCATTAATCCTTTATTACGTGGGAGGATCCATTATATCTAACGATGAGATATAAGGCAACCCGTCAGGTTTCTAGCCTATATACTTTGAATCTTTTTTATCTATACAAGTATTATGTAAGTTATGAAGTTTAATCTTAACTTAAAATTATGTAAGTTATGAAACTTGATCTTAAAATTATGTAAGTTATGAAATTTGATCTTAAAATTAAGTAAGTTATGTATTCTTTAAGATTCATCATATGTGGTATTGTTACACCTAGGGAGGATCCATTATATCTAACAGTGAGATATAAGGCAACCCGTCAGGTTTCCAGCCTATATACTTTGAATCTTATTTTATCTATACAAGTATTATGTAAGTTATGAAGTTTGATCTTAACTTAAAATTATGTAAGTTATGAAATTTGATCTTAAACTTATGTAAGTTATGAAATTTGATCTTAAAATTAAGTAAGTTATGTATTCTTTAAGATTCATCATACGTGGCATTATTACACCTAGGGAGGATCCATTATATCTAACAGTGAGATATAAGGCAACCCATCAGGTTTCCAGCCTATATACTTTGAATCTTTTTTTTTATCTATACAAGTATTATGTAAGTTATGAAGTTTGATCTTAACTTAAAATTATGTAGGTTATGGAATTTGATCTTAAACTTATGTAAGTTATGAAATTTGATGTTAAAATTAAGTAAGTTATGTATTCTTTAAGATTCATCATACGTGACATTGTTACACCTAGGGAGGATAATGGACACTACGCTACATTTCTATGGAACATAATCAAAGTGCGAATCAATATAGCCAAACTGACCTTTGCAAAAAAGGAGGATCTACAATTGGTTGACACTCCTACACTCCTCCAATGCTTTTTGCTGGAATGAAAAGGAAAGAAAAGGAATCAAGCATATGAAATTATGCATTCAAATAAAACTAATCTCGATTAACATATACTGAGAAAACAAAATAAACGGGAAGGCAGTAATATTATCCAACTATTATGACCTGCCATTCAAAACTACCAATGCTAGAAATGGTTAAGAATATTAGAAATACATCAGAAAGAACCAAACAACCATAACTAATAAAACTTTTTTAATTTTCAAAGCATACATATATTATATACATTCACATATTATATACATATATTTCTTTATGCTAACTCATACAAACAGGAGGGGCAAGGGGTTATGCATTGCAAGCACAATCTCATCAAGAATGGAAATAAGAACACGAAATCAAATATATACTTGCAGATCATTTGATCTTACCGCAAGACTTTCAACAACTAACTTTACACCTATAGCGATTGCAGTTTCATTCACAAATTGTCTGCAAAATAGTCAAGCTCTCAGCAGCTAGTCTCAAACACATAGACAGAAACTGAAAATTTGATAATAAGGGCTTAACTTTAAAAATATTACCTGCTATCAAACAGACCTCCGGTGCCTTGTAGGAGTTCGGGAGCGGTAAAATTTCGAAAAGAGTGGCGTGATAACTCTCAACCTTGACAACTGTTCATGCTCCCAAGCTACCTACAGCACATTAACCGCTTTATTACCTGATCTAAATAGCACAAATGCAAGAGCAGAGCATTCTTACATCTATCCATAAATGTTCCCATAAATAGATGTAATGCACCATCATGTGAGATGTCATTTGGTAAAATCATATTTCATTAAAGATAGCAAAAAGTTCAGATTTAACAGATATATTTCAAGTATGAGTTAACCATTTTCGAAAAAGATTTTATGTGCAAGATAGGCCACAGGATCACAAGGGGATTCTTCTTTGCAATTTTGGAAAACCTCAAAAATAAATTCATTCATAGATACATGAAATTGAAGTTTCATAAGTTCCTCATAGATGAAGTTAATTGTAATAATATTCTATCAAAACATAGGATATGTTCTTAATTTCAGAAACTGGTGACAGAAGATAGTTCAAACATTGAAACATATACATATATTAACTTACTCGAGGATTGGACATATATTAACATAGGATATGCTCATTTTGGTGACAGAAGATAGTTCAAACATTGAAACATATACATATACATAGACAATGAAAAAAAATGTTTCCATTTTCAAACATCAAAAGCATCACAAACAATGAAAGATATACATATTTCATTGAAAAAAAACAAAAAAATTGATCAATCAAACTTCTCAAATGCCACATGCAAGCATATCTTCCACATCTACATTACACAGATTAAGCAAATAATCATAACAAGAAACATACCCAGCGAGAAGGCAATAACCAGCCTCGTACCTTTGCTGAAGACGACCCTACAGGCCACCAAATCCACGCAGTTTTTTTTACCTAAATCATACTCAGCATCACAAAAAATAAAGAAGTTAAACAAAAATAAATAAACAAAATTATATAAATAAACAAAATCCCTAAATGAAAAAAGTTTCTGTTTACAGATTCCATACCATCGTTGTTTGTTGAATGTTGGGATATTGGGAAATTTGAGCAGAAAACGAAGGACGACAGAACTTAGGGAAAAGTTTGAGCAGAAAAATTTAGGGACAGGGGAATATAGGGGAGACGGAATCCGAGCAGAAAATTTGAAGCAGAAAACAAATTAAGGGAAAAGTTTTAGGAGAAACACTTAGGGATTTCGGGGATGAAGGGGAATAAAACCGAGCATAGCAGAACTGCGACGTTTTGCTCAAACTCAATTTACGTTTTGCGGCGTTTTCAAAACGCGCCACTAATTATTTATAAAACGATGTCGTCCACCTTAATCCACATTATACTGTTGATAAAACGACGACGTGAAGCTTTAATGTGCATACATATTTGCGGTGTTTTTACGAAAATGCCACTACAAACAGGCTTTTTGCGGCGTTTGTAACTAGCGCCACTAATACTTGACAGATTTTTGTGGCGTTTTACGGAAGCGCCACTAACAAATCGCTTCAAACGACGATGTCACGCATTGTATTCATATATTGTTGTGGCGTTTTAACCAAAAACGCCACTAAGTCATACAACAATTTTTCAAATGGCCTTAATCTTGATATATTTTCATGGATTTTGTGGCCTTTTTTTTATTAAGCCGATAATTTTAATTTCATTTAATCTATATATTTTTATACTATTATTAATTACTACAATTACTTAATATTATTAACCCTTATTAATCTAAACCATCAACCTTAAACCATTAAAACTTAAAATTTATAATTATTTTAAATATATAAATTTAAAATATATCGATCATATACCCATAAATCTTTAAAATTATTTCAAATCATAGTATTTTAATTTTTTTCAATTTTAACATATATTTTTCTATGTTATAATTTGTTTCAAATTTTAATATGTGTTATTAATGTTTTATAAATAATTTAAATATAAAATTAAAAAATTACATTTTAGTTAATACAAAGTTAAATATTTATAAGAAGAAGATGAAATAGTGCTTGACTTTTATTACAATTTTATATTTAATTATTACATAATTCATATAAATTTTAAATAAATAATTTTGGAAACTTTGAGTAATATTCAAAACAAATAGATACATGACATAATTTTTATATAAATTTTTTGTAAGAAAATAAAAACAAAAATTTCAAAATATGAAATAAATTTAAAAGGTTTAAAAACTATATATAATGATAATTTTATATAAAAATTTCATAATATCACTTTTACGATTATATAATAAATTATTTATTTAATATATAAATTTAAATACTTAACCACAAACCACAGTACATAACCCCAACTCCAAACTTCAGACCTTAACCTCTAACACAACCCCAAACCCCAAATTATATAATGATAAAATTTTAATATTAAAAATCATATTATCTATTTTACAATTACATTATGAATTATTGAATATATAAATTCAGGTTAAAAACTTGAACCTATTTTAAAGGAATAAACATTCGGATAATAGATATATACCATTTAGGGTTCTGGGAAGACAGTTTCACAATAAAAGGAAGGATCGGTACACGATGGTTGGATCCAACAACTTTGGGCCGGTTATACGATTCTAGGGATTTTGTGGGTTTGAATTAGGGAAAACTTATTTGAGAGATTTTGGTTTTCGAATTTTGGGTCATACACCTTAAACCCTAAACCTTAAATCGTAAACCCCAAACTCTAAATATTAACCCCTAATCCTAACCCACAAGCACTTAACCCTTAACCCCTAAACCATGAACCCTTAACCTTAACCCCTTACTACCACTTAAATTAACCTTAATTAATATCGTTAAACACTAAGATCTTAAACCCTAATTAACAACAACCCCCAATTATATAACAAACTTTAAAACACTAAACCCATATCCCACAATAATAAACAGTAAACCATACAAATTAACATACTAAAAATTAAATCATAAATCAATTTTAATAGCTTAATTTGTAACTTAAATGAAAACTTCTAAATTGTTTAGTTAGAAATTTGTAACTTTTCATAATTAAGTAACTAAAATGAAACGTTCTCATTACTTATAAGTGAATGTATCAAAATAAAATATAATTCAAAGCAAGAATACGGAAAAAAATATAAAAATTAAATCGGATCAAATCGAAACGAGTCCATACAAAAAAATGACTACTCAACTTTTAGCGGCGTTTTTGTACAAAAACGCCTCAATGCCCAGATTATTAGCGGCGCTTGCCAAAAAACGCCGCTAATGCCCAGATTATTAGCGGCGCTTTTATAAAAACGCCGCTAATGCTCAGACTATTAGTGGCGCTTTTATAAAAATGCCGCTAATGCCCAGACTATTAGCGGCACTTGTCAAAAAATGCCGCTAATGCTCAGACTATTAGCGGCACCTGTTAAAAAACGCCGCTAATGCCCAGACTATTAGCGGTGCTTTCTGAAAAATGCCGCTAATGCTCAGACTATTAGCGGCGCCTATTAAAAAATGCCGCGACTGCCCAGATTATTAGCGGCCCTTTTATAAAAACATCGCTAATGCTCAGACTATTATCGGCGCTTGTTAAAAACGCCGCTAATAATCTGAGCATTAGCGGCGCATGTTTAAAAATGCCGCTATTGCTTTATTTTTAGCGGAATTTTGAAAAAAAACACCGCTATTTATCTGTTCTTAGCGGCATTTTGAATCAAACGCCGCTAATGTCTACTATTTGTGGCGTTTTTTGTTCAAACGCCACTAAAAACGCCGCTAAAGCCCTGTTTTCCTGTAGTGAATACATAATACATAACTTACATAAAATTATTTAACTTACATAATACATAACTTACATAATACTTGTATAAATAAAAAAAAAGATTCAAAGTATACAGCTGGAAACCTAACGGTTTGCCTTATATTTCAACATTAGATATAATGGATCCTCCTAAGTGTAACAATGCCACGTATGATGAATCTTAAAGAATACATAACTTACTTAATTTGTTTTAAAATCAAATTCTTTTTAAAAAAATTAGATTCAAAGTATATAAATTTGGAAACTTTGACGAGTTGCCTTATATCTCACCATTAGATATAATGGATCCTCCCTAGGTGTAACAATGCCACGTATGATGAATCTTAAAGAATACATAACTTACTTAATTTGTTTTAAAATCAAATTCTTTAAAAAAGATTCAAAGTATAGAGGTGGAAACTGACGGGTTGCCTTATATCTCATTTATTAGATATAATGGATCCTCTCTAGGTGTAACAATGCCACATATGATGAATCTTAAAGAATACATAACTTACTTAATTTGTTTTAAAGAATACATAACTTACTTAATTTTAAGATCAAACTTCATAACTTACATAATTTACATAACTTATTCCATAACACATAATTATAAGATCAAACTTCATAACTTACATAATTTACATAACTTACATAGTACTCGGTTATATATATGATCATATCATTACTTACATAAATTATAAATTAACAATTTAGTCGTGTGATTTATTGTCAACTTTAGACTTCAACAACTACGAAATGGATAGGACTTGGATGAAATTGTCAAGGGTAAGCAACGACTATCGAAATGGAGTAGAAACTTTTCTGAATTTCGCATTAAATGCAAGCCAAGAGAATATGATTCTTTGCCCGTGTAAGAAGTGTTGCAATATCAATTGGCATTATCGTGAAGTTGTCTCGAACATCTAGTTGTTGATGGCTTTGTCCGGGTACAAAAATGAATTTTTCATGGAGAGTGTACATCTAGTGGAGCATCTTCATCGATGAATCTGGTTATCCTTATAGTGCTTACAATCGAATGTTAGAGATGATAACATGGAAGGCATGTTGCGGGATGCTTTTAATATCTTGTGATGATGGTTTGGGTCATTTCCACGACTTGGGTGCAACCGATGAATATAATTATGGTGGAAATACTTTCACCGAAGGGGAAGAAGTGTACGATGAACGACCAAATGAAGAAGTGGCGAGGTTCTACACATTACTTGGTGAAATGAATGAAGAAGCGTATGAGGATCAAAATTTTCCAAAGCTCTTTACGTATTCATCTTTTTCACTTGAAATGTTTGGGAGGATGGACCAGAAAACTCGTTGACAATCTTGTTAGAGTTTCGCAAGAAATGTTCCCATTTGCGAAAATCCCTCAATCTTCCAAAGACATGAAGAAATTGATAAAGGATTTGGGCCTTGGCTACAAAAAAATTCATAGTTGCCCAAATGGCTACATGTTGTATTGGGGCGACCGGATAAACCAACGGTGCTGTCATGTATGTGGTCAATCCCGTTGGACTAATAGAAATACAGAGGATGGTAACGAAGATAAACACGATACACAGTCAAAGAAGTAGCCAGTTAAGATTTTGCAGTATTTTTTGCTAATACCAAAGCTTCAAATACTTTTCATGTAGTCAAAGCAACCGAGTCAATGACGTGGCACCGTGATGGATGAACTGATGATGGACTGTTAAGGCATCCTGTAGATTTTTTAGCTTGGAAATCATTTGACTCAAAATTTTCAAGCTTTACAAGCGATCCTCGGAGTGTGAGGCTAAGGCTAGTAGTTGATAGATTTAACCCTTATACTTGGTCGGTGGTTCTTGTTCCTTATAATTTACCTCCATGGGTTTGCATGAAACAATCATCTTTTATCTTGTCTATGATTATCCCTGGAGAGAAAGGGCCCGAGAATGATATTGACATATATTTGCAGCCACTTATTGAAGAGTTAAAACAATTATAAATTTGGTGTTGAGACATACTGATGTCTTTGAAAGGAGAACTTCAATTTACGTGCGGCTTTGGTGTGGACTATTAATGACTTCTCGGCGTACGCCAATTTATCTGGTTAGAGTACCAAGGGATGTTATGCTTGTCCTTGTTGTGCTACGCAGACAAGTTCGCAATGGTTATATAATGGGAAGAAGTTCTCTTTCACGGGGCATTATCGGTGGTTACCAGAATATCATAGATTTAGATTTGAGTACTCGGTTTGATCTTGAAGAGTTCGAGACTCCTTGAGACTGTGGATCGAAATATTGTTCATGTTGAAATATATGAATTTCATTTATGGGAAGATGAATCAACCGCCAACACGCAAAGAAATAGAAGATCAAGGGATGAATCTGATGATGAATCTGATGAAGAGGATGACCCTAATGAGGCAGATTTGTGGAAAAAAAGAAGTATTTTGTTTTAGTTGCCTTATTGGGAGTATCAAATTTTATACCATAATCTTGATGTCATGCACATTGAGAAAAATGTCTGCGAGAATATCATTGGGACTATTTTGAATGTCGATGGAAAATTGAAAAACAATATTCAGAGTCGACTTCATTTAGTCCACATAGAATCGTGTGAGCTTCATCCCCAAGTACTTTCGAATATAAAATATCGGTTGCCGCTTGCTATTTATTCAATGTCGAAGAGGGAGAAAGAAGTGTTATGTATGGTGTTGAAGGATATAAAGGTCTCAGATGCGTATGCATCAAATATATCTCGATGTGTAAATCTTAAAGATCGAAGACTATATGGCTTAAAATCGCATGATTATCACATATTGATTGTGTCATAGACTCGCCCTAGCTCCTTTTAAGGCCTCCTCCCTTTAACGCCAAAACCCAAAACTTAAAACCACTTTCTGCTGCCTCCTTGATTCAAACATGAGACCTCAAGTCGTCACCTTCCCAAAGCCCCCAAGTAGTGCCTCCATGCCACTCCACCAAAGACATTCTTGTGTCATAACCTTCCAAATAATTCTCTTAAGACCTCTAAAGCCAAGCTCCCCCTTCTTAACACAAATATCAAAAATTTCCTAAGTCATCCCTTGCCTTCTAGGGTTCTCCAAACCCCTTAAAATCTATCCAACTTTACCATAAGCTTGCTAAACACTCGAGTTATGCTCCAAACGCATAACCCCTAGACCAGGATGTTACAATTAAGTAACTAAAATGAAACGTTCTCATTGCTTATAAGTGAATGTATCAAAATAAAATATAATTCAAAGCAAGAATACAAAAAAAAAAATAAAAATTAAATCGGATCAAATCGAAACGAGTCCATACAAAAAAATGACTACTCAACATTTAGCGGCGTTTTTGTACAAACGCCTCAATGCCCAGATTATTAGCGGCGCTTGCCAAAAAACGCCGCTAATGCCCAGATTATTAGCGGCGCTTTTATAAAACGCCGCTAATGCTCGAACTATTAGTGGCGCTTTTATAAAACACCGCTAATGCCCGACTATTAGCGGCTTTGTCAAAAAACGCCGCTAATGCTCGACTATTAGGCACTGTTAAAAAACACCGCTAATGCCCAGACTATTAGCGGCGCTTTCCGAAAAACGCCGCTAATGCTCAGACTATTAGCGGCGCCTGTTAAAAAATGCCGCGACTGCCCAGATTATTAGCGGCGCTTTTATAAAAATGCCGCTAATGCCCAGACTATTAGCGGCGCTTGTTAAAAACGCCGCTAATAATCTGAGCATTAGCGGCGCATGTTTAAAAATGCCGCTATTGCTTTATTTTTAGCGGCCTTTTGAAAAAAAACACGCTTATTTATACATTTTAAGCGGCATTTTGAATCAAACGCCGCTAATGTCTACTATTTGTGGCGTTTTTGTTCAAACGCCACTAAAAACGCCGCTAAAGCCCTGTTTTCTGTAGTGAATACATAATACATAACTACATAAAATTATTTAACTTACATAATACATAACTACATAATACATAACTTACATAATACTTGTATAAATAAAAAAAAAAGATTCAAAGTATAAATAAACTTTGCCTTATATTTCATTTATTAGATATAATGGATCCTCCCTAAGTGTAACAATGTCACGTATGATGAATCTTAAAGAATACATAACTTACTTAATTTGTTTTAAAATCAAATTTTTTTTAAAAAAATTTAAAGTATATAAATTTGGAAACTTGACGGGTTGCCTTATATCTCGAGTGTTAGATATAATGGATCCTCCTAGGTGTAACAATGCCACATATGATGAATCTTAAGGAATACATAACTTACTTAATTTGTTTTAAAATCAAATTCTTTTAAAAAAATTAGATTCAAAGTATATAAATTTGAAACCTAACGAGTTGCCTTATATCTCATTTGTTAGATATAATGGATCCTCCCTAGTTGTAACAATGCCACGTATGATGAATCTTAAAGAATACATAACTTACTTAATTTGTTTTAAAATCAAATTCTTTAAAAAAAAGATTCAAAGTATAGAGGCTGGAAACCTGACGGGTTGCCTTATATCTCACTGTTAGATATAATGGATCCTCTCTAGGTGTAACAATGCCACATATGATGAATCTTAAAGAATACATAACTTACTTAATTTGTTTTAAAGAATACATAACTTACTTAATTTTAAGATCAAACTTCATAACTTACATAATTTACATAACTTATTTCATAACACATAATTATAAGATCAAACTTCATAACACATAATTTACATAACTTACATAGTACTCGGTTATATATATGATCATATCATTACTTACATAAATTATAAATTAACAATTTAGTCGTGTAATTTATTGTCAACTTTAGACTTCAACAACTACTGAAATGGATAGGACTTGGATGAAATTGTCAAGGGTAAGCAACGACTATCGAAATGGAGTAGAAACTTTTACGAATTTAGCATTAAATGCAAGCCAAGAGAATATGATTCTTTGCCCGTGTAAGAAGTGTTGCAATATCAATTGGCATTATCGTGAAGTTGTCTACGAACATCTAGTTGTTGATGGCTTTGTCCGGGGGTACAAAAAATGAATTTTTCATGGAGAGTGTACATCTAGTGGAGCATCTTCATCCATGAATCTGGGTTATCCTTATAGTGCTTACAATCAGAATGTTAGAGATGATAACATGGAAGGCATGTTGCGGGATGCTCTTAATATCTTGCGATGATGGTTTGAGTCATTTCCACGACTTGGGTACAACCGATGAATATAATTATGGTGGAAATACTTTCACCGAAGGGAAGAAGTGTACGATGAACGACCAAATGAAGAAGCGGCGAGGTTACTTGGTGAAATGAATGAAGAAGCGTATGAGGGATCAAAATTTTCCAAAGCGTCTTTACGTATTCATCTTTTCACTTGAAATGTTTGGGAGGATGGACCGGAAACTTGTTGACAATGCTGTTAGAGTTTCTGCAAGAAATGTTCCCGTTTGTGAAAATCCCTCAATCTTCCAAAGACATGAAGAAACTGATAAAGGATTTGGGCCTTGGCTACAACAAAATTCATGGTTGCCCAAATGGCTGCATGTTGTATTGGGGCGACCGAATAAACCAACAGTGCTGTCATGTATGTGGTCAATCCCGTTGGACTAATAGAAATACAGAGGATGGTAACGAGGATAAACACGATACACAGTCAAAGAAGTAGCCAGTTAAGATTTTGTAGTATTTTTCGCTAATACCAAAGCTTCAAATACTTTTCATGTAGTCAAAGACAGCCAAGTCAATGACGTGGCACCGTGATGGACGAATCGATGATGGACTGTTAAGGCATCCTGCAGATTTTTTAGCTTGGAAATCATTTGACTCAAAATTTTTAAGCTTTACAAGCGATCCTCGGAGTGTGAGGCTAAGGCTAGCAGTTGATGGATTTAACCCTTATACTTGGCCGGTGGTTCTTGTTCCTTATAATTTACCTCCATGGGTTTGCATGAAATAATCATCTTTTATCTTGTCTATGATTATCCCTGGAGAGAAAGGGCCCGAGAATGATATTGACATATATTTGCAGCCACTTATTGAAGAGTTAAAACAATTATGGGCTGGTGTTGAGACATGCGATGTGTTGAGAAAGGAGAACTTCAATTTACGTGCGGCTTTGATGTGGACTATTAATGACTTCTCGGCGTACGCCAATTTATGTGGTTAGAGTACCAAGGGATGTTATGCTTGTCCTTGTTGTGCTGCGCAGACAAGTTTGCGATGGTTATATAATGGGAAGAAGTTCTCTTTCATGGGGCATTATCGGTGGTTACCAGAATATCATAGATTTAGATCTCAAAGTACTTAGTTTGACGGTACTGAAGAGTTCGGAGAAGCTCCTTCGCAGACCTGTGGATCAGAAATATTGTTCATGTTGAAATATATGAATTTCATTTATGGGAAGATGAATCAACCGGCCAACACGCAAAGAAATAGAAGATCAAGGGATGAATCTGATGATGAATCTGATGATGAATTTGATGAAGAGGATAACCCTAATGAGGCGGATTTGTGGAAAAAAAGAAGTATTTTGTTTTAGTTGCCTTATTGGGAGTATCAAATTTTATGCCATAATCTTGATGTCATGCACATTGAGAAAAATGTCTGCGAGAATATCATTGGGACTATTTTGAATGTCGATGGAAAATCGAAAAACAATATTCAGAGTCGACTTCATTTAGTCCACATGGGAATTCGGCGTGAGCTTCATCCCCAAGTACTTTCGAATATAAAATATCGGTTGCCGCTTGCTATTTATTCAATGTCGAAGAGGGAGAAAGAAGTGTTATGTATGGTGTTGAAGGATATAAAGGTCTCAGATGCGTATGCATCAAATATATCTCGATGTGTGAATCTTAATGATCGAAGATTATATGGCTTAAAATCGCATGATTATCACATATTGATGCAAGACTTACTGCCAGTTGCATTGTGGTGTTGTATGTCGAAAAAGGTGACGTCTTGTGTAATTGAACTGTCCAATATAATGAAAGGAATTTGTGGCAAAGTTTTGGATGTTTAAGAACTTGAGACACTACAAGATCGAGCCGCACTGACTTTATGCAATCGGGAGAAGATCTTCTTGCCTTCCTTCTTCACAATTATGGTGCACTTGTTGATTCATCTCCCTCGTGAAGCAATACTTGGTGGACCCATTTTCTATCGATGGATGTATCCCATTGAAAGGTCTTAATTTATTTGTAAATTATTCCTTCATTCACCTAAATGCCTTTAGTTGCAACTTTTGATAATGTTCTATACCGTGTTTAGGTTCCTATCCAAATTAAAGTATTACTGCCGCAATAAACGTTATCCGGAAGGATCAATTGTCGAAGGCTACTTGGCAGAGGAATGTATGACTTTTTGTTCAAGGTATTTGGAAGATGTTGAAACAAGAATGAACAGACCAAGTAGAAATGCTGGGCTCACATATCATAACTTGGCCGAAACTTATTTATTTCAAAGTTTCGAAGAATCAATCGGTAAAGTCGAAATTGCAGAATTAGATAATAGATCGTGGGTCCAAGCACATCGATATGTTATTTTTCATCATGAGTCAATGGAACCATTACGCAAGTAAGTTCTAGAATTTGATAAATATTCGTCAATTATAATTTATCTGTCTTCTGACAAAGTAAACCTTTTTTTAACGTAGTGAGTATAAACAAATATTGAAAGCTCGTTCACAGTCTCGAAGATTACAACAACGAGAAATTAATAAGTTGTTTGTCAAAACTATTTTTTTGTTTGGAAAACGAACCGACTTTAAAAAGGAAAATGAAGTCGCCACCAATCTTTTTTGAAGTGTGATTGGGCCACTTTTGAAAATGTTTTGGTCTACGAATTTTAAGAAAATGGGCTCGAGTCGATTCACGCGAGGAAGGATTAGCACCCGCATAGCGCCCAAAATTGGTACCGTATTGATTGATTAATGTCCTTAATATCAAAATTAAAAAAATATTTTAAAATATGAATCTTTAAAAATGTTTAAATAACTCACATTGGATATCGAAACTCTCTTGTTCCGGAAAGTTGAAATACCACATCCAGCACGATAGGACACGATGTTTCAAACTATCGGCACCAAGATCATTTCATGATTTCCAACATTCTTGTCTTGCAATTTTAAAAGGATATTTCACTATTTGGCCAAACCAAAAACCGAAACCCAGCACGATTGGGCACGATTCCTTGAATTTCCAATCATGAAATATTGCTTTTATTTAAGAAACACGATAAAAGAATCTTTGAAGGATATTTAGTTGTTTGGACGAACAGAAAATCGAAACCCAGCACGATTGGGCACGATTCCCTCGAACTTCCAAACACGAAACATTGCCTTATTTCCAAAAACATGATCAAAATCCTTAAAAGATATTTAGTGATCTAGACGAATGAAAAATCGAAACCCAGCACAATTGGGCACGATTTCTCGGACTTTCAAATACGAAATATTACCTTTGTGAAACAATTTTTTATGAAATTTTAAAAATAAAGATAAAAACATTAAAATGTAAACACGGGGATAATAAGGGAGAATGGTTATGGGAATAACAAAGGTAATAATAATAATAATAATACTAATGGAATATAACACTAATAATAAATAATTAATAATGAATATAAAAATCATGGTGATAATATTAACATTAATAAAAAATAGTAGTGAAAGAAACAAAAGTATACCGATAATAACAAAATAGTAAATATAAAATAATAATATATAATAAAACAATTAAAGTAAACCATAACATAAAATAGATATAATAGTATAAAAATAAAGAATAATATTAGTAATAAAATAATGTAATGATAAATATAATAATAAGAATAATAATATATATAATAATAACAAATATAATATAGAGAATACGACCATAATAATAATATACTCATAAAAATAATAAACCATATTAAAAAATAATTAATTTAATGGTAAAATCACTAAAAATAAACGAAAATGAACTAAATTGGATCAAAAATAGGAGTTTGGGGGCAAAATCATGAAACAAATAAAGGAAAGGACCAAATTTACTCACACAATCTTGGGGAACTAGAAGCATAATTAATCCAAGCTTGAACATTGTGTGCGGATGCGGATCAAATTGGAGCAGCGCATAAAATTACAGGTAAATTTTAAAATAAAGAAAAAATTGGAAAAGGATGCGATCAAAACCGAGAGCAACCGGAGGACCTAAGGAGAAATTTACCCATTAAGGGTGGAATGGCGCTAATTCACCGCAAAAACAGTGACCACGTGGAGCCTTCACCTCTAAAAGCCACAATTCCTTTAAATTTTAAAACACAAAAACACGTTTCCTTCATTTTCTCCTCTGTTTCAAGATCAAAAGAAAAATCGAACAGACCCTCTCCTCTTTAGTTTCTCCAGGCCTCCCCAAGCTCCGACCTTCTCCCTCCAATCGTCGGCCAAAAATAGGTAAAATCTCATTTTTTCCTTATGCAAGTATATTTTTACGTATATATAGTGAATATAATAAAGTAAAATACGAAAATATTTGGAACTTGGGCTTCGTTTTTTTTTTGGGTGCTAATCCTTCCTCGTACGTAACTGACTTTTGGGCCGTTTTCTTAAAATTCGTAGACCAAAATGTCTTCAAAAGTGGCCCAATCACACTTCAAAAAAGATTGATGGCGACTTCATTTTCCTTTTTAAAGTCGGTTTATTTTCCAAACAAAAAAATGGTTTTGACAGCTTGGCGACTCCACTGGGGAGAAATAAGAGAGTCAAGCCGTAAAATTGGTTGATTAATGTCCTTTTTATCGAAAATAAATTTTTTGATTTCGTTTTTCATTTGCATGAATCTGTGTCGTGTCATATATCTACTTTGGTTTGAGACACATTGAATATTTTTGCATTCATATACCATGACCGTTGTGGTCACACCCTTAAGTGGGAGCAAAAATCTATGCCTTCGTGAGGTTTTCACCTCCGCATGGGCTAGGGGACTACTTCCGGGATACATCCGTACCTATGGTTCCGTGAGGTTTTCACCTCCGCATGGCCATAGGGAAATGTATTCCCCTAAACTGAACTCAATCAGTATGAGCCTATAATGGGTGAGGATTGAGGAATCTGCTGGTTCAGGTACCCTTTTTTCGAACTAAACCACATATAGTGAACCTTAAGAGCCTACCTTAGGTAGGGCCATGCTAAACCTTAGTGGCTACCTATATAGTGGTTTGACATTTTTCACTTGCTTTGGTTACTTTTATGTGATACTAACTTGTTTTATTTTGGTCATATTTGCATGTCATTTCATACTTAAAAGGCGTCGATTCCTGTTTTAATTACTAAGTTAGAATGCTTGTTATGGAGAGCAGTTTCTTGATAAAGTAGAGGATAATGCGGTAGTGCATATATGGTCGGAGAAGACCTGACTTGAGAAGGGGGATAGCCTAACCGAAGGGTACACATCAGAATTATTGGACTTCACTCACATCAGTGACACAGAATGAGCTCCAAGAACTAAGAGATATATGGGCTTGTTGGGATGAAGCAACTAGGCAACTTTTCTACCTTAATTATGGTGATCTACCCTACTTACTCGACATCAGAGTGGACAAACACTTGTTTCGGGCTATGACTCAATATTGGAATCCCGCTTATAGCTATTTTACGTTTGGGGAAGTGGACTTGGTGCCTACTTTGGAGGAATATAAGGCTTTGCTTCGCAGTCAAAGGGCTCGAGTCGACAAAATTTACTTTTGGGCCGCTAATGCACCGACTTTTGTAAAGAAGCTAATGAGTATCATTGGGATGAGCGAACAGTGGGTCATGGCACGAATTCAGCAGAAGGGTGAAGGGAAATGCATTCCTTGGGTAAGCTTGAGAGACCTGATGGTGGCACACCCAGATGTTAAGAGGAAAGTTGACATTTTCGCCTTAAGTATCTATGGCTTGGTAATTTTTCCCAAGGCTTTGAGACATGTAGATGAAGCAGTTATTGATTTGTTCGATCGTCTTGACAAAGGGATTACACGGTACAAACGATTCTTGTCGAAACGTTTAGATCTTTGAACTTGTCTTGAAAGCGGTGAGGAAGATTCATGGGATGCGCATAACTATTGTTGGGGTGGTTCCATAGCCATTTCGGAAAGTAGATAGAACTTCTTGTCGGTTTTTTTTGCGAAGTACTCCCCATTAAAGGAGTTGGCGGCGCTAGGAGAGATGACATATCAGAAGATAACTAGATCGCGCTTCTTCAGAATCTTCAGGAAAAGGATGTGGAATGTAGAGCTCCTTGGTTCGTTCCCGATGAAATCCTCTACCGGTGTGGGAGTTATGATTGGGTTCCTCTGTTAGGGATCTAGGGAGCCATTGGGTATGCTCCTTTGCTCGTGCTAAGGCAATACCAATCGAGACAGTTTATACCGGTAACGCATGGGTTAGCTCAGTTTGAATTCTCGTATAGTGGGAATAATTATAAGAAAAGAGTTCGAGAAGTTTCTGATGCGTGAAAGCAGATTCACCGAATGAAAAGAGTTGCTATGGGTCCAATGGCAACCCTCGAATATAATACATGGCGGAGCAGGAGAGTAAACGATAATATCTCACAGGCCGACACGGATCTTTCTCGATCGATAGAGGAATACCTGCAAGTAGTCCCTTCTGAGTTGGAGATCATGAAGCAGGACTTTGAAAGTAAAAATGCAGAGTTAGGGAAACAGATAGAACAATTAGAAGAGGAAAAAATGAATTTGATGTTAGATATTGATATCCAGAAATCAGAGGCTGAGAAGTTGAGGAAAGGAAAAAGGAAGGCCGAAGAAGATTTGGATAGCTTGAAGATCGATTACAAGAAGTTGCATCTATCGATGAGGACTGTTGGGCTGGGTAAAACCTCGAAACAATGGCGTCAAGAAGTTCAGGAGGAGAAGACCAAGGTCGACCAGTGCAAGAAGAGATTCCATGGGGCTCAAGCACAAAAGGATGCCCTGAAAAAGACTGTGGGTGAGAGCCAAAGCGAAAATAAGATACTAAGAGCTCGAGTAGTAGAATTAGAGAAGGCATTGTGTCAAAGTCACAACTCTACGGTGAAGTTGGAATCAAGCCTAAGCCAGATTGAAGAGTTGAAGGGAAAGGTGGTGGAGCTCAAGCGGTCTTTGCAAAATAGTGAGCTTCGGATCCAACTATTGGAGGCAGACAACCAGCGAGGGAAAGAACAACTTCAACGATCTCAGAACCAAGTCAAAGAAAGAGACTACCTTATGGGTGAAGCTGTGGCTCAGATACGAGAAGTGGCCGATCATTTACAAACTTTAGCCGTTCAGGCTGATGTGTTAAGTATATTTTATGAGTCAAAGTCAGACCAGGGTCGAGAGTTAGCTTTACTTCTTGAGAAAGTTAAAACTTTGGGCATAAGGGCTAGGTCGTATATGTGACTCTGTTTTATGTAAAGGATTTTGTTTTTTTCAATAAGTATTCCAAAAGAAATTGAATCAGAATCGGCTCCTCTTATTTTTGCATTCATTCATTTGCATTGTATCACATCATTTGCATTAAATATCATAGGACAACCCTTTTAATTAGAGGTTATATTATAGTTATCCTGGAACACCGCTATTACACTCGAAAAAAAACGAAAGCAATGGATCAAAGGATGGAAAAGTTAGAGCAAATGTAGAAGGAAATGCAAGACCAACTGCAGGAACAGTTGGCTAAGATCCAGCAGGACATGAGGGATCAGATGCTGGAGTCCCAGAGGAGTATGATGAGCCAGTTAACGCATTTGTTGATTCGAGGGCAAGATAAAGGAAAGGGCCCCATGGGCGATGTTGAAGATGAAAATAGAAATTCTGCTTGTCTTCCAAGCTTAGCCCCAAAAATTCTCAAGCACAACCACCGAGAGTGTCTTTCAATATCAGACCTCAGCACCAATCTGACACCCCAGCTCAAGTAAATTTCCCTGTAGGCTCGAGCTCTAACCCGGGGGGTAACCTGACAAGGCCGATGGTCCCTGATTTTGATGATGTAGCAAAAGAGGAAAAGACGAGGGTAGAACTCCCAAAAGAGTTTGAGGATCGCTGCAAATGGCTGGAGGAGAAGTTTAAAGCATTAGAAAGTGTTAATTATCAATGCGAGGTGGATGCTAGGAAGTTGAGTCTAGTTCTAAATCTGGTACTTCCTCCGAAGTTCAAGATGCCGAGTTTGAAAAGTACAATGGGACTAGCTGTCCTGAGGCTCATATTATCATGTTTTGTCGGAGAATAACGGGATATGTCAACAACAACCAGTTGTTGATTCACTATTTCCAGGATAGTCTGACTGGGGCTACAGCAAAATGGTACAACCAGCTGAGTTGTAAGCAAATCAAATCGTGGAAGGACTTAGCACAGGCCTTCATGAAGCATTATGGCCACGTAACTGATATAGCGCCTGATAGAATCACGCTGCAAAATATGAAAAAGAAGTCAGGCGAGAGTTTTAGAAAATATGCCCAGAGGTGGAGGAAAGTCGCTACACAGGTCCAACCACCGCTGTTGGAGAAGAAAATGACCATGCTGTTTGTTAATACCCTAAGAGCACCTTTTATCAATCATATATTGGGGAGCGCGTCCAAGAGTTTCGCGGATATAGTGATGTCTGGCGAAATGATAGAGAATGCGATAAAGTGTGGGAAAATAGAAGTTAGGGAGAGTATGAAAAGATCAGCTCCCAGAAAAAGGGAGAATGAAGTAAGTAATGTAAGCTCGGGTTATCCCAGACCCATTACTGTTAATCAACCAAGAGTAACCGTGGGCCAGCAGGCCCCATCAAGACAAGAGCCCAACATGAGGCAGAAGACCGAGAAGTTTCAGTTTACTCCCATACCTGGCGTATAGGGAGCTGTATAAAACTTTGTTCGATGCGCACGCCGTAGCCCCATTCTACTTGAAGCCGTTGCAACCTCCGTATCCCAAGTGGTATGACACAAACGCTCATTGTGAATACCATGCGGATGTAGTAGGTCACTCGATAGAAAATTGTACTTCATTCAAAAGGCTAGTTGAGAGACTTATCAAGGTAGGAGTGGTAGAGTTCAATGACGCTCCTGTGGGAGGAAATCCATTACCTAATCATACGGATAAGGGGGTAAACGCGGTAGTTGAGAACAAGGGGAGAAGAACCAAGCAAAAAGTCGATGAGGTCAGAACCCTATTGAGGGAAGTTTGGAAAGCAATGCAGAAAATGGGGTTAGTTCTGGAGGGAATGTGAACAAATCTCGAGATGCAAGGAACTACTGTGAGTTCCATGACAAGGAAGGCCATGAGATCTAGCAATGCAACGAATTCAGAACCTTAGTACAAGGGTTAATGGATAATAAAGAGCTGGATTTCTTTGACTTTTCCAAAGAGGTGGATGTATGCGCCATAGAGGGTGGGTCGGCAGAAAGGATCCCTAAAGTCAACCACCCAATAGTGATTATCACACGGCCAAGGGTCAACGAGGTTAAAGTGCAAATAGCACCGAGGGTTGAAATTAAAAAACCCGTGACCTCTCCTTATAAGGATACACCGAGGGTCGTAATCAAAAACTCGTAACTTCTCCTTATACACCAAGGATTGTAATTCAGAAACCCGTGACTTTTCCTTATAAAGATGACAAGAGAGTACCTTGGAATTACAATTGCACTGTGACAGTTTCTGGGAAAGAGAATTTGGCCAGCACACCCGACCCAGAAGCTGAGTCCTCTATGATGAGAAAGGGAGACGAGAAAACAGGACCACTGGATAATGAACCAATAACAGAGATGAGGCCGGAGAGTTTTTGAAGTTCCTGAAGCACAGTGAGTACAGTGTTATGGAACAGTTACATAAGCAGTCGGCACGCACATCGGTACTAGCTTTACTACTAAACTCAAAAGAACACTGTAGCGCGCTAATGAAAGCGTTGAACCAAATTTATGTTGTTGATGACATTTCGGTAAATAAACTGGACCGCCTTGTAAATACCATAAGCGCAGATAATTTCATCTCGTTCAGTGATGATGAAATACCGCCGGGGGGCATGGGATCTACCAAGGCTTTGCACATCACTACCCGATGCAAAGGGTATACACTGCCAAGGGTATTAATTGACAACGGATCGGCCCTAAACATTTTGCCCCTATCTACACTGGACAGGTTACCTATAGACAGCTCTCACATGAAAACATGCCAAAATATAGTGAGAGTATTCGATGGCACCGAGAGAAAAGTAATGGAGAGGATCGAGATACCCCTCATAATTGGGCCAAACACGTACGAGGTAGATTTCCTCGTGATGGACATCAAGCCTTCTTATAATTGCTTATTGGGGAGGCCGTGGATCCACTCAGTGGGAGCTGTACCATCGTCATTGCACCAAAAGTTAAAATTGGTGACAGAGGGCCGGTTGATAACCATAAACGCAGAGGAGGATATCATTGCGTCTGTTACTAGTAATGCACGTTACACAAAGAATGATATAGAGGCCATAGAGTGCTCCTTCAGGTCATTAGAGTTTATAAATGTGACTTTCATCAGTGAAGGTGGCAAGGTCCCGGTGCCAAAAATCTCTGAAGCCACAAGGATGGGCCTACGGCTGACGATAGGAAAAGGAGCATTGCCTAAAAGGGGACTCGAAAAATACCTTCAGGGCCCGGTTAGAGTGCTAGAATTGGTTAACAAACATGATTGCTTTGGTCTGGGGTATAGGCCAGATACCAGACAGAGAAAGGAGGAGTTGGAAAGGAAACGTGAGAGACGGAGGGCACGATTGAATGGTGCTGAGATCAAATGGGGTTCGATGACTTTTCCCCATATATCTAATACATTCGTGTTTGGAGGAATTATCCATTCAGGGTTAGAGATTGTGAATAGAGAAATGACTGAAGACATGATGAGAACTTTGAACATCAATGCGTGTCTGAAGGAAGTTCAATGAGAGGAAACTTGGCGGGTATTATGAGCTGGAAGTGTTACGGACAAGCGGATCATGGAAGAAATTCCTATAGTTTTTAGGACTAAAATAGAGTAATGCTCAAAACACACTTGTTGTTTCAAGCCTAGGAACAATAAGAATCTTTTGTGAAATAGGCATGTTCACGCATCGTTATTTTCAATAAAAAGTGCATTTTTTCTTCCATTCCGTGCAATTATTCTTCTACTTTTGTTCTATTACATTTATAATCATAACGCATGAATAAGTCAATCTTAAATTCATCTTCATTAAATATTCTTTCATACCTACCATAGGTCCCCAGATATCGATGTCATGAACAATCTTTATTATGGACCTGAATTTCACGATGAGCAAGACATGTGCCTAGAAGAACCTCGGGACTTCTGAGATAACGGAGATTGTATTATATCCCCAGATTTGTTAAGGATGGTAGAGCAGGAAGAAAAGCTGATTCTGCCTCACAAAGAGACAGTTGAGAATGTGACTCTAGAGGAAGGGAAAGAGGTGAAAATTGGAACCCTCATCACCAAGGAAACAAGGCAGGACCTCATTAGACTTCTCTTAGAGTTCAAAGATGTCTTCGCGTGGTCATATCAAGATATGCCTGGGTTGAGCACTGATATTACGGTACATTGTATCCCCATAAAGGAAGATTGCAAGTCGGTCCAACAGAAGCTCCGAAGGATAAGACCCGATGTTGCGGTGAAAATCAGAGAGGAGGTCAAGAAGCAGTTTGACGCTGGGTTCTTGTGAGTTGTGAATTACTCGGAATAGGTAGCCAACATTGTCCCCGTTCCTAAGAAAGATGGAAAAGTACGAATGTGCGTCAACTACAGAGACCTAAACAAGGCCAGCCCAAAAGACAACTTCCCACTGCCTCACATTGACACTTTGGTGGATAACACGGTGGGTTTTTCATTCTTCTCATTCATGGATGGTTTCTCAGGATACAATCAAATAAAGATGCATCCTGAGGACATGGTAAAGACTACCTTCATAACCTTATGGGGAACTTTTTGTTACCAAGTGATGCCGTTTGGGTTAAAGAATGCGGGGGCAACATATCAAAGGGCCATGGTAACCTTGTTTCACGACATGATGCACAAGGAGATTGAGGTCTACGTCGACGATATGATCGCAAAGTCTCGAACGGAAGGGGAGCATGTGCAAGTTTTGAGGAAACTATTTCTGAGGTTGAGGAAATTTCAACTGAAACTCAATCCAGCCAAGTGTACTTTCGGGGCTCGATCAGGGAAGCTACTTGGTTTCGTGGTCAGTGAAAAAGGAATCGAAGTGGATCTAGATAAAGTCAAGGCCGTGCAAAAGTTACCTCTGTCGCGCACCTAAAAGGAAGTCCGAGGCTTTCTAGGAAGACTAAATTACATCACTCAGTTCGTCTCGCAATTGACTAAGAAGTGTGATCCCATATTTCGTCTTCTTAAGAAACACAATCCAGGCATTTGGGACGATGAATGCCAGAAGGCATTTGACAAAATTAAACAGTACTTGTCTAATACTCTAGTGCTAATGTCGCCCAGTCCTGATAGACTATTGATTCTGTATCTGACGGTATTCGATAATTTAATAGGATGTGTGCTAGGCCAACACGACTAGACAGGGAAGAAAGAGAGGCGATATACTACCTCAACAAGAAATCCACCGAGTGTGAAATGAGATACTCGCCAATTGAGAAATTGTGTTGTGCATTGATCTGGACAACTCGGAGGTTGAGGCAGTACATGTTGTACCACACAACCTGGTTAATCTCGAAATTGGACCCTCTTAAGTACATGATGGAGTCGACCGCCTTGTATGGAAGAATGGCCCTATGGCAAATTTTGCTCTCCTAGTTTGACATAGTCCACGTGAACCAGAAGGCTGTGAAGGGGAGTGCAATAGCTGATTTTCTAGCCAGCAGGGCACTAGACGACTATGAACCCCTAAATTTTGATTTTTTCAATGATGATCTGATGTTTGTAACGACAATTGAAGAAGATATCTTAGAAGATCGTCCCTGGAAGTTGAACTTTGACGGAGCATCAAATGCCGTTGAAAATGGGGTTGGGGCAGTCCTGGTATCCCCAAATGGAGGACATTATCCATTCACTTGCAAGTTGGACTTCGATTGCACAAACAACATGGCAGAATACGAAGCATGTATCATGGGAATCCGAGCTGCTATAGACCGTAAAATCAAGTTGCTAGAGGTATATGGGGACTCCGCGTTGGTAATATATCAGCTCAAAGGAGAATGGGAAACAAGAGATCCCAAATTGATCAGCTACCAAAAGTTAGTTTTGGAACTAATTGAGGAGTTCGATGATATCACATTCTTTTACCTCCCGCATGATGAAAACCAGATGGCTGACGCCTTGGCCACCCTAGCTTCTATGATTAGAGTAAACGAGCAAGAGGGTATGAAGCCCATCCAAATGAGTATTTATGAGACTCCGGCTCACTGCTGCAATATCGACGAAGAGGAGGAGAGAGATGATCATCCTTGGTATCATGATATTCTACGGTATGTGAAGAGCCGAATATCCTGATCAAGTAACAGAAAATGACAGGAGAACATTGAGAAGACAGGCCAATGACTATGTCTTAGACGGAGAGATCCTGTACAAAAAGAGGAAAGATCAGGTATTGTTAAGATGTGTTAATGCTATTGAGGCTAGAAAAATCCTGGAAGAAGTTCATGAGGGTGTCTGTGGAACACATGCCAATGGGTTTACAATGGCCAGACAAATCATGAGATTCGGGTATTACTGGTCCACGATGGAAAGAGACTGTATCTATTATGCCAAGAAGTGCCACAAGTGCCAGATTTATGGAGACAAGATCCATGTGCCTCCTTCACCTCTTCATGTTATGACTTCTCCGTGGCCTTTCTCAATGTGGGGCATGGACGTCATTGGGCCGGTCTCACCAAAAGCTTCTAATGGACATCGTTTCATCTTCGTGGTCATTGATTACTTCACCAAATGGGTAGAGGCAGCTTCATATGCCAATGTCACGAAGACGGCAGTTAGCAAGTTTTTGAAGAAAGATATCATATGTCGCTACGGTATGCCAGAAAGGATCGTGTCTGACAATGCACTAAACTTGAACAATAGAGCGATAGCGAAAGTCTGCAGTCAGTTCAACATTAAGCACCATAACTCGTCGCCATATCGCCCGAAAATGAATGGAGCAGTCGAGGCAGCTAATAAAAATATCAAGAGAATTGTGGGGAAAATGGCTGAGACCTACAAGGATTGGCATGAAAAGTTACCGCTTTCCCTCTACGCCTATCGAACATCGGTTAGAACCTCTATCGGGGCAACTCTTTTCTAGTTGGTTTATGGGATGGAGGCAGTTTTGCCTATTGAAGTTGAAATCCCTTCACTCCGGGTTTTGTCAGAGCTGAAGTTGGACGAAGAAGAATGGGTTCAATCTCAATATGATCAACTGAATCTAATTGAGGAAAAGAGGCTAATAGCCATTCGCCATGGTCAATTGTACTAGAGGCGGATGATGCGGGCTTACAATAAGAAAGTCCGCCCCAGAGTATTCCATGAAGGAGACTTGGTGTTGAAACAGATCCTCCCTATGCAAAAGGACTTCAGGAGAAAGTGGATGCCTAATTGGGAAGGACCTTATGTTGTAAAGAAGGCCTTTTCTGGAGGAGCTTTGATACTAGCCGAGATAGATAGCAAAAGTCTGCCAAATCCAATTAATGCAGACTCAGTCAAGAAGTACTTCGCATGAAAAGGGGCTAAGGCGAAAACCTACAAAGGGCGTCTTGAGTTCAAAAAAATATAGGAGAGACCAAAGCGAAAACCCGTAAAGGGCGCTTTGAGACCAAAGGGGCTTTGAGTTGAAAACCCGAAAAGGGCGGCTCAGATTATGACCAGCTCGTGATGGGGCATACAATGGTCTCGCTACACTTGAATTAATAACGAGGAGGTATGTTACATCGACAAAGTACCATGGATCTTCTAGACACATGTTGAACTCAGAATGGTCTTCAAGAAGTGCGTATAGAGAAGCTCAGGCTGTGATATCTGGGGCATCATTGCTATTTTTACTCATTTTTTGGACCTTAGTAGAATGTGTTTTCTTTGCTCAATCCTTTGTACTTTAGTGGAATGTGTTTTCTTTGCTCAATCCATTTTTCATGGGTTTTATCCCGAATAAATTACAGTTTTATTCATTTCTATAATCTTTTTCAAGCATTTCCCATTGAAGTAATGATTACTGAACTAATAATGCTTTCAGAAAGGAAGTTTTAAGTATTACTCTGAAAGTCTCTAAATAATACAAGAATCTGAAACAGGACAGTTATTTAGAACTAACCAGGCTTAAAGGGTTCGGAGCACTTGAGATAAGGGTCTAAGCAGTGACGATATCTTCAGATTCTCTATTAGAAGTATCAGTTGAGCACACATCAAGGAGCACCTTAATAAACAGCAAGCAATGATAACCCAAGGGTTAAAGATGGATTATTCTCATGACATTTTGCATCCATTCATAACATTCATAATACATATAGTTAGGAGCATTTTTCATGACATCTTAATCATTTGACATAAGGATAGACCCCATGAAATCAATTCTACAGGTAAGTTCCCCAGAGGACAATGTAGCAAAATTGATGGGAGTTACAGAAGAATGTAGATCTTATCTCTCTGGCGGGGAGTAGAGCGGATCGAATCAATGAAGCCTTAACCCCTAGCGGTAGGGTAACAGTGAAAATAGTAGATCTTATCTCCACCGGCGGGGAGTGGAGCGGATCGAAGAGGCAGATCTTATCTTCACTGAGTAGGAGTGGAGCAGATCATAGCGGATCCTATCTTCACTGAGCAGGAGTGGAGCGGATCAAAAATTACAGATCTTATCTCCACTGAGTAGGAGTGGAGTAGATCGAAGATTTTAGCCTTATCTTCACCGAGGGAGTGGGCGGTGAAAGAATAGATCTTATCTCTACTGAGCAAGAGTAGAGCAGATCGAAAGCAGTAGATCTTATCTCCACTGAGCAGGAGTGGAGCAGATCGAAGATTATAGCCTTATCTTCACTGAGCAGGAGTGAAGAAGGCTAAGGATAACAGATCTTATCCCTACTGAGCAGGAGTAGAGCAGATTGAAGATTATAGCCTTATTTCCACCGAAGCAGAGAGTGGAGCGAGCTAAAGGTAGCGATTTTATCTCTCTGGGCGGAGTAGAGCGGATCGAAATTACAAGTCTTATCTCCATGTATCGGCAATGGAACAGACTGAAGTATAGCCTTATCTCCACTGAGCAGTAGTAGAGCAGGCTGAAAGATAGCAGATCCTATCTCCGCTGAGTAGGAGTGGAGCGGATCGAATATAGCAAGTCTTATCTCCATGTATCGACAATGGAGCAAACTTAAGTTTATAGCCTTATCTCCACTGAGCAGGAGTGGAACAGGCTGAAAGAACAGATCTTATCTTCACTGAGTAGGAGTAGAGCAGATCGAATAGCAAGTCTTATCTCCATGTATCGGCAATGGAGCAGACTGAAGATCATAGCCTTAACTCCCTAAGTAGTAGGGTAACAGGCTGAAAATTACAGATCTTAACTCCCTAAGCAGTAGAGTGATAGATCGAAGATGATGAGCGTTAATTCCCTAAGCAGTAGGGTAATAGGCTGAAGATTACAGATCATATCTCCCTAAGCAGTAGCGGAGCAGATTGAAACAAAACTCCTATACCCCTGAAGATGCAGTGGGTCAAAGCAAGGCTACCTGAAGAAAGGAAGCATCAAGTCAAGACTCAGCAGGACCGGCCAAAATTGGCCCTCTTAAAGTCTTTGCTCTATTCTCGTTACACGAAAACGAGTAAAGAGGGGCAGCTGTTGGGCCTAAATTGTGCCCGGGTCCAAGATCATTTACATTACAACCCAAAAATAAAATCAAAGCCCAAGTACTAAGATCAACACAACCTAAATTTTTCAGGGTTTTGGAAACCCTATCAGTTGTTCTTAGTGCCGCCAGAAAGCCCTTGCAGCCACGTCGTTCACCTCTCCGAATCGTGCGCGCACCTGCCTCGCTCACGTGGAGTTTCCTCTCCACCACGCCTCTGGCTTGTATTTACAGAATAATAGGAAACTAGTTGTAAAAGAGAAGGCTATAAAAAGCCAAATTAAATCTATAAATAGGGTTTTTTTTTGTGATAAAGAAAAAGGAGATACATACGAATATAGGAAAGAGGATATTTTTCAGAAAAAAAGCAGTACAAGCATAGAATCAAAAGCAGAGGTCTATTTTTTGTTTGGAAAATGAACCGACTTTAAAAAGGAAAATGAAGTCACCACCAATCTTTTTTGAAGTGTGATTGGGCCACTTTTGAAAACGTTTTGGTCTACGAATTTTAAGAAAAGCGGACTCGAGTCGATTCATATTTGAGGAAGGATTAGCACCTCATAGCGCCCAAAATTGGTACCGTATTGATTGATTAATGTCCTTAAAATCAAAAATTAAAAAAATATTTTAAAATATGAATCTTTAAAAATGTTTAAATAACTCACATTGGATATCGAAACTCTCTTGTTCCGGAAAGTTGAAATACCACATCCAGCACTATACGACACGATGTTTCAAACTATCGGTACCAAGATCATTTCATGATTTCCAACATTCTTGTCTTGCAATTTTAAAAGGATATTTCACTATTTGGCCGAACCAAAAAACCGAAACCCAGCACGATTGGGCACGATTCCTTGAATTTCAAATCATGAAATATTGCTTTTATTTAAGAAACACGATAAAAGAATCTTTGAAGGATATTTAGTTGTTTGGACGAACAGAAAATTGAAACCCAGCACGATTGGGCACGATTCCCTCAAACTTCCAAACACGAAACATTGCCTTATTTCCAAAAACATGATCAAAATCCTTAAAAGATATTTAGTGATCTAAACGAACGAAAAATCGAAACCCAGCACAATTGGGCACGATTTCTCGGACTTTCAAATACGAAATATTACCTTTGTGAAACCATTTTTTATGAAATTTTAAAAACAAAGATAAAAACATTAAAATGTAAACACAGGGATAATAAGGGAGAATGGTCATGGGAATAACAAACGTAACAATAATAATAATACTAATGGAATATAACACTAATAATAAATAATTAATAATGAATATAAAAATCATGGTGATAATATTAACATTAATAAAAATAGTAGTGAAAGAAACAAAAATATAACCGATAATAACAAAAATAGTAAATATAAAATAATAATATATAATAAAACAATTAAAGTAAACCATAACATAAAATAGATATAATAGTATAAAAAATAAAGAATAATATTAGTAATAAAATAATGTAATGATAAATATAATAATAAGAATAATAATATATATAATAATAAATATAATATAAAGAATACGACCATAATAATAATATACTCATAAAAATAATAAACCATATTAAAATAATTAATTTAATGGTAAAATCACTAAAAATAAACGAAAATGAACTAAATTGGATCAAAATAGGAGTTTTGGGGCAAAATCGTGAAACAAATAAAGGAAAGGACCAAATTTACTCGCACGCACAATCTTGGGGAACTAGAAACGCAATTAATCCAAGCTTCTGAACATTGTGCCTGGACGCGGATTAAATTGGAACGGCACATAAAATTCTGGGGTAAATTTTAAAATAAAGAAAAAAATTGAAAAAGGATGCGATCAAAACCGGAGAGCAACCGGAGGACCTAAGGTGAAATTTACCCATTAAGGGTGGAATGGCGCTAATTCACCGCAAAAAGGTGACCACGTGAGCCTTCACCCTCTAAAAGCCACAATTCCTTTAATTTTAAAACACAAAAACATGTTTCCTTCATTTTCTCCTCTGTTTCAAGATCAAAAGAAAAATCAGAACAGACCTCTCCCTCTTTAGTTTCTTCAGGCCTCCCCAAGCTCCAACCTTCTCCCTCTAATCGTCGACCGCCGAAATAGGTAAAATCTCCCTTTTTTCCTTATGCAAGTGTATTTTTAAGTATATATAGTCAATATAATAAAGTAAAATACAAAAATATTTGAAAAAAAAAAAAAAAATGGACCTCTGCTTTTGATTCTATACTTGTACTGTTTTTTTTCTGAAAAATATCGTCTCTCCTGTATTCGTATGTATCTCCTTTTTCTTTATCACCAAAAAAAACCCCTATTTGTAGATTTAATTTGGCTTTTTATAGCCTTCTCTTTTACAACTGGTTTCCTATTATTCTGTAAATACAAGCCAGAGGCGTGGTGGAGATGGGAACTCCATGTGAGCAAGGCAGGTGCGCGCACTATTCGGAGAGGTGAACGACGTGGCTGCAAGGGCTTTCTGGCGGCACTGAGAACAACTGCTAGGGTTTCCAAAACCTTGAAAAATTTTAGGTTGTGTTGATCTTAGAACTTGGGCTTCGATTTTATTTTTGGGTTGTAATGTAAATGATCTTGGACCCGGGCACAATTTAGGCCCAACATTGTTCACAGAATCATTTCATGAATGGTTAAACCAAACGGTATGCAATTGAAGTTTTCATTGTCAAGTAATAATGTTTTCTCATAACATTTATAATTACTCACTTTACTTTCGATTCAATAGGTTTGGAGTCGGAATGAAGTAAATGACGAAGTTAAATGGCTATCACAAGGTCCAAATAGAATAGTGAAAAGATATAGTGCCTTCCTCATGAACGGATTCAGATTTCATACAAAGTATCACGAGAGATTGAGGAGAACCCAAAATTGTGGAATTGTTGTTAATTCTTCAATTACAAGTTATGCTAGTGCTAAGGACAATAATCCTCCGAGGGAATGTGGAGTATTACGGACTTCTTCCGACATAATTGAGTTGGATTATTATGGCGGATGGAAAGTTGTCTTATTTCGGGAGATTGGGTGATGTGAATACGACTCGCGAATTAAAAGCGATCAATATGGTTTTACAATGGTGAATTTTTCTCGATTGATTCACACCGGAGAACAATTGATGGACGAGCCGTATGTATTTTCTTCTCAAGTGAAACAAGTTTTTACTCAAAAGATCCAACGATGAGGGTTGGTACGTTGTACTCGGAATACCCTAGAGACTTGTTTGACATGGGCAATGGAAGTAGAGATGACATAGTCGAAAGATCAGAAACTTTACCTTTTCCAGAACAAAACTTAAATGAAAATATCCCTAGTACTAGTCAACAATTTCAATGGGTTCGTCAGGATGTGGACGAAGATATTTATGAAATATGATGTAGTAAGATTTTACGATTTATTATTTATATGCAATATTATAATTTTAATGTTGGTCATGTTATATAATTTAACTATTTTATATGTCCTATTATTGTTGTTATTTGTTACTAAAATTTTGAACTATTTTATGTGTATTGCAGGAAAAAAGCCTAGAAGACGATTACGAGATTTAAGTATTGTCCACAATACTCCAAATTCAGAAGAAGCAAATAGTGAACAGTAAATAGTTGTTGGATCTTCTAGTCTGCCGAACATAGATGACGAGCCTACAGAATTTCAAAGTAATGTTAAGTTTATTTTACATGCATGTTAAATTTTATTATTGATTCATTTTTCAATTTTAATATAATAATATATCATTTTTCAATTTGAAGGTGGTGGGACGCAGAGAGTCGGGGACGTACATTGCTTAAAGATTTATACGACTTAGAGCCTACCGAGCGTGTTAAAGTAAGGAGAAACAATCGTGGCCAGCCTGTTGGATCTGAAGCTCGACTGTTAGTAGGCTATTTGGGCATTATAGCAAGAAATGTCAATATGTTGCTCATTAACTACGAATCATGGCATCACATGCCTGATGCCAACAAAAATCAGGCTCTCGATAATATTAAGGTAACAAAACGTGAATGTAATTTATAATACTTTAATTTAACTATTATTTATATTAACTTTTTAAACTTTTTTTGTTTAGGATAGATTTTCTTTAGAGGTCTCCGATGACTATGTTAAGAAGACATTGGGTAAAAAATGGAGAGATAATAAAAGCACGCTAAAAAAATAATATTTTAAGAAAGACATAAGCCTCGACGAAAAATTGCGAAATGTCCCACCGGGAATTTTGAAGTACCAATGGGAAGATCAAGTTAGGTTCTGGAATTCAAAGAAATGAGAGGTATTATGTACTTCTAAAGTCTTATAAAATTTTCGGTTTATCGTATTTACTATAAACATAATTCAAATTCCATTATGTAGGACCGGGAGCAAGTTGGAATAAGCAGCAGACAGAAACAAAAATTCATGCACACGGCAGGTTCCAGAAGTTTTGCTTGTGTACCTAAGGCTGAGGTATTATAATTTATTAATTCTGTCAAATATTAATGACTTTATACTATTAAATTATATTTTTTTCTGCTACAATGTAGGAAGCTTCGTCTGGTCAAAAAGTTGGACGTGTTCAACTTTTTGACATTACGCATAGGAAGAATGATGGATCTCCGATGACATCCGAAGCTGCAGAAATTATGGTATATTTACTTAATTAAATTTGATTTATTATAAATATTTCTAATGCTTAATTATAATAGTTTAATTCATCATTTGTAGTTTTAAATTTATAATGTTAAGTTATGTTGTATTCCTTCTTATTATATATTTCGTTTCTAACTCTTTCATTGATTCAATAGAATAAACTAAAGGAGAAGAAGGCAGAGTATGAAGCGGCAACTTTGACTGATAGTTCTGTTAATCTTGAGGAGATTAATAATAGAATTATTACCGATGTTTTGGGTCCTAAAAGGTACGACTGCTTCGACTGATAGTTCTGTTAATCTTGAGTATATTTATAATAGAATTATCATTGATGTTTTTGGTCTTGCAAGGTATGGTCGGGTTCGATTTCAAGGATTTGGTGTTACCCACCCAATATTTTGATCGGCTCCCGAATACATGCCTTAGAGGTCAATCTCGTCTTTGAAGTTCGAGGCTAAAAGACCAGATAGCTCAGATGCAAGAGAGCACGATTGAGCAGAGGCAACAAATTGCTAATGTTCAAAGAAAATATGAAGAACTCCAACAACAACTTAGAGCGGAAGCGGCAGCAGCGAGGGAGGCAGTAACAGCAACTAGAGAGGCAGAGGCAACATTGATGCTAGCAGAGCAGAATAGAAAGTACGATGAGCTCCAACTACAGCTTTAGCATATGATGCAAATGTTTCAGCAGTTGCAGAAGCCGCCATCTTAGACATTTAGTTTCTCGTTGTAAGATTATTTTAACATTATTACATTTAACATTATTGTAACAATATTTTCATTCATTTAACTTATTGAATTTCAAGTATCATTTAGAACTAATGCATTTGGTGTGATTTTTATGCTAAATTTGCTATTTTGGGTTGGAATTATATGTTATATTTACTGTTAGTGGTTGGTTTTAGTGCAGGAGGGGTAATAATATTGAACAAATTGTATAATACAAATCTATACAAATTAGCGGCATTTGTTAAACAAACGCCGCTAAAAGTTATATCCTTTAGCGACGTTTGTAAGAAAAGCGCCGCTAAAAGTCATGTCCTTTAGCGGCTTTTGTGGGAAAAGCGTCGCTAAAAGTCATGACCTTTAGCGGCGTTTGTGGGAAAAGTGCCGCTAAAATCCATGACCTTTAGCGGCGTTTGTTGGAAAAGCACCGCTAAAAGTTATATCCTTTAGCGGCGTTAGTGGCTAAAAGTCATGTCCTTGTTGCGTTTGTGGGAAAAGCACCGCTAAAAGTCATGACCTTTAGCGGCGTTGTGGGAAAAATGCCACTAAAAGTCATGACCTTTAGCGGCATTTGTGGGAAAAGCGCAGCTAAAAGTCATGACCTTTAGCGGCGTTTGTGGGAAAAGCGTCGCTAAAAGTCATGACCTTTAGCGGCATTTGTGAGAAAAGCGCCGCTAAAAGTCATGACCTTGAGTGGCATTTTTTTCTTTAAAACGCCACTAAATTTTGCGGCGTTTGTATTAAAAGCGCCGCAAATACTTTTAGTGGCGCTTATAAACGCCTCTAAAGGCCAAAAAAAACACCGCTAAAAGTCTGTTTTGCTGTAGTGTATCTTCCCCAAATTTCTGAAGTCATTATATGGTTTAAAACAAGCATTTAAACAATGGCTTGAGAAATCTGACTCGATTATCTTGTCATATGGTTTTTTACATAATGGTGCGAATAAATATATTTACACTAAATTCACCAATAGGTACAGTGTAATTATTTGTCTCTATATAGATGGTTTGTTGATTTTTGGGACAAACTTGGAAGATGTTCATGAGACTAAAGAGTATCTAGCCTCAAATTTTAAGATGAATGATCTCAACGAGGTAGTATTGGAGAATTCTAGGTATAAAGGTACAAAAGCATGGAATGAGCTTTGTACTAAGTTAATCTCACTACATCGAGAAAGTATTGGAGAAGTTCAAACACTTGAATATTAAGGATTCGAACACTCCATTCGATTCAAACTTCAAGTTAAGTGAGAATAATGGCAGGACTATAGCGTAACTTAAGGATGCCAGTGCAATTGGAAGTCTATTTTATGCAATGAATTGCACTAGACCCGATATCGTATTTGTCGTGTGCAAATTGACGAGATTTACAAGTCCTAGTACCGATCATTGGAAAGGGATTTGTAGGATTTTTGGCTATCATTGGAAAGGGATTTGTAGGATTTTTGGCTATCTTAAGAAAACAAAAAATTTGGAATTGTTCTATAGTGATTATCCTGCGATACTAGAAGATTACTTGGATGCAAGTTGGATTACAGGTCTAAGTGACAATAAGTCCACATCGGGATGGATTTTTACGATCAGAGGTGGAGCCATTAGTTGGGCCTCCAAGAAACAAACTTGCATCTCACATTCAATTATGAAGGCTGAATTTATAGCCTTAGTGGCCACCGGCAAGGAAGTGGAATGGCTAAGAGATCTCTTGCTAGATATAAAGTTGTGACCACAACGTAGGTTTCATCATTTCTTTATATTGTGATAGTGAATCCACCATGTCTCAAGCGTACAATAAGGTGTACAATGGAAAGCCTAGACATATAAGTTTGAGACATGAGTATGTGAGACAATTGATTAGGGATGGTGTGATAATTGTTACCCATGTTAAATCAATTGACAATTTAGTGGATCCATTGACAAACGGTTTGTCAAGGGATTTGGTTAAGAGTACCACCACTAAGATGGGGTTAAAACGATTCTAATCGCGTCATTGATAATGGAAACTCTACCTTGTTTTAACAAAAGTTAGTTTCAAGGTTTAAAGGGTAATAACAAATTATTGAATGACAACGTGCACTAAGAATCAAGATTTAGCGTTTATGTTTTAGGAGGATAAGTTTTACTTTTAATGGATGGACATTAATAGTCATGAAATCCACCTATATGGACATGAAGTGATGTCGCTTCAACCAGAGTTTTATTTATGGTATTCTCTCATACATGTTCATGAAACAGGATGAACACATGGCTATAACGGTGCTAAAGTAAATAAACTCTTACTCTAATACTTTACAGTTATGTGTGTAATTTTTTTGGTATTAACTTTAAGAGTGATGGTTCAAGCGACTAGCCACCATTCACTTTATTGATACCACTAATTGTAACATCCATAACCCGTCTCCGTCATCCATATTTACTATCTTCTCTAATTTAATTTAACAAATTAATAAATTAATAAATAAACAAACATGTTTTCTTCTTCTATAATTTTAAAATTATTTTTAGTTTTTCTTTTTAAATTTAATCATCTTTTATTTCTTTAATTTCAAATCATGTTTTATTTTTATGTAGACAAAATTTTAATTCTTTTAATTTTTATGTAGGTAATATTCTTTTTTTTTTAATTTTAATTTTCTATTTCTATTTTTTATTTTTAATCAAATTTCGAATTTGATAAAACCATATAGTAGTTATAATTTTTCAAATTTTAATCTTTTACTAGTGTTTTTTTTCTAAATTTTTAATGGTTGATTTTAGTTATTTTTTCAATTTTTGCTTATGATTTTTATCAATTTTTTTTGTATTCTTTGTGTTTGTTTCACGGCCCATGTTAAAGGTTCGTGACTGTCCATCCTAACAATATTACCTTCAAGGTTCGAACTTGCATATAATTTCAATGTTTTCTAGTTATGTTTTTTTTTTTTTTTTTTGGCATATAGTTTTAACATTTCCCCAAATTTTTAATTATTTTAATTAAAGTTAAATTAAAATAAAGATGATATAGTATGTAATTAAGTGTAGAATAATATTTATAAGTCTTTAAAATTAATGATGTAACATTTTGATTAATGCTTAAAACTTACATATTTTACAATCATCCTAATATAAATTATTCCATTGCAGGGTATAAGGTTAAATTCTATTGATTATTCATGCTGTCTTTGATCTTGATTCTAATACCTATGAAGATCCTCTTGCCTTCAACCCTTAGAGATGGAAGGTATAACAATAATAATATTTATTTATAATTGTATACCAATTTCTGTTATAAATTTGTTCTAAGTCACGTTATACTTTCAAATACGAAGGTTTGTCATATATTTAGAGTCGAAAATATTAAATTCAAAAATAAGTTTTGATAAAATATTTTACATCCATTTAAAATATAAACAAAATTTAAGTTCTAATATTCATCCAACCTGATTCAATTTATTTTTCAATTTTATAATATGTTATTTTTCTTTTATTTTATGTATTATCATAGATGGGGTGCCCGACTTATATTTTTAGCTATTTTAAGAATTTATAATTTAATTTAGACTTTTAAATATAAAATTGATGCTTTTAATCTTATGGAAGTTTTAATTTTATTTCGTCCCTTATCATAAAATTTCTAGCATTGCCCTACATATTAAGTAATTTATATAAGGGAAAAGATTGTAATTATTCAGGGTTAATAAAGGTTTAAGATTTAGAATCTAAGATCTAAGTTAAAAAATTACCAATATGACTTGTCAATAGCATGAAAAAATATTGAAATGACATTAAATAATTGATAAGGTATACAGGATGATGATGTGACGTCTACTGTTTTAAATAATTATTTTCTATTTATATAATATAAAATTAAATATATAATACTATAATATAAATATAAAAATCTATATTTATATATCGAGGTGTCTATGTTAAAATTTTTAATAGAAGGAAGAATATATAAATTTAAATATTAAATAAAATATCTATTTAAAAGTTAAAATAATATAAACAAGTCTAACAAATAAGGTGTGATCATTTACAAATATAAATATATTTGAAATTAAGTTGAATTTGAGTAACTATATGATATTGATATGATATCGCATTCTTTTTTTTTTTTTTGCTAATAAATGTTTAAATTAATGTAGAACATTGAGCGCAGTACAATGGCAAAGAAATTCAATACCATTTGGTGGAGGGGATAGGGCATGTGCAGGAGCAGAGTTCAGCAGGGTTCTAGTTGCTTTCCTTTTACATGTCTGGCTCTCCAAACACAGGGGTTTTTTTTTTTTTTTTTAATATATACAAATTTCAGATATTGTTTTCAACTATGATTTTTTGAACTTGAAATTAACTGATATTTAATTTAATTTAATATGAATATAGGTTGACCAAAATTAAGGGAGGGGACGTGGCTCGTGCGCCTCTTCTCTGATGTTTAAAACTGTTAAAGTTTCAGAAAAATAATATTAATTAATTGTTACTTACAGAGATGTCTGCATTAGATATCAGATACTGTCTTGTCTTAACTAAAACTAGTTTGGCTGCAACAGTCAACCACTTTGCTGTACGGAATCATAATATTAAGTGCTCTGTTAAAATAGGGATAATGGCACGACAGACCCTATACTTAAGTGTTTGTTCTAGTGTAATACCTATATTTTCAAAATGTCCAATTTAATTTTGGTACTTTGCTTCTTCTTTTTTAATTATTTTGCTCCATTAGTCTAACACTGTTTGCTTTTACTGACATGTCGTGTAGGCTAATAAGGGGCCGCCTAACTTTCGACCGGCTATGTGAGGCCCCTTTTAGCAATTCACCCTTTTTCTCTTTTCTTTTTTTCATAGAAAAGATAAAACGTGGGAGTAATCTTGGGCAAATATCTCAAAAATACCAAAAAATCAAAAATTACGGAAAGGACGGGTTTCAAAATATTAACTGGAAGGGCAATTTCCCAAAAGCGCGTCGTCGGTAGCGTTTTTGAAATCGGCTAAAAGCGCGTCCATGGGGAGCGCTTTAGGCCAACTTCAACAAAAAGCGCTCCCACTAGGCGCGCTTTTGCTAAGTTGAACTAAAGCGCTCCTCATGGACGCGCTTTAGGCGAATCTTTCCCGGTCCGCTTGCAATGTGAAAAATGAAATAATTTTTTGGACAGTAGTCTCCGGCAAAATAATTTTGAGGAGACGTTTGAAACAAACCGTGGCGAAAACGCTCTCACGTGGACGCGCTTTTGCTACGATGGTCTCCGGCAAAATTATTTTGAGGAGGCGTTTACAACAAACCGTGGCCAAACACGCTTCGGCGAGGTACACTATTACGGGAGCGGTGAAAAGCGCTCCCACGTGGGCGCACTTTTTGCTCTGATGCCGCGGCAAAATTAGGCTATCATCAGCCAAATTGCATTCTCGGTTAGCGAAAGCATTCAAGCAAAAAGAAAAAAAAATTGAAAATGAGTGAGCGTATTAATAGTGTTATTTACTACGATGGTGAAGTCGTGACAAAAATGGTGTTGTTTTCTTATCGAGAACACAATAGCGATTGAGTTTTAATCGAAACGTCGATTTGGTGGAACTGCAAAAGAATTAGGCGTAAAATATTGAACAACGCCAATGAAAGTTCATCTATTAAGTATAGATTTTGCGCTTGGTCGATCCGGTGAGATATGACGCATTCGACATCAAAGGTCCTCGAGCCTTGAGGCAATGGTGGAGACTCATTTTGCCGATGGATCGCCTATCTCGAGTTATATGTAGAATTTTCATCTCCAAGTGATCAAGCTGCGACCTCAACATCTAGTATCGTTCGAGGGAATACACGACCCGTGTCGACACTCGTAAGTGGGAGGCAAAACACGAAGTGCCCGTGTGCGGTGGTAGTATGGAAAACATAACCCTGCACGACACTCGGTTGGTGGATGGGACATGCATATTCGCCAATCGACGTCGGATGACGTAAATACGCATTGGGGGCGTCATCAACTTCTAGTGGATGCAATCCACATACGATTGGAATCTTTATGAAAGATGTTTAAGGAGGATGATGTATTACCGACGGCATCCACCGTGAGGGCCCTCGTTTGTTGCGAGTTATGGAGGATCGGACGATGAATCCGATGTGGATCCACCTCGGGAGCCGAGGCTGACGGTGCGAAGTTGGACTATTTTACGACCGGGCCCGTTCAATTGTACTGAAGATGTTGAGGCGGTTCGACGAAGAAGAAGAAGATCCGCTATTCAGGCATACTCGCCTCCGGTAGCATGCATAATGTCGATCTATCTCAAGATGATGCATTGGGTTTCTGAACTACCACACCGGACGCGTGACCGTACAAATTCTTCGTTGGATTCGGACCAATTAGAAGTTGGTAACCGTTTTCCAACAAGAACACTTTTCTTGGTGCATTGAAACAATCTGACATCGAGGCAGGGTTAACTACACCATGGTTAAATCAAAGCTCGATAGGTACGAGGCGGTGTCTTTGTGCAAGGCGGCACGTGCATGGAAAATCATGGCGTCGTTGAGGAAAAGGGCGGGGATGTGAGAGGTGAAGAAGTACAAAGGTCCGCATACATGTCTTCAGATGCAGTACCACTATGTGTTCAATGATTTGAATAACACTAATATTATGTAATGTTGCATTATTTAACGTGCCGTTGATGCGTGTAACACAAGATCATCCGAGGATGGATTGGACATGTTGGTGATTTAATAATCCGAAGGTGAAGGCCGATCCCAAAACTACGATCTTACCTTAATTGGCAATATTCGTAGCCAAATGGGATACACGCCCTCTTCTGAAAGGCTTGGATAGCCAAGCGATATGCGTTGGAAAAGTTGCACAGTCGGTGGGGCGCTTCATATAATGAAGTGTAGCGTTGGTGTAAGTCTTTGGAGAGATATGTCCAAAAAGACAATGTACATTTAATTAATATTAAATTACAAACACAAATTGTATTCGAGTTATTAAAATTAAATTAAAAATTAAATTAAAAAATTAAATCATTTCTATCTTATCAAAGATATTAAAATTAAAATAAAAAATTAAAATACAAAAAACTTAAATTACAAAAAATTAAATAAATTAAAAAATTAAATTACAAAAAAAACAAACTCAAATTGTATTAAATATATTACAACAATTACAAAAAAAAATAAACCAAACCTATTTTGTCAAAGTTATTAAAATTAAATATTTAAAAAATTAAATTACAAAAAAAAACAAACTCAAATTGTATTAAATATATTACAACAATTACAAAAAAAACCAAACCTATTTTGTCAAAGTTATTAAAATTAAATATTTAAAAAATTAAATTACAAAAAAAACAAACTCAATTTTTATTAAATATATTACAACTTAATTACAAAAAAATAAACCAAACCTATTTTGTCAAAGTTATTAAAATTAAATATTTAAAAAATTAAATTACAAAAAAACAAACTCAAATTGTATTAAATATATTACAACTTAATTACAAAAAAAAAACCAAACCTATTTTGTCAAAGTTATTAAAATTAAATATTTAAAAAATTAAATTACAAAAAAAACAAACTCAATTTTATTAAATATATTACAACTTAATTACAAAAAAAACCAAACCTATTTTGTCAAAGTTATTAAAATTAAATAAATTAAAAAATTATATTACAAAAAAAATAAACTCAATTTTTATTAAATATATTACAACAATTACAAAAATTAAACCTTAATTACAAAAAATTAAACTCAATTTATAAATTAATTTACAATTACTCAAATTAGGGGTTTAGGGTTTAGTGGATGGGGTGGGAACCAAAGTGCACACGAGGCGATTCGCCATTCTGTTTGGATTCCTCCTTCTTCTAGCTTCCGTGGGTTGTGGAACCTCAGTGGGAATCCGAATCCTCCTCGTGGAGTGCAGTTACAGGTGTTGCGATGATGACCCACATTGATAAAATAATGACCCGGAGGTGTTTGCATAAACCACGGTGGGGTGGCGCATCCGTCTGGTGAAGGAGCCTGTAGAAAGAATCGCTCCCGAGCGGTACCTCCTCTAATCCCACACCGATGTCGGCCTCACGATCGGTGGCTAAAGGAGTTGTCGAGAGCGGACTCGAACCGACCATGGATTCCAACACAGGGGGACTAGAAAAACATATATATGGGTTAGGAGGATACATGTAAGGGCGAGTACGCACCGGCATAAGCTATGAATGCCTGTTATCGGTGTTGTCGGTTGGTGATGGGCCCTGATTGTATAAGCGCCGTTGATGGGCCCGTGATCGATATGGCGCTTGATGGGCGATGTATGTGTGTAGGCGTTGTTCTTGGGCCCGCTCATCACCCTTCTCCTTGAATGTAAAGGGCCCGACGTTCCTTCGCTCATGAATTTGTTGTCGCCTCTCTTGGTACAACAACATCTGACTTGCCATGGATTCTAAACCATGGCATGTACTCTTAGACGCACGCTAAGCGAGGAACTACGATCGGTTCTCGGTTAGGTAAAAATCATACCGGTTCTCCCATCGTCTCGATATGTTCGACCAAAATATTGGCCAATCTGTGTCTTGCTTTGCCAGTAAGTCCACACTGTGCTCATCATCGAGCACCTCGAGAACCACGGAATCGGTGTCGGAATCAAATTGTCGCAGAACCCGATCTGGTGGTGCATCTCCACGTCGCGTAGGTGATTAGCGGGACCTTAACGTACCAACTGCTCGGATTTTGGAGGAACTCCTCCGAATTCTTGCCGAATTTGGGATCCTCGTGCGTGTCCATTGAAACTATATTAACATTACCAAAATATTAGTTATATACATAAATACTAAATTATAATAACGAAATTGACACTTACTTGTGATTCCGATCGTTGTTCCAATAGGAGCCAGTATATCCTCAAGCGAGTCGGTATTCCAACATGACTTCTGGATGGTTCCACCTAATTAAATAAACTTTTAGCATGCAATTACACTATAAATCTACGACATAATTGTAAAATATAATATTAAATTTACCTTGTTATCAATGGGAATGAATATGGTTGGTCGAGTCGGGGCGTAAAATGGAAATCGAAACCATGCCCATGACTGCGGTTGTGATAGGCAACCTCCGATTTTTGCTTTATTCGACACCGTCGCCCGCACATCTCCCGTACAACCTCGATAGCACGGCGAGACCCCAACTCAATTCACCGGCCGCTCTGAAATCAACAAGTTTGAGAGCCATCTCGTGGACGAGGTTTCTAGGCGTCCGGCATCGATAGCCTCAATTATCAAGTATGTATGCCGTGCATACTGGTATTCTTTCATCTTGATCGAATCTTCATTCGATGTGGAATGTGTCTGTAACCAAACCATATCGATCCGACCTCCTTACAATTTATCCGAATGGCACCCAGGAGCTCGTAGCATACGGCCATCCAATCGAGAGATGTTACGGACCGGTGACTCTGGCCGAATCACCCACCGTAATCCCAACCTATGCTTCGCACATCTTCTAAGGTGATGGTACACTCTCGCATGGCGATGGAAAGTGTGCGTCTCGGTCTCCACCTCTCTATCAACGCTTATCAAAATCGGGTCCAACTTGAACCCCGACTATCGTGGCCACGTGCAAAAACCCGCTTCCATGAGTAATTCTCGATCAATGGCGATGGGGACCGGGCATGTTGCGAATATAACATTGCAACACCGATCTACGATGCTTAAAAAATAATAAAATTCAAAATTAAATAAAATTGCATAATTAAAAAATTTAATAATATTGAAAAATTAAAATTCAAACTTACCATTTTCAATTGCTCGACGCCAATGTGATTCTTTGTCTAGGCGATGTAAATCCCACCATTGTACTCGATAAAATTTTTAAATTTTCCAAAAAATAAATATATTAAAAATTTATAATGGGCTTTTTCAGTAAATGGTAGAAGACTATTTGAAATTTAAGCGTAAATTTCAAGGGCTTTGATAGAAACTTGAGAGAAAATTGAGAGCAAATTGAGAGAAAATTGAGAGAAAAATGAGAAAGGATTGAAGTGTGAAAAAATGAAGGCTTGGGGGTATTTATAGTTTTTTTTTCCGTTGCTTTTTGACCGTTGGGGTCCAACGGTCATTTTTTTGATTCTTGACTAAAAGCGTCCATGGGGGAGCTTTGAACTTAACTTCAAAGCGCGCTACGTGGGAGCGCTTTTCTGAGATTAACCTAAAGCGCCCCCATGGACGCTTTTAGGCCTTTTCTCAAAAAACGCTACCGACGTGGATGCGCTTTTTGGGAAATTGCCCTTCCTCAATATTTTTGAAACCTATCCTTCCGGTAATTTTGATTTTTTGGTATTTTGGGATATTTGCCCGATAATCTTTAATAATTTCTAATATTTATTTTTCGATATATTGAAAATAAAGAAAGTAATAGGAAAATAAATGTAATACTATCTACTCACTCTATCTTTCTTACAAACCAATTCCTTCAACATTTTCTTCTAATTTTGTAGCTTCTTCATCTCCTTCTATAGTTTGTTCATCTCTTCAAAACTTTCGTTTTCCTTTAACACCACATTCTCAATTTTTAGTTGGTCGTAAAAACTTTTATATAAAAATTAATCTATCAAGATATGTCATGTCAGATTATTAAGAATAAAAATTAGATGCAGAAACATATTTGAATCTATTAATGTCTTGAGATCATGAAATTTTATTGTTTTGATATTCCAAATCAACACACAAGCATTTTAGAAAAAGTGATTCTCTTTTCTGAAGATAAAAATGTCGGAAAAGTTATATACATGTAATTCAAAGATTATAATCTTAACATATCATTTTTATACATTAATCTTAATTTCTAATTAGCTCACCATCAACTAGAAATTAGATACTAAAATATCTACCCATAAAATTGCCTTTTTAGGAATTTTTTTTTAGTGTTTTTGACATTTGAATAGTAGCCTTAACACCACGATGACATTTTATTTCTTCTGCTTGAGATTTTGAACTAGAATGTGTACTAGAATAAGAAGATTTTTATCTTTTTTATGGAAGAAAAGACGATTGTCGATTGGAAGGCAATAGACTATCATGTGGCGGCCCCTTATTGGTTGACACGACACGTCAACTAAAACTAAATAGTATTAGATTAGGAGAAAGGATTGTATGAAACAGTGACGTCACGTCATCTGTATTCTCTTTCTAATAGTTTTATATCACATCAGTATTATCATCCTGAATTTTAGGATTTTAATTTGGAATTAATTTTTTACAAGATAAAAATACTGATGTGGCATAAAACTATTAGAAAGGGATATAGATAACGTGACGTCACTGTTTCATACAATCTTTTCCCCAAGGATGATTAACAAAAACAAAGTACATTTTAAAAGTATAGGTACCATATTAGAACAAACACTTAAATACAAGAGTCTTTCATGTTATTAGCCCATAAATAAATGGCATATACATCATATGATTATGTTACAATCATGATAACTTACTTAAAATATATATACGATTAAATTTAATAAAAACTTAAATAATATAAATATCAACAGATAAAGACGGTTTTTGTATGTTAAATTTTTTTTTTCATATTTTGAATTTATGGAAAACTCTCGTTGATGTTATCTGACAGGGTATCACTTAAAAATATTTTCCCTAATGTATCAAGCGACGCCAAAAAATATACGAGTATTTTCATAAATACAAAATATATATTATACAAAAAATTTATTTTTTAAAGTGATACCACGTCAAGTCACATCGATTTCAATTTTAAAAAAAGGTTGCACAAACGCATTGACTCATTGTTTTTCCCAAAGACACATTTCGGCTGTGGGTTTAATGTTATTATATATGCCTTAAGTTGCCTTAACCATTGCTCGGTAAAAAAGGCTTTGCGCACTCCTACTAGTAACAATAACAATATTGAATTAGTGAAAGCCCAACTATGATTTTTGTAATGACTATACTTTTTTAAAATTCAATTATGTCGCTTGACACATTTCACTTTAAAATTGATTTTTATTTTCGTATAATATTTATTTTATATTTAGGAAAAATACTCATATTTTTAGTGCTGAATCATATATTGGTAGCACCATTTAAAAAAATATTTTTTTCACTAATAATGTTTAGCTAATGAGTGTGTGGAGTTTAAGTGGTGCCACCTGACACGTTGAAAGCATCTAGAAACAGAGTAAAAAACACTCCATTTACGTAAATAGTCTGGTAAATAAATTTTTTTATATTATTTTGATAAAAAAAAGGCCCTATATGCATTAAGACCACAATGAAGTATGAACTGATATCAAACATTGTATCCATGGATGATTCTAGATTGAAACTGCACTTGATTAAGATCCTTGCTCCATCTCTTTAAGTAGAAAGGTATTTGTCAGAGCGGATTCAGAGATGAGAGCAGCCACCATTAGACATGAAGCCTGCAAAGGAAGGAAGAAAAGAAAAAAGTTAGGACAACTGGAGATATGATAAGATCATCTGTTATGGTTGCAATGAACTTGATGTGTTAAAACATACTTCCTCTTTGCCAACATACACGACTCGTTCTTCGATGTCGGTGAAAGGTATCTTCAACCTCCTTACAGCAGAAAGACCTGTGACTGTGGACAATGGAGATATGATGAGATCATCTGTTATGGTGAACATTGCAGGTCCTTTTATGAACCCAGTACTACTTGAATTGTCATTGTGATGAGACTTTGGGTCCATGACAGTTAAAGCCGAAGTACAAACCGTTTCACCGGGAGGGATAAGTGTCTCATCTGAAGTTGGCATTAGTATGTCCCAGCAGGACCGTGTGAGATAGTAGGGTTGATGCATGTATTCTTCAATGTCTAATGCTTGCCCTTCATATCTAAAACCAGGAGCAAGCTTTGGACTGGTCAGCATTGCTGTTGTTTCCTTAGATACTAAATAGTTCCTAGCATCAAGATCTTGAATGCTATCGTATAGGTGATTTATGCAGCCTGTTGAATTGCCCTTTCGCATTTCTTTTACTATAAAACCGAGTGGAACAGTGAGGAAACTAAAGAGCAAATCAACAAAATTTTCACTTGCTTCACAATAGCAAACCCTGTTCTTGGATTTACTCACCATGAGTTTCACATACATCTTCCCATCCTCATTCGATGCCTCCCCTTTTAGTCTTCCGATGCTTACCCGTTCGAGATCTTCTGTATCGTTTAGCGGAAGAACTGGGATATGATCTAACAGAGCTTCCGTCAAAGGTGTCTTTGATACTAGCAAACACTTGAGCAAGTTTAAAGCCTGAAAGAAGACAAGAGATAATCAATTTTGGGACCAAGTATTATTACATAAACAGATCAGTATACCATTAGTTGGTAATCACCTCGAGTTTTCCCATCGAAAAAGTCCTATCATCGACGACACTCATGTCCTCGATCCCAAGCTCAGAAAACAAAGAAAAGCTTGCCGCAGTTGATGGAGGCATTATACGCAATTCATCGCTTATCATCAGTCGAATCGGTCCTTTGACAAACACTCCTCGGTCTTTGTCATCAGAACTTACTCTCCTAGTTTCATTCTCAACCAAATCTACCGAATACATTCGCTCTCCGCACCAACAAATAGCATCTGGATAATGACTAAGTAGCTTATAACCTGAATTGCGACAACCAGTCCTTGAGCAAAGAAAATATCTTAGGGATGCACCATCATGGATTGCCAGTTTCAGGTTCTTGCATTGAGCAGCTGCTCCGTTTCGCGGGTACAGCAACATGGTCTTGCAGGCTTCCGTTCGAAGATACCGAGCATCGAGAATCTCGACGCTGTTATATAAGTTATTCATACATGCTATATTCGTTGTCGGTTCTCGATTACGGGTGAGCCTAACTATAGTTCCCATTGGCATTGTCAAGAAACTGAAGAGAACATCAACAAACTTGTCATCAGATTCAACAAAAACAACTCTATCCTTTGTCTTGTCTACCACAACTTTCAAGCAGATAACGCTGTCGTCGTCCATGGTCGGCAGTTCTGGCCTCGTTTTTCTGATGGAATAACTCATCATCAAACCCTTGAATTAGTCCTCGATCCCTGCAAAATAAAACTGCACAGTAAAACAAATATCCCCAAATCTAAATCAAAACTTAAAAAGGTTAGATACAAATTTAGACTTGTTAATAATTGGATTTTCAGAGGATTGATTGTTAGAATCATAAAAATTAAGCTCTGAAAGCTTATTAACTTAAAATGAGGGTTTGACTAGACAAAGCATATAAAGAAAAGCAATCCTAAAACATTGTTCTTATAAATGGATAAAACTTTTAATTTGCTTGTAAATTCAAAACTGTACTTTATGATTATGTTTTGGGTTCTCATTGAAACAGAAACACTTGTTCAAGTTTTAATTTCTGAAAAAAAAAAACATAATAATCTTATTGAAGAATTATTGAGACAAAAAGTAACCAGAAGCAGAAACTGGGAAAAAAAAAGAGAGCCCAAAATTCTGCAAAATAAACTAGAAAACTTGCATGTGAAACAATGGTGGCTGGAGAGAAAAGCTTTACCAAAAAGAAGCAAAGGAACAACAGTCTTAAAAGCACTGATTCTATGAAGAGTAAAGGAAGGAAAGGACCAAGTAGGGGAGTCTAAAACATCATTGTTTTGTCAATTATGATCACCTCATTGATTAAAATTTAAAAAAAAAAAATAAAAGTTGTTTGCTTGACAAGTACTTGTGCGGTCCACAATCGGGCGGTTGACTTGGCGGTCTTCCTCAACACAACAAATGATCATTGTTTTGTACCATTTTGTTTGGGGGATAAAATTAGATGTTCGAATTTACTATTTATACAATTTTATTAAATAAATTAATAATTCAGATTGATTCGAATGAGCCTGAGATCAAAATTTTCTTATCTAAATTCAGTTTTGATCCCACCTATATGTCTTACATTTTAGCATATCAGAATTTAATTATTATAATTTTTATAGATTAAAATATAAACTCATTATGTATTAATTTAAAATTTTATAATTAAACAAATTTTTTATTTTAAGGGGATAAGTAAAGCTTTAATATATATTAATTTATAATTTCTTTATCTATAAAAGAATTGAATTAAAAGAATTTCATTATGGAAGGGTAAAGTGCTATTTTACTATATATTAATTTATAATTTATCTATTTATAAGAAGACTAAATTGAAAATAAAATCATTTTTGGTAACCAAGTGCCTCCTCTCTACACTTGTTTATGGGCTGGATTATTAGCCCAAGCCTGAAGGTCCACTTGAAATTTAGGAGGAATTGGACAAAATTATTATGCCCAAAAAATGGGTTTAAAGCAAAAAAATTAGGCCAGTTTTAAATATAAAACAAGCTCGAGTTTGAACATTCAAACCTCGAACTTGACACAACCCATTTAAGTTTATAATCTTTATATTATGTTATTTTTATATACTATATAATTTAGAATACATTAAAAAAAAATAAACCTATATTAAATATATAATATTACTCTAGTGCAAACATTAAAATAATGTTAAGATGATTATATAAAAAAATTAATAAAAAATGTATAAAATTATTAAATATTAAAATAAATAATATAAATATTATTTTAAAAATTTAAAATATAATGTGGGTAAGCCTAAAATGAGTTTGAGTTAGTTTTTATAAATATGGATGGGTTTGGACAAAATTTTATGCTCAATTTTGGGCCGATTCAGAATTGGACAAGTATAAAATATATTAATATCATTTTTAGACCCGACCTGAACTAGACCCATGAGCACATCTACTATTCTCTTTAGATTCACCATTGTTCATACCATTTTCCAATTTACAAGGTAACTTTATATATATATATATATATATATATATATATATATATTTCAAGATGATTTTTTTGTTTAATTATGTCAAATGTACGTGTACTCTTTTGACATTTAAATTTTAATTTTGAGACATTGAGTCTTTATATTTATTTATTTAAAATTTTGGTCTCTCCATTACATTTTGTCATTAAAATTAACAATGTCAAAGTTAAAATAATTTTTAACTCTCTAATATTTACAGTTTTTTTTATCAATTTGGCATGTACCTTTTAAAAGTACATAAAAATTTTAAATAAATAAAATTTTAAAAAATAAAAACTCTTTAAAATTTATAAAATAAAATGCTTTTAAAAATATAAATATAAATTTCAAAATTTAATATTATCTAAATTGGATCGGTTAGCGGTTCACCAATTTTTAACTCTCATTGGATCAATACCTAAATAATTTATGATCTAATCGATCCAATCCGGTTTAAATAACATTAAATTTTGAAAATTTTTATATTTTTAAAACATTTTTAATATTTTATTTTTAAAAAAATCATAATTTTTAAGAAAATAAAATTTTAATTAAAAATTTCACGCACTTTTAAAGGTTATGGACCAAATTAACAATAAAAACTGTAAATGTTGAGGGCTAAAAAAGTTTAAAAATTTTAAATATCGGTTGACCTGTAACATGTATGGATTGATTGAACCAGACTAAAAAATCAATTAAACGAATAGTTGAATCGATTTTTATAATTTTTATGATTTTTTATTTTTAATTTAGTTGCTTTGAATCGGTCATATCAGTCGTTTTAGGAACCAATTAATCAAACTAGTTTGAAATCAGTTCAATCGATTTTTTAGCTTGGTTGAACCAATCCATACCAATTTGCAAGTGAATCGATTTTTTTATCTCTCATTGGACCAATACTCCAATCGATTCCTGGTGTGACTAGTCCGTCCAATCCGATTTAGATAACATTAAATTTTGGATTTTTGGTTTATATTTTTTAAATCTTTTATATTTTTTGAATTTTAAAGAATTTATTTTAAAAATTATAATTTTTATTTTAAAATATATATTTTAAATTTTTCATGTTTTATTTAAAATATGGGAAAATAATATTTTAAAAAATTATTTTACATAAGGACCAATTTGACAAAAAACTGCTAATGTTGAGGGTTAAAAAAGTTAGTCTACCTTTGACATTGTTGACTTTAACGGCAAAGTTTAAATCAAAAAAAGTATAGGGACTCAATATCTCAAAATTAAAGTATAAGGACTAAATTTTAAATTTGAAAGAGTAAAAAACTTTGACATATTTAAACCAAAATATTTCTATTAAATTTTGAGACAAAATTAATTTTAACGGCAAAATTTAAAAAATAAAAGTAAAGATTAAAATTCAATAGAGTGAAAATATATTGATAATTTTATTTTTACTTTATAACGACAAAAACAAATATCAATCGAAGTGAGTATGCACTGGAGGAGCTAGTATATTAATCTTGAGAGGATCAAGCTAAACTCAGACATATTATATAATTTTTTCCTATAACATATGTAACAACCCGATAGTTAGGGGTGTCGGAAAGTACATTCCCGAGACTCCGTTCTTGTAAATCGGACTAGTAAATATTTTTAAATATTTACGAAGCTAGTTGTGTAGTTAATTAAGTTTTGGTTAAATGAATTTACTTGAATTAAAAGTAATTAAGTATAAGGACTAAATTATGTATAGGATGAAAGTTGAATTATATATTAAAAAATAAATTAAAGGCGAATGTAGTAATTATAACTATGTTATAAAAATATGTTATAATATTAAGAATCTTAATAATTAAGTAAATATATATTATATAATAATAATAAAATAAAGTATAATAAAACAAAAAGTATTAAAAGAATGAATGAATAATAATAATAATAATAATAATAATAATAATAATAATAATAATAATAATAATAATAATAATAATAATAATAATAATAATAATAATAATAATAATAATAATAATAATAATAATAATAAAGCCATACAAATTAAGAAAGAAAAAGAAAGAAAAAGAAAGAAGAAAAGAAGAAGTCAAGCAATGCTAGGGCTCCAAATTTTCCAAGTTTAATTAGTTAGTCAATTTAGTCTATTTTCTTGTAATTGGTATGTTTTTGGAATCTCGGTACTTAGGGTTACCCGACCCATGTTGAAATTTTAGCCATTATTAAGTTTTTAAGTGTTGTCAATGTTGAATAAGTTTTAGGGATTAAATTGATAGATTTTTAAGTTAGAAATGGAAAAGGATTAAATTGTAGAATAAATTATAAATTTTGAGTAATAGGGACTAAGTTGTGAAAATTTTGAAATTTAGGGTTTAAGTGAAAATAAGGAGATAAATTTAGTTTAAAGGAAATTGTATGAAAATATAGAATTAATTGCGAAGAATAAACATTAGTCTCTGTTTATGGACTAAATTGGAATTTAGGCAAACATTGAGTAAAAATTTAAATATTCAATATGAAATTGAATTGTGTTATATTGATGAATTTTAATTGTTTTAATTCCATAGCTAATATCGTATCGGAATTCTCTACTGAAAAAGGGAAGGATAAAATCGACGTCGAATAGCTCGAAATTCCTGGTTTGTATTTATATAATCCGAACTTAGTTGTTAATTGTTATAATTCAATTTAATGCATATGATAAGTGTTGAGGTGAGTAATTGACATTTTGATAATTGATTGAAATGGATTGAATTGGTAGATACATATTGAATGTATTGATTATTATAGATTGAATTTAATTCATGTGTATATATGTGATTATATGAAAAATTAGTATTGGATATTGGTTATATCTAAAATGTGAAATTAAACCCTATTAACTGTATCGGGCTGAGTCGGATATAGATGGCATGCCATAAGATAAGAAGAGTTCAAGGATTTCTTCGACCTTGAGTTGATGAGGCACTGAGTGCCAATTTTCTTCGGTTTAACCAATGAGACACTGGGTGTCAAATTTATATAGCGCTAGGCACAGTTACTACTTTGGATTTATCCAATGAGGCACTAGGTGCTAAACTGGTGTGTTGGTTGGATCCGTGTATCCGTCTAAGTCCGAGTCGTGTTAATATGGGTAATTAAATAAAGCGTACTACGATTTATATTGGATGATATTGTATGTGAATTGAAAATGAGATATGGGAGTTAAGTACTCGTGAATTGGATATGGAATGGATAATGTTATTGTTTAAATGATATGTGGATCAAATTGTGAAAAGCTATTATATAGCAAGTGATGAGCATTGAGTACGGTATGAAATGATGTATTCATGAATTGAGTATTGAATGGTTAATGCCATTGTATGAATAAAGGTGGTTTGATATGTGAATAACTATTTATATAGCAATTGTGTGAATTGGGACATTGTTTAACAAATGAAATATGATAACATGTGTAAATTGAATATAGTATAATAAAACTTGAAAATTTTGTTAACTTTTGAAAAATGTGTCCATTAGAAATTATTTACTAATATAAGCTCATTATAAAATATGTGAATTAAAACTTTATTATATTTTATTAAAAGATAAATCATTTGTAAGGAAAATATATCTAAGCATAATATAAGCTTCAATAATAAATAAAGTACTTTAAATCAAAAGTGGCCCTTATTACAACCAATATTAAACAAAACACTTAGTATTAAAATTACTTAAAAATAATTAAATTAATCTCCTTCTGCATGGGCCACCTTGCATCCTCTCCGACCCGGTCCGGTCAACATGTCACCTGCGATGTTGGATAAATAATTGGGTGAGTCACACGGACTCAGTGTGTAATTAAAACCATTGAAATCCACCCACATGTTAGCCACAAATCAACCCAAATTATCAAATGTAACATAAAAATATAATCACATGGATATTACCACAATCTGGGCTTGGCCCACAAGCAAATCATATTCAAGCACTGGGCTAGGCCCTTTTCTCATCAGTCCACTGATTACTGGGCTTGGCCCATTTCCACGTATGTTCTTAAAACATACCTATTTATATTCCATATTGGGCTTGGCCCATTTCCATATCATCTCATAACAAAACAATGCAACATGAAACCCAACCCAATCCTAAGGTCCATCCGCTACACACCCCTTAACCAAATACCACACACTGGGGACTATCGAGTCACCCTCTCCTTTTCCTCCAAAAGGCAACCAATGCCATCCACGATGTAGCATATAGCTAACATCAAACCACGATGGAGCACACAGCAATCCATCAAGCCACGATATGGCATAAGCCGATATCAGTCAAGGTAACCACGCGAACTAAATCGCAAAGATCCACAACGCGACCTCGGCCAATGCCAATCCACGATGTAGCACAAAGTCGACATCATCCACGTACTCAAGTACACCTCGTCCTTCTTTCATAACCCACCCATGCACATGTAACATAATATAATGACATAATGAATAAAGCATGTACATGATATTCGTGCATACACTCATATTTAAATAAATAATAACATATCAACAATTTGCTACTTACCCGATCATCGCCATACCCCTTTTAGGGTATCTATTTCACATTTATGCACTTGTTAGCAACATATTAAACAAGCAAATATCACGCAAATCCCTAAACAATGGCTAACTACACACCTTATAACCTTGAGCTCTAAACCCTCGATCCCGACGCTAGTGATATGCTAATAAGTATGAATTAAAAGGACTAGCATATGCATACTCGACCACACATCTTTAAGTTCTCTCAAGATCCAGATCATACAAGAAAGAGCTAACTTACAAACAAGGAAAGCAATTAAAGAATATTCCAAAACAAAGGAGCTTACCGATATCACATCTTGGTTTGACTCGACTAGAACCATTCCTTCCATGGCTTAAATCACGACCCTCGTCGCCGAGGACAATTCTTAACCGATGTGCCTTAGATCCACACCAAAGCATTCTTTACTATTTCCCCAACACTCTCTGTGAGGTCTTCCACACCGAGCACAAGGACGATTCGATTCTCGAAGAATCGCGCATTGTGGACGTCTGTATTTTCAACTTTCGGTCTTTTCCGAGCATCACCAAACGATGCGATGGTCCAACCCTTCTCTTATTCTCGTTCCTATTCTTTTCTGGTTCTCCCGATAGTTTTCTTAACCTCTTGAAGAATCCGAAGCTCTCCACTAAAATGGCAAAGTCTCTTTCTCGTAAGTGGGCGATCAACTCCATAACTCATCTCGTAGCCCATCTTCGAATCGAACACTTCTTTCGTAATCGTAGCCACGATTCCTTTGGCGTCTTGACTTAGTCGCACTAAACTCGCTTCATACTCCGCACCGACTTATTCCTTGCACTAGATTTAGAAACGCTTTCCTTTGCGAGTCCAAATAAGCGGCTCTACATACTTCCTTCAACTTGACCTTAAAGAAATCCCAATCCGGTCGATCCACGTACACCTTGTTTGACGGTGAGCCACTAACGATAAGCTTCGTCGCGAAGCAGCAAAGCAATTTTTCATGACTTTTCTTCATTGGTGCAATCCAAATCGTCCATGATTCTTTCGATTGCTTCTAGCCAATACTCCGCGTTCGAGCTACTCTCGACACTCCCTAAAGATCTCTGGCCGTTCGATCTAAGCCTTTCCGATACCGACTTCGAGTTCCATTTCCTCTATATCTTCTCGGTCGATCTTGTTCTCCATGCCACCGCCGACGGCAGACTTCATTTTCGACCCATGGCTGGACCTATCTGGCCCGATTCCGCTTATTCTACCTCATCACGTCCCTAGAACTCATCTCTGATCGTCTTGATTTAATCTGATTTAAGAATTTTATGCATTAGAAATTGTTCCACTATTTAACCGCGAGCATATTTTATGAATGAAAGATTTTAAAAGTAGTTCTTTCGATCACACAAGGTTTCAGTTCGAGTTTTACTACTCTAATTCAGAGAGTCACTTTCATATTCATCAATAGAAACACCTTCATTTCTCAATGAAGACACATTCATCCATCATCAAACACATTCATTCCTCAGCAGAGGCACATTCAGTGGTATCTACCACCCACATTCACTATTCGGACATTTCTGCCCGTTTCTACCCCAGGGGTATTTCCGTCATTTTGTCCTACAGGGACATTTTCGTAATAAACCAGAGAAATTTTAAAACTTAACAAACCAGAACATTTTTGAAATTTCCACAACTAGAGGTATTTCTAAAATTTGTCAAATTAGAATCTGTTGAGAATTTTGGAGACCAGGGGTATTTTAGTAATTTTGTCAACCAGGGTAATTTTGTAAATTTCAAGAGTCGGGGTGTTATTTTGAAATACAAAAATTGGGTATTTTTACAAAGTGAGAGAATTTTATTAAGATTGGGATTAACTTTAAATTTTGAAAGTCGAGGGCATTTTAGTAATTTTCAACACGGTATTTTGTAAATTTTCCCAAATCGGGGTATATTGATATTTTGAAAACTAGAGATTTTAATATTTTGCAAAGTAAAAATCATTTAAACAAAAGTTGAGGGTATGTGGTAATTTTATAATACAGGGGCATTTTTGTAATTTTGCCGCTAGGGGCATTTTGGTAATTTTGGGTAAATCGAGAAAAAAAAACACCTTTTTTTTTTTTTCAAAACCAGATTTAGGGTTTACAAACCAAAAAGGATAAATTTGAAAATTTTAAAACCAAGAATTTTAAACAAATGAGGCTAATCCCTTTCGGGTTTTAATAATTATAGTCATGATACTAGACATTAACATGTGCTTATAATTAAATTGTGCATATTATATTATCTTGTCTTTAAATATTCAGATTATAGAAATACCACTGAGTTTTACTTAGCTTATAGCTTTGTTTTTCCGTGCGCAAATTAAGTACTTCTCTCTTTGATCATCAATTCAGCATCCAACAATGATCCTGAACTCAAATGTGGTGATGTTTATCTTTTGTGTCGGCATGTACCTAAGATGACTAAATGATAGTTATTTAGTGGATGGATTGTAAATGAGGTAATAAGTTAATGTTTTAGGTATATATGAGCTAGGCCAAATTAATGGATTTTGGCATGTTTATAATCTTCATTTGAATGATGCATTGATGATATATATGTGGTACCAATGAGGATACATTGGTTAGGCACCTAAGATGATTGTTTTGAAATGTTTTGAATGTATTTGATCGTGTTTTGAACAAGTTAAACGAATAATTTTTGAGTTCTTTAATGCCCAAGCATGTAGGAAATGGTAAATTTGTTGTTTAAGACACATTGTGTGACTTGGCCGTGTGAGACACATGGCTAGCACACGGGCGTGCAAGGCCATTTCAAAGGGGTACATGGTTTGGCACATGGCCTGGCACACAGGTGTATGGCTTAGCCATGTGACCTAAGTTAGAGAGTTACAGTGTAACACCCGAAACCCGGCCTAGAAGTTTAGATCGAATCCCGGATGTCACATTGATCATCGAAGTGATCATAGGTAAATTTTTACAAAGCAAGTTATCACGTCAAATCGAAACACTTAACCGTTTAACATTCAGACAGTAAAATTACAATTAAGTTTAATACTTATTTAACTGAAATAAAATCGTATGACACTTAAAATGGAATTTTACCACAATTTTTTTATAAAACCTTACATTTCAAAACTGATTAACAAAGTAGTAACCGAAAACCCAAACTGATAATTATTTTCCACCGAGACTGTCCGAGACCTCCGCATACTGAGTCTAGCATCAGAATTCAGAAAGGGTACCTGAAAATAAACACTAAGAGGAGGTGATCTACTCGAGCTCAGTGTAAGTCCAAAAAAGTCTCAAACAGAGATACAGGATTCAAAGCAGTAGCACAATAGATTTTCAGTTGCTCACGGAGTCAGAACGCACACTTGGGACTAATGTCCTAATAGAACTTAACAACTAGAGCACATCAAATTCACTCAAATACTCAGCTCAAATGCTGATAAGACAAACAGATTACAAACAACTAGTCTTGTAGTCAGAACACACAGACAGATGCAGATGAAATGCAGTTAGATAAATATAATCCACCCATCCAGCCAACACACCTCTCCTTCCCCAATCACACCTCATAAGAGCTGTTAAAGCTCATCCATCCAATCACACCAATTAGGACATCAGAAGGCCAATCCAACCCTACACTCTACATATGTGGACTAAGCCACTCAAATAATAATACGCAGCAGGGCTAGCGTATATGCTGTACTGTACAATGCGGTAGACCGCAGTACAGGCCAGATCAGATAATGGTACGCAAACAAAGTCGACGTCACGTATAATCTGATGTAATCACAATAGTCTCTTTATCAGATCATGTTGCGATTAAATTGCGGATCGAGATAATAGTCGCGCGGAAAGTGATGATGCACGTATGGTACAGTGCGATAAATCGCTATACGTATAAGGTTGTAGTTAAGCGCGATTCGTAATGAGAATCTGATCTTCCTTCTCTTCACAACCCAACCCAAAATATTTTATGCAAATGCATGAATGCATTCAACCTAATAGAACAGAGACACATTAACAAACAGTCAGTCAAAACAATTATGTAGCAAACTCCTCAAACCAGATTCAAAATCATACATCACACACAACCATTACAGATATCGAGTCTTGAATACCCTTACTAAACTTAGTTAAGGGTCAGAGCACACAATAACACATATTCAGATCAGAAATGCATACAAAACCATTATAAGTGCCTTAAGACCACACGCCCGTGTGGTATTGCCTAAGCCGTGTGGGAGATCAAAAGCTCGTGTGAGGAGGGGCACACAACCGAATGACAGAGGCATACACTAGTGTGGACCAGGACATGGTCGTGGGGACAGGCCGTGTAACTCTCTGTCCATTTACACTAAATTTGAGTATAGGGCTGACACGACCGTGTGAGGGTCTCATACGCCCGTGTGCCCATCAGACATAGTCGTGTGTCCATAACACACACGACTATATGGAATTCCTAATTCTCAAGTTAGCCACACGACCGTGTGGCACCAATTCACTCAAACCTTAATCCCCAATCTCACACGCCCGTGTGCCCAAGAGACACAACCATATGATAAATGATAAAATCCTCAAGCTAGCCATACGGTGTGTAATCGGGCCGTGGCACCCAATTTAGCCCGAAAACCCTAATTCCCAAAAGCACACGGCGTGTGAACTGTCACACGCCCGTGTGGAAATCCCAGTGGCCACGAAACCACCTAAATTAGCCCTGAAAATGAGCTTTTCCTCCTCTAACACTCCTTAGCCTCTACTAAATCAGGCACATACAATCGTAAACCGAATTCAATGCATTCTAATATCAAAAGACGTTATGGTTGCACCATTATTGAAACCCACATAAGAATTTTCCAATCCCACCACATTTTGACTCCCAATTAAACAATTCACAACAAGGTTGAAGAGTTTCGTTCCCACACCTGATTCGACGACGGAGGAGTGAAAATCTTCAAAGTATCCGCAACGAAACCATTTCCCAAAAGAACGAAAGAAAAATCAAAGAAAAGGAAAAGGAAAAGAAACAGAGAGAAGAGTGTCCAGAAAACCAGAATAGAAAGAAAAATAAAATCAAACTTAAAAAATAAAAATAAAAAAATAAATAATAACTAATTATTATTACTAACTAAAAATAAAAAATAATAATAAGGTTCCCCAAAATGGAACATCCAAGGACTCGAACCCAGAACCTTGAGATTAACTTCACACAACCAAACCACCAGACCAGCAGGCCCATTCTTGTCACTCACATGCAAGACTAACCACAAAAGCACACCTGTCCCTCAGACTCTAACCACTAACACAGAACTTCTAGCCCCCAAAATTTGGGGTGTTACATACAGGGGCATAGATATGGGCTAGGACACAACCTTGTGTCCCTATTTCGAATGCCCACACGGCAATATGAACACTGAAGTTAAAATTTTCAAATGTTCCCGATTTAGTCTCAAATCGTTTCTAAAGTATTTTCAAGCTCTCAAAGGCTTAATAAGGGACTCTACGCATGTTAATGATGAATCATTTTATGATTTATGAAATGTTTGAAATGAATGATTAGATTATGATTACTTGGTAATGCTTCGAAACCCTATTCCGGTGACGGATACAGGTTAGGGGTGTTACAACATATATTATGTATGTTAATTATACTATAAAAATTTAGATAAAAATTTTGTTCCACATTATATTTCCAAATATATATGGACCTGATTCAACAATGAGAAAAACATAAAAAAAATGAAACTATCACTGTTAGAGTTTGAATTGAGTTAAACAAAAAAGAATCAATTTAAAACAATAATGAATCGATTCAAACAACAAAGAATTGAGTCAAAACAATATACAATCAATTTAAAAAGTAAAGAATCGATTCAAAATAATAATGAAACTAAGATTGAGCAACATACACACGTGTTGCAACATGCATGCAAATTGATCGCACTTAACAAAAATCATTTTAGCAGCATGGTTGGCCATTTTTCAACAATCACATTTTGCAAATCATTACCAAAAGCAACCAAGTAACCAACCATAACAAATAGTAGTTTAAGTAGTGGATCTCATAATTTCTAAATAACTTTCTACTGTAAATCAATTATTTCACTAATTTTGAAGCATGACAATAGCATATAACTAACTAGCATCTCAAAAATATTGAAATTTTTTACGCAAATTGATTTCCCAATTTCCACTAATAAACTATCGAGACATCTAAATACCTCTTTTCCATTAAAAGATGGCACACTAGTAGGTTGAGGGTATATACCTTGATGGCTTGATTGATGAAAATGTTAGTATCGAGACCTTGTAAAGCTCAAAACTTGTATTAACTCTACAATAGTCAAGAAAGTAAGACAAACAAAGGATGAAAAAAATGAAAGAAACAGTAGAAGTGTAAAAGTCCTATTTTGGGTCTAGTCGGAACAGTGGTTTCGGGACCACAAAGCCAACGAAGAAAATTTAATTTTTATTATATTTTTATGGTCTACGATTTTATGGAACAGTTTCATGAAAGTTTCGTTAGAAAATTTTGACGTTTGGGCACTTAATTTAGTCAAAAGGACTAAATTGTAAAAAGTCTAAAACTTGAATTCTATATGTTAGAAGTGTCCAATTGCTATGATATTTTAAATTAGAGGTCCTTATATGGTAATTAGACCATTGGTTAAGTTTTGGACAAAAATGGACATGTTTTGGTATGTTTTCAAAGTTTTTCATTAAGGGCATTTTGGTAATTTGGTAATTAAATGAATTTAAAAGCCAATTTTGTCCATCTTCTTCCTCATGGCCGAAATTCACAAGGGGGGAGCCATAGATAGGGTTTTTCCACTTCCAATATTGATTGTAAGTCTATTCTAGCCTCGTTTTTAATGCTCTTTACGTTTTTGAAGTCGTTGTAACTCGATCTTTCTATTTCCACCATCAATTTGAAGAGATGTCAAGGTCTATAATTTTACCCATGATGGATGTTTGTGTATTTGTATGTATAATGGTATAAAAATCATGTTTGGTGTATGATAAATGACTTTTGCTAAGTGATTTTCGGTGAAAATGCCTAAAAGGACTTATTTGTAAAAGTCATAAAATATGGTGTAAAAATGTGAATAAATGAAAATTTTGGGCTGTTATGAGCATGTATAAGGTTCAAAAGCATGGGTAATGACTAAATTCAATAAAAATCATTTTACGAGCCTAGGGACTAAATTGTAAAAATGTCAAACTTTAGGGGCAAAAATATAATTTTTGCCATAAAGTGATTTTGGGCTAATTTGAATTGTATAATGATTTAATAAGTTAAATATGATATTATAGATAAAGAAAAATGAGGTTTGGACCTAGAACGGGGGAAAAATGAGTATTTGACGATTTAGCCTTTTCGCCATTTTTATGTCGAGGTAAGTTCATATATAAATAATGCATTGTTATATTTATGTTTTAAATCCTTTGAAGTTGTATGAATTGTGATTGACTCTATGGAAGTATTCGTCAAAGTTTCGATGAGCGAGAAATCCCAATTGAACCTTAGGAATAGATAAGATACAAATGTCATGACATTAGGGTCACAAAGATTGCGTGTAAGACCACATCTGGGAGATGGCATCGATATGAGACTTTGTGTAAGACCATATCTGGGATATGGCATTGATGTGAGACTTCATGTAAGACCATAACTGGGCTATTGGCATCGATACGAGATTACATGTAAGACCATTTATGGGATATGGCATTGGTATGGAACTGTGTGTACTAGATTCCCTAGTATCCTTAGTATTCCAAATGGTTCAACGGGAAATTCAACGAGTATGTCAAAGATGAGAAAGCATGTGAATATGTTATGTGATGGTACAGGTACGTACATAAGGCTCATGCTTAATGAGCTCAGTATATGATGAACAATTGGTAAGATTGTGATTGAATAACTTGTGCATATGAAGCTTGTCGAAACCATTTTTAAGTTTTTTTTTGAAAAAAGGGGATCGACTTAAAAAGCGAAAACAGGAGTCACCACCGATCTTTTTTGCTTAGGTGTGATCAGATCACCTTATAAACATGTTTTGTTTAAAACATTAATTTTGGCCTACGAAATTTGAGAAAATAGGTTCGGGAGTCGGTTACGTACGAGGAAGGGTTAGCACCCTCATAACGCCCAAAAATTGGTACCTAATTGATAAAATCATGTCCCAATGTTGAAAATTTAAAAAACTTAAAATACGATCCTTTTATTTGAAAGAAAGCTAAAACTCACTTATCTCAAAGAAAAAAAATGTCACACCTAATAAGTTAGGATGTAACATCTCAAGACTTCGAAATTAAGCTTGCCTTTATTTGCAGAATATCATTATTTCGAGATACAAAACATTATATCTAATAAGTTAAGATATAATATTTTGAATTTTCAATAATAAGTTTTGATTTGAAGTTTATGGGTTTTTAAAAAGGATATTTGATACCTTAAGTTCCACGAGAAAAACTAAAACCCAGTAAGTTAGAGTATAATTTTTCTCGAAGTCCCCAAATATCATGTATCGTTGTATTTAAAAAAAACCTTTGAATAAAAGGCGTTAATTCAGCAAAATTTATTTTTATAAAAAATGGTTTTGAGTAAGATATGGCATTAATATATTACAAAACATAAATTCCAAATAGCAATTCTCCATAATTACAAGTCATATTAACAAATAATACTAATATAGACCATTAACGAAAGAAAAATGTAACATTGCAAATGATACATGTGATAAAAGGACTACGCCAAAACAATAATAAGCAAATAAAAGAACATAAATAAATAAATACAAGATATTAATAATCGTATGAGTTAAAAATCTATGTGAAATATAAAACTTTAAGAAATGAACATTAAATTCTACAAACAAGCTCAAATATAAAAGTAAATAAATGAATGATATATTTAAACCTTGAATAAATATTATAACAAAAAAATATGACAATTTCTAAAACGATTAATATGTATAAACAATATATGATATAAAACTTTGAATATATGAAAATATCATGGATAACTTATAATAAATGTATAACTTAAAAATTTAGTATATATATAAATATAAATAATACATGATAAAAACAGTTATAAGTAAGTAGTACATAACTTTAAATAAAAATATATTTATAATACAATAATCATAAAAACTATATATTTAATATAAACAATATATGTTATGCAATATACAAAATTTTATACAACACTAAGGAATAGGAATAGGAATGCATTCCTCCCCAATTCGGTGGGCCCACCACCAAACATTAGTTTGGTTGGTCAATGGCATTCGACCGAATCCATCAGAGCCTATTACACCCATTGGCTGAATAGCCATTCGTTGCCTTCAGCACTGATTAGGGATTCCATCCGCGGTTTCAAATATTGTTTTTCCTATTTTCCATTTTTGCCCTCAGCTTCATCTTCTCCTACGTTTCTCTTTTTTTTTCCATTGATTGCAGAGGTAATTTTTTTTTTCTTCTTTATGATTTTTCCTTCTTACATTTGGGTACTTAGAAACTGAAGCAAAGGCTTTCCTGGCTGCCCTCAGCTTCATCTTCTCCTACGTTTTTTTTTTTCATTTTATCAGGAACAAAAAAATGTTTTTTAACTCTTTGCTTAAAACCCATTTCTTGGGTTAGGGCAGGGAAGATCATTTTTTCTTTTCTTTCTACTCTTAACTCCATAGCAGCCTGACAGGTCATTACCAGTTTCACTCTTTAGCAGGTCGCACTCTTTTCTTATTTATTTTACGGGTTAGTTTTGCTTCACCTCTAATCTAGAATATTTGTTATATTATTCACCAAAATAAACATCGTCCACTTACCTTGTATTGATCTGAATCTTTTGTTCTCCTAATTTTGATTCTTTTTAAAGTATTTCATTTTTAGTTCAAGATATATGATTTCCATTGGGCTTTTCTTTGACTGATTCTATTGCATGTTCGATTGAACAGATGAAAAGTTTTTCAAGGTGGTTCTCTTCTTGTTCTTTGATTGTTTTCCGAGTGGCTTATGATTTCGACTAGTTGAGTTCTCTCTATTGGCATTTCTTAAATTTTTTTAATGATAAAATTGTGGGTTTTAATATTAAGAGGATGTTAACATGGAGTTTATGTTTTGGTTTCTATATTGAATTAATTTGATGTTTTTCTTTAGAGAAGATTGATTAGTTGGGTGAGAGTCTATATTTAGGATTTAATCACGAATTCTACCTGGTAGTATGTGTGGATGCGGATATGAGAACTGCCTTCGTTTGTTCCAATTCAAACAAGCAGATATCCACTTTTCGCATAGAAACATGTTGAATGTTAAGAGTGATTGCATAGATCAGTAGTATTATAAGGAACATAATTAAACTATGTGGTGACATTTGAACAATGATTTGATTAATGATTTTTTTCCTAGGCTGCTCCTTCTTATCTTTATTTGAGAAGATTGATTTTCTGGTAACTATATTGATTTTCTGGTAACAATGTGGTGACATTTGAACAATGATTTGCTTCTTTTCCTTTTTTGTGTCTTTGTTTGTAGATGAACAGTCCTTGATGAGCTGATTCCTGTTGGACTATTGGAGTTTGATATGGAAAAAAAGAGTTGGTTGTGGAAGAGGAAGTCTTCTGAGAGAAGTCCTGTGAAACTGAAAGTTCCGGATCGATATCGTCGCAGTCCGAGAGATTCTCAGATGATCAGGTAGTTGGATAATCTCATTCTTAATCATCATCAATTTTAGCTTATATACTTTTCTTTCTTCTTCTCATGGTTTAGTTAGTAGATTCTTTAGCTATGCTCCCATTAATGTGAATTCTGGAGAGTTTCTATTTGTATTATTTATGGTTAACTTTGTTTATATCATTCATATGAATCCATCTCTCCTTTTCAACTACGAAAATTCCTTGATGACAGCTTTGACTTATGCTCCTTTTCTTTATAAAGCGAATTACGATTCATATTTTTCAACATAGTTGTTTTCTATTTCTATTGTCAAGTTGATATATCTATAGTAAGACATTAATGGGGTAATGGGGTTAGTTCATCGATAATCATGTTAGTTACCTATCAATTACTTGAAGTTCTTGTCTTGGTTACTTAGGCGAAAGAAGTAATATCAAGTAGAGGAAAGCATATTGGGGGTTAAAGTCGCATTTAAGGCACTTTTGGTGCAATGAGTGATGCTGCCATTAGGATTAGAGGGTACAAATTAAATGATCTTTTTGGGTAATGCATTTTTTAGTCTGATACCTAAAGCATATTGTCCACAATGAAAAGTTACTAGTTTTAGTTGAACAAGGTGAAAGTTGATATAAAGCAACTTGGATGATTATTCAGTAGGCATTTTCTAAAGCTATATGTCGCCTGTCGGTTGAAAGCATCTTGTGAAGCATGATAACAAGACAGGTAGAGACGATGTAGTTACGGTCTCATCTCCGGCTAAAGTTTCCATGTTTCCATTTTGAGATGGTCTGAGTTGCTTTGCTAATTTTCTAATTTGAACCAGATCCAGTAGGTTTTCTCCAATTCAAATTGATTTTCATCTCTCTAATTTGTTGAATCAGGAGGCTTTCAAGGCATCATCACCTAATGATTGCACAAAATCACCTGAAGTGTCATCAAAAGCTTCAATTTGTTCTGAAGAAGTTAATGATAGCATTAGGAGTTTGACAGAGAAATTATCAATTTGCTTCTAGTAAATGTTAGTGCCAAAGAGGATTTGGTGAAGCAACATGCCAAAGTTCTCAAGAAGCTATTCTGGTATTACTTTACAAGTTTGGGAACTTGTCCTAAATGGTTCTTTTCTTTTTCGTTCATCTTTGTTTTCTTGATTATAGTCTACTTACTATAATCTAGTTATATTTTTATTGAACTTGAGTTGGGAAAAAATTTGAAAATGAAGTAGTGGTATTAAAGCAAAAACTAGAGACTGCGCTCAAAAAACTCAAAGATTGGAAGACCGGTGACTCATCTTGATGGAGCTCTCAAGGAATGTGTTAGGCGGTTAAGACAAGCAAGATAGGAGCGAGAGAAGAAGATCATGTAACTTTTGTTAATATATGAATATTATGCTTGGATGTGAAATATAATTCTCAAGTTATTTATTACTTCTAATATTTAATTATTTTATTGTAGAATAATTAAATTATTTGTTTCAATAATGATATTTTAACATATTAAATATGTATTGCAGTTTAAAAATAATAAAGTAGATTATATATATTTATAGTATTATATATTTTGATTTTTAATTCATATAATAATTATATTAAGAATGTTATTAAATTATTTTTATTATATTTTATTTAATAATAATTATGTTAAAATATGATTAAATTATTTATTATTTTATTAAATTATTTTCAATAATAATCTTATTAAAATTTAATAACAATAACAATAATCATCTACCTAAAAAATTTCTGCTAAGGTATTCTAGTCATTTTAGTTCTTTTCCTTATGCTATTACAACATCATTCCATTCAACCAAACAGTTGAATTACTTATTACAACTCTATTCCATTACACCTCTATTCCATTACAGCTCTATTCAATTACAGCCCTATTCCATTACAGTGAACTAAACGTACCCTAACAGCATGTTTGGTTTGATGGAATAGCTTATGCATTCCAGTCTTATTCAATAGGCCCACATAAGCAATTGTTTGGTTTAAGGGTATAACTTATTACTGGCTGATTCCGTTCAGCCTCTATTACAGTACGGGACGTAATAGCTATTCAGAGGCTTGGGTCTGATTAGCTATTCAACGCTACCGGGTAAAAACATTTTTTCCCTATTTGGACCAAAAATCACGTCTCTCATCTTCCTGGTTTTCATTTTCACAAGCAATTTCATCCCAAAGTAAACCCTAGAGAAATTAGCTCATTAGTCGACAACAAATCAAGCATTCATTCACCACATTCATCTTCCTTCCCATTGAAGCTCCTTATTTACGATAAGTGATGGCCTTTGATTCTTTTTTTTCTCTAATTTTCTTACTTAGAAAAGTTTAGTGTGAAAAGCCATAGGTGTTCTTTCTGAAAGCTTGCCCAACCTAGTAATAAAGGGGGCGTGCTAGGCGCTCACCCTTTTTGTCTTGCTAGTGAGACATGCCCTCTTTATTTTCGCTCTTTCTGTTAGCTAGTTCTAGTAGCGAGCAGTTCGTGATTGGCTTTCGGGTTGGCTAGTTTCGGGTTGCCATCAGCAATGGCATCAACAATTCAACATTCAATATCATATCTTTTCTTTTCCCCTTCAATTTTGTTTTCGTAGGAAAAACAACTCATTTTCTCTTTCTTTCTTTCTTCTTGTCAACACTATGGCTGATATGGTGAAGGTTTGTAACAAAAATCAGTGAGTTTAAAAATCGCAAATGATTCGTCATATCTATGAGATCTGAGGGTTAATCATGAATTTTAATATTTGCCATTATCATATCTTTGTCTTTGTTAAAGCTATGTTTCCTTAGGCGTATGAGATTTTCTTTTATGTTACTCTAATTCAAGTGTGAGTGTTGGACAATGGTATGCCAATTTTTTTTAAGATTTTTATGTAATTGGAGGCTCATATAGGTTTATATGCTGTATAATTGATTTTCAATCATGGAATTATAAGTTGTGTGCAGCGGTGATTGTTGATGTTGGTTTGTTCAAATCTGTGAGTATTTTTGCTAATCCTTAATGTTTCATGTCATACTTTTCTTTGCTGCACACTTCATAAATTTCAATTGTAATGTCATTATCTCATGCATGCTTTCTAAAGTTCTCCTGCTTTGAAATGTGGTTGAATTGCCACAGTTGAGATTTGAATATAAAAATCAGAGTTGCAAAAGGCAAGGTTCGAATAGAATCAATTGCATTAAGTTCAGTTCAACCCCTCATTTCTTGTGAAGAAGATTTTATGTTAAAAACTTTTTAAGGGAATGACCTTACCCTTGACCTTCATGTGTCAATTTCATCAATTATAGCATCTTCCTCTTCTTGAATACTTTGAAGCATTGAAAAAGTTGTTTGAGAGTCACTCTTTTTTTGTGTAACCTGAACCAGTACTTTCCATGTTTGTTATCTACTAATACATTAAATATGGTATGTTATATGGTAATCCTTATTGTTCATTTTGGTTCTACTGAAGCTAGCTACTCAATCTGTCATTAGTTTTGTTACTATCTTATTATTATATGTTTAGGTGAATTTCAAAGGCTTTGCCTCTGACATATGACGAATGATGAGTTGTTACATGGGGTAGTTCTTTTGTTTGCTATTTTGTTTCCTATCATCTCTGAAGATACAGATTGTTTTTTTCTTTAATAAAAGTCATAAGAATCACTATAATTGAATTCAAATACTAATGAAATCTGAGGGTTTTTTTTTTTTTGAATTACAGTTTTTTTTGTTTGTTATAACTTAAGGGATGGTATTTATAGCTTGGTTAGATCCTCTGTAATCAATGTGCTTAGGGTTTTAGAAAGTTTCCTTAGGTTTCATTGAGTTACTTTTTTATTTTGCCCAATGATGGGAACTCAGTTTTGATTGAACCATTCTGGTTTTCGATTTATATCTAGCTTTTACACACCGCCTGCTTCATTCTCTTCCAATAGACATACGTGTATTTTGTGTGTGTATGCATATACTTATTTATTTTATTTTATTTATCTCTAGTTTAGAACTTATAAGAGACTGTTTTTAAAGATATCTTTTACCACAATCTTTGGTACTATTTTACTCATCTCCCTCTAATACTTTGTGTGGAGAGGTTTCTGCTTCCATCGTTTCAAATATTTTTCATAATTGGTTTTTGGTGATTCTTATTCTCCTTCCCTCTTATTTGATGTTGTTATTATTATTAATGTTGATATAATTCATTGTCTTATGACTAACAATGTCACTGGTAGTAGCAGGTGTGGAGAAGTCTTCTATGAAATCCTATACCTTCACAATTGATAATTATATAAAATAAAGAGTCGATTATTATTTGCTAAGAAATAGTTGATTTTGTTGAATAAAATTTGATAAATTTGTATTGTTCATTTTTCTTTGACAGTGTGTTATTGCTTCCTCTTCTTCTTTGGTTTGCATGATTACTTCTTCCACCCACAGTTGAGCTTCATGTATTCACTGAACCACTGTAAGTTCTTTAGAAATTAAATTCTTTGATTTTGTTTTACTATTATTGAAATTAGTATTGAAGAAATGTGACCGTTTTACTATGATTTGAAGATATGTAACACTTTAATATTTTGCAGTAATAGCTCTTCTGCCTTTAATTGTACAAAGTGAGAGACGTAAAAGAATTGTTCTTACTATTACAATATGGTTGCAAATGTGTACAATTGTGAGTTGGTTCTTAGTTGCATTGGGGGTCATCCATAGCCTACATACTTATAGACCAAGAATTGGATCTTATATTTTAGATTTTTATGCAAAACGAGATTATGTGAAAAGACTTGTATATGCTAGTGACGAGACCTATATTGAACAAGTTAGGATGAATAGAATTACATTTTTTAAACTATGCGAGATGTTACAAACTTTAGGGGGATTGATTTCATCAAGATACATGCTTGTTGATGAACAAGTGGCAATATTTTTACATATCATTTCTCATCACCTTAAAAATAGAGTTATCAAGCATCACTTTAATAGGTTCGGGGAAACTGTTAGCGAATCATTTCACAATGTTTTAAATGTTATCATACGCTTACAAGATGTGTTATTTAAAAAGGCAGAGCCAATTACAGCTAATTCTACAGACCCAAGGTGGAAATGGTTTAAGGTATTGGAGTGAGTTCTATATATAGCTCGTACATAATTTAGTCCATTTTGTAACATCCTAGATTAGGGGTTATGCGTTTAGTGCATAATTCATGTGTTAGTGGGCTCAGTGAGTGTGTTTGGAGGTGTTTGAGGGGCTTAGGAAACTCTAGGATGGAAGGGGAAGCTTTGGAAAGATATGGAAATTTTTAAGTTAAAAAAAAAGAATTGGGCTAAGGAGGCCTTAAGAATAATTTTAGGCATTTTTGGACATAAGAATCACCCTGGTAAAGTGGCTGCCAGGCGCCACTTAAGGGCTATGGGGATGACGTCTTGAGCATGGAGGTTGAATCGTGGTGGTACGAAAGGCGTGTTTTATTTTTGGGCTTTTGGCGTTAAAGAGGAAGGGCTAAGTTAGGAGGCTTCAAAAGATTTTGTGGGAGTTGGTGGACATGAAAGTCGGTCTGGTGGAGTGGTTTGGGCGCCACTTAAGGGCCTTGGGGAATCTTGCCAAGCGGGAGGGATGACTCACGTTCGAGTCGATGGAAGCGCAAGGATGTTTTATTTTGCCTTTGGCGTTAAGGCAAGGGGAGCTAAGGAAGGAGCGCTTAAAAGGGATTGTAAGGGGTTTATGTCACGAAATGAGTCAGTAGCAAAGTGGCTTGGGACGTTTAAGGGTTCTGACAATGAGGTATCATGTTCGAGTAGCGGGGAAGGCAAATGGGTTTTTTATTTTTGACTTTTGGCGTGAAGACCAGGTGGAGCTAGGGGAGGAGGTCTTAAGAGAAGTTGGGGCGAGTCTATGTCACAAAAACCACATTGGCAGAGTGGCACAGGGGCGTTACTTGTAAGTTTGCTCCAGTAGGTCCTATGTTCGAACCATAGGTGCAGCAGTTTGGTATTTTTTTTTTTTTGCTGCTGGCGTCAAAGAGGTGGAGAGGAGGTGGACGGCACATGGGCAGTAGAAGGATAAGGATTAAGCATGTTCTATTTTTTTAAATTATTTGGAAGAATGGAGGATTATTATTTTATTTTGTTTATCTTTTGAAGAGGTGATTAATAGATAGGATAATATATAGATATTGTTTTTAAATTAGATTAAGTGGATGGGTTGTTGTTGAATTCGGCTGGAAGAGTGGGATAATTACTATTTTATTTTTTATTATTATTTTGAAGAGGTGGCTAAGTGATGGGATAAAGGATAAACATTATTTTATTTTATTTAGTTAAATGGGTGATAAAGAGGCGTTTAATTGAGATTGGATAAGTCTGAATTTTATTTTATTATTAGGGAAAGTGCCATCCTTTTAATTCTTTCTTAATCTCCATTCTGAAATTTCTAGTCAAGAAATTCGCTCTTGTTCTCTCTTTTCTTTGAGGCAAGAATCGAAACTTTAAGTGACCACTTGGGATAATTCGTGCATCTCCTTTTCCTTTCTTTTCTTTTACCTTGCCAAAGCGGAACTTCCTCAAACTCACCCTTGTCAGTATTACTCAACCACCAACCCTTTCCTCTTCTTTTTCTTTACTTAGTAGAATATTGTAGCCTCATTTGCTCTATATTTAAGTGCGGTGGCGAATCTTTCGAGAAAGCAAAGAGGAAGGAGTTTTGAAGTTGATCTGTAGTGGTAAGTATTTTCTCTTTAGCATTCGACTTTGGGTTCTTTCTCTTTTGGTATCTTGAAAGCAATGGTAAGCTTAATATTTTGGGTTGGTAGAACCTTATTAGGACCTTGGTTTCACGTCTTGTTTTGTAGTCAAGGGAGGATAGCGTTAAAGGAGTAAGGAGATCTTTTGGGTTTCACTTCTTCAAGGTAAGGTGACATGTAGTTTCGGCTAAGGGCTTTGAAAATGGATTTATCTGACATATGGTATGTAGGATCTCGACTACTCAAGGCACAAGTGGCAATTCTGGGATTTCAATTTACTTTGGCAAGTGATAATAAAGATTCGGCCTAGGGCCATATTTTGGTTATGGGTGCAATTAGTCCTTGGATTGATAGTTTAGCAGAATAAGGCTTTTGATACTAACCTATAGTGGGCGAATGTAGGAAGCAATACGGAATACGTTTGGGAGTTTGTGATATAGCATAGATTCGGGATTTCTTCTTAGATCTTGATTAGCGGTGTGTAAACTCTTACACACTTTATTAGTTGGCATTGCTTATTATGTTACCGTAACTATTGTGGTAGTGATTTGCTTGTGGACATGAGCATGGATTACGGTAAGTCCCTATTACGTGATCTATGATTTATGTTTGTATATGCCATCATATCTTTGTTGAATGCTATGCTATACATAAATGCATGATATATGGAATTATGATATTTGTTATGTAAGCATGATGATGGTGGGATTGATGAGAGGAGGGGATGATCTCTATGGATGTCACCGTGGTTTTGACCACAAGATGGGTTGCCCCATCAGATTAATTGTGACTTGGTCACGGTGGTTTTGACCACACCGTTGATAAATTGTGACTAAGTCCCGGTGGTTTGGTACCACCATGGTTTTGACCACATATTGACAAATTGTGACCTACGGTCATCGGTGGTTTTGACCACACGATGGGTTGGCCCCATCACTTGATTTGTGACTCTAGTCACGATGGTTTTGACCACCGTGGTTTTGACCACAGGGGTAGTTAAAGGAGTACGGATGGTTAGTTGGGTTGCATGTTTGCATGTCTATTAATAATTTGTGTATGAGTTGCACTTCCGGGTGGGGGATTTATACACTGAGTCTTGGTGACTCACCCCTTCCCATATTATTTTGCAGGTGAGAAAATCGCGGAGATAGAGCCGGAGAGGACTCGAGGCGGCCATGCTTATTCCTTGTATTTGGAATTTTATTTGATTCAGTTCAAGTTTATTTATTTTTCTAAATTTATAATTTGGGTTGTAATAAGGCCGCTAGTTTACTATTTTGGATGTTTACATAGTTGTTTTTACTTTACCTATACTATATTACAAATGAAATTATATAATGTTAAGTAAATCGGTTAAAAGCAACATTTTCAAATTAAGTAACTTTTACGAGTTTTCAAAGATGTTACCATCGGGTAACAAAATTTACCAAGTTAACAATAACTCTGACGACTTTAAAATTTTACATGATCAAATGTTTTCAAAGGGTTTTCAACACAACCATGTTTATAAAAATCAATCCCACCTGAGTTTTATCAAACACTGTTTTATAACCTTAACAGTATTTTCAAATTTTTCACCAGAAGATCAATATCTTTCAAAACGTTTTTACTCCGTGACATACCAGATCCGGTCAGGGCTCTTGGGCCGGGTTTAGGGTGTTACACATTTAGATTTAAATATAGTATCCTAACTCGAGATTTTATACATGTGATGTAGAATTGCTTATGTGCTTTAGGTGGAACCCACATCAAGATTAGGGTTCCAACAATTGATAAACCTAGATACCGAACGCAAAAAGGTGACATAGCAACAAATATGTTAGGTGTTTGTACACTTGATATGCATTTTGTTTATGTTCTTCCTGGTTGGGAAGGTTCTGTTGCCGATGGACGAGTTCTTCGAGATGCCATTAGTAGGAGACATTGACTAAAAGTTCCTCATCGTAAAATGTAAAGTTAGAAGAATTTGAATTAATTTTTAAGATCATACTTTTTTTAGAAATTAACCATGACAAATAGTTTCTTTTTATAGGTTGTTATTATCTAGTTGATACTGGATACACAAATTGTGAAGGATTTCTTGCACCTTTTAGAGGACAAAGATATCATTTGAATGAGTGGCGTCAGGGTTACCAACCAAGTACTCTGGAAGAATTTTTCAATATGAAACATGTTTCAGCGCGTAATGTTATTGAAAGATGTTTTAGGTTATTAAAACTTAGATGGGGAATACTTAGGAGTCCATCATTCTATCCTGTGAGGGTGCTCAATAGAATCATTATTGCATGTTGTTTGCTCCATAATTTTATTCGAACCTATATGAGTCTTGATCCTATTGAAGCGGAGTTGGAAGAAGGATTACCTAGTAATGTGATAGATGATGATGAACAAAATATCGTCAACATTCATCCATCGGATGCACGGGCTACTTGGAGGATGGAACTAGCCAACCAAATGTTTGATTAATGGCAAACATCTAGAAATTAGTTAGGTTTAGGGTAAAAATAGTAAACGTTAAGTTGTTTATGTTATTTCGTGTATCTAGTTTATGAAACTTTGGTGGTGTTTGAATTGTTTTTTTTTTTTTTTTTGTATTGTACTAGACTTGTTGAATGATAATTTATTTTCTTTTGATTCATCATGTGTTATAATTTTATAAAGTGTTGATCTTTTGATGCATAGTATTGAACTTAATTTTAATTTTTGTTTTTTTTCTTAAGATAATTATGTCAAGTTTACCTTCTACTGTGCGATTAGAATGGGTCAGAAGATTTCTTGCTGACCATTAAAAATCATGGTTGTGTTGATGATATTTTGGTAACTTTTTGTGTTTGTAATATTTGGATGGTATAATGACATGATAGAATGTCATTACAATGTTGTAACTTTTTGATGTTGTAAAATTTTAAAACATATGGATTATGACATATAAACTAATGAAATCATGTAACTTTTTGTTAATATATGATTATTATGCTTGGATGTGATATATAATTCTCAAGTTATTTATTACTTCTAATGTTTTGTTTATTATTGTAAAATAATTAAATTATTTGTTTCACTAATGATATTTTAGCACATTAAAAATGTATTGCAATTTAAAAATAATAAAGTAGATTATATATTTTTTTATAGTATTATATATTTTGATTTTTTAAATTCATATAATAATTATATTAAGAATGTTATTAATTATATTTTTATTAAATTATATTTAATAATAATCTTAAAATATGGTTCAATTATTTATTATTTTTATTAATTTATTGTCAATAATAATCTTATTAAAATTTAATAACAATAACAATAATCATCTACCTAAAAAAAATCTCGCTAAGGGTGTTACGGTCATTTTAGTTTTTTTTCTTATGCTATTATAATATCATTCCATTCAACCAAACACAAGAATTCTATTACAGCTCTATTCCATTACACCTCAATTCCATTACAGCCCTATTCTATTACAGTAAACCAAACGTACCCTAAGGATAAAATGATTTAAATGTCATATATAATATAATATAATAATATATAATATACAAAATAAAAGTGTAATATAATAACTAATGTGCACATTTTAAAATAATTTATATGATATATGAATAATATTGAACTTAATAAAATAACCTAATATAAATAATTAATAGTAATAATTTATACATATAAAACTATTATTTAAAATTATTAATAAATAAATTAATTTAAGTAATATACATTATATAAATTTTAAAAATTAAAAATAATACAGAATTTTAATAAAAATAATATAATTAGATATAATGTTAAAATAATTTAAAAATAAAATAAAATAGAAATAAAAGGAGCTTTTTTTAAAAAAAGAGCAAAGAAACAGCGATTAAATAGAAATAAAAATAAAATGTAAAAGGACTAGATTAGGATGCGCGTCACACTGTAGGGACCAATTAGGCAATTATGCCTTATCTCCTAAATGACGCCATTCTGATATCAACCTTTAAATAGTCTGAGGGACCAAATTGAAATAGAAGCAAACTTTGAGGGTGGGATTAAAACTAAAAAAATTTAAATTGAACTAAATGAAATTGCGGAAGGACCAAAGAGGCAAATTGCCCTTTTATAAAAACACGCGGATCCTCCGGGTTTCTAGTCAACGCGCAGATCTGCTCCTTTAAATAACTTCGTTCAATGCTTATTTGCTTAAGCAAAAACGGCGTCGTTTCTATATTGCTATATATGCTAAAAATTGGCCCAAAAAATCATTTTAACACACCTTAAAAAAAACAAAACAAAAAGCCCCGAAATGCTCTCTTCTCCTTGGCGGAGGCAGAATCCTACCGAGCTCCAAAGTGATGGACCGTTGTCGCGTGCACCCCACGCCATCATAAGTACCGCCACATCTGTGGGCGAGACCAAAAATTTCGTCTTTTCAATGCAAGTCGAAAGGTAAAATCGTTCTTTTTATTTTTAGTGATATTTGCATAAAAAAATTGCACGAATAAAAAAACGAAACTGCATAAACGAAAAATCACCTTTGCTCTTTTTATTTTTTCTTGTATTCTCTGTATATTTGTGTGTATATTATGTAAAAAAAATTGTGGTCCTCATTTACAGATTATAATGGGTTTTTATAACCCAAAAATAAATCGGGAAATAAACACCGGACCCTATTTTGCTACTACTGTCTGCTATACTTGCTATTCTATGTTGTTTTTTTCTTTCCTTTTGTAGGTGAACGGTACAGATCTCGATGGTGATGCGCTATCCTTATACTGATTATGTGAGGAAGGTTTGTCTTGGGTGCTGCGGTGCCTAGGGTTTTCCAGAAACCCTAGGTCTTCTGAAACTGTTTGGGTTTTGGGCCCTTTTGGGCCGCGCAGATTTGGGTTTGGGTGTAACTGGGCTACTGTTAGTATTTTGGGTTTAAGTTTGAATTTTGTTTTTGGGTAATCTGTTTAGTTTTGTAAACGGACTGTAGAAATAAAACTGGACATTGGATTTTTTTTTTGTTTTGTTTTTATTTATTATGATTTTATTTTTTGGTTTGTATGGGCCCGGGCACAAATGGGCTATTACAGCTGCCCCTCTTTACTCATTGTCGTGTAACGAAAATAGAGCAAAGACTATAAAATGACCCATTTTTCCGGTCTTGTCAAATGGATGTACCTTCTGGAGATAGGCTAATATCTTCAATCTGCTTCACTGTAATTCCAGGAAGACGAGATTTACTATCTTTAGTCTGCTCCACTACAAACTCAGGGATGCCAAACTAGTATTTTCGATCTGCTTCACTGTAATCTCAGGAAGCCAAGATCTGTTGTCTTTTAGTCTGCTCTACTGCAAACTCAGAAAGGCAAGGCTGCTGTTTTCGATCTGCTTCAATGCAACTCAGGAAGGCTAGATCTACTATCTTTTAGTCTGCTCCACTGCAAACTCAAGGAGACAAGACTGATGTCTTTGATCTGCTTCACTGCAACTTCAGGAATGCCTGATCTACTTTTTTTTTTAGTCTGCTCCATTGCAAACTCAGGGAGATAAGATTGATATCTTCTATCTGCTTCACTGCAACTTCAAGAATGCCAAATCTATTTTTTTTTTAGTCTGCTCCACTGCAAACTCAGGGAGACAAGACTAATGTCTTCGATCTGCTTCACTGCAACTTCAGGAATAGCATATCTGCCATCTTCAGTCTGTTCCGCTGCAACTTTAGGGAGACAAGGCTGATGTTTTTTATCTTCTTCTTGCAACTTCAGGAAAGTAAGATCTGTTATCTTTAGTCTACTCCTGCTACAACTTCAGGGAGACAAGACTGATTTTTTATCTTCTTCCTATAACTTTAGGAAGGTAAGATCTCTTATCTTTAGTTTGCTCCGCTGCAACTTCAGCGAGACAAGGCTGATGTTTTTTATTTTCTTCCTGCAACTTCAGGAGGGTAAGATCTATTGTCTTTAATCTGCTCCGCTGCAACTCTAGGGAGACAAGTCTAAAAGCGTCAATTTACCCTACTACATTGTCCTAAAGAGGACATGACCTGTAGAATGGTATATGCTTATGCCTAATAATTAGGATGCCCTGATCGAAATGAGTCAAATGCTCTATTTAGACATGCTATGATATGTGAATGCAAAAATGTTATGAGAATGATTCATATTTCAGGTGTCATCACTCATTTATTCGTCAAGGTTTCATCTTCGTTCCTTTTGAAGTATCATATTCTTGCTCAAATAATTTGTCTCATGGAAATTTTAAAGACCACTCCATTTGAACCTTGAGGACACGAGGCTTATACCGCCTTCAAACCATCCCACCAAGATCATAGGGTTTAAACCATTCCTATTGTAACACAGGATCTGTTTTCAACTTCAATCCATTCCACCGCAATTTAGGGTTCTTGAATCTTTTCCGTCAACTTGATCTGTCATACCATTCCTCGAATGTAATGACCTAATGAAAATGCTTGTAAAATGATCCTCTCTTAGGATTAATACTGCTTCTTTGTTGTCGCAACAACTCATTATTTTGTCCAATCACCATTTAGACAAAAGAATTCAAAGAAATAGTCTCAATCTAGACTTTCAATCCTCACACATGGAAATTTTTAAACAATTGTCCTGTTTTAGTTTCTTATATTATCTAGAAATTTCCAGAGTAATATGTAGAACTTCTTTTGTGAAATTATTAGTTCATCAATCATTATTTCAATGCAACATGCTTATGAATAATAATAATGGACAATAAATAAACTGATCTCAAGAATAGTTAGAGTTAAATAAATTATCAAAAATACAAAGGAAATTAACTGGGAATATATCTTTGAGAAGAAAAAGAATCCAAAGATAGTGAATTAATTTGAATAGGACAAAGATCATGTGCCCTAAATATCGCAGATTGGGCTTCTATATACAAACTCCATGAAAACTGCTTCGAGCATAGCATACGTTTAGAAGATCCAAAGTACTTTGTTGATGCCTCAATATGTAACATACTTCATTTCTTGTTGATTCAGGTATAGCAAGATCACTGCATGCCTTTCAAAATTTGAGTCGCCCTTTCGGGTTTTCAACTCAAAACCCTTTGGTCTCAATGTGCCCTCTGCGGGTTTTCTCCTTGGCCTCTCATTTTTTTTCTTTTTTTTAAGTCTCAAAGCACCCTTTACGGGTTTTCACCTTGGCCTCTTCTCCTTTTTAAGAAAAATATTTTTCGATTGCATCCGAGTTCATAGGATTGGGTAAGCTTTTCCCATCCATTTCGGTCAAAATCAGTGCATCTTCAGAGAAAGCCTTCTTCACCACATATGGTCATTCCCAATTTGGTATCCATTTTCCTTTGAAATCTTTCTGTATGGGAAGGATCTTTTTCAGTATAAGGTCCCCCTCATGAAACTCTCTTGGGCGGACCTTTTTATTATAAACTCTCATCATTCGTCTTTGATACATCTAACCATGACGGATAGCCCTTAGCCTTTTTTCTTCAATCAAGTTCAACTGATCATATCGAGCCTAGATCCATTCCACTTCATCTAGCTTTATCTCTGACAAAACTCGAAGAGAAGGTATTTCTACTTCAATAGGTAGGACTACCTCCATCCCATTGACCAATGAGAAAGGAGTTGCCCCAGTAGAGGTTCTAATGGATGTCCAATAAGCATAGAGTGCAAATGGTAATTTCTCATGCCAATCCTTATAAGTCTTAGTCATTTTCCCTACTATCTTCTTTATATTTTTATTAGCTGCTTCCATTGCACCATTCATTTTTGGATGATATGGAGATGAGTTGTGGTGTTTGATCTTGAATTGACTACAAACTTCTGCTATCGTGCTATTGTTTAAGTTCAATGCGTTGTTTGATATGATTCTCTCGGGCATTCCATATCGACAAATGATCTCCTTCTTCAAGAACTGACTAACTGCTAACTTAGTAACGCTAGCATAGGAAGCAACCTCTATCCATTTCGTGAAGTAGTCAATAACCACAAAGATGAATTGATGCCCATTCAAAGCTTTCGGTGAGATCAGCCTAATGACATCCATGCCCCACATGGAAAAAGGCTATGGAGAAGTTATAACATGCAAAGGTGAAGGTGTTACATGGATTTTGTCTCCATATATCTGGCATTTATGACATCTTTTGGCATAGTTGATACAATCTCCTTCCATGGTGGACCAATAGTATCCGAATCTCATTATTTGTCTAGCCATTGTGAATTCATTAGCATGAGTTCCACAAACACCTCATGAACTTCTTCCAAAATCTTTTTAGCTTCGACAGCGTCAAACACATCTCAATAATACTTGATCTTTCCTTCTTTTGTACAAGATATCCCCATCTAAAACATAGTCACAGGCCAATCTTCTTAACGTCTTTTTGTCATTCTCAGTTACATGTTCCGGGTATTTAAGATTTTTTGCGTATCGTAATACATCATGATACCAATGATGGTCATCTTTTTCCTCCTCTTCTATGTTATAGTAATGAGCTGGAACTTCAAAAATACTCATCTGAATATGTCTCATATCCTCTGGTTTGTTTTACCTTAATCATAGAAGCCAGAGTTACCAAAGCATCTGCCATCTAGTTTTTATCTCGTAGGAGATAATTAAAAGTGATCTCATCAAACTCCTCAATCAACCCTAGAACTATTTTTCGGTATTCGATTAGTTTGGGGTCTCTTGTCTCCCATTCTCTTTTAAGCTGGTAGATTACTAATGCAGAATCTCCATATACTTCTAGCACTCTGATTTTATGTTCTATAGTTGCTTGAATTCCCATGATGCATGCTTCATACTCTGCCATATTGTTTGTGCAATCAAAATCCAATTTGCATGGGAATGGATAATAATTACCACTAGGGGATACCAAGACTGCCCCAATTCCATTTCCAATAGCATTTGACGCTCCATCAAAATTTAGCTTCCACGACACTCTTCAGTAGTTGCTACATACATTAGCTCTTCATTGGGGAAATCAAAGTTCAAAGGTTCATAATCCTCCAAAGCTTTGCTAGCCAAAAATTCGGCTATTGCGCTCCATTTTATAGCCTTTTGGTTCATATAAACTATATCAAATTCAAAAAGCAAAATCTACCACCTTGCCATTCTTCCATTCAGAGCAGTTGACTCCATCATATACTTTAATGGGTCAAGCTTCAAATTAACCAGGTTGTATGATATAGCATATACTGCCTCAATCTCCGAGTTGTCCAAATCAAGGTGCAACACAATTTCTCAATTGACGAATATCTCATTTCACATTCAATAAACTTTTTACTGAGATAATATATCGCCTTTTCTTTTCTTCCTAACTCATCATGTTGACCAAGCACACATCCCATGGAGTTATTGAACACTGTCAAATATAGTATTAGTGGTCTATCTGGATTAGGCGGAGATAGTACTGGGGCATTTGATAGATTTTGTTTGACTTTGTCAAAAGCTTTCTAGCATTCATCATCCTATACACCTTGGTTGTGTTTCTTAAGAAGACGAAATATGAGATCACATTTCTTAGTTAATTGTGAAATAAATTGAGCAATGTAATTTAATCTTCCAAGAAAACCTCAAACTTTTTTTAAGTGTGTGGTAGAAAAAGTCTTGTATAGCTTTGACCTTATCTGAGTTAATCTCGATTCCTCTCCAACTAACTACGAAACCCAGAAATTTCCCTAACCAAGCTCCAAAAGTACACTTTGCCTGATTGAGCTTTAATTGAAATTTTCTCAATCTCAAAAATAACTTCTTCAAAACTTCAATGTGTTCCTTTTCTATTCGAGATTTGGCGATCATGTCATCAACATATATTTCAATCTCTTTGTGCATCATGTCATGGAATAAGGTTACCATGGCCCTTTAATATATTACTCCTACATTCTTTAGCCCGAATGGCATCACCTTATAACAAAAGGTACCCCACAATGTTATGAAAGTAGTATTCTCCATATCCTTAGGGTGCATCTTGATCTGATTGTATCCTGAAAAACCATCCATGAAAGAAAATAGCGAGTATCCAGCCATATTATCCACCAACGTGTCAATATAAGGCAAAGGGAAATTGTCCTTTGGGCTGGATTTATTTAAGTCTCTGTAGTCTACACACATCCAAACCTTTCCATCTTTCTTAGGAACAGGTACAATGTTGGCTACCCATTCTGAGTATTTTACCACCTGTAAAAAACTAGCATCAAACTGTTTCTTGACTTTCTCTTTTATTTTTTACACCACATTAGGCCTTATCCTTCGTAGCTTTTGCTGAACTGGCTTGCACTCTTCTCTTATGGGAAGGTGATGTACTACAATATCAGTACTTAGCCCAAGCATATCTTGGTATGACCATGCAAAGACGTCTTTGAATTCTCGCAATAACTCAACGAGGTCTTGCTTCGTTTTCTCGGCTATGCACTTTTTGATTTTCACAACCTTTCCTTCCTCTAAGATAATATTTTTTACCACCTCTTCATGGGGTAAAATATGTTTCTCATCTTGCTTTACCATTCTTAACAAATCTGGAGACAAGTCACAATCTCTGTCACCCTCAAAATCCTGAGATTCCTCTAAACACATGTCTTGCTCCAAAAAGAACCTCTGGATCTATAGTATCGTTGCTCATGTCATTGATATCTAGGGACTTGTGGTAGGCACAAAAGAATGTACAAAGAACAAATGAATTCAAGAAAAACTATTCACATGATATGAATGAGAATAATAAAATAAAAAAATTTGGAATAAAATTAGAAGATCAAAAGAATGAAAGAATATTTGCTCGAATTGATCATTAAAGATGTATTTGAAATAAAAAATATCTGAACATGAGCCTATTTCACAAAAGAAATCTTATTGCTCCTAGGCTTTAAAGCAACAAGTGTGTTCTGAACATTACTCTGTGCAATCTCTAAATACTACAAGAAGTTCCTCTGCAGTCCAGTTGTTCAAAACACTTCCAGGTTCATAAGGATGAATGCCCAACAGGTTTTTTTGCTCAATTCCTTCCTCGTGTATGGCATTGATGTGAAGATTTTCATTTTCCAACAATCTTCTCTCAGGGTAAATTATCCCTCCTGATACAAAAGTCTGGGATATGTGAGGGAATGTCATTAATTCCCACTTGACTTCTTCCCCATTCAGCTGTGCCCTTCTTCTCTCTTGTTTCTTCTCTATTTCCTTCTTCCTTGGTCTAGCATCTGGCCTAAAACCCAAGCCAAAATGGTCTCTTTTCTCTTTCAGTATCGGAACTTGAATCCTTCCTTGGAGATGCCTACCCAATCCTTTTCCGGTTAGGCTCCTTTCCCCACCATCATTTGCAAACCCATTCTCGTGGTCTTGAATATTCTAGGCACCGGAACCTCATTCCCTTCCAAAATGAATGTTGCATTCACGAACTCTAAAGATCGAAAAGGAACACTCAGTGGCCTCCTCATTTGCCTCTAAATATGGCACGTCATTAGTAACAGTCGTTATGATATCTTTCTCTGTGTTTACAGTAACTAGCCGACCTTCTATTACTGGCTTTAATTTTTGATGCAGCGATGAGGGCACTGCCCCTGTCGAATGAATCCAGGGTCTCCCCAACAAGCAATTGTAGGAGGGCTTGATATCCATCACCAAAAAATCCACTTCATATGTGTTTAGCCCAATCAGCAACGGTATGTCAATCCTTCCTATCACTCTTCTCTCAGTGCCATCAAATGCTCTCACTATATTCTGATATGTCTTCATATGAGAACTGTCTGTAGGTAATCTTTTCAGCGTAGATAATGGTAATACGTTCAAAGCCGATCCATTTATCGATTAACACTCTTGGTAGAGTATATCATTTGCAACAAGTAGTGATGTGCAAAGCCTTAGTCGATCCCATGCCTTTAGGTGGAATTTTATCATCACTGAAGTAAATAAAGTTATCGGCACTTATATTACTAATTAGACGGTCAAGTTTATTGACAGATATATCTTTAGTAACATAGGTCTCATTCAACACTTTCATCAATGCCTCACGGTGTACTTCTGAGCTTAAAAGCAATGCTAGCATCGATATACTGAGTCGGTTGTTTGCGATTATTCTACCATCATCAGATTCACTGTGCTACAAGAATTTCAAAAATTCTTTAGCCTCTTCTTCCTTTTCCGGTTCATTGATAAGTGCCTCAGGTCCTTCCTCTCATTCTACTGCCAAGGTCTTGGATTTCACTGGTTCTGTTCTGACGTTACTGAGTTGTAACGCCTTCCACTACGTGTGTAAGATCCTTCATGTTGGTCCTCATTGGAACCACTAGCTAGAATTTCCCCTCCTGGTATCATCACATTACAGTCATAATTCCAAGGTACCATTTTGTTATCCTTGTAAGATAAAGAAACAGGTTTCTAGATTACGACCTTTGGCACCATTTGTGTTCCACCTTCCGTGCTTCTTGGTCGAGTGATGATGATCATCGAATAATTGAATTTTTTGTTTACTAATTCTCCTTCTGTCACACATATGCTTCCTCCCCCTGAGCCTTCCTCATAAACTTCTAATTTCTTATTGTTCATAAGGCTTTGCACCAGGTCACCGAACTCAACATATTCTTGGATTTCATGCCCTTTTGCTTTATGGAACTCACAGTAGTCCCTTATTCCTTCGTATCTTTCCACAGAATTTGATTCTACCAATCCTCTTCCTACCATTTCTCTCCAGACCATTTTCAACGGGTTTTTACTTCCATAATATCCTCCTTGATCCTTCTCACGATATTTTCACCAATCGCGTTTATCCCCTTATTTCCATGGTTAGGTAACGGGTTCTCTGCACTAGGTGTATCGTCAAACTTCATAATCCTCATCTTGATGAGTCTCTCAACTACCTTTTTGAAGGCAGTACAATTTTCTATTGAATGCCACGATATTCTCGCATGGTAGTCACATTGAGCGTTTGAGTCATACCATTTGGGATATGTGGACTATAACGGTTTTAGATAAAATGGGAACACCACATGTGCGTCAAATAAACTTTGATATAGCTCCTTATATGTCATTAAGATTGGCGTAAATTAAAGCTTTTCGGAGTTTTACCTTGCACCCGATTCCTATCTTGTCGACCCTTGTTGCCCAGCAGCAATTACTTTTGGATGGCTAACAGGAATTGCATTTGAGTACCCTTTGTTGTATGTACTCATATTATTCACTTCATTCTCTTTTTTCCTTGGAGTGGACCTTTTAGTGGTTTCCCCTGCTTCAATCTTGCCACCCCTTATGGCATTTTCAATTATTTCTCTGCCATCACTATATCCGCAAAGCTCTTGGTGGTACTTCCTATCATGTGAGTAATGAATGGGGCCTTCAATGTATTGATAAAAAGCATTGTAGTTTCTTTTTCTAGGAGCAATGGCTGAACTTGCATGGCAACCTCCCTCCATCTTTGCGCATACTGCCTGAAGCTTTCGTTTGACTTCTTCTCCATATTCTGCAAAGTGATTCTATCAAGCGTCATGTCTGTGACATGATTTTATTGCTTCATAAAAGCTTGGGCCAGGTCTCTCCAATAGCTAATCCTAGCACGGCTGAGTTGATTGTACCACCTGGACGCTGCCCCCACCAAACTGTCTTGGAAATAATGAATTAAGAGTTGATCATTATTAACATAGCGGTCATCCATCTACAGAACATAGTAATGTGGGCTTCAGGTCAGCTGGTCCTATTGTACTTCTCAAATTTTGGCATTTTGAACTTATGAGGAAGCACCAAATCTGGAACCAAGCTCAGGTCTTTAGTATCAATTCCATGGTGATTATCAGTATTTTCTAAGGCATTGAGCTTTTCTTCCAACTATCTACAACGATCCTCTAACTGCCTTGAGGATTCAATTATTGTCCCTTCTCTCTCTGCTATATCTAAATCAGGGATAACAGGGTTAGCAGGGTTATCTCCGAGGTTAGATCCTGTGCCAACTTGGAAGTTCATGGGTACCCTAGTATCAGTTTGCCCTTGATGAGGCCTAATTGTAACAGATGGCCTTTGGGGATACACTTTAGGTTGTGTTTGTGCATGCGGTGGGGTAAAACTCGGAGGAAAGTCCTCATTATCTTCTCTAGTACTAGTCATGGGACTTTTTCCTTTGTCCATCATGCCATTCATTAGCTGAGTCATTTGAGCTACCATATTCCTTTGGCTTCCATCATTTGTTCCCTCATATCTTGTTGGATTTTTGTCAACTGCTCTTGCAGCTGGTCTTGCATATCTCTCTGAAACTGTTAGAGTCTTTGATCCATATTCTATGTCTTATCGCGCGTACCGTAACGGTGTTTAGTTTCTAGATTTTTCCTTCTTTCTCTCTTTCTCTCTTTTTAATAATTTTAACTAATTATGATCTTTTCTATGGACTTAAATGCATATGATGTGATGTAATGTAAATGCATGAATGCAAAAAAGAAGGCATCGATTCAGATTCAATTTCATTTAGAAAACTTTATTAGAAAACAAAATCACTTACATAAAACGAACTACAAATATGCTTTCGCCCTGATGCCCAAAGCCTTAACCTTCCTAAATAACAAAGCTAACTCTTGACCCCGGTCTGATTGTAACTCATACTTCATGCTCAATATGTCAGCCTGTACTGCCAAAATCTGTAAATGATCAGCTACCTCTTGAATCTAAACTATTGCTTCACCCATGAGATAATCTCGATTTCTAACTTGATCATGGGAATGGTGGAGCTCTTCCTTCCAAAGCCTTTCTCTTGCTTCAAGAAGCTCGATCCGGAGTTCACAATTTTACAATGTCGATTCTAATTTTTCAATCTTGCCTTTCATTTCTTCAATCTTGTTCAGACTTGACTTCAGCTCGATTACAGAATTACGGCTTCGATGGTGGTGAAGAGACCGTCCCAGTTCAGCCACTCTAGCTTTTAATCCATATTTCTCATTTTGGCTTTCTACCAAACTCTTTTCTAAGGCATCATTTCGCATCTGTATCTCTTGGAACTTCCTTTCCTAATGGTCAGCTTTGGCCTTTTCCTCTTGAATCTCTTGTTGCCACTGTTCTGAAGTCTTCCCCAATCTGGCATTTTTCATTGAGAGACGTAGGTTCTTATATTCTGTCTTTAGACTATCCAGATCTTCCTCGACCCTTTTCTTCCCTTTTCTTAATTTTTCAGCCTCTAATTTCTAAACATCCACATCTAATCTTAGGTACATCTTTTCTTCTTCCAACTTCTCCATCCTTTTTCCAAGCTCTAAACTCATCCTCTTGAAATCTTGTTTTATAATCTCTTATTCTGATGGGACCACTTGCAAGTATTCCTCTCTTAATCAGACGCCTTTTGGATTTAGCTCAGGGATGTTATCATTAACCCTTCTAATCCTCCATCCATTGTATTTTGGGGTCGTTATTGAGCCTACGGATAATCTCTTCATCCTACAAATCTGATTCCAAGCACTAGAAATCTCTTTAACCCTCTTCTTATAGTTATCCCCTCTGTATGAAAACTCACATTGAGCCAGCCCATATGTTGCTGGTACGAACTGTCTTAGTCCATATTGCCTTAGTACGAGCAAAGGAGCATATCCAATGGCTCCCCAAATTTCAAGTAAAGAAATATTCCAAGTAAAGGAACCCAGTCAAAATTCCCACACCGATAAAGAATTTCGTTGGGAATCATCTAAAGAGCCCTCCACTCGATGTCTTCCTCTTGAAGGTTTTGAAGGAGCGTCATCCAGTTTTCTTAGATATGTCCTCTCTCCTTGGTGTAGCCACTATCTCTTTTAATGAAGAATAATTCTCAGAGAAAACCCGATAAGAAACTTTCTCCTCCTTCTAGAAATGATTGTGAAACTAAGCTAATAACAACTGCAAGCATCCAATGAACCTACCCTCACATGCTCTTCGACATGCGTTCAAAGATCTGAACGTTTCGGCTAAGATTGCAGGTATAGGCGTGACCCCTCTGTCAAGTCGATCGAATAAATCAGTGACTGCTTCATCTACATGTCTTAGAGCCTTAGGAAAATCACTAAACCATAAATAAACAAGGCAAAGACATCAATCTTCTTCTTTACATCTGGATGTGTTAGGATCAGGTCCCTTAAACTCACCCAAGGAATGCATTTACCTTCACCTTTCTTCTAAATTTTGGTTGCAACCCACTGTTCACTCATCCCCGTGATATTCATTAACTTCTTCACAAAATTTGGGACACTAGCAGCCCTAGAATAAGCTTTGTCGACTTGGATTCTTGAGCAGCGAAGCAAGGTTGTATATTCCTCCACCTTGGGCACTAAATCTACTTTCCTGAAAGTGAAACAGCTATAGGCAGAGTTCCAAAACTGATTCATAGCCCGAAACAGATTCTTATCTACCTTGATGTCGAGTAAGTAGGGTAGATCGCCATAATTACGATAGAACAACTACTTAGCTTCATCATCCCACTGGGTCCAAATTTCTTTCAACTCTTGAAACTCATTTTGTGTGATACTAATACGAGTGAAATCCCATAGTTTCGACACATACCCCTCAGCTAAGCTATTCCCTTTCTCTAATTACATTTGCTCTGACCACATACAGACGACTGCATTCTCTTCCACTTTATCAATGAATTCGTTCTCCATAACCAGCTTTCTAACTTAGAAACTAGCCATGAATCTATACTTCTTTAAAATATGAAATGAAATGCACCAAAAATAAAGCACAACAAGTTAGTACCATGAAATAAAATATAAAGCAAATAAAATAAAGAAACACCTATCTGGGTGACCACTAAAGTTTGGCATAGTTCTACTTAGGATGAGTCCTTATGTTTTCTACGTGCGGTTTAGCTCTAAAGTTAAGGTACCTGAACCAGCAGATTCCTCGATCCTCACCCATTATAGGCTCATACGGACCGAGTTCAGTTCAGGGGAATACACTTTCCTATGGCCATGCGAAAGTGAAAACTTCACTACGACATAGGTACAGATGTATCCCGGAAGCAATCCACTAGTCTATGCGAGGTGAAAACCTCACAAAGGCATAGTTTCTTACTCCCACTTAAAGGTACGACCACAACGGTCATGCAATGCAATGCACGTAAGAAAATATCAATTATATGCAATGACACAAACAAATGCAACAAAAGGATCATAATTTTCAAATCGAATTTTCGACAAAGGACAGAAAATAATCAATTTTACGGCTTGACTCTCTTATTATGTCCCCAGCGGAGTCGCCAAGCTATCGAAAACATTTTTAAGTTTTTTTTTTGAAAAAAGGGGATCGACTTAAAAAACAAAAACAGGAGTCACCACGATCCTTTTTGCTTAGGTGTGATCAGATCACCTTATAAAACATGTTTTGTTTAAAATATTAATTTTGGCCTACGAAATTCGAGAAAATAGGTTCGAGAGTCGGTTACATATGAGAAAGGGTTAGTACCCTCGTAATGCCCAAAAATTGGTACCTAATTAATAAAATCATGTCCTAATGTTGAAAATTTTAAAAACTTAAAATACGATCCTTTTATTTGAAAGAAAGCTAAAACTCACTTATCTCAAAGAAATAAAATGTCACACCTAATAAGTTAGGATGTAACATCTCAAGACTTCGAAATTAAGCTTGCCTTTATTTGCAGAAAATCCTTATTCGAGATACGAAACATTATATCTAATAAGTTAAGATACAACATTTTGAATTTTCGATAATAAGTTTTGATTTGAAGTTTATGGGTTTTTAAAAAGGATATTTGATACCTTAAGTTCCACGAGAAAAACTAAAACCCAGTAAGTTAGGGTATAATTTTCTCAAGTCCCCAAATATCATGTATCATTGTATTTAAAAAAAACCTTTGAATAAAAGGCGTTAATTCAAAAAATTGTTTTTTATAAAAATGGTTTTGAGTAAGATATGGCATTAATATATTACAAAACATAAATTCCAAATAGCAATTCTCCATAATTACAAGTCATATTGACAAATAATACTAATATAGACAATTAACGAAAGAATAATGTAATATAGCAAATGATACATGTGATAAAAGGACTATGCTAAAGCAATAATAAGTAAATAAAAGAACATAAATAAATAAATACAAGATATATAATAATCAAGCATCAATTAAAAATCTATGTGAAAGATAAAACTTTAAGAAATGAACATTAAATTCTATAAACAAGCTCAAATATAAAAGTAAATAAATGAATGATATATTTAAACACTTGAATAAATACTATAACCAAAAAATATGACAATTTCTAAAACGATTAATATGTATAAACAATATATGATATAAAACTTAGAATATATGAAAATATCAACGATAACTTATAATAAATGTATAACTTAATAATTTAGTATATATATAAATATAAATAATACATGATAAAAAGCAGTTATAAGTAAGTAGTACATAACTTTAAATAAAAATATATTTATAATACAATAATCATAAAAATTATATATTTAATATAAACAATATAAACAATATATGTTATACAATATACAAAATTTTATACAACACTAAGGATAAAATGATTTAAATGTCATATATAATATATATATATATAATATACAAAATAAAAAGTGTAATATAATAACTAATGTGCACATTTTAAAATAATTTATATGATATATGAATAATATTGAACTTAATAAAATAACCTAATATAAATAATAAATAGTAATAATTTAATACATATAAAAATAGTATGTATTTAAAATAAACAATACATAAAAACTTTATGTTATTAATAAATTAATTTAAGTAATATACATTATATAAATTTTAAAAATTAAATATAAAAAAATTTTAATAAAAATAATATAATTAGATATAATGTTAAAACAATTTAAAAATAAAATAAAATAGAAATAAAAATGATTTTTTAAAAAAAGAGTAAAGAAACATGGATTAAATAGAAATAAAAATAAAATGTAAAAGGACTAGATTAGGACGCGCGTCACACTATAGGGACCAATTAGGAAATTATGCCTTATCTCCTAAATGACGCCGTTCTGATATCAACCCTTAAATAGTCCGAGGACCAAATTGAAACAGAAGCAAACTTTGAGGGTGGGATTAAAAATAAAAAAATTAAATTGAACTAAATGAAATTATGAAAGGACCAAAGAGGCAAATTTTCCTTTTATAAAAAACACGCGGATCCTCCTCGAGTTTTGGGTCAACGCGGATCTACTCCTTTAAACGACGTCGTTTAATGCTTATTGGCTTAAGCAAAAGCGGCGTCGTTTCTATATTGCTATATAAGCTAAAAATTGGCCCAAAAAAAACATTTTAACACCCCTTAAAAAAAACAAAACAAAAAGCCTCGAAATGCTCTCTTCTTCTTGGCCGGAGGCCAGAATCCGGCCCGGGCTCCAGTGACGGACCGTCGCACGTGCACCCCACGCTCCACCATAAGTGCCGCCACATACGGCGACCGGAGACCAGAAATTTCATCTTTTCAGTGTGAGTCGAAAGGTAAAGTCGTTCTTTTTATTTTTAGTGATATTTGCATAAAAAATTGCATGAATAAAAAAACGAAAGTGCATAAACAGAAAATCACCTTTGCTCTTTTATTTTTTTCTTGTATTCTCGGTATATTTGCGTGTATATTGTGTAAAAAAAATTGTGGTCCTCATTTACAAATTACGGTGGGTTTTTATAACCCAAAAATAAATCGGGAAATAAAGACTGGACCCTATTTTGCTGCTACTGTCTGCTATACTTGCTATTCTCTATTTTTTTTCTTTCCTTTTGCAGGTGAACGGCATAGATCTCGGCAATGATGCGCTATCTGTGCGCTGATTGCGGCCCGAGGAAGGTCTGTCTTGGGTGCTGCGGCACTTGGGTTTTCCAGAAACCCTAGGTCTTCTGAAACTGTTTGGGTTTAGGGCCTTTTTAGGTCGCGCAGATTTGGGTTTGGGTGTAATTGGGCTATTGTTAGTGTTTTGGGTTTAGGTTTGAATTTTTTTTTGGGTAATCTGTTTAGTTTTGTAAACGGACTGTAAAAATAAAACTGGACATTGGATTTTTTATTTTATTTTATTTTTATTTTGTTTTTTTGGTTTGTATGGGCCCGGGCACAAATGGGCTATTACAAAGCTTAAATGACATTTATGTTGATACGTGATATGTAATTCATATGATGAGCTATTGGTATATGACAATTATGTTGATATCAAATGACATTTATGTTCATATGACATTTATGAAGTTTAATGACATTTATATTCATATATGTTATGTTATTCATATGATGAGCTATAGGCAAGAATGTGATTGAATAAATTATATTCATGAAGTTTAATGACATTCATGTGGAAATATGTTGTATAATTCATATGATGAGCTGTTGGTAAGGTTGGGATTGAGTAAGTTATGTTTGTGAATTTTTAATGACATTTATGTTAATATTTTTAAATTATTTGTATGTCAAGTGTATGAATAATGTTTTGTATTATTTGTACATGAACTTACTAAGCTCTATAGCTTACCCCCTTCATTTCCTATGTCTTTTAGGGTTATTAAGCTAGCTCGGGTTGGAGATCGATGGAGATCGTATCACACTATCAAGTTATCATTTTGGGTATAAGTGAATTCAAGTATTTTAAGTCTATGGCATGTATAGGGACTTAGTCATTTGTTAAATGTGTCATGGTGATTGTAGCCAATGTGTTGGCTTGTGATTGTCAAATGCTTGTTTTGATAATTAGCCATGTAGATTGGTTTATTTGGGCTATCATGGTTGTAAGCCTAAGTATGTGTATATGTGTGTGTGTGTGTGTGTGTGTGTGTGTGTGTGTGTGTGTGTGTGTGTGTGACTTTGGTGATATGGTAATGTTATGCTTGGTAAATGATAGAAATGTGATTTAAGACAAGAATACGAAATGTTTGTATATGTGGAGAGTTTGATGTTCTAAGTATGATAAGTGATGGTATAAGAATGACATGTTATTGTCTTGGTTGTGGTTATTTGGTTGCTCTTACATGCTTGATTTTGTGCCATGAGATGTTATGTAGATGTGTGCAAGTGAGGGTGGCAAAATGGCTTAGTAAATAGCCTTTATTTTGTCCACATGGGTAGACAAACGGGCATGTGTCTAGGCCGTGTGTGACACACGGCCTGCCCCACGGGCATGTGATTCGGCCTTGTGTCCCATGCACCCTAATTGTTGTAAAACAGAATGTTTAGAATTGAGCACATGGGCAGAGACATAGGCGTGTGTCTCAGCCGTGTGTGCTACATGACCTAGCACACTGGCGTGTGGCACGGCCGTGTGGCACAAGTCAGAGAGCACCCCTAAATCGAACATGGCCTGTTGCACGGAGTGTCTAAGGGTCACACGAGCGTGTCCCTTGGACCACACGGGCATGTGAGCCCTGTATCATGAGAAATTTTCTAAGTTTTATAAAAATTTCTAAAGTTCTCGGTTTAGTCCTGAACCGCTTCCAATACATGTTTTGGGCCTCGTAAGCTCGTATAAGGGACTTTATGATTGAATATGGATGGTTTTAATTTGGACGCAAATTTTATGACTCGGAATTGTGTGTTTGTTTGTGTTTAAATTCGATAATGCCTCGTACCCTGTTCCGACGTCGAATACGGGTAAGGAGTGTTACAAGAAGTTCCAACTTTTACTCTCAAATTTCACTTCTTCAATAAAATTTTCCCTTTATTTTTATTAAGAATATTTTTTTAATACAATAAAAATATTGGAGGGATTTGGGAGAACTGTAGTATCTATACAAATGAGGAAATTATAAAGTCTTAAATTCCTCTGAATCTCTTAATAGGTTCGCCACCATTAGACATGAAGCCTAAATGTCGTATCAAAAGTCACCCATTCTGTGTCTCGTCGTACATCCGAGTTATAATAGTATCGTTGATGCGTGTATTCTTCAATGTCTAATGCTTGTCCTTCATAGCGAAAACCAATGGCAACATTGTTATTGTTTCCTTGGATACTAAATATTTCATAGCTTCAAGATCTTGAATGCTATCATATATGCAGCCTTTTGAATTGCCCTTTTGCATTTCCTTTGCTATAAGCCCAAGTGGAACAGTGAGGAAACTGAAGTGCAAATCAACAAATTTTTCACTTGCTTCACACTAGCAAACCCTGTTCTTGGATTTACTCACCATGAGTTTCACAAACATCTTCACATCCTCATTTGCTGTTGTTGCTGCCCCTTTTAGTCTTCCGGGGCTTATCCATTAGTTGGTAATCCCCTTAAGTTTTCTCATCGAAAAAATCTGATCTTTGACGACGCTTGAGTCATTGATCCCAAGTTCAGAAAACAAAGAAAAAGTTGCCGCAGTTGATGAAGACATTATATGCAAATCGTCACTTATCATCATTAGAATTGGTCATTTGACAAACACTCCTCCATCTTGATTATCAGAACTTGGTCTCTTTAGTTTCTTTCTCCTTCAATCATGTCCAATACATAGGCTTTCCACATCGACAAGTAGCTTATAACTTAAACTGGCATTATCATCCATTGCCAGTTTCAGGTTCTTGAATCGAGCAGCAGCCCTGTTTTGAGAGTCCAGCAACATGGTCTTGCCGGCTTCTGTTTGGAGATACCACGCGTTGAGAACCTTTACGCTGTTATAGAAGTTATTCATGCAACCTATGTTAGTTGTCGGTCCCTGATTACAAGCGAGCCGCAATGTCAATAAATTGAAAAGAATGTCAACAAACATTTCATCAGATTTAACGAAAACAACTTCCAGTTCCAATTTTCTGATAGAATAACTCATCAAGCCATTAATATAAAGCTACATTAAATCGTTACAAGCACTGAATTAATCGTTAATCAATTAACAAATTAAAATAATCTGCACATTTTACTTGATGGGACTCGAACCTGCGATCTTAAAAATTCCAAAGCCACATCCTTACCGTTACGAATGACAGAATGAGCCAAAGCCTCATTGACTGAATATGATTTGCATTGAAACAAAATTTGAGTAACATGATCTTGTTGTTGTACATGGATGAGACTTTTAATTTGCTTTGTCAAAAGCAGAGTTCAAAACAGTACTTTATGGTTTTGGATTTTCATGGCATAAAATCATTAATTAACTAACAAATTAAAATAATTTACACATTTTACTTGATGGGATTTAAACTTACGACTTCAAAAATACCAAAACCATAAACTTATCATTACGAATGACGGAATGAGCGGTTTTGGGTTCTCATTGGCACAAAATCATTTTTGCAAGTTTTGATTTTTGAAAAGATACAATAATTTTATTGATTAAAATCTAGATTATCTTCCTTAGACAAGTATTTGTACATTCACAATCAAACTATTTGGCTTACCATTAGACCTAATTTAATAATGCTTTTCAAAAATACTTTTGAGTCAAAAGTTAAAATTTCATACTTCTATTTTTGGTTAAAAAGTGTTTTTCAAAATATTTTTATCTCAAAACACTTTTGAAAATCTTAAATGTATCTTGTTTATCAATATTTTTATCTCAAAAATATTTTTGGTCTCAAAAGTACTTCTTATAAACAATGCTAAATTAATGATAATAACATCATTAAGGTTTATATATAAAATTATACCTTTTTCCATGTTGATATATATTGATAAGAAAAATATTTAAACTATCAATTTTGTTTTGGTTAAAATCAAAAGCGAAGAATAATCAATAAAATATGCCACCTAACCTATTTTTAGTAGATTTATTTATATAGTTTTTATTTAGCTTTGGAATAGATTTATTGTGATTTTGTTATATTTGTTCATTTCTTAATTGCGGTAGGTGTTTAAAAATTAGATAATTGAACTTAAATTTGAAAATTATTATTTATTTAATTATTTATTTAATATTTACATTAAAATATTTATAGAAATTTAGATGAGTAAAATAAGAAAGACTTAATTTTAGAATAATTAACGAGGTAGTTTACCAAAATTTATGCATCAATTTAAACATTGAAACTAAATTCACGTTCCAAAACTTAGATAAAAATGTTTTTATTTTAACTAAAATTTATTTTAATGAATTACAATAATAAGGTACAATCTAAACAACAAACGTAATTAGTATGACTTGAACCTAGATCATTCTTGGACGGTGAACATTTTTAACTATTGAATTCTATTCTAACTAATCTATTTGGTTCAAATAATATTAATAATTAATAATTAATAATTTTTAAAATATTTTAAAAAATATAAAATTCGATTCTAGTTCAACTTTTATTTTTTAATTGAATTCAATTAATGTAACCCATCCGATGGACCAATTTGGTGTAGATAACATTGATTTTAGCATTCCTTTTAATTTGTGTATTTATTTTTTTATTTTTATAAAAAAATATAAAACCTTAGTCGATATTCCCAGTCTTAGTTTTTTTCAGTCTTTCTTCGTCTCCCTCACGCTCTCTCCGCCGCTCTTCGCCATCTCCAATGTAAGATTCTTATCAGTGCCTTACACCTTTCGCGTTCTATTTACTCTACCTTATTACTATTATTCTCTTATTACTTTCTAAAAACCCCTAATTTGGGCTTGCTGGTGCAATTTCAGTTAGGGATTAACAGGGAGTTGAATCGAAATTTGATATAAATTTTAGGTATACCATCTTCTCTTCCCTTTCTAGCTGCTTATATGATTTGCAAAACTGAAAAGTGAGTGGGGATATGTTTGCTTTTCTTTATATTGTGTTGGTTTTCATGCTGAATGTTCCTTTCTGATTCACATAAGCAGGACTATCGTTTTCGATTGGCTTTTATTTATTTGGGTTATTATTTCTGTCAGATAAAACATTAATTAATGGCAAAGATCGGTGAAATTTGATTAATTTCTTTATCTATTCTGCTCACAGTTTGTAGATTTTGATTGTTTAACTTGTCTTCTTAACTGCATTGTTTTTGTTAATAGCCACATTGTTGATTTTACTACTGCTGCTACTCTGCAAATGGTGATTTTTTTTTTAAATTTCTTTTTGTCTTCAAAGGCTAATTAAATTGATGCTCTTTGCGAATTGAAGACAAATTTCTTGGACAGAATGGGATTTGATAATGAGTGCATACTGAATATCCAATCTCTGGCCGGAGAATACTTCTGTCCTGTTTGTCGCTTACTTGTCTACCCAAATGAAGCATTACAATCGCAATGCACCCATCTTTACTGCAAACCATGTTTAACATATGTTGTCAGCACCACTCGAGCTTGTCCTTATGATGGTTACTTGGTAACAGAAGCGGATTCTAAGGTACGTCTCGTACACTGGGCTGACTGATCCTTATCGTATTCTTAACATTATTGTTTCCTTCTCATTGACCTTTCCCTCTACTCCAAATTACAGCCGCTTGTTGAGTCAAATAAGGCACTTGCTGACACCATTGGGAAGATCAGTGTTCATTGCCTCTACCATAGGAGTGGCTGCACATGGCAGGGTCCGCTTTCTGAATGTGCAGCTCATTGTTCTGGGTGTGTATTTGGCAATTCTCCCGTTGTATGTAATCGGTGTGGTGTTCAGATTGTGCATCGTCAAGTTCAAGAACATGCGCAAAATTGCCCTGTGAGTGCATTGAATCATTGTGTTGACATTGGACTGTGTTTTATTTACATTTGTGGTAAGTTTGACTTTTATCAAACTTGTAACGACAGAGGGGGCAGCCTCAGGCACAGCAGGCTGAGGGCGGTCAGGAAATTTCAGCCTCAGGCACCACAGCAGCTGCTGATCAGACTCAGGTAGCTTCTCAGGCCCAGGCATCTCAAGCTACAACGTCCAGTACACCTGTTCAGGGCCTCAATCCTCAGGCCAATCCAAATCCTCAGTCTCAAGCTGCCTCCCAGGTTGCTGTGGTTTCTTCAGAACAGTGGTCTCAACAACAGTCTCAGCAATACTACCAGCAGTATTCTGGATATGACCCATATTATCAACAATACTACCCATATCAACAGCAGACATTTCCACAGCAGCAACCTTTGCTGGTTAATGCATCACAAATGGCTGGACAGAATCCAATGTACCCCCAGACACAACCCCAACCCCAACCTCAACCTCAGGCCCAGCCTCATTCACACTTATCTGTTCAGGTGCCTGTGGCTGCTCAACCTCATAACCAAGCACAAGCCAGTCAACAGCAGCAAACTCACCTTACGATGCCACCACACTCTCAAATTCCAGCACAAACTTACCCAACATCCCAGGGCCATTCCCAGCCTCAGGTTCAGCCACTTACTCAAGCTCAGCCTCATCCACAGGTCCAAACTATTCAACCTCAACTGCAACATGGGCTCATGCCTCAGTATCAGCAACTTCATTCCCAGATTCAACTGCCACAGCCCCAGCTTCATCCTGTTCCTCAAGCTCAACCTCATTCACAAGCACAGCCACAGGTGCAGCAGCTGCAGCCTCTGCCCCCTCCCCCGCCCCAGCCCCTGCTGCAGCCACATCCTCAACCAAGCCAGCCCTTGAATCCAAATTTGTTGCCTCAGACACAGCACCCTGCAGCCCAGGCTGTGACAGGTCATCAGTCTTATTCACAATCACAGCCTCACCAGCAAATGCAGCTGGTAACACCACAAAATCCCATGCACATGCCTGCACAAGGTGGCCTTCATCCACAGCAACATCCTGCTGAAATGCAGAATTCATACCCTCAGCAACCTCCTCAGATGTGCCCGCCCCAATCTCATGCTCAAATTCCAAACCAACAACAGCCTGGTTTGTTGCCTTTACCTGGTCCTATGCTGCAACAAGCTCATCATCATTCTCTTCAACATCCTCTTTCAGTTCAAACGCAATCAGTTATGCAGCCTCCCACATCACTTATGTCTCAGCAATATATGCAGCAGCAACCACCGTCAACCCAACCGATGGGCTTGGTTCAGCCTCAAATGCATCAGCAAGGTCCTTTTGTGCCGCAACAACAGTCATTGCAATCTCAATTACGCCCCCCAGGTCCCCCACAGTCCTTTCTGCAGCCTCCTCATACCTATCCACAACCGCAGCAAAATGTTGCAGGATCGCATGCTGTGCAGCCCTATCCAACGCCTATTCTTACTGGGAGACCTATGACACCAAATCATGGACTACAATCACAGCAGTATCCACAGTCTGCACCTGGTATGCTGGTTAAGCCTATGCAGCTTGGTGTGAACCAGCCATCTGCTTATCAGAATAATGTGCTTAGAACCAACAATCAATCTGGATTAAATTCACAGCCAATATCAGAGGTGCCGGGAGATCATGGTACTTTACATGTGGCTGAGCAAAAATCAGATTTATCTTCCCAGGGATTTGCTAAGAAGGAAGATAATGAGTTGGATGTGGCATCTAGTCTTGGAGGTGATGTGGTCAAGACTAATTCTTCAAAATCCAATACTGATATGAAATCTATAGATGAAAAACCTGCTGGTGATGACGGGGATAATAGTAGTGGGTTTGATATATCTACTAAGGTGACACAAGAATCTAGACGGACAGATCTTGTATTGAATAGAGATACTTTTTCTAAGAATACGGTCAAGGGTGAGGCTATTGAGGACCAGAAAGATGTTGACAATGTTGAGCGAAAGGTCGAAGAAAATAAAATTAAGGATGGCCCGTTGCTGAAAACTCCCACGTTTCAGGAGGCTAAGCTTGGTGAAGAACAGAATGGGAAGATGCAGAGAGAAAGAATTCAACCTCAAGATCAAGGAACTGCTAAAGGTCCTACTGGAAATGAATTTACAGGTATCCCTCCATCTAGTCAGGTGCAGCCTGGCAGCTTTCCGCAGCAGTCCCTACAGATGCCTTATGGGTCTAATAGTAACCTACAAAAATCTGCTGCTTCTGCAATGTTACAAGCACCTCCACCAGGACTGCCTTCACATGCACAAGCACCAGGACTTCCTCCCAATCAAGTTAGGCCTCAGGGCCCTGGACAGACATTAGTTCCACCTGAAAATTTTGCTCCTTCCTTTGGCAGAGGACCTAGTTATGGCCCTCAAGGGCCTTATAATCAAGGTCCTGTTTCTGGTGCTCCTAGGATACCTCAAGGTGAAACTCTTGTACATCCACCATTTGGTCCCCCATCTCTTAACGCTTTTGACTCGCATGGTGCACCATCATATGGCCCTGAGGGTCATTTGGTTCAGCAGCGTCCTGCAAACATGTTGAATTATGACCAGGGACAATTTGACGAAGATCTTAAGCAATTTTCTAGGCCTTCTCATTTAGATACTGAGACTGTTCCTAAATATGGGAGCTACTTTTCATCAACCAGATCTATTGATAGAGGTCCTCATGGTTTTGCTAAGGACGCAGGACCTTGGGCTCATGACAAGGAACCTCGCGGTCTGAATTTTGATCCTATGATTGGCTCTGGTCCTTCTCGATTCTTGCCACCATATCATCCTGATGATACAGGAGAAAGACCAGTTGGTCTTCCTGAAGATACTCTAGGCAGACCAGATTTTCTTGGAACAGTTACTAGTTATGGTCGGCATCGTATGGATGGTTTTATCTCTAGAAGTCCAGGAAGAGAATACTCAGGTATTTCCACACACAGATTTGGGGGATATCCTGGTGATGAGATAGATGGCAGGGAGCGCCGGTTCAATGATAGATTTTCAGGTTTTCCTGGGCATATACATAGGGGTGGGTTCGAGAGTTCTGACCACATGGCAGAGCATTTTGGTCAAGATATTCGACCTCCACACTTTAGAAGGGGTGAACATTTTGGTCGTAATAACATGCCTGGTCAGTTGCGGATGGAAGGACCTATTGGCTTTGGTGATTTTTCCAGCCATGAACAAATGGGAGAATTTGATGGGGCTGGAAACTTCCGTCAACCACGACTTGGAGAGCCAGGATTTAGAAGCAGCTATTCGCTTCGAGAATTTCCTATTGATGGTGGAATCTATACAGTTAAGTGTTGGTTTTGTTCTAACTTTTGTCAGTTATGTTATACAAAAATACTGTTCATTCATCATGTTTCTCATTTTTCTGGTCCAACATAATCTATGCATGCTTGGGAAGTGTATATCATTGAGTTCCGTATGTTTATTCTCTTGATCTATTTTTGACTGATGGTATTTTCAGGGTGATATGGATTCATTTGAAAATTTGAGAAAGAGAAAACCAGTGAGCATGGGTTGGTGCCGTATTTGTAAAGTGGACTGTGAAACAGTTGAAGGCTTGGACCTGCACTCACAAACAAGGGAGCACCAGAAGATGGCTATGGATATGGTTGCGATCATCAAACAAAATGTGAAGAAACAGAAACAGTAAGTTTTCTATTTTCATATTTTGCATGGTGGTATCTAAACCTTGATCTGCTTACGTGTAAAAAATCTATTTATTTTTTATGTTGATTTGTTTTGTAGAACCTCCAGTGATCACTCCCTACGCAATGATTCAAACAAGTCAAGGAATGCAAAATTTGAAAGCCGCGCAAATAAGATTAAGTCTTGATATATGCTGTCCCATAGATTGTGGTTGTTCCCTTGCTGGCTTGGGATTGAGTTTGTCGGTTTGGTATTTGGCACTTAGTGATGTAGGTCAGTCACCCTTGCCTCTTTTCTACTTCTGGGTGGTTTATGCTGGTCCTGTCATTTCAGGTTGCTGCCATGTTAATGGAGATGGTTTTTGGAACTGAAGTTCAGTGGCAGTTAAGTTTGTTGGATTTTTTTTTATAATTTTCTAATATGATATCTTTTGCTTTTAGAACTTTCAGTATTTGTGGCGACTGCAGCATTATCTAGTTAAAATTATTTTTGCTATATCAGGATGTTCTAAACTAGTGCTTCTTTTGTTGAGATGGTATATTTTAGTATGTATGTATCTATATTGTGTTTTCTTATCTATAGGTTTATTAGGTTGAACCAACGTAAATCCAATGTGTGCACTTTTGCTTGCATTCTTTAATCAAGTGCTGGCTCAAGCTTTCTTTTTTTTTTTTTTTTCAATTTAATTTGTTTAGGTGTTTTAGGATTAGAGTCCTTTTCTGACATTGGCATTTAACTGAACAATTTTTTCCTTCCTCATTGTTGAATTAATCATGCAACCTTTGCAACTTGTTTTTCTTCTATAACAAAAGGTTGTTGGCCAACATCTTTCCGTTGCCAGATGCCTTTGTTCTACCAACCATTGTTGCCACTTTCCTTCAAAAAGAGAGGGGTTGTTCTTAAATTGATGTAAACAAGTGTACATATTGTGGCTTCATATGCTTTTTATAATTAATTTCTAGGTTGTATACTTTTTAAAGTTGCATTTGAAATTTAGTTATATCTAAAAACATGCTTCTTATATTCTGTAATTCAAGTACACTTCAGGTACTGTGATCTATCTAAATATTAGTCAGTACTACTTTTAATAAAACAGTTTTGACTTTTGCATGATTTCTAATAATAATATATACAGGGGCATACACATTTATGTTTAAATAAGTTATATTTAAAACTGGCCGCATTTACTCAGTTAAACATTTTTTAATGCCAAAACAAATTAATGATGCAACTTGTTAAGGATTACGGATATCCTTAGTTCCTTGTCATATTTGTAGCTAGGATTGCTTAATGCGCTGTATTATGTTCTAGGAAAATGTCTGTACTATAGATTGCTAAACCTATGGGCCCAAAGCATTTGATCTCTGTAATCTAGGTAAGTCTAGGATATAAATTCAACGTGAGGATCTATGCATGGTTTGACTAGTGGAAGTGATCATTAAAATGGAAAGAACATCAAAATGGGGCCTGCTTGGTCATTCAATTGAAATCCAGAAGCAGAAAAATTAGAACCATAAGCGGAAGATCAATGGCTTTTGTATTTGGTAGCTTTTATATGAACTTTTGAAGACTTAGGTTATGACAGATCTTCCACGGTAGAGGATAACCATTGTTGGTGTAAAGAATAAGCTTCTGGTCAAGACTATTGAACTGCTTCTAACTAGCAAGGGGTGAAATTTATCTCCATCCTGTGGTGGCTTGTTTCCAACCTCTTAATTCATGATAATATTATAGGTTCAATATCCTTGCCTTAAAGAAATTATATTTCTTCTAACCAGAAATCAAGAAAATTTTTATCCAAGTTATTGCCATTTAAATGTTTTGTTTCACTAGTTTTAATACTAAAATAATTTCCTTTTGTTACCTTTTAATAGTTCCCGGTCCAATGCTTAATACTATCACAATTCTTTTAAACTTGATAGAATTGATTTTTATACTGGTGGAATTTCTTTTTTCTTTTTCTATAATAGATTTTTTCAATTCAACCTCCCTTTTTTCGGCGAAGCAGACAACATAATGGCTGAAAGTTGACTGGGAAGGTTTTGACACTCATCTTTTTTAGATGTGGTAAGATTGTGTTCAGCTTTGCAGTAAACTTTTGCTTTTGTAATTTCCCCCCCATGAAATTAGTTAACTGTAAGGTATTATATACGTTGCCTTATTTACACTGGTTTTGTTTTATATCTTCTGTTAAATTAAGCTTTTACATTTTTATGTCGAATGCTATTCGTCCGAAATTTATTGTTGTCCAAAATTTTAGAATTGAGAGGTTGGTAAAAATGTTAGTTTGACAGTAAGTGATCTCCTAAAATGTATTCTAGGAAGTCTTATGAATACTTGTATCAAGCTAGGTTGTTGACTACCTCTCTGTTTTTAGTTTAGTAGAGCCTCAACGCCTTGTGAAAGGGATAAAGCTTAGGCCAAAACTCCAAGTAGAGTTGCATGTTAGGATGTACTTGCTTGAGCCAAGGGTTATCCTGGGTTTGGCCTATGTTAGGATGGACAAGACAAAGCCTACTATCTTTCAGGTCAAGTATGACTTCTTTTTGGAGTGTTATGTTTTGCTAGGATCCTGCTTTACCCACTTATGATGTTGAATTACATTCCTCAAAGAATAGTAAAGATTAGTGGTAGTCTTGTTATTTTAACTTCACTTTGGTGTTTCAATAATGGGATCCGGCAAGTTATGACTTAAATTTCCCAATTCCGGTGGTTGCATTGTCTTCCTTCCTGTTCTTGTAGTTTGTGTATGGTTCAGTCTGTTTTGACTTGAGCCTCATGCATATCTGATGTAATCTTGTAGAGGCATTGATCTAAAATTCTAATTAACCTTGATTAATTTTTTAACCATGTCTCATATGAAAACATCATTAGTTTATATGTTCAGTTAGTCATACTTGAGATATTTTGATTCCAAGTAAGTAGTCAAGTACAATTGGGCTCTTGATAAGTTTATCTTCCAATAATTCTAAATCACTCCCATTACTTTATGATCTTCAACTCTGTAAGGTAATGGTCAACTGTATCTACTCTGCTCTCTAAAATGAGACATGGTAAAGATTAAGTAATTGACAAAAACATAAATCTGAGGCAAAAAAAATAACTATCAAGTAGAAGATGACCAATGTTGATTTGTTTCCTAAGGAATTACTTTATGGGTTTTAATCTTCAAGTTCACATGAGCTCAAGTCGCTGCAGTTCTTAGTTTTGAAACCTTTATAATGCTTAAGTTAATCATGATGTAGGATTGTTGCTTGAATAATACTTTTTAAATCTGTATAATAATTCTAAATGATTCCCGTTAATTTTATGATCTTCAGTTCTGTAAGGTGCAAAGTCTTTGATTGACTGTGTCTGCTCTGCTTTACAAAATGATACATGATGGAGTAGCAAAAGTGGAAAGTAATTAACTATAAACATAAATCTGAGACATACAACTAACTATCAAGTAATTGAAGATGTCCAGTTTTAATAATATGAAGTAATTAATGGTAAAGTGTTTTGTAAGTTACAAAAAACTTCAATTCTGTAAGATGCCAAGTCTTTGATCTACTGTATCTGCTCTGTTCTATAAAATGAGACATGGTAAAGTATTAAGTGGAAAGTAATTAACAATAAACATAATCTGAGATGCCTAAATAACTATCAACTAGAAGATGACCGATGTTATTTGTTTCCCAATTAATTACTTTATGGGCTTTTTAACTTCAAGTTCACATCAGCTCAAAATGCTATAGTTCTTAGTTTGAAACCTTTATAGCACTTAATCATAGTGTACGATGTTTGTTGCCTATATAAATCTGTCCCGAGTGAAATTTCAACTTCTAACACTTTAGTGCCCAAATACTACCAATAATATTAAATCTATGGTGAAGAGGTTACCTTACTAATAATAGTAATTCTATGGCGAAGAGGTCACATAAATGACTATTGGTAGGAGTATAATTAAGCAATTGTTCCCCACCCCTTTCTCTGATTTTGGATTTTTTTGAATTTTGATCATGAATCCTTTGTGAAATGCTTAATTCTTCCTAAGACTTCCATGTGCAAAATATGCACTTGTTTGAAGTTGCACCGCCTCTTTTCATTGTTGGATGGTGATTCTGAACTGCAAATCCTGCATCTTTCACTGAATATCTGACCAGGGGTGATTTTATTCTTGATCATTATGTGGTGAGTCTGCAACTCCATATGGTATTCCTCCTTTTGCTTGTTTGTTTTTCTCCTTGATTTTAAGATCTTAAGTCTTTCTCCATTCATTGTTATTATATTAATTTTGCTTTTCTTGAAGTGAGAGTAAAGCTCAAATTAGAAAGCCATATTAGGTAGTATAAAAGGCTAGACGAAGATCAGGATTTAACAATTTAATCTTAGTTAGAGCAATGTCTAATGATTATCCTTTTTTTTAATAACTCAAGACGTACAACAGGTTTGAGGCTTAGGGTTTCTTCATGGTAATACATAGAAAGGCTTTAGGTTCTTGATACACTCAATCTGAAATTATAATAATAAACTAAAGGGAGAAGAGAAATATCAGAGAAGAGAGAAATAGAGGAAGAAGACAAGAGTGAGTTTTTTTTTTTTTTTAATTTCTTCAGAATATCCTCTTTGTTTTTCTCTGTGCCTGACCTCAAATACTGACTCGTTAACCATTTTTGCTGACTCAATAAAATATAACAAATAGTAAATAAAGTCTTGTAAAAGTAAATAGTAACTCCCTAAAACGACCCTGGTTAATCGTGCTCTTGAATTGGAGCTGTAACAGTTCTACAGTTGACTTGGTTGGAGTTTGAGATTTAAGATTCAAAATTTTGGCTTGATTTGATGATTCCAGTTACTTGCCATTCCCGGAAATGGTGAACATACAGATATATTTTACAAATAAATGTAGGCTGATTGAAAAATGAAAAACTATATTCATTTAGGGTTCGAATTATACTATAAGAAAAGCGTGGTGTGTGGCTGTATTTTGCAAGAATAGAGAGCATCATGGGTGCTGTTCCTTTGTGAATGCTGTGGTATCAGAACCTTGAGAAGGATAGAAAGGAAGCTGAAGAGTTAAAAAAACAATGATAGGTTCAACATTCCATTCAGTAATAAAATCTCCTTCAGCATATTACCAAGTTCGAAAATACATGGAAGTATCAACAGGTAGACACATTTTTTTATCATAATTGGACTAGGAATTCTAAGTTCTTTAGATTTAGAAGTAAACCTTCTATTATTTAAAATTAGGACCGGTTCATCACTCCTAATAGAGTTACTCTGTAAAAGATCCAATGAGTAACATAAACAAGGCTCAGCCTAGATAAATAGTGAGTTAGTAAAAATGACTGCAGAATAAAACTCAAATAAATGCTTGCATTTACACGTAGTGCTACTTGGCCGGATCAGGAGAAGATAGTTGCATGAAAAAAAGGAAATAAATTAGACAGAACAAGCATGCATGGATTCAACCCTCTATTTAAGATAATGATATATAGGAAACTTAAATAATCTTGTGAAGTTTTTAGTTGGATGCTAAAAATAGCGAGTCACTTATCTAGTGTGCATTGTTGCAAACAAGTAGAGTCATATTTGTAGGCATAAGAATGGACTTAAGTGTGGGGCAAAGATATTGAAGTGTTGATTGACTACTAATTACCCTTTGTTAAGTATTGTTGGCATGTTGTGTGTTGAGTATAGGAAATTATGGAAGCTGATTCTTGAGCTGAGGTAATCCTTTGTTATATATTAGGGGAAAAGCTTAAGGTTGTTTATTTTAGGTGGGTGGTTGTGATTTCCCTTCATTTCTTTCACTTCCTGGAGCAATGGATCCTTGTGAAGGGAAAAGAATAAACAGTTTGTCAATTTCATTCAATAGATGAAGTCTGTAATAAAAGAAAAATTATTTTTTGTCTATGTTGATGAAGGGTTAGAAGATTTAGTGCTACACTTTTCTTTTTCTTTTTTTTTTTTGTTCTAAAAAACTTTATTGATCTATAAAATTATAAAAACAGTTTTTCAATTGTTATCTGTTCACTTTTTTTTTTTTTTTTGGTTCAAAATTTATTATCTGTTTACTCAGGTTGAGTGTATGGTAAGTTGCCAAATAGAAGCATTTCACCTATAATTATTTATTACAATAATGTAACTATGTAATCGTTGTACATATTTATATGATTCATCGTCAGTTAAAAATAGAATAAACTACATCATTAGTCACCGACTAAATCTAAATTATGAGTAAGTTTTCATTTTGATCATTTAATTAAAAAAGGTTACAATTTGATCTTTACATCGTTTCAAAAATGATTTCTTTGTCATCTGATTATTGAGACACTTTTTCATTGGTATAATAACAATTTAGTCTTTAATTTTATGCGCTTTTTTTTTTTAAGTTAATTTGACCCTGGTTATATATAAAATGATAAATATTGAAATTCTTTTTAATATATGCAGAGGTATATAACTTGATAATTTATACTTACTTGGCACTCAAATTTGTTTTTAAACCTAATTGGTACTTAAATATGAAAATCATAAGCCAACTTGTGGCTACTTGACTAATACTGTTAAAATAAGCTAGCGTGGCATTAATGACCAATAATACCACATCAACATATTTTAATAGTGTTAGTCAAGTATTAAAGGAGTATTAAGAGGTTTACAATTTATAAGTTTAGGTGCCAATTAGGCCTAAAATAAGTTTCAAAATTTGTAATGTGGATACATTCAAAACTTCTTGCCATAACACGTTTTAGTGTTTCGATCAATTCTCGAGTTTCAGGATTTCATTTCAAGTGTACATCGTCAGAAATGAAATTTGAAGATCTATTAACACCAATTCTAAAATGCATGAGGAGAAATTTAAAATAAAGATAATAATTACAAGTTTCACATTGGTGAATAATTTTGATGATTTTCATGTTTGGGTCATATCTCCAAACATATTTGGAGTTTGGATTTAAAATTTCTACAATGAAAATACAATGTGCAGATTTTCAATTAACTTTCTTGAATTTATATCATTGTAAATTGTTAACTAGGACAATAAGTCATCAAATAATATGTTAAAAATGATTCTGAAAGATGAGAAAGAAGTAGGCCTAGCAATTTATTACTAGCAAGTCCTTTGTATTGTCATTTTTCTCTTTCCAAATCTTTATAAATAGCCTTTAACTTCAAAATAGGAGACATCTTGGAGTTGAGATCAAGATTGTTTTCTTGTTAGTATTTGTTTGTTTCTATATTCTTGTAAAATCTCAACTTTTTATATCTAATATGTTTTTTCATACAAGTTTAGTTGTTTAATTTTGTTATGCTATTGTAAAACTCTCGACAAATATTAAGGTAAATTTTATATTCATCATATAATTAATTATCAATCACTTGTCATAATCATACTTGTAAAGTAAGATTTCTTTTTATTTGTTATAGACAATGGATGGGACAATGAATGCTTGGATAAATTAACTTTGATTTGTTGTAGATATATAAAATTTGACATAATAAATATTTGATTTTTTTATAAGTTTTGAAGTTATCACGTGATTATAATACCATATGTTATATTTTTTACTGAACTTCAAAAGTTGAACCTTCATATTGCACTATCCTTTGCTTATGGATCCATTTGTTAAACTCTTGGACTTATTGAACAATCATATTAGACACTTCTTTTATGGACATATTTTGCTTATGAATTTGTATGTTTAATTATTAACGTAAATTGCTAAATTATCTTATTGAAACCTCAATTTTGTATGGATTCTAATTGAGTAATAATATTCAAGACTAAAATTTAATCTTAATATGCGTAATTTAAATTCTAATTGTTTTTAAATGTGTGATTATCATAATTTTATTAAATTATATATATTTTTAAAATGTATAATCATTACAATTTCTATTTTATTTTAATTTTAAGTAATAATTCTAAAATATATATTATAATTATTTTCGAAGAGAATTTAATAATATGATTGAAAATAAATGGTATTCTCGTCGGTTCAAAAGTTTATCCAAATTTGTGCTTATATATTGTAATGATCCGAAATTCAACGGTGTCGAAAAATATAGTTTTGGAATCTCATTCTAAAAACCGAGTTTATAAATATTAAATAAAAATATTTATAGAGTTATTATAAAATATATTAAATTTCGGTAGGTAGTTTAATCGAAAAAAGTAGTTAATTAAAATTTAGGGATTAAATTGTAAAAGTTAAATCACTATAGAGTTTTAATTAGGAAAAGACTTGAAGGCTTAGATAACAATTACTCAAGGGGCTTAAATGGTCAACAATCCAATTTTTCATATTGGTAGTGGGATATGATGATAATTCCCGTTATGTATAATTTATAATAAAACTAAGTTTAAAAATGTCTTATTAATTAGTTAATTGTACTTAGTTAAATTAATTAATTATTAAGTTTAATATATATAATAACCAGTGGAAGGAGAGAGGATTCATTCATCTTCTCCAATCGATTCATGTTAAAGTAAAACAAGAATTTTTTTGGTTATCAAGCATTCGGCCACCAAAATTTCAAATGTAATTAAACTAATTTCATGTAATTTTTATGGATTTATGATTATGGGAGCTTGATTTAGTTAGCCTATGTATCAATTTGGTCAATTTTGAAATTTTATAAAGTTTTCATTGTTGATTTATTGATAATAGATATTAAGCTTAGATTATGAAAAGGACTAAATTCCAAAGTTAATTAAGATTAATTGTTAACTTTGTTACATTAAGTATTATTGAATAAATATAAAATATGTCATGAAATTATGTTAGAAATATAAAAATAAGGTCGCTGATGAGAATATTTGAAGTCAGATTTCAATCCGAAGATAGGAATTGAGAGATATGTTTGTCTTGGGTTTAGGGACTAAATTGAATAAAATAAAAAAAATTGTGGCTTTGTATTTGGATATGGATTGAATGAAATATGATATTTTCTTATTATTTAATTATCGATCGTAATGGATTACGACTCTTGACCGTCGAGAGGGAAAGGAAAACCGAGAGTCGTCGACAAGTGACGTGAGATTTTTGGTTTCTACTTTTATGATTCAGGATATATTTAATTGCTTGCATATACTTGTTAATTGTATGATCAAACATTGAGGTGAGTATATTATAATGATCATATGAATTGGTTTACTATGGTTAATAATGATTGCCGGGATAAGGGACTAAATTGAATAAAATGGAAAGTATTATGATTTATTAGGAACATGTTGCGTAATATGAGAATGGATTGAATATGTTATATAGTATGAGTTAATTGTGTTGACGATGAATTGGAATGAAATTGTGATATTGAATGTGAACTTATATATATGATACTTGTATATATATATATATAATTGGATTGAATTGAAATGCGATAAAATAAGTTATTGTTGTGTGATAAATAAAGTTTACAGGGTACGGAAATACAAATGTAACCAAATATAGCGTATTCTAGGTAAACGTGAAAGTTTATAGGGATGAAAATGAAATATTTGTAATGAAATATATGCCCGTATGAATTTAGTAAAAGCTTAAGATACGATTGACATGTTAATAGGGTCATATGCGCGCTTGATCAGAAATTATTACAGATTATAACGCAATATACCATTTGTTATAGATTCTCGGGTAATATAATGAGACCTAGCCTAGTTGTAAATTATCGGGTAATATAACGAGATTCATTCTTTTTCGTGGATTATTGGGTAATATATGGCATAGGTTTAGCTAGGACGAGTAACCTGATTTTCAGCTCGGACGAGCAACTTAATTCACCTGTGTATCCGAGTTCGCTTTACTAGGGTTCATTTTGTGCATGTTTTAAGTTTACAAAAATGTATGTTTTGAGGTTTTGAAATAATTGGCTTGAACAGGGGTCAAAGTGGTACATTTTTGTACTACACGAGTTGGCACACGATCGTGTGACATACACGGGCTAGTAACATGGCCGTGTGATCACTGGAATGTAGGAGATTTCGAAACCACATAGTTCCCATTTGTTACACAGTTTGGTCACATGGTCGTGTGTCACATGGATTGGTGACACGGCCATGTGACTACTAGAAGTGTAAGGCCCAAATTTTGCCCGGGCCCAAAATAAACCAAAAGTTTCATAGTCCAATACAAACAGACCCAAATCTAAACTAAAATACAAACCCATTAAGGCCCAAACCCAGCAAGCCCACAACCTAAACAACTTTGAAACCTTAGCGAGCCCGACTTTGCGCCTCAGCTGACCTCCCAGTAGCAAGACGTACTTGCTCCTCCGCATCGTGCGCACCTCCACCGCCCGCCACACCCTTGTAACGTGCCTACAAACAAGGAAAATCGGTTGTAAAAAAGGCTATAAAAGCCCGCAAACAAACAGTGTAAAAAAAACTTTTTTTTCACAGATATACACACAATCATCGAAAATCAGAATACAAAAAGCAGCAAAGGTTTTACATTTTTCTTTTTTTTTCTTTTCTTTTCGGCATTTCTTTATTATAAAGATTTTCTATTTTTATTTTTTTAACTATTATATATATTAAAGTATATAAAAAAAAGAAAGCCAGCGGTAGCGTTGGCGATGAAGGCACGACGACGATCGGTTGGAGGCCCTGCCGGAGCCCTCACCTGAAATCGGCCTGGAGAGAGGGAGAGAGGAGAAAATTTTCGTTTTTTTTTGGAAGGAAGGGAGAAATGAAATGTTTTCAAAAAATTTTGGTTTATATAATACACATGAAACGGCGCCGTTTTGGAGTTTGGGGTTAGAGACCAAAACGACGTCGTTTTGGTCTCTGACCCATGACCTGACTCGATTAAGCCCAGGATCCGCATGTTTTCTTGCGGAAGGGCTATTTGCGATTTTAGCCCTTCCGCTTTTTTATGAATTTATAATCAAATTCTTTTTATTTTATTAATTTGGCCCTATATTTTATTTTGATTTCAATTAGGTCCTTTATAAAATGCAACGTTTTGGAGGAAAGGAGATATTTTTCCCTTTAGTCCCTCCATGTTATTCGCACGTTTGGATAGGTCTTTGGCTTTTTATTTTCTTTAAAATTCGCCCCAAACCTTTATTTTAAGTTCAATTTCGTCTTTTTTTATTTCTTTTGTGATTTTTGTTATTTCATTATTAATTTTATTTTTTTAATTCTTTTATTATTAATATTATTATTGCATTTACTATTATTTTAACATTACCACTATTATTATTTTTTATTTTATTTATAATTAACTTTATTATTATTATCATATTCATTTGTATCATTATTATTATCTTCATTATTACCACTATTATATATTTTTATATATTATTATTACTATAATTATGTTTATTATCATTATATCTATTATTATTATTGTTGTTATTGTTATTATTATTATTTTTATTATCAACATTATTATTGTTATTTTCATTATTTCTATTACTTTTATTATTTCTAATATTATTTTTATTTTATTATTATTTGTTTATTAATATATTTTATTATTATTGTTATTATTGCATTTTCGTTACTATTATTATTATTTTATTATTTTTTAATTCTTGTATATAGTACTTATTTATTTATTAAATTGCTATTAGCCTCTATTTTTGTTGCTATTCTCTTTTATTTCATTTTATTTGTTTATTTTGTTTTTATTTTACTATACTTTATTTCTACCTTTATTATTGTTATTTATATTTTATCATCATTATGTTGCTATACAAACTAGCATTGTGATTCGTTTTACATTTTATTATAAACTCATAATCTGAGGCATCAAGAATTTTGTTTTGAAATAAGAAAGATTCCATGTTCTAAGATTTGAAAGAAATCGTACCCTAACTTACTGAGTTTCAATTTTTCTCATCGAGTCTAAAGAACTAATTGTTTTAATTAAAGCATAAGCTAAATAAAAAACTTATTTTCGGGAAATCGAAAATATTGTGTCCTAACTCACTGGATGTGACATTTCGTTATCTCGAGATAAGGATTTTCAAAAACAAAGGCAATATTCTGTATTTGAAATTTTGAGGAATTGTGCCCTAACTTCCTGGGTTCTGATTTTTCATTTAGCCCAAATAATTGAATATCCTTCTTAAACTCTAATACATGAATTTCAAATGGCAAAAGACAAGCTTAGTTTTGAGGATTCGAAATGTCGTATCCTAACTCACTGGGTATGATATTTTATTCCTTCGAAATAAGCGGGTCTCGGCATCTAGTTTAATTCATTTAAGTTTTTAACGAAGAGGATCGTACTTTAAAATCTTTTCAAATTTTTGAGATTAAGACGTTAATCAATTAATTCGGTACCAATTTTGGGCGTAACGAGAGTGCTAATCTTTCCTCGTGCGTAACAGACTCCCGAATCCATTTTCTCGAATTTTGTAGGCCTAAGTCATCGTTTTAATAAATCAAAATGTTTTAACGATCAATCTCAAGGTGACCCAATCACACCTCAAAAAGATTGGTGGCGACTCCATTTTCGTTTTTAAAGTCGACCCCGTTTTCTAAACAAAAAATGGTTTCGACAAGAAGAATTGATCGATTTTAGTCCACATGACCACAGTAAGTAACACAGCCTGGGCACACGACCGTGTGACCCCTGTTTTGCAAAATTTCAAGTTTTTTTTAAAAAGTTTCTAGTTTAGTCCTTATTTGTTCTCGTGTCAACTTAAGAGCTTTTGTTAACTTGTTTGAGACTTGATTTTGGTTGTATTTCACATTATTCATGGAATTATGACATGATTTGATGCTTAAATGAAATTGATTTCTATAAATGGTAAGTGTTTTATTTTGATATTTATGGTAATATTCTATAGCTTGGGCCTGACGAACGAACTTGACGATTGGGCTGAATTACTGTTAGTACAAAAACTCCGGTGAGGAAAATCTCGAACACACGAACGAAAACTCGAACAGAAGAAGAAATAGGACAAGGCTCCAAGGCGTGTATCAAATCACTATCTTTAAGGTTATATTCGCCTACCTATCTTGATTGTGCAAACGAGTTCGAGCAAATTAACCTCGAGGGTACAATGAAGCCAATGGCTATTTGCGTTTTACCGATGAGAATAGCCCATTACACACTTGAGCAATGTATGACAAGAAAACCAATTTCTATAAAGGATTTCTACATAATACTTTATAGAACAATCTAACAATATTAGATAATGAAGGAAGAGAAAGAATATTAGAATTTTTTGTTGGTATATCTCCAAATGAAATCTGATTCCTATTTATAGGAATTTTCATGTCTCTTCATAGAGACATCTTTAATCAATAGGTACCTTACCGAATAATAATATTTTTTAAAATTGTTAGTACAAAAACTCCGGTGAGGAAAATCTCGAACACACGAACGAAAACTCGAACAGAAGAAGAAATAGGACAAGGCTCCAAGGCGTGTATCAAATCACTATCTTTAAGGTTATATTCGCCCCCACCTATCTTGGCGTGCAAACGAGTTCGAGCAAATTAACCTCGAGGATACAATGAAGCCAATGGCTATTTGCATTTTACCTTGTGAGAATAGCCCACTACACACTTGAGCAATGTATGAGAAGAAAACCAATTTCTATAAAGGATTTACTGCGATATACTTTATAGAACAATCTAACAATATTAGATAATGAAAGAAGAGAGAAAGAATATTAGAATTTTTGTTGGTATATCTCCAAATGAAATCGATTCCTATTTATAGGAATTTTCATGTCTCTTCATAGAGACATCTTTAATCAATAGGTACCTTACAATAATAATGTTTTTAAAATAAAACATTATTATTCATTTAATTATAACTATTCAAATAATATTATTTAAATAGTTATAATTCTTTTCAAAAAATAAAAGATATAATCTTTTAATTAATTATACCCATTCATTTATAGTTATTAAAAACTATAAATATTTGAAAATGTTCCAACAATCTCCCCATTTTCAAAATATTGAGATTTTGATATTCTTGGAAATCAATTTGCATAAATGAAGGTATCTTACGATTGAACCTTCACTTAGTGAAAACATGTTAAAGTTAATCGAAATTGCATGGTAGACTAAGCTTTGAACCAACTATTTCATTTGATTAACCGAACACATCTCACACAATGATTTCAACATCGGTCAATGCATAGTATCTAGGGACACTATTATGGCCATGTGTTTGTGTCTTCTTTTCATGAGTGCTGCCAGAGCCAAGCCCTTGAGCTCTTAGAAACGGCCACACTTCCACTCACATAGGTAGATCCCATCAAAAGTGTTCCCGTAATTATAACACTCTAACATATTTATGTTATGGGTCCATTAAGATTACATTACTCATCCTTCCCTTATCATTACGGGTACCTAGCACTTTAATCTTAGGATGAATTTATTTATAGTGCTAACAGTCACATACTAATGATGTACTTTGTCTCATTGAACTCAAGACTTGACGTTATACCAAGCGTTGAGTCGAGTTTCCATCATGGATGACTCTAATTAATGGGCTTGAGTCCAATCCCTTTTGAGGTCCTTTTTACTGCATCTCTAGCAAGACTTTTTGTCAAATGATCTGCCAAATTTTCACTTGACCTCACATAATTAATAGTGATCACTCCATCAGAGATTAATTGTCTGACTTAACTATGTCTTAATCCAATGTGTCTAGACTTTCCATTATATACTTGGCTATATGCCTTTGCTAGAGTAGCCTCACTATCACAACGGATAGAAATAGGTGAAATTGGCTTAGGCCATAAAGGTACATCATAAAGCAAATTTCTTAACCATTCTGCTTCTTTAGATGCAGCGTCTAATGTAATAAATTCTGCTGCCATGGTGGAATCAGTAATACAAGTTTGTTTCTTGGAACCCCAAGAAATGGCTCCTTCACCAAGAATAAAGATCCATCCACTAGTAGATGCATGATCTTCCTAACTTGTAATCCAACTAGCATCCGAATACCCTTCTAAAACTGGAGGATATCCATTATAACACAATCCATAGTTAATAGTTTTCTTTAAATACCTAAGTACTCTATTCAATGCTTGCCAATGCAAACTACTTGGATTACTTGTGTACCTACTCAATTTCCCAACAGCATATGCAATATCTGGTCTTGTACAAGTCATTATGTACATAAGACAATCAATTAGACTTGCATATTTCAATTGATCAATTTTCCTACCAGCATTAGATACTAATTTTATTTGAGGATTCATGGGTGTAGATCTTTGGTATCTGATTGAAAAGATCAAACTTTTAAGCACATTTTCAATGTAATGTGATTGTGATAAAGCTACTGATACTTTCATCTCGGGTTATTTTAATCCCAAGAATAACATCTGCTACACCCATATCTTTCATAGCAAAGTTGTTTGACAAGAATTTCTTTGTGTTTTCTATTTGTTCCAAATCCGTGCCAAAAATGAGCATGTCATCTACATATAAGCAAATTATGACACCTTTTCCATTTTTAAATTTGTTATATATGCAATTATCGGATTCATTTATTTTATAACCATTAGCTAAAACAACATTGTCAAACTTTTGGTGCCATTGTTTTGGTGCTTGTTTAAGTCCATATAAAGATTTAACAAGCTTACATACCTTATGCTCTTGTCCTAGAACAACAAATCCTTCCGGTTGTTCCATGTACACTTCCTCTTCCAATTCACCATTTAAAAATGCAGTTTTAACATCCATTTGGTGAACAACCAAATTACATATGGATGTAAGTGATATTAAGAGTCTAATTGTAGCAATTCTTGCTACTGGAGCATAGGAATCAATTCTTGTGGCTGTAATTGTCTTGATATAGAATTAAATCTATTTTCATCAAAAATAGCATCTCTTGATTCAATAATAGTATTAATTGAAATTGAATCATTTGGTTCAATTACCATGAACCTATATGCCTTGCTATTATGTGCATATCCTATAAATATGCAATCAATTCCTCTTTCACCTAACTTTTTACGTTTAGGTGTTGGAACTTTGACAATAGCTCTACAACCCCAAACCTTCAAATAATTAAGGTTTGGTTTCCTTTTCTTCCATTGTTCATAAGGGGTTATTTTAGTTTCCTTATTAGGAACTCTATTCAATATATGACAAGCTGTTAGAACAGCTTCTCCCCAAAAACCTTGTCCAAGACCTGAATATGATAACATTGAATTTACCATTTCAATTAATACTCTATTTTTCCTTTCAGCTACACCATTTTGTTGTGGTGTATAAGGGGCTGAAACTTGATGGACAATCCCAGTGGATTCAAAATAACTTGGATTATAGTATTCTCCACCTCTATCCGATCTTAAGCACTTGATAAATGATTCACATTGAAGTTCAACTTCTGATTTATAAACTTTAAATTTATCAAGCGCTTCATCTTTCGAATGCAATAAATATATATAACAATATTTAGAACAATCATCAATAAAAGTAACAAAATATTTCTTTCCACCTAATGTAGGAGTATTATGCATGTCACATAAATCACTATGTATCAAATCAAGCAATTTTGTTTTCTTTTAACCTTAGGGAAAGGGTTTCTTGTAATTTTAGTCAACATACATGTATTGCATTTTTCAATATTATTATTAAAAACAGGAATTAAATCTAACTTATACATGTCATTCAATTTTCTATAATTCAAATGACCTAATCTATAATGCCATAAACAAAAAGAGCAGAAATAGTATTTTCATTTTTATTGATAATATTTAGTTTGAACATACTCTCATACATATATCCTTTCCCTACAAAAATTCCTCACTTAGACAAAATAAATTTATCTGCCTCAAAAACAAGTTTGAAACCAAACTTATTTAACAGACTTCCAGACACTAAATTCTTTCTAACTTCTGGTACATAATATACATCATTTAAGGTTAAAACCTTTCCAGAAGTGAATTGCAGTTCAACAGACCCTTTGCCTTTGATTGCTGCGGTGGAAGAATTTCCCATGTACAAGACATTGTCATTTTCACATTGTGTAAACTTTGTGAACATGCTTTTGTCTTTGCACACGTGTTTGGTTGCTCCAGTATCAATCCACCATGTATTATCATCTTGTGCCATATTAATTTCAGATATCATTGCAATGAACTTTTCGTTATTATCAGCCTTAGAAGATGATTTCTTCTTTAAGAATCGACATTCATTCTTGAAATGTCCCGGCTTACCACAATGATAGCATGAGCCCTTTTGTTTCTTTTTAAACTTAGGTGCTCTATCAGTCTGTTTGAACTTTCTCTTGAATGGTTTAGTAGTCATACTTCCTCCGTAACATGCACTTTGGCATTTTCAGAATTTAGATTCTGATCTTGCTTTCGATATTCTTCTTCAATACGAAGATGATTTGCCAAAGCCTCAAGAGATATTTCCTCTTTCTTATGTTTTAGACTTCTTTTAAAGTCTTTCCAAGATGGAGGAAGTTTGTCTATTATGGAGTATACAACAATCATTTCATCCATTTTCATATCATATTGTTTGAATTGATTCAGCATCTTTTCAATATCACGAAATTGTTCCATAACAGAGCGACCATCAATCATTTGATAATTATTGAAATGTCTGACAAGAAATTTCTTACTTGTAACATCTTCGGTCATGTATCTTGTCTCCAATTTGTCCCATAATTCTTTAGCGGTGACCTCATTTTGGTAGGTGTCGAACAAACCATCGGATAAACCATTCAATATGTGGCCCATGCACATGTAATCGACATTGTCCCATTTTGTCTTTCTCGAAATGCAACAACAGATTCGTTTTCAGTCTCCTCAAGTCTTGGGGTATCCAAAACATATGCAATCTTCAAAGTTGATAATAAGAAGTGCATCTTTTTCTGCCATCGTCGAAAATTGCCACCATCAAACCGATCAAGTTTGACAAAATTGGAAGCCAACTCCCTTAGTGTTCCACTTTCGTGAGTTGTGATAGTCATTGTGGATATAACCTTAAAATTGTTAGTACAAAAACTCCAGTGAGGAAAATCTCGAACACACGAACGAAAACCCGAACAGAAGAAGAAATAAGACAAGGCTCCAAGGCGTGTATCAAATCACTATCTTTAAGGTTATATTCGCCCCCACCTATCTTTGGTGTGCAAACAAGTTCCAGGCAAATTAACCTCGAAGATACAATGAAGCCAATGGCTATTTGCATTTTGCACTGACGAGAATAGCCCACTACACACTGAGCAATGTATGACAAGAAAACTAATTTCTATAAAGGACTTCTGCAGTAATACTTTATAGAACAATCTAACAATATTAGATAATGAAGGAAGAGAGAAAGAATATTAGAATTTTTTGTTGGTATATCTCCAAATGAAATCTGATTCCTATTTATAAGAATTTTCATGTCTCTTCATAGAGACATCTTTAATCAATAGGTACCTTATCGAATAACAATGTTTTTAAAATAAAACATTATTATTCATTTAATTATAACTATTCAAATAATATTATTTAAATAGTTATAATTCTTTTCAAAAATTAAAAGATATAATCTTTTAATTAATTATTCCCATTCATTTATAGTTATTAAAAACTATAAATATTTGAAAATGTTCCAACAATTACGAGGTATTACAGATTAGTTTTAAATTATTATTACAAGTATAATGATTTGTCTCGTGAATTGTATTGAAGCGGGAAGAAGAAGAAGTGTTGGTTTTGTTGACATAACTAGTTTATTATCGAAAAGGTTAAGCTTGGTAACTTCAAGTTATAAGTATATGGTAGATATATGCATATAGATATACACATTTATTTAGTTAGAATTGTTAATGTTAATATTATCTACTCAAATTATAGAAAAACCACTGAATGTTTTACTCAACATACAAATTGCTTTCGCCATGCGCAGGTTAGATCTAATTCGGGATTTCGATGCATCGACCACAACATCCGATCCATAATCTCGGCCTCAGTCATATTTGTTAGTTTTCAACATTATTTATATTTGACATATACCTAATAGGTTAGGTTTTGTAGTAGTTGAATGATACTATAATCAAATGTTATATCTTATACTCTAGTAGTAATATATATATGGTGAATTTGTTGTATGCGATTAGGGGCATATATAAATGAAATATGGATCTACTTTAGTGTGAATAAGGAATGAATATTTGTTGATAATTATCATACCAATTGTATAAATTTAATTGTGAATTGATTGTAGTTGTTCGATAATAAATGTGACACACTATTACTCGAACTGACGATCGTGTCGAATATATGATATTATATATCTGTTGAAAAAGTAAAAATGTATATAAAACTATTTTAATTTTACATTAATATAAATAGTAAACCACATATCAATTTTATCTAAATATTGTGCTAAAAATCATCCAAAGATGTTTGATATTTATTTGATTGAAAGTTTCCAAAACTATATAAAAAATCGATTTAATTTTAAACATATTTAATTAAATTTACTTTTAGATGATTCAAATATTCAATTAAAATTACTAAATAAGTTTTATTAGTACAAATTTCGCTTATGTCTCGCTTTTGATTGATTATTTATTTGTATCAAATTGTAAAGTGAAATTTTAAAGGTTGAAATATACTTTAAATTCTTATACGCTTTGTACATTTGAAATTTAGTCTAATTGTTACCATCGTAAAATTATTCAATTAAATTCATTAGCGTAACACTTTGAAATTAAAAAAAAATTAAAAGTCATGTGACAATAAAAATAGCATTTAAAATATTGATATAGATCTAAATAAAACATTCATTCGAACATTTCATGATAATTCTTTTTGTAGGAAATAAGGCTTTTAAAAAAATTAATGTCGGCATTTTGATTGAAATAGTTAACAATATTAATTATTTATTTTAACTAATAACATCACAAAAGTAGATCGACAAATAATGTTAAAAATTAAAATATATAGATTAAATCTCAAGTTTCAATATATATGTCAAAACTGAAATTGGACCATTGCATTATGATGTAAAAAAAAAAAAAAAAGCAAGGCAAACTCGAAAGAAATGAGAAGCCACATGTTAGCCTCCAAGACTCTTAAGGCATTCAAATTATATATAATCATATAACGTTTTAATCGAAAAATTAACGATATTAAGTATTTAGACTAATTAGTATCATTATAATAATATAGAGACCAATTTATGTTAAAAATAAAGATTAAATATTAAATTTAGACTTAATAAAGGAGCTAAATTAAAATTTAATTATTATTTCTATAAGTTAAAAAAAAAAAACCATGTCCACGGATCAACATATATAGTTGCTGGTATGTTTTGTAACTTAGGCTTCGTGTTAAGTTAATTATATCTATGGATCAAATTTTTGAGAAAATATTTTAAAGTTAAAATATATTTTAAGTTTTTGTACTCTTCGTGTGTTTGAATTTGAGTCATTGTACTTTTATTTTCAAGAATTTAATTCATTTACTTTTTGGATTTAAAATACAAATTCAGTTGTTAACACCATCAAAGTTCTTATATCAAATTTATTGGTGTGATATTTTGAAATTAAAAAAAAAATCACTTGATAGCCATGTAACAAAAAATGATATTGCAATAAAATTTAATTTAACGAGATAAATTTAACGGCGTTAATAATTTTTAAAAGTTACGTCAATATTTTAATCAAAATAAAGTATTTAAACTAACTAATGACATTATAAAAGTTAATGTGCGAATTATATAAAAATTGAAATATAAAATTAAATCTTAAATTTGAGCATAGTATAGAGACCAAAACTAAATTTTGACTAATGACAAATAATCTTAGAAAAAGCAAAAGGAGGGAGGTGTCGCATTCAAGAACTTAGTTTTTGTACTTTTTAAATTTAACAATTTAAATCAAGTTATTAATTAAAATTTGTTGGTTTGTCATTTTGAAATTAAAAAAAACACACACTTCATAGCTATTAGAGTTGTCCAAGGGTCGAGCTACTTGCTTAAACCTAAAAGTCTGCTTGAATCATAAGAAAGCTTGAACAAGTAGAAAAAACCCGAGAAATGGGTTCGAACAAAAGCATAAGCCCGTTTTTCTTTTCGGATCGAACCTTGAATAAAGCTTTTTAAGCTTGAGGTTAACCCGGCCTGACCTGAATATCTATATATTTTAAAAAAAAGTGTAGTTATAAAAATTTAATATATAAAATCAACCAAATCAAAAGCGAAACCCATCCTTAAAATACAAAATGCAAACCCAAAGTCATCCTTACTTGTGTTGGATTTAATATACAAAACTTAATGTTTTATGTTAAGTTTTAATACCAATTTAGTATTGTTTCTAAGAAGTATTTTGAGATAAAAATACTTTTGAGATAAAAATATTGTTAAAAATATGGACATCACATATTAATAAGGGTAATTATATGTTATTATTTACTATCATGATAGTTAGCCCAAATTAAAAGTGATCTAATTTGGTTGTATGGGTCAAATATGTGTAGATACTCTAGTAATTGAATTCTAATCAAATTCTAATTAATGATGGGCTAATTAGAAATTGATTAGAACTAATATGCTAAGGTTATAAATATTAGGTTATGGAAAATTTCTCTTGTGTGCTAATTTGAAAGATCAAATCTCCAAAATCCAGTAAAACTTCAAGCAATTCATGGAATTAGGTACACTTTTGCATTTAGTTTTATTCTTGATTATTTGACATGATAGATCTTGGTTTATTTATTAAGTTTTATTTCAAATTTATTTTATAAATCTAACAAACGATACTAAACAAGATTTTTTTAAGCTTCTCAAAAGTGCTTTTGGAGAAAATAATGATTTATAAAAACACTTTTTTAACCAAAAGCAAAAAAGAAATTAATTTTTACTCAAAAGTGCTTTTAGACCAAAACGCACTTTTGAAAAGTAATGTTAAACTAAGCCATAGTATTGAATTTAATGTGTTTATGGTATATATAATTCAGATTCCTAAAGGATGCATATTAATTCAAAAGAAAATATAATTTATGTAGTATATTAACTCTCACCTGAATAACACAAATTACCTTAATATGTAATAATGTTTTTACTAAGAAGAAAATTATTGACTAAACATACTCCAGCAGTAGTTCTAGTGGCAACAAAAACATCTTTATATTTGATCCAATTCTTTACTGCTTTTCAAATTTTTTGCATTGTTTTTCTAATTTGGAATGTGAAATTCAATGAATTTGATGCGCAATTTTAGTTGTATTTTTATTTTTTGGAATAACAGTATCTACAAATAATTATTTTTATATTTATTTGTAAATTATTAAAATAAATATTTAATCGTAAATTTGTACTTACATTTCAATTTGAAAAAAAAAATTCTAACTTTTAATTGAGTCTGACTAGGCTAGGCCCGAATTACCCTATTTTATATAGAGGTCAAGTTTGAATAAAATTTCAAGCTCATATTTCGTGTTGGGTTGAATCTGGACAGAGACAATATCTATACCCCTTGTTTAGGCCTGATCCGGTTCATGAATTTATTTGATAGTCATGTAACAAAAAATTTAACATTACAATGGATTTGATTTTAATAAATAATTTCAAAAGCATTAACAATTCTTAAAAGCTATGTCTTTATGTTGAAGTTAAATATTAATTTTAAATCCTTGAAAACCAAGAGTGCTCTCTGAAAGAGTCCTAGCGAAAGCAGTACACGACTGTGGCTTGGGATGGAAGAGAGTGGTGGATTAGAGAGGGAAAGTAATCAAGAGATCTCATTGTTAGCAGAAGAACTCATTCAATTATCCATCAAAAAATCAACAGTGGTGTCAAGTGCAAAGCCGACTTTGATATGCACGGTTTGGACAAAGAAATCGTTTAATCCAGATAGTTTGAAGGCTTAACTGAAGAGTATCTGGAAGACTAAGAAGAAGTTCGACATACAGGTTGCTGGGCAGAATTTGTTTTTAATCATCTTTGAGTTAGAAGAGGATCTGGAGATAATCATGGAAGGGCGACCCTGACTTTTTCGTAAGTATCTTATTCTTTTTGATAGATTAGTGAATCCGATTGAACGGGATTAAATTAGCCTTATTTCATCCCCTTATTGGGATAAGATTGGCCCCTATCCACCAAAATTCGACAAGAAAGATTTGATGCATGCTATAGGAAGTACTTTTGGGGGTATTCTCAGATCTGAGATTATTGATGATGTATGCAGAGTGAGAGTTAATTTGAATGTCCAAAAACCCCTGAGAAGAGGTATTTTTGCTTCCAACGAGAATAATATTAAATCATGGATTCCTTTTAAGTTTGAAAAACTTCTAATTTTTTGTTTTGGATGTGGGAAATTGGATCACGCCATCAAAGATTGCTTACTGTTTAACCCTGCAGAAAAAGAGAAACTTAGAGATAATCCTCCCTTTTCAATAACCTTAAAAGCTGAATCAAAAGTAGTTGGAAAAGAGAGCCTTAAGTTTAATTCATATGTTAAAAAAGTGAGTTTACTGGTAGAACTATCTTTGGAAGTCATCAGATCATTCTAGGCGGAGACGATCTTTGTTGTTTCATTCGTAGATCAGGGGTTTTTATTAGGAGGAAAGATTCTTACAAATTGGGAAGAGGGATTGAAGGAGCAGATAGATGGCAGAGTGGAAGCTGAGATAGGCCCGAAGGAGGAATTTAATAATAAAGGGGAAATGAGTCTGACAGAAGAAAAGAAGCACACTTGGAAGAGGATTTTGCCAACAAAAAACATAAATCATCGCCAGTTTGAAAGTGCTGGAATCAAGAGGAAATTTAACAGAGGAGTTTGTAAAGGTAAACACAGATAAGATGAGAGATGATGGTACAAAAAGACTGAAAATTGGTGCTCATATCATAGGGGTTATTGAGGAGGAAAAACTATGAGAGTTAATGGGTTTCAGGATTTTATCCCAAATAATTTTAGATCGGCGGCTGACAACATGTCAGCTGACCGGGAGCAATGAAAAGGTTGAGTTGGAATGTTCGTGGATTGGGGAGCCCACGAGCAGTTAGGAGGTTGCGATACTTAATTAAGCAACAGAATCTCCAATTGGTCTTCTTGATGGAGACAAAGTTAGATAAAAAGAGTATGGAGAAGGTCAGGAAGAGTTGTGGTTTTCTCAATGGCATTAATGTGGAAGCTGAAGGGACACGGGATGGGTTGTGTCTGGCCTGGAAAGATGTTATTGAGGTTACTTTGAGAAGTTTTTCTAAATGGCATTTGGATGTATTGGTCAAACAAGATGATAACCAGGAGGTTTGGAGGTTTACGAACATGTATGGCTCACTTTACTTAAAGGATCAAAATTTGGTGTGGAATTTGCTTAAAAGATTAAGTCAAGACGGTAATTACCCCTGGCTGGTAGCTGGAGACTTTAACGAGATTATGTATTCTTTTGAAAAAAAAGGGGTTTCGAGGGATCATAGGAGAATGGAGATTTTCAGAGATATGTTGGAAGAATGTAATTTGATGGATATTGGATACTCGGGGTATGGTATACATGGGAAAGAGGGAATCTTCCAGAGACAAATATCAGAGAAAGATTGGACAGGGGAGTGGCAAATGATAAATGGAGAAATTTGTTCCCTCTAGGCAGCATTCGACACCTCCCCTATTCAACTTCAGATCACTGCCCTCTACTTTTAAATACTGATCACGCAAACAAAATCTCTAGGGTCAAAGACTTTCATTTTGAAGTTTGATGGACAATGGAAGACACTTTTAAGACGACTCTTAAAGAACTTTGGGAGTCATCATCTGAACCGTTGATGGACAAACTTAGAAATCTACAAATTGACTTAATAAAGTGGGCTAATACAATCAAGGGAAAGAAAGGAGAATTACGGAAACGGCTTACAAAAAAGCTTGAAACTTTGATTATGGAAGACAAAGACGATGATACTTTGGCAGAGATCATTGATATGAAGATCCATCTTAATATGGAGATTGAAAAAGATGAGGCGTACTAGGAACAAAGAGCAAGAGTTAACTGGCTAAAAAATGGGGATAGAAATACGGCTTTCTTTCATAATTGTGCTACTGCTCGAAGAAGAGCAAATACCATCACCAAGCTGACATTGGATAATGGTACAGAAATTAATGAGGAGTCAGCCATACAAGAGGAAGCAAGGATTTATTTTGAGAATTTGTTTTCATCAAAAGGAGTTGCTAATCCAAGGGAGATTTTGGAATAGATTAAAGAAAGTATTTCAGCTGAGGTAAATGAGAGACTGCAAGCACCATTTACAGAGGAAGAAGTCAGATTGGCATTGAAAGGGATGGGACATATGAAGGCGCCTGGTCCAGACGGATTTTCAGCTATTTTTTTTCAAAATTATTGGCACATTGTGGGTAAGGAGGTTCTGGTGTATTGCTTAGAGTGCTGAACAATGGGAAATGAATCGATCCAATACGACTAACATTGCCCTCATTCCCAAAATTCAAAAACCTACTTCTCTTGTTAATTTCAAACCGATTAGTCTTTGTACTGTCTTGTATAAGATAGTGGCCAAAACGATAGCAAACAGAATGCAGGAAGCAATGGCTATTTGTATTGATCAGGTTCAAAGTGCTTTTGTACCAGGTAGGCTGATATCAGATAATATACTTCTAGCTTATGAAATTTTACACGTTCAGGCAAAAGAGAATAGGAAAGAAGGGATATATGGCAGTTAAACTGGAAATGAGTAAGGCATATGATAGGGTGGAATGGAACTTTCTTAAAGAGATGATGAATAAGATGGGGTTTGCGAGGAATTGGATTGAGTTGATTATGAGGTGCGTGACAAGTGTCTCCTATGCAGTAATAGTTAACGAAGTCGAGGCAGATCATTTCAACTAGCTAGGGGATTAAGACAGGGTGACCCACTTAGTCCTTACCTATTCCTCATCTACGATGAGGGCTTTGGTAATAATACGATCAATGACGAAAATGGATGATTCGAGAAGAGAAGGCAATCGGGCCTAAAATTTCGCATTTCTTGTTTGCTGATGATTGTATGGTATTTGGTGAAGCAATAGAGAAAGGGACAAGGGTTCTGAAAGATATATTGTAGGCATACAAAAGTTGCTTAGGGCAATGTGTTAATTTTGGCAAATCTATAGTTTTTTATAGTACAAATACTAACGAGGAATCAAAAGCAGCAGTATCGAGATTATTGGGAGTGAGAAGTTCTTCCAGTCCAGAAAAGTACTTGGGCCTGCCTAATATGGTGGGTAAATGAAAAAGGATGTATTTCAAAATCTGGCTGACAAAATCGCGTCGCGAATCGAGAGCTGGAGTTCTCGACTATTGTCCCTAGGGGGAAAGAAATATTCATCAAATCAATATTACAGGCAATTCCTACATTTGCTATGTCTTGCTTTCTTTTTCCTAAAGTGTTATGTGAAAAGATTGAGAGTATTCTTGCACGATTCTGGTGGCAGAAGGGACCAGGTAAAAGGGGCATCCATTGGTGCCAATGGAAGTTTCTATGCAGATCTAAAGAAGAAGGGGATTAGGATTTCGCAGAATGGGTCAATTTAATATTTCCTCTTAGCAAAACAAAGGTGGAGTTTCTTAAACTCTCCAAATTCATTAGTTGCAAGAGTGTTCAAAGCCAAATATTTTCTAGAATGTAATTTTTTACAATCGAGTCTGGGGAGGTCGTGTTCCTACGTTTGGCGTAGTATCTGGCAACCAAGAGTACTTTAGAGAAGGGACTGATGTGGAAGGTTGGAATGGGTGAAAATATTTCTATTAGTCAGGATTATTGGATTCCAGATTATGTTAATGGTCGATTAATGTCCAGATTTGATACTTTACAATGCGATAAAGTTGTTGGCCTTATTAACAGTACTAAAAGAGAGTGGAATAAGGAACTGATTATTAATACCTTTCCAAAAGATGTTGCAGAACTAATCCTCTGAATACCGCTGTAGCTAGAACCTCATGAAGACGTCATGGCTTGGAGCGGAGAACGGTTGGGTGTTTTTTCAGTAAGGAGTTCCTATAAACTATTACAGAGCTGAGATCCTACAGCTTACGCTTTACATAATATCTACAGGAACTTTTATAAGAAACTATGGAAAGTTGAAATACCCACTAAAGTAAAAATTTTTATCTGGAAACTATCATGGAACTATACTGCTTCTAAGGTGAACTTGCATAGTCGGAGACGGGGGATAGCAGACTGTGTCCTCGGTGTAGTGATGGTGAAGTGACGCTGAACCACCTCTTTCGGGATTGCCCTGGTTCAGCAGAGATTTGGCGACCTTTATCAGAAGTGGATTTAACAGGGTACACAGATGTTGAGTTTAGTGAGTGGCTTACCAGAGCATTAGTTTCTCTGCCACTGGAGAGGTGCAGGTTTTTTTGTATAGCCTTATGGAGTATTTGGGATGATAGAAACTCCCACATTCATGAGAAATCATCAAGATCCAGTCAAGAAATTGTCAGTTTTATCAACAGTTATGTTCATGAATTAGACGAAATCAGAACAACAAACTCAAAAAACTCAAATGATATCAGAAACTGGAAATGCCCACCTGAGAATAGCCTCAATACCAACTTTGGCGGGGCTTTTGATGGGAAAAACAAGGTCTCAGCATCAGGGGTGGTTGTTCGAGATAGAAGAGAGAACGTCATCATTTCAAGTGCACTCATCCACAGCAGGGTCCAAACCGCGTTTGAAGCCGAAGCCCTTGCATGTAGATGCGCGACACAGATAGCTCTCGACATGGAAAAAAGAGACAGTATTATTGAAGGAGATTCATTAACAGTCATAAAAAAGTGTCAAAATACAGCGCAAGACAAATCGCAGATAAGCCTTTACATTTTTTATGTTCATAGCATAAAATCCAGAGACAGAAGTTTGAATTTCGAATTTACCCCAAGATCAGCAAACAACTTAGCGCATATTTTAGCAGTGGAATCGTTGAGAAGGAAAGAGGATTTTTACCTGTTGAACAAGGTTCTAGAGTATACAGAGGCTCAAGCTAGGAGAGAAAGTGAGAGAGAGCCAGACTGAGATTCAGGGAAGAAATAAAGAGGAGGAAGGCAACGGTCACAAAGTGGAGTAATGAAGCAACATTAAAGCCTTTCTTGGAAATGAAAACCTCTATCAAAAGTTTGAAACGACAGAAAGGAAAGGTCTGGAGAGGTGATACACACTGATTGGGCAATAGGGTCGGCTGGTTTCCAGCTAATTTACAGCTATTTCTGACTTCTTTTATTTATTTTATTTATTTTTTTCGGAAATATGTCTTCTAATTTTTTCTTGACTGAGGCTTATTTGGGTTAGGCTGAATGGGCCATTAGTTTTGTATCATGATTTTATTTCTTGTTTGGTTTTATAATACAAGCCCAATCTATTTCTACTCAAAAAAAATTAATTTTAAATATAATATAAATACCAAAATTGTAAATTTACCATTGATATATAATTAAAAAAAGGACACTCTCAACTCTCAAGCTTAGATATAGATAATCATATAACTTTAGTAATTACATCTTTTGTAATTATAATGAATTTTAATTCATAATACGTTTTTGAGTGATAGATTTAATTATATAATAAATTTTTATGTTGTGTTTAATAATATAATTTGTAATTATGCATCTACCTAATTTGAAGTTCTAAAAAATTATTATTATATATAAAAGTTATCAATAATACTTAAGAATTTTTTAAATAAGTAATAAAATTTAAAATCAAATTATATTTTAAATAAGTAAATAAGTAATAGGTCAAAGTGTATATAAATATCTCTCAATGATAATTTTTTAAATTATTTAAATAAAATTAATTAAATAAAATACAATTATATTTTAAAAAATAAAATCTTATCATTATTGTATAAAAATAACTTTTAAAATTCAAATTATATAAAAATAATAAAATAATTAAAATTAAAAATAAATATTCTAATTTTCACCCACTCATAACTAGACCTACTTATGGACTAAGTCACCTGGCCTAGCTCGAAGACCCGCTCGAAAAGTGGGAAGGTTTGAACAAAAATATTAGCCTGAAAAATAGGATTAGGAAAAAAAAGACCCGTTTAAAAAATGGGTCAAGCGTTGATAAGGCATTTTTTATTCGGGCTTGACCTGACCCAAATTCACAAATGACAAAAAAAAAAAAAGAAAGAAGCTATTTTTTTGTTGTTTTAATGCTATTTTCATGTTGTTTTCTCTTTATTTTGCTTCTATTTCACTATTATATTATTAATATTTTGTTGTTATTGTTTAGATATTTTATAACACATTTTTATTTTGTTATTATTTTAGAGGTGTTAACTTGTTAAGTTGTGTCCATATCAATTTGTTAAGAAATATTTATTTTAATATTTTTAATATATTATATACATTTAAAATTATATAAAAAAATAATACGAACAAATTAAACCAAACTTAAATTTTAATATTTTTATCTATGCTGGACTTAAACAAAAATTTAACTCAATTTTCCGAGTTGAACTGGGACCCATATCTAACATCCAGACCTAAATTTTTTGTTGGACCCGTCCCGGCCCAGCAATGAGCACCTGTACCCATAACAATACAACGTAGTGGAATATTTTTCACACATTTATGATTTATGAGTTACATGCATGCCATCCCTGAAATAAAAGAAATAGAATTTCTAAATGGCGGATTAAATCGCATTGCTGTTGTTAAATTTAATCTTTACGGTGAGTCCTGTCTAGTTTGTTTCTTTCAGTCTTTCTTCCTTTCTCTCTCTGCCGCTCTTCGTCTTCTACGAGGTAAGATTTTCGTCAACGGCCTTGCATCATCGGCGTTCATTTTACTCTACCTTATAATCATTATTGTTCTCTCAAGTCTCACCCTTAAAAAAAACCCCTAATTTGTTCATAGGTTTGCCGGTGCGGTTTGATTTAGGGTTTAAGCGGAGACTTCAGGTATACGATCTTCTCTTCCCTTTCGAGCTACTGTTAAAAAGTTCAAAACTGACAAGTTAGCGGTAAAATGTTTGTTTTTTTTTTCTTTGTATTATTTTGAAAATTACTCTCTGGTTCACTTAAGCATGAGTATCAATTTTGATTTCTTTTATTTGTTTGAGTTATTATTAGGTTCTATGAGATAAAACTTTAATCAGTGGCGAAGGTTGATAAAATTTGATTAATTTTTAGGTGTTCTGCTCACTGTTTGTTGATTCTGATTATTTATCTTGTCTTCTTAACTGCATTGATTTTGTTGATCGTCACATTGTTGGTTTTACTGATGCTTCTACTCTAGAAACGATGATTTTTTTTTTCATTTCTTTATGTTTTCAGATGCTCATTGGGAGTTGAAGACAAATTTCTTGGACGGAATGGGATTTGATAATGAGTGCATATTGAACATCCAATCTCTGGCTGGAGAGTACTTCTGCCCTGTTTGTCGCCTGCTAGTCTACCCAAATGAAGCATTACAGTCGCAATGCACCCATCTTTACTGCAAACCGTGTTTAACCTACGTTGTCAGCACTACTCGAGCTTGTCCTTATGATGGTTATTTGGTAACAGAAGCTGATTCTATGGTACTGTGCTGACTGGTTCTGATTGATTCTTAAAATTATTATTTCCTTCTCATTGACCTTTCCCCTACCTCAAAATTACAGCCTCTTGTTGAGTCAAATCAGGCACTTGCGGAAACCATTGGGAAGATCACTGTTCATTGTCTATACCATAGGAGTGGCTGCACATGGCAGGGTCCGCTTTCTGAATGTACAGCTCATTGCTCTGGGTGTGTATTTGGCAATTCTCCTGTTGTATGTAATCGGTGTGGTGTTCAGATTGTGCATCGTCAAGTTCAAGAACATGCACAAAATTGCCCTGTGAGTATATTGAATCGATGTGTTGATGTTGGACCATGTTTTATGTAGCATTTGTTTTAAGTTTGACTTTTATGCATATTTTTAATGACAGACGGTGCAGCCTAAGGCTCAGAAGGCTGAGGGTGGTCAGGAAATTTCAGCATCGGGCACTGCTGCTGCTGCTGATCATACTCAGGTTGCTTCTCAGGCCCAGGCATTTCAAACTACAACATCCAATACACCCGTACAGGACCTCAATGAGCAGGCTAATCCAAATCCTCAATCTCATGCCATCTCCCAGGTTGCTATGGTTACTTCAGAACAGTGGTCTCAACAGCAGCAACAACAGTTTCAGCAATACTACCAGCACTATTCTGGATATGACCCGTATTATCAACAGTACTATCCATATCAGCAGCAGGCATTACCACAGCAGCAACCTTTGCAGGTTAATGCAAAACAAATGACCGGACACAATCCAGTGTACCTGCAGACACAAACCCTACCTCAACCAGAGGTTCAGTCGCAACCACAGGCCCAGCCTCATTCACACTTACCTGGTCAGGTTCCTGTGGCTGCTCAGCCGCAAAACCAGGCACAAACCAATGAACAACAGCAACCTCAGCTTAAGATGCCACCACACTCTCAAATTCCAGCACAAACTTACCCAACAACCCAGGGCCATTCACAACCGCAGGTTCAACCACTTCCTCAAGCTCATCCTCATCAGCAATATGGGCACATACCTCAGTATCAGCAGCTTCATTCCCAGATGCAACTGCCACAGCCCCAGCTTCATCCTGCTTCTCAAGCTCAGCCACAGGCTCAGCAGCTTCAACCTCTGCCCCCTCCCCCTCCCCAGCCCCAGCTGCAGCGACATCCTCAACCAAGCCAGCCCTTGAATCCAAATTTGTTGACTCAGACACAGCACCCTGCAGCCCAGGCAGTGACTGGTTATCAGTCTTATTCACAATCGCAGCCTCACCAGCAAATGCAGCTGGTAACCCCACAAAATCCCTTGCATATGCCTGCCCAAGGTGGCCTTCATCCACAGCAACATCCTGCTGAAAAGCAGAATTCGTACCCTCAGCAACCTCCTCAGATTCGCCCGCCCCAATCTCATGCTCCAATTCCAAACCAACAGCAGCCTGGTTTGTTGCCTTTACCTGGTCCTATGCTGCAACAAGCTCATCATCATGCGCTTCAACATCCACATTCAGTTCAACCACAATCAGTTATGCAGCCTCCCGGATCAATTATGCCTCAGCAATATATGCAGCAGCAACCTCTGTCAACCCAACCAATGGGCTTGGTTCAGCCTCAAATGCATCAGCAAAGTCCTTTTGTGCAGCAACAACAGTCCTTGCAATCTCAATTACTCCCCCCTGGCCCCCCTTGGTCCTTCCAGCAGCCTCCTCATGCCTATCCCCAACCGCAGCAAAATGTTGCAGGATTGCATGCTGTGCAGCCCTATCAAACACCTAATCTTGCTGGGAGACCTTTGACACCAAATCATGGACTACAATCACAGCCATATCCACTTTCTGCACCTGGGATGCTGGTTAAGCCCGTGCAGCTTGGTGTGAACCAGCTATCTTCTTATCAGAATAACATGCTTGGAACCAACAACCAGTCTGGGTTAACTTTGCAACCAATGTCAGAGGTGCCAGGAGATCATGGTACTTTAAATGTAGTTGAGCAAGAAGCAGATTTATCTTCCCAGGGAATTGCTAAGAAGGAAGCTAATGTGTTGATGTGGCATCTAGTCTTGGAGCTAATATGGTCAACCCTAATACCTCAAAATACAATGCTGATTTGAAATCTATAGATGAAAAACCTGCCGGTGATGTTGGGGATAATACTAGTGGGTTCGATATATCTACAAAGCTGACACAAGAATCTAGATGGACAGATCTTGTATTGTATAGAGATACTTTGTCTAAGAATATGGCCAAGGGTGAGGCTATTGAGGACCAGAAAGATGTTGTCAATGGTGAACGCAAAGTCGAAGAAAAGGCTAATCTTGGTGAAGAACAGAATGGGGAGATGCTGAAAGAAAGAAATAAATCTCAAGATGAAGGTACTGCTAAAGGTCCTGCAGGCAATGAATTTACAGGTATCCCTCCATGTAGTCAAGTGCAGCCTGGAAGCTTTCTGCAGCCTTCTCATTCAGTTCCAGTTGTTGACCAGGGAATACTCCAGCCCCTACAGATGCCTTATGGGTCTAAGAGTAACCAACAAAAACCTGCTGCTTCTGCAATATTACAAGCACATCCACCAGGACTGCCTTTGTATGCACAAGCACCAGGACTTCCTCCCAATCAAGTTAGACCTCAGGCCTCTGGACAGACTTCAGTTCCACCTGACAATTTTGCTTCTTCCTTTGGCAGAGGACCAAGTAGTTATGGTCCTCCAGGGCCTTATAATCAAGGTCCTGCTTCTGATGCTCCTAGGATGCCTCGAAGTGAAACTCTTGTATGCCCAGCATTTGGCACACCATCATATGGCCCTGAAGCTCATTTGGTTCAGCAGCGTTCTGCAAATATGTTGGAGTATCATGCTGATAGTGAAAGGTTAAAGCCTAGACAAGACGAGCATTTGAATCCATACCCTTTGGATCATGTTCATCCTGCTGGTGATCGGGGACAATTTGACGAAGATCTTAAACTGTTTTCTAGGCCTTCTCAATTGGACACTGAGCCTGTTCCTAAATATTGGAGCCACTTCTCCTCATCCAGGCCTCTTGATAGAGGTCCTCATGGCTTTGCTAAGGATATGGGACCATGGGCTCATGAGAAGGAACCTCGTGGTTTGAGTTTTGATCCTATTATTGGCTCCGGTCATCCTCGATTCTTTCCACCATATCATCCTGATGATGCTGGGGAAAGGTCAGTTGGTCTTCCTGAAGATACCCTAGGCAGACCAGAAATTCTTGGAACAGTTCCTGGCTATGGTCGGCGTCGTATGGATGGTTTTGTCTCTAGAAGTCCAGGAAGAGAATATTCAGGTGTATCCTCACACAGATTTGGAGGATATCCTGGTGATGAGATAGATGGCAGGGAGTGTCGGTTCAATGATAGATTTTCAGGTTTTCCTGGGCATATACATAGGGGTGGGTTCAAGAGTTCTGACCACATGGCAGAGCATTTTGGTCCAGATATTCGACCTCCACACTTTAGAAGGGGTGAACATTTTGGTCGCAATAACTTGCCTGGTCAGTTGCAGATGGAAGGACCTATTGGTTTTGGTGATTTTTCTAGCCATGAACAAATGGGAGAATTTGATGGGCCTGGAAATTTCCGTCAACCACGACTCGGTGAGCCAGGATTTAGAAGCAGCTATTCACTTCGAGAATTTCCTAATGATGATGGAATCTATACAGTTAAGTGCTGGTTTTGTTCTAATTTTTGTCAATTATGTCATGCAAAAATACTGTTCATTCATTTTTTTTCCCCTGATCCAGCATAATCTATGTATGCTTGGGAAGTGTGTATCTTTGAGTTTCATATGTTTATGCTCTTGATATATTTTTGACTGATCGAATTTTCAGGGTGGTATGGATTCATTTGAAATTTTGAGAAAGAGAAAACCGTTGAGCATGGGTTGGTGCCGGATTTGTAAAGTGGACTGTGAAACAGTTGAAGGCTTGGACCTGCACTCACAAACAGGGGAGCACCAGAAGACGGCTATGGATATGGTTGCAATCATCAAACAAAATGCAAAGAAACAGAAACAGTAAGTGTTCTATTTCCATACCATGCATGGTGGTATTTAAACCGATAGAAATAGACTTGATCTGCTAACTCATAGTCTCTCGATCCGAATTTTCAGATTATTCAAAGTAGGTTCATGAGTTACCTCGGGTTGTAGAGCGATGAGGTTGTTTATCCAAGAAGATGATTGAACTTGCAGGTGCCTTCTTCCTTGAGTAAACTAGTAAGGGCGAGTAGTGTCACGAATTCCTTTTGGTGACTTAGGTGTAGTAAGCTCAATTTCGGGTTGCATAGGGTCAAGGTGAAGAAATTGGTTGGTAGGTAAGAAATTTGAGTGTTTGGGCTGCTTGAATAGGAGTTGGAAAATGAAGTTAGGCGAAATGGATGGTTGGAAAATCAAGAAGAAAAAATCTCTATCCTTATCTTACGTGAATAAGTTCTCCCCGAAGATAAGGGCGAGTAAAAAGTATTCTTCTTCTCGCAAAAGTGACATCAATTTGAAACAAAATATTTTTGGTGGTGGATTGTAGCATTTGTACCCTTTTGTGTAGAGGAATAACCAAGAAAGACACATTTGATAGCTCGTGGATCGAGTTTTCCCTATTTTGAGAATGGACATGGACAAAGGCAACACACCCAAATATTTTAGAAGGAAGATTTGAGGTATGGAAATCGGGAAAAAATTTCGATGAGCTTGTATAGGACTTTATGAGTCAAGGACCTTTGTAGGCAACCTATTTATCAAATAAGTAGCAGTTAAAAGCAACCTCCCCAGTATTGTTTAGGAACATTGCTTTGAAACAATAGGGCTCTAGTAATAGCTAAAAGATGACCATTCTTTCTCTCGGCAACACCATTTTGTTGGGGTGTGTGAACACAAGAGGACTCATGGAGAATGCCTTTTCTTGAAAATATGAGGAGAGAAAGTGATTGAAATAGTCTTTAGCATTATGCATCCTAAACCGTTTTATTGCGACCCAAATTGTGTTTTGATCGGGTTGTAAAAGGTTTGAAAAGCAGACTTGACATCGATTTTTGTTTTAATAGAAATATCCAAGACACACGTACAATCATCAATAAAGGAAGCGAACCACCGAGCCCCAGAGATGTTTGAAATATTTGATGGTCCCAAATATCACTATGAATAAGAGTAAAAGGAGCGAGATGTTCTTTTATTGCTTCTTGGAAAGGAGAATACGTTTATGTTTGGCAAGTTCACAAACATCACAATGGAAATTATCAACATTTATTCCTAGGAACAAGGAGGAAACATAAATTTTAGGGCTGGAAGCGAAGGATGACCAAGGCGGAGGTGATGGAGCCAAATTAGGTCTTTATTAGCTTGAGCAGGACTTGGATAGGAAAGATAATGTTGAGGAATTGAGCATTAACTTCTCCACTAGATTCTTCAAGATAGTATAGACCATTTGCTTCCTTAGCATGTCCAATCATCCTCTTCGATTCATTCTGAAAAAACATTGTTTGGGTACATGTAAAAAAAATCTATTTATTTATTTTATGTTGATTTGTTTTGTAGAACCTCCAGTGATCACTCCCTACGCAATGATTCAAACAAATCAAAGAATGCAAAATTTGAAAGCCACTCGAATAATATTAAGTCTTGATATATGCTGTCTCATAGATTGTGGTTGTTCCTTATTGGGTTGGGATTGAGTTTGTCAGTTTGGTATTTGGCGCTTAGTGATGTAGGTCACTCACCCTTGCCTATTTTCTACTTCTGGGTGGTTTATGCTGGTCCTGTCATTTCAGGTTGCTGCCATGTTAATGGAGATGGATTTTGGAACTGATGTTCAGTGGCAGTTAAGTTTGTTTTGATTTACTTTTATATTTGTTTTTTAATATGATAATTATTTGCTTTTAGGACTTTAGTATTTTGTGGCAACTTCAGCACTACCTACTTAAAAATGTCTTTGATATATCTGGATGTTCTGAACTAGTGCTTATTTTGCTTGTCAGGATGTCTATATTGCGATTTCTTCTCTATAGGTTTATTAGGTTGCACCTACATATATCCAATGTATGCTTTTGCATGCATTCTTCATGCATTCTTCAAGCACGAGCTGGCTCAGGCTTTCTTTTATTTGTTTTAGGATTAGAGTCCTTTTGTGGCACTGTATGGCATTTAACTATACAAATGTTTTCCTTAATCAGTGTTAAACTGATCATGCAACATTCACCACTATTGTCTCCTATAACATAAGGTTGTTGCCCAATCATCTTTCTATTGCTAGATGTTTTTTCTCTGCCAACTTTTGTTGCCTCTTGAATATTGAAGGGAAGAAAATATAAGTTCAAGTAGAATGTCATTACAAATTATCATGAGTCAGCTAGAACATAGAACAAGTGCACATAATGTGGTGAAGTATATATGGAAATTCGTTCTTATATTGATGTAAACTAGTTGTCCTCTAGTGGCTTCATTTGCTTTCTATAATTAATTCTGAGTGTATCATTGTTAAAGCTGCATGGGAAATTTAGTGTATCTGAAAACATGCTTCTTATATTCTGTAATTCAAGTACACTTCAAGTACCGTGATCTATCTAATATTAGTGCTCAAGATTAATTCAAATCAAACAGTTTTGACTTTTGAATGAATTCCATTAATAATATAGGCAGGGGCACACTTTTAACTTTAAATATGATACATTTAGAACTGGTTATAGTTAACCGACAAAACGTTTTAATGCCAAAAATATTAATGAAGCAACTTGTTAAGGATTATGGATACTACTAGTTCCTTGCCACATTTGTAGCTAAGATTGTTTATTGCACTGTATTATGTTACTAGGAAAATGTTTGTGCTATAGATTGCTAAACCTATCAGCCCTAAGCATTTGATCTCTGTCATCTAGGCAAGTCTAGGATATAAAATCTATTTGAGGATCTATACATGATTGGACTAGTGGAAATGATCACTACAATGCCTGCTTGGCCATTCAATTGAAATCCAGGAGCAGAAAATTTTGAATCATAAGCAGAAGTGTTTTTTTTTTTTTTTCACTTGGTAGCTTTTAGATGAGCTTTCAAAGACTTCCCTTTGGATGCTCAGTGGGTACCAGTGCAGTGCGTTTAGCTTTCTTTTTGTCTCGACCATAGTGTAAAATATTGTTTGGATTACCTAAGGTGCAGTTCAGTTACATGTTTGCACCGTGCTGGAGTACTCAAAGCCCACTGATGGATTATTCTCCAGTTGAGGAAAAGCTGCTTCAATAACATTTTACTTACCATATTAACCCTTTACTTTTTTTTTTATTAAAAAACGCATGCCCACTTGATCCCTTTTCACTCGATACTATATAGGCATGTAAAGTGTAACTCCTTTTCCTAGACAAATAATTTTTAGTTGTATAAAATATAAAATTGACTTTTATAATAGTCTAATCAAACAATAATAAATTTTATATACTTAATCATAAATAAGCAGTTATATGTTTAATAAAATATAGATACAAATATTATTAATATTTTTATAAAATTTTAATTATTTATTACTACAATTATTATTTAACATAAATGTAAATTTAATATATATTCTATTATTTAACATAAAATACAATTTTTGATTATATATTTTTACATATATAAAATCTTAATGTAATGTTCTTAATAGTCATTTTCTATTCTCATCTCACTGCTACTGTTACGTTTGAATCCAAACACATCCCACTACTGGTTTTAATATCACCGCTATAGTACCCAATCTCATCACCACCATTGTTTATAATCTCACCAGAGCTAATCACATTGCCCATCCAAAGGAAGCCTTAAGCTATGAGAGATAGATCTTCCTTGGTAGAGGATAACCGTTTATTGGCTTAAAGAATAAGCTTCTAGTTATGACTATTGAACTGCTCCTCACTAGCAAGGGGTGAAATTATCTCCATCCTGTGGTGGTTTGTCTCCAACCTCTTAATTTGTGGTCCTATTATAGGTTTGATATTCTTGTCTTAAAGTATTTATATTTCTTCTTACCGGAATTCAAGGAAAATTTTTCCAACTAATTGTCATTTAAATGCTGTGTTTCATTAGTTTTAATTCTAAAATAATTTCCTTTAGTTATCTTTTAATAATTTTCAGGTCCAATGCTTAATACTATAACAATTCTTTTAAACTTGATAGAATTGATTTTTTATATTGGTGGAATTTCTCTTTTTTCCTTTTTATTATAGATTTTTCAATTCATCCTCCCTTTTTTGGGCGAAGCAGACAACGACAACGTAACGGCTGAAAGTTCAGTGGGAAGGTTTTGACGCTCATCTTTTGTAGATATGGTAAGATTCTGTTCAGCTTTGGGGTAAACTTTTGCTTTGTAGTTTCTTTTTCTCCTTTGAAATTGGCTTAACTGCATGGTATTATATATGTTGCATTATTAACACACTGGGTTTGTTTTATGTTTTCTGTTAAATTAAGCTTTTACTTTTTTTAGGTCAAATGCTATTAGAGGTAGTCTGAAATTTTAGAATTGGGAGGTTGGTAGAAATGTAAGTTTGACGATTATTTATTTCCTAAAATGTATTCTAGGAATTCTTATGAATACTTGTATTTAGCTAGGTTGGTGACTACCTCTCTGTACTTTAGGAGTGCCTAATCGCCTTGTGAAAGGCATTAGGCTTAGGTCAAGACTCCAAGTAGAGTTGCATGTTAGGACATACTTGCTTGGACAAGAAAATGCCTACTATCTTTTGTGTCAAATTTGACTTTCTTTCTGTAATATTTTGCTAGGATCCATCTCTACCTACTTACGATTTTAAACGACAAGCCTGAGAGAGAAAAGAAAAAGTGTTAGTCTTGTCATTTTAACTTCACTCTGGTATTTCAATAATAGGATCTGGCTTGCATTGCCTTCCTTTTTGTCCTTGTAGCAATGTCTGTGGTTCCGCTTGTTTTGACTTAAGCCCTCATGCATATTTGATGAAATATTGTAGAGACATTAATCTAATATTCTAATTGACCTTTATCAAAAATTTTGACCATGTTTCATATGTAAAACATCGTTAGTTTCTATGTTCAGTTAGTCAAACTTGAGATATTCCAATTCCAAGTAAATAGGCAAGCAGTATTGGACTATTGATATGTTTTTCTTTGAATAATTCTAAATCACTCCTATTAATTTATGATAAATTCTGTAAGGTGCAAAGCCTTTGATTTGATTGTATATGCTCTGCTCTGTAAAATGAGACATGATAGGGTATTAAATGGAAAGTAACTAACAGTAAACATTAATCTGAGACATACAAATAACTATCAACTAGAAGATGACCATTGTTGATTTGTCTCCCAAGGAATGACTTTATGAGTTTTTACTTCAAGTTCACATAATCTCATATCGCTATGGTTTGTAGTTTTGAAACTTTTATAACACTTAATCATGGTGTAGGATGTTTGTTACCTGTATGATATTTTTAAACGACCCCCATTAACTTTATGGTATTCAATTCTCTCAGGTGCGAAGTCTTTGACCTGACTGTATCTGCTCTGCTCTATAAAAAAAAAATACATGATAATGGAAAGTAATTAACAATAAACATAAATTTTAAGACATACGAGTACATATAAAGTAATTGAAGATGACCAATTTTAATATCAAGCAATTAATGATAAATAATTTTGTAAGGTGCAAAATCTTTGATCAATTGTATCTGCTCTGCTCTATAAAATGAGACATGATAAAGTATTAAGTGGAAATAAACATAAATGTGAGATGCCCACATAACCATCAACTAGAAGATGAGCTATGTTGAGTTGCTTCCCAAGTATGAATTTTTTAACTTCAAGTTTACAAAGCTCAAAATGCTATAGTTCTTATTTTGAAACCTTTATAACACTTAAGTTAATCAAACTGATAATACTAATTTTATGGTCAAGAGGTTACATAAATGAATTGGCAGGAGAATAATTAAGCAACCCCCTACTCTGACTTTAGATTGGTTGAATTTGCATCATGAATCCTTCAAAAAATGCCTATTTTTTCATAAGACTTCCATGTGCAAAACATCTATTTGTTTGAAGTTGCACAGCGATTTACATTGTTGGATGGCGATTCTGAACTGCAAATCCTGCATCTTTCACGGTATTTCTGACCAGGTTTGTGATTTATTCTTGATCATTATGGGTGAGTCTACAACCCCATATGATATTCCTCTTTTTGCATGTTTGTTCTCTTTGATTTTAAGATCTTAATTGTTTTGCCTGGCTTTCGTATTGTAACAATTTTGCTTTTCTTGAAATGACTAGAGTGAAGCTCAAATTAGGTAGCCATATTAGGTAAGAATAAAATGCCAGACTAAGATTACAATTTACCTTTTTAGTTAAAGCAATGGCTTTTGGTTATCCTTCTTTATACACTCAAGATGTACAATGGGTTTGGGGCTTATGGTTATGAAGGGATTTTATCAGGGTTATATATAGAAAGGCTTTTAGGCTCTACAGTTTACTTGGAGTTCCAAATTGAAGATTCAAAATGTTGGTTCAATTTGATGATTCTAGTTGCTTGCAATTCTTGTTAACGGTGAACATAAAGATATATTTTACTAATAAGTAGGCTGATTGATAAGTGAACCTATTTTTATTTAGGATTTTAAATTATCCTATAAGAAAAGAATGGGGTGTGGCTGCATTATGCAAAGATTAGATGGCATCATGGGTACTGTTCCCTTGTGAACAGTGTGGCATCATAACCTTGAGAAGGATAAAATGGAAGCTGAAGGGATAAAACAACATTCAATCTGTAATAAAATCTCCATCAAAATTATTTCTACCAAGTTTGGAAATACATGGAAGAACCAACAGGCAGACATTTATTATTATTATTATAATTGGACTAGGAATTCTAAGTGCTTTATATTTGGAAGTAAATCTCCTCTTACTTGGGACTAAATCCAAACTCTTAATAGAGTGTTTTTAATCAGTATAAAATCTAACGAGTCACATAAACAAGGCTCAGCCTTGATAAATTGTGACTTGCTAAAAATGACCCTGCATAATAAAAACTAAAATAATGCTGCATTCACATGTCGAATTACTTGGCCAGATCTGGAGAGTCTCCTTGGGAAGTTGCAAGAAAAAAAAACATTAATTAATTAATAAGATTCCTCCAGATCTGGCCAAGTAGTATCACATGTGAATGTAGCATTTATTTGAGTTTTTAGCTGAATGCTAACAGGTAACTAATAAATAGGAAGACATAAAAAAACTATTGTATGGAGCACAGACTCTTGAACTCACTTATCTAGTGTGGTGCAGTGGAATATCTGTTGGATACAAATTGGGTGCTCAACAATGGATTTAATTGACTGCTAATCCCTGTTTAAGTCTTTTTGCCTGTTGTCTTGTTGAGTATCGGAAATTAACGAACCAATTCTTGAGCAAGGTGTTTGTTATATTTGGGAAAAGCTTAGGGTTGTCGTGTTAGATGATTTGTTGTGATTACACTTCCTGAAGCAAAAAAAATGAAGTCATTGATTTTTGTCAAGGGAAAAGATAGATAGTTGACAATGTCAATCAATTGATGAAATCTGTGGGAAAAAAAATTACTATGTTGATGACTGTTAGTGACTGCTACTCTATATTTTTTTTACATGTTCTATTATATTGTCTTTACTCTCTGTGAGAATATGGCAAGTTTGATTTGCAGGTTCCTAAGTTTGGCCATGCCAAAGTGTAGCATCTCGCTTACAATTATTACAATAATGTTATGATTCTATCACTATACAGAATTATACAAGGGTTCATCAGTTAGAAGGTATGCGTTTCACTTTCACTTCATTTCGTGGGTAATACAATTCAAGATTATGATTGATTACTTGTATGTGACAGATATGCCATCCAATAAAAGTGAGCAAGTGGATTCTTTAGTTTTGCTTCAAAGATATGTTAAAAGGAAAATTATTTGATACACTTTTAGTAAGAACAAAAAAAAAGTAAAAATCTATACCTATAGTTAAAAAGAATCCCATAAGGATGGCACTTATATTAAGTAGGATACAATTTCTTTTTATTTTTTATTCACCGTTTCATTTATTTTCCTGCTCTTCTTTAACTATCTCGGTGGGTTTCCTTTTTTCATTTCAGCAAGTTTTTTTTTTTTTTTTTGAGATTTTCATTCTTGATTTTTTGGATTGTCTCAGGGTTTACCTTATTGTAGTAGTGGTATGTTTCTGTTTTTGCTATGGTTTATTATATCATGTGGGTGTCATATTGGTGACAATTCCAATTGCATGGTTTAAAAAGTTATTATATCATCTGTTCTAATAATGTCTTACCGTGAAAAGAAACAAATTAGTAACTTTTTTTGTTGAGCAAGGAAAGATATTAGTATGAAAATAAGGACTCCATTTTGACAGTTATAATACTTAAAGATGATCCAATGGAAGACTAGACTAATTTTTTGATGTTTATCTCAACTTCTAAATTGCAAGCACATCCAAGTTGGTAACAACAAAATACTCCTCAAAACTAAGGTATGCTTTTATATTTGTCTCTGAACAAATAAAAAACACCGTATATATTTTATGTGTTTGCCCCCTTGAATGCCAAAATTGAATTATTATATATTTCATATGTTTTGCTCCTCCATAACCACATTTGCCTTTCACTTCTGGCTAAAACGTCTACTTTCTTTATGAAATTGTGTTACTTTTTTTTAGGGAGCATACTGAACTAGAGCAATAATACGAGAAGCAGCACCTTGCAGGTATAAACAACATCAAACATGTTGAATTGTTTGACAAACTACATAAAGTTTGATGCTATCATCATAGCAAGCTTTTTATTTGCTTTTTGCTTTTGCAAAATGTTATTGGTTTTTTTTTTTTCTAACAATTGTATGTAAATATGATGGCGCTACAATTGTTTTCTTTTGATATATAAATTAAACCTGAGTGTTAAGTGTCCCTTAAAATCTCTTACTATTACTAAACCTAAACCTGAAAGGAAAAGGATGAATATAAATCGAACTTGTTGCCAATGGTAAAGCAATGATACAAAAACAAGGGAATGACCCTGGCACAGACTCATCTTTCCTTGGCTGTTTGTTTCAATGCAAATGGCACAGCCAGAATTTAGCATTTCAAAGTTCCTCGAGGGACAAAAATGCTGTCCTCTGGTGGCAGATCCATTCGTTTTGAGGAGTATATGCCTGCCAAAATAAACTGACACAAAACTCATACTACAAGAATCGATTTGAACCGTTTTTGCACAACATATTCTTTTAAGCTCCCAACTTCTGCTTTGCATTTCACACACGGTTATGAGTAACAGACAATAAGGTATGTATATGTAGCACACATAACCACTAAACATTATTAGTAACAGGTTTTAAATGAACTAAGGCCATACCTGTAGAAGCAACAACTCTGACAGCAATGCCTCAATCATTCTAGAACTATTTGCTAAGGTAACAATTTAAACATATTTTTACAACATATGGTATGAACATAACCGTTAAATCTGGATCAGAGGTCGCCCAGCCAGTGTCATTTAATATGCACCTTTAGCATTTCATGTTGGGCTAGATCAGGGATGATGACTGCTTATCTGAAGAAATCCTTCCTGAAGCTAAGGGAGAAACCCCAACTGTTTGCAACGAAGATGATGATGAGGGAGCCGGGGCGGAAACAGCAAAAGTTGAGAAAGCGCTGATATTACTGCTCATGTTTATGCTGGTTCCGCTTACAGAACCTTCGGTGGCAGCTTTTGGTGCTGGCGGTCTCTCAATATCTGTGATTCCTTCCAGCATCTGAACCACTTTTCCCATCATTGGCCGATGAGAAGGCTGTTCCTGGATGCACCAGAAACTAACCTGAATTGCCCTAGTTATTTGCTCCATGTCCACATCTTGACTACCAAGCTTTTTATCAACAATTCCCTCTATATTACCCTTCTCAAACTCTTCATAAGCCCACACAGAGAACTTTTTCCTTTTTGTGTCCGCTGAAACATCAAAATTCCTTCTTCCACTCACTATCTCCAACAAGACCATCCCATAACTATAAACATCAGATTTTGAAGTTATTGGAAGGTTTGCAAGCCATTCAGGTGCCAAATAGCCCCTTGTCCCCCTAACACTCGTCAATGTTCGGTATCTATGGTCTTTGGCATTTATAAGTTTGGCAAGTCCGAAATCTGAGACTTTGGCATTGAAATTTTCATCCAAGAGAATGTTCTCAGGCTTTATATCGCAATGAACAATGCAGTCCCTACACTCCTCATGAAGGTATGTGATTCCCCGTGCAGTTCCAAGAGCAACATTATAACGGTATTCCCAGCTCAACATCTTTCCTGAGTGCTCTTCTGTGGTAAAAAGGAAGTTATCTAGAGACCCATTTTTCATAAACTCGTAAACTAAAAGCCTGTGACGGCCCTCAGAGCAAAAACCAATCAATCTCACCAAGTTTAAATGGTGGGTGCTACTGATGGTTGCAACCTCCATTCTAAACTGCTTTTCACCCTGCTCAATACCTTCTAGTTGCTTCACTGCCATAACAGTTCTGTTAGCAAGAACTCCTTTATATACAGCCCCAAACCCTCCGGCTCCAAGCTTGTCCTTAAATCCCTTGGTTGAGCGCTGAAGCTCCTTATATGAGAACTGAACAGGAGCACCAGACGCATACTCGAGAAGAGCATATTGAGCTGATAGACCCCCAAATTTGGGACTGTTTCTGCAGCACCACCACCATAAACTGCCTTCCAATGCAATCAAAACCAACACGGTAGCCACAATCACAACCACTACAACCCAGCCATGCACCCTCCAACCACTCCCATTCCCTACATTATCCGCAAAAGGAGATGGGTTTGGTAATATTGGTCCACAAACCTTAACATAAGAAGTACTAGGAAGTGATGCACTCTGATACCCACTCACAAACTCATTAGTTTTCAAGTGACAAATCCCTGATCCATCCGACAAAGAAGTGGAAGCAACACAAGAATCGCCGACAAGACAATTCAATCTACAAGCTGATATCCCAATAAAGAAAACCTGAGAAGACAACTCAGGCGAATAAGTCAAAAATTCAGCATGATCCAGTTCCAACATAGCAGCACTCCCTGGACAATCCTCTATCTCCCTTTTCCTCTTACACCCTTGCCTCCTATCGTTCACATCCACCAGCTCAAAATTCTCTGAAGGACACCCGCAAATTGGGCTGGTATCATTATAACTACAAATTCCCATATTCCCACAGTAACCAAAAACATCACACTGATCTAAAACTGCGGACCATCTCGGAGTTATAGTCCCACTACCTTGAGAAGAACTATAAATCCTTAGATTCCCATCCTCATCTAACCTTAAAAACCTCAAAATATCACTTCCTTCTGCATAATCACTACTGTAAGCCATAATTGCCCCAGTACTCAAACTAGGATCAAACAGATTCAAAATACCAATAGTTTGCAACCCTAAACTCGGTGAAGTTAAATTTGCATCAAAAGAAGAATTCAACCCTTGGGTCCAGTAAACAATACTATTATTCCATCTCAAAGTTAAATTCCCTGACCTTTGAAGATAAAAGGTATACAACCCAGATCTTAGAACTCTGCCAACAGTGAAATTCTGAGTCGGAACGATGGTATCCGTTGGATGGTCAAATGAAGACCAAACCACAGAACTGCCATTGCCCAATAGCCGGAGTTCCCCGGAGTCTTCCAAGGAAGCAGAGGAAACACCCTGGTTGGCAGTGCCAGAGTCCCAAACGACAGCGCCAGAACCATTGACAAGACGAAGAGCTCCGTTGGAGAGTAAAAGGAGGGAACCAGCAGAGTCAACGGTGGTGCCATTTCCAGCAGTCCAAATAGGAACCCCACCTGCATACGTGATGGCAGCGAGGAGAGAGTTGGAAGAAGCAGAGGGAATGAAGGAAATGGAGAAAGTGGAATTGGAAGAGCGCCATGTTAGAGGTGGGGATGAGGGGGTGATGGAGGAGCCTAACGAGATTGTGGCCGATGAAGCAATAAAGAAGGAAGTTAAGAGGTAAAGGAATAGAAAGAAAGAGAGGCTCATTAGTTTCATCATCATCTTTGTAGAGAGGTGTGGACAAAGGAGATGAAAAACAAAAAGAAGAAGAAGAAGAGGGCAGCAGGCGAGGAGGGAATACAAGTGGGAGTAGACCTTTTCCTCTTCAAGAACTGGGAGCAGACTTTGACTAGTAATAAAAAAAATATTTTTCAATTTTTTTTTTTTGGGTGAATTATGGTTTCATATTTTATAAAATGGGAAGTTCTCCTCCGTAAGTTTTGCGTTTTGGTCCGGTCTTCAAAACCATTATGTGGGCTTATTTTCATACAAAATTATGTGGGCTTTAAAAGTTGGCAGTGGGTGGTAGTATATTCAAGTCAACGTTGACTTCGGCATGTTCTTAATTAACACGGAAATATAATAATATTTTAAGCTTAAGGAAGTAAAAAGTCCTTAAACCGTTTAAAAAAACAATTAAGCCCTCGTTTTTTCACTTAATTAGGTATTTAAAATTTTAAAATGTATAAAAATAGCTTTCAAACTTTTTCAAAAAAATACAATTTAGCCCCTATTTTTTTTTTGCATTCGATTGGGTACTTAAACTTTCAAAATGCATAAAAAAAGCTGTTAAAATTTTTTAAAAAAAGCAATTAAGCCCCTATTTTTTACACTCAATAGGATATTCTTTTGACCGTTAAAAGTTAATCGCCTCTAATTTTTCAATTAAAATCACCCCGTCTCACAACCACAGCATGACATGTGGCAAAAAATTTATAAAAATAAAAATCAATAGAAGTTATAAAATTTATTAAATTTTAATTAAAAATATAAAAAATTAGAAAAATATAAAAATTGAAAAAAAAATTATAAAATATATAGAAATATAGAAAAAAATTTATAAAATTTTAAAATTTTAAAATTTGTAAGAAAATTATAAAAAAAGTAAAGAAATTTAAAATTAGTAAAAATTATTGATTTTTAATTTTTATCACTTTTAGCCACATGTCTCATTGTTTTGTGACATATGACAGTTTTAACTGAAAAAAATTTGGGTCGTTAACTTTAATGATTAACGGTTAAAGTTAATGGTTAAATGAACTTTTGATACATTTTATAATTTTTAATGAATTTTACAAAATTTTACAATTTTTAAAATTTTCTACTATTTTATAATATTTTCTAATTTTAAATGTTTTTATATTCTTTATTAAAATTTAATAACTTTTATAACTTTTATTTTTATTTTTTTTTATAATTTTTTTGCCACATGTCACGCCGCGGTTGTGAGATGAGGTGGTTTTAATTGAAAAAATTAGAGGTAATTAACTTTAACGATCAATTGTTAAAATTAATGGCCAAAGGGTCTTTTTTGTGCATTTTGACAAATCAAGTATCCAATTAAGTGCAAAAAAAAGTAGGGACTTGATTGATTTTTTTGAAAAAGTTTAAGGGTCTTTTGATTCATTTAGAAATTCAAGTATCTAATTGAGTGCAAAAAAAAAAAAAATAGGAGCTTAATTGTTTTTTTTGAAAAAAATTTAGGACTTTTTACACCCTTAAGCCAATGTTTTATCATAAATGGATGTCTATAGAATATCTAGATAAGTTTAATATACATTAACAAAAAGACGTAGTATTAAATAATTTGTTTTATATGCACAAATCAAAATCGGGCGGATATTTACTTGAAGTAGAGCATGAACCTAAAAAATTGAATAAAAATTTGATGAAATCCATTCATGAACAAGAAAATGACATCATGATTTTATTGAATCTCAATGAAAAAATAAATCAACGAAAAATTTGTACGATAAATTTAGTGAATTTTTTATATTATAGGAAAACAAGCCAAAACTTATTTTTTTTAATTTCATTTTGAATTTTATTTTATTTAAAGAATATAAGAAAAATCCCATTCATTAGAAATTAGAAGTTAAAAAAGCACACTAGAAAAAAAGAAAGATGGTTGAAATCTTTAATGTTTATTAGATGTAGAGTATATTGTAAACATCTCACTATCAATAAAATTCATATGTTCTCTTTTGCTATCCCAATTTCTTTACTCTTTTACTTTTTAATATTTATTTCAAAACACGTTATCAACACGATTCCCTTCTAAACTTTCGACTATTGTACAAGATAAGGCCCATTTTCTAAATTATTTATGGAAATGGGCCACTAAAAAAATTATTTACTAGAATGGTCTGAAAATAGTAAAATGCTCCGACGTGGACGTGTTTTCAGGGGAAAACGTAGAAAAATGCACTGACAGTGACACACTTTACCTTATGTCAACAAAAGCGCACTGACATGGACACGCTTTACCCTGTGTTTGATTATGGTTTTTGTGTTATTTGCATATCAAGTCTTAAGGTTAGGGTTTTAGGGTTTTTAAAAAATAAATTAAGGTTTAGGGTCTATTGTTTTAGGATTTATGGTTTTTAATTGGTAAGTATTGTTTCGGAAGAAATAAATTTGACAAGATGGGAATGAAAAAATATGAAAAAATAAATTTGATGTGATGTGTTCTGAAAAATTATTTTGACGAGATGGATTTTTTTTTGTGCAGTCAGTAATTGTACAGAAAAAGCTTCCAGCTGGACCTTTTTTTCTACTGTTGATTCTGAAAAAATAATTTTGAGAAGATGATTTTGAAAAAAAATACTAGGATTCACGGGAAATATGATAGTTGGGGTTGAAAAACACTTCAAGCAGGATGCACTGTCAGCAAAAGTACTGAAAAAGCTCCCAGCTGGACGCTTTTTTCAATAGTGCTGGTGACAGTGTATCCCACTATCCCTTAGGCTATAAATGAGCCAAATTTCATTCTTTTGTTGCATAAGTTACAGCAAGAGAAATTGAGGAAGTTGAGAAGGTATAAGTTGATTTATCATATTAATATTTATACGAATCATTATATTTTTGCATAATATTTTTTGTTTTGAATTTATTTCGACAGATAATTTGGTTGAAAATGAGTGAACGTATTAGTGCCATTATTTACTACGAAGGTGAGGTTTGTGACACTGAGAACGGTGTTGTTTTTTTATTGGAGAACACAGCTTGACTGATTTCCAACTAAAACATAGAATTGACAGAACTTCGTAAAAGAATTAGGCGCAAAATCTTCGGAACGACGCCAATGAGAGTTTCGTCTATTAAGCATCGATTTTGTGCTTCGACTGATCCCGTGACATATGACTCATTTGATATCAAAGGTGCTCGTGGCTTAGAGGCGATGGTACAGACTCACCTCACCAGTGGATCACCCTATCTTGAGTTATATATGGAATTTTCAACACCAAATGAAGCACTTGCGACTTCAACATCTACTACTATTCGAAAGGAATACACGACCCCTTCCAGACACTCCGTTAGTGAATGGGACATGTACCTCGGTGGGTCGATGTCCAATGCTGGAGATACTTACTGGGGAATGGCATCAACTTCTAGTCGTTAGCGATACACGTTTGATTGGGGACGTTATGAAACGTACACAATAAGGGATGATGTACTCCATACGATGTCCACCGTCAAAGGTACCTCCTACATTGCAAATGTTGGTGGGTCAAATGATGATACCGATGTGGATCAACCCTAAGAGCCCAGTTCCAATGGTGCAGAAGTTGTATTATTTTCTAAACCGGAGCATTTTCCAACCAAACCTGAAGACAGTGAAGGGGATTTTGATGAAGAAGAAGAAGATCCGCAATTTATGGCATACTCGCCTCCAGCCAACATGCATAATGTCGATCTATTGGCAGATGATGCGTTGGAGTTTCTAGATCTACCATACAGGAGGCGTGGCCACATAAGTTCGTCGTTGGATTCAGGTGAATTGGAAGTTGGTAAGGAGTTTTCCAATAAAGATGGTTTTCTCGGTATATTGAAGACATATAGCATCATGAACAGTATTAACTACCACGTGGTTAAATCCAAATCCAAGAAGTTCGAGGCCAAGTGTGCAGTGAGAGACAATACATGTTTATAAAAAATCATGCCTTCGGTTAAGAAAAGGACAGAGTTGTGGGAGATAAATAAGTTCAAATGTTCACATACGTGTGTTGTTGGTACAGTATCACTAGGTGTTTAAGGTTTTTTAGTATTACTGTTATTATTAAATGTTGCATAATTTAACATACTCATAGGTTGACAGGTGTTTCACAAGATTATTCCAAGCAGGATTCAGAGATGATAGCGGGCTTAATACTACCGATGGTGAAAGCGGATCCCAAGACTGCTGTGTCGATCTTAATTTCCAATAATCATAGCCAATTCAAGTACACGCCTTCTTACTGCAAGGCCTGGATAGCTAAGTAGAAGGCGTTAAAAAAGATGCCCAATGGGTGGGACGCTTCATACAATGAAGTGTGGCAGTGGTGTCAGGTGCTGGAGAGGTACGTCTTAAGTTGTGTAATAGACTTTGAAACAGTTCATGTATACTACAACAACCACTTACTTTGTGGATGCCAAGTGTTCAAGCGTTTATTTTGGAGCTTTAAGTAATGTCGGGACGCATTTCAGTAATGCAAGCTATTAGTACAAATTGATGGTACCTTTATGTATGGTAGATATACCCATTAGCTATTGCTAGTTGTGGCACAATATAGTAATGAGAGGATCCTTCCAATTGCATTTGCAATAACATCAAGAGAGTTAGGTGACGACTGAGATTTTTTTCTTTTTAGGTTAAAGAGGCATGTCTGCCCCTAACTTAATATCTGGATTATATCTTATCGGGGCGTTGGAATACTAGTCACAATTGAGTGACAGGAAAGCTTCTGGGACACACACCATTGATATTGTTTAAGGCATGTTGCGTCCAACTACTATAAACAATATCGGTCTACCACTGAACGAGGACAAGTGACTAACATGAGTATTTAATCCCCACCAATATTATTTGGTTTGTAATATTCAATTTGTTCTTAATGGAAAGTGGTATGTAATTATTACTATCCACTTATATTGACAGGGCACGAGATCAATAATGACAGTTTTCATGAGATGTTGGTGATTTTGCAGTCAATTAATGATCAAGGTGTAAACTACCTCTGTAAGATACCTTTCGATCAGTAGACACAATTATACGACAGCGGCCTATGATATGGTCAGATGACCTCAAACTTGGCTGAATGCATTAACTCTGTTTTAAAAAGAATGCGTCATTTGCCGATAACCTTAGTTGTGTGGGAGATATACTTCTATTTGGCGGCACTGTTTTCAAAATGAGTAGTGAGTTATAAAGGTCAAATGCAGGGAGGCCATATATAGTGTCGGAAGGTAGTGCAAGAAACTAATAAGGCCAAGGCGCGGGCCAACTCCATGCACACAGTATGTCACTATCGCGAAAACCTATGGTTTCGTGTGATGGAGTTCGATAGACCGAACCAAGGTATTCTCAGTAGATAATATCGTGTACACCTGATAAATAGGACATAGAACTGTGGGAGGTTTGATGCACTTCATTATCCATGCGCTAATGTAATTGTAGATTGTCAGAATATCCATTTGGATCCCATGAGCTATGTCGATGAAGTGTATAAATTAGAATACATGTACAACGTGTAGAGACACGTATTCCCATTAGTCTCATATGAACTTAAGCGGTCGTCTGATATCGCTTGCTTCGTTTAAGTTGTTGCCCAATAGAAAATTACATCGCAAACCAAAAGGTCGACCGTGCTCGACTAGAATACGTGATAATATAGATATTTGAAAAAAACGAACCAAAAGAAGTTGTGCGGGTGGTGTAGAAACCCGAGTCATACAACGCCAACATGTCCAAATCAAAATAACTCGTAATTTATTAAATGAAACAATGAAAAAATAATTTTTACAAACATATTCAAAAGAACTTCTATTTTATTAAATGAAACAATATAAAAATAATTTGTACAAAAATATTCAAAAGGACTTCTGTTTTATTAAATGAGACAATATAAAAATAATTTGTACAAAAATATTCAAAAATAAATCAATGCATATGCCGATCGGAATCAGTGCCACATGGGGATGGTCGATGGTTACGCGTTGGATTCCTTCTTGGTTCAACTTTCGGCCAGAGTTGTGGTTGTTCAAGATCAACTTCTGGTTGTGGGTGTTGGGAAGATGACCACCTTGATAGAACAAAGATTGCGGAGGTGTTTACTCACCCACAACGAAGGTGTTTGAATATCTTAAGGCGATGAGGATTGGAAATGAAATAAGCTCACCGATGGTGCCTCGTGTGGTCCCTCCTGTGACGATGGCCTATATATCGTCGGTTGAGTTGGAGTCATCAGGAAATGAGATGCACCAGGCCATGAATTCCAACTTTGCATAGGAGTGGAAAAAGAAACATATAAGGGTTAGAATACGCACATAGAATAATCTTAAGGGGCTGTGGTGTGGAAATCATTGATTGCTCCATTGGGGTCGGTGATTGCTTGGATGTTGTTGATGGACCCGCCTCGTCAGCCCTTATCTTTGGATTTAAATGGCCTCACCGTTCCCTTTCGACACAGAATTTTCGATGCCTCTGCTCTTCCGAAAGCAAATATGGCTTGCCATGGATCCTAAATCAGGGCATGCAATCCAGATTACATGTTAACTCTAGAATGATAATTCGTTCGCGAGTAGGTATATTGTAACGCCCCAAAACCTGGCCTAAATGTTTAGATCAGATATTGGAGGTCACATTGATCATCGAAGTGATCCGAAAACATTTTTTAGTTTAACAAACTGGAATACAAAACTGTATTTAAATAGCATAAAAAATTCAGAAAACTTAATCCCTAGGTTTCTAAAATTTAGTCAACTAGCAACATGCGAAAACCCAACATAAAATTTTACCACAATTCTTATAATTATTTACATTTCAAAATTGCTTGTCAAAATAGGAATCAAAAGAAATCTTGTTAGCTTGATTTTAAACGCGTCTATCTGAGAACTCTGGCATACTGAGTCTAGCTACAGAAAATGTGAGTGCCTGAAAAGGGAAAAACTAAGGGGGTGAGCTACACGAACTCAGCGTGAGCCTAACCCAAAGTAAAAAAACAAGTGACTAAAGACCAGATCAATATACGGTTAGATATATGAAACATACATTTGATCATACAAATCGCATTTGCAAAATTTTAAGCAAGCACAATACTTATCTACAGAAGCGGAGTAATTTAGCGAATACAAAACAATACTAGTACCCAAACGATCGAAAAACAATATGTAAACCGATGTAGATGATATGTAACAAGTCAGAAAATAATCCCACCTATCCAGCCAAACACCTCTCCGTCCCCCTATCACACCACGAATAAGTTATAAAAAGCTCAACCAACCATGCACACCATAAAGGACCTCGAAAGCTCTTCCAACCCTACACACGACGTATGTGGAAAAGGCCACTCAGATGATAATATGCAGTAGAGCTAACATATGTGTAGTACAGTGCGGTAAACTGCAGTACTGATGAGTTGCAATTAAAATTGCCAAAACAGAACAAATCAAACTTCTTTCTATTAACACAGGTTCTATCATCGAACTATGCTTCAATTCATAAAACACACTACAAACAGGCTTGAAAAAATTGAAAGTTTAACACTATATTTACAAAAAAACAGACGACTCTAACCAGTATCGGAGACCCTAACACTTAAACGGAGACATCAACAAACATTGGGCAACACAAGAATTAGAACGGGTCAAATACATTACAACACAAAAATCTGTGAAACAGGGCTACATGGCCGTGTGCCCTGGCCGTGTGGAAGTGCCTAGGCCGTGTGAGGGTCTACACGCCTATGTAAAGGAGGCACATGCCCGTGTGACCCTGGAACATGGTCGTGTGGACAACCTGCGTAACTCTCTACCTAAATTGACTAAAATAACGTGCAGGGCAAACACGGCCGTGTGTCCAGAACACACGCCGTGTGAATATCGACTAAAAATACCAAAATCAACCACACGGCCATATGGCACCAAAAGTTATCCAAAAACCCTAATTCCCAAATGCACATGGCCGTGTGAACCACCCATGTGCGGCACCCCCCTGTGGTCACGAAACCACCTTGAAATAGCCTATAAATCGTGAATGTCATCCCCAAACACTTCCTAACCTCTAATAATTCAGAAATGACCATAATAAATTGAATCTGATGCAATTTAATAGCGAAACAATATTACAATTACACAATCATCGAAACATACACAGATTACTGAAACACACAGAATTTATTATATTCCACAAAATTGAATCAACAATTCGCAAATGAAGTTAAAGAGTTTCAAACTCACACCTGATTCGCAATCAAAATGCCCTAAAATCAAACTACACACGTCGACGACCTCAATACGAACCCAAAGCTTTTGTCGACAAAAAAAATGAAAACGAACTAAACACTGACCTGACAACAAGGAAACTGAAGCTTTCCTAAACCAAAAACAAAAGCAGAATTTCCCAGCCAAAAAAAAAGAGAAAGAAAAACAATGGTGAAGGGGAAAAAAGAAAAAGGAAGAGATAAACGTGGTAGATGGGAGAACATGAAAAGAATAACTAATTTTACAATCTTTTCTCCCCTAATTAGTAGAATAAAAATAAAATAAAAATTAACTAATATGCATTTTAATCACAAAACAAACACTAAAATTAAAATACAATAATTCATCAAAACACACACCTAAGGACTCGAACCCGAAACCCAAAAGTACACTAACACAGAACCAACCACCAGACCAGCAGGCTCATTCTGACACCAAAATGCAAAAACTAACCCAATTGTCTGATCTATTCACTGACCCTACCTATAAATCTCAAAACTACTAACCCCAAAATTGGGGTGTGACATATATTATCATACTGATTTTCCTACATTTCGATATATTTTGAGTGGAAGACCAAACAATGTATATTCGGTCACCGTAAATTAATTTTGTGTTCATCGTTGAGCACCTTAGGTGCCACGAGAATCAGTTGTCGAAATCTAAATTACCGTAACACTCTATCCTTTTGGTGCATCTCGACGATAGTATAGTTGACCAATGGGACCTTAGCGTGCTAGATGTTCAGATTTTGTAGGAATTCATCCGGAATTATTGCCCGAATTGCCGGATCCTCGTATGGTGTCAATTGAAACTATATGAATGTGATAAAAATATTAGTTATATACATAATAAGAAATACGAAATCGACTATGTTATGTATGTACAGTTCAAAATGAAATAAATACTTACATGCGTTTTTGACTGTTGGTCTAATAGAAGCCATATATCTTCAAGAGCGGTAGGTATTCCTCCGTAACTCGCCAAATGATTCCACCTACTTAAATAAAATTTTAGCATAAAATTATATTTTAAATCAATGTAATAATTGTAAAATCTAATATAAATTTTACCTTGTTAAGAGAAGGAATGTATATGGGTGGTTCACTCGAGGATGTAAAAATGGAAAGCGAAATCGAGCCTATGGTTGTAACAGTGAGAGGCAACCTCTGATTTTTATTTTATTTGGTTGTGTCGCTCGACACATCTCCGATACAATGTCGAAAACATGACAGGCCCCCAACTGAGTTTGCCAGCTGCTCTAAAATTGATGAGTTTCAGCAGCCAAATCAGATGTACGAGGTTTCGTGACTTGTCTGGCATCAGATAACCTCCGAGTATCTGAAAGACATATGCTCAAGCACATCGTACTCTTTCTATTTCAATAGAATCATTCCTCGGCTCTGGGAATGTGTCTTGTAATCAGCCCATATCGATTCAACCTCCGTAAATAATATTCAAATCGCACTCAAAAGATCGTAGCATATGACTCCTCAATCAACAGATTAAGCGAACTCGATATGTATGGACCCATCCACCAGTAACCCCAATTGTAATTGCACGTCCTCCAAAGTGATGGTACACTTCCCACATGGAAGATAGAATGTGTATGTCTCAATTCTCCACCTCTCCACAAATGCGTTGATGAGTTTCGGGTCCAACTTGCACCCATAGCCTATATTGGCCACGTGCCAAAACTCGCTTCCCTCAAGTAATTTTGTAACACCCTAACCCGAAACCGTCGTCGGAATAGGGTTAAGAGGCATTACCAAACAATCGAAACATTTAATATCCATTTCGCAACACCAAGTCAATTATCATTCAATCATATTCAAACATAATCATATAGTCCTTTAGTGAGGTCATCGAGACCTTAAACATGCTTTAGAATAGGGCCGGAACTAAACCGAACACTTACGAAAATTTTTGAAATTCAAACATTTTTTTAAGTTATAAAGGTCACACGCCCATGTGATTAGGTCATGTGCTTCACATGGCCTCGGACACGCCCATGTGTCTAAGTCGTGACAAAACAAGGCATACCTACTGACTTGACCACACGGCCTGAGACACGCCCGTGTGCCTCACCCGTGGTTGAGCCTGACTTGTACCACACGGCCAGTCACACGCCCGTGTGTCTAGCCCATGGTCAAGCCTGACTTGTTTCACTTAGCAAACTTAAACAACACGGTCGAGCCACACGCCCGTGTGCTCAACCGTGTGGGCAATTATAAGCCATTTTCAAGGCCAAATTTGCCTTCCACACCTTGAATAACCTACAAGCTTCAAATCTCAAACATTTATACCTTAATTGGCAACCAATTCATACTAATATATGCACCAATTAATCATCACCTATATCATCAATTTTCATATGCAATTCCTACTTAAACAAATCCATCCAAAACATCATCTTCACAACTCAAATCACATAGTTAAGCACCATGTAATTCATACTACAAGTTTATATTTTATCCATCATTCTCATCAACCAACTCATGCATAAAACATACCATTTTCATTCTCACTCATTCATACCTCATTCATCATTTTTACAACCTACAAATATGGATCAACATCATTCAACTTCCAAACCATGTCACTTACCATATACCAAACATTTCAAAACATATCATAACTTCTAGCCTATACATGCCATATACCAACTATATACATCTCTCAAAAGTACCAAAATAGATATGCCGATAATGTGATTGAGTCGCCTAACGATCCCCGGATCCAAGCTAGCTTTACTGACATTGTAAAACAGAGAAAACACATCACACAGTAAGCTCAAAAGCTTAGTAAATTTGTAACATAATACATTCAAATTATCAAATCCAATATATTATACATCAAATCCATCATTTAGATCATTTCTCAAATAACCATACCATACCATCCATAACTAAAATAATCACTCAACCATTTATAATTCTATACACAAGTACTTCAACCACAAAGGTTCAATACATACCTTAGCCAACACATAGTTATTCACCAACAATACTAATTCATGCTCGATGTTGCATTTTCAATCAATCATTGCTTTTCATTAATTTTAATTGCACACTTAGTGCCAATTTCGTAGCCGAAGCATATTTTTCATCGCACACTTAGTGCCTCAACATAAACCAAACTCAATTTGGTATCGTACGCACAGTGCCAAACAGTAAAGCTGTAGCTTTCATTATTTCGCACACACAGTGCTATTCAATTCTATCTTGATTTCAATTTAGCATACTTAGTGCCACATTTCACAATCTCATATATAACATTTCTAATTCAATACTTATACATTCATTCAATTCACATCACATAGATATAGTTTAACAAATAGTATCATATTTGAACTTACCTCGGACGTCGAAATATCGAAACTAGCCGATCAATCGAGTACTTTGTCTTTGCCTCGATCTCGATCCGAATCTCTCCTTTCTTGGTCTATACATATTCAAATTTAACTCATTCAATTAAAAATTCATTCAATTTAGTCCAAACACACATATTTAGGGCATTTTACAAAATAACCCTCACATTTTCACATTTCGACACTTTAGTCCCCATTTAACAAAATCATAAAATATACAAAATTCCATATCACCCAAGCTTGGCCGAATATTCCCATGCTCAATACAAGTCCACAAATTTCATTTATTTCACATTTTAGTCCCTTAAAATATTATTTTCACAATTTAGTCCAAATTACTCAATTTCACTAAAAATTCAAAGACAAAATATGTTAATCTTCCACCTATCTTTCATATATCATCATCAACTATCAAAAAGCTCATGAATTCATCCATGGAACAATTCAAATTCATCATCAATTCACAAAATTTAAGCATGGGTTTTATAGAGCAATAATTACAAAAATAGAAATTATCAAAAACCGAGTCAAAAATATACCTCAATCAAGCTAAGCCCTATCCAAAAATATCAAAGCTTCAAACTCTCTTCTTTGGTTCTTATTTCGGTGGAAGATGGATGATAAAATGGCCACCAAATGTTTTTGTTTTGTTTAATATTAACTAAATTGACATTTTACCATTTTACCTTTAATGTATAAAATTTAAAATCAATTAATATAAGCCCATTTTTGTCCATCTCCACTATCAAAGGTCTAATTACAACATAAGGACTTCCCCTTTATGAAGCCATGCCAAATGAGTACTTTAACAATCAGCACACAGCTTTTACATTTTATAAAATTAAGTCCTTTTTACTAATTAAGCACACAATCGATATGATTTTCACACGAAACTTTCACACATACTCAATCACATATTATAAACACAAAAAATAATATTTAAAATATTTTTACGACCTCGAATTTGTGGTCCCGAAACCACTATTCCGACTAGGGTCTAAACCGAGCTGTTACAAATTTTCTATCAACAGTGATGGAGGACCGTGTATATTACGAATAAAACATTGTAACACTCCATCAATCGAATGTTATAAAAAATTATAAAAATATTAATTAAATTACAAAAATGAAATAAAAATGTTAAAAAATTAAAATTAACCATTACCATTTTCATTTTCATTTGGTCGACGGAGATATGTTTATTATCGAGATGAATTAATTACCGAGCCATTCCTAACACGATCAAATTTCTTAGAAATTATAAAAAAATAATACTAATTTAGACAAAAATTAAAAATTTAGAGAGCTTTGAGAGATTTTTTGAGGAATTTAGAGAGAAATTTGGAAGAGTTATAATTTGGAAAAAATTTTGTGTGAAAAAAATGGGTGGTTTTATAATTTTTTTCCTGACCATTGGGCCCAACGGTCAAATTTTTAAATGGCCGTTGGAGGTGACTGTTGGGGGAAAAACACGGGGTAAAGCGTGCCCACGTCAGCGCGTTTTTGTTGACACGGGGTAAAGCGCATCCCCATCAGTGCGCTTTCCTGTGCTTTCCTCTGAAATCGCGTCCACGTTGGAGCATTTTATTGTTTTCGGACCATTCCAATAAATAATTTTTTTAATGGCCCATTTCCGCAAATAATTTAGGAAATGGGCATTTTCTTGTACAATGTCGTAAACTTTTTACTTCTTAATTATTTCCCGTAGCCCCAAATAATTTTTTTTTCTTCTTAATTATTTCCCATGGACTCCAAACAAAATTATGAAAAAAAAAATCCATAACCCAACCAAAATTGAACCTAAGCCTTAAAAGTTCAAGACTCCTTCCTTAACCATTCAAACCACCCAAATATTATTATTGTATGTTAAGAAATTTATAAAATCATTTTGCCCTAGTATTTAAAAAAAAATTTCCCAAAAGGAATCAAACCATACCCTATTTGAGTCAAGATATTTATAAATTCTATTACTGCCAAATAAGAAAAGAAAACCAAAACAACCATGAGGAAGGACTTTCAACAACTCTCTCATCTTTTGACCGTCAAAGTCTTAAACACAAGATGTTGGGATTTGCATGAAATTTTTTTAAATATTTGTCTACATTAATTTTAATTTTCCTTCGTGATTAATTATTATTGATTTAACTAACTTGCTTTATTTCTATTTTTTTAAGATGGTGAAAATTTTGATTTCAACATTGATTTTAGATTTATTAAGCAAAATTTAAATTGGTAAAATATAATTGAATTGTTAAGTTAGATTATTAAATATTGATTCATAAAGTTTACTAATGAACCTTCATAATATATTATTTTAAATGATTGTTTAAATATATATTATTTGTCGACTCAAATATAAGTTTTTATGATGTTGGCCCCTTTAAAGAAAGAAATTGAAAGAAATTGTGGTGACATTTAAAAGTCCATCCTATTAGATATGTTATTTTCACGAAATGAATGCAAGTATAAAATTTTTTTAAAGATATAATCATGAACACGATAAGTGGCACAATAATAACCACTAGAAGTGAAAACATAATAATAAATAAGAGAATAATAAGAGTTCTCAAGATTTCTCTTCAAAAGATATAGATAACTTATGATATTAAAGTGATATGAAAGATTATTAGCCACTCACTTGTCATAAATCCAAATATTCTTTAAAGAATATATATATATATATATATGTGTGTGTGTGTGTGTGTGTGTGTGTGTGTGTGTGTGTGACAATGTAACAATGAACACTATCCTTAAGATGAAAAGTATTTATCATGATATAAAATATTATTAGCCACGGACCTGTCGTATGTCCAAATAGTTTGCTCAACTATATTAGTATTCTTTAAAGAATATATATATGTCCCGCTAATAATGAACAATGGATATTATCCTTTAAGATAGAAAGTATTTATCTTATTTGATACTAAAACAAACAAATATTATTGCAATATTTGGATGTACAAAATTAGTTGAAAGCTCCAAAAGAACTAATTATTTGGTAGTATACAAATTAATTGAAAGCTCCATAAGAGTTAATATATCAATATATAAAAGAACCAAATTTGTGAAGATTAATGCGTTAGTATTAAAAATACACATTTAGAGGATCTTACATTGAAATCGTGAATAAGAAAATATTATATTTGATATGAATCACTCTTTCTCTGAATATTTACTAATTTTGATTTTGAAAATGATAGAAAGATTGAGTTATTGAATTATATTTATCACTCTTGTTAATAAATTGAATTGATGTTATTATCTCTATGATCTTCTTTTATTATCATCCCATGAGGGGTTGCAAGCAAGATATTTGACTATGAATGATGCATTTGAATTATGGAATATTTTAAAATAAAGATATGAACAATAGAATATGATAATTCTATCTAAATCTCATTATGATTGGACGCACTTAAAATTGCAATATTTTAAAATAGTGAACGAGTATAACTCTGCAGTATTGAGTTCTCAATTAAATTGAGGAGAATATTACTGATAAGGACTTGTCAGAGAACTTTTTTCAACTTTCATACTACAGATGTGCTATTAAATAGCAAACTATTAAATGAAAAACCATAAAGCTCGTTGTATTAGATTTGCTCCATTCCCTGAATCAAATATAACAATATATAAAGACGCAATCTTTGATATGGATGTAGTGAGTGGCTATATCATAATCGTAAAAGGAATGGTCAAATTAATTCTTATCACCACTAAAAGTGAAAAATGAAGATAAATAAGATAATAATAATTCCCAAGAGAACCCTTTAAAGAATGAATATAACTTATGTTATCGATGTGGTATGAAAGGCCATTGGCTGTGTACTTGTCATATGCCTAAACATTAAGTATGAATTGCATCCTTTTTGTGGATTGTGACACTAATTACTAAATTACTAGATTTCTTACTAGTAGTAGTTCTTCTCACCACTAAAAGTGGATATATAGAGATAAAAAATAGAACAATAAGAGTTCTCAACATAACCCTTCAAAGAAGAGAGACAATTTATGAAAAGTCATTAGTTATATACCTATCGTACACATAAAAAATTTATTATTCAATCAATATTTCTTAAAGGAAAGGAAACATATGTCCCGTAGGCTATACAATTGTGTGTACTATCTTTAGAGATAAGAAACATTTTTATTGTTCAGTAATGAACAAACTAATCTTTGGTAATACAAAATTAATTTAAAGCTCCAGAAGAGCTAATATATTGTTACCCTATGTTTAATGTGGTAATGGAACATGTTAATCTTTTATAGTGCATAATTAATTCAAGGCTCTAGAAGAGCCAATACATTGTTATATGAAGAAATAAAATAATAATTAATTCTAGTTAGTCTCAAATAAAACTCTTTTGTTTTAAATGTATATACGTTGTAACAGGTATCATAGTAAGACTATGGATGAGAAGGCAATTGATTTCTATATACTACATCTATTATATTGGATAAGAATTTTGTATTGAAAAATTACCGTCTTTTCCACTAGTTTGTACCACGTATGTATTAGTAGGGTCAAATCATATGCGGTGGTAAACCAGAAGTTTACATTAGCATTGTTGAATCATGTGCATAGTAAACCAGAAGTTTACTAGTCCAAATATACTAATTAGTTGGCATAATCGGTTAAACCATCCCAATCAACAATGATGTGAGAAAAAGAGAATTTATGTTAAAGTTTATTAAAGAACCTGAAAATTCTTCATTAATCAAGTGTTTCTTGTTCTCAAAGAAGATTTATTAAATCTCACTAGCAAAAGTTGAGATTGAATCTTTTGCATTTCTAAAATAAACATGGGCCTATTTATCCAACAAGTGGATCTATTGATATAATTTTGGTAGATGCATCTAAAAGTTAATCACATGTGAGTTATCAACTCATAATCTATAGTTTGCGAGGTTATTTGTTTAAGAACAAAATTTTCAAATTATGTAATCAAGGCAATTTTGCTAATGTTGGTGAGTTTATTACTCAGATTTTCAATAATTATTGTATGCAAGATACTCAGTGCGAGTAAGTATCACAAAGCCTTATGTTTTTTTTTTTGTATAAAATGGTTTAGCATAATTTATGAAGTAAATGCCTTCAATTTGTAGCTAAACCATATCTTTTGAGAACAAATTTTTTTGTATATATGTATGAAGATATGACATTTTACATGAATTGATACTTATCGCATCATTTCAATATGTTACGATAAAAAATATTTATTAGAATTGACTTTTGGTTAGGAGCCAAATACAACCCATTTTAGAATTTTTGAATGTGCAATGTTTGTTCAAGTTGCTCCACCACAATGCACAAAATGAGTATTCAAAGAAAGTTGAGAATATATATCAATTATGAATCTTCTTGTATTATTAAATGTTTTGAACAAATTGGAGATTCAATTATGACATGATTAGGTGATTACAACTTTGATTTGACAGTTTTTCCAACATCAAGAGAGAGAAATAATAACAAGATAGAATAAATTACTTAGAACGAATTATCATTATCTATGATCATCATAGAAAATAATTAAACTAGAAGTTCAAAAATATAGTTCACTTTATTATAAGTTATCTGTCAGATGTATTTACTGACCTGGTAAGCATAACCAAGTATTATATACCAACTAAAGTCTTTATTTGAATTGAACTCCCGAGGACAACTTGTTAGAATAAATTTGTAACACCTCAAACTTGGCCTAGTCGTTACCACCGAATCTGGCGATGTCACATAGAATGGAATTTGAAATCGAATTTATCAAGTTAAAAAAGTTTCCATTCATTACCTATTATTTATCTTTTGTCAATCTCAAAACTATTTTCTCATTAATTTGATTCGTTTAAAATATATTTCTTAGCGGAAGCTTTTAAAACCTTGATATTTTAAGAAAATCGGTCCAAAGTCCCAGATTACATCAAATACCCCAAAATAAGTAATAAAAACCATAAATTTAATAGAAACCGTTCAGCAAACAGGTGGTCATCGTAGAGTCCTCCGCCGCATCGATCCATCTAAGTCTGGGGATTACCTGTACAGTTAAAATAGGAAGGGTGAGTTTACGTAAACTCAGTGTGTAATCCCACAAATCACATGCATACAGTCAGTCACAACAAACAGTCAAATGCAGTCTGGGCCTAAGCCCATTTCATTTTTAGTAGCAGTTCGGCCTTAGCCTATTTCAGTTTTAGTAACAGATATGCATTAGGGCCTAAGCCCGTCACAGTGACAGTATTAGATATACATTTATCAATAACAGAATCCTACCCAACAAGCCTTTACATACCATCTTCGTCCATCCCTACACTCTACGTGGGGTTTAAAACCCACCCATCCCTACACTCCAAGTGGTACCGAATACGACACATAATCAATAAATTGTAGTTGAGTTGCCAAATAATAGGCTTAAGATCATTTCAGTACACTTCTTACAGATATGAACATCCCAACCCAATGCAATGCAACATACAGTATATGACATGCTAATACCTGTTTATCAGTTAAACATACAGTTCAATATTCATTCATATAATCATCATGCTCAGTACATACATCATACTTACAGTTCACGCATTAAAGGGTCTAAGTAATGCTTATCAACCCTACAGTGGGTTCACAGTTGACTTGGGCGACTCGTGCAACCTTAGAACACATTTCAGTTTAATAGGCTCACATGCCTATGTGGCCTGTCCGTGTGGGCCGACATGCCCAGATTGGCCTTGGCCCGTGTGGATCACACGGCCTTGCCCAAATTCCCACACGCTCGTGTGGCCCACACGGCCTAAATCAGTCTAGCTCGTGCGTCGCACACGGCCTACCACACGGGTGACCACGCGCCCGTGTGGCGTCGACAATAGGGTTTTTTTACTTCGTTGAAATCCCATTTTCTGCATTTTTGGGTACACACCTATCTCGATTTAGATGCAAAAACACTCGTGAGGCCTTGGAACATAAGAAAAGAGCACCAAAAAGCCGTTTTAGCAGTCAATTTATGATCCAATACTAACACCTGAAATAACGCTCAAGACTTACCAGCGACGAAATCCACCACTTAAACCATTCAAGCGAAAGGTGAGAAATTCACTACTCACTATCTTCTCTTCTAGCCAAAATTGTGGTGAACAATCAAATCCCACAATTGTATTAACATAAACTAACGTAAAAGCAAACTATCTCAAACACACCTCGAACCCTTTACCTACACAACAGCACGGAGGATCGAAACATCAACGTACCACGGTTAGGAAGGAAGAAAAACTTATGGAAGTACAAAATAGAAAGCTGAAAGTTTGAAAGTGGAAGAATAGAGAAAAACGTCAGAGAGAAAAGAAAATTTTGGAAAAATTGAAAAACTGTTCACATATCCCTAATTTCTCTCCACCAACCCACTACTCAGAATTTCTGTTTGACCAAAACTCTCTCGATCAAATGAGCAAAAATAAACTCCCACGCCTACGCAGGGACTCGAACTTCAAACCCCAAACACGCCAACACACATCTTAACCACCAGAACAGCAGGCCTATTCTGATATGAAATTACAAATGTTTTAATATAAGCCCACTGAACAGAGATAGGGCTTATATAAAAAAATACCAAATTTTGCCAAAGCTCAGGATTGAACTTGGGACCTCACACACACCCAAAACACTTAACCACTGAAGCAGATACACAATTGTGTCACATTTCCACAAAAGCAAAAATAAGAATTTTGGGCCGTTATAGTAATGCATACCTAAAGCATGGTAGTTCGATTAGCTCCAAAGATAAAAATTATTGTAAAAGAAAAGAATAAATCTAAATGGTTATATAGTGGAGGCGGTGCTCCAGAAAAGACCCAAAACATAACTAATTATTAAACTCCTTAAGAGATTTAGGTACCTGGAGATGAAAACAATGAAAACAAAGAGATCTTGATAAATTATATCAATATGAGAAAATATGAAACCCTAAAACATGAAAAGTTATCGAAAACAGTTCTGTATGCAATAATATTATTGAAATAGTGAAATAAAATGAGTATCTTGAATAAATCTATCGAGAAATATAGACATGGAAATGCTTGGCCAAAATAAAAAGACGCAATTCAAGAACTATTAAATTCATGAAGTTTGTGGACCAGTAGTCCAAACATCTAAATGTATAAAATCAATGGGGTACAAATTATGAAAAGATATAATATTCTTTTGTGGTGGATGCAATAATCTTTAGATATATTAGTAAGTCTGGCAGTTTATGAAATATTTGACACGTGTCTTATGATTGTTATTACAATCTTATATACGAACCACTATATAGTGAAATTTATATTGAAATCCTTGAAGGATTTAGAATGCTAGAAACATATAGAATTTTTTGGAAAATTGTTCAATATGTTTGTGTAATTATTTATATGAATTGAAATTATTTAAACATATGCGATAATTTTTAAAAAATTCTTTTAATTTTTAAATCTTATTTTACTAGTACATTTTTTATCAAAATTATTTACATGTTTTTATTATTTTATTAATCTATACTATATGTAAAGTTGTTGACTAAGTTGATGTTACGAGTCAAGCCGACATCAACTTAGTTATGAAATTACTAAAATATCTTTACTTTAAAGGGTAGTGAATATTATTATAAGGGTATTTTTATCGTTTCATACTTTCATATAATATTTAAATAAAATAAATGAAAAACATTATTTAAAAATCAAATACAATACCACCAATTTCATAAAAAAATCCTTGCTACTCGGTGATAATCATTGTTAATATATTTTTATAAATATATTTTTAATATAAAATATTTTCATTCACCACTTTGTGGATGTGATAAAATTTAGTTATTATCATTTCTTTAAAAATAATTATTATTAAATGTTTCGATGTTTTTATGCACTTCTATTTTTCACTCTTTTATTGAGTCTACTAGTATACGTAAAAGCAGTTTATAACGATCCAAAATTCAATAGTGTCAAAAATGTAGTTTTGGAATCTCATTTTTGTCAACCATATTTGTAAATATTAAATATTAATATTTGCGAGGTTAGAATAGAAATATATTAAAGTTTGATCTAGTAATTTTGTCTAATTAGTAGTTAATTAAGGTATAAGTGTAATGACCCTAAAGTTAGTGGTATTGAAAAATCCGATTTCGGGACCCCGTTTCTATAAACTGAGATCGTAAATATTTTATTAAATATTTATGGAATTATATTAGAAGTGAATTGAATTTTGGATAAGCAATTTTATCGAAATAGTGATTTATTAATGTACAATGATTAAATGGTAAAAGTGGAAAAAGTTCAATTGCCAAATAATCTTTAATTAGAACTTAAAGTAAAGGCTTAATGTGGCAAATTTACCACTATAAGAATGTTAATGGATGGTGGCATAATAAATTATAAGGATATGTCATAAAATTTAATTAAAATTATAATATTTATGTAAAAATAGAACAATGTATCACAAAGAAAAATAGAGAGAAAAATAAAGAACATACAGATTTCATGTTGAAACCCTTTCGGGAAAAACCACGGGTAGAGGAGAAGATAATTCACTATTTTGAATTCAATTGATTACAAGATGAGTAGAATAAGTCTATTTATAAGCTTGTAAAACCATATTCTAATAGGAGTGTAGTAAGATCGAAACACCTTATTCTAATCAATATCAAATAGATGGAGTTTAATAAGGTTTAAAAACTTTATTCTAGAATAAAATAAAAAGAAGTGTAGTTCTATATGAATTTTATTTTTATTTTATTTTACCATTGTATTTTATTTAAATAAGGATTCGGGTCACTCAATTCTAACAATCTCCACCTTGACACGAATTCTCAATAAACAAGTTCTTCATTGCGAACTCTCAACGAACAAGTTCTACACCTCTTCCATAAAACCCCTTAAGGGTTTAACTTCAACAATGAACACCAACCAAGTCTAAGCAATGCTTAAACTTGGTTATAGGAAGTGACTTAGTCATCATATCTGCAAGATTTTCATGAGTACTAATTTTGCTCACAACAATATCACCACGAGCAATAATATCACGAACAAAATGATACCGAACATCAATGTGTTTTGTTCTCTCATGAAAAAATTAATCTTTTGTAAGGAATATGGCACTCTGACTGTCACAAAAGGTCTTTATTGAGTTCACTAAAGAGTCCTTTCAACCAAATGGCTTCTTTACAAGCCTCAGTAATCGCCATGTACTCAACTTCAGTGGTAGACAAAGCAACTGTAGTTTGCAAAGTGGATTTCCAACTGATTGCACAACCTTCGATTGTAAAGACATAACCTGTGAGAGATCTTCTTCTATCAAGGTCTCAAGCAAAATCAGCATCAACATACCCAGTGACTACATCTCTAGTTCTTCCAAACTGTAAGCAAATATCAGTATTACCTTGTAAGTATCTTAAAATCCACTGAACTACTTTCCAATGTTCTTTACTGGGATTCGCCATCTATCTGCTAACTGCACTGACTCATATGATAAATCTGGACTTGAACAAACCATAGCATACATGATAGATCCCACTGCACTAGAGTATGAAACATGTGACATGTACTCAATTTCATCATCGAATTGTGGAGAAAAAGCCGATGAAAGTCTGAAATGGGTTACTAAAGGAGTATTAACAAGCTTAGCACTCTGCATATTGAATCTGCAAAGAACTTTCTCAATGTATCCGTTTTGACTTAGGTACAATTTACTTGCTTTTCTTTCTCTGAGAATCTCCATACCAAGTATCTTCTTTGTTGGTCCCAAATCTTTCATCTCAAATTCTTCACTTAGTTAGGCTTTGACCTTTCTTATCTTTCCTTTATCTTTCGCTACTATCAACATGTCATCAACATAAAGGAGTAGATACACAAAAGAACCATCACTGTTTTTCTTAAAGTAAACATAACTGTCAAAGTTATTTATTTTGAAATCATCAGAAGTTATAAAGGAATCAAACCTCTTGTACCACTATTTTGGTGACTATTTCAAATCGTAAAGGGACTTTTTCAACAAGCAAACATAGTCCTCTTTTTCTGAGACTATAAAAACCCTCTAGTTGTTGCATGTAAATATCCTCCTCAAGTTCTCCACACAAAAATGTAGTTTTTACATCTAACTACTCAAGCTCCAAATCATGCATGGCCACAATACCAAGCAAAGCTCGAATCGAACTATGCTTCACAATTAGGGAGAATATATCTGTGAAGTCCACTCTTGGAATTTGACTGTAACCCTTTACAACAAGCCTTCCTTTATATCTAGGTTCTTAAACTTCTGGAGTCCCTTCTTTAATTTTAAACACTTATTTACAATGAACAGCTTTTTTACCTTTAGGAAGTTTCACAAGATCCTATGTTTTGTTTTTGTGGAGTGATTCCATCTCCTCTTGCATAGCAAACATCCATTTTTTTATGTCTTTACAGCTAACCACCTCAGAATAATTAGATGGCTATTGGTTTGCATCTATATTTTCATCCACATTTAAAGCATAAGCAACTAGATCAGCCTTAGCATACTTCTTTAGAGGTTTAATTTCTCTTATAGTTTTATTTTTGGCGATAGAGTGTTGTGGTGAAGAAGCAAGTCTATTCTAAATTTTTGTACTGGCTTGAGGAGTCGACTCTGTTGTAGATTCTAGATTAATCCGATGCTCCACCTACTTTTGATTTTCTTTATTGGAAGAGTCTTTAAGAGATAAGTTAGGTTGCATAGTAGTTTCATAAAAAAAATATCTCTGTTAATCACAACTTTTCTATTTTCAGGACACCATAACTTATACCCTTTTACACCAACTTTATAACCAAGAAAAACACATTTAATGGATCTCGGTTCCAATTTTTCATTATCAACATGAGTATACGCAGGACACCCAATGATTTTTAAATCAAAATAGTCAACAGGATTACCAAACCAAACCTCTTGTGGGGTTTTTTTCTCAATGACAACGGATGGAGATCGGTTGATCAAAAAATATGCAGTAGAAGCTGCTTCGGCCTAAAATGAATTTGGCAAGTTGGTATTTGACAACATACATCGAACCTTCTCAATGATCATTCCGTTCATTCGTTCTACAATGCCGTTTTGCTGTGGAGTATGACGAACTGTTAAGTGTCTCACAATCCCTTATGGCTTACACAGTTTATTAAACTCATCAGAACAGAACTCTAAGCCACTGTCTGTGCGGCCTTTCGAATGCACTCTTGATGGCCCCCACAAATCAGAATGAATATACTCCAACGCTCACTTCGTGTTATGGATTCCTCTAGTGAATCAAACTCTCTTTTTCTTCCCAAAAACACAGTGCTCACAGAACTTTAGTTTGCAAATTCCTAGCCCATCAAGAAGTCCTCTTTTGCTCAATTCTGCCATGCCATTCTCACTCATATGCCTTAGGCGCATATGCCAAAGTTTAGTAATATCATCATCTGACAAGGAAGAGGAAGCGACAACTGCATCACCAATAACAATAGAACCCTGTAAAACATATAACTTTGCGGTTTTTCTCTACCCTTTCATCACAACGAGGGAACCTTTGAAAATATTCAAAACCCAACTTTCAGCGTGTATTTGTACCTTTAGAATCAAGAGTACTCAACGAACTTAAATTTCTCTTCAATTTTGGAACATGTCGTATGTCACTAAGTGTTCTGGCAACTCTATCAAACATTTTAACTTTAATCATTCCAACACCTGCAATTTTACACGAAGCATTATTTCCCATCAAAACAACACCTTCAGACACTGTTTATAAGTTGTAAACCAATCCTGATTGGGACTCATGTGGAAGGTGCAGCCCGAATAAAAGATTCACTCATCGCTCACATTAGAATTGTTGATATAAGTGACTAAAAGTTCACCATCGCTGTAGTCTTCTACAACATCAACTTCACCGGAATTTTCAGGTTGTTTTCCCTTTTAATTCACAGCCTCCTTTTGATATTGTTCTGTAGCTTATAGCACTCAGATTTAATGTACCCTTTCTTCTTGCAAAAGTTACAAGTTTTATCTTTGTTTGAAGACTTCGATCTACCCTTAGATTCACCGCAAGGATTTCGTTCCTGTGTCCTTCTACAATCATCAGTAGCATTCTGATCTTATCTCCCACAAATAATGATACACTCTCTTTGAGAGTCAATTTTAACTACAAGATGCTTCATCTTACCATACGAGGTTAAATAATCATAAACCTCATCAACTGTGAGAGACTCACTATAACACCCCTAACCCGTATCCGTCGCAAATTAGGGTTATAGGCGTTAACAGATAGATCGAAAAATTTTACAGATATTTCATAATACAATTCATCAATCGCAATCAAAGTGTCCCTTTTATATGTCAATGAAACCTTAATCATGCTTTAGAATAGGGTCGGGACTAAATCGAACACATACTAAAATTCTCAAAAATTTTAAAACTTTTCTAAGTTACAGAGGTCACACGCTTGTGTGGGTAGGCCGTATACCTCCCACGGCTACCAGACACACCCATGTGTTCTAGCCGTGCCAAAACAGAGCATGCATACTGACTTATCCACACGGCCAACAGACACGCCCGTGTGCCATGGCCGTGTAAAGTTAAGGCTAGCTACTGACTTATTCACACGGCCACCAGGAACACCCGTGTGCCACAACCGTGTAATGAAAAATAGGCTATTTGTAAGGCTAAAGTGCCACCCACACTTGGGTCATACCTACAAGCACATACAAGTCTATTTTCACACACAATTTGGTAACCAAATACATATCAATTAATCAACAAATCTCCACATTCAATTTCATTTCTAACCATGCCAATTTGCACAACTAAAACACAAATATGTTCAAGCATGATTCATCTATAAATATCTATCATATAATCATTTCTTTGATCAAACATGCCTACTCAAATTTCATCCATATGCTTACCATTCATAATACCATTTCACCACCATCAAGATATATCAAGACTTGCATCATATATCATATTCTCCCATGCATATTACCAACATTTATCTAGCCAATTCACATGGCTATTTACAAATCAAACATATACCAAATGACTAGCCTATACATGCCATATTTAATTTATACATTTACCAAAATGAGCTTAGGTAGCGTGATGATGATCCTCGACGATCTCGAGCCTTCAGTAGCTTTGACGATCTATAAAACAGAATAAACACACACAAAGTAAGCTTTCCAAAAGCTTAGTAAGCCATATACAAATAAACTTAATCATATAAGCATTCAAAACATATAATCAATATGGATTCACAATTAGCTCAACTGCATAGCCATAATTCTTCTTGGCATATTCACTTAGCCATTCATCTTTCAATCTTGCATATCACCATATACTTTATTGCATCATAGCTTGTCCATTCATGTAACACAATTTACTTTCTCTTATTCAAATACATAACTCATCTAGGTAAGTTTATGAATATACTTACCTTTTTATACACACAATGTGTACATATCAAACGTACCTGAAACTGATATACAAATCACATAGTCGTTCGTTTCTCGGACTTGCCCATTGAACCATTAGGAATCTAATAGGATACTCAGAATGTTCGGAATAGTCGTACAATGCCAACGTCTCAGACGTGGTCTTACATGTATCCAGATATCGATGCCATTGTCCCAGACATGGTCTTACACGAATCAAATATGATGACAATGTCCCAGACATGGTCTTACACGTAAATCTCATATCGATGCCAACGTCTCAGACCTGGTCTTACACGAAAATTTCATATCGATGCCAACATCCCAAACATAGTCTTACACGAAATCTCGAATCAACGCCAACGTCCCAGACGTGGTCTTACATGATATCATGTAACAGACACCTATGTCATAACATATGCCTTCCTATCTATTCCTAGGCTTATACGGGACTTCTCGAACTTTAACATCTTATCGACTTATTCGTAAACTCAGATTTCACATACATTCCATCTCAATGGATATTCATAGAAATTCAAATCCATATGTTCACAAATAATTCAATTCAAATACATTTATTTGTATATTGACTTACCTCAAGTTCGGTTTAATGGAAACGGATACGACCACTTGATTACTTTCGATTTCCTACGATCTAAGTCTGTTTTCTTCGGTTCTTGATCTATTCATATTCAAATTTAACCATTTTATTCATAATTCATCTAATTCAATCCAAATACACATATTTAGGGAAATTTGTAATTTAGCCCTAACATTTTTACATTTGGACATTTTAGTCCCTATTTCACGAAATCACAAAATACACTAAATTTGCTTTTACCCATGCTTGGCCGAATACACACTATGCTCATATCAATCCATACATTTCATTTATTTCATAATTTAGTCCCTCAAAATACTATTTTCTCAATTTAGCCCTAATTAGCTAAATTCACCAAAAATTCAAGAACAAATCATGTTCATTAAATACATATCTTACATTTAACACCAATATTCATCACAAAACTCACCATTTCATCAATGGAGCATCTCATAAACATCATCAATTCTTTAAATTACAACATGGGTTTTGAAGTATACGAAGCAACGATTGCAAAAACGTAGAAAGTATCAAAAACCAAAATCAAACATACCTTGAATTGAGCTTAGAATTGGCCGAATGCCCTAACTAGATTTTTTTTCTTCTTTTTCTTTCAATATTCGGCTAGATGGATGAGCATTATGGCTTATTTTCATGTTATTATTTTATTTAATTAGCCTTAATAACATAATTCTAATTTTACCCTTAAAAACAAAATATGTATAACATATAATACAAGGTCGTTCTTGACCTTTGCCATCCACTAACTAAATAATAGTTTAATTGCCTCATAAGGCCTCCCCATTTAAAAGCCACAACACGTTAGTGCTCTTAACATGTGACATGCCAGTTTTGCATTTTTCACAATTTAATCCTTATGTCAAATTAAGCATAAAATGGACAAATTAATTCACAGAAATTTCCCACATACTAATTCATATATCAGAAGCACGAAAAATAATATTAAAATATTTCACTAACTCGATTTGTGGTCTCGAAACCACTATTTTGACTAAGGTCTAAACCGAATTGTTACAATTCTCCCCCTTAGGGATTTTCGTCCTCGAAAATCTTACCGTTAAATAGATTTGAATATTGCTGTCTCATTGAATCTTTAGGTTCCCACGTAGCCTCTTCTATTCCGTGTCGATACCACAACACTTTCACTAATGGAATTTTTTTATTTCTTAACTTTTTCACTTTACTAGCTAGGGTACGGATTGGTTATTCCTCATAAGTCATATCAGATCGGATTTCAATTTCAGACGGAGAGATCACATGTGACGGATCGGATCGGTATCTACGGAGCATCGAAACATGGAATACATTATGTATTTTTGCTAACTCAGAGGGCAACAATAATCTATACGCAACTGGCCCAACACGCTCGATGATCCCATACGGTTCGATGAACCTCGGACTCAACTTGCCTTTATGTCCGAATCAGAGTACTTTCTTCTACGGAGACACTTTTAAGAACTCTTTGTCACCGATTGCAAATTCAATCTCTTTTCGTTTCAAGTCTGCATAAGACTTCTGATGATCAGATGCTGCTTTTAGACTGTCACAGATTACTTTCACTTTCTGATCAGTGTCTTTTATCAAATCAACCCCATGTATCTTATTTTTACTGAGCTCAGACCAATACAGAGGTGTTTGACATTTACGTCCGTACAAAACTTCATAAGGTGCCATTTTAATGCTTGATTGAAAACTATTGTTATATGCAAATTTAATCAATGGTAAGTATTGTTCCCACGAACCATTAAACTCAAGGATGCAACATCTCAACGTGTCCTCAAGAATCTGAATAATCCACTCGGATTAACCATCCATCTGTGGGTGAAAAGCGGTACTGAAATACAATTTCATACCTAAAGCTTCTTCCAATTCTTCCAAAATCGTGATGTAAACCTCGGATCTCTATCTGAAACAATGGATAGTGGCACCCCATGTAATCTCACAATCTCGAGAAATATAAAGATCAGTTAATCTATCAAGTGAGTAATCAGATCGTACCAGAATAAAATGGGCGGATTTCGTCAATCGATCAGCTACAACCCAAATCACATCTTTCTTTCTCGGAGTCAGAGGTAATCCCGAAATAAAATCCATTGTCACTCTATCCCATTTCCACTCGGGAATTAGAATTTATTGTAACAAACCAGATAGAACCTGATGTTCAGCCTTAACTTGCTGACAGATTAAACATTTTGACACAAATTCAGAGATATCTCGTTTCATACCAGACCACCAATAGTGTTGCTTCAGATCATAATACATCTTCGTACTACCCGGATGAACAGAGTGTCGACTGTTATATGCTTCATTCAAAATTAACTGAATCAACTCTGGGTTTCTTGGAACACATAATCGATCACGAAATCTCAAGCAATCATCAACATCAACTCAAAATTCAGATTCAAAGTTCGAATCATACTAAGCTCGTTTCACTAACATTTCATTCTCAACTTTCTGAGCATCACATATCTATTGTAAAAACAACGGTTTTGATTTCAATTCAGCTATCACGGAACTATCATCAGATAGATTTAATTGAGCATTCAAAGCACGTAATGCAAACAGTGATTTCTGACTCAATGCATCGGCAATGACATTAGCTTTACCCAGATGAAATCTATTACAAGTTCATAATCTTTTAATAGCTCTAACCATCTTCTCTGTCGTAGATTTAAATATTTCTGAGTCATCAGATATCTCAGACTTTTATGATATAAAAATATGTGACATTTCTCACCGAAAAAATAATGTCGCCAAATCTTTAATGCGAACACAATCGTAGCTAGTTCAAGGTTATGTGTCGAATAATTCTTTTCATGCGACTTCAATTGTCTTGAGGCATAAGCTATAGCTTTGCCTTCTTGCATCAGTACGCATCCCAGACCATTCAACGAAGCATCACTGTAAATCACAAACTCTTTGCCTGATTCTGGCTGTACCAAAACTAGAGTTGTAGTCAACAGAGTTTTCAATCGACCAAAACTTTTCTAACATTTATCGGACCATTCATATATCACATTTTTCTGAAGCAATCTAGTTAACAGAGTAGCCATCAACGAAAAGCCTTTTACGAATCTTCGATAATAACCAGTAAGTCCTAGAAAACTGTGGACTTCAAATACATTCTTCGGAGGCTTCCATTCTAAAATAGCAGAAATCTTACTCGGATCAACTTGTATTCCAGAAACCGATACAATATGTCCCAGAAAACTGACTTCATGCAACTGGAATTCACATTTGTTGAATTTCAATACAATTGTTTTTCTCTCAGAGTTTGCAACACAATTCTCAGATGTTCAGCATGTTCAATTTCATCTCGAGAATAAATCAAAATGTCATCAATGAATACAATAACAAATCGATCTAAGAATGGTCTGAAAATTCTGTTCATCAGATCCATAAAATAGCAGGAGCATTCGTTAATCCAAAAGGCATAGCTAAAAACTCATAATGCCCGTACCTCGTTCTGAAAGTAGTTTTTGGAATGTCTGAGTCTTTAACCCTCAACTGGTAGTAACCTAATCTCAGATCTATCTTTGAAAATACGGTGGCTCCTTTTAGCTGATCAAATAAATCATCAATCCTGGGCAACAGATATTTATTCTTTATGGTCACTTTGTTCAACTAACGATAATCAATGCACATTCTCATCGTGCCATCTTTCTTTTTTCACAAACAGAATAGAAGACCCCAAAGTGAGAAACTCGATCTAGCGAACCCTCTATCAGTCAACTCTTGCAGCTATGACTATAACTCTTTCAACTCTATTGGTGCCATTCTATACGAAGCTATCGAAATAGGAGTTGTACCAGGCAACAGATCTATACCAAATTCAACTTCACGTATCGGAAGTAATCCTAACAATTCTTCAGGAAACACATCAGAAAATTCATAAACAACTGGCACAGATTCAACTTTATTTTTAGATACATTCAAATCAATCACATAAGCAAAATATGCCTCATATCCCTTTTTCACATAACTCTGAGCTTTCAATACAGATATAACAGCAAGCAACTCGTTCAAATCATTAGACTCAACCCGAACTACTTCATCATTCGGATATCTCAAATCAATAGTCTTTCTTTTACAATTCACAACAACATCATGCAATGTCAACCAGTCCATACCCAGAATGATATCAAACTCATCAAATGGTAATAGCATCAAATTAGCAGGAAAATAGATATCTCAAAACATTAACGGACAATTCTTGCATACTTTGTCAACCAGGACACTTTTACCTAAGGGGTTAGATACTTTTATAACACACTCAGTACACTCTACAGGCAAATTCTTATTGGATAATAAGTTCATGCATATATACGAATGTGTAGAACCAGGGTCTATCAATGCAATCGCAGAAGTATCATAAAGAGTAAATGTACCCGTTATAACATCTAGAGATAAAGCTTCCTCCCGAGCTCGAATAGCATACGCTCTGGCAAGCGCTCTAGTTTCGGATCTCGCAATAGTATCTCTCGTAGTTCTCTGACTACCACTGATATTTCTTACATTTCGAAAAGGTTTACCTCTCACCGAGCATTATTCGAACACACCCACACCCTACCACGAGAATGGACCGGATCTCGTATGTTCTAAAGTAAACCGATCTCAAAAACTTTCGTTACTTAGAGAAAATTGTAGAGTTTTTAGAAAAACCATTATTTTGAGTTGGGCTTAGATTGAAAACCCATTTATTTAATCTTGTAAATCCAATTTAATGTAACATGTTCAAAATAGTTCTTAGCAAAATATTAAAAAGGTAAAGAAAGAAAAAAAAAAAAAGAAAAAAAAACAAAGAATAATCCACTGGGCCTTATGGCCTTATTACATCAAGTAAACCCAAAATAAAATTTAAAAGTATTGAAATTAAATAAAGTCCAAATTCTGAATAAATTCTTCAATTGATGCATGGCCTCCTCATGATCTACCGGCCGTTCCACACCGCTCATCACCGAAAATAATTCCCACAATGGGTGAGTCAATGACTCAATGTGCACACAATACTATCATTCAATAAATCAGGCATTCATGTTCAAATCATCAATCCATATAATAATTATGATGCAACCCAAACCCAAAACCTATATGCCATCCGCTACTCTCCACCCGTACCAACCAACACACCGTAGGGACTACTAAGTCAACCCTCCATCCGCTTCTCCACGTTGTGTCATTAGACACTATTGTAACCGGTTACCAAAATTTCGCAATGTGACCGTAGTCGACATATTTCAATGTGATAGTAGTCAACATTTTTCATGGGTGAGACCAAGTCAACACTGTTCTCCCCTTTCACATAAATCCCGAATGCCCAAAACATATATACATATATAGCATAATTTAATTTCATGTTCATATTCTTATATTCGCATGTTATTAAATAACATTTTTCACAATCCTATCAGAAGTAGGAAACGTACCTTGGTACTTTTTGCCACATGTGTGGTACATAGCCACATTCATATTATTTTTCATATCATATGTTAAAATACTTAGCCATAATATATCGAAGAATAGTAAGGGTACACACCTTTTTCGCAATAGGTTCCTTGATATCTCGAGAATCCGATCTAATTTTAGATCTATTAATCCCTATATTCGCCCATCCATTAACACACATTAATAAACCCTTTTTAAACAAAACCAAATCCTAGTAGGATTTGTAAAAAAGCTTACCTTAGCCAGATTGGGTATTTACACAAATCCAAAAACTTCGCTTTTCCTTTACTAATGGTTCGACCAACCTTAAAACTTCACAAAGGTTAGTTTTCGCTTTTGAAAAATTAAGGAATTAATTTAGATGATCTCACCACCATTGGTCGAATGTTTAGAGGCTTACCTTATAGATTTCCAAATCCGAAAGTTCCTTTGTCTTGAATATCCGTCGAAATTCCTAAAATTCACATGTTAGATCCGATCTAACTTTAATAAGTAAGAAGTTGGCCTTTGGCGATTGTGCCTCACCTTAAATCCTTGATTTTGAAATCCAAACTCTCCTTTTTATTCGCCATGAGACATAGAAAAGGTTATTTCCTTGTTCTTGATTAAAAGATTTAGAAGAACAAAAGTTAATTGTTCTTACCTTAGATCCTTGCTCTTTGTAATTGATGATGGTAGAAATCTAAGGAATCATGGTGGATTGACCATGAACAAGAATGGAATTAGTATCTTGATTTTGGTAAAAGAAAAGAATAGAAGTTGACTAATCCACGGATCTTACCTCTTTTGATGTTGTGGATGATTCTCTTCGCTTAGAATCAATAAGGATTGAATTTTGATAGTAGAAACGAGGAAGAAAATAGCAAAAGAGAGGATGGTTTCTTGCTTAGGAGAATTCGGCAATGAGAGGGGGAAGTGAGAGCAAAGTTTGAAGAAGTTGATGAATGAGAGAAAGTCTCTTTTCTTCTTTTAACTGAATCATAGACCAAGAGTCCAAAACTTGGCCACTACTCCTTTACAAGTGATAATATTCTCATTTAATTATCACTTTATTAAATTAAAATAACCTTTAATCCATCCTTTAATTCCTTATTTATCTTGTAAAATAAATCCTCTATTTATCACTTTAATTTGACAAGTTTTAACGAAAATAAAACTCTCCCTTCCACACATGCATGTGCAGTCCATCCTAGCCTTGGAAAACAAAATTAAACTTTCAAAAAATGCTTTCCAAGTGACTCGAACTCATGCCATTCCCATAAACCCTAAGTGACACTTGTGCCACTTTTCCAAGCTCGATTGTATGTCAAAATTCACCATCTTTTTCTTTTAAGGCCTCTTGCCCTTATCTCCTATTTTGGGCTTTGAATTTTGTCATTAGGCCTTATTTCTAAGTTTCCTAAAATTTTGTGCTCAGTAACTTGCCATTTTTCCTTACATCCTCGGGTTTCCAAAATGTTTAGGTTTCCAAAATGTCTAAGTTTCCAAAATGTTCAAGTTTCCTAAATGTTCAAGTTTCCTAAATGTTCAAGTTTCCAAAATGTTCAGGTTTCCTAAATGTCTAAGTTTCCAAAATGTCTAAGTTTCCAAAATGTCTAGGTTTCCATAAATGTTCATTTCCATTTCCATTTTCATTTCCATTTCCATGCATTTCTAGATTTCCAAAAGTATCAAAATTTTATTCATAGTACTTGAAACTTGTCATTTCATACAATTAAACTGAAATGCATAGGCCCTATTTAGGATGTTCTGATTCTACCCCTTAAACAAAATTTCGTCCCGAAATTTCCTAACTAAAATAGTTGAGGGTATTCTTGTCTCATCGCCTCTTCGCTCCCATGAAGCTTCTTCATTCCATGATTGCGCCATAGCACCTTGACTAGAGGAACTGCTTCTTTCGTAGTACTTTCACATCACGTTCCAAGATCCAATTGGTTCCTCCTCGTATGATAAGTCCGCCTTAGTTCCACTTCTTCAACCGGTACCACATGGGATGGATCCGATCGATAGCGACGTAATATGGACACATGAAATACGTCATGCATCTGCTGCAATTCGTGGCAACTCTAATTGGTATGCCATGGCCCAACTCGCTTTAGTACTTGGTAAGGCCCTATAAATCTTGGCTTAGCTTTCCTTTCTGCCAAACCTCATTACCTTCTTCCATGGTGAGACTTTCAAGAACACTTGATCTCCCACTTCAAACTCTATTTCCTTTCGCTTAAGGTCTGCGATGACTTTTGCCTATCGAGGCTTCCTTCAACCGTGACCGAATTAACTCAACCTTCTCTTGATTTACGCCACCAACTCGACCCAAACTCTGGCGTTCTCCTAACTCGGTCCAACAAGTGGGTGTTCTACACTTCCTTCCATATAATGCTTCAGCGGTGCCATTCAATCTTTGGCTTGATAGCTATTATTGTAGGCGAATTCAACTAAAGGCAAGTAGTCTTCCCAACTTCCTCGAAATCCATTACATGACCTCTCAACATATCTTCCAACACTTGTATAACTCGTTCAGATTGCCTGTCGATTGTGGATGAAAAGTAGTGTGAAGTCTAGCTTAGTGCCTAAAGCTTGATGAAGTGCTTTCCAAAATCGAGACGTAAACCTTGGGTCTCTATCGAGATGATCGACATTGGTACTCCATGTAACCTCACAATTTCCGCCACATACAACTTAGCCAACTTCAAGAGAATAATCCATTACGATGGGATAAAGTGTGCGGACTTGGTCAAACGGTCCACAATCACCCATACCGAGTCCTTCTTAGTAGGCGTGGGGAAGCCCACTAACGAAGTCCATGGTAATTCTTTCCCACTTCCATTGGGAATTTCGATTGGTTGAAGCAATCTCGACGGACTTGGTGTTCGGCCTTAACTTGTCGACACGTCAAACACTTTCCCACGATTCACCACCTCTCGTTTGGATCGGACCACCAAAATCGCTCCCTTAGATCTCTATACAACTTGATGCCTCCGGGATGCATAGCATAAGGGCTACCATGCGCTTCCAGAAGAATCCTTTGTCTCAACTCCTTATTCCTCGGATCTGAGACTTTCCCCTTGTAGCACAATACTCCTTCATTGTTGACACCATAATCCTCTAATCCCCTTGCAGGTTTTTCTTGCAACTTAGCACTTAAGTCATTATCACCAACCGTCCTCCCTCACTTCCTTTAGCCATGTGGGCACGACTTGTAATTCCGCCAAGACTTCCATCGTCATCATGAGACTTAAGTGAGCGAACAAAGCTCGTAGATCCGATACAACCTTCGACTTAGGGGCATCGGCTACCACATTCGCCTTGCGGATGATATTCTATTGAACGATCGTAGTCCTTCAACAATTCCACCCACCTTCGTTGCCTCAAGTTTAACTCCTTCTGAGTCAATAAATACTTAAGGCTCTTGTGATCTGTGTAGATGATCGACCTTTCTCCATAAAGGTAGTGCCTCCAAACCTTGAGGGCGAAAACCACTGCTGCTAGTTCTAAGTCGTGAGTTGGGTAGTTAAGCTCATGAGGCCTTAGCTGCCGAGACGCATAAGCAACCACTTTGCCATCTTGCATTAACACACACCCTAACCCAGATGCTGAAGCATCACAAGACACCACAAATTCCTTTCCCCGCCTCTGGTCAATTAACACTGGGCTCTGTCACAAGATTTCTTAAGCTTTTCAAAGCTCTCTTCGCTTAGTAGTCCATTCAAGGTACTTCTTTCCTTAGTAACTTGGTTAAAGGAGCGGCTATTGACGAGAATCCTTCCACTTAACCTTCTCAGAATAGCCTCGCCAAGCCTAAGAAACTTGGATTTCACCACCGACCTAGGTGGCTTCCAATCCAACAACGCTTCGATCTTCCTAGGGTCTACTCTTATTCATGCGCGGATACCACATGCCCTAAGAATGCCACCTCCTAAGCCAAAATTCGCACTTTGAATTTGGCATGAGCTTTTCTCCTTAATACTTCCAACACGACTTGAGATGCTCATCATGCTCCTCCTCCCACTTGAATACACCAAAATATCATCGATGAACACAACGACGAATCTATCCAAGTAGGGTTGGAAAATCCGATTCATCATGTCCATGAACGTGGTTTGGGCGTTTGTCAATCCAAACGGCATCACCACAAACTCAAGTGACCATATCTTGTCCTAAAAGCGGTCTTATGAATATCGGCCTCCTTCACCTTCAATCGATGGTATCCTCGATCAGAATCGATCTTCAAAACATCTGCAGCTCCTTCAAATTGATCAAACAAGTCCTCGATCCTTGGCAAGGGTACTTGTTCTTAATAGTCACTTATTTAATCGACGGTAGTCTATGCACATACGCATAGTTCCATCCTTCTTCTTCACAAAAGGACCTGTGCTCCCATGGAGACACACTGGCTCGGATGAATCCACGGTCCAACAGTTCTTGGATCTCGAGCCTTTAGCTCCACTAACTCCTTTGGTGCCATTCGGTATGGAGCGATTGACACGGGAGCGATCCCCGTAGCAAATCAATCCCAAATTCCACCTCCACATGTAGGGTATTCCGTAACTCTTCCTAAACACATCTACTAAGTCCCTTACCGTCTAACTCCATTAACACCTTCCTCCTTTTCACCTATCGCTTACAAAAGCTAAGAACGCTTTGCAACCTTTCTTAACCATCTTCTCCGCCTTCAAAGCGAAACTACATTAGATAAATAATTCCTCCTTTCTCCGATCATTATTACCACTTCATCCTCTCGGGTTCTTAATTCCATCGCTTTAGCCACACAATCCAACACGGCTCGGTGTTCCACTAACCATCCATTCCAAGAATAAGCTCAAACTCTCAGAAGGTAACTCCATTAAGTCCGCTTCGAAAGCTCACTCCTCAATCTCTAGGGTACATTCAAAAGATCTTGTCTACCACTATAGTTTGGCCTAATGGGCTTACTATACCATCATCGCCTGTCGAGAGTTCTAGTCTGGGCCTAGTGTTTTCACTACACTACTTGCAACATAGGAATGGGTCGAGCCCACATCAATCAAAGCAAAGTAGGTTTGCCAAAATAAAGAACGTCTGGGTTATTACGTCCATGCATCTTCATCTTCCTTCGGTGAACCGCATAAACCAAACCCGGTTGTCTTGCCTCAACATTAGTGTTACCTCTACTGCGTGTTCCACGGCCTCTGCATGTACCACTACTGGCGGTTATTTGAACTACGACCTGCTGAGGTCGGCCGTCTACTTCCTGCCTGCTAGCATTCTCGAACTACCAGTGGCTTTGCTCACGGTTGTTTGGGGCAATCCCTAAACATATGATCCTGGACCCACACCTATAGCATGCTCCTATCTTTTCCAACACTCCCTAGATGCCTCTTCCCACAATACTCACACTTGACGAATCGCCATGGTATATCAGCTTGTTGATTCTGTGGCCCATCATCCCGAGGCCTCTTGTAACCCTTTCCCGGCGACCCAAACCCTCTTTTGGTCTTATTCTTGTCCACATCCGCTTAGTAGCATCCTTAATCCCTCGGCCACTTTGGCCTTTTCTACCAAAAAGAGAATTCCGCTCGATGTGGTGCTATTAATACCTTAGATCATTTCTCGGCCGTCCTCAAAACGAACACGCGTTCATGCTCGATCGCCACTACCCTCGAGCATAGCGGCTCAATCTCGAAATTCGCCTCATACTCATGCGGCGGACTTACTCCCTTGGATTAACCCTAGAAAGCCTTCCTCTGCTCATCTCAGATACCGTTCCCTACATACTTCTTCCGAAAGGCCTCTTTAACAAATTCCTGTGTCGATTTTCAATTTACGGTACCATCACGAACAAATCAACCACCATTGGTACGCTTCATCGCAGAATAACGCCACCATTCCTTTCAAATTTTCCTCCGAGTCAAATCAAGCTCATCCATGATGCGTTAATTGTTTCTAACCAAGATCACCAGTACTTAGGTGCCACATTGGATACTCCTCAAACATTTCGCTCCATTAGCTCTGAGTCGTTCGGTACCGACTTAGATTTCCTCCATTTCCTCCTCGCACCGCCACCAATTCCAAAACTCGCGAGCGACTGCGACACGCCTCTTCCCCGTCCGAGCTGTTTGCTTCAACATTAACAAATGGGGTGGTGGTGGTATGGCATCTCATTGTCGGACCCTTGTCCCGACCTAACAGTTCCACACGGTCCATCCTTCCTCTTCCTCGGCCACGACGACCACGTCCTCTGAGAGCTCATTTTCTAGCGTCGGGATCGATTAAGAAATTTTATGGATTAGTTATTTGTTCCACTTATTTATCGGTGAAGGAGTTTTATGAGAGGATTTTAGAGTGGTTCTTTCGTATCATACAACACACGCCTTTTCCATTCATCCATTCATCCATCAAACAAATATGAACTTCCGCTTCATTCGAGAAACGTTGTAGTTTTGTTGTTTGTTGTTATTTTCCACTACCCGGGGTATTTTCGTAACTTTGTCCTATCTGTAGGCGTTTCGTAATTTTGTCAAAATAAGGTTCCTTGATGTTTTTGTCAAAAGTATTTTGAAAGTTTCAAAGTCTTGGGGTAATTTTGGAAAAATTTAAAATCCGGGGTATTTTGGTAAATTTTCGTAAATCGAGGTAAATTTGTAAAATTTTATAAGTCAAGGATATTTCGAAAGTTGTAAAACTTTGAGGGTTCTTTCTGAAAGTTGGTTCTTCCAAAATGGGAATGTTGCAAAAATTTTAGAAATCAGGGTCATTTTGGTAATTTTGTATGTTAGGGGCAATTTTGTAATTTTTTCCAAAATCATGGTATTTTGATATTTTACAAATTAGGGTTTTTGAATGTTTATAAAATAATGAAATTTTGGTAAAGTCGTTGAGTAGTTGAACATTTTACAAACCAGGGGCGTTTTGGTAATTTCACCGCTAAGGGCATTTTTGTAATTTTTCGTAAATCAGGAGGTTTTCAGAAAATGTTGTAAAAATTAATTTTTCTTAAATTTAAAAGAAAAGTTTTAGAGGTTTGAAAAACTAGGGTTTGTTGTTTTGTTCTCTTTTTTTTTTTTTTTTTTAAAGCGTGGCTAGTTCCTTTCGGGTTTTAGTCATTATATTTAGCCTATGACCGAGCCCTCTTGGTGGGGTGAACCAAAGCTACGCACCAGTGCGGATTCGTGTGGAGAGGAGGTGAGTCACGCGATCGCTTAAATACCAAGCTCCCACCAAACCGCCTCTGAACATGCGTCTGAGGTTGCCACACCACCGAGCCTCTGGTTAGGGTGAGCCGAAGCTACGCACTGTGCAGGATTCAAGAAGAGGAGGTGAGTCACTAGGACCTTAAATACCAAGCTCTTGAGATCCACTCCTAGACATCGTATTCATGGTTGCCACACCCAGCTTAATTGACTTAGCCATAGGTTGGTTTAGTGCTTTAAGTCTTATGCTTGTGTTTGAGTAGTCTAATCCTAAAGTTCAAGTTCCTATCATTCTATTCTACGTTCCATGCCTTTTCTACCCTTATATAAATCACAAAATCACACATATAGTTAGGGGTACTTACACGGTGGATCATGGTTTGAGACTTAGGGCCATGCCAAAAGCCCGCTAAAAATAAATCATTTGGCTTGCTTTGAAAACGTTTGGGCCCGAGCCCACAGCCGAGAGTTTAAAATCTGGCTCGATACCAAGTGAAACATTCCACCCGCCCACGAGAATGGACCGGATCTCGGTATGTTCTAAAGTAAACCGATCTCAAAAACTTTCGTTACTTAGAAAATTGTAGAGTTTTAGAAAAACCATTATTTTGAGTTGGGCTTAGATTGAAAACCCATTTATTTAATCTTGTAAATCCAATTTAATGTAACATGTTCAAAATAGTTCTTAGCAAAATATTAAAAGGTAAAGAAAGAAAAAAAAAAAAAAAAAAACAAAGAATAATCCATCTGGCCTTATGGCCTTATTACATCAAGTAAACCCAAAATAAAATTTAAAAGTATTGAAATTAAATAAAGTCCAAATTCAATAAATTCTTCAATTGATGCATGGCCTCCTCATGATCTACTAGGCCCGTCAATCACCGCTCATCACCGAAAAATAATTCCCACAATGGGGTGAGTCAATGCACTCAATGTGCACACAATACTATCATTCAATAAATCAGCATTCATGTTCAAATCATCAATCCATATAATAATTATGATGCAACCCAAACCCAAAACCTATATGCCATCCGCTACTCTCCACCGTACCAACCAACACACCGTAGGGACTACTAAGTCAACCCTCCATCCGCTTACTCTCCACGTTGTGTCATTAGACACTATTGTAACAAGTTACCAAAATTTAGCAATGTGACCGTAGTCGACATATTTCGCAATGTGACCGTAGTCAACATTTTCATGGGTGAGACCAAGTCAACACTGCTCTCCCCCTTTCACATAAATCCAGAATGCCCAAAACATATATACATATATAGCATAATTTAATTTCATGTTCATATTCTTATATTCGCATGTTATTAAATAACATTTTCACAATCCTATCAAGTAGGAAACGTACCTTGGTACTTTTTGCCACATGTGTGGTACATAGCCACATTCATATTATTTTTCATATCATATGTTAAAATACTTAGCCATAATATATCAAGAATAGTAAGGGTACACACCTTTTCGCTTAATAGGTTCCTTGATATCTCGAGAATCCCGATCTAATTTTTAGATCTATTAATCCTATATTCGCCCATCCATTAACACACATTAATAAACCCTTTTAAACAAAACCAAATCCTAGTAGGATTTGTAAAAGCTTACCTTAGCCGATTGGGTATTTACACAAATCCAAAACTTCGCTTTTCCTTTACTAATGGTTCGCCAACCTTAAAACTTCACAAAGGTTAGTTTTCGACTTTTGAAAAATTAAGGAATTAATTTAGATGATCTCACCACCATTGGTCGAATGTTTGAGGCTTACCTTATAGATTTCCAAATCCAAAGTTCCTTTTGTCTTGAATATCCGTCGAAATTCCTAAAATTCACATGTTAGATCCGATCTAACTTTAATAAGTAAGAAGTTGGCCTTTGGCCGATTGTACCTCACCTTAAATCCTTGATTTTGAAATCCGAAACTCTCCCTTTTCATTCGGCCATGAGACATAGAAAAGGTTATTTCCTTGTTCTTGATTAAAAGATTTAGAAGAACAAAAGTTAATTGTTCTTACCTTAGATCCTTGCTCTTTGTAATTGATGATGGTAGAAATCTAAGGAATCATGGTGGATTCGCCATGAACAAGAATGGAATTAGTATCTTGATTTTGGTAAAAGAAAAGAATAGAAGTTGACTAATCCACGATCTTACCTCTTTTGATGTTGTGGATGATTCCTCTTCTCGCTTAGAATCAATAAGGATTGAATTTTGATAGTAGAAGCGAGGAAGAAAATAGCAAAAGAGAGGATGGTTTCTTGCTTAGGAGAATTCGCAATGAGAGGGAAGTGAGAGCAAAGTTTACAAAAGTTGATGAATGAGAGAAAGTCTCTCTTTTCTTCTTTTAATCGAATCTAGACCAAGAGTCCAAAACTTGGCCACTACTCCTTTACAAGTGATAATATTCTCATTTAATTATCACTTTATTAAATTAAAATAACCTTTAATCCATCCTTTAATTCCTTATTTATCTTGTAAATAAATCCTCTATTTATCACTTTAATTTGACAAGTTTTAACGAAAATAAAACTCTCCCTTCCACACATGCATGTGCCATCCATCCTAGCCTTGGAAAACAAAATTAAACTTTCAAAAAATGCTTTCCAAGTGACTCGAACTCATGCCATTCCCATAAACCCTAAGTGACACTTCAGTGCCACTTTTCCAAGCTCGATTGTATGTCAAAATTCACCATCTTTTTTCTTTTAAGGCCCTCTTGCCCTTATCTCCTATTTTGGGCGTCATTTCATACAATTAAACAAATGCATAGGCCTATTTAGGATGTTACATTATCGGATCTCGATTCTCGGGGTCTCTTGCTCAATAGACTCTGGGCAATCACGAATGAAATGATCTAATGATCCACATCTGAAGCAAGCTCAATCATTTAATCTACAATTCCCCGGATGTCTTTTTTCACAATGCTTACATTCAGGTTTCTCGGATTGAACATTTTCAACACTTGCTATTGAAGTTGCCAGAGCTTTAGAACTCGAATATGATCTAGCTCGATCTCTACTAGAATGTCCCACATTAGCTCTCGGACGACTTTGATCATCTCTAAATTTCTTCAAAGTAGACTAAAATGGTTTAACCAAAAATCTCTTTATCACATCTCTAGCTTTAGACTCAGCTTTTCTTTTCTCTTTCCCAAGTGCCTCAGCTTTGCACGCTCGGTCAACAAGCACAACAAACTCTTTTATCTCCAAAATTATGACTAGCAAGTAGATATCTTCATAAAGGCCATCTTCAAATCTCTTACACATTATTGCTTCAGATGATACACATTCTCGGGCATACTGACTTAGCCTCACAAATTCTCGTTCGTATTTAGTGACAGACATGTGGCCCTGCTTCAATTCTAAAAAGTTCTTCCGTTTTTGATCAATAAATCTCTGACTAATGTATTTCTTTCGGAGCTTAGACTAGAAGAAATCCCAAGTGACCCGTTCCTTTGGAACAACAGAAACCAGAGTCTTCCACCATTGATAGGTTGTGTCTCACAACAAAGATACAACACATTTAATACTTTCTTCCGGAATCAAAGACATCTTATCAAATCTTGAATAGTATTTTCTAACTAAAACTCGACTTTTTTGGCATCATCATAACTAGTAGCCCTGAATCTTCAACCCTATATTTACGGATTTTGTCAACTGGAGGCTTGTTCAATAGATTCAGATTCATAGTCGGAGGCATAACAGATGTCTGAGAGGGATTAACCGGGGGCGGAGGTTGTGAAATAGTTAAGTTATTTCTCACAAACTGAGTAAACCACTCACTCATCATCTGGAAGAAAGCTTATTTAGCTTCTTCCTTTTGACCACTCGTAGCCGGTCTCGATTCAGATGGGGCTGTCCCTTGAGCGGGAGCAGGCGTATTGCTTTCTACATCGTCACAGCTCTTTCGAGATCCATTACTATACATAAAACACATTTTACACGTCAGGATTCATCACACTATCACATTTTAGATATATGGCATGTATAGCTAGACTCTCACACGCTACGTTAGTCCGAGAATCGACTAAACCGTAGCTCTGATACCAACTAAATGTAACACCCCTAACCCATATCCGTCGTCAAATTAGGGTTATAGGCGTTACCGGATAGATCAAAAACTTTTACAGATATTTCATAATACAATTTATCAATTGCAATCAAAGTGTCCCTTTTATAGGTTAATGAGACCTTAATCATGATTTAGAATAGGGTCGGGACTAAACCGAACACATACTAAAATTCTTAAAAATTTTAAAACTTTTCTAAGTTACAGAGGTCACACGCCCGTGTGGGCAGGCCGTGTGCCTCCCACGGCTACCAGACACACCTATGTGTCCTGGCCGTGCCAAAATAGAGCATGCATACTAACTTATCCACACGACCACCAGACATGCCCATGTGCCATACCCGTGTAAAGTTAGGCTAGCTACTGACTTATTCACACGGCCATTAGGCACACCCGTGTGCCACGGCCGTGTATACAAAATAAGCTATTTGCAAGGCTAAAGTTCCACCCACACTTAGGTCATACCTACAAGCACATACAAGTCTACTTTCACACACAATTTGGTAACCAAATAAATATCAATTAATCGACAAATCTCCACATTCAATTTCATTTCCAACCATGCCAATTTACACAACTAAAACGCATATATGTTCAAGTATGATTCATCCATAAATATCTATCATATAATCATTTCTTTGATCAAACATGCCTACTCAAATTTCATCTACAAGATTACCATTCATAAGACCATTTCACCACCATCAAGCCATATCAAGACTTGCATCATATATCATATTATTCCATGCATATTACCAACATTTATCTAGCCAATTCACATGGATATTTACTTCTCAAACATATACCAAATGACTAGCCTATACATGCCATATTTAATATATACATTTACCAAAATGAGCTTAGGTAGTGTGATGACGGTCCTCGATGGTCTCGAGCCTTTAGTAGCTTTGACGATCTATAAAACAGAATAAACACACACAAAGTAAGCTTTCCAAAAGCTTAGTAAGCCATATACAAATAAACTTAATCATATAAGCATTCAAAACATATAATCAACATGGATTCAATATTAGCTCAATTGTATAGCCATAATTCTTCTTGGCACATTCACTTAGCCATTCATCTTTCAATCTTACATATCACCATATACTTTATTGCATCATAGCTTGTCCATTCATGTAACTCAATTTACTTTCTCTATTCAAATACGTAACTCATATAGGTAAGCTTATGACTATACTTACCTTTTTATACACACAATGTGTACATATCAAACGTACCTGAAATGGATATACAAATCACATAGTCATTCGTTTCTCAGACTTGCCCGTTGAACCGTTAGGAATCTAATATGGTACTCAAAATGCGTACAATGCCAACGTCCTAGACGTGGTCTTACATGTATCCGGATATCGATGCCACTGTCCCAGACATGGTCTTACACATAAATCTCATGTCGATGCCAACGTCCCAGACGTGGTTTTACATGAAAATTTCATATTGATGCCAACGTCCCAAATGTAGTCTTACACAAAATCTCGAATCAATGCCAACGTCCCAGACGTGGTCTTACATGATATCACGTAACAGACACCTTTGTCATGACATATGCATTTCTATCTATTATTAGGCTCATACGGGACTTCTCGGACTTTAACATCTTATCGACTTATTCGTAAACTTGGATTTTACATACATTCCATCTCAATGGATATTCATGTCAATTCAAATCCATATGTACACAAATAATTCAATTCAAATAGATTTATTTGTATATTAACTTACCTCGAGTTCAGTTTAACGGAAATGGATACGGCCACTTGATTACTTTCGATTTCCCACAATCCAAGTCCATTTTCTTCTATTCTTGATCTATACATATTCAAATTTAACCCTTTTATTCACTAATTCATCCAATTCAATCCAAATACACAAATTTAGGGTAATTTGCAATTTAGCCCTCACATTTTCACATTTGGACATTTTAGTCCCTATTTTGCAGAATCACAAAATACACCAAATTTGCTTTTACCCATGCTTGGCTGAATACACACTATGCTCATATCAATTCATACATTTCATTTATTTCACAATTTAGTCCCTCAAAATACTACTTTCTCAATTTAGCCCTAATTAGCTAAATTCACCAAAAATTCAAGAACAAAGCATGTTCATTAAACACATATCTTACATTTAAAACCAATATTCATCACAAAAATCAGCATTTCATCAATGACACATCTCATAAACATCATCAAATCTTCAAATTACAACATGGGTTTTGAAGTATAACATATAATACAAGGTCGTTATTATAGATGAGCCTTAATTTTTTCTTTCTTCTTTTTCTTTCAATATTCAGCTAGATGGATGAGCATTATGGCTTATTTTCATGTTATTATTTTATTTATTTAGCATTAATAACATAATTCCAATTTTACCTTTAAAAATAAAATATGTATAACATATAATACAAGGTCGTTCTTGACCTTTGCCATCCACTAACTAAATAATGGTTTAATTGCCTCATAAGATTTAAAAGCCACAACACATTAGTTCTCTTAACATGTGACATGCCAATTTTGCATTTTTCACAATTTAATCCTAATGTAAAATTAAGCATACAAACGGACAAATTAATTCACAGAAATTTCACACATACTAATTCATATATCAGAACCACGAAAAATAATATTAAAATATTTCACTTACTCAAATTTGTGGTCTCGAAACCACTATTCTGACTAGGGTCTAAACTAGACTGTTACACTCACGGCTATATAAAATCGTGTCTCTAAAGGTTGAATAAGATGGGGGCAACGAACAAAGTAGAATCAACCCTATACCTTCATTATCATACTAAACCTCCATGGCCTCCAAGTTTGAGAGAATTTCTTTAAACACTGTTAAGTGTTTGTGCACAGACGCACCTTCTTCCAAACGATGAGCATAAAGACGCTGCTTCATATGTAGCTTGTTGGTTTGAGTTTTCAACATACATATTTGTTCTAACCTTCCATAATCTAGCGGCGGTCTTCTCCTTCATCACATCCTACAAAATTTTGTTAGACAAATGTAGATGTAACTGTGTTAATGTCTTTCGATCATTGCGCTTCTTCTTTTCCTCTGTCAATGTCAAAGGCATCTTATCTACCCCTAGCAAGGTTTCCTTTAAGTCCATCTATGCAAGAACTGACTGCATCTTTATCTGCCACAACGCGGATTTGGTGTTGCGATCCAACAACGAAATTTCATACTATAAAGACGCCATTATCGTGATTGAGATGAACAACCCGAAAACTTTGATACCAATTTGTAAAAATAGAATGTAGGTAATGATAATATATTGTAAAGAAAAATAGAGAGAAAAATAAAGAACACATAGATTTTACGTAGAAACCCTTTCGGGTAAAAACAACAGTCAGAGGAGAAGATAATTCACTATGTTAAATTCAAATGAATACAAAAAGAGTAGGCTATGTCTATTTATAGGCTTGTAAAATCATATTCTAATAGGAGTGTAGTAAGATTGAAACACCTTATTCTAATCAATATCAAATAGATGGAGTTTAATAAGGTTTAAAACCATATTCTAGAATAAAATAAAAGAAGTGTAGTTCTAAATCGATTTTACTTTTATTTTATTTTACCATTGAATTTTATTTAAATAAGGATTCGGGTCACTCAATTCTAACAATTTATAATAAAAATAAAAAATAAAATAAAAGAACAAACTGGAAAGAAAGAGATTCATCTCTTTTTCTTCTAAAACCACAACCGAAATTAGAGAATAAGCACCAATAAGGGTTCGGTCATAAGGGTTTCATATTTTGGAGCTCAATTGATTGGTGCAATTTAGTCATTTTTTGTAATTTTTATGTTTTTGAAATCTTGAGAGTTTAATTTAGCTGACTCGTGGATTATTTTTCAAAATTTTTAAATTTTTGTAAAGATGCCATTAATGGATTCTTAAAGTTTTAGGTGTTAAATAGATAGATTTTAAACTTAGGAGTGAAAAAAGACTACATTGTGAAGTTAATTTATAGTTTTGTACAATAGGGACTAAAATGCATAAATCTCAAAAATTGTGGTAAAAATTAGAATAGGAATTCCTAATTGGACTATAGTGAAAACAATTTCAAAATATGAGTTTTAAATTGAAAGTTCTATTAGTCCCGATTTTAAGGACTAAATTGAATAAAATGAAAAATTTGTATAAATTGATGATTGATTCTGAAATTCGTTGTATTTTGATAGTGCTATATGTTTATGTTAATTCGTAGCTAACGTCAACCCAAATTTCTTGAAAATAAAGGGAAATGATAAAGTCATCGACGAATAGCTCAGAGTTTACAGTTTGTATTTCTATAATCCGAACATTTCCAACAGTTGCATTTATGAACTATGTTGCATGGTAAGATCATAAGGTAAGTTGGAATGATAAAACGAGATGATTTGAATTGAATTTGATTGATTGTTAGCAATAATGACTAAATTGAATAGTTTTAAAAATATTGTATATTGTTCTAAATGTGCAATTGAATCTGTTTTGTGCTGCAATAAGTTGTTTCATATGAGGAATTAAGAAATTGATTATAATGAAATTCAAATAAGGGTGGATAGTGGATATCGAATTATATAAGGTCGAAAATGTGAATTTGATATTGCACGATTTAATCGATTTAATTGATGTATGGAAAAATGCATATGTTGCAAATATGATAGCTCGATTTAAGATAATCAAAATAAATTGTATAATCAAGTGATGTATTAGGACTTGTAGATTGACATATTAATTTGCATTTGAGTTTTTGTTTGTTGGTTCATGCATTACATGTTTTATGTTATGTTCTAATGTTCGAATATAGAAATATCACTAAGTCATACTTAGCATACGATTTTGTTTTCTATGAGCAGGTTAGGATTGATCCGGACACAACAAGTGGTGATGTTTCTTGTAGTTTAATGGCATGAGTCTTATGCTTATATAATGTTAAATTTGAAGATGAATTGGTATTTTGTTGTACTGTGTATATAAGTTGGTACAAAATTTTTGGTATGGTATGAACCATGTGGATGTATCATGGTGTTCATGATGTGTGGGTTAGGTAAGTATACTAGTTAATGTTGGTATGTTTTGGAGATGCTAATAAATAGTATGCATTAGTTAAAAATGATTTGGATAAGGTATTAGCATATGTATATATATGTGTGTAAATGATGGAAAAGGTTGGAATTGGTGTTGCTAGTTGAATGTTATTGAGTGATGATAGTATTGGTCATGTGGAACTGAGGTTGGTATATTAAATGAATGTATTTTGGACTTGTTAAAGTGTCTTGGTACTGTTCATTTGGTCATTTTGAGGATGAGAATAGCTTAGTTGGGTGTTAACTGAAAATTGTATGTTTTGTGAGTTATTTTTGCAGAAACAGTCTGTGATGTTGCAATGTCATTCGTACGTTGTCGCAATGAGGGATCCACGTTGTGACGTCAAAAATAGGGACGTTGGGATGAGGTTGAGCCCAGGTCATGGCGTGACGAGGATTTACGTTGCTGCGGCGAGAGCAAGATAGTGAGTCACATCGTGACGAAGAACTCCCTCATGTCACAACGTCGACCCTGAAATTTTGAGACTTTTCATTTTAGTCTTTCATCGGTTTTAACTTTGCTTTAAAACTTCCATAAGCTCATACAAAGCTTGAGAATGATTGCATTTCACATTGAATGTATAATTGTTGATTCGCTTCAATAAATTGTAGAATTTGATCGTAAATTATTGTAGTTGCTCCGGTAACGAATGTGACATCCCTTCGCTCGGACCTAATGATCAGGTTGGGTAATGGGGTGTTACATATTGAGACGATGGGTTTATTATATCTAATACTTAATATTTATAAAAAAAAAAAAAATTGATTGAATTTGGTGTCGCATAATAGAGGCCTAACTCAATCGTGAAGTTACAAAAAAAGAGTATAGTTTTCTTATAAAAAAAACCAATATTATTTTAAAGGTATTTTTGTTATTTTAAATTATGTAAAATTCTAAAAAAAATGTATTTGATAGGATTTGAATATAAAACACCATAATTTTGGTAAAAGTATCATGAAGGTCTTTGTATTAAGAGTCAAATTGCATTTTGTCCTCTCTATTAAAAAAATGAGCAAATTAGTTCCTATACATTAAATCAAATAGCAAATTAGTCTTTCCGTTAAAAAAATTACCCATTTCAATTGTTGAAAATTGGTCCTTATATGTCAACATGGCATGCTAATATCATTGTTTGGTTAGTATATCAACCACGCTAGTTTTTAACAGTACAAGTGGATAAAATTTTTAACAAAAAGGACTTATATACTTCTTTGAACTAATGTATAGGGACTAATCTGCCAATTCACCCATATCATGTCATTATGTACACATGGTATACTACGTATCACTATTTTATTATTCCATCAACCTCGCTAGCTTTTAAAAGTACGAATGGATAGAGTTTTTAATAGAAATGACCCATATGCTCTTTCAACTAATGTCTAGAAACTAATTGGCAGTTCTTTTAGTAGAGGGGTAAAATGCAATTTAACTCTTAATACAAAACCTTTATGATATTTTTACCCTATGGCTTTCAATATTTTAACTTAACTTCACCATTTCACTAAGGCTTATATGAAAAATATGTACTCAAGCTATGCAAAATTTCTCATTTAGGCACCTAAAGTTTTTTTTGGGTCAAAGTTAGCACTTAAAGTTTTATTATGTTACCACTTTAGGTATAAATTGTTAACTCCAATTAAAAAACTTCTAAATCAATCAAATTATGACACATGACATTTGTAAATATTTTTATTTAATTTAAAATGCCATGTGTCATAATTTGAGTAATCTCGATATTTTTAAATCGAGTTAACACTTTAAATATTTTTAATTAATTAAAATGAAACATGTCATGATTTGATTGATTTAATTTTTTTTAACTGAGTCAACAGTTGATTACCTAAAGTGGTAACAAAATAAAATTTTAGGTATCTAAATAAGAAAAATTGTATAATTTGAATATCTATTTTTCATATAAACCTTTTACTAAGGCTTCATTTTTATGATATTAATTCCTAATAAATATATTTGGTATATATAATTTTTTTTACAAATATCATAGATATGTAATCCATTCTCAATAATAAGTTCAATGATTTGTGAGATAAAAGTACAATGGAGAACCCTGTACTAAGAGTCGGATTGCATTTTTCCCTTTCAACTCAAAAAAAGGAGCAAACTAGTCATTCTACCTTAGATCAAAAAGTAATCTGATCATTTTGTTAAAAAATTCATCAAATTTTACTATTAAAAACTGAATTTTGTATGTCAACATAAGGTTATCGTCGGATTATTTTGTTAGCCACACCAACTTTTAACAATACAAAATGTAAAATTTTCAATAGACATAACCAACTTACTCTCTAATTTAACATATAAAAACTAAATTACCCATTATTTAAATAAAAGAGACAAAATTGTAATATTTTGTGATTAATGAGACAAAATTTTAAAACATTTTAGAAAATTTGTATGAAAAATAATTATAAAAGTTGGTTAGTGATAATTTATACTAACAATAAAATAAAAAAGAGTGGATATTGATGGGGGTAAGGGTAACATGCAATTGGGACTTGCCAGTTGCGTTTTAAGGTAGCGGTAGAAGGCGCCACTCTCGTAATTTGAATTTTGTTTCAGCTACCCGACAATGCCATCCAGCTGTCTATCTAAAATTTTTGAATTTTAAAAATTTCTCCTCCTTATTTTACTCCCGCTTTCAGCCGTTGCCTTTTTTTGCCCGTTACCCGTACCTCGTAACCCCCCCCATCATTAATAAAAAAGTCTAATTCCACCTCAAGTCCTTATACTTTTCAAACTTTTAAAATTCAAAATTCAAACTTTTAATTTTTAATTTCAGAAACTTAATTTTTTAATTGTGAATTTTAAAATTAAATTAAAATTAATAATGTTATTTCAATTTGGTTAAATTTGAATATAATTTGCAAACTGAAATTTAATTTTTAAACCAAATATTTAAATATTAAAATGTTTATATAATTAAATTTACAAAATAAAAATGGACTAAATTTCAACAGTTCAACGAGTAAAGGGACTGGGGAAAAATTAAACAACAAATAATTAATTTTTTTTGAAAATAAATCAATCTTATCTCTTCCATCTTTTAAAATATATAAACCCTAGCTCTTCCTCATTTTCCTTTTCAATTTTATACCCTGCAGCAACTCTCATCCACCCATTTCTCTAAATTTCCTACATTTTTTTCCTTTAAAAAATTTCAGTTTCTCCTTCTCTTCACAAATCAAAATGCGTGAGATCCTTCATATTCAAGGTGGCCAGTGCGGCAACCAGATCGGAGCGAAGTTCTGGGAAGTGGTTTGCTCAGAACACGGCATAGATCCCACCGGTCGTTACCAAGGAGACTTGGATCTTCAACTCGAGAGAATCAATGTCTACTACAATGAAGCCAGTTGTGGTAGATTCGTTCCTCGTGCCGTTCTCATGGATCTTGAACCCGGTACCATGGACAGCATCAGATCTGGTCCCGTCGGCCAGATCTTCCGACCCGATAACTTTGTTTTCGGTCAGTCCGGTGCTGGTAACAACTGGGCTAAAGGCCATTACACTGAAGGTGCTGAGTTAATCGACTCTGTCTTAGATGTTGTTCGAAAAGAGGCCGAAAACTGTGATTGCCTTCAAGGTAAATGAAAGATCTGAGGGAAACTGAACTTTTTTAACTTATTGTGTAAATAATTGGTGTTTAAATGGTGTCTTCTGTTGCTTTGGTTCTTTGTAGGGTTTCAGGTTTGTCATTCTTTGGGGGGAGGAACTGGATCTGGAATGGGTACGCTTTTGATATCGAAGATAAGGGAAGAATACCCAGATAGGATGATGTTGACCTTCTCTGTTTTCCCATCTCCTAAGGTCTCTGATACCGTCGTGGAGCCTTACAATGCTACTTTGTCAGTTCATCAGTTGGTTGAAAACGCTGATGAGTGTATGGTTCTCGACAATGAGGCCTTGTATGATATTTGTTTCAGGACACTTAAGCTCACCACTCCCAGCTGTAAGTCTTCCCCAGATTTAGTCCTTTTTCATTTAATATATTTTATTAGACTCTGTTTGTCTAGTTTTAACGTAGTAGCAAAGGTTCAGAACCATGCATTTTATTTGCAATTTTAGTACCGTTCAATCGTTGCTGATCTGGGTTGTGAATGACAATAATTTCCTTAAAGGTTAAATTCGAGTTAGTAAGAACTGGGATCTGTTTATTTAGCTTGGGTATCTTCAGAGTTCTTACATTGTTTCATTTGATCTGTGAATTGTTTTCTTTTGTTTCATTTTTTTAGTGCTTTTCCTACCTAGTGGATGTAGGATTTTGCTTTATGATCTGGCCTAAGAATAAAAATAGTTTCCTGAAAGGCAAAATTTGAGTTAGTAATAACTAGGATCTGTTTATTTTAGCTTGGGGATCTTTGAATTCTTACAGTTTGCTGTTTTCTTTTTGTTCTTTGACAGTTGGTGATCTGAATCACCTGATATCTGCAACAATGTCTGGGGTTACATGCTGCTTACGGTTCCCTGGTCAGCTCAACTCTGATCTAAGGAAACTTGCTGTGAATCTCATCCCATTTCCTCGGCTTCATTTCTTCATGGTGGGTTTTGCTCCACTCACTTCAAGAGGCTCCCAACAGTACAGAGCCCTGACAGTTCCTGAGCTAACTCAGCAAATGTGGGATGCAAAGAACATGATGTGTGCAGCTGATCCACGACACGGCCGATACTTGACTGCATCAGCTATGTTCCGTGGCAAAATGAGCACTAAGGAAGTGGATGAGCAAATGTTGAATGTTCAGAACAAGAACTCTTCCTACTTTGTTGAGTGGATTCCTAACAATGTGAAGTCAACAGTTTGTGACATTCCACCCACAGGCCTCAAGATGGCATCCACATTTATCGGCAATTCAACATCCATTCAGGAAATGTTTAGGCGTGTAAGTGAGCAGTTTACAGCTATGTTTAGGAGGAAGGCTTTCTTGCATTGGTACACAGGAGAAGGCATGGATGAGATGGAGTTTACTGAGGCAGAGAGCAACATGAATGATCTGGTCTCGGAGTATCAGCAGTACCAAGATGCAACAGCTGATGAAGATGAGTATGAGGAAGAGGAAGCGGAGTACGAGGATTAGGAAGGAAAAACTTTATGCCAACTAGGCAAATTCTAATCTCAACTTCCAGTTGCTGAAAGAAAGTCATTATGCTGTGACTGTTATTGCATTTATGTTTTTAAGTGAACTTTTTTCTTGAGCTTTTCATGCTCAATACTTAGCAAAGCATGCGCAGTTTATGTACTTTACTCCTTTTAAGTTTCTAAGTAACTTTTTTTTGTTTCATTTGCTCTTTACATCTCGAGCGCCTTGATCTTTTATTTATATATTGAGCTGATCAAAAACCAAAATACTAATCATGAAAAAGATGATGTTAATAGAGCCGAGGTGTTTCATCAAGTTAATTTTTTTAAAAATCTTGTGAAATTCAATTAGATTTTTTGTTTGTTCATGAAACGTTCATTTAAAAGAATCATTTTGATCATTACCGGTTGCCAAGATGCGATTTGAAAGTTTGAGGCAAACTTTCGTAAGGTTGAAAGGTGCATAGAGGCATTGCAAAGCATGGGGAATCGTTAACAAAGAGGGATGGTATCATATTGGTAGTATCATATTGGATAGAAATTAGAATTTTAGGGTTTAACCATTGGAGGGGGGTTGCTGCTTATTATGGTTGCTCAGTTTAGATGATAATTTTCCAATACAGTGAAATTGGCAAAGTAGAGTTGTGTATGAGCTATTGATTTCTTTGTGCGGTCTCATGCTTTACTTTGGCTTTTTCAGATGTCATTTTGATAGAGTTTATTCCCTTGACACTCTTGATCCCTGGTTGGAAAACTACTGGTTTTTTGTTGAGTTAGGAGCTCTGTCAATGGAAGAAACAAATGTATACTGATTTGGTACCGGAAGAGACAACCGAAGCAACGAGCCCAATGAAGTTAAACACAATTTCAAATAACTTCAGAGGTTTCTAACAAGCAGTGAAAGATTTTATAGGTTCTGGAAAACAAATGCATACGAAACTCAATCATAAGGTTAGTTGATTGTGTGGTTCCGTTTTGGTTTTAGAAGTGTTCAAACCAACCGTAAAGCAATCTTAATGTAGAAGGCAGGAAATATTATAGTTTGAGTGGAAATGTGCATAAGAATATTGTGTATTGTTGTTGTATTTGATTGTGAAGCATATGCAAATGTGTAATCCTAGAATTTGTAATTGATAACTCAAGGAATAGATATGATTTCTGCATTTACCTGTTATAAAATGGTTGAGTTGATGTTTATCGATGCTTAATGCAGGCTAGCAGGCTGAGGACGCTCCCAAGAAGATAATCAGAGTTCAAAAGCGCTGTTGGAGATCCATACCACGTTTGTCGAAGCCAGGAGAAACAACTCCGAACTTGATGAAACCAAACAGAAAATGCCCCAAAGCCTGAAATAGTGGATGCTAACAACATGCTATTGTATTCTCCCTAACTCATTCCATAAAAATAAATAGGTTTGTGCAAGCAAGGTAAACCGAATAGCTTTCACAGGCAACTCTAGTTTGCAAATCCAATGAAAATAGTTGATGATAAGTGAGATATCGAACAAAAAGCTTTCGATATGATAACAAAAAGAAGAAATTCAGATTGAGCTAATGCCCACATGATAGTCTTAAGATGTGAAAGATAGATAATAGGAAATCATTTTCATTCACTCTCTTCTGAATCATCACCACTACTGTCTTGTGAATCAATTTTCATGGCCTTCACGGCATTGCTTGCTTTAAAATCTTCAACAGCCTTGTCAAAAGTGCTCCTCACATGCCTACACATCAACATCAGATTTTGACATGCATCTTTCAATACCTCTCTTGCAGGATCACCTGCAAATTTTCACATTGAACAACTAAAAGAACTTGAACCCAACCAAAGTACTTGAAAAAGAGTGTTATATTGAGTTTACCAGTGGTTTGAACTCTAATATTAACTCGAGCCTCTGAAGGATGAGGAATACTGTAGCCACAGAATGTAATCCTTGGGCTGCACAACATAAAAATGATAGCTTCCACTTTCAATACAATCAATTAAAACAAAGAAAACCCAGCATTAATCAAAGCCAAAAACAGAGATGAGTGAACTGACTCTTGATTCAAAGTGAATCTAACAGCGTTAGCTATGGTATGATCCTCATCAGTTAAAGAAAAAGTGGCAGCACTATTATCAGTGAAAGACCCGTGTTCCATTGTTTCCTTTAATCCAATTTCTAAATCTCCAAACCAAGAAACAAAACTATTAAAAGGATGAAATTTAACCCAATAATCATTGGGAAAACATATTTTTAAATAAAAAAATCAAAAGAAAAAGAGAAGCACAAATTCTCTTTAACTTACCTGCCTGCAAAACCCTAAAGCTTTAACACCTTCTCTCTCTCTCTTTTTTCCAAATAGAAAGAACTGAGAAAAAGGAATTACGTAAATTACAAATTTAGCCCCGGCTTTTTAATTTAATTTACTTTTAATTATTTATAAACATATAAAATTAATTGATTGTTTTTATTAATTTATTACATATAAATTATTAAACTGTAATAACTTTTTAAAAAAGTGTGTATATCGATAGCTTCAAATTAGTGATTTAATAATTTTACAATTTTCATAAAAATAAGTAATCAGATTTTGATAAATTTAATAATTTTCAAGTTAATTTTTTCTATTTTAATTTTTAAATTTTGTGATTAAATTTTTTTGTTAGTTTTGTGTGTTCAAAGTGTTATAAAATTATACCATTTTTATATGTTAATAATTTATTTTATATAATTTTTATTTTCAAATGTTGTACTCATGCTATTTTTCTTGTCTAATATATTTTAATTAAGTAAGTTGGAATCTATATTTTATTAATTATTGTAATATTATACTTAATTATTTTCCTAATTTTTAGATTAAAAGAAAAAATTAATTAGAGTTTTGGAAGTATAGTGAGGGGCATATTGTAGTGGTAGAGCTATTCCTAAAACCCTAATTTCAATCCTAGTAAATAACTAAGAAACCTTCTGCTGCCGTTTCCTTGTTTCGGCGAATCCTTAAACCCTAACGAAAACAAAACTTTGCTCCAATAAGAGGAAATTCTTGTAAGTAAATATATATTTATTCTGTCTCTGATATTGTTTAAATGCTTTCCCTTGAAATTATGGATCTTGTTGGTTGCTCAGGGTCAGGGCTCCAATGGCTGCCAACAACATGCCAGTTGGAATAGACAAAGAGCAGGTTAGCTGAGCTCTCTCTTTTTTTTCCCCATAGTTTTAATTTTTAAATAGCTTTGCTTCGCATTAATACTCTTGAATTGAAGAAAGACTTGATCTTTTTCCATTGATCGGTTTGGGCTTTTTGTTTTATTGAGTTTGGAGTGTTGAAGTAACGTTTGGGTCACCGCTAGTCTCAATGGATCAAGGTGTTTGTTTGTAATGGAACTGACTGGAAATGGTGTTTTGAGATTCGTTTTGGGTTTTTGTTGAAAGATTGTGAACAGTGATTGTATTTATCTGTGTTTCTTGTTTTTCTATTTTTTCTATCCGGGTGATTTACAGCTCATGTTTTGAACACATTGCAGGCCTTTGGCATGGCGGAAACAGAGATGGAATATAGGGTAGAACTTTTTAACAGGTAAGGCAGAATTGCCCAAATTTTAATGAATATGTTTAGGGTTAAACAAGAAATGTCAAAATTGCTATGCAAAATGCATGTAACCTTCGTTTCGCCGTGTAAAACTCCCTGTATGCTCGATATTATCCGCTGAGCAAGGAAAATTTCTTAGTAGAGAACTTGAAAGAGGACCTCAATGGCCTGGTTTGATTCTGTGTCATCAATAGCATGGCAGTATTTTCCGTTACTTTGCAAGCTTTTATGCCACCAATACTTGAATTTCTGAATGCAGCTTGGTTTTGTAAATGTCGTTCAGGCTTGCACAAACATGTTTCAACAAGTGTGTTGACAAAAGGTACGAGTAGTTCCAACACCGTGTTTCTTGTTGTTTTGATCTATTTATTTAATCGATTTAGACTTTGTATAGGGTTAATGTTTCTCCCTAAAAAGATATGATGTCCATGACAATGCAATTCTGCTTTAGGTACAAGGAATCTGAGCTAAACATGGGGGAAAACAGTTGCATTGATCGCTGCGTTTCTAAGTATTGGCAGGTAAACTTAGGTTTCATAGATTTTCTTATTCATGTTTTATTGAACTTTTAAGCATGACTTGTACTAATTTTACGTTGTGTTGTATTTATGGCCGATATGCTTGGCAAAAGGTTTCTATAATTCAGCTTTCTTGTTTGGTTCGAACTATGCTTGGTTCGGATACTTATGATGCTTTGTGTTTAGAATCATTTATCATTGCGTTTATTTCCTAGTTTGGTGGCTGACATTTGGCACTTATACGCACAACCTTTTGTGTCTTGTAGGTGAATAGCATGATCGGTCAGATGCTCAGTGCTGGTGGTCGGCCTCCGATGTAAAACAGTCATTGTCATCCTTCTCCCATCTTGAATTCGTTTAAAATGTAAAACAAGGCTAAGTCCTGCAATTGACATTAGCAATTTATCTTTGTTTGGAACAGCTAATCAAAACTTCTTATAAACCAAGCTTTTCATCCATAAAAACACCATTGCTTTTTGATAAATAACACATCAAACTTGCTTGTTAACTGCAAATAATCTCAATTACATTGCTCCAATCTTTAACCAAATCGGCAAAAAAATGCAAAAGAGTGACATAAGACAGGAAGATACAAGGATATTTTATACAGTTTCAGTTTCTATGATTTTTGGCTTCCAAGTTTGTACCATCTTTTAGGGTTTCCTTGGCATCATTGTCCATCCCAAGGCTAAACAGAGCAGCTGCTTGGAGATAGAATGCTGCGGGCCACTCCGGAGATATTACCTGTGCTTGCATGGCATCTCCAAGGGCTTCTTGTGGCATATCATTCATCATGTAGCACAAGCACCGTCTTGCTAACACGGTTGGCGATACCATTGTCTCGCTATCAATGAACTAACACAAGGCGCATTGTTAAAACAATTAGGCCTATTGTTGAAATTATCGAGAGGTACTGAGGATTTTGATTGCAGACAATGAAATGGTTCTGCAGATTGCCCAATTGTAAACAAAAGACTACATGAGTGTAACATTCGATGGCTGTTCCAAAGTCTTTTGCTCGGAAAGCAGTATCACCGCTTTTTTTCGAATTTAGGGTCTCCTGTATTTTATCTGTCCACATTTGGAAAGAAAGCTACAAAGTAGCAAAATACAATGCCACTTAGCATAAAGCAATTTTATCAATACATGTAAAAAGTTCACTTATATGATTTTGATGATGCTAAAGAAAGTAAATAACGCAATTCTCTTCTTCTAGCACCTTGAATAATAAAACTGTCAACAATGAAGGCAGTAAGAACATTATTATATTTATTGAGTTCGTGTCTTACTTAAATTGTTTTGTGAATTCACCAATGACTCAGATTTGAAACAACATATAATTTATGGATTGCTAACCTCATTTGCAGTTCCCTCGTCATCTTTATATCCGATCCCTTCCAGTATTTTGTGTATTGCAGTACGATCCATTCTTGAGCATGCTTCTCCCAGAGATGTTAGTGACATTGTATGCTTCAAGGACGTTGTTTCATGTGAAATGCCCATCAAAACATGTGATGGAACCTGTTAGATAGAAAAGGTAAGGGAGCAATGGTTAATTCAACTAGTTGCATACTTACGTGTAGCAGAATAATGAAACTGGGTTCAGCACACAATGTTTTAAAGAAAAGCTACACTTTACCCCTACCATAAAGCTTCAAGCTAGTGTTAAGTAAATTATTCACAAAAATTACAGAGGACGGTCCTATCTGCCAGCAAAATCTGAAAGAGACTGATTATAAATTATACTAACAGAGCATAGCAAGGTATCTATTTGAAGGTATAATAGTGAGGAATAATACGAGCATACCTCAGTTTCCTTCTGAAGAGGAATAAGAGCAGTTACAAGAGACTTCATATTTGGCCTCTCACGAGGTTCATACTGCAAACAGCGAGAAGCTAACCGGACTGAAACCCATCATCATTTGAAAATTGGCCCTCCAGACACGAGTCCATTAGCATCAGAAAATTCTTACCACGTATTAGGTCAAGTGCCTGTGACGATGATAACAATCCGGCATTTAAGCATTTAAATTATCTCCTAAGGCCATCCTACTATGCAGTTTAGATATCCACAGTTCGAGTAGTTTCTTCAATCACTATAGAAAAGATTTCAGAAGAGAAAACTCACATGGCTCGGTGGTATATGCTTGCCACTAAGAAGATCAAGTAATAGAGTACCGAAGCTGTAAACTACACTCTCTGGTATAACCCTTCCTGTCAAAAAAAGGCGCCTAAGCTCAGCTAAAGAGACTTTAATTCCATGTGGTATGAGAACCTAACAAACATACTAAGCTTAATTGATATACCCTTATGGATGGACTAATGCAATATGTAAGAGTTCCATAAAACTTTATCTGTTTAGCATATATTTACCGGTCCTTAGGTACTCTGGAGGGGCGAAAGCCAAGTTTGTACTATAACTTTTTCCATCTCTGCTATTCTTCATAAGGCCAAAGCTCGAGAGCCTGGGATTACCGTCCTATCAAGAAACAAACAGCTAAAGATAAACACCACAAATTTCAAAGTGACCATATGCAGTAAGGTTTTAGGTTCAAATAAGGATGATCAAGATCGAAATTACCTGATCAAACAAGATTCTATAAGCATTAAGGTCATGGTATAAAGCCCTTCCCCTACAACTGCAATATTCAAGCGCCTGCGCTAGAAATAGAGCCACTCTCAATCTCATTGCCCATTTCATATGCTGATTTTCCCCTACACCGATTGCACGTTGCAACCAGACACAAAATAATTAGTTAGGATATTCATTTCATTACTCATTTCTTACACCATTATAATCGAATGAAACTATGGATAACATATAAAAATGGTGAACTGAACTAAATGTCCCCAAACTATCACCGAGATTCTAAATTGTTCCTTAAACTTCAAAAGGTTCTAATTGAGTCTTCAATTGTATCGATTAGGATATTCTGTCAGCTTAGCCATCAATTTAGTCATAAAATGCAATTCAAATGTGACAAGGATGATTAAATTGTAAAAAAAATACATTTGTAGCTATCGCGTGACTGCTTTGATTATGACAAATTTAAAAATGTAAGATCCAAATTGTTCATGTAACTAGTGCACTCTATTTACAAATTGATCCACGCATTTTAAAAAATGATCCATGTCATATTTGAGATAGCATTTACGCTCAAGCTAATGGTTACGCTACTGATATTTTGAAGGTCTAATTAAAACATTTTAAAAGTTTGAGAATAGTCTCAGGACGTTTACTGCAATTAACCCATATAGAAACCCCGGGAGGGGGGGGGGGAGGTTGAAGAAGAGAGTGGAAATTACAGTGAAAAAGATGCTTAGAGAGAGTCTCATTAGGCATAAACTCAGCAACCAACAATCTTTCATTTCCTTCACAGCAACAACCAATCAAATTCGCCAGCCTCTCGCTTCTTAATTGGCCAACTGCTTTCGCTTCTTCCTATAAATCAAGAACAATAAACAAAACCACAATCAAAATAAATTATAGTAAAAATGGAGAGAAAAAAGAGAGTAAATATATACAAGGAACTATCGAGGATCAGGCCAAGCGGATCTATTGAAGCGTTTAACGGCGACCAAACGATCCTTGCCGTCGAGCTTCCCTCGGTAGACTACATTGGGAGCTTTCTCCCCATGCTCCGATACAATGTTGTCGGTACAGAAGCCGGACGTGGCGGCTTTTAATTGGTCCAAGCTGTACTCGATGAATCCAGGTAAGGATTCCTTCTCATTCTCTAAAGTAATAAGAAAGGAAGGAAATCACTAAAACAGTAAAATATTGTGGAGAAAGTGATGGAAAGGAGTCAACTGAACTGACCGAGATTGGAGGAGTCGTTGATGTTTGACGGGCAGCAGCAGCAAAGCGATAGTTTGGAACAACGAGCTCCCATTGCTTAGACAGAGAATAAAAAAGTTATCTACTTTTCTTAGCTTTTGAGATTGGCAATGGAATTTGAAGAATGGAAGAAGAAAACTGATACTGCTGCTACTACTAAAACCGACAATGGGGGTGTTTGAGAAGTGAGAAAATAAGTAAAACAAGAATTTTTTTTTTTAATTTTTTCTTTTTATGCTTTTCAATTCACACCATTTTCATCAACAAGATTTTGGCTTCAATTCATTAATTCATTTATGTTCCTCCTTATTTTATTTATCTATATTTATATTTTATTATTTTACATCTAAAATTGAAATATATAACAAGTTGAAGTCATTTATGTGCTTTAATTATTGCTGATTATTTCGGAGGTAGGACATATATTCTTTTTCATTCATGTATTATTTGTATGCATTTGCTTGAATTCTTTGGTGTCCTATTTTTAATCTTTGATTGAGATTTTTTTTAATAATTTCATTTTCTTTTTATACAATGCATTGAACTATATATAATTCATTCCTAACGAGGATAATTAAACCCACATCGCCTTACATTAACAATAATACTTATACCAATCGAGTTAGACTCAACTAACTTGATTGAGATTTAATATTTGATATTTTTTCGTTTTAATTTAATTTTTAAATGTTATTAGTAGATTTAAAGATGGGGACTTGCATGTGGTTTGGTCTTCAAAATTATAAAATTTCAACACGATAATTTTAAAATATTTGAAATTATAAATTAATATAAAAATAAAATTATATTTGAATATTTTTAAAATTTATATTTTAGTTTTGTATTAAAAAATTTATTACTTAAATAATGTTCATCGGATTCCCACATGGCACTGCCTATGTGTTTGGAAGATAATAAGAGAACTTAAGTCATCACATTAAGGAGAGCAAATAGTGATAAAAACATTATAAAAAAATATCGAACAATATCAGAGTAAGTAAAAAAAATATATATATCAATTTTTCAGCATAGTAGAGGGACTAAGACTATTATCTACTTGCTAAAGCAATGGTGTCACAATGCTGTGGAGTAGCTTTCAAACAGCTTTAGTGTATATATATATATATATATATTTTTTTTAAATCAAGTTGTACACGGTAAGTAACAGTGATTAATTTTTTCATTGCAGATATTTTTTAAAAAGATAAACAGTTGGCCTCTATTCCTATGAGCAACAATCAAACTTTCTATCTTATAGTTAAAAGATGAGATAAGCAAATACTACAGCATACCTCACGGTTCTTTTTTTTATGTAGCACGTGCACTGAAAGCACTTGGGAAAAGGAAACAAAAAGGAGGAAAGTTGAAGCAACTGCAACAAAATCTACTTTACGAAAAAAGGATTGACAATGAAAATGGCAAACAAACGAGATTTTCTTGGCATGGCATCCCCCTGTACCCCTAGATTTTAGCATTAAAGAAAAAGGAAGGAAACAGTCGCTTTGATGGTGAAAGCAACTATGAAAAGCTATGTAATGTTATATGTGGCATCTCCAATATCATATCCTCCTTTGGAGAAAGAGAATATAGTGCTTATACGAGTCAGAAAATTACTTTAGGAAGAGTTTAGAAAAGAATTATAAACTTTAGGAGAGTCATAGAACAATTTTACTATTATATTAACTTTTAATTTTACAAATTTTGAAGGGACTAAATGAGAGATTTACCATTTTTAGGTTGGCCGACGGTTTGATGTCTTTTAGGCATATTTTATATTTGAATGAAAATGAACGTTGAGAAAAAAAAAATGGTTTAGATTCTGAACCGGTTTGACCCCAAATGAATCAAACCTAATGTGACCAAGGTATATTTGAGAGACATTACAGAAACACCGTTAAGCAGGGTGGGTGATGAAAGTAAAATTTGGATTCCGAATCATAAATTTTATTAGGATAGATAATGTTTTTGGGAGGGGATTATCAATTTGGTGATAAATTTAAAAGGAAAAAGGGAATAGCAATGGCGAATGGCAATTATTTAAAAGAATAATTGGTGGAAGCCAGATTCCTATAAGCCAAAATGAAAGCCATCACATGTTATGTTCCCTAATCTTTGTCCACTGTATAGTGTAATAAAAAAGCCCTACCAACGGCCTTCAATGTGTATCTTTCAGCTTTTGCTCATTTTCTTTCTCATCTTTGAATATGACAATTGAGTCTTATATAATTGGCTATTGTGAAGAAAAAAGGGTAATGGCTCATTCGAGCAACCCTTGATTGTTGGATTTCACATCGAGTGTCTCAACATCTGGAGATGCGGTAGACAAAAATGACAAAGTAACTATTCACGAGGGCATCACAAGGATGTATTAATGAAAAACAAATCTTTGAGCATACAAGCAAACTGCCATGGAATACGTGCATATTCTATGACACAAGGAAACAGAGTAATACTTCAAGCAACCATTGTTTGTCCGGTTTCATAATGTAGGCAGGGTTGACTAATCGTGACTCCATGTCATATCCCTGATGGTTGGGTAGACTAAAATGACAAAGACACCCTTGACATGGGCGTCACGAGATTGAATGGTGGAAAAGGTCACGACAAATAAAACAATATGCAGGATGCATTAATGGTAAAAAAAAAAATCTGTCCACACTAGGATTATGTGTGTGTATAATATATATTCAATGGCCTCAAGCCCACACAAGGAAACAGAGTAATACGTCAAATGACTAAACAAAATCAATGAGAGGAGGTCACATGGAATTTGTAAAGTTGATATTTCATTCCATTTCAAAGGGGGTTAATTACATCTTATAAGTAACCGAACAGAGTAAGAGTGTGAAGCTATCATCAGCTTGAGCTGACATAATCTAAATCACCATTTATCAATCAATCCAACTGCAATCACCTACAAGTGCAACACAGCTAATGCTACAGTAGTACAATCTACCATCAAAAGGAATTGACATGTACAATCTAGCCATTGAAGTGAATGGCCCTAAAGTGACCGATACTGGATATACTAAAGTGTTAGAACTCAATGAATCAAAATTTTAAGAAAATGAAAAATCCAGCAAGTACTGGCAATAAGGATTCAGTTCCTTAATGCAAGAAAGGTACCATCAACCATGCTGAAGTTCATTGGTTAGGAGAAAAGCAGATAGCAAAATCATAATTCCTTGATTATATGCACACTTAAAACTGATAGAAACTTTTGCTCATTCTACATCAGTCATTGCTTCTTTTGTCAAAAATGAAACAAAATATGACGACCTGAAGCTCAAGGGGAACCTGCCCCTGGCTTTCACAAACAAGCCTTGTTCATTACTTATTATTTTTCATCGGTGATAGATATCTCACAGACCATTGCCTAACCAAAAACCAGAAATATATATGATATATAATTCTACCTTTACACTTAATTACATCATCATTCACATTAGTGAAATTTTCTAAACCCTTCCAACTGGTGAAATGGGTGGATATGAGACATACCTAGCAGGGCCCTCTCCCTCAATTTGATTAGGTTCATTTGTTCCATCATTTAATATGGTTTCCCCTAAAGTTCTTTCTTCGTACAGGGGAACTGATTCTGAAAGCTCACAGTGCTTTCCACTATCCCAAACAGCTATACAAATCGAAAATGCTTGCATAAGAGAAAGCGATGAATTGAACTCAACTGAATAGATACCGTCATTGAAAGAGGCCAAGCTGAAAAAAGGCATGTTGTCTTGTGCACCTCCCTGTTAGTTATAAATTAAAACAAAGACAATTCAGTTGACATTTTCTATTATAGTATAGTGGATGCTTTAGATTGATTAGAATAGGATCAAAAATCATACCTGGAAGAAAAGTTCAAATTGATTAGAAATTGAAGAACCTCTCAAAGAACTAGGGCGCTGGTTGCATTGGCTCTTATTAGACAGAATCCTAAGTTTGCAACCCAAATCCCAGCCACCGCAATCACATGCTCCACCAGATTTCCATCGTTGGATCAGTGATGAAGGTTCGCCTTTATTTGGCAGGCTATGTACACCACTTGGAAGTATGACTGTAGCATTAATGTCTCGAACACCCTCAAAAGAATCCTTTTTCCTGGAGTTGAGTTCAAGTTTTACGTCTGGCAGACACTCTTTTGATGTGGCCAAGCTCTGACGCTTATCAATCAGATACCCATCTCTGATTGAATTTCTGCTGTTCTTTTTGGGATCTTGACAATAATAGCAGCCTGCTCATCATTTGGCTGGGAATCAGATGCTTGTGTATGTGCCTGTCCTACGTCCAAGGTAAGAAGAACAAATTCTCTAATGCTAAATTGATCCACATGGTTTGGCCTGGACAAATGAGAAAACTCAGAACCAGAAACCTTCATCTGGGCAACAATTTTAGGGGCATAATCCTGACCTTTGCCTTTTCCTCCTTGATTTATCCACATACCGTTCTTTTTTCTGACTTCTTTAACAGCAAAGAATGTGTAAATGCATCCATAGTCACCCTTACTTGAAGAGCTTAACATCTTCACTGTAGCAGCAAGGATATTACTCTCATTATCAACAGCGAATGTGAGCAGAGGCAACCCATTCTTCACTTGAACTCTGAGAAGAGCTTGAACTGCTGAAGATCCGCACTTTTTGTTCGGTGCTGAATCATTTACTATTGTGCTGGTTGTGTCTGATTTCACTTTTGCTGGCTGCATAGTCATAGTTGAATGTCTTGTCCGTTCTGATGACTTACAGCCACCCTCTGTTATAATTGACTCCTGTAATTGATTGGTAAAACTGCGACAGTTCACTACCTTTGGTTTCAGTAGCGGCTCTATTAGTCTTCTCAAAGGGCTGGACCTTGCTCTGCTTTTAGCATTGAGTTTATCACCACAAGAAGTATCAACACCAGAAGCAACAAGATTCTCTGGCTTGGTTTTGGCAGAACTACATGTTGAGCTCATCTGAGGCATAGAAGAGCCCTCTTTGAGGCCAGAACTTTTGCCCGTCTTACCCATGCTGAAGCTAAAAAGACGGAAAGGTGAAGTGCTTCAACTTTTTCAGATACAACTTTGGGTACTTCTGTCTCCAATCCTTTGCAAGCCTCATTTGTAGCAGAAGTTGTGTTTGTTGCATGTATAATTTTTTCCTCTAGATTTCTGCTTCTGGAAGAACTAATTTCTACCTTTGCAGCACGAGGTACAGATTGAGATCTCTCTGACTTAAAGCCATTATTATTTAAATCTACCAAACCCATTGCTTTAATCTGTAAATGTTTGCTACCGTCAAGTTCAGAACGCAATGGACCTGAATGATAGAAACTGGAACTAAGCTCTCCACGGTGAGCCTCTTTAAATGTTTCTGTGAAGGTCCTCTGCCTAGGTTGTGTTTCCTCTTTACTCAACTTTGTTGCTAAATCAGAAAGGTTAGCTGCTCCTGAATGGTTCTTTTTGGCTAAATCTCTTGGCAAAAGGAGGACAACCGTGTTCCTTTTTTCAGTGACATCTTGGTTAGCCCCTTTTCCAACAACTTCTTGATATGTCTCTGCCTTTTTCATAAATTCACCACGTTGGTTCTTCATTTTCACCTTCTCACATGATGCCATGTTATCTTTTACCCCATTTGGCACAGTTCCACTTTCTGAAACAATCTTTAGGAGCATTTCCCTTCTCTTGAACTTTTCCGGCTTGATATATGGATTACTTTTGCAAGAGGATTTTTCTCTGATGAATTTTTCTTGAACAGTGAAGGTGCTTCTCTGGGTAGTCTTGAGATCTTGAAACTTTCCACCGCTTTCCCTAAAAGGCTTGACAAATTGCAAATGGCCCTTTTTGGGAACTGACATCGGATGAGATTCCAGTGAAGGTCGCTGTAACCTTTGATGACCAGGAGAGCAACTGTGACCTGTGCTTGAACGTGCAGATGATTCATCTGCTGATAATGAGGAAGAAGTGTTGCTGCTGGAAAGAGAAGAGATGCTACTTCTATGTGAAATCTGTTTATGGCTACCCTGCCATTTTTCAAGACGCCCCCACTCAAGGACCCCAACATTTAAAACTTTCTCTTGAGGTTTTTTTGCTCCTCTCTCCAGATAACTTGGTAATTTTGACATGTACTTCACAAGCTCTTCTTCATCGTTCGCCTTGATATCAGCATGTTGCTTTTTATGCTCCCATGAAGATTCAGGTGAGACATCTTTTCCACCTTTGGTAATTTCTGGATGAAGGTCGGTGTGTGACAAGTTAGGCCTTTCTGGTTTAAACCTGCCTTGCATATTTGCCCTCTGGCTTGCTTGGTGCAACATGGTCTTTACAGAAGTTCCAAAGGATTAACCTCTTGAATCTGTTTGAGCTCTAATTGGCATCCATAGTCTGTATAGGTATTAACAACTTCAGATCCCTTTCAGCTGCACAGTTTGATTCAGTTCATGATCATTCATACCACTCTAGACATAAGAAAAAACATTATATAAGAATATTATAGAACCCGATCAAATTGAAAACAAAACAAGTCAATCACATGCATAGTGGCATAAGATTCTTGAAACAAATGTTGGATGAAACTTTAGTAACTAGAGGAACCAAGAGAACATAACCCCTAAAGCAACAAGCATTGATTCTCTTAACATTGATGAAGATGTGGGATATCCCCACAAGCAGCAATGTCTATAGTATTGAGTATTTAACTAGTCCATACCCTTTAATAGCTAAACATCATTCAAAAAATGGCCAAAACTAAAAGCTCTTAATCCTTTTTGCAATATTATTATAACACTAAATAAACTTAGCATAAGCATCCCCGAACACTTAACAGTTGGCATTAAAAATACTAATAAACCAATAGAATGAAGAGCAGCAAATGCCAAAACTAAAGATTGCAACAAACCAGTTACGCCATAAAACTTATTTCTCAAATAATATCTCCTAACTCAGTAAGCACAAGGGTTCCAGTCAAATTTGTTTCCTTCTGAGTACACCATAAATCAACCACAGATTGCTATGTGATTCCTAGCTAAACAATTAAAATCCATGCACTCTTCTTTTAATACTTTCCAGACTATGCATCAAAAACTAATTCACAATCACCAGAGCTCAAATCACTTAAAAAAACAAATTCACTACAAAAGTAAACCTCTAGCGAACAATTTCCGCTAAACGGTTCTAAAAATCTTATTAAAAGTGAACGAAATTGTCAAAAGTTAAAACAGCTCAAGGTTGATAAATTGAAAAAGGGCGGTGACTAAAAAATTGGAACTGAAACTGAAACTAGAGAATCTTGATGTACAGTTTGAAAAGAACCGACAGTGAGTGGTCCATACGACACCAAATAATTGAAAGTAGTTCTTCAGATAAGGTAAAAATGAAGAGTTATGACCAATCCGCTTTAAGTTTAATGAAAAGAGAAAATTGTCCTCAGCTTATCAAAACTTACAAGCTTCTATGAACTAAAAACCTCGTTTATCTCACCAAATTAATCACACGCGATTTATTTTCTCTTTTTAGAAAAATAATAATTTCTTTAAAGAAAGATTCATTTCACTTTATCTCTTTTCTCTTTTAGGAATCCAAACTCTAACAACTGTCCAATGTTTATCATATCATTCTTTACAAAAAAGAAAACAAAAGAAATGTACTTGTTAACTTCAACACTCAACAGCATTAAAATTTCTCCCGGAAACCAACCAGAAATGAAAAACATACCGGTCCGAGTACTGGAAAATGCAGAACGGAATCGCCGTCAGTAACGGAAAACACCAACGCGTAGGGGAAGAAACGCCACGTTTCGGCCGCGCATTGGACAGTAAAAAAAGGACAAACCAAAGAAGATCAGAGGCGAAAAACGAGAGATAAAAAAGCCCGAAACAATGATGAATCTCCTCCAAACAAAAAAAAAAAAAAAACAATATAGCTTTAATGAAACAAAAATTTTCACTTCAAAAATCCCAAGGCACAAAACAAAGTCGCAGCCGAAGAGAGATTTATTTATTTGGTTTAATGGCTCGAAGTGTAAACTAAAGACAGTCAAAGCGAGCGGAGAAAGTGGGTTGGGATAGTTTGTTGCAATTGATTAATGTTTTGTTTTATTAAAAAAAGTAGTTTTTTAATCGGACGGTTGTTAATGGCAGATTTATGAGAAATGATTAAAATCAAATGGTCACATCAGATCAGAGAGATGGGAGACGGGAGAGGGTTATGTTCGGGCGGGCCGTACATAATAAAGCTGATATATGAAAGTGGTGGGTCCACCGCTGATTAGATCTTATTTTTTGTGATCGGCGTCCATTATTGATTGATGAACGGTGTGATGGAGTTGTTGATCATCTGTACATACTGGGAGTTCTTCCGTCTTCACCATTCTGAATTCTCTCGGACTTTGGAGTTTTTTTTATCAAATTAATATAAAAAATATTTAGAATAGGGTTTCTTTTTCAAAAATTACAAAAATGGTACATTGAGGGTGGTCGTGCCTCTGTCAGAGGCGGCACCACCCTCTGTAAACACTACACTAAAATAGACTTTTAGCGGCGTTTTTTTTCTTTTAGTGGCGTTTTTAAGCGCCACTAATACTATTTGCAACGCTTTTGAAAGCGCAGCAAAAAAACGCCGCTAAAGGTGGGGTCTATTAGTGGCGTTTTCTAGAAAAGCGCCGCTAAAGGTGGGGTCTTTTAGCGACGTTTTATAGAAAGCGCGCTAAAACTTCCCACCTTTAGCGGCACTTTTTTGTACAACGCCGCTAAAGGTTGGGCCTTTTCGTGGCGTTTCTTAGAAAAGCGCCGCTAAAGGTGTGGTCTTTAGCGTTTCTTATATAAGCTACCGCGGTGGGGTCTTTTATATATATATAAGCGCTAAAGGTGGGTCTTTTAGCGGCGTTTTTAACAAAATGCCACTAATTTGCACAGATTTGCGGTCTTATTTTTCTCGCAATATCCTACCCTTCCCGCATTAAAACCAACCAAAAACAAAGAAGAATTGCATATAATTCCAACCCAAGCAAAGAATAAAACATTTAAATCTCACCAAAAGCATTAAATCTAAACGATACTTCAAATTTAATAAAAGATATATGATATTCATTAATAAATGAAGTATAATTCAAACAATTCTTACAATAATGTTAATCGTAACAATGTTAAAAAAATCTTCCAACAATAAAACAAATGTCTAAGAGGCGGCCTCTGCATCGTTCTTTGAACAATCATGCATCATAGTTTGCAAATGTAGCTAGAGTTCTTCATACTTTACTCGCTTTCGCCTCCGTCTCTTCCTCCGCTCTAAGTTGAGCAATATGCTCGCCTCCCTCGTTCTTGCCTTCACTCTAAGTCGAGAAATTTGCTCACCGTGTGCTTTCGCTTCCATCGAGATATCGGTCTTCGGTCTACGAACTTCAAGACGAGATTGACTCCGGAAGGCATGTATTGCGGAGCCGGATCAAAATATTGAGTCGGGTAACACCGATCCTTGACATCAAACCCGACCATACCTTGTAAGACCCAAAACATTAGTGATAATTTTGTTATAAATATACTCAAGATTAACAAAACTATCAATCGAAGCGATCGTACCTTTCAGACCCAAAACATCGATAATAATTACATTATCAATCTCCTCGAGATTAACAGAATCGTCGAACGAAGGAACCGCTTCATACTCCGCCTTCTTCTCCTTTAGTTTATCCTAATAAATCAATAAAAAGTTAGAAACGAAATATATAATAAAAAGGAATGGAACATAACTTAAAATTATAAATTTAAAACTACAAACGATGAATTAAACTATTGTAATTAAACATTATAAATATTTATAATAAATCAAATTTTATTAAGTAAATATACTAAAATTTTTGCACCTTCGGATGTCATCGGAGATCCATCCTTCTTCCTATATGTAATATCAAAAAGTCAAGGCGTCCAACTTTTGACCTAACGAAACTTCCTACATTATAGCGTAAAAAAAAATTTAATAGTATAAAGTAATTAATATTTGAAAGTAATAAATTATAATACCTCTACCTCACTACGAGCAAAACTTCGGAACTCGCAGGTAATGCGTGAATTTTTGTTTCATCTCATTTTTGTTCCAACTCGCTCACGGTCCTACATAATGGAATTTGAATTATGTATATAGTAAATATGATAAACCTAAAATTTATAAGACTTTGAAAGTCGTAATACCTCTTCTTTCTTTGAATTCTAGAATCTAACTTGATCTTCCCATTGGTACCTCAACATTCCGTGGGACATTTCGTAATTTTTCGTCGAGGCTTATGTCTTTCTTAAAATATTATTTTTAGGGTGCTTTTATTGTCTCTCCATTTTTACCCAATGTCTTCTTAACATAGTCATCGGAGACCTCTAAAGCAAATTTACCACAATTTTTTTTAAAAGTTAATATAAATGAAGGTTAAATTAAATTATTATAAATTACATTTACCTTTTATTACCATAATATTATCGAGAGCCTGATTTTTGTTGGCATCAGGCATGTGATGCCATGATTCGTAGTTAATGGGCAACATATTCGCATTTCGTGCTATAATGCCCAAATAGCCTGCTAACAGTCGAGTTTCAGATCGGATAGGCTGGCCATGATTGTTTCTCCTTACTTGAACACGCTCGGTAGGCTCTAAGTCATATAAATCTGTAAGTAATGTATGTCCCGAGCTCGCTCGTCCCACCACCCTCAAATTTGAAAAATGATATATTATTATATTAAAATTGAAAAATGAATCAATAATAAAATTCAACATGCATGTAAAATAAACTTAACATTACTTTGGAATTGTCCATGCTCGTCATCTATGTCCGGCAGACTAGAAGATCCAACAACGTATCCATCCACTATTTACTTCATCTGGATTTGGAGTATTCTGGACAATATTTAAACCTCGTAATCATCTTCTAGGCATTTTCCCTGCAATACACATAAAGTAGTTCAAAATTTTAGTAACAAATAAAAACAATAATAGAACATTTAAAACAGTTAAATTATATAACATGACCAACATGAAAATTATAATATAACATATAAATAATAAATCGTTAAATCTTACTACATCATATTTCGTAAATATCTTCGTCCATATCCTGAGGAACCCATTGAAATTGTTGACTAGTACTAGGGATATTTTCAGTTAATTCTTGTTCTGGAAAAGGCAAAGTTTCTGATCTTTCGACTATGTTATCTCTACTTCCACTGCCAATGTCAAACAAGTCTCTAGGGGTGTTTCGAAGTACAACGTACCAACCCTCATCAGTTAGATCTTGAGTAAAAACTTGTTTAACTTGAGAAGAAAACACATACTGGCTCGTCCATCGCTTGTTTTCCGTGTGAATCAATCGAGAGAAATTCACCATTGTAAAGCCATATTGATCGTTTTAATTACGAGCCGTATTCACATTAGCCCATTCACCTCGAAATAAGACAACTTTGCATTTGCCATAATAATCCAACTCAATGATGTCGATAATAAGTCCGTAATATTCCAAATTCCCTAATGGATTCATCGTCCCTAGCACTAGCATAACTTGTAATCAAGAATTAACAACAATTCCGTAATTTTGAGTTCTCCTCAATCTCTCGCGATACCTTGTATGAAATCTGTATCCGTTGATGAGGAAGCCACTATATCTTTTAACTATTCTGTTTGGACCTTGTGAAAGCCATTTAACGTCGTCATTTACTTCATTTCGACTCCAAACCTATTGAGTCAAAAGTAAATCGAGTAATTATGAATGTTATGAGAAAACATTATTACTTGTCAATGAAAACTTAAATTGCATACCATTTGGCTTAACCATTCATGGAATGATTCTGCGAACAACTTATTAATTTCTCGTCGATTTAATCTTCGGGATCATGAACGAGCTCTCAATATTTGTTTGTACTCACTACGGTAAAAAAATGTTTTACTTTGTTAGAAAACAAATAAATTATAATTTATGAGTATTTATCAAATTCTAGAACTTACTTCCGAAATGGTTCTATTGAATCGTGATGAAAAAGAACGTATCGATGTGCTTGGACCCACGATCTATCGTCTAATTATGCAATTTCGACTTTGCCGATCAGTTCTCTGAAACTTTGAAATAAATAAGTTTCGGCCAAATTATGATCTGTGAGCCCAGCATTTCTACTTGGTCTATTCATTCTTGTTTCAACATCTTCCAAATACCTCAAACAGAAAGTCATAAATTCCTCTGCCAAGTAGCCCTCGACAATTGATCCTTCCGGATAACGCTTATTACAGCAGTATAACTTCAATTTGGAAAGGAACTTAAACACGGTATACAACATTATTAAAAGTTGCAACTAAAGGCATTGAGCTGAATAAAGGAATATTTTGCAAATAAAGTAAGACCTTTCAATGGGATACATCTATCGATAGAAAATGGGTCCACCAAGAAGTGCTTCATGCGGGAGATGAATTAACAAGTGCACCATAATAGTGAAGAAGGAAGGCGGGCATATCTTCTCCAGATTGCATAAAGTCAATGCGGCTCGGTCTTGTACTCTCTCTAATTCTTGAACATTCAAAACTTTACCACAAATGCCTTTCATTATATTCGACAGTTCAATTACAAGAGCCGTCACCTTTTTCGACATACAACATCGCATAGCAACTGGCAGTAAGTCTTACATCAAGATGTGATAGTCATGCGATTTTAAGCCATATAGTCTTCGATCCTTAAGACTCACACATCTCGATATATTTGATATATACGCATCCGGAACCTTTATATCCTTTAACACCGTACAGAACACTTCTTTCTCCGTCTTCGACATTGAAAAAATAGCAGGTGACAATCGATATTTCATATTTGGAAGTGCTCGGGGATGAAGCTCACGCCAATTCTATGTAGACTAAATCAAGTCGACTCAAGAATATCTTTGATTTTCCATCGACATTCAAAATAGTCCCAATGATGTTCTCGCAGACATTTTTCTCTATGTGCATGACATCAAGATTATGACGTAAAATCTGATGCTCCCAATAAGGCAACTCGAAAAAAATACTTCTTTTTTTCCACAAGTCCGCCTCATTAGGATCATCCTCTTCATCGATTCATCATCGATTCACCCTAGATCTTCTATTTCTTTGCGGGTTGGCGGTGATTCATCTTCCCATAAATGAAATTAATATCTTTCAACATTAAGAATATTTCGGATCCAATTTGCAGTGAAGGAGCTGGTCCGAACTCTTGATACCATTAAACCGAGCACTCAAATCTAAATGTATGATTTTCGGTAACCACCGACGATGCCACATGTAAGAGAACTTCTTCCCATTATATAACCATTGCGAACATGTTCATGCAAAGACAACACGGACAAGCATAACGTCCCCTGGTACTCTAACCAGATAAATTAGCATAAGCCAGAAAGTCGTTAATAGTCCATATTAAAGCCGCACGTAAATTAAAGTTCTTTTTTCTCATTGCATCGTATGTCTGAACACCAGCCCATAGTTGTTTTAACTCGTCAACAAGTGGTTGCAAATATCGTCAATATCATTCCTCGGCCTTTTCTCTCCAGGTATAATCATAGACAAGATAAAAGAAGATTGTTTCATACAAACCCATGGAGGCAAATTGTAGGGAACAAGCACCATAGGCCAAGTACTGTACGTTGTGCTCATGAGTTTGTAAGGGTTAAATCCATCGAATGCTAGCCCAAGCCTCACACTCTGAGGATCACTTGCAAAGCTTAGAAATTTGGAGTCAAAAGATTTCCAAGCTAAAGAATCTGCAGGATGCCTTAACAACCCATCATCTGTTCGTCCATCACGGTGCCACATCATTGATTCGGCTGTCTTTGACGACATGAAAAGCCGTTGAAGCCTTGGTATTAGTAAAAAATACCGTAAAATCTTAACTGACTGCTTCCTTGACTGTGTATAGTGTTCATCCTCGTTACCGTCCTCTGTATTTCTATTAATCCAACGGGATTGGCCGTATACATGATAGCACTGTTGATTTATTCGGTCGCCCTAATACAACATGCGATCATTTCAAGAATCGTGAATTTTGTTGTAACCAAGGCCCAAATCCTTTATCAATTTCTTCATGTCTTTGGAAGATTGAGGGATTTTTGCAAGCGGAACATTTCTTGCGAAACTCTAACAACATTGTCAACGATTTTACGGTCCACCCCCAAACATTTCAAGTGAAAAAGACGAATCTGAAATGACGCTTTGGAAAATTTTGATCCCTCATACAGTTCTTCATTCATTTCACCAAGTAACGTGTAGAACCTCGCCGCTTCTTCATTTGGTCGTTCATCCCAGACACTTCTTCTTGTTTCGGTGAAAGTATTTTCACCAAAATTATGATCATCGATTGCACCCAAGTCGGTGAAAATGACCCGAAACCATCATTGCACATATGAAAAGCATCCCGCAACATGCCTTCCATGTTATCGTCTCTATCATTCTGATTGAAAGCACTATGAGGATACCCCAGATTCATTGATGAAGATGCTCCACTAGATGTACACTCTCCATGAAAAAACCATTTTTGTATCCCGGACAAAGCCATTAACAACTAGATGTTCAGTAGACCACTTTACGATAATGCCGTTAATATTGCAACACGTCTTACACGGCAAAGAATCATATTCTCTTGGCTTGCATTTTGAAATGCAAAATTCAGAAAAGTTTCTACTCCATTTCGATACCCGTTGCTTACCCTTGGCAATTTCATCCAACTCCTATTCATTTCGTAGTTGTTGAAGCCTAAAGATGATAATAAATTACACGGCTAAATTGTTAATTAATAATTTATGTAAGTAATGATATGATCATATATATAACTGAGTACTATGTAAGTTATGTAAATTATGTAAGTTATGAAGTTTAATCTTAACTTAAAATTATGTAAGTTATGAAATTTAATCTTAAACTTATGTAAGTTATGAAATTTGATCTTAAAATTAAGTAAGTTATGTATTCTTTAAGATTCATCATACGTGGCATTGTTACACCTAGGGAGGATCCATTATATCTAACTGTGAGATATAAGGCAACCCGTCAGGTTTCTAGCCTATATACTTTGAATCTTTTTTTTCTATACAAGTATTATGTAAGTTATGAAGTTTGATCTTAACTTAAAATTATGTAAGTTATGAAATTTGATCTTAAACTTATGTAAGTTATGAAATTTGATCTTAAAATTAAGTAAGTTATGTATTCTTTAAGATTCATCATACGTGGCATTGTTACACCTAGGGAGGATCCATTATATCTAACTGTGAGATATAAGGCAAACCGTCAGGTTTCCAGCCTATATACTTTGAATCTTTTTTTTTTCTATACAAGTATTATGTAAGTTTTTAAGTTTGATCTTAACTTAAAATTATGTAAGTTATGAAATTTGCTCTTAAACTTATGTAAGTTATGAAATTTGATCTTAAAATTAAGTAAGTTATGTATTCTTTAAGATTCATCATACGTGGCATTGTTACACCTAGGGAGGATCCATTATATCTAATTGTGAGATATAAGGCAACCCGTCAGGTTTCCAGCCTATATACTTTGAATCTTTTTTTTCTATACAAGTATTATGTAAGTTATGAAGTTTGATCTTAACTTGAAATTATGTAAGTTATGAAATTTGCTCTTAAACTTATGTAAGTTATGAAATTTGATCTTAAAATTAAGTAAGTTATGTATTCTTTAAGATTCATCATACGTGGCATTGTTACACCTAGGGAGGATCCATTATATCTAATCATGAGATATAAGGCAACCCGTCGAGTTTCCAACCTATATACTTTGAATCTTTTTTTTCTATACAAGTATTATGTAAGTTATGAAGTTTGATCTTAACTTAAAATTATGTAAGTTATGAAATTTGCTCTTAAACTTATATAAGTTATGAAATTTGATCTTAAAATTAAGTAAGTTATATATTCTTTAAGATTCATCATACGTGACATTGTTACACCTAGGGAGGATCCATTATATCTAATCATGAGATATAAGGCAACCCGTCAGTTTGAATCTTTTTTTTCATATATACTTTGAATCTTTTTTTTCTATACAAGTATTATGTAAGTTATGAAGTTTGATCTTAACTTAAAATTATGTAAGTTATGAAATTTGATCTTAAACTTATGTAAGTTATGAAATTTGATCTTAAAATTAAGTAAGTTATGTATTCTTTAAGATTCATCATACGTGGCATTGTTACACCTAGGGAGGATCCATTATATCTAACTATGAGATATAAGGCAACCCGTCGAGTTTCACCTATATACTTTGAATCTTTTTTTTCTATACAAGTATTATGTAAGTTATGAAGTTTGATCTTAACTTAAAATTATGTAAGTTATGAAAATTGATCTTAAACTTATGTAAGTTATGAAATTTGATCTTAAAATTAAGTAAGTTATGTATTCTTTAAGATTCATTATACGTGGCATTGTTACACCTAGAGAGGATCCATTATATCTAATCGTGAGATATAAAGCACCCCGTCGTGTTTTCAAATTTATATACTTTGAATCTTTTTTTTTCTATACAAGTATTATGTAAGTTATGTATTATGTAAGTTATGTTTTGGAACAATTTTTGTATCACCGGACTTTAGTTTTCAACTCAAATTTTGTTTTAAATGAAACTAAATATTTGCTTGTAATATAAATATTGATTAAATTTTGAAAAATATTAATTTCTCAGTTGGTGATGAACTCGTTCTATCATATATGATTCTTCTATTCCATGCTTGTGTGTATGTATGTGCGTTTATGTTTTGAAACACTTTATTTTCTTTACATGGATGTCTGTTTCTTTTTTGCTCTTCATTGTTTGTGTATTTTCAAAGAATGCATGATAGCAAATTCCATTAGAAATTCAATGCAATACTCCATATTTAGTTTTTTTTCAATTTAATAGCGGTGTTTTTTTTATATTATTGTTGTAAATTTAATGTGTTCTTAAGAAGTACTATTTGGTTGAATAGATAAATAATATGTATTATGTAGTTTAGTTAGTTGAATAGAATAAACAAGTAATATTATTACATTATTTGGTTGAATTACATGTTGATAAAGAATAAGTAAGTAATAAGTGTGAAAATAACATTACTACCCTTAAATAAATAATATTTTATTTTTATGTCAATTTTATATAAATTTGATTTTTAACTATTTCATTTCTATAAATCATTTACATATTGTTGTTGTAAATTTAAATGATTTTAAATTACTTCTTTTTAAAAATATTAAATAATGATCAAAATAAACTTTTTATAATTGTTGACTATATGTCGTGTATTATTTGAATACTCATACTAATGATATAAAAAATGAGGGCAACTATATGTAAACAAAGACAACTTACCAACAAACTAACGGAGGACAATCTGTAGAAGAAACTTTATCAATAGCACTACGAGATATTAAATCGAAGATTAAATGTAACTCTTTAGTTGAACCAGAAGTTGTAGAAGGAGCAGGAAGCAGATTAAATGTCACGAATGCAATAGCTATTGAAGGTACAACTGAAAAGAAAATGAAGGGGCAAACAATATTAATTATCAACAAGCGAAAGGCATTTTATATTCAATTGTAAAAATAAAACATTGATTACATTACGTAACCATGGAAAATAATTTCAAGTTATCAAGTAGGTTCTTTTCCATACTATATAACAACTTATTCTAAAATACGGCATAAATCGGGGTGCAAGCGCAACCGAGAGACGATGGCGAGATGTTAGTGGATTATAAGACTTGCGTGATGAATGCGAAAAAGGCTTAGGAGATAAACTTTTAAGGGTATATGCAAAATAACAATGTGATGCGTGACAAAGAAGCGGGACCAAGACACAAGATCAATTACATGGAAAAAAAAATGTTATTCCTGAATTCATAGACATGTGAATGAACCAACAACCAATATCCAAATCATATAAGAACCAACAACCAATATCCAAATCAAAATTATATTAATGTAAGGGTTGCGACTAGAACCTTTTCACTTAATAGATTACAACTCAGTGTCCCTTCATGTAAACATGCTATAAGCTTAGGTAATAGGGGTGAGCGTTCGATCGAATCGAATCGAATGAAAAAATTTCGAGTTAATCGAGTTGACGAATCATATTTTATCTTCCTAATTTGATTTGAAATTTTCTCGAATCGAGTCGAGTGAGATGGAATTCGAATCGAATATATTTGTTCGAGTTAAATTTTAAAAAATAATTTTGGGTCCTTGTAACCACTATCATCCATCGTAATAAAATTTGTTCACCTTAATCAAATTTTTATTAACTTTCATCACCTCATAATTTATTTATTAATCTTTTATATACTGGGTTAGCTTCTTTGCTTGCTTAGTTATTTCAATTATCTTGATTCTTGTCACTATGTATTTTGGAATTAAAATATATATTAAATGTAAAAATGTGATTTTTTAATAAAAGTTATTTTAAAGATAAAATATGAAATTGATATCAATATAAAATTTTAATACTGAATATTTTATGGCATAATTAATAATTCAATTTTAATATAAATATTCAATATGACTAAACAATTCAATAATATAAATAATATAAAATGTGAAATTTAATTTAATAATATAAATAGTAGATATAAATAAAATTATTGCTATTTATGTTTAGTGATTTTTTGGATAATTTTGATTTTTATTTGAGGGTAAAAGGTGAGAAGTAAAAGTTTAGGGGAAAATAAAAGTTTTGGGGAATAAAAGTTTGAGGAAAGTAAATAGGGAGTAAAATTTTGGCGGGAAAATATAAAAAAAATTGGAGGGGATGGGTTTGGGGTAGATAGGGAGTGGGATGGGAAGAGAGTAAAAGTTTTAGGGAAAAGTGGGAGGAGTAAAATTTGGGGGAAATAAAAGTTTTGAGGGTTTTTGGAGTAAAATTTTGAGAAAAAGTAAATGGGAGAGTAAAATTTTGGTGGGAAATGGATTTTGGGTAGATTGGAGGTTAGGATGGGAGGAATAAAAGTTTTGGGGAAAAGTGGGAAGGAGTAAAAATTTTGAGGAAAAGTAAAAGGTTTGGGAGTTTGGGGTAAAATATAAAATATTATATTTTAATATTGAATTATTCAATTATTTGAGTTATTCAATTGAAAACTCAACTCGATTCGAACTCGAAATTGGAAAAAAAATTTGAGTTGACTCGAATAACTCGATTAACTCGAATAATTCGATTCATTTAACTCGAAATTCAAATTTTTTTCGATTTTTTCGAGTCGAATCGAGTTTTGCTCACCCCAATAGGTAACACAGATGAATTAATAATGGTGCAATTCCAACTTTAGTCCCTTCATTTAGATTGTTATTTTTATGGGTAATTAGAATAGTTTATTTATATTTCGTATTGGGTTGGATTATTTGTTTATATCAAATTATAAAGTAAAATTTTAAAAATTGAAATATACTCTAAGTAAGATTTTCAAAACAGGACTGCAGATCATGACTTCTGGTCGAATTGGTTAGGTCACTAGTTTGTATGGTTCGATTGAATAAATCATTAAAAGGAAAAAAAAAATAAATAAACTAGTTCAATTGGCTTTTTAACTTGGTTCAATCAGTTCGAACTCATTTGCATGTCAACTAGTTTGACGCCTCTCTTTCCGAACCGATACCCGACCGGTTCAAACAATATTGACTCTAAGTCTTTACATTTTGTCCATTTGGAATTAGACCTCCTATTTTATTTTCAAGAATTGAATCCTATACTTTCAAATTATATATAACCATGTAATATTTTAATTGAATTTTTTTTTATATCTGGCTCAATAGATAGTTGATGAAAGAAGCATAAAATTACCCAAATGGAATAAACAAGGAACTTAAAATCTTAATGGTAAGACACATTACACTTCTAATAGAAGAACATAGTATTGTTAAGAGGGTAACTATAAATTACAAAAATAAAGCGTAAAATAGATATGCTTAATAGGAGACATAGTTGGAAGCTTAAATTTGGAGAAACAAGGGCGCGACCAGGAAGCGTGGCAATTTGAAAGGCAAATTAAGCCTTTGGTTTATAGGGTTTATCTTAAGGAAAAGGAAATACATGAATCTGTTTTGGCCTTTGTTGTGAAGGCGATGGGCGTTGACATGCATTGGGACGGTAGTGTGGTAAAGCGAAGGGTCTCTTAATGAAGTCGCACGGTCTCCAAACGAAACAACAAAGCATTCGTAATTACATCTATTATTGTATAAATTTGTGGAGGAATTGTGGTGAATATTTTTATATGGGCTATTGTTATAAAAAGAATATTTTTTTCTCACTATAATGAATAATCCCACAGCCCCACCCTTCCCCTCTTTTCACATTACACCGTCCCGTTCCCTTCCCTCTTTCTACGATAAGTCGACAAATTCAGAGAACCAAAAAATAAAGAACTAATACTAGTCAATAACAAAGATCCAAACCTATATTCTGTTCACTTGCATGTTACCTTTTTGAGAATCTGAGATGTGCATGCGTCGACAGTCCGGCGAAAGAGAGGTAAAGCTTGAAGCCGAAGGAGCGTTGGTTTAGACGATAATAGTAGAGCCGTGGAAGACGAAGAGATTATTAATCTAAAGAAGTACGATGGTAGCGGATTGAAGAGAGGTATGAAATGAAGAGAGGGATGAAAGAAACTAAACCTTTAGAAATTTAGGGATTTCAGAAGAAGGGGGAAATGAATTTCAGAAGAAGCTTAGGGGAAATTGAGTCAATCGGGTTTAAGGGTTGGGGGAACTGGGGGAGAGCAAAACGGCGACGTTTTCACTAAAACAATTCAAGCATTGCGGCGTTTATAAAATAGCGCTGCTAAAGACATACCTATTGCGGCGTTTACAAACAAAATGCCACTAAAATATACAAAACAACGTCGTTTTAATTAGAATACACAAACATATTTGCGGCGTTTTTTATAAGCACCACTATATCCCAACTTGTTGCTGCGTTTACCAGAAAAATGCCACTAAAATATACAAAACAACGTCGTTTTAATTAGAATACACAAACATATTTGCGACGTTTTTTATAAGTGCCGGTATATCCCAACTTGTTGCTGCGTTTACCAAAAAACGCCACTAAAATATACAAAACGTCGTTTTAATTAGAATACACAAATTTGCGGCGTTTTTTATAAGCGTCGCTATATCCCAACTTGTTGCGGCGTTTATCAGAAAAACGCCACTAAAATATATAAAACAACGTCGTTTTAATTAGAATACACAAACATATTTGCGGCGTTTTTTATAAGCGCCGCTATATCCCAACTTTTTGCGGCGTTTACAAAAAAAACACTACTAAAATATACAAAACTACGTCGTTTTATTTACAATACACAAACATATTTGCGGCGTTTTTTATAAGCGCCTCTAGATCCCAACTTTTTGCGGCGTTTACAAGAAAAACGCCACTAAAATATGGAAAACTACGCCGTTTTAATTACAATACAGAAACATATTTACGGCGTTTTTTTATGAAAATGCCACTATTCTCAATTTTAATTTTTTTCATTTTTACTTATTTTTATTTCACAATTTTTTTTTGATATTATCATTTTTTTTGAATTTTTATTTTTAAAAATTTTGAATATTAAACTTTGAAGAAAATTTGAAATTTTTGAAGATTTTTATAATTTTAAACTTTTTAAGAAAACTATATTTATCTTACTATACATGTAATATCCTCTATCCGATTTCAACCTATAATTTGAGTAAGAAATATTACATTTAAATACAACCATCGTTTAATTTAAATATTTATCTAAACACTTCATTTTAACATATTTAAGCTTATTTGAAGTTTTTCAAATCATTTCTATACTTTCTTTTAGAGTTAATTTGATTACAAATTATGGGAACTATTTAGGTCTTTTAATTTGGGTCAAAATAGAGTCAATGTCGTAATATTGAAAATGAGTGCCTGACAGACGTGTAATATTCCAATGTTGTGACACCGACTGTGGTGTCTTGAAATGGCATTTAATTATATGTATATACACTTAAATTTTGATATAGATACATCTTATTTAGAATTATATATAAATGAATTTTGGTTTAATGTGTAATTCTAGATGTGAAATTCTATTTGTGGTTTAAATGTATAGTTGAAACTTTAATTTGATTTAATCATACACATTATTTTAAAATATAAATACATCAATATATTTTTATATATATATTTTTAAAATAATAATTTACACTTATCTTATTTTGATTTATATTCTAAAAAATTCAAGATTAATCCCTAAATCATAAACTGTAGACCTTAAATATTATATCATAAACCACAAACACTAAAACCTAAACAGCAAACTCAAAACCCCAAAACATAAATCTTAAACCATAAAACTCGAACCATAAACTCTAAACTGCAAACCTTAAACCATAATCTGAGACTAAATTGGGAATTCATGTGGCCAATGTTAGTGTAGTACAAAACATATATTTTAATAGCTAGCACATTAACCATAAATCCCTCATGAGGGATTTTGGTTTCGGGATTTTCGGCCATAAACCCTAAACCTTAAATCCTAATTAAACCCTAAACCCTAAAATCTTAAACTTGAACCATAAACCCTAAAATCAAAAACCTAACACATCAACCATTTCCCTAAACCCATAAACTATAATCTATAAACCATAAACCTAAAACCCTAACCCATTAACGATTCCCCCAAAACCCCTAATCACTAACAGTACTTAAACCTTAATACCGGTAAACACTAACATATTAAACACTATACAATAAACCCAAACAACAAACTTTAAAACACTAAACCCATACACCAAAATAATAAACCCTAAACCATGAAATTAACATACTAAACATTAAACCCTTAATCAATTTTAATAGCTTAATTTGTAACTTAAATGAAAACTTCTAAATTGTTTAGTTAGAATTTGTAACTTTTCATAATTAAGTTGTAATATCCGGGAATTAGGGCTTGTGCATTATTGCTTATTTATACGTGGAAGCATGTCTATGTGTATGTGGAATGTGTTTTATGAATTTTGTGAACCTTAGTGTGTAGTCAAATGCCTTAGAAATTATTTGATTTTTAGTTTAAAAAGGGAAGCTAAGTTTGATAGGCCTTAAGAAAATTAGTAAGGGAAATATGACACAACAATCAGCTTGGTAAAGTGGCTGCAAGGCGCCACTTAAAGCTCTGGTAGGTGACGCCATATGCAGTAGGCAAGGGGCCAGGTTCGAGCTGCAAGGGAAGCAAATAAAAGAGTTTTATTTTGCTGCAGGAGTGAGCAGTAGTGGACGACACTAAGGTACTAAAGGGATGAGTTTAATCCTTTTTAAAAATTCGGCTAAGATAAGGGATAAATGATGGATTATTTTTATTAATTTTAAATGAAGTGATAAGAGGAAAATAAGGGAATAGATAGGGGATGAGTGTGGCCGGCTTGGGGACTCCTTTGATGTGATTTTGGGCCAAGCATAGTAAGGGGGATAACTGAATTACATTAAGCATTCTAGCCTCCCTTTCGTTTGCTCTTTTCTCTCCAAAGCTGTCACTTTTCTTTTTCTTTTAATTTTTCTAGCCGAAAGTTATCTTTGTTCTCCTCTGAATTCTCATTCTTTTCTTTTCCATACACGAATCACACCAAAAACGCCTCTCTTTCCCATTTGATAGCCATTGTCGATTCTCCCTAGGTCCTATACTTTTCTTTTCTTTTCTTGTTAAAACCAAATCTTTCTAGTGATCATCCAAGAGCCGAAAGTTTAAACTCTTTGAACCGATTTCTCCTGCAAGCTCTCTCTGGCCGATTTCTTAAGGGTAAGATCAATTTTTATTCAATCTTCAATCTTTTCTTTTAGCCAAAATCTAGGAACTAATCCCCTTAATGTCTTTGGCCGAAACTATGAAGGATTCTTTTGGGATTTTGCTATAGTCGACTATAAGGAGGTTTCGGGATTTCAATATCCAAGGTAAGTTATGTGATATTCGGCCAAGGGCTACTTATTGTGATTTAATGTTAGAATTGGATCTAACATGAGTTTATAGGTATTTCGACAGATACCATAACCAAGGGACACTTTTCGGGATTTAGATCCACAAGGTAAGTGAACCATGATAGTCGGCCAAGGCCATATTTAATGTTGTAGATCGGTTTCTTATTTGTTCAAAAGCCGAAACTAATCAAGTCCAGTGAACTAGTGTTGGCCGCTTGCAAGGAAGAATATCACGAAATTTCAGGATTTGATTAGTAATCAAATCGGCAGCAAGGAACTAAGGATATAAAGCATTAGATCGGGTTTTTCGGATTTCAATGAAAGCGTTAAGTGAACGGTGTGTACCCTTTTAACTCTTAATAGATTTGACATCAATTTAATATATGTGTTTATAATGATGTGAAATGTGGCCAAGGTACCATGCAATGGTACAAAGTACTCAGGTACGTAACCCTAACATTATGTCAATAAATGATATGAATATTTGGAATATGGCACATATGTGAATATTGATAAGAATGTGAAATAAGGCAAAAGGCATGATATTGCATGATTTGTATGACCTAGGGCATATGGGTGATATGAAAAGGGGAAGTGATCTGGTGGTTTATACCACAATATCTGAATGTGGTGACTCATGTCACGAAATCTGAATGTGGTGACTTATGTCACAAAATATTATATGGTGGCTATGCCACGAAATTATAAGGGCGATGTGCAAGTCGTCTGCGGGATCGCCGATGATGTGTAGCGGATGGAGGGTCGACTTAGTAGTCCCCACGGTGTGATGGTTGGTACGGGTGATGTGTAGTGGATGGTATCTAGGTTTGGGTTTGGGTTTGCATCATTATATTTATAATTGTTATATGTTTATGTATGATCTGATATGCCTGAATCGTTGGGACTTAGTGTTGGTTGTTACACACTGAGTCTGTTTGACTCACCCCATTGTGGGATATTTTTCAGGTGACGCTCAGTGATGGACCGGGTCGGCAGGAGCTTAGTGGTGGCCATGCTCAGCCTAGCGCTTATTTTATTTTGGACTTTCTATACTTAAGTATTCCGGATTTATTCGGGATTTATTTTTGATGTAATTATGGCCATTATTATTAACTATTTTAAGTAAGTGTTAAAAATTGGTTTAATATGATGAGGTTATTATTAAATTGAGACTAAATAAATTTTCTTAAAAATGTAAACAAACATTTAAATGTTTTGACACATAAACAACACCGTTTCCAATCTGAACCCAACACAAATCAAATGTTCTTCAACCCCATCCAAATTTTCCAAGTCAACAAACAAGATTTGAAAAGTTTTTACTCAAGGAACATACCAGATCCGGTCAAGGCTCGTGGGCTGGGTTTAGAGTGTTTTAACTTGGTATCAGAGCCCGATTTTAAACTCTCGGCCTTGGGTTTTAAAGCTCATAGCGTTTTCAAAATCAAGCCCAAATGAATTTTGTGAAAATTTTTGTGAAATAAGCAGGTTTTCTGGCATGGCACCTGAGTCTCCGGCCCGAAGCCTACTAGGTAAGTACTCCTAACTCTTTTGTGATTTGTATGTGGGACATATAGGGACGTAGATTAGTGAATTAGGAATTAAACCCTAGGGTTAGCCTACTTCAACACCAAGTTACATAAAACTTAATGTCTAACCAAACAAACCTGTGTCTGGGTCGCCGAGTTAAGGGTGTGGCAACCGTTGTGCGCGTGTCTAGGATTGGATTCAGTGGGAGCTTGGTATTTAAGCAGTCCTAGTGACTCACCTCCTCACCGCTCGAATCCTACCTGGTGCGTAGTGACGGTTCACCCTAATCAAGAGGACTCAACATGCAGCTAAACTCAATAACTAAAACCCGAAAGGGACCCGTCACCTTGTTTTGTGAAATTCTAAAGACAAATCGTGATTTTAAAATTCCAAAAGTACCCTCGTTTTAAAAAAAATGATCAAAATACCCTTGATTTGCAAATTGACCAAATTACCCTTAACCTGTACAAATGACCAAAATATCCTCAGTGTGGAAAGTTACCAAAGTATCCTCAACATTAAAATTTCTAAAATACCATTGTTTTGAAAAGTCACCAGGAGCCACATTTTGCAAAAAAATTACCGAAATGCCCCTAGTTTGAAAAATTACAAAAATACCCTCAGTTTATAAAATTACCATTTTACCCTTAGAATTTTCTCACCAAGTATTTCAATTTTGAAAAAAATATATATATACCAAAAATCTCTACTTTGTGAAATTTTCAAATACCCTAATTTGAAAAATTATCGAAATGCCCCTATAGGATAAAAATTTTGAAAATACCCCTGGGTAGTGGAAAATAACAAAAATAACAACTACAACACTTTTCTGTAATGAACGCAAGTTCATGATTGACTGAATGAATTTGAGACTGTGTGTATGAATTCGAAAGAACTACTCCTTAGAACTATTAAACATAAGACTGTTCGTGATAAATCAGTGGAACATCAGGCTGTATTGGATTGTGCAGCTAAACGAATGGAATTAAGGACCGACGAGGACGAGGTGATAATTATGATAGGTGAAAGAAGAAACTACTTGTCTAACATAGTTTCGACACTAAAGGATGATAAGATGGTTCGAAAAGGGTGCGAGGCATTTTTGGCCTTCGTTAGTGCGTTGGATGTAAAAGAAGGGGGCGTTAGTGGAGTTAGAATGGTAAGGGAATTTGTGGATGTCTTTTCGGAGGAATTACTTGGAATATCCCCGGATAGGGAGGTGGAGTTCAGAATTGATTTACTGTCAGGAACAGCTCCTATGTCAATTGCCCCTTACAGAATGGCACCGAAGGAGTTGGTTGAGCTCAAGGCTCAAATCCAAGAGTTACTTGATCGTGGGTTTATTCGACCCAGTGTGTCTGCATGGGGAGCACTGGTCTTGTTTGTGAAGAAGAAGGATAGAACTATGTGCATGTGCATAGATTATCGTCAGTTGAATAAGCTGACCATCAAGAACAAGTACCCTTTGCCAAGAATAGATGACTTGTTCGTCAGCTTAAGGGGGCGGCTGTATTTTCCAAGATAGATCTACGGTCTGGATATCATCAGCTTAAGGTGAAGGAGGCAAATATCCATAAGATGGCTTTCCGAACAAGATACGGGCATTATGAGTTTTTAGTAATACTGTTTGGATTGACGAACGCCCCAGCGTTCATGGATATGATGAACCAGGTTTTTCAACCTTACTTGGATAGTTTCGTCGTTGTGTTCATCGACGACATTCTAGTGTACTCCAAGTCTGAGAAAGAACACGATGAGCGTCTCTGGATAGTGTTACAAGTGTCAAGGGAGAAGAAGCTTTATGCCAAATTCAACAAGTGTGAATTTTGGCTTAAGGAAGTCGCGTTCTTAGGATATGTGGTGTCAGCAGAAGGAATAAGGGTGGATCCTAAGAATATTGAAGCGGTGTTGGATTGAAAACCACCTAGGTCTGTGGCTTAGGTTCATAGCTTCTTGGGATTGGCAGGTTACTAAAGAAGGTTTGTGGAAGGGTTCTCATCAATAGCCGCACCTTTGACGAAATTGTTGAGAAAGGAAGTACCTTTCATATGGTCAGATAAGCAATAGGAGAGCTTTGAGAAGCTTAAGAGGGTTTTGACTGAAGCTCCGATTTCGATTCAGCCTGAGGCAGGGAAGGACTTTGTAGTATACTGTGATGCTTCTCACACAGGATTAGGATGTGTTTTGATGTAAGACAGAAAGGTAGTTGCTTATGCGTCTCGACAACTAAGGCCATAAGAGGTTAACTACCCGACGCACGATTTAGAGTTGGCAGCAGTGGTCTTTGCTCTTAAGGTATGGAGGCATTATCTTTATGGAGAAAAGTTAGTGATCTACACAGACCACAAGAGCCTTAAGTATCTGTTGACTCAGAAGGAGTTAAACCTAAGATAGCGAAGGTGGGTGGAATTATTGAAGGACTACGATTATTCGATAGAGTATCACCCGGGCAAGGTAAATGTAGTGGCAGATGCCTTAAGTCAGAAAGTAGTGTTGGATCTGAGAGCGATGTTCTCACATCCGAGCTTGTACGACGATAGAAGTTTATTGGCAGAGCTGCAAGTTAAGCCGACGTGGTTGAATGAGGTGAAAGCAGGACAGTTGGCAGATGATGATTTAAGTGCTAAGCTACGGCAAGTGCAAAATGGGGAGTTGAAAAACTATAACGTTAACGAAGAAGGAGTCTTGTGTTTTCACGGTAAGGTCTCAGATGCCTAAAGATAAGGAGTTAAATGGAAATTCTTGAGAATCGCATAGTAGTCCTTATGCTATGCATCCCGAGGTAGTAAGTCGTATAGAGATCTAAGGAACAGCTTTTGGTGGCACGGTCTTAAGCGGAAGTTCTGAAATTTGTTGGTCAATGCTTGACGTGTCGACAAGTTAAATTTGAACACCAAGTTCCGTCGAGGTTGCTTCACCAATCTGATTCATGGTGGAAGTGGGAGAAATTACCATGGACTTCGTTAGTGGGCTTCCCCTTACGCCTACTAAAAATGACTCGGTATGGGTGATAGTGGATCGATTGACAAAGTCCGCGCATTTCATTCCTGTGTGGGTTGACTATTCCCTACAAAAATTGGCAAGGTTATATGTAGCTAAGATTGTGAGGTTGCACGGAGTGCCGGTGTCGATTATCTCAGATAGGGATCCGAGGTTCACATCCCAATTTTGGAAGGTGCTACATCAAGCTTTAGGCACCAGATTGGATTTCACTACGGCATTTCATCCACAGTCAGAAGGCCAGTCTGAACAAGTAATCCAAGTGTTAGAGGATATGTTGAGGGGCTGTGTGATAGACTTCAGGGGAAGTTGGGAAGAATATTTACCTTTAGCAAAATTTGCGTACAACAACAGCTATCAGGCAAGTATTCGGATGGCACCGTACGAAGCACTGTATGGACGGAAGTGTTGCACTCCCACATGTTGGATGGAATTAGAAGAACATCAGATTTTTGGTCCAAAAATTGTGGCGGAATCAGAGGAAAAGGTTAGGGTAATTCAGACACGGTTGAAGGAGGCATCTGACAGGCAGAAGTCGTATGCAGATCTCAAACAGAAAGACATAGAATTTGCTATGGGAGATCAAGTGTTTCTCAAAGTTTTACCTTGGAAGAAGGTGATGAGATTTGGTCGCAAAGGGAAGTTAAGCCCAAGGTTTATAGGACCTTATCGAGTGTTGAAGCGAGTTGGACCAGTGCATACCAGTTAGAGTTGCCTCCAGAATTGAAGCAGATGCACGACGTATTCCATGTCTCTATGCTACGTCGTTATCGATCGGATCCATCTCATGTAGTACCAGCTGAGGAGGTGGAATTAAGGCCAGATTTGTCTTACGAGGAGGAGTCGATTCAGATTTTGGAACGAGATGTGAAAGTGTTACGGAGGAAGTCAGTTCCTCTAGTCAAAGTGTTATGGCGTAACCATGGATCGGAAGAAGCTTCTTGGGAGCCGAAAGAAGCAATGTGACAGCAATACCCCCACCTATTCTAGCCAGGTAATTTTGAGGTCGAAATTATTTTAAAGGGGGTAGAACTGTAATATCCGGGAATTAGGGCTTGTGCATTATTGCTTATTTATATGTGGAAGCATGTCTATGTGTATGTGGAATGTGTTTTATGAATTTTGTAAACCTTAGTGTGTAGTCAAATGCCTTAGAAATTATTTGATTTTTAGTTTAAAAAGGGAAGCTAAGTTTGATAGGCCTTAAGAAAATTAGTAAGGGAAATATGACACAACAATCAACTTGGTAAAGTGGCTGCAAGGCGCCACTTAAAGCTCTGGTAGGTGACGCCATATGTAGTAGGCAAGGGGCCAGGTTCGAGCTGCAAGGAAAGCAAATAAAAGAGTTTTATTTTGCTGCAGGAGTGAGCAGTAGTGGACAGCACTAAGGCACTAAAGGGATGAGTTTAATCCTTTTTAAAAATTCGGCTAAGATAAGGGATAAATGATGGATTATTTTATTAATTTTAAATGAAGTGATAAGAGGAAAATAAGGAATAGATAGGGGATGAGTGTGGTAGGCACTGGGACTCCTTTGATGTGATTTTCGCCAAGCATAGTAAGGGGGATAACCAATTACATTAAGCATTCTAGCCTCCCTTTCGTTTGCTCTTTTCTCTCTAAAGCTGTCACTTTTCTTTTTCTTTTAATTTTTCTAGCCGAAAGTTATCTTTGTTCTCCTCTGAATTCTCATTCTTTTCTTTTCCATACACGAATCACACCAAAAACGCCTCTCTTTCCCATTTGATAGCCATTGCCGATTCTCCCTAGGTGTTATACTTTTATTTTCTTTTCTTGTTAAAACCGAATCTTTCTAGTGATCATCCAAGAGCCGAAAGTTTAAACTCTTTGAACCGATTTCTCCTGCAAGCTCTCTCTGGCCGATTTCTTAAGGGTAAGATCAATTGTTATTCAATCTTCAATCTTTTCTTTTAGCCGAAATCTAGGAACTAATCCCCTTAATGTCTTTGGCTAAAACTATGAAGGATTCTTTCGGGATTTTGCTATAGTCGACTATAAGGAGGTTTCTGGATTTCAATATCCAAGGTAAGTTATGTGATATTCGGCCAAGGGCTACTTATTGTGATTTAATGTTAAAATTGGATCTAACATGAGTTTATAGGTATTTCAACAGATACCACAACCAAGGGACACTTTTCGGGATTTAGATCCACAAGGTAAGTGAACCATGATAGTCGGCCAAGGCCATAGTTAATGTTGTAGATCGGTTTCTTATTTGTTCAAAAGCCGAAACTAATCAAGTCCAGTGAACTAGTGTTGGCCAATTGCAAGGAAGAATATCACGGAATTTCAGGATTTGATTAGTAATCAAATCGACAGCAAGGAACTAAGGATCTAAAGCATTAGATCGGGTTTTCTGGATTTCAGTGAAAGCGTTAAGTGAACCAGGTGTGTACCCCACACTAACTCTTAATAGATTTACGACATCAATTTAATATATGTGTTTATAATGATGTGAAATATGGCCAAGGTACCATGCAATGGTACAAAGTACTCAGGTACGTAACCCTAACATTATGTCAATAAATGATATGAATATTTGGAATATGGCACATATGTGAATATTGATAAGAATGTGAAATAAGGCAAAAGGCATGATATTGCATGATTTGTATGACATGGGGCATATGGGTGATATGAAAAGAGGAAGTGATCTGGTGGTTTATACCATAATATCTGAATGTGGTGACTCATGTCACGAAATCTGAATGTGGTGACTTATGTCACAAAATATTATCTAGTGGCTATGCCACGAAATTATAAGGGCGATGTGCAAGTCGTCTGCAGCGACTGCCTTCGATGATGTGTAGCAGATGGAGGGTCGACTTAGTAGTCCCCACGGTGTGATGGTTGGTACGGGTGATGTGTAGTGGATGGTATCTAGGTTTGGGTTCGAGTTTGCATCATTATATTTATAATTGTTATATGTATATGTATGATCCGATATGCCTGAATCGTTGGGACTTAGTGTTAATTGTTACACACTGAGTCTGTTTGACTCACCCCGTTGTGGGATATTTTTCGGTGACGCCGGTGATGGACCTGCCTGGCGGGAGCTTAGTGGTGGCCATGCTCATTTCAAATTTATTTTATTTTGGACTTTCTATACTTAAATATTCCAAATTTATTCGGGATTTGTTTTTGATGTAATTATGGCCATTATTATTAACTGTTTTAAGTAAGTGTTAAAAATTGGTTTAATATGACGAGGTTATTATTAAATTGAGACTAAATAAATTTTCTTAAAAATGTAAAAAAACATTTAAATGTTTTGACACATAAACAACACCGTTTCCAATCTGAACCCAACACAAATCAAATGTTCTTCAACACCATCCAAATTTTCCAAATCAACAAACAAGATTTGAAAAGTTTTTACTCAAGGAACATACCAGATCCGGTCAAGGCTCGTGGGCCGAGTTTGGGGTGTTTCATAAGTAACTAAAATGAAACTTTCTCATTGCTTATAAGTGAATGTATCAAAATAAAATATAATTCAAAGCAAGAATGAGGAAAAAATATGAAAAACTTTTATCGGCGTTTCCAAAAAAGCGCCACTAATGCAAGGTCTTTAGCGGCGTTTTTCCATAAGTGCCGCAAATGCTCAGGTCTTTCGCGGCGTTTTTCCCCAAGCGCCACAAATGCTCAGGTCTTTCGCGGCCTTTTTACAGAAGCGCCGCCAATGCTCAGGTCTTTTGCGGCGTTTTTATAAAAGCGCCGCTAATTCTCAAGTCTATAGCGGCGTTTGTAAAAAAGCGCCGCTACAGCTCAGGTATTTAGCGGCGTTTTTATAAAAGCACCGCTAATTTTCGGGTCTTTAGCGGTGTTTGTAAACAAGCGCCGCTAATTCTCGGGTCTTTAGCGGCGTTTTGAAAAAAAGCGCCGCTATTTATCCTTTTTAGCGGCGTTTTGGAAATAAACACCGCTATTTCTCCTTTTTGGCGGCGTTTTTCATTAAAACGCCACTACAAACGCCGCTAAAAGTCTGTTTTGGTGTAGTGAAACATATTTTTTTTACACTGAAATTAAAAAAATCATACTGAAAACAAAAAAAAAAATGAAATGACAGCACCCTGGTCAAACCTCTATCATAGGCGACACCGGGTGACACTAAAGTGACCACTCCTGCATGTTTTCGACAAGTTGTGGCTGGCTTTGGGGACCTTATAATGGTCCCCAACAAAGAAGTTTCAGCAGCAGCTGAGAAATAAAGGGAAGAAGAAGAAGGAGGAGGAGGAGGAGACGGCGACGCCAAAAAAAGAAAGAGAAAGGAAAGAGGAAAAAGAAGAAAGAAAGAAGAAAAATATAAAAGTATGAATTTTTTTTTTAAATAATGGATAATGGATGATGATATTGTTGTTTTTATTGTGTTGATGATTTTTGTTGTTGTTGTTATTATTATTGTTTTTTATTTTTTTATTTGTCGTTGTTTATTTGTTAGTTTAGTTTAGTTATTGTTAGTTGTTAATTGTTAGTTGTTAGTTGTTAGATTAAGATTAGTAAAAATGTTTAAATACTACTTTAGTTAGTAGTATCATTAAATAGTTATTATTATAATTAGTTTAAAATAGAAATGAGCATGGTTTGGGCCACAAAGCGGCCTACCAAGGCCCTTGAAAAATGGGAGGTTCGGGTAAAAATATAGGCTAAAAAATGGGCTTAAGAAAAATGAGGCCTGCTTAAAAAATGGGCAGACCTCGTAAGAATTTTCTTGGCAGGGCCCTTACCCAAATCATTAAAGGCAAAAAAAATATTTTTTAAATATTATTTTCTTATTATTTTCTCTTTATTTTGCTACAATTTTACTATTATGTTTATATTATTTTGTTGTTATTGTTTAGATATTATATAAAACTTATTTTATTGTTAATTTTGTTATTATTTTAAAGACATTTGTTAATTTTGTTATTATTTTAGAGACATTTTTTGTTAAGTTGCATCTATTTTAGTGTTATTTAAGTCTACATATTTTTAAAATTTATTTTCAATTTGTTGAAAAATATTTTTTGATTTTTTAATATTTTGATGTATTATATATATTTAAAATTATATAAAATAATATAAAAAATTAATCTGGTAAGGCCAGGCAGGCTCGGTTTTATTATTTTATATGGGCGGGGCTTGGGCAAAATTTTAGGCCCATTTTTTGGCCCAGCCTGGCCCGAGCCCAATGAACGGGCCTAATTTTTTAGTCGGGACCGACCCAAACCCGACCCGGCCCGGCCCATGCTCACCTCTAGTTTAAAAATGTTGAAATAAATAAATAATAATTTAGTTAGTAAGTTATTATTAGGTAAAATTGTTAGTAAGTTAGTGAAAAGTTAGTAATTTAGTTAGTAATATTATTAGTTATTATAATTAGTTAGTTAAAAACCCTAAAATGATAATTTAGGTAGTTAGTTAGTATATTGTAAGTTAGTATTAAGATTAGTAAAAGTTTAAATATTAATTATATTGTTAGTTGTTAGTTATTATTATAGTTAGTTAGTTAAAACCCTAAAATAATAATTGTTAGTTAGTTAGTATATTGTTAGTTAGTTATTATTATTAGGATTACTAAAAGTTTAAATATTAATTATATTATATTATAGTTAGTTAGTTAAAACCCTAAAATAATAATTTAGTATATTGTTAATTAGTTAGTAAATTATGTTTTAGGATTACTAAAAATTACAATATTAATTATATAGTTAGTTATTATTATAGTTAGTTAGTTAAAAACCTAAAATAATAATTTTGTTAGTTAGATTGTAATAAAAGTTATTATGTTAGTTAAAACCCTAATTATTATTTTAGTTAGTATATTGGTAGTAAAAACAATGGTTAAATATTATTTTAGTTAGTATATTGTTAGTAAAAAATTATAATTATTATTATTATTGTTAGATTAAATGTAATTATTATTATTTTAGTTTAATTAGTATTATTATTGTTAGTAAAATTATTATTATTGTTAGTATTACCTACCTTAGTTATTAATATATATATTAAAAAATAGTAAAATATACATTTGAAACATTATGTCTTTGAAATAATATAAAATAATAAAAGACGAAAATTGTATATTTATATTAAGTAATAGAGTTTGAAAATAAGAAAAATACAAACAAAGGGCTAAATAAGTTTACTAAATTTATATTAAAAAATTAAAATAGGTACATAATAACTTAAATTATGTTATATTTTTGTTATATTATTTTATGCCATTGGCATGTTATTTTTTAGTAATTTAATATAAATTTAATTTTTATGTAGGTTAAAAATTAAATATCCGAGGCGGCAATGGCTAGATTGATTAGTACAGATCCACTCATATCTGACGTAGCTAATAATATGGTAATATATTGTTATTTATTAATCCCGGGTTATATTTACAAAATAGGTACATAATAAATTATGTTATAATAATAATTTTTTTCTGATTTAACACTATCAGGACTCGTACCGTGTATTAAAGGGCCGGGTGAATGGCTTAAGAAATCCCCCGGATGAACAATTGATGCCGTATATAGAGCAAGCTGGATTCGGGTCAACAGCACTGATCCGGACGTTTGACTTGCGGTATGATTTAATATCTGCACTAGTTGAGCATTGACGCTCGGGGACCCACACTTTTCATTTCCCGTGTGGAGAGAGCACAGTCACTCTAGATGATGTTGCAGTGCAGCTTGGGCTCCCAATTGACGGGAGTCCCGTTACGTGCGTCAGTGCGATAGCTGACCCATTTACACTTTGTCAGAGCCTACTAGGAGACTCGTACGACGATGATGAAGAAAATTTTACGGCCTTGAAATTTACATGGCTGAGAGTGAGATATGAATAGTTATCAACTGATGCCACTGAAGGCGAGTTGATGTGCGCTACTCGAACGTACATTATGCACATCATAGGGGGTGTATTGATGCCCGGTGCAAACAATAATAGGGTTCATATTCAGTACCTACCCCTATTGGCTGATTTGAGCAATGCTCGCTCGTATAGTTGGGGCTTCTCAGTTCTTGCTTTGTTGTACCGTAAGCTTTGTCAGACGACAAAGCCAGCAGCCGTAGTCATAGGCAGATTTACACTATTGCAGTAATGGGCTCTGTATCAGATGCCATTCTTGGCATTAGTTACCGACCAACCATACGTATATCCGCTAGTAAACAAGTGATAAAAGATAACTTGTTATTAATTGAAAATTTCTTTATATTGATACTTTTTGACTTGAAAATTATTTTTTGTAGGTGGAGTATTTATCCGGGTATCGGGAGGTCGTACACTGTCTCGATATACCGGCTTATGATTGAACAACATGCCGGGGAAGGGGTAAGCGATTCCAATATTGGTTACGTGATAGTTTGTATATCTTACGCACACCGTGTTTAATTTTAACAATGTTATTAATCGTGCAGTTTCTATGGATGCCATACCGTAGACCGAAAATTATAGCCGTTATACCTCGTCCCGCCTATATTCACTCGTATATATGGTGCACAAATGCACCAATTGTCTGTTTCAATATAGTCGAGTGGTACCAAGGGGATCGAGTGCTGCGCCAATTTGGTTGCGTCCAATATATCCCGGATCCGCCATGCGAGGTGAGAGCGGTTCATTGCATAAATAAGATAGGGAAACAAGGTTGGATTGGGGGGTTAGGCATCGAGGATTTATTGCAGTGTGGAATGATCGCATGTCCTGAATACTCCAGATGGATATGGCTTCCGGTCTTCAACCTCCATTAGAGTACATACAATGGTACTCTAGTATGGGGAAGCCATATATACTCGGAGGGCAGTCGACTGTAGTCCCCCCACACATGTAGCGACATGGGGCATACGAGCCAGTGGGCTATATGGAGGCCGAGGCACCTGCAGATCCTGATCCCGAGCCGGAGCCTGAACAATCACATTCACATTCGGATGCACATTCGTATCATCTAGATATGCCGGGCAATGACTACTTCCTTAGCTCGTCAGGAGGTGGATACCAGTACGGGTTTGATATATTTGGATCATACACTCTGCAGTACAACACTCTCGGCTGGAATCCACTGCAGGACATCAGGCATCCTAGGTCGTATCCACTGCATTAGGGCACTCCTTCTGGCTCGAGTTCATCTATGCCCTTTGAGCTACATGATTTTTTGGCCATGTTTAGCACACCCCCACCTGGACCCCCACCGGAGCCTGAAGAGAATGTTGGTCGTCGCGGGCACCCACGACGTGAACGTCAACCACCGTAGAAGTACACACCTAGGACTACACCATCGAACCATCAGTTTTAGGTGTTTCTTACGGTTTTGATTTTCCTCTATTTTGTATTTATAAATATTACAATGTTTGTACTTTATTTGTGGTAATAATTAAAATTTTGGTACAATCTAATGCATATAAATTGATATGCAAATAATATGTGATTTTAGTTGTTATTTGTGTTCAATTTGGTTTATGATAACAATGTTTAAAAACTACAAATCTATATTCATACAAATCCATACATGTAATTTATTTTGCATTTCAGTCCCTAAAATTTTTTTGACAAGTAAGCCTTAATTAATCAAAATCACTAAAAATCTGAATACAAAACATGTTAATCTGAATAAGCTCAATTCCCACTCGCTCGTGACGATTGGCCAACATGATAGTTTCGCTGCGGGCATTTACTTTGATTATGACCACCTAACCTGCATATTCCACAGCGCCTATCATCGGATTTCTCCCTAATGTCCATTTCATTACAGATCCTGGATGATTGCGGATGACCTCTCGGATTCCTGCGTAGCGCTCTGTCTGGAACAAGCTCAAAAGTCGTCCGAGGCACCTCCCATGTAGACAGGTCGGGCAGGACAGGGAACTCATTTTCCCAGACACGTAACATACACTCGAGTGTGTACACATCATTGATAAATTGTTCAACATTAAGGTTCGCCTTAGCACACGCTGCCACGACATGTGCACACGGATAATGAAGTGTTTGGAACCTCCTGTATTCGCACTGTCTGTTTCGAAGATCGACTCCATAAGACTTAGGTGGAAAATTGGGTCGACAACCGATGGACTCTGTAACTTGAAAAGTTTTCAGACATCGTGAATATATTTCTACAGTCATTGACCTCGCAATCCGACGGTTTGCAATCAATGCATCCCTGACATCTTCTACAAACATGTGTCCCGCATCCATATGGTTGACTTGTTGTTCACCCATTCTTGGCATCAAGGTCGCCAACCTGTAGAATGTAGCCAAGAAGACAGATGAAATCGGAAGATGTCGTGTTTTCAACAACACAGCGTTGACCTTCTCCACCAAGTTTGTGGTCATTTAACCATAACGAAAGCCTTCGTCAAAACTTTGAGCCTATTGCCATGGCTCCATTATACCCAACCACTCTAGAAAAGATTTGTTCGTTTGACCTTCCATGTCACTCTTAAGTCGAGTCATTCTTTGGCGAAAAATATGTGGCTCTAACTCGTATGTTGTATATGTTTTAATAAAAGATAAGTTACGATAACTAGATTACATAAAAACATTAAACTTATATTGAAAATTTAAGGTTATCCTTTACCCATTTTCACCACTTGTCTCTTCTAGTCTGCATTCTTATACTCTCGAAGAAAGTTAGCTGCAATGTGACGGATGCAGTAAACAGATCTCCATGGCACACCGGAACACCTAATTGCGGCAATTAATTCTTTCCCTCTATCGGAGATGATACAAATATTATCGTTGCTAATAACAAACCTCCTCAGGTTGGTAAGGAAAAATTGCCAGGATTCCATATTCTCCTTATCTACTATGGCTGTAACACCCAAACCCGGCCCAAACACCAGGACCGGATCTGGTATGTCACTAAGGAAATTTTTGTAAAACAAATCGTGTTGTCAGAAAGCCCAAATGTAATTTATATAAAATATGCCTTTATGAATAAAACCCAAACTTAATTACATGCCTTAGTTTAATTAAAATAAATGTTTGAATAACTAAAAATAATTTATCCCATAATAAAACAAGATATAAACTAGTGGCCCATGGCCTTATTACAACGAGGTTTAAATCTATTAAATAAAACATAATATAAAAATAATTAACTTGAGTCTTTTTGTCGGATCCACATATTCTTTTGCATGGCCACCTTGCGCTCCTCTCCAGCCCGGTCCGATGCACTGAATGCTACCTGAAATGTTAATTAATTGGTTGAGTCGCGAGACTCAGTGTGTAACCCTCATGCACCATTAGATTTGGGCCTTAACCCATAAAAATAGAATAATAAATTCATGTACATATATAACAAATAATATGCAAGGCCCAACCCATTTGCCTAGGTTTCCATCCGCTACACGCCCTCGTACCAACCGTTCACACCATTGGGGATTTCTACAATCAACCCACACTGCTACACGCCAAGATGGCAGTCATGCTGCTCATCAACATATCATGGCCGAAGCCCTTATAACAGATCACGGCAAAAGCCACTACAACATATAATAGATCACGGTAAAAACTGCTACACATATAACGATAACTTCCTCCTTTCATCAAACCCACCCAATGCAATCATAAAATCAATACACTTATAACATATAATCGAATATTCAACGACCGGTGATTCGCTTTTACCCTTTTGGGCTTTCATCTTTATGCGAGATTTCGCATTTATCACAACATATAATACTTATAAATGTATTTAATGACATGATCTAAATGGTGGGAAGTATTACACACCTAATATCGCTAAATCCAATATTCTTAGTCGATGTCCTTGATATCCGGATCTATTATCCTCAATCTATAACTTTGCTTAAAAGCCAAAAAACTGTGAAAATATGCCCTCTCCTATATTCGGCCATGGTTAGTATTCTACCCGATTTTATATATAAATAAACAAATCCTCTTACATTGAAATCCCAAAAGTAACACGATTCTATAACTTAGAGACCTATGCGATTGGCCTCATTCTTCAAATCCCGGAATGCCGAAAAGAAGTGTGAAATAAGAGATTAGTTTCTAACAGCCATTCGGCTAAGGACTTTGAAAAGCCGAAAGAACATTGAAATCCCAAAATCAAAACTTACCTATTGTTTCTTTCAGATTCCGGTACAAGTAGACTCCATTAAAGAGGATTTGGCTTATATGGACAAAGAGGGAAATCGATAGGCATTAGTACACATGATTCGGGTTAGATCTTAGAAAAAGAAAGAGTGAAATCGAATAGAACAAAATCCTGAAACTCACCGGATTACAGAGGAGTATTCGGCTTACGGTGCACCTTCAGGAAACAGAGATCTCACCTAATGGTTCGGCTATGGAGGAAGAAGATGTGCACCAAGAGTATTCGGCCTTCAGAAGGGTTTTCGAGGAGAGGAGAAACACTAAGGATTTTCGGCTAGAAGAGAAAAATTAAGGCAATTGGGTGAGAAGAGTTTCGGCTAGAGAGGAAAAGTGTGAAAGAAAGAGAAGCAAATGGAAAAAAAAGATGATTTCCTCCTACTAAATTCGGCACACACACATAAAGTTGGAGTTTCTGCCAACTCTCTCCCTCCTGATAGCCTTCATCTCACCTAATAACCCAATCCTTATCTTACCTTTAGAAGAGCCCATTTGAGAACCACCTCTTTCCTCCTAATTATCATCTTTTTATCACCTAAAATAAAAGAAATAAACACTCCTAAATGCTAACAAGTGTGCCGTCCACTCCCTCTCCTTGATATGCCAAAATTTTGCCCCCAATTCTTGGTCCTCAAGTGGCCACACATGGCCCAATAACCTCCCTAAGTGGCGCCACCCTAGTGCCCACTCAAAGCACTCCAAATTTTTGGGCCACAAGCCCAACTTGCTACCAAACATAACTATTTACATTTAATTACTACTAACACCATTTTTAATCATTCTAACCCAAGTTTTAAAGCCCAAAATATCATTTAAACTTCTCAGAACTTTAATTTAACCTATAATCCATATATTTAATCAAGGCCTCAGCCCGAGCCTTAAATTCTCGAACTAACATGCTAAACCAACATATAAATGCACAGGCCCACATTTAGGATGTTACAGTTTTACCCCCTTAAAATAAATTTCAGCCTCGAAATTTACTAGTAATCTTACTACCTAAGTCTCACCACTAGACTTTCGCTGCGCACTCTAATTCTAAAGCCAAAATAAACATTTAGTATGTTATGGTAGGGTACGCACCATTATTCACATCTGGAGTGTCTCCGCCCCTTGGCGATGTGCTGCATAGACCAAAGCTGGCTGCCATGCCTCAATATAACCTGCACCTCCGCCTAGTGCTTCATGACTACCTCTTGTGCCATTGCTACCTCTGGCTTGACCACGACCCCTTGGTCCAGGCTGACCACCTCTCTAGCTTTGATCGAACTTGACCGTTGGTGTCCCCGATCCATCCGAGGGCAGGTCCTTCATCGATGTTCAGTAGATCCACACCAAGCATCCACCGCCACTCTGCACTCCAGTAATGGGTTCTCCCACATGTAGAACATGCTTGACTCTGGCCCGATAGAGCACGAGCTGGCCCATCAGTCCTAGGCCTCTTCTAAAATTCTCAGATGCTCCCAATGGCCCAAAACTTCTCTTATTCTCACCCCAATCCTTATCCCTTTCTTGTCTCTTAGCCCGTTTCACTTCCTCAGCTATTTTGACCTTATCCACCAAAACCGCAAAAATTCTCTCTCGCTGTGGTGCAATCAGAATCCTTAACTCATTCCGTAGGCCATCCTCAAATCGAACGCATCATTCGTACTCTGTTGCTACCATTCTTCGATTGTAACGACTCAGGCATAGAAACTCAGCCTCATACTCAGCCACAGACTTACTCCCTGCACCAAATTTAGGAATGATTTCCTTTGAGCATCCATATAACTAGCCCCAACGTACCTTAAAGAAATCCCATTCAATCAGGTCCGCGACCGTACCCTCTTTCACCGTGAGCCACCATTGGTAGGCCTCGTCTCGAAGAAGAGACACGACCCCTTGACTTCTCCTCCACCGTGAAGTCTAGGTCATCCATTATACGCTCCATCGCCTCCAACCAATATTCAAAAAACTCGGGATACGCCAGACTCCCTAAATACTTGACCCATTGTTCCTCGACCTCTCTCAGACACGATTTCCTGCTCCTATGCCCATACCACTTGACCACTCTTTCCAAAACCCTCAGTACAGACTGAGACACCACGTCCTCTCCACCTGTCTGGTCTTGGAATTCCACCTCAGTAGCTGGTGAAACCGTATCTCACTTTCGGACCTATGACCCGATCCTACGGGTTCTGACACGGTCATCCTACCTCTATCGCGTCCATGTGGCAGACGTCCTCGACCTCTTGTACTCATTCTTCTGGTTTGTATTTATCTGATTTAAAATTTTTATGAGTCATTAATTGTTTCCACTGATTATCCACGAACAATCTTATGAAAAATAGTTTTAAGAGTGATTCTTTCGAATTCGAGACTATCTACAGTTTCAGTTTCAAACTTACCTCCTAGGAACCACATACATTCAACATTCATCAAACAAACAACGTTCATGAATCTACATTCAACGTATAGGGGTATTTTTGTCATTTCACTACCCAAGGGTATTTTTGTAATTTTATCCTATATGGATATTTTCGTAATTTTCCAAAATAAGGTTCTGGATGATTTGGTGAAATAAGGGTATTTTGGTAATTTTCCAACTCGGGGTATTTCGGTAATTTTTCATACCGAGGGTATTTCGGTAATTTTACAAGTCAGGGGTAATTTGGTCAATTTGTAAATCAGGGGTATTTTGGTCATTTTTCAAATCGAGAAATTTTATTTCAAAACCAAGGTTTACTTTAGGGTTGTACAAAACAAGGTGGCTGGTCCCTTTTAGGTTTTAGTTATAGGTTTTGGCTCATCAACACGCCCTCATGGTTAGGGTGAGCAAATACTACGCACTGTGTAGGATTCCAAAGAAGAGAAGATGAGTCACTAGGATTGCTTAAATACCAAGCTCTCCCTGTATCCACTCCTAGACATGCGTATAGCCATTACCACACCCTAACATGGCTTAAGGTGAACAGTCACCACACACCAGGTAGGATAGCATTACTGCATTTGCGTGTTGTCTTGGATTCGATTCTGTTTGTGACGGCAACTTCCCTTGAGAGTTCAATTTCTCAACTGATATGGTCAATTCTCTTATAGATGCCTCGATTTTCTATTGAAAATCAAGCATATTAGTTGCTAATTTATTGACCAAAGTTTCTAGAGAATTACCTGAATCTTGTAGCTGCTGTGGAACTCGGTTCTGGTATGGCTGGTTATATTGTGGGTTGGCCCCATAACTTAAGTTAGGGTGATCCCGCCATCCTGGGTTGTAGGTATTAGCGTAAGGGTCGTATCGCCTCTGTGGTGGGCCAGGAAAATTACCCACCGCATTTAAATAAGCCATAGTATCGTCAGACAAATTGGGACAAGCATCAGTTGTGTGCTCAGGTGTAGCACATATTCCACATAACCGAGTTGGTTTAGCTTCTTCTGCAATAAGAGAATTCATTATAACAGTAAGTCTATCAACTTTATCCTCGAAGGTCGAATTACTTAGCTGGTGAACCCTTCTAGGGGGTTCAGTATTGGCTCAAAATTGCTGAGAATTTGCAGCCATCGTAGAGATCAAGTCTCTTGCTTGTTGGGGAGTCATATTGACCAACGTTCCTCCACTAGCGGCGTCTACCATATTCATCTCCATTGGTTTCAAACCTTCATAAAAGTATTGGAGGAGAGATTGTTCTATTATACCGTGTTGTGGGCAGCTCGCACGTAACTTTTTAAATCGCTCCCAATAATCGTAGAGAGTCTCCACTTCTTTTTGCCTTATCCCCACGATCTCCCTTCTTAGCTCAGCTGCTCTAGATGCTGGAAAAAACCTATTGAGAAATAAACGAGATAAATCAGCCCAAGTAGTAATAGATCCAGGAGGTAAATAAAATAACCATTCCCTAGCCGAATCAGCTAGGGAAAAAGGGAAAGCACGCAATTTAATCTGATCCTCAGTTACGCCTTGAGGTTTCATACTCAGACAAACCATATGAAACTCCTTTAAGTGTTTATGGGGGTTTTCATTCTGTAACCCTCGGAATGTTGGCAGCAACTGAATCAACTCTGATTTCAGCTCAAAGTCGATGTCCATGGTAGGATACGCGATGCACAGTGGCGGTTGTTCCGTCAGAGCTTCGGCTAGTTACCGAATTGTTTGAGCCATTGGTTCTTGTGCCAAATTATGGTTTTTGTCAACCCTAGCGTTGAACACTTCTTCAAATGGATCGACTTCTTCTGCTTTACTTTCAAGCGTTTGAGTAGGGTTTTCGTTAACCCTAGACTCTGCTTCGTCGTCGACCCTAATTTCTGGTGGTGGATTGCTTCGAGTCACTACCACCGCTGACTGCTTTTTCCTTAACTTAGTTTCTTTTCGATTCGCTTTTGCAGTCTTTTCAATCTCCAAATCAAATGCAAGAATGCCTGGAGTAGATCTGGTCATAGAAAACAAAAATAGGATTAGTACATTACCGGTCCCTGACAACGGCGCCAAAATTTGATGCGTCGTTGAAAGCACCAAAAATAATATCCTATTCCCTAAAATAATAAAAATAACAGTAAAGGGGAAGTGGGGTCAAATCCACAGGGATCGGATTATACAAATGCCTGTTTTTCGAAATCCTGGGCAGAATCGTGCCCAAGAAAACGTGCGTTCCTAGAAAAATAAATAAAAAAATAGAATTAATAATTTTCGATCTTGAAAAAAAAAGAATTTAAGACGAATTGAAATTACAAGGATAAATTACGAGAATTAAAATGAGGAAAATAAAAAGAAAGGGGTTTAGAGAAAAGTTTCTTATATGGAGAGATTCCACCCTCCGATTGTCTCGTTCCTCTTTGGGCTCCGTCTTCGGCTTTTGGATGACCCTTCTCTACCTAAGTAAGCCAGTTATAGTGGAAGAGGATGCCTACGACCACCAACTCCAAGAGTTTAAACTTACGGATTTAGGGAGCCTGACTCTAGCTTGCGATTGCTTTTGTGGAGCCACCTACGCTAGATCAACATTTCTCAATGGCGAATCCCATGCCATTTTGTCTCTTGGGCTCGCTAACCTCTGACGCAGTAAGCTCACGAACCGACGGTGCAATCCTCCCAAAACACACAAAGCGGCCGCCTTTGCATATGTTGAAAGGGTTACTTTTAAAGGGACCTAGATGGAAGCGTCAGCCCCGTAATGCGGAGAAACGATGAATACCTGGGTGAGAAAGTTAAGTGCGGACTCTAGGCCTCAAGAACCTCTTTGGGGTGTTCGACAACCTTCGGCTAGATGGATTTTAGTGGCTTATATTTGTGGTGGAAAAATAAATAAATATATAAGAATGAAAAATAGAATTTTTATTGAAGGAAAATAATAAAGGAAGCATAAAAGATTTATAGGAGAAGAGTGTATATAAAAAGATGAACACCCAAAATGAGTCACTTCATCCCCTATTTATAGTGCTCAGGTAGATGGACTAGTTCTACTCAAACTCCCAAAGATAATTACAATTTAATTGAAGATAAATAGAGATAAATAAAGAAATTAAATAATCCTAAAGAATTATCCTAATATTAATTATCCTAATATAATTAAAATAGAGTTTGATAAAGCAAAGTCTCTTCTTTTTGCATTTTAATCCCTCTGCCCTCCATGCTTGCACTTTTGGCACCATCTTTTCCCTTTGTTATGTATTGGTCCATTTTTAAAGTCCACAAACAGCCCAAATTAGTAGAATCACACTCAAAATTAATATGCAATTAGCACATAAAAACATGACATTCTAGAGTGTTATCAAATCTTCATCTTGCTCCCTTACTACCTCAGGAAGATAAGGCTAGGTGACTTGAATCTACTCCATTGCCAATAAATGGAGATAAGATTCGCCAAATTCGATCTGCCCCACTGCTATATCGAGGAGATAATATCTACAAATTTATTTAGTCTGTTCCCTTGCTACATCAGGAAGATAAGACTATAATCTTCATCGTGCTCTCTTGTTACCTTAGGAAGATAAGGCTAGGTAACTTGAATCTGCTCTATTACCAATACATGGAGATAAGATTCGCCAAATTCGATCTGCCCTACTGCTATCTCGAAGAGACAAGATTTACAATTTATTTAGTTTGCTCCCTTGCTTCATTAGGAAGATAAGACTATAATCTTCAGCCTGCTCCCTTGCTACCTCAGGAAGATAAGGTTAGGTAACTTGAATCTGCTCCATTACCAATACATGGAGATAAGATTCACCAAATTTGATCTACCCCACTGCTATCTCGAGGAGAGAAGATCTACAATTTATTTAGTCTGCTCCCTTGCTACATCAAGAAGATAAGACTATAATCTTCAGCCTGCTCCCTTGCTACCTCAGGAAGATAAGGCTAGGTAACTTGAATCTGCTCCATTACCAATACATGGAGATAAGATTCTCCAAATTCGATCTGCCCCACTGTGATCTCGAGGAGACAAGATCTACAATTTATTTAGTCTACTCCCTTGCTACATCAGGAAGATAAGACTATAATCTTCAGTCTGCTCCACTACCATCTCGAGGGAACAAAATCTGAACTTTCTAATCTGCTTCCTTACTATCTCAAGAAGACTTCAATCTTCAGTCTGCTCTGCTACCATCTCGAGGGAACAAAATCTGAACTTTCCAATCTGCTTCTTTACTATCTTAGGAAGAGTTCAATCTTCAGTCTGCTCTACTACCATCTCGAGGGAACAAAATTTGAACATTTCAGTCTGCTTCCTTACTATCTCAGGAAGACTTCAATCTTCAGTCTGCTTTACTACCATTTCGAGGGAACAAAATCTAAACTTTCCAATCTACTTCCTTACTATCTCAATAAGACTTCAATCTTCAACCTGTTCCACTACCATCTCGAGGGAACAAAATCTTAACTTTCCAATCTGCTTCCTTACTATCTTAGGAAGATTTCAATCTTCAGTCTGCTCCACTACCATCTTGAGGGAACAAAATATAAACTTTCCAGTCTGCTTCCTTACTATCTCAGAAAAACTTCAATCTTCAGTCTACTCCACTGCCATCTAGAGGGAACAAAATCTGAACTTTTCAGTCTGCTTTCTTACTATTTTAGGAAGAATTCAATCTTCAATATGCTCCACTACCATCTCGAGGGAACAAAATCTGAACTTTTCAATCTGCTTCCTTACTATCTCAGGAAGACTTCAATCTTCAGTCTGCTCCACTACCATCTCGAGGGAACAAAATCTAAACTTTCCAATCTGCTTCCTTACTATCTCAAGAAGACTTCAATCTTCAGTCTGCTCTACTACTATCTCGAGGGAACAAAATTTGAAATTTTTAGTCTACTCCCTTGCTATATCAGGAAGATAAGACCAATGGCTAAAATCTGCTCCATTGTCGATACATGGAGATAAGATTTGCCTAATTTGATATGCTCCACTATTGCTTAAGGAGATAAGATCTATGAATTCACTGATATTGCTACACCATCATCTGAGGGACATGTCCTGTAGACTCGGTTCCACATGCATATGTTTATGCCGAATAATCAGGATGCTATGATCAAAATGAATCAAATGCTCCTAGCCACATATGTTATGAATGCCAAAAATGTCGTGATTTTTTTAATAGATACAATATTTAAGATGCATTGATCGGAATGAATCAAATGCTCCTAACTAAATGATATGACATTTGCCTAAATACAGAATGTCATGAGAATGACTAGGATGAAATGATCGGAATGAATCAAATGCCCTTAACTAAATGTGTTTTGTATGAGTGCAGAATTTTATGAGATAGGATGCAATGATCGAATTATTCAAATGCTCCTAACTAAATGATATGACATTTGCCTGAATGCAGAATGTCATGAGAATGATTAGGATACAATGATCGGAATGAATCAAATGCCCCTAACTAAATGTATTATGGATGAAAATTTGCATGAATGCAGAATGTTATGAGAATGATTAGGATGCAATGATTGGAATGAATCAAATGCCCCTAACTAAATGTGTTTTGCATAAATGCAGAATTTTATGAGAATGATCCCTTTTTAAATGCTTAAGGTGTCATCATTCATTGTTTATCAAGGTTTGATCATTGATGTATTATGCCGCCATCTTGTTCGACTAGTATTCTTGACAGAAAACCCGAGAAAACAATTATATCTTGCTCAATAGATTTGCCTCACTGTAACTTCAAGGTTCATCTCATTGTGACTTAGGGGTACAGGACCTGAATCTTTTCCAATCCATCCTACTGCAATTCAAAGGTATAGAATTTGTTTCATCTTCAATTCAACCTACTGTAAATCAGGAATAGGCCTATAACTTGTTCAATCAATTGATCACTCCTCGAGTGACCTAACCAAATGTGTATGCATGATATTTGTATAGATGCAGAATATCATTTTTCCGAGAATGATTCCCCTTTTACACTGGGGTTAAAATTGCCCATTTTTTGTCAAGATTGTATCACTGACGCAATGTCTTGTCATTTTGTTCAATCACCATTTTTTGAAAAAAGTTCGGAGAGATAGTCTCAGTTTAGACTCGTCCTCCAATATTTCCACCCCTTCAACTTGGTAGGTTTTAAACAATAGCCCTGTTTCAAGTTCTTTTATTACTCAGAAGCTTCCAAGTAATATGTGCAACTCCTTTTATGAAAGTATTATTAGTCCACTAATCGTTATTTCAATGCAAAATGCTTAAAAAATATCATAACAATGGACAAGAAGGAAACCAATTAGGAGCATAGCTATAAACAAAAAAGTTAAGCAAATATAGCAAATGCAATCCAGAAGGAAATTTATTGGTGGTGTATTTTGAAACGAATAAAATAATTAAAGATAGCAAAATTAGAATGGGTAATATGGAAACTAGGTGCCCCAGATATCGCAGCCTAAGCTTCTTTGTTCAAATTTCTTGAGGACCATTTTGAGCTAAGGATGTGTTTAGAAGATCTCGAGTACTTTGTCAATGCTCCAAGATGTAGCATATCCCTTCTTCGTTAATTCAAGTATAGTAAGATCACCGCATGCCCCTCCTTTGATCAAAATTTGAGCTGCCCTTTTCGGGTTTTCAACTCAAATCCCTTTGGTCTCAAGGCGCCTTTGTGGGTTTTCACCTTGGCCTCTCATTTATTTCTTTTTATTCATTTTTTTGATTGAATTTTTTCATTTATTTGATTTTTATATTTTTATTTCTTTTTTTTTTTTTTAAGGTTTTTTTTAAAGGTCTTAAGGCGCCCTTTGCGGGTTTTCACCTTTGCCTCTCCTTTTAGATGAAATCTGAATTCGCCAGCCTGAGCATGTCTTTGCCATCCATCTTGGTCAAGGTTAATGATCTTCTAGAACAAGCCTTCTTCACCACATAAGGTTTTTCCAAATTTATTTTCCTCTGAAGTCCTTTTGTATGAGGAGAATCCTTCTTAATACTAGGTCCCCATCATGAAATTCTCTTGGACAAACCTTTTGTCATAAGCCCGTATCATCCGTTTTTAGTACATTCGACCATAATGAATACTTTCAATCAAGTTTACTGGAGACATTCTGCTTCATCCAATTCTTAATTCAATCAAAGCTTGGAGAAAAGGAATCTTAACTTCCCACAATTGCTTCCCTTTCATAAACCAATAAGAAGGATGTTGCCCCAGTAAAGGTCCTGGCCAACGTTCAAGAAACATAGACGGTAAATAGTAACTTCTCTATGCCAACCTTTACAAGTCTCAGTCATTTTTCAAAAATTTTTGAATGGTTTTTTGGCTACCTTTGCTGCACTGATATGGTGTCTGATCTTTGAACAAACTATAAATCTTTGACATTGTACAATTATGTTAAACATGTTTCTTTCTGGCATTCTTTATTGCTACCTTTTTTTTTTTTTTTTGTTTTTGTTTTTTGTTTTAATTTGAATTTGCATTTGAACTTAAATTTGAATTTAAATCTGAACTTGAGTTTGAATTTGGATTTGGATTTGGATTTGTATTTGAATTTTAATTTGGATTTGAATTTGGATTTGAATTTGATGACTACTAACTTTGTAACTTTGGCATATGAAGCGACCTTCACTCTCTTAGTGAAGTAATTGTCAACCCCGAAAATAAATTGGTATCAGCTAGAAGCTTTTTGACGAGATTGGCCCCATAACATCTATGCCCCACATATAGAAAAAATGGAGAAGCACATAGTCCTGTCTTCCTCAATTTGCATTTACGGCGTAACGGATGCAATTTTCCAGTAGCCCGAACCTCTTGATTACCCTGGCCATTGTAGAACCATTAACATGGGTTCTTCAAACACTAATCTTAACAGCATACCTACGTTTCAGTAGCCTGGTGTGCCTTGATATGATCATGCGAAAACATCTTTGAATTCTTGAAAATAGCTCAATGATGTCTCGCCTTATTTCTGTGGTGAGTTAGACTTCGATCTTTACCCCTTTCCTAGACTCGCCATTCCTACTGACCCTTTGTAAGGTAGAGTCTATTTTCATCTTGTTCTACCATCCTTAACAAATCAAAAGATAGGCTACAATCTCTATCATCTTCAAAGTCCTTAGATCCCCTAGACCCATATCTCATTCAAAAAGGGAGTCAGTAATAATGTCGCTCATGTCATTGATATCTGGGTACCTAGGTACGAAGGTAATCCAAAGAATAAATGATTCTAAGGATGATTATTTGTATGGCATAGTCATGAATAAAGAATGAAAGAATATTCTAAAACACAAAAGAATGTACAGTATAAAATGTAAAAGGAAAAAAAATATTCACTTAAAAGGATGCATTTTATTGAAATAAAAATTCTAGACACAAGCCTATTTCACAAAAGGATTCTTATTGCTTCTAGGCTTAAAGTAACAAGCATGTTTTGAATATTACTCTAGATTAGTTCTAAAAAAACAGGGATCCCTTCCACAGTCCCATTGTTTAAAATCTTCCCAAGTATGTAAGGGCTTGAAACTTTTATTCCCCGATTCCCTCTTTAGATATGTTGTTAATGTTCAGATTCCCTAATATTCCTTCGGGTCTTTGATCTCTTCAATTTATTAACCATCAGGCCTTGCACTAAGGCCTTGATCTCAATTCAGTAGACTTTCGTCGGTTCCCAGGTTGCTGAAATAATTTTTAATTAATTAGAGTCTTTCTACAAATTTTAATGCATATGATGTAATGCAAATGCATGAAATGCAATGCAAATGCATGGAATGAATGCAAAAAGAAAGAGAGGTGTTGATTCTGAATCAATTCCATTAGAAGAACTTTTCTAGAAAATAAATTAATTTACATAAAACGGATTACATATGTGGCTTTCTCCTCATAGTCCAAGTGAAGACACTAAACTTTCCTTTGTATCCGGATGTTATGGTCGTGTCCCGTGAACTTTCTCGATAGATGCCTCTTTTAGTTCCTTGTTGCTTGATCCAGGCTGTGATTCTTCACGCACTTATCCTCCGCGATGCTCATAAGCTTCTTTAAGAAAATTGAGACGTGATGAATCTCGAATAATCCTTGTTGGCTTGAATCCCCAAGCAACGAGGCAAAGTCATGTACTAACAATCTTTTCTCTTTGTATTTACTTGGATTATTTTTAGACGAACGCATTATAACCCACTTTATCAAGAAATCCATTTTCTTATGACAAACTCTTCTATTTAGCAATCGAATATGAATCAACACCTCCTTTCTATGATGATGAAATGCAATGTATTCATAAACAAAATAAAACACGTTAGTATCATATACAGATGGTAAAAATCAAATCAAACAGAAAATAGTTAATCACCTATCCAGGTGATTGCTAGGGTTCGACATAGTTCTACCTAAAGTGGGCTCTTAGGGTTCATTATATGTGGCTTGGTTCTAAAGAGAGGGTACCTGAACCAACAATTTCCTCAATCCTCACCCATTATAGGCTCATATGGATCGAGTTCGGTTCAGGGGAATACATTTCCCTATGTCCATGCGGAGATGATAATCTCACAAAGCACATAGGTACGGATGTATCCCGGAAGTAGTCCACTATCCCATGCGGAGGTGAAAACCTCACGAAGGCACAGTTTCTCACTCCTACTTCAAGGCGTAACCACAACAGTCAAGCAATGCAGATGCAAGTATTCTACGAAAGCTCAACATCATAGTACCAGCAAATGTATCAAAAGAAACATGATTTTTCCAAAACAATTTTCCAAATTTTCAATCATAAGGACAAAAATTAATCAATCTATGGCCTGACTCTCAACCAGTCCCCAGTGGAGTCGCCAATCTGTCGAAACCAATTTTATTTTTGGAAAAACAACGGGATTGACTTTTAAAAAAATATGGAGTCGCCACCGATCTTTTTTGTTTAGGTATAATCGGATCACCTCGTAAAATGTTTCATCTTTAAAAATTAATTTTGGCCTGCGAAATAAAAAAAATGGGTTTGGGAGTCGGTTACGTATGAGGAAGAGCTATCACCATCGTACGCCCAAAATTGGTACCAAATTGATTAAATGATGTCCTAACGTCGAAAATTTGAAAAGTTTTGAAAATGCAATTTCTTTGAAAAAAGGGTGGAATATTCCAAATTTAAATGTAAGATTCATTCGCTCCAAAGGAACAAAATACTACACCCAGTACGTTAGAATGCAATATCTTGAACCCTCAAAGTCGAGATCATCTTGTAATTTCAAAATCATGCAATTGAAAAGGATATTAAATTATTTGGTCAAACGAAAAATCGCGACCCAATACGTTAGGGCACAATTTTTCGAATTTCCAAATATCAAATATTGACTTGTTTTGAAAGTTTTTACTAAGCGATGATAAAATGGACTCAAAATATATTTGTTTGGTTTATTTGGATATAAAATAAACAATTTTTCATAAATAAGTTGGAAACCTTAATTACAATGCAATAATATAAACAAAAGTATAATTGCAATCATAAAATAACAATACATGGCAATAATGAAAACACAAAAGAGCGAATTAGGGTTCACACAATAGCAACATATCATATGCTATACCAATACTAACATTAACAATCAAAATTAATGAATTAAAAGACAATTTAGAAAGAAATATCAAGCAATGCAACAAATTTTAAGACAAATAAAAATAATGAATAATATATAAACACAAAAAAAAAATGAACTCATTAATATACAAACAACTATTTATATGTATATGAATTTTAAAACAAGTAATATATGAGAGAATTTAGAATAAAATAAAGATGAAAATAAACAATATATTAAATGGTAATATATTAAACAATTTTAAAACAAGCATTATATAAAATGAAAATTAAAATAAGTAGTGTATAAAATAATATATACATCAATCAAAAATAAAGATTAAAAATATATTAGATAATAGTATACAAATGAATTTTAAAATAAATATTATAAGAAGAAAATCAAAATGGATAATATACAAGATAAAATATCCATCAAAATGAATAACATTCATAAAGTAAAAAAATTAATCAATAATATACATATATTAAGAAATAGTTTTGTTTAAATAATATATATAAAATAATGATGTATAAAAGTATTTAAAAATATTATATAAATCTTTAAATCAAAGAAATATACATACAAGAGAATTTTAAAATGAATAAATTATATATTAGAATAAGTTTAAAAATTATACAAATAAAAGTAAAAAAGCTAAACAATGTAAAATCAAGAAAATATTTCAAAATAATTTATTAAAACAACAAATAAAATTAATATCATGAAAAGAAAAAAAATACTAGGATTATAAATAAAAGAATAAGAAAATACCTAATCAGAATAAAAATAAAATTAAAAGGCTATTTTATAAATAAATAAAATGATTTTAACAAAGGCAAGGACCAAGATAAAATGCGCACAAATGACCAGGTATTAAACTAGCAAATATTCCAATAACCAAAACGCAACGTACGGATCAAATCGAAATGTCGCACAATTTACAGAGATTAATTAAAAAAACAAAGAAAAGATACACATGATTTAATCAAATAGCTGCACAAAAAAGAGGGACTAATCACGCAATAAAACCAATGCTTAGAAACAAGCGGATCCTCATTGAGCGGGTCGGATTGAATCGGGTTGTGGCCTATTGGGCGGTTCGTCAATGTAACATGGAGTTAGACCCTGCAGGAAGGGCGAGGAAGTTAGATATCCAAGAGTTGGAAGAAATCCGCAACGATGCTTATGAGAACGCTTGTATTTATAAAGACAAGACCAAGTTGTTTCATGATAAGAAAATCGCTCAGAAGCATTTTTCGGTAGGACAAAGAGTTTTACTTTATAACTCTGTGTTGAAATTATTTCCAGGTAAGCTTCGATCAAGATGGCAAGGACCTTTTGTTGTTACTGACGTATTCTCTCATGGTGCGGTTGAAATAGAAAGTGATGAATCAAGAAAGCGGTTCATAGTCAATGGCCAGCGGTTGAAGCCATTTTACGAGAATTTTCAAGCTCACTCGATTGAAAAGATTTATTTGGAGCTGCCATAGAGCTGTTTAAGGCGTCGAGCTAATGACGTTAAACAAGCGCTTGTTGGGAGGCAACCCAACCTTCATTTTTACTTTTCTAAATTTTTATTAGTATTTATTATTTTATTTCATTTTATTAGTATTTATTATTTTATTTTATTATTTATTACTTTATTTTTGAATATTAATAAAATTCTCTTCTTTGCCTAGGCAGAACGGAGCGAAAATACTAAGAAAAAGGGGAAAAGATAGAAAAATGGAACCAAACAGCCCTATCCACAGAACCAAACAGTCTCTATTCCAAATACTATTTCAGCCTAGAATGTCATATCCCTAAAGCCAAACTACCATATTCCTAAATCCAACCACCCTTATCCCTACACCCAAACACCCTCTTTCAGCCAAATAAAACCCCAAAACCTAAACTATTGTCTTAATTTCTTTCACGCAAAACTCCATAACGGTCGCAAATTTCCCCTCTCCACCAACCACTGTCGTTCTCCGTTCACAATGGTGCGAACTAGAAGCCACGCCGCCGCCGAGCCCACTTTTACTCGTTAACCCACGCCGATGCCGCTTCTCCGGGCCTCAAGCCTTCGATTTAACCGATGAGGCATCTTTCTCCTCTTCCTTACCACCGTAAACCTTCTCTCTAACACCACCAGACTCCTCTCCCATGCCGCACGCGACGTCGCCACCACACCGAACTGAGCTCGTGCTCGAATCTACCTCGCGTGACACCGCCAGCTCCACACTGCAGCTGAACGCCACTAACGCCTCGACGCTGTCCCCTTTGCGCTAGCCCGTTCTTCTTCTTCCACCACTGGGGCGTGCCACACCTAATCGCGAAACACTGCGCGCCACCGTGCTACTAGGACGGTAAGCACGCCGCTCTTCTGCCACTTCCCCTCCCTCTAATGCCGAGCCCTCACAACATCGGCAACACCCACAGTGACAACCCGAGCCCACACCAGAGACACCTTTGGGTTCTTCCTCTAATAACACTGTCGACTCCTCGACACCAACTAACGAGCACCGCCCAATTCCTTCCCGAGGCCACACCTACCGTTCTCGCGTCAATGTCTTACCCCCGGAAGCCCATTTGCATGGTAACCTTACTTTTACTTTCGACACTGATCGGAACAAGTATGATTTTCTCCAACATAAAATGATAATACCTTGTAAATGCATATCGATACCTGTTTTGGCTGCCTTGCATATTGAATCTACTGTTACAGATTATTTCAAGAATATTGGCTGGGTTGGAAATTTTGATGTAACTCATTGTGCCTATTATGATCTTATTTTATAATTTTATTCTACTTTTCAATTTTATCAGCATGGTCACATTTCGTTAGATACACCGGATGTTGTCAAATTCAGGTTATTAGGTACCATGCATAGCTTATCTCTTATTGAATTTAATATTGCCTTTTCTTTCGTAACTGAAGAATATGCTATGTCTCTAGATTTTCAAAACAGTTTGTGTACATTTCCTACTGATTTTAAGGCCGTCGAGACATTTGCTTTGCTAACTAATAATGCCGAATCTATGTATGGCCCAAAAACATCAAAGGATTTATGGTTTTGCGACCCTACCTTATGTTACATACACTGTTATCTAGCTTACAATTTCTCAGGCCGTCGAGATGCTCCAGCCACCGTCTCAAAGATGAAAATTTTCTTTTTATGGTGTATGTATATCGATTTCATCCGGTTAATTTGGGTTATTGGTTTGCACTTTAATTTGAGCATGTCATCAAAGCTAAGCTCCCTCTAATTTTAGGTTCTCTTATTACACAGCTGTTGTTTTCTCTGCATGGTTCTAACGCTCCTATTTCAGACTTACATGTTGCTTGTCAGGCTGATCCTTTAGATGCTCGATGCCTCGACTCAATAGGGCTACTTCTTGGCATTCCATCATCCTTTCGCTTTGTCCCTCCTGGTGTTCGTTCCACACCATCCGAATGAGTCTTTCGACAGTGAAATCAAAATGACGCGCCAGCACCCACTCAAGCCCAACCTCATTCGACTGTTGAGCAACGCTTAGAGCGCATTGAGGCTCGACTTGACACTTTTGGCCAGCAACTAACCGAACTCATTGCCATCCTCCGCAATCGACAGTAGCTACACAGGGAGTTTTTCTAAACTTTTCTACTTATTTATTTCTTTTGCGTCCACATTGAGGACAATGTGTTTTAAGTAGGGGGAGGTACTCTTCGTATTACTGTTGTCGAAACCATTTTTATTTTTGGAAAAACAACGGGATCGACTTTTAAAAAAATATGGAGTCGCCACCGATCTTTTTTGTTTAGGTGTAATCGGATCACCTCGTAAAATGTTTCATCTTTAAAAATTAATTTTGGCCGCAAAATTAAAAAAATGGGTTCAGGAGTCAGTTACGTATGAGGAAGAGCTATCACCCTCGTACGCCCAAAATTGATACCAAATTGATTAAATGATGTCTTAACGTCGAAAATTTGAAAAGTTTTGAAAATGCAATTTCTTTGAAAAAAGGGTGGAATATTCCAAATTTAAATATAAGATTCATTTGCTCCAAAGGAACAAAATACTACACCCAGTACGTTAGAATGCAATATCTTGAGCCCTCAAAGTTGAGATCATCTTGTAATTTCAAAATCATGCAATTGAAAAGGATATTAAATTATTTGATCAAACGAAAAATCGTGACCCAATACGTTAGGGCGCAATTTCTCGAATTTCCAAATATCAAATATTGACTTGTTTAGAAAGTTTTTACTAAGCGATTATAAAATGGACTCAAAATATATTTGTTTGGCTTATTTGGATATAAAATAAACAATTTTTCATAAATAAGTTGGAAACCTTAATTACAATGCAATAATATAAACAAAAGTATGATTGCAATCATAAAATAACAATACATGGCAATAATGAAAACACAAAAGAGCTTAATTAGGGTTCACACAATAGCAACATATCATATGCTATACCAATACTAACATTAACAATCAAAACTAATGAATTAAAAGACAATTTAGAAAGAAATATCAAGCAATGCAACAAATTTTAAGACAAATAGAAAGAAATATCAATAATGCAACAAAAAAAATGAACTCATTAATATACAAACAACTATTTATATGTATATGAATTTTAAAACAAGTAATATATGAGAGAATTTAGAATAAAATAAAGATGAAAATAAACAATATATTAAATGGTAATATATTAAACAATTTTAAAACAAGCATTATATAAAATGAAAATTAAAATAAGTAGTGTATAAAATAATATATACATCAATCAAAAATAAAGATTAAAAATATATTAGATAATAGTATACAAATGAATTTTAAAATAAATATTATAAGAAGAAAATCAAAATGCATAATATACAAGATAAAATATCCATCAAAATGAATAATATTCATAAAGTAAAAAAATTAATCAATAATATACATATATTAAGAAATAGTTTAGTTTAAATAATATATATAAAATAATGATGTATAAAAGTATTTAAAAATATTATATAAATCTTTAAATCAAAGAAATATACATACAAGAGAATTTTAAAATAAATAAATTATATATTAAAATAAGTTTAAAAATTATATAAATAAAAGTAAAAAAGCTAAACAATGTAAAATCAATAAAATATTTCAAAATAATTTATTAAAACAACAAATAAATTTAATATCATGAACAGAAGAAAAAAATACTAGGATTATAAATAAAAGAATAAGAAAATACCTAATCGTAATAAAAATAAAATTAAAAGGCTATTTTATAAATATATAAAATGATTTTAACAAAGGCAAGGACCAAGATAAAATGGCACAAATGACCAGGGATTAAACTAGCAAATATTTCAATAACCAAAACGCAACGTACGGATTGGACCAAATCGGAATGTCGCACAATTTACAGAGATTAATTAAAAAAACAAAGAAAGATACACAGGATTTAATCAAATAGCTGCACAAAAAAGAGGGACTAATCGCTCAATAAAACCAATGATTAGAAACACTCGGATCCTCATTGGAGCGGGTCGGATTGAATCGGGTTGTGGCCTATACGGCACCGTTTTAGAGCCACTGAAACAGGCCCTAAACGGTGCCGTTTCATGCAACTTAATAAGACTAAAAAATAACCTAAATCCCTAATCCTTCATTTGCTCTACAAAAAAAAAAAAAAAAACTACTCTATCCTAACCCCTAATCGGCCGACTCAAAAAAACCTCCGGTCGGGCACTAAAACATCACCATGAACGGCGACTGGTGGAGCATGAAGGCACCCAACTCTAGCCTTGAAGCCTCCCCTTTACTTCGATCGCGACGAAGAAGAGAGGTTCCGATTCAAGGTAAACCCTCCTCCTCTATTTTGCTTCAACATGCAAAAGGAAAAAACGAATCGAAATCCCAGGAATAGACTGAAATCTTAAAGAAATTAAAATCGAAAATCACCCTTTTTATTCTGATTTCCTTTGTATTCAGTATCTGTTTGTATATACAAAAAAAACGGATCCATTTACATTTGATTTCGACTCTATTTATAGCCGAATAGAAATAAAACAGTATTGTTGCTTTTTCTCTTCTCGCTTGTTTCTGGGCCCCTCTTCTATTGTCATTTCGCTTGCGGTGCAAATGTTTGTGGAGGAGATCGTTCTTTGAGGTCGTGCGTGTGCGTGGTGGCTACAGACGGATGCACACAGTAGCGCCTGGGTGAAGGTCATGCACCGGTGACCCTAAAATCTTCTAGGTTTTCTGAGATTATTAGAAAATTGGGCCACTCGGGCCTTACTTTTTGGGTTTTAATTTTTGGGCCTAATGTAATGAACATTTGGACTGATAAATTTGGATTTTATTATTATTATTTTTTTGAATCTAGTTAGTTGATAGGCCCGGGCAAATTGGGCCTATTATAACTGTCGTCTTTTGATGTGATTTGTGTTTGCTGCTTGAGACTCCATTTTGTCAATATTTTTTTTTAGAATATTCTGCCTCTTTCCATGCCCAAGATTTTGACCAGGAATTGCTTACTGTTTTCCCGACAAGTATGATTCTTGCCTTCTGAGGAAATTATGATTTTTCCCATAATTGATGCCATCTCCACTGTTTTATTTTTTTAGGCTAAAAATAATTGTGATTAATAGAGTTAACTCTATCTTACTTTTCGTGAAATTCATCAAGTTTAATATAAAGTGAACACTTAAAATAATTGCATGCTTAATTTATGTTCATGGATATTAGGTGATTATTGAAACTTATCCTTGACACTTAAATTGTTTTTCCTAAGTTTTAAAAAATTTAAATTTTGTTTAATTGTTAATAAATTTTTCCATGGTTATGAGTACAGCTTAGAATGTAACACCCCAAACTCAGCCCAAACACCACGACCGAATCTGGTATGTCACTAAGAAAATTTAATAAAACATGTCGCATTTTTGGAAAATATTTTCCGTGAGTTTAACATTTTATTCGGGAAAAATTAATAGGTTGTTAATTTAGATAAGCTATAAATTCTATGAGATGTTTTTATGAATTAAAAACCGAAACTTAAATACATGCCTTAGAAAAAAAAAGTGTAAACTTAAAATGTCTGATAATAATAATAAAAGCCCAAAATTAAAATTGAACCGAAATATAAAGCTAATGACCAGTGGCCTTATTACATTGAAATTTAAAACCCATTAAATAAAGATATAAAATAATAAACTAAAGTCTTTTGTTGAATCAAAATATTCTTTTCATGGCCACCTTGCGCTCCTCTCCACCGGTCATTCAAAGCACTAAGTTCTACCCGAAAAAATGTTAAATAATAGGTTGAGTCATGAGACTCGGTGTACAACCCTCATGCACCTTTAGATTTGGGCCTTAGCCCCACGTAATGTAATAATGAACATATTATATATGAAAATATGCAAAGCACAACCCAAATCCTAGGTTTCCATCCGCTACACGCCACCCTTACCCGCCACCACACCATTGGGGATTTCTACAATCAACCCACACCGCTACATCGCCATTGATGGCGCATCTGTGCTCATCGTCCGATCATGGCAATAACCACTACAATGATCATGGCAAAAGCCACTACAATGATCATGGCAAAAGCCACTACAATGATCATGGCAAAAGCCACTACATAGAACACTTCCCTTTCATCAAACCCAACCCCGCAATCACGTAAATCAAGATACTTATAAAACATATCATCTTAACAGGAACATTCAATGAAGAATGACAGAGATCACTAACCTGGTGATTCGCTTTTACCCTCCTCGGGTTTCGAACGTTATGCCGAGATTTCGACATTTAACAGAATGTAAGCAGATTTATTAACACATATTAATAGACAATCTAATAGTGTGAAAGTTACACACCTAATAACGCGTAGTACTACACTCTATGTCGATACCCTCGCTAATCTGATCTACTGCCCTTTGTCTACAACCTTGTTCAAAAGCCAGAAGAACGCAAGGATAAGGCCTCTCTTATATTCGGCCAATGTTAGTGCTTTACCCGATTTATACATTTAAATTAACAGATCTCCTTACCTTAAAATTTGGAAAGTAACACGATTCGAGTGTTACTGAACTATAACTTAGATATCTAAGCGATTGACTCCTCTTTAGATCCCGGAATACCAAAAATAAGAGAAAAACTCAAGATTAATTTCCATATAGCCATTCGGCTAGAGTCTCTAAAAAGCCAAAAAAGACTAAAATCTCACGAATCGACACTTACCCTGAGTTTCCTTCAAGATTTAGCACAAACAGACACCTCAGAGAGAATTCGGCAAACACAGGAGATGAGATCTAGGGATTTTGGCTTTTATGAAAATCCCGGAAAAGATGAACTGATGCTCTTTCGGCTTTTAGAAGGTCTGAGTAAAGTGTTTCGGCTTTTAGTGAATGGGAGAAGAATAACAATGGGGATCAAAAGATTCGGCTAGAAGGAGGTTTCAAAGAAAAAGAAAAGGGTGAGAGAGGTGGTAATTTTCGGCTTTTAGAAGAGAAAAAATGAGAAAAGAAAAACAACTAAGATGGCCTTCAAATTTTTGGCACAAAGAAGGAATAAAAAGTAGGGTTCAAATGCTGAAATTGATGAGCTATTCCCCCTATTTATAGAAAATTTGGCACCCCCTATGGCTATTAGAAACCGATTTCTTTACTCCTCTAGGTGATGGAATTTCGGCCAACTCTGCTCTCAGCAGATAGCTCCTAACTTTTCTCCTTTATCTAAATCTCTTCACACCTTCAAAAGACTCCTAGATAACACCACCTCTTTCTTCTATTATCAGCACAATATTATCATTAAATCCCTCCTAAAAATAAGCCTTAATGCCGTCTATTCCTCCTTGCTCTTTTAAGTGCCGAAATTAGCCCAAAGACATGGGCTCCTTGCAGCCAAACTTGGGCCTCTTTCAACTACTACTAGGGCCACCCTCTAGCTCCCTTGCAGCGTCACTTAATATTGGGCCACCAGCCCACTTTGGTGTTTTAAACACAGATGCTACCCTTTTAACCCTATAGTGCCCAAACAGAAAACTTAATTAGGGCCTCAACCCAAACTTGAGCCCATTTTTGTGTTTATGAGGCCTCATGCCTGAGACTAGGGTCCACTAAGTAAGAACATAAATTTTTCCTATGGTTTCCCCTAACTCTAAGGCTTCAAATAATCCCGATAATACCTTAATATTATTATTCTAACTGCTACACATACATATTAACTCCCATGCATAGAAATTAAAAGTTTCGGGATGTTACAGTTCTACCCCCTTAAAGAAATTTCGTCCTCGAAATTTTCAACTAACTATCAATTGTACTATCCGAGTCTCATCACTACGCTTCCACTGCGCACTCTAATTTTAAAAAAAATAAACACTCAATATACTATAGTAGGGTACGCACCATTATTCCCATCTGGAGCGTCTTCGTCCCCTTGTACTCATTCTTTCGATCGATGTTTATCTGATTAAGAATTTTATGAATAATTAATTCTTCCCACTTATTAATCACGAACAATCTTATGTAAAATCATTTCGATAGTAGTTCTTTCGAATTCAAATTCTATCTACGGGTTTAGTGCTCAAGTCGATACTTCCTAGTCCTAGAGTTCACCTTCAGTCAACATTTAGCACACATTAACCATAAAAACAGCCTTATAAACTTACATTCATCACCTACGGATATTTGTGTCATTTCACTATCCTGGGGTATTTTCGTAATTTTACCTACAGGGGTGTTTTCGTAAATTTTCAAAATAAGGGATTTTGGTGATTTTACAATATAGGGGTATTTCGGTAATTTTGTAATTCGAGGGTATTTCGATAATTTTTCAAATCGGGGGTATTTCGGTAATTTTACAAACTGGGGGTATTTTGGTAATTTTGCAAATTTTGGTAATTTTCGTAAATCAGGGGTAATTTAGTAATTTCCTAACAAGGGTACTTCAGAAATTTTCCAAACAAGGGTATTTTGGTCATTCTGCAAAATCAAGGATGTCTCGGTAAATTTCTCAACCTAGGGTTTTTGGGATAATTTTACAAAAAAATTAGGGTCATATAGGCAATTTTACAAATATAGGGTACTGGTCCCTTTCGGGTTTTAGTTATAAATTTTAGCCTGTCAACAAGTCCTTGTGGCTAAGGCTAACAATCCTTCTACGCACTGGTAGGATTCTAGAAAAGAGGAGGTGAGTCACTAGGACTGCTTAAATACCAAGCTCTCCCTGAATCTAGTTCTAGACATGCGTATGCCTGTTGCACACCCTAACTTGAGGACTAGTTCACAGGATTTGTTTGGATAAATTAAGTCTTATGAAATTTATAAAGTTGTTTAAGCTAAGCCTAAAGTCCATCAAGTTCTAGCTAAGATAATCTACGTCCCTTTAAAGCCCATCAAGCCCATATCACACACAAGGAGTTCAGAATACTTACCTGGCGGACTTGGGCCGGAGACGCAGGTGCCATGCCGAGAAAACCTGTATTATTTATAAACATGCATGTTTCAAAAAACCCATCTTTAGAAAACGTTTTGAGCCCAAAAACCCCAAAGCTGAGTTTTGAATTGGGCTCTGATACCAATTTGTAACACCCAAACCCTACCAAACACCACGAATCGAATCGGTATGTCACTAAGAAAATTTAATAAAACATGTCGCATTTTTGGAAAATTTTTCCTTGAGTTTAACCTTTATTCGGGAAAATTAATAGGTTGTTAATTTAGATAAGCTATAAATTTTATGAGATGTTTTATGAATTAAAACCAAACTTAAATACATGCCTTAGAAAAAAAGTGTAAACTTAAAATGTCCGATAATAATAATAAAAGCCCAAAATTAAAAGCGAACAAAATATAAAGCTAACAAACCTCGTGGCCTTATTATATTGAAATTTAAAACCCATTAAATAAAGATATAAAATAATAAACTAAAGTCTTTTCTGAATCCAAATGTTCTTTTGCATGGCCATCTTGCGCTCCTCTCCAAATTTCATTCAAAGCACTAGGTGCTACCGAAAAAATGTTAAATAATAGGTTGAGTCGCGAGATTCAGTGTGCAACCCTCATGCATCTTTAGATTTGGGCCTTAGCCCCACAGAACATAATAACAGAACATATTATATATGAAAATATGCAAAGCCCAACCCAAATCCTAGGTTTCCATCCGCTACACGCCACCCTTACCTGCCAGTCACACCATTGGGGATTTCTACAATCAACCCACACCACTACACGCCATTGATGGCAGTCATGCTGCTCATCATCAAATCATGGCAATAGCCACTACAACAGATCATGGCAAAAGCCACTACACAGAACACTTCCCCTTTCATCAAACCCAACCCCGTGCAATCACAAAAATTAGCATACTTATAAAACATATCATTTTAACAGGAACATTCACTGAAGGATGACAAAGATCATTAACTTGGTGATTCACTTTTACCCTCCTCGGGTTTCGAACGTTATGCCGGGATTTTGGCATTTAACAGAATGTAAGCAGATTTATTAACACATATTAACAGACAATCTAATGGTGTGAAAAGTTACACACCTGATAACACGTAGTACTACACTCTATGTCGATACCTCGCTAACTGATCTCGCCTTTGTCTACAACCTTGCTCAAAAGCCGGAAGAACTCAAGGATAAGGCCTCTCCTATATTCGGCCAAGGTTAGTGCTTTACCCGATTTATACATTTAAATTAACAGATCCCTTACCTTAAAATTCGAAAAGTAACACGATTCGAGTGTTACTGTACTATGACTTAGAGATCTACGCGAATGACTCCTCTCTAGATCCCGGAATGCCGAAAATAAGAGAAAAACTCAAGATTAATTTCCATATAGCCATTCCGCTAGAGTCTCTAAAAAGCCGGAAAAGAATAAAATCTCACGAATCAACACTTACCCTGAGTTTCCTTCAAGATTTGGCACAAGCAGACACCTTAGAGAGAATTCAACAAACACAGGAGATGAGATCTAGGGATTTGACTTTTATGAAAATCCTGAAAAAGATGAACTGATGCTATTTCGGCTTTTAGAAGGTCTGAGTAAAGTGTTTCGGCTTTTAGTGACTGGGAGATGAACAACAATGGGGATCAAAAGATTCGGCTAGAAGGAGGTTTCAAAGAAAAAGAAAAGGGTGAGGGAGGTGGTGATTTTCGGCTTTTGGAAGAGAAAAGATGAGAAAAGAAAAACAACTAAGATGTCCTTCAGATTTTCGGCACAAAGGAGGAAGAAAAAGCAGGGTTCAAATGCCGAAATTGATGAGCTATTCCCCCTATTTATAGGAAATTCGACACCCCCTATGGCTATTAGAAACCGATTTCTTTACTCCTCTAGGTGATGGAATTTCGGCCAACTCTACTCTCAGTAGATAGCTCTTAACTTTTCTGTAACACCCGAAACCCGGCCCAAACGTTATGGCCAAATTCGGTATGTTACAGAGAAAACATTTTGAAAACCCTTGTTAGCCGATTTAAATTTAAGGCAAAAGATTTTTGTCTTGTTTTAAAGCCGTTGAGTTGTATGAAGAATTATTAAGTCAAAATTTTGTTACAGATTTTAATGTACCCGATGGCACAATAAAACATTTTTCGCTTTGATTTTAAGAAACTTGAGGAATCATTTTAAAGTTGCAATGTGATTTAAATAGTTCGTCCAATCATGGAAATAAATAAAAATAAACTCAGGAGGCCTTATTACAACTTAATTAAATAAAACCCAAATAGAATAAAACTAAAATAAAATACTTCAAAGTAAAATTTAATTTCCACTGCATGGCCACCTCGAGTTCATCCGGCTCCTCATCCGCTATCTACGTGTCACCTGAAAAATATTAAAGGAAAAGGTGAGTCACCAAGACTCAGTGTGCAACCCTTTTCCCGGTTTAGTACAACAACATACACAATTTATAACAATTAAACATGCACTAAATATAGCACCCAACCTAGCCATCCAAACGCCTTTCTCTACCAAACCAGTGGTACCAAACCACCGGTGGTGCCAAGCCACCCAAATCACCGGAGGTGCCAAACCTCCGTGTCCGAAGACACAAATCGATTGATGGGGCCAACCCATCGTGTGATACCAAATCACCGCGCCAATCCCATATCTCAAAGTGGGGCCAACCCACGGTGGTGCTAAGCCACGTGGACGAGACGCTATGAGGTGCCAAACCTCCGAGGTACCAAACCTCCGGTGACCGTAGTCACAATGTGTTACCAAAACACCGTGTCCATCGACACGAATATCACCGCCCCCACTCATATATCCCACATCAATCCATGATATACAATGATTTCATGCCAACATATAATTAACTCACATATACCAAATATGCCATGCTTCCCAAAAGCATCAAATAGTATCTCATATTGACAGAGACTTACGAACCATCGCTATATCTTTATTACGATCAAATCCAAAGCTACAAAAATCAGATTTAGCACACACAATATTTAGCACGCTTAATCAATCATAAAGTGTGTATGTACACACCTGTCACCGACGATAATTCTAAATCCCGAAAAGTCAATCGGCCACACTAGCCTTCCTTGCCCCAAATGCTTTTGAACACTAGCCAACACACCCCAAGTGTGAATCGGTTTCACTTCCCTATAATCGGCACTTATCCAAAATTAGTAGCTTTCGGCTTTGAACACTAATTAAATACCAAAATAAAAATACATCCTTACCACCTTACCCCAAAACCGATTGATCAAAGATGATGGATACACTTGCTCGCTTCCAAATCCCGAAGGCCCTATGACAAATCGATTTCAACATGTGATTAACACCCTTAACAACAATTGCCGAGATTAGCTCTTACCAACATCCAAGTCGACAGAGAATGGGATAAGAAAGAAATAGATTCGGCCTACCTTTCCAATCGATTTAAGAAAAGCCTCCACCTTCTTCTAATATTTGGCCAAACTACTCCAAAATAGGAGAAGGAAAATCGGCACACCAAGGGAGTGAAGAGATGCTGAAAATTTTTGCAGAATTTTGGACAGTTTGTCTAAGAATTTTCAAAGAAGGTGATGGATATTCGCCAATGGTGGAAGGAAGAAAAAGGAGAATTAGTAGGAGAGATCAAAGGTGGTTTTTGGCTAAATAAAAGAAGAGAAAGCTGGAATTTTTTTGAAGAATTCCCTAGGGAATTTCGGTAGTAGTAGAGGGAAAAGAAAAGTAAACAGTTGCTGGAAATTTTCTTTGCTCTATTTGCTGTACAAAAACAGCTCCCCAAAGAGTCCTAATGCTGCCAAATTCTCCTCTCTTTGCTGATAATTAAACTATTAATTATCACTCTTCCAATTAAATTAAAAATCATATCTATCCATTATCCCATCCCTTATCACTCCTTTAAATCAAATAAAAAAAATAAAAGAACCCATGTGCATATCAAACTCTTCCAAATTAATGCTAAACAAAGAACCATGTGCAGCCAATTCCATTTTTACGCCAAAGAAAGATAGTAAAATAAAAAATCCAAATGTCGCTATGATGGCTCGAACCCGTGACCCATGCCGCGCCTCCCCTTAAGCGCCTGCACCAACTCTCCCAATTTGACTTTCATGTCAATTAACCACAACATTTAATTATAAACCTTCTTACTAAAGCCCAAAGATCGCATATAAAAAAAAATAAAACGCAAAATGCTCCCCATCCATTCAACTCGCGCCTTCCTCACCTCCAACTCCTAAGTTGCGCATGGGAGCCACTTTACCACCGGACTTTCATGTCCCTTACCCTTGCCATTTATTTATAAGGACATCCTAGGCCGATCCTCTTTAATGCAAAAGAAAATAAAACTCCCAGAACGATCTTGGGTAGCTCGAACCCAAGCTCCCCGCTCAACGCCACCTCCAAGGCACCTAAGTGGCGCATGAAGGCCACTTAGCCATGCTTTTCTTTGTGTCACGATTCGCCCAAAATTTTATTAAAGTCCTAACTAACCTAGCTCCTTCCTTTTACACACTTAAAAAAATAATAATTTTAATACTAAGTGAGGCCTAGCTCGGGTTTAATTCTAGACCCCAAATCATGCCAAATAAATTATAAAATTTAATTCTTCAGGCACACACATGGGAAAATATTTAAATTACAAACAACCCCTAATTTAGGATGTTACATTTTCTCCTTTATCTAAGTCTCTTCACACCTTCAAAAGACTCCTAGATAACACCACATCTTTCTTCTATTATCAGCACAATATTATCATTAAATCCCTCCTAAAAATAAGCCTTAATGCCGTCTATTCCTCCTTGCTCTTTTAAGTGTCGAAATCGGCCCAAAGACATGGGCTCCTTGCGGCCAAACTTGGGCCTCTTTCAACTACTAGTGAGGCCACCCTCTAGCTCCCTTGCAGCGTCACTTAATATTGGGCCACCAGCCCACTTTGGTGTTTTAAACACATATGCTACCCTTTTAACCCTATAGTGCCCAAACAGAAAACTTAATTAGGGCCTCAACCCAAACCCGAGCCCATTTTGTGTCCTCTCTTTTCTTAATCCTTATGAGGCCTCATGCCCGAGACTAGGGTCCACTAAGTAAGAACATAAATTTTTCCTATGGTCTCCCCTAACTCTAAGGCTTCAAATAATCCCGATAATACCTTAATATTACTATTCTAAGTGCTACACATACATATTAACTCCCATGCACAGAAATTAAAAGTTTCGAGATTTTTGGGGCGTTACAACCCAATAGGCCCAAATCTACTGGGCCCAAATTTGGGATGTTACATAGAACGTGACTGACTGAGTAACCGGGGTAGGGTGCTTGGGATGTCATTCTACTTCGCATCAAAAGGTTGTGTGACGTGACAAGTAAAACTCCACTAGCCGAGGTTATGAGTGTAGCCCAGAACGTGACTGACTGAGTAACCAAGGTAGGGTGCTTGGGTTGTCATTCTACTTCGCGACAAAAGGTTGTGTGACGTGACGGATAAAATTTCACTAACCGAAAATAAATAATTTTTAAGAGTATGTTGGGCTGAGTAACCGGGGTGGGGTGCTTGGGTTGTCATCTTTCTTCGCGTCAAAAGGTTCAATATATTCCTAAGTAAATAAAAAATTTCTATTTTTATAAAAAAATTGAAAAAGAAAAAATATGTGCAAATAAAATTTAGGACTAAAGGAAGAAACAAAGAGGGTGTCTTGGTAGGTTTAATAATTTACCTAATTTCCATGAAATAATTCAAGTTGATGTTAATGTCTGTATTAATTGAAAACTTTTTTTGTTTTACTTAAAGCAAGCTTAGGGTTCTCTTTATTTTTCATATGCATTTTTGACTAATTTTTATGAAACTTTGGAGTGATATTTCTTTTATGGCAGAACCTAACTTTCACAGTAGATAAGAACCATACTTGAGGGCAAGCATGGGCTAAGTAAGGGGAATTTGATAATACTCTAGAATAACGTATTTTTATGTATTAATTATGTATTTATTCTGAGTATGATCCTGCTAATTTGAGCTATTTATGATATTTTATCTTATAGGGACTAAATTGGAGGCAAAAGCGAAATTAAGGGCCAAAAGCGTGAAATTAAAGATAAAATGAGTCAATGTGTGACATAGGGAAAAGTTGGTGCCAAAAGTGCAAGCATGGAGGACACAAGGGTTGAAATGCAAAAAGAATAGATTTTATTCAATTCAGACTCTATTTTGATTATATTAGGATAATTAATATTAAGATAATTATTAGGGATTATTTAATTTTAGGATTTTATCTTTATTTATTTTTAATTAAATGTAATTTATCTTTTGGGAGTTTAAGTAGGATTAGACTATCTCCTCTAGCACTATAAATAGGGGGAGAGGTGACTCAAATTGAGATCCATCTTTTTCTGTAAACACTCTCCCCCCAAAAGTCTAGGCTTTTGTACTTTCCATATTTTCTTTTAATAAAATTTCCTTTTCTATTTCTATAATTATTTTCTTTTACACCCCAACCATGGGCCACTAAAACCCATCTAGCCAAAGGTTGCCGAAAATCCCCAAAAAGGGTTCTTGAGGTTTAGAATCCGTACTTAGCCTTCTCAACAGGGTATTCATCGTTTCTCCGCATTACAGGGCTGACGCTTCCATCCATGTCCCTTAAGAAGTGATCTTTTCAACGTGTGCAAGGAACGACCGCTTTGTATATTTTGAGAATGTTGCATAGTCGGTTCGTTAGCTTACTGCGTCAGAGGTTGGCAAGCCCAAGAGACAAAATGGCGTGGGATTCGCCATTGAGAAATGTTGATCTAGCATAAGATGATCCCACAAGAGCGATTGTTGGCTAGAGCCAGGTTTCACTAAATCGAAGTCTAAATCCTTGTAGCTGGTGGTCGTAGGTGTCCTCTTCCACTATAACTGGCTTATTCGGTTTGAGAGGGACCATCTAAAAGCCAAGGATTAAACACAAGGCGGATCGAGGCAACTAGAGGCTAGAATCTCCCCATAAGAATTTCCTTATCTCAACTCTATTTCCTATTTTTAATTTTCGCAATTCCAATTCGACTTCTCAATTCTATTTTTTATTTTATTTTCGTTTCCAGATCCAACTTTTAATTCTATTATTTTTTTATTTTTTTCAGGAACGCAGGTTTTCTTGGGCACGATTCTGCCCAAGATTCCGAGAAACAAGCATTTGTATAATCCAGTCCCTGAGGATTCGACCTTACTTCCCCTTTACTGTTCTTTTTTATTATTTTGCAAGGAATAGGATATTTTTTGTGCTTTCAACGACGCATCAAATTGAATGTAGAAATATTAAATATATTTTCTCATAGATTTTTTATGGTAAAGTCATCATGATTTTAACGGAATTAGAATTTGGTTGAGAAAATTATTTAATTGGAAAATTAATTTAGATTTTTATTTTGGAAAATAGAAAAACAAATATCGAGTTGAATCAAATTATAAAGTATTGAGTTAAAAGTTTAAAAAGTACTTGTAATTGGACTCGATATGAGAGAAGCCCAAAAGCCTCTCATGTCAAAAAGGAAGGATAACAAATCCTAGTATTATTAACGCCCCATATATTTCTAGTTAGAGTAGGAGTTCAATTTTTCTATTTGAAATAGACTTCTACAATTCAACAAAGGTTTCACTTCTTATCCCTATAAATAGATGGCATCGATAGGGCTAAATACACAACTCTAAGATATTGTTACTTTGCTCAAAAATAATGAGAGTTTTATTCTCTAAATATTAAATCAATTTTCCGGAATAACAATTCTACCAGTTTCTATTAAGAAGAGATTTTTTTCATTTTCACACTAAAACAAAGAGAACTATTCCTGGTTCTGTGTTCGATTCGAATCATTTGACCCCACACTCAAAGCAGTTTGTGGTACGAAAATAGCGGAGAAGGTCTTTAACATCCCTAACTTGTATCCATCGCCGAATTTGGGGTTACAGAGCATTACCGGAGTTTACAGATCAAACAGACAGAAATTTCAAACATTTCATATCATATAATATTCAAGTCAGAAACCAATCAAACTCATACATATTGTCCCTTATTCGAGCCCTTGAGGCCCAAAATACACGTTAGAAACAAGTTGGGACTAATTCAAAAACTCAGAAAATTTTTCGAGATACATTAAAAATTTTCAAAGCTGCAGGGTTTACACGGCTCTGTGGTCAAGCCGTGTGACTCACATGGCCAAGTCACAGGCCCGTGTGTCTGGCGTGTGGGCACTCGAAGTAGGGACACACGGCCGTGTCCCAGCCTGTGTTTGTGCCCGTGTAACTCTCTGACTTGGGTCACACGGCCAAGTTATATGCCCGTGTGCTAGGCCGTGTACCCTTTGAAATGGCCTCGCACGCCCGTGTGGTAGCCGTATGTCTCACACGGCCAAGTCACACGCCCGTGTGTCTAGCATGTGGACTTAAAATGTGCCTTAAACAACAAATTTACCATTTCTTACAAGCTTGGACATTAAACAACTTAAAAACCATTCGTTTAACATATTCAAAACACAATCAAACACATTCAAAATATGCCAAAACAATCATCCTAGGTGCCTAACCAATGTACCCTCATTGGTACCACATATATAGCATCAAAACATCAACCAAATTAAAATTATAAACATGTCAAAATTCATCAATTTGGCCTAACTCAAAACTACCTAAAACATTAACTTAAATTCATATGCACATATCTAGATTTGGTTCAATTTACCATGCCATAATATGGCTTCAAACACAAACACATATTTATATGTATATACTAAACCAACATTACATTTATAACCTCATTTACAATCCATCCACAAAATAACTATCATTTAGACATCCTAGGTACATGCTGACACAAAAGATAAACATCACCACATTTGAGTTCGGGATTGTTGTTGGATGCTGAATTGACGATCAAAAGTGAAGTACCTAATCTGAGCACGAAAAAACAAAACCGTACACTGAGTAAAACTCAGTGGTATTTCTATAATCCGAATATTTAAAGACAAGATAATATAATATGCACAATTGAAATATAAACACATATTAATGACTAAGATCACAACTATCATATGTCATCCTTTTGAATTCATACATATTAGCATGGCATTTCAACATCATTTCATACTATACTCAAATTGTACATGCTAACATCTTTTATTTAATTAACAATGTCCCAATTCACACAATTTCCATATAAATACCTATTCACATATCAAACCACAATTGTTTATACATTGGCATTAGCCATTCAATACTCAATTCATGAGTACATAACTCATGTATCTCATTTAGTCACAACATAACTCATTTTCATGTTTCAAATCTCTATCCCATTTTCAATTCACATACAATATCATCCAATATCAATTATAGAATTGTTTTATTTAATTACACCTATTAACACGACTCGGACTCGGACAAATACACGGATCCAACCAACACACCAGTTTGGCACCTAGTGCCTCATCGGATAATCCAAAGTAATATGTGCCCAGCGCTATATAAATTTGACACCTAGTGTCTCATCGGTTAAACTGAAGTTAATTGGCACCCAGTGCCTCATCGACTCAAAGTCGAAGAAATCCCTGAACTCTTTCTATCCTATGACATGCCATCTGTATCCGACTCAGCCCGATACAATTAATAGGGTTTAATTTCCCATTTCAGATATAACCAGTATCCAATATTAATTTTCATATAATCAGATATATACACACGAATTAAATTCAATCTATAATAACCAATACATTCAATATGTATCTACCAATTCAATCCATTTCAATCAATTATCAAAATATCAATTACTCACCTCAAACTCTTACCATATACATTAAATTGAATTATAACAATTAACAACTAAGTTTGGATTATAGAAATACAAACTAAGAATTCTGAGCTATTCGACGTCAATTTTATCTTTTCCCTTTTTAGTTGAGGATTCCGGTACGAAGTTAGCTACGGAATTAAAACAATTAAAATTCATCAATACAATGAAATTTAAATTTCATATTGAATATTGAATATTTAATTTTTACTCAATATTTGTCTAAATTTCAATTTAGTCCCTAAACTGAAACTAATTTTTATTCTTCACATTTAATTCTATATTTTCATATAAATTCTACTTTAAAGTAAATTTAACTCTCTATTTTCTATTAAACCCTAAATTTCAAAATTTTCATAATTTAATCCCTATTACTCAAAATTTACAATTTGTTCTACAATTTAATCCTTTTCCATTTCTAACTTAAAAATCTATCAATTTAATCCCTAATACTAAAATTATTCAACATTAACAACACTTAAAAACTTAATAATTGTGTAACACCCCAAACCCAGTCTATGCGTCAAGACGAGATTTGGTTTGTCACACAGATCGAACATTCTTTATTTCTATCAAATGATTTAGGTGAAACGGTATTTCAAAACCCTTTTTAAAAAAATAGAGTTTAATAAAAACCAAGAGAAATAATTTAAGTTCGATGAATTTGAGAAACATTAGTTGAAAAATCTTATCATTTGTCATTTAATTAACAAAACCTTAAAGTAATTTTATAAGAGTTCAAAGGATTCGAAAATAAGAATAGTTAAAGAATCTCGTATGTTTGAAAACCCAAAGTATTTTAAGAAAACATTATAAGATAAACATAAATCCATATTAAATTACCCAAAACATTATTTAAATCCATCCACGCATAAAATCCATAAAATATTAATAGAGGCCTTATTACATCATACCCAAAATAGCAATTTAAAGAAAGTACTTATTAAAAGTTCAAAGTTTATAAACCCATATTTGCAGTATGGCCTCCACGAAGTCATCCTCGGCCCAAGTCCACGTCAATTTCCATTACCTGAGATGAAAAATTTTAGGGAATGAGTTACTCAGAACTCAGTGTATAACTCACTTACTTTATCCACTAGGCCAGATTATCAAGTCATAATTTTGGGCTTGAGCCCAAAAACAGGTTTAACAATATAAATAATGAGATGCATGCAAACATGAAATTTCCCACCCAAACCTAATTTCCATCCGCTACACACCACCCGTACCAACCATCACACCTGTGGGGATCAAGTCAACCCATCCCGCCAACACACCAATCGTAGGCATAAAGCCATTTTTATATTTGTGGCAGAGCCACCGAACTAGATTGTGACAAAGTCACCGAACTAGAGGCATTGAGCCATTAAAATATTTGTGGCAGAGCCACCGAACTAGAGGCAATAAGCCATTTAATTATTTTGTGGCAAAGCCACCGAACTAGATTTTGGCAACAGGCCTTTCTTCTCTTCATCATTAATCCCATCCCATGCAACATGTATGCAAAATAATCTATATACATATGATGATTTTAGTAAAAAGGCCCAATTTACATATGAGTCAATATTTCAGGTTTTTATTAAGGCCCATAATACAAAATATCATTTAGCCCATTTAACAATCTAGCAACTTTGGCCCATTTAACGATCTAGCAGGGATTTCAGCCCATTTAACGATCTAGCAGAGATTTCGGCCCATTTAACGATCTATCAGGGATTTCGACCCATTTAACGATCTAACAGAAATTTCGGCCCATTTAACGATCTATCAGAGATTTTGGCCCAATTAACGATCTATCAGGGTTTTCGGCCCATTTAAGGATCTAGTATAGATTTCGGCCCATTTTACGATCTACCAGGGTTTTCGGCCCATTTACACATAAGACATAAAATTTACATTTTTCCAACTAACTCATCGAGGGCGTTTTCGTAATTTTCACAACTTTAACCATTTTCATGTAATTCCACCAAAAATACCAATTATTACGTATTGTACCAATTTTTTCATCTTTACGATTTTGCTCAATACTATGCTGTGACATCTAACCCGAGATAAGTGTGAAGTTACACACCTTGTTATCGTGAGTACTAAACCTTCCCGCTCGTCAACACCTAAACATAACACGAACCATTAGAACACTTTCATTTATTAAAATACACTATTGGTAAACGATCTAAATCTTTACCCTTTTGATTTTGAACCACTTCTATTTTTGGTTTCTCCTCGATTGTTGATTCGTTGCGATGAGAATCCACGAACGAACAAAGACTTCGAGTATCGAATAACCTCAAACAATTGATTCTCCTCGGATGAAGGTCCACAACCGGTGAAAATCCGGACTCAAAACGACCCTTCGTTTATACTTAGGGGATTAAGCGAACCGCCTCTTCAAGACTATGGATTGCCCTTTTCTGCCCTATCTTGAATGTCTCTAAAGACATAAGATCATTAGTCCGACTAAATATTATTGAAATATGGCTAACGATTTATAAGATTTGAGATTGGCTTACCACGATTATCTTCGTTCCTCGAAGAACGATTGAGCGATTACGTCCTATAACGAAATCGATTAAATAACTAACTAATCCAACATAATGAATAAAGTGAAAATCCTTGAATAATCTCCTTACCTTACTCTTAAGATTGATTCCAACGATCCATAATACTCAAGAACACGATAAGTTTCTGTCTTCCAAAACTCTCACTAGAGTCCACGGTTGAAAGGAATTGAGTGAGAAAATTATGTATGATTAAAGGAAATCGGTTGTGATCAAAGAAAATGAAAGAAATTTTGGCACAAGAACAAGTTAACATTCGGCCATGAGTGAAAGTATTGGAGAGATTTTAATGAAGAAGAAAAATAAAAGAATGGAAAAATGGAAAAGATATGATTCGGTTCAAGAGATAAAGAGACAAAAAAAAAAAAAAGAGAACTTAGTTTAGAAGAAAGGTGCATTCGGCATTGAAGAGGAAAATGAGAGAAATGAAAAGAAGAAAATATTTGTTTGCTTATGTGTTTTCGGTCACTATGAGAAAAGAATTTGGGAGAGAAAAAGAGCTTTTAAACCGAAATGGTCAAAAGAAAAATGACACAAACATGAGTTGCTTACCCAATGATGTTGGCAAATTTCGGCTAGAGAGAAATAAATGGAGAGGATATATGTTTTGCTAAAAGAAATGACCAAAAGAAAGTGTTTCACCAACACTAAAGCCTACCAAAACAATCAACCAAAACCGGTAATTCCCCCTAGCCTCTATGCCGTCCAAATACAAGGTCAAAAGACCATTAGAAAGTTTCCAAACATCTCCATATCTTAAGCCCCATCTTCCTCCTTTTTCCTTAAATTGAAGAGACAAAATCCCCCAATTCAAGCCCTTATCTTTAGCTTTCCAAATCCTTAGTCTTCTTACCAAAATAAAAACAATCCAACTCATCCTAACCTTATCCCTTGCCGACACATGCTAAGCTAAAGCAAAAATAAAAAATTCCCTAATTGCATGCTAGGTGATTCGAACTCCTTCCCTCATGTCCAACTTATGGCGCCATCACCACTATGCCACTAACTCATCTTATGCCATCTTTTAGTACTTAATTAACTTAAGTTTCAAGGTCACCTAATTTCTTTACATTAAAGTACACTTTACTAATATTTATTCTAATTCCAAGTAAACCCGAGCTAACACTTAGCAACATAATGATACTCAAATATTTAGGATGTTACAATTCTACCCCCCTTAAATAAAATTTCGTCCTCGAAATTTACCTGGTTAAAAGAGGTGAGGATATTGTTGTCGAATTGCATCCTCAGGCTCCCACGTAGCTTCCTCCGCTCCATGATTACGCCATAAAACTTTGACCAATGGCACTGTCTTCTTTCTTAGCACTTTAACATCCCGGTCTAAAATTTCCACTGGTTCTTCCTCAAAAGACAAGTCTGATTTCAATTCCACATCCTCCACCGGTATTATGTGAGATGGATCCGATCTATAGCGTCTCAGCATGGAAACATGGAAAACGTTATGAATTTGACTCAACTCCGGAGGTAATTCAATCTGATAAGCCACTGGACCAACACGCTTTATCACATGATATGGCCCAATGAACCTAGGGCTCAACTTTCCCTTCTTTCCAAATCTGAAAATTTTCTTCCAAGGTGATGCCTTCAGAAAGACCTGCTCTCCCACAGCAAACTCGATATCCTTGCGCTTCAGGTCTGCATATGACTTCTGTCTATCAGAAGCTTCCTTTAACTGTGCTCGAATAACTTTTACCTTTTCCTCTGTTTCAGATATCATCTCAGGACCCAACATCTGCAGTTCGCCCAATTTCGTCCAACAAGTAGGAGTACGACACCTACGACCATACAATGTCTCATAGGGTGCCATCTGAATGCTAGACTGATAGTTATTGTTATACGCGAATTCTGCCAATGGTAGGAAATTTTCCCAACTGCCTCTGAAGTCAATCACACACCCCCTTAACATGTCTTCCAATATCTGAATTATTCTTTCTGACTGACCATCTGACTGAGGATGAAAAGCCGTACTGAAATTTAACTTTGTTCTCAAATCTTCATGCAGAGCTTTCCAAAATCGTGATGTAAATCTAGGATCCCTGTCTGATATAATAGACACTGGTACCCCATGCAACCTCACGATTTTAGATACATGCAACTTTGCCAATTTCTGTAATGAATAATCCGTACGAACTGGAAGAAAATGAGCAGTCTTCGTCAATCGATCAACTACTAGCCATACAGAATTTTTCTTAGTAGGTGTTAAAGGTAACCCACTAACAAAATCCATTGTTATTCGCTCCCATTTCCAAAGAGGAATCTTTCTTGATTGTAACAAACCCGACGGCAATTGATGCTCGCTTAACTTGTTGACAAGTCAAACATTTTCCTACAAACTCGAAATCTCACGCTTCAACCACGCCACCAATCATTCACGGAGATCTCGATACATCTTATTTCCTCCGGGTGCATAGCATAAGGGCTACTATCGCCTCAGAGAATCATTTGCCTCAATTACGAGTCTTTAGACATACAAACCCTTCCACGAAAACACAACACTCCATTCATGTTTAAACCGAAGTCTTCTATTTCACCCCTTTCAACTTGCTGAAATAAAGGTCCCAACTTTTTATCTGATATCTACTTTTCCTGGATTTGATCTAACCATAGAGGCTTCACCTGAAGTTCTGCTAACAGACTACCATCCTCATACAAACTCAAATGAGCAAACATTACTCTCAATTCAGATACCGCCTTACGACTTAACGCGTCAGCTACTACGTTAGCCTTTTTAGGATGATACTCGATTGAGAAATCATAATCCTTTAATAATTCTACCCATCTTCTTTGTCTCAAATTCAACTCCTTTTGGGTAAGGAGGTACTTAAGACTCTTGTGATCCGTGTAGATGATAGACTTCTCACAAGAGAGATAGTGCCTCCAAATCTTTAAAGCAAATACCACTGCACTAACTCCAAATCATGAGTAGGGTAATTTACTTGTGCGGTCTTAAGCGTCGAGAAGCATAAGCCACCACCTTTCCATTTTGCACCAAGACACAACCCAAGCCCGTGTGAGACGATCACAATAAGCGGTAAATTTTTTCCGCCTCAGTTTGAATCAAAACGGTACTTTCGTCGTAATCTTCTTTAATTTCTCGAAACTCTCTTGTTGCTTTTCACCAAACATACGGTACCCCCTTCCGCAATGTTTAGTTAGGGTGCGACAATCAACGAAAATCCTCAACGAAGCGTCTATAATAATCAGCCAAACCCAAGAAACTCCAAATTTCAGCTACTGATTTTGGTGGTTTCCAATCTAGTACAGCTTCAATCTTCCGAGGATCCACCCTTATTCCCTCACCGATACAACATGACCCAAGAATGTCACTTCCTTTAGCCAAAATTCACATTTATTGAATTTGGCATAAAGTTGCTTATCACGAAGTAATCAGAATACTATACGCAAATCGTGTCATGCTCCTCTTCATTTCTTGAATAAACCAAAATGTCATCTATGAACACTACCACAAACCGGTCTAAATATGGTTGAAAGACTCGGTTCATCATGTCCATAAATGCGGCTGGTACATTGGTTAACGCAAACGACATCACCAAAAACTCATAATGTCCATAACGAGTTCAGAATGCCGTCTTATAAATATCTACTTCTTTCACCTTAAGTTGGTGATAACCCGATCTCAAATCAATTTTGGAGAAAACTGAAGCTCCTTTCAATTGATCAAACAGGTCATCAATTCTCGACAAAGGATACTTATTCTTGATCGTCAATTCATTCAGTTGCCGATAATCAATATACATACGTATCGATCCATCCTTCTTCTTAACGAACAAAACTGGTGCTCCCCACGGAGACACACTCGGTCGAATAAATCCCCGATCCAACAATTCTTGAATTTGAGCTTTAAGCTCTGCCAACTCCTTCGGTGCCATTCTATAAGGAGCAATGGACACTGGAGCCGTTCCGGGCAAAAGCTCAATGCCAAATTCTACTTCCCGATCTGGAGGTATACCAGGAAGTTCATCGGGAAATACATCTGGAAATTCCTTCACCGTTCTCACATCATCCACAGATAACTCTTTGGCATCCAAAGCACAAATAAAAGCTAGGAATGCTCCATATCCTTTCCGCACCAACTTTTCTGCCTTCAACGTAGATACCACATTTGCCAAGTAATTCCTTCATTCGCCTATCATTATTACTTTATTATCATCCGAAGTTCTTATTGACATCCGCTTTTCAGCACAATCCAAATGCGCCCGATGCTTAAGCAACCAATCCATGCCCAGAATGAGATCGAACTCGCCGAAAGGCAATTCCATCAAATTCGCCAGAATACTTCTTCTTGAATTTCTAAGGGCACGTCTCTAAACAGTTTATTTACAATTACCGACTGTCCTAAAGGACTAATTACTGTCATCTCACTATCGGTAATTTCAGATTCTAGATTCAAGTTTCTAGATATGGCGCTAGCAACATACGAGTGGGTAGAACCAATATCTATTAAAGAAATAACAGGTACATCGAAGATGAAAAACGTACCAGTTATTACATCAAGTGCATTGCCATCCTCGCGGCGTCTAACTGCATAGACCAGTCCTGGCTGTCTTGCATCCGTGTTACCTCTAGGACCATTACCTCGACCCGGTGCACTTTGACCACGTTCAGCCCCATTACCACCACGACCTGGTCCACGACCTCTCGGTGGCTGCTGAGTACTTCTGGCCGGCTGTGCATCAGTATTATGAACTTCCTGAGTCGTATCCATATGTCGAGGGCAATTTCTATATTGGTGATCCATTGAACCACATTTGTAACAAGCACCCATTTTCCTCCAGCACTCTCCAAAATGCCTTTTTCCACATTCAGCACAATCTCGACTTTGATTAATAGCTACAGGTGCTCTACCTTGAGCTGGTTCATCATTCCGAGGCCTCTTCAGAAACCTTTTTGAAGAACCCGTCTGCTTTATATCTCTCTTGCTTCTAAATCTTTCCGATTACGACGTTACGAGTTCTTAGCCTCTTGGCTATCTTGGCTTTCTCTCAAGGCGTGGCAAAGTTATAACTTGTTGTGGGGCAATCAGGACCGCAACTCATCATTCAGCCCATCCTCAAAACGTACACAACGTTCATGATCCGTTGACACTATTGTCCGAGCATAGCGACTCAAGCGTAAAAACTTAGCCTTATACACTGCCACTGTCTTATTTTCTTGAATTAGATTCAAAAATTCCTTCCTTCGGGCGTCCACATAACTTGTTCCTACATACTTCCCTTGGAAGGCAGTTTTGAAGAATTCCCAAGTAATCAATGTAGCCTCAGTCCCTCTCGAACAGTAAGCCACCATTGATACACCTCGTCTCTTAGCAAGGACATAGCTCCTTTCAGTTTCTGCTCGACAGTGCATTCCATATCATCCATAATCCGCTCCACAGCTTCGAGCCAATACTCTGCCACATTCGGAGCTACACCGGAAACTCCTCTAAAAACTTCTGCACCATTAGACTTGAGTCGATTCGAAATCGACCCACGAGTTGTTGGCCCAACTCTAGTTCCAGCGACCCTTTTAAGGACTTGCAACATTGCTCATGTCAAAGCATTATCTTCTTCCATATGATCATGTGATCCCGTCTCACTTTCAAATGACGCAGGTGCATCCATTTCCGGCATATGATTTGGTGCTTCAGTTGCACCTCTAACACCTCGTCCTCTACCACGACCACGTCTCATCAAGTCCCACAACCACGTCCTCTCGCTCATGATGACTAATTCGATTTAATCGATTACAAGTTTTATGAATCGAAAAATTGTTTCATGTTTATTAACGATGTTTTATGAGATTTGAGAGATAAAGTTGTTTTTCGCAAACACATCCTATAGTCTCAATCTCTACGACTTTCAACATCTAAAACTAGAAGTTCTAGAGTGTTCCTATGATCATAGCATCATCATAATAATTATTCAAGATGTGAATACTTACTTGACTTGGTGCCGATGCTTGTGGTGCCATACTAATCTTTAAAACATAATTGAAATAATTTCAGAAGTTATTTGTTGAACCCAACCACAGCCGAGTTTTGAAACTGGCTCTGATACCATTAAATGTAACACCCCAAACCCGATCTATGCGTCAAGACGAGAATTGGTTTGTCACACAGATCGAACATTCTTTATTTCTATCTAATGATTTAGGTGAAACAGTATTTCAAAACCCTTTTTAAAAAATAGAGTTTAATAAAACCAAGAGAAATAACTTAAGTTCGATGAATTTGAGAAACATTAGTTGAAAAATCTTATCATTTGTCATTTAATTAACAAAACCTTAAAGTAATTTTATAAGAGTTCAAAGGATTCGAAAATAAGAATAGTTAAAGAGTCTCGTATGTTTGAAAACCCAAAGTATTTTAAGAAAACATTATAAGATAAACATAAATCCATATTAAATTACCCAAAACATTATTTAAATCCATCCACGCATAAAATCCATAAAATATTAATAGAGGCCTTATTACATCATACCCAAAATAGCAATTTAAAGAAAGTACTTATTAAAAGTTCAAAGTTTATAAACCCATATTTGTAGTATGGCCTCCACGAAGTCATCCTCGGCCCAAGTCCACGTCAATTTCCATTACCTGAGATGAAAAATTTGAGGGAGTGAGTTACTCGAACTCGATGTATAACTCACTTACTTTATCCATCGGGCCGATTATCAAGTCATAATTTTGGGCTTGAGCCCATAAACAGTTTAACAATATAAATAATGAGATGCATGCAAAATGAAATTTCCCACCCAAACCTAATTTCCATCCGCTACACACCACCGTACCAACCATCACACCGTGGGGATCAAGTCAACCCACCCCGCCAACACACCAATCGTAGGCATAAAGCCATTTTATATTTGTGGCGAGCCACCGAACTAGATTGTGACAAAGTCACTGAACTAGAGGCATTGAGCCATTAAAATATTTGTGGCAGAGCCACCGAACTAGAGGCAATAAGCCATTTAATTATTTTGTGGCAAAGCCACCGAACTAGAGGTAATAAGCCATTTAATTATTTTGTGGCAAAGCCATCGAACTAGATTTTGGCAACAGGCCTTTCTTCTCTTCATCATTAATCCCATCCCATGCAACATGTATGCAAAATAATCTATATACATATGATGATTTTAGTAAAAAGGCCCAATTTATATATGAGTCAATATTTCAGGTTTTTATTAAGGCCCATAATACAAAATATCATTTAGCCCATTTAACAATCTAGCAACTTTGGCCCATTTAACGATCTAGCAGGGATTTCAGCCCATTTAACGATCTAGCAGAGATTTCGGCCCATTTAACGATCTATCAGGGATTTCGACCCATTTAACGATCTAACAGAGATTTCGGCCCATTTAACGATCTATCAGAGATTTCGGCCCAATTAACGATCTATCAGGGTTTTCGGCCTATTTAACGATCTAGTATAGATTTCGGCCCATTTTACGATCTAACAGGGTTTTCGGCCCATTTACACATAAGACATAAAATTTACATTTTACCAACTAACTCATCGAGGGCATTTTCGTAATTTTCACAACTTTAACCGTTTTCATGTAATTCCACCAAAAATACCAATTATTACGTATTGTACCGATTTTTTTGTCTTTACGATTTTGCTCAATACTATGCTATGACATCTAACCCGAGATAAGTGTGAAGTTACACACCTTGTTATCGTGAGTACTAAACCTTCCCGCTCGTCAACACCTAAACGTAACACGAACCATTAGAACACTTTCATTTATTAAAATACACTATTGGTAAATGATCTAAATCTTTACCCTTTTGATTTTGAACCATTTCTATTTTTGGTTTCTCCTCGATTGTTGATTCGTTGCCCGATGAGAATCCACAAACGAACAAAGGCTCGGGAGTACGAATAACCTCAAACAATTGATTCTCCTCGGATGAAGGTCCGTAACTCGGTGAAAAATCCCGGACTCCCGAAATAGCCCTTCGTTTATACTTAGGGGGATTAGCGGAACCGCCCCTCTTTCGAAGACTATGGACTACCCTTTTCTGCCCTATCTTGAATGTCTCTAAAGACATAAAATCATTAGTCCGACTAAATATTATTGAAATATGGCTAACGATTTATAAGATTTGAGATTGGCTTACCACGATTATCTTCGTTCCTCGAAGAAACGATTGAGCGATTACGTCCCTATAACGAAATCGATTAAATAACTAACTAATCCAACATAATGAATAAAGTGAAAATCCTTGAATAATCTCCTTACCTTACTCTTAAGATTGATTCCAACGATCCACAATACTCAAGAACACGATAAGTTTCTGTCTTCCAAAACTCTCACTAGAGTCCACGGTTGAAAGGAATTGAGTGAGAAAATTATGTATGATTAAAGGAAATCGGTTGTGATCAAAGAAAATGAAAGAAATTTTGGCACAAGAACAAGTTAACATTCGGCCATGAGTGAAAGTATTGGAGAGATTTTAATGAAGAAGAAAAATAAAAGAATGGAAAAATGGAAAAGATATGATTCGGTTCAAGAGATAAAGAGAGAAAGAAAAGAGAAGAAAAGAGAACTTAGTTTAGAAGAAAGGTGCTTCGGCATTGAAGAGGAAAATGAGAGAAATGAAAAGAAGAAAATATTTGTTTGCTTATGTGTTTTCGGTCACTATGAGAAAAGAATTTGGGAGAGAAAAAGAGCTTCTAAACCGAAATGGTCAAAAGAAAAATGACACAAACATGAGTTGCTTACCCAAGGATGTTGGCAAATTTCGGCTAGAGAGAAATGAATGGAGAGGAAATATGTTTTGCTAAAAGAAATGACCAAAAGAAAGTGTTTCACCAACACTAAAGCCTACCAAAACAATCAACCAAAACCGGCCATTCCCCCTAGCCTGTATGCCGTCCAAATACAAGGTCAAAAGAACATTAGAAAGTTTCCAAAACATCTACCTATCTTAAGCCCTATCTTCCTCCTTTTTCCTTAAATTGAAGAGACAAAATCCCCCAATTCAAGCCCTTATCTTTAGCTTTCCAAATCCTTAGTCTTCTTACCAAAATAAAAACAATCCAACTCATCCTAACCTTATCCCTTGCCGACACATGCTAAGCTAAAGCAAAAATAAAAATTCCCTAATTGCATGCTAGGTGATTCGAACTCCTTCCCTCATGTCCAACTTATGGCGCCATCACCACTATGCCACTAACTCATCTTATGCCATCTTTTAGTACTTAATTAACTTAAGTTTCAAGGTCACCTAATTTCTTTACATTAAAGTACACTTTACTAATATTTATTCTAATTCCAAGTAAACCCGAGCTAACACTTAGCAACATAATGATACTCGAATATTTAGGATGTTACAAATTGCTAAAATTTTAACATTGGTCGGATAATACTTAACACCGGGATTCCAAAAATATACAAATTACAAGAAAAATGGACTAAATTGACTAAGCAATTAAACTTTGAAGTTTTGAAGCCCTTGGTCTTGCGTGACTTCTTTTCTTCTTTCTCTTTTTCTTTCAAATTTTATTTGGTTTTATCTTTCTTTATTTCTTTTACTTATTTGTTATTATTATTATATAATATATGTTTGCTTAATAATTAAGATAACATATTATAATATATTTTAACTTTAATTATTATAATATATAAAATAAATTTACACATAATTTACCTAATGTCGTCCCACCTAAAAAAATGATGTAATTGCTTTTTTAGTCCCTTTAATTAATCTTTAATCTAAAATTCAACTTTCATTCTATATGCAATTTAGTCATTATACCTAATTACTTTTAATTCAAGTAAATTCACTTAACCGAAGCTTAATTATTAACTACACAACTAGCTCCGTAAATATTTATTAAAAAAATTTACGAATTTGATTTACGGGAACGGAGTCTCAGGAATGCACTTTCCGACACCCTTAACTATCGAGTCGTTAAAAGGTTGTTCGGTTGAAAGTCAGGAACGATAAGGATCCGTTTAGCCGAAAATAGAGGTGCAAATTCGTTAAAGGATTTATTACTATAAATATCACAAACCAGCTCGATTTTTAAAATTTTTATTTTTCATTATGCAAGAAAATCATTTTCAAGCCAATTTTTTTTGTAAAGAACATCTATATCAATAAAAAATCATGAAATCCAAATATTGAGAAGAAGTTAAGTAGAAAAAAAAAATTGATAAGATGAATGAAAAGAAAGTTATCTAATAGTTACAAAAATGCATTAAAAGAGAATAAATATCGTGGGAGGGAGAGGTTGTAGAAAAATATTTGAAAAGTTTTAATTTAAATAAATTTAATTTTTATAATTTAATTTAATTTAGTTTTATTCATTGTATTAATTTAATTTTAATTTGAAAGTGTTCCATGTCACAAAATGATTAGTTAAGAGATTTTTTTAATGTCTAGGGTAATTGGGGTAACGGAGTATAGCTTAGGTACTACTTTGTATAATAGAATATAGTTTAGATACCACTTGTAACTAAAAAAAGTTTAAGTACCAACTTAAGAAAAAGGGTATAGTTTAAGTACCAATTTAAGAAAAGGGTATAATTTAAAAACTATTTTTTTAACAATAAGTTCTGATTAGAGGCGATCATGGGTTGGGTTACCCGGCTCGACCCGACGGCCTGCCTGAAAAATAGGAGGGTTCGGGTAAAAATATAAGCCTGAAATATGGGTGTCGTAACCATTTTTTTGGAAAACAAAATGGGGTTCGACTTTGGTTTTTTTAAAACGAAAAAAGACAGGGAGTTGCCACCAATCCTTTTTTTATTGAGGTGTGATCGAGTCACCTCATAAAATGGTTGTTTTTTAATAAACAGTTTGATTTATCAAAACAATGATTTTGGTCTACGAAGTCCAGAAAACGAGTTCTAAGTCGGTTCACATTTGAGGAAGGGTTAGCACCCTCGATACGCCCAAAATTGGTACCAAAATGATTAATTAGTGTCTTAATGTCGGAAGTTTGAAAAGGTTTTTAAGATACGGATCCTTTAAAAGGTATTAGGATATTTGAGATTCCTTTGTTCCGAGAGGGTCCAAACATCACATCCAGCACGTTAGGACATGATATTCTAAACCTTCATAATCAAAGCTATCTCGTGGTTTATGAATTAAAAGGATGTTTAGTTATTAGTCAAACGGAAAATCGCAACCCAGCACGTTAGGGCACTATTCCCCAGATTCCTAAATACAAAACATTGCCTTTACTTTAAAACCTTTAAATGAAGTGTAGCAATTTTACAAAAATGCATCGTATCGTATTGAATTAAAGAAAAGGTTTGAGTCAAAACTTGAGATTTTTTGTCCCGAAAAGATATAAACATCACATCCAGTACGTTAGGACACGATGTTTTAATCTCTCGTGATCAAAGTCATCTCGTGATTTGTGAAACTTCGTAAAAGGGATGTTAAGTTATTTAGTTAGACGGAAAATCGCAACCCAGCACGTTAGGGCACTATTTCCCGAATTTCTAAATACAAAACATTGCCTTATTTTAAAGTCTTTTAGGTGAAATATGATGATTTTACAAAAGGTATTTTGTTTAATAATACAATGATGAATCTAAGAAAACAAATATGAATGTGAGTGTAGTAAATAAAAGAAAATACAAATAATAATAATAATAATAATAATAATAATAACAAAATGAATAATGACAATGAAAATATAAGTAACACTAATAATATATAATGTATAAATAGTAATGAGAAATAAAACGAAAGATAAAATGATAATAATAATAATATTAGTGATAATAGTAATTAATAAATAAATAATATAATATATGCAAAAGAATAAGCAAAAATATATTATAATATAATAATAGCAATAGTAAAGATATTTGGTAATAATAACAAGGTAATAATAATAATAATAATAATAATAATAATAATAATAATAATGATAAGGGATTTTAGTTAAATTAATAACAAAGTGGTGAAAATAATAAAAAGGGGGTTAAATTATATTAAAGATAGAATATTCGGGGTAAATTTTAAAATAAAAAGAAAGGGGAAGGATTAAATTGGAATGTACATAAGAAGCGAAGGGATTAAAAATGAAATATTCCCCTTGCCCCAAAACGCGCGGCATAAAGGCGGGGTCAAAATGAAAAATAAAAGCATTAATGGGCCAAATTAACAACAAAAGAAACTTGATTGCAAACGTCAGAAAATGAGGAGGGACTGCGCCCATAAATATCCCATTTTTTCGGCAAAACACGCGGATCTTAAGGTAGGCGATTCGGATCGGGTCGGGACGGGTAAAACGACGTCGTTTTGGGGTTAAAAGCCGGCCCTAAAACGACATCGTTTTGAGGGGCTATATAAAGCCCTAAACCCAGAAAAAAATCATTTGCTGCTGTTTTTTTTAAAAAAAAATCTCTTTTCCTTTTTTTTCTCTGCAGGGGGGATCCGGGGGGATTCCGACCGATCGCCGTCGCGCCGACGCCGTCGCCGGCCACCGCACACGGTGGCCAGAAGTTCGAAAAGAGGTAAAATTTTATATTTTTTTATTCCTTTTTAATATCCTTTAATAATATGTACACATATATGTCGAGAAAAAGGAATGCTTCAAAAATAAAAAGGGAGAGAAAATCACCTTCTTTTCGCCTCTGTTTTTAGGTTTTTTAGTCGATTTTTAGGGTTCTTTTGCTTTCTTGTGCTGGTGCTGAATCTGTCTGCTATATCTTTGATTCTATTCTTTGTTTAAATTTTTATGCTCTATTGATCAAAAGAAAAAAAGATCCTCTGTACAGTTTTCGATTGGCCTTTTATAGCCACTGTTTTACAATTTGATAAATGTTATGTCCTTTCCCATTTATTGCTTGCAGGTATTCGGCGCAATTGGAGGAGTTGGTGGTGCTCTTGCAGTGGCGGTGGCCAGTGGCAGTGGGCGGTGGATGGGACAGAAAACGGATAGGGGCCAGAAGACTGGCAAGTGGCCCTAGGTGCGGCGCACCTAGGGCTTCTGTTTTGTTCTTTTCTGATTAGGGTTAATTTGGGGTATGGGCTAATCGGCCCTGGTTAGTTTGGGTTTAATTGTTTTGGGCTCTTGATTTTGGGTAACAGTTTGGGTTTTATTTGGGTTTTTAGTGTTTGTAGAATGGGCCGGGTAAAATGGGTTTGTACAATGGGTTTGGGCAAAAAACAAGGCCCATTTAGAAAAAGGGCCGGGCCTCGAGTAAAACTTTTTTTGCCCGGCCCCGGCCTGAATTATATATTAAATATATATTTATTTTTAATCAAATATACTTTTTAAATTTACATATTTTTTATTTATTTTAATATTTGTTTTAAAATTTTTTATTTAATTAAAAAAGCTAAAAAATTTTAATATGGGCCGGGTCGGGCTCGGGTTTATCAATTTTCTTAAAGGCCGGGCTTGGACAAATTTTTAGGCCCATATTTCGGGCTGGGTCGAGCTTGAGGCCTAGAAAACGGGCCTAAAATTTTGTCTAGGCCCGGCCTGGCCCATGATCACCTCTAGTTCTGATCATATCTGTTCTTTTTGACACAATATTTAGAATTATCCATAGCCCCTCCCCAACTCATAAATAGGAGGATAATGCACTAGCTTCAGTGCACTTAAACCTACATCTTCCTACATTGACAATAATACCCATACCAATTAAACTAAGATAAGGAGTAAAATAGTTAATGATTAAGTTTGGAGTTAAATGATAGAAGAAACGGTTGTTTGCCTTAAACGTAGACATCCAAAATTATGATTATGTAATGCTAAAGTCATTTGTCTCATCACAATCCATTGCTTAAGCTGATTTGGAGTTTTGTGGAATGTTACCATCACCAATAATTCTACTCCCTCCATTATTTAACTTGGTCATGCTATCATCTTTACATTTCTCCTCACAAAAATTATTCACGATTATTCCACATTCATCTTACAACTCAATTCAATCAAAAATTAAATGAATTGACCTTAAAATTAGATCAAATTGATAAAATTCTATAAAGTATGGATGTTGTTAATCGTTGGGTTAAGAGGTAGAAGAAGATGAAATGCGTCAAACATCTATTAGATTAGAGTTGGGTGAGAAGGGTTCTTTGCGGTGATGTTTCTGGGTAGAAGAAGAAGTGTACGTGTGTATGTATGAGTTGTTTGCATGAGTTGCTTTATAGTGGGAGATAGGTTTAGTTACTTGTCTTGAGGTTAATGACATGAAAATTCAGTTTAATTTTTTTAACAGTGATGCTAATATTGCGTATTAGGATAAGTCACCTTAAGATGATTGGTAATCAATGATTCTGAGCTCCTACGTGGATTTCGCACAAATTTAGTGGAGATGCATGGTACTTGAGACTTACTAAGCTAAAGTTTGTTAGTCAGCATGTGTAATCTGTTAGAACGTTAATTCTATTAGAGAGACACGTATCAAGTTCTATTTAGATATATTATGAGATCTGTTATATGAGGTACAACAAATGTAAAAACTAAAATCAATTAGTTTAACCAGAATTAATTGGGTCAACGATTCAATTTATATGTTCAATAAAAAATTTTTAAAATTCAATTAAAGAAACCATTTAAAAACCCAAAAGGAATTTTCAAAAGATTAAAAAGTTATTCATAAATTTTAGTTAATTTCCATCATCATACTTCATACATCATATTTTCGCAAATATAGTTTTTCCTAATTTTATAAAATTTTAATTATTATTATTATTATTATTATTTTATGTTTTCACTTGTCCAGATAAAAAGTAACAAAAAGCAAATTAAACTCAATAACTAATAGATGGCCAAAAGGAACCCTCAATAACTAGTATTGATAAAAGTTTTGTTTTTCATTAATGTTATTACTTTCTTAAAAAAGATATTGTTTAAATTTCATTTCTTCTATAAAGAATAATAATGCTAATGGATATGTTAAATTTGGGTCACTCAGAGTAATAATTTTGCATTAAATTTATTTAAATTGAATTTTTAAATTTTTAATATTAAATATACAATTTTTTATTTAACAGAAAGATTTCAATTGCACTGAATTATTAATATTTTGAAAAATTAAAATTAGAATATATAATTTATTCAAAGGAGTTAAAGACTTATGATTACACATTATCTATAGTCGAATAAGTACATTTTAGAACTTTTGTTAAACTCTAGCATGGATAAAAGAAAACTTTTATATATGTTATACATAACATCGATAATGGCAATAATAATGATCGCAAAGCAATAAAAAAGAAAAATAAGAATACACATATTTTACGTGAAAAATTTTTATCGGAAAAATTCACTAATGTTGAAAAATTAATAATACAAGAGGAGTTCGACTACTCCTATTTTAAGGGTTAAACAACCTTGATATAATTAATGTCTAATAGAAGAAGTATAGTCTTATATGGATTCAATTTATGCGATCTTCGATCTTTCGTCCCCACAGATTTCACTATTTTACCTCTTTATTTTATTTCTTTAACAAGTGACGAGATTCGGGTCACACAACTCCAATAATATATATATTCAAAAGAATTAGTATATATTAAATATGATAAATGGGTGCTTTTTGTGTGAAATTTTCAATTGAGCCACATGAGGGGCAAAAGATGGATTGGCAATGAATTATTAGATATGATAATGAACAAGAATTCTATGAAACATTGATTACTACTGAAATTAACATTTGCTCCATGTTATAGTTCCTTATTGTGGTGGTGCACATGTGGGTCTTTAAATTCCCCACTCATTGCACTAATTTAACACAAAGCCTTCATTATATAACATACCTTTCTTTGTAAAGGATGAAATTATTTCTACATTTTCTAGTCTTAGGGAGGCTATGATAGCAATTCTTCATCCTCTGACATAAATGGATCATTCATAGGTCTACTTTTATAACTTTTTGAATAAAATCAAGTATTACCATATGATATATTGATAGTAGAGATTTTAATTTTAAAATTTAGGGTTCAAAGATTCAACTGTGTCCTATTTAAGGTGTAACAAAAAAATAATTTTATGTTTTAGTTAATTGATTATTTTTCTCTCCAATTATTTTGATCCGTGCTAATTATTTATTGAATCATGTGCGTGTTAAATGTACTTGCATGATCAACAATTTGTATTACTATGATAACATTGATTTCTCTTGAAAAAAATTAAAGTTGAGATATAAATTAAATAGATTTAGGTTAACATTAGTAGCGATAACTAATAAGTCATTTGTGAGTAAGATAGGAATGTCTGATGCACTAATCAACTGATTAAATTTGTTTTTAAAGAATTAACTCAACTTGCTTAGCATAGCTATTGCGAACAGGAAATAACTTAACTAGATATTGAAAAATCTAGTTAATATATTTGTATCCTAAATAACTTAATTAGACATTATGTTAAAAAATATGATTAAAATTTATAATAAAATTGTTAAAATAACAGTCATAAATTAAAAAACAAAATATGAATCCTTTATGTAAAATTGAGGCATTTATGGGGCCAAACCCGTCTTTGGGCGCCGCCCTAGAAGTAGCAGTAGATAAAATAAAGGTAACCCATTGAAATGGATCTTTGAAAGATTTTGGGTTGTCTTCTTGGTCGTCTGATGGAGCACTTTCATTTTCATCATCATTCATTTCACCGACAGTGGAGTGGCTCTTAAGTTTTCATGTCACATTATTTGGTCGGGTCAATTTAAAATTTTAGATTCGTTTTTTAAGTTCACTTCGGTTAAAAATTGTGTCTAAAATTTTATCAAAATTCAGTTTAAATTAAAAATATTTATGGTTAAGTTCACTTTGGGTATCAACACGATAGAGGTATCGTTAACATCTCTTAAATCTTTATGATTATTCAAAAATTCCAAACAAAATTTGGCGTCTCTTCCTACTATATGCCAAAACTTTTGGTAAAAGAAAGTGGGGAATCCATCATTTCCCAAGGCCTCAATTGGTGCCATCGACTTCATCGCTTCAGTTATTTCTTCCTCTTTGAACCTGGTTAATAACTCGTTATTGACAACACTTGATATACATGAATGGATGTTACTCGTAAGTACTTCACTACAGGAAACATGTTTTGATGAAAGCAGTTCCTTAAAATAATTTGTTTTCAAATCAAGGAGTTTCGCATCTACCTCCACCCATCTTCCAGCCGAAACTTCAAGCCCCTTGACAATATTTCTACGCTTGCGATAAGATGCAAAATTATGAAAGAAGGAAGTATTACAATCCCCCATTCTTAACCAATTGGCTCTAGCACGTTTCTCCCAAAATAATTCCTCCTTATTAGCTTCCATGTTTAAAGCCAATTTGACCTCCGTAATTTCTTCTAGATTATCTTCGCCTAGATTATCATTGTTCAAACAGCTTAATTTGGCATTCAGCTCCTCCCTTCTTGCATGCGTCTACCTTTGTTAATTTTGCTCCATTCCATTAAAAATAGTCCCAAATCATTTAGTTTTTTTGGAAGATCCTTTTCGCTTATTGCCCAACCTTGTTTAACTTGATCTTCAAAATCCCCCTCTAAAATCTAATTAGCATTGAATCGAAACGAAATTCTTCTCCTTACTTGGGATCCTTTCCTTTTTCTAGATGTATCCACTAACACTAGACAGTGATAAGAAAAACTATGGTTTAGATGCAATACCACATATTCTAGAAAACGTGCTCACCATTTTGAATTTGCCACTCTTGTATTAAGACGTTTTCTTATGTTGTTAGCTATCAACCCTTTTTATCCCAAGTGAACCACTGTCCTTGGAAACCTAGATTGCTTAAATCACATTCTTCCATTATGTCCCTAAATGCTTTCATTTGACATTCTTCCTGTAGTCTCCTTCCTCTTTTTTCAAAAGAGAACATTACTTCATTGAAATCACCCTTAACAAGCCATGGTGATTGGGCTTCTTCATTTAGACATCTTAACGAAATTTCATGAATCTTTCCTCAGATTTTTAACTGGAGCCCCATAAAATCCAGTGAACCTCCAGCTTACTCCCCCTTTGTCTTCAATAACATCCACGTCGATGTGGGGGTTAGAAAAAGTTTTTAGACTAATATTAAAACCATCTTTCCGCCCTAATGATAATCCCCCTTGAGACCTCCTCACTGACATCAATCCCATTTACAAACCTGCATGATCTTCTTATCCTTTCCATCTTCCTTGAACTTACTTTTATTTCCATCAGAAACAAAAGTTGAGGCTAAACCTGTCTCAAACAGTTTTTGAGATGCCTTATCGTTTGTGGTTGTCCTAATCCACGAACGTTCCAACTTAAAGTTTCATTGCGACCGATCGGCTGGCTTATTAGCGGCTGTCGATATAAAATTATTTGAATTTGTTTCCATTGGACTTTTGTTAGTAGCATCACCATGATTTTTCCATTGTCTTTTCTTACCCTCTAATAGCCCGATAGGTTGATCTTCCACATCCCCCTTTTCATCTTTCGCTTTATTGAGATTTGTAGGACACTCACCCCATTTATGCATGCCATCCTTGCTTGTCAGTCTTTGATACTTTTATTTCTTAATTATGTTATAATACCTTTCACCCTTGATTTGTTAACTTTATTTTCGATAGTAGGTTTTATTTGCCTACTTTCCTTTCGATCACCTTCCCTAGAACCGATCCTTACCATACCTCTCGGTTCCTCTCGAAGCTATTATCTATCCATCAGGGTAGTCCTCCTTAACGAGGCTTGGAGGGATATGTACCACCAAAAATCACCTCTTGTGAACTCAATGTTAAACGGATTGGACAAAAGGTTTCTCCGTGCCCTAATCTCTCACATAAGAAACATAATAGTAACAACTTTTCATATTGGAATGTAGCATAGGTTGATTTATCCTGTCCAAAAATAATATGTTTCTTCCTCTTAAGCGGGCTTCGAACATCTAATCATATTTTTATGCGCATAAATTTCCTTACTCCTTTAAAGATAATTGCTACATCATATTCCAAAAAAAAAAAAAAAAGCTAATGAAATTTCTCATCTATCTTGCCATATTTTTTGACTACAACCTATCGATAAATTGTGGATTTGCACCAAAAAATTTGTGAAAACTAGTGGGACTTTGTACTGGATCCTTCCCTTTTTCTAGCCGATGGAAGATAATCAAATGCCTATTAAAGAACCAAGGCATACCATCAATAACGCTTTTTATACCCAGTTCGTTGTAGAACCGAAAAAGAGTTTTTTTCCCTCAATCTCAGTAATGGAGACACCCTCAATTGGGTGCCATACCTCGACCAGTACATTTTTCATCGACGGAAAGTGAACTACCCCATTGGTTAAGACTTTTCCCACCAAACACATGCAAAAATCATCTTCATATCCCTCTTCTTCATCTTGTTTTAGGAACGAGTCTTCCTCTTCATCGCCAATACTTAAATTAGCTAGATCTTCCTCCATTGATAATTCGACACTTTATGAAACAAAAAACCCAAAACTCTTTAGCGCTCAAAAACATTGAGAGAAAGGCGTACTCGTCGGCTAGTGAATTTGTGCAGGCGAAAGGAACAAAAAAAAAAAAAAACTAGGAGAAAAAACCCTAAAAATTGCTACGCGAGTAGACTTTGTTCTCAATTTCAACAATTATTTTTTAATCATAATAATTAAATTTAATCATTAATCTAAAATCAATACATATTTCAAAATATATAAATAATATTATATGATCTACTTTTCATAATATATAATATTCATTAATTTAGATTTAGATTTAATTATATATGTTTAAGCATGAAATTAATAAATTTTTTAACATGGAAAATTAAATTTATTGAATTATTTAAAATAAAGATTATATAAAATCTGTAAGTATTAATTTTAATCGGTTAATTTTTAAATAGTATTAAAAGTATTTTAACAAAGGGGCAAAAACCTTGCCTGTCCTTTCGTCTTGGTCCATGTTAAGGACCAATTTGATATTTAAATTATAATTTGAGGACAATGATGAAATTAGCCCAAAAAAGCAAAAGATTCTCTTTTCACTTTAGAGAAAAAGTGGCTATTTGATCAAATTGACCCAAAAAATTTGGATATTTACAAAATGACCCAAATTTAAAAACAATCACCAAAATGACCTGAAATGAACAATAGAATGGGGTTTTGGGAACGCATTGGCCGGCACGACCTAGTGCTTTGGCCCTATTATTGCTTGATTATTGTGTCAGGTTTTAAAAAATTAATTTTTTTGACTTTAGGAATCTAATGGCTGGCACCAGAGTATTTTTTTTTAAAAAATTGTATCATACTGATATACAAAAATATCAATTTTTTTTTTTTGTTCTAGCCTTCTAATGCCTGGCACCAGACTAGTAATTTTTTTTTTGGTGTTGGCCTGTGGATGGTCGGCATCAGGGGTTTTTTTCGTGTCTCAATGCAAATTCTTTTAGTTTTCTACACTGATGGCTAGCACCAGACTAGTAAAAAAAATATTTTTTGGGGTGTTGGGCATGTATTGGTCGGCACCAGAGATAATTTTTTTTGGTGCTGGATGAAAAAAATTTTAGTGTTGGCCAGCACCAAAAATATAAAAAAAAATTTTGGGTCTTGCCAAACCTTATATATAGTGGGTGGTTTTGGTTCTGATAATGTAAATGGAATGAGAATTTTTTTTGAGAGAGAGCCATCAAAATGAGAGTGTTTTGTAGTATATTATCAAATGAGTTATTTTGTAGTGGATTGTAGATGGGAGTTTTTCGTAGTGTACAACCGAATTTCGGGGTTAAATTATATACTATCATGTTTTAACGAAATTGAATTATATACTGTCATGTCTACCCTAAAGGTTACACCATTAAGGGTTAGATGATTTTCTGCACCATAGATGGCTAATCGAGATGTCCAACACAGATGGACATTATCTATGGTGCAATAGCATTTATTCCGCAACTAGGTTGTGGTTGGAACCGGTTGGTAAAGTCTTTATGCAAAGGTATCTCAGGAGATAATAGAAGAATAAAGGGTCTGGAGCTTTTAGGAAATTATATTTTCCCTTGGTTTATGCTGCTGGTTTTCTGTTTCTTTTTAATTTTGCTGATCGTTTCATCTATCCAATTATCCTATACTGATGCAACGTAGACCTGATTCAAGCAGAAGACAATTAATTGTGAAGAAACTACTATTTAAAATAATTCTATTATTTCTTTAGAATATTTGTATTTTATTATATCTGAAAATTTAATGTAGTTATTTAGGATTTAAGGTTTCGCTTTTTATATTTTCGTATTAATTTCTTAGAATGTTTGTATTTTTCATATCTATAAATTTAATTTAGTCCGTATTATATGTAGTTAGAATTTAAAATTTTGTATATTAATTTTACCCATATGTTTGTAGTTTGTTGGGTGTTTAAATTTAATTTAGTGCGTATTGTTTTTGTTTGAATTTTATATTTTTATTAATATTGTAGAATGTTTGTATTTTATTGTGTCTCAGAATTTAATTTATCGTGTACTATTACTTATTCAATTATATAATTTTTTATTAAATATTTCAAGTAATTTATTAAAAAAATATTTTAGAGAAATTAAATTAATATTAAAAATAAAATAATTACAAAATAAAGTAAATATTTACAGATAAAAATTAAAATTGTCGGGATTCGGGAGACGTGCTCGGCGCTAGCGTGTAACGGTCCGAACGCCTCCTTCGGCGATGCCATGCACCTTGCTGAGGCATTTAATAATTGATCGGTCCGGCCTCCGGTGTCCCATTCGGTGTACTTAGAAAATTAATATAATCATATACAGCAGAATCAGGAGTTAAGGGATATTGCATGACCGGAGGTGCCGATGGAAAAATTTCCTCAGTATTAGGTGTACGTGCTTCCTGATCGAGCTCCGGGTGGTATGAGGATGATCCGGACCGTGTCGAATGTTGAGGCTCGGGGTCGTAACCAAAAATATCCTCGAATGATGGAGGAAATTAGGGCTCGGGCTTGGGCTCGGGCTCCGGGTGGTGTGATGACGAGCCGAATGCTTCATATTGGGGCTCAAGATCGGGGTTCGAGGCAGAATCGATATCGGTGTTCCCGAATGGTGGAACTCGATTACTGCGGTTGCTATCGTGAAGATTCCGGTTGTGCGTCTCTTTGGATCAGCATATAACGACCTTGGAATAAAAATGGCTTCCTGTGTGCCATAAACCATTGTGCGTACTCGCGCGTAGAAAAGAACCCTCCCTTTAAGACATACAAGGGAGGCCGCCTCTAATGTCGATCATTCCATAAAAAGATATACATTTCATGTTTTTGCGCCCAATTTAAATCTTCCCAACCCAAACCTTTTTGTTCATTCCGTGGATTTCCGTGATGTCGACGGGAGGGTTGGGGATAGGTTGTGCGCAACTGAACTGCCTCAATACCTGACCTCCATCGTGCCACTCCACCATATGGAAATTAATCAACGGTACATTTTACACGAATAGCTGTTGCTGCTCGATAACCCATGATGATATGAGCGTTGCGATCTCTTCTCAACATATGGCATCCATATAAACTGCATAAAATAGACAACACGTTATTATTTAATTCTTTCTTGTGCAATTATTTATTTAAAAAATAAAGATTCAGAAGCATATTTTACGCCATCCCCAGAATGAGTCTCTATCATCATAAGGTACATAGGTACAGTGAATGATCGTCCGATTCTCGGTACAGTTGCCCATCTAAAAAATGAATAAATTATCAGATTATTTTTTCCATTAAAAAAGCTTGTATATTATACTATACAATTAAAAAATAGATGGCAAAATTGAACTATATATTTACCTATTAACGAGTGGCCATACATACGGTTGGTGGCTCACTGATGCCAAAAATGGCATTCGGTATAACGGCCAAGGTTGCAGTAGAAGGCAACAACCGCCCATTGTTTTTGTAGACGGCTTTGTCGCTCGACAAAGCTCACGGTATAAACATGCCAACACTGCAGAGCCCCAACTAAATCTTCCGACAAGCTCGAGATCCCTAATAAGGGGAGATACATTATTGAGACTTTATTTTGATTGACGTTCGGCAATAGTATCCCACCTATAAGTTGTAGAATGAACGCTCTTGCAGCGTAGATAATGTCCATCTGCATTGCACTGCTCGGAAGATGCTGGAAATTTTCTTTTAATTAAGTAAATTTAATATAGGTTAATCGTCTTTCCTCGTTGTTGGGGGGAACTCTTCCAAGTAAGCGCGAGTAAGTGCCCCTCGGATCGGGTACTTTTCCAAGCTCGGTCATTGCTTCGCTGTTTATAGACAGCCCTAGTAGTTGACTGCTACGTCTTGCAGTGTAATAGTTACTTCCCTACACGGGAGGTGGAACGTATGTGTCTCCAAGCACCATCTTTCAACTAAAGCCGATATTAAATCGGCCCGTAGCTCAAATATTTGAATGTACGCGGCTACCCCAAAACCCGCGGCATTCAAATACGACAAAACTCTTAGATCGGAAAATAATCGGGATCATGCAACTGGGGTCTCACAATTCGATACAGATCCTGCGTTTATAGTAAATATAGATTGTTATATTTCTTATTAAAAAATTTAAATGAATATTTAAAATTAAACGGGACATTTTTCTTCTCATTTACCTTATTCACATTTTTAGCAATGTGGTTGTTGTCATTTAAAAGATTATTACGATTAAGATCCATGGATTGATCGGCGGTGGTTAATAATGAACGACGGTTGTCGGAGGTGTTTGAAGGATACTGGTTGTCATCGGTCAGTGTAGAATAGCCTATTTATAGTAGGGAACCATTTGGCTGAAGTAATGGCAAAATTAAAAAAAAAAAAAAAAGCTGAATGTGGTCGGCCATTGGAAGGCCAAATTGGCCTTGGTCAATGACACAGGCCTGGCGCAAGACAAGTCATTTCACCCTTTATTTTTTTTCATTCCAATTCCAATTTCAATTGCATTTGCATTTCATTTATATTTTCATTTCATTTACATTTACATTTCATTTAAATTATCTATCTTTTCATTTAAATTTAATTTTTTCTCATTTCAAAATTTTTATTTTCATTTCAGTATTTCTTTTATTTAAATTTATAATTTATTTTTAAAAAACTTTCATTTCATTTCATAATCATCAAATTTCATATTCATTACAAATTACATTTCATTTCATATTCATATTTCATTTAAAATTTCATTTCATTAATTTTTTCATTTAAATTTATTTATTTTCCTAATATAGTTTTTTATATTAATTTTTTCAATTAATTTCATATTTTTCATATTAATCAGGGTCATTTAATTTTTTCAGATTTTATTTAAATTTTAAATTTATTTTAAGAAAAATATCTCATTTCATTTTTTGGTGCTTTTTAGGCCTAACACCCCATTTATTAAGCCTGATAAATGTCATTTCAAAATTTTTTTTTCCCTACTGCAGCCGTGCATTGCCAGCCCATTTCTCAGGCTTAGGCCTAAGCCTGACGCAGGCCTGCCACATATGCCACCTTACCTTCTTTTTTTTTTTCTTTTTCTTTTTCATTTTATTCCAATTTCATTTACATTATACTTTTTTAATTTTAATTTATTTTTTCTCATTTCATTTAATTTATTTATCTTCTCATTTTAATTTATTTTTTCTCATTTCATTTATATTATTTTTATTTAAATTTAATTTTTCCTCATTTCATTCAAATTATCTATCTTTCCATGCAAATTTAATTTTTTTCTCATTTCTTTTAATTTAAATTTTTCCTCATTTCATTTAATTTTTTTCTCATTTCATTTATATTATTTTTATTTAAATTTAATTTTCCTCATTTCATTCAAATTATCTATCTTTCCATGCAAATTTAATTTTTTTCTCATTTTATTTAATTTAAATTTTTCCTCATTTCATTTAAATTTATCTATCTTTCAATTTCAATTTTAATTTTTTCTCATTTCTTTTAAATTAAAATTTTTCCTTATTTCATTTAAAATTATCTTTATTTCAATTTTAATTTAATTTTTTCTCATTTCTTTTAAATTAAAATTTTTCCTCATTTCATTTATATTTATCTTTCTTTCAATTTTAATTTTTTTCTCATTTCTTTTAAATTAATTTTTTCTCAATTCATTTATATTATTTTTGTTCATTTCAATTTATTTTTTCTCATTTCATTTAAATTATCTATCTTTCCATGTAATTTTAATTTTTCTTATATCATTTATCTAAATTTTCATATATTTACAATGTTTTTACAAGAACATGCGCTCAATAATATATCATTCGTCATCTTGGAGTTCGGCATTACGAGACGATTGACCGAAAACATAGACACGATGTGGGCATGTTGATCGGTTGTGTCCGCATGTTCGACCCATAGTGCACAGTTTGGGTTCACCTGTCTCCCTGACATCCATGTCATTTTGAATTCTCGTCGACTGTGATCGACCTTTAGGATGTCTAGGAGACTACAGTCAGGCACCATCTCGAAAGCAGGTGGTGGAACTTCCCAATTTGAGACATCAAGCGTTACAGGAAATTCGTTCCCCCATATACGCAATGTGCGTTGCAGCGTGTAGATCTCGTCTATGAATTTTTCAACATTTAAGTTTGGTCTCGCACACACTGCATGAACATGCGCACACGGATATCAAAGAGTCTAAAATATCCTACACTCACATCGCCTGTTTCGCTGATCAACTGCGTATGACCTAGGTGGAAGACCGAATGACGGTCGATGTACTCTTGAACTCGAAAAGTCTCCAAGTCACGCGAATACAATTCTGCGCTCATTGTTTATGCCCTTCGACTATTTACCACCATGGCCTTTCGGATGACCTCAACGTACACGTGCCCGGCCTTGATCTGCTTAGCTTGTCTCAACCCCATCTTAGGCATCAATGTGGCCAACCTATAGAATGTTACCGAGAAAACAGTAGAAATCGAGAGATGGCGTGTGCGCCTCAATATAGAGTTGACCGCCTCTACCAGGTTGGTCGTCATCTGCCCATACTAAAACCCCTCATTGTAACTTTGAGTCCATTGCCAGTTTTCCATGCTACCCAACCATGTCCGGAGATCAGTTGGTAAAGATGACATCTGAGATTCAAGCCTCGCGAACCTCTGCCTGAATCTTATTGATTCTAACTCATGAGTTGCATATTTAATTTGAAATCATCATTTTAAAAACAACAAAAAATTTGAAAAGTAATTTTTGAAATAAATACAAACAATTTTTTCCCATGTTCACGAGTTCTTTTGCTAATCTTTATTCATATAATCTCTGAAAGTTTACCGCAATGTGTCGGATGTAATAAACAGACCTCCACGAAACCCCAATCGCCTTATCGTAGCAAATAATCCTTTCGATCTATCTGATATAAGGAAAATGTTGTCTTCTTTGACAACATGCCTCCGCAGATTTCTGAGGAAAAATTCTCAAGACTCGAAGCACTCACGCTCTATGATGGCGAAAGAGATCGAAAGTACATATCGGTTGCCGTCTTGTGCAACAATAATTAGGATTATTTGCGTGTATTTGCCGTACAACCATGTTCCGTCCACCTACACCATTGGCTTGCAGTGAGGGAAGGCCCTAACACGCGGCTCGAACATCCAAAACAATTGGTGAAGAATGTGTTTCCCTGATTATATCTCCCCGTTCGGGCCTTTATATGGCAATGTCTGCAAATCAGTCACTGTCTCGGGCACATACTTTTGCATCCCGGCTATCCACCCTTGAAGCTCGTTGTATAACACATCCCAGTCACCATACAACTCTCGAATCGCCATTTGCTTTACCCACCATGCCTTTCGGTACAACACTTTATACTTGAATCGAGCTTGTATGTTTGCAATAAGGACCGACACCTGAATAGTGGGTGACTCTTTCACCAAAGGGATGATGCAGTTACATATAGTTTTTGCATCTAACTTTTCATGGTCTTGCGACATACGAGCGGACGTGCATATATGTGGACCTTCTAGTTTCCTTATCATCCACATCTGTGTTTGCTGTATTAACGCGGCTCAGACACGCCAATTATAATGAAACACCCCACACCCGGCCCACGAGAATGGACCGAATCGGTATGTTCCTCAAGTAACCTTGTTCAAATTCATTTGAATACTTTGAAAACGTGTGTTTTGGAAGTCGGTTTGTTGTGGGTTGGGCTCGAATTGAAAACAAATTTATTTTATATCAAAACCCATTTGTTTTAGGTGACAAAATATTTTAACTTATTTTAAATTAAATGGGCTTATTCTTTATAAAGCCCTAAATTCATAACATAGTAATTAAAGCGGAAATAAAACTCATCACGATGGCCTTATTACATAAAATGAAACCCAAAAAAATAAAATTTGTACAAGATTTAAAATAAATAAAGATTCAAATTAAATTAAACTTCAAAATTGAACATGGCCACCACAAGCTCTGCCGTCCCGGTCCATTATCGCCATCACCAAACATGTTCCCTTAACGGGTGAGTCGATAGACTCAATGTGTAACCAACACCAAAACATAATAGAAATACGCACACCATACATATCATATTCATATAAAATTCAAGATAATGATGCAAACCCAAACCCAAACCTATATGCCATCCGCTACACTCCACCGTACCAACCTCACACACCGTGGGGACTACTAAGTCAACCCTTCATCCGCTACACACCATCGAAGGCGTCATTGCAATGACGTGCTCATCGCCCACTTAAAATATTGTGGCATAGCCACGATATTTGTGTCATGAGACACCACATTTAGATAATGTAACCGGTTACCACATTCACTTAATGTGATGAAGTCACCACATTCACTTAGTGAGACCAAGTCATCACATATTCTTAGTGAGACCAAGTCATCACGTTTCACTTAGTGAGACCAAGTCATCACATTCACTTAGTGAGACCAAGTCGTCACATATTCTTAGTGAGGCCAAAGTCATCACGTTTCACTTAGTGAGACCAAGTCATCACATTCACTTCCCTTTCTCAAATAACCCAATGCCCCAAATTATACATATCATGCATATCATATTTAATTTCACTTTCACATCACTTTTCACATGTTAAATATAACATATTTCAAATCTTAGTAGGAGTAGGAAAACGTACCTGAGTACTTTGTACCATAATATGGTACTTTAGCCATATTCTTACACTTTCATATTAACATAAATATCATATTTAAGCCATAAATCTATTAAGATTAGTGTGGGGTACACACGGTACCTTAGCCATAATCTTTCACTTTCATATTAACACATATAATGAATTAAAGCCGTAAATCTATCAAGATTTAGTGTAGGTACACACCTGACGCTTAAGGTTTCCAATCCAAATCCCAAAAACTTGATCTAATGCCTTAGATCTTAAATCTCTACATTTAATCAATCATTTAAAACTTAGTAAGCCATTCGCCAAAAATCCAAATCCTAGTAGGATTAGTACACTAAAACTTACATTGGTGCCAAATCCAAAAATCTTCACTATACTTTTTCTTGTATTCGCAAAGCTTTAAATCACTTTAACAAATTAGTTTCGCTTTTGAATAAATATGAACTAGATCTAAAACACCAAAAATAGGCCTTGGCGAATATTCGCATGTCTTCTGGTGTGGATTTTAAATCCAAAATTCACCGAATAACTAGGGAACACGCGCTACTATGGTGTACCTTCTGAAAAGAACTTCTCCTTCCTTGTAGTCGACACTTAGTAAATCCTGAAATTCACCTTCCATATTTCGATCAATAAAATATAGGAGGATTAGACTAACTTTTGACTTAAAAGAAAGGAATACAATTATAACTATAGATCCTTACCCTTTATATTGAAATCGATGATCCCTCCCGACACCACTTCGTAGATTCGGCTTAGAGACTTGATGAACAATTGGCTATGATCCCTTATGTATTCGGTTTCAAAGATGAAAGAAGAGAGGAATAATAGGCTTAGAGGAATCGGCTAGGAGGCTAAAAGAAAAGAGGAAAAGGATGGATGTTCAAGAAGAATTTCTGGAGGGAGAGGAGAAAGAATATTGACAAAAGAAAGAGAGGAGAATGAATAATGAATAGTCCTAGTCTCATCCTTTTATAGCCAAATTACTAGGCCAAGAATCCTTTACTTGGCCATCACTCTTCCCTCATTCTCCTAATTAAAGAATAATTCTTCATTTATCCACCTATTTAGCGAAATTCTAAAGGGAATAAAACTCTTCTCTTGAGAGTCCCTATTGTCAGTCCATTGCTTCCTCTCTAAGTAATTAAATAAAAAATCACTTAAAGCTTTAGCTAGGTGCCGTCCACGCCCTTCCCTTGATGAGCTGAATTTAAACTTGTTCTTATTGGACTCCTTGTGGCCATCTGAGGCCCAATTTATCCACCTAAGTGGCATCACTCCTTGGGCTTTAAGTGGCATATTCAGCCACTTTTCCAAGCTTTGTTTGTGTGTCAAATTTCACGTACTTTTTCTTTTAAGGCCTCCTTGCCTTAATTACCTCTTTTAAACTTTAAAACTCGACATTTCTAAGTCATTTCTAGGTTTCCAAAAATTTTCGCATGCTCAGTAAACTTGACATTTCTTAGGTTTCCTAAAATGTTTACTTACCTCTTTAGCTTAGTTTCCAAAATGTTCACTTTCCTCTTTTAGCTTAGTTTCCAAAATGTTCACTTTCCTATTTTTAATGTAACATTTCCATACATTTCAAGTTTCCAAATGTTTACTTTCCTCTTTTGAATCATTTAGAATCATTTCCTTATATTTCCTTACATTTCCTTACATTTCCTTTCCTTTCATTTCATTTCATTTCATTTCCTTACATTTCCTTTCATTTCCTATCATTTCCTTACATTTCCTTAAATATCCTTTTATTTCCATACATTTCCATACATTTTCTTACATTTCCTTACATTTCCATACATTTCCATACATTTCCTTACATTTCCATACATTTCCATACATTTCCTTACATTTCCTTACATTTCCATACATTTCCATACATTTCATTACATTTCCATACATTTTCATACATTTCAAGGTTCTAAAATGCACAAAATGGGATTTGAACCTCTTCCTCAAAGTACTTCACTTGATGCCATAACCTTGCACCTTAGGTGGCGTCCTTGCCACTTTTCCACATCACTTCTTGTTTTTAACTTAAAACCAATAATTGTCCAAAGCTTTCTCTATCCTAGGATTTTAAAACCCTTAATTCACTTCCAAACACCGCCAAAACCTACTACTCATGAATTATGCACAAACGCATAACCCCTAATCTAGGATGTTACGCTTCTACCCTCCTTAAAAATAATTTCGTCCTCGAAATTACTTACTAATAGTCGTACAATCCTTCTCACCGCACTATGCTTACGCCAAGACTCGATCTTAATAGAACCATCATACTTTCTAGGCACAATCTCTAAGTTCACGTCCTTAGAACTCATTTCTAATGTCGCGATTTATCTGATTAAAGTTTTATGTATAAAAAATTTTGTTTCACCGATTAACCGCAAGAAGTTTTATGGAAAGAATTTTTAGAAGTGGTTCTTTCGTATTCATACATGCACACAGTCTTTACATTCATACATCCATCAATCAATTATGAACTTTCGCTCATTCGGAGAAATGTTGTAGTTTTCATTGTTGTTGTTTTTCCACTACCCGGGGTATTTTCGTAATTTATCCTCTGAGGTATTTTTGCAATTTATCGAAACAAGGTTCCTTGGTGTTTTTGTCAATGAGGTATCTTGAAATTTTGCATTCCGGGGTATTTTGGAAAATTTTGAAATCGAGGTATTTTGGTAATTAACCCGGGTGAATTTGTAAATCTTAATAAATCACGGATATTTTGGAATTTACAAAACTTGAAGGTTGTTTCTGAGAATTTGTTTTCCAAATCAGTGTTGTTGCAGAAATTTTTGAAGATCGGGGGGTCATTCAGGTAATTTTGTAACTTGGGGGTATTTTGGTAATTTACAGGTTAGGGGTAATTTCATAAATTTTCTAAATCAGGGTGTCTTGAATTTTCACAATTTAGGGCCTCATGGATACTTTTGCAAAGTGGAGAAATTTTATTGAAATCAAGGGTAATATGGAAATTTTGAAACTAATGGCATTTTAGTAATTTTACCACGATGGGTACTTAGGTAAGTTGCAAATTAAAAATTCTTAGAAAGTTTTTCCAAAATAATAATTTTCATAATTTCAAAAGGGTAGTTTGTTGACTTTTAAAACTAGGGTTTCCATAAAATACTGGCTAGTCCCTTTCGGGTTTTAGTTAGAGGTTTAGCAGTGATTAAGTCCTCTTGGTTAGGATGAACCGAGGCTACGCACTGTAGGATTCGAGTGGAGAGGAGGTGAGTCACACGGATTGCTTAAATACCAAGTCTCAAGTGAAACCAATCCTAGACATGCGCACCATGGTTGCCACACCTAACTTCGGCGACTTAGACACAAGTTTGTTTAATTGTGTATTAAAGTCTTATGTAATTGTTGGGGTACACTAGTCCTGGGGTTCAAGTACTTAATCTCTATTCTACGCTCCATTCCATTTCTACCCTTCTATAATTCACATAATCACACAGATAGATAGAGGTACTTACCCGGTGGATCATGGTCTGAGACTTGGGTGCCATGCCATCAAACCCGCTACTTTCGTAAATATTTTCATAAAACTCATTTGGGCTTGTTTTGAAAACGTTTTGGGCCTTAGGCCACAGGCCGAGAGTTTAAAATTGGGCTCTGATACCAAACTGAAACACCTCACACCCGGCCCACGAGAATGGACCGGATCTGGTATGTTCCTCAAGTAACCTTGTTCAAATTCATTTGAATACTTTGAAACCGTGTGTTTTGGAAGTCGGTTTGTTGTGGGTTGGGCTCGAATTGAAAACAAATTTATTTTATATCAAAACCCATTTGTTTTAGGTGACAAAATATTTTAACTTATTTTAAATTAAATGGGCTTATTCTTTATAAAGCCCCGAATTCATAACATAATAATTAAAGTGGAAATAAAAGCATCACGATGGCCTTATTACATAAAATGAAACCCAAAAAAATAAAATTTATGCAAGACTTAAAATAAATAAAGATTCAAATTAAATTAAACTTCAAGTTGAACATGGCCACCACAAGCTCTGCAGTCCCGGTCCATTCTTGCTCATCACCAAACATGTTCCCTAACGGGGTGAGTCGATAGACTCAATATGTAACCAACACCAAAACATAATAGAAATAGGCACACCATATCATATAAAAATTCAAGATAATGATGCAAACCCAAACCCAAACCTATATGCCATCCGCTACACTCCACCCGTACCAACCTCGCACACAGTGGGGACTACTAAGTCAACCCTTCATCCGCTACACACCATCGAAGGCGTCATTGCCGGTCGACGTGCTCATCGCCCACTTAAAATATTGTGGCATAACCACCTGATATTTGTGTCATGAGACACCACATTTAGATAATGTAACCGAAGTTACCACATTCACTTAATGTGACCAAGTCACCACATTCACTTAGTGATACCAAGTCGTCACATATTCTTAGTGAGACCAAGTCATCACGTTTCACTTAGTGAGACCAAGTCATCACATTCACTTAGTGAGACCAAGTCGTCACATATTCTTAGTGAGACCAAAGTCATCACGTTTCACTTAGTGAGACCAAGTCATCACATTCACTTCCCTTTCTCAAATAACCCTGAATGCCCCAAATTATACATATCATGCATATCATATTTAATTTCACTTTCACATCACTTTTCACATGTTAAATATAACATATTTCAAATCTTAGTAGGAGTAGGAAAACGTGCACAGTACTTTGTACCATAATATGGTACTTTAGCCACATTCTTACACTTTCATATTAACATAAATATCATATTTAAGCCATAAATCTATTAAGATTAGTGTGGGTACACGGTACCTTAGCCATAATCTTTCACTTTCATATTAACACATATAATGAATTAAAGCCGTAAATCTATCAAGATTTAGTGTAGGGTACACACCTGTTTCGCTTAAGGTTTCCAATCCAAATCCCGAAAAGCTTGATCTAATGCCTTAGATCTTAAATCTCTACATTTAATCAATCATTTAATACTTAGTAAGCCATTCGGCCAAAAATCCAAATCCTAGTAGGATTAGTACACTAAAACTTACATTGGTGCCAAATCCCGAAATCTTCACTATACTCTTTCTTGTATTTGGCAAAGCTTTAAATCACTTTAACAAATTAGTTTTGGCTTTTGAATAAATATGAACTAGATCTAAAACACCAAAAATAGGCCTTGGCCGAATATTCGCATGTCTTACCTTGTGGATTTTAAATCTTGAAATTCACCGAATAACTAGGGAACAAGCGGCCTATGGTGTACCTTCGGGAAAAGAACTTCTCCTTCCTTATAGTCGACACTTAGTAAATCCTCAAATTCACCTTCCATATTTCGATCAATAAAATATAGGAGGATTAGACTAACTTTAGGCTTAAAAGAAAGGAATACAATTATAACTATAGATCCTTACCCTTTATATTGAAATCGATGATCCTCCCGACACCACTTGAGTAGATTCTGACTTAGAGACTTGATGAACAATTGGCTATGATCCCTTATGTATTCGGTTTCAAAGATGAAAGAAGAGAGAATAATAGGCTTAGAGGAATCGGCTAGGAGGCTAAAAGAAAAGAGGAAAAGAATGGATGTTCAAGAAGAATTTCGGAGAGGAGAGGAGAAAGAATATTCTAAAAAAGAAAAGAGAGGAGAATGAATAATGAATAGTCCTAGTCTCATCCTTTTATAGCCGAAATTACTAGGCCAAGAATCCTTTACTTGGCCATCACTCTTCCTCATTCTCCTAATTAAAGAATAATTCTTCATTTATCCACCTATTTAGCCGAAATTCTAAAGGAATAAAACTCTTCTCTTGAGAGTCCACATTGTCGATCCATTGCTTCCTCTCTAAGTAATTAAATAAAAATCACTTAAAGCTTTAGCTAGGTGCCGTCCATCCCTTCCCTTGATGAGCTGAATTTAAACTTGTTCTTATTGGACTTCTTGTGGCCATACGAGGCCCAATTTATCCACCTAAGTGGCATCACTCCTTGGGCTTTAAGTGGCATCTTGGGCCACTTTTCCAAGCTGTTTGTGTGTCAAATTTCACGTATTTTTCTTTTAAGGCCTCCTTACCTTAATTACCTCTTTTAAACTTTAAAACTCGACATTTCTAAGTCATTTGTAGGTTTCCAAAAATTTTCGCTTCTGTAAACTTGACATTTCTTAGGTTTCCTAAAATGTTTACTTACCTCTTTTAGCTTAGTTTCCAAAATGTTCACTTTCCTCTTTTAGCTTAGTTTCCAAAATGTTCACTTTCCTATTTTTAATGTAACATTTCCATACATTTCCAAGTTTCCCGAAATGTTTACTTTCCTCTTTTGAATCATTTCCGAATCATTTCCTTATATTTCCTTACATTTCCTTACATTTCCTTTCCTTTCATTTCATTTCATTTCATTTCCTTACATTTCCTTTCATTTCCTATCATTTCCTTACATTTCCTTAAATATCCTTTTATTTCCATACATTTCCATACATTTTCTTACATTTCCTTACATTTCCATACATTTCCATACATTTCCTTACATTTCCATACATTTCCATACATTTCCTTACATTTCCTTACATTTCCATACATTTCCATACATTTCATTACATTTCCATACATTTTCATACATTTCCAAGGTTCTAAAAATGCACAAAATGGGATTCGAACCTCTTCCCTCAAAGTACTTCACTTGATGCCATAACCCTTGCACCTTAGGTGGCGTCCCTTGCCACTTTTCCACATCACTTCTTGTTTTTAACTTAAAAACCAATAATTGTCCAAAGCTTTCTCTTCTATCCTAGGATTTTAAAAACCCTTAATTCACTTCCAAACACTGCCAAAACCTACTACTCATGAATTATGCACAAACGCATAACCCCTAATCTAGGATGTTACATATAACCACTTAACGCTTTCCAACATTCTCCTACGTGCAAATACTAGTCAACTTCGTTACTTTATAATCCATACCTAACTTCAAGCTAAGTTGTTTTATAACATGTAAACAGTCTTTTTTGTTATCGAATTGTTGTCTTACAAACAACTCTTCATCGCCGAATTCATCATCAAGTAGGTAAGTCGGTATAATATTTGTATATTTTGAGAACTCACGTGCAAGAGTCGCATCAGGATCCACGTCGGTCATGAAGGACCTTGGATTTTTCTTATAACTATACCAGGGCCCGTGTTCCCAGTCGAATAGGGGTTTGCATTTTCACCCTTCACCGGCCCTTTCTCGTTTATGTCTGCAGGGATGTCATCCAAATCGGGGTCATTGAAATCATCGTTTGGATCACGGTGGGATTGATCATCATTATCGGACCCTTTATCACTATCTTTTATGGTGGCCAACACCTCTGGATGGATCTCTAGACGAGGACACAAGTTTGGGATGTTATACGAACATCCACCGGTGTTTGGATTTTCGGGAGTTAGCATTGACCGTCCAAAACCCGACTGATCTTTGCTGGAGACGTTAAGATCAAAATCAATTCTAGAGCGCTGGCTTGCTGGAATTACAACTTGAATGGGATCCGGTTCAGCTATCTTTGCCAACAACTCAACTAGGCTGGGCTTTTCTGTTTCAGAGGGGAAATAATTTGCTATCATTGTCTCTAGATCATCATCATCTTCAAGTTCCATTTATGAGAACTTGAGCGGATCAGTTGAAACAAAAAATTTGTAAAACAGTCTCAACATTTGCTTTCCACAACAGGTTGCTATCTTTATACTGATTTTTCTTTTGAAATTCACCAACGAAACACGCTTGTTGAATCTCATTCCTATTTTTTCGACTTTGAAATACACAGCCTTCTTCAGTTGTATTTATCATTTCTCCATCGAAATGAACATAAACAAACAAAATTTGGGAACTCATCTTAAAAAAATTTTGCTTCCTTTTCGACAAGAAAAAACTAAAATTTTTAATCTTGCTTTTCAACTAATAAAGCAAACAAAAAGCAAACAAAAACTCAAATGGAAGATAAAGTACCTATATATATCTGATAAATTTGGTGCCAGGCCAATTTTTTTTTTTTTACATCTCTGGTGTCGGCCATCATGTACCAAAGTAAAAAAATTCCATTGGGATAGGAAAAAAATACTTGGTGCCGGCCAATATGTTCCCAGCACCCAAAAATTTGAATTTTTTTTTTACATCTCTGGTGCCAGCCATCAGTGTAGAAAAGTAAAAAAATTTTGAATTGGGACACGAAAAACATACTTGGTGCCGGCCATCACCAAGCTAGCACAAAAAAAATTTGCATTGGGACACGAAAAAAGTCCCTGGTGCCAGCCAATACATGCCCAGCACCCAATTTTTTTTTTACTCTAGTGCCGACCATTTACAGGCTAGCACATTTTGTTTTTACATCTCTGGTGCCGGCCAATACATGCCCAGCACCCAAAAAAATTTTTTACTAGTCTGGTGCCGGCCATTAGAAGGCCAGAACCAATTTTTTTTTTAAATATTGGTATTTTTGTATACCAGTATGATACTATTTAAAAAAAAATACCCTGGTGTCGGCCATTAGGTTCCCAAAGTAAAAAAAAATTCATTTTAAAGCCTGACACAATCATCAGGCAATCATGGGTGAAAACACTAGGTGGTGCTGGCCATTGGGTTCCCAAAACCCTATTCTACTATTCATTTCAAGTCATTTTGGTGATTTTTTTTAACCTAGGTCATTTTTGTAAATATCAAAATTTTTTGGGTCAGTTTGGTAAAATAGCCAAAAAAAAGTCTGAAAATAACTCAATTTGTTTACCATCATTCAACATTGCTCATCTTTTCTTAAATTGAAATCATATCAACAAAACTCATAATCTTATTTTGAAACAAAAATATATATAAAATCCCAATTTAATTGATAAAATATATAGAAATACTAATCACTGATGCCACTCATGCAAACCTTAATTTTCTCTACATCTTAGTTTAATTGGTATCAATATGTAACCATTTATAAGATACATTTTTAAATACGTTTAAATGAGTAATATATTTTAATTTAGAGATTTGGGAAGTTATTGATGGTATATATATTTATCAATTCAAATTCATTATACATTTAAAGGCATAATAAAGTAAAATTCTTGTTAATCTTTACTACTGTCTGGAATTCCCTTGCGGATGGATGATTTTGGTATCAGTGGTGATGGTGTCTTTTGTTCCGATGGGAATCGAAACACGAAGAAAGTGAGATTCAAAGATGGAGCGAAAGAGGAGACTACTGTGATGGCTATAGATCCAGATCTATCTCCAAAATTGTCGTGGAAGAACATTCTTTTGGGTGAAGCTTCCCATTTTGTATCTCATCGAAATGGCTCCCCCGAGGGACATGAAAATGATTTTGATCTTTTAGAAGGGGACATGAGTACAGCCATGGTAGACGGGATGCCTACTATTGCTTTCTCGGATCGTATTAAAAATATTCTTTTCAAAGAAATGGATTTGAAGATTGTTCTCAAGCTTTTAGGGCATAATATCGGTTATAACACTCTCCCCAATTGTATACTTAGTCTTTGGAAACTTGCTAAACCTTTTCATCTTATGGATACTGTTAATGGGTATTTTTTGGTTAAGTTTCAGGATAGTGGAGATTAAAACAAAGTTTTAACCCAAGGACCTTGGATTATCTATAGGAAATATCTTACCGTCCAACCGTGGACTAAGGATTTCAACCCTCTGCAGCCATATCCTAGTGTGGTCTTAGCATGAATCTGACTGCCGGGGCTTCCGGGGTACCTGTATAATCAGAAAATTATAAAAACAATTGGAGGACTCATTGGGAAAGTTGTTACATTAGATATTCAAACTGATAATAGAACCAGGGTCAGTTTGCTCGTTTGGCTATTTTTATTAATCTCAATAAACAGTTGATTTCACAGCTGATGGTAGATGGCACCGTTCAACAAGTTGATTATGAGGCTCTCCCGACGGTGTATTTCTTATGTGGTAAATATGGCCACATTAAGGAGCTTTGCCCGACGGTCGTAGTGGATCAAAATCAGTGAAAACTAAAAAACATGGTGGTTGAGGTACAAAGAGGCACTGGTGGCAGATCCGATAGAGACAAGAGGCTCGAATTCGGGCCGTGGATGCTGGTGAAACTATAACAGCCCGATTTAGGGACTAGTCAGAATAGTGGTTTCAGAACCACTAATATGAGGTTAGAGAAAGTATTTTTATGTTATTTTATGAGTTATAGCATGATTATATAGGTGCATGAAAATTTTGGTGCTTCAAATTTAGCGATTTCATGTTTAATTGTAAAAAAGGACTAAATCGCATAAAATGCAAAAGTTCCATTTTACAAGCTAAAGGTGTCTAAAAGCCATAGAAAATTAATCGGAGGTCCTTAGAGTGAAATTAGACCCCTAGAAAGAGGGTGGTCGACCATAGGGGACAAACAATGTCAAATTGGTCAAAGTTGTTGAAATTAGGTGGACTAAATTGAGATTTTATAATAAAATAAAGAAAAGAAAAATATCATCTTTTCTTCACTTCTTCTCCACCGAAAATTAGCAGCAAAATAGAGATTTGAGAGCTCAAAAATTTCAGCAAGCTTTTCTCCTCACAAGTAAGTGATTTTAGTGGTATTTCTTAATAATATTTGTACTTTTAGAACCCCTAAAGCTTAAGCTAGCTAATGAAGAGACTAATTTACAAAATGGTTGAAAGTTTAGGGTCTTTCCATGTGAGCATTTATGTTGTTTCTGCATTTTTATGGAAGAAAATGAGTCTTAGTTGTTAAATAAACAACTTTTGTGAAATGTGTTATCGTGAAAACACCTAAAATGACCTTTTTGTGAAGGTTGTAAAGTATGTGGTAAATGTGTAAAATAATGAGTATTGAGGGTTGCCTTAAGAGTAATAAATATTTATCTAGGCTTGTAAAAGGAGAAAATTCGATTAGAATCAATTTATGAGCTTAGGGGTAAAATCGTTATTTTGTGAAAGTTTAGGGGCAAAATGGTAATTTTGCAAAAATATGATTATTGAAATGTGTTGATTAATGTGGTAATTAAATGAGATAATTTTTCATTTTAGATCAAGAAGAATGAATAATTAACCTTGACCGAGGGAAAGGTAAGGTATCGAACTAGATCGACCATTTGGCTTATTTTAGAAATCAAGGTAAGTTTGTGTGTAATAAGTTCAACATCATGCTAGTATGATTTAAAATGTTTGATATTTGTGAAAATGTATAATACTTCTATGAAATTGAGTAGTGATGTTGAATCAGAAAATGATGAGATGCGTGATGTTAAAGTCCCGGTTGGACTATAATAAATGAGGAATATTATCAACAAGATTTGAGATGGGTAAGGTCCCGTATAAGACCATGTCTGTGACATGGCCTTAGCACCGAATTTAGATTTCGTATAAGACCATATCTGGGATATGGCATCGGCATTGAAAATGAGAATCGTATAAGACCATATCTGGAATATGGCATCGACAATCGATATGAGATCTCGTATAAGACCATATCCAAGATATGGCATTGGCATCTAGAGATGATCCTATGTGAGACCACATCTGGGATGTGGCATTGGTGTCACATGTATGTGAATGATGATAATACGAAATTTCGAGTATTCCAAATGAATTCAATGGGTAAATAGCTAAGCTTATAATAGAGATGAGATTTCTACTAAAGATATGTGATGAAGTGATACAGGTACATGTGAATAATTCATGAGTAACGTATGAGATATGTGAGATGACATGTAATTGGTAAGAGTAAGCATGAGTAAGTTACAGCAATGTGCGTGAGACTTTGTGTTCTTATTTAATGTAATGGATGGATGGCATTATGAGCCTTTATGTTGCTATTTATTTTATTCAAACTTACTAAGCTTTATGCTTACCCCTCTCATTTCCCTTTTCCTTGTAGTATCGCCAAGCTAGCTCGAGAATTTGTGGAACGTCGAGTTCGAATCACACTATCAACTTCTCTTTGGTATAGCAAAGTTAGATTTATTTTGAGTATGGCATGTATAGGACTTGGTCTTTTTGTTATATAATATTTGTTAGCCAGAGTGTTGGCTATTTATGTTGTTCAATTCATTTTGTAATGGTCATTAGAAATTAACCAATACTTGACAAGTCCTTATATTCAAAGATGATGAAATTCATGAATTGCATGCTTGTGTGGATGTTTTGATTTTGAGTTCTTAGAAGTGCTTTATGGTCATTATATATGTTGAATTGAATTGGTATAAGTATGGTTATTTTTTATGGTGGCATTTGGCTTGGTAGATAGCCTTTCAAATGTCCACACGGGTAGACACATGGGTGTGTGTTTAAGCCCTGTGTGACACACGCCAGCCCCATGGACGTGTTGATTGGCCGTGTGTCCCAATGCATGTTAGGTTGGCAAGTCAATATTCTCAGTAGTAAACACACCAGTAGAGACACGATCGTGTGTCTCAATCGTGTGGGAGACACGGCCTAAGACATGGGTATGTGCCCAGGCCGTGTGAAGTCTGCACCTGAAATTTGGAATTAATTTGACACACGGTCTAAAGACACGGACATGTGCCTTGGCCATGTGACCTTATTGAGGTGATGACGCCATAAATAGAATGCTAAGGTTTTTGCACACGGACTAAGACACAGGCGTGTCTTGGCCTTGTGAGGGACACGGGCCAAGGGCACGGGCGTGTGTCCTGCCGTGTGAAAACCCGTATAGGTTCGAATTGAAAAATAAATCCACACTGGTGTGGAACACGGGCATATGATATACCACACGGCATGTTTCTACCTTCACATGGGCGTATGGCCCTATTTTATGTCAAATTTGTTTAAGTGTTCAAAAGTTTCTGGTTTAGTCCCAAATTATTTCGAGTATAAGTTTAAGGTCTCGTAGACCTATAATAAGGACGTTAAGGTCTTGAATGAAAACTTTTTAATTTGAAATAAAATTTTTATGATTCGATGTTGCATGATTGAGCAAGTTAAGTACGGTAATACCTCGTAACCGGTTCAGGTGTCAAATACGGGTTAAAGGTATTACATTTAGTGGTATCAGAGCTATAGTTAGTTGATTCTCAAACTAACATAGCGTAAGTATGAGTCTAGCTATACATGCCATATGTATGAGTATTTACATAATGATAGTGTGATGACTCCTGATGATTTGAATTGTGTTTTTATATAGTAAATAGATCTCGATTAAACTACAGCCGATGATGCTGCAAGTAATGCGCCACTCCTGTGTAAGGGACTGCGCCAGTAGAGAGTAGACCCGAGACCTTAGGTCGGGAAAATAGGCTCAAGAAGCCTTTCTTCATATAATGAGCAACTAGTATACTGAGTATATACAAGAAAATCCTAATGCTCAACCCCTTCCACTCCCACCTATTCCTCAGCCCACTCTTGTAGCTCCCTAAGTGGTAAAGGTAGTAAGAAGAGAAAAGCCTTCGGTCGATAAGATTTGGAAGCAAGGAGCTAGGAATTTTGAGCTAGTAAAGATGACAATCCGAGAGGGCAGAATTTTGGCTTGAGAATACCATCAGGGTATTAGATGAGTTGCCATGCACACCTAAAGAGTGCATGAAGTGTGTGGTATCTCTCTTGAGAGATTCGGCCTATCAATGGTGGAACACCCTTGTGTTGGTGATACCAAGAGAGAGAGTCAGCTGAAAATTCTTCCAAGAGGAGTTTAAAAGAAGTACATTAGTCAAAGGTTCATTGACCTAAAAAGAAAGGAGTTCTTGGAGCTAAAGGAAGGTCGAATGACGGTTACGGAATACGAACTTGAGTTCGTAAGACTTAGTAAATATGCCCGTGAGCGTGTGTCTACCAAGGCTATTATGTATAAAAGGTTTGAGGATGGGCTAAATGAAGATGTCTGTTTCTTTGTTGGTGTCCTAGAACTAAAAGAATTTGTGGTGCTGGTAGATAGAGCCTGTAAGGCCGAGGAACTAGTCAAAGAGAAAAGGAAGGCTAAAATTGAGTCTCGTGACTCGAAGAAGAGGCAGTTAGGCAAGTCATTCTAATCCTCATCCAAGAAGTCAATAGATTTCACTACTCGATCAGCCACCTTAGCTGGATTTTCAAGTAGAAGTAAGGGTAGACAGTACTCCGGGTTTAAAGCTCAGACCACTTCGGTTGCTAGTGTTGGCAACACTCGACCAAGTAGACCGGAATGTCTGCAGTGTGGTAGACGTCATCCCGGGGAGTGTCGAGCAAATGATAAAGCTTGTTTCAAGTGTGGATCCCTAGACCATTTATCAGGGATTGCCCCGAGGCAAGTGAGAAGGAAAACCTCAGAGTGCAAAATCGGAAGTACTGCTAGAGGAAGACCACAGAGAAACTCGAGAAATGAAATGAGTAGTAAAAACACATCTAAAGAGCAGACTGCAAGAGCTGAGGGTAAAGCACCGACGAGAACATATGTTATTCGCGCTCGCGAAGAGGCGTCCTCGCCCGACATGATCACGGGTACATTTTCCCTTTATGATACTCATGTTATAGCTTTAATTGATCTGGTGTCTACCCACTCGTATATTTGCATGAACATGCCTGTAGAGTCAACTGAATTTGTGATAAGAGTGTCAAATCCCCTATGTAAATGTGTATTGGACGATAAAGTATGCAAAGGTTGCCCTTTGATGATTAAAAGTCATTATTTTCCGGCTAATATCATGTTATTGTTGTTTGATGAATTCGATGTCATCCTTGGGATGGATTGGTTAACTACACATAGCGTGATAGTGAATTGTGGAAAGAAGTTTATTGAGTTGAAATATGAAAGTGGGGATCTTATTCGTGTTGAATCAGATAAGCAAGACAGATTACCAGTAGTGATATCTTCCTTGTTGACTCAGAAATATCTAAGAAAGGGGTACGAAACTTACCTTGCCTTTGTGATGAATGCTAGGGAGACTGAGTTAAGAATTGAATCAGTGCCCATAGTATGTGAGTATCTAGATGTTTTCCTAGAGGAATTGCCAGGGTTACCTCTGGTTAGAGAGATTGAATTTGGGATTGAGTTAGCTCCTAGTACTGCCCCCATTTCAATTGCTCCCTACAGAATGGCTCCAACCGAGCTAAAAGAACTGAAGGCTCGGTTACAAGAGTTAATGGATAAAGGCTTCACAAGACCGAGTTACTCTTCGTGAGGTGCTCCCATATTATTTGTGAAGAATAAAGATGGTTCCATGAGGTTATGTATAGATTATAGGCAGATCAATAAGGTAACTGTGAAGAACAAGTACCCATTGCCTAGAATTGATGATTTATTTGATCAATTGAAGGGAGCTACGGTATTTTTCAAGATAGACTTGAGGTTGAGATATTATTAATTGAGAGTCAAGGACTCGGATGTGCCAAAATCGCATTTCGGACAAGGTATGGCCACTATGAATTTTTAGTCATGCCTTTCGAGTTAACAAATGCCCCTGCAATTTTCATGGATTTAATGAATCACATTTTTCAGCCATATATGGATAAATTTGTGGTAGTCTTTATCGATGATATATTGATCTACTTTTGGGATGAAAACGAGCATGCAAAGTATTTGAGAACTGTTCTGCAAATTTTGAGAGGTAAACAATTGTATGCCAAGTTTAGCGAAAGTGAATTTTGGCTTAAGGAAGTTAGATTTTTAGGGCACATTGTCTCGAGAGATGGTATTCGAGTCGACCCGAGTAAGATCTCAGCAATTGTGGATTGGAAGCCACCAAGGAATGTAACCGAGGTTTGGAGTTTTCTAGGCCTAATCGGCTACTATAGACGATTCATCAAGGGATTTTCCATGATAGCTACTTCGATGACGAGGCTATTGCAAAAAGATGAGAAGTTTGAGTGGTCAGAAAAGTGCCAACAGAGTTTTGAGAGATTAAGGCAGTGTTGATGGAGGCTCCTGTTTTAGTACAACCTGAGTCGGGAAAGGAATTCGTAGTCTATAGCGATGCATCCTTGAATGGATTGTGTTATGTACTCATGCAAGAGGGCAAGGTGATAGCATATACCTTTAGACAATTAAAGCCACACGAGAAGAATTACCCGACCCATGATTTGGAGTTAGTGCAGTAATTGTATTTACACTAAAGATTTGGAGACACCATTTGTATAGTGAGAAATGTCGATTGTTCACTGATCATAAGAGCTTAAAGTATTTGATGACTCAAAATGAGTTGAATCTAAGGCAGAGAAGATGGTTAGAGCTAATAAAGGATTCTGAGCTAGTGATTGACTACCATCCGGGAAAGGCAAACATGGTCGTCGATGCCTTGAGCAAGAAATCCCTGTTTGCACTGAGAGCCATGAATGTATGGATAGCTTTTTCAGATGATGGTTCTATTCTAGCCGAGTTGAGGGCTAGACTAATGTTTCTCCAAAATATATGTGAAGCTCAAAAAGGCGACAATGATTTACAAGCTAAAGGAATTCAATGTGAGTCAAATGTTGAGTCAGACTTTCAGATAAGTCCTGATGGATGTTTGATGTTTCGAGATAGGGTCTGTGTACCCAGAGATGATGAGCTTATTCGGGAGATTCTGCATGAAGCACATAGTGGGTGTTTGTCTGTATATCCAAGCAGTACGAAGATGTATAATGACTTGAGGAAATGGTATTGGTGGTCGTGTATGAAGAAAGACATTTCCAAGTTTGTATCGAGATGTCTAATTTGTCAACAGGTGAAGACTAAACATCAAGTACCTTCGGGTCTACTTTAGCCTATTATGGTTCTCGAGTGGAAATGGGACCGTATTACTATGGACTTCATGATGGGTTTGCCGTTGTCACTAAAAAAGAAGGATGTCATATGGATCGTGGTCGATAGACTTACGAAGTCATCCCATTTCATACCAGTATGGGTTGATTATTCGCTTGACAAGTTAGCGAATTTATATGTGACAGAAATTGTGAGACTTCAAGGGGTAACGTTGTCGATTATTTCGGATAGAGACCCGAGATTTACGTCACGATTTTGGAAAAAGTTGTAAGAGGCCTTAGGCACGAAGTTGAGCTTTAGTACAGCTTTCCATCCATAAATCGATGGGCAGTCGGAGAGAGTAATATAGATACTTGAAGACATGCTTCAATGTTGTGTTTTGGAATTCCAAGGTAATTGGGAGAAATACATACTGTCATAGCCAAATTTTGCCCGGGTTAACAAGTCTAACTAAACAAAATTAAAACCCAACCAACCCATAAATAGACCCAAACTAATCCTACAAACCCAATAACCAAACCCCTAACCCAACACGACCCAATTAGCCCAATCCTAACCAGAAAAAGAAAAACCAGAAAGAAACCCTAAGCTCCTAGGCCTTCCCACCAGCCACCATCCCACTTGTTTGCCTTCTGACATCCACCTGCTCTCTGCACCACCGGCCACCGTCAGTCACATCGCCACTTGCCCCGAGCCACCTACAAGCATTAAAAGGGACAAGACAGAAAGCAATAGAAGGGGGCTATAAAACCCGATTGTATTTATTTGTAAAGGGACTTCAGCTTCCTTTTTTTTTTCGATCAATACAAGCAAAAGTTTATAAGCACCAAAGGCAGATTCAAACAAAAAAAAAATGTTAATAAACTATTGAAAAACTCAAAGCAGAGACTAAAAAAGAGGTGATTTTTTTAAATTTTATTTTCGAAAGTTTATTTTTTTATTTCTTTCTTCTCAGCATATATATGTATATTACTATACTATTTTAAAAAGAAAAAATATAAAAAAGTACAAAATTTTACCTGATCGAGGCTTCAACCATCGTGCACGGTGGCGCCGGTGACTGAGCCCGTGGCGGAGCCTGGCCAGAATCCCCTTCTCCTTTTAGACATGCAGAGAACAAAAAGAAGGGGAAAAGGGTCAGTTTTTTAACAAAGAAGAAAAAATGAATTTTAAAAAGAATTTGTTGTTTATATACACATTACAAAACGACGTCATTTTGGTCGGCGTCCATAAGCCCCAAAACGACGTCGTTTCACCTTGGCCCGATCCTACCCGACCCGCTCCGGCCTAGGATCCGTGTGTTTTTCATCGGAGGGGCTAATTGCACTTTTAGCCCCTCCCCCTTTTTATATTCTTCCAATCAGGTTTTCAGCGTTTTTAAATTTTCCCCGAAAATTTAGTTGGTTGCAATCTGGTCCTCACCCATGCTGCGCATTTTGAGGAAGGGGGTTATTTCCCGCTTCAGTCCCTCCACCTTTCATCGCGTTGCGATAAGGGCCTTCTTTCTCTTTTATTTTCAAATTTACCCCAAGTATTCCGTTCTTAATTCAATTTTAGTCATTTTTTAATCACTTTAATTATTTCACTATTAAATTCATTACTTTTATTATACGTATTATTATTATTTTTTACTATTATTATTATTATTATATATGTTTATTATTATTACTATTATATCTTTTTACTATCATTTGATTATTATTGCTATCTATTATTATTACCATTATTGTTACCGTTATTTCCATTATCATATTACTAATATTATTTTTACTTATATTATTATTATTGTTTTATTATTATTGTTAGTATTAATGTATTATTTTCATTTTCATTTCATTATCACTTATATTATTATTCTCACCTTAGTACCATTATTTTGTATTTTATTGTTTTATTATTTAATTATCATCACTATTATTATTTTATTTTCATTATTATTGCTATTACTATTATTTGATATTCTCATTATTATCATTATTATTAGTAGTATTTTTATCTATATTTATTTTCTTAGCCTAATATTATATCATTATACAAAATACATTTTGTAAAATCATCATATTGCATCTAAAGGTTTTTAAAATAAGGCAATGTTTTGTATTTAGAAATTAGGGAATAGTGCCCTAACGTACTGGGTTTCAATTTTCTGTTTGACTAAATAACTAAATACCCTTTTAATAAACTTCGTGAATCATGAGATGACTTTGATTACGAGAGATTAAAATATCATGTCCTAACGTGCTGGATGTGATGTTTATATCCTTTCGGAACAAAGAAATCTCAAATTTTAACTCGAACATCAATATTCATTTTTAGTTTAACACTATACTATTAAAAAAATACATTTTATAAAATTATTATATTTCATCCCAAGGTTTAACTAAGGCAATGTTTGTGTTTAGAAATTCGAGATATCATGCCTTAAAGTATTGGGTTTCAATTTTTCTCGTTTAATCTAAATAATCGAATATCCTTTCAAAATAAATACATTCTTAAACAAAAAGCTTATTCTCGGGAATTCAAAATGTCGTGTCCTGAAGCATTGGATGTGATGTTTTGTTCTTCCGAGATAAGGTTTTCTAAACCAAGGCAATGTTCTGTATTTCGAAGCTCGAGAAAATGTGCCCTAAAGTATTGGGTTTGCGATTTTCTCGTCCATTCTAAATAACAGAATATCCTTTTAATTAAATTCATAAACTTTGAATAAAAGGCAAGTTTAGCCTCGAAGGTCAAGGTGTGGTGTCCTAACGTATTAAATATAACATTTTACCTTGAGGCGAGATAGCCTTTGGCACACATCTTCGATTTTTTTTAAAACAAATTTCTTAGCAACACCATAAAAGAGGGATCGTATTTTTAATTCTTTCAAGCTTTCAAAATTTTGACACTAAGACATTGATTAATCAATTTGGTACCAATTTTAGGCGTGATTTAGGGTGCTAACCCTTCCTCGCACGTGAATCGACTCCAACCCAATTTTCAAAACTTCGCAGACCAAAAACACTGTTTTAGTAAATCAAAATGTTTTATTAAAACAAAGGTGACCCGATCACACCAAATAAGGATCGGTGGTGACTCCTGTTTTTCATTTTCATTTTCAAAACCAAAGTCGACCTGTCGTTTTCCAAAAAAATGGTTTCGATAACTTGGCAACTCCACTGGGGACTCATAAAGAGAGTCAAGACTTAAATTGATTATTTTCTGTCTTTTTTAGAAAATTTAAAAATTCGATTTGAAAAATTATGATCATTTTATTGCATGTTGTTTTAATCTCGGCATTGCATAGCATGACCGTTATGGTCACACCCTTTTAAGTGGGAGTGAGAAGTTACTCCTTCGTGAGGTTTTCACCTCCGTGCAGGATAGTGAATCGCTTTCGAGATACATCCGTATCTATGTCTTCGTGAGACTTTCATCTTCGTGCAGCCATAGGGAAATGTATTCCCCTGAATTGAACTCGATCTATATGAGCCTATAATGGGTGAAGATTGAGGAATCTGCTAGTTCAGGTACCCACCTTAGGTAGAACCATTCCAAACCTCTAGTGGTCACCCAAATAGGACTCTATTTTGTTTATTCCTCCTGTGCTAACATGTTTTGTTTTGTTTATGATTGCATTGCATTGCATCGCACCGCATCATCTTAGAAAGGAGGTGTTGATTCATATTCAATTTCTAAATAGAAGAGTTTGTCATAAGGAAATGGGTTACTTGATAAAGTGGATTATAATACGGTCGTTCGAACATAGTCCAGGTAAACAACGAGAGAGGGCTGATGGTCCGCAGAAGAATACAAGACTTTGCCCGAGGATTCAAGCCGACAAGGATTATTCGAGAGTCATTATGTCGCAATCTTCTTAAAGAAGCTTATGAACATCGCGGAGGATAAAGAGGTATGACTTGGACCGAACAACAAGGAGCTAGAAGGGTCATCTATTGAGAAAACTCACGGGACGCGACCATAACATTCGGATACGAATAAAAGGGTTGGAGTTTTCACCTGGACTATGAGGACAAAGCCGTATATGCAATCTGTTTTATGTAAAGAAATTTATTTTCTAGAAAAGTTCTTCTAATGGAATTGAATTCATAATCAATGCCTCACTTCCTTTTTGTATTCATTCCATGCATTTGCATTGCATTTCACGCATTTGCATTACATCATATGCATTAAAATTTTTAGAAAAACTCTAATTAGGTCAAATTACTTCAGTTAACCTAGAAGACATGAAACAAAGGTTGGAGAGATTAGAGCAAAGGCAAATACTGATGCAAGAATAGTTGGCCAAAATTCAACATGATATGCAAGATCAAATGAATATGATGCGCCAGTTAACCCAATTGCTAGTCGAGGGGCTTGAAAAAAGGAGTGGGCCAGTGATCAACAGTGGGGATGATGATGAAGACATCGATTATTCTCCAATAAGTATCTCGGCTCAACCAGACGTGCCTCCGTAAGGGACACCTATCATTATCAAACCCCAATATCAGATTAATACCTCGACACTATTAAACTTCTGGATGGGTTCAGGTTTTAACCTAGAGGATGATCGAGCCAAACCGGTTGTATTGACAGAAACAAAAGAAAAAGAAAAGTGGACTTTTAAAGCCCTGAAAAAAAATAAAGATAAAGCAAATAGTATGAGAAGGTATAACAAGGGCTATTTAGAGCTGATTACAGTGAGTCAACCAAGGACTGTAACTACCAACCATCAGGTCTCCCCAAGATAAGAACCCGATCCAAAATCAAACTCAAAAACCCCAATTCGCACTCATCCCAATCATGTATAGAGAGTTGTACCAAATTTTGTTTGAAGCACATGTTGTATCCTCTTTTTACGTAGAACCAATATAGCCTCCATACCCTAAATGGTACGATGTGAACGCTCGATGTGAATACCATGCAGGAATTACGAGACACTCGATGGAAAACTGTACCGCTTTCAAGAAATTAGTTGAAAGATTCATCAAAATGGGCATTGTAAAATTCAATGATCCCTCTAATGCAGAAAATTCGTTACCCAATCTTTCTGTTAAAGAGGTAAACATTATAAGTTCCATAATAGATGGGGGTATGAGATCAGGAGTACATCAAATTCAGGGCTCTAGTGCAAAACCTGATATTGAGGAATCTGAACATTAACGACGAACCGAGGAATCAAAGTTTTTGAGTCCTTACATACTTGGAGTGTTTTGAATAATAGGACTGTGGAAGAGATCCCTATATTTTTAGAACTGATTCGGTGTAATGTCCAAAACACACTTTTTGCTCTAAGCCTAGGAGCAATAAGAATCTTTTTGTGAAATATGCTTATGTTCAACATCTATATTTTCAATGAAAAAGCATTTTTATGTTTCACTTCAAGCAAATATTATTTTATTCCTTTATTTCAGTCATGTTCATACCACATAAATAATCATTCTTAGATTCATTTTTTCTTTGAATATTCTTTCGTACCTACAAAAGGTCCCTAGATATCAATAACATGAGCCATGCTACTACTGACTCAGAGTCTACTTTTGAGCAAGATATGTGTCTAGAGGGATCTCAGGACTTTGGAAACAACAGAGATTGCAACTTATTTCTTAACTTGTTAAGAGTGGTAGATCCTACCTTACAAAGTGTCTGCGAACACTACGAGCTAACGAAGGAGATGAAGATGGAAGTTTAGCTCACCGTAGGAATAAGGCAATGCATCATTGAGTTATCTCCAAGAATTCAAAGATGTTTTCGCATGATCACATTAAGATATGCCTGGGCTACTGAGGCGAGAATATACCGTCAAAGCTAAAGAAATCCTATAAGTCCATAAGGGTATTTGAAAATCACATACTAATGATTTCACGATAGCCAAGCTAATCATGAGATTCAAACTCTGTTGGTCCATCATAGAAAGGGATTGCATCAGTTATGCAGTAAAAGCCAAATTTATGAAGACAAGATTCATGTACCTCCTTCATTTCTTCGTATACCTCATTTATGTGAGGTATGAAGTTTATTGGTACGATCTCATCGGAAGCTTCTAGCAGGCATTAATTATTTCGCTAAGAGGGTAGAAGTAGTTTCGTAGGTCAATATTACAAAGTCAATAGTCATCAGAACAAAAAAGGGGTTCAAAAGATCACATTTAACCTCACAGTGTCAAAAGTTTGCGGTCTGTTTCAAGGTCATGTAACAAAGGCAACAAAAAAAACTAAAAAAATAAAATAAGGATCATTATGAAGATGACCTAGACTTGAAAAGATTGACATAAAGAAGTTACATTTACCCTCTATGCTTATCAAACATTGGCCAAGAGCTTCACCGGGGCAATACCTTAATTTGTGGAATAAAAGTATTTTGTCTATTGTAGTCGACGTTCTTTTTTGAGTCTTGTCAGAACTGAAGTTGTAAAAGGTAGAATGAATTTAATCCCGATGTGATCAGTTGAATTTGAAGAAAAATGTTAAAAGCTATCTGTCACGGTCAGATAATAAGAGCTTACAACAAAAAGGTTCACCCTAGAAAATTTCATTATAAGGCTTTGAAGAAAAATTTTCCCATATAAACATGACTGCAGAAGAAAATAGATGCCAAACTGGGAAGGACCTTATGCAGCAAAGAAGGCTTGCATGGACATCGACCGAGATGGATGACGATGACCTGCCCAATCCAGTGAATTTAGATTCAATAAAAAGTTTTCCAAAAAAAGAAAAAAAGAAGAAAAAGAAGAAAAGGAGAGGCCAAGGTGAAAACCCGCAAAGGGCGCTTTGAGACCAAAGAGAATTTGAGTTGAAAACCCGAAAAGGGCGACTCAAATTTTGATTAAAAGTGGGACATTCAGCAGTCTCACTATGCCTGAATTAATAAATGAAGAAGTATGCTACATCTTGGGCATCGACAAAGTGCTCCAGATCCCCTAAACACATATTAAGTTTAAAATGGTCCTCAAGAAACAAAGAAGTTCATACTGCGATATCTGGGACACCTAGTTTTCATCTTATCCAGATTGAATTTGCTATATTTGATTACTTCATTCTTTTCAAGATGCGCTCCCAATAAATTTCATTTATTATATTAATTAATTCATTCTCATTTTGTGATTTTTCAAAATTTGATATCTTGATTAATTTATTCATTTTGAGCTTTGCTCTCAATAAATTTCCATTTCGTCCATCATTATGATCTTTTTCAAGCATTTTACATTGAAATAATGATTAGTGGACTAATAACACTTTCATAAAAGGAGTTTCGCATATTACTTTGGAAGTTTCTAAATAATATAAGAACTTGAAACAAGACTATTGTTTAAAACTCACCAAGTTGAAGAAATAGTCTAAGCTGAGGCTATCTCTTCAGATTTTTGTCAAAAATGGTGGTTGAACAAATGAAAGGATATTGCGTCAGTAATACAATCTTGACGAAAAATGGGCAATGTTAACCCATGTGCAAAAGGGGAATCATTCTCAAAAATGATATTCTGCATCCATGCAAATATCATGCATACACATTTGGTTAGGTCACCTGAGGAGCGATCAGCTGATTGAATAGGTTACAGTCCTCTACCCTTGAGTTGTGGTGGTATGATTGGAAAATGATACAAGTCATGAACTATTGAATAGCAATGAGATGGATGAAAAAAAATCCTACATTTGGGAGTCGTAGTGGGATGGATTGGAAAAGATTCAGATCCTATACCCTAAGTCACAATGAGATGGACCTTGAAGTTACATTGGGGCAAGTCATTTGAGCAAAATATGATTGTTTCTTTGAGTTTTTTGGGAAAGGTACCAGCCGAGTGAGATAGCAGCGTAATACATCAGCAATAAGAATCTGATAGACGATGAGCAGTGACAACCCTAAGCATCAAAAAGGGATCATTTCATTTTGCATTCATACATCATCATTCAAGACACATTTAGTTAAGAGTATTTGGTTCACTCTGATCATTGTATCCTAGTCATTGTAAAAAAGAAAAAATCATTCTCATAACATTCGGCATTCATGTGAATATCGTCCATAATATATTTAGTTATGAGCATTAGATTCATTCCAATTATTGCATCTTAACCATTTTGCATAAGCATAAACACATGAAACTGATTTTATAGGATAGGTCCCTCAAAGGATGGTGTCACAACATCGGTGAAATTCATAAATCTTGCCTTCCTGAGCGGAGCAGAATGAAGATAGTAGGTCTGGTAATCCTGAAGTTGTAGGAGCAGATTGAAGATAGCAAATCTGGCAATTCTGAAGTTGTAGAAGCAGATTGAAGATAGCAAATATGGCAATCCTAAAGTTGCAAGAGCAGATTGAAGATAGCAAATCTGGCAATCCTGAAGTTGCAGGAGCAGATTGAAGATAGCAAATCTGGCAATCCTGAAGTTGCAGGAGCAGATTGAAGATAGCAACCGCAATCCCGAAGTTGCGGGAGCAGATTGAAGATGGAAAATCGGCAATCCTAAAGTTGCGGGAGCAGATTGAAGATAGCAACCGGCAATCTTGAAGTTGCAAGAGTAGATTGAAGATAGCAACCGCAATCCACGAAGTTGCGGAGCAGATTGAAAATAGCAACTAATCTCGAAGTTGCGGGAGCAGATTGAAGATAGCAACCGCAATCCCGAAGTTGCGGGAGCAGATTGAAGAAAGCAACCGCAATCCCGGTTGCGGGAGCAGATTGAAGATAGCAAATCGCAATCCACGAAGTTGCAGGAGCAGATTAAAGATAGTAAATCTGGCAATCCTGAAGTTGCAAGAGTAGATTGAAGATAGCAAATCTGGCAATCCTAAAGTTGCAGGAACAGATTGAAGATAGCAAATCTGGCAATCCTGAAGTTGCAGGAGCAGATTAAAGATGGCAATTCTGGCAACCCTGAAGTTCAGGAGCAGATTGAAGATAGCAAATTTGGCAATCCTGATGTTGCAGGAGCAGATTGAAGATAGTAGATCGAAGACTTCAAATCTTATCTCCCTGAGTTTGCAGTGGAGTGAATTAAAACTACAAGTCACAACTCTCTAAAGTAGCGGTGGTGCGAGTCAAAGCAACAAGATATGATGGACTGAAATGAGGCTACTTGAAGAAGAAGAGCACCAAAGAAGTCAAAACCCTACAAGACCAAGCAAAATTGGCCCTCTTTAAAGTCTATGCTACGTTCCCGTTACACGACAACAAGCAAAGAGGGGCAGCTGTCATTGCCAAATTTTGCCCAGGTTAACAAGCCCAACTAAACAAAATTAAAACCCAACCAACCCATAAATAGACCCAAACTAATCCTACAAACCCAATAACCAAACCCCTAACCCAACACGACCTAATTAGCCCAACCCTAATCAGAAAAAGAAAAAGCAGAAAGAAACCCTAAGCTCCTAGGCCTTCCCACCAGCCACCATCCCACTTGTCTGCCTTCTGACATCCACCTACTCTCTGCACCACCGGCCATCATCAGTCACATCGCCACTTGCACCGAGCCACCTGCAAGCATTAAAAGGGACAAGACAAAAAGCAATAGAAGGAGGCTATAAAACCCGATTGTATTAATTTGTAAAGGGACTTCAGCTTCCTTTTTTTTGGATCAATACAAGCAAACGTTTATAAGCACCAAAGGCAGATTCAAGCAAAAAAAAAATGTTAATAAACTATTGAAAAACTCAAAGCAGAGACTAAAAAAAGAGGTGATTTTTTTTTAATTTTATTTTCGAAAGTTTATTTTTTTATTTCTTTCTTCTCAGCATATATAAGTATATTACTATACTATTTAAAAAAAAAGATGAAAAAGATAAAAAAGTATAAAATTTTACCTGATCGGGGCTCCGACCATCGTGCACGGCGGCATCGGCGATGGAGCCTGGCCGAATCCCTTCTCCTTTTATACCTGCAGAGAACAAAAAGAAGGGAAAAGGGTCAGTTTTTTAACAAAGAAGAAAAAATGAATTTTAAAAAGAATTTTTTGTTTATATACACATTACAAAACGACGTCGTTTTGGCCGGCGTCCATAAGCCCCAAAACGACCTCGTTTCACCCTGGCCCGATCCGACTCGACCTGCTCCGGCCTAGGATCCGCATGTTTTTCATCGGAAGGGCTAATTGCACTTTTAGCCCCTCCCCCTTTTTATATTCTTCCAATAAGGTTTTCAGCATTTTTAAATTTGCCCCGAAAGTTTAGTTAGTTGCAATCTGGTCCTCACTCATGTCAAGCGCTTTTGAGGAAGGGGTTATTTCGTTCAATCCCTCCACCTTCGGTAGCGTTGCGATAAGGGCCTTCTTTCTCTTTTATTTTCAAATTTACCCCAAGTATTCCGTTCTTAATTCAATTTTAGTCATTTTTAATCACTTTAATTATTTCACTATTAAATTCATTACTTTTATTATATTATTATTATTATTATATTATTATTATTATTATTATTATTATATGTTTATTATTATTACTATTATATCTTTTTTTACTATCATTTGATTATTATTGCTATCTATTATTATTATTACCATTATTGTTACAGTTATTTCCTTTATCATATTACTAATATTATTTTTACTTATATTATTATTATTATTATTATTATTATTATTATTATTATTATTATTATTATTGTTGTTATTATTATTGTTAGTATTAATGTATTATTTTCATTTTCATTTCATTATCACTTATATTATTATTCTCACCTTAGTACCATTATTTTGTATTTTATTGTTTTATTATTTAATTATCATCACTATTATTATTTTATTTTCATTATTATTGCTATTACTATTATTTGATATTCTCATTATTATCATTATTAGTAGTAGTATTTTTATCTATATTTATTTTCTTAGCCTAATATTATATCATTAAACAAAATACATTTTGTAAAATCATCATATTGCATCTAAAGGTTTTTAAAATAAGGCAATGTTTTGTATTTAGAAATTCGGGGAATAGTGCCCTAACGTACTGGGTTTCGATTTTCCGTTTGACTAAATAACTAAACACCCTTTTAATAAACTTCGTGAATCATGAGATGACTTTGATTACGAGAGATTAAAATATCGTGTCCTAACGTGCTGGATGTGATGTTTATATCCTTTTGGAACAAAGAAATCTCAAATTTTAACTCGAACATCAATATTCATTTTTAGTTTAACACTATACTATTAAAAAAATAAATTTTATAAAATTATTATATTTCATCCCAAGGTTTAAATAAGGCAATGTTAGTGTTTAGAAATTTGAGATATCATGCCCTTAAGTATTGGGTTTCGATTTTTCTCGTTTAATCTAAATAATCGAATATCCTTTCAAAATAAATACATTCTTAAACAAAAAGCTTATTTTCGAGAATTCGAAATGTCATGTCCTAAAGTATTGGATGTGATGTTTTGTTTCCGAGATAAGGTTTTCTAAACCAAGGCAATGTTCTGTATATAGAAGCTCGAGAAAACGTGCCCTAAAGTATTGGCTTTGCGATTTTCTCGTCCATTCTAAATAACAGAATATCCTTTTAATTAAATTCATAAAATTTGAATAAAAGGAAAGTTTAGCCTCGAAGGTCAAGGTGTGGTGTCCTAACGTATTAGATATAACATTTTACCTTGAGGCGAGATAGCCTTTGGCACACATCTTCGATTTTTTTAAAAACAAATTTCTTAGCAACACCATAAAAGAGGGATCGTATTTTTAATTCTTTCAAGCTTTCAAATTTTTGACACTAAGACATTAATTAATCAATTTGGTACCAATTTTGGGCGTGACGAGGGTGCTAACCCTTCTTCGCATGTAACCGAATCCCGAACCCGATTTTCAAAACTTCGCAGACCAAAAACACTATTTTAGTAAATCAAAACGTTTTATTAAAACAAAGGTGACCCGATCACACCAAATAAAGATCGGTGGTGACTCCCGTTTTTCATTTTCATTTTCAAAACCAAAGTCGACCTGTCATTTTCCAAAAAAAATGGTTTTGACACATACCATTGGTAGAATTCGCCTATAATAACAGCTTTCAGTCGAGTTTGAAAATGGCGCCTTATGAGGCATTGTATAGGCGTAAGTGTCGAACACCCCTATTTTGGACCGAACTCAGAGAGAATTAGATTCATGGGGTCGACGTAGTTAGAGAAACTGAAGAGAAGGTAAAAGTGATACGTGAATGTCTAAAAGCAGCCTCGGATAGAAAAAAGTCCTATGCGGACTTGAAACAGAAAGAGATTGAGTTTTAAGTGGGTGATAAAGTGTTTCTGAAAGTGTCACCATGGAGAAAGGTCCTCAGATTTGCCCGGAAAGGCAAATTGAGTCCGCGCTTTATCGGACCATATGAGATTACTGAGAGGATAAGGTCGATAGCTTATCGTTTAGCTTTGCCACCCGAGTTGGAAAAGATTCATGATGTCTTCCATGTGTCTATGTTACACTCGATATATTTCAGACCCTTCACATGTGATTGTACCATCAGATGTAGAGATTTGACCAGGCATGACTTATGGCGAAGAGCCGGTTAAGATTTTGGCACAAGAGGTCAAACAATTGAGGAAAAAAAGTATAACCCTTGTTAAAGTTCTATGGAAAAGACATGGGGTAGAAGAGGCTCATGGGAGTCCGAGGAGACTATGAGAAACCAATATCCCAACCTTTTTACCAGTAAGATTTTCGGGGATGAAAATCTATAAGGGGGAGAATTGTAACAGCACGAATTAGGGGCTAGTCGAACAGTGGTTTTAGAACCACTAATCTGAGGTCGGATAAAGTGTTTTTATGTTATTTTATGAGTTATAGTATGATTATATAGGTGCATGAAAATTTTGGTGCTTCAATTTTAGCGATTTCAAGTTTAATTGCGAAAAAAGACTAAATCGCATCAAGTGCGAAAGTTCTATTTTACAAGCTAAATGTGTCTAAAAGTCATAGAACATTAATTGGAGATCCATAAAGTGCAATTAGATCCCTAGAAAGAGGGTGGCCGACCATAGGGGACAAACAATGTCAAATTGGTCAAAGTTGTTGAAATTAGGTGGACTAAATTGAGGTTTTATAATAAAATAAAGAAAAGAAAAATATAAACTTTTCTTCTCTTCTTCTCCACCAAAAATTAGCAGAAAAATAGGTATTTGAGAGCTCAAAAATTTTAGCAAGCTTTTCTCCTCACAAGTAAGTGATTTTAGTGGTATTTCTTGATAATATTTGTACTTTTGGAACCCCTAAAGCTTAAGCTAGCTAATGAGGGGACTATTTTGCAAAATGGTTGAAAGTTTAGGGTCTTTCCATGTGAGCATTTATGTTTTTTGCTACATTTTTATGGAAGAAAATGAGTCTTAGTTGTTAAATAAACAACTTTTGTGAAAGGTATTACCGTGAAAACACCTCAAATGACCTTTTTGTGAAGGTTGTAAAATATGTGGTAAATGTGTGAAATAATGAGTATTGAGGGTTTCCTTAAGAGTAATAAATGTTCATCTAGGCTTGTAAAATGATGAAATTCGATTAGAATCAATTTACGAGCCTAGGAGTAAAATCATTATTTTGTGAAAGCTTAAGGGCAAGATGGTAATTTTACCAAAATATGATTATTGAAATGTGTTGATTAATGTGGTAATTAAATGAGCTAATTTGTCATTATAGATCAAGAAGAACGAAGAATTAACCTTGACCTAGGGAAATGCAAGGTATCGGACTAGATTGACCATTTGGCCTATTTTGGAAATCGAGGTAAGTTTGTGTGTAATAAGTTCAACATCATACTAGTATGATTTAAAATTTTTGATATTTGTGAAAATGTATAATACTTCTATGAAATTGAGTAGTGATGTTGACTTAGAAAATGATGAGATGTGTGATGTTGAAGTCCCGGTTGGACTATAATAAATGAGAGAATACTATCAACAAGACTTGAGATGGGTAAGGTCCTGTATAAGACCATGTCTGGGACATAACCTCGGCACCAAATTGAGATTCTGTATAAGACCATATCTGGGATATGGCATCGACATCAAAAATGAGAATCGTATAAGACCATATCTGGGATATGGCATCGACAATCGATATGAGATCTCGTATAAGACCATATCCGGGATATGGCATTGGCATCTAGAGATGATCCCATTTGAGACCATATCTGGGATGCGGCATTGGTGTCGCATTTATGTGAATGATGATAATATGAAATTTTGAGTACTCCAAATGAATTCAATGGGTAAATAGCTAAGCTTATAATAGAGACGAGATTTCTACTAAAGATATGTGATGAAGTGATACAGGTACATGTGAATAATTCACGAGTAACGTATGAGATATGTGAGATGACAAGTAATTAGTAAGAGTAAGCATGAGTAAGTTACAACAATGTGCTTGAGACTTTGTGTTCTTATTCAATGCAATGGATGGATAGCATTATGAGCCTTTATGTTGCTATTTATTTCATTCAAACTTACTAAGCTTTATGCTTACCCCTCTTATTTCCCTTTTCCTTGTAGTATCGCCAAGCTAGCTCAGGAATTTGTGGAACGTCGGAGTTTAGAATCACACTATCGACTTCTCTTTGGTATTGCAAAGTTAGATTTATTTTGAGTATGGCATGTATAGAACTTGGTCTTTTTGTTATGTCATATTTGTTAACCAGAGTGTTGGCTATTTATGTTGTTCAATTCATTTTGTAAATGGTCATTAGAAATTGACTAATAGTTGACAAGTCTTTATATTCAAAGATGATGAAATTCATGAAGTGCATGCTTTTGTGGATGTTTTGATTTTGAGTTCTTAGAAGTGCTTTATGGTAATGATATATGTTGAATTGAATTGGTATAAGTATGGTTGCTTTATATGGTGGCATTTGGCATGGTAGATAGCTTTTCAAATGTCCACACGGTAGACATACGGACGTGTGTCTAGGCCTTGTGTGACATACAGCCAGCCCTATAGGCGTGTTGATTGGCCGTGTGTCCCCATGCATGTTAGGTTGGAAAGTCAGTATGCTCAGTAGTAAACACACGAGCAGAGACACAACCGTGTGTCTCGACTGTGTGGGAGGCACGGCCTAAGATATAGGCATGTGCCCAGGCCATGTGAGGTCTGGACCTAAAATTTAGAATTTAATTCGACACACGGTCTAAGGACACAGGCATGTGCCTTGGCTGTGTGACCTTATTGGGATGATGATGTTATAAATAGAATGCAAAGGTTTTTGCACACGGCTAAGACACGGGCATGTCGTGGCTGCGTGAGGGACACGGGCCAGGGGCACGGGTGTTTGTCTGGCCGTGTGAAAACCCCTGTAGGTTTGAATTGAAAAATAAATCCATACGGGTGTGGAACACGGGCGTGTTCCTACCTTCATACGGGTATGGAACACGGGCGTGTTCTTAACTTCACACGGCTTGTGGCCCTGTTTTATGTCAAATTTGTTTAAGTGTTCAAAAGTTTTTGATTTAGTTCTGAATCATTTCAGGTACATGTTTAGGGTCTCGTAGACCAATAATAAAGACGTTAAGGTCTTGAATGAAAAGTTTTTAATTTGAAATGAAATTTTTATGATTTGATGTTGCATGATTGAGCAAGTTAAGTACGGTAATACCCCGTACCCGATTCAGGTGTCAAATACGGGTAAGGGGTGTTACAGAAATGTAATGCACGGCGTGGCCAACGTGCTCATCAGGCTATAAGCACGAAAAAATCTGGAAAGGCTTCTTTTGCTTCTAGATTTTCGGCGCTTAATCAGGTGAGGGATTTGATGAGTGATTTGGGGGTGGCTAATAAAGTTTTTTCGCAAGAGAAATTGAGGGAGAGAGGGGCTGTCGGTGATGGGGGTTTTAATCTAGGGATAATTTGGGGCTAAAATGATTCTTAGGTCTATTTTTGGAGCAGGCTGTAGGAGAGATTCGGGCCAAAGAGTTCCTTTAGGGCCTGCTAAGAACATTGAGTTGGATAGTTTGAAAGCTATTGAGTTGGGCCAAAATTTAATTCTGTCCTGGGCAAATTTATGGGCAAAAGGCCTGTAGAACTGGCGGCTAATGGTAATAGTAATGAAAACCCATTTTTTACTTCTAATGCTAATGTTTCTTTCTCTGCGAACATGCAAGTTTTGAGCAGGAAATTTCTAAACATATTGGAATAGGCATGGAAGATGAAAACCATAATTCCATAAATTTTGGTGATTCGGAGAATATTATTCCTGGTAATTTAGAAAGGGTTAAGGCTCATTTTAACCCAGCTTTTGAAGTGTCTAAAGGAGTTGAAATCCAAATTTTGATGGCGTTCACGATCCCGGGAAACATTCAGTGGTGTCTTTTAAGCTAAATAATTTTTAATCAACAGGTAAAATCTGGAAATCGATCAATGGGGAAGTCGGGTTTGGACTTTGTTTCTGGTTCGAGGGTGGAAAAATCTGATTTTATAAATAGAAATGGCGACACTAAAATTAATTAAAATCATGGTAGCCATAAAAACTCAAATGTTCTACGGGGACGCGAGAGTCGATTTAAATCTTCTAGTAGTGCACGAGTCCCTTTAACAGAGTCCATGGAGGTGATGGCGAATTTGCTTTCTACTCGTAATTCTAGTACTAATGGTATTGATGTTTCGGGAGCCGCAAACCCAACCATTGATGGGGATTTAGTCCTTCAGCAGTAATGGTATGTTTTCTAGCTTTTGTGTTTTTTACTATGAATTTTACTATTTTCTCTTGGAATTGCCAGAGCTGTATTTTAAATTTCCTCAAATTTTTCGGGAGTATAATATGGAACACAAACCAGATATAGTTTGTTTGCTGGAGACAAGAGTTAGTGGTGCCAAAGTTGATAGCATTATTGCAAAGTTAGGCTTCTAGTACTCTTATCGAGTAGAGGCGATTGGTTACTCTGGAGGTATCTAGCTTGGTTGGAAAGACTCCATCCGTGTCGAGGTGGTCCGTAGTCATCCTCAGTTTATTCTGACTAAAATTTGGCAAATGTCCTCTCCACATCCGTTTTTCCTCTCTTTTACTTATGCTAGCCCTAATTGGCAAAAAACGTAAAGACCTTTGGGATGCCTTGAGGTCTTCGATTCCGCCTTTTCATAGTCCATAGATTGCTATTGGTGACTTCAATGCAATCTTATCTTCTTCTGAAAAGTTTGGTGGCCATAGTAATGGAAAGAGATGTCCTCAGTTTGGTGATTTTGTGGAGAAAGCTGAGTTGCACGACTTGGGTTTTAGATGATCTCCTTTTACTTGGCATAGGGGTGCACTTTTTGAGAGGTTGGATCGTGTGTTGGGTAATGAATTTTGGATTCATAATTTCCCTAATAGTTTGGTTACTCACTTAACTAAGATCAAATCTGATCACTATCCTCTTTTTCTAAATCAAAATTCGAAGATCATTTTGCCTAGAAGACAACCCTTTCGGTTTTTGGCAGGTTGGACTGAACAACCAACTTTTGATGATTTTATGAATGACAATTGGGTTTTTACTGGAGACATGGCTGATTCCTTATCCAAGCTTGCTCTTAATTTAAAAGAGTGGAATAAGCAGGTTTATGGGCATATCACTACCAAAAAGAGACACCTTGTTCATAAATTTGCTAATGTTCAGAGTAGAATGGATTTCTCTAGTTCGAATCGCTTTGCCCAGGTGGATTTGAGTCTTAGACAGGAACTTGAGAATGTTTTACATCATGAAGAACTCCTTTGGAAGCAAAAAGCGAGGTGTGATTGGCTGCACTTTGGAGATCGCAACACAAAGTTCTTCCATACTCGAATTTTGCAAAGAAGGAAAAGTAACTGCATAACTACTATTCAAATATTGATGGGGAGTGGATTTTTGACCCAAAGGCTATTGAGACTAAGGCGAATTCTTTTTTCCAAAGATTTATGGGGAATGCCCTAGTGCTATTGGTGCTTTTCCCTCGAGTAATTTTCCTCAGCTGGAGTATGATGATGTTAATTTTTGGGAAAGCCGGTTACTAATAAAGAGATTAAGGATGCCCTTTTTTAGATGGCTCCTCTTAAAGCTTCGAGAAGTGACGAGTTTTATGCCCTTTTTTTCCAGAAGTAGTGGAGTAAAATTGGGGGGCAGTTTGTGATTGGGTCAGAAAGGTGTTTAATGGGGAACTTATTGAGGCTGATTTGAATAACACCCTGTTTGTGCTCATGCCTAAGGTGGCGAATCCAGAAGGCTTTGGACAGTTTCGTCTAATAAGCCTCTGTTCTGTCCTTTATAAGTTAGTAATGGAGGTAATTGCTAACCGTTTTAAGCATGTTCTCCCAAAAATTATTGCGTAGAAACAAGTCCGTTTTATTGTAGGTAGGAGCATAACCGATAACATTATCATCGCTCAAGAGGTAATTCACTCCATGAGGTGCCAGAAAAATAGGAAGTGGATGATGATTAAAATCGACCTGGAGAAAGCATATGATAGAGTGAGATGAGACTTTATTCATGCATCTCTCCATGCCGTAGGTATTCTTTTGTATCTCATTAATGTTATTATGTCCGTTATTTCGATTACTACTATGCAAGTTATGTGGAATGGTGTACCTATGTCTAAATTTAGACCAGCTAGAGGTTTTAGACAAGGGTGTCCGCTCTCTCCCTATCTTTTGTACTCTGTATGGAATGGCTTGGTCATTCGATGCACTCAGCTATTTCAGCGGGTAAATGGAGCCCAATACGACTTTCTCGACATGGACCACCTATCTCTCATTTGTTCTTTGCGGATGATCTAGTTATTTTCAGCAAAGTGGACTTGGTGCATGGCAGGATCATTAAAGATATCTTGGATTGGTTCTGTGGCTTCTCTGGCCATCTTATTAATGCAAGGAAGACTAACATCTCTAGAGGGGTGGATGATTCTTCAACTAATACGATCAGTTCCTTATTTGGTTTTCAAAAATTTAACAATCTAGGGCATTACCTTGGGGTACCTCTTTTCTATCAGAGGGTGACGAATAGCACTCTGAATTGTGGTTGAAAAAGTTCGGGGAAAGCTTCATAGTTGCGATTCCAAAAAACTCTTAATTGCTGGGCGTGTTACTCTGGCTTAGTCGATTCTTTTAACTATCCCTAGCTATTTTGTGCAATCCATGATGATTCCTAGGAAAATTAGTGATGAGATTGAAAGTCTGGTGAAACAGTTTATTTGGGGTTCTTCGGTTAACAAAAAGAAGATGTTGCTCGTGGGATGGGACTCAATTTGTCAACCTAAGTGGTGTGGTGGTCTAGAGCTGAGAAAACTTCGTAATCAAAACATATCCTTTCTTTTGAAATTGGGTTTCAATATTGTTTCAAACAAGGATGCGTTATGGGTTCGTGTGCTTCAATGGAAGTATCATTTGAAGGAGGACTTGCCGGATTGTATTGCTCGGGACAGAAGTTCTTTTCCTTGGAGGTCTCTTTCTAAAGTTTAGCCATTACTTCGTGAGAATCTTTCTGGTCAGTTGGAGATAGAAGTAAAATTCGTTGTTAGAAGGACAATTGGATCCCAAGTGTGGGGCCTTTGTTTCGGCATATTCCGAATATTGTTAATCAAGATTCAGACTGTCTCCTTAATGGGATGCTCACTAAATACGGTTCGTGGAACATCGATATTTTTTAGGTTTAACTTTTGGATGATGTGATTCAATACATTAAGGGCATTCAGCCTCCTCATCCATCTGTTGGTTTTGATAAAATTTCTTGGAGCCACACTTCAACTAGAGGTTTTTCAGTCAAATCGGCTTATAAGTTGTTAAAGAAGGTAATTGGAATTCGAAAGATTAGAAATAGAAGAATGTTTGAAAGCTGCCAAGTCCTCAACGGGTTCGATTTTTCATTTGGACTGCATTACAAGGAAGGCTCCTTAGTAATGTGGAATAGGCCAAACAGGGTCTTGTAGCTGATCTTTCTTGTCTCATTTGTGGTTTCCATTCAGAGGATATTCTTCATATTTTGAGAGATTGCACTGTTTCTAAGGAAGTCTGGAGTCAAGTTCTCCCAGGTAATTGTTTGTTGAATTTTTTCTCTTCTAATTCACAAGATTGGCTTCTTGCTAATTTGCAGGATAATAGCATGGTTCGAGAGGAAGGAACTAGTTGGGCTTGTCTTTTTGGACTTCTTATTTGGCGCTTATGGAAAACCCATAACCTATTCATTTTTCAAGGAAGATCTTGGAGCTTGAGAGAGGTAATTCATGTTTCTTTAAGTTGGGTGAATCACTTCTTCTCAATTCTTAAAGCAGATGTTAAGGGTAGTTTTAAATCTACCATTGAAGAGGAATCTTTCGAAGATCCGATTTGTCTTAACACGAATGGGGCAGTGCAAATAGAATCTGGAAATGCTGCTGCTGGTGGAGTTGCTCGTAATGGTAATGGAGATTGGATCTTTGGGTAAAATCGTCACCTTGGAAAATGTTCTATCTTTAATGCGAAACTATGGGGCATTCTGGAGGATCTCAAGTTAATTCAATGAAGAGGCCAAGATGAAGTCATCAGTCAATCTGACAGTTTGGAAGTTGTCAAAGCTATACTTGACAATAACTATACTACGGTGAATTCAGATTAATTAGGCGCATCCAAAGTATTTTATTTCAAGAAAAATGGTGGTGCTTGTGGTACATTCCGAGATATCAAAATCAAGTTGTAGATTGTTTAGCTAAACAAGCCTTGTCCGGATCTGATAACTTGCAAGTGTTCGATGATCTTCATCCGATGACGCACACATTAATGGATTTGGATAAGAATAAGAATGTTTTTTTCTTTTCAGAATACTATTTTGTAATTAGTTTTGTTTTTTATTATCACCAAAAAAAAATTAACATTCTTGTTGATTGAGTCTTAACTCAGTTGACATCAACATTGCTCTCAGTATGATAGGACGTGGGTTCAAGTGTGCTAAACGCATTATTCTCTTATTTAAGGGTTTGAGAAGGACTATGGGTAGTTCTAGACATTGTATAACAAAGACTAGGAATCATAATACTACACTCATAGCCAATTGCCATTTAGCGAATAAACCCGTGGATATTGAGGTTCCACAAGTGATACTTCTTGATGCTGTATTTTAAGCGGTTGTTAGAATTCCTTATGATATGCAACTGAAACAAGTTCTTGCTAATGGTAAGAAAAGGGCCTTGAATGTGGGTATTGTTCTTATTTTACAAAAGGGTTTGAGTTAGCCCCGCCTGATTGTATTTCGCCCGAGATGAAAGAAAAGATAGGTAATCTGTCTTTTCAAAACTATTGTTCCACTAAGAAAAATATTCTTGTAATAGGTCTTGTTCTTGGTAAAAAAATATAGTGAAATCATATTTTCTATTCTTTCTCCAGATTCAACTAATAATAAGAATGTTCATTTCTTAAAATATCAAAAATACCTAGGCAGAAATAAAGGAAGGGGCCAAATTTATCCCGACAGGAACAAAAGTAACAATATAATTTATAATGCTACGATAACATATATAGTAAGCAAAACCATATGAACAGAAAACGGATGCATTAACTACACTCATATGAAAAGAAGTAAATAATAAAAAATTAATATTTCTAGAATTTATATATTTACAACTTATTAATGATTAAATTATCTTGATATTATATATTTAAGAGTACATTATTTTTCTTTTACTATGAAGTGAGTAAATTATTTTGTGCATTTAGTTTCGAAGTAAATAAATAAAATATTAACTTCTAGTGTTTTAAAATGACATGTAAACACCAACAATTTAGTCTTTCTGTGTTTTAAGAATGTTGATGTTTTAGGTCTCTTTTAAAATAACTTGAGTTAGCTTTTTCTTTTCTTTTTCTTTTCTTTTCAAAGTTCAAATTTACTTTCATTCAAGATTTCACTTATTTAAATCAAGACTAAATTATTCAGTTTTATAACAGATTAGAATGACTAATTTAGTCCTTAATAGGACTCACCAGAGAATTTAACTAGTTGTTAATTAATTCAATGATGTTAATTAAATCAAAATGAAGAGTAAAGACAGGTGAAAGGAGTGAACAAAACTTGATTCAATCGAAAAAAATTGAATTTCAAGTTAATTGAATTAATTTCTTTGATTTTTTCGAGTCAACTTGGATAAGTAATTCGAGTTTCGAATTCGAGTCGAATTGAATTTTACAATTTGAATAATAGATTGGTGTAAATACTCCTTTGGTCCCTATCAATTTTGAAAATGAGCAAATTGATCTCTCTCAACAAAATTACAAAATAATTTTAAAAATTCAAAATAATTTTAAAATTCAAAATATTTATAAAATTCTAAAATTTATATATTTTAAAAATATAATTTTTTAAAAATCTAAAGAATATATAAAGAAAGTTAAAATTTTAAAAATATTCTAAAATAGAAATTTTGGGACATAAATAAGTTAATTAATAATTCAAGTTTATCATACTAAAGTATCTTCTTCTTCTTTTTTTTTTTTTTTCCTTATTTTGCTTTGAAAAGTTTTCAAATATATAAGGTTTCAAATTTATGTGCTCTAACATAGAATTAACTATACTGTAATAATATTTTAATTTAGCTTTTTCAATTTTTTTTAATTTAACTGAACAATTTTACTAAATTCAATTAACTTGAATTTCATTTCGCTCGACTCGATTTGAAAAAAATTCAAATCGAGTTAGGATGATAAAATAAGACTCATTAACCTGATTAACTCGAAATTTTTTCACTTGATTCGATCAAACGCTCCTACATGTACCAACATGAGAAAGAAATGAAAAGTTTAATTTTACTATTAGTCCTTATACTTTGCAAAAATTATGAATTTAGTCCTTGTACTTTAATTTGATCTATTTTAGTCCCTGCTCTTTTTTGAATTGATCAAATTTAGTCTTTGTACTTTCTGAAATTTGAAATTTCAGTCCTTACCTAAGTAGTAGTTGTTATGATAAATTTGTTTGTTTAAATTTAATTATTAGTTATGTCCTATATGTACAGTTGTAGATTTAGTCCATATTTTTTAATTGGATCATTCTAAGTTGTGAATTTTGAAACTCCAGTCTTGACACAAATGATAGTCAGCAACTATTTTAGTGAGTAATATATGGACATAACAAGGTGAAATGGCATTGTACATATGATAATATGTTTGGCGCTTCAAATTTTGAAAATAACAGAACTTAATCTAATAAATTTAACAGTTATCATTTGGTGATGACTGAAATTTTAAAATTTAAAAAGTACAAGGACTAAAATTGACCAAATCAAAGCATAGGGATTAAATCCACAACTTTTACAAATTACAGGGACTAATAGTAAAATTTAACCAAATGAGAAATTATTTTCTAACTTAAAAGACAATTTTAGCCACAAATATTTATAGGTGTTTAATTAAATAAGTGAAAGGAAGTTTAAAATTGAAAAATATGTGGTGTACTGTATATTGTGTTTACTAATTGGTCCCTGTTGTAAACTATGGGTAAAATATCCAAATATACTAAAAAAATTAAAAAATTATGGAATTGGGTCGGTTTCTAAAAAATTTACGGAAAATGGTCAATTCCCCACAAAACGCGTCCACATCAGCCCGTTTTGTGGGAAATGAGGAAAAGCGTCGTCCAAGGGGCGCTTTTAGCAAATATCGATAAAAAAGGTCAAATTTTTTTGACTGTTGGGGGCCCAACGGTAAAAAAAAACTATAAAAACCCCCAACCCTTTTTTTTTCACACTTTAATCCTTACTCAAATTCCTCTCAAATTTCTCTCAAATTTCTCTTAAAGTCCTTCAAACTTCCTCTGAAATTTTGAAATAGTCATTTATTATTTACAAAAAAGCCCTTTTTAATTTTTTTAATATATTTTTTTGAAAAATTTTAAAATTTTCGATCGTATTACAATGGCCGGGAATTACTTCGTCTAGACAACAAGCACATCTCCGTCGATCAAATGCAAATGGTAAGTTTTAATTTTAATTTTTCAATATTATTTAATATTTTTTAGGTTTATGCAATTTTAATTAATTTTTATTTTATAATTTTTTAAACAGTCTGTAGATCGGTGTTGCAATGTTATATTCGTAATATGCATGGTCCCCCATCGCCGTTGATCGAGAATTACCTGTAGGAAGCGGGTTTTTGGCACGTGGCCACGATAGGCCGGGGGTTCAAGTTGGAGCCGCCTTTGATCAGTGCGTTGATAGAGAGGTGGAGACCCGAGACACACACTTTCCATCTTCCATGCGGAGAGTGTACCATCACTCTGGAATAGGTGTGCAAAATTGGGTAAAACCAAGAAAAATTGATTAACCGAATCGAATTGATTAATCGATCGATTAACCGAATTTTTTCTATCGGAGGTCGATTAATAATTTTTGATTTTTCGGTTAGCAGTTAATTCGGTTCAAACCGATCGGTTAATCAAGTTTTTCATTAAACCGAAAAAATTAAAAATAATATTATAATATATAAAGCCCACTTACCCAAATCCCAACCAAATACCCAAACCCAATTACCAACCAAGCCCAATACCCAACCCCCAATTACCCAACCCAACTAAATTATATCATTTTATTAATAATTTAATAAATAAAAGTAAATTAAACTCCCTACAGTACTCAATCAGTAAACACGATAGAAAAAAAATACCCCTTTCAAGTTTCAACTTCAAGTTCAAATCCCTAATTGATAACTCCGGTCCCAAAGTCTCTACCGGGCTAGCCACCTTCCGTCAATCACTCCGTCTACAGTGTCACCATCCATCACCCATGAGTTTAGGTAGGTTGTTTACCAACCTCTTAAAATTTGATGTTTAATTTTACGAGTTAGAAATTAATTTCAGCTTTATTTCGGAAATGCAATTGTCAATTTAGGGTTCTTTTAATTTTTTGTTCTTCCCGCCTTTGATTTTTATAGTCATATTGGTTTGACATTTATAAAGTAATGTAAAGTGTATAAGTTTGCTTCTCCATTATTCGTAATAAGGATTTATTTATTTGAATATTGCAAAAATAATGTGTTCTTTTTGGGCTATTTGTTTGCGAATATTGATAAAATTCCACTTGTCAATTGTCCTAGGTTCTTATCATTCATGTAAGTATCTCGAATCTGACGGTCTATAAGACTTCATATCAATCTACTTTTGCTAATAAGGATCATGATTGAACCATTGTTTTGCTACCTAGAAAGAATTAAAATATCAATCTCTTTAATTTACTTTTATGAGGACAAATAAATTGGCTCTTGTTAGAACAGATTATCCATATCTAGGGAGGATTGTTGAGCGGTATCTTGAAGTGAAAAGAATGATCCAGATGGACCCCATTGATGGCTAACCCAGATTACTATGCCTGAATTTTGGTTTGGAAACCTTGCCTTAAGTTGACATTGTTGAAAATTTTCGCATCTCTCCAGATATGGATAATTCCATTAGGGAGTGCGCTGAAATTTAGTTTTCTTGTTGAAAATGAAATTTTATGAACAAGGGATTTGTGTTCAACTCGTCGATATACTTTGATAACTAAACCATATAACCCTTGTAAAGAACTTTTATTTGTTGAACAATAATATGGAAGTAGTCAGGTAGTTGTCGGTTTTGAACGGGTCCTTTTGTTTACTCACCGACAAGTCGTCCGTCTTGCTTTAGTCTTTAAAAGCATTTATTAAACATGAAACTGTATGTGCAGGTTGATATGTGTTACCTTCTACAAAATTCATTGTAATAAACTACATATGTGGTGTAGCGATAATTTTTTTCCTTTCAAATTGATATATAATGTTTGCTTAGATTTTCAGTTTTGTTTTATTTTAGATGGCACTTTTCTGAATTCGCTTTGTTTCAACTGATTTGTTCTATTTATTCATAGCTGCTTCTTAGGACTTTGGTTTTTATTTTTATTTTAAATAGGCCAATGTTAATGAGCCATGATTACAATTTGTGCACTCTGCAGGTTTGTAATCTTGATAGGTTGATTACAAGTGGCAATTAATGCTTCTTTTTTGTTTGCCTTTGTGGATGATAATTTAAGATGCGAAAATCTTCTGCCGAAATTTGATTAGTACATGCCCCTTAAGTAGTCTCTATTTTACAAACCTTAAGATTCATCATCTGATTTATATTAGTTTGAGAAGTTGCGGTTCCGGCCCCCCTTCATTTCCATTGAACTTTCTTACTTTTGTTGTCACTTCCAAATGATATGCTTTCATAATCAGTATAGAAAATTTGCACTTGAAGTTTAGACTCATAATGTGTGTGGAGAATATTGCAATTGAAGCTTAGACTTTATGGTTAAACTTTACAAAGAAATTGAGTATAACTTGTCATTGGCCTCATGTACAAGCAATCGACTCGTGCAGATCCCCATAGTAAAGCTTTTGGGTTTTCTTGTAATCATTAATTGTGTCTTAGTTACTGTATTAAAATGAAATTTTATGAACAAGGGATTTGTGTTCAAGCTGTCGATATACTTTGATAACTAAACCATATAACCCTTGTAAAGAACTTTTATTTGTTGAACAATAATATGGAAGTAGTCGTAGTTGTCGGGCTTTTGAACGGGTCCTTTTGTTTACTCACCGACAAGTCGTCCGTCTTGCTTTAGTCTTTAAAAGCATTTATTAAACATGAAACTGTATGTGCAGGTTGATATGTGTTACCTTCTACAAAATTCATTGTAATAAACTACATATGTGGTGTAGCGATAATTTTTTTCCTTTCAAATTGATATATAATGTTTGCTTAGATTTTCAGTTTTGTTTTATTTTAGATGGCACTTTTCTGAATTCGCTTTGTTTCAACTGATTTGTTCTATTTATTCATAGCTGCTTCTTAGGACTTTGGTTTTTTATTTTTTATTTTTAAATAGGCCAATGTTAATGAGCCATGATTACAATTTGTGCACTCTGCAGGTTTGTAATCTTGATAGGTTGATTACAAGTGGCAATTAATGCTTCTTTTTTGTTTGCCTTTGTGGATGATAATTTAAGATGCGAAAATCTTCTTAAAATTTGATTAGTACATGCCCTTTAAGTAGTCTCTATTTTACAAACCTTAAGATTCATCATCGATTTATATTAGTTTGAGAAGTTGCGGTTTCTGAGCCCCCTCTTTTCCATTGAACTTTCTTACTTTTTGTTGTCACTTCCAATTGATATGCTTTCATAATCAGATAGAGAATTTGCACTTGAAGTTTAGACTCATAATGTGTGTGGAGAATATTGCAATTGAAGCTTAGACTGCTTATGGTTAAACTTTGAAGAAAATTAAGTATAACTTGATGTTGGCCTCATGTACAAGCACTGACTCGTGCCAGGATCCCCATAGTAAAGCTTTTGGGTTTTTCTTGTAATCATTAATTGTGTCTTAGTTACCTGTATTAAAAATGAAATTTTATGAACAAGGGATTTGTGTTCAATTGTCTGATATACTTTGATAACTAAACCATATAACCCTTGTAAAGAACTTTTATTTGTTGAACAATAATATGGAAGTAGTCAGGTAGTTGTCGGTTTTGAACGGGTCCTTTTGTTTACTCACCGACAAGTCGTCCGTCTTGCTTTAGTCTTTAAAAGCATTTATTAAACATGAAACTATATGTGCAGGTTGATATGTGTTACCTTCTACAAAATTCATTGTAATAAACTACATATGTGGTGTAGCGATAATTTTTTTCCTTTCAAATTGATATATAATGTTTACTTAGATTTTCAGTTTTGTTTTATTTTAGATGGCACTTTTCCTAATTCGCTTTGTTTCAACCGATTTGTTCTATTTATTCATAGTCGCTTCTTAGGACTTTGGTTTTTATTTTTATTTTAAATAGGCCAATGTTAATGAGCCATGATTACAATTTGTGCACTCTGCAGTTTGTAATCTTGATAGGTTGATTACAAGTGGCAATTAATGCTTCTTTTTGTTTGCCTTTGTGGATGATAATTTAAGATGCTAAAATCTTCTCGCGAAATTTGATTAGTACATGCCCTTAAGTAGTCTCTATTTTACAAACCTTAAGATTCATCATCGATTTATATTAGTTTGAGAAGTTGCGGTTCTGGCGCCCCCTCTGCTTCCATTGAACTTTCTTACTTTTTGTTGTCACTTCCAATGATATGCTTTCATAATCAGATAGAAAATTTGCACTTGAAGTTCGGACTCATAATGTGTGTGGAGAATATTGCAATTGAAGCTTAGACTGCTTATGGTTAAACTTTACAAGAAATTGAGTATAACTTGCTGTTGGCCTCATGTACAGGCACTGACTCGTGCCAGGATCCCCATAGTAAAGCTTTTGGGTTTTTCTTGTAATCATTAATTGTGTCTTAGTTACCTGTATTAAAAATGAAATTTTATGAACAAGGGATTTGTGTTCAACTGTCTGATATACTTTGATAACTAAACCATATAACCCTTGTAAAGAACTTTTATTTGTTGAACAATAATAAGGAAGTAGTCAGGTAGTTGTCGGTTTTGAACGGGTCCTTTTGTTTACTCACCGACAAGTCGTCCGTCTTGCTTTAGTCTTGTTATGATCTTTGTACATCGGAATGGGATTTTAATTTATTATATATGTTTTTCTTGCAGAATGTCAACTGAACCAACATCTATTGAGGCTAGTGTTACACCTCCTACTTCGATAGATTCTAAAAATTCGGGAGTTGGAGCTTCAAGCCAAGCAAAGGGGATTACCGGGAAAAGAAAAGCCACTCTTCCAAGGTCAGAAGTTTGGTCTCACTTCACTAAGATTATTAATAGTGAGGGTGCAAGTAAAGCTAAATGTAATTATTGTCAAAAGGAATTTTGTTGTGATATGAAAAAATGGTATGGGGTCATTAAAATATCATATTGGTTCATGTAAGAAAAATCCTAGTAATGTTGTTGAAAATAGTCAAGGACAACTAGTTTTACCTAGAAAGGGAGTTGAAGGGGAAGGAATCTTTCAACTTGGAGATTTGATCAAGAAGCATGTAGGAAAGGATTAGCACAAATGATTGTGATTGATGAATTACCTTTCAAGTTTGTTGAAAGTGAAGGTTTTAAGAAATTTATGTTTATGGCATGTCCTAGGTTTCACATTCCTTCACGAACTACTATGACTAGGGATGTTTATCAATTGTATTTAGATGAAAGGGCCAAGATAAAACAACTTTTGAGAAGTTCTTGTTCTAGAGTTTGTTTAACTACCGACACATGGACTTCTTTGCAAAGAGTTAATTATTTGTGTATCACTGCTCACTTTATTGATAATGATTGGAAATTGAATAAAAAGATTTTAAACTTTTGTCCAATTTCTAGTCATAAGGGTGAGTCCATTGGGATGGTGATTGAGAAATGCTTGTTGAATTGGGGGATTGATAAGTTGTTTACTGTTACTGTTGATAATGCAAGTTCAAATGATGTTGCTATTGGTTATTTGAGAAAGAAATTTAACCCTCGAGGGGGTTTAGTTCAAAATGGTAAATATCTTCATATGAGATGCATGGCACACATTGTGAATTTGATTGTTGTTGAAGGCTTAAAGGAAATGAATAAATCTGTTGAACGTGTTAGGGGGGCTGTTAGATATGTGAGACAATCTCCATCTAGATTACAAAAGTTTAAGGAGTGTGTTATGGTGGAAAAGATAGAGTGTAAGAAGATGTTGTGTCTTGATGTTTGTACTAGGTGGAACTCAACCTACTTAATGTTAGATACTGCTCAGAACTTTGAGAGAGCTTTTGAGAGATTTGAGGAGCAAGATACAAATTTTAGAAATTGAACTTGAAAGGGGTGATGGTTGGCCTAGTGTGGATGATTGGGATAATGTTAGAAACTTGAGGATTTCTTGGAACATTTTTATGAAGTCACTTTATGTATATCCTGCACTTCATATGTCACGTCCAATAATTTTTTGATGAGCTTTCAAATTGATATTCTTTTACGAGATGCTCGAGTTAAATAGTAATGTTGATTTCAATGTTATGGCCATCAAGATGAAAGAGAAGTATGATAAGTATTGGGGTGATATTGATAAGATGAATATGCTTATGTTTGTTGCTTGTGTTTTAGATCCTAGACAAAAACTAAAGTATCTTGAATTTGCACTTAGTGAAATGTCTAGTTCTGAAAAAGCTTGTGAAATGATGCAAAAATTGAAGGAATCTTTGTATGAAATGTTTGATGAGTATAAGCCTCCACTTCATGGTACTTGTAGCCAATCGAGTGTGCCAACACATGCTTCTCTTGGTGAACCACAACAAAAAATGAAAAGGCGAATGCAAGCTTTGTATAAAAAGCGTGAGTTGGAAATTTGTGGTGAGGATAAAACATCTGAGTTGGATAAATATCTAGCTGAGGCTAATGAGGAATTTGTTGAAGATTTTGATATTTTATTGTGGTGGAAAGTGAACAGTCCTAGATTTCCCACTCTTTCAAAAATGGCCAGAGATGTGTTAGCTATACCGGTTTCTACGGTTGCTTCAGAGTCTGCATTTAGCACCGGGGGACGTGTGCTTGATCAATATAGGAGTTCTTTAACTCCTAAAATTGTACAAGCTCTTGTGTGTACTCAAGATTGGATTCGAAAATCATCATCACAAGAAAACATCAACAAGATTGAAGAACAAATCCAAGAGCTTGACAAGATTGAAAATGGTATATTTATTTTCTTATTTTAATAGTTTTAAATTTTTTTACCATATCACTCCTGCTATTTAATTGATTCAATGTTTAGACTTTTCTTGGAATGCATCGAGCCTACCCTTAATTTATGAGCTTTGTGAGTTGAAGGGTATACTTACTATCTTATTCTTGTTAACTTATAATCTATTCGTTTGTTTATATTATTTGATTTTTTAAATGCGAGATATTTCTATTATACGCTAAACTTTTGCACTTGTTTTTTCCTTTTGTAGGTTTAATGCAAATGGAGATTTTTTGGAGAGAAGAAATAGATACAAATGAACAATATTAAATACTTACATTTCAATTATGTATTAATTTAAAGATTTATGTAATGTTTTAAACAAAATATGTAGTGACACAGGTAAAGTTTTATGTTGTGAAATTACTAAGTATTTTTCTCTCTTATTTCATTGTTGTCAAGGGTATCTTTTCTATTGATACTTCCAAAAGAATTTATGCTTATCTTCACAATTACAAGGCAATTTGACAAAATTATTCAGTTTGAAAGTATTTCTCAAATGCTGGTTCTACTTATGAATTAAGAAGAGAATGTTACGATGGATAGAAATGATGGCCCCTATTTTCTCAAGAGTCACATGGCGTTGTGTATGGTACATGATTCAGTTTGTCTTCCTTACTCTTTTTCCTTATTTTTCCCTTTTTCGGGACGGGTAGGGAGGTCAATTGCTATATATATATTCGCTAGCATACTGTTTAGCGCAGAATACAAGATGGTACATCTTTATTATGGAGCTAAATTAACTAAACATCTATGGTTTTGCAAGATGGTGAATGTCCCTAATGTCATTATTTAAATGTTTTAAAATTGTCTCCTACATCTGTTATTTTTAAAAGTCACATCCTTGGTTTGTTATTTACCTTCCTTTATTTATTTGGTTTTCCGTAATGAATTGATTCATGCATGGGGCTTAGATATGCAACTTGGCTATTGTGTATGTGCAAGCTACATTTAAACGGGTTTCCTTGTATTTGTTAAGTCGAAATGAATGTTGCATAACTTGTTTTCTTTAATAGGGTGATCGAACTAAAAATATTGGGGTTGTTGATGCTTGAGTACATAGTCCACTACAATCGCCTCTACACTAGGGGGCACAGCTTGAAAAGAATCACTCTCTCTTGTTGAAGGTGGAAACAAGGTTAGATATTTAACAGATTTATCAACTAGATATTAATGGTGCATTATTTTCGTATTTAAGCAATATGATCCTTGGATATGGTTCTAAGCAACTTGGAGCTTATTGCATCTCAAGTCCTGGTTCATTCCAAGACTTTAATGATACTTGTTGTGTCAATATAATCCCTCCCTCCCTCCCTTGTGTTCGCTAGAATTAACAAACATATTATGGAACACATTTGTTTAGGACATAATATCAATCATTGTAGAAAGTGTAGCTGAATGGAGAAATCTTTCTTGCTTAGACTCAATTACGAATGAAGTTAAGGATTTCTATTCGGTATTGGACCAATGAACTTTTCCTTTATTTTCCTCATTAATAGGAATTATAGCACCCATTTACATCTTCAGTGCTCGAGATCTCGTATTATATGGGTACTTAAAAGGAAGAAAGGACCTTGGCAACTTTTGGATCATAAAGGAACTTTTCGTGCTGAACCCAGATTTTTCCGCTAATGTCTAGTGCCTTAGGATCAATATATGACATCGCCCGCTTTATATTAGTTATAATGTGAACTAATTCAAGAAGCAAAGTTAGCTTGCACTAGTGATGTGCCCATCCATAAATATGAATATGAAACTATATTAAATGTATGTTCATTGTTATTCTATTCCAAATATATTATGGTACTTAGGTATTTTGTATTTGCTAACCATATTGATTGTTTCTTTATTGCGATATATTCTCATCGACGTGGAAAAGATCCTAGAGTAGAAGTAAGTATCCGGGTATATTGCATTCTCGTTGTCCTGCTCCCTTAACTAGTTGAACTTACCTTTTGTTCGATCTTTATCCATGTTTTTGCCGCTCCCTTATTCTTGTTAGATGCATATTATATTCATCATGTCGTTTCTAAAATAAAAACCATCTAGTATCACCACGATGCAAAATGCGTATGCGTGATATATTTAGGTACTTCATCATAGTTTCAACCAAATGAAACGAAGCGCTAGTTTTGAATGTTCCATTATTACAAGATGACAAAAGCAGATGGAACACCTTTTCTTTTTTCCTTTGGTTAGGCATCGACTCCTTGTAGTCATATAAGTTTGTAGAACACCTGCTTTTCCTTATTGGAGTATGAATTTGATCTATATAGGTAAGGAGACAGTCATATATCGAGTTGGATATCTTCGAAAACGATGGAAAAAAGTCATCAAGAACGATAAATGTTTGGGCCGATCCATATCAATAGCAAATAAATGAGTGCATCGCCGTGTGATTCATCGGCTCTGCTTAAAGCCATGTAAAATATATACATCATTGTGCATTTAAAGATGTTGCAAAATGAAGAGATCGAGCTGGTACTATGATCGGTTCTCTCCATCGCCATGAGAACTGATTTGATTGGATAGCATTTTTCCTTTCCAAGTTCAAAGTTAAATCAGTTAAATCGGTTAAATCGGTTAAATCGATTAATTGATAAATTCGATAAATTCGGTTAAATAGGTTAAATCGGTTAAATAGGTTAAATCGGTTAATCCGTTAAATCGTTAATTGGTTAATTGATTAATTTTAACCAAAATTAAAAAATATAATTTTGTTAATTCGGTTAACCGACCGAATTAACCGAAAAAATTCGGTTCGGTTAATTTTTTTGAAAAAATTTTGGTTCGGTTAACGGTTAAAAATTTTAAAGTGTCGGTTAATTTGGTTAATAACATTTCGGGTCGGTTAACCGGTCGGTTAACCGAATGAACACCCCTGCTCTGGAAGATGTGCAGTTGCAGTTGGGATTGCCAGTGGATGGGTCGATAGTCACCGAGTTCACAACTGTTGCTGATTGGGGAACCGTATGCTACGAGCTTCTGGGTGCCATTCTGGATAACATTGAAGGAGCTCGGATCGAGATGGCCTGGTTACGAGACACATTCCCGAAGCCGAATGAGGGTTCGATCAAAATAGAAAGAATACGGTATGCTCGGGCATACATTCTTCAGATAATTGGAGGCTATCTAATGCCGGACCTTTCTAGAAACCTCATACACTTGAGATGGCTGCTGAAACTTGTTGATTTCAGAGCAGCTGGTGAATTGAGTTGGGGGTCTGTCGTGCTATCGAGGTTGTATCGAGAGATGTACGGGGCAACGCGGCTGAGTAAATCAAAAATCGGAGGTTGCCTATCGCTACTGCAATCATAGACACGGTTTCGATTTCCATTTTTACGTCCTCGACTCGACCACCCATATTCATTCCCACTGATAACGAGGTAAATTTAATGTTATATTTTACAATTATTACGTAGATTTATAGTATAATTGTATGCTAAAAATTTATTTAATTAGGTGGAACCATTCGGCAAGTTATGCTGGAATACCTACCTCGCTTGAAGATATACGGCTTCTATTGGACCAACGGTCGGAATCACAAGTAAGTTTCGAATTTCGTATTTATAATTTAGTATTTCGTATTTAGTGTTTAATATTATGTATATAACTAATATTTTGGTAATGTTAATATAGTTTCAATGGACACCGTACGAGGATCCGCAATTGATGATGAATTTCGGAGGAGTTCGTGCAAAATCCAAACCTTTGACACGTGAAGGTCCCATTAATCACCTATGCGACTGTGGAGATGGACCAGTCAGATCGAGTTCTGCGAAAATTTAGATTCCAGCAACCGATTCCCGTGCCACCTGAGGTGCTCGATGATAAGCACAAAGTGGACTTACGGCAGTTGCACATGGATTGGCCAAGATTTTGGTCAGCACATATCGAGAAGTGGGAGAACCGGTATGACTATTTACCTATCCGGGAACCGATCGTCGTTCCTGAGTTAGCGTGCGTGTCAGAATACATGCCATGGTTTAGGATCCATGGTAAGTCGTATTTGTTGTCGGAAGAAGAGAGGCGACGACAACTTCGTCAACAAAGGGAACGTCGGGGCCCTTTGAATCCAAGGAGAATGGGTGATGAGACGGGGCCATCAATAGTGCCCACACAGTCATTGGGCCCATTAGTTCAGTCGACGACACCGACAAAGACAAGATGTTTACCCTTTATGCCAAAATGTACCTACCCCTTATATGTATCCTAACCCATATATATTTCATTTTCCCGGTCCCACCCAGTTGGAATGCATGGCGGGTTCGAGTCTGTTCTCGACTACTCCGACCGCCACCGATCTTGAGGCCATCGTCGTGAGGATCACGGAGGCGCCGTCGGGAGCACTTCTTTTACCACCTCCTTCCCCATACGGATTCGGACACCCGCCGTGGTTTATGCAAACACCTCCGGTCATTATTTTATCAAGGTGGGTCATCCTCGCAACACCCACAACTGCACTCCACTGTCGGAGGAATCGGAATCCCTCAGGAGGTTCCACAACCCTATGGAAGCTAGAAGAAGGAGGAATCTAATGCAGAATCACCGACCGCCTGTGTGCACCGATTTCGACCGCTTCAACATTGATTCGGATGGGTTTTTATTTTAAATTGTAATAATTTTTATTTTTAATAAAAAGTTATTTTTATTTGTGTTTGTAATTTAATTTTAATATCTTCACTAAAATAGAAGTTGTTTATTTTTTGTATGTAATTTAATTTGAATTTTTAATAAAATATTTTTTATTTTTTGCTATTTACTTTAATATATTTAATAAAATAATAGTTGTTTAATTTTTATTGTAATTTAATTTTAATATCTTTAATAAAATAGAAATTGTTTAATTTTTTATTGTAATTTAATTTTAATATATGTAATAAAATAAGAAGTTGTTTTTATTTTTATTTTATTGTAATTTAGTTTTAATATATTTAATAAATAAGAATTTTTTATTTTTGTAATTTAGTTTTAATATATTTAATAAATAAGAAGTTTTTTATTTTATTGTAATTTAGTTTTAATATATTTAATAAATAAGAAGTTTTTATTTTTTATTTTTTTGTAATTTAGTTTTAATATATTTAATAAATAAGAAGTTTTTTTATTTTTTATTTTTTTATTTCATAAAACAATAGTTGCTTATATGTTTTTGTAATTTAATTTTAATATCTTTTATAAAATAGAAATTGTTTAATTTTTTTTTGAAATTTAATTTTAAAAATAAATATCCAATATTTGAGAAAAGGGGAAAGCGCGTCACTGGGGATGGGCTTTGTGCCAAATCAGCAAAGCGCGTCCACATAAGAGCACTTTTGATGATTTGGCATAAAGTGCGCCCTCAGAGCGCTTTTCATTATTTCCACAAAACGCACTGACGTGGACGCGTTTTGTGGGGAATCGGCCCTTTTCCGTAAATTTTCTAGAAACCGGCCCAATTCAGTAATTTTTATTTTTTGGTATATTTGGGTATTTTACCCGTAAACTATGGCCTTCTAAATTTGGGTTGTCAAATTTTCTGGTTTCACGAAGTTAAATTACCATGCGGTGAGGAAACAGATTCATTTTTTTTTTTGTCTGGAAGTATTTTCATTTTATTATTTATATTTGAGGTTTGTTATTATTTCTCCCAATAATGTTTCGTTTTCAAGGCTCATATTTATATTCTCTTTAAAAGTATAATATGTCTTATTACTAAACTCAAACTTACTAATATAAGAAACTATCTTTTACTTCGTATTCATCGTGGTTGCATTTTTCAGTAGTTTTATACTTATAAAATTTGTAATCTTTAATATTTTATTTTATATTTTTCTGGTATTTTTAAAAATAAATTTAAGAATTTTATAAAAAATTTAAGAATTTTCCAATTCTTTATAATTTTCTAAATTTATGGAGTTTTAGGGATTTTTTATTTCTGCATTTTAAAATATTTTAATATTTTCTGCAAATAAATTATGAATTTTGTAGTTTTAGAATTTTCAAAGTTTTTAGATTTTTAGATTTTTTGGGTTTTGGGTTTTTATTTTATTTTATAATTTTAATCAAATATATTTTTTTTACATGTGGTGGAAAATGTAGATAGAAAACGTGATACTTTTCAGTAATTTTGATGGGCGAACTTAGACGTGCTTATGTCTAGATGCATTTTAAAATACATTTTAATAAAAATATATATTATTTTAAAAATATTTTTCAAAAAAAAGGAGAGTAATTTTCTGGTTTGTTTAGAATTTTAGGGTTTTAGAAAATTATAAAGTTTTCATGAAGAAAATTTAAGAATTTTCTGTTTTTGTAGATTTTTTTTTTTTTGCAATTTTAATGAAATTTACGATACTTTTGGAAATTTTAAGGAATATTTGCTTCTTTTGATACATGGCAGCCTGTAATTTTAGACAGAAAACATAGATGAGGTAACTTGATAAACTGAAGGAAAATATAGGAGGTAAAGTGACCAGAATTCTTTTCCAAAGTAACAAACTGATGAATAAATATATTTAAAAATTAAAATATGAAAAACAACTAAAATAAATAAATTAAGGCACAAGATAAGAATAAATGTATTCAACATTTATTAAAAATAATTATTTTAAAATTATATATTTATAATGGATCAAGATTAATAGTAGGACAAAACATATTAATTATGAAGTAGTAATGGATTTATAACATCTATCCTTTTTCGCACAAAAAACAGGTCTATGTAAAATTTGATTATTGTTATTTGAATCTTAATTAAATAAAAGGGTAAACTATAAAAATAGTTATTTTTATTTGTCTCATATTACATTTTAGTCATTTATGTTTAAAATATTACGTTTTAATCTCTTACATTATTATTTTGTTACGAGTGCTCGTTTTACAGTTAAACTCCGTCATTACCTCCCTAACGACAGTTCTATGTGGCAGTCCAAATGTGTTTTAAATGCCAACTTAGACTACCACGTAGGACCACTATTAGGGAGTTAACGAGCTTAACAATAGAGTGATTATTTCATAACAAAACGATAACGTAAATGATTAAAATGTAATATTTTAAATATAAGTAATTAAAATATAATTTGAAGTAAACAAAATTGACTATTTTAATAAGTAAATTTTTTTATTAAAAAAATTATATATATAGAATTTAATGTTAATAATTTAACTTTAATTTGATTTTGGAATTTAATAAAATAAAAATTTTAAAATAAAATTCCAAAATAAAATTAATGTAGTTCATTGAGAAGGTTGTCATGTTATTTGGCATTTCCTTATTGAGCGTATGTACTACACATTACAGCGTGTATGTAAATAATGTACGATCAGATTGCAATAACAGCTACTCTCCTTTATATGAACCAAAGCAGATATTTAAGAGACTGCCATTTCATTAAAACCTTAACAGTACATTTTCACAAGCTCCCAAGCAGGCCCACACTCTCAAGAGCCAAACTGAGAAAAAGATTCATCCATGGAGGGCATGAATGATGACCATATGCATGGCATGATGATGCACAACACATCAGATGGCGGCATGAACATGACGAACCACCATAAGATGATGATGCATATGACCTTCTTTTGGGGTAGCGACGCCGAGATTCTCTTCTCCGGTTGGCCCGGAACCAGAATCGGTATGTACGTCTTGGCCCTCATAGTTGTCTTCCTGCTTGCTTTCATGGTGGAGGGGATTTCTCACTCTCGGTTGATGAAACCCGGTTCCACCCACCACGTGACCGCCGGTCTAGTTCAGACTTTGTTACATGCTCTGAGGGTTGGACTTGCGTATCTGGTAATGTTGGCTATCATGTCTTTCAACGGTGGCGTTTTCTTGGCCGCCGTGGCTGGCCATTCTCTGGGGTTTTTATTATTTGGGAGTCGTGTTTTTAACAAACCTTCCGCCACCGTCCCCGCCGCCAAAACATCCGATCTTCCGCCTATGAGTTGTTGAATATTAATTAGGGTTAATTTCTTTCGGGTTTGGGTCTAAAAGAATTGATGTTTGTGGTTTTAGATTTTTGTTTTTATCTTTTAATCTGTGCTTTGCTCTGTATTTGTTTTTCATTTGATACAAAGAAAATCATAGATTGCTTGGAACCAGTGATTATACATTTTACCCATTATCCTTGGAATTTTATTATTTTTTTTAGAAAAAGCCAAAAAAATACAAGAATAGCAATTAATCAAAAGAGACGCTTGAAAGTTTATTTCTATCAATTAAATCGTTAGTCATCTCGGGTGAGATGTCGGGAACTTGTAGATTTCTTTTCTCAATCAAAGTTTGTTTAGCTAAACATTTCGCAACATGATTTTGTTCCCTTGGAATGTCCTGCAGAAATTATTGATTTTCTTGAGACATAATATTACGGATTCACCTAATTAATACGGAATTAGAGACTGTTGAATAACTTCTAAGGATACCTTTAACAACTTCTAAGATGAATGATAACATGATCATAGCCTAAACTTGAATTAATTTAAGGCCCTAAAAAATACACCACAATTTCACATTAAAACCGAACATTTTTCAATCCTTGAATTATTATTGATGCAAAGAGACATGGGTTTAAATTTATTAATATAATTATATTTTTATGTATATAAATTTTTGAATTAATTTAATATCCTCATTAATCGATCTAAAATATTATGCATGTTAATATTTATTGAATAGTTCAAAACCTTAATTTACAGTCAAATTCGACATATATGATCTATGTGATAGATTATAAATATGATAATTAGATCATTAAAATATTAATTGTGTAAAAATATTAACAATTTTAATTTAGTATACTAATTATAAAATTGATTTTATTAAGCTAATCAACTTAACTGAAGGGATCAAAAAGCATTAAATTTAATTAAATCAGTTTCAACTCCAACCACTTTTTACTCAACGCTAATTATGATTTGATGATAGGTGAAGCCATTAGGGTTTGGGTTCCTGTTGGATGGAATTAGCAGGAAGTTGCGGGTCAAGTCATTATCCAATGAATGCAATTGATGGGTGGTTCTTCTATCTATTACCTTCACATCAAGGATTCAATACCATAAGTATGTAGGGATACATATTTAGGGTTGTATTTAAGATATTTTCTCTAATATCATGATATTTTGCATTTTGCAAGTGGGCACCACTATTTAAGATACCTTGTTTTTATGCACAAATGTTGCATACATACAGCATACACGTTAGCTTTTATCTATATAATTGAGTTAGATTTCTGCTCATGAAAATGGAGAACGTTTTATTGTTAATTGTTTTTACATTATCGGAAAATGACCACAATAAAAGGATTAGTCACTACAAAGAAAATGTAAATACTTTAGTGACAACTTTTTTGGGCATTTATTACGTCTTATAAGTACTTTTTATATATTTAAATTTTAGTCTTTCTACTTTTAAAAGTTATTTAATATCTACTATTTTAATTTAATAATTGAAATTTAATTAATAACACGGTCATTTTCGTACCATGACTAAATTACATGCAACTTTAAATTGGTGAGGTGAGCAATTTTTCTAAAAGAAATGACATAATTTAAATGGAAGTCGTTTAATCGTGGTTTCAATTATTAAATCAAAATAATAAATGTTGCCAAATGATTTGTGTTTGTTTTCAATTGACATCCTGCCCCATTTTGGATAACTCCCACTCGTTAGACATTATAAAACACATACACATAAGAATAAATAGATTCAATTCATGAAGATAAAAGAATTAAATTTCAAATATGGTAAAATAGTGACTGAAAACAAAATTAGACCTATTATTTATATATATAACTGATTAACAGCAACATTTTAAAAAAAAAATCTTTTAACATTCAGTATTCAATTGGTTTTTAGAAACATGATATTCTTTTGTTAGCACTTTCGAACTTTAAATTTCATGGGAGAAACATAATGAACTTCTACCTTATAATTAATTCATGCTGCCGATGAGCATGCATGCATGCAAATGGCATGGCAAAGGATTAAAAGGAATTATTTATTTATTTATTATTATTTTTAAAAAACTTAACTTGTTGAATTAAAAAAAAAAAACCCACATGTATTATTTACTCAAAATGAACAAAATGGTAAAGTCAAATAAACCTATTTAAAGCAACCTTCCTAAATATTCAAAACCCAATCAATGATTTTAGGAAAAATCTTTGCATTCCTTTTTATCTGTGTATACTAACATGTTACTGTCATGAAATAACACTTAAGCGAGTGGGATATTATATATATACACACGTGTTGTTTGTCAATTGGCTCAAAATAGCGCAAAAATTGATCTTGATTCTATTAACTCTTTACTGCTTAAAAATTTAGTTAATAGTTGAAATTTGACAAGTGTAAAATGACAAATAAAAGTATGACGCTTTTGTACAAACGCTCCACTAATTTGTACTGATTTCAAAAATACAATTTTTCAATATTATACCCTCCCGCACTAAAACCAACCAATAACGAAGATATAATTTCAACGCAAAACAAAGAAATTTAGCATAAAAATCACAATCAATACATTAATTGTAAATGATACTTGAAATTTAATAAATTAAATGAATGATAATCGAAAATATTGTAACAATAATGTTAAATGTTAAATGTTAAATGTAATAATGTCAAAACTTCTTACAACGAGAAACTAAATGTCTAAGATGGCGGTTTCGCGATCAATAAACATCTCGTGCATCATATCTTTGAAGTGGTCTTTGGAGCTCTTCAGATTTTCTTACTCGCTCGCTAGCATCGATGTCGCCTCTGCCTTCCACCGCCACCGCCTCTCTCATTCTTCTTCTTTGCCTTGTTTGTGCCGCTTTTCATCTCGCTTCTAAACTTCTTTGGAGTTCTTCATATTTTCTTTGAACATCGACAATTTGTCGCTCGCTCAATCGTGCTCTCTTGCATCCGAGCTATCCGGTTTTGTAGCCTCGAACTTCAAAGACGAGATTGACCCCGGAAGGCATGTCTTCTTTGGGAGGGATCCAAAATATTGGATCTGGGTAACACCGGATCCTTTAAATCGAACCCGACCATACCTTTCAAGACCAAAAACATCGTTGATAATTCCATTAAAAAATACTAAAGATTAGCGTAACTATCAATAAAATAAATGTACCTTTCAGACCCAAAACATCCGTAATAATTTCATTATCAATCTCCTCAAGATTAACAGAACTATCAATCAAGTAGCCGCTTCATACCCGCCTTCTTCTCCTTTAGTTTATCCTAATAAATCAATGAAAGAGTTAGAAATGAAATATATAAATAAGAAAGAATGCAACATAATTTAACATTATAAATTTAAAACTATAAACGATGAATTAAACTATTATAATTAAACGGTAGAAATATTTATAAAAATAAAATTTTATTAAGTAAATATACCAAAATTTCTGCAGCTTGAATGTCATCGAGATCCATCCTTCTTTCTATAGTAATGTCAAAAAGTCAAACGCGTCCAACTTTTTGACCAATAAGTTTCCTACGTTTTAGCGTAAAAAATATAATTTAATAGTATAAAGTAATTAATATTTGATGAATTAATAAATTATAATACCTCGGCGTCACTACACAAGCAAAACTTCTAGAACTCCGCCGTAATAAGTAAATTTACTTTTTGTCTGCTGCTTATTCCAACTCGCTCACGGTCCTACATAATGCAATTTGAATTATATATATAGTAAATACTATAAACCAAATAATTTATACGATTTTAGAAGTACGTAATACCTCTCCTTTTTTTGAATTCCAAAATCTAACTTGATCTTCCCATTGGTACCTCAACATTCCCGGTGGAACATTTCTTAATTTTTCGTCGAGGCTTATGTCTTTCTTAAAATATTGTTTTTGAGGGTGCTTTTATTGTCTCTCCATTTTTACCCAATGTCTTCTTAATATAGTCATCCGAGACTTCTAAATTAAATCTACCTCAAGAAAAAAAAAGTATAAAAAGTTAATATAAATGAAAATTAAATTAAAGTATTATAAATTACATTCACGTTTTATTACCTTAATATTTTTGAGAGCTCGATTTTGTTGGCATCGGGCATGTGATGCCATGATTCAGTAGTTAATGGGCAACATATTGGGATTTTGTGCTAAAATGCCCAAATAGCCTCCTAACAATGAGCTTCAGATCCAACAGTGGCCATGATTGTTTCTCCTTACTTTAACACGATCGGTAGGCTCTAAGTCGTATAAATCTTTAAGTAATGTACGCCCTCGACCTCTGCAAGGCCCACCACCTTCAAATGAAAAATGATATATTATTATATTAAAATTAAAAATGAATCAATAATAAAATTCAACATGCATGTAAAATAAACTTAACATTACTTTCAAATTCTCCAGGCTCGTCATCTATGTCCTGCAGAGTAGAAGATCCAACAACTGTTTGCTGTTCACTACTATTAGCTTCTTCTGGATTTGGAGTTTCGCGGACAATATTTAAATCTCGTAATCGTCTTCTAGGCATTTTTCCTGCAATACACATAAAATAGTTCAAAATTTTAGTAACAAATAACAACAATAATAGGACATTTAAAATAGTTAAATTATATAACATGACCAACATGAAAATTATAATATTACATATAAATAATAAATCGTTAAATCTTACTACATCATATTTCGTAAATATCTTCGTCCACATCCTGACGAACCCATTGAAATTGTTGACTAGTATTAGGATATTTTCGTTAAGTCTTGTTCGAAAAGGCAAAGTTTCGATCTTTCGACTATGTCATCTCTACTTCCACCGCCAATGTCGAAGAAGTCTCTAGGGTGTTTCAAGTACAACGTACCAACCCTCATCAATTGGATCTTCCGAGTAAAAACTTGTTTAACTTGAGAAGAAAACACATACGGCTCGTCCATCGGTTGTTCTCCAAAGTGTGAATTAATCGAGAGAAATTCACCATTGTAAAGCCATATTGATCGCTTTTAATTCGCGAGCCGTATTCACATCATTAATCACTTCAAAATAAGACAACTTTGCATTTGCCGTAATAATCCAACTTAATGATGTCGGTAATAAGTCCGTAATATTCCAAATTCCCTCGACCGGATTCATCGTCCCTAGCACTAGCATAACTTGTAATCAAGAATTAACAACAATTCCGCAATTTTGGGTTCTCTCAATCTCTCGCGATACCTTGTATGAAATCAGATCCGTTGATGAGGAAGCCACTATATCTTTTAACTATTCTGTTTGGACCTTGTGAAAGCCATTTAACGTCGTCATTTAACTATTCATTTAATAAATGTTATATTATTTTGATATTTAATTTGGTATTTCGTTTAGATCCATCATACGTGGCATTGTTACACCTAGGGAGGATCCGTTATATCTAACAGTGGGATATAAGGCAACCCGTCAGTTTCAAATTATATACTTTGAATCTTTTTCTTAAAATTATACAAGTATTATGTAAGTTATGAAGTTTGATATTAACTTAAAATTAAGGGTTAAGGGTTATAGGTTAGGGGTTAAGGGTTAGGGTTTAGGGTTTAAGGTTTAATGTTTAGGGTTTAAAGGTTAGGGTTTAAGGGTTAGGATTTAGAGTTTAAGGTTTAGGGTTAAAGATTTAAGGTTTATGATTTAGGGTTTAAGGGTTAGGGGTTAGAGTTTAGGGTTTTAAGGTTTTATGGTTTTAAAGTTTCAAGGGATTAGGGTTTAGGGGTTTAATAAATGTTATATTATTTCGATATTTAATTTGGTATTTCGTTTAGATCCATCATACGTGGCATTGTTACACCTAGGGAGGATCCGTTATATCTAATAGTGAGAACATGGTCGCGAAAAAACATTGCTAGTGGAAGAACATTGTCGCGAAAAAACATTGGAATCAGGTGAACCAAAGTTTCCTTTAGTTGGAGTTAGAGTCTACCCTTTATTAAATGTTTCAAATTAAAGTTTAGGGTTGTAGGGTTTATGTTTAAAGTTAGTGGATTGTAGAAAAGGGTTAGCTAACTGTTTTTTATTTTATTTTTTACAGAGTGCATCAAGTCTTAGAAAATATGAAAATGATACAAAATTAATATGATAAAATTCTACTATAAAACTGATAAAATCAAACAAAACCCAGATTGGAAACTAACCTCAAATGCTTTGGAAAGTTGCAACAAAGACTCCGACAACCTTAGAACCGTGTATAATTGAAGAGCGAAGTGTGCAGTAAATTCTAGTCTTCTTGCAGTCGTTATTACAAGTTTAAGTGGATGATTATAGACAATTAATAAGCACATGGCATATAATAAATTACGTCTTGACCAATTTCAATTGCATGCATATAATAAATTGCAAGGTAAAAGGAATGTGGAAACACATAGCAACATGAGAGCTTTCGAAGAATACCAACAAAACAAAATTCTCATATAGGCAAAATGAAGAAAAAAACTATTTTTTTATTTAAAATGATTTATTCCCATTAAGTAGTCAATAATTGGAAGCTTAGAAAGATTTAGAAAATCTTCTTGTTCAAAACTTTCTCATATGTTTCAAATCATTGGAAGCACTAATTCTTCTTACTGAACAATTAACTTGCAACAAGACACTACCAATTGTAGCACTAATTAATCCCAATTGGAATGTTTTGTGTCATGTGTTTAGATTTATTTTGGATTTGAGAAGAGCATAAATCTTAGTAAAATGATTGGCAAGTGGCACCCAAAATTTTAATGAATTTTTTATCACAACATTGACAATATATATATGGTCGAAAATTATTGACTTTGCCAACTCAGTTGCAGGCCATTAATGGACACTTTCAGAGGAAATAGAAAAAATAAATTTTAGAGGTGGAACTAAGGAAGTTTAGGGTTAAAACTGATGTTGAAACTTCATTTCGACAACTCATATTGTTTATTTTTTAAACAATTAAAGGAAGGTGAAATTTGCTAAGATTGAATAGCAAACCAAACGTAAAATATAGATATATGCAAACCTTACCTTTTGATCAAATCCATGAACACCTTAAGTTCATCAACAGGCCACTCACATCCCTCAAATTTCGTCCCCAATTTTGCCTTATTTGAACCGAACATGAGAAAGGGACTCAATAATAAAGAAAAATATAAAGAAAAGGAAAAAGAAAAACTAAAAAGAGGGAAGAAAGAAAGGGGGGATTCCTGTTGGGTAAGGATCAAGACGAGAAGGAGAATCTTGATGCGAGAAAGTAGGATGTCCAATCTGTGCTTAAAGGGGTTCGCAGATTTGCTTTATGCCTTTCCTTCCGACTTTCTTGAGCGAGGAAGGAATCGCTACTTCGGATGCGAGCAAGGAAGCGCTAGCCTATACCTATCGACTACTACTCTTATTGATATTGATGAATACGGGCTAAGGACGTTGATACCTGTTTGATTTCCTAAGGCAGAACGAAGACTCTAACGATTCAGTGGTAAACCCCCTTGGGATAGCTGTTTGATTTCCTAAGGCAGAACGAAGAAGAAGCCCTAGGCGGAAAGGGATTTTGAGAAAAATTGACAAAATAAAAACGGCGCCGTTTCAATTACATTTAATTTTTTTTTCGGCGTTTTGAAAAAACACGCCACTATTGCTCCTAATTTGCGGCGTTTTTATGTCAAGCGCCGCTAAACCCCCAATTAAACGGCGTCGTTTTAATTTGTTTTTTGGCGTTTTTGATAAAAACGCCGCTAATACCTTTGTTTAGTAATTTTTTTAGTCATATTAATATTAAAATAATATTAAATCTTTTCAATAATTTTGAAAAAGAATATATGTTTCACAATTTTTGGGATAAAATAACTTTTAAATAATTACAATTTTAAGGACTTTTTTAAAATTAATCTTACTCTTATTATTTTCATGATAAAATTCTTTCTACTACGTTAATTATAATTAATTTGTTCATTAGCAAAAATTTCTTCTATTTATTTTAACATTTGACATCTCTATTTTTATAATAATCTTAATTTACAATTTTCAAAGAATAAAATATATTTTTTATACTACCAATATGTATTATTGATTTTTAAGTTAAGATTAAATTTATTATTATTTTTTAAATAATTACATTGAAAAACACTACTATAAATATAATAAATAGTTATTTTTCGATATGGTTTAAGCAATAAACCCGAAACACTACTATAACTCTAAAATAATAAAAACTAAACTATAAACCCAAATTTAAATCTTAACCTAACCCTTAATCTTAAATCGTAAATCTTAAACCCTAATACATAAACTCTAGACCTTAAACTATAAAGATTAATCCATAATATATATACCCTAAATTAAACCATAAACCCCAAATTATCATGAGTACTAATTCAATATTTTAATAAAATTAATACTATCTCTTTTACGATTATATAAGAAATTATTTAATATTTTTTTTCACTTTTAACAAATAATTTTCTCTTAAATAATTAAAACTAGAATCATAATTTTAATGTATTAAAATTAATGTTATATCTTTCACAATTATACATTAATAAATTATTTAATATATAAATTAAAAGACACTAAATTAATCTAAACCCAAACCCTAAATCATAAACTATGAAATCCTAACCCCTAACCCCTAACTCATAACCCTATTACCCCCAAACCCTTAACCATTTACCTTTCAACCCATTAACCCTAACTTTTAACCCATGAAACCCTAACACATCCCCATAAACCCTAAAACCCTAAACCTTAAACCATAAAACCCTAATCTTTAAACCCTAAATCCTAAATCCTAAACCCTTAAACCTTAAACCTTAAACCGCAAATCATAAATCATAATCCCTAAACATTAAAATAGCTCCTAAACCTTACACACTAAACTATATATGCTAAACCATAAACCCCAAACAATCATGAGAATTAATTCAATATTTTAAAATTAATACTATATCTTTTACGATTATATAAGAAATTATTTAATATTTTTTTCTTTTAACAAATATTTTTCTCTTAAATAATTTAAACTAGAATCATAATTTTAATGTATTAAAATTAACGTATCTCTTTTCCGGTTATATAAGAAATTATTTAATATATAAAATCAAAACAATCTGTCATATATATCCAAAAAAAAATTTAAAATTATCTCAGACTTTTAGCGGCGTTTTTCCAAAAGCACCGCTAATGCTCGGACTTTTAGCGGTGTTTTTCCGAGCGCCTAATGCTCGGACTTTTAGCGGCGTTTTGAGAGCGCCGCTAATACTCGACTTTAGCGGCTTTTCAAGAAGCGCCGCTAATGCTCGACTTTAGCGGCGTTTTCCGAAGCACCGCTAATGCTCGGACTTTTAGCGGCGTTTCGAGCGCCGCTAATACTCGAACTTTTAGCGGCGTTTTCCGAAGCGTCGCTAATACTCGAACTTTTAGCGGCGTTTTAGGAATAAACGTCGCTAAATATCCTTTTTAGCGGCGTTTTTGTAAATAAACGCTGCAATTGATCATTTTTTTGCTGCGTTTTTTGTAAAACGCCGCTAATGTTTTCTTTTTTCAGCGTTTTCTTTAAAACGCCACTAAAACGCCGCTAAAAGTCTGTTTTTGTGTAGTGAGTCATTATCATTGGTGGTAAATACTTTAGTGACAACAAAAAAATATTTATTGGGTTTAATTACACTCTTGATTATTGTACTTTTTATATATTTAAATTTTAGTTTTGTACTTTTAATTCAAGTTATTTAATCACTCTAAAATTTTAATTTAATAATTGAAATTTAATTAATAACACGGTCATTTTTCGTACCATGACTAAATTACATGCAACTTTAAATTGGTGAGGTGAGCAATTTTTTCTAAAAGAAATGACATAATTTAAATGGAAGTAGTTTAATGGTGGTTTCAATTATTAAATCAAAATAATAAATGTTGTTTGAATGATTTGTGCTTGTTTTCAATTGACATCCTGCCCCATTTTGGATAACTCCCACTCGTTAGACATTATAAAACACATACACATAAGAATAAATAGATTCAATTCATGAAGATAAAAGAATTAAATTTCAAATATGGTAAAGGTATAGTGACTGAAAACAAAATTAGACCTATAATTTATATATATAACTGATTAACAGCAACATTTAAAAAAAAATCTTTTAACATTCAGTATTCATTTGGTTTTTTAGAAACATGATATTCTTTTGTTAGCACTTTCGAACTTTAAATTTCATGGGGAGAAACATAATGAACTTCTACCTTATAATTAATTCATGCTGCCGATGAGCATGCATGCATGCAAATGGCATGGCAAAGGATTAAAAAGGAATTATTTATTTATTTATTATTATTTTTTAAAAAAACTTAACTTGTTGAATTAAAAAAAAAAAAACCCACATGTATTATTTACTCAAAATGAACAAAAATGGTACTTTCAAATAAACCTATCAATTAAAGCAACCTTCCTAAATATTCAAAACCCAATCAATGATTTTAGGAAAAAAATCTTTGCATTCCTTTTTTATCTGTGTATACTAACATGTTACTGTCATGAAATAACACTTAAGCGAGTGGGATATTATATATATATACACACGTGTTGTTTGTCAATTGGCTCATAATTGATAGCTGATTGTTGATTGTAGTGATTGATTGTATCAATTGATTCTATTAACTCTTTATTTAAAACTGTTTAAAAATTTAGTTAATAGTTGAAATTTGACAAGTGTAAAATGACAAATAAAAGTATGATACATTTTATTATTAATTAATTATTTATTTATAATACTTGTGTCTTTATTGAGTGAAATTATTGAAATAAAACACTATTGTCAAGAAATTCAAACATCTATTATGGGAAATTAATTAGTCAATATTTTTAAAATTTTAAATAAATAAATTTCTTAAGTTCCTAATTTGCAAAGTACTTTTTATTTAAATAAACATTCATTATGGAAATTAATTAGTGAGTAATTTTTGAGTAAACATAGTTAGATATGTTATTCTACATATCACATTCCCAATCAGCTAGAAAAAAAGTTGTCCATCTTTGCATTTTTTATTTTGGAGGTTTTAGCTCAATAAGTTATTACAAACTTTCATTCACTAAACACTATAATTAAAGGGTTCATTTATACCCAAATTAATTATAAAAAACTCAAAACTTTGTTTACTTAACATCCTTACACATTTTTTTTATCTTATTATATATTATTATAATAAAAAAAAATACATAGATGTTCCTTATTACGTCCATGGATATTAAAATGTGTGTGCAAAAGGCAAGGTGCATGCCGTACTGCCGTGTGCTGACGAGAGCAACAACGGGGCGGTGGTTTAATTTGTCAAAGTGATAAATTCAACTTTTATTAATGGTTTAATTATGCTCTCAGTTCTTGCATTCTGCATATTCAAAATTTAATCCTTCTACTTTTATTTAATAATAACGTGAAAGGACTTTCGTTAAAGAAGCAAATGAATATATTGATTATAGGATTATAAAGTTTTCAATTTTGAGTTTTTCAACATTAATTGGTTCAAAGAAGTAGAGTGGACACGGCTTTAACTTGGCCACGTAAGTAAATTGTTTTTAAACACAACATAATCCAATTTAAATAAAAAAAAAGAGTAGAGGGACTAAGTTGTATGAAATTAAAAGGAGACTAAATTTAAAATGTATGAATAGTATAGGGACTGAGAGCAGAATTGGACCTTTATGAATTTCTCCTGAATCTTCTGTTCTCTTGTGATATCCATTGCCATATTCCCCAATTGTTGACTTCTTAGAAAAACTAAGGTCATCAATTAATTATGCTTTGGGTTGTGGTTTTTAGCTGTGATTTCATAAATGTATGTGGTCAGATATTAATTGCTATGGTTAGAGATTATAAATTGAATAGGGACCACAGCCTACCTTATCCCACATGGAAATATTGTTGTACAAGTCCTTATATTATAGTGTAAACTGAATTTTAATCCCTATCCTTTTAAAATGAGCACCAAAGTTTATGTACTTTAAAAAATAACAAAATGCTCATTAGGGGGAAAACTATTTATTATTCATTTTGATCCTTCAAAGCATTTTTTTTTTTTTTTGGCTTTGCTCTTGTAAGCAAATAATGTTAAATAGCATTTCTCAAGCTACATCTTGTACTTTAAAATCACGTTTGGTTTTAATAAACACTTTTTCGATAATATAATAATGATTTACAAAATTATCCTTATTAAACTAAATATAGTATTCTTTATTATTAACAAATATTTGAATTAAATATTAAATAATAATATTTTAATTTGTTTGTTTCATACCCTTAACCTACAAAATAAGAATTAGGCCTAAAGTGACAAGAAAGGTAAATAATAAGAGCTAAATTTATTATTTTGCCTAAAATAGAAACAAACATAGTTTTATAAAAGGAATATTTGGATACCATAAAGTAATGGCATGAAAGTATAATTATAAAATAGGACGAAGCCGAATAAATTTTTAGGAACCGAATGAAATTTTAATTTTTTTATAGTCTATATATTTATAATTTTAAAGGATTAAATCAAATTTTTATAATTTTAGGGGGCCAAAGTGCAATTTTACCTTTATTAATTTAAAATTAAAAAAATTAAGGGATTGTAATAGCCTAATTTTGACTGAGCTCAAATAAAACTAAAACAAATGACTAATATCCTTTTACATTAAAATATACCCAAACCCAAAACCATAAGACTACCAAAACAGACCAGACCCTTGGCCCAAATTAACTACCCAAAACACCTTGGCCCAAATCACATGCCCCAAATGGCCCAATGCTTAAACAGTAATGAAGACTTAGGGTTCCCAAAACCCTAAGCACCGCAAGAGCTCGCACCCACCAACAACAATGCCAAGAATGCCAGCCAATCATCACGCCAAGAAGATCTGAGTCCGATCGTTGCACCATCGTAGCCCAGTGAGCGCCGCCATTCTCGTGTTTGGTCTTCACCGCGAAATCACCTTCATTAACCTGCAGAGAGAGACACCAAAGCAAACAGGAGCAAATCGCAGCAAAAAGGAAATAATAGATATAAAAAGATTTGCTTTCCTTTTATTTTTTTGTTTTTGGGTTATAAAACCCTTTGCAAAATCTGTAAAAGAGGGAGGAAATTTTTGGGAGACCAAAAAAAAACACACTGTTACACACTGAGAATATACACAAAAACAAAAAGAAAGAATACAAAAAACGATTTAAAGATCCAAAAAAAATAAAAGAACAGAAACCATTCGCAAAGGCTTTTTCTTTTTATTTTATTTTGTTATTTGTTTTATTTCTTTTATTTTACATATATTCTGCGCATATTTAACAATTTTTTTTAAAGAAAAGTATAAAAGGAAAGAATTTTACCTTTCTAAACGGTGAAAATCGGTATTTTTAAGTCTCAGACCACCAGCCACAGAGGCGCGTGGAGCGTGTGGTGGTGGCCCCAACGGACGGTGATCGGGACCTTGAAGAGCGCTCTGGAGAGAAGTTTACAAGCTTTTTTTTTTAAAAGAGTGATGCAAATGGATTTTTCTGCTTAAAAATTGATTTATATAACATTTTAAAAACGACGTCGTTTTTGGCTAAGAGGATCCGCGTGTTGACTCGACCCGGCCCTCAGGATCCACGCGTTTTATAAAAAGGGAAAATTTACCATCTCAGTCCCTTTATATTTTTAGTGGTTTTAATTTAATCCTGTTTAATTTTTTATTTCTTATTAAATTAGCCCGAGAAATTTGTTTTTAATTCAATTAAATCCTCGGGCTCCTTAAAAGGCAAAAAATCATTACGAAATCATTTTGAAGAAGGGTGTAATTTCCCAGTAGGTCCCTGGGGTTCTATGCGCGTTCATATTTAATCCTTTATGTTTATTTTATTTACTATTTAACTCTTCTTTTTATTTTTATTTTAATACTGTTTTTAAATTATATTAAAATATTATATTTCCCTTATTATTTGTGAATTAATTGAACTTATATATATATATATATATATATATATATATTATATCATTCTTATGTATTTTAAATTCTTATTAATTATTATTTAATTTGATTATTTATTTACATACTTTTTAACTCATATATATCATCATATTTCATATTTTTTTAAATAGTATATTATATAATATTATATCTTATATATATATTATATAAAATTATTTATACAATATAATATTATTTATTCTTAAACATATAGTTTTTTTTAGAATGTTATAAATATTTTTCAAGTTATGGATTAATTGTTTATGTCAAAACTTATTTACTTTCTCCAATATATATATGTGCTATTTTTTTTGTCTTTATATTATTTTATATTTTTGTGTATGTGCTATTTTATTTTATATGTGGTATTACATCTTTTATTTGCCTATATTGATATGAAATGTTAGAAAACAATAATTGTTTTTAATATTTATCTGCGATAATTTATAAGTGTAATATTGTCACATGGTTGGTGTTTAAAATAAAAAATACTTTTTTTGTAAAATTAATATTTTATTTAAAGATTTTTTAAAATAAGGCAATGTTTTGGTATTTAGAAATTCGGGAAATAGTGTCCAATCGTGCTGGTTGCGATTTTCCGTTTGGCTAAGTAACTAAATATCCTTTTAACAAGTTTTATAAATTATGAGATGACTTTAATTACGAGGGTTTAAAAAATGTCATGTCCAATCGTGCTGGATGTGATGTTTATATTCTTTCGGAATAAAGAAATCTCAAGTTTTAAATAATATAAAAACTTATTCTTGAGAATTCAAAACGTTGTATCCTAACTTATTGGGTGTGATGTTTTGTGTTTCGAGGTAAGAAATTTTCTAAAGATGCTCCTAGCTTCGAAGTTATAAAATGCTATATCCTAACTTATTGGGTATGGTATTTTTATTTCTTTGAAATAGGTAAGTCTTGGTTTTCCTTCTAATAAGGGATCTCATTTTAAACTTTTAAATTTCAAACATTTGGACATGATTTTATCAATTAGGTACCAATTTTGGGCGTTATGAGGGTGCTAACCCTTCCTCATACGTAACCGACTCCCGAACCTATTTTCTTGTTTTTCGTGGACCAAAATTAAATGTTTTAAAATAAAACATTTTACAAGGTGATCCAATCACACCTAAGTAAAAATGGATTGGTGGCGACTCTCATTTTGTTTTTTAAAGTCAATCCCCATTTTCTAAACCCGATTTTAAAAATGGTTTCGACAGCTTGGTGTCTCCGCTGGGGACATAAGAGAGTCAAGCCGTAAAATTGATAGTTTCATGTCCTCATGTCTGAAATTAAATTTTTTTTAAAAATAAAAAATAAAAAATCAGGATTCCTTTTACTTGCATATGATTCTGTAAAGCACTTATTCATTGCACTGCATGACCATTGTTGTCACACCCGTAAGTGGGAGTAAGAAGCTATGCCTTCTTGAGGTTTTCACCTCTGCATGAGTAAGTGGATTACTTCCGGAATACATCTGTACCTATGTCTTCGTGAAGTTTTCACTTCCGCATGGCCATAGGGAAATGTATTCCCCTAAATCGAACTCGGTCCATATGAGCCTATAATGGGTGAGGATCGAGGAATCTGCTGGTCCGGGTGCCTCAGCTTTAGAGCTAAACCACATGTAGAAAACCTAAGGGCCTACCCTAGGTAGAACCATGTCAAACCCTAGTGGTCACCTTGATAGGTTCTATGTTATTTATTTTTCCTATAATAATGTATTCTCTTTTGTTTTGATTACATTGCATTCATATCATAGAAAAGAGGTGTTGATTTCTAATTCGATTGCTAAATAGAAAAGTTTGTCATAAGGGGACGGGTTTTTTGATAAAGTGGATTATAATACGGTCTTGTCCGAATATAGTCTAAGTGAACACAACAAGAGAAGACTGATAGCCGGCGAAAGAATACAAGACTTTATTACCCAAGGATTCAAGCTGACAAAGACAAATTGAGAATCACTACGTCTTGACTTTCTTAAAGAAGCTAACGAGTATTATGGAGCAGTGAGTCGCGTCCCAGATCAAGGAAAAAGGAGTTAGAGGAGGCAACTATTAGAAGACTTGACTTTTGCGAAGAAGGGATTCATGTCTTCACTTGGACTATGAGGATAAGGTCGTGTATGCGATCCATTTTATGTAAAGAAATTTGTTTTCTAGAAAAGTTTTTCTAATGTAACTGAATTCAGAATCAACGCCTCTCTTTCTTTACATTCATGCATTTGCATTACATAACATCATATGTATTTAAATTTATAGAGAGAGTCTAATTAGTTTAAATTATAGGAGAGAGAGAGAAAGAAAATCTGAAGCTGAACACCCTTACGGTACACGAGCAAAGTTAAGGAAAATGGACCAAAGGATGGAACAATTCCAGAGAGAACTGCAAGACCAGATGCAAAAGCAGATGGCAAAACTCCAACAAGAGATGAGAGACCAGATGTTGGAGGCCCAAAAGAACATGATGGCTCAAATGACCCATATGATGAGTGGGATAATGGAAAAGGGAAAGGGTTCCCTAGTTAATGCTGAAGATAACGAGGACTTTCCTAGGGGATTCACTCCACCACGTGTACAAACACAGCCTGAAGAATATCCCCAAAGGCCACCTATCATGATTAGGCCTCAGCAGGGGCAAGCTGATCCTAGACCATCCATGAACTTTCAAGTGGGCTCGGGATCTAACCCAGGAGATAACCCTGCCAACCCCGTTATCCCTGATTTGGACATAAAAGAGAGGGAGGGAATCATAATTGAATCTTTAGGGAAGTTAGAGGATCGCTGTAGGTGGTTAGAAAAAAAGTTCCAAGCTTTGGAAAATGCTGACCATCATCATGGTATTGACGCTAAGGACTTGAGTCTGGTTCTTGATCTGGTACTTCCTCATAAATTCAAGATGCCAGAATTCGAGAAATACAATGGAACTACATGCCTTGAAGCCACATCACGATGTTCTGTAGACGTATGAAGGGCTATGTGAACAATGATCAACTTCTGATTCATTGTTTCCAAGATAGTTTGATAGGAGCAACGTCTAGGTGGTACAATCAACTTAGCCGCACTAACATTAGCTCTTGGAGGGACTTGGCCCAAGCCTTCATAAGACAGTACAACCATGTCACAGATATGAAGCCTGACCGAATCATGTTGCAAAACATGGAAAAGAAGTCAAACGAGAGTTTTAGGCAATACGCGCAGAGATGGAGGGAAATAGCTATGCAAGTCCAACCACCTCTTCTGGAGAAAGAGACCACTATGCTATTTATTAACACTCTAAAAGCGCCATTTATCACCCATATGATAGGAAGCACCACCAAGAGCTTCGCAGACATAGTTATGGCAGGAGAAATGATTGAAAATGCCATAAGAGGTGGCAAGATTAAAGCAGGGGAAACCGCTAAAAGGCCTGCTCCTAGAAAAAAGGGATGACGAGGTGAATAATACGAGTACATACAACAAAGGGTACTCAAAAACAATTACTATTAACCAGCCTAAGGTGATCACTACTGGGCAACAAGGATCGGCGAGACAAGAGTCGGGCACAAGGAAAAACTCTGAAAAGCTCTAATTTACGCCAATCCCAATGACGTATAAGGAGCTATATCAACGTTTGTTTGACGCACACGTGGTGTCACCATTTTATTTGAAACCGTTGCAACCTCCATTTCCAAAATGGTATAACGAGAATGCCCAATGCGAGTACCATGCGGGAATAAAGGGCCATTCAATTGAAAACTGCACTACGTTTAAAAAGCTAGTTGAAAAGCTCATCAAAATGGGAGTTGTGGAAGTCGATGAGTTATCAAAATCTGATCACTTTGACGAGGCGTAAATGTGATTGTTGAAGGAGGAGACAAGAAAGTTACGACTCCTTGAAGAAATCAAAAGCGGAAAAGGAATCGGGGAATAAAATTTTCAAGCCCTTATGTACTTGGGAGTGTTTTGAATAATGGGATTGTGGAGGAGATCCCTGTATTTTTAGAGATGATCTATAGTAATATTCAAAACATGTTTGTTGCCTTAAGCCTAGAGGCAATAATAACTCTTTTGTGAAATAGGCTTGTGTCCTAAATTCTTATTTTAATAAAATGTATTTTTTTAATACATATTCTTTTATTCTTTACATTTCATACTGTACATTTTTACCAATATTCTTTCATTCTTTGTGACCATACTATCCAAATAATCATCCTTAGAATCATTTATTCTTTGGATTTGTTCGCCCTCATACCTAGGTACCCAGATATCAACGTCATGAACGACATTGTTACTGACTTCCTTTTTGAACAAGATATGGGTCTAGGGGATCTCAGGATTTTGAAGATGACGGAGTTTGTGACGTATCTTTTGACTTGTTAAGGATGGTTTAACAAGATAAAAATAGACCTTACTCTACAAAGGGTCATTAGATATTGCGTGCCTATGAAAGAAGTGAAGATTGTAGCTGAGCCCATCACAGAAATAAGGCGAGACATTATTGAGTTATCTTCAAAAATTCAAAGATGTTTTCGCACAATTATATCAGGACATGCCTTGGCTAATGAGAAGCAGGCTAAACAAAGAGGATCGGGCACTGTTGATCTACGATGGAACATCAGTCATACCGTAAATGCGAAATTAAAGAAGACATAATTTATATGCCTACTCCAGTTCTTCACAAATTTTCCATATTTGGGGCATGGATATGATGGGGCCAATCTCGTCAAAAGCTTTTAGTCAATATTGACTCATCAGGCATAGTTATCGTTTACTTCACTAAGAGAGTGGAAGTAGCTTCACATGCCAATGTTACAAGGTCGAAGTTATCAAATTTTTCAAAAAAAAAGAAAAAAGAAAAAATATCAAATTCCATAAAGGATCGCGTTTAAATAACTGTACAAAATCAAAGTCTGCAGTTTGTCCAAAGATCAGGCAGCATATCACAGTGCAACAAAAGTTGCCAAAAAAATAAATAAATAAAATAAAATAAAAGGTGGCTAAGACTTGTAAAGATTGGCATAAGAAGCTATCACTACTCTCTATGAGTATCAAACGTTGGCTAGGACCTTTGTTGGGGCAACACATTTCTCAGCGGAATAGAAACAGTTTTGCCAATTGAATCTAATTGAAGAAAAGATTAAAAGCTATTCGTCATGGCCAAATGATGCGAGCTTACATTAAAGAAGTTCATCTTAGGGAATTCCATGAAGGAACCTGATGTTGAAAAAGACCTTTCTTCTATAAAACGATTTTAGAAGAAAGCAGATGCCAAAGAAGACTTGTTCTGGAGGAGCATTGATATTGACCGAGATGAATGGCGAAGACTTGCCCAATCTGGTGAATTCAGGATTAGTCAGAAGAATTTTACCTAAAAGGGAAAAGGGTCAAGGTGAAAACCCACAAAGGGCGCCTTGAGTTCAAAAAAAAAAAAGAAAAAGAAATGAAAAGAAAAAGAAAAGAAAAAAGAAAAAGGAGAGGTTAAGGCAAAACCCGCAAAGGGCGCTTTGAGACCAAAGGGGCTTTGAGTTGAAAACCTAAAAAGGGCGGCTCAAATTTTGACCAAAAGCGGGCACACAATAGTCTTGCTACATTTGAATTAACAATGAAGAAGTATGTTACATCTTGGGGCATTGACAAAGTACTCTGCATCCCCTAAAACACATATTGAGTTTAAAACGGTCCTCAAGAAGTTGGAACAAAGAAGCTCAGGCTGCCATATCTGGGGCACCTAACATCTATCTTACCCATTTTTGAATTCCTATTCTTTGATTGCTTTATTCTTTTTGAGATACACTCAAATCAATTTTCTTTTATTACCTGGGTTATCTTTGATTAAATTATTTTTTCTGAGCAATGCTCTTGAATAATTTCTTTCTCATCCATTTTTGTGTTCTTTTTCAAGCATTTATATTGAAATAACGATTAATGGACTAATAACACTTTCATAAAATGAGTTTTGCGTATTACTCTAGAAGCTTCTGAATAATATGAGGAATCCGAAACATGACTATTGTTCAGAACTCACCAAGCCTAAGGGTTGGAAACATTGGAAAATGATTATCTCTTCAAATTCTCATTGGATAAGACAATTTTGTTGGTAATACCATATCGACAAATGACGAAAAAGGTCAATCCAAGTGTAAAAGGGAATCATTGTCGGGATACCCTGCATCCATTCAGACACATACATCTAGTCATTACACCCAAGGAATGGTGTAACAGGTTGAAAGTGATACAAGTTTTGTACCTTTGAATGGTAACAGAAATATGAAAGAAACCAAATGTCATTCCCCTGAAGTTGCAATGGCTGACTCTGGAATTACAGCGGGGCAAGCTTGCTGAGCTGCATGATGGATTCTTTGAGTTTTCTGTCTAAGATACCAGTTGAATGAGAAAGCATGGGAGTGCATCAGTGATAGAACCTAGATGAACTATAAGCAATGACAACCCATAGAGATCATTCTCTCATTTCAAATTAGGAGCATTTGATTCATGCCGATCATTGTGTCCTAACCGTTGTATTTTAAAAAAAAAATTTCATGACATCCTGCATTCATGCAAATGTCATCCCTAATATCATTTAGTTAGGAGCATCGGATTCATTCCAATCATGCATCCTAATCATCATTCTCATGACATTCTGTATTCATGCAAAAGTCATCCATAATACATTTAGGTTTACAGGATATTTCCCTCAGAGGACGATATAGCAAACTAAAAGGTTCAGATTTTGTTCCCTAGAGATGTTAGTGGAGCAGACTGAAGATTGAAGTCTTCCCGAAGATAGTAAGGAAGCAAAGCAAAAGGTTTAGATTTTGTTCCCTAGAGATATTAGTGGAGTAGACTGAAGATTGAAGTCTTCCTTAAGATAATAAGGAAGCAAACTAAAAGGTTCAGATTTTGTTCCCTAGAGATGTTAGTGGAGCAGACTGAAGATTGAAGTCTTCCTGAAGATAGTAAGGAAGCAAACCAAAAGGTTCAGATTTTGTTCCCTAGAGATGTTAGTGGAGCAGACTGAAGATTGAAGTCTTCGTGAAGATAATAAGGAAGCAAACCAAAAAGTTTAAATTTTGTTCCCTAGAGATGTTAGTGGAGCAAGTTGAAGATTGAAGTCTTCCTGAAGATAGTAAGGAAGCAAACCAAAAGGTTCAGATTTTGTTCCCTAGCGATGTTAATGGAGCAAACTGAAGATTGAAGTCTTCCTGAAAATAGTAAGGAAGTAAAGCAAAAGGTTCAAATTTTGTTCCCTAGAGATGTTAGTGGAGCAGACTGAAGATTGAAGTCTTCCTGAAGATAGTAAGGAAGCAAACCAAAGGTTCAGATTTTGTTCTCTAGAGATGTTAATGGAGCAGACTGAAGATTGAATTCTTCCCGAAGATAGTAAGGAAGCAAACCAAAAGGTTCAGATTTTGTTCCCTAGAGATGTTAGTGGAGCAGACTGAAGATTGAAGTCTTCCTGAAAATAGTAAGGAAGCAAACCAAAAGGTTCAGATTTTGTTCCCTAGAGATGTTAGTGGAGCAGACTGAAGATTGAAGTCTTCCCGAAGATAGTAAGGAAGCAAACCAAAAGGTTCAGATTTTGTTCCCTAGAGATGTTAGTGGAGCAGACTGAAGATTGAAGTCTTCCTGAAGATAGTAAGGAAGCAAACCAAAAGGTTCAGATTTTATTCCCTAGAGATGTTAGTGGAGCAGACTAAAGATTGAAGTCTTCCTAAAAATAGTAAGGAAGCAAAACAAAAAGTTTAAATTTTGTTCTCTAGAGATGGTAGTGGAGCAAACTGAAGATTGAAGTCTTCTTGAAAATAGTAAGGAAACAAATCAAAAGGTTCAGATTTTGTTCCCTAAAAATATTAGTGGAGCAGACTGAAGATTGAAGTCTTCCTAAAGATAATAAGGAAGCAAACCAAAAGGTTCAAATTTTGTTCCCTAGAGATGTTGGTGGAGCAAACTGAAGAATGAACTCTTCCTGAAGATACAAGGAAGTAGATTGAAGACATCAGTCCTATCTCCCTGATCAGCAGTGGAATAGGTCAAAAATTGTAGATCTTATCTCCCTAAGCAGTAGAGGACCAAGATCGAACGGCAAATCTTGTCTCCCTAAGCAGTAGTGGAACAGATTTAAGCCATCAGTCCTATCTCCCTGACCAGCAGTGGAATAGGTCAAAAATTGTAGATCTTGTCGCCATAAGCAGTAGAGGACCAAGATCGAAAGGCAAATCTTGTCTCTCTAAGCAGTAGAGGAACAGATTTAAGCCATCAGTCCTATCTCCCTGACCAGCAGTGGAATAGGTCAAAAATTGTAGATCTTGTCGCCTTAAGCAGTAGAGGACCAATATCGAACGGCAAATCTTGTCTTCCTAAGCAATAGTGGAACATATTAAAGCCATCAGTCCTATCTCCATGACCGGCAGTGGAATAGGTCAAAAATTGTAGATCTTGTCGCCCTAAACAGTAGATGACCAAGATCGAACGGCAAATCTTGTCTCCCTAAGCAGTAGTGGAACAGATTTAAGCCGCCACCCCTATCTCCCTGACCAGCAGTGGAATAGGCCAAAGATTATAGATCTTGTCACCCTAGCAGTAGTGGATCAAGATCGAACGACAAATCTTGTCTCCCTAAGCAGTAGTGGAACAGATTTAACCATCGACCGCATCCCCGAGTTTGCGGTGAACGGATCAAGATACTAATCGGCATTCCCGAGCTTTGCAGAAAGCAGTTGAAAATGACAGATCTGACGTTTCCCGAGTTTGTAGGAAGCAGATCGAAGACATCAGTCTGGTGATCCTTGAGTTTGCAGGGATCAGATTGAAAATATCAGATCTGGTCTCCCTAAGTTTGCAATGGAGCAGAGCAAAAGATAGTGGATACGACCTTCATGAAGTTGAAGCTATCAAACTCACGGAAATCAAGATGAAGTTCCAATACCATTGAAGTTGCAGTGGATTTAAAGTCATTTGAAGAAGACAAGGATCAAGAAGTCGAGGCTTGGCCAAGACCAGCCAAAATTGGTCATTTTATAGTCTTTGCTCTATCCTCGTTACACGGCAATAAGCAAAGAGGGGCAGCTGTAATAGCCCAATTTTGACTGGGCTCAAATAAAACCAAAACAAATGACAAATGTCCTTTTACAGCCCAAATATACCCAAACCCAAAACCATCAGACTACCAAAATAGACCAGACCCTTGGCCCAAATTAACTACCCAAAACACCTTGGCCCAAATCCGCGTGGCCCAAATGGCCCAATGCTTAAACAGGTAACAGAAGACTTAGGGTTCCCCAGAAACCCTAAGGAGCCTCGCACCCACCAACAGTCACGCCGCAATGCCAGGCCAATCGTCACGCCGCAAGATCTGGAGTCCGATCGTTGCACCATCGTAGCCACCAAGAGCGCCGCCATTCTCGTGTCTAGTCTTCACCGCGAAATCACCTTCATTAACCTGCAGAGAGAGACACCAAAGCAGATAGGAGCAAATCGCAGGAAAAAGGAAATAATAGATATAAAAAGATTTGCTTTCCTTTTATTTTTTTATTTTTGGGGTTATAAAACCCTTTGTAAAATCTATAAATGGGGGAGGAAATTTTTGGGAGACCAAAAAAAGACACACTGTTATACACTAAGAATATACACAAAAACAGAAAGAAAGAATACAAAAAAAGATTTAAAGATCCAAAGAAATAAAAGAACAGAAACCATTCGCAAAGGTTTTTTCTTTTTATTTTATCTTGTTATTTGTTTTATTTCTTTTATTTTACATATATTCTGCACATATTTAACAATTTTTTTTAAAAGAAAAGTATAAAGGGAAAGAGTTTTACCTTTCCCAAAGGTGAAAATCAGTATTTTTAAGTCTCCAACCACCGGCCACGGAGGCGCATGGAGCGCGTGGTGGTGGCCCCAACGGACGGCGATTGGGACCTTGAAGAGCGCTCTGGAGAGAAGTTTACAAGCTTTTTTTTTTAAAAGAGTGATGCAAATGGATTTTTTTGCTTAAAAATTGATTTATATAGCATTTTAAAAACGACGCCGTTTTTGGCTAAGAGGATCCGCGTGTTGACCCGACCCGGCCCTCAGGATCCACGCGTTTTATAAAAAGGGAAAATTTACCATCTTAGTCCCTTTATATTTTTAGTGGTTTTAATTTAATCCTATTTAATTTTTTATTTCTTATTAAATTAGCCCGGGAAATTTGTTTTTAATTCAACTAAATCCTCGGGCTCTTTAAAAGGCAAAGGATCATTACGACGTCGTTTTGAAGAAGGGTGTAATTTCCTAGTAGGTCCCTGGGGTTCCATGCGCTTTCATATTTAATCCTTTATGTTTATTTTATTTACTATTTAACTCTTCTTTTTATTTTATTTTAATACTATTTTTAAATTATATTAAAATATTATATTTCCTTATTATTTGTGAATTAATTGAACATATATATATATATATATATATATATATCATTCTTATGTATTTTAAATTCTTATTAATTATTATTTAATTTGATTATTTATTTACATACTTTTTAACTCATATATATCATCATTTTTCATATTTTTTAAATAGTATATTATATAATATTATATCTTATATATATATTTTATATAAAATTATTTATACAGTATAATATTATTTATTCTTAAACATATAGTTTTTTTAGAAGGTTATAAATATTTTTCAAGTTATGGATTAATTGTTTATGTCAAAACTTATTTACTTTCTCCAATATATATATGTGCTATTTTTTTTTGTCTTTATATTATTTTATATTTTTGTGTATGTGCTATTTTATTTTATATGTGCTATTATATCTTTTATTTGCCTATATTGATATGAAATGTTAGCAAACAATAATTGTTTTTTAATATTTATCTGCGATAATTTATAAGTGCAATATTGTCACATGGTTGGTGTTTAAAATAAAAAATTCTTTTTTTGTAAAATTAATATTTTATTTAAAGATTTTTTTAAAATAAGGCAATGTTTTGGTATTTAGAAATTTGGGAAATAGTGTCCAATCGTGCTGGTTGCGATTTTTCGTTTGGCTAAGTAACTAAATATCATTTTAACAAGTTTTATAAATTATGAGATGACTTTAATTACGAGGGTTTAAAAAATGTCATGTCCAATCGTGCTGGATGTGATGTTTATATTCTTTCGGAATAAAGAAATCTCAAGTTTTAAATAATATAAAAACTTATTCTTGAGAATTCAAAACGTTGTATCCTAACTTATTGGGTGTGATGTTTTGTGTTTCAAGGTAAGAAATTTTCTAAAGATGCTCCTAGCTTCGAAGTTATAAAATGCTGTATCCTAACTTATTAGGTATGGTATTTTTATTTCTTTGAAATAGGTAAGTCTTGGTTTTCCTTCTAATAAGGTATCTTATTTTAAACTTTTAAATTTCAAACATTTGGACATGATTTTATCAATTAGGTACCAATTTTGGGCGTTATGAGGGTGCTAACCCTTCCTCATACGTAACCGACTCCCGAACCAATTTTCTTGTTTTTTGTGGACTAAAATTAAATGTTTTAAAATAAAACGTTTTACAAGGTGATCCAATCACACCTAAGTAAAAATGGATTGGTGGCGACTCCCATTTTGTTTTTTAAAGTTGATCCCCATTTTCTAAACCCGATTTTAAAAATGGTTTCGACAGGGATAAATATAAATTTTACATTTTAGGGGGGGCCGGTGCCCCTGCCAGACCCCCTAAATCTGCCCCTATTACAAAATGTAATTCTATAGATATGTTTAGCTAACAAAGTGTAATTACATCGTAATTCCCTATATCATCTTTGGAAATATAAAATATAATTACACAACTAAATAATTTTAAATTCTAAGAACAATATTATTTATTATAAAAATCAATAGAAAATTCTCCAAGCGGTAACAAAACTTAAAATCAAATTATTGTATGTAATATAATTACTAATAAATTTAATAAGAAAATAAATATATTATGCAATTTTATCAAACTACTCTATTTCATATTTATTAAGCTATTTCCTTTCTAACATAAAAATATATTATTATCGGTTAGTTTTGGCCAAATATAAATAATTAATAATGAATACTATGTAATTTAGTTTAAATTAATATAAATAATTATAATAAATATTATATAATTTATGTAAATATTTAATAAGTCAAAACATAAGAGAAATTAAGGTTTCGTTTGGTTTCAAAAACAAAGGCCATTTTATTTTTTTCTTGGAAAATGGAAAACATTTAAAAATATGTTTAGTTGAAATTTTAAAAATTAAAAATGAAAATATGTAGAAATTAGAAAATAAAAAATTCATTTAAAATACTTTGTAAAAATGAAAAGGATAAAATAAGAGTTTTTAATTTTTTTGCAATCGAGTTAAGACTTAATCGAGTTAAAAACAAGGATTTTTACCATTTAAAATTTTAAGTAAGTCGTTTAAGTCTTAATTCGATTGACATGTATATTATTTCCAATAAAGGAGGATGTGGGTTTAAATGGACTGAAGCACATCCTACTATTTATAGGGTGGAGAGGGACTATGTATAGTTTTAGGCATTGTGTTAAAAATAGCAGATATGATTAGAACGATGATTAAAAAAATTAAATAACAAGAATAGTCACTTAATTATTTAGTTTATTTTATTTAGATTATCTAACTATTATAACTTTTTGTTTTAGTCATTTAATTTTTAAAATTATATATTTTAATCACTCTTCCGTTAGTTGTCTAATGGAAATCTAGCATGGGCTTTGTTTATTGGGTTAATAATAAATTTAACTTTTCAATGTTTACATAGTCTATCAATTTGATAGTAAATCTAAAACTTCAATAAATTTATCCTTCAATGTTTACAAGTTTCATCATTTTAGTCCTAATTATAAAAAGTATAAAAAATATTTAAAGAGATCCTAATTTTGAGATTCTTTCTTGGGTTTTAATTAGACATTTGAGACAAACAATGTAGCAAAGGGAAAAGTGAACTAAATCAAAAGAGAATGATAAAAAAAAAAATAGCTTTAATTTATGGGTTTTTGACATGTTTAGTTGATGAAAAAATGAGCATGGTTGATAAGAAAAGTAAATATAAATTTTAAAAATAAATATAAAAATATTTTAAATATTTTTAAATATATTTTATAATTTTAGAATTAGAACTAAAATGATAAAATTTGTAAATATTAAAGGTTAAATTTGTTGATTTTTTATATATATTTAGGATCAAATTAATAGAATGTATGGGCTCAATTTATTATTAGGTGAAACAAAACCCATATTAGACTTCTATTACTAGGTTAACAATAAGAGTAACTAAATCGAAAAATTAATCTTTGAGTGACCAAAATAAAATGAACTGATAATTAGGTGTCTATTCTTGTACTTTACCCTTTAATTTTTAAAATAAATTGGGTCACTGCTATTATTTTGGGAGGAAAATTCTAAGTAGAATTTGCCAATTGCAGGGACAAAAAAATCTTAAAAAAATGAACTAAATTGTAGTGCCAATTGCAGGGACAAAAAAATCTTAAAAAAATGAACTAAATTGTAGTACAAAATCTAATAGTACAATAACGGATAATGTACTAATACTATACGTTTAACCTTCCAAAACCTCTCAAAATTTTGGTCTTATTAACACCAATCTAAACTTGAATAAAATATTTATACGTTTGTCTTTGAACTTAAAATTTCCACCATATATCCACCAAAACAATTTCTTTTACAGTACTTATACTATATATATCAACAATGAATCATGAACATGGCATGGAAGGCATGGCACCAACATCTCAGTCAACCAATGGAACCTCTGGTATGCATCACCACAGCATGATGATGATGCATTTGACCTTCTTCTGAGGCAACATTGCCGAGATCCTCTTCTCCGGCTGGCCCGGCCGGTGAGGAGCCGGCATGTATGCATTAGCCTTAATATTCATCTTCGTGCTTGCGTTCCTCGTCGAATGGCTCTCGCATTCTCGACTGATCAAGCTGCTAGGGGAAGGGTCGAGCAATGTCTTGGCTGGCGTTGTGCAAACATTGTTGCACGCTATTAGGGTTGGTCTTGCTTATTTGGTAATGCTTGCTGTCATGTCTTTTAATGGTGGGGTGTTTTTAATGGCAGTGGCTGGCCATGCATTGGGATTTTGTTGTTTGGAAGTAGGGTTTTCAAGAAAAGCACTGAAATGTTGCTTGATGATAATACATCTGATCCTCCCCCTATGGCTTGCTGATATTGAATCCTCCTTTAATTTATTGTAATGAAAAATGCCACAAATTGTTTAGGGTCAATATATAAGCTATGTTCTTAATTGAATACCTGTCATTAATTGAGAATCAAATTATCAAGAAAAGTTTTTTTTTTTTCTTTTCCCTTTTTTGCTGTGATAATTGCCTAACTATATAAAAGGGTTAATTTGCACATGATGATGGTATTGGGTTCTCTCTGTCTCTCTCTCTCTCTCTCTCTATTTGGACGAAAAGGACTAATAAATAGTAGAATGGTTGCTTATATTGGGAGCATAATTTGTGTTGTTCCATGGATTTTGACTTTTGATAATGCCTTGAACTTCATCTCATCGAAATCCAAATCCCAAGTGTCTAAAAGGATTATATTTTCATAGAGTTAAAATATAATTTTATAATTTTATTAATTTATAATTTTTAAAAGATTAAAATTAAATACTATCATATTTTAAGGTTAATGTACAATTTTCTTTAATACTAAATCATAATTTTATAAATTTTAAAATGTTAAAAACATAATTTCACATTTTTTAGGGTCAAGATCTTACCATCCAATAACACCACCCTCATTTAAAACATGGACTAGACTTGGATTTTAACATTCTAAGTTGAACATATATCATATCATTTTATATATATCACTTAACACTAAATCATTTTACTGATAAGATTGAGACTATTCATCACCTAAGGCATAAGGGTCGTGGTAACAAAAGGGAGGTGGCCTTGAAATCGGACATTAGCAAGGCATATGACAAAGTGAATTGAGGCTATCTCCGATTTATATTGGCAAAGATGAGTTTTGATGTGAAGTGGGTAACCTGGATGATGCTCTGTGTGATAACGATTACTTATTCTATCATGTTTAATGGATATGAAGTAGGCCTGATTGTTCCCAACCGTGGACTTGGACAAGGGGATCCCTTATCCCTGTACTTATTTATTCTTTGCACAGAAGGTCTTAACTTTTTATTAAGGGAAGCAGAAGAGATTGGGCCATCTATTTAGCATTGATGATAGCTTCTTTTTTACTGTCGTGTATTTAGAATGTCAAACAATTAAGAATGTTCTATCAACATTTGAAGCGACTTCGAGGTCAGCTGTTTACTCTTAGAAATCGAACATTATGTTTAGTTAGAGACAAGATTTGCGCTTTGCTGAAAGTGAGTTCCCTTTGGATCATGGTTTGCTCTAGCTGGTGGGAAGAAATAAAAAGTAGGTATTCTCTTTCATAGAGACAGATCAATGAAATGATTGTTTAGTTGGAAGAACAATCTCCTCTCTCATCCCGATAAAAAAGTTGTTAGGATCGTCCCGATTAAGCAACAAGAAAAATAGCGGAATAAATTGAGAAATTGAACACACACAAATTTAACGTGAAAAAACTCCTCCAAAGAGGATAAAAACCAGGGCAAAGATAATATTACTATAATGGCAAAAGAACGAAGACTACAAAAGATGGAGATAAAAAATAAACCCTGAAAACCCGAAAAACAAAGAACCCTCAAAACATAAACACAAAACTCTCTAAATGTGTTATGAGTTCTAAAATCTAATGGGTGTATTTTCTAAGGTTGTAAAAGAGCCTATTTATAGGCTAAATTCATAAGTCAAATAATAATAAAATAATCTAAACTAATCAGTGTTTGATTGAAACAAATAAACATAGTTTAACTAGAAGATTACTTCTCAAATTTAACTGAAATAGGAGTCATACTTAACAAATCTCCACCTTGCCTCATATTTCCATAATGCCATCTTTGCCAAAGCACGTCACAAGCCTATCTTGAACCATGCAGGGAATTAACTGAGTCGAATCTGTGCTTAGAAACTGGAAGACTTCTAGCCTTCGACTTGTACACTGCCAAATCAAAACTAACCCGGGTTTGATTTTCACGAACACAGTGCCCTAACTTTTCAAAACCTGCATCCAAAAGAGAACCTCTCTTCAACGAAACAGTCATACCTTCTTCCCTCCTATGACCAAGTTGCCTCCGCTCTAAATGAGTTGACTTCGACTCAGAATTGACGAGGACGTCCGATTTCACCGTCCAACGAGAACCTTCCGAATATAAAGCATGCCAGTTCTTTTACCTTTTAACAAAATGAGAGCTCCACGGGATACTTTAATGCTGCTTGACTCGATGTTGATTCTGCATCCTTTCAAGTCTAAAATACTCAAGGAGATGAGATTCTTTCGTAAATCAGGTACATACCTGGCATTTGAGAGTGTCTTAATCGTCCCATCGTGTATCCTAATTTTAACAATACTAATACTAATTACCTTACTAGATGAATCGTTTCCCATGCACACAACTCCACCTTCAACCAAACTGTATGTGGAGAACCATTCTCTATTGGGACACATGTGGAAAGAACATCTCAAATCTAGGATCCACTCGGACGTGAGCTTGGAGTTATCGCTCGTTGACACTAATAAGAAATCATCACCGCTTTCATCGACCAAATTAGCACCAGCTACATCTTCCTCGTTACTTTCAGCAGCTCTTTTCTTTCGCAGTTTATAACAATCTGCTTTGACATGACCTAACTTTTTACAATAGCGACACCTTTTGTCTCGTTTCTTTGATGCTATCAAAACAGAAGCTTGCCTATCTGCCTTGCTATCCAAATGAAGCTCATTTTCGAGTTTGTCTCTACTCAACAAATGACCTTTCACATCCTCGAACTAGAGTTTGTCTCTGCCATAAATCAGGGTCTCCCTGAAAGACTTGTATGAAGGGGGCAAAGAGCATAATAATAGCATAGCTTGATCTTCATCATCAATATGAACCTCAACGTTCTTTAAATCATTTAAAAGAGTAATGAATTGACTGATGTGATCTCTAAGAAGCTCACCTTCGTTCATGCAAAAAGTAAATAGACATTGTTTCAACACTAAACGGTTAGCCAGAGACTTAGTCGCATAAAGAGTTTCTAACCTTTTTCGCAAGGCAGATGAGGTTGTAACATCCTGAAAATGGGCCTATGCATTTTTGATTTAATTATACGAAATGGCATGTCTTATGTATTATGAATGTATGGTGAACATTTTTTTGGAAACTTGGAAATGTTAAGTTTAAAAGAGGAAAGTAAACATTTTTGGAAACTTGGAAATGTTAAGTTTAAAAGAGGAAAGTAAACATTTTTGGAAACTTGGAAATGTTAAGTTTAAAAGAGGAAAGTGAACATTTTTGGAAACCTGGAAATGTAAGGAAATGTTTTAGAAATGTTAAGTTTAAAAGAGGAAACTAAGGCAAGGTGATCTTAAGAAAATTAATAGAAGAAATTTGACACAAACATAGGCTTGTTTAAGTGGCTTGGAGGCCCAGGTAAGTGACGCCACAAGCTATGCAAATGGGCCTAGGTTCGAGCAACGTGGGAAGCAAATAAAGGATTTCATTTTGCTATAAGGAGCAAAGGAGGTGGACGGCACTAAGGAACTTCAGTGAGGAGTTTTATTCTCTTTAAAATTCGGCTAAAGGGTGTGCTCAAGTGTGGATTAAATTCCTTTTTATTTTAAGTAGATAAAAGAAGAGATAATTGTTGGGATTAATTTTATTAAGGTGATAATTAAAAGATAAAATTTATCAAGTTATGGAGAGTTGGCCGATTGAGGACTCCTGGATTGTATTTTCTACCAAGGTTGTAAAGGGGGCTATAGCAATTTCATTAAGCTCTTTGGCCTCCCTATCGCTCTACTCTTTTCTCTCCAAAACCATCACTCTTTCTCTTTTCTTTTCTTTAACCCATCTAGCCAAACACCTTGTGTTCTAGCCAAATCTTTTCCATCTCCATTACCGAAAGCGAGCAACTTATTCTCTTCTTCACATAATCTTCCAAAAGTCGAAAATAAGTCCCTTCTAGCCTTAATGAATCTTTGAGGACCTCAAATAAAGGGCTATCGATTTCTTCAAGTAAGGTAAGATCCAAATTCAGTTTCCATTCCTTTAAATCTTTAGACTTATCGAAATTTAGGGACTAATCCCTATTGTTGTCCTTGGCCGAATTATGGAAGGGAGGCTTTGAGATTTAGTAGTTATCAACTATAAAGAGGAGATCTTTCGGGACTTTCAAGGATCCAAGGTAAGTTAATCGGTCAAAGGCCATTTATCATGTTTAAGTGATTGAAAATCGGATCTAATATGTGAGTCTATAGGGATTTCGACAGTGGTATACAAGGATTTCGGGATTTGAGAACCGAAAGGTAAGACCATATGCACATTCGGCCAAGGCCTAATTTGGTATCTAGATTTATTTCTTGATTATTCAAAAAGCCGAAAAACTAACCTATGTATAGATCTAGTGTTTGGCCGAATACAAGGAGGAGTATAGCAAAGATTTCGGGATTTGATTCTTAAGTCAATTGGCACCAAGGTAAGTTTTAGTGTACTAATCCTACTAGGATTTGGGATTTGTGGCCGAATGGGTTTTTCATTAAATCTTTAATATGGGCCGAATGTAGGGAGTTAAAGATCTAAGGCAGTAGATCGGATTTCGGGATTTCAGCGAATTTGTTAAGCGAATCAAGTGTGTACCCTTCCTTAAGTCTTAATAGATTTATGACAATGATTAAGTTAAATGTGTTGTTAAGAATGCGAAAATATGGCTAAAGTACCATGCAATGGTACAAAGTACTCAGGTACGTTTCCTACTCCTACTAGGATTATGTTAAATATCTGTTACGACACACATATGACATTATAAGAATGTGAAATAAGAATTTGGCATGATAATGCATGATATGTATGATATGGGGCATATGGGTTATATGTAAAGGGGAAGTGAATGTGGTGACCTAAGACCACGATAACTGAATGTGGTGACCTAAGACCACGATATCTGAATGTGGTGACCTAAAACCACGAAATCTGAATGTGGTGACCTAAGACCACGTATTTTATAAGGGCGATGAGCACGTCGACTATAGCGACTGCCTTCGATGGTGTGTAGCAGATGGAGGGTTGACTTAGTAGTCCCCACGGTGTGCGAGGTTGGTACGGGGACGTGTAGCGATGGCTATCTAGGTTTGGGTTCGAGTTGCATCATTTTTTTATATAAGAATATGTATGCTCGAAATGTCCGAATTTGTTATGACTTAGTGTTGTGGTTACACATTGAGTCTCATTAACTCACCCGTTGCTAGGGAACCTTTTTCAGTGACATCAAGAATGGACCGGCCTGGCAGGAGCTTAAAGGTGGCCATGCAGCAAGGATTTTATTTAAATTTGGATTTTATCATTAAGTACTTTGAATTTATTTTTTTGTGAATTATTTGATGTAATAAGGCCATAGTAGAACTACTTTACTTTGCTTTTATTTATTAAGCTTACAAACTTTTATTTATTAAAAGATTAAGTAAATTTATTTTAAAACAAAGCCTAAACGTTTTGTCACCTAAAGTAAAGGATTTTAGTAATGAAATAAACTTGTTCTCAACTCAAGCCCAACCCAAAACAACCTTTCTTTCAAAACACACAAGTTTTTCCTAAGTAACAAAAAAATTTGAAACGGTTTACACCGGGGAACATACCAGATCCGGTCAAGGCTCGTGGGCCGGGTTTGGGGTGTTTTAATTTGGTATCAGAGCCCAGTTTTAAAATCTCGGCCTTGGGTTTAAGGCCCAAAACGTTTTCAAAGTTAAGCCCAAAAAGAATTTTTGTGAATTAAGTAGGATTTTCTGGCATGGCCCACTAAGTCTCCGACCCGAAGTCCACCAGGTAAGTACCCCTATCTCTTGTGTGATCTATATTATGATTTGTAGAAGGGTAGAAATGGAACGTAGAATAGAGATTTAGTACTTGAACCCTAGGGCTAGTTACCCCAACAATTACATAAGACTTAAATGCCTAATTGAACAAACCTGTGGTTAAGTCGCCGAGTTAGGGTGTGGCAACCATGGTGCGCATGTCTAGGATTGGTTTCGGTGGGAGCTTGGTATTTAAGCAGTCCGCGTGACTCACCTCCTCTCCACTCGAATCCTACAGTGCGTAATGCTCACCCTAACCAAGAGGACTTAGTCATCTGGCTAAACCAATGATTAAAACTCGAAAGGGACTAGCCATATTTTTTATAAAAACCTTAGTTTTTAAAATCCTTAAATTAACCCTTCGATTTGCAACAAAATCTATTTTAAAATCTCTTGAAAAAAAATTTTCGATTTGCCAAAATTACTAAAATACCCCTAGCTATAAAATTACAAAAATGCCCTTGGTTTCTAAAATTACCATATTACCATCGATTTTAGTGAAATTTCTTTATTTTGCAAAAGTGTCCAAAAACTCTATTTTACGAAAAATTCAAGGTACTTTGATTTGGGAAAATTACTAAAATGCCCCTGTGTTGTAAATTAATAAAATACCCTTAGTTTTTAAGATTTTCAAAAATACCCTCGACTTTTGCTAAAATGTTTCTACTTTACAAAAATACCAAAAACTTTTGTTTTACAAATATCAAGATACCCTGATTTGGAGAATTTACGAAATGCCCCTAACTTCTAAAATTAAGAAATAACCCCGATTTAAAATTTACGCAACACATTGATTTGGAAAATAAATTTTCAAGATAACCTCGAGTTTTTGTAAATTTTGAAATACTTTTGATTTATAAAGATTATTTTCGAAGTGACCTCGATTTATTACCAAAATACCTTATAGGAAAAATGACGAAATTACCCCTGGGGGGATGATCAGGAATGCCCAAAGTAGTGAAGTGAATGTTGTGAATAAATGTGTCTCTAACGAGATGGATGAATGTGAATGTGAATGTGAATCTCTAAATTAGAATGGTGAACTTGAACTGAGATTTTGTTTGATCGAGAGAACCACTATTAAACTCCTTTTCATAAAAGCTGCTCATGGATAAGCAATTGGAACAAAGAACTAATGCATAAAACTTTTTAATCAGATTAAATCGCGACGATAGTAATGAGTTCTAGTGGACGTGGTCGAGCTAGTATCTAAGAAATGTGTTAGTTTTATTAAAATCAGAGTGCGCAGCATAAGCGTAGCGCGGTGAGTTAAGATGTTCGATTATTCGATAGTAAGTAATTTCGAGGACGAAATTATTTTAAGGGGGTAGAACTGTAACATCTTGAAAATGGGCCTATGCATTTTTGATTTAATTATACGAAATGGCATGTCTTATGTATTATGAATGTATGGTGAACATTTTTTTGGAAACTTGGAAATGTTAAGTTTAAAAGAGGAAAGTAAACATTTTGGAAACTTGGAAATGTTAAGTTTAAAAGAGGAAAGTAAACATTTTGGAAACTTGGAAATGTTAAGTTTAAAAGAAGAAAGTGAACATTTTGGAAACCGGAAATGTAAGGAAATGTTTTAGAAATGTTAAGTTTAAAAGAGGAAACTAAGGCAAGGTGGTCTTAAGAAAATTAATAGAAGAAATTTGACACAAACATAGGCTTGTTTAAGTGGCTTGGAGGCACCACTTAAGGCCCAGGTAAGTGACGCCACAAGCTATGCAAATGGGCCTAGGTTCGAGCAACGTGGGAAGCAAATAAAGGATTTTATTTTGCTACAAGGAGCAAAGGAGGTGGACGGCACTAAGGAACTTCAGTGAGGAGTTTTATTCTCTTTAAAATTTGGCTAAAGGGTGTGCTCAAGTGTGGATTAAATTCCTTTTATTTTAAGTAGATAAAAGAAGAGATAATTGTTGGGATTAATTTTATTAAGGTGATAATTAAAAGATAAAATTTATCAAGTTATGGAGAGTGGCCGATTGAGGACTCCTGGATGGTATTTTCGCCAAGGTTGTAAAAGGGGGCTATAGCCAATTTCATTAAGCTCTTTGGCCTCCCTATCGCTCTACTCTTTTCTCTCCAAAACCATCACTCTTTCTCTTTTCTTTTCTTTAACCCATCTAGTCAAAACACCTTGTGTTCTAGCCGAAATCTTTTCCATCTCCATTACCGAAAGCGAGCAACTTATTCTCTTCTTCTCATAATCTTCCAAAAGCCGAAAATAAGTCCCTTCTAGCCTTAGCCGAATCTTTGAGGGACCTCAAATAAAGGGGCTGTCGATTTCTTCAAGTAAGGGTAAGATCCAAATTCGATTTCCATTCCTTTAAATCTTTAGACTTATCGAAATTTAGGGACTAATCCCTATTGTTGTCCTTGGCCGAATTATGGAAGGGAGGCTTCGGGATTTAGTAGTTATCAACTACAAAGAGGAGATCTTTCGGGACTTTCAAGGATCCAAGGTAAGTTAATCGGTCAAAGGCCATTTATCATGTTTAAGTGATTGAAAATCGGATCTAATATGTGAGTCTATAGGGATTTGACGATGGTATACAAGGATTTGGGATTTGAGAACCGAAAGGTAAGACCATATGCACATTCTGCCAAGGCCTAGTTTGGTATCTAGATTTATTTCTTGATTATTCAAAAAGCCAAAAACTAACCTATGTATAGATCTAGTGTTTGGTAGAATACAAGGAGGAGTATAGCAAAGATTTGGGATTTGATTCTTAAGTCAATTGGCACCAAGGTAAGTTTTAGTGTACTAATCCTACTAGGATTTAGGATTTGTGGCGAATGGGTTTTCATTAAATCTTTAATATGGGCGAATGTAGGGAGTTAAAGATCTAAGGCGATAGATCGATTTGATTTCAAATAATTTGTTAAGCGAATCGGTGTGTACCCTTCCTTAAGTCTTAATAGATTTATGACAATGATTAAGTTAAATGTGTTGTTAAGAATGTGAAAATATGGCTAAAGTACCATCACTACAACAAAACAGGACTTTTAGCGGCGTTTTAGTGGCGTTTATTCTTAAAACGCCGCTAAAAGTCTGAAGCATTAGCGCTTTTGAAAAACGCCGCTAAAGTTTGAGCATTAGCGGCTTTTCGGAAAATGCCGCTAAAAGTCGAGCATTAGCGGCGCTTTCAAAAACGCCACTAAAATCGAATATTAGCGCTTTTAAAAACGCCGCTTAAAACTCTGAAACATTAGCGCTTTTGGAAAATGCCGCTAAAAGTCTGAGCATTAGCGGTAGCTTTTGGAAAAATTGCTAAAATTTCGAGCATTAGCGGTGCTTTTGGAAAACGCTAAAAGTCGAGCATTAGCGGTAGCTTTTAGAAAATGCCGCTAAATACTGAGCATTAGCGGCTCTTTTTCACAAACGCTAAAAGTTTTTCATTTTTTTCTTATTCTTGCTTTGAATTATATTTTATTTTGATACATTCACTTATAAGCAATGAGAAAGTTTCATTTTAGTTACTTAATTATGAAAAGTTACAAATTGCTAAATAAACTATTTAGAAATTTTCATTTAAGTTACAAATTAAGCTATTAAAATTAATTTAGGGTTTAATGTTTAGTATGTTAATTTTATGGTTTAGGGTTTATTATATTGGTGTATGAGTTTAGTGTTTTAAAGTTTGTTGTTTGGGTTTATTGTATAGTGTTTAATATATTAGTGTTTATCGGTATTAATGTTTAAGTGTTAGTGGTTAGGGGTTAAGGTTTATAGTTAGGGGTTTAGGGGTTAGAGTTTATGGTTTATGGGTTTAGGGTTAGGTGTTTGAGGAAAATGATTAATGTGTTAGATTTCTGAGTTTAGGGTTTATGGTTTAAGTTTAAGATTTTAGGGTTTAGGGTGTTAGCTATATAACCCAAAATCTTGAAACCGAAATCCCTCATGAGGGATTTATGGTTAATATGTTAGCTATTAAAATATAAAAATATATTGATGTATTTATATTTTAAAATAATGTGTATGATTAAATCAAAATTAAAGTTTCAACTATACATTTAAACCACAATTAGAATTTCACATCTAGAATTACACATTAAACTAAAATTTATATATAATTCGAGATGTATTTATATCAAAACTTAGGTGTATACATATAATTAAATACCATTTATATAAAATCTAAACAACTAATGCAGACTATACTTAAAAGAATAATGTTGATGTAAAAAAAAAAAAAAAAAGAAAATCCTAAAAGAGTTGATAATGATAATTAATTTTTAAGATTTAATAATAAAAATTAAAAACTTAAAAACTTAAAAATTTAATATTTAATATTTTAATTAAAAGTTCAATGCTCAAAATATAATAAAAATAAAAATTCAAAAGAAATAATAATCTCAACACAAAAATTTTAAAAGAAAAATATAAAAAATATAGGTTAAAAATAAAAAATAAAATTATGTAATAGTGGCGTTTTACATAAAAATGCCGTAAAAATAAGTTATACCGACGTTTTATTAAAAACGCACAAAATTTCATATAACAAAAGACCTAGTTTTTTCTATTCTAAAATTAAGTTCACTATCCTGATTCTTATTTCCCAAAACCCTAAATTTTCTAAGTCCCCAAAATTTTGCTAAGTCTCCGGAGGCTCTCGATCATGAGCGTTATCTTGATACCTTGGACCCTACCTTTTATTCTTGTTTTCATACTACTCATGTTGCTAGACAAGCTATTGTTGAAGCTCTTCACTCTGATAAGTTCAATGGCTATTCACCCACTGTTGGTCTTCCCCAAACCAGAAGGTTCAAAAATTTCCCATGTTTTGTTAATTATTTTCTTTGCTTAATGCCCGAATTTCTTCAATTTTAGTATGAATATCTTCACTCCACCAAAATCGCTTCTTCTTTCTTTTTTTTTTTTAATGTTTCATTCGGTTCGAAAGTTATCTGCAATCTGTTGATGCTTCATATTTCAGTTGACAAGCTTTTATGGTCAAATAAGGTTTTTCTTTTAATAATCTAATAAGGTTTTTCTTTTAATAATCTAATAATTTATTTTAAATTTTCATGGTTACTCAAAATAACTTATTTCTTTTAGTTCGTCAAATCCTACAATTGATGAAGTTGAGGACTTGGAAATTATCGATTTGTTTTCTTAAGTTGTGGCTTTGTTTTGTCTTCTTTTGCTCTCATGGCTTAAGGTAACATGGTGGTTCATTAAATCTAGATTTAATTTCTACATTTAAAAATATAAGTGACCCAAAGTAGAAATATGGGGTTTCTGCAATCCTAAGTTCTTTGTTTTAAACTTTTACAGTAAAAACAAATTACGGTAGATAGAGTGTAAAAACGCCAAATAAATTGAAGGTAAAGTCAGTTTATGTTCCTGGAAAAGATACAGTATTTCTTTTGTACTAAATTTGGTAACTGTTGGAATGGATCCTATGACTTTTTATTATAGTTTTAGTTGATTTGCAATTAATGTTAGTTCTTTGAAAGTTTTTGTGGAATTCTATTGAAGCTAGTTATACCATTTGGTTGATATTGGTGTTTAACTTTCTTTTTTCTTGTTTCAATCATTTAGTTTGACTTCCTTGGTAAAGATTCAACTCAATATGTGAACACAGTGGAGGTTGAGCTTCCTGTCTACAATGCAATTGGACAGTTTCAAACTGTTCAGTTCATGATCTCTCATATTTGGATTCATATGCAGATGATTGACTTAAGCCAAAGAGTATGGTGTCTCTTTTATGCAGGGAAAAGCAAAAGTGATGATCTTGTATGTACTTTTCCAGTATTTCTTATGTGATTTGAATGGATAAATTTTTAGAAAATTTTGTTAACATTATTCTTCATTTGTATTTTCTTTGGTTGGATAATAGTTAAATAAAGAAACCAAAGATGGGGATGTGGCAGAAAAAGTTGTAATCTACCAGCATGCAAATAAAGAGGTAAGAACCATTCCCTACTAGATCTTAAGCTAATGGAGTCTAGATCTACCAGCATGCAAATAAAGTAGTTTACTAGAAAAGAGCTCAATTGAAGTTTAGTTAAGTATCTTGTAAGTTAAACTGAACATTGTTTTGTTGGAGTTATTAGGGACCTATCTTTTAATGAGTTATATGGAGACATACCATTTTCGATATCGAAATTGAGGCAACTGGAATTCCTGTAAGTTAATTCAAAGCATTTCTCACTATATATCGCGTCACTGCTAATTCTCGGTTTGCTCAGTTCTTCTAATTTGAAACTTTTAAATGACTGCTCGAGTTCGAAAAACAATCGATTAATTGGACCGATACCTTCAACATTGTCAGATTCCAAACTTGAAAGTTCTGAAGATGAATTCAGCATCACATCTACCTTTGTTTTCCATTTTACTCGTCATGCTTGGACTTACTGTACAAAGCACTAATATCACAAGTATGTATGAATGTACTTCTCATTCGACTTTTATGCTTCCCTCCCTCCGTCCGAATTTGATTTTATTTTATTTTTACTCGTAACGCATAACACTTGATTGCCTAAGCGCAAGTTTAATAACTTCCTCCTGATTTTGGGTGTTTATTGCAACACAAGTGATTATATCTTATTTCAATATGTTACAAAAGCCTCTCTAAGGTCCTACTTGAAATTCTGCTTGCTTGGCTCCTTTGTTTGTCTTGTCACTGTTTAGATACCGCTTTTCCATGCCATTAGCCATAGCAGAGGTTATTGTGGAAGTTCGCCTGCATTATGGTTTCGACTTGAAATTTCTATGTTTTCCATATTCCCCATGTCAACCATTGCCAATCATCCCAACCATTCTTTCCGGCTTCACTCATGTAACTTGCCTTATTTGAAGTTGGCAATCTTTTAAACAAAATTAGTTGAACCATGACTTAGATGATTTTGTGAATGTGTGTTAACTCATATTTGAATATCGATCTTATGAAATAACAAATTTTGAAAATTCATTTGAACCGAATCAAGCAAATCGGATATCTTGGTTTATGAAAATTGACTTGAAGACATTTTATAAATTTTATTGGTTCTAAACTTTACGAGGATGTTTGTAAGCCTTTTATAAAACTAGTTTAGTGGACCTGTAATTGATTGATAAATTACTACTTTAATATGTTTTGTTAGGAACTATTTTTCAATACATTTATTTTGTAGAGTAATCGAAATAATATTTTTTAACCTTGATCGAGACTTACATTAATTTCTCATTCTCATTCTTTTTAATTTAATATTTTGTATCATCAACATAAATTGATTTAATTGATTGAATATCCATTAACACTAAAATTTCAATCTCATTAACAATCCGAATAAATAATCAATAATTATCAAAAGTCGATGGTATATCCTAACTTTACATCCCCGCCTAAAGTTTTGGAAAAAAACAACATTTATAGCATGTACCTTGACCGGTTCTGTAAAATAGTCCCCATTGCAAATTAATCGATCACGCAATTGTTTGGTTTAATTAGTTTCAAAACAGATAGATGCCTTGGTTCAAAGAATGATGATGGTGGTTGGCAATTTGCATAATAGATAATGGGATTACATTTAAGTTAGAGGACGAATGCTCCATTATTTTCTCGTAAGTTTTATGTGTCCTTTCTTTTATCTTTCATTAAGCTATCGCCACACTATTGGCTTTGCCCCTACCCCTATTGCCGCTACCTAGTTTTAATTACATGACTTCAAATAAGGCAAGTATTAATGATTATTTAAATATTCAAGACTAACAAAGAAAGGTTGATTGCTACTCTTTTTCTTCTTTTTTTTTTGGTTTGGAATTAAATCCATTTTCGGTTTTACAGTGCTCATTCATCAATGTTAACTATTGTAAACAATTGCAACTATACAGTTTGGCCAACAGTAGTGCCTAATCCTGAATCTACACAAATTTCCCCTTCGGTTTCATTCTTCAACCAGCGAATCAACATCTATTTCGCTTCCACCATCTTGGTCGTAATTAAAAGATTATTTGAATCTGACTGACTTGTAATGTATTAAGTATACCAAAAAATGCATCTTATTGATTAGTTAATAAAGGTAAATTTAGTTTTATTTATATTTTTATGTCAATTCAAATATTACTAAGTTCGTGGTTTGGACCGAGACTTCAAAATTTTAAGATTTCAATTTTAGTCTTTATCAAGATTTCATTTTTTGTACAATTATTATTTATACTCATGTTATTTACGGAAAAAGCGAACATCCAACTAATAGACCACAACTTTGAGGTTCATTAGTACTACATTTTAATTATGTGGTATCATATGATTCATTGATAATGTCGGGTTGTAGATAAAGAGGCAAGTATTGGCCTTCACCTCCCAAAATAGTAAATGTGCCTTTTAGTCCTTTTGAAATTTATGAAATTATAAGTTAATATAATGGTAATATAAGCACTTGACTCTTCAAAAGTTAGAATTCATCTCAATAATTTTATATGACATTGTCTTTATATGACATTGATATGATAATTTTATTCCCTTTTCTTTGTTATGTGGGACTTTATAAATTGTATATTTTAAGTAAAAACTTATTAGTAGTGCAAATGGTAAAACCGCCATCCTAATTCTGCCTCTTACTCTTTTTAAATGTTCTATGTTTAGGTCTTCCTTTTCTTGAAATGGTTCTATTTGTTGATAAACTTTGTAGAAGAGTGTTCTCTTGATAAGGTAGTGAATCTCTTTGCTTTAAATCCTCTTTTCTATTTAATAAACTTTTGCATGTGTGAACATTGATGCCTAATCTGAGTCTTGTCAAGGTTAATAAAGTTTTATTTGCTTGATCTTATTAATTTGGTATTATTGGAATTTGTCAAATATACTCATTATGGAATGCAATTTTAAAATGTGCATATCTCTATATTTACTTGATAATATAATTTTAAAATGCAATTTTATGTTTGGGTCAAGGAATGTTTCAACCCCATAGTTGATGCAAGAATGGGAGGGACCTTATCCCATGCATGGTTTATGGGTAAGCATGAACCCTTTTTTCTTCTCTTTTGGTCTTTGGATGTTCTTTGGTTGTAGATATATACACCCCTTTTTTGACAAACTTGTATTACCTTCTCTCTTCTGGAAGGAACTTAAAAGGCCAAGAATATGGAGGTTCAAGTGATTTGCTAAAGTGATATGAAGAGTTGAAGAAATCCATCCTTGCTTCTTTTTTAAAATTCTTGTTGAATATTGTTTGCTATCGATTTCCTTTTTTGGTTTAAATGTTATGGGTGAAAAATGTTTAATTTTATTATTTTTCCTTAAATATTTTTATAATATTTTAATATTTATAATATTTTAATTTTATTCTTTTTTATAATACTTTAATTTTTTTTAATTTTCATGACTTTTAGCGGCGTTTTTGTGAAAAGCGTCGCTAAAAGTCGTGTTCTTAGCGGCGTTTTTGAAAAGCTACCGCTAAAAATCATGTTCTTTAGCGGCATTTTTTAAAAGCGCCGCTAAAAGCTACCTTTAGCGTTTTTGGAAAAGCTACCGCTACAAACTCTACCATTTAGCGGCTTTTTTAAAAAGCACCGCTTAAAAGCCCTACCTTTAATGGGCGTTTTATGAAAAGCGCTAAAAGCCCTACCTTTAGCGGCGTTTTCTGAAAAGCACCGCTAAAAGCCCATATCTTTTATGCATGTTTTCACAACAAACGCCACTAAATTTCTGTAGCTTGTTTTAGCGGCGTTTTTTATACTTTTGAAAGCCATGAAATACTATTAGTGGCGCTTAAAAACACCGCTAAAAGCCCAAAAAATGCCGCTAAAAGTCTGTTTTGGTGTAGTGCATGCAATGGTACAAAGTACTCAGGTACGTTTCCTACTCCTACTAGGATTATGTTAAATATCTGTTACGACACACATATGACATTATAAGAATGTGAAATAAGAATTTGGCATGATAATGCATGATATGTATGATATAGGGCATATGGGTTATATGTAAAGGGGAAGTGAATGTGGTGACCTAAGACCACGATAACTGAATGTGGTGACCTAAGACCACGATATCTGAATGTGGTGACCTAAGACCACGAAATCTGAATGTGGTGACCTAAGACCACGTAATTTATAAGATGGCGATGAGCACGTCGACCGTATGTGACGCCTTCGATGGTGTGTAGCAGATGGAGGGTTGACTTAGTAGTCCCCACGGTGTGTAGGTTGGTACGGGGGACGTGTAGCGGATGGCTATCTAGGTTTGGGTTCGGGTTGCATCATTTTTTTTTTTGATATAAGAATATGTATGCTCTGAAATGTCTGAATTTGTAATGACTTAGTGTTGTGGTTACACATTGAGTCTGTTGACTCACCCCGTTGTGGGAACCTTTTTCAGGTGACAATCAGTAATGGACCGGGTCGGCAGGAGCTTAAAGGTGGCCATGCATAGCAAGGATTTTATTTAAATTTGGATTTTTATTTCATTAAGTACTTTGAATTTTTTTTGGGAATTATTTGATGTAATAAGGCCATAGTAGAACTACTTTACTTTGCTTTTATTTATTAAGTTTACAAACTTTTATTTATTAAAAGATTAAGTAAATTTATTTTAAAACAAAGCCTAAACGTTTTGTCACCTAAAGTAAAGGATTTTAGTAATGAAATAAACTTGTTCTCAACTCAAGCCCAACCCAAAACAACCTTTCTTTCAAAACACACAAGTTTTTCCTAAGTAACAAAAGAATTTGAAACAGTTTACAGGGAACATACCAGATCCGGTCAAGGCTCGTGGGCCGGGTTTGGGGTGTTTCAGAGGTCTTCTCCATCAATACCTCCTGCAATACTATATTCGTGAGGCACAACTAGATTGCAAACAAAGCCTTTTTATCAAGCTCTTCCCATTCTGTTTTATTTAGATTCTCAGGCTTTTTCCCGGTAACAACCTTTTTCAAACTGGATTGAACTAGAATTGCCATTATCCGAACTTGCCACAGATTGAAATTTGTCTCACCATCGAACTTCTCAATTTCAAACCTTGTTGCTGACATATCTGAATGGGATGATCTATGAAAATTAAACTAGCTCTGATACCACTTGTTAGGATCGTCCCGATTAAGCAACAAGAAAAAATAGCGAAATAAATTGAGAAATTGAACACATACAAATTTAACATGGAAAAACTCCTCCAAAGAAGATAAAAAACCACGGGCAAAGATAATTTTACTATAATGACAAAAGAATGAAGAGTACAAAAGATGGAGATAAAAACTAAACCCCGAAAACTCGAAAAACAAAGAACCCTCAAAACGTAAACACAAATTTCTCTAAATGTGTTATGAGTTCTAAAATCTAATGGGTGTATTTTCTAAGGTTGTAAAAGAGCCTATTTATGGGCTAAATTCATAAGTCAAATAATAATAAAATAATCTAGACTAATTAGTTTTTGATTGAAACAAATAAATAGAGTTTAACTAGATGATTACTTCTCAAATTTGACTGAAATAGGAGTCATACTTAACAGAAGTTTTGTTGAAAATTGTGGCTCAAGCACTTCCAATATATTGTATGAGCATGTTTTTACTTTCGATCAATATATGTGACTCCAAAAAGTATGATGAACTCATTTTGGCGGGGTTCGAGCAATGGTCATCAATGGAATATTCATTGGGCCTCGTGGGATAATCTTCGTGTTCTAAGAAGTATGGAGGTATAGGGTTTCATGATCTTAACTATTTTACCTTGGCGATTCTAAATAGGATTGGAGATTTATCTCAAACCGATACTCTTTCTTATCAAATCTTTCAAAGTTAAATATATTTCATCTTGTGGTTTTATTGATGCTCTCGAAGGAAATAACCCTTTTCTTCTTTGGAAGAGTATTGTTGCCTGATAGCAAGATAATTTTATATATTTAATGTATCTAATTTTTGTCAAATTTTGAATAAAATGCTACTAAACTTGTGATTTCTTAAATTTTATCAAGGACGCAATTAGAGTGTTCAAGTTCACAAACAAACAAAATCGGGCAAAATTGGAAAGTTGTGGGCCTGAATTAAAAATTGTAGAATTATTTTTGAGCTGATAGAAAAGATCAGACTTTTGACTTTGACAAATTATATATTTAGAAAATTTGATATTGTGGTGGGTTGTTAATATAAGCATGATTTTAGGAGTAAATCATGTGAAATTGGTTCTCTGAGAGGTGTATATAAAGACTTGTAATTATGGCATGAGGAGACACACTTGAATTGAAAAGGCAATTAGCATATTCTTGTGTCAGTAGCATTTGAACATTTTGCCATTTTTTTTATATTTTGGTGCAATCGCCCTTTTAGTTCCCTCCCTTCTTCACATATTATCTTTCATTAAAATTCACTCTTATAATCCAATTAAGTATGATTAATTTCATGTTCAACTAATCTCTATTTAGTTTTAGGCCGGTTATCACTCCAATCGAGAATCATGAGAAATGAACACGAGTTAAAACCTTACAACATGGTATTCATTATCTCTCCGGAATATGAAATAGTTACAATCGTCCCTTAAATTTAATTTGATTTCAATTTAAAAAGTGCACGTTGGATTGGAGTTTTTTGGCATACAGTTAGGAAAACGAGTCGGTCATCTGTCGCATTCGTCTTCTCGCGAAAAAATTGGCGTGTCCAAATGGGAAAATGCCAGTTGGATTTCGTCAAGAGAGATAGTGATTAGATTTAAACAATCCACACGGTTGAGGCGTTAATTCAAGTTGGACTCTTCTAAATTGCAATGCTGCCGAGATCTTAAATTACAGACGCGTGCTACGTGGTTAGATAGTCGGTAAAGGTTGGTTTGCAGGGCATACCAGAATTAACTACACAATGAAAAGTTGACGATCAAGGCGTCCTTGATCGTTATAACCAACTTATCGTTTGTAAGAAAAATTTCACTTTCAAGGATCAACTCGAGTCTGGAATATTCCAAGTCTTAGACTAAGAAATCACAAATTTGATTATCTAATTTAATTTCAGTTATTTAATTTTATTTTGTATTTATAATTTAACTATTATTTTATTCTATTTATTTCTATATTTTTAATCTAATAAACTAAGACCATATTCGCTTTATTTTCAGCACAACACATTTTAAGTCGTGGGCATGACAACTGCCACGACATTAGAATCTGGTTGCACAATATTGGCAACCACCATAATTTGAAAAGTCAAAGATATAAGTGTCAGAAAGTTGATACCGAAAATAAGAACATTTAAGGCACCGAAAGTTGGGTTGAAATTTGACATGGGATAATTGCAATTTTGGTCCCTAATTGTATAGGGACTTTGCAAGTTGATCCCTGAACCTCAACTATAAATAAGCCTAACCATTTCTTATTTTCTTCATCCCACATTTGTCATTCTCTACTTAAGGCATTGTTCTCTCTCCTTATTTGTAAATTTTCACTTGTATTTTGAAGTGAAAGATATTTGGTAGTGCCCGAGGACAAAGGCAAAATTTGCTGAACCTTGTTAAAATTCTGGTGATCTTTATTGTTTATTTTGCATATTTTGTGAGTGTGATTGTAGTGATTTATTGTGCTATTAAATTACGATAGAGGGATATTCTGGCTAGGAAAGACCTGGTACTTAAGTGATCCTCGTGATCCACCTCTCTTTCCTGGGAATTGAACTTAGTGTGATTTTTCAGTACAATAATTTTACTCTTTTACACGCTTCCATGCAACAATTGGTATTAGAGCTAGATTCGTACTTGGGGAATACGACCATTTATGATACTATTTACGTATACGATATTATTCATCCACGAAACTATTCACGTAGATGGTACTATTCACGTATACAGTAGTTGGGATTGAAAAAAAATGGCAGAGGCATCATCATCAGCAAATACTAATGTGACCAATGTAAAATTTGAAGTAGAGAAATTGATGGTACCAATAATTTTGGTATGTGGCAATGTGATATCTTGGACGTCTTATGTCAGCAAGAGCTGGATATAGCCCTTAAAGAAAAACCTGACAAGATGGATGACAATGAGTGGGCCAAGATCAATCAACAGGCGTGTGGTACAATCCGCCTATGTTTGGCCAAAGAGAAGAAGTTCTCTGTCATGAGGCAGACATCAGCGAAGAAGTTATGGGATACACTGGAAGAAAAGTTTCCAACGAAAAGTCTTGAAAATAAGCTTTATATGAAAAAGATACTTTATCGATTCACGTATGCACCTTATATGTCGATGAATGACCATGTGAACTCATTCAATAAAATTTTAACAGACTTGCTAAATTTGGATGAGAAATTTGAAGATGAAGACAAGGCATTATTATTGTTGGATTCCCTTCCTAATAAATATGATCATCTTACCACCACATTGCTTCATGGGAAGGACACGATCACATTTGATGCAGTCTGTAGTATGTTGTATAGATCTGAAACTCGAAAGAAAGATAAAAGAGATCATAGAGATACAACTGTAGAAGTTTTAACAGTAAGAGTCCGTTCACACAGCAACAAACCTGGTAGAAGGAGTAAGTCCAAAGAGAGACCTGCCAAAGATGAATGTGCTTTTTCTCGTGAGAAAGGGCATTGGAAAACAATTGTCTTAAGTTACAAAAGGGCAAGGCTATTTTTGATGCTTGTGTAGCGGAGCATGATGAAGAGTCAGACTTTAGCTTGGTTGGCATGGCAATTGCATGCCATATGGATGAGTGGATTTTAGATTCGGGATGTACTTACCATATATGTCTTAATAAGGACTGGTTTTCTAGTCTTAAAGAACTAGAAGGTGGAGTTGTTTTTATGGACAATGACATCCAATTGAAGAATCACGACGGCTCAATCCAAGTCTTGAAAGATGTTCGCTACGTACCTAGTTTGAAGAAAAATCTCATCTCATTAGGGGTCCTAGAATCTAAAGGGCTCACAATCACTTTGAGAGATGGATTACTAAAGGTAGTAGTTGGGGTATTGACGGTGATGAAAGGCACAAGAAGGAATAACTTGTACTATTTAAATAAAAGTACAGTTATTGGATCAACATCAATAGTTTTTACGAAAGATGCAGATTCAGAGGCTTCCAGGTTATGGCATATGCGATTGCGACATGTTGGTGAAAAAGATTTGCAGACTTTGGTGAAGCAAGTCTTGTTGAAAGGTGCAAATTCTTGCAAATTGGAATTCTGTGAAAATTGTGTTTTGGGCAAGCAGACGAGGATAAAATTTGGTTCAGCAATTCACAATATGAAAGGAATTCTGGACTACGTTCACAGTGATGTGTGGGGACTTACCAAAGTGGCTTCTTTAGGAGGTATGCACTATTTTGTTACTTTTGTTGATGATTATTCAAGAAAATTATGAGTGTATCTAATGAAAAGAAAATGTGAAGTTTGGATGCATTTTTGAAATAGAAGAAGATGGTGGAGACTTAGACTGGTCGAAAGGTCAAACGACTTCGATCAGACAATGGTACTGAGTACAAAAATGACCCATTTCTACAAGTATGTCAAGATGAGGGCATTATGCGACACTTTACTATTTGGAATTGTAACACCCTTATCCCATACCCATCACCGAATTAGGGTTAAGGGCATTACCAGACAGATCAGAAACTTTCATAACATTTCATACAATCATTCACCAAACACAAACAAAGTGTCCCTTATATTGGTCAATGAGACCTTAAACATGCTTATAAACCGGGTTGGGACTAAACCGAAACACATACAAAAATTCTTAGAAATTTAAAACTTTTCTAAATTTCAGGGGTTACACGCCCGTGTGCCTCCCACGGCTGCTAGACACCCCGTGTGTCTACCCTGTGGTCGAACCTGACTTCATTCCATGGCCACCAAGCACGCCCGTGTACCTTGGCCGTGGTCAATTCTGACTTGGCTCCACGGCCACCAAGCACGCCTCGTACTTCGGCCGTGGTCAATCCTGTTGAAACTATACGGCTACCAGGCATGTCCGTGTGCCAAGACCGTATACTCTTAGCTAGCTACTGACTTAGTCCCACGGTCACTAGACATGCCCGTGTGTCACAACCGTGTGATATTATAGGCCATTTGCAAGGCCAAAATGCCACCCAAATAGGGTCATTACTACAAGCAAACTACCAATACATCTCATGCATATGTGACAACCAAAAACATACCAAAATAACCATTCAATCTATACATTCAATACCAATTAAAGTAGCTGTTGAAACAGAAGCAGGCTGTAAGTTAAAGACCATAAGGTCAGACAATGGAACTGAGTATACCTCAACTCAGTTTCAAGCTTATTGTGATGATGCAGGCATTAAACACTAGTTAACCAATGTTTATACACCTCAGCAGAATGGTGTTAGTGAAAGAAAAAACAAGAGTCTGTTGGATATGGCCAGATGTCTTCTATTTGAGAAAATTTTGCCCAAGACTATGTGGGCTGAAGCAGTCAACACTGCTGTTTACATTCAGAACAGACTACCTACCAAGGCACTAGACCATAAGACTCCATATGAGGTCTAGTTCGGGTTCAAGCCATCTTTGGCTCACCTAAAGGTCTTTGGCTGCTTGTGCTATGCTCATGTACCAACTGTGAAAAGGGATAAATTGTCCAAAAGAGCCCAACCTGGAATTCTTGTAGGCTACAGCTCAGTTAAAAAGGGTTATAGGATCTAAGATCCTTCAACAAACAAGATCCAAATGAGCAGAGATGTGATCTTTAATGAAAAAACATGTTGGAACTAGGATAGAAATGAACCAGAGGCTACTTCTAAGAAGCTGATAGCAGATCAGACTGATGTTAATCAAAATGGTCCAGAAATAAACATTGATAATGTCCCAATCAGAGATACCAGACCCTTGGTTGAGATCTATGAAAGAACACATGTAGCCATAGTAGAACCAAGTAGTTTTGAAGAAGCTGGAGCTAATGAAGGGTGAAAGCAAGCTATGATCGATGAAATTAAAATAATAAAAAAGAATCAAACATGGGAGCTGATTGAAAAACCTTCCAACAAAGAAACCACAGTGTGAAGTGAATTTATCGAGCCAAGCATAATGCAGATGAGAGTTTGAATAAGTTGAAGGCTAGGCTAGTTGTCAAGGGGCTCAGTCAGAGATATGGTCTGGACTACATGGAAACTTTTGCTCTAGTAGCCAGGCTTGACACCTTCAGATTGTTAGTTGCTTTGGCTGCACAAAAGCAATAGATTATACATCAGCTTGATGTGAGGTCCGTATTTCTTAGTGGCCTTCTTGAAGAAGAAATTTACATTGATCAGCCTCAAGGTTTTGCTGTATTTAGAAAAGAACACATGGTTTACAGGCTCAAAAAGGCCTTATATGGGTTGAAACTGGCTCCTAGAGCCTAGTATGTTAGAATTGACAGCTATTTGATCAATTTGGGATTCGAGAGAAGCATCAATGAGCCAACACTATATGTCAAAAATATAGAAGCTGAGACACTACTCATTGTGTCCCTCTATGTAGATGACCTTCTGGTGACAAGAGGAGACCAGGTCATATTGGCTAATTTCAAAGTCAAAATGAAAGACCTTTTTGAGATGTCTGACTTGGGCCAAATGACATACTTTCTACGAATGGAAGTGTTCCAAATAGAGAATGAAATTTTCTTGAGTCAGCAAACATTTGCCATGAAAATCCTAAAGAAGTTCTTAATGGAGAATAGCAAACCAACAAGCACACCTGTGGCTGTTGGAATGAAACTGTCAAGCCAAAGGGACCATGAGCTGGTTTGTGAATCTTCTTACAGAAGTTTAGTTGGCTGTTTGTTATACTTGACTGCAATAAGACTAGATATCATGTTTGCAATAAGCCTGCTTTCAAGGTTCATGCACTGTTGTAATAAGCAGCACTTTCAAGCAGCAAAAAGAGTGCTGAGATACATTAAAGGGACTCTAAGCTATGGCATGTTGTATAGACAAGCTGAAAGTATGAAACTTGTGGGATATACTGACAATGACTGAACAGGCTCAATAGATGATATGAAAAGCACATCTGGATATGCTTTTACCCTCGGTTCAACCATGTTTTGCTAGAGCTTGAAAAAGCAAAGTGTGGTAGCTCAGTCAACAGTAGAAGCTGAATATGTTGCAGCAGTTGGAGCTATAAACCAAGCCATATGTCTTAGAAAAATCTTAGCTGATCTAAACCTTTACCAAAGGGGTGCAACTGAGATCTATTGTGACAACAAATCTACTGTTGCAATAGCAAAAAATTCCTATTTTTCATGGCAGAACCAAACATTTTAGTATAAAGCTTCATGTTGTTAGGAAATGGAGCAAGCTCAAGAAGTTGAATTAATTCATTGCAATTCGAGAACAAGTGCAGACATCTTAATAAAGGCTCTCAACATGTTAAGGTTTATTTCAAAATCATACCTTAATTAAGCTTGATAGTAGTGAATATTAGAAAGCTTCAAAACCTTTCTTTTCTTTGTGTTTTTGGTGGAAGAATGCATGAATGAATGTCCATTTTCATGTTTTATTTTATTAACTATCATATTATTATAACTTTTATTTGAAATAACCTTAATGAAATGTTAATAATTAAACATTCAATTATGGACATAATGGTCCATCCACCGTCCAATATCCCCTATTTTGGCCAAATTGCAACATATATCCTTCTATATAAGAAGACACACCAATTTAGCCATTCAATTAAATAGAAGGCCACTTTTACCTTTTATGCGATTTAGTCCTTTTGTCAAATTAAACACACAGACAGACAAATTAACTTACGAAACTTTACCACATGTTTAATCACTTATTAAAGACACAGAAAATAATATTAAAATATTTTACGAATTTGAATTTGTGGTCCCGAAATCACTATTTCAACTAAGGTATAAACCAGACTATTACAGGGATACACCACAGTAGTATGGGGTGGCAGAATGTATGAATCGAACTATACTAGAGAGAGTTCGATGTATGTTGTCCAATGCTGGATTGTGCAATGAATTTTGGGCTGAGGTAGTTACATATGCGTGCCATCTAATTAACCGTTTGCTATCAGCTGCAATAAATAGAAAAACTCCTATAGAGATGTGGATTGGTAAATCTGCTACTGATTATGATTCTTTACATGCTTTTGGTTCCACTGCATATTATCATCTAAAAGAATCTAAGTTAGACCCAAGAGCAAAGAAATCATTATTCTTGGGTATAACTAGTAGAGAAAAATGATACCGTCTCTAATGTCCTGATACAAGGAAGATTATTTTCAGTAGAGATGTGACTTTTGATTAATCAACCATGTTAAAGTACAAGGATTCAAAAAAGGATGAAAAAATCAGTAGTACTTTACAGCAGGTGGAGCTTGAAAAGGTTAATGATGATCCAGCTAATATTGGAGGGAGAAATAATGATGAAGTTCTGACCCAAGAACTTCTACAACAATAAGATTCAATTGCATATAGGAGGCCAAGAAGAGAGATTCGTAAGCCTGCTTGCTTTGATGATATAATGACCTATGCACTTCCAATTGCAGATGATGATGTTCCTTCTACTTACACAGAAGTAACAAGTAACCCTGACGGTGTAAAGTGGAAGCAAGCCATGAATGAAAAAATGCAGTCTCTTCATAAAAATAGGACTTGGGAGTTGGTGACACTGCCCATGGGAAAGAAGGCAATTGGATGCAAATGGGTATATGCAAAGAAGTAATAGTTTCCTGGTAAAAATAAAACTCGATACAAGGCTAGATTGGTAGCAAAGGGTTATGCTCAGAAAGAAGGAGTAGACTACAATAAAGTGTTTTCTCCAGTTGTGAAGCATTCGTCTATTCGGATTTTACTAGCCTTGGTTGCGCAATATGATCTTGAACTAGTTCAGCTTGATGTAAAGACCGAGTATTTACACGGTGATTTGGAAGAGGAAATCTATATAACTCAGCCAGATGGATTCAAAGTTGCTGGAAAATAAAATTGGGTTTGCAAACTGACAAAATCACTTTATGGATTGAAACAATCTCTGAGGCAGTGGTACAAGTGATTTGATCAGTTCATGAAAGGGCAAAGGTATATAAGAAGTAAATTTGATCATTGCGTGTATTTTCAGAAGCTACAAGAAGGAATTTTCATAAACTTGCTCTTATATGTTGATGATATGCTGATAGCATCTAAGAGCAAAGTTGAGATTGAGAGATTGAAGAGTCACCACAATCTCGAGTTTGAGATGAAAGATCTAGGTGAAGCTAAGAAGATTCTCGGCATGGAAATATGTAGAGATAGAGCTCATGGTAGAGTTAGCTTGTTTCAAAAGTAGTATTTGAAGAAGGTACTACAGCAATTTGGCATGAACGAGTAGACAAAACCTGTAAGTACCCCGTTGGCTTCTCATCAACGAACATAGAACGAGAATACATGTTGCAAGTTTCTTATTCTAATGCAGTGGGTAACTTGATGTATGCAATGGTGTGTGCAAGACCCGACATCTCACAGGCAGTTAGTATAGTGAGTAGGTATATGTATAATCCTGGAAAAGGACATTGGCAAGCTGTGAAATGGATTCTATGGTATATTCAAAAGATCGATGATGTTGGATTACTATTCAAGTAGGACAATACACTTGGTAAATGTGTTGTTGGGTATGTTGATTCTGACTATGTCGGTGACTTAGACAATGAAGATTAACCACCGGTTATGTGTTTACACTTGTTGGAGGACCAATAAGTTGGAAGTCTACACTGCAACCTACAGTTGCGTTGTCAACCATAGAAGCCGAATACACTACATAATGAGGTCAGAAGGAAGCTATTTGGTTACAAGGTATGGTTAAAACTTTGGGATTGGTTCAGGAGCATATTAACGTGTATTGCGATAGTCAAAGTGATATTCATTTAGCAAAGAATCAAGTCTATCATGCACGTACAAAGCATATTGATGTACGATTCCACTTTCTGTGGGAAATCATTGATAAGGGGAAAATTCGTCTTCAGAAGATTAAGACTGTAGATAATCCCACAGATATGATGACCAAGGTGGTAACAGCAACCAAGTTCAAACATTGTTTGAACTTGATCAATATTCTGCAAGTTTAACAATTGAAGGAGGCACTATCAAGTATTGTTTTCAAAGGCAGAAAGAATTGTGTGAAGATAAGATTATCTTAATCAAATCTTCAAGGTGGAGATTATTGGCAACCACCCATACTTTGAAAAGCCAAAGATATAAGTGTCAGAAAGTTGATACCGAAAATAAGAACATTTAAGGCACCGAAAGTTGGGTTGAAATTTGGCATGGGATAATTGCAATTTTGGTCCCTAATTATATAGGTACTTTCCAAGTTGATCCCTAAACCTCAACTATAAATAGGCCTAACCATTTCTTATTTTCTTCATCCCACATTTGTCATTTTCTACTTATTTCTCTCCTGATTTGTTAATTTTCACTTGTATTTTAGAGTGAAATATATTTGGTAGTGCCCGAGAACATTGGCAAAATTTGCTGAACCTCGTTAAAATTCTGGTGTTCTTTATTATTTATTTTGCATATTTTGTGAGTGTTATTGTAGTGATTTATTGTGTTATTAAATTACGATAGAGGGATATTTTGGCTAGGAAAGACCTGGTACTTAAGTGATCCTCGTGGTCCACCTCTCTTTCCTGGGAATTGAACTTAGTGTGATTTTTTAGTACACTAGTTTTACTCTTTTACACACTTCCGTACAACACACAAAAATAAATATTAGAAATATTAGCCCCTGTGCGATCGAAATACTACAATTTAGTTTAGTTAGAGCATAAAAAAAATTATATTTGATGGTATCGACAGCCATCATTGTCGCTAAGCAATTACTGATTGATGGATCTTGTTGGCGTTTTGGTAATGGAGCTATAATTGAAGTTTATAAACACCCTTGGCTTTGTGACAACAATAAATTTTTTTGTTGACTCTATTTCTTTGCCAGGTATGGTAGATATGAAACCAATGGCACTTCTGAACATTGACGGTTGGGCGTGGGATAGGGGCTTGATCAAGGGATTAATGGCGCCCTATGATGTTCACCGTATCCTCTTGCTGATAGTATTATTTGGCATTACACTCACAATGGTTGTTATTAATTTAAATCGACATATGGCTGCAATCGGGAATTTGGCCTCGACTTTGGAACAACATGTTACTTCTAAATGTTAAAGATTTCACTTGGCGTCTATTATGTAATAAGGCTCTTTTGTTGGAGAAAGGGTTTGCTATCTCCCTGGACTGTATCTGCTGTGGCGAGCTTGAAGATATGGAGCACGTCTTTTTTCATTGTACACGTGTTATCCAGGTCTGGCAGATTGTTGGTGTCTCTGTGTCGCAAGCTACTATCATTGGCTTTGTTGAACATGAGTTGATGATGAGCTTGGGCAAGGTAGGGATCGGTTACTTACTATTCTTTGAAGCATTTGATACCATCATAACTTGCTCTACTGGCAGCAAAAAGATGTGCTTGTTTCCCATATTGTGCTATTTTTTAATGCTTGTTTGCAGGAGTGGAGGGAGGCCAATCAGGTGCAGCTAAGACAGACTACTGGGCTACTGTGCTCCGAGACTCTCGTGGTGAGTTAGTTCTCTGTTGCACAGGACATTTGGGTGTAATTTTGAATCCCGTGCTGGTGGTTAGGGTAGCACTACCATGGCTTCGTTCTTTGCCCGTTGCTACGGTCATTATCGAGTCAATTGTTTCTGTTTGGTACAAGCTTTAATAGGTCATTGTGCTTGCCGCTCTAATTGGGGAATTTTATTACCTAACTATCTTAAGTTTAGGGAGCAGTTTAGTTTGTTACCCTTTCAATGGGTTCTAAGGCTTGCTAACCGGGTAACGCACACTTTGGCTTATGCTGCACTGACTAGAGCAAACTTCTTTCATTGGGATGGTTTTCCACTGGCAATATGTTCATTTTTTCTTTCTAATCTTGCTCGTTGTAAAGGGATTAATCCCCTGAGATATCAGCTAAGCTTTCCCTTAATTTCTAGATGGTGACGATGGCAGGACCGGACTATCTTTCAACAATGGTACAGATTTAAGCTTTCAACGAAGACATCATAATTTATGCCAAATCTGATTAGATTAGTTTTGGGTCGGGATTGAATCAATTTGGTTTTAAAATTTTTAGATAATTTTTTATTCAAATTATTTTGAGTTTAGGTTAATTTCAAATTCAACTAATTTTTTATTTGAGATTGAAAGCACAAAAGGCTTTGAGATGAAATTATAATTGTAAGTTAATACAATAGTAAAATTGCATTTCAACTTTTCAAAAATTTACAATTCAATTCGAGCTCCCTCAAGAAAATTTTTTTGGCTTCACTCTTGTTTGAAACTCAAAATTTTCAATTGAATCATTCAAGGTTTGGGTTATTTTAAGTTCAAGTAGTCAGTCCATGTTCAGATCATTTCAATTTATTTATTATGGTCATTTCGAGTATGTCAATCTGAATTTACGTCAATCCAAGTTCAAAGCTAGATAAATCAATTCGTTAACTTTTATAATCAAATTCAAATTAATCAAGTCAAATTTTTGAGTTCATACAAGCCAGCGCATAATCTGCTCAACGGGTTAGCAGTACATAGCATTACAAAAATCATCTCTTAATCTCTGTTCAAGGTGGCTTCCCATGCAACACATGTAGTAGAAAAGGTGGCCATCCAGCTCAAGTCAAGCAGGCAGCAGCTGAAGCTTATTGATACAGTCTAATTTCAACTTGTTTTGTTACTTCAACTTCTTTGTTTGTAATTTAGTTTTATTTGAACTAAGTTGGTAATATTTTGTGATGTAATTAGATGTTAATTGACTGAAAAATTAGCAATGCAATATGTACAAGTTAATTCAACAAGTTTCTATGTTTTTAGTGGTGTTAGGTAAAATTTTAGGTAATCATTGACTTGTAATGACAAACCATTGTCAGGTATTTGTATTGGTATTATGCCATTGTTCATTTTGAATGAAAAACTTGTTAGCTTTCTTCTATATGCTCCAATTTTACTCCTTAGCTTTGCTTTAGTTTTCTATTTTATGATTTGTTTCTTCACAAGTTTCGAGTCTTGCTGCTCAAGTTTCGAACAAGATTGTTTGCTTATTGTTCAAACACCGATAATTGGTATCTAGAGCCTTAATCTTAGTGGACCTGTCAAACCTTGGCTTCATCAAGTTTTTCACCAGTTGCACCATCAGTCTTAAATGGAGAGGGCTTTCACATTTGAGTGGTCCAAATGAAGACCTACTTGCAGGCATTTGGCCTATGGGAGGTGGCCAAATCGGATGTTGAACCAACACCACTCAGAGCCAATCCTACAGTGGCTCAGATTAGGCAGCATGCAGATGAGAGGACCAAGAGGCACAAAGCTATGTCATGCATTTAAAACTATGTCTCAGATGTGATATTCATAAGGATTATGGCCTGTGAGATACCCTGGATAAGCTCAAAGAGGAATTCCAAGGCACAGAGAGGACAAGGCAGCAACAATTGTTGAACTTGAGAAGGGATTTTGAGAATATGAAAATGAAAGAAGAGGAAATAGTAAAGCAATACTCTGATAGGATTATAGCTGTATAAATAGCATAAGGCTCATTGGTGAGCAATTTAATGAAGCAAGGATAGTGGAGAAAGTGCTCTCTACCTTACCAGAAAGGTATGAGGTAAAAATATCCTCCCTGGAAGATTCAAGAGATCTTTCAACCATCTCCCTAAACTTATTAATGCTCTATATGCTCAAGAACAAAGAAGGGCCAGTAGAATGGAGGAGTACCAAGAAGGTGTTTTTCAAGCCAAGACCAAGTCTCTCTCGAGCCCTTCAGCCTACAAAGGTAAGAAGACTTGAAAAAATAAGCCTAAGCCTGATGCTGCAAGAAAAGGGGATCAACCTTGCAGGCATTGTAAAAGGATTGGTCATGCAGAAGCAAATTACTGGTTTAGACCAGATGCACAATGTCAACTTTGTAAGAAGAGGGGCCATGTTGAAAGAGTTTGCAAAAACAAAGGCAAACTAAGTCAAAACCATCCACAACAGTTACAAGCTGAGGTTTGAGTAGCTGAAGATAGTAGTGACCATGAGAAGTAAGTTTTTGCAGTGTCATGCTCATTTGGTCAGAAGAAAGCTTCAAAAGGTTGGCTTTTGGACAGTGGTTGCACTAACCACATGTCCCCAGATGTAACCGTCTTCAAGACTTTGCACAGGAGCTGTAAAACCAAAGTAAAAGTTGGTAATGGTCAGTTTATTAAAGCTGAAGGCAAAGGGGATGTGTTGATATGCACTTCTACAGGTAACAAGCTCATCTCAAATGTGTTGCTAATGCCTGAAATTGATAGAAACCTTTTTAGCATAGCTCAATTGTTAGAGAAAGGTTACTCAGTGGTGTTCAAGGGCAATGAGTGCCAGATTACTGATCCAAATGGATCTAGGCTCATGTCAGTCATAATGACTGATAATAGTTTTGAAGTCAACTAGACAAATGACTCAGACTCAGCCTCCATCTCTACTGAAGAATCCAAACTTTGGCACCAAAGGCTTGGTCATGCCAATTTCAGATCAATAGCTCAGATGATCAGTCAGGAACTAGTAGAGAACTTCACCAACTCAATTGAGAAGGAGAAGGTCCGTGAAGTGTGTCAGCTAAGAAAACAAGCTAGACTTCTATTTCCCTCAAATCAAGCCTGGAGAGCTTCAGAAAGGCTTTAATTAGTTCATACTGATGTTTGTGGTCCTATAAAGACTTAGTCACTTAATGGCAATAGGTACTTCATTCTTTTTGTTGATGATCATACTAGATATTATTGGATCTTCTTTCTGAAACATAAGTCTGAGGTAGCTCAAGTGTTTCTGAAGTTTAAAGTAGCTGTTGAAACAGAAGCAAGCTGTAAGTTAAAGACCATAAGGTCAGATAATGGAACTGAGTATACCTCAGCTCAGTTTCAAGCTTATTGTGATGATGCGGCATTAAACACTAGTTAACCAATGTTTATACACCTCAAAGAGAATGGTGTTAGTGAAAGAAAAAACAAGAGTCTATTGGATATGGCGGATGTCTTCTATTTGAGAAAATTTTGCCCAAGACTATGTGGGCTCAAGCGATCAACACTGCTGTTTACATTCAGAACAGACTACCTACCAAGGCACTGGACCATAAGACTCCATATGAGGTCTAGTTCGGGTTCAAGCCATCTTTGGCTCACCTAAAGGTCTTTGGCTGGTTGTGCTATGCTCATGTACCAACTGTGAAAAGGGATAAATTGTCCAAAAGAGCTCAACCTGGAATTCTTGTAGGCTACAGCTCAGTTAAAAAGGGTTATAGGATCTTAGACCCTTCAACAAACAAGATCCAAGTGAGCAGAGATGTGATCTTTGATGAAAAAACATGTTGGAACTGGGATAGAAATGAACCAGAGGCTACTTCTGAGGAGCTGATAGCAGATCAGACTGATGTTAATCAAAATGGTCCAGAAATAAACATTGATAATGTCCCAATCAGAGGTATCAGACCCTTGTTTGAGATCTATGAAAGAACACATGTAGCTATAGTGGAACCAAGTAGTTTTGAAGAAGCTGGAGCTAATGAAGGGTGGAAGCAAGCTATGAACGATGAAATTAAAATGATAGAAAAGAATCAAACATGGGAGCTGACTGAAAAACCTACCAACAAAGAAACCACTGGTGTGAAGTGAGTTTATCGAGCCAAGCATAATGCATATGAGAGTTTGAATAAGTTGAAGGCTAGGCTAGTTGTCAAGGGGCTCAGTCAGAGATATGGTTTGGACTACATGGAAACTTTTGCTCTAGTAGCCAGGCTTGACACCTTCAGATTGTTAGTTGCTTTGGCTGACAAAAGCAATGGATTATACATCAGCTTGATGTGAGGTCCACATTTCTTAATGGCCTTCTTGAAGAAGAAATTTACATTGATCAGCCTCAAGGTTTTGTTGTATTTGGAAAAGAACACATGGTGTACAGGCTCAAAAAGGCCTTATATGGGTTAAAACAGGCTCCTAGAGCCTAGTATGTTAGAATTGACAGTTATTTGATCAGTTTGGGATTCGAGAGAAGCATCAATGAGCCAAAACTATATGTCAAAAATATAGAAGCTGAGACACTACTCATTGTTTCCCTCTATGTAGATGACCTTCTGGTGACAGGAGGAGACCAGGTCATATTGGCTAATTTCAAAGTCAAAATGAAAGACCTTTTTGAGATGTCTGACTTGGGCCAAATGACATACTTTCTACGAATGGAAGTGTTCCAAACAGAGAATAGAATTTTCTTGAGTCAGTAAACATTTGCCATGAAAATCCTAAAGAAGTTCTCAATGGAGAATAGCAAACCAACAAGAACACCTGTGGCTGTTGGAATGAAACTGTCAAGCCAAGGGGACCATGAGCTGGTTTGTGAATCTTCTTACAGAAGTTTAGTTGGTTGTTTGTTATACTTGACTGCAATAAGACTAGATATCATGTTTGCAATAAGCCTGCTTTCAAGGTCCATGCACTGTTGTAATAAGCAGCACTTTCAAGCAGCAAAAAGAGTGCTGAGATACATTAAAGGGACTCTAAGCTATGGCATATTGTATAGACAAGCTGAAAGTATGAAACTTGTGGGATATACTGACAATGACTGGGCAGGCTCAATAGATGATATGAAAAGCACATCTGGATATGCTTTTACCCTCGGTTCAGCCATGTTTTTCTAGAGCTCAAAAAAGCAAAGTGTGGTAGCTCAGTCAAGCAGAAGTTGAATATGTTGCAGCAGTTGGAGCTATAAACCAAGCCATATGTCTTAGAAAAATCTTAGCTGATCTAAACCTCTACCAAAGGGGTGCAACTGAGATCTATTGTGACAACAAATCTACTGTTGCAATAGCAAAAAATTCCTGTTTTTCATGGCAGAACCAAACATTTTAGTATAAAGCTTCATGTTGTTCGAAAAATGGAGCAAGCTCAAGAAGTTGAATTAATTCATTGTAATTTCGAGGAACAAGCTGCAGACATCTTAATAAAGGCTCTCAACATGTTACGGTTTATTAAGTTGAGAGAACAAATAGGAGTTTGTAGCATGGAAGCCAAGGAGGAGTGTTGAAGGTGGCTTCCCATGCAACACATGTAGTAGAAAAGGTGGCCATCTAGCTCAAGTCAAGCAAGCAGCAGCTGAAGCTTATTGATACAGTCGAATTTCAACTTGTTTTGTTACTTCAACTTCTTTGTTTGTAATTTAGTTTTATTTGAACTAAGTTGGTAATATTTTGTGATGTAATTAGATGTTGATTGACTGAAAAATTAGCAATGCAATATGTACAAGTTAATTCAACAAGTTTCTATGTATTTTAGTGGTGTTATGTAAAAGTTTAGGTAATCCTTGACTTGTAATGACAAACCATTGTCTGGTATTTGTATTGGTATTATGCCATTGTTCATTTTGAATGAAAAACTTGTTAGTTTTCTTCCATATGCTCCAATTTTACTCCTTAGCTTTGCTTTAGTTTTCTGTTTTATGCTTTGTTTCTTTAGCAAGTTTTGAGACTTGCTGCTCAAGTTTCAGACTAGATTATTTGCTTATTGTTCAAACACCAACAATCTTATAGAATTATCTCAGAATCTAGTTGATCCCAACAATTTTCCATGACTTTCTAGGCTTCCAAACAGGGCCAGTGGCATGTTTCATTGACCCCATAATATATATAAATGATTAAAGGAAGTGGTCCCTTAATTATTATTGCATTGTAGCTAAGTCCAAACTGCAGACCAAATCAAGAAATAGCTGCAGATATCACATTGGCCTTGTCTTTGTTTGCCTTTTAAACAATCTGCTTGTTGCTAATGTTCCTTTTTAATGCCAAGTAGTAGATTAGACTTGATTGTCAGTAGAATTGTCAAATAGAAAATGTTAGCATCCTTCACTATTGATGGATCCTACATTCATGTATCTGTAAGATTGATGGCATGTCCACAAATATCAATTATCAATCTTTTTAATATTTATTCAAATTTATTATCATATGCCCATACATAATTCACTAATAGTGTACAAATTCAAAAACATTTACATTTAAGGTAAATTATACCATTGTTGATTAAATTAATTAAATTATGAGTAAGTTTTCGTTTTAGTCGCTAACTAAAAGAGTTATAATTTGGTCGCTAATATTTTTGGAAATTGATTTTTTTTGTCACTCATTGTTAAGTGACACTTTTTAGTTAGTATAATAACAATTTTAGTTATCATTTTATATATTTTGTTGTCAATTTGAACCCGATTCTATATAAAATGATAAAAAATTGAAATTCTTTTAAAAATTAGAAAATTTTAAAATTTAAATTTAAATAAAAGTAGATAAAATTTCAAAAACAAATAAAATGAGAAAAAAGAGGAAAATTGTTTTAAACCCTCTAATTGTCTCATTAGTATTTATCGTATAGAGATATCTAATATCCATTCTTTAAGAAAACATTGAAAAAATAAAAAAATGATTAAGCAAAATTACTAGTTCTTTGTTTATACCTATTTTATTTCTTGGTATGGCTTTTTCCTTATACGAAAGGAGAAAATTCAAAATATAATTTATTTTTACAATTTGGGTTTGAAACATAATTTAAATGAATTGAAAATCTGAATTTAATCGAGAAAAAATTATGTATATTTTGCACTCTTTTTGTTAGAATCATTTTCACAAGCCTTTGTAATACTAGTTTGGTTTCGTGAAACACCAAGGAAGCATGTAATGATCTACATTTTTTTGGTTATATTTTTAATTTGTTATAGGATTCTACAACAACAATATTTTGAGATTTTATTTTCTATAAATTCTATTTTTAAGTAATTTTGAGTTTTTATTTTATAATTTTCATGTAGAATCAAAGTCAAATTGACAGAAATATAAAAGTTGAGGATTAAAATTGTCATTATACCAACTAAAAAGTATAAGTTAACAATCGGATGACAAAAAAAAAAACAATTTCAAAAACATTTGTAATCAAATTGTAACTTTTTTTAGTTAAGTGACCAAAATGAAAACTTATCCATAGTTTAGGGACTAATGGTGTAGTTTACCCTTATATTTAATACAATATTAATGCATTAAATATAAACCTTAAAATGAAAATAGGCATGTGTTTCTCTCATTGTGTTGAGGCAAGTGAATTTTCAAGCAAAAATTTAGGCATTATGGTCTAATGTAGTGTCAGATCAGGTTATTTATAATCATACTTAGTTCATTCATATGAAAGTTTCGTTGCCAAATAGGAGTGGTTTTTTTTCTTAATCGTTGTTTATGGGAGTCCAAATGCTTCTAAACATAGGATTCTATGGAAATGCTTAAATTTGCTTGTTGAGAATGTGCAGGATCCATGGTTATTAGCTACGGACTTCAATATGATTTTCAGTAGTGATGGCAGGGGGCTTGAATGTCTTATGGGGGTTGTACTTTATTTCAGGATGTTATGGTTTGTAATGAACTTAGGGATTTGGGGCTTAAAGATATGAATTTTACGTGGAGTCGAGGTGATACCTTCGAGCAGTTAGATAGTGCAATTTGTAATGAAATTTGGTCACGTTTCAACACCGACATCTTGGTATTTCACTTTCTAAAGATAAAGTGGACCAGCGTCCAATTTTGATTGAAATTGGCAATCGTGACAATAAAAAAGATGAGCTACCTATCAGGTTTTTTGTTGGGTGGCTCTCCCATCGGTCGTTCACTAATCTTGTAAGGAACGAATGGGTGGCTTCTAATTCTCTTCCAGATACAATTACTTACTTCACTGAGAAGGTTAAGCTTTGGAACAAGAAGACCTTTGGAAATATATTTGCTACAAGAAAACATGTTCTAGGAAGACTTAAAAGGAGTTTAAGTTGCTATTGAGAGGCGGTGTTCTAATGGGCTTTGCAAAATAGAAAAAAGATTGTTGATAGAGTTGAAGGACATTTTGGATCAAGAGGAGCTTATTTTGCGCCAAAATTCGAGATGTGACTGGTTAATACATGGTGATAGAAATACCAATTGTATTTCCAGAGGCGCATTGTGCCTCGTCGAGTTCAATATTAGATTAGATCCTTGAAAATTAATGGTGATTGGAGCTATGAGGAAGATGATAGATATCTCATTCTTTAAGAATTTGTATTTTGTTGAGGGCTTATTTAAGGAAGCTTTCTGATAGAGCTCAAAACTAACTATTATTTCGACAAAGGCAAGCGCACCTATCGAACAGTAGTATAGTTATAGCGAGTCAAGAAGATCATATCCTCAAGGACTAAAATTACTAGTAATAATTATCTTTTTATTATCTAGCCTAATAATTAATGGGATTTATTTTTATCTAAAATTAACTAACTAATTTAACTAACTAAATGACTATGAACGTGACAGAGAAAGATTTGGGAAAATACTTTGGACAACTTATATGAGATGGGCAATACCTAAGGAAGAATCCACTTAGACTTCACTTATTACTTTTGATTCATATGATTTATTCACTTGTCTTAATCCATAGAAATCCCTAAATTATATTAATACCTCTTTCGAGGCTACCAACAACTAACTCTAGGTTGATTAAATGAAATTTCTTTCTAATTAAAACCCCTATTGTCGCATTAACTCGATCTATGGATTCCCTTATTAGATTTGACTCTAATCAGACAGATTTTCGTCGCCCTATTTCTAGGGTTGCGATCAACTCCGCTTAATTGTGTTGATATTCTCTTAAACAGGGACTTTTGCTTCACTAAGTAAGCACGTTCGACTTGAATTAATAACCTGAATTATCAAAATAAGAATAAAAACTCACAATTAAGAATAAGAACAAGTATTTATCTTATAAATCAAATAATAATAAGATCCATCATAGGTTTCATCCCCTTAGATATTTAAGGGATTTAGTTCATACTGATAGAGGAAAACATCATAAAATAGGGAAAACCACAAAACATAATGAAAACCCAAAAACTTCTAAAGAACTTGATGGGAGATCTTCAGTCTTGATGGAGATCTTTCTCCTAAGCTATTCCTGACGGTTGTCTTGGATTATTTTCCGCCTTTTACTCGGCGTCTATTCAACGTCCTCTTTTAGGTTGCCCCCTAGGGTGTTTATATAGGCTTTGGAACACCTCTATTGGCCCACAAGTATCCTATTCCGAATAGAAATCTTTTTTGCTACGGCAGGGGCACGATCGTGTGACACGCCCGTGGTGGACTCCTTCGATCGTGATCGATTCTGCTTGCCACACACGGCCGTGTGATCTACCCGTGGTTGATAGTCTAGACCGTGTGATTTCTGATGTAGGCCCATTTTTTCCCTTTTTGGCTCGTTTCTCATTCTTTTCGACTTCCTAAGATCTCCTGAGTATAAAACATGAAATTAAGAGATTAGGAGCATCGAATTCATCAAATCTAATAAAAATTCATCCAAAAATAAGCCAAGCATGGGGTTAAAATATGTGTAAATTATGGTTTATCAAATATCCCCACACTTAAGCTTTTGCTTGTCCTCAAGCAAAATTCTCAACTCACAATTAAAATTAACTTCCCTCAATTCATAATTCTCATCAATAATGTCTCATCATAATTTATAGATAATTCATACATGGATAATTTAACTTAAAGAGTCCTAAAGATTCAAACAATCTAAGTCATAAATTTTTGTAGGATGAAAACATGGGTGTTTGCCCTTACTTAAATAATTATCTCGTGATTCAAAACCGACAAGGATTGACATCCTCACTAAGGATTCACTCAAATCACTCAAAGTGTTTAAGGTTCAATCACTACACCAAAAGACTTTTAGCGGCGTTTTTAGTGGCGTTTAAAGAAAAACGCCGCAAACATTACACAATAGCGGCATTTGAAGGAAAACGCCAAAAAATGAAAAATAGCGTTTATCTTCAAACGCCGCTAAAAAGATAAATAGCGCGTTTACTCCTAAACGCCGCTATAAATCGAAACATTAGCGACGCTTTTGGAAAAACGTCGCTAAAGGTTCTGAGCATTATGGCGCTTTTGGAAAACGCCGCTAAAGGTATGAGCATTAGCGCGCTTTTGAAAAACGCCGCTAAAGGCTAACGATTAGCGGCGCTTTTGGAAAAAGCCGCTAAAGGTCTCTAGCGATTAGCGGCGCTTTTGGAAAATGCCGCTAAAGACTGAGATTTAGCGGCGTTTTCACAGCGCGATAAAAGTTTTTCATATTTTTGCTTATTCTTGCTTTGAATTATATTTTATTTTGATAAATTCACTTATAAGCAATGAGAAAGTTTCATTTTAGTTACTTAATTATGAAAAGTTACAAATTGCTAACTAAACAATTTAGAAGTTTTCATTTAAGTTACAAATTAAGCTATTAAAATTGATTTAGGGTTTAATATTTAGTATATTAATTTCATGGTTTAGGGTTTGTTATTTTGGTGTATGGGTTTAGTGTTTTAAAGTTTGTTGTTTGGGTTTATTGTATAGTGTTTAATATCTTAGTGTTTACCTAGTATTAAGGTTTAAGTGTTAGTGGTCAAGGGTTGAGGTTTAAGGTTAAGGGTTTAAGGGAAATTGTTAATGGGTTAGGGTTTTGAGTTTAGGGTTTAGGGTTTATGGTTTTAGGGTTAGGGGTTTGGGGAAATAGTTAATGTGTTAGGTTTCTAAGTTTAGGGTTTATGGTTTAAGTTTAAAATTTCAGAGTTTAAGGCTTAGAGTGTTAGCTATATGACCCAAAATTTGAAACCGAAATCCGTCATGAGGATTTATGGTTAATGTGTTAGCTATTAAAATATATGTTTTGTACTACACTAACATTGGCCACATGAATTCCCAAAAGTTAGTCTCGATTATGGTTTAAGGTTTGCGTTTAGAGTTTAAGGTTCGAGTTTTATGGTCTAAGATTTATGGTTTGGGTTTTGAGTTTGAGGCTTAGGTCTTGGATTTTTAGAATATAAATCAAAATAAGATAAATGTAAACTATTATTTTAAAAAATATATATCAAAATGGGTTAAATCCCAAAAGCATACATGAACAATGATTTAGTGTGCAATTGTATACATGAACTTTAATTTGATCCGAGATCTTGTAAAATATTAACACAATTATTGATATAATTAACATCATTTTTATTTATATATTGCATACATAAAATTTATATTTATTCAATATAAAAATATATTGATGTATTTATATTTTAAAATAATATGTATGATTAAATAAAATTAAAGTTTCAACTATACATTTAAACCACAATTAGAATTTCACCTATAGAATTACACATTAAACCAAAATTCATATATAATTTTGAGATGTATCTATATCAAAATTTAGGTGTATACATATAATTAAATGTTATTTATATAAAATTTAAATAACTAATAAGACCATACTTAAAAGAATAATATTGATGTAAAAAGAACGAAAAAGAAATTCTAAAAGAGTTGATAATAGTAATTAAATTTTTAAGATTTAATAATAAAAAATTAAAAATTAAATATTAAATTAATTAAAAATTCAATACCCAAAATATAATAAAAATAAAAATTTAAAAAATAATAATCGAGCACAAAAATTTTAAAAGAAAAATAGAAAAATAGGTTACAAATAAAAAAATTAAAATTATATTATAGTGGCGTTTTACAAAAACGTAAAAAAATAAACTATACTGCGTTTTATTTAAAAGCGCATAAAATTTTCATATATGAAAGGAACCTAAATTTCTAAGTCCCAAAATTTCCTTAAGTCTCCGGATGCTCGTTTTACGAGAATGGTGGCTTTATTAAGGAGACGTTTTTTGGCACGAAATATCCCCAAACGACCATCGGCATAAGCTTCAATGGAGCGTAAAGCGGGTTACCAAATCCAACTTCGGTGACTCACTCCGGAGTTCAAGTCCCACCTCTCCGCTTGACTTCGTCGCGGTTTCTCTCGAACACGGTTCTTTCTCCGCTCCTTGGGCCCGAGTCTCCTCCTTGACTCACCGAAACCATTTACCAAGCATATATCATCATGTTTGAATTCTAGACTTCTAATCTACTTTTATTCTCTGAGCTTGATGTTTTAGTACGGGGACAACTCATTTCATGTTCGGAAAGTGAAATATTTTCAAAGCTTTTGAAAAGTTTAATGCCGATAGGGATGGTTTAGTGATGCTATAGTGACACCATTTAATGGGCTTGCAATTTCTAGTTAGTCTGCCATTCCTTTATTTTGCTATGCCTAAATTTTTGGCTGGTCAAGCATAAATTATTTTCTCGTTACATAGGTTGATGAAAGCGGTGAGTTCTTACCTTTGGCATATGATCCACTAGCATCTCGAAGATCTTTGGGAAACGGCCTCGTCTTTGTTGCAACTCGTATCATCTGATTACTATCTGTTCTTTGGGGTTTCCTCTCACGCTTGGATATGGATGTGGTAAACAAGAAGGTCAAAGAGGTGAACACACAATTCTCTATCACCTTCTTTTCCTGTTAGCTTCTAATTTCTAAATATCCTACTAAGTGATATTATTTTATAAATGATTCTACCCTTCGTTAAAGTTTTTAAGTTCCCTTGCTATTTGTGTGTGTTTGTTAGCATCTAAATGCACGCATAAATTTTTCATGTTCAAATTTGTTTCATTTTATTAACGAATGAAGTGGCTAGAGCTATTGAATTAAGGGAAATTGTCACCTCTTTGGGCCTAGTATATAAAGCTTGGGCAAGCATTGAGCATTCGACCAGATATACTTTCTCCTGTTGCCATGATGGAGCTGCAAAAGCTTTGTGATAAGGTAGAATTATCACTTTAGCATTTCGTGAGGCAATCGAATATAATTTATTATTTATTTGAAACGAAAAGTTCTCTTGACTAAGCTAAGACCCGCCATTGTAAACATAAGGCATAGATGCTTTGTAGTAAGGAAGCGTATAGGATATTGGAAGTTGTAATTAGTTGATACTTTTAGTTGTTGCTAAAGTTGGGATGTAAATATGATTTGTTTTAAAGTGCTACAATAATTTAACAACACTTGATGATGGCTCGATTGTGCTAAATAAAGTTTGTCTCAAATAAAGTCAATGGCTATGCATGTCAAATTTTATGATAGAAATAAAAAGTTGTACATTGCATCGGTGCTTTAAACTTCTTAAGCCCCACACAAAATGTAATAATTGGGTGTGTTTTGAAGGCAAGGCTGAGTGCATTGCATCACTTTGAAGAAGAAAGCGAATCCACTAAGAGCGCCATTTGGTAAGTAGGTCCAATCAACAATGTTTTATAATTTTATCTTTCTTATTAGTTGTCAAGATGGCATGCATCCTCAATCCCATAATTTTCTGTCCATTTTCCTTTTTTAGTTAATTTCAAATTGAATAATAATAATGCTAAGCAAATCAACTTTATTTTTGTGATGGTTAGTAAAATTAGAGCTGTTGGTGTCTTCTTACGCTGAACCTTTTTTGTGATGATAAGCGATTTTAGCACTAGATGTCTTAGGTTACATGCATAGAAACCTATTTTGTTCATTTGATTCTTTGAAGTTGATTTTATATGGGCACTTGCTAGTTGCTCTCCATTCTTGAGCTTATTGCCTTTTAATTTGTTTCTCCTTCATGGCCTCTTGTGTGTCATGGTAGTGAATGGCGATGGCGAGAATCTTTTGATCGTTTTCTCCACTTTTATATTGAAAAATTGTCATTTGTTTTTCATTATCAATTTTTAAATATACTTAAAATAAATCACTTAAAATATTAATTTTTAGTTGATTTAATTTTTATTGAGTTATAAATATAGTGTTATTATTTATATAATAATAGGTCATTTTAGGCTATAGGTAATAGGCTATCACATATACTAGTGTAAGACTAAATTAGTTTTGCATGTACGTTTTATATTTGTTTAATAGGCTTTTTATTTTATGTTAGTTTTGAATGTTTTATTTGGTGTGTATTTTAGATTATTTTACACGTTTGGGCTGCTCTCGGGAAGCTTCTATATCAGTTTCTTGATTGTGAGGATCTTTCTACTGCAACAAGGAGATCTTTCTTCGTGAGCTCCTCAAATAATGCTTCGATGTAAGTCCTGCTCTTCTCTGTTTTAACTTTTTTTTGGTCGTCAATATGGAGATGTTTTTTAATTACTTTATTATAATTTTAAGGTATGGTTAATTGGATCTAATCTTTTTGCTTTAATGCTTGTTGGTTTTGTTTGCTTTTTGTATGGAAACAAAATTTGGGTTTTATTTTCTCTTTGTTTTTAATTTATAGGCGTTTTCGTTGGTTGTTTATTTCAATTGAAAATTACATTTGTTAATAAAAGTTGTTATTCATCATTTGATTTGTTTATTATAATTTTAGGAATTTATAGTTTGAAAGTTTAAGATTGAAATGCTAGTCTTTGAATCTATGGTTTTGAAGTTTGACTAAACACGCAAATTGTTAGCATAGAAATGGGTTTTAATTTTAGGTTTTATGATAAATTTAAAGCTAGTATCATTTAATTTAATTATTAAAATTGTGGTTTTAGGCATTGGACAAGATTAGATTCGAGAGTTTGACGGACAAGAGAAAACTTGATGCTCAACCCGAGTTGTTTATCCACATTGACCGATAAGACAAACAATACTCTATCAATCATTGATAGCGGTATTGGCATGACTAAGGCCGTAAGTTTTGTTATTGCTTCTTGTGCATTCGGTTATTCACTGAATTTTAATCAAGAGAGGTTCTAATGAGATTGTGTCTTTTATTGATTTGGTGAACAATCTTGGTACCATTGCTAGGTCCCGGACTAAGTAATTCATGGAAGCATTGGTGCTGGTGCTGATGTTAGCATGATTAGACAATTCGAGTTGGATTTTACTCAACAATTGTTTAATAGGCTATTTGTTTAATTGTCTTTGGTCTTTGGTCTTTGGTCTTGGATTTGACACCACCTATTTTCGATGGCAGAGCTTGATTTTCTTGTGAGTTGGATAAACACATAACATAATATAGACTTATGAAATTTCTTGTGTATTGGTTGGGTTTCTATTTATTTGTTAAATAGATTTGTGCCTATGGAACATAAATGGATTTGTATAGGAATTGTTATCAAAGTAATGCTAAAGGATTTGCTTAAGCGAGTAGAGGGATAGGAATAGATTTGTATATAAATTGCTTAAGCTTCTTTTTGTAAAATTCTTGTTGAATATTGTTTACTATCGCTTTCTTTTTTTTGGTTTAAATGTTACGGGCTGATCAATGTTTTTTTATAATATTTTAATATTTATAATATTTTAATTTTATTCTTTTTATAATATTTTATTTTTTTAATTTTCATGACTTTTAGCGTTTTCGAAAAGCACCGCTAAAGTCTTCTACTAATTTTTTTTTTGAAAAGCTCCTGCTAAAAGCTCTAACCTTTAGCGTTTTTCTAAAAGCTAAAAAGTCTCTAATTTTGTTTTTTTGAAAGCGTACTAAAGCTCTACCTTTAGCGTTTTTGAAAAGCTAAAAGTTACCTTTAGCGGCGTTTTTAAAGCATTAAAAGCTCTTACCTTTAGCTTTTTATAAAGTGCATTAAAAGCTACCTTTAACGTTTTTTGAAAGCTAAAAAAGCCCCTACCTTTTGCGGTGTTTTTCATAACAACGCCACTAAATTTTATAGCTTGCTTTAGCGGCATTTTTACTTTCAAAAGCAATATAAATAGTATTAGTGGCGCTTAAAACGCCGCTAAAAGCTAAAAAAACGCTTAAAAGTCTGTTTTGGTGTAGTGAATTTAAGCACTCAAAAGTCAAACATGAAAAATTAATCCCATAGGCTTGCTTGAAAATCAAATCTCCACCACTATAGAATGAGATGATACACAAATCAAAAGGTTTTTAAAAAGGGTTGTAATGGGGCTTAGGTTAAAGGTGTGGATAAAGGTTGAATTAAAGAGTTAGAATTGAGATTGAATTGTCAAATTAACTAACTAGAACAATAGACTAATATTGAATAATTACATCAATTGAAAACTTATAATAATAATACGAGCTACTTCTCAAAATATGAAATTAACTGCTTAAGCTCATAGAACTAATAATGAATGAATTTCAACTTTTTTAGAACAAGTATTTACATGAATAAGATGAATTTAACCTGAAATAGAGAAAATAGTTAGCCAACTGATCAAATCAAATCTCGACAAAAGGGACATCAAAAGATTAGGGGAAGTAAAAATTCAGTTTTAGGTTAATATTAAAGGTTAAGTCAAGAAATGGTTTATTAGGTTAAAAAGGGGTTCACTAGGGGTTAATTATGAGGGTAGGCTTTTTGGTGGAGTAAGTGGGTTAAATCCTAGGTGCCTTTATCATTTCAGTATATCAAATCAAAGGTGTGGTCTCGACATGCATAATCGAAGCAAGTTCTAGAATAACAAATCAATGTTGACACACTCATAATCAAAAAAGTGAGCAAGAAAAGATATATGCTCTAAAGGCTCAAAATCTAAACAAAAATTATGGTTTTTGATGTCAACCTTGCAGATTTCAAATTTCAAAGTAATGTTTAAATTTAGGAAAACAACCTAAAAATTTAATTCTGAAAATAGACTTATCATGCTTGATTCTTTAAGATCTTAAAGTATAAATCATGATTGCACAATTACTTATGACTTACTTCAAAACATATCAACAAAAATCATAAATCAATAGAAGTTTCATTTTATGGTGATGTGAGAAAATTATTTAAGAACAAGACATAATTCAGGGATTTTCTGGTAATGAAATCAATAACCTCCCCACACTTAAGGTGTACATTGTCCTCAATGTACAAAAATGTATAATAACAATATATTTAGAAATCATAAGAGAGGGAGAGAAGTTTGGGGAAATTGGGCCGAGTTGGATGAGAGTATTTTGATGGAGGAGGATACTAGGGTTGTGGTGTGGTGATTCCCTAGCAGCCTTTTGAACCTAAATAAAAGAAATCAAAATCTAATAATATAAATTAAGCACAAGAAAGATAAAGAGAAGGAAAATAAAGGAGAAGAGAAAAAAAAAAAAAATGAATAGATTTAAACGTTCTTGTCTTGTCGAGGTAATGAAGCGGCCGGCATGAACTTATGGAGATTGGTCTCGCATAGGGAGACTATGCTAGGGTCATTTCACTTCTTCAACATGGGGATGGTGGTGAAAAGAAAGAGTGAGAGAAAGGAAAATGAAAGGAGATAGTAGAAAAAGAAAGGGGTGTGGTGGTTAGGGTTTGGGAAAATAAAAAATTGGGGAGAAAGTGAGAAGATTGGGGGTTATAAATAGAAATCAGGGATCTGGTGGCTACCCACGCCCGTGTTCTATAGGCGTGTTAGGTCACACGGCCTATCGCACGGCCGTGTGGTGTCTCACTCATTTCTCCCATGCCTGTGTAAATGTTCCCACGCCCATGTTACTTAATCAGTGTCGACCACGGCCGTATCGCATGGCCGTGGCATTTTATCATCGCCCGTGGTTTGGGGATTTTTCGTCCATGGTTCATATAATTTTGCCATGTCGATGTGCCTACTCGTAGTGTTCACATAGACACGGCCATGCCCGTGTGCAAGGCCGTGTGGTAGGGAAACCTACGCTTTATTAATTTGGTTAGTTTTTAGTTAGGTGCTATAAATCAGAAATATGATATTAGTGAAGTTAGTGCTCGGGTTGCCTCCCGAGAAGCTCTCGTTTAAAGTCTTAAGCTATACTCACCTCTCATTTGCATAATCATGGTGGTTTGAGGAGTAGGAACTCCTCATTCTTGCTATTAATTCGGTTATTGATATATAATTTAAATCGAGTGGTGTTTACCTTAAAAGTGCCGAATGTAGGATTAGTTACCTCAACTATTCCGTATGGGAAGACATTCAGTACCGTGAAAGGGATCTCTTCGTTTGTATTAAAGTTCGAAGTGGCGATTTGAGGGTCTTTCTTATCCAACAATACCTGATCTCCGATCTTAAATTGTGTTGTCCCATCCTTAAGTTTGACATGGTTTTGCTTTGGTTTATCATGTTTCCCAGTTTCTCCTTATCATGTATTTTCCACTCGTCTAGTTCATCGATCTGAAGCCTTCGCTCCTTAGGAGTTATTTTTTGTTAGCACAAGGTTTAGGATTCAGCTCAGCTGTGTAATTTCATGGTGCTTCCTGAAAAGAAGGTTGAACCAAATGGTTATTAATATAATTTATGTTCTCACCTTTATCACTCGATGTCCTAACCGAGTCAAGAGCCTAAAGAGTGATCGTTTCATTACCTGCACAAAGCGTGAGTTCACCTGTACCAACATCAATTCTAGTTTTAACAGTTGCTAAAAAGGGTCTTCCTAAAATTAAAGGAACATTGTTGTCCTCATCCATGTCTAAAACAAGAAAGTCTACTAGGAATATGAATTTATCAATTTTTACAAGAACATCCTCAATTACACCCCTAGAAACTCTGATAGTTTTATCAGCCAATTGAATGCTCATCCTAATTTGTTTGGGTTTCCCAAGACCTAGTTGTTTAAACATTTTATAAGGCATAACATTAATACTTGCCCCTAAATCAGCTAAAGTATTATTAATAGATAAACTACCAATTAAGTAAGGAATCGTAAAACTCCTTGGATATTTTAACTTTTACGGTAGTCTATTTTGTAAGATTGATGAGCACACAACATTTAGCTCCACATACGACGCCTCGTTTACCTTCCATTTATTTGTCAAAAGTTCTTTTAAAAATTTTCTTGAATTGGGCATCTGCGAAAGAGCTTTAAGAAATGGTAAGTTAATATGTAATTTCTTTAGAAGTTTAATAAATTTTTCGAATTGTTCATCTGTGCGGTCTTTCTTCATCACATTGGGGTATGAACACGAGGTTGGTATTCTACAATTACCAATTTTGGTTTATCATGGCTTACCTCAACCTTACCTTCCTCTACCACATTCTCTTGCCTTAATTTTGGCTCACCTAATCCTTCACTATCATTAGCAGTAATGGCATGAAGTTGCTCCTTTGGGTTAGTTTCAGTGTTGTTTGCCAAGCTGCCTTGTGGCCTTTCAGATATGAGCTTAGCGAGTTATCCTAATTGGTTCTCAACCCTTTGAATCGATGCTTGATAATTCTTGAGTGTTGTTTCGGTGTTTTGGAAATGGGTTTCTGACACCGCGATAAATTTTGTTAGCATCTCCTCAAGGTTCGGCTTTTTCTATTATGGGTAGGGTTGCTGTTGAAAGCCTGGAGGGGGTTGTTGTCTTTGATTTCCTTAGTCACTCCATGAGAAGTTTGGGTGGTTCCTCTAACCTGGATTATAAGTGTTACTATAAGAGTTATTTTGAGGCCTAGAGTTGTTACCCATATAATTCATCTGTTCGTTTTCTATGTTAGGGTTGTAAGGTGGGTATTCTGTATTGTTCGTCCCTCCTCCGTATGTATCGCACTGCATCACTGGATGTACCTGTGAAGAACCATACAAACTATCAATATTTTTATTTAATAGTTCTACCTGATTTGATAGAATGGTTACTGCGTCGAGGTTGAAAACACGGAGGCTTTTGTTGGCTTTGTCCTCATATCTTGCCACTAATAGTTATTCAGTGCCATCTCCTCTATAAACTCATAAACCGCTTTAAGGGTCTTGTTATTTAGGGTTCCACCGACGGCTGAATCAATCAACTGCCTAGTTGAGGGGCTCACACCGTTATAAAATGTTTGAACCTATAGCTACAAAGGTAACCCATGGTGAGGGCATCTCCTTAGTAGATTTTTATATCTCTCCCATGCATCGTAGAGTGTTTCTAGATCCATCTGCTTAAAAAAAGAAATATCATTCCTCAACTTAGTCATTTTAGTGGCGAAAAATATTTTAACATAAATTTTTCGGTTAGTTGGTCCCATGTAGTGATTGATCCTCGTGGTAATGAGTTCAATTATTGTTTAGCTTTGTTCCTCAATGAAAAGAATAACAACCGAAGGAGAATGGCATCATCAGAAATGCCATTAATTTTGAAAGTGTCACAAAACTCTAGAAAATTTGCCAAGTGATTGTTTGGATCCTCATCCTGCAAACCATCAAACAGAACAAATTGCTGAATCATTTGTATAGTGTTAGGTTTCAGTTAAAAATTATTTGCAGCAATAACAGGTCTAACAATACTTGATTTGGTTCCTGTTAAATTAGGTTTAGCATAATCATACATAGTACGAGGAGCAGGATTTTGATTCACTGGGTTTGCGGCAACCACAGGAGGTAGCGGATTATTATCATCCATCTCTTCAGTATTATTAGTATCGTCCTCTTGCTATTCTTGTATGTATTGTAGGCTTCGCCTTATTTTCTTCGGTTTCTACGAGCAGTACCTTCTATATCGCTGTCAAAAAGTAATAGTCCTGACGGGTTTCTTCTAGTCATAAACTAAAATTACCTGCCAAAAGCAAATAAAAGGAAAATTAGCAAAAATAAAAGGAAAATTAGAAAAATAAAAATAAAAATAAATTGTAAATAGTAAAAATGCCTTAAGTAATAAAAATTTAGTGTTCCTAATATCTTAGTCCCCGGCAACGGCGCCAAAAACTTGATGGAGCTCGAAACTAACTATTATTTTGACAAAGGCAAGCTCACCTATCGAACAGTAGTATAGTTATGGCGAGTCCGAATATTGTATCCTCAAGGACTAAAATTACTAGTAATAACTATTTTTTTATTATCTAGCTTAATAATTAAGGGGATTTATTTTTATCTAAAATTAACTAACTAATTTAACTAACTAAATGACTATGAACGTGATAGAGAAAGATTTGGGAAAATACTTTTGGACAACTTATATGAGATGGGCAATACCTAAGGAAGAATCCACCTAGACTTCACTTATTACTTTGATTCATATGATTTATTCACTTGTCTTAATCCGTAGAAATCCCTAAATTATATTAATACCTCTTTCGAGGCTACTAACAACTAACTCTAGGTTGATTAATTGAAATTTCTTTCTAATTAAAACCTCTATTGTCGCATTAACTCGATCTATGGATTTCCTTATTAGATTTGACTCTAATCCGGTAGATTTTCGTTGCCCTATTTCTAGGGTTGCAATCAAGTCCGCTTAATTGTGTTGATATACTCTTAAACAGGGAATTTTACTTCACTGAATAAGCACATTCGACTTGAATTAATAACCTGAATTATCAAAACAAGAATAAGAACTCACAATTAAGAATAAGAACAAGTATTTATCTTATAAATCAAATAATAATATGATCCATCATAGGTTTCATCCCCTTAGATATTTAAGGGATTTAGTTCATACTGATAGAGGAAAACATCATAAAATAGGGAAAACCACAAAACATAATAAAAACCCAAAAACTTCTAAAGAACTTGATGGCAAATCTTCAGTCCTTATGGAGATCCTTCTCCTAAGTTGTTCCTAAAGGCTGTTTTGGAGTATTTTCCGCCTTCTACTCGGTGTCTATTCAACGTTCTCTTTTAGGTTGCCTCCTAGGGTGTTTATATAGGCTTTGGAACACCTCTATTGGCCCACAAGTATCCTATTCCGAATAAAATTCTTCTTTGCTATGGCAGGGACACGTCCGTGTGACACGCCCGTGGTGGACTCCTTTGGTCGTGATCGATTCTGCTAGCCACAAACGGCCGTGTGATCTGCCCGTGGTTGATAGTCCAGGCCATGTGATTTCTGATGTAGGCCCATTTTGTCCCTTTTTGGCCTGTTTCTCTTTCTTTTCAACTTCATAAGCTCTCCTGAGTATAAAACATGAAATTAAGAGATTAGGAGCATTGAATTCATCAAATCTAATGAAAATTTATCTAAAAATAAGCCAAGCATGTGGCTAAAATTCATCAAATTTAATGGGCGAGGTTCTCATTAACATGACGCCCCTTAAAGCTCCATGTGTTTTCTCCAATCTCAATAGGATATAGTTGGTAGCTCACTTGTCAAATGGTTTCAAAATGTTTTTGAGTATGGGTGCATAAACTCTTTCTCTAATAAAACTCTCTTGGTAATTATTCTTAAGATTGCTCACCCAGAGGAAATCTCTCAATTTAGACGCATAAACTTTGGTTCAATGCTTTATAAGGTGCTGACGAAGATTATTGTTGATAGAATCAAGAAACTTATGTTGCTATTAATACAACCGGATCAAGCGAGTTTTATGGTTGGGCATAATATCACAAATAACATTTTGATAATTCAAAAGGTGGTTCATTCTTTTCGTACCTGAAAAGGCAAGATGGGATGGATGGCCATAAAAATTGACCTCAATAAGGTCTAAGAAGGGGTTAGAATGCATTGTATTTCCTTATAAAAATTTTCTTAGCTCCTTGTTTCTTTTATCAATTCATAAATCAAGAACTTAGCTCCTCATCATGCCATTTGGAAAAACCCACAATCAAACACCTTATAGTCTGGACAACTAAAGAATCTTCTCCCATTATTGGACCTCTTCCATGTCGTCCATAAGGGACATTTCTGACCACAACAGCATAAAACATCTTCTCCTCGTACTCCCAAGAAATTCGATAGTGGACATTGCTACGATTGCTTTGAGATGATGAAGAATAAGAACTCATTTCACCAACCTTAAAAAAAGGAATAAAACCAAATTTCAGACAAGAAATTCAAAAACCCAATGACCTAATCAAACGAAAGAATAAAGTACAACAAATTTTAAAAAGAATGTTTTGAAATGAAAGCCAATTTGAATCGTAACCAACAAAACAAAACCACTCAGTGTTTTCAAAATACCCAAACCCTAATGATTTAGAAAATACCAATCTTCTACTATTTTGAAGGGTTAAGCAAGTTAAATTTTACTAGATTTTTTCTTCGGATGCAATATTTGACACTTTCTAAATTTAAGGTTTGCAAAATTTTGGGAATTCTTTCCAGAAGTCTGAAGACCCTTTTTTAGATTCGATATGTTGTATCAATTTGGGCTTTTACTTTACCTTTATATTTTTCCAACAGTTGGAAATAAGTGAATTTCCATCTCAAATTTTAATTTTTTTCCACATAAGCAGTTTTACATGTGGCATGAACATAGTAGTTCCTTTAGCGACAACAGCAAAAATTAACTGTTGATGCCAATTTTCATTAATAAAAGAGGTAACATGATTTTTTGGGGTGAATAAGGACTCATTTGGGTGCACCTTTTTAAGGGCTCAATTGATTTTTTTTACTAAAGGTTTTTTGACCCTTAAGATTTAATTATATAACAAATATATTTATTAAAAATTCACATAAACATGAATTGACAATTTGGTTACAATAATAATGTCACACCCCAAAGGTGATGAATCCCAAAAAGGTGAGTAAAGCATGTATGCAAACTGTTTGGCATGTTGTGGTAGCATAATTTGCCACCCTGTTGGCCTAATGACGAGTTAGGGTATTGGCTCATATTAGAGCTAAAGTATCTACCCGTTAGCGGTATCTAAGGATTTAGTTACAAGATACCTTTTTATGGGCTCAATTGATTTTTTTTTACTAAGGGTTTTTTGACCCTTAAGATTTAATTATACAACAAATATATTTATTAAAAATTCATATAAAAATGAATTGACAATTTGGTTACAATAATAATGTCACACCCCAAAGGCGACGAATCCCAAAAAGGTGAGTAAAGCATGTATGCAAACTATTTGGCATGTTGTGGTAGCATAATTTGCCACCCTGTTGGCCTAATGACGAGTTAGGTTATTGGCTCATATTAGAGCTAAAGTATCTACCCGTTGGCGATATCTAAGGATTTAGTTACAGGATATCTTCAAGTGAAGAAAGGTTACGCCTAGAGTTTTGGTTGAGCACTAATAGCCTATCAAGTGTATGAGAATGTTGTAGGAGACTTGATTCTCTTTAAGATTACGCCATATGTGAGTCACGGCCATAGTATAGTACGTTCAGTTTACTGGAGCACTGTTCAAGTTGGTTCGAGTGACGAGGTTAGATGGGAGTCAGTTGGATTGATTTGACCCTCTCCATGACTGGTCAACAGTAAAGTAGATCTTTGTCAGATTCTCTTCACCTTCCCTTAGTTTTTGGTTGGAAAATCAAAAGTTTTAGGTTAGGTAGGTATCGTCACTTGTCAAGGTCCACAGTAGGGGGACAGGGAATTATATTTAGTAAATGGGGAAAACATGCTTGATGACTTTACTTTCTACTTTACTTTCTGGTTTTTCTTTTAACCTAAATGTTCTCTTCTTTTTCCATAAGATAGGGCAAAGACCTCATTTAATCAATAGATGATTCAAAATTCTGGTAAGTCTTATAGCCCTGTATGTTATGATTGTTGATGAGTGAGGATGATGAAAGGTGTAAGAACAATAGGGTGTGAGTGAAATGCCCTACACGAGGGTCGCACGTAGTTGAAGCGTTAGTAAACTAACTATAAATGGGGATTCTAAGAGAAGTTCCATGATCTTTTAAGCAGTTGCTACTGCTGGATCGGGAAGGGCTGTCAAAATAGAAGCTCTAGGTCGAGGTAAAGGTGAGTCTCTAAACCTGACTCATGCATGTCATATTATATTGGTTATTGATGAGTGCCGAAACCACCAAATATAAATTCCTACATTCTAACTTAATTAAATAGTAGTATATAGTAGTAGGGTTGATCCCATAGAGACTGAGATTCCTAATTTTCCTGTTTTTGTGACCAGATTTTTTAGTCTAGGTAGCTGTCATACCCTCGACTTATGCATGCAGAGCTGTAAAATAAACAAAAGGGGGAAATTTAGTTGATAGAGAAAATAAATAAAATAAAATGAAAACAAAATTATGGTAACAAAATAAAATAAAATAAAATCGATGAACTAATTATATTAAAGCTTAGCCTCAGCCTCAGTCCACTCCAAATTTGAATCGATCCTTAAAAATAGATTTTCCCTTCCAAGCGATAAGTTTTTTATAGCGATCAAGAACATCCAAACTGCCAATTCTTTCTTTCGTAGTTGATTTTGGTAGGACCTGCAAACCAATCCTTACCAATTGTCTAACCTCAATACACGTGTTTGCAATTCAAGACCTCGGTAGCCTTGCGTTATGAAGAACCCAACTCGAATCAACGGCCTCAATCGTGTGGGTCGCTTACATCCGATCACTATCTCCCTTGATGGAATCCAATTGGCCTTTTCCCACCTAGACACGCCAATTTATTCATGAGAATTTGAATACAGCACGACCGACTCGACTTCCCAACTGTACGCCAAATAACTTCAACCCAACGTGCACTTTTTGTATTGAAATTAAATTAAATTTAAGGGACGAATTTGTACTATCCCATATTCCGGAGAGATAGCAAATACCATGTTGAAAAGTTTTTAATGCGAGTTCATATCTTATGATTATTTTGTCGAAGCGATAACCAGGCTAAAGCTAAAAGGGAATTAGTTAAGCATGAGATTAATGATGCTAATTGGTGTATGAAAATGATTTTAAATGAAAATGGTGGAAAGTGGAAAGGGAAAAGGATTTAGGAAGCAATTTAGCCAAAATAGTGAAATGGAAAAAAATGGCAGAATGTCTGCACTTTAGCTCTGACGCGTAAAAGAAAAGGAAGGAATGAATTTATTCAATTTCCAAGTGTATTCCAGTGAGTATTTTGATGCCACCAACACTAAGTATTTATACACATTCCTCATGCTAAATTTAGCAAGATTTTTTTCCTAAAAATATCAACTAAAAATCATATTTAAACTATTTATAGAATTTTGACAATTTCAAAAAAAATCTAATTTTAATCAGTCAACCACTAATTCTCCAATTCTTCAATTTGGCCCTCTTTTTTTCTTTTCATTCCAAATTATCCCATTTTTTATTTTTAATTTTGGCGCTCCAATTTCATCCCTAATAAGAAAAACACAAGTTTAGTAGCATGTTATTAAAAAATTAGCCAAAAATTAACTTGCTATCAGTTATGGTATGGTTGATGTTCATGTGAATGAGTATGTATTCTTGTATAGTGATGTAAATATGTGTTCATGTGTTTTCTGATAAGTATCTTCAAGTATGTAAATGAAGTGAACAATGTGCGGCATGATATGACGTTGTGGTATGCATGTATGGGAAATTATGTGTTAGAAAGTATAATTTTGTCCTAAATATGAATGAGATTTATAAAGGTCTCTCTAATGTAATGAGTTAGTTCATGGAGTCTGAATGTGTGTGATATAAGTTGTTGTTGCAGGTATGAGTATAGTCATTGTCTAATACCTTCTTGTTACACGATTCTAGTATTGCTAGGTCTATGTTTTGGAAAAACGTGAGAAGAAGACCTATCTGTAGCCTTCAGTAGGGAAGTTATATTGCAAATCGGACTGGCTGATCACAGCTCGGCCTTGTAGGCAAACACGATATGTGTAAGACCAAGTGGTTGAGGTCTCATGACTTCATATATTAATACGCCAAGAAGGTGAGACAGTATAAGACCATGTGTGTGAGGCTCCATGACATCCATAGATATGATATGAGGTGTAAGACCATGTGAGTGAGGTTCTATGGCATTCGTAAATATGACATGAGGTGTAAGACCATGTGAGTGAGGCTCCATGGCATCCATTGTGTTAGTCCATTGGGACGATAATTTTGGAACAGAGCTAGTCCATAGGGACAATAAACACGAGAAGAGCCTTAATAGCGAATTACTTGGAAATCTTATATGACGAATTCTGTAAAACCTAAGTGGTGAGATGTTAGTCTACCTTGTGTGAGATCTGGTTAGGCCTGTGAGGCATTTTCTGATAGAGTTCTCGATAGTGTAACCAATTGAGGAATCCGCCATAGTGATCCGCCATGATAGGGAACTTTGTGTGTTTAGAATATTGGGTGGTGCAAGTATCCGCCAAACCTGGAATTTCTTAGGTCCTCTATTGAAAACATCTGGGATTCTATTACTTGAATTAAAATGTTATATTCTTCTAAGCAAGTCTGTTTGTATGAATCAATTTGAAGATACAATGTAACTAGTGTTCTGATAATCACTGGATCCTGTAAAGAAATCCGTCAAGAGTAGCATCCATTGAGTATCATTCTAAGAAGTGTATCTAACTACTATCTGTAAGGAAATTGTGTAATGGGATTCAAAATATGCTGTGAAGTTTGTTATCCACCAATTGGGCGAAAGATGTATAAGATGGTTAAGTGTAAAGATTGACGTATGGTTATCCACCAACCAGGAATTAGAAAAGTATCCGCCAACATCTGAAAGGAAGTCCAAAATCTTAAAGTCAAGTGTTTCAACAATAACGCTAAAAGGTAACACTAGTTGAGGACTCATTAAGCTCTATTGAACTTATGGGTGTTTATTTGCAATGTATGTTATTAGGTTTGAACCAGTTCGCCATAAGGGACCAAACTAAGAATGTGCCTTGGTGTCTGTTTGTAAGGCGATATTATGCATACATAGAAGAACTTTTGCAAATATAGCTAATAGTGTTTTTAAGCCACTATTAAATCTGCTTTTTAAAGATTTAAGTTGTAATATCTTATACTAATATTTGAGAAACTGTAGTAATTTATAAATGTTTGGTCAAAATCTTTGGCTTAGAAAATAAATAATTAAGAGATATGTTCAAAAAGGTCTTTGCTAGTTTTAAAAATTTATTTGTCAAGTATGTAAACATTATGACCCTCTATATTTGGATCCGGTAAATCGGGTCAAGTATAGGACGTTACTGATAAAATTAATTGTTTATTATACATGGTGTTCGAGTTTAAATCCCATTATGATCAAATTTTATTGATTTATTATATAAAAGATAAAAACACACTCATTACAATATAACTTAATTTGTATATGAGAAGGTATTTTATTAATTTCGTAATTAAGTTAGTGTCTACTTGACCTATGACACCAACTCAATAAAACAATTAAAATATCTTTATATATTTTTAGTCATAAAACCCTTAATTTTAATTAAAGTATAAACATTTTTCATTTAACGTTGATGTGAATTTAACATTTTATGTTGATATAAATTTTAGGTCGATAATCGGCCTGCTGCTCAAGCCGACCCTACATGCTCTGCCTCCCACTCGTAGAAGCCTTTGCATGGAATAAGATTTAAGTCGCATACAAACATGCTAAAAGGTGAATACAATAATAGCCAATAAATAAATAAAAATCTTAAGAAAAATATATGGGAAGAGATATGTATATATGACTTGCATATCCAAATAGGGACCTTGTTTCCAAATTTTTGGCTATGTTCATAATGGAATGTTTGTTATCAATTGAGAACCAAATTATCAAATATACCCCCAAAAAGAAAAAGTGTCAAGACAAAAACGTTTTATGTTTTCCCCCTTTTTGCTATGATAATTGACTTGCTATATATAAAGTGTTAATTTGCACATGCTGATGGGATTGGATTCTGCTTCTTTTGGGAGCATAATTTATCATGTTCCATGGTTTTAGCAATGCCATGAATTTGATCCCCAAATGTCCAAAAGGATTAGATACTATAATTCCCTTTTCAAAAAGGTTGAACCCCTAATTAAGCATTTAAATTCTTTCAAATGTATAATGTTTTTCACATTATGTTCTAATGAGGAGATTGAGCCCCAAGATTTGTCTTAGCCGTCTGTTCAAACGATGATTGCTAACTTAGCACTAAGTCATTAACAAACATGGTTAGAAAGAACCGAGTTTGATTAGTTGAATGAAATACATAATTCTATAATATTAAATAAAATTGTTATACTGAATTAAATAATTGATCATATTTCTTAGCCAGTAGTCGAGGGTTTGATTCTCACCTTGAGTAGAGAGCAGTTTTAAAACTTATGGTCAAGGTCTACCCCTTAATCGGCCTACAGAATGGAAAAGATTAATCACTAGGCTTGCAGCCTAGTGGATACCTTGAAAAACCAAAATTTTTTATCATATTTAAATAATTATATGTAATAATAAATTATAAAATAAGATTAATAAAATATTGATATCTGTAAATATTTTAAATATATATAATATAAACTATATATTAATAGATAAAATTTATATATTAATTGATAGAATCGTATGAAAATCTTGAACTTTCCTTCTTCAAGTACTATTGTGAATCGAACAACAATAGTATGTTTAGGTTAATATATATGATTAATTAATAATAATGCGTTGTCACTGAAATGAGGTGTTTAAGTACTATTGTGAATCAGAACAACAATAGTATGTTTAGGTTAATATATATGATTAATTAATAATAATGTGTTGTCACTGAAATGAGGTGTTAAGTCAAACGGATAAACATATTAGAGAACGTTATACTGGATTGACCCACCATGAGAATGCTTCTTAGATTATTTTGTGAAAGTCACAATAATTCTGATAGTGATAATGGTGTATGTAATCTTAGATTTGATCTTTTGTGAAGCTTTGACGCTCTCAAGAAACACAATATGAAGCTTTGTGGATAGATAAACAAGGAAAAGGGCTGGGCCAATATCATCCTTGGCCAGTCATAGGTGAATTGGAAATTATTTTCCACATACACTGGTATACAACCATCGATAAATCAAGTGAAATTAGTTGAAGGTAATAGAAAACAGTGGCGAGTCAGGATGGTAATCTTGGGGAGCAAGTTAAAATTAGACGTGTTACGTAACAATCTATTTAAATATATAAACAATCATTTCAAAAGAAGCGGTATTCCAACATAACATCCGATTTAAACATATAAACAATCGACTCAAAAGAAACGATATTATATAATATGACAATCAATTTAAACATACAAACAATTGATTCAAAAGAAGCAGTATTCACAAGCTATCATTTGACATAATTTTAAAAAAAGTGATTAAGGTTTTCTTCCTCCCCTTCACTCTTCCCTTCACTTTGTTTGAAACTTACTATAACATTATGTAGCTATTTTTGTTTCGTTTTTACACTTCTAACAAGTCAAAAGCCGTCTCCTTATCATTTACATCCAAAAACATACACATTTCACTTAATTTTATAAGCTTTTATCAATATCCTTTAATAACAACTTTTAGTACACTTGATAAAAAAACTATTGGTACATATATGTAAAACAAGCTTTAAAGATTCAAAATCTATGAAATATTTGAAGAAAAATATAACTTATACTTAAAATTTAGAGGAAAATGGTGAATAATTTTTTCTTTTCTTTTCTTGCTAGAATATGAAAAAGAAAATGATAAAAATATGTCTATCTTTTCTGTTCTTTTCCTTTTATATATATTATTATATTAATTATAAAATATTATTTTAAGTAAAATATTAAATAAATATTAAATTATCATTCAATAAAATATCATTCAAAAGTTAAGATAAATAATTTAGCTTCTTTAAGAAGATTTTCCTTTTGCTTTCATTAAGAATAATTTTTAATATTATTTTAATACTATAAAAATATTGGAGGGGCCTATTTTGGGAGGGCTATAGTATATATATAAAGGGAGAAATTACAAAAATCTTAGACCTTGGGGGAACCCACTTCTTTTTTTGGGAGGGCCATAATTTATCTACAAAGGGTTAAATACAAAAAAAAAAAAAAAAAATAGTAAAGATGGGAGATTGGAGAAAGAGGAGGAGGAATGGAGAAAATGGGAATAAGTGTAGGTAGCATTTACTGGAAGATGGAACCTGGGAAGAAAGGTTGAAACTCATATTAGGAATGGAGAAAGAGAATCTCTTGATTTTGGCATCAATTCCTAACCAAGCACCATTGATCCAAATATTTTACAAAATCAAGATAATAATAGTAAGAAATTTTAGAAGAACTAAATACCAAATTTATACCTCGTGATGATCTAAAATGGAATTTTGAATTATTCCCCTGAGATTGTCTTTCCCTCAATTTCTAGATGGTGACAATGCAACAAATTTAATTTTTCATCAAATCGTTGTTGGATGTTTTTTTCTAATTTGATTGAGTTTTTACATTTTTGTAGAAACTATGGAAGAAATGAAAAAGGAAAAAAATGCTTTAATATTTAGTGTTTAAAATTAAAATGATAATACCAACATTATTGAAGGCCGTTACACCCTTAATTGTTGAGTAATTATAACATGATAAATCAATTTTGTTAGAGACTAATTAGTAATTATTGAAAATTTGGCGATCAAAATGTAACTTACTCAAACATAAATGACTAGTTTTGTAATTACCCTTTAAACTTTTGGTACGTAGAGGTGTGTATTATTTTGTTTCAACCAAATAAACCCGATATATTTTAAAAAAAAAATTGGATTATCAATTAATTTGATTCGATTAGTAAATGATTTACTTAAATTAGTCAAATTTTATATTTAAATGTTATAGTTTTCCATTTGATATGAGTCTCAAAGCCCAATTTCAAGTTCATGAACATAATGGGCTTTGTTTCCCTCAAGGTTGAATCACGAGATCCAAATCCATGTAGTTGAAGTCAAAATTCAACTTATTCGTTCAAGACTTTATCACGAAAAAATTTCGACAAGAAAAGTTGAAGATCCTAGACGATGAACTTTGGAGTTCAATATGGAGCGAGGATGAATTGGAAGGGACCAATTTTGTTCGTGGACTTAAAATCTCAATCCATGATAACAATCTCATATGAATGATGTTAACAAGCTTAGGCGTTACACTTCAATGGCCCCAATCAAGCCCACACGCCTTGCCATATTATAATGAGTTGACTTGAGGTGCATTTTTGGAAGGGATCTAGGCATTTTTTTTAGTCAATATGTCTTCGTATCGATCAAAGACTTGTCTCTTAGCTTTGCTTTACACTTCACTATGAATCACTCGATTTCGAGTTCAGGAACTCAATTTATGGTTGTTTTAACGAAGACCGGACGAGTAAAATTTCTGAACGGGATTATTACAGAAATTACAAGTTTTGGGCATTTAATTCAAGTTTAAATCATATTGAGTTCGAGTTTTAGGCTTATTTTTTATTATATATGAACTCAATATTGTATTTATTAAGTTTATTTATTTATTTATTCCGAATTTTGGATAAATTTTAAGTATTTTAAGTTATTTAGGAGTTTTACGTCAATAAGAAAGTTTAATTTAAAACTACTTGTTATTTAGATTAACTAGAATTTCAATTAGAGTTGTCCATGTGATGAGCTCAGGCCAGGCCCTAACAAAATTTTGAGGCCCGATTGTTAAGCTCGGGTCCGACCCGAAAATAAGCCTAAATTTTTTTCCAAGCTCGGCCTAAATAAAAATGCTAAAACTTAGGCCCAACCCAATCTATTAATTTTTTTAATTTTATTTTTATGTAAAAATTTAAAAAACATAATACGCAAAATACACTAAATAAATGTTTCCCAACAAATTGAAAAAAATTTAAAAAAAAAATTCTTTATATTTAAATAACATTAAGATAAGTGCAACTTAACAAACAAATGCCTCTAAAGAAAAAGTTAACAATAAAACAAGTTTTGTACAATATCCAAATATTAACAACAAAATAGTAGCAACATAATACTGAAATGGTAGCAAAATAGTGGGGAAAAGTGGGAAAACAACAACAAAACATGGAAAAACAAAAGTCAAAACAGCAAGGTTTTTTATTGAAAATTTGGGTCGGGCCAAGCCGGGCTCGAGCCAAAAAACCTTAACCGAGGCCTATATAAAGACATATTCATTGTACACAATTCAATTAATTCATTCATTGTTCACTTTGAGTTAATAAAATTCTCTTTAAGTTTTCTTTTTAAAAATTTCTCTTGAGTTTTCTTTTAGAAGAGTTTTAACAATCTTTTCAGATCGTGAGGATCATTTTCAAGCTTTTTCTTAATTTTTAGCTATTTTTGGGTCCATTGGCTCTCTCATTCGCACTCGATCCGTTGGCTAGTTTTCAATTCCTTTTGCATATTATAATTCAATTTCATATATCACTTCACATATCATTTAAGCAATTCATTCGTTTATAACCCTATTAACCAACACAGACCCAAAATAGATATGTGAATTAGTCACCCTTCATCTCAATCTGGCATTGTAGTGCATCATCAAATAAACCGAAGGAAAGGTACTGGCACACATAGTGGATCATCAAGCAAGCCCGAGCAATTATACTGACAAATGAGATGCATCATTAGATGAATCGAAGCAATTATACTGGCACATGTAGTGCATTGTCGATAAACCGAAGCAAATATACTAACACGTAAGTGAACCATCAGATATACCAAATTAAATATATCGGCACGTAAGTGCATCATCGGATATACTAAAGTATAAACCTATACAGTTAATAGAGTAACTTATTTCTAATTTCATCACACAATTCAATTCATATCCCATCATTCTCAATTCTACACCAATTCATCATATCATCATATAGTATAACATAATTCAGCTCAATTTCATACCAATTCCCTATATTAGTTGTGTCACGTAATTTTCTATTCTATTCAATTTAGTCACTATCTCGATATTCATTTCAACTATAGCATTTCAACTCAATAACCATTAACAACTCACATCAATATTACATAATGCATAATGTCATGAATATGCAATAATTAAATCGATCTCGGGTAATAGAGATACAAACTAAAACTCCGAGCTATTCGTCGTCAACTTTTGATTTTCCTTTCCCTCTTGAGGATTTTGTGTCAAATTTAGCTAAATAAAATCATAAAAAAATATTATCAAATTCCATTCAAATCAGAACCAATCACAAAATCAAGTTTATTTCACAATTTATTTAATTTAGTCCATAAATTTGAGACAAACATAACTTCCAATTTAAAGCTTTGGATTGAAATTCGATTTCAGAATTACTCATTAGGGACCTCCTAGTTCTTATTCCTAATGAAATTTGATGTCAATTTTATATTTTATTCAATTTGGTCCATAATGTACAAAACTAACAATTAAGCTTTACAATTTAATCTTTTTTCTTAAACTAAGCTTAATTTCTATAAATTTAACACCTAATTATTCAAGAAATTAACAATGACAACTTTATAAAACTTTAATAATTTTACAAATTGGTACATGGGCTAGCTAAATTAAACTCTCATGACCTCAAATCTATACAAATTACAAGAAAATGACTTAATTGTACATACCAATTTAATGGTCGAATGGTTGAACCTTAAAAGCTTTCTTCTTTCTTTTACTTTTTGGTTTTCACAGTTTTGAAGAAGAATATGATAGTATATTCTCTTTCCTTCCATTAAATTTACTATCTATACATGATTAACTTATTGATTAAACTTAATTAACTAAATTTTAACTAAACAAGTCTTAAATTATTTAAGATAATTGACATTTTGGCCTTTTGGATAATTGTAATTTAAGTCCTCAAGTTATTTTCTAATTAAAATGTATAACCTTTATAATTTAGTCTCGGACCCTAATTAACACAATTTCGAATAAATTAACTATTCCAATTTTAATTCATCTAAATATTAACTCTGTAAATATCCCTATTTAATATTTACGAATTTGATTTACGATATCAAGGTCTCGTAATCGCAATTTCCGACACCATTGACTTTTGAGTCGTTACATTATATATATGATTTGGACTAAATATTATATAAAAAATGGGGACAAAATTATGGTAGAATTTAAGTGTAAAGATTAAATCTTAGTTTTAAGCATAGTAGAGGGATACAAAAGTGCTATTTGACCATTTTCCTATGAAAGAAAAAAGAAAAGAAAAGGAAGGCTTAGACACGTGTGAAGGTAAATGATCGTCCTTTATAAAGATTAAATCTTAATTTTTAGGCATAGTAGAAGGATGAAAGTGATATTTGACCATTTTCCTATAATAATGCCTAGACACGTCTGAAGGTAGGCTACAGATAGTTATAATGATTCCATTGATCCTAATGTTATTTACCAATCCTTGTACCTTCTCATGCAAGATTAAATCTTAGTTTTAAGCATAGTAGAGGGATACAAAAGTGCTATTTGACCATTTTCCTATGAAAGAAAAAAGAAAAGAAAAGGAAGGCTTAGACACGTGTGAAGGTAAATGATCGTCCTTTATAAAGATTAAATCTTAATTTTTAGGCATAGTAGAAGGATGAAAGTGATATTTGACCATTTTCCTATAATAATGCCTAGACACGTCTGAAGGTAGGCTACAGATAGTTATAATGATTCCATTGATCCTAATGTTATTTACCAATCCTTGTACCTTCTCATGCACAACTAATAGATTTGGCTGTCGATCGGCTTATGAAACAGCAAATCTTACTATCCATCACTATTTTGATGATTCCAAGTTCATGCACTTGCAACATTCATGTCATGTCCACAAATTTAATCTACTTTATATATATATATATATATATATATATTATTAGTGCATAAATTTATATATACACGGACATTTCTTTAAAGAAAATTTAAAATAAATATAAATAATACAACTATTTAATTGTTAATTAAATCTCATCACATTAAAATTATATATTGTCACAATATCAAATAAAAGCTCAAATAGAGTTTTATTTTTGGGTTTTATCCAAATAATAAAAAAATAATTAATTACAAAAGTATGAAAAATAGATTAATTACAAAAATAGGTATTTGTTACAGTATTTTAACGGTGTCGCTAGACATATTAACAGTATTAGACTGAAATGAGATGACCTAAAACATTCAGGGGCTTGATATGAAAATATCCCGTTTTGATTGGCAGAAAAAAAAGGCTTTAAGATGCGGCTTGATAGTATGGCTGCACCAAATTTTAAATAGAGTAAATTAATTCATAAATCCCTCTTTTTTATTATTATTTTTTATTCCCCAATACAAACTGCTCCGGTGTTTATTATTTGCTTATTACCTAAATAAGGTTATGAAGCAAAAAATAAACAAAACTGCCCTTTCTCTACTTTCTCCGAACATTTCTAACAAATCTTTGCAAAACTACACTGTCAAACAAAACATTTCTAATAGTTATAAATGCTTACAAAAATGGTTTTGTCATTTTTTTTTTTTAATCTTCGGCTGCCTCAATTTGCATAATTAACTTAATCACAAAAGATATCCTCATCTTCAAACAAGTTATTGAGTTGAGAGAATTTTTAGGTGAGGAGCAAGTAGCATGACTTCACTGTGATTTCCTTGTCTACAAAACTTATCCCATTTTCCAGTGGGACTAAGAAACTAGAGAAAGGGCAGTTTGTATTTAATGCGATGGAGCAGGGAGATTACATGGCTTGCTTTTCGGCACCGGAGCAGTTTGTATTTTGGTGTTACAGGGGAATAAATAATAATAATAAATAAGGGGGTTTATAAGGTAATTTACCCTATTCAAAAGGTCGGTGCCACCATGCTGTCAGGTGGCACCCTTGAAGCTTTCAGCTGTCAATCAAAACGGATATTTTCATATTAGGTCCCTAAATATTTTAAGTCATTATATTTCAGTCTGATGTCGCCGATATGTCAGGCGGCAATAGCAAATGCCTATTTTCGTAATTAATCTGTCTTTCAGACCTTTTTTCGTATTATTTTTATATTATTTAGATAAAAAACCTTTTTTATATATACCTACTAGTTTGTATATCCGTCCCACTCACGGGTTTAATTATTTGTATCAAATAAAGAATATTCAATTATAAAATAATTTAATATTTGTACTTTCTATTTTGAAAATAATATTTATAAAATAAATCTAGATTATTTGTATTCTAACTCTTTCAAATGGTACAGAAGTTTTATTATTTCAAAATATTTGATTTAGTGAAATTTAATTGGGTACTAGTATAAATCAATTTTATTAAAATATATGCCAAAGATTTACAAATTAAAATGAAAATGTTGAAAATATTTGATTTCATAATTAAAATTTAATAAAATATTGACCAGTTAAATATTACATGAGACAATATTTTCAAGTTTAATATTTATTTAAGGGAGTAATTAATATTAAATTTATTTAAATATAAAATCGGTGGTATACCTCAAAATTTGGTTTCCAAATATATTTATTATGAATATTGATTTTGACTTGATGATTTTAATTTGAAATATGCATTAAATTTGATGGTTTAATATGATTGTTATTATTATTGAGAATAAAATCATATTTTAATTTTAATTTTAAAAATTGAACTAAAAAATTATTCCAAAACTCAGACTTTCTATATATATTTCTCGTATTTTATATATATATGATTTCTACTTATAATCATTTTAAATATTTCAATCAGAAAAAAAAGTTTAAATACATTAAAATCCACTTCATTTTATTTATTACAATAACAACAAGATCAACTAAGTCAAAACTCAATTGACTGAAAAGAACTTATATTTGATTTGCTCTTGAAATATAAATCTATACATTAATAAACACACACTAGCACCTCAAAAAAATTGTTAAAAATTTTAATGAAAATTTTCAAAAGTAATTAAATTTACTAATAAATAATTTTAAAACAATATTGTTTTTCTGAACAAAGAAAAGGGCAAAGGCTTAAGAATACCTAAAGTTCATACTCCAAACGGGCAACACATACAATCTACATGCAATCCTCCACTAATACATCTCGAAGACCCTCTGCTGGATACTTACATCACATTAGTCCACATCTTGTGATCGCTTGCAAGTTGGCCATGCAGTCTGCAACAAAGTTTGCCTTTCAGCTAGCTAATTCTTTGTGCAAAGTAGGGATGGATACAGGGGGTGAGGGGACGTCATCCCCTTGAAATTTTCAGATTTTTGAATTTTATATATAAATTATCATGTATTATAGATTTGGTGTTCATATTGTACAACATTCGCCCCCTTCGGCTAAATTGTATTTCATACAATTCGCCTCTTAAGTCATAAGGTTATACTTTATATTAACAAAGTATTTTTCAATTTTTAATTATATATCTTTAATAATAATCAAATATTAATGTATAATAGGTCTTGAAAGACTAAACTTAGAGGCCTAATATGGACTTTAAAGCCAAATTTCAGAATGATGCTTATGAATGATATTTATCCGGATGATTTTACGGAGCAAGAAAAGCTATACATGAAGATTCAATTGGAGAATTTTCAACTTGATACTCATCAAAGCACGAAGTTGCAAAAAGCTTCTACAATTGTCGAGAGGTGTCAAGTGCTAGTTAAGACTAATAAGTCAAGTATTTATCATCTTCTTGATAAAATTATTTGTCTTGTGCTAACTCTTCCCATGTCTACTGCAACAACCGAACGAGCAATTTCGGTCATGAAAGTTGTGAAGACAAGGCCTGGCAACAGAATGGAGGATGATTTTCTTTCAACTTACTTAGTGGCATAGATCGAAAAAGAGATAGCTCAAGAATTTTCAACAGATTCTATAATTGATGAGTTCGATCTTATAAAAAGCGGAGGGTGCAATTCAAGATGCCTAGTATTGAGAAATAGGACTAAGGCCAAGGGCGAAGCCAAAAAATTTTTTTAGGGGGTGAAATTAATTTTTAATTTTTAATAGTCTATATCTTTATAATTTTTAAAGAATTAAATCAAAATTTTATCATTTTTAGGGGGAAAAGTGCAATTTTACGTTTACTAATTTAAAATTTTAAAATTTTAAAATTTTTAAAAGGCTAAATGGACAATTTTCCATTTTAGAGGGGGTCGAGGCCCCTGAAAGCCCCCTAGATACGCCTAGGGGTGTTCAATTGGTTAACTAACCTGAACTACCATTAACCGAATTAACCGACCTTTTTAAACCCTTAATAGTTAACCGAATCGAAATATTGTCAAAAAACTTTAACCGAACCGAACTTTTTTGGTTAATTAGGTCAGTTAACCGAATTAATCCAAATTTATATTTTTTTTATTTTTGGTTAAAACAAGTATAAAACATATCAAAAATTAACCGACTTAACCGACCAATTAATTTATATTTCTAAAAAATTAATTGAACCGACCTAATACTTATATATTTTAATATTATTTATTAAATTCGATTAATCCGGTTAACCGACCGAATTCAAACCGAATTAACCGCTAATCGAACTTCCAAAAAATTATTAATCGACCCCGACCGAATTAATTCAGTTAACCGAATTTGATCGGTTCGGTTAACCAAATTAATTTGGTTTTACCCGAAATTTGCACACCCCTAGATATGCCACTAACTAAGGCTGAGTTTTTTAAATTTAATTTTTGGAATTGTAATGATATTTATGAAATTTTTAGTATAACATTATTTATTCTTTTTTGTATATTGGAAAAAAATATTTAATTTTATATAGTGAGATTTTTTTTTCTTTTAATCTTTTTTACAGTTAAATAGTTCATACTTTTGAAAAAAACATTAAATTGATTTGTTTGATAAGTAAAAAATTATATCCGAGAAGAATTGACATTTTTTTACATTAAAAAAAATAGTTCAGATTTAGAAATTTCGCCCTCTTGGAGTAAAATCTTGGATCCGACCCTAGTGCAAAAGTGCATATATATTCTTCACAAGCAATGAATCCTTATCACCGTCCAACCATTTGATAAAAATCCAAAAGTTATAATTGAATAATTACAAGTGATTCAAAAATCATATCACTTAGTTATTAATTAAGAGTTGTTAAATGAGATTTGTCTCTTAAATACTGGAAGTTATATGTGTGTTTGATGAGAAGAAAATTTGAGTCATTTAGATATTAATTGGATAACCAGAAAAAATAGTCAAGCAGATAAGGAGTGCTCCAAATAAGGCCAGCTTGATGCGTATCTGCATTACAGAAAAGAAACAAGTTGTCGACAATGAAAAGATGGGATATGGGATAAGTTGGTTGTCACTGACCTGACATAACAACTAAATGGATAGCCTGCCCTAACTTCTGCATCCATATGAAGAAATCGGATCACCTTGTCATACACCACATTCCATAACCGAGCCATTCCAAACAATTTGCATGGACTGCATAATAACAGTAACCATACGAACAGGTAACCCAACATCACATAGTGTCTCCTCCTATCACCAAACACAAGAAGAGTTTTATTGATATTGGGATCTGTATACGTTATTAGTAACCCACACGTTCAGCCTTTGTTGATAACCTTTAAAAACACCAGATAGTAGTGCATGTCATGATGATTTCCACTATTAATTTTGTTTAGCTTCCATCATGTGTAAAATCAATGACTTTTGCCTATGAAAAAGATTTAGAGAGAGAGATATGATGTAAAGCAAATTTAATATTAGCTGAAATAGCAGCCAGCCAGCCAGCCAGAGGAAGGTACAAAAAAGACTCTACCAATCTTTTTCATAACACATTCTTATTTTTCCCATCTAACTTGATTCTACAAAACAACGGAAAATACACATTCCTAACCTAAATAGCACTATTAATTTGTCCTATTCTTTTCTTTTTTAGATTCCCTACGATTCCTTCCTTTTTATTCTGCTTGGCAACTTATTTTTGTTCCTTTCCTTTATCTTATATACATTGAAGAATTAGAAACCAAAACAATCCACTGAGGGTTGTTAATAAGTCCATTCTTGAGGTAGATTCATTTCTTGATGGTGGTGGTTTGTAGCCGGCACGGCCGCCTCTGACCGACCTTTTTGCAGCCTACTCATAGAAGAAGCCGCTGCATTAAGTGGATAAAAAGCATTGGTATTGAACCTTGATGGAACCCCTGTTTTCTCAAAGTGGAGCTTCAAGGCCTGAACTACTCTTGCAGGAATTAAAACCATGGGGCATCCTAATCAAAACAAAATTCAAGGTACATGAGAATGGGATATCTAATGTAGGGAGCTACCATCAAAATATTCAAACATTTCTTGTTTAACATAGTATTCAGCACATATTCAAAAAAAAGAAAAAAAAGGTACACAGGTAAAAATGGATTGAAATTATGGTGGTTAATTTAATTATATAAGTCAATTCCAATCAAACGACTTGATTCACTCTTAATATATATTATTAATATTTATAATATATAAGATAAAAATTCAATTAAATCTTAAACCTCAAACCTACTTCTATTATGTTTGGAAAGAAACAAAAGAAAAAACCAATTTAAGCTATGGAAAATTTGATTAAATCGATTAAGACCTAAGTAAGAGATAAACATCAATTTTTTTATTTTTAATATTTTTAAGATATTTATCAGAGTGAACTTAATAATTAATTATTCGCACTCTATAAACTCATTAAAAAATAAATGCAAATTATAAATTTTAAAATTACTCCATACTCAAGATGAGTCTCGAACCTTCTATCATCAGTTAATGTCAAAAAATATTAGATTTCTTTAACCGAATTAATCTCCTAAAAAAAGTAGGTCACCTTGGAAACACAATATGTGAGAAAAAATGCAAATCCTAAGGGATAACTGATAGTCCACTGAACACTTTAACCAACCCCAACTAATCCAACAAACTATTTTGTCTAAATCCTAAACCCTATATTTTTTCGATCTCAACGTAAATTCCAACCCAAACTAAGAACAAAGAAGTTAACTTGGTTTTTTTACCTTGTTTCTTGCGTGAATTGCCAGGAGTTGTTCCACGAGGCAAGAAGACACCGGTTCCAGAAGAACCAGTTCTGGAACCGGATCCATTAAGGAAAACCGCCCTCATATCAGAATCGGTTTGTTGGTTGCTTTGTTGTTGTTGGTTCAGAAAGTACCAGGGATTATTAGAGGTGGGGGCAAGTTTTTGGCCATTGTTGAACCCTCCAATAGCTATTCCTTTGCTTTGACAATGCTTATTTTTTGGCTTTTGTTCCCTTTGCTTCATTGCTTGCTCTTGTTTCAGCTTGTAAAACTGTAATATTCATAACAAGTAAAATCACTTCAATTTTCTTTTAAGTCCAGAAAAAAGAGAAATCATTCATTCTTACTTGGATAGCTCTTATTTGATAATCAATAAGGGCTTGTTTTGATTGAAATCCATGGTAATATCTTCCTGTTTCTTCATGTATTTTCATATTTTCAAATTTCCCAACCATAGTTGAACCAGAGGACTGAAATGGGAAAATTTTAAAATAAAAGATAAGCTTTTTTTAATTTTTTTTAAAGAATACCCAGAAGAAATAATCGAATCTTCGTTAAATACCTTTTCATGTCTATCTTCATCTTGAAGCATGTACTGATCCATCTGGCGAGTGAACTCACCGATAAAACAGTCTTCTTCTTCTTCTTCTTCACTATTACCGCTCTCCGTCGAGCTTGAACTCAACTGATCCGACCCAATAGGTGAACTCAACTCGGAGCCAAACTCGGATGAGCCAAATAAGTAAGCCCTGCCTTTGTTGTTGTTGGTATTGCTGTTTTCCATTGAAAGACCATCAAAGTTATCAGAAGGAATCAATAACTCACAGTTGTGCAGGTCAACAGCCATCATAAATGAAAATTTACAGAGCTCTGGGCTTTGAAAAATGGAACCCAAAATTTAAATAATAAAAAAAAAATCAGTTGAAGGGGTTTGATGATGTTGCTATTGGAGTTGCTGGGTGGACAAGATACACTTATTGCCTGAAACACACACAAAAAAAGAACATTAAATAAATAGACAAATAAAGAGATTCCTATGGGACTTCTTAACTGATGTTATAAGGAATCATATTATAGAATCGGCCAAACAGGGTTTTCTGTAATAAAAAAACAAGGACAAGTTGAGTAAAGAATAAGGATGAGTTTGCATAGTTTCTTTTTTTGTCCAATTATGCTTTCAATCGCTACATGTTTCCCCTGAGAGTTTTCCGAAAAGGTAAAAATTAACCACAAAATGTGCTCTATTCTCGTGAATAAGAATCGAAATCCAAATCACATTATTAAACCACGTTACATTTTAAGGTTGATTGAATTGAAAATTAAAATCAGGTAAAGTGAAAAGGATTAAATTTGAAGAATTAAAAGAAGAGGGATTAAAATTCAAAGAATAAATATGTATTGAAAATGGTGACATAAGAACTCTAGTCGGTTGGGAGAGTAGACTTTGGTCCAACTACGTTATATGGTAAACACACCTGCCATTTGTTAGGGAGTTGTATTCTTATGGTTAAATTATTAAATGTGAGGATTGGTAGATTCTTCCAAGAGAGTAAATCCAAAATTAAATTGAGTTGTTGAAAAAATTACAAATTTGGTGTTAATGCACTTTTCTTATGTTTTGACATTTGAGACCATTGAACCCATCTCAATTTTTTAATTATATAAATCCAATTGTAAAAATAGTTAGAGAACAAGTCTAAATTTGGCACTCTTCCCCTTTATTTAACTTTTTTATTGTTATATTATTTGTCAATTTATTAATATTTCTTAATTTTTTACCTGATTTTCACGTATATATCACATCAATAATTAAATATTTTAAAAACTATTTTTATGATTTTTATATTTTTAAAATAATATTTATAATTGTTTTTTATTTTTTAGATTTTAATTTAATTGTTGATGTGGCATTCACGTGTATGTCACGTTATTAAAGTTAATAAACGTTAATTTTATCATTTATTTTGAATAATTTGACAGACGATGCAAGTTTAAAAGTTAAAAGAGTTGAAAATTTAAATAGAAAAATAAAATAAATTTTTTTAAAGTTGAAGAGTTTAATAAATCATTATGCAAAATCATAAACCCTACAATCCAAATTTTTAATTATACTTTTCATTATATTTTGATTCATTTTTATCTTTTGTTTTTTAAATAAATATTTTTATTTTTTATACTTTTCTTGAATGAAATGAAAACCCGTTGTTCCAAGAATTTTTATACATTAAAAAAATTAGTGCATTCGTCAAAATTAATAAAATAGAAAATTAAGAAACTAAAAATAAGGTTTCGTTTATTTCACTGAAAATTATTTTAAAAATAATTTATGGAATATTAAGTTCGATTTAAGTTAATTTTATATGAAAATAAAATTACCCATAAAAAATTATTTTTTGAAAAATGACTTATCTTCTTAAAATTGTAAGTCATTTTACGAAAAAAAACTCATTTCGATTAACCAAACTATTTTTCATGAAACAAACATAAAAATTATAAAAAATATTTTTTAAAAGTCATTTTCAATAAAAAAGGTAAACACCGGTTTTTGAATATTTGTTTGTTTTATTGTTTTTAACGAAAACAGGCTTTTCATTATTTTCATTTTTTTGTAAATATAATTGTGAACTTAATTCTTTATAAATTTTAAACTATTATGAATTTATATTTTCAACAGAAGTGTCCTATTCAGTTTTCTCAACCATAAACAAAGCAAAAGCATTTCTTTTGACATCTAAAATAAAGAATATTTTATTTTTTAACATTTAGGCGTTAAGATGAAGTTGTAATATAATAAATGGACTTTTTAATAAATATAAGATTGTTTACTTTTTGAGTGCTTTGCTTTTCATTTTCATTAATTTAATTTAAAAATTATAAATGGATTAGGTGAGAAGGAATGGTTTGGTAATGTATAAAAAAGAGTTAGATTGCACTCTGATTGGAAAATCATGACTTTGATATCCTATCAATTTCATACTATTTATCACTTCTTAACTTTCTGCTTATCTTGGTAAAACTTCAATCTTTACCTCTTCACCTAAACCATCTCAACTTCACTTCCCTATTGAATCACCGGTGATGCCGTAAAAGATTTATGTTCAAATCTTTATTTCACTTTTACCCAATTTATGGTTTTAGTACATGTACCATTACTAAATTTGAGATTTCATCCTTTTACTTACTGTTTATTGGTGCGAGAAATTAGTCGAATTTGTTAAAATGACATTTTACTTTTATTTGATTGTTTTCAATCCTTTATCGAGTTTCTACCATTATTGGTGCGAGCAAATAATCCAAATTGCTAATACCGTTAATCATTTTACTTAGATATTTTAAGTCAAAAGATTTGTTAACCTTCTAATAGATTTTTTTTTAAAACCGGTCCAAAACATGATGTTGACAAGGATTATTTTTCTGCGTGTTTTTTTTTTTTATAATTTCATTATAAATTTTTATTATATTTTTTTTTTTGCACAATGCCTAAAATTATCTATAATCCCTCCTCAACTCACATCCTCCTATATTGATAAGAATACTTATACCAATCAAGTTAAGACTCAATCGATTTTTTTCGTGTTTTTATTTGACTGTTTTTTCTGAATTAGTATGAGAGCTTTGAAGCCATAAAAAAAAAATAGTAATTTGTAGTTAAAGGGATTAAAAGATATAGGATTGAGGTTTTCAATTTGAATTTTAAAGAATTGTAAAAGTGGGAAAATTCCCTGGGCTTGGGTTTTGAGTATTTTGAATGTTTACAGTTGGTCATGAATGGAAGCAAATTAATTATTTGGTTAGAAAATTTTAGGTGTTTCAACTGTTTAGGTTTAGGAATTTTTAAACAAAATTAAGGTTTCGCCGCTTAGGAATATGGATTTGAGGAGTTAGATTTCTATTTGTTGTATAAATTAGTTGAGATTCAATATAATGTATATTAAAAAATATGGATTTATCAAATTTAAAAATATTTTAAGAATTTTAAATTTACTTAATAAATTCATCAATCTAAGAAATTATCATGAATGTTAATTTAGGAAATTCAAATCCTACCTTATCTTTTGGATTGGAACAATTTATCGATTTTTGTCATTTAGTGTTGGTATTTCGGGTAGAATCAATGTAATTGGGCTTTTTTATCTCAATAATACAAAAAAATAATAATAATAATAATACCTATGAAATTATTTATCAAAATGGTATGTTTGCTGCAATATTTTGTTGGAGCGCCTTATAAATTGGCGGTACTAGACTGAAATGTGATGACTTAAGCCATTTAGGGACCTAATATGTAAATTTTTCATTTTAATTGATCGCTGGAAAATAGCTTTTAGGGTGTTGGAGGGTGACGACAAACTTCAAAAAGGTTAAATTCCTTCATAACCCCTTCTTATTTAATATTTTCTTCTATTCTCTTTCAACACCAAAAATAGACAAGCTTATTACCAATTAGTCCAAAAAGATTTTCTACCAAAAAGTACTTTTATAGAAAACCTGATTCCAACTAGAAATAAATTTTATTTATTTTTAGTAAAAATAATTTTTTCAAATTATTTTATTCCAGTTGAATAATTTTCGAAAATAATTTAACAAAATTATTTGAAAAAAAATTTTATTTTTGAAAAGTAAATAAATTTATTTCCAGTTTTAATAGACTTTTTTATAAAATATTTTTTTAGAAAAAGTTTTTGAACTAATTGATAATAAACCTCTTTATTTTTAGTATTGAAGGAGAATAAAAGAAAATGGTAAATAAGAAGTGGTTATAAAGGAATTTAACTTTTTTGAAGTTTGGTGCCGCGATTGAGCAGCACCTAAAGGCTTTTTTTCCAGCAATAAATTAAAATGAAAAATTTACATATTAAGTCCCTAAATATTCTAGGTCATCACATTTCAATTTGATATCGCCAATTTGTCGAATGGTACCAGCAGAATACTGTAGTAAACATACCATTTTGATAAATAATTTCATGGGCATACCATTTAAGCTATTTTTTCTTATTATTGAGATAAAAAAAGCCTGTTAAAAAATTTAAAGGAGTTTTAACTATTTAGAATTTTAGTATGGATTTAGAGTTTAAAAATAATAGAAGAATATGGATTTACAAACCCCAAAAGACTATCACCATAATTAGAGGAGAATTGGGCTAGGGTTGAACTTCTTTTTAACAAATAAAGGGAAAGGGATTAAACCCCCAACTTGGTGATAGTATGAGGATTAAATTTATCATTTGAATAAAAGATTGTCATATTTTTTTTATACAATGATTAGAATTACCCATAAACCCTCCCAATTCTTAAATAAGAAGATAAACGTACTTTAACATGTTTGAATTTACAACCTCCTAAATTAGCAACAATATCAATGTCACTTGATTGACAAAACATTATCATAGTAAAGGGTTTTTTAACATTATTATTTGGCCTAATTCCTCACTTTAGAAGGGTCAAAATAGTCTAATCAAAGTATAAGGATTAAGTTACAAACATGATAATAGTAAAGAGATTATAATCAAAATTTGACCTTCTCAATATTTGTTAATCCCTTTTCTATTAATGCGCCCTCGTATAGTTCTTTCCTTCAGTTTTTCAAAAGACCATTGCCCTAAGTCTTGAAGTTTATTTAATGGTGTTGGTGCCATCATTCTCCGCAGTCCCTCTTGTTTGCAAAGAGATCTCGATTTCATCGTTGGATCAAGTCATAAGTATTTTGATATTTTTTTAATAAAGTTTAGAATTTGAGTGTTATTGATAATAAAAAAAACAATTTAGGGAATTCAATTCTTAATTTTAATCGAGATTTAATGTGATTACTAAATATTAATAAATGTGAAATGAAAAATGTTGAATAACGAACCTCATTAATAAATGTGAAATGAAAGATGTTGAACAATAAATCTTATGTGATGGCCTTATAGTTAATAGTATTCATCATTTTAGGTGTGACCTCGGTTCAATTTACGCTAGTTGCGTTTATTGTTTGGGTTTTATCTTGTTATTGTAATTCACAAAAAAATAAAAAAAAAATGTTGAACAACCAATTATATATGATTTGATATTTTAGTTTCTTGTTTTATCATAGACTAAAACTTCATTGTAACAGTAAAAGTACTATGAAGGTCCTTGTATTAGGAGTTGGATTACATTTTATCCCCTCTACTTAAAAAAAGACAAATTGGTCCTTTTGTTACAAATACCATCAATTTCTTCTATTGCGAAATTTTTAAATTCGAACGACCTTTTTTAAACGTAAAAAAGTATCAATTCTTCTCGGATACTTTTTTTCTTAGCAAACATATCAATTTAAATTTTTTAAAAAGCATGAATGATTTAACTGTAAAAAAAAATCAAACTATATAAAATTAAATATTTATTTTCAATATGCAAAAAAAGAATAACTATTGTGACATGATTAACAAAAGGACATTTAGATCCTTCATTAACCTTATCGAAATCCTTGATTTGTGAAAGTATTTCTATGATGCCCAAATGGCTTGTTGAAGAGAAAATAAGGAAGGAATATGTGACATTCTTACTTGGTGAAAACTCAAGCCAATCCGAGAATAACTTGTACCAAGATGGGAGAAATCGACGTCCATTCTTGTTAATACACTAAGGAGATGTTGGAGCCTCACTTGGAGGAATTGGTTGATATGGCCCAAACTTAATGTAAGCTCGACGGACTTTGTCTTGTTGATTTGGAGAGTAATCCCAAATAATTATTCGAAGTCTCAGATCATGCTCTAAAGAAGAAGCATCAAATTCCTTTGTTTCAACCCTCAACACCTTACGAGGATGTTCAAGAACTTGAGAAAACCTGATATCTCATTTATGAGCTTGGGAAGACTCGATATCTCATTTAGGATCTTAGGATTGAGAAGACTTAGTATCTCGTTCAAGAGCTTGGGAAGACTCAATATCGCGTTTAAGAGTTGGGGATTGAGAAGATGATCGTTGTTTTGTTGAGTTTTAAAATTTATAAAGAGAATGATCGAACCTGGAAACTAACTCTGACAATGATTAAAGGCAAGTGTACCTATCGAACAGTAGTATAGCTTAGGCAAGATTGGATTATCGAACCCAAAGGAACTAAAAGTACTAATACTAACTTTCTTTTTATTATTTAGCCTAAAATAAGTGAAGTTGCTTTAATCTAAATTAACGATTACTAAACTAAAGACGCAAAGACAAAAAGGACGAATTGGGAAATAACTTGAAGAGAAACTTAGTTGATCACGACAATACCCTCAGGAAGAATCCACCTAGACTTCACTTGTTATTTAACATTGAACCATACGATTTATTCGCTTAGTTCGATCCGTAAGACTCCCTAACATATATTAAACCCTCTCTCGAGGCGAATAACATCTAACCCTAGGTTAATTAACTAAAATCTCTTTCTCGAATAATAACCCCCTAGAATAGCAGTAAATCGATCTATGGACTCCCATATTAGGTTTCACCCTAATTTGATAAAATCTCGTCACCCTATCTCTAGGCGTGCGATCAACTCCGCTTAATTATGCTAGATCTCTTCTTAAGCAGGGTCTATTCCTCCTCCGCCTAAGCACATCAAATTTGGATTAAGCATGCATAATTAAGAATAAACTAAGTATTTATCATATAATTCAGAAAACAATAACAAGATTCATCTAGGTTTCATTCCCTTCAGGTATCTGAAGGGTTTAGTTCATAATGAATAAATAAAACATCTCAAGAGAAAAGATTAAACAAAATATAAGAAATCCCTAAAACCTCCTAAAAGAATTGAAGGAGAAATCTACCATCTTAAGTAGAATTTCGGCTCCTTGATATGGATCAACTGGCTATCTTCGAGTAATTCCCACAAATCTGACCTTCTGGCTCGGCTCCTTGGCCTAGCTAACCGCCTCCCCTTCAGGATACACTTAAGGTGTTTATATAGACTTTTGGAATGCTTTACTTGGCCTCTAAGTGTCCCAATTCAAGTATACTTCCTACCTGTTTGAATAGGCTTTGGAATGTGTTTTTGCCTCAAAGTATCAAATTCGAGTGAAATTGCTCTCTCGCTGACAGGCACGGGCATGGTACACTGTAAATCATGGCATGGGTGTCTTAGTTAATTGTCAAGGCAGCACTTGGCTTGAAGTCCGCCATGTCAATTTTCACTCCCAAATTTGTTTTAAGCTCGTTTCTTATTCTTTTCATCCTCGGATGCTTTCCTGAGTATAAAACATGAAAAGAAAAGATTAAGAGCACCTTTTTACATAAATCAAGGGCTAAATCATCCAAAAGCATGCTAAATATGGGGTTAAAATATGTTACTTTTACGGTTTATCAAATACCCCCACACTTAAGCTTTTGCTTGTCCTCAAGCAAAATTCTCAACTTATAATGAAAACAAACTTTCCATAATTCACAATTCCTATCAACATTGTCTCATCATAATTCACAGATAATTTATACATGGATAATTTAACTCAAAGACTCCTAAAGAATCAAATAATTCTAATTCATACATTTTGTAGCACGAAAACATAGGTGTCTCCCCTTATCTAAATAATTACCTTTAATTCAAAACCGACAAGGATTGACATCCTCACTAAAGATTCACTCAAAGCACTCGAAGTGTTTAAGGTTCAAGGAAAAACACTCATAAATCGAACAAGAAAATTTAATCCCATAGGCTTGCCTGAAAATCAAATCTCCACCATCATAATATGAGATGATACACTAATTAAAAGGTCTTTAACAGGGTTGTAACGGGCTTAGGTTAAAGGTGTGGATAAATGCTGAATTAGAAGGTTTAGAATCGAGATTGACCTGACCAATTACCTAACTAAAATAATGAACTTGAAAATAAATGATTTCATCAATTAAAACTTTGAAATTAATAATAATACAAGCTTTTTCTTTGATAATTGAAATTTAAATGTACAAGCTTACTTTTTATACTATTAATGCTGAATATACTTTAATTTTTTCTATTTTTTTAAGAACAAACTAAAAACATAATAAAGAAAACTTTATCAACTGAAATAAACTAATTCGGTAACTGATCAAATCAATTTTCGATAGAAAGGTAGTCAAAAGAATGGTGATAACAAATACAAAAGGTTTTGGGTTAATATTAGCGGGTAAAACAATAAAAAGGGTTGTTAGGATCAAATGGATTCACTAAGGGTTAATTTGTGAAGGTAGGCTTTTTAGTGGAGTGAATGGGTTAAAACCTAGGTGCCTTTATCATCTCAGTATATCAAATCATTAATGTGGTCTCGATATGTATAATCTAGGCAAGTTCTAGAATAACAATTCAGTGTTGACACACTCATAATCAATAAAGTGAGCATGAAAAAGAATTTATGCTCAATCAGGCTCAAATCTCACAAAAATTATGGGTATTTGACATCAATCCTATAAATTTCAAACTTCAAGTTAATATTCAAATTCAGTTCAACAACCTAGAAAATTTTTTATTCTTGAAAAATAGGCTTATTATGCTTGATTCTCTAGTTTTCTTCAAGTATAAATCATCAATGCATAATTATCAATAACTTACTCAAAAACATATCAATAAAAATCATAAACCACTTGAAATTTCACCCTAATTAATAATATGAGAAAATTACTTCGGAACAAGACTAAAATTCAGGATTTTGGAATAATGCAAAAAGTTAGGTACTTTTACCCCCCACACTTAAGATGGACATTGACATCAATATACAAAGATAGATAACTAATAATGTAATCAAAAGAGAAGGGGAGAAGTGACACTTCCTAAATTTTGGATGATTCCGAAAGTTGGCAGAGATCGTGGTAGAAGGTGGTTGGAGTAGGCGTTGGTGGCATTTTCTATGGGCCTGGTGGGGTGGCTATCGATGAGCTTTGTGCTAGATAAAGAAATTGGGTAGCCTGCAAAGGTGTAGCCAAGAAATCTAAAGAAATATTAATAATATACTAATACTAAAATTAAAGACAAATAAAATAAAGAGAATGAGACTAAGAAGAAAACTGAAATTAAAAGAAAAGACTAATGGACTAAAGAGTCCTTATTATTAGATGGTTCGCGAGGTGGGTGTGACCTCTAAGGCTGTGGTGCGTGATTCCCAAGCAGTCTTTTGAACCTGACACTAAGAAACTAAAATAAAGTAAACTAGATTAAGCAAAAAAGAAGTAACAATAAGGAAAAAAAACTAAATAGTCGCTAAGACCCTTGTCTTGTTGAGTCACTGAAGCTGCCGGCATGAACTATGTGAATCGGTCTCCTTTGAGGAAACTGTGGTTGGCCTCTTACGCTTCTTCGACATAGCTTTGGTGTGGCTCAAGGGTTGGAGAGACTTGTGATGAAGAAGAAATCTGAGAAGGAGGAAGAGAAGAGGTGGAAAGTAGGAGAATGGGAAGGAGGAGGTTGGTGTTTAAATAGAGGCTTGATGCTGGTACATTCCCATGCCCATGGACTAATGGTGTGTTAAATTACACGGCCGTGTGTCTAGACGTGTTGGGAGTTAAACGCCCGTGGTCAGATTACCATGCTCGTGGTCGATAAGTCAGTGTCTTCATACGGTCGCATCGCACGGTCCGTGTTCTAGGTGTGTTGGTTTGCCACGCCCGTTTTTCCAATGCCATGCCCGTTTTCAAAATGGCAGTATCGATCCACGGCCACCTTGCATGACCGTGGAATTTCGTTGATGCCCGTGTGGTAGTGGTTGAGTCCGTGACTTCAATAGTTGGTTAGGGCAGGCTTTGTACTATCTCTGCCATATCAGTGTGGAGATTTTGTACCTCCACACGGCCACGGCCACGGCCGTGTGCTAGGCCGTGTGGTATGGGAATCTGTACTTTATTGAAATAATAAAAATAAAACTAAAACTAAAACCATAAAATAGAAATTAATGTTAGTGCTCAGGTTACCTCCCGAGAAGCTCTCGTCTATAGTCTTAAGCTAGACTTTCCTCGATATTGAAAAAAAATAGGGAGGTTTAAAGGTTTGAACATCTTCCCTCATGCTTATAATTCTATTTTCTTGACAAAGTTCAAGTCGAAAAGCATTTACCTTAGAGGTGTCGAATGTTGAGTTGCTTACCTCGATTGTTCCGTGTGGGAAGATATTGTGTACCTTAAGAAGGATTTCTCCCTTTGGCTTCAGGTCTGTTGTGATGATGTGCGGATCTGCTTTGTCTAACAGTACTTGGTTTCCTATTTTGAAGTGATTGGATGTTCCTACGAGCTCTTCTGGTGGTTCCTCTGGTTTTACTTTGTGTGGTTCTTCTTTGACGTGTGTCTTATGCTCTTCTAGTCTGTCGACCTTAAGGTTTTGATACTTCTCTTTGTTGGTTTGGGTCCTATGATTTGGCTCATGTTTGTCTTCATATGGTGTTTCCTACGATGAAGGTTGTACAAATTGATTATCAACTGAATTGTCCTTCTTACCTTCATCGATTATTATCCTGGCCGAGTCAAAAGCTTGAAGGCTGATTGATTCGTCACCTATACAAAGTATGAGTTCTCCTGTGGCAACATCAATTTTAGTCTTAGCAGTTGCTAGGAAGGGTCTTCCTAAAATTAAAGGGATTGTATTATCCTCATCCATATCTAAGACAACAAAATCTACTGGGAAAACAAATTTATCAATTTTCACAAGAACATATTCGATAATGCCCCTAGAAATTCTAACAGTTTTATTAGCTAATTGTATACTCATCCTAGTTTGTTTAGGCTTCCCTAGACCTAATCATTTAAATAATGTATAAGGCATGACATTTATGATTGCCCCTAAATCAGCTAACGCATTATCAATAGCTAAACTACCAATTAAACATGGAATTGTAAAACTCCCTGGATCTTTTAGCTTTTGTGGTAGTCTATTCTGTAACATTTCTGAGCATGCTACTTTCAATTCCACATGGTTCTCTTCATCTAATTAGCACTTGTTAGTCAAGAGCTGTCTTAAAAATTTTCTCGAGTCTGGCATCTGAAAAAGAGCTTCGAGAAGAGGTAAGTTAATATGTAATTTCTTTGAGAGTTTAAGAAACTTATCAAACTGTTCTTCTGAATCGTCTCTTTTCATCGCTTCGGGATAAGGTATGCAAGGTTGGTACTCTTTGATTACTGGTTTTGGCTTTTCTTATGTTACCTCTACCTTAAATTCGTCTACCTTGTTCTCTTGTATTGGATTAGGTTCATCTAACCCCTTACTGTCATGAGCTGAGATGGCTTAAATTTGCTCCTTTGGGTTAATCTCGGTGTTACTTGGTAGACATCCTTGCGGTCGTTCTGAAATTAGCTTTGCGAGTTGTTCGACTGCATTAGTGACTTTCTTGACTAACTTAGTAAGTTCCCCGACTCGGTTCTCGTTGCTTTTAATTATTTTCTCAGTTTCTTAGAAATAATTTTCTGTGTTTGCCATGAATTTTGTCAGCATCTCTTCGAGGTTTGGCTTCTTCTCTTGCGGATATGGCTGATTTTGGAAATTTTGATGAGGTTGTTGTCTTTGATTTCCTTGTTTTCTTTGGCCTCCCCATGAAAAATTTGGGTGGTTCCTCTAACATGGATTGTAGTTATTACTATAAAGATTATTATTGATCTGAAATTATTACCTATATAGTTCATCTGTTCACTCTCTGCGTCCGGTTGGTAGGGTGGATACTCAAGATTTGCCACAATTTCCTGCATGACTGGATGTACCTACGAAGAACATGAACTATCAAGCTTTTTATTCATCATCTTTACATGTGTTGATAGCATGGTCACTACATCGAGGTTGTAAACTCCGGTTGATTTTATCGGTTTCGTCATTGTAACTTGCCACTAATAGTTATTCAGTGACATCTCTTCAATGAACTCGTAGGTCGCTTGGGAGTTCATTGTTCGTGGTTCCACCGTAATTGAATCAATTAGTTGCCTCGTTGAGGGGTTTACACCATTATAGAAAGTTTGGACTTGTAGCCACAAGGGTAGACCATGGTGTGGACACCTCTCAAGAGATCCTTGTATCTCTCCCATGCGCCGTATAATGTTTCTAAATTCATCTGCACAAAAAAAGAGATATCATTCCGTAATTTGGCCGTTTTGGCCGGTGGAAAATATTTTAATAAAAATTTTCGGTTATTTGGTACCATTTAGTGATTGACCCTCGAGGTAACGAGTATAACCACTATTTGGCTTTATTCCTTAATGAAAAGGGAAATAACCGAAGACGAATGGCATCATCAGAAACGCCATTTATTTTGAAAGTATCACAGAACTCTAAAAAATTAGCTATATGAGTGTTCGAATCTTCGTCCTGCAAACCATCAAATTGAACAAATTGTTGAATCATTTGTATTGTGTTAGGCTTTAATTCAAAATTATTAGCAGCTATAGCAGGCCTAACAATACTAGATTCAACTCCTATTAAATGAGGTTTAGCATAATCATACATAGTATACGGAGTATTATTTTCTATCACATCTCGTGGTGGATTATTCTCGTCCATCCCTTCAGTAGGATTGGATCTACCTTCTCGCCTTCTTTTGTGTAATTTAGGGCTCGCCTAATTTCTCTGCGATTCCTACAAGCGGTAGCTTCAATATCACTATTGTATACTAGAGGTCCTGTAGGGATCCTTCTAGTCATAAACTAGAGGTACCTGCTAGGAAAAGAAGAAAATAAAATTAATAAAATAATTTACGAAAATAAAAATAATGGCTAAAGTAATAAAAATAGAGCTTTCTTAATATTTTAGTTTCCCAGCAATGGCGCCAAAAACTTAATCGTTGTTTTGTCGAGTTTTAAAATTTATAAAGAGAATGATCGAACCTGGAAACTAACTCTGACAATGATTAAAGGCAAGTGTACCTATCGAACAGTAGTATAGCTTAGGTAAGATCGGATTATCGAACCCAAAGGAACTAAAAGTACTAATACTAACTTTCTTTTTATTATTTAGCCTAAAATAAGTGAAGTTGCTTTAATCTAAATTAACGACTACTAAACTAAAGACTCAAAGACAAAAAGAATGAATTGGGAAATAACTTGAAGAGAAACTTAGTTGATCACGACGATACCCTTAGGAAGAATCCACCTAGACTTCACTTGTTATTTAACACTGAACCATACGATTTATTCACTTAGTTCGATCCGTAAGAATCCCTAACGTATATTAAACCATCTCTCGAGGTGAATAACATCTAACCCTAGGTTAATTAACAGAAATCTCTTTCTCGAATAATAACCCCCTAGAATAGTAGTAAATCGATCTATGGACTCCCATATTAGGTTTCACCCAAATCCAGCAAAATCTTGTCACCCTATCTCTAGGCGTGCGATCAACTCCACTTAATTATGCTAGATCTATTCTTAAGCAGGGTCTATTCCTCCTCCACCTAAGCACATCAGATTTGGATTAAGCATGCATAATTAAGAATAAACTAAGTATTTATCATATAATTCAGAAAACAATAACAAGATTCATCTAGGTTTCATCCCCTTCAGGTATCTGAAGGGTTTAGTTCATAATGAATAAAGAAAACATCTCAAGAGAAAAGATAAAACAAAACATAAGAAATCCCTAAAACCCCCTGAAGGAATTGAAGGAGAAATCTGCCGTCTTGAGTAGAATTCCGGCTCTTTGAGATGGATCAACTGGCTATCTTCAAGTAATTCCCATAAATCTGACCTTCTGGCTCAGCTCCTTGGCCTAGCTAACCGCCTCCCCTTCAGGATACACTTAGGGTGTTTATATAGACTTTGGAATGCTTTACTTGGCCTCTAAGTGTCCAATTCAAGTATACTTCCTACTCGGTGTTTGAATAGGCTTCGTAATGTGTTTTTTTGCCTCAAAGTATCCAAATCCGAGTAAAATTACTCTCTCTCGCGGTAGGGGCACGGCCATGGTACACACCCATGTAAATCGTTTTCAGGTCGTGTCTCAATTCTGTCGATTGGGGCATGGCCGTGTAAATCGTGGCATGGCCGTGTCTTAGTTAATTGTCAAGGCAAGGTCGTGTGGCTTGAAGTTCAGGCCGTGTCGATTTTCACTTTGGCCCAAATTTGCCCGTTTTAAGCTCGTTTCTCGTTCTTTTCGTCCTCGGATGCTTTCCTAAGTATAAAACATGAAAAGAAAGGATTAAGAGCACCTTTTTACATAAATCAAGGGCTAAATCATCAAAAGCATGCTAAATATAGGGTTAAAATATGTTACTTTTACGGTTTATCAGAAGACCTAATATCTCGTTAAGGAGCTTAGGAAGATTCGATATTTGATTTTTCTCTAAAATAATAGAAGGCTAAGGAATTAATTGATCATTATTATTTTTGACACCCTTTTTCTTTAAAAAAAAGATTCAATCTTTTGTTTAACTATAATTTAATCAAAAAACTCGAAGACTGTAATAGTGTATTAAACAATATATTAGGAAAAAGAAAAAAAATAAGTCAAATAAATAAAGAAAATAATTTAGGGTTAATGACCAAATTATACCAATTTTAAAAAAAATTTGCGAAAAAGGGCCGAAAAATAATTATTTACCGGATAGGGTCATTTCCCCCGAAAACGCGTCCACGTCAGCGCGTTTTCAAGGGATGAATCAGAAAAGCACGTCCACGAGGGAGCGCTTTGTGCCACATAAGTCAAAAACGCGTCCTTGAGGGCGCGCTTTGCCCTTCACCCCCCGATGGGCTTTTTAGTTATTTTTAGTGTTAGGGTATGAGTTTTTATAGTTTTATGGCTACGATTTAAGGATTTTTAGGGTCTTAGGGTTTATGGTTTTTAGGAAAAAATTAATGGACTAGATTTTAAGGTTAATTAATTAGAATAATTTTAAGTTTAGGGTTTTGGGAAAATATATCAAGAAAATAAAAATTATTTAAATTTTTTACAGAGTATCGGCAAGATAATTTTGAGAAGACGTTTACGAACAAATAATAACCAAAACGCTTCAAGCAAGATGCACTGTCAGCAAGAGTATTAAAAAAAGCTTCCACGTGGATGCTCTTTTGCTCTGATAGTCTCGCAAAATAATTTTGAGAAGACGTTTCGAACAAATAGTGACCAAAATGCTTCAAGCAGGATGCACTGTCAGCAAGAGTACTGAAAAAGCTCCCACGTGGACGCTCTTTTTCTACAGTGGTCTCTGGAAAAATAATTTTGAAAAGATGTTTTTGAATAAATAGTGACCAAAACGCTTCAAGCAGGATGCATTGTCAGTAAAAGTACTGAAAAAAGCTCCCACGTGGACGCTCTTTTGCTACAGTAATCTTTGGCAATCCTTAGACTATAAATCAACCAAATTTCATTCCCAAGTTGTATAACAGAAATTGAGGTAAAAGTAAAATAGAAACTAAAGATGAGTGAACGTATTAATGCTGTTATTTACTATGATGGTGAGGTTTGTGACACCGAAAATGGTATTATTTTTTTATCGGAGAACACAACGCGACTGGGTTTTAACCGGAACATGGATTTGACAGAACTTCGCAAAAGAATTAGGCGTAAAATCTTTGGAACAACGCCGATGAAAGTTTAGTCTATTAAGTATAGATTTTACGCTTCGGTTGATCCGGTGAGATATGACTCATTCGACATCAAAGGTCCTTGGAGCTTGGAGCCAATGTTGGAGACTCATCTTGCCAGTGGATCACCCTATCTTGAGGTATATGTACAATTTTCATCGCCAAGTGATCTTCCTTTGACTTCAACATCTACTGCTGTTTGAGGGGAATACACGACCCCAAGCCGACACTCTGTTTGGTGGTAGTATAGAAAACACAACCCCTGCACAACACTCGATTGGTGGATGAGACATGCATATCCTTCCTTCATGCTAGAAATACGTATTGGGAAACATCATCAACTTCTAGTGGTTGGCAATCCATATATGATTAGGAACGTTACGAAAGTTGTTTAAGAAGGGATAATGTACTCCCCACGACATCCACCGTGAGGGGTCGTCGTTCGTTGCAGATGATGGTGGGTCAGATGATGAGTTTGATGTTGATCCACCTCAAGAGCCCAGGTCCGAAAGTGCAGAAGTTGTATTATTTTCTAAACCGGAGCTTGTTCCAACCGTACCTAAAGATGTTAAAGGCGGTTCACATGAAGAAGAAGAAGATCTGCTATTCAGTATGCATTGCCTCTCAAATTTCACATGCATAATGTCGATCTATCTCAAGATGATGCATTGGAGTTTCTGAACTACCACACGTAACGCGTGACAAGCATAAGTTCGCTTTGGATTCGAGCGAATTAGAAGTTGGTAAAAAGTTTTCCAACAAGGATACTTTTCTTAGTGCTTTGAAACATATAACATCAAGAATGGGGTTAACTACAACATGGTTAAATCTAAACTCGATAAGTATGAGGCCAAGTGTGCAGTGCAAGACGGTACATTTTCATGGAAAATCATGGTCTCGTTGAGGAAAAGGACAAGCTTGTGGGAGATTAAAAAGTACAAAGGTCCACATACATGTCTTGCCAGTACAGTATCACTAGGTGTTCAAGGTTTTTGAATAATACTTATATTACATAATGTTGCATTATTTAACTTACTTCATTGACAGGTGTTTCACAAAATCACCCGAAAATGGATTCAGAGATGTTAGCTGACTTAATAATACCGACGGTGAAGGCGAATCCCAATACTACAGTACCGGCCTTAATTAGCAATATTCATAGCCAATTGAGGTACACGCCCTCTTACCGGAAGACTTGGATAGCTAAGCAAAAGGCGTTGGAAAAGTTGCATGTTCGGTGGGATACTACATATAATGAAGTGTGGCAGTAGTGTCAGATGCTGGAGAGATATGTCCCAGGCAGCATAACAGACCTTGAAACAGGATTGACGTACTATAACGATCGATTGATCCGTGGATGCCAAGTGTTCAAGCTTCTATTCTGGACATTTAAGCAATGCCGATACACATTTCTATACTGCAAGCCATTGGTACAAATTGACGGTACCTTTATGTATGGTAGATATACGCATCAGCTATTGCTAGCTGTGGCACAGGATGGCAGTGGGAGAATCCTTCCAATCGCTTTTGCAATAATACTGGGAGTCAGCTAATGACTAGGATTTCTTTCTATCTAGGTTAAGGAGGCATGTCTACCTCCAACCTGATATATGCATTATATCGGATCGGGGCCCTGGAATACTAGCCATAATAGAGCGACAGGGAAGCTTATGGCATCGCACACACCATCGATATTGCCTAAGGCATGTTGCATCCAACTACCACGGGCAACATCGATCTACAAGTAAACGACGATAAGTGACTAACATGGGTATGTAATATCTATTAATATAATTTTGTTTGTAATATTCAATTTATTATTAATTGAAGAGTGTTATGTAATATTCGCTATCAACTTATATTGGCAGGGTACGAGATCAATAAGGACCGTTTTCACGAGATGTTATACCTTTTACCTACGAATATACCTTTGACACAAGCATACAAGCATACGACGACGGCCTACGATATGGTCATATGACTTCAAACCTGGCCGAATGCATAAATTCTATTCTAAAAGGAACACGTCACTTGCCGATAACATCAGTTGTGCGAGAGATATATTTTCGTTTAGCGGCACTATTTTCGAAGCGAGGAGCGAGTTATAAAGGCCAAATACAATGAGGCCATGTATGGTGCGCGAAGGTATTACGAGAAATTAACAAGGGGAAGGCACGGGCCAACACCATGCACACAGTTTGTCATGATCGCGACAACCTATGGTTTCGTGTCATGGAGTTTGACAGACCGAACGAAGGTATTATTGGCGGGCAATATCGGTACACTTGAGAAATAGGACTTGCGACTGTGGGATATTTGATGCACTTCATTACCCATGCGCTCACGTACTTGCGGCTTGTCAAAATCTCCATCTGGATCCCATGAGCTATGTCGACGAAGTGTATAAAATAGAAAATATGTACAACGTGTGGAGACACGTATTCCCACCAGTCCCAGATGAACGTAAGTGGTCATCAGACGCTTGCTCCGTGATCACCGTTAATGGATAGAGAACTACGGTGCAAACCAAAAGGTCGACCTTACTCACTAGAATACGCAATAATATGGATATCCGAGAAACGACCAACCAATAGAAGTTATGCGGATGGTGTAGGAACCCAGGCCATACATCTCGCTCGTGTCCAGATCGAAATAGTTGATAGTCTTCTTAGCATTTTGTCTCTTGGTGGTTATGAAATTTTTTAATTTCTTGATGAAAATGATGAACTTTTGTAGAAGGACTAAGTTGCAAAACAAAAATAAAATAAAAAATAAAAACAACTTTTAATTTATTAAAGATATTAAAATTAAATTACAATAAAAAATAAATAATTTTATTTTATTAAAGATATTAAAATTAAATTACAATAAAAAATAAACAACTTTTATTTTATTAAAGATATTAAAATTAAATTACAATAAAAAATAAATAACATTTATTTTATTGAAGATATAAATATTAAATTACAATTAAAACAACTTTTATTTTATTAAAGATATTAAAATTAAATTACAATAAAAATAAACAATTTTATTTTATTAAAGATATTAAAATTAAATTACAATAAAAATAAACAACTTTTATTTTATTAAAGATATTAAAATTAAATTACAATAAAAAATAAACAAATTTTATTTTATTAAAGATATTAAAATTAAAATAAAATAAAAATAAATAACTTTTATTTTATTAAAGATATTAAAATTAAATTAAAATTAAAAATAAACAACTTTTATTTTATTAAAGATATAAAATTAAATTACAATAAAATAAACAACTTTTATTTTATTAAAGATATAAAATTAAATTACAAAAAAATAACTTTTATTTTGTTAAAGATATTAAAATTAAATTACAATAAAAAAATAAACAACTTTTATTTTATTAAAGATATAAAATTAAATTACAATAAAAAAAAAACAAATTTTATTTTGTTAAAGATATTAAAATTAAATTACAATAAAAAATAAACAACTTTTATTTTATTAAAGATATAAAATTAAATTACAATAAAAATAAACAACTTTTATTTTATTAAAGATATAAAATTAAATTATAATAAAAAATAAACAACTTTTATTTTATTAAATGTATAAAATTAAATTACAATAAAAATAAAAACTTTTATTTTATTAAATATATAAAATTAAATTACAATAAAAAACAAAAAGGCGGTCGGAATCAATGTTGGTGCTTATTTAATCAATGCCACTTGGGTGGTCGATTCTGTACCGGATTCCTCCTTCTTCTAGCTTCCGGCGGGGTTGTGGAACCTTAGGCGGGGATTCTGGTTCCTCCGACAGGGATCTAGTTGTGGGTGTTGGGAGGATGACCCACATTAATAAAATAATAACTGCGGAGGTGTTTGCATAAACCATGGAGTGGGTGTTTGAATCCTATAATGCGAAGAAGACTGGTAAAAAGAAGAGCTCCCCGACGGTGCCTCGTGCGATCCCTCATGCGACGGCGGCCTTAAGATCGACTGGCCAGTCGGAGTAGTCAGGAACGGACTCGAACCGAGCCATGCATTCCAACTTGCCGTGGGACTGGGAAAAGGAAACATATAAGGGTTAGGATACATATAAGGGTTAGGGTACGCACATGACATAATCTGAAAAGGCTGTGATGTGGGTGTCGTCAGCTGAAGTGTTGGGCCCGGTGACTGTGTGGGCGCTGTTAATGGGCCCGGTGGTTCTGTCGGCGCTATTGATGGTCTAGCCTCATCACCCCTTCTCCTTGGATTTAAAGGGGCCCGTTATTCCCTTTGTTCACGAAGTTGCCGTCGCTTCTCCTCTTCCGAAAATAAATACAGCTTACCATGGATCATAGACCATGGCATGTATTTCGGCACGCACGCTAACTCAGGAACGATGATCGGTTCCAGAGTAGGTATAAAATCATCCCGGTTCTCCCACATTTCGATATATGCTGACCTAAATCTTGGCCAATCTGTATGTAACTGCCGTAAGTCAACTTTGTGCTCATCATCGAGCACCTCAGGTGCCACGAGAATCGGTTGTTGGAATCCAAATTGATGCAGAACCCGATCTGACTGGTGCATCTCCACGGTGGCATAATTGATCAATGGGACCTTCACATGCCAAAGGTTCGGATTTTGAAAGAACTCATCCAAATTACTGCCTGAATTGTCGGATCGTCGTATGGTGTCCATTGAAACTATATTAACATGATAAAAATATTAGTTATATACATAATACTAAATACTAAATACAAAATACTAAATTCTAAATACGAAATACAAAACGATTATTTTATTACGAAAATATATTTTATTTAATACTTACTTGTGATTTCGATCGTTGCTCTAATAGAAGCAGTATATCTTCAAGCGAAGTAGGTATTCCAACATAACTGGCCGAATGGTTCCACCTAATTAAATAAAATTTTAGCATACAATTATATTTTAAATCTACGTAATAATTGTAAAATCTAATATTAAATTTACCTCGTTATGAGTGGAAATGTATATGGGTGGTCGACTCGAGGACGTAAAAATGGAAATCGAAATCGTGCCCATGATTGCAGTAGTGATAGGCAACCTCCAATTTTCGCTTTATGCGACCGCGTCGCCCCTCACATCTCCCGATACAATTTTGCTAGCACGACAGACCCCCAACTCAATTCACCGACTGCTCTAAAATCAACGAGTTACAGTAGCTACCTTAGATATATGAGGTTTCATGACAAGTCTGGCATCAGATAGCCTCCAATCATCTCAAGAATGTATGCCCGAGCATACCGTATTCTTTCTATTTCGGTCGAATCATTATTCGGCTCTGGGAATGTGTCTCATAACTAGCTCATCTCGATTCGACCTCCATAAATGTTATCCAGAATAGCACCCAAAAGATCGTAGCATACGGCTGCCCAATCACCAGAAGTTGCGGACCCGGTGACTACATACCCATCCACCAGCAATCCCAATTGCAAATGCACGTCTTCCAAAGTGATAGTACACTCTCCGCATGGAAGATGGAAAATGTGCGTCTTGGGTCTCCACCTGTCTATCAACATACTGATTAACTTCGGGTCCAACTTGCACCCCCGGCCTATCGTGGCCACATGCTAAAAACCCACTTCCCGCAGGTAATTCTCGATCAACGGCGATGGCGGACCAGGCATATTGCGAATATAGCATTGCAACACCCGATCTACAGACTGTTTAAAAAATTATAAAATAAAATTTAATTAAAATTGCATAAACTTAAAAAATATTAAATAGTATTGAAAAATTAAAATTAAAACTTACTATTGTCATTTGATCGACGGAGATATGTTTATTATCGAGACGAATTAATTTTCCAGCCATTCCTAATACGATTGAATATTTTAAAATTTATCAAAAAAATATATTTCAAAAAATTTTAAAAAGGTCTTTTTTGTAAATATTAAAGGACTATTATGAAATTTGAGAGGAAGTTTCAAGGAATTTAAGAGAAATTTGAGAAGAAATTGAGAGAAAAATGAATAAGGACTTTGGTGTGAAAAAAAAAAGGTGGGGGTTTTTATAGGTTTTCTTTTTTTGACTGTTGAAGGCCTAACGGTCAAAAAAATTTGACCGTTGCACGGGCAAAGCACGTCCACGAGGGAGCGCTTTTGACACATCAACAAAGCGTGCCCTCAAGGACGCATTTTTGGCTGATGTGGCACAAAGCGCGCCCTTGTAGATGCGCTTTTCTGATTCATCCCCTAAAAACGCGTTGACGTGGACGCGTTTTCGGGGGAAATTACCCTTTCCGGTAAATAATTAAATTTTTGACCCTTTTTCATATATATTTTTTTTAAAATTGGTATATTTTAGTAAATTGCCCCATAATTTATGTAAAAATATTTACTGAGAGGTCTTTTGCGTAAAGAGCCGAGAGAAAGATAATTTGTATTTTTTTACTTTGTGCTCTTAGTCTTGGCATCAAAATCTTTTTTTTCTCTCGGCAGTGTCGGTACCTTACCAGAGGAAGATAATTTCTTAGCAAAACATACAAATCAAAATACAAGAAAATCACTAACATAATATGTATGGGTATGAGCCAAATTAATTAATTCTGGAATTTAGCTTTAAAGTCCATATTGGGCTCCTAAATTTAGTCTTTCAAGGCTCATCATACATTAATATTTGATTATTATTAAAGTTATATAATTAAAAATTGAAAATACTTTGTTAATATAAAGTATAACCTTATTGCTTAAGGGGGCGAATTATATGAAATACAATTTGGCCAATAGGGGCGAATGTTATACAATATGGACACCAAATCTAAAATACATGATAATTTATATATAAAATTCAAAAATATGAAAATTACAATAGGCGACGACCATCCCGCGTACTAATCGGATCCATCCCTACTACTCGATGTAAACATGTGGCACCATGAGATGTCTGCAGATGACCCTCATTTGAAGATCATCTAGGACGGTCCCTATTGTATATCACCCTATTTGTCAGTCTATGACTAGTCACCCAAACGTCTTGTCTTCCAAGCCAACACTCTTAGCAATAACACACTCACCTCCAAGAGAAGACCACAAAAGGACCACTAAAGCGTAACAATTTCGTACTACCTCAGTAAGAAGAATGCTAGAGTAGTACCACACTTGACAATAATCCACGTACAATGGTCTTACCACCAGTCCGACTACATGATCACCATGTCTGGATTTGCCGATAATGTGACATTACTGGATTGAGGACCTTCCTCCCTACAAGTACCTTGTAGAACGATGAAAGAAAGATTAGCAGCCTTAAGTTCCTACTCAACACTCAGTCTCAAACTTAAAATTCTTATATTGTTTTTCGACTCTTAAACTTGTGAATCAAACCTCAAACACAATAGAAACCTTGAAAATATACAAACTCTAAATACAACCCTAAACCACAAAACATAAAAAAATAATTGAATTGCCTCTATTGTTTTCTCCAAGAAAAACTTATTTATTTTCTCCAAAATTCAAACTAAAAAACTCCAATCCCAAACTTCTTAATACACAACTTTTTGTTTCGTAAATGACTAGAAAAGTTCTATGACAACGTGGAACTCAATCAAACCAAAAAGACCAAGAGAAAAAATCCATGTGAGCCTTATGTTCTGGAGTTGCTTATAAAAAGGATAATTATTATGTACTCATTGGAATTAAAAAAAGAAAAGAAAAGAGTTTATAATTGGGAGCAAGAATTTTATAAGTGTACTTAAATATTATTTTTTAAAAATAATTTTGAAAAAATAACACTTTTTTTTTTTTTAATTCCAGAAGTTTAACTAATTTTAATATCTACACTCTTTTCATCTCAAAAGAGAGGAGCGGTAGGTGGGGCTGCAGCTGGTTTATCTAATTGTGGAGTCAGCCTCAACTCGAGACTGTGCTGGCATTAAGGATGAGACTATGACTAGTGGGTGTGGGAACCACTTCTTAAGACGAGTTGGATTGTTAACAATGAGATATTGACTATTTTCTGCCTTGGCCTTGAAAACAATAAACATTTAAGCATTTCATTCTCATAGCTTTTCCTCTGGTCCTCCAAACCCTGTCCTTAGATTTCAACACCTACTCCCTGCCATCAAATCTTGCTCTTCTTTTCTGGGTTTGATTTTCAAAAAGATGACAAAAGATAAGAAAATCGGTGTAGCAGTGGATTACTCCAAGGGAAGCAAAGCAGCTCTCAAATGGTCCATCGACAATCTGTTAAACCAAGGGGATACCCTTTACCTCATCCATGTCAAACCCAATCAGAGCGACGAGTCTCGCAACCTTCTTTGGTCTACCACCGGCTCACGTATCTCACTCCCATACTCCACTTTTCTTTTTTTATGCTATGGGTCATTTGTATTTTGACGATATTTGACTTGGGTGATCTTTTATTTGTAGCTTTGATTCCATTATCGGAGTTCAGAGAGAAGGAAGTGATGAAACATTATGAGGTGGAACCTGATCCAGAGATTTTAGATTTGGTTGATATTGCTTCCAGGCAGAAACAGGTTTTCCCAGGCTGTTTTTTTTTTTTTTTGTATTTTTACTTCTTTTTTTTATCTGAGTTTGCTCACAAAATTTGATTACAGGGGACTCTTCTGGCTAAGATTTACTGGGGTGATGCCAGGGATAAAATATGTGAATCCGTTGAAGACTTGAAGCTTGACTGTTTGGTAATGGGCAGCAGAGGCCTTGGCACCATTCAAAGGTAATTCAATCTTTACCATCTTCCTGGGAAACTGAAAAATATGTTTTCAAGGGCGAAACTAATCATTCATTGAGGTACATATATTGATTAAATTGTTATGAGCCCCGTCTTTGATACAGATTTCAGAAATGAACCTCTCTGTTACTGTAATTCGAATTTATTGAAATACTCTTGTCAATAACAAAACCTTGAAAAACTATTGAACATCTACAAAGAACAATTTCAGGTCGAATTGTAACATATTGTTCCTTGCTCTTGTTGTCATCATTCTTTTTTAATCCTGATATTGTGATTTTGATTGAAATTAGGGTACTGATTGGAAGTGTGAGCAATTATGTGATGGTAAATGCAACTTGTCCTGTAACAATTGTGAAGGATCCTAGTGCTCATGGATTTTGATCACAAAAGTCTGAATTTAGTTTTCTGCAATAGTATATGCATCTTTGGAAATAATTGATGTGCCTTGTTTCTATTTCTATGTGAGTGATTTATGTATGTATGTATGTATGTATGGAAATCTTGATTCTCAGATTGTACTCGGATCGTGAGAGACTGCTTAATTAAGATCAGTTCCACATGTTGTGACATTGTTCATGGTTTGGATTAAAGTAACAATGTTCTACAATCTTTTATTGTTATTTATTTTACTTTAGAAACTATTAATTTCTATGCATCTATTTACTCATATATTTAAGCATTTGATTTCAATGTTATCCATTAACGGAGTTTTAATTTGTTAAATTATCAAAATTTATTATTATTATTTTGTATAATTATAGGTGTCCTCGTCTAATATTATTGAGGGTATTTTATATTTTTTTTATATAAACTCTAAAAATAGATACATACAATAACATGATTGGTAAAAGTACCATGAAGGCTCTTGTACTAGGAGTCAGATTGTATTTTGCCCTCTCTACTTAAAAAATGGGCAAATTAGTTATTATACGTTAAATTAAAGAGTAAACTAGTCATTCTATTACAAATTTCATCAACTTTTACAATTAAAACTTGGTCCCTGCACATCATAATGAGGTACACGTGGCACACCACGTGTCATTGCTTGATTATTTTGTCAGTCACGTCAAGTTTTAACAGTACATATGGAAGAAGCTTTAAATAGAAAGAATCAATTTTGATTTAACTTACAGTGACAAATTTGCTCATTTTTTAGTAATTTTTAGTAAATGGGACAAAATACAATCCAAATTCTATTACAATAGTTTTTTATGGTACTTTTACCTAAGATGATTTGATTATATATATAATTTTTTTACAAACTCTATAATACACGAGAGCTTATTTGGTATATTGCTTGAAGTTTTTAGACTCCATCGCAAAGTCAATAAGTTGACAAGTATCTTATAGGGATATAATCACTTTTTAAAATTGCTTGTGGAATAAAAAAAAGTGCACCGTCAATGTACTAAATATTTACCCATAATATACATGCCACACTCTCAACCTGCTTGTAAAGTTTTAAAAAAACTACACAACCAATGTATGAGATAATTTTCCCAATTTTATATCTATTTTTATAAATTTATTACATAAAATTTTGGGTAAACTACATTGGTTTAAGCCCAACTATAAATAAGTTTCTTTTTTTTGAAAATAACATATTGATTGGGCTTTTGATTAATAGAAAACAAATTACAAAAACAAAGTCAAAATAATAACATAACAAGGAAAGTAGCCTAAAGAGTAAAGGCCCAGAAATTGAAATAACAAAACGGAAAGAAAAATCTAGATATTTTAAGTACTTCAACGGTCTAATTTTGAAAATTAAAAACCACCGACACTACTACCCAATCAAAACATTTGAAATCTGTCAAGACTCTCTCTCATCATAATTGCTTTCTTGAATGACGATTTCCTTTTCTGAAAAGCCATTTCCCATAAAAAAACTTTCATTTCTTTAGCTTTCCTTCCCAAATCTGCTGCCTGAGTACCCCTTTCAGTCTGGTTCGCGCACCGATTCCCGTAGCATCTAATTCTCAGCATACTCAAAGGACTTCTCCTTCCAGGTAAATCTCTCCTTTGCTCCTTAGAGTTTCTGTTGCAATTTTATGGGCGAGGGTATTCGCAGTTCTTGGTATGTGCTTGAATACGAAATGCTTAAATCTGTTTGCCATCTGTTTAATGTCCAAGATGTAGGCTCCTATCATTGATTTGTCCTGATATCTGTTTTTGCATTTTTTGATTACTGTTAGGGAGTCCCCTTCAATAATAACATCTGACCAAGTATTCTCCATTCCTATCTTAATCGCTTTTCGGCATGCTAGTACTTCGGCAGCAAAGGTCGAGGAGGCCCCTTTGTGAATTTCAGAACATGATAAAAGAGTGATCCCTTCATTATTTCTTATTACGATTCCGGAGGCTAAAATATTGTTGTGCCCATCAAAAGCTCCGTCTAAGTTGATATTTATAGATTCTCGAGGTGGGTATCTCCAACTCTGCATTTCTTCTATTGTCGTTGGTTTTTGCTTTCCAGACCATCAAGTTCTGCAATGTAATTGATTATGAAATTCCCTATTTCTTTTCTAGTACTGACCTTTTTGTCATGTATTCTTGAGTTTGTCTCCTCATATTGCCTAGAGTGCGCAGCAGAAGATACGGCATGTGTGCGAGTTGAACTGTTCAAAAGCCCAGATAAGCCACTGTTCAAAATCCCTATTGTCATTTAATAACACGTTCTGAAGTAGCAAAGTTGACCACATTTCCACTGTAACAAGACATTCTCGAAATAGGTGGTCGATCGTTTCGGCTCATTCCCCGCACCGCGGACAACTTGAACCAGTGACTAGCTTCTTGTGTTGCATATTTACTTTCGTAGGCAAGAAATTCCATGTAATTCTCCATGTTGTAATCTTTATTTTTGTTGGTAGTTTCAGGAGCCATAGTTTTTTTATAGAATTTTCTGTAGCTGGTTTGTAAAGCATAAGCTCTAGGGTTTTCATCAGTATTCTGCAATAGTTTATAAGCACTACGAACCGAAAATTCTCCGAAGCTTCACCTTTTCATGCCAAGAAGTCTTCGTGTGGGTCGCCTGCCAACGGAATTTGGAGGATTCGATCAACATCTTCCTCTGCAAAGGTATACTTAATCAACTCCACTTTCCATTTTCTCTCATTATTATCAATCAACGTATGAACATAATGATCACGCATCGAATCAACCTCTGATGATAACTGAAATTAAGTGCATCTGGAATCTAGGCGTCATTATTAATAGAAATATTAGTGCCTGTGCCAACTCGCAAAATTAAACCTTTTCTCAAAACATCTTTTGCAGCCCATATGCTCTTCCAAGTATAAGAACTCGAATTTCCTAATCTAGAATTTAAAAATTGATCATTTGGAAAATATTTAGCTTTAAGAACTTTCGTAACTAAAGAATCCACATTATTCATAATCCTCCAGCCTTGTTTCGCTAAGAGAGAAATATTAAATTGAGACATGTTTCTAAATCCCATACCTCCCTCCTCTTTATGTTTGCACATAAATTTTCATTGACACCAATGTATCCCTCTTTTTTTCTTTTCGTGCTGCCACCAGTATTTTGCAAAAATGTTCTCTAAATCCGCACGTAGAGACTTTGGTAGGAGAAAGCATGTCATAGCATAAGTTGGTATTGCTTGAAGTACTGACTTGATGAAAACCTCCTTTCCTCATTGTGATAGATATCGTGAACTCCAATGAAAAATCCTTTGATTGACTTTATCATTTAAATTCTGAAAAGACGCTTTCTTTCTTTTGCCCACCACATTAGGAAATCCTAAATATTTCTCGATATTTTACACCCAAAACATTCGATGTTTCTTTTTTGGCCCCTTCTGGTGTGTTAGAGCTGAAGAAAATTGTCAATTTATTGAAATTCACACATTGGACTGAGTATTATTCATACTATTTTAAAATGTCTTTTAAAAATGTCGCTCGTTCTTTAGTGGCTTCCCCAAACAGTAGGCAATCATCCGCAAACAAAAGGTGTGATATTGCTGGTCCCCTTCTACTTGCCTTAACTCCTTTAAGAACCCCCTCCCCAACTGCCTGTCGAATTAGAGCTGAAAGGCCCTCACTACAAATCAGAAAGAGATAAGGGCTAAATGGGTCACCTTGTCGTAATCCTCTAGTAGGGTGGAAAATCCTGCCTCTATTTCCGTTTATATTCACTGTATAGGAGACTGTTGAGACGCATTTCATGACTAATGTTACCCAACTCTCGAAAAATCCTATTTGAAGCATTACATTCTTCAGAAAACTCCATTCAACTCTATCATAGGCTTTATTCATGTCAAGTTTAACCGACATAAACCTTTTTTTCCCAGAACGCTTCTGACGCAATGTATGAAGAATTTCATAGGCAATCAGCACATTATTTGAAATTAATCTCCCTGGAATAAAAGGACTTTGAGCACTATCAATGCATATTCCAATATAATCTTGAAGTCTATTTGCTATTGTTTTTGCCACTAATTTGTATAAAATTGTGCAAAGGCTAATAGGTCTGAAATTAACAAGATTTGTGGGGTGTGGGGATTTTGGGATAAGCTCTATATCTGTTCTGTTTGTATATTCGAAATCCTTACCCTCATTCAAAACTCCAAGACAAAAAGCCTCGACATCTTTTCCCACAATGTGCCAATATTTTTGAAAATATAGAGCTGGAAAGCCATCACAGCCTGGTGTTTTAGTGGGACCCATCCCTTTTAGCGCTTTATGAATTTCTTCCACCGAATATGTTGATAGTAGAGCTGTATTAATTTCAGAGGAAATATTAGTACCAATACCTTTTAGAAGGTATGATGAGTCTCCTACTCCTTTAGACGAGAATAAATTTTGAAAATAATTTGAGGCTGTTTCGCTAATTCCTATTTCATCGGTAACTTCCTACCCTTCCACTTATTCCAATGTATTGATTATGTTTATCCTTCTTCAAGCTGAAGCATATTTGTGAAAGAAGGCTGAATTTTTGTCTCCTAATTGTACCCAGTTTGATCTTGCTCTCTGCTCCCAGTACATTTCATCTTTATCAATCTCCATATTTAATCTGATTCTGGTATCAATAAGTTTTGCCATTGTATCATCATTCCTCTCGCCGTCTAATAAAATTCCCAATTCCTTTGTGAGCTCCTTTTTCAACCCATCTCTTCCTATCTTAATTGAGCTTGCCCATCTTATCAAGCTAGTTTGTAGTCTTCCCAGCTTTTCAGAAATCGATCTGTTTGATGACTCTCAAGACTTTTTGATCTCTTGCTCAAATGACTCCTCTAGCGTCCACCATGCTTCAAATTTAAAACATGGGCTTTTGCTAACATTTTCCTCATTGCTTGTGTGAATAAGAAGGGGACAATGATCTGAAATCGAATGGATTAAATGACGAACATTTTCTTTAGGGAAAAGATGCATCCACTTTTCATTAGCCACCCCCTATCGAGTCTTTCTTTTATATTCGTTTCTGGTAAGTTTCCTCTCTCCCATGTAAACCAAGTGCCCTGAAATCCCATAACCATTAGTTGACATTCATCCAAAGCCTCACGAAAAGCTGCCATTTTTCTCTCCTCTCTCGGTTGACCTCCACTCTTTTCAAATGAATAGAGAATTTCATTAAAATCACCACTAACCAACCACGAAAATTTTTGTTCTTGCCCCAACGCCCTTAATAAGCTCCATGAAGCATGTTGATCGCTAGCATAAGGCGACCCGTAAAAACCTATAAATCTCCATTCTCTTTGAATAGTGTTTTCTTCGATCAGTACGTCAATATGATTTCTTGAGAAGGTTTTGAGGCTTACTTTAATTTCTTCTCTCCATGCTAGGTAAGAGTCCACCTCTCAATCCTTCTGCTCCCACATCAATTCCATTCACAAAACCACTTCTTCTTCTTATCATTTCCATACACTTGTCATTAACTTTGGTCTCCATAAAGAAAACCATATCGGGGTTATGTTGCTTCAGTAAGAACCGAAGCTTTCTTACTGCCCGTGGGTTCTCCAAACCACGAATATTCCAACTAATGATTTTCATTGCGTCCGGTGGCTTGCCATCTGGCAGCCGCCGATCGACATTGGTTGGGGGAAACATCATACCCCAGATTTTCTACTAACGACGTTGGGTCCTCCTTACTTTCTGAAACTTGGTCGTTGTACTTCAGCTTTTTGGCATCATCTTCCACTGTTTGTTCCTTCTCATAACCCCTATTATCGAATTCTACCAATTTCCTCTTACGCACTATCCGTTCTGCATTGGATTGACCCATATCTCTCATTGGATTAACTCTTTTCTAGCTAGTTTTCCTTTTGTTTTCAAAATTCTATCCTGAGTGTCTTTTCGTAGATTATCTTCCTCATTAACTATCATCCCTTCTTCTTGGAATTTTAGCACTTTCTCCACTTCTGATAGTTGTAAATAAACTATTTGTCTCATATTGCAATTATCTTGTTCTTTCAGTCCCATCTCCTGGCTTTCCTCGGTGGTCCGTATACAAGCTTTGATGCTTTATCTTATTTGAGATAGCATTTAACTTTCGCTTTCTCTTCCAAAAAAATTGCGTTCTGCCTTTAATGCTAGTGAGAAAAGGGGGTCTTCCTTAATTTTGTCTCTTTCTGCATGTTTAATTACCTCACAACTTGGGAGAGCGTGCCCCATTCTACCGCAATCGAAACAGAAGGTCGATAGCTTCTCATATTTAAAAGAAATCCAGCATTTACCTTGATCGCCTGTGGAAACAAATATTCCCCTTCGAAAAGGTTTCTGCACGTCTAGCTTAATCCTAATTCGACAAAAATCACCCTTTATTTCAGATCTAATAATTCCTCCAAACGTGGCCCCAATAGCATGCATTAAATCTTTCTTATCAAATTCTGGCAAGCATGGTCCTACTTTAATCCAAAATAAGGAAGAAACAAGCTTGATTTTATTTCTTTCCATCAATCTACTTAATCTGTCAAAGATAACTAATTGTTTTCTAAAAAGCCATGGCTGACTTTCTAGGATTGATTCTAGATCTTCTTCAGATTCAAAAATAATCAAAAAAGATTCTGACCTGCTAATTGGATTTCAAATTTTCCTTTTATTTTCCAGATACTTTTCATCTGTGCTCTGAAGCTATCCGGATTATATGACTTCCCTGTCCATACCGTACAGATCATCGTTGGTTTGCCATTTGGTTCTACTACCGAGCTTTTCACCGATAACTGAATGAGTTCTTCTGCCAATAGAGAGACCTCTTTCTCTTTCAACCCTTCGTTGCCACCACTTTCCTCCATCCCAAGCCGCAGTAGAGGCTGGTTTCGCTAAGATACTGAGCAAAGCACTCTTGACTCCTAGGGTTTTCTAAGGTCACCTAACTATAAATAAGTTTTTTCTTGGTCACCTAACTATGGAAAGTTACAAAATAGTTATTCAACTATTCGATTTTTTCTTTTTTGTTACCAACCATCAAATGACTAACGGAAAGTTGACACAGTAGCTTTTAAAATTAGCATAATAACAACTTTAACCCTCAACATTTATACATTATTTCAATTTAGTCTTAAATAAAAAAATTGTACTCTCAAATTTACATATTGTGTAATTTGTTTTTTTTTTTTACCCTTTCCGACATTGTCTTTGCATTTAGTTCAATGAAAAAACAAATGAACAACAAAAAGAAGCAAAACAACCAGGGGCGAAGCCAGAATAATTTTTTAGGGGGCGAATAAAATTTTAATTTTTTATAGTCTATATCTTTATAGTTTGTAAAGGATTAAATTAAATTTTTATAATTTTAGGGGGGGTGAAGTACAATTTTACCTTTATTAATTTAAAATTTTTAAAAAATTCTAAGAGCCTTTTAAGCAATTTTATATTTTAGGGGGGCCGGGGCCCATGCCAGCCCCTGACTACGCCACTGAAAACAACCCGAACTTTAAAAATAGCTAATTCAATTACTTAGTAAAAAAATATTTGTTTTGTTAATTGGTAAGTCTAGGGTCTAGCAACTTAAAAAAAAAAAAATAAAAATTTTGAGCTTTGATTTGCTTCGTTAAAGACAGTCAATTCAAGTTAAGATATTCGGGAATTATATATTTCAGATTAGTTCACCTCTTATCCTTCCAACTTTGATTTAAATCACAATTACTAATTTATTTTTACTTTTATTAAAAATTTATTTAAGAGAATAAATTATATTAACCTCATCTTAAAAACCTGTACTTTTATATATCAATGAAAATCATGAAATAAAATCATGTCATTAATTTTCAAACACATATATAATAACATTTGTGTGTCTTTTTTTTTTCCATAAATTTAATTATTTATTTTACACAATAATTTAATTAAAATTAAAATGAGTTGAAGAATATATAATAAAATTGATCACATGGCTTTATTTCATTTATGCCCAAATATTAAGATATTTAGGATCATTATAATATAAATTGTTTTCATTATTTAAATTAATATTTTATATTAATAATATTTTCTTTTAAAAATTTAAAATAATAAATATAAGTAGAATGATCATAAACATGTATTTTACAAATCTTTAAAATTATAATTCTTTTATTTAAAGAAAATATAAAAATACTGCTGTAATAAAATTAAATAAATAAATTCATGCAAAGAATTTAGCCTTGTATTAATTGAGAAGATTATATAAAACTAAAATTTGTTGTCCCATTTTGGAAAGGGAAAACAATTTTATATATTTCTTACTCGTATTAATTAGTATTTCAATTGTTATTATTATTATTATTATTATTTAAATCAGTTGGAAGCAGATTTCTGGGTTCTTTGGGATAGTTGAATCCAATCTTGACGTTTCTCTTCTGGGATCAAGCATTCATTCACCACCTCCATTTTCATCACCCTTTCTATCCATTCATAAATCAGCGGAAATTTCTCAGCTCTGAATATTTTTTGTCCAGTAATCTCTCCTGCAAGATGAAGCCACACTAAAATCATTGCAACAATATCAAGGTACCCAATTCTCTGCCCTCCAAAAAATTGCTTCCCTTTCAGCTCATCTTCAAGGATTTTCAGCTGCTCATGAATTTCTTCAATGGTCTCTTCTTTTTCCTTCCCTGCAGTTTGACCCAACTTCGCCAATGTTGGCAAAAGCTGCAAAATGTAAATCACTTTGCATCTTTAGCTCAAATGATATACAAGGTTATGCACTCTTTTTTCATTATCTATATTCTCTTTATTTTTTAAAATATCCTTCTTTTTTTATATTTTAGTCTTGAAGTCAATTTTTGTTCATTAACTCCATCAAACAATTTAATATAGTTTGTTTTTAAAATATATGATTAAATGGCATTTTGTACAACTGGATAAATATTTTCCAATTTAAAGAAAGATGAAAGGTAAAATTCTATATAAAGTCCTTGTACTATATTTTTTAGTAGATTTGGCCCTTTACTATAATTTGGTCATTTCTAGTATTTTATTTTTCAAAATGTGTATTTTCAATCATAATATCAATATTTTAGTTATTCTATCAAATAATTTCATGTACCTTATTTTTTTGTACACTTGGACAATTTTTTTTGCACATTAAAAAAAAAATGATAATATTTGTCCATCCTATCACTATATGTTTAAAAAAAAAATATAAGCCATGATTTTAAGGAGACACACATTATTGGGAAAAAGGTCTCTGGTTTTGCCTCCCTAGCTTCACCTACATGCACACATGACACAACTATCCTATCGATCCTGGGAATAAGGTCAACACTCTTAGCTAATGTGCTAAATAAGTAGAAAATTAGATATGTCAAAAACGTATAATACATGGACCTTTTATAAAATTTGACCAAACTATTGTTGAATGAGAAAAGGGTTGAAATTTGATATACCTTATTGTCAATGAATTTAGCATAGAAGCGAGCCATTGCTCTTTCATAAGGATCCCGAGGCAAAATGGGGTTGTTTTCCCAGGTCTCATCCATGTACTCGATAATGATCATTGATTCGGCAACTGGTCTATCGTTGTGCACTAAAACAGGAACTTTCTTATGAACGGGATTATAACGTAGAAGCGAAGGGGTCTTGTTTGACAAATCTTCTTCAATGTATTGGTAGGGTATGGCTTTGAGTTTGAGTGCTAGTTCCACTCTTCGGCTGAATGGGCTCGCCCACATGCCGTGAAACTTCACTTCTTCCCCCATTGTTGTTGTTTCAGTCTATATGGATGGCTTTGGGATTCAATGGTTTTTTTGCCCTTTTTTATAAAACAATTTTCATGTACCATAAAGCCGATTCTTGAATGATTCCAATATGAATAATCCAAATATTTGGGGTTTTTCTAACTATGCAATAGTAATCGTCGAAGCTTTGCCACTTGGCACTAAAAATGATGATCCCCATTTACATAGGGATGTATGTTTCTCATTTCTTATTCAAATTTAAAAGGTATGATGATTCTTTTGCCCCTCCAACTTTATAAAAAAATTCATTTTAATACTACATTTAATTTTTCGTCTCTTTTTAACTCTTCAACTTGTACTTTTTGTTAAACCATCTCAAAATAGATGAAAAAGTTAATGTTTTTAATTTTGCTGACATAACATACACGTGGATTAATGCGTGGATCACATGTTAGCATTAATTAAATCTTTTTAAAATTTTAAAAATTCAAAAAAGATATTTTAAAAATAAAAAATCATTAAAATTATTTAAAAAGTATAAGTTTTAAAAAGATGGTATCTAAAAATTTTAAAAATTTAATTAAATACTGACATCCATGTGGCAATCCACATGCATGCCACGTCAAGTAAGTTAAAAAAAATTAAAATTTTTTTATCTATTTTGGGGTGATTTGATGAAAAATACAAATTCAAAGACTAAAAGCAGAGAAAAATTAAATGGAGGGCTAAAAGTTAGAGAGCCAAATAAGTTATTATGTGAATTTAAAAAGGGAGCAAATTAAAAAAAATTGTGTTAAAGATTGAAATAAAATTATTTTAAAATTTTAAAAGAGGTCAATCTTGAAATTTCTTTATGTGTGGGTTAAAAAAGATTTAAATGGTTTTACTTGAGTTATTAATTTCAAGATGGCTAAAAGTACAATTGTTGTATTTAATTAAGGGGTAAAAGCAAGGGTGAAATCAAAAAAAAAAAAATTAGGGGTTCGAGATTAGATTGTAATTTTTACGATAACAAACATACAATTTCGTCATTTTAATATTCTATATCTTTATAATTTTAAAGGATTAAATCAAATTTTTATATTTTTGGGGGCCAAAATGAAATTTTACCTTTACTAATTTAAAATTTTAAAAATTTTAAAAGGCCTAAATGAAAAAAATTCATTTTAGGGGGACCGAGGTCTCTGCTAGCCCCCCTACTTTCCCCCTAGGTAAAAGCTCCCGCCCCTTAACTTCTTCATTCAAACTAAATCTTGTCCTAATCCAAATTGTGAATTTAATTCCTTTACTTTAATTTAATGGTTTTTAGTTTCTATACTTTTTAAATTTTAGTGTCAAATTCATTAAAGTTATACTATTTTTAAAATCGATGTAGTAAATATATTACCATATATGTATTGTCATGTCGGTTTTTATATTTCCATATATTACTTACTAAAATAGATTAATAAATGTCATTTGCATCAAGATTGAAATTTCAAAATTTATAGAGTATAGGGATTTAGAATGATCCTGTTAGAGAATATAGACTAAATCTACAACTTTACGCATAATACACTATTAGTAATTGAATTTGACTAAACGGATTTAACTATTACTGTTTGTGTTAGGACTAAAATTTCAAAATTTGAAAAGTACAATGACTAAAACTAACCGATTCAATAAGTATAGGGACTAAAATTGATTAAATTAAAGTACTGAGACTAAATCCACAATTTTCACAAAGTAGAAGGACTAATAACAGAATTTAACCTAAAAAATTAAGAATTCAAACTAGATCAATCTAAACTCAAATTAATCTAAACTTGAAAAGATTCAAATTCAAACTGAATCTAAAATGACATAAAATCAAAATACACGACCTTCAGATCTAAATAACTCAAACTCAAAAAGATCCAAACCTAAAATCAAACCAACTCAAACAAAAATCACCAAAAAAATTTTAGGTTTCTCCACATTTATACAATTAAAAAACAATTGGATGGATTCAAATTAAATAAGCGATATTAACTTATTTGGCCATCAAACTTTACAAAAAAGTTAACGTTTGTTAATGCTGTTGACGTGGCAATCCAAATGTACTATACCACATTAGCAATTAATTAATTTTTAAAAATTAAGCAAATATTTTTTTTATAATTTTAAACTTTTTCAATAATTTTAAATTTTTAAAAATAAATTTTTAATTTTTTAAATATTTTAAAATTTAAAAGATTATTTAATTGCTGATATGGTATTCATGTGATAATCCATACTTGATGGCGTAGTGAGGGGGGGTCTGCATGGGCCCCTACCCTTAAAATATAAAATTATTTAAAAGGCTCTTAGAATTTTTTAAAAATTTTAAATTAATAAAGGTAAAATTTCACTTCGGCCCCCTAAAATTATAAAAATTTAATTTAATCATTTACAAATTATAAAGATATAGACTATAAAAAATTAAAATTTTATCCGGCCCCCTTAAAAAATTATTCTTTCTTCGCCCCTGTCCATACGTATGCCATGTCAGTAAAGTTAACAAGCATGAACTTTTCAATTCATTTTGAGGTGATTTGATAAACAACACAAATTTTAAAGTTAAAAAAAATAAAATAATTTTTTCTATAAAGTTGGTACGCCAATTAAGTGATTATTTCATTAAATAATTAAGATATTTTCTGAGCAACATCACTTAGATGAATGTTCATACTTATCTACATGACCATGAACTCGGATGTTAATTCGACAAGTGGATGCATTTAATTTATGCATGTATAATTGACTACTACCATATTAACTATCAAAGGGAATTTTTTTTTTTTTAAAGTTCTGAAATATTTTAACCTTTTCTTTTACAAAATATTTTAATATTTAATTTTCTAAGTCTAATTTATAAAACCTCCAAATTTTTTCTTAAATTAGATTATGAATAAGAGCCTAAATTCTTTTAGGTTGAAATTAAATTATAATTTTATAATAGTAAAAATTTAATTTTATCATTTTAATAATTTTTATTTTATAATTTTAAAAGATTAAATTAAAATTTTATTACTTTTAAAGGGTTAAAGTGTAATTTTATTTTTATTAATTAAAATTTTAGAAGATTTAAATGAAAAAAATTAATTTTAAGAGAAACTAAAGCGGCCATGAGCCCCTAATTTACGCCCTTGATTATAAGGCATTTCTAAAATATAAAAATGTATTTAAGTGACAAATTTAAAATCGTGAAGTCAAATAAAAAGAAAATATAAATTTTCACTCTAAAAAATGAGAAAAATATTATAATTTTATATAGTAATTATATAATACTAATTTGTCACCACTGTAATGAGGAAAACATAAGTAGTTATAAGTAAATATCCTGAAATATATTTAACTTAATTAAAATTATAAATCTTCAAAACATTGCCTCTCTCTTAGAGCAAACCCGTCATCCACCAATGCACCGCCGTTCTCCAAGGACTGGAACAACTCCCTTGAGCAAACATCACCAATTCTTAATTTAGGGATATTTATTTTAATCGCATTTGTTCCTTACTTACCAAAGCCCCCCATCCGCTTCACCAATTTCATCTAATGATTTCCTCCACCCATTTTCGCTCAATAATGTTCATTGTGGAGGCCATCATCACTATTTCTTCGCTGAAACTAGTCCCACCCACTCATGCTCATTGATTTTTCCGACAAATGCCGATCAAGATCCTCGATGACAATCACAGATTCGTCATGCTTTGTAACAAGAGAATGTTAAGGTTGGTGTCATCACAAACTTTGGACAAATCAATGTTGTCAACATTGTAAACTCAAGGAATTAGCCAAAAGCCACTGTAAAGCTTGATTTCCCTGTACTTGATCAAAGAGAAGTTAATCTTTTGAAGATTTATAATTTTAATTATATTTTATTTTCAAAATAATAATAGTTCTAATTATATTTAATACATCTAGGGATATTTATTTATAGGTCCTTTAGCATTGAGGTGGCAGATTGTGCATTACAACTTCATATTTTACATTTTATTTGCTTATTTACTATGTTAGCATTTCTTTTATTCTGAAGGCTTTTACTTGGATGCTGACTTGAAGGCTGCGAGTCGAGTTTGGATGTAAGTGAGATGTTTGTCCTTGGGAATCCGGCATTCGTCCACCATATCGATCTTGAGCTGCTTTTGGATCCATTCAAATATGATTGGAAATTCGTGTTGCGAGAAGATATTGATTCCCAAAGCCTCTTGCAGGTTTCCAAACCAGAAAACCAAGAAATTGGCAACGATATCAACATATCCAATACCCTCACCTCCAAAATAGGCTTTCCCTTTCACTTCATTCTCCAGCAGTTTTAGCTGCTCAGTTACTTCTTCAATTGCATGCTCTTGTTCCTTTCCTGTGGTAAAACTAACCTTCCTTGTTGTGCTCAGTATCTGCAAATAATGGAACTCTTAGACTTATTATATCCCATCATTGGTTTAGACCGGTTGAATCATAAAAAGTTAACGACTTAAATTTGTCTAATTCGAAAATAACCTAAAATAGAAAAGACTAAACCCAAAATGATTCATCCTTGAAATGATAAAAATAATCTTTAAATTTTAAAATTCAAATTCATCTTACCCAAATTATACAACCCGAGCAGTGGGATTGAGAGGTGTAAAAGAAAAAAGGTTTAACACAGGTTCATTATACCTTTTCGTCAATGAACTTAGCCCAGAACCGAGCCATGGCTCTATCATAAGGATCTTGAGACAAAAGAATAGGATGGTTCCTCCAGGTTTCATCGATGTACTCTAAGATTACAAGTGATTCTGGTATTGATTTCCCATTATGAACAAGGACTGGGATTTTTTGATGAACTGGATTTTGTTTGATAAGCAAAGCGCTCTTGTTGGATAAATCTTCTTCAATGTATTCATATGGTATTCCCTTTAGTTTCAAGGCCAGTTCAACCCTGCGACTGTAAGGGCTTGCCCACATCCCAAATACCTTCACTTCTTCATCATCCCCCATGGTTTTTGAACTGAAAATGGTTCGCCACTTCATTGCTTCTTATGCCTATCCCTCTTATAGCTGATGAAGTTCCAACATGAAGAGATCATTGCATGAATCTCGACCGTCAAAAAAAGGCACTACAATCTCAGCCCCTTGAATTGCACAATGCAGTCTAAGTGGATGACATTGAGAAACAAAATCATTCACTTTGTTTTGTTTTGGATTAGCTTAAGTCTATATATATGCTTAAGTCTACGTTCCCATGATTGGTGGCTCAAAGATAACAATGGTGGCGCTGGCTCATTGGGTTGGATTGATTGGTTGACGACCCAAGGCTGACCACTTCCTTTTTTTTTCTTCTTGATTTTAAATATTAATTATGCCAAAATATCAACGATTTTAGCTGTTAATGAGGTAAATTTACTGAGAATTTCAAAATGCAAATTCAAATACTCTTTAATTCACGTTTGTTTTAGTCTTGCGAGAGTGCAAGAATATTCGAAGATGTCTCACCTTCTTAAAAGATCATTCTTAAGCTCAATCCATCACCATAATACACTAATAAATGGACTAACATCAAATGAGAAATTATGTGATTGTTGCCGATAAAGTATGAAAAAGCTTATTTAATATAAAAAGTTATACATAAAATAAAATAATTAGTATAAATTTAAACTTGAAATAAAAAAGATGAATAAATTTTTTATAAAACGATAACATCTCTTCAACAAAAAGTTTCATTCTTTTTGCTATAAATAAGTTATGTGAATGATTAAAATTATCAATTATAATTAGTTTATAACTAATTCATGATTAAAACATAAGAAAATAATAATCTATTAAATATAGATTGAGAGATTTGTTAAAATAGGGTAAACTACAATGATAGTTACTCAACTATAAAAAATTTTATTTTAGGCGCTCAAAATAAAATGTTTGCAATTTAAACATTCACCTTATATAGTTCCGTTATTTTTATTTATTTATTTTGTACAAGAAAAATGATTAAACCATAACTAAACTATACGGTGCCAAGACATTCCAAAATAAGAGGACTTCATTTGGCGATTGCATAAAGACATACCTACCCAACGATCTTGAGAACGCCGTTAAGGCTAACCTATCAGCTACTTTATTGCCCTCTCTAAAAGTATGAGTAACTTTTACCATCCAGGAAAGTTATAATAGCTTCTTAATGGCACGTGCCATAACTGAGTAATGCTGATCAACTATATTTTCTTGAATCAATTGGATAGTTTCAGTACTATACAACTCAAGAATTACTCATGTAATAGTTTAATCATTTTTGTCACTTATATTAAAATCACAAACAGCAAATTGACGTGACAGTTAAAAAAATTGGTATAATAACAAGTTTTGTCTTCAACTCTTACATATTAAATTAATTTAATCATAATTTTAAAAATTTAATCCTCAAAATTTACAAATAATTTTAAATTGATCCTAATTCTAAAAATTTTAAAAGATATATATAAAAATACATAAATATTTTCAAAAAATTATAATAATAAATTTAAATTTTATATTAATATTAATATTAATATTCAAAAAATAAAATCCCCACCCCCACCCTCTCCTATTCCCCCACCACAGACCCCCTTAACTGGTTCGTCTAGATAATTTCCTCTTTCGGCAAGGATCTTGAGAGCAAGTTGGAGGCTATGTCGAGAGATAAAGATGGGGGTGGAAATGAATCTTCTTTGAATAAATGATTTTGAGAGTAGCAGAAACCAAGATAGTTTCTGACATGAAAAATGAAGATAACAAACTTAAATGGTTTGAAGGGTTTCTAAAAAAAGTAAGTAAATATTAAGATTTTCAATGAAAGTGTTGTGCTTTGTGTCTGTTCCCTTTCCTCTTGGTTTAATGGGGGCTTTGATAGATGTAAAGCCAGCCCACTTTGAAAAAAATTAGAAATCTGTAGTAATACAAGAAACAAAATCTTCAGAGAATTGCAGTGATATGGAGTTGATAGTGTTCATTACGGTGCCCTGCTTTTTTACCTTCTTAGCACTGCAAACACCTTGTGCTGTGATATGGATATCATTATCTGCAAATTGAGGTATAACAAAAATGCTGCAGCAGCAGCAGCAGCAGAGAGGGAGAAGGAGGGGGACGGTGATGGGTGGGGATTTTTTTTTATTATATTAATATAAAATATAAATTCAATTTTTATATTTTTTAAAATATTTATCTTTTATATTTTTAAATTTTATATATTGTTATTTCTCGTTATCAATATTTTTAATTTATATATATATATAAATTTATTATTATATTTCTTTGAAAATATGTGTATGTTTATATTTTTAAAAATTAAGAAGAAATTGAGTTATTTTGTAAATTTTGAGAGTTAATTTTTGAAATTATGACTAAATTAATATAATATATAAAATTGAAGGCTAAATTTATTATCATACTGATTTTTTATATGCTACTGCTCGTAATTTTAACAAGATTAACTAAAATAATCGAACTATATAATGTTAAGTGCTTAAATTACAAAATTTTTATTTTTGTACTTAAAATATTGTTTTTTTGATAATTGAATAGGATATTGACAACATATAAAGGCAATTATCAATATATAAGCTCACATGTGAAACCTCTACTTTCTATACTCGGAAGGTGCTAAATATAGGGGGTTGGGATGTTAACAGCAATGAGAAACAGTATGACAGATGCATCGACTGGATGGAAGATATGATGAGAATTCTCGACAGAAAGGCTACCACTCTGTGGAACTGTTGGAATAGCAGGAATAAGTTTATTTTCAAAGGCCAAGTAGACAGCTCGCAAAGTATATGGGAGAAGGCTAGTAAGCTGAGTAATGTTTTTCAAATTTACAACCCAGTGAATCCTCCAATATTAGCTCAGAATGGGGATACAAAGAAATGGGAAAAGCCGGCAAAAAATACTCTCAAGATCAACTTTGATGCAACGGTTAAAGATAACAGAATGGGATATGGTTTTATTATTAGAGATGATGATGGCTTTGTGTTGGGAGGTGGGGGAGGCTTCAAAGATGGCAGAGTTTCAACCCTAAAAGCTAGATGTATAGCTTTAGAAAGAAGTATTGAAGGTGCGGTAAAACTAAATCTTTTGGGTGAGGTGACCTTGGGGACTAATAATGCAGGGCTTGTTAACATTTTGAATATGGGGGATGAGGACATCACTATCATAGGGAGTAGGGTTAAAACGTGTAAAGAAGCTTTTGGATTGTTTAACTCATCCAAGTTAGTTAGGTCATATAGGTCTTGCAACAGTGTGGCTGACTTAATTTGTTCTATAATGTGTAGTGATGCTAAGAGTTGGTTTTTTGACATGGATTACCCTATTGAAATCCATAATGCTGTTATTAGGGATATTACTTAATAATAAGCTCGGACCCCTATAGTCATCTTTTACTAAAAAAAAAAAAACCTCTACTTTCTAGATCATTTTTAAATAAATAATATTGTGCTCTTGAGTTTCAACTTATTATAATATGGTTTAAAGTGTTGACTAGGCTTTTTTTATCTTCCTAATTAGGCGTTTTTACCCCAATTTTTTTAAAAAATTCAAAATTATACATATTCTTTTAATAATAACCAATTTTGTACAAAAAAATTTTAAAGTGTAGAAATTATGATTTAAAACAATCAAACCTGTCAAAATCATTTTTTTAAAAGGTCGACTTTTTATTTTGAAAATGAAAATGGGAGTCGCCACCAATCTTTTTTATGAGGTGTGATCGGGTCACCAATGGTTTTAGTCTACAAAATTCGAAAAACGGGTTCGGGAGTCGGTTACGTACGAGGAAGGATTAGCACCCTCGTAACGCCCAAAATTGGTACCTAATTGATTAATAAATGTCTTAGTGTCGAAAGTTGAGAATTTGAAGAGATTTTAAAATATGATCCTTTGTTAAAATATTTCTTAGTTGAAAATTTAAAAAAAAAAGTAGAATTTTTCACGTTAATCGAGAAAAAGGATTACGTCCCATAAATTAGGACACAATGCCTTAAATCCCCAAAACGAGAATAAACACCAAAAATTTATTTATTTTAAAAAATATTTGATTATCTCGGTTTTAGAAAGAAATCATATCCCGTAAGTTAGAACACGATCTTTCTAATTCTGAAATAATGAGAATTAATCACGGTTTAAAAATCTATTTTTTGCGCAATTTGCGAAAACGAAATTTATTCGGGGCATAATAGAAACGAATAAATACATTTAAAATGGTTTGTTATGTGATTGTGATAATAATAAAACGATGATGCATATAGATGAAGTGATGGTAACTAAAATAATAAGTTAGCAATGGTATTAACTAATTAAATCTAATGTTACTTAATTAAAAAATAAAATAAAATAATAATAATAAAATAAAACAAATAAAACAATAAATAAGTAAATGAATAAAACACGTATATATAATATTAATTTTAAGTATTCTAAAAGTAAAAGAATGATAAATAAATAAATAAATTAGTAAAATCAAATATAAAATTTAATTATATAAAAAGATAAATAATGGATATAAGATAAAAATAATACTAACTTAGGTAAGTGAGAAATGAAGAATAATATGCAAATTAATGAATAAATAAGAAAATGAATTAAACAAAGGACTGTATTGAAATTAGAATAAAATTAGAGGCACAAATCTTAATAAATTTAATGATAAAATCGAAATAGGACTGAAATTTAATGCGCTTAAAGGAGGAGGGTCATCGGGGAAATTATTTCCTATCCTAAAACGGCGCCGTTCACATAGGAACTGTAGGGCCCAATTTTAGCCAGGGGCCCGTAGAAAAAACCAAACAAACAAATAAATAAAAAAATAAAATTGAGTCTAATAATAGTCCGATTACAATGGGCCCAAATAGACCCAAACCAAAACCAAATTATCAAACCCTAGCCTACCAAACTAAACACTTTCAACCAAAAAAAGAAAACCCTAGCCACCAAGCCTTGCTGTCGCCGCTCCTAGCAGCCACCTAGGCCTGCCCATGGCCGCCGCACGCCTTTGACACCTCCACGCGCATCTGACACCTCCAAAGCAAGAAGAACATGCAACAGAGGCCAACAAGCAGTAGAAACAAGTAGAAAAGGACAAAAATAAAAAAAGCAAATGGTTTGTAATGGTCTATAAAAACATCAATAGGCATTTTTTGTATCTTCTTCGACTTTTTACGAATGCACAAGCAAATAAAAATAAAAAAATAAAAACTGAAGGTTTTGCTTCGTTATTTTTTTCTTTTTTTTTTCTTCCTTTAATTTTCTGTTTATCTTTGTTCTTATGTTATTTTTTTTTAAAAAAAATCCATCATAACAAAAAAATACAAAGAAAAAAGGGGGTGAAATCATTGACCTTTCACATTCGGCCGCCTTGGCCGTTTCTAATGAAAAACGGCATCTTGAGGAGTTCGCCTTTCGAATCACCCGAAAGAGGAGCCTTTTTAGGCCTTATATAGAAAAGAAAACGACGTTGTTTTGCTTAAGGCCTTTAAGTGCCAAAACGGCGCCGTTTTGGGACACCATCCACGCGCGACCCGACCCGCTCAAGGGGGATCCCAGCATTTTCAACTTTTGGGATATTTATCCCCATGGTCCTTTCGCTTTTTTGCCCTTTCTCTATTTGGTCCTATTCCTTCTTTTTGCTTCCTTTTAATTTTGCCCTGTGGTTTCTGCATTTGTTTCGTTTTAGTCCCTACTAAGACTGTGCATTTTAGAGACAGGGTGAAATTACCCAGTTAGTCCTTCCATCGTAGCGCGCGTTTCATTTTAGTCCTCCGTTCAGCCCTATTCTTTTATTTATTTATAATTTATCCTTTTGACTTTATTTTAATTTCAATCTAATCCTTGATTCATTTATTTACTCAATTTCAAGCTTTTATTTTTATATGTATGATTGTTTTGTTGTATTTTAATTATCTTATTTATTCGCTTATTATTCATTATTCACTTGTCCTAATACTTAAATTGTTATTATTTTCCATCTATTTACATTTCGTATTTTCGTTTCCTCTATTATTACTATTAATGTTATAATTATTAATATTGCATTTTTTACTTCATTATTATTATTGTTATTATTATTACTCTTATTTATTTTATTTTTTACTATTATTATTCGTTTATTAATGTATTATTTATTATTATTATTGTTGTTGAAATCATTTTTTGTTTGAAAACGGACCGACTTTAAGATATGAAAATGGAGTCGCCACCAATCTTTTTTGAAGTGTGATTGGATCACTTATAAAACATTTTGGTCTACGAATTTTAAGACAATGGGTCCGGGAGTCGGTTACGCACGATGAAGGATTAGCACACTCACAACGCCCAAAATTGGTACCTTATTGATTGATTAGTGTCCTAATATTGAAAATTGAAAAATTTAAAATCGATTCTTTTTATTTTAAAGAAAAAACTTGAATAAAATATAAGCAATCAGACCCTCTTATCTCTAGTAAGTAAAATGTCACGCCCAGAGAGTTAGGGTACGACATTTCAAATCCCCGAAATTGAGCTTGTCCTTTGACTTTCAAAATTAATGTGTTTAACTCCAGGAAGGATACTCGGTTATTTGGGGTCTAATGAAAAATCGGAACCCAGTAAGTTAGGGCTCGATTTCCCAAAATACCAAACACGGAATATTACCTTTATTTTTTGAAACCCTTATCTCGAGATAACAAACGTCCCATCCAGTGAGTTAGGACACGACGATTTTGAATTCTCGAGAATAAGTTTTTATTCAACTTTTAAAAGGAAAGTAATAGGTTCTTTAGACTCGAAAAGAGAAATCGAAACCCAAGAAGTTAGGGTACGACTCCTTTCGAACCTTAGAACACGGAGGGTTTGCTTATTTTGAAACGAAAACTATAATGTATCGAATAAAATATGATATGATCTAAAATAAAATGTAAAACAAGTTGCTATGCTAGTTTATATAACAACATTACGGTGATTGAGCATGAATAACAATAATAAAGGTAGAAATGAAATACGATAAAAAAGTAAAATAAATAAACAAAATGAAATAAAAGAAAATAGTAATGAAAAGGCAATGATAATAACTATGAAACATACTAATAAACAAATAATAAAAAGAATATAAAGAATAATAATAATAGGTAAAATATATTAATAATTAAAACAATAATAGTATGTAATAAAATATAAAAGTAATAAAAGTCATAAATAAGAAATTAGTAATAAAATAGTATAACAACAAATATAATAATAATAAGTATAGTGTAGTAAGAATAATAATAAATATAATTATAGACAATAATATATAAAATAGGGGTAATAAAAATATAGATATGCAAAAGAAGAGTAAGGGAAAAATGAAATAATAATAATAATAATAATAATAATAGGTTTAATAATAATAAAATAATAATAAAGCGAAAAGAATATAATAAGAAAATAATAAAATAATAGTATAAATAAAAATAGTAGTAGTAAAAGAAAATAAAAGTATTTGATAATAATAAAATAATGGGTACAATCATAATATAAAAACAAGGACATATATATATATAACAATAGTAAATACAATAGAAATAATATAATAATATACATATAGAAACCGTGGTAATAAAAATAAAAAAAATTAATTGAATGGCCAAAATAATCAAAAGGGACTAAATTGGGTTAAAAATAGAAGCTTTGGGGCAAATTTAAAATAAAGGGAGAAAATGTGGACTAAATCGTGATGTGCACGCAATATAGGGGGACCAACATGACAAATAACCCCACTCAAAACACAAAGACCCTTGTCTTGACTAAATCAAGTAGCGAGCAAGATTCGAGGCCAAATTTAAAAATAAAAACATGGAATGGGACGCGATTAAACAAGGGCACAAATAAGAGGGACCTATCGCGCAATTTTCCCATTTAAAGGGAATTTGTGCGGATCCAATTACAGGATCAAGTCATCGCACAGGCTCCCCCCTTTTTTTCTTTACAGCGCCGTTTTACGTTTAATGCTTTAAAACCTAAAAAACCAACATTTTTCTTTCATTCTTCCTGCTTCCAAAAACAAAAACAAAACCCCAATGTTTATCCCCCAAATGAAACTCCTCTACTAGGGCAAGCCATCCTTGCAGCAAGCTCACCGGGAACGCGCCGATTGCGGTGGTCGGAGGAATCGAGGTAAGTTTATTTTATTTTTTCGCTATTTTTACATGTGTATACTGCTTCTTAGAGGGAAAAAAAACAAAAAACATAAAGATAAAAAGCAATTTGTATATGTGTTTCAAAAAAAAAAAAAAAATAATAACAGGAGGCTAAAACCTTCTAAATCCGGCTTTTTGAATTTCTTTTTGTACGTGAAATCTCTAGATTGACTTTTCCTTTGTAAAAATTGGGTATATTACTTCTATTTCTCAAAAATCCCCCCATTTACATATTTTGTTTCGGCTTTTATAGCCTAAAATCTTAACACTAAAATAAAATACAATTAGTTTTGCTATGTTTTTCCTTCTTTCCCGCAGGTACGACGACATGAAGGAGCGCACAACCCGGAGAGACGAGACGTGCGGTGTTAGGGCTGTTGGCGGCGGCACAAAACAGTGGCTAGGGTTTCAAAAGTTTTTTTTTTGTTTAAGTTGTGGGCTAGGTTTTAGTATTTGGGTCTGGGGTTATTGGGTTTGTATTTGGGCCTGCTGTAAATGGGGTTTATTTATTGGTTTTTAGTTAGTTTTTTTTGGTTTTGTTATTTGGTTTATTGGGCCCCGAGAAAAAATTTGGGCCCTACAGCTGCCCCTCTTTGCTCATTGTAGTGTAACGAGAATAGAGCAAAGACTATAAAAGGACCAATTTTGCCCGATTTTGGTCGAACTTCGACTTCTTGATCCTCGTCTTCTTCAAATTACTCCAACTCCCCTGCAACTCGAGGAGACAGGATCTGATGTCTTCAGTCTGCTTCCTTGTTATCTTCAAGAAGACTTCATTCTTCAGTTTGATCCACTGGGGCACAAAATCTGAAATTTTCAATTTGCTTCCTTACTATCTTTAGGAAGACTTCATTCTTCAGTTTGATCCACTGGGGAACAAAATTTGAAATTTTCAATATGCTTCCTTACTCTCTTCAGGAAGACTTCATTCTTCAGTTTGTTTCGCTGGTGAACAAAATCTGAAATTTTCAAATTGCTTCCTTACTATCTTCAGGAAGACTTCATGCTTCAGTTTGATACACTAGGGAACCAAATCTGAAATTTTCAATTTGCTTCCTTACTATCTTTAGGAAGACTTCATTCTTCAGTTTGATCCACTAGGGAACAAAATCTGAAATTTTTAATATGCTTCCTTACTCTCTTCAAGAAGACTTCATTCTTCAGTTTGTTCTGCTGGGGAACAAAATCTGAAATTTTCAAATTGCTTCCTTACTATTTTCAGGAAGACTTCATGGTTCAGTTTGATCCACTAGGGAACCAAATCTGAAATTTTCAAATTGTTTCTTTACTATCTTAGGAAGACTTCATTCTTCAGTTTGATCCGCTGGGGAACAAAATCTGAAATTTTCAATTTGCTTCCTTACTATCTTCAGGAAGACTTCATTCTTCAGTTTGATCCACTGGGGAACAAAATCTAAAATTTTCAAATTGCTTCCTTACTATCTTCAGGAAGACTTTATTCTTCTGTTTGATCCACTGGGGAACAAAATCTGAAATTTTCAAATTGCTTCCTTACTATCTTCAGGAAGACTTCATTCTTCAGTTTGATCCGCTGGGGAACAAAATCTAAAATTTTTGGTTTTGCTACACCGTCATCTGAGGAATATGTCCTGTATACTCAAATGTATTATGGATGAATTTAGAATATCATAAGAATGATGATTAGGACGCATGATTGGAATAAATCTAATGCTCCTAACTAAATGATATTAGAGATGACATTTGCATGAATGCAGGATGTCATGAAAATGATTTTTTTTTTGAAAAATGATTAGGACATAATGATCAGCATAAATCAAATGCTCCTAATTGGAAATGAGAAAATGATCCTTATAGGTTGTCATTGCTCATAGTTCATCAAGGTTCTATCACTCATGCGCTACCATGCTTTCTCGTTCAGCTGGTATCTTGGGTAAAAACCCAAAGAAATAAACATTCTGCTCAGCAAGCTTGCCCCGCTATAATTCCAGAGTCCCTTTCCTTAAACCTTAGGACATAAAATTTGTTCATCCCACTGTAACTTCAGGGGAACAACATTTGGTTCCTTCCATCCTTCTGTTACCATTCGGAGGTATGGAACTTGTATCACTTACAATCAATTTGATCCATTACACCATTCCCCGAGTGTAATGACTAGGATGTATGTGTCTGAAATGATTGCAGTGTATCCTGACAATGATCCCCTTTATATTTGAATTGACCTTGTTCTTCATTTGCCGATATGGTATCACCAACGAAGTTGTCTTATCCAATAAGAATCTGAAAAGATGATCATTTTTCAATGTTTCCAGCCCTTAGGCTTGGTGAGTTCTGAACAATAGTTATGTTTCAGATTCCTCATATTATTTAGAAGCTTCTAGAGTAATATGCAAAACTCCTTTTATGAAAGTGTTATTATTCCATAGATCGTCATTTCAATATAAATGCTTGAAAAAGGTCACAAAAATGGACGATAAAAAAATTAGCTAGGAGCATAGCTCAGAAAAATAATTTAATCAAGGATAACCCAGGTAATAAAAGAAAATTGATTTGGTGTATCTTGAAAAGAATAAAGCAATCAAAAGATAACCAATTCAAAAAATGGGTAAGATAGTATCTAGGTGCCCTAGATATCGCAGTTTGAGCTTCTTTTTTCCAACTTCTTGAGGGCCATTTTAAACTCAATATGTGTTTAGGGGATCCGGAGTACTTTGTCGATGACCCAAGGCGTAACATACTTCCTCATTGCTAATTTAGACGTAGCAAGACTACTGTATGCGTCACTTTTTAGTCAAAATTTGACCCGCCCTTTTCGGGTTTTCAACTCAATGCCCTTTTGGTCTCAAAGTGCCCTTTGCGGTTTTTCGCCTTGACCTCTCCTTTTTCTTTTCCTTTCTTTTTTCTCTTTTTTTTATTCTTTAATTTTTTTTATTTTTTGATTTTTTTATTTTTTCGAGGCGCCCTTTACGGGTCTTCACCTTGGTCTTTCCTCTTTCAGGTAAAATATCTCTTGACTAAACCTGAATTCACCGGATTAGGCAAGTTTTCGCCATTTGTCTCGGCCAATATCAATGCTCCTCTAGAATAGGCCTTCTTCAACATAATGTATTTCCCAGCTTGGAATATTCTTTCCTCCGAAATCTTTTTGTAGAAGAAAAATCATTTTCAACATAAGGTTCTTTCGTGAGATTCCCTAAGATGAACTTCTCTAAGCTCATATCATCTGGACGTGACAAATGACTTTTAACCCCTTCTTCCATTGGGTTCAATTGTCAAAACTGTTTCTATTCTGATGAGAAATGAGTTGCCCCAACAAAGGTCCTGGCCGACGTTTAGAAGGCAATGATAGCTTCCTATGCCAGTCCTTACAAGTCTAAGTCAACCCTTTTTTTTTACAACTTTTGCTATATTTGATACACTGTCTGATCATTAAACAAACTATAAACTTTATCTTTGTACAGTTATTTAAACGCGATTCTTTATGGCATTCTGCTAGTATTTTTATCCCTTTTTTTTTGGCGAATTTGATGACTTCGACCTTGTAATATTGACATATGAAGCTACCCTCTTAGCGAAGTAGACGATTACCATGACGGTGAATCGATGTCAACTAGAAGTGTTTGACAAGATTGGCCCCATCACAACTATGCCCCATATATGGAAAATTTATAAAGAATTGGAGAAAGTACATGAATCTCGTCTCCTTGAATACGGCATAGCTGATACCATCCCTTTTTGTATAGACCCGATCCTTATGTTAAGCCCGCGTCTTAGTAGCCCAGGCATGTTCTAATATTATTGTGCAAAAATATCTTTGAATAATCCAATGATGTCTTGCATTATTTCTATGGTAAACTGGGTTTCAACCTTCACCCATTTTCTAAGCTCACAACATCTGCTGATCCTTTGTTAGTAAGGCCTATTTTTCATCTTGTTTTACCATTCTTAACAAACCAGAAGATATGTTATAATTTCTGTCATCTTCAAAGTTCTTAGATTCCCTAGACCCGTATATCATTCAAAAAGGGAGTCAGTAACAACGCCGTTCATGTCTTTGATATCTAGGCACCTAGGTACGAAGGTAAGAAATCCAAAGAATGAATGATTCTAAAGATGATTATTGGTATGGTCATGAAAGAATAAAAGAATGTACAGTATGAAATGTAAAGAATAAAAGAATATGTATTCAAAAAGATGCATTTTATTGAAATGATAACTCTGGACATAAGCCTATTTCACAAAAGAGTTCTTATTGCCTTTAGGCCTAAGGCAACAAACATGTTTTGCACATTATTATAGATCAGTTCTAAAAAATACAGGGACTCCTTCCACAGTCTCATTATTCAAAACACTTCTAAGTGCACAAGGGCTAGGAAACTTCATTCTCTTTAGGAGTTGCAACTTTCTTCTCTCCTCCTTCAATTATCACATTTACTGCCTCGTCAAAGTGACCAGGTTTTGATAAATCGTCGATCTTCACAACTCCCATTTTAATAAACTTTTCAACCAGCTTTTTGAACGTATTGTAGTTTTCAATTGAATGACCCTTTATTCCCGTGGTACTCGCATTGGGCATTCTCGCTATACCATTTTGGGAATGGAGGTTGCAACGGTTTTGAATAAAATAGGAACACCACGTGTACGTTCAACAAACTTTGATATAGCTCCTTATATGTCATTGGGATTGGCATAAATTAGAACTTTTCGAGTTTTACCTTGTGCTCGACTCTATTCTCATCGACCCTTGTTGCCCAGCACTGATCATCTTTAGCTGGTTAACAGTAATTGTTTTTGAGTACCCATTGTTGTATGTACTCATATTATTCACTTCGTCATCCCTTTTTCTAGGAATAGACCTTTTAGTAGTTTCCCCTACTTCAATCTTGCCACCCCTTATGGCATTTTCAATCATCTCTCCTGCCATCACTATATCTGCAAAGCTCTTAGTAGTATTTCCTATCATATGAGTGATGAATGGAGGGTTCAAGGTATTGATGAAGAGCATTGTAGTCTCCTTTTCAAGGAGTGGTGGCTGAACTTGCATGGCGACCTCTCTCCATCTTTGTGCATACTGCCTGAAGCTTTCATTTGGTTTCTTCTCCATGTTTTGTAGTGTGATCCTGTCAGCGCTATATCAGTTATGTCGCCATAATATTTCATGAAGGCCTATGCTAAATCCTTCCATGATTTGATTTGAATACAACTCAACTGATTGTACCATTTTACTGCAGCCTCAGTCAAACTATCCTGGAAACAATGGATCAATAACTGGTCGTTGCTGACATATCCCGTCATTCTCCGATAAAACATTGTAATGTGGGCCTCAGGGCAGCTGGTCCCATTATATTTTTCAAATTCGCATCTTGAACTTTGGTGGGAGTACCGATTAGGGACCAGACTCAACTTTTAGCATCTACCTTGCATTGGTAATCGCCGCTTTCAATGCCCTAAACTCTCCTCCAACCATTTGTATCGATCCTCGAACTCCTTGAAGCTCCGTCTTTATTTTTCCTCTTCGATACATCATCAAGTCGGGGACCATTGGTTTTCCAAATTATCTCATGGGTTGGAGCTCGAGCCTACATGAAAGTTTACTGGGTCTTTGAGTACCGGATTGATACTGAGGTTTGATGTTGACTGACACTCTTGGTGGTTGAATCTGGGAATTTACTGGGGCCAAGCCTGGAGGATAAGTAGAATATTCATTATCATCTCTAGTAACAACCATAGGGCCCTTCTCCTTACCATGCCCCCCAGTCAGCAAATGTATCAACTGGCTCATCATGCTCCTCTAGGACTCCAGCATTTGATCCCTCATGTCTTGTTGGATTTTAGCCAACTGTTCTTGCATCTGAGCCTACAGCTGGTCTTGCATCTCTTTCTGCATCTGCTCTAACCTCTCTAACCTTTGATCCATAGCTTTGGTTTTTCTTCGAGTGTAGTAGCGATGTTCTAAAGTAGCTATAATATGATCTCTAGTTAATGGGGTTCTTTTGTAAAAGTCTAATGGAAATGATGTGATGTAATGCAAATGCATGAATACAAAGAAAGAGAGGCGTTGACTCTGAACTCAGTTACATTAGAAAAATTTTACTAGAAAATAAATTCCTTACACAAAACGGATCGCATATACGGCCTTGTCTTCATAGTCCAAGTGAGAACATCAATCCCCTTCTTTGCAAAAGTCAAATCTTGCAATCTTCTGATAAATGCTTCCTCTAGCTCCTTGTTGCTTGATCCAGGTCGTGACTCTTCACTCACCTATCATCCATGATGCTCTTCCAGAAAGTCGAGACGTCGTGATTCTCGAGTAGTCTTTATCAGCTTGAATCCTTGGGTATAAAATCTTGTATTCCTTCATAGACTATCAATGTTCACTCGTTGTGTTCACTTGGACTATATTCAGACGACCGTATTATAATCCACTTTATCAAAAAATCCATTTTCTTATGACCAACTTTTCCATTTCGCAATCGAATTTGAAATCAACACCTCTTTTCTATGATGTGAATGCAATGCAATCAAAACAAAAGAAAACACGTTAGCATAGGAAAATAGATAACACAGAACACCTGTCTGGGTGACCACTCGGGTTTGGCGTGGCTCTATCTAGGGTAGGCTCCTAGGGCTACTATATGTGGTTTGGCTCTAAAGAAAAGGTACCTGAACCAGCAGATTCCTCGATCCTCACCCATTATAGGCTCATATGGACCGAGTTCAGTTCAGGGGAATACATTTCCCTATGGCTGCACGAGATTAAAAATCTCACGAAGACATAGGTACAAATGTATCTCGAAAGCGATTCACTATCCTGCACGGAGGCAAAAACCTCATGAAGGAGTAGTTTCTCACTCTCACTTAAAGGTGTGACCACTATGGTCATCCAATATGATGCAAATGTATCCTAGACACTTAAAACGAAAAAAACATAGGCGATGGGAAAAAAAGTCAAAATCAAATTTTAATTTTCAATAAAAGGACATTAATCAATCAATTCTACCGCTTGACTCTCTTATTTGTCCCCAGCGGAGTCGCCAAGCTGTCAAAACCATTTTTTTGTTTGAAAACGGGCCAACTTTAAGATATGAAAATGGAGTCGCCACAATCTTTTTTGAAGTGTGATTGGATCACTTATAAAACATTTTGGTCTCGAATTTTAAGAAAACGGTCCGGAGTTTGATTCACATACGAGGAAGGATTAGCACCCTCGCAACGCCCAAAATTGGTACCTGATTGATTGATGAATGTCCTAATATTGAAAATTGAAAAATTTAAAATATGATTCTTTTTATTTTAAAGAAAAACTTGAATAAAATATGAGCAATCATACCCTCTTATCTCAAGGAAGTAAAATGTCACGCCCAGTGAGTTAGGGTATGACATTTCAAATCCACGGAATTGAACTTGTCCTTTGACTTTCAAAATTAATGTGTTTAACTCCAGGAAGGATACTCGGTTATTTGGGGTCTAATGAAAAATCGAAACCCAGTAAGTTAGGGCTCGATTTCCCAAAATACCAAACACGGAATATTGCCTTTGTTTTTTGAAACCCTTATCTCGAGACAACAAACGTCCCATCCAGTGAGTTAGGACACGATGATTTTGAATTCTCGAGAATAAGTTTTTATTCAACTTTTAAAAGGAAAGTAATAGGTTCTTTAGACTCGAAAAGAGAAATCGAAACCCAGTAAGTTAGGGTACAACTCCTTTCGAACCTTAGAATACGGAGGGTTTGCTTATTTTGAAACGAAAACTATAATGTATCGAATAAAATATGATATGATCTAAAATAAAATGTAAAACAAGTTGCTATGCTAGTTTATATAACAACATTACGGTGATTGAGCATGAATAACAATAATAAAGGTAGAAATGAAATACGATAAAAAAGTAAAATAAATAAACAAAATGAAATAAAAGAAAATAGTAATGAAAAGGCAATGATAATAACTATGAAACATACTAATAAACAAATAATAAAAAGAATATAAAGAATAATAATAATAGGTAAAATATATTAATAATTAAAATAATAATAGTATGTAATAAAATATAAAAGTAATAAAAGTCATAAATAAGAAATTAGTAATAAAATAGTATAACAACAAATATAATAATAAGTATAGTGTAGTAAGAATAATAATAATAAATATAATTATAGATAATAATATATAAAATAGGGTAATAAAAATATAGATATGAAAAAGAAGAGTAAGGAAAAATGAAATATTAATAATAATAATAATAATAATATTAGGTTTAATAATAATAATAATAAAGCGTAAAGAATATAATAAGAAAATAATAAAATAATAGTATAAATAAAAATAGTAGTAGTAAAAGAAAATAAAAGTATTTGATAATAATAAAAATAATGGGTACAATCATAATATAAAAAACAAGGACATATATATAACAATAGTAAATACAATAGAAATAATATAATAATATACATATAGAAACAGTGGTAATAAAAATAAAAAAAATTAATTCAATGGCCAAAATAATCAAAAGGGACTAAATTGGGTTAAAAATAGAAGCTTTGGGGCAAATTTAAAATGAAGGGAGAAAATGTGGACTAAATCGCGATGTGCACGCAATATAGGGGGACCAACATGACAAATAACCCCACTCTCTGAAACACAGCACCCTTGTGCTAACTAAACTGAAGTAGCGAGCAAGATTTGGGGCCAAATTTAAAAATAAAAACATGGAATGGGACGCGATTAAACAAGGGCACAAACAAGAGGGACCTATCGCGTAATTTTCCCATTTAAAGGGAATTTGTGCGGATCCAATTGCAGGATCAAGTCATCGCACGGGCTCCCCCCCTTTTTTCTTTACGGCGCCGTTTTACGTTTAATGCTTTAAAACCTAAAAAACCAACATTTTTCTTTCATTCTTCCTGCTTCCAAAAACAAAAACAAAACCCCAATGTTTATCCCCCAAATGAAACTCCTCTGCTAGGGCAAGCCATCCTTGCAGCAAGCTCACCGGGAACGCGTCGGAGGAATCGAGGTAAGTTTATTTTATTTTTCGCTATTTTTACATGTGTATACTGCTTCTTAGAGGGAAAAAAAACAAAAAACATAAAGATAAAAAGCAATTTGTATATATGTGTTTCAAAAAAAAAAAAAGAAATAACGAGGCTAAAACCTTCTAAATCTGGCTTTTTGAATTCCTTTTTGTACGTGAAATCTCTAGATTGACTTTTCCTTTGTAAAAATTGGGTATATTACTTCTATTTCTCAAAAATCCCCCCATTTACATACTTTGTTTCGGCTTTTATAGCCTAAAATCTTAACAATAAAATAAATACAATTAGTTTTGCTGTGTTTTTCCTTCTTTCCCACAAGTACGGCGACGTGGAGGAGTGCACAACCCGGAGAGACGAGACGTGCAGTGTTAGGGCTATTGGCGGCGGTACAAAACAGTGGCTAGGGTTTGAAAAGTTTTTTTTTTTTTAAGTTGTAGGCTAGGTTTCAGTATTTGGGTCTGGGGTTATTAGGTTTGTATTTGGGCCTACTGTAAATGGGGTTTATTTATTGGTTTTTTGTTTGTTTTTTTTTTGGTTTTGTTATTTGGTTTATTGGGCCCCGAGAAAAAATTTGGGCCCTACAGTTGCCCCTCTTTGCTCATTGTCGTGTAACGAGAATAGAGCAAAGACTATAAAAGGACCAATTTTGCCCGGTTTTGGCCGAACTTCGACTTCTTGATCCTCGTCTTTTTCAAATTACTCCAACTCCACTACAACTCGGGGAGACAGGATCTGATGTCTTCAGTCTGCTTCATTGCTATCTTCAAGAAGACTTTATTCTTCAGTTTGATCCACTGGGGCACAAAATCTGAAATTTTCAATTTGCTTCCTTACTATCTTTAGGAAGACTTCATTCTTCAGTTTGATCCACTGGGGAACAAAATATGAAATTTTCAATATGCTTCCTTACTCTCTTCAGGAAGACTTCATTCTTCAGTTTGTTTTGCTGGGGAACAAAATATGAAATTTTCAAATTGCTTCCTTACTATCTTCAGGAAGACTTCATGCTTCAGTTTGATACACTAGGGAACCAAATCTGAAATTTTCAATTTGCTTCCTTACTATCTTTAGGAAGACTTCATTCTTCAGTTTGATCCACTGGGGAACAAAATCTGAAATTTTCAATATGCTTCCTTACTCTCTTCAAGAAGACTTTATTCTTCAGTTTGTTCTGCTGGGGAACAAAATCTGAAATTTTCAAATTGCTTCCTTACTATCTTCAGGAAGACTTCATGGTTCAGTTTGATCCACTGGGGAACCAAATCTGAAATTTTCAAATTGTTTCCTTACTATCTTTAGGAAGACTTCATTCTTCAGTTTGATCCGCTGGAGAACAAAATCTGAAATTTTCAATTTGCTTCCTTACTATCTTCAGGAAGACTTCATTCTTCAGTTTGATCCACTGGGGAACAAAATCTAAAATTTTCAAATTGCTTCCTCACTATCTTCAGGAAGAATTTATTCTTCCTTCCTTACTGATCCATTGGGAACAAAATCAAATTTTGGTTTTGCTACATCGTCATCTGAGGAATATGTCCTGTATACTCGAATGTATTATGGATGAATTTAGAATATCATGAGAATGATGATTAGGACGCATGATTGGAATGAATCTAATGCTCCTAACTAAATGATATTAGAGATGACATTTGCATGAATGCAGGATGTCTTGAAAATGATTTTTTTTTTGAAAAACGATTAGGACATAATGATCAGCATAAATCAAATGCTTCTAATTGGAAATGAGAAAATGATCCTTATAGGTTGTCATTTCTCATAGTTCATCAAGGTTCTATCACTGATGCGCTACCATGCTTTCTCGTTCAGCTGGTATCTTACGCAAAAACCCAAAGAAATAAACATTCTGCTCAGCAAGCTTGCCCCGCTATAATTCCAGAGTCCTTTTCCTTAAACCTTAGGACATAAAATTTGTTCATCCCACTGTAACTTCAGGGGAACAACATTTGGTTCCTTCCATCCTTCTGCTACCATTCGAGGTATGGAACTTGTATCACTTACAATCAATTTGATCCATTACACCATTCCCGAGTGTAATGACCAAGATGTATATGTCTGAAATGAATGCAGTGTATCCTAACAATGATCCCCTTTATATTTGAATTGACCTTGTTCTTCATTTGCCGATATGGTATCACCAACGAAGTTGTCTTATCCAATAAGAATCTGAAGAGATGATCATTTTTCAATGTTTCCAGCCCTTAGGCTTGGTGAGTTCTGAACAATAGTTATGTTTAAGATTCCTCACATTATTTAGAAGCTTCTAGAGTAATATGAAAAACTTCTTTTATGAAAGTGTTATTATTCCATAGATTGTCATTTCAATATAAATGCTTGAAAAAAGGTCACAAAAATGGACGATAAAAAAATTAGCTAGGAGCATAGCTCAGAAAAATAATTTAATCAAGGATAACCCAGGTAATAAAATTGATTTGGGTGTATCTTAAAAGAATAAAGCAATCAAAAGATAACCAATTCAAAAAATGGGTAAGATAGTAGCTAGATGCCCTAGATATCGCAGTTTGAGCTTCTTTTTTCCAACTTCTTGAGGGACATTTTAAACTCAATATGTGTTTAGGGGATCCGGAGTACTTTGTCGATGCCCCAACGAGTAACATACTTCCCCATTGCTAATTCAGACGTAGCAAGACTACTGTATGTGTCACTTTTTAGTCAAAATTTGACCCGCCCTTTTCGGGTTTTCAACTCAATGCCCCTTTGGTCTCAAAGTGCCCTTTGCGGTTTTTTGCCTTGGCCTCTCCTTTTTCTTTTCCTTTCTTTTTTCTCTTTTTTTTTGATTCTTTAATTTCATTTGATTTTTTATTTTTTGGAGGCGTCTTTTACGGGTCTTCACCTTGGTCTTTCCTCTTTCAGGTAAAATATATCTTGACTAAACCTGAATTTGCCGGATTAGGCAAGTTTTCGCCATTCGTCTCGGCCAATATCAATGCTCCTCTAGAATAGGCCTTTTTCAACATAAAGTATTTCCCAGCTCAAAATATTCTTTCCTCTGAAATCCTTTTGTAGAAGAAAAATCATTTTCAACATCAGGTTCTTTCGTGGGATTCCCTAAGATGAACTTCTCTAAGCTCATATCATCTGGACGTGACAAATGACTTCTAACCCCTTCTTCAATTGGGTTCAATTGTCAAAACTGTTTCTATTCTGATGAAAAATGAGTTGCCCCAACAAAGGTCCTGGCCGACGTTCAGAAGGCAACGATAGCTTCCTATGCTAGTCCTTACAAGTCTAAGTCAACCCTTTTTTTTTAACAACTTTTGCTATACTTGATACACTGTCTGATCCTTAAACAAACTGTAAACTTTATCTTTGTACAGTTATTTAAATGCGATTCTTTATGGCATTCTGCTAGTATTTTTATCCCTATTTTTTTGGCAAATTTGATGACTTCGACCTTGTAATATTGACATATGAAGCTACCCTCTTAGCGAAGTAGACGATTACCATGACGGTGAATCGATGTCAACTAGAAGTGTTTGACAAGATTGGCCCCATCACAACTATGCCCCACATATGGAAAATTTATAAAGAATTGGAGAAAGTACATGGATCTCGTCTCCTTGAATACGGCATAGCTGATACCATCCTTTTGTATAGATCAGCAGTACCCGATCCTTATGTTAATCCCGCGTCTTAGTAGCCCAGGCATGTTTTGATATTATTGTGCAAAAATATCTTTGAATAATCCAATGATGTCTTGCATTATTTCTATGGTAAACTGGGTTTCAACCTTCACCCATTTTCTAGGCTCACAACATCTGTTGATCCTTTGTTAGTAAGGCCTATTTTTTATCTTGTTTTACCATTCTTAATAAACCAGAAGATATGTTATAATTTCTGTCATCTTCAAAGTCCTTAGATTCCCTAGACCCATATATCGTTTAAAAAGGAGTCAGTAACAACGCCGTTCATGTCTTTGATATCTAGGTACCTAGGTATGAAGGTAAGAAATCTAAAGAATGAATGATTCTAAAGATGATTATTGGTATGGTCATGAAAGAACCAAAGAATGTATAGTATGAAATGTAAAGAATAAAAGAATATGTATTCAAAAAGATGCATTTTATTGAAATGATAATTCTGGACATAAGCCTATTTCACAAAAGAGTTCTTATTGCCTTTAGGCCTAAGGCAACAAACATGTTTTGCACATTATTATAGATCAGTTCTAAAAAATACAGGGACTCCTTCCACAGTCTCATTATTCAAAACACTTTCAAGTGCACAAAGGCTAGGAAACTTCATTCTCTTTAAGGAGTTGTAACTTTCTTCTCTCCTCCTTCAATTATCACATTTACTGCCTCGTCAAAGTGACCAGGTTTTGATAAATGGTCGATCTTCACAACTCCCATTTTAATGAACTTTTCAACTAGCTTTTTGAACGTATTGTAGTTTTAATTGAATGACCCTTTATTCCCACGTGGTACTCACATTGGGCATTCTCGTTATACCATTTTGAGAATGGAGGTTGAAACGATTTTGAATAAAATGGGGACATCACGTGAATGTTCAACAAACTTTGATATAGCTCCTTATATGTCATTGGGATTGGCAAAAATTAGAACTTTTCAGAGTTTTACCTTGTGCCCGACTCTATTCTCATCAACCCTTGTTGCCCAGCAGTGATCATCTTTAGCTAGTTAACAGTAATTGTTTTTGAGTACCCTTTGTTGTATGTACTCATATTATTCACTTTGTCATCCCTTTTTCTAGGAATAGACCTTTTAGTAGTTTTCCCTACTTCAATCTTGCCACCCCTTATGGCATTTTCAATCATCTCTCCTGCCATCACTATATCTGCAAAGCTCTTAGTAGTATTTCCTATCATATGAGTGATGAATAGAGGGTTCAAGGTATTGATGAAGAGCATTGTAGTCTCTTTTTCAAGGAGTGGTGGCTGAACTTGTATGGCGACCTCTCTCCATCTTTGTGCATACTGCCTGAAGCTTTCATTTGGTTTCTTCTCCATGTTTTGTAGTGTGATCCTGTCAGCGCTATATCAGTTACGTGGCCATAATATTTCATGAAGGCCTGTGCTAAATCCTTCCATAATTTGATTTGAGTACAACTCAACTGATTGTACCATTTTACTACAACCCCAGTCAAACTATCCTGGAAACAATGGATCAACAAATGGTCGTTGCTTACATATCCCGTCATTCTCCGATAAAACATTGTAATGTGGTCCTCAGGGCAGCTAGTCCCGTTATATTTTTCAAATTCTGGCATCTTGAACTTTGGTGGGAGTACCAGATTAGGGACCAGACTCAACATTTTAGCATCTACCTCGCATTGGTAATCAGCGCTTTCCAATGCCCTAAACTTCTCCTCCAACCATTTGTATCGATCCTCGAACTCCTTCAGGAGCTCCGTCTTTATTTTTTCCTCTTCCACTACATCATCGAAGTCAGGGACCATTGGTTTTTCCAAATTATCTCATGGGTTGGAGCTCGAGCCTACATGAAAGTTTACCGGTGCTGGGGTACCGGATTGATACTGAGGTTTGATGTTGACTGACACTCTTGGTGGTTGAATCTGGGAATTTATCGGGCCGAGCTTGGAGGATAAGTAGAATATTCATTATCATCTCTAGTATCAACCATAGGGCCCTTCTCCTTATCATGCCCCCCAGTCAGCAAATGTGACAACAGGCTTATCATGCTCCTCCGGGACTCAAAGATTTGATCCTCATTTCTGTTGGATTTTAGCCAACCGTCTTACATCCGAGCTCGCACTGGTCTTGCATCTCTTTCTGCATCTGCTCTAACCTCTCCAACCTTTGATCCATAGCTTTGGTTTTTCTTCGAGTGTAGTAGCGATGTTCTAGGGTAGCTATAATATAATCTCTAGTTAATAGGGTTCTTTTGTAAAAGTCTAATGGAAATGATGTGATGTAATGCAAATGCATGAAAGCAAAAAAAGAGAGGCGTTGACTCTGAACTCAGTTACATTAGAAAAACTTTACTAGAAAATAAATTCCCTTACATAAAACGGATCGTATATACGGCCTTGTCTTCATAGTCCAAGTGAGAACATCAATCCCCTTCTTTGCAAAAGTCAAATCTTGCAATCCTCTGATAGATGTTTCCTCTAGCTCCTTTTTGCTTGATCCAGGTCGTGACTCTTCACTCACCTATCCTCCATGATGCTCTTCCAGAAAGTTGAGACGTCGTGATTCTCGAGTAGTCTTTATCAGCTTGAATCATTGGGTATAAAATCTTGTATTCCTTCATGGACTATCAATCTTCGCTCGTTGTGTTCACTTGGACTATATTTAGACGACCGTATTATAATCCACTTTATCAAAAAATCTATTTTCTTATGACCAACTTTTCCATTTAGCAATCGAATTTGAAATCAACACCTCCTTTCTATGATGTGAATGCAATGCAATCAAAACAAAAGAAAACACGTTAGCATAGGAAAATAGATAACACTAAACACCTGTCTGGGTGACCACTCGGGTTTGGCGTGGCTCTATCTAGGGTAGGCTCCTAGGGCTACTATATGTGGTTTGGCTCTAAAGCAAAGGTACCTGAACCAGCAGATTCCTCGATCCTCACCCATTATAGGCTCATATGGACCGAGTTCAGTTTAGAGGAATACATTTCCCTATGGCTGCACGGAGATTAAAAATCTCACGAAGACATAGGTACGAATGTATCCCGATAGCGATTCACTATCCTGCACGGAGGTGAAAACCTCATGAAAGAGTAGTTTCTCACTCTCACTTAAAGGTGTGACCACTACGGTCATCCAATATGATGCAAATGTATCCTAGACACTTAAAACCAAAAAAACATAGGCGATGGGAAAAAAAGTCAAAATCAAATTTTAATTTTCAATAAAAGGACATTAATCAATCAATTCTACGGCTTGACTCTCTTATTTGTCCCCAGCGGAGTCGCCAAGCTGTCAAAACCATTTTTTTGTTTGAAAACGGGCCGACTTTAAGATATGAAAATGGAGTCGCCACCAATCTTTTTTGAAGTGTGATTGGATCACTTATAAAACATTTTGGTCTACGAATTTTAAGAAAACGGGTCCGGGAGTCGGTTACGCACGAGGAAGGATTAGCACCCTCGCAATGCCCAAAATTGGTACCTTATTGATTGATGAATGTCCTAATATTGAAAATTGAAAAATTTAAAATACGATTCTTTTTATTTTAAAGAAAAAACTTGAATAAAATATGAGCAATCATACCCTCTTATCTCAAGGAAGTAAAATGTCACGCCTAGTGAGTTAGGGTACGACATTTCAAATCCCCGAAATTGAGCTTGTCCTTTGACTTTCAAAATTAATGTGTTTAACTCCAAGAAGGATACTCGGTTATTTGGGGTCTAATGAAAAATCGAAACCCAGTAAGTTAGGGCTCGATTTCCCAAAATACCAAACATGGAATATTGCTTTTGTTTTTGAAACCCTTATCTCGAGATAACAAACGTCCCATCCAGTGAGTTAGGACACGACGATTTTGAATTCTCGAGAATAAGTTTTTATTCAACTTTTAAAAGGAAAGTAATAGGTTCTTTAGACTCGAAAAGAGAAATTGAAACCCAGTAAGTTAGGGTACGACTCCTTTCGAACCTTAGAACACGGAGGGTTTGCTTATTTTGAAACGAAAACTAAAATGTATCGAATAAAATATGATATGATCTAAAATAAAATGTAAAACAAGTTGCTATGCTAGTTTATATAACAACATTACGGTGATTGAGCATGAATAACAATAATAATGGTAGAAATGAAATACGATAAAAAAGTAAAATAAATAAACAAAATGAAATAAAAGAAAATAGTAATGAAAAGGCAATGATAATAACTATGAAACATACTAATAAACAAATAATGAAAAGAATATAAAGAATAATAATAATAGGTAAAATATATTAATAATTAAAATAATAATAGTATGTAATAAAATATAAAAGTAATAAAAGTCATAAATAAGAAATTAGTAATAAAATAGTATAACAACAAATATAATAATAATAAGTATAGTGTAGTAAGAATAATAATAATAAATATAATTATAGATAATAATATATAAAATAGGGTAATAAAAATATAGATATGCAAAAGAAGAGTAAGGGAAAAATGAAATATTAATAATAATAATAATATTATTAGGTTTAATAATAATAATAATAATAAAGGAAAGAATATATAAGAAAATAATAAAATAATAGTATAAATAAAAATAGTAGTAGTAAAAGAAAATAAAAGTATTTGATAATAATAAAAATAATGGGTACAATCATAATATAAAAACAAGGACATATATATATAACAATAATAAATACAATAGAAATAATATAATAATATACATATAGAAACAAAGGTAATAAAAATAAAAAAATTAATTCAATGGCCAAAATAATCAAAAGGACTAAATTGGGTTAAAATAGAAGCTTTGGGGCAAATTTAAAATGAAGGGAGAAAATGTGGACTAAATCGCGATGTGCACGCAATATAGGGGGACCAACATGACAAATAACCCCACTCTCTGAAACACAGCACCCTTGTGCTAACTAAACTGAAGTAGCGAGCAAGATTCGGGGCCAAATTTAAAAATACAAACATGGAATGGGACGCGATTAAACAAGGGCACAAATAAGAGGGACCTATCGCGCAATTTTCCCATTTAAAGGGAATTTGTGCGGATCTAATTGCAGGATCAAGTCATCGCACGGGCTCCCCCCCTTTTTTTCTTTACGACGCCGTTTTACGTTTAATGCTTTAAAACCTAAAAAACCAACATTTTTCTTCCATTCTTCCTGCTCCCAAAAACAAAAACAAAACCCCAATGTTTATCCCCCAAATGAAACTCCTCTACTAGGGCAAGCCATCCTTGCAGGAAGCTCATCGGGAATGCGCCGATTGCGGTGGTAAGAGGAATCGAGGTAAGTTTATTTTATTTTTTCGCTATTTTTACATGTGTATACTGCTTCTTAGAGGGAAAAAAACATAAAACATAAAGATAAAAAGCAATTTGTATATATGTGTTTCGAAAAAAAAAAGAAATAACAGGAGGCTAAAACCTTCTAAATCTGGCTTTTTGAATTTCTTTTTGCACGTGAAATCTCTAGATTGACTTTTCCTTTGTAAAAATTGGGTATATTACTTCTATTTCTCAAAAATCCCCCCCATTTACATACTTTGTTTCGGCTTTTATAGCCTAAAATCTTAACAACAAAATAAAATACAATTAGTTTTGATGTGTTTTTCCCTCTTTCTCGCAGGTACGACGACGTGGAGGAGCGCACAAAGCGAGAGACGAGACATGCGGTGTTGGGGCTGTTGGCAGCGGCACAAAACAGTGGCTAGGGTTTCAAAAGTTTTTTTTTTTTTAAGTTGTGGGCTAGGTTTTAGTATTTGGGTCTGGGGTTATTGGGTTTGTATTTGGGCCTGCTATAAATGGGATTTATTTATTGGTTTTTAGTTAGTTTTTTTTGGTTTTGTTATTTGGTTTATTGGGCCCTGGGCAAAAATTTGGGCCCTACAATTATTATTCATTATTATCATTATTTATCTATTGTATCTTATTACAAATTGCACCCCTCTTATTTGTTTTTAACTTGATATTTTATTTTCAATATTTTCAATTATTTTCTCAATATTTATTTGTGTATGAATATATTTCTTTGTCCTCAAAATATTCAAAAATTTGGTATTTTCTTTTGTGTGCATTGTTTTGTCACTAGCATTATTATTAACATCATTGTTATTGGTTATTTTATTTTCTTTGATCGTTCATAGTAGCATTAAAATAATGTACATTATGTGATTATCGCATATTGTATTCATTAGTATATTCATTATTGTCATTCTATTAAACGCGACATTTCATTCGTATATCATCGTTTTGTACTGTCATTCATGAACACAATATTTTATATCCTTAATTTATATATAAACATGCCAATAAAATCTTCTAGAAAATAGGCAGTGCTCGATATTTGATAGATTCGATAAAATCGTACCCTAACTTATGGGGTTTCAATTTTTCTCGTTGAATTCGAATAATTAGATATCCTTCCAAAAGTTAAAACATGTAAGATTTCAAATAAAAATCAAAGACCAAATTATTCTCCAAAATTCAAAATGTCGTGTCCTAACTTACTGGATGTGACGTTTCATTGCCTCGAAATAAGGTCTTTAATATATTTTTGACTTGTTTAAACATTTCAAAATAAAATATACATAATGCAAAGAAGAATCGTAGTCTAATTTCTTTTCGAGTTTTCGACTTTCGACGTAAAGACATCAATTAATCAACTAGGTACCAAATTTGGGTGTATCAAGGGTGCTAATCCTTCCTCGTGCGTAACCGACTCCCGAACCTATTTTTTGTATTTCGTAGATCAAAAATCGTCATTTTAGTAAATTCAAATTTTATTAGAATGATTGAATTACGAGGTGACCCGATCACACCTCATCAAAAAGAATTGGTGGCGACTCCCATTTTATTTTCGTTTTCAAAACCCTAGTCGATTCTGATTTAAAAAAAATGGTTTCGACAGCTTAGCGACTCCGCTAGGGAAAAAATAAGAGAGTCAAGCCACGAGTTGATTGTTTTTTATCTTTTTGTCGAAATTTGAAATTTTGGTTTAAATGTACGATCCTTCCGTTACATTTTATCTGCATTTGTTACTATCTTCATCATTATGGTTTATAATTGCTGTGTTGGTTTAAGTTTTGGTATCTTTTGCACATTGCATCGCATGATCAATCGATCTTACCCTTTTAAGTGGGAGTGAGAAACTATGCCTTCATGAGGTTTTCACCTCCGCATGGGCTAGTGGACTACTTCTGGAATACATCCGTACCTATGTCTTCGTAAGGTTTTCACCTCCGCATGGCCATAGGGAAATGTATTCCCCTGAACTGAACTCTTTCCGTATGAGCCTATAATGGGTGAGGATCGAGTAATCTACTAGTTTGGGTACCCTTACTTTAGAACCGAATCGCATATAGAGAGTCCTAGGAGCCTACCTTACGTAGAGCCGTGCCAAACCCTAGTGGTCACCCATTTAGGTAATCTATTTTGTTGTTTATTTTTCTTGTGCTAACGTGTTTTGTTTTGTTCATGATTGTATTACATTACATTGCATTGCATCGCATCATCTTAGAAAGGAGGTGTTGATTCATATTCGATTGCTAAATAGAAGTACTTGTCATAGGAAAACGAACTTCTTGATATAGTGGAATATAGTACGACCGTCCGAATAAGGTCCAAGTAAACACAACGAAAGAAGACTGATAGTCCACGGAGGAAAACAAGACTTTACGCCGTTGCCCAAATATTCAAACCGAAAAAGATTATTCGAGAACCGTCACGCCCCGACATTCTTGAAGAAGCTAACAAGCATAGCGAGGATAAGTGAACAATGAGACGTGGCCCGGATCAAGCAAAAGAGACATCCATCAGAAGGTTCGCGAGATTTGACCTTACATTCGGATACAATGAAAAGGATCAATGTCTTCACTTTGAATATTGGGGCAAGGCCGTATGTGTAATTATCCGCTTTATGTAAAGAAATTTGTTTTCTAATAAAGTTCTTCTAATAGAATTGAATCAAAATCAGTGCCTCTTTGTGCATTCATGCATCTGCATAGCATTACATCATATGCATTAAGTTTCATAAAAAGACCCTGATTAATTAAAATTATGACAGTTACCCTGGAAACCAAAGAAAATCCACCAACTACATATCGCTACAATACCCGTTGTAAAACGAAAGCAATGGATCAGAGACTAGAAAGATTAGAACAAATGCAAAGGGATATGCAAGATCAAATGTAAGAACAATTGGCTAAAATGCAACAAGACATGAGGGATCAGATGTTGGAATCCCAAAGAAACATGATGGACCAATTGGCTTAGCTGATGAATGGAGGGCCTGATAAAAGAAAGAGCCCTGTAACCAATCCTGGTGATGACAATGAAGAGCCTGCCTACCCTCCGGGTTTTACCCCAACAAACACTCAAGCACAACCAGAAGTGTATTTGCAAAGAGTATCTGTCACTATTAGACCTCAATATCAAGCGAGTGCATCGATACCGATAAACTTTCCAATGGGCTCGGGTTCTAACCCAAGGGATAATCCAACTAATCCTGTTGTCCCGGATCTGGACAATATGGCAGAGATGGAGAAAACGAGGAGGGATTTTCCAAAATAAATTGAGGACCGGTGTTGATGTTTGGAAGAGAAGTTTAGGGTAATAGAGAACGTCGATTATCATTGCAGAATCGACGCAAAAGATTTAAGCTTAGTCCCTGACTTGATACTCCCGCCGAAGTTTAAGACTCTGGAGTTTGAGAAGTATAATGGGACTAGCTGCCTTGAAGCTCATATTACGATGTTCTATCGGAGGATGACAGGATACGTCAATAATGACCAGCTGTTAATCCACTGTTTTCAAGATAGCCTGACCGGATCTGTGGCCAAGTGGTATAACCAACTGAGTCGTGCCCAAATTGGTTCATGAAAGGACTTGGCTCAAGCTTTTATGAAAAATATGGCCACGTAATGGACGTGGCACCCGACAGAATCACACTGCAAAACATGGAAAAGAAGTCAAGTGAGAGCTTCAGCAGTATGCCCAACGATGGAGGGAGATAGCGACGCAAGTCCAACCACCCCTCCTAGAAAAAGAAACCATAATGCTTTTTATCATCACTTTAAAAGCCCCATTCATCACTCATATGATGGGATGTGCCACAAAAAGTTTTGCAAACATAGTAATGATTGATGAGATAATAGAAAACGCGATAAGACGCGGGAGGATTGAAGCAGGAGAAATCACCAAAAGGTCAGCCCTGAGAAACAAGGAAAATGAAATAAATATCCTGAGCATGCATTCTAAATCAGTTACCGTAGGCCAACTGAGAGTTGTAACCACTAGCTATCAAGGCTCTTCATGGCAGGAATCCAACTTGAGGCCAAATACAGAAAGGCTCCAGTTCACACCCATCCCGATGACATATAAGGAGCTCTATCAAAATCTATTTGATGCCCATGTGGTGTCTCCTTACTACCCAGAACCAATGTAGCCCCCATACCCCAAATGGTATGAAGTAAAAGCTCAATGTGAGTATCATGCAGGGATTATAGGGTATTGAATAGAAAATTGCATTGCTTTCAAGAAGTTGGTTGAAAGATTTATTGAAATGGGAATTATGAAATTCGAGGATTTTTTAGAACCTAATCGCTCTGACAAAGCAATAAATGTGATAGTTGAAAGTGGGGGCAAAAGAGTTGTGATGCCTTGAATAAGACAAGAGCCCAGAAGGAATATTATAGAATCTGAATGACATATCCGAAGAAGGAACTGGGGAATAAAAGTTTCCAAGCCCTTATATACTTGAAAGAGTTCTGAACAATGGGACTGTGGAAGAGATCCCTGTGTTTTTAGAACTAATTTAGAGTAAAATTCAAAACACGATTGTTGCCTTAAGCCTAGAGGCAATAAGAGTCCTTTTGTGAAATAGGCTTGTGCCAAAATCTTTATTTCAATAAGATGCATTTTTGAGCAAATATTCTTTTATTTTTCTTTTTTCCATTTCATACTATGAATTCTTTTATTCTTTGAGCTCTCTATCAAATGTTCTTTTATTCTTCATCCATGATCATACCATACAAACAATCATCCTTAGATTCATTTAAATCTTTCTTTCGTACCTACAACAGGTCCCTAGATATCAACGACATGAGCCACGCTACTATTGACTCAGAGTCTAATTTTGAGCAAGATATGTGTCTAGAGGGATCTCAGGACTTTGAAAATGACCGAGACTGTAGATCACTTCCTAATTTGTTAAGGATGGTAGAATAAGATGAGAAACAGATCCCACCTTACAAAGAATAAGTAGAATCTATGACTTTCTTTATGTGGGGCATGGATGGCAGCGGGCCAATCATGCCAAAAGCTTCTGACGGGTATCGATTTATCTTAATGGTCGTCGATTACTTCACTATGTGGGCGGAAGCTAGTTCATATGCCAATGTCACAAAGCCTACAGTCAGTAAATTCTATGTCGGTATAGAATCCCAAAAGGGAATCATAACTGACAGTGTTTTAAATTTGAACAACAGCGCGACATCAGAAGTTTGCAGTCTATTCAAGATTAAACACCATATCGATTCAAAAAAGATTACAGGGAAAAAGATTGAGACTCATGAAGATTGGCATCTGTGCTTGTCGAACGTCTGTTAGGACCCTCATCGAGGTAATGTTTTTCTCATTGATTTATAAAATAGAGGCGGTTTTGCCCATTGAAGTCAAGATTCCTTCTCTTGAGTTTTATCAGATTTGAAGTTGGATAAAGCAGAATGGATCCAATCCCAATAGGATTAGCTGAACTTGATTAAAGAAGAGAGGCTAAGGGCCATCCTCATGGTCAATTGTACCGAAAGCGAATGATGCGGGCCTATAACAAGAAGGTTCGCCCTAAAGAATTCCATGAAGGAGACCTAGTTTTGAAAAGGATCATTCCCATACAAAAGGACTTCTGAGGAAAATGGATGCCAAACTGGAAAAGACCGTATGTGGTAAAGAAGGCATTCTCTAGAAATGCGTTGATTTTGACCTAGAGAGATAGCAAAAGCTTGCCTAATCCTATGAGTTCGAATCAAGAAATATTTTATTAAAAAAAAGGGGAAGAAAAGTAAAATACGATAAAACAAAAGAAAAGGAAAATGAGAGGCCGAGGTGAAAACCGGAAAGGGCGCCTTGAGACCAAAGGGGTTTTGAATTGAAAACCCGTAAAGGGCAATTCAAATAAAAGCGGAGTAAACAGTAGTCTTGTTATTCCTGAATTAACAATGAGAAATTATATTATCGCTTGGGGCATCGACAAAGCACTCCGGATCCCTTAAACACAGATTGAGCTCAAAATGGTCAAAGAAGTTGGTACAGAGAAGCTCAAGCTGCGATATCTGGGGCACCTAGCTTTCTATTTTACCCATTTTGAATTTGCTATCTTTGATTACCTTATTCTTTTCAAGATACGTCCCTATAAATTTCCTTCTTAATTGCATTTTCTATACTTGATTAACTTACTTGCTTCAAGCTATGCTCCTAATTAATTTCCTTCTGGTCCATTGTTATGATCTTTTTCAAGCATTTTGCATTGAAATAACGATTAGTGGACTAATAATACTTTCATAAAAAAAGTTTCACATATTACTTTGGAAGCTTCTAAATAATACAAGAACTTGAAACAGGACTGTTGTTTAAAACTCACCAAGCCTAAGGTTTGGAAATATTTGAGAAACATGATTATCTCTTTGGACTTTTTATTGGTTGAACAAAAGACGAGACGTTTCATCGGTGATACAACCTCGACAAATAACAAGCAATGTCAACCAAAGTGTACAAGGGGATCATTCTCTGGAAAAGGAAAATGATACTCTGCATTTGTAACATCCTGAAATAGGGCCTAAACGGGATAGTGGTCACGAAACCACAAATTCAAACTATAAAAGTTTATTACGTTTAATTATTATGATTTACAGAGTGATTAAATACATGTATTAGAGTATTGATAAGAAATTTTATTGATTTCATGCTTAAATTGCCTATTAGGACTTGTTTGTAAAAGTTGCTAAATAGAGGTTCTAATTTATAAAGTACTTGATTGAAATGGGGGTTTGAAGTAAGAGTCTTTAAATGGTAATCAGACTATTATATTTCCATGGACAAAAATGGACATATATGGGTAGAAAGAACCAAAGTTTTTAATGAAGGGTAATTTAGTCATTTAGTAATAAAAAGAAATTAAAAGGGAAAAAGATGGCAAAATATGCTCATCTTCTTCATTAGGACAAAATTACAAGGGTTCTCCATAGCTAGGGTTTGTTTCAAGCTTCCAAGCTCCATAGTAAGTGATTCCAAGCCCGCTTTTAATGTTCTTTACATTTTGAAGCCCCTAGCTCGATTTAGCTTATTCTATCAATAATTCATGCTAGGGTTCATATTTGGAAAAATACCCATAGGTGAAATATGTTTATTTTGATGTTTTATGATAGAATATGAAGTCTGAAATTATGTTAAACAACTTTTTCTAAGTGATTTTAAGTGAAAACGAGTAAAACGACTTAATCGGTAAAAATACCTAATCTTCATAAGTACAAGTTAGAGTGAGAATTTGATGTTTCCATAGAAGGGAAAAATGATCAGCATGTCATAAAACATAATAATAAGGGATAAAGTTTAATTCCCGAGCTTTGGGGCAAATGCGTAAATATGTAAAAGTTTAGGGGCAAAATTGTAATTTTGTAAAAGTTAAGAGTTAAGGACTGTTTTGATGAATGTGAGTATTAAATAAGCTAAATTTGCTATTATAGATCAAGAAGAACGAAATCCAGAGTTAGATCAAGGAAAGAAAAAGATAGAGGACTAAATCGATATAGTTAATCGCATTTTGTTTCGAGGTAAGTTTGCAGTAAATAAATGCAATATTCTATTACTTTACATTTAATATTGTTAAATTCCAGCATTTACATATTTATTCTGTAAATTTATTATTTAAAGAGTCAAGTATGAATTGACGGAAAAACTATCTCAGAAAGTTCCGGTTGAACCTTAGGAATGTGTAGAGTACAAATGTCATGACATTAGGGTTTAAGGAAATCATGTAAGACCATGTCAAGACATGGCATTGATATATTACTATAAGGCAAAGGTCCCATGTAAGACCATGCCAAGGCATGGCATTGGTGAGTTCATAAGGCAAGGATACCACGTAAGACCATGTCAAGACATGGCAATGGTTAAGTTTCATAAGGAAAGGTACCCGCGTATCCTTAGTATTCCAAGTGGTTCAACGGGAAAATTCAAGGAGTATTCCAAAGTAAAGGTAAGACAAGTTCCCGCGTATCCTTAGTATTCCAAGTGGTTCAACGGGAAAATTCAAGGAGTATTCCAAAGTAAAGGTAAGACAAGTTCAATATAAAAGGTAAAGTAAGATAAATTCATGTTAAAAGGTAAGGTAAGTATACAAGTTTTAAGTATATTGAGTTAAAAGCTTAAGTGATCTTGATAAGAAAAACATAAGATAATTCATTAAGAATGTTGTTATCTATTTACATGTAAACTTACTAAGCTTTATGCTTACACCCATTCTTTATTTTTTTATAGTATTACAAGCCAACTCGGGGATCGAAGGACGCTTGGAGATCGTTACACACTATCAAAGGATTATATTGGTATTTTGTGACTTCGAACGCTTTTAAGTTATGGCATGTATAGGGACTTAGCCATTTTGTGTGTATGTCCTTATGATATGGCTTAAGATTGGCTTGTAAATGTTTGGTAATGATTAGCCATTAAAATGGTTAATTAAGAACATGTTTTAGATGCTATGAAATGCCTAGTTGATAGTTATTTTAAAGAAATTATGTAATTATATGCAGGGGAACAGTTTGTACAGCAGCAGTGATGTGATTTTGAAAAATCACCAAAAATAGTATAAATGGAACTAGGTTTTTAATGAGATATAGAATTAAAGCTTATTGAGTCTATTTTATATGAAAGAAACGGTGTAGGAAAAGAGTTGTATGTTATGAGATAATTGATTTTTAGTGAAGAGAGGTCAGAACTATCAAATTGTGTAATAGGGGAGACTTTAACTAATAAACTGTACTAATTGGCCACACCAAAAATTCTCGAAAAATTCTAGTAAGAAGATATATGAGTCTAGTTTCATGGAAAATTTACGGATCTAGCTTTCCACAAGAGTTTCTTAACTCGAGTTATAATTGATTTAGTGAACATGACGCAGATGGACAGTTTTAAACTTTTATGCCCCGAACTAGTAAGTTAAGTCTAGTAATGCCTCGTTTACTCGACTCCCAATTTGTCCGATGGTCTCGGGTAAAGGGTATTACATGTGAAAATGGTGAGATCCTTCGGGTTAATTCAGATGAGTCGGTAGTTCAATTTCCATGATTTACGTATGTCTACTCGTAAATGTTTAAGGAAAGGATGTGAAGCTTATCTTGCTTTTATGTTGAATACTAAAGACCCGAGTTGAAAGTTGAATCGGTGCACGTGGTAAATGAGTTTCGATGTGTTTCGGAAGAACTACGGTGTTTGCCTCCTATTAGAGAAGTTGAGTTTGGTATTGAATTGATTCCAGGTACCACACTTATTTCTATTGCTCCTTATAGAATGGCTTCAATAGAATTGAAAGAATTGAAAGCTCAGCTACAGGAATTAACTGATAAAGGCTTTGTAAGACCTAGTTATTCACCATGGGGCGCCCAGTGTTATTTGTGAAAAGAAGGACGGTTCCATGAGATTGTGCATAGACTATCGGACTTAACAAGGTAACCATAAAGAACAAATATCCATTGCCTAGAATAGATGACTTGTTTGATCAACTGAAAGGAGCCACCGTGTTTTCTAAGATAGATTTGAGATGTGGATACTATCGCCATTGAGTTAAAGAGTCGATGTTCAAAACGCTTTTCGAACTAGGTATGGTCATTATGAGTTTCTTGTGATGCCATTTGGTTTAACCAATGCTCCTGCCATCTTCATGGATTTAATGAACCAAATTTTTAGACCTTACTTGGACAAGTTTGTAGTTGTGTTTATTGATGACATCTTGATTTATTCTCGTGATGAGACTGAGCATGCAGAGCATTTGAGAACAGTTTTACAGATTTTGAGAAATAATCAGCTTTATGCCAAATTTAGCAAAAGTGAGTTCTGGTTACGGGAAGTTTGTTTTCTTGGACACATTGTTTCAGGTGAAGGTATTAAAGTTAATCCGAATAAGATTTCAGCCATTGTTGATTGGAAGCCTCCCAGGAATGTATCAGAGGTCAGAAGTTTTCTTGGTCTTGCCGGTTATTATAGACGATTTGTAGAGGGATTTTCCATGGCAGCTACTCCATTGACAAGATTGCTACAAAAAGATGTCAAGTTTGAATGGACTGAGAAGTGTCAGCAGAGTTTCGACAAGTTAAAGGTATTGTTGACTAAAGCTCCTGTTTTAATACAACCAGAACCGGGTAAAGAGTTTGTAATTTACAATGATGCATCCTTGAATGGACTAGGCTGTGTACTTATACAGGAAGGAAGGGTAATTGCTTATGCCTCTGATGCTTAAAACCACATGAGAAAAATTATCCGACACATGATTTAGAGTTAGTTGCTATTGTATTTGCATTGAAAACTGGAGACATCATTTGTATGGTGAGAAATGCAGAATATTCACCGATCATAAAAGTTTGAAATACTTGATGACTTAGAAAGATCTAAACTTGAGGCAAAGAAGATGGCTAGAGTTGATTAAAGATTATGAACTAGTGATCTATTATCACCTGGTAAGGCAAACGTTGTTGCTTGATGCTTTGAGTAGAAAATCGTTATTTGCATTGAGAGCTTTGCACACTAGTTTGGCCTTATCGATGATGGTTCTATTTTAGGCGAGTTGAGAGCTAAACCGACGCTTTCTTAAAGAAATTTGTAAAGCTCAGAAGGATGGCAGTGAGTTGCAAGCCAAAAGAGTTCAGTGCGAGTCAGGTGTAGAGTCTGATTTTCAGATCGGTTCTGACGGTTGTTTGATGTTTAGAGACAGAGTATGTGTACCAAAGAATGATGAGCTTATTCGGAATATCTTATAGGAAGCACATAGCGCTTCTTTGTCTATTCACCCGTAGTACAAAGATGTATAATGATTTGAAAAAATGTATTGGTGGACAAGAATGAAAAGAGATATATCGAGTTTGTTTCTAGATGTTTGATTTGTCACCGGTGAAGGTGAACATCGTGTACCTTCAGTGTTTATCGCACTGTATTAGTTCCCTTTAGTGGAAATGGGACCGAGTTACTATGGATTTTGTGATAGGATTACCTTCGACAGAAGAAAGAAAGATGCGATGGGTTGTGATTGATAAGTTAACAAAGTCGGCTCATTTTATCCCGTTCGTATGGATTATTCACTTGACAAGTTGGCGAGTTGTATATTTTGAGATTGTGAGACTACATGGAGTATCATATCGATTATCTCGGATAGAGATCAGATTTACTTCACGTTTTGGAAGAAATTGCAGGAAGCTTTAGGTACAAAGTTGAGTTTTAGTACAACTTTCCATCCTCAGACTGATGGTCAATCAGAAAGAGTTATTCAGGTACTTGAAGATATGCTTAGATGTTGCGTATTGGAATTTCAAGGTAGTTGGGAGAAATATTTGCCGTTAATAGAGTTTGCCTACAATAATAGTTATCAATCGAGTCTAAAGATGGCACCTTATGAAGCTTTGTATGGACGTAAATGTCGCACACCTTTGTATTGGATGAGCTTAAGGAAAATCAGATTCTGACGGGTTGATCTAGTCAAAGAAAGAAGAGAAAGTAAAGTCATCGAGATTGCTTGAAAGCGACTTCAGATGAGAAATCCTATCAGATTTGAAAAGAAAAGAAATTGAATTTCAAGTTGGTGACGGTATTTTTGAAAGTATCGCCATGGAAGAAAGTTCTCGATTTGCAAGAAAGGCAAACTAAGTCCACGTTTTAATAGGGCCAAATAGGAATAGTGGTAATGAAACCACAAATTCGAGCTATAAAAAAATTCTAGTTTATTACATTTAATTATTATGATTACATGGGGCCCAAGAGATTATCTGAGTGATTAAATACATGTATTAGAGTATTGATAAGAAATTTTATTGATTTCATGCTTAAATTGCATATTAGGACTTGTTTGTAAAAGTTGCTAAATAGAGGTTCTAATTTATAAAGTACTTGATTGAAATGGGGGTTTGAAGTAAGAGTCTTTAAATGGTAATTAGACTATTATATTTCCATGGACAAAACTGGACATATATGGGTAGAAAGAACCAAAGTTTTTAATGAAGGGTAATTTAGTCATTTAGTAATAAAAAGAAATTAAAAGGGAAAAAGATGGCAAAATATGCTCATCTTCTTCATCAGGACGAAATTACAAGGGTTCTCCATATCTAGGGTTTGTTTCAAGCTTCCAAGCTCCATAGTAAGTGATTCCAAGCCCCGTTTTTAATGTTCTTTACATTTTGAAGCCACAGTAGCTCGATTTAGCTTATTCTATCAATAATTCATGCTAGGTTTCATATTTGGAAAAATACCCATAGGTGAAATGTGTTTATTTTGATGTTTTATGATAGAATATGAAGTCTGAAATTATGTTAAACAACTTTTGCTAAGTGATTTTAAGTGAAAAGCGAGTAAAACGACTTAATCGGTAAAATACCTAATCTTCATAAGTACAAGTTAGAGTGAGAATTTGATGTTGCCATAGAAGGAAAAATGATCAGCATGTCATAAAACATAAGAATAAGGGATAAAGTTTAATTTCCAAGCTTTGGGGCAAATGTGTAAATATGTAAAAGTTTAGGGCAAAATTGTAATTTTGTAAAAGTTAAGAGTTAAGGACTGTTTTGATGAATGTGAGTATTAAATAAGCTAAATTTGCTATTATAGATCAAGAAGAACGAAATCGAGTTAGATCAAGGAAAGAAAAAGATGAGGACTAAATCGATATAGTTGATCGTATTTTGTTTCGAGGTAAGTTTGCGATAAATAAATGCAATATTCTATTACTTTACATTTAATATTGTTAAATTCCAGCATTTACATATTTATTCTGTAAATTTATTATTTAAAGAGTCAAGTATGAATTGACGAAAAACTATCTCGAAAAGTTAGGTTGAACCTTAGGAATGTGTAAGATACAAATGTCATGACATTAGGGTTTACTGAAATCATGTAAGACCATGTCAAGACATGGCATTGATATGTTACTATAAGGCAAAGGTCCATGTAAGACCATGCCAAGGCATGGCATTGGTGAGTTCATAAGGCAAGGATACCACGTAAGACCATGTCAAGACATGGCAATGGTTAAGTTTCATAAGGAAAGGTACCAGCGTATCCTTAGTATTCCAAGTGGTTCAACGGAAAATTCAAGGAGTATTCCAAAGTAAAGGTAAGACAAGTTCAATCTAAAAGGTAAGGTAAGATAAATTCATGTTAAAAGGTAAGGTAAGTATACAAGTTTTAAGTATATTGAGTTAAAAGCTTAAGTGATCTTGATAAGAAAAACATAAGATAATTCATTAAGAATGTTGTTATCTATTTACATGTAAACTTACTAAGCTTTATGCTTACACCCATTCTTTATTTTTTTATAGTATTACAAGCCAACTCGGGGATCGAAAGGGCGTGGGAGATCGTTACACACTATCAAAGGATTATATTGGTATTTTGTGACTCGAGCGTTTTAAGTTATGGCATGTATAGGGACTTAGCCATTTTGTGTGTATGTCCTTATGATATGGCTTAAGATTGGCTTGTAAATGTTTGGTAATGATTAGCCATTAAAATGGTTAATTAAGAACATGTTTTAGATGCTATGAAATGCCTAGTTGATAGTTATTTTAAAGAAATTATGTAATTATATGCAGGGAACAGTTTGTACAGCAGCAGTGAAGTGATTTTGAAAAATCACCAAAATAGTATAAATGGAACTAGGTTTTTAATGAGATATAGAATTAAAGCTTATTGAGTCTATTTTTATATGAAAGAAACGGTGTAGGAAAAAGAGTTGTATGTTATGAGATAATTGATTTTTAGTGAAGAGAGGTCAGAACTATCAAATTGTGTAATAGGGGAGACTTTAACTAATAAACTGTACTAATTGGCCACACCAAAAATTCTCAAAAATTCTAGTAAGAAGATATATGAGTCTAGTTTCATGGAAAATTTACGGATCTAGCTTTCGAGTTTCTTAACTCGAGTTATAATTGATTTAGTGAACATGACGCAGATGGACAGTTTTAAACTTTTATGCCCCGAACTAGTAAGTTAAGTCTAGTAATGCCTCGTACTCGACTCCGGCAATGGTCTCGGGTAAAGGGTATTACATTTATTGGTATCAGAGCAAGGTTTAGTCGGTTCTCAGAATATTTAGTATGGGTAAGAGTCTATCTATACATGCCATACTTATATTTTGATAGTGTGACGACTCTTGACGATTTAAAATTTTTTATAGTTATGGATCCCGAGCAGCTGGTGCGGATGATGTAGAGTAGTGCACGCACTCAGCTGAGGGGACGGTGCCACAAGATAGTCATGAAAGGCCCGTTCTGATTAGTCGGGGAGGAGGGGCTCGAGAAGCCTTCTTCCAAGCTTTGAATGAATGGTTTCTTTGAGTTCGTTAAATGCGAACCGGCCGTTAGACCTCCACCCCTCATGATCCAAATATCACCCATGTAGCTTCCCGATCCACGATCTGATCGAGAAGAGAGAAGCCACCCGTTGACAAAATCGAGAAAACAAAGGCTGAAGAGTTTGAACTACCAAAGATGATGATGCGAAAAAAGCTGAATTTTGGCTCGAAAATACTATCGAGTTTTTGTGAGTTATCCGCACTGCCGGAAGAGTGTATTAAATGTGTAGTGTCACTTCTTAGAGATTGACTTACCGGTGGTGGAAGACACTTGTATCGATAGTCTGAAAGAAAGAGTTACACGGAATTTTTTTCGGAGGAGTTTCGTAAGAAGTACATCGATCGAGGTTTATTGACGAGAAAAGAAAAGAGTTCCTTGAATTAAAAGCAGGTAAGATGACTGTGACCGACTATGAGCGTGAATTTGTCCGACTCGATGAATTATGCTCGAGTGTGTGTCTGAGAGGCTATCATGTGCAAAAGATTTGAGGATGGGCTCAATGATGATATCCGACTATCGGTTGGTGTTCTAGAGATAAAAGAGTTTGTTGTTTTAGTTGTGAGCCTATAAAGCGGAGGTTGTTGAAAAGAAAGGTAAAGTGAAATTGAGATGCAAGATCTGAAGAAAAGACGGATGAGCAAGTCATTTCGGTCTACATCCAAGAGGCCTAGAGAGTTCTCTCGAGATCTAATTTTTCAATAGGGTATTCTAACAAAAGCAGAGGTGGAAGATTTATGGATTCAAAAGATCAAACCACTTCGATTGCAGTGTTGGTAGTATTCACCAAATAGACTTGAGTGTCCTCAATGTGGTCGACGTCATCCGTGTCAATGTCGAGCGGCGAGGTTGGTTGTTTCGATGTGGTGCAGGATCATTTCATTCGAGTGTCACGAGATGGTAAAAAAGTAATACCAAGTGCAAGATCGGTAATGCCCCGTTAGAGGCGGACCTCGGAGAAATCCGGGAGTAGGCGGTAGAGGTACATTTAGAGATCTGACAACGAGATCGGATGTTAGAGCACCCGCAAGGACTTATGCTATCCGTACTCATGAAGAGGCATCCTCCCCGATGTAATTACGGTACATTTCTCTTCATGATGTTAATGTTATTGCTTTGATTGATCCGGTTCAACCCATTCCTATGTTTGCATGAAATTAATGCCTAGTATGAACATGCCCATAGAGTTTACAAAATTTGTGATTAAAGTATCAAATCCATTTGGTCAGCATGTGTTAGTAAACAAAGTATGTAACAAATGCCCTTTGATGATTAGAGGTTACTGTTTTTCGGCTGATCTCATGCTATTGCCATTTGATGAGTTTGATATGATTCTTGGTGTGGATTGGTTAACTGCACATGATGTGATAGTGAATTGTGGAAAGAAATTCATTGAGTTGAAATGTGAAAATGGTGAGATCCTTGGGTTAATTGGATGAGTCGGTAGTTCAATTTCCATGATTTATATGTCTACTCGAAATGTTTAAGGAAAGGATGTGAAGCTTATCTTGCTTTTATTTTGAATACTAAAGACCCGAGTTGAAAGTTGAATCGATGCACGTGGTAAATGAGTTTCTGATGTGTTTACGGAAGAACTACGAGTTTGCCTCCTATTAGAAGTTGAGTTTGGTATTGAATTGATTCGGTACCACACTTATTTCTATTGCTCCTTATAGAATGGCTTCAATAGAATTGAAAGAATTGAAAGCTCACTTCTGAGGAATTAGCGATAAAGGCTTTGTAAGACCTAGTTATTCACCATGGGCGCCCAGTGTTATTTGTGAAAAAGAAGGACGGTTCCATGAGATTGTGCATAGACTATCGGCAGCTTAACAAGGTAACCATAAAGAACAAATATCCATTGCCTAGAATAGATGACTTGTTTGATCAACTGAAAGGAGCCACTGTGTTTTCTAAGATAGATTTGAGATGTGGATACTATCGGTTCTGAGTTAAAGTCGGATGTTAAAAACCTTTTCGAACTAGGTATGGTCATTATGAGTTTCTTGTGATGCCATTTGGTTTAACCAATGCTCCTGCCATCTTCATGGATTTAATGAACCAAATTTTTAGACCTTACTTGGACAAGTTTGTAGTTGTGTTTATTGATGACATCTTGATTTATTCTCGTGATGAGGCCGAGCATGCGAGCATTTGAGAACGATTTCTGATTTTGAGAAATAATCGACTTTATGCCAAATTTAGCAAAAGTGAGTTACGGTTACGGGAAGTTTGTTTTCTTGGACACATTGTTTGGTGAAGGTATTAAAGTTAATCAAGAATAAGATTTGACCATTGTTGATTGGAAGCCTCCAGGGAATGTATCGAGTCGAAGTTTTCTTGGTCTTGCGGTTATTATAGACGATTTGTAGAGGATTTTCCATGGCGGCTACTCCATTGACAAGATTGCTACAAAAAGATGTCAAGTTTGAATGGATGAGAAGTGTCGTGAGTTTCGACAAGTTAAAGGTATTGTTGACTAAAGCTCTGTTTAATACAACGAGCCGGGTAAAGAGTTTGTAATTTACAATGATGCATCCTTGAATGGACTAGGTGTGTGTACTTATACAGGAAGGAAGGGTAATTGCTTATGCCTCTGGCAGTTAAAACCACATGAGAAAAATTATCCGACACATGATTTAGAGTTAGGCTGCTATTGTATTTGCATTGAAAATCTGGAGACATCATTTGTATGGTGAGAAATGCGAATATTCACCGATCATAAAAGTTTGAAATACTTGATGACTTAGAAAGATCTAAACTTGAGGCAAAGAAGATGGCTAGAGTTGATTAAAGATTATGAACTAGTGATCTATTATCACCCGGGTAAGGCAAACGTTGTTGCTGATGCTTTGAGTAGAAAATCGTTATTTGCATTGAGAGCTTTGCACACTAGTTTGGCCTTATCAGATGATGGTTCTATTTTAGCTGAGTTGAGAGCTAAACCGACGTTTCTTAAAGAAATTTGTAAAGCTCAGAAGGATGGCAGTGAGTTGCAAGCCAAAAGAGTTCGGTCTTGGTCGGTGTAAGTCGATTTTCAGATCGGTTCTGACGGTTGTTTGATGTTTAGAGACAGAGTATGTGTACCAAAGAATGATGAGCTTATTCGGAATATCTTATAGGAAGCACATAGCAGTTCTTTGTCTATTCACCCAGGTAGTACAAAGATGTATAATGATTTGAAAAAAATGTATTGGTGGACAAGAATGAAAAGAGATATATCAGAGTTTGTTTCTAGATGTTTGATTTGTCAGCTGGTGAAGGCTGAACATCAGGTACCTTCAGGTTTACTGCAGCCTGTATTAGTTCCCGAGTGGAAATGGGACCGAGTTACTATGGATTTTGTGATAGGATTACCTTCGACACCGAGAGAAGAAAGATGCGATATGGGTTGTGATTGATAAGTTAACAAAGTCGGCTCATTTTATCCCAGTTCGTATGGATTATTCACTTGACAAGTTGGCCGAGTTGTATATTTTAGAGATTGTGAGACTACATGGAGTACCGTTATCGATTATCTCAGATAGAGATCTGAGATTTACTTCACAGTTTTGGAAGAAATTGCAGGAAGCTTTAGGTACAAAGTTGAGTTTTAGTACAGCTTTCCATCCTCAGACTGATGGTCAATCAGAAAGAGTTATTCAGGTACTTGAAGATATGCTTAGATGTTGCGTATTGGAATTTCAAGGTAGTTGGGAGAAATATTTGCCGTTAATAGAGGTTGCCTACAATAATAGTTATCAATCGAGTCTAAAGATGGCACCTTATGAAGCTTTGTATGGGCGTAAATGTCGCACACCTTTGTATTGGACGGAGCTTAAGGAAAATCGATTCTGGGGTTGATCTAGTCAAAAAGCGAAGAAAGTAAAAGTCATCGAGATTGCTTGAAAGCGACAGGATAGAGCGAAATCCTATCTGATTTGAAAAGAAAAGAAATTGAATTTCAAGTTGGTGACGGGTATTTTGAAAGTATCGCCATGGAAGAAAGTTCTCAGATTTGGCAAGAAAGGCAAACTAAGTCCACGTTTTATTGGACCGTTTGAGGTAATTGAGAGAGTTAGGCCATTGGCATATAGATTAGCTTTGCCGACTAAGTTAGAGAAGATTCATAATGTGTTTCATGTGTCTATGCTACGTCGTTATCGTTCGGATCCATCGCATGTCATTTATAAGCAGAGGTTGAGATTGACCGGATATGACTTACGGTGAGGCAGGTAAAATTCTAGCTCGAGAGGTTAAGCAATTAAGGAACAAAAGTATTGCACTTGTGAAAGTATTATGGAATAGGCATGGGATGGAAGAGGCTACATGGGGCCGAAGAGATTATCTTGCAGTACCCAAATCTCTTTCTGAGTAAGATTTTCGGGGACGAAAATCCCTAAAGGGGGGAGAAATGTAACATCCCGAAATAGGGCCAAAAAGGAATAGTGGTAATGAAACCACAAATTCGAGCTATAAAAGTTTATTACATTTAATTATTATGATTCTGAGTGATTAAATACATGTATTAGAGTATTGATAAGAAATTTTATTGATTTCATGCTTAAATTGCATATTAGGACTTGTTTGTAAAGTTGCTAAATAGAGGTTCTAATTTATAAAGTACTTGATTGAAATGGGGTTTGAAGTAAGAGTCTTTAAATGGTAATTAGACTATTATATTTCCATGGACAAAGCGGACATATATGGGTAGAAAGAACCAAAGTTTTTAATGAAGGGTAATTTAGTCATTTAGTAATAAAAAGAAATTAAAGGGAAAAAGATGGCAAAATATGCTCATCTTCTTCATCAGGACGAAATTACAAGGGTTCTCCATATCTAGGGTTTGTTTCAAGCTTCCAAGCTCCATAGTAAGTGATTCCAAGCCCGTTTTAATGTTCTTTACATTTTGAAGCCACAGTAGCTCGATTTAGCTTATTCTATCAATAATTCATGCTAGGTTTCATATTTGGAAAAATACCCATAGGTGAAATGTGTTTATTTTGATGTTTTATGATAGAATATGAAGTCTGAAATTATGTTAAACAACTTTTGCTAAGTGATTTTAAGTGAAAGCAGAGTAAAAGCGACTTAATCGGTAAAAATACCTAATCTTCATAAGTACAAGTTAGAGTGAGAATTTGATGTTGCCATAGAAGGAAAAATGATCAGCATGTCATAAAACATAAGAATAAGGGATAAAGTTTAATTTCCAAGCTTTGGGGCAAATGTGTAAATATGTAAAAGTTTAGGGCAAAATTGTAATTTTGTAAAAGTTAAGAGTTAAGGACTGTTTTGATGAATGTGAGTATTAAATAAGCTAAATTTGCTATTATAGATCAAGAAGAACGAAATCCGAGTTAGATCAAGGAAAGAAAAGATAGAGGACTAAATCGATATAGTTGATCGTATTTTGTTTGAGGTAAGTTTGCATAAATAAATGCAATATTCTATTACTTTACATTTAATATTGTTAAATTCCAGCATTTACATATTTATTCTGTAAATTTATTATTTAAAGAGTCAAGTATGAATTGACGGAAAAACTATCTCGAGAAAGTTAGGTTGAACCTTAGGAATGTGTAAGATACAAATGTCATGACATTAGGGTTTACTGAAATCATGCAAATATCCTAGTTGATAGTTACCATATACATAGTATAAATGGAACTAGGTTCTTATATCCTTGAAGTTCCAATATACAAATCTCTTTCGAGCATATACAAATCTCTTCTCTCTGAATTCTTATATCCTTGAAGTTCCAATAGAGAAGGTCAAAGCTACAAATCCCTTCCCCCTAAGATTACATTGGAGCCACAATTCTTACTTCTTTGAAGTTCAAGCGGAGTAGATCAAAGCTACAAGTTTCTTCTCCCTGAAATTACATTGGAGCGAATAAAGCCACAAACCTTATCTCCCTGAAGTTGCAGTAGAGCAGGTTGAAGTTAAAGTCTTATCTCCTTGAAGTTGCAGTGGAGCAGACTAAAGATAGCGAATCTTATTTCCTTGAAGTTGCAGTGGAATAGATTGAAGCTATAAGTTATAGATCTTATCTCTCTGAAGTTGCAGTAGAGTAGATCATAGCAAACCTTATCTCCCTGAAGCTGCAGTGGAGTAAGTTAAAAAATTAACAAGTTTTATCTCCCTGAAGTTGCAGTGGAGCAGACTGAAGATAGCAAATCTTATTCCTCTGAAGTTGTAGTGGAACAGATTAAAGCTATAAATAAACAGATCTTATCTCTCTGAAGTTGCAGTAAAGTAGATCATAGCAAATCTTATTTCCTTGAAGTTACAGTGGAACATATTAAAGCTACAAATTATGGCGAATCTTATCTTCCTGAAGTTGCAGCGAAGCAAATTGAAGCCCCCAGCCTTATCTTCCTGAAGTTGCAGAGAAGCAGGTTGAAATTTCCAATTCTTATTTCCTCGAAGTTCCGGCGGAATAGATCGAAGCTACAAATCTCTTCTCCCTGAAATTACGTTTGACCGAATTGAAGCACCAATTCCTATATTTCTAAAGTTGCAGTGAGTCAAAGCGAGGTTACTTGAAGAAGAAGAAGAAGAAAAGAAGCGTCGAGACTCAGTAAGACCGAGCAAAATTGGTCCTCTTTAAAGTCTTTGCTCCATTCTCTTTACACGACAATGAGCAAAGAGAGACAACTGTAGGGCCCAATTTTAGCTCGGGGCCCATTAGAATAAACCAAACAAATAAATAATAAATAAATAAAATAAAATTGAGTCTAATAATAGTCCAATTACAATGGGCCCAAACAGACCAAAACCCAATTACCAAACCCTAGCCCACCAAACTAAACACTTTCAGCCAAAAAAAGAAAACCCTAGCCACCAAGCCTTGCTGCCGCCATTCCTAGCAGCCACCTAGGCTTGCCCATGGCCGCCGCACGCCTCTGACACCTCCAAAGCAAGAAGAACACGAAACAGAGGCCAACAAGCAGTAGAAACAAACAGAAAAGGAAAAAAATAAAAAAAGCAAATGGTTTGTAATGGTCTATAAAAACATCAATAGGCATTTTTTGTATCTTCTTCGACTTTTTACGAATGCACAAGCAAATAAAAAAAATAAAAACTAAAGGTTTTGCTTCGTTCTTTTTTCTTCCTTTCGTTTTCTGTTTATCTTTGTCTTATGTTATTTTTTCCTTTTTAAAAAATCCATAATAACAAAAAATACAAAGAGAAAAGGGGGTGAAATCACTGACCTTTCGCATTCGACCGCCTTGGCCGTTTCCGATGAAAAACAGCGTCTTGAGGAGTTCGTCTTTCGAATCGCCCAAAAAAGGAGCCTTTTAGGCTCGTATACCATGCACAGTGGTGGCTGACGACGACATTGACGACAATGATCGCGCTAGAAATTCTAGCGGAGGCTTAGGTCGGATGGGGGAACTTTAAGAGAAAAAGGAGAGGATTCTTTGGTTTTTTTTTTTTTAAACAGAAAGAAAAAATGAATTTTTTTAAAAAAATTTGGCCTTATATAGAGAAAGAAAACGACGTCATTTTGCTTAAGGCCTTTAAGTGCCAAAACGGCGCCGTTTGGGACACGACCCGCGCACGACCCGACCCGCTCAAGGGGGATCCACGCATTTTTGACTTTTGGGATATTTATCCCTGTGGTCCTTTCGCTTTTTACCCTTTCTCGATTTGGTCTATTCCTTCTTTTTGCTTCCTTTTAATTTTGCCTTGTGGTTTTGCATTTGTTTCGTTTTAGTCCCTACTGAGACTGTGCATTTTAGGGACAGGGTGAAATTACCCAGTTAGTCCTTCCATCGTAGCGCGCGTTTCATTTTAGTCCTCCGTTCAGCCCTATTCTTTTATTTATTTATAATTTGTCCTTTTGACTTTATTTTAATTTCAATCTAAGCCTTTATTCATTTATTTACTCAATTTCAAGCTTTTATTTTTATATGTATGATTGTTTTGTTGTATTTTAATTATCTTATTTATTCGTTTATTATTCATTATTCACTTGCCCTAATATTTAAATTGTTATTATTTTCCATCTATTTACATTTCAGTATTTTCGTTTCCTCTATTATTACTATTAATGTTATAATTATTAATATTGCATTTTACTTCATTATTATTATTGTTATTATTATTACTCTTATTTATTTTATTTTTTACTATTATTATTCATTTATTATTATTATTATTATTATTATTATTATTATTATTTATCTATTGTACCTTATTACAAATTGCACCCTCTTATTTGTTTTAACTTGATATTTTATTTTCAATATTTTCAATTATTTTTCTCAATATTTATTTGTGTATGTATATATTTCTTTGTCCTCAAAATATTCAAAATTTGGTATTTTCTTTTGTGTGCATTGTTTTGTCACTAGCATTATTATTAACATCATTGTTATTGTTTATTTTATTTTCTTTGATCATTCATAGTAGCATTAAAATAATGTACATTATGTGATTATCGCATATTGTATTCATTAGTATATTCATTATTGTCATTCTATTAAACGCGACATTTCATTCGTATATCATCGTTTTGTACTGTCATTCATGAATACAATATTTTATATCCTTAATTTTTATCTAAACATGCCAATAAAATTTTCGAGAAAATAGGCAATGCTCGATATTTGAAAGATTCGATAAAATCGTACCCTAACTTACGAGGTTTCGATTTTTCTCGTTGAATTCAAATAATTGAATATCCTTCTAAAAATTAAAACATGTCAGATTTCAAATAAAAATCAAAGACCAAATTATTCTCCAAAATTCGAAATGTCGTGTCCTAACTTCTTGGATGTGACGTTTCGTTGCCTCGAAATAAGGTCTTTAATATATTTTTGACTTGTTTAAACATTTCAAAATAAAATCTACATAATGCAAAGAAGGATCGTAGTCTAATTTCTTTTCGAGTTTTCGACTTTTGACGTAAAGACATCAATTAATCAACTAGGTATCAATTTTGGGCGTATCGAGGGTGTCAATCTTTCCTTGTGCGTAATAGACTCCCGAACCCATTTTCTATATTTCGTAGACCAAAAATCGTCGTTTTAGTAAATTCAAATTTTATTAAAATGCTTGAATTACGAGGTGACCCGATCACACCTCATCAAAAAGGATTGGTGGCGACTTCTATTTTATTTTCCTTTTTAAAACCCTAGTCGATTCCCGTTTTCAAAAAATGGTTTCGACAGGGACTAAAATAAAACACAAATAAAATTATGCGACAAAATTAAAAGGAAATAAAAATAAAAAGGACTAAATAGAAACGCACCGTAAAAGCGAAATGACGATTCGTGCAAATAACCCATTAGTCAAAAACACGCGGATCCCCTGGAGCGGGTCGAGTCGCGCGCAGGTCAGGCTCCAAACTACGTCGTTTTGGGCGTCTGAGGCTAGTCCCAAAACGGCGTCATTTGGGGGGCCAATATAAGTAAATAAAATCTCAAAAAAATCAATTCACCACATTTTCAAAAAAAAAACTTCAAAAACACTCTCCCTTCTCTCTCTCAACCTCCAAGGCCGACATAACTTCGGTGAGGCTCCGGCCACCGATCGCCGGCAATGGCGCCGCCATCCACGGTGGCTGGAAAATAAAAAGGTCCCATTTTTGGGGGGTTTTTTCAATTTCTAGGGCCTAAAGACGTCGTTTTGCATCAAAATGACGAACCTCGGCCACCCACGTCGGTGCAAACGCAAGAAAGGTGAGTGTCGACCGCTTTTTATTTTTTTGTTTATTTTCTTTTTTTAAAAAAAAGCTAGTAAAAAATAAGAGCAGAAAAATAAAACAAAATAAAAAAACAACCTTTGTTCTATTTTGTTTCCGATTTGTTTTCGTATTTTTCTCTGTGAAATATTTTTGTATTCAATATCTCGTAAAAAATTACAACTCGTTTGTGGTGGCTTTTTATAGCCGAAATTCATTACAATATTTTGTTTATTTTTGCTACTGTTTTCTGCTATTGTGCTTTCTTGTCTTGTCTGCAGGTACAAGGCGAAGATGTTAGACGGCACGCCTGAGACGTGGAGAGACTGCGGCACGAGGAGGCTTAGGGTTTTTTTTTTTTTTTATTGGAAATGTTTAAGTTGTGGGCTATGGCTTGTTACTTTAGGCCTCTTTTTTTATTTTTCATTTTGGGCTTGTAATTTGGGTTTAGTTTTGGGTAGTGTATTGGGCTACAATTTTGTATTTGGGTTTTTGAAAACTTGGACTGTTTAATTTTTGGACCCTTTTTATTTATTCATTTTTTTGTATTTGTATTTGGGTTTCTGGTTTGTTAATGGGGCCCGAGAAAATTTGGGCCTGTAAAGCTGCCCCTCTTTGCTCATTGTCGTGTAACGGGAATGAAGCAAAAACCTTAAAAAGGGCCAAATTTGCCTAGTCTTACGGAATCTTGACCTCTTTAGTGCTTCTCTCTTTCAAATAGCTTCATTCTAACCCACTGCAACTTTAGGGGTATAGGAATTGTCGCTTCAATCTACTCCATTGCATCTTCAGGGAGATAAGATTTGTTGTTTTTAACCTGCTCCACTGCAACTTCAGGGAGATAAGATTTGGCTTTGGTAGATTTGATCCTACTTACTGTAACTTTAGAGGTATATGATTTGTGACTTATAACTTTAATTTGTTCCATTGCAACTTCAGAGAAATAAGATTTGCTATCTTCACTCTGCTCCACTGCAACTTCAGGGAGATAAGATTTGCCATGATAATTTCAATCCGTCCCACTGCAACTTCAGGGGCATAAGATTAGTGGCTTCAATCTGCTCCACTACATCTTCAAGGACATAAGATTTGCCCTAATGATTTCAATCCATCCCACTGCATCCTTAGGGGTATAGGATTTATGGTTTCTCTGATCTGTCACACCATTTTCTGAGAAACATGACCTGTAGAATTTATTTCATGGGCCTTTTCATGCCAAGCAATTAGGATGTCATGATTAGAATGAATCAAATGCTCCTAACTAGACATGTATGAATGATATTTGCATGAATGCAGAATGTCATTTTTAACATGATCTTCTTTTAATGCTTGGGTTGACATTGCTCGTTGTTCATCGAGGTTTTATCACTGATGTGTTACCATGCCTTCTTGTTTAGTTGGTATCTTTGACAGAAGATCTGAAGAAATAGTCAAACTTTGGACTATTCTTTCTCAAATGTTTCCAACTCTCGAATTTGGTTAATTCTAACTAGTGGTCTTGTTTCAGGTCCTTGTACTATTTAAAAGCTTTTCAGAGCAATATGCAGAACTTCTTTTATGTGAATATTATCAGTCTATTAATCGTTATTTCAATGAAAATTGCTTGAAAAAGGTCGTAACAATGGATAAGATTGAAATTGATTGGGAGAAGAGCTCGAAATGAATAAATTATCAAAGATAGCAAATACTGCTAAAATATAATATGAGTAAGATGAAAACTAGGTGCCCCATATATTGCAGCATAAGCTTCTCTATTCAAACTTCTCGAGGACCATTTTGAGCTAGATATATGTTTAGGAGATCTAAAGTATTTTGTTGATGCCTCAAGATGCAACGTTCCTCCTCTTTGTTAATTATGAGAGACAAGACTACCACATGCCCCATCTTCGATCAACATTTGAGCTACCCTTTTCCTGGGTTATCAACTCAAAACCCTTTAGTCTCAAACGCCCTTTGCGGGTTTTCGCCTTGGCCTCTCCCTCTCTTTTTTTTAAATGAAGTACTTCTTAACTGAATTTGAATTCACAGGATTAGGCAAGTTTTTACCATCCATCTCGATCAAAATCAGCGCTCCTCCTGAAAAGGCCTTCTTTACCACATAAAGTCCTTCCCAATTTGGCATCCATTTCTCTCAAAATCATTTTGTATAGGAAGGATCTTTTTCAATACTAGGTCCCCCTCATGGAATTCTCTGGGGCGAACTTTTTTGTCATAAGCTCGCATCATTCATTTTTGGTATATCTGACCATGACGGATAGCCCTTAGCCTCTTTTCTTCGATCAAGTTCAATTGATCATATCGAGACTGGATCCATTCTGCTTTATCTAACTTTAGTACTGACAAAACTCGAAAGGAAGGAATCTAGACTTCAATAGGTAAAACCGCCTCCATTCCGTAAACCAAAAAGAAAGGCGTTGCCTTAGTGGAGGTCCTGACAGACGTTCGATAAGTATAGAGGGCAAACGACGCCGTTTGGAGCCTGACCCGCGCGCGACCTGACCCTCTCCAAGGGATCCGCGTGTTTTTTGACTAATGGGTTATTTGTGCGAATAGCCCTTCCACTTTTAAGTCGCGCTTCTATTTAGTCCTTTTTATTTTTCTTTCCTTTTAATTTTGTCGCATAATTTTATTTGTGTTTTATTTTAGTCCCTATGTGAACGGCGCCGTTTTGGGATAGGAAATAATTTCTCCAATGACCCCTCCTCCTTTAAGCGCATTAAATTTCAATCCTATTTTGATTTTATCATTAAATTTATTACGATTTGTGCCTCTAATTTTATTCTAATTTCAATATAGTCCTTTGTTTAATTCATTTTATTATTTATTCATTAATTTACACATTATTCTTAATTTATCAATTACCTAAGTTAGTATTATTTTTATCTTATATCCATTATTTATCTTTTTATATACTTAAATTTTATATTTATTTTTACTAATTTATTTAATTATTTATCATTCTTTTACTTTTAGAATACTTAAAATTAATATTATGTATACGTGTTTTATTCATTTACTTATTTATTGTTTTATTTGTTTTATTTTATTGTTATTATTTTATTTTTAATTAATTAACATTAGATTTAATTAGTTAATACTACTGTTAACTTATTATTTTAGTTACCATCGCTTCATCTATATGCATCATCGTTTTATTATTATCACAATCACATCACAAATAGTTTTAAATGTATTTATTTGTTTCTATTATGCCCCGAATAAATTTTGTTTTCGCAAACTGCGCAAAAAAGATATTTTTAAACCGCGATTAATTCTCATTATTTCGGAATTAGAAAGATCGTGTTCTAACTTACGGGATATGATTTCTTTCTAAAACCGAGATAATCAAATACCTTTTGAAATAAATAAATTTTTTGTGTTTATTCTCGTTTCAGAGATTTAATGCATTGTGTCCTAACTTACGGGACGTAATCTTTTTATCGATTAACGTGAAAAATCTCTTTTTTTTAATTTTCAATTAAGAAATATTTTAACAAAGGATCGTATTTTAAAATCTCTTCAAATTCTCAACTTTCGACACTAAGACATTTATTAATCAATTAGGTACCAATTTTGGGCGTTACGAGGGTGCTAATCCTTCCTCGTACATAACCGACTCCCGAACCCGTTTTCCAAATTTCGTAGACCAAAACCATTGTGACCCGATCACACCTCATAAAAAGGATCGGTGGCGACTCCTTTTTCATTTTCAAAATAAAAAGTCGACCTTTCAAAAAAATATTTCGACAAAACCAAAATTGATTTATAATCATTTTGTTGACGGAATGTTGGAACCAAAACCGGTTCCGATATCCTTTATATTGGTTGGAACATTCTGTTGTAGTAATAAATCATAATAATAAATTTTAGATTTTATTTCGGTATAAGTTTTAATTGATATCAATTATATCGTTACATACCAATTGATTTAATTTATATCAATTGGAATATTATGTCTTGATCAAAAAATAAATTTAAAATTAATTAATTTTTACACGAACATCATATTTTGATCGGTACAAACTAAATTAATTGGTATGTATTAATATAATCGATACCAACTGAAATTTGCATTGAAATGAAATATAAAATCTACTAAATATAAACAGTTCTAAAACGATACTAATTATCATAACCTAAAAACTGATCTATTTGAGTCGATTTTAATTTCAAATACTTTCTAATTCTAAATCAAATTTGGTTTGATTGAGTGATGCATGGGGAAGTGGGATTTCTCTCTCTACTTTAAAAAACTTGTATTAGATTAATTATTATTATTACAAAAATATATTAGTTTGAAATTTTTTTTATATTATTGAGGTAAAACAGCCTCCTAATTGTATTCTTAATCTTGTTATCCTCAACTTAGGTTGTACGACAATCCACTCCTCTTATCCCAAGAGCACAGAACCTATTTACCTAGTGCAATATTTTATAATTTTTGCTTATGGATGTTTAAATCTTTGATTAGTTAATCGAATCCTAATTCGGTTGGTATTAATATTATTGTTTATATAAGAGAACGTGGGTTTGAGCACGTTAAAATGCATTTATATCCTCCTATTGAAAAGTTAGAAAGGGACTATGAGTAATTCTAGGTATTTTGTATTTTAAAAAATGCTTCATTTAAACTAATAATTTCTTTTAATTTCCACCTATTAAATAATTAAAATAAATTATTATAAAAAGTAAAGTCAATAATTACTGACTAATTAAATGAATTAAAATTAATTAATTAATTTAAATCAAAATAAAGACCTCAACCAAAGGTAAAACCTAGTTGACATAATTAGCGATCAATTTGAAGTGCTTTGCTTATAAAAATAAGCTAATTATAAAATTTCTCATTTCAATAGTATCATGGCAGTATAATATTAAGTATTTTTGTAATGTTGATGAATAAGGTTGGATTAAATTGAGTCGTTGCATTTTATAAATATCATACGTAATTATTTAAGTCTTGTCCGACATGAAATATAAATATACAATTTTACTCAAGTCTTTTATATATTTATAAATGATTAATTCAAATATCGTATTTTATATTTTTTAAAATATAATTAATTTTATTTAATATTTAACAATTATATAAATTTCTATCATTCTATACTTTCGCATTATTAAATTTCTAAATATAAAAACTAAACAACTTTTTAATATTAGATTTAAATTTCATATAAATAAATATAAATTACATAATCAATAAAATAAAATAAATAAATTACATGTTACAAATTAACTTGAAAATTGAAGGATTTGAAAATGGGCCAAATTGGTGGGAGAAAAGAATAAAATAATAAGAGAAAAGATAAATTGCGGAGAGAGTGAATCCCACTATAGAAACTTTATCTTACATCATATGAAAAGCATTTAAAACCATAAACAAACAATAAATATAAACTACATATTGTAATAATTCTAACATTGTCTAAACCTATTTTTTGGAATTTAATATTTTTATCTAAACGATATCGTTTGACAATCAACTTAGCTTTTGTTTTACGGAAATTATATTACTTGGGTTTAGTCAATGTGATTTTCAATGATAACTTGATCTGTGAATTTTTTGTTTTACACAGTTGAAAAGCAATCCTTTGGGAACGGCTGATATCATGGACCGATCCATGGTCTCGTATGCTAGTTCAAACCCATGTGCATAGTTACTTCAATCATAAACTTATCCCCATGTATTTTAGACTCTGGTTCTGAGTCTTCTTGATTCAATGTTTTTTTTTTTTTTTTAACTTTTCATTTGTTCAATCATTTTCATGGTTTAAAGTATCACATTATTAGTACTATGTTAAAGTTTCATAATTTCTGCTTCATAATTGCAATCTTTGCAGCATTTTCTTTCATCCCAATCCTTTATAAGTGTCAACTTTCCAGCAATTGCTATTCCTTTCAAAAGCCAGAGATTGATTTACTCACATTCCCTTCAAAATATAAAAATAATTTATTACAATTTATTGTTAATATTTTAATAAATAATATTAATTTTAAATATTTTTAAGTAATTAATATTAATTATTTATTAAATTTAATTAGAATATATAAATTATATTTAAATATTTAAATATAATAATTAAATATTTGTAATTAGATATTAACACAATTGTATTATTTTAAAAATTATTTTTTATTTTAATGCTTTTAACACATTTGTAAAACTCATATTAGACATTAACATAACAAAAAACGAAACGTAAACGTAATAAATTAAAATATTACATATATTTAGATTAAAGTTTCAAAACGGATAATATTTATATACCAAATATAAATACAAAAAATTTACAATAGCATTTACAATTTAAAGTGAATTCATTAAACTAGAGGCTATAGCATCTTCTTGGAATCTTCTTTATTTCCCTTCAGACCCTCCTCCTCAGACTCTTAAAATTGCACTTTTTGTCAAGAAATGGCCTCAAAGGTCTCATGCAGGTGGGCTTGAAAGGCATGCCTTGACCCTACACCTTGCACTTGCCAAAAGAGGCCATCTAGTGCACATTTTCACCACCTCTTCTCCAAATACATCCATTCCCAATCTAGTTTTTCACCTTTCAGAACCAACAGTTGGTGGATATTTGAACCAGACCGTGGTGTGGAGCCAGTTTCGAACTCAAAACTCGACCGGTACACCGTTCGACATTGTTCACACCGAGAGCGTCGGGCTGATGCATGCCCAAGCAAAGGACGTGACCAACCTAGCTGTTACCTGGCATGGAATTGCATATGAATCCATTCATTCCGATATAATCCAAGAGCTTTTAAGAGCACCCGAAGAACAACGGGCTGCTATGGTGACCAAGAAGGTTATGAGAGTCGTCGAAGAGGTCCGGTTCTTTCCGAGATATTCCCACCATGTTGCTACAAGTGATCATGCTGGGGATATACTCAAAAGGATTTACATGATCCCTGAAGAACGAGTGCACATCATTCTCAATGGAGTCGATGAGGCGATTTTCAGGCCCGAGTTGTCCTAGGAAACGAGCTTAAACACGAACTTGGCATTCCACAAAACGGGTCATTGATTTTGGGAATGTCAGGGAGGTTGGTGAAAGACAAAGGGCACCCTTTGATATTCCAAGCATTGAAAGAAATATTCATGGAGAACAACAGATTCCAACAAAGTGTTGTTCTTGTGATAGCTGGTGATGGTCCATGGGGTGCTAGATACAAAGACCTTGGTGCCAACATACTTGTTTTGGGTCCATTGGGACGAGCTGATTTAGCAAAGTTTTATAACGCCATTGATATTTTCGTGCACCCGACGTTCCGAGGTCAAGGACTGGATCAAACTCCATTAGAAGCAATGCTCAGTGGGAAACCAGTGATGGCTACACGAGTTGCGAGTCTCACAGGGTCAGTGATTGTGGGACCAGAACTGGGTTACACGTTCTCACCCACAGTGGAGTCCTTGAAAAAGACGCTGTATAGAGTTTGGAACGATGGGAAAGTGGTGTTGGAGAAGAAAGGCAAGGCTGCTAGGCAAAGAGGGTTGAAATTGTTCACTGCCACCAAAATGACACATGCATATGAAAGACTGTTTCTGTGCATGTCGAAGGAAGCATATTGCAAATACCCAAATCCATTTTATTAAACATAAAACATATAGGGATATCAATGTTGGTTTTTCCATATTCAAACTTTGTGACAATGCAAGAATAAACTGGATTCTCTTCAATAATGTGGTATCTCTTTTGTTAAGCATAATGCCACTCATATAGCTAGATTTTCTTTTCTTTTCTGAAACCAGCTTTATAACATTCGAACTATTTTATTAATCTCACTTGATTTTGGTAAAACTACCATGAAGGGCCTACACTAAAGTTCAGATTATATTTTGCTTATTTTACTAAAAATTGAGAATTAATCACTTAAGTTAGATCAAAAAACAAATTTATTTTTTTTGTTAAAAATTTGATGATAAAAATTGGCCTCAGTAAGTGGTTTTTGGTTTTTTACCTCAATTTTGGTAAAACTACCATGAAGGGCCTATACTAAAGTTCAGATTGCATTTTACTTATTCTACTAAAAATTGAGAATTAATCCCTTAAGTTAGATCAAAAAATAAATTTATCCTTTTTGTTAAAAAATTGATGTTAAAAATTGGCCTCAATTAAGTGAACTTTTTAGATAATTCGGTTGTTCTTCATTTACTTATTTTTTAAATTGAGGAGGCAAAATGCAATTTAAATCCTAGAGTCTCTATTTTTACCCTTAATGTTCTTATTATATTAAAATCAGTGCTTGAGCATTTGGGGCTGCAACATTTCGAGATTCCCTTTGTTGCTTATTGAATAATGTATAGCTTGGAAATCAAGAAGAATAGATTAAATTAATCCATTTAGTCAATGGGATTCTCAATGATAACTTTGCTAAGCCTGATTTATTTATTTACTCCTTAAAAGCAAAGTCCTTCGGAAATGGCTGATTACATGACTTCTGCTCAAACCCCATGTGCCACTTCCTTGAATCCGAAGCCTTGCCTAATAACTTGTTAAACTCTTTACAGGTTTTGATAGGGAAAAATAAAATTTTTTTTGAAGCTTTCCATTTTCATGGCAAAGGATCGGATTCTAAGTACCATGTTCAGGTTCCATACTTTGTACTGCATAATTTCAACCCTTTCTGTATTTTCTTTCATTTCAATCCTCTGTTGGTGTCAGTTTTCCAGCAAATGTTATTCCATGAACATTATAATGATGCAAAAGGCAAAGGAAAGCATTGATTTGCTTACATTCCCTTATGCTTGGAATGTTCTTTCTTTTCCTGCTGATCCTCCCTCTCAGATCCTTAAAATTGGTGTTTTTGTGAAGAAATGGCCTCACAGGTCTCATGCAGGTGGGCTTGAAAGGCATGCTTTGACCCTACACCTTGCTCTTGCCAAAAGAGGCCATGAATTGCACATTTTCACCACTTCTTCACCAAATTCCACTTTTCCTACATATCCATTTCCCAACTTGGTTTTTCACCTTTCAAGGCCAACATCTGGTGGATATTTGGACCAAGCTGTTGTATGGGAGCAATTCCGAGCGCAAAACTCGACCGGGAGACCGTTTGATGTCGTCCACACCGAGAGCGTCGGGCTGTTGCATACTCGAGCGAAGAATGTGCCGAATCTAGCTGTTAGTTGGCACGGAATCGCGTATGAAACCATTCATTCGGATATCATCCAAGAGCTTCTCCGTAGTCCGGAAGAACGGCAGGCTACCATGATGACCGAAAGAGCGACGAAAGTCGTGGAAGAGGTGAGGTTTTTTCAAAGATATTCTCACCATGTTGCTACAAGTGATCATGCTGGGGATGTCCTAAAAAGGATATACATGATCCCGGAAGAACGAGTTCACATCATCCTCAACGGAGTCGACGAGGAGATTTTCAGACCCGAACTCTCTCTTGGAATCAATTTTAAACGGAAGTTCGGCATCTCGAAAAGTAGGTCATTGGTATTGGGAATTGCAGGGAGGTTGGTTAAAGACAAAGGGCACCCTTTGATACACGAAGCTTTAAAGCAAATCTTCATGGAAAACAACAAGTTCCAACAAAGTGTTACTGTTCTTGTTGCTGGTGATGGTCCATGGGGTGCTAGATACAAAGATCTAGGAGCCAATATACTTGTTTTGGGTCCATTGGAACAAGCTCAACTAGCCAAGTTCTATAATGCAATCGATATTTTCGTGAATCCGACTCTCCGAGCACAAGGATTGGATCATACTCTGTTGGAAGCAATGCTCTCTGGGAAACCGGTAATGGCTACACGAGTCGCCAGCATCACGGGGTCGGTAATCATCAGACCAGAATCGGGTTACACTTTCTCACCTAGTGTGGAGTCCTTGAAAAAGACACTGTATAAAGTTTGGAATGATGGCAGAGTGGTGTTGGAGAATAAAGGCAAGGCTGCTAGGCAAAGAGGGCTGCAATTGTTCACAGCAACCAAAATGGCAGCCGCATATGAAAGACTGTTTCTATGCATATCAAGGGAACAATATTGCAAATACCAAAAGTAGAAATGTTGGTCTCATATTCATGTGGTATCTGACTATGTTACTTAAACTCGAGTAACTATTAAATATGTGTGTTCAACATGGGATGTTCAGACTATACCGTGCTCATATTTGAACATGCATAAGGATGGATGTTGGGTATTGTACTTTAAGGAGAATAAAAAGTTCGGGGAACATAGATCCGGATTCCTGACCGTTCGGAGATGGAGGGAATTAAGAAAATTTTCAACACAGCCAAACCGCTTGGTTTCCTGAAGGTCCATGACATGGATGTATGTTAACTATTTTTGTTGAAAATTTTGTGATAAACTTCTTGTGGTGTTTTGAACTTATGGGGCTATATTTTCTTTTCAGCCAGACATGTATGAACATAGATTGTGTATCTATAAATTTTAGGCAGGAAATGTAAGTTGAATTGTATGCAATATCTTCAAGAAAAATGGGGTTTTTGCTGCAGGAATTATAATTTTTCAAAAAAGAAATTTCATATTGGATACAAATTTAAATATGTATATGAGGTTTGATTCTCTAAATATATGAAAAAAATTATAGGAGTACAATTAGCACTGTTGCTCACTGTCACTGCCATTGGAAATATTTTGTTGATATTTTTATTTCTACTTGGAAAAGGGAATCCTTGTATATGAACAATGGAAAAGGATATTATCTGTATTGTTCAGACTTTTGCTGGGCAACTTTGATTCATATCAAAGAGGTAGCATTTTGAATCTCAAGCATTGATATTAACCATTGAAAAGGAACCCTCTACTTTGTGAAAATTGACAAGTTAACCCTGCAAAATGTCAAACATTAAAGCCCAGCCGGAATGGATTCTCAACCCTCAACAAAATAAAATGACTTGTAAGATAACGACCAAGATGAAATGTATTCTCAACTTCTACAAGATTGATCAAACATTTTCTGATTTTCTTTTTCATGGAATCCATAATATTAGTATTGATTCGATATTAAATTTTCAGTTCACATCAATTTCGAGATTAATTCTTGGACAACTCTTACCCCTTTCCTTTCCATGTAAAATGAAAAAAATAAATGAAGCTGTAAATGTAGCGGACAGCCTGCAAGAAGCTGAGAGTTCAATGAAGGAAAAAGTTAACAAAGCGTGAGCGGCAGGATTCGAACCTGCGCGGGCAGAGCCCACATGATTTCTAGTCATGCCCGATAACCACTCCGGCACGCCCACTTCTGTTTATTGTGTTTAAAAATATAATATTTAACACTATTTTTTAACTAATCTTTTCAAAGTTTTATTTACAAGTTTTTGTGTCCATTGGCTGTATATGCCTTCCTTCGTTAACACGTAAGCATTCAAGCGGCGTTTTTTTTTAATGTATATTAAAAAAAATTGCTAAATTTTAGTTTGATGTCTCTATTATACCTAAAATTAAGATTTAAACTTTGTATTTTAATTTTAATAAGATTTGATCTCTATATTTTTATAATATTATTAATTAGTCCAAATAGATACTATTAATTAAAATATTACATTGTTATATACAATTTCAATGCCCTAATCGCTTTAGACATTGACACGTGACTTCTAGTTCCATTAGGTTTGTATTTCTTTTTTTTTTACATTATTAGATAGTGATCAAATTTTAATTTTGGTCCTAAGCTATGCTAAAACTTGAGATTTAATCTATATACTCTAATTTTGACATTATTTTATCCTTACTTTTATATCATTAGTTAGTCTAGATAGTTAATGCTATTAACTATTTAAATCAAAATGCTCATATCAATTTTTTTATGAACACTATTCCTACAAAAGAATTATTTTATCATGACGAGTTTAAATGAGTATTTTTACGAAAAAAATTATAACCAGATTTTAACATTATTTTTATTATTACATGACTGTGAATGTTTTTTTTTTTTTCAAAATATCACATTAAAGAATTTAATGCAAAATTTTAACGGCAGTAATAAGTGGGCTTGAATATTTAAATCCAAAAATAAAATACTAAATTCTTAAAAATCAAAGTAAGGGACTAAATTCCAAGTGTGCTCTGTATTTTGATACAAACAAATAATGAATAAAAAACCAATCTTATACACATATCTTACCTTGCATTCATGTGCATCCCTCCCCCCCCTCAATCATATAATCAAATTCGGACCTTGGGTCATGCTCCAAGAATCTGGTAATATAAACTAGTTTAAGGCTAATGGACCCTTTCCAAGACATGGTTAGTCACAGTACTAAATACCGACAACTTACTTAAAAGTTCTAGACATTAACATTGGTTCTTCTCCATTGGAATAACTCATTCTTGCTTCCTATTGGTAAAGCACTCCTTTTATTCAAAGTTATAAAAGCATTTGAAATTAGGGAACTTCATGTATAACATTAACTGAGAATGAAAATAGAACTAATGCATGGAAGATGTTATTCATTTCAAGTTGATGTGGGCATATATCTTTGTTAATGAACCCAGATCCTTCCGTTTTCATTTTAAATAGGCTCATATAGCACTAGGATGATGGGGCTTTGCAGCATATAGATTCATAAATCATATAGGGATACTGTGCCAATTAGCATATTTGGTGATGGCCTTTGAATCATTGATACAAGAAAATTATAGTTCTTACAACAAGACTAAGTGCCCTTGGCTTCGGCCCTTTCCATTCAAGGATCTGCCTGTTTCTAAATTTCAAACACCAGAACGTTTCTTGCAGTTCATAGCTAATAATACACGAAAATAAAATCTTCAGCTGTTATCCGGGATGCTGCTGATGTCTTTGAACAATAGTCACTGCAAAGGATTCAAAAACAAGAATATTCCCCTATTGGTCCTCCACGCAAAGTCATTCCAGCCTCACCAAGCAGCTTTAATAAAGGACACCAGCTGCATTACATGATTCGATAAGCAAATTCAGAATTCCAGTTCATGTAAGTTTGAGCAGTTTAGCATCTATAGAAAAGAATGAGCGAGGTGTAATGGCCAGGAGCCATTCTTGTGGGTTATTAGGCCTGGATCAGCTGACGATCTGAAATGGAAGAAGTTGTTGCCTGAACGGTTTATAAAAGCTGTACAAGAATTATAAAATGAGAACCTCAAAAGAGGCATTATCACATGGGGTTGAGGGAGGATTTGGACACATTGAGGCTGGAACGGAACAACGAAAAGCATATCATACGGGGATCCAATGATCCAAGGTATGTCATTCATGCATGGAAACTCAGGTTACAATTGGAGAATGTATTTGAAAGAGGAAAGATACAAAGAGATATCATGTGGATAAACTAAGGTGGAGGGCTAAAATTTTAGAGATGATTGAACTCTATATCAGAGAAGGTGGTTCTACCTACAATTCTCTGAATCGATTAATCAAAGCTAATTATATCATAATCACATTGCTAGCCTTGCTATGGCCAGGGCTAGTGTCACGAGCCTAATGCAACATACCCCTTCAGTACAGTTTGTGATCTGTGCGGAATGTACTTCCTAGAACTTCTTTAAGCTAGGAGTGCCTTAAAACCTTTTATTATTGTCCATTACTCCATAATAAGGACCTCTCCAATGTAACAAGTCTTGATATCTTATGGAAGAGATACAAGGTCATAATAGTGTTAAGGAAAGATATCCAATTTTGCATACATTACAATTAGTCTATATACAGTCGAGTTTCACGATTGTACTGCTGTTGTTTTATTATATAGCAGCAATTATACATATTGTAGTTACTGCATTCATTTACCTATATAAGTCTACTTTCTAAGTCAAAACAATCACATAAGATAACTGGAAGTATACCATTATGCAATGCAGCAGAGACCTAAAATGCACGTCGCAGATTCTCCTCTTAGGCATGAATACTATCCCCGGAGTAATTATGCAAGATAGATATTAATGAGAAAAGACACTTACCTGTCAATGACACTTGTAAGAAAATAACAAAATTATTGGTTCATTGCTACAGAACATCTTACCTAAGAATCAAAGAAAAAGCAATCAGCTATGTATGGAGATAATTAGCAGCCATCATCAGCACTAGAGTCAGTTCGGGTTCAATGTGAAACTCAGTCTTTTTACCCCTGATCAAATACCAACTCTTTTATCAATGTAAAAACGAAAATGAAATATTCATGATTTTTTTTTCAGATTATGGAATTGTCAGATGTCCTATTAGTGATGAAATTGAATTTCAATAGATATTCATGAATTTGAAATTCATGTTTTTATACTTTCCAAATATATAATCATTTTCAACCTTAACCAATTAATACATACTCGTACGCATTCGATTCACACAGTTCATGCACCAAATGAAATCGAAAACCAAATTTCCAAAGCACTAGAATATTTCATAAGAAATGCAAGGTGGCTCGTTTACAGAAGGAGAAATAAATGAAATTAGTCATTAGTCAAAGAAATCATTGAAAAACACTAATATTTGTTTCGAGCTTAGTACAATTAAGGCATCGTCATTTATAATTTGATAATCCAACTTCAACATGATCATATGGCAGAGCTCTCCCAAGTGCAAAAAACAACAACCAAATCCATTCCCATATAAGTTTTATCAACATATTCAAAGCTTATAATTTAAGTTAGCCATTCAATATATCCACAGCATTGACACAAACCAGACATTGATACAAAAACACAAACCTTGAATATTGAAGAGCCCAATAAAAATACTGACAGATCTTCTCAAGAATCACAGCGCTTATCTCCGGAAAAGTCACTTCTCCCAGCTCCGTCTCCGCAAAACCTCCTTCACCATCACCACCAAAAAAAAAAAAAAAAAAAGAAATTAGACCTTTCAAACCGAAAAACAACAAAGAACCCAGAAAAACACAATTTTCAATGGGACCTGGTGATGTAAGCATGTTACGGATCAGCGTCCTTGTCAATAACAAATTCCATCTCGTCAGCGCTGATGAGTTTGACTGTATCTTTTCTCTTCATGTTGTTTTCTCTTTCTCTCTCTCCGATTTAAATGCAGTGTAATGAGATCCGGAGAGGGTTCTTTAATCGTCGGTTAATTTCCGGTTATTCCATATTTTGGTTTATTGTTTTTGGGGCCGATGATGACTTGCTCGGGAAAACAAACTTCCGTTTCCGGGTTTCTTTTCTTGGTTTATTCACAATCTAACCCTTCAATTATATCCTTTTTTTCAGTTTGGTATCCACCTTGATAGTTAACCTATCATTTTGTCTTTGTTTACTTCAAAAAGTATCCATATATCACGTTTTGATTAATTGGCATAGAGCATTTTAGGGTAAACTAAGACAAAATTATAGTTTATTTTATTTTATTTTGACAGGAGATAAAATAGAAAAAATGATAATTTAAGTATCAAAATAGACAAAATGAAAATTTAAAAATCAAAGTGTAAAATAAGTATTCTTTAAGGATTAAATCATGAATTAAGCCTTTTTATTCTTGTGTAAACTTTTTACTAAAATATCGGGTTTTAGGAACTTCAGAATGCAGAATATTAATTATTTATTGCACGTGTTTTGACTTGTACCTGAATTAGTGAAATTAGGATTAGGATAAACCATTATCATAATTAATTATAGCATCTATATTATTTAATTTATTATTAAATTATGTGAATGAATTCTTCGGTCAATATTAGTTCAATTAGCATCAATAATATTACAAATACGAGAATGATATGAATTGAGCGTGTTCAAGTGTGTTTATCCTGCAAAGCTAAAAATATCAATAAGGGGATGAAATATTTATATAAAATAGACGTGTGTAATTTTAAGCTCAGGATAATCTTGATCATCAAAATTAACATTTAGAAAAAAAAGTAAGTCAAATACTCAATTTATATTAAATATTGTAACTACTTAAGCAATATACATTGTATGTATTAGTTTATCAAATTAAACAAAAAATGTTATTAAATTTATCATAAAAATTATAAATTTTATAAAAAAATTTGAGGGCCAAACATAAATTTATCCTATTTTTAAGCATTAATTATATGGTCAAAATAAAAATTTTAAAACTTAAAAGTGTTAAATTAAAATTTATTAAAATTTAGGAGGCAGATCCCTGCCAACACCCTTAAACCGCTCTTGATGTGAACGAAGAAGAGTTAAAGAGATTATTGATAGTTCTAAATATTAAGAAAATAAATGTTAATAAAAATATAAAAACTATATTTTTATGATTAATAAATATTATTATAAGATATTTTTGTAGTTCATTAAATTAACTTTAAAATTCAATTAAACACTAAAATTTTAAGACTATTACTTATATCAAAATATATATTTTATCAAATTCAAGTATCACATTAAAAGAAAGAAAAATTATGTAATACTTTATATATATATATATCATTGGCATTTCATGAACAGCAACTTGAACATTACGATAATTGACATAGTCTCTTATAAGAATAAATTATAAACTTTGAGATTCCAATTTTAAACATGTTTACTACTAAATTATCTAAAAATAATTTTACAAATTTCATATTATTGATGACAAAATTATTATCATTTACTTCTTATTTTTCAAAAATGATATTAACTACGTTTTTACTACTTATTTTAACCATCATTATAATTTACTACTTAATTTTTTTTCTAAAAAGTTGTTTACCTTTTATTAAAGGTAAATATATTTACTAAACATTAGAGGTGTTTTCGAATCAATTCCACAAAATTTTGATACTTGAGCTCAACCTCCTCAAAAAGCTCTTTTCACTGTTTAAAAGTATGATAAAATAAATAAATTTTAATTATAAAAATATTATGATTAATAAATGGGATTCACCCATGATCGAAAATACAAAATCCAAACTCAGCACATGTAATAGATGACTAACACCTCAGCGTATAATTTTAAATATTATTTATAATTTAAAATGAACTTAAAATAATTATTCCATTCCCAATAAAATACATCTATTAATTATTATTTTATTATTTATACATTTAAACACATTTAATTTTATTATTTTATATATTTCTTTTCCTTTTCCATTAAGCAATTAAATACCACAGGATAACATTCAAATAAGGAATGTAAAGATTCTCCTTTTTTACTTTTTGAGTATTTAGGAAAGTTGCTTTAATTTGATAGCCTTTTTTCTACTACCTTTTTGGTCATTTGAAGTAGATAAAGATTATATATTTTTTTTGTTCAATTTTTTTTTTTTAACCCTTGACCATGCCCTTTGCATGTATGCTCATAGGAAGCATGGATAATAAGGTAGAAGTTCATTACGTTTCTTTTGCTGAAATTTAAATTTTTTATAAGTTTTATTTTTAGGTAAACTACAAAAATAGTTATTTTTATTTATCTCAAATTAAATTTATTTAATTAAAAATATATTTTCATTCCAATAATTGAATATTCAAATTGGCATTTAAAATTCATTTGGACTGTCACGTAGGATTGTTACTTGGGAGATAGTGGAGTTTAACGGTAAAATAACCACTTCGTAACAAAATAATAGCGTAAGTGACTAAACGTAACATTTCAAACATAAATAATTAAAATGTAATTTGAGACAAACAAAATAATTATTTTTATAATTTACTCTTTTTTCCAAAAAAATCAAGTGGATATTAAAGATGAAAAGATCAAAAAATTATTAATCAGTAATAGTATGAGGATGAATGCTTGTCCACACATATTACTCGCACAATATAAATAGAGACAGTAAACAGTTGGATAAATTATGAATCACATCGATTTATTTCGAATAAAGTGATTCTGTTTTGAGAAATTTGTAGGTAAATCAAATTTTTTAGACAACGAATATGGATGACTTATGTTATTTGTCTCACCCTTCCTGTTATATAAAATTATTATTTTATTATTATAATATAAAATTTGAGGTTAGACAAAATTATGATAAATTTATCTAACATTTATGGAAAATATAATGATTATATCAATAGTAGAAGGAGAATCAAGATAATTAGTGCCATATTTCATATATATTAAATTTTTAACATAAATTTAAACCCAATTCATAAAGCAATTAGTTTTTCTTAAGCATTGTATGAATTTCATTTTTACCAAATTAAAAATAAATACAGAGCAAAGCATCGACTAATGATAAAGAGAAATGTGAAAGCATAAAAAACATCAATTCTTTTAGGGAGAATAGGTTTAAGAACATAACCCAAAAGAAATAAACCCTAATATTCAACAACTCATAGGAGTAAGATCGGAAGTTTTGGGGGCGGGGACGGTGGTGGGGTTTTTGTTAAAAACTCGACTGCCAAACAAGAAAAAACCCAGAGAATGGCCAGCCACGGCGGCCAAGAAAACGCCACCGTTGAAAGACATGATAGCCAACATCACCAAATACGCAAGTCCAACCCTCAGAGCATGCAACAAAGTCTGAACCAGACCGGCGGTCACGTGGTGGATCGAACTGGATTTCGTCAACCGAGAGTGAGAAATCCCCTCCACCATGAAAGCAAGCATGAAGACAGCTATGAGGGCCAAGACATACATGCCGGTTCTGGGTCCGGGCCAACCGGAGAAGAGAATTTGGGTGTTGCTGCCCCAAAAGAAGGTCATATGCATCATCATCTTACGGTGGTTCATCATCGTCATGCCGCCGTCTGATGAGTTGTGCATCATCATGCCATGCGTATGATCATCATTCAACTTCTCCATGGATGTTACTTTTAAGCCTGGATACCTGGGAGTAGGGAAGTGTGTTAAGGTTTTAGTAAGATGGTAGAATCTCTTATAAATTTGCTCGGTTTTTACAGGATGTTGCTGTTACGTAAACTGGCAGTACATTACACGTTTTTATGTTTTTCATTAGTAGTACATAAGTTAATTCAGGTTAAATTTTGTTTTAGATTTGTTTTTATACAACATCTCTTGGATTCATTAAATTCGTTTGAATTCTTGTTCTTCTTTATTGATAATAATGGAACGGTGAGAGTGGGGGCCAATATAAATTTATGTTCTTTTATGCCGGTAATAATGTTTAGCAATAGTAATGGAGCAGTAAAAGTGGGGTCAATATTACTAAATCCATCACTATTCTATAATTAGAACGTTTACTTCCACCACTATTCTATAATTAGAACGATTTGTTCTACCTCTCACTCGACTCTACTATAAATGTATAATATTAAAAGTTACTACCACTTACATAGATGTTAGATGCATACATCTCTATCTACTTTGTTTCAATTTAATAATTAATTTTTGCCAATTATCTTTAATATTTTCAATCTTTTAAATTAAAGTAAACGTTAAACATAACTCTCCAACAAAATATTTAGTTGGTACCAAATTTGTTTTATATTTAATTGATATTTGAATTTGTATTTTGTCACCAATGTTGGTATCTCAACACTAACATATCGTTAGTTTATGTTGACGTAGTATTGATGACCAATCCTATAATCACATTTCAACATGGTCGAACTCACGTCCTTTTGCTTTAGTAACAATATCAACACAAACCGAATTAAAACTCAATTGATACTTTGCTTATTAAATTATATATGTCAGGCATATATATATTTTTATGAAAGTAATTTTCAGGTCTTATATGATATAGATTAAATTAAATTAGTCTATTTATTATTAAATGTATAAATTTAATTATTATTATTAATATAATAAAATATCAAATTTTAATAGTGTTAAGATTTGCTATTTATAAAATGAAATCAATTTATTTTCATTTGCGCTTTAAATTTAAATAAAATAATTATAAAAACTTTAAAAATATTAATTCTGTTATAAAATAAATGTTAACTCTGATAAAATTTAACATTATTTAATTTTTTTAATAGTATAACATTAAATTGAAACATTTAATATTAAAAGGATTAATTTTATCTGTAACACCCCCTACCCGTATTCGTTGTCGGAATAGGGTACGAGGCATTACAGGAGTTTACAATTTTTTTTTACTCAATATAACCCATTTATAAATATCTAACTTTTCCTACAAATTCTAAACCGAGACCATTCCAATTCAACGTATTTTCAAAATAAATTCATGCATATTTATAAGATAACATCATCACATACAAAAACTAAAATTTGTTAGCCATACCAATGGCTGACCTTACATTCATATCATATTAATATTTACTTTATTAGCTTATACATGCCATTTATTTCCAAAATAAAGTTTCTTTAAATACCAAAATCTTGGTGTTGATAGTGTGATGTGTCTCTGACCGAATCCGACCTCCGAACTCTTAAAACTATAAAACAGGGAAAAAGGAAATAGGGTAAGCACTTTGTGCTTAGTAAGCTCATGTAACAAGAATTATACTTAGCCAATATTTTCAATACAAGCAATAACCATTCATATACCCATTCAATGCATTATTACCCTAACATTCACAAACTCAACATTCAAGTCAGTCCAATAATTTCCATATATCAATAATATAAATAATATGATTGATGAGCTCATCAATATCATGATTTCCATTTCTTTGTTATTTTTCCATATTTATCCCGTTGAATTACTCAGAATTTCGATGGATTTTCAGAAGTACACTTTTAGTGTACAATCCAGGTCCGTCAATTCATGTTCATGTGCACACATTTTCATTTCAGAGAGCACACTCCATGAACCTCATCTTTACAAAGGATTACCAGTCCAGGCTAAATCCAGAATGTAAACTCATAGAGTATTGTCGGGATTACCATCCAGCTAAATCCCACAACGACAATTACTCTAATGAGCTTGGATCTAAATTACTATCCAGCTAAATTCAGACCCTAATTCGGATTACCCGTCCGGCTAAATCCATTTTACACATATTCTTCGGAGGGCTATATCAGATAGGATCACCCGTCCGGCTAGATCCTTTTACCGTCAATTCCTTTTCGAGATCCATCAATTTTCCTTTCATTCAACCGGGATTTCTTCCACTTTTTATCAAATATATCAATGTTTCATCAACTTTCATACAATGAACATTCAAATTATATTCACATCAATAACATACATTTCAAGCATTTAAGAAGATAATTCAAGTTACATGAACTTACCTCGATACTTGTTCGTACACAAAAATCTACTAATCCGGGACTTTTTCCTTTCCTCTATCTAACTTCGTATTTGTGTTTTCCGGATCTAAATAAATAAATTCAATCATCAATTTAACACATTTCATGTTCACATGTAGCATTCACTATAATTCTATTATTGTTCATAATTCATTCAAAGTTGTCTACTTGAGTCATAGTCACTAAATTATTTATTTCTCGAGATACAGAACTCCAATTGAAGAACCGTTAATTTTACCTGAAACTAGACTCACATATATTTATACCATAAAATTTTCAGAATTTTTGGCTTAGCCAATTAGTACAGTTTATTCATTAAAATTTCCCTTATTTTACTATTTGACAGTTCAGATCACTTTTCACTACGAATCAATTTTCTCCTTTTAAAGTATTCAAATGATGTTTTAGTTTGTTTCTTATAAAATAGACTCATTAAGGAGTCTAACCATATAAATTTAAGCCCTAATTATTTTTATTCAATTTTTATGATTTTTCAAAGTCAGAACAGGGATCTCGAAATCACTCTGAACCAGTCTTACAAAAATATAAATATCTCAAAACACAGAATTACTTTGCTTTCTATATTTCTTTCATATGAAAATAGACTCAATATGCTTTAATTTCATATCTTACTCAACTTCTAATTCCACTTCTACGATTTTTAGTGATTTTTCAAAGTTACTCTACTGCTGCTATCCCAAAACTGTTTTCTTATAGCTTACTTCTCAATTAAATCCATCTTTCAATTCTAACTTAAAATTCATTCAATTAAGTCCTTAATTCATGTTTTTGTTTCATCATAAACTATACTTGAGAGCTCACAAACTTTCAAGATGACAACTTAGCTTCATCAAAACCTTGTTCCAAGGCTTCTAAAACATCAAAATTAAATAAAAAGGGCCAAATTGACTTACCTATCAACTTCCAAGCTTCAAACTTTTAATTTTCCCTTTCTTCTTTCTTTTCTTTTCTTCCTTCTTTCCTTCTCTGTTTCGTTTGCTCTCTGTTCTTTTTGTTTTATGTTTTTTTTCTTTTCTCCTTTCTTTTTATAATATATATTATTATTAATTTATAATAATAATTATCTTTATAAAATCTCAAATTTTATACAATACACCGCCTCAACTATAAAGAATGGCATAATTTCCTTTTAGTCCCTTTAACTTTTCTTTAATCTATAATTAAACTTTTACTTCTATTTCAATTGAGTCCTTTTCATTTAATTATCTACCCAAACATTAAAATTTTCTAACGAAATTTCAATACCACATTACTAACATTTTATAAATATTTAGAAAAATATTTCCTATCATATCAATATTCATGCAAACATATTAAAATAAATTTCTCTTTAAATCGAATTTATGGTTCTTAAACCATTATTCCGATAACCTTCAATTTAGGCCATTACATCATCCATGTAGTTTCACCTATTAATTTAGCTTATTTTATTGATTTGGTCCATCAACTTATTTTACTATTCAAAAATAAAAAATAAAACATATATTTTATATTTAATTTTAAATTTAAATTTTTAAAATTATTTAAACTGGATTTAGACTAAACTTCACTTAAAATATAAAGGGATAAATACCAAAATTATACATGAATTATGGTTTAATGTGTAATTATATACATGAATTTTGATTTTATGCAATTTTATACATGAAATGTTGATTTGACCCAACTTTTGTAAATTATTAACACAATTATTAATATAACATCATCTTATATTTATATATTACAGACATAAATAATTATATTTATTCAATATAAAATAAATTTATGTATTTATTTCTTTAGATGTGTATGATTAAATCAAAATTAAAGTTTTAAGTATATATTTGAACCACAATTAGAGTTTCACGTATATAATTGCACCAATTTAAAATTTATGTATACAATTTGCACATTAAATTAAAGTTCATATATAATTTTAAAATTTATCCCAAATATAAAAGGAATAAATACTAAAATTATACATAAATCTTTTATATTATTTGCAATGTTATACATCAACTTTAATTTTATGTATTTGTATACATCAAAAATTAATTTTAGTTCAATTTTCACTTTTCACTAATCTTATTATTTATGTGGCATAATTTTCCGTCATGTGGAAATTATTAAGTTAAAATATACAAATAAATTTAAATGATTTTCCTTAGATTAAAAAAATAAATTTCCTAAGGGAAATAAGAAACCCTATTTCTAAATGTCTTTATTTTTCTAATCAAGGCAGAGATAATTTAAATTTATTTATTTATTTTTAAATATATTAAAATACCATGTGAACAATTTACATATTATTTAACGAAAAATTATACCACATAAATAAAATTTTATATATATAAATACATTAAATCAATATAATATATAATATTACAAATATTATTAAAATTTATATTTTTATCCTTAAATAAAAAAATTATTCAAACCTAACACAAAATGATGCGGCTGGCTGCCCAATCTGTGTAGAAGTCTCTAGCATCCATCTACTGCCGCAGCACAAACAGCAGCCATGATAGCCTGATTCTATTCAAATTTGGCCTTTTTCACATAATTGCCACTTAAACGGCACCGTTCCACCTTCATTCCCTCACCAAAAGGCAAACACCGTATCTACCTCTGTATGTACACACACGTATATATAATTTCAAAAATCAAAATCAACCCCCCCCTTCCTGGTCCCATTTTCCATCATCTCTCAAATGGTCATCGTTTTTTCCGTTTCCTTTCATTTGATAATTCATCTTTTTTCTTATTTTCATTAAAAAAAAACTTCAGTATAATTTCTCCACAATTATCATTTTTTTTGTTGAGAATTTTATCTCCTTGATCTATCCACTCCTGGTAAGTTCAATCGCTTCCGGATCTCTATCCTCTTCTTCTTCTTTTTCTCAGTTTTTTGATTAATTGATTTTGGATCTTGCAGGTTTGAGAGAGAAAAGAAATGGCGCATAGAGTAGATCACGAGTACGATTACCTTTTCAAGATCGTGTTAATTGGCGATTCTGGAGTTGGAAAGTCGAATATTCTCTCTAGGTTCACAAGGAATGAGTTCTGTTTGGATTCTAAATCCACTATCGGCGTCGAGTTCGCTACCAGAACCCTCCAGGTTTATCTTAGTTTCAATCAACTCATCGTTCATTCATCTTCATGTATGTTTTCCTTTTCTTTTTCCTGCTGAAAATTAATTGTTCAGGAAGTTTCTAGAATTTTGACTGATAATTATCTTGTTTTCTTTAAAGGGATAATTAACTTGTTGATATCTGATTGACTGATTTAATTTCGGAAAATTTTGCATGATTAAGTTGACTGTGAACTTGATGTTAATTAATTGCATTATTAGTCATTTTAAAAAAAAAATGCATAATTAGTATCTTAAAAAGTTATTTCAGTAAAATTTCATGACGAATCCGATTGCCTTCTCTTGGACTCTGATTATAAATTTGGAAGTTCATTTTTTTTAATACAAAATTTAGAAGTTCATTTTGAATGCGATGTAGCTAGCTAAGAAAAAAGATAATCAGATAGTGATGATCATCGAGGGCGCTTTAGCGTTGTAGTTGAGTTCAGGGGTTCGATTCGTGTGTCTTTTTAGTAGACCCGGTAATAGAGGATATAATCACAGTAACACGAATACAATATAAAAATAATAATTAAAAAAATGATACGAAGAGCACATGGAAAAGAAAAACATAAACACCATAGGAATACACGTACCTGTCAAAATTTTTATGACACATTACTAACTCAAATACGATTATAACACGAATGACCAAAACTAAATTTTTGTAACAAGTTCAATAAGTTCAGAGGGTTCATTTTCCTATTTTATTTGTCATGCTACCAAAAATTGGAAGAGCTAGATGATTTTTCTTTTTGTTAGTGATAAAACAACTCTCTCTCTCCCTCTGTTGTCAGACTATTTTTTCTTAATTGAAAATTAAGTTATTATATTAACCCAAGCTGTTATCACGCTGTTTATTGGTTAAATTTTGCTATTAGTCCTTGTACTATGTTTAAGTTGCTGATTTAACCACTGTACTCTAATTTAATAAATTTTAGTCATTGTTTGTTTCGTGTTCTAAAATTTCAATCGTGACCCATACAGTAGCTGTTAAATTTGTTAGCTTACTATTAATCATGTACTATGTAAGTTGTGAATTTAGTCTTTGTTTTTTAACTTGATCATTTTAGTTTCTTTACTTTTTGTATTTTGAAATTTCTAATCTAGTAGTCATTAAATCCATTAACTAAATTGACATAGCTTATTTGTCAGTATTATGTCAAAATAACAAGCTAACATATACACATACGATGATATATTGGCCACTTAAGATTTTGAAAATAGCAAAATTTAGCTTAAATGGATTTAACAGCTACCGCTTGGTCAGAATTGAAGTTTCAAAATTCGATTAGTATATGATTAAAAATAATCAAGTTAAGAGTACAGTAACTAAATTCATACTTTACACATAGTACAAAGACTAATTGTAAAATATGACCCTGTTTTATTCCCTGTTATCTCAATAATAGGGAATATATTATATGTGCTCATGATATAATTGAGCATTTGATTCATGAAAAGACCAAACTTTCTTTTGTTGGCTAGCTTGTCATTTTAGATTTATTAGAACCCTTTCACATGATACCAAAACTTTCAGGTGCATGAACCATTTGCACTTGTTAATTAGTATCATGGTAATGCAATTTTGTAATTAATTGGCTTTGTTTGTGTTATGTAATAAATTTCTATTAATTTTCATGATTTAGGTTGAGGGGAAGACTGTTAAGGCCCAGATTTGGGATACGGCAGGTCAAGAGAGATATCGAGCTATCACTAGTGCTTACTATAGAGGAGCTGTTGGCGCTCTTCTTGTCTATGACATAACTAAGAGGCAAACCTTTGATAATGTTCAAAGGTGGTTGCGGGAGTTGAGGGACCATGCAGATTCTAACATTGTCATCATGATGGCTGGAAACAAATCCGACTTGACTCATCTCAGAGCAGTTTCTGAGGAGGATGGTCAAGCTCTGGCTGAGAGGGAAGGCCTTTCATTTCTCGAGACGTCGGCGCTGGAAGCAACCAACATCGAGAAGGCATTCCAAACCGTTTTGAATGAGATCTACCATATCATTAGCAAAAAAGCATTGGCAGCCCAAGAAGCAGCTGCGAGTACCTCGGTTCCGAGCCAAGGAACCACCATTTATGTCACGGATGCGTCAGGGAGCACTAAGAAAGTATGCTGTTCTACATAAAAAAAGACAAGGGAAGTGAAAAATATTTACTAGCAAGCAGGCCTTTTTTTTTTTTTAAATTATTATTATCTTTTGGCTGAGAGAAGAAGCATGTAGAATACATAGCTTTTGTTTCAAAACGACCATATTGTTTTTTAGTTGCATAGAAATACCGGCTTATACTATGCTCTTTTTCTCAACATGTACTCTCCTCAAAAGTGGAAGTTGGAAGATTGAGTGGGAAGTTACTATTAGAAACAAAGAAGCGTAATTGGCTTTACTTGATCGGTGCGTCTCCTTGTAGACATTTTCTATATTTTAACTTTCATAATTGTGAGTATCTCAGTTCCAGATCGGGTAAATTTAGTCAGGATGATTTTTAGTTTAAGTCATTTGATTTGTCGGTTGGGCTTTTTGTTTTGAGTACCTTGTCATCCAAATTTGATAGATTGATAAGTTAAAGATCATTTTATGTTATTCATTTAGATTATTTTGAGATTGGGTCTTTTTTAAGTTTGTTTTGAGCTCGAGTCATTTAAGAGGAGGAAAAATTGAAAACCGACTCGATTTAAGGTGTTTGGACAGCTTATGTAAGTTAAAAAAATTGTAGTTAAACCAATCTAAATTTTATTTAATTTATAATTAATTTTATTTTATGGTATAAAATAAATATTTTATAAAAATAGTGAAAAATAGTTTTAATATTCTACATAAAAAATGTTTTTTTCTAAATATTATATAAAAGTTGATTATTTACTTCAAAAATTATTATTTTTAAAAATATTTATTAAAATTTTTTTGTTGCCAAACAATATTCAAGCCATAAAAACAAAGCTCATAAATTGAACTACGATAAACAATTCAAAAAGTCTAAAAAATTTGATCAAACCGAACTAATATCATCTTTATATTTTGAGAGGGTTTGATTGGTTTAGATTAGACCTGTTCATGAACTAGACTGTTTATTCAAAAGTTGAGAGCAAAAATATTAAGCTCAAAAATGAGTTTGATAAAAAAAATTAAGCCCGTTTAAAATATGAGTTAGAATTGAGCATTCAAAGTCCAAGCTTGGTTCCGCCTGTTTTTAAGTCTATATTATTTTATATTATGTTATTTTTATATATTATGTAATTTATAAGTAATACATAACACTACTATAATGAAAATATTAAAAAATTATATATCAAAGTTTAATAAACAAAAAAAATATTAAGATTATTAAATTAAAATAATATAAATATACTTTTAATTTTAATTATATAAATGCAGATATAAATGGGCTTGAATTAGTCATTTACAAATATGAGCGGACTTAAATATGCATAAAATGTGTTAATATCATTTTTATGTACGACCATGAACACTTGTAGTTTAGATTGAACAAACTCTAGTATTCAAATTGGATGAAGGTTTTGTTAATATTTTGAGTTTATGAAATTGAATGCCTGGGTTCTTGTCAATATTGACTAGTTAAGAATTAGAAAGGTTCATATAGACCTTTGACTGAATCCAGTTGCAGTTCAAATAGAGCTTTGACAGAATTCAGTTGCAGGCCGTTGACTAGTTCAAATGGAAATAAAATTAGGTCAAGAAAGACAAGAATGATGTGCAAGGAATTGCAACCGGAAAGATGGTAACAAATAGGCATTAACCATCTCGGTCCATTTGAGCTTCTAACGGGGAAAATAATCTAGTTGATAAGCATAAACCTAGAAGGATCATCTCATGACATCAGATCTTTCCAAAGTCATTCACTGATTTAAATTTTTAATCTCCTATAACTGCTCGATTTGTACAGTTATATGATGAATTTTATATGTACTTTCACAGTAATCCCTGATCTTGCTAATCATCTCTTTAGACTCGAACCCTGGCTTTGCGACTACATGGCAGGACAATACAAGTTTCCCAACAGTTATTGCCCATACATGGAGGTCGTGAACGCTTTCGACCCCATTGATACCCTTGATACCGTCTTCCACCATATCGATATTAATGTCTCTGGGTGTCCTTCCCATCAATATATCGAAAACATCTCTAAGCATGGGGAGGGTGGTACTTAGTGCAAAGGTGGAGAAAATGAGGGTACAGAGAAGATCAACGATTAGCCAATTTGGTTTTAGCCAAATAACAGCTCCCGCAATCATCACCCCGACAGATTGAATTAGGTCGGCCATGACATGCAAGTAAGCTCCTTGGAGATTTATGTTCAATATCTTTGTCTTCGAGTACTTGTTACTAGACTAATTTCATCTTCCTTGGTTAAATCACATGGCTTACCACCCTCATGGTCATGATGTTCGTCGTGGTAGTGGTGGTCATGCAGGTGTTCGTGGTGGTGGTCATGCAAGTGTTCGTGGTGGTGGTGGTCATGCCAGTGCTCGTGGTGGTGATGGTGGTGATCGTTCCCAAAAACATGGTGACTGTGATCATGACCCAGCCAAAGGACTATAATCAAGTTGATAAAAAACCCAAATGCAGCAATTGCAAACATGAGTGTCCCATCTACCTTCTGCTTGTCATGGAGAAGTCTGCTGAGCGCTTCATAAATTAAGAGTGCAGATACAAGCCATATAAGCTGCACGGATATAAGAGCACCCAAGACCTCAAGACGGCTAAATCCAAAAGAATGATTTGATGTTGCCTTCCATGCTGAAGCCCAGACAGTAAAAAGAGATATGGAGAATCCGGCAACATCTGTAAGCAAGTGGGCCGCATCTGTCAAAACCGCAAGGCTATTGGCTTTCATTCCACCGACAATCTCTACTAACATAACCACAAGATAGAAAATGATAAGCCCAGAAAGTTGGGATGACGACTTCTGTCGTTCCTTTGATTCCAAAGTTATGTTTTCTTGCCTGGAAGTAGAAACAGAGAAGCACTTCAACTCTGATGGAATTAAAATGATATTACTTTCTTCGGGCACCAATGCCAACGGCATCTCAATTTTCTTTTGATCCTTAGATCTCAAAATGGGGGCCCTTTCATGATCCATCCTCCTACACAACAGGAACATTAATTGAGTCAAACAAATAAAGAAGAAGATGAAAATAAGACCCCTTACACAGGAACTGTCATTTCAGAACTGCTAAATCCATTTGTGATTAAATAACTTGCATCAACAGAGTCTCAGAGGAATCGACTGACTCCTACATGTTTCACGATTTTAACTAAATGGAAAATTTTTCCGAGCTTCACGCAGAGTCAAAACTTTTATATAACCAGGACTGAACAATCAAAGAATTATCAATATACACATTATCCCTAAGCTGAAAAACCTACGCATATCACATTAAACACATTATAGCTCACACAAACTAAACCCTATGCCTTCTAAATTAAATGTAAAAGGCATATATCCCTTTACACACAATATAGCTCACAAACTAAACCGAAAAACCAATGCATATTGATATCCACCTCTACAAGGGCATAAAGGATCAGACAGGAAAAATCAGTTCTTTAATCCTTTATTTATACATCCATCTTCCCATTAGTAAAACATTGCTCTTTTCAACTTCTCAACTTAATATAATAGAACCACTATGGAGTGGACTTATCTTTTACCCTCTTTGTGCCAAGCTAAACAAAATTTCGAAGGTAAATTGAGGCATTATAATCCTAAATGCATATGTAGTCAACTTTTACTTTTCAACAGCAATCATTTATTAAGGCTTTTTCTTTTTCGGTTTCTTCCTGTTCCTTAACTTCACTATCTCCCCCAAGTCAATGCATAAAACCCCAAGTATGAAATTGGTACATCTAAGGTACTAAGTTGGTTCATTCAAAGTTGACAATTTCATATATTCGAAAAAAAGAAGTTGACAATTTCAGCATATAAACACAAACCCTAGTTAGGCAAGTATTGGCCACAAGATTCAAAATCCATACACAAGCACACAAAAAAAAAAAATAATAATTTGGATTTTAAAATAACATAATTGTGGTAGAACAAATCTTTTTCAAATTTAAATGGCTACATAGTGATGAATTTGGTATATCTATATCTATATCTATATATATGCGAATTTGGAATTAATACTTAATCCCGATTAATAAAATTTCCCGTTTCTTATTCCAGAAAAAAAAGAAGCTATGATCGTAGCTAAAATTCAAGAGAAAGCATCAAGAATCACCGGCTGTGACCTATTGATCGGGTATTCATTTTCTCAAGAATAGTTTGGGTTTGAATCGCAGTTGTACAAAAAAAAAACATAAAATTTGAACAAAAAAATCAAATACCCATTTCAGAAAATCGCAATAGAAACCAAAAAGACATAAAAAAACAACAGAATAAACAAGTAAAAAGTGTGATAAATTTACCAGAGAACCAGAGGTGAAGGAAGGGGAAAAAAGAGCAGGTGCCCGAATCTGAATGGAGACAATTATTATGCCATGGATTGGGGGAAATAAAAAATTATTTAAAAAAAAAAAAAAGGAAAGATGGGATGTGAGAATCAGCTACCTAGACATGGAAATATTTAAAATTAATGAGTATTACAAGTTTCCATGTATAATTTTATCTCATAAGACGGCAGATTTTGAGGGCCGTCTTTGATAGAAGAAAAAAAACAAGTGTCTATTTATTAATTTAATTTGTTTAAATTACAAATTTAAACAGATTTAATGGAGGAAAATTTAGTTTTGAAGGCGATTGAAAAGGAAATTTGGTGTGCAAAGTGCTGTCACTTGTGAAACAAAATCCAACAGTTCCAACAAATAATTTTACCTAGTGCTAGCATGTCACAACTAATTAAGCTTAACATAGTAACTGATTGTTTGGTGTGCTAGCATGTCACAACTAATTAAGCTTAACATAGTAACTCGATTGTTTGGTGAGACATTAATCGCTTCCAAAAGATCATGAGGTTTCGATGATTAGCATGTTTTTCTCCTTACCAGCTTGTCTAGTTTTTGTTTGTTTGTATGTCATATCCTTTGATGATGATATAAACCTAAAATTTGTTTGTGAAGTTGCTTTCCTTATTTTTTTTTTTCTTGCTCAAACGTTAGCCCTCATTCTAAGCTAATGTAATCGTTATTTCATTCTTTTTCTATTTGCGTAATTTGTTTGTTGGATATTTCTAAATGGCGATTTGAGCTAAAAGTCCGCAAGATTTGGTCTCCGAGAATAAGATAGTTGATGAAAAGGGTAGCTAAAATGTACATCTAGAAGTGTGACTTTGTAAGGGTCGATTTATAAACCAATGGAAACCGCAAGGTGTTGGCTCAACAAATTGAAATATAAAGATAAGTTAAGGCCTTCAAGAAGAAAGAGGTCGCAAATGGAAATGAGGGTCTAAACCACCAAAAGCGAAGAGGCACCGTCAAATGTCACCAAATAATGGGTAGAAGTCGCAAAGCAATATATTGAAAACCATTACAAGAAGCGGATGAAAAGCCTCCAGAAAGAAAGGAGCGGTATGGTTTAAATTCTTCCTCTCATGGAAATTGTTTTTCCAAGATATATAATGTTGCAAGCAATTTTATACTGCTCCATATTTTAGATCGACAGTTTGGTGGAATTATCTCATGTTGAGATGCTTAGTAGCACGCTTTGGTTCAAAACTTCATACGTAAAACTTAATTTTGTCAAGTGCTTTCAGATCATCCGTGAAAATATATAGCATGATTAGGACGTGGGGAAAGTCTTATGTAATGTTGAGCAAAGGCTTGGCACAAAGGCGCTTAATGAAATTAAGGTGTTGTGCGGTGTGTTCTGCTCAAGATTCTTTGATTCTGCTCTAAAATAGATCGGAAATGACTATATTAACTATGCTCAGATCTGTTCTATTTCGTGCTCACCCATGGTTTAAAGGTATTGAATAGGACAAATTGTATCAAATGAAAGTCGATTTATTCCTCAAGTCAATGACGAGTTGGACACGCAAAATTTCGAAAGTTTGAGGAGGTGGATTATCTTTGTTGTGTCTAAATATACATTTGTGTTTAAGACATATTCTTATTTTCTCCTTTCTTTCATGCACCAGTGACAACCAAATTCCATCTCGCCACAAAATCAGTCCTTGGAGAAAGGTTAGTACAAATAGACTTTTTATTATAATATTTTGAACCTCAAGAACTCGACTAGCCATCATCATACAAAATTTGTAACGTGTTTCGTATATATTATTGAACTCAACCTAACATGGTTAATAAAGTGCGCTTGCTATTAAAGGACATGAGCAACGTTAATCGATTTTACACTTTTTTTCATCTTGCTTTGAAAGTTGCTTTTATAATGGTGCGTATGTGAAGAACAAGTGGAGAACAGTTCATGGGGTGAAGTCGATTGTCCGTAAAAGACGGACATCGCTAATGATTTTGATAGGTTCAAGCTCATGTTGGCAAAGATTAAGGTCACAGATCATTTATTTATTTTTCCATATTGCATCATTTCCATGCTATGTTTTCCTAGTTTTCAATGCCATTTGAATTTTGTGTGGTCTTTAATTATCCAAGATTTACATAATCCTTGAAAGCCTCTTTTCTTTTCCTCATTCTCCATTTCTACAAGTATTTCGCTCCATGTTTACTAAGCTAATAGAACTGCTGCTAATAGCCATAGACCGTAAACTGTTAAAAGTGTTTTTCTTGGCATTGGTCTCTAGATAAGTTCAAATTTCAATCTTTATGAATGAGAGCATTGGCTTTAAATTTGGATAGGAGTTGAAGTTGATTTAGCATCGCTTTTCTACATTAATTGTATTTTCCTCCTTTAAAGTGTCTGTATGTTTGACATATATTCAGCTTGAGTCCGGGGTATAATCCTCTTAATAAATGAAAACTTAGTACAAAAGAATTAGCATACCCTAGTCAACAAATACCGTATTAGACTCTCCTCCGAGCTTGGATAATATATGTTCACACTGTTGATGTGAAGTGCACTTAGTCCATATTTGACCATTGCATCTTTCAATGTAATAGAGAGCAAAACCACAAAATTACATAAAAGAAAGAAATTCATCTAGATTTTCGTAGTTAATTGTGACTAGAGTAGCTTCTAGAATTTTCTCGAGTACTTTGGGATCTTTCATCATGCATGATATTTAATACATTCGGGGATGAAGTTATAGTGGAAATGGGAAATTAGCCATTTTGTTACTGCAAAACTTGAAATAAAGTTCAATTCTTCTCTATATCATGCCTTATTGTTTTTCTATAATATCTTTATCTTAGTTTGCTATATACAATTGCATGTTCTTAGCTTCACCATATTATTTTGGGTTTACATACGTATTGGTTGCTTTTAAAATTGCATGTTCTTAGCTTTATTGAGAGGTTTAAGTATACTCTCTTCTTCACATTCATTGATTTTTTTAAAATTCGTGTTTAGGTTGATTAATTGTTGGGTTAAGGTAGTGACTAGTGACTACTTGCAGAAGTCTCTCCATCTTTTTACTCTTTTTGTAGATTACAAAGCGCTATCGCTAATTTGATTTTGGGTTCCATTTTTTATGTTTTGTTTGATGTTCCATATTGGTTAAAGTAGTGCAAAGATTGCATTTGAACTTTTGTCGCTACCATGTTGTCAATCCTCAATAGGTTATTTTAAAATACCTTAACCCTCAAGTTTCATTGTTTTGCCTTCCTATTGATGAAAAAACAAAGTCAAAATCAAGGCGTGGCATGGAAGGAGAAAGAGGTCAAAAACTAATTTTATCCTACCCTTTGTATTAGTTATTGAGAGTCAAGATTGAAAACTTGAACATGTCCGATTGAGATCACCGCCTCATTTGCTTTGAGATGATTATCTTATAACAAGTATCTATTCTTCGTAATTGCGAAGAATAGGAGGTCGATCCTTGGAGAGGTAGATCCATTTAAGGTAATTGCCTCATTTGAAGCATAATTAAACTTATTTTGTAGTAGAAGATAAGGATGAAACAAATATAGGGCCTCCGTTGTCGATCCTTGGAGAGGTAGATCCATTTATGGTAGTTGATTCACGCTGGTGGAGTTTGAGTTGGTTGTGGGATGGCGATTAATTTACTTGACCAGCTTAACTTGCGGAATAGTAAGAAGTTGGTTTGTGTCCTAGTTATTTGGTTTTAGGAAGGAATGTAATATGAGATAATGATTATAGAGTTGAAGGTTGATGTATGAATTTTTGAAGCAAATTGAGCATTGATTTTTCAGAATATGAATTGAGTTATTTTAAATAAATGAGTTATTTTTGAACCAAATTAATTACTTCTAATATTTAATTTTTTTGTAGAGTAATTAAATTATTTAGCTTCTTTAATAAAATAGATTATATATATTTTTATAGTATTATATATTTTAATTTTTTAATTCTTGTGAAAATATAATTAAATTATTTATTATTTTATTAAATTATTTTCAATATTAACCTTATTAAAATTTAATAACAATAAGAAATCTAATAAGACTTGTATCATTTCACAGCCTCACACTCGTCAACATTAAATTACTTGCCATAATTAACTTCTATTAAATTTTTGGCTTATTATAGCATTAAACTTAGACAAATATTGTTTAAATTGATGAAAATGTTGTTAGCATCATCAACCACACTTACTCTAGTACTTGAGGTTGCTAACCTTATATTTTCATTCTATATTGTTTTAATGTATTCATCTCCCTTGTTTAAGGCAAGGATTTTGGTATGTTTACTGTGTATCAACAATCAACAACATCATCACAATTAGCAATCCTTATCTCTTAAACTTCAACGCCTTCAACACCAACATCACAACCAACACTTACAAGACCACCACTAAAGTTGTAAATGAACTAAGTTTAAACAAACGAACTTCTCTGTCTATGTTCATTTGTTTATTTTTAAGTTTATCTGTGTTTAGTAATAATTTTAAAATTGTGTTCGTATTCATTTATTTAAAATTATTTGTGTTTGTGTTCGTTCATTTAAGTTGAACAAACATATTCGTGAACATATAATTGAACATGTTCATGAATAATAAACAAATAACAAAGAAATAAACATATATCTTTTCTTTTAAGAAATGAAAAAATCACAAATAAATATTAATAACTACATTATAAATAAATGTAATAAGTAGACAAATAATAATTTTTATTGATATATAATAATCGAACTATAAACAATATTTAAACAATTTATTAAATGAGTTTTAAACGAATATAAACGAGTATATATTGTTCATGAACATAAATGAATTGAGCACATATTATTCATGTTCAATTCATTTGATAAACGAGTCTTAAAATTTTATTTATGTTCGTTTATTTAGCTTGATAAACAAGTAAAAATCAAACTAGTCATAAACTGTTCATAGAACATTGTAACACTTGATCGTGTCTGTCGAGTCTTAAAAATTTATAAAAAGAATGATCGAACCTGAAAACTAACTAAAACAACGATGGAGGCAACCGCACCTATCGAACAGTAGTATAGCTAGCGGCAAGACTGGATTGTCGAACCCAAAGGAACCAAAAGTACTAATATTAACTCTCTTTCTATTATTTAGCCTACGAATTAAGAGAATTTTTGTCTAATCTAAAATTAACTAATCAACTAAACTAAAGATGCGAAGACAAAGAAAAGAATTTAAGGAAAGACTTGAGAGGAAAACCGATTGATTTAGACAATACTCAAGGAAAAATCCACCTAGACTTCACTTGTTATCTAACTCTGAACCAGACGATTTATTCACTTGACTTAATCCGTAGGATTCTCTAAGTTATATTAATACCTCTCTCGAGGCTACTAACGTCTAACTTTAGGTTGATTAATTGAAATCTCTTTCTAATTAAAACCCCTAGAATTACATTAACTCGATCTATGGACTCCCATATTAGGTTTGACCCTAATCCGTCAGATTTTCATCACCCTATCTCTAGGCGTGCGAGCAACTCCACTTAACTATGCTAGATCTACTCTTAGACAGGGTCTCTTCCTCCTCTGCCTAAGCACATCACACTTGAATCAATATCCCGAAAATACCAAAACAAGAATTAAGAACACATAGTTAAGAACAAATCAAATATTTATCATACAGCTCAGATAACAATAACAAGATCCGTCTTAGGTTTCATCCCTCTCAAGTATCTGAGGGTTTAGTTCATAATTGTAAAAGAATACATCTCAGAAGAAAATATAAAACAAAACATAAGAAAACCCTAAAACCCCCTGAAGGAATTGAATGAGAGATCCTCAGTCTTGAGCATGATTCTGGCTTCTTGAGATGAATCAACTGGCTTTCTTCGAGTAAATCCCTAAATTTAATCGCTCAAACTCGCTCTTTGGCCTAGCTGAACGCCTCCCTAAAGGTTTGCCTCTAGGGTCTTTATATAGGCTTTTGGAATATGTTTCTTTGCCTCTAAGTACCATAATCCGAATAGAATTCTTCTTATCTGCGGCAGAGACACGCCCATAGCACACACCCGTGTAAATCGTGGCCAGGCCGTGGTCGAACCTATTGATGAGGCACGGTAGTGTATTTCGGGGTCCAGGCCGTGGTCGACTCTTCTTACGGGGCACGGCCATGTGGTCTTGGTCCCAGGCCGTGTGGATTTCATACTTTGGCCCATTTTCTCCGTTTTCGGCCCGTTTCTCGTTCTTTTCATCCTCCGATACTCTACTGAGTATAAAACATGAAAACAAAGGATTAGGAGCACCTATTTCCATAATTAAAGGGATAAATCATCCAAAAATATGCTAAATGTGGGATTAAACTATGTTCATATTATGGTTTATCAACACTCCTTACTCATTCCAATGTATAACAGGACTAGGAGACATTACTAAAAAATTGTCATGCTTTGTACAAAATTTTTTCTTTTATGAAAACATTCATTTCATGAAGTATTATAACTTAACCATATCAATTTTAACATTTGAAAACATATTTAAAATTGTTTGAATCGTAAAACAAGTATTTAAGGCCCTTTTATTTAAAACGATATTCTGTTGTGAGGAGTTGAGGGGTTTTACAAATACTTGAACTTCAAAATATTTAATTAAAAACCTAAGAACTGTTGGAATATTTTCAAATATTTAAAAATGGGGGGAGATTGTTGGAACAATTTCAAATATTTATAGTGTTCTAATAACTATAAATGAATGGGTGTAATTAATCAAAAGATAAATCTTTTGGTCATTGGTTAAAAGTTATATCATTTGATTTTTGAAAAGAATTATAACTATTCAAACAATATTACTTGAATAGTTATATAATTAGATTAATAATAATTATTATTTTATTTATTCGAAAGATATCTATTGAAAATGTCTTTATGAAGAGACATGAAAATTCTTATAAATAGGAATGAGATTTCATTTGGAAATCACACTAACAAATTCTAAAATTCTTTCTTTCCTTCCTTAAGTTTCTAATATTATTAGATTATTCTATACTGATATCTGCAGAAATCCTTTGTAGAAATTGAGTTTCTTGTTATACATTGCTCAATGGACTAATCTCATTAGTGTAAAATGTAAATAGTTATTAGCTTTATTGTATCCTCAAGGTTAATTTGCTTGAAACTCTTCTGCACAATGAAGATAGATGGGGCCGGATATAACCTTAAAGATAATGGCTTAATACACACATTTGAGCCTTGTCCTATTTCTTCTTTTCTTGTTCCAGTTCCGTCTGTGTGTTCGAGATTTTCCTTACCGGAGATTTGTACTAACAATTTTAAGGTTATATTTCATGATGACTACCATAACACATGAAAGTGAAACGCTAATGAATTATGGGATAAATTAGAGACAAGATATATGACCGAAGATGCTACAATTAAGAAATTTCTTGTCAGTCGTTTCAATAATTATCAAATGTTTGATGGTTGTTCTGTTATGGAACAATTTCATGATATTGAAAAAATGTTGAAAATGGATAAAATGATTGTTGTATCCTCTATAATAGACAAACTTCCTCCATCTTGGAAAGACTTTAAAAGAAGACTAAAACATAAGAAAGAGGAAATATCTCTTGAGGCTTCGGCAAATCATTTTCATATTGAAGAAGAATATCGAAAGAAAGATTATAACCTAAACTTTGAAAATGCAAAAGTGCATGTTACAGAGGAAGCACAGACTACTAAACCATCCAAGAGAAAGTTCAAACAGACTAATAGAGCACCTAAGTTCAAAAAGAAACAAAAGGGCTCATTCTATCATTGTGGTAAGCCAAGACATTTCAAGAATGAATGTCAGTTTTAAAGAAGAAATCATCTTCTAAGGTTGATAATAACGAAAAGTTTGTTGCAATGATATCTGAAATTAATATAGCATAAGACGATAATGCATGGTGGGTTGATATTGGAGCAACCAAACATGTGTGCAAAGAATACTTCTAGACAATTTCAATCAATTGAATACTTCTAGTATTCAATTTAATCCACATTTCATATTTATGCAAAATTACTATTTTTCCCCTAATATTTTAACTTTTTACAATTTAGTCCTTAAGCTCATAAATTGAAATCTAATCATTTTAACCCTCCATTGAAGCTAGCTGAATTTCTTAGGGACTTATATCAACCCAAGTAAGCCATCATGCCATAAATTTAACATGAATTTTTACTATTTTCAAAACCAATCCTTAAATGCAAATTTCATCAAAAATCACTTTACAAAACTTGTTTATTTCTCAACAAAGATTCATAATCTATCAATTAACATCAACAAGCATTCAATAACATTCATGTCATAACCCTCAACCTTTAACAATTTTACAAATTGACCCCCGGGCTAACTAGATTAAGCTAAAACGAATTCAAAAACATAAAAATCATTAAAAACGGGACTTGAAAATCATACCATGAAGTAAAGTTCAAAAAAGTTCTCTCCCCCCTTCAATGGTGTATTCAACCAAGAAAGAAGAAGAAATGAAAAGACGACAACATTGTTTCATCTTTTCTTTACCTAATTTTCTTTTTAGTTACCTAATTACCATTTTAACCTTATTACTTATTAAAATTTACAACAAAACCTTGTCCATGCACATCCACTATCACTTTAATTGGTCTATTTACCATTCAAGTCCCTTAGTTTAAAGTTTCATATCCATTTGACCCTTTTAACTAATAAAAATCAATTTTTTACCTTTTATGATTTAGTCCTTTTCATTTAATTAACTACTTAAACATCAAAATTTCTTAACAAAATTTTAATACGACCTTATTATATTCCCATAGACATTAAAATAATAAAATAATAATAATTTTCTCGTCAAAATTGTGGCTTTGAAACCAATGTTTCGATATTACTGAAAACGGGCAATTACAATCAGGATCATGAAGCACAGAAAGATCTTGTTGGTCTACCAAGGGTGGAAACCTTCATAGAATACCTGAGTAGGAGATAGTACGTTGGGAATTACCTATCTGTTGGAGTATTTTAAAGGAGTTGACTAAGAGAATAAGTATATAATGTTATATTGTGAGCATAAGTCCATTATGGAAAAAGGATGTTATTCAGCCACACACTATAGTTGAGTTTGATAAAATAAGGTATCAAGAAGAGACATTATTCAGGAAAAATGATTAAGTTAAGGACCCGCAGTCAAGGCGATTAATTGAATAACCACCTATAGTTGTCATTGGTCCGCAATAGAGAATATGGGACAGCATTGAAGCATATCTGGAAGGGTATAATAAAAGTTGAAACAATAAATAGTGAGGGTAAGACCCTTATGAGAATCTATTTAGATAGAACATGGTTATGACCAGACCAAGGATTATACATGCCAACATTTGGCTCAGAGTAATTGAAGCATTGGCTACGCCAACTAAGTTCGCAGATTTCCCCTACGAAATCCAAAGAGTTTAACTCTGTGTATAGAATTTATTTTTCTTAGAATTTAAGTAGTCTTTTATAATTTTGTATGAACATACCTCACTAAGTTCTTTTTAACTTATAAAATTTTATTACTTGGATGCAAGGTAGATAAAAACTTGGAAATCAACTGGATGGACCAAGCCAGTCTCTGCTAGAGTTAAAAGTTGGGCATGGTATGTAACATCCTGAAAAGGGCCTATGCATTTTCAGTATAATTGTATGAAATGACAAGTTTAAGCACTAAGAATAAATTTTTGATACTTTTGGAAATCTAGAAATGGAAATGGAAATGGAAATAAAAATGGAAACCTGAACATTTTTGGAAACTTGAACATTTTGGAAACCCGAACATTTTTGGAAACTTGAACATTTTGGAAACCTGAACATTTTTGGAAATGATTCAAAAATGGAAAGTGAACATTTCTGGAAACTTGGAAATGTAAGAAAAATGGCAAGTTACAGAGCCGATCAAAAATTTTAGGAAACTTAGAAATGATGCAGAAATGTCAAATTTTAAAGTTTAAAATAGGAAATAAGGGCAAGAGGGCCTTAAAAGAAAAAGTTGGAGAATTTTGACACACAAACAGGCTTGGAAAAGTGGCCTGAAGATGTCACTTAGGGCTTAGAGAAATGGCGCCATATGCAAGAGAAATGGGCCTGAGTTCGAATCACTTGGAAAGTAAATAATGAAGGTTTTATTTTTGCTTCCATAAGAAAGAGGGTGGACGGCACAAGCCTTCTAGAAAGGAGGTGTTTTAATTCCATAAATATATGATTAATAAGTGATAAATAAGGATTTTCTTTTAATAAGATAATTGAGGAGATAAGTGATGGATTAAACACTTTTATTTTAAATAAAAGAGACAATATTATCACTTATGAGGAGTAGTGGCCAAGTAAGGGACTCTCCTATTGATAATTTTGGCTAAAGGAGGAGAGTTAGGCTATTCTCTCATCTTTTTCCTAAGTGTGCCGAAAATTCCCTAGCCCTTATTTCTCTCTGCCAAAATTTTTCCTAAGCAAAACTCCATCTTTTCTTCTCCTCTCCTTTGCTATTGTCGAGCCAAAACCCTTTTCTTTTTATCTCTGATTAAAACTCCATAGCCGAATCTCTGTGACTCTAGGCAAGGAAGCAATCGATTAAAGGCATCAAGGTAAGGTTAAGCTATTCAATTTCCTTTCTTTTCTATTTGCGAAAGAGAATGGCCTAATCCTATTCTTGTTCATGGTAGAATCTACAAGGATCTCTCGGGTTTCTACAATTACGAATATAAGGATCAAGGATCTAAGGTAAGGAATATAAATATTCGGTCAAGGTTTTGATTATGTCTCAATATTAAAAAAATCGACATGAAGTTATAGCGATTTCGACGGATATTCAAGACAAGGAAACTTTCGGGTTTGGAAACTATAAGGTAAGTACATAGATCCAATCGGCCTAGGGTTATATTGGTATTATTTTCCATTTACTCAAAAGTTAAAACCCGACATAATTACTGATTTAGTGGCTAGCCGATTTAAGGAAGGAGTACTATCAATTTTCGGCATTTGATTTACAATCTTTCAATTCGGCAACAAGGTAAGTAATACAAATCCTACTAGGATTTGGTTTTTAAGCCAAATAGGTTTGTTAATATGTTTTAATGGTTGGTAGAATATAGGAGTTAAAGATCTAGATCGGTAGATCGTTCTTGAGATTTCAAGGAATCTATTAAGCAAATCAGGTGTGTACCCATACTAACCTTCAATACGTTATATGGCAAATATTAACTATATGATTATACATAAGAATGTGAATATGGCTAAGTACCCCAATGTGGTACAAAAGTACTCAGGTACGTTTCCTACTTCTGATAAGATTATGAAATATGTTATTTTATAACATGTGAAAATATACATACGAATGTGAAATTAAGTATGTTATGCATGATATAAAATTTATGGGGCATTCGGGATCTATGTGAAAGGGAAGAAGGTGTTGACTTGGTCTCACTAGCGGAATATGGTGACTACGGTCACAAAATTTGAATATGGTAACTCGGTTACATTATCCGAATTTGGTAACCGGTTACATTATTTGAATATGGTGTCTAATGACACAAATTATATAGGCGATGAGCACGTCATTGCAATGACGCCTTGATGGTGTGTAGCGGATGGAGGGTTGACTTAGTAGTCCCACGGTGTGGTGGCAGTGCAATGGGTGGTGTGTAGAGATGGACAAATAGGCTTGGGTTTGGGTTGCATCATCATTTATTTTTATATGAATATGAATTTGATATGAACATGTATGCTGATTTGTTGAATGTTAGTCTTGTGTGCACATTGAGTCTGTTGACTCACCCATTGTGGGAACTATTTTCGGTGATGAAACGTGATGTGAATGGGATGGTAGACCTTGAGGTGGCCATGCTTCATTTGAAGATTTTATGTAATTTGGACTTTATTTCTTTTAGTACCTTTAATTTTATTTTTGGGTTTTACTTGATGTAATAAGGCCATAAGGCCCAGTGGATTTTTCTTATTTTGCTTTACTCTTAACTCTTACGTTGCGAACTATTTAAGACCAAAGTTTAAGAGATATATATATTTTTTAATAAACCTTAAAGATTATTTTGTCACCTTAATAAAAATTAGATTTACAAGATTAATTAAATGGGTTTCCAATCTAAGCCCAACTCAAAATAATAGTTTTCTAAAATTTTACAAATTTTCTCTAAGTAACGAAAATCTTTGAAACCGATTTGCTTTAGGAACATACCAGATTCGGTTCAGGCTCGTGGGTCAGGTGTGGGGTGTTTTAGCTTGGTATCAAAGCCCAGTTTTAAACTCTCGTCCTGTGGGCTAAGGCCCAAACGTTTTCAAAGCGAGCCAAATGATTGTCTTTGAAAAATAGCGAGTTTTCGGCATGGCACCTAAGTCTCAGACCATGATCCACCGGTAAGTACCCCAACTCTATGTGTGATTCATGATTTATGAACTGTATAAGGGTAGAAAAGGCATGGAGCGTAGAATAGAATGATAGGAACTTGAACCCAGGACTAGTCTACCCAAACACAAACACATAAGACTTAATGCCTTGAACAAACCTATGGCTAAGTCATTGAGCTAGGGTGTGGTAACCCCATGACGCATGTCTAGGATTGGATCCGGAAGAGCACAGTATTTAAGCGATCCTAGTGACTCACCTCCTCTTGCAGAATCCTGCACAGTGCGTAGCTTCAGTTCACCCTAACTCGGAGGGCTCGGTGGTGTGGCAACCTCATGCGCATGTCTAGGAATGGTTTGGTGGGAGCTTGGTATTTAAGCGATCCGCGTGACTCACCTCCTCTCCACACGAATCCTGCACAGTGCGTAGCTTTGGTTTACCACGACCAAGAGGACTCGGTCATAGGCTAAACATAATGACTAAAACCCGAAAGGAACTAGCCATGTTTTAAAAAAAAAGAAGAGAACAAAACAACAAACCCTAGTTTTTCAAACTTTTAAAACTTTCTTTTAAATCGAGAAAATTATTTTTACAACATTTTACGAAAAACTCTGATTTGCGAAAATTACAAAATGCCTTGGAGGTAAAATTACCAAAATGCCCTTGGTTTATAAAATGTTCAACTACTCAACAGCTTTACCAAAATTTCATGATTTTATAAACATTCAAAAACCCTAATTTGTAAAATATCAAAATACCTTGATTTTGGAAAATTATAAAATTGCCCCTAATTTATAAAATTACCAAGATGACCCTAATTTCTAAAATTTTTGTAACATTCTCATTTTTGAAGGAACAATTTTCGAAAAGAACCCTCAAAGTTTTACAACTTTTGAAATACCCCTAATTTATTAAATTTACAAATTTACCCTGATTTGTGAAAAATTACCAAAATACCCCTGAGGTCAAAAATTAACGAAATACCCCGAATTTCAAAATTTTTCCAAATTACCCGAGACTTTGAAATTTTTAAAATAATTTTTGATGAAAACACCAAGGAACGTTTTCCTTCTAAAAAATTACGAAAATGCCCCTGTAGGACAAAATTACGAAAATACCCCTAGGTAGTGGAAAACAACAACAAAAACTACAACGTTTCTTTGAATGAACGAAAGTTCATACTTGTTTGATGGATGAATGAATAAATGGAAAAGACTATGTGTTTGTATGAATACGAAAGAACCACTCTTAAATCCCTTTTCATAAAAGTCCTTATTTGGTTAACAAGTGGAACAATGACTAATCCATAAAATTTATTAATCGGATCTCGATGCTAGAAAATGAGCTCTAGAGGGCGTGGTCGTCGTGGTCGAGGTAGAGGAAGGATGACCGTGTCGGAACCCGTTAGATCGGGTCAAGGTCCGACAATGAAATGCCATACCACCACCCCCAAATTGTTAATGTTGAGCGGCAGGCTCGGGCGGGGAAGATCTTGTGTCGCAGTACGTGCTCTGAGTTTTGGAATTGGTGGTAGTGCGAGGAGGAAATGGGGAAACCGAAAGTACATGCTGAACGGCTCTGAGCTAATGGAGCGAAATGTTTACGTGGAGTGTTCAGGTAGCACCAGATCAGGTTAGTCTTGGTTGGAAGCAACGGCGTATCATGGATAAGCTCGATCGACTCGGAGGAAAAGTTGAAAGGGATGGTGGCGTTGTTACGTGATGAAGCGTGTCGATGGTGGTTAACTGTTTAGGATGGTACCACGGTGAAAATTTGACACAGGAGTATGTTAGAGGCATTTCGGAAGAAGTATGTGGGAACCGGTATACTGGATGAACAAAGGAAGGCTTTTCTAGGGTTGGTACAAGGGAGTAAGTCATCGCAGAATATGAGGCGAATTCTTGAGGTTGAGCCGCTATGCTCGAGGGTAGTGGCAATTGAGCATGAGCGTGTGTCCGTTTGAGGACGGATGAGGACGATCTGAGGCTGATAGCACCGCATCAGGAGCAAAAATTCTCGGCTTTGGTGGAAAAGGCCAAGGTGGCCGAGGGGATTAAGGACACTACTAAGCAGACCGTGGATAGGAATAAGGCCAAAAGAGGGTTTGGGCCATCTGAAAAGGGTCACAAGAGGCCTAGGGTTGACGGGCCATGAAATCAACAGGCTGGTACGGGCTGGCAGTATCGCCCTTGTGAGTATTGTGGAAAGAAGCACTTGGGAGAGTGTTGGAGAAAGGCGGGAGGATGTTTCAAGTGTGGGTCCAAGGACCATATGCTTAAGGATTGTCCCAAGCAACTAGATGAGAGCCGATCGGTAGTTCAGAATGCTAGCCGGTGGTAGAGGCGAATGCAGACCTCAGCGGGGTCGTGGTTCGAATGTAGAGGTAGTGGTGTTTGGCGGAGGCCGTGGAACAGGGTAGAGGTACTATTAATGCCGATGCAAGGCAGCAGAGTTTGGTTTATACGGTTCACGGAGGGATGATGGTGACACACCGGATATAATAACCCAGACGTTCTTTATTTTGACAAACCTTATTTTGCTCACGATTGATGTGGGCTCGACCCATTCCTATGTTGCATGTAGTGTAGTGGAAACACTAGGCCTAGACTACGAACTTTCGATAGGCAGATGGTATGTAGTAAGCCCATTAGGCCAAAGCTGTTGTGGTAGACAAGATCTTTCAAATGTATCCCTAGAGATTCAGGGAGTGAACTTTCGGGCAGACTTGATGGAGTTACCCTTCGGAGAGTTTGAACTTATACTCGGAATGGATTGGCTAGTAGAACACCGAGCCGTATTGGATTGTCTTGACTAAGCGTATGGAACTAAGAACCCGGAGGATGAAGTGGTAGTAATGATCGGAGAAAGGAGAAACTACTTGTCTAACGTAGTTTGACCTTTGAAGGTGAAAAGATGGTTAAGAAAGGTTGCAAGGCATTCCTAGCCTTCGTAAGTGCGATAGGTGGAAAGAAAGAAGGTATTAATAGAGTTAGGATGGTAAGGGACTTCATGGATGTGTTTCGGAGGAATTACAGGAATACCCCAGACGGGGAGGTAGAATTTGGAATTGATTTGCTACCCTAGCAGCTCGCGTGTCAATCGCTCCATACCGAATGGCACCAAAGGAGTTAGTGGAGCTCAAGGCTCAAATCCAAGAACTGTTGGATCGTGGGTTCATCGACCGGTGTGTCTCCGTGGGGAACACGGTCCTATTTGTGAAGAAGAAGGGCGAGACTATGCGTATGTGCATAGATTATCGTCGATTGAATAAGTGACCATTAAGAACAAGTATCCTTTGCCAAGGATCGATGACCTGTTCAATCAGCTGAAGGGAGCCGCAGTGTTTTCAAAGATCGACTTAAGGTCGGGATATCATCAGTTGAAGGTAAAGGAGGCTGACATCCATAAGACCGCTTTTAGGACAAGATATGGCCACTTCGAGTTTGTAGTGATGCCGTTTGGGATGACGAACGCTCCAGCTGCGTTCGTGGACATGATGAATCGGGTTTTCCAACCCTACTTGGATAGGTTCGTCGTTGTGTTCATCGACGATATTTTGGTGTACTCGAAGTCAGAGGAGGAGCATAATGAGCATCTCCGAGTTGTGTTGGAAGTGTTAAGGGAGAAGAAGCTCTATGCCAAATTCAGCAAGTGTGAGTTTTGGCTTAAGGAGGTGGCATTCTTAGGACATGTGGTATCCGCAGAAGGAATAAGAGTGGATCCTAGGAAGATCGAAGCAGTGTTGGATTGGAAACCACCTAGGTCCGTGGTTGAAATTTGAAGTTTCCTAGGCTTGGCAGGCTATTACAGAAGGTTTGTGGAAGGATTCTCGTCAATAGTCGTGCCTTTAACAAAGTTGCTAAGGAAGGAAGTACCCTTTGAATGGACTAATAAGCAACAGGAGAGCTTTGAAAAGCTTAAGAAGATCTTGTGAAGCTCCAGTGTTAATTCAATTGGAGGCAGGAAAAGATTTTGTGGTGTCTTGTGGCGCTTGTGACACGGGGTTAGGTTGTGTACTAATGCAAGAGGGTAAAGTGCACGCTTATGCGTCTCGGTAGTTAAGGCCGCATGAGGTTAACTACCCAACTCATGACTTGGAGTTAGCAGCAGTGGTTTTCGCCCTTAAGGTTTGGAGGCACTACCTTTATGGAGAAAGGTCGGTTATCTACACAGACCATAAGAGTCTTAAGTATCTGTTGACTCAGAAGGAGTTGAACTTGAGGCAACGAAGGTGGGTGGAATTGTTGAAAGACTATGACTGTTCGATAGAATATCATCCAGGCAAGGCGGATGTGGTAGCTGATGCCCTGAGTAGGAAGGTGGTGTCGGATCTACGAGCTTTGTTCGCTCATTTAAGTCTCAGATGATCTTTGGAAGCTTGTAAGCGAGTTACAAGTCGAGCCCACATGGTGAAGGAGGTGAAAGAGGGACAGTTAGTCGCTAAGGACTTAAGTACTAAGTTACGTGAAGTACCGCAAAGAGGATTAAAGGATTATGGCATCAATGAGGAAGGAGTATTGTCTTAAGGGAAAGGTCGTATCTTAGAAGATAAGGAGTCGAGACAAAGGATTCTTCGGAAGCGCATGGTAGCCCTTATGCTATGCATCCGGAGGCATCAAGTCATATAGAGATCTAAGGAGCAGTTTTGGTGGTACGATCGAAACGAGAGGTGGTGAATTTGTGGGGAAATGTTTGGCGTGTCGACAAGTTAAGGTGAACATCAAGTCCCATCGAGATTGCTTCAACCAATCGAAGTTCCCCAATGGAAGTGGGAAAGAATTACCATGGACTTCGTTAGTGGGCTTCCCTTACGCCTACTAAGAAGGACTCGATATGGGTGATAGTGGACGGTTGACCAAGTCCGCACACTTTATCCCAATGAAGTTGATTATTCCTTGAAGTTGGCCAAGTTATATGTGGCGGAGATTGTGAGGTTGCATGGAGTACCAAAGTCGATCATATCGATAGAGACCCAAGGTTTACGTCTCGATTTTGGAAGGCACTTCATCAAGCTTTAGGCACTAAGTTAAACTTCATTACGTCTTTTCATCCACAATCGACGGGCGATCGAGCAGGTTATCTAAGTATTGGAGGATATGTTGAGAGGCTATGTAATGGATTTCAGGAAGTTGGGAAAATTACTTGCCTTTAGTGAATCGCCTACAACAACAGCTATCAAGCTAGCATTTGGATGGCACCATACGAAGCATTGTATGGAAGGAAGTGTAGAACACCTACTTGTTGGACCGAGTTAGGAGAACGTCGAGTTTTGGGACCGAAATTAGTGGCGGCGAGGAAAAGGTTGAGTTAATTCAGGCACGGTTGAAGGAAGCCTCTGATAGGCAGAAGTCGTACGCAGACCTTAAGTGGAAGGAAATAGAGCTTGAAGTGGGAGACCAAGTATTCCGAAAAGTCTCGCCTTGGAAGAAGGTAATGAGGTTCGGTCAAAAAGGCAAGTTAAGCCCAAGGTTTATAGGGCCTTATCGAGTACTGAAACGAGTTGGGCCAGTGGCATACCAGTTAGAGTTGCCACCAGAATTGCAGCAGATGCACGACGTAGTGGCCAAGTAAGGGACTCTCCTATTGATAATTTTGGCTAAAGGAGGAGAGTTAGGCTATTCTCTCATCTTTTTCCTAAGTGTGCCGAAAATTCCCTAGCCCTTATTTCTCTCTGCCAAAATTTTTCCTAAGCAAAACTCCATCTTTTCTTCTCCTCTCCTTTGCTATTGTCGAGCCAAAACCCTTTTCTTTTATCTCGATTAAAACTCCATAGCCAAATCTCTGTGACTCTAGGCAAGGAAGCAATCGATTAAAGGCATCAAGGTAAGGTTAAGCTATTCAATTTCCTTTCTTTTCTATTTGCTTGAAAGAGAATGGCCTAATCCTATTCTTGTTCATGGTAGAATCTACAAGGATCTCTCGGGTTTCTACAATTACCGAATATAAGGATCAAGGATCTAAGGTAAGGAATATAAATATTCGGTCAAGGTTTTGATTATGTCTCAATATTAAAATAAATCGACATGAAGTTATAGCGATTTGACGGATATTCAAGACAAGGAAACTTTCTGGTTTGGAAACTATAAGGTAAGTACATAGATCCAATCGGCCTAGGGTTATATTGGTATTATTTTCCATTTACTCAAAAGTTAGAAACCCGACATAATTACGATTTAGTGGCTAGCCGATTTAAGGAAGAATACTATCAATTTCCGCATTTGATTTACAATCTTTCAATTCGGCAACAAGGTAAGTAATACAAATCCTACTAGGATTTGGTTTTTAAGCCAAATAGGTTTGTTAATATGTTTTAATGGTTGGTAGAATATAGGAGTTAAAGATGTAACACCCCAAACCCGACCACAAGCCCCAATAGGATCTAGTATGTCCTTCTGAAAAGCGGTTGGAAAATCTTTGACTTTAGAATAAAACTTGAAAAATTTTGTTAACTTCGGAGAGTGTGTCCATTAAAAATTATTTAATAATATAAGCTCGATATAAAATACGTGAATTAAAACTTTATTATAATTTATTATATTATAAATCATTTGAAGAAAATATATCTAAGTATAATATAAACTTCGATAATCGTAAATAGAATACTTTAAATAAAGGTGGCCCTTATTACATCAAATAAATACCCAAAACGATAATATGAAATAATTAAATCAAATAAACATCTCTTTGCATAAAATGCCTTACGAAAACTTCTTCTGCATGGCCACCTTTGTATCCACTCCAACCCGGTCCGAACATCATATCACCTGCGATGTTGGATAAATAATTGGGTGAGTCACACGGACTCAGTGTGTAATTAAACCACTGATATCCACCCACATGTTAGCCACAAATCAACCCAATTATCAAATGCAACATGTAAACATAATCATATAGACATTACCACGATCTGGGCTTGGCCCACAATCAAATCATATTCAAGCACTGGGCTAGGCCCTTTTCTCATCAGTCCACTGATCACTGGGCTTGGCCCATTTCCACCTATGTTCTCAAAACATACTTATCCACATGTCATACTGGGCTTGGCCCATTTCCATATCATTTCATAACAAAACCATGCAATCATGATACCCAACCCAATCCTAAGGTCCATCCGCTACACACCCCTTGTCCAACCTACCACACACGGGGATTATCGAATCACCTCTCCTTTTCCCTCCTAAAGGCAACCAATGCCATCCACGATGTAGCACGTAGCTAACATCAAACCACGATGGGGCACATAGCAACCCATCAAGCCACGATATGGCATAAGCGATATCGATCCGAGTAACCACGAACTAAATGCAAAAGATCCACAACGCGACCTCGGTCGGCGCCAATCCACGATGTAGCACAAAGTGACATCAACCACGCATCAAGTACACCTGCCTTCTTTCATAACCCACCCATGCACATGTAACATGATATAATGACAAGATGATGCATGTGCATGTCATTCACAATCATAGGCATACTCACATATTAAAAAATCAATTATCACATATTAACCAATTTGCTACTAACTTTGGTCATCATCATACCCCTTAAGGGTATCCATTTCACATATGGTAACGCATTCATTAGTAAGCGTATAGCACAATGAGATCATACAAATCCGGAAACAATGGCTAACTACACACCTTATAACCTGAAGCTCTAAACCCTCGATCCCGACGCTATCGTTTAGCGAGACTACCGCTATCTGCCTATAGTTTTCTGCTGCACGCCCACACCTCGGTGGCCAATCCCGAACAGCTGAAATCGACCTCTGCTTGAACTTCGGGATGGGAGTTTTCCCTTTGCCCTCTTGACTGGCACTCGCATCTATAACGATATCTAATCAACACACGATTAATACCGATCTCAAGCGAATAAACCATAAACTATACATCCTTCAAACGAATCGAGATCCCAAAGGCTTCTTTACTCTTGTCGATTTGGCCTAAAAGATCATAGCCACCACTTGGTCAACACATAAACACATACAATGGCCTAAGGCGATTACCAATGAATCACTTACCCATTTTACTCGGATCACGAAACACCACGATCTTCGAAGTTGCCAAAATCCTGTTACGATATTAGAATCGGCTAATACCAAAATCCATGGAAAAGGCCCTTTGGCGAATATTAATGAATCACTTACCCTTACCTTACAACCGATTTGGTTTCCTACCAAATCTCGAGCCAGCGATGGTTCACCTCTTTTCCTACGATTAAAAGAGACACCTCAAGGAGATTAGCACCACTCTACTATTCGCCAAGATGAAGATAAAAGAAAAGGAGATTTGACAATAAAAGGGAGAGATTAACTAGCAAAGTGATGAAAGAAAGTAAAAGAAATGAGAATGTTAGTATTCGGTCACCAAATAAAATGTAGAATAACGTGAATAGGGAATTTTAGGAGAGCTAAGAACAAAAGAAATCAAGTAGGCGAGAATGAGGTTTAGGGGTTCAAGTGAATATTCGCTACTAGCAAAATTTAGGAGACACAATTTACAACTTTTACGCAAGAGACAAAAGAATAATTCGCATTCTAACCCCTATTTATAGAATTTGGCACCCCTCCCTTGAAGACTCCAACATACGGCCATTTCTTAGAATCTCTCCTAGCCATTAATTCAAACACATTTGAATTAATCAAATCTTTAACTTACTCCCGACCAACCATTTAAAATCAATTCAAATAAAAAACAAATAAAATATATCCCACCTTTTATCCATTACCACCCTCCAATTTAAAATACAAAATAAAATAAACTAATATTAATCCATTATCCCAATCAATTCAAAAAAAAAAAATAAATACAAAACTCATCCTTATCTTCCAATGTCCATGTGTAGTCCACCTTCACGCCAATCAGAAGAAAAAGAAGAAAACAACCCCACCGACCTCCAAGATTGAACATAGGACACGGGGAAACCAAGAGTAAAGTAGTGCCTGTGCTATTCGCCAACCCGCCTTTCATGACAAAAAGCCCAAACATTTATTTTTAAATCCTTCTTACTTCAAATTTCATCACCACATAACAAAATAAAACGCCAAAATGCCGCTCTAGCCCTCGAACTGCGCCTTTCTCTCCTCCAGTAGCCTAAGTGGCACATGAAAGCCACTTTGCTAATCGGACTTTCATGTCCACCATCACTCGCCATTAATTTTAAGGCCTACTTAGCCCATCCTTTGGTGGCGCAAAATAAAACAAAATTGCTGCCTTTAGCATTTCGAACCTGCTCCCTTAGGCGTCACCTTCCTGGGCTCCAAGCGGCGCCTCCATGCCACTCCACCCAACTGTTTCTTGTGTCCTAAATTCCACCAATTTATTTTAAGGCCTTCTTGCCCTATTTCCCTTTTTACACTAAAATCTAAAATTTTCCAAAGCCTTCTCCTTTCATCCAAGCATTCTTAAATCCTCTAAAGACATCCAAGCACACCCAAAACCTTCCAACACCTAAATTATACTCAAACCGCATAGCCCTTAAACCTTGGATGTTACAATTCTACCCCCCTTAAAAATAATTTCGTCCTCGAAATTACTTATTATCGGATAGTCATGACTCGCTATTCTACGCCTCTGCTGCGCACTCTGATCTTAATCTATCATACTTCCAACCACGCTCTAAGTTCGCACTCAAAATTCCAAACACCTCTCTTGCAACATAGAAAAGGGCTAACTCATAAGCAAGCAAAGTAATTAAAGCATGTACCAAAGCAAAGGAGCTTACCTGATATCACATCTTTGGTTGACTTTGACTGGAACCATTCCCTCCATGGCTTGAACCACGACCCCTCGTCGCTCGAGGACAATTCTTAACCAGATGTGCCTTAGATCCGCACCGAAAGTATTCTTTACTATTTCCCAACACTCTCTAAATGGGTTCTCCCACACTTAACACATGAATGATTCCGATCACCGGGTACAAGTGCACGTACAAGGTTCTCGGTCCTTGGTCTTTTCTCGACATTACCAAACGATCTCGATGGTCCAACATTTCTCTTATTCTCGTTCCTATCCTTTTCTCGGTTTTCCTTACCGTCCTCTTAACTTCTTCATGATCCGAAGTTTTCTCCACCGAATGGCGAAGTCCCTTTCTCTCTGCATGAGCTATCAACTCCATAACTCATCTCGACCCATCTTTGAATCGAACACTCCTTTCATAATCGGTAGTCACGATTCCTTTGGCGTCTTGACTTAGCCGCTAAATTCAACTTCATACTCGCTTCTCGAATTATTCCTTGTACTAGATTTAGAAACGCCTTCCTTTATGAGTCCAAATAAGCTGGCTCCTACGTACTTCCCTTCAAACTTGGCCTTAAAGAAATCCCAATCCAATCGATCTACGGTACACCTTGTTTGACGGTGAGCCACCAACGATAAGCTTCGTCGCAAGTAATGAAACAGACACCTTCACTTTTCTTCATTGGTTCGGTCAAATCGTCCATGATTCTTTCGATTGCTTCTAGCCATTATTCGCCACATTAGAGCTACTCTCGACACTCCTCTAAAGACCTCACCCGCTCGATCTAAGCCTTTCGAATCTCGACTTCCGAGTTTCATTTCCCCTACTAACTCCTGCTACTCGCTCTAGCACTAGTAACATGGCCCGCGATACTGCGTTATCTTCTCCTGTCTGATCTTGCTCCTCTACGCCCACTTCTGGCGGCACTTCACTTCGACCCATGGCGAGACCTACGGTTCCAATCTCGCCATTCTACCTCTACCGCGTCCCCTAGAACTCATCTCTATCGTCGTGATTTAATATGATTAACAAGTTATATGCATTAGAAGTTTGGTTCCACTATTTAACCACGAGCATATTTTATGGAAGAAATATTTTAGAAGTAGTTCTTTCGATCACACAGAGGTTCAGTTCGAGTTCGCTACCCCAATTCAGAGAATCACCTTCGTTCCTCGCTAGGGACACATTCATTCATCATCAAAACACATTCATTCCTCAGTGAGGCACATTCGATGGTATCTACCACACACATTCACTATTCGGACATTTACGCGTTTCTACCCGGGGTATTTCCATCGTTTTCCTCTGGGTATTTGGTAATAAACCAAAGCGATTCCAAAAACTGTAATAAGTCAGGATCTTTTTTTAAAAAAAATTCCCAAAATTGAAGAGTATTTTTGAAAATTTCGCAAATTGGAGATATAACATGATTTTGAAAACCAGGGGGTATTTTGGTAATTTTGTCAACGAGGTAATTTTGTAAGTCTCCAAAGTTGGGGTATTATTTTGAAATCTGTAAAATTGGGTCCTTTTGCAACGTAATAAAATTTTATTAAACTTGGGGTTAATCCGAAAATTTTAAAAGTCAGGGGCATTTTAGAAATTTTTAACACAGGGGTATTTTTGTAATTTTGCCACTAGGGGCATTTTGGTAATTTTGGTAAATCAAGAAAATGTCTTTCAAAACTGGATTTAGGATTTACAAAAGGGATAACTTTGAAAATTTTAAACTAAGGGTTTTAAAACAGTAAGGCTAATCCTTTCGGGTTTTAATAATTGGTTTAGCTTTATGAACAAGTCCTCTTGGTTAAGGTGAACCGTAGCTACGCACTGGTAGGATTCTGCGAAGAGGAGGTGAGTCACGAGGATAGCTTAAGTACCGAGCTCTTCCGGATCCAATCCTAGACATGCGCACAGTTGCCACACCTTAACTCAAAGAACTTATTTCACGAGTTTGTTTATTAGGCACTTTAAATCTTATGCACGTGTTTGAGTAGACTAGTCCTAGGGTCCAATAGCCCTATCATTCTATTCTCTGAGCCCAAATAAACCCATTCTGAGTTCATAATAGTAAAGCACTTCAAAAGTCCGAACTACTTACCTGGTGGACCTCGAACGGAGGTTCAGGTGCCATGCCAGAATAACCTGAAAAATTTCTGAAAAACCCATATTTTGAAAAGCCCGTTTTTGAAAATGTTTTTGGACCCAAACCCTCAAAGCCGAGTTTTGAACCGGGCTCTGATACCAAACTGTAACACCCCAAACCTGGCCCACAAGCCCTGACCAGATCTGGTATGTCACTGCGGAAAAACGGTTGGAAAATCTTTGACTTTAGAATAAAACTTGAAAAATTTTGTTAACTTCTGGAGAGTGTGTCCATTAAAAATTATTTAATAATATAAGCTCGATATAAAATACGTGAATTAAAACTTTATTATAATTTATTATATTATAAATCATTTGAAGAAAATATATCTAAGTATAATATAAACTTCGATAATCGTAAATAGAATACTTTAAATAAAGGTGGCCCTTATTACATCAAATAAATACCCAAAACTGATAATATGAAATAATTAAATCAAATAAACATCTATCGCATAAAATCATTCGCAAGAAAACTTCTTCGCATGGCCACCTTTGTATCCACTCCAACCCGGTCCAACATCATATCACCTGCGATGTTGGATAAATAATTGGGTGAGTCACACGGACTCAGTGTGTAATTAAACCACTGATATCCACCCACATGTTAGCCACAAATCAACCCAATTATCAAATGCAACATGTAAACATAATCATATAGACATTACCACGATCTGGGCTTGGCCCACAATCAAATCATATTCAAGCACTGGGCTAGGCCCTTTTCTCATCAGTCCACCGATCACTGGGCTTGGCCCATTTCCACCTATGTTCTCAAAACATACCTATCCACATGTCATACTGGGCTTGGCCCATTTCCATATCATTTCATAACAAAACCATGCAATCATGATACCCAACCCAATCCTAAGGTCCATCCGCTACACACCCCCTTGTCCAGCCTACCACACACCAGGGGATTATCGAATCACCCTCTCCTTTTCCCTCCTAAAGGCAACCAATGCCATCCACGATGTAGCACGTAGCTAACATCAAACCACGATGGGGCACATAGCAACCCATCAAGCCACGATATGGCATAAGCCGATATCAGTCCAGGTAACCACGCGAACTAAATCGCAAAGATCCACAACGCGACCTCAGTCAGCGCCAATCCACGATGTAGCACAAAGCTGACATCAACCACGCATCAAGTACACCTGCATTCTTTCATAACCCACCCATGCACATGTAACATGATATAATGACAAGATGATGCATGTGCATGTCATTCACAATCATAGGCATACTCACATATTAAAAAAAATCAATTATCACATATTAACCAATTTGCTACTAACCTGGTCATCATCATACCCCTTAAGGGTATCCATTTCACATATGGTACTGCATTCATTAGTAAACGTATAGCACAACAGAGATCATACAAATCCGGAAACAATGGCTAACTACACACCTTATAACCTGAAGCTCTAAACCCTCGATCCCGACGCTATCGTTTAGCGAGACTACCGCTATCTGCCTATAGTTTTACATTGCGCCCACACCTCGGTGGCCAATCCCGAACAACTGAAATCGACCTCTGCTTGAACTTCGGGATGGGAGTTTTCCCTTTGCCCTCTTGACTGGCACTCGCATCTATAACGATATCTAATCAACACACGATTAATACCGATCTCAAACGAATAAACCATAAACTATACATCCTTACCGAAACGAACTGAGATCCCAAAGGCTTCTCTTTACTCTTGTCGATTTGGCCCTAAAAGATCATAGCCACCACTTGGTCAACACATAAACACATACAATGGCCTAAGGCCGATTACCAATGAATCACTTACCCATTTTACTCGGATCCCGAAACACCACTGATCTTCTGAAGTTGCCAAAAATCCCTGTTACACGATATTAGAATCGGCTAATACCAAAATCCATGGAAAAGGCCCCTTTGGCCGAATATTAATGAATCACTTACCCCTTACCTTACAACCGATTTGGTTTCCTACCAAATCCCGAGCCAAGCGATGGTTCACCTCTTTTCCTACGATTAAAAGAGACACCCTCAAGGAGATCAGCACCACTCTACTATTCGGCCAAGATGAAGATAAAAAGAAAAGGGAGATTTCGGCAATAAAAGGGAGAGATTCGGCTAGCAAAGTGATGAAAGAAAGTAAAAGAAATGAGAATGTTCGTATTCGGTCACCAAATAAAATGTAGAACAACGTGAATAGGGGAATTTTTAGGAGAGCTAAGAACAAAAGAAATCGAAGTAGACAGAATGAGGTTTAGGGGGTTCAAGTGAATATTCGGCTACTAGCAAAATTTAGGAGACACAATTTACAACTTTTCTGCAAGAGACAAAAAGAATAATTCGGCATTCTAACCCCCTATTTATAGAATTTGGCACCCCCTCCCCTTGAAGACTCCAACATACGGCCATTTCTTAGAATCTCTCCTAGCCATTAATTCAAACACATTTGAATTAATCAAATCTTTTAACTTACTCCCAGCCAACCATTTAAAATCAATTCAAATAAAAAAACAAATAAAATATATCCCACCTTTTATCCATTACCACCCCTCCAATTTAAAATACAAAATAAAAATAAACTAATATTAATCCATTATCCCACCAATTCAAAAAAAAAAATAAATACAAAACTCATCCTTATCTTCCAATGTCCATGTGCTGAGTCCACCTTCACGCCAATCAATGAAGAAAAGAAGAAAACAACCCCACTGCAGCCTCCAAGATTGAACATAGGACACTGGGGAAACCAAGAGCCAAGTAGTGCCCGGCTATTCTACCAACTTTGCCTTTCATGACAAAAAGCCCAAACATTTATTTTAAATCCTTCTTACTTCACCCATCACCACATAACAAAATAAAACGCCAAAATGCCGCCTAGCCCTCGAACTGCATACCTTTCTCTCCTCCAAGCTTAAGTGGCACATGAAAGCCACTTTGCCAACTGGACTTTCATGTCCACCATCCTCGCCATTAATTTTTAAGGCCTACTTAGCTCAAATCCTTTGGTGACGCAAAAATAAAACAAAATTGTCTGCCTTAGCACTCGAACCTTGCTCCTTAGGCGTCACCTTCCTGGGCTCAAGCAGCCCTCCATGCCACTCCACCCAACTGCTTTCTTGTGTCCTAAATTCCACCAATTTATTTTAAGGCCTTCTTGCCCTATTTCCCTTTTACACTAAAATCTAAAATTTTCCAAAGCCTTCTCCTTTCATCCAAGCATTCTTAAATCCTCTAAACACATCCAAGCACACCCAAAACCTTCCAACACCTAAATTATACTCAAACTGCATAGCCCCTAAACCTTGGATGTTACAAAAGATCTAGATTGGTAGATCGTTCTTCGGGATTTCAAGGAATCTATTAAGCAAATCAGGTGTGTACCCATTCTAACCTTCAATACGTTATATGTCAAATATTAACTATATGATTATACTTAAGAATGTGAATATGGCTAAGTACCCCAATGTGGTACAAAAGTACTCGTGTCGCTTCCTACTTACGATAGGATTATGAAATATGTTATTTTATAACATGTGAAAATATATATCTGAATGTGAAATTAAGTATGTTATGCATGATATAAAATTTATGGGGCATTCGGGATCTATGTGAAAGGGAAGAAGGTGTTGACTTGGTCTCACTAACTGAATATGGTGACTACGGTCACAAAATTTGAATATGGTAACTCGGTTACATTATCCGAATTTGGTAACTTGGTTACATTATTTGAATATGGTGTCTAATGACACAAATTATATGGGCGATGAGCACGTCATTGCAATGATCGCCTTCGATGGTGTGTAGCGGATGGAGGTTGACTTAGTAGTCCCACGGTGTATTTGGCGAGTGCGGGTGGTGTGTAGCGGATGGACAAATAGGCTTGGGTTTGGGTTGCATCATCATTTATTTTATATGAATATGAATTTGATATGAACATGTATGCCCGATTTGTTGAATGTTAGTCTGTGTGCACATTGATTCTGTTGACTCACCCCGCTGTGGGAACTATTTTCAGGTGATGAACAGTGACGGACCGGGACGGTAGACCTTGAGGTGGCCATGCTTCATTTGAAGATTTTATGTAATTTGGACTTTATTTCTTTTTAGTACCTTTAATTTTATTTTTGGGTTTTACTTGATGTAATAAGGCCATAAGGCCCAGTGGATTTTTCTTATTTTGCTTTACTCTTAACTATTACGTTGCGAACTATTTAAGACCAAAGTTTAAGAGATATATATATATATATTTTAATAAACCTTAAAGATTATTTTGTCACCTTAATAAAAATTGGATTTACAAGATTAATTAAATGGGTTTCAATCTAAGCCCAACTCAAAATAATAGTTTTCTAAAATTTTACAAATTTTCTCTAAATAACGAAAATCTTTGAAACCGGTTTGCTTTAGGAACATACCAGATCCGGTTCGGGCTCGTGGGCCGGTGTGGGTGTTTCATGGTAGCTGACTCATATACGTAGAGGGGCACCCTTACATGTCACGCCTTAAGGTCTAAAATGATTGTGTCTATAATTTGATCATTAATTTAAATTTTTTAAATAATTGTCATGTTTACTTAAGAAACCAAAGTTGTAGGAATTTATTTTTATATGAAATGAGTCTTAGCAGTAGTTAGTTGTTGGAAAAGTTGGGTTGTCTAAGTACATAGTAAAAGTAGGCAGAAATTTTGTTAAGATATTTAGATTGTTTGTGACATTCGGTACCTGGACCTATTGATCGGGTCAAGTATAAGGTGTTACAACATTTCCTTCCATCATATGCTTGGGGTCCACCTTTCTAACCTGATGTCATCAAGCCATTTTACAACACGTTTATTTACGACTCGAAGATTTTCTAACCTTTCATGGAACCAAGCTCTTACTAGCTTATACACTTTACTACTAATATAGGATAATAAGGTTTTAAATACTTAATCCAAAATATAAGCAAAATTTGAAATACATATTCATGTTAACAACTTGTTTTCATAACTTTTTATTGTGAAACTCGGCATGGAAATTGGACACAATATATTGAATGCAATAGCAAGTATATGCTTTCGGAAGAGTCCAAATGCTACTTAGATGGTAGATGGTAGATTTGATGAAGGTGGCATGTGATGTGTCTCTAACTAACTATGATCACAATAATGGCAAGCGCACCTATCGTTTAATAGTATAGTTATGGTAAGACCAAAAATATCGTATCCACAAGGACCAAGAGTACTAGTAATTACTATTTTCCTATTATCTAGCCTAAGAATTGGAGTGATTTCTTTTAAACTAAAATTAATTAAAAGCACGGCAGATAATGAATTGGGAAAATACTTTTAGCCAACTTTATGAAAGAGGCAATACCCAAGGAAGAATCCACATAGACTTCACTTATTACTTCTGATTCATACGATTTATTCACTTGACTTAATCCGTAGATATCCCTAATTTATGTTAATATCTCTGTTGAGACTAAGAACAACTGACTCTAGGTTGATTAATTGAAATTCTAATTAAAACCCCTATTTTTACATTAACTCGATCTATGGATTCCCCTATTAGATTTGACTCTAATCCGGCAGATTTACGTCGTCCTATGTCTAGGACTGTATTCAACTCCGCTTAATTGTGTTGATCTACTCTTAAACAGGGACTTTTTCTCCTCTGAATAAGCACATTCGACTTGAATCAATAAGCTGAATTATTAAAGCAAGAATAAGAACTCACAATTAAAAATAAGAACAAGTATTTATCTTATAAATCAAATAGTAATAAGATCCATTTTAGGTTTCATCCCCTCAGGTATTTAATGGATTTAGTTCATACTGATAGAGGGAAACATCTTAAAATAAGGAAAACTACAAAACATAAGGAAACCCAAAAACTTCAAAAGAAATTGATAGGAGATCTTCAGTCTTGATAGGGATCCTTCTTCCAAGCTGCTCCCAATGGATGTCTTCAAGAATTTTTTGCTTTCTACTCTATGTCCTTCTAGGTCCTCCCCTAGGGTGTTTATATAAGCTTTGGAGCACCTTTCTTGGCCCACAAGTTGTCTTTTCCGAATAGAATTAGACTTAGGTTCGGTAGGGACACGCCCGTGTGTGATAGCTTAGCCCATGTTTGATTCTACTCGTCACACACGGCCATGTGGTTTGCCCGTGTGCAATAGTCCAGGCCGTGTTGATTTATGAGGTAGGCCCATTTTGTCCCTTTTTGGCCCGTTTCTCGTTCTTTTCGACTCCTTAAGCTCTTCTGAGTGTAAAACATGAAATTAAAGGATTAGGAGCATCGAATTAATCAAATCTAATGAAAATTCATCCAAAAATAAGCCAAGCATGGGGTAAAAATATGTATAAATTATGGTTTATCAGCATGGTTTGATATCAAGTTTATCCCTTTCTCTTTGACAACTTACTAACATAGGTTTTTGAAGGGATGAGCAAAATCTGACTCGATTCAAAAATTCGATAAAAAATTCAAATTTTGAATTAAATAGTTCGAGTTATTCGGATCAACTCGAAAAAAAATCAAATTTTTCGGTTTAACTCAGATATGAATTACACAATTCGAGTTATCCGAAAATCCTAATAAGAAATGATAAAACTACGTCGTTTTGATAAATTTTAATTTTTAAATTAAAATTTTTTTTCATCAGCCTTAAGCTTAGTTTCTTTATGTCATTCCAAATTCCCACCCCCCCAATTTTTCCTTTCTTCTTTACTTAAAGATTTTAATTCATTCCCCACACCTGACGACCCCCTTTCCACTTGTTTACTCTTTTATGATTTCTTGCTTTGTCCTACGAGGCCACGGCCACAGTTCCACAGGCCACAACCACCATCAGTTGTTTAAGGTGAGATTGTAATTTTTTTTTTTTTGGCTTTGTGCGTGTGATCAGTGAGTGAGTGTTTTTAGTTTTTACCTTTACATTTTAAAAACAATTACTATTCTCTTTTTGAATCTTTTTCTTGCTCCTTATGGCAAGAAAAGTTGAAATTCCACCTTTGAATTTGATTATCAATGCTAGAGGGAATCCCAACCGAGTTAACTTATCGCACATTTAACAAATTCTCAGTTGAAAATCGCCTCCATTGCCTGCCTTGTATGATTTAAAGGTCTGTTTTTACTAATCAAAGTTTCCAGGTTTCTGTTATTCTTTCTCATTATTCTAGGTTAATTAAATTAACCATTATTATCAGGTTAGTTTCATTTAAGTCATGCATATATATACCATTATTAGCAGGTTTAGCTTCATTTAAGTCATGCGCATATATATATTCCGTTTAGCTTCATTTAGGTCTTGCATATTATATATATATATATATATATATAAAACCAATTCAAATTAAATTAACCAACTCTTTAAATAAATTAATTTTGCAAAAGCAAAAATAAATAGACCTTTAACTTGTTAATGCCTAATAATGTTATGTTTATAACATTTATTTAAATAGTATGTGACAAACGTGATGGAATTTTAGTTCATTCAATTTCTATTCCTAAACATGTGGATGAGAATGATTTGCAGGTTAAAATAATTTGTTAATCTCTATCCATTATAAATATTAGTTGGAATAATTGGAGATCTCACTCCAATCTCCCAAAAGAAGTGTTATGGACTTATGGCTTCTTTCATCTTTGACTATTGATTATTTTATATTATTTATTGTAAACTTTATTTTTTATTATTATTATTTATGTGAACCACAACTCTTCAAATAAGAGTTTTAGAGTTTTGGCTTTTTATGCTCTATTTTTTTTAAAATTTTGTTACGTTTGCTCAATTATATGTTTCGTTAATATATTCAATAAGTTAAATTAGTATATTTTATAAGTAAGTTACTCCATTGTTTTTATTTTGAGTTAATTTTGAACGCTTTAATTTGAATTGTTAATGGATATTTGTGTGGAACATATCTATTAGTAGAAAACTTTGATGAAATTATGACCCTTGACCATTTTGTAATTTTAATTGATTATATTTATTTTGGAGATGAATGACTCAATATCATCCCAAAAGTCCTAAAGCAAAAAGACATTACAAGAGGCTAAACCTACTTCTCCTACTAAAGTTGTTCGCATAACAAAGAAGGAAATACTCGAAGAAAACCAAACCAAGGGCACCTTGTTGGCAACATTTCAGCAAATACTCAACAGAAGATGGGGAGAATAGGACAACGTGTAATTATCGCGATGTCACTTACACAATGGAAACCGGGGCTTATACCACCAATCTAAATAACCATTTGAAGACTTGATCAAGAAAACCCCGAGGTAATACCTCTGATCTTAAGCAAGCAGAACTTGCATTTACAAAATCTACCCAAGAAAATATAGATTTGTCAACTTGGGTGTTTAATCAAGAAGATATTAGAAATGCATTGATTCATATGATCATTGTGGATGAATTGCCTTTTAAATTTGTGGAAGGGAGGGTTTTAAGTTCTTTATTTCTATAGCATGCCCAAGGTTTCATCTTCCATCTCGTTGGACAATTAGAAAAGGTTGTCTTGATTTGTTTAATTCTATGAAGAATACATTAAAGCAATCTTTTCAAAAAGAGACAAATAGAATTTTTGATGACGAGACACTTGGATGTCATTGCAAAGGATATCCTACATGGTTCTAACAGCTTATTGGATAGATGATGAGTGGAAGTTACAAAAGATAATTATAAAATTTTGCCCAATTTCTGCTTATAGAGGTGAGAGCATTGGTCAAGCCCTTGAGAAATGTCTTCAGGATTGGGGGATTGAGAAGGTCTTTGAAATTACTATTGATAACGCATCTTCTAACAATGTTGCTATTGATTATTTGAGAAAGAAGTTGATTCATCGAAAAGTTTGTGTTGCGAATGGTAAATATATACATATGAGATGTGCGGCACACATTATTAATCTCATTGTTCAATAAGGGGTTAAGGACGCTTCTATATCTGTGGATCGAGTTAGAGGAGCTGTGAGATATATTAGAGCATCACCATCAAGGTTATCTAAATTCAACAATCGGGCAGAAGAAGAAATGGTAGGTACTAAGGCTCATTTATGCCTAAATGTGCCTACTAGATGGAATTCAACTTATATGATGTTAAATGTGACTGAAAAATATGAATGTGTGTTTGAAGCTTATGTTCACGATGATCATAACTTTTTTCTAGACCTTAGTGCTGGATATAGAGTCCCCATGAGATGATTGGGAAAATGTTCGAAGAGTTACGAAAGTGCTTGAGCCTTTTCATGAACTTACATTGAAGGTGTCTGGATCATTACATGTCACCTCTAATACTTTTTTTTGAAGCAGTCATAGATGTGCATTGTCTACTCGATGGGTGGAAACATTGTGGGGATTTAGACATAATGTCTATGGCTTCAAAAATGAATGACAAGTACAAGAAGTACTGGGTTGATTCAAAAGTGATGAACTTGATTATTTATCTAGCAGTTATCTTTGACCCACATCGCAAAATTTATTTTCTTGCATTTGGAGTCAACTTGCTTTTTCCTACTATTGCAGATGACATTATAAGGACGGTCAACAGAAAATTGCATTATTTGTTTGATGAATATTCTACAATTGTTGAGGGAAATCATCACATGAATGTTGAAGTTGAAAATAATTTTCCTACTAGAGCTCCAAGTTCAAGTGAAAATGAAATGGATTAAGTAAAACCGAAGATAGGCTTAGTCATGCAACAATATATGAAGAAAAAGCAACATGTTGGCTTGGAAAGTAAATCTGAGTTGGATAGATATTTGGGAGAAGATTGTGAAAATAATTCAGATTCATTTGATTTGTTATTGTGATGGAAAGTTAATACTCCAAGATTCCCAATTGTTGCGCAAATGGCTCGAGATGTGTTATCCGTTCCTATCTCAACCGTCTCATCCGAAAGTGCTTTTAGCACGAGTGGACGTGTTCTAGATAATTTTAGAAGTTCTTTGACTCCTTCTATGGTTGAGGCTTTGGTTTGCACACAAGATTGGCTTTGAAAGTCAAAAGATCCTATCAACTTTGAGGAGAATGTGGAGGAACTTCAAAATAAAGATGATGGTAAGGGAGTAACTTTAATCCAAAAGGTTAACTGCTTATTTTATTTATTTTTATAAATATTCTCACAATTTAACTAACATTTTTCTCTTTTGATAGTTATTAGAATTGTCAAAGTTATCGAAACATGAAAATGGTAACATACTTAACTACAACTCACCAAAATTGAATGTTTATTTTTAATTTTTCTAGTAATGATTTTCATAATTTAAGAATACATTTTTATTTTTGTTACAGAATTGTCAGAACTATCTACAGTGTTCGAAGAAGATGAAGCTTGAAGATAGTTTGATTTTAACTTTTTGGAATAGATATTTTGTTAATCCTTATGAAAAATTCAACCTTGCATTTTCTTTGATTTGGTCAAAAAATTGGTTAAACTTTGGATTTTGTTGTGTAGGAAGCTTAAATTTATTTTGTTGAATTCGAGTTTTGGAGCGTCACACCATGACCATTTATATCATACTTTTGGTGTATCATTTTGTTATATCTATTTTGTGTAGTAGTGACATGTATCCCTATATCATGCTTTTGGTATATCATTTTGTTATCTTGTATATAAGATAGTTCTTGACACATAATTATGCACTATGTAAATATAATTATGCGTGTGGTGTAATAGCTTATATAGTTGACTCAAATTATGGCCACAATGATCATCTTGCAACATTATATATAGTTATTTTGCATGCCTAAAATTGTTCTTTACATGTAATTTATTTAGTAAATTATATTGTTTGTGTAGTTAAATAATATTGTACTTCGTTTACTAGTTAAATAACCGGTCCATGTAAACGCAATATTGAGTATAAATAATATGATTGTTAACTCGACTCAAAATTTTTTGACTCGATTCGACTCGATTTGAAAAAATTTCAAATTGAACTCGGTTGCTAAAATAGGATTCGTCAACTCGACTAACTCAAAATTTTTGACTCGATTCGACTCAACTCAATCGAATACTCACCCCTAGGTTTTTGAGGAAAAAAACTCACACAAGTATATTGGCTCCTTATCAACAATGACAAATGCAATTGAAGAAATTTTTGATTACCATCTTGTGCCATTACTAACAATAGTGTTTGCTTATATTTGTCATATATGTTGGAAAATATGAACATCACATATATAATAATGGTAATTACATGTTATTATTTACTATCATGATAGGTTAGCTCAAATTAAAAGTGATCTAATTTGGTTAAAATTTTATTGAGTTTTAATTATTAAATAAAGTATGGGTCAAATATGTGTAGATACTCTAGTAATTGAGTTCTAATCAAATTCTAATTAATGAAGGGCTAATTAGAATTTGATTAGAACTAATATGTCAATATTATAAATATTAGGGTTATGGTCCCCAAATTACACAACAAGATATCTTTTCTAATATCCCATCATTAGGAAAAAGAGGGCAAATATTCTTTGAATTTCTTGTGTGCTAATTTGGAAAATCAAATCCCTAAGATCCGGTAAAACTTCAAGAAATTCATGGATTCAGGTACGCTTCCGCAACTAGTTTTGTTTTTGATTTATTCTTGATGATTTGACATGATAATCATGGTTTATTAAGTTTTATTTTACAAATCTAACAAATGGTATCAGAGCCTCTTCATATCGAATCATTGAGAATTGATTAAATTTCTATTCTTTTTAAAATGATACATTCATGAAATTTCATATGTTTAATATTTTAGTTTGCTGTTTTGATCATACACCTATTAAATTTTTTGGATTTAAGATTTTAGGGTTTGGTATAGAAATTGGGCAAACAATGGTGTTTTGAAATTACACAATTTAAATGCAAATTAATTATTTGACCTTTTGTCATTGGCCTGGATACTTCTTTGGGCATTGTCGATAGGCCATTGTTGTGCCTAAAAACTCAAGGTGTCTTATAATTAAGACAATTTAACCCACTGATTGAATCATTCCTTCGTTGCTCATGAATTTTACTTTTCCTATTATTGCTCATGTTTTATCTTTACCTTTTAATATTGTTGTCGGCTGGTGATTTTGCCTTTTATCTATATTTTTGTGAAGTGTTTTTTTGTTGATCTGGTTTATGTTATCCTTATTTGTTAGCGAGTGTTAAGACTTGGGAATTTTTAGTGTTTTGGTATATTGTTGGGATAAAATTCTATTAATATATATATATATATATATTATATATATTTGGTGGTTTCAAAATTTTTAAAAGTATTCATGTATATAAAGGTTTTTAAAACTAATCCACTTAATTATAAATTCAATCTTGGATTTATATGTAGATGCAAAGTAAAGTCGGTAATATATTATATACATATATATCCATGAATTTAAGGGAATTGTAACGCCCCAAATTTTGGGCCTAGAAGTTCTGGGTTTTGAGTGTAGTGATAGAGAGGAGGTTGCACACATAAGTTAAGTTGTGCAGTTTAGTGTTAGAATGGGCCTGCTGGTCTGGAGGTTGAGAGAGTGTTAGGGAACTTCATGGTTCCGGGTTCGAGTCTTAGTGTGAATGTTGGTAGGTACTTTATTTTGTTTTGGTTTTAATTAATAATTATAAGTATTTAAAATTATTAAATTATTAGTTTTATGAAAAATAACTGAATTTATTTTTTCTTTTCTTTTTATATTTTTTGGCTTTTCTGTGTTCACGTTCTCCTCTCCTCCCCTCTCTTCTGCTTTCTAAATATTCTTGAAATGGTTGGTTTGTGGATTCGAGAATTTTGCTCCTCTGCCATCTTCTCCAATCGCAAACAGGTGTGGGATTTGAACTGTAACTACATTGTTTTTTATTATTATTTGCTAAATGGTTTTTGTAAACTTATGATTCGGGTTTCCTTAAATGAATGTCAAACCGAGGATTTTGAGTTGTAGTCGATGGAAGTGATGAGAAATCTTCACTTTCTGGTATACTTTGATAGGGTAAAGGTTATGGATGGTTTCGGTGGCCAAAATGGTGTTTTCGAGGCTGATTTGGGGTGGTTTCGTAGCCTCCATGATGGCCACACGACCGTGTGGATTTGTGAATTAGGGTTTCCGATCGATTTTGGGTGCCACACGGGCGTGTGGCCAATTTTGGAGATTTTGTCAATTTTCACAAGATGTGTCCTTTGGGGCACACGGGCGTGTAGATTTGGGAATTAGGGATTCTGAGTCTTAGGGTCACACGACCTGGCCGCACGGCCGTGTGACTAATTTGGGGAAATTAGGGCTTGTACACGGGGCGTGTGTTTCGGGACACACGGCCGTGTGACTGATTTGGAGCCTAGGGATTCCACACAGGCGTGTGTATTGGGACACACGGCCATGTCTAATGGCTACACGGGTGTGTGAAACCTTCACACGGCCGTGTCGATCCTGCACTTGATTTTATCGAAATTGGACAGTGAGTTACACGGCCTATTCACACGACCGTGTCCCTGCACCACACGGGTGTGTACCTCTATCACGCGGGCGTGTGCCACTCACATAGGCGTTTGGGTCTCCACACGACCTAGATTGCTCCACATGGCCAGAGCATACGGGCGTGTGGCCTTAACTCGCCAAATTCTGATTTTTGGGCAAATTGAATGCCATCGTGACTCTGTGTGTTTCAACCCTTAGATAAGCTTTAGCAATGGTAGTTATGACTCTGCTTTGACTTCGATTTATGTGTGTTAATTGTGGTTGGTTGTTTGTTAAGCTCGATACTAAACTTGAGTTGTGAATGTGCAAATATTTGATTCTGTAACTGACCGATTGGAGGTGAGTGTCTGTTTCGATTAACTATCTGTAACTGGTATTCTAATAGTGTTCTTCTGACTGCATACATGCATATGCATTCATACAGTTGCACAAAATTATTTTGGGTGAGAATTTGAAGAGAATGGAGATTTACGATATGATCTGGTAGTTTTACTGCAACTCATCGGTATAGCGGATTACCGCATTGTACTGCACCACATGTACGTGAGCTACGCTACGTAACACTATCTGATTTGGCAGTCTTACTGTAACTCATTGGTATAGCGGATTACCGCATTGTACTGTACCGCATGTATATTAGCTACACTACGTACTATTATCTGATCTAGCAGTTCATATTGCACGTCTGTACCGTGATTTATCACATTGCACAGTACAGCTTATACGCAAGCTTTACTGCGTAATTTATGATTTGGCAGTTTATCTGCATTCTGATAGCACAATTCCTAAAAGGTCGAGGGCGGTCCCAATTCCCTGAGGGTCATGGACAATGCTGATGATTATCATTGTCGGCAACTCGAGATGACATTCTATAGGGTATAAGGTTGGATGGGCTTTTCAAGGTCCTATTCGGAATGCAGGGATGAGTAGGTTGATTAAATCCTCACAATAAGTGTAGGGTTGGATGGAAATGGTGTGTTGGCTGGATGGGTGGGTTATTTTATAACTCATTTGCACTTATATGCATCTGATTGACACTGTGACTGAATGTGATACTGTGACTACAATATCTGATTGTCTGATTGAATGAAATGTCTGATTGTATCACTCGACTGAAAGGCCCTCGTGCCTAAGGGAACCTTGTGTGTTGGGCTAAGGCCCAAACTGATTCTGATTCTGGAAAGGGCTTAGGCCCAGTTTGTAACTATTGAGAGTTTCCGCCACTATGTCTAATTGGACCATATGACTATAAAGTTACATATGGGTTGTGTTGATTATTGGAAAATATGCTCAACTGTCATCTGACGGTATGGTTTGCTTTGGATATATATATATCGACCGGTTTGTTTAGTTCGGTAGGTTGGTTCTGCTTCGCTACTGAACCTGAACTGCTTCTAAGCCTTCCCATTTCTCTTCTATTTTTGTTTTCATAGCTTTACTGGTCTTGATCTCACACTGAGCTCGGGTAGCTCACCCCTCTTATGTTTCCGCTTTCAGGTACCACTCTGATTTCTGATGTTGGACTTGGTTTGCGGAGGTCTTGGACAGTCATAGTGGTTTATTTTATTTATTTTGGTTTTATTGGTTATTCGGATAAAGTTTAAATTGTAAGGATTTATAACGCTGTGCTACAGTTTCCAATTTATGTTTTATTCACATATATTAAACGATTTTGGTTTATTGAGATAAATTATTTTGTAAAATTTTCCTACGATCACTTCGGTGATCAATGTGGCATCCCAGATTCGGTCTAGACTTCTAGGCCGGGTCTGGGTTGTTACAGGAATAATGCATGATTTTATTTTGCATGAATTGAGATTGATTTTAACGGTACGATTATAAACTTTGGTCGAATTGGTTTGATGATTGTTTTGATGCAATTTGATGTTGGTTATAATATGTGTTTAAAGATTTTTTTTATATAATTCAATTTATGGATTAAGTTATGCTTCCACCTATTTTAGGTAATAAAGTATCAGATATGTCTATTGACTTTTGTAAATTCATTGTTAATCGGCTATATGAGAAAATAAATGAGAAAGTTATTCTTGGATTTCGCATAGAATCTATGCGTAGTGTTGTTCTTTAGTGATTTGGTTCAAAGGAGTTTTATGTACCAATCTATTAAGATTAGAGTTTTACATTGTTTTTTAAGGTTGAACTCACATTATTTTCCTTTGAGTTTTTGATTTTGGCATATTATGATCTCAAATATTTAGTTAAGTTATGATGATATGTTTTATTGTATGAATTGTGAGATATGCCAACTATTATGATTTTGGGTTTTGAGATTTATTGGCTTCAAAATATTTTTGAAGTATTCATGTGAATAATTATTTAATTATAAATACAACTTTGGATTTACATGGTAAATTTAGGGTAAGTTTTTCTATTTGATTATGAATTCATGTATATGAGTGAATTACTTTGCTGTTTTTATCCATGCCAAAATTATGAATACATGTGCTTGTAAATTATTTGGCTTTCTATTTGGTTTTGATATTTATGATTTTAGAACAACAAAAAAAGTCAAAAATTAAGGTTTTCGTTTTTTTATTGCATTATTAAGACAACTTTATTTTGGGTTATTTGAGTCTATAAAGCAATAAAAAATAGTTTTGACATTTGATTATTGGGAAATTTTAAATTTGAATATTGGTATGTTTATATATATTTTAAAATAACTTAATCACCAAAGTGATTTTTTGTATAAATTATTTTGTTTTAAAATATAAAAGTTTGTGTGCATATAACTTAAGTTATGTTGATATTGATCGGCCTAAATGAATGTTAATAATATTACATGTGTAACTATGGTGATAAACATGTGACAATTATTCGGTTTTATATGAGTAATAAATCGGCCCAAATGAAGATTTATTGTTCGACATATTCTTATTGCCAATGTTTGATTACTACACCAAGATATCACTTACAAGTTAATATTTTGTCCAAAGATGAAATACTAATGGAGTATTTGATATCTTAAGATGATGTTTACCTTTATTCAAATTATTTTGGTTTAAATTTGAAGTCGTATGTGAAGTTGTTTATGGTTTATGATCTATTCAACTATTATTATATTTGCCAACATCGGTGTATGTTGTTTTGGAATAACTATATATACATATATATACTAGTATCTTTTAATTTGACCTAAAGATTAAATTAAAAGAAATATTTCAAACAAATAAATTCAAATTTTAGCTTTGGGTTTTAATTAAGGATGTCTAATATTTAAAATAGATTAGTTGAAACAAAATGCCGCCAAAGTGACCTCTTTTGTGTAGATTAGTTTATTTGAAATATCAAGATGATTATATGTTTTTGTGATTCATGCGTTTATTAATTGACCCAAAGGTAAGTTAATATTTGGCAGAATTTCAACAATTGTGGTGATAAATGTGTGACAATTATAAGGTACTTTATGTGAGCAATATGTTAGTCTAAAGATTAATTCATTGTTTGACATAATTTATTGTCAATGTTTGATTGCTACAATAAGAGTACCGCTTACTGTTAATATTACTGTCCAAAGACTTGATATTAATGTTGTGTTTGGTATCTTGAGATGGGATTAGCCATTATCTTGAATTTATTGTTTACTTATAAATATTGATGTGAGCTTATTTTTTGTTCTATATTCAGCTAATTCATCTTCTACGGCCACAATATCTGCTAATATAAATTCTATACCCATGCTTAATGGGACTAATTTCAATGAATGGAAAAGGCACTTACTTATAGTGTTTGGTTGTATGAACATAGACATTACACTAAGGGAAGAATAACCCGCACCTCTCATTGCGAAAAACACCCCTTATATTAAAAAAGGATTTTGAGAGATGGGATCGTTCAAATTGCATGAGTCTAATGATCATGAAGCACAACATTTTAGAAGCCTTTAAGGGCATAGAATCTGAAAAGATTACTTAGGCCAATGTTTCCTTGATGAAATTGAGAAATGTTTTGCTAAAAACGATAAGGTTGAAATGACATCACTTATGACTTCTTTGATGTCTATAAAGCTAAGGGTTAAGGAAATTCTGAGCAATCTAAGGGCTATGAGTTTTATGATCCCATAATTAGGAAAATTTTTGGGACGATAATTGCAACATTCCTTTAGGATGTTGAGTTTGGAGGGAGAAATAAGGTTAGAGACATTGCTTTTAATAAGGAATTGAATTCTAACTCATTTCCTACTATCACTTTTGATAATGTTTAGGTTCTCATACCTATTATTGATTAATAAGTGAATCTAAAACCTTAATAAAACATTGTTGAACAACTCCTTATTCAAGATGAGGTAATTGTTTCAAAAGAACAAACTCAACAACCTCAAGAATAAATCTCATTAAAAAGATCCACTAGAGAAATGGTTATAATGGCTTTAGTGGATTATTTTGACATTAAGATACATTAGATGAATATTAAGTTAATGGTTTCTCAATGGTAACATTGATCATACATTTATATGGCGTAATTAGAAAGCTTTGTGCCTAATGATGCAAAGTTAATGATTTGCAAAGAACTTCATCTATGGGATTAAGCAAACTTCTCGTCAATAATATTACAAATTTTACCAAATGATTATCTCATTCGGTTTAGAGATGAATTTTATTGATAATCGTATATACCATAAGTTTAGTGGGAGTAAGGTTCTATGTTTGGTTTTATATGTTAATGACATATTGCTTGTCAATAATAAATATAGCCTTAATCAATGCCCTAAGAATGATTTTGAGATTACAAAAATGCATTAGATTTTTTACATTTTAGCAGTGGAAAGTCTAATGTACGTTCAAGTTTGTATACATTGGAATATTGTGTACACTATTGGGATGTTAGGTAAATATTTTAAGCAACCCTGGTTTGGACCATTGGATAGCATCCAAGAGGGTTATAAGGTATTTTCAAAGAACAAAAGATTACATGCTCACATATCGGAGGTCTAATCTATTAGATATCATCAGGTATACAGACTCTGATTTTGATGGAATATGGATACAAGATTTTTCACTAAGGTGCAAATTGTGAAAACAAATTGCAATATTTTATTCAAATAGCAATAATAGCACATCAAAGTCAAAACACATAGACTTTAAGTTTCTGGTTGTTAAAGTAAAAGTTCATAGTTGTTAGGTGTCTATAAAGCATATTAAGAAAACTCCATGATTGCGGATCCGCTTACTAAGGGACTACACCCAAGGTTTTTCATGAGCACATTGCTCATATTGGTGTAATATCATTTAAGGATATTTGGTTTTAGTGGGAGTTTGTACTTTTAAATGCTTTTATGTTATAGACACATTTTTAGTTATTTCAGTTTAAAGATATTAAGTTTATTTTCTACACAAATAAAGTTTTTTTGGTTTATTCACACTCTAATTTTGATAAGGTTTGATCTCACTAAGGAGGACCAGTTGGAAATAGATATGTTTAGATCATATTGCATGTAATTTCCATGCTACACATCCATACTTGATCTATGTCATTTGGTTTTGTTAATATACGTGATCATGGATGGATTTAGTTACGATATATGTAACGAAAGTCGCATTGGTTCTATGTTAACATAATTAGTGGATGAGATTGTTCGGAATACCTTTTGGATATGATAGTAAAATTTTGAACTCATAAGGTTATATAATGACATGTAATTATAGAGTAATTAGTATATATATGTGGTCCAAGGGGAGATTGTTGGAAAATATAGACATCACATATATAATAAGGGTAATTACTTTATTATTTACTATCATGATAGATTAGCCCAAATTAAAAGTGATCTAATTTGGTTAAAATTTTATTGGGCTTTAATTATTAAATAAAGTATGGGTCAAATATGTTGAGTTCTAATCAAATTCTAATTAATGATGGGTTAATTAGAATTTGATTAGAACTAATATGCCAATATTATAAATATTAGGGTTATAGTCCCCAAATTACACAACAAGATATCTTTTCTAATATCCCATCATTAGGAAAGAGAAAACAAATATTCTCTGAATTTCTTGTGTGCTAATTTGGAATATCAAATCCCCAAGATCCGGTAAAACTTCAAGGAATTCATGGATTCAGATACGCTTCCGCATCTAGTTTTGTTTTTGATTTATTCTTGATGATTTGACATGATAGATCTTGATTTATTATAAGTATCATCTATTTGAAAAATGGGTTTACAATGTGGAAATCCTTTAATGCATGGCTTAAACATCCAAAATAATCTATGGAATGTACGCTTACTCTGAACTTCTTGTCCAACATTGTTGTATACAAGGAGCACTTCTAATTTAACCACGATACCAGGAACAAACTGATGCATTGCCATATCAAACCTACTGGAAACTTAGTATAAGATTCATCCCAATCACCAAACAATTCTTCCATTGCCTTTTGTTTCACGTACTATGCTTTGTGATACAAGACAGTGCAGTTATATTGACTTTGGAGGTCAACGATTAGCACCGAGACTAAAATCATCAGATATTGTTACCCCATCGACTTTATACATTGACATATGATTTTGGAATCCAATTTATGATGATCATTCATTAACCATCGAACAGTGTATGTTTGTGGACCATTATGCTTTCGTTTGTCCTAAATCTACTTTTTTTTTAAAAGTGAGGCCATGATCCACCAATTACACCCACCACCAAATTTAATGCACTTATTAACAAATATGGTTAGGGTTGACTCCACCGTCTCATAATAGTAAGACACTTTAATGTTTTAGTGCTTCACGGCTGCTTGTACAACCTCCTTCGATGGAAATTATGTCCCAATAGGTAGACCCTCGAAATATAAAGTTGAAAGCATATAAGTCAGCAACATATGAGGATATTTGGGAAATTCCAACGCATCCATTGCATCTTCATCGATTAGGTGCATATGAGAGGAAGGTTCATTTGGTGGAAGATCAAATAATGCACTTGTGCCAGGGAAGTTTGCATCGACGCAAATATCACATTCTTGTTCAGCAGCTGCCACTTCTTCATCATGGTCTGGATCACTAAATTCTATCGTGTTTGTGTCAGTATCCCTCTCCTCTTCCTCTTCTTCATACGAACTTGGATAATGAAGGTTATATCATCATGGAAGTTCCCTTTTTAATGTAGGAAAATGGATCTTCATATGGAGGAGGTGCGGATGTTGATGGTGCTGCATACTGGTAAGGATATTTTAGACTTAAATTCAAATAAAATTTCAACTTGTGTACATAAGATCGTCTTCTAACAAGTGCAATATACTGGCATATATTAGCAGGATCACATTGAAGATATAATGCTCCAAACATATATACAACAAGACTGGATGAAGATGGAATCACTACACCAAAACAGACTTTTAGCGGCATTTTTAGTGGCATTTTAAATAAAAACGCCGCAAAAATTACACAATAGCAGAGTTTTAAAGAAAACGCCGCAAAAAAATGAGCAATAGCGATGTTTATTTGCAAAACGCCGCTAAAAATGATAAATAGCGGCGTTTTTTATTCAAACGCCGCTATAAATCAAACCTTTAGCGTCGTTTTTCCAAAAGTGCCACTAAAGGTCTAAGCATTAGCGGCGCTTTTGTAAAAACGCCGCTAAAGCTCTGAGCATTAGCAGTGCTTTTGTAAAAATGCCGCTAAAGGTCTGATTTATAGCAGCGTTTGAGGAAAAATGCCACTAAAGGTCTGAACATTAGCGCACTTTTGGAAAAACGACGCTAAAGGTCTGATTTATAGCGGCGTTTGATGAAAAACACCGCTAAAGGTCTGAGAATTAGCGGCGCTTTTGGAAAAACGCCGTTAAAGGTCTGAGCATTAGCGGCGCTTTTGGAAAAAAGCCGTTAAAGGTTTGAGCATTAGCGGCGCTTTTGAAAAAACGCCGCTAAAAATTTTTCATATTTTTTTTCCTTATTCTTGCTTTGAATTAAATTTTATTTTGATAAATTCACTTATAAGCAATGAGAAAGTTTCATTTTAGTTACTTAATTATGAAAAGTTACGAATTGCTAACTAAACAATTTAGAAATTTTCATTTAAGTTACAAATTAAGCTATTAAAATTGATTTAGGGTTTATTATTTAGTATGTTAATTTCATGGTTTAAGGTTTGTTATTTTGGTGTATGGGTTTAGTGTTTTAAATTTGTTGTTTGGGTTTGTTGTATAGTGTTTAATATCTTAGTGTTTATCGGTATTAAGGTGTAAGTGTTAGTGGTCAGGGGTTAATGTTTAGGGTTAGGGGTTTAAGGGGAAATAGTTAATGGGTTAGGGTTTTAGTTTAGGGTTTATGGTTTATAGTTTTAAGATTAATTTATTTTAGGGCTTTAAGGGTTTAATATTTAGAATGTTAATTTTATGGTTTAAAGTTTATTATTTTGGGTTTATTATTTAGGGTTTAAGATCTTAGTGTTTAACGATATTGAGGGTAATTTAAGTGGTAGTGGTTAAGGGTTAATTAAGGTTTAGGTTAAGGGTTCATTGGTTTAAGGGTTAAGGGTTCAGTGCTTGTGGGTTAGGGTTAGGGGTTAAAGTTTAGGGTTTAGAGTTTAAAGTTTAAGGTATAGGTCAAATTAAGGTTTAGTGTTTAGGGTTTAGGATATATGACCCAAAATCCAAAAACCAAATCCTCAAATCGCTTTCTCTAATTCAAACCCCAAAATCAATAGAATCTTGGGGTTAAGTGTTAGAGATCTTAAGGTTTGAAGTTTGGAGTTGGGGTTATGTCTCATGGTTTGGGGTTAAATTTTTAAATTTATATATTAAATAATTTATTTTTATATAAAATTATCATTATAGTTTTTAAACCTTTTTATTTCATATTTTGAAATTTTACATTTTATTTTCTTACATTAAATTTTATATAAACATTATGTCATGTATCTTATTCTTTTAAATATTACTCAAAGTTTCAAAAATTATTTATTTGAAATTGCTATGAATTATGCAATAATTAAATATAATTGTAATAAAAGTCAATTACTCTTTCATCCTCTTCTTATAATTATTTAACTTTGTATTAACTAAAATGTAATTTTTAATTTTATATTTAAATTATTTAGAAAAATTAATAACACATAGAAAAATTTTGAAACAAATTATAACATAGAAAAATATATGTTAAAAATGAAAAAATTAAAATACTATTATTTAAAATAATTTTAAATATTTATGGGTATATTATGATATATTTTAAATTTATATATATTTAAAATAATTTTAAAGTAATTGAATATAAGACTGATATATAATTTATATATATATTTTAAAGATTATTTAGTGTTAATAATATTAAGTAAATGGATTAATTAATAATAGTATAAAAATATATAAATTAAATGACATTAAAAATTACAGGCGTTTAATACAAAAATGCCACAAAACCCATCAATTTATTTTAAGACGGCGTCGTTTGAAACATTGTTGTATGAATTAGTGGCGTTTATGTGTAAAACGCCACAAAATATATCAATACGATGCAAGACGTCGTCATTTAAAGCTTTTTGTTAGTGGCGCCGTTGGTAAACGCATACGATGAATCATCAAGTATTAGTGGCGCTATTTCAAAAACGCCGCGAAAAGTCTATATTTAGTGGCATTTTCCAGAAAACGCCGCAAATATGTATGGACATTAAGCTTCACGTCGTCGTTTTATCGACAACATAATGTGCAGTAAGGTGGACGACGTCGCTTTATCAACAATTAGCGATGCTTTTTTAGAAACGCCGCAAAACATAAATTGAGTTTGAGCAAAACATCGTCGTTTTGTTGTGCTTGGTTTTATCTTCCTCCATCCCCGAAATCACTAAGTATTTTCTCCTAAAACTTTTCCCTAAATCCCGAAATCCCTAAGCTTCTGTTTTTTGCTAAATCCCTAAATTTTCCCTAAATCCTTGAGAGCTAAGTCCCCAACATTTCACGAATTAAAAATTTCCCAGTATCCCAACATTCAACAAAGAATGACGGTATGGAATTTGTAAACATAAACTTTTTTGATTTAAGGTTTTTTGTTTATTTATATCATTCTGTTTTTTATTTTGTTTACCTTCTTTATTTTTCTTCGATGTAAAGGTTTGACGGCTGGAAAGACTTTGAGAATTCGACAAGAACCGAAATCAAACCCCAGGTATTTGAATAGCATTATCTACAGTCTAAAACATGTATTGATTCTATGGTTTATCAAAATCACTTTGGCATGCAGATATCATTAGATGTTCTTCTGGTCTGTATTTATTCCTAGTTGACAGGCCCTGAAGTGAAGAAATCTATTTATTCCTAGTTGCAGATATCATTAGATGTTCATTTTATTTGATATTACATCTTTGGCATACATTTCTTCTTATTAAGTTTGAAAGCTGGAAACTTAGGTTACTTTTAGGCATAACTTAGTTGTATGTATATAACTTAGTTGAAATTTGATATTATTAAGTTATTAAAAATTATTAATATATGTATCCAATTTCTTTCAGTCAAAGAATATATACATATAAAATATATAACTTAAAAATATATACATATAAAATATATATCTTAAAAATTATTAATATATGCCTAAAAATTATTAACTTTAAAAACACTGGATTAACATTTGTTGAGCTCCAATGAAGTGAAAATAGCTCCCCCCCCCTTTTTTGTGTTAAAAATAGCTTGTTAATGTTAAGAATAGGAACCTGAATGAACAAGTTGCATCCCAATGCTAAGTGTAAACAGAAAGTTGTGCTACATGGAAATTGGTTCTAATCTGATTTAGTTGCATCCCAATGAGAACATTGATAGAAGTGCATAACTTCCTTCATCAATACTAAGACCTATAGTGCCCTTCTCCGAAAGATCATAGATTAAATTCTCCCCCTCTAAAAGTTGTTAAGAATCTTGCTAATATAATGTTTTTTTAATATAATAAATTTTGTTATTTGTTAATTTCATCACTCTTTTATGTTATATATATATATATATATATCTTTTTGGATCTGTTTACGCTAGCCACTGAGTGAGGTATTGTTAGAACTTATTAGGTATGATTTGATTGTCAAGTCGATTGGGCCATCAGACTGTTAGAAGTTTGGTCTGCATGATCTTGTTGTGTGTTGAAATTTTGAATGACAATTTTTTTTTTTACTAGCTACATACAACCAAATTCCTGTATGCATGTGCGGTGAATTCATTTATTTTATTTGTTTATATATTTATTTGTATGTTCATTTGTTTTGAAAGTTGAAGATTGAATTTTGAAGTAGGTTTAGGGTTCTTATGAACTTCCCAATTTGAAAGCTCAAAAAACAGCAATAATGACCCAACTTTTTTTCTTTCTATTTTTGTTAGATTTGTTATTGTTGGGGGGAGGGGGTTGAGCTTTATCTAGTAGATCTGATTATGGGTTTTGATTCATGGAATGTTTGGATACTGGGAAAATGTGGGCAAATTAGAAATAAGTTTGAATCAGAAGTTTCCATTTCACGCTTTGGACTCTTAGATTTTTTTCCATTTTATGCCATATGTTCATATACTATGGATTGAGATCTTTGGTTTCCATAATATACCTCATTGGATTTTTAGTGTTAGAAATGTAACATATTTAACGTGGACTGTTTCCTCTTCTCTGTTAAGTGTCCACTTAGATGCTTTGAATAGTATCAACAACGATGCTTTGTAAATTACAAAGCTTATGAATTAATACATGGAGATATTTATCATTACTTACTACATGAATTAATTTCTTTTCTTGATTCGCTGATTCTAATATTAAGATATGAGTTCGTTTTTCATTTTCTTTTAAAATTTGTTCAAGTTGTGCCCCGATAAGAGAAAAAGCTTGTCTTTTGTGGTTAGCATAAAGATGGTCTGTTGTCGTTTTTTTCTTTCTTTCATGTTAGTAACAGAGTAAAATGTTGAAAATGGTGCGAGAATAAGGGATAATATTTGTTGCAATTGATCAAAATAGACCTCTCTTAGACCGTGGTCTTTTGATATTGTATTGCACAAGGTTAGTAGATATTTCTCTGTATATGTTTAACTGTATTTCATTTACCGTTCTTAAATTTTATTATGAAGCGATGCATACTTAACATGACCCATTTTGTATCTCGATGCGATTATTTGGATAAGAATGGTGCGATTCTTGAGGTTGGTCCAAATTCTAAAACCTATCATTTTGTTTACTTTTTAAGTGATGGATGTTCGGAATGATTTGAGTGTGAATCCACTTGTGTTTGATATATTATGTTGTGGATTTGATGTGTTGTACATGTGAGGAACCGAATAACCCGAGAGTGTGTCGAAAAATTGTTGTTAACCGAATAACCCGAGTGGTGTCGGAAAATTGTTGTTTAAATCTCATTAGTGGCTTGAAAGGAAAAAAGAATATATGAATATATATGCACCCTCGATCATGTCCAAGGCTTGCAAGAATTTTAGCCACTGTTTTATTTATTTTGAATTACTTCTTTATCATTTTGTCAAATGTCAAGTCAAACCATGAATCTTTTAGAGTTAGAATATATTCTCGGTGTTTGGTGGTAGGATGTGGGACTACTTTCTTTTCTATTGAACTTTTATCAAATATTCAACTATACAACTCATTTCGATTTTCGATTTGATTTTTGTTAATGGCGCTTTAAAATAAGATACCTATCAAATTGTTGATGCTTTTAGGTCATGATATATCCTCATTTTTAGTGCTTGGTTTACATCATTTAATTACATCAGTTTTTTTTTATTATTGGCATTTTCATGTTTTATAAATTTTACGATGAGTTCTTTGGAATCGACTTTGCCATCCAATTTACAATTTGTAAGCATGTATATTTAATTTGCTAAATTGTTGTTCAAATTGCGGTTTATTATCTTGCTTGGTTGGTATATATGCTGTTTGTTCTATTCTTGTTCAAAATAAAAAAAAAAGATTCAAAGTATATAGGTTGGAAACCTAACGGGTTGCCTTATATCGGATCCTCCCTAGGTGTAACAATGCCACGTATGAAGAATCTTAAAGAATTTCTATCTAAATTGCTATTTATTATTGTTGTTTATTATTAATAATGTTTGAACAACCTCCAAATTGCTATCTACTCATGCCGCTTAGATTTTTTACAAGCTCCCGTGTATTATTTTTTAAAATTTAAGGTACGATACGATATAAAAATAACATAAACAAAATATAAAAGTTAATTGTTAAAATATGTTATAATTTCTAACATAAATGGCATATTTTAATAAACATTTGCAAGTTAAGAAGAGATTAACATATTTTAATACAAACTGTCACTACATATATTATATATTATATTAAAGAATTTTTTTACTTTATCATCCATAAAAATAAACAATTTTTTTAAGAATACTTACATTTATATGGCTTTTGGTTTATTACTAATTACTAATTACTATTTTTATATTAATAATGTTTGCTTTTAATATTTAATATTTTCAATGTTCAAAATGGTAATAATATTTTGTTATCAAGATAATAATATTGATCATTACTTAAATATGTTTTAATTATAAAAATAAATTATTTTTATAAGAAGTAATTTAAAACTTTTTAAATTTAATATTGTTATCAATATAATAATATAGATCATTATTTAAATATGTTTTAATATAGAAAATAATTTTTTTAAAAGAAGTAAGTTAAAAACTTTTAAACTTAACAACACCACAAAGAAATTTCAATTATAAAAACCATATAATAACATTTTCCAAATTTTAATGATTTTCGATTTGAAATTTTAATTTAACTTGCATAATTCATAATACATAAGTAACATAAAATTATTTAACTTACATAATACATAACTTACATAATTTACATAGCTTTCATAAGTAATTAAAACTTACATAAGTAATTTAAAACTTATAAAATTCTTTTATCAATATAATAATAGTAATGATTATTTAAATAACTTACATAATTGACATAACTCACACAACATACATAACTTACATAACTTACATAACTCACATAACTCACATAACTCACATAACACATGTAGTTTAATGTAATAATTAAAATATAAGCATTTAGTTTAAAGATCAAATTTCAAAACTTTCATCAAATTTCATAACTTACATAATACATAACTTACATAATTTTAAGATCAAATTTAATAACTTACATAAGTTTAAGATCAAACTTCATAACTTATACAAGACATAACTTACAATTCCATGTATGATTAATCTTAAAAAAAAAAATTTGTTTTTTTTGAAAAAGATTCAACGTATATAGGTTTGGAAACTCGACGAGTTGCCTTATATCTCACCGGAAGATATAACGGATCCTCCCTGTGTAACAATGTCATGTATGATGAATCTTAAAGAATACATAACTTACTTAATACTTGTGTAGATAAAAAAAGATTCAAAGTATATCTGTTGAAACCTGACGGGTTGCCTTATATCTCACTGTTAGATATAATGGATCCTCCCTTAAATCAAATTCTTGTCAATTAACAATTTAGCCGTGCAGATTATTGTCAACTTTAGACTTCAACAACAAAGAAATGGATAGGAGTTGGATGAAATTGTCAAGGGTAAGCAACGACTATCGAAATGGAGTAGAAACTTTTCTGAATTTCGCATTTCAAAATGCAAGCCAAGAGAATATGATTCTTTGCCCGTGTAAGACGTGTTGCAATATTAAATGGCATTATGGTGAAGTGGTCTACGAACATCTAGTTGTTAATGGCTTTGTACATCTAGTGGAGAGTGTACATCTAGTGGAGCATCTTCATCGATGAACTGGGGTATCTTCATAGTGCTTTCAATTAGAATGTTAGAGACGATAACATGGAAGGCATGTTGCGGGATGCTTTTAATATCTTGTGATGATGGTTTGGTCATTTCCACCTTACTTGGGTGCAACAGATGATCATAATTTTGGTGGAAATACTTTCATCGAAGGGGAAGAAGTGTCTGGGATGAACGACCAAATGAAAAAGCAACAAGGTTCTACACGTTACTTGGTGAAATGAATGAAGAAGCGTATGAGGATCAAAATTTTCCAAACTGTCATTACAGATTCGTCTTTTTCACTTGAAATGTTTGGGGGGTGGATCAAAACTCATTGACAATGTTGTTAGAGTTTCTGCAAGAATGTTCCCGTTTGCAAAAATCCCTCAATCTTCCAAAGACATGAAGAAATTGATAAAGGATTTGGGCCTTGGCTACAACAAAATTCACAGTTGCCCAAATGATCGCATGTTGTATTAGGGCGACCGGATAAACCAATAGTCTTTGTCATGTATGTGGCCAATCCGTTGGATTAATAGAAATACAGAGGATGATAATGAGGATGAACACGATACATAGTCAAGGAAGCGATCGATTAAGATTTTACGGATTTTACGCTAATACCAAGGCTTGAACGGCTTTTCATGTCGTCGAAGACAATGAATCAATGACGTGGCACTATGATGGATGAGCAGATGATGGGTTGTTAAGGCATCCTGCTGATTCTTTAGCTTGGAAATCTTTTGACTCAAATTTTCAAGCTTTGCAAGCTATCCTGAGTGTGAGGCTTGGGCTAGCATCCGATGGATTTAACCTTACAAACTCATGAGCACAACATACGATTACTTGGCACGTGGTGCTTGTTCCTACAATTTGCCTCCATGGGTTTGCATGAAATAGTCTTCTTTTCTCTTGTCTATGATTATACCTGGAGAGAAAGGGCCAGGGAATGATATTGACGTATATTTGCAGCCACTTGTTGACAAGTTAAAACAACTATGGGCTGGTGTTCATACATACGATGCAATGAGAAAAGAGAACTTTAATTTACATGCGGCTTTAATGTGGACTATTAACGACTTCCCGGCTTATGCTAATTTATCTGGTTGGAGTACCAAGAGACGTTATGCTTGTCCGTGTTGTGCTGCGCAGACATGTTCGCAATGGTTATATAATAGGAAGAAGTTCTCTTACATGGGGCATCGTCGGTGGTTACCAGAAAATCATACATTTAAATTTCAGAGTGCTCAGTTTGATGGTACTGAAGAGTTCAGACCAGCTCCTTCGCAGACCGGTGGATCCGAAATATTCTTAATGTTGAAAGATATAAATTTCATTTATGGGAAGATGAATCAACCTGCCAACCCGCAAAAGAAATAGAAGATCTAGGGATGAATCTGATGATGAATCTGATGAAGAGGATGATCCTAATGAGGCGGACTTGTGGAAAAAAAGTATTTTTTTTGAGTTGCCTTATTGAGAGCATCAGATTTTACGTCATAATCTTGATGTCATGCACATAGAGAAAAATGTCTGCGAGAACATCATTGGGACTATTTTGAATGTCGATGGATAATTGAAAGATAATCTTCAGAGTCGACTTGATTTAATCCACATGGGAATTCAGCGTGAGCTTCATCCTCGAGCACTTCCGAATATAAAATATCGGTTGTCATGCTTTTTTTTCAATGTTGAAGACGAAGAAAGAAGTGTTACATGACGGTGTTGAAGGATATAAAGGTCCCGGATGCGTATGCATCAAATATATCGCGATGTGTGAGTCTTAAGGATCAAGACTATATGGCTTAAAATAGCATGACTATCACATCTTGATGCAAGACTTCTTGCCGATTGCTATGCGGTGTTGTATGTCAAAAAGGTGACGGCTCTGTAATTGAACCGTCAAATATAATGAAAGGCATTTGTGGTAAAGTTTTGAATGTTCAAGAATTAGAGACTACAAGATCGAGCGCATTGACTTTATGCAATCTGGAGAAGATATTCCCGCCTTCCTTCTTCACTATTATGGTGCACTTGTTAATTCATCTCCGCATGAAGCACTTCTTGGTGGACCCATTTTTATCGATGGATGTATCCCATTGAAAGGTCTTACTTTATTTGCAAAATATTCCTTCATTCAGCTCAATGCCTTTAGTTGCAACTTTTGATAATGTTGTATATCGTGTTTAGGTTCCTTTCCAAATTAAAGTCATATTGCCGCAATAAGCGTTATCCGGAAGGATCAATTGCCGAGGCTACTTGGTAGAGGTATGTATGACTTTTGTTTGAGGTATTTGGAAGATGTTGAAACAAGAATGAATGTACCAAGTAGAAATCTTTGGGCTCACGGACCATAATTTGGCCGACACTTATTTATTTCAAAGTTTCAGAGAACCGATCGGCAAAGTCAAAATTACAGAATTAGACGATAGATCGTGGGTCCAAGCACATCGATACGTTTTATTTCATCACAATTCAATGGAACCATTTCGGAAGTAAGTTCTAGAATTTGATAAATACTCATCAATTATAATTTGTTTGTCTTCTAACAAAGTAAAACCTTTTTTACCGTAGTGAGTACAAACAAATATTGAGAGCTCGTTCACGATCCCGAAGATTAAATCGACGAGAAATTAATAAGTTGTTCGCAGAATCATTCCATGAATGGTTAAGCCAAATGGTATGCAGTTTAAGTTTTCATTGACAAGTAATAATGTTTTCTCATAACATTCATAATTACTCGATTTACTTTCGACTCAATAGGTTTGGAGTCGGAATGAAGTAAATGACAACGTTAAATGGCTTTCACAAGGTCCAAACAGAATATTTAAAAGATATAGTGGCTTCCTTATCAACGGATACAGATTTCATACAAGGTATCGCGAGAGATTGAAGAGAACCCAAAATTGTGGAATTGTTGTTAATTCTTCTATTACAAGTTATGCTAGTGCTAGGGACAGTAATCCGATCGAGGGGAATTTGGAATATTATGGACTTATTACTGACATCATTGAATTGGATTATTACGGCAAATGCAAAGTTGTCTTATTTCGAGGTGATTGGGCTGATGTGAATACGGCTCGCGGAATTAAAAACGATCAATATGGCTTTACAATGGTGAATTTCTCTCGATTGATTCACACCGGAGAACAACCGATGGACGAAGCGGTATGTGTTTTCTTCTCAACTTAAACAAGTTTTTACTCAAAGATCCAACTGATGAGGTTGGTACATTGTACTTGAAACACCCCAGAGACTTGTTTGACATTAGCGGTGGAAGTAGAGATGACATAGTCGAAAGATCAGAAACTTTGCCTTTTCCAGAACAAGACTTAAATGAAAATATCCCTAGTACTAGTCAACAATTTCAATGGGTTCGTCAGGATGTGGATGAAGATATTTACGAAATATGATGTAGTAAGATTTAACGATTTATTATTTATATGTAATATTATAATTTTCATGTTGGTCATGTTATATAATTTAACTGCTTTTAAATGTCCTATTATTGTTGTTATTTGTTACTAAAATTTTGAACTATTTTATGTGTATTGCGTTGAAAATGCCTAGAAGACAATTACGAGGTTTAAATATTGTCCGAATACTCCAAATCCGTAAGAAGTAAATAGTGGATAGGATACGCTTGTTGGATCTTCTAGTCTGGGACATAGATGACGAGCATGGACAATTCAAAGTAATGTTAAGTTTATTTTACATGCATGTTGAATTTTATTGTTGATTTATTTTCAATTTTAATATAATAATATATCATTTTTCAATTTGAGGGTGGTGGGACGAGCAGAGATCGGGGCGTACATTACTTACTGATTTATCGACTTAGAGCCTATTGAAGCGTGTTCAAGTAAGGAGAAACAATCATGGCCAACCTATCGGATCTGAAGCTCATTGTTGTCGCTATTTGGGCATTATAGCACGAAATGCGAATATGTTGCCCATTAACTACGAATCATGGCATCACATGCCTGATGCCAACAAAAATCAGGCTCTCGATAATATTAAGGTAATAAAAGGTGAATGTATACTTTAATTTAACCTTCATTTATATTAACTTTTTAAAATTTTTTTTCAGGGTAAATTTGCTTTAGAGGTCTCCGATGACTATGTTAAGAAGACGTTGGGTAAAAAATGGAGAGACAATAAAAGCACCCTAAAAAATAATATTTTAAGAAAGACATAAGCCTCGACGAAAAATTGCGAAATGTCCCACGAGAATGTTGAGGTACCAATGGGAAGATCAAGTTAGATTCGAATTCAAAGAAAGGAGATGTATTACGTACTTTCAAAGTCTTATAAATTTTTGGTTTATCGTATTTACTATATACATAATTCAAATTCCATTATGTAGGACCGTGAGCGAGTTGGAACAAACAGCATAGACAGAAACAACAATTCACGCACATGGCAGGTTCCAGAAGTTTTGCTCGTGTAGCTGAGGCCGAGGTATTATAATTTATTACTTCTTTCAAATATTAATTACTTTATACTATTAAATTATATTTTTTCTGCTATAATGTAGGAAGTTTCGTTAGGTCAAAGAGTTGGATGCCTTCATCTTTTTGACATTACTCATAGGAAGAAGGATGGATCTCCGATGACATCCGAGGCTGCAGAAATTTTGGTATATTTACTTAATAAAATTTGATTTATTATAAATATTTATAATGTTTAATTGCAATAGTTTAATTCATCGTTTGTAGTTTTAAATTTATAATTTTAAGTTATGTTCCATTCCTTTTATTATATATTTCGTTTCTAACTTTTTATTGATTTATTAGGATAAACTAAAGGAGAAGAAGGCGGAGTATGAAGCGGTTGCTTGTTCGACGATTCTGTTAATCTCGAGGAGATTGATAATGTAATTATTATCGATGTTTTGGGTCCCGAAGGTACAATCGCTTCGATTGATAGTTTTGTTAATCTTGAGTATATTTATAACAAAATTATCACTAATGTTTTGGGTCTTACAAGGTATGGTCGGGTTCGATGTCAAGGATCGGTGTTACCCGACTCAATATTTTGGATCCGGCTCCGGAAATACATGCCTTCCGAGTCAATCTCGTCTTTCAAGTTCGAGACGAAAGACCGGATATCTCGATGGAAGCGAGCACAATGAGCAAATTTCTCACTTAGAGTAGAGGCAAGAATAGGGAGGCGAGCATATTGCTCAACTTAGGCGAGGGGCAGTAGCAGGAGGCAGAGCGAGAACAAAAAGTATAAAGAACTCCACTACAATTGCAGACTATGATCGCAGTTTGTTCCAAAGAGCAATGCAGAGGCCGCCTCTTAGACATTTGTTTTATTGTTGTAAGATTTTTTAACATTATTACGATTAACATTATTGTAAGAATTGTTTGAATTATGCTTCATTTATTAATAAATATCATATACCTTTTATTAAATTTGAAGTATCGTTTAGATTTAATGTTTTTGGTGAGATTTAAATGTTTTATTTGCTGCCTTGGGTTGGAATTATATGCAATTGTTGTTGTTGTTTTTAATGTAGGGAGGGTAGGATATTGCAGAAAAACAGCATTACAAATCTGTGCAAATTAGTGGCGTTTTTGTTAAAAATGCTAAAAGACCCCACTTTTAGCGGCGCTTTTACAAGAAACGCCGCTAAAAGAGCCCACCTTTAGCGGCGCTTTTACAAGAAACGCCGCTAAAAGACCCAATCTTTAGTGGCGCTTTTGTAAGAAACGCTGCTAAGAGACCCAACCTTTAGCGGCGCTTTTATAAGAAACACCGCTAAAAGACCCAGCCTTTAGCGGCGCTTTTATAAGAAACGCCGCGAAAAGACCCAACCTTTAGCGTCATTTTATAAAAAAGCGCCGCTAAAGGTAGGGTCTTTTAGCGGCGTTTGTTATAAAAGCGTCGCTAAAGGCGTGGTCTTTTAGCGGGGCTTTTCTAGAAAATGCCGCTAAAAGACCCCACCTTTAGTGGCACTAACTTTTGCGGCGCTTGTTTTAGCGGCGTTTTTTACGGCGCTTTCAAAAGCGCCGCAAATAGTATTAGTGGAGCTTAAAAACGCCACTAAAAGCCAAAAAAAAATGCCGCTAAAAGTCTATTTTGGTGTAGTGAATATTGGGTAACGCTTTCCCCTACTCAACATCACTCAACTGTGCATAAAGTTTTACTACATTATTCCCAAATGAGGAATGTGTTGCGATCATAGTTTCAACATCAGCATCTTCACCAATTCATTGAATATGTCAAAAGTCTATAAAATAGAGTGGACACTACCTTCCCACAATGACCGACAGTTTTCCTACTAATTTTTGCCTTCAATTATTCTATTTTGATGTTCTTATTGAACGTCGTGTTTAACAAGCGTCTTGAATTAAATACAACACCGTTTTCAATATAGTGAACTTGTCCATTGTAATGAACTACAACATTGAATTTAGGGTTAATCTTCTTAAACCAACCTACACATTTAGAAAAATAACAAAACAATATAATAATTGCTTACAAATAACATTATCAACTCCGTCTTTTTTGATAAAAATGATAGTGCAAGTTACTAAATTAAAGAAATAATTTTTAAAAAGTACAACTAAGAAAATAAATCTTATTTCGGCAAAGGGAGAGTAGCTTACAATAGAAGAATTGTGAGAAATTTTCCACGAAGAAATGGAAAAAAAATTATATAGCATGCGTTGAGGTATTTTCATAATTTTATTCTCCATTGTGGAATTTCAAAGTCTGAAACCACCACCTAACATGGTGATTTCGAAAAAAAATTTATTAAAACGTCACGTGGCTTAATGTTGCTGGAGATTGGGGTTTGATGGACTGAAGAGAGTAGAGCAAGATAAATTTTTTTTAAAAAAATTGATTTATTTTTTTCCAACGAATGCTTTTACTGACTGTTGGGTAAGGGTCTAAAATTGCTCCCAACCTGGCTATTTTAGGAAAAAAGTTTTTTCTTCTATTTTGGAATCGCTGTGTAAGGGGGTAAATATCCAGAATATATCAAAAAATAAAAAATTATGGAATTGGACCGGTTTTTAGAAAATTTACGAAAAAGGGTTATTTTTCCTCAAAACGCGTCCACATCAGCGTGTTTTGAGGGTAAATGCCAGCAAAGCGCGCTCCTGGGGACGCGCTTGTGTCCACGTCATCAAAGCGCGTCCACATAGGCGTGCTTTTGTCGACGTGGACACAAGTGCGTCCCAGAGAGCGCACTTTTTCGGCAAAATTTATTTATTTAAAATAACTTTTGATTTATTTAAAATATTAAAACTAAATTATAATAAAATAAAAACAAAAACCACTTCTTATTTTATTACATATATTAAAATTAAATTACAAAAAATAAAATAAAGAAAACTTTTATTTATTTAATATATTAAAACTAAATTATAATAAAATAAAAATAAAGAAAACTTCTTATTTATTTAATATATTAAAACTAAATTATAATAAAATAAAAATAACTTCTTATTTTATTATATATATTAAAATTAAATTATCAAAAATAAAAATAAAGAAAACTTCAGATAGTTTTAATATATTAAAACAAATTAACAAAAAATAAAAAATAAAGAAAACTTCTTATTTATTTAATATATTAAAACTAAATTATAATAAAATAAAAACAACTTCTTATTTTATTACATATATTAAAATTAAATTACAATAAAAATTAAACAATTTCTAATTTATTAAAGATATTGAAATTAAATTACAATAAAAAATTAAACAACTATTAGTTTATTAAATATATTAAAACTAAATTACAAAAATAAAAATAACTTTTATTTTATTAAAAAATCAAATTAAATTATATACAAAAAATAAACAACTTCTATTTTAGTGAAGATATTAAAATTAAATTACAAACACAAATAAAAACAACTTTTTATTATTAAAAAATATTAAAAAAAATAAAAACCGATCCGAATCAATGTTGATGCTTGGTTAATAAGTGCCACACGAGGGTAGTCGGCGGTTATGCACGGATTCCTCCTTCTTCTAGCTTCCTAGGGTCGTGGAATCTCGGACGGGATTCCTTCCTTCAAGACTGGTGCAGTTGTGGGTGTTGCGAGGATGACCCACCTTGATAAAATAACGACCGGAGGTGTTTGCATAAACCACGGCGGGTGTCTGAATCCCGTATGGCGAAGGAGGCTGGTAGAAAGAAGTGCTCCCCGACGGTGCCTCCTGTGATCCCTCACGTGACGACGGCCTCAAGATCGACTGGCCAGTCGGAGTAGTCGGGAACGGACTCGAACTCGGCCATGCATTCCAACCTGGGGTGGGACTGGGAAAAGGAAACATATACGGGTTAGGATACATATAAGGGGTAAGGCACGCACCTGGCATAAAGGGTGAAGGCTGTGATGTCGGTGTCATCGGCTGAACTGATGAGCCTGGTGACTGTGTGGGCGCTGTTGCTGGGTCCGGTGACTGTGTCGGCGCTGTTGATGGCCCCGTGTCATTACCCCTTCTCCTTGGATTTAAGGGGCCCCGACGTTCTCTTTGTTGATGAAGTTGCCATCGCCTCTCTTCTTCAGACAATAGATATGGCTTACCATGGATCCTAAACCATGGCATGTATTCCGGCACGCAAGCTAACTCAGGGACGATAATCGGTTCCGGATAGGTAAGTAGTCATATCGGTTCTCCCACGTCTCGATATGTTCTGACCAAAATCTTGGCCAATCCATGTGCAACTGCCGTAAGTCCACTTTGTGCTCATCATCGAGCACCTCAGGTGGCACGAGAATTGGTTCTTAAATCCAAATTATCGTAGAACCCGATCGACCCGTGCATTTCCACGGTCGCATAGGTTATCAATGGGACCTTCACGTTACAACAGCTTTAGATTTTGGAAGAACTCCTCCGAATTCTCGCCTGGGGAACGTTTCTTGGCATTTCCAAAACAATGGACGCGCTTTTGAAGGAAACGCCTTTTCGTCGCACCCTAATTCGTAATTTTTATTTTTTTGGTATATTCGGATATTTACCGTGTAATGGGCTACTTTTTAGGGAAAAAATTATGTGCTAAAAACTACGACCCATTTACTCAAAAAGGCCAATTTTCAAAAGAAATTATGGAAATGGGCCAAATTAAAAATATTTACGAAATTCAAAAACGCTTACGTGACCGTGTTTAAGGAAATTTCGAAAGCCTGGGGAGCACTTTATGCCACATAAGCAAATCGCACATACGTGATTTTGATGATGTCAAGTGAGGTAGGCTTTCTTCACCATCATCTTTTTTTTAATTTTTTTGTTCCAACAAAAAAAAAACTATAAACCCCCTATTTTCTTATATTTCACACATAATATTTTCAAAAATTGTCCAAAAATCTCTACAATTTCTCCCCAAAGCTCTCAAATTTCTCATTAAATTTCTCAAATCTCTTTATAATTAGTTATTTACTTTATTTTTTAAATTACTATTTTTTTAATTTCAAAAATATTTGATCGTGTTAGAAATGGTCGGGAATTAATTGTCTCGATCATAAACATATCGAACAAATGAAAATGGTAACCTCCGATTTTAAATTTTGGTTGTTATTTAATATTTTTTCATTTATGTAATTTTAATTATTTTAATTTTGAATATTATTGAATATTTTTTCATTTATGTAAGTTTAATTAATTTGTATTTTATAATTTTTTATAACAACCAGATCGGTGTTACAATGTTATATTCGTAAATATGTCCGGCATCACCGTTGATGAAAATTACTTGAGGAAGTGGGTTTTGGCACTTGGCCACTATAGGCAGGGGGTGCAAGTTGGACCCGAAACTCATCAACGCTTTAATAGAGAGTTGGAGACTGGAGACGCACACATTCTATCTTCCATGCGGAGAGTGTACTATAACTTTGGAGGACGTCCAGTTACAATTAAGATTGTCGATGGATGGGGCATCCAATCACCGAAGTTGTCAATGTGCTGATTGAGGAGCCATATGCTACGATCTTTTGGGTGCAATTTTGGATAATATTTTCGGAGGTCGGATCGAGATGGGCTGGTTACGAGACACATTCCCAGAGCTGGGGAATGATTCGACTGAATTAGAAAGAATATGATATGCTCGGCCATACATCCTTGAGATGATTGGAGGTCATCTGATGCCGGACTTGTCACAAAACCTTGTACATCTGAGGTGGCTACTAAAACTCGTTGATTTTAGAGCAACTGGCGAACTTAGTTGGGGGTCTGTCGTGTTGGCAACATTGTACCGGGAGAAGTGCATAACGACGCGAGGCCTCCCTGCATTTGGCCTTTATAACTCGCTGCTCACTTTGGAAATAATTTTGCAAAACGAAAATATGTCTCTCGCACAACTGAGGTTATCGACAAATGACGCATTCCTTTTAGAATAGAATTTATGCATTCAGCCAGATTTGTAGTCATATGACCATATTGTAGGCCACCGTCGTATGCTTGTGTCTATTGTTCGAAAGGTATGTTACAGAGGTACTCTGCGCCTTGATCGTTAACTGAACGTAAAATCCCAAACATCTCATGAAAACGGTCCTTATTGATCTCGTACCCCCAATATAATTTGATAGCGAAAATTACATGTCAATACCAATATTTCATTCAGACATTGCTTAAAGCTCCAGAACAGACATTTGAACACTTGGCATCCACAGAGCAATCGGTCGTTGTAGTATGCAGGGACCATTTCAAGGTCTATTATACAACCTTGGACGTACCTCTTCAGCATCTGAAACCACTGCCAAACCTCATTATATGAAGCATCCTACCCACTATGCATATTTTCCAATGCCTTTTGCTTAGCTATCCAAGCCTTGCGGTAAGAGGGCGTGTACCTCAATTGGCTATGAATACTAACAATTATGCATAAAACAGAAGTCTTGAGATCTGCCTTCAACATCTGTAGTATTAAGGTAGCTATCATGCCTGAATCCATATTGGGATGATCTTGAGAAATACCTGTCAATGAAATGTGTTAAATAATGCAACATTAAGTAATAATATTATTATTCAAAACCCTAAACACCTAGTGATACTGTACCGGTAACATAGGTATGTGGACCTTTGTATGTTTTTATCTCCCACAAGCCTGTCTTTTTTCTAAGAGAAGTCATGATTTTCCATGAACATGAACTATCTTGCACTGCACACTTGGCCTCGAACTTCTCGAATTTGGATTTAACCACGTTGTAGTTAACCTCGTGGTTGATGCTATATTGTTTCAAAGCACCAAGAAAACTATCTTTACTGAAAAACTCCTTACCAACTTCCTAATCACCTGAACCGAATGACGAACTTGTACGGTCACGAGTTCTGTGTGGTAGCTCTAGAAACTCCAACGCATCATCTGCCGATATGTCGACATTATGCATGTAGGCTGGAGGTGAGTATGACCTGAATCACTGGTCTTCTTCTTCTTCTTCATCTGAACCCCTTTCAACATCTTCAGGTTCGGATGGAATAGGCTCCGGTTCAAAAAATAATACAACTTCTGCACCATCAAATCCGAGCTCTCGAGGTGGATCCACATCGAACTCATCATCTAACCTACCATTATCTGCAACGTACGAGGTCCTTTCGCCAGTGGACGTCGTTGGGAGTACATAATCCCTTCTTATGGATGTTTCGTAACGTCCCCAATCAGATGTGGATTTCCAACCACTAGAAGCTGATGTCATTCCCCAATACATATTTCCAGCATCGAACATTGACCCATTGATGTGCATGTCCCATCCACTAATCAAGTGTCGTGCAAGAGTTGTGTTTTCCATACTCCCACCAAACACGGGCGCTTCCGTGTTTTGCCTCTCAATAACGGAGTGTCGACTAGGGGTTGTGTATTCCTCTCAAATAGTAGCTGATGTTGAAGTCACAAATGTTTCATTTGGCATTGAAAATTGAACATATACCTCAAAATAGGGTGATCCACTAGCGAGATGAGTCTGCACCATCGCCTCAAAGCTACGAACACCTTTGATATCAAATGCATCATATGTCACGGGATCAATCGAAGCACAAAATCGATACTTAATAGAAGAAACCCTACTTGGCATAGTTTCGAAGATTTTGCACCTAATTCTTTTACAAAATTCTGTAAAATCTATACTCTGGTTAAAAACCATTCGCTCTGTGTTCTCTGATAAAAAAACAACACCGTTCTCGGTGTCACGGACCTCACCATCATAGTAAATAATAACAGTAATACGTTCACTCATCTTTAATTTCTATTCTGTTTAGCCTCTCTAATTTTTTTTGTTGTAACTTATGCAACCTGAGAATGATATTTTCCTCGTTTATAGTATAAGGCCAACCATGAACTACTGTAGAAAAAGAGCGTCCACGTAAAAGCTTTTTTCTGTAATTTTGCTGACAGTGCATCATTCTTGAAACGTTTTTAACACTTTTTATTCAGAAATGTCTTCTCAGAATTATTTTTCAGGAACTACTGTAGAAAAAGAGCTTTAAACCTTAAACCTTAAATCTCGAGCCTAATTTATTTAAACACCATAACCATAAACCCTGTTTAAAACCCTAATTTGATTTAATTAAAACCCTAAAACCTTAATTTAATTAATTTATTTAAATACAATAAACCTTAATTTAATTTATTTAAAACCTTAATTTAATTTACCCTAAACCCTAATTTACTTAATTTATTTAAATACCATAAACCCTAATTTAAATAAATTTTCTAAACCTTAAAACCCTAAATTTAAAAAACCATAACCCTAAAATCCATATGGACTAAACATGCAAATATAGCACTTTGTGCAACGTCATCAAAACACGTCCACGTAGAAGCAATTTGCTGACGTGGCACAAAGCGCTCCCAGGGGCGCGCTTTGTTGGAAATTTCTCTCTTAAACGCGGCCACGTAGGCGCGTTTTGCCAAAATTGACCTTTTTCCGTAAATATTGTTTAATTTGGCCCATTTCTATAATTTCTTTAGGAAATGGGCCTTTTTGGGTAAATGGTCAAAAACTACCTTTTAAATAGAGTATTACTACATAGTTAGACACCAAAACTTTCATAAATTTTCATTTTGGACACCAAAAATAAAAAGTTTGTAATATGAGTATAGTTGTTACATACTTTTACCATTTTAGTCATTCATCGTTAATTTGTTATTACATACACTCATTTTAGTCACTCAACTTTAGTAAAATTTCACTTTGATCACTCGTTTTATTTTTTAGAACTAATCTTTTCCCCAAAAAACTAGGTTTTTATAGAGAATTAAATTATTCAGCTACTGAGATGAAACCCAAGTTTTTCATTTATAACTCAATTCCATGTACAAACTAAGGTTTTCTCTATAAAAACTCGGGTAATCCCTTGTAAAACCACAATTTTTTCCTTTTATTGAAAAAATTAAAATAATTCTAAAAATAATAAAATAATTTTAAAAGATAAAAGGAAAAATATTTAGAAAATGAAATTATTTCTAAAAGGAAAAAAAATAAGGAATTAAAAAGATAAACTATTTTTCTTACCCAAATTTGTCTCTTTTACGAAAAAATAATTAAAAAATAAAAAAGATAAAATGAGTTACCATAATGAGAAATTATTAAAGTTGGGTGACTAAAATCAATGTATATGATGATAAATTAACGACATGTGACTAAAATGAGAAAACTTTGTAACAATATTGCCCATATTGCAAACTTTTTATTTTGATACCCAAAATAAAAGTTTATAAAAATTAAGTGATCAAGTGCGTAACTTATCCTTTTAAACAATCTAAAGCTTAAAATATTTTTAAAGGGATAAATCTCAAATTATATTTAAACTTTAATTTAATGTGCAATTATATACATGAATTTTAATTTGGTGCACTTATACGTGAAACTCTAATTGTGGTCCAAATGTATATTTAAAACTTTAATTTTGATTTAATCACACACATTTAAAGAAATAAATACATCAATTTATTTTTATACTAGATAAATATAAATATTTATGTATGCAATATATAAATATAAATTTATATTATATCGACAATTGTGTTAATAATTTACAATATTGAATTAAATTAAAATTTATATATACAATTACATATTAAATCATAGTTTTAGTTTTGATGTTTATCTTCTTGTTTTTTAAATAATTTTTTATAGTAATTAAAATATTCACCACTAAATTCAATGATTAATCCTTTGAAGGGATAAACCGCCAATTTATCAAAATATACCAAATTTAAAAAAATTTACGAAAAAGGGCTAAAAATAATTATTTATCGAAATGGATCATTTCCCCAAAAGCGCGTCCACGTCAGCGCGTTTTCAGGGGATAAATCAGAAAAGCGTGTCTACGAGGGCGAGCTTTGTGCCATATCAGCCAAAAACGCGTCCTTGAGGGTGCGCTTTGCTGATATGGCAAAAGCGCTCCCTCGTGGACGCGCTTTTGTCCTTCACCCTCCCCCAATGGGCTTTTCAGTTGTTTTTAGTGTTAGGGTATGAGTTTTTAAGATTTTAGGGCTACGGTTTAGGGATTTTAGGGTTTTAGGGTTTAGGGTTTTTAAAAAAATTTTAATGGACTAAATTTTAGGGTTAATTAATTAGAATAATTTTAAGTTTAGGGTTTTGGGAAAAATATATCAGTAAAATAAAAATTATTTGAATTTTTTTACAGTAGTATCTGGCAAGATAATTTGGAGAAGACGTTTCTAAACAAATAGTGACCAAAACGCTTCAAGCAGGATGCACTGTCAGCAAGAGTACTGAAAAAAGCTCCTACGTGGACGCTCTTTTGCTACAGTAGTTCCTGAAAAGATAATTTTGAGAAGACGTTTCTGAACAAATAGTAACCAAAACGCTTCAAGCAGGATGCACTGTCAGCAAGAGTACTGAAAAAAACTCCCACGTGGACGCTCTTTTGCTACAGTAGTGTCTGGCAAAATAATTTTGAGAAGATGTTTCTAAACAAATAGTGACCAAAACGCTTCAAGCAGGATGCACTGTCAGCAAGAGTACTGAAAAAAGCTCCCATGTGGACACTCTTTTGCTACAGTAATTCTTGAAAAGATAATTTTAAGAAGACGTTTCTGAACAAATAGTGACCAAAACGCTTCAAGTAGGATGCCTTTGTCGACAAAAGTCTTGAAAAAGCTCTCATGTGGACGCTTTTTGCTACTGATAGTCTCGGCAAAATAATTTTGAGAAGACGTTTCTGAACAAATAGTGACCAAAACGCTTCAAGCAGGATGCACTGTCAGTAAGAGTACTAAAAAAGCTCTCACGTGGACACTCTTTTGCTACAGTAGTCTCTGGCAATCCTTAGATTATAAATCGGCCAAATTTCATTCTCAGGTTGCATAACAAAAATTGAGGCAAAAGTAAAATAGAAACTGAGGATAAGTGAACATATTAATGCTATTATTTACTACAATGGTGAGGTTTGTGACACCGAAAATGGTGTTGTTTTTTTATCGGAGAACACAACGCGACTGGGTTTTAATCGGAACATAGATTTGACAGAACTTCACAAAAGGATTAGGCGTAAAATCTTCGAAAGAACGCCAATGAAAGTTCAGTCCATTAAGTATATATTTTGCGCTTCGGTTGATCCGATGAGATATGACTCATTCGACATCAAAGGTCCTCGGAGCGTGGAGGCAATGGTGGAGACTCATCTTGCCAGTGGATCACCCTATCTTGAGGTATATGTACAATTTTCATCGCCAAGTGATCTTCCTTCGACTTCAGCATCTACTGCTGTTTGAAGGGGATACATGACCCCAAGCTGACACTCTGTTAGTGGGAGGCAGAATACGGAAGTGCCTCTGTTTGGTGGTAGTATGGAAAACACAACCCCTGCACGACACTCGGTTGGTGAATGGGATATGCATATCCTTCCTTCGACATTCGTTGCTAGAAATACGTATTGGGGAACGTCATCAACTTCTAGTGGTTGGCAATCCACATATGATTGGGAACATTACGAAAGTTGTTTAAAAAGAGATATTGTACTCCTCACGACATCCATCGGCGAGAGGCCCTCGTTTGTTACAGATGATGGTGGGTTGGATGATGAGTGAAATGTGGATCCACCTCTAGAGCTCCACCATGGTGTAGAAGTTACATTATTTTTGAACCGGAGCTTGTTCCAACTGTACTTGAAGATGTTGAAGGCGGTTCAGATGAAGAAGAAGAAGATCCACAATTCAGGGCGTACTCGCCTCCAGCCCACATGCATAATGTGAATCTAGCTCAAGACGATGCATTTGAGTTTCCTGAACTACCACACAGAATGCGTGACCGTACAAGTTCGTCGTTGGATTCGGACGAATTAGAAGTTGGTAAAGAGTTTTCCAACAAGGACACTTTTCTTGGTGTATTAAAATAATATAGCATCAAGAACAGGGTTAACTACAAAGTTAAATCCAAACTCGATAAGTACGAGGCCAGGAGTGCAGTGCAAGACGGTACATGTTCATGAAAAATCATGGCCTCGTTGAGGAAAAGGACAGGCTTATGGGAGATTAAAAAGTACAAAGGTCCACATACATGTCTTGCCGGTACAGTATCACTAGGTGTTCAAGGTTTTTTAATAATACATATATTACGTAATGTTGCATTATTTAATGTACTTCGCTGACAAGTGTTTCACAAGATCACCCGAAGATGGATCTAGAGATGTTGGCTGACTTAATAATACCGATGGTGAAGGTGGATCCCAAGACTACAGTGTCGGTCTTAATTGGCAATATTTGTGACCAATTGGGGTACACGCCCTCTTACCGGAAGACTTGGATAGCTAAGCAGAAGGCGTTGGAAAAGTTGCATGATCGGTGGGATGCTTCATATAATGAAATGTGGCAGTGGTGTCAGGTGCTGGAGAGATATGTTCCAGGTAGCATAACAGACCTTGAAATAGAACTCGCGTATTACAATGATCGATTTCTCCGTGGATGCCAAGTGTTCAAGCGTCTGTTCTGGACATTTAAGCAATACCGAGACGCATTTCTATACTGCAAGTCATTGGTACAAATTAACGGTACCTTTATGTATGGTAGATATACGCATCGGCTATTGCTAGCTGTGGCACAAGATGGCAGTGAGAGAATCCTTCCAATTGCGTTTACAATAACACCGGGGAAGTCAGCAGATGACTGAGATTTTTTTCTATTTAGGTTAAGGAGGCATGTCTGCCCCCAACCTGATATATGAGTTATGTCAAATCGGGGCCCTGAAATACTAGCTGCAATAAAGTGACAGGAAAGCCTGTGGCATCACACACACCATCGATATTGCCTAATGCATGTTGTGTCCAACTACCTCGGGGAACATCGATCTACAAGTGAACGACGGCAAGTGACCAACATGGGTATATAATATCTATTAATATAATTTCATTTGTAATATTTAATTTATTCTTAATTAAATAGTGGTATGTAATATTCGCTATCAACTTATATTGGCAGGGTACGAGATCAATAAGGATAGTTTTCACGAGATGTTTGCGAGTTTGCGCTCAGTTAACAAAGAAGGCACAAACTACCTACGCAATATACCTTTCGAACAGTGGACACAAGCATACGACGGCGGCCTACGATATGGTCATATGACCTCAAACCTGGCCGAATGCATAAATTCTATTCTAAAAGGAACGCATCATTTGCCGATAACATCGGTTGTGCGAGAGACATATTTTCGTTTAGCGGCATTATTTTGGAAGCGAGCAGCGAGTTATAAAGGCCAAATGCAAGGAGACCATGTATGGTGCGCGAATGTATTGCAAGAAATTAACAAGGGGAAGGCACGATCGCGACAATCTATGGTTTCGTGTGACGGAGTTTGACAGACCGAACCAAGGTATTGTTGGCGGGCAATATCGTGTACACTTGAGAAATAGGACCTACAACTGTGGGATATTTGATGCACTTTGTTACCCATGTGCTCATGTACTTGCGGCTTGTCAAAATCTCCGTTTGGATCCCATGAGCTACGTCGACGAAGTGTATAAAATAGAAAACATGTACAACGTGTGGAGACATGTATTCCACCACCCCAGATGAACATAAGTGGTCGTCAGATCACTTGTTCAGTATAAGTCATTACTGGATAGAAAAGCTGCAATGAAAACCAAAAAGTCGACCTTGCTCGACTAGAATACGCAACAATATGGATATCTAAGAACGGCCAACCAACGGAAGTTATGCGGATGGTGTAGGAACCCAAGCCATACATCTCGCTCGTGTCCAAATCGGAATAGTTGATAGTCTTCTTAGCATTTTTGTCTCTTGGTGGCTATAAAAATTCTTTTAATTTCTTGATGAAAATAGTGAACTTTTGTAGAAAGACTAAGTTGCAAAATAAATAAATAAATAAATAAATAAAACAACTTTTATTTTCTTAAAGATATTAAAATTAAATTACAATAAAAATAACTTTTATTTTATTAAAGATATAAAAATAAATTACAATTCATATAATAAAAACAACTTTTATTTTATTAAATATATAAAAATAAAATTACAATAAAAAACAACTTTTATTTTATTAAAGATATAAAAATTATTTACAATTCATATAATAAAAACAACTTTTATTTTATTAAATATATAAAATTAAATTACAATAAAAACAACTTTTATTTTATTAAAGATATAAAAATTATTTACAATTCATATAATAAAAACAACTTTTATTTTATTAAATATATAAAAATTAAATTAAAAAAAAAATTTATTTTATTAAAGATATAAAAATAAATTACAAAAATAAAATAAAAAACAACTTTTATTTTATTAAAGATATAAAAATAAATTATAATAAAAAAAACAAAATTTTATTTTATTAAATATATAAAATTAAATTACAAAAAATAAACAAAAATTTTATTTTATTAAATATATAAAAATTAAATTACAATAAAAATAAACAACTTTTATTTTATTAAAGATATAAAAATTAAATTACAATAAAAAATAAACAATAACTTTTATTTTATTAAATATATAAAAATTAAATTACAATAAAAAAATAACTTTTATTTTATTAAAGATTTAAAAACTAAATTACAAAAAATAAAAATAAAAATAATAAAAAACAACTTTTATTTTATTAAAGATATAAAAATTAAATTACAAAAAAAAAAAACTTTTATTTTATTAAAGATATAAAAATTAAATTACAAAAAAAAACAAAAACTTTTATTTTATTAATTATATAAAAATTAAATTACAATAAAAATAAATAACTTTTATTTTATTAAAGATAGAAAAATTAAATTACAATAAAAATAAACAACTTTTTTTATTAAATATATAAAATTAAATAAATTATAATAAAAAATAACTTTTATTTTATTAAAGATATAAAAATAAATTACAATAAAAATAAAACAAATTTTATTTTATTAAATATATAAAAATAAATTACAATAAAAAATAAAAAAAAGTGGTCGGAATCAATGTTGGTGTTATTTAATCGATTGCCACATGGGGTGGTCGACTGATTCTGTACTGGATTCCTCCTTCTTCTATCTTCCTACGGGGGTTGTGGAACCTCAGGAGGGATTACAGTTCTTCCGGCGAGGGTGCAGTTGTGGGTGTTGGGAGGATGACCCACCTTGATAAAATAATGACTGGGAAGGTGTTTGCATAAACCATGGCGGGGTGTCTGAATCCCAAAGGCGAAGGAGACTGGTAAAAAGAAGAGCTCCCCGACGATGCCTCGTACGATCCTTCATGCAACGGTGGCCTTAAGATCGGCTGGCCAATTGGAGTAGTCAGGAACGGACTCGAGCAAGCCATGCATTCCAACTCGCTGGACCGGAAAAGGAAACATATAAGGATTAGGATACATATAAGGGCTAGGGTACGCACCTGGCATAATCTGAAAAGGTTGTGATGTGGGTGTCGTCGGCTGAAGTGTTGGGCCCGGTAACTGTATGGGCATTGTTGATGGGCCCGGTGGTTCTGTCGGCGCTGTTGATGGTCCCATCTCATCACCCCTTCTCCTTGGATTTAAAAGGCCCCGTCGTTCCCTTTGTCCACGAAGTTTCCGTTGCCTCTCCTCCCGACAATAAATACGGCTTGCCATGGATCTTAAACCATGGCATGTATTCTGACACGCACGCTAACTCAGGAACGATGATCGGTTCCCAAGTAGGTATATAATCATACCGGTTCTCTTACAATTCGATATATGCTGACCAAAATCTTGGCCAATCCGTAAAGTCGACTTTGTGCTCATCATCGAGCACCTTAGTTGCCACGGGAATCGGTTGTCGAAATCCAAATTGACGTAGAACCCGATCTGACTGGTGCATCTCCACGGTGGCATTGTTGATCAATGGGATCTTCACATGCCAAATGTTCAGATTTTGAATGAACTCCTCCGAAATTACAGCCCGAATTGACGGATCCTCGTATGGTGTCCATTCAAACTATATTAACATGTTAAAAATATTAGTTATATACTAAATACTAAATACTAAATACTAAATACGAAATACTAAATTTTAAATATGAAATACGAAACAACTATTTTATTACGAAAATATATTTTATTTAATACTTACTTGTGATTCCGACCGTTGCTTTAATAGAAGCCGTATATCTTTAAGCGAGGTAGGTATTCCAACATAACTCGCCGAATGGTTCTACCTAATTAATTAAATTTTTAGCATACAATTATATTTTAAATCTATGTAATACTTGTAAAATCTAATACTAAATTTACCTCGTTATGAGTGGGAATGTATATGGTTGGTCGAGTCGAAGATGTAAAAATGGAAATCGAAATTGTGCCCATGATTGCAGTAGTGATAGGCAACCTCCGATTTTCACTTTATTCGGTCGCGTCGCCCGAACATCTCCCGATACAATTTTGCTAGAACGACAGACCCCCAACTCAATTCACCTGGTACTCTAAAATCAACGAGTTTCAGTAGCCACCTTAGATGTACGAGGTTTCGTGACAAGTTCAACATTAAATAGCCTCCAATCATCTCAAGAATGTATGCCCGAGCATCCGTATTCTTTCTATTTTGGTCGAATCATTATTCCACTCCGGGAATGTGTCTCGTAACTAGCCCATCTCGATCCGACCTTCGTAAATGTTATCCGAATAGCACCCAAAAGCTTGTAGCATACGGCTGCCCAATCACCAGAAGTTGCGGACCTGGTGACTACGTACCCATCCACCGACAATCTCAATTGCAAATGCACGTCTTCCAAAGTGATAGTACACTTTCCATGGAAGATGGAAAGTGTGCGTCTCGGGTCTCCACCTCTCTATCAACGCACTAATTAATTTCGGGTCCAACTTGCACCCCCGGCCTATCGCGGCCACCTGCCAAAAACCCGCTTCCCGCAGGTAATTCTCGATCAACGGCGATGACGGACCAGGCATATTACGAATATAGCATTGCAACACCCGATCTACAGACTGTTTAAAAAATTATAAAATAAAATTTAATTAAAATTGCATAAACATAAAAAATATTAAATAGTATTGAAAAATTAAAATTAAAACTTACCTTTGTCATTTGATCGACGGAGATGTGTTTATTGTCGAGACGAATTAATTCTCCGGCCATTGCTAATACGATCGAATATTTTAAAATTTATCAAAAAATATAGGGCATTTTTGTAAATATTAAAGGACTATAGTGAAATTTGAGAGGAAGTTTAAAGGAATTTAAGAGAAATTTGAGAAGAATTTAAGAGAAAGTTGAGAGAAAAATGAGTAAGGACTTGTGTGAAAAAAATAAAAGAGTGGGGGGTTTTTATAGTTTTTTTTGATCACAGAGGCAAAGCGTCCATGAGGGCGCTTTTGCCACATCGACAAAAAACGCCCTCAAAGACGCGTTTTGGTGATGTAGCACAAAGCGCCACCGTGGACACGCTTTTCTGATTTATCCCTTGAAAACACTCTGACGTGGACACGTTTTCGGGAGAAATGGTCATTTCCGATAAATAATTATTTTTTATCCTTTTCGTAATTTTTTTAAAAATTAGTATATTTTAATAAATTAGCCGGATAAACCACCGAATGATAATTTTTAAAACTATAATATTTTATAATAAATTGCTAATATAATGGGCAGTTGAAAACATGTTAAGGATAACGGTAAAACAAGTAAGCTGGCCAAAGTGGGTTAAGTAAGAATTTGCCGCATTTTAGTGGTGTTATGTTAATAACCGATTTATTTGATTTTATAAATAAAAAATATTACTTCAAATTTTGAATATTTATAAGTTCAGTTAACTTACACTATTTAATTTCACAATTATCACATATTATAGTAAATATAATATTACCCTAATATTAGGGAAACAAATAGGGGTTATTTTAAAAATTTATAACCATCAATATCTATTTACCAAGCCTTAAATCATCGTCTCCCATAAAATTTAATACTTATATACAAAAATTAGACTTTTCCGCTGTTCCGGAGTTACATTCACCACCACTTTTCTTTTAATTTTTCTTCTTTAGTATTAATTTTATTAATCCCCACACGCAAGCCAGGCCACATTCTTCCCCGCCTCTTCTTTTTCAAATAACACTAGAAAATGAAAGGAAGTTGAAAAGCCCAGAACAGAAAAACAAAGAAATTTTTTTATTACTTTTTTGGAGAGATTTCTTTATTATTATTTTTCTCAAATTATGAGATCTGTTACAATGGACCCTGCCGTTTTGGATAATATAATATGTCATTTATTGGAGTTTAAGCAGGAAAGGACAGGGGGCAAGCAAGTGCAGCTGATGGATGGTGAGATCCGTCAGCTTTGCACTGTTGCAAGGGAGATATTTATTCAACAGCCTACTCTTCTTGAACTTGAAGCTCCCATTAAGATATGTGGTACGCCTTTATGTTCTTTTTTCAATATATATTAGCTTTTTAATTCATATTTTCTTTTTTGGACTTTCCATTTGAAAAATGGTGGAAATTCATGTTTTGGTTCTTTGGGTATTTTAGTTTTAGGATTTGGGTGTTCCTAATTTTGACTGGTTAGGGAAAAGTTGAAAACTTTGAAGAAATGTTATTAGGGAAAAGTTGAATGCATTTGAAGGAATTAAGGAAATGTGTGTGTTCCTGAATGGTTTTGTAAGTGCTTAGGAGCTGCATTGAGATAATACTTGATTTCTTATTTAAATTGCATTAACTGAAAATTATTTACTTTTTGATGTTGTTCTTGGTATGATTTGTTTCTTAGCCTGCTTGCTAATTGATGTAAAATGGAAGTAGGGGATTAATTGTAGTTTAATCTTTAGATTAATTGCAAATGAGGTTGAGTACGTTTTTTCTTAGCTATTAATCAACTCTGCCATGAAAATAATCTGAATTAGATGAGAGATATGGATGGTGCGAACTTATCACCTTCTTGGTGCATTGCATCCTTGTTTTAGCTTTTCTCTGGAATTTAATGCCATAGGAGGAAGAGAGGGTAGCTACGGTCTAGGTATGAGGATCTTTAAACTTGGTTTGCTTCTTTTTATCTTAGTTACTCAAGGATGCCTTGTGTAGGCAGGGAAGTCTCTGAGGTTGAGAAAGGTCAGCCATTGAAGAGCAATGGATGGGGAAGGCAGGATATTTATGTTAATCCTCAATGACTACTCTAAGATTTGTTGAATGTTAAAGTAGAAACCATTTATTAGTAGAAATGTTTGTCTTAGACTTCGGCAATTATGAGGTTAAAAAAAGAAAAGTTATGTCAATGTGTGTTCTGCAGGAATAACCACTTTTGTTGGGAGGGAAAAGATTTATACTATAAACATGATATTTTCCAGGTTTTATTAATTCATGCCCTTTAATTGAGTTAAAATAACTAATTGTAGGCAAGCACCTTATAAGATAACATTTATGAGCTGATTCTCTCTCCAACCATGGTATAAAAATCATTTTGGTCGTATCTGCACATAAATTCTGTGTTTTGGAGATTGTCAAGTCTATGCAATAATGCAAATATCCTGCAAAGTTAGCTTTACATATTTTCTGTTACAGTCTGTTGCATTGTATTTCTCTATGTTATATGCATGGGGTTCTATGGGAAAACTATTATTGGGTGATTACGTGAGCAACCTCAAAGTTCTTAAGTATTGTTAGAAAGCTAAACCAATTTTTATGAAAATCAATGGTGAGGAATCCTTCATGCTGTTGTGAAAACTTCGAATTATAAGTAAATAGGACTAAATGATTGCTCAATGCTCATATCTTTGAATTCATTTTTATCTTATCTTTAAAAGATTGCTTCCTACATAGCACCAAAAACTGATGAGATAGTACTTGTTTGGTGCAACTTGGTAGTTTCGAATATGAATAGGTAAGCAATGCAGCCAGAACAAATATTGTAAAGCTGCTTATTAGTTTCACATACTGGAACTCTTCATAGTTTTAATTGAACTATAGGTGGAAACTGTATCAAAATGGTAAAGTGAAACATGAAATAGAGCTCAATATTTCATATGCTCGTTCGACCGTAGTTCTGGATGACTATCTTCTTAATTCTGACAATTTATTGTGTCTTTTTTTGAAAGTTACAATAATTTGTGTTGTGCTGTTTTTTTTCCTTGTTTCAGGTGACATTCACGGGCAGTATGTTGATCTTCTGCGGATTTTTGAGTATGGGGGTTTCCCTCCCAGTGTTAATTATTTATTCCTGGGGGACTATGTTGATCGTGGCAAGCAGAGTCTAGAAACTATATGCCTTTTGCTGGCCTATAAGATCAAATATCCTGATAACTTGTTTCTTTTGCGAGGGAATCATGAATGTGCTTCTATTAATCGGATTTATGGATTTTATGATGAATGCAAACGAAGGTTCAATGTGAAAGTTTGGAGAATCTTTACCGAGTTTTAACTGTCTTCCCGTGGCTGCTCTAATAGATGACAAAATTTTGTGTATGCATGGTGGCCTTTCCCCTGATCTAACAAATTTGGATCAGATAAGGGCCTTAACCCGTCCAACTGATGTTCCTGATACTGGTTTGCTTTGTGATTTACTTTGGTCTGATCCTGGTAGGGATATCATAGGCTGGGGCATGAGTGATCGAGGAGTCTCGTTCACATTTGGCCCAGATAGAGTCTCTGACTTCTTAATGAAAAATGATCTGGACCTCATTTGCCGTGCCCATCAGGTTGTTGAAGATGGCTATGAGTTCTTTGCTGACAGACAGCTCGTTACAATATTTTCCGCTCCCAACTACTGTGGCGAATTTGATAATGCTGGTGCAATGATGAGTGTTGATGAAAGCCTAATGTGTTCTTTCCAAATTCTTAAGCCTGCTGATAAAAGACCCGGGTTCAGTTGAGGGACACTACTGCCTCCGTTCTTACACGGAATTGCTGATGTAAGTTTCAACCTATACCATGAAGTGAATGATCTATTTTTGAGAATATGAAATGTTACTATTTATGTTGGTAGGTTAGATGCTGAACGCTTATTTTCATTTTGGGAATTTGGGGTTTAGAATAATTTATTTTCTAGTTATGGACATGTTGAGAGCATTTGAGCACTAATAAGAACTACATGTCGTATTTACATACATTATTGCAGCTGTCCATTTTGATTGTTATCATCAACCATCATTTCTCATGTTCATAATGAAAATTCTCGTAAAACTCTGAACCTATTTTTATGTTGTTTGCCTGTTTATAGCATGTCATTAACTTTAAAGTTTTCCCAAGTTTTTTCTTTGCCTTTGCTGGTTTTAACACATTTTTCGCAAATACAGTTGTGATTGGAGATGAAAGTTTCTATGAGTTTCAAACGCCAGAGTTGGAGGCTTTTTGAAGATATGGGATATGCAATATCACCATTTCCTCATTTTAAGGGTGCAGATTATTTGTTTTAAAGTATATGAAATTGAAAGACAAGGAATGATTGGTTCACATTGGGTACAACCAATGTCTGACAAGTGATATCTTCGATTTTTATTTTCCCCAATTTTGTAGTGGTAAGGGTATTTTGATATTTTCATTGATTTTGTTAAATATATTTGGCACCTAGAGTTTCATTCTTGAATTTTTTGATGGCAACAAGTGCTACCTTTTTTCTTTTTGGTTACAAAAGAGATTGTAATTTAGGGATATGAGCAAAGGACTCCATTAAATGTTGATGTTTGAATCCAAACTAATTGAGCTAAGCTTTGAATTTTGTTCCTTTCTTTCGAAATGTTGTTTATGCTTAAATCTAAGTGGATTGTGATCAATATTTGTTGAAACGGTCATGAAATTGAATTTCTGTATTATTTGTTACTTTGATTTTTATTTCTTCAAACGGTGCATTTTTTTTTAAAGGTTTAGTCTAGTGAAACGATGCTGTTTTAATGAGTTGAAATGGTGCATTTTGCATCCGTGTTTCTTAAATCTTAATTGAAACGAAGCGAATTATGTACACAGTTGTCACTACCAGCTGTCAAACTAATTTGAAACCGTTATTCTACCCTCTTAAGTTGTTGACGAAGGGTTAGGAAGCTTTGGATGAAAATAGTATTCTCAATCTCCTGAAATTTCTCTGTTCTCTTTGATTTTCTTTTTCCTTTTCTATGCTTATTTTTTTTTGGAATTTCTAAGCTCGTATCAAAGGTATTAGAGCCATCGATCCTTCATGGCCAATGAGGGTATCAAAATTCGATTGCAAAAAGAAATGGGTCACTTACAGAAGGAGATCGCCCAGCTGCAAACTGATTTTTCTCAGATGGATGGTAAGCTTGAGACACGATTGAAGGAGATTAGAGAAGAGTTCAAGGGTGAGATTAATAGTGAGTTGCAACATTTGTTCGAGAGATATTTTGGCCAACCATCTGGGGGCAGTTTTTGGGTCAACACCAGACAAAAGGAAAGACATTCTGGGCACACCACCACCAAGGTTCCCTCCTAAAGACACCTTGGCAGTTTCTCCAGCACCTAAGTTGATCTACACAGGAGCTACTTCACGGATGAGTAGTATTGATACTCTACTAAAGCCATTAAATTTTGAATGTCCACGTTTTGATGGACCGACTTCAGGGGCTGGTGGTCGAAGCTGGAGTAATTCTTTGAGGCTGAAGGAGTCTTGGATCATGTCAAGGTAAGGATTTAGATTGGCACCATTTTTTTTGCTCATAGGGGGCCTTCATGTACTTACCTAATATGTATATGCACAATGCTTGAAGGAGAGATTTGGGTTCAGTTCATTTTTGGACCCTATGGCAGAGCTGGTTTCAATCAAGCAAGACCAGTACCATGATACCGTGTTGCCTTTGTAAACTTGTTGAACCAATTACAATTGCCTAAAAATTATGCTCTCAGTAACTTGCAGAAAGACATGGGCCAATATTTGCAGCTCTTCAAGCCTATATCATTAGTAGAGGGCTTCCTTGCTGCTCGACAAGTGGAGAATATTATGCTACATAACTAACAATCAAAGAAGTATCTTTAGTCAAGTACTAGCAAACCCCCAACCTTGTTTTCTACACTTAAAATACTGCCATCGATTGGATCTACTGTAGGATAGAGTGGACCTACATCTGCTATAAGTGGTCACAACGGACTTGTTAAATCTCTTTCTCAAAGTGAGATGGAAGATAGGAGTAAGAAGGGGTTGTGCTTTTGGTGTGCAATCAAGTACACTTCTAGCCATAAGTGTACTAAGTCTCAATTGTATCAGTTGGTTGTAGAGCCTCAATCTAATCTGGAAAGTGAAGTCAAGAGTCTTCAATCTGATGAGTATCAAGACTGTCCGGATCAACTTGAACCTAATGACTAGGAGGAGGAGACTTGTACACCATTGACTTTGTCTTTGCATGCCCTACAAGGGTCTCAGGGACCAAGAACCATGAGGGTGGCTACACAAATAAGGAATTCTAAGGTATTCTACTAGTGGATTCGGGAAGCACCCATAATTTTGTGGATGCCAAGTTGGCTCGACAGTCGAACCTTCCTGTGGAACTCTCTATTAGGCTGCAGGTCATTATTGTTGATGGGGGTATCATGTCTACTCAGGGTGTGTTTATATTTGTACAGTGGTAGGCACAAGGTCAGCAATTTGTAACAAATTTCTTAGTCTTAGCTTTCAAGAGATGTGACTTGGTTCTCGGTATTGGGGTCCATAGTTTGGAATTTCAGTTCTCTTACTATGCTGTTTGAATACAATGATCAATGTTGTACTTTGCAGGGAATACTTCCAAGAACTATTCAAATGATGAGTGGTATTCAAAGCACCAAGATGGTGCATCAGACTAGTTAGAGTCCTTGGCCATTGTTCATCACATCGAGCAAGTTCACCCTCTTATATATGTCAAGCTTGGTTGATAGTGAGGATCTGCAATTGGTATTGGCAGAATTTGAAGATGTGTACCAGTCTCTAACGGAACTTTCACTTCACATATTGCAAAAACACCGTATTCCCCTCAATGATGAAAATGTGGTAGTGAAGGTCAAGTTTCGATATCCTATTGTATAGAAGAGTGAAATAGAAATGCTCATAAAGGAAATGTTTGAAGTTGGGGTCATCCGAGACAACTGTAGCCCCTTTATATCATTGTTATGGTAAAAAAAAAAAAGGGATGGTAGTTGGTGTCTTTGTATGGACTATAGGCAGCTAAATCAACATAACATCAATAATATTTTCCCTATTCCTATTATAGAAGAATTACTTGATGAACTAGGGATTGCTACCTATTTTTCCAAGCTTGATTTACGATCTAGGTACCATTAGATTTGCATGTGAGATAAAGACATTCACAAAACTGCTTTTAGAACCCACAAAGGCCACTATGAATTTCTGGTTTTGCCCTTTGGCTTAACCAATACCCCCTTTAGCTTTCAATTGTTGATATACTCTGTCTTCAGACCTTTCTTGAGGAAGTTTGTCTTAGTATTTTTTTAATAACATTCTTGTGTACTTGGACAATTGGCCATTATATTTGGAGCATCTTCAAACAATCCTTCAACTCCTAAGGCAACTTCAATTATATGCTAAGAGGTCCAAATGCACTCTTGGCACAACTGAAATCGAATACCTAGGCCACATCATTTCCAAAGGATCAGTGGCCATGGGTGCCACTAAGGTGGAAACAATACTTAGCCAACCCCTACTTGTTGTAAGGAGCTTCGGGGGTTTCTTGGACTCTCTGGTTATTATAGATAGCTTATAAAGAACTATGGCATTGTAGCTCGCCCCCTAACCAATCTGTTAAAAAAAAGATGTCAAGTGGCATTAGTCTTGTAACAGCCCAAAATAGGGCCTAGTCGAAACAGTGGTTTCGAGACCAGAAACCCGAAGTAAAAATATTTAATTTATGATTGTTTTAGAGTCTATGATATGTTTGGGTGATGGTGTGCAAATTTTGTTAAGTAATTTCTATCGATAAAGTGCCCAATTTTATTATTGGGATTAAATTGCATTAATTGCAAAATATGAGTTCTAGAACATAAGTACTTGATTTAAATGTGGGTTTAAACTAGAGGTCGTTAAATGAAAAATAGACCATCATATTTTGTTATGGACAAAACTAGTCATTGAAGGGTAAAAATTAAAGGTTTAGTAAAAATGACATTTTTGTCATTTGGGTGTTTTAAGGCATAAAAGACAAAATTGAAACCCAAAAATCTACTCATTCTCCTCTCCATGCTGCCGAAATTTTCAAGAAGTCATCGCTAGGGTTTCAAGCTTTTTCAAAGGTCAATTATTAAAGAAATCAAGATTTGGACCAAGTACAGGGAAATATCAATCAAAATGACTAATTCGCGTCGAGGTAAGTTCATATGGTTAGTCCATAGTGAACGATTATTAAATTTGAATTGAGATGATGTATTATTTTATATATGTTTGTTATCTAATCATGACTTTATACAAGTACGGGATTGGATTGAAGGATCAATCGTGAGAAATGCAGGGTCAAGTACATTCGTACTACGACTCGTGATGAATTGATAGAAAAGACCATGGTTGGATTACGGCAGTGAGTGCCAGCGTAAGACCATGTTTGGGACATGGCATTGGCCTCAAGTTGTGTCAGTGTAAGACCATGTCTGGGACATGGCATCGACACCAAGATGAGTATGAGCTAGTGTAAGACCATGTGCAGGACATGGAATCGGCTCGAGACATGTGAGAGTGTAAGACCATGTGCAGGACATGGCAATCTGATGCGACAGAGGAGAGTCAGCGTAAGACCATGTCTGGGACATGGCATCGGCTCGAGATGAGTGCCAGGTGTAAGACCATGTCTGGGACATGGCATCGGCACCAATATGTGATCTAATGTAAGACCATATCTGGGATATGGCATTGGAGTCCTACCAGGTGTACGAGATATCCCGAACATCCCTAATATTACAAGTAGTTCAATGGGAAATTCAAGGAGTATGTTCAAGATAAGTAAGAGTAGGATATGTGAGTATTATGACTAGGCACATGTATGTATACGAGACTCATAAATAATGTGCTCGGATTATGATGCATTATTGATAAGGATGCAAATGAGTAAGATGTGTCTATGATCACTTGATTTTTATGTGCCAATTTATAATATGCGTTGGTGTAAGTGTGTATAAATGAAAGTGAACACAAAAAATTAATGAATGAGTGAAATTGACATTAAAATAGTTGTGGGTAGCAACATTAGTATAACTTTGAAAAATCACCAAAATGGTGGAAATTGAATTAAAGGCTGGATGAGATATGAAATTAAATCTTAATGAGTCTATTTTTTTTATAAAAGAAACAGACTAAGCAAAAGAAGTGTGAATTATGAGATATTTGAATTTTAGTGAGACAGGGTCAGAATGAATTTAGGAATCCCCTGTTCTAATTTTGGAAAATCAGTAAAAATTTTACAAAAATAATTATGGATCATAATTCATATGCTTGAAATCCTTAATAAGTCTATTTTCAATTTAAATAAACGAGAACAAAATATGAATTTTATACGAGGAGAAAATTGATTCGTAGTGAAGAAGTGTCAAAACTGTTGGACAGTGAAATATGGGTAAATTTAATGAATAAACTGTATTAATTGACTAGACCAAAAATTCTGAAATTTCTATGGTAAGAAGTTATGTGAGTCTAGTTTAAGGGAAAATTAAAAGTTCTTTATTTGAAGCTCTGTAGCTTGAGAAATAAATAATTTAGTGACATTGACTCAAGCAGACATATTAATGTGAACTTGAGTAATAAGGTGTAAGCATGTGATATAATGATTATATCATCTTAAGAAATTATTGTGAGGATTTACCCACACAAGTTTATTAATTTCTTGTTATTTGCATATGAACTTACTAAGCATTTATGCTTACTTCCCTTCTCTTTTCCCTTGCCTTGTAGTATCACCAAGTTAGCTCGAGGATCGGTGGTAGTCAGAGATTCGCTCACACTATCAATTGGAACACTTGGTATATCTAGATTCATTAATTTTTGGGTTATGACATGTATAATAGCTTGGTCGTTTTGTCATATATGTCATATTTCTTATGGCCTAAAATGTTGGCTTTATATAATAAGTGTTCATTTTGATTATGGCTATCTGGAGATGGCCAATATTGATGGTGGTTATTCATGTATGTGGTAATTGCATAATTGAGATGTTGTGGATGTGGTTTACAAATGATTTCATGAATGACGATGTGTATGGGAATGTGTATGCAAAATTGGATATTCGGATGTCCAATTATAGCATGATACATGTTGATGAAATGGATACAAGAGAGTTTGTGTTTTAGAGTGGGGAACTGGCTTGGAAAATAGCCAACTTCCAGGCCATATGGGCAGAGACACGACCATGTGTCTCAGCCATGTGACAGACACAGCCTAAGGGCACGGGCGTGTGCTAAGGCCATGTGACCCTATTTTGATGATGACGTCATAAATAGAGAGTTAAACGGGTTAGGGACCCGGGCGTGTCCCAGACCACAAGGGCATGTGACCCCTGTTTTGACAATATTTTTTAAATTTTCCCAAAAGTTTTTAAAGTTCTCGGTTTAGTCTCGAACCATCCTAAAGGATGTTTTGTGGTTTATAAGCCCATATAAGGGTCAAAATGCATGTGTTAGAAAAGTTTTAAATTTGATGAAATTTTATGACCCGATTTTACATGTTCAAGAAATTTTAAGTCTGGTAACACCTCATACCCTGTTCCGGCATTGGATATGGGTAAAGGGTGTTACATTTAATGGTATCAGAGTATGATTTAGTTGATTCTAGGACTAACCTAGCATGAGTTCGAGTCTAGATATACATGCCATATTGAATTGTGAGTGTGACGACTCCCGACCCTGATCAGAATTATTTTATTAGGTAGATGCGCTTTCCAACCAAGCTAAGTCTAATAGTATAGAAAGTGTTTTGATTAGCGAAACTTGGGAAGGTATGGAGGATAATTCAGGATATTTATGTGATAATGAATAAAGTGTGGTAATTGCAAATCGAAAGTTAAGCATAAAATGTTATGAATGTTATGAAAAAGGATTTAGCCTAGAATGGCAATGCGGATATATCATAAACGACTTTAAAGTATGTCCTGAGAATTTTATGCCAAAAAGGACACTTGTGAACATGAATTGGATGAAACCTTGATATACTTACTTTGGTCATAATAGCTGAATAAACTAAATTGAAATAGTTCAATAAGAGTTATAAAGTGTTAAGCACCAATACTTGATTGTGTCAGTATGAGATTATATGTTTATTTAGTAGATAAAGTGAATGTGATGAGTAAACTTACTCAAGATTTATTAAATATATTTATAAGTGTGCTTGTTTGCCTAATATGATTAGAAAGTTTTTAAGACATGAGGATATAAGTTAAATTACTTGAAGCAAACTGTATGACTGTGATAAAATTTTGATGATAATATGTGTCAAAATTATTGACTAAGTGAATGAATTCAAGATTAATAGAATGCATGAATAAGTACGTTCATTTGCATAAGGTGAGCAAAACGTTATTATGAGATGAATATTCATGTCAATTTGCTTAAAGTAAATTGCATGAACATAATAGTGTGTTAAAAGCTGATAAGTGTTAAGTTATGTACATGTGTATTCGAGAATAGAGTTAGATGCTTTACAACCTCACCCCCTTTCTAATGAGGTAAATCATAATAAATTTCATGAGATTCATGTCAAATGTGTTCATAAGTGAGAGGTTAAAAAGTTGAAGGACAGGTTGATTGAAAACGTGATTGAAGTTAAAAAAAAGATTTGACAATTGATTACAGTTACAGAAGGAATGCCGGGTTATTATGAAAATCATTCGGGTTTCGCAATATTACAGTTAAGGAAAAAGTTAATATTGACTAATCGACTCGTTCGGGGTTCTTATAATATGAGAATGCTAGTTGATTCCAGTGATAGATGAAAGCAGTGTTAATCTGTTTGGGCCGTGATCGGTATTACTCTATCTTTTCTGGTATTCTATTAAAATGAGTTGATAGAAAAGCGACAGTAAAGTTCATATGATATTGAAATTTAGTTTCCACTGATTGTTATTCTGTGAAATGTGTATATGAAGACTATGTTGCTTCTGTTATCGTTCAGTGCTTATAAGTATTGTTTTCCTTCTGGAAATTTTCTAAAAATTGTCGAAGTCGGTATTATTTCTCTTATGAGCTATATTCTGGGACTTCTTGTACGGTATCGAATCTTGGATTTCCTTATCTCGGATTTCTTATTGACTTTATTTTGTGAATCGTGCAAGAGATATACCTTTACTGGAAGTAATCATACTTTTGTGATTATGAAATTTAGTTTGATAGTGAACGTATAGTGTTACTGTTGTCAGATGTGTAAAGACTGTGCTTTTGCATTGGTTGAAATATTGTTTATTGGCGTGACTGAGATGTTAGCCTTGAAATGGCAGAGAGATGCAATTCCAATGTGGTTCAGTATTTTGAGAATTAACAGTAAAATGAATTTTATTAGATGTGATCTATCTTTAGATTTTGGGAAAGGAATCAACATTGAGAAAAGAGTAAACAGTGAAGGATCTAGCTAGAATCCGCTCCATGGTTGTTATTTTTGAGTAATTTGATATATCTCAAAGAGTTAAAACGAGATTGTTATGTGTCATTGAAACTGTATAGTTGATTTAAGGATCATTGATTCGTAACCGAAAAGAATTGCAATAGGATACATGTCTGAGTTATCATGGAAACCAGATGAAAATGGTTCCTTTAGAAGGGTACTGTGAAACAGCCAAGACCAATTCAATTATTTAGTCTGGAAAGTTTATTGGTTTGAAGTGTATTTTGATACAAGAACGTGAAAATGGTAGCTTATGCTTGCACTCAGTTAATACTACATGAAAAGAATATTATGATGTGAATTAAAAATTAATTATTATTCAGAAATAATGATGCTTATTCCATGATTTTGTGAAACTTAAAATTTTGTCAGTAAATGTTAGAAGCGTTCGATAGGAACTAACTTCTGATTCAGAACTCCAGGTCGAAAACTGACCATTCATTTGTTGTTTCGAGACAGAGTTTGTGTACCAAGAAATCAATTATAGGTTATCAGAAATTACATACAGAACCGAAAGGTAAGAGTATTAAAACTTAGATAAGTGACAGATGCTTCTGAAAGTATCTTTGTGACAAATTTTTTTTATTTTATTTGGTAAGTAAAGAAAAGTGATTTACGGTTCATCAAAGAGTATAAGAATATTGATAGAATGGGGCCAGTTACTTATTAGTGTGTATTTTGTCAGAACTTGAGAAAATTCAGTGATGTCGTTCTTATGTCCAGGATAAGAAAGTACAGTTCAAAATCTTAGTTTAAGAAGTGAGATGTTGAGATGCCGGAGCTGTATGAGAATTTGACAGTGCTTTGCGAAATCAATCCTAAGTTTATCTTTTGGTAAAATTTTCGGGGACGAAAATCCCGAAGGGGGAGAATTGTAACAGCCCAAAATAGGGCCTAATCGGAACAGTGGTTTCGAGACCACAAACCCGAAGGAAAAATATTTAATTTATGATTGTTTTAGAGTCTATGATATGTTTGGATGATGGTATGCAAATTTTGTTAAGTAATTTCTATCGATAAAGTGCCCAATTTTATTATTGGGATTAAATTGCATTAATTGCAAAATATGAGTTCTAGAACATAAGTTCTTGATTTAAATGGGAGTTTAAACTAGAGTCTTTAAATGGAAAATAGACCATCATATTTTGTTATGGACAAAACTAGTCATGAAAGGGTAAATATTGAAGGTTTAGTAAAAAGGACATTTTTGTCATTGGGGTGTTTTACGGCATAAAAGACAAAATTGAAACCCAAAAATCTGCTCATTCTCTTCTCCATGCTGCCAAAATTTTCAAGAAGCCATATAATAGCTCGATTTTGACCCTAATCGGAATATTAGTTTTGGGACCATAAATCTGAGTCTGAAAAATATTTTAAAATTATTTTCAATATTTATTATGTGTGAATTTTCTTGTGTTAAATTTTCGTGTTTTAATTTTACCATTTGAGTGTCTAATTTAATAAAAGAGCTTAATCGCGTAAAATAAAAATTTGATGGTTAGTTGTGAAAGTGCTTAATTGTTGTTGTCTTTTTAATATGGAGGATTTATGTTGCAATTATGCCATTTTAAAATATAGTGGACGGCAACATGTTATTATTATATGTTATTATATGTTAATTTTATGAATTAAATTTAATAATATAAACTATTGTTATAGTATAATAATAAAACATAAAGTAAAAAGGCCATTATCATCCATTCATGACCGAATAGAGAAAAGAAAAAGAAAATAGAAAAGATTTGGGTATTCGGCACCGGTCTAGCTTGATTAAGGTATGTTTAGGTTTCGGTTTTTGATAATTTTTACGATTTTGATATCGTTGCTATGAAATGTACAAACCCATGCTTCAATTTTTTATTTTGATGAATATTTTGAGTTGAGCCATTGATGATAGCTTGTTATTTTTGTTGTTTGATGATGAAATATGAAATTTATGTGTTAGATTAACATGTTTTGTCTTTGAATTTTTGATGAATTTGAATAATCTAGACTAAATTGCAAAAATAAATTTTTGAGGGACTAAAATATGAAATAAATGAAATGTATGGACTTGTATGAACATAGGTAATATTCGGCCAAGCATGGGTAATGTGAAATTTTGTGTATTTTGTGTTTTGTGCAATAGGGACTAAATTACAAAAAGTGTGAGATGTTAGGGGCAAGATGGTAATTTTCCCATTTATGTGTTTTTAGACTAAAGTGAATGGAATGGTGTTTAAATAAGCTTAATTTGAATATGTTTAGATTAAGAACCAAATAAATCGGATTTGGATTGGGGAAAAATGAAAGTAGTCGATTAGTCGATTTTACCGACCATTGGCGTCCGAGGTAAGTCAATAAGCATTTAAATGTTGTTATATTTATGAATATATATTGCTATGTGATAACTTGAATTATTTGAATAAAATTATGCCTTAGCCGAATGTGAAATTGAGAATTGGCTATGTTTCGAATTTGATTCAATCAAGATCCGATGTCCGAAAGCCCCGTACGAACCCTAGGAATAGTTAGGATACATATGTCATGAAATAGGATATCCGATTTGTGATATCATGTAGGACCATGTCTGGGACGTTGTCATCGACTTGTGTTTACGTGTAAGACCATGTCTGGGACATCGCATCATATTTGACTCTTGTAAGACCCTGTCTGGGACAGTGGCATCGATATGTGACTACATGTAGGACCACGTCTGAGACGTTGGCATTGTATGAGTTTCCTACTATCCGTGTATCCTTTTAATTCTAAACGGTTCAACGGGCAATGTTAAATGAATACCAAATGTGAAATCAAATTAAAAGGCTCAGGTATGTACTTATACTAAATTGTGAAAATATGGTAAGTCAGTTGTTGAATTGATTGTATAAATGTTAAAGTTACAAAAGTGAAAAATGTGAATGCATATGTGATTGTGTATATTCGGCCAAATGGGGTATATGTAATTTTAATAGTGAGATTTGTGTAAGTTTATGTGTATTTGTACAATTAGCCATATGGTAAGTGCATGAAAGATTTAAATGATAACCTTGTATTTGAGAACATGTATATTTGGGTTTGTTAACTTAGTGTTAATATATGATAGTTGATATATATATTTGCTTATGACTTACTAAGCTTAAATAGCTTAATAGTTGATATATATATTTGCTTATGACTTACTAAGCTTAAATAGCTTACTCTGTGTGTGTTCTTGTTTACTTCTGTTTATAGATTTGGATATACGTTACGAGCTTAGGGATTGTCAGCAAGACTATTCACACTATCAATAGTTTCCTTTGGTATTTTACTAAGTTGAAAAATTAATAAATGGCATGTATAGCATAGAAAAAGGTGGAATAGGAACTAAAAACTTTGTATGTAATTAATAGCCATGCGAAGATGGCTTATCTTCTTTTGATTGATTTGGGTTCTGTGTTTATGGTTGATAATGGTCATTGAAAAATAAGTTTATACTTATGCATATGTGATTATGGTATATGTTCATGACAGGTAAGTATGTGTTATGTTTAATTTTAAGTTAGACATATTGAATTTGGTTATGTGATTAATATATGTATATTGGTTATGATTTGTATGATGGATTGAATTAGATAGTAAACCTAAACCGAATTTATACATATAGATATTTTGGTTGTGGTTAAGTGATATATAAATGTATATTTGTTGTGCATTGTGTGATGCTTTGATTTGTTTATTAGATGGACTAAGGCCGAATGTGTATATACACATATATTGTGGTTGATGTTAAGTGAAAGGCTTGTACAAATAATTTTTTTGAGCATGTATAATAGTACGATGTGATTTGGTTTTTATTATATATATTCGAATGTGGAAATTAGGTATAATGTTATGTTTAGTCAATAAGTCATTGATAATTGAGTTTGCTTTAATAAGGTTAAATATTTATGTATTCGCCATGGTGTGAAATTATAATGGATGATTACATGCGATGCAAATGAATTTAGTTTTGTAATTAGGATATGAAATTTGTATTGGTAAATGGTAAATGTTAGATGTAATTTTGGTTTGTGTAATAAAGGATATGTCTCATAATTAATTGGTTATATAATGTGATAGGAAATTGACTAGGAAATTATGTATGTATTTATATAGATATTCAGCTATATTTGGTTAAAATATCTAATGGTTGTTAATAATTTGTTCTATATGGAATAGTTGTGAGATTATAGAAAAGTGGTTAATATGTTATATAAGAATGTGTGTGTTTTGGTTTTGAAAGGTAACACAATTAGATACATCATTCACCTTTTAAATGGTTGATATGCTATATAGATTAACTAAGATGATTTATATGATATTTGAATAGAACATAAAATGAATGACTAGATATGTGGTTTATTTGGTTAATGATATATTAAAATGATTAAGCATATGGTGAGTTGGTATTTGTTTAGTAAATGAAAATTGAAATATTGAATGTCTTATTGTTTAATAAGTATAAGATAATAATATATGTTAAATTTATAAAGATTAGTATGATTTGATTGAAATAGTAAAATGTGCAACGTTATTCATTTGGATGATTCAGATACAAATATCAACTTTGATTTGAATGTTAAGTATGTGAATTGGTATGCTATGTAATGATCACTTTTAATCGTAAATGTAGAAATGTGGTTGCAAAAATTGTATGATATGTGTGATATGTATTAATAGTATTGTTATACTCAGCTTAGATGTAATTTGTTATATTAAAAAAAAATCAAATATATATATGCCTATTATGAGTTATGTCTTATCTGGTAATGCTCCGTAACCTTAGTCCGGCGACGAATACGGGTTAGGGGTGTTACAAGCCATGGCTAGAGTTTCATGCTTTTTCAAAGCTCAATTATCAAAGAAATCGAGATTTGGACCAAGTACGGGGAAATGTCAATCAAAGTGACCAATTCGCATCGAGGTAAGTTCATATGGTTAGTCTATAGTGAACGATTATTAAATTTGAATTGAGATTATGTATTATTTTATATATGTTTGTTATCTAATCATGACTTTATGCAAGTACGAGATTGGATTGAAGGATCAATCGTGAGAAATGCAAGGTCAAGTACATTCGTACTATGACTCGTGATGAATTGACGGAAAAGACCATGGTTGGACCATGGCAGTGAGTGTGCCAGTGTAAGACCATGTCTGGGACATGGCAATGGCCTCAAGTTGTGTCAGTGTAAGACCATGTTTGGGACATGGAATCGACATCGAGATGAGTATGAGCTAGTGTAAGACCAAGTCTGGGACATGGCATCGGCTCAAACATGTACTTGTGTAAGACCATGTCTGGGACATGGCATCGGCATAGACAGAGGAGATTGAGTATAAGACCATGTCTAAGACATGGCATCGGCTCGAGATGAGTGCCAACGTAAGACCATGTCTGGGACATGGCATCGGCACCAATATGTGATCCCATGTAAGACCATATCTAGGATATGGCATTGGCGTCCTACCAGGTGTACGAGATATCCCGAACATCCCTAATGTTACAATTAGTTTAATGGGAGATTCAAGGAGTATGCTTAAGATAAGTAAGAGTAGGATATGTGAGTATTATGACCAGGCATAGATATGTATACGATACTCATAAATAATGTGCTTGGATTATGATGAATTAGTGATAAGGATGCAAACGAGTAAAATGTATCTATGATCACTTGATTGTTATGTGCCAAGTTATAATATGCGTTGGTGTAAGTGTGTATAAATGAAAGTGAACACAAAGAATTAATGAATGGGTGAAATTGACATTAAAAGCAGTTTTTAAGCAAAGAACATTAGTATAACTTTGAAAATCACCAAAAATGGTGGAAATTGAATTAAAGGCTGGATGAGATATGAAATTAAAGCTTAATGAGTCTATTTTTTTATAAAATAAACAGAGTAAGCAAAAGAAGTGTGAATTATGAGATATTTGAATTTTAGTGAGACAGGGCCAGAATGAGTTTTGGAATCCCCTGTTCCAATTTTGGAAAATCAGCAAAAATTTAAAAAAATAATTATAGAGCAGAATTCATATGCTTAAAATCCTTAATAAGTATATTTTCAATTGAAATAAACAAGAACATAATATGAATTTTATACGAGGAGAAATTGATTCGTAGTGAAGAAGTGTCAAAACTATTGGACAGCGAAATAGGGGTAAATTTAATGAATAAATTGTATTAATTGGCTAGACCAAAAATTCTGAAATTTCTATGGTAAGAAGTTATGTGAGTCTAGTTTTAGGGAAAATTAACAGTTCTTTATTCGAAGCTCTATAGCTTGAGAAATAAATAATTTAGTGACATTGACTCAAGTAGACAGATTAATGTGAACTTGAGTAATAAGGTGTAAGCATGTGATATAATGATTATATCATCTTAAGAAATTATTGTGAGGATTTACCCAAACAAGTTTATTAATTTCTTGTTATTTGCATATGAACTTACTAAGTATTTATGCTTACTTCCCCTCTCTTTTCCCTTGCCTTGTAGTATCTCCAAGTTAGCTTGGGGATCGGTGGACGTCGAGATTCACTTTCACTATCAATTGGAACACTTGGTATATCTAGATACATTAATTTTTGGGTTATGGCATGTATAGTAGGCTTGGTCGTTTTGTCATATATGTCATATTTCTTATGGCCTAAAATGTTGGCCCTTATTTAATAAGTGTTCATTTTGATTATGGTTATCTGGAGATGGCCAATCTTGATGGTTGTTATACGCCTATGATGTGATTTTTCATGTATGTGGTAATTGCATAATTGAGATGTTGTGGATGTGGTTTACAAATGATTTCATGAATGACGATGTGTATGGGAATGTGTATGCAAAATTGGATATTCGGATGTCCAATTATAGCATGATACATGTTGATGAAATGGATACAAGAGAGTTTGTGTTTGAGTGGGGAATTGGCTTGGAAAATAGCCAACTTTCAGGCCACACAGGCAGAGACACGGCCATGTTCTCAGCCATGTGACAGACACGGCCTAAGGGCACGGGCGTGTGCCAAGGCCGTGTGACCCTATTTTGATGATGACGTCATAAACAGAGAGTTACATGGGTTAGGGACACGGGCGTGTCCCAGACCACACAGACGTGTGACCCCTGTTTTGACAAAATTTTTAAATTTTCCCAAAAGTTTTCAAAGTTCTTGGTTTAGCCCCGAACCATCCTAAAGGATGTTTTGAGCTTTATAAGCCCATATAAGGGACAAAATGCATGTGTTAGAAAAGTTTTAAATTTGACGAAATTTTATGACTTAGTTTTACATGTTCAAGAAATTTTAAGTCTGGTAATGCCTCGTACCTTGTTCCGGCGTTGGATATGAGTAAGGGGTGTTACAAGTCTTCTGAAGTTGAAGCAGCTTTCCAACAACTTAAGTTAGCAATGTGTCAAGCACTCGTTCTAAACCTGTCTGATTTCAACACTGAATTTTGCATTGACATAGATGTCGATGGTCAAGGTATTGGGGCGGTCTTGCAACAGAATGGACGACCTCTAACTTATTTCAGTAAAGCCTTGGGGATTAAGCATCAAGCCTTGTCCATATATGACAAAGAGATGTTGGTCGTACTGTTGGTAGTTAAAAAATGGCACCTCTTACCTTGTCGTAAGAAGGTTTCACATACGGACAGATTAATAGAGTTTGAATTTTTTGACTAATGGCCAGGCTATTACCCCTTACCAATAAAAATGGGATGCCAAAATGCTTGGCTACGATTACTTGGTGACCTACAGGAGAGAAACTCAAAACTTTATAGTAGATGTCTTGGAAACCACAAACAGAATAAGCGCAGTTCCTGTAATATACTTGTAACAGTCTGGTTTATACCCTAGCCGGAACAGTGGTTTCAAGACCACAAATTGAGTCTGTATAATATTTTAATATTATTTTCTATTTCGTTGATATGTGACTAAACATGTGGTAAATTTTCGTAAGCTAATTTGTCCGTTTGTGTGTTTAATTTGACAAAAGGACTTAATTGCATAGAGAGTAAAATGCTGTGTGCTGATTTGTGAGTACTTAAATGTTGTTGGCTGTTTAAGGTGGGGGCCTTATATTTTTATTGATCCATTTTTATGATAGTGGATATTTAAATGACTAAATAACCATAGTATAAATTTGTCTTTTATGGCTAACAAAAGGGTAAATTTGTGAATGGATAAATTAGTTAATAATATGATAAAATAATAGAAAATGGCGCTCATCTTTTCTTTTTAGTGCCGAAAATAAAAAAGAAAAGAACGAAGAAAAGCTTTGAAAATTTTGGCAAGGGTTAAGCTTGAATTAAGGTATGTTTGAGCTCGATTTTTAATAATTTTTACGTTTTCGTAATCGTTGCTTTGTGCTCTACAAAACCCATGCTTGAATTTTGAGTATTGATGATGTTTGTGTGAGATGCCATTGATGCTATATTGAGCTTTGTGATGATTTTTGGTGTTAAATGAAAGATATGAGTTAGATGAACATACTTTGTTCTTGAAGTTTTGATGAATTTAGCTAATTAGGGCTAAATTGAGAAAATGGAAAGTTGAGGGACTAAATAGCAAATTTGATGAAATATTTGGACTTATATAATCCCTAGAGAGGTTCGGCCAAGCATGTGCATGTGTGGAATTTGTGAACTTGATGTTTTGTGAAAAATGGACTAAAGTGTCAAAATGTGTAAATGTGAGGTCTAATTTGTAAATAGCCCTAAATATATGTGTTTGGATTGAATTGAATGAATTAGTGAATAAATGGGTTAATTCTGAATATTTTTAGATCAAGAACCGAGGAAAAAAAACTTTGATCGCGGGACAGCGAAAGTGACAGAGTAACCGTTTTCATACTGATAAATCGAATTCGAGGTAAGTCACTATGCAAATAAATGTACTTGCATGAAATTGTAATTGTTTATATGACTAATGTTGATAATGGATGCTTATGAGAGGATTATGTATATAAATTTCGTGATAAGTTTAATATAGTAAGTAAGTTTGGATATAATACAAGTGGTTAGTTTATATCTATGCACTGGGAATTGAATGATAGTTATTGAATTAGAAACGCTACATGTATGATGTTGAGAAATGAGGCACTGAGTATGCGTATTTGAAATTATGATGGAGTTAAATAGCACTATGTGTGCGAAGTAATAGAAGCTTCAGCTTATATGATTGGCACTGTGTGTGCGATACCGAATTAAGTTCGGTTTTGTATTAATACACTAAGTGTGCGATGTCATTTAGGTCTCGACAATGAATCACGGCACTAAGTGTGCGATTATAAGAAGTGAATAGCACTGTGTGTACGATGATATGAAAGCTTGACTTATTGAATTGGCACCGTAAAAGCGACAACCGAGACAAGTTGGTTAAAAGAATAGGCACTTAAGTGTGTGATTATAAGAAGTGAATAGCACTGTGTGTGCGATGATATGAAAGCTTCGGCTTATTGAATTGGCATTGTGTGTGCGACACCAAGATAAGTTGGTTAAAAGAATAGGCACTAAGTGTGCGATGATTAATATGCTTCAATTATATACATAGCACTAAGTGTGCGATTAAGTTGAACAAATATTAAAGGATGATCGACATGTAATATCGAACATTGAATAGCTTGGAAGTTAAATAATTACTTGTTAGCTAAGGTATGTATTGAACCTTTGTGGTTGATGAGTTATAAACAAGTTATGAATGAGTGAATAAGTATTTCAGCTATGGCTGGGACGTTGGTATTGTACAATTGTTCTGAGTTTTCGAGTATCTTATTAGATTCCTATTGGTTCAATAGGCAATTCTGTAGTACAAATAGCAAATTCGAGCTTTGATAAGTTAAGTGAATGAATATCTGTTACAAGTATGTTGCTTATATACTAATGGTGTATATGAGGTAAATATCCATGTGAGCATATTATGATAAGTACATCAAATTGATAATATGATATGTGATTTGGAAATATGGTAAGTTATGGCTAAGCTTATGAGTTCAAGAAAGAATGAGGTGATTTTGTCATGAAAACCATATTGGTCATTCTATTAATTTGGTTATGTGCAATTCATGTTAAGTTTGTTTGTATATTGACTTACTAAGCTTTGTAAAGCTTACTCCATGTGTATGTTTTCTCTGTTTATAGGTCGTCAAAGCTACTGAAGGCTCGGGACCGTCAAGGATCATCATCACACTACTAAAATCATTTTGGTACACTTTGAATATGTATATGGCTAGATATGGAATGTATAGGCTAGTCCTTGATATGAGATGTAAAATGAACTTAGCCATGTGATTTGGCTAGTTATGTTTTGGTAATATGCTTAAAGGAATATGATATGTAAAGTGTTTTGGTATGATTAGTTGATATATGAAATGAATATGAGATGGTATGTATATAGATGATTGGTGCTTGGGCATAATTGAATTTTGGTCATGCATATTGGTATGTTTAGATTGGTTAGTCATTTGGGTATGTTTTAGTTGCTATATATAAACATGTTATGTGTTAGTAAGTGATACTTGTAGGTGAGACCCAAATGGGTGGCTTGTTGATCTTGCAAGTGTCCTATTATGTCACACGGTCATGGCACACTGGCGTGCCTAGCAACCGTGGGGTAAAATTCAGTAGCTAGCTTAAGGAGTACACAGTCATGGCACGGGCGTGCTTAGAGGTCGTGTGAGAAATGGCAGTATATGACCTATAGGGACACAGCCATAGCACATGGGTATGCTTGGCAGCCGTGTTGGTTTTGGCAGTATATAACCACGGGGAGGACACAAAGGTGTGTCTATTAACCATGGGTGAGGCACGGCCTACCCCTCACGGGCGTGTATCCCTATATTTAGAAAAGTTTTTAATTTTACATGAAATTTTGTATGTGTTTCAATTTAGTCCCGATTTGAATTATAAACATGTTTTAGGTTTTGATGACATACTTAAGAAACATTATGATTGATATTGATGAATGACTATATGATGAATTCCGTAGATGTTTCCGATCTGGCCGGTAATGTCTCTAACCTTAGCCCAGCGTCAGATACAGGTTAGGGGTGTTACATTTGATTGGTATCAGAGCTACGGTTTAGTCAATTTTTGGACTAACATAGCGTGTCAGAGTCTAGCTATACATGCCATATATCTGAAATGTGATAGTGTGATGAATCCTGACGTATAAGATGTGATTTTTGTATAGTAATGTATCCCGAAAGAGCCGTAGCTGACGACATAGAAAGTAATGCGTTTGCTCCCACGCAAGAGACAGTGCCTTCTGATCAGAGACCAGCTACGAGCGATTTAGAGGAAGAAGTTAAACAAGCTTTCTTCCAGATGATGAGTGAGTGGTTCAATCAATTTGTGAGAAATAACCCGACTATTTTGCAACCTCAACCCCCGGTCAGTCTCCCTCAAACATCTGCTATGCTTTCGACTATGAATTTGAATCTGATGAATATGCCTCCGGTTGACAAAATTCGTAAGTATGAGGCCGAAGAGTTCAGGGCTACTAATAATGATAATACCGAGGAATTCGATTCTGAATCTTGTAATGAAAGAAAAAGATTGATGAGTGATTTTTCTCAACCTTTAACGAATAAATATAGAGATGGAAACAATAGATCAAATGCTTCAGTTGGACATGCTAGTGGAGATCGTGTGAGACCAAATGTTAGTCTGAGAGCTCAAGCTGCAATTGAATCAAATGATGGAAGTACTAAATGCAACAAACCTGAGTGTAGGCAGTGTGGAAGAGGACATGTGGGAAAATGTTGGAGCAAGTATAAAAATAGAGTTTGTTATAAATGTGGATCACGAAACCACTTCATTCGAGATTGCTCAGAGATGGTGAGCGTTGGAAATGTCAGATCCGAGCGACTTAAGTGTAAGCGTTGTGGTAAAAGACATTTGGGGAATTGTCTTACTTCAGATGTGGATCGTTAGATCATTTTATTCGAGACTGCCCAGAATCTGTTGAACAAGAGACTACTCAGAATTCGAGATCAGATAACGCCCGAGAGAGCGATAGACCTTCCCAAAATACAAGAAATGTCAGTAGTAGTTAGAGGTCTACGAAGAATACTATTGCAAGATCTGAAGCTAGAGCGCCTGCTAGAGCGTATGCTATCCGAGCTCGTGAGGAAGCTTCATCACCTGATGTTATAATGGGTACTTTTACACTTTATAATACTTCTATGATTGCATTGATAGACCCTGGTTTTACGCATTCATATATATATATTTGCATGAATTTAGTAATTAGTAAGACTTTGCCTGTAGAAACTACTGAGTTTGCTATAAAAGTATCGAACCCCTTAGGTAAAAGTGTTCGGTTGATAAAGTATGCAAGAACTGTCCGTTAATGTATCGAGATATTCGTTTCCCTGTTGATCTGATGCTTCTTCCATTTGATGAGTTTGATATTAATTGGGATATGGATTGGTTGTCATTGCATGATGCCGTTGTGAACTGTGAAAGAAAGACTATTGATTTGAGATATCCGAATAATGAAATTGTACGAGTTAAGTCTAACGATTTAGATGGATAGCCTGCTGCGATATTGGTATTGAAAACTTAGAATTTTGTGAAAAGGGATATGAGGCATATTTTACTTATGTAATTGATTTGAAAATGTCTGAAAGGAAAATTGAGTCAGTACCTATTGTCTACGAGTTTTCTGATGTGTTTCCCTGAAGAATTACCATGCATGCCTTCGATTCGAGAAGTTGAGTTTGGTATTAAATTGATGTCTGGTATGACACCTATTTCAATAGCTCTGTATAAAATGGCACTAATAGAGTTGAAAGAATTAAAGTTACAGTTGCAAGAGTTGACTGATAGAGTGTTCGCTAGACCAAGTTTTTCACCTGGGATGCTCCTATTCTGTTTGTGAAAAAGAAAGATGGCACGATGAGAATGTGCATTGATTATCGTTAGTTGAATAAGGTAAACATAAAGAATAAATATTCGTTGCCCAAAATTGATGACTTATTTGATAAGTTAAAAGGAGTTTAACATAAATTGATTTCTGATTCGGAATCTCAGATGTGATATCGATGTTTATGTGTTATTTAGAAATAGAATGTATATGCTGAAAAGTTCTATAAAAGTATACAACAAATATGTGATGTCTGAAAGTTGATAAGGAAATAATAGCAACACGAGCTCAAGGTGATTCGAATTCTATTTTGATAAAGGATTCAGAAAAGAAAGTGAAATTGATCCGAGGTTGTTTGAAAGCAGCATCTAATCGTCAGAAGTCTTTTGTGGATTTGAAGTGAAAAGATATAGAAGTTGAGATTGGTGACAAAGTATTTTTGAAAGTGTCTCCGTGGAAGAAAGTACTCCGATTTGGACGTAAAAGCAAATTGAGTTCGAGGTTTATCGGACCGTATGAGATCATTGAACGAGTTGGGCCTATTGCTTATAGACTAAGGTGGCCCTTTGAGCTAGAAAAGAATTATGATGTATTTTATGTTTCAATGCTCCATAGATATCGTTCTGATCCGTCACATGTGATTGTCCCATCTGAAATTGAGATCCGATTTGATATGAAATATGAAGAGGAACCGACCCGTATCTTAGCTCGAGAAGTGAAAGAGTTGAGAAATAAGAAAATACTGTTAGTGAAAGTATTGTGGAATCTACACGGAATAGGAGAGACTACGTGGGAGCCTCGAGGACTCAATGAGAAAACAATATCCGACTCTGTTTAACGGTAAGATTTTCGGGGACGAAAATCCCTAAGGAAGGGAGAATTGTAACAGTCTAGTTTATACCCTAGTCGGAACAGTGGTTTCGGGACCACAAATCCAAGTCTGTATAATATTTTAATATTATTTTCCGTGTCATTGATATGTGACTAAACATGTGGTAAATTTTCGTAAGCTAATTTGTCCGTTTGTGTGTTTAATTTGACAAAATGACTTAATTGCATAAAGAGTAAAATGTTGTGTGCTGATTTGTGAGTACTTAAATGTTGTTGGCTATTTAAGGTGGGGGCCTTATATTGATATTGATCCATTTTTATGATAGTGGATATTTAAATGACTAAATAACCATAGTATAAATTTGTCTTTTATGGCTAACAAAAGAGTAAAGTTGTGAATGGATAAATTAGTTAATAATATGATAAAACAAAGCAAAATGGTGCTCATCTTTGCTTCTTAGTGCCGAAAATAAAAAAGAAAAGAAGGAAGAAAAGCTTTGAAAATTTCGGCAAGGGTTAAGCTTGAATTAAGGTATGTTTGAGCTCGATTTTTAATAATTTCTACGTTTTCGTAATCGTTGCTTTGTGCTCTACAAAACCCATGCTTGAATTTTGAGTATTGATGATGTTTGTGTGAGATGCCATTGATGCTATATTGAGCTTTGTGATGATTTTTGGTGTTAAATGAAAGATATGAGTTAGATGAACATACTTTGTTCTTGAAGTTTTGATGAATTTAGCTAATTAGGGATAAATTGAGAAAATGGAAAGTTGAGGGACTAAATAGAAAATTTAATGAAATATTTGGACTTATATAATCCCTAGAAAGGTTCGGCCAAGCATGTGCATGTGTGGAATTTGTGAACTTGATGTTTTGTGAAAAATGGACTAAAGTGTCGAAATGTGTAAATGTGAGGTCTAATTTGTAAATAGCCCCAAATATATGTTTTTGGATTTAATTGAATGAATTAGTGAATAAATGGGTTAATTCTGAATATGTTTAGATCAAGAACCGAGGAAAAAGGACTTAGATCGCAGGAAAGCGAAAGTGACAGAGTAACCGTTTTCATACTGATAAACCGAATCCGAGGTAAGTCACTATGCAAATAAATGTACTTGCATGAAATTGTAATTGTTTATATGACTAATGTTGATAATGGATGCTTATGAGAGGATTATGTATATAAATTCCGTGATAAGTTTAATATACTAAGTAAGTTCGGATATAATACAAGTTGTTAGTTTATATCTATGTGATGGGAATTGAATGATAGTTATTGAATTAGAAACGCTACATGTATGATGTTGAGAAATGAGGCACTAAGTGTGCGTATTTGAAATTATGATGGAGTTAAATAGCACTGTGTGTGCGAAGTAATGGAAGCTTCGGCTTATTTGATTGGCACTGTGTGTGCGATACCGAATTAAGTTCAGTTTTGTATTAATACACTAAGTGTGCAATGTCATTTAGGTCTCGACAATGAATCACGGCATTAAGTGTGTGATTATAAGAAATGAATAGCACTGTGTGTGTGATGATATGAAAGCTTCGGCTTATTGAATTGGCACTGTGTGTGCGACACCGAGACAAGTTGGTTAAAAGAATAGGCACTAAGTGTGCGATTATAAGAAGTGAATAGCACTGTGTGTGCGATGATATGAAAGCTTTGGCTTATTGATTTGGCACTGTGTGTGAGACATCTTAGACAAGTTGGTTAAAAGAATAGGCACTAAGTGTGCGATTATAAGAAGTGAATAGCACTGTGTGTGCGATGATATGAAAGTTTCGGCTTATTGAATTGGCACCGTAAAAGACGACATCGAGATAAGTTGGTTAAAAGAATAGGCACTAAGTGTGCGATGATTAATATGCTTCAATTCTTACATAGCACTAAGTGTGCGATTAAGTTGAACAAATATTAAAGGATGATCGACATGTAATATCGAACATTGAATAGCTTGGAAGTTGAATAATTACATGTTAGCTAAGGTATGTATTGAACCTTTGTGGTTGATGAGTTATAAACAAGTTATGAATGAGTGAATGAGTATTTCAGCTATGGCTGGGACGTTGGTATTATTCAATTGTTCTGAGTTTTCGAGTATCTTATTTGATTCCTATTGGTTCAACGGGCAAGTCTGTAGTATGAATAGCAAATCCGAGCTTTGATAAGTTAAGTGAATGAATATCTGTTACAGGTTTGTTGCTTATATACTAATGGTGTATATGAGGTAAGTATCCATGTGAGCATATTATGATAAGTACATCAAATTGATAATATGATATGTGATTTGGAAATATGGTAAGTTATGGCTAAGCTTATGAGTTCAAGAAAGAATGAGGTGATTTTGTCATGAGAACCATATTGGTCATTCTATTAATTTGGTTATGTGCAATTCATGTTAAGTTTGTTTGTATATTGACTTACTAAGCTTTGTAAAGCTTACTCTGTGTGTATGTTTCTCTGTTTACACTGTCAAGGATCGTCATCACACTACTAAAATCATTTTGGTACATTTTGATTATGTATATGGCTAGATATGGCATGTATAGGCTAGTCCTTGATATGAGATGTAAAATGAACTTAGCCATGTGATTTGGCTAGTTATGTTTTGGTAATATGCTTAAAGGAATATGATATGTAAAGTGTTTTGGTATGATTAGTTGATAAATGAAATGGTTATGAGATGGTATGTATATAGATGATTGGTGCTTGGGCATAATTGAATTTTGGTCATGCAAATTGGTATGTTTAGATTGGTTAGTCATTTGGGTATGTTTTAGTTGCTATATATAAACATGTTATGTGTTGGTAAGTGATACTTGTAGGTGAGATCCAAATGGGTGGCTTGTTGGTCTTGCAAGTGACCTATTATGTCATACGGTCATGGCACACGGGCGTGCCTAGCAACCGTGGGGTAAAAGTCAGCAGCTAGCTTAAGGAGTACACGGTCATGGCACGGGCGTGCTTAGAGGTCGTGTGAGAAATGGTAGTATATGACCTATAGGGACACGGCCATAGCACATGGGTGTGCTTGACAGCCGTGTTGGTTTTGGCAGTATATAACCAAGGGAAGGACACACGGGTGTGTCTATTAACCGTGGGTGAGGCACAGCCTACCCCACGTGGTGTATCCCCTGTATTTAGAAAAGTTTTTAATTTTACATGAAATTTTGTATGTGTTTCAATTTAGTCCCGACTCGGTTATAAACATATTTTAGGTCTCGATGACCTAATTAAGGAACATTATGATTGATATTGATGAATGACTATATGATGAATTCTGTAGATGTTTCCGATCTGGCCGGTAATGCCTCTAACCCTAGCTTGGCGTCGGATACGGGTTAGGGGTGTTACAATACTGGTAGTATCATTTGGTCTGACATGTGGTCTAGAATTTTAACTTCCCCACCAGTGGATCCTAAACTACACCAGCACTACATAGAGGTTTAATAGCAACCACACCTTCATCCTAATTACTCGCAGAATTGGCAAGTTGTGAGAAAGAATGGCAAAATTTTAGTGGGAAATTGTGACACTCTTAGGAAGGACCTCTTCAACCATTTCTATCGGGGTAGCTGGAGGGCATTTCGGATTCCATACTACAAAATATCGCATAACTAGTTTACTTTATTGGAAAGGCCTTTCCAATGATGTTAAGTAATGGGTGAAGGAGTGCCCCATTTGCCAAGCTTGCAAGTCTGACCAGGCTGCTTCTCCTAGCCTATTTAAGCCCTTACCTATACCCGATTGAGCATGGTTTACAATGAGTTTAAATTTTATCAAGGGCCTCCCCAACTCAAAAGGGAAAGACAATATTCTAGTTGTGGTTAATCAGCTGAATAAGTACGACCACTTTGTGGCTCTCACTCACCCACTTTTAGCAATTACAGTGTAACATCCTCAAAACCCCATTGGTCATAAATAATATGAGATAAAATCTTATCGGAATAAGATATAAGATCAAAGAAAATGAAAGTTGCAATATATCAAAAGAGAGTTAAATCAAGAAGCATGACATGATGTATTAAGGAAGGGACTAAATTGTAAATATGTGAAAATTTTTGGCTCAATTGTAAATATTCAAAATTTAGGGGATCGAAGTGTAAAAATGAGAAATTTGAAGGACCAAAAGTGAAAATAATCCAATTTACTAATATATGGAATTGGCATGCAGGGAGCAAATTGAATAGGTGAAGAATTGTAAGGGACTAAATCGTAATTTTACCAAATTAAGTGATGATTCAATGATGAAATTTTGCAAGATCATAAAGGGTAAAATGGTCAATTAGCAAGAGGGAGAATTCTAGAATGTAATGATGATGTTGATGATATTTTGGTGATTTTGTGTAATTAATTAGTTAAATATTATTTTAATAATATTTTACTTAGATATTTATTATTATTTTATTTAGAAAATGGTAGTATGAAAAGAATGGAAGGATGAAGGAAATTTACAATCCTTCCAATGTGAGTGAAAGAGTGAGAAATGAAGTTTTCTTTTCTTTACAATTTAGTCATTTGCCATGAAAACCTACATTTTTACCCAAAATTTTTGAAAATTTCCTTAGATATTAAAGAGAGAAGATGAAGTAGAGATTCTAGAGAATATGTTCATCAATTTAGAAGCAAGAAAACTCAGATAGGGAACGAATGTGACATCCTGATAGAGAATATTTTCAGTAGTTACTTTGGCAACGAATGTGACATCGCGATGCATTGACTCGAAAACTCGGTCTAGTATGGGGGTGTTAAATAGAGTGGCCCAAGACTATTTAGATTATATTTACAAACTACATGGTCCTCCCTGCACCATTGTCTCAAATAGGGATCGGGTCTTTGTTAGCGAGTTTTGGAGGGAGCTTTTCAAACGCCTTAGCACTTATATCCACGTGTCTATAAACTACCATCCCCAAACGAATGGCCAAATTAAAGTGCTTAATCGTTGCCTAGAAGCTTATTCGCGTTGCATGATTGGAAAAATGCCTCAAGATTAGTCCCTCTAGTCGCTTGTTTCTGAATGGTGGTACAACACTACCTACCATTTAGTTATTCGAACGACTCCCTATGAGGCCTTATACGGGCTGGATCCCCCTCACCACCTACCGTACTTAGTTGGCAACTCTGCAGTGGCAGTAGTGGATCGTAGCCTCCAGCAAAGAGAAACAACCAGGCAGCTTTTTAAGTTTCACCTTAGAAGAGCACAAAACCGTATGAAACAATTAGCAGGCCGCAGGAGGAGTGAAAAGGGTGTTTTGAGTTGGTGATTATGTTTACTTGAAATTGCAACCATGTTGCCAATAGTCATTGAGGAAGCACTGGAACCAGAAGCTTTCCCCTCGATATTTTGGACCCTTTCGGCTGGTAGCATGAGCGGGGGAAGTTGTTTACAAGTTGACATTACTTGAAGGCTTTCAAATTCATCATACATTTCGTGTTTCTCGGCTCAAGAAACATGTTGGTCTTGTTCTCACACAACAGCATTTGCCTTTAGTTGGGTCAGATGACACTCTTTAGAATGTACCAATTCAAAAATATTAGATCGAAGAATGGTGAAGCAAAGAAGTCATGTTGCTACAGAAATATTGGTTGAATGGGCAAACACGTTCCCTGAGGATGCTACTTGGGAAGACTTTCACAAGTTCCAACAGCTTTATCCCCAGTTTGATCCTTGAGGACAAGGATCCTTTGCAAATGGGGGTAATTGATATGGGTGAAAAGTTTCAACGGTCATGAAATTGAATTTTTGTTATGTTTGTTACTTTGATTTGTTAGTTCTTCAAACGGTGCGTTTTTATAGGGTTTTGGTCTAGTGAAACGATACTGTTTTAATGAGTCAAAACGATACGTTTTGCATTTCTTAATTGGAAGCTGTCACCACCAGTTGTCAAACTAATTTGAAACTGTTATTTTGCCCTTCTAAGCTATTGGGGAAGGGATAGAAGTTATGAATGCCTGAAATTTCTCCTCTCCGATTTTCTTCTTCCTTTTCTATGCTTATTTTTCTGGAATTTCTAAGCTCGTATTAAAATGAAAAATTGCCTTAGATTCATTTCTTGCATTTCAACCTCGAAAAGGTTTAATTTAGAAATGGATTACGTATGAAATTTAATGTCATCAAGAATCTATAGCCGGAGAGTAACGCATCATTTTGGGTTATTTGAAACTAAAGTTGAGTCAATATAATAATGAATTATTTTCAAAAATTACATTTTTGAACTTAGATATATTAAATTTTGATTTAATTTAATTTTCAAAATTACTAATATTGTTATTGATATTATATGTATATATTTTTTTGCACAAGTAAATCAAAATCAATATTTTATATGTATTATCAAACAAAATAAGAATTTTGTGTATGATTACATCAAAACCATTTCATTTTAAATCAAAATTTAGAGATTTTATCAAAGGCAAACATATTCAAGTTCATTATGTTCTACCCCTTCTCTCGTCCGTTCCTTCCAAAGATTATTCATAAATGTTATGCATCGTTTTTGCTCCTGTTACTTGCATGGGTTGCATGGCTGTTCTGTTCATTGTTCATTTTAATTTTTGTTTTAATTGTAATAACGAAACACTGCGTTTAGCGATGGGTTGGAATCGTTTAATGAAACGGCGCATTTTGCCTTAATTTGTTCGCACAAAACTCACCGTTTTAAGTAATCGTTGCCAAGCTGTTCAGGGCTGTTATTCTCTCGTTTATTAGGTGGAGAACAAGAACATGAAACAGTTATGAAATTGGAGAATTCACATTTCTTCTTCTTCTTCTTGTTCCTTTCTAAAATTTCTCTCTTCTCTTCTTCAATTTTCTTCTGGAAATTCGAAACGCAACAAGGGTATCAGAGCCCCAGCACGATCTATGGATACTGATGGAGTTACTATCAGATTGCAGAAAGAGATTGGTCAACTTCAGCAGGAACTGTCTCAGCTTCGAGTTAACATTAACGCTAAAATGGATACACGATTTAAGGAGTTTCAGGATGGATTTCAGGGAGACATGCGGGCTGAGCTATATTCACTACTTGAGCAATTCTCAGGCCAGCCTCAACATCTTGTAGTGGGAAGCTCGGATCAGGGCAAAGGGAAAGGTCTTTTAGGAGAGTAACCTCCTAGATTTCCTCCTCGTGAATCCTTGGTCCTGTCCCCAAAGTCAAAACTAGATCCTACAACTCCGTTTCCTCGGTTCCCGATTAATGAACCTAAGATCAATCAGCTCAAATGGGAGTGTCCCCGTTCAATGGTGAGGATTTCCGTGGTTGGTGGTCCAAGTTAGGGCAGTTCTTTGAAGCGAAAGGCACTACAGATCATGATAAGGTCTGGACAGTTATGTTGCATCTGGAGGGTAAGGCATTGGACTGGCATCATTTTTTCGCGCAAAGGCACTGGGGGTTGCATCAGCTTCTTTAGGAAGGCTATGTTCAAGGTTTGCAGGCTTGGTTTCGATCGAATGTTTATCAGGATTTTATGGAGGAGTTGGTTTCCTTGAAGCAACAAGGAACTGTGGATCAATTCCATGACCGCTTTGTAAGTCTTCTCAACCAGATCCAACTTCCTGAACGACATGCTTTAAGCATTTTTATTAGCAATTTGCGTCGTCAATACCTTCAGTTGTTTAAACCCTCAAATTTGGTTGATGGTTATCTAGTAGCACAACAGGTAGAGACCATTTTGAAGGGAAATCCTCGAAGGAGTATAGTGATCAGTGAAGGATCGGGGACCGGGGCATCTGAAAACACTTTTCCTAGTTCTTATAGTGCAGGTACAGGTTATTCTAAACCGAGTTTTCAAAGGCCTAAGTCCCTTGGTTCATATGTTGGTCTACCAACTACAGGGGGGTCTATTGCTAGTTCTAAACTTCCGTCCAAGTCCCTTTTTCAGGCTGAAATGGATGACCGAACGAAGAAGGGCCTCTTTTTCTGGTGTTTTGCTAAGTATACTCCCAGTCACAGGTGTAATAAGGCACAACTTTATTAGTTGGTGATTAATCCTTTGGATGACATTGAGGATTCGTCTCTAATGATAAATAGTGATGAGTTTATGGACTGTCCTGACTAGTTGGTTGTGGACGAGTCAAAGATGTCTCATTCTCCAGTTCTTTCCTTGCATGCACTGCAAGGTACTCAAGGCCACTAGACTATGCGATTGGTAACTCGCATTAATCAACCCAATTTGTAAAGTTTGTTGTTGCAATTTGATGACGTATTTTAAGCTCCTATTGGTCTTCCTCAGCGGCCACATGATCATCATATTCCCTTGCAGGATGAGAGCAAGGTTGTGAGGGTGAAACCTTATCGATATCCTGCTATCCAAAACCTGAAATTGAGAAATTAGTTCAAGAAATGTTGCAGGCAGGAGTGATTCGGGACAACAATAGCCCTTTTGCTTCTCCTATTGTTATGGTCAAGAAAAAAGATGGAAGCTGGCGAATGTGTGTTGACTACAAGCAACTTAACCAGCTCACCATCAAAGATAGTTTTCCCATTCCAGTGATTGAAAAGCTTTTGGACGAGTTGAGAGGGGCACATTTTTTCTTTAAACTAGATATATGATCTGGATATTATCTAGTCCGGATGTGGGAGCAGGACATTACCAAAACTGCCTTCCGAACCCATAAAGGACACTATGAATTTTTGGTCATGCCTTTTGGCTTTACCAATGCTCCTTCTAGTTTCCAAGCTTTGATGAACTAGGTTTTTAAGCCGTTCCTTAGGAAATTTGTGCTCATTTACTTTGATGACATACTTGTGTATTCTAAGGATTGGGAGGACCATTTGAGGCATCTAAGGGACGTTCTTCAACTGTTACGAGATCATCAGCTATTTGCTAAGCAGTCCAAGTGCAGTTTTGGGACTACACAGGTGGAGTACTTAGGTCATGTAATGTAATTACTATAGGTACTGTTAATATGGATAAGTCTAAGGTGGATGGGGTGCTCACGTGGCCTGTTGCTCAGTCTGTACGGGCTCTGCGCGGCTTCCTTGGCCTATCTAGCTATTATCGACGTTTTATCAAGGGTTATGCCATTCTGGTTGCTTCTCTTACACGTCTTCTAAAGAAAGGGGTTCCTTGGTAGTGGACAAATGCTGCTCATTCAGCCTTCCAACAACTTAAGTAAGCTATTTGTCAGGCACCAGTGTTGATCCTTCCTGATTTTACAAAAGAATTTTGTATGGAAACCGATGCCTGTGGACAAGGGGTGGGTGCTGTTTTGCAACAAGACGGTCGACCTGTAGCTTTCTTCAGTAAGGCCCTTGGTGTCAAACACCAGGTTTTGTCCATATACGACAAGGAAATGATGGCTGTGATTATGGCCGTTAAGAAATGGTATCCCGATATTGTGGATCACCATTTTTTGATTAAAACCGATCATCAAAGCCTCAAATTTCTCACTAACCAACAAGCCATTACTCCCTATCAGCAAAAGTGGGTCACTAAAATGCTAGGCTATGATTTTTCAATTGCCTATAGAAAGGGGATCCATAATACTGTCGCGGATGCCTTGTCTCGCAGACCCCATATGCAAGAAGCTTTGCTGTTTCAGTGTACTGGTCAGACTCACCTTACCTGGTTTGATATATGGGCTCAAATTTTGGAGTCTTATGCTCAGGGCTCTCGAGTACAACAGCTTTGTCAAGATCTCGCCCAACAATCTTACTCCCATCCCCACTGTACCTGGGATGGTGCTCTCCGTCGCCGGAAAGGACAGCTTGTTGTGGGTAGTAATACCACTCTTTGCAATACATTATTTGACCTTTTCCATGGGGGCACCATTGGAGGCCATTTGGGGGTGCAGGCCACTTGTCATCGCCTGTCTAATATTGTGTATTGGAAAAGTCTTTCCAATAACGTACGCCGATGGACCCGTGAATGTGGGGTTTGTCAAACTTACAAGGGGGACAATTCAGCTTACCCTGGGTTGTTGCAACCATTACCGATACCTGAGAAAGCCTGGGCTGATATTAGTTTGGACTTTGTGGAGGGGTTACCACTTTCCAAAGGGAAGACTACTATATTCGTGGTGGTGGATCGCTTGACCAAATATGGTCACTTCCTTCCCTTTATTGCCGCTTCTGTTGCCTTTGAGTTTTTGCAGCACATTTACAAGCTTCATGGGCCTCCTAAGTCGATCCTTTTCGATCGTGACAAGGTCTTCCTGAGTAACTTCTGGCAGGAACTGTTCAAACACTTAGGTACTCAATTGTGTCTTTCTACAGCCTATCACCCACAAACCGATGAGCAGACTGAGGCTCTGAACAAATATTTGGAGGGCTATTTGCGCTGTATGTTTGGTGAGAAACCCTCTGAGTGGGCCACTTGGCTTCCCTTGGCTGAATGGTGGTATAATACCACCTATCAGACTGCCATATATATGACTCCGTATGAGGCTTCCTATGCGTAGGAGCCACCCATCCATTTACCTTATCTTTTCGGGGTCTCTCGAGTTGCTGCGATGGATAAGTGCCTTTTGAACAGATAGGGTATTCATGAGCTCTTTCGCTTTCATTTAAAGCGCACGCAAGATCAGATGAAGTAGATTGCTGATCAGAAACGTTCTGACGGTGAATTTGCTGTTGATGACTTGGTATATGTGAAACTGTAGCCCTATCTCCAGCACTTGTTGAAAAGTTTTAAGAATCAGAAGCTGAGTCCTCTCTATTTCGGACCCTTTCCAGTGGAAGCGCATGTTGGCACTGTTGCTTACAAGTTAACCTTACCTGTCGCTGCTCGAATTCATTCTACGTTCCACGTCTCCCAACTCAAGAAACATGTTGGAATAGCGGTGACCTTGTCCCTTCTTCCAATCACTCATGCTGATGGTTCCCTCCTCAAGGAACCAGTTCAAATTTTGGATCGACGGATGATCAAAAGGGGTAATGTTGTTGCTACTGAAGTTCTTGTTGCATGGATAGACACTTTTCACAAAGATTCGAGCTGGGAGGATTGGAATGATCTTCTCCGCCGTTATTCGCACTTTGATCCTTGAGGACAAGGATCTTCTTCCGAGGGGGGATACTTGTTATGGATCGTTTTTGCTCCTGTTACTTACGTGGGTTGCATGGTTTTGCATGGTTTTGCATGGCTGTTATGTTCATTATTCATTTTAATTTTTGTTTTAGTTGTAATAACGAAACGCTACGTTAAGGGATGGGTTGGAATCGTTTAATGAAATGGCACGTTTTGGCTTAGTTTGTTTGCACAAAACTCACCGTTTTAAGTAACCGTTGCCAGGCTGTTAAGCGTTTGTTCGCACAAAACGCATCGTTTTAAGTATCCGTTGCCACGCTATTAAGTGTTGTTATTCTCTCATCTATTAGGTGGAGAACAAGGACGATGATACAGTTATGAAATTGGAGAATTCACTATTCTTCTTGTTCCTTTCTGAAATTTCTCTCCTCTTCTTAAATTTTCTTCCGGAAATTCGAAACTCAACACAAAACTTAAACCATAAAAAACCAAAGCATAAAAAAAAAAAAAAAAAAAATAAAAAAGAAGCAGATGCATTTTCCCTTTCAAAAGAAAATATTCACACATCTAAAACAGAGAAAAAAAGAAAAGAAAGAATCAGCGTGAGATATATATAGTTCAAACCAAGAGAGAATTTTGAAATAAAAATATTGAAATGTATTAATTGACAGAAAACTGAAACTGTTTACAATTCTCAATACAGAAAACAAACTTAAATTGTATTCCTACATATATATATATATATATATAGTAAAGTATATCATGTAAAATATAGTTTCTATCTCTTACTACACCCAATAAGCAACAATGATAAAGGGGTTTACATTTAAGTAATCAACTCACATATCTCAAACAAGCATTCTCTTTTCTTTCACAATACATGCACTTACCCCCAAAAAAAAAAAAAAAGAGCAATCTGGAAGCTGCCTTCAAGCAATGTAGATATAGTATCTGCATTTATGCCAGTAAACATAAAATAATAATCAGACACTTGTTGGATCTTATTTCATTGATGTAGGGCAGCAACAGCTACGCACTGCCACTAGGATTCATAGTCAAGGAAACGAGGAAAACTTGTATAATGGAAATATACCTAAACTTCATACCTACGGTTCCTTTAACCTTCGAAGAGCCTCTCTTTAAGGGTGGGTTTTTTTTTAAGTTACAACTATTAGAATATATCATTTTAAGCACTAAATTGAATAATTAACTCAACAATTAATTCACCAGAATAAATTTGAATTGTACCCACACATGGTGGAATTTGAACTTGGAATCTCACGTTTCGGAAGGCCTCATTGGCTTTATAACACTACCCTGCCTTACAATAACATCAACTGAAGCAGATGGGGCACAGTTTTAAATTTGAAATCTAAGCATCAAATAGTTGACAATAGCAACAGCGCTAAAACATTATATTCTCTATCACGGTAGAAAGAGTTAATTGATTTATGTAAGATTCCATGCAAGTCATTGCTCATCCTAAAAGAATTGAACTCAAAACAAGACATAAAAACTAAGATCCTAAACCCTGATATAAATTTAAAATACCAAATAAACCCTAAATAAATAAACTATTATAATGAAGCCCCGTAGATACTATAAGGTAACGAGTTAACCCTCAATTAGCTGCTTCGCATTCTACACAAAACCAAAAGCAGTCCTCAGACAGCTAAGGGGCTGCTAATATTGTACCAGATAATTGAAAATATAACTAGAAACATATGAAAGCAATGAAACAAATATTTATGATGTTATCAAGGGGAAAAATACCATGATAATTACCTTCGATGGAACTGCCAGCTAGACCATAGAATGATATCAAAGATGACGCAGATGAAGCAGATAACCAGAATAATGCAGTATGAAGGACAAAATAACTTCCATTTGTCAATATATCGACAAGATATTCAATCCACACTTCTCATATTCATAAGACCTATTTAACTGCAAAAGATGAGGAGGCTGCAGCTGCCTCTGCGATTAAGGAAATTGGCTGGCGAGCCTGCAGGCAAGCAGCTATATCAAAGGGATGCAACTCAGCACCATCAAAAATAAGGTTCACGCCAGGAAGGATTACTTCGTTGCTGTCAGTTTCATCAGAATCAACTTTTGTTGTGGTTGCTGAGGTGGAATCTTCAACAGGTCTTGTGGCAGCTTCATATGCAGGGGCTAGGGCATATGCTCTGCAAATATCATTTAACAATATGAATAAATAATGCACAACCAAAAACTAAAATGAGAATAAAACATTACGACAGAAGAAGAAGGCAAGTAGACTGATTTGGCAGACCTAAGAATGCTACCATCAAAGCTCAAAACTTCAGTCCGACAACGCTGGCGACTGGCAAGTTTTAATCTTTGACACTCACTAGACATTCCAGAAATGGGAGAAGAAGGATCTAGCAGTGGGTTCCACTTCCCACTAGCATAGTTCATGAGTTTCTTTGATTGTTTTGTGTCCTTCGGATGATCCTTTTGCTGCTCCTTTTGGTACAAAAGTTTTGCCGCAGGACCTGTTGCCTGATACTCTGCACAAACCTCACGCAACATTCTACGTATGCTTTGCATTGAATCATGATGCTCAGTAAGTGAGTCTGATTGAAGTAACTCAGACGAGACAATCCTTTCACATATACTCTTGCATAACTTAGGGTTGAAAAGTGGCATCCCAAATTCAACAGTCAATGGAACCCATTCATATATCTCTTTATCCGGGCCAAAATGATCCATATCTCTTTCTTTAAATAGTCTTAGCACTCGAATGTAACCGACTGTCCACAACTGTATCTGGTCAGCCAAATTAGTTAATAAATCATTTAATTTTGAACGTTCCACCACACATAGTCCTAGATCATCCCCCACATGAGCAACTGAGCCATCAGAATTCTTAAGGGGCAAGGGTATGTCAAGTGTAACAACTTTTCCAGAACCATCGAGGTCATATCTGCTGAAGGGCTGCACTATAACAGCAGAATATTTGAGAAGAGAATTCAAACAGTGTAAAAGTACGCTCCCCTTAACTAAATTTCCTTCAAACTTTCCACCTAAGCCTCCAATTGTTGAATCATCCCAAGACCATATAAGGGCTTTCTCACAACCAGCTAATGGTGCAGGCAACAAGCGTAGACATTGTCCTTTCATCAGAACAACTGATACAGGTCCACTGGCCACTGTTGAATATAGCACCAATTTCATCCATGGTGTCATAGATGAGTGAGAGGGAGGACCAAAATGAATAGGACCTGTTCGTCCAGGAAGAACAGAGGAATGTGGAAGAGGAATCATAGACACAATAATATCATAATCACGAAGAAATAACCGATCTAAGGTTGCCTTTGGCAAAGCAGCCAAGCTTTCACAGCGGAGGATATCCAATCGGTATTTCTTTTTCTTCCTCAAGTTCCTTTTCCCATGTCAGTCACTTCCATCCGTATCATTTTCTCATCATTCTGGACATTCAGATCTGACTTGGAAACCTCACTCGAGGGCTTGCCATCTTCTGATATGGCAACAGATCTGTCATCACCAGCAGTTTCAGGTACAACAGAGTCATCCAGAACAGAATTTTCCTGTGATGTTTCTAAATTATCGGTACCGTTAATGTTTAGTTCAGTTTCATTAGCAGCAGATTGATCTGATACATCCATCAGTGAAGTGTCGGCTATCATGGTAGACTCATCATAACCTGAAGCTGACTCTCCCATTCTATCAGCCATTTTCACAAATCTATTATCAGTGGCAACACCACCTGATAGTAGACACTCCAGGACACAACGAAGACTAAATGCATGGTTGGCAAATTCCTGCAACTCCCCCTCAAATTTTGCTCCCTCCAAAGTGCTCAAGTCTTTGCAAAGATCTGCGATGCTAGCATGGCCTAATTTCCCAGCTTCATATAGCGTCACAGCGTGAGATTTCAATCCTGCAAAAAACCCAGTAAGAGGGCATACAAATTACGTCAAAGAAGAGGGAACAGTAAGCATATTCAATCTAGAATGACTAAAAAACATAAAAGACAAAATACTGTAACTTGTCTAATCATCATCACATAAAAACTAGAATAAAAGGAAGGTGTCCATTCCTCCCCCCTAATGCCATCACCATGGAATAACAGGCAGTTCCTCTTGGCCTAGCTTGGAGCACCTTCTCTACTCTAAATAGATGTTGGGTTATTTAAAAAAGGAAAACTAGTTTCAATAAACATCATCACAGGCAAATTAGAATCACTGGAATATGTCAATTCATCCCCCTTAATGCCACCGCCATGGATTAACAGTTAGTGCCTCCCGCCCTAGCTTGGATTACCTTCTCTACTCTAGATGTTGGGCTGTTTTATTTTCAATGCAAACTAGAATAACTGGAGTATGTCTAGTTCCTTCCCCCTAATGCTACCACTATGGAATAACAGTTAGTTTCTTTTGGCCTATCTTGGAGCACCTTCTCTACTCTGGATAGATGATGGGCCGTTTAAAACAAAAAATAAATAAATACAATAATCCTTCAATAAAGGTTAGAAAATTGAGTTTATTTAAAACATTCTTAATCTGCATTTATGGTTACGATGTCCAATAGAAAAATTATATCTGGGACTGGGACATATAAACTAGACATTCAAAAGAGTAGAGAGAAAAAGAAACTAACCTGGTGAAACAGAGCCCATCATAAGATAAGATGTTATATTAGCATCAACAACAAAAGCAACCCTAGTATCGCTAGAACGAGGCCCGTGGTTTTCTGTCCCCCAAACATCTCCTTGTTGAGCAGCCTCACCATCGGTGGACACATTTGCAGAGGTTGAACTACGGTGAGAAGTTTCTTCTTCATCTGCAAGGCTGACACCATGAGGAGGTACGCTTGTATTTTCTTGAAGCACAGATGAAGGATCAATTACTTTTGTAGCCCATCCCAAGCGACAAACAAAAGATGCAGCAGCCTGCAGTTGACTAAGATCCGCTTGTAAGGTTGATGCCAGTTCAGCAACAGTAGCATTCTCACTTGATACAACAAAAACTGCATAGAGCAACCTGACGAGTGCAGTTACTAGCATTAAAATTCCAAGTTACACTGCTAATAACGGACATTGAAAATGACCCAAAGATCAAAGAAAAACTTACTCCTCAATAGGATCCTCATAGGACTGCTCCTTGTTTGAAATGAATCCTTCAAGCTTAGAAACTGAATTAAAATAGTATTAATAACTTGATTTACAAACCCAAAAAGGACTCAAATAGAGGTGGTCAAGTACCTTATCATTCAATCACCAAATTCAGAACACATTTAAGCGACAGGAAGATCCATAAAAAAAATACTAGAGAGCTTGCTATGTAAACAACTAACTAGACAGAGCATCTTAAAGAAAAAGAGATTAAAAATAAACACCGCTAATCCTGCAATAGCATGTGTCAAATAATCTATCTATTGACTCAGAATGGAAGTACATATGGAAATGAATTTTCAAGTGGTTAGGGTTTACCAAGGGTGTCTCTTTCTTCTTCTTCCTTCTTTCTATTCCAATAGAATTTCTTTATTATCTCAAAAATACTTGCCATGGTAAGGATTAAGGAAGAAGGGGGAACAAGCACATGAGGACTGCTCTGCTTGTACAATTTTTTTTCGGGGGGATGTAGAATTTAACCTGAAAGTTAGGTACGATATTCCTTTTCGATAAGGTTAATCAATAAAATAAGGCAGAGTACTGAGTATACTTCAGATCTTCAGGCCCAAACAATGCATACTTCAGTTTTCAAATTAGCACCAGCTAACACTCACAAAGATACCAGTATGAAAACCAAACACAAAGAGATTTTAACATCAAATAAAAACTGTTGGGGAAAAAGGTGCTAAACGGACTTGCCAGAGCAATCCTAAATTATAAAGACAAGGAGTAATGGCACTAAGTATATCTTCCTGAACCAAGTGCAGCTTCAAAAGAAGAGAAATTTTTTTTTTTTTTTTTTTTTTTTTTTTTTGGGACAGGAAGAAGATTCTCACAATTGATGTAAATAGTTTGTGATTGTAAAAGAAAAGCCAACTTCAATGGTCAGTCACCTACTCCATGCTTCAGAGAATATTAATTCAAAAAGAAAATACTCATGTATGTTGCTAATGCTCATGCATAAATGATAAACTTTGAGTAATTAGCAGAAGAGTAAATCTATTTTTACTGGTTGCAATCGAAAGCACGGGAAATTTTGATTAGTTTAGTGAAGAGGTAAAGATTAATGAATTTAGAGTTTCTAGTTTATAAGAAAGTCTTAAAGCAAAAAGCTAACCTTTAAACCGGTCATCTGGATAGACAGGAACATCAAAATAGACCAACCCCCGTCGATAAAGACCTTTTACAGTGTCAGGATCAAACAGGATAAATGCATTAGCTTCTTCTTTGCAGATTTTATCTATTGTTGCCATTTCTTCTTCTGAAAGTTTCTATACAAGAAACAAAGAACTGTGAGGATGCAAATTATACCAAAAAAAAGACAAGTATAAGCATCTGAACAGGGTACAATATCGAGCTAATCTAATGACACTCTTTAGATAATAAGACAAAGGGTCGTCAGAAACCTTACCTTAAACTCTTCTAGAGTAAAGTTAACAAGACAAATTCCCCACCAAGGTTCAATTTGAAAGTCAACAGGTTGGGTAGGTAACAACTCTTTTGCAATCGACTTGTTGAGCTTCCACATAATTTTCTGGATAGCTCCAGAGAAGTAAACAATAGGTAAGATGATAACAAAGGTACTATACTGGATTTATAAGTATGATCAGTTTGCATAATGTAGAGGAAATGGTACCATCAAGAGTTTACAAGTTAAACAGAAGCAACTTAAATTATTTTTTCTATTGGAATGGTTTCTCTCAACTTGACCAAAATAATGAAAAGTTAATCAAAAGTAACTACAACCAAATATACAGGGGAATTATTGGAGCTTGGACAGTTTGCAGAACAACTCTATTTTTTACTTAATCAGGCAGCAGTTCACTGCTTAAGATAATGTTATTATTGCCTCAGTTGCTTTCAAGTAAAGAGTAATGAAAGAGGTTCAAGTTCTATTCTCTAATCTAGTTTTGCTTTGAACATAAAGGCAATGAAACAATGTGGCCCAAAAAAATTTATTTGCAAATCTGCCTACAAAAAGAAGACTAATGAATGACTCATGTTGCAACTGTCAAATTATCAAAGCTTTATGATGCGAATTAATCATTGTATCCGTGCATGCAATTTGACTTGGATCACTTATGCATGCATATGATAACGGAGCAAGGAAAAGCAGAAACAATCACAATGGTGCTCACTGGAACACTGTTAAACACATCAACTTGTAAGAAAAAAATCTGATCATGTACCTTAGACCGGCATTTGTTCATGATATCAATAAATTCATTTCTTCCTATTCCAGTAAGTCTCAAGGCATCAGCAGCACTGAAATTTGGTATACTGTCATAAGGTTGCTCTGTCAACAATAAGAAATGTCTGCCAATGGTCAGTACCTATCTAAATATGAAGCCAACATCGATCCATAAAGTAGTAACCATTGCTGAAAGGTCAATGCTGCACAAAATTGGCCCAAATGCACACATATTTGTATACAAAACAAAATGTAAACACTCAATACCATAGGATTGGATAACCAACCAAATAAAACTTCAATAAGAACAAATCAAACATATTATAAATAGTAAATCGATACACTAAAAATCAAGGTTGGCATATTAGACACGAATTTAAATATATAATTTATTTTAAAAAGAAACCTATAGACAGATTGCATAAATCAACACTGCAAACTGCCATATATTAATATTTTTCTTCTTTGAGATTACAAGGAATCTTTCAAGAGCTGTCAAAAACATGTGGTCAAATGAATAGCCACTATCATTCTTAATTAGGTGCTACTTTCTACAAGGATAAAAATTGGAGGCAAAGAGAAGAGTAGAGACAACTACATATGTAATTTATTTAAATCATCTCTAGCTGATCAATTCTTCAAGCAATCATTTCATCATGAGTAGCGTTTTGTCTAGCAATTAATTCATGTCCAGATTTTAAGTTGCTACTGTTTCATCAGTAATCAGTTCATGGCTTTAAGTTTCAACTTTCAACCACCCAAGAAATCTGTACTAAAGAGTTGATGCTATCTATAAATTTCCAGTTACCTACTAAATAGAGCTCAATTACACAACAATATAGGATAGTTTTACAGTTACATCATCTTGTCTCTTGCCCCCTTAGCACCCTAGAGATCAGTCTTTTTGCACATAATAAACTTCTATGCCAATAAAAATAGACCCATCTGTAGAAAACAGAGTAATTCTCTGTATTTTTCTATATTTTATTAACTAAAGAACTGAATTTAAATAGAGAAAAGAGCCATAACCTAATTAGGAAAATAATTCCTTATTCTAATAAACTACTAAAAGATAAAGATAAAATAATCCTAGAATATCTCAAATGATTTATTCTAAGATTTATCTACCTAAATCAGATTTATCTATCTATAGAAAACATTTAATATATTTCTATAATTCCTACACTCCCCCTCAAGCTGGAGAATATACATTGTATAATCCCAGCTTGAATAGGAATTTATTGAAAATAGGCTTTGGCAAAGCCTTAGTGAGAATGTCTGCAATTTGTCCTTTTGAAGGAATGTAGGAAAGAGTGGCTGTCCTTTTGTTGACTTGGTCAGCAATAAAATGCCTGTCAATCTCCACATGCTTTGTTCGGTCATGTTGAATTTGGATTCTTGGCAATTTGAATAGCGATTGATTATCACACAAGACTTCAAGGTGATCCTCCTGATTAGTGCCAAGTTCTTTTAGTAATTTAAGTAGCCAAATTCCTTCGCATATTCCCAAAGCTAGTGCTCTAAATTCAGCTTCAGCACTACTTCTTGAAACAACAGATTGTTTTTTACTTCTCCAAGTTGTAAGGTTACCCCAAACAAAAGTACAGTAGCCACTAGTGGATCTTCTTTCAGTGAGGTCTCCCGCCCAACTAGAGTCTGTAAAAATCCTAACAGTTCTGTCTTGTGTTTTCTTGAACATTAAGCCATGTCCTGGAGTTTTCTTCAAGTACTTGAGAATTACATTTCTTTCTTGCCATATGCTCTTCATTAGGATTAGTCATGTGTTGACTTATCACATTTACTGAGAAAGGCTATATCGGCCTCGTTAGGGATAAGAAAATAAGTTTCCCAACTAATCTCTGAAATTTCTCTCTGTCTACTAAAGACCCATCTTCTTTGTTGAATCTCAAATTTGCCTCCATTGGTGTATCAGCTGGCTTACAACCAAGAAAACCAATTTCTTTGAGTAAATCAAGTACATACTTTCTTTGATTGATCACAAGTCCTTTTTTTGATCTTGCCACCTCCATTCCTAGGAAATATCTTAACTTTCCCAAGTCCTTGATTTCGAATTCCCTGTTTAATAGCTTCTCCAAATTGCTAATTTCTTCCTCATCATCTCCAGTAAGAATTATGTCATCAACATACACAATTAGGATAGCTTTCTTATTTGTAGAAGTTACCTTGATGAAAAGTGTATGATTGACAAGGGACTACTTGTAGCCGTTTTTCAGAATGACTTTAGTGAACCTCTCGAACCAAGCTCTGGGTGATTGTTTTAGCCCGTATAGGGACCTGTTGAGCTTGCACACCTTGTTGCTTCCTTCAATGACTTTAAGTCGTGGCAATTTCATGTAAACTTCTTCCTCTAGCATGCCATTAAGAAATGTTTTTACATCAAGTTGATGTAATTGCCAATCGCAATTTACGACCAAACTTAGGAGTACTCGAAACAATGTTGCTTTGCCACGGTGCAAACGTTTCGTGAAATCTATCCCATACGTTTGCGTAAAGCCTCTAGCCACCGGTCTAGCTTTGTATCGTTGGATGCTTCCATTGAGTTGTACTTTACAAAAAAGATCCATTTACGATAATGACCCTTTTTCCTTGAGGAAGGTCTCAGAATCGTCCAAGTAGCATTTTTCTCTAGTGCACCAATTTCCTCTTCAACACCCTTCTCCATTTAGGATCCTTTAGAGCTTCAATTATGCTTGTGGGAATCATTCTTTATCCAAGGTTCTTTGAAATGCTTGAAAAGAAGGCATCAAAGAATTATAGCCAAAAATTTTTCAATAGGATGCTTGGTGCATTGTCTAACCCTTTTCTAATAGCAATAGGAAAGTCATCTAGAGTAGGGACTTCTTCGATTTCTTTTTCCATTCCTAAGCTGGACCCAAATCCAATTCTCAAGAATCGTTGCAAAAGCAGCCTCGGGATATTTTCTTTTTCTTGTATAGACACGAATTTTTGGGTGGTGGTGTTTGTCAAGATTTTCAATAGGAATAGGTGTATTTTCAAGAGGGTGTTTAAAGTAGGTGTGGATGAGGTAGTGATAGGTATAACATGAGATTAATCGGAGTAGTCATAGGTGATGATCGGTAAGTAAAGGTAAAATTGGTGGCAATTTTGAAGGTTGAGAATGGAAATTAGGAGAAGATACGATTTGGTGAAAATCACTCCATGTCTCCCACAATTTCAACTTGTTTGAAATAGGGATCCTGTTCATAAAAATGATATCCATAGTGGTAAAAATCGTTTAGAAGGAGGATGAAAGCATTTGTATCCCTTCTTAAGTGAAGAATATCCAACCAAGACACATTTTAAGGACTTAGGGTCTAACTTGGACTTATGAGGAGCAATATTTTGATAAAAGCATGCAACCAAAGATTTTAAGAGGCAAAATTGAGGAGATAGGCTTAAAATGAGGAAACTGCAAAAATATAGATTGAGGTGTTTGAAATTTTAAAATCTTAAAGGCATTCGGTTGATTAAATAGGTAGCCGTTAATAAGGCTTCCCAGATATTTAGGAACATTGGTAGTAAATAGAAGGAACGAGTAACTTCTAGGAGATGCCTATTTTCCTTTCGCAATGCTGATTACATTGTGGGGTCCAACACAAGAACTAAGTTGAACTATGCCCTTGTCCCTAAAAAAATTACCCAAAGACCTAGCAAAAATTCACCGCCATTATCGATTTAAAGAGTGGATTTTAGCCCCAAACCGAGTGAGAACCATGTTATAAAATTGGGCAAAATATTAGTAGTTTTAGATTTGTCTTTTAGCAAATAAGTCAAGTTATCCATTGTGATCGTCAATGAAAGTGATAAACCACTTACTATGATTAGCATTCTTCACTCGAGAAGGACCCCAAATATCACTATGGATCAAAGCAAAAGGGTGAGAAGGCTTGTATGGAGAAGGAAAATACGAAGATCTTGTATGTTTAGCAAGAGAACAAACTTTGCAAGAAAAAGACTTTGGCCTTTTATTAATAAATAGATCAAGAAATAATTTAGCAAGATATTGGAAACTAGGATGTCCTAAACGACAATGCCATAACATAACAATATCAATCGATTTAAAGTCGTAAAAGATTTGGAGATCTCGAGTTTAGTTGAGAAAGGAGGATGTAGAGACCATTCGCAAGTCGACCTTACCAATCATCGTCTTGAGTTCGATTACGCAAAGTACAATCAAGACCGTTAAAGGTTGCGGCGATTCAAATTCAAGGAAATTTCACTTACGAAATAAGATTGCAAGCCAAAGTTGGTACAAAGAGAACATTATGAAGTGCAATCGATCATTGAGAATAACAATTCCATGACCTTCTATTTTGCATAAGTAACCATCAACTGTTTTGTGACTTTACCAAAGGCTTGGAAAAATTGTGAAATAAGGCCTTATTACCAACATATGATCCAGTAGCACCGAATCAAGGATCCAATTAGAGTGAACCGAGAGTAAAACAATCTTTGTGGAAGAAGGATTACCTTCGGTTCTTTCATGACCAGATTACCCGCACTAGACCCTCAAACTTTCCAAACAATTTTGAAGTTCGACAATCGCTCTCTGGGAAGCTTGTGACAATTGTGTCGTGACAAGACTGGATTTATTATCTCTGAGTTCTTTAACTTCCACCTTCGAGGCTTACCATGAAGCTTCCAACACTTTTCCTTGGGTGGCCAAGCTTTTGCAATGATCACACCAAGGTCTCCCGTTTGGAAGAAGGAGATGATTGGTGTGTCACTAAGGCGAGATCCTTCAAGAGTTGAATCCGTTTCATCAAGCATCACACTTGCGACTTTCTTCCTTCTTGACCATAGAAAGCCTCTCAAGGGAAGGAAGGAAGACCCCGAGAAATCTAGCTCCTTGTTTAGGCCTCGAGAAATTGAAATAGCCTTCTTTGAGTGACAATTTGTCGATAAAGGCAAGCATCTCTGAACGCCCAATCATCTTGTGCATACAAATCTAATTCTTTGCCAAAGAGTGGTAAGGAAATTGTAGTAGAGTGGACGGCATGGTGCCTTGCTTTAGCGTGGTCGCTTGGTTTTCAACATGATATAATTCGCAATATTATCATTCTGGAGTAGGTTTTATGACAGCACTCCAAATTTCAGCGGTGTTGTAAAGGAGAAAATTTCGCTTATACTTGGGGTCATGGAATTAAGGAGCCAAGTCATGACTCGCCATTATCATGCATCCACTTAGCAAAACCATTGTCGTGCATAGCAGTCGCTTGATTTCTCCAAGAATATAGCCCAATCTATCTCTTCCCAAGAGAAAAATCTTAACCGATTGGGACCACTCTAGAAAATTGTTGCCATTTAATCTATGGCAAGTGATATTCGACGCATTTGAGTCGATTGAGCATCGAACCGAAAAATTTTCTAGATTTGAGGTAATCTCCTGAGTAGGAGAAGGAGATGTAGGAGAATAAGTTCTGACATGGTCTAGGGTGTAAAAGAACCGAACCTAAATCGATACCATGTAGAAAGCAGTAGTAGTTCTCTGTATTTTTCTATATTTTATTAACTAAAGAACTGAATTTAAATAGAGAAAGAGTCATAACCTAATTAGGAAAATAATTCCCTTATTCTAATAAACTACTAAAAGATAAGATAAAATAATTCTAGAATATCTCAAATGATTTATTTTAAGATTTATCTACCTAAATCAAATTTATCTATCTCAGAGAAAACATTTAATATATTTCTATAATTCCTACACCATCCTTACATAAACTATAAGAATATAGGAATTTAGGAATTATCACTTCAATAATGGGATTCAATAATTTCATGATAAGCTTATTATGAAATGAAATCTTTGAAAACCAAACTTGTTTTTTGTCCATCATCATCATCAATGATACACCACATAAAAAGGAGGTTGTGGGAGAAAACCAAATAGGAGGGAGCAATTACCATTTTTCATAACCTCAAATATCATATCACAGTAATATCGGAAAGGAGAGACCCTCATGACACGGCAAACATACTCCGCAAGGTGGTAAGGGAATAACTACAATTAGAAATTCAAAAAGTGAGCTGCAAAGAACCACTAGAAATGTATCAGGGGGAAAATCTGAACCACAGAGTCATGCAACATCTTGTACAAACTGCAACTTAGGGAAACAGTTTTTATTATGTATTCAAGCAGCCAAGCAATGAAACCCATTCGGCATGACAAGAAATGTAGCTAGTATTGCTCTAATGCACTAAAAGGCAGTTTCTTACTACGATTGTGATGCAGGAGCATCTAAATTAGTTTAATTATTTACTTTTATTTGTATTATATTAAATATTTAATGAGCTATGTGAATAGGATAAGACTCTATGTGATTAGGATAGGACTCTTAGTGTTTAAATAGTCTGCTAGAAGGTTAATAGGATTGTTAGAGTTTTAGTATAAATAGGCTGTTAAATATTTGCAGCCATATTATTATTCTAATTATTTTCTTCGAATTAATAGAAAAAACTGAGGTTTTCTATAACCCTAAGTTTTCTAGAGTTCCATCTTATTTCCTATTTGTTTCATCTATTTACTGCAGTTTTCTCCCCTAAACCACATCAGATAGTTTTGCTTCTACTTCAAAAGGGTAATTTTATTTGAGATTGAAACCAAGAGTTGAAAAACGTATTCCTTTATCATTGAGAAACAAGAATAACTGACCATATGAAAAAAAATTCCAAAAACATAATGAATAAATCATACAAAGTGAAATAAAAAAGTTCGAAAAACATTCTTTAGCACGAACCGCTAGATTCCTTCGCAAGTAACGCATCATGTCCTCATAATATTCGCCTTCTTTACATACTTTGCGAGCAAAAGAAGTGTTCCATTGGAGCCTTTTCTTGATACAATGCTCAATGATCCTAAATGGAGTTATGAAAAGAAGAAAATTGGGTAAGATCCAGCAATAGAAAACTAACCCCAAAAGCACATAAATAAATGAGCATTTAAAGACTAATCAGGACAAATAAGAATGCACTTCAGTTCAACCTGGGGCTAAAACTAAAAATGTTTTTAGAACAGACCAAAAACCATTATGTGCAAGCTTAACAAAGAAAATGAAGTGATATTTGCAAAATAGCAAGTGAAAACTGAGAAATCAACAATGTATTAAGATTCTGTAGAGGTACTTCATGTTAGCATCCCAAACCAATTTAATTTTATTTAAAGAAATACCAGAAAGCATCCAAATTACAGATGAATATTACAAAACAAGTTCTTTACTAACATGGTAGCACCTTTATGCTCGGAAGATCTATAAAAGCAATTAACCAAACCATAGATGCACAGGTTCTAATCTGCGCGAGTTGCAATTATGTTTTTATTGAAATGGATATAGAAGAGCAATGCCTGCTCAAATTTCTACTTAGCCTCACTGAACTATTTCACAGAAGCCCCCGTTACTTAACCTATTTAAGCATATCCATATATTAAGCATAAAATAAGTATTTCCTCTTCAATGTAACCGTTAAAATCTGCTCTGTTTGTCAAATTGATCCTAAACCATCCTCTAAAACAAGACAATGAACTTCTTCAAAGTTAAAAACCAAATGATCCTAATAACTGCAGTTTTAAAAAATTAAATAAAATAAAACAAAAAGTGAGCATCAGAATCCAAACTAACTTTCTGTGCCATTCTTCTTTAGAATTAAGATTGGCTTGAAGCCGTTTAGGCAAATTCTCCCACGGACTTTCTTCCTTGATCGCTTTCAAAAACAACTGTTCCTCGACAGTAGACGGAATGTGTTGCATTTTTATAGATCACTCGATCACCTCCCCCTCTGCACATAGATAAATCAATCAATGCTAGCGTAATGGTAAATGCCTAAATGGTTAGCAAAATAAATTTCGCAGGATAAAATGAGCATTAGCGTGGATCGAACCTGAAAGAGAGAGAATAAAAGGGAGCTGTGGTCACAGTGGCGATGGCGGATCCAGCTAGGGTTTTGATAATTCGCGGTAAAAGGAGATCTAAAATCTAAACAATTGAAAATTCAGAAATGCAAAAATGTTGGAATTTGCTGCTACTACTGTGGCCCCTTTGCGTGTAAAATGTCCAAAACTGGTAATTGGAAAAATAAATAGTCAAATAAATAGAATAGGAAATGAATGGTAAATTTTTACATAAGGTCCCTGTACTATGTTTTCCTTTTATAGATTTATTCTCTTTTCTTTATTTTTTTCTTTTGGTACATCTCTTTTCTTACAATTTGATATTTCTAATCCTTTTGCTTTTTCGAAATTTGTATTCCTAAGTCAACATCTTTTGCTAATTCAATCAAACAAGTTAACATATTTTTTAAATATTGTGATGTTATATACCTTGGCATTTTTGTATAGTTAGGCAATATCTTATTCATGGGCGAAGCCAGAACAATTTTTTAAGGGGGCCAAATAGAATTTTAATTTATTATAGTCTATATTTTTATAATTTTTAAGAGATTAAATCAAATTTTTATAATTTAAGGGGGGCAAAGTGCAATTTTAACTTTACTAATTTAAAATTTTAAAAAAAAATTTAGAGAGCGTAAATGGTAATTTTTCATTTTAGGGGGGTCGGGGCCCATGCCAGCCCCCTAGAATCGCCTCTGATCTTACTCTATCTTTATATTTGTTTCTATTGTGCATGTAAGGATTGTCAACAATGTTGTTAAAGGGAACAAAGGAGGTTAAAGTGAAAGGCACATTTGTCAGCCAAAACAGACCAAGGATGAATCACCTATTTTTTTGCAAATGATAGTATCATGTTCATCTACAATAAAAGGTATGAGGCTGAGGCGATAAAGCACTTGTTGGAAGCTTTTGAAAGGAGCTCAGGCTAAAAAGTAAACTTGGACAAGTCTTTGCTCTACTTTCGTCCTAATACAAAGATTAAGGCAAATAAACATTTGGAGTAACATTTTAGACGTTTGAGTGGTGAAAGAATCGGGCCTCACTTGGGTCTCTCATTGGTGGTTGGTAAGAGCAAAAAGAATGTTTTCAAAATGATCATGAATCAAATGCAAAGCCAAGGCCAAGACTAATCTAAGTAGCTCTTATAAAAAGGGGGAAAGAGATTTTTAAAAATCTATCCTTCAAGATCTTCCACTTATACCTAAAGTACTTTTATGTTGTTTAATTGCATTATTGATGACATCGTTGGTGCTATTCGTAGATATTGGTGGTCCAACAATGGCAAAGACATGGGTTGGGCAATGTTGGCTTGGGAAATGATCCATCAACCGAAGAGATGGAAGGATTGGGCTTCTATGGTGTTAAGTTGTTTAAATTGGCTCTTTTGGGCAATCAAATTTGGAGATTGCTACATCATAAGGACACTTTCTAATTTAAAGTTCTTTCGGTTAAGTACTTCCCATCAAGCGATTTTTTTTAAAGAAATTGATAAACCTTCTAAAGTTTGAAAATGTCTTATGGATGCTCTTAAAGATTTGTCTCCAGGTTTCTATATGTGCATTGGTAATGGGCAATAAGCTAGAGTTTGGATGGACAAATGGGGTGGGGGAGCTTGATGGAAAAGAGTTGGATTATAAAGGCATCCTTCCCAATGATGTGGTGGCAAATAGCCTTACGAGAGACGATTCTCTTTTTGGGATGAAGACTTGTTTAGGCACCTTTTCTCCAAGGAAGATGCAAAAAGAATTATGGTAATTCTCATATGTGACAATAGAGGGAAAATGTTATTATTTGGAGTCACGCCCCTAATGATATTTACACAATTACAATTGGTTATAGTTGTGACACCCCACATTCGATCCAATCGCCAGATCTAAATACAAGATGTCACATTACGTTGCCAAAGAAATTCTGATTAACACAATGATTTTCACAAATTTATCAAGTAATTATCATCCACGTCAAATCAATCATCATTTATATCCATAAACAAGCACTATATATTTTAAATGACCACATTTTCCAAGTCTCAGGGTTATACGAGGTCTAAATTGGAATCAGAATTCGAATCCAAACTCAATATAATAAAATTGTATAGTATGTCTTGATACATGAGGTTCATGCCTCGAGACATGCTTCCCCTATTTTGACTATTTACATTGGTGTTTGGATGTTTTAAGACAAATGGGTTCTTGTCTCGAGACATGGAGCAGGATAAAACTATTTTAATTTCAAAGTTCACTTGTCTCTAGACATATAGCCATTGCATCAAGACCTAACAATGTATAACTCGAGACCCCAAACTTAAAAAAAGTACAAAATGATCATTTTATTCTTGGTGTCTCGAGACACAATGATCCATTTACCTAAAATGCACATTTTATGACAATCCATGAGTTTCAAATGCAAATTTAACCTAGTCCAACATTCACATTAACATATATCATTTTAACATGAAAAAATACATCTAAACCATTCACAAAAAATGGCATCAAGTGCATCTAATAGTCGTGCAAGTAGGAAATAATAAAGCAAGTTAAACCATGCAATTGGCTATCATAATCATATCTCTAAGTTGAGCTTTAAGATACCTTAAAATCCATCAATTACCAAAACATATCTGAAGGCCCCAATTTGACATTGAATCTTATGATTGAACTTAGATACATGACATTAACTATTTATAGTTAATAGACTACAAATTGATCTGAGCTGAGTTGCCAAATCTTGTATACTTCAAGAGTCCTTTACTTTTAACAAAATTTAATCTAAATTTACGCACGAAAACGAATAAATTTATACGCTGAGTATGAAATACTCAAATTCAATAATTAATTAAGTAATAATAAACAAGTGTATAACATTATAATTTTCACATGTCAAGAATTAAAATACATATATCATGTCATTTGATATCACAGCATTCATTATTTTCAGATCAATACATTATTAGATCATAGCACCCTCAGGTTATTTTGGGCCTATAATTTCGTAAGTTTCCCCATATTCAAGTATATAACAGCCACTCATTCTTGCATATATTTTCCAATTTCACAAATATTTCATTACGTGGTGCACTTTCAGGGAATACGCATCTCTTCTCATTTTCCATATTCAAATTCCATTTTCACATGTATCTATATATCATAATCACATGTCATTATATATTCCAATTATATATGTATAATTTCAAACACCATCTCATTTTCATTTCTTTACTTTGTTTGGCATCTATTAACTAACTATAAACAATCCAACGAATATTCTTATTTATATGTAAATATAAGTCCACGATCCTCTAAGAATTGAAATTACTCATAATTTTCTGAAAATTAAAGCTACTCATAATCCTTTGAAAATTAGGGTTGCTCACGATGCTTTGGGAATTGGAGCTAAAACAATGTCACTAATATTTCTAACCCTATGGCATGTCAATTATACCCGAACAATTAGGGGTAAGAAAAACTCAATTCGTCGAAAAAATAAGAATAAATTCTAATTTTGAGTTATACGAGTCAACTCGAATAAGTAATTCAAGTTTCAAGTTCGAGTCGAGTTGAATTTTACAATTTGAATAATTCAAATAACATATTAATATAAATACCTTTTGATCCCTATCAATTTCGAAAATGAACAAATTTGTCTTTTTCAACAAAATTTACAACAAAAAAATCAAAATAATTTTCAAATTTTCAAAATATTTTTAAAATTCAAAATTTTTATAAAAATTTCAAAATTTATATTTTTATAAATTCTAAGAAATACATAAAGAAAGTTAAAATTTCTAAAATAATAATTTTGGAACCTAAATAAGTTAATTAATGATTCAAGTTTATCATACTAAAGTATCTTATTTTATATTATTTTGCTTATACAGTAACAAGATTTAATTTGACATGTTTAGTTTTTAATTTAACTCGAACAATTTCATTCGATTCGACTCAACTCGAATTTTATTTCACTCGACACGATTCGAAATAATTTCAAATTGAGTTAGGATGATAAAATAGGACTCGTCAACTCGATTAACTTGAAAATTTTTCACTTGATTTGATCGAATGCTCACCCCTATGGGTTATGTATAACATCATTTAACAAAACATTTTTATCATTAATTATTATCAATATTCAATTTAATATATTTGCCATCATATCATGAATCAATATTCATTTTCATAGTATCATCAATGTATCAAATTCAGACACATTCAGAGATATAATAACAAAATTGCTAACTGTTTAAATAAGGCAGTTGGAGGTGGTTAGGATCAGTTGATGGTCATCGAAGAACCACTTTATGTTCGAGGTTTATCGAAGGAAAATATTAATCTTTTTTGAAAGCGGATAAGAAAGTATAATCTTGTTGTCCTAAGTTCTTTTACTAAAAAAAATGTATCACATACTATATGTCAAGAATATGTAGTCACATTATCAAGATGTCATGCTTTAGGTCACCATCAACTATGAGTTAAATTCATTCTATGCATTTTAACATATATTAGCAATTATCAGCATTTGTATAAAATCTTATATATGAACAATAACTTTCAATAATTTCAAAGATTTCAAGTATATTTTATGCTTGATTGTACCAACCAGCTATTCAATGAAATAAGAACTTAGAAATAAATTATAGTAGCATAAACCAAGAGTTATTTAACTTATTTACATACTTTCCAATTAGGTCCTTTATATCACTAATGTATGAAATTCTTGTATTTTACAAATTACCCTGTAACGCCCCGAATTTTGGGCCTAGAAGAAATAGGTGAACAAGGGAACAGTTAGGAGACTGCACATAAATATTTAGTTGTGCAAGAAAGTGACATAAATGAAGTGTCTAAGAAGTCGGGGGTTCAAGCCTTGGCTTATGCAAAATTTTATTTTTAGGGAATAAAACCCTTGTCTATAGTTAGTAGGCTTTTAAATTATTGTGGTTAAATTATGACACAAAAAGAGCTTGTGGTCTAGTGGCAAGGTGGTGGGTTGTGTAACTATGAGGTCTGAGGTTTAAGTTTTGAGTTGCACAATGGAGTATATATTTTGCTGCTTGAGCTATGTAGAGTTGGACTAAAACACAGCTAAGGGGAGTTTGAATAGAAGTTGAATGGAGTTGTTGGGGGAGTTTGATTGAGAGGAAGTGTTTGTGCCGAATATGGTCACTAGGCACTCAGATAACCGATTTTGGGGGTTTTTGGATTGTTTTCTCTCTACCTGCTTCGGTTTCATCAGCATTCTTTTCACCTTTTTATTTTTGGTGCCGAATTTTGGCTAAGACTTCGAGTACCTCTCGTGTTTGGTCGTTTTCTTTTTCTACTCTTCCCTTTAATTCCTTTTTTTTGTTTGGCTAAATAGCTCTTTGGTTCTCTCCTCTACCGAATCCTCTTTTCTCTTCCCCTCTTCTCTTTGCTGTTTATTTTCTCTCTTCTACTTTCCCAAACCTTGACTGAATAGTGTTGGGTAGCTTCGTGTTGCATTTTTCTTCTGATTTGCTCTTCTTCTGATTTGTTTTTCTTCTTCTACCCATTTTTGGTTAACTGTTTGTCGAATATTACTTTTCTCTCCCTCTTCATCTTTTCAATTTTGTTTCCGGCTTGACAACTATTCTCTGATGGTTCGAATTCCTCATTGAGTGAAAGAGTTTTAGGTGAGATTAAAGTCGTCGAAACCTTTCTCTCATCACTCGGTCAAAGGTAAGTATGTAGGCTAGCATTCTAAAGTGTAGGCCGAATGCTTTTGCGATTCTATAAGTTATCATGTGTGGATTTAAACCACATGAATAAACAATCTTGTTTAATAAAATTCGTTTGTAATGCAAATATCCGTCAAAGAGATTGTAGTCAACCTTCGTCAGTGATATAAGTGGGCTAAGCCACATTTGTCAATCGAGGCAAGTGTTAATTTTAGTTTTAGTTAAGGGTGTAAAAGAAGGGGATTAACTCTATTGTTCAGTGACTAATGGAAAGCCTTGTATGAATGTAGGTTTTGGTGCTCGTGGATCTTGGTGCATTTTCACAAGTAGATGTGTAATCACACCGCCTTAACTGCAAATCGACAAAAGTCGAAAAGTCAAAAAACACGATGTTTGAGGCCACATAGGCATGCAATCGCTCGTGTGGTAATCTGAGCCCATGAAACATGGTGTTTGATTGTAGATGCCGCCATGAGCGATCTCATAGGCTTAGGCCATCATGGGCCACGTTGGGCTAAAAAGAGGCCATATAGGCCTAATGGGCTCGTGGGCCTCACACGGATGAAATCTAGATTTGTGGCAAATATTGGACTGGGCTATGTAGGTCTCATAGCCGTGGTGAAATCTGGGCTGAACGGGCCTCAATCATGGTGATAGTTAGTTTCTAGGCTTGATCATTCATTATATAAATATTAAAACTATCAGATATGATCAACTGCATCAATTAATGATATTACATACTGTTCTGTAACACCCCAAACCCGACCTAAACGTTACGACAGAACCTGGCATGTCACATGAAAGGAATGTCTAAAAACTATGCGTTCGTTAAAAAGCTTATATTCTTTATAGTTGTTGTGAGAAATCGAGTTTAAGTAATTTTGAATAAGAAACAGTTTATTATCATTTTAGGAAAATCCCATATTGATCATTTAATAATAAGCAGTAACCAAATTGAAAGTTGAAACCAAATAAAATACCCAATGCCTTATTACATAACAAAACCAAATTTAAAAGTAAATTAACCCAAAATAGTAATTGAAATAAAACTCGAAAACATAGTGCATGGCCACCTCGAGTCCACCTCGGCTCCACATCCGCGATCTATGCCTCATCTGCAAATGTAAAGGAAAGGGGTGAGTCACTGAGACTCAGTGTGTAAATCCCCATCCCGATAATAACAAGGCACTTACACATTTGATATGTCAATATGCAAATCATGCAACCCAACCTAACCAACCGAACTCCCATGTCTACCCCGTGTGGTCAAAACCACCGTGGTCAAAACCATCGTGACCGCAATCACAAATCATATAAGTGTTGTCAAAACCACTGGTGACCGTAGTCACAAATCATATGGTAGAGCCAACCCACCGTGTGGTCAAAACCACTAATGACAATCCCATAATCAACATGTGGGGCCAACCCACTGTGGTACCAAACCACTGGGACGAGTCACAATAATCCATGTGTGGTCTAGACCACTGGTGACCGTAGTCACAAATAATATCCGTGTGGTCAAAACCACTGATGGTCAAAACCATTAAGACTAGTCACAAATAAGAAGGAAAGCGGGGCCAACCCACTGTGTGGTCGAAACCACTGGTGACAGTCTAAATCATCATTCCCCCTCCTCTCATCATACCCATTTTCATGCCATGTTCATCAGTCATAATAATTCGTGTATGCAGTATGACATGTATGCAAATTATATATCAAAGATAACGTATGAAATGAATTATCATCATAATTAGAACAACAAATACGACATAATCAAACTAATCAACCTCTAAGGGTATAACCGTAATTTTACCTACCAAAGGCATTTTTGTAATTCCACCCTACAGGGGTAGTTCGGTAATTCTACTCGTTACCAATCCATGTAAGCAACGCATCTCAACCATAATCAATCATACGATTAACACATACAACGCTAATACTACCACGAGAGTACAACGATTATTTTATCGCTTAGGGGTATTTTGGTAATTTTATAAACCAGGGGTATTTCAGTAATTTTACAACTCGAGGGTATTTCAGCACTTTTGCAACCTAGGGGTATTTCGATAAATTTACAAATCGGGGGTATTTCGATAATTTAACAAATTAGGGGTATTTTAGTAATTTTACAAATTAGGGGTATTTTGGTAATTTTGTAAATAGAGGGTATTTTGGTAATTTTGTAAACCAGGGCTATTTTGGTAATTTCATAAACCAGGGGTATTTTGGTAATTTCGTAAACTAGGGCTATTTTGGAAATTTCATAAATTAGGGGTATTTTGGTAATTTTGCACCTGCAATGGCCTTTTCGAAGGCCTAATGTCGCCCAGAGCAACTCAGCTACCATTTCTGGTCGTACCGGACTATTGGGCCTAAAACAAATTTCGGCCCATTCGGGCCCACACGCTCGTGTGGCCAACCTAACATACATCTAGCCACGTATATAAGTTCCACCTAATTTAGTTCACTATATACTATATCATCATGCAATTTATTCAATTGGGCCCACGGGCCCATTGGGCCCACTTCAACCCATCGCGACCCAAGCAGCCCTAACCCACAAGAATACTACTGATGGCCTCAACTATCGCGTCGAAGCCCCACACGTGCGCTCACACGCTCGTGTGGCTACTATTGCCGTGATCGGCACTTTGGCATTTGCCGCTCTACATCTAGAGTAAAGAGAGAGTTACACACCTGATAGGAGTCTGGTGTTAAACCGCACTGTGACCACTCCTGCGCCCAAACCAAGGTATGTTAACTCTCCTCCTAAAATGCTATTTATATAGCTAGCTCTTCACCTTCCTTCTTTGTATCTTTCCGATGTGGGATCCTCCGTCAAGAGAGTTTAAATTCAATGAAACTCTTGTAGTCAATCCAGTAAAATAAATACTCTATTGCTTGTCATGAGATTCAAACCAGTGCTCCCTTACAACATAATCCTCGCCGCTAACCACTTGGCCATAAGCTCCTCTTGTGTCTTAACCATGCGCAACTAAATATAAATCTATAGCCAAATTCTAAGGTCCAAGTAAAAGAAAACCAAAATGCAAAAGCCAAGACTTGAACCTTGGACCTCCTTCCTTCCTTGTGGGTCACCCTTGCCTTTTATGTGGCGTCACTTTGCCACTACACCACACACTCCACTTGTGTCATTTTCCTCCACATTTTATTCTTAAGGCCTACACCGCCAACTTCTGGGTTTTTTTCACCTAAAACCAAAATTTCCCCAAAGCCAAAGTTTGATCCGGGACTTCATGAAGCCTCTAACCTTCCAGAATCACTTACCTAATAAGTCTAACTTGCATTAATGCCGTTCTCAAAAATTTTGAATGCTACTACGCCTAAGGCCCATTGGGCCCAATCCTACTAGGCCCAATTTCGGGATGTTACATGTTCACTACATGACTGATATCTGTTACTGTTATGGGCCAAGGCCCTAATGATACTATTATTAAAGTTAGGCAAATGCCCTACTGATTATTGGCATTGTGATGTGCTCAAGCCCAATCGTTACTGTTACAGGAAAGGATTTAGGCCCACACTGAACTGGACTATTATTGTAACAGGCTCAGGCCCAAATTACATTTATCTACTATTTAATTGACTATTTGCTTGTTAGGGGATTACACACTGAGTTTTCTAAACTCACCCCTCTGTTTAACTGTACAGGAAATCCTTAGTTATAGGCGGGTCGGTGCTGCGAGGGACTCGATGATGGCCACACAACCGCATTAGCTTTTTTTTTTTTTAGCTTTTGATTTATAAGTAACTGAATTTGGGTTTTTTTTTTGTGATAAGACCTCTTTAAAGTTATAAACTTTAATTTGGGGTTTTTATTTATTTAGTTTGATATAAACTGCTAGTTGTAGAAAAAAAGGGGTTTTTAAAAGGCAACTATTTTCAAAGACACCACATTTTCGTAGCATTTCCTAAAAAACTTCCGCAATAAATGAGATTTTGAAAATTAATAACGTTTTAAAAGTGATTAGCTTTTAATGATGCATGCTTTGGAAATGAACAACCCGTTTTGGAATCACCGTTTAATAACAAAATGATTAATTGATTTTGAGGATTTCAACGACAACAAGTTTACGCTAAACACTTCAATGTGACACCGCCAGATTTAGCCATAACGTCTAGGCTGGGTTTGGGATGTTACATACCAAATCGAATTTAAATATAACTTTCTATTTATATTCTAGGGATCTCAAACTATTAGTCCAAATCAATTATTTCCAACAACTTTACTTTTTATAATTTGGTCCTAATAATACACACAATTAATTAATTATATAACTTAAACTTAATCAACAAACATATTTCTCACTTAAATCAATTTCAATTACTAACTTTACATGGTATCAAGCTTCAATTCACTATATAATTAACTATATCAACCAAATTAATTCATGCTTGTTTCAATACCTTCCACTATTTTTCTAATATGATTTTCCATGGACCACCTTAACAACAACATATATTCTCCGAGCTTTTAATTTCTTTTTCATTTTTTTAAAGTCTCCATCTATGGCAATTATTACCATATTCTAACAAGGGCTTTGTTTATCTATTTTACTAAACTAAGAATTTGACATACTTAATAGTTAAATTATTATTTAGCCATTGGTTCAATTGTCATTTAAACCCTATTTTAACTTAATTCAATTTCAATTAATTTTAACCATTATACAATTTAGTTCCTGTAATATTTTCTTTAATTAATTAAATAAATCACCTTATAAATGTCATACTAATTTTCATAATTAACTCGTAATTTTTTCGATTTAATACTCGGATTATCTTGATTTAAGAAAATTTAACCTCAAATCAAATTTTTCGACACCAACGAAAATTAGATTGTTACAATTCTCTTATTCTTTAAAAAATTTCGTCTTTAAAATTTCCAAAAAAAAAAAGGAGTATGAGATTGTTTTATTTTCCTAGGCCATTTGGGAGTCAAACATACGACTTGTACCTATTAGTATTAGATGTCAATTTTTAACTAATGAATTCTATTACAGACTAATCAATCAATCACTCTATTTATATTCAACCATTCTCTCACCTTTGTGAGTTTCAAGTATCCCAGATTGAATTCGATATATATATATATATATATAAACCAATCATTATCCATTTCCAATTCCAGATCAGCCGCATCACGAGAACATATTAGAACCATTATTATTTCTTTCATTCCTTCGAGATTTCTCAAAACATAAGGAACAATTTCATATACATATACATACATACATACATACATACAAGCACATAGTACTTCGGTTAACACCTCATTTAACTTTTGAGTTTAAATTCTAAACAAAATTTTTCGAGAGTTTCAACTACTACTTACTCAAGTCTCAAAGGTGAATGAGTCATAATACTAGGCTTATATTTTCCACATATTATCTATTCAAAAGCATATTCACTATACTTAACTTCGAAATGGTCCTACTTTTTATAAGTCCAGGTATTCCTCCGAATTTCCTTTATCAATCCAGTAATTTAACATAACTCAATAAAGTTAATTTCAAGTTATCATGTATAATCCATCTAAGCATCATAAAAAATTCTTTTTACACATATTAGTCACATACCTTTTATTTTCATAATTCTAGTCATGAGCATATATACCTTTATCAATAGTTACCACTAATGGGGTTTAAATATATCACCATAACAATGTCATTAGACTCATTTAAACTCTTTAGACTTACTTACTCTTTTATGCTTATTTTCAAAAAACAAAAACATTAACTCATGACTCTGTCTATCAAATATTGTTTCATAGCTATTGTAACACCCCCAACCTGTCTTCGTCACTAGATTAGGGTTACAGAGCATTACCGAACAATCGAAACAACATTTAATGTCATAACATTAAATAAATGAATCTTATTAAAAACCTATCAAACATATGCATTTGGTCCCTAAATCGAGCCTTCAAAGCCTTAAAAATGGCTTGGAAGCAATTTAGGACTAATTTGAAACAAAACAGAAGATTTGGGCAAAGGTTGCAAAATTTGAAAATAGGGGTCACAAAACTGTGTGGCTAGCCGTATAAAAATCGAACAAAGGGACACACGACTATGTCCCAGCCCGTATCTCCACCCGTGTAACTCACTAAGTTGGATCACACGGCCATGTCACAGGTCGTGTGCCAGACCGTTTAACTCTCTAACTTGTGACACACAGTCGTGTCGCAAGCCGTGTGATAGGTCGTGTAACTCACTAACTTAATACACTAAAAATTTACATATGACACACGGCCATGTGACAACCCATTTTCAGGCTGTGTGATCTATAACTTGACCCTAAAAATAAGTCATTTCAAGGCTAAAACATACCTAACCATCCATCCCATTTGTGCACACATTCAATTGACCTAAGCATCGTACAAACTTTTATAAAACATACCATTTCCAACGTCTTATTTCATCTAACCAATATGTCATTCAAAGGTACCACATTTGTATCAAAACATTATTGATCAAATCAAAGCAATATAGCCACATTTCAAGCATAGAACCTAGTTCTTTTAACTATCAAATAACATCACACCATTTATATACCATCGCAAACATACCAAAAAGGATCTTATATACAAGCACTTAAGAGTGGCCAAAATGACCTAACTTGGTAAGGCATTAAAGTCCATTAAACCAAACATGAACATCAAAAGCAAATACATACCAAATTGACCATTAGCACATTCAAGAACCACCATTACACAAAGTTCTATACATGCCATCTATAACATTGGCCAAAATACTCAAAAACTACCGAAATGGTTGTTGAATAGTGTGATAGGTATCCAACAAGCTTCCAACTGATCGAGCTTCCAGTAATCTATAAAATAAAAGAAAGTAACTACGTAAGCAACTAGTGTTTAGTAAGCTCGTATAATCTCAAACATAACTTACCATTTCTCTAATACAAACTATAGAATAAGCATAGTTTCATTACCAAAACCATAAGCTTAGTAAAAGCCTATTCAAGCACCATCAAGCTCACAAGTTAGTAGGTTCATCCATGATACATATGAGTTCAATCATATGGTAAGTTGATTTCATATACACATCATTTAACTCATCAACCTTTTCATAAGATCATGAACCATTTCAATTGTATACTTACCATGTCATTTTCTTTACTCACTCGTTGAACCATCTAAAATTACATCGAATACTCGAGAATGCTCACACAGTGTGCTTTCCACATAACTATAACCTTCCTTTTTAATAGTGCTCACATGAGCTGTGAAATGGGCATGCTCATACGAGTAAGGTCAAAATGTTATTACACAATGCTGCTCACACGAGCTATGGAGAATCCACAACAAATGCAGGACCTTAGCCATCGATAGGACATTCAAGACCAGTACCTGAAACATGAAACCCCTAATGACATGTCATTCATATCCTAAGAATTCTTGAGGTTCAAACTGGATTCGTTATCCATCAATTACTCAAAACATCGATACATATGCAATTTCAAGTTCGTTTATATTAACACAAAATAACAAATAATCAATTTAGCAATCATTAATACGATCATAATTTATAGGAACTTACCTCAACAACTATGGTCGTAGAAGTAGAATTTGAAACAAATCTAAAGCTTTCGCCTTTCCTTAATTTAAGTCCGGTTGTTGTTTTTTTTTATCTAAATGGATAATTTCGTTCAATTAAGTACTTCAAGTATTCAATTCAATCCATAATTCATATTTATGTAACATTATGAAATTACCCTCAATATTTTAACTTTTCATAATTTAGTCCTTAAGCTCGTAACTTGAAATTTTACCATGAAATTTAACTACTTTAACCCTCCATACAAGCTAGCCAAATTGCTTAGGGACTCATACCAACCCACTTAAATCATTATTTCATAATTTTACCATGAAATTTTACTATTTTCATGTAACACCCCTCACCTGTATTCAACGCCAGAATAGGGTTACAGAGCATTACTGAACTTATACCACATTTTAAACATACATTTCATATACAATGAATCAAATCATATACATTTCATTCACAATCAAACATTTTGTCCCTAATACTAGCCTACGAGGCTCTAAACATGCATTGGGAGTGGTTTGGGACTAAACCAATAACTTTGGAAACTTTTTGAACACGTAGAAAATTTTCCCAAAATAGGGGACACACGCCTGTGTGGCCCGGCCGTATGTCTCACACGGCCAACAGATATACCCGTGTCACAGGCCGTGTAGACATTCGAAATGGGAGCATATTACCGTGTCTCAGCCCGTGTCTGACTCTATGTAACTCTCTAACTTGGGTCACACGGCCAACACACATGCCTGTGTGCCCTAAAAATGGCCATACACATTTGTGTGCCAGGCCATATGCTAGGCCATGCCAAACCTATAGGGTATACTGACTTATGTCGCACGGCCAAGTCACATGCCCATGTGTGAGGCCGTGTGGAGCATATTGACTTGATTTTAATTTCAACACCAGGGGACACAGGCCGTGTACATGATCGTGTATCACACACGGCTGAGACACACGCCGGTGCTCTGCCCGTGTGGACAAAAATAGGCTATTTACCAAGCCATTTTGCCACCCATAGTTGTGCACACCTACACCAAACTCAATGGCACAAAACATAACATATAATAGGCATTCAATCAACCTCAATCAAACATCTTTCATACCATTTCAATATCACCAAATACAATACACACTACATTCCAATATGCCATCCAATTCATACCAAATTTCATTACTCAAACATAAAAAATGACCAAACTCAAATATGCAATATTTAGCCAAATTTCACAAACATACCAATATCCACAACTCAACCATTTAACACTCATAATACCTATTATTAAACATTAAAATACTCATGTATTCATTAATGGCAATATTCAAAATCTTTAATAGTTTTGCAAAATAGTCCCTGGGCTAGCTAGACCTAGTTGCAACGATCTCAAAAACATAGAAATCATAAAAAAAAAGGGGGACAAAAATGGACTTACAATTGACAAAATAGGGTTGGCCGAACCTAGCTAAAAAATGGCTTCTTTTTCTTCTTTCAATTTCAGTTGTAGATGATAAATTAAGATGATAACTTTTGTGGTTTTGTTATTTTACTATGTTATTTCATAAATTACTAATTTAACCTTAAGTATATAACATTAAAATTCACCTAACACATGTCCAAAAGTGTCCACTCAAAATCTAAATGGTCTATTTGCCATTTAAGGCCACCATAATTAAAAACCATAACCATTTAACACCTTTTTACTACTAGCATGCAAAGTTTGCACTTATTGTAGTTTAGCCTTTTTTGTCAAATTAAACATTCAAACAATAAAATTTCTTAATGAAATTTTCACAAAAACATTCAATCATGCTGTAATCATTAAAATAATAATAAAATAATTATTTTGACTTCAAATTTGTGGTCCTAAAACCACTATTCTGATTTGACTAAAAATGGGCTGTTATAACTCTCCCCCCTTAGGGATTTTCGTCCCCGAAAATCTTACCAGTGAATAGGTTAGGGTACTTGTAGCACCCCAAACCTGGCCTAGACGTTATGGTCGTATCTGGTAATGTCACACAATAGTGTTTTTGAAACCTTGTTGTTACGATAAAAACATTCAATGTTATTATCTTTAGTAAACCTTTGTTAGAACTTAGAAAGTCATCTTTATTCATTTGAAACATTTGTTTTGAAACATCCCTCGTTGCGGAGGCTTTAATAAAACAGTCTAGGTGATCATGCGTTTAGAAATTACTTTAACTTTTTAAAAACCGAATTTCCTACGACCAGCAGGTATAAATCCATAAAGTAAAATAAATAAATAAAAACCCAAATTTAAAACCAAAGTCCCAGAGGGTCCTTAAATTACAACCCAAATAATCAATAATAATCAAATCATAAATTGTAAATTGAAAACCATGAAGTCTAAAAATTACTGTGGTCACTGTTGAATCCTCTGTCGCACCGATCCATCTAAGTCTGAGGATTTCCTTTGCAAATTAAACAAAAAAGGGTGAGTTTACGTAAACTCAGTGTGTAATCCCACAGATACAAACAAACAAACAATTAGTATTCACAGTACACAGTTGAACAGTCTTGGGCCTAAGCCTTTTTCAGTATCAGTGACAGTTTTGGGCCTTAGCCCATCTCAGTTCAATGTCAAAAATGCAGCAGGAACTTAGCCCATCACAGTATTAGTAGCAAAATCCTACCCAACCAGCCTCTACACACCATCTCCGTCCAACCTTACACTCTATGTGGGGATATAATCAACACAACCATCCCTACACTCCAAGAAGTACCGAATGCGGCACAATACAGTAGTTTGCAGCTGAGCTACCAATAAATTAGACTTAAAGCCTTTCAGTACACTTCCTCCAAATAACAACCCCAACCCAATGCAATGCAACACACAATGGATGACATGCTATTGTGCAATTTTAGTAAATATATTCAGTTCAGATATTAACTTGCCCAGTACATATATCATTCATTAATTTCACACATTTAGGGGTCTAAGTAGCGCTTATCAACCCTATAGTAGGTTCACAGTCGACTTGGGTGACCCGTGCAACCTTAAAAACATTTCGGTAAAAATGGGCCCACACGCCCATGTGATCTGTCTGTGTGGGCCCACACACCTGTGTGGCCTACTTGGCCCAAATTGGCCTTGGCCGTGGGATCCATTTTTAAAGTAATCCATGCTAGCTCAATACTCATATATGTTTTCACTATTTATGTATATGTTCATTCAAAGCTATCTACTTGAGTCATTATCACTAAATTATTTATATCTTGAGTCATTATTTATATCTTGATGTTTTTGAAACTAGACTCAAATACCTTTCTACCATAAAATTTTCAGAATTTATAGTTTATCAAATAAGTACAGTAAAATCTTTATAGTTATCCCTATTTTGCTGTTTAACAGCTTCATCCTTTCCTTACTAAAATATTTATCTCTTAGTACGGAATTTAGATGATGTTTCCGTTTGTTTCTCTTGAAAATAGACTCATTAAGAATTTAAACATATAAATTTAAGCCTCTAATTATTTTTTTACAATTTTTGATGATTTTCCTAATTTAGAACAGGAGAACACAAAGTCATTCTGACCTTGTCTCATAGAATTTATTATATCTCATGATTTATAATTCCATTGCTTACACTATTTCTTCCATGAAGAACTAGACTCAATAAAATTTAATTTAATATTTTATTCAACCTTTAAATCAATTCCCACTATTTTTGATGATTTTTCAAAGTTAGACTACTGCTGCTCTTCAAAACTATTTTAGTGCAAAATGTTGATTTCCAAGTTTATAACACCCTTATTTCCTTTCTCTATAATTTTTCGCATTATTTTATCTCATTTCTCTTATTTCTCAACAACAAGCAATTTCAACTTTTCGCCGAATCTCATTTGTTGCATTTCAGGTACACACCTGGTATCGTTTTTGATGCGTAAGCACTCTTAAGCCTCCAGAACTGAAAAATTGACCAACATATCTCCAGATTAATCACTAATTCGTATTTAATCAACAATTTTAGAAGGAACTCGACTAAAAACCTAGAAAACCCTTACCTCGCTTGAGTAACCACGACTTTGCACAATCATAGCATCGATTCAAAACCACCAGTCCCTTGATTAACTCCTAAACACCAAAAAAAGAATCCCCCTTTTAGAGATTAACCAAGAACGATTAACAATAGACAAAACCATTACTTACCGAACACGCGCAACCAGCGATGAACAATCGAATCAATTGGAAAAACAAAGAAAGAAATGGAAGGGGAAAAAATAATGGAAATTTTGGCAACAACTAGAGGAAAGAATAAGGTAGATGAGGGAAAAAAGAGTAAGAAGAAAATGTCAGAAAAAGTTTGGGGAATTAGAGAGAAAATCGAAACTCTACTCTTTTTTTTACAACAAAAAGATAATCAGATTATTTTCTGATAACCTCTCCCCAATTATCTCCTCAAATCATTCTTTATTAACCCACTAAAACACAACTACTCAGAATTTTGCCCAAACACAACTCTTAGCAAAAATTGGAGCAAAAATACTATCTCCGCGCCATCACAGAGAATTGAACACAGGACCTCCAACACTCCAACACTTCACTTAACCACTAGACCAGTAGGCCCATTCTGATATAAACTTACCAACAATTAAACTTAAGCCCTTTGCATAAGGTTAAGGCTTTATTTATAAAAATACCAAAATTTTCCCAAGTAAGGCTTGAACTTGGGACCTCACACACATACCCGGAACACATAACCACTGAAGCAAATAGACATTGTGTGTTACACATACACAAAATCAAAAATTAAAATTTTGGAGCGTTACAGTACTGTTTTCTCATAGCTTCGTTAGGTTCCCACGTGGCTTCTTTGACACTGTGTCATTGCCACAAAACCTTAACCAAAGCTATTCATTTATTTCTCAACTCTTTAGTTTCTCGAGCCAAAATTCTGATCGATTCTTCATTGTATGTCATATCAAGTTGAATTTCAATCTCTGTCTGAGAAATTACATGTAAAGGATCCGATCTATATCGACATAACATCGACATGTGAAACACATTGTGGATCTTCTCTAACTCAGTAGGTAAAGCTAATCAATATGCCACTGGCCCCAATCTTTCGATGATTTCATACGGCCCGATGAAACGCGGACTCAATTTGCCTTTGCGACCAAATCGAAGTATTTTCTTCCACGGAGATACTTTCAAAAACATTTTATCACCGATCTGAAATTCAATGTCTTTCCGTTTCAAATTTGTAACAGCCTAGTTTAGACCCTAGTAGGAATAGTGGTTTTGAAACAAAAAATTTGAGGTTGGAAAAATATTTTAATATTAGTTTTAGTGTTTACAGAATGTGATTAAGCATGTGTGAAAATTTTGTGTGGAAATTTTATCGTTTGTGTGTCGATTTGTGAAAAAGGACTTAATCGCATAAAATGTAAAAGTTTTGTGCTAATTGTTTAAGTGCTTAATTTCCATGTCTTATTAAATGAAAGGTCCTTATGTTGATATTAGACCATTGATAGTGAAATTTGACATAAATGGCCATTAAATGAATGAAATATTAATGTTTTATTAAAGATATTTTAGTAATTGATGAAATAATATGTATTATAATAAAACAAATATGAAAATTAGCCATTATCATCCATGATTGCCAAAAATTGAAGAAATAATAAGGTTTAGAAGCTTTTTCACATTTGGCCATTGTCTAAGCTCAATCAAGGTATGTTTTGAGCTCAGTTTTTAGTGATTTTTATGTTTTTGTGATCATTGCTTAGTATTTTATAAAGCCCATGCCTCAATTTTTGGTTTTGATGAAGATTGTGAGTTAATCCATTGATGAATCATGAGTTTTGTGATGTTTGATGATGAATTATGTAAGTTTGGTGATTGATATATATGTTTTATAAAGTGATTTTTGATTAATTTGAGTATTATGGACTATATTGTGAAAATGAGAAATTGAAGGACTAAAATGTGAAATAAATGAAATGTGTGGGCTTATATGAGCTAAGGGAAAATTTGACTAAGCATGTGTAAAATGAAATTATGTGTATTTGGTGATTTTATGAAATAGAGACTTAAATGTCAAAATGTGAAAATGTGAGGGCTACTTTGTAAAGTGCCCTAAATATGTACATTTGGATTGAATTGAATGATTTGGTGAATGAATGAGCTAAATTTGAATATGTATAGATCAAGAAAAGAGAGACTTGGACCGAGATCGAGGCAAAAACAAAGTGCTCAATTGATTGACTAGTGTCGTTGTTTCTACGTCCGAGGTAAGTTCATGTATAATGCAATTTGTTTAAATAATGCTCACCTATTATGAAATGAATGGAAATGTGATTGTTAAGTTAGTAATGTGAAATGTGAGTTCGAAGATGTAACACCCCCAAACCCGGCCCACGAGCCTTGACCGGATCTGGTTATGTCACTGCGGAAAAACGGTTGAAAAACTTTTTGAGTATAGTGTTTATTGAAAAAAAAAAAGTATAAGTAAATCTTTGTTATTATGAAATATTATAAAATGCCCAAAATAAAACTTTAGCATATAAATAAGCTTATTAAAATAAAACCAAACTTCACATAGTGTTCAATTTAAACAAACCATAATAAAGATAATAATAAAATAATTCCAAAAATAAATAAAAAGGCCTTTATTACAACCATTATTTAAGCGAAATACTTAATATCAAAACTAACTAAAAACATCTTTATCTGCATGGGCCACCTGGCTTCCTCTCCGGACCCGGTCCAACTCATGAATCACCTGAAATGTTAGGAAAAATAATTGAGTGAGTCCACTGACTCAGTGCATAATCACAACACTTATTTCCACATGTATGGGCTTGGCCCGTAACCATACAATCCACAAACCATTCATGCAATCATGCATCACAGCCCAACCTAGGTCCATCCAATACACCAACCTTAGCAGACTCCTGCCAAGGCCGTATAACCCACCGATCATCACAACCGAGTGATCCCATATATCTTACCTCGGCGGACACTGCACAGACGAGGTCCGTGGTGAGCCACCGATCAACCAAAGTGATCCCATCAACATACTCCGTCTACGGTGATGCACATAGCCATCAACCGCCGAGATGGGCACCGAGCCACACCTCCCTTGAGGTAGCACATAGCTCACCCTCAAGCGCCAATGTAGCCCGAGCTAACATTAGACCACGTACATCAACATGTACACTCCTTCCTTCATCGATCCAATCCACCTCCCATGTATGTATGTAAAAATGTAACATGTCAGATCATAACATAAGAGTAGGCATCACATGTTAATTACCATATCATGTATATATCATAAATAACTTAATGTCAAAGACTTACTCACCTGATATCCAATTACCCAAAATAAGCATTCACCACTTAAGCCATTATAATCGGCTACCACACATCATGCATGTGTATAAGCATTAGCAAGCAAATAACCGAGAAATAGTGCGATGATTACGCACCTTATCACCTGAAGTTCTAGACCCTCGATCTCAAAGCTATCGCTAAATGAAACTACGGCGATCTGCCTAAACTGCTGCTCTGACGCTGGCCCACACCCCGGTGGCCAATCTCGAATCACGAGATGACTCTTTTCTTGAACTTCGGGATAGAAACTTTCCCTTGCCCACCCTGACTGGTTGATGCCTCCATCAAAGTGCTTAATCAGGTCGAAAGGTTAATCACTCAAGTCATAAATCCAAACATTGAACTTACTAAAATATTTCTTACCAACAAACTTGAATCCCGAAGGCTCTTACAACACTTGATGAATCAGACCTAAGAGTCTTCCTTACCGCTCCTCCTTGCTGACCTTCACCACGACTAGAGAAAAGACCCGAAAAGCTCCACCCCTTGCTTAAGATTCGGCCAACCACTAAGATAATAAGAAAGGTTTTGGTAAAGGTTGAGGAGAGATTCGGCTCAAGGAGTTTCGGCAACAGGGTTTGAGAAAGAAAGAGAAGGTATGAGGAGACAAGATGAAATGGTTTCGGCTCAGGAGAAATGGAGAGAAACAAGTAGGAAATTTGGCTAAGTGACCTTGAAGATTCGGCCAAAGTGCACAGGTGAGGAGGAGGAACGTTTCTAGGGTGGTTAGAATATGAGAAGAGAAGTGTGAAGGCTTAAAAAGAAACTACAATTCGGCAAGGGAGAAAATGAAGGAAAAAAGGGTGAAAGTTCTAGGAGCACAAGCCAAAATTCGGCAACAAGGAAGCTCACACCCTTTAAATAGAGTTCACCACCTTCCCCAACCCTTAATGACCGAAAATACCCTCAAGAGCACCCCCACCGTCCAACTCTCTTACTCTCCCTCAAATCCCTAAATTTCCTCCTAGAAACACTCTACACCAACCCTTCAAACAATTCAAAATAAAATCCAACTCATCTCTCCTCCTAGCCACCCATTTAAACTAATTTGAACAAGTCAACATCCTCCTTTTAAGGTGCCAAACCAAACCAACTCCTTCCCCCTTTCGATGCAAAACAAAAGCAAAAAGCTGCCTTTGCAGCTCGAACACTAGCCCCCCTTGCACCATGAGGTGTCACTTTCCCAAGGCCTAAAGTAGCGCCTCCTTGCCACTCTTCCAAAGCAATTCTTGAGTCAAAACCTCCTAAATATTTCTCTTAAGACCCAACTTTGCCAAGCTCCCCTTTTATCCACTAAAAACTAAAAATTTCCTAAGGTATTCCACCACCACCTAGGGTTTTCAAGACCCCTAAAACTCACCCAACCACACACTGAAGTGTGCCAACACCTGAACTATGCACCAAATGCCTAACCCTAGAACCGGTGTTACAATTCTACCCTCCTTAAAATAATTTCGTCCTCGAAATTACTTGTCTAGACTAATGGTCAATTCCTCCCACTATGCTATGGTCACACTCTTATCTTAAAGAGCTAACATACTTCTAGGCACAAATTCTAAGTTCATACTCAAAGTTCCAATACTTTACGAGCAACGAAACAAACAGTCACCAAAACGAACAAAACAACAAAGAATATTCCAGACATGAGAAACTTACCGGTGACACATCGTGCACATCATTATCCTCCTCCGACGGATTGCATAAACCAGACTGATTGTCTTGCCTCAGTGCTACCATTACTGCGGCCTACCGCTCCACGACCTCGGCTGGAACCATTCCCTCCATGGTTCGGACCACGACCCCTTATCGCCTGCTGACCAACTCTGCCCAGCTGCACATAATCCTGGCCCACTGTCTGAGTCCTATTCAGATTCTGGGGACAGTCCTTAACCAGATGAGACTTGGACTTGCATCTAAAACATTCTCGAACCCGATTCTAGCACTTGCCAACATGATACCTTCCGCCCGTGCACACCTGACGATCTGGATTTTCGACGGCTGGCTTAGTACTACGAATAGGAGTCTCGACCCTCAGTCTTTTCTAAGCCCTCTCAAACACTTCTGGCGATCCAACACTTCTCTTATCATGGTTTCTTTCTCTGTTGTGTCTCTCAGCCTTCTTGACCTCCTCAGCTATCCGAGCTTTCTCCACTAAAATGGCGAAGTCTCTTTCCCGTTGTGGAGCAATCAAAACTCGCAGCTCATCCCGTGGCCTATCTTCAAATCTGACGCATCTCTCATAATTTGTTGCCACGATGCCCCGAAACATATCGGCTCAAGCCTTGTAAACTCGCTTCAGACTCGCCATCGACTTGCTACCTTGCACCAGATTGAGGAACGCCTTCCTCTGGCGTCCACGTAGCTCGCTCCGACATACTTTCCTCGAACTTGATCTTAAAGTAACCCCACCACTCGATCGGCAGTGCACTTTCCTTAACGGTGAGCCACCACCGTAGGCTTCATCCGTAGCAACAAACAAAGACCCTTAAGCTTCTCCTCTGCAGCTTAAATCCAAGTCGTCCATAATCCTTTCAACCGCCTCAAGCCATGATTCGCCACGTCGAGCTACCCTGACACTCCTCCGAAAACTTCAGCTCCGCCGACCTAAGTCTTTCACCACCACTTTCGAGTCCCATTGCCCACATTGGCTCCTCGCCACCCTCTCGAGCACCCGCAGATAGCTTGTGATATCAGATCTCCTCCTCTCGATCCTCGATGTTCCACCTCAACAAATGGTGGTGGCGGCACATCGCTCTCGACCCATGGCTGACCCTACCGATTCCAACACTGCCATCCTGCCTCTACCACGGCCACACGGCGGACGTCCACGACCTCTTGAACTCATATCTGGCGTTACGGCTTAATCTGTTTTGAAAGTTTTATGCATTAGAAATTTTTGTTCCACTGTTTATCCACGAACAAATTTTATGAATAACAGTTTCCAGAAGTAGTTGTTTCGATCAATCAAAGTTTCATCTAAAGTTCTTTATTCTAATACAAACATTCACATTCTTCACTAAAGACACATACATTCATCCATGTCACTTCCTTGAGCCTTCCCAACCTGTGGGTAATTTCATCTTTTTCTATAGGGTATATCGGTAATAACTCATAGTTTCCAAAAGATATTTGAATTTACAAAATCTCGGGGTCATCTTGAAAATTTTGTTTTCATACAAAATGTGTTGCAAAAATTTCGGCGGCGGTTATTTTAGTAATTTTAGAAATCATGGGCAATTTCAGAAATTCTCAAAATCGAAATATCACAATGTTTCACAAAGTAGGATTTTTGATTTTTGGTAAAATAGGAATGTTTCAATAAAAGTCGAGAGAAATCAAAATTTAGAAACCAAGGGCATTTTGGTAATTTTATCAACCGAGGTGTTTTCGTAAATTCTCACAAACTGTGGTATCTAAATATTTTGAAAACTCGAGATTTTGGTATTTTGCAAAGTAAAATCATTTTATCAAAAGTTGAGGTAATACTGGTAATTTTACAACTGAGGCATTTTGGTAATTTTGCCACTAGGGTATTTTGGTAATTTTGTAAATCGAGAAAACATCTTCCAAAATCAGATTTAGGGTTTACAAACCAAAGGGTAAATTTGAAAATTTTAAAACCAAGGATCTTTGAAATAAAAGGCTAAATCCTTTCGGGTTTTAGTAATTGGTTTAGCCATGAACAAGTCCTCTTGGTTAAGGTGAACCGTAGCTACGCACTGTAGGATTCGAGTAAAGAGGAGGTGAGTCACTAGGACCGCTTAAATACCAAGCTCTTCTTGAATACCAATCCTCGACATGCGTCATGATGGTTGCTACACCTTAACTCTACGACTTACTTCACAGTGTTTGTTTAATAGCCTTAAGTCTTATGCATATGTGTGAGTAAACTAATCCTAGGGTCCAATGGTCCTAACATTCTATTCTACGAGCCCAAATAATCCCATAACAATTCATATAAACAAATCACTTCAAAAGTTCAAGTACTTACAGTGGACTTGGTAGGAGAGGTACAGTGCCATGCCGAATAACTCAAATAAAAGCCCATATTTTGAAAAGCCTATTTTGAAGACTACTTTGCCCAAAACCTCAAAGCCGAAGTTTTGAATCGGGCTCGATACCAATTTGTAACACCCCAAACCCTACCCACGAGCCTTGACCGGATCTGGTTATGTCATCTGGGAAAACGGTTGAAAAACTTTTTGAGTATAGTGTTTATTGAAAAAAAGTATAAGTAAATCTTTATTATTATGAAATATTATAAAATGCCCAAAATAAAACTTTAGCATATAAATAAGCTTATTAAAATAAAACCAAACTTCACATAGTGTTCAATTTAAACAAACCATAATAAAGATAATAATAAAATAATTCCAAAATAAATAAAAAGGCCTTTATTACAACCATTATTTAAGCGAAATACTTAATATCAAAACTAACTAAAAACATCTTTATCTGCATGGGCCACCTGGCTTCCTCTCCGGACCCGGTCCAACTCATGAATCACCTAAAATGTTAGAAAAAATAATTGAGTGAGTCCACTGACTCAGTGCATAATCACAACACTTATTTCCACACGTATGGGCTTGGCCCGTAACCATACAATCCACGAACTATTCATGCAATCATGCATCACATTAACCTAGGTCCATCCAATACACCAACCTTAGCAGACTCCTGCTCAAGGCCGTATAACCCACCGATCACAACCGAAAGTGATCCCATATCTTACCTCGGCAGACCACTGACGAGGCCGTACGAGCCACCGATCAACCAAAGTGATCCCATCAACATACTCCGCCTACGGTGATGCACATAGCCATCAACCGCCGAGATGGGCACCGAGCCACACCTCCTTGAGGTAGCACATAGCTCACCTCAAGCGCTAATGTAGCCCGAGCTAACATTAGACCACGACATCAACATGTACACTCCTTCCTTCATCGATCCAATCCACCTCCCATGTATGTATGTAAAAATGTAACATATCAGATCATAACATAAGAGTAGGCATCACATGTTAATTACCATATCATGTATATATCATAAATAACTTAATGTCAAAGACTTACTCACCTGATATTCAATTACCCAAAATAAGCATTCACCACTTAAGCCATTATAATCGGCTACCACACATCATGCATGTGTATAAGCATTAGCAAGCAAATAACCGAGAAATAGTACGATGATTATGCACCTTATCACCTGAAGTTCTAGACCCTCGATCTCAAAGCTATCGCTAAATGAAACTACGGTGATCTGCCTAAACTGTTGCTCTGACGCTGGCCCACACCCCGGTGGCCAATCTCGAACCGCCGAGACAGCTCTTTTCTTGAACTTCGGGATAGGGACTTTCCCTTGCCCACCCTGACTGGTTGATGCCTCCATCAAAGTGCTTAATCAGGTCGAAAGGTTAATCACTCAAGTCATAAATCCAAACATTGAACTTACTAAAATATTTCTTACCAACAAACTTGAATCCCGAAGGCTCTTACAACACTTGATGAATCGGACCTAAGAGTCTTCCTTACCGCTCCTCCTTGCTGACCTTCACCATGACTAGAGAAAAAGACCCAAAAGCTCCACCCTTGCTTAAGATTTGGCCAACCACTAAGACAACAAGGAAGGTTTTGGCAAAGGTTGAGGAGAGATTCTACCAAGGAGTTTGACAATGTGGTTTGAGAAAGAAAGAGAAGGTATGAGGAGACAAGATGAAATGGTTTCTACTCAGAGAAATGGAGAGAAACAAGTAGGAAATTCGCTAAGTGACCTTGAAGATTCGGCCAAAGTGCATAGGTGAGGAGGAGGAACGTTTCTAGGGTGGTTAGAATATGAGAAGAGAAGTGTGAAGGCTTAAGAAGAAACTACAATTCGACAAGGAGAAAATGAAGGAAAAAAGGGTGAAAGTTTTAGGAGCACAAGCCAAAATTCGCAACAAGGAAGCTCACACCCTTTAAATAGAGTTCACCACCTTCCCAACCCTTAATGACCGAAAATACCCTCAAGAGCACCCCCAGCAGTCCAACTCTCTTACTCTCCCTCAAATCCTTAAATTTCTTCCTAGAAACACTCTACACCAACCCTTCAAACAATTCAAAATAAAATCCAACTCATCTCTCCTCCTAGCCACCCATTTAAACTAATTTGAACAAGTCAACATCCTCCTTTAAGGTGCCAAAACCAAACCAACTCCTTCCCCCTCTCGACGTAAAACAAAAGCAAAAAGTCGCTTTGCACTCGACACCTGCCCCTTGCACCATGAGGCGTCACCTTCCCAAGGCCTAAAGTAGCGCCTCCTTGCCACTCTTCCAAAGCAATTCTTGAGTCAAAACCTCCCAAATATTTCTCTTAAGACCCAACTTTTCCAAGCTCCCTTTATCCACTAAAACTAAAAATTTCCTAAGGCATTCCACCACCACCTAGGGTTTTCGGGACCCTAAACTCACCCAACCACACACCAAGTGTGCCAACACCGAACTATGCACCAAATGCCTAACGCCTAGAACCAGGGTGTTACAGAAGATATACGTCACTAAGTGTGTGTAAATAGAATAGTTACTGCGATGAAATGCACTAAGTGTGCGAGATAAAGAAATACATTGGCTATATTAGTTGGCACTGTGTGTGCGATACCGAGACATCTTCAGTTTAATGTGATGGCACTAAGTGTGTGTTAAAATTGTAGCTTCGGTTAATTAAATAGCACTGAGTGTGCGAGTTCATCGAAGTTTAAAGAGGACTGAATGAATTATAGTTTGGAGCATTGAGTGGTAAATGTGATAGATAAATGAGTGATGGTTCAAGCACGTAAAAACCTATGTGGTTGATGACATTGCATATGAGATAAATGGATGATTATTTGAATGAATGATGAAAAAGGTGATGGTTTGAGGAGCATTATAATGCTTGTTCATGAACCTATAGATATGGTATGAAAGTGAGTAATTGTCATGGATAAGATTGAGTAGCGATGTAAATTGAACTAAGTGTTAGTTAATTTTGCATATTGAATTTGAATTGTTAAGTTAATTGTGTTATATTACGAACTTACTAAGCTTTAAAGCTTATTGTGTGAGATATTTCTCTGTTTTACAGTGTCATTAAAGCTAGCTCGGATCTGGGGATCGTCTGCAACTCAATCACACTATTGGACATCTATTTCGGTATATTTTTGGAATTTGTAAATATGGTATATGGCATGTATAGTCTAGTAAGGTTGTATGATGATTTTTGTACTTGTTTTGCTATGTGATAATGGTATAAGTGATGTATATATATAGTATTGTGTGAATGGCCTTTATGGTATGTTTTGGTAAATTAGAAATGATATGCTTCATACTTGAATTGGTATTGAGATGGTGAATGATTTGTATGTTGTTTGGTGTTGGATTTGGATATGTAGGGATGACCCAAAATAGGTGGCAATTTGGCCTTGTAAATGGCCTATAATTGTCCACACGGGCGTTTGTCTCAGCTGTGTCCATCTATGTCTTTATTCGATGCATGTCAGACTTGCACACGGGCCAAACACATGGGCGTGTGATAGGCCGTGTGATTCAAGTCAGGGTTGCACACGGGCCAGACACACGGGCGTGTGACAGGCCGTGTGAGTATAGTCAGAGTTGTGCATAGGGTAAGACATGGTTTGAGGAATGGCCCGTGAGTACACGGTCTATCCACACGGGCGTGTGCCCTATTTAAGATGAAAAGTTTTCTAAGTTTTGTAAAGTTTTCGAATGAGATTGGTTTAGTCCTGAACCTTCTTTAAAGTATGTTTAAGGTCTCGTAGACCTACTAAAGGGACTTCGTGTTTATTATTATTATGATGTATTGATTTGTGAGCTATGATGGTATGAATGTTACGATTTGATCGGTAATACCTCGTAACCCTAGTCCGGTGATGGATACGAGTTATGGGTGTTACAATTTTATTGGTATCAGAGCTACGATTTATTGATTCTAAGACTAACGTAGCGCGTGTGAGTCTAGCTATACATGCCATAAATAAAAATTACGATAGTTTGATGATTCCTGACAATTAAAATGTGTTTTTGTATAGTAAATGGATCCCAATCGAGCAATTACTGATGATGTTTAGAGTAATGCTTTTGCTCCCGCTCAAGGGATAGCGCCGGCTGAATCTAAGATGATTGCCAGTAGCCATGAGGGAGAGGCAAAACAAGCCTTCTTCCAAATGATGAGTGAGTGGTTTACGGAGTTCATTCGAATGAATTGGCTGCTCAACAACCTCCACCCCTGCAAGTTCCTATAGTGCCACAAGTTACATATCCAATCTAACTGAGTAAACCTCCTGTGGATAAAATTCGTAAATATAGGGCCGAAGAGTTCAAGGCCACAGTGGATGATGATACCGAGCGAGCTAAATTTTTGCTTGAGAATACCATTAGAGTGTTTGATGAATTATCATGTACTCCTGAAGAATGCCTAAAATGTGCTGTTTCATTGTTGAGAGATACGACATATCAATGGTGGAAAACATTAACATCTATGGTTCCGAAAGAACGAATCACCTGGGATTTCTTCCAAATTGAATTCCAAAAGAAATATATCATTCAACGATTTATAGATCTAAAACATAAAGAGTTCCTTGAGCTGAAAAAGGGCCGTATATCTGTAACGGAATACGAGCGAAAATTTGTAAGATTGAGCCAGTATGCACAAGAATGTGTTTCGACAAAAACTATTATGTGTAAACGATTCATCGAAGGATTGAATGAAGACATTAAACTTCTGGTTGGAATTCTTGAATTGAATGAATTTGTAGTATTGGTTGAAAAAGCTTGTAAAGCCGAGGAGTTTAGTAAAGAAAAAAAGAAAGCATATTCAGAAGCTAGAGATGGGAGAAAAAGGTCAATGAGTAAATCGTATCATTCTTCGTCAAAGAGATTCAGAGATGCAACTAATCGCTCAAATGCTTCTATTAGACATTCGAGTAGAGATCGTGTGAAACAATATACGAGTTCTAAAGCTCAACTTCCAATGGAATCAAGTGTTGGAAGTGTCAGAAGTATAAGCCTAAATGTTGACAGTGTGGGAGATGTCATATTGGTGAATCCTAGGGCAAGTATAATAATAGAGTTTGTTATAAATGTGGATCACGAGATCACTTCATTCTGGATTGCACGGAGTTGGCTGAGAAAGATAATGCACAGAGTGTGAGGCCGAGTAACACAACAGCAAGGGGTAGACCACCCAGAAACACCGAAAATGTGAGTGGTAGTTAGAAAGGAGCAATGGATACAACTGTGAGATTTGAGGCGAGGCACCTACCCGAACCTATGCTATTTTCGCTCGTGAAGAAGCGTCATCTCCAGACGTCATTACTGGTACTTTTACTCTTTTTGATACTGATGTGATTGCATTTGTAACACCCCTAACCTGTATCCGTTCGCCGGATAAGGGTTATGAGGGATTACCGAACAAAACACAACTCGGAGCAGACATTCATTTGAATTCAAGCACAAAGCAATATGATCTTTTCTACTAAAAAAATTTTTGTTTGTTTTTTTTAACTCCTTTAATATCCATCCTCTTATTCCTTACAAATCAAACTCATACATATATTTGGATCACATAATCAACCAAAATCACTTCATACTTTTTCTAGTCATATCACATGTACAAATCATGCTTCAATATTTAACCATATTAATATAATCTAAATAATCACATATTCAATTTAACAATGTGCAAAAATCATATTACAAGTACTTAATACATAAAATGTCCAAACCACATGACTTAAACATTAATGGCATTTATACACTTAAAACATATCCCAAAGATATATCATTATATAACATATATCGAACATAAATCAAAACAAATATAATATAAGATGATTATCAATCATATTAATTCAATATATGCACATATTAAACCAATCGAACTATATTATACCATTTAATATTCAGTTGTATATACAAACATAGTAACATTACATCATGGCCGAACATACTATTGATTAATAGCAAACATGATGCGCCTTTAAATTCAATCAATATGAGCCATACCACATACTTAAATACCACTCATTTAAACGGCATTTCACACATTTAAAATAGCACAATTTAAAACTGGACATATTTCTTTACCAATCATAAAACCATGTGCATATGGCCTTGTTATCATAAACCAATTTGAACACAAATAACAACTAAAATTACGTATTATTCACATGCCAATTTATATGCATTAGATTGTACCAAAAATTTCATTCATACCACAAACTAAGTTAATCCACAATCGGAAAATCAATATAACATATAATACATAATATATTTATTTAGGTGTGTTATAAAACAAATGTCATGCTTATCATTTTAGTATCATATCCTTAGCCTTTTTTTTTATATTCACTTTACTTATCAACCAAAACAATCATATGGCATATTCATTGTTTATCTTTTACCAATCATACCTATTTAGCCAATCATTCAAGCATAATATATATGCATACATTGCCAATACAAACCTAATCAATATAACCTATACACATTCGGACTTATAATCATCCAACCCGTACACATTCGGACATATAAATAGCTTCTAACCTTTATATACATAGTTCATTTTATAAGACCTAACCAAACTCACTTAAATACCAAATCCAAACATGCCACACATATTATATATATATCAAAACATTTACCACAATATTGACTAAACATAACAACCATATACCGCATATAAATAAGCCATGGTCGAAATGATAAAACCAAACACATTAAAAACTTAAACAAGAACTCATATAACCGAACCTAAACATAATGATTAAGCCATTTTCATGGCTATATATATATATATACATGCCCAAAAATCAAACATTTCAACTATGCTATACATGCCATATGCCCAAATTCAACTTAGTAAAATACCGAAAGAAACAGTCGATAGTGTGATAGGCTTTGCTGACGATCCCCAAGCTTGTAACATGACTCCAAAATCTATAAAACAGAGTAAACAAGAACACACACACAGAGTAAGCTATTTAAGCTTAGTAAGTCATAAGAAAAAACATATATATAACAAATGCATATTAACATTTTACTAATAAGGTCGAATACACATAATTTCCAATACAAAGATATCATTTACTACAAAGGTCATACTTTAATCACACATACATATCATATGGCCGAATATAAATAGTCATATACACATAATATATTTTCACTTCTAATATCACAATTACATCAATAGGCTGAATCATTTATATGTTCAACTATGCTAACACAAAATCCATATTCACATAACTTTATATCATTTCAAGTAATCAACTTACCTTGTTTCCTTATAAACATTTAACTAGCACATACCTGAAACTGTAATTCAATTTCACATTCGGTCTTTACTTCACATTTCCCGTTGAACCATTCGAATTAAAAAGGATATGCGGATAGTCGAAAGGCTCGTACAATTCCAACGTCCCAAACGTGGTTTTACATGTAATCACATATTGATGCCACTGCCCCATATAGGGTCTTACATGAATCAAATACGATGCCAATGTCCCAGACATGGCCTTACACGTAAACACAAGTCGATTCCAACATCCTAGATGTGGTCTTACATGAAAACACATATCAGAAAACCTATGTCATGACATATGTATCCTAACTATTCCTAGGGTTCTTACGAGGCTTTCGGACATTGAATCTCGATCAAATTGAACATCGTAATCAGGCTCCCAATCACATTTGCATTCGGCAATACACATTTAAATTCATAAAATTTCATTTTCATATATAACATATATGTATTATCAAATTTAACAACGTTCATATGCTTATTAACTTACCTCGGATATCGACGGATGAAATTGACTACTCGACTACTTTCGACTTCCCCCGATCTAATTTAGTTTTCTTTCGTTCTTGATCTAAATAAATTAAAATTTAACTAATTTAATCACACATTCATTCAATTTAATCCAAAAAAACATAAATGGGCAAATTACCATTTTACCCCTGATATTTTACACTTTTTACAATTTAGTCCCTATTGCATAAAACACAAAATATACAAGATTTGTATATATCATTCTAGGGCCGAATATTCATAAGCATCATACTAGTCCATATATTTCATTTGTTTCTCATTTAAATCCCTCAAAATATTATTTTTATAATTTAGCCTTAATTACTCAAATTCATCAAAAATTTAAAGACAAAACATGTTAGTCTTTCACATATCTTTAATATTTCATCATCAAACAACAAAAATCACAAGCTATCATCAATGGCATAACATAAAATCATTATAAATTTCAAAAATTCAAGCATGGGTCTTGTAGTACTCGAAGCAACGATCTCAAAAACGTAAAAATTATCAAAAATCGAACAAAGACTAACCTTGAATCAAGCTTCAAAAATGGCCAAATGTTTCTACCTTTCAAACCTAGTTTTTCTTTTCTAATTTCGGTGAAGAAAGATAAGAACATGGCTTGTTTATTTTAATGTTTTATGATATAAATTAACATTATTATTTTACCTAATTAACCTTTAGTAATTAATATATAAAACATATATTATAAGGTCATTCTTGACCATTGCCGTCCACTCACTTTAATAGAGGGCTATATACCTATTAATTACTTCACATTATAAAGACATTAGCAAATTAGCACTTACACATTAATTAGCCAATTTTACATTTTACGCGATTAAGTCCTTTTCTCAAATTTAGCACACAAACAATAAAATTAATTCACAAAACTTTCATACATGTAAATTCACACATAATTAACATAGAAAATAATATTAAAATTTTTTAAACTCAAATTTGTGGTCTTGAAGCCATTATTCCGATTAGGGTCAAAATTGGGATGTTATAGCTTTGATAGATCCAGGATCTACCCATTCATATGCGTGTGTAAACCTAGTATCTAGTAAGAATCTGTCTGTTGAGTTTACTGAGTTTGTAATTAGAGTATCAAACCCCTTAGGCAAGTGTGTTCTGGTTGATAAAGTGTGCAAGAATTGTCTATTGATATTTCGGGATATTTGTTTTCCGGCTAATCTAATGCTGCTACCATTTGATGCATTTGATATAATTTTGGGTATGGATTGGCTAACTTTGCATAATGCTATTGTGAATTGTAAATGGAAAAGTATTGATTTGAGAAGTCAGAATGGAGAGATAGTTCGAATTGAATCCAGTGATTTGAATGGGCTACCAGCTGTAATATCCTCGATGAAAGCTTTGAATTGTGTGAAAAAGGGATGTGAAGCTTATCTTGCATATGTGATTGATACGAAAGTTATAGAAAATAAAGTTGAATCTGTGCATGTGGTTTGTGAGTTTCCTAATGTGTTTCCTGAAGAATTACCAGGATTACCTCCGATACGAGAAGTTGAGTTTGACATTGAGTTAGTGCCATGGATGACCCCTATCTCAAAAGCTCCGTATAGAATGGCTCTGACAGAATTGAAAGAGTTGAATTCTCAGTTACAGGAGTTGACAGATAGAGGATTTGCATGACCAAGTTTCTCGCCTAGGGTGCTCCTATGTTGTTTGTGAAAAAGAAGATGGCACTATGAGGATGTGTATTGACTACCGATAGCTGAATAAAGTGACAATAAAGAATAAATATCCTTTACCATGAATTGATGATTTATTTGATCAGTTAAAAGGAGCTACAGTGTTTTTGAAAATAGATTTGAGATTAGGCTATTATCAGTTGAGAGTCAAAGAATTAGATGTGCTGAAAACTGCTTTCAGAATGAGGTACGGACATTATGAATTTTTAGTTATGTCTTTCGGACTAACAAATGCTCCTGAAGTATTTATGGATTTGATGAATCGGATATTTAGACCATATTTGGACCGATTTGTCGTTGTGTTTATTGACGATATTTTGATTTATTCTTATGATGAGACGCAACATGCTAAGCATTTGAGAATTGTGTTACAGACTCTGTGTGAGAAGCAATTGTATGCAAAGTTTAGTAAATGTGAGTTCTAGTTGTGTGAGGTTGGTTTTCTGGGACATATAGTGTTAGATGCGAGAATACGAGTTGATCCAAACAAGATTTCAGCAATTTTAGATTGGAAACCTCTGAGAAATGTGTCTGAAGTTCGTAGTTTTTTGGGACTAGCGGGATATTATAGACGGTTTGTGAAAGGCTTTTGATGATTGCAACTCCATTGACGACATTGTTACAGAAAGATGTTAAATTTGAGTTGTCGAAAAGTGTCAACAAAGTTTTGAATAGTTGAAAGCATTGTTGACAGAGGCACCAGTGTTAGTTCAACCTGAACCTGGTAAAGAATTCATAGTTTACAGTGATGCATCGTTGAATGGTTTAGGCTGTGTGTTGATGCAAGAAGGCAAAGTTATAGCATATGCTTCAAGATAGTTAAAACTGCATGAAAAGAACTACCCTACACGATCTTGAATTAATAGCTATTGTATTTGCATTGAAGATTTGGTGTCACTGCTTATTTGGTGAGAAGTGTCACATTTATACTAGTCACAAGAGCTTGAAATATTTGATGACTCAGAAAGAATTGAATTTGAGACAGCGAGATGGTTAGAATTACTAAAAGGTTATGAATTAGTAATAGACTATCATCTAGGGAAAGCGAATGTTGTTGCTGACGCTTTGAGACGAAAGTCTTTATTTTCTATACGAGAAATGAGTACTCAAATAGATTTCTGTGAGGATGATTCGATTTTTGTAACACCCCTAACTCGTAACCATCATCGGAATAGGGTTAAGAGGCATTACGGATCATACCAAAACATTTACAATCATTTTACAACACAAAGTCTATCATTGTCAAAACATATCAAAATATATGCATATATTTCCTTAATGAGGTCTACGAGACCTTAAACACGTGATAGAAAAGGGTCAGGACTAAACCGAACACATACAAAATTTTTGAAAATCAAACATTTTCCAAAATTACAGAGGTCACACGCCCGTGTGGGTAGGGCGTGTGCCTCACACGGCCTTGGACACGCCCATGTGTCCAAGCCGTGGCAAAACAAGGCATACATACTAACTTGTCCACACGGCCTGAGACACGCCCGTGTGCCTCACCTGTGGTCGACACTGACTTGCACCACATAGCCAGTCACACACCCGTGTGTCTAGCCCGTGTGCGAGCCTGACTTGTTTCAATTTTGCAAACTCAAATGACACGGTCGAGCCACATGCTCATGTGTTCAACCGTGTGGGCAATTATAGGCCATTTGGAAGGCCAAACTTGCCACCCACACTTAAAATCATCTACAAGCATCAAACCATATGCATTTATATCTCAAATGGCAACCAAAACATACCAATATATGCACTAATTAATCACCATCCACACCATCTATTTCCTTACTCAATTTCAACTCAAATAAGTCCATCTAAAATACCAATTTCACATCCTAAATCATACAAGCCAAACATCATGCAATTCATATCACAATTTCACATTTAAACCACAATACTCATCAACCAATTTAAGCATGAAACATGCATATCCATTTTCACTAAGCATGAAACATGCATATCTATTTTCACTAAGCATGAAACATGCATATCCATTTTCACTAACTCATACCATTTTTATCATTCACATAACCCACTCATATGAACCAACATCATTCAACTCCCAAGCCATATCACATGGCAAAGCTTATACACTTCAAAACATGCCATATCTACTAGCCTATACATGTCATATTCAAATATATACATCTTTCCAAAAATACCAAAATAGATGGCCGATAGTGTGATTGAGTCGTTGACGATCCCTGGATCCGAGCTAGCTTTATAGACACTATAAAATAGAGAAACACTTCACATACTAAGCTTTTAAAGCTTAGTATGTTTGTAATATAATACATTTAACTCAATGATTCAAATCAATATACAAAATAAAACATCACAAAGATCAATTCACAAGAATGTTCAACCTCATCTATATCCAATACTCACATAACCATCCATTCATTTATTTCCAAATTCATTTACCACATAGGTTTCAATACATACCTTTGCCTTCACTTAGTTATCGACCAATTTTGCTACTTAATGCTTGATACCACATTTTGATCAATCTTTATTATTCCTTTAATTTCAATCGCACACTTAGTACCAAATTTCATAATCGTAGCTTAAATTTCATCGCACACTTAGTGCCTTTAATTTAATCCAAATATAACTCAATATCACACACACAGTGCCAATCAATATAGTCGACACTTTCTTTATTTCGCACACACAGTGCCGTTCTCTATTATATGATTCTATTTCGCACACTTAGTGCCACATCTCTCAATTTCACATTTATCATCAATAATTCATCAACCACATAATCTTTCATTATATAGAACATGAGCATAATTTAAGTGATTCGTATTATAAATGAACTTACCTTGGACGTCGAAGTAACAAAACGAGCCGATTAATCGAGCACTTTATCTTTGCCTTGATCTCGATCCAAATCCCTCCTTTCTTGATCTTAATCAAAGAGAGACCATGACCGAACCTAGCTATCTTCTCTTTTTCTTTTTTTATTTGTATAATCGGTGGAAGAAAGATGAACACTCCACTTAATTCATGCTTTTGTTTTATTTATTATTCATTAATAATCATTTTACCATTTTATCCTTTAATATATAACATTTAAATTCCACTAACCTTAGGCATTTTTGTCCATCCATTTAACATATGGAATAATAACAACATAAAGACTCAAATTTTAATAAGCCATGCCAAATTATAACTTTAACAATCAGCACACAGCTTTTGCATTTTATGCGATTAAGTCCTTTTTGCAAATTAAGCACACAAACAATATAATTTTCACACAGAATTTTCACACATGCTTAGTCACACACTGTAAACACGAAAAATAATATTAAAATATTTTTTGACCTCAGAATTTGTGGTCTTGAAACCACTATTCCGACTAGGGTCAAAATCGGGCTGTTACAACTCTCCCCCTTAGGGATTTTCGTCCCCGAAAATCTTACCAGTGAATAGGTTCGGATATTGCTATTTCATAACATCTTCAGTGTAACAGACTGAATTTGACCCTAATCGAAACGGTGGTTTCGAGACCACGAATCTGAGTCGATAAATATTTTAATATTATATTTTATGTTTATTATATGTGAATTAATGTGTGAAAGTCTCAGAGAAAAATTTTATCGTTTGTGTGTTTAATTTAGAAAAGGACTTAATCGAGTAAAAGGTAAAAGTAGCAAACTATAGTGAAAAGTGCCTATTTGATGATGGCTTTTTAAAGTGGGGTATTAAAAGAGTAAATAGCCCATTTTAAGTTAGTGGATGGTTTATGACAAGATTAACCTTATATTATATTTTGTTTTATTATTAAATAAAGGTTAAAATGGTAAATCATTAAAATATTATTATATGTTAAAATGCATGAAATTAAAAGCCATTTTAGTTGTTTTCTTCTTCCATTGCCGTGAGTTAGCTAAGAAAAGGGGTTTAAAGGCTTGAAACATTCGCCATCATCAAGCTCAACTAGGTATGAATTTTAGCTCGATTTTAATAATTTTACGTTTTTGAGATCGTTGTTTCAGATATTACCCGATCCATGTTTGAATTTTTGAGAATCATGTGTATATGAGGTTCGCCATTGATGTGTTCTTATGGTTTTGATATTTGATGGTTTTAGATTAAAGATGTGTTAAAGATTTACAAGTTTTGTATTAGAAATTTTGGTGAAATTTTGTATTTAGGGCTATTTTATAAAAATAAAATTTTAGAGGACTTAATTGCAAAATAAATGAAATGAGAGGGCTTATAAAGTCCCTAGGAATATTGGGCCCTTATATAGTCTTGGCAAATTGTGTGTATTTTATGTTTTGTACAATTAGGACTAAATAGTAAAATGTGAAACCTTAGGGTAAAATGGTAATTTGCATGTTTATGTGTTTTGGGACTAAATTGAATTGAAATGTACTTGAATGAGCTGAATTTAATGTGTTTTAGATCAAGATCAAAGAAAAACTGGATGGATCTGGGAAAGACGAAAGTTCTTGAATAAATGGCCTAAGTTGTTCGTCGACATTGAGGTAAGTCCTTAAGCTAAAGTATGTTAAAGAATTATTTATGAATAGGTTCAATGAAATTATTTGATAAAATTGAGTATGAATATATGTGTTAGCCGAATGTAAAGGCTTTAAAATGGATTAGATGTGTTTTTGTATATATGATAAGAATGTTCGGTCAATGTATGGTTTATATGCTTGTGTTTTTAGGTTAAGTTGGTTTTGAGACCTATGTTAAGTATGGTCAATTGTAGTACAAATAAGTAACGTAAATTTTGCATGAATTATGGAAGTTTAGTTGGTACATTCGGTCTTTGATCTATGCATATAACATGCAAAGTTATATTGGGGTTATGCATATTCGGATATAGGTATATAGATATATATATGAAGTGTATTGTCTCTTAGTCCGGAGGTGTAATGTCAAGTGATGTATGCATGTAATCGTAATGATGCTTATTAGTAGTTCCAATTACTGTCCATAGTTCGGTGTGTTTTGGTTTAAAATTACTGCGAAATGGTACGTGAGGCATGTTTGCATGAAATGTATACAAAGGAGTGGTACTAATTAGGTGTTGGTATCATAGAATAAAATAGATAAAAATGCTAATAATGAGGATAGAAGTATATTGTTTGATCATTTTGTATTTGTGGATGATTACATTGAATATGTTTTAACTTGTATATTAAGTATATTTATATATATTTATTATGCCCATGTGCTTTATCTATTTAGGATAGGAATTAATAAATTGAAAAGATTTGGCTATTGGTAACCGCAGCCATGTAACCCTAATCTGGCGATGGATACGGGTTAAGGGTGTTACATTCAAGTAATGATGATGATGATGCTAAGCCCGACATAGCCTCTTCAACTCCGTGTTTGTGCCACAACACTTTCACTAAAGAAATTTTCTTATTTCTCAATTATTTGATCTTACATGCTAAAATTCGAATTGGTTCTTCACTATACGATAAATCTGTCTGAATCTCAACCTCAGTAGGAGCAATCACATGCGATGGATTAGATCTGTATCATCAAAGCATCGATACTTGAAACACATTATGAATTTTCTCTAACTCTGGTGGCAACAAAAACTTATAAGCAACTGGCCCAAATCGTTCGATGATCTCATACGGCCCGATAAACCTCGGACTCAATTTACTTTTCTTGCCAAAATGAAGTATTTTCTTCCACGGAGATACTTTCAAAAACACTTTATCACCGACCTCAAATTCAATGTCTTTCCGTTTGAAATCTGCGTAAGATTTCTGACGATCTGAGGCCGCTTTAAAACTATTACGAATCACTTTCACTTTCTGCTCAGTCTCCTTGATTAAATCAACCTCGTGAATCTCATTATCACTAAGTTCAGTCCAATATAATGGAGTTTGACTTTTTCGATCGTAAAGAGCTTAATATGGTGCAATTTTGATGCTAGATTGAAACTATTATTGTACGCAAATTCAATCAACGACAAATGTTTTTCCCACGTACTTTCAAACTCAAGAATACAGCATCTCAACATATCTTCGAGAATCTGAATGATCTGCTCGGATTGACCATCCGTTTGCGGATGAAATATAGTACTGAAATGCAACTTTGTACCTAAAGCCTCTTGCAATTTCTTCCAAAACCGCGAGGTAAATCTCGGATCTCTGTCAGATACAATAGGTAGTGGCACCCCATGCAATCTCACAATCTCAGAAATATACAATTCAGCTAACTTATCAAGTGAATAATTTGTTCTCACCAGAACAAAATGAGTTGATTTGTCAATCTGTCAACTATCACCCAGATTGTATCATTCTTTCTCAGAGATAAATGTAATCCCGACACAAAGTCCTTTGTGATTCTCTCCCATTTCCACTCAGGAACCATAATCGGTTGTAACAAACCAGATGGAACCTGATCCTTAGCTTTAACTTGTTGACAAACTAAACATCTCGAAACAAACTCTGAGATATCCCGTTTCATACCATGCCACCAATAAAACTGTTTTAGATCATTATACATTTTCGTACTTCCCGGATGAATAGCCAAACAATTATTATTAGCTTCGTTCAAAATTAACCGAGTCAACTCTGAATTTCTCGAATACAAATCTAATCTCGAAATCTCAAACAATCATCATTATCAACTCAAAATTTTGAATCAAAATTCAAATCACACTGACCTCGTTTTGCCATCAATTCAGCATCATCTTTCTGAGCATTACAAATCTGATGTATAAACATTGGCCTCACTTTCAATTCAGCTAAAACTGAACCATCATCACCCAAATCTATTTGAGTACTCATTACTCGTAAAGAAAATAAAGAATTTCGGCTCAAAGCATCAGCAACAACATTAGCTTTACCCGGATGATAATCAATTACCAAGTCATAGTCTTTTAGTAATTCTAACCATCTCCGTTGCCTAAAATTCAATTGTTTGTGAGTCATCAAGTACTTCAAACTCTTGTGATCAGTATAAATGTGAATTTCTCACCAAATAGGTAATGACGCCTGATAAACCATAATATGAACATATTTTAATCCCACATTTAGCATGTTTTTGGATGATTTATCCCTTTAATTATGGAAATAGGTGCTCCTAATCCTTTATTTTCATGTTTTATACTCAGTAGAGCACCGGAGGATGAAAAAATGAGAAACGGGCCAAAAACGGAGAAAATGGGCCAAAGTACGAAATCCACACGTCTTGGGACCATGACCACACAGCCATAAAAAGGTTAAATAATAGAAAGAGAGTTAATATTAGTACTTTTGGTTCCTTTGGGTTCGACAATCCAGTCTTGCCACTAGCTATTGATAAACCGTAAAAGTAACATATTTTAATCCCACATTTAGTATGCTTTTGGATTATTTATCCCTGATTTATGTAAAAAGGTGCTCTTAATCCTTTCTTTTCATGTCTTATACTCAAGAAAGCACCTAAGGATAAAAAGAACGTAAAATGGGCTTAAAACGGACCAAATTGGGCCAACCCAAGAAATTGACACGGCCTGGACTTCAAGCCACACGGCCGTGCCTCGTCAAGTTACTTTACACGGCCATGCCACGATTTACACAGTCGTGCCCAAATTGACAGAATCGAGACACGGCTGAAAGATGACTTACATGGGTGTGTGCCATGGGCGTGCCCCTACTACGGGAATAAGCAATTTCACTCGGATTTGGATGCTTGAAGCTAGAGAAACAAACTCCTAAATCTACTTAAACACCTTAATGGTAATTCTACTTGAAGGAGGTACTTAGGAGCCAAGTAAAGCATCTAAAGAGCCTATATAAACAACCCAAGGCAGTCGCTCTAAATAATCAAGTTTTGGGCAGAGCTTTCTGCTAGAGCTTTTATTCAGGGAATTACTCAAGATAGCCAGTTGATCCATCTCAAGAAGCTAGAGTTCTACTCAAGACAGAGGATCTCCTCTTCAATTCTTTCAGGAGGTTTTAGGGATTTCTTATGTTTTGTTTTACCTTTTCTCTTGATATGTTTTCTTATTTTGTTATGAAATAAACCGTTCAGATACCTGAAGGGGATGAAACCTATGATGGATTTTGTTATTTTATTTCTAAATTATATGATAAGTACTTAGTTTGTTCTTAATTATGTTGCTTAATTTAATCTGATGTGCTTAGGTGGAGGAAGAATAGACCCTGCCTAAGAGTAGGTCTAGCATAATTGAGCGGAGTTGATCGTACGCCTAGAGATAGCGTGACGAGATTTTGCCGGATTAGGGTGAAACCTAATATGGGAGTCTATTGATCGATTTACTGCTTCCTTAGGGGGTTATTATAAGAGAACAAGAGTTCCACTAATTAACCTAAGGTTAGACGTTATTCGCTTCGAGAGAGGGTTTAATATAAGTTAGGGAGTCTCACAGATCAAGCTAAGTAAATAAGTCATATGAATTAGAAGCTAGATAACAAGAGAAGTCATAGGTGGATTCTTCCTGAGGGTATCGTCGTAATCAACTGAGTTTTTCCACAGTCTTTTCCCAAAGTTTCATTCTTTTGTCTTTGCATCTAGTTTAGTATCTCATTAGTTTAATAAACCAATCACTCCATATTTTAGGTTAAATAATAGAAAGAAAGTGAGTATTAGTACTTTTAGGTTCCTTTGGGTTCGATAAAATAATCTTGCCTAAACTATACTGTTGTTCGATAGGTGCACTTGCCTCAATCATTGTCATAGTTAGTCTATAGGTTCGATCATTCTCTTTATAAATATTAAAACTCGACTGTTTGACATGATCAGCTATACTACTATTCGATAGGTGCGCTTGCCTCCATTGTTGTCTTAGTTAGTTTCTAGGTTCGATCATTCTTTTTGTAAATTTTTAAGACTCGACAGACACGATCAAGTTTTTGGTGCCTTTGCCGAGTAACTGAAATATTAAGAACACTTATTTTTTATTACTTTAGCTAATTTTATTATTATTGCAATTTATTTTCATTATTATTATTATTTTTATTTATTTTTACTTTGCTAATTTTACCTTATTTTCTTTTGGCAGATAATTTTAGTTTGTAGAGGAGATGACATTGAATAATTATTAGTGGCAATTCATGAGGACAAAGCCTACTGAAGCAGCCAATGTCTTCAACCTTGACGCGTCACCATGCTATCAAATCAGGTAGAGATGATGAATAAAAAGATTAATGGTGTAACAGCCCGATTTAGGGGCTAGTCAAAACAGTGATCTCGAAACCAAAAATTTGAGGTTGAAGAAAAATATTTTGATATTATTTTATGTGTTATAACATGTTTACAAGGATGCATGAGAATTTTGGTGCCTTAATTTTAACAGTTTTTAGCTAAACTATGAAAAAGGACTAAATTGCATAAAGTGTGAAAGTCCTATTTTATTTGCTAAAAGTGCCAAATAGCTATAGAATGTGAATTGGAGGTCTTTAAAGTGCAATTATACCTTCCTATAAGTGATGGACGGTCAAGGGGACAAGAAATTTAAAATTTGACAAGGGTTGGTGACATTAGTTGACTAAAGGAATAAAATAAGGGAAAAATAAAGAAAAGAAAGCTATCACCTTTTCTCCATCTTCTCTCCATCGAAAATGGGCAGCAAAAGCTGGTTTTTGAAGCTTAAAATTTCAGCAAGCAATTCTCCTCCCTAGTAAGTGATTTTGATAATTTTTCTTGATAAAAATTGTACTTTTGGAGTCCCCAAAGCTTAAACTAGCTAATGGGGGGACTAATTTGTAACATGGTTGAGAGTCTAGGGACTTGCCATGAGAGAGTTTATTCTGGTTGCTGAATTTTTATGGGAGAAAATGAATGATAGGATGATGATAAAAAATGATAGGATGATGATAAACAACTTTTGTGAAAGGTGTTGTTATGAAAACACCTAATTTGGGCTAAAATGCAAAAGTTGTAAATTATTCATTAAGCATGAAATAGTTGGAATTGGAGATAGTTGTAAGAGGATTAAATGTTCATCTAGGCTTTTTAATAAGAAAATGTGATGAAAATTTATTTATGAGCCTAGGGGCAAAATCGTAATTTTGCCAAAGTGTAGGGGCAAAATAGTCATTTTTGCCTAAAGTGTGTATTACGGTATTTTATGATTTATAAGTGAATAAATCAGTATGTTTCATTGTTCTAGGTCAAAGAAATCGAGTTTCAGACCTAGAACGGATAAAAAGATAGATGTGGGCAAATAGTCCTTTTCGGCCCTTTCGACATCGAGGTAAGTTCATGTGCGATTGTTACGGCTATGTATGAGATAATTTAATATTCCAATGTTGTATGGAAAGTAGATTTACACTGTGAATGTATGAAACATCCTTGATGAGATGTCAAGAGAATTGAATTTAAGAGTAATGGAAAATGTATATAAAATGATATGATGATGGTTAAAGTCTCGAGTAAGACCATATTGGAATATGGTCTTGGTGTAGGAGTTCGTATAAGACCATGACAAGGACATGTCATCGATATGTTAATATGAGAAAGACCCTACTGAGGGTATAATGTCGATGAGAATTATGTGTATGAGACTCAAGAAAGTTATTTAACAATTTGAATGTAGGTGGTTGTACCACGAGAAGTACAAGTTAGTGTTAGAACTGAATTGAGATGAACTCAATATATGATGAACCCCTAGTGGGATATGTGTTATTAATGCACCTTAGTTACATGAGATAGATTTATTGTTGTACTACATGAATGCGAATGAGTATCGTAGAAAGTCAAGTAAGAATGATAGTAAGTGAGGATGTTCACGGATGAACAATTGAATTTGAGAAATGTATGAGGGTAAATATTTATGAATGTATAGTAACGGTGAGCTTGTGCAAATGCACCTTATTGATAGTTGCTGATGGGTTGTATGTGTTACCATCAACATTATTATTATCGGTGGGCTGTGTGCGTTACCACCTGATAAACTATTAATTGATGGGTCGTATGCGATACCATCATTTATATTGCCATAGGTGGGCGTAATGCGTTACCACGATACATTCAAATCGATAGGTCGTATGCGATACCATCTCTTATAAATGATTGGTGAGCTAAGTACGAAATCATGATGAGTATTTATGAGTGGTGGGTCGTATGCGATACCACCCCATTAGAGATTCAGTCAGGGGCTAAGTGCAAAACCACTAAGAGATTAGTAGTATGAGCGATTTATCTAGATGGTTGATGTGTTGTTTCATACGATTAAATGGTGATCAGTGCAGGAATGAATGCTATTCAGCACGAGCAGTTGGCTCGTGATAGGGTAAAAGTGTGGTGAAATATTGAATGAGTAAGTTTCAACAATGGTTGAGTAAGTAACCATGAGCTCATAAGAAAAACTTATTATAATAACTTGTAGTCATGCATGTTCAATGAATATCAGTGTTTGTCAGTTTATGCAGATGAACTTACTAAGCATTATTGCTTACTCCTCTTCTTTCCTCATCTCTTATAGGTTATTTTAGCTAGCTCGGATTGGAGATCGCCAAAAATGTTTTCACACTATCGAACAGACCCTTGGTATGAGGTATCAAGTCCTATTGAGTCATGGCATGTATAGGGCTAGAATTTAAGGTTGATTGAGGTGTTGTTAGTGTGCTTAATTGTGTTGGCCTAAGAGGGCTTATAGTTTAAATGTGTATGGCCATTGAGGATGGCTTAAGTTTTCGTAATTATATGGGAGGAAAACTTTATTTTCATGAATCAAATGTATAAATTCATGTATTTTAGTTGGTGATGTAAGTTCCCATTGAATTAGTATATGCCTGTATGCAATTGAGAGTGGTAGAAGGCTTGGTAGATATCCTCTGAGTGCCCACACGGTTAGACACACGAGCGTGTGTTTAGGCCGTGCGTACCCTGCACCTTATTATTATTAGATAGAATAGGCCACGGGTTAATCCCAGGCCATGTGCATGAGCCGTGTAGGGCACACGGTTTGAGCATGGGCGTGTGCCCAAGCCGTGTGGACCAAGTCAGTAGCTCCCCACGGGCATTGGACACGGGGGTGCCTTAGAGGTACACGGGCGTGCCCCTGGACTAACACGGACCTGTGCCTTGGCCGTGGAGCATTTGGTAGAATGCTCGAGTTTTAAGCACAGTTTGGGGACATGGGCGTGTGTGTCTACACACGGGCGTGTTTCAACATGCATGGGCATGTGAACCCAGAATAAAAGAGAAAAAATTTAATAATAGAAAAAGCTCCATGATAGCCTCGAGAGCCCTCGGAAAATGAATGAGACTTCATAAGTCAAAAACAAAGTTGTAAAGGTGGCTTAAGTGAGTAGTCACAATAAGCCTAGGTGGTGTCATGAGGTTTTAGTACGGTAACGCCTCGGGCCGGTTTCGACGTAGAACCTGGACAAGGGGTGTTACATTTAGTGGTATCAGAGCTATGGTTTAGTCGGTTCTAGGACTAACCTAGCGTGAGTAAGAGTCTAGCTATACATGCTATAGTGGACTGTGATAGTGTGATATCTTCCGGCTCTAGTGGAATTGTTTTGTTAAGACAGAGACGATTCCCAACCTAGCTAATTACGTTAAGTTTGCATGATTTTCAAGCTTCATGAATATTTTCATTGAATTGATTGTGATGTGGTTATATGCATATTATTTCTATGAAAATGTTTAATTGCTATATTAAACGAAAGAGTTACTAAGGTCAAGCATGGAAAAGTCCCGGTTGAAATTGAAATACCAAGGATACTCGATCTACCACATGAAATGAGAATGCCAGTGTAAGACCATGTTTGGAACATGGCATCAGCATTGATAAGCATGCCAATGTAAGACCATATCTAGGATATGGCATTGGCATTCGAGATACATGTGTATTGAGATTCAAGATCCTTGGTTATTCATAGTAATTCAATTAGGCGGTCGAGTAAAGTCATTATCAAGTTATGCTAGTTAAAGTCGACTAAGAGTATTGTTCATGTTATGAATAATGATATTGATATTATGCTTATCATAGCAAAATATACTGATCCATGTGATCGAGTAATATGGGTGTCTTGTTTATCTTACAAGCATGAGACTAGTAAGTACCAAAAGGTATGGATAGAAGTTTATGATCTGTGTGTGATAATGCATGAAACGAGAGTTATAAAGTGATCAATAAGACCATGGTTGGACCATGGCGGTACATGTGATCCCATGTAAAACCATGTTTCGGACATGGCATTGGTGACGAATAGTGATTCTGTGTAAGACCATATATGGGATATGGCGTCGGCATCAAATAGTGATTCTGTGTAAGACCACGTCTGAGACCTGGTATTGGTATGAGATTTCGTGTAAGACCATAGCGAGGCTATGGCATCGTGATGACTTGTAAAGAAATAGCTGGACTATGATGTTATGATACGAGTAAGACAATAGATGGACTATAGCAATCAGATAAACAACGTACTCAAACCCGTAAGACATTCTTTAATTGATAAGTGATAGTAAGAGAAAGCAGAATCAAATACTAAGTACTCAAGCAGATATTAATGTGGAACTTGAGTAAGTGAAGTTATAGTTCTAAAGTACAAATGATAGAGATAATTGTAGCGTGATAAACGTAGAAACTCACTTGGAGTGAGTTGTGTGACTATGATGATATTTCATTGATGATGAATATTAAATCATATGTATGTAGTCATGAGAGTCAAGTTAAGAGGCTCTGTGACCTCACTCTCCTTACCACTGCTGGATTATGATAAGATGTTATGAGAGTCAAATTGAGTAAGTTGTATGTGGTTAATGCAATATTTATATCTGCATTTGAGAATGCTTTATATCACATTGATGTATGATACTCTACTAGATAGAGTAATCGTCATTGAACATGAGGTTGAAGTCTTGGAGGGACTAAAATGAAAAGGTTGTCATTGAGATGTGAAATAGAAAAGGTCCCGGGTAAGACCATGTTCGAGGCATGGCCCCGGCACCAAGTTATGATTCCGTATAAGACCATATCTAGAATATGGCTTCGAAATGGATATGAGAATCGTATAAGACCATATTTGAAATGTGGCATCGATACTTGACGCAAAAGTCCATATAAGCCCTTATCCGGGATAGGGCATTGGCATTTAAAGGTGACTTCATATAGGCTCACCTCGGGGGTGTGGCGTTGGTTTCATACCTACTTGAATGTCGATGAATTTGCGTCTTTGATTATCTCTAGTGATCAATGGGACGGATAGATGAGTCTAGAAGTATAAATGAGATTTGTACTAAAGTCATGTGAAGGAGTGAATGCAGACATTCGTGAGTGAATCATGAAGAATCTAGTACGAGGTGTGGCACGATATGTGCTAAATAAATGGCAAGTATGAGTAAGTTAACTCGAGGCCTGTAGTTGTGCATAGTTAGTTGATGCTATGAAAGGAATTAAAAAACAATCTCCTTGAGTATTTTCTTATAGATATTAGTTGCCTTTCGGGGCTGATGTAGTTTTTCTTTTCATAACCTGTGATTGTGTGGAATGGCGGTGATAGTGAGAATCGATGAGCAGCTTGTCATTTTAGTTAATTGAAATCGACATTCCTTTATACCCTTGTAACCATGTACGGGTACTTTGAGGAGGAAGTCCGTGATGATTCTAGTATAAGAAGTGAAATCACGAGTTTTACGTTATACGATGAAATTTCAAGTAAGCTAAATAGAGTCAATAGATTCGATCAAGATGTCCCTAATGTTGTGAGACACGACACTAGTAAAAGTTTTAAATTAGATAGCAAAAGAAACTCAGATAAGAGTGTGCTAGAAATGTTCTATGTGTGGAGAAAGGAGTAGATTAATGTGTTGACATATGATTCAAGTTCTACGTAGATTCACGCATGAATCAATAAAGAGAATAATTTCTATGTGATCGTGAGTAAGGACCACGATACCAAAATATGCTCATGGAAAGGATCATACTGTGATGGTCAAGTTGAAAGTTATTGACAGAATTATTGATTGAAAATCCAAGTACTGAATTCAGTCTGAATTGTGAAAAATAGTTGCCAAATTGGTGAGCCCGAGACGATCACTTTTGTATCTGTATGAGAACTGGATGTATGGTAATGATCTATGGGAAAATTGATGAGTATTTCCAAAAAAAAAAAATTATGAGTGAGAGCATCTTATAATGATAAGATAGTGAAAACGACTTGAGCTTTTACCATAGTGAGTATAGTTGCTATTATACTTCTTAAATAGTACACATAGTATTGGTGTGAGTGAAAGATCCATGTTAAGCAAACGAGTTGGTTACTTGGTGAATCTCAATCGGTAATATCTTAGTTTCAACAAGGTTAATGACTAGATCGAGTTTTTCTTTTCCAGTTGTATTTCCTCTTTTATTTTCCATTATTTACTTTTATTTTTATTTTTATTTTATTTTTATTATTTTATTATTATTCTTTATGACATTTACATTTAGCTCAGGATACAATAAAATTCGTCCTGCTACTTTGAGGATTCAAGTTCAAACAGCTCGAGGCACTCTCTACATTTCTCTTCAACTCCATCCAAAATTCAGGAAGTTTCACTTCTCTCCCTATCTTTTGATTTTATCACTATATTGTTAGTTTATCTATCTTTGTACATTGAGGGCAATGTACATCTTAAGTATGGGGTGAAAATTATTTAGAAAAAGTGCCTAACTTTTGCATTATTCTCAAATCCTCGAATGATATTATGTCTTAAAGTAATTTTCTCATATCGTAAATTAGAACGAAATTCTTGTTCATTCATGATTTTATTAATATGTTTTAGATTAATCCATTGATAATTGTGCAATGATGATTTAAACTTTAAGATACTAGAGAATCAAGCATGATAGTCTATTTTCAAAAAATTCTGTTAAGTTGTCTACCTGGATCTAAATTTTTACCTTGAAGTTTGAAATTTACGATGTTGACATCAAAATACCCATAATTTTTGTGTGATTTTGAGCGTTTTAGAGCATACATTCTTTTCGTGCTCACTTTATTGATTATGAGTGTGTCAACATTAATTTGTTATTCTAGAACTTGCTTCGATTATACATGTCGAGACCACACTATTGATTTGATATATAGAGATGATTAAGGCATTTAAGATTTAACCCACTTACTCTACTAAAAGCCTACCCTCATAATTGACCCCTAGTGAACCCCTTTGATCCTAACAACCCTTTTTATTGACTCAACCCACAAATATTAACCCAAAACCCATCTTATATTTGTTATCAGCATTCCTTTTTACTACCCCTCTATCGAGACTTATTTTGATCAGTTGCCTAATTATATTATTTCAGTGTTAAAGTTGTATCTTACATTGTTTTGGTATTTCTTAAAAAAATATCAAAGTATACTCATTATTATCAAAATATATTCATTATTAGTTATGTGATTAAGCGAGCCTATACGTTTAATTTCAACATCTTGAAGAAGAAGCTCGTATTATTAGTATTACAAGTTTTCAATTAATGTAATTATGTATGTTATTAGTTCATTTTTCTATTTAGGTAATTTGTCAATCTAATCTCGATTCTAACCCTTTTAATTCAGCCTTTTATCCACACCATTAACCTAAGCCCCGTTACAACCCTTTTTAAAGACCTTTTGATTTGTGTATCATCTTATTTTACAGTGGTAGAGATTTGATTTTCATGAAAGCCTATGGGATTAACTTTTCATGTTCGACTTATGAGTGCTTTATTTTTTAACCTTAAACACCTTGAGTGATTCGAGTGAATCTTCAGTGAGGATGTCAACTTTTGTCGATTTTGAATTAAAGGTAATTATTCGGATAAGGGGAAAACACCTATGTTTTCATGCTAAAAACTCATGACTTTGATTGTTTGAATCTTTAGGACTCTTTTAGTTGAATTATCCATGTACAAATTATCTATGAATTTATGATGAAACATTATTAATGAATATTATGAATTGAGGAAGTTCGTTTTAATTGTGAGTTGAGAATTTTGCTTGAGGACAAGCAAAAGCTTAAGTGTGGGGGTATTTGATAAACCATAATATGAACATATTTTAATCCCACATTTAGCATGTTTCTGGATTATTTATCCCTTTAATTATGGAAATAGGTGCTCCTAATCCTTCATTTTCATGTTTTATACTCAGTAGAGTACCGGAGGATGAAAAGAATGAGAAACGGGTCGAAAACGAAGAAAATGGGCCAAAGTACGAAATCCACACGGCCTGGGACCATGACCACACGGCTGTGCCCCGTAAGAAGAGTCGACCACATTCTAGAGCCCGAAATACACGGCTGTGCCTCATCAATAGGTTCGACCATGACCTAGACCCCGAAATACACGGGCGTGTGCCATGGGCGTGTCTCTGCCGCCGATAAGAAGAATTCTATTCGGATTAGGGTGCTTATAGGCAAAGAAACATATTCTAAAAGCCTATATAAAGACCCGAGAGGCCAACCTTTAGGGGGACGTTCAGATAGGCCAAAGAGTCGAGCCGGAGCAGTTAAATTCAGGGATTTACTCGAAGAAAGCCAGTTGAGTCATCTCAAGAAGTCGGAATCATACTCAAGACGGAGGAACTCTCTTTCAATTCCTTCAGGGAGTTTTAGGGTTTTCTTATGTTTTGTTTTATATTTTCTTCTGAGATGTTTTCTTTTACAATTATGAACTAAATCCTCAGATACTTGAGGGGGATGAAACCTAAGACGGATCTTGTTATTGTTATCGGAGCTGTATGATAAATACTTGATTTATTCTTAACTATGTGTTCTTAATTCTTGTTTTGGTATTTCTGGGATATTGATTCAAGTGTGATGTGATTAGGCAGAGGAGGAAGAGACTCTGTCTAAGTGAAGATCTGGTATAGTTAAGCACAGTTGCTCACGCGCCTAGAGATGGGGTGACAAAAATCTGACGGATTACGGTCAAACCTAATATGGGAGTCCATAGATCGAGTTAATACAATTATAGGGGTTTTAATTAGAAAGAGATTTCAATTAATCAACCTAGGGTTATACGTTAGTAGCCTCGAGAGAGGTATTAATATAGCTTAGGGAATCTTATGGATCAAGTCAAGTGAATAAATAAATGCAGTTCGAAAGTTAGATAACAAGTGAAGTCTAGGTGGATTCTTCCTCATGTATTGTCAAAATCAATCAGTTTTCCTCTCAAGTCTTTCCTTAATTTCTTTTCTTTGTCTTCGCATCTTTAGTTTAGTCGATTAGTTAATTTTAGATTAGATAAAAAATTCCCTTAATTCGTAGGCTAAATAATAGAAAGAGAGTTAATATTAGTACTTTTGGTTCCTTTGGGTTCAACAATCCGGTCTTGCCGCTAGCTATACTACTATTCGATAGGTGCGCTTGCCTCTATCATTGTCTTAGTTAGTTTCCAGGTTCGATCATTCTTTTTATAAATTTTTAAGACTCGATAGACACGATCAACGCCAAATCTTCACTGCAAACACAATCGCGACTAATTCAAGATCATGTGTCGGATTGTTCTTTTGATGCAGCTTTAACTGTCTCGAAGCATAAGCTATGGCTTTGCCCTCTTGCATCAACATAGCCTAAGCCATTAAACGATGCATCACTATAAACTATAAATTCTTTACCTGACTAGGGTTGGACTAACACTGGTGTCTCTGTCAACAATGCTTTCAGCTGTTCAAAACTCTACTGACACTTTTCTGTCCACTCGAATTTAACATCTTTCTGTAGCAATTTAGTCAACGGATTCACAATCATCGAGAAGCCTTTGACAAACTGTCTATAATATCCCGCTAGTCCAAGAAAACTATAGACTTCAGACACATTTCTCGGAGGCTTCCACTCTAAAATAGCTGAAATCTTGCTAGGATCAACTCTTATTCCCGCAGTTGACACTATATGTCCCAGAAAGCCAACCTTACGCAACCAAAACTCACATTTGCTAAACTTTGGATACAATTGCTTCTCACACAGAGTCTGTAACACAACTCTAGAATGCTCGGCATGTTGTGTCTCATCACAAGAATAAATCAGAATATCATCAATAAACACCACGAAAAATTGATCCAAATATGGTCTGAATATCTGATTCATCAAATCCATAAACACTACAGGAGCATTCTTTAGTCCGAAGGCATAATTAAGAATTCATAATGTTCGTACCTCGTTCTGAAGGTAGTTTTCGGTACATCCGATTCTTTAACTCGTAGCTGATAGTATCCTGATGTCAAATCTATCTTTGAAAACACGGTGGCTCCTTTCAATTGATCAAACAAATCATCAATACGAGGCAAATGATATTTATTCTTTATCGTCACTTTGTTCAACTGTCGGTAATCAATACACATCCTCATAGTGCCATCTTGCTTTTTCACAAACAACACAGGAGCACCCCAAGGCGAGAAACTAGGTCGTGCAAATCCTTTATCTGTCAATTCTTGCAACTGAGACTTCAACTCTTTCAGTTCTGTCGGTGCCATTCTATACGGAGCTCTCGAAATAGGAGTCATTCCCGGTACTAAATCCATACCAAACTCAACTTCTCGTATTGGAGGTAATCCCGGTAGTTCTTCCAGAAATACATCTGGGAACTCACATACCACAAGCACAGATTCAACTTTCTTTTCAGTCACTTTTGTATCTATCACATACGCAAAATAGGCTTCACAACCCTTTTTCACATAATTCAAAGCTTTTATCGAAGATATTACTGCTGGTAGTCCATTCAAATCATGGATTCAATTCAAACTATCTCACCATTCTGACTTCTCAAATCAATACTCTACTATTTACAATTTACAATAGCATTATGAAAGGCTAACCAATCCATACCCAGAATTATATCAAATTCATCAAAAGGTAACAACATCAGATTAGCTGGAAAATAGATATCCTGAAACATCAACGGACAGTTCTTGCATACTTTATCAACCAAAACACACTTACCTAAGGGTTCGATACTCTAATTACAAATTCAATAGACTCAACAGGCAGAGTCTTACTAGATACTAGATTCACATACACATATGAATGAGTAGATCCTGGATCTATCAATGCAATCACATAAGTATCAAATAAAGTAAAAGTACCAGTAATGACGTTAGGAGATAATGCTTTTTCTTGAGCTCGAATAGTATAGGCTCGGGCAGGTGCTCTCGCCTAGAATTTCACAACAGTATCTATTGTCCCTCTCTAATTTCCACTCACATTTTCGGTGTTTTTGGGTGGTCTTCCCCTAGCCATCGTATTACTCGGCCTCACACTCTGAACATTATCTTTCTCAGCTATCCCTAGACAATCTCGAATGAAGTGATATCGTGATCCACATTTGTAGCAAACTCTATTATTGTACTTGCCCCAACATTCTCCAACATGTCGCCTCCCACACTGTCTACACTCAAGCTTGTTGCTTTTGACACTTCCAACACTCGATCCAATCGGAATTTGAGTTCTTGGACCAACACTTTGTTTCACACGATCTCCACTCAAATGTCCAAATGAAACATTTGAACGATTGCTTGCATCTCTGAATCTCTTTAACTGAGGTTGATATAAACTTATTCATCGATCTTTTTCTTTCATCTCTAGCCTCAGAATCCACTTTCTTCTTTTCTTTACTAAGCTCCTCAGCTTTTCAGGCTCTTTCAACTAACACTAAAAATTCATTCAAATCTAATATTCCAATCATCAATTTGATGTCTTCATTCAAACCTTCAACAAATCGTTTGCACATGATAGTTTCAGTTGAAACACATTCCCGTGCGTATTGGCTCAATCTCACAAACTCTCGTTCATACTCAATAACAGACATGTGGCCCTGTTTCAGCTCTAGAAACTCTTTACGTTTCTAATCTATGAATCGTTGACTGATGTATTTCTTCTAGAATTTAACTTAAAAGAAATCCCAAGTGATTCTCTCTCTTGGAACCACGGATATCAACGTTTTCCACCAGTTATATGCCGTATCTCTTAACAATGAAATAGCACATTTTAAGCATTCATCAGAAGTTAATGACATATCATCAAACACTTGGATTGTATTCTCGAGCCAAAACTCAGCTCGTTCGGCATTATCATCTACTGTGGCCCTAAACTCTTCGGCCCCGTACTTTCAGATTTTATCAACATGAAGCTTATCCAATCAAATCGGATCTGAAACTTGTGGCACAACAGGCACTTGTGGGGGTGGAGGTTGTGGAGCAGCCGGATTCATTCGAACGAACTCTAAAAACCACTCACTCATCATTTAGAAGAAGGCTTGTTTAGCCTCTCTCTCGTGGCTACTAGCAATCAGCCTAGACTCGGCCAGCGCTGTCCCTTGAACGGGAGTAGGTGCATTGCTCTCTACATCATCAGCAACTGCTCGATCAGGATCCATTACTATATGAAAACACATTTTTAACTATCAAAATTCATCACATTATCGCAATTATATGTGTCATGTATAGCTAGACTCACACGCGTTATGTTAGTCCTAGAATCGACTAAACCGTAACTCTGATACCAATAAAGTGTAACACCCCTAACCCGTAACCATCGCCGGAATAGAGTTAAGAGGAATTACCGATCATACCAGAACATTTACAATCATTTTACAACACAAAGTCTATCATCGTCAAAACATATCAAAATATATGCATATAGTCCCTTAATAAGGTCTACGAGACCATAAACACCTGATAGAAAGGGGTCAGGACTAAACTGAACACATATAAAATTTTCTAAAAAATCAAAAATTTTCCAAACTTACAGAGGTCACACGCCCGTATGGGTAGGCCGTGTGCCTTGCACGGCCTCAGAACGCCCATGTGTCCAAGCCGTGGCAAAACAGGGCATACATACTGACTTGTCCACACGGCCTGAGACACACCCGTGTGTCTCACCCGTGGTCGACACTGACTTGCACCACACGGCCAATCCACGCCCGTATGTCTAGCCCGTTAGCAAGCCTGACTTGTTTCAATTTTGCAAACTCAAATGAAACTGTCAAGCCACACGCCCGTGTGCTCAACCGTGTAGGCAATTATAGGCTATTTGGAAGGCCAAACTTGCCACCCATACTTAGAATCACCTACAAGCATCAAACCATATGCATTTATATCTCAAATGGAAACCAAAACATACCAATATATGCACCAATTAATCACCATCCACACCATCTATTTCCTTACTCAATTTCAACTTAAATAAGTCCATCTAAAATACCAATTTCACATCCTAAATCATACAAGTCAAACATCATGCAATTCATATCACAATTTCACATTTAACCACAATACTCATCAACCAATTTAAGCATGAAACATACATATCCATTTTCACTAACTCATACCATATTTATCATTCACATAACCCACTCATATGAACCAACATCATTCAACTCCCAAGCCATATCACATGGCAAAGCTTATACACTTCAAAACATGCCATATCTACTAGCCTATACATGCTATATTCAAATATATATATCTTTCCAAAAATACCAAAAATAGATGGCCGATAGTGTGATTGAGTCGCTGAAGATCCCTGGATCTGAGCTAGCTTTAAAGACACTGTAAAACAGAGAAACACTTCACACAATAAGGTTTTAAAGCTTAGTAAGTTTGTAATATAATACATTTAACTCAATGATTCAAATCAATATACAAAATAAAACATCACAAAGATTAATTCACAAGAATGTTCAACCTCATCTATATCCAATACTTACATAACTATCCATTCATCTATTTCCAAATTCATCAACCACATAGGTTTCAATACATGCTGATAAACCATAAAAGTAACATATTTTAACCCGTTATTTCGTATGCTTTTGGATGATTTAGTCCTTGATTTATGTAAAAAGGTGCTCTTAATCCTTTCTTTTCATGTCTTATACTCAGGAAAGCACATAAGGATAAAAAGAATGTAAAACGGGCTTAAAACAGACTAAATTGGGCCAACCCAAGAATTCGACATGGCCTGGCCCAAAGCCCACACGACCGTGCCTCGCCAATTACCTAGAGCACGGCCTCAACTTCGCCACACACGGATGTGCCTGGTGATCTACATGGTCATGCCCCAATCGACAGACCCGAGACATGGCCTAAACTCTGTCACACACGGTCGTGCCCAAAACGATAGAATCGAGACACGGCCCAACCACGATTTACACAGGCGTGTGCATGGGCATGCCCCTGTTGCGGGAATGAGCAATTTCACTCGGAATTGGATGCTTGAAACCCAAGAAACATACTCCTAAGTCTACTTAAACACCCTAATAGTAATTCTACTTGAAGGAGGTGCTTAGGAGCCAAGTAAAGCATTTCAAAAGCCTATATAAACAACCCAAGGCAAGCATTGGGTGACAGTTTTTGGCAGAGGCTTTTGCCAAAGCTTTTATCTTTTAGGGAATCACTTGAAGATAGCCAGTTGATCCATCTCAAGAAGCTGGAGCTCCATTCAAGACGGAGGATCTCTCCTTCAATTCCTTCAGGGGGTTTGAGGGATTTCTTATGTTTTATTTTATCTTTTCTCTTGAGATGTTTTCTTATTTAGTTATGAACTAAACCCCGAGATACCGTAAAGGGATGAAACCTAGATGGATTTTGTTATTTGATTTCTAAATTATACGATAAGTACTTAGTTTTTTCTTAATTATGTTGCTTAATTTAATATGATGTGCTTAGGTGGAGGAGGAATAGACCTTGCCTAAGAGTAGATCTAGCATAATTGAGCAGAGTTGATCAGGCGCCTAGAGATAACATTACGAGATTTTTCTGGATTAAGATGAAACCTAATATGTGAATCCATTGATCGATTTACTGCTTCCTTAGGGGGTTATTATAAAAGAACGAGAGTTCCACTAATTAACTTAAGGTTAGACATTATTCGCCTTGAGAGAGGGTTTAATATAGGTTAGGGAGTCTCACGGATCAAGCTAAGTAAAGAAATCATATGGTTTGGGGAATAAATAATAAGTGAAGTCATAGGTGGATTCTTCCTGAGGGTATCGTCTTCATCAACTGAGTTTTCCTAAAGTCTTTCTCCAATTCATTCTTTTGTCTTTGCAGTTAATTTAAGTATTTCATTAGTTTCATAAACCAATCACTCCATATTTAAGGCTAAATAATAGAAAGAAAGTGAGTAGTAGTACTTTTAGGTTTCGTTGGGTTCGATAAGATATTCTTGCCTAAACTATACTACTGTTCGATAGGTGCACTTGCCTCTATCGTTGTCATAGTTAGCCTATAGGTTCGATCATTCTTTTTTATAAATTTTAAAACCTGATTGTTTGACGCGATCAAGTTTTTGGCGCCGTTGACGGGGAACTCTAAAATATTAAGAAAGCTCTATTTCTATTGCTTTAGCCATTATTTTATTTTTAATTTTTTCTTATTTTTCTATATATATCTTTGTTTTTCTAAATTTCTTTCTTTCTTTTCCTAGCAGGTACCTCTAGTTTATGACTAGAAGAAACCCAAAAGGACCATTAGAATACGAAAGTGACATTGAGGCTACCGCTCGCAGAAATCGCAGAGAAATTAGACGAGCTCTAGACTACCAAAGAGAAGAACAACGAGACAGATCCAATCCTACTGAAGGGATGGAGGAAAACAATCAATATGCAAGAACAGAATGCTCCGCGTACTATGTATGATTATGCTAAACCTAATTTGATAAGAGCAGAATCTAGTATTGTTAAGCCCGCTATAGCTACTAATAATTTTGAATTAAAGCCTAACACAATACAAATGATTCAACAGTTTGTTCAATTTGATGGTTTGCAGGATGAAGATCCAAATACTTACATATCTAATTTTTTAGAATTCTGTGATACCTTCAAAATAAATGGCATTTCTGATGATGCCATACGTCTTCGGTTATTCCCTTTTTCATTAAGGAATAAAGCAAAACAGTGGTTGAACTCGTTACCAAGAGGGTCAATCACCACATGGGATCAAATGACCGAAAAATTTCTTTTAAAATATTTTCCACCAGCCAAGACGGCTAAATTTAGGAATGACATATCTTCTTTTGTGCAGAATGATGCAGAAACATTATGTGATGCATGGGAGAGATACAAGGACCTCCTGAGAAGATGTCCACACCATGGACTACCTTTGTGGCTTCAAGTCCAAACTTTTTACAATGGTGTGAATTCTTCAACACGGTAAATGATTGATTCATCAGCCGGTATAACTTTGAATAACAAAACTCCTGAAGCGGCTTACGATTTTATTGAAGAGATGTCGTTGAACACCTATCAATGGCAAATTACAAGAGCCAAACCGACAAAATCAGTCGGAGTTTTCAACATAGACGCAGTGACAATGCTGTCAACGCAGGTGGAGTTAATGAATAAAAAGCTTGATAATTTATGTTCTTCGTAAGTACATCCAGTAATACAATGCGAAGCGAGTGAAAATGTGGCGAATTCTGAGTGCCCACCCTACCAACCAGGAGCAGAAAACGAGCAAACAAACTATATAGGTAACAATTTTCGATCTAATAATAACCCTTATAGTAACACTTATAATGCAGGTTGGAGAAACCACCCAAATTTTTCGTAGGGAGGACAAGGAAATCAAGGAAATCAAAGGCAGCAACCTCCTCCAAATTACCAAAATCAGCCTTATCCACAGGAAAAGAAATCAAACCTTGAAGAGATGTCGACAAAATTCATGGTAGCTACTGATTCTCGTCTCCAAAAGACCAGCAACACTTGATGAACAACAAAAAATCGATCAAGGGATCGAGAATCAAGTTGGAGAACTTACTAGGTTAGTGGGACATCTCACAAAGCTGATTTCTGAAAGTCAACAAGGACATCTACCAAGCAACACAGAAATAAATCCAAAAGAGCATATCCAAGCCATCACAGCTCAAGAAGGTACAAAGGTAGACGAGCCCACCTCAGTACAAGAAACCAAGGAAGAAAAAGGTAAAATAGAGGTAGCACAAGAGAGGCCAAAATCGGTAATCAAAGAATACCAACCTCGATACCTTATCCCAAGCATTGAAAAGATGATTCAAAGGAACAATTCGGTAAGTTTCTAAAACTTTTAAAGAAATTACATATTAACTTACCTCTTCTTGAAGCTCTTTTCGGATGCGACTCAAGGAGATTTTAAGATGACTCTTAACGAACAAACGCAAAATAGAGCGAAGAGCACCATGTGGAACCCAACGCAACATGCTCAAGAATGCTACGTAACAGACTACCACGAAACTAAAAGATCCGGGAGTTTTATGATTCCATGTTTAATTGGTAGTTTAACTATTGATAATCGTTAGGCGATTTAGGGCAAGTATAAATGTCATCCCTTATGAACTGTTTAAACGACTAGGTCTAGGGAAGCCCAAACAAACTAGGATGAGTATTCAACTAGCTGATAAAACCGTTAGAATTCCTAGGGGCATTATTGAAGACGTTTTAGTAAAAATTGATAAATTTGTTTTCCCAGTAGATTTTGTTGTTTTAGACATGGATGAGGAAAATTCAATCCCTTTAATTTTAGGAAGACCTTTTCTTGCAGCTGCCAAGACTAAAATTGATGTTGCCACAGGAGAACTCATACTTCGTGTAGGAGAAGAATCGGTCAATCTTCAAACTCTCGACTGAGCCAAAACAACAGAAGATGAAGGTAAGAAAGTCATTTCAATAGATAACCAAATTGATCAAACTTCATCGCAGGAAACATCACAATGCATCAAAGCTGAGCCAACTCATAGTCCCCAAGTCGTCACAGAAGAATCACACTAGAAACAAAACCGTCAGATCGACAATTTAGAAGAGCAGAAGATACACACCAAAGAAAAATCGGATCCACACGAAGTAAAACCAAAGGAACCATCAGAAGAGCTCATAGGGACATCAAATCACTTTAAAATAGAAGACCAGGTGCTGTTAGACAAAGCCGATCCTCACATCACTTCAACAGTCCTGAAAAAAAAGAAAGAAATACCCCTTCAGGTACACGATATTTTCACACACGAAATATTCGAGGTAAGCAATCCAATATTCGGCAATTTCAAAGTAAACACTTCTCGACCTAAACTTTGTTACGAAAATAAAACTATCAGCAAGAGGGAAAATGTTCAAACCTTTAAACCTCCCTAAAATTTTTCAAAGTCAAAGACAATCTAGCTTAAGACTATAAACGGGCGCTTCTCGGGAGGCAACCGGAGCACTAATGTTTTTTACTTTCAAATTTATTTCCTTTTCTTTCCTTCTCTCTTCTCTCAACATTTAAACTAACACAAAAATACAGATTCCCAGGCCACAAGGCCTTACACACGGCCATGCCTGTGGCCGTGTGGACCATCAAAACCATCACATCGACAGAAAGCGGTAGTGCAAGTCACCCACCCACCCCCTAACGTCACGGAGCCAACCACCCACACCACGGGCACCGATAAAATAGCACGGCTGTGCCTCATAACCGTGCTAAGATCTGACTATTTGAGCACGGGTAGATCACGCCCGTGCATGCCATTCGTGCTCACATACAGGCCTTTTAAGAATGGGCGTGCCAATTGACAAACGGGCGTGTAAGACCAACACACTCCACAACACGGTCGTGCGATGCAACCGTGTGAATCGACACACCCTCGGTACACGGGCGTGGAAATGTGCCAGATTTGAAATCTTATTTAAATCCCCACAGCCCTTCCCCTTTTTTTCCCATCTTCTTTCTTCCTTCTCTTTCTTTCAAATTTTTATCTCTGTTCATAGAAAAGGTCCAAGACTCTTGAGCAACACAAAATTCATGCCGAAGAAATGTAAGCATCGTCTCCTCATAGGAGACCTCAACATGAGTTCATGCTGGCAGCTTCAGCTAATTGACACGCCAAGGGTCTCCGAAACCTTTTCAGTTCTATTTTTCTTTTCTCTTCTCCTTTATTTTCCTTATCTATACTTCTCTTCTGCTTAATTTAATTTATTTCATATTAGTTTCTTGGTTTTAGGTTCTAAAGGCTGCTAGGGAATCACGCCACTTCCACCATCACCAACACCCCGCAGCCTTAGAAATCATACCCACCTCACGAACCATCTGCTAATAAGGACTCCTTAGTCCATTATTCTTTTCTTTAAATCTTAGTTTTCTTCTTAGTCTCCTTCTCTTTATTTTCTTAATCTTTAATTATATTATTAGTATATTATTATTTCTCTAGATCTCTTAGCTATATCTTCGCAGTCTACCCAATTTCTTCATCTAGAAAATTGCTTTTCGGTAGCCACACCACCAGACCCATAGAAAACACCATCACTGCCACCAAAGACTCCGGGATCATCCAGATTTCAGGGAGTATTACTTTCCCCACTTCTCTTTTTGATTTTACATTTAATTATCATTATCTATCTTTTTACATTGAGGGCAATGTACATCTTAAGTGTGGGGGGTAAAAGTGCCTAACTTTTTGCATAATTCTCAATTTAATGCCTAATTTTTCAAACCCTGAATTTAGTCTTGTTCAAAAGTATTTTTTCTCATATTACTAATTAGGGTGAAATTTCTAATGATTTATGATTTTTATTGATATGTCTTTGAATAAGTCATAGTTAATTATGCATTGATGATTAAATTTGAAGGATACTAGAGAATCGAGCATGATAAGTCTACTTTCTAAAAATTAAAATTGATAGTTTGTTGAACCAAATTTGAGTATCACCTTGAAGTTCAAAATTTATAGGGATTGATGTCAAAAACACCCATAATTTTTGTGAGATTTTGAGCCTTATAGAGCATATATTCTTTTTCGTGCTCACTTTAATTGATTATGAGTGTGTCAACTTTGAATTGTTATTCTAGAACTTGCCTCGTTTATGCATGTCGAGACCACATTAATGATTTGATATACTAATATGATAAAGGCACCTAGGTTTTAACCGCTCACTCCACTAAAAAGCCTACCCATACAAATTAACCCCTAGTGAACCCGTTAAATCCTAACAACCTTTTCTTGACTACCACTAATATTAACCCAAAATCCCTTTGTATTTTTATCAACATTCTTTTGACTACCCTCTATCGAGAATTGATTTGATCGGTTGCGAATTAGATTATTTCAATTATCAAAGTTCCTTCTATCATGTTTATTTTAGTTTGTTCCTAAAAAAGCTCAGTATTAAAGTATTATCAAATTTTAAGTGATGAATATACTCTTTATTATAAAGTAATTATCAATAGTGGTAGTATTAGTTTTCATTCAAGTAAATATTCATATTTAGTTTAGTGTTTCTAATTAGGTAATTTGTCAAGTCAATCTCGATTCTAACCCTTTAATTCAGCTTATATCCACACCCTTAACCCTAGCCCCATTACAACCCTGATAAAGACCTTTTGATCTGTGTATCATCTCCTATACAGTGGTGGAGATTCTTAAACCTTAAACACTTTGAGTGATTTGAGTGAACCTTCAGTGAGGATGTCAATCCTTGTCGGTTTTGAATTAAAGGTAATTACTTAGATAAGGGGAGACACCTATGTTTTCGTACTACAAAGGTATGACTTATCCTGATTGAATGTTTAGGGTTCTTTGAGTTGAATTATCCATGTATAAATTATCTATGAATTATGATGAGACATTGTCGATAGAAATTATGAAATATGGAAAGTTCGTTTTAATTGTAAGTTGAGAATTTTACTTGAGGACAAGTAAAAGCTTAAGTGTGGGGGGTATTTGATAAACCATAAAAGTAACATATTTTAACCCCATCTTTAGTATGCTTTTGGATGATTTAGTCCTTTATTTATGTAAAAAGGTGTTCTTAATCCTTTCTTTTCATGTCTTATACTCAGGAAAGCACCTAAGGATAAAAAGAACGTAAAACGGGCTAAAAAAGACTAAATTGGGCCAACCCAAGAATTCGACATGGCTTGGCCCAAAGCCCACACGACCGTGCCTCACCGATTACCTATAGTACGGCCTCAACTCTGCCACACACGGCCGTGCATCATCCATTTACCACACACGGACGTACCTGGTGATCTACATGGCCGTGCCCCAATCGACAGACCTGAGACACGGCCTGAACTTCATCACACACAGCCGTGCCTAAAATGACAGAATCGAGACACAGCCCAACCACGATTTACACGGGTGTGTGCATGAGCGTGCCCCTGCCGCAGAAATGAGTAATTTCACTTGGAATTGGATGTTTGAAGCCCAAGAAACATACTCCTAATTCTACTTAAACACCCTAATAGTAATTCTACTTGAAGGAGGTGCTTAGGAGCCAAGTAAAGCATCTCAAAAGCCTATATAAACAACCCAAGGCAAGCACTGGGCCACAGTTTTTGGCAGAGGCTTTTGTCGAAGCTTTCATCTTTTAGGGAATCACTTGAAGATAGCGAGTTGATCCATCTCAAGAAACCGGAGCTCCATTCAAGACGGAGGATCTCTCCTTCAATTCCTTCAGGGGGTTTTAGGGATTTCTTATGTTTTGTTTTATCTTTTCTCTTGAGATGTTTTCTTATTTAGTTATGAACTAAACCCTCGAGATACTTGAAGGGATGAAACCTATGATGGATTTTGTTATTTTATTTCTAAATTATATGATAAGTACTTAGTTTGTTCTTAATTATGTTGCTTAATTTAATCTGGTGTGCTTAGGTGGAGGAGGAATAGACCCTGCCTAAGAGTAGATCTAGAATACTTGATCAGAGTTGATCGGGTGCCTAGAGATAGGGTTACGAGATTTTTCTGGATTAGGGTGAAACCTAATATGGGAATCCATTGATCGATTTACTGCTTCCTTAGGGGGTTATTATAAGAGAACGAGAGTTCCACTAATTAACCTAAGGTTAGACGTTATTCGCCTCGAGAGAGGGTTTAATATAGGTTAGGAAGTCTCACGGATCAATCTAAGTAAAGAAATCATATGGTTTGGGGAATAAATAATAAGTGAAGTCATAGGTGGATTCTTCCTGAGGGTATCGTCCTCATCAACTGAGTTTTCCTAAAGTCTTTCTCCAATTCATTCTTTCGTCTTTGCAGTTAGTTTAAGTATTTCATTAGTTTCATAAACCAATCACTCCATATTTAAGGCTAAATAATAGAAAGAAAGTGAGTAGTAGTACTTTTAGGTTCCCTTGGGTTCGATAAGATGTTCTTGCCTAAACTATACTACTGTTCGATAGGTGCACTTGCCTCTATCGTTGTCATAGTTAGTCTATAGGTTCGATCATTCTTTTTATAAATTTTAAAACTCGACTGTTTGATGTGATCACATACCTTTGCCATCACTTAGTTATCGACCAATTTTGCTACTCAATGCTTGATACCACATTTCGATCAATGTTTATTATTCCTTCAATTTTAATTGCACACTTCGTACCAAATTTCATAACCGTAGTTTAAATATCATCGCACACTTAGTGCCTTTACTTTAATCCGAATATAACTCGGTATCACACACACAGTGCCAATCAATATAGTCGACACTTTCTTTATTTCGCGCACACAGTGTCGTTCTCTATTATATCGATTCTATTTCGCACACTTAGTGCCACATCTCTCAATTTCACATTTATCATCAATAATTCATCAACTACATAATCTTTCATTATATAGCACATGAGCATAATTTAAGCAATCCGTATTATAAACGAACTTACCTCAGACGTCAAAGTAACAAAACGAGTCGATTAATCGAGCACTTTATCTTTGTCTCGATCTCGATCCAAATCCCTCTTTTCTTGATCTTAATCAAAGAGAGACCATGGTCAAACCTAGCTATCTTCCCTTTTTATTTTTTTTCTTTGTATAATCGAGGGAAGAAAGATTAACACTCCACTTAATTCATGTTTTTTTATTATTTATTATTCATTAATAATCATTTTACCATTTTATCCTTTAATATATAACATTTAAATTCCACTAACCTTAGGCATTTTTGTCCATCCATTTAACATATGGAATAATAACAACATAAGGGCTCACATTTTAATAAGCCATGCCAAATTAGCACTTTAACAATCAGCACATAGCTTTTCCATTTTATGCGATTAAGTCCTTTTTTGCAAATTAAGCACACAAACGATGTAATTTTCACACATGCTTAATCACACACTGTAAACACGAAAAATAATATTAAAATATTTTTTTGAACTCAGATTTGTGGTCTCAAAACCACTATTCTGACTAGGGTCTAAACTGGGCTGTTAGAGTTTAGCTGAGTTAAAAGGGAGACTAATGTTTGCACGTCAGACTAGTGATGCTAAGAAAATTGATGCCGAGATGATGGAAAAACGAGCTCAGTGTGGTTTGAATTTTGATTCAAGATTTCGAGTTGATAATGATGGTTGTTTGAGATTTTGAGATCGGATTTGTATTCCTAGAAATTCAGAGTTGATTCAATTGATTTTGAATGAGGCTCATAGTGTAACACCCCAAACCCGGCCCAAACTTTATGACCGAATTTGGTATGCTACAGAGAAAACATTTTTTGAAAAAATCCCTTTAAGCCGTTTTAAATTTTTGATAAAAGATATTGTTTTGGTTTAATAATTTATTACGCCAAAGTTATTCTGATTCAAGTGTACCCGATGGCACAATAAAACATTTTTGCGTATTAATTTGAGAAAACATGTATCCATTTTCAAGTCATTAAGTTATTAAACAAATTATCCAAAACAGATAAATAACCAAAATATAATCCTAGTAGGCCTTATTACAATTTAAGCAAAATAACCAACAATAAAATAAAAGTAGTTCATAAATCATTTAATCCAAATGTTCACTTTGCATGGCCACCTCGAGTTCTTAGGCTCCTTATCCGCGATCTACGAGTCACTGAAAAATTTAAAGGAGAAGGTGAGTCACCAAGACTCGATGCATAATCCTTCTCCCGAGTAAATGCCACATTCTTACACAAATTATAACAAGCAACATATATGTATTATGCACCCAACCTAGCCATCCATAACTCCTTTTCTACCCCGTGTGGTACCAAACCACTGGTGGTGCCAAACCACTGGTGACTTAAAGTCACATATGTGATACCAAATCATTGGAGATACCAAATCTCTGGTGTCCGAAGACACAAATCGAATGATGGGGCCAACCCATCGTGTGATACCAAATCACTGGCGTCAATCCCATATCTCAAAGTGGGGCCAACCACGGTGGTGCTAAGCCACGGGACGAGACGCTATGAGGTGCCAAACCTCCTGAGGTACCAAACCTCCGTGACCAGTAGTCACAATGTGTTACCAAAACACCGGTGTCCGTCGACACGAATATCATCGCCCCTCCACTCATTTGATCCCACATGAATCAATAATATAAACAAATCATGTCAATATACCTTGATATGAATCATATAACAAAATCTCATAAATCGTAGATCATGATTTCAATCCTCATGTATTAACAACATATCAAAACGGACTTACCCGAATCCTCATTCATACCATCATGGTATCATCTCAAAAACTCATCATTTCGGCTTTAACAACATGCATAGTTATTTAACATACATATATACAAATATGAATCAAGTTATAAGTGTGTAAGATACACACCTTTTACCAACGCAAGAACTATCTTCCAAAAATCCGATCTATCGCACTAGATCGCTTTGTCCCTACAATCGGCCAATACTAAAAATTATTAACAAAGGCCATTCGGCCAAACCACAATACTTTAATTCCAAAAACTTTAGTCTTTTCAAAAGAATGATGAATCAACTAAAATCCTTACCCCTTTGACTTACCAACCTTTGATTGCTAGAGAGAGATAGGACTTAAATCAATTGCTTCCAAAGTCCCAAAGAGCCTCTCTTTCAAAACCGATTGTACAAAAATCAAAGAAAACTACCCTTGAATATTCGGCCAAAACAAAGACTATAAGAGAAGAAAAAGGTTCGGTTATGGTTGATTTGAAAAAGAAAAGAAGAAATAAGAATGGAAGTAGGTGTTTTATCTTTGAACAAATGAAAAAGAAAATGGTATTTGAGATGGAGAAATATTAGGCCAAGAGAGTGAAAAGAAAATGTTTATGAACCAATGTCAAAAGAAAAGAAAAGAGAGATGAGGATGAAAGATGAGATTCGGTCAACACCTTTTGCCTAAAAGAAAAGTTCACAAAATCCAATGTTGTTACGGTTTCAAGAGAAAATGAAAGGAAGAGAATAGCACTTTTGGTTCAACAAAATGAAGGCTAAAACACATACATATTTTGCACAAAAGTGCACAATAACAATCGGCCAAAGGAAAGAGTTTTTTTGGAGAGGAAAAGCAAAATGCAAAAGATGCACAAAGAGGAATTGGCCAAATATCCCCCTAAACCACCTAACAAAATTCGCCACCCACCTAGACACCCATGTCAGTCCACATACATGCACTAAAGCTTAGGATTACTTTCCAAAACATCCTCTCTATTCCATGCCTTTGTCCCCTCATCATACCATAACCTTAAGAATCTTATCCCCATCTTCAAGCTTTCCTTAAGCAAAAATTCAACTTACCAAAAGATGAAAGTCTTATCATAAACATAGGTTGACCGGCCATAAATGCTATGATGAAATAAAAAAAAAATCCTCAAAATGCTTTCCTTGATACTCGAACCACTAACCTCAAGCAACCTCTCAAGAGCCTTAACCATCTTGCCACTTATTCCTCTTGTGCTTTAATTTAACACTTAAATTAACTTAAGTGCTAAGCTCACTTAATCCACTTCATTAAATAAACCATACTAAAAACTATTCTAATTTCCTAAAGCTCAAGGCCCAATCCTACTAGGCCCAATTTCGGGATGTTACAGTTCTACCCCCTTAAAATAATTTCGTCCTCGAAATTACTTACTATCGTCCAATCGTATCCTTAACTCATCATCCTACGCTCTCATTAAGACTCGATCTTAAAGATCTATCATACTTTCTAGAAACATTCCCTACGTCCATAATCCAAGTCCCATACACTTTACTAGCTACATAAGAGCGAACTAACGTAACCACAAACAAGACAATTGAGGTATTTCAAAATAAAAACTTACCCGTTGTCATATCCGCACATCTTCCTCCTCATGACGACCAACCGCATAAACCAACCTTAGTTGCCTCGCCTCTGTACCTTCGATAGACTTTACCACGCCTTACCTTTACCTCTAGCCGCACCTCGACCCTTACGTGGTGGTCCTTCATTTCTAACCCGAGCACGGATTCGACCTCGGGTGATTCTTAGCTAACTTCGAGGACAATCCTTACACGGTGATCCAACGATCCACATTCAAAGCACCTCTACTTCTAGCCAAACATTCTCCCGTGGGATTTCTCGCATCTAGCACACCGAGGTGGCCCTTTGAGTAGGCTTTGTGGCTCTTTCGATTCCCTAAATCTATCCCTCTTCTCCACATTATCGCCCGATCCAGCGATCCAAAGCCTCTCTCGCTTATTCTTTTCGTGATTCTGTCTTACGGACTCCTTGATCCCTTCGGCTACCTTAGCCTTTTCCACTAGGACTGAAAACTCACGTTCTTATTGTGGAGCAATCACTAACCTTAGATCATCCCTCAGTCTGTCTTCAAAGCAGACACACCGATCATGCTCCGTTGACACAATTCCACGAGCATAGCGGCTCAATCTAAAAATTTCGCTTCATATTCGACACGCACTTATTTCCTTGTACCAACCCCTGAAAAGCTTTCCTCCGAGCATCGGTTAGGTGGTGCCCACATATTTCTTCCGAAAAGCGACTTTGAAGTAATCCCATGTAAGATCGTCTGTAGTAGCACTATCTCGAACCGTGAGCCACCATCGATATGACTCATCCTTGAGAAGCGACACGCCCTTTCGCCTCCTCATTTGTCAAATCTATCTCATCCATGATTCTTTCGGTCGATACTAGCCAATACTCACCGTAGATTGGGCGCTACACCAGATACACCTCAGAAAAATTCAGCTCCGTTAGCTCGAAGTCTCTCAGGTACCGATTTCTGAGCTCCTTCACCTCCACCCATTCCAGCTACCCTTTCCAGAACCCGCAGCATTGCTTGTGACACTGCGTAATCACCCGTCTGATCCTGCTCTTTGGCTCCAAAGGTTGGGGGTGGTGGTGGCGGTGGTATATCGTTCTCAGATCCCCGACCGACACAGCGGTGTTCGACATCATCATCCTACCCTTCCAAGTCCCACGACGGCCACGTCCTCTAAAGCTCATTCTAACTATCGTACTTTAATCAGATTAGGAAATTTTATGAATTAGTAATTTGTTTCACTTGGTTATTCGCGAAGAAGTTTTATGGAAAGCTCAATAGGGATTCTTTCGATCAATCTAGGTTTTAAGTTCTCTATCCTAATTCACAGAGAAGAACATCCATTCCCTAATACCTTTCATACTTATTCACTCTTCTGACATTTCATCCTGCTTTATCCTGGTATTTTCGTCATAAATTGAAATTTTTTTAAACTTTCGTAATTCGAACATTTTGAAATTTCGTGAGTGAATCACGAAGAATCTAATGCGGTGTGGTACGATATGTGCTAAATAAATGGCAAGTATGAGTAAGTTAACTCGAGGCTGTAGTTGTGCATAGTTAGTTGATGCTATGAAAGGAATTAAAAAAATCTCCTTGAGTATTTTCTTATAGATATTAGTTGCCTTTTAGGGTGATGTAGTTTTCTTTTCATAACTTTGTGATTGTGTGAGAATGGTAGCTGATAGTGAGAATAAGACAGAACAGTTATCGTTTTAGTTAATTGAAATCGACATTCTTTTAGACCCTTGTACCCATGTACGGGTACTTTGAGGAGGAAGTCCGTGATGATTCTAGTATAAGAAGTGAAATCACGAGTTTCATGTTGTACGATGAAATTTCAAGTAAGCTAAATAGAGTCAATAGATTCGATCAAGATGTCCCTAATGTTGTGAGACACGACACTAGTAAAAGTTTTAAATTAGCAAAGAAAAGAAACTCGAGATAAGTGTGCTAGAAATATTCTCTGTGGAGAAAGGAGCGATTAATGTGTTGACATATGATTCAAGTTCGCATAGATTCACGGATGAATCAATAAAGAGAATAATTTCTATGTGATCGTGAGTAAGGACCACGATTCCAAAATATGCTCATGGAAAGGATCATACTTGTGATGGTCAAGTTGAAAGTTATTGATGTAATTATTGATTGAAAATCCAAGTATCGAATTCATCGAATTGAGAAAAATAGTTGCCAAATTGGTGATCCAGAGACGATCACTTTTGTATCTGTATGAGAACTGGATGTATGGTAATGATCTATGGGAAAATTGATGAGTATTTCCAAAAAAAAAAAAATTATGAGTGAGAGCATCTTATAATGATAAGATAGTGAAAAAGACTTGAGCTTTTACCATAGTGGGTATAGTTGCTATTATACTTCTCAAATAGTAGACATAGTATTGGTGTGAGTGAAAGATCCATGTTAAGCAAACGAGTTGGTTACTTGGTGAATCTCAATCGGTAATATCTTAGTTTCAACAAGGTTAATGACTAGACCGAGTTTTTCTTTTCCAGTTGTCTTTCCTCTTTTATTTTCCATTATTTACTTTTATTTTTATTTTTATTTTATTTTTATTATTTTATTCTTATTCTTTATGACATTTACATTTAGCTCAGGATACAATAAAATTCGTCCTGCTACTTTGAGGATTCAAGTTCAAACAGCTCGAGGCACTCCCTACATTTCTCTTCAACTCCATCCAAAATTCAGGAAGTTTCACTTCTCTCCCTATCTTTTGATTTTATCACTATATTGTTAGTTTATCTATCTTTGTACATTGAGGGCAATGTACATCTTAAGTGTGGGAGGGTGAAAATTATTTAGAAAAAGTGCCTAACTTTTTGCATTATTCTCAAATCCCTGAATGATATTATGCCTTAAAGTAATTTTCTCATATAAGAAATTAGAACGAAATTCTTGTTCATTCATGATTTTTATTAATATGTTTTAGATTAATCCATTGATAATTGTGCAATGATGATTTAAACTTTAAGATACTAGAGAATCAAGCATGATAGTCTATTTTCAAAAAATTCTGTTAAGTTGTCTACCTGAATCTAAATTGTTACCTTGAAGTTTGAAATTTACGATGTTGACATCAAAATACCCATAATTTTTGTGTGATTTTGAGCCTTTTAGAGCATACATTCTTTTCGTGCTCACTTTATTGATTATGAGTGTGTCAACATTGATTTGTTATTCTAGAACTTGCTTCGATTATACATGTCGAAACCACACTATTGATTTGATATACAGAGATGATTAAGGCATTTAAGATTTATCCCACTTACTCCACTAAAAGCCTACCTCATAATTGACCCTAGTGAACCCTTTGATCATAACAACCCTTTTATTGACTCAACCCACTAATATTAACCCAAAACCCATCTTGTATTTGTTATCGATTCCTTTTACTACCCTCTATCGAGACTTATTTTGATCGGTTGCCAAATTATATTATTTCAAAGTTAAAGTTGTATCTTACATTGTTTTGGTATTTCTTAAAAAATATCGAGTATACTCATTATTATCAAAGTATATTCATTATTAGTTATGTGATTAAGCGAGCCTATACGTTTAATTTCAACATCTTGAAGAAGAAGCTCATATTATTAGTATTACAAGTTTTCAATTAATGTAATTATGTATGTTATTAGTTCATTTTTCTATTTAGGTAATTTGTCAATCTATTCTCGATTCTAACCCTTTTAATTCAGCCTTTTATCCACACTATTAACCTAAGCCCCGTTACAACCCTTTTTAAAGACCTTTTGATTTGTGTATCATCTCATTTTACAGTGGTGGAGATTTGCTTTTCATGAAAGCCTATGGGATTAACTTTTCATGTTCGACTTATGAGTGCTTTATTTTTAACCTTAAACACCTTGAGTGATTTGAGTGAATCTTTAGTGAGGATGTCAACTTTTATCGATTTTGAATTAAAGGTAATTATTCAGATAAGGGGAAAACACCTATGTTTTCATGCTAAAAACTCATGACTTTGATTGTTTGAATCTTTAGGACTCTTTTAGTTGAATTATCCATGTATAAATTATCTATGAATTTATGATGAAACATTATTAATGAATATTATGAATTGAGGAAGTTCATTTTAATTGTGAGTTGAGAATTTTGCTTGAGGATAAGCAAAAGCTTAAGTGTGGGGGTATTTGATAAACCATAATATGAACATATTTTAATCCCACATTTAGCATGTTTTTGGATGATTTATCCCTTTAATTATGGAAATAGGTGCTCCTCATGTTTTATACTCAGTAGAGTACCGGAGGACGAAAAGAACGAGAAACGGGTCAAAAACGGAGAAAATGGGCCAAAGTACGAAATCCACACGGCCTGGGACCATGACCACACGGCTGTGCCCCGTAAGAAGAGTCAACCACATCCTAGAGCCCGAAATACACTGCTGTGCCTCATCAATAGGTTCGACCACGACCTGGACCCCAAAATACACGGGCGTGTGCCATAGGCGTGTCTCTGCCGCCGATAAGAAGAATTCTATTCGAATTAGGGTGCTTATAGGAAAAGAAACATATTCTAAAAGCCTATATAAAGACTCTAGAGGCCAACCTTTAGGGGGACGTTTAGCTAGGCCAAAGAGTCGAGCCAGAGCAGTTAAATTTAGGGATTTACTCGAAGAAAGCCAGTTGAGTCATCTCAAGAAGTCAGAATCATACTCAAGATGGAGGAACTCTCTTTCAATTCCTTCAGGGAGTTTTAAGGTTTTCTTATGTTTTGTTTTATATTTTCTTCTGAGATGTTTTCTTTTACAATTATGAACTAAATCCTCAGATACTTGAGGGGGATGAAACCTAAGACGGATCTTGTTATTGTTATCGGAGCTGTATTATAAATACTTGATTTATTCTTAACTATGTGTTCTTAATTCTTGTTTTGGTATTTTCGGATATTGATTCAAGTGTGATGTGATTAGGCGGAGGAGGAAGAGACCTGTCTAAGAGAAGATGAAACACCCACACCCTACCACGAGCCCCAACAGGATCCGTATGCTCCTAAAGTAAACCTAGGTTTCAAAGATTTTTGTTACTTAGAGAAAATTTGTAAAATATTTAGAAAAAATGTTGATGTGGATTGGGCTTAGATTGGAAACCCATTTAATTAATCTTGGAAATCCAATTTTTATTAAAGTGATAAAATAATTTTTTTAGGGTTTATAAAAAAAAATAACACTTAACTTTAGTCATAATAGTTCGTAACATAACAATTTAAAGTAAAGTAGGATAAGAAAAATCCACTGGGCCTTATGGCCTTATTACATCAAGTAAAACCCAAAACAAATAATAAAGTTCAAATCGAATAAAATCTTCAAATGGAACATGGCCACCTCAAGGTCTACCATCCTAGTCCGTCACTGTTCATCACCTGAAAATATTTCCCACAACGGGGTGAGTCAACAGACTCAATGTGCACACAGTACTAACATTCAACAAATCAGGCATACATGTTCATAAATTAAAATTAGTATTCATATAAAATAAATTATGATGCAACCCAAACCCAAGCCTATTTGTCCATCCGCTACACACCACCGTACTCCCAGTCTGCACCGGGGACTACTAAGTCAACCCTCCATCCGCTACACACCATCGAAGCGATCATTGCGATCGACGTGCTCATCGCCCATATAATTTGTGTCATTAGACACCATATTCAAATAATGTAACCGGTTACCAAATTCGATAATGTAACCGAGTTACCATATTTAAAATGTTGTGACCGTAGTCACCAAATTTCATTAGTGAGGCAAAGTCAACACCGTCTTCCCTTTCACATAGATCCCGAATGCCCCATAAATTTTATATCATGCATAACATACTTAATTTCATATTCATATACATATATTCACATGTTATAAAATAACATATTTCATAATCCTATCAGAAGTAGGAAACGTACCTGAGTACTTTTTGTACCTCATTAGGGTACTTAGCCATATTCACATTCTTACGTATAATCATATAATTAATATTTTCCATATAACGTATTGAAGGTTAGTATGGGTACACACCTGATTTGTTTAATTGATTCCTTGAAATTCCGAAGAACGATCTACCGATCTAGATTTTTACTCCTTGTTGCCGAATTGAAAGATTGTAAATCAAATGCCGGAAATTGATAGTATTCCTTCCTTAAATCGGCTAGCCACTAAATCAGGTATTTATGTCAGTTTCTAACTTTTGAGTAAATGGAAAATAATTCCAAATGTCCAGAACAAACCTTGGCCGAATGTCACTTACCATACAATTTCCAAATCTGAAGAGGATTTCCTTTATATGCCTTAAATTTCTTGAATCTGAAATCTCGAAACTCTTCCTTTGATATTTAACAGTTGTAAAAAGATCCTGAGAGATCCTTGTAGATTCGGGCAAAATTGCTAATAGGATTAGTATCTTGATTTTGGTAAAAAGAGAAGGAACATAAATTGATTGACCACTGATCTTACCCTTTTGATGTAGTAGTTGATTGCTCCTTTACTTAGAACCAACAAAGATTCGGCTTTGATAGTAGAAACAGAGAAGAAAATAGAAGAAGAGAAGATGGATTTTACTTAAAGAAAAATTCAAGGAGAGGAGTTTTGCTATGAGATTTTCGGCAAGGCTTAGAAAAGATGAGAGAATAGCCTAAATTCTCCTCCTTTAATCGAAATTGCTAGACCAAGAGTCCTTGACTTGGCCACTACTCCTCATAAGTGATAGTATTATCTTTTAATTATCACCTTATTTAGATTAAAAGTATTTAATCCATCCTTTATCTCTTCAATTAAAAATCCTTTATTTATCACTTTAATTTATCAAGTTTTAACGAAATAAAACTCCTCTTTTCTAGAAATAGGTGTCGTCCACCCTTAGCCTTGGAAGCAAAAATAAAGCCTTCATTATTTGCTTTCCAAGTGACTCGAACTCGTGCCCATTCCTCTTACACATGGCGCCTTTTCCATGAGCCTTAAGTGACACCTTCAGGCCACTCTTCCAAGCCCGATTGTGTGTCAAATTTCACCAACTTTTTCTTTTAAGGCCCTCTTGCCCTTATTTCCTATTTTGGACTTTAAAATTTGTCATTCCTGCATTATTTCTAAGTTTCCTAAAAATTTTGATCGGCTCTGTAACTTGCCATTTTTCTTACATGTTCAAGTTTCCAAAATGTTCAGTTTCCAAAATGTTCAAGTTTCCAAAATGTTCGAGTTTCCAAAATGTTCAGTTTCCAAAATGTTCGTGTTTCCAAAATGTTCGTGTTTCGAATGTTCGTGTTTCCATTTTCATGCATTTTCGTGTTTCCAAAAATATCAAAATTTATTCTCGATGCTTAAACTTGTCATTTCATACAATTAAACCGAAAATGCATAGGCCTTTTTCAGATGTTACAATTCTACCCCTTAAACAAAATTTTGTCCCCGAAATTTCCTAACTAAAATAGTTGAGGGTATTGTCGTCGCATGGTCTCTTCGGCTCCTGAAGCCTCTTAGATCCATGATTGCGCCATAACACTTTGACTAGAGGCACTTTGTCTTCCTTTGTAGTACTTTCACATCACGTTCCAAGATCTGAATCGGTTCTTCCTCGTAGGATAAGTCTGGCCTTAGCTCCACTTCTTCAACAGATACCACATGCGATGGATCCGATCGGCAGCGACGTAGCATGGATACATGAAATACGTCGTGCATCTGCTGTAACTCTGGTGGCAACTCTAATTGGTATGCCACTGGCCCAACTCGTTTCAGTACTCGATAAGGCCCTATAAATCTTGGGCTTAGCTTCCCTTTTCGACTGAACCTCATTACCTTCTTCCAAGGCGAGACTTTTAGGAATACTTGGTCTCTCACTTCAAACTCTATTTCTTTTCGCTTAAGGTCTGCGTCGACTTACGCCTATCGAGGCTTCCTTCAACTGCGCTTAATTAACTCAACTTTCTCTTCGGTTTCTGCCACTAATTCTGGACCCAAAACTCGGCATTCTCCTAACTCGGTCCAACAAGTAGGTGTTCTACACTTCCTTCCATACAATGCTTCGATGGTGCCATCCGAATCTTGGCTTGATAGTCATTGTTGTAGGCGAACTCACTAAAGGCTAGTAATCTTTCCAACTTCCTCAAATCCATTACACGACCTCTCAACATATCCTCCAACACTTGTATAACCCGCTCGATTGCCCGTCCGATTGTGGATGAAAAGCCGTGGTGAAGTCTAACTTAGTGCCTATAGCTTGATGAAGTGCCTTCCAAAATCGAGACATAAACTTTGGGTCTCTATCGAGATGATCGACATTGGTACTCCATGCAATCTCACAATTTCGCCACATATAACTTGGCCAATTTAAGAGAGAATAATCCATTCTTCTTTGGGATAAAGTGTGCGGACTTAGTTAACCTGGTCCACTATCACCCATACCGAGTCCTTCTTAGTAGGCGTGAGGGAAGCCCACTAACGAAGTCCATGGTAATTCTTTCCCACTTCCATTGGGGAACTTGATTGGTTGAAGCAATCTGATGGGACTTGGTGTTCACCTTAACTTGTCGACCGTCAAACATTTCCCACAAATTCAGTCACCTCTCGCTTCAGATCAGACCACCAAAACTGTTCCCTTAGATCTCTATATAGCTTGATGCCTTCGGGATGCATAGCATAAGGGCTACCATGCGCTTCCCAAAGAATCCTTTGTCTCAGCTCCTTATCTTTTGGCATATAGACCTTTCCCTTGTAGCACAATACTCCTTCATCAATGACACCATAGTCCTTTAATCCCCCTTGCTGTACTTGCTGCAACTTAGTACTTAAGTCGTTATCAGCCAACTGTCTCTCTTTCACCTCCTTCAGCCATGTAGGCCTGACTTGTAACTCTGCCAACAGGCTTCCATCGTCATACAGACTTAAGTGAGCGAACAAAGCCCGTAGATCCGACACCACCTTCCTACTCAGGGCATCGGCTACCACATTCACCTTGCCCGGATGATATTCTATCGAACAATCGTAATCCTTGACAATTTCACCCACCTTCATTGCCTCAAGTTTAACTCCTTCGAGTCAATAAATACTTAAGGCTCTTGTGGTCTGTGTAGATAATCGACCTTTCTCCATAAAGGTAGTGCCTCTAAACCTTAAGGGCGAAAACCACTGCTGCTAGCTCTAAATCATGGGTTGGGTAGTTAACCTCATGAGGCCTTAGTCGCCAGACGCATAAGCGATTACTTTGCCATCTTGCATTAGCACACGGCTAACCCGTGTCTGCGAAGCGTCACAAGACACCACAAAATCTTTTCACCGCCTCCTTTGAATTAACACCTGAGCTTAGTTAACACCCTTTTAAGCTTTTCAAAGCTCTCCTGCCGCTTATTAGTCCATTCAAGGTATTTCCTTCCTTAGCAACTTTGTTAAAGGCATTGCTATTGATGAGAATCCTTTCACAAACCTTCAGTAATAGCCTCGCCAAGCCTAGGAAACTTTGAATTTCAGCCACGCACCTAGGTGGTTTCCAATCCAACACCGCTCGATCTTCTTAGGATCTACTCTTATTCCTTCTGGATACCACATGTCCTAGAATGCCACCTCCTTAAGCCAAAATTCGCACTTCTTTAATTTGGCATAAAGCTTCTTCTCCCTTAACACTTCCAACACAACTCTGAGATGCTCATCATGCTCCTCCTCCAACTTCGAATACACCAAAATATCGTCGATGAACACAACGATTTAACCTATCAAAGTAGGGTTGGAAAACCCGATTCATCATGTCTATGAACGCTACCGGGCGTTCGTCAACCCAAACACATCACCACAAACTCAAAGTGGCCGATCTTGTCCTAAAAGCGGTCTTATAGATATCGACCTCCTTCACCTTCAATCGATGATACCCGACCTTAAGTCGATCTTTGAAAATCTTGTGGCTCCTTCACCGATCGAACAGTCATCGATCCTTGGCAAAGGATACTTGTTCTTAATGGTCACTTATTCAATCGACGGTAATCTATGCACATACGCATAGTTCCGTCCTTCTTCTTCACAAATAAGACCAGGTGCTCCCCACGAGACACACTGGGTCGGATGAACCCACGATCTAACAGTTCTTGGATCCGAGCCTTGAGCTCCACTAACTCCTTTGGCGCCATTCGGTATAGGCGATTGACACGAGAGCTATTCCGTGCAAATCTATCCCAAATTCCACCTCTCATGCTGGGGTATTCTTAATTCCTCCGAAATACATCCACGAAGTCCCTTACCATCCTAACTCCATTAACACCTTCCTCCTTCCCACCTATCGACTTACGAAGGCTAAGAACGCCTCACAACCTTTCTTAACCATCTTCTCATTTGATCGCCAAAACTACGTTAGACAAGTAGTTCCTCCTTTCTCCGATCATTACTACCACTTCATCCTCCGGGGTTCTTAGTTCCATACGTTTAGCCACACAATCCAACACGGCTCGGTGTTCTACTAGCCAATCCATTCCGAGTATAAGTTCAAACTCTCCGAAGGGTAATTCCATTAAGTCTGCCCGAAAGTTCACTCCCTGAATCTCTAGGGGTACATTCCGAAAGATCTTGTCTACCACTATAGTTTGGCCTAATGGGCTTACTACAGTCATCATCATCGAAAGTTCAGAGTCTAGGCCTAGTGTTTCCACTACACTACTTGCAACATAGGAATGGGTCGAGCCCACATCAATCAGAGCAAAATAGGGTTTGTCAAAAATAAAGAACGTACCGGTTATAACATCCGGCGCGTCTCCATCTTCCCTCCTGAAACTGCATAAACCAAACCCGGTTGCCTTGAATCGGCATTAGTAGTACCTCGGCCCTGTGTTCCACGGCCTCTGCCAGCACCACTACCTCGGTTACCCAAACCACCACCCGTTGAGGTCATTGTCCCACCTCTACCTGGTCTGGCTAGCATTCGAGCTCGCTTCGGCTCTCATCTGGTTGCTTGGGACAATCTTTAAGCATATGGTCCTTGGACCCACACTTGAAACATCCTTCCGTCTTTCTCCAACACTCTCCCATGTGCTTCTTTCCACAATGCTCACAAGGGCGTATGCCCACCGTGCCGGTCTGTTGATTTCGTGGCCCGTCAACCCTAGGCCTCTTGTGACCTTTTCGGATGGCACAAATCCTCTCTTGGCCTTATTCCTATCCACTGTGCTTAGTAGCGTCCTTAATCCCTCACCACCTTGGCCTTTTCCACCAAAAGAGAATTCCGCTCACGATGCGGTGCTATCAACGATCTCAGATCGTCCTCATCCGGTCCTCAAAGCGGACACGGTGTTCATGCTTTCGATTGCCACTACCCTCGAGCATAGCGGCTCAACCTCGTGAATTTCGCCTCATATTCTCGGCATGACTTACTCCCTTGCACCAACCCTAGAAAAGCCTTCCTTTGTTCATCTCAGATATCCGTTCCCACATACTTCTTCCGAAATGCCTCTAACATACTCCCAAGTCAAGTTTTCACCGTGGTGCCGCCTCGAACAGTTAACCACCATCGATCGCTTCATCGCAGAATAACGCCACCATCCCTTTCAACTTTTCCTCCGAGTCGATCGAGCTCATCCATGATACCTCCATTGCTTCCAACCAAGATCAATCGGTATCGGGTGCCACATTAGATACTCCTAACATTTTCGCTCCATTAGATCGGAGCCGTTCGGTCTGAGACTTTCAATTTCTTGAATTTCCTCCCGACCGCCACCAATTCCAAAACTCAGAGTACGACTGCGACACGACATCTTCCCCTCGAGCCTCGCCGCTCAACATTAACAAATTGGGGGTGGTGGTGGCGGTGGCATTTCATTGTCGGACCCTTGACCGATCTAACGGGTTCGACACGGTCATCCTTCCTCTACCTCGACCACGACGACCACGTCCTCTAGAGCTCATTTTCTAGCGTTAAGATCGATTAAGAAATTTTATGGATTAGTCATTGTTCGACTTATTTACCAATGAAGGAGTTTTATGAGAAGGGATTTAAGAGTGGTTCTTTCAGATTCATACAAACACACGCCTTTTCCATTCATTCCTTCATCCATCAAACAAGTATGAACTTTCGTTCATTGGAGAAACGTTGTAGTTTTGTTGTTGTTGTTTTCACTACTCGGGGTATTTTCGTAATTTTGTCCTACTGAGGCATTTTCGTAATTTTTCGTAAGAAAACGTTCCTTGGTGTTTTGTCAAAATTATTTTGAAAATTTCAAAGTCTCGGGGTAATTTGGAAAAATTTTAAAATCTGGGGTATTTGGTAATTTTAGACTTGAGGGTATTTTGGTAATTTTCACCAACCTGGGTAAATTTGTAAAATTTAATAAATTAGGGATATTTCAAAAGTTGTAAAACTTTGAGGGTTCTTTGAAAATTGTTCCTTCAAAATGGGGATGTTGCAAAATTTTGGAAATCGTGGGTCATTTTGGGTAATTTTGTAAGCTAGGGGCAATTTTGTAATTTTCCAAAATCAAGGTATTTTGATATTTTACAAATTAGGATTCTTGAATGTTTATGAAATTTTTGGTAAAGCTGTTGAGTAGTTGAACATTTTATAAACCAAGGGCATTTTAGTAATTTCACCCATAAGGGCATTTTTGTAATTTTCGCAAATCAGGAGTTTTTCGAAAATGTTGTAAAAATAATTTTCTCGATTTAAAAGAAAGTTTTAAAATTTGAAAAACTAGGTTTGTTGTTTTGTTCTCTTTTTTTAAACATGGCTAGTTCCTTTTGGGTTTTAGTCATTATGTTTAGCTTATGACCGAGCCCTCTTGGTCGTGGTGAACAAAGCTACGCACCAGGCGGGATTCGTGTGGAGAGGAGGTGAGTCACGCGATGCTTAAATACCAAGCTCCCACCAAACCATTCCTAGACATGCGACAGAGGTTGCCACACCACTAAGCCCTCCGGGTTAGGGTGAGCCGAAGCTACGCACTGGGTAGGATTCTGCAAGAGGAGGTGAGTCACTAGGACTGCTAAATACCAAGCTCTTTCTGGATCCACTCCTAGACATGCGTCTGGGGTTACCACACCACTAGCTCAATGACTTAGCCATAGGTTTGTTCAAGACATTAAGTCTTATGTGGTTTGTGTTTGAGTAGTCTAATCCTGGGTTCAAGTTCCTATCATTCTATTCTACATTCCATGCCTTTTCTACCCTTATACAATTCACAGAATCACACATATAGTTAGGGGTACTTACCTGGTGGACTACGGGTTGAAGACTTAGGGGCCATGCCAGAAGCCTACTTATTTTCAAATAAAATTATTTGGGCTCAATTCAAAACGTTTTGGGCCTTAGCCCACAGTGAGAAGTTTAAAAGCTGGCTCGATACCAAATTGAAACACCCACACCCTACCACGAGCCCGAACCGGATCTGGTATGTTCCTAAAGTAAACCGTTTCAAAGATTTTTGTTACTTAGAGAAAATTTGTAAAATATTTAGAAAAAATGTTGATGTGGATTGGGCTTAGATTGGAAACCCATTTAATTAATCTTGGAAATCCAATTTTATTAAAGTGACAAAATAATTTTTTAGGGTTGATAAAAAATAACACTTAACTTTAGTCATAATAGTTCGTAACATAACAATTTAAAGTAAAGCGGATAAAAAAATCCACGGGCCTTATGGCCTTATTACATCAAGTAAAACCCAAAACAAATAATAAAGTTCAAATCGAATAAAATCTTCAAATGGAACATGGCCACCTCAAGGTCTACCGTCCCATTCAATCCTTTCATCATCCGAAAATATTTCCCACAACGGGTGAGTCAACAGACTCAATGTGCACACAGTACTAACATTCAACAAATTAGGCATACATGTTCATAAATCAAAATTCGTATTCATATAAAATAAATTATGATGCAACACAAACCCAAGCCTATTTGTCCATCCACTACACACCACCAGTACTCGCCAACACACCGTGGGACTACTAAGTCAACCCTCCATCCGCTACACACCATCGAAGGCGTTCATTTGCAATCGACGTGCTCATCGCCTATATAATTTGTGTCATTAGACACCATATTCAAATAATGTAACCGAAGTTACCAAATTCAGATAATGTAACCGAGTTACCATATTCAAAATGTTGTGACCGTAGTCACCAAATTTAGATTAGTGAGACCAAGTCAACACCTTCTTCCCTTTCACATAGATCCCTAATGCCCCATAAATTTTATATCATGCATAACATACTTAATTTCATATTCATATACATATATTCACATGTTATAAAATAACATATTTCATAATCCTATCAGAAGTAGGAAACGTACCTGAGTACTTTTTGTACCTCATTAGGGTACTTAGCCATATTCACATTCTTACGTATAATCATATAATTAATATTTGCCATATAACGTATTGAAGGTTAGTATGGGTACACACCTGATTTGTTTAATAGATTCCTTGAAATTCCGAAGAACGATCTACCAATCTAGATTTTTACTCCTTGTTGTCGAATTGAAAGATTGTAAATCAAATGCGAAAATTGATAGTATTCCTTCCTTAAATCGGCTAGCCACTAAATCGTATTTATGTCGGTTTCTAACTTTTGAGTAAATAGAAAATAATTCCAAATGTCCGAAACAAACCTTGGTAGAATGTCACTTACCATACAATTTCCAAATCAAGAGGATTTCCTTTATATGCCTTAAATTTCTTGAATCAAATCCAAAACTCTTCCTTTGATATTTGATGGTTGTAAAAGATCCCGAGAGATCCTTGTAGATTCGCCAAAATTGATAATAGGATTAGTATCTTGATTTTGGTAAAAGAGAAGGAATGAAATTGATTGACCACCGATCTTACCCTTTTGATGTAGTAGTTGATTGCTCCTTTACTTAGAACCAACAAAGATTCTACTTTGATAGTAGAAACAGAGAAAAAATAGAAGAAGAGAAGATGGATTTTACTTAAAGAAAAATTCGGCAGAGAGGGAGTTTTGCTATGATATTTTCGGCAAGGCTTAGAAAAGATGAGAGAATAGCCTAAATTCTCCTCCTTTAACTGAAATTACTAGACCAAGAGTCCTTGACTTGGCCACTACTCCTCATAAGTGATAGTATTATCTTTTAATTATCACCTTATTTAGATTAAAAGTATTTAATATCGAACGTATCGGGCCGGTTGCTTATAAATTAATGTTGCCACCTGAGCTAGAGAAGATTCATAATGTATTTCACGTATCGATGCTTCAACGATACAGATTTGATCCATCGCATGTGATTGCCGAAATTTAGTTTGATCTATCGTATAATGAAGAACCAAATCGAATTTCGGCATGTGAGATCAAAGAGCTGAGAAATAAGAAAATTTCTTTAGTAAAAGTGTTGTGGCACAAACATGGAGTTGAAGAGGCTAAGTGGGACCCTGAAGATGTTATGAGAGAGCAATATCCGAATCTATTCACTGGTAACATTTTCGAGGACGAAAATCCGTAAGAAGGGTGAATTGTAACAGCCCATTTTAGACCCTAGTTGGAATAGTGGTTTTGAGACCAAAAATATGAGGTTGGAAAAATATTTTAATATTACTTTTAGTGTTTACATAATGTGATTAAGCATGTTGAAAATTCTCTGTGGAAATTTTATCGTTTGTGTGTTGATTTGTGAAAAAAGACTTAATCACATAAAATGAAAAAGCTATGAGCTAATTGTTTAAGTGCTTAATTTCCATGGCTTATTAAATTAAAGGTCCTTATGTTGATATTAGACCATTGATAGTGGAATTTGACATAACTGGCCATTAAATGAATGAAATATTAATGTTTTATTAAATGATATTTTAGTAATTGATGAAATAATATGTATTAGAATAAAACAAATATGAAAATAAGCCATAATCATCCATGATTGCTGAAAATTGAAGAAAGAATAAGGGTTAGAAGCTTTTTCACATTCGGCCATTGTCTAAGCTCAATAAGGTATGTTTTGAGTTCGGTTTTTAGTGATTTTTATGTTTTTGTGATCGTTGCTTAGTATTTTATAAAGCTCATGCCTCCATTTCTAATTTTGATGAAGATTAAATATTAAGCCATAGATGAATTCATGAGTTTTGTGATGTTTGATGATGACTTATGTAAGTTTGGTGATTGATATACATGTTTTATAAAAGTGATTTTTGATTAATTTGAGTATTATGGGCTACATTGTGAAAATGAGAAATTGAAGGACTAAAATGTGAAATAAATGAAATGTGTGGGCTTATATGAGCTAGGGGAAAATTCGGCTAAGCATGTGTAAAATGAAATTATGTGTATTTGGTGATTTTATGAAATAGGGACTTAAATGTTAAAATGTGAAAATGTGAGGGCTACTTTGTAAAGTACCCTAAATATGTACATTTGGATTAAATTGAATGGTTTGGTGAATGAATGAGCTAAATTTGAATATGTATAGATTAAGAAAATAGAGATTCGGACCGAGATCAAGGCAAAAGCAAAGTGCTCGATTGATTAACTAGTGTCGTTGTTTCTACATCCGAGGTAAGTTCGTGTATAATATGAATTGTTTAAATAATGCTCACTTATTATGAAATGAATGGAAATGTGATTGTTAAGTTAGTAATGCTGAAATGTGAGTTCGAAGATACACGATACTAAGTGTGCGCAAATAGAATAGTTACTGCGATGAAGTTGACTAATTGTGCGAGATAAAGAAATACATTGGCTATATTAGTTGGCACTATGTGTGCGATACCGAGACATCTTCGTTTAATGTGATGGCACTAAGTGTGTGTTACAATTGTAGCTTCAGCTAATTAAATGGCACTGAGTGTGCGAGTTCATCGAAGTTTAAAGAGGACTGAATGAATTATAGTTTGGAGCATTGAGTGGTAAATGTGATAGATAAATGTATCATGGTTCAGGTATGTACAGAACCTATGTGGTTGATAACATTGTGTATGAGATAAATGGATGATTATGTGAATGAATGATGAAAAAGGTGATGGTTTGAGGAGCATTATAATGCTTGTTCATGAACCTATAGATATGGTGTGAAAGTGAGTAATTGTCATGGATAAGATTGAGTAGCGATGTAAATTGAACTAAGTGTTAGTTAATTTTGCATATTGAATTTGAATTTTTGTGTTAATTGTGTTATATTACGAACTTACTAAACTTTAAAGCTTACTATGTGAGATCTTTCTCTGTTTTACAGTGTCATTAAAGCTAGCTCAAATCTGGGGATCATCAGCAACTCAATCACACTGTTGGACATCCATTTTGGTATCTTTTTGGAATTTGTATATATGGTATATGGCATGTATAGGCTAGTAAGGTTGTAGGATGATTTTGGTACTTGTTTTGCTATGTGATAATGGTATAAGTGATGTATATATATATAGTATTGTGTAAATGGCCTTTATGGTATGGTTTGGTAAATTAGAAATGGTATGCTTCATACTTGAATTGGTATTGAGATGGTGAATGATTTGTATGTTGTTTGGTGTTGGATTTGGATATGTAGGGATGACCCAAAATGGGTGGCAATTTGGCCTTGTAAATGGCCTATAATTTTCCACACGGGTGTTTGTCTCACTGTGTCCATCTCTATCTTTATTCGATGCAGGTCAGACTTGCACACAGGCCAGACACATGGGCATGTGATAGGCCGTGTGATTCAAGTCAGGGTTGCACACGGGCCAGACACACGGGTGTGTGACAGGCCGTGTGAGTATAGTTAGATTTGTGCACAGGGTAAGACATGGTCTGAGGCATTGCCGTGTGGGGTACAAGGTCTATCCACAAGGGCATGTGTGCCCTGTTTAAGATGAAAAGTTTTTTAAGTTTTGTAAAGTTTCGAATGAGATTGGTTTAGTCCCGAACCTTCTTTAAAGCATGTTTAAGGTCTCATAGACCTACTAAAGGGACTTTGTGTTTTTATTATTATGATGAATTGATTTGTAAGCTATGATGGTATGAATGTTACAATTTGACCGGTAATACCTCGTAACCCGAGTTCGGTGATGGATATGGGTTATGGGTGTTACAATTTTATTCGTATCAGAGCTACAGTTTATTGATTTTAGGGCTAACATAGCGCGTGTGAGTCTAGCTATACACGCCATATATAAAAATTATGATAGTTTAATGATTTCTGACAATTAAAATGTGTTTTCGTATAGTAAATGGATCCCAATAGAGCAGTTACTGATGATGTTGAGAGTAATGCGTCTGCTCCCGCTCAAGGGACAGCGTCGGCTGAATCTAGGATGATTGCCAGTAGCCATAAGGGAGAGGCAAAACAAGCCTTCTTCCAAATGATGAGTGAGTGGTTTACGGAGTTCGTTCGAACGAATCCGGCTGCTCAACAACCTCCACCACCGCAAGTTCCTGTAGTGCCACAAGTTACAGATCCAATCCGACTGAGTAAACCTCCAGTGGATAAAATTCGTAAATATGGGGCCGAAGAGTTCAGGGCCCCAGTGGATGATGATGCCGAGCGAGCTAAATTTTAGCTTGAGAATACCATTAGAGTGTTTGATGAATTATCATGTACTCCTGAAGAATGCCTAAAATGTGACGTTTTATTGTTGAGAGATACGACATATCAAGGGTGGAAAACATTAACATTTGTGGTTCCGAAAGAACGAATCACCTGGGATTTCTTCCAAACTAAATCTCGAAAGAAATATATCAGTCAATGGTTTATAGATCCGAATGTAAAGGGTTCCTTGAGCTGAAACAGGGCCGTATGTCTGCAACAGAATACGAGCAAAATTTGTGAGATTGAGCCAGTATGCACAAGAATGTGTTTCGACAAAAACTACTATGTGTAAATGATTCATCGAAGGATTGAATGAAGACATTAAACTTCTGGTTGGAATTCTTGACTTGAATGAATTTGTAGTATTGGTTGAAAGAACTTGTAAAGCCGATCTATCAAGTGAATAGTCAGTATGTACCAGAATGAAATGCGCTAATTTCATTAATCGATCTACGACAACCCAGATAGCATCTTTCTTTTCGGAGATAGATGCAAACCTGATACGAAATCCATCGTAACTCTATCCCATTTCCATTCTGGTATCATCACAGGCTGTAGTAATCCTGATGACACTTGGTGTTCAGCTTTAACTTGTTGACACACCAAACATCTTGATACGAATTCGAAATGTCATTTTTCATACCCGACCACCAATACAATTGTTTCAAATCATTGTACATTTTGGTACCCCTCGGGTGAATAGATAAACAACCACTATGCACTTCGGGTAAAATTTTCTGAATGAGTTTGGAATTCTTTGGTACGCAGATTCTATTTCAGAACATTAAACAATCATCGGCTCCGATCTGATAGTTTGAATCACTATTCGACTCACATTGCACTATTTTAGCTTGTAACTCAGTATCACACTTTTGAGCTTCCCAAATTTGCTGAAGAAAAACTAATTTAGCTTTCAACTCAGCTAATATCGAACTATCATCAGATAAAGCCAGTCTCGTATTCATCGCTCTCAAATCAAATAATGATTTTCTACTCAAAGCATCCTCTACTACATTTGCTTTCCCCGGATGATAATCAATCACCAACTCATAATCTTTCAACAGATCGAGCCATCTTCGTTGTCGCAAATTCAGATCTTTTGAGTCATTATATACTTTAAACTTTTGTGATCGGTAAAGATATGGCATTTTTCACCGTACAAATGATGTCGCCAAATTTTCCATGCGAAAATAATAGCGGCCAACTCTAAATCATGTGTCGGATAATTCTTTTCATGCGGCTTCAACTGTCTAGAGGCATAAGATATAACTTTTCCTTCTTGCATTAAAACGTAACCCAAACCATTCAATGGTGCGTCGCTATAAATCACGAATTCTTTACCTGACTCAGGTTGAACCAACACTGGTGCCTTAGTTAACAATGCTTTCAACTGATCGAAACTCTGTTGACATTTCTCTGACCACTCAAATTTCACATCTTTTTGCAGCATTCTGGTAATATGTGTAGAAATCATCGAGAACCCTTTTACAAAACATCAATAATAACCAGCTAACCCTAGAAAACTTCTAACTTTGGTACATTCATCGGTGGTTTCCAATCAACAACTACTGAAATTTTGCTCGGATCAACTCTTATACCTTCCGCTGAAACAATGTGCCCCAAAAATCCTTCTCTGAGCCAAAACTCACATTTACTGAATTTAGCATACAATTGCTTATCTCTCAAGGTTTGTAACACAATCCTTAAATGCTCGGCATGCTCAGACTCATTTCGCGAATAAATCAAAATGTCATCAATGAACACTACAACGAATCTGACTAAATACGATATAAAAATTCGGTTAAGCAAATCCATGAAAACTGCAGGAGCATTAGTCAATCCGAAAGGCATAACAAGGAATTCATAATGTCTGTACCTCGTTCTGAAAGCAGTTTTTGGCACATCCGAATCTTTAACTCGCAATTGATAATAGCCAGATCTCAAATCAATCTTCGAAAACACTGTCGCCCCTTTCAACTGATCAAACAAATCATCTATTCTTGGAAACGGATACTTATTCTTTATCGTAACGTTATTAAGCTGTCGATAGTCAATACACATTCTCATTGACCAGTCTTTCTTCTTTACAAACAATACTAGTGCACCCCAAGGTGAAAAACTAGGCCGTGCAAATCCTCTATCTGTTAATTCTTGCAACTAAGCTTTCAGTTTTTTCGGAGCCATTCTGCACAGAGTTATCGATATCGGTGAAGTTCTCGGCACTAACTCAATAGCAAATTCAACCTCTCTGATCTGTGGTAATCCAGGCAACTCTTCTGGAAACACATTCGAAACTCACATACTATCGGTACTAATTCAATCTTCGATTCAGACACTTTTGTATCTAGTATATAAGCAAGATAAGCTTCACAACCTTTTCTCACACATCTCTGAGCTGACATAGACAAAATCACAACGGGCATTTCACTCGATTCATCTGATTCAATTCAAATAATTTCACTATTCTGACATTTCAATTCAATAATCTTTCGTCTACAATTCACAATAGCATCATGCAAAATCAACCAATCCATACCCAGAATTATACCGAACTCATCAAATGGCAAAAGTATCAAATCCGTAAGAAAATAGTAACCCCGAGTCATTAAAGGACAGTTCTTGTAAACTTTATCAATGAAAACATATTTGCCTAAGGGGTTCGATACTTTAATCACAAACTCAGTGAACTCAACAGAAAAATTCTTACTAAACACTAAATTCTCACAAACATACGAATAAGTCGATCCAGGATCAATCAATGCAATAACATTAGTGTCACAAATAGAAAATGTATCGGTGATAACATCAGGTGATGACGCCTCTTCACGAGCGGGAATAGCGTAAGCTCTAGTAGGTGCTCTGGCCTCAAATCTCATAGCTGAGTCTTTCTTCATACCTCTACTACTGGTCACATTTCCAGCGTTTCTCGATGGCCTCCCTCTAGTGGCTGTATTACTCGGTCTTACATTTTGGAATTAGTCTTTCTCAGCTAACTCAGGACAATCCCAAATAAAATGATCTGGCGAACCACATTTATAACAAGCTTTATTACTTTCATTCCAGTATTCTCCAAAATGTCGTCTCCCACACTGTTGACACTCAGGTTTATTGTTTCTCACACTGCCCATGCTCGATACTGATGTAGTTTGTGTTTTAGGACTGAATATTATTTTCCACGATCTCTACTTGAATACCCGACTGAAGCATTTGGACGATTGAACAAATCTCTAGATTTCTTTGACAAAGACTGATATGGCTTATTCATCGGTCTTTTTCTCGAGTCTCTTGCCTCTTAATCTTCTTTTCACTTTTCTTTGCTAAGTTCCTCGGCCTTGCAAGCTCTATCAACTAGAACAAAAATTCTTTTAATTTTAGAATTCTGACTAGAAGTTTAATATCCTCGTTCAACCTATCAATGAACCGTTTGCACATAATTTCTTCGGTGGAAACATACTCTTGAGCATACTTGCTCAACCGAACAAGTTCTCTTTCGTACTTAGTTACAGTCATTCGACCATGTTTCAATACTATAAACTCTTTATGCTTTTGATCATGAAATCTCTTATATATTTCTTCCTGAACTCAGTTTGAAAGAATTCCTAGATCACTCTTTCTCTCGGTATCACTGATACTAGAGTATTCCACCATTGGTACGCAGTGTCCCTCAATAACGATATGGCTCATTTTGAACACTCGGCTGGAGTATATGACAGTTCATCAAATACTCGAATAGTGTTTTTAAGCCAAAATTCAGCTATCTTGTGATCATCATCAACAGTAGCTCTGAACTCTTCAGCCCCATGTTTTCGGATTTTATCTACTGGCGGCTTATTCAATCTTTGAAGTTCCACAACTTGAGGAGCTACAGGAACAGGAACATGTTGAGGATTAGGTAGGGGTGGAGGTTGTTGAGCAGCCAAATTTGTCTAAAAATATTGTGTGAACCATTCGTTCATCATTTGGAAAAAGGATTTTTTAGCCTCTCCTCCGTGACTACTCGTTACAGGTCTAGAATCAGACAGCGCTGCCCTTTGAGTGGAAGCTAGCGCGTTACTCTCTACATCATTATCTACAGCTCGATTGGGATCCATTTACTATACGAAAACACATTTTAAAATGCCAGGAGTCATTACACTATCACAGGTTATTTATGGCATGTATAGCTAGACTCTCACATGCTACATTAGTCCAAAATTGACTAAACCGTAGCTCTAACACCAATAAATGTAACACCCTTCATCCGTATTCAACGCTGGAATAAAGTTACGGAGCATTACCAAACTTATACCACATTTTAAACATACATTTCATATACAATGAATCAAATCATATACATTTCCTTCACAATTAAACATTTTGTCCCTAATACGAGTCTACGAGGCTATAAACATACATTGGGAATGGTTGGGGACTAAATCGATAACTTTGGAAACTTTTAGAACACTTAAAAATTTTCTCAAAAATAGGGGACACACATCCGTCTGGCCTGGCCGTGTGTCTCACACGGCCAATAGACACGCCTGTGTCACAAGTCGTGTGGACATTCAAAATGGGAGCACATGGCCGTGTCTTAGCTCGTGTCCGACCCCGTGCAACTCACTAACTTGGGTCACACGGGCTAGCCACATGACCCTAAAAATGGCCATACACGCCCGTGTGCCAGGCCGTGTGCTAGGCCGTGTGCTAGGCCATGCCAAACCTGTAGGGTATATTGACTTATGTCACATGGCCAAGTCATATGCTCGTGTGTGAGGCCGTGTGGAGCATACTGACTTAATTTTAATTTCAACACCAGGGGACACAATGTCGTGTACATGACCGTGTATCACACACGGCTGAGACACACACCCGTGTGGACAAAAATAGGCTATTTACCAAGCCATTTGGCCACCCATAGTTGTGCACACCTACACCAAACTCAATGGCACAAAATATAACATATAATAGGCATTCAATCAACCTCAATCAAACATCTTTCATACCATTTCAACATCACCAAATACATTACACACTACATTCCAATATGCCATCCAATTCATACCAAATTTCATTTACATGAACATAAAAAATGACCAAACTCAAATTAGCATTATTTAGCCAAATTTCACAAACATACCAATATCCACAACTCAACCATTTAACACTCATAATACCTATTATTAAACATCAAAATACTCATGTATTCATTAATGGCAACACTCAAAATCTTTAACAGTTTTGCAAAATAGTTTCTGGGCTAGCTAGACCTAGTTGCAACAATATCAAAAACATAGAAATCATTAAAAACGGGACAAAAACGGACTTACAATTGACAAAATAGAGTTGGCTGAACCTAGCTCAACAATGGCTTCTTTTTCTTCTTCCAATTTCGGTTGTAGATGATAGCTTTTGTGGTTTTATTATTTTACTATGTTATTTCATAAATTACTAATTTAACCTTAAGTATATAACACTAAAAGTCACCTAACACATGTCCAAAAGTGTCCACTCATATTCTAAATGGTCTATTTGCCATTTAAGGCCACCATAATTAAAAACCATAGCAATTTAACACCTTTTTACTACTAGCATGAAAATTTTGCATTTATTGAAGTTTAGCCCCTTTTATCAAATTAAACATTCAAACAATAAAATTTCTTAAAGAAATTTTCACACTATCATTCAATCATGCTATAATCATTAAAATAATAATAAAATAATTATTTTGACTTCAAATTTGTGGTCCCAAAACCACTGTTTTGATTTAACTAAAAACGGGCTGTTACATTTCACTAATAGATCCCTAAATACAATTTCACCAAAAATCACTTAACAAAACATGTTTGCTTAACAATTAAAGTTAATAATCTATCAACTAACATCAAAACACATTCAAAAACAATCATGGTAAGTCCCTCAACCTTTAACAATTTTGCAAATTAACCCACGGCTAACTAGATTAAGCTAATACGAGCTCAAAAACATAAAAATCACTAAAAACGAGGCTTGGAAACCTACCATGCATGAAGAAACTCCATGAACGAAAGCCTCCCCTCTTTTAACAATGGCTAATCGGTTTTAAGGCTATCAAAATAATGAAGATGATGTTTTAATTCATCTTTAATTAACAACTTTTACTTATTTTATTTAATTACAAATTTTACCTTTAAAATTCACTTTATTTACAATAAAACCAATCCATGCACATCCACTAACCTAAAATATGGTATATTTACCAACTACATCCTTTAGTTTATAATTCTAAAGCCATTTAATCCTTTTAATTACTAGAATCCATCTTTTACACCTTTTTCAATTTAGTCCTTTTTATCTAATGAACCATTTAAATTTTAAAATTTCTTAACGAAACTTAAATACAACCTTAAAAAAATCTCGTAGACATTAAATAAATATTAAAATGATAACTCACTCGTCGAAATTGTGGTCCTGAAACCACTATTTTTGACACCATTGAAATTGGGTTGTTACAGCTATGATTTATATAATATGCACCACACTTTCATCATTCAAATCAACACTTGTCAAGTCTATACACATTCAACTATCATATAGCATGATTCAAGTAAATTTAGTACCAATGCATTCACAATTTATATTACTCAATCATTAATCAAAATAATAAAATATACAAAATTCATTGCCATCATATTTTCTTGAGACTACGATACCATTAAGGATTTTTTACACTATATCTTAGTAAGGTACTAAAGAACAACGCTTACTAAGCTAATCATTAATCACATCTCATCCTCAAGGGACCAATCATCAATTATATCACGTCCACATGGGACTAATCAACATGGTACTTATTCTAGCATTTCAATCTATATAAACAACAGATTCAGTTTCAAATCTCAACTTAGACTCGACACTATTGGATTTGGTGCCCTAAGTGTAGTATTTTTGTCTAATTACACTTATAATTTTTCAAACTTATTGGTTAATAAAATTATTTATTAATTGTATTAATACTTTGTATATTGTCCTCACATGGTTTTTGCATCGAAAAGTAAAATAGAAGCAAATGGTGCTCATTGGTTGTCTAATGTTTAACTATTAATAAGCGATATTATGTGGTCGGATCATAATACAAATAGACGGATTGTATTAGTAGACGAACCTAAACATGTCCTTAGTCTAATCGAAAATGAGAAAACCAATTGAAAGACTAATATGTCATCTATCAAGTCCAATTAGGGAGATGTCTTATATTGGGCATCGAAGCGGATACCTCCCAAAAGATAGAGACATAGATCGTAATGGTATGTTTTTGGGGAGAGCTCAATCATGATACTATAGTGGAATGACTTCGTGACTAAATAAGTTTATAATTAATAGGCGAAAAGTCGAAACTTAATTATAAATCATTTGATCCCTAATTACATAAGTTCAATCTATCCCTCCACTAGCTCGTTGAAACCAAAATTGAATTGCGAGTTTGAATAGAAATGAATAGGAAAAGAGAAATGGAAAGCATTCAGGAATGATTATGGTTTTTTCCAAAATGGAAAAAATGAAATATTTGGAAATGAATTTAGGTTTCCAAAAATGGAAATGGAAATGATCCATTTGTTATTCTGTATGGATTACATAAAAATGATCGGAATAATGAGTTTATGTTTTTGAGCTATTTTGAAGCCCGAAAATGAAAATAAATCATTCGATCACGGCGAACATGTTAATTTATGAAATATTGAACATATTTTCTCAAAATTTTGCCAGGGGTAAAATCGTCAAAATTTCTTGGTTAAAATAGGGATGAGAAAATTGTTTAACAAAGAATATTAAAATTTATTTTGGGAAATAGAAAAATCAAATTGGGTTGGATCACAGTATAGAGTACTGGGTCAAAAAGCCTAGAAAGTACTCGTAATTGGATCTGATGTGAAAGAGGCCCCAAGCCCCTCATATAACATGAAAAGGACGATAACCCTAGTAGGAATACTAGAGTGTGCTGCCCACCCCACTCCTACTCTAAGTAGGAAGTTGTTTTTCTATTTGAAATAAATCACTACAACTCAACAAGTGTTTTACCTTTTCTTCTTATAAATAGATGGCCCAGAAGAACTATTAACACAATTTTAAGAGATTGTTACTCTACCAAAAAATAGAGAAAATTCGTTCTCAACTATCAAATATATTTTTCCAGAATGACAATTCTACCAGTTTCTATTAAGAAGAGAGAATTTTCATTTTCACCCTAAATAAAAGAGAAAAAACTTTTTTCTAGTTATGTGTTCGATTCAATTGGTTCGAGCCTACACTCAAAGAAGTTTGTGGTACGAGAATAACAGAGAAGGTCATTCGATTGAAAGTTGGGAACGTCTAGAATAAGTCCCACTCAAAGTATATGTACTCTTTTTTGGAAAAAGTTTATTGCTATAAATATCACAAACCGAATTGGTTTTCAAAATTTTAACTTTTTGCTTAGTTAGAAAACCATTTTTTAAACCAGATTTTTCCAACATAATCCTAACTAGATGTTGGACTATGTATGCGTGACTTGTATACTTAATGTAAGTGAAAGTCTACGTTCAAATAGATAAGAAATTGAAAGTTGGTGTGTTAGGTATAAAACTTTTGCAATATGTAGCTCGTTGAAATAAAAAATGAATTGTATGTAGATCCAAATGAACAGAAATGGGTGGAAATGATAAAGTTAGAGAAATGGGTGTAACATCCTGAAAATGGGCCTATGTAATTTTGATTTAATTATACGAAATGGCATGTCTTATGTATTATGAATGTATGGTGAACATTTTTGGAAACTTGGAAATGTTAAGTCTAAAAGAGGAAAGTGAACATTTTTGGAAACTTGGAAATGTTAAGTTTAAAAGAGGAAAGTGAACATTTTTGGAAACTTGAAAATGTTAAGTTTAAAAGAGGAAAGTGAACATTTTTGGAAACTTGGAAATGTAAGGAAATGTTTTAGAAATGTTAAGCTTAAAAGAGGAAATTAAGGCAAGGTGGTCTTAAGAAAATTAATAGAAGAAATTTGACACAAGAACGGGCTTGGAGAAGTGGCTAGGAGGCACCACTTAAAGCCCAGTAAGTGACGCCACAATCAAAGGGGAAGGAGCCTAGGTTCGAGTCACGTGAGGAAGCAAATAAAAGAGTTTTATTTTGCTGCAAGGAGCAAGGGAGTTGGACGGCACCAAGGCACTTGGGGAAGAGTTTAATTCTCTTTAAAATTCGGCTAAATAGGTGGACCAATGATGGATAATTATTGTTTAAGAGATAAGAGATAATTAAGGGATTATTTCCATTAATTTTTAATAAAGATAAGAGAAGTGATGGCCCAAGTAAGGGAGTCTTGGCCTAGTAATTTTGGGAAAAGGAGGAAAATAAGGCTATTCATCAATCTTCTTTTTTCAATTGAAGTCTCTGCCGAAAATTTCCTAGCAAACTCTCTCCTTTCTATCTTATTTTTGCCATAGCCAAAATCTTTTTCTCCATAAGTCCACCATTGTCGAATCCCTAGTGACTCTTTTCCTCTCTTTTCTTTTGATAAACCAACAACATAGATAACCTTTAGCCGATTTCTTGTTAAGTTCCAAAAGTCGAAAACTTGCTATTATCAAGACCATAGCCGAATAGTTTGAGACTTCAAGCAAGGTTGTCGACTTGTGCATTAAGGGTAAGATCTCATTCGGTTTCATCCTTTTTCTTTTAAGATTTGCCAAAATCTAGGACTAACCCATTAATATCTTGTTGTCAAACTTTGAAGAGATCTTTCGGGATTTACTAAGTGTCAACTACAAGGAAGGAGAAATTCTTTTCCGAAGGTACACCATAGGCCGTGTTCCCTAGTTATTCGGTGAGTTTCGGGATTTAAAATCCACAAGGTAAGTATCTATAGCATCCGACCAAGGCCATGTTGAGTAAATAGATGTGTTTCATTAATATTTAAAAGCCAAAACTAATCTATTCAAGTAATCTAGTGATTGCCGATTTCAAGAAAGAAGGATACAAAGTTTCCGGCATTTGATTAGACATCAATCGGCAACAAGGTAAGGATTTAAGTGTACTAATCCTACTAGGATTTGGATTTATGGCCAAATGGCTCTTTACTAAGTATTAAATGATTGATTAAATGTAGAGATTTAAGATCTAAGGCATTAGATCAAGCTTTTCGGGATTTCAGTGAATTTGTTAAGCGAATCAGGTGTGTACCCCACACTATCTTTTAATAAGATTTATGGATAAAATTTAATATGAGCATGTTTATAAGAATGTGAATCTGGCTAAGGTACCATGTTATGGTACAAAGTACTCAGGTACGTTTCCTACTCCTACTAGGATTATGTTAAATATCTGTTACGACACACATATTGTAACATCCTAGATTAGGGGTTATGCGGTTGTGCATAATTCATGAGTAGTAGGTTTTGGCAGTGTTTGGAAGTGAATTAAGGGTTTTTAAAATCCTAGGATGGAAGAGAAAGCTTTGGACAATTATTGGCTTTTAAGTTAAAAACAAGAAGTGATGTGGAAAAGTGGCAAGGGACGCCACCTAAGGTGCAAGGGTTATGGCATCAAGTGAAGTACTTTGAGGGAAGAGGTTCGAATCTCATTGTGTGCATTTTTGCTTAATTTTATGAAATAGCATGTTTACTGTGATATGTGGTGTGCATTTTTAGAACCTTGGAAATGTATGGAAATGTATGGAAATGTAGGGAAATGTCCTGGAAATGTAAGAAATGATTTAGAAATGTTAAGTTTCAAAAAGAGGAAAGTGAACATTTTGGAAACTTGGAAATGTTAAGTTAAAAGAGGAAAGTCAACATTTTGGAAATGCTAAGTTAAAAAGAGGAAAGTGAACATTTATGGAAACTAGAAAAATGATTTAGAAATGATTCAAAAGAGGAAAGTGAACATTTATGGAAACTAGGAAAATGATTTAGAAATGATTCAAAAGAGGAAAGTGAACATTTCTGGAAACTAGGAAATGTAAGGAAATGTCAAGTTTAAAGAGCCAAACGAAAATTTTTGGAAACTTAGAAATGACTTAGAAATGTTGAGTTTTAAAGATTAAAAGAGGAAATTAAGGCAATGTGGCCTTAAGAGAAGAAGTATGTGAAATTTGACACACAAACAGGCTTGGAAAAAGTGGCCTGAAGATGCCACTTAGGGCCTCTGGAAATGGCGCCACATGCAAGGGTGTTGGGCCTGAGTTCGAGTCACATGGGAAGCACATAAAAGATGTTTTATTTTTGCTTCTAGAAGCACAGAGGTGGATGGCAATAGGGACTCTTAAGGGAAGAGTTTAATTCTCCTTAAAACTCGGCTAAATAGGTGGATAAATGATGATTTATTTTAGATTATTTTCAAAGAGATAATAAAGGGATTATTCTTTAATTTTTAATTAAAGAGATAAAGCTAGCAAAATAGAAGAGTGATGGCCAAGTAAGGGATTCTAAGTTAGTAATTTCGGCTATAAAAGGAAAAGAGGGCCATTCATTCTTTCTTCTAACTCTCTCTCTGCCAAATTCTCTCTAGAAAATATCTCCTTTCTTCATTGTTTTGCCAAGCCGAAAATACACCTTGTGTAGCCGAAAATTCATTACCAAATTGCTCATACTCTTTTCTCTTCTTCTCTCATAATCTTCCAAAAGTCGAATAGTTTTGAGACTTCAAACAAGGGATTGTCGACTTCTATATTAAGGGTAAGAACTAGTTATCATTCGATTTTCATCCTTTTCTTTAAGATTTGTCAAATCTAGGACTAACCCCATTAATATCTTGTTGCCAAACTTTGAAGAGATCTTTTGGGTTTTGTTTAAGTCAACTACAAGAAGGAGAAGTTCTTTTCCGAAGGTACACCATAGGTAGCGTGTTCCTAGTTATTCGGTGAATTTTGGGATTTAAAATCCACAAGGTAAAACATGCGAATATTTGGCCAAGGCCTATTTTTGGTGTTTTAGATCTAGTTCATATTTATTCAAAAGTCAAACTAATTTGTTAAAGTGATTTAAAGCTTTAGAATACAAGAAAGAGTATAGTGAAGATTTGGGATTTGGCACCAAGGTAAGTTTTAGTGTATTAATCCTACTAGGATTTGGTTTTATAGCCAAATAGGCTTTATGCTAACATACTAAGGTTGGCCGAATGTAGGGACTTGAGATCTAAGGCTTTAGATTGGATTTTCGGGATTTCAGTGAAATTGTTAAGCGAATCAGGTGTGTACCCTACCCTAAGTTTTAATACGTTCATGGCTATGTTTTAAATTAAATGTGTTAATATGAAAGTGTAAGAATATGGCTAAGGAACCGTGTGTACCCCACACTAAATCTTGATAGATTTACGGCTTTAATTTTATTATATGTGCTAATATAAAAGTGTAAGAATATGGCTAAGGTACCGTAAAATTTACACTAATTTTAATAAGATTTATGGCTTAAACTTGATATATGTGTTAATATGAAAGTGTAAGAATGTGGCTAAAGTACCATGTTATGGTACAAAGTACTCAGTGCACGTTTTCCTACTCCTACTAGGATTACGAAATATGTTATACTTAACATGTGAAAAGTGACATGAATGTGAATTTAAGTATGATATGCATGATATGAATAATTTGGGGCATTCGGGTTATTTGAGAAAGGGAAGTGAATGTGATGACTTGGTCTCACTATCTAAATGTGGTGACTTGGTCACATTATCTCGAATGTGGTGACTTGGTCACATTATCTCAATGTGGTAACTTTGTTACATTATCTCGAATGTGGTGTCTCATGACACAATTATCTGGTGGCTATGCCACGAATTTTATATAGGCGATGAGCACGCCGATCGCAATGATCGCCTTCGATGGTGTGTAGCGGATGGAGGGTTGACTTAGTAGTCCCCAAGGTGTGCGAGGTAGTGGGGGCGTGTAGCGTATGGCATCTAGGTTTGGGTTTGGGTTGCATCATTATCTTGAATCATTATATGAAATTATGATACGTATGAATATGATTTATTATGCCCAATTTGTTAAGACTTAGTGTTTGTGTACACATTGAGTTCATTGACTCACCCTTGTGGGAACATGTTTGTGTGACGATCGGTGATAGACCGGGTTCGCGAAAGCTTAGGGATGGCCATGCACAAGAAGAAATTTACAACTTGGACTTTTATTTTAATTTAAGTATTTTAAAGTTTATTTTGGTTTTAATTTTGGGAAATTATTTGATGTAATAAGGTAGTAGTAGCGATTACTTTATTTTTTATTATTATTATTAAGCCTACAATCTTTATATTTATTAAAAGATTAAGTAATTTAATACAAAGCCCAAACGTTTGTCACCTAAAGTAAAGGATTTTTAACAATGAATTAAACTTGTTTTCAACTCAAGCCCAACCCAAAACGATCTTTCTTCCAAATCACACAAGTTTTTCCTAAGTAACAAAAGAATTTGAAACAGTTTACACCGGGAACATACCAGATCCGGTCAAGGCTCGTGGGTAGGGTGTGGGGTGTTTCGATTTAGTATCGAGCCTGCTTTAAACTCTCGACCTTGGGTTTAAGGCCCAAAACATTTTCCAAAGTAAGCCTAAAAGGAATTTTCCAAAAAATTTTGTGTTTTTCGGCATGGCCCACTCAGTCTCCGACCCACAGTCCACCAGGTAAGTACTTCTGACTTCTGAAATGATTTGAATATGTAAAATGTATGGGCTTTTATGGAACGTAGAATAGAGATTAAGTACTTGAACCCTAGGACTAGTATACCCCAACAAAAACATAAGACTTAAATGCCTAACTAAACAAACCCATGATTAAGTCGCTGAGTTAGGGTGTGGCAACCATGGTACGCATGTCTAGGATTGGTTTCGGTGGGAGCTTGGTATTTAAGCAGTCCTGGTGACTCACCTCCTCTCCACTCGAATCCTACCTGGTGCGTAGCCTCGGTTCACCCCAACCAAGAGGACTTATACACGGGCTAAACCCCTAACTAAAACCCAAAAGGACTAGTCAGTATTTTATGGAAACCCTAGTTTTAAAATTTCTAAATTACCCTCTTGATTTGAAAAGATTATTGTTATAAATTTTCCTGAAATATTTCGATTTACAAATTTACTAAAATACCCCTAGTGGTAAATTTACAAAAATGCCCTTGGTTTAAGAAATTTTCAAAATACCCACAACTCTTATCAAAATTTCATTACTTAATAAAATGTTCAAAACCCTAATTTGCAAAATATCAAAATACCTTGATTTTGGAAAATTACGAAATTACCCTACCCTCGCAAATTACCAAATACCCCAAGTTACAAAATTACGAGCGACCTCGATTTTCAAAATTTTTGCAACAAAGACCAATTTAGAAAATAAATTCTCAAAAAACCCTCAAGTTTTGCAAATTTTGAAATACCCTTGATTTATTAGGACTTATAAATTTACCACGGTTTATTATTGAAATACCTCGTAATTTCAAAATTTCAAATACCCGGATTTCAAAATTACCAAAATACCCTTATTGACAAAATCACTAAGGAACCTTATTTTGACAAATTACGAAAATACCCACAGAGGGCAAATTACGAAAATACCTCTAGGTAGTGGAAAAACAACAACAATGGAAACTACAACATTTCTCCGAATGAACGAAAGTTCATAATTGATTGATGGATGTATGAATGTAAAGACCAGTGCATGTATGAATCTGAAGAACCACTCCTAAAAATTCTTTCCATAAAACTTCTTCGCAGTTAATCGGTGAAACAAAATTTTTAATACATAAAACTTCTTAATCGATTAAATCGCGACGTTAGAAATGAGTTCTAAGGACGTGAACTTAGAGATTGTGCCCGGAAAGTATGATGGTTCTATTAAGATCGAGTCTTGCAGTAGTAAGCATAAGTGCGGGTGAGAAGGATTGTACGATCAGTTAGTAAGTAATTTGAGGACGAAATTATTTTTAAGGAGGGTAGAACTGTAACATCCTAGATTAGGGTTATGTGTTTGTGCATAATTCATGAGTAGTAGGTTTTGGCGGTGTTTGGAAGTGAATTAAGGGTTTTAAAATCCTAGGATGGAAGAGAAAGCTTTGGACAATTATTGGTTTTAAGTTAAAACAAGAAGTGATACTGAAAAGTGGCAAGGGACGCCACCTAAGGTGCAAGGGTTATGGCATCAAGTGAAGTACTTTGAGGGAAGAGGTTCGAATCCCATTGTGTGCATTTTTACTTAATTTTATGAAATGGCATGTTTATTGTGATATGTGGTGTGCATTTTTAGAACCTTGGAAATGTATGGAAATGTATGGAAATGTAGGGAAATGTCCTGGAAATGTAAGAAATGATTTAGAAATGTTAAGTTTCAAAAAGAGGAAAGTGAGCATTTTGGAAACTTGGAAATGTTAAGTTAAAAGAGGAAAGTGAACATTTTGGAAATGCTAAGTTAAAAGAGGAAAGTGAACATTTATGGAAACTAGGAAAATGATTTAGAAATGATTCAAAGAGGAAAGTGAACATTTATGGAAACTAGGAAAATGATTTAGAAATGATTCAAAAGAGGAAAGTGAACATTTCGAAAACTAGGAAATGTAAGGAAATGTCAAGTTTAAAGAGCCAAACGAAAATTTTGGAAACTTAGAAATGACTTAGAAATGTCGAGTTTTAAAGTTTAAAAGAGGAAATTAAGGCAAGGTGGCCTTAAGAGAAAAAGTATGTGAAATTTGACACACAACAGGCTTGGAAAAGTGGCTCAAGATGCCACTTAGGGCCTCTGGAAATGGCGCCACATGCAAGGGTGTTGGGCCCGAGTTCAAGCCACATGGGAAGCACATAAAAGAAGTTTTATTTTTGCTTCTAGAAGCACAGAGGTGGAGGCAATAGGGACTCTTAAGGGAAGAGTTTAATTCTCCTTAAAACTCGACTAAATAGGTGGATAAATGATGATTTATTTTAGATTATTTTCAAAGAGATAATAAAGGGATTATTCTTTAATTTTTAATTAAAGAGATAAAGCTATCAAAATAGAAGAGTGATGGCCAAGTAAGGGATTCTAAGTTAGTAATTTCGGCTATAAAAGGGCCATTCATTCATTCATTCATTCATTCTTCTAACTCTCTCTTTCTTAAATTCTCTAGAAAATATCTCATTTCTTCATTGTTTTGCTGTCGAAAATACACCTTGTGTAGCAAAAACTTCATTACCAAATTGCTCAAACTCTTTTCTCTTCTTCTCATAATCTTCCAAAAGTCGAATAGTTTTGAGACTTCAAACAAGGGTTGTCAACTTCAGATTAAGGGTAAGAACTAGTTATCATTCGATTTTCATCCTTTTTCTTTTAAGATTTGTCAAATCTAGGACTAACCCCATTAATATCTTGTTGCCAAAACTTTGAAGAGATCTTTTCGGGTTTTGTTTAAGTCAACTACAAGAAGGAGAAGTTCTTTTCCGAAGGTACACCATAGGTCAGCGTGTTCCCTAGTTATTCTATGAATTTGGGATTTAAAATCCATAAGGTAAGACATGCGAATATTCGCCAAGGCCTATTTTTGGTGTTTTAGATCTAGTTCATATTTATTCAAAAGTGAAACTAATTTGTTAAAGTGATTTAAAGCTTTGCTTAAATACAAGAAAGAGTATAGTGAAGATTTGGGATTTGGCACCAAGGTAAGTTTTAGTGTACTAATCCTACTAGGATTTGGTTTTATAGCCAATTAGGCTTTATGCTAACATACTAAGGTTGGTAGAATGTAGGGACTTGAGATCTAAGGCTTTAGATTAGATTTTCTGGATTTCAATGAAATTGTTAAGTTTAATCGGTGTGTACCCTACCCTAAGTTTTAATAATGTTCATGGCTATGTTTTAAATTAAATGTGTTAATATGAAAGTGTAAGAATATGGCTAAGGCACCGTAGTGTGTACCCCACACTAAATCTTGATAGATTTACTTTTTAATTTTATTATATGTGCTAATATAAAAGTGTAAGAATATGGCTAAGGTACCGTGTGTAAATTCTACACTAATTTTAATAAGATTTATGGCTTAAACTTGATATATGTGTTAATATGAAAGTGTAAGAATGTGGCTAAAGTACCATGTTATGGTACAAAGTACTCAGTGCACGCTTTCCTACTCCTACTAGGATTACTTAAATATGTTATACTTAACATGTGAAAAGTGACATGAATGTGAATTTAAGTATGATATGCATGATATGAATAATTTGGGGCATTCGGGTTATTTGAGAAAGGGAAGTGAATGTGATGACTTGGTCTCACTATCCGAATGTGGTGACTTCGGTCACATTATCCGAATGTGGTGACTTGGTCACATTATCCGAATGTGGTAACCCGGTTACATTATCCGAATGTGGTGTCTCATGATACAATTATCCGGTGGCTATGCCACGAATTTTATATGGGCGATAAGCACGCCGATCGCAATGACGCCTCGATGGTGTGTAGCGGATGGAGGTTGACTTAGTAGTCCCCACTTGTGCGAGGTTGGTACGGGGACGTGTAGCGGATGGCATCTAGGTTTGGGTTTGGGTTGCATCATTATCTTGAATCATTAAATGTGAAATTATGATACGATAAATATGATTTATTATGCTTGAATTTGTTAAGACTTAGTGTTTGTGTACACATTGAGTCTGTTGACTCACCTCGTTGTGGGAACATGTTTCGGTGACGATCGTTGATGGACCGGTTCTTGAAGCTTAGGGATGGCCATGCACAGCAAGAAATTTACAACTTGGACTTTTATTTTAATTTAAGTATTTTAAAGTTTATTTTGGTTTTAATTTTGGGAAATTATTTGATGTAATAAGGCCGTAGTAGCGATTACTTTATTTTTTTTATTATTATTATTAAGCCTACAATCTTTATATTTATTAAAAGATTAAGTAATTTAATACAAAGCCCAAACGTTTTGTCACCTAAAGTAAAGGATTTTTAACAATGAATTAAACTTGTTTTCAACTCAAGCCCAACCCAAAACGATCTTTCTTCCAAATCACACAAGATTTTCCTAAGTAACAAAAGAATTTGAAACGGTTTACACCGGGGAACATACCAGATCCGGTCAAGGCTCGTGGGCCGGGTGTGGGGTGTTTCACATATGACATTATAAGAATGTGAAATAAGAATTTGGCATTTTAATGCATGTTATGTATGATATGGGGCATATGGGTTATATGAAAAAGGGGAAGTGAATGTGGTGACCTAAGACCACGAAATCTGAATGTGGTGACCTAAGACCACGATATCTGAATGTGGTGACCTAAGACCACGAATTTTATAAGGGTGATGAGCACGTCGACTGTAGCGACTGCCTTCGATGGTGTGTAGCAGATGGAGGGTTGACTAATAGTCCCCACGGTGTGCAGGATGGTACGGGTGATGTGTAGCGGATGGCATATAGGCTTGGGTTCGGGAATGCATCATTAAATGTGAATTATGATATGTATGAATATGATTTGTTATGCCTGAATTTGTTACGACTTAGTGTTTGTGTACACATTGAGTCTGTTTGACTCACCCCTTGTGGGATTACTTTTCAGGTGACGATCAGTAATGGACCGAGTCGGCAGGAGCTTAAAGGTGGCCATGCACAGCAAGGAAATTATTTATTTAGACATTTTAATTTTTTTATTTAATCACTTTAATTTATTTTGGGTTGTTTTAATGTAATAAGGCCATAGTATGAATTTTATTTTATGCATGCACGATAAATTATTTTATTATGATACTCTTTTCTTAAATTAATGACTAAGTTTATTTCATTTAAAATAAACCCTAAATGCTTTGTCACCTAAAGTAAAGGATTTTAGTAATGAAAATTAACTTGTTTTCAACTCAAGCCCAATCCAAAACAATCCTTCTTTCAAAACACACAAGTTTTTCCTAAGTAACAAAAGAATTTGAAATGGTTTACACCGGGAACATACCAGATCCGTCAAGGCTCGTAATGGGTTTGGGGTTTTCAATTTGGTATCAGAGCCCAATTTTAAACTCTCGGCCTTGGGTTTAAGGCCCAAAATGTTTTCAAAGTTAAGCCCAAAAAGAATTTTTGTGAATTAAGCAGGTTTTTCTGGCATGGCCCACTAAGTCTCTGACCCGAAGTCCACCAGGTAAGTACTCCTAACCTCTTTGTGATTTATATGTAGGGATATATATGTAGGAACGTAGATTAGTGGACTAGGAATTGAACCCTAGGACTAGTTTACCCCAACAATTACATAAGACTCTAAGGCACAATTAAACAAACTCGTGTCTAAGTCACGAGTTAGGTGTGTGGCAACTGCATGTGCGCATGTCTAGGATTGGTTTCAGTGGGAGCTTGGTATTTAAGCAGTCCTAGTGACTCACCTCCTACCCACTCGAATCCTACAGTGCGTAGTGATGGTTCACCCAACCAAGAGGACTTAGTCACGGCTAAACTCCTAACTAAAACCCGAAAGGGACTAGCCGTATTTTATGGAAACCCTAGTTTTAAAATTTCTAAATTACCTCTTGATTTGAAAAGATTATTTTATAAATTTTCCTGAAATATTTCGATTTACAAATTTACTAAAATACCCCTAGTGGAAAAATTACAAAATGCCTCTTGGTTTATGAAATTTCCAAATACCCACGCTTCTTATCAAAATTTCACTACTTTGCTTAAAGGAACCCTAAATTTACAAAATATCAAAATACCTTGATTATGAAAAAAATTATTTACTAAATTACCCCTACCCTACAAATTACCAAATACCCCAGAGTTACAAAATTACCGTAATGACCCCGATCTTCAAAAAATTTCGCAACAACACCGATTTGGAAAACAAATTTTAGAAACAACCTTCAAGTTTTGTAAATTCTAAAATATCCTTGATTTATTAAGATTTATAAATTTACCACGGTTTATTATCGAATACCTCAGAATTTCAAAATTTCAAAATACCCCGGATTTCAAAAATTACCAAAATACCCTTATTGACAAAATACCAAGGAACCTTATTTTGACAAATTACGAAAATACCCCATAGGGTAAATTACGAAAATACCCTAGGTAGTGGAAAAACAACAATAATGAAAACTACAACATTTCTCTGAATGAACGAAAGTTCATAATTGATTGGTGGATGTATGAATGTAAAGATTGTGTGCATGTATGAATACGAAAGAACCACTCCTAAAATTCTTTTCATAAACTGCTCAGCTTAAACAAAGGAACAAAGTACTAATGCATAAAACTCTTTAATCAGATTAAATCGCGACGTTAGAAATGAGTTCTCGGGAATGTGAACTTAAAAAAAAAATTTGTGCCTAGGAAGTATGATGGCTCTATTAAGATCAGAGTGCGCAGCATAAGCGTAGTGTGGTGAGTTAGATTGTACGATTGTTCGTTAGTAAGTAATTTCGAGGACGAAATTATTTTAAGGGGGTAGAACTATAACATCCTGAAAATGGGCCTATGCATTTTTGATTTAATTATATGAAATGGCATGTCTTATGTATTATGAATGTATGGAGAACATTTTTGGAAACTTGGAAATGTTAAGTCTAAAAGAGGAAAGTGAACATTTTTGGAAACTTGGAAATGTTAAGTTTAAAAGAGGAAAGTAAACATTTTTGGAAACTTGAAAATGTTAAATTTAAAAGAGGAAAGTGAACATTTTTGGAACCTTGGAAATGTAAGGAAATGTTTTAGAAATGTTAAGTTTAAAAGATGAAACTAAGGCAAGGTGGTCTTAAGAAAATTAATAGAAGAAATTTGACACAAGAACGGGCTTGGAGAAGTGGCTAGGAGGCACCACTAAAAGCCCAGTAAGTGACGCCACAATCAAAGGGGGAAGAAGCCTAGGTTCGAGTCACGGGAAGCAAATAAAAGAGTTTTATTTTTCTCGCAAGGAGCAAGGAGTTGGACGGCACCAAGGCACTTGGGGAAGAGTTTAATTCTCTTTAAAATTCGGCTAAATAGGTGGATCAATGATGGATAATTATTGTTTAAGAGATAAGAGATAATTAAGGATTATTTCCATTAATTTTAATAAAGATAAGAGAAGTGACGGCCAAGTAAGGGAGTTTTGGCCTAGTAATTTCGGCAAAAGGAGGAAAATAAGGCTATTCATCAATCTTCTCTTTCCATTGAAGTCTCTCAAAAATTTCCTAGCAAACTCTCTCCTTTCTCTTATTTTTGCCATAGTCAAATCTTTTCTCCATAAGTCCACCATTGTCGAATCCCCTAGTGACTCTTTTCCTTCTCTTTTCTTTTGATAAATCGACAACACGATAACCTTTAGCCGATTTCTTGTTAAGTTCCAAAAGCGAAAACTTGCTATTATCAAGACCATAGCCGAATAGTTTGAGACTTCAAGCAAGGGTTGTCGACTTGTGCATTAAGGGTAAGATCTCATTCGGTTTCATCTTTTTCTTTTAAGATTTGCCAAAATCTAGGACTAACCCATTAATATCTTGTTGCCAAACTTTGAAGAGATCTTTCGGGATTTACTAAGTGTCACTACAAGGAAGGAGAAATTCTTTTCCGAAGGTACACCATAGGCCGCGTGTTCCCTAGTTATTTGGTGAGTTTCGGATTTAAAATCCACAAGGTAAGTATCTCATGACATCCCGCCAAGGCCATGTTGAGTAAATAGATGTGTTTTATTAATATTTAAAAGTGAAACTAATCTATTCAAGTAATCTAGTGATTGCTGATTTCAAGAAAGAAGGATACAAAGTTTCGGCATTTGATTAGACATCAATCGGCTGAGAAGGTAAGGATTTAAGTGTACTAATCCTACTAGGATTTGGATTTATGGTCGAATGGCTCTTTACTAAGTATTAAATGATTGATTAAATGTAGAGATTTAAGATCTAAGGCATTAGATCAAGCTTTTAATTTCAAATGAATTTGTTAAGCGAATCGTGTGTACCTACACTATCTTTTAATAAGATTTATGGCTAAAATTTAATATGAGCATGTTTATAAGAATGTGAATCGCTAAGGTACCATGTTATGGTACAAAGTACTGTGCACGCTTCCTACTCCTACTAGGATTATGTTAAATATCTTACATTACGACACATATGACATTATAAGAATGTGCAATAAGAATTTGGCATTTTAATGCATGTTATGTATGATATGGGGCATATGGGTTATATGAAAAGGAGAAGTGAATGTGGTGACCTAAGACCACGAAATCTGAATGTGGTGACCTAAGACCACGATATTTGAATGTGATGACCTAAGACCAAGATATCTGAATATGGTGACCTAAGACCACGAATTTTATAAGAGGCGATGAGCACGCCGACCGCAATGATCGCCTTCGATGGTGTGTAGCGGATGGAGGGTTAACTTAGTAGTCCCTACTGCAAGTGTGATGGTACGGGTGATGTGTAGCGGATGGCATATATGCTTGGGTTCGGGAATGCATCATTAAATGTGAATTATGATATGTATGAATATGATTTGTTATGCCTAAATTTATTAAGACTTAGTGTTTGTGTACACATTGAGTCTGTTTGACTCACCCCTTGTGGGATTACTTTTCAGGTGACGATCAGTAATGGACCGGGTCGGCAGGAGCTTAAAGGTGGCCATGCACAGCAAGGAAATTATTTATTTATACATTTTAATTTTTTTATTTAAGCACTTTAATTTATTTTGGGTTGTTTTAATGTAATAAGGCCATAGTATGAATTTTATTTTATGCATGCACGATAAATTATTTTATTATGATACTCTTTTTCTTAAATTAATGACTAAGTTTATTTCATTTAAAAATAAACCCTAAATGCTTTGTCACCTAAAGTAAAGGATTTTAGTAATGAAAATTAACTTGTTTTCAACTCAAGCCCAATCCAAAACAATCCTTCTTTCAAAACACACAAGTTTTTCCTAAGTAACAAAAGAATTTGAAACGGTTTACACCGGGGAACATACCAGATCCGGTCAAGGCTCGTGGGCTAGGTTTGGGGTGTTTCAATGGGTCAATTCGTAAATGAATGTGTTTTCTCACTGAGTATAGAAATGACTTGTAACATCTGAATTTAGCCCTAATTGGAACGGTGGTTTCGGGACCACGAATCCGAATCGAATAATAAATTTTATATTATTTTAAATGCTTATTGTATGTGAATTAGTGTTTGTGAAGTTTTCGTATTAAAATTTGATTGTTTTACTGCTTAATTGTAGAAAAGGGTTTAAATGCATAAAATGGAAGTTTGGTGGTTGAATGTGTAGGTATTTAATTGAAGGTGGCTTCTTTATTTGAGGTATTAAAATTGCAATTTAGCCAAAAATAATAATAGTGGCCGGCCACCATTATGCATGTAATAGTGTTAGTATATCTTATTATATTTTAATTTATTTTATGTTAAAATGAATTAATTATCATATTATTAGTTAAACAAAAAGGAAGAAAAACATTTGCATGTTCTTCTTTTCATCTCATTTGACCGAAACTAAGGAAAAAAAAATAGAGAAAGAGTTCCAAAGGGGTTTCGGCACTTCTTAGACTCAATTAAGATATGATTTAGTTTTAAATTTTGATAAATTTTATGAAATTGTGATTGTTGTTAACTTTACTATTAAGCCCATGTGACAATTTTGTACATTGATCATGTATGCGTGAAGTGCCATTGAAGATAGGTTGAGCTTTGAGATGATTTTTAGCATTAAATGAAAGATTTATGTTAGATGAACATTTGTTGTTTTTGAGTTGTTGATGAATGTTGTTAATTAAGGATTTATTTGAAAAGAAAAATTTAGAGGTTAAAATGTCAAAGAAATGAGTTGGATAGACTTGTAATGGAAGGATGAACATTCGGCCCTTAATAAATGTGGTTAAATTCTTGATGTTTTGTGTTTTAAGCTATAAGGACTAAATTGTAAACATTATAAATGTTGGGGGTAAAATGGTAATTTGTACTATTAAGTATTTATGGATTAAATTGAATTGAAATGTATTTAAATGAGTTTAATTTGAACTTAATTAGATCAAGAACAAAAGGAAACGGGATTGGATCGGGGGAAAGCAAAGTTAATCAAATAGCCGGGAAGCTTAATTTGTCAATTTTCTAGGTAAGTTTTAAGTAACTATTGTACATTGATTTTTAAAATGTAAACATTATAAATTCCTAATTGCTTAATGCATCTTGAAATAAATGGGATATATATATTATCCAAATATGAGTTAGCACATATGAGTAAATATGTGAAATTATTGAATATATGAATGGGTTTAATATATGTGTGTATTAAGGAATAATTAAGTTTATAAATAGAAATAGAAAATGTGAAGTGATGATAACTAAAGAATTGTATATTTGTGAATGAAAAGGGTTGAAATTGCCGAATGTAATGGTAATGGAAGATGAAATTGAGTTGTTGATAGATATATGTAATTATGAACAGAATTATGTAAATTGAGTAAATGCCAAATGAATTAGTACTTGAATGAGATAAATTGAGAATGTATGAATGTTAATACAATTAAAAGGGTATTGAAGATCAAAGAAAAAGTCTCGTAAAAGGCACTATGTGTGCGGATTAAATAGTAATGGCTCATGTGTGCGATACATTACTGCTAAAAGGCACTATGTGTGCGGATTAAATAGTAATGGCACTATGTGTGCGATATATTACTGTTAAATGGCACTATGTGTGCGGATTAAATAGCAATGGCACTATGTGTGCGGTACATTACTATCAAATGGTACTATGCGTACTCTTTCTCAAGTAACGGCACTATGTGTGTGATCCGTTACAAAATTAACACTGTGTGTGCAGAGTTACAGTGACTTTGGGAGACATAAACTATTGGAAAGAGAATAATGAGAAATGAAACATGAATATGTGATACAAGGTAATTTAATGGTCAGGTATTAGTGAGGTATGTTATAATTGTTAAGTGAATTTAGAACAAAGATGTGATTATTAAACTTTGAGCTATATGTTAGATACGGTGGATGATGAATGGTAGCTTAAACTGCATTTTGTAGTCATGAATTCGATATTGATCATATTGGTTTAATTATATTGTTTATTGATTAGTTGCATAGTTTTTACCATTGCTTAAAACTTACTAAGCTATATTAGCTTACCGTATGTGTGTTTGTTTGACTATGGTATAGATCTTGAAAGCTAGCTCATACTAGGGGTGAGCAAAACTCGATTAGATTCAAAAATCGAAAAAAATCAAATTTTGAATTATTCAAATAGAGTTAATTGAGTTAATCGAATCAACTCGAATTTTGAGTTTCGAATTTCGAATTCAAACCGAGTTGAATTTTCGAATTCGAATAACTCGAATAATTCGAATATACGGAATATAAAATAAACTATATATTTTTTAATTTTTTTTAATTTTAGGCTTTTACCCATTTCCCCCCAAGCCCGTGAAACACCCCACACCCTACCACGAGCCCCAACCGGATCTCGTATGTTCCTAAAGTAAACCGATCTCAAAAACATTCGATACTTAGAGAAAATTATAGATTTTTAGAAAAACTATTATTTTGATTTGGGCTTAGATTGAAAACCCATTTATTTAATCTTGTAAATCCAATTTGATGTAACATGTCCAAAATAGTTCTTAGCAAAATATTAAAAGTAATGTAAAAACAAAGAATAATCCACTTGGGCCTTATGGCCTTATTACATCAAGTAAACCCAAAATAAAATTTAAAAAGTATTAAAATTAAATAAAGTCCAAATTAATAAATTCTTCAAGTGATGCATGGCCTCCTCATGGTCTACCTACCCGTCCGTCAACGCTCATCACCGAAAAATAATTCCCACAATGGGGTGAGTCAAGACTCAATGTGCACACAATACTATCATTCAATAAATCGCATTCATGTTCAAATCATTAAGCTCATACGTTAATGAAATTATGATGCAACCCAAACCCAATCCTAATTAGCCATCCACTACACTCCCTGCACTCAACCTCGCACACCGTGGGGACTACTAAGTCAACCCTCCATCCGCTACTCTCCACGTTGTGTCTTTAGACACTATAATCAAATTTAAACGTTGTGTCATTAGACACCTTTATTGTAACCGGTTACCAAAATTTCGCAATGTGACCGTAGTCAACATATTTCACAGTGAGACCAAGTCAACACCTTCGTTGGTGAGACCAAGTCAACACTGCTTCTCCCCTTTCACATAAAACCCGAATGCCCCAAAAACATATATTTTCATAACTTAAATTCATGTTCATATTCATATATCCGCATGTTATTAAATAACATTTTTCACAATCCTATCAGAAGTAGGAAACGTACCTGGGTACTTTTTGCCACATTTGTGGTTCATAGCCACATTCACATTATTATTCATATTCATATATTAAAATATTTAGCCATAAAATATCGAAGGTTAGTAAGGGTACACACCTTTTTCGCTTAATAGGTTCCTTGATATCTCGAGAATCCCGATCTAATTTTTAGATCTATTAATCCCTATATTCGCCCACCAATTAAAACATATTAATAAACCCTTTTAGACAAAACCAAATCCTAGTAGGATTTGTAAAAGAAACTCACCTTGCCGATTTGGTGTTTACACAAATCTGAAAAACTTCGCTTTTCCTTTACTTGTTGTTCTACCAACCTTAAAACTTCACAAAATTAGTTTTCGCTTTCTAATAATTATGGATCTAATCTAGGTAATCACATGAACCTTGGTCAATGTATAGACCCTCTTACCTCGGATCCCAAGTTGATCTTTATTTCAAATTCTGCCAAAATCACTTGTTAGATTAGATCTATTGTTTGATTATGAAAGGGATCTTTTTGCGAATGTATATTGATGTACTTACCTCAATTTTGAATCCAAAAATCCCTTATGCTATTCGCCATGAACATGAGGAGGGGTTAGTATCCTAATTTTGGTAAAAAGAAAAGAATAGAAGTTGATTGATCTTAGATCTTACCCTTTTGATGTTGTAACCCACTTCTCCTTTACTTAGAATCGATGTGGATTTGGCCTTGATAGAAGAAACAGAGGAGAAAGAGAAGAAAAGAAGATGGTATTTTGTTCAAGGAGAATTTAAAAGGGAGGAGAAGAAAGCTATGGAAATTTCGCACACACTAGGAAAGATGAGAGAAAGGCCTTGATTTTCCTCTTTAATCGAAATTGATATGCCAAGAGTCCTTGACTTGGCCACCACTCCCCACAAGTGATAATATTATCATTTAATTATCACTTTAATTAAATTAGAGTACTTTATCCATCCTTTATCTCCTTATTTATTTTATTAAAAGAAATTCATTTACTTAACACTTAATTAAACGAGTTTTAACCAAGTAAAATTCTCTTATTCAACATGCTTGTGCCGTCCCACCTCCTAGCCTTGGAAGCAAAATAAGGCCTTCATTATTTGCTTCTGGATGTCTCAAACTCAGCCCAAAAGCCTCTTGTATTTGGGCCATTTCCTAAGGCCTTAGGTGGCATCTTTCGTGCTACATTTCCAAGTCCGTTATTGGGTCCGATTTCATGCACTTATATTCTTAGGGTCCTTGGCCCTAAGTTCCCTTTGGGCTCTTAAATTGCATTCCGGTCAATTTTAAGTTTCCTAAAATTTTCACATGTTCAGAACTTGCCATTTTTCTTACATCCTCGTGTTTCCAAAATGTTCAAGTTTCCAAAATGTTCAAGTTTCCAAATGTTCGTGTTTCCAAAATGTTTAGGTTTCCAAAATGTTCAAGTTTCCAAAATGTTCAGTTTCCCAAAATGTCCAAGTTTCCAAAAATGTTTAAGTTTCGAAATGTCTAAGTTTCCAAAATGTCTAAGTTTCCAAAATGTCCATTTCCATTTTCATTTTCATTTCCATTTCCATGCATTTACGGGTTTCAAAAGTATCAAAATTTATTCATAGTACTTGTAACTTGTCATTTCATACAATTAAACCGAAATGCATAGGCCCTATTCGGGATGTTACGCTTCTACCCCTTAAACAAAATTTCGTCCCAAATTTCCTAACTAAAATAGTTGAGGGTATTGTTGTCTCATCGCCTCTTCCTGCTCCCACGAAGCTTCTTCATTCCATGATTGCGCCATAGCACTTTGACTAGAGGAACTGTCTTTTTTCGTAGTACTTTCACATCACGTTCCAAGATCCGAATCGGTTCCTCCTCGTATGATAAGTCCGGCCTTAGTTCCACCTCTTCAACCGGTACCACATGAGATGGATCCGATCGATAGCGACGTAACATGGACACATGAAATACGCCATGCATCTCACTGCAATTCGGTGGCAACTCTAATTGGTATGCCATCGCCCAACTCGCTTTAGTACTTGATAAGGCCCTATAAATCTTGGGCTTAGCTTTCCTTTGCGCAAACCTCATTGCCTTCTTCCAAGGTGAGACTTTCAGAACACTTGATCCCCACTTCAAACTCTATTTCCTTTCGCTTAAGATCTGCGTCGACTTTTGCCTATCGGAGGCTTCTTTCAACCGTGCTCAATTAACTCAACCTTCTTCGGTTTACACCAACTCGACCCAAAACTCGGCGCTCTCCTAACTCGGTCCAACAAGTAGGGTTCTACACTTCCTTCCATACAATGCTTCAGATGGTGCCATCCGAATGTCGGCTTGATAGCTATTGTTGTAGGCGAATTCAGCTAAAGGCAAGTAATCTTCCCAACTTCCTCGAAAATCCATTACACGACCTCTCAACATATCCTCCAACACTTGATAACTCTGCTCAGATGCCCGTCGATTGTGGATGAAAAGTCAGAGTGAAGTCTAGCTTAGTGCCTAAAGCTTGATGAAGTGCTTTCCAAAATCGAGACGTAAACCTTGGGTCTCTATCGAGATGATCGATATTGGTACTCCATGTAATCTCACAATTTCCGCCACATACAACTTGGCCAACTTCAAGAGAATAATCCATTCGACCGATAAAGTCTGCGGACTTGGTCAAACGGTCCACTATTACCCATACCGAGTCCTTCTTAGTAGGCGTAAGGGAAGCCCACTAACGAAGTCCATGGTAATTCTTTCCCACTTCCATTGGGGAATTTCGATTGGTTGGAGCAATCTCGATGGAACTTGGTGTTCAAATTAACTTGTCGACATGTCAAACATTTCCCACAAATTCAGTCACTTCTTCGCTTGGTCGGACCACCAAAATTGTTCCTTAGATCTCTATACTGACTTTGATACCTCCGGATGCATAGCACAAGGGCTACCATGCGCTTCCAAGAATCCTTTGTCTCAACTCCTTATTCTTCGGCATACAGACTTTACCCTTGTAGCACAATGCTCCTTCATTGTTGACATCATAATCCTCTAATTCCCCTTGCTGTGCTTGCTGCAACTTAGTACTTAAGTCATTATCAGCCAACTGTCCCTCCTTCACTTCCTTTAGCCATGTGGGCCTGACTTGCAACTCTGCCAACAGGCTTCCATCATCATACAGACTTATGTGAGCGAACAAAGTCCGTAGATCCAATACAACCTTCCGACTTAGGGCATCAACGACTATATTTGCCTTGCCCGGATGATACTCTATTGAACAGTCGTAGTCCTTCAACAATTCCACCCACCTTCGTTGCCTCAAGTTCAACTCCTTCTGAGTTAATAAATACTTAAGGCTCTTGTGGTCTGTGTAGATAACTGACCTTTCTCCATAAAGGTAGTGCCTCCAAACCTTAAGGGCGAAGACCACTGCTGCTAGCTCTAAGTCATGAGTTGGGTAGTTAAGCTCATGAGGCCTTAGCTGTCGAGACGCATAAGCAACCACTTTGCCAACTTGCATTAACACACAACCTAACCCCGTGTCTGCGAAGCATCACAGTACACCACAAATTCCTTTCCGCCTCTGGTGAATTAACACTGAGCCTCTCAAGACCTTCTTAAGCTTTTCAAAGCTCTCTTGCTTAGTAGTCCATTCAAGGGTACTTCCTTCCTTAGTAACTTGGTTAAAGGCGCGGCTATTGACGAGAATCCTTCCACTAACCTTCCGTAATAGCCTCGCCAAGCCTAAGAAATCATGGATTTCACCACGGACCTAGGTGGTTTCCAATCCAACACCGCTCGATCTTCCTAGGATCCACTCTTATTCCTTCTGGGATACCACATGTCCTAGGAATGCCACCTCCTTAAGCCAAAATTCGCACTTGTGAATTTGGCATAAAGCTTCTTTTCCTTAACACTTCCAACACGACTCGGAGATGCTCATCATGCTCCTCCTCCGACTTTGAATACACCAAAATATCATCGATGAAGACAACGACGAATCTATCCAAGTAGGGTTGGAAAACCCGATTCATCATATTCATGAACGCTACCGGGCGTTTGTCAACCCAAACGGCATCACCACAAACTCAAGTGACCATATCTTGTCCTAAAAGCGGTCTTATGGATATCGCCTCCTTCACCTTCAATCGATGGTATCCCGACAATGAATCGATCTTCAAAACATCTGCGGCTCCTTCAATGATCGAACAAGTCCTCGATCCTTGGCAAGGGATACTTGTTCTTAATGGTCGACTTATTTAATCGACGGTAGTATATGCACATCGCATAGTTCCGTCCTTCTTCTTCACAAATAAGACCGGTGCTCCCCATGGAGACACACTAGGCCGGATGAACCCACGGTCCAACAGTTCTTGTATCCGAGCCTTGAGCTCCACTAACTCCTTTGGTGCCATTCGGTATGGAGCGATTGACACGAGTCGTCCCTCGTAGCAAGTCAATCCCAAATTCGACCTCCCAGTCAGAGGTATTTAGGTAACTCCTCCGAAACACATCCACAAAGTCCTTACCGTTCTAACTCCATTAACACCTTCCTCCTTTCCTCTTATCGCACTTACAAAAGCTAAGAACGCCTTGCAACCTTTCTTAACCATCTTCTCAGCCTTCAGTGTCGAAACTACATTAGATAAATAGTTCCTCCTTTCTCCGATCATTATTACCACTTCATCTTCCGGGGTTCTTAGTTCCATACGTTTAGCCGCACAATCTAACACGGCTCAGTGTTCTACTAACCAATCCATTCCGAGTATAAGCTCAAACTCTCCAAAGGTAACTCCATTAAGTCCGCTCGAAAGTTCACTCCACGAATCTCTAGGGTACATTCAAAAGATCTTGTCTACCACTACGCTTTGGCCTAATGGGCTTACTACGATCATCGCCTATCGAGAGTTCGAGTCTAGGCCTAGTGTTTTCACTACACTACTTGCAACATAGGAATGGGTCGAGCCCACATCAATCAAAGTAAAGTAGGGTTTGTCAAAAATAAAGAACGTCTGGGTTATTACGTCCGTGGCGTCTCTATCTTCCCTTCTACGAACCGCATAAACCAAACCCGATTGTCTTGCATCAAGATTAGCATTAGTACCTCGACCACCGTGTGCCACGGCCTCTGCACCACCATTACCACGGTTACTCGAACCACGACCCGTTGAGGTTCTTTGTCGCCTCTCTACCGGTCCTGCTAGCATTCGAACTACCGATCGACTCTCATCGATTGTTTGGGACGGTCTTTAAACATATGGTCCTTGGACCCACACCTAAGACATGCTCCTAACTTTTTCCAACACTCCCCTAGATGCCTCTTTCCACAGTACTCACAAGGTCGAATCTGCCCGCACTGTACCAAATTGTTGATTTCGTGGCCCGTCAACCCGAGGCCTCTTGTAACCCTTTCCTGATGACCCAAACCCTCTTTTGGCTTTATTCTTATCTACGGTCTGCTTAGTAGCATCCTTAATCCCCTCGACCACCTTGGCCTTTTCTACCAAAAGAGAATTCCGCTCGATGCTTGTATATTAATAGTCTTAGATCATCTCTCATTCGTCCTCAAAAGCGGACACGAGCGTTCATGCTCGGTTGCCACTACCCCTCGAGCATAGCGGCTCAACCTCGAAATTCGCCTCATATTCTGCATGACGGACTTACTCTCTTGCACCAACCCTAGAAAAGCCTTCCTCCGCTCATCTCAGATACCGGTTCCCACATACTTCTTCCGAAAGGCCTCTTTAACAAATTCCTGTGTCGATTTTCACTCTGGTACCATCATGAACAAATAACCACCATTGATACGCTTCATCGCGTAACAATGCCACCATCCCTTTAGCTTCTCCTCCGAGTCAAATCAAGCTCATCCATTATACGCTCCGTTGCTTCCAACCAAGATCACCAGTCTTGGGTGCCACATTGATACTCCTCGAAACATTTCGCTCCATTAGCTCGGAGCCGTTCGGTACCGACTTTCGATTTCCTCCATTTCCACCGCACCGCCACCAATTCCAAAACTCGCATGAGCGACTGCGACACGACCTCTTCCGTGCCCGAACTGCTTTGCTCAACATTAACGGTGGGGGGTGGTGGTGGCGGTGGCATCTCATTGTCGGACCCTTGACCCGACCTAATGGGTTTCGACACGATCATCCTTCCTCTTCCTCGTCCACTGACGACCACGTCCTCTAGAGCTCATTTTCTAGCGTCGGGATCGATTAAGAAATTTTATGGATTAGTTATTGTTCCACTTATTTATCAACAAGGAGTTTTATGAAAAGGGATTTAAGAGTGGTTCTTTCAGTATTCATACAACACGCCTTGTCCATTCATTCATCCATCAAACAAGTATGAACTTGCTTCATTCGAGAAATGTTGTAGTTTTTATCGTTGTTGTTGTTGTTTTCCACTACCCGGTATTTTCGTAATTTTGTCCTGACAGGTATTTTTATAATTTATCAAAATAGGGCTCCTTGGTGATTTTGTCAAAATTATTGTTGGAAATTCAAAATCTCGAGGTAATTTGGAAAATTTTGAAGTCAGGGTATTTCGATAATTTTTTGACCTCGGGGTATTTTGGTAATTTTTCACAAATCGAGGTAAATTTGTAAAATTTAATAAATTCCGGTATTTGAAGTTGTAAAACTTTGAGGTTCTTTTGAAAATTGTTTCTTCAAAAATGGGGATGTTGCAAAATTTTGGAAATTAGGGTCATTTTGGTAATTTTGTAAGTTAGGGGCAATTTTGTAATTTTCCAAAATCAAGGTATTTTGACATTTTACAAATTAGGGTTTTGTATGTTTATGAAATAATGAAATTTTGGTAAAGTCGTTGAGTAGTTGAACATTTTATAAACCAAGGGCATTTTGGTAATTTCACCCCTAAGGGCATTTTTGTAATTTTCGCAAATCGGAGTTTTTTCGAAAATGTTGTAAAAATAATTTTCTCGATTTAAAAGAAAGTTTTAAAATTTGAAAAAACTAGGGTTTGTTATTTTGTTCTCTTTTTTTAAAAAAAAAACAGGCTAGTTCACTTTTGGGTTTTAGTCATTATGTTTAGCCTATGACCGAGCCCTCTTGGTCGGGGTGAACCAAAGCTACGCACTGGTAGGATTCGTGTGGAGAGGAGGTGAGTCATGCGGACTGCTTAAATACCAAGCTCCCACCGAAACCATTCCTAGACATGCGTACAGAGGTTGCCACACCACTGAGCCCTCTGAGTTATGGTGAACCGAAGCTACGCACCAGGTAGGATTCCTGCGAAGAGGAGGTGAGTCACTAGGACTGCTTAAATACCAAGCTCTTCCGGATCCAATCCTAGACATGCGTACAAGGGTTACCACACCTTAGCTCAGTGACTTAGCCATAGGTTGGTTTAGTACATTAAGTCTTATGTGTTTGTGTTTGAGTAGTCTAATCCTAGGGTTCAAGTTCCTATCATTCTATTCTACGTTCCATGCCTTTTCTACCCTTATATATAAATCACAGAATCACACATATAGTTAGGGGTACTTACCCGTGGATCATGGGTTGGAGACTTAGGGCCATGCCAAAAAACTCGCTTATTTTCAAAGATAATCATTTGGGCTCGCATTGAAAACGTTTTGGGCTGAGCCCAGTGCCGAGAGTTTAAAAGCTGGCTCGATATCAAATCAAACACCCACACCCTACCCACGAGCCCGAACCAATCGGTATGTTCCTAAAGTAAACCGATCTCAAAAACATTTGATACTTAGAGAAAATTGTAGATTTTAGAAAAACTATTATTTTGATTTGGGCTTAGATTGAAAACCCATTTATTTAATCTTGTAAATCCAATTTGATGTAACATGTCCAAAATAGTTCTTAGCAAAATATTAAAAAGTAATGTAAAAACAAAGAATAATCCACTTTGGCCTTATGGCCTTATTACATCAAGTAAACCCAAAATAAAATTTAAAAAGTATTAAAATTAAATAAAGTCCAAATTAAGAATAAATTCTTCAAGTGATGCATGGCCTCCTCATGGTCTACCTGCCCATTCACACCGCTCATCACCTGAAAAATAATTCCCACAATGGGGTGAGTCAACAGACTCAATGTGCACACAATACTATCATTCAATAAATCAGGCATTCATGTTCAAATCATTAAGCTCATACGTTAATGAAATTATGATGCAACCCAAACCCAATCCTAATTAGCCATCCACTACACTCCCCCATACCAACCTGCACACCGTGGGGACTACTAAGTCAACCCTCCATCCGCTACTCTCCACGTTGTGTCTTTAGACACTATAATCAAATTTAAACGTTGTGTCATTAGACACTGTTGTAACCGAAGTTACCAAAATTTCGCAATGTGACCGTAGTCAACATATTTCGTTGGTGAGACCGAAGTCAACACCTTCGTTGGTGAGACCGAAGTCAACACCTGTTCTCCCCTTTCACATAAAACCCAATGCCCCAAAAACATATATTTTTCATAACTTAAATTCATGTTCATATTCATATATTCGCATGTTATTAAATAACATTTTCACAATCCTATCGAGTAGGAAACGCACACAGGTACTTTTTGCCACATTTGTGGTTCATAGCCACATTCACATTATTATTCATATTCATATATTAAAATATTTAGCCATAAAATATCGAAGGTTAGTAAGGGTACACACCTTTTCGCTAATAGGTTCCTTGATATCTCGAGAATCCGATCTAATTTTAGATCTATTAATCCTATATTCGCCCACCAATTAAAACACATTAATAAACCCTTTTAGACAAAACCAAATCCTAGTAGGATTTGTAAAAGAAACTCACCTTTGTCGATTTGGTGTTTACACAAATCTCAAAAACTTCGTTTTCCTTTACTTGTTGTTCGCCAACCTTAAAACTTCACAAAAATTAGTTTTCGCTTTCTAATAATTATGGATCTAATCTAGGTAATCACATGAACCTTGGCGAATGTATAGACCCTCTTACCTCGGATCCAGAAGTTGATCTTTATTTCAAATTCTGCCAAATCACTTGTTAGATTAGATCTATTGTTTGATTGTGAAAGGGATCTTTTTGCCGAATGTATCTTGATGTACTTACCTCGTTTTGAATCCCAAAAATCCCTTATGCTATTCGCCATGAACATGAGGAGGGATTAGTATCCAAATTTTGGTAAAAGAAAAGAATAGAAGTTGATTGATCTTAGATCTTACCCTTTTGATGTTGTAACCGACTTCTCCTTTACTTAGAATCGATGAGATTTGGCCTTGATAGAAGAAAGCAGAGGAGAAAGAGAAGAAAAGAAGATGGTATTTTGTTCAAGGAGAATTCGGCAAAAGGAGGAGAAGAAAGCTATGGAAATTTCGCACACACTAGGAAAGATGAGAGAAAGGCCTTGATTTTCCTCTTTTAAGCGAAATTGATATGCCAAGAGTCCTTGACTTGGCCACCACTCCCCACAAGTGATAATATTATCATTTAATTATCACTTTAATTAAATTAGGAGTACTTTATCCATCCTTTATCTCCTTATTTATTTTATTAAAAGAAATTCATTTACTTAACACTTAATTAAACGAGTTTTAACCGAAGTAAAATTCCTCTTATTCAACATGCTTGTGCCGTCCCACCTCCTAGCCTTGGAAGCAAAATAAGGCCTTCATTATTTGCTTCCTGGATGTCTCAAACTCAGGCCCAAAAGCCTCTTGTATTTGGGCCATTTCCTAAGGCCTTAGGTGGCATCTTTCAGGCCACATTTCCAAGTCCGTTATTGGGTCTGATTTCATGCACTTATATTCTTAGGGTCCCTTGGCCCTAAGTTCCCCTTTGGGCTCTTAAATTCGGCATTCCGGGGTCAATTTTAAGTTTCCTAAAATTTTCGCGCGGCTCTGTAACTTGCCATTTTTCTTACATCCTCAGGTTTCCAAAATGTTCAAGTTTCCAAAATGTTCAAGTTTCCAAAATGTTCAGGTTTCCAAAATGTTTAGGTTTCCAAAATGTTCAAGTTTCCAAAATGTTCAGGTTTCCCAAAATGTCCAAGTTTCCAAAAATGTTTAAGTTTCCAGAAATGTCTAAGTTTCCAAAAATGTCTAAGTTTCCAAAAATGTTCATTTCCATTTTCATTTTCATTTCCATTTCCATGCATTTCTGGGTTTTCAAAAGTATCAAAATTTATTCATAGTACTTGTAACTTGTCATTTCATACAATTAAACTGAAATGCATAGGCCCTATTCGGGATGTTCTGACCACAAGACTCAACTTTTCATTAATTTTTTCTTTTCCCAAATCCCACGTTCCCAACCCAATTCCTCTTCCTCCCCAAATCAAACCCCAAGCCTAGCGACCTCAAGAATCCACCCCGATTCTTATTTTTGGGTTAGTAGCATCAATGAGTAAAAAATTTCATTGTGCCTTTCTACGCTTTCTTCTTCTCCAAACCCCAAATTAATTTTCTTCTTCTGCTTTTCGACTCTGAGCTACACCTTTCTCTGGTAAGTTGTCTATTTTTTTAGTTTCTTGATTTATTTTTTTAGTTTCGGATTTATTCTTGTTGGGATCTTTGTAGATTTATTTTTTTTAGTTTCTTGATTTGATGCAAAATGCATGTGTTATTAATTTCAATGGACCTAAACAATGAATATTGGATTCATATTCTAGATTTTTTGGTAGAATCTTCACGATGCAGAGGCACATATTATAGTCAAGAAGTGGCTATTAAAGTCCTCAAGCTTTGAGTGGGTTCTGGAGAATTCTTGAGAGAGTTTTCTCGGAAGTTTATTATGAGGTTCGTTGAAGTCTTTGGTACATGCTAATTATTTTGAAGGAACCAATTGCTTCTTCCGATAACCATTCTCAATGTGTCCTGTAGTTAGATGTTTCACAATGCAAATTCAAGCCAAATCCTATAAACTCTTAATAAAAAATTATCGGATTCTCTTGTGTTACTCCAAGCAATTCCAATTCTTTGCTCTTCTTTCTGTCTTCCCCATCATCTCTCTATTTTCCGGAATTATCATTAGGTCGTGCATCGATGTATCAAAGCCGAGTTCTTGGATTAACAAAGTTGTGTCCTGGGTTGCGAATCTTTTGATACACTAGACCAAGTGGTGGTTTCTTATGTGTCTCAGATGATTCCATTTCTACTAGATAGGTAGGCTTCTTACCAACACCACCTAGATTTTAAGCAAGATCTGCTCAATCATTTTGCCCATTCATTTGTAATTTTTCCCACCAAACCCATCTCTCGCATGAAATTGGGTACACAACTAGTCCAAAGGTAATCGCCCGATCTTGGTTGAAACATTTTGCTACACGCCTCCTTTCCTATCCTCTAGATTTTCTTAATTATTATCTGCTGTAAGTTCTAAGTATTATGGTGAAATTTCAATGAATAAAATCTTGGGGAATATTGGGCGCTTGGTACTTAAAAATAGAAAGAAGATAAATACAATTGTTTGTTTATTTTGAAAATAGGAGAGTTAGCATCGAACGAGGGTTAGAATGTTTGAGGACATAGCTCAAACAGCCACCTTTTAGCTTGCGATCCGCATATCATCTATTTTCCATGCACATTGTTTGTTTGAGTTCTCTTGAAAAGCACTTGGTATTACACCTTTAGCCACTTCTTGACTATAATATGTGCCTCAGATCTTGAATAATAAGCGTCTTATAGAAGATATATTGTAATGTAGAAAATGTTAATCCGTAATAAGTTGCCAAATAAAACTAAACTCAAACAAATATATTCGATTTGATTCGATTAGAATTTCATCTCACTCGACTCGATTCGAAAAAATTTCAAATTAAGTTAGGATGATAAAATACGATTCAAAACTTGATTAACTCGAAAATTTTCGATTCGATTCGATCGAATGCTCACCCCTAGCTCGTACTCGGGGATCTTCGTCAAAGTCATTCGCACTATCATCTATCTTCGGTATTTTATAATTTGTACCCTTTTGAAACATATGGCATGTATAGGCAATGTTTCTTGGGTTGTGCTCAAATGATATTATTATATATGTATATGCCATGCGAAAATGGCTATGCTTTTGTGTTTCAGTATAGTTTAGTCATGTTTGAATTTGGTGTCATTATTATGTATGTTTGAATTTAATATAAGCTTATTTTGAAAATTTATTCAATACTATGCTATGTGTGATAGTTGAATACATAAATTTGATGTTAAATAGGGTCTATAATACATTTTGGCCGATAATTATTCATGTGTTATATGCATGTGTATGATTTGTAATTTGGTAATGATGTTAATGATGTAAATATTCTTTGTGATATATGTTTATATTAAAGGTATATTTTAATGATATACGTGTATGCTAGTTTGAGATTTTAGAAAATGAATCGAATATGGTATATATATATGACATTTGGGATGATGATGATTTGTATCGATATGTCTAATTGAATGTTTAAATGTGATTAAATATAGATGATATATATATTGCACCTTGTGCATGCGCATACCATAGGTGATATAGTAAAGAGCAAAATTGATGTGCATTATTCGTAGGCATTCGGCAATGGTTTGCTTTTGTATGGAGTTTAAATTATCTCATTGAGTGATTAAATATGTTCGGCTATGTGTCACAAATGGTTGAATCAATGATGTATTAATTAGATAAGGTGTATTTATAATATATATATATATGTAATATCCGGATTTATGGCTTATGCATTAATGCTAAATTGTATGAAGTAGCATGCCTATGTGTGTTCTGATTGTGTTGTACGAATTTTGTGAACTTCAGAGTGTAGATAAATGCTTTAAAAATTATTTAATTTTAAGTTTCAAAGAGGGAGCTAAGCCTAAGAGGCCTTAAGAAAATTAGTAGGGGAAATATGACACAAAATGGGCTTGTTTAAGTGGCTTGGAGAGGCCACTTAGGGGCTCACTATGTGACGCCACAAGCAGGGTGCAAGGGCCTAGGTTCAAGCAACGTGGGAAGCAAATAAAAGAGTTTTATTTTGCTGTAAGGTTGAGTAGTAGTGGACAGCAATGGGGCACTAAGGGATGAGTTTAAGATGTGGTCTAATCCTTTTAAAATTTCGACTAAAGTAAAGGATAATTGATGATTTATTTGAATTAATTTTAAATGAGTAAAGAGGAGAGAAAATAGGGGATTGGATAGGGAAGGAGAGTTGGCCGATTGGGGGGGCTCTTTTGGTGGTATTTTCGGCCAAGGAAGGAGAATAAGGCCATTATTCTTTCTTTTGTACCTCTGCCGAATTCTCAAGCAAATATCCTCTCTTCTCTTTTACTTTGTCAAAGTCGAAATACCATGTGTTCTAGCCGAATCTCCATCATCAACCTTCTTCTTCTTTTGCAAACTCAATCAAGAGCCGAGTATACCAATAACCCCTAGCCGATTGTCCATTAAACCCCAAAAGCCGAAAAATTATTGATCAACATCTAGCTATAGCCGAATCTCTCAAGTGGTGTTAGGCAGGAGTACAGTCAACTACAGTATTAAGGGTAAGATTAGTTGTTATTCGATTCTCACTTCTTTTAGCCGAAACTTAAGGACTAATCCATTGTGGTTCTTGGCTGAAATATGGAAAGATCTTTCGGGATTTCCATAGTAGCCGACTTCTAAGGAGATCATTCGGGATTTCAGACCTAAGGTAAGTAAGGTGAAAGATTAGGCCAAAGGCCATGTATTCAAATGTTGGAATTGGATCTGACATAGTGCTTGTAGGGATTTCGACAGAGACCAAGGACAAGTGATATTTCGGGATTTAGATCCACAAGGTAAGTGCATGTGATATTCGGCCAAGGCTATATTTAGTGACTTAGATCTGTTTCTTATTTCGTTCAAAAGCCAAACTAACCGGTTAAGTGATTTAGTAGTTGGCCGATTGCAAGAGGGAACATCACAAAGTTTCGGGATTTGATTAGTAATCAAATCAAAGAAAAGGTAAGGATTTTGGTTGCAATAATCCTTTGGGATTTGATTATTCAGTAGAAAGGCTTTTGCTAAAACACTAAGTGATTGGCGAATGTAGGAACTAAGGATCTAAAGCATTAGATCGGGATTTTGGGATTTCAAATAATACGCTAGTAAACCGTGTGTAACCCACACTAAATCTTAATAGATTTACAAGAACATTTTAATATATGTGTTAATGAAAGTATGTGAACGTTGCTAAAGGTACCATACAATGGTAGAACATCTGTGCACGTAATCTTTAATATTACGTCAATAAATGTTATGAACATGTGAAATATGGCACATAAGTGAATATTGATAAAAATGTGAAATAAGGCATAAAGCATGATAATTGTATGATTTGTATGACATGGGGCATATGGGTGAATATGAAAAGGGGAAGTGATCTGGTGGTTTATACCACAATATCTGGTGACTCATGTCACATAATCTGAATATGGTGACTTATGTCACATATAATTATCTGGTGGCTATGCCACGAATTTATAAGGGCGATGTGCAAGTCGTCTGCAGCGACTACCTTCGATGATGTGTAGCGGATGGAGGGTCGACTTAGTAGTCCCCACGGTGTGATGGTTGGTACGGGTGATGTGTAGCGGATGGTTATCTAGGTTTGGGTTCGGGATTGCATCATTATCTATAATTGTTAAATATATATATGAACTAATATGTCTAAATCATTGGGACTTTGTGTTTGGTTATACACCGAGTCCGTTTGACTCACCCGCTGTGGGATATTTTCAGTGACACTCAAGAATGGATCGGCCGGCAGAGCTCGATGGTGGCCATGCTCATCTCAGAGTTATTCTACTATCATTGTTTTTTTAATTTAAGTATTTCAGATTTATTTTGGGGTTTTGTTTTGATGTAATTATGGCCATTATTATTAACTGTTTTAAGTAAGCGTTTAAAATGGGTTAACTATGATAAGGTTATTATTAAATTGAGACTAAATAATTTTTCTTAAAAATGTAAACAAATACTTAAATGTTTGACACATAAACAACACCGTTTTCAATTTGAACCCAACACCAAATCAAGTGTTCTTCAAAAACACACGAATTTTTCCAAGGTAGCAAACAAGAATTGAACTGATATACCCAAGGAACATACCAGATCCGATCAAAGCTCATGGGTCAGGTTTGGGGTGTTTCAGTTTGGTATCAGAGCCCGGTTCAAAACTTAGCCTTGAGGGCTTTTAGGGCCCAAAACGTTTTCTTTCTTTTGAAATGGGATTTTTTTCTAAGAAATGAGCAGGTTTTCTGGCATGGCACCTGAGTCTCCGGCCCGAAGTCCACCAGGTAAGTACTCCTAACTGTTTTGTGATTTGTATGTGGGACTTATAGGGACATAGATTAGTGAATTAGGAATTAAACCCTAAGATTAGTCTACTTCAACACCGAAATGCATAAAACTGAAAGTCTAACCAAACAAACCTGTGTCTGAGTCACCAAGTTAAAGGTGTAGCAACCGTTGTGCGCATGTCTAGGATTGGATTCAGGGGGAGCTTGGTATTTAAGCAGTCCTAGTGACTCATCTCCTCTCCGCTCGAATCCTACCTAGTGCGTAGTGACGGTTCATCTTAGCCAAGAGGACTCAAACACAGGCTAAACTCAATAATTAAAACCCAAAAGGGACCGTCACCTTGTTTTGAGAGACTCAAAATTCAAACCATGATTTTAAAATTCCAAGTGCCCTTGATTTGTAAATTGACCAAATGACCCCTAACCTGTATAAATTACCAAAATACCCTACGTATGGAAAGTAATTGAAATACCCTCGAATTAAAAAAATTTCCAAAAATACCCTTGTTTTGAAAAGTTACCGGGAACCATATTTTACAAAATTACCGAAATGCCCCTAGTTTGGAAAATTACAAGAATACCCCTAGTTTATAAATTACCCCTGAATCTTCTTACCAAGTATTTCAATTTTGTAACAGTACCAAAAATCTCTACCTTGCAAAATTTCCAAATACCCTAATTTAAAAAATTACCATTTTACCCTTGAAATTTTCTTACCAAGTAATTCAATTTTGTAAAGATGCCAAAATTTCTACTTTGTGAGATTTTCAAAATACCCCTGTAGAATAAAATTATGAAAATACCCTTGGGTAGTGGAAAACAGCAAACAATGACAACTACAACATTTTTCTGTAATGAACGCAAGTTCATGAATGTGATTGAAGGAATAAAATTGAGACTGTATGTGTATGAAATCGAAAGAACTACTCCTTAGAACTATTGAACATAAGACTGTTCGCAATAAATCAGTGAAACAAAAGCTAATCCATAAAATTCTTTAATCAGATAAATGCGATTCAGAAGCATGAATTCTAGGGGACGTGGTCGTAACGTGCGAGGCCGTGGTAGAGGCCGAATGACCGTGTCAGAGCCAGTTAGGTCAGGACAAGGGTTCGAAAATGAAATGCCACCACTACCAACTGCTGCTGATATGGAATATTAGGATCAAACGGGGGATGATGCAGTGTTCCAGGCGATGCTGCGAGTCCTAGAAAGGGTGGCTGGAGCAGGTGGAGGCATGGGAGCTCGAAAGTTGGTACCTGAGTGACTTCGAGCTAATGGAGCTGAATTTTTCCGTGGAGCATCTGGTGTGGCACCCAATACGGCTGAGTATTGGTTAGAAGCGACGGAGAGGATTATGGATGATTTAGACCTGTCCGCCGAGGAGAAACTGAAAGGGGCAGTATCGCTCCTCTGCGATGAGTCATATCGGTGGTGGCTTACGGTTCGGGATGGTGCTGTCGTAGATGATCTTACTTGGAAATATTTTAAGGCGGCATATCAGAAGAAGTACATTGGAACTAGTTATGTTGATGCGCAGAGGAAGGCATTTTTGAGGCTGGTCTAGAGAAATAAGTCTGTAGCGGAGTACGAGGCAAAATTTCTAAGGTTGAACTGATATGCTCGAGGTATAGTGACTACGAAACATGAGCGATATGTCCGGTTTGAGGACGATGAGGATGACTCGAGGTTGTTAATAGCTCCACAACAGAGCGAGAGCTTCTACCGTGTTGGTCGAGAAGGCTAAGGTAGTCAAGGATTAAGGACTCTGTGAGACAGAATATGGACTGAATCAGGGAAAAGAGAGGTTTTGGATCAGCAGGGTCTTCTGGAAATGTGCAAAAGAGGCTTAGAGTTGATGGGCCACGAGGTCTGCAGGCTGCTACTAGAGGGCAGTATCATACTTGTGCTCATTGTGGAAGGATGCATCTAGGAGAGTGTTGGAAAAAGACAGGAGGATATTTTAAGTGTGGGTCTAAGGACCACATGATTAAGGACTGCCCCTATGAGAATGTAGAAGGGGCCACCAAGAAGTCGTGGTCCTAATCAGTTTGGAAGAGGAGGACAAGACCACCATCGGGGTCGTGGTTCTACCGGGCAGAGGTAATGGTTCTAGTAGAGGACCAAACGCCAGCAGAGGTGTTGGTAACACGAGGCGAGGCAACGGTCCGTATATACTGGTTCGTCGGAGGAAGATAGTGACACACCGGACGTCATAACCGGTACGTTCCTTATAGTTGACAAGCCTTACTTTGCTCTAATTGATGTTGGCTCTACCCACTCTTATGTTACATGTAGAGTCGTTGAAACACTAGGCATAGCCTCTGAATTGTCTAAAAGGGAGATGACTGTAGTGAACCCATTAGGACAAACTGTAGTGGTGAATAAGATATTTTAGAGTATACCCTTAGAGCTTCAGGGAGTGGTATTTCCTGTCGATTTGATGGAGCTACCCTTCGGAGAATTTGATCTCATCCTTGGCATGGATTGGCTAGTGGAACATCGAGCTGTATTAGATTGCGCAGCTAAGCGAATGGAGTTAAGGACGCCGGAGGATAAGGCGATAATTATGATAGGAGAAAGAAGAAACTACTTGTCTAATGTAGTTTCTACTTTAAAGACTGATAAGATGATTCGAAAAGGGTGCAAGGCATTTTTGACCTTTGTTAGTGCGTTGGATGCAAAAGAATTGGGAGTTAGTGGAGTTAGAACCGTAAGAGAATTTGTGGATGTCTTTCCGGAGGAATTACCTAGAATACCCCCCGGACAGGGAGGTGGAGTTCAGAATTGACTTACTGTCGGGTACAGCTCCTGTGTCAATTGCCCCGTACAGAATGGCACCAAAGGAGTTGGTTGAGCTCAAGGCTCATATCCAAGAGTTGCTTGACCGTAGGTTTATCCGACCCAGTATGTCTCCATAGGGAGCACCGGTCTTGTTTGTGAAGAAGAAGGATGGAACTATGCGCATGTGCATAGATTATCGTCAGTTGAATAAGCTGACCATCAAGAACAAGTACCCTTTGCCAAGAATAGACGACTTGTTCGATCAGCTCAAGGGGGTCGCAGTATTTTCGAAGATAGATCTAAGGTCTGGATATCATCAGCTTAAGGTGAAGGAGGCTGATATCTATAAGACAGCTTTCCGGACAAGGTACGGGCATTATGAGTTCTTGGTAATACCATTCGGATTGACAAACGCCCTAGCTGCGTTCATGGACATGATGAACTGGGTTTTTCAACCCTATCTAGACCGGTTCGTGGTTGTGTTCATAAATGATATTTTGGTGTATTCGAAGTCTGAGGAAGAACATGATGAGCACCTCCGAGTCGTGTTGCAAGTGTTAAGGGAGAAAAAGTTATATGCCAATTTTAGCAAGTGCGAATTTTGGCTGAAGGAAGTTACATTTTTAGGACATGTGGTGTCGGTTAAAGGAATAAGGGTGGATCCTCGGAAGATTGAGGCAGTATTGGATTTGTGACGGAGGTTCGTAGCTTCTTGGGTTTGGCAGGCTATTACAGAAGGTTCGTAGAAGGGTTCTCGTCGATCGCAGCACCTTTGTCAAAGCTGCTGAGGAAGGAGGTACCTTTCGTATGGACTAATAAGCAACAGGAGAGCTTTGAGAAGCTTAAGAGAGTCTTGACCAAGCTTGGCTTTAATTCACTGAGGCGGGGAAGGATTTTATGGTGTATTGTGATGCTTCCCATACGAGATTGGGAGGTGTCCTTATGCAAGACGGAAAGGTAGTTGCTTATGCGTCTCGACAATTAAGGCCACATGAGGTTAACTACCCGACGTACGATTTAGAATTAGCAGCAGTGGTCTTTGCTCTTAAAGTGTGGTGGCACTACTTATATGGAGAAAAGTCAGTAATCTACACGGACCACAAGAGCCTGAATTATTTGTCGACTCGAAAGAGTGAACCCGAGGCAATGAAGGTGGGTGGAGTTATTGAAGGACTATGATTGTTCCATAGAATATCACCCGGGCAAGGCGAACGTTGTGGCAAATGCCCTAAGTCAAAAAGTAGTGTCGGAGTTAAGGGCGATGTTTGCACACTTAGCTTGTATGACGACGGAAGTTTATTAGCAGAATTGCAAGTTAAGCCGACATGGCTGAATGAGGTGAAAGAGAGACAGTTGGCTGATGATGATTTAAGGGCTAAGCTATAGCGAGTGCAAAATGGGGAGTTGGAAGATTATAGCATTAATGACGAGGGAGTATTGTGTTTCAAGGGTAAGGTCTGCATGCCGAAGAACGAGGGGTTAAGGTGAAGAATTCTTCAGAAATCGCATAGTAGTCCTTATGCTATGCATCCTAGAGGTAGTAAGTTGTATAAAGATCTAAGGGAACAGTTTTGGTGGCCTGGTCTTAAGCGGGAAGTTACGGAATTTATTGGCAAGTGCTTGACGTGTCAGCATGTCAAGGCTGAACACCAAGTTCCGTCGTGGTTGCTTCACCAATCTGATTCTCAGATGGAAATGGGAGAGAATCACCATGGACTTCGTTAGTGGGCTTCCCCTTACGCCTACTAAGAAGGACTCGGTATGGGTAATAGTGGATCGATTGACAAAGTCCGCGCATTTCATTCCAAAGACTTGGGTTGACTATTCTCTCCAGAAATTGGCAAAGTTGTATGTAATGAGATTGTGAGGTCGCACGAGTACCGTAGATCGATTATCTCGGATAAGAATTCGAGGTTTACGTCTCGATTTTGGAAGGCACTACATCAAGCTTTGGGTACCAAATTGGATTTCAGTACGGCTTTTCATCCGCAGTCAGATGGCCAATCTGAGCGGGCAATTCAAGTGTTGGAGGATATGTTGAGAGGCTGTGTAATAGACTTCAGAAGAAGTTGGGAAGACTATTTGCCTTTAGTGGAATTTGCATATAATAACAGCTATCAAACCAGTATTCGGATGGCACCGTATGAAGCACTGCATAGACGGAAGTGTCGCACTCCCACATGTTGGACGGAATTAGGGGAACGTCAAGTGTTGGGTCCAGAGATTGTGGCAGAATCCGAGGAAAAGGTTAAGGTAATTCGGGCACGGTTAAAGGAGGCATCTGACAGGCAGAAGTCGTATGCAGACCTCAAACGGAAGGACATAGAATTTACTGTGGGAGATCAAGTGTTTCTCAAAGTTTCACCTTGGAAGAAGGTGATGAGATTTGGTCGCAAAGGGAAGTTAAGCCCAAGGTTTATAGGACCTTATCGGGTATTAAAGCGAGTTGGTCCAGTGGCATACCAGTTAGAGTTGCCACCAGAGTTGAAGCAGATGCACGACATGTTCCATGTTTCGATGCTACGTCGCTACCGATTGGATCCAACTCATATAATACCGGTTGAGGAGGTGGAGCTGAGACCAGATCTGTCCTATGAGGAAGAGTCGATTCAGATTCTGGAACGAGATGTGAAGGTGCTTCAGAGGAAGTCGGTCCCTCTGATCAAAGTGTTGTGGCGTACCATGGATCGGAAGAAGCTTCTTAGGAGCCGGAAAAAGCAATGCGACAGTAATACCCCCACCTATTCTAGCCAGGTAATTTCGAGGTTGAAATTATTTTAAGGGGGTAGAACTGTAATATCCGAATTTATGGCTTATGCATGAATGCTAAATTGTATGAAGTAGCATGCCTATGTGTGTTCTGATTGTGTTGTACAAATTTTGTAAACTTCAGAGTGTAGATAAATGCTTTAAAAATTATTTAATTTTAAGTTTCAAAGAGGGAGCTAAGCCTAAGAGGCCTTAAGAAAATTAGTAGGGGAAATATAACACAAAAATGGGCTTGTTTAAGTGGCTTGGAGGTGCCACTTAGGGGCTCACTATGTGACGCCACAAGCAGGGTGCAAGGGCCTAGGTTCGAGCAACGTAGGAAGCAAATAAAAGAGTTTTATTTTACTGCAAGGTTGAGCAGTAGTGGACGGCAATGGGGCACTAAGGGATGAGTTTAAGATGTGGTCTAATCCTTTTAAAATTTTGGCTAAAGTAAAGGATAATTGATGATTTATTTGAATTAATTTTAAATGAGTAAAGAGGAGAGAAAATAGGGGATTGGATAGGGGAATGAGAGTTGGCCGATTGGGGGGCTCTTTTGGTGGTATTTTCGGCCAAGGAAGAAGAGTAAGGCCATTATTCTTTCTTTTGTACCTTTGCCAAATTCTCTAGCAAATATCCTCTCTTCTCTTTTACTTTGTCAAAGCTGAAATACCTTGTGTTCTAGCCGAATCTCCATCATCAAACTTCTTCTTCTTTTGCAAACTCAATCAAGAGCCGAGTATACCAATAACCCCTAGCCGATTGTCCATTAAACCCCAAAAGCCGAAAAATTGTTGATCAACATCTAGCTATAGCCGAATCTCTCAAGTGGTGTCAGGCAGGAGTACAGTCGACTACAGTATTAAGGGTAAGATTAGTTGTTATTTGATTAAGGGTAAGATTAGTTGTTATTTGATTCTCACTTCTTTTAGACGAAACTTAAGGACTAATACATTGTGGTTCTTGGCCGAAACATGGAAAGATCTTTCGGGATTTCCATAGTAGCCGACTTCTAGGGAGATCATTCGAGATTTTAGACCTAAGGTAAGTAAGGTGAAAGATTAGGCTAAAGGCCATGTATTCAAATGTTGGAATTGGATCTGACATAGTGCTTGTAGGGATTTCGACAGAGACCAAAGACAAGTGATATTTCGGGATTTAGATCCACAAGGTAAGTGCATGTGATATTCGCCAAGGCTATATTTAGTGACTTAGATCTGTTCTTATTTCATTCAAAAGCCAAACTAACTAGGTTAAGTGATTTAGTAGTTGGCCGATTGCAAGAGGAACATCACAAAGTTTGAGATTTGATTAGTAATCAAATCGGTAGCAAGGTAATGATTTTGGTTGCAATAATCCTTGGATTTGATTATTCAGCGAAAGGCTTTTGCTAAAACACTAAGTGATTGGCCGAATGTAGGAACTAAGGATCTAAAGCATTAGATCGGGATTTTCGGGATTTCAGCGAATACGCTAGTAAACCAGATGTGTAACCCCACACTAAATCTTAATAGATTTACAGTAACGTTTTAGTATATGTGTTAATGAAAGTATGTGAACGTGGCTAAAGGTACCATACAATGGTACAGAACATTCAGGAACGTAATCTTTAATATTACGTCAATAAATGTTATGAACATGTGAAATATGGCACATACGTGAATATTGATAAGAATGTGAAATAAGGCATAAAGCATGATAATTGTATGATTTGTATGGCATGAGGCATATGGGTGAATATAAAAAGGGGAAGTGATCTGGTGGTTTATGCCACAATATCTGGTGACTCATGTCACATAATCTGAATGTGGTGACTTATGTCACATATAATTATCTGGTGGCTATGCCACGAATTTATAAGGGCGATGTGCAAGTCGTCTGCAGCGACTGCCTTCGATGATGTGTAGCGGATGGAGGGTCGACTTAGTAGTCCCCACGGTGTGATGGTTGGTACGGGTGATGTGTAGCGGATGGTTATCTAGGTTTGGGTTCGGGATTGCATCATTATCTATAATTGTTAAATATATATATATGAACTGATATGCCTAAATAGTTGGGACTTTGTGTCGGTGGTTATACACTGAGTCCGTTTGACTCACCCCGTTGTGGGATATTTTTCAGGTGACACTCAGTAATGGACCGGGTCGGCAGGAGCTCAATGGCGGCCATGCTCAGCTCAGAGTTATTCTATTTTCATTGTTTTTTTTATTTAAGTATTTCAGATTTATTTTGGGGTTTTGTTTTGATGTAATTATGACCATTATTATTAATTGTTTTAAGTAAGCGTTTAAAATGGGTTTATTATGATAAGGTTATTATTAAATTGAGACTAAATAATTTTTCTTAAAAATGTAAACAAATACTTAAATGTTTGACACATAAACAACACCGTTTTCAATTTGAACCCAACACCAAATCAAGTGTTCTTCAAAAGCACACGAATTTTTCCAAGGTAGCAAACAAGAATTGAACTGATATACTCAAGGAACACACTAGATCCGGTCAAGGCTCGTGGGCCGGGTTTGGGTGTTTCAATATATATATATATATGAACAATGTCGAATGGGATAAGACACTTATGCAATAAGCAAATGGATTTGAGCTTTGTATTTGTGGTTTGAATAAATGTGAGATGGGATATATGTTCGACAATGATTTTAAGATGTATGTTTGGTGGATAGTAGATGTGTTCATTAAATGATTAAGTGCCAAATATCTATTCGATCATTGCTTTATATATATGGCTATAGGAGTAGTGATTTGCTTATGGATATGCATTTTACCAAGTATTAATTTTGATAGAGTGCATTAACTTGTATTGGTTCAGTAATGCCCGTAACCCTAATCCGATGACAAATACGGGCTAGGGGTGTTACATGACTTGAGAATTAATTTAAGGTTTTTGAATAATTAATTAATTAATTAATTAAATTATTGAAGTTAGAAAATTGAATTAAATTTATTAGTTATTGTGAATTTGTTGAATATGGAAATTAAATATATTTTCTCATAGATTCTTTTCTGTAAAGTTGCCATAACTTTAATGGAATTAGAATTGCGTTGAGAAAATTATTTAATTTAAAAAATTAATTAATGCAATTAAATTAATTAATTAATAATATTTATTTTGGAAAATAGAATAACATGTATTGGGTTTAATTAAATTATAAAGTGTTGGTTAAAATTTAAAAGCACTTATAATTGGACCTAATACAAGATAGGCTTAATTCCCCTCATATTAAATGTGAGGGACAACAACCCTAGTGTATCTAACTAAGGTATGACATCCCCCTCTTCTAATTAGACTAGAAGACTATTTTTTTTATTAAATAAATATTATTTATTTTCTAAGTATAAATTTTATTTTCTTGGAATCACAATTCTACTAATTTCTCTTGAGAGAAATTACTTTCCTACTGAAAGTAATAAATCGTTTATGGTTCTATATTTGGTTCGTGATTGTTCAAGCCCACACTTGAAGCAATTCATGGTACGAGAATAACGGAGAAGATCATTCGGTTGGAAGTTGGGAACATTTAGGATCCATCTTGCTCAAAGCACTAACACTTTTCGAGTAAAGTTTATTACTATAAAAATCACAAACCGACTCGATTTTCAAAATTTTAATTTTACGCTATTAAAAAAACGTTTTTTAAACCGGATTTTTCCAACAAGAATATGACAAGGTTCTTAGGTTATCTTCATTTTTGGGATGTTCCAAACAGCTTGACTTGATGGATCATATATAAAATTAGTTAAGAGGTTTTCCTCTTAACCTTTTCTTATAACACTAAGTGCTTCTCCTTCTTTCTGAAATATAGTAAGCTCTTCTTCACTATTTACCCTCACCATTACCAACAAAAACTCTTCATCATCCCATACTAACCATTAATTCCATTATAACTGAAATTTATTCTATTATTTCAATTTATTGCTAATTTTTTAACTCTCATTTTGAGACATTATAAATAAGAGCCTTTCACAACTGGTGAAAGGACTTTGGGGACTTTAGAATTTTGGATCTCAAAGTCCTCTCTATGATTCTCTTAACTTATTTTCTTTGTTAGCCTTATCGTCAGCCACATTTCCTTTTCTCCACCTTACCAATCACAACCTCTCGCTGTGTTTAGTGTTATCGAATTTGCTTTAGTCTTCCTCTCCACCTTCTTCTGGTACATCTTGTTCACTTGTTTGCAACATTTCCATTCTCCATCAAAAGAACCATTTGCAGAGCCAACTTTTCCATTCAACATCATTAGAAATGTGGATATTCCCTTCATGATGAAGTCTACTCCACTAAAAATAGTTAATCGGACATCCACAAAGTAGATGATCAATGTTTTCCTCATGATTGTTACAAAAAAGCATGCAAGATCCACCACCATACCTCGACCACATAGGATAGCTTTGGTGAAGAGAATGCTAAGATTGCATTTCCACATAAAGATTTTCAACTTGGAAGAAAGGGGAGAGAGGAGATAAATCTTCCAAATGGTTGACCAAAGAAGCTTGCTATCTTCACAAGCAAACGGTCTCCTATCATCCGCAAAATTGTGAAGGATTGCTCAAGAATCGATTTAGGACCTCAATGGGAAGTTTGATGAAGAGCTGGGTGAAAACTTTTGTTCCTATCTTCTTTAACTTGTTGGAAAGTTTTCTCATCTTCACCGGTATAATTGGTCCTAAAATAAGATGCCTAGGTGCACCAAGTTCAAACCAATTATCAATCCAAATTCTAATAGTTTAACCATATTTAACGACCTAAAGTAAGCCTTTTTGAAAGAGTTTGTTTATTTGTCTAAGGTCACTCCAAGTGACAGAGGCACTTCATTGCATGATGTGTTAGGTCCGTTTTGGGTATATTTAGAGATAAGAGTTTAAACCTAGAGTTTGTTATTCTTGTGGAGAAGTCTCTACATAAGTTTTAGTAAGAGTGCCCAGTTAAGAGGTTTAAATATCTTTATCCCGAGGCTAGTGTTTATTTTATCTTATTTATCCATATTATAATTATTAACACTGATTTTATTATTTTATATCTAAAAATTATAAAATATGTTTATTTATTATTGATTTTTTTTGTTCATGCATATATTTCATGAAAGAGTTTATTTATTTATTTTTGAAAGAACTTGAAAGAGTTTATTACCTCTAAACAAAGAAATACAAACACCTATAAATTAAAATCAACAAACACAAAGTACAATTTTAAAATTTTAAGGAATAAATACCAAACATAAAAAGCTTTAAAATGAACAAATAAATATTAATATCGTAAGAATTAAATCGGGATTTGACTGACCAAATCATCGATTTTCGGTTCAACTGTTTAATTACCAATTCAATCATTACAAGATAAAAATATAAAATAATTTTAAAAAGAAAATAATAATAAACATAAATAATAATGGAAATATAAACATTATTTTATAAATTATAACAAAAAATAAATTTTAAACTAACTTAAATATAGTTCAAATTATCTTTAAATTTAATAAATAATTTTATCGATTTATTAATTTTATATTAATTAAATTAATTAAATCATTAATTCTCGCTTTAACCGCACAATGCAAAATAAATATAAACAAAGATACTTACATGGTAAATAAAGAGGGAGCTGACACTGGCACAACCCCTCCTCCTATTTGTATTGTCTTCAAAATTGTTTGTGCATGAGGAATAGTAGCTTTCAAATATTTATAATTTGATTTTTATTTTATCCTGAACCTAATTTAAAATTCATATTTTAGAAAAATCAGCATGAATGGGATATTATGTCACGTGATACCCACGTGATACAGAAGAGAAAAATCTAAGCCTTAAAAAAGGTACAAGACCCTAGAATTTGTGCAACAAAAATCAAATGTGAGAGAGAGAGATCAGTCTTCAAAAGAAAAAAGTTAACAAAATAGAAGACCGTGGGATTTGAGTACTGATGTGGGCGTTTCACACTCCCCAGCCAACGCAACCACCGTCACTGTTCAACCCACCTCGTACGCAACCAAAGCTCCCTTCTTCTTCTCTCACGTTAAACCCCTCCATCTCTAATTCAACACCCAACCACAATCAACTTATCCAATCCTTATGCAAGCAAGGCCACCTCAAACAAGCTTTCAAGCTTCTTTCCATAGAACCCAACCCTTCTCAAAGGACTTACGAGGTCCTTATCCTGTCATGCGCCGACCAAAACTCCCTTTCCCTCGCTCAATCCCTTCATTCCCATATTTCAGAAAATGGGTTCGACCAAGATCCTTTCTTGGTTACCAAACTTATATCTATGTACGCTGCTTTGGATTCTCTGGACGATGCTCGCAAGGTGTTCGATAAAACGCGTAAGAGAACGATTTTTGTTTGGAATGCGCTTTTTCGAGCGCTTACTTTGGCTGGTTTTGGGGAAGAAGTTTTGGGTTTGTATAGAAAGATGAATAGGACTGGACTTCCGTCGGATAGATTTACTTATACTTATGTGCTGAAAGCTTGTGTTGCTTCTGAATGTATGGTTTCGCTTTTAAATAAAGGGAAAGAGATTCATGCTCATATTTTAAGACATGGGTTGGAAGGATATGTTCATATTATGACTACTTTGGTGGATATGTATGCAAGGTTCGGTTGCGTTGCGCATGCGAGTTTTGTTTTTGAGAAGATGCCTGTGAGGAATGTGGTTTCTTGGAGTGCGATGATGGCCTGTTATGCGAAAAATGGGAAGCCGTTTGAGGCATTGGAGCTTTTTAGGGAAATGATGATTGAGACTCAGGATTCGGCTCCAAATTCGGTTACTATGGTTAGTGTTCTTCAAGCTTGTGCAGCTCTGTCGGCTTTGGAACAAGGGAAGTTGGTTCATGCTTATATCCTTAGGAGAGGGCTTGATTCTGTTTTGCCCGTTATCAGTGCTCTTATTACAATGTATGCTCGATGTGGTGAGCTGGAATTAGGACAACGGATTTTTGACCGAATGGAGAAAAGGGATGTTGTGTCATGGAATTCGCTGATTTCTAGTTACGGTCTTCATGGATATGGGAAGAAAGCAATGCAAATTTTCCAGGAGATGATTCATCAAGGTGTTTTCCCAAGTCCTATAACTTTTGTAAGTGTTTTAGGAGCATGCAGCCATGCTGGTCTTGTTGAAGAAGGAAAAAAGTTGTTTGATTCGATGTGTAAAGAACACGGAATACATCCTAGCGTTGAGCACTATGCTTGTATGGTCGATCTTCTCGGTCGTGCCAATAGGTTAGAGGAGGCAGCTAAGATTATAGATGAAATGCGGATCGAACCTGGGGCCAAGGTTTGGGGTTCACTTCTTGGCTCATGTAGGATTCATTGTAATGTAGAGCTAGCAGAGAGAGCTAGCCATAGGCTATTTCAACTTGAGCCCCATAGTGCTGGGAACTATGTACTCCTAGCTGACATTTATGCAGAAGCTGAGATGTGGGACGATGTAAAGCGAGTGAGGAAGCTACTCGAAACTCGCTCGCTGCAAAAAGTTGCGGGAAGATGTTGGATTGAAGTGAGAAGGAAAATGTACTCATTCGTCTCTGTTGACGAGCCCAACCCTCAGATCGAACTGATCCAATCATTGTTGATTAAACTGGCTGCTGAGATGAAGGAGAAGGGATACTCACCGCAAACGAAAGTCGTGCTGTATGATCTCGATGAAAGCGAAAAGGAACGGATCCTATTGGGTCACAGCGAGAAACTAGCGGTCGCATTTGGGCTGATCAACACGAAAAAAGGGGAAACCATTAGGATAACAAAGAATTTGAGGCTGTGTGAAGACTGCCACTCGTTTACAAAATTCATTTCGAAGTTTACAAACAAAGAGATTCTGGTTCGTGATGTGAATCGGTTTCACCATTTCCAGAATGGGGTTTGTTCATGTGGGGATTATTGGTAGTAGAACTGTTTGTGGGATGTGCTTCCCATTTAGGTTGGCCTGAAATTTGAGAGGATTTAGGGTAAAATATTAGCCTCAAAAAATAGGGTTGGACAAAATAATTAGACCCATTTAAAACATAGATCGAGCTGAGGCTTAAACATTTAAGTCCTGAACTTGGTTCGGCCCGACTCGTTTTTAAGTTTATAATACTTTATATTATGTTATTTTTTATATTATGTAATTTATAATACATAAAAATAATAATTTTATATTAAATATATAATACTATTCTTATGTAAATATTTTTTTGGTGAAAAAGACAAATGAAACATATTAAACAATCATAATGTGAAAGTTTGAAACTCTAGCAATTTCAACAATCACTGCTATCTTGTCTGAAATTTTTGCAAATATTTGTAAAGCTGAATTTCTCTCTAAAGCCATTTTACAAAATTATCTGTAACTTAATTTCTCTCTTTGGGGATATGCTTGATTTTTTATTGCTCCATAGTTTGTAAAATTATATAGATTCTTCTAAGGCCAAAGTTAATTTACTTGTATCGATGTCCTGAAGAAATTTGACCACTTCCAAATTGTCATAGTGAATGAAAACTTTCTTGCATCCCTCCCTTTGAATAAAGGTTAGGCCATTTAAGATTTTCTACAGTTCGGCATCAAAAGCTAAACAAAAACCCAAATACCGATTATATTCAGCTATCCATTGCCCATTTTGTTGATACGTCACCCCTCCGACAGCAGCCCACCCTACATCTAACTTAACAACGCCATCAATAAATAAATGAACCCAAGTACTTATTGGATCATAATTGTGATCAAACTTGTGTTGTCCAAAAGAGTCTTGTTTGAGTGTATCAAAGTATTATTTGACTAAACTTATCGAAGATTTGATGGTTTCAGCACTCTTATGTAAATATTAAAATAATGTTAAAATAATTGTATAAAAATTGTCAATATATAAAAAAATAAAATTATTAAATATTTAATTAAAATAATTTAAATATTTTAAAAAATTTAAAAATAATATAAGTAGAATTAAAATGAGCTTGAATTAATTTTTTACAAATATGGTAAGTTTAAATAAAATTTTAAATCCATATTTTGGGTCAAACCAAATTTAAGCAAACATAAGATGTTAATATTATATTTAAATTCAGCTTAGTCGAGCTCATGAATTAGTAGTGCTTTTATCGATTTTTAAGTTTTGGAAAACAAGTCATAAAAACAACAGAGAGATCATAGAGATATGTACAGCAGACCAGAAACCAAGTTTTGTTGGTTTCCCATGGTTGTGTTTTTTCTCGCATAATTTAATACTATGATTCAAATAAGCCTTAGTTATGTCGATTTTTTTGGTCGTGTAAGAGGCGGATGATTTAATTTATTTATTTAAAAAATTTGGAATTTAATGAAATTTTTAAAATTTTAGAGGTTATATAAAATTCCAATGAGAAATTTGAAAAACTTGGAAGGCTAATAAAAATTTTAAAGGATTTAATGAAAATTTTAAAAACTAGTCCTTTTATCTTTAGATATTTAATAATTTTGGCTTAGTTGATGACCAATACTTGTCCTTCATGTTCAAAAGTGAATGGGAGGTGGAATCAATTGAATCTATAATTTTCGATTTAATCTGAATATTCAATCATCTTATAAATTTAATGAACAGAAAATTCAGCTAATAAATATTAAAAAATAAAAATAAGGAAAATAAAGACATATACTTAAAAAATCAAAAGAAAAATATATATTTACAAAAACAAAAAAAAAAAAAAAAGGAAAGAAGGCTATATTTACAACAACAACAACAACATCAAAGTTTAATGACAAACTCAATTTTTCTGTTAATGAAATCTAAAAGTAACAAAAAAAAATTAATTGATTTTTGTTTTTCTTTTTATCAATTTTGACCAGTTTACTAATTTTTCAATTCAATTTATACAATTAAACCGTCAAAACAGCACATAAGATTAAACTGTTGGATTGACTAATTTTTTATGAAATCAACCAATCCAGTCTAGTTTTTTACAACCTCGCTCATGAAGAAATATCTCTGAAATACATTTTTCCTGTAATTCTTCTTTTGTTGTTCGAATTACACTTAAAAGAAGCAGTACATACACTACCTGTCTCGTAAAAATAATGAATGGCTCATATCAAACCAAAAAGACTGCCTGCAGAAATTCAATCCTCTGCCCAAGAATCGGCTTCCAAAACAAATTACACCAAATGAAACTATGCTATTGTATTCACTAGATGGTAATCGAGCCATCTTGCTTCATTTTGATGAGACTGCTTTCGATGTTTCGGAGAACTGGTTTGTAGCTGTGGCATTTCAAATGAAGTTTAGCATCTAGAATCTTGTCAGATATGAGTTCATAAGTCGTTAGGTAGAGGGAAAGGAAATATCTTACAGGCGTGCAAGACTGTTATATGCTAGCGTCGCTTGTTGGAGACGCGCTGAAAGCTGCATTACTTCAGCTGATAATGAATCTGCTCTGCTCTGTTCTTGCACAAGTTGTCCCTAGAAAACGAATATATAGCACACAATCAGATAATGTATTATTATTAGTTGAAGGCCAGAAGGCTGTTGGAAGGGGCAAAAAGTCATGCAATTGACCTAAGGTTCAACATACAGTTCTAAAGCATGCAATACATGTCATAAGGTTTTCCCTCCGGAACAAACTAACCTTGAGGGAGAGAATTTCAGTTGTATTTCCCTGTGAACCAGTTTGAATAGCCCCAGAACCGTTTTTGGATAGCAAACTAGCCTGCTCTGTTCTCAAGTTATCTAGAATTCTACGAAGCTCTTCATTTTGCTTAAGACAGTCTTTAACCTGCAAATACTCAATGACTCGTTTATCAATCAAATAACACATATTGAAAACTAGAATAGTAAAGATTTATGTTGTTCATAGAAAAGTTCATGAAAACAGTTTGCATAAATCGCAGACTATATCAACTGATTTTTACCTGATTCTCCCACTGCTTTGCTGTGTTCATTGCCTCTTGATAAGAAGATGAGAGATTAGAATTTTCCTCAAAAAGCCTTTCTATCTCCGAAGATTGGTTATCAATCTGTCAATGCAAAAAGAGACTTTGCCTTAACATGGAAACTGCGATTTAAGTTTCCAACGCATATGGCATAACTATAAGGACTTGAGGAAAGGTTCTACCTCCATTAGAAGTTTTTGTCTGCTATTTTCAAGTCTCTCCACTGCTACTGCCATATCATGTAGCTGTTTCTCAAGTTTTTCTTTATCTTCCTGTGAAATACAGAAAAGGTTACTTTAGATGAAGCATAAGCCTCTTTCAAAATGAATCTACTATCAGTACATTAAATGATGAAACAACTACATTTTGTTTAGAAGCTGACCAGAAGTAGATAAACAAGATGAAATGAGGAGGTAGGAACTAGGAGGAAAATATTTTTCAAACCATAGAAACAACAAAAAGAGAAGAATTCTCCCATTTGGGTAGAAGGGGGAGTATGAATGTGCGTTAAGTTATCATAACACTTTGGCACTACAAGATGCATGCCAAAGTTATTTATCATGACAAATCAAGGTCATAAAATTCTTCTGAACAAATTAATCCTCAATAACTTAAAGGCATTATCTTACCACTGAAAATTCCTTGCGCGTTCCTTTCTCAGATGCTACTTCTGCATTGCAGAACACAAGAGTCATGGAAATAGTACATCAGGGTTACTTATGTTTGATAGGAACTTAATATTCATGTGTTATAAAATAAAATATAGGTTTCAAATGGGGAAAACGAATGGAAAGGAGATTTTTATCCTTGATTTTAATTTTATGAAGTTACATGCCTAAACAAGTACATTTTTGGACACATGTTATTTTAAAACATCACTGGTGACACTCACAGTTTGTCCATGAAAACCCTTTTGAGTAAACAGTAATTACCTGAACTCCTTTTGGACATAGCAGTAAGTCTTTCTTCCAGTTCCTGCTTTTCTGATGTCAGGGCAGAAACCCGAGCTTGCTCCTCTGCTAATTGCTGTCGCTCTTGTTGCCTCAATGATGACTCTTGCTGTAATTCAGAAACCACCATGAGAGATCCACATAGAAACACTTCAAAACGGACAAAGAAAAACAAACTAAGCTCATTGCAACCTGTAATTCAGACTTCAATCTAGCCAACTCATTTTCTAATGCTTGTACTTGATCTGGTGAACTCCCCATGGCATTTATTCCACTAAATGAATTGCTCATCAATTGTTGCTGCATTGAGTTGAGTTCAGCCCTCAAGGCTGCAGCATCTTCCTCAGCCTAAAGAAAGACAAACAGATAAGCTAAAAGCTAAGACGTTTTCTTGCATCAAGTGTAGAAACTGCTCACTCACTCTGTATTGCTCATCTTCTGCCTCTTTCAGGCGTTTCTTGAGCATGCGAAGTTGGGATGAGAGGTCCTCCTATACTAAAACAACAGACTGTAAGCAAATCATAAAATGAACAAGTTAAAGAACCCATATAACAAAAAATGCAAAAAGAGGCCCATACCCGCGCAACAACAGCAGCATCTTTCTCCATAGCAACATCTTTCAGAGCCTTTCTTAGAGATGGTACAGTATTCTGTTCCTGTAAATCAATTAAGTTTGAATATAAATAAGTATACCTGAGTGAAAGCATCACTATTCAAAAGTTTAAACCATACCATATTTACAGTCCTGAATTTGAATTAGAGTAGAAAGAAAGCAAACCAAACAACAGGGAAGAAACTTGTAAACAAAGATCACTGTCTGACAAACTTCTCCACTTATACCCGATAAAAGAGTAAATTTGCAAAAGATGTAACTAGGAAACCATGGTATAAAAGATTGAGGTGCCTCAACTCACCAGATCATTAAACCGTGTTTGCAGTGTTTCATGCTCGGCTTCCTTAGCTTGAAGCTGAATCAGGAAAATAACAACAAATTCACATATTTGCAGGTTCTGATGACTTAGTTTAGCTCAAACTCCAAGGATAAGATCTAAAAGCAAAAAGATTATAGTACCTCCACAGATAACATCTGGTTATTTTCTTCTAATTCTGCATTTTTCTTCTGCAAGTCCTTTAGTTGAGATACTAAACCACTAATATCCACCTGCATTGCCAATTTAACAGCTTGAGAATGATATATTCATCATACCAATATCATGCTAACAAAATGTGTATAATTTTAAATATTTTGTGTGTACTGAATGACTTTGATTTTTCCAAAAAGCTCCTTATTTCAAAACCACAAATTAAACCAGAACTTCCATCAAACTGTGCATAAGAATTTAAACCTAAGCTTCCATGAGACAGAAAAACTAGTACTAAAATTACACCACGTGAAAAATAAAAATAAAAACATAATTTTTTTTCCATCACTATTTAAGCATCCAAACAGACAATAAAGGATAAAATAAAAACTAAGGAGATTTCATAGAATTGTTTTCAGCCAATAATTCAACAAATTCATCATTAAAATTTTTTTTAAAAATAATGACAGAAAATACCTCAGAGAGTCGATTTTCGCTTTCTGATTTCTTCATGCCTTGAACATCTGCAAGCATAAAAAATAAAATGAACAAATTAGAATTTTTTTTAAATTTGGCGGAAAAATCGAATAAAAAATGGTAAAGGGAGACCAGTAGGGATTGGAACTTTGGTGAGATCCGATCCGGAAGAAGCTTTGCTGATTCGTTCGGCGGCTCTCTTTTGACGAATCTCCTCCAGCTATTCAAAATCAACACAGAAACAATCACTCAAAAATTAAAATAAATAAATGAATGTAATCAAAACTTGGAGTCAAATTAGAAGAAAATTCGATGAAAAGGAAAAAGGCAAAATCAAAATCTTGGAAGAAATTACTCTTACCGCCCGTCGACCGAGGGAAGCATGGTGAGCGTTCATCGTTAAAAGAAAAGAAAAGAAAAGAAAGAATCACAATAAAATGTTCTTCTTCCCTTCTATTTATTTTCCTTTGAATGCAGGGAATTATATATATCTGGACGGGGGTTTTAACGGTTCTTCAATCTATTGGGACACAATTTGCTGAACTTCGCCAAAATATGTAATTTTAACATCAATTGGTTTGATTCAAATGGTTAGTCTTAATTTTACTTATTTTTTCTTTTTCATATGAAATATGTTTTTCTTTTTTCCGGAGTAATTGTGTTACGCTGAAATTTAATATTTAATATTTCATATTATACTTTAATTTAGGCATAATGTGAAATTAAACTCTCAATATTTATATCTTTTATCTATTTGGTCCTTTTTAACTAAATTTTGTTTTAACCTTTTAAAAAGTCAAATTTGACCATGACCTTCCAAAAGAGTTAAATTGTTGGTTTTAAGGTAAATCTGATTAAAACATTAAATTTTTAAACATGATAATTTGTACTAATTTTTTGAATTTTTTGAACTTTTTATTTCTTTAATATTTTATAAATTTTAAAATATTTGTTAACATGGCATATAAGACAAATTGTGTCATGTCATTATTAAGTAAACATATACTACCACACGGGTTATCAAATCAACATCGTAAAAATATTAATGTTTTAGTTAGAATTTCTGTTAAAAAAAAGCGATTTAATTTTTTTTGAAATGTTAAAGGTCAAATTTAACTAAAAAAAATATGGCCAAATTTAGCAAAGATATAAACATTGAGGATAATAGCCAAATTTACCAATGTATTTTCCCTATTTGTTTTGTGGTTACGCCACCAAAATTTACTAATAATGCTTTCTAACGTACGACATAATGTATTCAGAAGTAAGAAACAATTCATAGCATAAATTGGTATTGATTGTAAAATGGATTTAACAAAGATCTTTTTACCTCCTGTGGAGAGATAATGCAAATTCCAGCTATCAATACGTTTCAAGAACCTCTTCTTAAATCCCATAAATGCCTCCTTTTCCTCCTACCCAAAACTGTTGGCAATCCTATGTACTTTTTTGGGTTTGTCGAAATTTGAACCCCCAATATATCTCCTATTTGAGCTTTCATTCTGCTATTGACATTACTACTGAAATAGACCAACGATTTGTCAAAGTTAATTACTTGTATTGAGACCCCTTCATATTCTACTAACAATTCTTTCATCATCCTTGCCCCCTCTTCCTTTGCCTCCCCGAATAAAGCACTATCATCTCCAAAGAACAGATGTGTCACCGTTAAATCCTTCCTCCCTACTCTTTCTCCTCTAATACTACCCTCCCGCCTGGCCAAATAAATAAGACATGAAAACCTTTCAGAGCAAATCAAAAATAAATATGAACTTAAGGATCCCCCTGTCTTAGTCCCCAAAAAGGTGAAAATTGGTTCCCTTGCTTTCTATTCAATATGACGGAATAAGAGACTGTTGTCACACACTTCATTACCATATTGATCCATTATGAGTAGAAACCCATATGTTCGATAACCTTGGCCACAAAACCCTACTCTACCCTATCATTAGCCTTACTCATGTCTAATTTCAACGGAATGAACTTTTATTTGTGGAATGCTTCTTTTTAAATGCTTGCAATAACTCATAAGTAATTAAAAAATTATCAAAAATCTGTTTCCCAAAATAAAAACCCCTTGAGTTTCATCAATGCATACATCTAAGACTTTCCTAAGCCTATTTGCAATAACCTTGGCAATAATTTTGTAGATGACGTTGCATAGATTAATAGGGCGAAATTGTAACATCAATACCGGATTTGTGACATTCGGGACAAGAACTATATTGGTTTTATTAATGTCCCTACCTCCCTTACTTCGTTCGACACCTGAATACAGAACTAGGTGATTTCCTTCCCAAAATGTGCCAATATTTCTGGTAAAATAATGCTTGAAAACCATCCATACCTAAAGCTTTTAAAGGCGCCATGCTTTTAACTGCTTCTTACACCTCTTCTTCTGTAAAGGCCACAGAAAACTCCTCTTTCATTCCATCCGATATGCTAAGGGTTATACCTAACAACATGTGATCACTATCAATAATTGATGAAGCAGTAAACAACTCTTTAAAATACTCAGTAGTAACCTCAGCAATATCACTTTCTTCTGTTACCCATCTTCCAACTTTTTCATATAAGCCATTGAAAACATTCTTTCTCTTATGATTTGATGCGAATTTGTGGAAAAAAGTTATATTACGATTACCAAACTTTAATCAATTAATCATCACCCTTTGTTCCCAAAACAGTTCTTCTTTGTCAATCTCGATGTTTAAAGAAAGTTTAACTTCTAACAACTCTATCAAATTATCCTCATCAGGATCAAAAGACGATAACTTCTCCAACTTCGAACTCAACTTCTCTGCTTTCTACTTTCTGTACTTTTGCTATTCCTTCACCCATTTATTCAACTCTTTCCCTAACTCTTCTAACTTTCCTAGCACATCCAAACGGGACGATTCCCATAGATTTATAATGCACATCCATTAGTAAAGGACAATTATCAGAAAAAGTATGCATTAGGTGCTTCATAGAATAGTTTGGAAAAAGTTCCAACCAATCCAAAGTTGCCACTCCCTTATTTAACTTTTCACGTTTATTATTTTCTGGAATCCTTCCTCTTTCCCAAGTATACCATTGGCCGGAGAACCCTAAATCACTCAGTTCGCAATCTTCCAAAACATCTTAGAACTTCTACATCCTCCTATCATTCTGCATCTGACCTCATCATTTCTCGAACGGATATAATATATCATTGAAGTCACCCATTATCAACCACGAAAATGAGTTATTATTTCTCAACTGTTTCAGTTGACGCTAGGATTCTTCACTTCCTCTCTTATTCGGCGATCCGTAAAACCTCGTAAATCTCCATTTTGGCGACCCCTCACTCTCTTTAATTTCAACATCAATGTGCGAATGTGAAAAACTTCCCAACTGTATCGAGCAACCACTAACCCATCCCACCGATAAACCTCCTCTAGAACCCTTTACAATGACTTCAATTCCACTAACAAACCCATACCTCTCACAAACCCTTCTCATCATTCTCACACTTAGTTTCGTCTCCATAAGAAACAAAAATTGGGGCTTTATTTGTCTCAACTTATTCTTAAGATGCCTCATAGCCCGTGAATGACCCAACCCATGGATATTCCAACTTAATTTTTATTACCCCCAGTCCGCCGACTTGCTAGTTGTCGCCAATCTATTGATAAAAGAATATTTGTTTTTCGACACCATAGGATTAAAAACACTCGAATATCTCTCTTTAGTACATTGCCTTTTTCTTACCATTCATTGATTCTAACAGGTTATCCTCCAAGTATGATCTTATCTCCATTTGCCATTTCGTACCTAACCCTCCACCATTATGCTCGTATCTAGGATTATTCTCACCATCAGGGTTATATCCTCTCGCCTTAGTCCTCTTACCCCTCTCATCAAACCTTCCATTCAGATTTCCTCTAGGAATTTCCTCTTTCAACCACTTGACTACTACTGCTCCTCTCCTAGGCGCCGCCCTGAGAGAAACATCCCATCCAAAATCCACAACCTGTGTGCCCAATGTTACCTTAATAGGATAGAAACTCTCACTGTGCCCTAACTTACCACATAGAAAGCATAACAACGTTAGTTTTTCATATTGAAAAGGGGCATAAACCGAACAATCTTGGTCCAATACAATTCGCTTTTTCCTTTTCAATGAGAGCTGGACGTCTAGCCTTACATAGATTCTCATAAATCTATTAAAACCCTTTGCAATCAACTAAGCATCATATTCCACGAAAGATGTAACAACCCAATTTTTCAATGGTGTCGAAAACAATGGTTTTGAGGCTACCAAATTCAGTAAGTAAGTTTGTAAATATTATTATTTAATATTTACGATCAAATATGGTTTTAAAAAGGTTTTTGATTTGGTAATTTATGTTTTATAACGATTTATTAGGTCAAGTGATTTTAGAAAGTAAAGTATAGGGACCTATTTTCTATAAACCGAGTCGTAAAATTTTTATAAAAATTTACGGAGTGTCATTAATATGGTATTAAAGTTTCATTCAAAAATTGTAACGTTTCGATAGTTAATTAATTAAAAGAACTATATCGTAAAAGATGTAAAATTTAGTCACTATTTGATTTGAGTGATTAAATGGTCTATTGAATAAGGAAAAGGGACTTAGTTGGAAAATTAGACCATTATTAAAAATAATGGACAAAGGTGGACATTAAATGGGTGAATTTCAATATTATAAGAAAGGTTAAATTAGTAATTTAATAATTAAAAGAAAAATAAAACAAATAAAACGTGGCATCATCTTCTTTAACCTTTGTTTTTCCACGAAATTGTTAAAGAAGAAGGCCATAGCTAGGCTTTGTATTCGGCCAACTTTGGTTTGATGATTTGATCAAGATCCCATAGATACTCGTGGAAAAGGAAAATAGCGGAATAGTCCTTGAACTTCTACAATTACTACAAGTCAGTCCAGGTAAGTTCATATGGTTAAATTTAAAATTTGTATAAATTGATGATTGGTATTATGCATAAATTCTATTGTTGGAAATGAATTATTTTTTGAATTATTGTAACAGCCCAATTTCGGTTAAATTGGAACAATAGTTTTGGGACCACAAATCCAAGCCGAAAATAAAATTTATTTTTTTATGGTCCATAATATAATAGGCGTGACATGTGAAATTTTGACATGAAAATTTTATCGATTTGGTGCCTAATTACGAGAAAGACTAAATCGCATAAAATGTGAAAGTTGAATTCTAGTATCTATAAGGATTAAATAGCTATGGAATTCAAAACTAAAGATCCTTATATGGTAATTAGACCATTAGGAAAAGTAATTTAGGTTTCTCTTGGTGATTCATCCATGGAAAATGAGAAAAAGGCTAGGGACAAAATTGAAAAGTGAAAATTTTAATTAATTAAAAGATGATAAAATAGATATCATCTTATTTTATGTCATCTATTTCCCCAAAATAAACATAGAAACCCTAGGAGAGAGAGAAGAGACTTTCACGGCCAAATTGGGTAAGTTTCCTTGTCCCATTTTTAATAATTTTGATATTTTTGGAATTGGGATAGCTTAATCTCTCTATTGGGTGGATTAATTTGAAAATTTTTCAAAGTATGAAAATGGTTCATGGATGTATATGCTGCAAACTAGAAGAAAATGAAAGATTATTGATAGATAAACAACTTTTACAATGTGATTTTTGATGAAAACATGATTTATGAACTTAAATGAAAAGTTGTAAAATTTGATGAAAAATTCTAAAATTTTATGAATACATGTGCTGTAAAATTTGTAATGGGGCTTTGGTTAGGCTTGGAATAGGGAGTAATTTGCACAAGTTTCATTTTTCGAGCCTAAGGACGAAAATGGAATTTATGGAAAAGTTAGGGGCAAAATGGTAATTTTCCTAAAATGTAAATTGAGTCCAAATAAATATAAGATATGTGAAATTGATGTAAAATTTACTTGTGTAGATTCGGGTAAACCAAATTCGGAGTTAGAACAAGGAAAAAGATGACAAAGAGGAAATTGTCAGATTAGTAGATGTTTGTACACGAACCTTTGTCGAGGTAAGTTCGTGTAACTAAATTATATTTATTTATATGTTTGTTTTGATTGTGATTATGTAAATTTTATAAATTTCATATATATATATATATATAAAAGGATTACATATCCGATCAAGCCCGATAAATAAAAATGTTCTAATTAATTAATAATTCCTGATAGATGTTAAAAGGGTAAATGATGGAAATGTTACTTTCATACTCGGAATGGATGTGGAGTATTATCATATGAATTATGTGGTGTTAAAGATGTATGAAATGATCACATACTTGACAATTTTCTAATAAATGTTAAACCCCATTTGAATAAATGGAAGTCGATGGATAAATGTGATTTCCGTGATAAAACTGCATGTGTTGCAGAATGGATTTAGTCCGGATGGGTAATTCGAAATGAGTCTCTCGAGTATATGTTTCAATTAGGATTTATGATCACTGAAATCAGAGCTTTAAAATTTATAATGAATGAGATCAAACCTTGAGACTAACTCTGACAACGATTAAAGGCAAGTGTACCTATCGAACAGTAGTATAGCTTAGGCAAGACCGGATTATCGAACCAAAAGGAACTAAAAGTACTAATACTTACTTTCTTTTTATTATTTAGCCTAAAATATGGAGTGATTGGTTGATTTAATCTAGTTTAACGATTTCTAAGCTAAAGACAAAGACAAAAAGAACGAATAGGGAAATAACTCGAAGAAAACTCAATTGATCACAACGATACCTTCAGGAAGAATCCACCTAGACTTCACTTGTTATTTAATACTGAACCATATGATTTTATTTAATTAGTTTGATCCGTAAGACTCCCTAACGTATATTAAACCCTCTCTCGAGGCGAATAACGTCTAACCCTAGATTAATTAGTGGAACTCTCGTTCGCTTATAATAACCCCCTAGAATAGCAGTAAATCGATCTATAGATTCCCATATTAGGTTTCACCCTAATCTGACAAAATCTTGTCATGCTATCTCTAGGCGTGTGAAAAATCTCGTCACCCTATCTCTAGGCGTGCGATTAACTCCGCTTAATTATACTCAATCTACTCTTAAGCAGGGTCTATTCCTCCTCCACCTCAGCACATCAGATTTGGATTAAGCATGCATAATTAAGAAAAAACTAAGTATTTATCATATAATTCAGAAATCAATAACAAAATTCATCTAGGTTTTATCCCCTTTGGGTATCTGAAGGGTTTAGTTCATAACAAATAAAGAAAACATCTCAAGAGAAAAGATAAAACAAAACATAAAAAAACCCTAAAACCCCCTGAAGGAATTTAAGGAGAAATTCACCGTCTTGAGTAGAATTTTGGCTCTTTGAGATGGATCCACTTGGCTATCTTCGAGTGATTCCACAAAACGTGATCTTCCTGGCTCGGCTCCTTGGCCTAGCTCACCGCCTAACGCCCCTTTCAGGTTACACTTAAGGTGTTTATATAGACTTTTAAAATGCTTTGCTTGGCATTTAAGTGTCCCAATTCAAGTATACTTCCTACTCGGTGTTTGAATAAGCTTTGGAAAGTGTTTCTTTGGCTCTAAGTATCCAAATCCGAGTCCCTTAACAGGGGCACGACCATGGTACACGCCCATGTAAATCATTTTCAGGCCGTGTCTCGATTCTGTCGATTGGGGCACGGCCGTGTAAATCGTGGCATGGCCATGTCTTAGTTAATTGTTGAGGCACGGCCGTGTGGCTTGAAGTCTAGGCCGTGTCGATTTCCTCTTTGGCCTAAATTGGCCAGTTTTAAGCCCGTTTCTTATTCTTTTCGTCCTCTGGTGCTTTCCTGAGTAAAAACATGAAAAGAAAGGATTAAGAGCACCTTTTTACATAAAAACAAGGGCTAAATCATCCAAAAGCATACTAAATGTGGGCCTAAAATATGTTGCTTTTACGGTTTATCAATTTAGCCTGGACTGGTAATTCTAATTGACTGGATTTAGCCTAGAGTAGTAATCCAGATCGAACTCTATAGGGAATTCTTTGTCATATAAAGGATTTAGCCTGGACTGGTAATTCGATAAAGCCCTTAGAGTATATGTTACAGCTAGAATTTAGCCTGGACTGGTAATTTTGCTATATGATGTGGCTTGAGAGTGTACCTACAAGGTACTAAGTATGAATTGATGGATTCTGATTTGTACATCTTTAGTGTACTACCGGTGTATCCATCGATATTCCAAATAAATTCAATAGGTAAAACTCTTAACATGAGGTGAATATGAATAAGAAATGAGTTACTACACGTATATGTCTGAAATACACAAAAATGATGATACGTGACGATTGATATAAGAAAACATGAGATGATGATAGTTCTACTTAAAATTCATTTGATGAATATGTCATCCTTGATTATAGACTTGTATACTTTGAGTGTACTACGACTCGTGTGACATCGATATTTAGAGAAATATGAATAAAGTTCTGAAATGAAATAATCTGAACTTGAGATAAACTATTATGAAATTATACTTGTAGTATAAAGAGATGATTTATGCATGTTAAATGAACAAATGTTATGGAATGCAAATGTGCATGGAAACTTGATTGTTTTTAAGCCCAAACATGTTTTGAGGTTATTATGGAATATATGATTAACAAGGGAAATGAGGATATGTGTAGGACTTGAAGTCAAATTGAATGAATGTGCCTTACATAGTTACCTCAAAATAGAATGAATGGTAAGTTAAGTACCATGTTATACGAACTTACTGAGCATATAATGCTTGCCCCATTTTATTTCCCCTGTTTTAGAGTAAATCGGAAGCTCGTTAGATTGGAAGCTCTTTGATTGGAAGCTCAGGGGAGATCACTCACACTATCCATCGGCCCATGACAGTACAATATGGTAAATCAATTACGGTTGTAATGACATGTATAGGATATGTTGGCCATATTGGCATGTAAAAGTAAATAATACTTGAAATCTAGCCATTGAAATGGCTAATGATGGTTGTTTTGTTATACTTGTAATGTTATGCTATGGCAACTACATATGTATGTCAAGTAGTTGATCAAGTCATGTTTAACACATGAATTAAACCAAGGGTAAGTTAGTAAACATGTATGCCTGCAACGATAGGCCATGTTGAATGATGAAATTTGCTTATTTGAATGCTTGGTATGTTTTGGTGCAGGAAAATGGTAAATTTGGGTTACAAATGATGTAACACCCCTTAACCCTTATCCATCACCGGGACAGGATTACGAGATATTACCGAAGCTTACAGAATAATTACATATAATATATCATTAGACAACAAAATAAAATCTCTAAATCCACTTGAGTCATAGTCACTAAATTATTTATATCTTGAGCTATAGAATTCTAAATTAAGATCTGCTTGATGTTTTGGAAACTAGACTAAAATATATTTCTACTATAAAAATTTCAGAATTTTATAATTTAGCCAATAAGTACAGTTAATTCTTCAAATTTTATCCCTGTTCTCTTTGTTTGACAGCTCCGAACTTTCTTCACTAAAAATTAATTATCTCTTAGTACAAGATTTGGATAATGTTTCTGTATGTTTATCTTGAAAATAGACTCATTAAAAATTTAAGCATATAAATTTAAATCCAAAATTATTTTTCTACAATTTTTAATGATTTTCCAAAGTCAGAATAGGGGAATCTGAAATCATTCTGACCTTCTCTATTAAAAATTCGAATATCTCCTAATATGAATTTTTTTGCTTACACCATTTCTTCTATGTAAAACTAGACTCAATAGTCTTTAATTTAATACTTTAATTAACCTATAATTCACTTTCTACAATTTTTGGTGAATTTTCAAAGTTGAACCATTGATGCTGTCCATTAACTATTTTAATGCTAATTTTACTCCTTCATGATTCTTTGTATTAATTTTCATTTAGACATACATAATCATTATACCTTTAGGCACCTCTTATGCATATTTGACTACTATTTTACCTTTCATCATTCAATCACATCAACATTATAAGGCAAATCATGCAAATACCACAATACTAAAATGCAAACCAAATAAATGACTAATATCCACATAACACCTATAGACTAACATTTGGTCAAAATAACTTATACATGCCATTATAACTAGAATCAAGGCATCCATAATTACCGATAGAACCAATGGATAGTGTGATATAGCTCGATAAGCTTCCAACCCGCTCGAGCTTCCTATAATCTATAAGGTAAATAAATAAAACAAATATGTAAGCAATGATTGCTTAGTAAGCTCATATAGTCTTTAAACATACTAATTTATTTCCATTATAAAACTTTACATATTGAAAATAATCAAATATCGTTATCGTAATACTCATAAACTATTCTCACTAATTCATAAAGTGAACTAATCTATAGTATCACACATAGACTTATACCCTCAAACTTAGTAAATTTTATATAACTTTAACTCTTCCACACTTATTCCATATGCATGTCATACAAGTCATACACATATCATTCAATCACGGTTACATATTAATGCATTTAACCAAAGCCTTGCTCTAATTGAACACATAATAAATCGTTCCACGAGAAATTACATAATCTAAACCTTAACATTCCTTCATGAACACTAATTTATTTTCATTTAAATACTTACCTTTTCAATGCATCAAATAAATAAACAAACTACTATTCAGCTAATAGCTTGGCACTTGCCTAAACATCAAGTAACAACAATAGTTAGCGTACTTGCACATCTTACATATAAATTCAATATTGATAAACTTATTTTCTCGACATGTTATTATATAGTTACTTTCCTTGTATCAACATAATCAAAGATAATCACATATTTACATGTCACTTTTTAATATATTAATTAAATACCATTTCCATGTCACGTTTCAATATGTCATGTACATATAATTCTTTTCCAAGATATGTTTCAATATATCAATTAAATATCATTTCCAAGTATTTCAATATTAATTCATAAATATTTACAATTCACTCATAGTACATTCAATTCTCATTAATTTGTTATCTTAAATGGCTTTTCGCAATTTGTTTCACATTTTGTTATACAATTGCAATATCCATTCCATAGTCATTTCATGAGTATATAACTCATATATTCCATATATTTGCAACATATTTCACATTCTATTTTCAACTCACTATTTCACTTCCATTTCTCATGCCACCATTTCAATATCAATTACAAAACTTTATTATTCATTTACCCCTATTAACACGACTCAGACTTGGACGGATACACGGATCCAACCAATACACACTAGTTTGACACCCAGTGCCTCATCGGATAATTCAAAGTAATAAATTGACACCCAGTGTCTCATCAGCCATGCCGAAGTAATTTGGTACCCGATACCTCATCGAATTTATCTAAAGTAACAATCTGACACCCAGTGTCTCATCGACTCGAGGTCGAAGTATCCCTAAATTCTTCCAATCCTATGGCATGCCAACTATATCTGACTCAGCCCAATATAGTTAATAGGGTTTAAAATCAATTTTCAAATTTCAACCAATATTCGTTTTAATTCAATAATCACAACTCCTCAAGAATTCGACTCAATATCATAATATCAAATATTCAGTCATTCCACTTACTATACACATTAAGTAATAACTTCAGTAATTAATATTACATGTACCATCATTTTTTATGAATTTCGTGTATATTTATTTCGGTAACAATTCATAGTCATAATTATACATAATTATGAGACAAGTTTCATATACATAAATTCTCCATGTCACTAACTCGGTTTTTCCAAATCGGAGAACGACTTACAGATATGATTACATCGTTTTCTTTGTGCCATAACCTAGCTATGGTATTTTCATTGACATAGCCCAGCTATGGTCTTACATTTAAAAATTGCCATGGTCCAACCATGGTCTTATCTGCCAATTCATCCTTTGTAATAAAACGATTGTACTCAATCCCGCGTTCCACTCGCTTTGAACATTTAATTCAATTTCATAATTAACAATAATTTTATTTCAAAAATAGATATGAATAAATACATAATATCATTCATCAATTTAATAAATAAACATTAAAATTTAACCATACGAACTTACTTGGCTAAATTGTAGAAACACCAAAATTTAGGGTTGTTTTGGTAATTTTCCATTTTCGTCTATTTTTCACCCAATCTTGATCTAAATTAATAATTTCATTCATTATATTTATTTACACAATAAAAAATTCATTTTATGCAATTTGGTTTTTTACATTTTTACAAAATTGCCCTTAAAATTTTACTTTTATTCAATTTAGTCTCTAAGCCCAAAACATGCAAATTAACCATTTTAATACAAATTAAAGCTATATAAATATTCATGGCATTCAATACAGCCCATTTTGCAATAAATTCACAACAAATTATTGTGTTTTTACCATTTTAACAATTTAGTACTAATCTAGAAATTCATCAAAATCACTTAATAAAATACTTTTAATTAACAACTAATATCTCAAATTCATCATTTAACATCAAGAATAATATGTATTCATCAATGGAAACATTCAAAATCTTTAGCCAAATCAAAAACAAAAGTAAGATTTATTTGGACTTAATTATAACAATCTCAAAAATATAAAAATTATTGAAAATGGGGCTAAATTAAACTTACCTACAGCCAAAAATATGAAAATCAACTTGAGCTCTCCCCCTTCTCTGTTTTTCAACCTAAATTTTGAGAAGAAAAGCCTAGAATGCTTTTTAAATTTCAATTTGTCTTATTTTATTTCATTATAATTACAATTTTGCCATTGTTTCTTTTTATTTTTTATTTTTTATTATATGCCGCCTCATCCATTAATTTAGGCATATTTATTACTTAAGTCCCTCCTTATTTATTATTTGAGCTATCAAGTCACTATTTCCTTATTAGCAAATTTTGTACCTTTTTCAATTTAGGCTTTTTTATTTAATTAACTATCCAAACGTTAAAATTTCCTAACGAAACTTTAATACTAACTCAATGACACTCCGTTAAATATTTATAAAAATATTTGTGACTCGGTTTATATAATAGAGGTCTCGATACCTCTATTTCAAAACTAATTAATTTGATAAATATTTTTAAAACATAAATCACTAATTCATAAGCCTTCTTAAATTCACGCTTTGGCTCATAAATACTAAATAATAAATTTATAAGCTCACTTTTCAAATTTTAGTGGTCTCAACCCACTGTTTCTGACATTACTGAAAATTGGGCTATTACAACTAGGCTAGGAAATTGCTTTATTTTGTCCACATAGGCAAACACACGAGCGTATGTCAAATCGTGTGTGTCACACGGCCTACCCCATGGGCGTGTGGTCTTGCTGTGTCCCTTGCACCTTAAAATTGAGAAAACAGAATGCTCAAAATTGAGCACACGAGCAAAGACACGGATGTGTATTTCAGCCGTGTGGGTGACACGGCCTTGAACACAGGCGTGTGTCTTGGCCATGTGAAACCTACACCTAATTAGAATTGAATTAAATAACCACACGGCCTAGCACACGGGCCTGTGGTATGGCCGTGTGGAACAAGTCAGAGAGCAACCTAAATCGAACACGGCCTGAGGCACGGGCATGTCTAAGGGTCACACGGGCATGTGAGCCTTGAACCTTGGAAAATTTTTGAAATGTCACGAAAAATTCTTAGAGTTTTCGATTAAGTCCCGAATCGATTCTAATGCTCGTATTGGATCTCGAGGGTCCCTCTAAGGGACGTTACAAATGATCTTGATTAATGGATAGAGATTAACATGAATTATCTGAAAATGTTCTAAATGTTCAAGTAATACTCCGTAATCCTGTTCCGAGCAATGGAGACGGGTTAGTCGGTTCTAGGACTGAACGTAGCATATGTGAAGTCTAGAAATACATGCCATTATTTAACCTGTGATAGTGTGATATCTCCCGACTCTAATGAAAAATTGTTTTACAAATAGATAGAGATGCTTTCCAATCGAGCTAATTTCGATGACTCAAAAGAAATACTCAACTATCTGAGTAAAATGTTACTGATGATGGAATAGAATTCGAAAAGGTATGGATAGATGTTTTATAGTACATGAAAATGATAAGTGTTATGTTATATGATTGTATATATATAAGAATTTTTGAGTATAGTGTTATATAATGAAATTCACAAGATTTATATAGATTAAGCTCATAAAAGTGGAACTAAAGAGTTCAAAGGCTGAATGACTAATGATGTAGTCAGAATGAGAACGAGTTAATAAGTAAAGATGATATTAAAGAGATATCAAATTTTTTTGAAGATTATTTTGAATATATGATGTCATTGTTAAGGAAGAAGTTATTCATGAGTAATTTATTTATCCAGATATGATAATTACAGAACGGATTAGCCAAAATTCTTCTGAATTGACTCTTTTAGTGAGCTGAATAATATAAGATTATTGATGACTTTATGGGTCAGTGGAATAGTGATAAAACTGCAAAGATATTTGAATACAGCTATGATAATTGGGTATATTACAACAACATCTCCTGAGTACTCTATAAGTTCTGTTATTCTCAAAGGCATATGAAATTGGGCATGTAAAAATTTAATATGTTATATTGAAAAGCTAGTAAAGCATGATAGATTGAATTACTGTAAGTTTGGTTGATTCATGAGCGGTATTGCTTTATTTTACTTGGGTTGTTAATTCATCATGATTGATTGAAGATTTGATGATAAGGTTCATGTGATGTTATTTTTTACTGCTACTGATTGAAGCCCTGAGTTACGAATATGCAAAATTATATTATCTTTGTCACAATTGTTTCTAGTGAGTATGTGTGATATTGCTCTTCTAAATTTTCTCAGAGATGTCATCAATCTCTTTATTATTCAAGCATGGTTTATTTGTGAAAGATATTCATTTGTCAATGGTAATTATACTTATTACCATTATGAATTCTGACTTGATCATGGGAGTTTGGTAATATGGAACATAGATTATAGAAACTGTATTTTGCACTAGATGATATTGGAGCCACCTTGGTATTCCTCTTTTATTTGAACGTAGTATTGAGGTTGAGTTATTGTTCCATTTATATTGTGGAAACATCAAATCTATTATAGTATTATGGTTTTAACCTATTTGATGATTATGACCTCGGAATAATTAAAAGCTTCTATATCCTTTTTAAGTTTTGTGAAAATGTTTTCTATGATAGCTACATCAATGATATGGATATTACAGAAAGATGTAAGATTTGAATGGACTGACAAATATTAGTGAAGGTTTGATTAGTTGGGACTCCTGATGATCGAAGCCTCAGTTCTGGTTCAGTCTAAATTGGGTAAGGAATTTATTATTATAGTGATACATCACTGAATGGATTAAATTGTGTTTTGATGAAGAAAGGTAAAGAAATGGTCTATACTTTTAGCCAGATAAAACTACGGGAAAAGAATTTCCCGAAATATGATCTTGAGTTGACAATTATTGTGTTTGCACTGAAAATTTGGTAATAGTATCTGTATGGTGAAAATAACATATAAGTACTAATCATAAAAGTTTAAAGCATCTGATGTTGTTAAAAGATTTGACCTTGAGATTGCGTATATGGCTTGAATTGTTGAAAGATTGTGATTTGATAATTGAATATCACTCAGAAAGAGTGAATGTGGTTACAAATGTTCTGAGTAGAAAATCTCTGTATATTTTGCAAGCCATAGATATCGAATATGATTGTCTAATAATAATTTAATTTTAGCTGAGTATAGAGCTAAACCGGTGTCTCTACAATAGATCAGTGAAAGTCAGAAAAGTGATAATGAGTTGTGAGTTAAATGAGTACAGTGTGAAATATTTCTGATTCATAATTTCAAAGTAGAACTGATAAATCCTTGTTACTCAAAAACAGAGTTCGTGTAATGAAGAATTTAGAACTTTTATAGAAAATTTTTCATGAATGATCACAGTAGTACTATGCCTATTTATCAGGAGAATGATACAATGCACAACAATTTGAAAAGATGTACTAGTAACTCGAAATGAAAGGTGGTATTTCTGAATCTATATTTAAATGCTGGATGTATTAGCAAGATAGAGATGATACTTTCAAGATGGTTATAGTCAGTGAAAATACCGAAATGGAACTGGGACAAAGTTACTATGAATTTTATATTAGGATTCTCCCTGACCATGAAAAAGAAAGATACGGATTGAGTAATTGTCCATTGTTCGACGAAGCCTACACATCTTATCCTGATATAAATGGGTTTTTCACTTAGTAGATTGCCCGAATTATCTGTTTTTGGAGATTATCAGATTTTATGATGTGTTAGCTTTTGTTGTTTCTGATAGAGATCTACAGTTCATATTCTGATTCTAAATCAAGTTACAAGAAATCCTGGGTATAGGGTTACATTTTAGTATGGTATTTCATCCTCAGATGGATAATTAATCTGAACATATGATTCAGATTTTGGAAGATATGCTTCGATGCTGTGTACTTGAATTTGAAGGTAACTAAGAAAAGTATTTGCCTTAGGTTGAAATTACTTATAATAGTTGAAAGTCAAGTACAAAATTTTACTGTACAAGGCTTTATAAGGTCATAAATGCAAAACTCTGGTGTTTTGGATGGATTTCAGTGAGAAAAGATACATGTGGTAGTTTTGATTCGTTGAACCCAAAGAGAGATGAAAGGGACCTGAGACAGTTTAAAAGCAATATTTGATCGTCAAGAATCCGATGTGGATCTAAAATGAAAAGAAATAGAGTTTTTGACAGTGACAAGGTATTTCTAGAATTTTCCATGAAAGAAAGTTAATCAGATTGGCTGTTTAGGAAAAATTAAGGCTGCGGCTTACTGAGTCATATGAGATCATTGAAAAGAAATAGACTTGTTGCATACTGATTAATATTATTATCAGAGTTCTACAGAATTCATAATGTTTTTATGAGTATATGTGTTATGACAGAATCGATCAGATCCATCATCAATTATTGCTTTGATAAATGTTAAATTCAGCTTGGCATGACTTACAACGAGTGACTGGTTGAAATTCTGGCATGTGAAGTGAAAGAAACGAAAAGTATAAAGGTATCTTTAGTGAAAGTTCTTGGACAATGATATGATATAAAGAAAGCTATTTGGGAACCAGATAGAAACATGAGAAAGTAATGCCTAAATCTTCTTACTGGTAAAATTTTCGAGGACGAAAATTTCTTAAGGGAGGAGAGTTGTAACAACCCAATTTTGGTAAAATTAGAATAGTGGTTTCGGGACCACAAAGCCCAGCCGAAAATAAAATTTATTTTATATGTTCCGTAATATAATAGACGTGACATGTGAAAATTTTGGCATGAAAATTTTATCGATTTGGTGCCTAATTACGAGAAGGACTAAATCAAATAAAATGTGAAAGTTGATTCTAGTAGCTATAAGGATTAAATAGCTATGGAATTCAAAACTAAAGGTCCTTATATGGTAATTAGACCATTAAAAAAAGTATGTAGATTTTTCTTGGTGACTCATCCATGGAAAATGAGAAAAGGCTAGGGACTAAATTGGAATGTGAAAATTTTAATTAATTAAAAGATGATAAAATAGATCATCTTATTTTATGTCGTCTTCTTCCCCAAAATAAACATGGAAACCCTAAGAGAGAGAGAAGAGACTTTCATGGCCAAATTAGGTAAGTTTCCTTGTCCCGTTTTTGGTAATTTTGATATTTTTAGAATTTAGATAGATTAATCTCTTTATTTGGTGGATTAATTTGAAAAGTCATCAAAGTATGAAAATGGTTCATGGATGTATATGCTGGAAATTAGAAATTTGTGGTAGAAAATGAAAGATTATTGATAGATAAACAACTTTTACAAGGTGATTTTTTGATAAAAACATGATTTATGGACTTAAATGAAAAGTTGTAAAATTTGATGAAAAATTCTGAAATTTTATGAATACATGTGCTGTAAAATTTGTAATGGGGCTTTGGTTAGGCTTGGAATAGGGAGTAATTTGCATAAGTTTCATTTTCCGAGCCTAGGGACAAAAATATAATTTATGGAAAATTGTAATTTTTCCTAGAATGTAAATTGAGTCCAAATAAATATGAGATATGTGAAATTGATGTAAAATTTACTCGTATAGATCCGGATAGACTAAATTCGAGTTAAAACGAGAAAAAAGAGGAAAATGTCGGATTAGTAGATGTTTGTACACGAACCTTTGTCGAGGTAAGATCGTCTAACTAAATTATGTTTATTTATATGTTTGTTTTGATTGTGATTATGTAAATTGTATAAATGTCATATATATATAAGGATTACATATCCGATCAAACCCGAGAAATAAAAATGTCCTAATTAATTGATAATGTCCGATAGATGTTAAAAGGGTAAATGATGGAAATGTTACTTACATACTCGGAATGGATGTGGAGTATTATCATATGAATTATGTGGTGTATCACATACTCGACAATTTCATGATGAATGTTAAACCCCGTTTGAATAAATGGAAGTCGATGGATAAATGTGATTTCTCTGATAAAACTGCATGTGTTGTAAAATGGATTTAGCCGGACGGGTAATCCGAAATGAGTCGCTCGAGTATATGTTTCAATTAGGATTTAGCTCGATCGGTAATCTTAATTGATCGGATTTAGCTTTGGATGGTAATCGGATCGAACTCTATAGGAATTCTTTGTCATATAAAGGATTTAGCCTGGACTGGTAATCCGACAAAGCCCTTAGAGTATATGTTACAGCTAGAATTTAGTCTGGACTGGTAATTTTGCTGTATGATATGTGGTTCGAGAGGGTACCTACAAGGTACTACTGAGTATGAATTGACGAATTCTTATTTGTAATACCTCGAGTGTACTACCGGTGTATCCATCGATATTCCAAATAAATTCAAAGGGCAAAACTCTTGACATGAGGTGAATATGAATAAGAAATGAGTTATTACACGTATATGTCTGAAATACACAAAAAATGATGATACGTGACGATTGATATAAGAAAACATAAGATGATGATACTTGTACTTGAAATTCATTTGATGAATATGTCATCCTTGATTATAGACTTGTATACTTTGAGTGTACTATGATTCGTGTGACATCAATATTTTGAGAAATATGAATAAATTTCTAAAATGAAATAATCTGAACTTGAGATGAACTATTATGAAATTATACTTGTAATATAAAGAGATGATTTATGCATGTTAAATGAAAAAATGTTATGGAATGCAAATGTGCATGGAAACTTGATTGTTGTTGAGCCCAAACATGTTTTGAGGTTATTATGGAATATATAACTAATGTAACAGCCCATTTTTTAGTCTGATTGGAACGGGTGGTTTCGGGACCACTTAATCAAGTCAAAACATTTATTTTATTATTTTATTAATATTTATAGTATGATAGAATGTTCGTGTGAAAATTTCGTAAAGAAATTTTACCGTTTGAGTGGTTAATTCGATAAAAAGGACTAAATCGCGTAAAGCGTAAAACTTGTGTTCTATTAGCTAAAAATGCCAAATAGCTAGAGAACATTAAAGGAAAGGTCCTTAATTGGTAATTGGACCATTAAAAGAGATAGTGGAATATGATGGCTTGGCATTTGTTGTAATAAATAAGTTGTATAAAGGTTATATTTGTAAGTTAGTTAATAATGACAAAACAAATAATAAATAAAAGAAACAAAGTGTCATCTTTTTCATTCCTTTTTTCACCAGCCGAATTTGAAGACTTAGAAAGCCATTGTTTGCTTTAACATTCGGCCAAGCTTTATGTAACACCCCAAACCCGGTCAATACACCACGACCGAATCTGGTATGTCACTGAGGAAAATATTTTTGAAAGAATCGAATTAACAATTAATTTTTTGTGAAAAACCCTTTGAAATTCTATTATTGTAGAAATTACATGTTTAATAAGTTAAAACTGAAAATTTACTTTGAAATTACATAAAACTTTAAAATAAGTGAATAAATCATAGGTTAGAAAACATTTATATCATTTTAAGAAAACTCAATTATTACTTTGAAAACCATTTGCATTTGAATGTAGAAACTTAATATTTGAAAATCATTTAAATTATCGAAAACCCTTAAGTTGTTTAAATTATCAAATGATTTATGTTACCCGATGGTAACGTTTTAAAACCGTCGTGTTTTGTAGTTTAGAAACTTGGTGCTCAATTTATTATAATAATCATGAAATTTATAAACCATATTTAAAACATGTTCAAAACATAAAATAATCCAAAACATAATTAAGCGGGCCTTATTAAAAATCCATAAAATATGAAAACCAAATTAAAATAAAATACCCAAATGGAAGTTCATATAAAACCAACTTTTATTGCATGGCCTTCTCGAGTTCATCCTACCATCATCCATGATCTCATGAATCACCCGAAAAGATAAGGGAGAAGGTGAGTCACCAAGACTCAAAGCATATTCCTCTCCGGTAAATACCACATACTTACACAAATTATAACAAGGCAACATATATGTATAATGCACCCAACCTAGCCATCCATAACTCCTTTTCTACCCGTGTGGTACCAAACCACCGGTGGTGCCAAACCACCGTGACCAAGTCACGATATAAATGTGATACTAAATCACCGTGACCAAAGTCACGAATAATCCATTTGTGGGGCCAACCCGTGTGATACCAAATCACCGGCGATCCCATATCTCAAAAGTGGGGCCAACCCACGGTGGTGTTAACCACGGGGACGAGTCGCTATGAGGTGCCAAACCTCGGTGTCGAAGACACGAATGTGATACCAAATCACCGGAGGTACCAAACCTCCGTGTCCAAGACACGAATGTGATACCAAATCACCGGAGGTACCAAACCTCTAGTGTCCAAGACACGAATGTGATACCAAATCATTGGTGACCAAGTCACGATATCAATCTTCCCTCCTCTCATATTGCCCATGCCAATGCAATAAATAAACAAATCATGTCAATATACTTTGATATGTATCTCATAACAAATATATCATAAACCATAGATCATGATTTCTATCCACATGTATTTACAACATATCGAAAGCGGACTTACCGAATCCTCATTCATACCATCATGGTATCATATCCAAATCTCATCGTTTTCCCACTTTCATAATATGATTAGTTATAACACACATAAATACATAAATAAACCAAGTTATAAAGTGTGTAAGATACACACCTTTCACCAAAGCAATAACTAACTTCTGGAGATCCGATCTATCGCACTAGATCACCTTGTCCTACAATCGGCCAACATTTAAATTATAAACAAAGGCCATTCGGCCTACCACTAAATCCCAAAGAGTTATCGCTCAAATACCAATCTTACCTAAAAGCTTACCCAAAGCGAGACAAATATACAAGGCTTAGATTGATTGCTTCGAACACCCCAAACCCTACCAAAAAGCTTTGGCCGGATTTGATATGTTCCTCGAGTAAAACTTTAGTAAATTCTCGTTTTGTTTAAGAAAAAATTGATGATTTTGGATAAAACAGATTAACTTAAAGATCGGGTTGAAATCAAATTATAAAGTAAATTTGTATCTTCTTAAAACATTATTTTAAGAGAAATTAATAAGTTAAAAGAAAACCAAATTTAATGAAAAATTTATTAATATTGTGGAAATATATTTTGTTTTCAAAACAGTTTAAATTATTTATCAAAAACCATTTAGTTATTTAATTAATAATTGTTCATGGCAGAATAAAAAAATAAATCCAAACACAAAAATTTAAAAACCAGTTCATAGTGGCCTTATTACATAAAAATAGCAAAAACCCATAATAAAGTCTAAGTAATAAAAATTAACTTAATAAGTTTAAGTAGGAAAATTTCCAAAATACTTTGTTTGAGCGTTGGCCACCTCGAAATCCTTGCTGACCCGATCCATCGCACTACGAATCATCTGAAAAGTTATCCCACAAAAGGGGTGAGTTATAAACTCAATGTGTAACACATACATTAAAAAGCCCATTTGATCATAGCCTTTCAAGCCCATTTATAACATATATAATCATAGGCCCATTTAAATCATGATTAGCCATAAGCCCATTTTCATAACAGATCAAATAATAATCATTTTAGAATCACATGGATATATACATATAATGAAATGCAAACCCGGCCCACCTAATATCCATCCGCTACACACCACCCGTACCAACCAATCACACCGTGGGGATTACTAAATCGACCCTCCATCCGCTACATACCATCGAAGGCGATTCTTTGCAGTCAACATGCACATCGCCTTATAATTTTGTGGCAAAGCCACCGCACAAATGTGATCAAGTCATTGGATTTCAAATATGTGACCGTCACCAGATTCACCATATGTGACCAAAGTCACCGGATTCAAATATATGACCGAAGTCACCGGATTATGTGGTACAACCACCAGAATACTTCCCCTTTATCAATTTTACCCATATGCCCATGCACATACATATTATTCAATTTTCATGCCATTTACCCCAAAATCATAATATAGTCATACTTATTTCACATTTATGCATATAGCAAAATTAACAAAATATTGTGGTAAACATACCTGAATATCGTATACCACTGAATGGTATCCACAATCATTATCAAACATATTGTCATATAATCATATTTAATATAGATCTATGAGATTTTATTGTAAGGTTACACACCTTGTAGTCACGAGGAACGATAGAATATTTAAGATTTTCGACTTTTGCCTACAACGTCGACAGTACCTACATAACGCTATATGAGAAATCGAGTATCACTAAAAAGATATGGCCTTTGGCCGAAAATCATTATCTCCTTACCTTGGATTATTCAAATCCCGAATGATCTCCCCCTAAACGTCGGCTACAAAGGAACCTCGAAACTTTCCTTCAAGATTCGGCCAAAGAAACTAGGAGGATTAGAGTCTTGATTGTTAACAATCAGAGAAAGATAAAGAAAGAAAATTAACCTCAGAAGAGATCCTTACCGAAATAAAATGACCAAAAATGCAAATGGTCAAATGTTCTTGGCTTTTGATGAAATATGAAAAGAAGAAATGAAGGGGATGGAGTGTGATACGAATTGATTTGATGACAAAAGAGAGTTTCGGCTTTAACAACAAAACAAGAAAAGAAGAGAGTGATAAGAGGTTTATGGTGTTGCGAAAATGGTAGAATTGGAAGAGAGAATTTTCTACTTAGTAAGGTAAAAGAAAAGAAATAAAGAAGAGAAGAGAAATAGAGATGAAACACAAAAGTGGAATCGGCAAAGATGAGGAGAAAGAGAAGAAAAGAAAAGTGACAAATAACCCTTATGGTCAATGGATGATTCGGCCAAAGTGTACAAATGAGAAAAATTGGTAAATTTTTAGTGTGGTTCAACTTATGAAAGAAAAAGGTGAGGTTTATGAGAGAATGGAACAAGTTTTTGGCAAAAGAAAATGGCCAAAATGGCACTTTGATGGTCTTAAACTTTCGGCACCACACTAGAGAAAGAAGGAGAAAGATTTTTGGAGAAAAGGGAAAAGATGCACAAAATGCTAGAGTTTTTGGCCAACTATCACCCCCTAATGGCTAAGCAAAATTTCGGCCAACCTAAGCCAACATCATCCCCTTTTTCCTCCTTGTTTCTTCCCCATCAACCCATTGTTTCTAAACACAATTAGACCTTCTCCCCTTAGCCCCCAAAATCGACTAGGTTCATGGTCAAATGACCATGAAAAAAGCTTTCAAAACATTATCCTTACTTCAAGCCTTTTGTCCCCCTTTCTTATCATCCTTTCTTGATTCCTTGCCATAACTTTTAGCTTACCTTTTTCACATGGTCTACTCACCAGAAATAGAAAAGATGACCGTCCTTTCTAGAATAGTCTTGGCCGACACTATAGGGAAGGAAACAAAAAAATAAAATCCTCCTATTTGCTAGCTAGGGGATTCGAACCTCTCCCCTCAAGTATTTATCCATGCGTCCTAACCACCTTGCCAATTACTCATCTTATGCTTAAAACCTCTTGTCATTATTTCTTAAAACCTATCCTGCTTAGCTCCATCTTAATTATCAAAAATTAATATTTCACTAAGCAATCACTTACATAATGAAGTTCAAAAATAAACTTCTAAAACACACTCAATCATAATTAGGCATGCAATAACATTCAATTAAGTAAAGATGCATAACCCCTAATTATCAGGATGTTACAGTTTCACCCCCCTTAAAATAATTTCGTCCTCAAAATTACCTAGTTGGAACAAGTGAGGGTATTGCTATCGCATCGCTTCCTCCGGTTCCCACGAAGCTTCTTCTGATCCATGATTGCGCCATAATACTTTAACGAGAGGAACTGATTTTCTCCATAAAACCTTTATATCTCGCTCCAGAATTTGAATTGGCTCCTCTTCATATGACAAATCTGGTCTTAATTCCACCTCTTCAATCGGCACTACATGAGATGGATCGGCCGACCAGAAGCAGTAACATTGAAACATGGAACACATCGTGCATTTGCTTTAACTCAAGGCAAATCTAATTGATATGCCACAGTCCGACTCGCTTCAAAACCCGATAAGGTCCAATGAACACAGAACTTAACTTCCTTGACCAAATCTCATCACCTTTTTCCAAGGTGAAACCTTCAAGAATACTTGATCCCCACAAAAAACTCTATTTCTTTCCACTTAAGATCTACGTCGACTTTTGTGCATCCGATGCTTCCTTTAACCAAGCCCGAATTACCTTAACCTTTTCTTGGATTCACCACTATTTTTGGACCCAAAATCGACGTTCCCTAATTACATCCCAACACGTAGAGTACGACACTTAGTCCATATAGTGCTTCATATGGTGCCATCCAGAATCGGCTTGGTAATCGCTTGTTGTACGCAAATTCCGCTAACGGTAAAACTCTTCCCAACTTCCTCTGAAATCCATTACACATCCCTTAACATATCTTCTAAGATTTGGATTACTCGTTCAGATTAGTAGTCGATTGTGGATGAAATGCCGTCTCAAGTCCAACGATGGCCAATGCCCGATGCAATGCTTTCTAAAATCGAGACGTAAACCTCGGATCTCTATCCAAAATAATCGACACGGCACTCTATGCAATCTCACAATCTCGACCATATAACTTCGCCAACTTCGCAAAGAGTAATCAACTCGAATCGGGATAAAATGTGCGATTTAGTCAATCGGTCCACTATCACCCATACTGAGTCTTTCTTAGTAGGCGTAAGAGGAAGCCCACTAACAAAGTCCATGGTGATTCTCTCCACTTCCATCTGCGGAATCTTTATCGGTCAAGCAATCCAAAGGTACTTGATGTTCAAATTGACTCATCGACACGTTAAGCACTTTCCTACAAACTCCGTAACTTCCGCTTAAGACCGGGCCACCAAAATTGATCTCAAGTCTCGATATAACTTACTTCCTCCGGGATGCATAGCATAAGGGCTACTATCGACTCTGAAGAATCTTTTGCCTCAACTCCGATTCTTGAGATACGATTTTACCTTTGAAACACAATACCCCATCGTCATTAATACCATAATCTTCTAATTCCCCATTCTGTACTGCCGTAGCTTTACACTCGGATCTTCGTCTACTAATCGCCTCTCTTTCACTTGACTCAACCATGTCGGCTTAACTTGTAATTACGCCAACAAGCTTCATCATCGTAAAGACTAAGATGTGCAAACATCGCCTTAAATCGACACCACTTTACGACTTAGAGCGCTGCCACCACATTCGTCTTGCCCGGGTGATACTGAAAAGAACAGTCGTAGTCTTTCAATAATTCTATCCACCTTCCTGCTTAAAATTCGAGTTCTTTACGAGTCGGTAGATATTTCAGACTCTTGTGGTCCGTGTATATCACCGACTTTTCCCGTATAAATAATGTCTCCAAACTTTAAGAGCAAAGACTACATTTGCCAACTCCAAATCATCGTCGGGTAATTAGCCTCGTGAGGTCTTAATCGTCGAGACGATACGCAACTACCTTCCTGTCTTGCATCAGAACACATCCTAATCCCGTGTAAGAAGCGTCACAATACACGACGAAATCCTTTCCTGCCTCAGGCTGAATCAAAACTGGAGCTTCAGTCAAAGCCCTCTTGAGCTTCTCAAAGCTCTCTTGCTACTTATCAGCCCACACGAAAGGTACTTCCTTTCTCAACAATTTCGTTAAAGGTGCAGCTATCGAAGAAAATCCTTCAACAAATCTTCTATAATAACTGCTAATCCCAAGAAATCTGCGAACTTGATTCACGGACTTGGGTGGTTTCCAATCTAGTCTGACCTCAATCTTCCGAGGATCCACCTTATCCTTCCGCAGACACCACATGGCCTAAAAACGTGACTTCCTTGACCAAAATTCACACTTCTTGAATTTGGCATATAGCTTCTTCTCCCTTAAAACTTGCAACACAATCCGGAGATGCTTATCATGCTCCATTTCAGACTTAGAATACACCAAGATGTCGTCTATGAATACCACGATGAACCGATCCAAGTAGGGCTGGAAAATTCGGTTCATCATATCCATGAACGCAATGAGGCGTTAAATCAATCGAATGGCATTACCGAAATTCATAATGCCCATATCTAGTTCGGAAAGTCGCCTTATGGATATCCGCTTCTTTCACCTTAAGTCGATGATACCCGACCTTAGATCAATCTTTGAGAATACTGCATGCTCCTTTAAGTCGATCGAACAAGTCATCGATCCTTGGCAAAGGATACTTGTTCTTGATGGTCACTTTATTCAACTGTCGATGAGTCTATACACATCCTCATCGATCCGTCCTTTTCTTCACAAATAGGACCGGTGCTCCCCATGGAGACACACTAGGTCGGATAAATCCACGATCAAGCAACTCTTGAATCTGAGCCTTAAGTTCAACTAACTCCTTCGGTGCCATTCTATATGGAGCAATAAAAATTGGTGCCGTTCCAGGCAATAAATCTATCCCGAATTCTACCTCTCGATCCGGAGGCAAACACGGAAGTTCTTCCAAAAACATCTACAAATTCATTCACATCTGACTCCTCAGCGATTGCTTCCTTAGCCTCCAAGGCACTCACCAACATCGAAAGGCTACATCCCTTTCTAACCATCTTTTTGCCTTAAGAGCGGATACTACATTAGATAAGTAGTTCCGTCTCTCGCCCATCACTACAACTTCTTTGTCATCAACAGCCTTAGGGACATTCGTTTAGCGGCACAATCCACATTTGCACGATACTTCACAAGCCGCCCATGCCTAAGATCGGTCAAATTCTCCAATGGTAACTCCATTAAATTAGCCAAAATTGCGTCCTTGAACTTCTAAAGGCACTTCCTTAAAAGTTTGTCTATTACTACCGTTCATCCTAAAGGACTAAGTACGATCATCTTCCTAGGTGCAGCCTCGTAAGTCACATGCAAAGTCCCGATACTTCACTAGCGATATATGAGTGAGTTGACCTATATTTATCAAAGCGAAGAAAGGGCAACCCGAAATCGAAACGCATCCGTGATAACATCAAAAGGCCATCGTCTTCTCTGCGATGAATCGCATATAGCGACTGGCCGTCTCACCTCGAGCTACCACCGCCTCGCTCAAGTTCCGCGACCTCTACCAAAGCCATTACCCTTCCATTTGGACCACGGCCCTTATCGTCATTGCTCACCTCTACCGACTGATTAACGCCTCGACTTCTTTGGGCGGTTCTTTTCTCAATTCTTCTGACAATCCTTGATCATATGGTCTTTAGATCCGCACTTGAAACATCCCCTATCTTTTTCCAACATTCTTCCAGTGCATCTTCCCACATTGAGCACAAGCACAATGTTGTCCACCAGTGATCTGGCGACTTCATGCCCATCATTTCTTGGTTTCTTCCGAAAATTCCGGATGACCACAAGACCCAAAGCTCCTCTTATTCTTATTCGGCCTCTGTCTCGGTTACGTCTTTTCATTCGCTTAACTTCTTCTGCTATTCTTGCCCTTTCTACTAAGATTGCAAAATCTCTTTCCCATCTTGAGCAATCATCACTGCAGCTCATCTCTAAGTCCATCCTCAAATCGATACACCGCTCATATTCAAGAGCTACTATCCTCCGCATATCGGCTAAGTCGTAAAAATTCGCTTCATATTCACTATCGACTTATTTCCTTGTACTAAATTCGAACGCCTTTCTCTGGGAGTCGATGTAGCTAGCTCCAACATATTTTCCTTTGAATTTAACTTTAAAATACCCCCAATCCACTCGATCCACAGGGGTACTCTCCTTGATAGTGAGCCACCACTGGTAGGCCTCATCACGGAGTAGTGAAATAGCACCTTTTAGCTTTTCTTCAAGAAGGGTCTAAATCGTCCATGATCCTCTCGACCGCCTCTAACCAAGATTCGCCACATTCGAGCTACTCCAGATACTCCCTAAAACCTCACTCCATTTGATCTAAGTCTCTTAGCTAACGACTTTTGAGACCCATTTCAAGATTAGCTTCGCTACTGCTCCAATACTCAAGCACGACTTGTGATATCACGTCACCTCCTCCATTTTGCTCTTGAAAATCCACCCTAACAGGGTGGCGAGCTTTATTTTCGAACCTTGACCAGATCTAACTGGTTCGATACGACCATTCTTCCTCTTCCACGTGCACGACGACCACGCCCCTAGAACTCATGTCTACTACGTGTCTTATCTATTTTATGAAAAAGTCTTATGTATTAGAGTCTTTTCACTTCTTATTAAAAGAAAGTTTTATGTAATGTATATTTATTCTGGTTTTTCCGTAGTAGCACACATACACCTAGGGTCCATGTCTCTAAAGTATAATTTCCTTAGGTTTATCATACATTCATATTACTTTATCAACAAAAAGTACTTACCGATGGATCCGGTCGAGAACTCTAAAAGCCATGCTTTTATAAAACCATTCTAACTAAAGAAAATTTTCAAAAAGTCATTTGGGCTAAATTTTGAAAACGTTGTGGGCTTCACAACCCAAGGCCGAGAGTTTAAAACTGGACTCTGATACCAAGTTGAAACACCCCAAACCCTACCAAAAAGCCCTGACGATTTGATATGTTCCTCGAGTAAAACTTTAGTAAATTCTCGCTTTGTTTAAGAAAAAATTGATGATTTTGGATAAAACAGATTAACTTAAAGATCGGGTTGAAATCAAATTATAAAGTAAATTTGTATCTTCTTAAAACATTATTTTAAGAGAAATTAATAAGTTAAAAGAAAACCAAATTTAATGAAAAATTTATTAATATTGTGGAAATATATTTTGTTTTCAAAATGTTTAAATTATTTATCAAAAACCATTTAGTTATTTAATTAATAATTGTTCATGGCGAATAAAAAATAAATCCAAACACAAAAATTTAAAAGCAGGTTCATAGTGGCCTTATTACATAAAAATAGCAAAACCCATAATAAAGTCTAAGTAATAAAATTAACTTAATAAGTTTAAGTAGGAAAATTTCCAAAATACTTTGTTTGAGCGTTGTACCTCGAAATCCTTGTCAATTCGATCCATCGCTTTACTGAATCATCGAAAAGTTATCCCACAAAAGGGTGAGTTATAAACTCAATGTGTAACACATACATTAAAAAGCCCATTTGATCATAGCCTTTCAAGCCCATTTATAACATATATAATCATAGGCCCATTTAAGTCATGATTAGCCATAAGCCCATTTTCATAATGATCAAATAATAATCATTTTAGAATCACATGGATATATACATATAATGAAATGCAAACCCTACCACCTAATATCCATCCGCTACACACCACCGTACCAACCAATCACACCGTGGGATTACTAAATCGACCTCCATCCGCACACACCATCGAAGGCGATTCTTTGCCAACATGCACATCGCCTTATAATTTTGTGGCAAAGCCACCGGACAAATGTGACCAAGTCACGGATTTCAAATATGTGACCAAGTCACCAGATTCACATATGTGACCAAGTCACCGGATTCAAATATATGACCGAAGTCACTTGGATTATGTGGTAAAACCACCTAATACTTCCCTTTATCAATTTTACCCATATGCCCATGCACATACATATTATTCAATTTTCATGCCATTTACCCCAAAATCATAATATAGTCATACTTATTTCACATTTATGCATATAGCAAAATTAACAAAATATTGGGGCAAACATATCCGAATATCGTATAACACCGAATGGTATCCACAATCATTATCAAACATATTGTCATATAATCATATTTAATATAGATCTATGAGATTTTATTGTAAGGTTACACACCTTGTAGTCACGAAGAACGATAGAATATTTAAGATTTACGACTTTTGCCTACAACGGCGATAAAGACCTACATAACACATCCTCTAACCTGCTTTCTCCTTGATTTGCTCTAACCAAGTCGACGACTTGCAATTCACCAAAAGACTTCCATCGTCATATAAGCTAAGGCGAGCAAACATCGATCTTAAGTCGATACAACCTTACGGCTCAACGCGTACGCCACCACGTTAGTCTTGCCGTGATGATACTCAATCGAGCAATCGTAGTCCTTCAACAACTCAATCCATCTACTGCTGCCTCAAGTTCAAATCCTTCGAGTCAAAAGATACTTAAGACTCTTGTGATCCGTGTGAGACAATCGACTTCTCTCCGTACAAATAGTGTCTCCAAATCTTCAAAGCGAAAACCACTTTGCTAATTCCAAGTTATCGTTGGATAATTAACCTCATGTGGTCTCATCTGCCGAGATGCATAAGCCACTACCTTCCTTCTGCATCAAGACACATCCCAAACCAAGATGTGATGCATCACAATGGCCGTGAATTCCTTGCACGCCTCGGGTTGAATCAAAGCGGAGCTTCAATGTAATCTTCTTCAACTTGTCGAAACTTTCTTGCTGCTTCTCGGTCCACACAAATGGAACTCCTTTCCTCAACAACTTGGTCATCGGTGCGGCGATCAAAGAAAATCCCTCTACAAACCTTTGGTAATACCCCGCCAGACTTAGGAATCTCCGAATCTCAGCCACTAACTTAGGCGGCTTCCAATCCAACACTGCCTCAATCTTCTAAGGATCCACTCTAATCCCCTCGGCTGATACAACATGACCCAATAAAGTCACCTCCCTAAGCCAGAACTCGCACTTATTAAATTTGGCAAAAAGTTACTTTTCCCTCAGAATCTGCAACACTACTCGCAAATACGCATCATGCTCCTCCTCGACTTTGAGTATACCAAAATATCATCTATAAAACCACAACAAACCGATCCAAAAGCTGCTGGAATACAGATTCATCATATCCATGAATCTTTGCCGTAGCGTTAGTCAACCCAAACGGCATCACCGAAACTCGTAGTGCCCATACCGAAAAGAAATGCCGTCTTATGGATGTCGACCTCTTTCACCTTTAGTGATGATATCCGGACCTTAAAACAATCTTAGAGAAAACCTTGACCCTTTAAGTCGATCAAACAAATCATCTATCCTCGGAAAGGATACTTGTTTTTGATCGTCGACTTATTCAATGGCGATAGTCTATACATATCCGCATCGAACCATCCTTCTTCTTGACAAAAAGTACCCAGCACTCCCCAAGGCGAAACACTTGGTCGAATGAAACCTCGATCCAATAATTCTTGAATATGAGCCTTCAATTCCACTAATTTCTTCTGTGCCATCCTATATGGAGCTATAGACACTAGTCTTGCTTCGCATATGATCTATACCGAATTCGACTTCACGATCCGGAGGCAATCCGGAAGTTCTTCCGAAATACGTCGGCATAATCCTTTACAAGATCGAACATTTCCCACAGGAGACTCCTTAGCTTCCAAAGCACACACATGAACCACAAATGCCTCACGTACTTCCCGACCATCTTCACAACTTTCAATGCAGATACCACGTTAGATAGATAATCTCTTCTATTACCTATCATGACCACTTCTTCACCTTCCACAGATTCAAAACCATGCGCTTAGCAAGAATCCAAACTTGCACAGTACTTAACCAACCATCCATCCCAAGAATCGATCGAACTCCTCAAACGGCGGCTCCATCGGATCGACTCTGAACACTACCCTTGAAGTTCTAGGGTACATCTCTATATAGCTTATCTACTTCTACAGAGTGACCTGAGGACTAAATACGGTCATCTTCCTAGAAGCGATTTGGACTCTAGATTCATTGTCTTTACTATACTACTAGCAACATACGAATCGTCGAACCCACATCTATCAAAGCGATATGGAACACAAATATTAAGAACGCATCTAAGTATGACATCCGGTGGTCACCCTTCTCTCGACGCCTCGCAAGATACACCAAACTAGGTCATCTTGCCTCGGTGTTGCTTGCACCTCTGCTAGATGCTCCGTGGCCTCGACTAGAACCATTACCTCCTCTACTATTACCACAACCTCTCTGCGGTGGCGGTCCCTCCTTTCCGAATCGAACACGACCATGACCTTTAGATTGATTCACGGCTTGCTTACGTGGATACGGTCTCACACGATGATCCAAAGAAACCACACTCAAATGCCTTTTCCTCCGGTCCAACATTCGCCTAATGAAATTTCCCACATCGGTTACACCGTCTTGGTCCTCGATTAACGATATGAGCCTCCCGGTCGATTCGCCCATTTTGCCTAGCCCTCTTGAACATTACCAAATGACCGGATGATCCATATCCTCTTATGCTTATTCCTATTCGTAACTCGCCTTCCAGATTCCTTTATTCCTTTGGCTATCTTAGCCTTTTCAACCAAATTAGCAAACTCTCGCCTCGATGTGGAGCAATCAACAATCTCACTCGTCCTTCAAACCATCTTCGAATCGGACACATCGCTGCGTGCTCTGAAGCCACAATACCTCCAAAGATAACTACTCAATCTTAAGAACTCAAATTTCATACTACGATACGGATTACTCCTTGGACCAAACTCGAATGCCTTACAGCAAGATCAACATAACTAGACCCAATATATTTCTTCCGATACATCGCCTTAAAGAAGTCCCAAGTGAGATTCTCCATGAGACCATTCCGAACCGTGAGCCACCACCGATATGACTCGTCACGAAGAAGTGATACAATTCCTTTCAAAGATTTCCTCGATTCAAATCCAAATCATCCATGATTCGCTCCGTCGCCTCTAACCAATATTCACCGAGCCGAGCTACACTCGAAACACCTCGAAATACCTCGGCTCCATTGGCTCGGAGTCGTTCGGGTCTGATTTCCCAGCTCTCGCGCCTCTACCTACTCCAGCTACCCTCTCAAGAACTCGCAGACATTACGAAACAACTGCGTCATCCCCGCTTGATCCTCGATGCTTAACTCCAATCACGGTGGTGGATCGGTAGTACCTCATTCTCGGATCCTTGACCGACCTCACCGGCTCGAACCACGCCCATCCTACCACGACCACGTCCACGCATAACATGACCTCGACCTCAGTACTCATATCTAAAGTCTCGACTTATCGATTAAAAGTTTTATGCATTAGTCATTATTCCACTTTCTTTTAAAGCACGCTTTATGAAAAATTTTAATGAGAGATTGTTTCATGAGTACACCAAACCTATGGTTTTGGGTCTCAAAAGTAGTTCCTACTATTATATAGTTATATCAACATCACTAAAATCATATCATCAAAATCAGCTTTTGATGTACTTACTGTATGGATTGATGCCGGAGACTGGGGCCATGCCTTTCCAACCATAAAATTTTCAACAAAAACATTTTAAAACCATACTTCAAATCATTTTGGGCCTCGAGCCCACAAACAGCTTTTGAACTTGGCTCGATACCAATTTGTAACACCCCAAACCCTATCAATACGCCTACAATAGAATCTGGTATGTCATCGAGGAAAATATTTTTGAAAGAATCAATTAACAATTAAATTTTGTGAAAAACTCTTTGAAATTCTATTATTGTAGAAATTACATGTTTAATAAGTTAAAACTGAAAATTTACTTTGAAATTACATAAAACTTTAAAATAAGTGAATAAATCATAGGTTAGAAAACATTTATATCATTTTAAGAAAACTCAAATTATTACTTTGAAAACCATTTGCATTTGAATGTAGAAACTTAATATTTGAAAATCATTTAAATTATCGAAAACCCTTAAGTTGTTTAAATTATCAAATGATTTATGTTATCCGATGGTAACATTTTAAAACCGTCGCTTTTGTAGTTTAGAAAACTTGGTGCTCAATTTATTATAATAATCATGAAATTTATAAACCATATTTAAAACATGTTCAAAACATAAAAATAATCCAAAACATAATTAAACAGGCCTTATTACAAATCCATAAAATATGAAAACCAAATTAAAATAAAATACCCAAATAAAAGTTCATATAAAACCAACTTTTATTGCATGGCCTTCTCGAGTTCATCCTACTCATCATCCGCGATCTCATGAATCACCCGAAAAGATAAGGGAGAAGGTGAGTCACCAAGACTCAGCATCGTATTCCTCTCCCGTAAATACCACATACTTACACAAATTATAACAAGGCAACATATATGTATAATGCACCCAACCTAGCCATCCATAACTCCTTTTCTACCCCGTGGTACCAAACCACCGGTGGTGCCAAACCACCGTGACCAAGTCACGATATAAATGTGATACCAAATCACTTTGGTGACCAAAGTCACGAATAATCCATTTGTAGGGCCAACCCACGTGATACCAAATCACTAGCGGCGATCCCATATCTCAAAAGTGGGGCCAACCCACGGTGGTGTTAACCACGTGGACGAGTCGCTATGAGGTGCCAAACCTCCGTGTCGAAGACACAAATGTGATACCAAATCACTGGAGGTACCAAACCTCTGGTGTCCGAAGACACGAATGTGATACCAAATCACCGAGGTACCAAATCTCGGTGTCCAAGACACGAATGTGATACCAAATCACGGTGACCAAGTCACGATATCAATCTTCCCCTCCTCTCATATTGCCCATGCCAATGCAATAAATAAACAAATCATGTCAATATACTTTGATATGTATCTCATAACAAATATATCATAAATCGAGATCATGATTGCTATCCACATGTATTTACAACATATCAAACGGACTTACGAATCATCATTCATACCATCATGGTATCATATCCAAATCTCATCGTTTTCCCACTTTCATAATATGATTAGTTATAACACATAAATACATATATAAACCAAGTTATAAAGTGTGTAAGATACACACCTTTCACCAAAGCAAGAACTAACTTCCTGAGATCCAATCTATCGCACTAGATCACCTTGTCCTACAATCGCCAACACTTAAATTATAAACAAAGGCCATTCGCCCTACCACTAAATCCCAAAGAGTTATCGCTCAAATACCAATCTTACCTAAAAGCTTACCCAAAACGAGAGACAAATATACAAGGCTTAGATTGATTGCTTCCAACGTCCCGAGGAGCTTAAAAGAAATCGGTTCCTAAAATGGTTAGAACCTTGCAACAAATGCCCATAGGTTCGGCCTTTGTCCACAAGAAAATAACATAGAGAGGAGAAAAGAAATAATAGGAAAATCGGCCAAGAATACTTACTTATTAACCAAAATCGATTGAAGAAAGCAAAGAGAATCTACCCTTGAATATTTGGCCAAAACAAAACAATAAGAGAAAAGAAGATTAAGCTATGGTGTTAGTTGATGGAGGAAAATTTGGTTAGAGTGGGGAAAAAAAAAAAAAAAAGCTAAATGCAAGAGAGGATTTCGGCAAAGGAAGGTGGAGAGGACTTTTGGCATAAAAAGTTTGAGAGAAGAAAAAGAAAAATGAAAGGGAGAAGATGGTACTTTCGGTTTTGAGCAAAAGTGGAAAAAGAAAAGAGAGAGAGATGGGAGAAAAGAGATTCGGCCAAGGAAGCAAAAGAGAACAAAATGAAAGAAAATGCCTCCTTCAATGGTAGTATATTTTCGCACCAAGAGAAAAAGAGTTTGAGAGGAGAAGAAAACAATACTAATTGGTCAAAATAAAAGCCAAAACTAAAACAAAAAGTTTACCTATTGCTCACTAATACATTCGGCTAGGGAGAGTGTTTTTGGAGAGAAAAGAAATGATGTACAATAGCTAAGGAATATGGCCAAAAGCTACCAACCTTCCAAGCCTTCAACAAAATCGGTCAACCCTCCCCTAGACCATTATGCCAGTCCACATACATGGACTAATGGCCATAGAAGAGTTTCCAAAACACTCTCCATCATCCATGCCTTTTGTCCCCTCATCATACCAAAACCTTAAGATTCTTATCCCCAATTTCATGCTTTCCTTAAACAAATATTCAACCTACCAAAAATTAAGAGTCCAACCTATCATAAATAAAGTTTGACCGTCCATCAATGCTAGAACACAAAAATAAAGTCTTCAAATGCATTCCATGATACTTGAACCACTTCCCTCAAGCAATCCTTCATGCGTCATATCCACCTTGCCACTAACTCCTCATGTGCATAGTTTAACACTTAAATTAACTTAAGTGTCAAGCTCACTTAATCCACTTCATTAAATAACCCATACTAAAATTATTCTAGCTTCCTAAATAAAATCAAGCCTTCACAAGACTATGCTAACACATAAAATTCATACCCGACCCAATACAAATAATACTAAAATTTTAGGATGTTACGCTTTAATTTCTAATTAAGGTACGATTTTTACTCAGTTTTTAATTATTTCTATGTTTTTGAGCTCGTTGCAGCTCGATATAGCTAGCCCGTACCTCAATTTCTAAAATTGGTAATGTTTTTGAAATGTGCCATTGTTGAGTACATGTTTATTTTGATATTTCTTGCAAGATTATTGATGGTCGTTTAAAGATATACAAGTTTTATAAAGTGATTTTTGAAAAAAATGTGAATTAGGGATTAAATTGAAAAGATAGAATTTTTATGGTTAGAAATGTGAAATAATTAAAATATGGGCTTGTAAAATATATATGAATATTCAGCTATGATTGGTATATGGAAAATTTGGTGTATTTTGCATATTTATGTATATGGACTAATTTGTAAAAAGTGTGAAATATCGGGGCAAAATGGTAATTTGTTCATTTATATATTTTTTGGAATAAATTGAATGGAATTATGTTTAAATGAATTCAATTTGAATATGTTTAGATTAAGAATTAAAGAAATCAGATTTGGATCGGGGGAAAACCAAAGTCGTCGAATAATCATTCCGTTCCGATATTCGTTATCTGAGGTAAGTTTATAAGCAAATAGATGTTAAATTTCAATATAATTAAACTTTAAATGCTGAATTGAATTTATGATTATATAAATGTGATTGTCAAAAGGTTATAAACTTGGAGGAATTATTTATGAATTCGATTTGATTGATATGTGATTTCGGTATGTGATGAGCAAAGTAAGTTCGTATGTAATACGTATTATTTTAGTGATAACATTATTATTTTGCATGATTTCTTGTATGTAATTCAGTTTATTTCTAAATTAATCCCTGCTAAATTTTTATTTTTATGATTTAAATCTTGTCAGGGATGCAATTGATCAAAAGCAAGCTAAAAAGGGCCAAATTGAAAGAAAATCATGGAAATGGGGCCAAATCAAAAAGATGGAGGAAGCCAAGGACACATCAAGCAATTTGACTTTGTAAAAAGCCAAATATGGAAAATGCTATTTTTAGTTTATTTATTTTTTATTTATTTTTATTTTTAATTATTTAAGATTTTATATTAAATTAATTAAGCCTATTTTTAGTAAACCCCATGTATATAAATAGGGGTTATTTGTATTTAGATAATCATCAATCAATTATTTCTTTTCCTATTCCTATTTGAAGTTCTATTTCTCTCTTTTCCTATTTCCATTTAGAATAGAATTTCTTTTATTTTTTTCCTTCAAACCAACGTCCAAACATTCTGTCCATTTCAATTCCTTTTGTTTATTTTCCCAAAATTGGTTTAATTACCTTCCAAATCCCTTCCCTTTTCAAAATCCCATCATCCTTCACACCAAATCAAACACCTTTCACAACCTTCAAGCATGATTAAATTCATGCCACACTAAAATCCATCTTAGTCTTAGGCCGATACTCTTTTCGGTTGGGAATCGTGAGATTCGTATCCGCGCAAATAATCCTTCCAATCGGTATTCGCCTTTTTCCTAAGTATCGGGATAGATAAATCATCCCTTAAGGTTGAATTTGATTCCAAGTCAAAGTGCACGTTGGATTGGGGTCGTATTTGCCAACAGTTGGAGAATCGAGTTGGCCGTGATACATTCGAGTTTTCGAGAACAAATCAAGGAAGAGGTGATCGGGTTTAAACGACCCATGTGTTTGAGGCCGTTGATTCGAGTTGGGTTCTTCAGAATGCAAGGCTACCAGAATCTTTAATCGGGAACACGTGTATCTCGGTTAGATAATCGATAAGGGTTGGTTTGCAGGTCGTACCGAAACCAGCTACGAAAGGAGGAATTGGTGGTTAGGACGTTCTTAATCGCTATAACCAGCTTATCGTTTAGAAGAGAAGATCAATTTTTGAGGATCGATTCTTGACTCGAAATTTATCGAGTCTAGGGCTAAAGCTTATTTACTCTGATTATAAATCCAAGTTTAATTTTTATTTGATTTCTAATTCATTTAATTATTCTGTTTCAATTATTTAGTTTTTTTATTACATCTTACAACCCCCCCTGATTTATTTATTTTCTTTTTTTTTTCAGGTTCGCTTGTCGTGGGCACGTCAACTGCCCAAACAAAATTATGGTTGAGAGAGAAACAATTTTGCGTAAACCGGTCTCGTGGGATCGACCTACTCCTATCTCGCTTAAATTTGCAACTAGGTGCGAGTTTATATTGGTGGAATCGATACCATCAATTTTACGCCGCCAAGGACCGCAACACTTACAATTGTTCAAATCATCTTCATGACCGTGTCTTCATCGGAGATCTCGAATCGACCGGTAGATCGAGAAATCGCCGAAAGCACGCGAAAAGAGATGAAGCTCTTAAACATGCAAGCAAAGCAGAAGTTGAACTAGGGCAAGGGATCCTAGAATTCGACGTTGAAAAGTTGAGCGAAGCAATTCGTGCAGAGGCAATTCGATGTGGGAAACAAGTTGAAGTGGTTGGACCTGAAACCGAACCATTTCTTGAACCAAAAGATGCGAAAGGCAACCTCGGTGAACCAGAAAGGATGGCAAACTGAACCATTCGTCAACTAGCTTATGGAGGAGCGCTTGTCAATATGACTCCTCAAAGGGCAAGAGAACTGATATTCACCATGGCGGCAAATTCTCAACAGTATCGACTGAATTTGGAACCCACAAGACGGGTTCATGGGGTAAACGTTTCATCTTTAGAAGATAAATTGGATAAGCTTACCAAAATTGTTCAGTTTTTGCTTACAGAGAAGAAGAATCTGACCCAACTATGTGGAATTTGTGCCACATCTGAACATCCGACAGATCCGTGCCTAATTCTTAACGACAATTCAACAGCACATGTTGATGCTGTCAGAGGTTTTCTGGGACCTCCGTAAAGATGCTATGATCCGTTCTCCAACACCTACAATCCTGGGTGGAAGAATCATCCCAACTTGAGTTATGGAGCTAATCCTCGATATAATCCATCGTACCAACCATGACCTCTGCAACCACCACAACAGCAACCCAAGTCGAGCACATCTAGAAGCTATTGTGGAAAGACTTGCTGCCGATGCTGCAAAATATCAACAGAGGACAGATGCATCAATACAAGAACTAACTAATCAAGTTAGTAAACTCGATGGCGATTAATTGCTTGGAGTTTCAAGGTAAATTACCTTCCTGCATGCAGTCGAATCCTCGACAAAATGCAAGTGCAATAACTCTTCGTGGCGGAAAGATTACGAAGCGGTGCCGACCAAAAGTCGTGGGCAAGACAAGGAACGAGAAAAGCAAATGATGGATCCAACGACTTGGCGAATCAGAATTTAGAAACCGCCAGATGCCACCTCCTTTTCCAGGGAGGCTTGCAAAAGATAAGAAAGAGAAGGAGGAAAAAGAAATCCTCGAGACATTCAGGAAGGTGGAGGTAAATATCCCTTTAATCAACGCTATCAAACAAATCCTTCGTTATGCGAAATTCCTCAAAGAATTGTATTCTAGCAAGAGAAGGTTGAGAGGTAACGAAAGAGTAAATGTAGGAGAAAATGTCTCCGCAGTTCTGCAAAAGAAAGTTCCTCCCAAATACAAGGACCAAGGTATGTTTGCTATTTCTTGTGAGATAGGTAATGTAGGCATTAAGAAAGCCATGTGTGATTTAGGGGCTTCAATTAATTTTATGCCTTATTCTACTTATAAGTTGATTAACGCGGGTTCTTTGAAAGAAACAGGAGTAATAATCCACTTGGCGGACAGGTCAGTCATCTATCCCGAGGGACTGCTTGAAAACGTCCTTGTTAAAATTAATGAATTAGTTTTCCCTGCAGATTTCTACATTATTAATATGGAAGATGATGACTTAACTAATTCGTCTGACATTTTACTTGAATGGCCGTTTTTAAGTACTGCAAGCGCAAAGATCGATGTTCGGAGCGGAACGCTAATAATGGAGTTTGATGGCGAAATCGTGAAATTCAACGTCTACGAAGCCATAAGTCATCCTAACTCACTATTAAATATTTCTAGCATTGATATTTTAGATTGCTTAACTCAATCTTATTCCGAATATCATGACTTTGATGAGTTGGAAACTGTCCTTTATAGAAGCATTGACATGGATGCTTTACATCATCTCGAGGAATCAAAAATCATAGAAGATCCATTAAGAGAAATTGTCAAACACTGGGAAACGCAGCCATCGTTGAAGAACCGAGGTAACCAATTTGAACTATTACCATCCTAAACTAAGATGTTGCCTTCGGTTTCTGACCACCAACCTTGGAGCTTAAAACATTCGGACCACCTCAAGCACGTCTTTTTGGGAGAAAAAGACACCTTACTGATGATAGTGTCAAAGAAACTAACCAAAGACAAGGAGGAAAGTTTAGTTCGTGTTCTGAGAAATTATAAGGAAGCCATAGGTTGGACGATAGCCGGCATAAAAGGGCTAAGTCCATCCATATGTATGTACAAAATTTCTATCGAAGATAACATGAAACCAAAGAGAGATGCTCAAAGGTACCTTAATCCTCCCATGATGGAGGTAGTAAAGAAGGAGATCCAGAAACGGTTAGATGCTGGAATGATATACCCGATTTTCAACAGTGATTGGGTTAGCCCAGTTCATGTCGTGCCCAAGAAAACTGGCGTGACAGTGGTGAAAAACTCGTCAGGAGAACTGGTACCTACCTGAGTCCAGAGTGGATGGAGGGTTTGCATCGATTCTGAAAAATTGAATGCACTACGGAAGACCATTTTCCCGCCTTCATCGATCGATGCTCGAACAATTAATTTGGTAAGACCCATTCTTGTTGTCTCGATGGATATTCGTGATTTTTCCAAATTCTAGTGGCTCTGGAGGATCAGGACAAAATGACATTCACGAGCCACTTCAGAACGTTTGCGTATAGACGAATGCCGTTTGGACTCTGCAATGCTTCTGCTATTTTCCAAAGATGCATGGTGAGCATATTCTCTGATTATGTCGAGAGAATCATCGAAGCCTTTATGGATGACTTCACGGTATACGGTAACTCTTTTAACAAATGTCTCGATAATCTTGCTAAAATATTACAAAGATGCCTAGAATTTAATCTTGTTTTAAATTATGAGAAACGCCTTTTCATGGTTGACAAAGGGTTAATTTTAGGTCATATTGTTTCCTCGGAAGGAATTATGGTCGATAAGGCGAAAACATATATTATTAACTCATTACCTTACCCCACATTTGTGAGGAAAGTTCGTTCATTTCTTGGCCATGCAGGATTTTACAGACGATTCATGAAGGATTTCTCAAAAATCGCGTGACCACTTTGCGGTCTGTTACAAAAGGATAAAGAGTTTGAATTTGAAGACGCATTTGATGTGCTAAAGTAGAAATTGGTCTCCGCTCCCATAGTACAGCCACCAAACTGGAACTTCCCGTTCGAAATCATGTGTGATGCAAGCGACCAAAGTGTAGGAGCTGTTTTTGGTCAAAGAATAGAGAAAGAGCCTCATGTTATCTACTATGCTTCGAAAACTTTGGATGCTACCCAAAGCAATTACACAACCACCGAGAAAGAATTATTAGCTATTGTGTTTGCTTTAGATAAATTTAGATCTTACCTATTGGGAACTAAAGTAATTATCTTTTCTGATCATGTAGCTTTAAAGTACTTGATAGGGAAGAATGAGGCAAAACCCCGACTGATCAGTAGATTCTGCTCCTACAAGAGTTCGACTTTGAAATACGGGATAAAAAGGGATGCGAAAAACTAGTAGCTGACCATTTGAGTAAATTAAAGATTCCAGTAGACGACACACCATTGAAGGACAACTTTCCAGATGAAAACCTATTTGCGAAGAAATCTGTTCATCCTTGGTATGCAGACATAGTAAATTACCTTGTTACAAGTACTATTCCTTCAGAATTACCAAGGTCTAAAGGAGATAAGATAAAAAAGGATGCGCGATATTACATTTGGGACGATCCTTACCTTTGGAAGCATTGCTCTGATCAGGTAATACGACGGTGTGTAGCAGAAATAGAGGTACAATCTATCTTAAACTGTTTTTCATTCTTATGCATGTGAAGGGCACTTTGGGCCTAAACGCACCGCGCATAAAATTCTTGAATGTGGACTATTTTGGCCAAACATATTCCGTGATGCCTTTTTATTCTACAAAACATGTGAAAAATGACAAAGAGTTGGCAACCTTAGTCGTCGAAATGAGATGCCCCTTACTCCTATTCATATTTGTGAAATTTTTGATGTGTGGGGCATCGACTTTATGGGTCCCTTCGTTTCTTCTTTCGATAATTTTTATATACTCTTAGTGTTGATTATGTCTCTAAATGGATAGAGGCGAAAGCCACTCACAGTGATAATGCTAAGATCATGGTTGACTTTCTTAAAAGTTTTATTTTTTCCAGGTATGGCACTCCACGAGCAATAATCGGTGATGAGGAACTCATTTTGCAATAAGCTCGTAAGTGCAATCGATGGAGAAATATGGAGTGACTCAACGAATTGCCACCGCTTGCCATCCACAAACAAGCAGGCAAGCCAAGTGTAGAATCGAGAGATCAAGTCTATTCGGAAAAGACGGTTAAACCTAACGGAAGGATTGAGTTTGAGACTAAATGACGACTTTGGGCTTATAGGATGACTTACAAGGGACCAATAGCCATGTCATATTACCGACTCATTTTGATGGCCGTGTCATTCCCATTGAGTTAGAGCACAAGGCATTTTGAGCAGTTAAGTAGTGTAATATGGAAATGGAGTCTGTAGGAAAATATCAAAATTGGACATCCAAGAACTCGAGGAAATTAGAAACGATGCGTATGAAAATGCTCGAGTTTATAAAGAAAAGACGAAGGCGTTTCATGACAAACTCATCACTAGGAAGCAGTTTTCAATAGGACAAAAATTTCTTCTATACGACTCCACCTTAAAAATTTTCGCTGGTAAGCTTCGATCCAAATGGATAGGACCATTTACTATTACTAATTTGTTTTCGAATGGTGCAGTGGAAATTCAAAGTGAAGAGACACGAAAGTGCTTTAAGGTGAACGGGCAACGACTAAAACCCTTTTTCGAGAATTTTCAAACACACATAGTTGAGGAGATTATTCTCGACGAGCCCAGGATTTGAATAACAGGTAGTCGAGCTAACGACATTAAACAAATGTGCTCTTTGGGAGGCAACCCAAATTTCTTTTCATCTATTTACTTTTAAATTTTAGTAAATTTAGGGTGTGAATAAATAAATTTTTACTTAGTGCAATTGATTTGATGTTTCTAGGAAAATAATGGAGAGCATGAATTTTTTTGAGAGTCGGATAACAGTGGTGACAAGGGCACGACATTCTAATAAGGTGACAAGTATTTACGAAAAAAAACCCCAACCTTTATAAAACAACCCAATAACTTAACCCATTTAACCCAAACTCCTATACCCATCAACCCAACACCCATTATACTCATCCATTTAACCCACCGACCCATACCCATAAACACAAACCCAATTAAGTTACCTACCCAAAAACCAACCAACCCAATACCCACAAAGCCCAACCGAAATTCCTAGGAAAATAAAGAAAAATAAAAGAAAAGAAAAGGAATTTAACACCCAAAATTTTAAACACCCAAAAATCCCTAAACTTTACTCATCTTCATCTTCTTCAACAAAACCCTCACCCCAAGACCAACCCACACCGCCACCGTTGCCCCACCATCTTAAATAATTGTCGACTCCATCACAGTCCGCCACATGTTGCCATCGCGACGCCACCACCCACGACGCCACCCACCCTTTTGCTAGCGCATTTAACCCTTTCCTCTACTCTTCCCTCTATTTCATCATCTCCACCACCGTACCACCCTCTACCAAGACCTTTTACCGCTGACTGACCGCCAAAACTACCCCCATCACCTATCTTTCATCTTCACCACCACAAGTCACCCCCAACACCACCATCCTTTTCCTTATTTTCTTCCTTTTTATTCACCCACCACAAAACTACCATCTCCACCTCCCTAAACAACACCACATTCACCTCCCCACCATCAACTGTTTAAAAATCGGCCAAAACACACCATTCTAGGTCCATCGTCATGAAGTCATCATTGCCGATCATTGCTTCTGGTCGTTGTGCACCACCGTTGTCGTTTTACCAAAATAGTTTTTTTGTCATGTAAGCACGGACACAATGTCCGCACTCGAAACCAAACGGCCGACAATGTTCCAGTTTCGCTCAATCGAAATCGGCACCATTTTTCAACACCCCCATTCGTCGATTTAGATGACGAAGACGCTCCTTCGCAACCTCTTCCACAATAAATGGTCAGCCTATCGAGAATCCGAAGTCAACAAAGGCTGACCCCGATCGAGTCAAACACTTTGGGTAGTCCCGAAGAAGTCAGGACCTCTAACGACCATGTCGAAGCTACCCCCACCATCGACGAATGAGTCACTCAATGCTAAACCCAAATTCGTCGACAACCGACACAAGAGCCATCGACACCCCCGAACAGCAGTTCTGACGCTGCTGAAGAAGAAAACCCACCTGACTCGTCTAACAAGCACATTCGACCACCTCGGAACAGTCAACGCAACAGATGTAGTCGTGCCAATACAATTCCAACCGAAAGTTGTCTTTGTGGATTTCTCGACTTCTCGACATTGGAGCATCAAACATGATACGACGCCATCCGCCAGCGCTCGCTCCTGGTCTGTAAGTAAATCGATTTTCCCACTCTTGAACTTTTAGATATGCATGATGTTGTACTTCATTATTTTGATGCTATTGGTTGGACTTTATGTGCTAATATTACTTGTAATGCATATTATGAATTAGTATATGAATTCTACACCACTTTTAGCTTCGATATTAATGCATTGCAAACTGTTGAAACGCAAAATGTTGTATGCTTTCGTTTGCTTGGGAGGGACTTTCGGATGCCAATTTTTGAATTTAACATTGCCATGGGTTTCATCGACGCTGATGATATTCAGTCCGATTCTTATCATTCTGCTCTGTTAGATATTCTGAACAATTTTGATGTTTAGCATGTTTATCATGTTTTAACTAATTTTGATCATTTGTATAATCCAAAAACCACAAAATACTTGTTGGTGCATGAACCTGCTTTGATATATATACACCCATTTTGGCATTTAGCTTTTCAGTAGAAATGACGATCACCGCTTTGACTAAAACTAAACTATTCTTTTGTGGTGTATACATTTGGGTTTCAAAGTTAATTTAGGATATTGGTTTCCACGAAATTTTCATGCCGTTTTGCATTACAACCGTCCACTTATACTTGGATAATTTATTTCAAATTTAGCCTCTCGACTTTTTTCTGAAATTGATTTCTCAACTTTCACATGTGCATATAGTATGAGCAGCCTAGATAAATATTGTTTGGATTCTATGGGATTGCTTGTCGGCACCCCTACTTCTTGTTATTTTGTTCCTCCAAGTACACGGACTACTCACGAGAATATGGTTTTTCACCAACGCCTGCACCTTGACACTAGAGAGCGCGAGGAACCACCTCCATCTGTGGAGGATCATTTAGGACGAATCGAGACGAGACTTGGAACGATGGAAAACCAAGTCTCCACAATTGTTGATATCCTACAAAATCGTTACCCCCAACATCGACAAAATCATTGAAAACACACATGGGGAGTACTTTAAACTTTTCATTTTCTTTATTTGAGCTGCTTATTTTTTTTCCTTTCTTATTTATAATATGTCATATGCTTGAGGGCAAGCTTAGAATAAGTAGGGGGGATAAATATATATGAAGTATGCATGGATGGTTGATTGGTTCTTGCTGGATGTGTCTCTTTTGCATATGTTAAATCTTGCATTGAATTCATTCAACATTTTATTTTAACATTGAGCCTTTAATCTCATACTTAGTCAACTTGGACAATTGGGAAAATTTTTAAATTTAAATTCTCAAGTATATAGATTAATTGACACTTGTGTTTTAAGGTTGATGTATGTAGCTAGATTTTCATGAATTGATTGTTTGAAAAAATATTTTCTTGTGCATGAATAAATGAAAAAATGAAAAATAAATAAAGGCTCAAGTTATGAGTGAAAGTTTCGAAAACGTGACCAGATTGAGTAACCGGGCCGAGGTGTTTTGGTTGTCATCTTGTCTCGCGTAAAAAGGTTTCAGTGACAAGTCGATAACTTAATAACATTCCGCTAACAGAGCTCAATAATAAAAACTATTTGAACTAGGTAACCGAGATAGGGTCCTTGGGTTGTCATCCTAATTCGCGTAAAAAGGTTTGACCATGTCCAATTTATTTTTCTAAAAGTATAGTTAATTAATAATGCCTTGCAATTTATTGGATTCAAACTCAATTTAATGAAATTATCTAGTTCGCATATTTCAAATCTTATGACACTTGTCTTGTTAATTAAACTATATGTCTTGAGCATTGATTTAATTATTTTTGCCTTTGTTGTTTACGTTGAGTATGGATGCAGAAAAGAGGCTCGATTTTTAATAAATAGTAGAATTGATTCTAATGTTTGAAAGAACAACATGCTTGAGGGCAAGCATGAGCTAAGTAGGAGGGATTTGATAACATGATTATTTTGCATGATTTCTTGTATGTAATTCGGTTTATTTCTGAATTAATCCCTGCTAAATTTGTATTTTTATGATTTAAATCTTGTCAAGGATGCAATTGATCAAAATAAAGCTAAAAAGGGACAAATTGAAAGAAAATCATGAAAATGAGGCCAAATCAAAAAGATGGAGGAAGCCAAGGACACATCAAGCAATTTGACTTTGTAAAAAGCTAAATATGGAAAATGCTATTTTTTGTTTATTTTTATTTTAGTTATTTTAAGATTTTATATTAAATTAATTAAGCCTATTTTTAGTAAACTCCATGTATTTAAATAGGGGTTATTTGTATTTGGATAATCATAAATCAATTATTTATTTTCCTATTCCTATTTGAAGTTTTATTTTCTCTTTCCTATTTCCATTTAGAATAGAATTTCTTTTATTTTTCCTTCAAACCAACGTCTAAACATTACATCCATTTCAATTCCTTTTGTTTCTGTTCCCAAAATTGTTTTAATTACCTTACAAACCCCTTCCATTTTCAAAATCCCATCATCCTTCACACCAAATCAAACACCTTTCACAACCTTCAAGCATGATTAAATTCATGCCACACTAAAATCCATCTCAGTCTTAGGCCGGTACTCTTTCCGGTCGGGAATCGTGAGATTCGTATCCGCGCAAATAATCCTTCCAATTGGTGTTCACTTTTTTCCTAAGTATCGGGATAGATAAATCAAGGTTGAATTTGATTCCAAGTCAAAGTGCACGTTGGATTGGGGTCGTATTTGCCGACAGTTGGAGAATCGAGTTGGCCGTGCTACATTCAAGGTTTCAAGAACAAATCAAGGAAGAGGTGATCGGGTTTAAACGACCCACGTGTTTGAGGTCGTTGATTCGAGTTGGGTTCTTCAGAATGCAAGGCTCCCAGAATCTTTAATCGGGAACACGTGTATCTCGGTTAGATAATCTTTAAGGGTTGGTTTGCAGGTCGTACCGGAACCAGCTACGAAAGGAGGAATTGGTGGTTAGGACGTTCTTAATCGCTATAACCAGCTTATCGTTTAGAAGAGAAGATCAATTTTCGAGGATCGATTCTTGACTCGAAATTTATCGCGTCTAGGGCTAAAGCTTATTTACTCTGATTATAAATCCAAGTTTAATTTTTATTTGATTTCTAATTCGTTTAATTATTCTGTTTCAATTATTTAGTTTTTTTATTACATCTTACAACCCCCCTGATTTATTTATTTTCTTTTTTTTCAGGTTCGCTTGTCGTGGGCACGTCAACTGCCCAAACAAAATTCTGGTTGAGAGAGAAACAATTTTGCGTAAACCAGTCTCTGTGGGATCGACCCTACTCCCTATACTGCTTAAATATGCAACTAGGTGTAGGTTTATATCGGTGGAATCGACAGCCATCAATTTTGGCGCCGCTGCCGAGGACTGGCAACACTTACAATTGTTCAAATCATCTTCATGACCAGGTCTTCCTCAGGAGATCTCGAATACGACCCAGAGATCGAGAAATCAGCGCGAGCATGACAAAAAGAGACAGAAGCTCTTAAACATGCAAGCAAAGTAGAAGTTGAACTAGGGCAAGGGATCCTAGAATTCGATGTTGAAAAGTTGAGCGAAGCAATTCGTGCAGAGGCAATTCGATGTAGGAAACAAGTTGAAGTGGTTGGACCTGAGACCGAACCACTTCTTGAACCAAAAGAAGCGAAAGGCAACCTCGATGAACCAGAAAGGATGGCAAAATGAACCATTCGTCAACTAGCTTATGGAGGAGCGCTTGCCAATATGACTCCTCAAAGGGCAAGAGAACTGATATTCACCATGGCGGTAAATTCTCAACAGTATCGACTGAATTTGGAACCCATAAGACGGGTTCATGGGGTAAACGTTTTATCTTTAGAAGATAAATTGGATAAGCTTACCAAAATTGTTCAGTTTTTGCTTACAGAGAAGAAGAATCCGACCCAACTGTGTGGAATTTGTGCTACATCTGAACATCCGACAGATTCGTGCCCAATTCTTAACGACAATTCAACGGCACATATTGATGCTGTCAGAGATTTTTTGGGACCTCCGCAAAGATGCTATGATCCGTTCTCCAACACCTACAATCCCGGGTGGAAGAATCATCCCAACTTGAGTTATGGAGCTAATCCTCGATATAATCCATCGTACCAACCAAGACCTCTACAACCACTACAACAGCAACCCAAGTCGAGCACATCTAGAAGCTATTGTGGAAAGACTTACTGCCGATACTGCAAAATATCAACAGAGGACAGATGCGTCAATACAAGAACTAACTAATCAAGTTAGTAAACTCTCGATGGCAGTTAATTGCTTGGAGTTTCAAGGTAAATTACCTTCCCAGACAGAGCCGAATCCTCGACAAAATGCAAGTGCAATAACTCTTCGTAGCGGAAAGATTCTGGAAACGATGCCAGCCAAAAGTCGTGGGCAAGACAAGGAACGAGAAAAGCAAATGACGGATCCAACAGCTTGGCCGAAATCAGAATTTAGAAACCAGTTGTGATGCCACCTCCTTTTCCAGGGAGGCTTGCAAAAGATAAGAAAGAGAAGGAGGAAAAAGAAATCCTCGAGACATTCAGGAAGGTGGAGGTAAATATCCCTTTAATCAACACTATCAAACAAATCCTTCGTTATGCGAAATTCCTCAAAGAATTGTATTCTAGCAAGAGAAGGTTGATAGGTAACGAAAGAGTAAATGTAGGAGAAAATGTCTCCGCAGTTCTGCAAAAGAAAGTTCCTCCCAAATACAAGGACCAAGGTATGTTTGCTATTTCTTGTGAGATAGGTAATGTAGGCATTAAGAAAGCCATGTGTGATTTAGGGGCTTCAATTAATTTTATGCCTTATTCTACTTATAAGTTGATTAACGCAGTTCTTTGAAAGAAATGAGTAATAATCCACTTGGCGGACGGTCGACCATCTATCCCGAGGGATCGCTTGAAAACATCCTTGTTAAAATTAATGAATTAGTTTTCCTATGCAGATTTCTACATTATTAATATGGAAGATGATAACTCAACTAATTCGTCTGACATTTTACTTGAATGGCCGTTTTTAAGTACTGCAAGCGCAAAGATCGATGTTCGGAGCGGAACGCTAATAATGGAGTTTGATGGTGAAATCGTGAAATTCAACGTCTACGAAGCCATAAGTCATCCTAACTCACTATTAAATATTTCTAGCATTGATATTTTAGATTGCTTAACTCAATCTTATTCCGAATATCATGACTTTGATGAGTTGGAAACTATCCTTTATAGAAGCATTGACATGGATGCTTTACATCATCTCGAGGAATCAAAAATCATAGAAGATCTATTGAGAGAAATTGTCAAACACTGGGAAACGCAGCCATCGTTGAAGAACCGAGGTAACCAATTTGAACTATTACTATCCCAAACTAAGATGTTGCCTTCGATTTTACAGCCACCAACCTTGGAGCTTAAAACATTACCGGACCACCTCAAGTACATCTTTTTGGGAGAAAAAGACACCTTACTGATGATAGTGTCAAAGAAACTAACCAAAGACGAGGAGGAAAGTTTAGTTCGTGTTCTGAGAAATTATAAGGAAGCCATAGGTTGGGCGATAGCCGGCATAAAAGGCTAAGTCCATCCATATGTATGCACAAAATTTCTATCGAAAATAACACGAAACCAAAGAGAGATGCTCAAAGGTACCTTAATCCTCCCATGATGGAGGTAGTAAAGAAGGAGATCCGAAACTGTTAGATGCTGGAATGATATACCCAATTTTTTACAGTGATTGGGTTAGCCCGATTCATGTCGTGCCCAAGAAAACTGGCGTGACAGTGGTGAAAAACTCGTCAGGAGAACTGGTACCTACCCGAGTCCAGAATGGATGGAGGGTTTGCATCGATTACAGAAAATTGAATGCAGCTACACGGAAAGACCATTTTCCCCGCCCCTTCATCGATCAGATGCTCGAACAATTAGTTGGTAAGACCCATTACTGTTGTCTCGATGGATATTCAGGATTTTTCCAAATTCTAGTGGCTCCGGAGGATCAGGACAAAATGACTTTCACGTGCCACTTCAGAACGTTTGCGTATAGACGAATGCCGTTTGGACTCTGCAATGCTTCTGCTATTTTCCAAAGATGCATGGTGAGCATATTCTCTGATTATGTCGAGAGAATCATCGAAGCCTTTATGGATGACTTCACGGTATACAGTAACTCTTTTAACAAATGTCTCGATAATCTTGCTAAAATATTACAAAGATGCCTAGAATTTAATCTTGTTTTAAATTATGAGAAACGCCTTTTCATGGTTGACAAAGGGTTAATTTTAGGTCATATTGTTTCCTCGAAAGGAATTATGGTTGATAAGGCGAAAACATATATTATTAACTCATTACCTTACCCCACATTTGTGAGGGAAGTTCGTTCGTTTCTTGGCCATGCAAGATTTTACAGACGATTCATGAAAGATTTCTCGAAAATCGTACGACCACTTTGCGGTCTGTTACAAAAGGATAAAGAGTTTGAATTTGAAGACGCATTTGACGTGCTAAAGCAGAAATTGGTCTCCGCTCCCATAGTACAGCCACCAAACTGGAACTTCCCGTTCGAAATCATGTGTGATGCAAGCGACCAAAGTGTAGGAGCTGTTTTTGGTCAAAGAATAGAGAAAGAGCCTCATGTTATCTACTATGCTTCGAAAACTTTGGATGCTACCCAAAGCAATTACACAACCACCGAGAAAGAATTATTAGCTATTGTGTTTGCTTTAGATAAATTTAGATCTTACCTATTGGGAACTAAAGTAATTATCTTTTCTGGTCATGCAGCTTTAAAGTACTTGATAGGGAAGAATGAGGCAAAATCCCGACTGATCAGGTGGATTCTGCTCCTACAAGAGTTCGACTTTGAAATACGGGATAAAAAGGGATGCGAAAAACTAGTAGCTGACCATTTGAGTCGATTAAAGATTCCAGTAGACGACACACCATTGAAGGACAACTTTCTAGATGAAAACCTGTTTGCAGCAAATGCAGTTCATCCTTGGTATGCAGACATAGTAAATTACCTCGTTACAAGTACTATTCCTTCGGAATTACCAAGGTCTAAAGGAGATAAGATAAAAAAGGACACGCGATATTACATTTGGGACGATCCTTACCTTTGGAAGCATTGCTCCGATCAGGTAATACGACGGTGTGTAGCAGAAACAGAGGTACAATCTATCTTAACTTTTTTTCATTCTTACGCATGTGGAGGGCACTTTGGGCCTAAACGCACCGCGCATAAAATTCTCAAATGTGGACTATTTTGGCCAAACATATTCTGTGATGCCTTTTTATTCTGCAAAACATGTGAAAAATGCCAAAAAGTTGGCAACCTTAGTCGTCGAAATGAGATGCCCCTTACTCCTATTCATATTTGTGAAATTTTTGATGTGTGGGGCATCAACTTTATGGGTCCCTTCGTTTCTTCTTTCGGTAATTTTTATATACTCTTAGTGTTGATTATGTCTCTAAATGGATAGAGGCGAAAGCCACTCCCAATGATAATGCTAAGATCGTGGTTGACTTTCTTAAAAGTTTTATTTTTTCTAGGTATGGCACTCCACGAGCAATAATCAGTGACAGAGGAACTCATTTCTGTAATAAGCTCGTAAGTGCACTAATGGAGAAATATGGAGTGACTCAACGAATTGCCACTGCTTGCCATCCACAAACAAACGGGCAAGCCGAAGTGTCGAATCGAGAGATCAAGTCTATTCTGGAAAAGACGGTTAAACCTAACAGGAAGGATTGGAGTTTGAGACTAAATGACGCACTTTGGGCTTATAGGACAGCTTACAAGGGACCAATAGCCATGTCATTTTACCAACTCGTTTTCGGTAAACTGTGCCGCCTTCCTGTCGAGTTAGAGCACAAGGCGTTTTGAGCAGTTAAGTAGTGAACATGGAAATGGAGTCTGTAGGAAAATATCGAAAATTGGACATCCAAGAACTCGAGGAAATTAGAAACGATGCGTATGAAAATGCTCGAGTTTATAAAGAAAAGACGAAGGCGTTTCATGACAAACTCATCACTAGGAAGCAGTTTTCAATAGGACAAAAATTTCTTCTATACGACTCCACCTTAAAAATTTTCGCTGGTAAGCTTCGATCCAAATGGATAGGACCATTTACTATTACTAATTTGTTTTCGAATGGTGCAGTGGAAATTCAAAGTGAAGAGACACGAAAGTGCTTTAAGGTGAATGGGCAACGACTAAAACCCTTTTTCGAGAATTTTCAAACACACACAGTTGAGGAGATTGTTCTCGACGAGCCCAAGATTTGAATAACAGGTCGTCGAGCTAACGACATTAAACAAATGTGCTCTTTAGGAGGCAACCCAAATTTCTTTTCATCTATTTAATTTTAAATTTTAGTAAATTTAGGGTGTGAATAAATAAATTTTACTTAGTGCAATTGATTTGATGTTTCTAGGAAAATAATGGAGAGCATAAATTTTTTCGAGAGTCGGATAACAGTGGTGGCGAGGGCACGACATGCTAATAAGGTGACAAGTATTTACGAAAAAAAAACCCCAACCTTTATAAAACAACCCAATAACTTAACCCATTTAGCCCAAACTCCTATACCTATCAACCCAACACCCATTATACTCATCCATTTAACCCACCTACCCATACCCATAAACACAAACCCAATTAAGTTACCTACCCAAAAACCAACCAACCCAATACCCACAAAGCCCAACCGAAATTCCTAGGAAAATAAAGAAAAAATAAAAGAAAAAGAAAAGGAATTTAACACCCAAAATTTTAAACACCCAAAAATCCCTAAACTTTACTCATCTTCATCTTCTTCAACAAAACCCTTCACCCCAAGACCAACCCACACCGCCACCGTTGACCTACCATTTCCGTCGCACACACTCACTGTCACAGTCACCACACTTCTTGTCAGACACCACTACCCATGTCATCATCACCCTTTTGCTAGCGCCGACGAACCCTTTCCTCTACTCTTCCCTCTATTTCATCATCTCCACCACCGTACCACCCTCTACCAAGACCTTTTATCGCCGATCGACCGCCAAAACTACCCCCATCACCTATCTTACATCTTCACCACCACAAGTCACCCCCAACACCACCATCCTTTTCCTTATTTTCTTCCTTTTTATTCACCCACCACAAAACCACCATCTCCACCTCCCTAAACAACACTACATTCACCTCCCCACCATCAACTGTTTAAAAATCAGCCAAAACACACCATTCTCGGTCACTGTCACAAGTCACCACTGTCGATCACTGCTACCGTCATTGTGCACCGTTGTCGTTTCACTAAAATAGTTTTTTTGCCACGTTAGCATGGGCACAATGTCCGCACTCGAAACCAAACGGCCGATAATGTTCCAGTTTTGCTCAACCGAAATCGGCACTATTTTTCAACACCCCCATTCGTCGATTTAGATGACGAAGACGCTCCTCCGCAACCTCTTCCACAATAAATGGTCGGCCTATCGAGAATTTGACGTCAACAAAGGCTGACCCCGATCGAGTTAAACACTTCGGGTAGTCCCGAAGAAGTCGGGACCTCTAACGACCATGTCGAAGCTACCCCCACCATCGATGAATGAGTCACTCAATGCTAAACCCAAAGTCGTCGACAACCGACACGAGAGCCATCGACACCCCCGAACAGCAGTACTGATGCTGCTAAAGAAGAAAACCCACCTGACTCGTCTAACAAGCACATTCGACCACCTCGGGATAGTCAACGCAATAGACGTAGTCGTGCCAATACAATTCCGACCAAAAATTATCTTCATGGATTTCTTGACTTCTCGACATCGAAGCATCAAACACGATACGACGCCATCCGCCAGCGCTCGCTCCTGGTCTGTAAGCAAATCGATTTTCCCACTCTTGAACTTTTAGATATGCATGATGATGTGCTTCATTATTTTGATGCTATTGGTTGGACTTTATGTGCTAATATTACTTGTAATGCATATTACGAATTAGTATATGAATTCTACACCACTTTTAGCCTCGATATTAATGCATTGCAAACTGTTGAAACGCAAAATATTGTATGCTTTCGTTTGCTTGGGAGGGACTTTCGGATGTCAATTTTTGAATTTAACATTGCCATGGGTTTCATCGATTTCGATGATATTCATCAGATTCTTATCATTACGCTCATTAGATATTCTGAACAATTTTGATGTTTAGCATGTTTATCGTGTTTTAACTAATTTTGATCATTTGTATAATCCAAAAACCACAAAATACTTGTTGGTGCATGAACCTGCTTTGATATATATACACCGATTTTTGGCATTTAGCTTTTCAGGTAGAAATGACGCATCAGCTGCTTTGACTAAAACTGAACTATTCTTTTTGTGGTGTATACATTTGGGTTTCAAAGTTAATTTAGGATATTTGTTTGCACGAAATTTTCATGCCGTTTTGCATTACAACCGTCCACTTATACTTGGATAATTTATTTCAAATTTAGCCTCTCGACTTTTTTCTGAAATTGATTTCTCAACTTTCACATGTGCATATAGTATGAGCAGCCTAGATAAATATTGTTTGGATTCTATGGGATTGCTTGTCGGCACCCCTACTTCTTGTTATTTTGTTCCTCCAAGTACACGGACTACTCACGAGAATATGGTTTTTCACCAACGCCTACACATTGACACTAGAGAGCGCGAGGAACAACCTCCATCTGTGGAGGATCATTTAGGACGAATCGAGACGAGACTTGGAATGATGGAAACCCAAGTCTCCACAATTGTTGATATCCTACAAAACCGTTACCCCCAACATCGACAAAATCATTGAAAATACACATGGGGAGTACTTTAAACTTTTCATTTTCTTTATTTGAGCTGCTTATTTTTTTTTCCTTTCTTATTTATAATATGTCATATGCTTGAGGGCAAGCTTAGAATAAGTAGGGGGGATAAATATATATGAAGTATGCATGGATGGTTGATTGGTTCTTGCTGCATGTTTCTCTTTTGCATATGTTAAATCTTGCATTGAATTCATTCAACATTTTATTTTAACATTGAGCCTTTAATCTCATACTTAGTCAACTTGGACAATTGGGAAAATTTTTAAATTTAAATTCTCAAGTATATAGATTAATTGACACTTGTGTTTTAAGGTTGATGTATGTAGCTAGATTTTCATGAATTGATTGTTTGAAAAAAATATTTTCTTGTGCATGAATAAATGAAAAAAAATGAAAAATAAATAAAGGCTCAAGTTATGAGTGAAAGTTTCGAAAACGTGACCGGATTGAGTAACCGGGCCGAGGTGTTTGGGTTGCCACCTTGTCTCGCGTAAAAAGGTTCGAGTGACAAGTCGATAACTTAATAACATTCCGCTAACAGAGCTCAATAATAAAAACTATTCGAACTGGGTAACTGAGATAGGGTCCTTGGGTTGTCATCCTAATTCGCGTAAAAAGGTCTGACCATGTCTAATTTATTTTTCTAAAAGTATAGTTAATTAATAATGCCTTGCAATTTATTGGATTCAAACTCAATTTAATGAAATTATCTAGTTCGCATATTTCAAATCTTATGACACTTGTCTTGTTAATTAAACTATATGTCTTGAGCATTGATTTAATTATTTTTGCCTTTGTTGTTTACGTTGAGTATGGATGCAGAAAAGAGGCTCGATTTTTAATAAATTGTAGAATTGATTCTAATGTTTGAAAGAACAACATGCTTGAGGGCAAGCATGAGCTAAGTAGGAGGGATTTGATAACATGATTATTTTGCATGATTTCTTGTATGTAATTCTGTTTATTTCTGAATTAATCCCTGCTAAATTTGTATTTTTATGATTTAAATCTTGTCAAGGATGCAATTGATCAAAATCAAGCTAAAAAGGGCCAAATTGAAAGAAAATCATGAAAATGAGGCCAAATAAAAATGATGGAGGAAGCCAAGGACACATCAAGCAATTTGACTTTGTAAAAAGCCAAATATGGAAAATGCTATTTTTAGTTTATTTTTATTTTTAGTTATTTAAGATTTTATATTAAATTAATTAAGTCTATTTTTAGTAAACTCCATGTATTTAAATAGGGTTATTTGTATTTGGATAATCATAAATCAATTATTTATTTTCCTATTCCTATTTGAAGTTCTATTTCTCTCTTTCCTATTTCCATTTAGAATAGAATTTCTTTTATTTTTTCCTTCAAACCAACGTCCAAACATTCTGTCCATTTCAATTCCTTTTGTTTCTTTTCCCCAAATTGGTTTAATTACCTTACAAACCCCTTCCATTTTCAAAATCCCATCATCCTTCACACCAAATCAAACACCTTTCACAACCTTCAAGCATGATTAAATTCATGCCATGCTAAAATCCATCTCAGTCTTAGGTAGGTACTTTTTCCAAAATTTGAATCGTGAAATTGTGATCCCGAATGGGTAAATAATCCTTCCAATCGGTATTCACTTTTTTCCTAAGTATCGGGATAGATAAATTAAGGTTGAATTTGATTCCAAGTCAAAGTGCACGTTGGATTGGGGTCGTATTTACCGACAGTTAGAGAATCGAGTTGGCCGTGCTATACTCTAGTTTCCGAGAACAAATCAAGGAAAATGTGATCGGGTTTAAACGACCCATGTGGTTGAGGCCATTGATTCGAGTTGGGTTCTTCAGAACGCAAGGCTACCAAAATCTTCAATCGGGAACACGTGTATCTCGGTTAGATAATCGGTAAGGGTTGGTTTGCAGGTTGTACCGGAACCAGCTACGAAAGGAGGAATTGGTGGTTAGGACGTTCTTAATCGTTATAACCAGCTTATCGTTTAGAGGAAAAGATCAATTTTTGAGGATCGATTCTTGACTCGAAATTTACCGAGTCTAAGTCTAAGGCTTATTTACTCTGATTATAAATCCAAGTTTAATTTTTATTTGATTTCTAATTCGTTTAATTATTCTGTTTCAATTATTTAGTTTTTTTTATTACATCTTACAACCCTCCCGATTTATTTATTTTGTTTTTTTTTTCAGGTTCACTTGAAGTCGTGGGCACGACAACCGCTTGCACAAAATTAAATCGAGAGAAACAATTTTGAGTAAACCAATCTTTGTGGGATCGACCCTACTCCATATACTGCTTAAATTTGCAATTAGGTGTAGGTTTATATTGGTGGAATCGACAGCCATCATTTAGCAAAGTTTATATTTTATGAAATGAGTTAAAATATAATTTTGAAGTACAAATAAGCTCAACGATGATTCAGTAAATTATGGTACTAAGTGTGCAAGAGCAAATAGCTACAAGTAAATAATTGGCACTAAGTGTGCGATATATATATATATAGTTTTGGCTATTCATTTGGCATCGCGTGTGCGATATCTATATATAGCTTCTGGCTACTCATTTAGTAATTGTGTATGCGATATCTATATAGAGCTTGACTATTCATTTGGCAATCAGTATACGATATCTATATATAGCTTCTATATTCATTTGGCAATCGTAAAGCGATCTTTGTGTATGAGTTTAAAAAGTGGTAGAAAAAAAAAGGTAGTGATTCATGAGTAAGAATTAAATAGTAAAACTTATTGATATTGATTTGAAATAATGTGCTTTTGATAGTGTTTAAGAGATTCAACGGGCTATGTGAAATTAAGACCGAATGTGAAAATGAAATAAAAGGGTCCAGGTATGTGTTAGCTAAATGCTTATATGAATTAAGGTAAGTTAGTTATTTGAAGTATGGAATAAGTTATGAATGAAAAAAATGAAACAAAATGTGTATATATGTGAATGATTATATTTGGTTTAATGTTATATGAATGATCAATTTAGGTGTGAAAATTTATTTTTGTACCAAAGGCTTTAGGTGCAATCGGTTATATGACATTTGAAAGTGAAAATAGGTGCAAAGAATTGTGATCTATAAGTTTGCATATGTGATAATAATTATTCGGTTAAATAAGGTATTTGTGAGGTTGAATATGAAAGTTGGATCATGTTAATGAATCAATGTGTATTCGGTAATGATATAATTTAAGTATAGTTATACGTTTGATATGATTTTGTACGATTGAAAATGTATTTATAAATATGATAGTATGATTCTGTTTTATTTTATTGAATTAATGATGTCATTAGATTGGTTATTTGCTTATGACTTACTAAGCTATAGTAGCTTACTGTGTGGGGATATTTGTTCTTTGTCTTATAGATCTCAGAGACTAGCTACGGGCCCGGGGATCGTCAGGAAAGTCTATCACACTATCGACTATTTTTCGGTACCTCTATAAGTTGAATTTTGAACCTATGGCATGTATAGGCTAGTATATGCTTTGGTAAATTTTAAAGTTGTAATTATGAAGCCATGCGGAAATGGCTAAATTTAATGTCTAAGTTATGTAAATTAGGTCTTCGTAATAATGTGTGATGTGTGGATATATTTGCTAATGGTTGTGTAAGTTCGGTCATGGTATATATGTGTGTGCAATGAGCTTGGTTTTATATGTCCTTGGTTAAATGTTAGATATGTTTGGTCTTGATGATTCAACTATGTTAATTATAAGAGATGTGTTCGATAATATGGTTGGATGTATTCGACAATTGGTATTGAATTTGGATTAACTTTTTATGTGTATGATAATGGAAGATATGATATGTTTGATCCATGTTTAACTATAAGTGTATGATATTTGTCATAGCTATTTTACATTGGCTTGTAAATAAATATGTTCATAGGTAAACCGGTTTATAATGGAAAATGTTATGTGCATTTGATATTCGGTTATGTGGTGAAACAAATATGGTTGATAAATTGTGAGATGTTCATGATTTGGACTCATACTTATGTTCATGAAGAACTGGTTTAGAAGTCATTATAATGCATTAATGCATTTTGGTTTTGTTAAAGAATATATGTGCATTGAATTTGGTATGTCTTAGTTTTGTTAAGCAAGGTTTATGCAAATATATGTATCATAGTTCTTATTCGGTTAATATGTTCGACTAATAGGAATTGTGGAAATGATTATGATGATTACTCATGATTAAAGTTATTTTGGGAATTACTAAAGGATACATGTAAGTGTTATGCTTATTTTGAACATGGTATATATTCTTAAGGTATTTGGCATATTTTAGTTTGTTGGAAATTGAGGATATATGTATGTTTGGTTTTTGGTAATTGATAACTTTTTTACTAAAGTGATTATAAGCATGTGCATATTCGGCTAATGCAATTTCAATGACCAAATGAATAGTAACTTTTGTTATTTAATGAAAATGCTTATATGTGAATTTTGCTAAATAGATTTGAACTTTGTGCATTAATGCTTAAGCATACTATGGAAGTACATCATTACTCATGATGCATTCGGTTATAACCATATGAATAGTAGATTTGATATGTTTTAATGGGTAATTGGGTATCACATGTAGTAACATTCAAATGCTGAATGGAGTTGGTTAATTAGTATATGCACATGTTATGTAGTAATTAGTATATGCAATACTATTGTTTATGAACTTTATAACTGGTTATATGTTTGAAAAGAATTATGATATGATTAGTATAGTATTTAATTTAGTTATATATGATAGCGTTTGATTGGTTTATATATATGGGCAAGTGTATTCATATGATTAATCAAAATTTTTGTCTCACCCGATAATACCTCGTAACCCATTCTGGCGATGGATATGGGTTAAGGGTGTTACAACTAATAAGGGCAATGAAGATATGTGTAGGGCTTGAAGTCAAATTGAATGAATGTGCCTTACATAGTTATCTCAAAATAGAATGAATGGTAAGTTAAGTACCATGTTATACGAACTTACTAAGCATACAATGCTTACCCCTTTTTATTCGCCCCTATTTTAGAGTAAATCAAAAGCTCGTTCGATTGGAAGCTCGGCAGAGACCACTCATATTATCCATCGGCCAATGACAGTACAATATGGTAAATCAATTACGGTTGTAATGGCACGTATAGGATATGTTGGTCATATTGGCATGTAAAAGTAAATAATGCTTGAAATCTATCCATTGAAATGGCTAGTAATAGTTGTTTTGTTTTACTTGTAATATTATGCTATGGTAACTATATATGTATGCCAAGTAGTTAATCAAGTCATGTTTAACACATGAATTAAACCAAGATAAGTTAGTAAACATGTATGCATGCAACGATAGGCCATGTTGAATGATGAAATTTTCTTATTTGAATGCTTTTAATGGTTGGATTGTGCTTGGTATATTTTGGTGCAGGAAAATTGTAAATTTGGGTGACAAATGAGGCTAGGAAATGGCTTTATTTTGTCCACACAGGCAGACACACTGGAGTATATCTAGACCGTGTGTGACACACGGCCTACCCATGGGCATGTGGTCTGGCCTTGTGTCCCCTACACCTTAAAATTGAGAAAATAGAATGTTTAGAATTAAGCATACGGGCAGAGACACGAGTGTGTGTCTTAGTAGTGTGGATGGCACCGCCTTGAACACAGGCGTGTGTCTTGGCCATGTGAAACCTGCACTGTAACGCCTTGGTATTCCATTATTTTCGGCTTCTGTAGTTTCAAGACACAAATTGCTTGTTTGATTTAATGGCTAAGTGAATTGGGTGTGTATGGGAGTGCTGAAAGGTCCCGATTTCAAGTCTCAACTTGGGTGAATTTTGGTATTTTTATGAATAACGCCCAAACTCTGGTCAGTAGGCTTATAATTAAAAGTGTGTATGTAATTAACAGAATGGGTCTGCTGGTTTGGTGGTTAAGTGGAGTGTTGGGGTGAAAGAGGTCGGGGGTTCGAGTCTAAGGGACGACAATGGCTTTAATTTTGCTCCTAGTTTCGGCTAGAGTTGTGCCAGGATAGGAGACTGAGTGGTGGATTGTGAATAGAATTAGGGGGAGGGAAATTAGGAAAGGATCAGAATTCCCGAGCAGTTGTGTTTTACAAAATTCCTCTCAGCCGAAAACACCATGTTCTTCCCTTTCCAGCCAAAATTCTCCTTTCTCCTCACCCCCTATTTGCTTTCTTTTTTGCTTCCATTTTGCATGGCAATCGTACTTCCTCCCCTATCTGTGGTGTTTCTCTGAATAATTTCAATAAGTCGTTCTTATGGATTGTGATTTATGAGGCTAAACTTTGATTGGGGTATTTATTTTGATGTCTTGGCAGCATCAAATCTTTGCGATCAAGGCTCTTTTTGTACTGCTTCATTATTAAACTGAGTTTGAAGCATTAGGGGTAAGTTTTAATCGCTCCTTAGCTAAGTATTTCATTTGGGTTGGTTTTGATTCATCGATTAAGTGAATAATTGAGTGAATTATCGATCAGAACACCTCTACCCCATACCCACACCGGATTAGGGTTATGAGGCATTACCGAACTCGACTCGGATCATCACAATCATTTATCACAAATCATACATTTATCAAACCCAAAAGAGACTTAATTCATGCTTGTACAATTCAAACCATAGAATCATCGAATATATGTTATTCAAATGTTCGTTACAAGTTTGAGTATGCACTTTTCACTTTATACATATAAAGTAAATATAAATACATTTATTACTTATTCAGCTTATCAACTTATCATTTCACATATTATACCCATATACCTATTTAAACATAAACTCTCACAAAGACTCTATGGTGTATCCATTCATCTATGAAAGATTCAGATCTAGGTTCGCATATAACATAACCAACTTCTTTCATTTTCATTTATAACATTTAAAACATATATTTTTAGGCATTTCTAACCTGAACCTGACTATTCAAATGGTGTACCCGAACATACAATGCATGCACACACATATATATATATATATACTAACTTTCCCTATTATAACAAGGATATCTCATAACTCATAGATTCATGGAACATAAATCTAAGACTCGACCATTCAATATCATATCATGCAAACTGAGACATTTTTTCATATTTACACCTAAGTTTTATCATACAATACACTTCCAAATAAGTTCATTTCATAACCGAAGCACCATATTACTATTTACTACTTAAAACTTACTTATAACCCAATCGTTTCAAGTATATAAGTCATAAAGTCTACCTGTTCAGCATGAAACACATATGAATATGAGTATGTACATATATATAACACATACTCATTCATTTCCCAAACCAAACATACACGCATCTCACATCAAAGATAGATTATATCATCGAACATTAACATTAAGAACTAGCCACTTTCGCATGGCTTTTATACATTATCAAAATATCATTCAAAACTTAGCTAGCCTATACATGCCTTAAGAACTGAAAGTCTAAGCATTTTAGGTACCAACAAGAGTAGATAGTGTGAATGACTTCGTTGATGATCCCCCTCTGAGCTCGTAGCTTGATGAAAATCTATAAAACAGAACGATAAACACACGGAGTAAGTTAATTTAGCTTAGTAAGTCTTAAGCAGTCATGATATGCCAATTGTACATTCAAGCATTAAAAAAACAATCAAGTAATAACGTTGAATAAATTAGCTTAACTCAAGGTCCTCCAAAATCGAATGCCTTTACCTCACTTAACATAACGCTTATCATTTCCTTACCATTAACATCCAACTTACCAACTCAGATTTTAACCAAAATATAAAGCATCCTCTCTTATGATCTATTCATAACATGCACATATAAAACTCAATAGGTTCACATAATTATTCAAACAAGTAAAGGGCCACGACATCTAAATCGCCTCTTTAATTACATAAACACAAGTTCATTTAGCTTAACCATCATCACTATTTTACCTTTAAACCTCCATTTATAATCTCATTATATAATTCACATATAGATTAAATACTGCTTCCAACTACTCATATTTTTGATACACATATTTCCATAGGATCACATATATATATATGTATATACAATAAGTATATACTTTACACTTAGTAAATTTCACATAAAAGGAAATATATTCACACACACACACACACACACATATATATATATATATATATATATATCCATTTGACATTTCATACATTCGTATACATGGCATCAAAGTAATCCCAGTATGTCACGTAAACATAAGCATAAGGCCAAATATACAGGATCAATTTGTATCATTCATATCAATATACTTATACGATTACCTTTAACCATATTATGCTTTCATATACCAATTTCCTCATGGCATAGTTTATACACAATTTGCATCTACCGATTGTATATCACATTTCCTTCATCAATTCATTTACTTATCATCATCACATATATATGTATATATATATATGTATAATACATGAATATGAATAGCACATACCTTGTAGCCGAATTAACAAATTCATTTTCAAATGCTTAGGCTCACTTGATTCATTTCATAACTTTACTAGTACACAATCTAAGCTTGGAATTTCAACTCACCCAGATAAAAACCTCGCTAGGCATTTGCCCGAATCTCACATATCGGCATTAGACTTGCTAGACTCAAGGTCCAGTAGTTCAAACACCCAGCATCTAGCCTGCTAGGTAATAAGCCGAATATATCACCGGCACTAAGCTCGCTAGGCACGAAGCTGAATATGTCACCCACTAAGCACGCTAGGCACGAAGCTCGAATATGTCACCAAGACTAAGCCTCGCTAGCAATAAGCTGAAATATATCAAGACGAGGGCACGCTAGGCATAAAGCCCGAGTATCAATGTAGTCAATCATTCCACACACATTTCATAATTTATCACATGTCCAATTCAACTAAGCTTATTCACATTACACAAATAGAATCATTACGTCATTGTAAAACCCACAATTCATATCGAGATACTCATTCATATCACATTATTAAATTATGCATTCAATCTAATTTACTTATATACATTCGGCTATGACATAAACATGTACTCAAATTTATCGAACATCATCATTTAATATGTTCATAAATAATTCTTTGATATATTTCAGCTTAAGGACTTACCTCAAATATCGATGGATCTACGAAGATCTATTATTCGATAACCTTCGCTTTCCCCGATCCCAATCCGCTTTTCTTTGTTCTTGGTCTAAACATATTTAAAATAAGCTCATTCAAGTACACTTCATCTCAATTTAGTCCCAAAATACATAAATGGGCAAATTACCATTTTGCCCCTATTATTTCACATTTTTACAATTTAGTCCTATTTGCTTAAAACACAAAATACACACAATTTGTATAAATACCTTAAGGGCCGAATATCTATAGCATTCATACAAATCCATATATTTTGTTTATTTCACATTTAAGTCCTCTAAAATTTTATTTTCACAATTAAGCCCTAATCTCTCAAAATCACCAAAATCCAAAGACAAAACATATCAATCTAACATATATCTTTCATAATCCATCAACTAACATCATAGAACTCATGAAATCATCAATGGTACATTTCAAAATATTGATCAAAATCAAAAATTCAAGCATGGGTCTTGAAGTATTCGAAGCAACGATTTCAAAAACGTAAAAATTATCAAAAACCGAGAACTACACATACCTTAATCAAGGTAATTTGTTGCCTAAATTTGAAGCTTTTCTAAGCTCTTTTCTTTAGCTAACATTCGGCTAAGAGAGAAGCAAAAATGATAATGGTTTCTTTTCATGCAATTTTAACATATATTAATCATTTATTAAATTACTATTTTAACTTTTTAATAAATAATAAACATAACATATAACTTAAGGTCATATTAGACCTTTTCCGCCCACTATCATTGAAAATGGGCTATTTGCCCTATTAGTACCTCATGGTAAAAAGCCACTATCACTTTAGCACTTTTCACTATAGTAAGCAACTTTTACACTTTACGCGATTTAATCCTTTTTGTCAAATTAAACACTCAAACTATAAAATTTTCTTACTAAACTTTCACACACATTAATTCACATATAACAAACAATCGAAAATAATATCTAAAAATTTTCCGGACTCGATTCGTGGTCCCAAAACCACTGTTCCGATTAGGGTCAAATTCGGTCATATAACTCTCCGCTTCTTAGGGATTTTCGTCCCGAAAATCTTTCCATTGAACAATTTCGAGATATTGTTATCTTATTGAATCTTCAGTTGCCATTTCTTATTTCTCAACTCCTTTATCTCACGGCTAAGATATGGATCCTCTCTTCATATGTCATATAAGATCGGATCTCTGCTTCGAGATGGGCAATCACACGTGACCGATCAAAGATATTTATGAAATATTGAAACATGAAATACTTTATCCTCGATCTCAAATTCTATATTTTTTGTTTCAAGTCTATAAAGGATTTTGACGATCAAATCGCTTTCAAACAATATCGGATCAATTTCACTTCACTCAGATCCTTTACCAAATCAACCTCGTGTAACTTATTCTCACTGAGTTCAGTCTAATACAGAGGTATACGATTTTTACGTCAGTACAAATCTTCATATGGTGCCATTTTGATATTCATCTGAAAACCACTATTATACGTAAATTTTTTAATCAATGGTAGATATTGTTCCCATGAGCCATAAAACTCTAATACGCAGCACCTTAGTATACCTTTAAGAATCTGAATAGTTTGTTCAGATTGATCATCTGTTTGCAAATGAAAGGTCAGATCGAAATGCAATTTCTTGCCCAAAGCTTCTTGCAAATTTCTCTAGAATCGTGATGGGAATCTCGTACCTCTATCTGACACAATAGATAGTGGTACCCCGTGCAATCTCACAATCTTATTAATATAAAACTCGATCAATCTCTAGTGAGAAATCGACCTAACCGGAATGAAATGGGTAGATTTAGTTAATCAGTCAATTACGACCCATATCACATCTTTCTTTCTCGAAGTCAGGGCCAATCAGAGACAAAGTCCATTGTTACTTTATCCCATTTCCACTCAAGAATCAAAATTGGCTGTAATAATCCAGATAAAACTTGATGTTCGGCTTTCGTTTGTTGACAGACTAAACATTTTAAATCCAAATCAGAAATGTCTCGTTCCATACCGAACCACCCGTAGTGTTGCTACAAATTATGATACATATTAGTACTTCCCAGATGAACAGTTAAACGACTATTATATGTTTCATTCAAATCGATGGAATTAACTCTGAATTTCTCGGAATACAATCATAATCCTGGAATCTCAGACAATCATCAAAAATTTTGAAATTCAGACTCGGAATTCACTTCATATTGAGCTCGATTCACTAACAATTTATTATCAATTTTCTGAGCTTTATATATATCTGTTGTAAAAACATCGGTTCTGCTCTCAATTCCTCTATTACAAAACTATCATAAGACAAGTCCAACTAAGTATTCAAAGCCTGTAATGCAACGACGACTTTCTATTCAGACCATTAGTCACAACATTTGTTTTACCCGAATGATAATCTAACAATAGCTCATAATTTTTCAATATCTCAAGCCATTTTCTCTCATGCAGGTTCAAATCTTTTTAAGTCATCAATTATTTTAAACTTTATGATCTGAATAGACATGACATTTCTCCCTGAACAAGTAATAATGCCAAATCTTCATCGCGAATATAATAGCTGCTAGTTCCAAATCACATGTCGGGTAATTTCTTTCATGCGACTTCAATTATCTTGAAGCGTAGGCTACGACTTTACCTTCTTGCATCAAAACACAATCCACAAAGAAGCATCACTAAAAACAACAATTCTTTACCCGATTCAGGCTAAACTAACACTGGAGCTTCAATCAAAAGGGCTTTCAACTGATCGAAACTTTTCTAACACTTTTCTAACCATTCAAACCTGACATCTTTCCAAAGCAGTTTAATCAACGGAGTAACTATCATCAGATCTAATCTGATTCCAAAAGCTGACATAATATGTCCCAGAAGACTAACTTTGTACAATCAGAATTTACATTCTCTCAATATCATATATATAATTGTTCTTCTCTCAAAGTTTGCAAGAAAATTCTCAATGTTCAAGATGCTCATTTTCATCAAGTGAATAAATAAAGGGATCATCCACAATTTCCACAACAACTCAATAATGATTTAACTTCACGAATCGAGGCAACCCGGTAACTCTTCAGAAACATATCGAAAACTCACAAACAATAGGCATTGATTAAATTTTCTTCCCGTGATACTTTCAAATCACTCACGAGGTAAAATATGCTTCATAACCCTTTTTTTTCCATATAATTTGAGCTTTCAAAATAGATATTACAAGAGTCAATCTACTCAAACCATTAGACTCAATTGTACTTTCTTATCTTTCGACATCTCAAATTTATAGTTTTTCTTTTGCGCTCACAACAACATCATGCATAACAACCAATCCCTTCCCAAAATAATATTAAACTCATCAAATGGTAAAAGCATCAAATCGGTGGGAAACAGATATTTCAAACATTAATGGACAGCTTCTTGCATACTTTATCAACCATGACACTTTTATCTAGGGGTTCAATACTTTTACAAAGAAACTCGAAGATTCTACAACAAAGTCTTGTTTGAATACTAAATTCATGCATACATACGGATATGTAGAACCAAGGTTTATCAAAACAATTACGAAGTATCATAAAGAGTAAATGTACCATTATGGCATCAAGTGATGAGGCATCCTCTGAACTCGAATAGCATACACTCGACTAGCACTCGCTTCAAATATGTTAATATTGTCTTAATGAAGATATGGTACACTTTAAACATTGATCCGGAATATAAGATAGCTCGTTGAACACACAAATAGTATTGCCAAACCATAACTCACCGCTCGCATCATTATCATCATCATTAGTTTTAAATTCTTCACCTGTTTCTCAATTTTATCTACGAGGCTCACCAAATCTTATCGATCCACTATCTGGACGTACCATAGGTATCGAGATGGATTATTCGAGGTGGAGGTTGTTGCACAATCGGGTTAGTCCGGATATATTGAGTAAACCATTCGCTTATCATCCGGTAGAAGGCTTACTTAGCCTTCCCCTCATGACTACTCGAGATAGGTCGAGAGTCTCTGCTACGACCTATATGTGGAATCAGCGCTATGCTCTCAACATCATCGATGGACGGCTCTATCGGATCCATTTACAATATAAAATCACAATTCGGATGTCGAAGTCACCACACTATCGTATTGTAATTTAAGGCATGCATAGCTAGACCCACACGCTTACTTAGTCCTAGATTTGACTAAACCGTAAGCTCGATACCAATCAAATGTAACACCTCTACCCCATACCCGTCACGGATTAGGGTTATGAGGCATTACCGAACTCGACTCGAGATCATCACAATCATTTATCACAAATCATACATTTATCAAACCCAAAAGAAACTTAATTCATGCTTGTACAATTCAAACTATAGAATCATCGAATATATGTTATTCAAATGTTCGTTACAAGTTTGAGCATGCACTTTTCACTTTATACATATAAAGTAAATATAAATACATTTATTACTTATTCAGGTTATCAACTTATCATTTCACATATTATACCCATATACCTATTTAAACATAAACTCTCATAGCACTCTATGGTGTATCCATTCATCTATGAAAGATTCAGTCTAGGTTCGCATATAACATAACCAACTTCTTTCATTTTCATTTATAACATTTAAAACATATATTTTCAGGCATTTCTAATCCGAACCCGACTATTCAAATGGTGTACTCGAACATACAATGCATGCACACATATATATATATATACTAACTTTCCTATTATAACAAGGATATCTCATAACTCATAGATTCATGGAACATAAATCTAAGACTCAACCATTCAATATCATATCATGCAAACCGAGACATTTGTTCATCTTTACACCTAAGTTTTATCATACAGTACACTTCCAAATAAGTTCATTTCATAACCGAAGCACCATATTACTATTTACTACTTAAAACTTACTTATAACCCAATCGTTTCAAGTATATAAGTCATAAAGTCTACCTGCTCAGATGAAACACATATGAATATGAGTATGTACATATATATAACACATAATCATTCATTTCCCAAACCAAACATACACGCATCTCACATCAAAGATAGATTATATCATCGAACATTAACATTAAGAACTAGCCACTTTCGCATGGCTTTTATACATTATCAAAATATCATTCAAAAACTTAGCTAGCCTATACATGCCTTAAGAACCAAAAGTCTAAGCATTTTAGGTACCAACAAGAGTAGATAGTGTGAATGACTTCATTGACGATCCCCCCTGAGCTCGTAGCTTGATCAAAATCTATAAAACAGAATGATAAACACACGGAGTAAGCTAATTTAGCTTAGTAAGTCTTAAGCAGTCATGATATACCAATTGTACATTCAAGCGTTAAAAAAAAACAATCAAGTAATAACGTTGAATAAATTAGCTTAACTCGAAGGTCCTCCAAAACCGAATGCCTTTACCTCACTTAACATAACGTTTATCATTTCCTTACCATTAACATCCAACTTACCAACTCAGCATTTTAACCAAAATATAAAGCATCCTCTCTTTATGATCTATTCATAACATGCACATATAAAACTCAATAGGTTCATATAATTATTCAAACAAGTAAAGGGCCACGTACATCTAAATCGCCTCTTTAATTACATAAACACAAGTTCGTTTAGCTTAACCATCATCACTATTTTACCTTTAAACCTCCATTTATAATCTCATCATATAATTCACATATAGATTAAATACTGCTTCCAACTACTCATATTTTGATACACATATTTCCATAGGATCACATATATATATGTATATACAATAAGTATATACTTTACACTTAGTAAATTTCACATAAAAGGAAATATATTCACACACACACACACATATATATATATGTATATCCATTTGACATTTCATACATTCGTATACATGGCATCAAAGTAATCCCAGTATGTCACGTAAACATAAGCATAAGGCCAAATATACAGGATCAATTTGTATCATTCATATCAATATACTTATACGATTACCTTTAACCACATTATGCTTTCATATACCAATTTCCTCATGGCATAGTTTATACACAATTTGCATCTACCGATTGTATATCACATTTCCTTCATCAATTCATTTACTTATCATCATCACATATATGTATATATATATATGTATAATACATGAATATGAATAGCACATACCTTGTAGCCGAATTAACAAATTCATTTTCAAATGCTTAGGCTCACTTGATTCATTTCATAACTTTACTAGTACACAATCTAAGCTTGGAATTTCAACTCACCCAGATAAAAACTCGCTAGGCATTTGCCCGAATCTCACATCTTGGCATTAGACTTGCTAGACTCAAGGTCCGTAGTTCAAACACCTGAAGCTAGCTTGCGCTAGCAATAAGCTGAATATATCACCCACTAAGCACGCTAGGTACGAAGCTCGAATATGTCACCTAAGACTAAGCACGCTAGGCACGGCTTAAATATGTCATCGACACTAAGCTCGCTAGGCACGAAGCTTCAATATGTCACCTAAGACTAAGCACGCTAGGCAATAAGCCCGAAATATATCAACCAAGACGAGGCTGCTAGGCATAAAGCCTTAGTATCAATGTAGTCAATCATTCCACACACATTTCATAATTTATCACATATCCAATTCAACTAAGCTATTTCACATTACACAAATATAATCATTACGTCATTGTAAAACCCACAATTCATATCGAGATACTCATTTATATCACATTATTAAATTATGCATTCAATCTAATTTACTTATATACATTCGGCTATGACATAAACATGTACTCAAATTTATCGAACATCATCATTTAATATGTTCATAAATAATTCTTTGATATATTTCAACAAGGACTTACCTCAAATATCGATGGATCGATGAAAGACCCAATTATTCGATAACCTTCGCCTTTCCCCGATCCAAACTGCTTTTCTTTGTTCTTGATCTAAACATATTTAAAATAAGATCATTCAAGTACATTTCATCTCAATTTAGTCCCAAAATACATAAATGGGCAAATTACTATTTTGCCCCTATTATTTCACATTTTTATAATTTAGTCCTATTTGCTTAAAACACAAAATACACACAATTTGTATAAATACCTTAAGGGTCGAATATCAATAGCATTCATACAAATCCATATATTTCATTTATTTCACATTTAAGTCCCTCTAAAATTTTATTTTCACAATTAAGCCCTAATCTCTCAAAATCACCAAAAATCCAAAGACAAAACATATCAATCTAACATATATCTTTGATAATCCATCAACTAACATCATAAAACTCATGAAATCATCAATGGTAAATTTCAAAATATTGATCAAAATCAAAAATTCAAGCATGAGTCTTGAAGTATTCGAAGCAACGATTTCAAAAACGTAAAAATTATCAAAAACCGAAAACTACACATACCTTAATCAAGGTAATTTGTTGTCGAAATTTGAAGCTTTTCTAAGCTCTTTTCTTTAGCTAACATTCGCTAGAGAGAAACAAAATGATAATGGTTTCTTTTCATGCAATTTTAACATATATTAATCATTTATTAAATTACTATTTTAACCATTTAATAAATAATAAACATAACATATAACTTAAGGTCATATTAGACCTTTCATACTATCATTGAAAATGGGCTATTTTCCTATTAGTACCTCATAGTAAAAGCCACTATCACTTTAGCACTTTTCACTATAATAAGCAACTTTTACACTTTACGCGATTTAATCCTTTTGTCAAATTAAAACACTCAAACTATAAAATTTTCTTCTAAACTTTCACACACATTAATTCACATATAATAAACACCAAAATAATATCTAAAATTTTCAGACTCAGATTCGTGGTCCCGAAACCACCGTCTGATTAGGGTCAAATTCGGGCTGTTACATGATCAATTATAGGTGCTGGTGATCTCGGGATTGCGTTAAGACTCGCGCACGGCTGTGTGATGGCTGAACAAGGCTGTGTGTGACACACGAGCTCGACCAATTGGGTCGTGTGGGCTACACGAACGTATGGGCCCACATGAGTGAATAGCACGGGCGTGTGGAATTTTGTGCTAGGCCGTGTGATCTACATGGCCAAGGCCAATTTGGGCCTTGTCGGCCATACAGGCGTGTAGGCCCACACGGGTAGGCCACATGGGCGTGTGAGCCTATCTTTTTGAAAAACTCTATAAGGTTGCACGGGTCGCCCAATTCCATTGTGGACCTACCGTAGGGTCGGTAAGTAATACTTAGACCCCTAAATAAATTATCTGACTATTTGATTTCTGTACTAAGCATGTATACTATTCTGAGTGTATGATCTACTATCTGCATATTAGCATGACATTTTATGTATGTTGCATTGCATCAAGGTGGGATTGATGATTTTCGAAGAAAGCACCTGTAAGGCTTTTAAGCTCATTATCTGCTTCATTGCAAATTTCTGATTATGTGCTGCATTCGATACAACATGGTGTGTAGGGCTGGGTGGGTTGATTTTATCCCCACATGGTGTCTAGGGTTGGACGGAGCTGGTGTGTTGAGGCTAGTGGGTAGGACTCTATTATCTGCATATTCTGTCTGAAATGGGCCAAGGTCTAGTAATATGTGTGAATCTGTATTTGAGTGGGCTAAGGTCCACACCGTTTCTGTAATGGGCTCAGACCCGAATTGTAAATTGATGTATGTTATCTGATATTTCTGTGTGTATGTTTTCTCTGGGGATTACACACTGCGTTTGCGAAAACTCACCATTTTCTGTTTAATTTGTACAGGTAATCCCTAGTAGTAGATGGATCGGTGCAGCGGAGGAATCGGTGATGGTTTTGGACACTCATTTACGGTTTATTTTTAATCATGATTTGGTTATATTGGGGTAAATTTTATGTAATAAAATTATTCAGATTTTTGTTTAAAACTTGGGAATATTATTTTATAAACTGCTTGTAGTAGGACAAAATGCTAGTTTTTAAAATAAAAAAGGTTTTATCAAAATACGTACGACCTTGCAAATCATTTTAAAAGCTTTCACAACATATAAAGTTTTGAAAATGGATAACGAATAAATACATGACACGTTTTGACGATAACTGAAAATGCCTAAAAATGGTTTTAACGCAGTTATGATTTCTACAAACATTATCATGTGACACCGCCAGATTCAACCATAATGTCTAGGACTAGTTTGGGGTGTTATATTTAGTGGTATCAGAGCCAGGTTGTAAAATTTAGTTGTGGTTTGAGTTTTTAAAAAGGTTTTTTCGGGACAATTTTTAAATGATTCAAAATATTTTTGAAATAAGTATGTGGTATACCGAGTCTCCGACACCGATCTTGTAAGAGTTCTGAACTCTGTTTAAGATTTGTTTGAAATACTACTTTTATGCTTGAAACAGCCTTAGGTAATATATTGTACTGAAACACTTTAGGTAGTGTAAACTGAAAATTGTAGCAAAACTGAAAATCAAAGTAAAATTGTGATTCACGATAACGAACTCTGAACTTCTGATACTATTTTGCATAAAACATCTATTAATAAATATTGGAACTATAAACTAATGCATAAAACTACTAATACATATAAACTCTAAATTTACGATGAGTGGACGTGGTATATGTGGACGTGGCACTAGAGGCCGTGGTAGAGGCCGTAAGGGGCTCGAGCTGGGTTCTCTGCAACGAAAATCTACCCCATCTAGATACGAGCAAGACGCCGATCTCACCTGCTACGGAGACTGAGTCTCGAGATAGGGCAAAACGAAAATCGAAGTAAAACTGCTATTCGCGATAACAAACTCTGAACTTCTGATACTATTTTGCATAAAACATCTGTTAATAAATATTGGAATTGTAAACTAATGCATAAAATTGCTAATACAAATAAACTCTAAATTTACAATGAGTGCACGATGAATCCGGACGAGGCACTAGAGGCCGTGGTAGAGGCCGTAGGGGGGCTCGAGCTGGGTTCTCCGGAACTGAGAATCTGCCCCATCTGAATACGAGCGAGACGCCGATCTCACCTGCAACGAAAGACTGAGTCTCGAGATCGCATGGCTGGGGATGACGCATTATCCAGGCTATGCTGAGGATATTAGAGAGGGTTGCTAGACCTAACATTGGATCTTGGGGCCGAGGGTCGGTTATGGAATGACTCTAGTCCAATGGGGCTGAGTTATTCAAGGGCGTCAGTAGAGTCGCCCCTAGCATGGCCGGGCTATTTCCCTGCTTCGCGACAACTCTAGTCCAATGATCTGGATTTTACTGCTGAGTAGAAGCTTAAAAGGGTTATTTCCCTGCTTCACGACGAGGCTTACCAGTGGTAGCTGACTATTAAGGAGGGCACGCAGCCTGGCCGTCTGACTTGGGATTATTTTAAGACGGCTTTCCAGAATAAGCATGTGAGAGCTAGCTACATTGATGCTAGGAGGCGTGAATTCCTTAATCCCACATAGATGTGGACCAGTATGGATAGTTCTAGATTGAGCTCTGTCCAAGGCATGGTGGCGACTGAATATGAGCAATGCATCCATTTTTAGGATAGACTCAGGGATAGTCTACAGGTTCTGATAGCTCCATAGAGAGAGCGTGATTTTTCTGCTCTGGTAGATAAGACGAAGATTACAGAGGAGGTTAAGCACGCTGAGTGCCAAAATCGTGAAAATGAAAGAATAAGAGGGAATCAGAGCCCTTGAATTTTGGGATGAGGCCTAAGAAAAAGGCCAGATTTGATGGGCCCGTGAGAGTTAGGCCTCCTGTTGCACCTTCTAGGGTGGCGCTTTGTGGGCACTGTGGTAGACGCCATCCGGGTGAATGTTGGAGGGCGACTGGGGTATGCTTAAGATGTGGGTTGACTGAGCATCGTGTCAGGGACTGTCAGTTGAGGACTGATCAGATGTAAGCTGCGGATACTAGTATTACGCAGCCGTCGAGAGTAGCTCAGTAGCCACCTAGGGGCCGAGGTCAGGCCAGGGGTAGAAATGGCATGGGTCGAGGATAGAGAGCACTGGGCAGAGGTATAGGACAGATTGAGGTGAGGAACCTACACTGGTTTATACTACACATTGCCAAGAGGATGGTGATGCTCGGGACGTCATTACGAGTATGTTCTTAATTCTTAATGTACCTTACACTGCATTGATAGACATAGGCTCTCCTCACTCTTACGTAGCGAGCTCTGTGTCTGAAACTTTGGGGATTCTGATTGAGAGTACTTCGAGCGAGATAACTATTTTGAGTCTGTTGGAGCAATCTATCCGGGTTAGTAAATTGTTTAGAGATGTTCCACTAGAGGTTCAAGAGATAGTATTTTTGGCTGATCTAATAGAGCTTCTATTTAGGGAGTTTGATTTGATTCTGAGAATGGACTAGCTTGTCAAGCATCGGGTGAGTTTGGACTGTGCTACAAAAAGGGCTATTCTGATAACCGAAGAGGATAATGAGATAGTGGTGATTGGGGAACGTCAGGATTATCTGGAAAATGTGATTTCTACATTGGTGGTGGAAAAGTTGGTACAGAAAGGATGTGAGGCATTCTTGGCTTACATCAGTGTTTCGAATTTTGAGGACTCTTCGGTTAAAGACATCAGAACCGTAAGGAACTTTTCGGATATTTTTCCCAAGAAATTATCGAGTCTGTCTCCGAGCCGAGAGGTAGAGTTTGGAATTGAGCTCTTTTTTGGAATTGAGCTCTTTCTTAGTATAACTCCAGTGTCCATTACCCCTTATAGAATGGCACCAAAGGAGCTTGTGGAGCTTAAGGTTCAGATTCAAGAGTTACTAGATCATGGGTTCATCTACCCTAGTGTGTCCTAGTAGGGAGCACCTGTGTTATTTGTGAAAAAGAAAGATAGATCCATGCGTATGTGTATTAACTACCGCCAATTAAATAAGTTGACAATTAAGAACAAGTACGCACTATCGAGAATAGATGATTTATTTGACCAATTTAGAGGGGCTTCTGTGTTCTCTAAGATTGATCTGCGTTCGGGATATCATCAATTGATGGTTAAAAAGGTTGATGTGTATAAGACGAAATTTAAGAACTGTTATAGACGTTACGAGTTCCTAGTGATGCCATTTGGACTGACGAATGCACCAACATCTTTTATGGATCTGATGAACCGAGTGTTCCAGCCCTATCTGGATCAGTTCATGGTAGTCTTCATTAACGACATTCTGGGGTATTCGAAGACTGAGGACGAGCACGATGAGCATCTTAGAGTGGTACTATAGACTCTTCGTGAGAAACAGTTGTATGCAAAGTTTAGTAAGTGTAAGTTCTAGCTCTAGGAAGTAACTTTTTTGGGGCATATGATTTCTGCAAAGGGGATTCGTGTTGATCCTTGTAAGATTGAGTTTTGTTGTATTGGAAACAGCCAAAGAATGTGTTTGAAATCCATAACTTTCTGGGGCTGGCGGGTTATTATCGATGCTGCATAGAAAGGTTCTCTTTGATCGCAGCACCATTGACCAAGCTTCTGCATAAGGGAATTCCCTTTGTCTGGACCGATAAGCAACAAGAGAGCTTCGAGAAGCTTAAATTTGTTTTGACGCAGGCTCCGATTCTGATACAGCCTAAATTTGGAAAGAATTTTGTGGTATACAATGATGCGTCGCATGTGGGTCTGGGTTACTTCTAATAAAGGATGGTAAAGTGGTAACTTATGCGTCTCGTCAGCTCAAGATGCATGAGGCAAACTATCCGACGCATGATTTGGAACTGGCTGTTGTTGTCTTCACTCTAAAAATCTAGAGGCACTATCTGTATGGTGAGAAGTGTACTATCTATACTGATCACAAAAGCCTCAAGTATCTCCTCACCTAGAAAGAGTTAAACCTTAGGTAGCGTAGATGGGTTGAACTGCTTAAGGATTACAACTACACCATCGAGTACCACCCTGGTAAGAAAAATGTAGTGGCAGATGCTTTGAACCGTAGGGAAATGATCGATCTGAGAGCGATATTCGCTCGACTTAGCTTATTCGATAATGGAAGTCTGTTAGTAGAGCTTCAGGTTAAGCCTACGTGGATTGATCAGATCAGAGGTAAACAGATAGGGGATAAGTCTTTCAAGTTGAGGTTCCGTCAGGTTGAAAATAGAAATACTACGGATTTTAGAATTAACAGTGATGGGATACTTGGTTTTCGCGGTCAGATCTATGTGCCGAATGATAAGGATTTGAGATAGTCGATTCTGAGGGAGGCTCATAGTAGCCCTTATGCTATACATCCCGACGGGAGAAAATGTATCAAGATTTACGAGAGTTATATTGGTGGCCGGGGTTGAAGCGTGAGGTCACGAATTTCATTGCTCGTTGTTTGACTTGTCAGCAGGTTAAGGCTGATCATCACTTGCCTTTGGGGTTGCTACAACCGATAAAGATACCGATGTGGAAATAGGAGCAAGTAACTATGGACTTCGTTAGTAGGTTGACTTTAACACCCACTAAGAATGATTCTGTCTGGGTCATCGTGGATCGATTGACCAAACCTGCTCACTTCATTCCGGTCAGAACATACTTTTCACTCCAGAAATTAGCTAAGCTCTATGTATTTGAAATAGTGAGACTGCATGGGGTTCCTATCTCGATCATTTTCAATAGGGATCCTCGCTTCATGTCTCGGTTCTGGAAGAAATTACATGAAGCTTTGGGTTCGAGGTTAGACTTCAGTACTGTTTCCCATCCTCAGACAGATAGTCAGTCTGAAAGGGTGATTCAAGTACTGGAGGATATGTTGAGGAGCTGTGTTATTGATTTTTGAGGTAGTTGGGAGGAGTACTTGCTGTTAGCAGAGTTCGCCTATAACAATAGCTATCAGTCTAGCATCCAAATGGCACCGTACGAGGCCTTGTATGATCGTAGGTGTCGTACTCCTTTATGTTGGACTGAGTTGGGTGAGCGACATGTTCTAGGTCCAGAATTGGTTTCTGAAACTAAAGATAAGGTCCAATTGATTTAGGATCGACTGAAAGCGGCATCTGATAGGCAGAAATCCTACACTGATCTAAAGAGGAAGGATATTGAGTATTCCGTGAGAGACTTAGTATTTCTCAAGGTCTCGCCATGGAAGAAGGTTCTGAGGTTCAGTCGCAAAGGTAAGCTGAGCCTTGGTTTATTAGGCTGTACCGTATTCTGAAATGAGTAAGGCCAGTCGCATATTAGTTAGAACTTTCTCCAAAGTTGAATCGCATACATGATGTGTTCCACGTCTCAATGTTGAGACGCTACCGCTCTGATCCCATGCATATTGTGCATATTGAGGATATCGAGGTTAGACCATATCTGACATTTGAGGAGGATTCGGTTCAGATTTTGGAGCGCGACATTAAAGTTCTGCGAAGGAAATCTATCCCCTTAATGAAGGTGTTGTGGCAGAATCATAGCACTGAGGAGGCCACTTGGGAGCCGGAGGATTCGATGCGACAGCAGTATCCTCATCTCTTCTGATCAGGTAAAATTTTGAGGATGAAATTTTCTTTTAGGGGGTAGAGTTGTAATGCCTCGATTTTCTATTATTTTTGGCTTCTATAGTTTCAAGACACAAATTGCTTGTTTGCTTTAATGGCTAAGTGATTTGGGTGTGCATGGGAATGTCTAAGAGGTCCCAAGTTCAAGTTTCAACTTGGGTAAATTTTGGTATTTTTATGAATAAAACCCAAACTCTGGTTAATACGCTTATAATTAAAAATGTGTAGGTAATTAACAGAATGGGCCTGCTGGTCTGGTGGTTAAATGGAGTGTTAGGGTGAAGGAGGTCGGGGGTTCGAGTCTAAGAGATGGCAATGGCTTTAATTTTTGCTCTTAGTTTTGGCTAGAGTTGTGCCAGGATTGGAGATTGAGTGGTGGATTGTGAATAGAATTAGGGGGAGGGAAATTAGGAAAGGATCAGAATTCCTGAGCAGTTGGGGTGTTACATGCACCTAATTCGAATTGAATTAAATAACCACACGGCCTAGCACACGAGCGTGTGGTATGGCCGTGTGGCACAAGTCAGAAAGCAACCTAAATCGAACACGGTCTGAGGCACGGGCGTGTCTAAGGGTCACACGGGCGTGTCCCTTAGACTACGCGGGCGTGTAAACCCTAAACCTTGGAAACTTTTTGAAATATCAAAAAAATTCTTAGAGTTTTCCATTAAGTCCCGAATTGATTCTAATGCTCGTATTGGATCTCGAGGGTCCATCTAAGGGACGTTACGAATGATCTCGATTAATGAATAGAGATTGACATGATTTATCTAAAAATGTTCTGAATGTTTCGGTAATACTCCATAATCTTGTTCTTACGACGGGCATGGGTTAGGGGTGTTACAATTATAATATTGAATTGGATATTCGGTTTGAATTGAACGCGGGATTTGAGTACATTCATGATTTGGTGTATGATGGGGGTTTTGAGTGGAGATGGTATTGGAGGGAGATATCAAAATTTTACCCAAGTAAACCGGGGTTCATCATTTGTTGCGAACTCTCGTGTTTTACTTTCTATTTGATGTGATTGGGTGGATCAGCTCTTACGAGCTTCTGTTCAGCTCTTACGAGCTTCTGTTCAGCTCTTACGAGCTTTTGTTCAGCTCTTATGAGCTTCCGTTCAGCTTTCAAGCTTCTGTTGGCGTATTCAAGAAGACCAGCTCTTATGAGATTTTGTTGACGATGTACTCTTATTCGTAAATCGTTCTTCGGATGGAAAAATCTCGGTAAGGTGATTTATTTAATGAATTTGAAAGACATGTTATTTATTTTTTTATTGATTTTAATACGGATGTATTTATCGATTGAAGTTGTGAATGATAGGGAGTTGTCATGGATGATTTTTATTATTTGATTTATTATAGTTAGTTTGGTAAGATTTTTGTTTATCTCGTCGAACTTACTAAGCTTCATTAAGCTTACTTGTGTTGTTTAATGTCATTGTAGATTTTCATAAGGTTGGACGATCGGATCGACACTCAAGTCACACTATCCAGTTTATCTCGATAGTTTTTGAAACATTAAATTCGGATTATATGGCATGTATAGGCTCCTATGCTATTTTGGTTAATGTTTGGCTTATGTAAATGTCATGAATGATATTTTGTGCAAATAACCAATTTGCAAAGGGTATGAGAATGAGGTATAGTTGTTATGCTAGTATGTGTGGCTTACATATATTTGATTTGTTGTGGTTGTGGTAGCTTTGTTAGGTATTTTGATTTGGTATTGCTTGAATGAGTTGATGAATTGAATTAATGTGTATTTTGATGTGTTTTTGACCCGATTAATGTCATTTTGATTTTGTATCTTGGTTAGTATTTGAGTTTCTTAAGGTCCAAGCAATTTGATTATGTTTGTATCATGATTTGAATGATTTACTATTCTGTTGTCCTGTAATACTCAGTAACCCTATTTTGGTGACGGATATGGGTTAGGGGTGTCACAAAAGATCCAATAAAATTACTAAACTACTATGCCATCTCTTCTGAAATGAAACCTAACAGAAGATTATAGATCTAAACCCAAAAGATCGAATAGACCAAAGGTACCTGCATTGGATCCTTTCCTACCTCTAACTTATGAAAAATTAATAAATGTCAATTAAAAGTCCATGGCATACCATCACAAACCCTCTTGGATCCACCTCACAAAAAATTTGAACAAAAACCTCTTATCACCAATTTATGTAATGTCACCCCTTCAATAGATCCCAGAGATTCGCAAGGGTATTTCGTAATGACAAAAAACTCACCACACTCTCTATAAGAATTGTTCCCGCTAAACAAAACCGAAAATTATCATCCACCACATCCACGTTACCTTGCTTCATAACCGGATCTTCTTCTTCTTCCTCTAACAATAAATTCGCCAAATCTACCTCTATGTTGCGTACGAATAAGGCCTTGAAAGACAAAACCCTACAAGACTTTTAAAGAAAAAGAACGTGCCAAACTAGCAGGCTACAATTTTTTTTTTTTACTCTCCATTATTTCCAACGCAATTTTTTTATATTTACTTAAAAAATAGAAGCAAAATAAATAAAAACAAATTTGTAACTTGTAATATGCTTAAATTTATATTAACTTCAATTATCTAATATGTTTATATTCACTCCTAAATAAAAATTAATAACAATAATTTTGACTCTATTGATATGATATTGAAATTAAATAAACATTTTAATTTATTAAAATTTTATAAGCCGAAGAGAAATTAAGATTAAATAATAAATTTAACCTTATTAACTCTTACGAACCAAATAAGAGCTATGTATATATATATATATATATATATATAAACACTATTACGTAGATATATAAATTATAACATACCAAAAGTCTATCATAACCCTATTTATTTTCTAAAAACAGAAAGTATATATTAATATAAATTAAAAATCATTTATATCCTTTTACTCTTATGGTTCTGTTAGGAACTGGTTTTATATAATATATAGATGATATTACGTAGACATACAAATTTTAACATAATAAAAATTTACTATAACCCTGTTTATTTACTAGAAACGGAATGTATATTTTAAAATAAATTTAAAAGTCATTTATACCCCTATTTACTTTTATGACTCCTTAAGAGTTGATTTTATATAATATAGATTAAATATAAAATTTATTTGAAGTAAAAAATAATTTTTATGAAAAAATACATTTAATTTTATAACATTATGTAATTAAATTTTCATTAATTTTCATAAATAAATAATAACAAGAACATAATTGTTGTTTCATTTAAAATAAATTTAGGGTTTATGGATTTTCTTCAAGCTCAAGGGTAAGTATATGTTCTTGAAATCATAGGGTGAGGGTAAATGTTTTTACCTGAAAGTAGTAACTAATTATGTTATTAATTTAAACAGATAAATATTATTATAGATATAGAGAGTTAATTATATCAAATTAAAGTAAAAAATATTTAAATTTTAAATTTCAGGACCAAATGAATTTAAACTGTAGGTTATATAATAATCAAAACGGCATTGTTCTACTTAGCTCTTCATTGAACCGGCATTATTTCGACCACCGCCTAATATTATTTACCTATTTTTTTACATTTCCCTCACACGCCGCGTAGCCAAAACCCTAAAATTTGATTTTTGGAAAACGATGGTGACCGGAGCGACCCAAAACCCGACCCAGCCAACAAAGCTCCGATGGGGTGAATTAGACGAAGACGACGGCGAGGATTTGGATTTCTTGTTGCCGCCAAAGCAAGTAATCGGACCCGACGAGAACGGGATCAAGAAAGTGATAGAGTACAAGTTCAACGATGAGGGAAACAAGGTCAAAATTACGACGACGACCCGGGTCCGAAAACTCGCTAATGCCCGGCTCAGTAAACAGGCGGTGGAGCGAAGGTCTTGGCCCAAGTTTGGGGATGCTGTAAGGGAAGATGTTGGTAGCCGACTCACTATGGTTTCCACTGAAGAAATCATCCTTGAACGCCCTAGAGCCCCTGGTTCGTTTCTTTCTGGTTTTTCTCTTAACCTTTTTTTTTCTTTGGAGGGGGGGTGGGTTACTGAATTTATGGGATTATAGCTTGTTGAAAATATGAAAATTTTCGGTTTTTAAAAATAAATTTATGGATGTTTGTTTTGTTAATTTTGGCATTGGTGAGTTGTATTTTAATTTAAGCCGACATCTTTTGCTTTTTTTTGTGCATATATAAATACATTGGTAATTACAGGAGTACAAAGAATCCTAGTAGCTTAGATATTCACTGTCGTCTTTGTGAATTGGTGAATCAAAATTTAGCTTAATTTATGGAAGGTTTTGATGGGGAAAAAATTAGCATTTTAGTAGCTTAGAATTATTAGTGAACCTTACTTGTTGGGTGTAAATCGCCTTGGTTAATTTACAACAATTATTCTTGGAGCTGCCTACAGGTAACAAAGCAGAAGAACCGAAGGCTGCCGGAGATTCCTTGGCTCAACTAGGAAAAGGAGGTGCTGTCCTTATGGTGTGTAGGACTTGTGGTAAGAAGGGTGATCACTGGACATCTCGGTGCCCATACAAGGACCTCGCTCTGCCGGCTGAGTCATTCGTCGATAAGCCTGCAGTACCTGAAACTGCAACTGCTGCTGCTGGATCAGGGAAGAATACTTATGTTCCTCCAGGTATGAGAGCCGGAGCTGATAGAAGCGGAACTGATATGAGACGCAGAAATGACGAGAACTCTGTCCGGGTCACTAATCTTTCGGAGGACACCCGGGAAGCTGACTTGCACGAGCTTTTCCGGCCATTTGGTGCAGTAAGTCGAGTTTATGTTGCCATTGACCAGAAGACTGGCATGAGTCGGGGTTTTGGTTTTGTTAACTTTGTGAACAAAGATGATGCCCAGAGAGCTATAAACAAACTCAATGGCTATGGTTATGATAATCTCATCCTGAGAGTTGAATGGGCTACACCAAGAACAAACTAGATTGTGTGTTTCAGTTTAGGGTTTATTACTTAAATAAAAGGTTTAGGCCACCTTTTAAATGCTTATATATATATATATATATATATCCATGGCTGATGAGATTTTGTCTTCTATTTAGTTTACTCTTAAATAGTATCTGACTTGTGTGTATTCTTCTTTGTCATATGTAATATGGGTAGCATTTAGTATTTTGCATTGATTTGGATATTGCAGTTGGTTTTTCATTTCATGAGCTCATATTTACTTAAATACAAGTCTTGCTTTGCATCTTTGAACAATGAATGAGACCTTCCATGGCTACTCGGGTTAATGAATAAGATGAAATAGGTTGATAATTCGAAGAAAGTACATCTTGAACAATTATTTTTATATGAGAATAAAGTCGACTCTAATAATATTTTTTTCGCAAAATCTGAGTCTAAAACCTTATTTAAGAGGCATTGACCCTTGGCTTAGCCTTATTCACGTGTACTCGAATTTCAATTTGAAAAATAAAGAGTAAATTCTAAAACTATCATTTTTATTTAGAGAGTTTTATGTTTAATTTTAGGAAGTTTTGGAAATTATGTTTTCATTTCACCAATTATCTGCAAAATTATTATTAGGGTACTTCAGGTAATCTGATTGCTTTTTTTTTTTCTTTCTGATAATTGGAGAAATGAGTAGAGTTTTTAGACATTGAACTCAGACTCTCATTCTATATAACACAATAGACAATAGTTGTTGGCCTGTTAGTCGAATTGTCAATTTAGAGATTAAATGTTAGTTTAAAATAAAATATAATTAAAACACATAAATCAAGATATAAACATGTATATATATATACGTATTAAGAAAATACAAGGTTAATAAAATTGAAGAGTTTTTGAATTTTAAATATATTTAATCTCATAATTGAAGGATCATTTAAGAATCAAACTAATAGGAAAAGGCCAAAACCCACACACGTTCAAACTTGAAAAGAAAAGTGAAAAAACATTAAAAGGCAAAAGTGAAGAACCTAAGAAAAAACCTATTTTTTTTCCTTTTAAAATGTCAGTTCAAAGTTGAAAACTTCTACCGTCCACATGTTAGAACTTCTTACACTGCAAAAGTAGTGATTTTGGAGTTTGTTTTCTTACTGTGTGATGAAATTACATGCATAAAAACAAGGGGCCCATAATAGAGCCCAGATTCCTTTTGACAGTCTGTACTCATCTCGTGGTTTTTTTTTGCTTCTCTCAATATTCACTCTCTGTCTCTTTACCCTCCATCTCTCTCTTCAAAATATTTTATTATTGTGAAAGCAATATTGTGGAGATCAATTAGCTTCTTCTTTTTTCACTTCCAAGGTCTCATGGCTGCCATTATTGAATCTGGGTGGCTGGTAAAGTTCTTTCTTTTCCTTCTTTCTTGTTGCTTTTTCAGTTTTTTTATCCACTGCCCATTACTTGTTATGGATCTATCTTTGTTGGGCTTTTTTTTTTTTTTGGCTTTGTATGTAAAGATAGTTAAATCTCAAGTTTGGGTCGATTCGATTATTTATATTTTTTTTGTTTTAGTTGTTTTTGGATGGTGACATCAAGGTACATTTGGATGGCTAATGGTGGATGTTGATCTTCGATTTTTACAAGGCAGTGTTTGATTGAATATTGCTCTTTGGTTTTCTTGTCTCTTACAATTTGAAATGCATTTTAAGTGTCGCAAATGATTATATAGCTACGAAATTGGAGATTGTTTTTAGTTTTGAATTCAGGTCACTGTTTCACTATGTATATATATTTGTTGCTAGAATGGCTTCTTCATTAATTAGTTCATCAAGGATGTTACTTACAGTTCAAAACAAAACGTATGTTTACTTACAGTAACAAGTACCTGAGAGTGAAATCTAGATTTGAGGACTTTGTTGTTAATGTTGAATATGTGTTTCTTGCAAGTGTTTCCTATATCTAATTGGTCTCTAGAAAAGGACCTTAACGAAGCTTTGATTCATTTTAATCGTCCCCTTTTTTCCAATTAAAATGTAAATGTGTCTAATTGTGCTTATTGATTTCACTTCTGGATGCAATGTTTATTAGTTTACATTGAGCAATAATGTGATCTTTTAGGCTGCGAAATAGTGGTTTATGTTCTAAGATGTAAGAAATTCTTCCTGAAATCTTCTTTGTTCACCATGCAATATCGGATCACGCGTTTCAGTGACAGTGACCTTGTTCATTAGTTTGAACACTACCAATTTTTTAAGCTTAGAACAGCAGTTTATGTCATGAGATATAATACATTCTCCCCGAAAATCTTCTTTGTTCGCCATGCAGTATCTGATCACGCATTTCAGCGACTTCCAACTAGCAAGTCTAGGAAGTTTCTTTCTTCACGAAAGTGTTTTCTTCTTATCCGGACTTCCATTTATATATCTGGAAAGAGCTGGATTGCTGAGCAAATACAAGATTCAGGTTAACTCCCTTCATTGCTGGTATTGTTATCAACCGTTTTTACTTTGTTGACATAAAATTTGTGGGGATGAGTGCTGTTAATGACAAAAAAATATCCTGTCTTTGTATTTTTTCTAGTGGAATTCATAATAAATCTGTTTCATTTGTAATTTATGTTTCTATATAGACGAAAAACAACAGCCTTGCTGCTCAGGAAAAATGTATCACCCACCTGCTTCTGTATCACATTGGTGTCAACCTACCGCTTATGATTGCATCTTATCCTTTCTTCAGATTCATGGGCATGAAAAGTAGTCTGCCATTTCCATCCTGGTATTTTCAGGTTCTTTATGGGCTAGAGCTTTTTTCCCTTCATTTTTACCATATTCAGACATAATACCTTCATTACTTGTCCTGAAGTATGTTCTCCTTAGATATACCTGCATGAAATTAAATTCTTAGTTTCAGAGCTCTAACTAGCTGGATCTGGTTGGCAGGAAAGTGGTTCTATCACAGATAATATTCTATTTCATCCTGGAGGATTTTGTGTTTTACTGGGGACATCGTATTTTACATACAAAATGGCTTTACAAGCATGTGCACAGTGTTCATCATGAGTAAGTGTCAATGTTAGGTGCTTGTACTAGTTGAACAATAGTGTTCTCACTTGAATCTTTTGCATGTGCTTATTTGTTACTTGATATACATACACCGTACAGGTATGCCACTCCATTTGGACTGACATCCGAGTATGCTCACCCTGCCGAGATATTGTTCCTTGGCTTTGCAACAATAATTGGTCCCGCCATCACTGGCCCACATCTTATTACTCTCTGGTTATGGATGACTCTTAGAGTCCTAGAGACAGTTGAGGCACATTGTGGTTACCATTTTCCATGGAGCCTCTCAAACTTTCTACCTTTATATGGGGGGTGAGCTCCATGTTTGCTTGCTACTTTGCTTCTTGAGTTTATACGCTTAGTTAGATGTTTATCTTTTATCCCTTAGCTGTAAGTAATTGTTCGAATTTTCACTTTTTCAGTGCTGATTTTCATGACTATCATCATCGTTTGCTTTATACAAAATCTGGCAACTACTCATCTACATTTGTTTACATGGACTGGTGAGTTTTTTGGCATTTATTTTTTATTGAAGCACTGGCATATTTTCCATGGTTAGATTGTATGTTATTGTGGTTTCTACTATTTCTTCCATTTGAGTAGTAGATGAATTTATATGAATCTTCTTAAACATTTCGATACTTTAAGCTTTGTCCATTTTATCATAAATAGGCTTCCTTATATAGTAGATCTGCTTTTGCGGTTCAATTGCATCATCCCAAGTTCATGTTTGTTATGAAATGTTGTCTTAGGTCTCTGCCTGAGGTTGTAACTTCAAAGGCTTCACTTTGTTCACTTCCAATATTTGCTTAGAAGAAAGTTTTGCAGAAAATATCTGCTTTCTCTTATGTTTATAATCAAACCTGTCAATTGGATGGGCTGGATTAGTTTTAGGTTGAATGGGTTTTAAAATTTTCTTATGAGTTCAGATTCGGGCCATTTCATGTTCAAGCCTTTTCTGGTTCGAGTTGTTTGGGTTTGCTAGTCATATTTTTTCGGGTCAAATCATCTCAGGTTCAGGTCATTTCAGTTTACTTGTTTGGTTCATTTAGGATTCAGGTCATTTTGGTTTTGTATCATTCCAAGTTCTGGCCATTAATATGGTGGACGGATTTGCCTGCCTAAAATTCTCTATACGCAACGCTGTCCGTAATTTTGATCAGCCGTTTATAAACTAATCATAGTTATCATTCGAATCTGTTTCATATGAACTCCAATTTGATTTTCACAATACAGTCATGGATATAAATCCCAGGTTGACCATTGATTAACCTTGAATACTGACCATGGGTGACCACCATGTTATATTCTCTTACAGGATATTCGGTACTGACAAGGGTTACAGAAAATTGAAAGCACTAAAGCGCGATGGAGTTGAAGAAGAAAGCAAGCAAACATAACCGAGAAGATGAGTTTTCGAAGGCTTTGACCAGCAGAAACACCGGTTCCCGATAAAATGTCATGTTGAGGAAGGGTTTTTCTCATTGTGAGCTTCTTCTGCATCTTGTGTGCAAATCCACCTCTGTTTTTTTGGTTGTTTAAATTGCTGTTTTATGTTTTGTAGCATCATAGAATTAAGATTTGTTTGAACATTTAGCGACCTGGTTATCTCTGTGTTCCTTGCATGAATGAAGTTGCTCTCTTATTTTATTTCTAACTCTTTGTTTTTTTTTAAAGAATATCTTTAATTCTCTTGTTATACTGGACTCTGGTGTTTTGTCAATTATGCTGGCCATAAAATTTTGTCCCCCTTGTTTACTTACAGACTCTGCAGATATTGGACCCTGTTAAATGGGAAATCCTTTCAAAATAGTATTTAAATAAAGATAATTACTAGGTACAGTGAAGTGGAATTAAGTTCCACAAACAACATTAAGAAGTTGACATATGTGTTTAAATTATACTAAGAAATAAAAACTAATTAAAGAGGACACTCGTTTGTGAAAATTTTAGTTCACTACTTGTTAGTACATACACTCCTTTAAATAAACAGTAATTATTATTAGAAAATTATTGAGTGTTTTAGATTCTACAAATGAGTTTAGTTTATTAGGTATGACAAGTGTATTGTAAGGTGTAGTAAAATAATTAAATATATAAATAAATGTGACAGTTGTTATATCTTTAATCTACTTGTGACTTTATAAAAAGTGTATCAAATAATTACCTATTAGTCTATTACCAGTCAGGAAATAAAAAAGAAAATCCACAAACAAGATAGGGTTGGAATATGGGAGCATTGAGTGAGCTACAGATGCTAGTCCTTTTCGCAGGATTAGAAGGAACTGTCAGATTGGCTGTTTACTATTTGCTGTGTATCATATAAGGGCATAAAAAGCATTGTGTCACGGCTAATCGATTGAATTAGATGAAAGGTATAAAACTGATTATGTAATGTAATGGTCTTAAGTCAATCATGAAAGATATAATTACGTCATATCAAAATGCATTTATACGCAGGCGTAACATCATGGATAATGTCATGCTGGGCAACGAGATCATATATGCAGTTCATCAAAAGAAGGGTTAGAGATTTTGGGCATTTAAACTTGATGTCTAAAGCATATAATCGCATTAGTTGGAATTTCCAGATTAATATTATGGGAATGATGGGATGCAGTGGTCGATGGAGGCAAACTATACATTAGTATATAAGTGATATATATTGTATTAGGTACTTATGAATGGGAGTCCCTTGGAATCAATAACAGTAAAGAGGTCTTTTATCCTTTTAATTACTTAATTTCTCTTGTGTTAGAACATTCTATATTCTTAAAGCGGAGAATAATAAAAAAATTCCTTCCAATATCTCATCTACTATTTGCAAATGATTGTTATTTGTTCTTCAATGGGAATGTTCGTTCCTATCGAGCTCCAGTATTTGCTCAATATTGTAAGCTCTCAGGTCTCATAATTAATTTGAGTAAATAACAGCACAAAAGAAGTGATGAATGTTAGGAACTCTTAAGAGTAAAGCATATTGCCAACTGGGGAAATATTTGGGTATACAAGGAATTATTTTTCTATCCAAATGTGGAGAAGATGCAATGGAAGTTGGCAACATGGAAATCCTTACGTTTATTTCAAGGTGGAAGGCATACGTTAATTAAACCAATCCTATTCTCTATTCCGATACACACAATATCCTACTTTAAGGCTCCTAAATTAGGTATTCGATGGTTCTAGTGGAGACATGATCAAAACCAAAGGAAACTATATGTATATAGCCGGAACACTTGAAGGAGGACTTGGTATTTGGAATGTAGAATTGTCAAATAATGCATTATTATGCAAACAAGCTTGTATATTCTTTACGAAGCCAACAAATTTAGCTCAATGAGTCTTATTGAAGAAATATTGTTGACATTATTAGAGTACTGAGCTGCTCAGCTTAGTTGTTAACTAATAGATCAGTTAAGTCTGTTAAAACTATTTTAAGTCTGTTAGAGTTGTTACTTTCAGTTATACTGCTAGCAACCTCTACAAATGCATGTATATAAGCTGTACAAGTTTCTGATCAATGCAGTTTTTAGATCATTATTCTTCAACATATTACTTTGTAGTTTGTTCGGTTTTTTAGCTGTTAATCAACTTTAAAGCTCATAGTTATAGTTTCACATGGTAAATGTCTGTTTCTTCAGAGATTTGATCCTTTGATTTCCTGTGGGTTTCATGGCTCATTCGACTAGCCCATCCTCTATTTCTGCTGCTGCTCCAGTGGTGTCTTCTATTTCCAACAATGGTGTTTTTCATAGTCGACTTTTTTCAACCAAGAAGATTCAACAGGTTCTCCTTGCTCTCAAGACCTACAAACTTCAAGGGTTTCTTGATGCTTCTATTGTTCCACATCCACAGCTCATTACCGATGCAACTGATTTGCTTCAGGAAAATCCTGATTTTGTACGTTTTGAATAGCAAGACAGTGCTCTCGCGTCTTGACTCTAGTTTTTTGTTAGTCAAGCTGTCCTCCCTCATCCCATTGGTATGGACTTTACCGCTCAGATTTGGAATACTCTTGCTAGCATCTATGGCAGTAAGACTACTTCTCGGTTAGTGTTCTATAGACGAGCTTTGCATTTTCAATGCAAAGATAATCTTTTCATGAAGGATTTTTTGATGAAAATCAAAGGCTATTGTGACAGTCTTGCTAATTGTGGTGAAGTTATTAGTGAACATGAACATGTCACAACAATTCTAAATGGAATTTCTTTTGATTTTGGGTCTGTTATCACAATTATTTTAGCTACTCAGGTGCCTTATAGTGTTTAGAGTGTTATTACCATGCTCCTTGATGCTTAGGCACGTCAGCAAACTACAATGGTAGATCTTCTTAGCTCAGCTAATGTGGTTACTCATCAACAAGTTGACAACATTTCTCCTCCAGCTTATCGCCCTCCTTCTAGTTCTAGTTCCCTTCAAGGAGGTGGAAGTGGTCGTTCTTCTGGTTCTTGAATTTAGTGTTAGCTATATGGAAAAACAAGCCATCTCGTTGACCGTTGTTACTATCGTTTTGATGCTTTTTATAAGAGTGCTACCTACAGGCCTCCTCCTCAAGCAAATTTATGTAATTTTGGTGTTGGGCCTCAAGTGCAATCTTGGATGCCACCGTTCAACCTATTGTGTCTGTATTTAACTCCTCCATTGTTGCAAGTTCACAAGGCAGTTTTTTTCTTATCGGGTCTGTAACACCTCGATCCTCAACTCGATCGTCGAGCCTGAGTTACAAGGTGTCATGCTCATTGTCGGAGAAAATACAATCGATTTCGTGTGAATTTCACCATTTAATAATTAATTGCAATCAAAACATGTATATCATACATTAAACAACTATTATCGGGTCTTACGCGAGCTTATGGAAGCTCTTAAATTACCCTAAGATAAAAAAGGACCAATTTGTAACAATTTAAATACTTTGGGTTGACATCGCGATATTAGGGGTTCCTTGTCGTGATGCAACATACTATCTAGCCTCGTCACAGCGGCCAAAGTCTACTGTTGCACCCTGATATGGTAATCAAGTCTCCTCGTGACGACCAACATTCGACGCTACGGAGTGACATTCTGTTTTCAAAAGAATAAGTATTGGTACCTAATTGTAAACACTTACGACCTTTCAAATGTTCTTGCATGCATAATTATATACCAATTCCATATAGCTAGTGGATTCCATATGGTCATTGTCAACAAATGACTGTGATAAATTGCTCGTTCGAGAACAAACAACTTATGGCCACGTTCCATATTTATTAATCCACAGAATGCCAATGAGAGGATATCAATAGTTCTTTAATTGAGCTATAAATTTCACTGTTGCTAGTAAAGCCATGCTATACACAAGTCATGTACCCAACATACCGACTATGGGCTCGATCATCTTTAGAGCATAAGCATCCACTTATATCAAAGCACATAAGTTGCATACGCATGGTTAGTGGCTAATTCAAGATTTAGGTAAATCATACCATGAACGTCAAAAGTGAATTAATTTACAAACGGATTCAGAATACATTTATGTCTCTACTCGTGGAGTCAACTGTTTCGATAATTAAGACAAGTCATCTCCCAATTGGAATTGTAGACGATATAATAATCCTTCTCAGTATTTGAATCAAATGCTCACTTTGATACTTTTACGGGATTACAGACTCATTTTAGATTATCCACTGAAGTAAGTCGTCTTTCTCGCAATGTAAACATTCTTTACAATACCATTTATCTTTAGTTTGAACTTTAGACAATCAATGAGCTAATATTTGCTAGTCACAATTTCGTTATGCATGCAAATATAAAAGATATAAATACAAAAGACATAATAGTGAAATGTGAAATTAACTTTATTTATTTATCGTTCAAATAAATAGAAAACAGTTACATGATTACTACAATATGGGCATAAATTTCTCAATAGTGTCCTCATCAATCACTTCCTCACATTTGCCTTCCCAACTTCTTGTTTCTATTTTTAGTTCTTCTCAACCTAGACCACTAACCCTACTCAATACTTACTCCATGATCACTCGTAATAAAGGTGGTGTCTTCAAACCTAAGGTCTATCTTGTCAAGGCAACTTGTTTATTAGATTCTACTTCTCATATTAATGAGGCAATGGCTTAATCTCTTTGGCAAGGTGTTGTATATAATGAATTGTAGGCTCTTCTCATTAACAACACTTGGAGTTTTTGTCCTTTTCTTGCAACATGACGATCTATAGACTGCAAGTGGTTGTTAAAGGTGAAAAAGAAACCCGATGGAACTGTGGAACAATATAAAGCACAATTGGCTTCTAAAGGGTTTTCTTAGCATGTTGGGTTTGATTTTGCAGATACATTCAATCCAATGGTTCGAGAAAATATCATTCAAACCATTCTTATTGTTGTTATAATAAATAGATGGTCATTGAGGCAGATAGATGTCGATAATGCATTCCTTAATGGTGCGTTGTCTAAGGAAATATACATGGATCAACCATTTGGATTTGAAGTCCAAGGTGCCAATGGGGACGTCTTGTTTGCAAGTTGAATAAGGTGTTGTATGGGCTTCGACAAGCACTTCGAGTTTGGTTTCACACTCTAAGGAAGTTTCTTGTTAACCAGATTGGTTTCCAACCTTCAAAAGTTGATCCCTCGTTATTTATTTGATATGCATCATGTACTTCGCTTCTTCTCATAGCTTATGTTGATGACATAGCCCTTACCAATAGTTCGAATATAGAAATCAATGAGGTAAAAAGCAACTCAACAACAAATTCTGTTAGGATCGACTAGATTAAGCAACAAGTAAAAAAAAAAATAGCGGAATAAATTGAGAAATTGAACACACAAATTTAACATGGAAAAACCCTCCAAAGAGGATAAAAAACCACGAGCAAAGACAATTTTACTATAATGGCAAAATAACGAAGAGTACAAAAGATGGAGATAAAAACTAAACCCCAAAAACCCGAAAATAAAGAACCCTCAAACATAAACACAAAATTCTCTAAATGTGTTATGAATTCTAATCTCTAATGGGTGTATTTTCTAATGTTGTAAAAGAAACTATTTATAGGCTAAATTAGTAAGTCAAATAAACTATCCTAATAAATGATAAATATATTATACAAATAAATACTAAATCTTCTAGAAAAAAATATATTTTGTTTAACTTGACTTACAAGCAATCTCTAAGAATTTGGGTCACACAACTCTAACAATCTCTACATTGACACGAATTCTTAAAACGTCAAATTTGCCAAAGCCCGCCACGGGCCTATCTTGAATTATGCAGGGAATTAATGAGTCGAATCTATGCTTAGAAGTTGGAAGGCTTCTAGCCTTCGACTTGTGCACCGCCAAATCAAAACTAACTCGGGTCTGATTTTCACGAACACAATGCCCTAACGTTTCAAAACCTGCATCCAAAAGAGAACCTCTCTTCAACAAAATAGTCATACATTTTCCCTCCTATGACCAAGTTGCCTCTGCTCCAAACGAGCTAACTTCGACTTCGTAACGAACGATGGACGTCTAATTTCACCGGTCACTGTGGAACCTTCCAGAATATAAAGACTACCGGTTCTTTTACCTTTTAACAAAATGAGAGCTTCACGAGATACTTTAATGCCGCTCGACTCGATGTTGATTCTGTATCCTTTCAAGTCTAAAATACTCAAGGAGATGAGATTCTTTCATAAATCAGGTACATACCTGACATTTGAAAGTGTCCTAATCGTTCCATCGTGTATCATAATTTTAACAATACTAATACCAATTATCTTATTAGATAAATCGTTTCCCATGCGCACAACTCCACCTTCAACCGAACTGTATGTGGAGAACCATTCTCTATTGGGATACATGTGGAAAGAACATCTCGAATCTAGGATCCACTCGGACGTGAGCTTGGAGTTATCGCTCGTTGACACTAACAATAAATTATCATCGCTTTCATCGACCAAATTAGCACTAGCTACATCTTCCTCTTACTCTCAGCAGCTCTTTTATTTCGCAGTTTATAACAATCTGCTTTGATGTGACCTAACTTTTTACAATAGCGACACCTTTTGTCTCGTTTCTTTGATGATACCAAAACGGAAACTTGCCTATCTGCCTTGCTATCTAAACCAAACCCATTGTTGAGTTTATCTCTACTCAACAAATGACCCTTCATATCTTCGAACGAGAGTTTGTCTCTGCCATAAATCATGGTCTCTCTGAAAGACTTGTATGAAAGGGGTAAAGAGCACAATAATAGCATAGCCTGATCTTCATCGTCAATATGAACCTTAACGTTCTTTAAATCATTTAAAAGAGTAATGAATTGGCTGATGTGATCTCTAAGAAGCTCACCTTCGTTCATGCGAAATATAAATAGACGTTGTTTCAACACTAAACGGTTAGCCAGAGACTTAGTCGCATAAAGAGTTTCTAACCTTTTCCACAAGGCAGATGAGGTCTTCTCCATCAATACCTCCTGTAATACCGTATTCGCGAGGCACAACTGGATTGTAGACAAGGCCTTTTCATCAAGTTCTTCCCATTCTGTTTGATTTAGATTCTCAGGCTTTTTCCCGGTAATAACATTTTTCAAGCTGGTTTGAACTAGAATTGTCATTATCTAAACTTGCCATAGATTCAAAATTTGTCTCACCATCGAACTTCTCAATTTCAAATCTTGTTGTTGCCATCTCTAAACGAGCTGATCTATTAATATTGAACTAGCTCTGATACCACTTATTAGGATCGACCCATTAAGTAACAAGTAAAAAAATAGCGGAATAAATTGAAAATTTTAATACATAAATTTAAAGTGGAAAAACCCTCCAAAGAGGATAAAAAACCACGGGCAAAGACAATTTTACTATAATGGTAAAATAATAAAAAATACAAAAGATTGACATAAAAACTAAAGCCCAAAAACCCGAAAACAAATAACCTTTAAACATAAACACAAAATTCTCTAAATCTGTAATGAGTTCTAATATCTAATGGGTGTAATTTCTAAAGTTATAAAAAAACCTATTTATAGGCTAAATTAGTAAGTCAAATAAACTATTCTAATAAATACTAAATATATTACACTAATAAATGCTAAATCTTCTAGAAATAAAATATATTTTGTTTAACTTGACTTGCAAGCAATCTCTTAAAATTTAGGTCACAGAACTCTAACAAATTCTCGCTCAAAGATCTTGGTGATCTTCATTTCTTTCTTGGTATTGAGGTTCATCAAACATCTTACGGGATGTTTCTTACTCAGAAGAAGCACATTACTGAGTTACTTCACAAAATAGGTATCTCTTACTCCTATGCCCATGGTAGGCACTCTTAACACTACACCAAAACAGATTTTTAGCGGCGTTTTTTTTTTGCTTTTAGCGGCGTTTATAAGTGCCACTAATAGTATTTGCAGCTCTTTGGAAAGTGCCGCAAAAAACTCCGCTAAAGAAAGCGCCGCAAACTTTAGCGGCGTTTATGGGAAAAAAACGCCGCTAAAAGTCGAGACTTTTAGCGGTGCTTTTTCAAAATGCCACTAAAAGTCAAGACCTTTAGCGGCTTCTCACTAACGCTAAAAAGTCAAGACCTTTAGCGGCTTTTCTCACAAACTAAAAGCCCGACTTTTAGCGGCGTTTTTCTCACAAACGCCGCTAATTTACACAGATTTGCAATGCTCATTTTCTCCAATATCCTACCCTTCCTACATCAAAACCAACCAAAAACAACAGCAGTTGCATATAATTTTAACCCAAAACAGCAAATATAACATTTAAATTTCACCAAAAGCATTAAATCTAAACGATACTTCAAATTTAATAAAAGATATATGATATAAATTAATAAATGAAGTATAATTGAAACAATTCTTACAATAAATCAATAAATGTAACAATGTTAAAAATAATATTACAAAGAGAAACTAAGGGACTAAGATGGCGGCTTCTGCGACTGCTGAAACATTTGCATCATCTGCTGAAGCTGTAGCTGGAGCTCATCGTATTTTCTGCTCTGCTCTGCTCCCTCATTGCATTCTTGCCTCCTCATCTTCTTTATCCGCTCAAAGTTCTGCATATTTTATTTCAACCTCGGCAATTTGCTAAACTGTGCTCGCTTGCATCTGAGATATTTGGTCTTTTAACCTCGAAATTCACTTGCGATTGACTCTAGGAAGGCATGTCTTGTTGGGAGCCGGATCCAAAATATTGGGTCGGGGTAACACCAGATCCTTGAAATCGGACCCGGCCATACCTTTTAGGTCCCAAAACATCAGTTATAAAAAATAGCAAATATATCATATAAATGAAGCCAAAAAACAGCAAATGTAGCATAAAAATTCTGACCATACCTTTCAAGACCTAAAACATCGGTAATAATTCTGTTATCGATATCCTCAAGATTAACAGAACTATCACTCGAAGCAAGTAGCCTCATCTTTGGGCCTTCTTCTTCTTTAGTTTCTCCTAATAAATCAATGAAAAATTTAGAAATGAAATATACAATAAGAATGAATGCAACATAACTTAACATTATTAATTTAAAACTAGTAAAGAAAAATTAAACTATTATAAGTAAACATTATAAATATTTATAATAAATCAAATTTTATTAAGTAAATATACCATAATCTCTCGGCATCACTGAAGCAAAACTTTTGGACCCTACCGTCATTTACGGAGACCCATCCTTCTTCCTATTGCGTAATTTTGAGTCAAAAAGTGAACTAAATTGGAGACCATCCAACTTTTGGACCAATGCGCAACAAAGGGAAAGATGGTGCGTGTGGAGACTTCTACAAACTGTAATATAGTAAAAATATAATTTAATAGTATAAAGTTACTAACATTTGATGGGTGAATTTTAGGGTTCATTAATAAATTATCATACCTCGGCATCCACTAAATTCCATCTACCGAAGCAAAACTTTTGGACCGTTTCTGCATTACGGTGTTAGTCCGGGTGAATTTCAACTTATACAAAGGCGGCGCTTTGTATGTTTCGGAGGATTGCACCGTGGTTCGTGAGCTTCTTTGCGTCGTTAGCAAGCCCGAGAGACAAAATGGCGTGGGATTCGCCATTTTTCAAAACGCAGTTTTCTTGGGCACGATTCTTGCCAAGATCTCGAAAAGAGCATTTGTATAATCCGATCCACATGGATTCGACCATACTTACCCTTTACTATTATTTTCGTTATTTTACATGGAGTAGGACATATTTTGGTGCATTCAACGACGCATCAAATTTTGGCGTCGTTGCCGGGGATCGGTAATGTACTAATCTTGTTTTTTGTTTTCTATGATCAGATCTGCTCTAGGTACTCTTGCATTTGATTCAGAAATTGAAAAGACTGCAAAAGCTAATCGCAAGGAAACAAAGCTAAGGAAAAAGCGATCGGTGGTAGGAACTCAAAGAAATCCACCGCCAGAAATCGAAATCGACGACGAAGCAGAGTCTAGGGTTAATGAAAACCCTACCCAAACACTTGAAAGTAAAGAAGAAGAAGTCGATTCACTTGAAGAAGTGCTCAACGCTAGGGGTGTCGAAAACCGTAATTTGGTACGAGAACCAATGGCTCAAACGATTCGGTAACTAAGCAAAGCGCAAGTGAACAACCACCACTGCATCGCATATCCTACTATGGATACCGATTTTGAACCGAAATCAAGGTTAATTGATTCTTGCCAACTTTTCGAGGTTACAAAATGAAAACCCCATAAACACTTAAAGGAGTTTCATATGGTTTGTGCGAGTATGAAACCTCAAGGCGTGCGAGGATCGAGTTAAATTGCGTGATTTTCCTTTTTGCCTAGCAGATTCAGCTAGGGAATGGTTATTTTATTTACCTCCTGGATCTATTACTACGTGGGCTGATCTATCTATTTTGTTTCTCAACAGGTTTTTCCCGGCATCTAGAGCAGCTGAGCTAAGAAGGGAGATCGTGGGGATTAGGCAGAAAGAGGCAGAGACTCTATATGATTATTGGGAGTAGTTCAAAAAGTTGTGTGCGAGCTGCCCACAACACGGTATAACAGAACAATCTCTCCTCCAATACTTTTATGAAGGTTTGAAACCAATGGAGATGAATATGGTAGATGCCGCTAGTGGAGGAGCGTTGGTCAATATGACTCCCCAACAAGCAAGGGACTTGATTTCCACAATGGCTACAAATTCTCAGCAGTTCTGAGCCAATTCTGAACCTCCTAGAAGGGTTCACCAGCTAAGTAATTCTTCCATAGAAGATAGACTTGATAAACTTACTAATATGATGAATACTCTTCTTGCAGAAAAAACAAAACGTACTCGGTTATGTGGAATATGTACTACACAGACACACAAGCGATGCATGTCCTAGTTTGTACGATGACTCTATGGCTCACTTAGGTGCGATGGGAAATTTTCCTGCCCACCAGAGGTGATCGACCCTTACTCTAATACCTACAACCCGGGATGGAGGATCACCCTAACTTAAGTTATGGGGCCAACCCACAATATAACCGACCATACCAGAATCGTGTTCCACAATGACCACAAGATTCGGTAATTCTCTAGAAACTTTGGTCAATAAATTAGCGACTAATATGCTTGATTTTCAATGAAAAATCGAGGCATCTATAAGAGAATTGACCATATCGGTTGAAAATTGAACTCTCGAGGAAGGCTGCCGTCACAAGCAGAACCAAACCCAAGGCAAAAGCAAATCACGGTGTTGCGAAGTGGAAAATCTTGGAATCGATTCACGAAGAAATTATGCCCAAGAAATCGTCCGGGAAAAACCCAAAAAAACGAAACAGTCCGAACGAAACCCCCATTGCCCATAATTCAACCTCCATTTCCAGAACGATTCCACTAGTGTCAAAAGGTAAGCAGGACAAGGAAATCCTTGAAACATTTAGGAATGTCGAGATCAACATACCGTTGTTGGATGCCATCAAGCAAATACCGAGGTACGCTAAATTTCTTAAAGAGCTCTGCACCAAGAAACGAAAGTTAACACGTAATGAAAGGGTGAATGTTGGTGAAAATGTGTCTGCAGTGTTATAGCGAAAAATGCCGGCAAAATGTAAGGATAGGGGTATGTTTGCAATACCATGCAAAATAGGACATTTGAGAATTAAAAAGGCTATGTGTGATCTAGGAGCCTCCATAAATGTAATGCCCTATTCTATTTATGAATCACTTAGCAGGTTTTTTGACAAAAACAGTGTTATTATTGAGTTAGCGAGTGGTCCGTTGTGCATCCCGAAGAGTCCTCGAGGGCGTGTTGGTAAAAGTTAACGAACTTATTTTTCACTGTAGATTTCTACGTGATAAAAATGGAGGAGGACGATTTCAGGGATCTTGGATCTCTTGTTGAAACGACCATTCCTTAGTAATGCACTAGTACTAAAATTGACGTTCAAGTGGAACTCTCACAATGGAGTTTGATGAGGAGATCGTGAAATTTAACGTCTCACGATGCCATTAGCCACCCAGTGAAATTTTGGCGTGAATTGTGTCGATATAATTGACTCATTAGTCGAAGAAAATTTTGAATCCATTTATGATTTTAAATTTGACTTTGATAAATTTGAATCGATTAATGAGTTGTTATCCCGGTACTAAGCTTTTACCTTACATTGTGCAGCCAGGATCCAAAATTAAAACCACCTCTTGAGCATCTCAAATTCACATATTTGGAGGATGATGAGACCATTCTTGACTTAAAAGGATTGACCCTTGGAGGAAAATATGAAACCAATGAAAAGGCGCAAGGACAATTAAACCCAAATATGGTGGATGTGATAAAAATGAGAATTTCGAGCTCACAAGATTAAAAAGATTTATTTTGAGCCACCATAGAACCATTTAAGTCGTCGAGCTAATGACGTTAAACAAGCGCTTGTTGAGAGGCAACCCAATCCTTATTATTATTATTATTTTCAATTATTTCTTATTTCTTATTTTCTTTTCTTTTCTTTTTAATTTAATTTATTTTATTTTATTTAAATATTAATAAATTTCTCTTCTTCTATTTAGGTAAGCGGACAAAAATACTAAGAAAATGGAGACAATTGAACCAAATGACCTCTATTCCGGTACTATTCCATTGAGAATGACATATCCCTACAACCAAACTACCATATTCCTGCGACCAACAATCATTATCCACCACCCAAACATCCACTTTCAGCCAAATAAAACCTCAAAACCTAAAATTTTTTTTTTCCAAATTTCCTTCCCCAACTCCATTGCCGCCGAAAACTCACCCTTCTCCACCAACCACCGCCGTTTGCCGTTTGCAATGGTGCAAACCCGAAGCCGCGCCGTCGTTGAGCCTCCTTTCATCGTCATCGTCACGCCATTCGACCTCCCCTTCCTCCTCTTCTCCCACGACACAAGCCACCGAGCCCTCTACAATTGACAGTAGCTACACGGGGAGTCTTTCTAAACTTTTCTACCTATTTATTTCTTTTGCGTCCACATTGAGGACAATGTGTTTTAAGTAGGGGAGGTACTTTTCAGATCTTGTCATATTCTCTTGAGATTTGTGTTTGCTTGCTTGGGCTCTTTTAGGTTGTCCATATTTTTTTAGAATAGTCATAAGCTTTTCATGCCCAAGAATTTGCCCACGACTTGCCTTTGCTTGACCCACATGCATGATTCTTGGCCAGAGTTAATTCTAATTTTGTCTGTTTGATTTTATCTCTATTGTTTTATTCTTATTAGGCCAATAATATTTATGATTAATAAGTTAACTCTATCTTGCTTTTCGTAAAATTGATCAAGTTTAATATCAAGTGGACACTTAATATATTTGCATGCCTAAGTTATGTTCATGACTATTAGGAGGTTACTAAAACTTATTTTGACACTTGATTATTTCTCTTAGGTCCTCTTGAAGTTTATATTTCGAAAATTGTGATTAATAAATATTTTCAAGGTTATGAGTGCGACTTTAAGCGTGGTGATGAGTAACCGGGGTAGGGTGCTTGGGTTGTCATTCTACTTCGCGTCAAAAGGTTGTGTGACGTGATAGGTAAAACTCCGCTAGCCAAGGTTATGAGTATGGCTCAGAACGTGACTAATTGAGTAACCGGGGTAGGGTGCTTGGGTTGTCAATCTACTTCGCGTCAAAAGGTTGTGTGACGTGATGGGTAAAACTCCGCTAACCGGAAATTAATAATTTTTAGGAGTATGTTGTGCTGAGTAACCGGGGTGGGGTGCTTGGGTTGTCATCTCTCTTCGCGTCAAAAGGTTCAATTTATTCCTAAGTAAATAGATAAAAAAAAAAAAGAGAAAAAGAAAGAAAGAAAAGAAAAAGAAAAAAAAGAAAAAAAATAGTACTAATAAAATTACAGTTGGGGACTAAAGGAGGAAATAAATAGAGTGTCTTGGTAGTTTTGGTAATTTGCCTAAATAGCATGAAATAATTCAAGATTATTTTAATTTTTGTGTGTTAATTGGAATACTTTTTCTATTTTACTTAAAGTAAGCTTAGAGTTCTCTTTATTTTTCATATGCATTTTTGACTAATTTTTATAAAACTTTGGAGTAGAATTTCTTTCAGGATCTAATCTTCACAGTGGATAGGAACCATACTTGAGGGCAAGCATGGGCTAAGTAGGGAGGATTTGATAACACTCTAGAATGTCATGTTTTTATGTGCTAATTGCATGTTAATTTTGAGTGTGACTCCACTAATTTGGACTATTTATGGACTTTTATTTCGTAGGGACTAAATTGGAGACCAAAGCAAAATTGAGGGCCAAAACTGTGAAATTAGAAATAAAAATGGACCAATGCGCAACAAAGGGGAAAGATGGTGCCAAAAGTGTAGACATGGAGGACAGAAGGATTGAAATGCAAAAAGAAGAGACTTTGCTTTATCAAACTCTATTTTAATTATATTAGGATAATTAATATCAGGATAATTCTTTAGGATTATTTAATTTCTTTATTTATCTCTATTTATCTTTAATTAAATTGTAATTATCTTTGGGAGTTTGAGTAGGACTAGTCCATCTACCTTAGCACTATAAATAGGGATGGAGTGACTCATTTTGGGGTTCATCTTTTTACATACACTCTTCTCCCATAAGTTTTGTGCTTCCTTTATTTTCTTTTCAATAAAATTCCCTTTTCCATATTTTTAGGTTTTATTTACTTTTCCACCACAAATATGAGCCACTAAATTCCATCTACCGAAGGTTCTTTGAATTCCCAGAAAAAGGTTCTTGAGGCTTAGAACCCGCCTCTCACCCGGTATTCATCGTTTCTCGCATTACTGAGTGGCCTTCCGTCCAGGTCCCTTTAAAAGTAACCCTTTCAACTTATGCAACTTTCTCACCCGTATTCATCGTTTCTGCATTACTGGGTGACGCTTCCGTCGAGTCCCTTAAAAGTAACCCTTTCAACTTATGCAAAGGCGGCCGCTGTGTGTTTTGGGAAGATTGCACCGTCGGTTCGTGAGCTTCTTGCGTCGAGGTTAGCAAGCCCAAGAGACAAAATGGCGTGGGATTCGCCATTGAAAGCGTTGATCTAGCATAAATGACTCCACAAGGGCAATAGTAAGCTAGAGTCGGGCTCCCTAAATCCGTAAGTTTAAACTCTTGGAGTTGGTGGTCGTGGCGTCCTCTTCCACTATAAGCGGCTTACTTGGGCGGAGGGTCATCCAAAAGTGAAGACGGAGCCCAAGGAGGAAGAGACAACCGGAGGTGGAATCTCTCCACATAAAAACTTTTCTCTAAACCCTTTCTTTTATTTTCCTCATTTTAGTTCTCGTAATTTATTCTCGTGATTTCAATTAAATCTTAAATTACTTTTATTATTATTTTTCCAAATCGAAAATTATTAATTCTGTTTTTTATTTATTTTTCAGAACGTAGGTTTTCTTGGGCACGATTACGCCGGGATCTCGAAAGCGAGCATTTGTATAATTGATCCACGTGGATTCGATCCTACTTACCCTTTACTATTATTTTCGTTATTTTACGAGAGTAGGACATATTTTGGTGCATTCAATGACGCATCACCTATATAATGAAATTATTATTACGTATATAGTAAATACTATAAACCGAAAAATTTATAAGAGTTTAAAACTAGATAATACCTCTCCTTTCTTTGAGTTCCAAAATCTAACCGTATTTCCCATTGATACCTCAACATTCCCGCGGGACATTTCGCAATTTATCCTCGAGGCTGATTTCTTTCTTAAAATATTCTTTTTTCAGTGTGCTTTTATGGTCTTTCCATTTTTTTCCCAGTGTCTTCTTTATATAGTCATCGGAGACCTCCAAAGCAAATCTCTCCTAAAAAAAATATAAGTTTAGAAAGTAAATATAAATGAAACCTCAACCAAAGTATTATAAATTACATTCACGTTTTGTTACCTTAACGTTATCGAGAGCTTGTTTTTTGTTTGCATCAGGCATGTGATGTCATGACTCATATTTGTATTCCGTGCAATAATGCCTAGATAGCCTGCTAGAAGTCGAGCTTGAGGCCAACAGGTACAGCCATGAGTGTTTCTCCTTACTTTCACACGCTCGGCGTGATTTAATTAAATATAAGTCTCTAAGCAGGATCGTCCGCGACCTCTGCGTCCCACCGCCTCTCAATGAACAATGACATATTATTGTTATATTAAAATTGAAAAATGAATCAATAATTAAAGTCAACATGCATGTAAAATAAACTTAACATTATTTTGTAATTCTATAGGCTAATCATCTATGTCAGTCACACTCGAGAATCCAACTATTGTTTGCTGTTCACTATTGCCCTCTTCCGAATTTACAATATTTAAATCTCGCAATCTTCTACTCATTTTTCCTGCAATACACATAAAATAGTTAAAATTTTAGTAACAAATGACAACAATAATGGTACATATAAAATAGTTAAATTATATAAAATGACCAACATTAAAATTATAATATTACATATAAATAAAAAAATCGTAAAATCTTACTACATCATAATTGTAAATATCTTCGTCCCGTCTGGCGAACCCATTGAAATTGTGTAATAGTACTAGGGATATTTTCATTTAGGTTTTGTTCTGGAAAAGGCGGAGTTTCTGAGCTTTCGATGATTTCATCTCTCCTACTTTCATTGCCCATGTTAAAAAGTCCCTAGGGGTGTTTCGAAGTACAACGTACCAACCCTCATCAGTTGGATCTTTCGAGTAAAAAACTTGTTTCACTTGAGAAGAAAACACATGCGGCTCGTCTATCAGTTGTTCTCCGATGTGAATCAATCGAGAGAAATTCACCATTATAAAACCATATTGATCGTTTTTAATTCCTGAGTCGTATTCACATCAGCCCAATCACCTCGAAATAAGACAACTTTCCATTTTCCGTAATAATCCAACTCAATGATGTCGATAATAAGTCTATAATACTCAGATTCCCTCGGCGGGATTCATCCCTAGCACTAGCGTAACTTGTAATTGAAGAATTAACAACAATTCCACAATTTTGGGTTCTCCTAAATCTCTCGCGATACCTTGTATGAAATCTGTATCCGTTGATGAGGAAGGCACTATATCTTTTCACTATTCTGTTTGGACCTTGTGAAAGCCATTTAACTTTGTCATTTACTTCATTCCGACTCCAAACCTATTGAATCAAAAGTAAATTGAGTAATTATAAATGTTACGAGAAAATATTATTACTTGTCAATGAAAACTTCAATTGCATACCGTTTGGCTTAACCATTCATGAAATGATTCTGTGAACAACTTATTAATTTCTCGTCGATGTAATCTTCGGGACTGTGAACGAGCTCTCAATTTTTGTTTGTACTCACTATGTTTAAAAAAAGGGTTACTTTGTTAGAAGACAAACAAATTATAATTGATGAGTATTTATCAAATTTTAGAACTTACTTGCGTAATGGTTCCACTGAATCGTGATGAAAAAGAACGTATCGATGTGCTTGGACCCACGATATATTGTCTAATTCTGCAATTTCGACTTTGCCGATCGGTTCTCCAAAACTTTGAAATAAATAAGTTTCGTCCAAGTTATGATATGTGAGCCTAGCATTTCTACTTGGTCTGTTCATTATTGTTTCGACATCTTCCAAATACCTCGAGCGAAAGTCATACATTCCTCGCCAAGTAGCCTTGACAATTAATCCTTAGGATAACGCTTATTGCGGCAGTAAGACTTCAATTTAGATAGGAACCTAAACACGATATACAACATTATCAAAAGTTGCAACTAAAGGCATTGAGGTGAATGTAGGAATAATTTGTAAATAAATTAAGACCTTTCTATGGGATACATCCATCGATAGAAAACGGGTCCACCAAGTATTGCTTCACGAGGGAGATAAATTAACAAGTGCACCATAATTGTGAAGAAGGAAGGCGGGAAGATCTTCTCCATATTGCATAAAGTCAATACGGCTCGATCTTGTAGTGTCTCAAGTTCTTGAACACCCAAAACTTTGCCACAAATGCCTTTTATTATATTGGACAGGTCAATTACACAAGACGTCACCTTTTTCGACATACAACATCGCATAGCAACTGGCAGTAAGTCTTGCATCAAGATGTGATAGTCATGCAATTTTAAGCCATATAGTCTTCGATCTTTAAGACTCACACATCGGGATATATTTGATGCATACGCATCTGGGACCTTTATATTCTTCAACACCATACAGAACACTTCTTTCCCCGTCTTCGACATTGAGAAAATAGCAGGCAGCAACCGATATTTCATATTCGAAAGTGCTTCGGGATGAAGCTCACGCCGAATTCCTATGTGAACTAAATCAAATCGACTCTGAAGATTATCTTTCAATTTTCCATCGACATTCAAAATAGTCTCAATAATGTTCTCGCAGACATTTTTCTCAATGTGCATGACATCAAGATTATGTCATAAAATCTAATGCTCCTAATAAGGCAACTCAAAAAAATGCTTCTTTTTTTCCACAAGTCCGCCTAATTAGGATCACCCTCTTCATCAGATTCATCATCAGATTCATCATTTGATCTTCTATTTCTTTGCGTATTGGGCGGTTGATTCATCTTCCCATAAATGAAATTCATATCTTTCAACATAAATAATATTTCAAATCCACCGGTCTACGAAGGAGCTTTTCTGAACTCTTCAGTACCGTCAAACTGAGTACTCTGAAATCTAAATCTATAATTTTTCGGTAACCACCGACAATGCCCCATGTAAGAGAACTTCTTCCCATTATATAGCCATTGCGAACATATTTGTGCAGCACAGCAAGGGCAAGCATAATGCCCTTTGGTACTCCAACCAAACAGATTGGCATAGGCCGGGAAGTCATTAATAGTCCACATCAATGCTGCACGTAAATTGAAGTTCTCCTTTCTCAGTACATCATATGTCTCAACATCAGCCCACAATTGTTTTAACTCATCAATAAGTGGGTGCAAATATATGTCAATATCATTTTCGGGCCCTTTCTCTCCAGGGATAATCATGGATAAGATGAAGGATGATTGTTTCATGCAAACCCATGGAGGCAAATTGTAAGGAACAAGCACCACAGGCCAAGTACTATACGCAGTGCTCATGATTTTGAACGGGTTAAATCCATCAGATGCTAGCCCAAGCCTCACACTATGAAGATTGCTTGCAAAGCTTGGAAATTTGGAGTCAAAATGATTTCCAAGCTAAAGAATCTGCAGGATGCCTTAACAATCCATCATCGGTTCGTCTATCATGGTGCCATGTCATTGACTCGGCTGTCTTCGACGACATGAAAAGCCTTTGAAGCCTTGGTATTAGCCAAAAATATCGCAAAACCTTAACTGGCGTCTTCCTTGACTGTGCATTGTGTTCATCCTCGTTACCATCCTCTGTATTTCTATTCGTTCAATGGGATTGATTGCATACATGATAGCACTGTTGGTTTCGCCGGTCGCCCCAATACAACATGCAGTCATTTGGGCAACTATGAATTTTGTTGTAGCCAAGGCCCAAATCTTTGATCAGTTTCTTCATATCTTTGGAAGATTGAGGGATTTTCGCAAACGGGGACATTTCTCTCAAAAACTCTAACAGCATTGTCAAAGAGTTTCCTGTCCACCCTCCCAAACATTTCAAGTGAAAAAGACGAATACAGAAAGACAGTTTGGAAAATTTTGATCCCTCATATAGTTCTTCATTCATTTTACCAAGTAACGTGTAGAACCTCGCCGCTTCTTCTTTTGGCTGTTCATCAGGTGCACTTCTTCCCCTTTCAGTGAAAGTATTTCCACCAAAATTATAATCATCGGTTGCACCCAAGTTAGGTGAAAATGACCCGAAACCATCACTGCGCATATTAAAAGCATCCCGTAACATGCCTTCCATGTTATCATCTCTAACATTCTGATTGTAAGCACTATGACCCAGATTCATCGATAAAGATGCTCCACTAGATGTACACTCTCCATGAAAAATCCATTTTTTGTACCCCCGGACAAAGCCATCAACAACTAGATGTTCGTAGACAACTTCACGATAATGCCAATTGATATTGCAACACTTCTTACAGGCAAAGAATCATATTCTCTTGGCTTGCATTTTGAAATTGAAATTGAGAAAAGTTTCTACTCCATTTCGATAGTCGTTGCTTACCCTTGACAAATTGGCACTTTCGAGATTTGTAGGTAAGTCTTAGAATTTCCTATAAATAGGATAATAGCTCTTCAAATTCGATATTGGAACCTGTTCTTTTCTCTCATTCTCTTGTGCGAATTTTGTAGCCTCTCCTCTCCAATATTCTTCTCTTCAATTTCTTCAAAAGTGAAACCTTTTCTCCATTCTTTTCCCTTGGTAGGATTCTCTAAAAAAAGTCGAAATCTCCATAGTTTTCTTTATTCATCCTATTTGTAAGTTTTATTCTTAAGCATTTAAATCTATTTCTCGGCATGGCGAATCTTCAAGCCTTTCTTTGTTTTCTTTTCACTTTCCTTTTAAGCCAAAACCACATTAGTTCATCTTTTTGGGATTTTTCATAAAAATCGAAATCGTGAGATTTAGTCTCACTGAAGTTGCGAATCTTCTTTAATGGAGCACGCTTGTGCCAAAATCTGAAGGAAACAATAGGTAAGTATTGATTTGGGATTTCATTGTTCTTCGACTTTTCAAAGTCCTTATCAGAATGGCTATTATAAACTAATCTCTTATTTCACACTTCTTTTGGCATTAAGGTTTGAAGAAGAAGGCCAATCGCATAGATCTCTAAGTTATAGAATCGTGTTACTTCGAGATTTCAAGGTAAGAAGATTTGTTTATTTATATATATAAATCGGGTAGAATACTAACCATGGCGAATATAGGAGAGGGCATATTTTTCTGATTTTTGGCTTTTAAGCAAAGTTATAGATTGAGGATAATAGATTGGGATAGCAAGGACATCGACTAAGAATATTGGATTTAGCGATATCGGTGTATAATACTTCCCCCCCATTTAGATCTGCTGTTAAATACATGTTTATAAGTATTATATGTTGTGATAAATCGAAATCCGGCATAAAGATGGAAGCAAAGAGGGTAAGCGAATCACCGGTCGATGAATATTACGATGATATGTTATAAGTGTATTGATTTTTGTGATTGAATGGGGTGGGATTGATGATAGGAGGAAGTTATCGTTATATGTGTAGCGGTTTTTGAGTGATCGATGTAGTGGCTATTCTTAGTGAATTGTTATCTGGGTTTCGACCATTATATGTTATAAGAACTTGACATCATCATATGCGGATGAATGACATGGCGCCATCATGGTGTGTAATGCGGTTATTAGATTGATTGTAGAAATCCCCAATGGTGTGAGCAGTTGATGCGGGGTGTGTAGCGGATGGAAACCTAAGCAAATGGGTTGGGCTTGCATATTAATTTTATTATGTATATTAAATTGTTTGTTCTATTTTATGGGGTTAAGGCCCAAATCTAATGGTGCATGAGGTTTACTACTTGGTCTCATGACTCGACCTATTAAACTAACATTTGGGTAGCATTTAGTGCATGGATAGGGATGGAGAGGGAGGCAAGGTGGCCATGCAAAAGAATATGTAGATCGGTAAAAAGACTCAAGTTAATTATTTTTATATTATGTTTTATTTAATGGATTTTAAACCTCGTTGTAATAAGGTCATGGGCCACTAGTTTATATCTTGTTTTATTATGGGATAAATTATTTTTAGTTATTCAAACATTTATTTTAATTAAACTAAGGCATGTAATTAAGTTTAGGTTTTATTCATAAAGGCATATTTTATATAAATTAAATTTGGGCTTTACAACAACGATTTGTTTTACAAAAATTTCCTTAGTGACATACCAGATCCGGTGCGTGGTGTTTGGGCGGAGTTTGGGGTGTTACAAATTGGTATCGGGGCAGGTTCAAAACTTCGACTTTGGGTTTGAGCTCAACGTTTTCTAAAAATGGTTTTTTTTTGAAACATGCATGTTTAAAAATGCAGTGCGAGGTTAGTTGTTCTCGGCACTGGCACAAATCTCTAAGTCGCCGGTAAGTATTGAACTCCTTGTGTGATATATATGAATATGGGCTTGATGGGTTTTATGGGACGTGAGTTAGATTAGTGAACTTTGATGGACTATGAAGCTTACTTAAATAACTTCTTAAATTCGGAAGAATTATTTTCTTTGAAACAAATCCTGTGAACTAGTCGCAAAGGAGTTAGGGTGTGGCAATAGGCATACGCATGTCAAGGGTGGATACAGGGAGAGCTTGGTATTTAAGCGGTCTAGTTCCTCACCTCCTCTTCTTTGGAATCCTACAGTGCGTGGTATTGTTCATCCTAGCCATGAGGACTTGTTGACGGGCCAAAATTTATAATTAAAACACGAAAGGGACCGACCACTGTTTTCTCACAAAATTGCTAAAATATTCTTATTTTGAAAAAAAACCCATGATTTGTAAATATACCCGGTTTACAAAGCCAAGAATTTTTATTAGAAAAAAACAACAACAATAATAACATCAAAATATCCACGATTTGTAAAATTACCAAATTACCCTTGATTTGTAAATGACCAAAATACCCACGATTGGCAAAATCTTGAAATATCCCAGATTTCAAAATTCTTTGAAATACCCACTAATTTCAAAATTCTTGAAATACCCCAAATTTCAAAATTATCGAAATACCTAAATTTGCAAAATGCAGAAATACCCCAGTTTGTGAAATTGCAAAATACCCAGAGTTGGAAAATTACCAAAATACCCTTATTTGGCAAATCACACGGAACTTTATTTTGGAAAATTACGAAAATACCCCTAGGAGAGAATATGAGTTCATGGATGTTGCTTGTGTGGTTGATACGTGTATGTGATGTTACGATTGATGATGATTGAATGAGAATTCTAGAATTAGGAAATATAGACTTGAGAACTAAACTTGTAGATAGAATTGAATTGAAAGAACTACTATCGAAATAATTTTACATAAGATTGTTCGCGGTTAATAAGTGGGAAGAATTAATTATTCATAAAATTCTTAATCGGATAAGCGGCGATTGAAAGAATGAGTACAAGGGGCGATGACGCTTCAAATGCAAATAATGGTGCGATGCCTACCATAGTATACTAAGTGTTTATTTTGGCTTTAGAATTAGAGTCTTGGCTTGTTGACATAGTGGTGAGACTTAGGTAGTATGATTTCTAGTTAGTTGAAAATTTCGAGGCGAAATTTCTTTAAGAGTGGTAGAAGCTGTAACATCCTAAATTTTTGGGCCTATCGTTTAATGGGTGAATATGTGGAATGAGTTAATTTAAGTGTTAGGGCCCAAAATTTTAAGTTTTAAGGAAAGAAGAGACTTTGCTTTATCAAACTCTATTTTAATTATATTAGGATAATTAATATCGGATAATTCTTTAGGATTATTTAATTTCTTTATTTATCTCTATTTATCTTTAATTAAATTGTAATTATCTTTGGGAGTTTGAGTAGGACTAGTCCATCTACCTTAGCACTATAAATAGGGATGGAGTGACTCATTTTGGGGTTCATCTTTTTCGTACTCTTCTCCCATAAGTTTTGTGCTTCCTTTATTTTCTTTCAATAAAATTCCCTTTTCCATATTTTTAGGTTTTATTTACTTTTCCACCACAAATATGAGCCACTAAATTCCATCTACCGAAGGTTGCTGAATTCCCGAAAAAGGTTCTTGAGGCTTAGAACCCGGCTTAACTTTCTCACCCGGTATTCATCGTTTCCGCATTACTGGGTGGCACGCTTCCGTCCGAGTCCCTTTAAAAGTAACCTTTCAACTTATGCAAAGCGGCCGCTTTGTGTGTTTTGGGAAGATTGCACTCGGTTCGTGAGCTTCTGCGTCAGAGGTTAGCAAGCCCAAGAGACAAAATGGTGGGATTCGCCATTGAGAAACGTTGATCTAGCATAAATGACTCCACAAGGGCAATAGTAAGCTAGAGTCGGGCTCCCTAAATCCGTAAGTTTAAACTCTTGGAGTTGGTGGTCGTGGCGTCCTCTTCCACTATAATCGGCTTACTTGGGAAAGGGTCATCCAAAAGTCAAGACGGAGCCCAAGGAGGACGAGACAACCGGAGTGGAATCTCTCCACATAAGAAACTTTTCTAAACCCTTTCTTTTATTTTCCTCATTTTAGTTCTCGTAATTTATTCTCGTGATTTCAATTGCTTAAATTATTTTTATTATTATTTTTCCAAATCGAAAATTATTAATTCTGTTTTTTATTTATTTTTCAGAACGTAGGTTTTCTTGGCACGATTCGCCTGGGATCTCGAAACAGCATTTGTATAATTGATCCACGTGGATTCGATCCTACTTACCCTTTACTATTATTTTCGTTATTTTACTGAGTAGGACATATTTTGGTGCATTCAATGACGCATCACCTATATAATGAAATTATTATTACGTATATAGTAAATACTATAAACCGAAAAATTTATAAGAGTTTAAAACTAGATAATACCTCTCCTTTCTTTGAGTTCCAAAATCTAACCGTATTTCCCATTGATACCTCAACATTCCCGGCAGGACATTTCGCAATTTATCCTCGAGGCTGATTTCTTTCTTAAAATATTCTTTTTTCAATGTGCTTTTATGGTCTTTCCATTTTTTCCAGTGTCTTCTTTATATAGTCATCGGAGACCTCCAAAGCAAATCTCTCCTAAGAAAATATAAGTTTAGAAAGTAAATATAAATGAAACCTCAACCAAAGTATTATAAATTACATTCACGTTTTGTTACCTTAACGTTATCGAACTTGTTTTTGTTTCGCATCGTCAGTGTGTTGACTCATTTTGTATTCGAATAATGCCTAGATGCCCAAATCTTCTAATTTAAGTTAGTTAAATTTGGCATTAGGGATTAGGGAAGTGGGCGGCACAAGGCTATAATTTAGGGATTATTTTTGTTTAATTAATGAGGATAACAAGGTGATAAAATAAATGGAGTTGGTGCAAATGTGGCCTCTTATGGATGAGTGTTTTGATAGGGATAAGGGATAGAAGGATAGAGGAGAAAAGATAGGAGTTATCTTACGAGTCTGAGTTGGCGAAATTCCATCTCCTAGAGGGGGCCAAATTTTCCCCATTAATTGTTCCCATTAATTAATTATTGGCTATTAGGAAGAACACTTTCGGGATTGTGAGGTAAGTCTTGAATTTTCCTATAAATAGGATAGTAGCTATTCAAATCCGGCATTGGAACCCTATTCTTTTCTCTTCTTCTCTGCTGAATTTCGTAGCCTCTCCTCTCAATATTCTTCTCTTCAATTTCTTCAAAAGCGAAACCTTTTCTCCATTCTTTTCCTTTTGAGCGATTTCTCTAAAAAAGCCAAAATCTCCATAGTTTTATTTATTCATCCTATTTGTAAGTTTTATTCTTAGGCATTTAAATCTATTTCTACGGCATAGCCGAATCTTCAAGCCTTTCTTTGTTTTCTTTTCACTTTCCTTTTAAGCGAAACCACATCAGTTCATCTTTTGGGATTTTCATAAAAGCTAAATCGTGATGATTTAGTCTCTGAAGTTTAGAATATTCTTTAATGGAGTGCCTTGTGCCAAAATCTGAAGGAAACAATAGGTAAGTATTGATTTCGAGGATTTCATTGTTCTTCGGCTTTTCAAAGTCCTTAGCGAATGGCTATTAGAAACTAATCTCTTATTTCACACTTCTTTTGGTATTTGAGGATTTGAAGAAGAAATGTCGCATAGATCTCTAAGTTATAGAATCGTGTTACTTTCGGGATTTCTAGGTAATAGGATTTGTTTATTTATATATATAAATCGGGTAGAATACTAACCATGGCGAATATAGGAGGGCATATTTTCACATTTTCTAGCTTTTAAGCAAAGTTATAGATTGAGGATAATAGATCAGGATAGTAAGGACATCGACTAAGAATATTGGATTTAGCGATATCGGTGTAATACTTCCCCACCATTTAGATCATGCATTAAATACACGTTTATAAGTATTATATGTTGTGATAAATGCGAAATCGACATAAAGATGGAAGCCAAAGAGGGTAAAAGCGAATCACGGTCGGTGAATATTACGATGATATGTTATAAGTGTATTGATTTTTGTGATTGCATGGGGTGGGATTGATGGCGGAGGAAGTTATCGTTATATGTGTAGCGGTTTTACCGTGATCTGATGTAGCGGCTATTGCTTGTGAATTATTATACGAGCTTGGCCATTATATGTTATAAGGGCTTGGCCATCATATGCGGATGGCAACATAGTACTATCATGGTGTGTAGCGGTGTGGATCGATTGTTAGAAATCCCCAATGGTGTGAGCGGTTGAGTGCGGGGGGTGTGTAGCGGATGGAAACCTAAGCAAATGGGTTGGGCTTGCATATTAATTTTTATTATGTATATTAAATTGTTTATTCTATTTTATGGGGTTAAGGCCCAAATCTAATGGTGCATGAGGTTGCTGCTTTGAGTCTCGCGACTCAACCTATTAAACTAACATTTGGGTAGCATTTAGTGCATTGGACGGGATGGAAGGGCGCAAGGTGGCCATGCAAAAGAATATGTGGATCGGCAAAAGGACTCAAGTTAATTATTTTTATATTATGTTTTATTTAATGGATTTTAAACCTCGTTGTAATAAGGCTATGGGCCACTAGTTTATATCTTGTTTTATTATGGGATAAATTATTTTAGTTATTCAAACATTTATTTTAATTAAACTAAGGCATGTAATTAAGTTTGGGTTTTATTCATAAAGGCATATTTTATATAAATTACATGTGGGCTTTACGACAACACGATTTGTTTACAAAAATTTCCTTAGTAACATACCGAGATCCGATCGTGGTGTTTGGTAGGGTTTGGGTGTTACACAAATTCATCAAGTCCTATCCATTTAAGTAGTTGTTGAAGTCTAAAGTTGACAATAAATTACGGCTAAATTGTTAATTGACAAGAATTTGATTTTTAAAACAATTTTTTTTTTAAGATTCATCATACATGGCATTGTAAGTTATGTATTATGTAAGTTATGAAGTTTGATCTTAAACTTATGTAAGTTATGAAATTTGATCTTAAAATTATGCAAGTTATGAAATTTAATCTTAAAACTAAGTAAGTTATGTATTCTTTAAGATTCATCATGCATGGCATTGTTACACCTAAGGAGGATCCATTATATCTATGATGAGATATAAAACAACTAAATCGGGTTTCAGCCTCTATACTTTGAATCTTTTTTTTATCTATACTAGTATTATGTAAGTTATGTATTATGTAAAGTTATGTATTATGTAAGTTATGTAAGTTATGTATTATGTAAGTTAAATAATTTGATGAAAGCTATGTAAGTTATGTAAGTTATGTATTATGTAAGTTAAATAATTTTATGTAAGTTATGTATTATGTATTATGCATTATGTAAGTTAAATTAAAATTTCAAATCGAGAATCGGTTGAGGTGTGAATATATATGGCATGCATTACATTGTAGTTTTTTAAATATTAATTGGTTTTAGTTTTTAGTTTGAGGTAGGCTGAAAAATGTTATTATATGTTTTTTATAATTAAAATTTCTTTGTGATGTTGTTAAATTTAAATGTTTTAACTTACTTCTTTTTTTAAAAAATTATTTTCTATATTAAAACACATTAAATAATGATCTATATTATTATATTGATAACAAAATATTTATAAGTTTTTAAATTTAAAAAGTTTTTATATTACTTCTTTTAAAAATAATTTATTTTTATAATAAAATATATTTAAATAATGATCAATATTATTATTATCTTGATAACAAAATATTATTACCATTTTGGAAAACATTGAAAATATTAAATATTAAAATCAAACATTATTAATATAAAAATTAGTAATTAGTAATTAGTAATAAACCAAAAGCCATATAAATGTAAGTATTCTTAAAAAATTGTTTTTTCTTATTTTATAAAACATTTATTAAAAATAAATACAATTAAATTCATTTTATTGAAAAGCTACTGCTATTATTAGCCCACTACTTTTGTGAGGAGATTAATTAAATCATTACACCATAGGTTATTATTAGGAAGATAAAGTAAAAAAAATTCTTTAATATAATATATAATATATGTAGTGACAGGTTTGTATTAAAATATGTTAATTTTTCTTAACTTGCAAATATTTATTAAAATATGAAATTTATGTTAAAATATTTATTAAAATATAAAATTTATGTTAATCTCTTATCTTAACACAAAATTCAACTTTGTATTATCATTTTATATCATTTTATATGCATGATTTTAGTCATTTTATTTTACAAATTTTAAAATTTAGGTCTCATTATTATTATTATTATTATTATTATTATTATTATTATTGTTAAATTAAAGTTAATGAAGCGTAATTTTTACATTTTAAATTTAACAACAATAAATTTAACAAAAAAAATATAAAATTAAATTTAAAATATAAAAATTTATAACATATTTTAACAATTAACTTTTATATTTTGGTTTATGTTATTTTTATATAATCTTTGTACCTTAAATTTTAAAAATAATATCGGAGAAGCTTGTAAAAATCTAAGCGGCATGATTAGATAGCAATTTGGAGGTTGTTCAAACATTATTAATAATAAACAACAATTTAGAGCAGAAATTCTTTAAGATTCATCATCGTGGTATTGTTACACAGGGAGGATCCAGATTATATCTTATAGTGAGATATAAGGCAACCCGTTAGGTTTTCAACCTATATACTTTGAATCTTTTTTTTTTGGACGACAATAGAACAAGCAGCATATATACCCAACCAAGCGGGATAATAAACGACAATTTGGATAGAAATTTTTAAGATTCATCATCATTAGCGTTATTTATTACACAGGGAGGATCAGATTATATATCTTCGATGTGGAATATCAAGGCAACCCGTTAGGTTTCATGACCTATATACTTTGAATCTTTTTTTTTTTTGACATGACAATAGAACAAACAACATATATATCAACCAAGTAGGATAATAAACGGCAATTTGAATAGAAATTTTTAAGATTCATCATCGTGGCATTATTACACACAGGAGGATCCGTTATATCTTCTGATGAGATATAAGGCAACCGTTAGGTTTCCGACCTATATACTTTGAATCTTTTTTTTTGGAATGACAATAGAACAAAACAACATATACCAACCAACGGGATAATAAACGCATAATTTAGGCGACAATTTGGACAAATTCATCATGATATAAGCTTATTCTTGATCGAATTTTGAACTAAAGCGTTTTAATAATTTCAAGAAGATAGTCTACTCCTCTCACCAAGCGAGAATGCGATTGATACAAAAGATTAATAATCTTGACTAACAATTGGATATCTAATGTTTTCTATGAAATGAATATAAATTAGCAAAATGAATATAAATAAGAATATCTTGATTTCATACCTATTAAGTTATTACCAGCAAATCCAATCTAACAGGTTGCGGGAGCGTGAGGCGATGGCGAAATACAAACAACATATGAATTAACAAATGCTATTGATTAATTACAAAATGCTATTTATTAAAAACTAATACTCACATTCTTTAGAGAAGAAAAATAGTCAATTCGGTGAGTCGATCTAAGTCCTCTTCAATTCCTCACTTTCAAAGTACGGATACCTTTCAATCTGTAACAAATACAACAAATTCATCCAAGTCCTATCCATTTAAGTAGTTGTTGAAGTCTAAAGTTGACAATAAATTACACGGCTAAATTGTTAATTGACAAGAATTTGATTTTTAAAACAATTTTTTTTTAAGATTCATCATACATGGCATTGTAAGTTATGTATTATGTAAGTTATGAAGTTTGATCTTAAACTTATGTAAGTTATGAAATTTGATCTTAAAATTATGCAAGTTATGAAATTTAATCTTAAAACTAAGTAAGTTATGTATTCTTTAAGATTCATCATGCATGGCATTGTTACACCTAAGGAGGATCCATTATATCTAACAGTGAGATATAAAGGCAACCCGTCAGTTTCCAACCTCTATACTTTGAATCTTTTTTTATCTATACTAGTATTATGTAAGTTATGTATTATGTAAAGTTATGTATTATGTAAGTTATGTAAGTTATGTATTATGTAAGTTAAATAATTTGATGAAAGCTATGTAAGTTATGTAAGTTATGTATTATGTAAGTTAAATAATTTTATGTAAGTTATGTATTATGTATTATGCATTATGTAAGTTAAATTAAAATTTCAAATCGAGAATCAGTTGAGGTGTGAATATATATGGCATGCATTACATTGTAGTTTTTTAAATATTAATTGGTTTTAGTTTTTCGTTTGAGGTAGGTGAAAAATGTTATTATATGTTTTTTATAATTAAAATTTCTTGTGATGTTGTTAAATTTAAATGTTTTAACTTACTTTTTTTTAAAAAATTATTTTCTATATTAAAACACATTAAATAATGATCTATATTATTATATTGATAACAAAATATTTATAAGTTTTAAATTTAAAAGTTTTTATATTACTTCTTTTAAAAAATAATTTATTTTTATAATAAAATATATTTAAATAATGATCAATATTATTATTATCTTGATAACAAAATATTATTACCATTTTGGAAAACATTGAAAATATTAAATATTAAAATCAAACATTATTAATATAAAAATTAGTAATTAGTAATTAGTAATAAACCAAAAGCCATATAAATGTAAGTATTCTTAAAAAATTGTTTTTTCTTATTTTATAAAACATTTATTAAAATAAATACAATTAAATTCATTTTATTGAAAAGCTACTGCTATTATTAGCCCACTACTTTTGTGAGGAGATTAATTAAATCATTACACCATAGGTTATTATTAGGAAGATAAAGTAAAAAAATTCTTTAATATAATATATAATATATGTAGTGACAGTTTGTATTAAAATATGTTAATTTTTCTTAACTTGCAAATATTTATTAAAATATGAAATTTATGTTAAAATATTTATTAAAATATAAAATTTATGTTAATCTCTTATCTTAACTTGCAAAATTCAACTTTGTATTATCATTTTATATCATTTTATATGCATGATTTTAGTCATTTTATTTTACAAATTTTAAAATTTAGGTCTCATTATTATTATTATTATTATTATTATTATTATTATTGTTAAATTAAAGTTAATCGAAGCGTAATTTTTACATTTTAAATTTAACAACAATAAATTTAACAAAAAAAGTATAAGAATTAAATTTAAAATATAAAAATTTATAACATATTTTAACAATTAACTTTTATATTTTGGTTTATGTTATTTTTTATATCGTACTGTACCTTAAATTTTAAAAAATAATATACGGGAGCTTGTAAAAAATCTAAGCGGCATGATTAGATAGCAATTTGGAGGTTGTTCAAACATTATTAATAATAAACAACAATTTAGACAGAAATTCTTTAAGATTCATCATGCGTGGTATTGTTACACCTGGGGAGGATCCGTTATATCTTATAGTGAGATATAAGGCAACCCGTTAGGTTTTCAGCCTATATACTTTGAATCTTTTTTTTTTGGACAGCAATAGAACAAACAGCATATATACCAACCAAGCAGGATAATAAACAGCAATTTGGATAGAAATTTTTTAAGATTCATCATACGTGGCATTGTTACACCTGGGGAGGATCCGTTATATCTTACAGTGAGATATAAGGCAACCCATTAGGTTTTCAGCCTATATACTTTGAATCTTTTTTTTTTTTTGACAGCAATAGAACAAACAACATATATATCAACCAAGTAGGATAATAAACAGCAATTTGGACAGAAATTTTTTAAGATTCATCATACGTGGCATTATTACACCTGGGGAGGATCCGTTATATCTTACAGTGAGATATAAGGCAACCCGTTAGGTTTCCAGCCTATATACTTTGAATCTTTTTTTTTTTGGGACAGCAATAGAACAAAACAACATATATACCAACCAACCAGGATAATAAACCGCAATTTAGACAGCAATTTGGACAAATTCATCATGATATAACTGTTACTGATCTGAATTTTGAACTAAAACGTACCTTAATAATTTCAAGAAGATAGTCTACTCCACTCTCACCAAGAAACAAATGCGATCGAAATACAAAAGATTAATAATCTTGACTAACAATTGGATATCTAATGTTTTTCTATGAAATGAATATAAATTAGCAAAATGAATATAAATAAGAATAATACTGATTTCATACCTATTAAGTTATTACCAGCAAATCCAATCTAATGATTCTGAGGAGCGAGAGGAAGCGATGGCGAAATACAAACAACATATGAATTAACAAATGCTATTGATTAATTACAAAATGCTATTTATTAAAAACTAATACTCACATTCTTTAACCAAAAGAAAAATAGTCAATTCAGTAGTCGATCTAAGTCCTCTTCAATTCTACTCACTTTCAAAGTACGGATACCTTTCTCAATACAATCTGTAACAAATACATATGAAATTTATTAAAACAAAAAGTCTATTCACATACATTATTAAACACTAGTATGAAATTTTATACAAATATATGTATATGTATTACACATATATTCAAATTAGTATTCTTATTTTATATCATTTTTTTAAATACCTATTACTTTTATTATACATACACATATGTATATTGTGTTCATGTCCTTTACAATAATGGATATATAGTCCAACTATTAATAAACACATAAATTTAGAATGCCGAATGCTAACTAATTTGCCATTAAAAACAAAATATAATCAATTTATACACACCAAAGTAATATATCCATTTGCTATGCGCATGCCAAGAATGAAAAAAAAAATCAATAGAAACCTCAAAATGAACCAACCCTAAAAACAAAAACAGGAAGTGCCCATTTTCAATATTCATCTAAAAAATGTAATAAACAACAATTCGAACCTTAAATGAACTATCTCAACACAAACCAAAAGAAAAGAAAAACGAACAAACCCTCATCTAAGAATGTAGTGAATCCTTCAAACTGTAAAACTACTCATATCTAAACAAGCAGATAGATAATATACCAAAAATTAAAAGCCATTTGATATTCATGTAAACAATGTCCTTAATAAACATCCACTCCAACCTTCAAATAACCCATTAAAAAACTAAAATTAAAATGGATTAAAATGATTTCGACAAAGGTCATTGAGTAATAAAAATCCAAATTTGGCTAATTATGCAATTGGTAAGCTTGTGATAAAGGTGGCAAAGCTAATGAGAGGAATTTTCTTTTCTTACGAGCGTGAACGTGGTTTTAGGAGCTGATGGTATAGGCGTGGTAGCAACGTAGTTAGAAATCATTCTCATGAACTCATTCCTAAAATGGCAACACCAATGTCTGTACATAGGTATGTGTCTAATTGGTTAAAGAGAACACTGGAAGCAAATGATATGGCTGTCTTTCCAATTTACAAGAACATTAAATTGATACAAGTTCAGTCAAGTGGACTGAATCAAATTGACTATTGTTTACCACAAGATTGTAGAATTTATATCTAGGAGGCTAATCATTGAAAACAAAAGATAAAACAAACCCATTTGATATTCAAACCCGATGCTGTAAAAAGATATACATAGTTTTAAACAAGAAAGATATACATATTTTTAAAAAAGCATCTAAAAATCGAAATATATAAAATGAAACTACTAGAGTCGCAGTTTAATTACAATCATTTTACTTTTCTCTCTAGTGTAGAGATAGTTGCGGTATCATGGGAAAATTAACAAAACTTATTAAATATAAAGGACCACAATAATTGTGAATACTAATTATTCAACCACCGATAGGCTGCTTTTTTGTGTCTGCCAACTGCATCCAGTATCTAATCTAGATCGTAATGTTCCCAATTTGGTACATCTCATTTTCAAATTACTTATTTTAAAAACTAAAATTTATATTATTTAATTATTATGAAATGTAGTAAGATATCAAAAAATATGGGGGGAAGAAAAGTTAGTATATATACCAACTTGAAAGAAACAACATCTCAGTTGCATTAATATGTGGCTATGTTGAATGAAAGAATGAATGACCACGTCACTACCTTAGCCTTATATGAACAATGATAAAAAGAACAAAAAATTGATAAAGATGAACACTTAAAAATAAATAAATAACTCAAACTCGATGCTGTAATAAACATTCCTATAACAGAAACAACACCATTCAAAAAGATAAAAAGAATAAAAAATTGATCAATCAAAATTCTCAAAAGCCACATGCAAACATATCTTCCACATCTACATTACACAGATTAAGCAAATAATCATAACAAAAAACATACCCAGCGACAAGGCGAAAACCAACCTCGTAACTTTGCTGAAGACGACCCTACGGGCCACCAAATCCACCAAGTTTTTTTTTTTACCTAAATCATACTCAGCATCAAAAAATAAGAAGTTAAACAAAATAAAAAACAAAATTATATAAATAAACAAAATCCCTAAATCAAAAAAGTTTCTATTTACAAAGTTCATACCGTCCTCTTGTTTGTTGAATGTTGGGATATTGGGAAATTTGAGCAGAAAACAAAGGACGACGGAACTTAGGGAAAAGTTTGAGCAAAAAATTTAGGGACAACGGAATTTGAGCAGAAAAATTGAAGCAGAAAACAAATTTAGAGAAAAGTTTTAGGAGAAACACTTAGGGATTTCGGGGATGAAGGGGGATAAAACCAAGCACAGCAAAACGACGACGTTTTGCTCAAACTCAGTTTATGTTTTGCGGCGTTTCTAAAAAGCGCCACTAATTGTTGATAAAATGACGTCATCCACCTTACTGCATATTATACTGTTGATAAAACAACGACGCGAAGCTTAATGTCTATACATATTTGCGGCATTTTCAGGAAAACGCCACTAAATATAGACTTTTTGCGGCATTTTTGAACTAGCGCGCCACTAATACTTGACAGATTTTTGTGGCGTTTTACCGGATGCACCACTAACAAATAGCTTTAAACGACGACGTCCTGCATTGTATTGATATATTTTTGTGGCATTTTACTCAAAAAAGGCCACTAATTCATACAACAAAGTTTCAAACAACGCCGTCTTAATATATATTGATGGATTTTGTGACCTTTTTTTATTAAACGCCGGTAACTTTTAATGTCATTTAATTTATATATTTTTATACTATTATTAAATACTCCAATTACTTAATATTATTAACCCTATTTAATCTAAACCATCAACCTTAAACCATTAAAACTTAAAACTTTAAAATTATTTTAAATATATATAAAATTAAAATATATCACTCATATACCCATAAATCTTTAAAATTATTTTAAATCATAGTATTTTAATTTTTTCATTTTTAACATATATTTTTCTATGTTACAATTTGTTTCAAATTTTTCTATCTATTATTATTTTTTTCTAAATAATTTAAATATAAAATTTAAAAATTACATTTTAGTTAATACAAAGTTAAATAATTATAAGAAGAGGATGAAAGAGTGCTTGACTTTTATTACAATTTTATATTTAATTATTACATAATTCATATCAATTTTAAATAAATAATTTTGGAAACTTTGAGTAATATTTAAAAGAATTAGATACATGACATAATTTTTATATAAATTTTTTATGTAAGAAAATAAAAATAGAAAATTTCAAAATATGAATAAAAAGGTTTGAAAAACTATAATTATAATTTTATATAAAAATTTCATAATATCACTTTTACGATTATATAATAAATTATTTAATATATAAATTTAAATACTTAACCACAAACCCCAATACATAACCCCAACTCTAAACTTCAAACCCTAATCTATAACACATAACCCTAAACCCCAAACTATATAATGATAAAATTTTAATATTAAAATTCATATTATCTATTTTACAATTATATAATAAATTATTTAATATATAAATTAAGGTTAAAAACTTGAACCTATTTTAAAGAAATAATCATTCGGATAATGGATACATATACCATTCGGGGTTATGGAAAGACAGTTTCACAATAAAAGGAAGGATCGGTAAACGATGGTTGGATCCAACAGCTTCGGGCCGGGTTATACGATTCTAAGGATTTTGTGGGTTTGAATTAGAGAAAACTGATTTGAGGGATTTTGGTTTCCGAATTTTGGGTCTATGCCCTAAACCTTAAATCTTAAACTTAAAACCCTAAATCTTAAACCATGAACTATAAACATTAACCCCTAACCCTAACCCACAAGCACTTAACTCTTAACCCCTAAACCCATGAACCCTTAACCTTAACCTTAACCCCTTACCACTACCACTTAAATTAACATTAATATCGTTAAACACTAAGATCTTAAACCCTAAACAACAACCCCCAAATATATAACAAACTTTAAAACACTAAACCCATATCCCACAATAATAAACCCTAAACCATACAATTAACATACTAAACATTAAACCATAAATCAATTTTAATAGCTTAATTTGTAACTTAAATGAAAACTTCTAAATTGTTTACTTAGAAATTTGTAATTTTCATAATTAAGTAACTAAATGAAACTTTCTCATTGCTTATAAGTGAATGTATCAAAATAAAATATAATTCAAAGCAAGAATAGGAAAAAAAAATATGAAAATTAAATCGGATCAAATCGAAACGAGGCCCTACACAAAAATGGCTACTCAACTTTTAGCGGAAACGCCGCTATTGATCAAATTTTTAGCGCGTTTGTACAAAAACGCCGCTATTGATCAGATTATTAGCGGCGTTTGTACAAAAACGCCGCTATTGCTCAGATTATTAGCGGCGTTTGTCCAAAAACGCCGCTATTGTTCAGATTATTAGCGGCGTTTTAAGGTGAAACGCCGCTATTTCTCTGTTTTTAGCGGCGTTTTACTTCAAACGCCGCTAATGTATAATATTTGTGGCGTTTTTTGTTCAAACGCCACTAAAAACGTCGCTAAAGTCCTATTTTCCTGTAGTGTAAGTTAACTTCCTTGAATTCCAGCACTTTCGAAGATAATAACTTATATCGCAGCATTATTGGGACACTTCAATATGTATGTCTTACACGGCTTGATCTAGCTTATTATGTCAATAAACTTAGTCAGTATATGAATTCACCTCTTGACCTTCATTGGAAGGCTGTCAAATGAGTGTAACGGTATCCTAGTGGCACCATATATCATGGTTGGTATTTTACAAAAAGCTAGTTTGATTTGGTCTGCTATTTTGATGCTGACTGGGCCCCCACTACTGAAGATCGTCATTCAACAACAGGATTATGTGTATCTTGGACCTAATCCTATTGCATGGTGTTCTAAGAAGCAAGCAATTGTGTCTTGATCATCGTCAAAAGTTGAGTACCGCAGCTTAACTAACTGTGTTTCTGAGGTGCTATGGGTAAAACAGTTATTGTCTGAAATTGGTGTGTCAGTAAATCAATTGCCAGTTGTGTACGTGGTGCGATAATACCTCCACACTAGGAAGCACCGACACGGGAAAATCTCCTCGCATCAAGATTATCGTCTTGGTGTCCGACACGACACGCGCCGACACTAACTGGGATACGTCGGACACGCCTTGAAGCGTGTCAAAAAGGGACACCACGAGTTTGTATATTTCTGGTTTTTTTCTGCGAAAATGAAATCGAACAAAGGTAAGGTTGGTAAATTAGAAGGAAAATAGGGGTAAATGAGGAAGAAAACAAGGGCTTCATAAAAAGAAAAAAAATTAATGGGTGCGTCGGAAAATGACAAAAAGTCATGAAAAAAAAAAAAATAGTTAATGGTGTCAAGGCCAAAAAAGAAAAAAGTGAGAAAAAAAGAAAAAATTCAACGTGTAAGAAAGAATAAAAATAGTTAATGTATTGTATTTTATGGTTATAAATTTATAATAGGGTAAAAAGTAAAAATAAATTATAGTAATATAAAATAATTAAAGTAAATATAATAAAAATATGTGAGACTTATATAAATTAGATTTGAAATAATTAAAAAATAATTTTAATTATAAATTAATAAATATATGTGTGACCTAAATTTTGTTAAATAAAATAAGACATTGTTTGCGTGTTAAGTTAAACAAAATATATTTTCTTTTTAGAAGATTTAATATTTATTAGTATAATATATTTTACATTTATTAGTATAATTTATTTGACTTATGAATTTAATTTATAAATATATGAGATACATTATAATAAGAATATACATAATATTTGTCTAGTTAATGTATTTATTACATTAAAAAATTTTTAAAAAATTAATTACAAGCCTCCTTAAGGATATAGGTTGAACTTAATGGAAAAGAATTGATTATATATTAATGAAAAATATTAATATTTTTATTTACATTGAGTATCTTATCATAATATATATATATATAAATAATAAAAATATTTTTATTGTCGATCTTACCGCATTCTGTCCTTATTTTTCAAAAATTATCGTATCATTCAGATCCGTATCGTATCGTACTTCAGATTATGCGTCCGTATCTATGCTTCATAGCTCCACAGTTTCGATGGTTGTTAATCCTACACACCATGCTAAGGTCAAGGCGTCAAGCACATGGAGATCGATCTTTATTTTGTCCGTGAAAAAGTTCTTGACTGAAAGTCAATTTTGTTCCCTCATCAAATCAAGTGGTTGATGGTCTTACAAAGGCAATCACACCAAAGCAATTTGTTAATACGTCTGCAAATCAACAAAGGGCAGAAAACCAAGAGAATATTAGAGTATTGAGCTGTTCAGCTTAGTTGTTAACCAACAAACTAGTTAAGTCTGTTAAGACTGCTTTAAGTCTGTCAAGAGTTATTACTTTCAGTTATATTGCTGGCAGCCTCTACTAATGCATGTATATAAGCTGTACAAGTTTCTGATCAAGGCAGGTTTTTAGATCATTATTCTTCAGCATATCACTTCGTATTTTGTTAGTTTTTCTACCTGTTAATCAACTTTAATAGTTCATAGCTATAGTTTCACTTTCACAAACACCAACATTTTTATAATGTTGGGCAAAAAAAATATACAGATTCAAGGTTGTGAAAAGTTTACTAAAAAAGAAGGATATTTGTAAGAAAGGTTCAAATTTGGAAAGGGAACTGCAATCTTTTATGTTACATTCCTCAAATATCAGTGAACAAAATGGAAGAAGACTTGAAAATAATTTCCATACCATACATAAAATATGGGATCATTATCTAATTCGTTAGCGATTAGGAGATGAATGGCTTAAGGAATTGACAACTCGTAATTTTATTTTATTTTTTGCTCTTTGAAGGTGTCGACAAGTTTGTTTGGAAGCATAATTTCACAGGTGAAACAAGATTTGGCATCTCCTTTTGAAAACAAGCCTTTTTTCATTGCAAACATTTCACCCACAACGTGCAGCTCCATCTCGCAGTTAGCTGGTAGCTATTAGGAAAATTGTTCTCACAGGATTCCATTAATCATCTGATCCAATTTCGGATTGGATAATCCATCAATTCTCTGTCCTAATTTCGTAGTGAAACAAGAAACCTGGGGGAGAATAAAAGGGGGAGAGAGAGGTGAAAATGGAGAGGGGAGATTAGAGAGAGAGTAGCTAGGGATAAAAATGGAGGAATTTGAAAGTAACTAGAAAAAAGATTTAAGGGTGGGGAAGATTATTAAAATATTAATTCATTTAATATTGAATTGAGTTGTAGCCTAATATAAATGGTTAGGAATTTCTTTTAAAGGTATTGAAGAATCAAAATCTAATTACCACTCACTTGTGACCAAAAAGAATTTAAAACATAATAATTTTTTTATAATTTACAAAATTATAAGAGCATTTTATTTTCAATTTTACCATTTACATTCCTCTCTGGTTCTCTTTTCATCGTTCTAAAGAGGCTTAATATATAATTAGTTAAAATATATTTCCTTTTAGTATTTTTAAGTTTGATTTATGATTGTTCAATTTGGGATAAATTATCGAAAATACTTTTTTTTACAAAATTTATAGAAAATGACTTGTTTTCAATTATTTATTGGAAAGGGTCATTTTTCAAAACGTCCACGTCGGTAGCGATTTCGAGGATCGATGGGAAAAGCGCGTCCTGAGGGAGCATTTTGCCACATCAGTGACGCGCCTTGAGGGCGCTTTTTTGATGTGACAAAAACGCTCTCCCAAGGACGCGTGTTAGCCTCTTTTTCTAAAAAAAAATTCTCCAATTAAATTTTCAAAAAAAGTCATTTTTTAGATATTATAAAATAGATCAATTTTTTAAAAAATTTACGAGAATAAAACTTTATAAAGGCTCAAAGTGACAACACTATTTTTTTTTTAAGGCGTCACCAATTAATATGGAAATATAACTTACAAAGCAAATCTTTATATAGACTCAAAGTCTCATTTGTCTTGTTTTCTTGAGCAATGTGGAATATGAGATATGTGTATAAATAGACTCATGAATAGTTTTGCAGCTTGTTCCTAAATAACGTGGATTACTTCTTCTTTTAACTAACAACATGATATTAAATGCTACACTATATTTGATATTTTTACTTAGAATTTAAATTTTTTACAAAAGTTAATATTTGTTACATTATAAATAAAACTTTTAAACTCTAAGTAAAAAATATAAAATATAAAATGAGATGGTAAAATATTAAAAATAAATATTTAAAATTACTAATAGTTGAGTGATCATTTTGCAAGTTTTTATAATTCGATAGCTAAAAATATAGTTAAGTGACTATTAATGTAATTTAATCTAGATATAAAATATGAAAATAATTATTATATTTTATGTATATTATATATTTCTATAAAAAATTTATTTAACATAATTATATATTATGTTTAAATAAATTATCTATCTAGTGAAAATATATCTAAAATAAATTTATCGACATTCATTAGGTGATGAAAATTAAATTAAAATTAGAATTAAAAATTAATAAGTATGGTAAAATATTAAAATAAATAAATATTTAAAAAATATATCAATTTTTAAAATTACAAAAAATACTATTTAAGTACCAAATACTCACCATTTATTTATTAATCAAACATTCATAATATAAAATAAAATAAATAATAAAAATTAAAAGTATAACTTCTAAATTTAAATAATGAAAATTATTTTAAAAATTAGAATTGCATTGATATTAACTTCAAGCATTTAAAATTGAATAAAAATTATTACATATACAAGCTTCATATGTGCAATTTGTTTTTTTAATAGTTCTTTTGTATATGTTAATAATTTTAAAATACAACAAGATTAAATATCTCAAAAGATAATTTTATAATATGAGAAAATGTTAACAAAATATAAAATAAAAATAAAAATTATTTTGTAAAAAATATCAAATATAGTGTAACATTTAATCTCATGTTGTTAATTAAAGAGGAAGAATCCCACATTGTTTAGGAACAAGTGCAAAACTATTCATAAGTCTATATATGACATATCTCATATTCCACATTTCTCAAAAAACAAGGCAAATGACACTTTAGATCTATGTAAAATTTACTTTAGATCTATATAAAATTTACTTTGTAAATTATACTTCCATATTAATTGATGACACCTTAAAAAATAATGTTATCACTTTGACTTTTATAAAGGTTTATTCTAAAATTTAAAAAAATTGATCTATTTTTATAATATCTAAAAATGACATTTTTTGAAAATTTAATTCGAGAATAATTTTTTTTTTAGAAAAACACGAGCTAAAACACATCCCTAGAGAGCTTTTTACCACATCAGCAAAGCACGCCTTTAAGGAAGCATTTTTTGTTGATGTGACAAAAACGCTCCCTCAGGGACGCGTTTTCCTGCTGCATCCTCTAAAATCGCACTGAAGTGAACACATTTTCGCAAGAAATAGTCCTTTTCAATAAATAATTAAAAAAATATTTCTCCGTAAATTTTATAAAAAGATATTTTCGATAATTTATCCTGAATTTGAATTAGAAATATGGTGCAAGATATTAAAATTAAAAAATAAAATAAAATGTAAACTTCAAAAGGTTCATTATTTTTTATTAAGTCTTAAAATAATAAAATAAAATGGTAATTAATAGTATTTGAACTTTTATTTTATTATAGCAATTCATAAAAAAATTACCCATCTTTAAAGTTCAAATCAAATTTTAATATTTTATTTTATTTAAAATTTTAATCTCATTGTTTACGAAAATATTATCAATTAGATTAACATATTTATATAAAAAATATATATTGTTAACAGATCAAGTAAAAAAACCTTCAAATCTAAAACCGACACATATTTTGACCAATAAAATTAAACCACGATATCTTACGTTTTCAGAGAAGTGTTGAGGGAGAAAAAATCTTTTGAAACTTCAAATGTCTACGTGGCTCTCTTTAGATCCACCACGACTACGCTTACATTATCGGTACTATGCCTCGCCAATGCCAACTTCGTCAGCAATAACGACGCGTCACTGCATGCCTTGTCCGAGATCTCTCCCCCTTCCCCTCCTTTCGTTGACCCTACGACCACCTCCCCTTCCATCCCTTTAACCAAACATGGCGGCGCGTGTACGTCGACCTTTCCCCTCAAACACATACGCGCCAACCTGCATGCAGTATCATTCGACACCACATCCCATAAACCGTCACTCGCTATTATCAAACATTCGTCGTCTACCGTCCTATCAGTTTCTGTAACCTCCGGTTCACAGCTCACGTAAGGTTTCAAGTAGGTATCACCTATGGATCTGGACATAGCGAGGACTCCGAGGACTCGAGGCCCATCCCAGTAAATGACCCTACCGCCGGCTTCTTGAATCCGGTCTAGCTCATCCGGTCGATCCGGCTGTTGCATGTTTGACAAGAAATAAATAAATTGTATTGATATGTATAATTTCAAATTTTAGATCTCAAGCGAATCCCAACCGTCGGATTCGGATATCTCATCGTTTCCACATGATATGCATGAATATAATACGCGATTAATAATAAAAGATGATTGGGAGAAAATCATGATTAAATAAAATGAACATTTTCTCGGAAGCCAAACAGACTATAACCGATCATAGTATTTCTTCCGCTGAACGAAAGAAAATTAGCTACGAAGTGTTAAATTACCTTGTGATCAGACGATAACGGAACTGGCTTGCCTTTACGACATAAAACGGCTCTAGAATCACCGCAGTTTGCAACGACGATTTTGTCGGACGTAACAATAGAGACGACTGCGGTGGAGCCAACAGCGTCGCACTCCGGAGACTGTAACTCGCATCGGCAATTTGCTCCGACGACGCTCTCGTTCCACTTGATGACTTCGTTATCCATGCGCTTGAAGCTACGCTCCATCGCACTTTTCCATTGTTGCTCGCATTCCAGCTCTTCTTTGACCAGCTCATGTAATCGCTCTCTGCACCTCGTCGCCACCTAACAAATAATAACCACCAAAACCGTCAAAAACAAGGTCCAGTTTCTTCACAAAAGAAAGAGAAATAACCGATATTTATTATATTTTCAAAATTTTAGGACTCCTACGTGAGAGCAACCGTGGCCATCGTAGACGCCAAAATAGTGGAAGCCAACGTCGGCAGAATCCTGTCCTTGGCGGTGAAACGAAGGGCGAATAGCGACGGCGTCTTCCATGTCTCTCCGCCTTCCACAAACCGAAGCGGCGCCAAATTTAGGATACATCTCTGAATCGATGACAGGCATCAAAAGCGAGGGAGTTCCCTTCGTTTTCGATTTGAATTTTTTCTGTATTACTGTCTGTTTTTCCCCTTCATCGGATATAGAATTACCTTCTCTGTTTTCATGGTCTAGAGAAAATGAGGCCGCGTATACCTGAAACTTGTGGCGTTTACGGCCGTTCTCAGCCTCCGATGGAGTCACGTCCACGAATTTGATCCGTCTAATCTTCATCCTACGTCTCGAGGTTGTTGCACGTGAACTCGGTTTACAACCTGTTGATGATGCTTCACCTTCGTTCATCACTCCGCCATAGATCTCCGCCATCAACGACTAAAACCACCCGATTATTACCATAAAAAATTTCCGGTAATAAGTGAAGCTCTTGAACTTGTGATTAAAGCTACAATATTTTCTTTTAGTAACGCTTTCTTTTAAAGGAAAAAAAAATCAATGCGAAATCGAATTCGAAAGGGAAATGAAAAAGAATGTTCGCGCGCTCTAGAGATGGAAGGCTTTTAAATATGAAGGCTCTTTAGTCTTTTCTGGATGACTACGGGCAGATTGCCCGTCACTGATACGGGCAGACCAAAACAACAGGCAGCAGCACTCTATTTGTAACAAGTGGTTTGTGAATGCGTTGTATAATTACCCTTTTTGGATTAATATGGAATGAAAGGTTTTATTTTTTTAGATATAATGTATTTTTTATATTTTCTATTTTCTATTTCCATTTTATAATTTATGTATTTTTATATAATATGTAATGCACTTTTCTATTAATTCTTGTTGATATATATATCTTGTACATACAAACAAATATACGTCACATATAATTTTACATTTATACTTATTTTTTAAAGCACTCATTCGTTACTATAAAATATCTTTTTGGATTTTAATAGTATTCTCAAGAGAAATTCACGTCATTAATTTAATTAAATTAATTAATAATATTAATTATTTAGACTTACTAATGATATTATAAAAGTAGATGAATCAATTGATATCGAAAAATTAAAGTATATGATTAAATCTTAAATTTTAGTCTAGTTCAAGGATTAAAATTGAAATTTAACAATCGTCTTATGACATAAAAAAAACACAAACGTAAAAGAAATGAGAAGCCATTAGCTACTCTCTAAGACTCTCAAGTCATTTAAATTATATATAATTATGTAATATTTTAATCAAAAATTAATCATATTAACTATTTTTTGTTCAATAATCATATTAACTATTTGGAATATTTAATAACATTATAAAAATATAAAGACTAAATTATGTTAGAAATTTAAGTATAAAGATTAAATATTAAAAGTTGGTATCACAGAGGACCAAAACTACAATTTAATCATTTTTAAAATTGTAAAGAAAAATTACGTGGACGCAGACTCACGTGTCAACAATGGCTTTTATATACAGGCATATAGATTTAAATTTAATTATAAATTATGGGTTTTAATAATTTTAATTTTGGTAAAAGTATTGGGAAAGCCTCCGTATTTAAGGATGGATTACATTTTGGTTTTTTACTGAAAATAAGAAAATTAGTCATTCTACATTTCAAATGTGCAAATTAACCTATTCGTTAAATTTTATCTATTAAATAGTGTCGTAAAATGTTAATTTAAATAGTTAATTATTAATTTGGTCCCTAAGCTCCAACTAAAATATCATTTTCATTTTAAAATTTTTCCCTTAATAATAATTCTAAAATATATTAAATATAAATTACGAAAAATATTAAAAATTATGTTAAAACAAAATCAAACTCAAATTTATTAAAGCCAAAACTTACTTTCAAATAAGCTCTTTTTTTATGAATCATGATGTTTTTATTTTTATTTTTGAAAAATTGAGCTCTCTTTGAAGGGTAAATTATCAATAAATGCCCTTTTTTAAAAAAAATTACGAAATAGACCTATTTTTTAATTATTTATCGGAATGGGTCATTTTCCCAAAAAACGCGTTCACGTCAGCACGATGTCAGGGGATGCAGCAAGAAAACACGTCCTTGGGGGAGCGTTTTTGCCACATCAACAAAAAATGCTTCCTTGGCAAAAACACTCCTCCAGGGACGCGTTTTAGCCTGTGTTTTTTTTCAAAAAACTATTCTCGAATTAAATTTTCAAAAAAATATCTTTTTTAGATATTATAAAAATAGACCAAATTTTTTAAAAATTTACGAGAATAAACTTTATAAAGGCTCAAAGTGACAACACTTTTTTTTTAATGTGCCATCAATTAATATGAAAATATAACTTACAAAACAAATCTTATATAGACTCAAAGTCTCATTTCCTTTATTTTTTTGAGCAATGTGGGATATGAGATATGTGTATATATAGACTCATGAATAGTTTTGCAGCTTATTCCTAAACAATGTGGGATTCCTACCTCTTTTAACTAACAACATGAGACTAAAGGCTACACTATATTTGATATTTTTTTTACAAAACAATTTCTCTTTTTATTTTATATTTTGTTAACATTTTCTCATATTATAAAATAATCTTTTGAGATCTTTAATCTTGTTGCATTTTAGAATTGTTAACATATACAAAAGAACTATAAAAAAAAGAGAACAAATTGCACATATGAAACTTGTACATGCAATAATCTTCTATTCAATTTTAAATTTTTGAAGCTAATATCAATGCAATTCTAATTTTTAAAATAATTTTTATTATTTAAATTTAGAAGTTATACTTTTAATTTTTTATTATTTATTTTATTTTATATTATGAATGTTTGATTAATAAATAAATGGTGAGTATTTAGTACTCAAATAGTATTTTTTGTAATTTTAAAAATTGATATATCTTTTAAAATATTTATTTATTTTAATATTTTACTATACTAATTAATTTTTTAATTCTAATTTTAATTTAATTTTCATCACTAATGAATACCGATAAATTTATTTCAGATATATTTTGACTAGATAGATAATCTATTTAAACATAGTATATAATTATGTTAAATAAGTTTTTTATAGAAATATATAATATACATAAATATAATAATTATTTTTCATATTTTATATCTAGATTAAATTATATTAGTAGTCACTTAACTATATTTTTAGCTATCGAATTATAAAACTTACAAAATGATCACTCAACTATTATTAATTTTTAAATATTTATTTTTAATATTTTACCATACTCATTTTATATTTTATATTTTTTTTACTTATAGAGTTTAAAAGATTTATTTATAATGTAACAAATGTTAACTTTTGTAAAAAATTTAAACTCTAAGTAAAAAAATCAAATATAGTGTAGCATTTAATCTCATGTTGTTAGTTAAAAGAGGAAGGAATCTCACATTGTTTAGGGACAAGCTGCAAAACTATTCACGAGTCTATATATACACATATCTCATATCTCACACTGCTCAAGAAAAAAGAGAAATGAGACTTTGGGTATATATAAAGATTTGCTTTGTAAGTTATATTTCCATATTAATTGATGGCACCTTAAAAAAAATGGTGTTGTCATTTTGAGCCTTTATAAAGGTTTATTCTCGTAAATTTTTAAAAAAATTTGGTCTATTTTTATAATATCTAAAAAATGACCTTTTTTAAAAATTTAATTCGAGAATAGTTTTTTTTAAGAAAAAAAACACGGGCTAAAATGTGTCCCTAGGGGAGCGTTTTTGCCATATCAGCAAAGCGCGCCCTCAAGGAAGCATTTTTTGGCGATGTGGCAAAAACGCTCCCCTAGAGACGCGTTTTCCTGCTGCATCCCCTGACATCGCGCTAACGTGGACGCGCTTTCGAGAAAAATGGCCCATTCCGGTAAATAATTGGAAAATATGTCATTTTCTATAAATTTTGAAAAAAAAAGTATTTTTGGTAATTTACCCCTCTTTGAATAATGGAAAAATATTTTCATTTTTAATAAAATTTTTAATTTGATGAAAACTATCTAATACAATGAGAGACTAACTTTACTCGTTAAATATGCTATCTAATGCAATCCTAAAAGTACCTATTTTAATAAAATCATAGTTTTATTACCATTGAAATACAATCAAACCAAAAAAACAATACATTTACAGTAAACAAAATCTTTCGATTTTGCATCTCTTATACTACAAAAAAAAGATGAAGACAAGAGGTTATTTTGCTACTTCTCCACCTCTGAAGACGTGTTGATGGCTTTGGGGTTTTATTTTAAACTATAATTCTACTTGTTTATCTTTTATTTCTTTTCATAAATTTAAAACATTATTTTTTAAAATTTCAAAGATTATGGAGTTATTGTTTAGAACCCAAAATTTATATTCAAAATTCAAAACTTAGAAATTGTTAAATCCAGTAACTTAAAGGTTAAAGGTTCTTAGGGTATTAAACAATAAGATGTTTAAATGAGAAAGTTTGTAACAACTAAGGGATGTGAAAATGAGTAATTGAAATTTTATAATGATAATTATATACTATCAAAAGATACGAAAGGATAAGAGATGTGAAAATGAATATTTACTAGAATAGAAGAAAGTAAACATTAAATAAATTTTTATGTACCTTCTAGTTGAAAGTACGGGTGATGAAGATAAAATTGAACGTTAACAAAAGGATCAAAAAGTTGAAAGCAAGTAATCAAAACTTTTAGTTAATTTTTTTTCAATCAAAATTTTATTTATTTATGGGTTCAATCAAGCACGGAAAATCATTTTTATTTTTTAGGTTTTATAATAAAGGGAAGAAAGACTTCTAAAAGACCATAGTTTTGGGTTTTGATCGAAGATTGATAAAAAAATTTAAGATTTTTTTTGTAACCTCTTATATATATTTTTGTATTATTAGAAATATTTTATTTTATAATTTTTATTTTTAAAAATAATTTAATCTTTTAGAATTACTAAATAATATTTTAGTTATAGTTTAGACCTACGTCGTTATTTAATAGATAAGAAAGGATCTTTGCTACCCCAAAATATCTGGCGGATTGGGATTTGAGATTTTTTTTTTCAATAAGGCGTTGCTTGCTAAACAAGCCTGGAGTAGGGTCTTACCCTTCATTTACTTGGAGAAGCATTTGTGGTGCCCGCGAGTTGATTGCCGATGGTCTGCTTTGGCGGATTGGTACTGGGAAAATGGTGAACATTTGGAATGATCCCTGGCTGCCTGGACCTAGTAGAAATCGAGTGTTAGTACAGAACATGAGTATTCATTGGTCCACAGTAAACCAATTAATTGATGAACATTCCTTTACCTGTAGGGAAGATATCATCCACAAACTGTTCGACTATGACCAAGCGAAACATATTCTTAGCATTCCCCTGGCTCGGTCTGATGCAGAGGATGTCTTGGTTTGGCGTCATGATAACACAGGTGTTTACATTGTTAAAAACAGTTATAGGGTGCTACTCTCTGGGAGACCACAACCCATTAGTTACAACATGAACAATGATGACAAATTAAAAAACTTTTACAAGGTCCTTTGGGAGCTACAAGTACCCTCTAAAGTTAAGATTCACCTTTGGAGACTAACTAGAAACTACATGCCCCACCTTTGTAATCTCAATAAGCGAAAGCTAAATCTGGAGGTTGCTTGCCCTCTTTGCAGATCAGCTTCGGAAGACTCAGAACACCTCCTTTGGTCCTGTGAGATACTTCGACGCATTTGGAATCTACTGGATCTCCATGTTGCCCCGGATAGCGATACCTCAGATGGCAAAATTAAATTGGTTAGCATGTTTATTACTGCTACTGGTGAAACAAGGAAAATGTTGACAATTTCTTTCTAGGCTATTTGGCTTATGCGCAATAAGATGGTTCATGAGGGACGACAATTTTCTATGCAGGAACTTTGGTGTTTTATTCAGAGATATGTTTATGAATTAAAAATGAGTTGTACAACTGATTCTCCCCTTTTCATGTAAAATCAATTTTTTGGAGACTACCAGAACCGGGTATTATCAAACTTAATTTTGATGCCTCTTTTGATAGAGTGTCCAATTCTGCTATTACTACAGTGGTTGCCTGAAATGACAAAGGTTTAGTAATGGGTGCTTGTGCTTACCAGTATATCGACGTTGCTGATGCTTTTGTGGCGGAAGCACGAGCATGTGAGAGAGCGTTCCTTTTCGCGATCGATATGGGATTTCGGAAGATAATTCTGGAGGGGGATTCGTTAACAGTTATAAAGAAGCTCCGATCTGTGACAAACGATAGATCTGTAATTCGGCCTATAACAAGGTAGATTTGCATGTTGGCTACTTTCATAGAAGAAGTTTCTTATAACTGTTCTCCAAGAAAAGGGAATAGGGTAGCGCATACCTTGGCAGTGGAGGGATATCGTTGGCCTTTACCTTGTTGGGTCGAAGAGGTTCCTGATTGTGTTAACAACATCGTGGAGGAGGATTAGGTTGACTGGCTCTGAGGGCAAGGTTGATTACTGGGGTTTTCTTGATCTTTGAGGGTTAGAGAAGGTTCGTAGAATCTCCACAAGTTTTGTCGTAACCATTTTTTGATAAAATAGGAAACGACGTGGTTGACTCGAGGATTTTGAAAACGAAAAAGAAGGGAGTCGCCACCAATCTTTTTTGATGGGGTGTGATCGGGTCACCTCGTAAAATAGTTATTTTTAATAAACAGTTTCATTTATCAAAACAACGATTTTGGTCTACAAAATCCGAAAATGAGTTCGGAGTCGATTCACATACGAGGAAGGGTTAGCACCCTCGATACGCCCAAAATTGGTACCAAATTGATTGATCGATGTCCTAACGTTGAAAACTTTGAAACGATTCGAAAATAGATACTTTTACTTTCAAAATTTAAAGGGATCGGAAAGGACGTTAAGGCTCTCTTATTTTCGAAGAGATAAAGCACCATGTCCAGTAAGTTAGGGCGCAATACTTTACACTCCCGAAACTAAGCTTGCCTTTAAAAACTTGGTTCTATATTTGAAGAGGATCTCCCGTCATTTGTCAAACGAGAAGTCAGAACCCTGTAAGTTAGGGCTCGTTTTCTCGAAGGTCCAAATTAGGAATATTGCCCCTATTTTTTAAAAAACTTATACGAGGTATCTAGATGTCGAGTCCAGTAAGTTAGGGCGCAACATTTCGAATTTTCGGGATTAAGTGTTTTGTTCAAAATTTGAATTGCGATTTTTAAAAAGGACATTCCGTTGTTTAGCTTAAACCAGAAAAATCGGAACCCAGTAAGTTAGGGCTCGACCACTCGAATTGCTAATACGGAATGTCGATTGTTATAAAACTAAGATATCGGGAAGGATAATATGCTAACAATATAATAGTAACGATAATAATAATAGTAATAATAATAATGAAAATAAAATAGTAGTAGTGTAGTAATAATAAAATAAAGTTAATGAAAAGATGTTAAAAATAATAACAATAACAAAATAATGACGAACATAAAGTGATGACGATGATTATAATAATAATAATATTAAAAATAAAATAATGATAATAATGAAAATAATAACAATATGTTAATATGAATATTAATAATGATAATAATAATAACTTAAATATAAAATAACAATATATTGCTAAGAAAATAATGAAAACTATAATAGAAAGTACAAAAGAATAAGTAAAATAAACAATAATAAAATACAAGTAGAAATAATAATAATAATAATAATAAATAATAATAATAATAATAATAATAAATAACCAATAATAATAAAAATATTAAATAATAGTAAAAGTTGCAAAATTGCAAAATAATTGAAAATGGGTTAAATTGCATGAAAAATGAAGTTTCGGTCAAATTGTAAATAAAACAGAGGTTTGGAGACTAAATTAGAAACGCGCATAAAAGGTGGGGGACCAAAGAGGTAATATTTCCCATAAGTTAAACGCGGTGTTTGAGGGAAAGACCAAATCGCGAAACCGTGCAAAATTTCAGGGCCAATGTACGAATACTGCAAACTTGATTTGAAATACTAAAAATACGGAAGGGCAATTTGTGCAATTAGACCCAAAAACAAAAACACGCGGATCCTGAGGCGGGTCGGGTCAACACGCGAATCTTGAGGAGCAAAACAACGTCATTTTGGGCATTTAAGGCCAACTCCAAAACGATGTCGTTTTAAGGGGCTATAAAAGGCCTAAAAATCAGAAAAAAATCATTTAACCTGCTTACTTAAAAAAAGTTTCTCACTTTCCTCTCTTCTCTCTGCAGGTCCAAGGTGGGGAGATTTACAGCGAGCTCGGTCCGGCGTTCGACGACGCCACCATCACAAGACGGTATAAAAAAGTTAAAAAAATTATTTTTATATCTTTTATATTTATGACATATATATATATGTGTGTGTGTGTGTGTGTGTGTGTGTGTGTGTGTGTGTGTGTGTGTGTGTGTGTGTGTGTAAAAAGGAGTAAAAGAAAAACCTTTGAAAAATAAACGTAAAGTAATCACCTCCTTCGGTTTCTGTTTTGATTTTTGGTGGATTAATGCTCAATCTTGCTACTTTGGTTTGCCTCTGTTTTGTATTTGCAGATCTATTTTCTTTTTTGTTTGAATCTCTATGTTTTTTTTTTCTTTTTCTGTTTTTTTATTGATTAAAAGAGGAACCCTCATTACAATTGTTTGAATCGGCTTATATAGCCCTTGTTTTACAACTTGATCAATGCTCTGTCTTTTCTATTTATTGTTGCAGGTGCTCTTGGCGGTCTTGACAATGACGGTGGATGTGACCACAATGGTCGGTTAGCGAGGCGGCGGAGCTAGGTTTAGGGAAAAATTAAGGTTTCCTTTTTTTGTTTATTTTCTGATTGGGCTGATTGGTTAATGGACTAGGTAAATGGGTTTTGTAGTTGGGTAATTTGGGTTGCAAAATGGGCGAGCAAATTATGGGTATTACAACTGCCCCTCTTTGCTCGTTGTCGCAGCAACGAATGATCAAAGACTTTAAAAGGCCCAAATTTGCCCGGTCTTACCGAGCCTTGATTCTTTTGGGTGCTCTTCTTTGTCGTAGCTTCAAACTCCACTGTAACTTGTTGCTTTAATCCACTCCACTATTACTTAGAGAGATATAACCCGTAGCTTCAATTTGCTTTTCCTTAATCTTTTAAGGGTGAGATTTGTTTATTTTAACTTGCTCCAACCGAGAATTGTAGCTTGATCTACTAATTGCTCCACTAGGACTTGATGAAATAAATCAACTTTTCAAACCGCTTTTTATTCTCGCAATATGAGTTGACTTTTTTTTCTTTCTTTTTTTTTTTTTGAAAAATGAAACCAAAAATCGAAATTGAAAATACCTCGGCTCAGAACTTGAGGCCCAACTCACCTCTCGTATTATGAGTTGATTTTTGAAACAAATGAATTTGAAAAACAGAAATTGAAAATACCTCGGCATGTGACCCGAAGCTCAACTCACCTCTCGTATTATGAGTTGATTTTTGAACAGAAATTGAAAGACAGAAATTAAAAATACCTCGGCGTTCGACCCGAGGCTCAACTCACCTCTTGCATTATGAGTTAATTTTTGAACAGAAATTGAAATACAAAAATTAAAAATACCTCGGCGTGCGACCCGAGGCTCAACTCACCTCTCGCATTGAGTTGATTTTTGAAACAAACAGAATTTGAAAAATAGAAATTGAAAATACCTCGGTGTGCGACCCGAGACTCAACTCACCTCTCGTATTATGAGTTGATTTTTGAACAGAAATTAAAAAACAAAAATTAAAAATACCTCGGCGTGCGACCCGAGGCTCAACTCACCTCTCGTATTATGAGTTGATTTTTGAACAGAAATTGAAAAATAGAAATTAAAAATACCTCGGCGTGCGACCCGAGGCTCAACTCACCTCTCATATTATGAGTTGATTTTTGAACAGAAATTAAAAATACATCGGCGTGCAACCCGAGGCTCAACTCGCCTCTCGTATTATGAGTTGATTTTTTGAACAGAAATTAAAAAATACATCAGCGTGTGACCCGAGGCTCAACTCACCTCTCGTATTATGAGTTGATATTTTGAAAAATAAATATTGAAAAACACCTCAGCGTGTGACCTAAGGCTCAACTCACTTTTCGTATTATGAGTTGATATTTTGCAATCAGAATTTCAAAACATATCATCTGGTGGAACTCGGATGTCTTCTTTTTCCTTGGTTTGGTACAACTAGCGTCAAAACTTCTTGATTTATTGGCGTACCTGTATGTGTCATGCATGATGTTATCATGATATGCACGTGTTTGTGCTAAATGCTTTTATGCCTACATGATTATGCCATGTGCCCTGGGCTTTTTTGTCATGTATCTCTTTTCGTCATGACTTTCATGATGACCTGTATTCATTGCTTTGACTCTTGACTTTTTCTTTCAGGTTTTGTACCTGTCCTCAAGTTTTACGAGTAATCTACGTTTCTCGTATATCACCCTTTTGCCCCCTGTTGAACTTTGTCCTTGCTTTGAGGCTCTTGTACTTACCAAATTCTCATCCAGGTAATGCTCAACATTCTTTTTGTTTAGAGTATGTAATTTCACTATTTATCATTTAAATGAACCAAACATATGATGCATGAAAATGACAAAGTAGATATGAAAGGGATGCCTCACATTCATATTTATTTCAAAAGCAATAAGCAAAGAAAAATTGATAAGGAATAGCTCAATAAAGGAAACATTATAAAGAAAGGAAAGAAGATTCAATTTCCACAAATGCTCTAGATATTCAACGCATGAACTTTTTCACGTTTCTTCATCCTGGATCTTTTTCGAGCAAAGCTTCTTGTGTAGAAGATTTTGAGCTTCTGAGTCTGCTTCAAATATTATAATCTTGGCATTTGACTCTCTGTTCAAATCGTCTTGCTCTTTATGTCTGAACCCCCTTCATTAGGGTGCCCTTTTAGGTTTTCATCCTAATCTTTTGTTTATCAAAATGCCCTTTCGGGTTTTCACCTTGATCTTTTTTTTTTTCACCAAGACGCCCTTTCGGGTTTTCATCTTGATCTTTTTATTTTTTTTATTTTTTTAGGCATAGTACCATTTCACAGCATCTGAGTTCACTGGATTTGGTAACTCATTCTCATCCATCTCAATGAGAATCAAAGCTCCACTTGAGAAAGCCTTCTTTACGACGTATGGCCCTTCCCAATTTGGTGCCTATTTTCCTCGGAAGTCTTTTTGTATTGGGAGAATCTTTCTCAGTACAAGTTCTCCCTCGTGAAATTCTCTTGGCCGCACCTTCTTATCATGGGCCGTGATCATTCTCTTCTAGTACATTTGTCCATGGCAGATCGCCTTCAAGCATTTTTCTTCGATAAGATTTAGCTGGTCATATTGAGCTCGAACCCATTCTGATTCTTCTAGTTTCGAATCCATTAAGACTCGTAGAGAGGGGATTTCAACTTCGATGGGCAGCACAGCTTCCATTCCACAGACCAGAGAGAAAGGAGTTACTCCCGTAGATGTACGCACAGATGTGCGATATGCGTACAAAGCGAATGGTAGCTTCTCGTGCCAGTCTTTATATGTCTCGGTCATTTTTCCAATAATCCTCTTAATATTTTTGTTAGCAGCTTCTACTGCTCTATTCATCTTTAGGTGATAGGATGAGGAGTTATGATGCTTTATTTGAAATTGCTCACACACTTCCTTCATCATCTTGTTGTTCAGATTCAAAGCATTGTCCGAAATGATTCTCTCAAGAAAACCGTATCGACATATGATTTCTTTCTTTAAGAACCTGCAAACTGCGGTCTTTGTCACATTAGCAAACGAAGCAGCTTCTATCCATTTTATGAAGTAATCTATGACCACAAAAATGAATCGGTGTCCATTAGAAGCTTTTGGGAAATTGGCCTATAACATCCATGCCCCACATAGAAAAAGGCCACGGAGAAGTCATGACATGAAGGGGAGAAGGGATCGCATGAATTTTATCGTCAGAATTTGACATTTGTGGCACTTTCGTGCGTAACTAATGCAGTCACTTTCCATTGTCAGCCAGTAGTAACCGAGTCTCATAATCTACCTGCCCATAGTGAAACCATTGGCATGCGTTCCACAAGTTCCTTCATAGACATATTCAAGTATTTTTCTTGCATCAATAGCATCCACGCATCTCAGGAGCACTTGATCTTTTCCTCTTTTGTATAGGATGTCCCCATCAAGAACAAATTCCACCGCCATTCTTCTAATTGTTCTTTTGTCGTTCTCATTTGCTTGCTTAGGATATTTTTGATTCTTGACATATTCTAAGATATCGTGGAACCATGGCTGTCCATCTGCCTCTTTTTCAATGCTAAAACAATGTGCAGGGACCTCATATATGCTCATTTGGAGAGGCATTATTTCCGTTTCTCTGTTTACTTTAAACATTGAGGTCAAAGTGGCCAGGGCATCAGCCAATTGGTTTTCTTCTCGTGGAAGTAATTAAAGTCACTTCTTGAACTCTTTGACCAACTCCGTAACAAGATCGCGATATTTGACCAACTTGAATCTCTCACTTCCCAATTTCCACGGATTTGGTAAATCACCAACGCCAATCCTCGTACACTTTCAAGATTTTGATGTTTCGTTCAATGGCTGCACGAAGTCCCATGATGCAAGCCTCATATTCCGCAATATTATTGATACAGAAAAAATTTATTTTGGTAGTGAGCTGATAATGGTTCCCCGCTGGTGATACTAAGACTACTCCAATCCTATGCCCCAATGCATTTGATGCACCGTCAAAGCTCATCTTCCATGATTTCTCTTTTGACCAATCACACTCTTTTTCTGTAATGCACATCAAGTCTTCGTTTGGGAAATTAAATCTCAATGGCTCGTATTCCTTTGTTGTTCGAGTTGCTAAGAAGTCAGCTATCGCGTTCCCCTTTATCGACTTTTGACTCACATATATGACGTCGTACTCTGAAAGTAGGATCTGCCATCGTGCCATTCTTCTTGAGAGTGCAGGTGATTCCATCATGTATTTTATTGGGTCTAGTTTTGAAATTAACCACGTCGTATGATACAACATATATTGTCTGAGCCTTCAAACTACCTAGACCAAAGCACAACAGAATTTTTCAATTGACGGATACTTTGCTTCATACTCCGTGAACTTCTTGCTGAGGTAGTAAATTGCCCTTACTCTTTTCCCTGACTCATTATGTTGCCCCAGTACATAACCCATTGAGTTTTTGAACACAGTCAAATACAATATTGATAGTCTCTTGGGAGTTGGTGGTACTAGCACCGGGGGGCTAGACAAATACTGTTTTATTTTATCAAAAGCCACTTGGCACTCCTCGTTCCATTCTCCAGGATTGTGTTTTCGAAGGAGTCAAAAAATTGGGTCACACTGGTTGCACTTGGCTGGATTAAGCTTCAGTTGGAACTTTCTTAGTCTTTCAAACAATTTCTTGAGGTTCTCAACATGTTCTCTTTCCCCCTGAGATTTGGTAATCATATCATCGACGTAAACTTTTATTTTTTATGCATCATGTCATGGAACAACATCACCATAGCCCTCTGTTAGGTTACCCTAGCATTCTTTAATCTGAATGGCATCACCTTGTAGTAGAATGTTTCCCACATTGTTACGAAGGTAGTTTTTCCATATTCCTCGGGAGCCATCTTTATTTGATTATAACCCGAGAATCCATCTATGAAAAAAAACAATGAATGTTTTGCTGTATTATCCACCAATGTATCAATGTGTGGCAAGGGAAATTTATCTTTAGGACTTGCTCGATTCAGATCGCGATAATTCACGCACATTCGTACCTTGCCATCTTTCTTCGATACTGGGACTATGTTAGCTACCCATTCTAGGTATTTGGAGACTTGTATGAAACCATCATCAAATTGTTTCTTGACTTCTTCTTTTATCTTTAACAGCATTTTAGGTCTCATTCGTCTTAGCTTCTATTGAATGGGTTTGCATTCTGGTTTCAGTGGGAGTCTATGGAGCACTACATCCTCGTTCAACCCTAGCATATCCTGATACGACCATACAAATACATCTTTGTACTCACGAAGCAAGGCGATCAAATCATGTTTGGTCTTCTCTGAAATGGAGGTCTCAATCTTCACTTCCTGCCTCTTTTCTTCATTTCCCAAGTTCATTGTCTCAACAAATTCTTGATGGGGTAGAATCTGTTTATCTTCTTGTTCTATCATTCTTAGTAAGTCAGGCGACGAGACATAATCTTTAGCATTTTCCTCAGCTTTGAATTCTCCTAAACAAATAGCTTTCTTAAAATCGATTTCAGGACTTGTAACGGGATTGTTCATTTCGTTGGTATCTGAGCACCTGAAAGGTGAAAGGTAAAGAAAACTATAGAGGAGCATCATATTATTGGAACCAAACAAACATAATGTTATGGCATGATATGAGGTACATGTAAGGACAGGCTATGAGAAGAGGGAATAATTATGAAGTTAACAAGAATGAAAAGATTATGACAAAATGCATCTCCATTAATGTTCATTTAAATGATAAAGAACAAACATAAGCTCTTACAAAAGAATCCCACTACTACTTAGGGCACACAAAAGAGAGTTAACATTGAGCATTACTCGGAGAGGACATAAAACTACAAGAAGATCCACAAGCAATTCAATTGTTCAAAATGAATCTAGGAGGACAAGGGTGTATCATTGAAACATCTTCAATTGCATCATCCCCTTTGTCAACAACATTTATACTGACGTTCTGAAGGCCCCTTTCAATCCATAACAACGTGCTTCGTGAATTATCTCTCCCTGGGTATATCATTCCTGCAGATGTAAATGTTTTTGACAAAGGAGGAAACACTATGGGTTCCCATCCTGATTCCCGACATGAGGCTCTCGCAATCCTCCTTTCTTAATCTTTCTGCAACTGTTTTCTTCTTTTATAATTTTAACTTATTAGGCTCTTTCTTTGGACTCAAATGCATATAACGTGATGTTATGCAAATGCATAACAGGCGCATGGCATGAATGTAAAAAGAAAGAGAGGTGTTGATCATGAATTTGATTCCATTAGAAGAACTTCTCTAGAATATACGTGTCTTTACATAAAATGGATCGCATATACGACCATGTCCTTATGTTCGAACGACCGTATTACAATCCACTTTATCAAGTAACACATTTCCTTATGACAAACTCTTCCATTTAGTAACCGAATATGAATCAACACTTCCTTTCTAAGATGATGCAATGCCATTCAAATGCATAAAGAGAATGCAAAAAGAAAGTTAGGCGCTGATTATAAATTCAATTCCATTAGAAGAACTTTTCTAGAAAATAAAGCTCTTTACATAAAACAGATTGCGTATACGGTTTTGTCATCATAATCCAAGTGGAAACACCAGTCTTTTTCTTCGTATCTATATGTTATGGTCGTGTCATGTAAACTTTCTCCATAGATGCTTCTTTTAGCTCCTTGTTGCTCAGTTCAGGCCGTACCTCTTCACTCACTTATCCTCCGTGATATTCTTAAGCTTCTTTAAGAAAATCGAGACATGAGGACTCTTAAATAATCCGTGTTGGCTTGAATCATCGGGCCAAGTCTTGTGTTCTTCTATGGACTATCGGCCTTCTCTCGTCGTTTATTTGGACTATATTTGGGCAAATCAGAATCCACTTTATCAAGAAATTCATTTCTTTATGACAAACTCTTCTGTTTAGCAACCGAATATTAATCAATACCTCATTTTTTTGATGATGCAATGCAAATGCATGAATGCAAGAAGAAGGCATCGATTCAGATTCAACTACATTTTAGAAAACTTTATTAGAAAACAAAATCCTTTACATAAAACAGATTACAAATACGCTTTCGCCCTACGGCCTAAGGTTTTGATTTTCCGAAGCAAAGAGATTAGCTCTTGATTACAACCCGGTTGTAGCTCATATCTCATGCTCAATATGTCAACTCTGACACCAAAGTCATGGGTGATCGCCACCTCTCGAATCTGGATTATTGCTTCACCCATGAGGTAATCCCGACTTCTGACTTGCTAACAAGAATGGCGAAGCTCCTCCTCCCAACGCCTTTCTCTTGTTTCCAGAAGCTCAATCCGGAGCTCACCACTGTGTAATGCCGATTCTAGCTCTTCAACCCTATCCTTCATTTTCTTGATTCTGTTCAGACTTGATTTTAGTTTGCTTTCCGAGTCTTGACTTCGATAGTGGTGCAGAGACCACCCAAGCTTAGCTATTCTAGCTTTTAGTCTCTTTTTCTCCTTTTGGATTTCATGCCCTTCTAAGGCCTCTTTTGTGTTTGCATTTCAAAACTTTTCTCCCAACTACTAACTCGCTTTTTCCTCTCGGATCTTTTGTCGCGACTGCTCTGAAGTTTTCCCTAATCTAGCATTTTTTTATCATCAGACGCATCTTCTTATATTCCGTCTTCAAGCTATCTCGGTCTTCCTCTACCTTCTATTTTTTCTTTCTAAGTTTCTCAGCCTCCGATTTTTTACCGTCCACTTCTGATTGAAGGAACATCATTTCTTTCTCCAGCTTTTCTATCCTTTTTCTAAGCTCCAAACTCATCCGTTCAAAATCTTGTTTCATAATCTCTAATTCTAATGGGACTACTCGCAGGCATTCTTCTCTCGATCGGGCGCCCTCTGGATTTGGCTTAGGGATATTATCTTTAATCCTTCTAACCCTTCATCTGCTGTACTCTGGGGTCATCATCGGGCCTACGGATAACCTTTTCATTTTATGAATCTGATTCCAGGCACTAGAGATCTTTTTAACCTTTTCTTATAGCTCCCCCTTCAGATGAGAACTCACATTGAGCCAAATTTATATGTTGTTGGTACGAATGTCTTGAACCATATTGTCTTAGGACCGGAAAGGGCGTATACAACGGCACCCCAAATTCCCAGTAGAGGAACCCAGTCGAAGTTTCCACAACGATAAAGGATCTTGTCGGGAATTATCCAAGGAGCCTTCCACTCGATGTCGTCTTCTTGAAGGTTTTGAAGAAGCGCTATCCAGTTTTCTTCGGACACGTCTTCTCTCCTAGGCGTAGCTACTATCTCTTTCAATAGAGAGTAATTCTCTGACAAAAACTAATAAGACACTTTCTCCACTTTCCAGAAGTGACTATGGAACCAGGCCAATAACAACTGCGCACATCCGATAAATCTGCCTTCACCTATTTTCTGACATGTATTGAAGGATCTGAACGTTTCAGCCAATATGGCAGGAACAGGCGTGACCCCTTTGTCCAATCGGCTGAACAGATCAATAACTGCTTCGTCAATGTGTCTTAAGGCTTTTGGGAAGATCACCAAACCGTAAATACACAAGGCCAAGACGTCAATCTTTTTCTTCACATCAGGATGCGTTAGGATCAGGTCCCTCAAATATATCCAAGGTATGCATTTACCCCCGCCTTTCTTCTGCATTCTAGCTGAGACCCATTGTTCACTCATTCTCGTGAGATTCATCAATTTCCTCGTGAAGGTTAGACTATTGACTGCTTTGGAATAAGCTTTATCAACTTGAATTCTCGGACAATGTAGCAAGGTCGTGTATTCCTCTATCGTGGGAACCAAATCAACTTGCCCGAATGAGAAACAGCTATAAGTAGCATTCCAGAACTGAGTCATTGCTCGGAATAGGTGCTTATCTATTTTGACATCAAACAGGTGTGGTAGATCGCCGTAGGTACTATAAAACAACTGCTTTGCCTCATCATCCCACTGGGTCTATATTTTTTTCAACTCTTGGAGTTCATTCTGCGTGACACTGATATTGGTTAAATCTCGTAATTCCGACACATATTCTTCAGCTAAGCTGTCCCCTTTGCTCTAACCATGTGCAGGTGGCCGCATTGTCCTCCACTTTATCAAGGAATTCACTTTCCATAACCAGCTTTCTAACTCATAAACTAACCGTGAATCGATGCCTCTTAAAAATAGAAATGGCATGCAGATGAAATAAAACATCATCAATTAGTACCACAGAATGAGATATAAAGCATGTAAAATACACAAACGCTTATCTGGGTAACTACTAAGATTTGGCATAGTTCAGCTCGGGGTGGGTTCTAAGGCTCCTTACGTGTGGTTGAGTTCTATAGTTCGAGGTACCCGAACCAGTAGATTCCTCGATCCTCACCCATTAGGCTCATACGGACCGAGTTCAGTTCAGGGGAATACATTTCCCTATGGCCATGCGGAAGTGAAAACTTCACGAAGACATAGGTACGGATGTATCCCGAAAGTAGTCCACTAGCCCATGCGGAGGTGAAAACCTCACGAAGGCATAGCTTCTCGCTGCCACTTAAAGGGTGTGACCTCGACGGTCATGCAATGCAATGCCAAAGTATTTACAAGACCCAAAATTGAAAGTGCATTAAAAGAAGCATGGTTTTTCGAAACCATTTTCCAATTTTAATCAAAAAGACAAAAATCAATCAATCTATGGCCTGACTCTCAAAGTCCCTAGTGGAGTCCCCAAGCTGTCGTAACCATTTTTTTTTGATAAAATAGGAAACGACGTGGTTGACTCGAAGGTTTTGAAAACGAAAAATAAGGGAGTCGCCACCAATCTTTTTTGATGAGGTGTGATCGGGTCACCTAGTAAAATAGTTATTTTTAATAAACAGTTTGATTTATCAAAACAACGATTTTGGTCTAAGAAATCCAGAAAACGAGTTCGAGAGTCGGTTACGCACGAGGAAGGGTTAGCACCCTCGATACGCCCAAAATTGGTACCAAATTGATTAATCGATGTCCTAACGTTGAAAACTTTGAAACGATTCAAAATAGATACTTTTACTTTCAAAATTTGAAGGGATCGGAAGGACGTTAAGGCTCTCTTATTTTCAAGAGATAAAGCACCATGTCCAAGAAGTTAGGCAATACTTTAGACTCAAAACTAAGCTTGCCTTTAAAAACTTGGTTTTATATTTGAAGAGGATCTCCCGTCATTTGTCAAACGAGAAGTCAAAACCCAGTAAGTTAGGGCTCGTTTTCTCAAAGGTCCAAATTAGGAATATTGCCCCTATTTTTTAAAAAACTTATCCAAGGTATCTAGATGTCGAGTCCAGTAAGTTAGGGCGCGACATTTCAATTTTCGGATTAAGTGTTTTGTTCAAAATTTGAATTGTGATTTTTAAAAGGGACATTCCGTTGTTTAGCTTAAACCAGAAAAATCGAAACCCAGTAAGTTAGGGCTCGACCCACTCGAATTGCTAATGCGGAATGTCGATTGTTATAAAACTGAGATATCGGGAAGGATAATATGCTAACAATATAATAGTAACGATAATAATAATAGTAGTAATAATAATAATAATAATGAAAATAAAATAGTAGTAGTGTAGTAATAATAAAATAAAGATAATGAAAAGATGTTAAAAATAATATAAATAACAAAATAATGACGAACATAAAGTGATGACGATGATTATAATAATAATATTAAAATAAAATAATGATAATAATAAAAATAATAACAATATGTTAATATGAATATTAATAATGATAATAATAATAACTTAAATATAAAATAACAATATATTGCTAAGAAAATAATGAAAACTATAATAGAAAGTACAAAAGAATAAGTAAAATAAACAATAATAAAAAACAAGTGGAAATAATAATAATAATAATAATAATAATAATAATAATAATAATAATTAATAACCAATAATAATAAAATATTAAATAATAGTAAAAGTTGCAAAATTGCAAAATAATTGAAAAATGGGTTAAATTGCATGAAAAACAAAAGTTTCAGGTCAAATTGTAAATAAAACAGAGGTTTGGGGACTAAATTAGAAACGCGCATAAAAGGTGGGGGACCAAAGAGGTAATATTCCCCAGTAAGTTAAACGCGGAGTTTGAGGGAAGGACCAAATCGCAAAACCGTGCAAAATTTCAGGACCAATGTACGAATACTGCAAACTTGATTTGAAATACTAAAAATGCGGAAGGGCTATTTGTGGAATTAGACCCAAAAATAAAAACCGCAAATCCTGAGGCAGGTTGGGTCAACACGCGGATCTAGAGGAGCAAAACGACGTCGTTTTGGGCGTTTAAGGCCAGCCCCAAAACGACGTCGTTTTAAGGGGCTATAAATGGCCTAAAAATCAGAAAAAAGAATCATTTAACCTGCTTACTTAAAAAAAGTTTCTCACTTTCCTCTCTTCTCTCTGCAGGTCCAAGGTGGGGAGAGATTTCAGTGAGCTCCGGTCCGACGTTCGTGATGACAGCTGATGCATCACATACCAGCGCAAGATGGTGAAAAAGGTAAAAAATTTATTTATTTTATATTTATTTTATATTTATGACATATATATATATGTGTGTGTGTGTGTGTGTGTGTGTGTGTGTGTGTGTGTGTGTGTGTGTGTGTGTGTGTGTGTGTGTGTGTAAAAGGAGTAAAAGAAAAAGCTTTGGAAAATAAACGTAAAGTAATCACCTCCTTTCGGTTTCTGTTTTGATTTTTGGTGGATTAATGCTCAATTTTGCTACTTTGGTTTGCCTCTGTTTTGTATTTGCAGATCTGTTTTCTTTTTTGTTTGAATCTCTATGTTTTTTTTCTTTTTCTGTTTTTTTTTATTGATTAAAAGAGGAACCCCCATTACAATTATTTGAATCGGCTTATATAGCCCTTGTTTTACAACTTGATCAATGCTCTGTCTTTTCTAGTTATTGTTGCAGGTGCTCTTGGCGGTCTTGGCAATGGCATGGATGTGATTGGCGGTGATCGGTTAGCGAGGCGACAACAGACTAGGTTTAGGGAAAAATAGGGTTTCTTTTTTGTTTATTTTCCGATTAATGATTGGTTAATGGACTAGGTAAATGGGTTTTGTAGTTGGGTAATTTGGGTTGAAAAATGGGCCGGGCAAATTATGGGTATTACAAGTTTTAATTCTTCAAAGATGGTATTCTTCTGACTGTTGAGCATGGTTCTGTTGAGGGATAGGAAGAAGATTGCCGAGTTTTGTCTTGATCTGTTTGCTGGGAGGTCTCTAGCATTTGGTTTTGCTTGCTGGTTTTTAGTTCGTTTTCTGTGTGCTAAGTTTCCGGTTTTGTTTTGCTTACTCTTCTTCTTTTCATTTACTTCTCCGTCGGTTTGAGTTTCTTTTTTAATTTTCTTAATTTTTGTAATGCCAATTTTTCCTCCACTTTCATTAATGAAATTCGATTTTTGACAAAAAAAAAAAAAAACAACTAATATATTGAAACCAACGAACGAAGCAAACCAAGTAAAAACAATCAAAATGTCACAGTCCTACACAAATCTAAACCATAACCATAGAAAGTCTAATTAGAACGTTTCTCAATTTTATATATTTATATATTCTTTTATAAATTTCTATTTATATATTTTTAATTTTAAATTTTTAAATTAAAATAATTTTCAAAGTGTCACGTCATTTTTTAACAATGTTAAAAAATAAAATTATTTAACTTAATCCAAATTAAAGACTAAATATCGCTTTATCCAAATTAAAATATATTTAAAATCAATATTTGAACCGAAACTCGTAACTCCTTATTAGATGTTTTCATAGTTCACTCGAGTTAGGTTTAGATCATAGTTTTATATAGTATTATTATATTGTACATAGTTGTTTAAGTTTAATCCTCATTAATATAAATTTTAAAATTTATTTAAATTTATTCGTATTTATAAAATAAATCTAAGTCATGCAATTATGTTTATTTAAATTCGTTTATATTTTAAAAATATATATATTATTTTATTTAATATTTAATAATTATATATATTTTATTGTTATTTAATATATATTTTTAAATATTATATATATATATTCAACTTTAATTATATTATTTAAAAATTTAAAATGAGCTAGATTCACTGATGTAATCTTAATTTAATTGATATCGGTATTATTAAAAATATAATAAAATATAAATTCAAGCATCTTGAAATATACAATTCTCTTATTTAAAACTAAATTAGAGAGAGATTATAAATAATTATAAATATTTTATAAAAATAAAAATAATTTTTTATCTAAATTTAATTTTCACACAATATTTTTATCGAAAGAAAAGGGATGAATAGCTGGATATTTAGAAATGTAATACCAAATTGGGAGAGTGACATAGTGCTCACTTCCCACTAAATAAAAGTCATATCTAGCACTGACCTCATATCTCTTTACTTTGAAATCCACCATGTGTCTTCTCTAACGATGTGTCCTCCGCATACGTGCTCTAATTCACTTTAAACACCTTCAGAGGGGAACTTCCTTCCCTCACACGCATGTGCTCTTCCCTAAAAGCGGCTTCTTTTATTTATTTTTAGTTGCTTTTATTTATTTATTTATTTATTAAGTATCTATAAGAATTAACTTAGTAATTAATTTTTCGTAGTCTGTAAATTTATTAACTCAAATTTAATTGCTATAAAATTACCTTGTAAATTTAAAATTTTGAATGGTAAAGAATTAAAATTAAAATTTAAGAAATATACAAAATCTAAATTCTTTTACCCTTTTTGCCACGTGTCTAGTATTTCTTGTAGGAAAAATTGATTTCATAATTTGGATAAGATAAAAGATTTCGGTAAATGACTTAAATATACTATTTTTAAAAAAAATTACAGAAAAAACCAAAAAATAATTATTTATCGGAAATGGCTATTTTTTCCCAAAACGCGTCCACGTTAGTGCGTTTTGAGGGGATAAAGCAGGAAAGCGCGTCCACAGGGAGCGTTTTGTGCCAAATCAACCAAAAACGCGTCTTTGAGGGCGCGCTTTGCTAATGTGGCAAAAGCGCTCCTTCATGGACGCGCTTTTGCCCTTTACCCCCTAATGGGCTTTTCAGTTATTTTTAGTGTTAGGGTATGAGTTTTTGGGTTTTAGGGCTACTATTTAAGGATTTTTAGGGTTTTAGGGTTTAAAGTTTCTAGGGAAAATTAATAGACTAGATTTTAGGGTTAATTAATTAGAATAATTTTAAGTTTAGGGTTTTTGGAAAAAATATATCAGTAAAATAAAAATTATTTGAATTTTTTTTACAGTAGTATCTTGCAATATAATTTTGAGAAGACGTTTCTGAACAAATAGTGACCAAAACGCTTCAAGCAGGATGCACTGTCAGCAAGAGTACTAAAAAAAGCTCCCACGTGGACGCTCTTTTGATACAGTAGTCTCTGGTAAAATAATTTTGAGAAAACGTTTCTGAACAAATAGTGACCAAAACGCTTCAAGTAGGATGCACTTTCAGCAAGAGTACTTAAAAAAGCTCCCACGTGGACGCTCTTTTGCTACAGTAGTCTCTGGTAAAATAATTTTGAGAAGACGTTTCTAAACAAATAGTGACCAAAACGCTTCAAGCAGGATGCACTGTTAGCAAGAGTACTGAAAAAAGCTCCCACATGGACGCTCTTTTGCTACAGTAGTCTCTGGCAACTCTTAGACTATAAATCAGCCAAATTTCATTCTCAGGTTGCATAACAGAAATTGAGGCAAAATTAAAATAGAAACTGAAGATGAGTGAATGTATTAATGCTGTTATTTACTACGATGGTGAGGTTTGTGACACCAAAATGGTGTTGTTTTTTTATCGGAGAACACAACGCGATTGAGTTTTAATTGGAACATAGATTTGATAGAACTTTGCAAAAAAGTTAGGCGTAAAATCTTCGAAACAACGCCAATGAAAGTTCAGTCTATTAAGGATGGATTTTGCGCTTCGGTTGATCCGGTGAGATATGACTCATTCGACATCAAAGGTCCTCGGAGCTTGAAGGCAATGGTGGAGACTCATCTTGCCAGTAGATCACCCTATCTTGAGGTATATGTACAATTTTCATCGCCAAGTGATCTTCCTTCGACTTCAACATCTACTGCTGTTCGAGGGGAATAAACGACCCCAAGTCGACACTCTGTTAGTGGGAGACAGAATACAAAAGTGTCCGTGTTTGGTGGTAGTATGGAAAACACAACCCCGCACGACACTTGGTTGGTGGATGGGACATGCATATCCTTCATTCGACGTTTGATGCTAGAAATACATATTGGGGAACGTCATCAACTTCTAGTGGTTGGCAATCCACATATGATTGGGAACGTTACTAAAGTTGTTTAAGAAGGGATAATGTACTCTCCATGACATCCACCGGCGATGGGCCTTCGTTCGTTGCAGATGATGGTGGGTCAGATGATGAGTCCGATGTTGATCCACCTCGAGAGCCCGGCCGATGGTGTAAAACTTACATTATTTTCTGAACCAGAGCCTGTTCTAACTGTACCTGAAGATGTTGAAGGCGGTTCAGATGAAGAAGAAGAAGATTCACTATTCAGGGCGTACTCGCCTCCAGCCCACATGCATAATGTCGATCTATCTCAAGACGTTGCATTAGAGTTTCCTGAACTACCATACAGAACGCTTGACCGTACAAATTTGTCGTTGGATTCGGGCAATTAAAAGTTGGTAAAGAGTTTTCCAACAAGGATACTTTTCTTGGTGCATTGAAACAATATAGCATCAAGAACATGGTTAACTACAACGTGGTTAAATCCAAACTTGATAAGTACGAGGCCAAGTGTGCAGTGCAAGACGATACAAGTTCATGGAAAATCATGGCCTCGTTGAGGAAAAAGACAGGCTTGTGGGAGATCAAAAAGTACAAAGGTCCACATACATGTATTGCCGGTACAGTATCATTAGGTGTTCAAGGTTTTTGAATAATACTATTATTACGTAATGTTGCATTATTTAACGTACTTCATTTACAAGTGTTTCACAAGATCATCCGAAGATGGATTTAGAGATGTTGGTTGACTTAATAATACTGACGGTGAAGGCAGATCCCAAGACTACAGTGCCGGCCTTAATTGGCAATATTCGTAGCCAATTGGGGTACATGCCCTCTTACCGGAAGACTTGGATAGCCAAGCAGAAGGCGTTGGAAAACTTGCATGGTAGGTGGGACGCTTCATATAATGAAGTGTGGCAATGGTGTTAGGTGTTGGAGAGATATGTCTCAGTCAGCATAATAGACCTTGAAACGGAACCGGCGTACTACAACGATCGATTGCTCCGTAGATGCCAAGTGTTCAAGCGTCTGTTCTGGACATTTAAGTAATGCCGAGATGCATATATACACTGCAAGCCATTGGTACAAATTGACGGTACCTTTATGTATGATAGATATACGCATTAGCTATTGCTAGCTGTGGCACAGGATGACAGTGGGAGAATCCTTCCAATTGCCTTTGCAATAACACTGGGGGAGTCAGCTGATGACTGAGATTTCTTCCTATCTAGGTTAAGGAGGCATGTTTGCTCCCAACCTGATATATGCGTTATATCGGATCGGGGCCCTGAAATACTAGCCGCAATAGAGCGACAGAGAAGCCTGTGGCATCGTATACACCATCGATATTGGCTAAGGCATGTTACGTCCAACTACCACGGGCAACATCGATCTACAAGTTAACGACGGCAAGTGACCAATATGGGTATGTAATATCTATTAATATAATTTTGTTTGTAATATTCAATTTATTCTTAATTGAAGACTGGTATGTAATATTCACTATCAACTTATATTGGCAGGGTATGAGATCAATAAAGACCGTTTTCACGAGATGTTAGTGAGTTTGCGATTAGTTAACGAAGAAGGCGCAAACTACCTATGCAATATTCCTTTCGAACAGTGCACACAAGTATACGATGGCGGCCTACGATATGGTCATATGACCTCAAACCTGGCCTAATGCATAAATTCTATTCTAAAAGGAACGTGTCATTTGCCGATAACATCGATTGTGCGAGAGACATATTTTCTTTTAGCGGCACTATTTTCGAATTGAACAGCGAGTTATAAAGGCCAGATGCAATGAGGCCATGTATGGTGCGCGAATGTCTTGCGAGAAATTAACAAAGGGAATGTACGGGCCAACACCATGCACACAGTGTGTCACGATCGCGACAACCTATGGTTTCGTGTAACGGAGTTTGACAGACCAAACCAAGGTATTGTTGGCGGACAATATTATGTACACTTGAGAAATAGGACCTGCGATTGTGGGATATTTGATGCACTTCGTTACTCATGCACTCATGTACTTGCGGCTTGTCAGAATCTCCGTCTGGATCCCATAAGCTATGTCGACGAAGTGTATAAAATAGAAAACATGTACAACATGTGGAGACACGTATTTCCACCAGTCCCAGATGAACGTAAGTAGCCGTCTGTATCACTTGCTCCGTATAAGCTGTTACCAGATAGAGAATTGCGGCGCAAACCAAAAGGTCGACCTTGCTCGACTAGAATACGCAACAATATGGATATCCGAGAAACGGTCAACCAACAGAAGTTATGTGAATGGTGTAGGAACCCAGGCCATACATCTCGCTTGTGTCCAAATCGAAATAGTTGATAGTCTCCTTATCATTTTGTCTCTTGAAAGAATGAAAAGTTATATCTCATTTTCGTCTGTATCATTTTTTTAGATGTATTTAAAGAAATGATAGAAGTAAAAGCATGTGTTTTTTATTTCATTAAATATATAAAAATTAAATTACAATTAGGATATTAAAAACAACTTTCATTTTATTAAAAATAAATAAAATAAATTACAAAAAATAAATTTTATTTTATTAAAGATAAAAATAAAAAATAAACAACTTTTATTTTATTAAAGATATAAAATTAAATTACAAAAAAAACAACTTTTATTTTATAAAGATAAAAAATTATAAAAAATAAATAAACAACTTTTACTTTATTAATGATAAAATAAATTACAAAAAATAAAAAAAACTTTTATTTTATTAAAGATATAAAAATTAAATTACAAAAAAATAAAAAACAACTTTTATTTCATTAAAGATATAAAATTAAATTACAAAAAATAAAAAATAAATTTTATTTTATAAAAGATAAAAAATAAATTACAAAAAAAACAACTTTTACTTTATTAAAGATAAAAAATAAATTACAAAAAATAAAAATAAAAATAACTTTTATTTTATTAAAGATATAAAAATTAAATTACAAAAAAACAACTTTTATTTCATTAAAGATATAAAATTAAATTACAAAAAAATAAAAACAAATTTTATTTTATTAAAGATATAAAATTAAATTATAATAAAAAGTAAACAACTTTTATTTTAGCAAAGATATAAAATTAAATTACAATAAAAAATAAAAAATGGCTTTTATTTTATTAATCAATGTTGGTGCCAATAAAATCAATCAATGTTGCCACATGGGGTGGTCGTCGACTGATTCTACTGGATTCCTCCTTCTAGCTTTCACGGGGTTGTGGAACCTCAAAGGGATTCGTTTCTCCCAGAGAGGTCTCGATTGTCGGTGTTGGGAGGATGACCCACCTTGATAAAAATAATGACTAGGGAGGTGTTTGCATAAACCATAACGAAGGTGTCTGAATCCCATAAGGCGAAGGAGACTGGTAAAAAGAAGAGCTCCCCGACGGCGCCTCGTGCGATCCTCATGCGACGGCGACCTCAAGATCGACTGGCCAGTCAGAGTAGTCGGGAACGGACTCACATCGGATCATGCATTCCAACTTGCCGTGGGAATGGGAAAAAGAAACATATAAGAGTTATACATATAAGGGCTAGAGTACGCACCTAGCATAATCTAAAAAGGCTGTGATGTCGGTGTTTTCGGCTGAAGTGTTGGGCCCGGTAACTGTGTGGGCGCTGTTGATGGGCTCGGTGACTGTGTTGCGCCGCTGTTGATGGTCCCGTCTCATCACCCCTTCTTCTTGGATTTAAAGGGCCCGTCGTTCCTTTTATTCACGAAGTTGTCGCCGCCTCTCTTCCGACAATAAATATGGCTTGCCATGGATCCGAAACCATGGCATGTATTCAGGCACGCACACTAACTCAGGAATGATGATCGGTTCCTAGTAGGTATATAATCATACCGGTTCTCCCACAATTTGATATACGCTGACCAATATCTTGGCCAATTCGTATGCAGCTGTCGTAAGTCGACTTTGTGCTCATCATCGAGCACCTCAGTTGCCACGAAAATCGGTTGTCGGAATCCAAATTGACGCAGAACTCGATCTGATTGGTGCATCTCCATGATGGCATAGTTGATCAATGGGACCTTCACATGCCAAATGTTTCGATTTATCAAGAACTCCTCCGGAATTACTGCCCAAATTGACGGATCCTCGTATGGTGTCCATTCAAACTATATTAACATGATAAAAATATTAGTTATATACTAAATACTAAATACTAAATACTAAATACGAAATACTAAATACTAAATACTAAATACTAAATTTTATTACTAAATTTATTTTATTAAAATTTAATTAAAATTTAATACTTACTTGTGCTTCGATCGCTGCTCTAGTAGAATAGTATATCTTCAAGCGATGTAGGTATTCCAACATAACTCATGAATGGTTCCACCTAATTAAATAAATTTTAGCATACAATTATATTTTAAATCTACGTAATAATTGTAAAATCTAATATTAAATTTACCTCGTTATGAGTGGGAATGTATATGGGTGGTCGACTCGAGGACGTAAAAATAGAAATCGAAATCGTGCCCATGATTGCAGTAGTGATAGGCAACCTCCGATTTTCGCTTTATTTGGCTGCGTCGCCCCGCACATCTCCCAATACAATTTTGCTAGCACGGCAAACTCCCAACTCAATTCACCGGCTGCTCTAAAACTAACGAGTTTCAGCAGCCATCTCAGGTGTACGAGATTTCGTGACAGGTTTGGCATCAGATAGCCTCCAATCATCTCAAGAATGTACGCCCGAGCATACCGTATTCTTTCTATTTGGGTCGAATCATTATTCAGCTCCGGGAATGTGTCTCATAACCAGCCCATCTCGATCCGACCACCGTAAATGCTATCTAGAATAGCACCCAAAAGCTCGTAGTATACGACGGCCCAATCGCCAGAAGTTGCGGACCGGTGACTACGTACCCATCCACCGGCAATCCTAATTGCAAATACACGTCTTCTAGAGTGATAGTACACTCTCCGCATGGAAGACGGAAAGTGTGCGTATCGAGTCTCCACCTTTCTATCAATGCACTAATTAACTTCGGGTCCAACTTGCACCCCCGGCCTATCGTGGTCATGTGCCAAAAACCCGCTTCCCGTAGGTAATTCTCGATAAACGGCGATGGCGGACCAGACATATTGCGAATATAGCATTACAACACCCGATCTACAGACTGTTTAAAAAATTATAAAATAAAATTTAATTAAAATTGCATAAACCTTAAAAATTTTAAATAGTATTGAAAAATTAAAATTAAAACTTACCATTTGCATTTGATCGACGTAGATGTGTTTATCGTCGAGACGATTTAATTCTCCAGCCATTGCTAATACGATCGAATTTTTTAAATTTATCAAGAAAATATATTTCAAAAAATTTAAAAAGGGTTTTTTTATAAATATTAAAGGACTATTGTGAAATTTGAGAGGAAGTTTAAAGGTATTTGAGAGAAATTTGAGAGGAATTTGAGAGAAAGTTGAGAGAAAAATAAGTAAGGACTAATGTGTGAAAAAAATAAAAGGGTTGAGGGGTTTTTATAGGTTTTTTTTACCGTTGGAGGCCCAACGGTCAGAAAAAAATTTGACCATTGCAGGGGCAAAGCGCGTTCACGAGGGAGCGCTTTTGCCACATCAACAAAGCGCGCCCTCAAGGACGCGTTTTTGGCTGATGTGGCACAAAGCGCACCCTCGTGGATGCTCTTTCCTGCTGCATCCCCTCAAAATGCGCTGACGTGAACGCGTTTGGGGGGAAATGGCCATTTCCAGTAAATAATTATTTTTTCGACCCTTTTCTGTAAATTTTTTTAAAAATTGGTATATATTGGTCATTTACCCTAAAGATTTCACTTTTTATTTAAATTTCAGCAAAATGGAACGTGTCGCAATCACATTTAATCTGCACAGAGATTTTTTTTTTCAATTAAAAAAATATGACATGTTTTTATAATTTGAAAAAAATTAATATCAATATTTTATGATTCATATTCATTTTACTATTTATATTTCAATTTATAGTTGTAAATTTCAACAATTTCATTTTCAAAATTTAAATTGTGCCTCCTATTTAAAGTGTAATGTGTCTCACTATTCCATTCAACATTTGTTTATAATGTTATATATCAATTTAAATATTACTATATAATGTTTTTCTTCAGATGTTTCTCAATAGAGAATGCTTTAAATTGATGATGGTTTAAATGACACATATAATTATACCCATATAAAATTGAGTCCAAGAGGCACAATTAATACATGATGGGCGACAAACCCTAGTCCCAATAGGAGGAGGTATTACCCATCTTGTTTAGTCCAAGTAAGACTACATATTTTTTATTAAAATATTATTACTTGGTCATCTCTTGTTCAATAAAGGTTCTTGTGATATTTTCTATAAATAGATACCATAAGCTAAGTCAAACATACGACACTAAGTGTTGTTATTCTATCAAATTTTAGTGAGATATTTTTCGATCCTTAAATTATAGCTTACACTCTAAGCAAGTCGAGGGTTTGAGAATAACAGAGAAAATCATGTTAGTAGAAAGCTGAGAAATGATCTAAACAACTTAATCCTAAACATAGGTACAAATTTAGTAAAAGAATTTATTGTTATAAACAACAAAACTGCTCATAAGGTATTAAGGGAAAATTATGTAAGTTATTAAATTTAATCGTCAACTTATGTATTTTATGCAATTTGATATTAAAATTAGGTAAGTTATGTATTGTTTAAGATCCATCGTGCGTGGCATTGTTACACCTTAGGAGGATCCGTTATATCCGATAAATTGAGATATAAGGCAACCCGTCAGTTTCCAAATTTTATATACTTTGGTTAAGGTTTAGGTTAAGTGTTTAGTGTTAAAGGTTAAGACTTAAGGGTTTAGGTTTAGAGGTTTAAGGTTAAGGGTTAAGGGTTTAGGTTTATGGTTTTAGGAATTAAGGGTTAAGGTTGGGGGTTAAAGGTTGGGGGTTAAGGGTTTAAGAGTAAGGGTTTAAGGGTTGGGTTTGTGGTTAAAGGTTGCAGGTTTGGTTTAGGGTTAAAGGTTAGGTTAAGGTTAGTTTTAGGTTTAGGTTTAATGGTTAAGGGTTTGGGTTTAGGTTAGTTAGTTTAGGGTTTAGGGTTTTGAGTTTAGGATTTGGGGTTTGGGTTTGCGCTATGTTTAGGGTTTTGGGTTTTGTGCTTTGTTGTTTGTGGTTTGTGTTTTTAGGATTTAGGGTTTGTGGTTTAAGGTTTAGGGTTTAAAGGTTAAGGGTTTAGGGTTTAGGTTTAAGATTTTTGTGGGTTTGGGGGTTTAGTGGTTTAAGATTTAAGGTTTAGGGTTTGGGGTTTGTTGGTTTGGGTTTGTGGTTTGTTTGGTTTGTGGTTAGGGTTTGGGTTTCAGGTTTGGGTTTGGGGTTTAAGTTTTAGGTTTAAAGGTTTTAAGGTTTAGGGTTTATTATAATCTTTATTTTTTTATTATCTTTATTATTATTATTATTATTATTATTATTATTATCTTTATTATTATCTTTATCTTTATGTTTATTATTATTATCATTATTATTATTATCTTTATTATTATCTTTATCTTTATTATTTTTTTATTATTATTATTATTATTATTATTATTATTATTATTATTATCTTTATTATTATCTTTATCTTTATGTTTATTATTATTATCATTATTATTATCTTTATTATTATCTTTATCTTTATTATTATCTTTATTATTATCTTTATTATTATCTTTATTATTATTATTATCTTTATTATTATCTTTATCTTATATTATTATCTTTATTATTATCTTTATTATTTTCTTTATTATTATTATTATTATTATTATTATTATTATTATTATTATTATCTTTATTATTATCTTTATATTTATTATTATCTTTATCTTTATGTTTATTATTATTATAATTATTATTATAATCTTTATTATTATCTTTATCTTTATTATTATCTTTATTATTTTCTTTTTATTATTATTATTATTATTATTATTATTATTATTATTATTATTATTATCTTTATTATTATCTTTATATTTATTATTATCTTTATCTTTATGTTTATTATTATTATAATTATTATTATAATCTTTATTATTATCTTTATCTTTATTATTATCTTTATTATTTTATTTATTATTATTATTATTATTATTATTATTATTATTATTATTATCTTTATTATTATCTTTATCTTTATTATTATATTTATTATTATTATATATAACAAGAATTAAATTTAATATATAACAAATTTATAACATTTTTTAACAATTAAATTTTATATTGTGTTTATGTTAATCTTTATATCATTCCATACCATTAACTTAGTTAAATTAGAACCAAGTTGTTAATGTACCTTGATGTATTTTTTGTTGACATTTGAGCTGATAAATCAACTTAACCAAGTGTGCAAGTTTAGTTTAGTTTAGTTTCAATGTAAGTAGTGGTAATAGGTAGATGTTTAGGTGAAATTTGTTTGTTTTTTATCACCCTATTATATGTAATGCCGTTATGCCTCAATTTGAAGTTAATGAAAATACACATTTAATTTGATCAATTTGCAAAAGTAAAATGGATATATATTCACAAACTGCTTAACAACCTCCAAGAACCAACAACATATATATAATAATAATAATGATGTCATACCTGTTAAGTTATCATCAAATCCAATCCAACAAATATGTAACTCTAGGAAGCAAGAATCGATATAGAAATAACATGAGATTAATTTATCGTGATACAAATATATATTAAAAACGTAAATTAAAGGAATAACTTAAGCATAAACAATTAGAAAGAGATTGGGAGTACGAAAAAAGAAAAGGAAAAAATGTTACCAAGAATATCTAATAGCCTACTTACTGAAAACACACCGAAAGTTATAATTTGATTTCAAGAAATGTAAGACAAGATCTGTGGAAAGTGCATGTAGTAATATATCAAGCAAGCAATGACATATAACACCGAAAATGTAAAGCAATCCAAATTAGAAAACCGAAAGATCACAAACATAATATTAGAATTCATAAAGCATACAAGTAAACTTATCTAGTCTACCATAAGCTAATAATAACTTTAAATCTGTGAAAAGCGTAAACAAAGAGAAAGTGTCAAACTCGATGCATCTAGACATAGCACGATATATTTGAGCCAAAGCAAGATGACAATTTTATATTAGGCCTTAAAACAAAGGTCAACTCACAAAGACCGACTAAAACAACATCTCCAAGAAAAAACAGAAGGGATAAATGACCATAGCGAGATAACTATCCAGACCATGACAACTTATGAAAGAAGGAATTCTTCCATTACCATTGAGGATTTAGATGGCGTGATTTATTAGAAATATTTTTAAATACGAACTATTTATAAAACGGTCAAGACTTCTCATCATATTTTATCAACTTCCAAAACTCCTTCAAAGTCCAAACATGCCATTTATTGAGATTTGAAATACCACGATCAAGGCAATACATTCATTACGCTCAAGTTATTCAAGGCTCCACCGGACAATACGTCAGAACATGGAACTTATAAGTACAAGGGATCATTATGGGCTCGACCAACCATGGCTAAGCAAGATTACCTAAGTTGAGAAATTGACTTCATATACTTAGGAAAACACATGTAAATGCACTTATAAGTGTATAAGAAGTGTATACTTCAAGCTCAACCAAGAAATTCTCCACTAATTTACATATAAATTGTCCTCTTAAATGTAATAGGAACCATGTATGGGAACACTTTGAAGCTAATATAAAATTAAATATTGGAGACTCAAAAGAAATTTTCAAAATTCGATTCCTTTCCAACCGATACCGTAAGAAACAGCCAAAACCAAAAGGAATATTCAACGCAGTATACTAACCGACAAAAAGGAAATTAGAAATCTAGCACATTCCAACAAAAGGGCAACTGGGTTACATATCAACAGATAGAGCCCTATTCAATGCGTATGTATTGTAAAGATGCATTAACTCCTAAAACCAAAATGGGAAACATAATATGACAATCAATCTTAATACACAATACCAATCAACAAAAAAGGGCACCAAAATAATTACAAATGTACATGCTAAATTGTCACTAAACAACCAACAAATGAAGTTATCTTACCGTGGTTAAGTTGAGGAGGCGAGAAAGAGAGGTAAAGCTTGAAGGCGAAGGGGTTGTATGGACGAAGAGAGGTGGAGCCGTGGAGGACGAATGCACTAAACGGCGAGGATTTCAAAGACTTTAGGGAGAAATCAAGGAGAAATCAAAGAAATGATGGGGAAATCAAAGAAATCAAGGATTTCGATAAAACTTTAGGGATTTTCAAAAGGGGGGAATTTTTCAGAGAAATGATGGGGGTAAGGAAATCGGGTTTAAGGGCGTTGGGGAAATGGACTAGAGCAAAACCACACGCTACACAAAAAAATATTAGCAAGGCGCTTTTCAAAATAAACGCCACTAAAAATGGGAAACTACATCGCTTTTGATTAAAATTACATATATGTATGCTGAAAGCGCCGCTATATCCCACTTATTGCGCGCTTTCAAAATAAACGCCACTAAAAAATGGGAAACTACATCGTTTTGATTAAAATTACATATATGTTATGGGTTTTTGAAAGCGCTTATATCCCATTTATGCGGCTTCAAAATAAACGCCACTAAAAAATGGGAAACTAACCGCTTTTGATTAAAATTACATACATATGTTTGCGCTTTTGAAAGCATATATCCACTTATCGCTTTCAAAATAAACCACTAAATGGGAAACTACACCGCTTTTGATTAAAATTACATACATATGTTTGGCGTTTTGAAAGCGCTATATCCCATTTATCATGCTTTTCAAAATAAACGCCACTAAAAATGGGAAACTACACCTTTTGATTAAAATTATATATATATTTATGGGCGTTGAAAGCCGCTATTTCCTGACTAATTGCGTTTTCAAAATAAACGCCACTAAAAATGGGAAACTACACCGCTTTAATTAAAATTATATACATTTTTTGCGGCGTTGAAAAGCGCTACTATATCCCATCGAAGCGCTTCAAAAAAAAATAACCACTAAAAATGGAAACTACACCGCTTTAATTAAAATTACATACATATATTATGCTTTTGAAATGCCATATCCATCGATTACATGCTTTCAAAATAAACGCCACTAAAAAATGGGAAACTACACCGCTTTTAATTAAAATTACATATATATTTATGGCGCTTTTGAAAGCGCTATATCCCAAACCTTAAATACTAGACCATAAAACTGAACCCAAATTACTCTAAACTACAAACCCTAAACCATAATCCGAGACCAACTTTTGGGAATTCATGTAGCCAATGTTAGTGTAGTACAAAACATATTTTAATATCTAACACATTAGTCATATAACCTCATGAGGATTTCGATTTGGATTTTGGGTCATATAGATAACACCCTAAACCCTAAACCCTAAACCCTAAAATCCTAAACTAAAATCATAAATCCTAACTTAAACCTACACATTAACCATTTCCCTCAAACCCCAACCCTAAACCCATAAACCATAAACCATAAACCCTAACCCTAAAACCCTAATCAATTAATCATTTCATTCTAAACCCCTAACCCTAACCTAAACCTTAACCTTAACCACTAACACTTAAACCTAAATCAAGAACACTAACATATTAAACACCATACAATAAACCCAAACAACAAACTTTAAAACACTAAACCCATACACCAAAATAACAAACCCTAAACCAAGAAATTAATATACTAAACATTAAACCCTAAATCAATTTTAATAGCTTAATTTATAACTTAAATGAAAGCTCAATTTTAAAAAGAACTTTAATTTTTATTGTACAACAAAATTGATTTCTAAATCGAATTTTACCAACATATTCTCAACAAGTGGATCCACTATATTGATTGTTCTACATGTTTTTGAAAACATGTATATGCTCTTATACTCATGCTCGTTGATGTCAAATTTAACGATTACTCTTTACATATAAATTAAAAATGACAATTGTAATAATATAATAGTGATAACTCGTTATCCTTAAACTAATTCATATATCTCAATTCCATTTGGTGATGATAGCAATGGGCCATATTAATGATGCTTGTCCTAATCTATAATATATTGTCTACGTTTAACGGTCCAATTTCTTTCTGGATTTCCTTTTTCAAATTTCCATTTTGAAGTGTACGTTTATTAACTCTTGTGGGATCGGTTGCCACATGCCAAACTAGTGCAATATCCGGTCATTACATTGCCACTCGATAGTATGGCACCACATAATCGAGATGTATGCCCTCCCTAAGATGTATGCCACCTCCGCTACGACCCTCGATACTAAGTCTTAAATCTCCTTTCTCTGATATGATATCAGTAGAAAATACAAATAATTATATTAAATAGAATTATAAGTTTACAGTAATAATCAATTTATTGAATACAAATAGTTAAGCACTTACCTGTTCATTTGCGTACTGATTGGTAGCAATATAGATATGTGTATAACTCCCGATAATAAAAGGGTACCATACAAATTGGTTTATAATATATATTTGTAAAGTGCATTATAAATATTGATAACTTGAGTCTTGAAATACGCTCTAAATATTAAATAAAAATATCTTCTTACTTTTTCCCAAAGACAAGAGGATGGATGGAATGGGATCAATGCTATAAATGGCATCTGCATCTTCACTCACACTTTTAGGAGGGTACAACCACCGTTTAACTCGATGGCATCTCAATTAGTCATCCTTGTAAGTGCTCAGTACAAGAATTCCAATTATATAAACACTAATTCTCATTCAATATACAAATATTTACATATACTCACATTCGAAGAGTTTGTTACACATGGTAATAAATAAAACGAAAATTAATGTTTTCAGAATTGGACCAGTGGTTGAATCGACCAAATCAGTGAATCCTGACCAGATCGATTCAATTAGTTTAACTACCAATCCAATTAGTTCATTGTTTAATAATATAACTATTAAAAAAACTTAAAATAAAACTTCATGTTATATAATCCCTATTGACCGAATATGGACTCAAGATCGATTCATGAATCATCCGACCATCACACCAATCCGGCACCTAATGTCTTGTCAGAATGTCCGAAGTAAATATTGTGCTCCGTGTCTCATCGATATAACCGAAGTAAAATGTGATTCGCATCTCATTAGACGTCCGAAGTAAATATGCGCTCCACGCCTTATCGGTGAAAACTGGAGTATAAACCCGTACACAAATCTAATTCTATGGCATAGTAATTATATCTGACTCTACCCGAAACTAGGATAATCAAACGTTGCAATTATACATCAGTTTTACTATGATCATCTCCAATTGATTCACGACGTTTCATCTTACCTTACATAAAATATAAACCGATTCTTGAGACTACTAGAATACTTGCCTCACATGAGCCAATTCGTATAATAATCATGAATGTATATGTGTATATTGGTTCGAATCATAAACGAACAAACCGTAATTTTTCGCGGACATCGATAATAAACATAGAATCCGCAGATTTTTATTCTTTTATTGTTGTTTTATTTTGTTAACGTTTCATGATTAATTCTTAAAAATGAAAGTCATCCTGGTTCGTGAGCTTCTACTCCCTGCTGACTTGACCTCAGATCGACTTGAGATGATTCAAACTCACCAACTATTCGAATTAATATCTTGGTCTCCCTACAACCCCATTACGTCAAATGATAAAACTTATCCAAGCCTAAAAAGAAAACCAAAATATGCCCATTTTCTCAGGTTGAACTATAGCACGCCAAACTGAAGCTGCAGCGGACTATATTACTCTACTCCCAACTACTAAGTAGTACAACAGCTTATGGCATCTCATAAATCAAACTCTGACCAACAAAGCTTTAAATGCCCTACTCAGAACTCAAATGTCACAATTTCCAACTTTTTAACTGCAGTATATTCCTTTTTCCCAAACCCACCAATACAGATTCAGGGTATATAAAATATAAATATGCTTACAAGCAGTTGAGACACTATGAGAATGTATGGCAGATAAATGTTAAGAGAAGCGAAATTTGCACCATGCAGAAGACAATCTATCAAGAGATGAGAAAAGCACAATAGCATAGAGGCTGAAGGATTGCCTAGTATATCTCTCAAAATATAAAGATCTACATCACATGCCTAACACGATAGAGGCCAAGCTCAGATTCTGCTTTCTCGAATGACAAATTCGAAGTTTCAATTAGTCAACTACGTTAAAAGATTTTAAAGAAATATTATCATAAAGAGTCATCATTGCAAATGCATACATGATAATGTCAGTAGCAGAAACTTCATAATGCATAATCAGGACATGACAAATCTGAGAACTGGGAATGATTAATCAAGCTGCCAATCCATAGGTGTTCACCAAACAAAGTGAGAGAGTAGGTGTAGTACAAGATAAAAGGAAAATTAATCTCTAGGCTGATTTATTCTCCTAAGCCTATAAAAAGACTGAAAACTCCGCACCTGAATTGAAGTTCAAAGTAGAGATCTGCACATGGCCTGCTCAACCAAGTCATCTAGTTAAAAAAAACAAAAACAAAAATTCATCTAAGCCCAAATGGCTGATTCTGAAATCTCACATTAACACATAAGAAAAGACCAAGTCTTTGCTTGGTAGGAAGGACAAAACTTATCAATCTAATGGTTAATATAACCTTAACCATTAAATTAATAAGTTTCTCATCCTTCCTACCAAGCAAATCCTTAATATAATGTTTATCTAAATAAACAAACTCTGCTTAATCTTCAACCACAGGCATAAGTCAAACTCATGTCAAACAACTGCAAAAATCAATCAAAGGCAGAATCATGCCTTCACAATTCACTCCCACAAGACTAAAATTGAGAAAACAAATTCCCAGTTGTGGGACGACAGTTATTACCAGAAATCTAGCAGCAAGGTCAGCATAAAGTTGTACTCAAGAGAAAAGCTCAAGAAATCCTAATTTATCCAATCAAGCTGACAGCGGTAAACACAAACTACATTAAGCCATAATCAATACAAAGACACTGCACTTGAAAAATAAGTCCAATCAAACTTTAAAAATACAAATATCTGCTCAACAAGAACAAAGATGAAATAACATATTAGTGTCCTAAACACAATAGCTTCAGCCAGTGATGCCCTTCTTTGCTTTGAGTGATTCAAGTGCCCTTTTCCTTAGCTCAATTTCAAGCTTCTTCTGCTCAGTCTCTGCCTCTTCATCAAAACTTGGATGAGACTTCCTCCTCACCATCATCATCTTGCCCTTTCATTTTCAGCTTCTCCGCACGCCAATCTTCTCTTTTGCGACGTCACTCCTCGCGACATCTACGCTTCTCCTCCTTTCTTAGTCTTTTTTCTTCCTTCCTCTTAGCTTCTTTCCTATCCTCAATTTCAGAATCATAACTAGAATCGTCTTCTGACCTAACTTCACGCCTTTCAGACCTTTTATGCTTTCTCTTCTCCTTATGCTTAGTTCTGTGCTTATCACTTCCTTCAGAACCTGGATCCAAACCATGGTTATTATGATCAAGCTTTTCAAGTGCCATTGGCGACATTTCCACTTTTTGGTGTTTATCAATATAGTTCATATTATTTTGATGAGAATGGCTCCTCTCATCGGATCTCTTTCCTGCTCCCAGGTGAGATGCACTTTGCTTTTCACCTTGAAACAAAAAATTGTTTTATCAACATAACCCAAATTCGAAAACTTCAACGCAATATGAAAAACTAGAAATCCAACTAAATTATTAAAAACTAATAAATATTTTAAAAAATTCAACCGAATGAAACCAAGATGAACCTAATTTAAGTCTTGATGGCTGAGGTTTGGTCCTTATTGTCACTTGTTCTCCTTCTCTTTTTCTACTCATTATAACCTCGCCATCCTTTTTTTAACTAGTAATTACTTATTTTGCTTTTTGTCTTTTTTAATGGTAAAGTCGTCATCTTTTTTGTAACGAGTTTGAGTAAATTAAAGCTCATTCATAAAGAAAAGGGTAATCTGTACCATTAGTCACTAAATTATTGTTGAAGTTCTTACTAAAATGACAGATAATAGAACTTCATTTATCAACTTTAAGATATATTTTACAAGAGGAGCAGTGCATATTTAAAGAGAACAACCCCTAGTAGGTACAGCTGGCTAATAAACTAACTGAAGCTTAACCTACAAACAGAAACTTAACGTCTGTAACTGACATGCTAACATTCTCCCAGTTTTGTCCTTGTTTGACATTTGACTGTAGTTGAAGGGAGCACTTGTAGAGCTTGCCGAAATGATTCAAACTGTTTCGGTGATATAGGTTTGGTAAGCACATCAGCAATTTGTTTTGAGGATGGGACATAGTTAACCTGCAGCACACCATCAAGGACTTTCTCCCTAACAAAATGATGATCAATCTCAACATGCTTGACTTTTGCATGATGAGTAGGATTCGCAGCGATTGAGACTGTTGAAGTATTGTCGCACCAGATCACTGGTGTTTGAGACAGTGAAATTCTAATTTCATGGAGCAGTTGTTTGACCCATAGAAGTTCAGCAACACAACTAGCAAGGCTGCGATATTCGACTTCCGTCGATGGTTTAGACACAGCAGCTTGCTTCTTGGAGTACCAAGCAATAGGATTGTTGCCAAGGTATACTACATACCTTGTTGTCGAGCGATGATCCTCAACGGATGATGCCGAGTCAGCATCCGAGTAATAGACAATAGCACAACCTCCCTGCGACAAGTGTAGTCCATGATCAGTCGTGCCAATGAGATAGCGAAGCACTCGTTTGACGGCCTTCCAAAGGCTTCGAGGGTGATTCATGTACTGACTAAGTTTGTTGACAGAAAAGGACAAATCTGGACGTGTGATGCATATATACTGCAACATCCCAATGACCCTTCGATAAAGTTGAGCATCTGAAAGGGGAGTGGCTCCAATGGACTCAGTTATCCTGGGATTGATAACCATGGGAGTGGGTGTTGATGCTGCCCCTAGCATTTCGGTTCTGGTAAGGACGTCTGTGATGTATTTCTTTTGACTTAGGACCAGTCCACTAGACGTAGGTATGACTTCTATGCCTAAGAAGAAGTTGAGGGAACCCATATCTTTGAGAGCAAATTTTCGATTGAGCTGACTAACAACATCATCAACGTCTGTGTTGGAGTCTCCAGTTAAAACAATATCATCGACATAAGCCATTAAGAGTAACGTATTGTTGCCAGACCCTCGAATGAAGAGAGACGAGTCAGTTTTTGAAACTCGAAAACCAAGTTGATCAACTAGAAACTGTTTGAGCGTATGGAACCATGCTCGTGGAGCTTGTCTCAACCCATAAAGAGCTTTCTTGAGTTTACATACTAGTCGTTGTCTATTGTTACCTAAAACTTCAAACCCAGGAGGTTGAGTCATGTAAATGTCTTCTGTCAAGGAGCCGTTGAGGAAAGCATTGTTCACATCGAGTTGTCGAAGCTTCCAGTCTTTCATAACAGCAAGTGCAAGAATAGTACGAATGGTTGAGGCTCGAACCACAGGACTATAAGTTTCACGGAAATCAATACCAGCATGTTGGGAAAAACCCTTTGCTACAAGTCTGGCTTTGTGTCGATCAATAGTGCCATCAGCCTTCCTCTTGACTTTAAACAACCACTTACAACCAATAGCTTTTCGACCAACAGGTAGGGTGCACAGACTCCATGTATTGTTATGAAGCAGAGCTTGCAGTTCATTGTGGACAGCTTCTTTCCATTTCTCACTAAGCATGGCTTCATGTATGTCAACGGGAGTTTCATTTGAACAACAAACAGTACTGCTAAGGTAGGCTTTAGGTTTGAATATACCATTTTTGCTACGAGTAATCATGGAATGATTGTTGCAAGTTGGTAGTAATTGAGGTGGTGATGTTTCTGGTATAGATGGGATGGTAATAGACACTGTTGGACGTTCATGAGAAGAATTATGGATTATAGGAGAAGAAGGCATGTTGTTTGACGTGGTGGTGTTAGGTGAAAAAGTATTAGTGGTAGGTGGTGATGGTCTTTCAACAAAAGTGGGAGTAGGTACATGGGAATTGGAGGTGTGTCGTAGAGGTGTGTTATTGGGTGGAAGGTTAATGGATTGATTTGACAGAAGAATAGGTAATTTGGAGCTTGTTTGATGAGTAGCGGTGGGCCGATCAATAAAATATTATTTATTTTGAAAAGGAAAAACTGACTCATGGAAAGTGATATGGGATGTGATGTAGGTACGGCCATTTTTGTCTTGACATTTGTAGCCTTTATGATGTGAAGAGTATCCCAAGAAAATGCATGGGGAAGACCTAAACCAAAGCTTGTGTTTGTTGTAAGGCCTGAGATTTGGAAAGCATAAACATCCAAAGATGCGTAGCAGGCTATAGTCAGGTGGTTTGTGGAACAATTTTTCATGAGGAGAGATATTACCTAAAGGAGATGAGGGAGTCTGTTGATCAAATGAACTGCAGTGCTGAATGCATCATTCCAGTAACTCAGAGGTATTGACGCCTGTGCTAGCATGGAAAGGCCAACTTCAACAATTTGTCGATGTTTTCGTTCAACTAAACCATTCTGTGCAGAGTTATAAGGGCAGGAAACACGATGCAAAATACCTTGTTGATTCAAATACCACCGTAGTGACTGAAACTCTCCTCCCCCATCGGTTTGTAATGCAACCAATTTATATCCAAGAAGTCTTTCAGCTAATCTATGAAACATGAGAAATATACTATAAACTTCAGACTTTTGTTTTAAAAAATACAACCATGTATATCTAGTACACCCATCTCGTAAATGCTACATAGTAACGAAAGCCATTCGACGAGATTGGAGCTGGTCCCCAGACATCTGCTGCTACCAACTGAAGAGGCTTGCTATATTCAGTCAACGAGCTAGACATAGGTAGCTTGTGTTCTTTACCTAGATGACATGCACTACAAAGAATAGGATCTTTACCATCATCACATTGTATTTTACAGGTACGAAGGGCTTTTGCAAGCACAATGTTGTAAGGGTGACCCAAACGAGAATGCCATATACGCAAGGGTATCTTCAGAGACGTAGTAAAACACTTTGGAGAGACTGTAGTCAGATTATGCCGATTGGATGTAGGTAAATGAAGCTTATACAATCCATCATGTAGAGTGCCACGAAGTAGAACCTCCTTGGTTTGTAGATCTCGGACTTGTCAGTGTTTAGGGAAGAACTCAAACATCACCCGATTGTCCTGAGTAAATTTGGACACAGATAGGAGATTCTTGGTTATACCAGGAACTAATAGCAGTGACTTCATGAACAACGGTCTTGAACGAGTAAGGAGAGACGATTGACCAGTACAAATAACAGGTAGAGCAGAGCCATTACCGACAAATACTTTACCTGGCCCTTTGTATGAAGTGCTGTCACCTAGAGAGGTAGCTGAGTTGGTGAGGTGATGAGTTGCACCTGAGTCAGGGTACCAAGCACTATCTCCAACTGGATCAGACATTGCCATATAATTCTATGAAGATGGAGACGTTGACGCAGGAGGTTGCATATGTGAAGGAGGAGCAACAAAAGGGTTGGGCCAGGGGGCTGCTTGGGATGGCGGACAGAACCAACCAGGTGGAGCATTTGAACATGGAACAGTCATTGGCATTGTGGGCTATGAAGTAGAGGAAAAAGGGTTTGTAAACATATTAACGTTTGCTTGTGGCACAGGTGGAGGTCTATAACCTGCACTTTTATAAGTTGCATCAAATCGAAAATAACAACGGTCAACCAAGTGACCTATCTTTCCACATAGTTGACATTGAAAACGGGACCCAGAGAAGCGACCTCGTGCACGACCTCGGCCAGTTGAAGGAGGACGATATGTTGGTGTAACAGTATCACTTTTGACTGGTAGTGGTGGTTGATTTGAAACCATGTTGGCTGAACTAGAAATATCTAACCCAACTTGTAGTTGACGAGCTTCTGTATCTAATAACAACGCCGTGACTCCTTGAACCGAGTATGGTGCCTGGCTTGCGGTTATAATCGTAATAACTGACTCATATTCAGGGGATAGACCATTGAGAATAGCCGTGACATGCTCCCGATCACTGATGACCTCGCCACAGTTAGCAAGATTATCGCAAAAGCCCTTGATCTTTATCAAGAACTCTTTCATGGTCAAGTCGGCTTTGCGTTGAGAATGCAGCGCTCATCGATAAAACATCAGTCGAGAAGTGGTTTTGTTTCCATATAAGCTAACAAGTGCAGTCCAAATCTGCACGCTCGTGTCTAACCCAATGAGATGAGGAAGAATGGAAGCACTCACCGAGGAAAGTAACCAAGAAGCTAGGGCACTCATCTTGCTTTGTTCATACCGGAGAACGCAGATTTTCTTGTAACTCACCAAAGATCGATAACGAGTTGTTGCGGTGGGGAACGATTTGAGGATCAAGAAACTGAAGCTTGTACATTTGGATCACAAGAACTTGTTGACGCTATAACAAGTAGTTGTCATCATCAAGAAGAAGACTTATTTTCTTCGTCGCAAGAAATCGACTATCAACAGACCCATCAAGAGAGCTGGACGCCATGGCAGGTGAAGGAGACTGATCAGCAGAAAGACTGAATGAAGTATCCATGAAAAAAACAGAAAATCAACATAAAAGAACCCCAGGACAAGAAGGCACATCTGATACCATGTTGAAGTTCTTACTAAAATGACAGATAATAGAACTTCATTTATCAACTTTAAGATATATTTTACAAGAGGAGCAGTGCATATTTAAAGAGAACAAACCCTAGTAGGTACAGCTGGCTAACAAACTAATTGAAGCTTAACCTACAAACAAAAACTTAACGTCTGTAATTGACATGCTAACAATTATGGATAAATTTTCGTTTTGGTCCTTAATTAAAAAAACTATAATTTGATCAATAAACTATTCAAAAGTTTTTATTTAAGTGAGGCTGTTAAAATTGATGTTGTCGAAACCATTTTAAAATCGAGTTTAGAAAATGGGGATCAACTTTGAAAACAAAAACGGGAGTCGCCACTAATCTCTTTTTATTTAGGTGTGATTGGATCACCTTGTAAAAAATTTTATTTCAAAATACTGATTTTGGTCTACGAAAAACAAAAAGATAGGTTCGGGAGTCGGTTACGTATGAGAAAGGGTTAGCACCCTCATAACGCCCAAAAATTGGTACCTAATCAATAAAGTCATGTCTAAATATTTGAAACTTAAAAGGATTTAAAAAATATGATTTCTAAAAAACTTCGAACAATTCGATTTAGAATATGAGTCCTTCGATCCGAAAGATTATAAACATCACATCCAGCACGATTGGACATGATGTTTTTTTAAACCCTCGTATCTAAGATCATCTCATAATTTATAAAACTTTGAGAAATTTTGCTTTAAAATTTGAGATTTCTTCGATCCGAAGGAATATAAACATCACATACAGCAAGATTGGACATGATAATTTTTAAACCCTCGTCACTAAGATTATCTCATAATTTATAAAACTTGTTAAAAGGATATTTAGTTATTTAGTCAAACGGAAAATCGCAACTCAAAGACGATTGGGCACTATTTCCTTAAATATCAAAACATTGCCTTATTTAAAAACCTTTAAATAAAATAATGATTTTGTAAAAAAATTATTTTAAACTATAACCATGTGGCAATATTGTATTTGTACATTATTAAATATAAATATAAAAATCATAACATGCAACATTTAAGATAAACAATAACAATAGGAAATACAACAAATAATAATCCCTATACTAAAGCAATTACAAATAAATGATGAAATATAGACAAATATAATAAATAATAAAATTAACTATAAACATATTTCATGCAAATTTAAATAATAGATAAAAAGGGCATACATATGATATAAACAATATAAACAATGTGTTAAAAATATAATGATTTTAAATAAAAATAAAAAATATTGTAAATAGAATATATTATAAAAATTTAGTTAAATATATGATATAATATAATATTATATAATATGTAGAATTTTTTAAAAATATAATATAATATCTAATATATATAAATACTAAAATAATTTTGTAAAAAATATAATAATAATTAGAAACATATAATATAAATAATAATATACTAATTTATATAATATAGGTAATAAATAATAACAATTACATACATATAAAATTAATACATATAAAAACTATATATATATATATATAAGTTTTATCTTTGTAACAAATTAATATATAAAAAATAAAAATAATATAACATTTTAATATAATATAAAAATTAAAAATTAAATAAAATTAAATAAAACAGATATAGGAGGGACTAAATTGAAACACGAGAAATAATTCTGGGGCATTTGTAAAAAAAATTAAAAATGTAACAGGACTTAATCGTAAAATCGAAATAATGCGGAAGGATTAAAATGAAAATTAGACCATTCAATGAAAACGCGTGGATCCTCTTAGGGTCGGGTCGTCTACGCGCGGATCTTGGACCAAACGATGCCGTTTTAGCGCCTAAGCGCATGGCCTAAAACGACGTCGTTTTTGACGTGTATATAAGGCCCAAAAATTTTAAAAAACAGCATTCTCCTTTCAGTTTAAAAAAAAAAAACAAAACTTTGCCTCTGAATTCTTTCTGCAAGCTCGGATATCGGCAAGCCTTCCAGCAAGGCTCCATCGCTATCGCCATTGTCGCCGCCACCGTACGGTGGCGAATTTAAAAAGTAAGTTTTTAGTTTTTTAAAAATGTATTTTACATATATATTATATATATATATGGTTTTAAAAATAAAATAAAAATAAATATAAAAACAGTATTCAAATAAAAAAATAAAAGTAAAACAAAACCTCTGCTGATTGTGTTTTTTTCTTTACTTTTGTATTTCTCTGAATCAGTATGTATATATTCTCGTGTGTATTCTCTTAATAAAAAAAAATCCCCTATGCAAGGCTTTTTATAGCCTTTCGAAATGAAAAATAAAAAAAGAAATAACATCTTTCATTGTGATTTCTTTTAATTTGCGCTGCTATTTCTTCCATTTCTTACAGGTAGAAGACGGAGATTTCGCGGTGAGGCGACGTGCGTGCTGTTGGAGGCGCGATTCGTGGCTGGATGAGGGCTGGTGGTCTCCTGCGATTCAAGTGATGCCCTTCTTTGCTTTGAGTGATTCAAGTGCCCTTTTCCTTAGCTTAATTTCAAGCTTCTTCTGCTCAGTCTCTGCCTCTTCATGAAAACTTGGATGAGACTTCCTCCTCACCATCATCATCTTGCCCTTTCAATTTCAGCTTCTCCGCACGCCAATCTTCTCTTTTGCGACGTCACTCCTCACGACATCTACGCTTCTCCTCCTTTCTTAGTCTTTTTTCTTCCTTCCTCTTAGCTTCTTTCCTATCCTCAATTTCAGAATCATAACTAAAATCGTCTTCTGACCTAACTTCACGCCTCTCAGACCTTTTATGCTTTCTCTTCTCCTTATGCTTAGTTCTGTGCTTATCACTTCCTTCAGAACCTGAATCCAAACCATGGTTATTATGATCAAGCTTTTCAAGTGCCATTGGCGACATTTCCACTTTTTGGTGTTTATCAATATAGTTCATATTATTTTGATGAGAATGGCTCCTCTCATCGGATCTCTTTCCTGCTCCCAGGTGAGATGCACTTTGCTTTTCACCTTGAAGCCAAAAATTGTTTTATCAACATAACCCAAATTCGAAAACTTCAACGCAATATGAAAAACTAGAAATCCAACTAAATTATTAAAAACTAATAAATATTTTAAAAAATTCAACCGAATGAACCAAGATGAACCTAATTTAAGTCTTGATGGCTGAGGTTTGGTCCTTATTGTCACTTGTTCTCCTTCTCTTTTTCTACTCATTATAACCTCGCCATCCTTTTTTTAACTAGTAATTACTTATTTTGCTTTTTGTCTTTTTTAATAGTAAAGTCGTCATCTTTTTTGTAACGAGTTTGAGTAAATTAAAGCTCATTCATAAAGAAAAGGGTAATCTGTACCATTAGTCACTAAATTGTGGATAAATTTTCGTTTTGGTCCTTAATTAAAAAAACTATAATTTGATCACTAAACTATTCAAAAGTTTTTATTTAAGTGAGGCTGTTAAAATTGATATTATATAGCTTTTTTGTTCGTATTACTTGCCCCAATCGAAAGTTATCTTTTCCCTTTTCTTCTATAGTTTATTTTTTTCATGAAATAATTTTAGATATCATGAATCTACGAACCAAAATTTAAACAACTTTTTTCTCTAATTTCTGACAATGACTATTAGATCGGCTTAGATATAATGTATGTTCTATTCTTCAATAGGTACTAATTTATCGTACCAATTGTCGAATCATCACTTGAGCTAGAAGTGTACATGGGTTGGCGGCTGACTCCACCAAGGCCCGCCTTGAAATGTGGGAGGGTTTGGACAAAATATAGGCTAAAAATGGGCTTGGACAAAAAATAAGGTCTGTTTAAAAATGGGCTGGGCTCTGATAAGGGATTTTAGCTTAGAAGCCCTTTAACTTAAACCGAATTCATTAAAGGCAAAAAAAATTAATTTTTTAAATATTATTTTCTTATTATTTTTCTCTTTATTTTGCTACAATTTTACTATTATGTTTCTATTATTTTGTTGTTATTGTTTAGATATTATATAAAACTTATTTTATAATTAATTTTGTTATTATTTTAAAGACATTTGTTAATTTTGTTATTATTTTAGAGGCATTTGCTTGTCAAGTTCATCTATTTTAGTGTTATTTAAGTCTACATATTTTTTAAAATTTATTTTCAATTTGTTGAAAAATATTTATTTTGATTTTTTAATATTTTGATGTATTATATATATTTAAAATTATATAAAATAATATAAAAAATTAATCTGGTGGCTGGCCGGGTCTGGTTTTAGTATTTTTATATGGGCGGGCTTGGGCAAAATTTTAGGCCCATTTTTAGGCCTGCCTACCTGAGCCCAATGAACGGGCCTAAATTTTTAGTTGGGCCCGACCCGAATTCGTCCGGCCCACCATGTACACCTCTACTTGGAGCTAGTTGCCAGAACTTTAGAAAAGAGCTTAACAACTCAGTGACTTTAATGAAATTTTTTGAATAGTTTACTAACTTAAATGAAAACTTTTGAAAGTTTAGTGACTAATTTATAACTTTTTTAAGTTAAGTGACTAAAACAAAAATTTACTTAGTGACTAATGGTGAAATTTACCCAAAATTCACACTATTTGACTTTCATTTTAAAGCAGACGTTGAAGGGAAGTTCAATTATTGGACGGAGGATCACATCCACTCATATGGAAAATTAAATAAAAATCAAATAATGAAACGTAAAAAAAAAAAAAAACTAAAACTAAAACAGGAAGAAGATAAAAGCGGGAAAATTCCTGCCAACCGTCAGATTTTTTTTCTTTTTTTCTCTTGCAATGGCTTGCAGTGCCACTGCTCAGCCTCTGTTGAACTTTGAACTCTCACACTCACACCAACCAAAGAGACCTTACTCTCTCCCTTTATGTTCCTTCATTAAAAAGCCAAGACTTTCTCCGAAGCCCTTTTTCTCTCAATCCAAAGATTACACCAAGATCAACATTTTTTCAAGCCCATCGCTGTTTTCTAGGCAGAAACCCGGTTCCCATGTAAGATATCGACAATTAAGATGTATTTTCAACTCTGGGTTGTTTCGAAATCAAGGAATTTTATTTTTTTTAATATTTAGGTTGCTGCCCAGAGTGATTATTCTTCAGGGGAAGAAGCAGAGTCACTTTTACCTGACTCAGCTTACCAAGAACCTTTTTCTTGGTCTTCAGTGATTTTGCCGTACGTTTTTATCTTGTTTTCTGCTCTTTCCTGTGTTTCTTTGACCTTTTCCTTGACTGGGTAGTTTTCTATTTCCCCTTTATTTTTGGGTTTCAATTGCCGGTATTTATTTTATTATTTCTTTATGATCGAAATTTTAAAGAGAGAACAATGAAGTGTAGATCATATTACCATGAAGTCTCCTCAAAGGTTCTAAATTAGTGTTCATTTAGTGAAACGACTTAATTTTGATTATTGCAATCAGATTTTTGTTTCCAGCTCTGGGAGGGTTATTATTTGGCTATGACATTGGTGCCACCTCTGGTGCTACAATCTCTTTGCAGGTGCTTCAACAGATTAACGGTTTTTCTTGTAGCCTTATCCAATTAACTTGCCATTTAATGCCTGATTAGCATTAACTATACTGGAAAATATTATTATTGTATTTAATGTCTTATGTTGATAATGTCAGTCACCTGAGCTTAGTGGAACTACTTGGTTCAATCTCTCAGCTATTCAACTGGGTCTAGTGGTATGATTTCTTGGTGATACTTGGAAAATTGATGCATAATTTGAGGACATTTGCAGTTCTTTTTCTTTCTGTAATATGTGATATCTTGAGTGCAGGTCAGTGGCTCGCTTTATGGGGCCCTTCTCGGTTCCCTCCTTGTCTATCCAATTGCAGATTCCCTAGGTACTTCATTCAACTTCTTCATCATACTTGGAGATTATACATATGAATCTGTCTTAACAAATAATTTCTATTTCTGCATGTAGGAAGGAGGAGGGAACTCCTCATTGCTGCTTTACTATATGTGCTTGGTGGTGTGCTGACTGCTTTTGCTCCAGGCCTTAGTGTTCTCTTAGTAGGACGGCTACTGTATGGCCTGGGTATTGGATTAGTGAGCTTCGCAAAACCAATTCTGGTATTTCTTGTTGATTTATTATGACGCGCTTATTTGTAACAACTTGCTTGGATGCTATTTGACAGGCCATGCATGGGGCTCCGCTCTACATAGCAGAAACTTGCCCGTCTCAGATACGTGGTACACTGATATCTCTAAAGGAACTATTTATAGTTCTGGGAATTTTGGTAAGGTTTTTAAGATGCGGTATTACTATGCACATTATTTCTTTGTAAATAAGCTGAGCTGAAGTATAGATTCATCTGTAGTTGGGGTATTTTGTGGGAAGCTTCCAAATTAATGCTGTTGGGGGATGGCGATACATGTACGGGTGTAGTGCCCCAGTCGCATTATTGATGGGACTAGGAATGTGGAGTCTTCCACCATCACCACGTTGGTTAATTCTCAGAGCGGTTCAAGGTAAAGGGTCTTTACAAGAACTCAAAGAGAAGGCCATCCTTGCCCTAAGCAAACTTCGGGGTCGGGCTCCGGATGATGCAGCATCTGAGAAACAAATAGAAGATACCCTAATCTCAGTGAAGTCTGCCTATATGGAACAGGAATCTGAAGGAAATATCTTGGAGGTATTTCAGGGGCCAAGTTTGAAAGCCTTCATAATTGGTGGAGGTTTAGTTCTTTTTCAACAGGTATCTCTTCCTCCTTGCTGAACTTACTATTTATTCATTTATTAGTAAACAATTCTGTTTCTTTTTGCTAATATAATGATAAAAGGAGAGAGTTCTAAGAATGCAGAATTTTACGTTTTAAGGATTTATTTACAACCTGATTATGACAGATAACTGGCCAACCAAGTGTTCTGTATTATGCTGGTCCAATTCTACAGGTAATTGATAATTGAATTTTTTTCCCACTTTTTTCTTGTGTTTTTGAAATGGATCATGTCATGTAATGTAAATTAGGCAAACTGTATAATAGCATCCGTAAATTTGTTTCTCCAGACTGCTGGATTCTCTGCAGCTGCTGATGCTACTCGCCTTTCTGTTGTTGTAGGTTTGTTCAAGGTAATTCTTCATAGTTGTTGATATTTAACCTTTGAATCACGGTTTATTTTGTTATCTTCTTTCCAATGCTGATTAAGTACTGTTTGGTATATATCTTCCTGTAGTTACTGATGACTTGGATAGCTGTTGCAAAAGTTGATGATCTTGGTAGAAGGCCTTTGCTGATTGGAGGTGTTGGTGGGATTGTATGTAACCTATACCCCTCGGTTCTGTTTAACTGTTTCAGCCGTTGGATGCCCTAGTTTTTATGCAAGTTCTTATTTGCCTTTATGAACTCGTTGCACTGCAGGCTCTTTCCTTGTTTCTGCTCTGTGCTTATTACAAATTTCTTGGAGAATTTCCTTATGTTGCTGTAGCTGCTCTACTTCTCTATGTCGGTTGCTATCAGGCCAGTAATTTTTTTGCTTGCTTGTTGATAGTGTTTCTTGGAGACCTTCTAGGACCAGAGATCTTACTTTTGTTTTCATTTACTCCTAAAGTCTTATATATATTAAATGAACCATACATCGTCAACACATCACAATCGGGAAAAAAACCCCAATAGGCAATCAGAGAGATAGTACTATGGATTTTTTTTTTAAAAAAAAAATCAGATTGAGAAGTGAGCTAATATTTGTTCATATGGTTTCCTTGTTGTTGAGATTGAGTTAATCTGACAAGTTTACCCTATAAATGGTGCTGCAGATATCTTTTGGGCCTATCAGTTGGCTGATGGTGTCTGAAATTTTCCCTCTGCGAACAAGAGGGAAAGGGATTAGTCTTGCAGTTCTCACTAACTTTGGTTCAAATGCTATAGTCACCTTTGCATTCTCACCATTGAAGGTATCAGTTCAATACCCAAACAGTCTACTTCTTTCAAAGTTGCTTTTCTTTTAATATCATTTTTCATGCTTTGAATTCCACTTCACCGTTTGTGATTCTGCAGGAGCTGCTAGGGGCAGAAAATCTTTTCCTTCTTTTTGGTGGTATTGCTCTGATATCACTTTTGTTTGTGGCCCTCTACGTTCCGGAGACTAAAGGTTTGAGTTTGGAAGAGATTGAATCCAAGATCTTGAACTGAAAAGCTCCATGATCCCTACCATTCGTCAACATATCAGTGAAGACCGTATGCTCTACTGTGGGATTTGTAAGACTACCCTTTAAGATACTTGTACACTCTAGTCACCACTCTCAACGTACATATAGATACTGTTTTGGTTGGTCCAAAGCTTATATAAATAAATTCAACTTGGCTTTTCCCTGCGTTGCACCATTATTATGAGTGAGGTTTTGCTTCTTTACATAGCTACCAAACATCCTAATACCTACAGAAAGAAATAAAGAAAGAATAACCAATTCTTTGAAACGATACTGTAACAAGCGTTGAGTTTAACGTCTCTGAGTTGCTGTTTATAGCATTTTTTTTCTTTCTTTCCAGGAAACATGGTTGAAAATAGTGAAGTGGTTTATGAGTTGGAACCATTTTGAGGAGTTGACAAAAGGTGGTTGGTTTTCAGTTTTCACTTCGGGCATCTTGTAAAGTTTGGGGTATACCCTACACTTCATATATTTGCTATATCGATTAGACCTCAAACGATAAGAACAAACCCCTCATTTGAACTAGAAGGTATTTTGTTTGTCTCATTGATTGGGGTAGCAAAGCATTTTGTTTTGGGTTGGAGTTCATTTGCCTTGTAAACTAAAGGGAGTACTATATTTTCCAACATTTCATTTGCCTTATAGATTAAAGGGTCGAAGGAGCATTTTATTTTTCAAATGTTTTCGACTATCTTATGACAAGTTTCGTAACCTCTCACTAAGATATTTTGAAACCTCTTTCAGTGTCTCATATGAGAAAGCCTCCAAATAATCTTCAAATGCTTGTAGCCAAAATTTAATTTGGGCATGAAAAAATTAAATCAATTAAGATTTAATATTTTTAATAGCTAATTTTTTATATAAATTTAATAATCTAAATAAAATAACTAGATAGATTTATTTCTTAAAAAAAATTGAAAATTGATTAATGGATGTTGATATTGGGTATCAACAAGGGGAGGATATGACAGTGGAGACAAAGATGCCGGTTCGCTTGGGCTAGGCGCACGGTCGAAATATGAGAGCAGAAGAGGGTTGATGACTTAATATGTTGCTAGGGTTATCGAAAAGGAAGGAGAGATCCCTTTCTCATTGTGCCCTAGGGTATTTATAGGGGAATAATATCCCTTATTCGATAGAGTCTAGTTGTTGACAAACTCAGAATGTGATAAACATGTGGTCGGCCAGTTGGCATTGTTGCTCTGTATGATTAACATCCCCTTGCTGAGGAGGTATGAGGCTGGTAGGCCTTAGTAGTCCCTATGTGGCCTTTTATTGGAGAAAAGGGTGTTCTTATTAAAAGTGGGTGGCTCGACATTGGATAGTCTGGTGGAAGGTGAGCCGTCTAAGCAGCCGGTCACTTGATGTCCAGTTGGATGATGTGACGTGAGGGTCATCCACAAATGCTTCTCAAATAGCTTCTCGTGGTGTCACATATTTAAACTGGGTAGGGATATAACAACAGATAAGAGCAAGGAGAATATTTTCAATTAATTCAATTTTATTATCCTGTAAAGACTTTACATTTAAAATTTGATTTTGTTAAAAATAAGGCAAAATGTTTACAAATTAAAGAGAAAATGTAGAATTAAAATTTTCATAATTTAAATTTATATTTATCAAAAAATTAATTATATTTTGTATAATATATCAAATAGATTTTATAACTTAAATTTAGTGTTTACAGTTTAAATACTTAATTTTTTATATTTAATTTTTAGTTTATCAAATGAGACTTTAATCATTTTGATATTATTCAATAAATCAAATTGCAACATTTTACCATACAATTGAAGTGACATTGCGAGTACCAATTAAATCACATTCAATCAATCATAAATAAAGAATCATATGGTTAAAAAAAATAAGATTTTTTACCAGAATATTATAAAAAAAACCAAAATGGGTTGTTGAAACAATTATGTATTAAAATGGTACATTTAGATGGGTGAAGGGTGGTACATAGGCGGCACCACCCTCATTTTGTGACAGTACACGTTAAAAAAATAATAATAAAATAATGACGGAGGATTTTAGGTAGGCGGCACTGGTTGTGCCTACCTGATAGGCGGCATTGGTTGTGCCTATCTGATAGGCGGCACACCTAGTATATTTTCCCTCCCCATCCGGCTTGTATCAAGTTTGGAAAAAAATTAGTAGAATAAGAGAGGGAGAAGAGAAGAGAAGAAAAATATTATGGGTAGGACCATGTTTAGAATGGACTTGAATGGAAAAGTTTGGACAAAAATATAACCTCGAAAAATGGGTTTAAAAAAAAAGATCCTTTTTCTAAACGAACTAGGCATCAGGTAAGATTTTTTGGTTTGGGTTAGTGCTGTTTTGTTGTCGTTTTGCTATCATTTCGTTATTTAATGTATTCTCAATGTTTTGGAAAATATTTATTTCAATGTTTTTAGTATATTTGATGTATTATATTTTAAATTTTTTTATATAAAAAACAATCTATTTTTTTTAATATGGGTGAGTTGAGTTGGGCTTGGTTTAATATTTTTAATTTTGGTCGGGTTTGAATAGAATTTTAGATCTATTTTTCAGGTCCTGCTCAGGTCTAGAAAATAAATTTAAAATTTTGCATCAAACATGGTCCTACCCATAATTAGGTCTAAACTAAATAGAAAAGAAAATGTATTTTTTCTTTCTTCTCTTCTCCCTCTTTTATTCTGCTAATTTTTTTTTTCCAAACTGATACGAGCCGGATGGAAGAGAGGGGAAAATACTAGGTGGGTGTCGTCTATCAGGTAGGCACAACCAATGCCGCCTATCAGGTAGGCACAACCAGTGTCGCCTACCTAAAACCTTCCACCATTATTTTATTATTATTATTTTTTTAATTGTGTACTGTCAGAAAATGAGGGTGGTGCCACCTATGCACCACCTTCATCCATCTAAATGTACCATTTTGGTACATAATTGTTTCAACAACTCATTTTGGTATTTTATTTTATTTTTATAATATTCCGATAAAAAATCCCAAAAAATACAAGTTAAATATTAAAAAATTCTAATTAAAATAGATCATCTAATCCCTAGGAAAAAGAATTATGGGTAAACTATATTAGTAGTCAACTGATTTTGGTTTTTGTTTCTTTTTAACCCCAATTATGAAAAATTATAAAATGATCACTTATTTATTAGTATTTTTTTTTTTGCTTACCCAACATCTTAGATTTTGGTATTCCTAATTTTGTATTAGCTAGCTTGGTGACCAAAAGAGAAAAAAAAATCAGAATAAAATGACTATTAATATAGTTTACCCACAAAATATTTACAAAGCTCAAATTAATCACTTATGTTCAAAATCTTGAAGATGAATTCCATCGAGATGAAACCCAAATTATAGTCGAATATCCAACACAAAAGGTTTCACCCTCTCCATGCTCGTATTAAACAATAATTATAAATAAGAGGGTAAAAATAACGAAGCAAAATAGCTTTAGGTGATAAAGATGCGGAGAGTACAAAGGAATTCCAGTACCAGGGTTCAACCTGGAAACCTAACATTCGAAAAACTGCTTGATGCATAGGCAGTGGTTGTATGTCTGCTACGCTGCCCTACCTCATCTGCTTAGTGGTTAATTCATTGGTCTTTCTTGCCAAAGTTGACAGATCTTGAAAGATAGTTGTTCTATTAAGTGGCTGACTAATGACTAAGCATACCAAGTGTTTAAATTCCAACTCGTTAGTTTTGGGTTGTAACCTAAAGTTTATAAGCTAGTATGACACTTCCAAATTTTGTCCTGTCTTGAATTTATATACTAAAAAAAAGCTTTAAGACAACTAAAATGAATTATAATTTTTTAAAAATTAAAATGCAATTAATTTTATATTTAAAAAAAATTAAACCACAGTCCACTTTTAAGGCTAACTCTAGCTTAACCTATTTATAATATATATAGAAAAGAAAGTTGTGTATGATAAAAATTATTGTTTTAGAAAAAAAGTGTCTTAAGTACATTATTTAAATAAAAGGTTGTATATGAAATATGCTATATAAATGGGATATAAAATTTAATTTAATTTGAGTAATTTGATTGTATTTTGAGTTGTGTTTGAAATTACAAAATAATATTTGATTAAATTTATTATTATTCAACTTGAATTAGACTCGATTAGATTCGAATTTGAACTTTGAAAAGTTGTTTGCACTTTAACAAAAGGATGAATGTACTTGAGAGGTCCTTCTATTATAAGAACCTGATCATATTAGTCCCTAACTCCTGTGCTATTAAATGAATTAATTTAGTTATTGTACTATTAAAATGAATAAAAATTAAATTAAAATAGAGTTAATATTAATTGTTTAAAAAATATCATTTACTGTTTAACAAAGTTACTATTTTTAAAATTTTTATGGTTTTATAAATGAAATCTTTCGTTTGAAATTAAAAGAAATAGTTTTCAAAATATTTTTTATCTAATAAATATTAAATTTGTTGCAATTTAAATTTATTTAATTTTTTAATAATATAAAAAAATAAATAAACTTAATAATAAAGAGATTAATTTAATCTAATCCAGGATGTTGCAAATACATTCACCTTGCCAAAAGTCACATTGACATTTTTCAGCGTGCCGCATATTGATGCAAAGGCTAACACCGTTATTGTTTGCTGAGGCAGGAAGGGAAACTATGTGTTGCTCCGCTTTGCTTTAGAAAAGAAAAATAAAAATTCACCAAATAATAGTTAAGACTAAAGAGGGTAAACATTAAATATATCTGCTATAGCGTATTTCTTTTCACCTTTAAAATGTTTTAATTAAGTGTGGATTTGGATACAAGTATAGCATGGTGCGATGTGCTTGGTTTATTTTTTATCCGATGCTACAATATTTAATTTTATCATCACGGTTATTTTTACACTAATTACAAGTAAACGTATCGCCTATTTAAATTCAGCCTAAGTATGAATCTTATATCATTAAGATCTTTTAATTTGTTTAATAGTTAATTTAGGTGTTTTTTTTATAATTACAAGTGTCCTCTATTTTAGTTTGGAGACAAATTTTATTTATTTAGGGTGATATTCAAGTAAAACCCTCCCAATAGTAATAACTCTAAAATTCAAATTTGATCCAAATGCTTGAGAGAAGAAGTTCACTTCTACTTCTTTTTTTTTCCAATCACTTGTTGGTAATTTAGATGCTAGAAATAAGTTTAAATATGACACATAGCATATTTAAAATAAGTAGATCTAATTGTAAGTACGAATGTTCTTATCATATGAACAACTTAAATCGACATGTTAAAATAGATAGTGTTTGTAATACATTAAATCTAAGTTGTCTACAAAATACATATTATTGATGATTAAGTAAATGGTTAAACAAAATATAAATATAAATGGTTTAACTGAAGAAAAAATATTTTGCAAGGGTAGAAGATGAGGGTCATACGATTTGAACCCGTATCAAACGAGTGTATAACAAGAATTTTAACCATCATTCTAAATAAATCAAGACAATTAGTGAAAACATTTGTATTTATTAATAGAATATTAATACTTAAACACTCAATTAACCCATTTTAAAATTTACCAAAGGATTCAATGAACTCTAATATAAAATCAAAACCACAGACCACTTTTAGAGTTGATGTCAAAACGAAGTTCAAGTATTGGTCCATCTCATGGAAAACAAATCAAAACAAAACAGGAACAAGATAAAAGCAGGAAATTTTCCTACCAGCCGTCTGAGGTTTTTTCTTCTTTTCTCTTACAATGGCTTGCAGTGCCACTATTTAGCCTCTGTTCAACTTCCTACTCTCACAGTCACACCAACCCAAGAGACCTCTCTCTATTTATGTTCCTTCACCAGTGATAAGCCAAGACTTTCTCCTAAGCCCTTTTCTTCTCAATCCAAATATTACATGAAGATCCCATGTAAGTGTTGGAAGTTTTATGTATTTCAAAAAATGCAGAAATCCTATGTTACTCGACTTTGAGGTTTTTGTTTGTAAGTCATTATACTATATTAATTTAATAGAAATTAAGTTGAGAGGGTGCATTTATGCATTGAGCTCAATAAGTTAATATAATATACATTTGTTATAAAATAAAGAGATGGAATAGAGAGAATAAAGAACAAAAAAAAAAAAAAACCGAAAGCAATAGAAAATATACTTTATTGATTAAAATGGGTGATTTTATAATGTTTCATCAGAGTCTCTATTTTTAGGTATAAGAAGTATAAAAGAAGTGGAGATCTAATTCTAATAACTATTAGAATTTAAAGTATATCAAAACTTTATCTTGATCATGATGGACATCCACTTAATAAGATATTCATAGCACTTCCCTTTGAATGTCTATTAGTAGATAATGTGTCACATTAAAACCTTATTAGGAAAAACCCTGTGGGATAAAAACCTAAAGAGGGAAAAATAGTACACAATCTATAATACGCATAATATGTTACCTAATTAAAAACCTTACCAGGAAAACTCAATTGGACAAAACCTCGATTAAAGAAAAAAGAGTACAATGCGTATTTACTCCCTCTCATAAAAATATCACATTCTTTCTCATATTCTTCGTATTCAATCTTGAATATGAATACTAGTTTTTCAAATGACTATTTGAATGTATTGCTAACCATTTATATCACCATTTTTTTAAAAGTCATGAGTGAGAGAAATTTGGGAAAACATATTTTGATCTCTTCAGGAGATTTAATAATAATCATAAGAAACTTTAATCATGATTCTTTTATAAAAACACAAATAGGTATTTTGGATCATTTTATAATCCTCCTTCAACCACTATTCACTAAGTCAAATTTACCACATATATTCAAATTATTTCAATACATATAAATGAACAATTTCTAGAATTTCAATATGCTTGTAACATCCTAAATTCTTCAAGGATTTTAATATAAACTTTACTATATAATGATTCATAAAAGGTTGTAACAATAACCATTAGGCGAAGTTAAATCTTTTTATAAATTGTCAATTTAATAATATATCTAAAGGTTATTGTATCACCCAATTTGACAAAACCTCGATTAAAGAAAAAGAGTACAATGCATATTTACTCCCTCTCATGAAAACATCACATACTTTCTCATATTCTACGTATTCAATCTTGAATATGAATACTAGTTTTTCAAATGACTATTTGAATGTATTGCTAACCATTTATATCACCATTTTTTTAAAAGTCATGAGTGAGGAAAATTTGGGAAAACATATTTTGATCTCTTTAGGAGATTTAACAATAATCATAAGAAACTTTAATCATGATTCTTTTATAAAAACACAAATAGGTATTTTGGATCATTTTATAATCCTCCTTCAAGTACTATTCACTAAGTCAAATTTACCACATATATTCAAATTATTTCAATTCATATAAATGAACAATTTCTCGAGAATTTCAATATGCTTCTAGCATCCTAAATCCTTCAAGGATTTTAATATAAACTTTACTATATAGTGATTCATAAAGGTTGTAACAATAACCATTAGATGCAAGTTAAATCTCTTTATAAATTGTCAATTTAATAATATATCTAAAGGTTATTGTATCCACCACAAAAGAATATTATATCTTTTCATAATCAATGCCAGGACTTAGCGAAATACTTCATATTTATATTCCGCTTTTGCAAAACTACTTCAATTGCACCCTTACTGGCTTGATACCTTTAGATATTTGGACTACTGGTCCAAAAACTCCATGAATTTAATTGTACTTGAGTTGCGTCTTTCTATTTTGATCAATTTATTCTATATCTATATTTCTCAATAGATTTATTCAGGATCCTCCTTTTATTTCATTATTTCAATAATAATATTGCATGCAAAATCATTGTCGACCACTTTAATTATTCGGTTCCACATTTTCTCGAATTGACAAAATTATCGAGATCTCTTATTTTCATTATTTTAAAATTCAGTTTCAGATACTTGAATCTCTTCTAGAGTTTTACTTATTAGTTATGTCTTGCGTCTCTTCTGGAGCACATTCCTTGTAACACCCTGAATTTGGGCCTAGTAGAATTGGGCCATTGGGCCTTACACATGGGAGCGTTTAAAATTTTTTAGAACAAGAGAATAGTACAATTGCAAGTTAGATCTGTTGGGTGAGTGATTTTGGAAGGTTAAGGGGCTTCTATGAAGTCCTGGGTTCAAGCCATGTCATATGGAAAATTTTTATTTTTAGCATTAAGGGAACCTTGACTCCTAGTATTAAGCCTTTTAAGTAATCGTGATTAAAAAGAGACACAAAGAGAGCCTGTGGTGGAATGGTTGTGGCATCACATGTGCGGCAAGAAGAACAGAGGTTCAAGTCTCACTGCATGCAAATGAGATTATTTATTTTACTCATGTGTGGGTAAGAGTTTGTGTTGGATTTGAACTCTATGTTGGAGAGTTTGAATTGGTCAAGTGAGTGATTCAAGAAGTGAATTATGGAGTGATAATTGGAGAAAGTCAAGGAAATTCAAAGTTGGTGTGTTGTACCCCAATGAGGACTCTATGGGAGCTTTGGGTTCGGTTTGAGAATCATTTGGGACGCCATTTGAGGTAGGGAAATTGTCGAATGCTCAGTATTCAATTTCGACAGTCTTTGTTTCGGGATTGTGGTACTTTTCTTTATTTTACACATTTTTCCCCTTGGCCGAATAGGCATTTTCTTTTGGGTTCTATTTGTTTTCTCAACTCTCCCTTTTGTGGCAAGCCGAATCTTGCTATTCTATTTTGGCTGATTTTTCCTATCAATTGAGCAACTTTAATTTCCATTCTCTTCTCTCATTCTTCTCTCATAATCCTAGCCGAATTCACTTTCCTTTCCTCCCTTTTCATTTACCTTTCTTCCTCTTCTCATCCCATTTTCTTTTTCTTCATGGTGGCTGAATATTACCTTTCTTGTTTTTTGGTAATTGGCCAAGTATTCCATTACACTTGTTTATCTCTGTTGTTCCAATTGTGGGGATTAGATCACCATCTTGTGCTTCGGTTTGAAGGTGCATTTTTATGAGCCTATTTCTGCTGCTACTCACTCTTTGTCTACTTTTGTTAAGTATTTCAATTGGTTCAAGTAATCCAGTCTAAGGTTTTGCGGTTGCAATAAGTTTACATATGGATTTAAGCTATGTGATTAAACAATCTGGCTGTAACGTAGATTTTCGGGAATGAGATTGTAGTTAACATTCATCAGCATTATTAGAGGGCTAAGCACCTTTATCAATCAAGGCAAGTTTTATTACTAATCTAGATTAAAAGTGTTATAACAAATAAGATTATGGATTTTGTGGTAAAGAGGACTGATGGTGGTTTATGTTCGAATCTAGGGTTGGAGTGTAACATCCTGGAAAGGGCCTATGCATTTTCAGTTTAATTGTATGAAATGACAAGTTTAAGCACTAAGAATAAATTTTGATATTTTTGGAAACACGAAATGCATAAAATGGAAACTGAACATTTTGGAAACTTGAACATTTTGGAAACACGAACATTTTGGAAACTCGAACATTTTGAAACAACATTTTGGAAATGATCCAAAATGGAAACACAACATTTTGGAAACTTGAAAATGTAAGAAAAATGGCAAGTTCTGAGCCGATCGAAAATTTTAGGAAACTTAGAAATGATGCTTGGAATGTCAAATTTTAAAGTTTAAAATAGGAAATCTGGGAAAGATGGCCTTAAAAGAAAAAGTTGGTAAAGTTTGACACACAAATAGGCTTGGAAAAGTGGCTCAAGATGTCACTTAGGGCCTATGAAAATGGCGCCACATGCAAGGGTATTGGGCACAGGTTCGAGTCGCATGGAAAGCTAAAAATAAAAGTTCTATTTTCTTGCAAGGATGGATGAGGTGGATGGCACATAGGCTAATTTTAAGAGCTTTTATCCTTTTAAAATTCGGCAAATAGATAGATAATGATGGATTATTATTGGTATTATTTTTATTAAGAGATAAGGGATAAATAATGGATTTATTTTAGATTATTTTAAGTGATAAATAAAGGATTTTAAATTTGGATTATCGAGGAGATAATTGATGGATTAAATGCTTTTATTTTTAGATAAAGGAGATAATATTATCTTAAGGAGAGTGGTGGCCAAGTCAAGGACTCTTGGCCTAGCAAATTCGGCTATAAAAGGAGAACCCAAGGTCTTTTCTCTCATCTTTCCAAGTAGCGAAAATCCCTTGCTCTCTCCCCTCTTTGCGAATTTCTCTTTAAGCAAAATCCATCTCTTCTTCTTCTATTTTCTTCTCCTCTCCTTTGCTATTGTCGAGCCAAAACACTCTTTGATCCTGATTAAAACTCCATAGCCAAAACTCGTGACTCTAGGCAAGGAAGCAATCGATCAAAGCATTAAAGGTAAGGCTAAGCATTAATCAAGTCCTTTCTTTTCTATTTTCCAAAGAGAAGGGTCTAATCCTATTTTTGTCTTATGGCGAATCTATAAGGATCTCTCGGGTTCTTTTACAATAGTTGAATACAAGGAGGAATCTTTCGGGAAATTCGAGGATCTAAGGTAAGATAAATATATTTGGTTAAAGGTTATGATTTATATGTTAAATTAAATTTAACATATGATGCTAGGGATGTCGACAGTGCTATAAGGCAAGGAATCTTTTTCAGATTTGGAATTTGTAAGTGTTAGCCGATTTCAAGGAAAAGGAATACTAGCAATTTTTGGGACTTGATTTACAGACATCCAAATTTGGCAAACAAGGTAAGTAATACAAATCCTACTAGGATTTGGTTTTCTTTAATAGGTTTGTTAATATGCTTTAATGAATGGCCGAATATAGGAGTTAAAAATCTAGATCGGTAGGTCGTTCTTCGGGATCTCAAGGAACCCAATAAGCGAATCAGGTGTGTACGCACACTAACCTTCGATTTATCATATGGCAATTATTTTAATATGTGAATGTGCATAAGAATATGAATGTGGCTAAATACCACAAATGTGGTAAAAGTACTGTGCAGTCGCTTTCCTACTTAGATAGGATTATGAAATATGTTATTTTATAACATGTGAATATATGTATCTGAATATGAAATTAAGTATGTTATGCATGATATATATATTTTTGGGGCATTCGGATTTATGTGAAAGGGAAGAAGGTGTTGACTTGGTCTCACCAACGTTATATAGTGACTACGGTCACAACATTTTGAATATGGTAACTCCGGTTACATTATCTGGATTTGGTAACTTCGATTACATTATTTGAATATGGTGTCTAATGACACAAATTATATGGGCGATGAGCACGTCATTGCAATGACGCCTTCAATGGTGTGTAGCGGATGGAGGGTTGACTTAGTAGTCCCACGGTGTGACCGCGTGTGCGGTGGTGTGTAGCGGATGGACCATTAGGCTTGGGTTGGGTTGCATCATCATTTTATATGAATATGAAATTGATATGAGCGTGTATGCTGATTTGTTGAATGTTAGTCTTGTGTGCACATTGAGTCTGTTGACTCACCCGTTGTGGGAAATATTTTCGGTGATGAACAAGTGATGAACCGGGACGGTAGACCTCGAGGTGGCCATGTTTCATTTGAAGATTTTATTCAATTTGGACTTTGTTATTTTTTTTTTTTTGGGTTTTATTTGATGTAATAAGGCCATCGTGACATTTTATTTCTGCTTTAATTACTATGTTATGAATTTAGGGCTTTACAAAGAAAAAGCCCATTTAATTTAAAATAAGTCTAAATATTTTGTCACCTAAAACAAATGGGTTTTTGTTATAAGATAAATTTGTTTTCAACTCGAGCCCAACCCACAACAAACTATCTTTCAAAACACACAGTTTTCAAAGTATTCGAATGAATTTTGAACCGGGTTACTTCGAGGAACATACCAGATCCGATCCATTCTCGGGGGCCGGGTGTGGGGTGTTTCAGTTTGGTATCAGAGCCCAGTTTTAAACTCTCGGCCTGTGGGCTAAGGCCCAAAACATTTTCAAAACAAGCCCAAATGAGTTTTATGAAAATATTTACAAAGTAGACAGGTTTGATGGCATGGCACCTAAGTCTCCGACCCATGATCCACCGGTAAGTACCCCTAACTATATGTGTGATTCTATGAACGTATAAGGGTAGAAAAGGCATGGAACATAGAATAGAATGATAGGAACTTGAACCCTAGGATTAGACTACTCAAACACAAAACCCCATAAGACTTAATGCACTTGAACAAACCTATGGCTAAGTCATGCGAGCTAAGGTGTGGTAACCCTTGTCGCATGTCTAGGATTGGATCCGGAAGAGCACAGTATTTAAGCAGTCCTAGTGACTCACCTCCTCTTGCAGAATCCTACAGTGCGTAGCTTGGTTCACCCTAACTTCGGAGGGCTCGGTGGTGTGGCAACCTCTGCAGCATGCCTAGGAATGGTTTCGGTGGGAGCTTGGTATTTAAGCAAGATCATGCGTGACTCACCTCCTCTCCACACGAATCACTGCTTAGTGCGTAGCTTTGGTTCACCACGACCAAGAAGGCTCGGTCATAGGCTAAACCCAATGACTAAAACCCGAAAGGAACTAGCCATGTTTAAAAAAAAGAGAGAGAACAAAACAACAAACCCTAGTTTTTCAAACTTTTAAAACTTTCTTTTAAATCTGAGAAATTATTTTACAACATTTTCGAAAAACTCACGATTCTGAAAATTACAAAAATGCCCTTAGTGGTAAAATTACCAAAGTGCCTTGATTTATAAAATGATTCAACTACTCAACAGCTTTACCAAAATTTTATTATTTTATAAACATTCAAAAATCCTAACTTGTAAAATATCAAAATACCTTGATTTTGAAAAAAAAATTACAAAATTGCCCCTAACTTACAAAATTACCAAAATGACCCTGATTTTCAAAATTTTTGCAACATCCCCATTTTTGAAGGAACAATTTTCGAAAAGAACCCTCAAAGTTTTACAACTTTTGAAATACCCCTAATTTATTAAATTTACAAATTTACCCTGATTTGTGAAAAAATTACCAAAATACCCTTAAGGTTAAAAATTACCGAAATACCCCCGGATTTCAAAATTTTCCAAACTTACCCCGAAACTTTGAAATTTTCAAAATAATTTTTGACAAAACACCAAGGAACGTTTTCTTCGAAAATTACGAAAATGCCCTATAGGACAAAATTACGAAAATACCCTTAGGTAGTGGAAAACAACAACAACGAAAATACAACGTTTCTCGAATGAACGAAAGTTCATACTTGTTTGATGGATGAATGAATGAATGGAAAGACATGTGCATGTATGAATACGAAAGAACCACTATTAAACTCCTTTTCATAAAAGCTGTCATGGATAAGCAATTGGAACAAAGAACTAATGCATAAAACTTTTAATCCAGTTAAATCGCGACGTTAGTAATGAGTTCTAGTGGACGTGGTCGAGGTAGTATCTAAGAAATGTGTTAGTTTTGTTAAGATCGAGTCTTGCAGCGTAAGCATAGTGCGGTGAGAAGGATTGTCATTTGTTAGTAAGTAATTTCGAGGACGAAATTATTTTTAAGGAGGGTAGAACTGTAACATCTGGAAAGGGCCTATGCATTTTCGGTTTAATTGTATGAAATGACAAGTTTAAGCACTAAGAATAAATTTTGATATTTTGGAAACACGAAACACGAACATTTTGGAAACTTGAACATTTTGGAAACACGAACATTTTGGAAACACGAACATTTTGGAAATGATCCAAAATGGAAACTGAACATTTGGAAACTTGAAAATGTAAGAAAAATGGCAAATTCTGAGCCGATCGAAAATTTTAGGAAACTTAGAAATGATGCGGAATGTCAAATTTTAAAGTTTAAAATAGGAAATCTGGCAAGATGGCCTTAAAAGAAAAAGTTGGTAAAGTTTGACACACAAATAGGCTTGGAAAAGTGGCCTGAAGATGTCACTTAGGGCCTATGAAAATGGCGCCACATGCAAGGGTATTGGGCTTGGGTTCGAGTGTGGGAAGCTAAAAATAAAAGTTCTATTTTCTTGTAAGGATGGACAGAGGTGGACACATAGGCTAATTTTAAGAGCTTTTATCCTTTTAAAATTCGCAAATAGATAGATAATGATGGATTATTATTGGTATTATTTTATTAAGAGATAAGGGATAAATAATGGATTTATTTTAGATTATTTTAAGTGATAAATAAGGATTTTAAATTTGGATTATCTAAGGAGATAATTGATGGATTAAATGCTTTTATTTTTAGATAAAGGAGATAATATTATCTTAAGGAGAGTGGTGGCCAAGTCAAGGACTCTTGGCCTAGCAAATTAGCTATAAAAGGAGAACCCAAGGTCTTTTTCTCTCATCTTTCCAAGTAGCGAAAATCCCTTGCTCTCTCCCCCTTTTCGAATTTCTCTTTAAGCAAAATCCATCTCTTCTTCTTCTATTTTCTTCTCCTCTCCTTTGCTATTGTCGAGCCAAAACACTCTTTGATCCACGATTAAAACTCCATAGCCGAAACTCGTGACTCTAGGCAAGGAAGCAATCGATCAAAGCATTAAAGGTAAGGCTAAGCATTAATCAAGTCCTTTCTTTTCTATTTGCCGAAGAGAAGGGTCTAATCCTATTTTTGTCTTATGGCCGAATCTATAAGGATCTCTCGGGTTCTTTTACAATAGTTGAATACAAGGAGGAATCTTTCGGAAATTCAAGGATCTAAGGTAAGATAAATATATTTGGTTAAAGGTTATGATTTATATGTTAAATTAAATTTAACATATGATGCTAGGATGTCGACAGTGCTATAAGGCAAGGAATCTTTTTCAGATTTGGAATTTGTAAGTGTTAGCCGATTTCAAGGAAAAGGAATACTATCAATTTTTGGGACTTGATTTACAGACATCCAAATTCGGCAAACAAGGTAAGTAATACAAATCCTACTAGGATTTGGTTTTCTTTAATAGGTTTGTTAATATGCTTTAATGAATGGCCGAATATAGGAGTTAAAAATCTAGATTGGTAGGTCATTCTTCGGGATCTCAAGGAACCCAATAAGCGAATCAGGTGTGTACGCACACTAACCTTCGATTTATCATATGGCAATTATTTTAATATGTGAATGTGCATAAGAATATGAATATGGCTAAATACCACAAATGTGGTAAAAGTACTCAGGTACGTTTCCTACTTAGATAGGATTATGAAATATGTTATTTTATAACATGTGAATATATGTATCTGAATATGAAATTAAGTATGTTATGCATGATATATATATTTTGGGGCATTCGGGATTTATGTGAAAGGGAAGAAGGTGTTGACTTGGTCTCACTAACGTTATATGGTGACTACGGTCACAACATTTTGAATATGATAACTCGGTTACATTATCTGAATTTGGTAACTTGGTTACATTATTTGAATATGGTGTCTAATGACACAAATTATATAGGCGATGAGCATGTCATTGCGATGGATGCCTTCAATTGTGTGTAGCGGATGGAGGGTTGACTTAGTAGTCCCACAGTGTATTGGCGAGTGCTGGTGGTGTGTAGCGGATAGACCATTAGGCTTGGGTTGGGTTGCATCATCATTTTTATATGAATATGAAATTGATATGAACGTGTATGCCTGATTTGTTGAATGTTAGTACTGTGTGCACATTGAGTCAGTTGACTCACCCGTTGTGGGAAATATTTTGGTGATGAGCGTTGTGTGATGACCTGACGGTGAACCTCGAGGTGGCCATGTTTCATTTGAAGATTTTTATTCAATTTGGACTTTGTTATTTTATTTTTTTTTTGGGTTTTATTTGATGTAATAAGGCCATAAGGCCCAGAGGATTTTTCTTATTCTGCTTTACTTTAAAATGTTATGTTACGAACTATTATGACAAAAGTTAAGTGATTTTTTTTAAAACCTTAAAAATTATTTTGTCACGTTAATAAAAATTGGATTTACAAGATTACTTAAATGGGTTTCCAATCTAAGCCCAATCCACGACAACATCTTTTCCCAATATTCACAAATTTGCTCTAAGTAACAAAAATCTTTGAAACCGGTTTACTTTAGGAACATACCAGATTCGGTTCAGGCTCGTGGGCCAGGTGTGGGGTGTTTCATGGAGTGCTTGCAGGTTGACTGCACATTTTCGTAAATAGGTGGTAGCAATACCCTATGACGGATAATCGACAAAAGAGTCAAAAGCGTGTGTACACACACACTACTCCAAGTAGATCGGCAAATGCCGAAAAGTCAAAATACCGGTGAATGATGCCACATGAGCGTGCGATCGCATGTGTGGTGGACCGAGCCCATGAATATGGGCGTAAGATGGTTGAGGCCACCATGAGCGTCCTCATGGGCTTAAGCCGTTTTTGAGGCCAAATAGATCGAATGTGTCGAGTGGGCCCAATGGGCCCGTGAGCCCTACGCAAGTAATTTTGTGGATGGATAGGAATTAATGAGCCGGCCATGACGATCACATGGCCAAAGACAGTTTTGGGCCCCACTTGGGTCGAGTAATGGGCCTTAGGCCCATTTACACCGTTGTGACTATTTAGGTTACTTAAGTCGCTCAAGGCGACGGTGGACCTTCTGTTGGGTCGTTGAGACCCCGATTTGCAAAAATTTACCAAAATACTCCTATAGGGTAAATTGACCGTAATACCCCTATAGGGTAAAATGACTGAAATACCTCTATAGGGTAAATGACCGTAATATCCCAATAGGGTAAAATGACCAAAATACCCCCATAGGGTAAATGACCATAATGCCCTTGTAGGGTAAAATGACCAAAATGCCCCTACATATTATATGATTGTTATTGTATTCTATTTATAGTATGTCTGCATTCATGTGAAATTATGCTGTATGAGGGATGGGATTATTGATTTGGAGGAGGTGTATAATTTGTTAGGGTCGCATGGTCGCTTGACATTGTGGATCCACCGATGGCTTTAAGCTGATTATGTGATTGGCAGCTCTGCTGTAATATTAGTTAGTGTTACAACCGGTGCTACATAAGGAGTGTAGGGATGGGTAGGTCGATTAAATCCCCACAAGAGTGCAGGGTTGGACAGGAGACGGAGTGCAAGGTTGGTATGGGCATTTGTGCATTGCATGATCTAATTTGATTGAGATATGGGTTAAGGCCCAACTGAGGCTATTATGGGCTAAGGACCAAATGCCACCATTACTGTAATGGGCTTAGGCCCGAATTGATGTGATGCATGCTTTATGATCGATGGGGGTTGCACACATTGAGTTTTCGTAAACTCACCCCATCTTTTTAATTTTTCAGGTAATCCTCAATAAGCGGTTTGACGTACTGGAGGACTCGGAGGTGGCCACACTACGTGCAACTTTAAATTTTAGTATTTTATTTTACCTTACTCAAACCGCTTTCTTATTGGGTTGTAATAAGGCCTCTCTTAATTTCGGTTTTTAATTTGGGATTTCCAGTTATTACGTTTTCTATCTATTAAAAGTAGATCGCGATTTTCTAAAACAATAACTGTTTTCAAAATACTACGCTTTCACAACTTAATCTTTAAACATCACGTTTTTGTAAATCATTTGCATTAAATTAAGCTTCTGCACAATAAGGTAATAATGTTTTAAAAGGAAAAACTTTTTAATAAACCACGATTGAAAATAAACAAATGCAAACTGAGGTTTTGAACAAGCTTTAAATGGAAAGAAGTTTGAAATTTCAAAGAAGGGTTTCAATGAAAACATGGTTTTCAAAAACACTTCAATGTGACACGCCAGGTGCGGCCATAACATCTAGGCGGGTTTGGGGTGTTACACACCTCCACTATATGACCATCTAAAAGAAATTTTCAACTTTGGAACCGATCAATCTATATAACACTTGGTTATTCTCATTAAGTTTGTAAATACATCTAATAGTTAACTTGTAATGAGTTATCTTTATTGAACTTCTGGTTCAAATTACTCTCCTCCTAACTCATTAAAAATTATTATTTCTCTTCCCCTAATGTCAGGAAAACTATCGAATCAAAATTGTAATAACAAATAATGTCATAATTGAATCTCCAATGCATTCAAAATATCTAAAAATACAAAGAAACTTGTAATTAATATATATATTCCCAACTTTCTTTGAGGATTCACTCATCTTTGTGCGTTGTGGTGGAGCAATTGGAACATATACACACATACAAAAATTCAAAGGTGAGAAATATTTAACTCTTGATCAAAAACCAATTGTAATGGGAATATTTATAACTTATTGGCTTGATGCGTCAAGATATAAATCAACATAATCTCATGTTGAAATAGAAAGTTTAGTTCTTATAAGTAATGATTTAACTATTAGTTGGAAGCATTTGATAAATAATTCAGCTAAATCATTTTGTGTGTGAACATGAGCTATAGAATGTTCAACTTTTATCCCAATTGACATACAATAATCATTGAAAACTTGGGATGTAAACTCACCAACATTAGCAAGATGAATTGTTTTAATTGCATAATCTAAAATTAATCATTTAAACAAGCAATCTTTCAAACAACAGGTTACAAATTGATAACACATATGTGATTATTTTGTAGATGCATCTACCAAAATCATATAATATCAAAACCATCCACAAGGTGGATGCATGGGCCCACATTCATTTCAGAAATTCAAGACATTAAATCTCAACTTTAGCTAGCGAGTTTCTAAGAACCAATTTTTATTGAGAATAAACAACAAATGAGAATTCTTTAAATTAAAGAATCTTCTGGTTCTTTAATGGATGTCTATATGAATTCTCAATTAATTTTCGCATCATATACGATCCAGGATGGTCTAACTGGTCACGCCAAGTAGTAAACGCATTTGTATTAGTAAACTTCTGGTTTACTTTAACATGTGTTTCAATTGTACTAAATTGTAACAAATTGATAATTTTATTATCATTCCTTTTAATTTGTATCCACATATAAGTACTATTATGACATTTACTACTGGAAATGTCTAAATCAATGTGTAGTCTATAATGCCACCAAGTCAATAAATATAATTTCCAAGTAATTATATGCAATATTCGCTTCAGGGAATATGCCAAAATCTTCAAATGCCCAAAAATCTATTAATAGCAAACTTTGAGAGTGGATCTTATTTTCCAGGTGTACAACATGTACATAACCAATGACTCTTCATAAATAAGTTTTCTCTCTTACAAGTTCTCATCATTAATATTTTACTACGTAATTTTAATTGAGAACTTATTCTAAATACTGTAGAGTTATACTCACAGTTTTTTCTAAAAAAAACTTGCAACTTTAGGTGCATCCAACCATAATAAGCTTTAGATAGAATTATCATATTCTATTGCTCATAAGTAGATCTTTCACATTCAAATATTTTGCTTTCAACCCTTTAATAAGAATGATGACAAAATAATATAGCAAAGATTATAAAATAAATATAAATTAATAAATCAATCCCTTTTTATTCATATGAAATATAATATTTTCTCATTCACAATCTCAATATGAGATCTATTACAAATAACTTTTAAAAGTAATGTATTAACTATAACAAATTTTGTGCTTTTAGATGGTGATATATTAGCTCTTACGGAGCTTTAGACTAATTTTGTACTATCAAATATTGGAATAATATTTTTTGTTTTAGTACCAAATAAGATAAATATTTTCTATCTGTAATGATAGAATTCATTACTACAATTTCATATCATTCCTCAAAGAATATTAACAGAAACAAAATATTTGGGCATACGCCACATATGTGGCCAATAATCTTTTCATATCAAAGTTATCTTGAGAACTCTCATTGTTCTATTATTTATTACTATGTTCCCACTTTTAGTGGTCCATGAGTATATTTTTTTTTATGTTTACATTTACTTCGGCGAATGTAATAAATTTACTAGGATGAACTTATAAACGTCCCAATAGATTCTTTATTTCATAATCACCATCGCAAACATGCGCGTATTTTAAATTAAAATCTATCATTCATGTTTCATGATTAGTCTTCAATTATAATAAATATGATATAATAAATAAATCATAGTAAAATATACCTGGAGATCTTTAACATCATCGTCATCACCTTGACTATTATCACGAGCACTATTACAAGTTGTAAAACAACTTTGTTTTTGCAATAACATTTACAATCTAATAGTAAAAAGCATTTAACAAATAATCAAAATTTTAGTATACGATGCTTGAAAATTATCTTATACACATTGTACCAAATTTCAATACCACATATATGTTATAAAATCTTATTTTGCTCTAATAAAATATTTATAAGTTCAATTTAAAAGATATTATACAATCATTCAACATCTTGCTCTAATAAAATATTTATAAGTTCAACTTAGAAGATATCATATAGCCATTCAACATTAACAAGTTAATAAGACTCAATAGATCCTATCAAATTTCCTTTAATCAGCAATGGTAGGTTAATAACACTTTCCACCATAATTAAAATTTCAAAAATATTTAGTAACAAGAATTTAATAATCAAAACATCTAAATATTATGCATAATATAACTTAATTAAAAAATTCAAAAGAATGATTTATATATAAAAATATATAGAAAACATACCATATTAATAGCAAACATATCTAATCAACAATTATGTCTTTTGCATAAAAAAAATTAACCTAGAAAGGCAAAAATCAAATACCATCAGAACGTGAAATTTATGTCAAATAAAAATTAATAGTAGTCATATCTTAATTGAAAAAGAAAATATGGTCGAAATATAAAAGTTTCTTTCCAAATCTATACTTTACCATACTTGTACAATAAATCAAAGATCAGTAATAAGAACCATAATCCATTCTGAGATTGAATCTTACTTCTCGATTTCATATAGATAACGGTATCAAATCTTTCACCATCTGTAAAAACTTTGCATCTTGCTGTCAAAGATATTGAAAATCATGAAGGATAAATTTGATCGTTGATAAAATAAACTATCTCTTTGAGCAAGATCATGCTGATAACGTGTTATAAAATCAAGAGAGATGGAGAGAATAAAGAACAAAAAAAATACGAAAGCAATAGAGAATATACTTTATTGACTAAAAAGGGTGATTTTACAAGGCTTCATCAAAGTCTCTATTTATAGGCATAAGAAGTATGAAAGAAGTAGAGATCTAATTCTAATAACTATTAGAATTTAAAGTACATCAAAACATTATCTTGATCATGATGGACATCCACTTAATAAGATATTTATAACACATTTGAGTTTTTCTATTTTTGAAAATATTTTTTACTAAATTTTTGAGAGTTTAAGAAAAATGAACTTCTTAACTTGTAACTAGAGGCGAATCTAGGGAGTCCTGGTAGGGGCCCCGACCCCCCTAAAATGTAAAACTACTATTTAGGCCCTTAAAATTTTTTAAAAGTTTTAAATTAGTAAAGGTAAAATTTCACTTTGCCCCCTAAAATTATAAAAAATTAATTTAATCCTTTAAAAATTATAAAGATATAGACTATAAAAAATTAAAATTTCATCCACCCTCCCTAAAAAATTGTTCTGGCTTCGACCCTGCTTGTAACACCTATATTTAGCCTATTTTTAGCTTAAGTCCATATTATTGAACCAATTTCAAATTATTTTTTGCAACACCCCAAACCAAGTCTATGCGTCAAGGCGAGATTTGGTTTGTCACATAGATCGAACATCCTTTTTATTCTCTAATGATTTAAGTAAAACAGTTCTCCAAAACCTCTTGAAGGAGAACTTTAGTAAAAACGAAGAAAATGATTTGAAATCGATGATGTCGTAACCATTTTTTTGAAAACAACAATGGGGTTCGACTTTGGTTTTGAAAATAGGAATAAAATGGGAGTCGCCACCGACCTTTATTTGGTGTGATCGGATCACCTTTATTTTAATAAAACATTTTGTTTTACTAAAACCGTGTTTTTGGTCTGCGAAGTTTTGAAAATCGGGTTCGGGAGTCGGTTACGCACGAGGAAGGGTTAGCACCCTCGATACGCCCAAAATTGGTACCAAAGTGATTAATTAATGTCTTAATGTCGGAAGTTTGAAAAGGTTTTAAAATACGGGTCTTTTAAAAGGTATTAGGATTTTGAGATATCTTTATTCGGAGAGGTACGAACATCACATCCAAAGACGTTAGGACATGATATTCTAAACCTTCGTAATCAAAGCTATCTCATGATTTTACTGAAGTTTACCAAAAGGATGTTTAGTTATTTAGTCAAATGGAAAATCGTAACCCAAAGACGTTAGGGCACTATTCCCAGTTCCTAAATACAAAACATTGCCTTTATTTCAAAACCTTTAAATGGAGTATAGTAATCTTACAAAATGCATGGTATCGGATTGAATTTAAGAAAGGGCTTGAGTCAAAACTTGAGATTTCTTTGTTAGAAAAGATATAAACATCACATCCAAGCGTTAGGACACGATGTTTTAATCTTTCGTAGTCAAAATCATCTCGTGATTCACGAAACTTCGTAAAAGGATGTTAAGTTATTTAGTTAAGCGGAAAATCGCAACCCAAGCGTTAGGGCACCATTTTCCGAGTTTCTAAATACAAAACATTGCCTTAGTTTAGAAAATCTTATCTCGGGATACAAAACATCATTTGAATGCTTTAGGACCACGACATTTCGAGTTCGAGAATAAGCTTTTGTTGAAAAATGTATTTATTTTAAAAGGATATCCGATTGTTTAGATTAAACGAAAAAATCGCAATCCAATACCTTAGGCGCGATCTTTGAATTTTCAAACACGAACATTATCTTTATTTTGAAAATTTATTGGATTAATATTAGACAATAGTAATGATAATAACAAATAAGCAAATATGTGAATAAATCTAATTCTTATAAATAAATAAATGAGCAAATAAATAATGAAATAAAATGACGATAATAAAGCTATAGAAACAAATATAATGATAATAACAATAATAAAAAAAGAATATGATAAATAAATAAATTGCCTTAAAGTACTAAAAGAGTAAAGAACAATAAGCGAATAAATAATAAGTAAAAGAAATGATAAATAAATAAATAATGAATAAAATAATATATAAAAATCATAAATGGTGAAAATTAAAAGAATGAAGATCAAATTTAAATTAAATAATTATAATAAATAAAAATAATGATACATTAATAAAAGAATGATACATTAATGAACAAATAATAATAAAATAAATAAATAAATAAATAAAAGTAATAAATAAATAAATAAGAGTAAAATGAAAATAATAATAATAATGGTATTAATAAAAAATGAAACAACAATTGTAATAATAAAAATAATAATAATGAGACACAATAGTAAATAAACAAATAGGAGTAAAAATATAATCAAAATATCAAATAATAATAATAATAATAATAATAAAAATAGTGAGACAAAATAACAATAAAGCATGTACATAAAAATATAATAATGGTAATAACAATAATGCAATAACAAAAGATTAAAAATATTGCAAAATAATTAAAAGCGGATTAAATTGCATTAAAAATAAAAGTATTGGGGTTAATTTGAAATAAAATAAAAGAAAAGGGCCTATTTGCACGCGTGAAAAGACTGGAGGGACCAAAGATGCAATAAACCCCTTTGGCCAAAACGTCTTGTGATGAAAGGACACGATTGCGAATCGAAATAAATTGTTGGGCTAAATTTAAATTAACAAAGATTTAATTACAAAATCATAAAAAGGCGGAAGGACCGCGCGTGCAAATAGCCCATCGATTAAAAACATGCGGATCCCCGGAGAGGTCGGTCGCTTTACGAGTCATGTCAAAGCAGCGTCGTTTTGGGGCTTATGGTGTGAAACCAAAGCAGCGTCGTTTTGGTTTGGCTATATAAGCCATTTTACGCCAAAAATCTCATTTTCCACATTTCTTTTAAAAAAATTTCTATTCCCTTCTCTTTCTCTCTGCAGGTGGGGAGCTCCGGAAGGATTCTGGCCGTCGGCCGGCCATTGTGGCATCAACCACAACCCACCATGGTAGAAAAAGGTAAAAATTTTTTATTATTTTTTATGACTTTCCTCTTTTATATACTATTTTTATACATATATATATGTGTATATAAAAAAGAAGGAAAAAAAACAGATCAGCATAAAGACTTTACCCTTTTTTCTGTTTTTGATTCTTTTTCTCGTTTAATCTTTGTCTTGGAATTTGTGTTGATTTTTGCTTGCTATTTCTGTCGATTTTTGAATGTTTGAACCTCTGTTTTTTTTTCGATTGAAAAAAAAAAAAAAACCCTTTTTTGCTTGAATCTCTCTGTTTCTTTTATCTATTTCCAAAGAAAAAAAAACTCTTCCTTTACAAAGTTATTTTCGGGCTTAAATAGTCGAAATACATGCTTTTTTTATTGTTGCTTGCTGCCTTTGCCGTGTTTGGTGTTTGCTGTCTCTTGCAGGATATGGGCGGTGGAGCAGGTCGGGGAGCAGGCTAGCTGGTCGGGAGGAGTGAGGGCGAGTTCTTTGTGGTTAGGTGTGGCGCTAGGTTAATTTAGGGTTTAGAAACCCTAAAATTTTCCTGACTTTGTTAGGCTGCTTGGGCTTCGGGTTTGGGTCAATTTTTGGTGTTGGGTCCGTTTTTAGGTATAATGGGCTGATTGGGTTTGTAAAATGGGATTTCTATTTTGTTTGTTGGGCCCGGGCAGTTTGGGCCATCTACAGATGAATTTAAGAAACATTTGTTGAAATTTTATCATTAGTATTCAACTGTCAAAACCTTAAAATAGTTTTTAAAGAGTTCAAAAGAATTTGAAAATAAGAATAGTCATAGAATCTCATATGTTTTAAAAAAAAACAAAGTATTTTAAAGAAATATTATAGGATTAACATAAGCCCATATTAAATATCTAAAATAAAATTTAAATCCATCCACACATAAAATCCATAAAATATTAATAAAGGCCTTATTACATCACATCCAAAATAGTAATTTAAAGAAAGCACTTAATATAAGTTCATAGTTTATAAAACCCATATTCGCAGTGAAACACCCCACACCCGGCCCACGAGAATGGACCGAATCTGGTATGTTCCTCAAAGTAACCCGGTTCAAAATTCATTTGAATACTTTGAAAACTGTGTGTTTTGAAAGATAGTTTGTTGTGGGTTGGGCTCGAGTTGAAAACAAATTTATCTTATAACAAAAACCCATTTGTTTGGTGACAAAATATTTAAACTTATTTTAAATTAAATGGGCTCATTCTTTGTAAAGCCCTAAATTCATAACATAGTAATTAAAGCAGAAATAAAATGTCACGATGGCCTTATTACATAAAATGAAACCCAAAATAAAATTGTACAGTACTTAAAATAAAATAAAGATTCAAATAAAATTAAACTTCAAGCTGAACATGGCCACCACAAGTTCTGCCATCCCGGTCCATTATTGCTCATCACGAAACATGTTCCCTAGCAGGGTGAGTCGATAGACTCAATGTGTAACCAACACCAAAACATAATAGAAATAGGCACACCATACATATCATATTCATATAAAATTCAAGATAATGATGCAAACCCGAACCCAAACCTATATAGCCATCCGCTACACACCACCGTACCATCCACGCACACCGTGGGGACTACTAAGTCAACCCTCCATCCGCTACACACCATCGAAGGCGTTCATTGCGATCGGCGTGCTCATCGCCCACTTATAATATTGTGGCATAGCCACCACTTTCAGATAATGTAACCGAAGTTACCACATTCACTTAATGTGACCGAAGTCACCACATTCACTTAGTGAGACCGAAGTCATCACGTTTCACTTAGTGAGACCAAAGTCATCACATTCACTTAGTGAGACCGAAGTCATCACATTCACTTCCCCTTTCTCAATTAACCCGAATGCCCCAAATTATACATATCATGCATATCATATTTAATTTCACTTTCACATCACTTTTCACATGTTAAATATAACATATTTTGAAATCCTAGTAGGAGTAGGAAAACATACCTGAGTACTTTGTACCATAATATGGTACTTTAGCCACATTCTTACACTTTCATATTAACATATATATCACATTTAAGCCATAAATCTATTAGGATTAGTGTGGTGTACACACGATACCTTAGCCATATTCTTACACATTCATATTAACACATATATCAAGTTTAAGCCATAAATCTATTAAGATTTAGTGTAGGGTACACACCGATTTGCTTATCAATTCCTTGAAATCCAAAACCCGATCTATTGCTTTAGATCTCAATTCTACATTTGATTAATCACTTACTACTTTAAAAAACCATTTGACCATAAATCCAAATCCTAGTAGGATTAGTATTCTTAAAACTTACCTTGTTGCCGATTTCAATACTAATCAAATCCACGAAATCTATGCTATGCTCCTCCTTGTATTCGTCCAAGCACTAAATCTCATCAAGGGTTAGCTTGACCTTTTAAACAAACAAGAATTAGATCTAATTATCAAAATAGGCCTTAGCCGAAAGCTATGAACACTTACCTTGTGGATTTTAAATCTTGAAACTCACCGAATAACTAGGGAACACGCTGACCTATGGTGTACCTTCTGAAAAAGAACTTCTCCTTCCTTGTAGCCTACACTTAGTAAATCCCGAAAGATCTCTTCAAAGTTTCGCAACCATGAGCATTAATGGGATTAGCCCTAGATTTCGATAAGTCTAAAATATAAAGAATGGAAACCAAACTTGGATCTTACCCTTATTTGAAGGAATCGATTGCACCTTCACTTCAACCTTGAGAGATTCACTTAGAGACTTGGTGAACAATCGACTATGATTCCCTTATGTATTCGGTTTCAAAGATGAAAGAAGAGAGGAATAATAGGCTTAGAAGAAATCGGCTAGGAGGCTAAAAGAAAAGAAGAAAAGAATGAAGGCTCAAGAAGAATATTCGCAGAGAGGAAAGAGAGAGGAGAATGAATAATGAATGGCCCTAGTCTCATCCTTTTATAGCCAAAATTACTAGGCCAAGAATCCTTAACTTGGCCACCACTCTTCCTTATTTTCCTAATTAAAGAATAATTCTTCATTTATCCACCTATTTAGCGAATTTTAAAGAGAATTAAACTCTTCCCTTAAGAGTCCTTATGATATTCTAATTAGCAGAGTTTTAAAGAGAGTGAAACTCCTCTTTGCAAGCCTTGTGCCGTCCACCTCTTGGGCTTCTAGAAGCAAAATAAAACTTATTTTATTTGCTTCTTATGTGACTCGAACTCAAGCCCAACACCCTTGCATATGGGCCATTTCCTGAGGCCTTAAGTGGCATCTTCAGGCCACTTTTCCAAGTCCGTTAATGGGTCAAATTTCACATACTTTATATTTTAGGGTCACCTGGCCCTAAGTTCCCCTTTGAACTTTAAAATTCGACATTTTGGGGTCATTTTTAAGTTTCCAAAAATTTTCGCGCGGCTCTGTAAACTTGACATTTCCTAAGTTTCCAAAATGTTTACTTTCCTATTTTGGCTTAGTTTCCAAAATGTTTACTTTCCTCTTTTAGCTTAGGTTTCCAAAATGTTCACTTTCCTCTTTTAACTAATCATTCCATACATTTCCTTACATTTCCATACATTTCCATACATTTCCATATATTTCTATACATTTCCATACATTTCCTTACATTTCCATTCATTTCCTTACATCTCCATACATTTCCATACATTTCCATACATTTCCTTACATTTCCATACATTTCCTTTCATTTCCTTTCATTTCCTTTCATTTCCTTACATCTTAGGGTTCTTGAAACTCTTCAGAACACATCCAACACACCCACTGATCCCACTATCTCATGAATTACGCACGAACGCATAACCCCTAATCTAGGATGTTACACGCAGTATGGCCTCCACGAAGTCATCCTCGGCCCAAGCCTCCGTCAATTGCCATTACCTGAGATGGAAAATTTAAGGGAGTGAGTTACTCAGAACTCAGTGTATAACTCACTTACTATATCCACTGGTCCAGTTCATCAAGTCATTATTTCTGGGCTTGAGCCCATCAACGGATTTAGCAATATAATAAATGAAATGCATGCAAAATGAAATTTCCCAACCAACCTAATTTCCATCCGCTACACACCACCGTACCAACCATCACACTGTGGGATCAAGTCAACCCACCCGCCAACACACCAATCATAGGCATTAAGCCATTTTAATAATGTTGTGGTGCACCACCGAACTAGATTGTGACAAAGTCACCGAACTAGAGGCATTAAGCCATTGAAATATTTGTGGCGAGCCACCGAACTAGATTTTGGCAGCAGCCTTTCTTCTCTTCATCATTTTCCCAACCCATGCAAACATGTATGCATAACAGTCTATATCCATATGATAATTAAGCAAAAAGCCAAAATACATGTGAGTCTATATTTCAAGTTTTTATTATGGCCCATAATACAAAATAATATTTAGCCTATTAGCAATCTAGCAACTTTGGCCCATATATCAATCTAGCAGATTTTTGGCCCATTTAACTATCTAGTAGATTTTTCGGCCCATTTAACGATCTAGCATATTTTTTAGCCCATTTAACGATTTAGCAGATTTTTCGGCCCATTTAACGATCTAGTAGATTTTTGGCCCAATTACACATGAGGCATAAAATTTACAATTTACCAATTAACTTATTGAGGGCGTTTTCGTAATTTTTTTTGCAACTTTAACAGTTTTCATGTATTTATACAAAAATACTAATTATTACACATTTTCCAATTCTGTCAACTTTACGATTTTTCCCAATACTTACGGTATAGCATCTAACCCGAGATAAGTGTGAAGTTACACACCTGATTACTGTGAGAACTAGACTTTCCCGTTCGTCAATACCTAAACGCAATATGATAAATTAGAACACTATTATTTATAAAACTACACTATTGATAAACGATCTAAATCTTTACCCTCAGAATTTCGAAGCACTTTTATTTGTGGTTTCTCCCCGATTGTTGGTTCGTTACCCGATGAGAATCCACGAATAAACAAAGGTTCGGGAGTACGAATGACTTCAAACAACTGGTTCTCCTCGGATGAGGGTCCGTAACCCGATGGAAAATCTCGGATTCCCAAAACAGCCCTTCGTTTATACTTAAGGGGAATAGCGGAACCACCCCTCTTCCGAACACTATTTACTGCCCTTTTCTTCCCTATCTTGATTGTCTCTATTAACATAAGATCATTAGTCCGACTAATTAATTATCGAAATTATGACTAACAATTTCAAAAACGAGATTGGCTTACCACAATAATCCTCGTTCCACAAGATGACAATCGAGCGATAACGTCCCCTAAAACGAAATCGATTAATAAACCATTTATACCAATATGATGAGTAATATGAGAATCCTTGAATAAACTCCTTACCTTAACTCTTAAGATCGATTCCAACGATTCACGATACTCACGAACTCTTGAGTTTCTGCCCTCCAAAATCACACTATTGTCCACAGTTGAAAAAGAAATGATTGAGAAGAATACTTATGTATAATGGAAGATTCGGCTATGAATAAACAAAGAAAAGGAAAATGGTTCGACAATGGAGCAATCTAGCATTCGGCCATGAGAGAAAAATAATGAAGAAAATTTAGTTAAGAAGAAAATAAAAGGATGAAAGAAGGAGATGATGATGATTCAGTTTTCAAGAGAGAAAAGAGAAAGAAAAGAGTTGAGTTTAGGAGCAATGTGCATTCGACATTGGGGAGGAAAAAGAGGAAAAGGAAAAAAAGAAAAGAAAAGATCCTTGTTAGCTATGTAATTTCAAACAAGGAGAAGAAAAAGGTTTGGAGAGAGAGCAACTAATCCGAAATGGTCAAAAGAAATGACAAAAGAAATATTTGTTTACTCAAAGTTGTTGGCACATTCACTAGGGAGAAAATGGATGGAGAGAAAAATGTGTCTTGCAAAAGCAAAATGACCAAAAGGTAATACCCCCAAAAGCTACCAACCAAACTAGCCTATCACCACAATTCACTACCCAAGTTCGGCTCCCCCCTTTAGTCCATAAAATCTGTCCCCATTCATGGTCAAAATGGCCATGAAAGAGTTTCAAAACATCAACCTAGTCTCAAGCCTTACCATCCTCCATTTTCCTTAAGTTTGAGAAACATTATCCCCAAAGTCAAGCAATTCCATCCCTTAACTCATGCTTACCATAACCTTAAGTCTTATTACCAAAAATTTAATCCAACTCATCCTAATCCTTATCCATGACCGACACATGCTAGGATAAAGCAAAAATAAAAGCTCCCAAATTACATGCTAGGAGATTGAACCTCTTCCCTCAAGTCCAACTTATGGCGCCATCACCACTTTGCCAATTGCTCATCTTATGCCATCTTTCGACACTTAAATTTACTTAAGCTTCAAGGCCACCTGATTTCTATACACTAAAGTACTCTTTACTAATTTATTCTAATTTCAAGTAAACCTGAGCCTTCTGAAGACTATATTTAGCACATAATAAAATCATACCCGAGCTAACGCCAAGCAACATTTTGATACTCAAATTTTAGGATGTTACAATTCTACCCCCTTAAAGAAAATTTTGTCCTCAAAATTTACCTGATTAAAAGAGGTGAGGATATAGTTGCCGAATTGCATCCTCAGGCTCCCACGTAGCTTCCTCCGTTCTGTGATTACGCCATAAAACCTTGACCAACGGCACTATCCTCTTTCTTAGCACTTTAACATCTCGGGCTAAAATTTCCACTGGTTCTTCCTCAAAAGATAAGTCTGATTTCAATTCCACTTCTTCTACTGGTACTATGTGAGACGGATCCGATCTATAGCGCTTCAGCATGGAAACATGGAAAACATTATGAATTTGACTCAACTCCGGAGGTAATTCAATCGATAGGCCTTTGGACCAACACACCTCATCACACGATATGGTCCAATAACCTAGGGCTCAACTTGCCCTTCTTTCCAAATCAAAATTTTCTTCCAAGGTGAGACCTTGAAAGACACTGCTCTCCCACAAAGAAACTCGATATCCTTACGCTTGTGTCGCATCGACTTCTGTCTATCCGAAGCATCCTTTAACTGTGCTCGAATAACTTTTACCTTTTCTTCTGTTTTAGATATCAACTCAGGACTCAACATCTGCCGTTCGTCCAATTCAGTCCAACAAGTAGGAGTACGACACCTATGACCATACAATGCCTCGTAGGGTGCCATCTGAATGCTAGACTGATAGCTATTGTTATACGCAAATTCGCCAATGTGAAAATCCTCCCAACTACCTCTGAAGTCAATCACACATCCCCATCCCCTTAACATGTCTTCTAATAACTGAATTACTCTTTTCGACTGACCATCTGACTGAGGATGAAAAGTCGTACTGAAGTTTAACTTCGTTCCCAAGGCTTCATGCAGAGCTTTCCAAAATCGTGATGTAAATCTAGGATCCCTGTCTGATATAATAGACACTGGTACCCCATGCAACCTCACGATTTCGATACATACTGACTTAGCCAATTTACGTAATGAGTAATCCGTCTGTTCGGAAGAAAATGAGTAGTCTTCGTCAATCTATCAACTACTACCCATACGGAATTTTTCTTAGTAGGTGTTAAAGGTAACCCACTAACAAAATCCATTGCTATTCGCTCCCATTTCCAAAGAGGAATCTTTACCGGTTGTAATAAACCTGACGAAAATTGATGCTCCGCCTTCACTTGTTGATAAGTCAAACATTTTCCTACAAGCTCAGAAATCTCACGCTTTAACCCTGGCCACTAATACTGTTCACGGAGATCCCGATACATCTTATTTCCTCGGGGGTGCATAACATAAGGGCCACTATGCGCCTCCCGCAGAATCATTTGCCTCAAATCTGAGTCTTTAGGCATACAAACCCTTCAATGAAAACACAGCACTCCATTCGTGTTTATACCAAAATTCTCTATTTCACCCCTTCCAACTTACTGAATTAAGGGTCCCAAGTTTTTATCTGATATCTACTTTTCCTGGATTTGTTCTAACCACAGAGGCTTCACCTGAAGTTCTGCTAACAGACTACCATCCCCATACAAACTCAAATGAGCAAACATTACTCTCAAATAAGATACCACCTTACGACTTAACGCGTCAGCTACCACATTAGCCTTTCCAGGTTGATACTCGATTGAGAAATCATAATCCTTTAATAGTTCCACCCATCTTCTTTGTCTCAAATTTAACTCCTTCTGAGTAAGAAGATACTTAAGACTCTTGTGATCCGTATAGATGATAAACTTCTCACCGTAGAGATAGTGCCTCCAAATATTTAAAGCAAACACTACTGCAGCTAACTCCAAATCATGAGTAGGATAGTTTACTTCGTGCGGTCTCAACTGACGAGAAGCATAAGCCACCACCTTTTCATTTTGCATCAGCACACAACCCAAACCCGTGTGAGACGCATCACAATAAACAATAAATTCTTTTCCAGCCTCAGGCTGAATCAAAACTGGTGCTTCCGTCAGAATCTTCTTCAATTTCTCGAAACTCTCTTGTTATTTTTCGGTCCAAATATACGGTACTCTCTTCCACAACAATTTAGTTAGGGGTGCAGCAATCAACGAAAACCCCTCAACAAAGCGTCTATAATAACTAGCCAAACCTAAGAAACTCTGAATTTCAGCTACCGACTTTGGTGGTTTCCAATCCAGTACAGCTTCAATCTTCCGAGGATCCACCCTTATTCCTTCAGCCGATACTACATGACCTAAGAAAGTCACTTCCTTTAGCCAGAATTCACATTAACTGAATTTGGCATAAAGTTGCTTATCACGAAGTAATTGCAATACTATACGCAAATGCGAATCATGCTCATCTTCATTCCTTGAATATACCAAAATGTCATCTATGAACACTAACACAAACCGGTCTAAATATGGTTGAAAGACTCGGTTCATCATGTCCATAAATGCGGCTGGTGCATTGGTCAACCCAAATGGCATTACCAAAAATTCATAATGTCCATAATGAGTTCGGAATGCCGTCTTATAAATATTTGCTTCTTTCACCTTTAGTTGGTGATACCCTGATCTCAAATCAATTTTGGAGAAAACTGAAGCTCCTTTCAATTGATCAAACAAGTCATCAATTCTCGGTAAAGGATACCTATTCTTGATCGTCAATTTATTCAATTGCCTGTAATCAATGCACATACGCATCGATCCATCCTTTTTCTTAACGAACAAAACTGGTGCTCCCCACGGAGACACACTCGGTCGAATAAATCCCGATCCAACAATTCTTGAATTTGAGCTTTAAGCTCTGCCAACTCCTTCGGTGTCATTCTATAAGGAGCAATGGACACTGGAGCTGTTCCGGGAAAAAGCACAATACGAAATTCTACTTCCCGATCTGGAGGTATACCAGGAAGTTCCTCGGGAAATACATCTGGAAATTCCTTCACCGTTCTCACTTCATCCACTGATAACTCATTGGCATCCAAAGCACAAATAAAAGCTAAGAATGCTCCATACCCTTTTCGCACCAACTTTTCTGCCTTTAACGCAGATACCACATTTGCCAAGTAATTCCTTCGTTCACCTATCATTATTACTTCCTTATCACCTGAAGTTCTTATTGACATCTGTTTTTCAGCACAATCCAAATGCGCCCGATGCTTAACCAACCAATCCATGCCCAGAATAAGATCGAACTCGCCGAAAGGCAATTCCATCAAATTCGCCAAAAATATTTCTTCTTGAATTTCTAAGGCACGTCTCTAAATAATTTATTTACAATTCATGATCGTCCTAAAGGACTAATTACCGTCATCTCACTATCAGTAATCTCAGATTCTAGATTCAAGTTTCTAGATATGGCACTAGCAACATACGAGTGAGTAGAACCAATATCTATCAAAGTAGTAACAGGTACATCATAGATGAAAAACGTATCAGTTATTACATCAGGTGCATTGCCATCCTCGCGGCATCTAACTGCATAGACCAATCCTGGCTGTCTTGCATCTGTGTTACCTCTAGAACCATTGCCTCGACCTAGTGCACCTTGACCACGTCCAGCCCCATTACCACCACGACCTGGTCCACGGCCTCTCAGTGGCTGCTGTGTTCCTCTTGTCGGCTGTGCATTAGTAATACGAACTTCCTGAGTCGTATCCATACGTCGAGGGCAATTTCTATATTGATGATCCATTGAAACACATTTATAACAAGCACCAGTTTTCCTCTAGCACTCTCCGGAATGCCGTTTCCCATATTCAGTACAATCTCGACTCTGATTACTAGCCACAGGTGCTCTACCTTGAGCTGGCTCATCATTCTGAGGCCTCTTCAGAAACCTTTTTGAAGAACTCGAATACTTTATATCCCTCTTGCCTCTAACTCTTTCCCGATTCTGTAGTTCTGAGCTCTTAGCCTCTTTAGCTATCTTGGCTTTCTCCATAGGCGTGGAAAAAGTTCTAACTTGTTGTGGGGCTATCAGAACCCGCAACCCATCATTCAACCCATCCTCAAAGCGTACAAAACGCTCATGATCTGTTGACACTATTGTCTGAGCATAGCGACTCAAGCATAAAAACTCAGCCTCATACGCTGCCAGTGTCTTATTTTCTTGAATTAGATTAAAAAATTCCTTCCTTCGGGCATTCACATAACTTGTTCCTACATATTTCCCTTGAAAGGTAGCTTTGAAGAATTCCCAAGTAATCAATGCAGCCTCGGTGCCTTCTCGAACAGTAAGCCACCATTGATACGCCTCGTCTCTTAGCAAGGACACGGCTTCTCTCGGTTTACGCCGACGGTGCATTCCAGATCATCCATAATCGCTCCACGACTTCGAGCCAATATTCGCCACATTCGAGCTACACCGAGACACCTCTAAAACTTCGCACCATTAGACTTGAGTCATTCCGATATCGACCCACGAGCTGTTGGCCCAGCTCTAGTTCCAGCGACCCTTTCAAGGACTCGCAACATTGTTCGTGTCAAAGCATTATCTTCTTCCATATGATCATGTGATCCCGTCTCACTCTCAAATGACGCAGGTGCATCCATTTCTGGCATATGACCCGGCGCTTCAGTTGTACCTCTAACACCTCATCCTCTACCACGGCCATGTCTACCACGTCCATGACCACGTCCTCTAGTGCTCATAATGACTAATTCGATTTAACCTGATTACAAGTTTTATGAATCAGAATACTATTTCAGTGTTTATTAACGATATTTTATGAGATTCAAGAGATAAAGTTATTTTTCGCAAACACATCCTATAGTCTCAATCTCTACGATTTTCAACATCTAAAACTAGAAGTTCTAGAGTGTTCCTATGATCATATCATCATAATAATCATTTAGTAATGAATACTTACTTGACTTGGTGCCGGATGCTTGTGGTGCCATACTAACTTTTAAACATAATTAAAATAATTTCATACGGAAGTTATTTGTTGAACCCAACCACAGCCGAGTTTTGAAACTAGCTCTGATACCATTAAATGTAACACCCCAAACCAGGTTTATGCGTCAAGACGAGATTTGGTTTGTCACACAGATCGAACATCCTTTTTATTCTCTAATGATTTAAGTAAAACAGTTCTCCAAAACCTCTTGAAGGAGAACTTTAGTAAAAACCAAGAAAATGATTTGAAATCGATGAATTTAAGAAACATTTGTTGAAATTTTATCATTAGTATTCAACTGTCAAAACCTTAAAATAGTTTTTAAAGAGTTCAAATGAATTTGAAAATAAGAATAGTTATAGAATCTCATATGTTTTAAAAAAACAAAGTATTTTAAAGAAATATTATAGGATTAACATAAGCCCATATTAAATATCTAAAATAAAATTTAAATCCATCCACACATAAAAATCCATAAAATATTAATAAAGGCCTTATTACATCACATCCAAAATAGTAATTTAAAGAAAGCACTTAATATAAGTTCATAGTTTATAAAACCCATATTCGCAGTATGGCCTCCACGAAGTCATCCTCGGCCCAAGCCTCCGTCAATTGCCATTACCTGAGATGGAAAATTTAAGGGAGTGAGTTACTCAGAACTCAGTGTATAACTCACTTACTATATCCACTGGGCCAGATCATCAAGTCATTATTTCTGGGCTTGAGCCCATCAACGGATTTAGCAATATAATAAATGAAATGCATGCAAAATGAAATTTCCCAACCAACCTAATTTCCATCCGCTACACACCACCCGTACCAACCATCACACCTGTGGGGATCAAGTCAACCCACCCCGCCAACACACCAATCATAGGCATTAAGCCATTTTTAATAATGTTGTGGTGCACCACCGAACTAGATTGTGACAAAGTCACCGAACTAGAGGCATTAAGCCATTGAAATATTTGTGGCAGAGCCACCGAACTAGATTTTGGCAACAGGCCTTTCTTCTCTTCATCATTTTTCCCAACCCATGCAAACATGTATGCATAACAGTCTATATCCATATGATAATTAAGCAAAAAGCCAAAATACATGTGAGTCTATATTTCAAGTTTTTATTATGGCCCATAATACAAAATAATATTTAGCCTATTAGCAATCTAGCAACTTTGACCCATATATCAATCTAGCAGATTTTTGGCCCATTTAACGATCTAGCAGATTTTTCGGCCCATTTAACGATCTAGCAGATTTTTCAGCCCATTTAACAATCTAGCAAATTTTTCGGTCCATTTAACGATCTAGCAGATTTTTCGGCCCAATTACACATGAGGCATAAAATTTACCATTTACCAATTAACTTATTGAGGGCGTTTTCATAATTTTTTTTGCAACTTTAATAGCTTTTCATGTATTTACACAAAATACTAATTATTATGCATTTTCCAATTACATCAACTTTACGATTTTTCCCAATACTTACGGTATAGCATCTAACCCGAGATAAGTGTAAAGTTACACACCGACATCTTGTGAGAACTAGACTTTCCCGTTCGTCAATACCTAAACACAATACGATAAATTAGAACACTATTATTTATAAAACTACACTATTGATAAACGATCTAAATCTTTACCCTCAGAATTTCGAACCACTTCTATTTGTGGTTTCTTCCCGATTGTTGGTTCGTTACCCGATGAGAATCCACGAACAAACAAAGGTTCGAGAGTACGAATGGCTTCAAACAACTGGTTCTCCTCAGATGAGGGTCCGCAACCCGGTGGAAAATGTCAGATTCCCAAAACAGCCCTTCGTTTATACTTAGGGGGAATAGCAGAACCACCCCTCTTCCGAACACTATTTACCACCCTTTTCTTCCCTATCTTGATTGTCTCTATTAACATAACATCATTAGTCCGACTAATTAATTATCAAAATTATGACTAACGATTTCAAAAACGAGATTGGCTTACCACAATAATCCTTGTTCCACAAGATGACAATCGAGCGATAACGTCCCCTAAAACGAAATTGATTAATAAACCATCTATACCAATATGACGAGTAATATGAGAATCCTTGAATAAACTCCTTACCTTAACTCTTAAGATCGATTCCAACGATTCACGATACTCACGAACTCTTGAGTTTCTGCCCTCCAAAATCACACTATTGTCCACGGTTGAAAAAGAAATGATTGAGAAGAATACTTATGTATAATGGAAGATTCAGCTATGAATAAACAAAGAAATGGAAAATGGTTCGGCAATGGAGCAATCTAGCATTCGGCCATGAGAGAAAAATAATGAAGAAAATTTAGTTAAGAAGAAAATAAAAGGATGAAAGAAGGAGATGATGATGATTCGATTTTCAAGAGAGAAAGAGAAAGAAAAGAGTTGAGTTTAGGAGCAATGTGCATTCGGCATTGGGGAGGAAAAGAGAAAAAAAAAAAGAAAAGAAAAGATCCTTATTAGCTATGTGATTTTGGTCACAAGGAGAAGAAAAGGTTTGGAGAGAGAGAGCAACAAATCAAAATGGTCAAAAAATGACAAAAGAAATATTTGTTTACTCAAAGTTGTTGGCACATTCTTGCTCGGAGAAAATGGATGGAGAGAAAATGTGTCTTGCAAAAGCAAAATGACCAAAAGGTAATACCCCCAAAAGCTACCAACCAAACTAGCCTATCACCAAAATTCACTACCCAAATTCGGCTCCCCCCTTTAGTCCACAAAACCATCCCCATTCATGGTCAAAATGGCCATGAAAGAGTTTCCAAAACATCAATCTAGTCTCAAGCCTTACCATCCTCCATTTTCCATAAGTTTGAGAAACATTATCCCCAAAGTCAAGCAATTCCATCCCTTAACTCATGCTTACCATAACCTTAAGTCTTATTACCAAAAAATTTAATCCAACTCATCCTAATCCTTATCCATAACCGACACATGCTAGGATAAAGCAAAAATAAAAGCTCCCAAATTACATGCTAGGAGATTCGAACCTCTTCCCTCAAGTCCAACTTATGGCGCCATCACCACTTTGCCAATTGCTCATCTTATGCCATCTTTAGACACTTAAATTTACTTAAGCTTCAAGGTCACCTGATTTCTATACACTAAAGTACTCTTTACTAAAATTTATTCTAATTCCAAGTAAACCTGAGCCTTCTCAAGACTATATTTAACACATAATAAAATCATACCCGAGCTAACACCAAGCAACATTTTGATACTCAAATTTTTAGGATGTTACATTTTTAGCTAATTCGATCAACTTACCTTTGTTGTATTTAGCTAGTAAAACTCATACCATGCATGATAGCCTTCAAAATCATTCAACCAATTTATTCTTTATATTTTCTTTCAAACACTCTTTGTTTTCTCAAAAGTTTGTTTCTACAATTTTAGCTGATTATTTAACTGGTATGTTTTTCCTTATTTCCTATTTTCCTAATGGTTAGCAGAAGTTCTTGTTGAATCCGGAGGGATACACAAATCCGTGAAATATCTTTAAGGATAGTAATATTCACACTGTCGAAATCATTTTTTTAGTTTAAAAAAAAATGGAGATCGACTTTTAAAAACGAAAATGGGAGTCGCCACCAATCTCTTTTTACTTAGGTGTGATTGGATCACCTTAAAAATCGTTTTATTTCAAAATACTGATTTTGGTCCACGAAAAACAAGAAAAATGGGTTCGGGAGTTGATTACGTATGAGGAAGGGTTAGCACCCTCATAACGCCCAAAAATTGGTACCTAATCGATAAAATCATGTCCTAATGTTGCAAATTTGAAAAATTTTAAAATAAGATCCTTTCATTAGAAGAAAAAAACAAGACTTGCTTATCTCAAAGAAATAAAATACTATACCTAGTAAGTTAGGATATAGCATCTCATAACTTCGAAACTAGGCATGTATTTATTTTAGAAAATTCTTATCTCGAGACACAAAACATCATATCCAGTAAGTTAGGACACAACGTTTTGAATTCCCAAGAATAAGCTTTTTGATTTGAAATTAATAAGTTTCAGTTTCAAAGGAGAAGGGATATCTAATACTTTTAAGTTCTATGAGAAAAATCGAAACCTAGCAAGTTAGGGCACAATTTTTCTCAAAGTCCCTAAATATCACATATCACCGTAAAAATATTTGAATAAAATGCTTTAGTTTAAAAGGTATTTTTTATAAAATGATGGTTTGAGTAAAATATTATGACATACATATTTAATAGCAATTCTACATAGATTATACTAACAATAAATAATAAAGAATAACCTAAAATGAATAAATAAATAAGGGATTATGCTAAAGCAATAATAAACAAATACAAGAAAATAAACTAATACAAGATATAAAATAGGCAACAACAATTAAGAATCTATATGAGGCATAAATATTCAAAATGGATGTTTAAATTCTATAAACAAGATCAATATATGAAAAATAAATAAATTAATACTATATTTAATCAATGAATTATGATAGAAACAATAAAAATATGATGATTTAAGAACAATTAATATATATTATCGATGTATTTTAAATGAATAATATAAACAATATAAGGATAAATTCATAAATTTAATAATTTAGTACATATATAAATAATTATATATAATAAAAATGATTAATAAATAAAACATATATATGATACCTTAATCATGAAAGCAATATAAATAAAATATGTTATAAAATATAAGATAGATTTTATACAAAATAAAATTTAAAAATAATGTAAGATATAATATAATACTATATAATATGCAAATTTTTTAAAAATATAATATAATAATTAATAAAAATCATAATATGTAATAAAATAATAATTTAATATATATAAGAATAAAACATATAAAAAATATATGTATGAATTTTATACTATTAATAATTTAATATATAAATAATAAAGAAAATAATATAGACTATTTAATATAATAATATAATTTTAATACAATGTTAAAATAACAAAATACAATAAAAGGATTTAAAAAAAAGAAAAAAGAAAACAGGGGTTAAATAGCAATTAAAATAGATATAAAAGGACAAAATTAAAATGCGTGTTAAACCTGGACTTATTGGGAAATTCTGCCTTCTTTCCAAAATGACGTCGTTCTGATTTTGGTCTTTAAATAGCCTGAGGACTCAATTGAAACAAAATACAAATTTAAGGGTTAATTTAATAAAAATAAAAGAATTCAAATTATACTGAATTAAAAATTTTAAAATATCGGAAGGACCAAAGAAGAAATTAGCCCTTTGATTTAAAACACGCGATCCTCCCTGTGTCCAAGTCAACGCTACGGATCTCGTTTTAAACGACGCTGCTTTTATGCTTATTAACTTAAGCAAAAAACGGCGTCGTTTTTTAAGTGCTATATATGCCGATTTTCAGCCAAAAAATTTCATTTGTGCGCCCTGTTTAAAAAAAAAAATCTTTAAAATGCTCTCAAAAGAGCCCTCGTCCCTCTGTCGGAGTTCGGTCGACGAACTTTTGGACCACGCGCCGCACGCGCCTTACGTACCGTCGTCTACGGCGGGCCAAAGGTAAAAACTTTGCCTTTTTTATTTTAATATTATTTTGAATACAAATATGCGCAAATCGAGAGAAATAATAAAAAATAATACACAGAAGAAAAAGAATGGAAAATCACCTTTGTAAACTGCTTTTGGTGTTTTATTTTGCTTTTTTTTTGAATATTTTCGTATCTCTCTCTTTGTATGTTTTTTTTGTGTATCTCTCTTTGTATCCGTGTATATCCTCTCTTTACAAGTCTTTGTAAGGCTTTTTATAGCCTTCGAAATAAACAATAAAAGGGAAATAAAAAATACTGCCATATTTGCTATTGATTTCCTTTTCTTTTGCAGGTGGATGAGAGGATCTCGGCGATGGCGGGTTTGTGCGGATTGCGGCGCGATTGGTGGGCGCGAGGAGCTACTGGGTGTTGCGGCGCGAGGGCTGGATGAGGTTGCGACGCCTAGGGTTTTCCAGAAACCCTAGGCCTCTGCTGAGACTGTTTAATTTTTGGGCCTTTTTGGGCCGTGCGAGCTTGGGTCTGGGTAGGGTAGCTAGGATTTGGGTTAAGTGTAACGGGCCACGGGTTTAGTTTAGGTGTTGGGTTCTGTTTTGGTTTTGGGCTTTATAATTGTAAATGGATTGTTTTAAAAAAGTTGAACTTTATTTTTTTATTTTTATTCTGGTTTATTTACATGGAATGGGCCCGAGCAAAATGGGCCTGTTACACACACCTCAAGCAGCAATTCTAATTTTCTAAACCTTCGGTTTTTACCAATAACATGTTGACAATTAAAATTTGTTTTCAACTTTGAGTTGTTTCTTAATCATGGAATGGTTAAAAGTACAAGGGAAGCCCCTGTACTTATGGGTAGAATGTATTTCGGTCCTTTTACTAAAAAAAAAGAGAGAGAGAGAGAGAGTGAAATTAAGCCTTTATACATTTCAAACGTACAAATTAGCCCCACCATTAAATTTTTTATTTGTTAAATGATGATGTGAAACATTAATTTAAATGGTTAGTTACTAATTTGACCCCTAAATTATAACTAAAATATAATTTTGATTTTTTAAAAATTCTTAACAGTAATTCTAAAAAAATTTAAAAATATTTAAAATAAAAATAAAGTATTAAAAATATTAAAAATTATTGTCGAAACCATTTTTAAGTTTTTTTTTTAAAAATGGGGGTCGAAAAAAAAAAGAGAGTCGCCACCAATCCCTTTTTACTTAGGTGTGATTGGATCACCTTATAAAACGTTTTATTTCAAAACATTGATTTTGGTCCACGAAATACGAGAAAATGGGTTCGGGAGTTGGTTACATACGAGGAAGGGTTAGCACCCTCATAACGCCCAAAATTTGGTACCTAATTGATAATTTCATGTCCTAATGTCGAAATTTTGAAAAATTTAAAATATGATCCTTTTATTTGAAAGAAAACCAAGACTTACTTATCTCAAAGAAATAAAATGCTATACCCAATAAGTTAGGATGCAACATTTCATGACTTCGAAACTAGGCTCGCCTTTATTTGTAAAAAATTCTTACCTCGAGGTACGAAACATTATATCTAATAAGTTAAGATATAACATTTTGAATTTTCGATAATAAGTTTTGTTTTGAAGTTTATGGGTTTAAAAAGAAGGGATACTTGATACCTTAAGTTCCATGAGAAAAATTAAAACCCAGTGGGTTAGGTATAGTTTTTTCCGAAGTCCCCGAATATCATGTATCACTATATTAAAACTTTTAAATAAAATGCGACAATTTTACGAAATGTGTTTTTTATAAAAAAATAGTTCGAGTAAGATATTGCATCAATACGTTACAACATACATACCAAATAGCAATTTATCATAACTACGAATCATATTAGCAATTACTACTAATGGATAATTAAAGAAAGAATAATATGAAATAATAAGTGATACAAATAATAGAATAATTATTGTCAAAATTATTTTTAAGGTTTTATAAAAAATAGGGATCGACTTTAAAAAACAATAAACGGGAGTCGCCACCAATCCCTTTTTACTTAGGTGTGATTGGATCACCTTATAAAACATTTTATTTCAAAACATTGATTTTGGTCCACGAAATACAAGAAAATGGGTTCGGGAGTCGGTTACGTATGAGGAAGGGTTAGCACCCTCGTAACGCCCAAAATTTGGTACCTAATTGATAATTTCATGTCCTAATGTCGAAATTTTAAAAAATTTAAAATACGATCCTTTTTTGAAAGAAAGTCAATACTTACTTATCTCAAAAAAATAAAATGCTATACCCAATAAGTTAGGATGTAACATCTCACGACTTCAAAACTAGGCTCGCCTTTATTTGTAGAAAATACCTACCTCGAGACATAAAACATCACATCCAATAAGTTATGATACAATGTTTTGAATTCCCGAGAATAAGTTTTGATTTGAAGTTTATAAGTTCCAATTTTAAAAGAAAAGGAATACTTAATACTTTAAGTTAAACGAGAAAAATTGAAACCCAGTAAGTTAGGGCACAATTTTTCTCAAAGTCCCAAAATATTACGTATCACCGTATTTGGTTTTGATAAAAATGATATGAATCCGTATTTAGGTCTATGCGTAAAGACGAGATTTGGTTTGTTACATAGATCGAAGTATCTTAACAATTAAAGTAAATCAAAAATTTCAAAATCATTGTTTTATTTATAAGGTTTAATAAAACCAAAAGAGTATTTTAAATTTGATGAATATGAAAAAAAACATTAATTGAAAATATCATTAATATTATATTGATAAAATCCTTAGAGTAAATTTTTTTATAAGAGTTCAAAATATTTAAGAAAATGATAAAGGAATTTCATATATTTGAAAACCCAAATTATTTTAAGAAAACAAAATAATTATAAGCCCATATTAATAGTCCAAAACATAATTTAAATCCATCCACACATAAAATCCATAAAATATTCATAGAGGCCTTATTACATCAAACCCATAATAGTAAATTATAAAAAGTCTTTAATAAAAGTTCAAAGTTTCATTAACCCTTATTTGTAGTATGGCCCCACGAAGTCATCCTCGGCCAAGTCCACGCCAATTTCCATTACCCGAGATGAAAATTTGAGGGAGTGAGTTACTTAGAACTCAAAGTATAACTCACTTACTTATTCATTGGGCGAGATCATCAAATCATTATTTTGGGCTTGAGCCCGTCAACAAAGTTTAATAATATAAATAATAATATGTATGCAAAATGAAGTTCCCAACCCCAAACCTAATTTCCATCCACTACACACCCCGCACCAACCATCACACCTGTGGGGATCAAGTCAACCCACCCCGCCATCACACCAATCGTAGGCATTAAGCCATTTTATATTTGTGGCGAGCCACCAACTAGATTGTGACAAAGTCACCGAACTAGAGGCATTGAGCTATTAATTTGTGGCGAGCCACCGAACTAGAGGCAATTAGCCATTTAATTATTTTGTGGCAAAGCCACCGAACTAGATTTTGGCAATGTGCCTTTCTTCTCTTCATTATTAATCCCAACCCATGCAACATGTATGCAAAAATTTGTCTAGGTTTATATGATGATTTTATCAAAAGATTTGAATAACATAAGAGTCAATATTTCTAGTTTTGTTAAGGCCCAAAATTTCAAATAGCATTTAGCCCATTTAGCAATCTAGCATCTTAAACCCAATTTATGATCTAGCTAAGATTTTGGCCCATTTAACAATTTATCAAGCTTTTCGGCCCATTTAACAATTTATCAGGCTATTCGGCCTATTTATCGATCTAGCAGAGATTTCAGCCCATTTATTGATCTAGCAGAGATTTCGGCCCATTTAACAATTTAACAGGGATTTCGGCCCATTTAACTATCTATCCAAGATTTCGGCCCATTTTTCTAACTAGCATATTTTTCGGCCCATTTACTAACTAGCAAACTTATCGCCCATTTTACGATCTAATACATCTTTGGCCCATTTACACATGAGATTTTTAGTATTCATTTTACTACCTACACATCGAGGGCATTTTCAAATTTTCATATTTTTAACAATTTTATGAATATTTCACCAAAACACCAAATATTTCAGATTATGCCGATTTTCGTCGATTTTACGATTTTTACTCCATACCACTAATGACATCCAACCCGAGAAAAGTGTGAAGTTACACACCTTGATATCGTGAGTACTAAACCTTCCCGCCTTCAACACCTAAACATAATACGATCTATTAGAACACTATCATTTATCAAAATATTCTATTGGGATTCGATCCAAATCCTTACCCTTTGATTTTGAATCACTTCTATTTTCGGTTTCTCCTCGCTTATCGATTCGTTGCTCACGAGAATCCACTAACGTATAAAGGCTCGGAGTACTAACTACTTCAAATAATTGATTTCTGGTTGATGGTCCGCAACCCGTGGAAAATCCCGATTCTCAAATAGTCCTTCGCTTAGTAATAGGGGATTTATGAACCGCCTCTTTCAAGGCTATGGATTGCCTTTTCTCGCCTCTATCTTGAATGTCTCTAAAGACATAAGATTATTAGTTCGACTTATTAATATCGAAAATGATGAACATTAATAAGATTTGGGATTTTACTTACCACGATTTGTCTTCGTTCCACGAGAATCAATCGAAGATTTTGATCCTACAAACGAATCGATTAATAATTAACTATACTAACTAAATAAAAATCATTGAAATAAAAATCTCCTTACCTTGATTCTTGAAATCGATTGTGGTAAGAGAAAATGAAGAGATTTTGTCACAAGAGTATATTACATTCGCCATGAGTGATATAAAATTGAAGAAAATTATAATGAAGAAGAAAATGGAGAAAAAGGAGATAGGATGGTATGGTTCGGTTTCAAGAGAGAAAGAGAGAAAGAAAGGAAAAGAAAGGAGAAAGAAAAGAGAAGAAAAAGATTCTTAGTTTGGAAGAAAATGCATTCGGCATAGGAGGAGAAAATGAGAAGATGAAAGGAAGAAAATTATTTGCTTATCTATGTACTTTCGGTCACAAAGGGAAAAAAGGATTTGGGAGAGAAAAGTTTCAACCGAAATGGTCACAAGAGAATGGCTCAAAGAAGAAGAAAAAAAGATGAATTGTGTACTCAAATATGCTGGAAATTTTCGGCTAGAGAGAACATGGGTGGAGAAAAATGCTTTGTTAAGAAAGTGACCAAAATGAAAGAGTTTCTTCTAATCAAGCTACCATACTCTCAACCAAAACCGCCACCTCCTTTTTGCCTCATTGCCGTCCAAATACTTGGCTAACAAAGGCCAACCTATTGCCACCCTTTCTTTCCATAGCACATTCCCCCTTTCAAGCCATTTGTTCCCCTTACTTTCCTTATCCTAATGATTTCTTTCCTCATCTTAGATATTTCCTTAATCTTTTTAGCTATCATACCAAAAATAAAGAAGTCAAACTTCCCATGTTTGCTTCTTGGCCGACACTTGATAGATGGAAGCAAAAAATAAAATTTTCAAGTTGCAAGCTAGAAGATTCAACCTCCTCCCTCATGTCTAAGTCATGGCGCCATCACCACTATGCTATTAACTCATTTATGCCATCTTTTAGCACTTTAATTAATCTAAGTCTTAAGGTCATTTAAATTCTTTGCTCTAAAGTATACTTAATAAAATAATATTTATTCTAACTCCAAGTAACCCGAACTATCATTTAGCAACATAATGATACTCAATTATTTTGAATGTTACAATTCTACCCCTTAAAAAAATTTCGTCCTCGAAATTTACCCGATTAAAAGAGGTGAGGATATTGTCCGAATAGCTTCCTCAGCTCCCACGTAGCTTCCTCCGCTCGTGATTACGCCATAAAACTTTGACCAATGGCACGCTCTTCTTTCTTAGCACCTTAACATCCCTGGCCTAAAATTTCCACCGTTCTTCTTCAAAAGACAAGTCTACATTTAATTCCACTTCCTCAACCGGTACTATATGAGATGGATCCGATCTATAGCGTCTCAGCATGGAAACATGGAAAACATTATGAATTTGACCCAACTCCGGAGGTAATTCAATTTGATAAGCCACTGGGCCAACACGCTTCATCACACGATATGGCCCGATGAACCTAGGGCTCAACTTGCCCTTCTTTCCAAATCTAAAAATCTTCTTCCAAGGTGAAACCTTCAAGAAGACTTGCTCTCCCACAAAGAACTCGATATCCTTTCGCTTCAAATCAAGATACGATTTTTGTCTCATCCAAGCTTCCTTTAACCGTGCTCGAATAACTTTTACCTTTTCCTCTGCTTCAAAAATCAAATCAGACCCAACATCTATCGTTCGCCCAATTCACCCAACAGTAGGAGTACGGCACCTACGACCATACAATGCCTCATAGGGTGCCATCTGAATGCTAGACTGATAGCTATTATTATACATGAATTCTGCCAATGGTAGAAAATCCTCCCAACTACCTCTGAAGTCGATCACACATCCCCTTAACATGTCTTCCAATATCTGAATTACTCTTTCCGACTGTCCATCATACTGAGGATGAAAAGCCGTACTGAAATTCAAATTTGTCCTCAAGGCTTCATGCAAAGCTTTCCAAAATCGTGACGTAAATCTAGGATCCCTGTCTGAAATAATAGACACTGGTACCCCATACAACCTCACGATTTCGGATACATACAGCTTAGCCAATTTTTGCAACGAATAATCCGTATTTAACCGGAAGAAAATGAGCGGTCTTCACAAACGATCAACTATTACCCATATGAAATTTTTCTTAGTAGGTGTTAAAGGTAACCCACTAACAAAATCCATAGTTATCCGCTCCCATTTCCAAAGAGGAATCTTTACCGGTTGTAACAATCCTGACGGTAATTGATGCTCCGCCTTCACTTGCTGACAAGTCAAACATTTTCCTACAAACTCAGAAATCTCCCGCTTCAACCCTGGCCACCAATACTGTTCACGGAGATCTCGATACATCTTATTTCCTCCGGGGTGCATAGCATAAGGGCTACTATGCGCCTCCCGTAGAATCATTTGTCTCAATTCTGAGTCTTTAGGCATACAAACCCTTCCACGAAAGCACAGCACTCCATTCATATTTATACCAAAATCCTCTATTTCACCCCTTTCAACCTGCTGAAATAAAAGTTCCAACTTTTTATCTGATGTCTGCTTTTCCTTGATTTGTTCCAGCCACAGAGGCTTCACCTGAAGTTCTGCTAACAAACTACCATCCTCATACAAACTTAAATGAGCAAACATTGCTCTTAAATCCGATACCGCCTTATGACTTAACGCGTCAGCTACTACGTTAGCCTTTCCAGGATGATATTCGATTGAGAAATCATAGTCCTTTAATAATTCCACCCATCTTCTTTGTCTCAAATTCAACTCCTTTTGGGTAAGGAGGTACTTAAGACTCTTGTGATCTGTGTAGATAATAGACTTCTCACCGTAGAGATAGTGCCTCCAAATCTTTAAAGCAAAAACCACCGCAGCTAACTCCAAATCATGAGTAGGGTAGTTTACTTCGTGCGGTCTCAATTGACGAGAAGCATAAGCCACCACCTTTCCATTTTGCATCAAGACACAACCTGCACTGTGTGAGATGCATCACAATAAATAATGAATTCTTTTCACCTCCGATCAATCAAAACCGAGCTTCCATCGTAATCTTTTTCAATTTCTCAAACTCTCCTATTGTTTTCAGTCCAAATATACTAACTCCCTTCCGCAATAGTTTAGTTAGGGTGCAAGCAATCAACGAAAACCCTCAACAAAGCGCCTATAATAACCACTGCACCCAAGAAACTCAATTTCAACTACCGACGCTGGTGGTTTCCAATCCAAAATAGCCTCAATCTTCCGAGGATCCACCTTATTCCTTCAAATGATACCACATGACCCAAGAAAGTCACTTCCTTTAGCCAAAATTCACATTTATCGAATTTGGCATAAAGTTGCTTATCACGTAAGTAGTCTACAATACTATACGCAAATGCGTGTCATGCTCCTCATCATTTCTTGAATAAACCAAAATGTCATCTATGAACACTACCACAAACCGGTCTAAATATGGTTGAAAGACTCGATTCATCATGTCCATAAATGCGACTGGTGCATTGGTTAATCCAAACGGCATCACTACAAACTCATAATGTCCGTAACGAGTTCAAATGCCGCCTTATAAATATCCGCTTCTTTCACCTTAAGTCGGTGATAACCCGATCTCAAATCAATTTTGGAGAAAGCTCAAGCTCCTTCAATTGATCAAACAGTCATCAATTCTCGGCAAAGGATACCTATTCTTGATCGTCAATTTATTCAATTCTCTCGTAATCAATGCACATACGCATCGATCCATCCTTCTTCTTGATGAACAAAACCGGTGCTCCCACGGAGACACACTTGGTCGAATAAATCCTCGATCCACCAATTCTTGAATTTAAGCTTTAAGCTCGCCAACTCCTTCTGTGCCATTCTATAAGGAGCAATGGACACCGGAGCTGCTCCGCAAAAGCTCAATGCCAATTTCTACTTCCGATCCGAGGTATACCGAAGTTCTTCGAAATACATCCGAAATTCCTTCACCGCTTCTCACATCATCCACAGATAGCTCTTTGGCATCCAAAGTACAAATAAAGGCTAGGAATGCTCCATACCCTTTTCGCACCAACTTTTCTGCCTTCAACGCCGATACCACGTTCGCCAAGTAGTTCCTTCGTTCACCAATCATTATGACTTCCTTATCATCCGAGGTTCTTATTGTCATCCATTTTTCAGCACAATCCAAATGCGCTCGATGTTTAACCAACCAATCCATGCCCAGAATGAGGTCGAACTCACCGAAAGGCAATTCCATCAAATTCGCCAAGAACACCTCCTCTTGAATTTCTAAGGGTACGTCTCTAAACAGTTTATTTACAATTACCGACTGTCCTAAAGGACTAATTACCATCATCTCACTATTGGTAATTTTAGATTTTAGATTTAGGTTTCCAGATATGGCGCTAGCAACATACGAGTGGGTAGAACCAATATCTATTAAGGCAGTAATAGGTACATCGAATATGAAGAACGTATCGCTTATTACATCGTGTATTGCCATCCTCACGCGTCTAACCGCATAGACCACCCAGTGCCATCTTGCATCCGTGTTACCTCTAGGACCATTGCCTCGACCGGTGCACCTCGACCACGCCCAAATTTCATTACCACCACGACCGTCCACGACCTCTCGGTGGCTCCGAGTACCTCTAGCCATGTGCATCATTATTACGAACTTCCCGAGTCATATCCATACGCCGAGGCGCTTTATATCTAGTGATCCATTGAACCGCATTTGTAACAAGCACCGCTTTCCTCCAAAGACTCTCCGTAATGCCTTTTCCCACATTCAAAGATAATCTCGACCTCGATTATTAGTTACGTGTGCTCTACCTTGGCTGATTCATCATTCCGAGGCCTTTTTGAAATCTCTTTGAAGAACTCGATCACCGTGGTCTCTCTTGTTTCTAAATCTTTCTCGATTCGACGTTCGAGTTCTTAGCCTCTTCGCTATCTTGGCCTTCTCCACAAGCGTGGCAAAAGTTCTAACTTGTTGTGGGGCAATCGAACCTCAACTCATCATTTAGCCCATCCTCGAAATGTACACAACGCTCGTGATCTGCTGACACTATTGTCCGAGCATATTGACTCAAGCGTAGAAACTCACCTCATACACGCCATCGCCTTACTCCCTTGGACAAGATTCAAAATTCCTTCCTTCAAGCGCCTACATAACTCGCTCCAACATATTTCCCTTGAAGGCGCTTTAAAGAATTCCAAGTAATCAAGTCAGACTTTGGTGCCTTCTCGAACAAGAAGCCACCACCGATACGCCTCGTCTCTTAACAAGGACATAGCTCCTTTTAGTTTCGCTCAATAAAGGCATTCCATATCATCCATGATCCGCCCACGCCTTCGAGCCAATATTCAGCCACATTTGGAGCTACACCTAAACTCCTCTAAAACTTCGCATTATTTGACTTGAGTCGTTCAAATTGACCCACGAGTTGTTGGCCCAATTCTAGTTCCAGCGACCCTTTCTAGGACTCGCAGCATTGCTCGTGTCAAAGCATTATCTTCTTCCATATGATCATGTGATCCCGTCTCACTCTCAAATGATGCAGTGCATCCATTTCCATATGATTTGGTACTTCATTGCGATACTCGCCCTCTACCACTACCACGCTCATCGCAGGCCCACGACCACGTCCTCTAGTGCTCATGGTGTCTAATTCGATTTAATCTGATTACAAGTTTTATGAATCAGAAAATTGTTTCAGTGTTTATTAACGATGTTTTATGAGATTTGAGAGATAAAGTTTTTTTTTCGCAACACATCCTATAGTCTCAATCTCTACAAATTTTAACATCTAAAACTAGAAGTTCTAGAGTGTTCCTATGGTCTTATCATCATTATAATAATCATTTAACAATGAATACTTACTTGGCTTGGTGCCGGATGCTTGTGGTGCCATACTGATCTTTTAGAACATAATTGAAATAATTTTATACGAAATTATTTATTGAACCCAACCACAATGAAGTTTTTGAAACGGCTCGATATTATTAAATGTAACACCCCAAACCCTATTTATGCGTAAAGATGAGATTTGGTTTGTTACATAGATCGAACTATCTTAACAATTTAAAGTAAATCAAAATTTCAAAATCATTGTTTTATTTATAAGGTTTAATAAAACCAAAAGAGTATTTTAAATTTGATGAATATGAAAAAAAACATTAATTGAAAATATCATTAATATTATATTGATAAAATCCTTAGAGTAAATTTTTTATAAGAGTTCAAAATATTTAAGAAAATGATAAAGGAATTTCATATATTTGAAAACCCAAATTATTTTAAGAAAACAAAATAATTATAAGCCCATATTAATAGTCCAAAACATAATTTAAATCCATCCACACATAAAATCCATAAAATATTCATAGAGGCCTTATTACATCAAACCCATAATAGTAAATTATAGAAAGTCTTTAATAAAAGTTCAAAGTTTCATTAACCCTTATTTGTAGTATGGCCCCACGAAGTCATCCTCGGCCAAGTCCACGCTAATTTCCATTACCTAAGATGAAAAATTTGAGGAGTGAGTTACTTAGAACTCAGTGTATAACTCACTTACTTATTCATTGGGCCGATCATCAAATCATTATTTTGGGCTTGAGCCCACAATAGTTTAACAATATAAATAATAATATGTATGCAAAATGAAGTTCCCAACCCCAAACCTAATTTCCATCCACTACTCACCCCGCATCAACCATCACACCTGTGGGGATCAAGTCAACCCACCCCGCCATCACACCAATCGTAGGCATTAAGCCATTTTATATTTGTGGCGAGCCACCGAACTAGATTGTGACAAAGTCACCGAACTAGAGGCATTGAGCCATTAATATTTGTGGCAAAGCCATTTAATTATTTTGTAAGCAGCCACCGAACTAGATTTTGGCAATGTGCCTTTCTTCTCTTCATTATTAATCCCAACCCATGCAACATGTATGCAAAAATTTGTCTAGGTTTATATGATGATTTTATCAAAAGATTTGAATAACATAAGAGTCAATATTTCTAGTTTTGTTAAGGCCCAAAATTTCAAATAGCATTTAGCCCATTTAGCAATCTAGCATCTTAAACCCAATTTACGATCTAGCTAAGAGTTTAGCCCATTTAACAATTTATCAGGCTTTTCAGCCCATTTAACAATTTATCAGGCTATTCGGCCCATTTATCGATCTAGCAGAGATTTCGGCCCATTTATCGATCTAGCAGAGATTTCGGCCCATTTATCGATCTAGCAGAGATTTCGGCCCATTTAACAATTTAACAGGGATTTCGGCCCATTTAACTATCTATCCAAGATTTCGGCCCATTTTTCTAACTAGCATATTTTTCGGCCCATTTACTAACTAGCAAACTTATCGGCCCATTTTACGATCTAATACATCTTTGGCCCATTTACACATGAGATTTTTAGTATTCATTTTACTACCTACACATCGAGGGCATTTTCAAAATTTTCACATTTTTAACAATTTTTATGAATATTTCACCAAAACACCAAATATTTCGTATTATGCCGATTTGTCGGTTTTACGATTTTTACTCCATACCACGAATGACATCCAACCCGAGAAAAGTGTGAAGTTACACACCTTGATATCGTGAGTACTAAACCTTCCCGCTCTTCAACACCTAAACATAATACGATCTATTAGAACACTATCATTTATCAAAATATTCTATTGGGATTCGATCCAAATCCTTACCCTTTGATTTTGAATCACTTCTATTTTCTTTTCTCCTCGCTTATCGATTCGTTGTCACGAGAATCCACTAACGCACAAAGGCTCGGAGTACGAACTACTTCAAATAATTGATTTCTGGTTGATGGTCCGCAACCCGTGGAAAATCCTGATTCTCAAACAGCCCTTCGCTTAGTAATAGGGGATTTACTAACCGCCTTTTTCAAGGCTATGGACCGCCTTTTTCGCCTCTATCTTGAATGTCTCTAAAGACATAAGATTATTAGTTCGACTTATTAATATCGAAAAATGATGAACGTTAATAAGATTTGGGATTTTACTTACCACGATTTGTCTTCGCTCCACGAGAATCAATCGAAAGATTTTGATCCTACAAACGAATCGATTAATAATTAACTATACTAACTAAATAAAATCCTTGAAATAAAAATCTCCTTACCTTGATTCTTGAAATCGATTGTGGTAAGAGAAAATGAAGAGATTTTGTCACAAGAGTATATTACATTCGCCATGGGTGATATAAAATTGAAGAAAATTATAATGAAGAAGAAAATGGAGAAAAGGAGATAGGATGGTATGGTTCGGTTTCAAGAGAGAAAGAGAGAAAGAAAGGAAAAGAAAGGAGAAAGAAAAGAGAAGAAAAGATTCTTAGTTTGGAAGAAAATGCATTCTAAGATAGGAGGAGAAAATGAGAAGATGAAAGGAAGAAAATTATTTGCTTATCTATGTACTTTCGGTCACAAAGGGAAAAAAGGATTTGGGAGAGAAAAGTTTCAACCGAAATGGTCACAAGAGAATGGCTCAAAGAAGAAGAAAAAAAAGATGAATTGTGTACTCAAATATGCTGGAAATTTTCGGCTAGAGAGAACATGGGTGGAGAAAAATGCTTTGTTAAGAAAGTGACCAAAATGAAAGAGTTTCTTCTAATCAAGCTACCATACTCTCAACCAAAACCGGCCACCTCCCTTTTGCCTCATTGCCGTCCAAATACTTGGCTAACAAAGGCCAACCTATTGCCACCCTTTCTTTCCATAGCACATTCCCCCTTTCAAGCCATTTGTTCCCCTTACTTTCCTTATCCTAATGATTTCTTTCCTCATCTTAGATATTTCCTTAATCTTTTTAGCTATCATACCAAAAATAAAGAAGTCAAACTTCCCATGTTTGCTTCTTGGCCGACACTTGATAGATGGAAGCAAAAATAAAATTTTTCAAGTTGCAAGCTAGAAGATTCAAACCTCCTCCTCATGTCTAAGTCATGGCGCCATCACCACTATGCTATTAACTCATTTATGCCATCTTTTAGCACTTTAATTAATCTAAGTCTTAAGGTCATTTAAATTCTTTGCTCTAAAGTATACTTAATAAAAATAATATTTATTCTAACTCCAAGTAACCCGAACTATCATTTAGCAACATAATGATACTCAATTATTTTGGATGTTACAAATGTATATGATGTGATGTAATGCAAATGCATGAATACAAAAGAAGGCATCGATTTAGATTCAACTTCATTTTAGAAAACTTTATTAGAAAACAAAATCTTTTACATAAAACAGACTACAAATATACTTTAGCCCTAAGGCCCAAAGTTTTGATTTTCCCAAACAACAAGGCTAACTCTTGACCATGATCTGACTGTAGCTCATACTTCGTGCTCAATGTATCAGCCTGTATTGCCAAAGTTTGTAGGTGATCAGTTACCTCTCGAATGCTTCACCCATAAGATAATCCCAATTTCTAACTTGGTCATGGGAATGGTGGAGCTTTTCCTTCCAATGCCCTTCTCTTGTTCAGACTCAACTTCGATTCTAATATTTCGTCTTTCCTTCATTTCATTTGTTCGACTCAACTTCACTGCTTTATAATGGTGAAAAGAGACCGTCCAGATTCATCATTTTAGCCTTTAATCCATATTTCTCCTTTTGGCTTTTTGCCAAACTTCTTTCTAGGGACTCGTTTCGCATCTGCATCTCTTGGAATTTCCTCTCCCTGTAACACCCCAAACCCGGCCTAGAAGTTAGGCCCGAATCTGGAATGTCACATTAAAGGCACACTTCAAACGATTTTACAAATTAACCATTTAAGGCCCAAAAGCCCAAGACCCTTGTATCTTGTTAAGTTAAGATGAAAAGCCCATATTTTAGGAAAACATTCATATGTTTTGTTATTTTGAAAACCATGTTAACTTTAGAAATTTTATTTAAGTTTAGTAACTGGATAATTGAAACAATAATAATAAAACCCAAAAATCTGAAGTCAATTAGGAGATACATGGCCTTATTACAATCCCACGAAAAACAAAGTATTTAAAACAAATTCGTTTGAACAAATTAAAACATCTAATCAGCTTGTAGTGTGGCCACCTCCAAGTCCTCTCCCATATCGAGCCGTCTATTCAGGGTCACCTGAAACATTAAATAAAAGGGTGTGAGTTTCGAAACTCAGTGTGTACAACCCTTGGCAATCAAATCACATACAAATATTCACATTGGGCCTAAGCCTTATCAAAATTGGTGGTCTTGGGCCTCAGCCCACAATGACCTCATATCATAACATATCGTATCATATACAAACAAGATAATGCAAAACCCACCCCAATAAGCCATCCGCTACACACAACATTTCCCTTTAAACCTTATGACTCCCGTGGGGAATTCTAGCTCGACCCCCCTCCACACCAAGGGTAGCACGGTTGCGGTACTACCGAACGTTGCAGCAAAGCTGCTAATCATATATTGGGCTTAAAGCCTCCGGTGGATCCATACCATACGGCCATGCGATCTTCAAATCTTCTTCCGTACCATAATTTCCACCAATATGCATCCTAAGCCGAATATCATATGAATGCATCAAACATAAGAGTAACACCCATAAATTTATATTCGTCACGTAAGGGTATTCTCGTCATTTCACTACCGGGGTATTTTCGTAATTTTACCCTACAGGGTTATTTTGGTAATTTAGCAAATTAGGGGTATATTGGTAATTTTGCAAAATAGGGGTATTTTGGTACTTTTGTAAAATAGGGGTATTTTGGTACTTTTGTTAAATAGGGGTATTTTGGTAATTTTTAAACCTAGGGGTATTTTAGTAATTTATAAATATAAGGGTATTTTAGTAATTTTATAAATAAAGGGTATTTGTCCCTCTCGGGTTTTAATTATGAACTTTAGCCTCTCAAAAAATCCTTGCGGCTAAAGTGAACAGACACTACGCACCAGGTAGGATACCAGAGAAGAGGAGGTGGGCCATTAGGACCGCTTAAGTACCAAGCTCTCCCTAAATCTAATCCTAGACATGCGTATGTCTATTGCCACACCCTAGCCCAGCGACTTGTTTACGGACATGTTTTATTAGATGAAGTCTTATGAAATTTAAGAGTTGTTCAAACTAGGCCTAAAGTTCATAAACCCTAGCATACTTGTCTACGTCCCCATAAAGCCCATCAAACCCAAATTACATCTTTACGGCCCATTAGGCCCATATCACATCCTTATGGCCTGTTAGGCCCAAAATAATTCCAGATCATGTATTATACTTGATAGACTCAATTCATACACCAAACCAAACAAACTTATCAAGCCTAGCTTTAGTGCCCACCGGGCCCATTTAGCCACTTTCGATTTTTCGGCATTGTCGATATCGTGTGTGTAGTGTTTGTACACACCTGGTAACCTCGTGTGCTGCAAACCCCTTAGTCACGAACCTAAATTGACATTACTAGCGATTAACCAAAGCTTTAGCACATACTTATCAAAAACTGAAACCTCACCGTACCCTTACCGTGTGCCTCACGTTCTAGTAGCCCTTCCTTTGCTACTATTTGTGATTATCCTCTAGATCTGCACGCAAAAATGTATATCATCAAAACCAAGTGACCCATATTGAACATAAGTCACCCCTATGAGCCACATTAGATTCGGCCATTTACTAAACCATGACTGAGTCGAGAACACTTACCACCTTGTTAGCAATCCTTACCTACCACACCTGCGATTATTGAGCCTTACCCTTATTCATACAGGTTAACGACAAGGATTGGGTTAGATTGCCCTTCCGCTTATAACAAAACACACTAAAAAGTTGAACTAAACACTTACCAAAAACCTCCTTTGATCCTGCGGCCTAGATCGCTACTGAACAAGATTCGGCTTGACTAAAAGTGGGTAGCAATCAATTGTGATGAAGGAGAACTAACTAAAATTCAGCACAAGTAAATCTATATGATAAGAAGGTGTATTCGGCTTTCAAGGACAGAAACAAAACACAACTCTGATAGGAATTTTTGGCAAAAAGAATGATGGGTTTCTTTTTGGGCAAATGGAAAAAAATTCAGCTATAGGAGAAACCGATTCAGATGGGAGAAAGAAAAACTAAAGAATGCTCAAAGACCCTTTCAAGCATTCAGCCCCCTCCTTTTATAGCCTATAACCGAAACTTAGCCACCTTTAGAGTCCAATTCGGCACCACTTCATCCACTGCTCATCTCTTAATTTTTCTCCGTGATATCTCCCTTATCCTTCTTCTAAATTCTCTCTACTGATCAGTTCTCCTTTGAGTCCCTCTACATGCCACTTCTAGCCTTCTAGAAGCCTAAAATTAAACTCTAAAATAAAACTTAAGCTAGCACTCGAACCTCAGACCTCCCTGTATGCATATGTCGCCACCTCCCTACACCCTAGTGGGGTCACTTAGCCACTTCACCACAGGCTTCTTTTTTCCATTTTACACTTATTTTTATTTAAAAGCCTACTACTCACAACCCTGATTCCTTAATTAAATAAATTAAGAATCCTCCACCACAAAACTCGAACCCAGAGCTTCTCCAACACACCTAGACACTCCAAATTCATTAAACCCTCAAAGCCTACTTGCTAATTGTCATTTTCTTGCTCACTTAAAAATTTTCTAAGATCCAAAGCCCAAAGCCCAATAGGCCCAATACTTCTAGGCCCAAATTCAGGGCGTTACAATTCTACCCCCTTAAAGAAATTTCGTCTCCGAAATTTCCAACTCTTAGAATAGTCACACAACCCAAACTTCACAATCGCACTTCTGCTGCACTCTGATTTAATAACACATAAACATTGCACGCATACAGTCTATATACCCAAAAATATAGCATCCACACAGAACATTCCCGAATTAATGGTGATTGAACAATCTAGAGCCTTATGCTCTTCAGATCGCATCTTAAACATGCTCTTAACTTCCTCCAGCATTCACCCAAATGACACCTTCTGCAATATTCGCAAGCTAAAAATTTTGGACGTACCTTAACATGCTTCACAGAACGAGACTGCGGCCCTAGAAAACTGCGATTTCTTTTTTTTTTACAGATCATGCACCTAACTCGAAGTGTTTCACCAATTTCTTTCACCTCCTCCAATACCTCCCTAACTAGCTGAGTCAAAACATCAACCCTAACACCTCCACCGCCTCTGCCGCGTCCCCTTGCACTTCTTCTAGTGCTCATCGCTGATTCTCGTATTATCTGAATTAGGAATTTTTATGTATTTAGTTCATAGTTCCACTATTTAAAGCACATGTCTTATGTAAATAACAATTTAAAAGTTATTTTGCGGTCGTATATCCACGACAGGCTCAACTTTCCTACGGGCTTTAGTCTCTAAAGACCTATTATTTAAAGTAGCCCAATATCTAAATATAGTTCTATAATTTAAACAGTAAAAGAATAGAAAAAACTTACTTGGCTCGACGTTAAGGGCTCAGTGAACCACACTGCAAGAATCCTGCCAAACTTTCTAATCTACTTGTTGTAAAAAGACCCAAATTCTAAGGCCCATTTCATAGCCCAAGCTTTGCAACTGGGCTCTGATACCACTAAATATAACACCCCAAACCCAGCCTAGAAGTTAGGCCTGGATCTGGAATGTCACATTAAAGTCACACTTCAAACGATTTTACAAATTAACCATTTAAGGCCCAAAAGCCCAAGACCCTTGTATCTTGTTAATCTAAGATGAAAAGCCCATATTTTAGGAAAACATTCATATGTTATGTTATTTCAAAACCATGTTAACTTTAGAAATTTTATTTAAGTTTAGTAACTAGATAGTTGAAACAATAATAATAAAACCCAAAAATCTAAAGTCAATTTGGAGATACATGGCCTTATTACAATCCCACGAAAAATAAAGTATTTAAAATAAATTCTTTTGAACAAATTAAAACATCTGATCAGCTCATAGTGTGGCCATATCCGAGTCCTCTCCCACATCGAGCCGTCTATTCAGAATCACCTAAAACATTAAATAAAAGGGTGTGTGTTTCGAAACTCAGTGTGTACAACCCTTGGCAATCAAATCACATACAAATATTCACATTGGGCCTAAGCCTTATCAAAATCGGTGGTCTTGGGCCTTAGCCCACAATGACCTCATATCATAACATATCGTATCATATACAAACAAGATAATGCAAAACCCACCCCAATAATCAATCCGCTATACACACCATTTCCCTTCCAACCTTATGACTCCTGTGGGGAATTCTAGCTCGACCCACCCTGAAACACCCCAAACCCGGCCCACAAGTCCCGACGGATCTGACATGTTCATTAAGAAAACTTAGCTTTATCTCGTTTCATCTTTTTATAAAATATGACAATTTTAATAAAAATAGGTTCGTTTTTTATCGATTTGAGAACCAAGATACCGTTCAAGTTTGTATTTCATTAAAACACTTACTTTATATCTCAAAAATTAAAAGATTTGCCTGATTCTAGAGCTCATTGGGTTGAAAACCGTAAGTTGAGTAGGTGATAAAACATTTGAAGTTTCTTTAAGAAAAATATTTAATTACTTGTTTGTTGTTTATCGTATGGAAATAAAATTTAATACATAAAATTAAGCGCTAAGTAATGGACTTATTACATCTTAAAAACCAAAATAAATCCCGAAAGAAAACGTACTAAAGAAAACGAAAAGTGTTCCATTATATGAAAACCCAAAATTTTGCTGAGCATGGCCACCACATAGTCCCTGCCAACCCGGTCCATTGCACTATGCATCACCTGCAAAATGTTAGCCCACGAAGGGTGAGTCAACAGACTCAATGTGTAACAACCACCACAGGTTCCCAATCGGTTATAGCCTTTATTATAACATTTTGGGTGAAGCCCATCCGGAATCATCATCGGGCCATAAGCCCATATCACAGCATATTAAATCACATGTATATAAACACAATGATGCAACCCGAACCCACCTAGATATCCAACCTCTACACACCATCCGTACCTGCCAATCACACCGTGGGGATTACTAAATCGACCCTCCATCCGCTACACACCCTCGAAGGCAGTCGTTGCAGTCAACTGCACATCGCCCTTAATACGTGGCATAGCCACCAGAAAATGTGACAACGTCACCGGATCATAATGTTGTGACATAAGTCACCGAATAATGTGGTAAAACCACAGGAACACTTCCCCTTTTCATTACCACCCTTATGCCCATGCAACATACAAAATATATAGATATCATGCGATACACCTTACCCCAAGGCCATAGAGAAATTACACATGTTTTCACATCAATGTTTATAACCATCGTTTAACAGAGTGTTAGGGGTAACGTACCTGAATACACTGTACCATTGAATGGTACCCTTAGCCATATTTATACATAGCCTTATTAACACATATTTACCATTATTATTAATAATCGGAATTAGGTAGGTTACACACCTGATAATACTGAGAACCACGCTTTCGATACTAACACTTTCGCTTGCAGGGATCACAGCGATTTGCTTATCCCTTTCCAATGCTGGCCCACAACCCGGTGGCCAATCACGTACTATAGAAACCAAACGTTTCTTGAATCTAGGGGTAGGAACTACCCCTTTCTCTCCTTCACTGGTACTCACATCCATCGAATATCACTTAATCAGAAACCCGGTTAATCGACACATAAAAATCTAAACGAATCACATCTATAACTTAACTGAATATCCTTACCGAAATGGATCCAAATCCTAAAGACTCCTCCTTTGCCTTTGTTGAACCCTTCCTATAACACCACAGTTAGAATCGGCTAACACTAGAAAATATGGCTTTTGGCCGAATGGCATTATTCCCCTTACCTTAACCGATCAAATCTCGAGAGCTCTTCATATGTTCGGCCAAATACATAAGAATTAAGTTAGGCATCTAACTTTCGACAACCAAAAGAGAAAGAAGAGAAATTGAAATAGAAGAAACCCTTACCAACTATTAGATCCGATGGAATAGAGTCTGACAGATTCGAGCAACAGTGAAAGTGTTTGAGAGATAGGAGAAGAATGCGAAAAAGTAAGTGAAGAGATACCTTGAGAGATTCTACCAACACTCAAGGAAATGTAAAAGGGTTATTCTAACTTCTAGAAAATGAAAATAAAAGAAAGGGGTGAAGGTTTATGGGTGTTTCGGCTATGGTCTCAGCAAATAGGAAAGGTTCTTTCGGCTTTTGAGGATGGAGGAATCAGTGCAAAGAAGAAGAGAAAGGGTTGGGGGTTTGTGTGGTTTCAGCTATGGTGAGAGTGGAGGATATGTTTCAGCTTTTGATCAAGAGAGAAAAGAATTTCGGCAAGAAGAACAAATGAAAAGAAAATAGAGAAAATGGCCACACACTCTCCTTGTTTCGGCACCTAAAGCCCCTAGCCTAGCCACTTCCCTCTTGGTGAAAATACCATCCCAAGACCCCTCCATTCAGCCAACTCTTATTCTCTCACCCAAATCCCCTCTTTTCTTCCTGCTTTCCTCTTCACCTCTCATTCAAAAGAGTTTGAATGAGCCACACTCCTATCTCCCTTCTTAGCCAAAAATTTGAGCTGTTTGACCCAATCTACAGTTCATCCATAAAGTGTCCACGGCAACTCCAACTCTTCCCCTTATTGACGCCAAAAAGAAACCCAAAATCCTTCCCTTGGAGCTCGAACCTAGGTCCCTTCTCACTCCCTGAGGCGTCACTCTTCTGTGCTCCAAGTGGCGCCTTCCTTACCACTTTACCAACTGAGTTCTTGTGTTATAAGCCACACACTGACCGTCTTAAGGCCTAACGCTCCTAGCTCTTCCCCTTAACAGCTTAAAGTCAGACATTTTCTAAGGCTCTTGCCTACAGCTCAAGGTTTTCGAAGCTCCCAAAACACATACACACAGCACACAAGCACACTACTACATACATTGGAGTTAAAACACATAACCCCTAAATCCCGGATGTTACAGTTCTACCCCTTTAAAAATAATTTTGGCCTCGAAATTACCTGGCTAAAATAGATGAGGGTATTACTGTCGCATTGCTTCCTCAGGCTCCCACGAAGCTTCTTTCAATCCGTGGTTTCGCCATAGCACCTTGACTAGAGGAACTAATTTCCTCCGTAACACCTTCACATCCCGTTCCAGAATCTAGATTGGCTCTTCCTCGTAGGACAAATCTGGTCTCAACTCCACTTCTTCAACTGGCACTACATGGGATGGGTCCGATCGGTATCACCGTAGCATCGAGATGTGAAACACATATACATCTACTTTAATTCCAAAGGCAATTCCAACTGGTACGCCACTGGTCCAACCCGCTTCAAAATTCGATAAGGTCCTATAAACTTGGGACTTAACTTTCCCTTGCGATCAAATCTCATCACCTACTTCCACGGTGAAACTTTCTGAAACACCTTATCCCCCACAGCAAACTCTATCTCTTTTCGCTTGAGATCTGCATACGACTTTTGTCTGTCAGACGCCTCCTTCAATTGTGCCCAAATCACTCTAACCTTTTCTTCCGATTCTGTCACAATCTCCGGACCCAAAACCTGATGTTCCTCCAATTCTGTCCAACACGTAAGAGTGTAACACTTCCGTCCATACAGTGCTTCATACAGTGCCATCCGAATACTTGCTTGATAGCTGTTATTGTATGCAAACTCCGCTAAAGGCAAGAACCCCTCCCAGCTTCCTCTGAAATCTATCACACAACCCCTCAACATATCTTCTAACACTTGAATTACCCGTTCAGACTGGCCATCCGACTACGGATGAAATGCCGATCAAGTCTAACACAGTGCCAAGTGCACGATGCGATGCTTTCCAAAATCGAGACGTAAACCTCGGATCCCTATCCGAGATAATCGACACCAGCACCCCGTGCAACCTCATAATTTCTGCCACATACAACTTTGCCAACCTCTGCAGAGAATAGTCAACCCACACTGGTATGAAATGTACAGACTTTGTCAACCGATCCACTATCACCCATACCGAATCCTTCCTAGTAGGCGTAAGGGGGAGCCCACTAACGAAGTCCATTGTAATTCTCTCCCACTTTCACTGCGGAATCTTTATTGGCTGAAGCAACCCCGAAGGTACTTGGTGTTCAGCTTTAGCTTTCTTGACATGTTAAGCACTTCCCCACAAATTCAGAACTTCCGCTTGAGACAGCCACCAAAATCGATCCGTAGATCCCTATATAACTTACTTCCTCCAGGATGTATAGCATAAGGGCTACTATGCGATTCCTGAAGAATTCTCTGCCTTAACTCCTCATCCTTTGGCATACAGACCTTGCCCCAAAAACACAGCACTCCATCGCTGTTTACATCATAGTCTTCCACTTCCCCATTCTGCACTTGCAGTAGCTTAGCACTTAGTTCACCATCTACCAACTATTTTTCTCTCACCTGACTTAACAATGTCGGCTTCACCTACAACTCTGCTAGCAAACTTCCATCATCATAAAGGCTAAGATGTGCAAATATTGCCCTCAGATCTGACACCACTTTTTGACTTAGGGCATTTGCCACTACATTTGCCTTGCTCGGGTGATACTCTATTGAACAGTTACAGTCTTTCAACAACTCCACCCACCTTCACTGTCTCAAATTTAGCTCCTTCTGAGTTAACAAATATCTCAGACTCTTGTGGTCTGTGTAAATCACCGACCTTTCTCCATACAAATAGTTCCTCCACACTTTTAGAGCGAATACTACCGCAGCCAACTCTAGGTCATGCGTCGGATAGTTAACCTCATGTAGCCTTAATTGTCGAGACGCATAAGCGACCACCTTCCCCTCCTGTATGAGAACACATCCCAACCCTGTGTGGGAAGCATCACAATGCACCACAAAGTCTTTCCGGCTTCAGGCTGAATCAAAACCAGAGCCTCTATCAATACTCTCTTAAGCTTCTCAAAACTCTCCTGCTGCTTATCTGCCCACACGAAAGGTACTTCCTTTCTCAACAACTTCGTCAAATGTGCTGCTATCGACGAGAACCCTTCAACAAATCTCCTGTAGTAGCCTGCTAGCCCCAAAAAACTGCGAACCTCTGCAACAAACTTAGGTGGTTTCCAATCTAACACTGCCTCAATCTTCCGAAGATCCACCCTTATCCCTTCTGCAGACACCACATGACCCAAAAACGCAACTTTCTTCAACCAAAATTTGCACTTGCTAAACTTGGCATATAACTTCTTCTCCCTTAACACCTGCAATACTACCCGGAGATGCGCATCATGCTCTTCCTCGGACTTGGAATATACCAGAATATCGTCTATAAACACAACGATGAACTGATCCAAGTAGGGTTGGAAAAATTGGTTCATCATATCCATGAACGTAGTTGGGGTGTTCGTTAATCCGAACGGCATTACTAAAAACTCATAATGTTCATATCTAGTCTAGAAAGCTATCTTATGGATATCTACTTCCTTCACCTTAAGCTGATGATATCCCGACCTTAGATCTATTTTTGAAAATACCGCAGCCCCCTTGAGCTAATCGAACAAGTCGTCTATCCTCGGCAATAGGTACTTGTTTTTGATCGTCAGCTTATTCAACTGCCGATAATCTATGCACATGCGCATAGTCCCGTCCTTCTTTTTCACGAATACGACCGGTGCTCCCCATAGAGACACACTAGGTTAGATAAACCCATAATCGAGTAACTCTTGGATCTGGGCCTTGAGCTCTACCAACTCCTTTGGCACCATCCTATACGGAGCAATTGACACAGGAGCTGTACCTGGCAGTAAATCAATTCTGAACTCCACCTCCCTATCCGGGGGTAACCCAGGCAGCTCCTCCGGAAAGACATTCACAAATTCTCTTACTGTTCTAACTCCACTAACCCCCTCTTCTTTTGCATCCAGAGCATTAATGAAGGCTAGGAATGCCCTGCACCCTTTTCGCACCATCTTATCAGCCTTCAACGCGGAGACTACGTTAGACAAATAGTTTCTTCTTTCACCTATCATAATTATCTCCTTATCCTCCGAGTCCTCAACTCCATTCGCTTAGCTGCGTAATCCAATTTAGCCTGATGTTCCACTAGTCAATCCATGCCTAGAATGAGATCAAATTTCCCGAAAGGTAGTTCCATCAAGTCGGCAGGAAATACCACTCCCTGAATCTCTAGAGGCACACTCCGAAATATCCTATTCACCACTACCGTTTGACCTAACGGGCTCACTACAGTCATCTCCCTAACAGATAGTTCAGATGCTACACCTAATGTTTCAGCTATTCTACATGTAACATATGAGTAGGTCGAGCCAACATCAATTAAAGCAAAGAAAGGCTTGTCAGCTATAAGGAACGTACTGGTTATGACGTCCGGTGCGTCACCATCCTCCCTCCGACGAACTGCATACACCAGTCCCGGCTGTCTCACCTCTGTGTTACCAACACCTCTGCTCGGTGTCCCGCTATCTCTACCAGAACTATTACCTCTGCCAATCGGAGCATGACCCCTCGGTGGTCTGCTCCCACCTCTTTCACCGATTAAAACCACGACTTCTTTGGTAGACTCGTCTGCTTTCCACAGGACAGTCCCTAATCATGTGATCTTTGGACCCACACTTAAAACATCCCCCTGTCTTCTTCCAACACTCCCCCGGGTGCATCTTTCCACATTGAGCACATGTACGATACTGACCTCCTACAGTAACCTATCGATCCCACGGCCCATCAACTCTAGGTCTTTTCTGGAAACTCCCGGATGACCCCGATGATCCATAACTCCTCTTGACCTCTATCCCGGTTCTGTCTCTCTGTTCGCTTAACTTCCTCCGCTATTTTTACTTTTTCAACCAATACCGCGAAGTCCATCTTCGCTGTGGAGCTATTAACACCCTCAACTCATCTCAAAGCCCATCTTCAAATCGTACGCAGTGCTCGTAATTAGTAGACATGATTTCCTGAGCATACCGACTCAAACGAAGGAATTTCACTTCATACTCAGCTACAGATTTGCCCCCTTGTACCAGATTTAAGAACGCCTTCCTCTGAGCATCCACATAACTTGCTCCTACGTACTTCCCTTGGAACATCGTCTTAAAATACTCCCAATCAATCCGGTCCACCTGGGTGGCCTCTCTAACAGTGAGCCACCACTGGTAATCCTCATCCCAAAGTAGTGACACGCTCCTTTTAGTTTCTCCTCGGTAGTCAGATCCAAATCGTCCATGATTCGCTCCGTCACCTCCAACCAATACTCAGCCGTATTGGGCGCCATGCCAGATACACCTCGAAATACCTCAACTCCATTGGCTCGGAGTCGCTCAGATACAGATTTTTGAGCTCCCATACCTCCACCTGCTCCAGCCACCCTCTCAAGAACTCGCAGCATCGCCTACGATACTGCATCATCCCCTGTCTGATCCTGATACTCAACACCAGCAGCTGGTAGTGGTGGTATCTCATTCTCGGACCCTTGACCAGACCTAACTGGTTCCGATACGGTTATTCTGCCTCTATCACGCCCATGCACATTACGACCACGTCCCCTAGAACTCTTGTCTATGATCGTGATTTAATCTGCTTTACGAAATTTAATCATTAGCTTCTGTTCCACTGATTACCCACGAACAAGTTTTATGTGAAGAAGTTTAGTAGTAGTTCTTTTGATCATTACAAGGTATTCGTTTTAAGTCTTCTACCCTAATTCAGAGAATCACATTTATTCATCAATAGTATCTACTACACACGTTCACCACTTTGAACATTTTCGTCTGTTCCCAACCCAAGGGTATTTTCATAATTTGTCCTATAGGGGCATTTTGGTAATTTTCCAAATCAGGGGTATCTTGTAATTTTGCAAAATAAGGGTTTTGGTATTTTTGCAAAATAGGGATAGTTTGGTAAAATTGAGAGTAGTATGGTAGTTTCATAAACTGGGGGTATTTTAGAAATTTTCACATGTCGGGTATTTCGGTAATTTTGCAAATCGAGGGTATTTTAGTATTTTCATAAATTGGGAGTACTTTGGTAATTTTCAAAACTAGGGTTTTTATAAAGCAGTGTAACTAGTCCCTTTCGGGTTTTAATTATTGAATTTAGCCTGTGAATAGGTCTTCTTGGTTAGGGTGAACCGTCACTACGCACCAGGTAGGATTCGAACAAAGAGGAGGTGAGTCACTAGGACTGCTTAAACACCAAGCTCCCCCTGGATCCAATCCTAGACATGCACACAACTGTTGCCACACCCTTAACTCAGCGTCTTACTCACATGTTTGTTTGATTGGGCTTTAAATTTTATGTAATTTTGTGTTGGAGAAAGCTAATCCTAGGGTTCAATAGTTCCTAGTCTGCTAATCTACGATCCCGTAATACCTATTTCTTTCACATAAAAATCACACAATGATTAAGGGTACTTACTTGGTGGACTTCGGGCCGGAGACTCAGGTGCCATGCCAGAATAAACCTAAATTTGTTTATAGAAATCCATGGTTTAGAAAAACCCATTTTTGGAAAACATTTGGGCCCCAAACCCTCAAAGCTGAGTTTTGAACCTGGCTCTGATACCAAATTTGTAACACCCCAAACCCGACCCACAAGCCCCGACTGAATCTGACATGTTCCTTAAGAAAACTTAGCTTTATCTCGTTTCATCTTCTTATAAAATATGACGATTTTAATAAAAATAGGTTCGTATTTTTATTGAGTTGAGAACCAAGATACCATTCAAGTTTGTATTTCATTAAAACGCTTACTTTATATCTCAAAAATTAAAAGATTTGCCTGATTCTAGAGCTCATTGGGTTGAAAACCATAAGTTGAGTAGGTGATAAAACATTTGTAAGTTTCTTTAAGAAAAATATTTAATTACTTGTTTGTTGTTTATCGTATGGAAATAAAATTTAATACACAAAATTAAGCAGTTAAGTAATGGCCTTATTACATCTTAAAAACCAAAATAAACCCTGAAAGAAAATGTACTAAAGAAAACGAAAAGTGTTCCATTATATGAAAACCCAAAATTTTGCTGAGCATGGCCACCACATAGTCCCTGCCGACCTGGTCCATTGCACTATGCATCGCCTGCAAAATGTTAGCCCACGAAGGGTGAGTCAACAGACTCAATGTGTAATAACCACCACAGGTTCCCAATCGGTTATAGCCTTTATTATAACATTTTGGGCGAAGCCCATCCGGAAGCATCATCGGGCCATAAGCCCATATCACAGCATATTAAATCACATGTATATAAACACAATGATGCAACCTGAACCCACCTAGATATCCAACCTCTACACACCACCCGTACCTACCAATCACACTGTGGAGATTACTAAATCGACCCTCTATCCGCTACACACCCTCGAAGGCAGTCGCTGCAGTCAACTGCACATCGCCCTTAATACGTGGCATAGCCACCGGAAAATGTGACAACGTCATCGGATCATAATGTTGTGACATAAGTCACCGAATAATGTGGTAAAACCACCGGAACACTTCCCCTTTTCATTACCACCCTCATGCCCATGCAACATACAAAATATACAGATATCATGCGATACACCTTACCCCAAGGCCATAGAGAAATTACACATGTTTTCACATCAATGTTTATAACCATCGTTTAACAGAGTGTTAGGGGTAACGTACCTGAATACACTGTACCATTGAATGGTACCCTTAGCCATATTTATACATAGCCTTATTAACACATATTTACCATTATTATTAATAATCGGGAATTAGGGTGGGGTTACACACCTGATAATACTGAGAACCACGCTTTCGATACTAACACTTTCGCTTGCAGGGATCACAAATGATTTGCTTATCCTTTTCGATCTTTGCCCACAACCCGATGGCTGAATCACGTCTTATATAGAAACCAAACGTTTTTGAATCTAAGGTAGGAACTACCCTTTCTCTCCTTCACTGGTACTTGTATCCATCGAATATCACTTAATCAGAAACCCGGTTAATCGACACATAAAAATTTAGACGAATCGCATCTATAACTTAACTGAATATCCTTACCGAAATGGATCCAAATCCTAAAGACTCCTCCTTTGCCTTTGTCGAACCCTTCCTATAACACCACAGTTAGAATCGGCTAACACTAGAAAATATGGCCTTTGGCCGAATGGCATTATTCCCCTTACTTTAACCGATCAAATCCCGAGAGCTCTTCACATGTTCGGCCAAATACACAAGAACTAAGTTAGGCATCTAACTTTCGGCAACCAAAAGAGAAAGAAGAGAAATTGAAATAGAAGAAACCCTTACCAACTATTAGATCCGATGGAATAGAGTCTGACAGATTCGGGCAATAGTGAAAGTGTTTGAGAGATAGGAGAAGAATGCGAAAAAGTAAGTGAAGAGATACCTTGAGAGATTCGGCCAACACTCAAGGAAACAGAAAAGGGTTATTCGGCTTCTAGCAAAGAAAAATAAAAGAAATGGGTGAAGGTTTATGGGTGTTTCGGCTATGGTCTCAGCAAATGGGAAAGGTTCTTTCGGCTTTTGAGGATGGAGGAATCGGTGCAAGGAAGAAGAGAAAGGGTTGAGGTTTGTGTGGTTTCGGCTTTGGTGAGAGTGGAGGGTATGTTTCGACTTTTGATCAAGAGAGAAAAGAATTTCGGCAAGAAGCACAAATAACAAGAAAACAGAGAAAATGGCCACACACTCTCCTTGTTTCGGCACCTAAAGCCCCTAGCCTAGCCACTTCCTTCTTGGCCGAAAATGCCATCCTAAGACCCCTCCATTCGCCAACTCTTCTTCTCTCACCCAAATCCCCTCTTTTCTTCCTACTTTCCTCTTCACCTCTCATTCAAGAGAGTTTGAATGAGCCACACTCTATCTCCCTTCTTAGCCGAAAATTTAGCTGTTTGACCCAATCTAAAGTTCATCCATAAAGTGTCCACGGCAACTCCAACTCTTCCCCTCATTGACGCAAAAAAGAAACCCCAAAATGCTTCCCTTACTGCTCGAACCTAGGTCCTTTCTCACTCCCTGAGGCGTCACTCTTCTGTGCTCCAAGTGGCGCCTCCCTTGCCACTTTACCAACTGAGTTCTTGTGTCATAAGCCACACACTAACCTTCTTAAGGCCTAGCGCTCCTAGCTCTTCCCCTTATCAGCTTAAAGTCAGACATTTTCTAAGGCTCTTGCCTACACCTCAAGGTTTTCGAAGCCCCTAAAACACATACACACAGCACACAAGCACACTACTACATACATTGGAGTTAAAACACATAACCCTTAAATCTCGGGTTAAAACGCATAACCCCTAAATCCGGATGTTACACACCCCTCCGCTACACATCAAGGGTAGCCCAGTTACGGTACTACCGAACGTTGTAGCAAAGCTGTTAATCATATATTGGGCTTAAAGCCTCCGGTGGATCCATACCATACGACCATGCAATCCTCAAATCTTCCTTCGTACCATAATTCCCACCCATATGCATCTTAAGCAGAATATCATATAATGCATCAAACACACGAGTAACATCCATAAACTCATATTCGTCACATAGGGGTATTTTTATCATTTTACTACTTGGGGGTATTTTCGTAATTCTCCTCTACAAGGGTATTTTGGTAATTTGGCAAATTATGGGTATCTTGGTAATTTTGCAAAATAGGGGTATTTTGGTACTTTTACAAAATAGGGGTATTTTGGTACTTTTGCAAAATAAAGGTATTTTGGTAATTTTCTAGACTTAGGGGTATTTTAGTAATTTTACAAATATAAGGGTATTTAGTCCCTCTCGGGTTTTAGTTGTGAACTTTGGCCTATCAACAAGTCCTCGCGGCTAAAGTGAACAGACACTACACACCAGATAGGATTCCAAAGAAGAGGAGGTGGGCCACTAGGACCGCTTAAGTACTAATCTCTCCCTAGATCCAATCCTAGACATGCGTATGTCCGTTGCCACACCCTAACCCAGCAACTTGTTCACGGACATGTTTAATTAGATTAAGTCTTATGAAATTTAAGAGTTGTTCAAACTAGGCCTAAAGTCCATAAACCCTAGCATACTTGTCTACATCCCCATAAAGCCCATTAAACCCAAATTACATATTTACGACCCATTAGGCCCATATCACATCCTTATGGCCTGTTAGGCCCAAAACAATTCCAGATCATGTATTATGCTTGACAGACTCAATTCATGCACCAAACCAAACAAACTCATCAAACCTAGCCTTAGGGCCCACCGGGCCCATTGAGCCACTTTCAGCTTTTTGGTATTGTTGATATCGTGTGTGTAGTGTTTTTACATACCTGGTAACCTCGCGTGCTGTAAAGCCCTTAGTCACTAACCTACAATTGACATTACTAGATTAACCAAAGCTTTAACACACTTATCAAAAATCGAAACCTCACCGTACCCTACCATGTGCCTCACGTTCTAGTAGCCCTTCTTTTGCTACTATTTGTGATTATCCTCTAGATCTGCACCTAAACACCTATATCATCAAAACCAAGTAACCCATATTGAACATAAGTCACACCTATGAGCCACATTAGATTCGGCCAATTACTAAACCATGATTGAGTCGAGAACACTTACCACCTTGTTAGCAATCCTTACCTACCACGCTTGCGATTGTTGAGCCTTACCCTTATTCATATAGGTTAATGACAAGGATTGGGTTAGATAGCCCTTCGGGTTATAACAAAACACACTAAAAAGTTTAACTAAACACTTACCGATACCCTCCTTTAATCCTACGGCCTAGATCTCTACTGAACAAGATTCGGCTTGACTAAAAGTGGGTAGCAATCAATTGTGATGAAGGAGAACTAACTAAAAATTGGCACAAGTAAAGCTATATGATAAGAAGGTGTATTGGGCTTTCCGGTAGAAACAGAACACAACTTTGATAGGAATTTTCGGTAAAAAGAATGATGGGTTTCTTTTTCGGCAAATGGAAAAAAATTGGCTATAGGAGAAATCGATTGAGAGGGGGGAAAGAAAAACTAAAGAATGCTCAAAGACCCTTTCAAGCATTTGGCTCCTTCCTTTTATAGCCTATAGCCGAAACTTAGCCACCCTTAGAGTCCAATTTGGCACTACTTCATCCACTGCTCATCTCCTAATTTTTCTCCATGATATCTCCGTTATCCTTCTCCTAAATTCTCTCTACTGATCACTTCTCCTTAGAGTCCCTCTACATGCCACTTCCAGCCTTCTAGAAGCCTAAAATTAAACTCCAAAATAAAACTTAAGCTAGCACTCGAACCTCAGACCTCCCTGCATGCATATGTCGCCACCTCCCTACACCCTAATGGGGTCACTTAGCCACTTCACCACAGGCTTCTTTTTTCTATTTTTCACTTATTTTTATTTAAAAGCCCACTACTCATAACCCTGATTCCTTAATTAAATAAATTAAGAATCCTCCACCACAAAACTCGAACCCAGAGCTTCTCCAACACACCTAGACACTCCAAATTCATTAAACCCTCAAAGCCCACATGCCAATTGTCATTTTCTCGCTTACTTAAAAATTTTCTAAGATCCAAAGCCCAAAGCCCAATAGGCCCAATACTTCTAGGCCCAAATTCAGGCGTTACACTCCCAGTGGTCAGCTTTGGCCTTTTCCTCTTGAACCTCCTATTGCCACTGTTCCGAAGTCTTCCTCAATCCAGCATTTTTCATTGATAGACGCAGCTTTTTATACTCTGTCTTTATGCTGTCTAGGTCTTTCTCGATCCTTTTATTCCCTTTTTTAACTTATCGGCCTCCAGTGTCTGAACATCCTCGTCTAACCTCAGACACATTTTCTATTCTTCCAACTTCTCTATCCTCTTTCCAAACTCTAAACTCATCTTTTTGAAATCTTATTTCACAATCTCTAGCTCTGATGGGACCACTTGCAAGCATTCCTCTCTTGATCGTGCGCTTTTTGAATTCAGCTCGGGGATGTTATCATTAATCCTTCTAATCTTCCATCCACTGTATTCTGGGGTTATCATTGGACCTGCGGATAATCTCTTCATCCTACGAATCTGATTCTAAGCACCATAAATCTCCTTAACCCTCTACTTATAGTTTTCCCTTCTGTATGAGAACTCACATTGAGCCAGCCCATATGTCACTGGTACAAACTGTCTTGACCCATATTGCCTTAGTACGAGCAAAGGGGCATACCCAACGGCTCCCCAAATTCCATGTAAAGAAACCCATTCAAAACTTCCACACCGATAAAAGATTTCATTGGGAATTATCCAAGGAGCCCTCCATTCGATGTTTTCATCTTGAAGGTTTTGAAAGAGCGCCATCCAATTTTCCTCGTACACGTCTTCTCTCTTGAGTGTAGCCACTATTTCTTTTAATGGAGAATAATTCTCAGAAAAAACCCGATAAAAACTTTCTCCATCTTCTAGAAATGACTGTGGAACCAAACTAATAACAACTGCGTGCATCCTATGAACCTGCCTTCACCTACTCTTCTACATGCGCTCAAAGATCTGAACGTCTCAGCTAAGATCGCAGGTACAGGCGTGACCCTTTTGTCAAGTCGATCGAATAAATCAGTAACTGCTTCATCTACATGTCTGAGAGCTTTAGGGAAAATTACCAAACCGTAAATAAATAAGGCAAAGACATTAATCTTCTTCTTTACATCTGGATGTGCTAGGATCAGATCCCTCAAACTCACCCAAGGTATGCATTTACCCTCACCTTTCTCTTGAATTCTGGCTGTAACCCACTGTTCACTCATCCCGGTGATATTCATTAACTTCTTCAAAAAAGTTAGTACGTTAGCAGCCCTAGAATAAGCTTTGTCGACTTGGATCCTTAAACAGCGAAGCAAGGTCGTATATTCTTCCACCATGGGCACTAAATCTACTTTCCTGAAAGAGAAACAACTATAAGGAGAATTCCAAAACTGAGTCATAGCCTGGAACAGATACTTATCTACCTTGACATCGAGCAAGTAAGGTAGATCGCCATAATTACGATAGAACAATTACTTTGCCTCATCATCCCACTGGGTCTATATTCCTTTTAACTCTTAGAACTCATTTTATATGACACTAATAAGAGTGAAATCCTGCAGTTCTGACACATGCCCCTCTGCTAAGCTATCCCCTTTCTCCAATTGTGTTTGCTCTGACCACATGCGGACAATTACATTGTCTTCCACTTTATCAAGGAATTCGTTCTCCATAACTAGCTTTATAACTTAGAAACTGACCGTGACTCGATACCTCTTAAAATATGAAATGACATGCACAAAAAATAAAACATAACAAGTTACTACCGCATAATAAAATATAAAGCAAGTAAAATAAATGAACACCTATCTAGGTAATTACTAAGGTTTGGCATAGTTTTATTTAGGGTAAGTCCTTATATTTTCTACGTGTGGTTTAGCTCTAAAGTTGAGGTACCCGAACCAGCAAATTCCTCGATCCTCACCCATTATAGGCTTATATAGACCGAGTTCGGTTCAGGGGAATACATTTCCCTATGGCCATGCAAAAGTGAAAACTTCACGAAGACATAGGTACAGATGTATCCCAGAAGCAATCCACTAGCCCATGTGGAGGTGCAATGCAATGAAATGCAGATATATTTTATAAAATTAGAACCACAAGCAATAAAAGGATCATGGTTTTTTTTTAAATCAGAATTTTAAATTTGGACAAAAGGACATGAAATTATTGATTTTACGGCTCGACTCTCTTATTGGTCCCCAGTGGAGTCACCAAGCTGTCGAAACCATTTTTAAGGTTTTATAAAAAACAAGATAACTTTAAAAAACAATAAACGGGAGTCACCACCAATCCCTTTTTACTTAGGTGTGATTGGATCACCTTATAAAATGTTTTATTTCAAAATAGTGATTTTGGTCCACAAAATACAAGAAAACAGGTTCAGGAGTCAGTTACATACGAGGAAGGGTTAGCACCCTTATAACGCCCAAAATTTGGTACCTTATTGATAATCTCATGTCCTAATGTCGAAATTTTGAAAAATTTAAAATACGATCCTTTTTTGAAAGAAAGCCAAGACTTACCTATCTCAAAGAAATAAAATGCTATATCCAATAAGTTAGGATGTAACATCTCATGACTTCAAAACTAGGCTCGCCTTTATTTGTAGAAAATACCTACCTCGAGACACAGAACATCACATGCAATAAGTTAGGATACAACGTTTTGAATTCTCGAGAATAAGTTTTGATTTGAGGTTTATAAGTTCCAATTTTAAAAGAAAAGGGATACTTAATAGTTTAAGTTCAACGAGAAAAATTGAAACCCAGTAAGTTAGGGCACAATTTTTCTCGAAGTCCCCATATATTTCATATCACTGTATTTTTTAAAAATCTTTGAATAAAATATGACAATTTTGCAAAATGTGTTTTTATAAAAATGATATGAATCCGATTTTGCATTGATACATTACAAAATATAAATATCAAATAGCAATTCACTATAACCACAAGTCATATTAATGATTAATGCTAATATAGACAATTAACGAAAGAATATATCAACTAATATATGAAATGAAATAACTATGCTAAAGCAATAATAAACAAATAATAGAAAATAAATAAACGAATACAAGATCAAATATGAGAAGTAAATAAATTAATAATATATTTAAACTATGAATAAATATTATAACAAAAAAAAAAATAAAAAATATGATAATTTTTTAAAACGATTAATATGTATAAAAAATATATTTTAAATGAATAATATAAAACTTAGAGTATATAAAAAAATTATAGGGATAAGATCTGATGTCTTCAATCCGCTTCCTGCAACTTTAGGAATGCCAAATCTGGTATCTTCAATCTGCTGTACTGCAAACTCAGGGAGACAAGATCTGATGTCTTCGATCCGCTGCCTGCAACTTCAGGAATGCCAAATCTGGTATCTTTAATCTATTCCACTGCAAACTCAAGGAGAAAAGACTTGATGTCTTCAATCTACTTCCTGCAACTTCAAGAATGCCAGATCTGCTATCTTCAATCTGCTCCACTACAAACTCAGGGAGACAAGATCTGATGTCTTCGATTTGCTTTCTGTAACTTGAAGAATACCATATCTACTATCTTTAGCCTGCTCCGTTGCAAACTCAGAGAGGCAAGACAGATGTCTTCGATCTACTTCCTGCAACTTCAGGAATACCAGATCTACTATCTTCACTGCTCATTGTAAACTTAGAGACAAGGCGATGTCTTGATCGCTTCAATAACTTCAAGAATACCAGATCTGCTATCTTTAGCCTACTCCGCCGCAAACTCAGAGAGACAAGACTGATGTCTTCGATCTGCTTCCTGCAACTTCAAGAATGCCAGATCTGCTATCTTCAATATACTCCACTGCAAACTTAGTGAGATAAGATCTATAATTTTTAGTATACTCCCTTGCTACATCAGGAAGATGAAACTATAATCTTCAGCCTGCTCCCTTGCTACATCAGGAAGATAAGGCTAGTGGCTAAAATCTGCCCCTTGCTACATCAAGAAGATAAGATTCGCCATCTTTGATCTGCCCCACTGCTATCTCGAGGAGACAAAATCTACTATTTTTAGTCTGCTTCTTTTCTACCTCAGGAAGATGAGACTACAAACTTCAGCCTGCTCCCTTGTTACATCAGGAAGATAAGACTAGTGGCTAAAATCTGCTCCCTTGCTACATCAAAAAGATAAGATTCGCCATCTTTGATCTGCCCCACTACTATCTCGAGAAGACAAGATCTACCATTTTTAGTCTGCTCCCTTGCTACATCAGGAAGATAAGACTATAATCTTCAGTTTGCTCCCTTGCTACATCAGAAAGAGAAGATTTGCCAAATTTGATCTACCCCACTGCTATCTTGAGGAGACAAGATCTACCATTTTTAGTCTGCTCCCTTGCTACATCAAAAAGATAAGACTATAATCTTCAGCCTGCTCCCTTGCTACATCAGGAAGATAAGGGTAGTGGCTAAAATCTACTCCTTTGCTACATCAAGAAGATAAGATTTACCAAATTTGATCTGCCCCACTGCTATCTTGAGGAGATAAGATCTACCATTTTTAGTCCGCTCCCTTGCTACATCAGGAAGATAAGACTATAATCTTCAGCCTGCTCCCTTGCTACATTAGGAAGATAAGGCTAGTGGCTAAAATCTGCTCCCTTGCTACATCAGGAAGATAAGATTTGCCATATTCAATCTGTTCCACTACCACTTTAAGGAGATAAGATCTACAATATTCAATCTACTTCCTTGCTACCTTAGGAAGATAAAACTAAAAACTTTAACCTACTCCCTTACTACTTCAGGGGGATAAGGTTGGTGGCTTAAATCTGCTCTATTACCGATACATGAAGCTAAGATTCGCCAAATTCAATCTGCTCTGCTATCGCTTTAGGGAGATAAGATCTGTGAATTCACCGACGTTGCTACACCGTCCTCTGGGGGACATGTCATGTAGACTCGAATGTATTATGGACAACATTTGCATGAATGCAGAATGTCATAAGAATGATCCCTTTTTGATTAGGATACAATGATCGGAATGAATCTAATGCTCCTAACTAAATGATATTAGGGATGACATTTGCATGAATACAGAATGTCATGAGAATGATCTCCTTCTTTTTTTTATGTACAATTATTAGGACACAATGATTGGAATGAATCAAATGCTCCTAATTGGAAGTGTATGAATGATATTTACATAAATGCATAGGAATGATCCCTTTTTAATGTTTGGGTTGTCACTGCTCATAGTTCATCAAGGTTCTATCACTGATGCGTTACCATGCTTTCTCGTTCAGCTGGTATCTTTGATAGAAAATCCAAAGAAATGATCATATTCTGCTCAGCAAGCTTGCCCCGTGTAATTTCAGAGTCCTTTCCATTGTACCTTCTGGGACATAAAGTTTGTACTTCACACTACAACTTCAGGGAAATGACATTTGGTTTCTTTCATCCATCCTGTTACCGCTCAACGTATGGAATTTGTATCATCTTCAATCAAGTTTATCTATTACACCATTCCCTGGGTGTAATGACCCGATGTATGTGCCTGAAATTTGCATGAATGCAAGGTATCATTTTTCTTTTCTCGAGAATGATCCCCTTTTACACTTGGGTTAACATTGCTCGTCATTTATCGAGATGGTATCACCGACGAAATGTCTTATTCTGAAGAGATAATCAAATTTCAATATTTCCAACCCTTAGACTTGGTGAGTTCTAAACAATAGTTCTATTTCAGATTCTTATATTATTTAGAAGCTTCCAGAGTAATATTCGAAACTCCTTTTATGAAAGTATTATTAGTCCATTAATCGTTATTTCAATATAAAATGCTTGAAAAATATCACAACAATAGATGTGAAAGAAATTAATCAGGAGCATAGCTCGAAAAAAATAAGTTAATCAAAGATAACCAAGGCAATAAAAGAAAATTGACTAGGGTGTATCTTAAAAAGAACAACGTAATAAAAGATAGCAAATTCAAAATAGGTAAGATAGAAACTAGGTGCCCTAGATATCGCAGCCTGAGCTTCTCTGTACAAACTTCTTGAGGGCCATTTTGAGCTCAATACGTGTTTAGAGGATCTGGAGTACTTTGTCAATGCCCCAATACATAGCATACTTCCTCTTTATTAATTCAGACGTAGTAAGACTACCACATGCCCTATCTTTGATCAAAATTTGAGCTCCCTTTTTGGGTTTTTAGCTCAAAACCCTTTTGGTCTCAAAGGCCCTTGCGGGTTTTCGCCTTAGCATCTCTTTTTTTTTTTGAATTTGAACTCAAAATGCCCTTTACGGGTTTTCACCTTCCTCTCCTTTTTTTAGATGAATTTTAGCTCAAGGCACCCTTTGCATGTTTTCACCTTGTCCTTTCCTTTTTCAGGTAAAATACTTCTTGACTGAACCTAAATTCACCGGATTGGGCAAGTCTTTGGCATCCATCTCAGTCAATATCAATGCTCCTCTAGAACAGGCCCTACATAAGGTGAAAAGACACATGAATCTTGTCTCTTTAAATATGACATAGCTGATACCATCCCATTCTATGTAGATTAACAGTACCCAAACCTCATGATTAGCTTGAATATTTTAAAACCATTAGCATGTGTCCTTCTGATATCCTTATTGGACCTCTTTTAAGATTTTAATGTACCCGTGTCTCAGTAGTCCGGGCATGTCCTGGTATGATCGTGCAAAAACATCTTTGAATTCTTGAAAATAACTCAATGATGTCTTGCCTTATTTCTGTGGTAAGCTGGGCTTTGATCTTCACCCCTTTCCTAGGCTCACAATGTACACTGACCCTATGTAAGGTAGGATCTGTTTTTCATCATGTTCTACCATCCTTAACCAATTAGAAAATAGGTCACAATCTCTGTCATTTTCAAAATCTTGAGATCCCTTTAGACACATATCTTACTCGAAAGAAGACTCTGAGTCAGTAGCAGCGTTGCTCACATCGTTGATATCTGAAGACCTATTGTAGGTTTGAAAGAAGATTCCAAAGAATAAATGATTCAAAGAATGAGTATGAAGAGTACTTAAAAGAAAGTCCAAAGAACAAACAAAAGAAAAGAAAAGAAAACTTAGAACAATTGTTTGTACAATATGAAACGGAAAAAATAAAAGAATATTTGCTCAAAAAAATGCATTTTATTAAAATAAAAATTTCGGACACAAACCTATTTCACAAAAGGATTCTTATTGCCTTTAGGCTTAAGGCAACAAGCGTGTTTTGAATATTACTTTAGACCAGCTCTAAAAATATAGGGATCTCTTCCATAGTCCCATTATTCAAAACACTCCCAAGTACGTGAGGGCTTGAAAACTTTTATTTCCTGGTTCTCTCTTTGAATATGCTTAGATTCCCCAACATTTCTATCGGGTCTTTAATCTTCTCAATTTATTATCCATCGAGCCTTGCACTAAGGCCCTGAGTTCGATGCATTCTTGGATCCCATGCTCCGATCTATCGTGGAACTCATAATGTTTACCCTTTTAATAGAAAGGTTGGGTAACAAATTTTCTAAACCATAGGGATAATCGAATTTTATGACACCCAATTTGATGAGTCTTTCGATTATCTTTTTAAAAGTGATGCAGTTCTTGATCAAATGCCCTGTGGTTCCTCCATGGTATTCATATTGGGCATTTACGTCGTACCATTTGGGGTATAGGGGCTATAATGGTTCTATATAAAAAGGGGATACAACATGTGCGTTAAACAAAATTCGGTACAACTCCCTATACGTGAATGGGATAGGTGCGAACTGGGTTTTTTTGAGTTCGGTCTTAGATTAGGTTCTTGCCTTGGGGATACCTGATGGCCGGTAATTACCGTCCTTGGCTGGTTTTTGATAATCGACTCTGAATGGCCCTTGTTATACCTACTCGTTCTATTCGCTTCCTTTTCTTTCTTCTTGGGGCCTTTAAAGTCCAGTCTCCCCTTTCCTTTATTTCTGCCAGAACAACCGGTTTGGCTCGATTATCCTCTAGGTTAAAACCTGAGCTCATCGGGAAGTTCAACAAGTTTGAAGTATCAGTCTGACATTGGGGTTCGATAATGACGGGTACGCCATGCGAATGCGTGTCTGGTTGGGTCGGGACACTTATTAGGGAAAACCTGGGGAATAAATGGTGTCTTCATCACTATCCCCACTGTTGACCACGGGCCATTCCTTTTTTCCATCTTCCGGCTAGTAACTAAGTTAACTGGCCCATCATATTTCTTTGGAAATCTAGCATTTGTTCTCGCATTTCTTGTTGAATTTTGGTCAAATGCTCTTGCATCTATATTTGCATTTGCTCTATTCTTTCCAACCTTCAGTCCATGGCTTTTGCTCTTGCGTGAGTACCGTAACGATGTTCAGCTCAGTAGAGTTTTGTCGATTCCCAAGTTAGCTGAAAGAATTTTACCTAATTAGGGTCCTTCCATAGATTTTAATGCATATGATACGATGCAATGCAAATGCATGAAATGAATAAAAAAGAAAGAGAGGCGTTGATTCTGAATTCAGTTACATTAGAACAACTTTTCTAGAAAATAAATTCCTTTACATAAAACGGATATTTATACGGCCTTTCCCTCACATTCCAAGAAAAGACATTGATTCCTTTCTTCTTATCTGGATATTAAGGTCCAATCTCACGAACTTTCTAATAGATGCCTCCACTAGCTCCTTTTTGCTTGATCTGGGCTACGACTCACTGCTTACTTATTTCCATAATGCTCGTTAACCTCTTCAAGAAAGCCAAGATGTGGTGATTCTCAAATAGTCTTTGTCAGCTTGAATCCTTAGGCAATTAAGTCTTGTATTCCTTCTTCTCTCGTTGTGTTTACTTGGACCATATTCGAATGACCGTATTATAATCCACTTCATCAAGAAATCTATTTTCTCATGACAAACTCTTCTATTTAGCAATCAAATTTGAATCAACACCTCTTTTCTATGATGTAAATGCAATGCAACTAAAACAAAATAAAACACGTTAGCACAGGCGAAATAAACAACATAGAACACCTATCTGGGTGACCACTAGGGTTTAATATAGCTCTATCTAGGGTTGGCTCTTAAGGATCACTGTATGTGACTTAGTTCTAAAAGGAGCGTACCTGAACCAGTGAATTCCTCGATCCTCACCCATTATAGGCTCATACGGACCGAGTTTAGTTTAGGGAATGCATTTCCCTATGGCTGCACGAAGATGAAAATCTCACGAAGACATAGGTACGGATGTATCCCAAAAGCGATTCACTATCCTGCACGGAGGTGAAAACCTCACAGAGGAGTAGCTTCTCACTCCCACTTAAAAGGGTGTGACCACAATGGTCATGCAATGTAATGCAGAAATACATAGATAAAAACTCGAAAATAAAACAAAAATATGGGAAAATGGATGAGATGCTGTGAAAGGATCGTGTATTAAAACCAAATTTTCAATTTTCGACAAAAAATAATCAATTTACAGTCTGACTCTCTTATTATGTCCCCAACGGAGTCGCCAAGCTATCGAAACCATTTTTAAGTTTTTTTAAAAATGGGGGTCGAAAAAAAATAAAAACGGGAGTCACCACCAATCCCTTTTTACTTAGGCGTGATTGGATCACCTTATAAAGTGTTTTATTTCAAAATATTGATTTTGGTCCACGAAATATGAGAAAATGGGTTCGGGAGTCGGTTACGTATGAGGAAGGGTTAGCACCCTCGTAACGCCCAAAATTTGGTACCTAATTGATAATTTCATGTCCTAATGTCGAAATTTTGAAAAATTTAAAATATGATCCTTTTATTTGAAAGAAAATCAAGACTTACTTATCTCAAAGAAATAAAATGCTATACCCAATAAGTTAGGATGCAACATTTTATGACTTCGAAACTAGGCTCGCCTTTATTTGTAGAAAATTCTTACCTCGAGATACGAAATATTATATCTAATAAGTTAAGATATAACATTTTGAATTTGCCATAATAAGTTTTGTTTTGAAGTTTATGGGTTTAAAAAGAAGGGATACTTGATACCTTAAGTTCCACGAGAAAAATTAAAACCCAGTGAGTTAAGGTATAGTTTTTTTCGAAGTCCCCAAATATCATGTAGCACTATATTAAAAATTTTAAATAAAACGCGACAATTTTATGAAATGTGTTTTTTATAAAAAAAAATAGTTCGAGTAAGATATTTCATCAATACGTTACAACATACATACCAAATAGCAATTTATCATAACTACGAATCATATTAACAATTACTACTAATGGATAATTAAAGAAAGAATAATATTAAATAATAAGTGATACAAATAATAGAATAATTATACTAAAGCGAGAACATAAAAATGATAAATGAATAAAATAAAAAAAGGATAAATAAATAAAAGATATAAAACAATAAATAATAAAAGATAAAAATAAGATTTTAAATAAACATAAAGCTTTACATACATGATTAAATGTAAAATAAAATAACAACATAGAATGAGTTATAACAGATAATCTAAATTAAGAAACATAAAAAAATGATATGGCATAATCTAAAAAATATATATATATATATATATATATATCCATGAGAAAATAAATAAAATACATTTTAAATAAATAAATGATATATAAATGAAAAAATATTTTGATATGATAATCTAATATATATAAAACTACATATTTAAAATAAATAATATAAACAATATAGGGTATAAAATTATATATAATATTAAGGATAAAATAATTTAAAAATTATACATATAATATAATAACATATAGTATGCAAAATTTTAAAATGTATAATATACTAATTAATATACAAATTATAAAATAATATGCGATATATAAAATAATAATAAACTTAAACAAAATAACCTAGTATAAATAATAAATGGTAATAAAATGGTACATATTTAAAATAAACAATACATAAAAACTTTATATTATTAATAAATTAATATACAAATAAAAAGCGAGTTTTTAATATTATGAAATAATTTAATATAATGTTAAAATAATTTAAAAATAAAATAAAATAAAAAAATAAACAAGGAAACAGGGATTAAATTAAAATAACTAAAAAAACTAGGGTAAAATTGCAAAAAAGATGATGTTGGAACATGTGCCAAACTATAGGGACTAATTGGGCAATTATGCCCTGTCTCCTAAATGGTGCCGTTCCATCATCCCTTAAAATAACCCTAAGGACTAAATTGAAACAAAGATACTGATTCAGGGCCAAATTGAAAATAAGGAAAAAAATGCTATTCGGACATAATTGTAAATTTGCAAAAATACGGAAGGGCCTATAAAGCAATTAGATCCTTAAATAAAAATGCGCGGATCCTCCCCGGGTCGAGTCCAACGTGCGGATCCTGACCTTATAAACGACGTCGTTTTGGCCTTTAAAGGTGACCCCTAAAACGGCGCCGTTCCCCTGGCCTATATAAACCAAAAAACTTGTAAAAAAAAACATTTTGAAGCCATTCTAAAAAAAACAAAAAAAAGAGCTTCAGAAGTCTCTCTCTCCCTCTCTATCTCTGACCATAGCTCCGTGAGAGACAGTCGCACATGCCACCGTACGTGCCATTGTAGACGGCGGCCGGAGGCTAAAAACTTCAATCTTTCCACATAATTCGAAAGGTAACCTCATATACTTTATTTTTTAGTACTGTTTTGCGTATATAAAAGAAACATGCATGAATCGAAGAGATAAAATAAAATAACAAAAACTTTAACAAAATGGAATAATCAAAAATCGAAGAGGATCGTGTAACACGCCTAACCCGTAACCATCGCTGGAATAGGGTTAAGAGGTATTACCAGACATATCAAAACTTTTACGATCATTTCACAACACAAGATACATCATCATCATATCATAGCTAATCTTACACATAAAGTCCCTTTAAAAGGTCTACGAGACCTTAAACATGCATTGGAAAGGGTTGGGACTAAATCGAGCTCATACAAATTTTTTTTGAAAATCAAACATTTTTCAAAGTTACAGAGGTTACACGCCCGTGTGAGCAGGCGTGTGCCTCACACGGCATTAGACACACCCGCGTGACTAGGCCATGGCAAAACAGGGCATACATAATGACTTGTCCACACGGCCACAAGACATGCCCGTGTGCTAGGCTGTGTGAAAATTAGGGGGTTACTGACTTGTTCACACGGCAAGTCACACACCCGTGTGTCTAGCCCGTGTGACATCCTGACTTACTTCGAAATACCACCACGAGGGACACGGTCGAGAAACACGCCCGTGTGCTCAACCGTGTGGGCAAATATAGGCCATTTACAAGGCCAATTTGCCACCCATTTTAGGGTCAATCCTACAAGCACATACAAGCATCAATTCATACTCCAAAAGCAACCAAAACATACCAAGAATGACCATCCTTTCTAACCATTCATGAGCATATCAAACATATCATCTTGTGCACAATTTATCTCATAACAACCTCAAACACTTCTATGTAAAATCCATCCAAAACTTACCATTTCAATATACCAACCATTCATCATAAATATACCAACTTTGCATCACAAAACATATATTAAAAATTACCATGCCATATCACATGGCTTTATATACATCTCAAAACATAATCTAATACTACTAGCCTATACATTCCATATTTAAATATGTACACATACAAAAGGTACCAAAATATAGTTCGATAGTGTGGTGATGATCCTCGACGGTTCCCGAGCTTTCCATAGCTTTGATAATCTATAAAACAATGCAAACACACACAAAGTAAGTTTTCAAAAGCTTAGTAAGCCATATACAAATAAACTTATCATGTAAAATGTTTATAACCATTTCATTCACATAATCTTTAGCATAACACAATAGCAAATTCATATTTCTTCTTTGACTCAATTGTTTCTAACCACTTGTTTACCAACAAATCACATCTCTATGTATTTCATTAGATCATAGCAAATTTATATATAACACATCTTAGCTCATTAAGTCCATACATATATCTAAATCCCACAATGTCACATATACTTACTTTTCATACACAAACTTTGCATACACTTCACACATACTGTATCGGATACACATTTCACATAGTCATTTAGTTTTCGGAATGCCCGTTAAACCATTCAGAATCAAATACGATACTTGGATAACTCGGAATACTTGTACAATGCCAATGTCCTAAACGTGGTCTTACATGTAATCAAATATCGATGCCACTGTCTCAGACAGGGTCATACACGAAATCATATACGATGCTAATGTCCCAAACATGGTCTTATACATAATTCTCAAATTGATGCCAATGTCCCAGACGTGGTCTTACACGATATCTCATATTGAAACCTTATGTCATGACATATTTATCCTAACTATTCCTAAGGTTCGTACGAGACTTTTCTGACATTGACACATTGTCGAAACTTTCTCAGATTTCATATGTACATCTTCCATAGTCATTCATCACAATTCAATTTCATATAATCATAAATAAATCAACTCAAACACATTTATTTGTATATAGACTTACCTCGTATGGATATGAATGGATAGAAATGACTACTCGACCACTTTCGACTTCCCTCGATCTAAATCTGTTTTCTTTGGTTCTTGATTATACATATTCAAATTTAACTCTTTTATTCACTAAATCATTCAATTCAATCCAAAAACACATATTTAGGGCATTTTATAAATTCGCCCTCATATTTTTACATTTTGGCATTTAAGTCCCTATTTCATAAATTCACAAAATATACAAAATTTCAATCTTCTATGTAACGCCCCGAATTTAGGCCTAAAAGGAAATAGGTCTTGAGCGTCGAACACATAAAAGTTATGTGGGCAAGAGAATGACACAATTGATTGTTTGATTTGATGGTTAAGTGATTTAGAAGTGTTTGGGAGTGTCTAAGAAGTCTTGGGTTCAAGCCCTGGCTTTTGCAAAATTTTGGTTTTTGTCTTAAGTGAAGCTTGGTGTTAGCATGTAGGCTTTAAAAGAAATTGTGTTGTAATTATGACACAAAAAGAGTCTATGGTTTAGTCGCAAGGTGGCGTATGGAGTTCTCTTGAGGTCTAAGGTTCAAGTCATGGCAAGGTAAAAAGAATATTTATTTTCTCTCTTGCCATGTGAGAAGCAAAAGTCGACTAGAACTCTGCAAAGTTGGAATTTGAATTGGTCAAGGAGAAGTTTATAGAGAGGATGATGGAGGAATTTGAATGAAGTTCAAATGAGTTGGTTGAGTGATTTGTAGAGAGATTTGTGGAGGGATGTTGCGAGAGATTAAGGGAGGAAAAAGAGGATTTTGAAGAGGAGTAGAATTGTGCTGAATGGGTAATTGAAAGCTCATGAATCGGCTATGATTGCCTCCTTTTTTCATTTTTACCTATTTGGTTTCGATTTTGTCTGCTTGAAGGCCGATTGTGGTAAAGGTGCGTTCGAGTTTTTGCATTGTGGGACCCTTTTTGTTTATTCTTTGGTAACCGATTTTCTTTTTCCTTTGTACCGAAGTTTGTGAGAGATTTCAAGTGTCGATCAGTTTTGGCAATTCTCTTCCTCTCCTTGTATCTAGAGTTGGCTGATTCTCTCTTCTTTTCTCCCCCACTCTCGAGTTTTGGTGACTTCGTATTTCCCTCTCACTCAAACACTTTACTTTTGCCGATTATTTCCTCTCCTCCTCTTTTCATTTCTTTCGGCTTTGGCCTTGGTACATGATCGATTCTTTCCTTCTTCACCTTTACTTCTTCATTTTGGTTTTCGGCTTGACATCTATTCTCTGGCAACTGGTGAGTATTCTCAACTCTTTCTTTTATTGCTTTATCAATCTTTTTCAAGCCATCTCTCTCTACACTATTGAAAGCCGAATACTTCTTCCTCCTCTTGATTCTCTTGTTGCCGATTGTGTTCTTCGGGTTCTAGAATTCCCCGAGGAGTGAAGGAGCACTCAAGAAATACTGAAGCATTTCGAAATGTTCCTATCGTCATTCGTCTGAAGATAACCCTGTTGCTATAATTGTGCTCAATCTAGAGTGTGTTGGTTGTATATTTTGTTGTGGCCGAATATTACTTTCCTTTACTTAGGGGTTTTGTGAGTATGATCAACCTTTGAGTTTAGGCAATCGTGTCTAATAGGAGTGCACTTGTAACGCAGATATTCGACAAGCAATGGGTGATCAATCCTAACCAGTGATCTAAGTAGGCTAAGCCACATCTATCGATCAAGGTAGGTATTGAAACATTTTTTATTAGTGGTATTGAAAGGGATTATCTAAATCCTATTGATTAAGAGACTGATGGTGTATCGTATTTGATTAGGTTTGAAGTTCTCATGGATCTTAGCACATTTTCGCAAATAGGTGTGTAATCGTACTATCTTTGCTGTGAATTAGAAAAAGCTAAAAATTTAAAAAGTCAAAACTTCAGCATTCGAGGCCTCACGAGCATGCGGATGCTCGTGAAAAATCGAGCCCATAAATCGTGGGTGATAGATTGTAAAGGCCACTATAAGTGTTCTCATGATCTTGGGCCTCGTTTGGTTGAAACGGGTCGTGTGGGCCCAATGGTCTCGTGGGCCTCACACGGGTAAAATCCACGATAAGTGGCAAATACTAGACTGGGCAATGTAGTTCGCATAGCCGTGACTGAATTTGGGCAAAATGGGCCACACGAGCTTGTGGGCCCACTTGGGCCGAATATTGGGCCTTAGGCCTATTTACACTGTAATGACCGTAATACAATGCCCCTGTAAGGTAAAATGATCGTAATGCCCCTGTAGGGTAAATGACTATTTTACCCCTCGAGGGTAAACAGTGACTTGTGCTATGATTCGACTGATTTGATTGTGATTGTATGACTATGATTTGATTGACTTAACTGTGAATGATATGATGATTTGGGGGCCAGACATTCTGCATAGATGACATACTGCATGGGGTTGGGATATTGGTTATGGAGGAAGTATTATTCTGACAGGGTCGCACGGGTCGCACGAGACGATTGTGGACCTAGTAATGATCTGTTAAGGTCGAACGGGTCACCCGAGACTACTCTGGACTCACCGATGGCTTTAAGCTAGTTAATCTGATTATGGCTCTGTGCCGTCTTGATTATGAGTTTGTGTCGATCATATTTATCCATGGCTGTGTGCCGCTTGTAATTATTGATGACTTTGTGTCGATCAAACTTACCCATGGCTGTGTGCCGATTATATTACCGTAGCTGATGGTTATGTGCCAATTATGAGACCGCTACTGAAGGCTTAAAGCCGCATATATACTAGCAGCTTTGCTGCGATTTCGGTTAGTGCTGCAACCGGTGCTAACACTGTAAGTGTAGGGATGGCGTGGGTGATTTATTCCCCACAGGTAGTGCAGGGTTGGACGGAGGGAGTGTAGGGTTGGATGGGTTTGCATGTATCATGCATCATTCATACTGAGACTATTACTGTGATGGGCTAGGCCCAATTAATTCTGTTATGGGCTGTGACCCAAATGATATTATTTTGGGCTTTGGCCCACATATACTCTAAACTGAACTGTACTATTACTGTTAAAGGGCTCAGGCCCAAACTGATTCTGTTTCTATATGCTGACTGTTTCTTTAATAAGAGGATTACACACTGAGTTTTTGTAAACTCACCCCATTTTTAACCTTTCAGGTAATCTCCAGTGTTAGACGATTCGGAGTTGTGAGGGGCTCGGAGAGGGCCACACAACTGCACATGTTTTTATTCTGTTTTGCTCATTTACTCAAGCATTTTGATTTTGATTCGGGTTGTAATAAGGCCTCTATAATTTTTGGACTTTAAATTTAGGATTTTATTGATTGTCATTGGTATCTGCTAGAAGTAGAACACGATTTCCAAAATAATAACTGTTTTCAAATGCTACGTTTTCACAACTCAATTTTTAAATATCACGTTTTTGTAAATCATTTGTTTTAAATTTAGCTTCTGCAATAATAAGGTTCTAAAGGTGATAACATTTTGAAAGGGAATAACTTTTTAATAAACCATGATTGAAAATAAACAAACACAAACTAAGGTTTTCTACAAGTTTTGAATGGCAAGAAGTTTTAAATTTCAAGAAGGGTTTTCAATGAAAACATGGTTTTCAAAAACACTTCAATGTGACAAGCCAGATTCAGCCATAACGTCTAGGCTGGGTTTGGGGGTGTTACATTCCATGCTTAGGCCAAACCTTCTTCATTTCATACAAGTCCATACATTTCATTTATTTCACATTTTAGTCCTTCAAAATATTATTTTCTCAATTTAGCCCAAATTACTCAAATTCATCAAAAATCCAAAGACAAAACATATTAATCTCATATCAAGCTTCCATAATCCATCAACTAACATCATTAAACTCACATAATCATCAATGGCTTAACTTGAAATCTTCATCAAGTTCTAAAATTGAGACATGGGCTTAAGAGAACACAAAGCAACGAATCACAAAAACGTAGAAATTATCAAAAACCAAAACAAAAACATACCTTAAATCAAGGCTCAAAGGTGCTGAAATTCACTAAGCTCAACCCTTATTTCTTTTCTCTATTTTTAGTGAAAAGATGATGAGAAATAACCATCTAATTGTTTGTTTTAATTAATCAAACACTTAATTATAAATTTCCACATTTAACCTTAATGAAATATCAATGAAAAACATTTAAATTATGGGCATAAATGTACACTAACTTAATAATGGCATAATAACTTTTAAGGAATTATAACAAATCAAATCATAGCAATTTAGCACATTAACAAATAGAATGCCACATATCCTTTTCTCAAATTAAGCACACAAATAATAAAATTTTCATACAAAACTTTCACATATGCTTAATCACATACTGTAGACACAGAAAATAATATCAAAACATTTTTATGATTCAAATTTGTGGTCCCGAAACCACTATTCTGATTAGGGTCTAAACCGGACTGTTACTGTAACATCCTTAAATCGGGGTCTTTGCATTTTGCGTGTTTGCATGTGTAATGTATGTTAGGTATGTTAGTTTGGTTTATTTTAGGGTCTAGGCTTGAGCCAGGATTGGGCCTGAGTCGTAGCAGGAAATTGCGTTTTGGGCATTGGAAGGGGGAGCTATTGACGTTAGGGGTTAAGGGTAATTGGTGGTGGTTTGTGTCACAAGAGAAGCCTTGGTAGAGTGGCAAGGGAGGTAATACTTGGGCACAAGGGAGTGACGCCTCATGCATGCTAAGGGAGCCTGGGTTCGAGCAGCAGAATCCCCTTTTCTGCTTATTATTTTGACGCCAAGACCAAGGAGAAGTTGAGTTCAGGATGGACTTTGGTGGATGAGGGTGGAAGGAGTCAACATGATTTGAATGGTTGGAGAAGAGTGAATGTAGGAAGTTTGACTCTTTCAAATTGTTTGAATGAGTGGGAGAGAGAATTCAAGGAGAAAGGAGGGGGACGGCATAGAGTTTGAAGGGTGTCAGGGTGTGTTAGCCGAATTTGGTAGTGGCTAAGGGGTGTTGGAGTTTTTGGTTTTGAGTGTGGGGAGGTGTACCGAAATTGAGGTGGCTTTGAATAGAATTTTCGGCATTTAGGTAGGTGCACTCATCGGTTTTGGTTTTTTTTTTTTTCTTTCAATCTCTCTCTTTTTGGAAACACTACAATTTCTCTCCTCTTTTTCTCACCTTTTGCAATTGCTGAAACCCCTATTGGTTCTTTGCCCTTCTTCTTCTTTTCTTCTCCTCTCAACAAGCCGTAACCAAATCTATTCTACTTTCTTTTCTTCATTTTGAACCTAAGTCGAAAGCATCATTCCACTCCTCTTCCAATTTCTTTTCTTCTCCTAGGTTCTCTTGTGCCGAAATACCTAAACCTTCCTTCTCTTTTCTCATTTTGGTTCTAGCCGCATCTAGTACTCATCATTCTTTCCTTCTTCATCTACATTCTGTGATAGCCGACTATCCTAGTCACTCTCTTTTATTTTTCTCAAAGAGCCGAAACTACCTCCTCTCTTCATCACATTTGGGCCAAAACTATCTTCTCCTCTCTGTTCCTATCAGGTTCTCTTCTACTCTAGTGTTGCCGAATCTTGCTAGGTGTTGGCCAAATTTGTGGAGTTAAGGTAAGAGGGGGGGACATCCCCTTGTATCGTTATCTCTTTTGGAATTTCTTGGCCAATGACGAATGGCTATTTGGTAATAATGGTATGTTTGGCCGATTATAGGGAAGGTGTGACACAAGCGTTTGGATTCCCGGGAGTTGCTCAACTCGTGGTTTAGATTTAAATCTTCGAGATTTATAGATTAGGTAAGGGATCTAATTTCGGGATTTAGTTCTTTACGATTTGTTTTACTGCTTTAATCTGAGTTAGTGACTAAGGTGTTATGGACTCGAAGGCTAACCAAATGTTAGGAGGGGTCGGATCTGAGACCCCAGGCCCTAAGTTCAAGAAGAGAGTAGTGTTAGCTGTTCGTGATTGGCCACACAGTGTGGATGACACCGGCAAAATGATGAGTCGAGATAGCGGTAGTGTCGATTAACGATAGTACCGACGTAGAGAGAGTCGTATTGTGAGTAATCAGGTGTGTAACTCTTACACACTTCATTTGTTAATATGTTAAATCGTGTAATTGCTAAAAACCAGAATAACTGTTAAAAACTGTAAGTTACCCTTGCGGGTAGGAAATGAGGACTCCGGGTAAGTCCACTCTAATTGGTTAACATTAAATGCCTGTTAAAATCTGTATATGCGATGCCATGTAATCTCTGATTGTTGAGCATGATCTTTATACTATAGAAACTATGTGTAATATCCTGAAATAAGGGTTAGTTTTTATTAAATTATTTTGCATAAATATGGTCGTTGTGGTGCTAATTGAGGTATTCTAGGGGCTAGTGGGAAGGTCCGAGCTATAGGAAAAATTTTGGTTTTTAAGTGTTAGTTAATGAGAAGCTAGGTGAAGGAGGTCTTAAAAGAAATTTTGTGGAGTTTAGGACATAAGAAAGCAATTGGAAGAGTGGCAAGGCACGCCACCTAGGGTGCAGAAGAGTTGGCGTCAAGAGGAGTTCCTAGGGGGAGGTGGTTCGAGCTGCAGAAATTACACTTGGGAGCTTTTATTTTTGGCGTTAAGAAGGGAAACTGGGCTAAGGAGGCCTTAAGAGAAATTGGGGCAGTTTATGACACAAAAGAGCTAGCAGCAAAGTGGCTTGGAGGCGTCACTTAGGGCCTTGGAGTGTGACGCCTCAAGCCAAGGAGAAGGAGGAGGTTCGAATCTTGAGGGCGGCATAAGTGTTGTTTTATTTTGCTTTTAAGGTCAAGGTAAAAAGGGAAACTAGGCAAGGAAGTCTTAAGGAAATTTATGTGGGAAATTATGACACAAGGAAACCATGTGGCAAGGTGGCTTGGGACGTTATCTGAAGAGCGGAGAGAAGGGCACTGGTTTGAATCTTGATGGCGACAAAGTGTGCTTTTATTTTTCATTTTGGCGTCATGAAGGGGGGAAGGTGGTAGACAGCATGTGGACTCCAAAAAGGATGGGATAAGCTTGTTTTTTTTATTTTATTTTTCGGCTGGAAGAGTTGGATATATATATGGCTTTATTTTATTTATTTTAAAATGGGAAGATAAGGGATAATGTGGTGGATCATTTGTTTTTATTTATTTATTAAGGTGATAATATGGGAGAAGAAAGTGGAATAGGATAAGGGAGAAAGCTAATGGCCGAATATGGGGCTCTTGTGATGTGTAAATTCGGTCATGTTAGGGGGGTGTTGAGTGCCAAATTTTAGTGGAGAGGAGTGCTCATCTTGTTGCCGAAATAGTTAGCCATAGAATTCTCTCTTTCAAGTTTCTTTTCATCCTTATGTATGGCCTAAATATGCACCCTATTTTCCTTTGACAAAAGCCTGAAGCTAGCAATATTTGTGCATTTATTTTCTTCCTCCTTTCACATCTCTTCTTTTTTTTATCTTGCTTAAATCGAAATCTCCCTTAAAGTTGCCATTGCCGAATATTTCGACTTCATTCAGGAGCCTTAGCCGAATCTTTTAGGTCCTGCATTCTCTACTCTTTGTCACAAGTGTTAGAAGCCGAAAATATCCTTTTGATATCATTCTTAAAAGCCGAATCCCCAAGAAAGGTGCTATCGACCACTCTCTCCTAGTCTCTGCAACGTGTGGTGGTAAGTGTTCTTTCATTATCAATCGGTCTCTTTTCTCTTATGTTTTGGGTAGCCGAATCAAGTGGCTGACCTTGATTGGTGGAGATGGCCGAATGTATATAAAGCCGTGTGGTGTTTCTTTTGAAGGTAGCCAATGTGAAGAAGCATTGAATGAGCCTTTTGGGATTTGATTTAAGCAAGGGATTTAGACAACTCCATTGATAGGTGGTGATCCGGGAAATAGGTAAGCAGGGTAAGTGATGTGTGGTATTCGGCCAAAGGCCATTTTATGGATTTAAGAACTGACTGATTGTGATTATGGCTTTTAGAGGCAAATCGACGAGAATAAAGAGTTTCGGGATTCTAGATTGCGTTAGGTCCAAATAGATCGGGATTTCGCTAAACAGTTAGGTGCGTAGTTATCGCACTATTCTCCTGTTATTTGTTTGTTGTTTATGTAAGTATGTTTATGATGTGTATGTTAGCCGGAAATAATGGCTAAGACGGTGGATACCCGTAATGGGTAATCAATTAATCAGGTCAGTGCTCTATTTTTCCTATGATATATGTGTGATATTTGTGGTGAGCATGTGATGAATACTTACTCTAAATGTTAATCTGACATGATACACATATATGCATGGGACTTGGGATGTGAAAATTGAAGGGAAGGGGTGTACATATTTGTGTACGTGGTCTAATGTTAGCCTTATGCACATCAGCGCTTGATGTTAGCTATGTGCTTCATCAAGGGAGGTGTTGGCTAGGTGCCCATCTCGGTGGTTGATAGCTGTGTGCATCACCGTGGACTGATGATATGTGGGATCACTTATGTGATCGGTGGCTCAGCCACGGCCTTAAGCAGCAGTTTGCCGAGGTAAGACATGTGGGATCACTTAGTTGATCGGTGGATTAGCCACGGCCTTGAGCAGCAGGTCTGCTAAGGTAGGTGTAACGGATGGACTTAGGTTGGGTTGGGATGCATCTTTGCATGACTGATTATGTGGAGTATGTGGATATGGGCCAAGCCCATATGTATGGAGACATGTGAAATAACTATGCACTGAGTCTGTTTGACTCACCCAATATTTCTCAAACCTTACGGTGATGCATAAAGCTTGGACCGGGTTGGAGTGGATACAAGGTGGCCCATGCGAAGTTGATTTTTTGCTTATTTTATACATTTTATATTATCGATTATTTTGGGAATTTATTTGATGTAATAAGGGCCACTTATGGTATTTGGGAAACTTTATTTATGGTTTGAAGTTTATTTTATTAATTGAACTAATAAAGGAAAAATATTTTTTTTGAATCGATTTATATTATAATAACTTATGTAAAAGTTTTAATCTGGGAATTTATAACAACTAAATTTTGATGGGCTTTTAAATACACAATATTTTATTAAAGTTCACAAATTTTCACGTTTTCACCTTTAAGACAAATTCTTCGCAAATGTTTTTCGCAGTGACATACCAGATCCGGTCAAGGCTCATGGGCCGGGTTTGGGGTGTTCTGATTTAGTATCGAGCCGAGTTCAAAACTTCGGCTTTGAGGATTTGGGCCCAAAACATTTTTTTAAGATGGGCTTTTCAAAGATTTGGGCTTTCATAGATTTTTCAGGTATTCTGGCATGGCACCAGTATCTCCGACTCGAAGTCCACCAGGTAAGTACCTCTAATTGTTGACGTGATTTATATGTGAAATGTTATGGGCTTATTTGGGCTCGTAGATTAGAATATTAGGACTATTGAACCCTAGGACTAGTCTACTCAAACACAAGTACATAAGACTTAAGGACCATTTAACAAACACGTGATTAGGTCGCCGAGCTAGGTGTGGTAATCACAGCGCATGTCTAGGAGTGGATTCGATGAAGAGCTTGGTATTTAAGCAATCCTGGCGACTCACCTCCTCTTTACTCAAATCCTACCTGGTGCGTAGCTACGGTTCAACCTAACCAAGAGGACTTATTCACGGGCTAAACCCAATAACTAAAACCCGAAAGGGAACTAGTTGTAATTTTTATAAAAACCCTAGTTTTAAAACTCTTAAAATTACCCTTTTGATTTATAAAGACTACTTTTATAAAATTTTTTGAAATATTTTTGATTTACAAATTTACTAAAATACCCCTAGTGGTAAAATTACTAAAATGCCCTTGGTTTCCAAAATTGCCATACTACCCCCGATTTCAATAACAATTTTTGGTTTTGCAAAAAATCCAAAAACTTACAAAATATCAAAGACACCCCGATAAAAAAAAATTTATGAAATTACCCCTGACTTTCAAAATGACCAAAATACCCTCAGTAAGGGAAATTACCGAAGTACCCTCAAATTAGAAATCTTTAAAAATACCCTTGTTTTGAAAGTCACCAGGAACCATATTTTTGCAAAAATTATCGAAATGACCCTGACTTGTGAAATTACAAAAACTACCCCTAGTGTATAAATTACCAATTTACCTTTGAAATTTTTCCAGTAAGAATTTTAATTTTGTAAAATATCAACAACCTCTATTTTACGACATTTTCAAATACTCTAATTTGAAAATTACCAAAATACTACGATTTGAAATTTACCAAATTACCCACGCTTCTGAAATTACCAAAATGACCACGATTTACGAAATTTACGCAATACCTTGATTTGGAAAATCTTTTTCAAAATACCCATGAGTTTGGAAAAATATCTGAAATGACTTTTGTGATTTTCAAATTGACCCGATTTATTACCAAAATACCCTATAGGAAAAATGACGAAATTACCCACAGGGTAGGGAATGATCAGAAATGCCCAAAGTAGTGAAGTGAATGTTGTGGATGAATGTGAATGAGAATGTGATTCTCTAAATTAGAATAGTGAACTTAAACTGAAACTTTGATTGATCGAAAGAACTACTTCTAGAAACTTCTTATCATAAAATTTGTTTGTGGATAAATAGTGAAACAAAATTTTTAATCCATAAAGCTTTTTAATCAAATTAAATCGCAACGTTAGACATGAGTTCTAGAGGACGAGGTCGTCGTGGACGCGGTAGAGGTAGAATGGCCGTGTCGGAACCCGTTAGGTCGGGTCAAGGATCTGAGAATGAGGTACCACCGCCACTACCACCAGCTTTTGGTGTTGAGCAGCAAGACCAGACGGGGGATGATGCAAGATATCGCGGTGATCTTGAGGGTTCTTGAGATAGTGGTGGAGCGGTGGAAATATGAGAGCTAGGAAGTGCAGACTGGCGACTCGAGCCAATGGAGTGAAGTGTTTCGTGGAGTATCGGTGTGGCACCCAATCTGCTGAGTATTGGTTGGAGGCGACGGAACAATTATGGATGAGTTGGATCGACCCCGAGGAGAAAGTGAAAGGAATGGTGGCGCTGCTACGCGATGAAGCGTATCAATGGTGGCTCACAGTTCGGGGTGGTGCCACAGCTGAGGATCTAACCTGTGAGTATGTGAAGGCGGTGTATCAGAAGAAATATGTGGGAACCAGATATGTTGATGAGCAGAGGAAGGCCTTTTTGGGGCTGGTTCAAGGGAACAAGTCCGTAGTAGATCTGTCAATTCACGAGGTTAAGCCGATATGCTCGAGGAGTAGTGGCTACGGAACATGAGCAGTGTGTCCGGTTCGAGGACGGATTAAGGGACGACCTGAGGTTATTGATAGCTCTACAGCAGGAGCGAGGGTTCACCGTGTTAGTAGAGAAGGCTAAGGTAGTTGAAGGGATTAAGGACTCTTTGAGACAGAACATAGATAAGAGGAGTTTTAGACCATCAGAATCGTCTGAGAACTTTCAAAAAAGACCGAGGGTCGAGAATTCTATTCGTGGCACTAAGCCAGCTACTGGAAATCCAGACCGTCCATGTGCTCAGTGTGGGAGGTATCATGTTGGTGAGTGCTGGAATCAGAATAGGGAGTGTTTTAGATGTAATTCTAAAACTCATTTGATTAAAGACTGTCCTCAGGATCTAAATAGGGCTCGGGCAGCAGGACAAGGTTATGAGCAGTCAGGCAGAGGTGGTCAACAAGCGACGAGGGGTCATGGTCTGAACCATGGAGGGAATGGTTCCGGCCGAGGTCATGGAGCACCAAAGTGAGGTCTTGAAGGTTCGAGATGCAAAGGCCCAAGGTTGGTTTATGCAGTTGGCCGTCGCGAGGAGGTAGATATGCCAGATGTGACAACTGGTACGTTCCTTATTTTTGGAATACCCTTAATTGCTTTGCTTATTATAGGGTTAGCTTATTCTTGTATTGCTAGTAAGTACCTGAAACCTTGGATGTGAACCTAGAGAATGTTCCTAGAAAGTATGATAGTTATTTAAGATCAGAGTGCACAGCAGTAGCGTAGTGGGGTGGGTTAGGATGTACGACTGTTCGTTAGTAAGTAATTTCAAGGACGAAATTATTTTTAAGGAGGGTAGAATTGTAATATCCTGAAATAAGGGTTAATTTTTATTAAATTATTTTGCATAAATATGGTCGTTGTGGTGCTAATTGAGGTATTCTAGGGGCTAGTGGGAAGGCCCGAGCTATAGGAAAAATTTTGGTTTTTAAGTGTTAGTTAAGGAGAAGCTAGGTAAAGGAGGTCTTAAAAGAAATTTTGTTGAGTTTAGGACATAAGAAAGCAATTGGAAGAGTGGCAAGGGACACCACCTAGGGTGCAGAAGAGTTGGCGTCAAGAGGAGTTCCTAGTGGGAAGAGATTTGAGCTGCAGAAATTGCACTTGGGAGCTTTTATTTTTGGCGTTAAGAAGGGAAACTGGGCTAAGGAGGCCTTAAGAGAAATTGGGGCAGTTTATGACACAAAAGAGCTAGCAGCAAAGTGGCTTGGAGGCGTCACTTAGGGCCTTGGAGTGTGACGCCTCAAGCCAAGGAGAAGGGAGGAGGTTCGAATCTTGAGGGCATCATAAGTGTTGTTTTATTTTGCTTTTGCATCAAGGTAAAAAGGGGAAACTAGGCAAGGAAGTCTTAAGGAAATTTGCGTGGGAAATTATGACACAAGGAAACTATGTGGCAAGGTGGCTTGGGACGTTATCTGAAGAGCAGGAGAGAAGGGCCTAGGTTTGAGTCTTGATGGCAGCAAAGTGTGCTTTTATTTTTCATTTTGGCGTCATGAAGGGGGGAAGGTGGTGGACAGCATGTGGACTCCAAAAAGGATGGGATAAGCTTTTTTTTTTATTTTATTTTTCAGCTGGAAGAGTTGGATATATATATGGCTTTATTTTATTTATTTTAAAATGGGAAGATAAGGGATAATGTGGTGGGTCATTTGTTTTTATTTATTTATTAAGGTGATAATATGGGAGAAGAAAGTGGAATAGGATAAGGGAGAAAGCTAATGGCCGAATATGGGGCTCTTGTGATGTGTAAATTCGGTCATGTTAGGGGGTGTTGAGTGCCAAATTTTAGTGGAGAGGAGTGCTCATCTTGTTGCTGAAATAGTTAGCCATAGAATTCTCTCTTTCAAGTTTCTTTTCATCCTTATGTATGGCCTAAATATGCACCCTATTTTCCTTTGACAAAAGCCTGAAGCTAGCAATATTTGTGCATTTATTTTCTTCCTCCTTTCACATCTCTTCTTTTCTTTTATCTTGCTTAAACCGAAATCTCCCTTAAAGTTGCCATTGCCGAATATTTCGACTTCATTCAGGAGCCTTATCCGAATCTTTTAGGTCCTGCATTCTCTACTCTTTCTCACAGGTGTTAGAAGCCGAAAATATCCTTTTGATATCATTCTTAAAAGCCGAATCCCCAAGAAAGGTGCTATCGACCACTCTCTCCTAGTCTCTGCAACGTGTGGTGGTAAGTGTTCTTTCATTATCAATCGGTCTCTCTTCTCTTATGTTTTGGGTAGCCGAATCAAGTGGCTGACCTTGATTGGTTGAGATGGCCAAATGTATATAAAGCCGTGTGGTGTTCCTTTTAAAGGTAGCCAACGTGAATAAGCATTGAATGAGCCTTTCGGGATTTGATTTAAGAAAGGGATTTAGACAACTCCAGTGATAGGTGGTGATCCGGAAATAGGTAAGCAGGGTAAGTGATGTGTGGTATTCGGCCAAAGGCCATTTTATGGATTTAAGAACTGACCGATTGTGATTATGGCTTTTAGAGGCAAATCGACAAGAATAAAGAGTTTCGGGATTCTAGATTACGTTAGGTCCAAATAGATCGGGATTTTGCTAAACAGTTAGGTGCGTAGTTATCGCACTATTCTCCTGTTATTTGTTTGTTGTTTATATAAGTATGTTTATGATGTGTATGTTAGCCAGAAATAATGGCTAAGACGGTGGATACCCGTAATGGGTAATCAATTAATCAGGTCAGTGCTCTATTTTGCCTATGATATATGTGTGACATTTGTGGTGAGCATGTGATGAATACTTACTCTAAATGTTAATTTGACATGATACACATATATGCATGGGACTTGGGATGTGAAAATTGAAGGGAAGGGGTGTACATATTTGTGTACGTGGTCTAATGTTAGCCTTGTGCTACATTAGCGCTTGATGTTAGCTATGTGCTTCATCAAGGGAGGTGTTGGCTAGGTGCCCATCTCGGCGGTTGATAGCTGTGTGCATCACCGTGGACTGAATGATATGTGGGATCACTTATGTGATCGGTGGCTTAGGCACGGCCTTGAGCAGCAGGTCTGCCGAGGTAAGACATGTGGGATCACTTAGTTGATCAGTGGATTAGCCACGGCCTTAGCAGCAGGTCTGCTAAGGTAGGTGTAACGGATGAACTTAGGTTGGGTTGGGATGCATCTTTGCATGACTGATTATGTGGACTATGTGGATATGGGCCAAGCCCATATGTATGGAGACATGTGAAATAACTATGCACCGAGTCTTTGACTCATCCAATATTTCTCAAACCTTACGGTGATGCATAAAGCTTGGACCGGTTGGAGTGGATACAAGGTGGCCCATGCAGAAGTTGATTTTTTTCTTATTTTATACATTTTATATTATCGATATTTTGGGAATTTATTTGATGTAATAAGGGCCACTTATGGTATTTGGGAAACTTTATTTACGGTTTGAAGTTTATTTTATTAATTGAACTAATAAAGGAAAAATATTTTTTTGAATCGATTTATATTATAATAACTTATGTAAAAGTTTTAATCTGGGAATTTATAACAACTAAATTTTAATGGGCTTTTAAATACGCAATGTTTTATTAAAGTTCACAAATTTTCACGTTTTCACCTTTAAGACAAATTCTTCGCAAATGTTTTCCACAGTGACATACCAGATCCGGTCAAGGCTCATGGGCCGGGTTTGGGGGTGTTACAGTATGTTCATTGATGTGGGTGTGATAAGAGGAGGGGGAAGTTATGATTTCAGACTGTCACCAGTGGTTTTGACCACACAGTGGGTTGGCCCCGCTTATTATATTATTATGACTAAGTCTCAGTGGTTTTGACCACCAGTGGTTTTGACCACATATTGCTATTTGTGACTACGGTCACCAGTGGTTTTCACCACACCAATACTATTCGTGACTACGATCACCAGTGGTTTTGACCACACGGGGTAGAAATAGGAGTATGGATGGTTAGGTTTTGGGATTTCATGACTTGCATGTTGACTTATGAATGGTGTATGAGCATTGCTATTTTTGGGATGGGGGTTTACACTCTGAGTCTCGATGACTCACCCCGATGTTTAATTTTGCAGGTAAACCTTAGATTGCAGATGTGGAGCCGGGGCGGACTCGAGGTGGCCATGCTCATTATTTTTCGGGTTTCGTTTTAAATTATTACTTTGGTTTATATACTTTGAATTTGGTTTCTAAGTTGTAATAAGGCCACTATAACTTTATTTTGGGGTTTATTGATCTGCTTGTTTTTCACGAAAAATTTGCATAAGTTAAACACCACGGCTAACTTTAAAATGAATGTTTTTTTGAACTTGTACGAATTATCGGGTTTTTCTAAAACTTTACCATCGGGTAAAAACCAACGGTTTCTTTAAAAACTCAATTGGAAACTATTTGGCAACTAAACTAAAATGATTTCGGCTTTTAAAAAAAAATAAAGGGTTTTCTTATAATAGGAGACAACACACAATCTTTCTAAGTCCATTTTGGAAACAACCTGTTTTTAGACAATGACCCTTTTACTCCGAAATTTAACCTACAACTTGTATTTTTAGAAATCATTTACTTAGGTGACAATCTGGATTCGGTTGTGGTATGTTGACCGGGTTTGGGGCGTTACATGAAACACCCCACACCCGGCCCACGAGCCTTGACCGGATCTGGTATGTTCCCCGGTGAAAACCGTTTCAAATTGTTTTGTTACTTAGGAAAAACTTGTGTGTTTTGAAAGAAAGGTTGTTTTGGGTTGGGCTTGAGTTGAGAACAAGTTTATTTCATTATTAAAATCCTTTACTTTGGGTGACAAAACGTTTAGGCTTTGTTTTAAAATAATTTTACTTAATCTTTTAATAAATAAAGGTTTGTAAGCTTAACAAATAAAATCAGAATAAAATAATTCTACTAAGGCCTTATTACATCAAATAATTCCCAAAATTTAAATTCAAAATACTTAAAATAAAATAGTCCAAATAAAAGAAATCTGAACTTCACATGGCCTCCACTAATCATCACACACCCGGTCCATCCTTTGGTCGTCACCGAAAAGTAATCCCACAGCGGGATGAGTCAGCAGACTCAATGTGTACACAACACTAAATCATAATCGAATCAGGCATAACAATTATTACACATTCATATCATAGCATACAAATTATGATGCATTCCCAAAACCCAAACCTATTAAGCCATCCGCTACACTCCCCATACCAACTTTGCACAAGTGGGGACTACTAAGTCGACCCTCCTTCCGCTACACTCCATATCGTGGTCTTAGGTCACCGCATTCGTGGTCTTAGGTCACCACGTTCAGATTTCTGTGGTCTTAGGTCACCACATTCAGATTACTGTGGTCTTAGGTCACCACATTCAGATATCACGATCTTAGGTCACCATGTTTGTGGTCTTAGGTCACCACATTCACTTCCCCAAAAATAAACCCATATGCCCCATACAATAGTAATATGCATAACTATGCCAGAGTTCACATTTTTATTCTTATTCTTATGTTACAATTAACATATTTCATAATCCTAGTAGGAGTAGGAAACGTACCTGAGTACTTTTGTACCATAGCATGGTATCTTAGCCATATTCACATTCTTATAAACATGCACATATTAATTATTGCCATAAATCTTATTAAAAAGTAGTATGGGGTACACACACGATTAAACAACGATTTCACTTGAAATCCCAAATTTCGATCTTAGATCTTTAACTCCCTACATTCGCCCATATTAAATATTTAATGAAAAACTCATTCTACCATAAAACCAAATCCTAGTAGGATTTGTACACTAAAACTTACCTTGGTGCCAAATCCAAAATCTTCACTATACTCTTTCTTGTATTCAGAAAGCTTTAAATCACTTTAACAAATTAGTTTCACTTTTGAATAAATATGAACTAGATCTAAAACACCAAAAAATAGGCCTTGGCGAATATTTTCATGTCTTACCTTGTGGATTTTAAATCCAAAATTCACCAAATAACTAGCGAACACACGACCTATGATGTACCTTCGGAAAAAACTTCTCCTTCCTTGTAGTCGACACTTAGTAAATCCCAAGAGCCTTCTTTCCAAGTTTTGACTAACAGAATAATGGGGTTACATTTCCTAGTTTCGGCTTTAATCTTAGAAGAAAAAGAATGGAAATCGATAACTACTGACCTTACCCTTAATCTTTGTAATCGACAACCCCCTTTTCTTGAGTCCTCAAAGATTCGGCTTAAGACCTAGAGAGTAGTCACACGAGTTTCGGCTTTTAGAATATTGAGAGGAGAAGAATGAAGAAGAAAAGAATAGTTGCTTAAGAGAATTCGGCAGAGGTTATCAAGGAAGAGAAAATATTGCTGAATAGCCTCTCTTTTCCTTTTATAGCCAAATTTACTACTCAGAATCCCTTACTTGGCCACCACTCTTCTATTTTGATAACTTTATCCTTTGAATTATCACTTTATTAAAAGAATTAATCCAACAATTATCTCCTAAAAATAATGATAATTAAATCTATTATTTATCTCCTATTTAGCCAAATTCTAAAGGAAATAAAACTCCTTTTTAAGAGCCCTTATGTCGTCCACCTCTCTGCTCTTTGTAGCAAAATAAAACTTCTTTTATTTGCTTCCTAAGTGACTCGATCCTGGCCCAAATACACTTGCATGTGGCGCCATTTCAGAGGCCCTAAGTGGCATCTTGAGCCACTTTTCCAAGCTTTGTTTGTGTGTCAAATTTCACATACTTTTCTCTTAAGGTCACCTTGCCTTAATTTCCTCTTTTAAACTTTAAAACTCGACATTCTAAGTCATTTCTAAGTTTCCAAAAATTTTCATTTGGCTCTTTAAACTTGACATTTCCTTACATTTCCTAGTTTCGAAATGTTCACTTTCCTCTTTGAATCATTTCTAAATCATTTTCCTAGTTTCCATAAATGTTCACTTTCCTCTTTTGAATCATTTCTAAATCATTTTCCTAGTTTCCATAAATGTTCACTTTCCTCTTTTAACTTAGCATTTCCAAAATGTTCACTTTCCTCTTTTAACTTAACATTTCCAAGTTTCCAAAATGTTCACTTTCCTCTTTTGAAACTTAACATTTCTAAATCATTTCTTACATTTCAGGACATTTCCTACATTTCCTTACATTTCCTACATTTCCTTACATTTCCATACATTTCCTTATATTTCCATACATTTCCATACATTTCCTTATATTTCCATACATTTCCATACATTTCCATACATTTCCATACATTTCCTTACATTTCCTTACATTTCCTTACATTTCCTTACATTTCCAAGGTTCTAAAAATGCACACCACATATCACAGCAAACATGCTATTTCATAAAATTAAGCAAAGATGCACACAATGGGATTCGAACCTCATCCCTCAAAGTACTTCACTTGATGCCATAACCCTTGCACCTTAGGTGGCGTCCCTTGCCACTTTTCCACACCACTTCTTGTTTTTAACTTAAAAACCAATAATCGTCCAAAGCTTTCTCTTCCATCCTAGGATTTAAAAAACCCTTAATTCACTTCCAAACACTGCCAAAACCTACTACTCATGAATTATGCACAAACGCATAACCCCTAATCTAGGATGTTACAGTTCTACCCTCCTTAAAATAATTTCGTCCTCGAAATTACTTACTAACGATTAATCGTACATCTTAACTCACCGTGCTATGCTTATGCTGCGCACTCTGATCTTAATAGAGCCATCATACTTCCTAGGCACAATCTCTAAGTTCATGTCCCTTAGAACTCATTTCTAACGTCGCGATTTAATCTGATTAAGAAGTTTTATGTATTAAAAATTTTGTTTCAGCGATTAACCGCGAAGAAGTTTTATGGAAAGAATTTTAGAAGTGGTTCTTTCGTATTCATACATGCACACATCTTTACATTCATACATCCATCAATCAATTATGAACTTTCGTTCATTCGAGAAATGTTGTAGTTTCCATTGTTGTTGTTTTTCCACTACCCAGGGGTATTTTTGTAATTTGCCCTACAAGGATATTTTTGTAATTTGTCAAAATAAGGTTCCTTAGTGATTTTGCCAATAAGGGTATTTTGGTAATTTTTTTTGAAATCCCGGGGGTATTTCAAAATTTTGAAATTACAGGGGTATTTAGTAATAAACCAGGGTAAATTTATAAGTCTGAATAAATCAAGGGTATTTCAAAATTTGTAAAACTTGAGGGTTCTTTTTGAGAATTTGTTTTCCAAATTGGTGCTGTTGCAAAAATTTTAAAAATTAGGGGTCGTTTTGGTAATTTTGTAACTTAAGGGTATTTCGGTAATTTGTAGGGTAGGGGTAATTTCGTAAATAATAATTTTTTTTCATAATCAAGGTATTTTGATATTTTGTGAATTTTAGGGTTCCTTTAAGCAAAGTAGTGAAATTTTGATAAGAACTATGGGTATTTGAAAATTTCATAAACCAATGGCATTTTGTAATTTTACCACTAGGGGTATTTTAGTAATTTTTTATAAATCAGCAATATTTCGGAAGATTTATAAAATAATCTTTTCAAATCAAGAGGGTAATTTAGAAATTTTAAAACTAGGGTTTCCTTAAAAATCTGGCTAGTCCCTTTCGGGTTTTAGTTAGGGTTTAGCAGTGACTAAATCCTCTTGGTTAGGGTGAGCAGTTACTACGCACGGTAGGATTCGAGTAAAGAGGAGGTGAGTCGCTAGGACTACTTAAATACCAAGCTCTTCTTGAATCCACTCCTAGACATCGCTGCACATTACCACACCCTAGTCGGGCGACTTAATCACGAGTTTGTCTAATGGTCCTTAAGTCTTATGTACTTGTGTTTTGAGTGGACTAGTCCTAGGGTTCAAGATCCTAGTTCACTAATCTACGTTGCCATAAAAGCCCATACATTTCACATATTCAAATCACTTGAAGTCGAAGTACTTACAGTGGACCTCGGGTGAAGACTTAGTGGGCCATGTCGAAAAACCTGCTTAATTCACAAAATTATTTTGGGCTTAACTTTGAAAATGTTTGGGCCTTAAACCCAAGGCCGAGAGTTTAAAATCGGGCTCGATGCCAAATCGAAACACCCACACCCGGCCCACAAGCCTTGGCGGGATCTGGTATGTTCCCGGTGAAAACCATTTCAAATTGTTTTGTTACTTAGGAAAAACTTGTGTGTTTTGAAAGAAAGGTTGTTTTGGGTTGGGCTTGAGTTGAGAACAAGTTTATTTCATTATTAAAATCCTTTACTTTGGGTGACAAAACGTTTAGGCTTTGTTTTAAAATAAATTTACTTAATCTTTTAATAAATAAAGGTTTGTAAGCTTAACAAATAAAATCGAAATAAAATAATTCTACTAAGGCCTTATTACATCAAATAATTCCCAAAATTTAAATTCAAAATACTTAAAATAAAATAGTCCAAATAAAAGAAATCGAACTTCACATGGCCTCCACTAATCATCTGTAGCGGTCCATCCTTTGGTCGTCACGAAAAGTAATCCCACAACGGGTGAGTCAATGAGACTCAATGTGTACACAACACTAAATCATAATCGAATCGGGCATAACAATTATTACACATTCATATCATAGCATACAAATTATGATGCATTCCCAAAACCCAAACCTATTAAGCCATCCGCTACACTCCCCATACCAACTTTGTACAGTGGGGACTACTAAGTCGACCCTCCTTCCGCTACACTCCATATCGCGGTCTTAGGTCACCGCATTCGTGGTCTTAGGTCACCACGTTCAGATTTCTGTGGTCTTAGGTCACCACATTCAGATTACTGTGGTCTTAGGTCACCACATTCAGATATCATGGTCTTAGGTCACCGTGTTTGTGGTATTAGGTCACCACATTCACTTCCCCAAAAATAAACCCATATGCCCCATACAATAGTAATATGCATAAATATGCCAGAGTTCACATTCTTATTCTAATTCTCATGTTACAATTAACATATTTCATAATCCTACTAGGAGTAAGAAACGTACTTGAGTACTTTTGTACCATAGCATGGTATGTTAGCCATATTCACATTCTTATAAACATGTACATATTAATTATTGCCATAAATCTTATTAAAAAGTAGTGTAGAATACACACTGATTAAACAACGATTTCACTTGAAATCCCAAATTTCGATCTTAGATCTTTAACTCCCTACATTCGGCCCATATTAAATATTTAATGAAAAACTCATTAGGCCATAAAACCAAATCCTAGTAGGATTTGTACACTAAAACTTACCTTGGTGCTAAATCCCGAAATCTTCACTATACTCTTTCTTGTATTAAAGCAAAGCTTTAAATCACTTTAACAAATTAGTTTGACTTTTGAATAAATATGAACTAGATCTAAAACACCAAAAATAGGCCTTGGCGAATATTTGCATGTCTTACCTTGTGGATTTTAAATCCAAAATTCACCGAATAACTAGGAACACGCTGCCTATGTTATACCTTCGGAAAAGAACTTCTCCTTCCTTGTAGTCGACACTTAGTAAATCCGAAGAGCCTTCTTTCCAAGTTTCGACTAACACAATAATGGGGTTAGATTTCCTAGTTTAGGCTTTAATCTTAGAAGAAAAGGATGGAAATCGATAACTCTGACCTCACCCTTAATCTTTGTAATCGACATTTCCTTTTCTTGATCCTCAAAGATTCGGCTTAAGACCTAGAGAGTAGTCACACAAGTTTGACTTTTGGAATATTGAGAGGAGAAGAATGAAGAAGAAAAGAATAGTTGCTTAAGAGAATTGGCGAGATTATCAAGGAAGAAAAATAATCTTGAATGGCCTCTCTTTTCCTTTTATAGCCAAATTTACTACTCGAATCCCTTACTTGGCCACCACTCTTCTATTTTGATAACTTTATCCTTTGAATTATCACTTTATTAAAAGAATTAATCCAATAATTATCTCCTAAAAATAATGATAATTAAATCTATTATTTATCTCCTATTTAGTGAAATTCTAAAGGAAATAAAACTCCTCTTTTAAGAGCCCTCATGCAATCCACCTCTCTGCTCTTTGTAGCAAAATAAAACTTCTTTTATTTGCTTCCTAAGTGACTTCGATCCACAGCCCAAATACACTTGCATGTGGCGCCATTTCGGAGGCCCTAAGTGGCATCTTGAGCCACTTTTCCAAGCTTTGTTTGTGTGTCAAATTTCACATACTTTTCTCTTAAGGCCACCTTGCCTTAATTTCCTCTTTTAAACTTTAAAACTCGACAATTCTAAGTCATTTCTAAGTTTCCAAAAATTTTCGTTTGGCTCTTTAAACTTGACATTTCCTTACATTTCCTAGTTTCCAGAAATGTTCACTTTCCTCTTTTGAATCATTTCTAAATCATTTTCCTAGTTTCCATAAATGTTCACTTTCCTCTTTTGAATCATTTCTAAATCATTTTCCTAGTTTTTATAAATGTTCACTTTCCTCTTTTAACTTAACATTTCCAAGTTTCCAAAATGTTCACTTTCCTCTTTTTGAAACTTAACATTTCTAAATCATTTCTTACATTTCTAGGACATTTCCCTACATTTCCTTACATTTCCCTACATTTCCTTACATTTCTATACATTTCCTTACATTTCCATACATTTCCATACATTTCCTTATATTTCCATACATTTCCATACATTTCCATACATTTCCTTACATTTCCTTACATTTCTAAGGTTCTAAAAATGCACACCACATATCACAGTAAACATGCTATTTCATAAAATTAAGCAAAAATGCACACAATGGGATTCGAACCTCTTCCCTCAAAGTACTTCACTTGATGCCATAACCCTTGCACCTTAGGTGGCGTCCCTTGCCACTTTTCCACATCACTTCTTGTTTTTAACTTAAAAACCAATAATTGTCCAAAGTTTTCTCTTCCATCCTAGGATTTTAAAAACCCTTAATTCACTTCCAAACACTGCCAAAACCTACTACTCATGAATTATGCACAAACGCATAACCCCTAATCTAGGATGTTACATTACAGTTACAATTCTCCCCCCTTAGGGATTTTCGTCCCCGAAAATCTTACCATTGAATAGATTCGGATATTGCTCTCTCATAGCATCTTCGGGTTCCCACGTAGCTTCTTCAACCCCGTGTTGATGCCACAACACTTTTATTGATGGAATTTTCTTATTTCGCAATTCTTTAACCTCGCGAGCTAAGATACGAATTGGTTCTTCTTTATAAGTCATATCAGATTGAATTTCTATTTCAGACGGAGAAATTACATGCGAAGAATCAGATCTGTATCGTCGAAGCATTGATACGTGAAACACATTATGAATCTTTTCTAGATCTGGTGGTAACAACAATCTTTACGCAACATGTAACACCCCTAACCAGTATCCGTCGCCGAATTAGGGTTACGGGGCATTACTATTTAAATCACAACTTTTAATTAATCACTTAATCGATCCAATGCAAACCTAAAATTTATTAATATATGCATAACGAGCCACATAAATTTAAACAACTTATTTATTACTTTTATGCACTATTTATACCAAATGCTATTGCAACCAATGCTCATATATTTAAAATAACAAATTCTCATTCCACTTGCAAAACCAAAATGTCATTATATAACCAAATATAATACATCCATATGCTCAAACTCTATAATCATAATATAACATCATGTACATATATTACTTAGATGGCGAATATACATGGTAATATATACACATTTTAAAATTCAATTCCATAATTTTCATATCATTATTTCATTAAGTAGAATACACTTACCAAATTCACTAATCTACCACCCTTATTTACATATAAAAGGTTTATCAAATCTCATATAAGTAATCACATAACAAACATATCATATCTAAACATCATTTGTTCTAACAATCAATAAACTAATCAAAAGTTCGAACATAATATACAACTAACCAAGAATAATATATGTATGTATTCACTTACACAAACCGAATCAAAATAGCTCAATACAACCATACATTATTGAACTTAATGCTTATCTATCAATGACCAATTCAAATATACACATACCATAACGTTATTTAACACCTATATTTCACATGTTATAACTTCAATATACATCCATCATTCACTTTATTGACTAAACCTAATATTACACCAAACTTACCATTGTTCATTGCGAATCATAAATCTAAACATTATCAATGTATATACCATATATTAAACTCATAAACATGAACCAACTAATAAATCTTTCTTATCATAGTCTAACATGCACAAATAATAATACCACTCTCACACATGGTTAAACTATAATCAAGTATAAATAATAGTTCATAGCATGAGCAAATAATATCATCAAAACACGAAACAAATTATTCCAAAATAGATAGCCATTTTCGCATGGCTAGCATATTTACACTATTACAAAACTTTAGTTATATGGTTCAATCTAGCCTATACATGCCTTTTTTATAACAAAATAAGTTTTCAATACCAAAAGGAAGTCGATAGTGTGGTTGACTTCACGGATGATCCTTGAGCAGTAGTTAGATTCAAGATCTATAAAGCAGAGGAAGACAAAAACACACACACAATAAGCTTACTAGCTTAGTAAGTCTCAAGCAAATGTCAATCTAATGAGCATACATTTAAACATATTAAAATCCAAGCTTGTAGTATAAACACAATTATTTCATTTTAGGCATCGATATTCTTTTTCTACTTTTACGCAAGCACTAGCGCTTTTGTCACACTCGTCCTTGATCTTTAACTATACAATAAAATTTTAGTTCACTTCATTCCTTACTAAAAATAGTAGGTTAGTTCTTACGAACTTGTACCACTTAACACTATATATACATCTCACTTTATTTGATATTCAACATTTCCACTTATAGCGTATCCATAGGCATAAAGCACGCTAGGCATTTAAAGCCGAAATAAATCACAAAGACGAAGCACGCTAGGCACTAAGCCCGAATAGATCACAAGCACGAAGCACGCTAGGCATTTAAAGCCGAATAGATCACAGGCATGAAGCACGCTAGGCACTAAGCCAGAATATATCATCGCGAAGCACGCTGAGCACTAAGCCCGAATAGATCACCCAAGACGAAGCACGCTAGGCACTAAGCCCTAATAGATCAAGACGAAGCTTTGCTAGGCATTTAAAGCCGATACATAACACAATCAACATTTCCATGCACATTACTTAAGGCTATAATCACATCTATCTCATATGCTTTATTTTACAATATCATGTTAAACCGAACGTAAGTAAACACATCACATCCAACCAACAAATTTAATACTAATTCATGCCCCACATTAGGCCTATATACATTATTATGCCTTAGTATACCAAATTTTATCGTATACTACTTTTGCAATTAACTTCTCGATATAAATTTGTTAGGACTTACCTCGATTGTCGATAGGTAGTGCAAATCGGCTTATTCGAGAACCTTCGTCTTTCCCAGATCTAAATTCGTTTTCTTTTGCTCTTGATCTAAAACACATTAAAATTCAGCTCATTCAAGTACAATTCATCTTAATTTAGTCCCTAAGCACATAAATGGGTAAATTACTATTTTACCCCTAGCATTTCACAACTTTGCAATTTAGCCCTATTTGCATAACACACAAAATACACCAAATTAGCCAAATCTATGCAAGGGCCGAATGTTCCTAGGGACCTTACAAGTCCTCACATTTCATTTATTTTGCAAATAGGCCCCTCTAAAAATTTATTTTTACAATTTAGCCCTAAAAACTCAATTTCATCAAAACTTCCAACACAAAACATATTAATCCTTTACATATCTTTCATCTAAAATCATCAAATATCAAAAACCACATGAATACAACAATGGCCGAACATCAAGCATGCTTAGATTCAAAATTACAACATGGGTTGATTCACGGTTCGAACAACGATCTCAAAAACGTAAAATTTACAAAAATCGACTAAGAATTTACCTTTAATTTGGCTTGGATCTTGCCAAAATCTCAAAGAACTTAGCTCCTTGTGTTTCTTAATATTCGCCAAAAGATGAATGAAAATATCCTTTATTTCTTTTATGTTTTATTTAACATATAATATGGTTTTAACTTTTACTATTTTAACCTTAATTCATAAAATTATATAATATAAAACTTATGGTTAATTTTGTCATATACCAACCCACTAACTTAAAAATGGGTTATTTACCCATTTAACACTTCATATTAAAAAGCCAAGCTCAAACTAGCACATTACACTTTAGTATGCCACTTTTACCTTTTACGCGATTAAATCCTTTTTATCAAATTAAGCACTTAAACAATAAAATTTTTCTACGAAACTTTCACACGCATTAATTCACATATAATAAACTCAAAATATAATATTAAATTATTTCTCGGTCTCGGATTCGTGGTCCCGAAACCACCGTTCCGATTAGGGTCAAATTCGGTCTGTTACAACTCTCCCCCTTAAGGATTTTCGTCCCCGAAAATCTTACCGTTAAACAAGGTCGGATATTGTTGCCTCATTGAATCCTCGGGCTCCCGTAGCCTCTTCAACTCCATGACGATTCCATAGAACCTTCACTAACGAATTCTTTTATTTCTCAATTCTTTTATTTCCAGAGCTAAAATACGGATCGGTTCTTCATTATATGTCAAATCGATTGGAGTTCAATCTCTGCGGGGTGATCACATGAGATGGATCGATCTGTACTTCACAGCATCGAAATGTGAAATCGTTGTGTATCTTTTCTAACTCGAGGGCAATCTCAATCTATAAGCAACAGCCCAATACATTCAATGATTTCATACGGTCCGATAAATCTCGGACTCAACTTGCCTTTTGACCAAATCGAATTACTTTTTCCACGGAGAAACTTTTAAGAATACACGATCTCCTACACGAAATTCAATGTCTTTACGTTTTAAATCAGCATAGGACTTTTGTCGATCGATCGACTTTCAAATTATCTTTGATTATGGCTACTTTACGTTACGTCTCTTTAATCAAATCAACCCGTGTATCTTATTTTCATGAGCTCGATCAAAGACAATGGTGTTCGACATTTTCGCCGTACAAGGCTTCATAGGCGCCATTTTGATACTAGATTGAAAGCTATTATTATAAGCAAATTCAATCAAAGGTAGGTATCGTTCCACGCACCTTTAAACTCGAGAACATAATATCTCAACATGTCCTCCGATGTCCGAATAGTTCGCTCGATCGAAATGCATGCTGCGGATGAAAGGCTATACTAAAATGTAGTTTAGTACCTAAAGCATCTTGCAACTTCTTCCAAAATCGCGATGTAAATCTCGGGCCTCTGTCTGGAACAATGGAGCTCAGTACACCATGCAATCTTACAATCTGCGATATATACAATTCAGCAAGTTTATCGAGTGAAAAGTGCATGCGAATCCCAAGCACAAAATGAGTGATTTAGTCGGTCTATCAACTATAACCCATACAAGATCTTTCTTACTCGGTGTCATAGGAAGACCGGATACAAAATCCATTGAAATTTTATCCCATTTCCACTCGGTATCATGATTGGTTTGAAGCAACCCGGAAGGCACTTGATGCTCGGCTTTTACTTGCGACAAATTAGGCACTTTGAAACAAATTCAGATATATCTCGTTTCATACCGAGCCACCAATAAAAGCTGTTTCAAGTCGTTATACATTTTCGTGCTACGGATGTATCGATAGTAAGCCACTATGAGCCTCACTCAAAATCATCGTATCAAATCGAGTTCTTTGGAACACATATTGACTTTTAAAATTCAAGCGATCATTTGCATCCATTTGAAAATCGACTCAGCACCTTTTCACACTAACCGTTTAGCAATCATATTCTTGTCAACTTTACATGCATCACAAATTTCTTTGGATAAACATCGGTCTTGCTCATAACTCGCTATGATCGAACCATCACTAGACATAGCCATCTATGCATTCATTGCACGAAGAGCAAATAAAGATTTCGACTTAACGCATCCGCAACAACGTTAGCTTTTCGGGTGATAATCAATCACCAATTCATAATCTTTCAATAGTTCTAGCCACCTCGTTGTCTCAAATTCAGATCTTTACGAGTCATTAGATACTTAGACTTTTATGATCCGAGTAAACATGACATTTCTCGCCAAATAAGTAATGGCGCCAAATCTTGATCACGAACACAATGGTCGCAAGCTCTAAATCATCGTCGGGTAATTTCTTTCATGCGGCTTCAATTGTCTTGAAGCGTAGGCTACAACTTTGCCTTCCTGCATCAAAACGCAGCCCAAACCATTCAAAGAAGCATCGGAATAAATAACAAATTCTTTACCCGACTCAAATTTGAACTAACGGTGGAGCTTACATCAAAAGGGCTTTCAAGCGATCAAAACTTTTACGACATTTTTCGACCACTCAAAGCGAAATCTTTACGCAATAACTTGGTCAGCAGGTAGCTATCATAGAAAAATCTTTCACAAATTGTCGATAGTAACCCGCAAGTCCCGAAAACTTGAATCTCAAAACATTTTTCGGTGGCTTCCAATCAAGTATAGCCAGATTTTGTTCGGATCAACTCGAATGCGATCTCGAAACCACATGTCCCAAAAAGTGACCTCTTTCATCCGAACTCACACTTACTAAACTTGCACACGGTGATGATCTCATAAAGTTTGTAGCACTAACCTCAAATGTTCGTGTTCAATTTCATCTTTGAGTAGATCAATATGTCATCAATAAACACCACCACAAATCGATCCAAAAGCGTCTAAAACCCGATTCATCAAATCCATAAAAGCAATGAGTGCATTAGTAAGCCCAAAAGGCATAACCAAAATCTCAAAATGTCCGTACCTCGTCCTAATGCGGTCTTTAGCACATCTATATCTCGACTAAGAATCGATAATATCCCGATCTCAAATCTATCTTGAAAATATCTGAAGCCCTTTCAACCGATCAAACAAATCATCAATCCGAGGTAACGGTACTTATTCTTTATGGTTACCTTATTTAGTTGCCGATAATCAATACACATTCGCATCGTTCCATCTTTCTTTTCACAAAAGTAACTGGTGCACCCAAGGGAAAAACTTGGCCGTGCAAAACCCTATCTCACAACTCTTGCAAGCTCAAAATCTTACCATTGAATAGATTGTTATCAAGCCACATTTTGGCTCGCTCTGCGTCATCATTATCATTGGATTTAAATTTTTACCCCAAATTTTCGATTTTATCAATCTGAGGCCTACTAGATCTTATTGGATCTATCATCGGAGTGTTGAAGTCTGCCAGTTATTCGAGGTGGAGGTTGTTGTATGCAGTCGTTATTACGAATAAGCTGGGTAAACCATTCATTCATCATTTGGTAGAAGGCTTGTTTAGATATTGCTCTCTCATAGCATCTTATCAATGTATATACCATATATTAAACTCATAAACATGAACCAACTAATAAATCTTTCTTATCATAGGTTCCCATAGCATGAGCAAATAATATCATCAAAACACGAAACAAATTATTCCAAAATAGATAGCCATTTTCGCATGGCTAGCATATTTACACTATTACAAAACTTTAGTTATATGGTTCAATCTAGCCTATACATGCCTTTTTTATAACAAAATAAGTTTTCAATACCAAAAGGAAGTCGATAGTGTGGTTGACTTCACGGATGATCCTTGAGCAGTAGTTCGATTCAAGATCTATAAAAGCAGGAGGAAGACAAAACACACACACAATAAGCTTACTAGCTTAGTAAGTCTCAAGCAAATGTCAATATAATGAGCATACATTTAAACATATTAAAATCCAAGTCGATATTCTTTTTCTACTTTTACATAAGCACTAGCGCTTTTGTCAGCTTCATTCCTTACTAAAATAGTAGGTTAGTTCTTACGAACTTGTACCACTTAACACTATATATACATCTCACTTTATTTGATATTCTTCAACCCACGAGCGAAGCTTGCTGAGCACTAAGCAGAATAGATCAAAGTGTTGATGCCACAACCCCACATTCGGCCTATATACATTATTATGCCTTAGTATACCAAATTTTATCGTTATACTTTTATTGATGGAATTTTCTTATTTCGCAATTCTTTTCAACCATACTGAATTGGTTCTTCTTTATAAGTCATATCAGATTGAATTTCTATTTCGAGCACGGAGAAATTACATGCGAAGAATCGATCTGTATCGTCGAAGCATTGATACGTGAAACACATTATAAATCTTTTCTAGATCTGGTGGTAACAACAATCTTTACGCAACAGGCCCAATACGCTCAATAATTTCGTACGACCCGATGATTCTCGGACTCAATTTGCCTTTACGACCAAATCAGAGTATTTTCTTCCACAGTGAGACTTTCAAAAGCACTTTATCTCCAATCTCAAACTCAATGTCTTTTCGTTTCAAATCTGTGTAAGATTTCTGACGATCAGACGCTACTTTCAAACTATTACGGGCCACTTTTACTTTTTGCTCAGTTTCTTTTATCAAGTCAACCCCGTAAATCTTATTCTCACTGAGTTCTGACCAATACAATGGAGTTCTTTATTTCCTACCATAAAAGGCTTTATACAATGCCATTTTAATGCTCGAGTGAAAACTATTATTATACGCAAAGTCAATCAATGGTAAATACTGTTCCCACGTACCTTCAAACTCAAGAATGCAACATCTCAACATATCCTCGAGAATCTGAATAATCCTCTCGGATTGACCATCCGTCTGTGGGTGAAAAGCTATACTGAAATGTAATTTAGTACCTAAAGCCTCTTGTAGTTTCTTCCAGAATCGTGAAGTAAACCTCGGATCTCTGTCAGACATAATAGATAGTGGCACCCCTTGCAATCTCACAATATCAAAAATATATAGCTCAGTTAACTTATCAAGTGAGTAATCAGATCGTACCGAAATAAAATGAGCGGATTTCGTTAATCTATCAACTACAACCCAAATTTCATCTTTCTTCCTCAGAGTCAAAGGCAACCCTGAAACAATATCCATTGTCACTCTATCATATTTCCACTCAGGAATCATAATCGGTTGTAACAAACCGGATGGCACCTGATGTTTAGCTTTAACTTGCTGACAGATTAAACATTTCGAAACAAACTCTGAGATATCCGCTTCATACCAGGCCACCGATAAAGTTGTTTGAAATCATTGTACATCTTTGTACTTCCCGAATGAACAGATAGGCGACTACTATGAGCTTCTTTCAAAATCAATTGAATCAATTCTGGGTTTCTTAGAACACATATTTGATCTCGAAATCTCAAACAATCATCAATATAAATTTGAAAATCAGAATCAGAGTTCAAATCACATTGAGCTCATTTCGCTAACATTTCATTATCAATTTTCTGAGAATAACATATTTGCTATAAGAGCAACAGTTTGGCTTTCAATTCGGCCAAAACTGAACCATCATCAGACAGGTCTAAATGAGCATTCATTGTACATAGTGCAAATAGTAATTTCTGACTCAATGCATCAGCAACAACATTTGCTTTACCCAAATGATAATCTATCACAAGCTCTTAGTATTTTAACAGTTCTAACCATCTTCTCTGTCATAGATTCAGGTCTTTCTGAGTCATCAAATATTTCAGACTTTTATGATCTGAAAACACATGGCATTTTTCATCAAAAGATAGTGGCGCCAAATCTTTAAAGCAAACACAATCGCTACCAACTCAAAATCGTGCGTCGGATAATTCTTTTCATGCGATTTCAATTATCTTGAGTAATAAGCTATAACTTTGCCTTCCTGCATCAAAACACATCCCAGACCGTTTAAAGAAGCATCACTATATATCACAAGCTCTTTACCAGATTCTGGCTATACTAACACTAGAGCTTCAGTCAATAGAGTTTTCAACTGATCAAAGTTTTTCTGACACTTTTTAGACCACTAGAATTTCACATCTTTCTGAAGAAATCTCGTCAGTGGAGTTGCAATAATCGAAAAGCTTTTTACGAACCATCGATATTAACCAGGAAATCCCAGTAAACTGCAAACTTCAGACACATATTTCTGAGGCTTCCACTCTAAAATAGCTGAAATCTTGCTTGGATCAGCTCGTATACCAGATGCTGACATAATATGTCCCAAAAAGTCAACTTCATGCAACCAGGACTCACATTTACTAAACTTTGCATACAATTGCTTATCTCGCAGTGTTTGTAGCACAATTCTCAGATGTTCAGCATGCTCAACTTCATCACACGAATAAATCAAAATTTTGTAAATAAAAAAACAACAAATCGATCTAAATATAGTCTGAAAAATTCTATTCATCAAATCTATAAAGACAACAGGAGCATTTGTTAGTCCGAAAGGCATAACTAAAAACTCATAATGCTTGTACCTCGTTCTGAAAGTAGTTTTTAAAATATTTGAATCTTTTACTCGTAACTGATAATATCCCGATCTCAGATCTATCTTTGAAAACACGGTGACTCCTTTCAGCTGATCAAACAAATCATAAATTCGGGGCAGAGAATATTTGTTCTTAATAGTCACTTTGTTTAACTGACGGTAATCAATGCACATTCTCATCGTGCCATCTTTCTTCTTCACAATTAGAACGGAAGCACCCACAGGTGAGAAACTCGGTCGTGCAAATCCTCTATCGGTCAACTTTTGCAACTGAGACTTTAATTCTTTCAATTCTGTCGGTGCCATGCTATATAGAGCTATTGAGATAGGAGTTGTCCCCGACACTAAGTCAATACCAAACTCAACTTCTCGTATAGGAGGTAATCTGAAATACCCCACACCCGGCCCACGAGCCTGGACCGGATCTGGTATGTTCCTCGATGTAAACTGGTTCAAATTTCTTTTGTTACTTTGAAAATTGTGGGTTTTGAAGATAGTTTGTAGTGGGTTGGGCTTGAGTTTGAAAACAAGTTTATATCGTTATTGAAATTCCTTTTGATTTAGGTGACAAAACGTTTGGGCTTGTATTAAATTACTTAATCTTTTAATAAATATAAAGATTTTAGGCTTAATAATAATGAAAAAATAAAGTAAACACTACTACGGCCTTATTACATCAAATAATTTCCCAAAATTAAAACCAAAATAAAATTTAAAATACTTAAATTAAAAATAAAAGTCCAAGTCATAAACTTCTTGCTGTGCATGACCATCCCTAAGCTTCTGCCGAACTCGATCCATCACTGCTCGTCACCTGAAACATGTTCCCACAATGGGGTGAGTCAACAGACTCAATGTGTACACAAGCACTAAAATTAGTAATTCAGGCATACCATACATATCATGTTCAAATAATAACTCAAGATAATGATGCAACCCAAACCCAAACCTAGATGCCATCCGCTACACATCCCCGTACCAACCTGCACACCGTGGGAACTACTAAGTCAACCCTCCATCCGTTACACACCATCGAAGGCAGTCACTACAGTCGACGTGCTCATTGCCCATATAAAAATTCGTGGCATAGCCACCAGATAATTGTGTCATGAGACACCACATTCAGATAATGTAACCGAAGTTACCACATTCAGATAACATGACCGAAGTCACCACATACACTTCCCCTTTCTCATATATCCCGAATGCCCCAAATTATTCATATCATGCATATCATACTTAATTTCACATTCATGTTCACTTTTCACATGTTAAATATAACATATTTCGTAATCCTAGTAGGAGTAGGAAACGTACCCGAGTATTTTGTACCATAACATGGTACTTTAGCCACATTCTTACACTTTCATATAATACATATATCAATTTTAAGCCATAAATCAATTAAGATTAGTGTGAGGTACACATCTGATTCACTTAACGAATTCCTTGAAATCTAGAAAACAAAACCGATCTATTGCTTTAGATTTTAAGACCCTACATTCGGCCAACATGGTAACATTTAGCAAAGGCCTATTCGGCCAAACTTAGTGTTTTCTTTTAAAGCCTAATCGGCTATAACCCAAATCCCGAAGGATTAATCATACTTAAATCCTTACCTTTCTTGTCGAATTGACTATTAGCAAATCCCAAAACTTTGTTTTTTCTTCTCCTTGTATTCGGCCAAATCCTAAATCCCTTGAATCAGTTAGTTTTCGATTAAATAGATCTAAATACTTAAGATTGGGCCTTGGCGAATATGTGAATACACTTACCTTGGAGTTCTCAAATCCAAAATTGATCTTTGCTTCCTTAATGTTTGTCGAAATTCCTATAACCATATGTTAGATTTGATCTAATATTAAAGTAGGGAATAGACCTTTGGCGAATGTACATATATGTACTTACCTTATTTTCAATCCGAATGATCCTTAGTAATAATCAACTATGGCTCTCATAAGTAACACAAAGTTTGACCTTGAGACTTGGAAGAGAATCGGCTATGGTCACTTAGGTATTCGGCTTCAACAAGGACCTAAAAGAAAGAAGGATCTAAGGCCTTTAAGGAGGATCGGCTAAGAGTTGTTTTGAGGTTTTAGTTTTGGTGAATTGAAACAAAGAAGAAGAATAGGGATAGGGATTCTGCAATGGTGAGTGTGAGAGAGCTTGCGGTTTTGGTCAACAAAAGAGAATGGAGAAGATGACAAGGGAAATTTCGGCAGAGACTTTCAAAAGAAACAAAATAAGAAACAAATGGCCTTTACTCCTTTTTAGCCTAAATTACCACACTTAGTTCCCCCTATTAGGCCAACTCTCCCTTATTTTGATAAAGTTCATCTTTTATTTATCACTTAATTAATCTCATCAATAATCTACTTAAAATAATCTATCATTAAATCTGTTACTTATCCCCTATTTAGCCAAAATTTTAAAGGGAATAAAACTCTTCTTTTGCAAGCCTTGTGCCGTCCACCTCTGTATTTCTAGAAGCAACAATAAAACTTCTTTTATTTGCTTCCTAAGTGACTCGAACTCAGGCCCAACACCCTTGCATGTGGCACCATTTCCAGAGGCCCTAAGTGGCATCTTCAGGCCACTTTTCCAAGCCTGTTTGTGTGTCAAATTTCACATACTCTTTCTCTTAAGGCCACCTTGCCTTAATTTCCTCTTTCAAACTTTAAAACTCGACATTTCTAAGTTATTTCTAAGTTTCCAAAAATTTTCGTTTGGTTCTTTAAACTCGACATTTCCTTACATATCCAAGTTTCCAGAAATGTTCACTTTCCTCTTTTACTTAGGTTTCCAAAATGTTCACTTTCCTATTTTGCTTAGGTTTCCTAAAATGTTCACTTTCCTATTTTACTTAGGTTTCCAAAATGTTCACTTTCCTTAGGTTTCCAAAATGTTCACGTAACATTTCTATACATTCTCAGGTTTCCAAAAATATTCAAAATTTATTCATAACACATAAGACATGTCATTATGTACAATTAAACCGAAAATGCATAGGCCCTTTTCAGGATGTTACAATTCTACCCCCTTAAAATAATTTCGTCTTGAAATTTCCTAGCTAAAATAATTGAGGGTATTGCTGTCGCATTGCCTCCTCTGGTTCCCATAAAGCTTCCTCCGATCCATGATTGAGCCATAACACTTTGACTAGAGGAATTGACTTCCTCTGTAACAATTTTACATCACGTTCTAAAATCTGAATTGGCTCTTCCTCGTAGGATAAGTCTGGCCTTAGCTCCACTTCTTCAACTGGTACCACGTGAGATGGATTTGATCGGTAGTGACGTAACATGGACACATAGAATACGTTGTGCATCTGCTGCAACTCAAGTGGTAACTCTAGCTGGTATGCCACTGGCCCAACTCGCTTTAGTACTCGATAGGGCCCTATAAACCTTGGGCTTAACTTCCTTTTCGACCAAACCTCATCACCTTCTTCCAAGGCGAGACTTTCAGGAACACTTGGTCTCCCACTTCAAACTCTATTTCCTTCCGCTTGAGGTCTGCGTACGACTTCTGCCTATCAGTAGCTTCCTTTAGCCGTGCTCGAATTATCTCAACCTTCTCTTCAATTTTTGCCACTAACTCTTGTCCCAAAACTCGACGTTCTCCTAACTCAGTCCAACAAGTAGGAGTTCGACACTTTCGCCCGTACAATGCTTCATATGGTGCCATTCGAATGCTAGCCTGATAACTGTTGTTGTAGGCGAACTCTGCTAAAGGCAAGTAATCCTCCCAACTTTCTTAGAAATCCATCACACAGCCTCTCAACATATCCTCTAACACTTGTATTACCCGTTCAGACTGCCCGTCTGATTGTAGATGAAAAGCCATAGTAAAGTCCAACTTAGTGCCTAAAGCTTGATGAAGTGCCCTCCAAAATCGAGACGTGAACCTTGGGTCTCTATCCAAAATAATTGACACCGGCACTCCGTGTAGTCTCACGATTTCTGCCACATATAGCTTGGCTAACTTTTGAATGGACTAATCCACTCTTACCGGGATGAAGTGTGCGAACTTAGTCAAACGGTCCACTATTACCCATACCAAGTCCTTCTTAGTAGGCGTAAGGGAAGCCCACTAACGCAAATCCATGGTAATTCTTTCCCACTTCCATGCGGAATCTCAATTGGTCAAGCAATCCCGATGGAACTTGGTGTTCACCTTAACTTATCGACATCGGACATTTTCCCATGAATTGATAACTTCTCGTTTAAGATCGAGCCACCAAAATTATTCTCTTAGATCTCTCAGACAACTTAGTACCTCCGGATGCATAGCATAAGGGCTACCATGCGCTTCTCGAAGAATCCTCTGTCTTAACTCCTCGTCCTTCGGCATATAGACTTTTCCTTTGTAGCACAATATTCCTTCATCATTAACACCATAACCCTCTAACTCTCCATTCTGTACTTGCTGTAACTTAGCACTTAGGTCCTTATCAGTCAACTGTCCCTCTTTCACCTCCTTTAACCATGTTGGCTTGACTTGCAACTCTGCCAACAGGCTTCCATCCTCATACAAACTTAAATGGGCGAACATTGCCCTAAGATCAGAGACAACCTTCTGACTTAGAGTATCAGCTACTACATTCGCCTTGCCTGGGTGGTACTCTATCGAGCAATCATAATCCTTCAGCAATTCAACCCACCTTCGCTGTCTCAAGTTTAACTCCTTCTGAGTTAACAGGTACTTAAGGCTCTTGTGGTCTGTGTAGATCATTGACCTTTCTCCATAGAGATAGTGCCTCCACACCTTAAGGGCAAAAACCACTGCTGCCAATTCCAAGTCATGGGTTGGGTAGTTAACCTCATGTGGCCTCAACTGTGGGGACGCGTAAGCTACTACCTTTTCGTCTTGCATCAACACGTAACCCAAACCTGTATGGGAAGTGTCACAATACACCGTAAATTCCTTTCCTGCCTCTGGCTGAATCAATACTGGAGCTTCCGTTAAAACCTTCTTAAGCTTCTCAAAGCTTTCTTGCTGCTTATCTGACCACACAAAGGGTACTTCTTTCCTCAACAACTTCGTCAAAGGCGCGACTATAGACGAGAACCCTTCCACAAACCTTTTGTAATAGCCTGCCAAACCTAAGAAACTTCGAATCTCAGCCACGGACCTAGGTGGGTTCCAATTCAACACCACTTCGATCTTCATAGGATCCACTCTTATTCCCTCTGCAGATACCACATGCCCTAAGAACGCAACTTCCCTAAGCCAAAATTCACACTTGCTGAATTTGGCATAGAGCTTCTTCTCCCTTAACACTTGCAACACAACTCAGAGATGCTCATCATGCTCCTCTTCAGTCTTAGAGTATACAAGGATGTCATCGATGAACACTACGATGAACCTATCCAAGTAAGGTTGAAACACCCAGTTCATCATATCCATGAATGCGGCTGGGGCATTTGTCAACCCGAACGGCATTACCACAAACTCATAGTGGCCGTAACTTGTCCTGAAGGCTGTCTTATGGATATTCGCCTCCTTCACCTTCAGCTGATGATATCCCAACCTTAAGTCGATCTTTGAAAACACTGCCGCTCCCTTAAGCTGATCGAACAAGTCATCAATCCTAGGCAAAGGATACTTGTTCTTGATGGTCAGCTTATTTAACTGACGGTGATCTATGCACATACGCATAGTTCCATCCTTCTTCTTCACAAACAGGACCGGTGCTCCCCATGGAACACACTGGGCCGGATAAACCCACAATCAAGCAATTCCTGGATTTGAGCCTTGAGCTGGACCAACTCCTTTGGCGCCATTCGGTATAGAGCGATTGACACAAGTGCTATTCTCGGTAGCAAATCTATTCCAAATTCCACCTCCCTATCTGGGGGTATTCCTAGTAATTCCTCTGGAAACACATCCTCAAAGTCCCTTACCGTTCTAACTCCATTGACACCTTCCTCCTTTCCATCCAACGCACTTACAAAGGCTAAAAGCGCCTCGCACCCTTTTCGAACCATCTTTTCAGCCTTAAGTACCGAAACTACATTAGACAAGTAGTTTCTTCTCTCTCCTATCATAATGACCACCTCATCCTCAAGGGTCCTTAGTTACGTTCGTTTAGCCGCACAATCCAACACGGCTTGGTGTTCTACCAACCAATCCATACCAAGTATGAGGTCAAATTCTCCGAAGGGTAACTCCATTAGGTTAGCCCGAAAGCTCACTCCCTGAATTTCTAGGGGTACATTCCTAAAGATCTTATCCACCACTACAGTTTGGCCTAATGGGCTTACTACCATTATCTCCCTACCAGAAAATTCAGAGTCTAGGCCTAGTGTTTCAACTACACTACAAGCAACATAAGAATGGGTCGAGCCCACATCAATTAAGGCATAATAAGGCTTGCCATAAATAAAGAACGTACCGGTTATGACGTCTAGTGCATCTCTATCCTCCTTCCGTGAAATGCGTAAACCAAACCCGGCTGCCTTGCCTCAGTATTAGCAGTACCTCTGCCTTGTGTTCCACGCCCTCTGCCGGTACCATTACCTCTGTTATTTAAACCATGACCTCGTTGAAATTCTTTGTCCTCCTCTACCGCACGATTAACATTACGAGTCATTGATTGACTTTCATCCGGTTTCTTAGGACAATCTTTGAGCATATGGTCCTTGGACCCACACCAAACATCCTCCCGTCTTTTCCAAAGACTCCCTAAGTGCTTCTTTCCACAATGCTCACAAGGATTTATATCGCCTCCGGTACCAACTTGTCGACCCTCGGCCCATCAGCTCTAGGCCTTTTCTACACATTTCCCGATGATCCTGATGACCCATAACCCCTCTTGGGTCTATTCCTATCTGAGCTCTGCTTAACCGAGTCCTTGATTCCCTCGGCTACCTTAGCCTTTTCAACCAACGTGGAAAACTCCCGTTCCTAATATGGAGCTATCAATAACCTTAGGTCATCCCTTAACCCGTCTTCAAAACGGACACAACGCTCATGCTCAGTTGCTACTACTCCTCGAGCATATCGGCTCAACCTCAAAAATTCAGCTTCATATGCTGCTACCGACTTGTTCCTTGAACCAGCCCCAGAAAAGCTTTCCCCTGCTCATCAATATACCGTGTGCCGACATACTTTTTTTGATACGCCTCTTTAGCATACTCCCAGGTCAGATCCTCAGCCGTGGCACCATCCCGGACAGTTAACCACCATTGGTATGCTTCATCACATAACAGTGCCACCATTCCTTTCAACTTCTCCTCCGGGGTCAGATCGAGCTCATCCATAATACGCTCGGTTGCTTTCACCAATACTCAACTGTATTGGGTGCCACACCAGATACTCTACGGAACACCTAAGCCCCATTGGCGCGAGTCACTCGAGTACAGATTTTGAGCTCCCGCACTTCCACTCGCGCCAGCCACCATTTCCAGAACTCGCAAAGACAACTGCGATACAAAGATCATCCCTGCTTGAGCTTCTTTGCTCGACAATCGACAAATGGGGGTGGTGGTGGTAGTGGTAACTCGTTGTCAGACCCTTGACCCGATCTAACGGGTTCTGACACAGCCATTCTTCCTCTACCGCGTCCATGACGACCGCGTCCTCTAGAATTCATATCTAACGATGCGCTTTAATCTGATTTAAGAAAGTTTTATGAATTAGTCCTTATTCCACTGATTATCCATGACGAAGTTTTATGGAAAGAGTTTTAAGAGTGGTTCTTTTGTATTCATACATGTTCACAGTCTTTTCATTCATTCATACATCCATCAAACAATTATGAACCTTAGTTCATTCAGAGAAATGTTGTAGTTTTCATTGTTGTTGTTTTTCCACTACCCAAGGGTATTTGCATAATTTGTCATACAGGGGTATTTTCATAATTTTTCAAATATGGTTCCTTGATAATTTTGTCAAAAAGTATTTCGAAAAATTTTTATAGTCCGGTGTTCTTTGGTAAATTTGGAAATTCTAGGGTATTTAGATAATTTTAAATTTTGGGGCATTTTGGTAATAAACCAGGGTAGATTTATAAAGTTTGATAGTTCAGGGATATTTCAAGATTTGCAAAACTTAGAGGGTTCTTTTTTGAGAAATTTATTTTCAAAAATGATGAAGTTGCAAAAATTTTGGAAATTAGGGTCATTTTGGAAATTTTGGTAAGTTAGGGGTAATTTTGTAATTTTTCAAAAATCAAGATATTTTTGATAATTTGAAAATAAGGGTTTTTGGACTTGTTATAAAATAATGAAAATGTTGATTAGAACGGTGGGTATTTTAGACATTTTTATAAACCAAGGGCATTTTGTAATTTTGCCACTAGGGTATTTTTTTGTAATTTTATAAGTCGAAACTTTTAAGTAAAATTGCGTAGAAAAGATAGTTTCCACAAATTAAAGAAAATGATTTTAAGAGTTTTAAAATTAGGGTTCTTATAAAAAATATGGCTAGTTCCTTTTCGGGTTTTAGTTATTGGGTTTAGCCTATGACCGAGTCTTCTTGGTCGGGGTGAACCAAAGCTACGCACCAGTAGGATTCAGTGGAGAGGAGGTGAGTCACACTGATTGCTTAAATACCAAGCTCCCATGAAACCATTCCTGACATGCGACAGAGGTTGCCACACCCACAAAGTCTTACGGGTTAGGGTGAACCAAGCTACGCACTGTAGGATTCTGCGAAGAGGAGGTGAGTCACTAGGACTGCTTAAATACCAGGCTCTTTCGGATCCAATCCTAGACATGCATACCATGGTTGCCACACCCTAACTCGATTGACTTAGCCATAGGTTTGTTTAGTGCATTAAGTCTTATGTATTTGTGTTTGAGTAGACTAATCCTAGGGTTCAAGTTCCTATCATGCTATTCTACGTTCCATTCCTTTTCTACCCTTCTATAATTCACATAATCACACATATAGTTAGGGGTACTTACCTGGTGGACTGCGGGTCGGAGACTTAGGTGCCATGCTAGAAAAACCTGCTTATTTCATAAGATACTTTATAAAGCTTATTTGGGCTCAATTTGAAAACGTTTTGGGCCTTAGCCCACAGGCCGAGAGTTTAAAACTTGGCTCTGATACCAAATTGAAACACCCCACACCCGGCCCACGAGCCTGGACCGGATCTGGTATGTTCCTCGATGTAAACTGGTTTAAATTTCTTTTGTTACTTTAAAAATTGTGGGTTTTGAAGATAGTTTGTAATGGGTTGGGCTTGAGTTTGAAAACAAGTTTATATCGTTATTGAAAATCCTTTTGATTTAGGTGACAAAACGTTTGGACTTGTATTAAATTACTTAATCTTTTAATAAATATAAAGATTTTAGGCTTAATAATAATGAAAAATAAAGTAAACGCTACTACGGCCTTATTATATCAAATAATTTCCCAAAATTAAAACCAAAATAAACTTTAAAATACTTAAATTAAAAATAAAAGTCCAAGTCATAAACTTCTTGCTATGCATGGCCATCCTAAGCTTCTTTAAACCGGTCCATCACCACTCGTCACCCAAACATGTTCCCAGCACGGGTGAGTCAATGACTCAATGTGTACACAAGCACTAAAATTAATAATTCAGCATACCATACATATCATGTTCAAATAATAAATCAAGATAATGATGCAACCCAAACCCAAACCTAGATGCCATCCGCTACACATCCCCGTACCAACCTGCACACCGTGGGGACTACTAAGTCAACCCTCCATCCGCTACACACCATCGAAGGCAGTCGTTGCAGTCGACGTGCTCATCGCCCATATAAAAATTCGTGGCATAGCCACTAGATAATTGTGTCATGAGACACCACATTTAGATAATGTAACCGAAGTTACCACATTCAGATAATGTGACCGAAGTCACCACATTCAGATAGTGAGACCGAAGTCACCACATACACTTCCCCTTTCTCATATATCCCGAATGCCCCAAATTATTCATATCATGCATATCATACTTAATTTCACATTCATGTTCACTTTTCACATGTTAAATATAACATATTTCATAATCCTAGTAGGAGTAGGAAGCGTGCACAGTACTTTGTACCATAACATGGTACTTTAGCCACATTCTTACACTTTCATATTAATACGCATATCAATTTTAAGCCATAAATCAATTAAGATTAGTGTGAGGTACACACCTGATTAAACTTAACTAATTCCTTGAAATCCAAAAACAAAACCGATCTATTGCTTTAGATTTTAAGACCCTACATTCTACCAACATGGTAACATTTAGCAATGGCCTATTCGGCCAAACTTAGTGTTTTCTTTTAAAGCCTAATCGGCTATAACCCAAATCCCGAAGGATTAATCATACTTAAATCCTTACCTTACTTGTCAAATTGACTATTAGAAAATCCCGAAAACTTTGTTTTTTTCTTCTCCTTGTATTTGGCCAAATCCTAAATCCCTTGAATCAGTTAGTTTTTGATTAAATAGATCTAAATACTTAAGATTGGGCCTTGGCCGAATATGTGAATACACTTACCTTGGAGTTCTCAAATCTCGAAATTGATCTTTGCTTCCTTAATGCTGTCGAAATTCCTATAACCATATGTTAGGTTTGATCTAATATTAAAGTAGGGAATAGACCTTTGGCCAAATGTACATATATGTACTTACCTTGTTTTCAAATCCCGAATGATCCTTAGTAATAATCAACTATGGCTCTCATAAGTAACACAAAGTTTGACCTTGAGACTTAGAGGAGAATCGGCTATGGTCACTTAGGTATTCTGGCTTCAACAAGGACCTAAAAGAAAGAAGGATCTAAGGCCTTTAAGGAGGATCGGCTAAGAGTTGTTTTGAGGTTTTAGTTTTGGTGAATTGAAACAAAGAAGAAGAATAGGGATAGGGGATTCGGCAATGGTGAGTGTGAGAGAGAGCTTGCGGTTTTGGTCAACAAAGAGAATGGAGAAGATGACAAGGAAATTTTGAGACTTTCAAAAGAAACAAAATAAGAAACAAATGGCCTTTACTTCTTTTTAGCCAAAATTACCACACTTAGTTCCCCCTATTCGGCCAACTCTCCCTTATTTTGATAAAGTTCATCTTTTATTTATCACTTAATTAATCTCATCAATAATCTACTTAAAATAATCTATCATTAAATCTGTTACTTACCCCCTATTTAGTCGAAATTTTAAAGGGAATAAAACTCTTCTTTTGCAAGCCTTGTGCCGTCCACCTTTGTGTTTCTAGAAGCAAAAATAAAACTTCTTTTATTTGCTTCCTAAGTGACTCGAACTCAGGCCCAACACCCTTGCATGTGGCGCCATTTCCAGAGGCCCTAAGTGGCATCTTCAGGCCACTTTTTCAAGCCTGTTTGTGTGTCAAATTTCACATACTCTTTCTTTTAAGGCCACCTTTCCTTAATTTCCTCTTTCAAACTTTAAAACTCGACATTTCTAAGTCATTTCTAAGTTTCCAAAAATTTTCATTTGGCTCTTTAAACTCGACATTTCCTTACATATCCAAGTTTCTAGAAATGTTCACTTTCCTCTTTTACTTAGGTTTCCAAAATTTTCACTTTCCTATTTTGCTTAGGTTTTCCAAAATGTTCACTTTCCTATTTTACTTAGGTTTCCAAAATGTTCACTTTCCTATTTTACTTAGGTTTCTAAAATGTTCACGTAACATTTCTATACATTCTCAGGTTTCCAAAAATATTCAAAATTTATTCATAACACATAAGACATGTCATTATGTACAATTAAACCGAAAATGCATAGGCCTTTTTCAGGATGTTACATAATCCCAATAGTTCTTCAGGAAACATGTAAGGGAATTCACAAACCACAAGCACAGATTCAACTTTCTTTTCTATCATTTTTGTATCTATAACATAGGCAAAATAAACTTCATAACCCTTTTTCAAATAACTTTGAGCTTTCATCACTGATATTACAGCCGGTAACCCATTCAAATCATTAGATTCAATCTGAACTATTTCATCATTTAGACATCTCAAATCAATAGTCTTTCGTTTGTAGTTCACAACAGCATCATGCAATGTTAACCAATCCATACCCAAAATTATATCAAACTCATCAACAGGTAATAACATCAGATCAACTAAAAAACAAATATCTCGAAACATCAACGGACAATTCTTTCACACTTTGTCAACCAAGACACTTTTACCTAAGGGGTTCGATGCTCTAATTACAAATTTAGTAGACACTACAATCAAAGTCTTACTGGATACTAAGTTCATGCATACATACGAATGAGTAGACCCTGGATCTATCAATGTAATCATAGAAGAATCATAAAGAGTAAATGTACCCATCATAACATCTAGAGATGAAGCTTCCTCACGAGTTCGAATGGCGTAAGCTCTGGCAGGTGCTCTAGCTTCAGATCTCGCAACTGTATCTTTCGTAGCCCTCTGGCTACCACTCATATTTCTTATGTTTCTAGAAGGTCTACAGCTAGCTGAAGCATTATCTGAGTTCATATTCTGTACAATCTCTTGTTCAACAGACTCGGGACAATCGCGAATAAAATGATCTAATACTCCACATTTAAAACAAGCTTGGTCATTCAATCTAAAATTACCCGGATGTCTTTTACCACAATGTCTACATTCAAGTGGCTCAGATCTGACATTTCCAATGCTAGCTATCGAATTAGCCGGAGCTTTGAGGTTCGAATGTGATCTAGCACGATATCTGTTCGAATGTCCCACATTAGCCTTTGATCGGCTATACTCATCTCTGAATTTCTTTGATGCAGACTGAAATGATTTACTTGAGAATCTCTTTCTCACATCTCTGTCTTCTGACTCAGCTTTTCTTTTATCTTTCCCGAGTGCTTCAACTTTATATGCTCGATCAACAAGTACAACAAACTCTTTTATTTCTAGAATCCCAACTAGCAAATGAATATCTTCATTCAGGCCGTCTTCAAACCTTTTACACATTATTGCTTCAGTCAAAACACATTTCTGTGCATGTTGACTTAATCTCACAAATTCTCGTTCGTATTCTGTGACAGACATACGACCCTATACATGCCATATTTAAATATGCACACATTCAAAAGGTACCAAAATATAGTTCGATAGTGTGATGATGATCCTCGATGGTCCCTGAACTTTTGTAGCTTTGATAATCTATAAAACAATGCAAACACACACAAGGTAAGCTTTCAAAAGTTTACTAAGCCATATACAATTAAACTTATCATGTAAAACATTTATAACCATTTCATTCACATAATCTTGTTTTCTTCCCTTTCCAATGTTTTTTTTTATCTTTTCCATTGTTTGATAATTTCCTTTTTCTTTCTCCTTTCCTCTTTTTTAATTTTTTGGGTTTGAATTGCCTATATGTTTTTATTATTTGTTAATAATTGAAATTCTGAAGAGAGAATAACAAAGGACCCAAACTTGGGTGTTAATTTTGGTTACAATGTATATCTCCCGTACAGGTATGGTTAGACATTTCTAAAAAAAAATATGCATTTGGAGGATCTTACTAGATACGAGATATTTAAAAAATGAATATTTCTATTAAGATTTGGTTTAGTCAATAAAATCCTTATTTTATTTTATTATTTTAGCTTGGTTTGTTATGTAAGACTCTATAATATAAAGCCAATTTTGTTTCAATTTAATGCATCAGATTTTCTCTATCAATTCTTTTTCTTTCATAAATTCTCCTTTAGTTTATAACATTTGGTATTAGAGCAATATTTTTTTTAGTATTTTGTAATTCCAAAATGACAATAGAGAGTTCTTTTGTGCAATCAGTAACACCAAAATTTAATGGGCACTATGATTACTGGGTCATGCTCATGGAGAAATTTTTACGATCAAAAGAATATTGAGACCTAGTGAAGAATAGAGTTCCTACAACAGAAGCTGTGGTTCTAATAGAAGCATTGAGAAAGCAAATCGACGATCAGAAACTTAAAGACTTGAAAGAAAAGAATTATTTATTTCAAGCCTAAGATCGTTCGATCTTGGAAATGATTCTCAACATGGACACGACAAAAGACATATGAGATTATATGATGTAGAAATATAATGGTTCAACACGAGTTAATGGTGTATATTTACAAGCTCTTCACAAAGAGTTTGAGGTTCTTCACATGAAGGAGGGAAAATTTGTGATTGAGTATTTTGCTCAGACTCTTATCATTGCTAACAAGATGAAAGCAAATGGCAAATAAAAGGGTAATATTGTTGTTGAAAAGATTTTGCATTCTATGACTTCCAAGTTTGACTATGTTGTATGCTTCATAGAGGAATCAAAGGATATGAGTACACTGACAATTGATGGTTTACAAAGCAATCTACTTGTGTATGAACAACTCATGAGGTCTCATGTTGAGTAAGAACATGCCTTAAAGGTTTCTCATAGAAATCAATTCAGAGAAAGGGGTCAAGGTAATGGCAGAAGAAGAGGAAGATGTGGAAGTGAATGAGCCAGACAAAGTTTTAACAAAGTTACGATAGAGTGTTATCATTGTCATAGACTTGTACATTTTCAATGGGAATGTCCACGAAAAGGAAAATAGGCTAATTATGCAGAGACCTATGAAGAGATGTTGTTAATGATGCATACAAACATTTCCAACCAATAAGATACTTGGTTTCTTGATTTTGGTTGTAGTAATTATATATGTGGAAAAAAGGAACATTTCTTTAATTTTGATGAATGTTACAAAGATTTTGTAAAGCAGGGAAACAACTCAAGCTTGATTGTAATAAGAAAGGGCAATGTAAGCCTCAAAATGAATAAAATAATACAGATTATCACATGTGTTTTCTCTGTGCTGGAGTTGAAGGATAATTTGTTGAGTATCAGGCAATTACAAGAAAAAGGGACTTTTCATTCTGTTTCAATGTGACAGGTGTAAGGTATTTCATCATGAAAGAGGTTTAATTAAGGATGCAATAGTGCCTTCAAATCGGATGTTCATTTCGCATGATGTATCTTATCCTATAGCATTTGTTTCCTTCAACATAATTACAAAAACTATGGTGTAGTTTTGGCATTGTTGTTATGGACATTTAAGCTTTAAAGGTTTGAAGATTCTTCAAAAAAAATATGGTGCATGGCTTACTACAATTTAAGTCTCCTTTAAATCTATGCATAGACTGCTTGGTAGGGAAGCAACAATGAGATTCATTTCCAAAGAAGAGCTTCACAAATTCTATAGTTGGTCCATGTTGATATTTATGGATCGATCAAGCTAGTTTCCAACATAAAAAAAGATAGGTACTTGCTAACTTTCATTGATGATTTCAATACAAAATTATAGGCTTATTTTTTTAGTTGGCAAGTCTGAAGCTTTTCTTGTTTTTAAAAGATTTTAAACTCATGTTGAAAAGAAGACAAACTCTTTATTAGATTCTTACATATAGATCGAGGAAGAGTGTTTACATTACAAGATTTTATTAGTTTTTGTGATGAAATTGGCATAAAAAAAGAACAATTGATAGCTACATACATATTACAATGGAACGAGGTTACGGTGCAAAAGAATAAAACCATTGATGGCAAGTAAACTTTGTGGTTTTAATGTATCTATTTTTGGCTAATTTTTGAATAGAATAAAACTAAACTTATGACTTCTTGCTTAAATCTTATTAGGGATGAAATTGGAGTGCCAAAATTCAAAACCAAGCAAAATGGCCTAAATTGAAACAAGAAAGAAGAAAAAGGGTCTAATTAAAAAATTGTAGAATTAGTAGATGATTAAATTATATTTTTAAAATTATCAAATTCTATAAATAGAAAAAATCTAATTTTAGTTAATATATTCTTAGGAGGAATCATGCTAAATTTAGCATATAAAAAGTGTATAAATACCTTGTATGGGTGGCATGGAAAGACACACTTGAATGGAATTAAATACAATTGCTTTCTTTTATTTCATCCAACATCTATAACTTTTTAGCTTACTGCCAATTTCTTTCTTTTTCTTTCTTTTGGGTTCAATTGCTTTGTAAGTCCTTTCTCATTTTCACCTATCACCATTAGAGTCAATTTCACTTTTAAACCCCAATTGAGTATGATAAATTTCATGTTCAACTAAACCCCAGTTAGCCTTAGGTCAGTTATCATTCCTATTGAAAATCGTGAGATATGAACCCGCAGTATAACCTTTCAACACGGTACTCGTTATCTCTCCAGAATATGAGATAGTCACAATTGTCTCTCAAAGTTAATTCAATTTCAATTCAAAAAGCGTGTAACACCCCAAACCCGGCCTAAACGTTACGACCGGATCTAGCGTGCCACATCAGGTGATGTTTAAAACCTCATGGTTGTTTGAAAAACACATTGTCAAATTCCAACTTAAACGTTCAAAATTTCATTTCTCGTTGCTTATTCACAAAAGAAGTTTACTCATTTTAATACCCCTTCAAAAATACACGTATTATCTTGTTTATTAAAAACCGTGTCAGTTACAGAAGTTCGATCTTAATAATTATGAAAGCGTGATATTTGAAAATCATTTGTTTATTGTTTTGAAAACAATGTGTTGATTAAAATTGCAGTGTTTAAAAAAATCTGAAATAAAAGTTAAAACAGTTCCAATGGCCTTATTACAAAAATTATAAAACCCAATAATTAAAGTAAAGTAATCCCAAATTTAAATACTAAGTTCACCCTCAAAACATGTGGTACGTGTGGCCACCACCGAGTCCCTCGTGGCTCTAAATCCTCTAAGGCTGGGGATTACCTGCACAGTTAAGGAAAAGGGTGAGTTACAAGAACTCAGTGTGTAATCCCAGTTACAATCACAGTCTGGGCCCAAGCCCATGCAGTATCAGCTCGGGCCTAAGCCCCAAAATCATGGTAATGCAACAAAAATGTAGCCCAACCCAATACAACCATCACATCACCCGTACCAACCCTTCACACCATGTGGGGACCAAGTCAACCCACCCAAATTTCTACACACCAAGAATGCAAGCGAGTCTAATATCAACGCAAAAAAGTCACAAGAATAACGATATCGTGGTTGAGCCACTGAAATTAGTATACCGTGGTAGAGCCATCGAATCAGTATAACGTGGCATAGCCACCAATACAGTTAATTACACCATAAGCATAACTCAACCCAATGCAACATGTAGTGACATTTTAACTCAGTGTATGCAATAAACTATCATCATAGCAATTAAATAGATTACACACAAACACACTAAATCTACCACTAGGGGTATAATGGTCATTTGGTCGGTAGGGGTAAAACGTTAATTCACCCCTCAGGGGTATAACATTAATTTCACCCATCGAGGGCATTTTAGTAATTTAACCCTTTAAGGGTATTTTAGTATTTTACCCACTAAGAGTACTTTGGTAATTTTACCCACCGAGGGTATTTCAGTAATTTACTCATTAAGGGTATTTTGGTACTTTGGCCATTTAACGGCTTTTTCGTCACCTCGAGCAACTCGGGACCCCTTTTTCGTCAAAACGGTGTAGTTGGGCCTAAAGCTCAATTTCGGCCCCACCGGTCCCATACACTCATGTGGTCCATTCTATTCATTTTTAGTCTCAAATTTGCAGACTTCACAGTCGCATCAGTCATTCGACAATTTCCCATCAGTTTTGCTCATATGGGCCCGTTAGCCTATGGGGCCCACTTAGCTCGTTCTGGCTCGATAAGGCCTGTTACGGCCTCCGTTTTGCGAGAGTGCTCGTGACACTCTCAACGATCTACCATCACCATTAGTGGCTTGGTTTATCATTGCGCTCATACGTTCAAGTGTCTCAGTTGTTGATACTTCAGCTTTTTGGCATTTCGGCTTATGCCCAAATCACAGAACATCACATAGTCACAATCAATAGTGTGAGATTACACATCTGTTAATGAGTTATGACTTCCACTGCTTCCAAACACCTATGATAACGATGGCCATTAGTTAAACTTCTCCTTTGACAACCCAAAATATAAAAAGAACCAACTATTGCCTCAACTTACCAGCAAACGACAGATCCCCTTTTATGGAAGGTATTCGACCTACCCCTCATGGATAAAGAATCAAGTTCCTAGAAATTTTGATGCACAAAACAATGATGTTAGTAACATCCAACATTCGACCTCCCACAGAGAAAATAGAGAAATCGAATCTCTTACCCATACAGTCACAGAAATCTTCACTATAACGAAATAAGAAAGTGTTTGAGTTACCTTACCCTTTCCAAATTACCACAAGATCGTAGTTGTCTAATAAAGAGTTTCGGCCCTCACCATAAGAGAACAAAAGGAATTCAATTCGGAGAAGTTAAGTAGATTTGGCCTAGGAAATAAGAAGTTGAATTCGGCTTTGACATAGCAAAGAGAGGGAAGAAAGAAGATGAGAGAAAATAAACCGTTACCTTTGATCAGAAAAGAGCCAAATGGGAAAGAGATTTGACAACCAAGATTAGCAACTATGAGTCAACGATGGAACAATTCGACACTTAGCAACAAATCAAAAGAACCAAATTCGGCTATGGAGAGAAAAAAAGTAGGAAAGAAGTCAAAGAAGAAAAGAGAGGGATTAAGAATTCGGCAAGAATAATTGAAAGGAGATGACCCGAAATGTTCAAGGAAAAGTACCCCAAAACGTCACTCCCAAGAAGAAACTCGAAAGAAACACTCAAAAACTAAAGAAAAGTTTCAGTTTCTCCCCTTACACCAAATGACCGAAAATGCTATCCCAAACTCCTCTTCAACTGAAATTTCCATTAGCTAGACCCCTACTTTCGGCCAACACTCCCCACACCCCTCACTTCCACGACTTTCTCCATATTTTCCTTCAACACTTACTCTCCTTCACCCATTTGAAATGCTTGACCAAGTCTTCCACCAACCTTGTACAGTTTGGCCCCAACTCTACCTCTTGCTCTCCTAAGTCAAAAATAAAACCACCAATTACCAACTGTGGGATTCGAATCCCTTCCCTCCATGCTCTTCACTTGACACCACACCACTCCACTATGTGCTCAGCTTGTGTTAATAAAACACACTCTATTTTACATAAGCCCTGCTTCCAACAGCCTCCTCCACTAAAGAGCCAAAAACCAAATTTTTTCCAAGGCTTGGACTCGAACCCAGGCCTCCCTAGAACCCCTAAAAAACCTCAAATAACTAGCTAATCAAGCCCAACACATGCAATATGCAAAAATCACAAACCCTTAACTTTTGGGATGTTACAATTCTACCCCCTTAAAGAAATTTCAGCCTCAAAATTTACCCGATCAAAAGAGATGAGGGTATTGATGTCGTATTGCCTCTTTGGGCTCCCACGTGGCTTCCTCTGCACCATGATTACGCCATTGCACCTTGACTAACAGAACAGATTTCCTTCTCAGCACCTTAACATCATGGTCTAAAATCTGCACCAGTTCTTCTTCGAATGCCAGATCGGGGTTTACCTCGATCTCCTCTACCGAAACTATGTGATAAGGATCCAAACGGTAGTGTCTCAGCATAGAAACATGGAACACATTATGTATCCGGTTTAACTCAAAAGGTAGCTCAAGCTGATAGGCTACCGGTCCAACACGTTTTAACACCCGGTAAGGTCCAATAAATCTGGGGCTTAGCTTACCCTTCAATCCAAATCTAAGAATCTTTTTCCACGATGAAGCCTTTAAAAAGACATAATCCCCACAGTGAACTCTATCTCTTTACGCTTTAAGTTAGCATACGACTTCTATCTATCAAATGCTTCCTTTAACCGACCCCGAATCAATTTCACTTTTTCCTTAGTTTCAGAAATTAACTCTGGACCCAACAGTCGCCGCTCACCCAATTCTATCCAACAAGTGGGGGTATGACACCTACAACCATATAACGCCTCGTACGATGCCATCTGAATACTGGATTGGTAACTATTATTGTAGGAAAATTCTACCAAAGGTAAATATCTTCCCAACTACCTTTGAAATCAATTACACAGCTTCTTAACATGTCTTCCAAAATCTGGATTACTCTTTCCGATTGACCATCAGTCTGCGGATGAAATGCTGTGCTGAAATCTAGCTTTGTACCTAGAGATTCATGTAACACTCTCCAGAACCGAGATGTGAATCTAGGTTCTCTCTCTGAGATGATAGACATTGGTACCCCATGTAGTTTTATAATCTCCGCCACATATAATTTGGCTAACTTCTGCAATGAGTAGTTTGTGTGAACAGGTACAAAGTGAGCAGATTTAGTTAGCCGATCCATAATTATCCAATCTAAATCTTTCTTAGTAGGCGGCAGAAGTAGCCCACTAACAAAATCAATGGTTACTCTCTCCCATTTCCAGAGTGGATTCTTAATGATAAACCGTAATATAAACATATTTTAATCCCACATTTAGCATACTTTTGGATGATTTATCCTCTGAATTATGGAATTTGGTGCTCCTAATCCCTTGTTTTTCATGTTTTATACTTAGGAGAGCACCAGAGGATGAAAAGAATGAGAAACGGGCCAAAAACAGAGTAAATGGGCCAAATTATGAAATCGACACGGCCTGGGACCAAGATCACACGGCCGTGCCTCATCAACAGACCCGAACACATCCTGGCCTCGACTTACATGGGTGTGTGCCACGGGTGTGTCCCTGTCATAGAAAAGAAGAGTTCTATTCGAAATAGGGTACTTAGAGGCAAAGAAAGACATTCCAAAAGCCTATATAAAGACCCAAGAGGCCAACCTTCAATGGGGCGTTCAGCTAGGCCAAGGAGCCAAGCCGGAGAGGCCAAATTGTGGGATTCACTCGAAGAAAGCCAGTTGATCCATCCCAAAGCCGGAGTTATACTCAAGACGGAGGATCTCTCCTTTAATTCCTTCAAGGGGTTTTAGGGTTTTCTTATGTTTTTTTAATATTTTCTTCTAAGATATTTTCTTTTATAATTATGAACTAAACCCTTCAGATACCTGAGGGGGATGAAACCTAAGATGGATCTTGTTATTGTTATGTGAGCTGTATGATAAATACTTGATTTGTTCTTAACTATGTGTTCTTAATTCTTGTTTTGGTATTCCAGGATATTGATTCTAGTACTAATGTGCTTAGGTGGTGGAGCAAAAATCCCTGCCTAGAGTAGATCTAGAATAGTTAAGCGGAGTTGAACGCAACCCTAAAAATAGGATGACTTAAATCTACCGGATTAGGGTCAAACCTAATATGGGAATCCATAAATCGAGTTAATGCAATTCTAGGGAATTTAATTAGAAAGAAATTTTAATTAATCAACCTAGGATTAGATGTTAGTAGCCTTGAAAGAGGTATTAATATAAATTAGGGAATCCTACGGATCAAGTCAAGTGAATAAATCGTTTGGTTCAGAGTTAAGTAACAAGTGAAGTCTAGGTGGATTCTTTCTTGAGTATTGTCTCAATCAATTGGTTTTTCCACAAGTATTTCCCCAATTCATTCTCTTTGTCTTAGCATCTTTAGCTTAGTAGTTAGTTAATTCTAGATTAAACAATAGCTCCTTTAATTTTTTAGGTTAAATAATAAAAAGAAAGTTAGTATTAGTACTTTTGGTTCATTTGAGTTCGACATTCCGGTCTTGCCATTAAACTATACTATTGTTCGATAGGTTCGCTTGCCTCCATCTTTGTCTTAGTTAGTTTCCAGGTTCAATCATTCTTTTTATAAAATTTTAAGACTCTGACACTCGATCAAGTTTTTGGCGCCGTTGCTGAGGAACTGAAATAGTAAGAACACTCAATTTTTATTACTTTAGCCATTTTTATTTTATTTTTCTACAATTAAATTAAATTTTTTTCTTTTCTAATTTTCATTTTCTTTTATCTTTTCCTAGTAGGTACCTCTAGTTTATGACTAGAAGGAACCCGACGGGACCTTTGGTTTACGATAGTGATATTGAAGGTACGATTCATAGAAATTGCAGAGAAATATGACAAAGCCTACAATACATACAAGAAGAGCAAGAGAATGAAATTAATACGAACAAAGAGATGGCTGAAAATAATCTGCTACCTCATGAGGTGGTCGAACATCATGCTCTTCGAACTATGTATGATTATGCTAAACCTAATTTAACAGGAACTAAGTCAAGTATTGTTGGACCTGCCGTAGCTGCTAATAATTTTGAACTGAAACCTAACACCATACAAATGATACAATAATTTGTTCAGTTTGATAGTTTGCAGGATGAAGATCCAAATAATTACTTGGCGAATTTCCTAGAATTTTGTGATACTTTCAAGATTAATGGCATTTCTGATGATGCCATCTGTATTTGGTTATTTCCCTTTTCTTTGAGGAATAAAGCTAAACAGTGTTTGAATTCTTTTCTACGAGGATCAATCACTACATGGGAACAAATGACCAAAATTTTTTATTAAAATATTTTTTGCCGACCAAAATGGCCAAATTAAGGAATGACATCTCTTATTTTGTGCAGATTGATTTAGAAACACTATATGATGCATGGGAGAGATACAAAGATCTATTGAGAAGGTGCCCACACCATAGATTACCCTTGTGGCTATAGGTCCAAACTTTTTATAACGGTGTGAACCCTTCAACGAGACAATTGATTAATTTAGCAGCTGGTGGAACCCTGAATAACAAAACTCCTGAGGCGGCCTATGAGTTTATAGAGGAGATGTCACTGAACAACTATCAGTGGCAAGTTACAAGGACAAGCCCAACAAAAACAATCGGAGTTTTCAACCTCGACATAGTCACCATGCTATCAAATTAGGTAGAGGTGTTAAATAAAAAGGTTGATGATTTATGTGGTTCTTTGCAGGTGCATCTAGTTATGCAATGTGATTCAAATCTAGGAGGTGTGGCGAATCCTGAGTACCCACCCTACAATTCTGGCATGGAAAGCGAACAGATGAACTATATGGGTAACAATTTTAGATCTCAAAATAACCCTTATAGTAATGCCTATAATCCAGGTTGGAAGAACCATCCCAATTTCTCATGGGGTGGTCAAGGAACCAGAGACAACAAGCCCCTCCAAACTTCCAGCAACAACCCTACCCACAGGAAAAGAAGCTGAACCTTGAGGAGATGCTGACAAAATTCATAGCGGTGTTAGAAACTCATTTTCAAAACACCGAAAAAACACTTAAAAATCAACAAGCATCGATTAAAGGAATCGAGAACCAGTTAGGGAAACTCACTAAGTTAATCTCTGAACGAACACAAGGTAGCTTGCCAAGTAATACTGAGACTAACCCAAAGGAGCAAATTCAAGCCATAACAGCTCACGAAAGTGAAGGGTTAGTAGAATCTGAATCCAAGCCAAGGAAAGAACCTGTGGTAAGTAAAGGTGAGGTTGAGGTAAGCCAAGAAAAGCCAAAATTGGTAATTAAAGAATACCAACCTTGAATCCCGTATCCCGATGCGATGAAGAAGGATAATTCTGATGAACAGTTCAGTAAGTTTCTTAAACTTTTGAAGAAATTACATATTAACTTACCATTTCTTGAAGCTCTTTTGCAGATGCCAGATTCAATGAAATTTTTAAAAGAGCTTTTGACAAAGAAGTTATACGAGGAATCGCATGTGGAATTAAACGCAGTATGCTCAGCAATGTTACAGAATAGACTACCACAAAAATTAAAAGATCTAGAGAGTTTTACAATTCCATGTTTAATTGGTAGTTTATCTATTGATAATGCTTTAGCTGATTTAGGGGCAAGCATCAATGTTATGCCTTCTAAAATGTTTAAACAGCTAGGTCTAGGGAAACCCAAGTAAACTAGGATGAGTATTTAACTAGCTGATATAACTATTTGAATTCCTAGGGGTATAATTGAATATGTACTAGTTAAAGTTGACAAATTCATATTCCCAGTAGACTTTGTTGTTTTAGATATGGATGAAGACAATAGTATCCCCTTAATTTTAGGGAGATCCTTTTTAGCAACTACTAGATCCAAAATTGATGTTAGTACAGGTGAACTCACACTTCGTGTGGGTGACGAATCAATCAGTCTTCAAGCTCTCGACTCAGCTAGGACATCCAGTGATAAAGGTAAAAACATAAATTCTATTGATAATCATTCGATTAAACTTCCTTTTCAGGAAGCACCATAAAACTACACCACTGAGCCTAATTCGATACCTCATACCAACAAAGAAATATCTCATGAGGAATAACGGCTTCAGATTAATGAGCTAGATGAGTGGAAGACACATTTCAAGGAGGAACTAGGAATACATGAAGCAGAACCTAAGGAACCCCCAGAAGAGCTTAAAGGAACATCAAACCACTTTAAAATAGGAGATCAGGTACTGTTAGATAAAACAGACCCACAAATCGCCATATCAAACCTAAAACAAACGAAGAGGTCCTTTTTACGATACTTAATGTCTTCCCTTACGAACAGTCGAGGTAAGTAATTCTGCATTCGGTACTTTTAAAATAAATGCTACTCGACTCAAACTACATAAGGATAGTATGAGAAAGGATTTTTCACTCCTTAAACCATCATGAACTTGTGAATGAGAGGTAAGTCTAGCTTAAGAATTTAAATGAGCGCTTCTCGGGAGGCAACCCGAGCACTAACCCTATTTATTTTTTTATTTTCTTTCTTCTAGCACCTAACTACAACTAATTAAGTTAATGAAGCGTAGATTGCCGCACCACATGGCCTTGCACATGACCGTGGCGTGGCCGTGGCCGTGTGGACATTATAGATTCTAGTACAGGCATGGCAGAGATAGTATGAGAAAAGACAAAAAAATATCTTCAAGTCACGGGCTCCAAATAAACACCACGGCCGTGCGATGTGGCCGTGGCCGACACTGTTTAGAATCACGGGCGTGGTGACCTGTACATGTACGTGGAAGAAATGAAGAAAGCATAACACGGCCATGAGAAACGGTCGTGTGATTCGACACGCCTACGGTACACGGGCGTGGGGATGTACCAGACCTAAATTTCTATTGAACCCACCCACTCCCCTTCTTACCCACCCTCCATTCTCTTCTTCCACATCCTTTAAATTTTTTCCCCTTTCATTTCTCTCCTTCTTCATCTTCCAAGTCCTTGATCTTCACCTTATCCATGTCGAAGAAACGGAAGGAGACTATCCCAGTCTCCCTGTACGAGACCGATCTAAATAAGTTCATGCCGATCGCTTCATTAACTCAACATGAAAAGGACCTTTGAGTCCATTTATTTTCTCTTTTTCTTTTCTCTTCTCTTTTAATTTCCTTATCTTTATTTTTCTTATACTAAATATGGTTTATTTTATTTTAGTTTTTTGTTTTTAGGTTCTAAAGGCTACTAGGGAATCACACACCACAACCTTAGAAATCACACCCACCTCGCGAACCATCTAACAATAAGGACCTTTCGGTCCATTAATCGGTTCTTTTAGTTTTATTTCACTTTTTACACTTTTTTTTTCTTTTATTTTCTTTAAATATATAATTAGTTTATTTAGAATTATTATTATTTCATGGCCAACTCTTCACGAGGTTCCCAATTTCTTCATCTAGCGCAGGAATTCGAGGCGTGTAACAGCCCGATTTTGGGGCTAGTTAGAATAGTGGTCTCGAGACCACTAATCCGAGGTTTAGGAAATTATTTTAGTATTATTTTATGTGTTATGGTATTAATATGTGGCTATGTGAAAATTTTGGAGCTTTAATTTGAGTGATAGCATGTTTAATTGTGAAAAAGGATTAAATCGCATAAAATGCAAAAGTTCTATTTTATAAGGTAGGGGTACCTAATAGCTATAGAATGTAATTTGGAGGGTATTAAAGTGAAATTAGGCCATATTGATGGTGTTGGCCGGCGAAGGAAGCTAGGGGGACAAGAGCATTAATTTTAGTCAATTTTGGTGACATTAGGTGGTAAAGGATGAATAAAAAAATGCTAAAAAGGAAAGATATCATCTTTCACTATCCATTCTTCACCTCCACCAAAAATTTCAAGCTTAGAGGGGTTTTGAATGCTTTAAAATTTCAGCCAAGTTATCTCCCTACAAGTAAGTGATTTTAGAGGTCTTTCTTGGTGATTTTTATGTTTTTGGAGTCCCCAAAACTTAAGCTAGCTAATAAGGGGACCAATTTGCAATATGGTTGAAAGTCTAGGGACTTTCCATGAGAGTAATTATGTTTTTATCTGAGTTTTCATGGAAGAAATGAATGTTAGGGAGGTGAGAAATAACTTTTATGAATGGTGTTATCATGAAAACACCTAAATAGGGCTTGAATGCAAAGATTCAATTTGAGTCATAAATGCATGAAATAGTTGGAATGGTGAGTGGTTGTAAGAGAAATGAATGTTCACCTATGATTGTTTATTTAGAAAATATGGTGAAAAATGATTTACGAGCTTAGGGGCAAAATCATAATTTTGCCATGGTATAGGGGCAAAATGGTAATTTTTGCCCAAGTGTAGAGTTTGATGTATTATGATCATAGAATGATCTAAATGAATGAATTTCATTGTTATAGATCAAGAAGAACGTGGAATCAACCTTGACCGTGGGAAAGGCAAGGTGATCGAGTGAATCGCTAGCTAACACGTTTTGCATCGAGGTAAGTTTACGTGTAAACGACGCCTTTTACATGCACAGTATGGTTGTTAATCAGTGCATAGAATAATTGATAACATGTATAATTCAAGTAGATAGAAAGTGGTAGTTAATGAATAATTCTAGTATGGAAAGTAGAAGGGATTTGTGAGTGTGTTATATCAATACTTGACGGTGGGCTAAGTGCGATACCACCTTAACATTTAATCATGATGGGCTATGTGCGATACCATCGTCAATTTATCATTTGGTGGTCTATGTGCGATACCACTGTAACTAATCTCTTTGGTAGGCTATGTGTGATACCACCCTAATAAAGATGGATGGTGGGCTAAGTGCGAAACCACCGAGTAATTTGATATGATTAGTTGATTAAGAGATTGTGACGTGTTGTATTTTGTGACATTGTGGTGTTGAGTGCAGGGAGACATGTTAATGAATGTATACATTAGGCTTGTGAAATGGTTGAAATGTGGAAATGGAAGAAATGAGTAAGCATGATTATGAATGTGGATTGTTTCTTGTTCAGTATGTAATGTTATATAATTGTTTAGCACATACTAAAATGTTATGTTGTTTACGTGTAAACTTACTAAGCTTAAAGCTTACTCCCCCTTTCTTTTCCCTTGTCTTATAGGGCTTAAGAGCCGAGTCGGGATGCGTGAATAACTAGAAGACCGTCCACACTATCTGCTTACTTTGGTATAATTAGATTAGTGATTTTGTATATGGCATGTATAGGACTAGACTAGTTAGATTATTTTGTTATTTTGACCAAAGGTGTATTGGCTCTTGCTAAGACATAAAATTTTGTAAATTGCCAAGAATGATGGCATATTTTTTCATTTATGAAATTTCAATGTTATCAATGTGAGTTCATGTGGATTAAGAAAGGCTTGTTAGTTTGGCAAATACACCCAGGTAGAGTAAGGTATAGGGATGTTAGAAGCTTGGTAAATAGCCTTCATGTGCCACACAGTAGACACACGGGCGTGTGTCTAGCCCGTGCTAATCCTGCATCTTATTATTACTAATTAGAATAGGCCACGGGCAAATCCCACACTGTGTAAGACACACGGTAGGGACACGGGCGTGTCCAGGCCGTGCTAAATTAGTCAGTAACTTCCCACGGGTGGAAGACATGGGCATGTTGCAAGGGTACACAGGCGTGCCCCCATTTCACATAGGTGTGCCCCCATTTCACATAGGCATGCCCTAGCCGTGTGAGTTTTGGCAGAATGTTGGGGTTTTTGGGCACGGTGTGAACACATGGGCGTGTGTGACTACACACGGGCGTGTGTATCATCTAGCACGGGCGTTCACTCTCTGTTTATATGAACAAAAATTTTATGGACCGTAAGACTTCCAATATGGTCCCGAGAGTTCTCATAGGTACGATTGAGATCTCATAGGTTGAGTGTGAAGTAGTTGAAGTGATTCGAGAAGAGTAGTCAAGTTGAGCCTAAGTGGCGATCAGATAAATTGTTTGGTAACGTCTCGTGCCTGATTCTGGCAGGGATTACGGGTAAGGGGTGTTACAAGGTGCCCCCTCCAACTTGTCTTTCACCTCCGATTCAAGTTTCCATACTTCCAACTCAAGGAATACATCCAAAAATTCTAGGCGCCCTCTCACTTTTGATTTTCTTACTATATTATAAACATATATCTTTGTACATTGAGGGCAATGTACATCTTAAGTGTGGGGGGTGAAAATTTATTTAGAAAAGTGCCTAACTTTTTGCATTATTCTCAAATCCCTGAATAATATCTTGTTTTAAGTAATTTTCTCATATCACTAATTAGAATGAAATTCTGTTGATTTATGATTTTTATTTATATGTTTTAGATTAAGTCATTGATAATTATACGTTGATGATTTAAACTTTAAGATACTAGAGAATCAAGCATGATGAGTCTATTTTCAAAAATTAAAATTTTATTAGGTTGTCTACCTGAATCTAATTATTACCTTGAAGTTTAAAATTTACAAGGTTGTCATAAAAAACCCATAATTTTTGTGAAATTTTGAGCCTTTTAGAGCATACATTCTTTCCTGCTCACTTTATTAATTATGAGTGTGTCAACATTGATTTGTTATTCTAGAACTTACTTTGATTATACATGTCAAGACCACATCATTGATTTGATATACAGAGATGATAAAGGCACTTAGGATTTAACCTACTTACTCCACTAAAAGCCTACCTTCATAATTAACCCCTAGTAAACCCCTTTAATCCTAACAACACTTTTATTGACTCACTCACTAATATTAACCCAAAACCCATCTTGTATTTGTCATCATCATTTCTTTTGACTACCCTTCTATTGAGACTTGATTTGATCAGTTGCTTAACTATTTTATTTCAGCAATTGAATTCATCTTATATTATGTACTTATTTTGATTTGCTTCAAAAAAAAATTCGAAGTATATTCATTATTAGTTCTATGTTAAGTGAGCTTATACATTTAAATTCAACATCGTGAAGAAGAAGCTCGTATTATTAGTTTTCAATTGATGTAATTATTCAGGATTAGGTTCATATTTTCTAGTTAGGTAATTTTTCAATTCAATCTCATTTTATAGTGGTGGAGATTTGATTTTCATGCAAGCCTATGGGATTAACTTTTCATGTTCGACTTTTGAGAGCTTAATTTTGAACCTTAAACACTTTGAGTGATTTAAGTGAATCTTTAGTGAGGATGTCAACTCTTGTCGATTTTGAATTAAGGGTAATTATCCGGATAAGGGGAAACACCTATATGTTTTCGTGCTACAAACATATGACTTTGATTATTTGAATCTTTAGGACTCTTTGAGTTAAATTATCCATGTATAAATTATCTATGAATTATGATGAAACATTATCGGTAAATATTATCAATTGAGGAAGTTTGTTTTAATTGTGAGTTGATAATTTTGCTTAAGGACAAGCAAAAGCTTAAGTGTGAGGGTATTTGATAAATCGTAATATAAACATATTTTAATCCCACATTTAGCATAATTTTGGATGATTTATCCCCTGAATTGTGGAATTTGGTGCTCCTAATCCCTTGTTTTCATGTTTTATACTCAGGAGAACACCGGAGGATGAAAAGAATGAGAAACGGGCTGAAAGCAGAGTAAATGGGCCAAATTACGAAATCGACACATCCTAGGCCCAAGATCGCACGACCGTGCCTCATCAACAGACCCGAACACAGTCTGGCCTTAACTTACATGGGCGTGTGCCACGGGCGTGTCCCTGCCACAGAAAAGAAGAGTTCTATTCAAAATAGGGTACTTAGAGGAAAAGAAAGGCATTCTAAAAGCCTATATAAAGACCCCAGAGGCAAACCTTCAAGGGGGCGTTCAGCTAGGCCAAGGAGCCAAGCCGGAGAGGTCGAATTGTGGGATTCATTTGAAGAAAGCCAGTTGATCCATCCCAGAAGCCAGAGTTATAATCAAGACAGAGGATCTCTCTTTAATTCCTTCAGGGGGTTTTAGGGTTTTCTTATGTTTTTTTTTTATATTTTCTTCTGAGATGTTATCTTTTATAATTATGAGCTAAACCCTTCAGATACCTGGGGGGATGAAACCTAAGACGGATCTTGTTATTGTTATCTGAGTTGTATGATAAATACTTGATTTGTTTTCACTATGTGTTCTTAATCCTTGTTTTGGTATTCCAGAATATTGATTCTAGTATTGATGTGCTTAGGTAGTGGAGCAAAAGTCCCTGTCTAAGACTAGATCTAGCATAGTTAAGCGAAGTTGAACACAACCCTAGATATAGGATGACGTAAATCTGTCAGATTAGGGTCAAACCAAATATAGGAGTCCATAGATCGAGTTAATGCAATTCTAGGGGTTTTACTTAGAAAGAAATTTCAATTAATCAACCTAGGATTAGACGTTAGTAGCCTCGAAAGAGGTATTAATATAAATTAGGGAATCCTATAGACCAAGTCAAGTGAATAAATCGTCTGGTTCAGAGTTAAATAACAAGAGAAGTCTAGGTGGATTCTTCATTGGGTATTGTTTCAATCAATTGGTTTTCCACAAGTATTTCTCTAATTCATTATCTTTGTCTTGGTATCTTTAGCTTAGTAGTTAGTTAATTCTAGATTAAACAACAACTCCTTTAATTTTTTAGGTTAAATAATAAAAAGAAAGTTAGTATTAGTACTTTTGGTTCCTTTGGGTTCGACAATCCGATCTTGCCATTAAACTATACTATTGTTCGATAAGTGAGCTTGCCTCCATCGTTGTCTTAGTTAGTTTCCAGGTTTGATCATTCTTTTTATAAATTTTTAAGACTCTGACACACAATCACTTAATAGGTTGCAGCAGTCCCGAAGGCAATTGATGCTCAGCCTTCACTTGCTGGCTTGTCAAACACTTACTTATAAAGTCATTCATCTCACTCTTAAGTCCTGGCCACCAATACAATTCACGTAGATCTCGGTATAACTTGTTTCCACTGGGATGCATAGCCTATGGGCTACTATGCTCCTCCTGCAGAATCATCTGTCTTAACTCAAAGTCCCTCGGTACACAGACTCTTCCATGGAAACATAACACCCCTTCACTATTCATCCCGAAATCCTCAATTTCTCCTTTCTTCACCTGGTAGAAATGAGAAACCAACAACTCATCCAAAATATGCTTCTCTTTAATCTAGCCAATCCAAGTCAGTTTTACCTGTAGTTCTGCCAATAGACTACCATCCTCAAATAGGCTGAGACGAGCAAACATTGCTCTTAGATCAGATACCACCTTACGACTCAGTGCATCTGCCACTACGTTGGCCTTTCCCGGATGGTACTCAATCGAGCAATCATAATTCTTTAGCAACTCTATCCATCTCCATTGCCTAAGATTCAACTCCTTTTGGGTAAGGAGATACTTAAGACTCTTATGGTCGGTGTAGATGATCGACTTTTCCCCATACAAATAATGTCTCCATATCTTCAGTGCGAACACCACCACAGCTAATTCCAAGTCATGAGTGGGGTAGTTCACCTCGTGCGGCCTAAGCTAATGGGACGCATAGGCCACCACTTTACCCTATTGCATCAGCACACATCGCAGACCTGTGTGTGACGCATCACAATAGACAACAAACTCTTTTCTAGCCTCTGGCTGTATTAATACTGGAGCTTCAGTTAGAATCTTTTTCAACTTCTCAAAACTTTTCTGCTGTTTATCAATCCAAACAAACGGTACCCCCTTACGTAGTAACTTAGTTAGGGGTGCAGCAATCAATGAAAACCCCTCAACGAACCGTCTGTAATACTCGGCTAGACCTAGAAAACATGGAATCTTTGATACTGTCTTCAGTGGCTTCCAATCCAATATGGCCTCAACTTTCGAATCAGCCCTAATCCCCTCGGCAGACACGACATGCCCCAAAAATATCACCTCTCGTAGCCAAAACTCGCACTTGCTAAACTTGGCATAGAGTTGTTTTTCCCACAATATCTGTAGAACGACCCGAAGATGTGAATCATGCTCCTCCTCAGTTCTTGAATACACCAGAATGTCATCTATAAACACACCACAAACCGGTCTAAGTAAGGTTGGTAGACCCGGTTCATCATATCCATGAAAGCAGTTGGTGCATTCGTTAATCCGAATGGCATGACCAAAAACTCATAATGCCCAAACAAGTTCAGAATGCAGTCTTGTATATATCTGCCTCCTTGACCCTTAGCTAATGATACCCTGATCTTAGACCTATTTTAGAGAAAACTAAAGCTCCTCGTAGCTGATCAGATAGATCTTCTATCCTTGGTAATGGGTATTTGTCCTTAATCGTTAACTTGTTCAGCCGAGGTAGTGGATACACATGCGCATTGACCCATCCTTCTTTTTTACGAACAATACCGGTGGTCCCCACAGAGACACACTCGGTCGTATAAACCCCCGATCCAGAAGCTCTTGGATCTGAGCCTTTAATTCTACCAACTCTTTTGGTGCCATCCTATAAGGGTCGATGAACATCGAAGCCATTCCTGGTAAAATCTCAATGCCGAACTCGACCCACGATTAGGTGGCAACCCTGGAAGCTCTTCAGGGAATACATCCAGGAATTCCTTTACGGTCCTAACATCCCCAACAGACAAACCCTTAGCATCAGTCGTGTTGACATAAGCTAGGAACATTTCGCAACCTTTACGAACCAATTTCTCAGCCCTTAACGCTGAGATTACGTTGGATAGATAATCCCTTCGCTCCCCTATCACAATCACTTCCTCATCCTCTGAAGACTTCAATATCATCTACTTAGCCGCAAATCCAAATTTGCATGATGCTTCACTAACCAATCCATGCCAAGAATGAGATCAAATTTTCCAAACGGTAATTCCATCAAGTCTGTCGGAAAGACTACCCCTTGAACCTCTAGAGGCACATCTCAAAATAGCTTATTCACTACGACAGACAGTCCTAAAGGACTAATCACCAACATTTCTTTATCAGTAAGTTCGAATTGTAAGCCCAAAGTTCCAGACACATTACAAGCAACATATAAGTGTGTCGACCCAATATCAATTAAAGCAAAACATGGTACATCATGAATGAGGAACGTACCAGTTATGATGTCAGGTGCATCGCCATCCTCTCGATGCCGAGCAGCATAAACCAACCCTGGCTGTCTTGCATATGTATTATCAGCACCTCTGCCCGGTGCTCCATGACCCCGTCCAAACATATTTCCTCCTTGGGCTGGACCACGGCCTCTCGATGGCTGTTGACCACCTCTCCCTGGCTAAACATATCCCTGACCCGCAATTGGCATTGAACCCCATTTCTGCATACAATCTTTAACTCTGTGGTCTCTTGAACCACATCTGAAGCATGCCCTATTTCTCTTCCAACATTCACCCTGATGAGCTAATCCGCACACTACGCAAGGCTACGGTTTGCCAGCAACAAATGAAACTCCAGTTCAGATCGGCCTATCAAATCTAGGCCTCTTATGAAATCTATCTAAAGAATTGGAAGGTCTAAAATATCTCTTATTTCTGCCCTTTCCCTTCTCATTGTTTTGACGCTTAGAGCGTTTCACATCCTCGACAATCTTGGCCATCTCAACCAGAGCAGCAAAGTCTCTTTCCCTCTGTGGGGCTATCAGTACCCGCAACTCATCCCTAAAACCATCCTCAAATCACACGCAGCATTCATATTCTATTGTAACTATACCCCGAGTGTATCGGCTCAAGCGCAGGAACTCTGCCTCATACTCTACCACATACCTATTCCCCTAACTAGATTCAAGAATTCCTTTCTCTGGGCATCCACATAACTAGCCCTGACATACTTCCCCTGGAAGGCCATTTTAAATAAATCCCATGTTAATCGGTCCACCTGTGTGCCTTCCCTCACAGTGAGCCACCACTGGTATGCCTCATCTTGCAGTAGGGACACTGCCCCTTTTAGCTTTTGCTCCACTGTGTAGTCCAGGTCATCCATGATCCACTCGACCGCCTCTAACCAGTATTTTGCTACATTCGGGGCTACACTAGAGATGCCCTTGAAGATTTTGGCCTCGTTTGGCCAGAGTCACTCAAAAATTGATCCTCGGGCTACCGACCCAGTACTCGCTCCAGCAACCCGTTCTAAAACCCGTAGCATTGCTTGAGACAAAGTATCATCCCCTCCGGCTCGATCATGAGACCCCGTTTTAGTCACTGGTGATGTCGGCGCTTCCTTTTCAGGCATATGTCCCGATGCTGAGGACCTAGCCCTAGAGCCTCGGCCTCTACCACGGCCACGTGTACCCCTTCCTCGACCTCTTGTACTCATCTCGATGTAACGTATTAATCTATTTATGGGTTTTATGAATCAGTTTATAGTTCTCATGATCATTAACAAGTGTTTTATGGAAAACAGTATTTAGACTTGTTTTCGTAGCTCGAGTTACTACCGTTTCAGTCTCTATAGTCTTAATTTCTATAGCTAAAAGTTTCAGTGTACTACTACCACTATCTCTAGTAGTTTCTTCTACAGTCATTTCATCATATAATCAAGTATAGAGTAAAAAAACTTATGGATTCAGATGCTGCAGACTCGGTGTGCCACACGTTCAGTGATATCACTACTTTCTTAGACCAGAATTTAAATAGATTTGGAAAATTTTGAAACCCATTCCACAGTCGAGTTTTGTAACTTGGCTCTGATACCACAAAATGTAACACCCCAAACCCAGCCTAAACGTTACGACCGAATCTAGCATGCCACATCAGGTGATGTTTAAAACCTCATGGTTGTTTGAAAAACATATTGTCAAATTCCAACTTAAACATTCAAAATTTCGTTTCTCGTTGCTTATACACAAAAGAAGTTTACTCATTTTAATACCCCTTCAAAAATGCATGTATTATCTTGTTTATTAAAAACTGTGTCAGTTACAGAAGTTTGGTCTTAATAATTACGAAAGCGTGATATTTGAAAATCAATTGTTTATTGTTTTGAAAACCCTGTGTTGATTAAAATTGTAGTGTTTAAAAAAATTCCAAATAAAAGTTAAAACAATTCCAATGGCCTTATTACAACAATTATAAAACCCAATAATTAAAGTAAAGTAATCCCAAATTTAAATACTAAGTTCACCCTCGAAACATGCGGTACGTGTGGCCACCTCTGAGTCCCTCGCGGCTCCAAATCTTCTAAGGCTAGGGATTACTTGCATAGTTAAGGAAAAGGGTGAGTTACAAGAACTCAGTGTGTAATCCCAGTTACAGTCACAGTCTGGGCCCAAGCCCATGCAGTATCAGTTCGGGCCTAAGCCCCAAAATCATGGTAATGCAACAAAAATATAGCCCAACCCAATCCAACCATCACACCACCCGTACCAACCCTACACACCATGTAGGTACCAAGTCAACCCACCCAGCCCTACACACCAAGAATGGAGCCGAGCTGCTAATATCAACTCAGCAAAGCTGCCAATAACAATATACGTGGCTGAGCCACTAAAATTAGTATAACGTGGCAATGCCACCGAATCAATATAACGTGGCATAGCCACTAGTACAGTACTTCCTCCATAAGCATAACCCAACCCAATGCAACATGCAGTGACATTTTAACTCAGTGTATGCAATAAACTACCATCATAGTAATTAAACAGAACATCACATAGTCACAATCAATAGTGTGAGATTACAAACCTATTTACGGGTTGTGACTTCCACTGCTTCCAAACACCTATGATAACGATGGCCATTAGTTAGACTTTTCATTTGACAACCAAAAATATAGAAATAACCAACTATTGCCTCAACTTACTAGCAAACAGTAGATCCCCTTCTATGGAGGGTATTCGGCCTACCCTTCCTGGATAAAGAATCAAGTTCCTAGAAATTTTGATGCACAAAACAATAATGTTAGTAACATCCAACATTTGGCCTCCCACAGAGAAAAGAGAGAAACTGAATCTCCCACCCATGCAGTCACAGAAATCTTCACCATAACGAAATAAGAAAGTGTTTGAGTTACCTTACCCTTTCTAAATTACCACAAGATTGTAGTTGTCCAATAAAAAGTTTCGGCCCTCACCACAAGAGAACAAAAGGGGTTCGGTTCGGAGAAGTAAGTAGATTCAGCCTAGGCAATAAGAAGTTGAGTTTGGAGTTTCATCTTTGACATAGCAAAGAGAGGGAAAGAAGAAGATGAGAGAAAAGAAACCGTTACCTTTGATCAGAAAAAAGCCAAATGGGAAAGAGATTCGGCAACCAAGAGTAGCAACTATGAGTCAATGATGGAACAATTCGGCACTTAGCAACAAAACAAAATAACCAAATTCAGTTATGGAGAGAAAAGAGTAGGAAAGAAGTCAGAGAAGAAAAGAGAGGGATTTAGAAATTGACAAGAATAATTGAAAGGAGATGACCCGAAATGTTCAAGGAAAAGTACCCCAAAACGTCACTCCCAAGAAGAAACCCCAAAGAAACACTCAAAAACTAAAGAAAAGTTTTTGTTTCTCCCCTTACACCAAATGACCGAAAATGCTATCCCAAACTCCTCTTCAACCGAAATTTCCCTTAGCTAGACCCTTACTTTCGACCAACACTTCCAACACCCCTCACTTCCACGATTTTCTCTATCTTTCCCTCCTACACTTACTCTCCTTTACCCATTTGAAATGCTTGACCAAGTCTCCCACCAACCTTGTAAAGTTTGGCCCCAACTCTACCTCTTGCTCTCCCAAATCACAAAATAAAAACCACCAATTGCCAACTGTGGGATTCGAACCCCTTCCCTCCATGCTCTCCACTTGACGCCACACCACTCGACCATGTGCTCAGCTTGTGTTAATAAAACACACTCTATTTTACATAAACCCTGCTTCCAACAGCCCTCTCCACTAAAGAGCCAAAAATAAATTTTTTTCCAGGGCTTAGACTCAAACCCAGGCCTCCCTTGAACCCCTAAACAACCTCAAATCACAGCTAATCAAGCCCAACACATGCAATATGCAAAAATCATAAACCCTTAATTTTTGGGATGTTACAAAGCGCATGTTGGAACTATTTGGCGTACAATAGGGAAAACGAGATGGTCGTCTGCTGAGCTCAAATTCCTGCGAACAAATTGGCATGTCCAATTAGACAAAGCTAGTTGGGTTTTGTCAAAGGAGATAATGAGCAGATTTAAGCAACCTATGTGGTTGAGGCCGTTCATTCGAGTTGGCCTTTTCTAGATTGCAAGGCTGCTGAGATCTAAAATCGTGAACGCGTGTTATGTGGTTAGATAATCGGTAAAGGTTAGTTTGTCAGAATGAAGAGTTGGCGGTTGGGGCGTCCCTGATCGCTATAACCAACTTATCGTTAAGAGAAAGGAAATTCATTTTCAATGATCGCTTCAAGTTCAGAGTGTATCGAGGTTATGACTAAGCATTCACACATTGATTTACCGACTTAATTTAAATTACTTAAAATTTTTTTTGAAAATATCATTTTGTTATTATTTCATTTCATTTTATACTTATTTTCCTTTATCAACTAAACTCCCCCTCAATTATTTTTCATCTCTGCACATATAGGTCGTTGGCATGACAACTACCTAAACTTAGGAATTTGGTCGTGTAAACAGGAAAATTAGGAATACTAGTCCTTGTGATCGACTCTACTACTCTATAATACTATTTGATTCAATTAAAGCGTAAGGAATTATATTTTATGGTTTCGACGCCCATCAAATTTTAACACTGTTGCTAGGGATTGAAAATAAATCTAATTTTCTTTTATTTTACTTATGATGTCAGAATTGGGGACCTTAGAAGTTGAACCAAAAATCGAGAAACTAGCTCGAACACTACAAAGAGAAGCTATTCGACGTGAAAAATAATAGCAAGTGAGAGAGATCAAATATGAAACATTTTCTTACACGAAAGCAATGGACGATACACTCAGTGAACCAGAAGAAATGGCGAATCTAACCATCCTTTAACTCGTTGTGGCACTGAATAAGCAACAATCGCTGTGCATAACTTATCCGATAGAAGGAACACCATTTGAATTAAAGTCGAGCTTAATTCATTTATTACCCACTTTTCACGGTTTGTGAAACACCCCAAACTCAGCCCACGAGCCCTGACCGGATCTGGCATGCTCCTTGAGTAAAACATAGTTAAGTCTCGAAATGACATTTTGGAAATCTTGGTGGTTGTGAAGAAAATAGCTTCGGATTGTTCTCAAGTTAAAAACCGTGTTCTAATTTAAATTTGTGCTAAAACGATATATTCATATTTCAAAAGTTACAAGTTAAAGAAATGCCAAATTTTAGAGTTTATTATTATTAACTTGAAACCCGTAGGTGTTTGGGTTTTAAAACAATTGATGTTGTTTTACGAAAAATGTTTAATCGTCTTGTTCGATCTTGTTCATATCATAATAAAAATTTAAAACACATAAATAAAACAGTTAAGTTATAAGGGCCTTATTACATCAAAACATAACCCAAAATAAATCAAAATAAATTTAATAAGGAAACCGAAATAAAAGCGAATGTGCATGGCCACCACTAAGTTCCCGACCGGTCCATTTACTGAGTGCCATCTACAAAAGTTAGCCCACGAAGGGTGAGTCAATAGACTCAGTGTGTAATAACCATCACAGACTCCCAAACAGTCATAACATATCATATCACATATGAGCCAGTATAAACAATGATGCAACACAAACCCACCTAGATATCCATCCTCTACACATCACCCGTACCTACCAATCACACCATGGGGATTACTAAATCGACCCTCCATCCGCTACACACTATCGAAGGCAGTCGCTGCAGTCAACTGCACATCGCCCTTATAATTGTGGCATAGCCACCAGATAATGTGACAGAGTCACCAGATTCATAATATGTGACATAGTCACGGATAATGTGGTAAAACCACGGATCACTTCCCTTTTACATAATCACCCATATGCCCATGCAACATACAAAACATGCTATTTATCATGCAATTTACCTTACCCCCAATATCCAATGGAATACCACATATTTTCACATGAATGTTATTAAACATTATTTACTAGTGTTAAGGGGTAACGTACCTGAATACACTGTACCATTAAATGGTACCCTTAGCTATGTTTATTCGTCACTTCACTAACACATGATTAACATAATTATTATTAAACTATCAAGAATTTAGTGTAGGGTTACACACCTGATTTCTAACGCAATTACCAATTCTTGAAAATCCTGATCTAATGCTCCAGATCCCTTTTTCCTACATTCGGCCAACACTAAGCATATCAGCAAAGAGCCATTCGGCTACACAGTAAATCTCGAAGGGTTAACGCGACCAAAATCCTTACCTTGCTGTCGATTTGGTTACCACTCAAATCTCGAAACTACATAATAAGCCTTCCCTAAAATCGGCTAAGCACTAGTATATTCAAATGGTTAGCTTTCGGCTTTTTAGGAAACTAAGAGATGAATTGAATCAGTACGAAACCTTACCACTGACTTACCGAAACTATTGACAAGGAAAAGATGCTCTCGATCTACTGCTTCAAAATCCCAAAATCCTATCCCCAAACCGATTTGAGAAGAGATCAAGGAAGATCTCTTCTTGGTTGCTATTCGACCAAAAACTGAGAAGGGATGAGGTTGAAAGATTTCGGCAATTGCTTTAGGAAAACAATGGAGGTTCAGCCAATAGTGAAAGGAGGGAATAGGAGAAGGATGAATGGTATTCGGCTTTTGATGATTTTGAGAAGAAGAAAAAGATGAGGGAAAGAAGGTTGCGGCTATGGTGTTTCGGCTTTTGGAGTTTGCGAAAAAGAAGAGAGAATGAGGGACAATAAGATTCGGCTGTCCCAAATGGAGATGGAATGTTCGAAAATGCACCTAAACCCCCCTTAAAAAATTTCGACTACTCCTCCTTTACCTACCTGACCGAATTTGTCACCAAAGGAATCCCTTGGCCGGCCAACTCTTCTTCCCTCTATCAGCTTCCTTCTTTTTCTCCTACTTTTTCTCTTCTTCACTCATTCAAAATAAATTTGAATGAGTCAACACTTATCATCCTTCCTTATCCAAATTTTGAATGGATTTGACTTAATCAAATGCTCATCCACTTAGTGTCCCAGTGCCGTCCACCACTGCTCCTCCTTGCTGCAAAATAAAAGCTCTAAATACTTCCCTTGCTGCTCGAACCTAAGCCCCCTTTCACTGCTTGTGGCGTCACCTTCCAAGGCCCTAAGTGGTGCCTCCCTTGCCACCTTTCCAGCTGGTTACTTGTGTCTAAATTCCCATACAATTTTTCTTAAGGCCTATCTTGCTTAACTCCATTCTAAGACTCAAAATCTAATATTTTTCTAAGGCATTCTCCTACATTCTAAAGTTCTCAAGTCCCCAAAACATATTCAAACCACACATAGGCACGCTACCACATACATTTAAACGAAAATGCATGACCCCTAAATCTCGAATATTACAGTTCTACCCCCCTTAAAAATAATTTCGACCTCAAAATTACCTGGCTAGAATAAATGAGGGTATTACTGTCGCATTGCCTCCTCTGGCTCCCACGAAGCTTCTTCCGATCCATGGTTACGCCATAACACTTTGACGAGAGGAATTGACTTCCTCCGTAACACCTTCACATCCCATTCTAGAATCTGAATCGGCTCTTCCTCGTAGGACGGATCTAGTCTCAGCTCCACCTCCTCAACTGGCACTACATGAGATGGATCCGATCGATAACGGCATAGCATTGAAACATAGAACACATCGTGCATCTGCTTCAACTTCGAAGGCAATTCTAAGCGACACGCCATGGTCCAACCCGCTTGAGAATCCGATAAGGTCCTATAAACCTAGGACTTAACTTTCCCATGCGACCAAATCTCATCACCTTCTTCCACGGCGAAACTTTGTTTATACTTATTTTCCTTTATCAACTAAACTCCCCTCAATTATTTTTCATCTCTGCACATATAGGTCGTTGGCATGACAACTACCTAAACTTAGGAATTTGGTCGTAAAGCAGGAAAATTAGGAATACTAGTCCTTGTGATCGACTCTACTACTCTATAATACTATTTGATTCAATTAAAGCGTAAGGAATTATATTTTATGGTTTCGACGCCCATCAAATTTTAACATTGTCTAGGGATTGAAAATAAATCTAATTTTCTTTTATTTTACTTATGATGTCGAATTGGGGACCTTAGAAGTTGAACCAAAAATCGAGAAACTAGCTCGAACACTACAAAGAGAAGCTATTCGACGTGAAAAATAATAGCAAGTGAGAGAGATCAAATATGAAACATTTTCTTACACGAAAGCAATGGACGATACACTCGAATGAACGGAAGAAATGGCGAATCTAACCATCCTTTAACTCGTTGGCATCAATAAGCAACAATCTGTGCATAACTTATCCGATAGAAGGAACACCATTTGAATTAAAGTCGAGCTTAATTCATTTATTACCCACTTTTCACGGTTTGTGAAACACCCAAACCAACCCACGAGCCCGACCGGATCTCGGCATGCTCCTTGAGTAAAACATAGTTAAGTCTCAAATGACATTTTGGAAATCGGTGGTTTGAAGAAAATAGCTTGGATTGTTCTCAAGTTAAAACCGTGTTCTAATTTAAATTTGTGCTAAAACGATATCTTCATATTTCAAAAGTTACAAGTTAAAGAAATGCCAATTTTAGAGTTTATTATTATTAACTTGAAACCGTAGGTGTTTGGGTTTTAAAACAATTGATGTTGTTTTACTGAAAAATGTTTAATCGTCTTGTTCGATCTTGTTCATATCATAATAAAAATTTAAAACACATAAATAAAAGAGTTAAGTTATAAGGGCCTTATTACATCAAAACATAACCCAAAATAAATCAAAATAAATTTAATAAGGAAAGCCAAATAAAACGATGTGCATGGCCACCACTAAGTTCCTGCCGACCTGGTCCATTTCTTCGAGTGCCATCTACAAAAGTTAGCCCAGAAGGGTGAGTCAATGACTCAGGTGTAATAACCATCACAGACTCCCAACAGTCATAACATATCATATCACATATGAGCCAAGTATAAACAATGATGCAACACAAACCCACCTAGATATCCATCCTCTACACATCACCCGCACTACCAATCACACCATGGGGATTACTAAATCGACCCTCCATCCGCTACACACTATCGAAGGCGTCCGCATCAACGCACATCGCCCTTATAATTGTGGCATAGCCACGATAATGTGAGAGTCACCAGATTCATAATATGTGACATAGTCACGGATAATGTGGTAAAACCACCGGATCACTTCCCTTTTACATAATCACCCATATGCCCATGCAACATACAAAACATGCTATTTATCATGCAATTTACCTTACCCCCAATATCCAATGGAATACCACATATTTTCACATGAATGTTATTAAACATTATTTACTAGTGTTAAGGGGTAGCGTGCACGAATACCTTGTACCATTAAATGGTACCCTTAGCTATGTTTATTCAGTCACTTCACTAACACATGATTAACATAATTATTATTAAACTATCAAGAATTTAGTGTAGGGTTACACACGATTTCTAAGCATTACCAATTCTTGAAAATCGATCTAATGCTCCAGATCCCTTTTTCCTACATTCGGCAACACTAAGCATATCGACAAAGAGCCATTCGGCTACAGCCAAATCTCGAAGGGTTAACGACCAAAATCCTTACCTTCTTTGCCGATTTGGTTACCACTCAAATCTGAAACTACGTAATAAGCCTTCCCAAAATCGGCTAAGCACTAGTATATTCAAATGGTTAGCTTTCGACTTTTAGAAACTAAGAGATGAATTGAATCGATCGAAACCTTACCAGCGACTTACAAACTATTGACAAGGAAAAGATGCTCTCGATCTCTGCTTCAAAATCCCAAAATCCTATCCCCAAACCGATTTGAGAAGAGATCAAGGAAGATCTCTCTTGGTTGCTATTCGACCAAAAAGCGAGAAAGGATGAGGTTGAAAGATTTGCAATTGCTTTAGGAAAACAATGGAGGTTCACCAATAGTGAAAGGAGGAATAGGAGAAGGATGAATGGTATTGACTTTTGATGATTTTGAGAAGAAGAAAAGATGAGGAAAGAAGGTTGCGATATGGTGTTTGCTTTTGGAGTTTCGAAAAGAAGAGAATGAGGGACAATAAGATTAATTTGCCCCAAATGGAGATGGAATGTTGAAAATGCACCTAAACCCCTTAAAAATTTCGACTACTCCTCCTTTACCTACGACGAATTTGTCACCAAAGGAATCCTTGGCCAACTCTTCTTCCTCTATCGACTTCCTTCTTTTCTCCTACTTTTCTCTTCTTCACTCATTCAAAATAAATTTGAATGAGTCAACATATCATCCTTCCTTATCCATTTTGAATGGATTTGACTTAATCAAATGCTCATCCATAGTGTCGATGCCCATATCCAACGCTAAGGTATCGCAAAAATAAAAGCTAAATACTTCCATTCGCTCAACCTAAGCCCCTTTCCTGCTGTGGCGCACCTTCAAGGCCCTAGTGGTGCTCCTTGCCACCTTTCCATGGTTACTTTGTAAATTCCCTACAATTTTCTTAAGCTATCTTGTTAACTCCATTCTAAGACTCAAAATCTAATATTTTTCAAGGCATTCTCCTACATTCTAAAGTTCAAGTCCCCAAACATATTCAAACCACACTGGCCTACCACATACATTTACGAAAATGCATGACCCTAAATCAGATATACTTGACCCCCTTAAAAATAATTTCGACCTCCAAATTACTCTAGAATAAAGAGGGTATTCCGATTGCCTCCTCCGCTCCCACAAGCTCTTCGATCCATGGTTCTGCCATAACACTTTGCGAGAGAATTGACTCCTCCGTAACACCTGTCACTCCCATTCTAGAATCTAGATGCTCTTCCTCGATGAGCCAGATCTAGTCTCTTCACCTCCTACTGCCTTGCATGAGATGGATCCTACGATCTAACATACATTGAAACATGAACACATCGTCATCCTTTCAACTCAAGCAATTCTAACGACCGCCTCTGGTCCAGCCATCAAATCCATAAGGTCTATAAACCTAGGACTTAACTTTCCTCACCAAATCTCATCACCTTCTTCCACGAAACTTTGAGAACACTAATCTCCCAGCAAACTCAATCTCCTTCGCTAGATTCTGCGTATGACTTTTGTTGGTCGGATGCCTCCCTTCAACCAGCTGTCCGAATTACCTTAACCTTTTCTTAGATTCAGCCACCATTTACGACCCAAAACCGCGTTTCCCAATTGAATCCAACATGTAGAGTGCGACACTTCCGTCCATCATGGTATGACTCATCGCGATAGCCATCAATACTTGCTCGATAGCTATTATATGCAAATTTCCTAAAGTAATAACTTGCGACCTCACACCCATCCGTTCTAGGTCTCTTTTGGACATTCCTAGATGACCTCGATGATCCAAAACTCTCTTTGCCTATTCTTGTCGTGTTACGCCTCACGGACTCCTTAACTCCTTTGACTACCTTAGCCTTTTCTACCAACACGGTAAACACCCGCTCCTGCTGTGGAGCAATCAATAATCTTAGGTCATCCCTTAGTCTGTCCTCAAATCAGACACATCATTCATGCTCCGTAGCCATGATGTCTTGAGCGTATCGGCTCAACCTTAGGAATTTCGCCTCGTACTCTACTACAGACTTATTCCCCTAGACCAGCCTTAGAAACGCCTTCCTTTGCGCATCAACATAGCTAGTCCCAATATACTTCTTCTGATAAGCCACCTTAAAATACTCCCAAGTGAGATCATCTGCTAGTAGCACTATCCCGAACCGTGAGCCACCATTGGTATGACTCATCGCGAAAGCGACACTACCCCTTTCAATTTCCCCTCGGCAGTCAGGTCCAATTCATCCATAATTCGCTCCGTCGCCTCCAACCAATACTCAGCCGTATTGGGCGCCACACCAGATATACCACGGAAAACCTCACCATTGGCTCGAGAGTCGCTCAGTATGCACTTCGAGCTCCCATACCTCCACCTGCTCCAGCCACCCTCTCAAGAACCCGCAGCATCGCCTACGATACTGCATCATCCCCCATCTGATCCTGATATTCCATACCAGTAGCAGGTTGTAACACCCCTTACCCGAAAACCTTTGCCGGAGTCGAGTATGGGGCATTACTAGTCTTGACTACTAGTTTGGGGCATGAAATTTTAAAGCTGTCCAACTGCATCAGGCTGACTAAATTTACCATAACTCGAGTTACAAAACTCAAAATTTAGATCCGTAAATTTTTATTGAAACTAGACTCATACAACTTTTTACCATAATTTTTCCACAATTTTTCATGTGGCCAATTAGTACAGTTTATTCATCAAAGTTACCCTTATTTCACTGTTTGATAATTCTGACCTATCTTTACAAAAACTCAGTTATCTCACTGCACAAAATTTCAATAATGTCCTTGTATATTCCAATCAAAAATAGACTCATTAAGGATTCTAAACATATAAACTATACTCCATAATTATTTTTGTACAATTTTAACAATTTTATAAGACAGAACAGGGACTCACGAATTCATTCAGGACAAGTCTCACTAAAACTTTAATATCTCATTATATATAATTCCTTTGCCTAACTTGTTTCTTTCATATCAAAATAGACATAATAAAATTTAATTCTTTGTCTTATTCACTTTCTAATTCAATTTCTCCTATTTTTGGTGATTTTCAAAATCACATCACTGTTGTAACTAAAAACTGTTTCACAACAAAATAGTCATGAAACATATTCTTTACATATCATTTAGCAACCAAGCTTATATAGCCAATACTCAATCAAATACATATCCATCATTTTACCTCATTATCATGCCAAATTATACCATTTCTCCTTCTTAAAATACATACACAAAATCAATCACTTAACTACATATTCGGTCTTCCTAGATAATCTCAATACATAACATACACTATACCATATACTCAATAATAAGAATCTAATACTTTGCCGAATCATGAATCCAACATTATCAATGTATATACCATATATTAAGCTCATCAACATGAACCAATTAATAAGTCTTTCCTATCATAATCTAACATGCACAAATAATAATACCACTCTCACATGATTAAACCATAATCAAGCATAAATAATAGTTCATGGCATGATCAAACAATATCATCAAAACACGAAACAAGTTATCTCAAAATAGTTAGCCATTTTCGCATGGCTAGCATATTTACACTATTACAAAACATTAGTTATATGGTTCAATCTAGCCTATACATGCCCTTTTTAAATAACAAACCAAGTTTTCAATACCCAAAAGAAAGTAGATAGTGTGGTTGACTTCACGGATGATCCTTCGAGCCTGTAGTTCGATTTAAGATCTATAAAACAAAGGTAGACAAAACACACACACAAGAAGCTTACTAGCTTAGTAAGTCCCAAGCTCAAAATGATACTACATTCAATTACTTAATCATTTAAATCATTTATCTCAACCATGTTAACATATTAAAATTTCTTACACCTTTAGCACTACTATTAGGAAACCAAATATTCATTATAGCACATTCAAGCTCAAACTCACCACATAATACTTGTGTACATCAATCGTAATCTCAATATACATATCAATCGTACTCATGGCATTAAATAAACTCTAGCAACATTAAAACATATCAAACCTTACTTACTTATCTCGAGCCTTTACTAAGCACATTAGTTACGATTTACCTTGAACCACAATTTGGTTTCTCCTTGGTAAAACACATCACCCAAGCATAAAGCCCGCTAGGCATTAAAGCCGAAATCAAACACAAGCACAAGGCCTGCTAGGCACGGCTCGAATATGTCACAGGCACTAAGCTCGCTAGGCACGAAGCTCCGAATATGTCACCCAGGCACTAAGCTCGCTAGGCACGAAGCCCGAATATGTCACCCAAGCACTAAGCACGCTAGGCACGGGTCCCTAATATGTCATTACCAACTTATACACCTTACAGTAATGCTGCCCAAAATAGCATAAAACACACATTATTCAAGTCACTTTAACATGCCAACTCGTTTAGAGATATAACAACATTTCATTTCAAATTCACTATCACTTATATAAAATTTCAACCAATCCCATACCAATACTTTCACATTCGCTAACATAAGAGTTTATAGAAAACTTTATTTAATAACATCATTTAGTACATTCATAATAATTCGATAATCTATACTTGCTTAAGGACTTACCTCGGTTGTTGTCGATAGTCCGCGAATCCATTATTCGAGAACCTTCGACTTTCCCTTGTCTAATTCGTTTTCTTTGCTCTTGATCGAAAACACATTAAAGTTTAGCTCATTCAACCACAATTCATCTCAATTTAGTCCCGAAGCACATAAATGGGCAAATTACTATTTTACCCCTAGAATTTCACAACTTTGCAATTTAGTCCTATTTGCATAACACACAAAATACACCAAATTAGCCAAAACTATGCAAGGGCTGAATGTTCCTAGGGACCTTACAAGTCCTCACATTTCATTTATTTTGCAAATAGGCCCCTCTAAAAATTTATTTTTACAATTTAACCCTAAAACTCAATTTCATCAAAACTTCCAACACAAAACATATTAATCCTTTACATATCTTTCATCTAAAACCATCAAATATCAAAATCCACATGAATACAACAATGGCCGAACATCAAGCATGCTTAGATTCAAAAATTACAACATGGGTCGGTTACGGTTCGAAGCAACTATCTCAAAAACGTAAAAATTACTAAAAACCGAAATCAAACTAACCTTGAAATCAAGCCCCAAATTGTCAAATTTGAAGAACAAAACCCTTTTTATCTTTCTAAACTTTCGCCTTAAGAGAATGGATGATAACATGGCTTTATTTTATGTTATTATAACATATAATAAAGAAATTTATTAATTTACTTATATAACCTTTAATATAAAGTAAAACCAATATATATACTATGGATATTTTTGTCAAAAGCCATCCACTAACTTTAAAATGGGTTTTACCCATTTAATGCTTCATATTAAGCCATGCTCAAATAGGTACTTTACACTCTAGTATGCCACTTTTACATTTTACGCGATTAAGTCCTTTTGTCTAATTCGATACTCAAACGATAAAATTTTTCTACAAAACTTTCACACATAAATTCATATATAATAAGCACTAAATATAATATTTAAATATTTCTCGGTTCGGATTCGTGGTCCCGAAACCACCGTTCCGATTAGGGTCGATTCGATTCATTACCACGGTGGTGGTGGTATTTCATTTTCGGACCCTTGACCAGACCTAACGGGTTTTGACACGGTCATTTGGCCTCTACCATGCACATTACGACCACGTCCTCTAGAACTCATTCTTCCGAGTTGCATTTATCTGATTAAAAATTTTATGAATCATTATTTCATTCCATTGATTTATCGCGAACAGTCTTATGATTAATAGTTCTAAAAAGTAGTTCTTTCGAATTCATACACACATTACAGCCTCAAGTTCATTCATTCGATCATCGCAATTCATGAACTTACGTTCATTACAGAAAAGTGTTGTGGTTGTCATTATTATTGTTTTCCACTACCCAGGGGTATTTTTGTAATTTGTCCTACAGGGGTATTTTCGTAATTTTTCAAAATAGGGTCCTTGGTGATTTTGTGGAATAGGGGTATTCTGGTAATTTTGTAATCCCGGGGGTACTTTGGTAATTTTGGAAATCTTAGGGTATTTCGGTAATTTTGGAAATCTGGGGGTATTTTAGTAATTTTCCCAATCAGGGTATCTTGAAATTTTACAAAATAAGGATTTTTGGTATTTTTGCAAAATAGGAATATTTTGATAAAATTTGAGGGTAGTATGGTAATTTTATAAACTAAGGGTATTTTTGTAATTTTACAAACCAGGGGCATTTCGGTAATTTTGTAAAATATGGTTCCAGGTGATTTTACGAAATAAGGGAAATTTGGAAATTTTCAATTCGGGGGTACTTCGACAACTTTCCATACCGTGGGTATTTCGATAATTTTACAAGTTAGGGGTAATTTGGTCAATTTGCAAATCTGGGGTATTTTGGTCATTTTTCGAATCAAGGGTACTTTGGAATTTTATAACCAAGGTTTAATTTTTAAGGTTGTACAAAACAAGGTGACTGGTCCCTTTCGGGTTTTAATTATTGAGTTTAGCCTATGATTAAGTCCTCTTGGTTAGGATGAACCGTCACTACACACCAGGTAGGATTCGAGCGGAGAGGAGGTGAGTCATTAGGACTGCTTAAATACCAAGCTCCCCCCTGAATCCAATCCTAGACATGCGCACAACGGTTGCCACACCCTTAACTCGGCGACTCACTCACAGGTTTGTTTGGTTAGACTTTAAATTTTATGTAACTCTGTGTTGGAGTACGCTAATCCTAGGGTTCATTAACTCCTAATCTACTAGCCTACGTCCCCTTAATACCCACATACAAATCATACAATGGTTAGGGGTACTTACCTGGTGGACTTCGGTCCGGAGACTCAGGTGCCATGCCAGAAAACCTGCTCATTCTTTAGTAAAACCCAACTTTTAAAATAAGAAAAACATTTTGGGCCCAAAAGCCCTCAAGGCTGAGTTTTGAACCGGGCTCTGATACCAAATTGAAACACCCCAAACCCGACCCATGAGCCCTGACTGGATCTGGCATGCTCCTTAAGTAAAACGTAGTTAAGTCTCGAAATGACATTTTGGAAATCTTGGTGGTTTTGAAAAAAATAGCTTCGGATTGTTCTCAAGTTAAAAATCGTGTTGTAATTTAAATTTGTGCTAAAACGATATCTTCATATTTCAAACGTTACAAGTTAAAGAAATTCTAAATTTTAGATTTTATTATTATTAACTTGAAAATCGTAGGTGTTTGGGTTTTAAAACAATTGATGTTGTTTTACGAAAAATGTTTAATCGTCTTGTTTGATGTTGTTCGTATCATAATAAAAATTTAAAACGCATAAATAAAACAGTTAAGTTATAAGGGCGTTCTTACATCAAAACATAACCCAAAATAAATCAAAATAAATTTAATAAGGAAATCGAAATAAAACTGAGCTGTGTATGGCCACCACTAAGTTCCTGCCGACCCGGTCCATTTACTGAGTGCCATCTGCATAAAGTTAGCCCACGAAGGGTGAGTCATCAGACTCAGTGTGTAACAACCATCATAGACTCCCAAACAGTCATAACATATCATATCACATACGAGCCAGTATAAACAATGATGCAACCCAAACCCACTTAGATATCCATCCTCTACACATCACCCGTACCTACCAATCACACCATGGGGATTACTAAATCGACCCTCCATCCGCTACACACCATCGAAGGCAGTCGCTATAGTCAACTACACATCGCCCTTATAATTGTGGCATAGCCACCAGATTCATAATATGTGACATAGTCACCAGATAATGTGGTAAAAACCACCAGATCACTTCCCCTTTTACATAATCACCCATATGCCCATGCAACATACAAAACATGCTATTTATCATGCAATTTGCCTTACCCCCAAAATCCAAAGGAATACCACATATTTTCACATCAATGTTATTAAACATTATTTACGAGTGTTAAGGGGTAACGTACCTGAATACACTGACCATTAAATGGTACCCTTAGCCATGTTTATTCGTCACTTCACTAACACATGATTAACATAATTATTATTAAACTATCGGGAATTTAGTGTAGGGTTACACACCTGATTTCTAACGCGATTACCAATTCCCAAAAATCCCGATCTAATGTTCTAGATCCCTTTTTCCTACATTCGGCCAACACTAAGCATATCAGTAAAGAGCCATTCAGCTACACAGTAAATCCCGAAGGGTTAACGCGACCAAAATCCTTACCTTGCTATCGATTTGGTTACCACTCAAATCCCGAAACTACGTGATAAGCCTTCCTTGAAATCGACTAAGCACTAGTATATTCAAATGGTTAGCTTTTGGCTTTTCAGGTAACTAAGAGATGAATTGAATCAAGATCTGAAACCTTACCAGCGACTTTCATCAAACTATTGACAAGGAAAAGATGCTCCTGATCTACTGCTTCAAAATGCCAAAAATCCTATCCCCAAACCGATTTGAGAAGAGATCAAGGAAGATCATTGCTTGGTTGCTATTCGGCCAAAAACTGAGAAGGGATGAGGTTGAAAGATTTTGGCAATGGCTTTAGGAAAACAATAGAGGTTCAGCCAATAGTGAAAGGAGGGAATAGGAGAAGGATGAATGGTATTCGGCTTTTGATGATTGTGAGAAGAAGAAAAAGATGAGGGAAAGAAGGTTGCGGCTATGGTGTTTCGACTTTTGGAGTTTTCAAAAAAGAAGAGAGAATGAGGGACAATAAGATTCAGCTGAGACTCCCAAATGGAGATGGAATGTTCAGCCACCAAAAGAATAGGTATAGAATTGAGTTTGAGAGGAAGAAAAGTAGTATAGGAGAAGGCTAGAAGAATTCGGCAATGGTGTGCTTTAAGAGAAAGAGGTTTCGGCTAGAACAAGTTAAAAGAAAAGAGAAGAGAAAGTAATGGGTTTGATCTTATGGAGAGTAAAGAGAAGATGAAAAAGAGGCTGAAAGTGACCTTAATAGTCTTCTAAAATTCAGCTTAAGCAAAGAGGTTTTGAAAGTATTCTGACTACTATTTTTGGCACAACACTCGGGAAAGAAAAGAAACCCGAAATGCACCTAAACCCCCTTAAGAAATTTTGGCTACTCCTCCTTTACCTACCTGACCGAATTTGTCACCAAAGGAATCCCTTGGCCGGCCAACTCTTCTTCCCTCTATCAGCTTCCTTCTTTTTCTCCTACTTTTTCTCTTCTTCACTCATTCAAAATAAATTTGAATGAGTCAACACTTATCCTCCTTCCTTAGCTGAATTTTGAATGGATTTGACTTAATCAAATGCTCATCCACTTAGTGTCCTAGTGTCGTCCACCACTGCTCCTCCTTGCTGCAAAATAAAAGCTCCAAATGCTTCCCTTGCTGCTCGAACCTAAACCCCCTTTCACTGCTTGTGGCGTCACCTTCCAAGGCCCTAAGTGGCGCCTCCCTTGCCACTTTGCCAGTTGGTTACTTGTGTCTAAATTCCCATACAATTTTTCTTAAGGCCTATCTTGCTTAACTCCATTCTAAGACTCAAAATCTAATATTTTTCTAAGGCATTCTCCTACATTCTAAAGTTCCCAAAGTCCCCAAAACACATTCAAACCACACATAGGCATGCTACCACATACATTTAAGTGAAAATGCATGACCCCTAAATCCCGGATATTACAGTTTGCAAAATGAGAACCCCCACACTCATCTTAAGGAGTTTCACATGGTTTGTTTAAGCATGAAACCTCAAGGAGTAACCAGATATCAAATAAGACTTTGAGCTTTTCCTTTTTCATTAGCCGACTCTGCTAGAGAATGACTCTGTTAATTACTTCTAAGATCTATTAATACATGGTCTGATATGTCTCGTTTATTTCTTGACAAGTTCTTTTCCAATAGCTCGGGCAACTGAATTAAGGAGAGATATTATCGGAATACGAAAAAAAGATTGAATCACTTTACGACTACTAGGAGCGATACAAGAAGTTCTGTGCAAGCTGTCCACAATATGGCCAAACTGAATAATCATTTCTTCAATATTTCTATGAGGGGTTACTCCCTATGGAAATGAATTCGACTAACTACAAAACCTACAAGATAAGTTCATGGGTTAATTACTCCATCCTTAGAAGATAAAATTGATAAACTCACTAATGTAATTCAAAATTTATTTTTAGGAAAAATGAACCCAGCTCAATTATGCGGGATTTGTGCCATGGTTGATCATTCAACAGATTCGTGTCCAATTTTTCATGAGAATACAACAACACAAGTAGATACTGTTGGGAACTTTCTAAGTCCACCTCAAAGATGTTATGATCCACAATCAAATACTTATAAGGCAGGGTGGTAGGATCACCCAAATCTGAGCTATGGATCAAATCTCGGTACAACTAACCATATCAGCCAAGACTACCTCTAACTCAATAGTTTCAACCCTCAAGGTTATCTCTTGAGACCATAGTGGAGAAGTTAGCTCTTACTACCAAAAATTTTCAACAAAAGATTGAAGTGCACCTACAAGAGCTAGATAAGCAAATGAATAAGCTTACACTTACGGTTAGTCATTTGGAATCCCAAGCAAAGTTTTCATCTCAAATAAAGCCATATCCACGACAAATTGTAAGTGCTATAACTTTAAGAAGTGGAATGGTTTTGGAACCAACACCTGGCACGAGTCGTGATCACGAAATTGAACGAAGAGTACAGAAACTTGATCTAGTAGCTACCACGGGTTCAACACCATAGAAACAGTTTGTGGTACCACCCCCATTCCTTGGAAGGCTCGCCCAATGTAATAAGGAGCGAGAAGTGAAAGAAATCCTAGAGATGTTCCAAAAAGTTGAAATTAACATACCCACTGCTCGATGTGATAAAACAAGTTCCACGCTATGCGAAATTCTTAAAAGAATTATGCACTAGTAGGAAGAAGCTCATGGTAACGAAATAGTAGGTATGAGAGAAAAAGTCTCCATGATTTTACAAAGGAAAATTCCACTTAAGTGTAAGGACCAAAGTATGTTTGCTATATCTTGCAAAATAGGTATTGTTGGTATTAAAAAGGTCATGTGTGATTTAGGTGCATCTATTAACGTTATACCTTTATCTATTTTTAAATTACTAAACACGGGTCCTTTGAAAGAAACATGGGTGATCATCCAATTAGCAGTAGGTCAGTTGTGTATCTGGGAGGGGTGTCGGAAAATGTATTCATGAAGGTAAATGAACTAATTTTTCTTACAGATTTTTACATCGTTGACATGAAGGATGATAACTCGACAAATTCTTCTGATATTCTGCTTGAGAGACCTTTTTTAAGCACCGTACGAATAAAAATTGATGTTATGAGTGGAACACTCACCATGGAATTTGACGTTGAAGTGATCAGGTTCAATATTTATGAGGATATGGGTCGTCCTAGTGCAATGACAAATGTCTCTAATGTCGATATAATTGAACCATTGACAAACTTTAATTTTGAATATAAAAAAAGGATGAATTACAAACTTTTTTATGAAAGAATTTAGATCTCGATTGTAACAGCCCGATTTTGACCCTAATCGAAAAAGTGGTTTCAGGACCACAAATCTGAGTCTGAAAAATATTTTAAAAATTATTTTTCTTATTTATTATGTGTGAATTTGTTTTTGCTAAATTTTCGTGTTTTAATTTTTTTCATTTATGTGTTCGATTAAATAAAAGGACGTAATCGCGTTAAATGCGAAAGTTACAAACTAAAGTGTAAAGTGCCATATTGATAGTGGCTTTTTAATATGAGATCCTTAAAGGGAAAATAGCCCATTTTAGAAGATAGTGGGTGTCATGGGACAACTTTGTCCATACTATTATGGTTTATAATTAAAACATAATATGGTTAAAATAGTAAACTAGTTATAAATTTATAATATATGTTATAATAACATAAAAAGAAAAACAAAACAAAACCCACCTTCTCCATCTTTTAATGTTGGCAGAATGTGAGCTTAAAAAAAAAGAAAGAAAACCTAGGAAAGTTTCGGCCATTTGAAGCTTAATTAAGGTATGATAGTTGTTCATTTTTTTTTTGATAATTTTTACGTTTTTGTAATTGTTGCTTCGTATTCTAGCTAGCCCATGTTTTAGTTTTCATATTTGATGATGATTTTGTGATTTTCCATTTTTGAAAGCTTGATGTTTTTGTTGTTTGATGATGAAAAATAAATAAATGTTGGTAGATTATCATAGTTAATTAAGTGATTTTTGATAAAAATGCATATTAAGGATTAAATTGTGAAATTTGTAAATTGAGGGGTTAAAATGTGAAATAAGTGAAATTAATGGGCTGCTAGGGACCTATGGAAGATTTGGCCAAGCATGGGTTTAAGGAAATTTTGTGTATTTTGTGTTGTTTTGAAATGGGGACTAAATTGAGAAAATGTGAAATATTAGGGGCTAAAGTGCAAAATGCTCATTTATGTGTTCTTGGATTAAATTGAATGAAAATATGTTTGAATGAGCTTAATTTGAATATATTTAGATCAAGAATCAAAGAAATCAGACTTGGATCGGGGAAAAGTGAAAATAGTTGAATAGCCGGTTTTTGCCGTCCGTCGATATTCGAGGTAAGTCTTTAAGAGATTAAACATTGTAAATTATATATTTCAATTATTAATATGCTGATTTGGAAATTGGGAAATTAGTATTGAGTTAGCCGAATGTGATTAATTATAAAATTAATATGTTTAAGTTTAGTTTGATTGAGTTATAATATTTGAAAGTTCGAACAAAGATTATGAAGTACAAGAAAAGTTTGATATATGAATTGGTTGTGAGACAGCTTTAAAAATATGATATTTGGGCTTTAAGCCTAGCGGACTTTGTGCCGGTGAGGGATATCGGGCTTTATGCCTAGTAGGCTTTGTGCCGATGAGAGATATCGGGCTTTATGCCTAGCAGGCTTTATGCCAGTGAATTATTATAAGGGTATGCTTAAAAAGATTCTTGCTGATGTGGAATTTAAATTCGGTAAATGAGCTTAATGTTCAAGTATGTGTAAGCCTATTGGTTGTTTGAGATAAGGTAAATTAGTAACTTGATATTTGTTACTAATTATATGTGATACAATTGAGGATTATATGTGAATTTTAGTAAGTGTATTCGGCCTTGTAAATAAATTGTATGAATATTGTGGAATTGATTTTGGGATATGGGCATATATGTGTTCATGTATAATCGGCCATTTAAGTGGTATATGTACAAGATGTGGTATTATAGTTCTTAAGTTCATGTAAATGCGTTTGTGTATGTTTGATCATATAAAGACATTTTAGCCTTGAAAGTTGATTAATATTAGGTCATATTGATTAAATGAGCATTCGACCAAGGTAAATTTTGTGTGTAAAAATGTATTATTTATCTCACTTGTAGATTTGAGGTTAAGATTGATAATGATAATGAAATTTGGATTGGCTTAAAATGAGTTGATTATATCATTAGATTGTTAAATTGCTTAGAGCTTACTAAGCTAAGTTAGCTTACTTCGTGTGTTTTTGTTACTCTGTTTCATAGATTTTGGAAGTTAGCTACGAGCTCGAGGATCATTTTGGAACATCGTCACACTATCGATCGCTATTTCGGTATTTTAAAAGTTTGAAACTATGAACATAAATGGCATGTATGGTCTAGTAATATTATGTTTGGTTTTGAAGTTGTATATATTTGTTTAAGCCATGTGAAAATGGGTTGTCCATCTTGATAATCTTGGAATTTATATTTTGGCTTGATGATTATGTTTGCTTGTGGTTTTGGTTGATTTGGTTTTGATATATATAAGTATGGTTAATGTATAGAGTTTAAATGAAATTGAGTAAAGATGTTATAAACTAGTTAACCATATTTTTACAATGAAACAGTTTTTGGTTAGCAGCAGTGACGTGATATTGAAAAATCAAAAAAATAGGAGAAATGGAATTATAAAGTGAGTAAGATATAGAATTAAATATTATTGTGTCTATTTTATATGAAAGAAATAGAGTAGGAAAAGGAATTTTATATTCTGTGATATTCAAATTTTAGTGAGACAGGGTCAAGATGGTATTTGAAGTCCCTGTTTTGACTTTATAAATTCATTCAAAATTGTAAAAATGAATTATGAGTTATATTTTATATTTATAGATTCCTTAGTGAGTCTATTTTAAATAGAAACAAGTGGAAACATCATATGAGAACTGTACAATGAGATATTTAAATTTAGGTTAAGAGAGGTCAGAACCATTGGTCAGTGTAATATGGGAAAATTTAATGAATAAACTGTACTATTTGGACACATGAAAAATTCTGGAAAATTTATAGTAAGAATATATATGAATCTAGTTTTGGAAAAATTTACGGATCTAAATTTCAAGTTTTGTAACTCAATTTATAGTCAATTTAGTCAACATGACGTAGATGGACAGTTTCAATTTTTATGCCCTAAATTAGTAGTTAAGTCTAGTAATGCCTCATGCTCGACTCCGGCAGCGGTCTTGGGTAAGGGGTGTTACATCGATGCTATGGAAAAACATGAAGAACTATTGATGATCAAAGAACCAATACGCGAAGATGTCATTCGTATAGAGGCCCCGAAATTGAGCTCAAACAGTTACTGGAACATTTAAGGACTCCAATAGAGGAAAAGACAAACCTGAATGAAAAAGCTCAAAAGACGCTTCAATCCACCAATGATGGAGGAATCTAGGAAGTATTTCAAGATTAAAAGGTTGAAACATTTTTATGAGAACTTCCAAATGAACGTAAAGGATGAGTTAATTCTCGAGGAGCCAAACGAATAAAATTAAAGTCGTCGAGCTAACAACGTTAAACAAGAGCACTTTTTGGGAGGCAACTCATATTTATTTTAATTCATTTAATTTTGAATTAAGTTTAATTTATGTTGAAAATAAAAATAAAAATAAAAACATTGTTATTTAATCTATTTTAATGTGTTGTTTTCGAGAATGATGGTAGAGGTTGTCCCTTTTCATCCAAAAATAAATCAAAATCAGATTTATTTTGTGGCATGGGCACACCTTGCCAAATCTTAGTGCTGCCATTTGTTGAAACATACACCTAGGACTGAATCGACCAAAACCAACCTGAATTGCCCTAATCACCCTTCGCCAAATTAATACGGGGAGTACACCTGACTCTTCTATTTATTATTCTTTTAAAATTGCACATTGAAGGCAATGTGGGCTAAGTAGGGGGATTCATAGGTCATGTCATGTTGTTACTTGTTCGTTGATGGGCTCGAAACTAACTAATATTTCGATAAAGGCAAGTGCACCTATCGAACAGTAGTATAGTTATGGTGAGCCCGGAATATCGTATCCTCAAGGACTAAAATTACTAGTAATAACTATCTTTTTATTATCTATGTAACACCCCAAACTCGGCCTAAACGTTATGACCAGATTTGGCATGTCACATGGAGTGATTGCTTAAAGAAACCTGTGATTGTATTAGAGTGGAGAATTTTTGTTATAATTAAGAAAACAAGCTTGGTCTACAGACGTTTGTTATAAATATTCCTAATTTCGATAGGTTGATTGGTGTTATGAAAACCGAACTAGTGGACCTTAAAATCGTGACTTTTTGAAAATGTTATTTGTAGTTCGAAGGAAAAACCCAAGTTTAATTATTTACATATATTTTTTTTATAATCCGTTTGTTACTCATTCTTGGAAAAACGTTATTTTTGTTTTCAGAAAATCCCCGTTTTAAGCAATTCATGAAAGATAGTGAATACGTTAAAATATAAAGCAAATTAAAATCCCGGAGGCCTTATTACAAATTTAAAACCCACAATAGTAAAAGTAAAGAAATAAAGCAGAAGGGAAATTTACTAAGGTTTGAAATCAACGTTCCTAAAGTATGGCCTCTACCGAGTCATCAATGGCCCCAAGTCCTCACTACTAAGCATTACCTGCAAGGATAAAGAGAGAGGGGGTGAGTTACAAGAACTCAGTGTATAATCCCCTTACCGTCATCCACTAGGCTCGAACCCATGTAGCATCGTGTGGGGCCTAAGCCCATTAAATAATAGTGTAATGAAATGAATGCAGCCCAACCCATCCATCCAACACACCCCCGACCAAACAATCACACCTGTGGGGATCAAGTCAACCCACCCCGCCGCTCACACCAATCTGCAGTCAAGCTGCTAACATAGAGTATTTTTGTGGCTGAACCACCGAAATCATGGTTAAGCACATTAATATATGAATTGTGGCTATGCTACCAGGCTACACTGCTCTTCATTCAAATTCCCACCCCATGCAATATGGAAGGATGCAACATACATAGCAGAATATCCAAATATAAAACAACCATTAACCCAGTCAGGGTAATTTGAAAAATCGGCCCGCTAGGGTATTTTGGGTAAATCGACCCACTAAGGGCATTTTGGTAACTCGGCCCATCAAGGGCATTTTAGTAAATCGACCCGTCGAGGGCATTTTAGTAAATTTTCAAGGATAAAATTGTTCAGGCGTGTTATTCGATTTCATGCAATAATCCGGTTTATTACTCTTTACGAAAAATGATGGTTCGACTTTGCCAGCATGATAGCGTATACGAAACTAAGCGGTTACGGTGTGAGATTACACACCTGATTACGTAAAGCACCAAACCCTCTTGATCACCGACACCTACACCATCATATCACCCAATTAACTAACAACAGAGAGATCTTTAATCCAAATCTTAAGCAAACGATTTACAACACTTACCCTTACTATCGCGTATAACCACGATTTGCCTACTCGAACCAGATGATGGTTCCCTTCCACAACCCAGTGGAAAATCCCGAACTGCAGACATCGCCTACGTTTGAACTTGGGAACAGGGATTACAGAACCACTCTCCTTGGGTTCCCCTCGTGTTACCCTCTTCGACTGCTTATTACTTGCATCCATGAGAAAAGCCCGATAAGTAAGGTACCACAGTGAGATCGGCACACAAGGGGTTTCGACTCTTACCACTATTTCCTAAAGTCCCAACCGATTAGAAAATAGAGAAGGGATTTGTTTGCACCATAATAAACTTGGCTTCAATCTAAAGAGAGTCGAACACAGTTAGATTCGGCTATGGCAAGATGGGAGATGGAGAAAAAAATTAGTTGAGAAAGAAGGGAAAGCAACAAAGCCATCTTTCTTATGGAAATCATAAGATCAATAAAAGGAATAAGATATAGAATCACCTTACCCTGATTACCAACGAATCGATTGAAAAAAGTAGATCGGCCAACTCCATTTTAAACAACTACATGATGCCGCCGCAAGAAGAAAGAGTAAGGAAGATGAAGTTTCGGTTTAGAAATAAATGAAACAACCGAATGATGAGAATCACCATTTAGCTATGGAGAAGAGAAGATGAGAGGAAGAGAATGAATCTACTTACGCGATTCGACTAAGGAAGAAAGTGCTCAACACGCAATGGGAGAGAAGATAAAGTGTTAAAGAGGCTCGGCTACTTGGAGAGAAAGGGGCTAGGGAGATTCGGCCACCAAGTATTGTCAACTAACAAAGAGGAGAGAAAAATTAAAGAAACGGTGAGAAAAGAAAAGAAGAGATGGGAAAGGAAGTGCTAGAAAGTTTCGGCTAACACTAAGGAAGGGATGAACAAAAAGGGGCTTAAGTGTTTCGGCAAGCAGAGAAAAAGATTGAAAAAAAAGAATGCTCAAAATGATTAAAAGAAAGAAAGCCTCTCACGCACAAAACTTGTAAAAACTCTTAAGAATTTTTGGCACCTCCACCACTTACCAAAACTGAATGCTCTCTTCACCCAAAGACCCCTCTTGACCGAAATTCTTCTTCCCCCTTGCACTTCCCAAAATTTAGCCAACACCCCCTCTCAGCTTAATACCTTATTTTTCTCCTTGATTTTCTCCTCAAACTCCTCTCCATCCCATGTCCAAATGCATTTGACTGAGTATTCAACTCCTCCTGCAGAGTCCAAGCTGGACTCTACCACTCTTACCTGCTTGGCACAAAATAAATTAGATGAATTGCTGCAGGGGGATTGAACTTCTCCCCCTTTTCTCCTATAAGTGATGCCACACCACCTTGCTACTAGCTCCTCTTGTGCTAGCAAAATACCAACTTTTTCCCTTATGCCATGACGCCACCTCCCTTCTCCCTTCTCCCCCACAAGTGCTCAAACACTAAAATTTTCCTAGGCCCAACTCAACCCCAGGCCTTCTTAGGGCCCCCAAACACACACAACTAACACACATAGCTAGCCTAACGCATGGAATAATGCAAAACACAAAATCTCAAATTTCAGGATGTTACAATCTAGCCTAATAATTAAGGGGTTTTTGTTTTAATCTAAAATTTAACTAACTAATTGACTAAATGACTATGAATGCGACAGAGAGAAAGAAGTAATCGAATAAACCAATGATAAAGACAATACCCAAGAAAGAATCCACCTAGACTTCACTTATTATTTTGACTCTAAATTAAATGATTTATTCACTTGACTTGATCCGTAGAAATCCCTAAATTATGTTAATATCTCTTTCAAGACTAAAAACAACTGACTTTAGGTTGATTAATTGAAATCTATTTCTAATTAAAACCCCTATCGTCGCATTAACTCGATCTATGGATTCCCTTATTAGATTTGACCCTAATATGGCAGATTTATGTCGCCCTATTTCTAGGGTTGCAATCAACTCCGCTTAATTATGTTGGATCTACTCTTAAATAGGGACTTTTGCTCCACTGAATAAGCACATTAAACTTGAATGAATATTCCTAAAACATTAAAACAAGGATTAGGGACACATAATTAAGAACAAGATCAAGTATTTATCACGTAATTCAGATTTATTGAATAATAAGATTCATCTAGGTTTCATCATCCCTGGGTATTTAGGGAGTTTAGTTCACAACGTAAAAGGAAAACATCATAGAATTAAGAAAACAACAAGACATAAAGATCCCAAAAACTTCTAAATAACTTGATGGAGATCTTCAATCTTGAATGAGATCCTACTTCCGAGATGATTCCGACGGCTTCCTTCTAGTAATTTCTTCGATCTACTCTGTGTGCCTCCTTTAGGTCCTCCCCTTTGGAGCACCTTTCTTGGCCCTCAAGTAGTCTTTTCCGAATAGAATTAGACTTGGGTTCTATAGGGACACGCCCGTGTGACACGTCCGTGTGTGATAGCTTAGGCCGTGTTCGATTCTGCTCATCACACACGGTCGTGTGGTCTGCCCGTGTGCGATATTCCAGGCTGTGTTGATTTCTGAGGTAGGCCCATTTTGTCTTTTTTTGGCCCGTTTCTCGTTCTTTTCGACTCTCTAAGCTCTCCTGAGTGTAAAACATGAAATTAAAGGATTAGGAGCATCGAATTCATCAAATCTAATAAAAATTCATTTAAAAATAAGCTAAGCATGGGGTCAAAATATGTATAAATTATGGTTTATCAAATATCCCACACTTAAGCCTTTGCTTGTCCTCAAGCAAAATCCTCAACTCATAATTAAAATTAACTTCCTCAATTCATAATTCTCATTAATAATGTCTTATCATAATTCATAGATAATTCATACATTGATAATTTAACTAAAAGAGTCCTAAAGATTCAAACAATTTAAGTCACAAATTTTTATAACACAAAAACATAGGTGTTTCCCCTTACCTAAATAATCACCTTTAATTCAAAACCGACAAGAATTGGCATCTTCACTAAAGATTCACTCAAATCACTCAACGTGTTTAAGGTTCAAATTAAGCACTCAAAAGTCAAACATGAAAAGTTATTACCATAGGTTTGCATAAAAATCAAATCTCCACCACTATAAAATGAGATGATACACAAATCAAAAGGTCTTAAAAAGGGTTGTAATGGGGCTTGGGTTAAAGGTGTGGATAAAGGCTGAATTAGAGGGTTAGAATCGAGATTGAATTGACAATTTACCTAACTAGAAAAATGAATTAATACTGAATAATTACATCAATTGAAAACTTATCACTAATAGCACGAGCTTCTTCTCAAAATGTGAAATGAACCGTTTAAGCTCAAATAACATAGAACTAATAATGAATATATTTCCAACTTTTTTTATCATGTATAATAATAAGAAAGAATTTAACAACTGAAATATAGAACATAGTTAGGCAACTGATCAAATCAAATCTCGACAAAAAAGGGGTTAATACAATAGGGAAAATTCTTAATGAATCAAAAAGAATGAGTTTTGGGTTAATATTAAGGGTATATCAAGAAACGGTTTATTAGGATCAAAGGGGTTCACTAAGGGTTAATTATGAAGGTAGGCTTTTTGGGGTAAGTGGGTTAAAACCTAGGTGCCTTTATCATCTCAGTATATCAAATCAAGGGTGTGGTCTCGATATGCATAATCGAAGCAAGTTCTAGAATAACAAGTCAATATTGACACACTCACAACCAACAATAAAGTGAGCAAGAAAGTATATGCTCTAAAAGGCTCAAAATCTCACAAAAATTATGGTTTTTGATGTCAACCTTGCAAATTTCAAACTTCAAAGTAATATTTAAATTTAGGGAAACAACCTAACAAATTTTTAATTCTAAAAATAGAATTATCATGCTTGATTCTCTAATGTTTTAAAATTTAAACCATCAATTCATAATTACCTAAGACTTAATCCAAAAATATCAAAAAATATAAGTCAATAGAAGTTTCATTCTAATGATAAAGTGAGAAAATTACTTAAAAACAATATATAATTCAGGGATTTTCTAGTAATCATATAAATAACCTCCCCACACTTAATATGTGCATTGTCTTCAATGTACCAAAATAGATAATGACAATAGAATAAGAATATCAGAAGAGAGGAGGGGGAAGTGAAACTTCCTGAATTTTGGATGAAATCTGTGGAATGTGAAAATTGTAGAAATTGGTCCAATGAGAAGCATGATAAACTAGGCAGAGGTGAAGGTGGGGGAGAACACTCCAGTAGTTTGTTCGTTCCTTAGTAGCACCTTGAACCTTTTGAAACTGAAGAGTCATCATTAAAGTTTTAGGGAGTTTTATTAATGGACTTCGTTATGGTTACTTGATAATAAACAGCTAGAGATATAAATAAATCAAAATATACTAATATAAATCAAAGATAAGAAAGATAAAGAGAAAGAGTTTAAAAATTAAAATAAAAGCAAAATAAAAAATAAATGGATCAAAGGTCCTCATCAACAGATGGTTCACGAGGTGGAGGTGGTGGTGATATGTGAAAGTGCTGACAAATCTGTTGTAGAGTCGCCTCGAGGCTATCGAATGATCGAGCATTGTCATTGAATTGTTGAGTACAGAACTGCTCGAAACGAGTGAGGCACTTAGATATGTCAGTCAATGAAGCAGCCACATAAATTGGTCGATGAGGTGGTGGTGGTGCAAAAGGTGGCTTCTCATGATGTAAAGGGATATCATCAGTAATGTCCTCTGGGTCATCCTGATCGGTGGCTTGCGATAGACGGTACTGAGGAGGATCAAACCAACGATGACTCTCAATCGTCCTCATATGAAACATCATCGAGATGCCCTGTGGGGACATCTGCCCAATAAGTGTGAGCGAGGAGGACTGAGCTGGGATGTTGAGGAGGCCAAAGTATCAACCTAGGCACATCACATATGGGCAATGGAGAGGACCCCCTTCCTATGTCGCTCTGTCTGATGCCAAATGGCGAGGGCGATGAAGTAAGCTAAATCAAACAAGTGCCCATGCGCCATGCTCCATAAAAAGTAGGCATCGTGAGTGTTGACGATGCCAGTGCTCTCTCGCCTACCTGTCAAAGTGTGAGCCAGGATGGCGTGTAAATACCTCAAGGATGGGGCGAGAGTTGATGCCTTGGAGCAATTGGGATCGTAGGCAGCCGAGGTAGGAACTAAGGCTCTCCAGTAGGAAGAAGAGGAGTAGTAGATGTGGCGGTGAAGGTTCTCGAAGTCGTCGTCCTCCATGAATTCCTTGATATAAAGTCCCAAAGCGACCCCAAACTCTAGGATACTCAACTCACGTACTAGGCCTCCAAGGTGAAACTGGACTGTGCCTAGGTCGTCGAAGTTTATCATGACCGTCTAAAGGTGAAAGGTGGAACAGAGCTCCAAACTAAGCTCTAAGTAGGTCGGCTCGACAATCTCAAAAAATGCTCCCATAGGTCAATAGTCAATAGGGTCCGAACTACGTCATCTAGTTGGACCTGATCTAAGGTGGCCCAATCAATACATCTCCTCACGCTGAGGGGTCGTGCATGAAGTATCTGAAAAAGTTCCTCCTGGGGTCCTAGGGGAAACAGTAGAAAAAGATGGCGCACTTCGGCAGATGCACTCGTAGAGGTAGCTCCAGGTCCCTTCTACTTTTTCGAAGCGGAGACAGCAGTCTTTTTCCCACGTGGAGGAGTCATTAAGTGCCTGCAAGATAAAGTATTCAAAATTAGTAAAGTAAGGTAGAAACATCAAAGAATACGTTCCCAAATAAATCAAAAATCTGGAATATAAACCAGTGAACCAGAGTGTCAAAATGGGATTACCTGTGATGAAGTTGTGGTTCCTAGATGCAAAGATTTATCAATGTAAAATTCTAAATAATAACGATTAAGTAGCAACGAACCTAAAAGTGTTACAGTAATGAGACTAATTAACAAGACTAATGGGAATCCCATAATGCAAGGCATTATCAAAATCAGTAAGCTACCAAGAGCAAAATCATTGTTAAGTATCAATTAGTATAGAGAATGAAAATGTGACAAATGCAACCTAATAATTAATATGAGTATACTTAGCAACTCAACCTGAATCTAAAAATGGGACTTATAAAATGGACTCACTGAAATAAAAATGAACAATGAACTAAAAAGTAAAGGGGGAAGAGTAAACCGATGGAGGTATTAAGGTGGCATACGGACGTGCTGGTGGCACACGGGTGTGGAATGCGGGGGCTGGTGCGTGTGGAAAAGAAAAGGAAAAGAGGAAAGGAAAAGAAAGAGAGGATATGGGGAGTTTAGTTCATAATGTAAAAGGAAAACATCATAGAATTAAGAAAACAACAAGACATAAAGATCCCAAAAACTTTTAAGGAACTTGATAAAGATCTTCAATCTTAAATGAGATCCTACTTTCGAGATGATTCCGATGGCTTCCTTCGAGTAATTTCTTCGATCTACTCTGCATGCCTCCTTCAGGTCCTCCCCTAGGGTGTTTATATAGGCTTTGGAGCACCTTTCTTGGCCCACAAGTAGTCTTTTCCGAATAGAATTAGACTTGGGTTTTGTAGGGACACACCCGTGTGGGATAGCTTAGGCAGTGTTTGATTATGCTCGTCACACACGGCCGTGTGGTCTGCCAGTGTGCGATAGTCCAGGCTGTGTTGATTTCTAGGTAGGCCCATTTTGTCCCTTTTTGGCCCATTTCTCATTCTTTTCGACTCCCTAAGCTCTCCTGAGTGCAAAACATGAAATTAAAGGATTAGGAGCATCGAATTCATCAAATCTAATGAAAATTCATCCAAAAATAAGCCAAGCATGGGGTCAAAATATGTATAAATTATGGTTTATCATTCGTCTTTGCATGTGTTAATTCTTATATTGAGGTTATTCTTTAATTTGTTCGAAATTGAACATTCAATTCCTATGCTTAGTTAATTCAAATAATTGGGTAATTCATGAATAACTGCTTATTGCTTAAATTTGATCGACATGTGTTTTGTAGAATTGAAAATATTATGGCTAAATTAACGTTTCATGAAATTGTTAGCTCTTTAAACTTGCTCAATAAAAGTACTCGAGTCTCATTTTAAGTGATTTTTCTGTAAAAAAATTGAAGTAATAAAAAATATATACTCCACTAATGGCTTAGTTATGAGTGAAGATTTCGAAAATGTGACCAAATTGAGTATCCAGGATGAGGTACTTGGGTTGTCATCTCATTTCGCGTAAAAAGATTCGACTACATCCCAAACTTGTGGAAATTTTGATTGAATACAATTTTCTTGCAAGTTTGATTAAGCTTTAATTTAGTGAAGTAGTTGAATTTTGCATAATGTTAGAAATTTTATAAGACACTTGTTGGTTAAACCTAGCAATTGCTTATTTTTTATTCACCTAAATTGTTTTCATTATGCTTGGTTGAGGAATGAGACTTGATTTAAAAAAAAATTGTCGAATGATTTCTAGTATGAGAATACACAACATGGTTGAGGACAAGTATCGATCAAGTAGGGGGAATTTGATAGCAAGTTAATTTATTGTTTTTGATGTGTCTATTTTGGCTAATTTTTTTAATAGAATACTATTGATAAACCGTAACATGTTCATATTTTAATCTCACATTTAGCATACTTTTGGACGATTTAGTCCCTGAATTGTGGAATTTGGTGCTCCTAATCCTTTAATTTCATGTTTTATACTTAGGAGAGCACCGGAGGATGAAAAGAATGAGAAACTGGCCAAAAACGGAGAAAATGGGCCAAAGTACGAAATCAACACGGCTGGGCCGAAACACACAGTCGTGCCTCCTTAGCAGATCCAACCACGGTCTGGCCCCGAATCACAAGGGCATATCCCTGCCACAGCAAAGAAGAGTTTCATTCGGATTAGGGTACTTAGAGGCAAAGAAAGACATTCCAAAAGCCTATATAAACACCCTAGAGGCCAACCTAAAAGAGGGCGTTTAGCTAGGCCAAGGAGCCGAGCCAGAGGTGGCCTAAAATCATGCTCCTCGAACTATGTATAATTATGCTAAACCTAATTTAATAGGAATTGAGTCAAGTATTTTTAGACCTGCTATTGCTACAAATAATTTTGAACTAAAACCTAACACAATTCAGATGATACAGCAATTTGTTCAATTTGATGGTTTGCAGGATGAAGATCCAAATAATCACTTAGTGAATTTCCTAGAATTTTACGATACTTTTAAAATTAATAGAGTTTCTGATGATGCCATCCGTCTTTGGTTATTTCCCTTTTCTTTGATGAATAAAGCCAAACAGTGGTTGAATTCTCTTCCACGAGGATCAATCACTACATTGGATCAAATGACCGAAAAATTTTTATTAAAATATTTTTACGGCCAAAACGGCCAAGTTGAGGAATGATATCTCTTCTTTTGTACAGATGGATCTAGAAACACTATACGATGCATGGGAGAGATACAAAGATCTATTGAGAAGGTGCCTACACCATGGATTACCCTTGTGGGTACAGGTTCAAACTTTTTACAACGGTGTGAACCCCTCAACTAGGCAATTTATTGATTCAGCCGTCGATGAAACCCTGAATAACAAAACACCTGAGGCGGCCTATGAATTCATTAAAAAGATGTCACTGAACAACTATCAGTGGCAAGTTACAAGGATAAGGCCAACAAAAGCCACTAGTGTTTTCAACCTCGAGCAGTCACCATGCTATCAAATCAGGTAGAGATGTTAAATAAAAAGATTGATGGCTTGTGTGGTTCTTCGCAGGTACATCCGGTAATGCAGTGCAAAACAAGATTAGGTGTGGAAATCCTGAGTACCCACCCTACAATCCTGGCATGGAAAGCAAATAGATGAACTATATGGGTAACTGTTTTAAATCTCAAAATAACCCTTATAGTAATATTTATAATCCAGGTTGGAGGAACCACCCCAATTTCTCATGGAGTGGTCAAGGAAACCAGAGACAACAACTCCCTCCAAAATTCCAACAACAGCCCTACCTATAGGAAAAGAAGTCGAACCTTGAGGAGATACTGAAAAAAATTCATAGCGGTGTCAGAAACACATTTCCAAAACACCGAAACAACACTTAAAAATCAACAAGCATCGATTCAAGGGATCGAGAACCAGTTAGGCAACTCACTAAGCTGATCTCCGAATGACCACAAGGTAACTTGCCAAGTAACACTGAGACTAACCCAAATGAGCAACTTCAAGCCATAACAGCTCAAAATAGTGAAGGGTTAGTGGAATTTGAATCTGAGCCAAGGCAAGAACCTATGGTAAGTGAAGGTGAGGTTAAGGTAAGCCAAGAAAAACCAAAATCGGTAATTAAAGAATACCAACCTCAAATACCATACCCCAATGCGATGAAGAAAGACGACATAGACGAACAGCTTCGGTAAGTTTGTTAAACTTTTAAAGAAATTACATATTAACTTACTGTTTCTTGAAGCTCTTTACAGATTCCAGATTCAAGGAAATTTTTAAAAGAGCTTTTAAAAAACAAGCGAAAGTTAGATGAGGAATCGCATGTGGAACTATACGCAGTGTGCTCAGCAATGTTGCAAAATAAACTACCACGAAAATTAAAATATCCAGAGAGTTTTACAATTCCATGTTTAATTGGTAGTTTACTATTGATAATGCTCTAGCTGATTTAGGAGAAAGCATCAATGTTATGCCTTATAAAATGTTCAAATAGCTAGGTCTAGGGAAACCCAAACAAACTAGGATGAGCATTCAATTAGTTGATAAAACCATTAAAATTCCTAGGGGTATAATTGAGGATGTACTAGTTAAAATTGATAGATTCATATTACCAGTAGACTTTGTTGTTTTAGACATGGATGAAGACAATAGTATCCCCTTAATTTTAAGAAGACCCTTTTTAGCAACTGCTAGAACTAAAATTGATGTTGGTACAGGAGAACTCATACTCCGTGTAGGTGCAAGAATCAATCGATCTTCGAGCTCTCGACTCAGCTAGGACATCAAGTAATCAAGGTGAGAAAATTAGTTTTATTAATGACCATTCGGTTAAACCTTCTTTTCAGGAAGCACCGCAGAACCACACATCTAAGCCAGATCCTAGACCTCATACCAACAAGGAAATAATTCATGAGGAACAAAGGCTTCAGATCGATGAGCTAGACGAGTGAAAGCCACGTGTTAAGGAAAAACCGAAGGAACCCCCAGATGAGCTTATAGGAACATCAAATCACTTCAAGATAGAAGATCAGGTACTGTTAGATAAAACAGACCCTCGAATCGCCATATCAGACCTAAATACAAATGAAGAGACCCCTTTTAAGGTAATCAATGTCTTCCCATACGAAACGGTCAAGGTAACTCACTCTGAATTCAACACTTTTAAGGTAAATGCTACTCGACTCAAACAATATAATGATAACATGAGAAAGGATTTTCAACTCCGCAAACCACCGTGATTATGCGAATGAGAGGTAAGTCTAGCTTAAGACTTTAAACGAGCATTTCTCGGGAGCCAACCCGAGCACTAACCCCATTAATTTTTACGTCTTTATTTTTACTTCTATTTTTTCCTTTTTAGAACCTTACTATGAACTAACCAAAGTGCAGATTTCCATACCACACGGCCTTGCACACGGCCGTGGCCATGGCTATGTGGACACTATGAATCCTCGTACTAACATAGCAGAGATAGAATGAAACAAAATAAAAAATATCTTCAAGCCACGAGCTCCGATAAACACCATGGCCGTGCGACACAGCCATGGCTGACATTATTTTATCAAAACGGGCATGGCGACCTACACACAGGCATGGGAGAAAAGAATGAACCACCGCACGACCATGTTATATGGCCGTGTGATTTGACACGCCCAAGATACACGGGCGTGGGGATGTACCAAAGCTAAAATTTTTATTTAAAACACCCCTCTCCCCTTCTCACCTACTCTCCATTCTCTTCTTCCATAACCTCTACACTCCCCCCCCTTTTTATTTTCCTCCTTCTTCATTCCCCAATCCTTTTGATCTACAACCTATCAATGTTAAAGAAACAGAAGGATCCTAGCCCAGTCTCCCTGTGCGAGACCTATCTACATAAGTTCATGCCGGCCACTTCACTAACTCGACAGGAAAAGGACCTTTGAGTCCATTTAATCTTTCTTTTTCCTTTCTCTTTTCATTTATTTTCCTTGTCTTTAATTTTCTTATACTAAATTCAGTTTATTTTATTTTAGTTTCTTGGTTTTAGGTTCTTCAGGCTGTTTGGGAATCACACACCACGGCCTTAGAAATCACACCCACCTCGCGAACCATCTAACAATAAGGACCTTTCAGTCCATTAATCGTTTCTTTTAGTTTTATTTCACTTTTTACACTCTTTCTTTTCATTTTTCTTTTCTTTAAATATATAATTTGTATATTTAGAATTATTCTTATTATTTCCTGGCTAATTCTTCACAAGCTTTCCAATTTCTTCATCTAGCGGAGAGATTGTTGGCGACCACCACACCACCACTAAAGATGCACCCTCCATCTTATCTTTCACCTCCGAATCAAGTTTCCACACCTCCAACTCAAGGAATCCATCCAAAAATTCAGGAAGTTTCACTTCTCTCCCTAACTTTTGAATTTCTAACTATATTATGAATATATATCTTTGTACATTGAGGACAATGTACATCTTAAGTGTGGGGGGTGAAGTTTATTTTGAAAAAATTCCTAACTTTTTGCATTATTCTCAAATCCCTGAATGATATCTTGTCTTAACTAATTTTCTCATATCACTAATTAGAATGAAATTTCTGTTGATTATGATTTTTATTGATATGTTTTAGATTAAGTCATAGTTAATTGTGCATTGATAATTTAAACTTTAAGATACTAGAGAATCAAGCATGATAAGTTAATTTTTCAAAATTAAAAATTTGCTAGGTTGTTGACCTAATTTGAATATTACCTTGAAGTTTGAAATTTACAAAGTTGATATCAAAAACCCATAATTTTTGTGAGATTTTGATCCTTTTAGAGCATATATTCTTTTCTTGCTCGCTTTATTGATTATGAGTGTGTCAACATTGATTTGTTATTCGAGAACTTGCTTCGATTATACATGTCAAGACCACATCATTGATTTGATATACAGAGATGATAGTCATTTAGGATTTAACCCACTTACTCCACTAAAAGCCTACCCTCACAATTAACCCCTAGTGAACCCCTTTGATCCTAACAAACCTTTTACTGACTCACCCACTAATAATAACCCAAAACCCATCTTGTATTTGTTATCACCATTTATCTTGACTACCCTTCCATCGAGACTTGATTTGATCAGTTACCTAATTATTTTATTTCAGTAGTTGAATTCATCTTATATTATGTACTTATTTTGATTTGTTCTTAAAAAAAATCAAAGTATATTCATTATTAGTTATTTAATTAAGTGAGCTTATACATTTAAATTCAACATCTTGAAGAAGAAGCTCGTATTATTAGTATTACAAGTTTTCAATTGATGTAATTATTTAGGATTAGTTCATTTTTCTAGTTAGGTAAATTATCAATTCAATCTCGATTCTAACCCTTTAATTTATCCTTTATCCGCACCTTTAACCTAAACCCCATTACAACCCTTTAAAGACCTTTTGATTTGTGTATCATCTCATTTTATAGTGGTGGAGATTTGATTTTCATGCGAGCCTATGGTAATAACTTTTCATGTTTGACTGATGAGTGTTTTATTTTGAACCTTGAAAACCCTGAGTGATTTGAGTGAATCTTTAGTGAGGATGTCAACTCTTGTCGATTTTGAATTAAAGGTAATTATTAGGATAAGAGGAAAACACCTATGTTTTCGTGCTATAAACTTATGACTTTGATTGATTGATTGAATCTTTAGGACTTTTTGAGTTAAATTATCCATGTATAAATTATCTATGAATTATGATGAAACACTATTGATGAATATTATGAATTGAGGAAGTTCATTTTAATTGTGAGTTAAGAATTTTGCTTGAGGACAAGCAAATGCTTAAGTGTGGGGGTATTTGATAAACCGTAATATGTTCATATTTTAATCCCACATTTATCATACTTTTGGATGATTTAGTCCCTGAATTGTGGAATTTGGTGCTCCTAATCCTTTAATTTCATGTTTTATACTTAGGAGAGCACTAGAGGATGAAAAGAACGAGAAACGGGCCAAAAACAGAGAAAATGGGCCAAAGTACGAAATCAACATAGCCTGGGCCCGAAACACACGGTCGTGTTTCCTTAGCAAATCCGACCACGGCCTGGCCCTGAATCACACGGGCGTGCCACACGGGCGTGTCCCTGCCGCAGCAAAGAAGAGTTTCATTCGAATTAGGCAAAGAAAGACATTCCAAAAGCCTATATAACACCCTAGAGGCCAACCTAAAAGAGGGCGTTCAGCTAGGCTAAGGAGCCGAGCCAGAGGGGCCTAATTGTGGGATTCACTCAAAGAAAGCCAGTTGATTCATCTCAAGAAGCCGGAATCATACTCAAGACTGAGGATCTCTCCTCAATTCCTTTAGGGGGTTTTAGGGTTTTTCTTATGTTTTGTTTTACATTTTCTTCTGAGATGTATTCTTTGATAATTATGAACTAAACTCCTCAGATACCTGAGGGGAATGAAACCTAAGACGGATCTTGTTATTGTTTTCTGAGCTATATGATAAATACTTGATTTGTTCTTAATTATGTGTTCTTAATTCTTGTTTTGATATTTCAGGATATTGATTCAATTATTCATGCCCTTAGGCAGAGGAGGAATATTCTCTGCTTAAGAGTAGATCTAGCATAGTTAAGCGGAGTTGATCACAACCCTAGAGATAGGATGACGAAAATCTGCCGGATTAGGGTCAAACCTAATATGGGAGTCCATAGATCGAGTTAATGAAATTCTAGGGCTTTAATTAGAAAGAGATTTCAATTAATCAACCTACAATTAGATGTTAGTAGCCTCGAGAGAGGTATTAATATAAATGAGGGAATCCTACGAATCAAGTCAAGTGAATAAATCGTCTGGTTCAGAGTTAGATAACAAGTGAAGTCTAGGTGGATTCTTCCTCGGGCAATTGGTTTTTCCCACAATTATTTTCCCCAACTCCTTCTCTATGTCTTAGCATCTTTAGCTTAGTAGTTAGTTAATCTTAGATTAAACAACCATTCTATTAATTCTTAGGCTGAATAATAAGAAGAAAGTTAGTATTAGTACTTTTGGTTCCTTTGGGTTCGACAATCCGGTCTTGCCACTAAACTATACTACTGTTCAATAGGTGCGCTTGCCTCAAGTCATTGTCACAGTTAGTTTCTAGGCTAGATCATTCATTATATAAATTTTTAAGATTTTGACACACGATCAACTACTAAACTTATGATTTCTTACTTAAATCTTATTAGGGATGAAATTGGAATGCCAAAATTCAAAATCAAGCAAAATGGGCTAAATTGGAACAAGAAGCAAAAAATGGGCCAAAGTAAAATATTGTAGAATTAGTGGTTGATTAAATCAAATTTTTGAAATTGTCAAATTCTATAAATAGAAAAAAATGATTTTAGTTGATATATTCTTAGGAGGAATCATGCTAAATTTAACATATAAAAAGTGTATAAATACCTTGTATGGGTAGCATGAAAAGACACACTTGAATGGAATTAAATACAATTACTTTCTTTTATTTCATCCAACGTCTATAACTTTTTAGCTTAGTGCCAATTTCTTTCTTTTTCTTTCTTTTAGGTTCAATTGCTTTGTAAGTCATTTCTTCTTTTCACCTATCACCATTATAGTAAATTTCACTTTTAAACCCCAATTGAGTATGATAAATTTCATGTTCAACTAAACCCCATTTAGTCTTAGGTCAATTATCATTCCTATTGAAAATCGTGAGATATGAACCTACACTAAAACCTTTCAACACGATATTCATTATCTCTCCAGAATATGGAATAGTCACAATCGTCTCTTAAAGTTAATTCAATTTCAATTAAAAAAACATGTGTTGGGTTGGAATTGCTTGCCGTACAGTTGGGAAAACGAGATGGTCGTTTGCCGAGTTCGAATTACCACGAACAAATTGGCATATCCAATTGGAAAAAGCTAGTCAGGTTTCGTTAAAGGAGATAGTGATTAGATTTAAACAACACATGTGATTGAGACCGTTGATTCGAGTTGGGCTTTTCTAGATTGCAAGGCTACCAAGATCTTAAATTGAGAACACGTGTTATGTGGTTAGATAATCGGTAAGGGTTAGTTTACAGGTCGTACTGGAACCAACTACACAAGGAAGAGTTGGCAGTCAGGGCGTCCTTGATTGTTATAACTAACTTATCGTTAAGAGAAAGGAAATCCATTTTCAAGAATCGGTTCGAGTTCGGGTGTACCAATGCTAAGGCTAAGCATTTCACACATTAATTTATCAACTTTAAAATACTTAATTTTATTTTTGCAAAAATCATTCTGTTATTATTTCATTTCATTTTATACTTATTTTTATTTATCAACTAAACTCTCCCGTATTTATTTTTCAACTTTGCATGTATAGATTGTAGGCACGACAGCTGCCTAGACTCAGGAATTTGATCACTTAAACAGGAAAATTAGGAATCCCAATCCCTATGGGATCGACACTACTACTCTATAATACTATTTGATTCAATTAGAGCATAGAAAATTATATTTAGTAGTTTCGACGCCCATCAACCATCATGAATATGATTTGTAGCATGCTTTTAGAAAAGAAAACACCCAAGACCTTTTGGCCTGAAGTAGTTAATTGGGCAATACATGTTTTGAATGGAGTCCCTCATTAGCAGTGAAAAATATGACGTTATTAGAAGCATGTAATGGAGTCTAGCCATTAGTTGAGTACTTTAGAGTTTTTGGCTGCCTTTCTTATATGTATGTACCTGACAAAATTAGAACCAAGCTCGATGATAAGAGCTTTTGTTGCATTTTGTTGTGAGTCGTGAGGAATCAAAGGTTTATAGACTACAGATCCAATTTTATACAGGATCATTTTCAACAGGGTTGTTCTGTTTGAAGGAGACAAGAATTTTGTTTGGGATAAGGAACATGAAGAATCCATTGTGTTTGATTTGAAATGGGGAGACTGTGATGAAGAAGTAGTTCTTGTTGTTGAGATTGAAGAAGAGAATGATTTCGACCTTGATTATTAAGAGGAAAATCTATCCTTTAATTCTCTATCTGAAGGTCACTCTTCAGCTATGAATCAAGGAAGGAATAGGGCACCACTAGTTTGGATGAGAGACTATGAAATAGATGAAGGTCTCTTTAAAGAAAAAGCTGATATGGCTATGTATGCTGCTACTGGTATTGGCCCTATTCACTTGAAGATGCGATGAAAAGTAAAAAATGGAGGCAAGCCATGGATGCAGAAATAAAAGTAATAAACATGATCGACATATGGGAATTAATGGATTTGCCTAAATGAGGAAAAAAGATTTGAGTTAAATGAGTTTATAAGACCAAATTTGATGAAAATGGAGAAGTAAATAAACACAAGGCTGGACTTGTAGTGAAGGGGTATGCCCAACAACATAGAGTGGATTACACGAAAGTTTGTGCACCTATGGCACATATGGAAACAATTCAGTTCGTGAATGCACTTGCAGCTCAAAGAGGATGGTCCATTTACCAGCTTGTCGTAAAGTCTACATTTTTGCACGGAATGTTTTTGTGGAACAACCTTGTGGTTATATCCAAAAAAGGCGATGAGCAAAAAGTTTACAAGTTGAAGAAGGCACTTTACGGGCTTAAGAAAGCCCCGCAAGCATGGTACAGCTGTATAAAAGTATATTTCATGAAGAAAGGTTTTGAAAAGTGTGACTACGGTTCTACTTTATTCATAAAGACAAAGAAAGATGACGAAGTATTTATAGTAAGTTTGTCGGTGATCTTATTTTTATCAGTAACGATGAATTAATGTTTGCAGAATTCAAAGATTCCATGAAGCATGACTTTGACATGACAAACCTTGGAAGGATGATATATTTACTTGTTTTGGAGGTCTTGCAAGGATCAAATGGAATCGTCAAAAGAAGTATCCTTTGGAGGTACTTCAGAAGTCTGGGATAGATAAAAGTATTAATTTTGTCCATAATTCAATAATTTCTAACTTTAAGCTCATGAAGGATGAGGGAGGAGTTAAGGTAAACAAGACTTACTATAAACAAATTGTGGGTAGTCTCATGTATCTCACAACAACTCGATCGAATATGATGTTTGTGGCAAGTTTTATTAGCAGGTATATGGAGAATCTCATCGAGCTTCATTTACAGGCGACAAAAAGGGTGTTGAGGTATTTGAAAGGTACAACTAAGTTTCGAATTTTTTATAGGAAAGGAGGAGATAATGAACCTTTTACTTACATAGATAGTGATTATGCTGGAGATTTGGAAGACAAAAATGCGCATCAGGCTACGTCTTTCTATAAAGCTCGAGAGTAGTCTATTAGTCTTAAAAAAACAACCAATATTAAGTTTATCTACTACAGAGGTTGAATTTATTACTCTTGCCTCGTATGCATATCAAGAAGTTTGGTTAAAACGAGTCTTGCAAAAGCTGGATTCGAATCAAGGCAAGGTAACTATTATTTATTGTGATAATAGTTGTACAATCAAACTTTTAAAAAAAATCTCACAATGCATGGTTGTAGCAAGCACATAGATGTGAGGTTTTATTTCTTACGAAAGCTCACGAAAGATGGTACGGTGAAATTGGTGCATTGTGCCCACAAGAACAATTAACAAATTTGATGACTAAACCACTCAAGATGGATGCCTTTTTGAAGCTACGAGAACTTGTAGGAGTTTGTTCTAAGTCTAAAGTAAACTAATTGCTTACAACATTTAGTTTAAGGGAGGAATTGTTAGGATTTGGTTAGTTTTTAGTTAATAAAATCCCTATTTATTTGGGATTCTCTCTTGTTACTTGATTGTGTTTGTCAATCAAAATATTTAGACTTGGTTATTTTTAGCTTGGTTTGTTATGTAAGACTCTATATAAAGGCAAGGTTGTTTCAGTTTAAGGATCAAATTTTCTCCATCAATTATTTTTCTCATAAATTCTCCTCTAATTTACAACAATTTCAAGCAACCATCATTGATTTCATGATAAATCTCCTCCAAGGTTCTAAATTACTTTTAATTTAGTAACTTATTTTTAATTATAATCAGATTTTTGTTTCCTGCTTTTGGAGGGTTATTATTTGGCTATGACATTGGTGCCACTCTTGGTGCTACAATATTTTTGAAGGTGCTTCAACAGATTAGCGTTTTACTTGTAGCCTTATCAAATTAACCTGCCATCTAATGTTCACTTAGCATTACCTACATTGGAAGATTTCTTATTGTATATAATGTAGGGGTGAAGTCAAAAAAATTTTTAGGGGACCGGAATTAAATTACAATTTTTGAAAGATTAAATCAAAATTTTATATTTTTAGGAGGGGCTAAAGTGCAATTTTACATTTACTAAGGGACCAAAATGATTTTTTTTTTCATTTTAGTTGATAATATCAGTCATCAGAACTTAGTGGCATTCTTTGGTTCAATCTTTCAACTGTTCAACTAGGTTTGGTGGCTTGATTTCTTGGTGATACTTGAAGAATTGATACATCATTTGTGGAAGTTTGTATTTCTTTCTTTCAAAAAATATGTTATAAATGCATATTGGCTTGAGTGCAGGCCAGTGGTTCTCTTTACGGGGCACTTCTTAGTTTCTTCCTTGTCTATCCATTTGCGGATTTCCACGGTACTCTTTTATTCGATTCTTCATCATACTTAGAGCTTATAGGCATGAATTTATCTTAACAAATAAATTTCATTTTCGTATGAAGGAAGGAAGAATGAGCTTATTATTGCTGCTCTACTATATGTGCTTTGTGGTCTGCTGACTGGTTCTGCTCCAACCTCAGTGTTCTTGTTGAAAGTTGGTCAGCATGTAGCACTAAGAGCAGCCAAGAAGTAGGCCATGCAGCCCGAGCCATGCAGGAGCTGCTGAAGCAAGTGCAGCTGTTGATTTTTTGTTCATTTTGTTACCTTAGTTTGATAAAATATAATCTATTTCATTTTGAACTATGTTAGTTTGATGTTTGATGTAATTTGATTGTGATTGAGCTGTTAACTCAGCTTTGTTCATGTGTACAAGCTTGGTTTACCAAGTTCCAATGTATTAGTGGTAGTAGGTATTGATTAGGTGACCTTATACTGATTTTGACAAGCTGAATGCTTGGTTTTATGTATTGGCATTATGCTATTATTCAATGTCAATGAAAATTATCAGATTTCCTTCCATATACTCTCAATTTTTATTTGCTTTTGCTTTTAATTCTGTTTTGAATTCTGTTTGTTTCTTCTGCAAGCTTCGAGCCTTGTTGCTCAAGTCATAGCTGTGTTTGCTTGTTTTGTTCCAAAAACACCAACAGTTCTCTTAATAGGATAGCTAGTGTATGGCACCAATATCAGACTAGTGAGCTTCTCAAAATCAACTGTTGGTGTTTTTGGAAGATTTATTATGATGTGCTTGATTGTAACATATCGCATGATGCCATGTGCCAGGTCATGCATGGGGCTCCGTTCTACATAGTAGAAACTTGCCCATCTCAGATATACGGTACACTAATATCTCTAAAGGAAATATTTGTAGTTTTAGAAACCTTGGTGAGTTTCTCTAAGATGCTATATTGTTACCAACGCTATCAAGCTCTTCTGAAGTGTAGATTTTTCTGTAGTTGGGCTATTTAGCGGGAAGCTTCTAAATTAATGCTGTTAGACAGTTTGAGGGATGGCGATACATGTACCAGTAATCCAGTATAGTGCTCCGATCGTAGTATTAAAGGGAATAGGAATGAGGAGTCTCCCATCATCACCACGCTGATTAATTCTCAGAGTGGTTGAAGGTGAAGGATCTTTACAAGAATATAATAGAAGGCCACCGCTGCCCTGAGCAAACTATGGGGTCGGGCTCCGGGCGATGAAGCATCCAACAAGCTAATATATGATATCCTAATCTCCTTACAGACTACCGATATGGACAAGGAAGCCGAAGTAAATTTCTAGGAGAAATTTCATGGGCCAAGTTTGAAAGCCTTCATAATTGGTGGAGGTTTAGTCCTTTTTCAACAGGTGTCTCTTCCTCCTCGCTTAACCATACTGTTTATTTATCTATTAGTTATTATTTATTTTCCTTTTTTGCTAACATAAGGATACAAAAAAGGGAACGCTAAGGCAGAATTTTATGTCTAAGGGGTTGATTTACAGCCTCATTATGATACATAACCGACCGAGTGTTCTGTATTACGCTGGTCCAATTCTACAAGTAACCGGTTATTGAATGGATCATATATGATGTAAATTATCAAAAACATATTTAGCAGATATAAAATTGTTTCTCCAGAGTGCCAGATTCTCTGTGGCAGCTGATGCTACTCGCCTTTCTATTGCAGTACGTTTGTTCAAGGTGATACTTAATAGTTCTTGTAATTTAACTTTGGAATCAAGGGTTATCAAGTTAACTTCTTCCCTAAGCTGATTAAGTACTGTTAGAAATATACCTTCCTGTAGTTACTTATGACTTGGATAGCTGTTGCAAAAGTTGATGATATTGGTAGAAGACCTTTGCTGATGGGAGCTGTTGGTGGGATTTTATGTAACTTATACCTATCATTTCAGTTTAACCTTTTCGAGCCTCGGATATGTTAGTTCCCATGGAAGTTCTTATTTGCCATTATGAACTTGGTTGCATTGCAAGCCCTTTCCTTGTTTCTGCTTAGTGCTTACTACCAATTTCTTGGAGAATACCATTTTGTTTCTGTAGCTGCTCTGCTTCTCTATGTCGGTTGCTATCAGGCAGGTATTCTTTTCGTTTGCTTGTTGAGTGTGTTTATGAGAGTATTCATATGCTTTCCTTGTCGGTGAGATAAAGTTAATCCGACAAGTTTACCCCATAAATGGTGTTGCAGATATCATTTGGGCCTATCAGTTGGCCACTGGTGGTTTGCAGTTCTCACCAACTTCGGTTCAAACGCCATCCTTACATTCGCGTTTTCACCGTTGGAGGTAGTAGATTCTTTCAAAGTTGCTCTCTTACCATTTTTCATGCTTTCAATTCAACTTCAATGTTTACGATTTCGGCAGGAGCTGCTAGGAGAAAAAAATATTTTCCTTCTTTTCCGTGGTATCGCTTTTCTTCGTGGTACTCTACGTCCCATCAACAAAAATGTCTAGTGAGCCATTGTTGCACGAAAAGTATTGCAACAAGCTATGGAAACAATGAACCACTTACATTTACGGAGTCTTGTTCAGAGTTGAATCTACGAATTAAACCAGCACAACCGATGTAAGAATTGTTGATGTGAATTCACTTGACTAAACAATTTCACCTGCAGAACTTCACTTTATTCATAAAGAAATACAATAAGGTCTAGATTTGCACTAGTCAGAATGTTCCTCCGAGTACTGCAGGATGATGGTTCCTTGTATAAGCTTAGGTCCAGCTTAAAATGGTGATGGAATCATTCTCCTTGAAACATGGATAAGACAGCAACTTGAATACCAATCCCTTAATTTCCTTGGTCGAAGTTCCTTTAATAAAGCAAACAACAAAGCCCATAATTTTTTGACTCTCCTACGTTTAGTTTTCTTTTGCAAAAAAATCCTAATTTTTATTGTTACTAAAATAAATAAATAAAAATTAAGTTAATGCATTTTTCTAAATTTTAAAATTTAATTTATTTTATTTTTAAAGAATTTAATCTTTTACTTTTTCAAATTTTAAAATTCAGATCATACTATTAATATAATTATTTTGTTAAATTTTTATTGCAGATGTACGGAAAAAAAGTTGTCCAACACTTATACAACATTGATAACAAATACTCAAAATATTGCTTTGTAATGTTACAACATCATGTGTAACAAACAAAACATTAGCAGATTAGACGCACACATATCACTGTATTGTGATTTTTGTCTGCCTTGCATTGCACTCCACCCTGCCCACAGGAAGACGGCCATACCCACTGCTTACAAAATCTAAAACCAGAAAAAGGAGATATGAAATCACAAGTTGGAAACTAGAAAATGGAAAATGGAGTGACCTGCCCTTATTGAAAGGTCAACTTTTCTTATATACTTGTTCAACTGCCCTAGTTTTATATGATGTATTCATGAATTAGTAGATGATGATATAAACAAACATGGCTCCAAATTAATTTCTTTTTCTAAATTACTTCTAAACAACAGTAATAATATCCTTATTAGGTAGTCAAATTTGTATTCAATTTATCAGTTTCTTTATTTTAACATTTTACCAATAAAGATGAAGTATTAATTTGGTTAGTATCAATATTGTTGTCAATATAAAAAGATATAAATTCAAGTATATTCAAATATATTTATCGTTTTATTTAAGAATTAAGAAAAATTATAGGTAATTCTAATTGTTGTATATAAAAAACATTTACCAATAAAAATCCATCATGTCTCTAAAGTCATGCCATGTCCATAAAAATTTTTTATCCTTTTAAAACAACAAAATTACTATATGTTAGAAAATTTATCACTTTGCTTTAAATGAAATTATTTTCTTTTACAATAGAGATAAATTTGCTCTTCATCTTATATACATATATATGGATCACCAAATAGTTTATCATGGACTACTATAAACAACGGGAGAAAGGATTGTATGAAATAGGGATATTATCCATTTCTAATAGTTTTATCTTACATCAAGATTCTTATCCTAAATTTTAGCATTTTAATTTGTATTTGATTTTTTTCAGGATAAAAATGTTGAAATTCAGGATGAAAATACTGATGTGACATAAAATTATTCGAAAAGGGATACAGATGACTTGGCGTCACTATTTCATACAATCATTCTCCTAAACAACAGATGTAATGTTTTAATATTAATTTTTTAAATTATATTTGAATAAATAATTATAAAAAAGGGAAAAAGAAAGTAAATGAAATGAAACTTAAAGAAAGAAATTGATATATGTGTATATTGTTTGTACAATTATATTAAAGAGAAACAAGTAAAAGAATTTTCACAATTTTATTTGGTTCTGGAAAGGAAAATATTAATTATAAATGATATTTTCCAATTATTATAAAATAATTTGTAAAAGATTAACATAATAAAATTTTATTTTAAGAAATTTACTTTTATTTAGTCAGCTTTTCTTTAAATTGAGATACACAAAATCTCAGTGTTTTAAGAATACACAAGGATATTCAATTCTCTTTATAAAAAAAATATACCAAAAGACTCTCTTCCTTTAATTTAGTCCAATTCAAACATAAGTATTAAACAGAAAGAAAGAAAAAATGCACTTCGAAGATCGATCTGAGTTTTTATTTATTACTCTCGGTTTTATTTTTTTTCTTAAAATGTTTTTTTTTTCTAATTTTTTCCTCTACGCTTATGGGTATAATTTTTTTAAAAAAATCAAATACAATGATTTCCAGCCTCCTCAAGATTAAAGACGAGAAAGTGTGCTTTTCCTTTTGGTATTTGGACCTCTACCCTTTAAATTTCAAATACAATGATTTTTGAGTCCCATAAGATTAGGAAGGAGAAGAGAGAGAGAGAGAGAGAGAGAGAGAGAGAGAGAGAGAGAGAGAATCTTAGCTGAAAAAATTGAGCTCGACACTTGATGTTACTGTGCATTTCAATTCTTAAAAAAATTCTTTTAACCAAACCCTAATCAATGGAGTTATAATAACTTGTTATTGTGTTTAATGTTTCAGGGTGGGTTTGGATGGGCGATTGAGTGCGGTGCAATGCGGTGCGGTGCGTTTAGTTTACTTTTTATCTCATGCTACAGTATCGCCACAGTATTTAATCTCATCGTCATCACTGTTTTTACATTAACCGGAGGTAAACGTACCGTCCATCCAAACCCACCCTTTGTGTTTGATTCTGACAAAAATCTCAACTCTTTGTTTTGTAAGAACAAAGCAATCTTGAAACTTAGTTTATTTAAATTGATCATTGCTTTTTTGTTATATAATTAAGGTATCTTTAACGTCCGTTTCACGGTTTATAATATTAACTTTTTAAAATTTATGATAGAACGAACAAAATCTATCGGTACACACTAATATGATCGATATCAACCAAAGTTTATACTGAAACGAAACCTAGACTTTGTTTTTCGATGTAGGTTTATTATCAAAATGAGCATTTTGTTCGATACGAATGATATTGGCACCAAGTTGACTTTATATTATTTATTAATTAAGAGTTTCAAAGGTTTAGAAAATCTTAAAGTTTGACCGAATTTAAAGGATTACTTAATAAAAGGGCCTTGAAAAGAGGATTTTATCATGAGTTCTAAATTAAATTTTTCAACTTATATCAATACTAAAATTTTTCAAAAAAGCATTGAAAATTTTGATAAATCTGAGAAATTTTACTTAAATATTTTCCAATAAAAGAGTATAAGCCATAAGTTGAAATATATTGGCACTGATAAACCATAAAAGTAATATATTTTAATCACATACTTAGCATGTTTTTGGATGATTTATTATATAATTTAGTGAACTTGATGCTCCTAATCCTTTAATTTCATGTTTCTATACTTAGGTGAGCATAAGAGAGCAAAAGGAGCGGAAAACGGGCCAAAATCAGACAAAACGGGCTATCTCAAGGATCCACACGGCTAAGCCAATACCACACGGGCTGAGCACATGCACGTGTGAACCACACGGGCTGGACACACGCTCGTGCGCCAGCCCGTGTCGATTGCGAACCATGTCAGATTTGCACACGGCCTGGGATTCTTACACTGGTTGATCACACGCCCGTGTCCCTGTGCACCTGTTTGATTTTCACGCAGAAAAAGCCAATTTTTAGGTATTTTGAGCATTCTAAAGCCTATAAATACATACTAGAAGAAGACCTAAACACACACGCAAAGTAAAACAAAGAAATTACTCGAAGGAAGCCGTCGGAATCAATTCAGAAGTAGGATCTCATTCAAGATTGAAGATCTCCATCAAGTTCCTTAGAAGTTTTTGAGTTCTTTATGTCTTGTTGTTTTCCTTATTTTGAGATGTTTTCCTCTATGAGTATGAACTAAACTCCCTAAATACCTTGGGAGGATGAAACCTATGATGAATCTTATTGTTTAATTATCTGAATTACATGATAAATATTTGTTCTTATTCTTAATTATGTGTTCTTAACCCTTGCTTTAATATTGTCAGGATATTAATCCAAGTTTGATGTGCTTAATCAGTGGAGCAAAAGTCCCTACTTAAGAGTAGATCTAGCATAATTAAGAGGAGTTAATTACAATCTTAGAAATAAGACGACATAAATCTTTGGATTAGAGTCAAATCTAATAAGGGAATCCATAGATTGAGTTCATGTGACAATAGGGGTTTTAATTAGAAAGAGATTTCAATTAATCAACCTAGAGTCAGTTGTTTTTAGTCTTGAAAGAGATATTAACATAATTTAGGGATTTCTACAGATCAAGGCCAGTGAATAAATCATTTAATTCAAAATCATAATAATAAGTGAAATCTAGGTGGATTTCTCCTTGGGTATTATCTCTCTCATTGGTTTTCTTCGAATATTTTCCCAAATTTTATCTCTATCGCGCTCATAGTAAATTAGTTAGTTAAATTTTAGATTAAAAACACCCCTTTAATTATTAGGCTAAATAATAAAAAGATAATAATTACTAGTACTTTTAGTCCTCGTGGATACGATATTTCGGACTCATCATAATTATACTACTGTTCGATAGGTGCACTTGCTTCCGTCAAATTATTAGTTAGTTTCGAGACCATCAGGCGCCAAGAAAAATCAATTTTTAAGTACAGAGTCAATCACTTGCCTAATTTTTTTACTATTATAATTACAAAATGAGATTTAACTTTAAAAGAATTCAAAATCAATTATAATAAAAAAATAGAATGCGGTTCACGTCTTTGTGTCATCCATAAATTATGTTTAAATTGATTTTGACTCACATCTCCTCTTTTGGTGTTAAAACCCAAGTGTTACGTTGTTTTGTAATCACAATAAAAATATTTTAAAATTTGAAATTTTGGATTAAAGAAATCATTTTAGGAGGTAAGTAGGAAGGATAGTTGGGATTTCTTTGCTTTTCTTTGAAAAATAAACAAATGAGATGAACTGAGTTTAGTTTATTAATGAAACCTCCACACTGGATGTTACCATCATTGTAACACCCCAAACCCGACCTAAACGTTACGACCGGATCTGGCATGTCACATGAAAGGAATGTTTAAAAATTGTACGTTCGTTAAAAAGTTCGTATTCTTTTTGAAACTCCATGTTTCGTGGTTTGTATATAAAACCTGATTCATTTAATGCCCATTTTACAAAGTTGTTATTAGTTTGTAAAAATTGTATTTGTTGTGAAAATTGAGTTGAAGTAATTTTTAATAAGAAACGGTTTATTAATATTTTAGGAAAATCCCGCATTAAACATTTAATAATAAGCACTAACCAATTTAAACGCTAAAACCAAATAAAATACCAAGGCCTTATTACATAACAAAAACCCAAATAAAAATAAGTCCAAATAAAAGAAATGAATTTACGAGTAAACATATGTATGGCCTCCACGAGTCCACCTCAGCTCCCAAATCCGCAATCTAATGATTACCTGCAAATTTTAACTAAGGGGTGAGTCATCGAGACTCAGTGTGTAAATCCCTATCCAACGTGTGTTAAACCCTTACACAATTTCATATGAAAATATGCATGTCATGCAACCCAAAACCTAACCATCCGAAACTCCCGATTCTACCCCGTGTGGTACCAAACCACTGGTGGTGCCAAACCACTGGTGACCCAAAGTCACGAATAATCCATATGTGGGGCCAACCCACATTGTGATACCAAATCACTGGCGACAATCTGTTTTATCAAATGTGGGGCCAACCCACTGTGGTGCTAAGCCACTGGGACGAGTCGCTATGAGGTGCCAAACCTCTGGTGACCCAAAGTCACGAATAACATATGTGGTACCAAACCACTGGTGGTGCCAAACCACTGGTGACCCAAAGTCACAGATATCAATCTTCCCCCTCCTCTCATCATACCCGTGCAATATGACATAATAATTGTGTATACGAGATGTCATGTATGCTAGATATATATCAAATATAAGTATAACATGAGTTATCATCATAATCGAGATAGACATAAAACAACATAATCATGCTAATCAACCTCTAATAACCGTATAACCTACCAAGTAATTTTACCTACCAAGGGTATTTTCGTAATTTACCCACCAAGGGTATTTTGTAATTTACCCACCAAGGGTATTTTTGTAATTTACCCACCAAGGGTATTTTTGTAATTTACCTACCAAGGGTATTTTCGTAATTTACCCCCAAGGTTATTTCAGAATTTCATACCGGAATGGCCTTTCTAAAAACCCAGATGTCGCCTTGAGCGACACAACTACCATTTTCGATCTTTACTTGATTTGTTGGGCCTAAAACTCGATTTCAACCCATTTGGGCCCACACGCTCGTGTGGCCCATCTAACACAAATCTATCCACGATATAAGTTCCACCTAGTCTAGTTCACTATATACTACATCATCATACAATTTATTCTATCTGCCTCACGGCCCATTGGGCCTACTTCTACCATCGCGCCCAAGCAAATTTCCAACCCACAAGAATACTACTTGATGGCCTCAACTATCGCGTCGAAGCCCTGACACGTGCACTCGCATGCTCGTGTGGCTACTATTGTCGTGGACTGGACTTGGCATTTGCCGCTCTACAACTAGAGTAGAGAGAGTTACACACCGATAGGACTCGGTGCTAAACACACTGCGACCACTCCTGTGCCCAACGCCCACCAAGGTATGTTAACCCTTCTCCTGGCATGCTCTTTATATAGCTAGCTCTTCACCTTCATTCCTTGTATCTTTCCGATGTGGGATCCTTCGTCGAGAGAGTTTAAATTCAATGAAACTCTTACCGTCCACTCATAAAATAAATACTCCTTTGCTTCTCATGAGATTCGAACCCAGGCTCTCTTATAACATAATCCACGCTGCTAGCCACTTTACCAACTAGCTCCTTGTGTCTTAAACCATGCGCAACGAAATATAACCCTATGGCCAAGGTCTAAATTCATTTAATAAAAATAATCTAAAAGGAATGCAAACGCTACAACTAGAACCTTGGACCTCCTTCCTTCCTTGTGGCGTCATTCCCTTGTCCTTAAGTGGCGTCACTTTGCCACTACACCACACACTCCACTTGTGTCATTTTCCTCCACATTTTATTCTTAAGGTCTACCCGCCAACCTCCAGGGTTTTTTTCACCTAAAACCAAAATTTCCCCAAAGCTAATATTTGATCCCAAGACTTCATAGAAGCCCCCTAACCTTCTAAAATCACTTATCTAAAAGGTCCAACTTGCACTTAAGCCAATTTCCTATTCTCTAAAAAATTTTAAACGCTACTACGCCTAAGGCCCATTGGGCTCAATCCTACTAGGCCCAATTTCAGGATGTTACAATCATGTTTCTCAATTCAGATTCTTTCCCCTTCAAATTTCAAAGTCCAAGTTAATAATAAAAAAACCCCACATTTTCCCTCAATCCAAGGGTTTAGAAATTGTCGTAACCATTCTTTTGAAAAAACAAAAAGGGGTTTGACTTTGGTTTTTAAAACGAAAAAAGACAGGGAGTCGCCACCAATCCTTTTTTTGTTGAGGTGTGATCGGGTCACCTCGTAAAACGGTTGTTTTTAATAAATAGTTTGATTTATCAAAACAATGATTTTGGTCTACGAAATCTAGAAAACGAGTTCGGGAGTCGGTTACGCACGAGGAAGGGTTAGCACCCTCGATACGCCCAAAATTGGTACCAAAATGATTAATTAGTGTCTTAATGTCGAAAGTTTGAAAAGGTTTTAAAATACGGATCCTTTAAAAGGTATTAGGATATTTGAGATTTCTTTGTTCCGAGAGGGTACAAACATCACATCCAGCACGTTAGGACATGATATTCTAAACCTTCGTAATCAAAGCTATCTCATGATTTTACGAAGTTTATCAAAAGGATGTTTAGTTATTTAGTCAAACGGAAAATCGCAACCCAGCACGTTAGGGCACTATTCCCCGAATTCCTAAATACAAAACATTGCCTTTATTTTAAAACCTTTAGATGGAGTGTAGCAATTTTACAAAATGCATCGTATCGTATTAATTTAAAGAAAAGGCTCGAGTCAAAACTTAGAGATTTCTTTGTCCCGAAAATATATAAACATCACATCCAGCACGTTAGGACACGATGTTTTAATCTCTCGTAATCAAAGTCATCTCTTGATTCGCGAAACTTCGTAAAAGGGATGTTAAGTTATTTAGTTAAATGGAAAATCGCAACCCAGCACGTTAGGGCACTATTTCCCGAATTTATAAATACAAAACATTGCCTTATTTTAAAATCTTTAGATGAAATAGGATAATTTTACAGAATATATTTTGTTTAATAATATAATATTAAACTAAGAAAATAAATATAGATATAAATATAGTAATAATAGTGAAAGGAATACTAATAGCCATAATGATAATAATAGTAATAGTAGTTATAATAAAAATAATAATAATAATAATAATAATAGTAAAAGTAATAATAGTAATAGTATAGGGACAAAATAAAAAAATAATAGTAATAATAATGTAGAAAACTATTAATGAAAGTAAATAACATTTAAAAGAAAAAAAATGATTTAAAAGATATAATATTAAATATTAATTAAAAAAAGAATAATTAAAAAACTCAATAAACGAATAATTAAAAGAAAATAATTAATGGACTGTTTTGGAAATAGAATAAAAGTTAGGGGGCCAAAATTACAATAAATCAAGAAAAGGCGAAAAAGGACCATAACGTAATGCGCGTGAATGCTCAAGGGCTAAAAGTGAAAATGTTCCCAACCCAAAAAATAACACTCAAAGTAGCGAATTTGAATTAGAATGGCGCAAAACTTGTGGAAATAATGAAAGAAGCGAAATAGGATTAACTTAAAGGTAGCGCAAATGGGAGGAATCGGCGCAAATTTCCCATTTAAGTTGAAAAGACGCACATCTAACATTCAAAATCAAGCAGAGCTTTCACTCCTTTTAATGACACCACTTTAAACAATAATAATAACCTTTATTATACTTATATATATATATATATATATATTTAAAGCTTATAAGTTACTTTTTTTAAACAAAAGCAGAACCTCCATCTTTTCTTCTTTTCTTTTGTTAGGTTTTTTTTTGAACCCATTCTTGTGCCGTCGTGAGTTTGATCGGGATTGATCGCGCATCGCTGTGGCTAGTGGCTTGCGTTGTCTTGAGAGGGCCTTTCTAACCCCTGCTTTGGAACCTATTCTAACCCCGCTTCCCTAACTTGAGAGGTCGAAAGAAAAGGGTCTCTAGCCCATATTTCAGTGCCCGATTCCATGAGGAGGGAGACCTCCGACGACGAGGTGGCGAGCCGATTCAGGTAGACCCTCTTTCCTTTCTTTTTTATTATTTCACTTTTTTTTTTAAATTTGAAAGTAATAAAAATAAAAAAATAAAAAATAGATAGAAGACAACAGTAATAAGAGTAAAGTCGAAAGAAAATAAACGAAATCAACCTTCTATTCTTGTTTTTGATTCTTGATAGTTCGTATTTTTTTTTATTCTTAAAAATCCCCTTTCTGCTATGATTTTCTCTCTGTTTTTCTCTCCAAAAAATCCCCTCCATTCATTTTTGGCTTTGGCTTTTATAGCCATTTTACAAATTCTTTTTATTGTTGTTGCCTTTTCTCTCTTTTCTTGCAGGTGCAAGTTGCGATGGAGATAGGACAAGGGTAGGTGGTAGCAATGGCGATCGGTGGCAGTTGTCAGAGGTTAGGGGCGGCACACCTAGGGGGCTTTAGGGTTTTTGCTTTTCTATTTTGTTTATTTTTGGCATTGGGCTAGGTTTTATTGTGCATGGGCTTCCGGGTTTGTTGATTTTATTTCTGAATTGGGCTTCGATAATTGGGTTGGTTAACCCGGGCAAAATTGGGTTATGACAGAAATCATTACGTTTGAGATTTCTTTAAAAAAAAGAGCATAAATTGAAAATTAATATTAAAACATCCATATTTACGATAAATAAAAAAATAACAATAATAGAAATTAAAAAAAAAACCTCGACTAATTTGCATGTTAAACGTGTTAAGAAATATGTTTGTTTTCAATTCAACATAATGATGTTTTAATGAAGACTGAGTTAAGTTAATTTAATAAGAGGCTTATTAATTAATCTAGTTACTAGGACGTTTTAATGAAGCATGAGTTTAAGTTAATTTAATTTTGCTTTCATAAATTAAATAGTTGCTGCATTAATTGAAGTCTTAACTTTTAGTTCATTTAATAAAGTCAAGTGTTTAATGTGTTTAAGTTAAAGTAGTGTTTAATAAGTGTTTAAATGTGATTAATTTGTTTGTTTAATGTGTTTGAATGTAGGAAACTTTTCAGCTACACTCAAGGGATGTTACGAAGAGTTAATGTGACTTTTCAAGTGAAAACGGTTACACACTTGGGGAAGTTTTATTTAACATTAAAATCGCGTTAGTGGTAATGAGTACTAGAGGACGAGGACACGGGATGCGTGGCCGTGGAAGAGGCCGAGATGCCGGGGCTGAGCCTTCAGAATCTGAGCATGGGCCGGAAGGTGAGGTGCCAGCATCACCAGCTGCAGAAAAGGAATTTCAGGACCAAACTGGTGGAGAAGATGCTGTGTCTCAGGCTATGTTACGCGTTCTGGAGAGAGTGGCTGGAGCGAGCACGGGATCAGTGGCCCAAAAATTTGTGTTGGAGCAACTTCGAGCGAACGGGGCTAAAGTATTTAGGGGCATTTCTAGTCTGGCTCCTAATGTCACCAAGTACTAGTTAGAAGCGGTGGAATGGATTATGGATGATCTTGACTGCACTGCGGAAGAGAAACTAAAAAGAGTTGTGTCTCTTCTCCGAGATGAGGCTTACCAATGGTGGCTCACGATTAGCAATGGCATAGCATTGACCGCATCACCTAAGACTTCTTTAAGTCTACGTTCCAGGGGAAATACATTGGGTCGAGCTATATGGATGCTCAGCGGAAGGCATTCCTTAACTTGGTTCAAGGAGGTAAGTTAGTGGCTGAGTATGAGGCGAAATTCTTGCGTCTAAGTCGGTATACTCGTGGTATTGTGTCTATAGATCATGAGCATTATGTCTGATTTGAGGATGGTTTGAGGGATGAGTTGCGAGTATTGATAGCTCCGCAATGGGAAAGGGAGTTCGCTGTTTTGGTGGAAAAGGCTAAGATAGCCAAAGAGGAAAAGCGATTTGAAAGGCAGAACCAGGATAGGGACAAGGGTAGGATTAAAAGAAGTTTTGGACCGTCAAAATCTATTGAGAATTTTCAGAAGAGGCCTAGGTTGGATGGCCCGGTCGAGTTGTGAGGCCCGTTGTTACTGGTCGGCCACAGTAATGTGCTACGTGTGGGAAGTTCCATTTTAAGAATGCTGGGCAAGAAGTAATTGATGCTTCAGATGTGGATTAGTGGACCATCGGTTAAAAGATTATCCGCAAGCACCAATCAGAGTGCGGCCAATAGGTCAGAATTATACTCAGCCTGATAGATGTGGTCAGCAGCCACAGAGGGGTCGTGGCTTGGCCAGATGAGGAAACGATTTTGGTCGTGGACGTGGAGCACCGGACAGAGGTGCTGGAGACACAGATGCAAGACAGCCTGGGTTGGTCTATGCAGCTAGATGCCGAGAGGAGGTGATACACCAGACATCATAACTGGTACGTTCTTTATTTTTGATTTGCCTTTTACTGCACTGATTGATATTGGACCAACATATTCCTATGCTGCAAGTATTGTGTCTGGAACTCTGAACATAGACTTTGAGATTGCTTCTAGGGAGATGTCTGTACTTAGCCCTTTAGGACAATCTGTAGTGGTGAACAAACTCTTTAAGAGTGTGCCTCTAGAAGTACAAGGGATGGTTTTTCGATTGATTTGATGGAACTGCTGTTTGGCAAGTTCGATCTGATCTTAGGAATGGACTAGTTAGCGAAGTATCGAGCAAACTTGGATTATGCTGCTAAGCGTATAGTGTTAAGGACTCCTGAGGATAATGAAGTCCTAGTGATGGCGAAAGGAGAAACTACTTGTCAAATGTAGTGTCTGCTTTAAAGGCTGAAAGAATGGTGAAAAAAGGATGCGAAGCGTTCTTAACTTTCATCAATGCTCTGGAGGCTAAGGAGCTGACTGTAAAGGACATTAGAACTGTGAAGGAGTTCTCTGATGTTTTCCTAGAAGAACTTCTAGGGTTACCTCTGGATCGCGAAGCGAAGTTCGATATCGATCTTCTTCCGGGAACAGCGCCAGTGTCTATTGCCCCATATAGAATGGCGCCAAAGGAGTTGGTGGAATTGAAAGCCCAAATTTAGGAACTATTGGACCGGGGTTTTATCTGACCCAGTGTATCACCTTGGGGAGCGCCGGTGTTATTTGTTAAAAAGAAGAATCGATCGATGTGGATGTGCATTGACTATAGGTAGTTTAACAAGTTGACGATTAACAACAAGTACCCGTTGCCTAGGATAGACTATCTGTTCGATCAGTTGTGAGGTGCTTCGGTCTTTTCAAAGATAGATTTGAGGTTCGGTTATCACCAGCTTAAGGTTAAGGAGGTAGATATCCATAAGACAACTTTTTGAACTCGTTATGGTCACTACGAGTTCTTGGTGATGCCGTTTGGGTTAACAAATGCACCAGATGTTTATGGACATGATGAACCAGGTATTCCAACCCTATCTGGACCGGTTTGTCATGGTGTTCATAGACGATATTTTGGTTTACTTAAGCTCGGAAGAGGAACATGATTCACATCTTCGGGTGGTTATGTAGATTCTAAGAGAAAAATAATTATTTGCCAAATTTAGTAAGTGTGAATTTTGGTTAAAGGAAGTTACCTTTTGGGACATATTGTGTCTGCTGAAGGAATTACGGTTGATCCCCGAAAAATTAAAGCTGTGTTGGATTGGAAACCGCCTAAGTCTGTGGCAGAAATTCAGAGCTTTCTTGGTTTGGCTGGGTATTACAGAAGGTTTGTTGAGGGATTTTCGTTAATAGCCGCACTGTTAATCAAGTTATTATGGAAAGGGGTGCAGTTTGTCTGGGCAGATAAGCAACAGGAGAGTTTTGAGGAACTGAAGAGGATCTTAATTGAGGCTCCAGTGTTGATTCATCCTGAGCCCAGGAAGGAGTTTGTCGTTTACTATGATGCGTCGCACACAGGGTTTGGATGTGTGTTGATGCAAGAAGGGAAGGTGGTGGCATATGCGTATCGGTAGTTGAGATCGCATGAAGTGAATTATCCTACGCATGATCTGGAGTTAGCTACGGTAGTGTTTGCTCTGAAGATCTGGAGACACTACCTGTATGGGGAGAAGTCCATCATCTACACGGACCACAAGAGTCTGAAGTATCTCCTCACCTAGAAGGAGTTGAATTTAAGGCAGCAGAGGTGGACTGAATTGTTGAAGGACTATGATTGTTCGATTGAGTACCATCCGAGTAAAGCTAATATAGTGGCAGACGCTTTGAGTCGTAAAGTGATATCGGACTTGAGGACAATGTTCGCCCATCTCAGCTTGTATGATGATGGAAGTTTATTAGTTGAACTTCAAGTGAAGCCTTCTTGGATCAGTCAGATAAAAGGGAAGCAATTGTCTGATGAGTTACTAAGTTCTAAACTTCAGTTAGGGGTAGAATGTAAGGCAGAAGATTTTAGTCTAAATAGTGATGGGGTAGTGTGCTTTCGAGGAAAGACTTGTATGCCAAAAGATTCTGAGTTAAGGCAGAAGATTCTACAGGAAGTGCATAGTAGCCCATACGCTATGTATCCTGGAGGAAGTAAGATGTATCGGGATTTGCGAGAACTATTTTGGTGGTCGGGTCTGAAGCAAGAGGTGACTAAAATTGTGGATAAATGCTTGATGTGTCAGCAGGTGAAAGCGAAGCATCAATTGCCTTTGGGGTTGCTACAGCCGGTAAAGATTTTGTTTTGGAAGTGGGAGCGGATAACGATGGACTTTGTGAGTGGGGTACCCCTACGCCTACGAAGAAAGATTCAGTGTGGGTAATTATGGATCGGTTGACGAAGTCTGCTCACTTCATACCGGTTTGGGTTGATTACTCTTTACAGAAGTTACCCAAGCTATATGTGGCAGAGATTGTGAGGTTACATGGGGTACCTGTGTCTATCATATCAGACAGAGACCCCATGTTTACGTCGAGGTTCTAGAAGGAGTTGCATCAAGCATTGGGTACAAGACTAGATTTCAGCACAGCATTTCATCCACAGACTGATGGTCAGTCGGAGAGGGTAATTCAGATCTTGGAAAACATGTTGAGAGGTTATGTTATCGACTTCAGGGGTAGTTGGGAGAAGTTCCTACCGTTGGCAGAATTTGCATACAGCAACAGCTATCAATCCAATATTCAGTTGGCACCTTATAAAGCGTTATATGGTCGAAAGTGTTGCACTCCTACGTGTTGGACTGAGTTGGGTGAGCGATAGTTGTTGGGTTTGAAATTGGTTTCTGAAATAGAGGAAAAGGTTAAATTGATTCGGACTCGGTTGAAGGAAGCCTCTGACAGGCATAAATCTTATGCAAATCTGAAACGTATGGATATAGAGTTCTCTGTGGGTGATCGGGTTTTCCTAAAAGTTTCACCATGGAATAAGTCTTAAGGTTTGGACAGAATGAAAGCTGAGCCCCAGGTTCATCGAGCCTTATCGTGTGTTGAAACGTGTGGGACCAGTAGCTTATCAGCTCGAGTTACCTTTGAAATTGGGGCAGATACATGATGTATTCCATGTCTCAATGTTAAGGCGCTACCGTTCGGATCCATCACACGCAGTGCCGGTGGAAGAAATCTAATTTATCGTTTGAGGAAGAACCAATTCAAATTCTAGATCGAGATGTTAAAGTATTACGGAGAAAAATGGTTGGTTAAAGTGTTGTGGCGAAATCACTGTTCTGAAGAAGCCACGTGGGAGCCAGAGGATATTATGCGACAGCAATACCCACACCTCTTTTGACCAGGTAAATTTCGAGGTCAAAATTTCTTTAAGAGGGTAGAACTGTAACATCCGGGAATTAAGGGCTCTACATTTGTTATGTTTCTGTGTGTTTGGTATGCTTTGTCTGTTGTTTGGGTGTGTTTAGAGGCCTCGGGAAGGCTCTGGGTTAAGCTTGAGCCCTAGTTAAAATTTTATTTTTTGGGCACTTTAGGGGAGAGCTAGCTGAAGGCGGGCTTTAAGGATCATTACTTGTGTTTGTTGACACAAGAAGTAAAGTGGTAAGGTGGCAAGGAGACGCCACTTAGGTTGCAGCTAAGTGGCGTCACAAGGGAGCAGTTTGGAGAAAGGGCTCGAGTTGTATCGATGTCACGCAGGAGCTTTATTTTTGCGCTGAGGAGGCCAAGGTGGTGGTTTCGGCAAGGGCTCTCCAAGGTGGTTGGTGGAATGAGTCAAATATTTTGAATATGAGGCCATGAGGAAGAAATGGAGTTTGAATTTATTCAAATTAATTCAAAGGAGTGAAGGGAGTGAAACATGGAGAAAATCATGGGATTTGATGTGGTTGGGGAGTTGGCCAAAAATTTGAGAGGTATGGCAGAGTAGTTTCGGTCAAGGGGAGTAAAAAGTGTGGGTCTTTGGGTGTTGGGCACATTCGATTTTGTTAGTAGAGGAGGTGTGCCATCTTGCTCTTTTGGTAAAGAGTAGAAACCGAAACCTTTTTAGAGAGCTTTTCTTTTCTCTGCAAATTCGATCATTTTAGTGTCATCAAGCAGTAGTTGTTTTCATTCATCTTTTTTCTCTTCTTCTCAAAAGCTCCCATAGATAGCCGAATCACCCTTCCTACCATTTTTCTCTAAGCCGAAACTCTTCTCCTTCTTTGCTCATTCTCTATAAACAAACCAAAATCACTTCTTTGAATTTCATCCTTCTCCTCTATTTCTTTTTCTAAAAACCAAAACCTACTCCTCATTCCCTTCTCTTTGTGTTTGTTTGTACTTTTCACCATAGTCGAACCTTGTTTCCATTCTGTCTTCTTCTCTCTTCTTTAATCACTTCTCTTTTCTCTATTAGATTACCGCCACTTATTCTTCTGGCCTTCTCAAATCAGCCTCTTCTTATTTTGTGGTAAGAGTTCTTCTTCTTTTTCCATTTATTCTTTTCTCTTGTTGGTTGTTAAACTGAAGGTGTTAACTTGGTTCATTGGTGCTTTGGCCGAATGTAAGGGGGGCCTCGTTTTCTTATTCTTTTCTACATCGGGCCAGCGTTTAGAAGATCAATGGTAAGTTGGATGTTGACCGAATGGGTAGTAAAGGGGTTCATATCGATTTGTAAGGCCGAAAGGCCACCTCTTGTTGTTCTATTTTGGAAACTGATTCTAAACTGGTTTATTTAGGGGCTCAATCGATTTCTTAAGCCAAGTCTGCTAGCATTCGGCTTCTGTTGATCAAGGTAAGGGACTTCATTGATTTGAGTTCTTATTCTCTCTGTTTTCTTTCAATACCTTAACCCTGTTTCCTGATCAAGATCCTTTCATGGATTCGAATGCCTGTCAAGTGAAGGAGGGGGTTGGACTCGTAGTCCCCGCCCCTAAGTTTAAGAAACGTGCAGTATCGATAGTACGAGACTTTTCACCGAGCTATGGTAGAGAGTCGATGTCTGCTTCGGGATAGGTAAAATAACCGTCGTCCCCGCTAGTGAAAGCATTGACTTAGATAGCTTGATATTACGTGTTATCAAGTGTGTATTACCACACATTTCTTTACTATTTACGTTATTAATTGTGAAGGCTGAAAGCCAAGTTGACTACGATGGTAGTCGAAATACCCTTATGGGTAAGGTTGGAGACACCAGGTAGGTTCTTCGATGTTGATAATCTTGATTATATGTATGCATGTATATTTAATGTTATTCCTGTATGAAATAGATTTTGTTACGCATTGTGATGATGGTTGCATACATATTGTGCACAATGTAAAGAGCATGGGTTTGGGGATTGAAATGGAGGAGGAAGTGATAATCAAGTGACCACTGTCACGAGTGACTATTTTCACGAGTGGTCTAAGTACCACGGTGGTTAATACCACGATTGTTTATAACAGTGACTTGTCTCTGTGGTCTAAGACCACAGTGGGTTGGCCCCACATAAGCATAAACTATACAGAGATCGTAACAGTGGTCTAAGACCACAGTGGGTTGGCCTCACGATTATATTTTAGTGACTTTGTCACGAGTGACTATTGTCACGAGTGGTCTAGGACCATGGTGGTCAAAGAACCACAGTGGCATAATGCCACGGGTGTTTGAGCTAAACTGGGTTGGGCTGCATTGCATGCATGTGACATATGCCATATTGAGTGGGCTAAAGCCCAGTTTACGTTATACGCGAATTTACACACTGAGTCTCGATGACTCACCCCTCTGCTAGTTTTTGCAGGTAATTAGTAGATGGTGGGTTTTGGAGCCGGGATAGACTTGAGGTGGCCACGCGTTGCTATTTCTCTCGTAATTTTCATTACTTTATTTTGAACTTAGTTTAATTTGGGATTTTATTATGTAATAAGGCCGCTTTAACTTAAATTTGGGGTTTTGTTTCAAATGCTGATTTTATTTATGTTATAAACTGCCAAAATAGGGTTTTCTTAAAAATGTAAATCAAGGTTTTCCAAATATTAACAAACGGATCACAAGAAATAAGTAATTAAAACTTGGAATTTTCCTAAAACTACTAATAATATCACTATTGCTTTCTTTTCTCCAAAAGTCACATTACTCAACACTATTTTCAACAAAATTTTCTAAGGTATGGTTTTACAAATTTAACCTGATTTCTACTTCTTGATATTTTAGTAAGCAGTGGTTACAACATAATACACTCTAATCAATCACCCTCAACTTGGACTTAGTAAACAAAAAAAAGTTTTCTCAATTTGTGATGTTCCGTTAAACGATTTTCAAAACTACCTTTCCAGTAACATACCAGATTTGGTTGTAATGTATTGACCAGGTTTGGGGTGTTACATTTCTTCTTCAAGTAGCTTCATTCCATCCCACTGCATCTTCAAGGGCATGAAAAGTAGCGCTTCGATCCAATTCGATGAATTTTTTGGGAGAAGAGATTTGTAGCTTCAATCTGGTTTGTCGGAACTTCATGGTGATAAGGATTCAGAGAGAAGAGATTCATAACCTCAATCTTCTCTGCAAAAACTTCATGGAAATAAGGATTGATCCTCAATGTAAACTCAGGGAGGAGGGATTTGTAGCCTCAACGTACTCCACTGGAACTTCGAGGAGATAGAAATTCGAAGAGAAGAGATTCGTAACCTCAATCTTCTCTACTAAAACTTCAAAAAAATACGGATCGATCCTCATTGTAAACTCAGGGAGGATGGATTTGTAGACTTAACCTACTCCACTAGAACTTCGAGGAGATAGAAATTCAGAGAGAAGATATTTGTAACCTCAATCTTCTCAGTTGAAACTTCAAAGAAATATAGATTGATCCTCATTGTAAACTCAGGGATGAGGGATTTTATAGCCTCAACCTATTCCACTGAAACTTTGAGGAGATAAGAATTCAAGTGTTCGATCTGTTTCACTACTGCTCAGTGAGATAAGATCTGCAATCTTTAACTGATCTACTCCACTACTATTTAGGGAGACAAGATCTACAATCTTCAGCCTACTCTACTACTGCTTAGAGAGAAGGATTGATCATCCTTAATCTATTCCACTGCTACCTCGAGGGAACGAAATCTGAATCTTCAGTCCGCTTCCTTGCTATCTTAGGAAGATAAGACTACTGCCGTAACCATTTTTTAATAAAACAGAAAATGACGCGATCGACTCGGGTTTTGAAAATGAAAAAGAAGGGAGTCTCCACCAACCTTTTTTGATGAGGTGTGATCGGGCCACCTCGTAAAATAGTTGTTTTTAATGAATAGTTTGATTTATCAAAACAATGATTTTGGTTTACGAAATCCAAAAATGAGTTCGAGAGTCGATTACGCACGAGGAAGGGTTAGCACCCTCGATACGCCCAAATTGGTACCAAATTGATTGATCGATGTCCTAATGTTGAAAACTTTGAAATGATTCGAAAATAGATACTTTTGATTTCCAAAACCTGAAGGGATTGAAAGGGACATTAAGACTCTCTTATTTTCGAAGAGATGGAGCATCATGTCCAGTAAGTTAGGGTGCAATACTTTAGACTCCCGAAACTAAGATCGCCTTTTAAAACTTGGTTTTATATTTGAAGAGGATCTCCCGTCATTTGTCCAACGAGAAAACAGAACCTAGTAAGTTAGGGCTTGATTTCTCGAGAATCCAAATTAGGAATATTGCCTCTATTTTAGAAGAAAGAAAAGAAACTTATCTCAAAATATCTAGATGTCGAGTCCAGTAAGTTAGGGCGCGACATTTCAAATTTTTGGGATTAAGAGTTTTGTTTAAAACTTGAATTACAGTCTTAAAAGGGACATTCCGTTGTTTAGCTTAAGCGAGAAAAACCAGAATCCAGTAGGTTAGGGCTCGGTTCCCTCGAATCTTTAATACGAAATATCGATTATTTAAAAACTTGATGACTCAAGCAAAGGTTAATGTAACACAATTTGATAAAAAAATAAATTACGAATCTAGGTTGCATAAAAAAATAATAATGATATATGTAATAATACTAAGTTAACTAATTTGATGATAAAATGATGATAATAATGATAATAGTAAAATAAAGAGTAATGATAATAACACATTTATAACAATGATAAAAGTAAAAGAAATAATAATAATAATAGATAATAATAATAATAACAATGATAATAAAATGGTAATAATAAAAATAATAATGTTTAAGAGTAAGAAATAGTAATAATAAAATAATATTAATGATATGAATAAGAAAATAATAAAAATAAGGGTAATTAACAAAAATATATACATATAAAATAATATAATAATAGTAATAATAATAATAAATATAGGAATAATAATATAGTATTAAATATAATACTAAATATAAGGTGGTAATAATAAAAAATTAATTTAATAATAAAAAGTGAAAATAGCCAAAGGGACTAAAATTGGATTAAAAAGCAGTATTGAGGCAAATTTGAAATAAGTAAAGAGGAAGGACCTCATTGTAAGGTATCAAGAGATAGAGGGACTAATGTGGCTAATAACCCCTCTCTTGAAATGCGCAGCATTGAAAGGACTTAAATAAAAACTGAGGTAAATTTTTGGGCACGAGTTAAGAAATGAAAAAAAAACTTAATTATAAACTAATTAAAAAGCGGAAGGGCTGGGAGTGCAATTAACCCTTCCACTAAAAAAATACGCGGACCTTGGCTAAGTGGGTCGGGTCGGTCCGTTTTACCCTTAAACGATGCCGTTTAGCATTTGGGATATTAACTCAAAACGACGTCGTTTTACTGGGGCTATTTAAGCCCAAAACCTCTGAAAAACAATCATTTTTTACCTGCTTCAAGAAAATAACCCTTCCCTTTTTATTTTTTTCTCTCTGAAGGGGCCGATCTCGGACGGCGCGGTGGCCGAAAAAGGTAAAACTTGTGTCTTTTTTTAATATATATGCGTGTATATATGTATGTATTCTAAAAATTAAAATAGAAATCTTTAAAAGCAAAAAGTTCCGAAGATTAAAAAAAACTAAAAAATAAAGTGAGAACCTTTCGGATCTTTTCTTGTGTTTGTTCTTTTGGATATATTTCTCTGTTTTGTATTGAATCTAGGCTTGCTACTTTGGATTTCCTTCTTTGTTCGAATCTATTTTTTGTATATCCATTCAAAAGAGAGCCCCTTTACATGGTTCTTTGTTCGGCTTATATAGCCATTGAAAATTACAAAACATTACTTATAGCCACTGTTGCTGTCTATTTCTTGTCTTGTTTGTAGGTTTTCCATCTCTTTGCAAGATATCGGCGGTGGCAGGGGGCTTTGGCAGAGGCAGAGCAAGTGGATGTCAGAAGGCAGGGCAAGTAGGGCGGCGGCTAGGCTAATTTAGGGTTTTAGAAACCCTAAATTTTTGAAAAATTTTCAATGTTTTGGGCCTTTTGGGCTGCTTGTAAATTGGGTCTGATTTTAATCTGTTTGGGCCCATTGGGTCTTTTAGACCCGGGTAAAATTGGGTCATTACAGCTGCCCCTCTTTGCTCATTGTCGTGTAACGAGAATAGAGCAAAGATTTTAAAGAGCCAATTTTGTCCGGTCTTGCTGAATCTTGACTTTGATGCTTCTTTTCTTTAGATAGCCTTGTTCTAGTCTATCGTCACTTCGAGAGACAGGACTTGCAGCTTCAATTCGCCTCATTGCAACTTCGAGGGGATGAGATTTGTTTATCTCTAACTTACTCCATTGTGACTTCAGGATAGGAATTCAGGGAGAAGAGATTCGTAGTCTCCATCTTCTCTACTGAAACTTCAAAGAAATAATGATTCATTGTTAACTCAGGGAGACGGGATTTGTAATCTCAACCTACTACACTGGAACATCGAGGAAATGAGAATTCAGGGAGAAGAGATTTGTAATCTCCATCTTCTCTACTGAAACTTCAAAGAAATAAGGATTGATCCTCATTGTTAACTCAGGAAGACGGAATTTGTAATCCTACTCCACGGGAACTTCGAGGAAATAAGAATTCAGGGAGAAGAGATTCGTAATCTCCATCTTCTCTACTGAAACTTCAAAGACATAAGGATGTAACCTCATTGTTAACTCAAGGAGACGGGATTAGTAATCTCAACCTACTCCACTGGAACTTCGAGGAAATAAGATTTCAGGGAGAAGAGATTTGTAATCTCCATCTTCTCTACTGAAACTTCAAATAAATAAGGATTTATCCTCATTGTTAACTCAGGGAGACGGGATTTGTAATCTCAACCTACTCCACGGGAACTTCGAGGAAATAAGAATTCAGAGAGAAGAGATTCGTAATCTCCATCTTCTCTACTGAAACTTCAAAGAAATAACAATTTATCCTCATTGCTAACTCAGGGAGACGAGATTTGTAATCTCAACCTACTCCACAGGAACTTCGAGGAAATAAGAATTCAGAACTTTCCAATTTGCTTCCTTACTATCTCAGGAAGACTTCAATCTTCAGTCTGCTCCACTACCATCTCGAGGGAACAAAATCTGAACTTTCCAATTTGCTTCCTTACAATCTCAGGAAGACTTCAATCTTCAGTCTGCTCCACTACCATCTCGAGGAAACAAAATCTGAACTTTCTAATTTACTTTCTTACTATCTTCAGAAAGACTTCAATCTCTAGTCTGCTCCACTATCATCTCTAGGGAACAAAATTTGAACTTTCCAATTTGCTTCCTTACTATCTTCAAGAAGACTTCAATCTTCAGTCTGCTCGACTATCATCTCTAGGGAACAAAATCTGAACTTTCCAATTTTCTTCCTTACTATCTTCAAGAAGACTTCAATCTTCAGTCTTCTCCACTACCATCTCTAGGGAACAAAATCTGAACGTTGATATTGCTACACCGTTCTTTGAGGAACCTATCCTACAGAATTAATTTTATGTGCTTATGCTTATGCAAATGATGAGGATGCTATGATTAGAATGACTCAAAGCTTCCTAATTACATGTGTTATGGACGACACTTTCATGAGTGCAGAATGTCATGAGAATGGTCTTTTTACAATGATTAGGATGCAATGATCAGAATGAATCGAATGCTTCTAACTAAATGACAATGGATGACATTTGCATGAATGCAGAATGTCATGAGAATGATCTTTTGTTAAATGTATAATGATTAGGATGCACTAGACGATATTTGCATGAATGCAGAATGTCATGAGAATGGTCTTTTTATGATGATTAGGATGCAATGATCAAAATGAGTCGAATGCTTCTAACTAAACGTGCTTTGGATGTAGTAAAATGAAATGATCCCTTTTTAAATGCTTAGGGTCGCCATTGCTCGTAGTTCATTAAGGTTCTATCACTGATGCGTTGTCATGCTTCTTCGTTCAGCTGGTATCTTTGACAAAAAATCCAAAGAAACGATCATATTATGCTCAACAAGCTTGCCCCGCTGTGATTTCAGAGTCCTTTCCACTGTACCTTCTAGGACATAAAGTTTGTACCTCCCACTGCAACTTCAGGAGAATAACATTTGGTTTTTTCTATCCATCCCGTTACAACTCCGAGGTATAGGATTTGTATCATCTCAACCATCCCACTATGACTCAGGGGTATAGAATTCGTAACTTATTCAATCAATTTGGTCTACTACACCTTCCATTCTCTGGGTGTCATGACCAGATGTATATGCCTGATATGTGCAATGAATGCAGAGTATCATTTTTCTTTTCCCGAGAATGATCCCCTTGTACAGTTGGATTGACATTGCTCGTTATTTGTCAAGGTGGTATTACCGACGAAATGCCTTGTCTTTTCGTTCAACCAATAAAAGGTCCAAAGAGACAATATTTCCAAACCTTAAGCTTGGTGAATTCTAAACAATCGTCCTATTTCAGGTCCTTGTATTATTCAGAAGCTTCCAAAGTAATATACGAAACTCCTTTTATGAAAGTATTATTAGTCCATTAATCGTTATTTCAATGTCAAATGCTTCAAAAAGATCACAACAATGGATGAAATGGAAATTTATTGGGAGCATAGCTCAAAACAAACAAGTTGATCACAGCTAGAAAATGCAATGAAGAAGAAAATTTATTGGTAGTGTACTTTGAAATGAATAACCACAAATAATAAAAATGGGTAAAATGAAAACTAGGTGCCCCAAACATCGCAGCCTGAGCCTTGAGGACCATTTTAAGCTCAATATGTGTTTAGGGGATCCGGAGTACTTTGTCGATGCCCCAAGATGTAACATACTTCTTCATCGTTAATTCAAGCGTAGCAAGGCTACTGTATGCCCCACTTTTGAACAAAATTTGAGCCCCTTCTTGGGTTTTCAACTCAAATCCCTTTTGGTCTTAAAGTGCCCTTTACGGGTTTTCGCCTTGGCCTCTCCTTTTTCCTTTTTCTCTTTTTTTTTTTGGTGTTTTGTATTTTTGTGTTTTTTCTTTGTTTTTTGTGTTTTTTTGGAAATCTTTTTTATTGAATCTGAACTCACCAGATTGGGGATGTCCTTGCCTTCCATCTCGGTTAATACCCATATTTCCCTAGAATAAGCCTTTTTGTTGCATAAGGTCCTTTACTTTCCTCTAGAATCCTTTTGGATAAGGAGAATCCTTCTCAATGACAGGTTCCCCTCCTGAAATTCTTTTGAGCGAACCTTTTTGTAATAAGCCCGTATCCATTTTTGGTACATTTGACCATGCTGAATACTTTCAATCAAGCTTACTAGAGGCATTCTGCTTCATCTAATTCAATCCAAGCTTGGGGAAAAGAAATCTTATCTTCCAACAATTGTTTCCCTTTCATAAACCAATGGGAAAGATGCCCCAGCAAAAGTCCTGGCCAACGTTCAAGAAACCTAAAGGGTAAATGGTAACTTCTCTATGCCAACCTTTACAAGTCTCAATCATTTTTTCAAAAAAAAATTCTTGAATATTTTTTTTTGCTGCATTTGCTGTACTGAATGGTGTCTGATCTTTGAACAGACTGTAAATATTTGACATTGTGCAATTATGTTCCTTTCCGACATTCTTTATTGCCACTCTTTTTTTTTTAGATTTGAATTTGAATTTGATGACTGCCGACTTTGTAATTTTGGCATATGAAGCGACCTTCACCCTCTCAGTGAGGTAACCAACGACCATGAATATGAATCGATGTTGGCTAAAAGCTTTTAAGGAGACTGGCTTGTTAACATCCATGCTTCATATAGGGAAAATGGAGGAGGCAAGTCTTCCTCGACTTGGCATTTTATGGCATAACAGATGCAATTTCCCTTTCTTGGTGAACCAATAGCCCAAACCTCTTATTAGTTAGGCTGTTGTAAAACATGGGTTCTTTAAACCCCAACCTTAACAGTATACCCATGTTTTAGTATTTTGGCATGCCTTGATATGATCGTGTGAAAACATCTTGAATTCCTGAAAATAACTCAACGTTGCCTTGCCTTATTCCTACGAGGAGCTATGCTTCCATCTTCATCTCCTTCGTTAGTTCATAGCGTCTGCTGACACTTCATAAGGTAGGATCTACCATTGGGGAAGTAAGTTGCAATCTTTGTCATCTTCAAAGCCCTTAGATCCCTCTAAATACATATCTCACTAAAAAAGGAGTCAGTAACAGTGTCGCTCATGTCATTGATAGTGGGGGCCCATTGTGGTAGAAACTCCAAAGAATAAATGATCCTAAGGATGATTATTCGTATGATATGGTCATGAGTGAAAAATATTCAAGATGAAATGTAAAGAATGAAAATATTTACTTAGAAAGATGCGCTTTATTGAAATAAAATTCGGACCCAAGCCTAGTTCTCAAAGAAATCTTATTGCTTCGGTGCTTGAAGCAACAAGTGTGTTTTGCATATTACTCTAGATTAGCTTTTAAAAATACAATGTTTCTTCCATAGTCTCGTTGTTCAAAACACTCTCAAGTTCATAAAGGCAGATGATCGGAAAACTTTTATTCCTCGGTTCTCTCTTCGGGTATACCATTGGCGTTCTGATCCCCTGATTTCTAGGTTTCTAATGACTTCTTTAAGGAAACACAACTCTCCTACCCCCAATTTCAATTACCACTGCTCCGTCATCGAACTTCACAATACCCATGTTGATGAGATTTTCCACCAATTTCTTGAAAGTAAGGCAATTTTCTATCGAATGGCTTGTGATCCCCGCGTGGTACTCACACTGAGTGTTTGGGTTATACCATTTTGGGTATGGAAGCTGCTTCAATTTTGGATATTGGGGGGACACAACGTGTGCATCAAATAAACTTTGATACAACTCCTTATACGTCATCGGGATTGACGTAAATTGGAGTTTTTCAATATTTTTCCTTGTACGAGATTCTTTCCTTGATGAACCTTGATACTCGGTAGTCACCATTTTTGGCTGATTAACGGTAATTGACTTTGGGTCCCCCATGTTTGTATTATTCACCTCGTCATCCTTTTTTCTAGGAGCAGACCTTCTAGTGGTTTCCTCTGCTTCAATCTTGCCGCATCTGATCGCATGTTCGATCATTTCCCCTGCCATTACCATATCGGCAAAGCTCTTAGTGGTACTCCCTATCATATGGGTTATGAAAGGAGCCTTCAGTGTGTTGATGAAGAGCATGGTAGTTTCCTTTTCTGAGAGGGGTGGTTAGACCTACATGGCAACCTCCCTCCACCTCTGCGCGTACTGTCTGAAACTTTCATTTTATCTCTTTTCCATACTTTGCAAAGTAATTCTATCCGGTACCATGTCTGTGACGTGGCTGTAATGCTTCAGAAATGCTTGAGCCAAATCTCTCTAGGAACTAATGTTGGCCGACTAAGTCTGGTTATACCATCTAGCATTGCATACCACCGACTTTCTTGGAAACAAGTGGATTAAGAGTTGATCATTGCTCACGTTCGCTGCGACCATTCGCTGGGCATTCAGAACATGGTGATGTGAATCGGGAACTAGACTTAAATCTTTTGCGTCGATCCCATGATGATCGATACTTTTTAGCGCTTTGAATTTTTCCTCTAGCCATTTGGAACGATCCTCTAGTTGCCTTAAGGATTCTATTCTCGACCCTATTTTCTCTACTGCATCTAAATCGGGCATAACAAGGTTGGCCAGACTATCTCCTGGTTGGGATCCAGAGCCTACGTGATAGCTCATGGGAGGTCTAGTGCCATCCTGCCCTTGCTGGGGCCTGATTGTAACTGGTGGCCTTTGAAGATATTCCTCAGGCTGTGCTCTTGCGTGGGTGGGGTAAAACCCGGGGGGATGCCATCATTATCCTCTTCGACCGGCGACATGGGACCTTTCCCCTTATCCATTGCCCCGTTCGTCATTTGGGCCATTTGGGCCATCATATTCCTCTAGGCCTCCAACATTTGGTCCCTCATTTCCTACTGGAGTTTTAACATTTGCTTTTGCATTTGTTCCTGCATTTCTTTCTGGAATTGTTCGAACCTTTGATCCATTTTCCTGGTTTTAGTGCGTGTTCCGTAGTGATGTTCCACTTCCAGAGTTTCTCTTTTCACTTTCTTTTTTCTCTCTGTGATAATTTTAGCTAATTAGGCCCCTTTTTATAAACTTAAATGCATGTAATGTGATGCAATGCAAGAAGAAGACATCGATTCTGATCAACTTCATTTTAGAAAACCTTATTGAAGGCAAAACCCTTTACATAAAACAGATTACAAATATGCTTTCGCCTTTCTTCTGAATTCTAGCTGAGACCCATGGTTCGTTCATTCCCGTGATATTCATCAATTTCTTCACAAAAGGTCGGGCCATTAACTGCTTTGGAATAAGCTTTATCAACTTGAATTCTTGGACAATGTAACAAGGTCGTATACTCCTCTACTGTGGGAACCAAATCCACTTTCCCGAAAGAGAAACAGCTATAAGCAGCATTCCAAAACTGAGTCATTGCTATGAATAGGTGCTTATCTATTTTGACATCAAGCAGGTAAGGTAGGTCGTCATAAGTACTATAGAACAACTGCTTTGCCTCATCATCCCACTAGGTCCATATTTCTTTCAACTCCTGAAGTTCGTTCTGCGTGACACTGATATTGGTCTAATCCCGTAGTTCTGACACATATCCCTCGGCTAAGCTGTCCCCCTTTTCTAATTAGCTTTGCTCTGACCATGTGCGGGCTGTCGCATTGTCTCCCATTTTATCAAGGAATTATCTTTCCATAACCAGCTCTCTAACTCAAAACCGACCGTGAATCGATGCCTCTTAAAATATGAAATGATATGCACAAAAAGAATAAAACACAACAAGTTAGTACCATGGAATATAAAACAAGTAAAATAAACAAACACCTATCTGGGTGACCACTAAGGTTTGACATAGCTCTACCTAAGGTGGGCTCCTAGGGTTTACTATATGCGGTTTAGTTCTAAACTTCGAGGTACCCGAACCAGCAGATTCCTCGATCCTCATCCATTATAGGTTCATACGGACTGAGTTCGGTTCAGGGGAATACATTTCCCTATGGCCATGCGAAAGTGAAAACTTCACGAAGACATAGGTACGGATGTATCCCGAAAGCAGTCCACTAGCCCATGCGGAGGTGAAAACCTCACGAAGGCATAGTTTGTCGCTCCCACTTAAAGGTGTGATCACAATGGTCATGCAATGCAATGCCAAAGTATTCAAGAGATCCAATATAATATTGAAAGTGCATTTAAAGAAAGATGAATTCCGAAACCATTTTCCAATTTTAATCAAAAGGACAAGGATCAATCAATCTATGGCCTAACTCTCAACAAATAAGTCCTCAGTGGAGTCACCAAGCTGTCGTAACCATTTTTTGATAAAACAGAAAATGACGCGGTCGACTCGGGTTTTGAAAATGAAAAAGAAGAGACTCGCCACCAACCTTTTTTGATGAGGTGTGATCGGGCCACCTCGTAAAGTAGTTGCTTTTAATAAATAGTTTGATTTATCAAAACAACGATTTTGGTCTACGAAATCCAGAAAATGAGTTCGGGAGTCGATTACGCACGAGGAAGGGTTAGCACCCTCGATACGCCCAAAATTGGTACGAAATTGATTGATCGATGTCCTAATGTTGAAAACTTTGAAATGATTCAAAATAGATACTTTTGATTTCCAAAACTTGAAGGGATCGAAAGGGACGTTAAGACTCTCTTATTTTCGGAGAGATAGAGCATCATGTCCAGTAAGTTAGGGCGCAATACTTTAGACTCTCGAAACTAAGCTCGCCTTTTAAAACTTGGTTTTATATTTGAAGAGGATCTCCCGTCATTTGTCCAACGAGAAAATAGAACCCAGTAAGTTAGGACTTGATTTCTCGAGAATCCAAATTAGGAATATTGCCTCTATTTTAGAAGAAAAAAAAGAAACTTATCTCAAAATATCTAGATGTCGAGTCCAGTAAGTTAGGGCGTGACATTTCAAATTTTCGGGATTAAGAGTTTTGTTTAAAATTTGAATTACGATCTTAAAAGGGACATTCCGTTGTTTAGCTTAAACGAGAAAAACCGGAATCCAGTAAGTTAGGGCTCGGTTCCCTCGAATCTTTAATACGAAATATCGATTATTTAAAAACTTGATGACTCGAGCTAAGGTTAATGTAACACAATTTGATAAAAGAAATAAATTACGAAGCTAGGTTGCGTAAAAAAATAATAATGATATATGTAATAATACTAAGTTAACTAATTTGATGATAAAATGATGATAATAATGATAATAGTAAAATAAAGAGTAATGATAATAACACATTTATAATAAAGATAAAAGTAAAAGAAATAATAATAATAGATAATAATAATAATAATAACAATGATAATAAAATGGTAATAATAAAAATAATAATGTTTAAGAGTAAGAAATAGTAATAATAAAATAATATTAATGATATGAATAAGAAAAATAATAAAAATAAGGGTAATTAACAAAAATATATACATATAAAAATAATATAATAATAGTAATAATAATAATAAATATAGGAATAATAATATAGTATTAAATATAATACTAAATATAAGGTGGTAATAATAAAAAAATTAATTTAATAATAAAAAAGTGAAAATAGCCAAAGGGACGAAAATTGGATTAAAAATAGAGTGTTGAGGCAAATTTAAAATAAATAAAAGAGGGAAGGACCTCATTGTAAGGCGCTGAAGAGATAGAGGGACTAATGTGGCTAATAACCCCTCTCTTCGAAACGCGCAGCATTGAGAGGACTTAAATAAAAACTGAGGTAAATTTTTGGGCACGAGTTAAGAAATGAAAAAAAAAACTTAATTATAAACTAATTAAAAAGCGGAAGGGTTGGGAGTGCAATTAACCCTTTCGCTAAAAAAACACGCAGACCTTGGCTAAGCGGGTCAGGTCGGTCCGTTTTACCCTTAAATGACGCCGTTTAGCATCTGGGATATTAACTCAAAACGACGTCGTTTTACTGGGGCTATTTAAGCCCAAAACCTCTGAAAAACAATCATTTTTTACCTGCTTCAAGAAAATAACCCTTCCCATTTTATTTTTTCTCTCTGAAGGGGCCAATCTCCGGCAAGGGGACCGCCGTCGCCGCCGCCGCCGATATATATGGGTGTATATATGTATGTATTCTAAAAAATGAAAATAAAAATCTTTACAAGCAAAAAGTTTCGAAAATTAAAAAAAACTAAAAAATAAAGTGAAAACCTTTCGAATCTTTTCTCGTGTTTGTTCTTTTGGATATATTTCTCTGTTTTGTATTGAATCTAGGCTTGCTGCTTTGGATTTCCTTCTTTGTTCGAATCTATTTTTTATATATCCATTCAAAAGAGAGCCCCTTTACATGGTTCTTTGTTCGGCTTATATAGCCATTGAAAATTACAAAATATTACTTACTGCCACTGTTGCTATCTATTTCTTGTCTTGTTTGCAGGTTTGCCATCTCTTTGCAGGATATGGGAGGTGGCAGGGGGCTTTGGCAGAGGCAGAGCAAGTGGATGTTAGAAGGCAGGGCAAGTGGGGCGGCGGCTAGGCTAATTTAGGGTTTTAGAAACCCTAAATTTTCTAAAAAATTTTCAATGTTTTTCGCCTTTTGGGCTGCTTGTAAATTAGGTCTGATTTTAATCTGTTTGGGCCTATTGGGTCTTTTAGACCCGGGTAAAATTGGGTCATTACAATTACAATCTTCGATCTGCTTCGCTGCAAACTCAGGAAGACCAAATCTGCTATCTTCAATCTGCTCCGCTGCAAACTCAGTGATGCCAGACTGGTATTTTTGATCTGCTTCACTATAAAGTTAGGAAGACAAGATCTTTGAATTCACCGATGTTACGACCCAGTCCTCTGGGGGACTTATCCTGTAAAATCAGTTTTATGTGTTTATGCTTATGCAAAATAGTTAGGATGCAATGATTAGAATGAATCCAATGCTCCTAACTAAATGTATTATGGATGACATTTGCATGAATATAGAATGTTATGAGAATGGTCTTTTACAATGATTAAGTTGCAATGATCAGAATAAATCGAATGCTCCTAACTAAATGTGTCTTGAATGAATGCAGAATTTCATGAGAATGATCCCCTTTTTTAAAAGTTTAAGGTATCATCGCTTATTGTTTATTAAGGCTTTATCACTGATGTATTATGCTGCCATCTTGTTCGGCTGGTATTCTCGACAGAAAACCTGAGAAAACGATTATATCTTGCTCAACAGATTTGCCCCACTGTAACTTCAGGGTTCATCTCATTGTGACTTAGGGGTATAAGATTTGAATCCATCCCACTATAACTCCAAAATGTAGGATTTGTTTCTTCTTCAATCTATCCCATTGCTATTCAAGGGTACAAGACTTGTATTATTTTCCATCCATACCACCACAACTCAAGGGTAGAGGACTGTAACTTGTTCAATCAATTGATCGCTCCCCACGTGACCTAACCAAATGTGTATTTGCATGGATGCAGAATATCATTTTTTTTCTTGCGAATGATTCCCCTTTTACATTTGGGTTAACATTGCCAATTTTTTGTAAATATTGTATTATTGACGCAATATCTTATCAATTGTTCAACCACTATTTTTGACCAAAATCCGGAGAGATAGTCTTAGTTTAGACTCTTCCTTAAACTTGGTGAGTTTTAAACAATAGTCCTATTTCAAGTTCTTGTATTATTCAGAAGCTTCTAGAATAATATGCGAAACTCCTTTCATGAAAATATTATTAGTCCTCTAATCGTTATTTCAATGCAAAATGCCTGATAAAGATCATAACCATGGATAGGAAGGAAATTAATTAGGAGCATAGCTTGAAACATAATAAGTTAATTCAAGATAGCAAGTGCAAAGAAATTTTATTGGGAGCATTCTTTGAAAAGAATAAGATAACCCAAATAACAAATTTGAAATGGATAAAATAGAAACTAGGTGCCCCAGATATCGCAGCCTGAGCTTCTCTGTTCAAACTTATTGAGGACCATTTTAAGCTCAATATTTGTTTAGGGTATTCATAGTACTTTGTCGATGCCCCAAGACGTAGCATACTTCTTCATTGTTAATTCAAGTATAGCAAGACTACTGTATGCCTTACTTTCGATCAAAACTTGAGCTGCCCTTTTTGAGTTTTCAACTCAAATCCCCTTTGGTCTCAAGGAGCCCCTTTGCGGGTTTTTGCCTTGGCCTCTCATTTTCTTTCTTCTTTTTGATTGATTCTTTTGATGCGATCCTGTTCGCATCATGGTTCGACTCTTTCCGACGCCATCAATAGTGGCCTAAACTTGAGGGGCCCAAGTGCAAGATGAAACATCTCACAGGCCTGATTGGTTATTAGACCGATGTTTTAAAGGACTTTTAATTTAATTAAGTTTTATTTAAATTAATAAGTTTGCATATTTTAATTTTAACTTGCACTTTGTGTGTTCTGCATTTAATAAAATAATGCATTATGTAAGTTTCATGTTAGTTTAGTATGCATCATAAATAATGACTTGCATTATGAAACTCCCATGATAGTTTAAGTCTTGCATTAAATAATTCATCGCTTTATTTAGTTTGCATTTTTAAATACTTGCATTTAAGCATCTTAGTTTAATAAATGGTTGTCGTTCATTAATTCAACTCAACTTAGTTTAATTAATTGAGTTCTTTTAGTGAATTTAATTTAATAATTGCTTCTTTAATTAATCTAGTTACTAGGTTAATTTATTGATGCATGAGTTAAGTTCATTTAATGATGTTTTTAATCTAGTTACCGTGATGTTTTAATGAAGCTCGAGTTAAGTTAATTTAATAAGGGCTTATTAATTAATCTAGTTACTAGGATGTTTTAATGAAGCATGAGTTTAAGTTAATTTAATTTCGCTTTCATAAATTAAATAGTTTCGCATTTATTGAAGTCTTAACTTTTAGTTCATTTAATAAAGTCAAGTGTTTAATGTGTTTAAGTTAAAGTAGTGTTTAATAAGTGTTTAAATGTGATTAATTTGTTTGTTTAATGTGTTTGAATGTAGGAAACTTTTCAGCTACACTCAAGGGATGTTACGAAGAGTTAATGTGACTTTTCAGGTGAAAACGGTTACACACTTGGGGAAGTTTTATTTAACATTAAAGGGAGCTGTTATGATCATTGATGGTACATCTCCATTAAAGTTTATACTGAAACGAAACCTAGACTTTGTTTTTCGATGTAGGTTTATTATCAAAATGAGCATTCTGTTCGATACGAATGATATTGGCACCAAGTTGACTTTATATTATTTATTAACTAAGGGTTTCAAAGGTTTAGAATATCTTAAAGTTTGACCGAATTTAAGGGATTACTTAATAAAAGGGCCCTGAAAAGAGGATTTTATCATGAGTTCTAAAAAATGCATTAAATTTTTCAACTTATATCAATACTAAAATTTTTCAAAAAAAGCATTGAAAATTTTGATAAATCTGAGAAATTTTACTTAAATATTTTCCAATAAAAGAGTATAAGCCATAAGTTGAAATATATTGGCACTGATAAACAATAAAAGTAACATATTTTAATCTCATACTTAGCATGTTTTTGGATGATTTATTATATAATTTAGTGAACTTGATGCTCCTAATCCTTTAATTTCATGTTTCTATACTTAGGTGAGCATAGGAGAGCAAAAGGAGCAGAAAACGGGCCAAAATCGGACAAAACGGGCTATCTTAAGGATCCACACGGCTAAGCCAATATCACACGGGCTGAGCACATGCACGTGTGAACCACACGGGCTGGACACACGCTCGTGCGCCAGCCTGTGTCGATTGCGAACCATGTCAGATTTGCACACGGCCTGAGCATTCTTACACTGGCTGATCACACGCCCATGTCCCTGTCGCACCCTGTTTCATTTTCACGCAGAAAAAGCCAATTTTTAGGTATTTTGAGCATTCTAAAGCCTATAAATACATACTAGAAGAAGACCTAAACACACACGCAAAGTAGAACGAAGAAATTACTCAAGGAAGCCGTCGAATCAATTCGAGTAGGATCTCATTCAAGATTGAAGATCTCCATCAAGTTCCTTAGAAGTTTTGAGTTCTTTATGTCTTGTTGTTTTCCTTATTTTGAGATGTTTTCCTCTATGAGTATGAACTAAACTCCCTAAATACCTTGGGAGGATGAAACCTATGATGAATCTTATTGTTTAATTATCTGAATTACATGATAAATATTTGTTCTTGTTCTTAATTATGTGTTCTTAACCCTTGCTTTAATATTGTCAGGATATTAATCCAAGTTTGATGTGCTTAATCAGTGGAGCAAAAGTCCCTGCTTAAGAGTAGATCTAGCATAATTAAGAGGAGTTAATTACAATCCTAGAAATAAGACGACATAAATCTGCCGGATTAGAGACAAATCTAATAAGGGAATCCATAGATCGAGTTCATGTGACAATAGGGGTTTTAATTAGAAAGAGATTTTCTTAGTCTTGAAAGAGATATTAACATAATTTAGGGATTTCTATAGATCAAGGCCAGTGAATAAATCGTTTAATTCAGAATCATAATAATAAGTGAAATCTAGGTGGATTTCTCCTTGGGTATTATCTCTCTCATTGGTTTTCTTCAAATATTTTCCAAATTTTATCTCTATCGCGCTAATAGTAAATTAGTTAGTTAAATTTTAGATTAAAAACACCCCTTTAATTATTAGGCTAAATAATAAAAAGATAATAATTACTAGTACTTTTAGTCCTCGTGGATATGATATTCCGAACTTACCATAACTATACTATTGTTCGATAGGTGCACTTGCTTCCGTCAAATTATTAGTTAGTTTCGAAACCATCAGGCGCCAAGAAAAATCAATTTTTAAGTACAGAGTCAATCACTTGCCTATTACTATTATAATTACAAAATGAGATTTAACTTTAAAAGAATTCAAAATCAATTATAATAAAAAAGTAGCATGCGGTTCACGTCTTTGTGTCTGTCCATAAATTATGTTTAAATTCAGATTTTGACTCACATCTCCTCTTTTGGTGTTAAAACCCAAGTGTTACGTTGTTTTTGTAATCACAATAAAAATATTTTAAAATTTGAAATTTCGGATTGAAGAAATCATTTTAGGAGGTAAGTAGGAAGGATAGTTGGGATTTCTTTACTTTTCTTTGAAAAATAAACAAATGAGATGAACTGAGTTTAGTTTATTAATGAAACCTCCACACTGGATGTTACCATCATGTTTCTCAATTCAGATTCTCTCCCCTTCAAATTTCAAAGTCCAAGTTAATAATAAAAAAACCCCACATTTTCCCTCAATCCAAGGGTTTAGAAATCATTACGTTTGAGATTTCTTTAAAAAAAAAAAAGAGCATAAATTGAAAATTAATATTAAAACATCCATATTTACGATAAATAAAAAAAACAACAATAATAGAAATTAAAAAAAAAAAACCTCGACTAATTTGCATGTTAAACGTGTTAAGAAATATGTTTGTTTTCAATTCAACATAATCTAAATGCTACCAATTACTTCAAGTTTAAGTCAATTGAAAAAGGATAAAAAGTTTGATTAAGAAGAAGAAGAAAAGGCAAACTAAAAAGAAAAGGTCATAATGTCATAGTATTTCCTTTTGTTCCATGGGAAAAAGAAAAAGAAAAAAAAAAACAGAGTTTAATAATTCAATAATACACAAGTTAATGGCAATTACCAAGTGAACAAGTTAAGACTATAGTTCCTGGAGTTGCTCTAATGTCTAATCTAGGTAAAAGATGCTATCATCTAAATCAATTCAAGAAAGCAATAATACCCTGAGAGTGAGAGGCTTGTTTGTTCTTCTCTTTGTCAACTCTCATTCATAACCGGAATTCTCCACCTATATATTCTCCAATAATTCGTAACCAACCATGTCTTTCTGTCTGTCCATAACAACCCACGCACATTCAAGTGAGCACCCCATTCATCAAAAAGAATTTAACAACATATAAAGAAATCAGTGATCAGCAAACATTAAAAAACTATGGTTTCTTCATCAGCGTAATCCAAGAGCAATCTGCAACAAAACCCCTTCAAAAATGGCTATGGTAAATCAGTCTGTATGTGGCTATAAAAACTAGTAACCGGGAGGGAGAGAAGAGACAAAGAATATGCTAGCCAACTGCAATGGCAATGGTTAATGAAGCAGACAGTACTATGTTCAAAAGTACTGCATAAAGCTCGATGACGCAAATAGCTCAAAGATTGTGCCGAGGCAAGTAGAGGCTCCAATGTGTAAAACTAAAACTACTCGGAAAAGAGATTAATTTCAAAATTATAAATGAACTTTGATTCAATATTTAAGATAGTATATGAATTTTGATTTAATATAATTATATATGTGATCTTAATTCAATTTTTACAAATTACTAACACAGTTAATAGAAGTACTAGGTCAGTTAACGCTGCTTATACTAATTCTGTTAAACCATTCTTGTAAAAAATGGCTGAAAATACATACATAACTCTACACAAAGTCCCAATATATTGATTTTGTCTAAAAATAAATCATGTATGCATACTAAGGCAACTTTTAAAATTATTCAACAGAGTTACTTAAGTGATCTTATTTATTAATAATAGAAGTCAGTGAAATAATTTGATGAAATTAAAGGATTATATAACTTACAATTTTACATGAAGGTTGATAGTGGATTCAACGACCTAAAATGAAATTACCTAGGACATCCCTTTTATGTTTACCTCAACTCATGCACAAACAAATACTATTTACCAAATATGAAAATAGTTCAACTTATTAATTTTTCTAAAATTAAATTAAAATCAAAATTCACATATAATGTAACATGTAACATTAAATTAAATTCTGAAAACAAATTGCACGCTAAGTCCAGACAATCATACAGCAATTTAATATGCAGAACAGGCATCAATTCATAATACAGTAATATAAAAACAGAGCTGACTCCTTTTCTTCTAGATAAGCAAAAACTGTCACGGTAATAGCAAAATAATGTAAGCTTAATCGCTTTCCATTCCGAAGACGCCCAAAAACACCCATGATGCAAGTTCCAAAGCCAACAGTATTGTATAGCACAGAATATCTCAAGATTACTTATAAGAACCAAAATTTCAAGCAAGTTAGCATGGTACACTTTTTAGTTTATAACTAATATTCAACCAGTCAATAAAGCTGAAAAATCATATTCTAAAAGTGAATAAAAGAAAGAAAAGAACCGACCTTTGTACAAATATCGAGCTAATTTAACTTATCATTGGGAGCCATATGATTGGGATACGACATGACCGATCCATATTTATTCCCACCAGACCAATCTCTGGGCTGCATCCCGTACGAATTTGCCTCATACCCATTCTGCGGGTGATGATATCCTCCTTGATGCATACCCATATGTCCATACATCGGCATCGCTACAGGCACCAAAGGTGCCCCATAAGGCATCGGTATAGGCATCCCCACATGCCCATTGCCATTCGCACTACCACCAACAACACCACTCCGTCCGCCGCAGCCGACGCTTCCACTCTCATGAAGACTTTGTGGCACCGGCGTTGATGCAAACAGCTGATCGGAAGCCGATGGTCCTTCGTTGCTTAACCCTTGCATTCTCTTCAAGTAAAGCCTGTATTTCTGCAAATGACTGGCGACGTTCTCGCGGGTCAAGCCTTCTACATTCATTAGCTGCATGATCGTTTTGGGGACAGCGTTTTTTATGCCTAAATGGGCCACCACGTCTACGAATCTCTTATGCAGCTGCGGCGTCCACACTAAACGCTGCCGTTTCAATGTCCTCGCTGATGGATCCTCCGAATTCTCCGTTGTCCTAACTGCCGAATCCGCTTCCTCCGCGATACCGATATCCGTCTTTCTCATCTTCTTTGGTTCGGATCCGGAACCCGAACCCGATCCGTCACCTTCCGCTTCAACTACCATCGGGTCATTAAAAGAACGGAGATTGTTATTATTGTTGTTTTTATTGTTATTTGCGGTGAAGAAGTGGGCTCCACTTGACCGGAGGGAGGAGAGGGTATCCTGAGAAGCGCGGTTGACATCGTGAGCAGTCCGACGAGGCTCCGGCGAGATGCTGAAAGCGGAGGCGAGTTCCGGCGGGATTAAAGATTGAGATAACGGAGTTAAATCATCGCAGTCAGGTAACCCTATTTCCCATTCGAGAACTCTTTGGTCAACATCATCTTCATCGTCAACGATGGTGGTGTTGGCCGTCGCGGTAGCGTCTTCGTCGTCTCCGCCGTTAACTTCGAATTCACTCATATTCACTTCTTCTCCCATATTTTTGCCTTCAAATTAACGAATTTTCAAGTTATTGTTGCTTGGATCGGAAAGAAAAGAGTAAAATCTAAAATGATTTCCAGATATTTGCGTGAAAATCGGGCGGCTGTTTGGGAGGAAAGAAAAAGGAAATGAAAATTTTCTTTCTGATGGAAAAGAAAGGAAATTGAAAAAGGAAAAAGTGCAAATTTTGGTTCCAGATCGGTCTGCCAACGTGGACGACTTAGCCAGATATTTTTGATCCGCTAAATATCTCTACATCTTAAATATCAAAAATCAGGGATCGTCCAATGAATTTTCACCACGTAAGTGATTGGCTGGTCGTACGGGTGGAACTGGTCGTGCTGGATCGTTGGTGGTGGGGATTGTTTTACGAAAATGGACATGATTTGGTTGGAAAAGAGACGGCCAAGTAAGTAAAGTTGGTGCACTTTTGAGGGTATTTCTGGGAATAGATTACCCTTGGGCTTTCTTTCTTTATAGCGGACTAACCAATAGGAGAAGATAATGATGGTGAACAGCTGGGATGAATATTGGACAGCGTGGAATATTGCGAGCCGTTAGATGGAAAACATTGAATTATCAATGGGTTTACCCACTTTACGACCAATGTTCTTTTTCTACAAAGCATAAAATAGATCTTTTCTTTGTCTTCTTTTCTTTTTTTTTTTTTTTTCTTTCGAACCTAAACCTATCTTTTTAAGAGTTTTTTAGATAGATATTTTTTTTTTTTGCGATGTATTTAATTTTTAGCTCATGCTATAAAATTTAATCATATTATTATTATTATTATTATTATTATTATTATGTAAATATACTGTTTATCCAAAAAATTCTTAATTTAATATCGAATTGGGTGACTAATTTTCTATTTATTTAAACAGCATCAATTTCATGAATATTTAACTCAATGCTGATACATTCAAAATAAAATAATTTATAAAGAAAACAAATCCCAGCTCAGCATAATTAAACAAATTTAGTTACATCCATATAGATAACGAATTTTAAATTTGAATTTCAGACTCCCAACACCTAATATTTGTCCAATTAAATAAAAAGTAAGAGATAATTTTTTGAACTGATTACAAGTGTAGTGAGCCAAAGACCAAAGCGGATCCTACCATATATGTTATGCCTCATTCATTGAAGGGAACTTTCAGAAAAGAAAAGCCTATTTCTTTTTTCTTTACAATTGCTTTCATACCGTCACTGATTTAAACATCACTTTGATCTTTTTGGGCTTTTATTATGAATAAACAAATCTAAATAATTGGATAAACAATCTAACTAGTCATCCGACTATTATTAAATTTTTTATCAGGATTCAAAATTATCAATTTTATTTTTTTAATCCATTTCCATTAAATCACTAAGTACACTGTGATGTGGCTATTAAATACATGACATAGATTTTTAAATATAAAGTAAAATTACACGAAATTTTCATGTAATTTATTGGAAAAATTAAAATCTAAAACTCACCGTTTTGGGTCCTTTAAAACCAAAAAATTGTAGCCCCGACTTCATCTTCTTCCACTGTAGAGAAAACCCATGTGTGGAATTCCACAGCAACAAACCCCAAGGCTTGACCCTTATCATCAAAGAGCTTCCGTTGGCCTCAACGAATTCCCTGGTTGAGTATAAGGTTACTGTCGAAATCCCATAGGAATTTGTTGAAGAAAAGAGAGTGTAGTGGTAGAATTTCACCACCTTTGGCCCTTTCTAAGAAGAATGGGGCTTCAGTTTACAAACAATAAATTTTTGAAGAGTAGAAATTGTAGGAGTGTAATTAAACCTATAAATTTACTATATTCATGTTGATTTTGCTTTGTATATATCGCAATAATTGTCTGCGTGTTTTTTTAACCTAATAAATAAGCACTGTAAAGAAGTGACGACATTAAATATTATCTTATACAATGGATGGAAGATCCCCACATTATTTAATCAAAGGTTAGGTTGCTTAAATAAATTAAGACTAGCCACCTGTGGTCAATTAAATTAATTCAAAGTTTGGTTCACAAACATCGATGGAATAAATAAAGTAACTAATTTAGATGGTTAAACATTTTTACTAAAATCTTGGTTTTTTTTTAAATTCATTTAATAATTGAATTTGGCTATGATCGTTTGTAATTACATATAGGGTATGTTTGGATAATCTTTATAATTGGTAAGTTTTATTAAATTACATTTTAAAATTTTAGAGGAGGGTAATAATTTGAGTAATTACATCCAAATTAAATTTTAAAAATATTTTTTATATAAGTTTAAGTTATAAACTTTCTATATTATAAGTACGAACATGTATGAATATTTGGAATTGTTATAGCCAAAAATTATTATATTATAAATCTTAAAAAATATATTATAAAAATAATTTATGTGTATTTTATAAAGTTATAATTAAATAATATATTATTTAAATCCTTTTTTTACGGTTAAAGATTTAGTTATAAAAAATAATTTACATGTTATAAAAGTGTTATAATATATTTATTTATAAAAGTTATGGCCAATAAATATAGATATAACTTATTTATGTGTTCATGCTATATATATTATAAAAATAATATTTTTATTCTTAAAAAGTGTTATAATTTTTTATCATAACTTATTTGTAAAAATTAATTTTCTAAAATTATGGAAAAATCATATTATTTATAAGAAGAGTTATGAAAACTATTGAGCACTTTATAAAATTTTTGTTATAAAAGTTATATATTATCAATTTTATATTATTTTTACTTAGTTTACATATTATAAAAAGGTTGTAACCTATTATAATTCTTTCTTCAAATTAAGTTTATATAAGTTTTTATGATTAAAGTTTTAGACTATTTGCACCATGAACTCAAATATTATGTAGATGTTATTATGCAAATATAAAATATTTTCTTACACCATATCGTGGAATATAATAGGAATAGAGCTACATACAAGCATCAAAGATTGTTCGCGAGATCTTTAATTTGATACATTTAAGACTTCATAATGTGGTTGGGAGGACATTTGTCGTTTTCTCATATTAACTACATCACCTTATTATAGAATAAAAAAAAAGGTTGAATTGTATTAGTATGTTGTATACTTTATAGCTTCATTCATAGGTGGATTTAGGATGATCCATACTTTAAATAGGATATGGAAGAAAGAGATATTGATAATTTTAATGATACATATTCAAATGACAATGATGATGCACTCGGTCAAGAACTAATATTTGATGAAAATAAGTTTATGTTAAATATTAAAGAGGAACAACTCAACAATATAGAACACTAGAACAATTAGATAAAATTCATATGATGTTTATTTTTCTTTTTTTTATTAGTAATTGTATTATCAACTATTTTTTGAACTAGCTTTATAAATATGATGATTTGATTTTAATTTTTGTTACTTGTTTAGAATTTTTTTATTGCACTAATAATTTTTTATAGTAATTAATATTTTTTAAAAATATAAATTATGTAATGATGCCCACAAAACCAACTAAAAATTCCACTAATGCAAGTGCACCTATCAATTAATAGTATAGCTACAGTGAGTAAAGATATCGTTCCCACGAAGACTAAAAGTACTAGTAATTATTGTTTTTTATTATTTAACCGATAAATTCGAGTGATTAATAGAAAACTAAATTAACTAAATTAATTAAATACGAATGCGACAAAGAACAAATAAGGAAAATAACCGATTAACAACAAAAAAAGCGAAACAATACCCAGGAAAGAATTCACTTAGACTTTATCTGTCACTATCAATCTAAATTACGCAATTTCTTCACTTAGTAACTTGATTCATAAAAATCCCTAAATTATGCTGATATCTTTCTTCAAGAATAAGAGCAACTAACTCTAGGTTGATTAATTGAAATATCTTTATAATTAAAATCCCTATTATCGCATTAACTCGACCTATGGATTATCCTATCAGATTTGACTCTAATATTGTAGATTTATGTCACCTTATTTCTAGGATTGCATTCAACTCCACTCAATTACGCTAAATCTACTCTTAAATAGGGTCTATTCCTCCTTTGATTTAAGTACATCAAACATGGATCAATAGTCTAGAAATATAAAACCAAGAATTAAGCACACATAATTGAGAATAAGATTTAAGTATTTATTGCGTGAAATGAAAATCAAAAGACATAATTCATCATAGGGTTCATCTCCCTAGGTATTTAGAAAATTAGTTCATGCTAGCAAATAAAAACATCCAAAATACAGTATAACCACAAGAAACAAAGAAACTCATGATAATCTCCAAAGAAATCAAATGATAATATTTAATCTTGACGGAAATCTCCTTCAGAGTCAAATTCAATGATGTTTTTTGACTTGTTTTCTTGAATATTCTATGACGGCTCAATCCTATCTTCTTATTTTTGTCATATATAAGTCTTAAAATGCTTTAAAAACCCTAAAAATTGTGTTTTTTCACTATTCGAAGTGCAATTCGCGAAATCGACACAGCCTGCCACATGGCTTACGGCAACCCGTGTGGAATGGTCCAGCCCACGTGGCCCCTATACCTTGCTCCAATTTTCCGATTTTGCTTGGTTTTCGCTCCTTTTGCTCCAAAATACTCTCTTAAATATAAAAAAACATGAATTTAAAGGATTAGGAGTATAAAGTTCACCATTTACACCAGACAATTACCCAAAAACGCATTAAGAACAGGATTAAAACATGTTACTTTTAGCACTTATCATGTAATTGTGTAATTACAATTTGTACTACTAAACATGATATAGAGAATTACAATGTAATTATACTCTGTCAGCCAAACACGTTTAGAGAATTACAATTTTTCGTAATTACAAGAGAGTGTAATTATTACCTTAGTAATTACACTTTCATTCAATTATTTTGTGTTGTCCAAATAGACATCTTTAATAAATTTAAGGTAAAAAATTGTAGTTCAACAGACATTTTTCATTTAATTGCTAACTTCTGGTACATAATATACATCATTAAAGGTTAAAACTTTTCCATAATTGAATTGTAGTTCAACAGGCATTTGTCTTTTATTGTTGCGATGGAAGAATTTCTCATGTACAAGTTATTGTCATATTCACATTGTGTGAAGTTTATGACATATTTTTATCTTTGTGCACATGTTTGGTTGCTCCAATATCAATTCATCATGCATTATCATCTTATGCCATATTAATTTTAGAAATCATGACAACAAAGTTTTCGTTACTATCAATCTTTGAAGAAGATTTCTTCTTTAAAAAGCGACATTCATTCTTGAAATGTCCTGGGTTACCATAATTGTAGCATGAGCACTTTTGATTCTTTTTGAACTTAGGTGCTCTAACAATCTATTTGAACTTTCTCTTGGATGGTTTTGGTAGTTTATACTTTCTTTGTAACATGCATTTTGGCATTTTTAGAATCTAAGTTCTAATCTTGCTTTCGGTATTCTTCTTCAATACGAAGATGATTTGCCAAAGCCTAAAGAGATATTTCTCTTTCTTATGTTTTAGAATTATTTTATAGTCTTTCCAAGATGGATGAAGTTTGTCTATAATGGAGGATAATCATTTCATCCATTTTCATATCATATACTTAAACTAATTCAACATATTTTTCAGTATCACGAAATTGTTACATTATAGAATGACCATCAATCATTTGATAACTAGTGAAACGACTAACAAGAAATGTCTTACTTGTAGCATCTTCAGTCATATATGTTGTCTCCAATTTGTCCCATAGTTCCATAGCAATGGCCTCATTTTGGTAGGTTCGAACAAACCATCGGATAAACCATTCAATATGCGACCTATGCATATGTAATCAACATTGTCCCATTTTTGCCTTTCTTGAGTCACAACAACATATTCATTTTCATTCTCTTCTAGCCTTGGAGTATCCCAAATATAAGCAACCTTTAAAGTTGATAGTAAAGTAGTCATCATGAAAATGAATAGAACCTTAAAATTTTTAAAACGAAACTTCGGTGGGGAAAATCTCAAAAACACGAACAGAACATGAACAACAACTCGAACAAAAAAACGAAACAATAGGATAAGGATCCAAGGCGTGTATCAAGCCACTGTCTTTAAGGTTCTATTTGCTTCCATCTATACTTAGTGTATAAACGAGTTTCAAGTAAATGCACCTCGAGAATACAATGAAGCCCAGTGACTATTTGCATTTTGAACTGATGAAAATAATCCAGTAAGAAGGGTAAGTTTATGTTTGAATTTATACGAGCTTACTAAGCACTAGTTGCTTACGTAGTTATTTTTCTCTATTTCATAGATTGTCGAAAGCTCGATCGGTTGGAAGCTTGTCGGAGTTCTATCACACTATCTAGCAATCACTTTGGTAATTTTTGAGTTATTTTGGCCAATTTTATAAATGACATGTATAGGGCTTTTTATAATGAAAGTATTTGAGTATGCCAATGATCAATTTGGTATGAATATGTCTTTTATGTATACATTTTGATTGTGTGGACTTATGGTGGATTTTGGTATGTTTTAATGGAATGTGAATTGTAACACCCCTCACCCGTATTCAACGCCTGAACAGGGTTATAGAGCATTACCAGACTTACAACACACTTAAACAAACTTTTCTTATACATTTAATCAAGACATACAATTAACAATCAATCTCAATCAATTTGTCCCTAATACAAGCCTACGAGGCCTTACACATGCATTTGGAGTGGTTCAGGACTAAACCTATAACTCGAGAAATTTTTCAACACTTATAATTTTTTTTAAAAACAGGGGACACATCCCCGTGTGACCAGGCCGTGTGTCTTACACGGCCACTAGACACGCCAGTGTCACAGACCGTATGGACATTCAAAATGAGAGCACATGGCCGTGTCCCAGCCCATGTCCAAATAAGTGAGGTTACTGACTTAGGTCACACGACCAACCACACGCCCGTGTGTCTAGCCCGTGTGCCCTTCGAAGTGGCCACACACGTCCATGTGCTAGGCCGTGTCAAACCTGTAGGGTATACTGACTTATGCAACACAGCCAAGTCACACGCTCGTGTGCTAGGCCGTGTACCAATTAAGGGGGTATACTGACTTGTGCCACACGGCCGATCACACGCCCGTGTGTGAGACCGTGTGGAGTATATTGACTTCATTTGAATTTCAACACCAGGGGACACACGGCTGTGTAATTTGACCGTGTGTCACACACGGCTGAGGCACTCACCCGTGTCTCTGCCTATATGGACAAAAATAGGCTATATACCAAGCCACATTGTCACCCAAATTTGCATATACCTACACAACCAAAATGGCACAAATCATAGTATAAATAACATTCAATTCAGCCACAATCAAGACTAATTCATACCATTTTCAATACCAACATTCAACATGCTTATAACCTCAAACCTTACTCCACCAAAACATACCAAATCACATATATAAATCAACTAACTACCTCTACTGATCATACCTTATTTTGAACCAATTCACAAACATAACTCACATCTAATATCAACCATATATGCACATAACTAAAATTTACCAAATTAAGCCAACTCTCATGGCTATATTTACAACTCAAAACATATACATTTACAAGCTACTACAAATAACCAAAATCACTATCAACTCATAATCAAATGACATCAAAATACCTATACATGCCATATACTCAAAACATAGTTTCAAAAGTACCAAAGAGTCAGTGGATAGTGTGGTGAAGTCTCCGACGAACCCCGAATCCGAGCTAGCTTTGTGATGGAACTCGAAACTAACTATTATTTTGACAAAGGAAAGCGCACCTATCGAACAATAGTATAGCTGTGGTGAGTCCAGAATATTGTATCCTCAAGGATAATAACTATCTTTTTATTATCTAGCCTAATAATTAAGGGGATTTATTTTTAATCTAAAATTAACTAACTAATTTAACTAACTAAATGACTATGAACGTGACAGTGAATAAATTGGAAAAATACTTTTAGACGACTTTATATGAAATAGGCAATACCAAAGGAAGAATCCACCTAGACTTCACTTATTACTTTTGATTCATATGATTTATTCACTTGACTTAATCCGTAGAAATCCTTAAATTATATTAATACCTCTTTCGAGGCTACTAACAACTGACTCTAGGTTGATTAATTGAAATTTCTTTCTAATTAAAACCCCCATTGTCGCATTAGCTCAATCTATGGATTCCCTTATTATATTTGACTCTAATTCGGCAGATTTTCGTCGCCCTATTTCTAGGGTTGCAATCAACTTCGCTTAATTGTGTTGATCTTCTCTTAAGCAGCGAATTTTGCTCCACTGAATAAGCACATTCGACTTGGATTAATAACCTGAATTATCAAAACAAGAATAAAAACTCATAATTAAGAATAAGAACAAGTATTTATCTTATAAATCAAATAATAATAAGATTCATCTAAGTTTCATCCCCTTAAGTATCTGAGGGATTTAGTTTATACTAATAGAAAGAAACATCATAAAATAGGGAAAACCAGAAAACATAATGAAAACCCAAAAACTTCTAAAGAACTTTATGGGAGATCTTCAGTCTTGATGGAGATCCTTCTCCTAAGCTATTCCTGACGGCTATCTTGGAGTATTTTTTGCCTTCTACTCGGCATCTATTCAACATCGTCTTTTAGGTTTCCCCCTAGGGTGTTTATATGGGCTTTGGAACACCTCTATTGACCCACAAGTAGCTTATTCCTAATAGAACTCTTCTTTGTTGTGGTAGGGACACGCCCGTGTGACACGTTCGTGGTGGACTCCTTCGGCCGTGGTCGATTCTGCTCACCACACACGGCCCTGTAATCTGCCCGTGGTTGATAATCCAGGTCGTGTGATTTCTAATGTAGGCCCATTTTGTCCCTTTTTAGCCCGTTTCTCGTTCTTTACATCTTCCTAAGCTCTTCTGAGTATAAAACATGAAATTAAGGGATTAGGAGCATCAAATTCATTAAATCAAATGAGAATTCATCCAAAAATAAGCCAAGCATGGGGTTAAAATATGTGTAAATTATGGTTTATCACTTTGAAATCACTATAAAGCATGGAAAGCCAACAAAGTAAGCTATATAGCTTAGTAAGCCGGAATAATTTAGAATTAAACTTATCATTTATACATAATCAAGAAAATAAATAAGGTATACTCAATTCAATTACCAAATGCCTAAACACAAGCATTCATCAACAAGTTAGTCACATAAGTGCATATAATCATCCATTATCTCAATTTAATACTAAATACATTGTATCTTATCAAATTCATAAAAACAGTAATTCATTCGTATAAACACATAGCTTTTTCACATAACTAATAACAGAATTTATGCCCGTTGAACCTTGTTGAAACTATTTTTTTATTGAGTTTTGAAAAATGGGATCGACTTTAAAAATAAGGAGTCGCCACCAATCTTTTTTTGTTTAGGTGTGATCGGATCACCTATAAAAATATCTTGGTCTGCAAAATTAGAGAAAATAGGTTCGGGAGTCGGTTACATGCGAGGAAGGGTTAGCACCCTCGCAACGCCCAAAATTGGTACCAAATCGATTAATTAGTGTCCTTGCGTCGAAAACTTGAAAATATTTATGGTACAAAATTTTTAAAGAAAGTTAACTAACTCGGAATTGAATCTCAAGATTAAATTGTTTCAAAGGAATAAAAATATCATACCCAGCAAGTTAGGATATAACACGTTTATACTTTGGCACCGAGATCATCTTTGATCTTCAAAACATATAATTAAAAAGGGAATTTGGTTATTTAGTTAAATGAAAAATCAACCCCCAGCACGTTAGGATGTAATTTTCCGTACTTCTAAACACACAAATATTGCCTTGTTTTTCAAATATGCAATCTTAAAATTGGTTCAACATTCATTTTTAATGAATCTGATTCGAATAACAATCTGACTACTAATATCAATCAAGATGTTAAAGTTTAAATCACAATGCGATAATGTAAATAAACAAGATTACGAACGTTGAATAATATACATGGATAAAACATTATACTAATGAACGATCATAATATGAAATTTGAAAGGCATGAATTTGGGTACATACAATAGTAAGCAAATTAATTCAACAAACATATAGCAAGCTTTAGAACTAATAAAACAAAATGATATATGTATAGTAACATGTTTAAATAATACATACGTGATAGGAACTTGATATAAAGTAATATATATATAAATAATGGTGACATATGAAAGTGTTTGAAATAAATAAATAAATACATATAATTTAAAATAGAATCTTTTAAAGAGACAATATATATATATATAAATAGATTTGAAGGAAGTTATATATATGCATATACGTAAAAGAATTTTAAGGAATACAATGTGATGGCATAATAACATACAATATGGAGCAATTATTTACAAGCAAAACACAATGCTATTGAATCGCAAGTATAAAACGAGAATTTAAAACTGTAACATCCTAAATATTCGAGTATCATTATGTTGTTAAATGTTAGTTCGGGTTTACTTGGAGTTAGAATAAAAATATTAGTTAAGTGTACTTTAGAGTAAAGAAATTAGGTGATCTTGAGACTTAAATTAATTAATTGCTAAAAGATGGCATAAGATGAGTTAAGGGCATAGTGGTGATGGCGCCATGAGTTGGACATGAGGAAGGAGTTCGAATCACCTAGCATGCGATTAGGAATTTTATTTTGCTTTAGCCTATGCATGTGTCGGCAAGGAGATAAGGTTAGGATGAGTTGGATTGTTTTTATTTTGGTAAGAAGATTAAGGTTTTGGAAAGCTAAAGATAAGGGCTTGAATTGGGGGATTATGTTTCTTCAACTTAAGGAAAAAGGAGGGGAAAAAGGCTTAAGTGTAGGAAGATGTTTTGGAAACTTCCTAATGGCCTTTTGACCATTGTATTTGGACGGCATTGAGGCTAAGGGGGATGGTCGGTTTTGGGTTGAGAGGATGGTAAGCTTGGATGTTAGGAGAACTCTTTCATTTTGGTCATTTTGGCTTAAGCAAAGTGTTTATTTTCCTTTTCATCTATCTTTCTCTCCAAATTTAATTTTACCAAATACCTTGAGGAAACTATAGCCATTTCTTTTACCATTCTTTCTTTTTGATCATTTGATCACCCTTTGCCAACTATTCCTCCTAGTGCCGAAACCATCATCACACAAAGAAGGCTAATCTTTTTTTTTTTTCCTTCACAAAGCCGAATGCACAATTTTTCCAAAACCTAATTCTTCTCTTTCTTCTCCTTTCTTTCTCTCTTTCTCTCTTGAAACCGAACCATACCATTCTATTTCCTATTCTTCATTTTCTTCTTCATTACAATTTTCTTCAATTTTTTCATCCATGGCGAATGTTAATTTATTCTTGTGCCAAAATTTCTTTCATTATCTTTGATCACAACCGATTTTCTTTAATCATAACCGAATTTTTTTCTTACTCAATTATCTTTCCAATCGTGGACATTAGTGAGATTTTGGAGGGTAGAAACTCAAGGTGTTCTTGAGTATTTTTTTTGGAACTTTGGAATCGATTTCAAGAATCAAGGTAAGGTGATTTTCTTTTAAGGATTCTTATTCATTATATTAGTATAGTTAGTTATTAATCGATTTCGTTTTTAGGGTCATAATCGCTCGATCGTTTCTAGAGGAACGAAGATAATCGTGGTAAGCCAAATCCCAAATCTTATAAAATGTTAGTCATATTTCAATACTTATAAATTGGACTAATGATCTTATGTCTTTAGAGACATTCAAGATAGGGCAGAAAAGGGCAGTCCATAGTCTTCGAAAGAGGGGCGGTTCCGTTAATCCCCCTAATTATAAACGAAGGGCTATTTCGGAAATCCAAGATTTTCCACCAGGTTACGGACCTTCAACCGAGGAGAATCAATTGTTCGAGGTTATTCGTACTCCCGAGCCTCTGTACGTTCATGGATTCTCATCGGGCAACGAATCAACAATCGAGGAGAAAACAAAAATAGAAGTGGTTCAAAATCAAAAGGGTAAAGATTTAGATCGTTTATCAATAGTGTATTTTGATAAATGAAAGTGTTCTAATGGTTCAGACACGCTTAGGTGTTGACGAGCGGGAAGGTTTAGTACTCACGATATCAATGTGTGTAACTTCACACTTATCTCGGGTTAGATGTCATACCGTAGTATTGAGAAAAATCGTAAAAAAATGACAAAATCGATACAATATGAAATAATTGGTATTTTGATGAAATTACATGAAAACGGTTAAAATTGTAAAAATTACGAAAATGCCCTCGATGAGTAGTTGGTAAAATATATATATTAAATGTCTCATGTGTAAATGGGCCGAAGATGTGTTAGATCGTAAAATGGGCCTATAAGTATGCTAGTTAGTAAAATGGGCCGAAATCTTTGATAGATAGTAAAATGGGCCGAAATCTTTGATAAATAGTAAATGGACCGAAATCTCTGCTAGATCATTAAATGGGCCGAAATCCCTGATAAATAGTAAATGGGCCGAAATCTCTACTAGATCGATAAATGGGCCGAAATCTCTGCTAGATCGATAAATGGGCTGAAATCTCTGTTAGATCGTTAAATGGGCCGAAAACCCTAACAAATTGTTAAATGGGCCGAACTCTTTGCTAGATCGTTAATTGGGCCTAAGATGCTAAATTGCTAAATGGGCTAAATGTTATTTTGTAATTTTTGGGCCTTAATAAAAACTTGAAATATTGACTCATATGTAAATTGGGCCTTTTTGATAAAATCATCATATGTACATAGACTATTTTGCATACATGTTGCATGGGTTGGGATTAACGATGAAGAGAAGAAAGGCCTGTTGCCAAAATCTAGTTCGGTGGCTTTGCCACAAAATAATTAAATGGCTCATTGCCTCTAGTTCGGTGGCTCTGCCATAAAATAATTAAATGGCTCATTGCCTTTAGTTCTGGTGGCTCGCCACAAATATTTTAATGGCTCAATGCCTCTAGTTCGGTGACTTTGTCACAATCTAGTTCGGTGGCTCGCCACAAATATAAAATGGCTAAATGCCTACGATTGGTGTGTTGGCGGGTGGGTTGACTTGATCCCCACAGTGTGATGGTTGGTACGGTGGTGTGTAGCGGATGGAAATTAGGTTTGGGTGGGAAATTTCATTATTTGCATGCATCTCATTATTTATATTGTTAAACTGTTGATGGGCTCAAGCCCAAAATATGATTTGATGATCCGCCCAATGGATAAAGTAAGTGAGTTATACATCGAGTTCGAGTAACTCACTCCCTCAAATTTTTCATCTCGTAATGGAAATTGACGTGGACTTGGGCCGAGGATGACTTCGTGGAGGCAATCTCGCAAACATGAGTTTAATAAACTTTGAACTTTTAATAAGTACTTTCTTTAATTTGCTATTTTGGGTATGATGTAATAGGGCCCTATTAATATTTTATAGATTTACATGTGTGGATGGATTTAAATTATGTTTTAGATATTTAATATGGCCTTATATTTATCTCATAATGTTTTTCTTAAAATACTTTGGGTTTTTCAAACATATGAAATTCCTTTATCTATTTTTAAATTTTAAATATTTTGAACTCTTATAAAATTACTTTAAGGTTTTGATAATTAAATATTAAATGATGAGATTTTCAACTTATGTTTCTCAAACACATTAAACTTAAAATTATTTCTCTTGGTTTTATTAAACTCTATTTTTAAAAAAAGGGTTTTGATATACCGCTTCACCTAAATTATTGAGATAGTTCGATCTATGTAACAAACCAAATCTCGTCTTAACGCATAGGCCGGGTTTGGGGTGTTACATTTAATGGTATCAGAGCCAGTTTCAAAAACTTGGCTGTGGTTGGGTTCAATAAATAATTTCTGTATAAAATTATTGCAATTATGTTTTAAACATCAGTATGGCACCACAAGCATTCGGCAACAAGTCAAGTAAGTATTTATTACTTAATAATTATTATGATGATCATAGGAACACTCTAGAACTTCTAGTTTTAGATGTTAAAAATCGTAGAGATTGAGACTATAGGATGTGTTGCGAAAAACAACTTTATCTCTCAAATCTCATAAAACACCGTTAATAAACACTGAAACAATTTTCTGATTCATAAAACTTGTAATCAGATTAAATCAAATTAGTCATCATGAGCACTAGAGGACGTGGTCGTGGACGCGGTAGACGTGGTCATGGTAGAGGACGAGGTGCTGCAACTGATGCACCTGCGTCACTTGTAAGTGAGACGGGATCATAGGATCATATGGAAGAAGATAATGCTTTGACACAAGCAATGCTGCGAGTCCTAGAAAGGGTCGCTGGAACTAGAATTGGGCCAACAACTCGTGGATCAATTTTGGAACGACTCAAGTCAAATAATGCAGAAGTTTTTAGAGGAGTTTCAGGTGTAGCTCCGAATGTGGCTGAATATTGGCTCGACGCTGTGGAGCGAATTATGGATGATATGGAATGCACTGTCGAGCAGAAACTGAAAGGAGCTGTGTCCTTGCTAAGAGATGAGGCGTATCAATGGTGGCTTACTGTTCGAGAAAGCACCGAGGCTGTACTGATTACTTGGGAATTCTTTAAAGCTGCCTTCCAAGGGAAATATGTTGGAACAAGTTATGTGGACGCCCGAAGGAAGGAATTTCTGAATCTTGTTCAAGGGAGTAAGACAGTGGCAGCGTATGAGGCTGAGTTTTTATGCTTGAGTCACTATGCTTGGACAATAGTGTCAACGGATCATGAATGTTGTGTGCGATTCGAGGATGGGCTGAATGATGAGTTGAGGGTTCTGATTACCCCACAACAAGTTAGAACTTTTGCCATGCTTGTGGAGAAGGCCAAGATAGCCGAAGAGGCTAAGAACTCAGAACGTCAGGATCGGGAAAGATTTAGAAACAAGAGAGATATAAAGCAGTCGGGTTCTTCAAAAAGATTTCTGAAGAGGCCTCGAAATGATGAACCAGCTCAAGGTAGAGCACCTGTAGCTAATAATCAAAGTCAAGATTGTGCTGAATGTGGGAAAAGGCATTCTGGAGAGTGCTAGAGGAAGACGGACGCCTGTTACAAATGAGGTTCAATGGATCACCAGTATAGGAATTGCCCTCGACGTATGGATATGACTCAGGAAGTTCATAATATTGATGCACAGCCGGCCAGAGGTACTCAGCAGCCACCGAGAGGTCGTGGACCAGGTCGCGGTGGTAATGGGGCTGGACGTGGTCAAGGTGCACCGGGTCGAGGCAATGGTCCTAGAGGTAACACGGATGCAAGACAACCAGATCGGTCTATGCGCTAGACGCCATGAGGATGGCAATGCACCGATGTAATAATCGGTACGTTCTTCATCTTCGATGTACCATTCTCGCTTTAATAGATATTGATTCTACCCACTCGTATGTTGCTAGCGCCATATCTGAAAACCTGAATCTAGAATCTAAAATTACCGATAGTGAGATGACAGTAATTAGTCCTTTAGGACAGTCAGTAATTGTAAATAAACTGTTTAGAGATGATCCCTTAGAAATACAAGAGGAGGTATTTTTGGCGAATTTGATGGAATTGCCTTTCGGCGAGTTCGATCTCATTCTTGGCATGGATTGGTTGGTTAAACATCGGGTGCATTTGGATTGTGCGGAAAAGCGGATGTCAATAAGAACCTCGGATGATAAAGAAGTAATAATGATAGGTGAACGAAGGAATTACTTGGCAAACATGGTATCGGCGTTGAAGGCAGAAAAGTTGGTACGGAAAGGGTATAGAGCATTCCTAGCTTTCATTTGTGCTTTGGATGCCAAAGAGTTATCCGTGAATGATGTGAGAACGGTAAAGGAATTTCCAGAAGTATTTCCCGATGAACTTCCGGTATACCTCGGATCGGAAGTAGAATTTGGTATTGAGTCAGAACACCCCAAACCCGCCCATTCACTACGACCAAATTTGAAATGCCATCTGCGAAAACGTTTGAAACAAATTTGAACTTAAGGATAAAACACGAAAATTTTGTTAAGTTTAGAAAACAAAGGCTCATTAAAATTCTTAAGTAAGGTGTGGTGTTTATAAAAATATCCGGATTAAAACTTTAGTATATATAGATTTAAATAAAAATCGTTTGCAAATAATTCCTCAATTGTCAATCCATAATAAAACATAATAATAAACTTAATGAGAAACACTTAAATGACTTTAAATACTTTTAGGGCCTTATTACAATAATTGAATAATCAAAGCATCAAGATATAAATGCTTAATTAATTAAAAATATCTTTCAGATGAAAATCGCTTCTGCATGGCCACCTTTGTATCCACTCCAAATCGGTCCAAGCTTTACGCATCACTTGAAAGGTTTAAAATATTGGGTGAGTCAAACCGGCTCAAGCATAGTTATTTCACATATCTCCACATATGGGCTTGGCCCATATCCACACAAATCCATACACATAAATATGCAATTATGAAGCCCATCCCAACCTAGGGTCCATCCATTACACCTACCTTGGCGCACTTCGCCAAGGCCGTGGCTAATCCACCACCGATCACATAATGATCCACATATCTTACCTTGGCGGACTTGTTGCTCAAGGCCGTGGTCGAGCCACCGATCCCATAGGATCCCACATATCAATCACCCACGGTGATGTACATGACTATCAACCGCCGAGATGGGCACTTAGCCAACACCTCCCTTGATGAAACACATAACTAACATCAAGCGCTAATGTAGCACGAGGCTAGCATTAGACCACGTACATAATGATGTACACCTTTCCTTCAATTTTCACATCTCAAGTCCCATGCATATATGTGTATCATGTCGATTAACAATCGAGTAAATATTTATCACATGCTCACCACAAATATCACACATATATCATAGGCAAAGTAGAGCACTGACCTGATTAATCGATTACCCACTACGGGTATCCACCATCTTAGCCATTATTTTCGGCTACCATACACCTCATAATCAAACATACTTAACAACATACAATAACAGGAGAATAGTGCGATAACTACGCACCTGATTAGCACAATTGACTAAATCCCGAAACCCACGTCTAACGATTTGCACCTTTGCGATTGTAGAACTCCTTCCTACACCACCTAAGTCGGAATCGGCAACATTATATACCAAAATGGCCTATGGCCAAAAATCACTACTGCCTTACCTTATGGATCTAAATCCTGAAACCGCTCCTTGTAGTCGACAACTACTAGATCTCGAAGAAAACCTTCCAAATTTCGGCCATGGAATTCTAAAGGAGTTAGATTCCTATATTTTGGCTAAAGAGAGATTGAAAATCAAATAATAGTTGATTTTACCTTTTTGGATGAAGTCGGCAACACCCTTCTATCACAACAAAGATTCAGCTTTGGCAGAATTTTGGCTTTTAGTGCTATGAAGAATTTGGCTAGGTTGGATTGTGTTTTTGGTTTTGAATAAAAGAGAGAGGAGGCTATAGAATTCGGCTAGACAAAAGAAAAGAGAAGAGAAGAGAAGAAAACCCTAAGAATTTCGGCAGAGAGAGAAGAGAAAGAAGAAAATTAATGAGTAGCCCTCCTTCCTTCCTTTTATAGACGAAATTATCATCTAAGGAATCCCTTACTTGGCCACCACTCTTCTATTTGATAGCTTTATCCTTTAATAATCATAAAATAAAAGAGTTTAATCCAACCTTTATCTCATGGGAATAATGATAAATAAATCCCTTATTTATCTCTTTAAAAATCTTAAGATAAATCATCATTTATCCCTATTTAGCCGAATTTTAAAGAGAATAAAACTCCCTTTTTAAGAGCCTTGTTGTCGTCCACCTCTATGCTTCTGGAAGCAAAAATAAAACTTCTTTTATTTGCTTCCCATGTGACTCGAACTTAGGCCCAACACCCTTGCATGTGGTGCCATTTTCAGAGGCCCTAAGTGGCATCTTCAGGCCACTTTTTCAAGCCTGTTTGTGTGTCAAATTTCACATACTTTTTCTCTTAAGGCCACCTTCCCTTAATTTCCCCTTTTAACTTAAAATTTCAAAAATTTCCAATGCATCCCCCTTTTAATCCTAGAGTTTTAAAAACCTTTAAAACATCACCAACCACACTTAAAGCCTATTAACACTTGAGTTATGCTCCAAACGCACAACCCCTAATCTAGGATGTTACAGTTCTACCCTCCTTAAAATAATTTCATCCTCGAAATTACTTACTAACGAGCATCCGTACATCCTAACTTACCCCACTTACTCCACTGCTGCGCACTCTGATCTTAAAGAACTATTATACTACCTAGGCACATTCTCTAAGTTCGCAATCAAGGTTCCATACACTTCATTAGCAATCATGGGAACAAACTGACCTTATAACGAACAAAGCAATGAAGGATAATCCAGAAATAAGAAACTTACCCGTTGTCACCTTGGGCACATCTTCCCCTTCATGACAACCGTATTGCATAAACCAACCTTGGCTGCCTTGCATTTGTACCTTCAACCTCTCTGCTTGGTGCTCCACGACCTCGGCTGAACCATTTCCTCCATGGTTCGGACCACGACCCTTGTCACTTGCGACCATCTCTACCCAATCGCACATAACCTTGGCTCGTTGTCCAAGCCCTATTCGGATCCCGAGGCGATCCTTAATCGTGAGACTTAGACTTACACCTAAAACATTCCGTTCTTTCCAACACTCACCGACATGATACCTTCCACATCGAACACCCGGACGGTCCGGATTTTCCATAGTCGGCTTAGCAACACGAATGTAATTTTCAACCCTTGGTCTTTTCTGAAGACCCTCAGATGATTCAGACGATCTAAAATTCTTCCTATCCCGGTTCCTATCCTTATCTCTGTTCTGTCTCACCGAGTCCTTAATCCCTTCACCTACCTTAGCCTTTTTGACTAACACAGCGAACTCCTATTCCTGATGAGGAGCTATCAACAACCTCAGGTCGTCCCTTAATCCGTCCTCAAACCGGACACATCGCTCATGCTCCGTAGCAACTACCCCTCGAGTATATCGGACTTACCCTTAAGAATTTAGCCTCGTATTCCGCTACGGACTTGTTCCCTTGAACCAGCCCCAGAAACGCCTTCCTCTGCGCATCAATATAATGAGTACCGACATACTTCTTCTAATACGCCTTTAACGCATCTCTGTGTGAGATCCTCTGCCGTGGCACTATCCCGAATCGTTAGCCACCATTGATATGCCTCGTCAGCAAGCGCCACCATTCCTTTTGCTTTCTCCTCGGTGGTCGATCGAGCTCATCTATAATTCGCTTCGGTTGCTTCCAACCAATATTCACCGTCTTGGGTGCCACACCGATACACGCCAAAACACCTCGGCTCAGTTGGCTCGAGTCGCTCGCATGACTTTGAGCTCCGAATTTCCTCCCGCACCACCACTAACTCAAGAACTCACAAGACACTGTGATACAAAGATCTTCCCCGTCTGAGCTTGCTGCTCCACACCAACATTGGGAGTGGTGGGGCGGTGGTATCTCATTATCGACCCTTGACCCGATCCAACGGGTTCGACCTAGTCATTCTTCCTCTATCGCATCCACGACAATGCGTCCTCTAGAATTCATATCTAATCGTGATCTTTAACTGATTTGAGAAAGTTTTATGAATTAGTACTTTTGTTTCACTTCATTACCCGCGAAGAAATTTTATGAAAAGGAATTTAGGAGTGGTTCTTTCAGATTCACACATGCACACGCCTTTTCATTCATTCATACATCCATCGACCAATTATGAACCTTCGTTCATTCGTAGATATGTTGTAGTTTTCATTGTTGTTGTTTTTCCACTACCTGTGGGTATTTATGTAATTTGTCCTATAGGGATATTTTCGTAATTTGTCAAATAAGGTTCCTTGATAATTTTGTCAAAAGTATTTTACAAATTTTATAGTCCGGGGTTCTTTGGTAAATTTGGAAATTCTATGGGTATTTCGATAATTTTTAATTTTAGGGTAATTTGGTAATAAACCGAGGTAAATTTGTAAAGTTTAATAATTTAGGATATTTCAAAATTTGTAAAACTTTGAGGGTTCTTTTTGAGAAATTTATCTTCCAAAACGATTAAGTTGCAAAAATTTTGGAAATCAAGGTCATTTTGGTAATTTTGTAAGTTAGGGGCAATTTTGTAGTTCTTCAAAAATCAAGGTATTTTTGCTAATTTGCAAATTAGGTTTTTTTTTGAACTTGTTATAAAATAATGTTGATTAAAACTGTGGGTATTTTAGACATTTTTATAAACCAAGGGCATTTTTTTAATTTTACCACTAGGGATATTTTAGTAATTCTACAAATTGGAAATTTTTTGGAAAAATGTTGTAAAACAATAGTTCTCACAAATTAAAAAGAAATTTTAGGAGTTTTAAAACTAGGGTTTTTATGAAAATACTGCTAATTCCCTTCGTGTTTTAGTTAGGGTTTAGCTCATGAATAAGTCCTCTTGGTTAGGGTGAACCGGCTACGCACTGTAGGATTCGAGTGGAGAGGAGGTGAGTCACGCGGATCGCTTAAATACCAAGCTCCCACCGAATACCAATCCTAGACATGCGCACAATGGTTGCCACACCCTAACTCGGCAACTTAATCACAGGTTTGTTTATTAGGCATTTAAGTCTAATGTAAATATTGGAGTAAACTAGTCCTAGGGTTCAAGCACTTATCATGCTAGTCTACATTCCATTCCATTTCTACCATTCTACAAATCACAATATAAATCACACAAAGGATAGGGGTACTTACCTGGTGGACTGCGGGTCGGAGACTTAGGTGCCATGCCAGAATAACCTGTCTATTTCATAAAATATTTTCATGAAACTTATTTGGGCTCGATTCGAAAACATTTTGGGCCTTATACCCAAGGCCGAGGGTTTGAAACTGGTCTCTGATACCAATTTGTAACACCCCAAACCCGGCCCATTCACTACGACCGAATTTGAAATGCCACTGCAGAAAACGTTTGAAACAAATTTGAACTTAAGGATAAAACACGAAAATTTTGTTAAGTTTAGAAAACAGTGCTCATTAAAATTCTTAAGTAAGGTGTGTTGTTTATAAAAATATCCGGATTAAAACTTTAGTATATATAGATTTAAATAAAAATCGTTTGCAAATAATTCCTCAATTGTCAATCCATAATAAAACACAATAATAAACTTAATGAGAAACACTTAAATGACTTTAAATACTTTTAGGGCCTTATTACAATAATTGAATAATCAAAGCATCAAGATATAAATGCTTAATTAATTAAAAATATCTTTCTCGCATGAAAATCATTTTCGCATGGCCACCTTTGTATCCACTCCAACCCGGTCCAAGCTTTACGCATCACCGAAAGGTTTAAAATATTGGGTGAGTCAAACCGACTCAAGGTGCATAGTCATTTCACATATCTCCACATATGGGCTTGGCCCATATCCACACAATCCATACACATAAATATGCAATTATGAAGCCCATCCCAACCTAGGGTCCATCCATTACACCTACCTTGGCGACCCTTGCTCAAGGCCGTGGCTAATCCACCACCGATCACATAATGATCCACATATCTTACCTTGGCGGACTTGTTGCTCAAGGTCCGTGGTGAGCCACCGATCCCATAGGATCCCACATATCAATCACCCACGGTGATGCACACACTATCAATCATTGAGATGGGCACTTAGCCAACACCTCCTTGATGAAGCACATAGCTATCATCAAGCGCTAATGTAGCACGAGGCTAGCATTAGACCGCGTACATAATGATGTACACCCTTTCCTTCAATTTTCACATCCCAAGTCCCATGCATATATGTGTATCATGTCGATTAACAATCGAGTAAATATTTATCACATGCTCACCACAAATATCACACATATATCATAGGCAAAATAGAGCACCGACACGATTAATCGATTACCCACTACGGTATCCACCATCTTAGCCATTATTTCCGCTACCATACACCTCATAATCAAACATACTTAACAACATACAATAACAGAGAATAGTACGATAACTACGCACCGATTAGCACAATTGACTAAATCTCAAACCCACGCCTAACGATTTGCACTTTGCGATTGTAGAACTCCTTCCTACACCACCTAAGTCGAAATCGACTAACATTATATACCAAAATGGCCTATGGCCAAAATCACTCTTGCCTTACCTTATGGATCTAAATCCAAACCGCTCCTTGTAGTCGATAACTACTAGATCCCAAGAAAACCTTCCAAATTTTGGCCATGGAATTCTAAAGGAGTTAGATTCCTATATTTTGGCTAAAGAGAGATTGAAAATCAAATAATAGTTGATCTTACCTTTTGGATGAAATCGGCAACACCCTTCCACACAACAAAGATTCTGGCTTTGGCGAATTTTAGCTTTTGGTGCTATGAAGAATTGACTAGGTTGGATTGTGTTTTGGTTTTGAATAAAAGAGATAGGAGGCTAAAGAATTGACTAGACAAAAGAAAAGAGAAGAGAAGAGAGAGAACCCTAAGAATTTCAGAGAGAGAAGAGAAGGAAGAAAATTAATGAGTAGCCCTCCTTCCTTCCTTTTATAGACGAAATTATCATCTAAGGAATCCTTTACTTGGCCACCACTCTTCTATTTGATAGCTTTATCCTTTAATTATCATAAAATAAAAGAGTTTAATCCAACCTTCTCCTCGTAGTCGGATCGAGCTCATCTATAATTCGCTTCGGTTGCTTCAACCAATATTCACCGTCTTGGGTGCCACACGACACGCCAAACACCTCGGCTCGTTGGCTCGAGTCGCTCGGTCTGACTTTTGAGCTCCGAATTTCCTCCTGCACCACTAACTCAAGAACTGCAGACACGACTGTGATCAAAGATCTTCCCCGTCTGAGCTTGCTGCTCCACACCAACAGCTGGGAGTGGTGGGGGCGGTGGTACCTCATTATCAGACCCTTGACCCGATCCAACGGGTTCTGACCTAGTCATTCTTCCTCTACCTCCACGATCAATGCGTCCTCTAGAATTCATATCTAAGCGTAGCTTTAACTGATTTGAGAAAGTTTTATGAATTAGTACTTTTGTTTCACTTCATTACCCTGAAGAAATTTTATGAAAAGGAATTTAGGAGTGGTTCTTTCGTATTCACACATGCACACAGTCTTTTCATTCATTCATACATCCATCAACCAATTATGAACCTTCGTTCATTCAGAGATATGTTGTAGTTTTCATTGTTGTTGTTTTTCCACTACCTAGGGGTATTTGCGTAATTTGTCCTACAGGGATATTTTCGTAATTTGTCAAATAAGGTTCCTTGATAATTTTGTCAAAAAGTATTTTAGAAATTTTATAGTCCCGGGGTTCTTTGGTAAATTTGGAAATTCTAGGGGTATTTCGGTAATTTTTAATTTCGGGGGTAATTTGGTAATAAACCAGGGTAAATTTGTAAAGTTTAATAATTTAGGGATATTTCAAAATTTGCAAAACTTTGAGGGTTCTTTTTGAGAAATTTATCTTCCAAAACGATTAAGTTGCAAAAATTTTGGAAATCAAGGTCATTTTGGTAATTTTGTAAGTTAGGGGCAATTTTGTAGTTCTTCAAAAATCAAGGTATTTTTGCTAATTTGCAAATTAGGTTTTTTTTTGAACTTGTTATAAAATAATGTTGATTAAAGCGTGGGTATTTTAGACATTTTATAAACCAAGGGCATTTTTTAATTTTACCACTAGGGATATTTTAGTAATTCTACAAATTGGAAATTTTTGGAAAAATGTTGTAAAACAATTATCTCATCCTTTATTTATGGGAATAATCCTTATTTATCTCTTTAAAAATACTTTCTCTTTAAAATACTTAAGACAAATCATCATTTATCCTATTTGGCGACTTGCTTGCTCAAGGTCGTGGTGAGCCACCGATCCCATAGGATCCCACATATCAATCGATCCACGGTGATGCACACGACTATCAACCGCTGAGATGGGCACTTAGCCAACACCTCCTTGATGAAGCACATAGCTATCATCAGCGCTAATGTAACCGAGGCTAGCATTACAAATCATCATTTATCCTATTTAGCCGATTACCTGGATAAACAACTTTATGCCAAATTAGATCTACATTATTTTTGGCTACGAATGTTTCTTGGGTCATGTGGTATCTCATAGGAATAATCCTTATTTATCTCTTGGATTGGAAACCACCAAAGTCGTGCTATATTGAAATTTTTAGGATTGGTGGTTATCATAGATATTTTGTTGAGGATTTTACGCTGAGTTTGCCTCAATTAAACTATTACGAAAACGGAGTTCCGATATTTGCTAAAAACAACAAGAGATTTGAAATTGAAGAAGATTCGCGAAGCAATTTGACTTTAAGTAAAAGAATTTTGTTAATTAAAATTCTATGCTTATTGTGATTCGCTCAAGGGTTTGGGTTTGTGTTGATGCAAAATGGAAAGGTGGTGGCCTATGCTTACATCAATTAGAGACCGTCAATTTAAACTACACCTACTCATGATTTAGAATTAATGGCAGCATGGTTATTGCTTTAAAGATTTTGGGCTTATTACATATCTCATGGGAATAATCCCTTATTTATCTCCGTGAGATTTCGAGTTTGTAGGAAAATGTTTAACTTGTCAACAAGTGAAAGCGGAGCATCAATTGCCATCGATTATTGCAACTAGAAAGATTCCTCTCTTGAAATGGGAGCGATAACTATGGGTTTTGTTAGGGGTTACTTTAAAATACTTAAGACAAATTCTATGGGTAGTAGTTCGATTGTTTGAATTTAGAATGCCATTCCTTCATTGTATCTCATGGGAATAATCCTTATTTATCTCTTTAAAATACTTAAGACAAATCATCATTTATCCCTATTTAGTCAATTTTAAAGAGAATAAAACCCTTGGGGACAAAGTTGAATTTAACAGGACTTTTCATCCCAATCGATGTCACGAAAGATGTAATTCAAATATTGAAGACATGTTAAGGATGTTGCGACTTTGGAGTTGGAGGATTTTCTACCATTGAAATCGCTAACAATAACAATAGTGCCTTAGCATTCTTTAAAATACTTAAGACAAATCATCATTTATCCTATTTAGCCAATTTTAAAGAGAATAAAACTCCTTAAGTGTAGGAAGATGTTTTGAAACTTCCATGGCCTTTTGACCATTGTATTTAGAGACATTGAGGCTTAAGAGCCTTGTTGCCGTCCACCTTCAGGCTTCTAGAAGCAAAAATAAAACTTCTTTTATTTGCTTCCCATGTGACTCGAACTTAGGCCTAACACCCTTGCATGTGGCGCCATTTCAGAGGCCCTAAGTGGCATCTTGAGCCACTTTTTCAAGCTTGTTTGTGTGTCAAATTTCACATACTTTTCTCTTAAGGCCACCTTGCCTTAATTTCCCTTTAACTTAAAATTTCAAAATTTCCAATGCATCCCCTTTTAATCCTAGAGTTTTAAAACCTTTAAAACATCACCAACCACACTTAAAGCCTATTAACACTTGAGTTATTCTCTAAACGCACAACCCCTAATCTAGGATGTTACATGAGCTTTTGCCCGGAACAGCTCCAGTGTCCATTGCTCCTTATAGAATGGCACCAAAGGAGTTGGCAGAGCTTAAAGCTCAAATTTAAGAATTACTAGATCGGGGATTTATACGATCGAGTGTGTCTCCGTGGGGAGCACCAGTTTTGTTCGTGAAGAAGAAGGATGGATCGATGCGTATGTGCATTGATTATAGACAATTGAATAAATTGACGATCAAGAATAGGTATCCTTTGCCAAGAATTGATGACCTGTTTGATCAATTAAAGGGAGCTTGATTTTCTCCAAAATTGATTTGAGATCGTGTTATCACCACTTAAGATGAAAGAAGCGGATATTTATAAGACGTCATTTCAACTCGTTATGGACATTATGAGTTTGTAGTGATGCCGTTTGGATTAACCAATGCACCAGCCGCATTTATGGACATGATGAATCGAGTCTTTCAACCATATTTAGACCGGATTGTGGTAGTGTTCATAGATGACATTTTGGTTTATTCAAGAAATGATGAGGAGCATAACGCGATTTGCGATAGTATTCTGACTACTTACGTGATAAACAACTTTATGCCAAATTCAATGAATCAATTTTGGCTAAAGGAAGTGACTTTCTTGGGTCATGTGGCATCACCAAGGAATAAGAGTGGATCCTCGGAAGATTGAGGTCAGATCGGATTGGAAACCACCAAAGTCGGTAGCTAAAATTCGGAGTTTCTTAGGATTGGTGGTTATTATAGACATTTTGTTGAGGGTTTTCGTTGATTGTCTTGCACCCTAATTAAACTATTGCGAAAGGGAGTTCCGTATATTTGGACTGAAAAACAACAAGAGAGTTTCGAGAAATTGAAGAAGATTCTGACGGAAGCACAGGTTTTAATTGAAATTGAGGTGAAAAGGAATTCTTGTTTATTGTGATGCGTCTCACACGGGTTTGGGTTGTGTGTTAATGCAAAATGGAAAGGAGGTGGCCTAGCACCAGTTAGTTATTAATCGATTTCATTTTTAGGGTCATAATTGCTCGATCGTTTCTCGAGGAACGAAGATAATCGTGGTAAGCCAAATCCCAAATCTTATAAAACGTTAGTCATATTTCAATACTTATAAATCGGACTAATGATCTTATGTCTTTAGAGACATTCAAGATAGGCGAAAAGGGCGATCCATAGTCTTCGAAAGAGGCGCAGTTCCGTTAATCCCCCTAATTATAAACGAAGGGCTATTTCGAGAATCCGAGATTTTCCACCGAGTTGCGGACCTTCAACCGAGGAGAATCAATTGTTCAAGGTTATTCGTACTCTCGAGCCTCTGTACATTCGTGTATTCTCATCGGGCAACGAATCAACAATCGAGGAGAAAACAAAAATAGAAGTGGTTCAAAATCAAAAGGGTAAAGATTTAGATCGTTTATCAATAGTGTATTTTTGATAAATGAAAGTGTTCTAATGGTTCGTATTACGTTTAGGTGTTGACGAGCAGGAAGGTTTAGTACTCACGATATCAAGGTGTGTAACTTCACACTTATCTCGGGTTAGATGTCATACCGTAGTATTGAGCAAAATCGTAAAAAAATGACAAAATCGATTTAATCTGAAATAATTGGTATTTTGGTGAAATTACATGAAAACAGTTAAAATTGTGAAAATTACAAAATGCCCTCGATGAGTAGTTGGTAAAATATATATTAAATGTCTCATGTAAATGGGTCAAGATGTGTTAGATCGTAAAATGGCCGATAAGTATGCTAGTTAGTAAAATGGGCGAAATCTTTGATAGATAGTAAAATGGTAAAATCTTTGATAAATAGTAAATGGGCGAAATCTACGCTAGATCGTTAAATGGGCGAAATCACGATAAATAGTAAATGGGCCAAAATCTACGCTAGATCGATAAATGGGCGAAATCTACTAGATCGATAAATGGGCCAAAATCTACATTAGATCGTTAAATGGGTGAAAACCACGACAAATTGTTAAATGGGCGAACTTTTGCTAGATCGTTAATTGGGCCTAAGATGCTAAATTGCTAAATGGGCTAAATGTTATTTTGTAATTTTTGGGCCTTAATAAAAACTTGAAATATTGACTCATATGTAAATTGGGCTTTTTTGATAAAATCATCATATGTACATAGACTATTTTGCATACATGTTGCATGGGTTGGGATTAATGATGAAGAGAAGAAAGGCCTGTTGCCAAAATCTAGTTCGGTGGCTTTGCCACAAAATAATTAAATGGCTCATTGCCTCTAGTTCGGTGGCTCTGCCACAAAATAATTAAATGGCTCATTGCCTCTAGTTCGGTGGCTCTGCCATAAATATTTTAATGGCTCAATGCCTCTAGTTCGGTGACTTTGTCACAATCTAGTTCGGTGGCTCTACCACAAATATAAAATGGCTAAATGCCTACGATTGGTGTGTTGGCGGGGTGGGTTGACTTGATCCCCACAGGTGTGATGGTTGGTACGGGTGGTGTGTAGCGGATGGAAATTAGGTTTGGGTGGGAAATTTCATTATTTGCATGCATCTCATTATTTATATTGTTAAACCTGTTGATGGGCTCAAGCCCAAAATAATGATTTGATGATCTGGCCCAGTGGATAAAGTAAGTGAGTTATACACCGAGTTACGAGTAACTCACTCCTCAAATTTTTCATCTTAGGTAATGGAAATTGACGTGGACTTGGGCGAGGATGACTTCGTGGAGGCCATCTTGCAAACATGAGTTTAATAAACTTTGAACTTTTAATAAGTACTTTCTTTAATTTGCTATTTTGGGTATGATGTAATAAGGCCTCTATTAATATTTTATGGATTTACATGTGTGGATGGATTTAAATTATGTTTTAGATATTTAATATGGGCTTATATTTATCTCATAATGTTTTTCTTAAAATACTTTGGGTTTTTCAAACATATGAAATTCCTTTATCTATTTTTAAATTTTAAATATTTTGAACTCTTATAAAAATTACTTTAAGGTTTTGATAATTAAATATTAAATGATGAGGTTTTCAACTTATGTTTCTCAAATACATTAAACTTAAAATTATTTCTCTTGGTTTTTATTAAACTCTATTTTAAAAAAAAAAGGGTTTTGATATACCGTTTCACCTAAATTATTGAGATAGTTCGATCTATGTAACAAACCAAATCTCGTCTTAACGCATAGGCCGGGTTTGGGGTGTTACAAAAACACATAATAGCGATAAACAAATATTTACAAATGAAATACAAACTCTTGAATCACAAATAGCAAGTAAATATAAAATAGGACTTAAAACACATAATGGAGATAATTGTCAATCATTAAATCAATGGTGAACAAAATGAATTTTAAAGAAACATAATATATGCATTTAAATATATATAAAACATACATAAGTAATAATTTATAAAATATCGAAAATAAATTGAAATATACCATAGAATGTGATCTTTTAAAGTAATAAATTGTATATACTAAATATTAAAATAGGTATATATATATATAAGTAATTTTAAAAGAAACTAAATATACATATAGCTAATGAAAATAACAAATTAAAACATGGTAGAATAAATTTAGAAAATAATTTTATTGAAATAACTTGAATAATAAATTTAATATAGAAAAAGTAAAAGAATTTAAATAAAGATTAAAAAAATGCTTAATTGAGAAAGAAATGAAGTTACAAGGCTAATTTATAAATAAATAAAACCATTTAAACAAGATAGGGGATCAATGTAAATGCGCCCCAAATGATTAGGGACTAAACTAGCAAATAACCCTCGTCGCGAAAACGCAGCGTTTGAAAAGGACCAAATTGAAACAGTGCACAAATTAAAGAGATTAATTAAGAAAATAAAGAGAACATAATAAATTGAATTGAATGGCAACGCGAAACTCAAAGGGCCAGGTGAGCAAATATTCCGTCGTTGCCAAAAGCACGCAGATCTTCGGAGCATAGGGTCGGGTCGATTCGGAGCTCGTCTTATACGGTGTCGTATTGAAGCTATGGTAATGAGCCCCAAACGACGCCGTTTTCCTAATCAGCCTATAACACCCACTTTAAACCGAATTAAAACTAACAGACGCCACTCTTCCCCCTTTTTCTTTTGAAACCCTAAAATTTCCTTTCAGTTTAACCCCCAACCACATCCAAAGGAAATCCTTCCATTCGACCACCCAAAACACCACTGTAAAGATGCTTAGTGGTACATGAAGAACCTAAGGGAGGTCTTTTCACGGCAACCCTGAAGTCCCGCCCCTATCTGGACTCCGATCGTGACGGAGAAGATAAGGACAGAACCACGCGAAGGTATCTCCTCTCTCTTTTGTTCACTTATTCCACTCGATTGAAAAGTGAAAACGAAACAAAAAAAAATCAAATAGATAGTAACCTTTTTCTTAATCTCTTGTTTCAATATTCTCTTTTTTTGGTATTTCTTGCGTATTAAAAAAATCTGTGTACAAGAAAATGGGGATCCTCTCTTTTACATTCCTTTCAGCCTTTGCTTTATAGCCGAATAATAAAAATATAAAAAAAAAACAACAAAATTACAGTATGTTTTTTCTTTTGTTACTGCTTTGCTGGCTTTCTTTTTGTTTCTGTTTGCAGGTGAAAGCGTCATGGAGGCGGGGTGGCCCGAGTGCTTTGCTGGCGTGGAAGCCCAAGCGACGTGGGTGCTGCGAGGCACACGTGGAGGCTGCAGGAGGATAAGGAGCGGCATTCGAGGGGTTGCTGGAATTTTGGAAGTTTTAGAAGCGCGCGTGGGTGCACGCGGGAAGCTCAAGAGGCGCGCGTGGGGAGTACCTAAAACGACGCGAGGCGCGTATGAGGGACGCGGTGACGGCCCCAGAGAACCCAGATGCTTTTAGGGTTCCTGAAATCCTATCCTGCTTGGGCCAACTCTGAGATTTGGGTTTTGGGCCAGTGTTTGTTGGGTTATAAAATTGGGTTTTGTAGCTGGGTTATGCTTTTTAATTTAATTCGGGTTTATATTTTGTTTGGGCCAATTAGTTTTTGCTGGGAAAGATTGTAAATGGACTTGGACTTTATTAATGGTATTTGGTTTATTTTATTATATTTTGGTTCAATTTTGGTTTTAAGAAAAGGGTCGGGCGAAAATTGGGTCTTACACCTGCCCCTCTTTACTCATTGTCGTGTAACAAGAATAGAGCAAAGACTTCAAAAAGGACCAATTTTCTCAGGTCATGCCTCTTTCAGTGCTTTTTCTTCTTCCAGTAGCCTCATTCCATCCCACTGCATCTTCAAGGGCTGAGGAACTAGTGCTTCGATCCAATTTCGATGAAATTTCAAAGAGAAGAGATTTGTGGTTTCGATCTACTCCACTGGAACTTTGAAGGAATACGGATTGATCCTCATTGTAAACTCAGGGAGGGGGGATTTGTAGCCTCAACCTACTCCACTGGAACTTCGAGGAGATAGAATTCAGAGAGAAGAGATTCGTAGTTTCAATATTCTCTGCTGAAACTTTAAAGAAATACAGAACTATTCCTCATTGTAAACTCGGGGAGGAGGGATTTGTAATTTCAACCTACTTCACTGGAATTTTAAGGTGATAGAAATTCAGAGAGAAGAGATTCGTAATTTCAGTTTTCTTACTGAAGCTTCTCAAAAATAAAGTTTGATCCTCGTTGTAAACTCAGAGAGGAGGGATTTGTAATTTCAATCTTCTTACTGAAACTTCTCGGAAATAAAGTTTGATCCTCATTGTAAACTCAGGGAGGAGGGATTTGTAATTTCAACCTACTCTGCTGGAACTTCGAGGTGATAAGAATTCAAATAGAAGATATTTGTAATTTCAATCTTCTTACTAAAACTTCTCAAAAATAAAGTTTGATCCTCGTTGTGAACTCAGGGAGGAGGGATTTGTAATTTCAACCTACTCCGCTGGAACTTCGAGGTGATAAGAATTCAGATAGAAGAGATTTGTAATTTCAATCTTCTTACTGAAACTTCTAAAATAAATTTTGATCCTCGTTGTAAACTCAGGGAGGAGGGATTTGTAATTTCAACCTACCCCGTTGGAACTTCGAGGTGATAAGCATTTAGATGGAAGAGATTTGTAATTTCAATCTTCTTACTGAAACTTCTCGTAAATAAAGTTTGATCCTCGTTGTAAACTCAGGGAGGAGGGATTTGTAATTTCAACTTACTCTGCTAGAACTTCGAGGAAATAAGACTTGTATAGCTTCGATTTGCTCCTGCGACTTCAGGATTGCTAGATTCGCTATCTTCGATCCGCTTCGCTCAGGGAAGCAAGATCTTCGAATTTACTGATGTTGCGACAACGTCCTCTGGGGGACCTGTCTTGTAAAAATTAGTTTTGTGTTTATGCTTATGCAAAATGGTTAGAATTCAATGATCAAAATGAATCTAATACTCCTAAATAAATGTACTATGGAGGACATTTGTATTAATGCAAAATGTCATGAGAATGGTCTTTTACAAGGATTAGGATGCAATGATCAAAATGAATCAAATGCCCCCTAAATAGATGTGCCCTATGGGTGACATTTGTATGAATGTATAATGTCATGAGAATAATTTCTTACAAAGATTAGGATGTAATGATCAGAATGAATCAAATGCCCCTAAATAGATGTGTCTTATGGATGACGTTTGTATGAATACAGAATGTCATGATAATGATTTCCTACAAAGATTAGGATGTAATGATCAGAATGAATCAAATGCCCCTAAATAGATGTGTCTTATGGATGACATTTGTATGAATGCAGAATGTCATGAGAATGATTTCTTACAAAGATTAGGATGCAATGATCAGAATGAATCAAATACCTCCTAAATAGATGTGTTCTATGGATGACATTTGTATGAATGCAGAATGTCATGAGAATGATTTCTTACAAAGATTAGGATGAAATGATCGGAATGAATCAAATACTCTTAAATGTGTTTTGCATGAATACAGAATTTCATGAAAATGATCCCTACTTAAGGTGTCATCGTTCATTATTCATCAGGGTAATATGCTACCCTCTTGTTCGGCTGGTATTCTTGATAGAAAACCCGAGAAAACAAATATCTTGCTCAACAAACTTGCCCCACTGTAACTTCAAGGTTCTTCTCATTATGACTTAGGGGTATAGGATCTGAATCTCTTCCCATCTATCCCACTGCGACCTCAAAATGTAGGATTTGTTTCTTCTTCAATCCATCGCATCGCTGTTCAAAGGTATAAGATCTGTATTATCTTCCACCTATCCCACTATAACTTGGGGGTATAGGTTCTGTAGCTTGTTCTATCGACTGATCACTCTTCGGATGACCCAACCAGATGTGTATGCATGATGCTCGCATGGATGCAGAATATCATTTTTTCTTGCGAATGATTCCCCTTTTTACACTTGGGTTAACATTACCCATTTTTCATCAAGATAGTATCACCAACTATCTTTAACAGAAAATCCAAGGAGATAGCCTCAATTTTGGCTCTTCTTTAAACTTGGTGGGTTTTAAACAATAGTCCTATTTCGAGTTCTTGTATTGTTCAGAAATTTTCAGAGTAATATGCGAAACTCATTTTATGAAAATATTATTAGTCCACTAATCGTTATTTCAATGCAAAGTGCCTGAAAAAGATCATAATCATGGGCAAGAAGGAAATTAATTGGGAGCATAGCTCAAAACAAGCAAGTTAATCAAAGCTAGCAAATGCAATTAAGTAGGGAGTTTGTTAAAGGCGTATCTTGAAAAGAATAAGGTAATCAAAGATAGCAAATTCAAAATGGATAAGATAGAAAACTAGGTGCCCCAGATATCGCAGCTTGAGCTTCTCTGTTCAAACTTCTTAAGGACCATTTTAAGCTCGACATGTGTTTAAGGGATCTGAAGTACTTTGCCGATGCCCCAAGACGTAGCATATTTCTTCATTCTTAATTCAAATGTAGCGAGACCATTGCATGCCTCACTTTTGATCAAAATTTGAGTCGCCCTTTCCGAGTTTTCAACTCAAATCCCATTTGGTCTCAAAGCGCCCTTTGCGGGTTTTCACCATGACCTCTCCTTTTTCTTTCTTTTTTTGGTTGAAAATTCTTTATTTCTTTTCTTTTCTTTTTTTTCTCTTTTTTTTTTTGAAAAAGGCCTCAAGGTGCCCTTTGCGGGTTTTTACCTTAGCCTCTCCTTTTAGATGATATTTGAATTTATCGGCGTAAGCATGTCCTCCTTGCCATCCATTAATGATCCTCGAGAACAAGCCTTTGGCATTTACTTCCCTCCGAGGTCCTTTTGTATGAGATGGATCTTTCTTAATGCCAGGTCCCTATCATGAAATCCTTCTGGGCGAACCTCTTTGTCATAAGCCCGAGTCATCCTGTAACACCCCAAACCCGGCCCAAAACACCACGGTCGAGTCCAGAATGTTACTAGAAAAGTGTTGAAAAGAATTCAGTTTTGAAGGTGTAAATAAGTTTTAAGTACTACAACAAAAATTTCGCTTTAAAATGGGGTTTGTCGATTAAAGTAGTAATTTTGCCGACGAATCAAATCTTCCGGGTTGTGTAAAGTTTAAATCATTGTTTGTACGAGAATTTTGAGAAAAACAAATTGTTCCCGAGTAACCCAAATTTTGAAAACTTTCAATTTTATTTCCAGATTGCAATTGGCTTAAAGTTGTTTAATTAACAAATCGGATTAAATCCGTAAAATCCCAAAATAGTTAGAGTGGCCTTATTATATAATAAAATAACCCAAATAATATCCAAATAGTTTAAAATATAATAGAATTTACGAAAACAACTTCTACATGGCCACCTCAATTCCGCTCCAGCCCGGTCAAACGAGTTACAAATTACCCGCATTGTTTAAAAAAAAACGGAGTGAGTCACCAGACTCAGTGTGCAATTGATTCACATGATTCCACCAATGGGCTAACACCAAAATCCACATCAACCACATACCACGCATGATGATGTAAAATGTTAACCCAACCCAACCAAGTATCCAACCGCTACACACCACCCGTATATCAATCCACCACACACCTGGGGATTACTAAATCGACCCTCCATCCACACACACCTCTTTGGCGGTCTATGCCGATGGCACATCGCTCAAAGTCCACTTAGTGGTCTAGCCACTGATCCACGTGATTAAAATCACAAATATCCACGATGAGACTCAAGGTCGTCATCAATCCACGTATGTTAATATATACACACTTCCCCTTTATTCAAAATATCACGAACCCCATGCACATGCAACATATTATGATAAAATGGCATTATAACATATGAACATATAAAAAATGCACGTATGACATGCTTACACAAATCCACCATCACTAACCACCACCTTAATATAGATAGTATACTAACTTGGTTACCGGGTTACCCAATATGGGTAATAACACCACCACAGCCACTATTTCGGCTACCACATAATACATATATATTTTAATTAAAGAAAGTAAGTAAACAGTGTGTTAATTACACAATTGATAACACGCAATACCACGCCGTCTACGTTGTCACTATCGCTAACTGACTCTACCGCTATTTGCATATGATCCTGCTCTGAAGCTGGCCCACACCCCGGTGGCCAATCCCGAACCGCTAAAACTAGCCGCTTCTTGAATTTAGGGGTAGGGACTACGTGTCCAATGCCTTTGTCTCCTTGGCTGATACTCGAATCCATCAAACAAAGTCTTTGATCAGAAGACCCGGATTAAAACGTTGAATAGGAAAGAATAACGAACCAAATAAATGCTAAGATCGAAAGAGCATCCTTACCAAAGTTGACCTAAATCCCGAAGGCTCTCACTTGAACTTAGAAGTTGTCAAAACCCCTGCATAAGCCTTGTTAGATTCGGCTCTAACACCTACGGACAACAGAAGTAGCCTTCGGCCTAATGTTATAATCTTCTTACCTTGATTGATCGAATCCCGAAAGATCCTTACTCCCTTAATGTTGGCTTATACGAAGAACCCGAAATCACTCCTTCATAGATTCAGCCACACCAAAGAAACAGGGTTAGTCTTTTGGTATCGGCAAACCAAAAAAGAATAAGGAAAAAGATCTAAATAAAAGAGGGCTCCTTACCAAAATTACTAGGAACCGATTGAGAGAGCTCTAACAATGATTGAATGATGGCGCTTCCTCTAGCAAATGACAACCGATAAGTGTTACCACCAAAGTGAGATATTCGGCTTTAAAAAAGAACAAGAGAAGACAAAGAAAGAATAGAGAGGGCTCAAAGAGATTCGGTTGTGGTTTCACAATTGGGGAAAGTTCATTCAGTTACCATCAACAACGAAACAAATGGGTTATTCAGCTTTTGAAGATAAGAGAATCGATGAAAAGAAGAAGAGAGGGTTGGGGTTTATGGGGTGTCGGCTATTGAGAAGAATGGAGGGTAAAATTCGGCTTCCTTGCAAAAGAAGTGAGGGTTTTTAAAATGAAAAAAACAGAGAGAAGAGAAAAGAAGACGCACACAATGCCCAAAATGATCACTTTTATATTCGGCTTTTGGTCACATGAAAAGAAAGTAAAAGAGAGTGTTTTACTAACACTTTCGGCAAAGAGAACTAAAGGAGGAAAATGCAAAAGATGGACACCCACACTACTAGCACAGATTCGGCACCTACTCCCCCCATTACATGACTGAAAAGGCCACCCCCTAGAATCCCAAATTCGACCAACTCTCACCCCCTTCTCTTCTTCCCTTGTTTTTCTCCTAACTTCCCTCCACTCCACTCATTCAAACACATTTGAATGATTCAAACTCTATCTCCCTTCATAGCCACACATTTGAATTCATTGACCCATTCAACATGACACCCAAGAAGTGTCCAAGCCGATCTCTAACACCTCCCCTCCTTGACGTAAAAACAACCTCCAAAATGCAGACCATGCTATTCGAACCTCCTCCCTCCTGCAACTCCCTTTGACGCAAACTCCCCTGCCCCTTAGGTAGCGTCCCCTTGCCACTCCACCACTCCTCTTGCTGTGTAAATAAACACCACATTAAATCCCTTAAGGCCTAGCTCCCCTAGCTCCTCCCTAAAGGCTTCAAATCAGAAATTTTCACTAAGGCTTCTACCAAACCCCAAGGTTTCCCGAAGCCCCAAACACACTCAAATACCATACTGAGTATACTAACACATAGATATGAATTGAAATACGTGACCCCTAACTCCCGATTGTTACAGTTCTACCCCCTTAAAGAAATTTCAGCCTCGAAATTACCTGGTCAAAATAGGTGAGGGTATTGCTATCTCATTGCCTCATCTGGTTCCCACGACGCTTCTTCCGAACCATGGTTCCGCCATAACACATTGACTAGAGAAACTGATTTCTTCCGTAACACCTTCACATCTCACTCTAAAATCTGAATTGGCCCCTCTTCATAGGACAAATCTAGCTTCAACTCAACTTCCTCCACTGGCACCACGTGAGACGGATCTGATCGGTAATGTCTTAGCATCGAGACGTGGAACACATCATGCATCTACTTCAACTCTGAAGGCAACGCTAATTGGTACGCTAATGGCCCCACTCGCTTCAAAACCCGATAAGGTCCTATAAACCTGGGACTCAGCTTACCCTTACGTCCAAACCTCATTACCTTCTTCCATGGCAAAACCTTCAAAAATACCCGATCACCCACTGTAAACTCTATCTCTTTCCACTTAAGATATGCATATGATTTCTGTCTGTCAGATGCCTCCTTTAATTGAGCTCGGATTGCCCTAACTTTCTCCTCTGATTCTGCCACCATCTCTAGACCTAACACATGACGTTCTCCTAACTTTGTCCAACAAGTAGGAGTGCGACACTTCCGTCCATACAATGCTTCGTACGGTGCCATCTGAATACTTGCTTGGTAACTGTTGTTGTATGTGAACTCTGCTAAGGGCAAGAATTCTTTCCAATTACCTCTGAAGTCGATAACACATCCCCTCAACATATCTTCCAACACCTGAATTACCCTTTCCGACTGGCCATCCGTCTGCGGATGAAATGCTGTGCTAAAATCCAACCTGGTACCCAAAGCCTGAGGCAACACTCTCCAAAATCGTGACATAAATCTAGGGTCCCTATCTGAAATGATTGACACTGGCACCCTATGCAGCCTCACAATTTCTACCACATACGACTTTGCCAACCTCTGCAAAGAGTAGTCGACACGAACAGGTATGAAATGAGCAAATTTTGTCAACTGATCCACTATCACCCATACTGAGTTTTTCTTAGTAGGTGTAAGAGGAAGCCCACTAACGAAATCCATCGTGATTCTCTCCCACTTCCACTACGGAATCTTTACTGGTTGCAGCAACCCCGAAGGCACTTGGTGTTCAGCTTTGACCTGCTGACATGTCAAACATTTCCCCACAAATTTTGCAACTTCCCGCTTCAATCTAGGCCACCAAAACTGGTCCTGTAGGTCTCTATACTCCCTCCAAGATGCATAGCATAAGGGCTACTATGCGATTCCCGAAGAATCTTCTGCCTTAATTCCACATCTTTTGGCATACAAACCCTAACTCGAAAACACAAAACTCCGTCGTTGTTTACACTGTAGTCATCTGATCCCCATTTCACACTTGCAGGAGTCTGGAACTCAAAACATCATCCACCAACTGTTTATCTTTTACCTGACTCAACCATGTCGGCTTCACTTACAGCTCAGCTAATAAAATCCCATCATCATATAGGCTAAGATAAGCGAACATCGCTCCCAGATCCGATACTACCTTTCGGCTTAGTGCATCTGCCACCATATTCGCTTTACCCGGGTGGTATTCAATCGAGCAGTCGTAATCCTTCAATAGCTCCACCCACCTTCGTTGTCTCAAGTTTAACTCTTTTTGAGTCAGCAGATACTTTAAACTTTTATGGTTCGTGTAGATCACCGACTTCTCTCCATACAAATAATGCCTCTACACTTTCAAAGTGAAAACCACTGCAGCCAATTCCAGGTTATGCGTCAGATAGTTAACTTCATGAGGCCTGGACTGCCGAGATGCATAGGCAACAACCTTTCCTTCCTACATTAGTACACAGCCTAACCCCGTATAAGAAGCCTCACAATACACCACAAAATTTTTCCCTGCTTCAGGCTGAATTAGAACCGGAGCCTTTGTCAAAACCCTTTTTAGCTTCTCGAAACTCTCCTATTACTTGTCCGTCCAAACAAAAGGTACCTCCTTCCTCAACAACTTAGTCAAAGGTGCTGCTATAGAGGAAAAACCTTCAACAAATCTTCTGTAATAACCGGCTAACCCCAAGAAACTGCAAATCTCCACCACCGACTTAGGTGGTTTCCAATCCAATACCGCCTTAATCTTCCGAGGATCCACTCTTATCCGTTCTGCAGATACCACATAACCCAGAAAAGTAACTTCTCTTAACCAAAATTCGCACTTACTAAATTTGGCATACAACTTCTTTTCCTTTAAAACCTGCAGCACCACCCAAAGATGCACATCATGCTCCTCCTCTGACTTGGAATATACCAGAATGTCGTCTATGAATACCACGAAGAACTAGTCCAAGTAGGGTTGAAAAACCTGGTTCATCATATCCATGAACGTAGTTGGTGCGTTGGTTAACCCGAATGACATTACCAAGAATTCATAGTGCCCGTATCGAGTCTGAAACACTGTCTTATGGATATCTGCTTCCTTTACCTTAAGCTGGTGATATCCCGACCTTAAATCTATCTTCAAAAAGACCGCAGCCCATTTAAGTTGATCAAACAAGTTATCTATCCTCGGTAGCGGGTACTTGTTCTTGATAGTCAGCTTATTCAACTGGCGGTAATCTATGCACATCCGCATAGATCTGTCCTTTTTCTTTACGAATAACACCGGTGCTCCCCATGGAGACACACTGGGTCGAATGAAATCGCGATCTAACAACTCCTGAATTTGGGCTTTAAGTTCAACCAACTCCTTCAGTGCCATCCTACAAGGAGCGATGGACACCGGCGTTGTACCTGGCAGAAGGTCGATTCCAAACTCCACCTCACGATCCGGAGGCAACCCTGAAAGTTCTTCTGGAAAAACATCCACAAACTCCTTCACTGTTTTAACCTCCCCCACAGCTACTTTCTTTGCATCCAAAGCACTTACAAACGTCAAGAAAGCCATACACCCCTTCTTCACCATTCTTTCTGCCTTAAGAGCAGACACTATATTTGACACGTAGTCTCTCCTCTCACCTATCACCAAAACCTCATTGTCCTCGGGAGTCATCAACGACATACGCTTAGCAGCATAACCCAAATTTACACGATGCCTTACTAACCAATCCATGCCAAGGATCAAGTCAAATTTCCCAAATGGTAGCTCCATCAAGTCAGCCGGGAACACAGACCCCTAAACTTCTAAAGGCACATCTCTAAAGAGTTTATCTACCACTACTGATTACCCTAATGGACTAAGTACTGTCATCTTTCTAGAGGCCATTTCAAGATGCACATTCAAGGTTCCAGACACCATACTAGCAATATAGGAGTGAGTCGATCCAACATCAATTAAAGCAGTAAAGGGTAACCCATAAATGAGAAACGTACCTGTGATAACATCTGGTGCATCCCTCCTCATGACGTCTGGCTATGTAAACCAACCCAGGCTATCTTGCATCTGAGCTCCCAACACCTCTGCCCGGTGCTCCATGACCTCGGCCAGAACCATTCCCTCCTCGATTCGGACCATGACCTCTTGACATCTATTGACCACCCTTCCTAGCTGCACATACCCCTGACCTACAGTCCGAGTTCTGGCCATGTCCAGAAGACAATTCTTAATTAGATGGTCCCTTGACCCACACCTATAGCACTCTTTATTCTTTCCCCAGTACTCTCCTACATGAGACCTCCCACACTGAGTACACTAACGGAACTGACTTCCAGTAGCTGGCGCAGAAACGCGAGTAGGTCCCTCAACCCTAGGCTTTTTCTGGAAACCCCCCGATGATGCTGACGGTCCAAAACCCCTCTTATTCCTGCCTCTGTCCTTATCCCGGTTCTGCCTCTCAGTTCGCTTAACCTTCTCAGCTATCCTTGCTTTTTCCACTAAAGTAGCAAAGTCCCTCTCCCGCTGAGGAGCTATCAACACTGCATGACTTATCCATGACCCATCCTCGAATCTCACACAATGCTCAGTAGTCGATTCTGACCATCCTCATGCGTCTTGGCTTAACCATAAAAATTTTGCTTCATACTCAGCTACTGACTTGCCCCCTACACTAAGTTCAAGAATGCCTTCCTCTGTGCATCCACGTAACTAGCCCCAACGTATTTCCCCTCAAACTTAATCTTAAAGAAACTCCAATCCACTCGGTCTGCCAGAGTACCCTCTCTGACAGTGAGCCACCACTAGTAGGCCTCATCCCACAGTAAGGAAATAGCGCCCTTCAATTTTTCTTTCGCTGTGCAATCCAAACCATCCATGATCCTCTCGAATGCCTCTAACCAATATTCTGCCACATTCGGAGCCACTCCAAAAATACCTCGAAACACTTCAGCTCCATTAGCTCGGAGTCGTTCAGGAATAGACTTTCGAGTTACTGTCCCTGCGCTCGCCCCAGCCACCCGCTCTAGCATACGTAGCATCGCTTGAGACACTGCATCATCTCCCCCTGTCTGTCCCTAGAAACTCTGCCTCTGCAGCTGGCGGTAGTGGTGCCTCATTTTCTGACCCATGACCAGACCCCGCTAGTTCCGATACCGTCATCCTACCTCTACCATGCCCACGCGCATTACGACCACGTCCCCTAGAACTCATGTCTATCGTCGCATTTTAATCTGTTTTAAAGAAAGTTTATGCATTAGCTTTCTTTCCACTTGTTGATTAAAGGGGTAGTTTTATGACATAGAATTTCAAGTTATTCTCTCGTAAAGCGCATATATCCCTAAAGGTTTCAGTCTCTAAAGAGAATATCCTAAATTCTAATGTCCATATCCACAACAATGCACCATATAACCACTTTCATTCAATTCATTTAACAAGTTAGAAGACTTACCTGGTAGACCTGGGCCGGAAGACTTGAGTTCCATGCCTTCACAAATCCATTTCATGAAAAATTTCTTTTAACTACTTTTGAATATCCGTTTGAAAACGTTGTGGGCCTCAAAACCCAAAGGCTGAGTTTTAAAACCTGGCTCTGATGCCAAATTGTAACACCCCAAACCCGGCCTAAAACACCACGGCCGAGTCCAGAATGTTACTGGAAAAGTGTTGAAAAGAATTTGGTTTTGAAGGTGTAAATAAGTTTTAAGTTCTACAACAAAAATTTCGCTTTAAAATGGGGTTTGTCGATTAAAGTAGTAATTTTGCCAATGAATCAAATCTTTCGGGTTGTGTAAAGTTTAAATCGTTGTTTGTACGAGAATTTTGAGAAAAAACAAATTGTTCCCGAGTAACCCAAATTTTGAAAACTTTCAATTTTATTTCCAGGTTGTAATTGGCTTAAAGTTGTTTAATTAACAAATCCGGCTTAAATCCGTAAAATCCTAAAATAGTTAGAGTGGCCTTATTACATAATAAAATAACCCAAATAATATTCAAACAGTTTAAAATATAATAGAATTTATGAAAACAACTTCTGCATGGCCACCTCGATTCCGCTCCAGCCCGATCCAAAGAGTTACGAATTACCTGCATTGTTTTAAAAAATAGAGTGAGTCACCAGACTCAGTGTGCAATTAATTCACATGATTCCACCAATGGGATAAGACCCAAATCCACATCAACCACATACCATGCATGATGATGCAAAATGTTAACCCAACCCAACCTAGTATCCAACCGCTACACACCACCCGCATATCCATCCACCACACACCTGGGGATTACTAAATCGACCCTCCATTCTCTACACACCTCTTTGGCAGTCTATGCCGATGGCACACTGCTTAAAATCCACTTAGTGGTCTAGCCACTGATCCACATGATTAAAATCACAAATATCCACGATGAGACTCAAGGTCGTCATCAATCCATGTATATTAATATATACACACTTCCTCTTTATTCAAAATATCCCAAACCCCATGCACATGCAGCATATTATGATAAAATGGTATTATAACATATGAACATATCAAATATGCACGTATGACATGCTTACACATATCCACCATTACTAACCACCACCTCAATATAGATAGTATACTAACTTGGTTATCGGGTTACCCAATATGGGTAATAACACCACCACAACCACTATTTCGGCTACCACATAATACATATATATTATAATTAAAGCAAGTAAGTAAACAGTGTGTTAATTACACACCTGATAACATGCAATACCACGCCCTCTACGTCGTCACTATCACTAACCGACACTACCGCTATTTGCCTACGATCCTACTCTGAAGCTGGTCCACACCTCGGTGGCCAATCCCGAACCGCTAAAACTGACCGCTTCTTGAATTTAGGGGTAGGGACTACGTGTCCAACCCCTTTCTCTCCTTGGTTGATGCTCGAATCTATCAAACAAAGTCTTTGATCAGAAGACCCGGGTTAAAACATTAAATAGGAAAGAATAAAGAACCAAATAAATGCTAAGATCGAAAGAGCATCCTTACCAAAGTCGACCTAAATCCCGAAGGCTCTCACTTGAACTTAGAAGTTGTCAAAACCCCTGCATAAGCCTTTTTAGATTCGGATCTAACACCTATGGACAACAGAAGTAGCATTCGGCCTAATGTTATAATCTCCTTACCTCGATTGATCGAATCCCAAAAGATCCTTACTCCCTTAATGTTGGCTTATACGAAGAACCCGAAATCACTCCTTCATAGATTCGACCACACCAAAGAAACAGGGTTAGTCTTTTGGTTTCGGCAAACCAAAAAAGAATAAGGAAAAAGATCTAAATAAAAGAGGGCTCCTTACCACAATTACAAGGAACTGATTGAGAGAGCTTTAATAATGACTGAATGATGGCGTTTCCTCTAGCAAATGACAACCGATAAGTGTTACCACCAAAATGAGATATTCGGCTTTGAAGAATAACAAGAGAAGAAAAAGAAAGAATGGAGAGGGCTCAAAGAGATTCGACTATGGTTTCACAATTGGGGAAAGTTTATTTGGTTACCATCAACAACGAAACAAATGGGTTATTCAGCTTTTGAAGATAAGAGAATCGATGAAAAGAAGAAGAGATGGTTGAGGTTTATAGGGTTTCAACTATTGAGAAGAATAGAGGGTAAAATTTGGCTTCCTTGCAAAAGAAGTGAGGGTTGTCAAAATGAAAAAAAAATAGAGAGAAGAGAAAAGAAGATGCACACAATGCCCAAAATGATCACTTCTATATTCGGCTTTTGGTCACATGAAAAGAAAGTAAAAGAGAGTGTTTTACTAACACTTTTGGCAAAGAGAATTAAAGGAGAAAACACAAAAGATGGACACCCACACAACTAGCACAGATTCGACACCTACTCCTCTCTTACATGACCAAAATGCCACCCCCTAGAATCCCAAATTCGGCCAACTCTCACCCCCTTCTCCTCTTCCCTTGTTTTTCTCCTAACTTCCCTCCACTCCACTCATTCAAACATATTTGAATGATTCAAACTCCTATCTCCCTTCATAGCCACACATTTGAATTCGTTGACTCATTCAACATGCCACCCAAGAAGTGTCCAAGCCGATCTCTAACACCTCCCCTTCTTGACGTAAAAACAACCTCCAAAATGCAGACCATGCTATTCGAACGTCCTTCCCCTGCAACTCCCTTTGATGCAAACTCCCCTTCCCCTTAGGTAGCATCCCCTTGCCACTCTACCACTCCTCTTGTTGTGTAAATAAGCACCACATTAAATCCCTTAAGGCCTAGCTCCCCTAGCTTCTCCCTAAAGGCTTCAAACCAGAAATTTTCACTAAGGCTTCTACCTAACCCCAAGGTTTCCCGAAGCCCCCAAACACACTCAAACAGCACTCTGAGCATACTAACACATAGATTTGAATTGAAATGCGTGACCCTAACTCCCGATGTTACACATCCATTTTGAATACTTTCAATCAAGCTTCACTGGAGACATTCTGCTTCCTCCAACTCAATCGAAGCTTGAAGAAAATGAGTCTTAACCTCCCACAATTGCTTCTCTTTCATAAACTAATGAGAAAGATGTTGCCCCGGTGAAGGTCCTGGCCAACATTCAAGAGGCAAAGAGAGTAAATGGTAACTTCTCTATGCCAACCTTTACAAGTCTCAGTCATTTTTTTGATATTTTTGAATGGTTTTTGGCGCCTTTCTTTGACCGATATGGTGTCGACATCTTGTAAATTTTGACATCAAACATGTTTCTTTTTGGCATTTTTATTGCCACTTTTTTTTTTTTAGATTTGAATTTGAATTCGAATTTGGCTTTGAATTTGAATTTGAATTTGGATTTGACTTTGGATTTGAATTTGGCTTTGAATTTGAATTTGGATTTGGATTTGAATTTGGATTTGAATTGGTATCGGCTAGATGCTTTTGATGAGATCTGTCTCATAACATCTATGCCCCACCTATAGAAAGAATGGAAAAGGTACATAAGTCTTGTCTCCCCCAATTTGGCATTTACTGTAACTAATGTAATTTCCTTTTCTTGGTAAACTAGTAACCCTATCCTCTTGATTAACCTGACCATCGTAGCACCATTAACAACATATCCATATTTCAAGCCTGGCGTGCTTCGACATGATTATACAAAAACATCTTAGAATTTTTGAAAATGATGTCTCGTCTTATTTTTGTGGTGAGTTAGGCTTTTTCCTAAGCTCGCAACGTCCACTAACCCTTTTCAAAATAGAGTCTATTTTCACTTGTTTAACCATCCTTAACAATTCAAAAGATAGGCTACAATCTCTGTCGTCTTTAAAGTTCTTAGATCCCCTAAACCCATATCTCATTCAAAAAGGGAGTTTGTAACAACATCGCTCCTATCATTGATATCTGGGTACCTAGATTCAAAGGCAATCCAAAGAATAAATGATTCTAAGGATAATTAGTTTTTTTGGTATGGTCATGAATAAAGGATGAAAGAATATTCCAAAACACAAAGGATAAAAAATGAAAGAATATTTACTTAAAAAGATGCATTTTATTGAATAAAAATTCTGGACACAAGCCCATTTCACAAAAGATTGTTATTGCTTCTGGGCTTAAAGCAACAAGCATGTTCTGAGTATTGCTCTAGATTAACTCAAAAATACAAGGATCCCTTCCACAGTCCCATTGTTTAAAATCTTTCCAAGTACGTAAAGGTAGAAGCTTGAAAAAATCTATTCTCTGGTTCTTTCTTCGAATATGTCGTTAGTGACAAGGTTTCCAAATGTTCCTATCGGGTCTCTGATCTTTTCAACCTTTGTTACATGTCTTTTAGGTTAACTGAAAATATTTCACCTAATCAGGGTCATTTTGTAAAACTCGTACAAATGATGCAATGTAATGAAAATTGCGTAATGAAAATGATGTAATGCACATGCATGAAATGCAATGCAAATGCATGGAATGAATGCAATGCAATGCAATCAAAACAAAAGAAAACACATTAGTGCAAGAGAAATAAACAATCATAGAACACCTGACCGGGTGACCACTAGGGCTTGGCGTGGCTCTATCTAGGGTAGGCACCTAGGGTTGCTCTATGCAGCTTGGTTCTAAAGAATGGGTACCTAAACTAGCATATTCGTCAATCCTCACCCATTATAGGCTCATATAGATCGAGTTCGGTTTAGGGGAATACATTTCCCTATGCCCATGCGGAGGTGAAAACCTCACGAAGACATAGGTACGGATGTATTCCGAAAGCAATCCACTAGCCCATGCGGAGGTGAAAACCTCACGAAGGCATAGCTTCTCACTCCCACTTAAAGGCGTAACCATAACGGTCATGAAATGCAAATGCAAGTATTATAAGACTCGACATTATTGCAGTTATAGCATGAACAAATGCTTTAAGAGAAACATGATTTTCCAAAACAATTTTCTACATTTTCAATCAAAAGGACAAAAATTTATCAATCTATGGCCTGACTCTCAACAAATCCTCAGTGGAGTCGCCAAGCTGTCAAAACCATTTTTTATCGAGTTTTGAAAAATGGGGATCTACTTTAAAAATAAGGAGTCGCCACCAATCTTTTTTTGTTTAGGTGTGATCGGATCACTTATAAAAATATCTTGGTCTGCGAAATTAGAGAAAATAGGTTCGGGAGTTGGTTACGTGCGAGGAAGGGTTAGCACCCTCGCAACGCCCAAAATTGGTACCAATTCGATTAATTAGTGTCCTTGCATCGAAAACTTGAAAATATTTACGGTACAAAATTTTTAAAGAAAGTTAACTAACTAAGAGTTGAATCTAAAGATTAAATCGTTTCAAAGGAATAAAAATATCATACCCAGCACGTTAGGATATAACACGTTTATACTTTGACACCGAGATCATATTTGATCTTCAAAACATATAATTAAAAAGGGTATTTGGTTATTTAGTTAAACGAAAAATCAACACCCAGCACGTTAGGATGTAATTTTCGTACTTCTAAACACACAAATATTGCCTTGTTTTTCGAATATGCAATCTTAAAATTGGTTCAACATTCATTTTTAATGAATCTGATTGGAATAACAATGGATTACTAATATCAATCAAGATGTTAAAGTTTAAATCACAACGCGATAATGTAAATAAACAAGATTACAAATGTTGAATAATATACATGGATAAAACATTATACTAATGAACGATCATAATATGAAATTTGAAAGGCATGAATTTGGGTACATACAATAGTAAGAAAATTAATACAACAAACATATAGCAAGCTTTAGAACTAATAAAACAAAATGATATATGTATAGAAACATGTTTAAATAATACATACGTGAAAGGAACTTGATATAAAGTAATATATATAAAAATAATGATGACATATAAAAGTGTTTGAAATAAATAAATAAATACATATAATTTAAAATAGAATCTTTTAAAGAGACAATATATATATATATATATAGATTTGAAGGAAGTTATATATATGCATATACGTAAACAATTTTAAGGAATACAATGTGATGGCATAATAACATACAATATAGAGCAATTATTTACAAGCAAAACACAATGCTATTGAATCGCAAGTATAAAATGAAAATTTAAAACACATAATAGCGATAAACAAATATTTACAAATGAAATACAAACTATTGAATCACAAATAGCAAGTAAATATAAAATAGAACTTAAAACACATAATGGCGATAATTGTCAATCATTAAATCAATGGTGAACAAAATGAATTTTAAAGAAACATAATATATGCATTTAAATATATATAAAACATACATAAGTAATAATATATAAAAATATCGAAATAAATTGAAATATACCATAAAATGTGATCTTTTAAAGTAATAAATTGTATATACTAAATATTAAAATAGGTATATATATATAAGTAATTTTAAAAGAAACTAAATATACATATAGCTAATGAAAAATAATAAATTTAATATAGAAAAGGTACAAGAATTTAAATAAAGATTAGAAATTACTTAATTGAGAAAGAAGTGAAGTTACAAGGCTAATTTATAAATAAATAAAACTATTTAAACAAGATCGAGGATCAATGTAAATGTGCCCCAAATGATTAAGGACTAAACCAGCAAATAATCCTCGTCGCGAAAACACAGCGTATGGAAAGGACCAAATCGAAACAGTGCACAAATTAAAGAGATTAATTAAGAAAATAAAGAGAACACAATAAATCGAATTGAATGGCAATTCGAAACTCAAAGGGCCAGGTGCACAAATATTTCGTCGTTGCCAAAAGCACTCAGATCTTTGGAGCATAGGGTGGGTCGATTCGGAGCTCGTCTTATACGGCGTCGTATTGAAGCTATGGTAATAAGCCCCAAACGATGCCGTTTTCCTAATCAGCCTATAACACCCCCGTTATACCGAATTAAAACTAACAAACGCCACTCTTCCCCCATTTTTTTGAAACCCTAAAATTTCCTTTCAGTTTAACCCCCAACCACAGCCAAAGGAAATCCTTCCGTCCGACCACCCAAAACACCACTGTAAAGGCGCTTAGTGGTACACAAAGAACCTAAGGGAGGTCTTTTCATGGCAACCCTGAAGTCTCGCCCCTACCCGGACTCCGATCACGATGGAGAAGACAAGGACAGAACCACGCGAAGGTATCTCCTCTCTATTTTGTTCACTTATTCCACTCGATTGAAAAGCGAAAACGAAACAAAAAAGGAAAAAAATCAAATAGATAGTAACCTTTTTCTAAATCTCTTGTTTCAATATTCTCTTTTTTTTTTGGTATTTCTTGCGTATTAAAAAAAATCGTGTGTACAAGAAAATGGGGATCCTCTCTTTTACATTCCTTTCAGCCTTTGCTTTATAGTCGAATAATAAAAATATAAAAACAACAACAAAATTACAGTCTATTTTTTCTTCTGTTACTGCTTTGCTGGCTTTCTTTTTATTTCTGTTTGCAGGTGAAGGCGTCGTGGAGGCGGGGTGGCCCGAGTACTCTGCTGGCGTGGAAGCCCAAGCGACGTTGGTTCTGCGAGGCGCACGTGGAGGCTACACGAGGATAAGGAGTAGCATTCGAGGGGTTACTGGAATATTCTGAAAGTTCTAGAAGCGCGCATAGGTGCACGTAGGAAGCTCAAGAGGCTCGCGTAGGGAGTAGCTGAAACGACGCGAGGCGTGTGTGAGGGACGCGACGACGGCGCTAGAGAACCCTAGAAGCTTTTAGAGTTCCTAAAATCCCATCTTGCTTGGGCCAATTTTGAGATTTGGGTTTTGGGCCAATGTTTGTTGGGTTATAAAGTTGTGTTTTGTAGCTGGGTCGTGCTTTTTAATTTGATTCGGGTTTATATTTTGTTTGGGCCAATTGGTTTTTACTGGGAAAGATTGTAAATAGACATTGGACTTTATTAATGGTCTTTGGTTTATTTTATTATATTTTGCTTCAATTTTGGTTTTAAAAAAAGGGCCGAGTAAAAATTGGGTCTTACAAACCTATTATAATATCAAGGGATACTCGGGTGATATACATTACGTGTATAAATCAATAATTCGTCAATTCATTATCATTTTAGCTCGTTCGAGCTATGATTAGTAAGCTCCTCCTGAGCTGATGGACAGTAAGCTCTGACGAGCTAAAAACAGTAAGCTCTTACAAGCTGATATATCAATAAGCTCATACGAACTGTGGTGAGTCCGGAACACATGCAGGATCTCGACCAAAACGGTAACCCTAGTGACATGTCACTCGTATCCTACGACTTTTTCAGGTTCAAACGGGACTCAGTATTCAATAATTCTCATCAATTAGGCATACGATCTTAGTAATACCATTTACTCAATTATACTTTCATTTCAAATAATTTATAAGTATTTAGAAATTCGATTCTAATTATACGAACTTACCTCAAGTTGCTCGGATGGAAATTATCGACTATTCGTCCACTTTTCCTTTTCCCCAATCTAATTTTGGTCTCGGCTTATCTTGATCTATATATTATCAAATTTATCACATTCAGCATTCGGTCTATTCAATTTAGCCTATAATTTATAATTTGGAAAATTTACACATTTGCCCCTAATGTTTCATATTTTTACAATTTAGTCCTTATCACATAAAATTGTGAATTCATGCAATTTAGTACAAACCTATGGTTAGCCGAATTTAATACATGTTACTAGCAGCCCATATTTTCAATTTATTCACACTTTTAATGAACACATTTCACATTTTCTCAATTTAATCCCTTTTTGACATTTTTGTCAAAAATCACTTCATAAAAACTATTAATTTAACATTAAACATTCCAAGTCTATCATAAATCGTCAATTTAATCAAGCCTTCAACAATGGCAACATGATAAATTTTTAGCAGTTTCAAAATCTAGGGTACGGGCTAGCTAGAATACAAAGCAACGATCTCACAAACGTAAAAATCATTAAAACACGAGCTCAAACCATACCTTAATCTATCCTTCAAAGTGGCCGAATGTTCAAACTTTTTTAATGTCTTTCTCAAGCTTTAGTTTCGGTGGAGAAGATGAACATTTTCATGCATTTTCATGTTTTATTTTTATTTAATTAACTATAATAACCATTTTACCATTTTAACCTTTGTAATTAAATAAAAATCACATAATCCATGCCCATTATCGTCCATTAATGCTACTAATGGGATAATTACCATGAAAGTACTCACTCATTTCATTTCTATAGTTATTTGGTTCATTTAACTTATAGAACTCATATTTTACGCTTTACGCGATTTAGTCCTTTTTACCGAATTAAACACTCAAACGGTAAAATTTCTGTATGAAACTTTCACCCAATAATTCTATCATGATGTATACCTTAATAAAATAATAAAATAAATATTTTGACATCGAATTTGTGGCCCCAAAACTACTGTTCTGATTTGACTAAAAACGGGCTATTACATGAATGGTTTGACAATTGATGTCATTAGGTAGCTAAATTGACTATGTTTTGTGCTTGAGATGTGACATTATAGCCTTGTTTTGATTAATTTTTTTTGGTATAAATGTGGTGCCTTTGAATGACATATTGGTTAGGACAAATAGGTTGATTAAATTGGTATGCTTATATGAGTTTAAAGTGTGTTTAGGTTTATTGAATGTGTGCACTAATGGAGTAGATTGTTGGGCAAATTTTGGACTTTAAGTGGCTTTTTTTAGAGTCAAATTATGGAGCACATGGCATGGGACACGGGCTGTCACATGGCCGTGTGATACACACAACTTGGTTACACTGCCGTGTGTATCAAGTCAGTGAGTCACACGGTCTGGCACACGGTCTACGACACGGCTGTGTGAATCAAGTTAGTGAGTTAACGATTTGGCACATGGCCTACGACACAGCTGTGTGACCTTAGTGAGTGAGTTACTAGGTTTATGACATGGGCTGGGACACTACCATGTGTCCTATTATTTGAATACCACATGGTCTGGGCTATGTCACACGGCCTAGCCACACAGTCGTGTGACCCCTGTTTCAAAATTTTCAACTTTTTCCCAAATTTTTTGTATTATTTTAAATTAGTTCCAGATTGATCCCGCCTCAAATGCTAGTTTTAAGGCCCAAATGTGTATGGTTGCTAGATTTGTAATAAGTTTTAGATATTAATATTAAATAGCATTATTTGTTTTGAATTGTACAATAATGCTCTGTAACCCTAATTTGGCTACGGGGACGGGTTAGGCGTGTTACAGTCTTAATGATAATTCTTTTATATATTTGTTGATTTACATTGATGATATGTTAATTACGGCTAAGAATCCATCTGAAATTAATCACCTTAAAATCATGTTTAACTCTAAGTTTGAGCTGAAGGATTTAGGTGGAGCAAAGAAAATTTTTGGGATGGAAATTTTGAAAGCTAGACATTCTGGGAATTGTTTTTATTGCAACAAAGGTACATAAAGAAGATCCTTGAGCGATTTGAGAGCAAAATGCAAAACCGGTAAGTACTCCTTTAACTGCACACTTTAAACTTTCAATTTCATAATTGGAAGATTGATGTATGCACTGGTATGCACTCATCTTGATATTGCACATGCTGTTAGTGTTGTTAGCCAATACATTGCAAATTCTAGTAAGTTACACTGACATGCAATTAAGTGGATTTTCATATATTTACGGGGTACTTCTAACATGTGCTTAGAGTTTGGAAGAACTCAAAAGAGTTTAGTCGGATATGCTCATTCTGATTATGCAAGAGACTTAGATTGAAGAAGGTCTTTCACAACTTACCTATTTGCTTTTTGGAATTGATTAGTTGGAAAGTGACACTACAAGCTACAATGGCTTTGTCGACTACTGAAGCAGAATACATGACAATTACTGAAGCAGTAAAAGAAGCAATTTGATTAATGGGCCTATTCAGTGAATTGGTAAGTCAAAAATGGGTAATTGTTGTATATGGTGATAGTCAAAGTGTTATACATTCCACCAAAGATCAAATGCATCACGAGAGAACAAAGCACATAAAAATCCGTTATCATTTTGTTCGAGAGGTGATCATTCAATAGGATATTCAGATTCTTAAAATTGGTACGAACACAATCTGACTGGCATGTTGACAAAGAGCCTTCTAGTTTCAATGTTCGAGCATTGCTTGGACTTCATAATTATCCAACGAAGAATCAATTAAGCTCGTAACAGGGCTCGACAAGGGAGTTGGTCCAAATATGAGTTAAGGTGGAGATTTGTGGGGGAATGCCTATTATTTTGACCAAAATTTATTTTGGTTTTTCTTCTCCTAATTAAACTTTGTTTTTAGTTTCCCATTAACCTAGAGTTGTTGTAGTCATATATGCTACGACCTTCAGCATATAAATAGGCCTTAATTTGTAACAGCCTGATTTTAGGTCTAGTCGGAACAGTGATTTTGGGACCACAAATCTGACGAAGAAAAAATTATTTTTATTATATTTTTATGGTCTACAATTTTATGAAATGATTTCATGAAAATTTTTTTCGAAAATTTTGATGTTTGGGCACTCAATTTAGTTAAAGGGACTAAATTGCAAAGTGTAAAATTTGAGTTCTATATGTTAAAGGTGCCCAATTGCAATGAGATTTTAAAATAGGGGTCCTTAAATGGTAATTAGACCATTATACTTTAGTATGGACAAAAATGGACATGGATAGGTGAAATTTTGAAGTTTTAAGGGCATTTTAGTCTTTTGGTTAATAAAGACAAAATTTAACAAATAAAAGATGTCATCTTTTCTAATTTCATCCCCCATGGCCGAAAATCACAAGGAGAAACCATAGCTAGGGTTTTCAAGGTTCCAAGCTCAATTGTAAGTCCATTCTTGTCCTATTTTTAACTAGTTTTGTATTTTTGAGATCGTTGTAGCTTGGTTTATCTATTTCAAGGACTAATTTGAAAGAAATGTGATGTTTAAAATTTTACCCATGTTATGTATTTGTGTAATTTGATGTTTGATGGTAGAAAATGCATGTTTGTTGTGTGTTAAATGACTTTTGCTAAGTGATTTTCGGTAAAAATGTCAAAAAGGACTTATTTGTAAAAGTGTGATTAAATGGGAAATGTGGGATGTTATGAGTATGAAAATGGTTCGGATAGGCTTGGGTTTTTAAGAAATTGAATGAAATTCATTTTATGAGCCTAGGGACTAAAGTGTAAAATGTCAAAAGTATAAAGGCAAAATTTAATTTTACCATAATGTGACTTTTGGGCTGAAATGAATAATTGATGATTAAATGAGATGAATTTGGTATTATAGATCAAGAAAAACAAAGTTCAAGTCTAGATCAGAGGAAAACCAAAGTGTTTGACGATTAGGTCTATTTCTGCTATTTTTGTATCGAAGTAAGTTCGTATGTAAATAATGTGTTGTTATATTTATGTTTTAAATGCTTTAATATTTTATGAATTGTGATTGACTCTTTGGATGCATTCGACAAATTTTCGACAAACGAGAAATCCTGGTTGAAACTTAGGAATAGATTAGGATACAAGTGACATGTCACTAGGAACCCATATGATTATGTGATTTATGTGTCCCGGGTGCTGGTCTAGTACATCCTACCGGTGGCTGAGTATACCAGCATATGTTGTAGATACTTGACAGCTTGTGTGAGCAGCATCGAGTAGCTACGTGTTGACTAACAGCTTGTGTGAGCAGCACCGAGTAGCTACGTCTTGACTGACAGCTTGTATGAGCAGGCCCGTAGATAGCTCGAGAACAAGTCTATGTGTTATGAGGTTGGTAGTAGTTTTAGCTACATATGTGGCACTTATGTACAAGAATTTCGTGTATCCGATAGTATTCCAAGTGGTTCAACGGGTATGTCAAAGATTAGAAAGTATGTAAATATGTTATGAGATGGTACAGATATGTACTTAAAACTCAAAGGAAAATGAATTCGGTATATGATGAGCTATAGGTAAGAATATAATTGAGTAAACTATACTCATGAAGTTTAATGACAATTATGTTGATATATGTTATGTTATTCATATGATGAGCTGTTGGTATGATTGGGATTGAGTAAGTTGTGTTTATAAATTTTTAATGACATTTATGTTAATATATGTTAAGTTATTTATATGTCAAATGTATGATTAATGTTTTGTATTATTTTCATATGAACTTACTAAGCTATATAGCTTACCCTCTTCCTTTCCCATGTTTTATAGTGTCAATGAGCTAGCTTGGATTGGAGATCGTTGGAGATCCTATCACACTATCAAACTATCACTTTGGGTATAGATGAATTCAAGTATTTTGAGTTTATGGCATATATAGGGATTTGGTCTTTTGGTTATATGTGTCATTATTAATTTGGCCATATGTGTTGGCTTATAATGGTTTATGGTTCATTTTCGTATATAGCCATGGAAGTTGGCTTGGTTATGAGTATATTTATATATTAATTTCATTTGTGAATGTGGAATCTTGCATGAATTGGTGTGGAAAGATTGATGTTCTAAGCATGATAAATAATGGCATGAGGATGACATGTTATTGTCTTGATTGTGGTTGTTTGGTTGCTCCTATATGCTTGAAATTGTGCCATGTGATGTTGTGTTGATGTGTGCAAGTGAGGGTAGCAAAATGGCTTGGTAAATAGCCTTGTTTTTGTCCACACGGGTAGCCACACGGGCTTGTGTCTAGACCGTGTGCCCCACAGGCATGTGTTCCAGCGGTGTGTCCCCTGCACCTTAATTGTTGCAAAATAGAATGTCCATAATTGAGCACACGGGCAGAGACACGGGTGTGTGTCTCAGTCGTGTGTGCTACACGGCCTAGCACATGGGCATGTGGCATGGTCGTGTGGCACAAGTCAGATAGCACCCTAATTTGAACACAGCCTGAAGCACGGGCGTGTCCCAGGGTCACACGGGTGTGTCCCTTGGACCACACGGGCGTGTGAGCCCTACTTCTAGCAAAATTTTTCTAAGTTTTGTAAAATATTCTTGAGTTCTCGGTTTAGTCCCGAACCACTTCTAAAGCATGTTTTGGGCCTCGTAGGCTCGTATAAGGGACTTTATGATTGAATATGAATGGTTTTAATTTGGACACAAAATTTATGACTCGGAATTGTGTGAATGCTTGTGTTATAAGTCCAGTAATGCCTCGAGCCCTATTCCGGCATTGAATACGGGTAAAGGGTGTTACATAATTACTCTAGGTTTTATACAACAAAAATATTTAGATTGGGAGAATATTGTTCTTTGTTTCGAAGGGTTTTTCGTGTGGGGCTTCAGATTTTCTTTTAATTCTCTCCATCTTTTGTACTCTTCTTTATTATAGTAAAATCTTCTTTTGCCCATGGTTTTATTTATCCTCTTTTGAGGAGTTTTTCTATGTAAAATTTGCGTGTTCAATCTTTTCGGTTCTTATTTTCTTCACTTATTAGTTGTTTAATCGAGTTTATCCCTTACATGCAAAATAAGTAATATTGTCACATCCAAAATTCTATTAAATGTTGTTAGATATTAAACAAGCATGTGAAGTGGTGTTGTGGTTAAGTAGCTTTAGTAACTCCTAAAAGGCCCAAGTTCTAGCCTTCATAATATCATTTTATTTTTTCAAAATTCATGAAAAATTTAGTCAACCTTTTCCATGCAAAAAACTGTCTTTCCTTTGCATGTAACTCCTACTCATCATTTTTTTTTTGTAACTCCACACTTTGAATTTTGAAAAGACAAAACTCCCAAAGTTCTTGTGGATTACTTTCACTAACTATCTTGTCTCACCTCTAGAATGCTTTGTTGGGACCTTACCCTTGGTGATCGTCCACTCTTCCCCCTCTCACACTCTCATTTTGTTTTCTTATCATAAAAGTCTCTCTTTTCTCCTCCTCCTTGTATCGCCCATATTGGCTCTCCTCATTGCACTTTTATTTCATTTTTGCTTAATTTTCCAACTTCAAACCGAAACACTACCCCAAACCACCAAATCACCACCGTAGCACCACCACACTGAAACAGAACAAATATTTAAATTTCACTAGCCAAAAACACATTTCTTTACTTGTTTTTATTCTCTTTTATTTCTAATTTCTTTGATCATCTTTTGGAAAACTTCATTTCTTTTCTTCTATTGAAATTCCCAAATGCTTTTTGGAGTCTTCTTCAATCTTAGTAATATTGTCAAATTTTGGGTAACTCGTATCTTTTACTTTCTTTTTAATTTGTATTCTTTCATATATTCTATTTTCATGTCATGAAAACTAATCCAATTCTTTTAAACTTTTCATTAAAATATATTTTCTCATCAATTGAAGTCCTTAACTATAGAAGTTGTAACGCCCCAAAACTCGACCTAGAAGTTTAGACCGAATCTCGGAGGTTACATTGATCACCAAAGTGATCGTAGGTAAAATTTTAGTTTAACCATCTAGAAAAAAATGGTATTTAAGTTGCGTAAAATTCTCCGTTGTAAAATCCGATATTACAAAAATTTCAGTCCAAAAGACGCTTACATACGTGAAACCCAAAATTTATACCACAATATTCAAAATAAAAATTACAATTCAAATCGTTTATTTATAAATGCGACATTTATGAGAATACTTTTAAAGTTGATTCTAAAATGTGGCTGTCCGAGATCGCCAATGTGCTAAGTCTAGCTACAGAAAACGAGGGTACCTGCAAAGGAATAAACTGAGAGTGGGTGTGCTACACAAGTTCAGTGTGAGATCGAAATGATAGAAAAATGAAAATTAAGTACCATAATAAAAGAAAAATTACGATGGCAATCCGATATCCAAATAATCATCACAACCAAAACAGACACATCAGTACTGAATACGTTGATCTATATACCATTAATCTCACAATTAGACATATAGACAGACAAAATGCGGAACAAATTCATCAACATGAAACCCACCCATCCAGCCAAACACCTATTTGTCCCCCATTCACACCACAAATGAACTATAAGAAGCTCAACCAGCCCTGCACACCACATAGGACCTCGAAAAGCCCATCTAACCCTACACACCATGCATGTGGAACAAAGCCACATAAATAGCAATATGCAGCTGAGCTGCTAGAAGTATCGTACTGTGTGGTAAACCGCTATACAGATGTATTGCAGTTGAAACTGCCAAATCAGATCAGACTTCCTTCTTTCATATCCTATACCCGAAATCATAATGCAAATACAAAAATTTACACCAAACATTGTCAATCACACAAACATCGAAGCTCGTAATCATTCAATCAATTACAGAATTGATGTACACTGTTTCCAGACAATCACACACCATTCAAATAGAATTGGAAGTACGCACTTTCAATTGACCAAATCCAGGATCATACATCACATTAACGAGTTACTTAACTAATGTAATGATTGCATATAACAGATATGTCCGAGACAAAATAGAGTCCCGACTATCCTTACTAAAACCTATCCAAGGGTCGAAACACGCAAAACCACAAACTGGTCATAAATAAACACAGTACAAAATTTGGAGAGATAGGGCCACATGACCGTGTAGAAGTGCCCAGGATGTGTAGGGGTCTACATGCCCATGTGGAGGCCACACACGCTTGTGTGGAGGGGACACACGCGTGTGAGCTGCCCGTGTAACTTATTGTCCAAAAGTGCTAAAAATAAAGAGCTGAGGAGACACAGCCTTGTGGAAAGCTCGTACGCCATGTGGGGACACATGCTCATGTGCCTAGGCCGTGTGGCACCAAAATTCACCCAAAAACCCTAATTCCCAATTTCACACGACCGTGTGAGCCACCCATGTGGGGCACACACCTATGTGGCCACTTGTGTGGTCACAAAACCACACCGAAATAGGTTGCAAAACGTGCCTTTGATGTCGAAACGATCCCCAAACCTCGCTAACTCAAGAATAAGTAAAAAATAACACAAAATTCCAAACGATTCCACAAAAATGACTCTTCAGTTGATAAATTGCAGAAACCCACAAACCATGTCAAAATTCATAAGACCAAATCAGGATTTTGTCAATTACACAAACAAAAACCAAAGAAGATCGGAATGCCTTCTCAACACAATTCTAAAATCTCAATTACACAAACAAAAATCAATATCATCACCATACGAACCTAACACATAAGAATAACCTAAAATTGCTCTACCAAAACCAAGAATACCACTTACCTCTACTCGAACCCTTGAACTACCCAAAAACCATCAACAAAAATTAAAGAGGAGAACTTAATGGTAGGGAAACTGAAACACCCCACACCCGGCCCACGAGCCTAGACCGGATCTGGTATGTTCCCCGGTGAAAATCATTTCAAATTCTTTTGTATTTAGGAAAAACTTGAGCGTTTTGAAGGAAAGTTTGTTTTGGGTTGGGCTTGAGTTGAAAACAGGTTTATTTTTATATTGAAAGTCCATTTATTTCAGGTGACAAAACATTTAAAGTTTATTTTAAATTAAATTGACTTAATCTTTAAATAACCTAAATTCGTAATGTAGTAATAAAACAACAATAAAATCATCACTATGGCCTTATTACATAAAACAAAACCCAAAATAAAATTGTAGAGTACTCAAATAAAACAAAATGTCCGAATTAAATAAAACTTCAAGCTGTGCATGGCCATCCCTAAGCTTCTGCCGAACCGGTCCATCACTGATCGTCACCTGAAACATGTTCCCATAACGGGGTGAGTCAAACAGACTCAATGTGCACACAAACACTAAGTCTTAACAAATTCAGGCATAACAAATCATATTCATACGTATCATAATTTCACATTTAATGATTCAAGATAATGATGCAACCCAAACCCAAACCTAGAATACCATCCGCTACACATCCCCGTACCAACCTACACACCGTGGGGACTACTAAGTCAACCCTCCATCTGCTACACACCATTGAAGGCAGTCGCGGCAGTCGACGTGCTCATCGCCCATATAAAGGTTGTGGCATAGCCACCAGATTAAATAATTGTGTCATGTGACACCACATTCAGATAATGTAACCGAAGTTACCACATTCAGATAATGTGACCGAAGTCACCACATTCAGATAGTGGGATCGAAGTCACCACATACACTTCCCCTTTCTCATATAACCCGAATGCAACAATATTATTCATATCATATATACCATGCTTATAGTTCACATTTATGTCACTGTTCACATGTTAAATATAACATATTTCGTAATCCTAGTAGGAGTAGGAAACATACCTTAGTACTTTGTACCATAACATGGTACTTAGCCATATTCACATTCTTATAAACATGCATATATTTATTATAGCCATGAATCTTATTAAAAGTAGTGTAGGTACACACATTACCTTAGCCATATTCTTACACTTTCATATTAACACATATAATGAATTAAAATCGTAAATCTATTGAGATTTAGTGTGGGTACACACCGATTAAACTTAACAATTTCACTTGAAATCCGAAAATCCAATCTAAAGCCTTAGATCTCAAGTCCCTACATTCTACCAACCTTAGTATGTTAGCATAAAGCCTATTCGGCTATAAAACCAAATCCTAGTAGGATTAGTACACTAAAACTTACCTTCTTTGCCGATTGATGTCTAATCAAATGCCAAAACTTTGTATCCTTCTTTCTTGAAATCGACAATCACTAGATTACTTGAATAGATTAGTTTGGCTTTTAAATATTAATGGAACACATCTATTTACTCAACATGGCCTTGGCGAATGCTATAGATACTTACCTTGTGGATTTTAAATCCCAAACTCACCGAATAACTAGGGAACATGCGCCTATGGTGTACCTTCGGAAAAGAATTTCTCCTTCCTTGTAGTCAACACTTAGTAAATCCCGAAAGATCTCTTCAAAGTTTTGGCAACAATATATTAATGGGGTTAGTCCTAGATTTGACAAATCTTAAAAGAAAAGGATGAAAATCGAATGATAACTAGTTCTTACCCTTAATCTGAGTCGACAACCCTTGTTTGAAGTCTCAAAACTATTCGGCTATGGCCTTGATTTTAGCAAACTTTCGGCTTTTGGAAGATTATGAAAGAAGAAGAGAAAAGAGTTTGAGCAATTTGGTAATGAAGTTTTGGCTACACAAGGTATATTTTCGGCTTGGCAAAACAATGAAGAAAAGAGATATTTGCTAGAGAGAATTCGACAGAGAGAGAGTTAGAAGAAAGAATGAATGGCCCTCTTTTCCTTTTATAGCCGAAATTACTAGGCCAAGAATCCTTTGCTTGGCCACCACTCTTCCTTATGTGATAACTTTATCTCTTTAATTTAAAAAATAAAGAATAATCCTTATTATCTCTTGGAAATAATCCAAAAAAAATCCTTTATTTATCCCCAATTAGCAAATTTAAAAGAGAATGAAACTCCTCTTTGCAAGCCTTGTGCATCCACTCAGTGCTTCTAGAAGCAAAAATAAAACTTTTTCATTTGCTTCCCATGTGACTCGAACTCGGCCCAACACCCTTGCATGTGGCGCCATTTCCAGAGGCCCTAAGTGGCATCTTCATGCCACTTTTCCAAGCCTATTTGTGTGTCAAATCATACTTTTTCTCTTAAGGCCACCTTGCCTTAATTTCCTCTTTTAAACTTTAAAACTTGATATTTCTAAGTCATTTCTAAGTTTCCAAAATTTTCGTTTGGCTCTTTAAACTTGACATTTCCTTACATTTCCAAGTTTCTAGAAATGTTCACTTTCCTCTTTTGAATCATTTCCTTACATTTCCTGTTCACTTTGAACTTAACATTTCCTTACATTTCCATACATTTCCATACATTTCCATACATTTCCATACATTTCCTTACATTTCCATACATTTCCATACATTTCCATACATTTCCATACATTTCCATACATTTCCATACATTTCCATACATTTCCATACATTTCCTTACATTTCCATACATTTCCATATATTTCCATACATTTCCTTATTTTTCCATTTCCACATTTCCATTTCCACATTTTTTTCTTACATTTCCAAGGTTCTAAAAATGCACACAACATATCACAGTAAACATGCTATTTCATAAAATTAAGCAAAGATGCACACAATGGGATTCAAACCTCTTCCCTCAAAGTACTTCACTTGATGCCATAACCCTTGCACCTTAGGTGGCGTCCCTTGCCACTTTTCCACATCACTTCTTGTTTTTAACTTAAAAACCAATAATTGTCCAAAGCTTTCTCTTCCATCTTAGGATTTTAAAAACCCTTAATTCACTTCCAAACACTGCCAAAACCTACTACTCATGAATTATGCACAAACGCATAACCCCTAATCTAGGATGTTACGCTTCTACCCTCCTTAAAATAATTTCATCCTCGAAATTACTTACTAACAATCAGTACAATCCTTCTCACCGCACTTATGCTTACTGCTGCTTTCTGATCTTAATAGAACCATCATACTTTCCAGCACAATCTCTAAGTTCACGTCCCTCGAACTCATTTCTAACGTCGCGATTTAATCGATTAAGAAGTTTTATGTATTAAAAATTTTGTTTCACCGATTAATCGCGAAGAAGTTTTATGGAAAGAATTTTTTTGAAGTAGTTCTTTCGTATTCATACATACACACGTCTTTACATTCATACATCCATCAATCAATTATGAACTTTCGTTCATTCGAGAAATGTTGTAGTTTTCATTGTTGTTGTTTTCCACTACCGAGGTATTTTCATAATTTGCCCTATAGGGTATTTTTGTAATTTGTTGAAATAAGGTCCCTTGGTGATTTGGTTAATAATGGTATTTTGGTAATTTTGAGATCCGGGAGTATTTGAAATTTTGAAATTACAGGGTATTTGATAATTAACGGGTAAATTTGTAAATCTCAATAAATCAAGGGTATTTCAAAATTTGCAAAACTTGAGGGTTCTTTTTGAGAATTTGTTTTCCAAATCGGTGATGTTGCAAAATTTTGAAAATCGAGGTCATTTTGGTAATTTTGTCAATCGGGGTAATTTCAGAATTTTCAAATCGGGTATTTTGGACTTTCAAAATAGGGTTTTAAATACTTTTACAAAGTGAGGAAATTTTATTGAAATCGGGGTAATATGGAAATTTTAGAACCAAGGGCATTTTAGTAATTTCTACCCCAAGGGTATTTGGTAATCTTGTAAATCGAAAATTCTTAGAAAGTTTTTTTAAAAAATAATTTTCATAATTCAAAAGGGTATTTTGTCGACTTTTAAAACTAGGGTTTCCATAAAATGTGGCTAGTCCTTTCGGATTTTAGTTATTGGATTTAGCTTTGTGGTGAGTCCTCTTGGTTAGGGTGAACCGAAGCTACGCACTGTAGGATTTGAGTGGAGGAGGTGAGTCACGTGGACTGCTTAAATACCAAGCTCCCACCAAACCAATCCTAGACATGCGCACCATGGTTGCCACACCCTAACTTCGTGACTTAACCACGTGTTTGTTTAATTAGGCATTTAAGTTTTATGTAATTGTTGGGGTAACTAGCCCTAGGGTTCAAGTACTTATCATGCTAATCTCGTTCCATTTCTACCCTTCTACAATTCATATCATAAATCACACAAAAGATCAAGTACTTACAGTGGACTTGGCCTGAGACTTAGTGGGCCATGCTAGAAAAACCTGCTTAATTCACAAAATCCCTTTTGGGCTTAACTTTGAAAACATTTTGGGCCTTAAACCCAAGGCCGAGAGTTTAAAACTACGCTCTAATACCAAATTGAAACACCCCACACCCGACCCACGAGCCTAGACCGGATCTGGTATGTTCCCCGGTGAAAATCATTTCAAATTCTTTTGTATTTAGGAAAAACTTGAGCGTTTTGAAGGAAAGTTTGTTTTGGGTTGGGCTTGAGTTGAAAATAGGTTTATTTTTATATTGAAAGTCCATTTATTTCAGGTGACAAAACATTTAAAGTTTATTTTAAATTAAATTGACTTAATCTTTAAATAACCTAAATTCATAACGTAGTAATAAAACAACAATAAAATCATCACTATGGCCTTATTACATAAAACAAAACCCAAAATAAAATTGTAGAGTACTCAAATAAAATAAAATGTCTGAATTAAATAAAACTTCAAGCTGTGCATGGCCATCCCTAAACTTACAAACCCGATCCATCACCGATCGTCACACAAACATGTTCCCACAACGGGTGAGTCAAACAGACTCAATGTGTACACAAACACTAAGTCTTAACAAATTCAAGCATAACAAATCATATTCATACGTATCATAATTTCACATTTAATGATTCAAGATAATGATGCAACCCAAACCCAAACCTAGAATACCATCCGCTACACATCCCCGTACCAACCTGCACACCGTGGGGACTACTAAGTCAACCCTCCATCTGCTACACATCATCGAAGGCAGTCGCTGCAGTCGATGTGCTCATCGCCCATATAAAAGTTGTGGCATAGCCACCAGATTAAATAATTGTGTCATGTTACACCACATTCAGATAATGTAACCGAAGTTACCACATTCAGATAATGTGAACGAAGTCACCACATTCAGATAGTGGGACCGAAGTCACCACATACACTTCCCCTTTCTCATATAACCCGAATGCCCCAATATTATTCATATCATATATACCATGCTTATAGTTCACATTTATGTCACTGTTCACATGTTAAATATAACATATTTCGTAATTCTAGTAGGAGTAGGAAACGTACCTTAGTACTTTGTACCATAACATGGTACCTTAGCCATATTCACATTCTTATAAACATGCATATATTTATTATAGCCATGAATCTTATTAAAAGTAGTGTAGGGTACACACAGTACCTTATCCATATTCTTACACTTTCATATTAACACATATAATGAATTAAAACCGTAAATCTATTGAGATTTAGTGTGGGGTACACACCTGATTCACTTAACAATTTCACTGAAATCCCGAAAATCCAATCTAAAGCCTTAGATCTCAAGTCCCTACATTCGGCCAACCTTAGTATGTTAGCATAAAGCCTATTCGGCTATAAAACCAAATCCTAGTAGGATTAGTACACTAAAACTTACCTTGCTACCGATTGATGTCTAATCAAATGCCGGAAACTTTGTATCCTTCTTTCTTGAAATCGGCAATCACTAGATTACTTGAATAGATTAGTTTCGCTTTTAAATATTAATGAAACACATCTATTTACTCAACATGGCCTTGGCGAATGCTATAGATACTTACCTTGTGGATTTTAAATCCAAAACTCACCGAATAACTAGGGAACACGCGGCCTATGGTGTACCTTCGGGAAAAGAATTTCTCCTTCCTTGTAGTCGACACTTAGTAAATCCCGAAAGATCCCTTCAAAGTTTCGGCAACAAGATATTAATGGGGTTAGTCCTAGATTTCGGCAAATCTTAAAAGAAAATGATAAAAATTGAATGATAACTAGTTCTTACCCTTAATACAGAAGTTGACAACCCCTTGTTTGAAGTCTCAAAACTATTCGGCTATGGCCTTGATTTTAGCAAACTTTCAGCTTTTGGAAGATTATGAAAGAAGAAGAGAAAAGAGTTTGAGCAATTTGGTAATGAAGTTTTGGCTACACAAGGTATATTTTCGGCTTGGAAAAACAATGAAGAAAGGAGATATTTGCTAGATAGAATTTGGCAGAGAGAGAGTTAGAAGAAAGAATGAATGGCCCTCTTTTCCTTTTATAGCCGAAATTACTAGGCCAAGAATCCTTTGCTTGGCCACCACTCTTCCTTATGTGATAACTTTATCTCTTTAATTTAAAAAAATAAAGAATAATCCTTATTATCTCTTGGAAATAATCCAAAACAAAATCCTTTATTTATCCCCTAATTAGCCGAATTTAAAAGAGAATGAAACTCCTCTTTTGCAAGCCTTGTGCCGTCCACTCTATGCTTCTAGAAGCAAAAATAAAACTTCTTTTATTTGCTTCCCATGTGACTCGAACTCAGGCCCAACACCCTTGCATGTGGCGCCATTTCCAGAGGCCCTAAGTGGCATCTTCAGGCCACTTTTCCAAGCCTGTTTGTGTGTCAAATTTCACATACTTTTTCTCTTAAGGCCACCTTGCCTTAATTTCCTCTTTTAAACTTTAAAACTTGATATTTCTAAGTCATTTCTAAGTTTCCAAAAATTTTCGTTTGGCTCTTTAAACTTGACATTTCCTTATATTTCCAAGTTTCTAGAAATGTTCACTTTCCTTTTTTGAATCATTTCCTTACATTTCCTAGTTTCCAAAAATGTTCACTTTGAACTTAACATTTCCTTACATTTCCATACATTTCCTTACATTTCCATACATTTCCATACATTTCCTTACATTTCCATACATTTCCTTACATTTCCATTTCCACATTTCCATACATTTCATTACATTTCCTTGCATTTTCATTTTCCATACATTTCCATACATTTCCATACATTTCCATTTTCCTTACATTTCCATACATTTCCTTACATTTCCATACATTTCCATACATTTCCTTACATTTCCAAGGTTCTAAAATGCACACAACATATCACAAGAAACATGCTATTTCATAAAATTAAGCAAAGATGCACACAATGGGATTCAACCTCTTCCTCAAAGTACTTCACTTGATGCCAATACCCTTGCACCTTAGGTGGCGTCCCTTGCCACTTTTCCACATCACTTTTTGTTTTTAACTTAAAAACCAATAATTGTCCAAAGCTTTCTCTTCCATCCTAGGATTTTAAAAAACCCTTAATTCACTTCCAAACACTGCCAAAACCTACTACTCATGAATTATGCACAAATGCATAACCCCTAATCTAGGATGTTACAGAAACGTATAATTTTTAAATCCCGAAAAAAATAAAAAAAAGGAAGAAAAATAAAAATTGGTAAGAGAGAGTGGAGAGAGAAACAAGAGAACGTGAAAGCGATTTTGGGAAGTTTTATCCAAAAAATTAAAATTAAAATTAAAATAGGTATTTTGGAATTTAAAACAAAACTAAATCAAAATTATTTCCCCAAACCACACACATGATGGCTTGAACTCAGAACCCAAAGGTACACTACACATAATAACACAACCTACTCACTGACCCTAACCCTAAAATTTGAGGTGTTACAGAAGTGCTCATTTTAGTTCAACTTGGAAATAAAGGAGTAAGTATTAAGTTGTGAAGTTGTGGATGATTTTTATCATGGATAATTATTTTATTGGAGATAAAAGAATATTAATTTTATGAACGATATCTTTGGGTGCGAATCAAAGTCCTAATTCTTTCGGATTGGAGGTGATCAAACCTTAGTTGGATTTACAATTCAAATTGATTAAGGTGTGCATTTTATGCAAGTTAAAAACATACAGTTTTAACTAAAAGTATATCATTTTATTATACAATTGAAAACATTATGTTTTGTTGTAACAAGTGAATGACTTTATGGTTTCAAGGTAAGTCTTCTTACTTGAGATTTATAGTATGATTTGACAATTATTGTTATGATTCGATAAATATTTTTCTAATCTCATGTTGTGCAAAAATCATGGTTATTTGTTTATTGAAGTAACATGGATTACCATGTATATTGAAACTTACATGATGTATATGAAAGCATGATTATCATGTTTATTGGTTTTGCTATATGATTTGTATGCCATGATGCATTACATGGGGTTGGGACATGTGTAAGGAGGAAGATGTGGTAGTGCTAATCTACAAATTTGGTGGTTTATCCATGACCTACAAGGTGGTTTATCCATAACCTACACGTTTTAGTAGTTTGCTTGCAAATTTGGAGGCTTCTTCCACATATATGTTGATTTGTTTTGGATGGATGAGTTCTGGGAAACCCTTTATAGTGTGTAGCAGAGATAGGTAAGATATTTTAAAAGAAATTACACAATTGTTTTACAAAATTTGCATTGCCATGGACATGTGATAAAATTGACTATTTTGTATGATATGTATGTGAATATTGTTATTTAATTTGTTATGAAATTCACACTAAGCTTAAAAGCTCACAAATTTTGTTCTATAACCTTTTTAGATGATTCACGGGTATAGGACTTGGATTCAACATATGGAGGAGTCTCTCGGATGAATTAATTATTAAAAATGGTATATGAACTTTTCGAGTTATTTTTTTTGGACATTGGACATTAAAGTTTTTACGGGATATTTTTACTTTTAAAATTATAAATTGTCATGTTGGAAAATTTGGACATCACATATATAATAAGGATAATTACATGATATTATCTACTATCATGATAGGTTAGCCCAAATTAAAAGTGATCTAATTTGGTTAGAATTTTATTGGGCTTTTAATTATTAAATAAAGTATGAGTCAAATATGTGTAGATACTCTTCTAATCAAATTCTGATTAATGATGGGCTAATTAGATTTTGATTAGAACTAATATACTAAGGTTATAAATATTAGGGTTATGGTCCCCAAATTATACACAAGATATCTTTTCTAATATCCCATCATTAGGAAAGAGAGAGCATATATTCTTTGAATTTCTTGTGTGCTAATTTGGAAGATCAAATCCCCAAGATCCGGTAAAACTTCAAGAATTCATGGATTCAAGTATGCTTTCGTATTTAGTTTTATTCTTGATTTATTCGTGATGATTTGACATGATAGATCCTGGTTTATTAAATTTTATTTTAGATTTATTTTAAAATCTAACAAGTGGCATCCGAGCTTTGTCATGTTGAATCATTGAGAAAGAATTTATTCTTTATGAATTTGATATTTTAATATTATATTGAATCTTTGAGATTCTTGATAATTTTGGGTTTTGATTCTTTAAATAAAGTTTTAAGGTTTTATAATATATGCATGCTTTGATTGGTTTAATGCATGTTTTGGAAATTTATATATATATATATATATATATATATATATAATTATCTTTCAAATTTGATTGAAAGATGAAATTAAGGTAAATATTTTGAAACAAATAAATTCAAATTTTGACTTTTAATTAAGGATGTCTAATATTTTAAATAAATTAGTTGAAACAAAATGCCGCCAAATTAACCTATTTTGTGTAGATTAGTTTATTTGAAATATTAAGATGATTATATGTTTTTGTGATTCATGCGTTTATTAATTGATCCAAAGGTAAGTTAATATTTGGCAGAATTTCAACGACATCTGTGGTGATAAACGTTTGACAATTATAAGGTATTTTATGTGAGCAATAAGTTAGTCCAAAGATTAATTCATTGTTTGACATAATTTATTGTCATTGTTTGATTGCTACAACAAGAGTACCGCTTACTGTTAATATTACTGTCTAAAGACTTGATATTAATGTTGTTTTTGGTATCTTGAGATGGGATTAGCCATTATCCTGAATCTATTGTTTACTTATGAATATTGATTTAAGCTTGTTTTTTTTTTTTTTGTTCTATATTCAGCTAATTCATCTTCTGCTGCAACAATATCTGTTAATATAAATTCTATACCCATGCTTAATGGGACTAATTTTAAGGAATGGAAAAGGCACTTACTTATAGTGCTTGGCTGTATGGACATAGACCTTGCACTAAGGGAAGAACAACATGCACCTCTCACTGCGGAAAGCACCCTTGATGTTAAGAGGGATTTTGACAGGTGGGATCATTCAAATCGCATGAGTCATATGATCATGAAACACAACATTCTAGAAGCCTTTAGGGGCATAGAATCTGAAGAGATTACTCAGGCCAAGGGTTTCCTTGATGAAGTTGAGAAACGTTTTGCTAAAAACGATAAGGTTGAGATGATATCACTTCTGACTTCTTTGATGTCTATGAAGTATAAGGTCAAGGAAACGTAAGGGAGTACATTATGGAGATGTTCCATACTGCTTCAAGACTTAAGGAACTTAAGATCGAGCTTTCTGAGGAATTGCTTGTTCTTATGGTTTTGGTATCGCTTCCTACACAATTTAATCAATTTAAAATTAATTATAACTGTCAAAAGGAGAAATAGACTCTAAATGAGCTCATTTCTCATTGTGTGCAAGAGGAAGAAAGGTTGAAGCGTGATAAGTCTGAAAGTGCTCATTTGGCCAATGCCCCTAAAGACAAGGGCAAGAAAAGAAAATATCAGAATGAAGCTGCTAAGGGTCCAACTCAAAAGAAACAACAACAAGCTACAGAGAGTTGTTTCTTTTGTAACAAGTCTGGACACGTAAAGAAAGATTGTACCAAATATCATGCTTGATGTGCAAAGAAAGGTATAATTCTTAATTTGGTCTGTTCAAAGATTAATTTAGCTTCAATACCTAGAAACACTTGGTGGATAGATTATGGTGCTACTACTCACATAAGTATTTCTATGCAAGGTTGCCTGAGTTACCAAAAGCCATGTGATGGTGAAAGACACATCTTTGTGGGCGATGGAAAATCGATAGAAGTGGAAGCGATTGGGCATTTTAGGTTGTTATTAGGAACTGAATTTTATTTGAATTTAAAAGACACTTATATTGTACCATAATTTAGACGGAATTTAGTTTCTGTTTCTTCGTTGGACAAATTTGGTTATTATTGTTCATTCGGAAACAATCAATTTAATTTGTCTTTAAATTCAAATGTTATTGGAACTGGTTATTTAAATACTTATGACAACCTTTATTTGCTAGAAACAATTGCATCCTATAATGAAACCTTGCATGTGGAATCACGTGGTATTAAACACAAATTAAATAAGGAAAATTCAGCATCATTATGGCATAAGCGCTTAGGTCATATCTCAAAAGTTAGAATTGAACGCCTTGTGTCTGATGGTATTTTAGAGTCCCCTGACTTCATAGACTTTTATGTCTGTGTCGATTGCATTAAGGGAAAACAGACCAAAACCAAGAGATTGGGTGCCAATAGATCTTCAGACATCTTAGAATTAATTCATATAGATATTTGTGGGCCATTCCCTACGGCATCTTGGAATGTCAACAATATTTCATAACATTCATAGACGATTACTCACAGTATGGGTACCTATATCTTATTCGTGAGAAATCTCAGTCTTTGGACGTGTTCAAAGCTTACAAAGCTGAAGTTGAGAATCAACTCAACAAAAAGATTAAAAACATCAGATCTGATCGTGGTGGTGAGTACTACGGTAGATATGATGGCTCAGGTGAACAATGTCAGGACCATTTGCAAGATTCCTAGAGGAATGCGGTATTGTCCCATAGTACACCATGCCAAGATCACCTAGTATGAATGGTGTAGCTGAAAGACGAAATAGAACTCTTAAGGATATGGTAAGGAGCATGATTGCTCATTCTACCTTACCCGAGTCCCTCTGGGGAGAAGCATTAAAGACAGCAACTTACATTCTAAATAGAGTACCCAATAAAGTAGTTGCAAAAACACCTTATGAGCTTTGGACAGGTCAAAAGCCTAGTCTAAAGCACTTTCACATTTGGGGATGTCCAGCTGAGGCAAGGCCTTATAGGCCACATGAAAAGAAATTAGACTCTAAAACAGTAAGCAGCTACTTTATTGGCTATTTTGAGTGATCTAAGGGCTATAAATTTTATGATCCCATAATAAGGAATATTTTTGGGACCGGAACTGCAACATTTTTTGAGGATGTTGATTTTGGGGGGAAAAATAAGGTTAGATACATTGCTTTTGAGGAGAAATTTGATTCTAACTCAGTTCCTACTATCACTTTTGACGATCTTCAGGTTCTTATACCTATCATTGATCAAGAAGTGAATCCAGAACCTCTGCAAGACAATGTTGAACAACTCCCAATTCAAAATGAGATAATTTTTCCAAAAGAACAAACTCAACAACCTCAAGAACAAGTGCCATTAAGGAGGTCCATAAGAGAAAGGAGAAATGCTGTTCTAGATGATTATGTTGTATTTCTCCAAGAACATGAGGATGATAATGGAATGATGGAATATGATCCAATCAACTTTCATCAAGCCATGAAAAGTTCTAATTCTCAAAAGTGGATTGATGCCATGAAAGATGAGTATAAATCTATGCAAGACAATAAAGTTTGGGAACTTGCCCCATTATCTGAAGGTGCAAAACCAATTGGTTGTAAATGGATATTTAAAACCAAGAGAGATACAAATGGTAATGTGGAGAGGAATAAAACGCGTCTTGTAACTAAAGGATATACTCAGAAAGAAGGTATTGATTTTACAGAGACTTTCTCTCCAGTTTTATCGAAAGACTCATTTAGGATAATCATGACACTTGTTGCTCATTTTGATCTTGAGTTACATCAAATGGATGTTAGGACTGCGTTTCTTAATGGCGAAACTGAAGAAATAATTTATATGGTGCAACCAGAAAATTTTTGGTCGAAAGACTTAAAGAATATGGTTTGCAAATTGACAAAATCCATCTATGGAATCAAACAAGCTTCTCGACAATGGTACCATAAGTTTCATCAAATAATTGTCTCGTTTGGTTTTGAGATAAATATTATTGATGATTGTGTGTATCACAAATTCAATGGGAGTAAGTACATATTTCTAGTTCTATATGTTGATGACATTTTGCTTGCCGCTAATGATATAGGCTTATTGCACGAAACCAAGAGGTTTTTATCTAAGCATTTTGAGATGAAAGATCTTGGGGATGCCTCTTTTATTTTAGGAATTCAGATACATCGAGATCGATCTCGAGGTATTCTTGGATTATCACTATATCGATAAAGTACTCAAAAGGTTTGTCATGCAGAGTTGTAGACCAGGTGACACCCCTGTCGCTAAAGGAGACAAATTTAGTCTTACTCAATGCCCTAAAAGTAACCTTGAAATTCAGGAAATGCAAAAGATTCCCTATGCATCAGCTGTTGGGAGTTTAATGTATGCTCAAGTTTGTACGCGTCCGGACATTGCGTACATTGTTGGGATGTTAGGCAGATATTTAAGCAACCCTGGTATAGATCATTGGATAGCAGCCAAAAGGGTTATGAGATATATTGAGAGAACAAAAAAAATTACATGCTTACTTATAAGAGATCAGATCTTTTGGAGGTCACTGGGTATTCTGATTCTGATTTTGCTAGATGCCAAGATAGTAGGAAATCTACATCAGGCTATGTTTACCTGTTAGCTGGAGGAGCTATATCTTGGAAAAGTGTCAAACAAACACTTGTAGCTTCATCCACTATGGCAGCAGAGTTTGTAGCATGCTATAAGGCATCAAACCATGGAATATGGTTGCGAAACTTTGTCACAGGGCTGCGTATTTTGAAAAATGTAGAAAGACCACTCAAATTATTTTGTGACAATAAGTCAGCAGTACTGTATTCCAATGGCAACAGGAGTTCAACTAAGTCAAAATATATTGACATAAAGTTCCTAGTTGTAAAAGAAAGAGTGCAAAATGGTCAAATATCCATAGAGCACATTGGGACAAACTCCATGATAGCGGATCCGCTCATAAAAGGTCTACCACCCAAGGTCTTTCATGAGCACACTGCTCACATGGGTGTTACATTGTTTGAGGATATCATGATTTAGTGGGAGTTTATATTTTATTTGTTTTCAGACATTTATGCATTCGGTTACTTTCTGATCAGAAATGAAGTATTCAGTTTCTTCACTCAGTTTATTGTTTTGAAACTAACCTCACTTTAGTTTAAGGAGGACCAGTTGGAAATAGACATGTTTAGATCATATTGCATGTAATTTCCATGCTACACATCCATACTTGATCTATGTCATTTGGTTGTATTAATATACGTGATCATGGATGGATTTCGTTTTATATATGTAACGAAAGTCGCCTTTGGTTCTATGTTAACATAATTAATGGACGAGATTGTTGAATACCTTTTGGATATGATAGTAAAATTTTGAGCTCATAAGGTTATATAATGACATGTAATTATAAAGTAATTAGTATATATATGTGGTTCAAGTGAGAGATTGTTGGAAAATTTGGACATCACATATATAATAAGGATAATTACATGTTATTATCTACTATCATGATAGGTTAGCCCAAATTAAAAGTGATCTAATTTGGTTAGAATTTTATTGGACTTTTAATTATTAAATAAAGTATGGGTCAAATATGTGCGAGATACTCTTCTAATCAAATTCGATTAATGATGGGCTAATTAGAATTTGATTAGAACTAATATACTAAGGTTATAAATATTAGGGTTATGGTCTCCAAATTATACATAAGATATCTTTTCTAATATCCCATCATTAGGAAAGAGAGAGCATATATTCTTTGAATTTCTTGTGTGCTAATTTGGAAGATCAAATCCTCAAGATCCAGCAAAACTTCAAGAAATTCATGGGTTCAGGTACGCTTCCGCATTTAGTTTTATTCTTGATTTATTCTTGATGATTTGACATGATAGATCCTAGTTTATTAAATTTTATTTTAGATTTATTTTACAAATCTAACATGTCATGCATGTTTGATGAACTTAAAATATTTTAAATTGTTGTATTTGGAATTATTATGATTTTTATTTTCTTTTAAATTTAATAAATAATTTTCTAAGTATTTACAAAGTCCATTGCGAAAGTTTTTAACAAAATTAGTAAGACTTATTTAAAGATGTTGCAAATTCTTTATTTCAACCTTTTAAAATGATAACTCGATAAGCAATGAAACTTTTCAAATGTTGTACTTTAATAAAAGTATTTCAAAAACTAAATAAATTAGTATTTAAAATTTTAAGTTTTTTACAAAACTACTTAAAATAGATGCTTTTATCAAGTAATAGTTTTCAATGGGTTTTAATGTAACTTTTAAAATTTGATCTGTAACGTTTAAATCGGGTTTAGAGTTTACAAATATAAAATTCCTTAAACCCATTTAAACTCTTATGCTTGAAGCTAAAGTGAACACTTCATAATAAATAAATCTAAAAATATATAAGACCTAATGAATATATAATTAAATCAAACATAAAATATAATTTAAAAGCTAAAATAAAGTTTAAAGCTCGTCATTCACGTTTTAATCTTATTTAAAAAATTTCATTAAAATGACTATAACTTAAAATCTTGGATGCAAAGTGGAGTGATTCAAAGTGTTCTTTGAAGTTAAGAGACAACTTTTCTATTTATCAAAAGATATCTCTATTAAAAAAAATTAGAATCACATAAAAAAATATGTCCATTGATTTTCTATTCTTAAAAATGATAACATTGGTGATTATCTGAATGAGTTTAATTTAATAAAATGATAACATTGGTGATTATCTGAATGAGTTTAATTTAATAATATTTGTTGCTTAAAATGATTGTGTTATCAAAAGTAAAACAATTCTTATAATTTATATAATAGCTTATAAATGTAGAGAACTTTTCTCTTTTTTTTTCTTTTCTAAATGAAAAAAATTAATTTAAAACTTTAAAATTTAATGGTTTAATTGTAGATTAACAAATTATATTTTAATTAATTTTTAAAAATTTTATCTATCAATTTGAAAATTAAATAAATAAATTATAATTTCATATTAGCTGTGTTTTCCCGCGAGATTCTATTGACCCTTGACCATTATAACTGAAAAAGAAGCTTTCTTTATGCTTTCATGTTGTTTGTATAGAACCCATGAAACCATTCCCATTTCTCCTTCAAAGAACCTTAAAATTCATTTCAGAAAATTATAATTGGGAAATAGCTCACATTCAAGAACCCTCTTTGTTGCTTTCTTCTCCATTTCCGTATCCCTCTGAGGTCTGGACTTTATAAGATAACTATGGGTGTTACTTGGACACAGCTGAAATCATTTCTGAAAGTACTTGTTTCTTGGATTCCAATGGCGACATCTCCAAACACCGTTAGGAATAAAATGAATAGTGGAAATCGTTTCTTCATATGCCGGAATTGCAGAAACCATCTCGTCACCTGGAACAATTGCCGTGGCCGTGTATGTCCATAAACTCTCTCTCTCTCTGTATATATAAAGATTCTTGTTTTACTACTAATGATAGGATGGAAGCTCATCGCTTAAGTTTTTAACCTGTTAGTGATGCGCTTTTCAAGTCCTTAAAGTTCCATTGTGACTTGTTTATCTTGGAAAACTTATTTGCATTCCAAATGTTCATGTCATGTGAGGTTTATTTACAGAATCATTGAATGAGCAGTGTTTGCTCTGCTCAAATCCTCTGTTTTTTCTTCTTCGATACAACTAAAGAGATATACTCCCTTTATATGTCGTCATCTTTAACTTCAAACTGAGGTCCAAGATTATACATGCAATATACGTTATGTGGTCTTGCAAGAATAGTCAATGACTTGATTACTTTGAAACAAAATTTTCAGGTAAAGAAACGGGAGGCGAGAGGATTTCTCTGCTACGATGTGTAAGATACTTATCTCATTACATTCCATTAAGTAGTAAAATACAATACATATTACAATTTAGTCTTTTGTGGTTTCTTGGTATATGTAGTGGTCAATCGACTCATAGGTTCCTTTTTAATTTGCCAGTGGTGAAAGTCCGTTGCAATCGATGCAACATGCGACTTGGCCAGCAATTTGTAAGTTCTTTCTATTTTGGTTCTTTCGATGATCTGTCTCAGTGGCTTTATGTCTTTAATACTGATATTGCTGTTTTCAGTTTACACTCGATAGTCTAAGGCCTCTCCCTAATCTAATGGAAAGAAGTTTTTTACTAAGTGCCTTTTTTTTTTTTTGGCTTTGAAATACTTAAATCATATTGCGAAATTAGAATGAAAATGGCGGTGGTTGCATGTAGGGACCGGTTGCAGTATTGGGATGGAACCAAATTGATTGATGCACCGCACGACGACGGGCTACTGAATCTCTCAGCTCAAAGTTCACTAACAAAGCGATTTCTATAACTGCTTCTGGTTTCCTTTTTCCTTTTTGGTTTTGTACTTTATTGGGTTCGCTGAATACTCATAAAAATATATTAAATGTGAGAATGGTAAATTGCAGTCGGCTTTGGTAGTTTTTATGGATTTTATAGCGAAAGCCAACCATTTTGTGCTGGGAAACTGATTCATATGAGCATCTTTAATGTGTTTTAAAAACATTATTTACATTTGTTTAGTATATAAATTGCTTTTTTTTTTTCCTGGTTTTTTTGTCTTTCTTTCTCATAAAACTTAATATCTATGTATGTATTTTGTTGTTAGAAATATGTTTGATCAATGCCTAAATAACATTTTTACGAGAGTAATTCGTCAACCCAAAGCCTACATTATTTCTAATCTTTTCATTGCCCTTTTCCAAGTTTTCTTCCCTTGCCATATGTCAGTCCAAGCAGCTCATTTGAACTCAGACCTTTTCCAAAAATACATATGAGCTGAATTCAACAACGTTAAGTTCCTGATGTTCCCATTAATTCAAACATTAAATTCAGCGACGGGAGTGGCAGCTTGACACCAGAAAACAGATTCTTTACTGCCTGCAGTAGGCTAAAGAGTGAGAACAAACTCCATGGCCTATTTGTTTGGTCTGCAGATGACCCTTAAGAGAAATGGTTTCCGCAATGAGAAGCGATCACAAGCTCTACTTGCAATTTCCCACTAGTATTTCTCTCTTATCTACTTCTATAAAAGGATTGAATATGAGTTAAACAATTACATTAGCGATGTATTATAAGGACCTTGGTTTTCATTGACTCTGAGTATTGTTCATTCTACCATCAGCCTGACAACGATAGTTTATAATTATTATACTTGACCCTATAACATGCTAACTATATTCGATTCTATCTGAACAACTAATAAGGTAATCAATGTTTCAAATTACATATTATAAATCAATTCACATATCATGAGCTCATACCATATTCATTATCAATTCATATCACATATCACATATCACATATCATTTAGCAATTTAAATCATGTTTGTTTCTACTATACTCAAAACCATTCAATTCTCGACATTCAATACGGTCAAACACAAATAAATTCATAAGGCAAGTAATGATATTACCTCAATAGTTAGTATGCAACAATTATGTCTGTATGTATATATATTGAACTCGAATCATAAAAGTACAAACTAAATTTGTCATTCATTTACGACTCTTGTCTTTCCCTTCTCTCGTAATGGCCCGACATCGTCTTTGGCTACGTTCGGTAATGAAATTACAAAACAATGTCAATTCACATCCCAATCACATTAAAATACATAGTCAACATGTTTTTTATTTTATTCAATTTAGTACCTATACTCAAGATACGCACATATTTTTTCATATTTGACATTGGATTAAAATCTGATTTCAAATTCTTTCATTAGAGACCTTATACTTTTCGTCTATAGCATAATTTCATGATAGTTTTCAATTTATTCAATTTAGCCCCTAATTTCAAAAAGTTATCTAACAAGCTTAACTTAATTTCTAACTTAGTCTTTGACATAATCTAATTCGCTATCTAATAATATCTTCAATTTCAAACCTAATTCATCAATTTCTCTCTAATGAAAACTTGTTAAACATATAACAATTGAAGAAATTGATACATGGACTAGTTAAATCAAACTCTCATAATCAATAATCTATAAAAATTTAAACAAAATAATTTGATTACCTATAGAAATTGAATGGTCGAATGATCTTGGAACTTAAGGTATTGGTGGACGGAGGAATGAAGAAGTTGAATAAATTCATTTTTTTCATCCACTCACTTCAATATATATATAGTTAGGTTAGGCTTTAATTAATTTTGTTTATTAACTTAATTTAATATTTATTTATTCATCAATCATAATTATAACCATTTAGCGGCTATCGTCATGACCCATTATCAACATAAAGAACAATGGGTTAAAAATCATTTAGGCCCGGTAGTTTTGTTAATTAGGTCCTCAAGCATTTTTCAATAAATCAATGTTATTCATGTATGTTTATTTTGTTGTTTACGATATATGCACATAATTTACTTGCGTACCCTTATATAATTACAAGCGTAACTCTAGCTTTGCAAACCCTCATGTGTGTGTGAACTTATGAATTTATGCGAACCCTGATTAAGTGTGATAATCTTATGCATGCATATTTACATTGTTTGCAAATCTTGTTGCTTAGTGAAACTAGGATGTATAAGCCTTGTAAGTGATAAGAGAACTGTTAGATTTATTTCTTTGCATGTGAGCTGTTGGATCTTGCAAACTCAGGTTTAGTGTAAGCCTATATTAATTGACGAACCCATGTTTGTGAGTTGGTTTGGGACCTCTTGTAATAGTAAGGTATGCAAGCTATGTTTAAATGTTATGTGAAGCCTTTAAGTGTGATGCAAACCTGTAAATATTTGTTTCGCATAAATAGTGAACTTTGATATGTTTTGCATACGAACCCTTGTGTTTTGTGAATGTTTGGTTTTCTATTGCTTTGTCAATGATTAACACTATGTTCGCATGCTATGTACAAGTGGTGTGTTGGAGGATATGTTGGGAGTTAACAGAGAGTCACTTCAGTGGCTAGTGTTGCACACCGGATTCAGGCCAAATCTTCTCGATCGGGTTTGAGTTGTTACATTACATATCAATAAGGTGAGATTAACATCTAATCACATCATTTGGTGATTCAAACATATATCAATCCAATTAACTTAAAATCAACATTTCAATACCATATTCATATTCATATTCAATTCACAACTATCCATTTGAACATTAATCACCTACCATTCGTTTCAATATTTCCTTTTTACAATCACCACATAGCTCAATGAACTTTGGTCAATGAACTTGGATAAACAGGTAATTACACCACACTAGGGCACTGAAGTGCAAAGCTCGTAGGCAATCATATATGCAATTATATAATAATATTTCCTTCCACCATACTAAGGTCTCTACAAAAACATATAATACTCGGTGATCCACAACAAATGTGAGATCCTGATATAATCTATAATGATTTTCGTACAAATATATATCCTGTACAATCACATATCCAGTACTAGCGCGCATATAATCCTATTGGCATGTCAATCGTATCCTAACCTTTACAAAGTTCACCCAAGCATTTATATAACATATAAACATTTCTTTACAATTTATTTCAAATATCACCTTATAAGCTTGTTAGAGTTGTGTGACCCAAATTCTAAGAGTTTGCTTGCAAGTCAAGTTAAACAAAATATATTTTCTTTCTAGAAGACTTAGTATTTATTAGTATGATGTATTTAGCATTTATTAGCATAATTTGTTTGACTTGACTATTTAGCCTATAAATAGGCTCTTTCACAACCTTAGAAAAAAAAACACCCATTAGAGATTAGAACTCATAACACATTTAGAGAATTTTGTGTTTATGTTTGAGGGTTCTTTATTTTCTGGTTTTCGGGGTTTAGTTTTTTATCTCCATCTTTTTTGTACTCTTCATTCTATTGCCATTATAGTAAAATTATCTTTGCTCGTGGTTTTTTATCCTCTTTGGAGGAGTTTTTCCACGTTAAATTTGTGTGTTCAATTTCTCAATTTCTTCCGCTATTTGTTTTACTTGTTGCTTAATCGGTCAATTCCTAACAAGTGGTATCAGAGCTAGTTCAATTATAGATCAGCCCATTCAGAGATGGCAACAACAAGGTTTGAAATTGAGAAGTTTGATGGTGAGACAAATTTCAATCAGGCAAGTTCGGATGATGGCAATTCTAGTTCAATCAGGTTTGAAAAAGGTTATTACCGGGAAAAAGCCTGAAAATATAAACAAAACAGAATGGGAAGAGCTTGATGAAAAGGCCTTGTCTGCAATCCAATTGTGCCTCGTGAATACGGTATTGCAAAAGGTATTGATGGAGAAGACCTCATCTGCCTTGTGGAAAAGGTTAGAAACTCTTTATGAGACTAAGTCTCTGGCTAACCGTTTAGTGTTGAAACAACGTCTATTTACGTTTCGCATGAACGAAGGTAAGCTTCTTAGAGATCACATTAGTCAATTCATTACTCTTTTAAATGATTTAAATAATGTTGAGGTTCATATTAATGATGAAGATCAGGCTATGCTATTATTGTGCTCTTTACCCCCTTCAAACAAGTCTTTCAAGGAGACCCTGATTTATGGCAGAGACAAACTCTCGTTCGAAGATGTGAAGGGTAATTTGTTGAGTAGAGACAAACTCGACAATGAGCTTTATTTGGATAGCAAGGCAGATAGGCAAGCTTCCATTTTGATAGCATCAAAGAAACGAGACAAAAGGTGTCGCTATTGTAAAAAGTTAGGTCACGTCAAAGCAGATTGTTATAAACTGCGAAATAAAAGAGCTGCTGAGAGTAACGAGGAAGATGTAGCTGGTGCTAATTTGGTCGATGAAAGCGGTGATGATTTCTTGTTAGTGTCAACGAGTGATAACTCAAGCTCACGTCCAAGTGGATCCTAGATTCGGATGTTCTTTCCACATGTGTCCCATTAGAGAATGGTTCTCCACATACGATTCGATTGAAGGTGGAGTTGTGCGTATGGGAATCGATTCATCTAGTAAGGTAATTGGTATTGCTACTTGTTAAAATTAGGATACACGATGGGACGATTAGGACACTCTCGGATGTTAGGTATGTACCGATTTACGAAAGAATCTCATCTCATTGAGTAGTTTAGACTTGAAAGGATGCGAAATCAACATCGAGTCGGCGGCATTAAAGTATCTCGTGGAGCTCTCGCTTACATTAAAAGGTAAAAGAACCGCGATCTTTATATTCGGAAGGTTCTACGGTGGCCGGTGAAATCGGATGTCCTCGTCCGCTTCTGAGTCAAGTCAACTCGTTTGGAGCGGAGGCAACTTGGTCATAGGAGGGAAAACGTATGAACGTTTTGTTGAAGAGAAGTTCTCTTTTGGATGCAGGTTTTGAAAAGTTAGGGCACTATGTTCATGAAAATCAGACTCGGGTTAATTTTGATTTGGCAGTGTACAAGTCGAAGTCTAGAAGTCTTTCAGCTTCTAAGCACAAATTCGACTCAGTTAATTCCCTGCATAGTTCAAGATAGGCCCATAGCGGGCTTTGGCAAAGATGGCGTTGTAAGAATTCGTGTCAAGGTGGAGATTGTTAGAGTTGTGTGACCCAAATTCTAAGAGTTTGCTTGCAAGTCAAGTTAAACAAAATATATTTTCTTTCTAGAAGATTTAGTATTTATTAGTATGATGTATTTAGCATTTATTAGCATAATTTGTTTGACTTGACTATTTAGCCTATAAATAGGCTCTTTCACAACCTTAGAAAAAAAAACACCCATTAGAGATTAGAACTCATAACACATTTAGAGAATTTTGTGTTTACGTTTGAGGGTTCTTTATTTTCGGGTTTTAGGGGTTTAGTTTTTTATCTCCATCTTTTTTGTACTCTTCATTCTATTGCCATTATAGTAAAATTATCTTTGCCCGTGGTTTTTTATCCTCTTTGGAGGAGTTTTTCCATGTTAAATTTGTGTGTTCAATTTCTCAATTTCTTCCGCTATTTATTTTACTTGTTGCTTAATCGGATCAATTCCTAACAAAGCTAATTTACCACAATTCAATCGACAAGACAAAATACAAACTCAATCCAAATACACAACAATTTATACATGTTCATACTGTAATAGGCCCAATTTGCTCGGGCCTATTTAACCAAAATTAAACTTTTAAACCAAACCAAATAAAACAAAATAAAATATAATAAAAATATCCAATGTCTTTATTACAAAACAGCAGAGCCCAATTGGCCCAAATGATTTATAAACCCAATAATTTAAATAAATAACAGCCCAATAAAAAATTTCCTAAACCCGAGACCAAAACCCAATTGAAGCCCAAAACCAGACCCCAGCCTGAAACGAATCAGAACCAAGGGAAATCCTAGAGGTTTCAGATTTTTCTCGAGTCATTTCTGCTCCACGCGCCTCGCGTGCATCCACGCCAATGATCATCAGCGCGCGCAAGCGTGCCAATAGGATTTTCTCCGTGCGATTACTGCAACAAAAAGGAAAAATAGCAGAGAACCATAGAAGACAGTAGAAGAATGGATAGAATACAGTAGAAGAATGTGTATTTCATTTTTCTTTTTGTTTTTAGGCTATAAAAAGCCTGATGTAATCCTCATTATTTTTTACGCACAAAAAGGGAAGAAATAGGAAAACAGAAAATATTAAGGTGATTACGTATTTCCCTTTTATTTAAAATTTATTTTAGTGATTATTCTGGTATTTTGTATGTGTAGGCAAAATAAAAGAGAAAAGTGTGTACCGGCGTAAGTGTCATCGTCTTCTCCGTCGCAATCGGAGTTAGGCGAAGATGTTGGATAAACCATCGTGAGTATACTTCGTTTTCTCAGTCGCAATTGGAGTTAGACGTTGGTTAGAGAGCGAGGTTTTAAGATCGGTATTCTTGAAGCAAATTGGATCGTTCGTATACTGCTTTTCTCTGGTTATGGTGGTGATTTGGTGGTAAACAGAAAGGGTTTTGGATTGTGGCTGAGGAAAAGAACAGGAGAGGATTAGGGTTTCTTTTAAAAAATAAAATGTTGATTTTTTTTAAACACTAGTTTTTAATGTATTAAGGGAACGACACCATTTAATTTTGTTTCAATAATGTTGAAACGATGCCGTGTGACTCAGCCCCGACCCGATCTGATTCAAAACCGCAAGATCCACGCATTTTTTTGTGAAAATAGAATATTTGTCCATTAAGTCCCTATTTATTGTACCGTTTTTTGATTAAACCTGTTATATGTCTCATTTATTTCTCAATTAATCCATGCAATTCGCGCGACTTTTCAATCTAGTCTTGCTCATGTGTTGCGTTTTAGATATTAGAATATTTGCCAGTTTGATCCATTATTTTCTATGCGAAGATGCAATATGACCCTCTATTTTGTTTAAATAATTAGGTTTATTTATATAATAGCCTTCTAATTTTATTTTTGTTCTTTATTTCGATTGAGTGTTAATTCTATTTTAAATTCATGTATTTTTAAGTCTTAAATTTATTCATTATTCAAAGTTATTTTAATCAAATTATTTTGAAATCTATTCTATAATGCTCTAATTTGTTTTATTTTCCATCTATATATTTATATATTTATTGTAAAAATATTTAATTCTAAATCATATACTATGTATTTTTTAATAATCTATATACTATTAATCTAAAAAACAACTATATGATATTATTTTATACATACATGTATATATAATAATAAGATCATATTTTATTGTATATTTTAATTTATTTCATACATTTTATATCTTATTACTTATATACGTTTGCATATATATATATATATATATATATATATTAAGCGTGTAAGTTCTTTTTAAAATATATATCTAATGAATTCATTCATAAATGATTTTATTTTAAATAATTTAAAAAAGTGTTAATTTCAAAATCAATTTACTTTATTTACTTTAAATATATTTGTTAGCATCCAAAATTTTATTTTATGTTAATTTGCCATTGTCAATTTTGTTGAATTATTATATTTTATAGCCTATTGTTAATATAATACTTAATTTTGTGTATTTCATGATTAATGTTTGTGCATCTTGTCATTGTATTATGCCTCAAATTCCAATATATTCAAGCCTTTACTAAATGTTTCATTTCATTAAAAATTGTATATTGAGCCAATTTTAGGATTACGTACTTGAAAATTTTTCAAGATAAGGCAATATTTGTATGTTTGGAAGTTCAGAAAATTACGCCCTAACGTACTGGGTGTCAATTTTCTGTTCAACCAAATAACCAAATATCCTTTTTAATTGCATGTTTTGAAGATCAATGATGATCTCGGTGTCGAATTATAAACGTGTTATATCCTAACGTATTGGATATGATACTTTTATTACTTTGAAACGAGTTAATCTTGAGATTCAATTCAAAATTAATTAACTTTCCTTAAAAAGAATTATGTCTTAAACATTTTCAAGTTTTCAACGCAAGGACATTAATTAATCGATTTGGTACCTGTTCTGGGGCGTACGGGGGTGCTAACCCTTCCTCGTATGTAACCAACTCCCGAACCCTTTTTGTCATTTAATTTTGTAGACCAATAAATTTTTTTACAAGGTGATCCAATCTCACATAAACAAAAAAGGTTGGTGGCGACTCCACATCACATTTTTAAGTCGACTCCATTTTTTCAAACTTAAAATAAAAATTGTTTCGACAGCTTGGCGACTCCACTGGGGACACTAGTTGAGAGTCAGACCATAAATTGATTAAATTTTTTCCTTTTGATTGAAAATTTGGAAAATTGTTTTGAAAAATCATGTTTCTTTTAATACATTTGTTGGTGCTATGATTGCAATAATGTCGAGTCTCGTAGAACACTCTTGCATTACATTACATAACCGTTGTGGTTGTACCTTTTAAGTGGGAGTGAGAAACTATGCCTTCGTGAGGTTTTCACCTCCACATGGGCTAGTGGACCACTTCCGGAATACATCTGTACCTGTGTGTTTGTGAGATTTTCATCTCCGCATGGCCATAGGGAAATGTATTCCCTTGAACCGAACTCGATCCATATGAGCCTATAACGGGTGAGGATTGAGGAATCTGTTGGTTCAGGTACCCTCTCTTTAGAGCCAAGCCGCATATAACAACCCTAATAGTCCATCCTAGATAGAGTTACGCCAAACTTTTAGTGGTTAGCCAGATATGTGTTTGATAATATTTTGCTTGTTTCGAATCTTATTATGCGATACTAAATTGTTATGTTTTGATTTGTTTTACATGTCATTTCATATTAAAGAGGTGTTGATTCCTGTTCGGTTGGTAAGATAGAAAGTTTGCTATGGAAAACGAATTTCTTAATAAAATAGAGGACAATGCGGTTGTTCGCACAAGGTCAGAGGAGTTGCAATTGGAAAAAGGGGATAGTTTAGTTGAAGGATATACGTCGGAGCTGTGGGACTTCACCCGTAATAGTGTGACACAAAATGAGCTTCAAGAATTGAGGGATGATCGTCTAATTATTGAGTTTTAAATTTCATAAAGAGAATGATCGAACCTGGAAACTAACTCTGACAACAACTTAAGGCAAGTGCACTTATCAAACAGTAGTATAGTTTAGGCAAGACCGGATTGTCGAACCCAAAGGAACTAAAAGTACTAATACTCACTTTCTTTCTATTATTTAGCCTAAATATGAAGTGATTGGTTGATTAAATAAAAAAAAACTAACTAATTACTAAACTAAGATGCAAAGACAAAAAGAACAAATTGAAGAAATAACTTTTAGAAAAACTCAGTTGATTGCGATGATACCCTTAGGAAGAATCCACCTAAACTTCACTTGTTATCTAACACTAAACCAGATGATTTATTCACTTAGCTTGATCCGTAGGACTCCCTAATTTATATTAAATCGTCTCTCGAGGTGAATAACGTCTAACCCTAGGTTGATTAACCGAAATCTCTTTCTAATTAAAACCCCTAGAATTGCATTAACTCGATCTATGGACTCCCATATTAGGTTTCACCCTAATCGGCAAAATCTAAATCACCCTATCTCTAGGCGTGCGATCAACTTCGCTAATTATGATAGATCTACTCTTAAGCGAGAATTTTGCTCCACCACCTAAACACATCACACTTGAATTAATATCCCAAAAATATCAACACAAGAATTAAGCACGAACAAACTAAGTATTTATCATACAGCTCAGAAAATAATAACAAGATCCATTTAGGTTTCATTTCCTTCAGGTATCTGAAGGGTTTAGTTCATAATGATAAAATAAAACATCTCAAGAGAAAAGATAAAACAAAACACAAGAAATCCCTAAAACCCCCTGAGGGAATTGAAGGAGAGATCTGCCGTCTTGAGTAGAGTTCTGACTTCTTGAGATGGATCAACTGGCTATCTTCGAGTGATTCCCACGAATCTGACCTTTCTGGCTCGGCTCCTTGGCCTAACTCACCCCAAAAGCCCTGGCAGAAGGTTTCTGCCGAACCTCCTTAAGTTGCCCCCTTAGGTGTTTATATAGACTTTGAGATGCCTTACTTGACCCCTAAGTATCCTAATTCAAGTGGAATTCCTACTAGGGTGTTTGAATAGGTTTTGGAATGTGTTTCTTTGCCTTCAAGTATCCAAATCCGAGTAAAAATCCTCTTGGCCGCGGCAGGGACACGCTCATGGTACACGCCCATGTGAATCGATTTCAGGTCATGGTCGAGTCTGCTGAAGAGACACGCCCATGTGTTTCAGGGTTCAGGCTGTGTTCTAGTAATTTAATGAGGCACGACCGTGCGGTCTTGGGCCTAGGCCGTGTCGATTTCTTCTTTGGCCTAATTTGGTCCATTTTAGGCCCGTTTCTCGTTCTTTTCATCCCTAGGTGTTTTCCTCGAGTATAAAACATTAAAAGAAAGGATTAAGAGCACCATTTTACACAATTCAGGGAATAAATCATCCAAAAGTATGCTAAATGTGGGATTAAAATATGTTACTTTTACGGTTTATCAAATACCCCCACACTTAAGCTTTTGCTTGTCCTCAAGCAAAATTCTCAACTTACAATTAAAATGAACTTTCCATAGTTCATAATTCTCATTAACAATGCCTCATCATAAATCATAGACAATTTATAAGTGGATAATTTAACTCAAAGAGTCCTAAAGATTCAAACAATTCTAAGTCATATATTTCATAGCTCGAAAACATAGATGTCTCCCCTTAACTAAATGATTACCTTTAATTCAAAATCGACAAGGATTGACATCCTCACAAAAGATTCACTCAAAGCACTTGAAGTGTTTAAGCTTTAGAAAAAACACACTCATAAGTCAAACCTGAAAAGTTAATCCCATAGGCTTGCCTGAAAATCAATTCTCATTACTGTAATATGAGATGATACACAAATCAAAAGGTATTTAACAGGGTTGTAACAGGGTTTAGGTTAAAGGTGTGGATAAAGGCTAAATTGGAAGGTTAAAATCGATATTGAATTGACAAGTTACCTAACTTTAGAAAAAATGAACTAATAATCTGAATAATTACATAACAGGAAAATACTAATAATACGAGCTTCTTCTTCAAGATATTGAAATTAAACATATATGCTCACTTAATTACAGAACTAATAATGAATATACTTCATTTATTTATTTATTTATTATTATTTTTTAGAATAAACTAAATAATTACATAATATAAGACAAAACTTTATCAACTGAAATAAAGTAATTAGGCGACTGATTAAATCAATTCTCGATAGAAGGGTAGTCAAAGGAATGGTGATAACAAATACGAGTGGGGTTTTGGGATAATATTAATGGGTGAATCAATAAAAAGGGTTGTTAGGATCAATGGGGTTCACTAAGGGTTAATTGTGAAGGTAGGCTTTTTAGTGGAGTGAATGAGTTAAAACCTAGGTGCCTTTATTATCTCAATATATCAAATAAAAAATGTGGTCTTGACATGTATAATCGAGGCAAGTTCTAGAATAACAATTCATTGTTGACACACTCATAATCAATAAAGTGAGCATGAAAAAGAATATATGCTTTATAAGGTTCAAATCTCACAAAAATTATGGGTATTTTTGACATCAATCCCTGTAAATTTCAAACTTCAAGGTAATATTCAAATTCAGTTCAACAACCAAGAATTTTTTTTTGATTCTTGAAAAATAGACTTATCATGCTTGATTCTCTAGTATCTCAAAGTTTAAATCATCAATGCACAATTAACTATGATTTAATCTTAAACATATCAATAAAAATAATAAATTATCGAAATTTCATCCTAATTAGTAATATGAGAAAATTATTTAAGAACTAGACATAATTCGAGGATTTGAGAATAATGCAAAAGTTAGGCACTTTAACCCATACACTTAAGATGTACATTTCCTCAATGTATAAAGATAGATAAATAATCATGTAATAGTGAAATCAAAAGAGAAGGGGAGAAGTGACACTTCCTGAATTTTTGGATGACTCAGGGAGTTGGCAGTGGTCGTGGTAAAAGATGAGTTGGAGGAGGTGGTGGTGGTGTATTCTATGGTCCCGATGGGTGGCTCTTGACAATTTACATACTAGATGAAGAAATTGGGGAGCCTGCAAAGATATAGCCAGGAAATCTAAAGAAACATTAAAAATATACTAATAATATAATTAAAGACAAGAAAAATAAAGAGAATGAGACTAAGAAGAAAACTGAAATTAAAAGAAAATACTAATGGACTAAAGAGTCCTTATTGATAGATGGTTCGCGAGGTGGGTGTGATTTCTAAGGCTGTGGTGCGTGATTCCGTAGCAGCCTTTAGAACCTAAAACAAAGAAACTAAAAGAAAATAAAATGAATTTAGCAGAAGAGAAGTATAGATAAGGAAAATAAATGAGAAGATAAATGTAAATAAAAAACTAAATGGTCTCAAAGACCCCTGGCTTGTTGAGTAGCTGAAGCTGCCGGCATGAACTCATGTGAATCAGTCTCTTTTGAGGAGACTTGTGGTTGGCCTCTTACGCTTCTTTGACATGATGTAGCTTAAGGGTCTAGAGAATTGGTAAGGAGAGGAGAGAAATCTGGTAGAGAAGAGGGAGAAGGGAAGAAAAGAGGTGGAATGTAGATGAGAGGAATGGAGAGGGGGTCAGTTTAAATAGAGTCTTAAAATCTGATGCCTTTCCACGCCCGTGGATCGATGGCATGTTGATTCACACGGTCTCCTCGCACAGCCGTGTTGTGGGTCTTTTCGCCAGTGCGGGATAAGTCAGTGTCAACCACGGCCACGTCGCACGGCCGTGGATAGGGCATAGCATTTTTCCCATGCCCATGTTTAGTTTTGCCACGGCCGTGTCTGAACTCTCAATGTCGACCACGGTCGCGTCGCACGGCCGTGGCATGGTGGTTGGGTCCATGAATTTGAAAATTGATTCCGTCTAATTTGTACCACTCTACCATGTCAGTACGGAGATTTGGTGTACCCATACGGCCACGGCCACGGCTGTGTGCAAGGCCATGTGGCCTGGGAATCTGCTCTTTTGGTTAGTTTTCTACTAGGCATTCAGAAAGTAAAATAAAAGAACATAAAAAAATGTAAAGTACTTAAGGTTAGTACTCAGGTTGCCTCTCGAGAAGCACTCGTTTAAAGTCTTAAGATGGACTTTCCCTTCGTTTGTATAATCATGGTGGTTTGAAGGTTTGAACATCTTCCCTCATGCTGTCGGTTTTATTTTCATGATAAAGTTTAAGTCAAGAAGTGTTTACCTTAAAAGTTTTGAATGTGAGATTGCTTACCTCGACTGTTCCGTATGGGAAGATATTTCATACCTCAAGAGGGATTTCTTCATTTATATTTAGGTCTAACATGGTAATTTGTGGATCTTCCTTCTTTAACAGTACCTGATCTCTTATTTTGAAGTGGTTTGATGTTCCTATGATCTTTTCTGGGGCTCCTTTGGTTTTTCTTCGTACGGATCCGGTTCCTCTTTATAGTGTGTCTTCCATGCTTCTAATTCGTCGACCTTAAGGTTTCGTTCCTTATATAGTTCTTCTTTATTTGCACGAGATCTATGATTCGGCTCAGGTCTGCGACTTTGTGGTGGATCTTGTGGTGAAAGGTGAATAAATTGGTCATCAACTGAATTTACTTTCTCATCTTCATCAATTAATATTTTGGTCGAGTCGAGAGCTTGTAGACTGATCGATTCGTCACCTACACGAAGAATGAGTTCTCCTGTGCCAACATCAATTTTAGTCCCGACAGTTGCTAAAAAGGGTCTTCCTAAAATTAAAGGAATCGAATAATCCTTACCCATATCTAAGACAAAAAAATCTACTGGGAAAACGAATTTATCAATTTTTACGAGAACATCTTCGATAATACCCCTAGGAATTCTAATAGTTTTATCAGCTAGTTGACTACTCATCCTAGTTTGTTTGGGTTTCCCTAGGCCTAGATGCTTAAACATTTTGTAAGACATGAAATCTATACTTGCCCCTAAATCAGCCAAAGCATTATCAACTTTTAATTTACCAAATAAACATGGAATTGTAAAACTCCCTGGATCTTTTAGCTTTCGTGGTAGTCTATTTTGTAGAATTGGTGAGCACATTGCATTTAGCTCCACATGTGGCTTATCGTCTAACTTACGCTTATTCGTCAAGAGTTGTTTTGAAAATTTCCTTGAATCTGGTATTTGTGAAAGAGCTTCAAGAAGTGGTAAGTTAATATGTAATTTTTTTAAGAGTTTAAGAAACTTACCGAACTGCTCCTCTGTATCATCTCTCTTTAACGCTTCGGGATAAGGTATGCGAGGTTGGTACTCTTTGATTATCAGTTTTGGCTTTTCTTGTATTACCTCAACTTTACCTTCTTCTACCTCATTTTCTTGTATTGAATTGGGTTTATCTAACCCTACATTTTCCTGAGCTATTATGGCTCATCAAGACAAGAATTCGGAATGAGGCAGAATATTGAGAAACTCCAATTTACACTAATTCCCATGACATATAAAGAGTTATATCAAAGCTTGCTCGATGAACATGTGGTGGCTCCTTACTATTTAAAACCATTGCAGCTGTAACACCCCTATCCCGTATCCGTCGTCGGATTAGGTTAAGGGTATTACCAGGCAGATTGAAAAAATTTATAGAAATTTCATATAACTATTCATTATTCTCAAACATAGAATCCCTTAAATAGGTCATCGAGACCTTAAACATGCTTATAAATAGGGTTGGGACTAAATTGAAACACATACAGAAATTCTCAAAAATTTAAAATTTTTCTAAGTTTTAGAGGTTACACGCCCGTGTGAGTAGGCCGTGTGCCTCTCACGGCGGCTAGACACATCCGTGTGTCCTCCCCGTAGTCGTGCTTGGTGGCCCGTCCGTGTGCCAAGGCCGTCCGTGTGCCAAGGCCTGTCAAAACCACATAGCTAACAGGCACGTCCGTGTGCCAAGGCCGTGTACTACTAGGCCATAGACTGACTTCTTTACATGGCTACAAGGCATGCCCATGTACCACAGTCGTGTGCTCTTAAGCTAGCTCTTGACTTAGCCCTACGGTCACTAGGCATGCCTGTGCCACAACCATGTGACATTATAGGCCATTTGCAAAGCCAAAATGCCACTCATTTGGGTTTCTTGATCGTTGTTTTGTCGAGTTTTAAAATTTATAAAGAGAACGATCGAACTTGGAAACTAACTCTGACAATGATTAAAGGCGAGTGTACCTATCGAACAGTAGTATAGCTTAGGCAAGCCCGGATTGTCGAACACAAAGGAACTAAAAGCAATAATACTAACTTTCTTTTTATTATTTAACCTAAAATAAGTAAAGTTCCTTTAATCTAAATTAACGAATACTAAACTAAAGACGCAAAGACAGAAAGAATGAATTGAAAAATAACTTGAAGAGTAACTCAATTGATCATGACGATACCCTCAGGAAGAATCCACCTAAACGTCACTTGTTATTTAACACTGAACCATATGATTTATTCACTTAGTTTGATCCGTAAGACTCCCTAACGTATATTAAACCTTCTCTCCGTATAAATCGTGGCATGGCCGTGTGAAGTAATTTGACGAGACATGACCGTGTGGCTTGAAGTCCAGGCCGTGTCGATTTCCTCTTTGGTGCAAATTGGCCTGTTTTAAGCTCGTTTCTTATTCTTTTCATCCTCGGTGCTTTCCTAAGTATAAACATGAAAAGAAAGGATTAAAAACACCTTTTTACATAAATCAAGGGTTAAATCATCCAAAAGCATACTAAATATAGGGTTAAAATATGTTACTTTTGCGGTTTATCAAATCTCCACCACTATAATATGAGATCATACACAAGTCAAAAGGTCTTTGACAGGGTTGTAACGGGGCTTAAGTTAAAGGTGTGGATAAAGGCTGAATTAGAAGGTTTAGAATCAAGATTGACCAGACCAATTACCTAACTAAAAATAATGAACTTTGAAAATAAATGATTACATCAATTGAAACTTTGAAACTAATAATAATACGAGCTTTTTCTATGATAATTGAAATTTAAATGTACAAGCTCACTTTTTATACTACTAATGCTGAATATACTTTGATTTTGATTTTGATTTTGATTTTGAATTTTTTTAGAACAAACTAAATAGAAACATAATAAAGAAAACTTTATCAACTGAAATAAACTAATTCGACAACTGATCAAATCAATTCTTGATAGAAGGGTAGTCAAAAGAATGGTGATAACAAATAGAAAGGGTTTTGGGTTAAAATTTAGTGGGTAAATCAATAAAAGGGTTCTTAGGATCAACGGGGTTCACTAGGGGTTAATTATGTAGGTAGGCTTTTTAATGGAGTGAATGGGTTAAAACCTAGGTGCCTTTATCATCTCAGTATATCAACTCATTTAATATGGTCTCGATATGTATAATCAAGGCAAGTTCTAGGATAACAATTCAGTGTTGACACACTCATAATCAATAAAGTGAGCATGAAAAAGAATATATTCTCTATAAGGATCAAATCTCACAAAATTATGGGTATTTGACATCAATCCTGTAAATTTCAAACTTCAAGGTAATATTCAAATTCAGTTCAACAACCTAGAAAATTTTTTATTCTTGAAAACTAGACTTATCATGCTTGATTCTCTAGTATTCTTCAAGTATAAATCATCAATGCACAATTATCAATGACTTACTCAAAACATATCAATAAAATCATAAATCATTAGAAATTTCACCTAATTAATAATATGAGAAAATTTCTTAGGAACAAGACTAAAATTCAAGATTTTGGAACAATGCAAAAGTTAGGTACTTTTATCCCCCACACTTAGGATGTACATTGTCCTTAATGTACAAGGATAGATAAACTAATAATGTAATCAAAGAGAAGGGAGAAGTGACACTTCCGAATTTTGGATGATTCTTGGAGTTGGCGAGAGGTCATGGTAGAAGGTGGTTGGAAGAGGCGGTGGTGGCGTTTTCTATGGGCACAGTGGGGTGGCTACTGATTAGCTTTGTGCTAGATAAAGAAATTGGGTAGCCTGCAAAGATATAGCCAAGAAATCTAAAGAAACATTAATAATATAATAATACTATAATTAAGGATAAAGAAAATAAAGATAAGGAGACTAAGAAGAAAACTGAAATTAAAAGAAAAGACTAATGGACTAAGGAGTCCTTATTGTTCGATGGTTCGCGAGGTGGGTGTGACCTCTAAGGCTGTGGTGCATGATTCCCAAGTAGCCTTTAGAACCTAAAACCAAGAAACTAAAATAAAATAAACTAAATTGAGTAGAAGAGAAGTAAAGATAAGGAAATTTAAGCAAAAGAGAAAAGAAAAATAAAAACTACATTGTCTCAAAGACCTTTGGCTTGTCGAATAGTTGAAGCTACTGGCATGAACTCATGTGAATCAGTTTCCTTTGAGGAGACTGTGGTTGGCCTTTTACGCTTCTTCGGCATGGCTTTGGTGTCTCAAGAGTTATAGAAGTGTTAGAAGAAAAGGAGAGTGTGGAAATATGATAAGAAGAAGGAAGAAAGAAAGGAGGAAGGAGGGTGAGGAAGAAGAGGGGAGAGGGTGGGGTTTAAATAGAATTTTGGCTTCTGACATTTTCCCATGCCCGTGCACCGAAGGTGTGTTGAATCACACGGCCACATCGCACGGCCGTGTGTCTAGGCGTGTTGGTTCACCCACGCCCGTTTTCCAGATGCCACGCCCGTTCCTGAAAAGGCAGTGCGTTGGCACGGTTGGGTAGCATGTGCGTGTTTTTCCCGTATCTGGTAAGTCAGTAGCTTCACACGATCGTGAAGCACGGCTGTGCCAATTTACCGGTGCTCGTGGGAGAGTGGTTAGGTTCGTGACATCGAAAAGTGGTTAGGATTTGATTCACATGGCCTTTGCTATGTCAGTACGGGGATTACGGTGGTCCACACGGCCACGTACACGATCGTGTCTCCTAGAAATCTGTACTTTTGGTTAGTTTACAAAGAGAAAGAGAAATAAAAATAAAATAAAATAAAAACAAATGTAAAAATAAGTAGGGTTAGTGCTCGGGTTGCCTCCCGAGAAGCGCTCGTTTATAGTCTTAAGCTAAACTTTTCCTTGTACTTGAATCAGGGAGGTTAAAGGTTTGAATATCTTCCCTCTTGCTTAAAGTTCTATTTTCTTGACAAAGTTGAAGTCGAGAAGCGTTTACCTCAAAAGTGTTGAATGTTGGGTTGCTTACCTCGACTATTTCGTGTGGGAAGATATTATGTACCTTAAGAAGGGTTTCTCCCTTTGCCTTCAGGTCTGTTGTGATGATGTGCGGATCTGCTTTGTCTAATAGTACCTGGTCTCCTATTTTGTAGTGGTTTGATGTTCCTACGAGCTCTTCTGGTGGTTCCTCTGGTTTTACTTCGTGCGGTTCTGGTTCTTCTTTGACTTGTGTCCTCTGCTCTTCTAAATTATCGACCTAAGGTCTTGTTCCTTGTGTGATTCTTCTTTGTCAATTTGGGATCTATGAGTCAGCTCAGGGTTATGTCTCTGCGGTGTTTCCTGCGATAAAGGTTGAAGAAATTGATTATCATCTGTATTGACTTTCTTACCTTCATCGATTGTTGTCCTGTCCGAGTTAAGAGCTTGAAGACTGATTGATTCGTCACCTACACAAAGTATGAGTTCTCCTATGGCAACATCAATTTTAGTCTTGCCAGTTGCTAGAAAAGGTCTTCCTAAAATTAAGGGGATTGAATTATCCTCATCCATGTCTAAGCCAACAAAATCTACTGGGAAAACAAATTCATTGATTTTTACGAGAACATCATCGATAATGCCCCTAGGAATTCTAACGGTTTTCTCAGCTAATTGAATACTCATCTTGGTTTGCTTGGGCTTCCCTAGACCTAGTCATTTAAATAATGTATAAGGCATGACATTTATGCTTGCCCCTAAATCAGCTAATGGATTATCAATAGCTAAACTACCGCTTAAACATGGAATTGTAAAACTCCCTGGATCTTTTAACTTTTGTGGTAGTCTATTCTGTAACACTGCTGAGCATGCTGCGTTCAATTCCATGTGGTACTCTTCGTCTAATTTGCGTTTGTTAGTCAAGAGCTGTCTTAAAAATTTCCTCGAGTCTGGCATCTGAAAAAGAGCTTCAAGAAGAGGTAAGTTAATATGTAATTTCTTTAAGAGTTTAAGAAACTTACCAAACTATTCCTCTGAATCGTCTCTTTTCATCGCTTCAGGATAAGGTATGCGAGGTTGGTATTCCTTGATTGCCAATTTTGGCTTTTCTTGTGTTACCTCTACCTTAACGTCGTCTACCTTGTTTTCTTGTATTGGATTGGGTTCATCTAACCCCTTACTGTCATGAGCTGAGATGGCTTGAATTTTCTCCTTTGTGTTAATCTCTATGTTACTTGGTAGATGTCCTTGCGGTCATTCTGACATTAGCTTTGCGAGTCGTTCGACTGCATTAGTGGCTTCCTTGACTGACTTAGTAAGTTCCCCGACTTAGTTCTCATTGCTTTTAATCGTTTCCTCAGTTTCTTGGAAACGATTTTCTATGTTTGCCATGAATTTTGTTAGCATCTCTTCGAGGTTTGACTTCTTCTATTGCAGATATGGCTGATTTTGGAAATTTTGAGGAGGTTGTTGTCTTTGATTTCCTTGGCCTCCCCATGAAAAATTTGGGTGGTTCCTCCAACCTGGATTGTAGTTATTACTATAAAGATTATTATTGGATTTGAAGTTATTACCTATATAGTTCATCAGTTCGTTCTCTGCGTCCGGTTGGTAGGGTGGGTACTCAGGATTCGCCATAGTTCCACTTGCATTGCACTGCATGACTGGATGTACCTGCGAAGAACACAATCTATCAAGCTTTTTATTCATCAATTCTACCTGTGTTGATAGCATGGTTACTGCGTCAGGGTTGTAAACTTCGGCTGATTTTGTTGGTTTTGTCCTTGTAACTTGCCACTAATAGTTATTCGGTGACATCTCTTCAATAAAATCGTAGGTCGCTTCAGAGTTCTATTGTTCAAGGTTCCACCCATGGCTAAATCGATTAGTTGCCTCATTGAGGATTTACACCATTATAGAAAGTTTGGACTTGTAGCAATAAGGGTAAATCATAGTGTGGACACCTTCTTAAAAGATCCTTATATCTCTCCCATGCATCGATAATGTCTCTAAATCCATCTGCACAAAAGAATAGATATCATTCCATAATTTGGCCGTCTTGGCGGTGGGAAATATTTTAATAAAAATTTTCGGTCATTTGGTCCCATGTAGTGATTGACCCTCGTGGTAACAGTATAACCACTATTTGGCTTTATTCCTTAATGAAAAGGGAAATAACCGAAGACGAATGACATCATCAGAAACGCCATTTATTTTGAAAGTATCACAGAACTCTAAAAAAATTGTTATATGAATATTCGGGTCTTCGTCCTGCAAACCATCAAATTGAACAAATTGTTGAATCATTTGTATTGTGTTAGGCTTTAATTCAAAATTATTAGCAGCTATAGCAAGCCTAACAATACTAGATTCAACTCCTATTAAATGAGGTTTAGCATAATCATACATAGTACGCGGAGTATTGTTTTCTCCCACATCTCGTGGTGAATTATTCTCGTCCATCCCTTCAGTAGGATTGGATCTGTCTTCTCGTTCTTCTTCTGTGTAATTTAGGGCTCGCCTAATTTCTCTGCGATTCCTACGAGCGGTAGCTTCAATATCACTATTGTATACTAGAGGTCCTGTCGGGTTCCTTCTAGTCATAAACTAGAGGTACCTGCTAGGAAAAGGAAAAAAATAAAATTAGCAAAAACAATAAAATAAAATAAATTGCGACATAAAAATAAAAAAATGGCTAAAGTAATAAAAATAGAGCTTTCTTAATATTTTAGTTCCCCAGCAACGGCGCCAAAAACTTGATCGTTGTTTTGTCGAGTTTTAAAATTTATAAACAGAACGATCAAACCTAGAAACTAACTCTGACAACGATTAAAGGAAAGTGTACATATCGAACAGTAGTATAGCTTAGGCAAGACCGGATTGTCAAACCCAAAGGAACTAAAAGTACTAATACTAACTTTCTTTTTATTATTTAACCTAAAATAAGTGAAGTTCCTTTAATCTAAATTAACGACTACTAAACTAAAGGCGCAAAGGCAGAAAGAATGAATTGGAAAATAACTTGAAGAGAAACTCAATTGATCACAACGATACCCTCAGGAAGAATCCACCTAGACTTCACTTATTATTTAACACTGAACCATACAATTTATTCACTTAGTTTGATCCGTAAGACTCCCTAACTTATATTAAATACTCTATCGAGGCGAATAACGTCTAACCCTAGGTTAATTAACGGAAATCTCTTTCTTGAATAATAACCCCCTAGAATAGCAATAAATCGATCTATGGACTCCCACATTAGGTTTCACCCTAATCCGGTAAAATCTCGTCACCCTATCTCTAGGCGTGCGATCAACTCCGCTTAATTATGCTAGATCTACTCTTAAGCAGGGTCTATTCCTCCTCCACCTAAGAACATCAAATTTGGATTAAGCATGCATAATTAAGAACAAACTAAGTATTTATCATATAATTCAGAAAATAATAACAAGATTCATCTAGGTTTCATCCCCTTTAGGTATCTGAAGGGTTTAGTTCATAATGAATAAAGAAAACATCTCAAGAGAAAAGATAAACAAAACATAAGAAATCCCTAAAACCCACAGAAGGAATTGAAGGAGAAATCTGCCCTCTTGAGTAGAATTCTGGCTCCTTGAGATGGATCAACTGGTTACCTTTGAGTAATTCCCACAAATCTAGCCTTCTGGCTCGGCTCTTTGGCCTCGCTAATTGCTCCCTTTCAGGTTACACTTAGAGTGTTTATATAGACTTTTGGAATGCTTTACTTGGCCTCTAAGTGTACCAATTCAACTATACTTCCTACTCAGTGTTTGAATAAGCTTTGGGAAGTGTTTCTTTGCCTCAAAGTATCCAAATCCGAGTGAAATTCCTCTTTTTCATGACGGGGGCACGGCCATGGTACACGCCCGTGTAAATCGACATCAGGAAGTGTTTCAATTCTGTTGATTGAGGCACGACCATGTAAATCGTGGCATGGCCGTGTGAAGTAATTTGACGAGACACGGCCATGTGGCTTGTAGTCCAGGTCGTGTCGAATGCGTCTTTGGCCCAAATTGGCCAGTTTTAAGTCCGTTTCTTGTTCTTTTCGTCCTCAGGTGCTTTCCTAAGTATAAACATGAAAAGAAAGGATTAAAAGCACCTTTTTACATAAATCAAGGGCTAAATCATCCAAAAGCATACTAAATATGGGGTTAAAATATGTTACTTTTATGGTTTATCACTTACCTATTAGCAAAATCATTAAGGCAACTCATGCCTATTTGGTAACCAAGAACATATCAAATTAACCATCCAATCCATACATTCAATACCAATTCCAACCATGTCAAAGTACAAGACCAAATCTCATCTTATCAAAAGCATAACTCATTCATTTACTTACTAAAAACTTGACCATTTCATATGCTTCAAACCATATCAAGATATGCATCATGTAACACATTCATTCAAGCATAATGCCAACATATAAATAGCCAATTCACATGGCTAAGTTCACATTTCACACTTATCCAATTAGCTAGGCTATATATGCCATATCTAGCTATATAAAACTTCCAAAATGTACCAAACCAAGTTGAGTAGTGTGATGCCAATCCTCACCGGTCCTGAGCCTGTAGTAGCTTTGACGATCTATAAAATAGAGAAAACACACACACAGAGTAAGCTTTCCCAAAAGCTTAGTAAGTCATATACAAATAAACCTATCATGTATGCTTATAGCCATTTTCTTGACCATATTTACCACATTCATCAATTCATACATCTTATATACACATATCTCTTTCATAACCATTCTTGCATCTCATTCACATTCTCATATTCAATCATACATTTCTACAAATAAAAATCACATAGTACTTACCTTGTATACTCACTCGGTGTATATTCAACGCACGAATTGGATTTATAATTCACATTGCCATTTGTATCACAGACTTGCCCTTTGAACCGCTAGGAACCTAATAGGATACTTAGAAAGCTCGGAATAGTTGTACAATTCCAACGTCCCGCATTTAGGTTTTACGTGTACTCGAGATATTGATGCCATCGTCCTGCATGGTCTTAAACGAATCAATACGATGCCGATGTCCCAGACATGGTCTTACACGTAAAGCTTGTATCGATGCCAACGTCCTCGACATGGTCTTACACTAAATCTCAGATCAACGGCAACGTCCCAGACGTGGTGTTACATGATAAAACAGAACAGATACCTATGTCATGACATAGCTAATCCTATCTATTCCAAGGTTCATACGGGACTTCTCGGACATTATCGCTATATCGAACTTATCTCGGAATTCATATATGTAGCATCTCGTAAGCATTCACTATTACCAATAGTCATATAAATATGCACAATTTAATACAAATACATTTATTTGCATAATGACTTACCTCGGATTTGATTTAACGGGATGGAAACGGCTACTCAGTTACTTTCGCTTTCCCGCGATCTAAGTTCGTTTTCCTCGGTTCTTGATCTATACATATTTAGAATTAACCCTTTTATTCACCAACTCATTCAATTCAATCCAAGGACACACATTTAGGTCTATTTGCAAATTAACCCTCACATTTACATAATTTATCAATTTAGTCTATTTTTCTCAAAACATCAATTCACAAAATCAACCCATACTCATGCTTAGCCAATCGTTCATACATCTTATACAAGTCCATATTTTCTATAAATTTTACAATTTAGTCCCTCAAGTTACTATTTTCTCAATTTAGCCCTAATTAGCTAAATTCATCAAAATTTCAAGAACAAAACATGTTCATCTAGCTCCAATGTTTTATTTAACACCATAAATCATCACAAAGCTCAACATATCATCAATGGAATATCTCACAAACATCATCAATACACAAAATTGAGACATGGGCTTGATAGTAGACAAAGCAACGATTGCAAAAACGTAGAAATTATCGAAAACTGACTAAAACATATCTTGAATTTGTGCCTCAATCTAGCCGAATGCCCTAGCTTAATTTTTCTTTGTTTCTTTTCTTTGTTTTTCGGTGGTAATTAGATGAATGAATCCATTTTCATACTTGTTTCTTTTATGATTCATGAGTTAATAATTTATTTATCATTTTACAATTTTAATCTTTACTAATAAAAATAAATAACATATAATACAAGGTTATTCTTGACCATTACCACCCACTATCTCTAAAAGTGGTCTAATTTCCATTTAAGGCCTCCACCTTACAAAGCCACAACACATTGATACCTTAACATGCTAAGTTTACCTTTGATACAATTCAATCCTTTTTATCAAATTAAGCACATAAACAGATAAATTAACTCACAGAAATTTAGCACATGCTTAATCACACATCAAAGTTACAGAAAATAATATTAAAATATTTTACAGACTCGAATTTGTGGTCCCAAAACCACTGTTTCGACTAGGATATAAACCAGACTGTTACAATTCTCCCGCCCTTAGGGATTTTCGTCCCCAAAAATCTTACCGTTAAATAGAGTCGAATATTGTTGTCTCATTGAATCTTTCGGCTCCCATGTTGCCTCTTCAATTCCATGACGATTCCACAATATTTTCACTAACGGTATTTTCTTATTTCTCAACTCTTTCACTTCACGAGCTAAGATATGAATCAGTTCTTCTTCATATGTCATATCAGATCAAATTTCAATTTCAGAAGGAGTAATCACATGTGACGGATCGGAACAATATCTACAGAGCATTGAGACATGAAATACATTATGGATATTTTCTAATTCAGAGGGCAACCTTAATTTATACGTAACGGGCCCAACACGTTCAATGATTTCATACGGCCCGATGAACCTCAGACTTAACTTGCCTTTACATCCGAATCGAAGCACTTTCTTCCACGGAGACACTCTCAAAAATACTTTGTCGCCGGTCGCAAATTCTATATTTTTTCGTTTTAAGTCTGCATAAGACTTCTGACGATCAGATGCTACTTTCAAACAATCTCAAATTAGTTTCACTTTCTGCTCTGAATCTTTTATCAAATCGACTCCAAGTAGCTTATTTTCACTAAGCTCGGTCCAATACAGAGGTGTACAACATTTACGTCCGTACAAAGCTTCATATGGTGCCATTTTAATGCTTGACTGAAAACTATTATTGTATGCAAATTCAATCAATGGCAGGTACTATTCCCACGTACCGTCAAATTCAAGAATGAAACATCTTAACATATCCTCAAGAATCTGAATTATCCGCCAGATTGACCATCCATTTGCGAAGAAAAGTCATCTTAAATGTAATTTCGTGCCTAAAGCTTCTTACTATTTCTTCTAAAACCATGATGTAAATCTCGAATCTCTATATGATATAATGGATAATGGCACCCCGTGTAATCTTACAATCTCAACAATATAAAGCTCAGCTAACTTATCAAGTGAGTAGTGAGATCTTACCGGAATAAAATGGGCAGATTTAGTTAATCGATCAACTACGACTCATATCGCATCTTTCTTTCTCGGAGTCAGAGGCAATCCTGAAATAAAATCCATCATCACTCTATCCCATTTCCATTCAGGAATTAAAATCGGTTGTAGCAAACCAGATGGAACTTGATGTTCAGCTTTCACTTGTTGACAGACTAAACATTTTGAAACAAAGTCAGAAATGTCTTGTTTCATACCAGACCACCAATAGTGTCGTTTCAAATCATGGTACATTTTAGTACTTCCTGGATGAACAGATAGACAACTGTCATGTTCTTCACTCAAAATCAGTTGAATCAACTCTGGATTTCTCGAAACACAGATACGATCTCGGAATCTCAAGCAATCATCAACAATTTGAAATTCAGATTCAGAATTCAAATCACACTGAGCTCGCTTCAATAACAATTCATTATCAACCTTTTGAGCATCACATATTTGCTGTACAAACAATGGTTTTTCTTTTAATTCAGCTATCACAGAACTATTATCGGATAAATCTAACTAAGCACCTAAAGCACGTTGTGCAAACAATAATTTTCTACTAAATGCATCAGCAACAATGTTTGCTTTACCCGGATGATAATCTATCACAAGATCATAGTCTTTTAATAGCTATAACCATCTGCTTTGACGTAGGTTCAAATCTTTCTAGGTCATCAAATATTTTAGACTTCTATGATCTTAAAAGACATGACATTTCTCACCATACAGATAATGGCGCCAGATCTTAAGTGCAAACACAATCGCAGCAAGATCAAGGTCGTGCGTCGGATAGTTCTTTTCATGGGGCTTCAATTGTCTTGAGGCATAAGCTACAACTTTGCTTTCCTGCATCAAAACACATCCCAGACCGTTTAATGAAGCATTACTATAAATCACAAATTTTTTGCCCGATTCTAGCTGTACCAACACTGGAGCTTCTGTTAACAGAGTTTTCAATTGATCAAAACTTTTCTGGCATTTATCCGTCCATTCAAATCTAACATCTTTCTGAAGTAATCTAGTCAATGGAGTAGCTATCACTGGAAATCCTTTACCAAATTGACGATAATAACCTGCTAACACAAAAAAACTACGGACTTTAGACACATTTTTCGGAGGTTTCCAATCCAGAATCGTAGAAATCTTGCTCGGATCCACTCGAATTTTAGAAGCTGACATAATATGTCCCAGAAAACTAACCTCGTGCAACCAGAATTCACATTTGCTGAATTTCGCAAACAATTGCTTTTCTCTCAGAGTTTGCAACACGATCCTCAAATGTTCGGCATGCTCATTTTCATCACGTGAATAAATCAATATGTCATCTATGAATACTATAACAAATCGATCTAGGTGCGGTCTGAAAATTCTATTCATCAGATCTATAAAAATAATAGGAGCATTAGTTAGTCCAAATGGCATAACTAAGAACTCATAATGCTCGTACCTCATTCTGAAAGCAGTTTTGGGTATGTCTGAATCTTTTACTCTCAATTGGTAGTATCCCGATCTCAAATCAATCTTGGAAAATACAGTAGCTCCTTTTAACTGATCAAATAAATCATCAGTTCTGGGCAACGGATATTTATTCTTTATATTCACCTTATTCAACTGACGATAATCGATATACATTCTCATCGTGCCATCTTTCTTTTTCAAAAACAGAACATGAGCACCCTAAGGTGAAAAACTAGTCTAGCGAATTCTCTATCGGTCAACTCTTGCAACTGTGACTTTAACTCTTTCAATTCTGTTGGTGCCATTCTATACGGAGTAATTGAAATAGGTGTAGTACCATGCAGTAGATCAATGCCAAACTCAACTTCACGAATTGGAGGCAAACCCGATAATTCTTCAAGAAACATATCAGAAAATTCACAGACAATAGGCACTGATTCAACTTTCCTTTCAGACACTTTCGAATCAATCACATAAGCAAAATATACCTCGTATCCCTTTTTCACATATCTTTGAGCTTTTAATACCAATATGACAGTAGGCAATCCATTCAAATTATTAGACTCAACCCGTACAATTTCATCATTTGGACATCTCAAATCAATAGTTTTTCTTTTACAATTCACAAAGCATCATGCAATGTCAACCAGTCTATACCCAGAATGATATCAAGCTCATCAAATGGCAAGAGCATCAAATCAACGGGGAAACAGATGTCTCGAAACATTAACAGACAGTTCTTGCATACTTTATCAACAATGATACTTTTACCTAAGGGGTTTGATACTTTTATAGCAAACTCAGTAGACTCTATAGGCAAAGTCTTACTGAATACTAAATTCATGCATTTATATGAATGCGTAGAACCAGGATCTATCAATGCAATCACAGAATATTATAAAGAGTAAAAGTACCCTTTATAACATCTAGAGATGAAGCTTCCTCATGAGCTCGGATAGCATACGCTCTGGCAGATGCTTTAGCTTCAGATCGTACAATAGTGTCTCTCGTAGTTCGCTGACTACTACTGACTTTTCTTACATTCTTTGAAGGTCTACCTCTCACAGGTGCATTATCAGGTTTCATATTCTGAACAATCTCCTCGATGATTCGTAGGCGATCCACGGATAAAATGATCAAGTGATCCACATCCGAAACAAGCTCTATCATTTAGTCTACAACTTTTCGGATGCCTTTTTCCACAATGATTACATTCAGGTCTCTGAGTCCGGACATTTCCAACACTGACCACTAAAGTTGCTGGAGTTTTGGAACTCATCTGCGATCTAGCTCGATTTCTATTCGATTGTCCCATATTATCTCTTGAACGACTTTGATCATCTCTAAATCTTTTCGGATCAGACTGAAATGAATTGCTTGGAAATCTTTTTCTCATATCACGGGCTTCAGACTCAGCTTTTCTTTTATCTTTCCCGAGTGCTTCAACTTTGTATGCTCGATCAATGAGTACAACAAACTCTTTTATTTTTAATATCCCGACTAACAAGCGAATATCTTCATAAAGACCATCTTCAAATCTTTTGCACATTATTACTTCAGATGATATACACTCTCGGGTGTATTGACTTAATCTCATGAACTCTCGTTCATACTTAGAAACAGTCATTCGGCCCTGTTTTAATTCCAGAAATTCCTTCCATTTTTGATCGATGAATCTCTCACTAATGTATTTCTTCTGAAGCTCGATCTGAAAGAAGTCCCACCTAACACGCACTTTCGGAACAACAAAAATCAGAGTTTTCTACCATTGATAAGCTGCATCTCGGAGCAAAGATACAACTCATTTTATGTATTCTTTCGAAGTTAGAGACATTTCATCAAATACCCGGATAGTGTTTTCTAACCAGAACTCAGCCTTTTTAGCATCATCATCACTCGTAGCCCAAAATTCTTCAGCCCCATACTTACGAATCTTGTCAACTGAAGGCTTATTCAACAGATTCAAATTTGTTGTCAGAAGTATATCAGATGTCTAAGAGGGATTAACTGGGTGGGGTTGCAAAATCAAGTTATTCCTCATGAATTGAGTGAACCATTCACTCATCATCTGGAAGAAAACTTGTTTAGCTTCTCCCACCTGACCACTCATAGCCGGTCTCAGATTAGAGGGCGCTATTTCTTGTGCGAGAGCAGACGCATTACTTTCTACGTCATCAGCTACGGCTCTTTTGGGATCCATTACTATATAGAAAATCATATTTTACACGTCAGGATTCATCACACTATCACAGTTCAGATATATGGCATGTATAGCTAGACTTCGACACATTACGTTAGTCCAAGAATCGACTAAATCGTAACTCTGATACCAATCAAATGTAACACCCCTATCCTATATTCATCGTCAAATTAGGGTTAAGGGTATTACCAGACAAATCAAAAACATTTACAGAAATTTCATACAACTATTCATCATTTTCAAACATAGAGTCCCTTAAATAAGTCATCGAGACCTTAAACATGCTTATAAATAGGGTTGGGACTAAACTGAAACACATATAGAAATTCTCAAAAATTTAAAATTTTTCTAAGTTTCAGAGGTTACACGCCCGTGTGGGTAGGCCATGTGCCTCCCACGGTGGCTAGACACCTCCGTGTGTCTTCCCCGTGGTCGAAATTGACATTACTCCACGGCCACCAAGCACGCTCGTGTTGGTTGGCCGTGGTCGATCCTGTCAAAACCACACGGCTAACAGGCACGTCCATGTGCCAAGGCCGTATACTACTAGCCCATATACTGACTTCTTTACACGGCTACAAGGCACGCCTGTGTACCCTGTCCATGTGCTCTTAAGCTAGCCACTGACTTAGCCCCACGGTCACTAGGCACGCCCGTGTGCCACAACCATGTGACATTATAGGCCATTTGCAAAGCCAAAATGCCACTCATATGGTCTTACCTATTAGCAAAATCATTAAGACAACTCATGCCTATTTGGCAACCAAGAACATATCAAACTAACCATCCAATCCATACATTCAATACCAATTCCAACCATGTCAAAGTACAAGACTAAAACTCATCTCATCACAAGAATAACTCATTCACTTACTTACTAAAAACTTGACCATTTCATATGCTTCAAACCATATCAAGATATGCATCATATAACACATTCATTCAAGTATAATGCCAACATATAAATAGCCAATTCACATGGCTAAGTTCACATTTCACACTTATCCCATTAACTAGCCTATACATGACATATCTAGCTATACACAACTTCCAAAATGTACCAAAACAAGTTGAGTAGTGTGATGACGATCCTCGACGATCCTGAGCTTTCAGTAGCTTTGACGATCTATAAAACAGAGAAAACACACACACAGAGTAAGCTTTCCCAAAAGCTTGGTAAGTCATATACAAAAAAACCTATCATGTATGCTTATAACCATTTTCTTGACCATATTTGCCACATTCATCAATTCATACATCTTATATACACATATCTCTTTCATAACCATTCCTGCATCTCATTCACATTCTCATATTCAATCATACATTTCTACAATAAAAATCACATAGGTACTTACCTTGTATACTCATTCAGTGTATATTCAATGTACCTAAATTGGATTTATAATTCACATTGCCATTTGTATCACAGACTTGCCTTTGAATCGCTAGGAACCTAATAGGATACTTAGAAAGCTCGAAATAGTTTTACAATGCCAACGTCCCCGACGAGGTCTTACATGTACTCAGATATTGATGCCACTGTCCCAGACAGGGTCTTGCACGAATCAACGATGCCGATGTCCCAGACATGGTCTTACACGTAAAGCTTATATCGATGCCAACGTCCCAGACATGGTCGTACACTAAATCTCAGATCAACGCCAATGTCCCAGACATGGTCTTACATGATAAAATAGAACAGATACCTATGTCATCCGCCCTTATGAACCTGAGAGTGTTTTGGATAATTGGACTGCTAAAGAATTTCCTGTAGTAGTTAGAGCGTACTCAGAGTAATGTCTCAAACACTCTTGTTGCTTTAGGCCTAGAAGCAATAAGATTTTTTTTGTGAAATAGGCCCATGTTCAAACATCATTATTTCAATAAAATACATTTTGCTATGTTCTTTCATTTTCTTATACTATTGTTTTCATCCTATGGATTCTCTTCCAAATCATTTTTTTCATTTCATTCATAATCATAAAATATAAATAATTATTTATTCATTATACATTCCTTTGAACCTCCAATAGGTTCCCAGATATCAACGATATGAGTGGCGTTGATATTGACTTAGAATCGTTATTTGAGAAAGACATGTGTTCAGAGGGATCTCAGGCCTTTGAAGATGATAGAGACAATGGCTTATCATCGGGCTTGTTAAGGATGGTAGAACAAGAGGAGAAACAAATTCTACCTCACAAGGAGATAGTGGACATTGTGACCCTATAAGAGGGAAAAGTAGTAAAAATTGGAACATGCATAATTAAAAAAAACAAAGCGAGACCTTGTTGAGTTGCTTCGGGAGTTCAAAGATGTTTTTGCATGGTCATATCTAGATATTCCAGGGTTAAGCACTGGCATTGTAGTACATCGCCTCCCCATAAAAGAAGATTGCAAGCCAGTTCAGTAGAAACTCAGAAGGATGAGACCTGATATTGTGCTGAAAATAAAAGAAGAAGTCAAAAAGTAGTTTGATGTCGGATTCCTGCAGGTGGTCAAATACTCAGAATGGGTGGCCAACATTGTGCTTATCCCTAAGAAAGTCGGGAAGGTACGGATGTGTGTGGATTACATAGATTTAAATAAAGCTAGTCTAAAGGACAATTTTTCATTGCCGCATATTGATACTCTAGTGGATAACACAGCAGGTTTTTCGTTGGTCTCATTCATGGATGGATTCTCGGGGTTCAATCAAATCAAGATGCATCCTGAAGACATGGGGAAAACTACCTTCATAACCTTGTAGGGTACGTTTTGTTATAAGGTGTTGCCGTTTGGATTAAAAAATACGGGTGCGACATATCAAAGAGCCATGGTGACCTTGTTTCATGATATGATGCATAAAGAAATTGAGGTTTATGTTGATTACATGATTGCAAAGTCCCGAACAGAAGAGGGACACGTTCAAGTTTTGAAGAAGTTTTCTTGAGATTGAGAAAATTCCAATTAAAACTCAATCCAATAAAATGTACTTTTGGATTCAGATCTAGAAAATTGCTGGGTTTTGTAGTTAGCAAAAGGGGAATTGAAATTGATTCAGACAAAGTTAAGGCTATAAAAAAATTACCCCCTTCGCATACTCAAAAAGAAGCCTAAAGTTTCCTTGGAAGATTAAACTACATTGCTCAGTTTATCTCACAACTAACTGAGAAGTGTGGTCCTATATTTCGTCTCCTTAAGAAGCACAACCCAGGTGTGTGGGATGATGAGTGTCAAGAAGCTCTTGATAAAGTCAAACAGTACTTGTCAAATCCTGTAGTGTTGTCACCTCCTTTCCCAAATAGGCCATTAATACTGTATTTAACAGTATTTAATAATTCTATAGGATGTGTACTTGGACAACATGACAAGTCGGGATGGAAATAAAGGCAATATACTACCTCAGCAAGAAGTTTACTGAATGTGAAATGAGATATTCGACAATTGAGAAGTTATGTTAAGCCTTGATATGGACTACTCAGAGGTTGCGGCAATACATGTTATATCATACGACTTGGCTAGTCTCGAAGTTAGACCCTCTAAAATATATGGAGTCAAATGCCTTGAATAGAAGGATGGCTAGACAGAAAATTTTGCTTTCAAAATTTGACATAATTTATGTGAGCCAAAAAAGCTATAAAAGGAAGCGCAATAGCAGATTTTCTAAAAAGTAGAGCTCTAAAAGATTATGAGCCTTTGAATTTTGATTTCTCTAACGAATACTTGATGTATGTGGCAATCATGGAAGGATATTTTGCAAAATAACATCTTTGGAAGATGAACTTTGATAGAGCATCGAATGCTGTGGGTAATGGAATTGGGGCAATTCTAGTATCCCCAAGTGGAGATCATTATCCATTCATATATAAATTGGATTTTGATTGCACAAATAATATGGCTGAATATGAAGCATGTATCATGGGACTGCATGCAACCATAAAACAGAAGGTTAGAGTATTGGAAGTATATGGAGATTTCGCATTAGTGGTCTATCAACTAAAAGGGGAATGGGAAACAAGAGATCCCAAATTGGTCAATTATCAAAAGATAGTTCTAGTGTTAATTGAAGAGTTCGATGATATTACTTTCAGCTATCTCCTAAGAGATGAAAATCAGATGGCAGATGCTTCAGCCACTTTAGCTTCCATGATCAAGGTTAGCAAACCAGAGGATACGAAGCTTATCTAGATGAGTATTCATAAAGCTCCAACTCACTATTATAATATCGATGAAGAGGAAAGAGATAATAATCCTTGGTATCACGATATATTACTGTATGTGAGAATCGTAAATATCCTGAGCAGGCAATTGAGAATGACAAAAGAACATTGAGAAAGCTAGCCTGTGATTATGTCTTACACGAAAGGTCCTAGAAAAAGAAAGGATCAAGTACTTTTGAGATGTGTGGATGCTATTAAAGCTAAGAAAATCTCGAAGAAGTTCATGAGGGTGTCTATGGGACTCACGCCAACGGCTTTACAATGGCTAGACAAATTATGAGATTTGGGTACTATTGGTCAATTATGGAAGGATCTTGATCAACTATGAAGAGATGTCACAAATGCGATTTTTGGGGACAAGATTAGTGTGCCTCTTTCACCCCTGCATGTTATGACTTCTCCATGACCTTTCTCCATGTGGGGCATGGATTTCATTGGACCAATTTTGCCAAAAGCTTTAAATGGGCTGATCACTGCAAAACAGCCTAGTTTTAAAATTTATAAAGAATGATCAAACATGTAGACTAACTATGACAATGATAAAGGCAAGTGCACCTATCGAACAGTAGTATAATTAAGGCAAGAATATCTTATCGAACCCAAGGAACCTAAAAGTACTACTACTCACTTTATATTATTTAGCCTGAAATATGGAGTGATTGGTTGATTTATCTAAAACTAATGAAATACTTTAAACTAAAATGCAAAGATAAACGAATAAATTGGGAAAAGACTTTGGAAAACGCAGTTGATAAAGACAATGCCCTCAGGAAGAATCCACCTATGACTTCACTCATTATTTATCCCTAAACCATATGATTTCTTTACTTAGCTTGCTCTGTGAGAATCCCTAACCTATATTAAACCTTCTCTCGAAGCGAATAACATCTAACCTTAGGTTAATTAGTGGAACTCTTGTTCTCTTATAATAACCCCCCAAGGAAGCAGTAAATCGATCAATGGATTCCCATATTAGGATTCACCCTAATTCAGCAAAATCTCGTAACCTTATCTTTAGGCGCCCGATCAACTCTGCTTAATTATGTTAGATCTACTCTCAGGCAGGGTCTATTCCTCCTCCACCTAAGCACATCAGATTAAATTAAGCAACATAATTAAGAACAAACTAAGTATTTATCATATAAATTCAGAAAATAATAACAAAATCCACCATAGGTTTCATCCCCTTCAGATATCTGAAGGGTTTAGTTCATAACTAAATAAGAAAACATCTCAAGAGAAAAGATAAAACAAAACATTAGAAATCTCTAAAACCCCCTGAAGGAATTGAAGGAGAGATCCTCCGTCTTGAGTAGAATTTTGGCTTTTCGAGATGGATCAACTGGCTATCTTCGAGTAATTCCTTAAATAAGTAAAGCTCTGGCAGAAAACTCTGCTAAAACTTGACGCCCTTCAATAGCGCCTTGGGGTGTTTATATATATTTTGGGATGCTTTACTTGGCTCCTAAATACTCATAATTCAAGCATAATTGTTCCTAGGTGTTTAAGTAGACTTAGAATTTGCGTTTCTTGGGCTCCAAGCATCCTAATCTGAGTGAAATTGCTCTTTCCTGATGATAGGGGCACGGTCATGGCACGCCTGTAAGTCATCTTCTAGCCCGTGTCTCTATTACATTGATTTAGGCATGGTTGTGGCACGCCGTGCGTGCGTCGAGTCTGAGCCATGCTTTGAGTCATCAATTGGGGCACGACAGTGTAGCTTGAAGTCCGGTAGTGTCGATTTCTTGGTTAGCCCAATTTGGTGCATTTTAAGCCCGTTTTACATTCTTTTTATCCTCAGGTGCTTTCCTGAGTATAAGACATGAAAAGAAAGGATTAAAGTACCTTTTTACATAAACCGAGGATAAATTCATCCAAAAGCATACTAAATGTGGGATTAAAATATGTTACTTTTACGGTTTATCAAATACCCCCACACTTAAGCTTTTGCTTGTCCTCAAGCAAAATTCTCAACTTATAATTAAAACGAACTTCACACAATTCATAATTCCTATTGACAATGTCTCATCATAATTCATAGATAATTTATACAGATAATTCAACTCAAAGAGTCCTAAAGATTCAATTACGATAAGTCATACCTTTGTAGTATGAAAACATAGGTGTCTCCCATTATCTAAGTAATTACCTTTAATTCAAAATCGACAAGGACTGACATCCTCACTAAAGATTCACTCAAATCACTCAAAAGTTTTTAAGGTTCAAGAATAAGCACTCTAAATTGAACCTGAAAAGTTAATCCCATAGGCTTGCCTGAAAATCAAATCTCCACCACTGTATATGAGATGATACACAAATCAAAAGGTCTTTAATCAGGGTTGGAACGGGGCTTGGGCTAAAAGGTGTGGATAAAGACTGAATTAGAAGGTTAGAATCGAGACTGACTTGACAAATTGTCTAACTAGAAACACTGAACTAAATATGAATATTGACTTCGAATGAAAACTAATAATATCACTATTGATAATTACTCTATAATAAGGAGTATTTTGATAATACTTTAATAAGAGCTTTTTCAACAATTAGAGTTTAAATGCTCTAAGCTCTTTTGTATACTACTAATATTGAATAAACTTGGATTTTTTTTAAGAACAAACTAAAACAAACATAATAGAAGGAACTTTGATAATAGAAATAACCTAATTCGACAATTGATCAAATCAATTCTCGATAGAGGGGTAGTCAAAGGAATGTTGATAACAAATACAAAGGGATTTTGGGTTAAAATTAGTGGGTGAGTCAATAAAGAATTTGTTAGGATTCAACGGGGTTCACTAGGGGTTAATTTGTATGGGTAGGCTTTTTAGCAGAACCTAGGTGCCTTTATCATCTCAGTATATCAAATCATTAATGTGGTCTCGACATGTATAAACGAGGCAAGTTCTAGAATAACAGTTCAAAGTTGACACACTCATAATCAATAAAGTGAGCACAAAAAAGAATATATGTGCTCTACAAGGCTCAAAATCTCACAAAAATTATGGGTGTTTTGACATCAATCCTTATAAATTTTGAACTTCAAGGTAATACTCAAATTCAATTCAACGACCAATCAATTTTTTTAATTTTAGAAAGTAGACTTATCATGCTCGATTCTCTAGTACTCTTCAAATTTAATCATCAATTGACAATTAACTATGACTTACTCTAAAACATATCAATAAAAATCATAAATCATTAGAAATTTCACCCTAATTAATAATATGAGAAAAATACTTAAGATCAAGACTAAATTAGTGGTTTTGAGAATTATACAAAAGTTAGATATTATTACCCCCACACTTAAGGTGTACATTGCCCTCAATGTACAAAGATAGATAATGAAATTTATGTGCCAAATCAAAAAGAGAAGTGGGGAAAGTAATATTCCCTGAAATCTAGATGATCCTTGGCATCTTTGGTGGCAGTGATGGTGTTTTCTACGGGCCAGGTGGAGTGGCTATCGAGAAGCAATTTGCTAGATGAAGAAATTGGGTAGCTTTGTGAAGATATAGCCAAGAGATCTAGAGAAATAATAATAATATACTAATAATAAATTTAAAGATTAAGGAAATAAAAAGAAGGAGACTAAGAAGAAAACTGAAATTGAAAGAAAAGACTAATGGACTAAGGAGTCCTTATTGTTGGATGGTTTGTGAAGTGGATGTGAGCTCGAAGGCTATGCTGTGTGATTCCCTAGCAGCCTTTAAAACCCTTGGCGTGTCAATTAAGTGAAGCTGTAGGCATGAACTTATGTTGAGGTCTCCTCTAAGGAGATGATGCTTACATTTCTTGGCATGATCTTTGTGTTGCTCAAGTGTCTTGGATCTTTTCTATGAATAGGAAGAAAATTTGAAAGAAAAGAAAGAAGGAATAAGAAAGAAGATGGGACAAAGAGGACGAGCTGTGGGGATTTAAATAGGATTTCAAATCCGACACGTTCCCACGCCCGTGTACCAAGGGTGTGTCAGTTCACAGGCTGTATCGTACGGCCGTGTTATGGAGTGTGTTGTCCTTCCACGCCCGTTTTGTTGGGTTGCACGCCTGTTCCTAAAAATCCAGTATAGGAGCACGGTTGGAATGCACGGACGTGGTCTGCCTGTGCTAAATAAGTCAGTATCTTAGCACAGCTATGAGGCACGACCGTGCTGGTTTTGTCGATGCCCGTGTTGTGGGTGGTTGGATCCGTGACGTTGGGGGTGGTTGGACTGACTTGCACGGCTCTGCTCTGTCAGTGTGGTAGTTCTGGTGGTCCACACGGCCACGAGCACGACCGTGTGTAAGGCTGTATGGCCTGGAAACCTGCATCTTTGCTTTAATTGTGGAGAGATAAGAGAGAAAAGAAAGAGAAGAAAAGAAAAATAATTTTGAGAAATAAAAAGTGTTAGCGCTCGGGTTGCCTCCCGAGAAGCGCTTGTTTATAGTCTTAAGCTAGATTGTCTTAGGCTTTGAAAATTTTAGGAGTTTTAAAGGTTTGAATATTTTCCCTTTTACTGACAGTTTTATTTTCATGACAAAGTTTAGGTCGAGAAGTGTTTACCTTGAAATTGCTGAACATTGGATTGCTTACCTCGACTATTTCGTGTGGGAAAACATCGCGTACCTCAAGGAGTATTTCTTCCTGTTTCTTCAGTTTTGTTGAACTGATGTAAGGATCGGCTTTATCTAACAGCACTGGATCTTCTATTTTAAAGTGATTTGATGTCCCTATGAGCTCTTCTGGTGGTTCCTCAGGTTTTATTTCATGTGGATCCGATTTTTCTTTGGTGTGTATCTTCTGCTCTTCTAAATTGTTGATTGTACGATTTTGTGTTGGCTCAGTTTTGATGCTTTGTGATGTTTCCCGCGATGAAGGTTGAATAATTTGATTATCTATTGAAACGACTTTCTTACATTCATCTTCTGTGGTTCTAGCTGAGTCGAGAGCTTGAAGATTGAGTGATTCATCTCCTACACGAAGTATAAGTTCTCCTGTGGCAACATCAATTTTAGTCTTGGTAGTTGCAAGAAAAGGTCTTCCTAAAATTAAAGGGATTAAATTTTCCTCATCTATGTCTAAAACAAAAAAATCTACTGGGAAGATGAATTTATCGATTTTTACTAAAACGTCTTCAATAATGCCCTTAGGAATTCTAACAGTTTTATCAGCTAGTTGGATACTTATCCTAGTTTGTTTGGGCTTCCCTAGACCTAGTCGTTTAAACAGTGTATAAGGCATGTCATTTATACTTACCCCTAAATCAGCTAACGCATTATCAATAGTTAAACTACCAATTAAACATGGAATCGTAAAACTCCCTGGATCTTTTAATTTCTGCGGTAGTCGGTTTTGTAGCATTGCTGAGCATGTTGCTTTAAGTTCCACATGTTGCTCTTCATCTATTTTGCGTCTATTTGTTAAGAGCTGTCTTAAAAATCTCCTTGAGTCGGGCATCTGAAAAAGAGCTTCAATAAGAGGTAAGTTAATGTATAATTTCTTTAGAAGTTTTAGAAACTTACCAAATTGTTCCTCTGAATCATCTCTTTTCAATTCTTCGGGATAAGGTATTCGAGGGTGGTACTCTTTAATTATCGATTTTTTTTGTGCTAACTCAATTTTACTTGTTTCTTCCTTGGTTTCTTGTACTGAGGTGGGCTTGTCTACCTTTGTATCCTCTTGAGATGTGATGGCTTGTATCTATTCTTTTGGGTTTATTTCTGTGTTGCTTGGTAGACGTCCTTATTGACGTTCTGCAACAAGCTTTGTGAGTTGTCCCATTGACCTAGTGATTTCCCCGACTTGTTCCTTGATTTCTTTGATCGATATTCCTTGGTTATCAAGTGTTGTATCAGTTCTTTAGAGACGGGCATCTGTGTCTACCATGGAATTTTTCAGCATCTCTTCAAGACTCGGCTTCTTTTTCGGTGGATAAGGTTGATTTTGGTAATTTGGAAGAGGTTGCTGCCTTTGATTTCCTTATCCTCCCCACCAAAAATTTGGGTGGTTTCTCCAACCTGGATTGTAAGTGTTACTATAAGGATTATTATTAGATCTAAAATTGTTACCTATATAGTTTGTCTACTCGTTTTACATACGGTTGGTAAGGTGGATACTCGAATTATACATTCCCACTTGCTTCGCATTGCATGACTTGATGTACCTGTGAAGAACATAAATTATCAAGCTTTTTATTCATTAACTCCATTTGTGTTGACAACATTGTCACTGCATCTATGTTAAAAACTCTGGCTGATTTTGTTGGTTTAGCCCTTGTAATTTGCCATTGATAGGTTTTCAATGACATCTCTTCAATAAAATCATAAGCCACTTCAGGAGTTTTATTATTCAGAGTTCCACTGGCTGATGAATCAATCAATTGCCTAGTTGGAGAATTCACACCATTGTAGAAAGTTTGGACTTGAAGTCACAAAGGTAATCCGTGGTGTGGGCATCTCCTTAGGAGATCCTTATATCTTTCCCATGCATCATATAATGTTTCTGCATCATTCTGCACAAAAGAAGATATATCATTCCTAAATTTAGCCGTTTTGGCTAGTGGAAAATATTTTAAAAGGAACTTTTCGGTCATTTGATCCCATGTGGTGATTGACCCTCGTGGTAATGAGTTCAACCACTGCTTTGCTTTGTTCCTTAATGATAAAGGAAATAACAGAAGGCGTATGGCATCGTCGAAGCGCCATTTATTTTGAAGGTATCACGAATTCTAAAAATTAGATATATGAGTGTTTGGATCCTCATCTCGCAAACCATCAAATTGAGCGAATTGTTGAATCATTTGTATTGTGTTAGGCTTTAATTCAAAATTATTAGCAGCTATAAGCGGGCCTAACAATACTAGATTCTGCTCTGTCAAATTAAGTTTAGCATAATCATACATAGTCGCGGAGCATTCATTCTTGCACATCGGTGGATTATTTTCTACCATCCCTTGATGAGGGATCGGATCTTTCTTTGCTCTTCTCTTTGATATTCTAGAGCTCGTCTAGTTTCTCTGCGATTTCTACGAGTGGTAGCTTCAATATCACTTTCGTATTCTAATGGTCCTCTAGGGTTTCTTCTAGTCATAAACTAGAGGTACCTTGCAAGTTTAAGAACGAAAGAAAGAGAATTAGTAAAAAATAAAAATTTAATCTAAAAATAAAAATAATGGCTAAAGTAATAGAAATAGAGCTTTCTTAATATTTTAGAGTTCCCCGGCAACGGCGCCAAAAACTTGATCGCTGCAAAATAGTCTAGTTTTAAAATTTATAAAGAATGATCGAACCTGTAGATTAACTATGACAACGATAGAGGCAAGTGCACCTATCGAACAGAAGTATAGTTAAGGCAATAATATCTTATCGAACCCATGGAGCCTAAAAGTACTACTACTCACTTTCTTTCTATTATTTAGCCTAGAATATGGAGTGATTGGTTGATTTATCTAAAACTAATGAAATACTTTAAACTAAAATGCAAAGATAAACGAATAAATTGGGAAAAGACTTTGTAAAACTCAGTTGATAAAGACGATACCCTCAGGAAGAATCCACCTATGACGTCACTCATTATTTATCCCTAAACCATAAGATTTCTTTACTTATGTAACACCCCAAACCCGGCCCATACGTCATGACCAGATCTGGTGTGCTACGGGTTGAATGTTGAAAACTTGGCTTTAAAGGGGTTGAATGATTTTCGTACAAATATATATCCTGTACAATCACATATCCAGTACTAGCGCACATATAATCCTATTGGCATGTCAATCGTATCCTAACCTTTACAAAGTTCACCCAAGCATTTATATAACATATAAACATTTCTTTACAATTTATTTCAAATATCACCTTATAAGCTAATTTACCACAATTCAATCCACAAGACAAAATACAAACTCAATCCAAATACACAACAATTTATACATGTTCATACTGTAATAGGCCCAATTTGCTAAGCCTATTTAACCAAAATTAAACTTTTAAACCAAACCAAATAAAACAAAATAAAATATAATAAAATATCCAATGTCTTTATTACAAAGCAATGAGCCCAATTGGCCCAAATGATTTATAAACCCAATAATTTAAATAAATAACAGCCCAATAAAAAATTTTCTAAACCCGAGACCAAAACCCAATTGAAGCCGAAACGGACCCCACTGAAACGAATCAGAACCAAGGAAACCCTAGAGGTTTCAGATTTTCTGAGCTGCAGCTCTGTTCCACAGCAGCCTCGCGTGCATCCACGCCAACGATCATCGTATGCGTGCAAGCGTGCCGGATTTCCTCCATAGCGATACTGCAACAAAAAAGGAAAAATAGCAGAGAACCATAGAAGACAGTAGAAGAGTGGATGGAATACAGTAGAAGAATGTGTATTTCATTTTTCTTTTTGTTTTTACGCTATAAAAAGCCTGATGTAATCCTCATTATTTTTTACGCACAAAAAGGGAAGAAATAGGAAAACAGAAAATATTAAGGTGATTACGTATTTCCTTTTATTTAAAATTTATTTTAGTGATTATTCTGGTATTTTGTATGTGTAGGCAAAATAAAAGAGAAAAGTGTGTACCGGCGTAAGTGTCATCATCTTCTCTTCAATTGGAGTTAGGCGAAGATGTTGGATAAACCATCGTGAGTATACTTCGTTTTCTCGATGCAATTGGAGTTAGGCGTTGGTTAGAGAGCGAGGTTTTAAGATCGGCATTCTTGAAGCAAATCGGATCGTTCAGATCACGCTTTTCACTTGGTTATGGTGGTGATTTGGTGGTAAATGCAAAGGGTTTTGGATTGTGGTGAGGAAAAGAACATGAGAGGATTAGGGTTTCTTTTAAAAAATAAAATGTTGATTTTTTTAAACACTAGTTTTTAATGTATTAAGGGAACGACACCATTTAATTTTATTTCAATAATGTTGACCCGATCTGATTCAAAACCGCAAGATCCACGCATTTTTTTGTGAAAATAGAATATTTGTCCATTAAGTCCCTATTTATTGTACCGTTTTTTGATTAAACCTGTTATATGTCTCATTTATTTCTCAATTAATCCACGCAATTCGCGACTTTTCAATCTAGTCTTGTTCATGTGTTGCGTTTTAGATATTAGAATATTTGCCGTTTGATCCTTTATTTTCTATGCGAAGATGCAATATGACCCTCGATTTTGTTTAAATAATTAGGTTTATTTATATAATAGCCTTCTAATTTTATTTTTGTTCTTTATTTCGATTGAGTGTTAATTCTATTTTAAATTCATGTATTTTTTAGTCTTAAATTTATTCATTATTCAGTTATTTTAATCAAATTATTTTGAAATCTATTCTATAATGCTCTAATTTGTTTTATTTTCCATCTATATATTTATATATTTATTGTAAAATATTTAATTCTAAATCATATACTATGTATTTTTTAATAATCTATATACTATTAATCTAAAAAAACAACTATATGCTATTATTTTATACATACATGTATATATAATAATAAGATCGTATTTTATTGTATATTTTAATTTATTTCATACATTTTATATCTTATTACTTATATACATTTGCATATATATATATATATATATTTAAGCGTGTAAGTTCTTTTTAAAATATATATCTAATGAATTCATTCATAAATGATTTTATTTTAAATATTTTCGTAAAGTGTTAATTTCAAAATCAATTTACTTTATTTACTTTAAATATATTTGTTAGCATCCAAAATTTTATTTTATGTTAATTTGCCATTGTCAATTTTGTTGAATTATTATATTTTATAGCCTATTGTTAATATAATACTTAATTTTGTGTATTTCATGATTAATGTTTGTGCATCTTGTCATTGTATTATGCCTCAAATTCCAATATATTCAAGCCTTTACTAAATGTTTCATTTCATTAAAATTGTATATTGAGCCAATTTTAGGATTACGATTTGAAAATTTTTCAAGATAAGGCAATATTTGTATGTTTGGAAGTTCGGAAAATTACGCCCTAACGTCTTCGGGTGTCAATTTTCATTCAACCAAATAACCAAATATCCTTTTAATTGCATGTTTTGAAGATCAAAGATGATCTCGATTTAATTATAAGCGTGTTATATCCTAACGTATTGGATATGATACTTTTATTACTTTGAAACGAGTTAATCTTGAGATTCAATTCAAAATTAATTAACTTTCCTTAAAAGAATTATGTCTTAAACATTTTCAAGTTTTCAACGCAAGGACATTAATTAATTGATTTGGTACACATGCTCGGGCGACGGGGTGCTAACCCTTCCTCGTATGTAACCCGACTCCGAACCCTTTTGTCATTTAATTTTGTAGACCAATAAATTTTTTTACAAGGTGATCCAATCTCACATAAACAAAAAAGGTTGGTGGCGACTCCACATCACATTTTTAAGTCGACTCCATTTTTTCAAACTTAAAATAAAAATTGTTTCGACAGCTTGGCGACTCCACTGGGGACATGTAACATCCTGAAATTAGGCCTAGTAAGATTGAGCCCAATGGGCCTTAGGCGTAGTAGCGTTTAAAATTTTTTTAGAGAATAGGAGATCGGCTTAAATGCAAGTTGGACCTTTTAGATAAGTGATTTTGGAAGGTTAGGGGGCTTCTATGAAGTCCCGGGATCAAATATTAGCTTTGGGAAAATTTTGGTTTTAGGTGAAAAAAAAAAAACCTTGGAGGTTGGCGGGTAGGCCTTAAGAATAAAATGTGGAGGAAAATGACACAAGTGGTGTGTGTGGTGTAGTGGCAAAGTGACGCAACAAGGAAGGAAGGAGGTCCAAGGTTCTAGTTGTAGCGTTTGCATTCCTTTTTTATTATTTTTATTAAATGAATTTAGAACTTGGCCATAGGGTTATATTTAATTGCGCATGGTTTGAGGCACAAGGAGCTAGTTGGTAAAGTGGCTAGCAGCGTGGATTATGTTATAAGGGAGCACAGGTTCAATCTCATGAGAAGCAAGGGAGTATTTATTTTATGAGTGGACGGTAAGAGTTTTAGTTGAATTTAAACTCTCTTGTGAAGGATCCCACATCGGAAAGATACAAGGAATGAAGGTGAAGAGCTAGCTATATAAAGAGCATGCCGGAGAAGGGTTAGCATACCTTGGTGGGCATTGGGCACGGGAGTGGTCGCAGCTGATTTAGCACCGAGTCCTATCGGTGTGTAACTCTCTACTCTAGTTGTAGAGCGGCAAATGCCAAGTGCCATTACACGGCAATAGTAGCCACACGACGTCTGCGGCCTGCGTGTGGGCTTCAACACGATAGTTGAGGCCATCGGTAGTATTCTTGTGGGTTAGAAATCGCTTGCTGCGATGGGCGAAAGTGGGCCCAATGGGCCCGTGAGGCCCAATTGGAATAAATTGTATGATGATATAGTATATAGTGAACTAGACTAGGTGGAACTTATATACGTGGATAGATTTGTGTTAGGTGGGCCACACGAGCGTGTGGGCCCGAATGGGCCAAAATCGGGTTTTAGGCCCAATAGTCAGGTAAAGACCGAAAATGGTAGTTGAGTCGCTCAAAGCGACACTGCACCTTTAGAAAGGCCATTCCAGGTACAAAATTACGAAAATACCCTTAGTGGGTAAATTACGAAAATACCCTTGGTGGGTAAATTATGAAAATACCCTTGATGGGTAAATTACGAAAATACCCTTAGTGGGTAAATTATGAAAATACCCTTGATGGGTAAATTACGAAAATACCCTTAGTGGGTAAATTACGAAAATACCCTTGGTGGGTAAATTACGAAAATACCCTTGGTGGGTAAATTACAAAAATACCGTTGGTGGGTAAATTATGAAAATACCCTTGGTGGGTAAATTACGAAAATACCCTTGGTGGATAAATTACGAAAATACCCTTGGTTGGTAACCGATTCAAGGCGGGTAAGAGATCAATTTAAACCCTTTTTGCGTAAATGGTTGTGGCCCGAATGGTATGATGATTAATCCATTGTTGGTAGATTGTAGGATCGGGGTTGTCGAGGTGATCAAGGGACTTAGGCCGGTTCTTAGGATTTAACCTTCGCTATTTCGGTGTGTAAACCAACACACTTTCTTAAGCGAGTAATGTGACAACTTTGTTTGTGTAAATGAAACAGTGTGGTTGACTATTTTGGTACCCATTGAGGTATGGATACGGATTCGGGTAAGTCCGTTTCATTATGAGTTATGTGATGATATATGATATCATGATTATGGGTGTATATTCATTGAGATGCCATATTAAGCATGTGAGCATGATAGCATGATTGCACGATTTTGCATTTAGTATGATATGCTATTGGGTGATATGAGAGGAGGGAGTATGATATCCGTGTCTTTGGGACACTTGTGTCTTTGGGACACCGAGGTTTGGCACCTCCAGTGGTTTGGTACCACGTATTTTGTGACTTTGGGTCACGGAGGTTTGGCACCTCGGCGTCTCGTCCGTGGCTTAGTACCACGATGGGTTGGCCCCACGTTGATTATCTGGGATTGGCGCCGGTGATTTGGTATCACACGATGGGTTGGCCCCATCATTGGATTTGTGACTACTACCACGGTGATTTGGTATCTGCTTGTGTCTTTGGGACACCAGAGGTTTGGCACCTCATTGCGACTCGTCCACGTGGTTTAACACCACCGTGGGTTGGCCCCACTTTTGAGATATGGGATCGTCGCGCTAGTGATTTGGTATCACACGATGGGTTGGCCCCATCATTGGATTATTTGTGACTTTGGGTCACCAAAGGTTTGGTACCACAGATATGGATATCGTGACTTTGGGTCACCATTGGTTTGGCACCACCAAAGGGTTTGGTACCACACGGGGTAGAAAAAGCGATATGGTTGGTTAGGAGCAGGTGCATTATCGCATTATTCTGTTATGATATGTGTGTTGGCATGTTATCTTTGGGAGAGGAAATTATACACCGAGTCTTGCGACTCACTCTCTCTCCTTTGACTATTTCGGTGGCGCTAGACGCGGACATGGGCCGGATGGACTCGAGGTGCTCATGCCATCTTGAAATAAAGATTTGCTTTCGGACTTCTTTTATAAAATTTGGTACACTAGTGATTTATTTCTATTTTGTTATATTTGGGTTTGTAAATGGCCTCTTAAATTATGTTTTGATTTGTTATGTTTAAGTAGATTTTCAATATGCTTTAACAAACCAATTAAGTGAAATGTGCTAAAACTTGGAAAGACAACGTTTTCAAAACTTCAAAAATGATGTTTTAAACTATACCATCGGGTATCATACTATAACTTGGGATAAAATGGACTTAAAAGGTTTTCTAACTTAAATATGATTTTCTACTAAGTCATAAATGTTTTAGTAACAATAAGAAATAACTTAAGCTTCAAAACGAAATAAACTAGTTTTACCTACACATCGGATTACTTTTCAAAACTTTCTGGGTTGTCAAATACATCATCAGATTTTTAATCGAAACCTAATCGAGTTTTCCTCAAATACAAGATTTCGCTAAGCGTTTTCACCAAACTGCTAGACTTCCACCTAAACCACCCAAAACCTTTTCCCTGTAGCATACCAGATTCGGTCGTGGTGTATTGATCGGGTTTGGGGTGTTACAGGACACTAGTTGAGAGTCAGACCATAAATTGATTAAATTTTTTCCTTTTGATTGAAAATTTGGAAAATTGTTTTGAAAAATCATGTTTCTTTTAATGCATTTGTTGGTGCTATGATTGCAATAATGTCGAGTCTCGTAGAACACTCTTGCATTACATTACATAACCGTTGTGGTTGTACCTTTTAAGTGGGAGTGAGAAACTATGCCTTCGTGAGGTTTTCACCTCCACATGGGCTAGTGGACCACTTAGGAATACATCTGTGACTGTGTGCTTGTGAGATTTTCATCTCCGCATGGCCATAGGAAATGTATTCCCTTGAACCGAACTCGATCCATATGAGCCTATAACGGGTGAGGATTGAGGAATCTGTTGGTTTAGGTACCCTCTCTTTAGAGCCAAGCCGCATATAACAACCCTAATAGTCCATCCTAGATAGAGTTACGCCGAACTTTTAGCGGTTAGCCAGATATGTGTTTGATAAAATTTTGCTTGTTTCGAATCTTATTATGCGATACTAAATTGTTATGTTTTGATTTGTTTTACATGTCATTTCATATTAAAGAGGTGTTGATTCCTGTTCGGTTGGTAAGATAGAAAGTTTGCTATGGAAAACGAATTTCTTAATAAAATAGAGGACAATGCGGCTGTTCGCACAAGGTCAGAGGAGTTGCAATTGGAAAAAGGGGATATTTTAGTTGAAGGATATACGTCGGAGCTGTGGGACTTCACCCGTAATAGTGTGACACAAAATGAGCTTCAAGAATTGAGGGATGATCGTCTAATTATCGAGTTTTAAATTTCATAAAGAGAATGGTCGAACCTGGAAACTAACTCTGACAACGACTTAAGGCAAGTGCACTTATCGAACAGCAGTATAGTTTAGGCAAGACCGGATTGTCGAACCCAAAGGAACTAAAAGTACTAATACTCACTTTCTTTCTATTATTTAGCCTAAATATGAAGTGATTGGTTGATTAAATAAAAAAAAAAACTAACTAATTACTAAACTAAGATGCAAAGACAAAAAGAACAAATTGAAGAAATAACTTTTAGAAAAACTCGGTTGATTGCGATGATACCCTTCCACCTAAACTTCACTTGTTATCTAACACTAAACCAAACGATTTATTCACTTAGCTTGATCCGTAGGACTCCTAATTTATATTAAACCTCTCGAGGCAACTTAACCCTAGGTTGATTAACGAAATCTCTTTCTAATTAAAACCCCTAGAATTGCATTAACTCGATCTATGGACTCCCATATTAGGTTTCACCCTAATCTAGCAAAATCTCGTCACCCTATCTCTAGGCGTGCGATCAACTCCGCTTAATTATGATAGATCTACTCTTAAGCAGAGAATTTTGCTCCACCACCTAAACACATCACACTTGAATTAATATCCCGAAAATATCAACACAGGAATTAAGCACGAACAAACTAAGTATTTATTATATAGCTCAGAAAACAATAACAAGATCCATTTAGGTTTCATTTCCTTCAGGTATCTGAAGGGTTTAGTTCATAATGATAAAATAAAACATCTCAAGAGAAAAGATAAAACAAAACACAAGAAATCCCTAAAACCCCCTGAGGGAATTGAAGGAGAGATCTGCCGTCTTGAGTAGAATTCTGACTTCTTGAGATGGATCAACTGGCTATCTTCGAGTGATTCCCACGAATCTAACCTTTCTGGCTCGGCTCCTTGGCCTAACTCAACCCAAAAGCCCTGGCAGAAGGTTTCTGCCGAACCTCTTTAAGTTGCCCCCTTGGGTGTTTATATAGACTTTGAGATGCCTTACTTGACCCCTAAATATCCTAATTCAAGTGGAATTCCTACTAGGGTGTTTGAATAGGTTTTGGAATGTGTTTCTTTGCCTTCAAGTATCTAAATCCGAGTAAAAATCCTCTTGGCCGCGGCAGGGACACGCCCATGGCACACGCCCGTGTGAATTGATTTCAGGTCGTGGTCGAGTCTGCTGATGAGACACGCCCATGTGTTTCAGGGTCCAGGCTGTGTTCTAGTAATTTAATAAGGCACGGCCGTGCGGTCTTGGGCCCAGGCCGTGTCGATTTCTTCTTTGGCCCAATTTGGTCCATTTTAGGCCCATTTCTCATTCTTTTCATCCCTAGGTGTTTTCCCGAGTATAAAACATGAAAAGAAAGGATTAAGAGCACCTTTTTACACAATTCAGGGAATAAATCATCCAAAAGTATGCTAAATGTGGGATTAAAATATGTTACTTTTACGGTTTATCAAATACCCCCACACTTAAGCTTTTGCTTGTCCTCAAGCAAAATTCTCAACTTACAATTAAAACGAACTTTCCATAGTTCATAATTCTCATTAACAATGCCTCATCATAAATCATAGATAATTTATACGTGGATAATTTAACTCAAAGAGTCCTAAAGATTCAAACAATTCTAAGTCATATATTTCATAGCTCGAAAACATAGATGTCTCCCCTTAACTAAATGATTACCTTTAATTCAAAATCGACAAGGATTGACATCCTCACAAAAGATTCACTCAAAGCACTTGAAGTGCTTAAGCTTTAGGAAAAAAACACACTCATAAGTCAAACCTGAAAAGTTAATCCCATAGGCTTGCCTGGAAATCAATTCTCCATTACTGTAATATGAGATGATACACAAATCAAAAGGTATTTAACGAGGTTGTAACAGGTTTAGGTTAAAGGTGTGGATAAAGGCTAAATTGGAAGGTTAAAATCGATATTGAATTGACAAGTTACCTAACTTTAGAAAAATGATCTAATAATCAATAATTACATAACAGAAAATACTAATAATACGAGCTTCTTCTTCAAGATATTGAAATTAAACATATATGCTCACTTAATTACGAACTAATAATGAATATACTTCAATTTATTTATTTATTTATTATTATTATTTTAGAATAAACTAAATAATTACATAATATAAAATGTAACTTTATCAATCAAATAAAGTAATTAGGCGATCGATTAAATCAATTCTCGATAGAAGGGTAGTCAAAGGAATGGTGATAACAAATACGACGGGGTTTTGGGATAATATCAATGGGTGAATCAATAAAAAGGGTTGTTAGGATCAATGGGGTTCACTAAGGGTTAATTGTGAAGGTAGGCTTTTTAGTGGAGTGAATGAGTTAAAACCTAGGTGCCTTTATCATCTCAATATATCAAATAAAAAATGTGGTCTTGACATGTATAATCGAGGGAAGTTCTAGAATAACAATTCATTGTTGACACACTCATAATCAATAAAGTGAGCATGAAAAAGAATATATGCTTTATAAGGTTCAAATCTCACAAAAATTATGGGTATTTTTGACATCAATCCCTGTAAATTTCAAACTTCAAGGTAATATTCAAATTCAGTTCAACAACCTAGAATTTTTTTTTGATTCTTGAAAAATAGACTTATCATGCTTGATTCTCTAGTATCTCAAAGTTTAAATCATCAATGCACAATTAACTATGATTTAATCTTAAACATATCAATAAAAATAATAAATTATTAGAAATTTCATCCTAATTAGTAATATGAGAAAATTACTTAAGAACTAGACATAATTCAGGGATTTGAGAATAATGCAAAAAGTTAGGCACTTTAACCCGCCCACACTTAAGATGTACATTTCCCTCAATGTACAAAGATAGATAAATAATCATGTAATAGTGAAATCAAAAGAGAAGGGGAGAAGTGACACTTCCTGAATTTTTGGATGACTCAGGGAGTTGGCAGTGGTCGTGGTAAAAGATGAGTTGGAGGAGGTGGTGGTGGTGTATTCTATGGTCCTGGTGGGGTGGCTACTGACAATTTCTGTACTAGATGAAGAAATTGGGGAGCCTACAAAGATATAGCCAGGAAATCTAAAGAAACATTAAAAATATACTAATAATATAATTAAAGACAAGAAAAATAAAGAGAATGAGACTAAGAAGAAAACTGAAATTAAAAGAAAATACTAATGGACTAAAGAGTCCTTATTGATAGATGGTTCGCGAGGTGGGTGCGATTTCTAAGGCTGTGGTGCGTGATTCCGTAGCAGCCTTTAGAACCTAAAACAAAGAAACTAAAAGAAAATAAAATGAATTTAGCAGAAGAGAACTATAGATAAGGAAAGTAAATGAGAAGATAAATGTAAATAAAAAACTAAATGGTCTTAAAGACCACAGCTTGTTGAGTAGTCAAGTCTGCAAGATGAACTCATGTGAATCAGTCTCTTTTGGGGAGACTTGTGGTTGGCCTCTTACGCTTCTTTGACATGATGTAGCTTAAGGGTCTAGAGAATTGGTAAGGAGAGGAGAGAAATCTGGTAGAGAAGAGGGAGAAGGGAAGAAAAGAGGTGGAATGTAGATGAGAGGAATGAAGAGGGGGTCAGTTTAAATAGAGTCTTAAAATCTGATACCTTTCACGCCCGTGGACCAATGGCATGTTGATTCACACGGTCACCTCGCACAGCCGTGTTGTAGGTCTTTTCGCCAGTGCGGGATAAGTCAGTGTCAACCACGGCCACGTCGCACGGCCGTGGATAGGGCATAGCATTTTTCCCATGCCCATGTTTAGTTTTGCCACCGTAGTCTCGAACTCTCAATGTCGACCACGGGCGTCGCATGACCAGTGGCATGGTGGTTGGGCCCATGAGTTTGAAAATTGATTCGTCTAATTTGTACCTCTCTACCATGTCAGTACGGAGATTTGGTGTACCCATACGGCCACGGCCACGGCTGTGTGTAAGGCCATGTGGCCTGGGAATCTGCTCTTTTGGTTAGTTTTCTACTAGGCATTCAGAAAGTAAAATAAAAGAACATAAAAAATGTAAAGTACTTAAGGTTAGTACTCAAGTTGCCTCTCGAGAAGCGCTCATTTAAAGTCTTAAGATGGACTTTCCTTTGTTTGTATAATCATGGTGGTTTGAAGGTTTGAACATCTTCCCTCATGCTGTCGGTTTTATTTTCATGATAAAGTTTAAGTCAAGAAGTGTTTACCTTAAAAGTTTTGAATGTGGGATTGCTTACCTCGATTGTTCCGTATGATAATATATTTCGTACCTCAAGAGGGATTTCTTCATTTATATTTAGGTCTAACGTGGTAATTTGTGGATCTTCCTTCTTTAACAGTATCTGATCTCTTATTTTGAAGTGGTTTGATGTTCCTATGATCTTTTCTGGGGCTCCTTTGGTTTTTCTTCGTACGGATCTGGTTCCTCTTTATAGTGTGTCTTCCATGCTTCTAATTCGTCGACCTTAAGGTTTCGTTCCTTATATAGTTCTTCTTTATTTGCACGAGGTCTATGATTCAGCTCAGGTCTGCGACTTTGTGGTGGATCTTGTGGTGAAAGGTGAATAAATTGGTCATCAACTGAATTTACTTTCTCATCTTCATCAATTAATGTTTTGGTCGAGTCGAGAGCTTGTAGACTGATTGATTCGTCACCTACACGAAGAATGAGTTCTCCTGTGCCAACATCAATTTTAGTCCTGACAGTTGCTAAAAAGGGTCTTCCTAAAATTAAAGGAATCGAATTATCCTTATCCATGTCTAAGACAAAAAATCTATTGGGAAAACGAATTTATCAATTTTTACGAGAACATCTTCGATAATACCCCTAGGAATTCTAATAGTTTTATCAGCTAGTTGACTACTCATCCTAGTTTGTTTGGGTTTCCCTAGGCCTAGCTGCTTAAACATTTTATAAGACATGAAATTTATACTTGCCCCTAAATCAGCCAAAGCATTATCAACTGTTAATTTACCAAATAAACATGGTATTGTAAAACTCCTTGGATCTTTTAGCTTTCGTGGTAGTCTATTTTGTAGAATTGGTGAGCACATTACATTTAGCTCCACATGTGGCTTATCGTCTAACTTACGCTTATTCGTCAAGAGTTGTTTTGAAAATTTCCTTGAATCTGGTATCTGTGAAAGAGCTTCAAGAAGTGGTAAGTTAATATGTAATTTTTTTAAGAGTTTAAGAAACTTACCGAACTGCTTCTCTGTATCGCTCTTTAACGCTTCGGGATAAGGTATGCGAGGTTGGTGCTCTTTGATTATCGGTTTTGGCTTTTCTTGTATAACCTCAACTTTACCTTCTTCTACCTCATTTTCTTGTATTGAATTGGGTTCATCTAACCCTACATTTTCCTGAGCTATTATGGCTCATCAAGACAAGAATTCGGAATGAGGCAGAATGTTTAGAAACTCCAATTTACACCAATTCCCATGACATATAAAGAGTTATATCAAAGCTTGTTCGATGAACATGTGGTGGCTCCTTACTATTTAAAACCATTGCAGTTGTAACACCCCTATCCCGTATCCATCGTCGGATTAGGTTAAAGGTATTACCAGGCAGATCGAAAAAATTTATAGAAATTTCATATAACTATTCATTATTCTCAAACATAGAATCCCTTAAATAGGTCATCGAGACCTTAAACATGCTTATAAATAGGGTTAGGACTAAACTGAAACACATACAGAAATTCTCAAAAATTTAAAATTTTTCTAAGTTTTAGAGGTTACATGCCCATGTGAGCAGGCCGTGTGCCTCTCACGGTGGCTAGACACATCCGTGTGTCCTCCCCGTAGTCGTGCTTGGTGGCCCGTCCGTGTGCCAAGTCTGTGCGCCAAGGCCGTCCGTGTGCCAAGGCCTTTCAAAACCACATAGCTAACAGGCACGTCCGTGTGCCAAGGCCATGTACTACTAGGCCATATACTGACTTCTTTACATGGCTACAAGGCACGCCCATGTACCCTGGCCGTGTGCTCTTAAGCTAGCTACTGACTTAGCCCTACGGTCACTAGGCATGCCCATGTGCCACAACCATGTGACATTATAGGCCATTTGCAAAGCCAAAATGCCACTCATTTGGGTTTTACTGATCGTTGTTTTGTCGAGTTTTAAAATTTATAAAGAGAACGATCAAACCTGGAAACTAACTCTGACAATGATTAAAGGCAAGTGTACCTATCGAATAGTAGTATAGCTTAGGTAAGACCGAATTGTCGAACACAAAGGAACTAAAAGTACTAATACTAACTTTCTTTTTATTATTTAACCTAAAATAAGTAAAGTTCCTTTAATCTAAATTAACGAATACTAAACTAAAGACGCAAAGACAAAAAGAATGAATTGGAAAATAACTTAAAGAGAAACTCAATTGATCACGACGATACCCTCAGGAAGAATCCACCTAGACGTCACTTGTTATTTAACACTGAACCATACGATTTATTCACTTAGTTTGATCCGTAAGACTCCCTAACGTATATTAAACCCTCTCTCCGTATAAATTGTGGCATGGTCGTGTGAAGTAATTTGACGAGACACGACCGTGTGGCTTGAAGTCCAGGCCGTGTCGATTTCCTCTTTGGCGAAAATTGGCCTGTTTTAAGCCCGTTTCTTGTTCTTTTCATCCTCGAGTGCTTTCCTAAGTATAAACATGAAAAGAAAGGATTAAAAACACCTTTTTACATAAATCAAGGGTTAAATCATCCAAAAGCATAAAATATGTTACTTTTACGGTTTATCAAATCTCCACCACTGTAATATGAGATCATACACAAGTCAAAAGGTCTTTGACAAGGTTGTAACGGGGCTTAAGTTAAAGGTGTGGATAAAGGCTGAATTAGAAGGTTTAGAATCAAGATTGACCAGACCAATTACCTAACTAAAAATAATGAACTTTGAAAATAAATGATTACATCAATTGAAACTTTGAAACTAATAATAATACGAGCTTTTTCTATGATAATTGAAATTTAAATGTACAAGCTCACTTTTTATTCTACTAATGCTGAATATACTTTGATTTTGATCTTGATTTTGAATTTGAATTTTTTTAGAACAAACTAAATAGAAACATAATAAAGAAAACTTTATCAATGAAATAAACTAATTCGACAACCCGATCAAATCAATTCTTGATAGAAGGGTAGTCAAAAGAATGGTGATAACAAATAGAAAGGGTTTTGGGTTAAAATTTAGTGGGTAAATCAATAAAAGGGTTGTTAGGATCAACGGGTTCACTAGGGGTTAATTATGTAGGTAGGCTTTTTAATGGAGTGAATGGGTTAAAACCTAGGTGCCTTTATCATCTCAAAGATATCAACTCATTTAATATGGTCTCGATATGTATAATCAAGGCAAGTTCTAGGATAACAATTCAGGTGTTGACACACTCATAATCAATAAAGTGAGCATGAAAAGAATATATTCTCTATAAGGATCAAATCTCACAAAATTATGGGTATTTGACATCAATCTCAGAATTTCAAACTTCAAGGTAATATTCAAATTCAGTTCAACAACCTAGAAAATTTTTATTCTTGAAAATAGACTTATCATGCTTGATTCTCTAGTATTCTTCAAGTATAAATCATCAATGCACAATTATCAATGACTTACTCAAAAACATATCAATAAAATCATAAATCATTAGAAATTTCACCCTAATTAATAATATGAGAAAATTTCTTAGGAACAAGACTAAAATTCAAGATTTTGGAATAATGCAAAAAGTTAGGTACTTTTATCCCCCCACACTTAGGATGTACATTGTCCTTAATGTACAAGGATAGATAAACTAATAATGTAATCAAAAGAGAAGGGGAGAAGTGACACTTCCTGAATTTTGGATGATTCTGGGAGTTGGCAGAGGTCGTGGTAGAAGGTGGTTGGAAGAGGCGGTGGTGGCGTTTTCTATGGGCCTGGTGGGGTGGCTACCGATGAGCTTTGTGCTAGATAAAGAAATTGGGTAGCCTGCAAAGATATAGCCAAGAAATCTAAAGAAACATTAATAATATACTAATACTATAATTAAGGATAAAGAAAATAAAGATAAGGAGACTAAGAAGAAAACTGAAATTAAAAGAAAAGACTAATGGACTAAGGAGTCCTTATTGTTCGATGGTTCGCGAGGTGAGTGTGACCTCTAAGGCTGTGATGCATGATTCCCAAGTAGCCTTTAGAACCTAAAACCAAGAAACTAAAATAAAATAAACTAAATTGAGTAGAAGAGAAGTAAAGATAAGGAAATTTAAGCAAAAGAGAAAAGAAAAATAAAAACTACATTGTCTCAAAGACCTTTGGCTTGTCGAATAGTTGAAGCTACTGGCATGAACTCATGTGAATCAGTTTCCTTTGAGGAGACTGTGGTTGGCCTTTTACACTTCTTCAGCATGGCTTTGGTGTCTCAAGAGTTATAGAAGTGTTAGAAGAAAAGGAGAGAGTGGAAATATGATAAGAAGAAGGAAGAAAGAAAGGAGGAAGGAGGGTGAGGAAGAAGAGGGGAGGGGGTGGGGTTTAAATAGAATTTTGGCTTCTAACATTTTCCCACGCCCGTGCACCGAAGGTGTGTTGAATCACACAGCCACATCGCATGGCCGTGTGTCTAGGCGTGTTGGTTCACCCACACCCGTTTTCCAGATGCCACGCCCGTTCTTGAAAAGGCAGTATGTTGGCACGGTTGGGTAGCATGTGCGTGTTTTTCCCGTGTCTGGTAAGTCAGTAGCTTCACACAATCGTGAGGCACGGTTGTGCCAATTTATCGGTGCTTGTGGGGGAGTGGTTAGATTCATGACGTCGAAAGGTGGTTAGGATTTGATTCGCACGGCCTTTGCTCTGTCAGTACGGGGATTACGAGTGGTCCACACGGCCATGTACACAGCCGTGTGTCCTAAAAATCTGTACTTTTGGTTGGTCTACAAAGAGAAAGAGAAATAAAAATAAAATAAAATGAAAACAAATGTAAAAATAAGTAGGGTTAGTGCTCGGGTTACCTCCCGAGAAGCGCTCGTTTATAATCTTAAGCTAAACTTTTCCTTGTACTTGAATCAGGGAGGTTTAAAGGTTTGAATATCTTCCCTCTTACTTAAAGTTCTATTTTCTTGACAAAGCTGAAGTCGAGAAGCGTTTACCTCAAAAGTGTTGAATGTTGGGTTGCTTACCTCAACTATTTCGTGTGGGAAGATATTATGTACCTTAAGAAGGGTTTCTCCCTTTGCCTTCAGGTCTGTTGTGATGATGTGCGAATCTGCTTTGTCTAACAGAACCTGGTCTCCTATTTTGTAGTGGTTTGATGTTCCTATGAGCTCTTTTGGTGGTTTCTCTGGTTTTACTTCGTGCGGTTCTGGTTCTTCTTTGACTTGTGTCCTCTGCTCTTCTAAATTGTCGACCTAAGGTCTTGTTCCTTGTGTGATTCATCTTTGTCAATTTGGGATCTATGAGTCAGCTCAGGGTTATGTCTTTGCGGTGTTTCCTTCGATAAAGGTTGAAGAAATTGATTATCATCTGTATTGACTTTCTTACCTTTATCGATTGTTGTCCTGTCCGAGTCAAGAGCTTGAAGACTGATTGACTCGTCACCGACACAAAGTATGAGTTCTCCTATGGCAACATCAATTTTAGTCTTGCCAGTTGCTAGAAAAGGTCTTCCTAAAATTAGGGGGATTGAATTATCCTCATCCATGTCTAAGCCAACAAAATCTACTGGGAAAACAAATTCATTGATTTTTACGAGAACATCATCGATAATGCCTCTAGGAATTCTAACGGTTTTCTCAGCTAATTGAATACTCATCCTAGTTTGCTTGGGCTTTCCTAGACCTAGTCATTTAAATAATGTATAAGGCATGACATTTATGCTTGCCCCTAAATCAGCTAATGAATTATCAATAGCTAAACTACCAATTAAACATGGAATTGTAAAACTCCCTGGATCTTTTAGCTTTCGTGGTAGTCTATTATGTAACATTGCTGAGCATGCTGCGTTCAATTCCATGTGGTACTCTTCGTCTAATTTGCGTTTGTTAGTCAAGAGCTGTCTTAAAAATTTCCTCGAGTCTAGCATCTGAAAAAGAGCTTCAAGAAGAGGTAAGTTAATATATAATTTCTTTAAGAGTTTAAGAAACTTACTAAACTGTTCCTCTGAATCGTCTCTTTTCATCGCTTCAGGATAAGGTATGCGAGGTTGGTATTCCTTGATTGCCAGTTTTGGCTTTTCTTGTGTTACCTCTACCTTAACTTCGTCTACCTTGTTTTCTTGTATTGGATTGGGTTCATCTAACCCCTTACTGTCATGAGCTGAGATAGCTTGAAGTTTCTCCTTTGTGTTAATCTCTATGTTACTTGGTAGATGTCCTTACGGTCATTCTGACATTAGCTTTGCGAGTCGTTCGACTGCATTAGCGGCTTCCTTGATTGACTTTGTAAGTTCCCCGACTCGGTTCTCGTTGCTTTTAATCGTTTCCTCAGTTTCTTGGAAACGATTTTCTATGTTTGCCATGAATTTTGTCAGCATCTCTTCGAGGTTTGACTTCTTCTCTTGCGGATATGGCTGATTTTGGAAATTTTGAGGAGGTTGTTGTCTTTGATTTCCTTGGCCTCCCCATGAAAAATTTGGGTGGTTCCTCCAACCTGGATTGTAGTTATTACTATAAAGATTATTATTGGATTTGAAGTTATTACCTATATAGTTCATCTGTTCGTTCTCTGCGTCCGGTTGGTAGGGTGGGTACTCAGGATTCGCCATAGTTCCACTTGCATTGCACTGCATGACTGGATGTACCTGCGAAGAACACAATCTATCAAGCTTTTTATTCATCAATTCTACCTGTGTTGATAGCATGGTTACTGCGTCAGGGTTGTAAACTTCGGCTGATTTTGTTGGTTTTGTCCTTGTAACTTGCCACTAATAGTTATTCAGTGACATCTCTTCAATAAAATCGTAGGCTGCTTCAGGAGTTCTATTGTTCAAGGTTCCACCGGCGGCTGAATCGATTAGTTGCCTCATTGAGGGGTTTACACCATTATAGAAAGTTTGGACTTGTAGCAATAAGGGTAAATCATAGTGTGGACACCTTCTTAAAAGATCCTTGTATCTCTCCCATGCATCGTATAATGTCTCTAAATCCATCTGCACAAAAGAATAGATATCATTCCATAATTTGGCCGTCTTGGCCGGTGGGAAATATTTTAATAAAAAATTTTCGGTCATTTGGTCCCATGTAGTGATTGACCCTCGTGGTAACGAGTATAACCACTATTTGGCTTTATTCCTTAATGAAAAGGGAAATAACCGAAGACGAATGACATCATCAGAAACGCCATTTATTTTGAAAGTATCACAGAACTCTAAAAAAATTGTTATATGAATATTCGGGTCTTCGTCCTGCAAACCATCAAATTGAACAAATTGTTGAATCATTTGTATTGTGTTAGGCTTTAATTCAAAATTATTAGCAGCTATAGCAAGCCTAACAATACTAGATTCAACTCCTATTAAATGAGGTTTAGCATAATCATACATAGTACGCGGAGTATTGTTTTCTCCCACATCTTGTGGTGAATTATTCTCGTCCATCCCTTCAGTAGGATTGGATCTGTCTTCTCGTTCTTCTTCTGTGTAATTTAGGGCTCGCCTAATTTCTCTGCGATTCCTACGAGCGGTAGCTTCAATATCACTATTGTATACTAGAGGTCATGTCGGGTTCCTTCTAGTCATAAACTAGAGGTACCTGCTAGGAAAAGGAAAAAAATAAAATTAGCAAAAACAATAAAATAAAATAAATTGCGACATAAAAATAAAAAAAATGGCTAAAGTAATAAAAATAGAGCTTTCTTAATATTTTAGTTCCCCAGCAACGGCGCCAAAAACTTGATCGTTGTTTTGTCGAGTTTTAAAATTTATAAACGTAATCGATCAAACCTAGAAACTAACTCGACAACGATTAAAGGAAAGTGTACATATCGAACAGTAGTATAGCTTAGGCAAGACCGGATTGTCAAACCCAAAGGAACTAAAAGTACTAATACTGACTTTCTTTTTATTATTTAACCTAAAATAAGTGAAGTTCCTTTAATCTAAATTAACGACTACTAAACTAAAGGCGCAAAGGCAGAAAGAATGAATTGGAAAATAACTTGAAGAGAAACTCAATTGATCACAACGATACCCTCAGGAAGAATCCACCTAGACTTCACTTATTATTTAACACTGAACCATACAATTTATTCACTAAGTTTGATCCGTAAGACTCCCTAACGTATATTAAATACTCTATCGAGGCGAATAACGTCTAACCCTAGGTTAATTAACGGAAATCTCTTTCTTGAATAATAACTCCCTAGAATAGCAATAAATCGATCTATGGACTCCCACATTAGGTTTCACCCTAATCCGGTAAAATCTCGTCACCCTATCTCTAGGCGTGCGATCAACTCCGCTTAATTATGCTAGATCTACTCTTAAGCAGGGTCTATTCCTCCTCCACCTAAGAACATCAGATTTGGATTAAGCATGCATAATTAAGAACAAACTAAGTATTTATCATATAATTCAGAAAATAATAACAAGATTCATCTAGGTTTCATCCCCTTTAGGTATCTGAAGGGTTTAGTTCATAATGAATAAAGAAAACATCTCAAGAGAAAAGATAAACAAAACATAAGAAATCCTAAAACCCACGTAGGAATTGAAGGAGAAATCGGCCCTCTTGAGTAGAATTCTGGCTCCTTGAGATGGATCAACTGGTTACGTTTGAGTAATTCCCACAAATCTAGCCTTCTGGCTCGGCTCTTTGGCCTCGCTAATTGCCCCCTTTCAGGTTACACTTAGAGTGTTTATATAGACTTTTGGAATGCTTTACTTGGCCTCTAAGTGTCCCAATTCAACTATACTTCCTACTCAGTGTTTGAATAAGCTTTGGGAAGTGTTTCTTTGCCTCAAAGTATCCAAATCCGAGTGAAATTCCTCTTTTCCACGACAGGGGCATGGCCATGGTACACGCCCGTGTAAATCGACATCAGGCAGTGTTTCGATTCTGTTGATTGAGGCATGGACGTGTAAATCGTGGCATGGCCGTGTGAAGTAATTTGACGAGACACGGCCATGTGGCTTGAAGTCCAGGTCGTGTCGAATGCCTCTTTGGCCCAAATTGGCCAGTTTTAAGTCCGTTTCTTGTTCTTTTCATCCTCAGGTGCTTTCCTAAGTATAAACATGAAAAGAAAGGATTAAAAGCACCTTTTTACATAAATCAAGGGCTAAATCATCCAAAAGCATACTAAATATGGGGTTAAAATATGTTACTTTTACGGTTTATCACTTACCTATTAGCAAAATCATTAAGACAACTCATGCCTATTTGGCAACCAAGAACATATCAAATTAACCATCCAATCCATACATTCAATACCAATTCCAACCATGTCAAAGTACAAGACTAAAACCCATCTCATCAAAAGCATAACTCATTCATTTACTTACTAAGAACTTGGCCATTTCATATGCTTCAAACCATATCAAGATATGCATCATATAACACATTCATTCAAGCATAATGCCAACATATAAATAGCCAATTCACATGGCTAAGTTCACATTTCACACTTATCCCATTAACTAGCCTATATATGCCATATCTAGCTATATAAAACTTCCAAAATGTACCAAAACAAGTTGAGTAGTGTGATGCCAATCCTCAACGGTCCCGAGTCTTTAGTAGCTTTGACGATCTATAAAATAGAGAAAACACACACACACAGAGTAAGCTTTCCCAAAAGCTTAGTAAGTCATATACAAATAAACCTATCATATGCTTATAGCCATTTTCTTGACCATATTTACCACATTCATCAATTCATACATCTTATATACACATATCTCTTTCATAACCATTCTTGCATCTCATTCACATTCTCATATTCAATCATACATTTCTACAAATAAAAATCACATAGGTACTTACCTTGTATACTCATTCAGTGTATATTCAACGTACCTGAATTGGATTTATAATTCACATTGCCATTTGTATCACAGACTTGCCCTTTGAACCGCTAGGAACCTAATAGGATACTTAGAAAGCTCGGAATAGTTGTACAATTCCAACGTCCCAGACGAGGTCTTACATGTACTCAGATATTGATGCCACTGTCCCAGACAGGGTCTTAAACGAATCAATACGATGTCGATGTCCCAGACATGGTCTTACACGTAAAGCTTGTATCGATGCCAACGTCCTCGACATGGTCTTACACTAAATCTTAGATCAACGGCAATGTCCCAGACGTGGTGTTACATGATAAAATAGAACAGATACCTATGTCATGACATAGCTAATCCTATCTATTCCTAGGTTCATACGGGACTTCTCGGACATTATCGCTATATCGATCTTCTCTCGAATTCATATACGTAGCATCTCGTAAGCATTCACTATTACCAATAGTCATATAAATATGCACAATTTAATACAAATACATTTATTTGCATAATGACTTACCTCAGATTTGATTTAACGAAATGGAAACGGCTACTCAGTTACTTTCGCTTTCACGTGATCTAAGATCGTTTTCCTCGGTTCTTGATCTATACATATTTAGAATTAACCCTTTTATTCACTAACTCATTCAATTCAATCCAAGGACACACATTTAGGTCTATTTGCAAATTAACCCTCACATTTACATAATTTATCAATTTAGTCCATTTTTCTCAAAACATCAAATTCACAAAATCAACCCATACTCATGCTTAGCCAATCGTTCATACATCTTATACAAGATAAATTTTACAATTTAGTCCCTCAAGTTACTATTTTCTCAATTTAGCCCTAATTAGCTAAATTCATCAAAATTTCAAGAACAAAACATGTTCATCTAGCTCCAATCTTTTATTTAACACCATAAATCATCACAAAGCTCAACATATCATCAATGGAATATCTCACAAACATCATCAATATACAAAATTGAGACATGGGCTTAATAGTAGACAAAGCAACGATTGCAAAAATGTAGAAATTATCGAAAACTGACTAAAACATACCTTGAATTTGTGCCTCAATCTAGCCGAATGCCCTAGCTTAATTTTTCTTTGTTTCTTTTCTTTGTTTTTTGGTGGTAATTAGATGAATGAATCCATTTTCATACTTGTTTCTTTTATGATTCATGAGTTAATAATTTATTTATCATTTTACAACTTTAACCTTTACTAATAAAAATAAATAACATATAATACAAGGTTATTCTTGACCATTACCACACACTATCTCTAAAAGTGGTCTAATTTCCATTTAAGGCCTCCACCTTACAAAGCCACAACACATTGATACCTTAACATGCTAAGTTTACCTTTGATACAATTCAATCCTTTTTATCAAATTAAACATATAAACGGACAAATTAACTCATAAAAATTTAGCACATGCTTAATCACACATCAAAGTTACAGAAAATAATATTAAAATATTTTACAGACTCAAATTTGTGGTCCCGAAACCACTATTTCGACTAGGATATAAACTAGACTGTTACAATTCTCCTGCCCTTAGGGATTTTCGTCCCCGAAAATCTTACCGTTAAATAGAGTCGAATATTGTTGTCTCATTGAATCTTCTGGCTCCCATGTTGCCTCTTCAATTCCATGACGATTCCACAATATTTTCACTAACGGTATTTTCTTATTTCTCAACTCTTTCACTTCACGAGCTAAGATATGAATCGGTTCCTCTTCATATGTCATATCAGATCAGATTTCAATTGTAGAAGGAGTAATCACATGTGACAGATCGGAACAATATCTACAGAGCATTGAGACATGAAATACATTATGGATATTTTCTAATTCAGAGGGCAACCTTAATTTATACGTAACGGGCCCAACACGTTCAATGATTTCATACGGCCCGATGTACCTCGGACTTAACTTGCCTTTACGTCCGAATCGAAGCACTTTCTTCCACGGAGACACTCTCAAAAATACTTTGTCGCTGATCGCAAATTCTATATATTTTCGTTTTAAGTCCGTATAAGACTTCTGACGATCAGATGCTGCTTTCAAACAATCTCAAATTAGTTTCACTTTCATTACAATCTTTTATCAAATCGACTCAAGTAGCTTATTCTCACTAAGCTCGGTCCAATCTGTAGGTGTACAACATTTACGTCCGTACAAAGCTTCATATGGTGCCATTTTAATGCTTGACTGAAAACTATTATTGTATGCAAATTCAACCAATGGCAGGTACTATTCCCACGTACCGTCAAATTCAAGAATGAAACATCTTAACATATCCTCAAGAATCTGAATTATCCGCTCAGATTGACCATCTGTTTGTAGAAGAAAAGTTGTACTTAAATGTAATTTCGTGCCTAAAGCTTCTTACAATTTCTTCCAAAACCATGATGTAAATCTCAAATCTCTATATGATATAATGGATAGTGGCACCCCGTGTAATCTCACAATCTCAGCAATATAAAGCTCAACTAACTTATCAAGTGAGTAGTGAGATCTTACCGGAATAAAATGGGCAGATTTAGTTAATCGATCAACTACGACTCATATCGCATCTTTCTTTCTCGGAGTCAGAGGCAATCCTGAAACAAAATCCATCATCACTCTATCCCATTTCCATTTAGGGATTAAAATCGGTTGTAGCAAACCAGATGGAACTTGATGTTCAGCTTTCACTTGTTGACAGACTAAATATTTTGAAACAAAGTCAGAAATGTCTTGTTTCATACCAGAACACCAATAGTGTCGTTTCAAATCATGGTACATTTTAGTACTTCCTGGATGAACAGATAGACAAGTGTCACGTTCTTCACTCAAAATCAGTTGAATCAACTCTGGATTTCTCGAAACACAGATATGATCTCGGAATCTCAAGCAATCATCAACAATTTGAAATTCAGATCCAGAATTCAAATCACACTGAGCTCGCTTCAATAACAATTCATTATCAACCTTTTGAGCATCACATATTTGTTGTACAAACAATAGTTTTGCTTTTAATTCAGCTATCACAGAACTATTATCGGATAAATCTAACTAAGCACTTAAAGCACGTAGTGCAAACAATAATTTTCTACTAAATGCATCAGCAACAATGTTTACTTTACCCGGATGATAATCTATCACAAGATCATAGTCTTTTAATAGCTATAACCATCTCCTTTGACGTAGGTTCAAATCTTTCTAGGTCATCAAATATTTCAGACTTCTATGATCTTAAAAGACATGACATTTCTCACCATACACTAATGGCGCCAGATCTTAAGTGCAAACACAATCACAGCAAGATCAAGGTCGTGCGTCGGATAGTTCTTTTCATGGGGCTTCAATTATCTTGAGGCATAAGCTACAACTTTGCTTTCCTGCATCAAAACACATCCCAGACCGTTTAACGAAGCATTACTATAAATCACAAATTTTTTGCCCGATTCTGGTTGTACCAACACTGGAGCTTCTGTTAACAGAGTTTTCAATTGTTAAAAACTTTTCTGGCATTTATCCGTCCATTCAAATCTAACATCTTTCTGAAGTAATCTAGTCAAAACTACGGACTTTAGACACATTCTTCGGAGGTTTCCAATCCAGAAAAGTAGAAATCTTGCTCGGATCCACTCAGTTTCTAAAAGCTAACATAATATGTCCCAGAAAACTAACCTCGTGCACCAGAATTCACATTTGCTGAATTTCGCAAACAATTTCTTTTCTCTCAGAGTTTGCAACACGATCCTCAAATGTTCGGCATGCTCATTTTCATCACGTGAATAAATCAATATGTCATCTATGAATACTATAACAAATTGATCTAGGTGCGGTCTAAAAATTCTATTCATCAGATCTATAAAAATAGTAGGAGCATTAGTTAGTCCAAATGGCATAACTAAGAACTCATAATGCTCGTACCTCATTCTGAAAGTAATTTTCGGTATGTCTGAATCTTTTACTCTCAATTGGTAGTATCCCGATCTCAAATCAATCTTGGAAAATACAGTAGCTCCTTTTAAATGATCAAATAAATCATCAGTTCTGGGCAACGGATATTTATTCTTTATATTCACCTTATTAAACTGACGATAATCAATATACGTTCTCATCGTGCCATCTTTCTTTTTCACAAACAGAACATGAGCACCCTAAGGTGAAAAACTAGTCTAACGAATTCTCTATTGGTCAACTCTTGCAACTGTGACTTTAACTCTTCCAATTCTGTTGGTGCCATTCTATACGGAGTAATTGAAATAGGTGTAGTACCATGCAGTAGATCAATACCAAACTCAACTTCACAAATTGGAGGAAAACCCGATAATCCTTCAAGAAACATATCAGAAAATTCACAGACAATAGGCACTGATTCAACTTTCCTTTCAGACACTTTCGAATCAATCACATAAGCAAAATATGCCTCGTATCCCTTTTTCACATATCTTTGAGCTTTTAATACCAATATGACAGTAGGCAATCCATTCAAATCATTAGACTCAACCCGTACAATTTCATCATTTGGACATCTCAAATCAATAGTCTTTCTTTTACAATTCACAAAGCATCATGCAATGTCAACCAGTCTATACCCATCATGATATCAAACTCATCAAATGGCAAGAGCATCAAATCAACGGGGAAACAAATGTCTCGAAACATTAACGGACAGTTCTTGCATACTTTATCAACAAGGATACTTTTACCTAAGGGGTTTGATACTTTTATAGCAAACTCAGTAGACTCTATAGGCAAAGTCTTACTGAATACTAAATTCATGCATTTATATGAAGGCGTAGAACCAGGATCTATCAATGCAATCACAGAAGTATTATAAAGAGTAAAAGTACCCTTTATAACATCTAGAGATAAAGCTTCCTCATGAGCTCGGATAGCATACGCTCTGGCAGATGCTCTAGCTTCAGATCGTACAATATTGTCTCTCGTAGTTCTCTGACTACTACTGACTTTTCTTACATTCTTTGAAGGTCTACCTCTCACAGGTGCATTATCAGGTTTCATATTCTGAACAATCTCTGGCTCGACAGATTCAGGGCAGTCACGGATAAAATGATCAAGTGATCCACATCTGAAACAAGCTCTATCATTTAGTCTACAACTTTCGGATGCCTTTTTCCACAATGATTACATTCAGGTCTCTCAGTCCGGACATTTCCAACACTGGCCACTAAAGTTGCTGGAGTTTTGGAACTCATCTGCAATCTAGCTCGATTTCTATTCGATTGTCCCACATTATCTCTTGAATGACTTTGATCATCTCTAAATCTTTTCGGATCAGACTGAAATGAATTGCTTGGAAATCTTTTTCTCATATCACGGGCTTCAAACTCAGCTTTTCTTTTATCTTTCCTGAGTGCTTTAGCTTGTATGCTCGATCAACGAGTACAACAAACTCTTTTATTTCTAAGATCCCGACTAACAAGCGAATATCTTTATGAAGACCATCTTCAAATCTTTTGCACATTATTGCTTTAGATGATATACACTCTCGGGCGTACTGACTTAATCTCACGAACTCTCATTCATACGCAGTAACAGTCATTTGGCCCTGTTTTAATTCCAAAAATTCCTTCTATTTTTGATCGATGAATCTCTCACTAATGTATTTCATCTGAAGCTCGATCTGAAAAAAGTCCCACGTAACACGCTCTTTCGGAACAACAAAAATCAGAGTTTTCTACCATTGATAAGCTGTATCTCAGAGCAAAGATACAACACATTTAATGCATTCTTTTGAAGTTAGAGACATTTCATCAAATACCCGGATAGTATTTTTTAACCAGAACTCAGCCTTTTCAGCATCATCATCACTCGTAGCCCAGAATTCTTCAGCCCCATACTTACGAATCTTGTCAACTGAAGGCTTATTCAACAGATTCAAATTTGTTGTCAGAAGTATATCAGATGTCTAAGGGGGATTAACTGGGGTGGGGGTTGCGAAACAGTCGGGTTATTCCTCATGAATTGAGTGAACCATTCACTCATCATCTGAAGAAAACTTGTTTAGCTTCTCCCACCTGACCGCTCGTAGCCGGTCTCGGATTAGAGGGTGCTATTTCTTGTGCGAGAGCAGACGCATTACTTTCTACGTCATCAGCTACGGCTCTTTCGAGATCTATTACTATACAAAAATCATATTTTACACGTCAGGATTCATCACACTATCACAGTTCAGATATATGGCATGTATAGCTAGATTTTGACACATTACGTTAGTCCAAGAATCGACTAAATCGTAGCTCTGATATCAATCAAATGTAACACCCCTATCCTGTATTCATCGTCAAATTAGGGTTAAAGGTATTACCAGACAAATCGAAAACATTTACAGAAATTTCATACAACTATTCATCATTTTCAAACATAGAGTCCCTTAAATAAGTCATCGAGACCTTAAACATGCTTATAAATAGGGTTGGGACTAAACCGAAACACATATAGAAATTCTCAGAAATTTAAAATTTTTTTAAGTTTCATAGGTTACACGCCTGTGTGGGTAGGCCATGTGCCTCCCACGGTGGCTAGACACCTCCGTGTGTCCTCCCCGTGGTCGAAATTGACATTACTCCACGGCCACCAAGCACACTCGTGTTGGTGGCCGTGGTCGATCCTGTCAAAACCACACGGCTAACAGGCACGTCCATGTGCCAAGGCCGTATACTACTAGCCCATATACTAACTTCTTTACATGGCTACAAGGCACACCCGTGTACCCTGTCCATGTGCTCTTAAGCTAGCTACTGACTTAGCCCCACGGTCACTAGGCATGCCCGTGTGCCACAACCATGTGACATTATAGGCCATTTACAAAGCCAAATTGCCACTCATATGGGTCTTACCTATTAGCAAAATCATTAAGACAACTCATGCCTATTTGGAAACCAAGAACATATCAAACTAACCATCCAATCCATACATTCAATACCAATTCCAACCATGTCAAAGTACAAGACTAACACTCATCTCATCACAAGCATAACTCATTCACTTTCTTACTAAAAACTTGACCATTTCATATGCTTCAAACCATATCAAGATATGCATCATATAACACATTCATTCAAGCATAATGCCAACATATAAATAGCCAATTCACATGGCTAAGTTCACATTTCACACTTATCCCATTAACTAGCCTATACATGACATATCTAGCTATACACAACTTCCAAAATGTACCAAAATAAGTTGAGTAGTGTGATGACGATCCTCGACGATCCTGAGCTTTCAGTAGCTTTGACGATCTATAAAACAGAGAAAACACACACACAGAGTAAGCTTTCCCAAAAGCTTGGTAAGTCATATACAAAAAAACCTATCATGTATGCTTATAACCATTTTCTTGACCATATTTGCCACATTCATTAATTCATACATCTTATATACACACATCTCTTTCATAACCATTCATGCATCTCATTCACATTCTCATATTCAATCATACATTTCTACAATAAAAATCACATAGGTACTTACCTTGTATACTCATTCAGTGTATATTTAATGTACCTAAATTGGATTTATAATTCACATTGCCATTTGTATCACAGACTTGCCTTTGAACCGCTAGGAACCTAATCGGATACTTAGAAAGCTCAAAATAGTTTTACAATGCCAACATCCCCGACGAGGTCTTACGTGTACTCAGATATTGATGCCACAGTCCCAGACAGGGTCTTACATGAATCAACGATGCCGATGTCCCAGACATGGTCTTACACGTAAAGCTTATATCGATGCCAACGTCCCAGACATGGTCGTACACTAAATCTCAGATCAACGCCAACGTCCCAGACATGGTCTTACATGATAAAATAGAACAGATACCTATGTCATCCGCCCTTATGAACTTGAGAGCGTTTTGGATAATTGGACAGCTGAAGAGTTTCCTGTAGTAGTTAGAGCGTACTCAGAGTAATGTCTCAAACACTCTTGTTGCTTTAGGCCTAGAAGCAATAAGATTTCTTTTGTGAAATAGGCCCATGTTCAAACATCATTATTTCAATAAAATACATTTTGCTATGTTCTTTCATTTTCTTGTACTATTGTTTTCATCCTATGGATTCTCTTCCAAATCATTTTTTTCATTTCATTCATAATCATAAAATATAAATAATTATTTATTCATTGTACATTCCTTTGAACTTCCAATAGGTTCCCAGATATCAACGATATGAGTGGCATTGATATTGACTTAGAATCGTTATTTGAGAAAGACATGTGTTCAGAGGGATCTCAGGCCTTTGAAGATGATAGAGACAATGGCTTATCATCGGGCTTGCTAAGGATGGTAGAACAAGAGGAGAAACAAATTCTACCTCACAAGGAGATAGTGGACATTGTGACCCTATAAGAGGGAAAAGTAGTAAAAATTGGAACATGCATAATTAAGAAAACAAAACGAGACCTTGTTGAGTTACTTCGGGAGTTCAAAGATGTTTTTGCATGGTCATATCTAGATATTCTAGGGTTAAGCACTGACATTGTAGTACACCGCCTCCTCATAAAAGAATATTGCAAGCCAGTTCAGTAGAAACTCAGAAGGATGAGACCTGATATTGTGCTGAAAATAAAAGAAGAAGTCAAAAAGTAGTTTGATGTCGGATTCCTGCAGGTGGTCAAATACTCGAAATGGGTGGCCAACGTTGTGCTTGTCCCTAAGAAAGTCGGGAAGGTACGGATGTGTGTAGATTACATAGATTTAAATAAAGCTAGTCTAAAAGACAATTTTCGTTGCCACATATTGATACTCTAGTGGATAACACAGCAGGTTTTTCGTTGGTCTCATTCATGGATGGATTCTCGGGGTTCAATCAAATCAAGATGCATCCTGAAGACATGGGGAAAACTACCTTCATAACCTTGTAGGGTATGTTTTGTTATAAGGTGATGCCGTTTGGATTAAAAAATACGGGTGCGACATATCAAAGAGCCATGGTGACCTTGTTTCATGATATGATGCATAAAGAAATTGAGGTTTATGTTGATTACATGATTGCAAAGTCCCAAATAGAAGATGGACACGTTCAAGTTTTGAAGAAGTTTTCTTGAGGTTGAGAAAATTCCAATTAAAACTCAATCCAACAAAATGTACTTTTGGATTCAGATCTAGAAAATTGCTGGGTTTTGTAGTTAGCAAAAGGGGAATTGAAATTGATTCAGACAAAGTCAAGGCTATAAAAAAATTACCCCCTTCGTATACTCAAAAAGAAGCCTAAGGTTTCCTTGGAAGATTAAACTACATTGCTCAGTTTATCTCACAACTAACTGAGAAGTGTGGTCCTATATTTCGTCTCCTTAAGAAGCACAACCCAGGTGTGTGGGATGATGAGTGTCAAGAAGCTTTTGATAAAGTCAAACAGTACTTGTCAAATCCTATAGTGTTGTCACCTCCTTTCCCAAATAGGCCATTAATACTGTATTTAACAGTATTTAATAATTCTATAGGATGTGTACTTGGACAACATTACAAGTCGGGATGGAAAGAAAGGTAATATACTACCTCAGCAAGAAGTTTATTGAATGTGAAATGAGATATTCGACAATTGAGAAGTTATGTTGAGCCTTGATATGGACTACTCAGAGGTTGCGGCAATACATGTTATAGCATATGACTTGGCTAGTCTCGAAGTTGGACCCTCTAAAATATATGGAGTCAAATGCCTTGAATAGAAGGATGGGTAGACAGAAAATTTTGCTTTCAGAATTTGACATAATTTATGTGAGCCAAAAAAGTTATAAAAGGAAGTGCAATAGCAGATTTTCTAAAAAGTAGAGCTCTAGAAGATTATGAGCCTTTGAATTTTGATTTCCCTAACGAATAATTGATGTATGTGGCAGTCATGGAAGGATATTTTGCAAAATAACATCTTTAGAAGATGGAGTCAATGCGAGAAGTAGGACCCTTTCGGTAGCCTCTTAGTGAGGTGCAATGCCTTTGTCTTTGCTGCTTTTTAACAACTCTCACGCGTCAAGGGCTTATTTTCATTTCTCTTGCTTGACGAGCGAAGTGCACCATTAGTTATGGGTCACTTCCGTCGGTCTATCATTCAAGTATTGGGGCAATTCTAGTATCCCCAAGTGGAGATCATTATCCATTCACATATAAATTGGATTTTGATTGCACAAATAATATGGCTAAATATGAAGCATGTATCATGGGACTGCGTGCAACCATAGAACGGAAGGTCAGAGTATTGGAAGTATATGGAGATTTCGCATTAGTGGTCTATCAACTAAAAGGGGAATGGGAAACAAGAGATCCCAAATTGGTCAATTATCAAAAGATAGTTCTAGTGTTAATTGAAGAGTTTGATGATATTACTTTCAGCTATCTCCTAAGAGATGAAAATCAGATGGCAGATGCTTCAGCCACTTTAGCTTCCATGATCAAGGTTAGCAAACCAAAGGATGCGAAGCTTATCCAGATGAGTATTCATAAAGCTCCAACTCACTATTATAATATCTATGAAGAGGAAAGAGATAATAATCCTTGGTATCACGATATATTATTGTATGTGAGAATCGTAAATATCCTCAGCAGGCAATTGAGAATGACAAAAGAACATTGAGAAAGCTAGCCTGTGATTATGTCTTACACGGAAAGGTCCTGTAGAAAAAAGAAAGGATCAAGTACTTTTGAGATGTGTGGATGCTATTAAAGCTAAGAAAATCCTGGAAGAAGTTCTTGAGGGTGTCTATGGGACTCACGCCAACGGCTTTACAATGGCTAGACAAATTATGAGATTTGGGTACTATTGGTCAACTATGGAAGGATACTGTATCAACTATGCGAAGAGATGTCACAAATGCCAGATTTTTGGGGACAAGATTCGTGTGCCTCTTTCACCCCTGCATGTTATGACTTCTCTATGACCTTTATCCATGTGGGGCATGGATTTCATTGGACCTGTAACACCCCAAACCCGGTCAATATGCCACGACCGAATCTGGTATGTCACTGAGGAAAATATTTTGAAAAAAAATCGAATAATAATTAAATCTTTTGAAAAACTCTTTGAAATTCTATATTTGTAGAAATCAGATGTTTAATAAGTTAAAATTAAAAATTTAATTTGAAATTCCATAATAAAGCTTTTATTACTAAGTGGATAAATCATAGGTTAGAAAACATTTGTTTCATTTTAAGAAAACTCGAATTAATACTTTGAAAACCATTTGCATTTTGAGTGTAGAAACTTAATATTTGGAAATCATTAAAATTTTAGAAAACACTTAATCTATATTTTACTATCAAACTATTTATATTACCCCATGGTAATATTTTAAAACCATTATGCTTTTTCTTTAGAAAACTTTGAGCTCCATTATTAAATTAATCAAATAATTTATAAGCCACATTTAAAACATATCCAAAGCATATAAATAATCCAAAACATAATTAAAGAGACCTTATTACAAACCCAAAATAAAACAAAACCAAATTAAAATAAACTAAAGTACCCCAAATCGTAGTTCATGTAAAATCAAATTTTATCGCATGGCCTCCTCGAGTTCATCCGGCCTCATCCGCGATCTCACGAATCACCGAAATGATAAGGAGAAGGTGAGTCACCAAGACTCAAAGCATAAATCCTTCCCCAATTAATGCAACATTCTTACACAATTTATAATCAAGCAACATATATATTATGCACCCAACCTAACCATCCATAACTCTTTTTCTACCCCGTGTGGTACCAAACCACTGGTGGTGCCAAACCACTGGTGACCCAAAGTCACGATATCCAAAAATGTGATACCAAATCACTGGTGACCCAAAGTCACGAATAATCCATCTGTGGGGCCAACCCACGTGTGATACCAAATCACTGGCGACGATCCCATATCTCAAAAGTGGGGCCAACCCACGGTGGTGCTAGACCACAGGGATGAGTCGCTATGAGGTGCCAAACCTCTGGTGTCCCAAAGACACAAATGTGTACCAAATCACTGGAGATGCCAAACCTCTAGTGTCCAAAGATACGGATATCAAATCCTTCCCCCTCCACTCATATTCCCAAACCAATATATATATGTAGAGTATAAACCATGCCATCATACTTTGATATGATCATATTATACATAAAATCGTAAATCATGATATCCATCCACATATATATTAACATCATACCGAAACGGACTTACCCAAATCCTCATTCATACCATCATGGTATCATATCAAAATCTCATCGTTTTCCACTTTGATAATATGATTAGTAAATTATTATTATATAAATATATACATAATCGAATTATAAAGTGTGTAAGGTACACACCTGATAATAGTGATAACTAAACCTTCTCGCTCGTTGATAACCTCAGAATCTCGAACAACAACAATATGCGATTTCTCTCCGGTTGGTACTTCATAACCCGATGAAGAACCACGAACAAACAATGGCTCGGGGGTACGAACGACTTCAAATAATCGATTATCGTCGGGAGAGGGTCCACATCCCGATGGAAAGTCTCGGACTTCGATACAGCCCTTCGTTTGAAATTTGAGGGTATGGCAGAACCACCCCTCTTCCAAACACTATGAAGTACTCTTTTCGAACCCATTCTTGATTGCCCCAAAATCTAACGTTCACGGAAAGAAGATAATAAACGGATGATAGAGTCCCCTAAAACTTAATCGATTAGTAGACCATCTAAAATGATATAACAAGTGTAAAGATCCTTACCTTAACACTTCGATTCAATTCCGAAAATCGTCACTTGCCTATGGAGTTGGTCAAAAATCCTTGAATGATGAAATCCTTTCCACACGATCTTAGTATGGCTATGGTCGACTATCAATAAAGAAATGATTAACACTCCACTATACCACTAACAAAATAAAAGGGTTTGTTTGGGAAAAAAAAAAGAGATAATGATTTCGGTCAAAAAGAAAATCCTCTCAAGGTAATACAATTTCGGCAATGTGGTTGAGTGAGGCACAAATAGGATTTGGCTAGAGTGGAGAAAGAGAAAGGAAAAGAAAAGTGAAAATAGGAGAAGGAGAATTCGGTTTGTAAATAATGGAAGAAAAGAAAAGAGAATTGAGAGGAGAAAGATTCGGCCAAAGGAAAGTAAAAGAATAAATGTGGACTTTGAACAATATGAAAAAGATTGAAAAAGAGAGATGAGAACAAAAGGGGTTGTTTTCGGCTACAAAGAATTAAAAGATGAAAGGGAGGTTCCAAAGAAGATTCGGCCAAAAGCCTAAGAGGAAATATCAACAACACCAATGGACATTCGGTTATGGCTCACTTTGGTGCGTTAGAGAAAAGTTGGTAAAGTTCAAAGGGTTTTTGGTTAAGACACAAAACAAAGAAAGAAGGCTAAAACTAAAACAAAATTCACCTTATTGCCAAGAACATAATCGGCTAAGGAGGAGAGCTTTTGAGAGGAAAAGAAAAAATACCAAAAGATGAACAAAAAGCACAAAATGCTCCAATTGGCCAACTAAACCCCCAACTTCCTATCAACATTCTGCCACCCCCTAGCCACACATGCCGTCCACATTCATGGACAATTAGCCATTAAAAGCTTCCAAAACCTCACCTTAAACCAAGCCTTATGTCCCCATCCTTCCTTAATCCATATGATTCCTTTCCCAAAGTTCAAGCTTTCCTATTTTGCTATCCAACTTACCATAAAATTGAAAGTCCAACTTACCTTAATTAGAGCTTGACCAACACTTAATGCTAGGATACATAAAAATAAAGTCTTTCAAATGCTATCCATGCTACTCGAACCACTTCCCTCAAGCAACCATCCATGCACCTTAGCCACCTTGCCACTAACTCCTCATGTGCTAGAATTTAATACTTATATTAACTTAAGTGTCAAGTTCACCTAATCCACTTCACTAAATTCTTCAAACTAAAAATTACTCTAACTATGTAAATAAATCCAATCCTACACAAGACTATGCTAAACACACAAACAATACTACCCGAGCTAACACAAGTAACTAGATGACATACAAATTTTTCCTAAAGCCCAAAGCCCAATCGACCCAATCCTACTAGGCCCAATTTCGGGATGTTACAGGACCAATTTGCCAAAAGCTTCAAATGGGCTGATCGCTGCAAAACAGCCTAGTTTTAAAATTTATAAAGAATGATCGAACCTGTAGACTAACTATGACAATGATAAAGGCAAGTGCACCTATCGAACAGTAGTATAATTAAGGCAAGAATATCTTATCGAACCCAAGGAACCTAAAAGTACTACTACTCACTTTATATTATTTAGCCTAAAATATGGAGTGATTGGTTGATTTATCTAAAACTAATGAAATACTTTAAACTAAAATGCAAAGATAAACGAAAAAATTGGGAAAAGACTTTGGAAAACACAGTTGATAAAGACAATACCCTCAGGAAGAATCCACCTATGACTTCATTCATTATTTATCCCTAAACCATATGATTTCTTTACTTAGCTTACTCTGTGAGACTCCCTAACCTATATTAAACCTTCTCTCGAAGTGAATAATGTCTAACCTTAGGTTAATTAGTGGAACTCTTGTTCTCTTATAATAACCCCTTAAGGAAGCAGTAAATTGATCAATGGATTCCCATATTAGGTTTCACCCTAATTCGGTAAAATCTCGTAACCCTATCTCTAGGCGCCCGATCAACTCCGCTTAATTATGTTAGATCTACTCTCAGGCAGGGTCTATTCCTCCTCCACCAAAGCACATCAGATTAAATTAAGCAACATAATTAAGAACAAACTAAGTATTTATCATATAAATTCAGAAAATAATAACAAAATCCACCATAGGTTTCATCCCCTTCAGGTATCTGAAGGGTTTAGTTCATAACTAAATAAGAAAACATCTCAAGAGAAAAGATAAAACAAAACATTAGAAATCTCTAAAACCCCCTGAAGGAATTGAAGGAGAGATCCTCCGTCTTGAGTAGAATTTTGGCTTTTCGAGATGGATCAACTGGCTATCTTCGAGTAATTCCCTAAATGAGTAAAGCTCTGGCAGAAAACTCTGTTAAAACTTGGCGCCCTTCAATAGCTGCCTTGGGGTGTTTATATATATTTTTGGGATGCTTTACTTGGTTCCTAAATACTCATAATTCAAGCATAATTCGTTCCTAGGTGTTTAAGTAGACTTAGGACTGCGTTTCTTGGGCTCCAAGTATCCTAATCTGAGTGAAATTACTCTTTCCCGCAATAGGGGCACGGTCATGGCACGCCCGTGTAAGTCATCTTCTAGCCCGTGTCTCTATTCTGTTGATTTAGGCATGGCTGTGGCACAGCCATGCACATCGAGGTACAGGCCGTGCTTCGAGTCTGTCAATTGGGGCACGACCGTGTAAATCGTGGCATGGTCGTGTGAAGTGAATGGCAAGGCACGGCCTTGTAGCTTGAAGTCCAGGCCGTGTCGATTTCTTGGGTTAGCCCAATTTGGTCTGTTTTAAGCCTGTTTTACGTTCTTTTTATCCTCAGGTGCTTTCCTGAGTATAAGACACGAAAAGAAAGGATTAAGAGCACCTTTTAACATAAATCGAGGATAAATTCATCGAAAAGCATACTAAATGTGGGATTAAAATATGTTACTTTTACGGTTTATCAAATACCCCCACACTTAAGCTTTTGCTTGTCCTCAAGCAAAATTCTCAACTTATAATTAAAACGAACTTCACACAATTCATAATTCCTATTGATAATGTCTCATCATAATTCATAGATAATTTATACATGGATAATTCAACTCAAAGAATCCTAAAGATTCAATTATGATAAGTCATACCTTTGTAGTATGAAAACATAGGTGTCTCCCCTTATCTAAGTAATTACCTTTAATTCAAAATCGACAAGGACTGACATCCTCACTAAAGATTCACTCAAATCACTCAAAGGTTTTAAGGTTCAAGAATAAGCACTCTAAATCGAACACGAAAAGTTAATCCCATAGGCTTGCTCGAAAATCAAATCTCCACCATCGTATATGAGATGATACACAAATCAAAAGGTCTTTAATCGTGGTTGGAACGGGCTTGGGCTAAAAGGTGTGGATAAAGACCTAATTAGAAGGTTAGAATCGAGACCGACTTGACAAATTGTCTAACTAGAAACACTGAACTAAATATGAATATTGACTTCAAATGAAAACCAATAATATCACTATTGATAATTACTCTATAATAAGGAGTATTTTGATAATACTTTAATAAGAGCTTTTTCAACAATTAGAGTTTAAATGCTCTAAGCTCTTTTGTATACTACTAATATTGAATAAACTTGGATTTTTTTTAAGAACAAACTAAAACAAACATAATAGAAGGAACTTTGATAATAGAAATAACCTAATTCGGCAATTGATCAAATCAATTCTTGATAAAGGGGTAGTCAAAGGAATGTTGATAACAAATACAAAGGGATTTTGGGTTAAAATTAGTGGGTGAGTCAATAAAGAATTTGTTAGGATTCAACGGGGTTCACTAGGGGTTAATTTGTATGGGTAGGCTTTTTAGCAGAGACCTAGGTGCCTTTATCATCTCAGTATATCAAATCATTAATGTGGTCTCGACATGTATAAATGAGGCAAGTTCTAGAATAACATTTCAAAGTTGACACACTCATAATCAATAAAGTGAGCACGAAAAAGAATATATGTGCTCTACAAGGCTCAAAATCTCACAAAAATTATGGGTGTTTTGTCATCAATCCTTATAAATTTTGAACTTCAAGGTAATACTCAAATTCAATTCAACGACCCATCAATTTTTTTAGTTTTAGAAAGTAGACTTATCATGCTCGATTCTCTAGTACTCTTCAAATTTAATCATCAATTGACAATTAACTATGACTTACTCTAAAACATATCAATAAAAATCATAAATCATTAGAAATTTCACCCTAATTAATAATATGAGAAAAATACTTAAGATCAAGACTAAATTCAGGGTTTTGAGAATTATACAAAAAGTTAGGTACTATTACCCCCACACTTAAGGTGTACATTGCCCTCAATGTACAAAGATAGATAATGAAATTTATGTGCCAAATCAAAAAGAGAAGTGGGGAAAGTAATATTCCCTAAAATCTGGATGATCCTTGGCGTCTTGGGTGGCGGTGATGGTGTTTTCTACGGGCCAGGTGAAGTGGCTACCGAAAAGCAATTTGCTAGATGAAGAAATTGGGTAGCCTGTGAAGATATAGCCAAGAGATCTAAAGAAATAATAATATACTAATAATAAATTTAAAGATTAAGGAAATAAAAAGAAGGAGACTAAGAAGAAAACTGAAATTGAAAGAAAAGACTAATGGACTAAGGAGTCCTTATTGTTGGATGGTTTGTGAAGTGGGTGTGACCTCGAAGGCTACGGTGTGTGATTCCCTAGCAGCCTTTAGAACCCTTGGCGTGTCAATTAAGTGAAGCTGTCGGCATGAACTTATGTTGAGGTCTCCTCTAAGGAGATGATGCTTACATTTCTTCGGCATGATCTTTGTGTTGCTCAATTGTCTTGGATCTTTTCTATGAATAAGAAGAAAAATTTGAAAGAAAAGAGAAAGAAGGAATAAGAAAGAAGATGGGACAAAGAGGACGGGCTGTGGGGATTTAAATAGGATTTTAAATCACGCGTTCCACGCCTGCGGTACCAAGGGTGTGTCACACACTACCAGTGTCGTATGGCCGTGTTATGGAGTGTGTTGTCCTTCCACGCCTATTTTGTTGGGTTGCACGCCCGTTCCTAAAAAGCCAGTATAGGAGCACGGTTGGAATGCATGGATGTGGTCTGCCTGTGCTAAATAAGTCAGTATCTTAGCACGGCTGTGAGGCACGGCCATGCTATTTTTGTCGATGCCCGTGTTGTGGGTGGTTGGATTTGTGACATTGGGGGGTGGTTGGACTAACTTGCACGGCTCTGCTCTTTCAGTGTGGTAGTTTTGGTGGTCCACACGGCCACAGGCACGGTCGTGTGTAAGGCCGTGTGGCCTGGAAACCTGCATCTTTGCTTTAATTGTGGAGAGATAAGAAAGAAAAGAAAGAGAAGGAAAGAAAAATAATTTTGAGAAATAAAAAGTGTTAGCGCTTGGGTTGCCTCCCAAGAAGCGCTTGTTTATAGTCTTAAGCTAGACTGCTTTTAGGCTTTGAAAATTTAGGGAGTTTTAAAGGTTTGAATATTTTCCCTTTTACTGACAATTTTATTTTCGTGACAAAGTTTAGGTCGAGAAGTGTTTACCTTGAAATTGCTGAACATTGGATTGCTTACCTCGACTATTTTGTGTGGGAAAACATCGCGTACCTCAAGGAGTATTTCTTCCTGTTTCTTCAGTTCTGTTGAACTGATGTAAGGATCGGTTTTATCTAATAGCACTTGATCTTTTATTTTAAAGTGATTTGATGTCCCTATGAGCTCTTCTGGTGGTTCCTCAGGTTTTATTTCATGTGGATCCGATTTTTCTTTGGTGTGTATCTTCCGCTCTTCTAAATTATTGATTGTATGATTTTGTGTTGGCTCAATTTTGATGCTTTGTAATGTTTCCCGCGATGAAGGTTGAATAATTTGATTATCTATTGAAACGACTTTCTTACCTTCATCTTCTGTGGTTTTAGCTAAGTCGAGAGCTTAAAGATTGACTGATTCATCTCCTACACGAAGTATGAGTTCTCCCGTGGCAACATCAATTTTAGTCTTGGTAGTTGCAAGAAAAGGTCTTCCTAAAATTAAAGGGATTAAATTTTCCTCATCTATGTCTAAAACAAAAAAATCTACTGGGAAGATGAATTTATCGATTTTTACTAAAACGTCTTCAATAATGCCCTTAGGAATTCTAACAGTTTTATCAGCTAGTTGGATACTTATCCTAGTTTGTTTGGGCTTCCTAGACCTAGTCATTTAAACGATGTATAAGGCATGTCATTTATACTTACCCCTAAATCACCTAACGATTATCAATAGTTAAACTACCAATTAAACATGGAATCGTAAAACTCCCTCAGATCTTTTAATTTACGTGGTAGTCGATTTTGTAGCATTCTTGAGCATGTTGCTTTAAGTTCCACATGTTGCTCTTCATCTATTTTAAATCTGCTTGTTAAGAGTCGTCTTAAAAATCTCCTTGAGTCGGCATCGAAAAGAGCTTCAATAAGAGGTAAGTTAATGTGTAATTTCTTTAGAAGTTTTAGAAACATACCGAATTGTTCCTCTGAATCATCTCTTTTCAATTCTTCGGGATAAGGTATTCGAGAGTGGTACTCTTTAATTATCGGTTTTTCTTGTGCTAACTCAATTTTACTTGTTTCTTTCTTGGTTTCTTGTACTGAGGTGGGCTTGTCTACCTTTGTATCCTCTTGATATGTGATGGCTTGTATCTATTCTTTTGGGTTTATTTCTATGTTGCTTGGTAGACGTCCTTATTGACGTTCTGCAACAAGCTTTGTGAGTTGTCCCATTGACCTAGTGATTTCCCCGACTTGTTCCTTGATTTCTTTGATCGATATTCCTTGGTTATCAAGTGTTGTATCGTTCTTTAGAGGCGGGCATCCGTGGTTCGCCATGGACTTTTCAAATCTCTTCAAGACTCGCCTTCTTTTTCGTGGATAAGGTTGATTTTGGTAATTTGGAAGAGGTTGCTGCCTTTGATTTCCTTATCCTCCCCACCAAAAATTTGGGTGGTTTCTCCAACCTGGATTGTAAGTGTTACTATAAGGATTATTATTAGATCTGAAATTGTTACCTATATAATTTGTCTGCTCGTTTTCTGCTTCTGGTTGGTAAGGTGGATACTCAGAATTCGCCACATTCCCACTTGCTTCGCATTGCATGACTGGATGTACCTGTGAAGAACATAAATTATCAAGCCTTTTATTCATTAACTCCATTTGTGTTGACAACATTGTCACTGCATCTATGTTAAAAACTCTAGCTGATTTTGTTGGTTTAGCCCTTGTAATTTTCCATTGATAGGTTTTCAATGACATCTCTTCAATAAAATCATAAGCCGCTTCAGGAGTTTTATTATTCAGAGTTCCACCGGCTGATGAATCAATCAATTGCCTAGTTGGAGAATTCACACCATTGTAGAAAGTTTGGACTTGAAGTCACAAAGGTAATCCGTGGTATGGGCATCTCCTTAGAGATCCTTATATCTTTCCCATGCATCATATAATGTTTCTGCCATTACGCACAAAAGAAGATATATCATTCCTAAATTTAGCCGTTTTGGTGGTGGAAAATATTTTAAAAGAAACTTTTCACTCATTTGATCCCATGTGGTGATTGACCCTCGTGGTAACGAAGTTCAACCATCGCTTTGCTTTGTTCCTTAATGATAAAGGAAATAATCAAGACGTATGGCATCGTCGAAATGCCATTTATTTTGAAGGTATCACGAATTCTAAAAATTAGAAATATGAGTGTTTGGATCCTCATCCGCAAACCATCAAATTGAACGAATTGTTGAATCATTTGTATTGTGTTAGGCTTTAATTCAAAATTATTAGCAGCTATAGCGGGCCTAACAATACTAGATTCTGCTCCTGTCAAATTAAGTTTAGCATAATCATACATAGTACGCGGAGCATTCTGTTCTTGCACATCAGGTGGATTATTTTCGGCCATCCCTTCCGTAGGACTGGATCTTTGCTGTTCTTCTCTTTGATATTCTAGAGCTCGTCTAGTTTCACTATGATTTCTACGAGTGGTAGCTTTAATATCACTTTCGTATTCTAATGGTCCTCTAGGGTTTCTTCTAGTCATAAACTAGAGGTACCTTGCAAGTTTAAGAACGAAAGAAAGAGAATTAGTAAAAAATAAAAATTTAATCTAAAAATAAAAATAATGGCTAAAGTAATAGAAATAGAGCTTTCTTAATATTTTAGAGTTCCCCAGCAACGGCGCCAAAAACTTGATCGCTGCAAAATAGTCTATTTTTAAAATTTATAAAGAATGATTGAACCTGTAGATTAACTATGACAACGATAGAGGCAAGTGCACCTATCGAACAGTAGTATAGTTAAGGCAATAATATCTTATCGAACCCAAGGAACCTAAAAGTACTACTACTCACTTTCTTTCTATTATTTAGCCTAGAATATGGAGTGATTGGTTGATTTATCTAAAACTAATGAAATACTTTAAACTAAAATGCAAAGATAAACGAATAAATTGGGAAAAGACTTTGTAAAACTCAGTTGATAAAGACGATACCCTCAAGAAGAATCCACCTATGACGTCACTCATTATTTATCCCTAAACCATAAGATTTCTTTACTTATGTAACACCCCAAACCCGGCCCATACGTCATGACCAGATCTGGTGTGCTACGGGTTGAATGTTGAAAACTTTTCTTTAAAGGGGTCTTGAAAATCTTAGTTTATTTTAACCGAATAATCATTAATTGTGACATTTTTGAAAGGAACCTTAACATTTGCATTGAATGTGCTTGAAAAGCCCATTTTCATTTCACTAATAATTAAGACTTTGAAAACATAAGCTTATAAATTGTAACTTCAAAAAAATATTGATCGATAACCTAAGTTATGGAGGCCTTATTACAAAAATAATCCCAAAATTAAAACTTAATGAAAAACCGAAAATAGTCTATGAAAATAAAAGACTTGATGGCCCCTCGAGTCCGCCTCGGCTTCAATGTCGACGATCTACTGCTCATCTGAAAAGTTGGGAAATATAAAAGGGTGAGTCACCAAGACTCAGTGTGTAACACCCTAAATTAGGGGTTGTTTGTAATTTAATTAATTTCCCATGTGTGTGCTTGAAGAAATAAATACTATGATTTTATTTGGCATGTTCTAGGGTCTAGAAATAACCCCGAGCTAGGCCTGACTTAGGACTAAAAATTTCTTTTTAAGTGTTTAAAAGAAGGGAGCTAGGTGAGATAAGGGGTTAAGGAAAATTTTGGAAGGAACATGACACAAGGATTTAATTGGCATGATTGGCTTGGTGCGTCTAAGGGTGTTACAAGGGAGGAGGTTCGAGTCTTGGGAGTTACAAGGGGGAGGCGTTTTATTTTGTTGGGCTTTTTGGGCGTTAAAGAAAGGGTTAAGTTAAGAAGGCTTTAAAGAATTTTGTGGGAAAGGTTTAGACATGAAAGTTGAGTTGGTGGAGTGGCTTGGGCTTGGAGGTGACGATTGGGCAGGTCTTGGGTTCGAACTGCCGAGGTTGCACCTTGGAGTTTTATTTTCTTTTGCTTTAGAAAGGGAATCGGCCTAGGAAGGCCTTATAATTAAATGGTGAGGTGTTATTGTAACATGAAAGTCAATTGGGAGGAATGGCATGGGGCGTTGAAAAGGGGTCATGGCCCCCTTTAGGTTCCGTGTTCGAACCAAAGAAACAAAGATGGGCATTTTATTTTTTTATACAATTGGCGTGAATGGGAGGGTGAGTGATGGTCGCATGTAGGATTGTTAAGGTGATAAGGATAAATCATTGTTTTCCTTTTAATTTTCTACCAAGAGTAGTATTATTAGTATTTTATTTTCATTATAATTGTTGAAGAGGTGATTAGGTTTTGTATAGCAAAGAAGTGCCAAAATTCATCAAGTTCTTTTCTTTTTCTCTCTTCAATAGTGCTTGGCCAAATTCTCCCTTGATACATTGCCAACATTGTTCAAAATTTCCACTTCTTTTTTTCTACTTAATTTAACCTACCCCTCTTCTACTCAAAATTTCAACCCTTCCATCTTGTGTTAGCTTAATCCTCCCTAACCAAGGTGCTGCCGACTTCAATAGTGTGGTAAGGGATCTCTAAGTTTAATTCTTTTATTATTGTTTTGGCCACCAAACCATGAGGCTTAACCATGTATTTTTGTGTATGGTCGAACCTATTCGTGGTCATGGATTTGTAACCCTCTTCTAGAAGCCAAATAAGGTTAAGGAGAAGTGAGAGGTCTTTGGGGATTTAAGGTAGGCATGATATGTAGGTTATGACATTCGCCAAAGGCCATGTTATGTATTTTAAGTGGTGACCGAATTTTTATTGTGGGTTGTTTAAGTTTAAGTCTTAATCAAGTGAGTTTCGAGATTTGTTGGAAACCAAAGGTAAGCTTAAAAGAGCCTTTGGTTGTGCATTTGAAGAAAAACTTGAGTAGGTTTGATTGAAATTTGATGATGTATTTGAAAACCTATATTGTTGCCTTGTTAAATTTTAAAATATATGCTTACTTAAGATGGGTAGACAACACAAGTTTATCTCGTTAAGAAGTTTGAGTTGTTTCTCATTGTTACAAAAACATTCATCTTAGTGGAAAATCGTGTTTAAGTTAGAAAACATTTGAGTTCTTCTTTATTCCAAATCTTAGTGTGATACCCGATGGTATAGTTTAAAATGTCGCTTTTGTAGTTTTGAAATCGTTATCTTTCCAAATTTTAGCACATTATAACCCAATTAATTTGTTAAGGCATATTAAACATTTACTTTAGGCATAAACAAGCAAACCATAATTTTTAAAAGGCCTTTTACAACCCAAAATAAAACCACATAGAAATAAATAACTAATGTACCAAATTTTATAAAGTCTGAGCAAATCCTTTATTAGCATGGCATGAGCACCTCGAGTCCATCCCGGCCCATGTCCGCTCTATGTGTCACTTGAAATAGTCAAGGAGAGAGTGAGTGCAAGACTCATTGTATAATTCCTCTCCCTAGATAACATGCCAACACACATATCATAACAGAATAATGCAAGTAATGCACCCGATCCTAACCAACCATATCACCTTTTCTACCCCATGTGGTACCAAACCACTGGTGGTGCCAAACCACTGGTGACCCAAAGTCACGATATCCATACTGTGGTACCAAACCACTGGTGACCAAGTCACAAATAATCCAATGATGGGGCCAACCCATCGTGTGATACCAAATCACTAGCGGCGATCCCATATCTCATAAGTGGGGCCAACCCACGGTGGTGTCAAACCACGGGGGAAGTCGCAATGAGGTGCCAAACCTCTGTGTCCCAAAGACACAATGTGATACCAAATCACCGGTGACCGCAAATACAAATCCGTGATGGGGCCAACCCATCGTGTGATACCAAATCACTGGCGTCAATCCCAGATAATCAATCTGGGGCCAACCCATCGTGGTACTAAGCCATCGGGACGAGACGCCGAGGTGCCAAACCTCCGTGTCCCAAAGACACAAAATATCATTGTGGTACCAAACCACTTTGGAGGTGCCAAACCTCTGGTGTCCCAAAGACACACAGTGTCCCAAAGACACGGATATCATACTCCCCTCCTCTCATATCACCCAATCACATATCATACTAGATGCAAAATCGTGCAATCATGCTATCATGCTCACATGCTCAATATGGCATCTCAATGAATATACACCCATAATCATGATATCGTATGTCATCACATATTTCATAACAAACGGACTTACCGAATCCGTATCTATACCTCAATGGGTATCAACATAGTCAACCGCACTGCTTCATTTACACAAACAAAGTTATCACATTACTTAGTTAAGATAGTGTGTTGGTTTACACACACGAAATAGCGAAGATTAACTCCTAAGAACCGATCTAAGCCCCTTGATCGCCTCGACAACCTCGATCCTACAATCGGCCAACAATGAATTAGTCACTATACCATTCGGCCAAAAATAGGTAGCCCAAGGGGTTGCGTTAGCCTTACCTTAGACTTGATTTGGTTTCCTACCAAATCCGAACCCAACAATGGTTCTTTCAGAAATCGGCTTCACCCTAGAAAGAAAGTGGTTAATTCTTCTGAAACTTTGGCTTAAAGAATTCCAAAAGAAAAGACTAACACAAATAACCTCTTACCCCTACTTACCACTTGACTTCTCCAATCGGCTGCTTCAAAATCCAAAGGCCCTATATAAAATGATTACCAAACCAATGTTAACTCCTTCTGATAGATACCAAAATCAGCCCTTAAATATACCAAAAATCAAAGAAAGTACCGGAGAAAGAAGAAATGGCCATTCGGCCAACACTTACCCTCTTGGTAGACCGATTGCAACAAGACTCCCACAAGAGGAGTAGGTTCGGCTAACAGGTTTTGGAAAAGAAAGAAAATAAAGAAAGATGAATGGATGAATAGAGGGGTGCTTTCGGTTTTGTGTGAAAGAAAAGAGAGTAAATGAGAGGAAATGGGTGGATATTCGCCAATGAATTCTTGAGAAAGAATAGGAAATGGAGAAGAGTTTTGGGAAGACTTTCGCTAACAAAAGTTCGAAAGAGAAAGAGTTGAAAAGGGATGCTAGGTTGACTTTGCACAAGATGCAAGTGAAAGAAAAATGAAAACAATATTCGGTCACACCCTTGATCAAGATAAGAAGAGTTTAAAGAAAAAGAAAATGGAGGATGCAGATTTTTGGTGAAGTGTGTTACGGTCAAGAAAGTAGAGAAGAAAGCTAGTTTCGATTTACTAGAAAAAGGGGAAGAAAGGGAGATGAGAGAGGCATTCGGCTTCTACAAAAACAAGAAATAAAAATGATGGAAGCAACAAGCAAATTTGGCAAAGATGGAAGCACCTGGGGTTTCGGTTTCAAGCATGAAAAGAAGAACAAAATGGTTTCGGCTTAGGCTGTTTGCAAGTGGAGAGCTCTTTTACTAGCTTTTGACTAAACAAAAATTAGCTTACCAAATACAATTGTGACCGAAAATGCACATTTGCCTAAGGCAAATTCGGCACACCCCAATTACCAATCGACCACACATTCCCTCCCCCCAAACTCTCACCAAAATCGGCCAACCTCCCCCCATTCACTCCCAAACCCCAAATTCAAATAGCTATGACCAAGTCTTCCTCCTATTTTCACTCTCCACCCACCGCTTGAAAGAGTTGACAAAGTCCAAGGTAGAGTTTAAACTTGCCACAACTCTTCCCTTCCTGCCACAAAATGGATGCAAAAGTGTGGGATTTTCGCAACTTGAACTCGGACCTCCTCCTCCTGCGATTGACGCCAACCCCACTCTCCATGTGGCGCATGCCTTGCCACTCCACCAACTCCTTTGTTATGCCACAATTCAACAAATAAAATATATAACCCCAACTCCTTGACTCCTATCACCTAAAGCCAAAACTAAAATTTTCCACCCACTCGGGCTCACTGTAGCCTACAACTAAGCCCTAAACTTCACAAACAACATCATAGCAAGCCATTAATCATGCAAACAATGCCAATACAAAATAGCCCTTAACCCGGGATATTACAGTTATGACATGAAAGTCAATTGGGAGGAATGGCATGGGGCGTTGAAAAGGGGGCTGCGACAGTTGCTCCTTTAGGTTCCAGGTTCGAACCAAAGAAACAGCAGCGGGCATTTTATTTTTTTTATGCAGCTGGCGTAAATGGGAGGGTGAGCTGATGGCTGCATGTAGGACTGTTAAGGTGATAAGGATAAATCATTGTTTTCCTTTTAATTTTCGGCTGAAGAGTAGTATTATTAGTATTTTATTTTCATTATAATTGTTGAAGAGGTGATTAGGAGATTAAAAATAAGATAAATATTATTGTTAGGTGATAATTAAAAGCCTAAATTATCCCAAAAGGAGGGGTGTTGGCCGAATATAGGACTCCTTAGGAGGCCATCCATATTCGGTTTTGTATAGCAAAGAAGTGCCAAAAATTCATCAAGTTCTTTTCTTTTTTCTCTCTTCAATAGTGCTGGCCAAATTCTCCCTTGATACATTGCCAACATTGTTCAAAATTTCCAGCTTCTTTTTTCTACTTAGCCGAACCTACCCCCTCTTCTACTCAAAATTTCAACCCTTCCATCTTGTGTTAGCCGAATCCTCCCTAACCAAGGTGCTGCCGACTTCAATAGTGTGGTAAGGGATCTCTTTAAGTTTAATTCTTTTATTATTGTTTTGGCCAGCCGAAACCATGAGGCTTAACCATGTATTTTTGTGTATGGCTGAACCTATTCAGGGTCATGGATTTATAACCCTCTTCTAGAAGCCAGCGTTAAGGAGAAGTGAGAGGTCTTTGGGGATTTAAGGTAAGCATGATATGTAGGCTATGACATTCAGCCAAAGGCCATGTTATGTATTTTTAAGTGGTGACCGAATTTTTATTGTGGGTTGTTTAAGGAATTTCGTCAGAGTCTTAATCAAGTGACGATTTTGGGATTTGTTAGAAACCAAATCCGTTTAAGGTAAGTGCCGCCAAAAGAGCCATTGGTATTACTTGGTTTGGCCGAATAGGCCTATGTCCCTAACCCTGTTATTGGCCGATTGTAGGGTCAAAGATCTAGCATCGCAGATCAGATTTTTGGGATCTAGGAATTTTGGTGGTAACAGGTGTGTAAACTCTTTACACACTTTATTAGTAAACTTTGCTATATTGTTGCCTTGTTAATAATTATGGTAGTGATCTATGATATATGCTTGTGGGCTTAAGCATGGATTCCGGGTAAGTCCCCTATTACGTGATCTTTGATATATGATTTTGTATGCCATCACATGTTGTTAAATGCTATGCCTAAATACATGATATATGATAATTGATATGTAAGCATGGTGATGGTGGGATTGATGAGAGGAGGGGGATGATTTTTATGGACTGTCACCAGTGGTTTTGACCGCAGGATGGGTTGGCCCCATCAGATTAATTGTGACTTCGGTCACCAGTGGTTTTGACCACACTGTTGTTAATTTGTGACTAAGTCCCAGTGGTTTGGTACCACCAGTGGTTTTGACCACATTATGATATTTTGTGACCTATGGTCATCACTAGTTTTGACCACACGATGGGTTGGCCCCATCATTTAAATTGTGACACTAGTCACCAGTGGTTTTGACCACCAGTGGTTTTGACCACACGGGGTAGTTAAGGAGTACGGATGGTTAGTGGGGTTGCATATTTGCATATTTATTAATAACCTGTGTATGAGTTACATTTTCGAGTAGGGGATTTACACACTGAGTCTTGGTGACTCACCCCTTCCCATACCATTTTGCAGATGAGTAGATCGCGGAGATGGAGCCAGAGAGGGCTCGAGGCGGCCATGCTTATTCGAGGGATTTGAATTTAAATTATTATCGTTAAGTTTATTTATTTTCTTTTCTAAGTTTTTAATTTGGGATGTAACAAGGCCGCTATTTATTATTTGGATGTTTATTTTATTTTACTTATGTTATGTTACAAATGAAGTTTATAAATGTTAAGTGAACCGGTTAAAAGTAACTTTTTTCAAACTTAATAACTTTTACGGGTTTTCAAAGATGTTACCATCGGGTAACAAACTACACCAAGTCAATTATAACCTTGACAAATTTTAAAGTTTTACAAGATCAAACGTTTTAAAAGGGTTCATCAACCCAACCATGTTTATGAAAATAATCCCAACTGAGTTTTATCAAACCCCGATTTAATACCTTAGCCACATTTTAACAAGTTTTCACCAGACACTCAAAATCAAATTATTTTACTCCATGGCATACCAGATCCGATCAGGACTCATGGGCCGGGTTTAGGGTGTTACATTTTTGGTATCAGAGTCCGGTTCAAAACTCAGCTGTGGGGGCCCAAGGCCCAAAATGTTTTGTTAGTAGGCCTTATTGGAATGTTTTGAAACTATTTTTGGCTTGAACAGCATGGCACCGAGTCTCCGGCACCAATCCACCCAGGTAAGTAATTCTATCTATTCTTTGTGAATATTTGATAGGGGTAGAAGGGTAAATTGAGAACGTAGAACATTAGATTAGAAATTGTTGAACCCTAAGGTTAGCGTACCCCAACAAACAATGCATAAGATTTAATAATTTCTTAAACAACCCTGTGAGTTGTCACTGAGCAAGGGATGTGGCAATCGTTATACGCATGTCTAGGATTGGATTCGGTGGGAGCCTAGTATTTAAGTAGTCCTAGTGACTCACCTCCTACTCACTTGAATCCTACCTGGTGCGTAGTGACGGTTCATCCTCGCTGAGACGACGTGCTCACAGGCTAAACTTGATAACTAAAACCCGAAAGGGACTAGCCATTTTGTTTTTGAAGTAATTAAAACCTTGCTTTAAAAAGAAAAAAATGACCAAAATACCCCTCAGTTTGAAGAATGACCAAAATACCCCTGGCTTGTAAATTACCAAAATACCCTCTGTATGGAAAATTTTCAAAATATCCTTCTTTTGTGAAATCAATTAGAACCTAGTGGTAAAATGCCCTGATTATGAAAATTATTAAAATACCCCTAGTGGTAAAATTACGAAATTGCCCCTAACCAACAAAATTACCAGAATCACCCTGATTTTCAAAAATTTTATAACATCATTGTTTTGGAAAATTCAATTCTCAAAAAGAGCCCTCGAAGTTTTACAACTTTTGGAATATCCCTGATTTGTTAATTTTTACAAATTCACCCTGATTTGTGAAAAATTATCGAAATACCCCTGAGGTCCAAAATTATCGAAATACCCCCGGATTTCTAAATTTTTCAAAATACCCCAGGAATTTAAGAGTTCCAAAATAATTTTTGACAAAATCATCTGAGAACTTTTTATTTTTAAAAATTTCAAAAATACCCCTGTAGGATAAATTACAAAAATACCCCTGGATAGTGGAAAAACAATCACAATGAAAACTACAACATCTCTTTGAATGAATGAATGGAAAACTGTGTGCATGTATGATTGCGAAAGAAACACTCCTAAAACTCCTATCATAAAATTTCTTCGCGGATAATCAAGTGAAACAAGGTACTAATGCATAAAATTCTTAAATAGATAAACGCAATCGTTATAAATGAGTACAAGAGGTCGTGGACGTCCGCCCGTGGCCACGGTAGAGGTAGGATGACCTTGTCGGAGCCAGCAAGGTCTGGTTATGGGTCTAGAAATGAGATACCGGATCTGCCGGCGGCAAAAACTGAATTTCAAGATCAGACCGGTGGTAATGACGTAGTATCCCAGGCTATACTACGAGTGTTAGAGCGAGTTGCTGAGGTTGGCGCGGGTGTAGGAGCCCATAAATCGTGGTTGAATGACTCAAGCCTACTTAGCAGAGGTGTTTAGAGGAGTTTCCTGAGTGGCACCCAAGTCTTGGCGAGTAATGGTTGGAAGCAATGAAAAGATCATGGATGACCTAGATTTTACAAACCGAGGAGAAATTGAAGGTATAATTTCTTTGCTTGGGATGAGTCATATCGATGGTGGCTCACCGTAAGGGATGGAACAGTGTGAAAAATCTCACCTGGGAATTCTTCAAGGATGCCTATCAAAAGAAGTATATTGGAACTAGCTATGTGGATACACAGCGGAAGGCTTTCTTGAATCTGGTTCAAGGCAATAAGACGGTGGTAGAGTATGAGGCCGAATTTCTCCGGTTGAGTAGGTATGCTCGTGGTATTGTGGGTACCGAGCATGAAAGTTGTGTTAGATTTGAGGATGGGCTTAGAGATGAGCTGAGGATGATGATAGCTCCACAGCAGGAACGGGAGTTCGCTGTCCTAGTAGAGAAATCAAAGGTTACTGAAGGAGTAAGACAATCGGTTAGACGGAATCAAGATAGGGATTGGAATAAGAGGAGCTCGAGACCTTTAAAGTTTTCTGAGGATGATGATAGCTCCACAGCAGGAACGAGTTCGCTGTCCTAGTAGAGAAATCAAAGGTTGCTGAAGGAGTAAGACAGTCGGTTAGACGGAATCAAGATAGGGATTGGAATAAGAGGAGCTCGGGACCTTCAAAGTTTTTTGGTAATCAGTAGAAGAGGACAAGGTTTGGTGGGTCAGATTAAGCTGCTAGGCCTGCTGCTGCTGCTAATCCTCAATGGCCGCCACGGTGTGCTCGGTGTGGCAAGTCTCACACGGGGGAGTGTTGGAATGGTAATCAGGGATGCTTCGAGTGTAGGTCCATGGAGCATCGAGTTAGAGATTGTTCGAAGAAAGCAGCTAGGCTAAGATCAGAGGGTCAGGATCGTGCACTAAATAGAAGGGATAACCAACAGCCTCAGAGGGGTCGTGGTGCAGGAAGAGGAGGTAATGTTGCTAGCAGAGGTCGTGGGGCACCGAGGGGAGGTACCGGTGGTACTGAGGCTAGGCAACCTGGTTTGGTCTATGTCGTGAGGCGTCAAGAGGAGGGCGACGCACCGGACATTATAATCGGTATGTTCTTGATATTTGGTGTACCCTATAATACTTTGATTGACATTGGCTCAACCCACTCATACATTACTAGTAGCATAGTGGAAACTTTGCACTTAGACTCTGAGATTACTTCTAGGAAGATGATTGTATTAAGCCCCCTAGGTCACTCTGTAGAAGTAAGTAAACTCTATTGGAACGTACCTCTAGAACTCCAAGGGGTCATGTTCTTGGCGGACTTGATGGAACTACCGTTTCGAGAGTTCGACCTAATCCTCGGGATGGATTGGCTAGTAAAGTATCAGGCTAGCCTGGATTGCGCAGCTAAGCGCATTGTAATAAGGACCGGGGAAGGTGATGAGGTGGTGATGATAGGTAAAAGGAGAGATTACCTATCTAATTTGGTTTCGGCATTAAAGGCAGAAAGGATGGTTAGGAAGGGTTGTGAAGCTTATGTGGTGCATGTCTGTGCTTTGGAAGCTAAGGATGTTGCTGTAGGAGATGTCCGGACCGTAAGAGACTATGTGGATGTGTTTCCAGAGGAACTTCTGGGTCTACCTCCGGACCGTGAGGTTGAATTTGGTATAGACTTGTTACCCAGAACCGCGCCCGTATCTATAGCTCCGTATCGGATGGCGCCAAAAGAATTGGTAGAGTTGAAGGCAGATTCAGAATTGTTGGATGAGGGTTCATCCGACCAAGTGTATCGCCTTGGAGAGCTCCAAAGGTCTTTGTTTGTCAAGAAGAAGGATGGCACAATGAGGATGTGTATAGACTATCGGTAACTGAACAAGTTGACAATAAAGAACCGGTATCCTTTGTCCAGCTTGAGAATTCAGACGCTGATGTCCACAAGACGGCATTTCGTACTCGGTATGGCCACTACGAGTTTCTAGTAATGCCTTTTGGTTTGACAAATGCATAGACCGCGTTTATGGACATGATGAACTGGGTTTTCCAACCCTATCTGGAACAGTTCATTGTGGTCTTCATAGACGACATTTTGGTGTACTCGAAGTCGAAAGAGGAGCATGACACACATCTTCATGTGGTTCTAAAAGCTCTAAGGGAGAAACAGTTGTACGCCAAATTCAGCAAGTGTGAGTTCTGGCTCAAGGAGGTAACTTTTCTAGGACATGTTGTTTCAAATAGGGAATCGTGGTGGATCCCCGTAAGATTGAGGCGGTATTAGAGTGGAAATCACCCAAATCATTCACGAAAATTGAGTTTTCCGGGTTGGCGGATATTATAGGAGATTTGTGGAAAACTTCTCCTTAATCGCAGCACCGTTGACTAAGCTGTTGAGAAAAGGGGTTCCGTTTGTGTGGTCTGAGAAGTAGCAAGAGAGTTTCGATAAGCTAAAGAGGATTTTGATAGAAGCACCAGTCTTGATTCACCAGAGGCAGGAAAGGAATTCATCAGATATTGTGATGCATCGCATCTTGGTTTAGGTGTGTCTTGATGTAAGAAGGAAGGTGGTAAGCTTATGCGTCCACGGCGATTGAGGCCTCACGAAGCTAACTACCCGACACATGACTTGGAATTGTCTGCTGTGGTATTTGCCTTGAAAATCTGGAGGCACTATCTGTATGGGGAGAAGTCGGTAGTATACACAGATCACAAGAGTTTGAAGTACCTCCTGACTCAGAAAGATTTAAATCTGAGGCAGCGGAGGTGGATTGAGTTGCTGAAGGACTACGATTGCTCAATCGAATATCACCCGGGGAAGGCTAATGTGGTAGTTGATGCATTGAGCCGTAAGGTGGTAGCAGATTTGTGAGCAATGTTTGCTTACCTAAGTCTCTATGAGGATGGGAGCCTTTTGGCAGAATTACAAGTGAAGCCATCATAGATTGATGAGGTTAAGGAAAGGCAGATGACCGATGAAGCTTTGAGTACTTGGAGGTTGCAAGTACAGAATGGTGAGATCGAAGGTTTCAGCTTGGACAGTGATGGGGTGTTGTACTTTCAGGAGAGAGTATGCATGCCTAAGGATGATGATTTAAGGCAGTGAATTCTTAAAGAAGCTCATAGCAGTACGTACGCTATGCACCCGAGAAGCAGTAAGATGTATCGGGATTTAAAGGAGCAGTTTTGGTGGCCGGGTCTTAGGCGGAAGTAACTGAGTTGGTGGGCAAGTGTCTGACATGCCAGCAAGTTAAGGCTGAGCATCAATTGCCATCGAGGTTTATACCGGTAAAGATCCCACAAAGAAGTAGGAGGAGATTACTATGGATTTCGTAAGTGGGCTTCCCTCACGCCATGAAAAGATGCAATTTGGGTGGTAGTAGACCGGTTGACTAAGTCGGCCCATTTCATGCCGGTAAGGGTTGACTACTCGCTTCAGAGGTTAGCCAAGTTGTATATCGCAGAGATAGTACGGTTGCATGGAGTACCTGTGTCCATTATCTCGGATCGGGATCCTCGATTTACGTCAAGATTCTTAAAGGCTCTACATCAGGAGTTAGGCACAAAGTTGAATTTCAGCACGGCTTTTCACCCGCAGTCTGATGGACAATCTGAGAGGGTTATCCAAATATTGGAAGATATGTTAAGGGGCTGTGTTTTAGACTTTCGTGGTAGTTGGGAGGAGTACCTACCTTTGGCAGAGTTCGCTTATAACAATAGTTATCAAGCGAGTATTCGGATGGCACCATATAAGGCGCTGTATGGTCGGAAATGCCGTACTCCTACATGTTGGACGGAACTAGGAGAACGTCGGGTGTTGGGTCCATAGTTAGTAGCGAAGACGGAGGATAAGGTTAGAGTAATTCGGGCTCGTCTTAAAGAGGCATCGGACAGGTAGAAATCCTACGCTGATCTTAAACGCAGAGATGTTGAGTATGCAGTGGGTGATAAGGTCTTCTTGAAGGTATCACCTTAGAAGAAGGTGCTGAGGTTTGGCCGGAAGGGCAACCTAAGCCCTAGATTCATCGGACTGTACACGGTGTTGAAACGGGTGGGACCGGTAGCTTACCAACTTGAGTTGCTAGCAGAATTGAGCCAGATACATGACGTCTTCCATGTTTCGATGCTGAGGCGCTATCGATCAGATCCCTCACACGTAGTGCCGGTAGCGAAAATTGAAGTGAACTTGGACTTGTCTTTCGAGGAGGAGCCGGTACAAATCTTGGATCGAGATGTCAAAGTTCTACGTAGGAAGTCAGTGCCTTTGGTAAAGGTGTTATGGCGGAATCATGGTACGGAGGAGGCCACATGGGAACCCGAGGATGTGATGCGGCAGCAATACCCCCAACTCTTCTGATCTAGGTAATTTCGAGGCCGAAATTCTTTTTAAGGGGGTAGAACTGTAACACCCTAAATTAGGGGTTGTTTGTAATTTAATTAATTTCCCATGTGTGTGTTTGAAGAAATAACTACTATGATTTTATTTGGCATGTTCTAGGGTCTAGAAATAACCCCGAGCTAGGCCTGACTTAGGACTAAAAATTTCTTTTTAAGTGTTTAAAAGAAGGGAGCTAGGTGAGATAAGGGGTTAAGGAAAATTTTGGAAGGAACATGACACAAGGATTTAATTGGCATGATTGGCTTGGTGCATCTAAGGGTGTTGCAAGGGAGGAGGTTCGAGTCTTGGGAGTTACAAGGGGGAGGCATTTTATTTTGTTGGGCTTTTTGGGCGTTAAAGAAAGGGTTAAGTTAAGAAGGCTTTAAAGAATTTCGTGGGTAAGGTTTAGACATGAAAGTTGAGTTAGTGGAGTGGCTTGGGCTTGGAGGTGACGATTGGGCAGGTCTTGGGTTCGAACTATCGAGGTTGCGCCTTGGAGTTTTATTTTCTTTTGCTTTAGAAAGGGAATCGGCCTAGGAAGGCCTTATAATTAAATGGTGAGGTGTTGTGACATGAAAGTCAATTGGGAGGAATGGCATGGGGCGTTGAAAAGGGGGCTGCGGCAGTTGCTCCTTTAGGTTCTAGGTTCAAACCAAAGAAACAGCAGTGGGCATTTTATTTTTTTTATGCAGCTGGCGTGAATGGGAGGGTGAGCTGATGGCTGCATGTAGGATTGTTAAGGTGATAAGGATAAAGCATTGTTTTCCTTTTAATTTTCGGCTGAAGAGTAGTATTATTAGTATTTTATTTTCATTATAATTGTTGAAGAGGTGATTAGGAGATTAAAAATAAGATAAATATTATTGTTAGGTGATAATTAAAAGCCTAAATTATCCCAAAAGGAGGGGTGTTGGCCGAATATAGGACTCCTTGGGAGGCATTCCATATTCGGTTTTGTATAGCAAAGAAGTGCCAAAAATTCATCAAGTTCTTTTCTTTTTTCTCTCTTCAATAGTGCTGGCCGAATTCTCCCTTGATACATTGCCAACATTGTTCAAAATTTCCAGCTTCTTTTTTCTACTTGGCCCCCCCTCTTCTACTCAAAATTTCAACCCTTCCATCTTGTGTTAGCCGAATCCTCCCTAACCAAGGTGCTGCCAACTTCAATAGTGTGGTAAGGGATCTCTCTAAGTTTAATTCTTTTATTATTATTTTGGTCAGCCGAAACCATGAGGCTTAACCATGTATTTTTGTGTATGGCCGAACCTATTCAGGGTCATGGATTTGTAACCCTCTTCTAGAAGCCAGCATTAAGGAGAAGTAAGAGGTCTTTCGGGATTTAAGGTAAGCATGATATGTAGGCTATGACATTCGACCAAAGGCCATGTTATGTATTTTTAAGTGGTGACCGAATTTTTATTGTGGGTTGTTTAAGGAATTTTGGCGGAGTCTTAATCAAGTGACGATTTCGGTATTTGTTGGAAACCAAATCCATTTAAGGTAAGTGCCGCCCAAAGAGCCTTTGTATTATTTGGTTTGGCCGAATAGGCTAAGTCCCTAACCCTATTATTGGCCGATTATAGGGTCAAGGATCTAGCATCGTAGATCGGATTTTCGGAATCTAGGAATTTCGGTGGTAACAGGTGTGTAAACTCTTTACACACTTTATTAGTAAACTTTGCTATATTGTTGCCTTGTTAATAATTATGGTAGTGATCTATAATATATGCTTGTGGGCTTAAGCATGGATTCCGGGTAAGTCCCCTATTTCGTGATCTTTGATATATGATTTTGTATGCCATCACATGCTATTAAATGCTATGCCTAAATACATGATATATGATAATTGATATGTAAGCATGGTGATGGTGGGATTGATGAGAGGAGGGGGATGATTTTTATGGACTGTCACCAGTGGTTTTGACCACAAGATGGGTTGGCCCCATCAAATTAATTGTGACTTCGGTCACCAGTGGTTTTGACCACACTGTTGTTAATTTGTGACTAAGTCCCAGTGGTTTGGTACCACCAGTGGTTTTGACCACATTATGATATTTTGTGACCTATGGTCATCACTGGTTTTGACCACACGATGGGTTGGCCCCATCATTTAAATTGTGACACTAGTCACGGTGGTTTTGACCACCGATGGTTTTGACCACACGGGGTAGTTAAGAATACGGATGGTTAGTGGGGTTGCATATTTGCATGTTTATTAATAATCTGTGTATGAGTTACATTTCCAGGTGGGGGATTTACATACTGAGTCTTGGTGACTCACCCCTTCCCATACCATTTTGCAGATGAGTAGATCGCGGAGATGGAGTCGAAGAGGACTCGAGGCGGCCATGCTTATTCGAGGGATTTGAATTTAAATTATTATCGTTAAGTTTATTTATTTTCTTTTCTAAGTTTTTAATTTGGGATGTAATAAGGCCGCTATTTATTATTTGGATGTTTATTTTATTTTACTTATGTTATGTTACAAATGAAGTTTATAAATGTTAAGTGAACCAGTTAAAAGTAACTTTTTTCAAACTTAATAACTTCTACGGGTTTTCAAAGATGTTACCATCGGGTAACAAACTACACCAAGTCAATTATAACCTTGACAAATTTTAAAGTTTTACACGATCAAATGTTTTAAAAGGGTTCATCAACCCAACCATGTTTATTAAAATAATCCCAACTGAGTTTTATCAAACCCCGATTTAATAACTTAGCCACATTTTAACAAGTTTTCACTAGACACTCAAAAAGATTCAAATTATTTTACTCTGTGACATACCAGATCCGGTCAGGACTCATCGGCCGGGTTTGGGGTGTTACACAATGTGCAAATCCCGAAAGCACATAAAAGCCTTGAGGCCCACAAACACATTATGTCCCTTGGCCCATACACAATGGCAACAGATTATTTTCATACAACATGGCCTATCCCAAACCTAAAAGTCCATCCTCTACACACCCTCGTACCAACCATCACACCGTGGGGATTTCTACAATCAACCCTCCATCTGCTTCACACCATATCGACAGCTGTGCTGCCTGTCATAAAGACCGATCACTATGTGACCTATGTGGCAAAGCCTCCAATCACCATGCGACCTTAATAATATATCGACAGCTGAGCTGTCTGTCATAAAGATCGATCACTGTGTGACCTATGTGGCTAAAGCCACCGATCGTTATGCGACCTGCTCCCCTTCATCATATCAATCCCATCCCATGCATACATACATGCAAGAATCAGAACATTAAACTATCTAAACAGATCACATACTTTCACATACTTCGATATACATAGAGAAGTTTCTATGATTACGTACCTGACATCCCTTGCCTACCCTTTTCGGGTAACACGACTGTTCATTCAGCCTATTTTTGGCTTTTAGCCCATAACATATACATAGTATAGTTTAACTAGTGTGATAGAGATCTACACACCTGATTACCAATAGGACAGTACTTTCTATGTCGACACTATTAGAAATCGATATGATGGCTAACTATCTAAGGTTTTGTTCCGAAGCTGGTCCACAACTCGGTGGCTAATCCCGTACTGCTGACACCGCGAGCTTCTTGAACTTTGGGGCTGGGACTACAGATTCAACCCCTTCCTTCGATTTGCTGACATTCAAGTCCATGAATGACCTTAGTCAGAGGATACTATAATGATTGCTTAATGAGGCATTAGGTTAAGGCACAATAAGGAAAAGAAACCAATTGAACACTTAGGGAGAATCGAAGCCCTTACCTTGAAATCCCAAAAAAGTAATATGGTTCGAAGGCTAACGATTTCTGGCCTAGAAACCTAGGCGATTAGATCTCCTTCAATTCTTGGAATGCCGCCCAAAAAGAACACGAGATCAGTGAAAATGTCAAACTAAAGATGGCCTAACAACCAACTAGCCATTTGACTATGGTCTCAAAACCGAAGAGAAGAAAAAAAAAACAGAAGAAATCGACACTTACCTTAACACAGAGAATTCGACAACTCCTAGGGAATTTTGACTTTTGAGAAGATCAGAGAGAAAAGATGATCTCAAGAGATCTATGAAGATTCGGCTTTGATGAAGAAATCGAAAAAGAGAAAAGAATAGACAAGGGTATTCAGCTATGGAGATGAAAGCAGAGAAAATAATGGAATTTTGGCTTTTTACATAAAAGTGGAGATGAGAGAAAAAGATTAGGGGTTTCGGCTTTTGAATAATGAGAGAAGAGGATGGGAAATAAAACCCTATTGCCAAAAATAAAAAGATATTCCCCCCACCTAAGCACAGAATTTCGACACTTACTACTTAAAACCCAAAATGCCCCTTTTTAAAACGTCAAACTAAGCTATTAATCAAGGGAAATTTGACACACCTTGGATATACCAAAACCGATTCCTCCTCCCCCTCAGTGTTAGAATTTCGGCGACCACTATGACCAGCAGATAATTCCTAAATTTTCCCCTTATCTTCATCTGATCACTCATCCTCAAGTGGCTTAAATAACACCACCTCTTCCTCATTTTTATTAGTCACTTTATCAGTCACACTATCCACATCATCCATTCCATTAATCTCTTACTTCCAAGCATCCTAGCCGCCCCCAACTCTCCTCTCCTTTAACGCCAAAAACATTTAAAAATAAGTGGGTAATGCGACTCGAACCTTGAACCTCCTCAGCTAACGCCACCTCCCTGCTCCCTAAGTGGTGCCACTTTGCCAGTGGGCCACAAGCCCACTTGCATCTTAAAACACAGATAACATCTTTTAAGCCCTATCCTAACTGGCTTTCCAGTAGAATGTCCAAATAGAAAATTCTATTAAGGCCTCGGCCCAATCCCTGAGCCCATTCTGGACCCCTAAAACATTCTAACAAGCATAATCACACTTTAACACAAAGGCCCATTAATTCAGGATGTTATAGTTTTACCCCTTAAAGATATTTCGGCCTCGAAATTACCTGATCAAAATAGATGTGAGTACTGCTACGCATCATCTCCTCTGGTTCCTATGTAACCTCCTCAGAACTGTGATTCCGCCATAGAACCTTAACCAACAGGAACCGTCTTTCTTTGCAACACTGGTTCCTCTGGTTCCTCTTCAAAGGATAGGTCAGGTCTTACCTCGATTTCCTCCACAGGCACCACATGAGATGGATCTGAACGATATCGTCTCAACATAGAAATGTGGAATACATTGTGAATCGCTTAACTTTCGGAAGGTAGCTCTAGGCGATGAGCTCTCGCCCCACTCGCTTTCAACACCCGATAAGGTCGATAAATCTGGGACGAATTTACCTTTCCGTCCAAACCTCAGCACTTTCTTCCATGGTGACACCTTCAAGAATACCTTGTCACCCACTGCAAACTCTATGTCCTTACGCTTCAAGTCTGCATAGGACTTCTATCGGTCTGACGCTTCCTTTAGTCGAGCTCGAATTAACTCAACCTTCTCTTCTATCTTGGTAACCAACTCTGGACCCAAAATCTGACGTTCCCCTAATTCTATCCAACATGTAGGAGTACGACACTTTCGCCCGTACAATGCTTCATAGGGCGCCATCTGAATACTAGACTGGTAGATGTTATTGTAAGCAAACTCTGCCAACGGTAAAAACTCTTCCCAACTACCTCCAAATCAATGACACATCCCTTAACATGTCCTCCAAAATCTGAATTACCCGCCGACCGTCCATTTATCCGAGGATGAAACGTCAGATTGAAATCCAACTTACTCCAACGCTTGATGCAAAGCCTTCCAGAATCGCGACGTGAACCTCGGGTCCCTGTCCGATATGATTGATACTGGTACCCCATGCAACCTTACTACCTCCGCTATATATATCCTAGCCAGCTTCTACAGAGAGTAATCGACCTGTACTGGTATGCAATAAGTAGATTTCGTCAAGCGATCAACAATCACCCAGACTGAATCTTTCTTAGTAGGCGTGAGGGGTAGCCCACTAACAAAGTCCATTGTGATACTTTCCCACTTCTATTGTGGAATCTTCACTGGCTGCAACAACCCTAATGGTAACTGATGTTCTGCCTTTACCTACTGACAGGTCAAACACTTACTCACCAATTCAATTACCTCACGCTTCATGCTCGGCCACCAGAACTAATCCCGCAAATCCCGATACATCTTACTCCCTCTGGGGTGCATAGCGTATGAACTTCCATGCGCTTCTTGCAAAATCCTATGCCTCAATTTTGGATCTTTTGGCATGCAAACTCTCCCTCAAAAATATAACAGTCTTTCCTCATTCATACTGAAGTCCGTCGATCCATCACTTAATCCTACATGAAACTTCTCCTTTAGCAACTCATCGGTCTGCTGCTTCTCCTTAACCTGACTGACCCAAGAGGGTTTCACTTAAAGTTCAGCCAATAAGCTCCCATCATCATCCAGACTAAGGTGAGCAAACATTGCCCTCAAGTCAGCGATTACTTTATGACTTAAGGCATCCGCCACCACATTAGCTTTACCCGGATGGTACTCGATTGAGCAAATATAATTTTTTAACAACTCTATCCACCTCCTCTACCTTAAATTCAACTCCTTCTAGGTCAAAAGGTATTTTAGGCTTTTATGATCGGTGTAAATAAAAGATTTCTCCCAGTATAGATAATGTCTCCAAATCTTTAAAGCAAAAACCACCGCCGCCAACTCCAAATCATGGGTGGGATAATTTGCTTTATGCGATCTTAACTGTCGAGATGCATACGCAACAACCTTTCCATCTTGCATCAACATGCATCCTAGTCCCATATGTGATGCATCACAGTAAATCACAATTCCTTCCCAGCCACCGGTTGAATCAATACCGGAGTCTCCATCAAAATCCTTTTCAACTTCTCGAAACTCTCTTACTGCTTACTAGACCAAATAAATAGAACTCTTTTCCATAATAACTTAGTCAATGGTGCCACGATTGAAGAAAATCCTTTAACAAACCTTCGATAGTACCCAGCTAGACCAAGAAAACTTCAAATTTTTGCCACAGACCTAGGCGGCTTCCAATCCAACCCCACTTTATTTTTTCGAGGGTCAACCCTAATCCCCTCTGTTGACACAACGTGGCCTTGAAAAGTAACTTCACTTAGCCAAAATTCGCACTTACTGAATTTGGCATACAACTGCTTCTCCCTCAGAATCTGCAAAACCACTCGCAGATGTGAATCATGCTCCTCTTCTGATCTTGAGTAAACCAAGATATCATCTATGAATACCATGACAAACCGATCCAAGTATGGTTGGAATATTTGGTTCATCATGTCTATAAATGCTGCTGGCGCATTGGTCAATCCGAATGGCATTACCATGAACTCGTAATGACCATAGCGAGTCCTAAAAGCCGTCTTATGAATATCTGTGTCCTTGACCTTAAGCTGATGGTATCCTGATCTCAAATCTATCTTTGAGAACATTGATGCCTCTTTCAATTGAACGAACACGTCATCAATCCTTGGCAACGGATACTTTTTCTTGATAGTCAACTTGTTCAGCTGATGATAGTTAATGCACATACACATTGATCCATCCTTCTTCTTAACAAATAACACCGGCGCTCCCCAAGGTGACACACTTGGTCTAATAAATTCTTTATATAACAACTCTTGTATTTGTGCTTTCAACTCTATCAACTCCTTTGGCGCTATCCTATATGGAGCAATAGACACTGGTGCTATTTCCGGAAGAAGATCGATACCAAACTCCACTTCACGATCTGGAGGTAATCTCGAAAGCTCTTCTGAGAAAACATCAAGAAATTTCTTCATTATCCTAATGTCCCCAACAGTTAGGTCCTTGGCTTCTAGAGCCCGAACAAACATTAATACCACATCGCATCCTTTTCTCACCATCTTTTCTGCTCTTAGGGCAGTCACCGCATTCGACAAATAGTTCCCCCTTTATCCTATCACTAACACTTCACCACTTTTGGGGGTTTTTAACACCATACGCTTGGTTACACAATCTATATTAGCTTGATACTTCACCAGCCAGTCCATGCCTAATATTAAGTCAAACTCCCCAAACGGTAATTCCATCAGATCCGTCCGAAAAACTATTCCCTGAGCTTCTAAGGGTACCTCCCGATAGAGTTTATCTACTACCACAGATTGTTCCAATGGGCTAATTATAGTCATCACCCTAGGGGTAATCTTGGAATCTAAACATAAAGTTCCAGACACACTGTAACATCCTAAATTAATGGGTCTATGCGCTTAGTGTAAGGATATGTTTAATATGTTAATTTAAGTGATAGGGTCCAAACGGGCTCGGGACTAGGAAAAAGGCCTTGGTTAAATTATCGATTGGGCATTATAAAGTTAAAAGGTGGTAATTGTGTTTAAAATACCAACCAGGGCTTGTGGCCCAACCATAGGTGGCGCTAGAAGGTGGTGTTACTAACAGTTAAAGAGGACCAAGTTTTGGCCACAAGGAGCCCATGTTTACGGGCCATTTTGGAACTTAAAAGGGAGCAAGGGAGACATACAACAAGGTGTAAGAGGCCCAAAATTTAAGTTTTAGGGAGCCCAATTCTCTTAATTTAAGTGAGATAAAATTTGGCATTAGGGTTAGGAGAAGTGGACGGCAATATGGCTCTAAAATAGGAGGATTTGCATGGAATTTATAATTGATAATATAGAAGATAAAACAAAGAAAAGATATGAGCTATCAAGGAAAGGTGATGGCCAAAAATCCACCACCTAGGGGAGTAAAGAATTTGGGTACTTCATGAAGAAGGGGTGCCAAATTTTCCCTTTTTTATTAGCTTGACTTTTAGTAATAAGGAAGGGTACTCTCGGGTTTTTAAGGTAGGTGGCGAAATCTCTATAAATAGAGGGGAGTAGCTCATCAACTCCTGCATTTGAACCCTACTTTCTTCTTCTTAACCTGTGCCGAAATTCTTAACTCTCCCTCTCCAATTTCTTTTCTTTTTATTTCTTTGAAAGCCAAACAATCCCTACTCTTTACCGATTTCTTCCACTAAAAGTCAAAACTATTCAAGATTCCTTCTTATCATCTTCTCTTTTTCATTTTTCTCAAAAGCCAAAATCCCCAAGGGGTTACCGATTCCCCTCTAATAAGGTAATTGTCGATTCTTGATTTCTCTTAAGATCTCTCTCTCAGTTTTTGAAAGGAAAAAGTCGAAAAACTATTAGTCTAATGGTTCTATGTCGACGACAATCCGAGATTTGAAGGAAACTTGGTCGTCTAGATCTAAAATTCGAAAATAGCTAGTCTCCAATTTTAAGATTTTACGGTAAGGAGATTTTCCCTAGATCTTTACTAGATTCATTTATTATATACAAGATCTAAACTTTATGATGATGATTAACGGTCATATATTGTGATAGTAGTTCTGATAAGGACTTGTGATGGAATTAAATATGGATTAGGTAAAGGAGAGAATCCCTAAGTTTAAGAAATGAGTGGTATTTGCCGATCGAGATTGGCCACTTGGTTTTGGACCAGCTTCTGAACAACACCTTAGGCAGATAGCAATTGTGTCGACTACGGATAGCGTCGACATAGAAAGTATCATTTATTGGTAACTAGGTGTGTAGATTTCTAACACACACTCTCTAATTGTATTTTATGTGTAGTGGGCTAAAAAACTGGAAAGTGGCTGTGTAGATAGTCGATAAAAACCCTAAAAGGGTTAGGCAAGGATGCCAGGTATGCAACCATGGAAATCTCTATGTGTATTGAGACTTATGAAAGCCTGTATGATGTACTCTCTATGTATGTATGCATGGGGTGGGAATATAATATGAAAGGGGAAGTGCAATATGGGTCACACGGTGGCCGGTGGTAGAAAACCCATGAATAAAAATATGGGTCACATGGTGACCGGTGGTAGAAATCCCACCATATTTAAATGTTAGATCACACAGTGATCGGTGGCTGTGCCACGTGGTGTGTAGCGGACGGAGGGTTGATTGTAGAAATCCCCAAGGTGTGATGGTTGGTACGGGTTGGTGTGTAGAGGATGGAATTCTAGGATGGGTTGGGCCATTCATTATGTATTGTCTATCATGTATTGTGATTGTTGCCTTTATGTATGGGCCAAGGCCCATAATGTGTTTATGGGCCTTAGGTCAGTGTGTTCAAGATTTATACACTGAGTCTTGGTGACTCACGCTTTCTTTTTCTCTACTCTTTCAGATGAGCAGTAGATCGTGGACATGGGAGCCGAGATGGACTTGAGGGGCCATCAAGTTATTCATTTTATACTTTCCGCTTTATTTCAAGTTTTAAATGTTAGAATTATTTGATGTAATAAGGCCCCGTAGCTTAGGTTTAAGTTGATATTTGTTAGTGTTTATTTCTTTTCAAATTTTATGAGCAACACTTATGTTTTAAAGGAAGTAAAAAGATGGGATTTTCAAATATGATTTCAATAACTTCCATTTTGAAAAAAAAAATAAATTACAAAGATTTTCTACAAGTGCTACCTATTTAACGAATATCTACAAGAATGACTAAGTTGGTCAAAACCATTCTAAGTAAAGTTTTTAACATTAAACCCATAGCATACCAGATCCGGTTGAAACTTATGGCCCGGGTTTGGGGTGTTACATTTTTGGTATCAGAGCCCAGTTCAAAACTTGGCCTGTGAAATGGGCTTAGCAATGTTTTGTAAATGAGGTGAGTTTGGGAAAAAAATATTTTGGTTAAAGATATGGCCTTCGAGTCTACCGGCACTCGATCCACTCAGGTAAGTATTCTAAACTTTTGTTGTGGCATACATGTGGGCTTAATGGGCTTGAGGGATGTAGGCTAGAATATTAGACATTGATGGACTTTAGGTTTAGTTTAAATCACTCTCTAAATCCATAAGATTTAATCCAACTAAACAAACCCGTGAACAAGTCAATAAGTTAGGGTGTGGCAACAGGCATACGCATGTCTAGGATTGGATTCAAGAAGAGCTTGGTACTTAAGCAGTCCTAGTGACTCACCTCCTCTTCGTTAGAATTCTACCTGGTGCATAGTGACTATTCACCCTAGCTACGAGGACTTGTTGATGGTCTAAACATCATAACTTAAAACCCGAAAGGGACCAGCCACCCTATTTCAAAAAAAAAAAAAGCCCCAAGTTTTATAAAAGAGATACACTTGATTTGTGGAAATTTCCAATCAACCATGAATTTATAAAGAACCTATGTTTTAAAAATTTACTCAAGAACCTCATGATTACAAGAATAACCCGAATTATGAAACTAGATTTTTCCCAATATACTCCTTTTTTTTTTAAAACAAACAACAACAACACGATAGCAACAATATCGAAATACCCTTGTTTGAAAAAAATACCAAAGTACCCTTGATGAGAAATTAATAAATTACCCCTAATTCACGAAAGTTACCAAAGTTGACAAAATTACTGAAATACCCCGATTCCAAAATTACCAAAATACCCTTATTTCACAAAATCCCCAAGGAACCCAATTTTGGAAAATTATGAAAATACCCCTATAGGATAAATACAAAAATACCCCTAGGTAGTAAAACAACAAAAATACCCTTACGTGATGAATGAAAGTTCATGAATGTTATTTGTATATTGATGGTGGAATGTATGTGGCTCTAAGAGTTAAGAGTTACAGACTTAGGATGGAACTCGTTGTGAACTCGAAAGAACTACTTTTAAATCTACTATTCATAAGATCGTTTCGGTTAATTAGTGGAAGAAAACTAATAAATCATAAAATTTTTAATCAGATAAATCGCGAACGGTAGGATGAGCACTAGAGGACGTGGTGTGCATAGCCGAGGTAGAAGCGCAGATTCTCAGATGTCGTAACTCGTAGGGTCAGCCACGAATCCAAAATGAGGTACTAGTGCCACCAGCTGTGGAGGCGAAATTTCAAGATTAGACGGCCGGGGATGATGTTGTATCTCAGGCTATGCTAAGGGTTTTGGAGAGAGTTACTAGAGTAGGTATGAGCACAAGAGCCCGAAAATTTATACCGGAGCGACTTAAGAGTAACGGGGCAGAAGTGTTTAGGGGAATCTGGTATAGCCCCAAGCTCAGCTGAGTATTGGTTAGAGGCGGTTAAACGCATAATAGACGATTTGGATCTCACGAAGGAAGAGAAATTAAAAGGGGTTATACCTCTCTTAAGGGATGGAGCTTACCAATGGTGGCTCATGGTTAAGGATGGTACGATGGCTGACCACATCACATGGGAGTTCTTCAAAACAATGTTTCAAAACAAGTATGTTGGATCGAGCTATGTGAATGCATAGCGCAGGGCATTCCTAAACCTGGTTCAAGGAAGTAGGTCCGTAGCGGCGTACGAAGCAGAATTCTTACACCTGAGATGTTATGCTCGAGGGATAGTGGCTACGGAGCATGAGCGATGTGTTCTGTTTGAGGATGGCGTAAAAGATGAGTTGCTTGTGTTGATAGCTCCACAACGAGAACGAGAATTTGCGGTGCTTGTGTAAAAGGCTAAGATAGCGGAGGAGATGAAACGGATGGAAAAGCTAAACCTGGATAAAGATAAAGGTAGAGGTAATAGAAACTTTGGATCATCAGGAACAACTAGAGGTAATTAGAAAAGACCCAGGCTAGCTGGGCCTAGATGAGATAATAGACCTGTTGCTACTAGTCAGGAACCGAAGTGTGCTCAATGTGGTAAATCCCATGCGGGTGAGTGTAGGGCGGGTAGTGGAAAGTGCTTTAGGTGTGGGTCTTTTGACCATCAAGTTAGGAACTGTCTGTAGCAAAAAGACAATGAAGGGCCCACGGACCAAGGGAATGTTCAGCCTGACAGAGGAGGTCGTGGGGCAGCCAGAGGTGGTAACAGTTCTGGTCGGGGTCGTGGAGTAGTAGGTCGAGGAGCTGGAAACGCTGAAGCGAGACAGCCATGGTTAGTTTATGCTATTAGACGTCGAGAGGAGGCTAACGCATCGGATGTCATAACCGATACGTTTTTAATTTTTGGCTTACCCTATCTTGCATTAATTGACATCAGATCGACACATTCATATGTCACTAGTAGGGTATCTAAAACTTTAAGTGTAGATGCTGAGATTTCCTCTAGGGTGATGACTGTAGTAAGCCCATTAGGACAATCTGTGGTGGTAAATAAGCTTTATCGGGAAATACCTTTAGAGGTTCAAGATACAGTTTTTCGTACAGATCTAATGGAATTACCATTGGGGGAGTTTGATTTAATCCTAGGCATGGATTGACTTGTGAAGTATCAAGCTAATCTAGATTGTGCAGCTAAGCGTTTGGTGTTAAAAACTCTTGAGGGTGGCAAAGTATTGATAATAGGTGAAAGGGGGAATTGTTTGTCAAACGTGGTGACCGCTCTGAGAGCGAAAAGGATGGTGAGGAAAGGATGTGAGGCAGTCTTGATGTTTGTTCGCTATGGAAGCTAAGGAACTAGCAGTGGGAGACGTTAGGATGGTGAAGGAGTTTCCTAATGTTTTTCTCGAGGAGCTTTCGGATTACCTCTGGATCGTGAAGTGGAGTTTGGAATCGATCTTCTTCCAAGGACAGCGCTGGTATCTATAGCTCTATATCGAATGGCACCAAAGGAGTTGGTGGAGTTGAAAGCGTAGATTCAGGAGTTGTTGGATAAAGGATTTATTCGACCTAGTGTGTCACCGTGAGGAGCACTGATTCTATTCGTTAAGAAGAAGGATGGGTCAATGCGAATGTGTATTGACTATCACCAGTTGAATAAGTTAACAATCAAGAACAAATACCCGTTGCCAAGGATCGATGACTTGTTCGATCAGTTGAAGGGGGCCTCAGTCTTTTTGAAGATAGATCTAAGATTAGGGTACCATCAGCTTAAGGTTAAGGAGGATGATATTCATAAGACAGCCTTTAGGACTCACTACGGTCACTATGGGTTCATGGTAATGCCATTTGGGTTGACCAATGTGCCAGCATCATTCATGGATATGATGAACCGAGTGTTCCAACCTTACCTAGACTGGTGTGTCGTGGTGTTTATAGACGATATCTTGGTTTACTCAAAGTCGGAGGAGGAGCATGATGCTCATCTGCGAATAGTTTTGCAGATTCTAAGGAAGAAGCAGTTATATGCCAAATTCAGTAAGTGTGAATTTTGGTTGAAGGATGTTACTTTTCTAGGGCATGTTGTGTAGGCTGAGGGGATTAGGGTTGACCCTAGGAAAATTAAAGTGGTGTTGGATTGGAAGCCGCCTAAGTCAGTGGCAGAGATTTGGAGTTTCCTTGGTTTGGCCGGATACTATCGAAGGTTTGTTGAAGGATTCTCCTTAATTGTGGCACCATTGACTAAGTTATTACGGAAAGGAGTTCCGTTTGTTTGAACGGATAAGCAATAGGAGAGTTTCGAGAGGTTGAAAAGGATTTTGACGGAGGCTCCAGTGTTGATTCAGCCAGAGGCTGGAAGGAATTTGTGATTTATTGTGATGTTTCACACACGGGTTTAGGGTGTGTTGATGTAAGATGGAAAGGTGGTCGCGTATGCATCTCGACAGTTAAGACCGCAAGAAGTGAATTATCCCACCCATGACTTGGAGTTGGCAGTAGTGGTTTTTGCTTTGAAGATTTGGAGGCATTATCTTTGCAGGGAGAAATCCGTCATCTTCACTGATCATAAGAGCTTAAAGTATCTTTTGACTCAGAAGGAGTTGAATCTAAGGCAGAGGAGGTGGGTCGAGTTGTTAAAGGATTATGACTGCTCGATCGAGTATCACCCGGGTAAGGCTAACGTAGTAGCGGATGCTCTAAGTCGTAAAGTAATCTCTAACTTAAGAGCAATGTTTGCTCACCTTAGTCTATATGATGATGGAAGGTTATTAGCTGAACTTCAAGTGAAACCCTTATGGATCGACCAGGTTAAGGAGAAGCAACAGACGGATGAGATGTTGAAAGGAAGGTTTCCGGTAGGGTCAAATGATGGATCGACAAAATTCAGTGTTGATAAGGATGGGCTGTTATGTTTCCAAGGGAGAGTATGCATGCCTAAGGATCCTGAGTTGAGATGAATGATTTTGCAAGAAACGCATGGAAGCCTATACGCTATGCATCCCAGAGGGAGTAAGATGTATTGAGACTTATGGGAGCGTTTTGGTGGCCAAACTTAAAACGGGAGGTGACTGACGTAGTGGCCAAGTGTTTAACCTGTCAGCAGGTCAAGGCGGAGCATTAATTACCATCAGGGTTATTGCAGCCGGTGAAGATTCCCCAATGGAAGTGGGAAAGAATCACAATGGATTTTGTTAGTGGGCTACCCCTCACACCTACTAAGAAAGATTCGATTTGGATGGTTGTGGACCGTTTGAAGAAGTCTGCTCACTTCATACCAGTGCGGGTTGATTACTCTTTGCAAAAGTTGGCTAAGCTATACGTAGCAGAGGTGGTGAGGTTGCATGGAGTACCGATATCAATCATATCAGATAGGGACCCTAGGTTCACCTCGCAATTATGGAAGGCGTTACATCAAGCACTGGGAACAAAGTTAGATTTTAGCACAACATTTCATCCTCAGATCGATGGACAGTCTGAGCGGGTGATTCAAGTCTTGGAGGACATGTTAAGAGGGTGTGTCATTGATTTCAGAGGTAGTTGGGAAGAGTTCTTACCGTTAGCAGAAATTGCTTATAATAACAGTTACCAGTCAAGTATCCAGATAGCACCCTACGAAGCTTTGTATGGGTGGAAGTGTCGTACCCCTACATGTTGGAGGAATTAAAGGAACGTCAAATTTTGGTTCCAGACTTGGTCACGGAGACGGAGGAGAAAGTGGAAGTGATACGGGCTAGACTAAAAGAGGCAATGGATAGAGCGTAAGTCCTATCTTTGACTTAAGACGTAAGGACATAGAGTTTGTCGTGGGGACAAGGTATTCCTAAAAGTATCGCCGTGGAAGAAAGTGCTAAGATTCAGACGTAAGGGTAAGTTGAGCCCCAGATTTATCGAACCATATCAAGTGTTGAAGCGAGTAGGACAAGTGGCATATCAGCTTGAGTTACCCCTAAAATTAAGTCAAATTCATGATGTATTTCACGTCTCTATGTTAAGACGTTATCGTTCGGATCCATCTCACATAGTGCCTGGGGAGGAAATTGAGGTAAGACCTGATCTATCATTCGAAGGGGAACAAGTGGAAATTCTGGATCGTGATGTCAAGGTGTTGCAAAGGAAAATGGTTCCATTAGTTAAAGTGCTGTAGCAGAATCACGGTTCTGAAGAGGCTACGTAGGAACCAGAGGAAGCGATGCAACAGCATTACCCCCATCTTTTCTGATCAGGTAATTTCTAGGATGAAATTTCTTTAAGGGGGTAGAACTTTAACATCTTGAATTAATGGGTCTATGCGTTTAATGTAAGGATATGTTTAATAAGTTAATTTAAGTGATAGGGGTCCAAACTAGGCTCAAGACTAGGGAAAAAGGCCTTGGTTAAATTATCTGATTGGGCATTATAGAGTTAAAAGCTGGTCATTGTGTTTAAAATACCAACGAGGGCTTGTGGCCAAACCATAGGTGGCGCTAGAAGGTGGTGTTACTAATAGTTAAAGAGGCCCAAGTTTTGGCCGCAAGGAGCCCATGTTTCTGGGCCATTTTTGGCACTTAAAAGGGAGCAAGGGAAGACGCCACAACAAGGGTGTAAGGGGCCCAAAATTTAAGTTTTAGGGAGCCCAATTCTCTTAATTTAAGTGAGCTAAAATTTGGCATTAGGGTTAGGAGAAGTGGACAGCAACAAGGCTCTAAAATAGGAGGATTTACATGGAATTTATAATTGAAAATATAGAAGATAAAATGGAGAAAAGATATGAGCTATCAAGGAAAGGTGATGGCCGAAAATCCACCACCTAGAGGAGTAAAGAATTCGGGTACTTCATGAAGAAGGGGTGCCAAATTTTCCCTTTTTTATTAGCTTGACTTTTAGTAATCAGGAAGGGTACTCTCGGGTTTTTAAGGTAGGTACCGAAATCTCTATAAATAGACGGGAGTAGCTCATCAACTTTGGCATTTGAACCCTACTTTCTTCTTCTTAACCTGTGCCAAAATTCTTAACTCTCCCTCTCCAATTTCATTTCTTTTTATTTCTTCGAAAGCCGAACAATCCCTACTCTTTGTCGATTTCTTCCACTAAAAGCCGAAACCATTCAAGATTCCTTCTTATCATCTTCTCTTTTTGATTTTTCTCAAAGGTCGGGATCCCCAAGGGGTTGCCGATTCCCCTCTAATAAGGTAAGTGTCGATTCTTGATTTCTCTTAAGATCTCTCTCTCGATTTTTGAAAGGCAAAAGCCGAAAAACTAATAGTTTAATGGTTCTACGTCGGACGGCAATCTGGGATTTGAAGGAAACTTGGTCGTCTAGATCTAAAAGCCAAAAATAGCTAGTCTCCAATTTTGGATTTTAAGGTTAGGAGATTTTCCCTGGATCTTTTCTAGATTCGTTTATTATATACAAGATCTAAACTTTATGATGAGGATTAACGGTCATATATTGTGATAGTAGTTCTGACAAGGACTTGTGATGGAATTAAATATGGATCAGGAAAATGAGAGAATCCCTAAGTTTAAGAAACGAGCGATATCTGCAGTTCGAGATTGGCCACTTAGTTGTGGACCGGCTTCTGAACAACACCTTAGTCAGATAGAAGTTGTGTCGACTACGGATAGCGTCAACATAGAAAGTATCGTTTTATCGGTAACCCGGTGTGTAGATCTCTAACACACACTCTCTAATTGTATTTTATGTGTAGTGGGCTAAAAAGCCGGAAAGTGGCTATGTAGACAGTCGATAAAAACTCTAAAAGGGTTAGGCAAGGATGCCAGGTATGCAACCATGGAAATCTCTATATGTATTGGGACTTATGAAAACATGTATAATGTACTCTTTGTGTATGTATGCATGGGGTGGACAAGGAGAAAGAAAGAAATCGTCACTTACCTTAACACTACAGATTCGACTAACCCTTAGAGATTCCGGCACTTATCACCATAGATGAAAGAAATTGGCAAGGAGAAAAGTGGACAAGGGTATTCAGCTATGAAGAAATCGGCAATGTAACACCCAAACCCTCAATACACCACGACCGAATCTGGTATGTTACGGGGAAAACGCATTTGAAAGGTTAGGTTTCCGGATAAAGGTTTGATGAAAAACTCTTTGCTGTATTTTGTACTTTGTAAAAATCTTAGGCATGATTGTTTTAAAACCGATAGTGCACTTTGCTAACCCGGAAGTTTTGAAAACTTAGTTGAATCCAATAGCAAAACTAATTTATAACATTTGGAAATTGAGTTATTCCTTTTAGTTGCTTAATAACATTTTGAATCGCTTTGAATTTGAAATTCATTTGAGTTGCATTCATTTTAAATTACAAATGATGATACGATGGTAAAGTTTAAGACATATCGCTTTGTAGTTTTGAAAACCTTATCGCTCCAAGTTTTATCGAATATTACCCAATAATTTGTTAAGGCATATTTGAAATCAAATTTAAGCATAAAAATAACCAAAGTAAAATTTTAAAAGGCCTTTTACAATCCCAACACAAACAAATGAAATTAAATAAAGTAAAGTACCAAGTTTGAAAATCAGTGCAAGTCCGAATTTATTTTTGGCATGGTCACCTCGAGTCCACCCGGCCCATGTCCGCGATCTAGGTGTCACCGAAATGATAAGGTGAAGGTGAGTCGTGACTCAAAGTGCATAAATCCCTCCCGATGAATGCAACATACTAACACACATCATAACATAGCAATACAATTAATGCACCCAATCCTAACCATCCATAACACCTTTTCTACCCCTGTGGTACCAAACCACCGGTGACCCAAAGTCACGATATCCATCAATGTGGTGCCAAACCACTTTGGTGACCCAAAGTCATGAATAATCCAACTGTGGGGCCAACCCACATGTGATACCAAATCATCGGCGGCGATCCCAGATCTCAATAGTGGGGCCAACCCACGGTGGCGTTAAACCACGTGGACAAGTCGCTATGAGGTGCCAAACCTCCGTGTCCCAAAGACACAATTGTGATACTAAATCACCGTGACCAAGTCACGAATAGTCAAGTTGTGGGGCCAACCCACGTGTGATACCAAATCACCGCGACGATCCGTAATATCAATCGTGGGGCCAACCCATGTGGTACTAAGCCACCGGACAAGTCGCTATGAGGTGCCAAACCTCCGTGACCCAAAGTCACAATAAATCGATCTGTGGTACCAAACCACTGGAGGTGCCAAACCTCTAGTGTCCCAAAGACACGGATATCATATTCCCCCTCCTCTCATATCACCCATAGACATGTCATACCGACTCATGTAAAGTATGCCAAACATGCAAATCATGCTAACATGTTAATATTGCATCTAACAACACATACATCATAGATCATGATATCACATATCAATAATAGAACTCGTAATGAAACGGACTTACCGAATCCGATGCGCATACCCCATAGGTATCATATTAATCAACCATACTATTTCGGCTTTATTAAACAATCAGGTTATTAAGCATATTACTAGGTAAAGAGTGTGCTAGTTTACACACCTGCTAAAATGCAAGCCTTAAACCCAAAGAACCGATCTAAGTCCCTCGATTACCTTGCTCCTATAATCGGCCAAACATGAATATCAAGACTAAGGCCATTCGGCCAAACCAAATAACTCAAGAGGGTTAACGTTCAAACCCTTACCTTACGAGTGATTTGGTTTCCTACCAAATCCCGAACCCACCGATGGTTCTTCCTTAATCAACCGTCCACACCCTAGTAAGAAGAACAGTTAATCCTTCAGAGACTTTGGCTTAACGAAACACAATGAATCGACTAGAAAACCAACCCTTACCACCACTTACCAACCGATCACCCAAAGATAAAGGCTTCGCATTGATCAAGCTTGAAATCCGGATGCCCTATAATGAAATCGGTTCCAACACAAGAGATTAGCTCCTTTCAACAAATGCCAAATCGGCTCTTAACCAAAATGTAATTGACAGAGAAGAGAACAAGGAGGGAGAAATAGGCATTCTACTAGCACTAACCTTTCTCTAAAACCCGATTGAAGAAAAAGAGAAGAGACCACCCTTACTTGTGATTCGGCCAAGACTTAAACAAAAAGGAGAAGAAGATTCGACTGTGGTTGTTTAAAACTATGAATCAAGCTTTAGCTAAGAAGGCAAAATAGATTCGGCACAAAGGTCTCGGCAAAGAGGTTTTGAGAAGAAGAAAGGAAAAATGAACAGGAGGGAAGTACTTTCGGTTTTGAAAGAAAAAGAAAGGGAGAAGGTGTTTTGGAGAATAACTTTCGGCTATCAAGGTTTCAAGAGAAGAAAGGAAGTATGAGAAGAGAGAATGCTAGCTTCGGCTTAACACAAATGAAAAAGAACAACAAGAAATGAAAGAGAGCATTCGGCCACACACAAAATTTACGAGACAAATTTCGGCAAAGTGAAGGTTACTTGGTATTTTCAGTTTCCAATGGAAAAACAAATGAGAACTCATTTGAAAATTCGGCTAGGCACTAAACTAAGGCTGGCCGAAAGTCACTCAAAATGCCAAAAAGAATTTCGGCACTCCCCACTTACACACCTACCAAACCAGCCACTCCCCCCATGAAGCACCCAAGATTCGGCCACCACCTACAAACACTCCCAACCACTAGTTCAAACAACTTTGAACTAGTCAACCTCCTAAATTAACTCTCCACCCACTGTTTGAAATATTTGACTTGGTCCATGGCGAGTTTGAATTGACACTACTTCTCCTCCATGCCGCCAAAATGGGAGCAAAATGTGAGGCTTCGCTCGAACACATGACCTCTTCCCCGCAAGTGACGCCAACTCAAGCTTTAAGTGGCGATTCCTTGCCACTCTACTAACTCAATTCTTGTGCTAAAATCCACCTAAAAATACCTATAACCCCAGCTCCTTCGGCCCATTCACTTAAAGCTTAAAACTAAAATTTTCCCTACCACTCAGCTTACATCAGCTTACAACTAAGCCCCAAGACATTAAAAACAACAACATTGCAGACTGCACACATGCAAATAATGCAATAACAAAATAGCCCCTATTCCGAGATATTACGCTTCTACCCCTTAAAAATAATTTTGACCTCTAAATTACCCGATCAAAAGAGTTGAGGGTATCTTCGCTTCATCGCATCCTCTCGTTCCCACGTAGCTTCTTCCACATCATGGTTCCGCCATAGCACTTTTACTAAAGGAACGACTTCCACGCAGGACTTTCACATCTCGATCTAGAATCAGACCGTTCCTCCTCCATGGTCAAATCCGGATTCACCTCGATATCTTCCATCGCTACGACATGCGATGGATCCGAACGATATCGCCTAAGCATCAAAACGTGGAATACGTCGTGAATCGACTTAGCTCTCTTTGGCAACTCGTCGATAAGCTACCGGTCCCACTTGCCTCAAGACTTTATACTACCCAATAAACCTTGGACTTAACTTGCCTTTTCTCCCGAACCTCAACACTTTCTTCCATGGCGAGACCTTCGAAAGACCTTATCACCCACGGCAAACTCTATATCTCTACGCTTGAGATCGCCAGAAGACTTCGCTCGTCAGAAGCTTCCTTCAATCGTGCTCAATCAACTTAACCTTGTCTTGATCTCACGACCAACTCGTCCCAACATCTAACTTTCACCCAACTCCGCCCAACATGTAGGTGAGCGACACTTCCTACCATACAATGCCTCATATGGTGCCATCTTGATGCTTGTTTGGTAACTATTGTTGTAGGCGAACTCGGCTAATGGTAGAAAATCTTCCCAACTACCTCTAAAATCCAGAACACAACCTCGTAGCATATCCTCTAAGATCTGTATGACCCTTTTCGACTGCTTGTCAGACTACGGGTGAAATGCCGTGCTGAAATCCAAACGTGTACCCAGAGCTCGATGCAACACTTTCCGAACTCGGACGAATCTGATCCCTATCCAAGATGATCGACATCGCACACCGTGCGACCTCACTATCTCGACACATACTTCTCCTCCTCTATGCCGCAAAATGGGAGCAAAATGTGAGGCTTCGCACTTAACACATGACCTCTTCCCCCGCAAGTGACGCCAACTCAAGCTTTAAGTGGCGATTCCTTGCCACTCTACTAACTCAATTCTTGTGCTAAAATCCACCTAAAAATACCTATAACCCCCAGCTCCTTCGGCCCATTCACTTAAAGCTTAAAACTAAAATTTTCCCTACCACTCAAAGCTTACATCAGCTTACAACTAAGCCCCAAGACATTAAAAACAAAGAACATTGCGCACTGCATACATGCAAATAATGCAATAACAAAATAGCCCCTATTCCAGGATATTACAGTTCTACCCCCCTTAAAAATAATTTTGACCTCTAAATTACCTGATCAAAAGAGTTGAGGGTACTGCTGCCTCATCGCATCCTCTGGTTCCCACGTAGCTTCTTCCACATCATGGTTCCGCCATAGCACTTTTACTAAAGGAACTGACTTCCTACGCAGGACTTTCACATCTCGATCTAGAATCTGCACTGGTTCCTCCTCCATGGTCAAATCCGGATTCACCTCGATATCTTCCACTGCTACGACATGCGATGGATCCGAACGATATCGCCTAAGCATCAAAACGTGAATACGCCGTGAATCGACTTAGCTCACCGGCAACTCAAGTCGATAAGCTACCGGTCCCACTTGCCTCGCAAGACCTTTATACTACCTAATAAACCCTTGACTTAACTTGCCTTTTCTCCCAACCTCAACACTTTCTTCCATGGCGAGACCTTCGAAAGACCTTATCACCCACTAAGCAAACTCTATATCTCTACGCTTGAGATCGCCGAAGACTTCGCCTCGTCCAAGCTTCCTTCAATCGTGCTCTAATCAACTTAACCTTGTCTTCGCCTCACACCAACTCGTCCCAACATCTAACTTTCACCCAACTCCGCCCAACATGTAGGTGAGCGACACTTCCTACCATACAATGCCTCATATGGTGCCATCTTGATGCTTGTTTGGTAACTATTGTTGTAGGCGAACTTCGCTAATGGTAGAAAATCTTCCCAACTACCTCTAAAATCCGTAACACAACCTCGTAGCATATCCTCTAAGATCAGATGACCTTTTCGATCGCTTCGCGACCACGGTGAAATGCCGTCTTTGAAATCCAAACGTGTACCCAGAGCTCGATGCAACACTTTCCGAACTCGACGAATCGATCCCTATCCGAGATGATCGACATCGCACACCGCAAATTCACTATCTCGACACATACGCCGCTTAACCTCTCAAGTGAGTAATCCACCTCACCGAATGAAGTGAGCTGATTTAGTCAAACGATCCACAATTACCCAAACCGAGTCCTTCTTGCTAGGCGAAGAGGTAATCCACCGATTTAAATCTATAGTTATCCTTTCCCACTTCCATCGTGGAATCTTCACCGGTCAAGCAACCTCGACAAGAATCGATGTTCAACCTTGACTCACCGACATGTCGACACTTCCCTACAAACTCGCTACTTCCTCTTCAAACTCGCCACAAAACCGCTTTTTCAGATCCCGACATCTTACTACCTCCGGGATGCATAGCGTAGGGGTGCTATGTGCCTCTCAAGAATCTTCTGCCTTAACTCAATATCCCTCGGATACAAGCTCTCCCTTGAAAACACAAAGACCGATCACTAGACAAATCAGAACCTCCAAATCACCATTCTACACTTGCGACTCTCGTATTCAAAACCTCATCCTCTAACTGCTTCTCCTTAATCGCTTCAACCCACGAGGCTTAACTCGCAATTACGCTAGAATACTTCCATCGCCATACAAACTCAAATGGGCGAAACATCGCCTTAAGTTCGCTATAACCTTACGGCTCAACGGTTCCGCCACCACGTTAGCCTTGCCTTGATGATACTCAATCGAATAGTCGTAATCCTTTAGCAACTCAATCCATTTACGCTACCTCAAATTCAAATCCTTCTGAGTCAAAAGGTACTTCAAACTCTTGTGATCTGTGTAGACTATCGATCTCTCTCGCATAAGTAGTGCCTCCAAATTTTCATATGCGAAGACTATCGCCGCTAACTCTAAGTCGTAAGGCCGATAATTGACTTCATGTGGCCTTAGTCTGCGAGATGCATAAGCCACAACCTTCCCTTCCCGCATCAAGACACAACCCAAACTCAGTATGTGATGCATCGTAATATACTCGTGAATTCCTTTCCGCCTCAAAGTTGAATTAGAACCGAGCTTCACCAAAATCTTCCTCAACTTGTCGAAACTCTCCTGCCGCTTCTCGGTCAAATGAGCGGAACCCTTTTCTTAATAATTTGGTCATCTAAGACCGCGATCAACGAAAATCCTTCTACAAATCTTCTAGAGTATCCTCGCCAAGCCCGTAAAACTCTAAATCTCAATAATCGACTTAGGCGGCTTCAATCCAAAACCGCCTCAATCTTTCGAGGATCCACTAATCCCTCACCGACACCACATGACCCAAGAAGGTTACCTCCTCACCGTAACTCGCACTTACTAAACTTAGCATAAAGTTGTTTCTCCTCGTAATCAGAATACAACCCGCAAATGCGCATCATGTTCCTCCTCAGTCCTTGAATACACCAAGATGTCGTCTATGAATACAATGACAAACTGATCCAAATACTGCTGGAACACCCTATTCATCATATCCATGAATGCTACCGGCGCGTTAGTCAACCCAAACGGCATTACCAGAAATTTATAGTGCCCATACCGAGTACGAAACACTGTCTTGCAGATATCCGCCTCCTTCACCTTTAACTGGTGATACCTGCACCTTAAATCGATCTTTAAGAATACCGATGCACCTTCACCGATCAAACAAGTCATCTATCCGTGGCAACGGATACTTGTTTTTGATTGTCACTATTCAATCAAGCGGTAGTCTATACACATCCGCATAGTACCGCTCTTTCTTCTTGACAAAGAGTACCAAGCTCCCTAAGGTGAAACACTTGGCCCGATAAAGCCTCGGTCCAACAACTCTGGATCTCGAGCCTTAAGCTCTACTAACTCTTTTGGCGCCATCCTATACGAGTAATAGACACCTTGCGCGAGCCCGAGTAATGATCTATTCTAAACTCTACCTCACGATCCGGTGGCAATCTCGAAGCTCCTCTGGAAACACATCAACAAATTCCTTAACTGTTCGGACCTTCCCTACAGCAGACTCCTTAGCCTCCAAGGCATACACATGAACCACATATGCTTCATAGCCCTTCCTGACCATCTTTTCAGCTTTCAGAGCAGACACCACGTTGGATAAGCAATCTCTTTATTGCCTATCATGACCACCTCGTCACCCTTAGCCGCCCTTAGAACCATGCACTTAGTCACAGAATCCAACCTCGCTCGGTACTTAACCAACCACCCATCCCAAGAATCAGTCTAACTCTCCAAACGGCGCTCCATCGATCGACCTTAAACACTACCCTTGAGTTTTAGAGGTACATCTCTATACAAATTATCTACAATTACAGAGTGACCTAGAGGGCTAATTACAACATCCGCCTAGAAGATATCTCGAGTCTAAGTCCATGGTCTTCACTATGCTACTCGCAACGATGAATGCGTTGAACCCACATCAATCAAAGCAAGAAATGAAGAACCAAAGATCAAGAACGTATCGGTTATGATGTCCCAAGGCCGCCCTCCTCCTCGGCGCCACATTGCATACACTAACCCAGGTTGTCTTACCTCGAATTACCCACACCTTTGCCCTAAGCTCCACCTAATTCCAGACTGTAACCATTACCACGACCCTCCTGCGGTGGCGATCTATTATTTCAAACCGAGTGCGGCCCGACCTCGGATCAATCCTAGCCAACTTACGCGGATAGTCCCTCACACGGTGGTCCAGCGAACCACCCTCAAAATATCCTCTTCCACCACTCCAACATCCTCTCCAATGAGCTTTCCCACAACGGTCACACTGTGGCGGTCCCTGATTAGCAGCAACGAACCTACCAGACTGATTCGGCCCACTCTATCTAGCCCTTTTCTGAGGATTACCCGACGACCCAGAAGATCCAAAACTCCTCTTATGCCTGTTCCTATCCAAGTTCTGCCTCACAAACTCTTTAACCCCTTCGGCTACCTTAGCCTTTTCTACCAGACAAGAACTCACGCCCCGTCATGGAGCAATCTGCAACCTTAATTCATCTCTCAGACCATCCTTGAATCGAACACACCTCTCGTGTTCAGTAGCCACCATGCCCCTAGCATACCGACTCAAATTTCAAGAACTCGGGCCAGACTCGACATAGACTTACTCCCTGCATCAAATCGTAAATGCCTTCCGCTGATCATTAATGTAGCTAGATCCAATGTACTTTTTTTGATATGTAGCCTTAAAATAATCCCAAGTAAGATCTTCATCGCAAAGATCGTCTCCGAACCGTGAGCCACCACCGGTATGACTCATCTCAAGAAGCGATACTATCCCTTTAACTTCTCTTCAACAACAGTCCAAATCATCCATGATCCACTCACGCCTCCAAATAATACTCACCGTCTTTGGTGCCACACCGCACACACCTCAAATACCTCACCCGCTTGCTCGAGTCGCTCAGCACGATTTCCGAGCTCCTGCGCCTCCACCTACTCCACCTACCTTTTTCGAACTCGAAGATCACCGTGACATCTGCGTCGTCCCGATCATTCTCAAACTCACCACCTCCACCGGTGGTGGTACCCCAGATCTTATTCTCCAATTTGACTGCATCCTGGGGTTCAAAATCGCCATCCTACCTCGACCACGCCCACGACCACGCCCACCTCGAGCGCCATGACTAAAATCTCGCCTTGTCTCGATTAAAAGTTTATGCATTAGAAAATATTCCACTTGTTTTTAAAGGCAAGAGTCTTATGAATATCTCTTATTAAAGAAGTTTTATTTTCATGAGTCCACGAGTCCTATTGATTTCGGCTTAAAGTAGTTTACTATCGCTAGTCATTCACCACATCACATCAAAATCTCAAGCAATAGTAAGGGGTACTTACAGGCGGATTGGTGCTTGAGTCTCGGTGCCATGCCTTTCAAACCATTTATTTAAAACAACATCACTTAAACTAATCTTTAAAACATTTTGGGCCCTGTGCCCACAAACCAGCCTTTGAACTTAGCTCGATATTATTAATTGTAACACCCCAAACCCGGCCAATACACCATGACCGAATCTGTATGTTACGGGAAAACGATTTGAAAGGTTAGGTTTCCTGATAAAGGTTTGATGAAAACTCTTTCTCAGATTTTGTACTTTGTAAAAATCTTGGGCATGATTGTTTTAAACCGATAGTGCACTTTGCTAACCCGAAAGTTTCAAAACTTAGTTGAATCCAATAGCAAAACTAATTTATAACATTTGGAAATTGAGTTATTTCTTTTTAGTTGCTTAATAACATTTTGAATCAGTTTGAATTTGAAATTCATTTGAGTTGCATTCATTTTAAATTACAGCGTGATACCCGATGGTAAAGTTTAAGACATATCGCTTTGTAGTTTTGAAAACCTTATCGCTCCAAGTTTTATCGAATATTACCCAATAATAAGGCATATTTGAAATCAAATTTAAGCATAAAATAACCAAAGTAAAATTTTAAAAAGGCCTTTACAATCCCAACACAAACAAATGAAATTAAATAAAGTAAAGTACCAAGTTTGAAAATCAAGTAAGTCCGAATTTATTTTGGCATGGTCACCTCGAGTCCACCCTTACCCATGTCCGCGATCTAGGTGTCACCAAATGATAAGGAGAAAGTGAGTCGCAAGACTCAAAGGCATAAGTCCCCCTCCCGATGAATGCAACATACTAACACATATCATAACATAGCAATACAATTAATGCACCCGATCCTAACCATCCATAACACCTTTTCTACCCCGTGTGGTACCAAACCACTAGTGACCCAAAGTCACGATATCCATCAATGTGGTGCCAAACCGCTGGTGACCCAAAGTCATGAATAATCCAACTGTGGGGCCAACACACATGTGATACCAAATCATCGCGCGACGATCCCAGATCTCAATAGTGGGGCCAACCCGGTGGCGCTAAACCACGTGGACAAGTCGCTATGAGGTGCTAAACCTCCGTGTCCCAAAGACACAATTGTGATACTAAATCACCGTGACCAAGTCACGAATAGTCAAGTTGTGGGGCCAACCCACGTGATACCAAATCACCGGCGACGATCCCAGAATATCAACTGGGGGCCAACCTAATCGTGGTACTAAGCCACGGGACAAGTCGCCATGAGGTGCCAAACCTCGGTGACCCAAAGTCACAATAAATCGATCTGTGGTACCAAACCACCGGAGGTGCTAAACCTCCGTGTCCCAAAGACACGGATATCATATTCCCCTCCTCTCATATCACCCATAGACATGTCATACCGACTCACGAAGTATGCCAAACATGCAAATCATGCTAACATGTTAATATTGCATCTAACAACACATACATCATAGATCATGATATCACATATCAATAATGTAACTCAGAATGAAACGGACTTACCCGAATCCGTGCGCATACCCCATAGGGTATCATATTAATCAACCATACTGTTTCGGCTTTATTAAACAATCAGGTTATTAAGCATATTACTAGGTAAAGAGTGTGCTAGTTTACACACCTGCTAAAACGCAAGCCTTAAACCCAAAGAACCGATCTAAGTCCCTCGATTACCTTGCTCCTATAATCGGCCAAACATGAATATCAAGACTAAGGCCATTCGCCAAACCAAATAACTCAAGAGGGTTAACGCTCAAACTCTTATTTTACGAGTGATTTGGTTTCCTACCAAATCCGAACCCACCGATGGTTCTTCCTTAAGCAACCGCTCACACCCTAGTAAGAAGAACAGCTTAATCCTTCGAGACTTTGGCTTAACGAAACACAATGAATCGACTAGAAAACCAACCCTTACCACCACTTACCGACCGATCACCCAAAGATAAAGGCTTCGCTTGACTGTTTCGAAATCCCAGATGCCCTATAATGAAATCGGTTCCAACACAAGAGATTAGCTCCTTTCAACAAAAGCCAAAATCGACTCTTAACCAAAACAGAATTGACAGAGAACAAGGGAGGGGAGAAATAGGCATTCGGCCTAGCACTAACCTTTCTCTAAAAACTCGATTAAAGAAAAAGAGAAGAGACCACCCTTGCTTGTGATTCGGCCAAGACTTAAACAAAAAGAAGAAGAAGATTCGGCTGTGGTTGTTTAAAACTATCAATCAAGGTTCGGCTAAAAAGGTAAAGTAGTTTCGGTATAAAGGTTTCGGCAAAGAGGTTTTGAGAAGAAGAAAGAAAAAATGAACAGGAGGGAAGTACTTTCGATTTTGAAAAAAAAAGAAAGGGAGATGGTGTTTTGGAGAATAACTTTCGGCTATCAAGGTTTCAAGTGAAGAAAAGAAGTATGAGAAGAGAGAATGCTAGCTTCGACAACACAAATGAAAAGAACAACAAGAAATGAAAGAGGGCATTCGCCACACACAAAATTTAGGAGACAAATTTCGCAAAGTGAAGGTTACTTGGTATTTTCTTGCTTCCAATGGAAAACAAATGAGAACTCCTTTGAAAATTCAGCTAGGCACTAAACTAAGGTGGCGAAAGTCACTCAAAATGCCAAAAGAATTTCGCACTCCCCACTTACACACCTACCAAACCGCCACTCCCCATAAAGCACCCAAGATTCTACCACCACCTACAGACACTCCCAACCACTAGTTCAAACAACTTTGAACTAGTCAACCTCCTAAATTAACTCTCCATCCACCGCTTGAAATATTTGACTTGGTTCATGGCGAGTTTGAACTCCACACTACTTCTCCTCTATGCCACAAAATAAGAGCAAAATGTGAGGCTTCGCAATCGAACACATGACCTCTTCCCCGCAAGTGACGCCAACCTCAAGCTTTAAGTGGCGCCTTCCTTGCCACTCTACTAACTCAATTCTTGTGCTAAAATCCACCTAAAATACCTATAACCCCAAATCCTTCACTCCATTCACTTAAAGCTTAAAACTAAAATTTTCCCTACCACTCAAGCTTACATCAGCTTACAACTAAGCCCCAATACATAAAAAAAAAACATTGTAGACCGTATACATGCAAACAATGCAATAACAAAATAGCCCCTATTCCGTGATATTACAGGCAAGAGAGAATAAAGGAAAATAATAATCATTTGGTTATAGGAAAAGAATGGAGAAGAGAAGAGTTATGAGTTCCGGCTTTTGAGAAAACGATGATTGAGAGAAGAGAACAATGGAATTTTAGCTTTTGCATAACAGTGGAGATGAGAGGAAAGAAAAAGAGAATAGAGTCAAATGCCGGAATTGAAGAGGTATCCCCCTTTCTTAAACCAAATTTCGGCACCTACTGCCTAAAAATTAAAAATGCCCCTATTTAAAATTAAAACTAAGCTAGTTAGCCAAGGGAAATTTTGGCACCCCTTGAACTTATCGTAACCGATTTCACCTCCTCCCTTAGTGTTGGAATTTCGCCACCATCGCACCAAGAGATAAATCAAATTTTCTCCTTATCTTTATCTCGACACTCATCCACAAAGGTCATGGATAACACCACCTCTTCCTCCCTTTATCAGCACATTATCAACCTTATTATCCACATTAAATGATTCCTAATTCCAAGCATCCCAATGAACTCCACTACCGCTTCTTTGCTATTGCCAAAATTAACTAAAATAAAAGGTATCATCGACTCAACCTTGGACCTCCTTAATCGCTTGACACGCCACCTCCTACTCCCTACATGTCGCCATCGACCACTTGGCCACAAGCCCATTTTTGTGTCTTACTTCACGATAATATCTTTTAAGCCCTATCCTACTCGACTCTCCGCTAGAGTGCCCAAACAAAAATTTTTGCTAAGGCCTCTACCAACTTCGAGCCCATTCGGACCCCTAAAACATTCTAACAAGCATAATAAGCACAACAATACATCACAAAGATGTTAAATGCAAAGCCCCATAAATTCGGATGTGACAGCTCGCTTCTTAAAGAAATTTTGGCCTCGAAATTACCTCGATCGTAATAGATGCGGTATTGTCGCCGCATTGCTTCCTCTGGTTCCCAAGTAGCCTCCTCGTAACCGTGATTCGCCACAAAACCTTAACTAATAGAACCGTTTTCCTTCACAATATCTTAACATCATGATCCAAGATTTCTACTGGTTCCTCTTCAAAGGATAGGTCGTCTCACTTGATTTCTTCCACGGACACCACATGAGATGGATCCGAATCAGTAACGCCTTAACATAGAGATGTGGAATACATTGTGAATTTGGCTTAGCTCGTAAGGTAGCTCTAGCGATAGGCTATCTACCGTAACACCACAAACCCTACCAAACACTACAATCGGATCGGTATGTTACCAAGGAAATTTTGAAAACATGTCGCATTTTCGTAAAATATTTTGGTAAAGTTTAACCTTTATTCGGAAAAATTATAATTTATAGTTTTAAATAAAATATGCCTTTATGAATTAAAACCCAAATTTAAATACGTGCCTTAGTTCGATTAAAAATAAAAATTTAAATAACTAAAAGTAATAAAAGCCCGTAATAAAAAAATATAAACTGGTGGCCCATGGCCTTATTACAACGAGATTTAAAATCCATTAAATAAGAATATAAAATAATAACTAGAGTCTTTTTGTCGATCCAAATGTTCTTTTGCATGGCCACCTTGCACTCCTCTCCACCCTCCGATGCACTAAATGCTACCGAAATGTTAATTAATTGATTGAGTCATGAGACTCAGGTGCAACCCCATGCACCATTAGATTTGGGCATTAGCCCCATACAACTAAAATAATCGTAATTAATATACATAATAAAAATAATATGCAAGCCCAACCCAAATCCTAGGTTTCCATCACCACACGCCTGCATCACCATTCACACCATTGGGGATTTCTACAATCAACCCACATCACACATCGCCTTGATGGCGCTATGTCGCTCATCATCGATCATGGCCGTAGCCGCCATTACAATGATCATGGCAAAAGCCATACAACAGATCACGGTAAAAACCGCTACAATGATCACGGTAAAATCGCTACAATGTATCACGGTGAAAATCGCTACAACATATAACTTCCTCCTTTCATCAAACCCACCCCATGCAATCACATAAAATCAACATACTTATATCGCTTAATTAGAACATTCACTAAATCGTAACATTCCCTAACCCGATGATTTGTTTTACCTCTTTGGGTTTCTCTATTATGCCCGAATTTCAAATTTATCAAAACATATAAGACTTATAATCATATATTAATCAAGCAGATCTAGATGGTGGGAAAGTGTTACACACCGATATCGCTAAATCCAATATTCTTAGTCGATATCCTTGTTATCCCGATCTACAACTTTGCTCAAAAAGCCGGAAAGATGTGAAAATAGGGCCTCTCCTATATTCGCCATGGTTAGTGTTCTACCCGATTTTATAAATAAACCAATCTCCTTACCTTGAAATCCCAAAATAACATGACTTGAGTGTTATCGATCTTTGACTTAGAGATCTAAGCGTTGGACTCCTCTTCGATCTCAAATGTCGAAAATAAGAAAACCCTTGATTAGTCACTAAATAGCCATTCGGCTAGGGACTTTGAAAAGCTCGAGAAATATTGGAAACTCAAACTCGACACATACCTATTGTTTTCTTCAGATTCGCACAAGGCATTTTATCAAGAAAATTCACAACTTCGTGAGATGAGATCTAAGAATTTCGGTTTTGAGAAGATTTAAGAATTGAAAAGTCGGCTAAGAGAGATTTGGCCAATGAATATTAAGGAGAAGAATAGAATAATAGAGATGTGATTTCAGCTTTTAGGATTAGAAGAAAATAACAATAGAGGTTAAAAGATTCTACCAACCAGAAATTTTAGAGAGGAAGAAAGGGTGAAGAAAATGGTGGTTTTCGCTTTTGAGAAGAAGAAGATGAGAAAAGAAAATAAAAGAAAGGCTTCCAAAATTTCTAAGACACCCCTCTTTATATAGAAAATCGATTCTCCCTTTAGCGATTGATTTTCAGCCAACACCGCCACACATGATAGCTCCAATCCTTTTCCTTATCTTAATCTATTATCTCCTCAAAAATAGTCTTTATCTCGCTTATTATCCTTAAAGACTAAATCCCTAAATAATAGCCTTTATCTCGCTTATTATCCACATAGAATAAATACAATAAAATTCCCAAAAAAATAGTCTTGTGTCAGTCCACTTCCCTAATCCCTAATGCCAAATTTAACTAACTTAAATTAGAAGATTTGGGCTCTTTAAAACTTAAAATTTGGGCCCCTAACACTTAAATTAACTCATTCCACATATTCACCCATTAAACGCATAGGCACAAAAATTTAGGATGTTACAGGCCCTACTCGTTTCAACACCCGATAAGGCCCGATAACTGGGACTTAATTTACCCTTTCGTCCAAAACTCAAGATTTCTTCCATGGCTACACCTTCAAGAACACCTTGTCACCCACTACAAACTCTATGTCCTTACGCTCAAATCAAGATAGGACTTCGCTCATTCGACGCTTCTTTTACTCGAGCCCAAATTAACTCCACCTTCTCCTCTGTCTTGGTAACCAACTCGACCCAAAATTTGACGCTCCCTAATTACATCCAAATGTAGGATTACAACACTTTCGCCCGTACAATGCTTCATAGGGCGCCATCTAAATACTAGACTGGTAGCTATTGTTGTAAGCAAACTCCACTAATGGTATAAATTCTTCCCAACTACCTCTGAAATCAATGACACAACCTCTCAACATGTCCTCCAAGATCTGAATTACCCGCTCAGACTGCCCATCGGTCTGAGGATGAAACGCTGTACTAAAATCCAACTTCGTACCCAATGCTTGATGCAATACCTTCCAAAATCGCGACGTGAACCTCGAGTCCCTGTCTGATATGATCGATACTGGTACTCCATGCAACCTCACCACCTCCGCCACGATAGCTTAGCCAATTTTTGCAGAGAGTAATCGACCAGCATTAGTATGAAATGAGCAGACTTCGCAGCGATCAACAATCACCAGATCAATCTTTCTTAGTAGGCGTGAGGGTAGCCCACTAACAAAGTCCATTGTGATCATTTCCTACTTCCATTATGGAATCTTCACTGGCTGCAATAACCCCGATGGTAATCGATGTTCGCTTTTACCGCCGACGAGTGTCAAACACTTACTCACAAATTTAGTTATCTCACGCTTCATGCTCGACCACCAAAACTGATCTCACAAATCTCGATACATCTTACTCCCTACAGGGTGCATAGCGTATGGACTACCATGCGCTTCTAACAAAATCTTATGCCTCAACTCAGGATCTTTCGACATACAAATTTTTCCTTGAAAACATAATAGCCCTTCCTCACTCATACTGAATTCTGTTGATCCATCGCTCGATCCTACCTGAAACTTCTTTTTCAGCAACTCATTGGTCTACTACTTCTCCTTAACCTAACTGACCCAAGAGGGTTTCACTTGAGGTTCAGCCAATAAACTCCCATAATTGTACAGACTAAGGTGAGCAAACATTACACTTAAGTCAAAGATTACTTTACGACTCAGAGCATCCGCCACCACGTTAGCTTTACTCGGATGATACTCGATCGAGTAGTCATAATCTTTTAACAACTCGATCCACCTCCTCTGCCTTAGATTCAACTCCTTCTGGGTCAAAAGGTATTTTAGGCTCTTATGATCGATATAAATAACAGATTTCTCCCTGTACAGATAATGCCTTCAGATCTTCAGAGCAAAAATCACCGCCACCAATTCCAAATCATGGGTGGGATAATTTGCTTCGTGCGGTCTTAACTGCCAAGATGCATACACAACAACCTTTCCATCCTGCATCAACACGCATCCTAGTCCCGTGTGTGAAGCATAACAGTAAATTACGAATTCCTTCTCAGCCTCAGGCTGAATCAATACCGGAGCCTCTGTCAAAATCTTTTTTAACTTCTCGAAACTCTCTTGCTGCTTATTAGACTGAACAAACGGAACCCCTTTCCATAACAACTTAGTCAATGGTGCCGCAATTGAAGAAAATCCTTCAACAAACCTTCGGTAGTACCCGGCCAGACCAAGAAAACTCTGAATTTCTGCCACAGGCCTAGGCGGCTTCCATTCCAACACCGCTTTAATTTTTCGAGGGTCAACCCTAATCCCCTCTGCCGACACAATGTGGCCTAGAAAAGTAACTTCACTTAGCCAAAATTCGCACTTATTGAATTTGGCATACAACTGCTTCTCCCTCAGAATCTGCAAAACCACTCGTAGATATGAATCATGCTCCTCTTCCGATCTTGAATAAACCAGGATATCATCTATAAATACTACGACAAATCGAGCCAAGTAGGTTGGAACACTCGGTTCATCATATCCATAAACGCTCGTGCGTTAGTCAACCCAAATGGCATCACCATGAATTCAGTAGTGACCATAGCGAGTCCCAATGTCGCCTTATGAATATCCACCTCTTTGACCATAAGTCGATGGTACCCTAATATCAGGTCTATATTCAAAAAGACTGAGGCCCCCTTTAACTGATCGAACAAGTCATCGATCCTTGGCAACGGCTATTTGTTCTTGATTGTTAACTTATTCAAGTAACGATAGTCAATGCACATACGCATTGATCCATCTTTCTTCTTAACAAATAACACCCAAGCTCCTCACAAATGTAACACTTGGTCGAATAAACCTCTATCCGTAAACTCCGAATCAGGCTTTCAATTCCACCAACTCCTTTGGTGCCATTCTATATGGAGTAATGGATATTGACGCTGTTCCCGAAAGAAGATTGATACCAAACTCCACTTCACGATCCGGGGGTAATCCCGAAAGCTCTTCTGGGAAAACATCAAGAAATTCCTTCACCATCCTAACGTCCCCAACAGTTAGGTCCTCAGCTTCTAGAGCCCGAACAAACATTAAAACTACCTCGCATCCTTTTCTCACCATCCTTTCTGCTCTTAGGGCAGTCACCACATTCGACAGACAGTTCCCCCTTTCTCCTATCACCAACACTTCACCACCCTCAAGGGTTTTTAACACCACATGCTTGGTTGCACAATCTAAATTAGCTTGATACTTCGCCAGCTAGTCCATTCCTAATATTAAGTCAAACTCCCCGAACGGTAATTCCATCAGATCCATCAGGAAAACTATTCCCGACCTCCTAAGGGTACCCCCAATAGAGTTTATCTATTACCACAAATTGTCCTAATGGGATAATTACAGTTATCGCCTTAGGGGTAATCTCGAAATCTAAACTTAAAGTTCCAGACACACTACTAGCAACATATGAATGGGTCAACCCAATGTTAATCAATGCAATGTAAGGCAAACCAAATATTAAAAACGTATCGGTTATAACATCCGGTGTGTCAGCCTCCTGTCGACGTCTGGCAGCATAGACCAACCCCAGCTGCCTCACCTCAGTGTTTCTTGCCCTTTGGCCTAGTGTTCCACGGCCTCGACTGAAACCGTTACCACCTCTGGCTAGACTATGACCTCTTTCATGTCACGACCTCCTCTACTCTAGTGAGAGCATTTCTCCGCCCTACGGGTCCCATGACGCTCATTGTCGTGAATAGTCTCTAATCTGATGGTCCATAGATCCACACCTAAAGCACTTCCCACTGCCTGCCCAACACTCACCTACAAGGAATTTACCACATCGAGCACACTTCTGTGTTGACTAGCAGCAGTAAGTTTGTTATCCCGTCTCGGCCTATCTGGCCTAGGTCTTTTCTGAACATGCCCGACTGCCCCTGATGATCCAAAATTTCTCTTACTTCCACTCCTATCTCTATCCCTGTTCAGTCTTTCCATCCGCTTCACCCCCTCAGCTATCTTAGCTTTCTCCACAAGCACAGTAAGTTCCCTCTCCCACTGTAGAGCTATCAAAACACGTATATCATCCTTCAGGCCATCCTCAAATTGAACACAACGCTCATGTTCTATGGCCACTATCCCTCGAGCATAACGGCTAAGGCGTAAGAATTCTGCTTCATATGCCGCCACTGACCTACTTCTCTGAACCAGATTCAGAAACGCTCTGCACTGGGCATCCACATAACTCGTTCAAATGTACTTACTCAAATGCCATTCAAGTAATCCCGTGATACGGTCACCACCAGACTATCCTTAATCAGAAGCCACCATTGGTATGCTTTATCCCAAGAAGGACACTACTCCTTTCACCTTCTTTTCTTCCATAAAATTCGGATCATCCATTATGCGTTCAACCGCCTCCAACCAATACTCACCAGACACTCGGGCTATACCGAAATTCCCTAAACACTTCTGCCCCATTCGCTCTAAGTCACTCCGACACGATTTTCGCCTCGTGCCCATGCTTGCTCCCACAACCCTCTCCAACACTCGGAGCATTGCTTGAGACACTGCATCGTCTTCGCCCGTTTGGTCCTAATATTCTGCCTCCACAGCTGGTGGCGCTGGTATCTCATTCCCTGACTCATGACTAGACCCTACCAGCTTCGACACGGCCATCCCGCCTCTACCACTACTAATGCGCAGACGCCCACGACCCTTTGTACTCATTCTACCGATTAGTGTTTATCTGATTAGAAATTTTATGAATTATTAATTTCTTTCACTGATTAACCACGAACAATCTTATGGAAAGTAGTTTAATTAGTAGTTCTTTCGAATTCAAGCTCAGTCTCAAGTCTGTATCTCCTAGTTCTAGGAACCACATACATTCAACCATCACACATCAACATACAAGTAGCATCCATGAACTCACATTCATCACCTAAGGGTATTTTTGTCATTTCACTACCCAGAGGTATTTTCGTAATTTTATCATATAGAGGTATTTCCATAATTTTCCAAAATAGGGTATCTTAGTGATTCTACAAAAATAGGGGTATTTTGGTAATTTTGTAATCTAGGGGTATTTTGATAATTTTGTAAACCAGGGGTATTTATGTAATTTTCACAAATCAATGGTATTTCAGAAATTTTACAAAACTAGGGGTATTTTAGCAATCTTGCTAAATAGGGTGGCTGGTCCCTTTTGGGTTTTAGTTATAAATTTTTGACCCGTCAACAAGTCCTCGTGGCTAAGGTGAACAGTCACTACACACCAGGTAGGATTCCAGCGAAGAGGTGGTGAGCCACTAGGACCGCTTAAATACCAAGCTCTCCCAAGATCCAATCCTAGACATGCGTATGCCTGTTGCCACACTCTAACCCAACGACTTGTTCACTGACATGTTTAATTAGAGAAATTAAGTCTTATGGATTTTAAGAGTTGTTTAAACAGAGCCTAAAGTCCATCAAACTCTAATCATACTAGCCTATGTCCCTATGGAGCCCATTAAGCCCAACATGCATACCACATAATGAGTTTAGAATACTTACCAAATGGATCGGTCTTTGGTAGACTCAAGGCCATATCTCAACCGAAAGTTTTCTCAAATTCACATCAATTTTACAAATCACTCTCGACCCATTTCACATTTGAGTTTTGAACTGGCTCGATACCAAATGTAACACCCCAAACCCTACTTATTCGCCACGACCGGATCCGTATGCTACGGGTTAAATATTGAAAACTTTACTTTGAAGGGTTTTGAAAATATCATTTATCTAACCGACTAATCATTAGTTATGATATTTTTGAAAGAAACTTTAACTATTGCGCTTAACGTGTTTGAAACTCCATTTTATTTCTTCTTATAATTAAGACTTTAAACACAAATTTATAAAATGTAACATTAACAAATATAACTTGACGACTAAGCTACGGAGGCCTTATTACATAAATAATTCCCAATATTAAAACTAAAAGGAAAACCATAAATAGTTTATGAAAATAAAAGACTTGATGGCCCCTCAAGTCCGCCTCGGCTCCCATGTCCACGATCTACTGCTCACCTGAAAAAGTTGAGAAAAATAAAAGGGTGAGTCACCAAGACTTAGTGTGCAAATCCCGAAAACACATAAAATCCTTGAGGCCCACAAACACATTATGGTCCCTGGCCCATACACAATAGCAACATAATATTTACATGCAACATGGCCCATCCCAAACCTAAGAGTCCATCCTCTACACACCAGCCCGTACCAACCATTACACTGTGGGGAATTCTACAATCAACCCTCCATCCGCTACACACCATATCGACAGCTGTGCTGCCTTTCATAAAGACCGATCACTATGTGACCTATATGGTAAAGCCACCGATCGCTGTGCAACCTTAATAATATATTGTGGTATTTTGACAACTATGCTGCCTGTCATAAAGACCGATCACTGTGTGACCTATGTGGCAAAGCCACTGATCTCCATGCGACCTTCTTCCCCTTCATCATATCAATCCTATCCCATGCATACATACATGCAAGAACAAATCAACATACTACCTAAAAGATCACGACCATCACATACTTCGATACACATAGAAGTTTCTATGATCACGCACGACATCCCTTGCCTACCCTTTTTGGGTAACACGACTGTTCATACAGCCTTTTTTCGGCTTTTAGCCCATAACATATACATAGTACAGATTAACTAGTGTAATAGAGATCTACACACCTGATTACCGACAAGACGATACTTTTTATGTTGACACTATCAGAAGCCGATACAACAGCTAAATGTCTAAGGTTTTGTTTCGAAGCTGGTCCACAATCCGGTGGCCAATCTCTGACGACAGACGTCGCGTGCTTCTTAAAATTAGGGGCTAGATTTACGGATCCACTTCCCTCTTTCATTTGGCTAGCATTTGTATCCGTGGAACAGATCTTAGTCAACAAACAGGATTAAAACATGGAATCGAATACAAACTCAAATGTACATCCATAGGGCAGAGATCTCCTACCTAAAAATCCCGAGAGAGATGGAGTTTAGAGACTAACAGTTTCTGGCTTTTAGATCTAGACGATCTACTTCAATTCTTGATGTGTCGTCCCAAAATAAGAACGCGAGAACAATCAAAACATTACTCCATAGATAATCTTATCTAGCCTTTCGGCTTTGGTCTCCAAAACCCAAAAGAGAAAAAGTGAAGAGAGAATTCGACACTTACCTTAACACCACAGATTCGACTAACCCTTAGAGATTTTGGCACTTATCAAGATAGAAGAAAGAAATTGGCAGGGAGAAAAGTGGATAAGGGTATTCGGCTATGAAGAAATCGGCAAAGAGAGAATAAAGGAAAAAAATAATCATTCGGTTATAGGAAAAGAATAGAGAAGAGAAGAGTTATGGGTTTCAGCTTTTGAGAAAAAGATGATTGAGAGAAGAGAACAATTTGAATTTTGCATGACAGTGGAGATGAGAGGAAAGAAAAAGAGAATAGAGTCAAATGCCAGAATTGAAGAGGTATCCCCCCTTCTTAAACCAAATTTTGGCACCTACTGCCTAAAAACCAAAAATGCCCCTATTTAAAATTAAAACTAAGCTATTTAGTCAAGGGAAATTTTGGCACCCCTTGAACCAATCAGAGCCGATTTCACCTCCTCCCTTAGTGTTGGAATTTCGGCCACCATCGTGACCAGAGATAAACCAAATTTTCTCCTAATCTTTATCTCGATTACTCATCCACGTGTCATGGATAACACCACCTCTTCCTCCCTTTATCAGCACATTATCAACCTTATTATCCACATTAAATAATTCCTAATTCTAAGCATCCCAGCCGAACTCTACTACTGCTCTTTTCTATTACCGAAATTAACTAAAATAAAAAGGTATCATGCGACTCGAACCTTGGACCTCCTTAACTGCTTGACACGCCACCTCCTAATCCCTGCATGTCGCCACTGACCACTGGGCCACAAGCCCATTTTTGTGTCTTACTTCACAGATAATATCTTTTAAGCCCTATCCTACTTGAATCTCATTATAGTGCCCAAACAGAAAATTTTTGCTAAGGCCTCGGCCCAACTTTGAGCCCATTCTAGACCCCTAAAACATTCTAACAAGCATAATAAGCACAACAATACATCACAGCACATTAAATGCAAAGCCCCATAAATTCGGGATGTGACATGATTTCTTGCTAAGGCCCAATTACTCCGTTTTAAGCCCGTTTTGTGTTCTTTTTATCCTCGGGTGCTTTCCTGAGTATATGACATGAAAAGAAAGATTAAGAGCACCTTTTTACCTAAATCAAGGATAATTCATCCAAAAGCATACTAAATATGGGATTAAAATATGTTAATTTTATGGTTTATCAGAAGCAAATTGGAAAGTTCAGATTTTGTTCCCTAGAGATGGTAGTGGAGCAAGCTGAAGATTGAAGTCTTCCTGAGATAGTAAGGAAGCATACTGGAAAGTTCAGATTTTGTTCCCTCGAGATGATAGTGGAGCAGACTGAAGATTGAAGCCTTCTTGAGATAGTAAGGAAGTAGACTGAAAATTTTAGATATTGGCCCCTTGAGATAGTAGTGGGGTAGGCTGAAGATTATAGTCTTATTTTCCTGATATAACAAAGGAGCAAACTGAAGATTGAAAGATGGTGAATTTTATCTTCCCATGGGTAACAGGGGAGTAGATCTAAGCCATGTATCTAAATTCCTTGAATTGGATTAAAACACCAGTTCTCATGCCCTTGAAGATGCAGTGGGATGGAATGAAGCTACTTGAAGAAGAAAAACGCTGAGAGAAGACTGGGCAAAATTGGCCCTTTTTGAAGTCTTTGCTCTATTTTCGTTACACGACAATGAACAAAGAGGGGCAGCTGTAATAGGCCCAATTTTCCCGGGCCTGTTTAACCAAAACTAAACTTTTAAACCAAAAAAATAACAAAATATAATAAAATAAAAATATCCAATGTCTTTATTACAAAACAGCAAAGCCCAATTGGCCCAAATGATTTATAAACCCAATAATTTAAATAAATAACAGCCCAAATAAAAAATTTCTTAAACCCGAGCCCAAAACCCAATTGAAGCCTAGAACTAGACCCCACTTTAAAAGAATCAGAACCAAGGAAACCCTAGAGGTTTCAGATTTTCTGAGCCACACTCGCCCACGAGTGCCTCACAGCATCCACGCCACGGTCATCGCGAACAACGCTGCAATAGGATTTCCTCCGAGCAATGCACTGCAACAAAAAAGGCAAAATAGAAAAGAACCATTGAAGATAGTAGAAGAGTGAATGGAATACAGTAGAAGAACGTGTATTTCGTTTTTCTTTTTGTTTTTAGGCTATAAAAAGCCTGATGTAATCCTCATTAGTTTTTACTTACAAAAAGGGAAGAAATAGGAAAACAGAAAATATTAAGGTGATTACGTTTTTCCCTTTTATTTAAAATTTATTTTAGTGATTATTCTGGTATTTTATATGTGTGGGCAAAATAAAAGAGAAAAGTGTGTACCGGCGTAAGTGTCTTCGTCTTCTCCGTCGCAATTGGAGTTAGGCGGAGATGTTGGATAAACCATCGTGAGTATACTTCATTTTCTCTATCGCAATCAGAGTTAGACGTTGGTTAGAGAGCGAGGTTTTAATATCGGTATTCTTGAAGCGAATCGGATCGTTCGTGTACTACTTTTCACTGGTTATGGTGGTGATTTGGTGGTAAACAAAAAGGGTTTTGGATTGCGGTTGAGGAAGAGAATAGGAGAGGATTAGGGTTTCTTTTAAAAAATAAAATGATGGTTTTTTTAAACACTAGTTTTTAATGTATTAAGGGAACGACATCATTTAATTTTGTTTCAATAATGTTGAAACGATGCCGTGTGACTCAGCCCCGACCCAATCTGATTCAAAACCGCAAGATCTGCGCATTTTTTGTTGTGACAATAGAATATTTGTGCATTAAGTCCAAATTTATTGTACCGTTTTTTGATTAAACCTGTTATATGTCTTATATTTCTCAATTAATCTATGCAATTTGCGCGACTTTTCAATCTAGTCCTGTTCATGTGTTGCATTTTAGATATTAGAATATTTGTCAGTTTGATCCTGTATTTTCTATGCTAAGATACAATATGATCCTCGATTTTGTTTAAATAATTAGGTTTATTTATATAATAGCCTTCTAATTTTATTTTTGTTCTTTATTTCATTGAGTGTTAATTCTATTTTAAATTCATGTATTTTTAGTCTTAAATTTATTCATTATTCAAAGTTACTTTAATCAAATTATTTTGAAATCTATTCTATAACGCTCTAATTTGTTTTATTTTCCATCTATATATTTATATATTTATTGTAAAAATATTTAATTCTAAATCATATACTATGTATTTTTTAATAATCTACATAATATTAATCTTAAAAACAACAACTATATGCTATTATTTTATACATACATGTATATATAATAAGATCGTATTTTATTGAATATTTTAATTTATTTCATACATTTTATATCTTATTACTTATATATCGCTTGCATATATATATATATATATATATATATATATATTTAAACGTAAGTTCTTTTTAAAATATATATCTAATAAATTCATTCATAAATTATTTTATTTTAAATAACTCCGTAAAGTGTTAATTTCAAAATCAATTTACTTTATTTACTTTAAATATATTTGTTAGCATCCAAAATTTATTTTATGTTAATTTGCCATTGTCAATTTTGATGAATTATTATATTTTATAGCCTATTGTTAATATGATACTTAATTTTGTGTATTTCATGATTAATGTTTGTGCATCTTGTCATTGTATTATGCCTCAAATTCTAATATATTCAAGCATTTACTAAATGTTTCATTTCATTAAAATTGTATATTGAGCCAATTTTAAGATTACGTACTTGAAATTTTTTCAAGATAAGGCAATATTTGTATGTTTGGAAGTTCAGAAAATTACACCCTAACGTACTGGGTATCAATTTTCTGTTCAACCAAATAACCAAATGCCCTTTTTAATTGCATGTTCTGAAGGTCAAAGACGATCTCGGTGTCTAATTATAAACGTGTTATACCCTAACGTATTGGATAGGATACTTTTATTACTTTGAAACGAGTTAATTTTGAGATTCAATTCAAAATTAATTAACTTTCCTTAAAAAGAATTATGTCTTAAACATTTTCAAGTTTTCAACGCAAGGACATTAATTAATCGATTTGGTACCCGTTCTGGGGCGTACGGGGGTGCTAACCCTTCCTCGTATGTAACCGACTCCCGAACCCTTTTTGTCATTTAATTTTGTAGACCAATAAATATTTTTACAAGGTGATCCAATCTCACCTAAACAAAAAAGGTTGGTGGCGACTCCACATCACAGTTTTAAGTCGACTCCATTTTTCAAACTTAAAATAAAAATGGTTTCGACACATACCATATGAACTAACTTGGTCAAAACAACAAACAATGTGAATCCTTCCTTAAGGACTATTCAACAATTTTGGTTTTTCCCCGATTATCCCCGGTTTGATTCACTTTTTGATCTAAAAAATTATTTTAAATAATTTATCAACACCAAACATTTTATATAATTCCATAATATGCATTTCATTTTCAAAAGCCCATTAAATTTTTATTTTATTCAATTTAGTTCCTAAAATTGAAATAGCTATAACTTTTGATTTTGAGCTTTAGAGTCAAAATCGATCTCAATCACATCCTTTTAGGACTTTCTACTATCTATTATTACAAAAAAAAAAAAAAAATCACATAAAATTTACAATTAATTTCACTTTTTTCCTTTTGAACAAAACTAACAATTAAACTTCACAAAGTAGTCCTTTTTCACATCTAAACTTAAAATCTATCAATTTGATATCAAATTCATCAAGAAATCAACAATAACAACTTTGAAAAACATTAACAGTTTTAGAAATTGGTACATGGGCTAGCTAAATCAAGCTCCCATGACCTCAAAAACATAAAAATTACAAGAAAATGACTAAAATTGCACTAACCAATTGACAGCAAGCTTGAAATCCGTAATGTCGATTTATTGGTTTCTTCTTCTTGAACTTTCAATTGTGAAATAATGAAGAAGATGAATTCTCTTTCTTTCTCCTTTGTTTTGTTCATTTTTGACATTTAATAATTTAATCATATTTTAATAATATTCATGCTAAAACATCTCACCTACCGTCCACTACAATCTCTTCAAAATGGTTTATTTATCAAACTAAACCTTAGGTTAATTGGAATTTAAGTCCTTAGGTATTTGGTCAATTAGAAACCTATAGTGATAAACTTTTACAATTTAGTCATTGTGCCTTAATTAACTATCAATTCAAAAAAATTACTAGACCAAACTATAATATATTTCTATAATAACCTCGTAAATATTAAACATTGTTATTTACAGACTCGAACACATTCCAAAGCTTATTCAAACACCCTAGTAGGAATTATACTTGAATTAGGATACTTAGAAGCCAAGTAAGGCATCTCAAAGCTTATATAAAGACCCTAGAGGCGAACCTTTAGGGGGACATTCGGAGTTCGGCAGAAACCTCCTGCCAGGGCTTTTGTGGAGCTAGGCCAAGGAGCCGAGCCAAAAAGGTCAGATTTGTGGGAATCACTTGAAGATAGCTAGTTGATTCATCTCAAGAAGCCAAAATTATACTCAAGATGGCGGATCTCTCCTTCAATTCCTTCAGAAATTTTTATGGATTTCTTATGTTTTATTTTATCTTTTCTTCTGAGATTCTTTTATTGTTATGAACTAAACCCTTCAGATACCTGAAGGGGATGAAACCTAAGATGGATCTTGTTATTGTTTTCTGAACTATATGATAAATACTTGATTTGTTCTTAATTATGTGTGCTTAATTCTTGTGTTAATATTTCTTGGATATTGGTTCAAGTTGAATGTGCTTAGGTTGTGGAGCAAAAGTCCTTGCTTAAGAGTAGATCTAGCATAATTAAGCGGAGTTGATCGCGCCTAGAGATAGGGTGACGAGATTTTGCCGGGTTAGGGTGAAACCTAATATAGGAGTCCATAGATCGAGTTAATACGATTCTAGCAGTTTAATTAGAAAGAGATTTTAATTAATCAACCTAGGGTTAGACGTTATTCGCCTCGAGAGAGGGTTTAATATAAATTAGGGAATCCTACGGATCAAGTCAAGTGAATAAATCGTCTAGCTCAGTGTTAGATAATAAGTGAAGTCTAGGTGGATTCTTTCTAAGGGTATCGTCTTAATCAACTAAGTTTTCCCAACAGTATTTCCCCAATTTATTCTTTTTGTCTTTGCGTCTTTAGCTTAGTAGTAAATTTAGATTAAACAACCAATCACTTAATATTTAAGCTAAATAATAGAAACAAGGCTAGTATTAGTACTTTTATTTCCTCCCCACGCCCGTAGATTGTGGGCGTGTTGATTCAAGACTACTGCCCCGCATGTACCGTGTTGTGAGGTTGTTTTCCCACACCCATTTTTCAGACGGCCACGCTAGTTTCTGAAAAGTTAGTGTCGACCACGGTTGCATCGCACGGTCGTGGTGTTCTGTCGGTGCCCGTGGGGTGGTGGTTGGGTCCATGACTTTAAAATTTAGTTGGGTCTGATTCGTACCGTCTCTGTCATGTTAGTATAGAGATTCTGTACTTCCACACGGCCACGACCGTGTTTAAGGCCATGTGGTCCAGAAATCTACACTTTTGGTTAGTTTAAAACTAGGTGTTTAAGATGAAGAAGAGAAAAGAAAATAAATGTGAAAATAAATAGGGTTAGTGCTCGAGTTGCCTCCCAAGAAGCGCTCATGTAAAGTGTTAAGCTAGACTTTCCTCGTATTCACAAAAATCAGGGTGGTTTAAAAGTTTGAACATCTTCCCTCATGCTACCAGTTTTATTTTCATGATAAAGTTTAAGTCGAGAAGTGTTTACCTTCAAAGTGCCGAACGTTGGATTGCTTACCTCGACTGTTCCGTATGGGGTGATATTGCGTACCTCAAGAGGGATTCCTTCGGTTGTATTTGGGTCTGATGGGATGATTAGAGGATCTAATTTGTTCATCCATACCTTATCTTCTATTTTGAAGTGATTTGATGTTCATACGAGTTCTTCTGGGGGCTCCTTCAGTTTTACCTCGTGTGGTTTCGGTTCTTCTTTAAAGTGTGTTTTCCACTCCCTTAATTTGTCTACCTCAAGGCTTCATTCCTCATATATTTCTTCTTTGTTGGGATGAGGTTTATGATCCGGCTCAGGTTTGTAACTTTTTGGTAGATCCTGTGGTAAAAGTTGAACAAGTTGGTTATCAACTGAATTTACTTTCTCACCTTCATCACTTGATGTTCTGGCCGAGTCAAGAGCTTGTAGACTGATTGATTTGTCACCTACACGAAGAATGAGTTCTCCTGTACCAATATCAATTTTAGTCCTGGTAGTTGCTAAAAAGGGTCTTCCTAAAATTAAAGGAATCGAATTATCCTCATCCATGTCTAAGACAACAAAATCTATTGGGGAAACGAATTTATCAATTTATCAATTATCCTAGGAATTCTAACAGTTTTATCAGCTAATTGAATACTCATCCTAGTTTGTTTGGGTTTCCCTTGACCTAGCTGCTTAAACATTTTATAAGTCATGACATTTATACTTGCCCCTAAATCGGCTAAGGCATTATCAACAGATAAACTACCAATTAAACATGGAATTGTAGAACTCCATGGATCTTTTAGCTTTCGCGGTAGTCTATTTTGTAGAATTACTGAGCACATTCGTTTAGTTCCACATGCGACTCCTCATCTATGTTACGCTTGTTTGTCAAGAGTTGTTTTAAAAATTTCCTCGAATATGGCATCTATGACAGAGCTTCAAGAAGCGGTAAGTTAATATGTAATTTTTTTAAAAGTTTAAGAAACTTACCGAATTGTTCCTCTGTATCGTCTCTCTTTAACATTTTGGGATAAGGTATGCAAGTTTGGTATTCTTTGATTACCGATTTTGGCTTTTCTTGGGTTACCTCAGCTTTACCTTTTTCTACCTCACTTTCTTGTATTGAATTAGGTTCATCTAACCCTACATTTTCCTGAGCTGTTATGGCTTGGATTTGCTCCTTCGGATTAATCTCAGTGTTGCATGGTAGACGCCCTTGCGGTCGTTCGGACATTAACTTTGCAAGTTGTCCAACTGACTTTGTAACTTCTCCGACTGACTTAGTAAGTTCCCCAACTTGGTTCTTGATCCCTTCCATCAATGTTTGTTGGGTTTTCAGTGTTGCCTCGGCTTCTTGGAGACAGTTTTCTGTGGCTACCATGGATTTTGTCAACATCTCTTCGAGGTTCGGCTTCTTTTCTTGTGGATATGGCTGATTTTGGAAATTTTGAGGAGATTGTTGTCTTTGATTTCCTTGATTTCCTTGACCTCCCCACGAAAAATTTGGGTGGTTCCTCCAACCTGGATTATAATTATTACTATAAGGATCATTATTAGATCTAAAATTATTACCTATATAGTTCGTCTGTTCACTCTCTGTGCCCGGTTAGTAGGGTGGGTAATCATGATTCACCACAGTTCCACTTGTGTTGCACTACATTACTGGATGTACTTGCGAAGAACAAAAACCATCAAGCTTTTCATTCATCATCTCTACCTGCGTTGATAGCATAGTTATCAAGTCGGAGGTAAAAACTCGCTGATTTTGTTGGTTTTATCCTTGTAACCTACCACTGAAAGTTATTCAGTGATTCCTGTTATTTTGTTGATGCTACTGATCATATCATTCAAAACTCATTACAGGAAATCATACATGATGACACGATAGAACTGTGCCTTATTCAAGAAGAGGGGGAAGAAGATGAAGTTGATCATGTCAAACAGTCGAGTTTTAATATTTATAAAAAGAATGATCAAACCTGTAGACTAATTATGACAATGATAGAGGCAAGTGCACCAATCGAACAGTAGTATAGTTTAGGCAATAGTATCTTATCGAACCCAAGGGAACCTAACATTACTACTACTCACTTTCTTTCTATTATTTAGCTTGAAATATGGAGTGATTGGTTTATTAATCTAAAAACTAATGAAATACTTAAACTAAATGCAAAGACAAAAGAATGAAAATTTGGGAAAAGACTGCGCAAAAACTCAGTTGATTACGATGATACCCCCTGGAAGAATCCACCTATGAATTCTCTTGTTATGTAACTTTTAATTCATATGACTTCTTTACTTAGCTTGATCTGTGAGACTCCCTAACCTATATTAAACCCTCTCTCGAGGTGAATAATGTCTAACCTTAGGTTAATTAGTGGAACTCTCGCTCTCTTATAATAACCCCTAAGGAAGCAAGAATCGATCAATGGACTCCCATATTAGGTTTCACCCTAATCCGCAAAATCTCGTAACCCTATCTCTAGGCGCCGATCAACTCCACTTAATTATGTTAGATCTAATCTCAGGCAGGGTCTATTCCTCCTCCACCTAAGCACATCAGATTAAATTAAGCAAATAATTAAGAACAAACTAAGCACTTATCATATAATTTAGAAATCAAATAACAAAATCCATCATAAGTTTCATCCCCTTTAGGTATCTGAAGGGTTTAGTTCATAACAAAATAAGAAAACATCTCAAGAGAAAAGATAAAACAAAACATAAGAAATCCCTAAAACCCCTTGAAGGAATTGAAGAGGAGATCTTCTGTCTTGAGTAGAACTCTGACTTCTTGAGATGGATCAACTGGCTATCTTTGAGTAATTCCCTGAATAAAAGCTCTGGCAGAAAACTCTACCCACCAAAACTCTCCTTTCTAGACGGCTGCCTTGGGTTGTTTATATAGGCTCTTAAGATGCTTTACTTGGCTCCTAAGTACCTCCTACAACTAAAATTACTATTAAGGTATTTAAGTAGACTTAAGAGTATATTTCTTTGGCTTCAAGCATCCAAATCCGACTGAAATTTCTCATTCCCATAGCAGGGGCACGCCCATAGCACATGCCCGTCTAAGTCGACTTCAGGCCGTGTGCCGATTCTATTGATTGAGGCATGGCCATGGCACGACTGTGTAAGTTGGGATTCAGGCCGTGCTTCAGGTCTGCCATTGGGACACGGCCTTGCAATTCGTGCTTGGGGCATGTCTTTGAATAATTGGCGAGGCACGATCGTGTGACTTGAAGTCCAAGCCGTGCCAATTTCTTTGGTCGGCCCAATTTGGTCCGTTTTAAGCCTGTTCCTCATTCTTTTCGTTCTCAGGTGCTTTCCTGAGTATAAGACATAAAAAGAAAGATTAAGAACACCTTTTTACATAAATTGAGGGCCAAATCATCCAAAAATATACTAAATGTGGGATTAAAATATCTTACTTTTACGGTTTATCAAATACCCCCACACTTAAGCTTTTGCTTGTCCTCAAGCAAAATTCTCACTTTACAATTAAAATGAACTTTCCATAATTCACAATTCCTATCGACAATGTCTCATCATAATTCATAGATAATTTATACATGCATAATTCAACTCAAAGAGTCCTAAAGATTCAATTACGATAAGTCATACCTTTGTAGTACGAGAACATAGGTGTTTCCCCTTATCTAAGTAATTACCTTTAATTCAAAACCGACTAGGATTGACATCCTCACAAAAGATTCACTCAAATCACTCGAAATGTTTAAGGTTCAAGAAAAAGCACTCTAAGTCAAACCTGAAAAGTTAATCCCATAGGCTTACCTGAAAATCAAATCTCCACCACTATACATGAGATGATACACAGATCAAAAGGTCTTTATCATGATTGTAACAGGACTAAGGTTAAGGGTGTACATACAGGCTGAATTGGAGGGTTAGAATCGAGATTGAATTGACTAATTACCTAATCTAAAAATAATGAACTGAATCTGAATATTTACATTGAATGAAAACTAATAATACCTATTATTGATAATTACTCTATAATAAAGAGTATTTTCATCACTTAAAATTTGATAATACTTTAATACGAGCTTTTTCTTCAACAATTGGAGTTCAAATGCTCTAAGCTCTTTTGTATACTACTAATATTGAATAAACTTGGATATTTTTTTAAGAACAAACTACATCATAAATGATAAATATAGTTACCGAACTAATATAATTCTAGTAACTTAATCAAATCAAACCTCGATTAAAGGGTAGTAAAAGAATGGTGATAACAAATACAAAGGATTTTGGGTTAATATTAGTGGGTGAGTCAATAAAAGGTTGTTAGGATTCGACGGGTTCACTAGGGTTAATTTGTGAAGGTAGGCTTTTTATGGAGTAAGTGGGTTAAATCCTAGGTTCCTCTATCATCTCAAGATATCAAATCAAAAGTGTGGTCTCGACATGTATAAACGACGCAGGTTCTAAAATAACAGTTTAAAGTTGACACACTCATAATCAATAAAGTGAGCATGAAAAAGGATCTATGCTCTATAAGGCTCAAAATCTCACCAAAAATTATGGGTGTTTTTGACATCAATCCTTATAAATTCCAAATTTCAAGGTAGTACTCACATTCAGTTTAACGAGCTATCAATTTTAATTTTTAGAAAGTAGGCTTATCATGCTTGATTCTCTAGTATTCTTCAAATTTAATCATCAATGCATAATTATCAATGACTTATTCTAAAACATATCAATAAAAATTATAAATCATTAGAAATTTCATCCTAATTAGTAATATGAGAAAAATACTAAAAAACAAGACTAAATTCAAGATTAATGAAAAATTAGGCATTAAATTGAGAATTATGCAAAAAGTTAGGCACTTTTATCCTCCCACACTTAAGATGTACATTGTCCTCAATGTACAAAGATAGATAAATAATTATGTAATAAAAAGAGGAGAGAAGTAACAGTTCCTGAATTTTGGATGATTTCGAGAGTTGGCGTCTTTGGTGGCGGTGATGGTGTTTTCTATGGGCCCGGTGGGGTGGCTACCAACGATCTCTATGCTAGATGAAGAAATTAGGTAGCCTAGGAAGATATAGCTAAGAAATCTAAAGAAACATTAATAATATAATAATATTATAATTAAAGATAATGGGAATAAAGAGAAGGAGACTAAGAAGAAAACTGAAATTGAAAGAAAAGACTAATGGACTAAGGATACCTTATTGTTGGATGGTTCGCGAGGTGGGTGTGACCTATACGGCTGTGGTGCATGATTCCCAAGCAGCCTTTAGAACCTAAAACCAAGAAACTAAATTAAAATAAACTAAAGTAAGTATAAGATTGTTAAAGAGTAGGATATTGAATCAAAAGAGAAAAGAAAATAGAAACTATATGGTCTCAAAGACCCTTGGCTTGTTGTTTGAATGAAGCGCCATGAACTTATATAGATTGGTCTCCCATAGGAGATTGTGATTGGCCTCTTACGCTTCTTCTAAGATGATTTTAGTGTAGCTCAAGAGTCTCAACACCTTTTTAATGCAAGATGTAAAAATTGAAAAAAAAAGAAGGAGGAAAGAAGATGGCGGAAAGGAAGGGTCTGGGGTTTAAATAGATTTTTGTTTCGACGCCGTCCCCACGCCTGTATTTAGGGCGTCTTGCTTTGCACTATCAGATCGTGACAAATGTGTTTGGAGGCATGTTAGAGTGCCACGCCCGTTTCTAAAACGATAGTGTTGACCCATGGCCGCCTTGCACGGCCGTTGTGGGGTAGGTGAGCCCGTGACTTCTGTAGTTGGTTGGGTTAGGATTCACACGACCTCTGCTATGTTAGTACGATGATTCTGAGTGCCCACACGGCCACATCCACGGCCGTGTGTTAGACCGTGTGGTCTGGGAATCTGTAAATTTTTTTTTTAATTTATGAAATTCTAAAAGAGAAAATAGAGATAAGAATAAAACTAAAACTACCAAATAGAAATTATTGTTAGTACTTGGGTTGCCTTCCGAAAAGTGCTCGTTTATAATCTTAAGCTAGACTCTTCTAAAAAATTTCATGGAGGTTTAAAGGTTTGAACATCTTCCCTCATGCTTATAGTTCTATTTTCATGACAAAGTTCAAGTCGAGAAGCGTTTACCTTGGAGGTGTCAAATGTTGCGTTGCTTACCTCGACTGTTTCATGTGGGAAAATATTATGCACCTTAAAAAGAATTTCTCCCTTTGGTTTCAGGTCTGTTGAAGTGATGTGGGGATCTGCTTTGTCTAACAGTACATGGTTTCCTATTTTGAAGTGGTTTGATGTCCCTACGAGCTTTTTTGGCGGTTCCTTTGGTTTTACTTAGTGTGGATCCAACTTTTCTTTGACTTGTATCTTCTTCTCTTCAAACTTGTCAAGCCTAAGGTCTTGTCCCTTGTAGGATTCTTCTTTGTTGTTTTGGGACTTATAAATCGGCTCAGGGTTGTCTTTATGTGGTGTTTCCTACGATAAAAGTTGAACAATTTGATTATCTATTGAAGTGACTTTCTTACCTTCATCATCTGTTGTTTTGGTCGAGTCGAGAGGTTGAAGCTTAATCGATTCATCTCCTACGCGAAGTATGAGCTCGCCTGTGGCAACATCAATTTTAGTCTTGGCAGTTGATAGAAAAGGTCTTCTTAGAATTGAGGGGATTGAATTATCCTTATCCATGTCTAAAACAACAAAATCTACTGGGAAAACAAATTTATCAATTTTTACAAGCACATCTTCAACAATGCCCCTAGAAATTTTAACAGTTTTATCAGCTAGTTGAATACTCATCCTAGTTTGTTTGGGCTTCCCTAGACCTAGTCGTTTAAACAATGTATAAGGCATGACATTTATACTTGCCCCTAGATCAGCTAACGTATTATTAATAGTTAAACTACCAACTAAGCATGGAATCGTAAAACTCCCTGGATCTTTTTGTTTCTGTGGTACTCTATTTTGTAACATTACCGAGCATGTTGCATTTAGTTCCATGTGGTGCTCTTCGTCTATTTTCCGTTTGTTTGTCAAGAGTTATCTTAAAAATTTCCTCGAGTCTGGCATCTGGAAAAGAGCTTCAAGAAGAGGTAAGTTAATATGTAATTTCTTTAAAAGTTTAAGAAACTTACCAAATTGTTCTTCTGAATCATCTCCTTTCAATGCTTCGGGATAAGGTATGCGAGGTTTGTATTCTTTGATTATTGGTTTTGGGTTTTCGTGTGCTACCTCTATTTTACCTTTTTCTTCCTTGGTTTCTTGTGCTGTGGTGGGCTCGTCTACCTTTATACCCTTTTGAGCTGTGATGGCTTGGATTTGTTCTTTTGGGTTTATTTCTGTGTTGCTTGTTAGACGTCCTTGTTGACGTTCAGAAATCAGCTTCGTGAGATGTCCTAACGACTTAGTAAGTTCTCCAACTTTATTCTCAATCCCTTTGATCGATTTTTGTTGTTCATCAAGTAATCGCTTTTAGTCTTTTGGAAACGAGAATCAGGGTCGCCATGAATTTCGCAAGATCTCTTCGAGGTTTGATTGCTTCTCTTGTGGATATGGCTGATTTTGATAATTTGAAGGAGGTTGCTGCCTTTGATTTCCTTGGTTTTCTTGTCTTTCGTACGAAAAATTTGGGTGGTTCTTCCAACCTCCGTTATAAGTGTTACTATAAGGATTATTATTGGATCTGAAATTGTTACCTATATAGTTTGTTTGCTCAAGTTCTGCTCCTATTTGGTAGGGCGGGTACTCAGGATTTGCCACATTCCCACTCGCTTCGCATTGCATTACTGTATGTACCTGCGAAGAACTTAGATTATTAAGTTTTTTATTCATCATCTCCACCTGTGTTAACAGCATTGTTACTGCGTCTATGTTAAAAAGTCCGACTAATTTTGTCAATTTGGCCCTTGTAATTTTCCATTGATAGGTATTCAACGACATCTCTTCAATAAAGTCGAAAGCCGCTTCAGGAGTTTTGTTATTCAAAGTTCCACCGGCTGATAAGTCAACCATTTGCCTCATTGAAGAATTCACACCATTGTAAAAAGTTTGGACTTGAAGCCACAAAGGTAATCCGTGGTGTGGACATCTTCTTAGGAGATCCTTATATCTTTCTCATGCATCATATAATGTTTCTGTGTCATTCTCGCACAAAAGAAGATATGTCATTCCTAAATTTGGCCGCTTTTGGCTGGTGGATAGTATTTTAAAAGAAATTTATCGGTCATTTGATCCCATGTGGTGATTGACCGTGGTAACGAGTTCAACCAACGCTGGATTTATTTCTTAATGAAAAGGGAAATAATCAAGACGTATGGCATCATCGAAATGCCATTTATTTTGAAGGTATCACGTAACTCTAAAAATTAGCTATATGAGTATTTGGATCTCCGCCCGCAAACCATCAAATTGAAAAATCATTGAATCATTTGTATTGTATTAGGCTTTAATTCAAAATTATCAACAAATGTAGTGGTGCCTAACAATACTAGATTCTCGCCCCATCAAATTAGGTTTAGCATAATCATACATAGTACGCCAAGCATTCTGTTCTGCACATTTAGCGGTGGATTGTTTTCGCCCATCCTTCAAGAGGATTGGATTTGTCTTGTTGTTCTTCTCTTTGGTAGTCTAGAGCTCGCCTAATTTCTCTCGATTTTTCGTGAGTGGTAGCTTCAATGTCACTTTCAGATGCTAAAGGTCCTCTCGGGTTCCTTCTAGTCATAAACTAGAGGTACCGCTAGAAGAAGAAAGAAATTTAGTATAAATAAAAATTTAACCTAAGCTAAAAAAAAAAGTAAATTGCGAAATAATAAAATAATATCTAAAGTAATAGAAATAGAGCTTTCTTAATATTTTAGTGGTCCCTGGCAACGGCGCCAAAAACTTGATCTTAATATTTATAAAAAGAATGATCGAACCTGTAGACTAACTATGACAACGATAGAGGCAAGTGCACCTATCGAACGGTAGTATAGTTTAGGCAAAAGTATCTTATCGAACCCAAGGGAACCTAAAAGTACTACTACTCACTTTCTTTCTATTATTTAGCCCAAATTTGGAGTGATTGGTTTATTAATCTAAAACTAATGAAATACTTAAACTAAATGCAAAGACAAAAGAATGAAACTTTGGGAAAAGACTGGAAAAACTCGGTTGATTACTGGCGATACCTCGTGAAGAATCCACCTATGACTTCTCTTGTTATCTAACTTTTAATTCATATGACTTCTTTACTTAGCTTGATCCGTGAGACTCCCTAACCTATATTAAACCATCTCTCGAGGCGAATAACATCTAACCTTAGGTTAATTAGTGGAACTCTCGTTCTCTTATAATAACTCCCTAAGGCAGTAGTAAATCGATCAATGGACTCCCATATTAGGTTTCACCCTAATCCAAGAAAATCTCGTAACCATATCTCTAGGCGCTCGATCAACTCCGCTTAATTAAGTTAGATCTACTCTTAGGCAGGGTATATTCCTCCTCTACCTAAGCATATCAGATTAAATTAAGCAACATAATTAAGAATAAACTTAGCACTTATCATATAATTTAGAAATCAAATAACAAAATCCGTCATAGGTTTCATCCCCTTTAGGTATCTGAAGGGTTTAGTTCATAAAAAAAATAAGAAAACATCTCAAGAGAAAAGATAAAACAAAACATAAGAAATCCCTAAAACCCCCTGAAGGAATTGAAGAGGAGATCTTCTGTCTTGAGTAGAACTTCAGCTTCTTGAGATGGATCAACTGGCTATCTTCGAATAATTCCCTAAATAAAAGCTCTGGCAGAAAACTCTGCCCACCAAGACTCTCCTTTCTAGACGGCTGCCTTGGGTTGTTTATATAGGCTCTTAAGATGCTTTACTTGGCTCCTAAGTACCTCCTACAAGTAGAATTACTATTAAGGTGTTTAAGTAGACTTAGAAGTATGTTTCTTTGGCTTCAACCATCCAAATCTGAGTGACATTATAACATCCTAGATTGGGAGCTCTGCATTTGTGATGCATTGTGTGTGCATGCCATGATGTGTGTGTGTTTGGTATGTTTAGAGCTTTCGGGAAGGCTTGAGGTGAAGCCTGAGCCTTGGTAGAAATTTTACTTTCAGACACTACAAGGGAGAACTGGGTGAAGTGGGCCTTAAGGGTACTTGAGTGGGAAAATTAACAAAAAAATCTAACTGGTAAAGGGGTAAGGAGGCACCACTAAGGGAATAGGTAAGTGATGCCATAAGGAGGTGGTGAGGGAGCAGGTTCGAATCCCATGTCAAGCAAAAAAGAGTGTTTTTTTTATATGCGCCTGAGGAGTTGAGAGGTGGTTTCGGCTGGGACTCTAAAGGAGTGAGTGTGGTTTGAGTCAGAAGATAGGAAGATAAGGATAAGAGGAAAATGTGGGATAAGATTTGAGTGTAGGTGGTGGCCGAATGTGGGACACTGAGTGAAATAAGGGAAATCGGCTAGATGTGGCTAAGAGTGTGTCGAATTTCCATTGTTTTTCTAAGAGCATAGTTTTTTTCTCTCCTCATATTTTCAACAATTGAGGGTTTCTTCTTTTCTTCTTTTGCCAAAATCGAAAACTCCTAACTCTATTCCTATCTCCACTTTCATGCTATGGCCGAATGATCTTGTTCTCAAATCTCTTCTCTGTTTCTTCTAAAATCAAAATGCCTAAGCCTCTATTTGAAGTATCTTTATTTTTCTTTACGGCTCTCTCTTCTAGTCTTTTTTACTTTAATCATTGTCGAATCTCGTTCATCGTTGGGCTAGTTCCAATTCCCTAAGTGTTATTCAATCTCATCGTGATAAGGTAAGAAGCATTCTCTTATTCTTTTGTTTGTCTTTCAATTTTTAATAGCCAAAGTCGAATGGCTAATTGACTCAGTGAATGACTTGTGTGTTTACACTTTCTTTGGGGCACCTACTATGGGAAATCCTAATTAGTTGAAGCAATCGAAATCCAAGTCAAGGAATCAAGTGAATCCTATCACTTCATTTGAGATCTCAAGGTAGGGTTTGAATTCTCTCTAAGTTGTTCGATCGGTTTTCCTTTCGTTATTCGTATCTTAACCCAATTTTTCGTTAAGTGATCATTGTTTCAATATAGTACCTTCTGACCAAGATCATTCATGGACTCACATGTTAGTGAATCGAAGGAAGGAGTTGGATCCTTAGTCCCAGCCCCAAAGTTTAAGAAGCGTACGGTATCTGCTGTTTGAGATTGGCCATCGAGTTGTAGGCCGACTTCTGAGCAGAATAGTAGTTGTGATGAGTAGTGATAGTGTCGACATAGAGAGTGTCGTTTTACGTGTTACCAGGTGTGTAAACCTTCACACACTATACTATATCTGTGCTAACATTTGTATGGGCTGAAAAGCTAAAAAATGGCTGTGTAGATAGTCGTGATGCCCTTAGGGGTAAGGCTAGGATTGCCAGGTACGTGACCGTATCGTTTCTTTGCATGGCCGAATGTATGTATGGAAAAATGATGTGTTATGAATAGCATGATGCATTTGTTAGGATTTGTATGTAGATCATGGGGTATGGGTTTGATATGAAGGGAAAGTGCATGATTAATTGGTCACATTGTGATCGGTGGCTTTGCCACAATATATATATATATATGTGTTCATACACTACTTTTGGTCACACTGTGATCTGTGGCTTTGCCACGATATATATATTTTATTTGGTCACATAGTGATCGGTGAATGTGCCACGATGTATTATTGGTCACCTAGTGATCGTGAATAATTGGCAGCCTGACTGTCGAAATAGAGTGTAGTGGATGGAGGGTTGATTGTAGAAATCCCCACGGTGTGATGGGCTGGTACGGGTTGGTGTGTAGAGGATGGAAAAACTAGGTTTGGCTTGAGCTTATTACATTCATATGTTGTATGTTGATATGTGACTGTGGGCTACAAGCCGTATGTATAATGTGGGAGAATTTACACACTGAGTCATAGTGACTCACCCCTTTCCTTAACTTTTTAGGTAAGCAGTAGCTCGTGGATACGAGGGCCGAGGCAGACTCGTGGAGGCCATAATTCTGTTTTTCTTTCTTTTATAGTCTTAGTATTACTATAAGTTTATTTTGATTTGAGACTTTTGTTATGTAATAAGGCCTTTCAAAGTTGTACTTTGGTTTTTATTAGTTACTGTTTATATCAAATTCGATACCACGACAGTTTAAATATTAAAGTAAAAGTGGGGTTTCATTAATCTACACATCGATGTTTCCAAAACACCGCAGTAATAAGAAAAAAAGTTTTCTTTCAAATCTCCAGTTTTTCTTAAGGATAACTAAGACTTGATTTTACTTCACCCTGTGACATACCATATTCGGTCGTAACGTATAGGCCAAGTTTGGGGTGTTACATTTTTGGAATCAGAGCCCAGTTGCAAAACTCGGACTGTGAAATGGGTCCAGTAGTGTTTTGTAGATTGATGTGAATTTAAGAAAAATTCTTTGGGTTGATCGAATTATGGCATCCGAGTCTACCGGTAATTGATCCATGCAGGTAAGTTGTAACATCTTGAAAATAGGGGTTATGCATTATATTTAATTGTATGTTGTTGCATGTCTAAGTATAATTGAGTGTGTTTTGGGAAGTTTTTAGAACTTCAATTATGTAAGTGAATGCTTAGAGAAATATTAAGTTTTTAATAAATAAGATGGAGCTAAGCAAGATAGGCTTTAAGAAATATTGACAAGAGGTTTAAAGCATAATAAGTCAATTGGCAAGGTGGTAAGGGTGCATGGATGAATGCTTGAAGGGAGAGGTTCGAATCCCCTAGCTAGCAAGTGGAAGGAATTTTAATTTTTTTGTTTTCTTTCCTATAGTGTCGGCCAAGATCATTCTAGAATGGATGGGCATCTTTTTATTTTTGGTTAGTAGACCGTATGTAAAAGGCAAGCTAGAAGTTATGGCATGGAATCATGGAGTTAAGGTAAGATAGGGGGACAAAAGGCTTGAAGAAAGGATAATGTTTTGAAGCTTTTTCATGGTCATTTGACCATGAACCTAGTCGACTTTAGGGGCTAAGGGGGATGGTTTAATTGTGTTTGGAATCAATGGATTGATGGGGAAGAAATGAGGAGGAAAAGGGATCATGTTGGTATAGGTTGGCGAATTTTTGCATAGGCATTAGAGGTGTATGTTGGCCAAAATTTTGTAACCAATTTGTTCATCTTTTCCCTTTTCTCTAAGCCTTGTTTCTTAGCCGATTACATAATACACAAAAGAGAAACTTTTTCTTTTCTTTTAGCCATTTGGTACTTTACCATTTCGGTTTCTTTTCCCTTTGTAACTGAAAATACAAATTATCAAGGACCATTTTTCTTCTCTTTTCCTCATGCCGAAAACACCAAAGAGATTTTGAAGACAATTTTCTTCTCTTTTCTCCTCTCTAGTGCCAAATCATCTAGCATCAAAAGGCATTCTTATTTTCTTTCTTTCCTTTCTTTCTTTCTCTTTACTTTTTCTTTCTTCTTCACTTTCAACCAAAACCATCATCTACCATAACCAAAACCACCATTCTTTTTCTCTCTTTTGTCAAATCGAACCATCTTCCATTTTCATCTTAACCTTCCTTTTCTTTTGTTGGAAACCCGAAACCACCATAGCCAAAAACACCATATTTTTTTCTTCTTTTTGATCAAAACGAAATCATCATTTCTTTTCTCTTATTTTGACAAGGCCGAATCTTCTAATAAGTCAAGTAAGGATTTTTGTTAAGTGTTCTCATTATTTTTCCTTTTAGAATAGCCGATTTGGAAATATAATTCTCTCATTTTTCTCCTAGGCCAAAACTTTGGAAGGGATTTTAAGGATCCTTTTTGGAAACCAACGTTTTAGGAGTGATCTTTCGAAATCATCCAAGGTAAGGATTATCACTTTCGGTTATATCATTTCTTTTAGATAGATTACTAATCGACTTTATTTTAGGGTTGATTTTGGGACTAACATGATAGGTTCGAAAAGAGCAGTAAGGAGCGTTTGGAAGAGAGGAGGCTCTGTTATACCCTCAAACTTCAAACGAAGGGTCAGATTGGTGATAAGAGATTTTCCACCGGTTGTGGACCCTCCGCTAACGAAGATCATTTATTTGAAGTCGTATGCACAACCAACCACTTTTCGTTAGTGCGTTGTCGTGAGTTTTGATCCATCTAACGGAGAAAACCACAAATATCGGTTGTTCGAGAATTGAGGGTAAGGATTTAGATCTCTCATCAATAGTATAGTTTTATAAGTAATAGTGTATTCTAATCAAGTGTGATAATTAACTAGGTGTTGACGAGTGGGAAGGTATCGTTCTCACTGTCATAAGGTGTGTTACATTATACTAAAATCTCATAGATCTATATTAAATGTGATTTGTATGAAAATATGTGTAATAATGGTTGCGGGTACCATTCAATGGTATACGATATTCAGGTATGTTTACCCCAATACTTCGTTAATTTTGCTATATGTATAAATGTGAAATAAGTATGACTATGTTATGATTTTGGGGTAAATGGCATGAAAACCTAATAATATGTATGTGCATGGGCATATGGGTGAAATTGATAAAGGGAAGTGTTCCGGTGGTTTTACCACATTATCCAGTGACTTCGGTCACATATGTGAATCTGGTGACTTGATTACGATATGTGAATCTGTGACTTGGTCACATATTTTTGAATCTGGTGACTTCAAATACATTTGTCCGTGGCCTTGCCACAAAATTATAAGGCGATGTGCATGTTGACTACAAAGAATCGCCTTCGATGGTGTGTAGCGGATGGAGGGTCGATTTAGTAATCCCACTGTGATTGGTTGGTACGGTGGTGGTGTGTAGCGGATGGATATTTAGGTGGGCGGGTTTGCATTTCATTATATAAATACCCATGTAACTTCTAAATGATTTTATTTGATTTGCTATATAAATGGGCTTATGGCTCTATGTGTTACTAAATGGGCTTAAAAGCCATGATCAATTGGGCTTTTAGTGTTTTTGTTACACATTGAGTTTATGACTCACCCTTTTGTGGGATAATTTTTCAGATGACTCTTAGCATGATGGATCGGGTCAATGGGACTACGTGGTGGCCATTGCTCAACAAAAGTATTTTGATGTTTCCTTAATTAAACCTATTAAGCGTATTTTATTACTTAGAATTTATTATGGGTTTTGCTTTTTTGTAATAAGGCCACTATGAATTGTTTTTAATTATTGCTTTTAAATTTTATTCGCCATAGATAATATTTATTAAATAACTAAATGGTTTTAATAAATAATTTAAACTGCTTTTGACACTAATATATATATGTTTTACAATAATAAGTAAAATTTTACATAAAATTTGGTTTTCTTTTAATTTATGAATTTCTCTTAAAAATAATGTTTTAAGAAGATATAAATTTATTTAAATCGATTTCAACTTTGAATATTAAGTTAATCTGCTTTTATACTTAACTCATCAAGTTTTTCTTAAACAAAATTAGAAATTGCTAAAGTTTTATTCGAGGAACATAACAAATCCGGTCAGGCTTTTTGGGCCGAGTTTGGGGTGTTTTAACTTGGTATCAGAGCCCAGTTTTAAACTCTCGGCCTTGGGTTTTGAAGCCCACAACATTTTCAAAATTTAGCCCAAATGACTTTTTGAAAGTTTTCTTAAGTTAAATGGTTTTATAGAAGCATGGCACCCGAGTTCTCGGCCCAGATCCATCAGGTAAGTACTTTTATTGATAAAGTGATATGAATGTATGATAAGCCTAAGGAAACTATACTTTAGAGACATGGACCCTAGGTGTATGGGTACTACTACGGAAAAACCACTGAATAAATATCTGTTGCATAAAACTTTCTTTTAATAAGAAGTGAAAAGACTTTAATGCAGAAGACTTTTTCGTAAAAACAGATAATATACGTAGTAGACATGAGTTCTAGGGGACGTGGCCATCGCGGACACGGTAGAGGAAGAATGACTGTGTCGGAACCAATTAGATTTGGTCAAGGTTCTGAAAATGAAGCTCCTCCACCGGCTGTTGGGGTGGAATTTCAAGAGCAAAATGGAGGAGGTGACGCAGTATCACAAGCTGTGCTTCGAGTTTTGGAACGAGTAGTAGAAGCTAGTACTAGAAATGGGTCTCAAAAGTCAGTAGCTAAGAGACTTAGATCGAATGGAGCTGAGATTTTTAGGGGAGTATCTGGAGTAGCTCCGAATATAACGGAATATTGGTTGGAGGCAGTCGAAAGGATAATGGATGATTTGGAGTGCACTGCAGAAGAAAAGTTGAAAGGTGCTGTTTCACTACTCCATGATGAGGCCTACCAGTGGTGGCTCACTGTCAAGGAGAGTATCCCTGCGGATCGAGTGGATTGGGGATATTTTAAGATTAAATTTGAAGGAAAATACGTTGGAGCTAGCTACATCGACTCCCAGAGAAATGCGTTTCTGAATTTAGTACAAGGAAATAAGTCGATAGCTGAATATGAAGCAGAGTTCTTGCGACTTAGCCGATATGCCGGAGGATAGTAGCTACGAATATGAACAGTGTGTCGATTTGAGGATGGATGAAAGATGAATCATGAGTGTTGATTGCTCAAGATCGGAAAGAGACTTTGCGCCTTAGTAGAAAGGGCTAGGATAGCTGAAGAAGTTAAGCGGACTGAAAGACAGAACCGGGACAGAGGCCAGAATAAGAATAAGAGGAGCTTTGGGTCTTCAGGGTCATCCGAGAATTTTCAGAAGAAACCAAAAGTTGATGGGCCGCGAGGTCAGCAGACTGCTACGGGAGGACAACATCGTGCTTGTAGTCAATGTGGGAAGATGCACCCAGAAGAATGTTGGAAAAAGACCGGGGGATGTTTCAAGTGCGGGTCTAAAGATCATATGATCAAGGATTGCCCGATGAATTCAGATAAGAACCGCCAAAGCAGTCGTGGTGTTAATCAGTGGCGAGGTGAACAAGATCGATAAGGGCCGTGGTCCAAATGGAAGAAGTAATGGTTCGGTAGAGGTCGCGAACTTCGTGAAGAGCGATGGTAGCTCGAGGCAAGACGGCCCAGTCGGTATATGCGATTTATCGCAGAGAAGATAGTGACGACCGATGTTATCACGATGCGTTTCGATTTTGGGTTGCCCTTTATTACTTTCATAGATATAAGGTCAACTTACTCATATATCGCTAGTGAAGTATCTGGAATTTTGTATGTGACTTCTGAGACTGTACCTAGGAAGATGACTGTACTTAGTCCTTTAGGACAGGCAGTAGTAATAGACAAACTTTTTAAGGAAGTGCCTTTAGAAGTTCAAGGGATACAGTTTTCGGCTGATTTAATAGAGTTACCATTCGAAGAGTTCGACCTGATCTTAGGCATGACTGGCTAGTGAAGTATCGTGCAAATGTGAATTGTGCTGCTAAGCGGATGTCCTTAAGAACTATTGATGACAAAGAAGTTGTAGTGATGGGCGAAACGGAACTACTTATCTAATGTAGTATCCGCTCTTAAGGCAGAAAAGATGGTTAGAAAGGGATGTGTAGCCTTTCTGATGTTGGTGAGTGCCTTGGAGGCTAAGGAGGCAACTGTTGAAGAAGTCAGGACTGTGAGTGAATTTGTAGATATTTTTTCGGAAGAACTCCCAGGTTTGCCTCCGGATCGAGAGATAGAATTAAGGATTGACTTATTGCCTGAAACGGCGCTAGTTTCTATTGCTCCATATAGAATGGCACCGAAAGAGTTAGTTGAGCTTAAGGCTCAGATTCAGGAGTTGCTTGATCGTGGATTTATCTGACCTAGTGTGTCTCCATGGGGAGCACCGGTCCTATTCGTGAAGAAGAAGGACGGATCGATGAGGATGTGTATAGACTACCGGCAGTTGAATAAGCTGACCATCAAGAACAAGTATCCTTTGCCAAGGATCGATGACTTGTTCGATCAGCTTAAGGGAGCTGCGGTATTCTCAAAGATAGATCTAAGGTCGAGGTATCATCAACTTAAAGTGAAAGAAGCAGATATCTATAAGACAACTTTCCGAACTAGATATGGGCATTATGAATTTCTGGTAATGCCATTCGGATTGACGAATGCCCCAGCTGCGTTCATAGATATGATGAATCGAATTTTTTAGCCCTACTTGGATCAATTCATTGTGGTATTCATAAATGACATCCCGGTGTATTCTAAGTCCTAAATGGAACATGATAAGCATCTCCTGATTGTGTTGCAAGTTTTAAGGAGAAGAAGCTATATGCCAAATTCAAAAATGTGAATTTTGGCTTAAGGAAGTCACGCTTTAGGCCATGTGGTGTCGATGTATGGATAAGGTGGATCCTCGAAAGATTGAGCTCGTATAGATTGGAAACCACCTAAGTCCGTGAATCGAGGTTCATAGTTTCTTGGGATTAGCAGGATACTACGTAAGATTCGTCAAGGATTCTCATCGATAGCTTGCACCTTTAACGAAATTGTTGAGGAAGGAAGTACCTTTCGTGTGGGCTGATAAGCAGTAAGAGAGCTTTGAGAAGCTTAAGAGGGTTTTGACTGAAGCTCTGGTTTTGATTCAGCCTGAGGCAGGAAAGGATTTCGTCATGTATTGTGACACTTCTCACACAGGATTAGGATGTGTTCTGATGCAAGACGGGAAAGTAGTTGCGTATGCGTCTAGGCAGTTGAGACCGCACGAAGTTAATTACCCGACACATGACTTGGAGTTGGCAGCGGTGGTCTTTGCTCTTAAAGCTTGGAGACATTATTTATATGGAGAAAAGTCAGTGATATATACGGACCACAAAAGTCTAAAATATCTACTGACTCAGAAAGAACTGAATTTGAAGCAATGAAGATGGATAGAATTGTTGAAAGATTACGATCGTTTCTATAGAGTACCACCCGACAAGGCGAATGTGGTGGCGTACGCCTAAGTCGAAAAGTGGTGTCGATCTAAGGGCGATGTTTGTACATCTTAGTCTTTACGATGACTAAGCTTGTTGGCGTAATTACAAGTAAAGCCGACGTGGTTGAGACAAGTGAAAGAGAGACTTGGTAGATGATGATCCGAGTACTAAGCTTCTAAGAAAAGTGCAGTGGGGAATTGGAAGATTATGGTATTAACAAATGATGGGGTATTGTGTTTCAAAGGTAAAGTCTCGATGCCGAGGGATCGAGTTGAGGCAAAAGATTCTTCAGAATCGCATGGTAGCCCCTATGCTATGCATCCCGGAGGAAGTAAGTTATACCGAGATTTGGTCTTAGCGAAAAGTCGAGTTTGTAGGTGGCATCAAGTACCTTCGGATTGATCTTAAGCGAGAAGTTCACCATGGACTTTGTTAGTTTGTAGGAAAGTGCTTAAAGTGTCAAGAAGTCAAGGAGATTGCATGAACATCAAGTACCTTCGGATTGATTCATCAAGCTTTGGGCACAGATAAAGATTTCATCCACAGTGGAAGTGGGAGAGAATCACCATGGACTTTGTTAGTGGGTTTCCAACAGCTTACGCCTACTAAGAAAGACTCATGTTGGATAAAACTAGATGGGTGATAGTGGCATATCGGTTCCTCTCGTCAAAGTATTATGGCGATAATCATGGATCGTGAGATTTGATGCAAGAAGCTACCTTATCGGTGGAAGCGAGTCAAACTTGAGGATATCGGTTAAATTGCGATGCACCATGTCAATACCCTCACTTGTTCTAGCCGATTAAGGAGGTGGAATTAAGACCAAATTTGTCTTATGAAGAGGAGCCAATTCAAATCCTAGGCGAGATGTAAAGGTGTTACGGAAAATCGCCTCTCGTCAAATTATTTTAAGGGGTACCCTCAGCCGAGTAATTTCGGGTCGAAATTATTTTAAGGGGTAGTAACATCCTGAAAATAGGGTTATGCATTTTATTTAATTGTATGTTGTTGCATGTCTAAGTATAATTGAGTGTGTTTTGGGAAGTTTTTAGAACTTCAATTATGTAAGTGAATGCTTAGAGAAATATTAAGTTTTTAATAAATAAGATGGAGCTAAGCAAGATAGGCTTTAAGAAATATTGACAAGAGGTTTAAAGCATAATAAGTCAATTGGCAAGGTGGTAAGGGCACATGGATGAATGCTTGAGGGGAGAGGTTCGAATCCCCTAGCTAGCAAGTGGAAGGAATTTTAATTTTTTTTGTTTTCTTTCCTATAGTGTCAGCCAAGATCATTCTAGAATGGATGGGCATCTTTTTATTTTTGGTTAGTAGACCGTATGTAAAAGGCAAGCTAGAAGTTATGGCATGGAATCATGGAGTTAAGGTAAGATAGGGGGACAAAAGGCATGAAGAAAGGATAATGTTTTGGAAGCTTTTTCATGGTCATTTGACCATGAACCTAGTCGGCTTTAGGGGCTAAGGGGGGATGGTTTAATTGTGTTTGGAATCAATGGATTGATGGGGAAGAAATGAGGAGGAAAAGGGATCATGTTGGCATAGGTTGGCGAATTTTTGCATAGGCATTAGGGGTGTATGTTGGCCAAAATTTTGTAACCAATTTGTTCATCTTTTCCCTTTTCTCTAAGCCTTGTTTCTTAGCCGATTACATAATACACAAAGAGAAACTTTTTCTTTTCTTTTAGCCATTTGGTACTTTACCATTTCGCTTTTTTTCCCTTTGTGTAGAAAATACAAATTATCAAGGACCATTTTTCTTCTCTTTTCCTCGTTCGAAAAACACCAAAGAGATTTTGAAGACAATTTTCTTCTCTTTTCTCCTCTCTAGTGTCAATCATCTAGCATCAAAAAGCATTCTTATTTTCTTTCTTTCCCTTTCTCTTTCTTTTTCTTTACTTTTTTCTTTCTTCTTCACTTTCAACCGAAACCATCATCTACCATAACCAAAACCACCATTCTTTTCCTCTCTTTTGTCAAACCGAACCATCTTCCATTTTCATCTTAATCTTTCTTTTCTTTTGTTGGAAACCCGAAACCACCATAGCCAAAAACACCATATTTTTCTCTTCTTTTTGATCAAAACGAAATCATCATTTCTTTTCTCTTATTTTGACAAGGCCGAATCTTCTAATAAGTCAAGTAAGGATTTTTGTTAAGTGTTCTCATTATTTTTCCTTTTAAAATAGCCGATTTGGAAATATAATTCTCTCATTTTTCTCCTAGGTCAAACTTTGGAAGGATTTTAAGGATCCTTTTTGAAACCAACGTTTTAGGAGTGATCTTCAAATCATCCAAGGTAAGGATTATCACTTTCGGTTATATCATTTCTTTTAGATAGATTACTAATCGACTTTATTTTAGGGGTGATTTTGGGACTAACAAGATAGGTTCGAAAAGAGCAGTAAGGAGCATTTGGAAGAGAGGAGGCTCTGTTATACCCTCAAACTTCAAACGAAGGGATGTATCGGCGATAAGAGATTTTCCACCGAGTTGTGGACCCTCTGCTAACGAAGATCATTTATTTGAAGTCGTGCGTACAACCTAACCACTTTTCGTTAGTGGGTTGTCAGCGGGTTTTGATCCATCTAACGGAGAAAAACCACAAATATCGATTGTTCGAGAATCCGAGGGTAAGGATTTAGATTTCTCATCAATAGTATAGTTTTATAAGTAATAGTGTATTCTAATCAAGTGTGATAATTAACTAGGTGTTGACGAGCGGGAAGGTATCATCCTCACTATCATAAGGTGTGTAACATTATACTAAAATCTCATAGATCTATATTAAATGTGATTTGTATGAAAATATGTGTAATAATGGTGCGGGTACCATTCAATGGTATACGATATTTAGGTATGTTTACCCTAATACTTCGTTAATTTTGCTATATGCATAAATGTGAAATAAGTATGACTATGTTATGATTTTGGGGTAAATGGCATGAAAACCTAATAATATGTATGTGCATGGGCATATGGGTGAAATTGATAAAGGGAAGTGTTCGTGGTTTTACCACATTATCCGGTGACTTGGTCACATATGTGAATCTGGTGACTTGATTACGATATGTGAATATGGTGACTTTGGTCACATTTGTGCAGTGGCCTTGCCACAAAATTATAAGGCGATGTGCATGTTGATCGCAAAGAATCGCCTTCGATGGTGTGTAGCGGATGGAGGGCCGATTTAGTAATCCCACGGTGTGATTGGTTGGTACGGGTGGTATGTAGCGGATGGATATTTAGGTGGGCCGGGTTTGCATTTCATTATATAAATACCCATGTAACTTCTAAATGATTTTTATTTGATTTGCTATATAAATGGGCTCATGGCTATATGTGTTACTAAATGGTCTTAAAAGCCATGATCAATTGGGCTTTTAGTGTTTTTGTTACACATTGAGTTTATGACTCACCCCTTTTGTGGGATAATTTTTCAGATGACTCTTAGCATGATGGATCGGGTCAGCGGGGACTACGTGGTGGCCATTGCTCAACAAAAGTATTTTGGATGTTTCCCTTAATTAAACCTATTAAGCGTATTTTTATTACTTAGAATTTATTATGGGTTTTGCTTTTTTTGTAATAAGGCCACTATGAACTGTTTTTAATTATTGCGTTTTAAATTTTTATTCTGCCATAGATAATATTTATTAAATAACTAAATGGTTTTTAATAAATAATTTAAACTGTTTTTGACCCTAATATATATATGTTTTACAATAATAAGTAAAATTTTTCATAAAATTTGGTTTTCTTTTAATTTATGAATTTCTCTTAAAAATAATGTTCTAAGAAGATACAAATTTATTTAAATCCGATTTCAACCTTGAATATTAAGTTAATCTGCTTTATACTGAACTCATCAAGTTTTTCTTAAACAAAATGAGAAATTGCTAAAGTTTTATTCGAGGAACATAACAAATCCGGTCAGGCTTTTTGGGCCGGGTTTGGGGTGTTTCATAAGTATTCTAACTCTTGATAAGGTATGCATGTTGGGTTTGATGGGCTTTATGGGGACATAGACAAGTATGCTAGGGTTTATGGACCTTAGGCCTAGTTAAACAACTCTTAAAATCCATAAGACTTAATTTCTCTAATTAAACATGTCCGTGAACAAGTCGCCGGGTTGGAGTGTGGCAACGGGCGTACGCATGTCTAGGATTGGATCTAGGGAGAGCTTGGTATTTAAGCGGTCCTAGTGGCCCACCTCCTCTTCACTAGAATCCTACCTGGTGCGTAATGTCTATTCACCTTAGCCGCGAGGACTTGTTAATGGGCCAAAGTTCATAACTAAAACCCGAAAGGGACCAATACCCTATTTTTGGTAAAATTACTAATCTATCCCTAGGTTTGTGAAAATTACTAGAATACCTTTGGTTTGTGGAAATCACCGAAATACCCTTGGTTTGTAAAACTATCAAAATACCCCTACTTTACGAAAAGACCAAAATACCCCTATTTTGTAAAATCACCAAGATACCCTATTTTGCGAAATTACAAAAATACCCTTGTAGGGTAAAATTACAAAAATACCCCTGGGTAGTGAAATGACGAAAATACCCTTGTGTGATAAAGGTGAGTTTATGGATGTTACTTTCATGTTTGATACATTTATGTGATAATCTGTTTTGGAATGCATATGGTTGCTGAATATATGTGGTTTCTAGAACTAGGAGATATAGACTCGAGACTGAACCTTGTAGATATAATTTCGAATTCGAAAGAACTACTATTGAAACTACCTTCTATAAGATTGTTCATTATTAATCAGTGGAAGAGATTATTAATCCATAAAATTTTTAATCAGATAAGTCGTGAACGTTAGAAATGAGCACTAGGAGGCGTGGTGTGCGTGGCCGAGGTAGAGCGCAGATTGCTTGTCGTCGACCCGTAAGGTCTGGTCATAAGTCAGGAAATGAGATACCAATGCCACCAGCTGTGGAGGTAGAGTATCAGGACCAAATAGGCGAAGACGATGCGGTGTCTCAGGCGATGCTCCGAGTGTTGGAGAGAGTTGCGGGAGCAGGCATAGGTACGGGAGCTCAGAAATCTATGCCGGAGCGACTTAGAGCCAATGGGGCAGAAGTGTTTAGGGGGATTTCCAGTGTAGCTCCTAGTACAGCTGAGTATTGAATGGAAGCAGTGGAGCGTATAATGGATGATCTCGACTTCACAGAGGAAGAAAAGCTGAAGGGAGTGGTGTCTCTTCTCCGGGATGAGGCGTACCAATGGTGGCTTACGATCAGGGATAGTGTAGTGGCTGACCGTATTACTTGGGATTTCTTCAAGCCAGCATTCCAGAGTAAGTACTTTGGATCGAGTTATGTGGATGCGCAGCGTAGGGTGTTTCTAAATTTGATCCAGGGAAATAGATCGGTAGTTGTATATGAAGCGTAATTCCTATGTTTGAGTTGTTACGCACGAGGGATAATGGCCATGGAACATGAGCATTGTGTTCGATTTGAGGATGGCCTGAGAGATGATCTGCGTTGTTGATAACACCACAACGAGAGCGGGAATTTGCGATTTTAGTGGAAAAGGCTAAGATAGCCGAGGAAGTTAAGTGATCCGAGAAGCAGAATAATGATAGAGACAGGGATAGGAATAAGAGGAGTGTTGGGATGATAGCCAAGTTGGGGTGTGAGATCTGGAGGTAATGGTCAACCTTAGACGTGTGGCCGGTGTAATAAATTTCATTCGGGCGAATGTTGGATAGGTGACAGGAAATGTTTTAGGTGTGGGTCCTCGGATCATCAGGTGAAGGTTTGTCCACAGGATCGGGGTGACGCAGGGTCGGTAGGACAGACTAATGCTCAGCCTAGTAGAGGAGGTCCACAACAGTAGAGAGGTCACGGTCCAGCCAGAGGGGGTGATGGTTATGGTCGGGGTCGTGGAACACAAGACAGAGGTGCAGGGAACACCGGTGTAAGACAGTCGGGGTTGGTCTATGTAGCAAGACATCGAGAGGAGGGGGATGCACCGGATGTCATAACCAGTACGTTCTTGATTTTTGGTTTTCCTTTTTTTGCATTAATTGATATTGGATCGACACATTCTTATGTTGCTAGTATAGTATCTGGAACCTTTAGTATAGACTCCGTATAACACCCCTTAACCCGTCTTCATCGCCAGACTAAGGTTATGAGGCATTACCAACAAAAACACAACTTTAAACTAATATTTCATAAGCTGGATGTCAAACATATCACTTTGCACACATTGTATAATTATAAATATAAAGAACAATTCATAGCATATCAAGTTCACTTGCTTTATAATCAATCCAAAGTACATATATCAAATTTATCATATACTCTACCAATTTGATTCAATACAAGATCAGGTACATAAACTATGGTAATAAATTTTCCTTTAAAACATCTTGAACACATATACAATTAATAATTCGCTTATTACAAATGATCTAATAGCATAGTTAAAATATGCACATTCAACCCATAAATTAATTACCTATTCTACTATAAGGAACCTTTAATACATTATACTTATGTAATTGTGCCATCCACCACATCATATCCATTAACAAACCAAATATACATATGCACTTTGAAAACCGAACCAAATGATCAAATATCACAACCGAAACACATATATATAGCTTGTATCCATTTCTCATTTTAATATATATACCAATCCATACCCTAAAAGCAATTCCCAAATGAATTAATTACAAAGTTGAACAACTTTAAAATTTTCATTACTTAAAATTTATCTAGATCAACCATCTCAAGAATACGACCATGACACATGCTTTACCACAGTTCGAATTATGACCCAATACATAAAAGATTGACCTTCAAATGAAATTCAACTATTAACCTAATGCCAAAATACATGACTAAATTAGCTCGAACATTAGTATCATAAACGAGCAACTATGTCGAATGCATATTACATATATTTAACTAAAAGAAATAGACCATAGCTGAAATATTGAAACCAACATACCATACTCATAGCCAAGAACAAATAAAACCAACTTAAACAAAACGATCAAGCCATTTTCAGCATGGCTATACATATATATATATATATATATGAATAGAACATCATTCAAACGCTTATCCAAATTTATACATGCCTTTAATTCAAATCAACTAATTGGAAGGTGCCAACAAGAGATGATAGTGTGGTTGACTTCACCAACGATCCTTCGAGCACAGAATTTGTCCAAAATCTATAAAACGAAAGCGTGAATACACACAAAGTAAGCTCACTAGCTTAGTAAGTCTCAAGCACATATAAATGTAATGAACACACATGTAAACATTTTAATCACCAAGCTTATAATATTGAACATAAATATTTCAATATATATAATGCACATAGCCGAATACTAGTGACACGCTTGGTTTAAATATTATCACTATGTCATCATGAACATGTACATTATCAAATCACATGAATATCATATTATATCACAATTTTCGAATCACATGAATCAACCTTAGGCATCGATCTTCTATATCTACTTATTCACATATTCAAAACACTTCCGACTCTTTCACCATTGACCTTTCCATTTTATAACTGAGTTTTCACTATGACGTACATGTATATAACTCAATTTCACATATAAGTAACGTATAGACACATTAATGATAAGCTCAACATTATAAAATAAAGTACTTATGAAATTGTCCATTTCATCACATTGTATTTATTTAAAACGATAAGAAATTAGTTCACTTCATTCCTTACTAACATAGTAGGCTAACTTTTACCCGAGCTTTTAGCACATAGCACTATATGTGACTCACCTTGTCTGATTCTCGTATTTTCTATTTATGGCAATTCATCGGCATTAAGCCTACTAGACCCAAAGTCTGAAGTTTGAACACCGGCATTAAGCCTGCTAGGCAATAAGCCCAAAATAACTCACCGAACAAGGCCTGCTAGGCTCGAAGCCTGATATAACTCACCAGCACAAGGCCTGCTAGGCTCGAAGCCTGATATAACTCACCGGTACAAGGCCTGCTAGGCTCGCAGCCTGATATAACTCACCGGCACAAGGCCTACTAGGCTCGAAGCCCGAATATCAACACAATTAACCATTCATTTCACATTACTTACTGCTAAATTCATGAGCATTTCATGTACTTTGTATTTCTTTCACATATCACAACAAACTTAATTATTCACATTACTTTTAAACAAACAAAGTCGATCCAATAATACCTACTACCCCATTCGGCCATCACATGGTATTATACTCAAAATTTGCAATTATTATCATTTAATATGTTCATAGGTAATTCTTTAACATATACTTGCTTAGGGACTTACCTCAACTATCGATGGACGACTTAAACCGGCTATTCAATAACCTTCGCCTTTCCCTGATCCAAATCCATTTTTCTTTGTTCTTGATCTATACACATTAAAATTTAGCTCATTCAAGCACAATTCATCTCAATTTAGTCCCAAAACACATAAATGGGCAATTTACCATTTTACCCCTGATGTTTCATATTTTTACAATTTAGTCCTATTTGCACAAAACACAAAATACACAAAATTTCACAATAACACCTTAGGGCGAATATTCATAAGGACCATTCTAGTCCATTTATTTCATTTATTTTCATTTTGTCCCTCAAAAATTCATTTTTGCAATTTAGCCCAAATACTCAAATTTATCAAAAATCCAAAGACAAAACATATTAATCTAACATATATCTTTCATAATTCATCAACTAACATCATAAAACTCATCAATGGCACATTTCAAAATATTCACCAAAATAAAAAATTCAAGCATGGGTCTTGAAGTATTTGAAGCAACGATCACAAAAACGTAAAAATTAATAAAACCGACTAAAAACTCACCTTGAATTTAAGCCTAGAATTGCCGAAAATCAAAGGATTTCAAAGCTTCCGTCTTTCTCCAACATTTGGCCAAGGATGAACCAAAAGATGATGGCTTTATTTTTATGATATTTTAACATATAAAGTAATTGTTTAATTACTAATTTAACCTTTCAAATAAAATAAAACTAATATATAACTTAAGGTTAGTTATATGCCACCCACTAACTCAAAAATGGGTTATTTATTCATTTAATACCTCATATTAAAAAGCCATCATCATTCTAGCACTTTACACTATGGTATGCAACTTTTACACTTTACGCGATTTAATCCTTTTTGTTAAATTGAACACACAAACGATCAAATTTTTCTACGAAACTTTTACAAACATTAATTCACATATAATAAACACAAAATATAATATTTAAATATTTCTCAGACTCAAATTCGTGGTCCCAAAACCACCGATCCAATTAGGGTCAAATTCGGTCTGTTACAACTCTCCCCTTAGGGATTTTCGTCCCGAAAATCTTACCGTTAAATAAAGTCGGATATTGTTGCCTCATTGAAATCTCAGGCTCCCACGTAGCCTCTTAAACTCTGTGCCGATTCCATAATACTTTCACTAATGGAATTCTCTTGTTTCTTAACTATTTTATTTCACTAGCTAAATTATGGATCAGTTCTTCCTCATACGTCATATCAGATCAGATTTCAATCTCAGACGGAAGCGATCACGTGTGACAGATCTGATCTATATTTATGAAGCATCGAAACGTGAAATACATTGTGTATCTTTTCTAATTCAGAGGGAAACCTCAATCTATAAGCAATAGGTCTAATACGTTTGATGATCTCGTATGGTCCGATAAACCTTGGGCTTAGTTTGCCTTTCCGACCAAATCGGAGTATTTTCTTCCACGGGGAAACTTTCAAAAATACTCAGTCTCTGACTTGAAACTCTACATCTTTACGTTTTAAATCAGCATAAGACTTTTGTCGATCCAAGGCAGCTTTCAAAGTAACTCTGATCACAGCCAATTTCTGCTCAGTCTCTTTAATCAAATCAACCCCGTGTATCTTGCTTTCACTAAGCTCAGTCCAATACAACGGTGTGCGACATTTACGGCCATAAAGATCTTCATATGGCGCCATTTTGATACTCGATTGAAAACTATTATTATAAACAAATTCAAGCAAAGGTAAGTATCTTTCCCACGTGCCTTCAAACTCGAGGACACAACTCTCAACATGTCCTCAAGTATCTAAATGGTTCATTCAGACTGACCGTCTGTCTGCGGATGTAAGGCTGTACTAAAGTGAAGTTTAGTACCTAAAGCATCTTGCAACTTCTTCCAAAATCGCGATGTGAATCTCGGGTCTCTGTCTAAAATAATGGAACTTGACACACCATGTAATCTCACAATCTGTGACACATACGATTCAGCAAGTTTATCGAGCGAATAGTCTATACGAACTGGCACAAAGTGAGCTGATTTAGTCAGTCTATCCATAATAAACCAGGCTGTATCTTTCTTGCTCGATGTCCTAGGCAAACCGGATACAAAGTCCATAGTAATTCTATCCCATTTCTATTCAAGTATCATGATCGGCTGAAGTAATCCAGAAGGCATTTGATGCTCAGCTTTTACTTGCTAACGTATTAAACACTTCAAACAAATTCAAATATATCCCTTTTCATGCTAAGCCACCAATAGAACTGTTTCAAATCATTATACATTTTCGTGCTACCCGTATGTATCGATAATCGACTATTATGAGCCTCGTTCAAAATCATCTGAATCAAATCTACATTCCTCGGAACACATATTCAGCCTTTGAAGTTCAAACAATCATTTTCATTAATTCAAAACTCTGACTCTACATTACTTTCACACTGAACTCGTTTAGCAATCATATCTTTGTCAATTTTCTATGCCTCACAAATTTGCTAAATAAACAATGGTCTTGCCCTCAACTCAGCTATGATCGAACCATCGCCAGTCATAACTATACGTGCGTTCAACGCACGAAGAGCAAAGAATGATTTTTGACTTAAGGCATCTATGACAACATTAGCTTTCTCTGGATGGTAGTTAATCACTAATTCATAGTCTTTCAATAGCTCTAACCATCTGCGTTGTCTCAAGTTTAAATCTTTCTGAGTTATCAAATACTTCAGACTTTTGTGATCTAAATAAACATTACATTTCTCACCGAATAAGTAGTGACGCCAAATTTTTAATGCGAAAACGATGGCTGCTAATTCCAAATCGTGAGTCGGATAATTTCTTTCGTGAGGCTTCAATTGTCTCAAGCGTAGGCTATAACTTTACCTTCCTGCATCAAAATGTAACCCAAACCATTCAAAGAAGCATCACTATAAACAATAAATTCTTTACCCGATTCAGGCTGAACTAACACTGGAGCTTCGGTCAAAAGGGCTTTCAACTGATCAAATAAGTCATCAATTCGAGGCAACGGGTATTTATTCTTTATTGCCACTTTATTTAACTACCGATAATCAATACACATTCGCATAGTCCCATCTTTTTTTTCACAAATAGAACTGGCGCACCCCAAGGAGAGAAACTCAATCGTGCAAAGCCCCTATCTGTCAACTCTTGCAACTGTGCTTTAAACTCTTTCAACTCAGTAGGTGCCATCCGATACGGAGCTATTGAAATCAAAGTCATCCCCGGTACTAATTCAATACCAAACTCTATCTCTCGAAATGGCGGTAAACCCTACAATTCTTCATTGAACACCTTAGGGTATTCATATACAACTGGTACGAATTCAATTTGCTTTTTGGACACTTTATTATCCAACACATACGCCAAGTAAGATTCACATCCTTTTTTTTATATTTACGAGCTAACATCGAGGATATTACTGCCGGTAACTCACTCAGATCATTAGATTCAACCCAGATGATCTCACCGTTCTGACATCTCAAATTAATAATCTTTCTTTTGCAATTCACCACTGCATCATGCAAAGTTAACCAGTCCATTCCCAAAATTATATTGAACTCATCGAAAGGCAATAACATTAAATCAGCTGAAAAGAAGGAATCCCAAATCTTCAATGGGCAACCTTTACACACTTTATCAACGAGAACACATCTACCCAAAGGGTTGGAGACATGGATCATAAACTCAGTAGACTCAACAGGCAGAGTCTTACTGGATACTAGAGTTTTACACACATATGAATGAGTCGAACCAGGATCAATCAATGCAATAACAGTAGTATCATAAAGTGTGAAAGTACCGGTAATGACATATGGGGAAGAAGCATCCTCTCTAGCTCGAATAGCATAAGCTCTAGCTGGTGCTCGACCTCTAATCGAACTGCAGTATCTTTCGTTCCTCTCTGACTGTCACCTACATTCCCAGAATGCTGCGTGGTCTGCCTCGTGCTGCCACGTTGCTCGATTTAATTTTTGAGCCGTATTTTGCTCGACTAACATCGGGCACTCTCGAATAAAATGGTCCGACGATCTACATTTAAAGCAGGACTGATCACAGAATCTACAACTCCTAGAATGCCATTTTCCACAATGCTTACACTCAGCCCAGTTCTGCTGAATGTTACCAACACTAGCCATCGAAGTGGCTCGAGAACTCACTAGAGGTCAATCTCGTCTAGACAGGTCTGAAGTAGCTTTATGTCGATCAAGTCATCTTTAAACTTCTTAGGCGCTAAATCTTTCTCGATGATCTTTTACGAGTGTCTCTAGCTTCTATTTCAGCCTTTCTTTTCTCTTTTCCGAGCTCTTCAGCTTTGCAAGCTCGCTCGACAAGTACTACGAACTCTTTGATCTCAAGAATGCCCACAAGCAACTTTATGTCTTCATTTAGACCGTCTTCAAATCTTTTGCACATAATGGCTTCAGTTAATACACACTCTCGGGCATATCGGCTTAATCTGAAAAATTTTCGCTCATATTCAGTCACAGTCATGTGACCCTATTTTAGTTCTAGAAATTCTTTCTATTTCTGATCAATGAATCTCTGACTGATATATTTCTTACGGAACTCGATCTGGAAGAAATTCCAAGTCACTTTTTCTTTCGGAACCATTGATACTAGTGTGTTCCACTAGTGATATACAGTGTCTCGAAGTAGAGATATAGCACACTTCAGGCATTCATTAGGAGTACAGGATAGCTCATCAAGTACCAGAATAGTGTTATCGAGCCACATCTCAGCTCGCTCTGCGTCATCATCATCATTAGCTTTGAATTCTTCGGCCCCATGTTTCCCAATTTTTATCAAAGGGAGGCCTACTAGATCTCATCGAATCTATCATTAGAGGTGTGGAAGGTACCGAGTTGGATTATTCGAGGGTGGAGGTTGTTGTACAGCCGGGTTAGTATGAATAAACTGGGTAAACCATTCGTTCATCATCTGGTAGAAGGCTTGCTTGGCCTCCCCCTCATGGCTACCTGATATAGTTCGAGAGTCTACCGGCACTGGCTCGCGTACGAGATTAGGCGCTACACTCTCTACATCATCCGCTATGGCTCTGTCAGGATCAGGATCCATTTACTATTAATTTGAAATGTCAGAAGTCACCACACTATCGCATATATAAATAAAAAATGTATAGCTAGACTCTCACGCGCTACGGTAGTCTTAGAATCGACTAAATCGTAAGCTCTGATACCAATCAAATGTAACACTCCTTAACCTGTCTTCGTCGCCAGACTAAGGTTATGAGGCATTACCAACAAAAACATAACTTTAAACTAATATTTCATAAGCTGGATGTCAAACATATCACTTTGCACACATTGTATAATTATAAATATAAAGAACAATTCATAGCATATCAAGTTCACTTGCTTTATAATCAATCCAAAGTACATATATCAAATTTATCATATACTCTACCAATTTGATTCAATACAAGATCAGGTACATAAACTATGGTAATAAATTTTCCTTTAAAACATCTTGAACACATATACAATTAATAATTCGCTTATTACAAATGATCTAATAGCATAGTTAAAATATGAACATTCAACCCATAAATTGATTACCTATTTGGTCATAAGGAACCTTTAATACATTAGACTTATGTAATTGTGCCATCCACCACATCATATCCATTAACAAACTAAATATACATATGCACTTTGAAAACTGAACCAAATGATCAAATATCACAATCGAAACACATATATATAGCTGGTATCCATTTCTCATTTTAATATATATACCAATCCATACCCTAAAAGCAATTCCCAAATGAATTAATTACAAAGTTGAACAACTTTAACATTTTCATTACTTAAAATTTATCTAGATCAACCATCTCAAGAATACGACCATGACGCATGCTTTACCACAGTTCGAGTTATGACCTAATACATAAAAGATTGACCTTCAAATGAAATTCAACTATTAACCTAATGCCAAAATACATGACTAAAGTTAGCTCGAACATTAGTATCATAAACAAGCAAATATGTCGAATGCATATTACATATATTTAACTAAAAGAAATAGACCATAGCCGAAATATTGAAACCAACATACCATTCTTATAGCCAAGAACAAATAAAACCAACTTAAACAAAACGATCAAGCTATTTTCGCATGGCTATACATATATACATATGAATAGAACATCATTCAAAAGTTTATCTAGCCTATACATGCCTTTAATTCGAAATCAACTAATTGGAAGGTACCAACAAGAGATGATAGTGTGGTTGACTTCACCAACAATCCTTCGAGCCTGTAACTTGTCCAAAATCTATAAAACGTGTAGTGAATACACACAAAGTAAGCTCACTAGCTTAGTAAGTCTCAAGTACATATAAATGTAATGAACACACATGTAAACATTTTAATCACCAAGCTTATAATATTGAACATAAATATTTCAATATATATAATGCACATAGCCGAATACTAGTGACACACTTGATTTAAATATTATCACTATGTCATCATGAACATGTACATTATCAAATCACATGAATATCATATTATATCACAATTTCTGAATCACATGAATCAACCTTAGGCATCAATCTTCTATATCTACTTATACACATATTCAAAACACTTCTGACTCTTTCACCATTGACCTTTCCATTTTATAACTGAGTTTTCACTATGACGTACATGTAAATAACCCAATTTCACATATAAGTAACGTATATACACATTAATGATAAGCTCAACATTATAAAATAAAGTACTTATGAAATTGTCCATTTCATCACATCGTATTTATTTAAAACGATAGAAATTAGCTCACTTCATTCCTTACTAACATAGTAGGCTAACTTTTACCCGAGCTTTTAGCACATAGCACTATATGTTACTCACCTTGTTTGATTCTCGGATTTTTCGTTTATGGCAATTCACCGGTATTAAGCCTGCTAGACCCAAAGTCTAAAGTTTGAACACCGGCATTAAGCCTACTAGGCAATAAGCCCGAAATAACTCACCGACACAAGGCCTGCCAGGCTCGAAGCCCGATATAACTCACCAGCACAAGGCCTGCTAGGCTCGAAGCCTGATATAACTCACCGGCACAAGGCCTGCTAGGCTTGAAGCCCGAATATCAACACAATTATCCATTCATTTCCCATTACTTAGTGCTAAATTCACGAACATTTCATGTACTTCGTATTTCTTTCACATATCACAACAAACTTACTTATTCACATTACTTTTAAACAAAAAAAAGTCGATCCAATAATACCTACTACCCCATTCAGCCATCACATGGTATTATACTCAAAATATGCAATTATTATCATTTAATATTTTCATAAGTAATTCTTTAACATATACTTGCTTAGGGACTTACCTCGACTATCGATGGATGACTTAAACTGACTATTCAATAACCTTCGCCTTTCCCCGATCCAAATCCGTTTTTCTTTGTTCTTGATCCATACACATTAAAATTTAGCTCATTCAAGCACAATTCATCTCAATTTAGTCGCAAAACACATAAATGGGAATTTACCATTTTACCCCTAATGTTTCATATTTTTACAATTTAGTCTTATTTGCACAAAACACAAAATACACAAAATTTCACAATAACACCTTATGGCCGAATATTCATAGGGACCATTCTAGTCCATTTATTTCATTTATTTTTCATTTTGGTCCCCTCAAAAATTCATTTTTGCAATTTAGCCCAAATACTCAAATTTACCAAAAATCCAAAGATAAAACATATTAATCTAACATATATCTTTCATAATTCATCAACTAACATCATAAAACTCATCAATGGCACATTTCAAAATATTCACCAAAATCAAAAATTCAATCATGGGTCTTGAAGTATTTGAAGCAACGATCACAAAAACGTAAAAATTAATAAAAACTGACTAAAAACTCACCTTGAATTTAAGCCTAGAATTGCCGAAAATCAAAGGATTTCAAACCTTCCGTCTTTCTCCAACATTTGGCCAAGGATGAACCAAAAAGATGATGGCTTTATTTTTATGATATTTTAACATATAAAGTAAGTAATTGTTTAATTACTAATTTAACCTTTCAAATAAAGTAAAACTAATATATAACTTAAGGTTAGTTATGACATATGCCACCCACTAACTCAAAAATGGGTTATTTATCCATTTAATACTTCATATTAAAAAGCCATCATCATTCTAGCACTTTACACTATGGTATGCAACTTTTACTCTTTACACGATTTGATCCTTTTTGTTAAATTGAACACACAAACGATCAAATTTTTCTATGAAACTTTTACAAACATTAATTAACATATAATAAACATAAAATCTAATATTTAAATATTTCTCAAACTTAGATTTGTGGTCCCAAAACCACCGTTCTGATTAGGGTCAAATTTGGTCTGTTACACTCTGAGATTATTCCTAAGGAGATGATTGTAATTAGCCCTCTAGATCAGTCGATAGTTGTGAATAGACTTTATAGGTATGTACCCCTAGAAGTACAAGGGGTAGTTTTTCCGGTAGTTTTAATGGAACTACCTTTTGAGGAGTTCGATCTGATCTCAGGTATGGACTGGTTAATGAAATATCAAGCGAATCTAGATTATGCAGCCAAGCGTATGGTACTAAAGACTAGTCAGGAGGATGAGGTGGTGGTAATAGGTGAAAGGAGGGACTACCTGTCTAACGTAGTATCCACTCTAAAGGCTGAAAGAATGATGAGAAAAGGGTGTAGGGCATTCGTAACCTTTGTTTGTGCTTTGGAGGTCCAAGATTCAACTTTGGAGAATGTTAGAACGGTGAGGGAGTTTTCTGACATTTTCCCAGAAGAACTTCCCAGACTACCTCTAGATCGTGAGGTGGAATTTGGAATTGATCTTCTTCCAGGAACAGCACCAGTATCCATTGCACCATATAGAATGGCACCAAATGAGTTGGTGGAATCGAAAGCTCATATTCAGGAATTGTTGGATCGGGGTTTCATCCGACCAAGTGTATCACCTTGGGGAGTGCCAGTGCTATTTGTCAAGAAGAATGATGGATCAATGTGAATGTGCATTGACTACCGTCACCTGAACAAGTTGACTATCAAGAACAAGTATCCGTTGCCAAGGATTGATGACTTGTTTGATCAACTGAAAGGGGCATCAGTTCTCAAAGATAGATTTGAGATTAGGATACCATCAGCTTAAGGTCAAAGAACTGGATATTCATAAGATAGCTTTTAGGACCTGTTATGGTTATTACGAATTCTTGGTAATGCCATTTGGGTTGACCAATGCGCTAGCGGCGTTTATGGATATGATGAATCGGGTGTTCCAACCCTATTTGGATCGGTTTGTGGTAGTATTTATAGATGATATCCTGGTATTTTCAAGGTCGGAGGAGGAGCATGATTCGCATCTGTGAGTGGTACTACAAATCCTGAGGGAGAAACAATTGTACGCAAAATTCAGTAAGTGCAAATTTTGGTTAAGTGAAGTTACTTTTCTAGGACATGTTGTGTTGGCAAAAGGGGTCAGAGTTGATCCCCGAAAAGTTAAAGCTATCATGGATTGGAAATCACCTAGGTCTGTATAAAAAATGTAGAGTTTCCTGGGTCTTGCTGGTTATTACAGGAGGTTCGTTGAGGGGTTCTCCTTGATTGTGGCACCTTTAACCAAGTTGTTGAGGAAGGGGTACTTTTTGTATGGGGTGACAAGCAACATGAAAGCTTTGAAAACCTGAAGAAGGTGTTGATGGAAGCTCCGGTATTGATTAAACTAGAGGCTAGAAAAGAGTTCGTGGTTTATTATGACGCTTCACATATCGGGTTAGGAGGTGTGTTGATGCAAGGTGGAAGAGTGGTTGCTTATGGTCTCACTGTTAAGACCTCATGAGCTAAATTATCTTACCCACAATTTGGAGTTGGCGACGGTGGTTTTTGCTTTGATGATCTGGAGACACTATCTGTATGGAGAGAAGTCCGTCATTTATATAGATCATAAGAGTTTGAAATATCTCCTCACCCAAAAAGAGTTGAACTTGAGGCAGAGGAGGTGGATTGAACTACTAAAGGATTACGATTGTTCGATTGAATACCATCTTGGTAAAGCTAACGTGATGGTGGATGCACTAAGTCAAAAGGTAATCTCGGATCTGAGGGCGATGTTTACTCATCTGAGCCTGTATGAAGATGGGAGTTTATTAGCTGAACTTCAGGTAAAGCCAACATGGATGGATCAGATTAAAGAGAAGCAGTTGCAGGATGATGACTTGAGTGCCCGACTATCTCAAGTGCAACATAGTGAAGTAGGGGACTATAATCTAAATGATGACGGGGTTTTGTGTTTTTGAAAGAAGGTTTGTATGCCGATGGACGTGGAATTGTGGATGATTCTTCAGGAAGTGCATAGTAGCCCATATGCTATGCATCCAGGAGGAAGTAAAATGTATCGAGATTTACGAGAACAATTTTGGTGGCCAGGTCTGAAGCGGGAGGTAACTAAATTTGTGGGTAAATGTTTGACATGTCAGCAGGTAAAGGCGGAGCATCAGTTGCCTTCGGGTTATTGCAGCTGGTGAAGATTCCGCAATGGAAATGGGAGAGAATCACTATGGATTTTGTTAGTGGGCTACCTCTTATGCCTATTAAGAAGGATTTGATATGGGTAGTCATTGATCGATTGACGAAGTTCGCTCATTTTATACCGATTTAGGTTGATTACTCTCTACAAAGTTGGCTAAGTTGAATATAACGGAGATTGTGAGGTTGCATGGAGTACCTGTGTCCATCATCTTGGATAGAGATCCTAGGTTTACATCAAGATCCTAGAGGGCATTGCATCAAGCGTTGGGTACAAAGTTAGATTTTAGTACGCATTTCATCCACAGACGGACGGACAGTCAGAAAGAGTGATTTAGATTTTGGAAGACATGTTGAGAGGTTGCATTATCGATTTCAAAGGTAGCTGGGACGAATTCCTACCATTGGCAGAATTTGCATATAATAACAGCTACTAGTCCAGAATTCAGATGGCACCATATGAAGTGTTATACGGGCGGAAGTGTCGTACTCTTACATGTTGGACGGAGTTGGGTGAACGACAGTTATTGGGTCCGAAACTCGTCTTGGAAACGGAGAATAAAGTTGAGTTGATTCGGGCTAGGTTGAAGGAAGCATCGGATAGGCAGAAGTCCTATGCTGACCTGAAATGAAGGGACATAGAATTTGCAGTGGGTGATCGGGTTTTCTTGAAGGTGTCACTATGGAAGAAAATTCTAAGGTTTGGACGGAAGAGTAAGCTAAGCCCTAGGTTCATCAGGCCTTATCGGGTGTTGAAGCGTTTAGGACCAGTTGCTTATTAGCTTGAGCTACCTTCGAAGCTAAGTAAGATTCATGATGTGTTCCATATTTCAATGTTGTGATGTTACCATTTAGACCCATCTCATGTGATACCGTTGGAGGAACTCAAAGTAAAGCCTGATTTAACTTTTGAAGAGGAACTAGTTCAGATCTTGGAGTGGGATGTTAAAGTTTTATGAAGAAAATTGGTTCCTTTGGTTATGGTTCTGTGGTGGAATCATGGATCGGAGAAAGCTATATGGGAGCCGGAGGATGTTATACGACAACAATACCCTCACCTCTTTTGATCAGGTAATTTCAGGGACGAAATTCTTTTAAGGGGGTAGAACTGTAACATCTTAGATTAGGGGCTCTGTATTTGTGATGCGTTGTGTGTGCATGCCATGATGTGTGTGTGTGTTTGGTGTGCTTAGAGCTTTCGGGAAGGCTTGAGGTGAAGCCTGAGCCTTGGTAGAAATTTTACTTTCAGACACTACAAGGGAGAACTAGGTGAAGTGGGCCTTAAGGGTACTTGAGTGGGAAAATTAACTCAAAAATCTAACTGGTAAAGTGGCAAGGAGGCGCCACTAAGGGAATAGGTAAGTGACACCATAAGAAGGTGGTGAGGGAGCAGGTTCGAATCCTATGTCAAGCAAAAAGGAGTGTTTTTTTTTATATGCGCCTGAGGAGTTGAGAGGTGGTTTCGTGGGACTCTAAAGGAGTGAGTGTGGATTGAGTCAGAAGATAGGAAGATAAGGATAAGAGGAAAATATGGGATAGGATTTGAGTGTAGGTGGTGGCCAAATATGGGACACTGAGTGCAAGAAGGGAAATCGGCTAGATGTGGCTAAGGGTGTGCCGAATTTCCATTGTTTTTCTAAGAGCATAGTTTTTTTTCTCCTCCTATTTTCGACAATTGAGGGTTTCTTCTTCTCTTTTTCTGCCAAACCGAAAACTCTTAACTCTATTCCCATCTCCACTTTCATACTATGGCCGAAAGATCTTGTTTTCAAATCTCTTCTCTGTTTCTTCTAAAATCAAAATGCCTAAGTCTTTATTTGAAGTATCTTTATTTTTCTTTGTGGCTCTGATAAACCATAAATGTAACATATTTTAATCCCACATTTAGTATGCTTTTGGATGAATTTATCCTCGATTTTTGTAAAAAGGTGCTCTTAATCCTTTCTTTTCATGTCTTATACTCAAGAGAACACCTTAGGATAAAAAGAATGTAAAACGGGCTTAAACGGATCAAATTGGGCCAACCCAAGAAGTCGACACGGCACTGGCTTTATTACACACTACCGCCTTTTGCTATCCACCTAGAACACGACCGTCACCAATTTACGCTAGTGTCTCATCGACAAAAAGCCTAACACGGCGACCCTTGACTTGCAGGTGTGCACTACCATGCCTAAATAAATAGAATAGAGACATGGGCTGAGCCTCAATTTACACGGGCGTGCCTTAGTCGTGCCCCTGCCGCTGGAAAGAGCAACTTCACTCGGAGTAGGATGCTTGCAGCCCAAGAAACGCAATCCTAAGTCTACTCAAACACCTAGGACGAATTGTACCTGAATTATGAGTACTTAGGAGACAAGTAAAGCATCCCAAAAGTCTATAAAAACACCCCAAGACGGCTATTCAAGGGGTCGATCATTGAGCAGAGTTTTCTGCCAAACCTTTCTCGTTCAGGGATTGTCTCAAAGATAGCCAATTGTCCATCTCAAAGAGTCGGAGTTCTACTCAAGACGGAGGATCTCCTCTTCAGTTCCTTCAGGGGGTTTTAGGGATTTCTTATGTTTTGTTTTATCTTTTCTCTTGAGATGTTTTCTTGTTTAGTTATGAACTAAACCCCCGACATACTGAAGGGATGAAACCTATGATGGATTTTTTTATTTAATTCTTTTGGTTTATATGATAAATACTTAGTTTGTTCTTAATTATGTTACTTAAATTTATCTGATATGCTTAGGTGGAGGAGGAATAGACCCTGCCTAAGAGTAGATCTAGCATAATTAAGTGGAGTTGATCGGGCGCCTAGAGATAGGGTTACGAGATTTTGCCGGATTAGGGTGAAACCTAATATGGGAGTCCATTGATCGATTTACTGCTTCCTTAGGGGTTATTATAAGAGAACGATAGTTCCACTAATTAACCTAAGGTTAGACGTTATTCACTTCAAGAGAAGTTTTAATATTGGTTAGGGAGTCTCACGGATCGAGCTAAGTAAATAAATCATATGAATTGAAAAGGTAGATAATAAGTGAAGTCATAGGTGGATTCTGCCCGAAGGTATCGTCTTTATCAATTGAGTTTTCTTCAAAGTCTTTTCCCAAAGTTTTGTTCTTCTGTCTTTGCAATTAAGTTTAAGTATTTCATTTGTTTTAGATTAATAAACCAATCACTCCATATTTTAGGCTAAATAATAGAAAGAAAGTGAGTAGTAGTACATTTAGGTTCCTTGGGTTCGATAAGATATTCTTGCCTGAGCTATACTACTATTCGATGGGTGCGCTTGCCTCTATCGTTGTCGCAGTCAGTCTATAGGTTCGATCACTCTTTTATAAATATTAAAACTAGACTATTTTGTAGCGATCAAGTTTTTGGCGCCGTTGCCGGGGAACTCTAAAATATTAAGAAAGCTCTCTTTCTATTACTTTAGCCAAATTCTTTTTTATTGCAATTTATTACTTTAGCCATTATTTTTATTTTTAAAATTCTCTTATTTTTATACATATTTTTTGTTTTCTAAATTTCTTCCTTTCTTTTCATAGCAGGTATATCTAGTTTATGACTAGAAGAAATCCGAGAGGACCATTAGAATATGAAAGTGACATTGAAGCTACCACTCACAGAAATCGCAGAGAAATTAGACGAGCCCTAGACTATCAAAGAGGAGAATAGAAAGGATCCAATCCTACTAAAGGGATGGACAAAAACAATCCACCGCCAAATGTGCAAGAACAGAAAGCTCCGCGTACTATGTATGATTATGCTAAACCTAATTTAAAAGGAGCAGAATCTAGTATTGTTAGGCCCGCTATGGCTGCTAATAATTTTGAATTAAAGCCTAACACAATACAAATGATTCAACAATTTGTTCAATTTGATGGTTTGCAGGATGAAGATCCAAACACTCATATATCTAATTTTTTAGAATTCTGTGATACCTTTAAAATAAATGGCGTTTCTGACGATGCCATACTTCTTTGGTTATTTCCTTTTTCAATAAGGAATAAAGCAAAGCGATGGTTGAACTTCGTTACCACGAGGTCAATCACCACATGGGATCAAATGACCGAAAAATTTCTTTTAAAGTATTTTCCACCAGCCAAAATGGCCAAATTTAGGAATGATATATCTTCTTTTGTGTAGAATGAAGTAGAAACATTATATGATGCATGAGAAAGATATAAGGATCTCCTAAGGAGATGCCCACACCACGGATTACCTTTGTGGCTTCAAGTTCAAACTTTTTACAATGGTTTGAATTCTCCAACAAGGCAAATGATTGATTCATCAGCCTGTGGAACTCTGAATAATAAAACTCCTAAAGCAACTTACGATTTTATTGAGGAGATGTCGTTGAACACCTATTAATGGCAAATTACAAGGGCTAAACTAAAAAATCAGCTGGAGTTTTTAACATAGACACAGTGACAATGTTGTCAACACAAATGGAGTTAATGAATAAAAAGCTTGATAATTTATGTTATTCACAGGTACATCCAGTCATGCAATGCGAAGCGAGCGGGAATATGGCGAATTCTGAGTACCCACCTTACCAACTAGGAGCAGAAAACGAGCAGACAAACTATATAGGTAACAATTTCAGATCTAATAATAATCCTTATAGTAACACTTACAATCCATGTTGGAAGAGCCACCCAAATTTTTCGTGGGGAGGACAAGGAAATCAAAGGCAGCAACCTCTTCCAAATAACCAAAATCAACCTTATCCACCAAAAAAGAAGCTGAGTCTTGAAGAGATTTTGAAAAAGTTCATGGCAGACACAGATGCCCATCTCCAAAAAACTGATACAACACTTGATAACCAAGGAATATCGATCCAAGAAATCAAGGAACAAGTTGGGGAAATCACTAGGTCAGTGGGACAACTCACGAAGCTTGTTTTAGGCTGTCAACAAGGACGTCTACCAAGCAACAAGAAATAAACTCAAAAGAATAGATACAAGCCATCACATCTCAAGAGGATACAAAGGTAGTCAAGCCTACCCCAGTACAAGAAACCAAGGAAGAAACAGGTAAAATAGAGGTAGCACAAGAAAAATCGGTAATTAAAGAGTACCACCCTTGAATACCTTATCCCAAATTATTGAAAAGAGATGATTCAGAAGAACAATTTGGTAAGTTTTTAAAACTTCTAAAGAAATTACACATTAACTTACCTCTTCCTGAAGCTCTTTTTCAGATGCCCGATGCAAGGAAATTTTTAAGATAGCTCTTAACAAACAAACATAAAATAGATGAATAGCAATATGTGGAACTTAACTCAACATGCTCAGCAATGCTACAAAATCGACTACCACAAAATTAAAAGATCCAGGGAGTTTTACGATTCCATGTTTAATTGGTAGTTTAACTATTGATAATGCGTTAGCTGATTTAGTGGCAAGTATAAATGTCATGCCTTATACACTGTTTAAACGACTAGGTCTAGGGAAGCCCAAACAAGCTAGGATAAGTATCCAACTAGTTGATAAAACTGTTAGAATTCCTAAGGGCATTATTGAAGACATTTTAGTAAAAATCGATAAATTCGTTTTCCCAGTAGATTTCATTGTTTTAGACATGGATGAGGAAAATTCAATCCCTTTTAATTTTAGGAAGACCTTTTCTTACAACTGCCAAGACTAAAATTGATGTTGCCACAGGAGAACTCATACTTCGTGTAGGATATGAATCAGTCAATCTTCAATCTCTCGACCCAGCCAGAACCACAGAAGATGAAGGTAAGAACATCGTTTCAATAGATAATCAAATAATTCAACCTTCATCATAGGAAACATCACAAAGCATCAAAACTGAGCCAACACAAGATCGTTTGATCAAGTTTTTAGAAGAGCAGAAGATATACACCAAAGAAAAGTCGGATCCACATGTAACATCCTGATAATTAGGGGCTATGCATTTTACTTAATTGAATGATGTTGCATGCTTAATTATTATTAAGTGTATTTTTGGAAGTTAATTGAGCTTCATTAATTAAGTGCATGCTTAGTAAAACTTTTAATTCCTATTAATTAGAGAGAGCTAAGCAAGTTAGGCCTTAAGAATTAATGATAAGAAGTTTTAGCATGAATTAAGTAATTGGCAAGGTGGTTAAGATGCATGGATGTGTGCTTGAGGAGTGAGGTTTGAATCTCTAGCTAGCATAAGGGAGGATTTTGTTTTTTTTGTTTTCTTCCCTATAAGTGTCGGCCAAGAATGTTCTAGAGTGGATGAGCATTCATTCATTTTGGCTATTTGACCATGTGAAAAGGAAGCTAGGAACTTATGGTATGGAATCATAAGTTGATGATAAGATGAGGGGACAAAAGGCATGATATGGGGCAAGGTTTTGGGAGTTTGTTCATGGTCATTTGACCATGAACCTAGACAACATGAAGGGCTAAAGGGAGTGGTTTATTGTTGATAGCAAATCAAGAGTTGATGGGGAAGAAACAAGGAGGAAAAAGGGGATAATGTTGGCATTGATTTGGCCGAATTTTTGCTTTGCCATTAGGGGGGAAAAGTTGGCCAAAAGTCTTGCATTTTTTTTGTTTGTCCATCTTTTCTCATTTCTCCAATAGTTTCTCTCCTAGCCAATTTGTCATTGAGTTTAGGTAAAACTTTCTTTTGTTTTGGCTTTCTTCTTTTGACCAATTTTCTCCAAAAACTCCCACTTTGGCCGAATGTACCTTAGGCACTTTGGTACACTTTTGCTTTTGATTTAGCCCTCAATTGTGTTTGAACCAAATACAATTTTCTTTCTCCCATCTTTCTTTTGAAATCGAAACTACAAAGTTCAAAGAGCCAATTTCTTCATTTCTTCCTCCTTGGCGAATGTGCAAAGACTCCTAAACACATTTCTTTTCATTTGAGAAATCACCATCATCATCTTCTTCTCCTTTTCTCTTTTCTTCCTTCTCTTTTCCTTCTTTTTCATTCTCTTTCTTATTTTTTCAAAACCAAAACCATCATATTGAAACCACCATTTCTCTTCTCTTTTGTTAAGGCGAATCATCATATTCTTTTCTTCTTATTCAAAGCCAAACCTTGAAGAACTCAAAGTAAGGTTTTGTCAATCGTTTTCATCATTTCTTTTCTTGTGGCAAATTTAGAATCATAATCTTTTATTTCTCTCTAGGCGAATCTTTTGAAAAGATTTTTCAAAGATCTTTGTTGAAGACAACCTTTAAGTGACCATTCAAATCATCAAGGTAAGGTTATTAATTTAGATCATACCGATTTATTTAGATAGATTACTAATCGATCGTTATTTTAGGGACGATTTAAGATCAACAAGATAGGTAAGAAAAGAGCCGTCGGAGTGTTTGGAAGAGAGGTATTCCTTTACCATCGAACTACAAGCGAAGAGCCGTATCGGGAGTAAGAGACTTTCCACGGGTTGTGGACCCTCTGCTAACGAGGATCGATTATTTGAAATAGTCGTACAATAGAACCACTTTACGTTGGTGGAATATCGGTGGTTTTGATCCATCTAGTGGAGAAAACCACAAATAACGTTGTTCGAGAATCAGAGGTAAGGAATTAGATCTCTCATCAATAATTACAATTTTATTAGCAATAGTTTATACTAACCAAGCGTGTTAATCAAATAGGTGTTGACGACGAGAGAGCATTGTTCTCACTTGTCACTAGGTGTGTAACCTTACATTAAAATTTTCATAGATCTATATTTTAAAAAGTGATTTTATGACAATATGTTTGTTTGTGGATACCAATCATTGGTATACAAAATTCAGTATGTTTACCCCAATATTCCGTTTATTTTTGCTATATGCATAAATATGAAATGAAGTATGATTATATTATGTTTTGTGGGGTAAATAGCATGAAAATCGATTTGATATGTATGTGCATGGGCATATGGGTATTGTTGATAAAGGAGGAAGTATTCGGTGGTTTTACCACATTTACGGTGACTTTTGACTCGGTCACATATTTGACTCCGGTGACTTGGTCACATATTTGAACTCCGGTGACTTGGTCACATATGTGAATCTGGTGACTTGGTCACGTATTTGAAAATTGGACTTGGTCGGTGACTTGGTCACATCTGTTTTGGTAGCTTTGCCACAATATTATAAGGCGATGTGCATGTTGAGCTGCAACAAGCGCCTTCGATGGTGTGTAGCGGATGGAGGGTCGATTTAGTAATCCCCACGGTGTGTTGGTTGAATGCGGTGGTGTGTAGCGGATGGATATTTAGGTGGGTAGGGCTTGCATTTCATTTCATATACATAACCATGTAATATTGAATGTTTATTATTTGATCTGCTATGAAATGGGCCTTTGGGCTAAACATGAGCTAAATGGGCCTTTGGGCTAAATATGAGCTAAATGGGCCTTTGGGCTAAATATGAGTTAAATGGGCCTATGGCCATATGTGAAATTTTGGACTATAAAGCATATGATAAAATGGACTTTTTAGTGTATGTGTTATACATTGAGTTTATGACTCACCCCTTTTGTGGGATAAACTTTTGGATAATTCATAGTGCGATGGATCGAATTGACAAGGATTTCAAGTGGCGATGCTCGTATCAAGTATTGTGGAGATTTCCCAACTTAAACTTATTAATTTAAATTTTATTACTTAGACTTTATTTTGGGTTTGCTATTTTTGTAATAAGGCCACTATAAACTACTTTTAGATTTTTGTGTTTGGATTTATTTTAAATTCTGCCATGAACAATTATCAATTAAATAACTAAATGGTTTTCGATAAATTATTTAAAAAGGTTTTTGTCAGTAATATATATAAATATGTTTTAAGAAAATACAAATCTATTTTTCAACTAAGCCCAACTCGATTTTTAAGTTAATCCGTTTTACTTAAAATCATCAAGTTTTCTTGAACAAAACGATATTCCGCTAAAGTTTTACTCGAAGAACATACCAAATCTGATTAGGCTTTTTGGGCCGGGTTTGGGGTGTTTCAGCTTGGTATCAGAGCACAGTTTTAAACTCTCGGCCTTGGGTTTTGAAGCCCACAACGTTTTCAAAAGTTGGCCCAAATGATTTTTTGAAAGTTTTCTTAAGTTAAATGATTTTATAAGAGCATGGCACTTTCGAGTTCTCGGCCGGATCCATCGGTATGTATTTTATCGATATGTGATATGTATGATAGTTTAAACTTAAACTATACTTTAGAGACATGGACCTTAGGTGTATGTGTGCTACTACTGAAAAACTCTGAATATCATTTCATAAAACTTTCCTTTAATAAGAAGTGAAAAGACTCAATACATAAGACTTTTTCAGTAAAAATAGATAAGATCGTAGTAGACATGAGTTCTAGGGGCGTGGTCATCGTGGACATGGAAGAGGAAGGATGATGTTTTGGAACCGATTCGATCTGGTCAAGGTTCCGAGAATGAAGCTCACACACTGGCTGTTGGGGTGGACTTTCAAGAACAAAATGAAGGAGGTGACGCAGATATCACAAGTCAGGTCTTTGCGAGTTTTAGAACAGTAGCGGAAGCTAGTTCTAAAATGGGTCTCGAAAGTCTCATGGTGAGAGACTTAGATCGAATGGAGTGAGGTTTTCGGAGGAGTATCCGGAGTAGCTCTAATGTAGCTGAATATTGGTTGGAGGCGATTGAGAGAATCATGGATGATATAGATCGACCGATGAAGAGAAATTGAAAGGTGCTATTTCACTTCTTCGCGATGAAGCCTACCGGTGGTGGCTCACTATAAAGGAGAGTACCCATGGATTGTGCGGATTGGGGTATTTTAAGATTAAATTCGAAGGAAAATATGTTGGAGCTAGCTACATCGACTCCCAGAGGAAGACATTTCTGAATTTGGTCCAAGGAAACAAGTCGATAGCTGAATATGAAGCAGAATTCTTGCGACTTAGCCGTTATGCCAGAGGGATAGTGGCTACGGAATATGAACGGTGTATCAGATTTGAAGATGGACTTAGAGATGAGCTAAGAGTGATGATTGCTCCACACCGTGAAAGAGACTTTGCAATCTTAGTGGAAAGGGCAAGAATTGCCGAAGAGGCTAAACGGACTGAGAGACAGAATCGGGACAGAGGCCAGAGCAAGAATAAGAGAAGCTTTGGGTCCTCAGGGTCGTCCGGGAATTTTCAGAAGAAATCAAGAAGTGATGGTCCGCGAAATCAACAGACTACTACGGGTGGACAAAATCGTACTTGTTCTCAATGTGGGAAAATGCACTCGGAGAATCTTTGAAAAAGACCGCGGATGTTTCAAGTGCGGTTCAAAGGATCATATGATCAAAGATTGTCCGATGAACTCGGAGAAGAACCGTCCGACAAGTCGAGTGCTAATCGGTGACGAAGTGGGCAATGACAGAGATAAGAGGTCGTGGCCCAAATAGAAGGGCAATGGTTACGGTAGAGGACGCGAAACTTGAGCGAGGCGCGTGGTAGCTCGAGGCGAGACAACCGAGTTTGGTGTATGCGGTTAAATCAGAGAGAGAAAAGGACGATGGCCTTTTGATGTTATCACGATGCGTTTAATTTCAGGTTGCCTTTATTGCTTTGATAGATATAGGTCAACTCATTCCTATATCGCTAGTGAAGTATCTGGACTTTGCATGTGACTTCAAATCTGTACCTAGGAAGATGGTATACTTAGTCCTTTAGGATGAGCAGTGGTTGTGACAAACTTTTAAGGAAGTGCCTTTAGAAGTTCAAGGGATACGATTTTGGGTGATCTAATGGAGTTGCCATTTGGAGAATTCGACCTAATCTTAGGCATGGGTGGCTTGTGAAGTATCGTGCAAATGTGGATTGTGCTGCTAAGAGAATGTCCTTAAGAACTTTTGATGAAAAGGAAGTTGTAGTGATGGGCGAGAGACGGAACTACTTATCTAATGTAGTATCCGCTCTTAAGGAAAAAAAGATGGTTAGAAAGGGATGTGAAGTCTTCCTGATGTTAGTGAATGCTTTGGAGGCTAAGGAAGTAACTGCTAATGAAGTCAGGACAGTGAAGGAATTTGTAGATGCTTTTCCGGAAGAGCTTCCAGGTTTGCCTCTGGATCGTGAGGTAGAATTCGGAATTGATTTATTGCCTGGAACGGCGCCAGTTTCTATTGCTCCATATAGAATGGCACCGAAGGAATTGGTTGAGCTTAAGGCTCAAATTCAGGAGTTGCTTGATCGTGGATTCATCCGACCTAGTGTGTCTCCATGGAGAGCACCGGTCCTATTCGTGAAGAAGAAGGATGGATCGATGAGGATGTGTATAGATTACCGGCAGATAAATAAGCTGACCATCAAGAATAAGTATCCTTTGCCAAGGATCAATGACTTGTTCGATCAGCTTAAAGGAGCTGCGGTATTCTCAAAGATTGATCTAAGGTCGGGGTATCATCAGTTTAAAGTGAAAGAAGCGGATATCCATAAGACGACTTTCCGAACTAGATATGGGCATTATGAATTTTTGGTAATGCCATTCGGATTGACGAACGCCTAGCTGCGTTCATGGATATGATGAACCGAATTTTCTAGCCCTACTTGGATCAATTCATTGTGGTATTCATAGACGACATCCTGGTGTATTCTAAGTCCGAAATGGAACATGACGAGCATCTCCGAATTGTGTTGCGAGTTTTAAGGAAAAGAAGTCATATGCCAAATTCAAAGAAGTGTGAATTTTGGTGAAAGAGGTTGCATTTTTAGGCCATGTGGTGTCTGCGGAAGGGATAAGGGTGGATCCTCGGAAGATTGAGGTCATGCTAGATTGGAAACCACCTAAGTCCGTGGCGAGGTTCGCGAGCTTGGGTTTAGTTGGATACTACGAAAGATTCGTTGAAGGATTTTCATCGATAGTTTGCACCTTTAACGAAATTGTTAAGGAAGGAAGTACCTTTTGTGTGGGCGATAAGCAACAAGAGAGTTTTGAGAAGCTCAAGAAAGTTTTAACGAAGCTCGATTTTGATCCGACTGAGGCGGAAAGGATTTAAATCGTGTATTGTGACACTTTTCACACGGATTAGGATGTGTTACGATGCAAGGCGGAAGGTAGTTGCGTATCGTCTCGGCGAGCTTGAGACCGCACGAGGTCAATTACCCGATGCATGACTTGGAGTTGGCGGCTGTAGTCTTTGCTCTTAAGGTTTGGAGACATTACTTATACGGGGAGAAGTCAGTGATATACACGGACCACAAAAGTCTGAAATATCTACTGACTCAAAAAGAACTGAATCTGAGGCAGCGAAGGTGGATAGAGTTGTTGAAAGACTACGACTGTTCTATCGAGTACCACCCGAGCAAGGCGAACGTGGTGGCAGATGCTCTAAGTCGGAAAGTGGTGTCACATTTGAGGGTGATGTTTGCACATCTTAGTCTTTTCGATGACGGAAGCTTGTTGGCAGAACTTCAGGTTAAGCCGACATGGTTAAGTCAAGTGAAAGAGAGGCAGTTAGTAGATGATGATCTGAGTGAAAAGCTTCGACAGGTGCAGAGTGGGAAATTGGAAGATTTTGGTATTAACAGTGACGGGGTATTGTGCTTCAAAGGTAAAGTATGTATGCCAAAGGATCAGGAGTTGAGGCAAAAGATACTTCAGGAATCGCATGGTAGCCCCTATGCTATGCATCCTGGAGGAAGTAAATTATACCGAGATTTGCGAGATCAATTTTGGTGGTCTGGACTTAAGAGGAATTCTGGAGTTTGTAGGGAAGTGCTTGACGTGTCGACAAGTCAAGGTTTGAACATCAAGTACTATCGGGATTGCTTCAACCGATAAAAATTTTGCGATGGAAGTGGGAGAGAATCACCATGGACTTTGTTAGTGGGCTTCCTCTTACGCCTACTAAGAAAGACTCTGTATGGGTGATAGTGGACCGATTGATGAAATCGCACATTTATCGATTCGGGTTGATTACTCTTTGCGAAATTGGCAAAGTTATATGTGGCTGAGATTGTGAGATTGCATGGAGTGCCGTTGTCGATAATTTTGGACAGAGATCCGAGATTTACGTCGCGATTTTGGAAAGCATTGCATCAGGCTTTGGGCACCAGATTGGACTTTAGTACGTCATTTCATCCTCAATCGAACGGTCAGTCTGAAAGAGTAATCCAGATCTTAGAAGATATGTTAAGGGGATGTGTGATAGATTTCAAGGGAAGTTGGGAAGAATTCTTACCATTGGCAGAATTTGCGTACAACAACTGTTTCCAATCCAGTATATGGATGGCACCGTATGAAGCACTATATGGACGGAAGTGTCGCACTCCTACGTGTTGGACAGAATTAGGGGAACGTCAGATTTTGGGTCCAGAGATAGTGGCTGAATCCGAAGAAAAGGTTAAGATAATCCGGGCTCGGTTAAAGGAAGCATCTGATAGACAAAAATCGTACGCAGATCTTAAGCGGAAAGAAATAGAGTTTGCTGTGGAGGACCAAGTTTTCCTAAAGGTTTCACCTTGGAAAAAAGTGATGAGATTTGGACGCAAAGGGAAACTAAGCCCCAGGTTCATTGGACCTTATCGGATTGTGAAGCGGGTCGGATCTGTGGCATATCAGTTAGATTTGCCTTCGAAATTGAAGCAAATGCATGATGTGTTCCATGTTTCAATGTTACGCCATTACCGGTCAGATCCATCTCATGTAGTGCCAGTTGAGGAGGTGGAATTAAGATCAGACTTGTCATATGAAGAGGAGCCAATTCAAATTCTGGAGCGAGATGTAAAGGTTTTACGGAGAAAGTCGGTTCCTCTCGTCAAGGTATTATGGCGTAATCATGGATCAGAAGAAGCTTCGTGGGAATCGGAGGAAGCGATCGACAATAATACCTCACTTATTCCAACGGGTAATTTCGAGGACGAAATTATTTTAAGGGGGTAGAACTGTAACATCCTGATAATTAGGGGCTATGCATTTTACTTAATTGAATGATGTTGCATGCTTAATTATTATTAAGTGTATTTTTGGAAGTTAATTGAGCTTCATTAATTAAGTGCATGCTTAGTAAAACTTTTAATTCCTATTAATTAGAGAGAGCTAAGCAAGTTAGGCCTTAAGAATTAATGATAAGAAGTTTTAGCATGAATTAAGTAATTGGCAAGGTGGTTAAGATGCATGGATGTGTGCTTGAGGAGTGAGGTTCGAATCTCCTAGCTAGCATAAGGGAGGATTTTGTTTTTTTTTTGTTTTCTTCCCTATAAGTGTCGGCCAAGAATGTTCTAGAGTGGATGAGCATTCATTCATTTTTGGCTATTTGACCATGTGAAAAAGGAAGCTAGGAACTTATGGTATGGAATCATAAGTTGATGATAAGATGAGGGGGGACAAAAGGCATGATATGGGGCAAGGTTTTGGGAGTTTGTTCATGGTCATTTGACCATGAACCTAGACAGCATGAAGGGCTAAAGGGAGTGGTTTATTGTTGATAGCAAATCAAGAGTTGATGGGGAAGAAACAAGGAGGAAAAAGGGATAATGTTGGCATTGATTTGGCGAATTTTTGCTTTGCCATTAGGGAAAAGTTGGCCAAAAGTCTTGCATTTTTTTGTTTGTCCATCTTTTCTCATTTCTCCAATAGTTTCTCTCTAGCCAAATTTGTCATTGAGTTTAGGTAAAACTTTCTTTTGTTTTGGCTTTCTTCTTTTGACCAATTTTCTCCAAAAACTCCCACTTTGGCCGAATGTACCTTAGGCACTTTGGTACACTTTTGCTTTTGATTTAGCCCTCAATTGTGTTTGAACCAAATACAATTTTCTTTCTCCCATCTTTCTTTTTGAAATCAAAACTACAAAGTTCAAAGAGCCAATTTCTTCATTTCTTCCTCCTTGGCCGAATGTGCAAAGACTCCTAAACACATTTCTTTTCATTTGAGAAATCACCATCATCATCTTCTTCTCCTTTTTCTCTTTTCTTCCTTCTCTTTTTCCTTCTCTTTTCATTCTCTTTCTTATTTTTTTCAAAACCGAAACCATCATATTGAAACCACCATTTCTCTTCTCTTTTTGTTAAGGCCGAATCATCATATTCTTTTCTTCTTATTCAAAGCCGAACCTTGAAGAACTCAAAGTAAGGTTTTGTCAATCGTTTTCATCATTTCTTTTCTTGTGGCAAATTTAGAATCATAATCTTTTATTTCTCTCCTAGGCGAATCTTTTGAAAAGATTTTTCAAAGATCTTTGTTGAAGACAACCTTTAAGTGACCATTCAAATCATCAAGGTAAGGTTATTAATTTAGATCATACCGATTTATTTAGATAGATTACTAATCGATCGTTATTTTAGGGACGATTTAAGATCAACAAGATAGGTAAGAAAAGAGCCGTCGGAGTGTTTGGAAGAGAGGTATTCCTTTACCATCGAACTACAAGCGAAGAGCCGTATCGGAGTAAGAGACTTTCCAGGGTTGTGGACCCTCTGCTAACGAGGATCGATTATTTGAAATAGTCATACAACCGAACCACTTTACGTTGGTGGAATATCGGTGGGTTTTGATCCATCTAGTGGAAAAAACCACAAATAATTGTTGTTCGAGAATCAGAGGTAAGGAATTAGATCTCTCGTCAATAATTACAATTTTATTAGCAATAGTTTATACTAACCAAGCGTGTTAATCAAATAGGTGTTGACGACGAGAGAGCATTGTTCTCACCGTCACTAGGTGTGTAACCTTACATTAAAATTTCCATAGATCTATATTTTAAAAGTGATTTTTATGACAATATGTTTGTTTGTGGATACCAATCATTGGTATACAAAATTCGATATGTTTACCCCAATATTCCGTTTATTTTTGCTATATGCATAAATATGAAATGAAGTATGATTATATTATGTTTTGTGGGGTAAATAGCATGAAAATCGATTTGATATGTATGTGCATGGGCATATGGGTATTGTTGATAAAGGAGGAAGTATTCGGTGGTTTTACCACATTTACGGTGACTTCACATATTTGGTCACATATTTGACTCAGTGACTTGGTCACATATTTGAACTCCGGTGACTTGGTCACATATGTGAATCTGGTGACTTGATCACGTATTTGAAAATTGGACTTGATCGGTGACTTTGGTCACATCTATTTTGGTGGCTTTGCCACAATATTATAAGGCGATGTGCATGTTGACTACAAAGACAAGCGCCTTCGATGGTGTGTAGCGGATGGAGGGTCGATTTAGTAATCCCCACGGTGTGTTGGTTGAATGCGGGTGGTGTGTAGCGGATGGATATTTAGGTGGGCGGACTTGCATTTCATTTCATATACATAACCATGTAATATTGAATGTTTATTATTTGATCTGCTATGAAATGGGCCTTTGGGCTAAACATGAGCTAAATGGGCCTTTGGGCTAAACATGAGCTAATGGGCCTTTGGGCTAAATATGAGTTAAATAGGCCTATGGCCATATGTGAAATTTTTGGACTATAAAGCATATGATAAAATGGACTTTTTAGTGTATGTGCTATACATTGAGTTTATGACTCACCTCTTTTGTGGGATAAACTTTTGAGATAATTCATAGTTAGATGGATCGGGTTGACAAGGATTTGAAGTGGCGATGCTCGTATCAAGTATTGTGGAGATTTCCCAACTTAAACTTATTAATTTAAATTTTATTACTTAGACTTTATTTTGGGTTTGCTATTTTTGTAATAAGGCCACTATAAACTACTTTTAGATTTTTGTGTTTGGATTTATTTTAAATTACGCCATGAACAATTATCAATTAAATAACTAAATGGTTTTCGATAAATTATTTAAAAGGTTTTTGTCGAAGAATATATATAAATATGTTTTAAGAAAATACAAATCTATTTTTCAACTAAGCCCAACTCGATCTTTAAGTTAATCCGTTTTACTTAAAATCATCAAGTTTTCTTGAACAAAACGATATTCCGCTAAAGTTTTACTCGAAGAACATACCAAATCCGGTTAGGCTTTTTGGGACCGGGTTTGGGGTGTTTCACCACACGAAGTAAAACCTAAGGAACCACCAGAAAAACTCATAGGAACATCAAATCACTTTAAAATAAGAGACCAGGTGCTATTAGACAAAGCCGATCTTCACATCACTTCAACAAACTTGAGAGCAAAGGGAGAAATTCTTCCCAAGGTACACGAAATCTTCCCCCACAATACAGTCGAGGTAAGTAACCCAAAATTCGATAAATTCAAGGTAAATTCTTCTCGACTCCAACTTTGTCATGAAAATAAAATCGCAAGCATGAGGGAAGATATTCAAACCTTTAAACCTCCCTGAAATTTTCAAACATGAGGACAGTCTAACTTAAGACTATAAACGAGCGCTTCTCGGGAGGCAACCCGAACATTAACACTATTTATTTTCAATCTTGTTTTCAGTATCTTTTCTTTCCATCTTTCTTTCCTAAGTATTTTGTTGGAAACTAACACAAAAGTACAGATTTCCAGACCACACGGCCTTATACACGGCTGTGTCTGTGGCTATGTGGACCACCGAAACTGCCACATTAATAAGAGAATGGCCGTGCAAGTTAGTCCAACCACTCCCTAACGTCACGAGTCCAACCACCGTGAAGCACGAGTGCCAACAAAATAAGCACGGGCGTACCTCTGAACCATGTGTGGATACTGCCTTTCTCAAAACGGGCATGGCTGACTAAGAAACGGGCATGTAAGAAGCAATATGTCACTAGTCACGGCCATCCTAGGCAGCCGTGTGAATGGACACACCCTCGGCACACGGACGTAGGAACAAGCCTGATTTGAAATTTTATTTAAATCCCCATAGCCTTCCCTTCTCTTCCACATTCCTTCTTCCTTATTTTTCTTCCAAATTTTTCTCTCTATTCAAAGAAAAGATCCAAGACCCTTGAGCAATACAAAGATCATGCCGAAGAAACGTAAGCATCATCTCCTTAGAGAAACCTCAACATGAGTTCATGCCGACAATTTCACTTAATTGACACGTCAAGGGTCTCGAGAACCTTTTCGGTTCTATTTTTCTTTTCTCGTCTCCTTTATTTTCCTTATCTATATTTAATTTATTTCATAGTAGTTTCTTGGTTTTAGGATCTAAAGGCTACTAGGGAATCACGCACCACAACCTTTGAGATCACACCCACTTCGCAAACCATCCAACAATAAGGACTCCTTAGTCCATTAGTTTTTTCTTTCAATTTCAGTTTTCTTCTTAGTCTCCTTCTTTTTATTTCCTTAATCTTTAAATTTATTATTAGTATATTATTATTTCTCTAGATCTCTTGGCTATATCTTCATAGGCTACCCAATTTCTTCATCTAGCAAATTGCTTCTCGGTAGCCACTCCACCAGGCCCATAGAAAACACCATCACTGCCACCAAAGACTCCAAGGATCATCCAGATTTCAGGGAGTATTACTTTCCCCACTTCTCTTTTTGATTTGGCACATAAATTTCATTATCTATGTTTGTACATTAAGGGCAATGTACATCTTAAGTATGGGGGTAATAGTGCCTAACTTTTTTCATAATTCTCAAAACCCTGGAATTTAGTCTTGATCTTAAGTATTTTTATTGATATGTTTTAGAATGAGTCTTAGTTAATTGTGCATTGATAATTAAATTTGAAGAATACTAGAGAATCGAGCATGATAAGTCTACTTTCTAAAAAATTAAAATTGATAGGTTGTTGAATTGAATTTGAGATCACCTTGAAGTCCAAAATTTATAAGGATTGATTTCAAAACACCTATATTTTTTTGTGAGATTTTGAGCCTTATAGAGCATGTACCCTTTTTCGTGCTAACTTTAATTGATTATGAGTGTGTCAACTTTGAACTGTTATTCTAGAACTTGCCTCGTTTATATATGTTGAGACCATATTAATGATTTGATATACTGAGATGATAAAGGCACCTAGGTTTTAACCCGTTCACTACGCTAAAAAGCCTAACAATACAAATTAACCCCTAGTGAACCCCATTGAATCCTAACAACCTTTTTATTGACTCACCCACTAATATTAACCCAAAATTCCTTTGTATTTGTTATCAACATTCCTTTGACTACCCCTTTATCGAGAATTGATTTGATCAATTGCCGAATTAGGTTATTTCAAAGTTCCTTCTATTATGATTATTTTAGTTTGTTCTTAAAAAAAATTGCAAGTATATATTCAATATTAGTAGTATATAAAAGAGCTTAGAGCATTTAAACTCCAATTGTTAAAAGAGCTCGTATTAAAGTATTATCAAAATACTCCTTACTATAGAGTAATTATCTATAGTGATATTATTAGTTTTTATTCGAAGTCAATAATCATATTTAGTTTAATGTTTCTAGTTAGGTAATTTGTCAAGTTAGTCTCGATTATAACCACTAATTCAGCCTGTATCCACACCTTTAACCCTAGCCCCGTTACAACCCTGATTAAAAACCTTTTGATTTGTGTATCATCTCATATACAGTGGTGGAGATTTGATTTTCAGGCAAGCCTATGGGATTAACTTTTTAGGTTCGACTTAGAGTGCTTATTTCTTGAACCGTAAACACTTTGAGTGATTTGAGTGAATCTTCTGTGATGATGTCAATCCTTGTCGGTTTTGAATTAAAGGAAACTACTTAGATAAGGGGAGACACCTATGTTTTCATACTATAAAATCATGACTTATCTTGTGTGAAACTTTAGGGCTCTTTGAATTAAATTATACATGTATAAAGTATTTATGAATTTTGATGAGGCATTATTAATAGGAATTATGAATTATGGAAAGTTCGTTTTTTGTAAGTTGAAAATTTTGCTTGAGGACAAGCAAAAGCTTAAGTGTGGGGGTATTTGATAAACTAAAAAAGTAACATATTTTAATCCCACATTTAGTATCCTTTTGATGAATTTATCCTCGATTTATGTAAAAAGGTGCTCTTAATCCTTTCTTTTCATGTCTTATACTCAAGAGAACACCCTAGGATAAAAAGAACGTAAAACAGGCTTAAAACGGATCAAAGTGGGCCAACCCAAGAAGTCGACATGGCCTGGGCCTTATTCCACACGGCCGTGCCTTGCTATCCACCTAGAACACAACCTATCACCAATTTACACGGAGCCGTGTCTCGTCAACAAAAAGCCCGACACGGCCTGACCCTCAACTTGTACGGGTGTGCCACGGCCGAGCATAAATCAACAGAATAGAGACATGGGCTGAGCCTCAATTTATACGGGCGTGCCTTAGCCATACCCCTGCCGCTGGAAAGAGCAATTTCACTCGAAATAGCATGCTTGGAGCCCAAGAAATGCAATCCTAAGTCTACTCAAACACCTAGGACAAATTGTACTTGAATTATGAGTACTTAGGAGACAAGTAAGCATCCCAAAAGTCTATAAAAACACCCCAACGCGGCTATTCAAGGGGTCGATCATTGAGCAGAGTTTTCTACCAAGCCTTTCTCATTTAGGGATTGTCTCAAAGATAGCCAATTGATCCATCTCGAAGAGTCAGAGTTCTACTCAAGACGGAGGATCTCCTCTTCAATTCCTTCAGGGGGTTTTAGGGATTTCTTATGTTTTGTTTTATCTTTTCGCTTGAGATGTTTTCTTGTTTAGTTATGAACTAAACCCCTCAGATACCTGAAGGGGATGAAACCTATGATGGATTTTGTTATTTAATTCTTTTGGTTTATATGATAAATACTTAGTTTGTTCTTAATTATGTTGCTTAAATTTATCTGATGTGCTTAGGTGGAGGAGGAATAGACCCTGCCTAAGAGTAGACCTAGTATAATTAAGCGGAGTTGATCGGGCGCCTAGAGATAGGGTTATGAGATTTTTGTCGGATTAGGGTGAAACCTAATATGGGAGTCCATTGATCGATTTACGGCTTTCTTAGGGGTTATTATAAGAGAACGAGAGTTCCACTAATTAACCTAATGTTAAACATTATTTGCTTTGAGAGAAGGTTTAATATAGGTTAGGGAGTCACACGGGTCGAGCTAAGTAAATAAATCATATGAATTGAAAAGGTAGATAATAAGTGAATTCATAGGTGGATTCTTCCTGAAGGTATCGTCTTTATCAATTGAGTTTTCTTCAAAGTCTTTTTCCAAATTTTTGTTCTTCTGTCATTGCAATTAAGCTTAAGTATTTCATTTGTTTTAGATTAATAAACCAATCACTCCATATTTTAGGTTTAAATAATAGAAAGAATGTGAGTAGTAATACTTTTAGGTTCCTCGGGTTCGATAAGATATTCTTGCCTGAGCTATACTACTATTCGATAGGTGCGCTTGCCTCTATCATTGTCGCAATTAGTCTACAGGTTCGATCACTCTTTTATAAATATTAAAACTAGACTATTTTGCAGCGATCAGGCTCTCTCTTCTAGTTCTTTTCTACTTTAATCATTGCTGAATCCTGTTCATTGTTGGGCTAGTGCCGAATTCCCCTAAGTGTTATTCGAATCTTCTATGATAAGGTAAGAAGCATTCTCTTATTCCTTTGTTTGTCTTTCGGTTTCTGATAGCCAAAGCCGAATGGCTAATTTACTCAGTGAATGACTTGTGTGTTTACACTTTCTTTGGGGCGCCTACTCCGGGAAATCCTAATTAGTTGAAGCAATTGAACTCTAAGTCAAGAAATCAAGTAAATCCTATCACTTCATTTGATATCTCAAGGTAGGGTTTCAATTCTCTCTAAGTTGTTCAATTGGTTTTCATTTTGTTATTCATATCTTAACCAAATGTTTCGTTAAGCGATCATTGTTTCAATATAGTACCTTCTGACCAAGATCATTCATGGACTCGAATGTCAGTGAATCGAAGGAAGGGGTTGGATCCTTAGTCCCAACCCCAAAGTTCAAGAAGCGTGCGGTGTCTGCTGTTCGAGATTGGCCACCGGGTTGTGGGCCGGCTTCTAAACAGAATAGTAGGCAGATAGCAGTTGTGACGACTAGTGATAGTGTCAACATAGAGAGTGTCATTTTGCGTGTTACTAGGTGTGTAAACCTTCACACACTATACTATATCTATGCTAACATTTGTGTGGGCTGAAAAGCCAGAAAAAGGGCTATGTAGACAGTTGTGATGCCCTTAGGGGTAAGGCTAGGATTGCCAGGTACGTGACCGTATCATTTCTTTATATGGCCGAATGTATGTATGGAAAAATGATGTGTTATGAATAGCATGTTGCATTTGTTAGGATTTGTATGTAGATCATGGGGTATGGGTTTGATATGAAGGGGAAGTGCATGATTAATTGGTCATATTATGATTGGTGGCTTTGCCACGATATATATATATGTTCATACACTACTTTTGGTCACACTGTGATCGGTGGCTTTGCCACGATATGTATATATATATATATTATTTGGTCACATAGTGATCGGTGGCTGTGCCACGAGATATTATTGGTCACCTAGTGATCGTGTATAATTAGCAGCCTAACTGTCAAAATGGAGTGTAGCGGATGGAGGGTTGATTGTAGAAATCCCCACGGTGTGATGGGCTGGTATGGGTTAGTGTGTAGAGGATGGAAAAACTAGGTTTGGGTTAGGCTTATTGCATTCATAAGTTGTATGTTGATATGTGACTGTGGGCTACAAGCCATATGTATAATGTGGGAGAATTTACACACTGAGTCATGGTGACTCATCCCTTTCCTTAACTTTTCAGGTGAACAGTAGCTCGTGGATGCCATAATTCTGTTTTTCTTTCTTTTATAGTCTTAGTATTACTATAAGTTTATTTTGATTTGGGACTTTTGTTATGTAATAAGGCCTTTCAAAGTTGTACTTTGGTTTTATTAATTCTTTATTTATATCAAATTTGACACCACGGCAGTTTAAATATTAAAGTAAAAGTGGGGTTTCATTAATCTACACATCGATGTTTCCAAAACACCGCAGTAATAAGAAAAGAAGTTTTCTTTCAAATCTCCAGTTTTTCTTAAGTATAACTAAGACTTGATTTTACTTCACCCTGTGACATACCAAACTTGGTCATAACGTATAGGTCGAGTTTGGGGTGTTACAGAAATTGCTCATTCCCGTAGCAGGGGCATGCCCATGGCACACGCCCGTGTAAGTCGACTTCAGGCCGTGTGTCGATTCTGTTGATGGAGGCACGGCCGTATAAGTTGGGATTCAGGCCGTGCTTCAGGTCTATTGATTGGGACACGGCCTTGCAATTCGTGCTTAGGGCGTGTCTTTGAATGATTGGCAGGGCACGACCGTGTGACTTGAAGTCCAAGCCGTGTCAATTTCTTGGGTTGGCCCTATTTGGTCCGTTTTAAGCCCGTTTCTCATTCTTTTCGTTCTCGGTGCTTTCATGAGTATAAGACATAAAAAGAAAGGATTAAGAATGCCTTTTTACATAAATTGAGGGCCAAATCATCCAAAAGTATACTAAATGTAGGATTAAAATATATTACTTTTACAGTTTATCAGAAGTCGATGAGCTGAATTGGAATACATCTTCATCTAGACATACAGAAAAAGAAAGCATTGAAATTAATGACAATCTAAAACAAAAGCCATCTATTGATGAACCGCCCAAATTAGAATTAAAACAGTTGCTGAAACACTTAGAATATGCATTCCTGGGGGAAAATTCTATGCTACCAGTAATTATCTCTTTAGAACTATAACCCAAGGAGAAAGAGGAGTTGCTACAGGTACTAAAAGAACATAAAAGAGCCATAGCTTGGAAAATCTCTGACATTAAAGGAAAAGTCCTTGTTTTGCACCTACAAAATTCTAATAGAAGAGGAATACAAGCCATGTTTGTAACCTCAAAGACGATTGAATCCCAACGTAAAAGAAGTCGTGAAAGTTGAGGTAATTAAACTTCTAGATGCTGGAATAATTTATCCTATTTCTGACAGCAATTGGGTAAGTCCTGTGCAGGTTATTCCAAAGAAAGGAGGCATGACGGTGGTAGCCAATGAAAAGAATAAACTGATTCCCACCAGAACAGTCACAGGTTGGAGAGTTTGCATTGATTACAAGAAGATGAATAATGCCACTAGGAAAGATCACTTTCCTTTGCCATTTATTGATCAAATGTTAGAAAGGTTATCTGGACATATGTACTATTGCTTCCTAGATGGACTCTCCGGCTATTTCCAAATGCCAATAGCACCTGAAGATCAAGAGAAGACAACATTCACATGCCCATACGGTACGTTTGCTTATCATAGAATGCCTTTTGGATTATGTAATGCCCCTTCTACTTTTCAGCATTGCATGTTGGCAATCTTTGACGAACTCGTAGAGGACATCATGGAGGTATTTATGGACGATTTTTCAATATTTGGTAATTCTTTCCATCTTTGCCTTAAAAATTTAAAACAAGTTCTAATGAGATGTGAGGAAACAAACTTTGTTCTAAATTGGAAAAAGTGCTACTTTATGGTACAAGAGGAAATTGTATTGGGACATAAAATTTCTAATAAAGGAATCGAGGTAGATAAAGAAAAGGTCAAAACCATAGAAAAATTACCTCCTCCTAGCTCAGTTAAGGCTATTAGAAGCTTTTTAGGACATGAAGGATTTTATAGAAGATTCATTAAGGATTTTTTTAAAATAGCTAAGCCTCTAACGAAATTGCTAGAAAAAGATGTACCTTTTAACTTTGACCATGAATGTTTAGATGCATTCAATATCCTAAAAGAGAAGTTAATTAATGCACCAATTATAATTTCCCCTGATTGGAATCTTTCGTTTGAACTAATGTGTGATGTGAGTGACTTTGCGGTAGGCGCAGTTCTGGGACAGCGAAGAGACAAGCACTTCCAGCCAATCTATTACGCCAGCAAAACATTGACGGCCGTGCAAGAAAATTATACCACCACTGAAAAATAATTACTAGCTGTGGTCTTTGCATTTGATAAATTTAGACAGTATTTATCATTATCTAAAGTTGTCATTTACACTGACCACTCTGCTCTTCGTTATCTTTTAACTAAACCCGATGCAAAAACTCGACTTATAAGATGGATTTTACTTTTATAGGAATTTGATTTGGAAATTAAAGATAATAAAAGAGCCTAAAATCTTGTAGTAGGCCACCTATCTAGACTTGAGGATCCCTACATAGAAGAACGAGAAGAGATAGGGATAAATGACTCATTCCCTGCAGAATAGCTATTCTCTATAAGCAACTATGAGGTACCTTGGTTTGCAGATATTGTGAATTTTTTAGCTGCTAACATCATATCGAAAAAATTAACACATCATCAAAAGAAGCAATTCTTTTCTAACGTGAAGAACTATTTTTGGGAGGATCTATTTCTTTTCCGTATATGTGTAGACCAGGTAATTAGGAGATGCGTTACAAAGGCAGAAGAAAGCAAAATCCTAGAACACTGCCACTCCAGACCTTTAGGAGGGCACTACAGTGGCGTCAAGACAACGCACAAAATATTAGAATCAAATTTCTATTGGCCCACTCTATTTAAAGTCGCCAACAGGTATGTAGCTTCGTGTGATAAATGCCAAAGAATTGGTAAATTTCTAAACGCGATGAAATGCCTCAAACATACATGCTATCATATGAAATATTCAATATGTGTATTGATTTTATGGGTCCATTCCCTAGTTCATTCAGAAACAAATACATCTTAGTGGCTGTAGATTACATGTCAAAATGGATGGAAGTTGAAGCTTTACCCACCAATGATGCCAAAGTAGTAGTGAAGTTTCTAAAAAAACTATTTTCTTGATTTGGAGCACCTAGAGCAATCATTAGTGATAAGGGTACTCATTTTTGTAATACCCAGTTCGATAAAGTCTTAAAAAAATATGGAGTACACCATAGAATAGCTACCCCATATCATTCTCAAACCAGTGGGCAAGCAGAAGTAGCAAACCGAGAACTTAAACGCATTCTAGAAAAACGGTTCAATCAAACAGAAAAGATTGGGCATTAAAAGTAGATGATGCCTTATGGGCCTATAGAACATCGTTTAAAACCCCTGTAGGAACATCCCCATACAAACTTGTCTACGGAAAAAGTTGTCATTTGCCATTCGAGTTGGAACACAAAGCTTTTTGGGCTATAAAATTCTTAAATTATAATCTTAAAACTACAAGAGAGAAAAGAATGATGCAGATAAATGAACTAGACGAATGGAGAGCTGATGGCTACTAGAATTCAAAACTATACAATGAGGCAACAAAGCGACGCCACGTTGCTCGTCTAAAGAAATCAAAACAATTTGAAGTAGGGGACTTGGTCATGCTATACAACTCAAGGCTTAAACTGTTCCTGGAAAGCTGAAATCAAGATGGTCAGGTCCATCCATGATCAAAATAATTTTTCTCTACGAAACAATTGAGGTAACTCATCCTACTCAAGGCACATTCAAGGTAAATGGTCACCGACTCAAAATCTATAATGGTGAAGATGTTAGGAATATGAAAGAGGAGCTCCAGCTCTGTGAACCTTCTTATAGAACTGAAAACAGGGTAAGTCTAGCTTAAGACTTTAAACGAGAGCTTCTCGGGAGGCAACCCGAGTACTAACCTTAAGTATTTTACATTTTTTATTCTATCTTCTTCTTTCTGAATGCCTAGCTGTAAAATAACCAAAAGCGCAGATTCCTAGGTCACACGGCCTTGCACACGGCCGTGGCCATGGCCGTGTAGAAGTCCAGATTCTCCGTACTGACAATGGTAGAAGAGGTACAAGTTAGAGAGAATCAAATCTTCGAGTCACAGACTCCAACCACCACCCCACGGGCACCGACAGAACACCACGGCTGTGCGACGCAACCGTGGTTGACACTGACTTCTTAAAAATGGGTGTGGCAATCTATAAAATGGGCATGGGTGAACCAATACGCCAAGACACATGGCTGTGCAAGGCGGCCATGTGAAACAACATGCCCATGGTACACGGGCATGGGTAGCATTGATAAATCATAAAAGTAACATTTTAACCCCATATTTAGCATGCTTTTGGATGATTTAGCCCTTGATTTATGTAAAAAGGTGCTCTTAATCCTTTCTTTCCATGTTTTATACTCAAGAAAGCACTAGGGATGAAAAGAACAAGAAACGGGCTTAAAATGGGCCAATTTGGGCCAAAATGGAAATCGACATGGCCTGGACTTCAAGCCACATGACTGTGCCCTAACAATTAACTAAGACATGGCCATGCCATGATTTACACGGCCATGCCCCAATCGACAGAATTGAGACACGGCCTAAAACCGATTTACACGGGCGCATACCATGACTGTGCCCTATCATGGAAAAGAGGAATTGTACTCGGATTTGAATACTTTGAGGCAAACAAACACATTCCAAAGCACATTCAAAACACTGACTAGAAAGTATACTTGAATTGGGACACTTAGAGGCCAAATAAAGCATTCCAAAAGTCTACATACACACCCTAAGTGTAACCTAAAAAAGAGGGTGTGGGTCGGAGGCCGAGACATTTAGAATTCGGAAGTCGGAGCCTTTGTGAAAATTACTCAAAGATAGCCAGTTGGTCCATCTCAATAAGCCAAAATTCTACTCAAGACGGCGGATCTCTCCTTCAATTCCTTCAGAGGGTTTTAAGGATTTCTTATGTTTTGTTTTATCTTTTCTCTTGAGATGTTTTCTTTATTTGTTATGAACTAAACCCTCTAGATACCTGAAGGGGATGAAACCTAGATGAATCTTATTATTGTCTTCTGAATTATATGATAAATACTTGATTTGTTCTTAATTATGTGTGCTTAATTCTTGTCTTAGTGTTTCTGGGATATTAATTCAAGTCAGATGTTCTTAGGTGGAGGAGGAATAGACCCTGCCTAAGAATAGATCTAGCATAATTAAGCAGAGTCGTTCATGCGCCTAGAGATAGTGTGACGAGATTTTGCCGGATTAGGTTGAAACCTAATATGGGAGTCCATAGTTTGATTTACTACTATTCTATGGGGTTATTAAGTGAGAAAGGATTTCCATTAATTAACCTAGGGTTAGACATTATTCGCCTCGAGAGAGGGTTTAATATACATTAGGGAGTCTTACGGATCAAGTCATGTAACACCCTAAATTAGGGGTTGTTAAAATTTAATTAATTTCCTATGTATGTGCTTGTAGAAATAAATATTTTGATTTCTAAGCATATTTAGGGTCTTGACATAACCCCGAATTAGGTCGGAGTGGAAATTAAAAATATCCTTTTAAGGCTTAAAAAGGGGGGAGCTAGGTGAAGTTTGGGCTTAAATAAAATTTAAGAGAAACTTGACACAAGAATGTATTTGGCGTGGTGCTTGGTGTGCCTAAGGGGGGTTACAAGGGAAGAGGTTCGATCCGTGGAAGCAACAAGGGGAATTGTTTTTTTTTTTTGGCGTTAAAGGAATGGCCCAGGTAAGGAAGGCCTTAAAGAAATTTTGGGTAAGGATCGGACATGAAAGGCAGGTGGGCGGAGTGGCTTGGGGCGCCACTTAAGAGTTAGAAGGGGCAGGTCTCGGGTTCGAGGGATGCAGGGAACATTTTTGGGCTTTTTATGTTAGAAGAAAAGGGCCAAGAAGAAGGTCTTATAAATAAATGAAAGGGGTAATTGACATGAAAGTCAATTGGGAGAGTTGGTCTGGGCGCTTAAGGGGGAGGCTGCTGCTAGAGGTCACTGGTTCGAGCCAAAGATAGCAAATAGATTTAGTTTTATTTTCTTTTCTTTTCTTTCTTTGGCGTGCATGGGTGGAAATTGGCTGCAAGTTGGACTCTTAAAAGTGATAAGGTTGAGCTAAATTTTTGCTCTAAATTAATTTGGAGGTAGAGGTGTTAGTGGCTTATTTTATTCAATTTTGTTTGAGGTGATTAAGGGATAACAATAGATAAATTTAATTTAAATAAAAGCTGAATTTATCACCTAAAAGGGAGGAATTGGCCACATTGGGACTCCTTGAAATTGTTCAAAATTGATTTTGTACAACAAGAAGTGCCAAAAAAATCCCAACAACTTTTCTTCTTTCTCTCTAATTTCCCTAGGCAATTGCTCAAAATTTTCCAACATCTTTTCTTCTACTTAGCGGAAACCACCATTAATTTCCCTACATCTTTTCTTCTCTTTTTTCCTTCCTCCATTAGTGAATCCCTACTACCTTGTCAGCCGAATTCCTTATACCATTACCCAAAATTATTCAAAATTTCAGCATCTCTTTTGTTTTTCTTAGCCAATTCCTCCTCCCTATTTGCTATAATTTTGGCGAACATCAAAGAAAAGGGTACTCTCTTCTTCTCCAATCGGTTTGAGAGGAAGGGCCTTGAGGATTTGGAAACAATCTAGTGAAGCCGTCATCTTTTAATTGGTTGGTAAGTGGTGGTAAGGATTTATTAATAGTCTAATCTTTTAGTATTATAAGCCGAAGGCTTGTGAGGCTAACTGTTTTGTGTCTTAAGGCGTGGCCGATTGTCAGAGGTGAACCATCATTTGGCTCGAGATTTGGTAGGAAACCGAATCATTTGTAAGGTAAGGGTGAAGTGATAACCCTTTAAGATTATTTTAGTTTGGCCGAATGGCCTTGGTACTAACTTTAGGTAATGGCCAAATATAGGGCAAGGGAATCTTGTGTGGCCGATTGGTTTCTTGATTTAGAGCTATCGTTGGCATCGGTGTGTACATACACACTTTATAATTAATAAGCGTGCTAAATACATTGTGTGTGCTAATCTGGAATGATGTAGATTTGGATTTAATACCATAACGGTATAAGCAAGGATCCAGGTAAGTCCTTGTCGTTATGAGTTCTTTATGATGCTTTTGGGAAACATGACATATTTGGTATATGTGATTTAAATATATGGTTAAGAATTAATCCAGTGTATGTTGCTAAATAAGCATGTTGGCATGATTTCTGTTAAATATCATTGATTGTTGTGGGTTGAATGAGAGGAGGGGAAAATGATATTCGTGTCGACGGACACGAGTGGTTTAGTACCACATTTCGTGACTACGGTCACGAGAGGTTTGGCACCTCATAGCGTCTCGTCCCAAAGGCTTAGCACCACGATGGGTTGGCCCCATGGATTATATTATGGGATCGGCGCCATGATTTGGTATCACACGTGGGTTGGCCCCACGGTGGTTTGGCACCACAATTATTGATGAATATCGTGACTTTAAGTCACCAGTAGTTTGGCACCACCAGTGGTTTGGTACCACACGGGGTAGAGAAAGGTGTTTGGATGGCTAGGTTGGGTGCATAATTTAGTGCATGTTAATTTGTTATAAATTGTGTATGTTGTTGCATTAAACCGGGAAAAGGGTTACACACTGAGTCTTGGTGACTCACCTTTTCCTTTAACATTTTTCAGGTGACTCGTAGATCGCGGATGAGGAGCCGGATGGACTCGAGGTGGCCATGCAGAAAGAAATAGGGATTAAATGGATTTTGAATAGTTTTATTTTATTTTGGTTTTATTTATTCAGTTGTAATAAGGCTTCCTAAGATCTTATTTTTATTATTTTACTTGTTTGGATGAATTATTTAAACTGTTTAATAATTTCAAAATGATTACACAAATTTTCTTAAAATCAAACGAAAATGTTTTCTTTCGTACCATCGGGTACATTGATAGAATTGGTAACAACATGACTTAAACTAACAAGGCTATACACCTCAACTATTTTTTTTAAAACAAGACAATATCTTTTACTTTAAATTAAATCGGCTAAACAAGGGTTTTCAAAATGTTTTCATTTGTAACATACCGAATCTGGTCATAGTGTTTGGGCCAGCTTTGGGGTGTTACAAGTCAAGTGAATAAATCGCATGGTTCAATGTTAGATAATAAGTGAAGTCTAGGTGGATTCTTCCTGATGGTATCATCGTGATCAACTGAGTTTCTCTTCAAGTTATTTCCCAATTCATTCTTTTGTCTTTGTATTTTAGTTTAGCAATTAATTAGTTAATCAACCAAATCATTTAATATTTAGGGTAAATAATAGAAAGAAAGTGAGTATTAGTACTTTTAGTTCCTTTGGGTTTGATAATCTGGTCTTGCCTAAGCTATACTACTGTTCGATAGGTACACTTGCCTTAAAGTCATTGTCAGAGTTAGTTTTCAGGTTCGATCATTCTCTTTATAAATTTTAAAACTCGATAAAACAATGATCAAGTTTTTGTTTCTTTATATTTCCTAGCTACATCTTTGCAAGCTCCCCAATTTCTTCATCTAGCACATTGCTTGTCGATAGCCACCTCACCAGGCCCATAAAAAATGTGACCACCTCCAAATCAACAAAGGAACAAAGAATCCATCCAAAAATTCAGGAAGTGTTACTTCTCCCCTTCTCTTTTGATTTTATTATCACATAATTGTTTATTTATCTTTGTACATTTAGGACAATGTACATCTTAAGTGTGGGGGGGGGGGAAGTACCTAACTTTTTGCATTATTCCAAAATCCTGAATTTTAGTCTTGTTCCTAAGTAATTTTCTCATATTATTAAATAGGGTGAAATTTCTGATGATTTATGATTTTTATTGATATGTTTTTGAGTAAGTCATTGATAATTGTGCATTGATGATTTATACTTCAAGAATACTAGAGAATCAAGCATGATAAGTCTATTTTTCAAGAGTTAAAAAAATTCCTAGGTTGTTAAACTGAATTTGAATATTACCTTGAAGTTTGAAATTTACAGGGATTGATGTCAAAAACCCATAATTTATGTGAGATTTTGAGCCTTATAGAGCATATATTCTTTTTCGTGCTCACTTTATTGATTATGAGTGTGTCAACACTGAATTGTTATTCTAGAACTTGCCTTGATTATACATATCGAGACCACATTAATTATTTGATATACTGAGAAGATAAAGGCACCTAGGTTTTAACCCATTCACTCCACTAAAAAGCCTACCTTCACAAATTAACCTTTAGTAAACCCATTTGATCCTAACAACCCTTTTATTGACTTACCAGCTAAATTTTAACCCAAAACCCTTTGTATTTGTTATCACCATTCTTTTGACTACCCTTTTATCAAGAATTGATTTTATCAGTTGCCGAATTAGTTTATTTCAGTTGATAAAGTTTTCTTTATTATGTTTTTATTTTATTTTAAAAAATCGATCGAAAAATCAAATTATATTCTGTATTAGTAGTATAAAAAGTGAGCTTGTACATTTAAATTTCAATTATCAAAGAAAAAGCTCGTAGTATTATTAGTTTCAAAGTTTCATGTGATGTCATTATTCAGATTATTAGTTCAATTATTTTTCTAAAAGTTAGGTATCTTGTCAATTCAATCTCGATTCTAAACCTTCTAATTCAACCTTTATCCACACCTTTAACCTAAGCCTCGTTACAACCCTGTTAAAGACCTTTTGATTTGTGTATCATCTCATATTACAGTGGTGGAGATTTGATTTTCAGGCAAGCCTATGGGAATAACTTTTCAGGTTTGACTTATAAGTTCTTATTCTTGAACCTTAAACACTTTGAGTGATTTGAGTGAATCATTAGTGAGGATGTCAATCCTTGTCGGTTTTGAATTAAAGGTAATTATTTAGATAAGGGGAGACACCTATGTTTTTGTGCTACAAATATATGACTTATATTGTTTGAATCTTTAAGAGTCTTTGAGTTAAATTATCCATGTATAAATTATCTATGAATTATGATGAGGCATTATTGATAGGAATAGTGAATTATGGAAAGTTCATTTTAATTATAAGTTGAAAATTTTGCTTGAGGACAAGCAAAAGCTTAAGTGTGGGGGTATTTGATAAACCGTAAAAGTAACATATTTTAACCCCATATTTAGTATGCTTTTGGATGATTTAGCCCTTGATTTATGTAAAAAGGTGCTCTTAATCCTTTCTTTTCATGTTTTATAATCAGGAAAGCACCTAGGGACGAAAAGAATAAGAAACGGGCTTAAAACGGGCCAATTTGGGCCAAAGTGGAAATCGACATGGCCTGGACTTCAAGCCACACGACCGTGCCTCAACAATTAACTAAGACACGGCCATGCCATGGTTTACACGGCCGTGCCCTAATCGACAAAATTGAGACACGGCTTGAAAATGATTTACACATGCGTGTACCATGGTCGTGCCTCTATCGTGGAAAAGAGGAATTGTACTCAGATTTGGATACTTTGAGGCAAAGAAACACATTCCAAAGCCTATTCAAACACTGAGTAGAAAGTATACTTGAATTGGGACACTTAGAGGCCAAGTAAAGCATTCCAAAAGTCTATATAAACACCCTAAGTGTAACCTAAAAAAAAACGGTGTGGGTTGGAGGCCGAGACATTTGAAATTCGGTAGAAGCAGAAGCCTTTGTGGAAATTACTCGAATATAGCCAGTTGATCCATCTCAAGAAGCCAAAATTCTACTCAAGACAGTGGATCACTCCTTCAATTCCTTCAGGGGTTTTAGGGAATTCTTATGTTTTGTTTTATCTTTTCTCTTGAGATGTTTTCTTTAATTGTTATGAACTAAACCCTCCAAATACCTGAAAGGGATGAAACCTAGATGAATCTTATTATTGTCTTCTAAATTATATGATAAATACTTGATTTGTTCTTAATTATGTGTGCTTATTTCTTGTGTTAATGTTTCCGAGATATTAATTCAAGTCAGATGTTCTTAGGTGGAGGAGGAATAGACCCTGCCTAAGAATAGATCTAGAATAATTAAAAGGAGTCGATCGCGTGCCTAGAGACGAGATTTTGCTGGATTAGGGTGAAACCTAATATGGGAGTCCATAGTTCGATTTACTACTATTCTAGTGGGTTATTAAGGGAGAAAGAGATTTTCATTAATTAATCTAGGGTTAGGCGTTATTCGCCTCGATAGAGGGTTTAATATACGTTAGGGAGTCTTATGGATCAAGTCAAGTGAATAAATCGTATGGTTCAGTGTTAGATAATAAGTGAAGTCTAGGTGGATTCTTCCTGATGGTATCATCGTGATCAACTGAGTTTCTCTTCAAGTTATTTCCCAATTCATTCTTTTTGTCTTTGTATCTTAGTTTAGAAATTAATTAGTTAATCAAACAAATCATTTAATATTTAGGCTAAATAATAGAAAGAAAGTGAGTATTAGTACTTTTAGTTCCTTTGGGTTCGATAATTCGGTTTTGCCTAAGCTATACTACTGTTAGATAGGTACAGCTGCCTTAAAGTCATTACTAGAGTTAGTTTCCAGGTTTGATCATTCTCTTTATAAATTTTAAAACTCGATAAAACAACGATCAAGTATCAAACCTTAAAACTCTATTTAAACCTAACCTCCATCTTCCCTTTCTCCTCTCCAACTGCCCATCTTCTTCCTTTCTTCTTTTCTCAAATTTCTCTCTTCTCCATAACAAGTCTCTATACTCATGAGCCTACACATATCCATGTCAAAGAAGAGGAAAAATCCAAGCGCAGTCTCCTCAAAGGATACCGATCTACATAAGTTCATGCCGGCTGCTTCAGCTACTAGACAAGTCAAGGGTCTTTGAGACCATCAAATTTTTCTTCTATTCTTCTCGTCTCCTTTATTTTCCTTATTGTTACTTCTCTTCTGCTTAATTTAGTCTATCTTATTTTAATTTCTTAATTTTAGGTTTTGAAGGCTTCTAGGGAATCACACCAGAACCACAACCACGGGCTCAACACAGCCTTAGAAATCACACCGACCTCGCGACAATAAGGACTCCTCAGTCTATTTACCTATTCTTATAAGTTTATTTCCCTTTTTATTTTCCTTCACTTTAGCTTTCTTTTCTTTCAATATCTATTTCGTATAATTTGAATTTTTATTAATAATTCTTGGCTAATTCATCACGAGTTTCCCAATTTCTTCATCTAGTACAATGACTGTTGGCATCCACCACAGCACCATCGCCTCCTCCTCCAAATCGGGCCAGAATAGTGATCCCAGAAAAAAATTCAGGAAATGCCACTTCTCCCTTCTCTTTTGATTTCAATATCACATAATTATTTATCTATCTTTGTACATTGAGGGCATGTACATCTTAAGTGTGGGGGGGTAAAAGTGCCTAACTTTTTGCATTATTCTCAAATCCCTAAATTATATCTAGTTCTTAAGTAAATTTCTCATATTACTAATTAGGATGAAATTTATGATGATTTATGATTCTTATTGATATGTTTTTGAGTAAGTCATAGTTAATTGTGCATTGATGATTTATACTTTAAGATACCAGAGAATCAAGCATGATAAGTCTATTTTTTCAAGAATCAAAAATTTTTCTAGGTTGTCTACCTGAATTTGAATATTACCTTGAAGTTTGAAATTTACAGGGATTGATATCAAATACCCATAATTTTTGTGAGATTTGAGCCTTATAGAGCATATATTCTTTTCCATGCTCACTTTATTGATTATGAGTGTGTCAATACTGAATTGTTATTCTAGAACTTGCCTCGATTGTACATGTCAAGACCACATTATTGATTTGATATACTGAGATGATAAAGGCACCTAGGTTTTAACCCACTCACTCAATTAAAAAGCCTACCTTCACAATTAACCCCTAGTGAACCTCTTTGATCCTAACAACCCTTTTTATTGATTCACCCAATAAAATTGACCCAAAACCCCGCTCGTATTTGTTATCACCATTCCTTTAACTACCCTTCTATCGAGAATTGATTTGATCAGTTGCCCAAATACTTTATTTCAGCTGATAAGGTTCTTTCTTATATTATGTATTTACTTGATTTGTTCTAAAAAAGCGAAGTATATTCATTATTAGTTCCATGTTCTAAGAGCTTACATGTTTAAATTCAACATCTTGAAGAAGAAAGCTTGTATTATTAGTATTTTAAATTTTCATGTGATGTAATTATTCGGGTTATCAATTCTTTTTCTAAAGTTAGGTAATTTGTCAATTCAATCTCGATTTTCTAAACCTTCTAATTCAGCCTTTATCCACACCTTTAACCCAAGCCATGTTACAACCCTGTTAAAGACCTTTTGATTTGTGTATCATCTTATATTACAGTGGTGGAGATTTGATTTTCAGGCAAGCCTATGGGATTAACTTTTCAGGTTTGACTTATGAGTGTTTATTCTTGAACCTTAAACACCACGAGTGCTTTGAGTGAATCTTTAGTGAGGATGTCAATCCTTGTCAGTTTTGAATTAAAGGTAATTACTTAGATAAAGGGAGACACCTATGTTTTCATGCTACAAATATATGACTTAGAAGTGTTTGAATCATTAGGAGTCTTTGAGTTAAATTATCTATGTATAAATTATCTATGAATTATGATGAGACATTGTTAATGAGGATTATGAATTGTGGAAAGTTCGTTTTAATTGTAAGTTGAGAATTTTGCTTGAGGACAAGCAAAAGCTTAAGTGTGGGGGTATTTGATAAACCGTAAAAGTAACATATTTTAATCCCACATTTAGCATACTTTTGGATTATTTATTCCCTAAATTGGGTAAAAAGGTGCTCCTAATCCTTTCCTTTCATGTTTTATACTCAAGAAAGCACCTAGTGTAACACCCCAAACCCGGCCCAAAAGTTAGGCCCGAATCTGATGTGTCACATTGAAGAAAACATATAAAGGATTTGTGATTCATACTAAAATAAGTTTTGTTAAAATCAAGAAAAACAAGTTTGATTTGAGAAATTTGATAAAATACTACTGACCTCAAAGATTGATTGATAAATCGATAAATTTGAACTAATGCTCTTATAAAACCGTCTTTGCAATTGTAAAAAAAAAAAAAAAAACTTGTTTGAGAATTACAACCTCTTTGTTAAAACCCAAAACACTTAAACAATTGTTATCTACTTGAAAACATAATTATCTTTAAAAACCTTTTTGGTTGAGAAAACATATTTGAAATAAATGATTTACGAAAATATGACGTTTGGAAATAGAGTTGCGTAAACATTTTGAAAACATTGCGAAACGTAGATAAAATACAAGTATTTTGAGAGGTTAATTGATGAGTCAAAATCGAGGTAGTGAACTTTAACCGTGACTTTTGAAAATGTCAATCGATAATTTGAAAGAGAATTTTCGAGTTAAATCATTTGTAAAAGTTTGTTATGAAAATCATTTATTAATCTATTTTGGAAAACCTTTACTTAAGATTTTAGAAAAATCCCGCTTAAAAACAATTCAAGCATAATACTAAGTACGACAAAAACATAAGCAAAATAAAATATTCCGAGGCCTTATTACAAGACAAAATAAACCCAAAATAGTAAGAATAATAAAGTGAACGAAATCAGAAACTAAAGTTCAATAAAAACCATTTCTGAAGTATGGCCTCCACCGAGTCATCCATGGCCCAAGTCCATGTCACTGAGCATTACCTATAAGGGTTAAGAGAAAGGGGGGGTGAGTTATAAGAACTCAGTTGAAAGCCCCTTACCATTGTTCACTAGGCCAAATTCTCATTAAACAATTATTTGGGCCTAAGCCCACATACAATAATAATAATGTGATGAATATAACATGAATATGAAATGCAATTCCCAAACCAAGCCTAGTATTCCATCCGCTACACACCACCCGTACCAACCAACACACCTGTGGGGAGCTTTAGTCACCCATGCCGCCAACACACCAAATGTAGGCATTAAGCCATTTATAACAGATTATTTGTGGACAAGCCACCAGAATAACAGAATTTACGTGGCATAGCCACTAGACAGATTGTGACAGATTCACCAAATATGTGGCAGAGCCACCAAAATTATGTAGCAAAGCTACCAAAACTTCTCTTCATCATTATCCTATCCCATGCAATTCATGTATATGCATCATACATATCAAATCATGATATTTACAAATATAATAACAATAATTAAAAATTCAGAAATTTATGACAAACAAATTGGCCCAATAACACTTTGCAAAATCGGCCCATTAGAGCAATATATCAAATTGGCCCATTTTATCACATATCCATTAGGCCCATTTAATCACATATCAATTCGGCCCATTTAGTCACATATCAAATTGGCCCATTTAGTGACATATCAATTCGGCCCATTTAGTCACATATCAAATTGGCCCATAAGACAATATGTCAATTCAGTCCATTAAGCAATATCGTATTTTGGCCCTTTAGGGGCATTTCGGTAATTTGGTAATCTTACCCACTAAGGGTATTTTGGTAATTCGGCCCATAGGGGCATTTTCATAAATTGGTAATATTACCCACTAAGGGTAATTTGGTAATTTCGCAATCCAGACTTAACTACTAATTTGGGCATAAAAATTTAAACTGTCCATCTGCGTCCTACTGACTAAATTGACTATAACTTGAGTTAAGAAACTCGAAATCTAAATCCGTAAATTTTACCTGAAACTAGACTCATATATATTCTAAGTACAGTTTTTCCAAAATTTTTGGCTTAACCATTTAGTACATTTTATTCCATAAAATTTCTCTTGTTTCACTATCCAATGATTCTGACCTCTCCTTCCTTAATTTCAAATATCTCACTGTACGATTTTCATATACTACTTACACTTGTTTCCATTGAAAATAGGCTCACTAAGGAATCCATACATATAAATTATATCCCATAATTCAATTTGTACAATTTTATATGATTTTTCCAAGATAGATCAGGGAACCACAAAATCATTCAGAACCAGTCTCACTAAAATTAACATATCCTAGAATATAAAATTCCTTTTCCTTATCCGTTTCTTCCTTATCAAAATAGACACAGTAAGATTTTATTTGATATCTCATTCACTTTCTGATTTCCTTTCTCCTATTTTTTGTGATTTTTCAAAAACACATCACTGTTTCTAGTCGAAACTATTTTATTGCAAAATATAATTACCACTACGATCATACGCACGCCCGAATGATTACGGATGCCAATTTTTGGTTTTCTTCGGTATTTTGACCGATTCACAGAATATTTCATACAAACTTTCAGAGAAGTGTGAGATTACACAAAATTTTAGATATGTATACGAAAGGTACGGGATTACACACCTTATTACGAGATCCGTAACACGATACTCTTCGCGGCTCCTAAAAGTACAATCGATCAACAATTAGTCCAAACCCAATTTACAACTTCATCCAAGTATTGCGATTGATTTAACAATCTATATCACTTACCAACAATCCGAGTCTCTTATTACGAGGGATAGATCAAGTGATTTAGTCCCTAAAAATATAATCGATTAGTCACAACCACTATCTCGTTAAGCAAAATAACCGGTCAACGAAAAGATCCAAAAATAACCATGATAAATCCCTTACCTTAACAATTTTAGTTCCAATTTCTAACGATTGTACAATGGCTATGGATGAGTCAAAGTTTCGGCCTTCCACTATATCTTGATTGATCAAAGGAGTGAGTGTCAACACAAATGAGTAGAAATGATTAAAAGAAAGGAGAAGGTGTATCAAGTTTGGAGTGTTTTGGTCAACACCAAAAGAGATATAAACCAAAGAGAAATGTGAGTGTTTCAGCAACAAGAAGAATGGTGAAAGATGGATTAAGGTTTCGGCACCCAAGGAAGAAGTGAAGAAAATATGCTCACTAATGGCTTGTAAATTCAGTACAAAACAAAAGAAGGAGTTTGGAGAAAAACACAAAATAGTGCAAAAGTGATTTTTGCCTAACAACACCAAAATTCTACCAAATGACCAAGCAAAATTCAGCTACCTCCCTTTCCCCCAAAACCATCCACATACATGACCATAATGGTCAAAAGTTGGCCAACCATACCTTCCATAACACTTCCCTTGAAAAAGGCCACATGTTCCCCTTACTTGCCCTTTTCTTTTGATTCCCTTCCATCCATTTTTCCTTACCATATTTCCTTAGCCACCTTGCCTTAATAAAAAGTCCACCTGGCCTTATTTTCTTCCTCAATCTCCTCTTCATCTCCATGATTTCCTCCATGAATCCCTCCACTTGTCCCCTTATCATCTCTTCTCCTTTTTGGCAAAAATAAAACTCCCTTGCTTTCCATGAGATTCGAACCCTAGTTCTCCCATATGCCAATTCACACCACTTGCCACTAAGCCACAAGCTCCTCTTGTGTATCCTAAATGCACCCATTTATTCCTAAGTCCTACTTCCATCAGCCATATCCACTAAAAGTCCAAAAATGAAAATTCTTCCTATGGCCTAACTTGAACCTGAGACTTCATAGAAACCTCATAACCTTCCAAATTGACTTAACTAATAAGTCTAATTTGTAACAACACCATTCTCTTATTCTCAATTATTGTAAACAGTCCTACGCCCAAGGCCCATTGTGTAACATCCTAGATTAGGGGTTATGCATTCGTGCATAATTCATGAGATAGTGGGCTCAGTGTGTGTGTTGGATGTGTTCTGAGGAGTTTTAGGAACTCTAGGATATGAGGGAAAGCTTTGGAAAATAATTGGATTTTAAGTTAAAAAGGGGAGCTAGGCTAAGGTAGCCTTAAGAAAATTTGTGTTGGATTTATGACACAAGCAATCATGTAGCAAAGTGGCAAGGGACGCTACTTTGGGGGCTTGGAAGGTTCCGTCAAAAGGGAGCTTCAGGGGGAGAAGGTTCGAGCAACGTGGGAAGCAATGGGCTTGTATTTTTACGTCAAGAAGGGAAGTTGGGCTAGGGAGGCCTTAAGGGAAAAATTGTAGGCATTTTTGGCATAAAATAGGCCTTGGTAAAGTGGCTGCAAGGCACTACTTAAAGGCTTCAAAATGACGCCATGTGCAGTGGGCAAGGGCCTTGGTTTGAGTCTTGTTGGCAGCAGGGAGGCATGGTTTATTTTTGCTTTTGGCGTTAAGGGGGAAGCTAGGTGAAGGAGGTCTTAAAAGAAATTGTGGGGAGTTTATGTCACAAAAAGTGCCTTGGCAAAGTGGCTTGGGGCATTACCTGAGGAGCAGGGCAGCTTGTGTCCAAGGGCTTCAGCAGGTCTCATGTTCGAGCCTTGTTGGCAGCATTAGGTGGTTTTATTTTTGCTTTGGCGTCAAGGAAGAAAGGTGAGAAGAGGTTGGACGGCAATTGGACTTTCAATTGGATGAGGATTGAGCTTATTTCTCTTTTAATTTTTGGCTAAGGTAGGATAAATGTTATTTTATTTATTTATTTTATTTATTTTAGATAGGTAGATAAGGGATAAATGAGGTGATAAATTAGTGTTTTATTTTATTTTTAATAAGTGATTAAGAGATAATATAGGAGATTGATATAGGATAAAGGATGGATTATTTTTAAAAAATTAATTGGGGATTAAGTGCCGAAATTGGGTAGTATAAATAGGTGTGCTCATCTTTTGGCAATTCTTTTTCCATTTATTTTCTTATTGCCGAAATTCTTCTCTTCCTCCCCTATTCTTCTTATTTTTCTTTCAACCTCAAATCTCTCTATTTCTTTGAAAGTTTGAATGCCTCATCAATAAGAGTGATAGCGAAACCCTCTTCTATTGATCACCATTGTCGAATGCTCCTAAGTTTCTCACATTCTTTCTTTCTTCAACTCCATACCTACTCCTTTTGTTAGTGAATATGCATTCACCCTTTTGAAAGCCTTAGCCAATTTGATAGTCTTTTTTCTCCTTTCTTCTCTTGGAAACTTAAAGTCAAACCTTGATCTAGTTCTCTCCTGTATTTGAATCTCTCGGTGATCAAGGGGAGGTGTTGTCGATTTCTTTTGGTGCAAGTTATCCAATCGGTTCATTATAGAGGAAGGTGATTTGAGAAGTTGATCATAGTGGTAAGTGTGTTCTCCTTTGGTAATCGATTTCCTTCTCTTTTCTATTAGTGTGCAATCATATAGTTAGGCCTAGGGATGCCCGAATGTGCTTTAAATTTTGTGATATGTTTTTGTGAAGGTAACTAGCGATAAGAAGCATCAGAGAAGTTCTTTTGGAATTCGATTCTTTAAGTGATTTCGACATCACTTGGAGCAAGGATCGATTTCAGGATTTAGTTGGTAAGGTAAGGAGTGTAAGTATTCGGCCAAGGGCCATGTTTATGGATTTTTGTAGTAGGGCCGATTCTAACTTTTGCTAAATGGGAATTTTGACAGTTTCAAAGGCAAGGAGTGGCTTTTCGGGATTTGGTGAGTTGTGTATGTGGTTGCTAGTATTCGGCCTAAGGCCATAGTTTGTCTTACAAGTGTGACAGATCTTGGTTATGTGTATTTAGGGGCAAATCGAAAAGAGTAAGGCAAGTTTCGGGATTCAGATACATTTTTGGTAAGTATGTTAGATTATAGTTATTCGATTAAGATCTTGAATATGGATGATTAACCGTTTGATGCTGATTAAGTGTTGTCGATGGATTCGAGTGCCAGTCAAGGAGGACAAGGGATAGTCCCTATCCCGAAGTTTAAGAAAAGATCTGTCTCGGCGGTTCGGGATTGGCCACCGGGTGTGGGCCAGCAGCGGGTGAAAGCTATAGACAGATAGCCGTAGTTTCGCTTAGCGATAGCGTCGGGATCGAGAGTTTAGAACTTCAAGTGATCAGGTGTGTAGTTAGCCTACCGTTTTTTGGGTTTATGATTGTATGAGATATCTATATGTGTGTTATGAATGTGCTAACTAGTGCAGTGGAAATTGTGATATAGATACCCTCAAGGGGTATGTCAATAATCTGGTAAGTACCAAATCTGATGAAATGTGATTATTGATATTAATATGTGATAATATGTGAAATAACATGTACATGCATTTTCATCATGGCACTATTTTATGTTGCATATGCATGGGTGGGATATGAAAGAAGGACAGGGTGTACTTCGAGTAAGTGGTTTGATGAATGGCTCTGTGCCTCATCGTGATTGATATAGGCTATGTGCCATATCGTGGTTATTGACGGCTTTGTGCTCAACGTGGTTTTGATGATAGCTTTGGCTACATCGTGGATTGACATCGACTAAGGCCGCGTTGTGGATTATTTGATTAAGTTCGCGTGGACGGCATTTGTTGCCTTATTGGAGTAAAAAAGGGAGGGTGATTTAATAATCCCCTGGTGTGTGGTAGGATGGATACGGGGGTGTGTAGAGGATGGACCCTAGGCTAGGTTGGGCTTCATAATTGAATAATTTTGTATGTGAATACATGTGAAAATGGGCCAAGCCCAATATGTGATATGAATAAATGTGCAAATGAGCCAAGCCCAATATGATATGTGGATTAATGTGAAAGTGGGCCAAGCCCAGTATGTGGTGTGGATTAATGTGGTAATGGACCAAGCCTAGTATATGGAAATATGTGGTTAATTACACTATTATATGGATGTGATATAGATATGGGTCAAGCCCAATAAGTGAAAGCATGTGAATAAGTTGCATTAATATCAGTTATATGGGTTAATACATGGTTTGACATGCGGGTGGAATTCAAGAGAATAATTACACACCGAGTCTGTTAGACTTACCCAATTTTATCAAACCTTACAGTGATGTGCGATGCTCGAACCGGGTTGGAGTGGATCTGAGGTGGCCCATGCGTAAGAAGTTGCTTTCCTTATGTTTTATAATTTATGCTTTCAGATTCTAAATATCCATTTGTTGTAATAAGGGCCTTGAAGTATTTGAATTTTGTTATGTTCAAGTTAGTTTTATAATTAAGTTAATTTTTGTAAGTTTAATTTTAAAAGCTATTTATATCCCAAAAGTCATATTAAAGTTTTGAATCCGGAAGTTTTTATAACAACTTAACTTTTACTTAGAATGTTTTAAATTACGAAAAAGTTTTATTAAAGGTGAAAAATTCTTAACGGTTTTTTTTTTCCTTTAAGTAAGAATATTTGCAAAAGTTTTCCACAGTGGCATTCCAGATTCGGTCGTATTGAATGGGCGGGTTTGGGGTGTTACACATTGGGCCCAATCCTACTAGGCCCAATTTTGGGATGTTACACCTAGGGAGGAAAGAACGAGAAATGGAGCTAAAACAGACCAAATGGGCCATATCATAAAATCGGCACGGCCTGAACTTAAGTCCACACGGCCGTGCCTCTTAAGAGAAGTCTGAACACGGTCTAACCATGATTCATAGGATCGTGCCTCCATCAACAAACCCGAACACGGCCTGAAGTCGATTCACACGGGCGTGTGCCATGGGCGTGTTGTTACCGCGGCCAAGTGGAGTTCTACTCGAAATAGGATACTTTTAGGCAAAGAAATAGATTCCAAAGCCTATTCAAACACCTGCGTAGGAATTATACTTGAATTAGGATACTTAGAGGCTAAGTAAGGCATCTCAAAGCCTATATAAAGACCCTAGAGGCCAACCTTTAGGAGGATGTTCGGAGTTCGGCAGAAACCTTCTTCCAGAGCAAGCGGGTAGCTAGGCCAAGGAGCCGAGCCAAAAAGGCCAGATTTGTGGGAATCACTCGAAGGAAGCCAGTTGATCCATCTCAAGAAGCCAGAATTCTACTCAAGACGGCGGATCTCTCCTTCAATTCCTTCAGGGAGTTTTAGGGATTTCTTATGTTTTGTTTTATCTTTTTTTCTGAGATGTTTTCTTTTATCGTTATGAACTAAACCCTTCAGATACCTGAAGGGGATGAAACCTAAGACGGATCTTGTTATTGTTTTCTGAACTATATGATAAATACTTGATTTGTTCTTAATTATGTGTGCTTAATTCTTGTGTTAATATTTTCGGGATATTGATTCAAGTTGAATGTGCTTAGGTGGTGGAGCAAAAGTCCCTACATAAGAGTAGACCGAGCATAATTAAGCGGAGTTGATCGTGCGCCTAGAGATAGGGTGACAAGATTTTACCAGATTAAGGTGAAACCTAATATGGGAGTCCATAGATCGAGTTAATACGATTCTAGGGGTTTTAATTAGAAGGAGATTTCAATTAATCAACCTAGGGTTAGACGTTATTCGCCTCGAGAGAGGGTTTAATATAACTTAAGGAATCTTACGGATCAAGTTAAGTGAATAAATCGCCTGGTTCAATGTTAGATAATAAGTGAAGTCTAGGTGGATTCTTCCTAAGGGTATCATCTTAATCAACTGAGTTTTCCCAACAGTATTTCCCTAATTCATTCTTTTTGTCTTTGCGTCTTTAGCTTAGTAGTTGGTTTTAGATTAAACAACCAATTATTTAATATTGAGGCTAAATAATAGAAAGAACGTTAGTATTAGTACTTTTAGTTCCTTTGGGTTCGACAATCCGGTTTTGCTTGAGTTATATTACTGTTCGATAGGTGCATTTGCCTTAAATTGTTGTCGAGTTAGTTTCTAGGTTTGATCATTCTTTTTATAAATTTTAAAACTCAACAAAACAACGATCAAATACCCCCACACTTAAGCTTTGGCTTGTCCTCAAGAAAAATTCTTAACTTACAATTAAACGAACTTTCCAATATTCATAATTCTCATTAACAATGCCTCATCATAATTCATAGATAATTTATACATGGATAATTTGACTCAAAGAGTCCTAAAGATTCAAACAATTCTAAGTCATATATTTGTAGCACGAAAAGCATAGGCGTCTCCCCTCTTCTAAATAATTACCTTTAATTCAAAACTGACAAGGATTGACATCCTCACTAAAGATTCACTCAAAGCACTCGAAGTGTTTAAGGTTCAAGAAAAAGAACTCATATGTAACATCCTAAATATTTAAGTATCATTAAGTTGCTAAATGTTGGTTCGGGTTTACTTGGAGTTAGAATAAAAATATTAGTTAAGTGTACTTTGGAGCAAAGAAATTAGGTGACATTGAGATTTAAGTTAATTAAGTACTAAAAGAAGGCATAAGATGAGTTAATAGCATAGTGGTGATGGCGCCATGAGTTAGACATGAGGGAAGAGGTTCGAATCTCCTAGCTTGCAACTTGAAAAATTTTTATTTTTGCTTTCATCTATCAAGTGTCGGCCAAGAAGCAAACATGGAAAGTTTAACTTCTTTATTTTTGGTATGATGGCTAAAGGATTAAGGAAATATTTAAGTTGAGGAAAGAAATCAATAGGATAAGGTAAGTAAGGGGAACAAATGGCTTAAATTGGGGAGTGTATTATGGAAAGAAAGGGTGGCAAAAGTTGGCCTTTGATAGCCAAGTACTTGGACGGTTTTTGGGCAAGGGGCTGGCCGAAATTTTCAAGGCATTTAGATGAATTAGGGGCTAGTTGGGCATATCTTATTCTTTTGGTCATTTGTTAAATTTTTCTTTTTCCTCTCAAAGCTTGTTTCTCTCAAATTTCCTCCCCTTAGCCGGATGTTTACTGGACAAAGGTAAACAATTTTTGTTTTGTTCTCTTTTCTTTTGGTCATTCGGGTTTTGACCATTTAGGTCTTAATTCACCTATTCTCTAAAAACTTTTACCCTTGTGCCGACACCATCATCACACAAAGAAGGTTAATCTTTTTCTTTCCTCTTCACAAAACCGATTACACAATCCTTCCAAAAACTCAATTCTTTTTCTTCTTTTTTCTTTCTACTTTCTTTTTCTTTCCTTCTCCCTTTCTCACTTGGAACCGAATCATACTATCTCCATTGTTTCATTCTTTTACTTTTCTCTCAATTAAAAATCTCCACAATAATCTCTCTCATGGCCGAATGTTAACTTGTACTTGTGCCAAAATTTCTTTCATTTTCTTGATCAAAACCGAATTCTTCTCACACAATTTCTTCCAATCGTGAGCATTAGTGAGATTTTGGAGGGTAGAAACTCAAGGTGTTCTTGAGTATTTTTGGAACTTTGGAATCGATTCCAAGAATCAAGGTAAAGTGATCTTCTTTAAGGATTCTTATTCATTTAGTATAGTCAGTTATTAATCGATTTTGTTTTAGGGACACAATCGCTCGATCGATTCTCGTGGAACGAAGACAAATCATGGAAGTCAAATCTAAAAATCTTATAAACGTTAGTCATATTTCGATACTAATAAATCGGGCTAATAATAATCTTATGTCTTTAGAGACATTCAAGATAGGGCAGAAAAGGGCAGTCCATAGCCTTCGAAAGAGGGGCGGTTCCGCAAATCCCCCTAATTATAAACGAAGGGCTGTTTCGAGAATCTGAGATTTTCCACCGAGTTACGGACCTTTAACCGAGGAGAATTAATTGTTTGAGGTTATTCGTACTCCCGAGCCCTTGTACGTTCGTGGATTCTCATCGGGCAACGAATCAATAAACGAGGAGAAACCAAAAATAGAAGTGGTTCAAAATCAAAGGGGTAAGGATTTAGATCGAATACCAATAGTGTATTTTTGATAAATGATAGTGTTCTAATGGTTTGTATTACATTTAGGTGTTGACGAGCGGGAAGGTTTAGTACTCACGATATCAAGGTGTGTAACTTCACACTTTTCTCGGGTTGGATGTCATTCGTGGTATTGAGTAAAATCGTAAAAATGACAAAATCGGTATAATACGTAATAATTGGTATTTTGGTGAAATAACATGAAAACGATTAAAATTGTGAAAAATTATGAAAATGCCCCCAATGAGTTAGTTGTTAATATGCAAATTTTATGTCTCGTAAAAATGGGCCGAAATCTCTGTTAGATCGAAATTGGGCCGAAATCTCTGTTAGATCGAAATTGGGCTGAAATATCTATTAGATCGAAATTGGGCTGAAATCTCTGTTAGATCGAAATTAGGCCAAAATCTCTGTTAGATCGAAATTGGGCCGAAATCTCTATAGATCGAAAATGGGCCGAAATCTCTGTTAGATCGAAAATAGGCCGAAATCTCTGTTACATCGTAAATGGGCCGTAATTTCTGTTAAATTGTTAAATGGGCCAAAATCTATGCTAGATCGCTAAATGGGCCAGAAATTTTGCTAGATCGCTAAATGGGCCAAAGATGCTAAATAGTTATATAGAATAAATGATATATTGTATTATGGGCCTTAATAAAAACCTGAAATATTGACTTATATATATATATATATTGGGCCTTTTTGATAAAATCATCATATGTACATAGGCTATTTTGCATACATGTTGCATGGGTTGGGATTAACGATGAAGAGAAGAAAGGCCTGTTGCCAAAATCTAGTTCGGTGGCTTTGCCACAAAATAATTAAACGGCTGATTGCCTCAAGTTCGGTGGCTATGCCACAAATATTTTAATGGCTCAGTGCCTCTAGTTCGGTGACTTTGTCACAATCTAGTTCGGTGGCTCTGCCACGAATATAAAATGGCTTAATGCCTACTATTGGTGTGATGGCGGGGTGGGTTGACTTGATCCCTCACAGTGTGATGGTTGGTACGGGTGGTGTGTAGCGGATGGAAATTAGGTTTGGGTGGGAAAATTTCATTTTGCATGCATTCCATTATTTATCTTGTTAATCTTGATAATGGGCTCAAACCCAAAATTATGACTTGATGATCCGGCCCAAGGATTAAGTAAGTAAGTTATACATTTGAGTTCGAGTAACTCACACCCTCAAATTTTTCCTCTCAGGTAATGGAAATTGATGTGGACTTGGGCCGAGGATGACTTCGTGGAGACCATACTGCAAACATGGGTTAAATAAATTTTGAACTTTTAAATAAGTATTTTTTTAACTGCTATTTTGGGCCTCTATTATTATTATTTTTATGGATTTTTATGTGTGGTTGGTTTAAAATTTTATTTTGGTTATTTTAATATGGGCTTATGATTATTATATAATGTTTACTTAAAATAAATTGGGTTTTAAAACATATGAGAAATTTTAACTATTCTTATTTCTCAAATACATCAAACTTAAAATTATTTCTCTTGGTTTTTAATAAACTCTATTTTCAAAAGGGTTTTGAAATACTGATTCATCTGAAATTATTAAGATAGTTCGATCTGTGTAACAAACCAAATCCAGTCTTAACGCATAGACCGGGTTTGGGGTGTTACATTTAATGGTATCAGAGCCAGTTTCAAAAACTCAGCTGTGGTTGGGTTCAATAAATAATTTCTGTATAAAATTATTTCAATTATGTTCTAAAGATCAGTATGGCACCACAAGCATCTGGCAACAAGTCAAGTAAGTATTTATTACTTAATGATTATTATAATGATCATAGGAACACTCTAGAACTTCTAGTTTTAGATGTTAAAAGTCATAGAGATTGAGACTATAGGATGTGTTGCGAAAAACAACTTTATCTCTCAAATCTCATAAAACACCGTTAATAAACAGTGAAACAATTTTCTGATTCATAAAACTTGTAATCAGATTAAATCGAATTAGTTATCATAAGCACTAGAAGACGTGGTCGTGGACGCGGTAGACGTGTCCGTGGTAGAGGATGAGGTCTTTGAATCAAGTACCAAATCATATGCCAGAAATGGATGCACCTGCATCACTTGTAAGTGAGACGGGATCACAGGATCATATGGAAGAAGATAATGCTTTGACACAAGCAATGTCTGCGAGTCCTAGAAAGGGTCATTGGAACTAGAATTGGGCCAACAACTCGTGGGTCAATTTGAACGACTCAAATCAAATAATGCGTAAGTTTTAGAGGAGTTTTCGGTGTAGCTCGAATGTGGTGAATATTGGCTCAAGTCGTGGAGCGATTATGGATGATATGGAATGCACTATCGAGCGTAAACCGAAAGGAGCCGTGTCCTTGCTAAGAGACGAGGCGTATCAATGGTGGCTTCTTGTTCGAGAAGGCACCAAGTCGCACTGATTACTTGGGAATTCTTTAAAGTCGCCTTCAAGGGAAATATGTTGGAGCGAGTTATGTATACGCTCAAGGAAGGAATTTCGAATCTTGTCCAAGGGAGTAAGACGGTGGCGGTATGAAGTCGAAGTTTTACGCTTGAGTCGCTATGCTCGGACAATAGTGTCAACGGATGATGAACATTGTGTGCGATTTTAAGATGGGCTGAATGATGAGTTGAGGATTCGATTGCCCCACAACAAGTTAGAACTTTTTCCACGCTTGTGAGAAGGCCAAGATAGTCAAGAGGCTAAGAATTGTAACGTCGAGAATCGAGAAAGATTTAGAAACAAGAGAGATCTGCGGTCGGGTTACAGAAAGAGGTTTCGAAGAGGCCTCAGAATGATGAATCAGCTTAAGGTAGAGCACCTGTAACTAATAATCGAGGTCGAGATTGTACTGAATGTGGAAAAAGGCATTCTGGAGAGTGCTAGAGGAAAACGGCGCTTGTTACAAATGCGGTTCAATGGATCACCAAGATAGAAATTTCCCTCGACGTATGGATATGACTCGGAAGTTCGTATCTTGATGCACAACCGCCGAGGTACTCGGCAGACCACCGAGAGGTCGTGGACCGGTCGTGGTGGTAATGGGGTGGACGTGGTCAAGGTGCACCGGTCGAGGCAATGGTCCTAGAGGTAACACGGATGCAAGACACCGGGATCGGTCTATGCGCTTAGACGCCATGAGGATGGCAATGCACCGATGTAATAATCGGTACGCGTTTCATCTTCGATGTACTATTCTCGCCTTAATAGATATTGGTTCTACTCACTGTATATTGCTAGCGCCATATCTCGAAACCCAATTTAGAATCAAATTACCAATAGTGAGATGACGATGAATTAGTCCTTTAGACGATCGAGAATGTAAATAAACTGCTTAGAGACGCACACTTAGAAATTCAAGAGGAGGTATTCTTGGCGAATTTGATGGAATTGCCTTTCGATGAGTTTGATCTCATTCTGGGCATGGATTGGTTGGTTAAACATTGGGCACATTTGGATTGTGCTGAAAAACAGATGTCATTAAGAACTTCGGATGATAAGGAAGTAATAATGATAGGTGAACGAAGGAATTACTTGGAAAACGTGGTATTGGTGTTGAAGGCAGAAAAGTTGGTACGGAAAGGGTATGGAGCATTCCTAACTTTCATTTGTGCTTTGGATGCCAAAGAGTTATCTGTGGATGATTTGAGAACGGTAAAGGAATTTCCAGAAGTATTTCTCGATGAACTTCCTGGTATACCTCCAGATCGGGAAGTAGAATTTGGTATCGAGCTTTTGCCCAAAACGGCTCTTGTGTCCATTGCTCCTTATAGAATGGCACCGAAGGAGTTGACGGAGCTTAAAGCTTAAATTCAAGAATTGCTGGATCAGGGATTTATTCGACCGAGTGTGTCTCCGTGGGAAGCACCATTTTTGTTCGTAAAAAAGAAGGATGGATCGATGCGTATGCGCATTGATTACAGACAATTGAATAAATTGACGATCAAGAATAGGTAACCTTTGCCGAGAATTGATGACCTGTTTGATCAATTAAAGGGAGCTTTAGTTTTCTCCAAAATTGATTTGAGATCGGGTTATCACCAGCTTAAGGTGAAAGAAGCAGATATATATAAGACGTCATTTCAAACTCATTATGGACATTATGAGTTTGTAGTGATGCTGTTTGGATTAACCAATGCACCAGCCGCATTTATGGACATGATGAACCGAGTCTTTCAACCATATTTAGACCGGTTTGTGGTGGTGTTCATAGATGATTTTGGTTTATTCAAGAAACGATGAGGAACATGACACGCATTTGCGTATTGTATTATAGCTACTTCGAGATAAGCAACTTTATGCCAAATTCAGTAAATGTGAATTTTGGCTAAAGGAAGTGACTTTCTTGGGTCATGTGGTATCAGCTGAAGGAATAAGGGTGGATCCTCGGAAGATTGAGGCTGTACTAGATTGGAAACCACCAAAGTCGATAGTTGAAATTTAGAGTTTCTTAGGATTGGCTAGTTATTATAGACGCTTTGTTGAAGGGTTTTCGTTGATTGCTGCACCCCTGACTAAACTATTGCGAAAGGGAGTTCCATATATTTGGACTGAAAAACAACAAGAAAGTTTTGAGAAATTGAAGAAGATTCGACGGAAGCACCGGTTTTAATTCAATTTGAGGTCGGAAAGGAATTTATCTGCTTATTGTGATGCGTCTCACACGGTCAGGTTGTGTCTTGATGCAAAATAGAAAGGTGGTGGCCTATGCTTCTCGTCAATTGAGACCGCATCAAGTAAACTATCCTACTCATGATTTGGAATTAGCCGCAGATGGTTTTTGCTTTAAAGATTTGGAGGCACTATCTCTACGGTGAGAAGTCTATCATCTACACGGATCACAAGAGTCTTAAGTACCTCCTTACCCAAAAGGAGTTGAATTTGAGACAAAGAAGATGGGTGGAATTATTAAAAGACTATGATTTCTCAATCGAATATCATTCTGGAAAGGCTAACGTGGTAGCTAACGCATTAAGTCGTAAGGCGGTATCTGATTTAAGAGCAATGTTTGCTCATTTAAGTTTGTATGAGGATGGTAGTTTGTTAGCGTAACTTGTGTGAAGCCTCGTGGTTAGAACAAATCAAGGAAAAGCGGACATCGATAAAAAGTTGGGACTTTTATTTTAGCGAGTTGAAAGGGTGAAATAGAGGATTTTGGTATAAATATGAATGGAGTGCTGTGCTTTCGTGGAAGGGTTTGTATGCCTAAAGACTCGAATTGAGACAAATGATTCTACGGGAGGCGCATAGTAGCCCTTATACTATGCATCCTGGAGGAAATAAGATGTATCGAGATCTCCGTGAACAGTATTGGTGGCCAGGGTTGAAGCGTGAGATTTTTGAGTTTGTAGGAAAATGTTTGACTTGTCAGCAAGTGAAGGCGGAGCATCAATTACCGTCAGGATTGTTACAATCGGTAAAGATTCCTCTTTGGAAATGGGAGCGGATAACTATGGATTTTGTTAGTGGGTTACCTTTAACACCTACTAAGAAAAATTCCGTATGGGTAATAGTTGATCATTTGACGAAGACCGCTATTTTCTTCCGGTTTGTATGAATTATTCATTGCAAAATTGGCAAATCTATATGTATCCTAAATTGTGAGGTTGCATGGGGTACCAAAGGTCTATTATATCGATGTGGATCCTAGATTTACATCACGATTTTGGAAAGCTCGCATGAAGCCTTGGGACAAAGTTGAATTTTAGTACGGCTTTTCATCCTCGGTCGATGGTCACGGAAAGAGTAATTCGATATTGGAAGACATGTTAAGGGATGTGTGATCGACTTGTGGGTAGTTGGGAGGATTTTCTACCATTGGCGTGATTTATGATAACAATAGCTATCGGCCTAGCATTCAAATGGCACCCTATGAGGCATTGTATGGTCGTAGGTGTCGATTCTACTTGTTGGACCGAATTGGGCTAACGGCGGATGTTGGGTCCCGAGATGATATCTCAAACAGAGGAAAAGGTAAAAGTTATTCGAGCACGGTTAAAGGAAGCTTCGGATAGATAGAAGTCGTATGCAGACCTGAAGCGTAAGGATATCGAATTTGCTGTGGGAGACCAGGTCTTTCTAAAGGTCTCACTTTGGAAGAAAATTTTCGATTCAAAAGAAGGGCAAGTTGAGCCTTAGGTTCATCGGGCCATATCGTGACGAAGCGTGTTGGTCCAAAGGCTTATCGATTGAATTACCTCCGAGTTGGGTCAAATTCATAATGTTTTCCATGTTTCCATGCCGAGACGCTATAGATCGGATCCATCTCATATAGTCTTGGTAGAGGAAGTGGAATTAAATTCGACTTGTCTTTTGAAGAAGAACCAAGGAAATTTTAGACCGGGATGTTAAGGTGATAAGAAAGAAGACCTGCACTGCTGGTCAAAGTTTTATGGCGTAATCACTTGAGCGGAGGAAGCTACGTGGGAGCCCGAGGAAGCTATTCGGCAGAATATCCTCACCTCTTTAATCAAGTAAATTTCGAGGATGAAATTTTATTTAAGAAGGGTAGAATTGTAACATCCTAAATATTTGAGTATCATTAAGTTGCTAAATGTTGGTTCGGGTTTACTTGGAGTTAGAATAAAATATTAGTTAAGTGTACTTTAGAGCAAAGAAATTAGGTGACATTGAGATTTAAGTTAATTAAGTACTAAAAGAAGGCATAAGATGAGTTAATAGCATAGTGGTGATGGCGCCATGAGTTAGACATGAGGGAAGAGGTTCAATCTCCTAGCTTGCAACTTGAAAAATTTTATTTTTGCTTTCATCTATCAAGTGTCGGCCAAGAAGCAAACATGGAAAGTTTGACTTCTTTATTTTTGGTATGATGGCTAAAGGATTAAGGAAATATTTAAGTTGAGGAAAGAAATCAATAGGATAAGGTAAGTAAGGGAACAAATGGCTTAAATTGGGAGTGTGCTATGGAAAGAAAGGGTGGCAAAAGTTGGCCTTTGATAGCCAAGTACTTGGACGGTTTTTGGGCAAGGGGCTGGCCGAAATTTTCAAGGCATTTAGATGAATTAGGGCTAGTTGGGCATATCTTCTTCTTTTGGTCATTTGTTAAATTTTTCTTTTCCTCTCAAAGCTTGTTTCTCTCAAATTTCCTCCCTTAGCCAGAATGTTTATTGGACAAAGGTAAACAATTTTGTTTTGTTCTCTTTTCTTTGGTCACTCTGGGTTTTGACCATTTAGGTCTTAATTCACCTATTCTCTAAAAACTTTTCCCTTGTGCCGACACCATCATCACACAAAGAAAGTTAATCTTTTCTTTCTTCTTCACAAAACCGATTACACAATCCTTCCAAAACTCAATTCTTTTCTTCTTTTCTTTCTTTCTACTTTCTTTTCTTTCCTTCTCCTTTATCACTTGGAACCGAATCATACTATCTCCATTGTTCCATTCTTTACTTTTCTCTCAATTAAAAATATCCACAATAATCTCTCTCATGGCGAATGTTAACTTGTACTTGTGCCAACATTTCTTTCATTTTCTTGATCAAAACCGAATTCTTCTCACACAATTTCTTCCAATCGTGAGCATTAGTGAGATTTTGAAGGGTAGAAACTCAAGGTGTTCTTGAGTATTTTTGGAACTTTGGAATCGATTCCAAGAATCAAGGTAAAGTGATCTTCTTTAAGGATTCTTATTCATTTAGTATAGTTAGTTATTAATCGATTTTGTTTTAGGGACACAATCGCTCGATCGATTCTCGTGGAACGAAGACAAATCGTGGTAAGTCAAATCTAAAAATCTTATAAACGTTAGTCATATTTCGATACTAATAAATCGGGGTAATAATAATCTTATGTCTTTAGAGACATTCAAGATAGGGCAGAAAAGGGCAGTCCATAGCCTTCGAAAGAGGGGCGGTTCCGCAAATCCCCTTAATTATAAATGAAGGACTGTTTCAGGAATCTGGGATTTTCCACCGGGTTGCAGACCTTCAACTGAGGAGAATAAATTGTTCGAGGTTATTCGTACTCCCGAGCCCTTGTATGTTCGTGGATTCTCATCGGGCAACGAATCAATAAACGAGGAGAAACCAAAAATAGAAGTGGTTCAAAATCAAAGGGGTAAGGATTTAGATCGAATACCAATAGTGTATTTTTGATAAATGATAGTGTTCTAATGGTTTGTATTACGTTTAGGTGTTGACGAAAGGGAAGGTTTAGTACTCACGATATCAAGGTGTGTAACTTCACACTTTTCTCGGTTGGATGCCATTCGTGGTATTGAGTAAAATCGTAAAACGACAAAATCGGATAATACGTAATAATTGGTATTTTGGTGAAATAACATGAAAACGATTAAAATTGTGAAAATTACGAAAATGCCCCAATGAGATAGTTGTTAATATGTAAATTTTATGTCTCTTAAAATGGGCGAAATCTAGAGATCAAAAAATTAATCAAATCTACATTAGATCGAAATTGGGCGAAATCTACATTAGATCAAAATTGGGCCAAAATCTTTGTAGATCGAAAATGGGCCGAAATCTCTGTTAGATCAAAAATGGGCAAATCATAGATCGTAAATGGGCCGTAATTTCTGTTAAATTGTTAAATGGGCCAAAATCTATGCTAGATCGCTAAATGGGCCAGAAATTTTGCTAGATCGCTAAATGGGCCAAAGATGCTAAATAGTTATATGGAATAAATGATATATTGTATTATGGGCCTTAATAAAAACCTGAAATATTGACTCATATATATATATATATATTGGGCCTTTTTGATAAAATCATCATATGTACATAGGCTATTTTGCATACATGTTGCATGGGTTGGGATTAACGATGAAGAGAAGAAAGGCCTGTTGCCAAAATCTAGTTCGGTGGCTTTGCCACAAAATAATTAAACGGCTGATTGCCTCTAGTTCGGTGGCTATGCCACAAATATTTTAATGGCTCAATGCCTCTAGTTCGGTGACTTTGTCACAATCTAGTTCGGTGACTTTGTCACAATCTAGTTCGGTGGCTCTGCCACGAATATAAAATGGCTTAATGCCTACTATTGGTGTGATGGCGGGGTGGGTTGACTTGATCCCCACAGGTGTGATGGTTGGTACGGGTGGTGTGTAGCGGATGGAAATTAGGTTTGGGTGGGAAAATTTCATTTTTGCATGCATTCCATTATTTATACTGTTAATCTTGATAATGGGCTCAAACCCAAAATTATGACTTGATGATCCGCCCAAAGGATTAAGTAAGTAAGTTATACATCGAGTTCGAGTAACTCACACCTCAAATTTTTCCTCTCGTAATGGAAATTGATGTGGACTTGGGCCGAGGATGACTTCGTGGAGACCATACTGCAAACATGGGTTAAATAAATTTTGAACTTTTAAATAAGTATTTTTTAATTGCTATTTTGGGTATGATGTAATAAGGCCTCTATTATTATTATTTTATGGATTTTATGTGTGGTTGGTTTAAAATTTTGTTTTGGATATTTTAATATGGGCTTATGATTATTATATAATGTTTACTTAAAATAAATTGGTTTTTAAACATACGAAATTTTTAACTATTCTTATTTCTCAAATACATCAAACTTAAAATTATTTCTCTTGGTTTTTATTCAACTCTAATTTCCAAAGGGTTTTGAAATACCGATTCATCTGAAATTATTAAGATAGTTCGATCTGTGTAACAAACCAAATCCAGTCTTAACGCATAGACCGGGTTTGGGGTGTTACATCATAAGTCAAACCTGAAAAGTTAATCCCATAGTCTTGCCTAAAAATCAAATCTCCACCACTATAATATGAGATGATACACAAATCAAAAGGTCTTTAACAAGGTTGTAACGGGGCTTGGGTTAAAGGTATGGATAAAGGCTGAATTGTAAGGTTAAAATCGAGGTTGAATTGACAAATTACCTAACTTTAGAAAGAGAATTGAACTAATAATTTTAATAATTATATCACATGAAAATTTAAAATACTAATACTACGAGCTTCTTCTTCAAGATGTTGAATTTAAACATGTAAGCTCTTAGAACATAAAACTAATAATGAATATACTTTGTTTTTTTTTTAAGAACAAATCAAATATTTACATAATATAAGAAAGAACTTTATCAACTGAAATAAAGTAATTAGGCAACTGATCAAATCAATTCTCGATAGAAGGGTAGTCAAAGGAATGGTGATAACAAATACGAGTGGGTTTTGGGTTAATTTTATTGGGTGAATCAATAAAAAGGGTTGTTAGGATCAAAGGGTTCACTAAGGGTTTGTAACATCCCGAAATTGGGCTTAGAAGAATTGGGCCCAATGGGCCTTAGGCGTAAGAATGTTTAAAATTTTGAGAACAAGAGAATGACAATATTGCAAATTGGACTTGTTAGTTAAGTGACTTTGGAGTTTACAAGGTTTCTATGAAGTCTCGGGTTTAATTGGGCCTTAGGAAAAATTTGGTATTTTAGCACTTTAAGGAGAGATAGTAAGTAGCTTCAAGGCTTATTGAAATAAATGAATAAATGGTTAGCATAATGGAGCATATGGTAAAGAGGTTATGGCATTAAGTGATGGACGTTGAGGGAAGAGGTTCAAATCCCTTTGTGTGCAATGTTGGCTAATATTTTTGCACTCTTTCCTTAAGTGTCGGCCAAGGACTATTTATGGCAAGGGTGGACTTCATGATTTTGGTAAGGTGGCTATAAGAATATGGCAAGGTTAAAGTTTGGGAAAGGAATCAAGAGGAATAGGAAAGAAAGGGGGACAAGAGGCTAGTATTGGGGGAGGTGTTTTGGAAAGTATGGGTGGCCAAACTCTTATCCTAGGGGGGGATGCATGTGGACGGTTTTGAGGTAGTTAGGTGGCTGAAAAAAATTTAGTTGGCATTGGGTAAAGTATTAGCTTTGTTTTGGCCAAAATTCCTTTGACAACTTTGTGTCATTCTCTCCCAAATTTGCAACACTCCTTGCCGAAACCTATTAGCATAATCATGCATTTCCTTCCTCTTTTGTTTTACCACAAACTCATTTTGTTTCCACCTTCTTTGATAGCCGAAATTCTCCATTGTCTTTTGATTGAATTTTGGTGCTTGTTAGGCCAAAAACCTTCCTCTTTGCACTATTTGGTACTCGCTAAATTTCTTTCGCTTTGTGCCAAATTTACAAGCCATTGTGTTGATCAAAACATTCCAAACACCTTGATACATCTTCTCCTTTCTTTTAATCATTTCTTTTCAATTGTGTTGACATTCACTCCTTTGATCAATCGAGTGATAGTGGAAGGTTGAAACTTTGACTCATCCGTAGCCATTGTACAATCGTTAGAAATCAGAACTAATATCGTTAAGGTAAGGGATTCATCATGGTTCTTTTTAGATCTATTTCGGTGACCGGTTATTGTGCTTAACGAAATAGTGGTTGTGACTAATCGATTATATTTTTAGGGACTAAATCGCTCAATCTATCCCTCGTAATAAGATACTCGGATTGTTGGTCAGTGTACAGATTGTTAATCAATCGAAATAATTGGTTGAAGTGGTAAATTCGATTTTGGACTAATTGTTGACCGATTGTATCTTTAGGTGCCATGGAGAATATTGTGTTGCGGATTCTAATAAGGTGTGTAATCCCGCACCCTTCCGAATATATGTTTGAAATGGTGAGTAAATCTCACATCTCTTTGAAATTTTACAAGAAATATTCGTGATTCGGTATAAATACCAAGAAAACGATAACCGCATCCGTGATCACTTTGGACGCATGTATGCTCGTAGTGGTAATCATGTTTTGTAATAAAACAGTTTGATCGAAACAAAGGACGTGTATTTGAAAATCACGAAAAATTAGATAAAAGGAATTACAAAGTGAATAAGATATCAAATAAAATCTTACTGTGTCTATTCGATAAGGAAGAAACGGAGAAGGAAATGAATATTATATTCGAGATATATTAATTTTAGTGAGACTGGTTCGAATGACTTTGGGGTATTCTGTTCTGTCTTGGAAAAATCGTATAAAATTGTAAAAAGTGAATTATGGGACATAATTTATATGTATGGAATCCTTAGTGAACCTATTTTCAGTAGAAACAAGCGGGAGCAGTATATGAAAAGCGTACGGTAAGATATTTGAGATTAAGTTAAGAGAGGTCAGAATCATTAGATAGTGAAACAAGGGAAACTTTAAGAAATAAACTGTACTAAACGGTTAAGGTAAAAATTCTGAAAAAATTATTCAAGGAAATTTTACGGATTTAGATTTTGAGTTTTCTAACTCGAGTTATGATCAATTTAGTCAGTATGACGCAGATGGACAGTTTCGATTTTATGCTCCAAATTAGTAGTTAAGCCTAGGTTGTGAAATTACTGAAATACCCTTAACGGGTAAATTATTGAATTACCCTTAGTGGGTAAAATTTTGAATTACAAAAAAGCCCTTATGGGCCAAATTACGAAATTGCCCTCAATGGACTAAATCGATAAAAGCGATATATGGGCCAAATGTGATGTTTGCTATGTGGGCCAAAATGTGATATGGGCCAAATGTGATATTTACTATATGGGCCAAATGTGATGTTTGCTATGAGGGCCAAAATGTGATATGGGCCAAATGTGATATTTACTATATGGGCCAAATGTGATGTTTGCTATGTGGGCCAAAATGTGATATGGGCCAAATGTGATGTTTGCTTTGAGGGCCAAAATGTGATATGGGCCAAATGTGATATTTACTATATGGGCCAAATGTGATGTTTGCTATGTGGGCCAAAATGTGATATAGGCCAAAATGTGAAATTTTATAATGGGCCATTTTGATAGATTGCTATATGGGCCAAATTTGCTAGATCGTAAATGGGCCAAAGTTTGCTAGATCGTTAAATGGGCCAAAATTTCTATTTTGACTAATGGGCCAAATTGATAACTTGTAATATGGGCTTTTTGTTGAAATTTACCTTATGAATATATTGTTATGCATTATCTATATATACATGAATGCATGGGTTGGGATAATTGACGAAGAGAAGAAAGGCCTGTTGCCAAAAATCTAGTTCGGTGACTCTGTCACAATGGCCTGTTGCCAAAAATCTAGTTCGGTGGTTCTACCACAAATATTATAAATGGCCTGTTGCCAAAATCAAGTTCGATGACTCTGTCACAATGGCCTGTTGCCACAAATATTATAATTGGCTTAATGCCTGCAATTGGTGTGTTAAGGTGGTGGGTTGACTTGATCCCCACAAGTGTGATGGTTGGTACGGGTGGTGTGTAGCGGATGGAAATTAGGCTTGGTTGGGAATTGCATATCACGTGCATGATATACATGTTAAATTGTTATATTTGTATATGGGCTCCGGCCTAAATATTTGCTTAATGGATTTTGGCCCAATGAACAACGGTGAGTGGGTTACACACTGAGTTCTTGTAACTCACCCCCTTCTTTCTTAACCCTGTAGGTAATGCTCCGTGAGGTAGACTTGGGCCATGGATGACTTATGGAGGCCATACTTGAAATGGTGTTTCAAATTTTAAATTTCTATTTCGTTTATTTTATTATTTTGCTATTTTGGTTTAAGTCAGTATTAAGGCCTCCGAGTATTTTATTATTTGCTTTATGGTTGGTTTATTTATTATCTTGCTTAAATTGTTTTAAACAAGAATTTTTCTAAAAGCTAAAATAAAGGTTTTCCAAAATCGATTAACAAATGGATTTCATAACAAATTGGTACAAATAATTTAACTCGAATTCTCTTTCAAATTATCGACGTTATTTTTAAAAGTTACGATTTTAAAAGATTACTAGTTCAAATATCGATTCTTCAAGCAGCCTTTCAAGAGATTAGTAGTATTTTACCAAGTATTTCAAAAAAACTGATTTGTTTTTCTCAACTATAACAAAATATCGTCATCTTTAGTCATAAGGTCTTTATACGTTTTCGAAAAACTCTTCAGTGTGACACGCTAGATTCGGGCCTAACTTCTAGGCCAGGGTTTGGGGTGTTACAGGGTTAATTATGAAGGTAGGCTTTTTAGTGGAGTGAGTGTGTTAAAACCTAGTTGCCTTTATCATCTCACTATATCAAATAAAAAATGTGGTCTTGACATATATAATCGAGGCAAGTTCTAGAATAACAATTCAGTGTTGACACACTCATAATCAATAAAGTGAGCATGAAAAAGAATATATGCTTTAAAAGGCTCAAATCTCACAAAAATTATGTATATTTGACATCAATCCTTGTAAATTTCAAACTTCAAGGTAATATTCAAATTCAGTTCGACAACCTAGAAAAATTTTTAATTCTGAAAAATAGACTTATCATGCTTGATTCTCTAGTATCTTAAAGTATAAATCATCAATGCACAATTAATTATGACTTACTCAAAAACATATCAATAAGAATCATAAATCATCAGAAATTTCATCCTAATTAGTAATATGAGAAAATTACTTAATAACTAGATATAATTCAGGGATTTGAGAATAATGCAAAAAGTTAGGCACTTTTACCCCCCACACTTAATATGTACATTGCCCTCAATGTACAAAGATAGATAAATAATCATGTAATACTTAAATCAAAAGAGAAGGGGAGAAGTAACACTTCACGAATTTTGGATGACTCGGGAGTTAGCGATGAGTCGTGATAGAAGATGAGTTGGAGGGGGCGGTGGTGGTGTTTTCTATGGTTCTGGTGGGGTGGCTACCGACAATCTCTATACTAGATGAAGAAATTGGGGATCCTGCAAAGATATAGCCAAGAATTCTAAAGAAACATTAAAAATATACTAATAATATAATTAAAGACAAGAAAAATAAAGAGAAGGAGACTAAGAAGAAAAATGAAATTAAAATAAAAGATTAATGGACTAAGAAGTCCTTATTGATAGATGGTTCGCGAGGTGGGCATGACCTCTAAGGCTACGGAGGAGCTGGCGGCGTTGGAGGTGGCGTGATTCTCAAGCATCTTGACGAACCTGACACTAAGAAACTAAATTAAAATAAGCTAAACTAAGCATAAGATAATCAAAAGAAGGAAATTGAAGTTAAAGAGAAAAGAAAAATAGAAATTAAATGGTCTTAAAGACCCCTGGCTTGTTGAGGAGCTAAAGCTACCAGAATGAACTCATGTGAATCAGTCTCCTTTGAGAAGACTTGTAGTTGGCCTCTTACGCTTCTTGGACATGATATAGCTGAAGGGTCTAGAGAATTGTTAAAGAGAGGAGAGAAATCTGGTAGAGGAGAGGGAGAAGGGGAGAAAAGAGGTGGAAAGTAGATGAGAGGAATGGACAGGGGGTGGGTTTAAATAGAGTTTTAAAATCTGATGCTTTTCCACTCCCGTGGACCGAGGGCGTGTCGATTCACACGGCTACCTTGGACAGCCGTGTTATGGGTCTTATCACCCGTGTGGGATAAGTTAGTGTCGACCACGACCGCGTCACACGGCCGTGGATGGGGCATATCATTTTTCCCACGCCCATGTTTAGTTTGCCACGGTCGTGTCTGAGCTCTCAGTGTCGGCCACGACAGTATCGCACGACCGTGGCATGGTGGTTGGGCCCGTGACTTTGAAGATTTGATTCCCTCTGACTTGTACCTCTCATGCCATTGTCAGTACGGGGATTCTCAGATTTTCACGGCCACGCCCACAACCGTGTAAGGTCAGTGTCCTGGGAATCTATGCTTTTGGTTAGTTTACAACTAGGCATTTAGATAGAAGAAAAGAAAATAAAAGAAAAGAAAATGTAAAGTAGTTAAGGTTAGTACTCAGGTTGCCTCCCAAGAAGTGCGCATTCAGATAGAAGAAAAGAAAATGTAAAGTACTTAAGGTTAGTACTCAGGTTGGCTTCCAAGAAGTGCTTGTTTAAAGTCTTAAGCTGGACTTTCCCTTTATTTGTATACTCATGGTGGTTTGAAGGTTTGAACATCTTCTCTCATGCTGTCGGTTTTATTTTCATGATAAAATTTAAGTCGAGAAGCGTTTACCTTAAAAGTGCCAAATGTTGGATTGTTTACCTCGACTGTTCTGTATGGGATGATATTGCGTACCTCAAGAGGGATTCCTTCGGTTGTATTTGGGTCTGATGGGATTATTCAAGGATCTTCTTTGTTTATCCATACCTTATCTCCTATTTTGAAGTGATTTGATGTTCCTACGAGTTATTTTGGGGGCTCCTTCGGTTTTACTTCATGTGGTTCCAGTTCTTCTTTAAAGTGGGTCTTCCACTCCTTTAATTTGTCAACCTCAAGGCTTCGTTCCTTATATAATTTTTTTTGTTGGGACGAGTTTATGATCCAGCTCAGGTTTGTAGCTTTTTGGTGGATCCTGTGGTAAAAGTTGAACAAGTTGGTTATCAACTGAATTTACTTTCTCACCATCATCACTTGATGTTCTGGCCGAGTCAAGAGCTTGTAGACTGATCAATTCATCACCTACACGAAGAAAGAGTTCTCCTGTACCAACATCAATTTTAGTCATGCCAGTTGCTAAAAAGCGTCTTCCTAAAATTAAAGGAATCGAATTATCCTCATCCATGTCTAAGACAACAAAATCTACTAGGAAAACGAATTTATAAATTTTTACGAGAACATCTTCGATAATACCCCTAGGAATTCTAACAATTTTATCAGCTAATTAAATACTCATCCTAGTTTGTTTGGGTTTCCCTAAAATTTTATAAGGTATGACATTTATACATGCCCCTAAATCGGCTAAGGCATTATCAATAGATAAACTACCAATTAAACATGGAATTGTAGAACTCCCTGGATCTTTTAGCTTTCGCGGTAGTCTATTTTGTAGAATTGCTGAGCACATTGCGTTTAATTCCACATGTGACTCCTCGAACTACACCAAAACAGACTTTTAGCAGATTTTTTTTGCTTTTAGTGGCGTTTATAAGTGCCACTAATAGTATTTGCGACATTTTTCAAAGCGCCGAAAAAAACGCCGCTAAAGAAAGTGCCACAAATTTTAGTGGTGTTTTTGGAAAAAACATCACTAAAAGTCAGGACTTTTAGAGGCACTTTTATCACAAACGCCGCTAAAAGTCCTGACTTTTAGTGGTGCTTTTATCGAAAATGCCGCTAAAATTCCTCACTTTTAGCGCCGCTTTCATCACAAACACCGCTAAAAGTCCAGACTTTTAGCGGCGCTTTTGCCACAAACGCCGCTAATTTGCACAGATTTGCAATGCTCATTTTCTGCAATATCCTACCCTTCCTACAATAAACCAATAAAAAAATAGCAGCAGCTGCATATAATTTCAACCCAAAATAGCAAATATAACATTTAAATCTCACCGAAAGCATTAAATCTAAGCGATACTTCAAATTTAATAAAAGATATATGATATAAATTAATAAATAAAGTATAATTGAAACAATTCTTAAAATAATGTTAAATGTAACAATGTTAAAATAATATTACAAAGAGAAACTAAGGATCGAGATGGCGACTTCATGCGATCAATAAACATCTCGCATCATCTACCGAAGTCAGAGTTGAGCTCATCGTATTTTTACTCGCTCGCCTCCCTCATTTCCGATCCGCTCAAAGTTCTTCATATTTTCTTTCAACCTCGGAATTTGTTGAACTGTGCTCGCTTGCATCTGAGATATTTGGTCTTTTAACCTCTGAACTTCAGCTTGCGATTAAGTACTGGAAGGCATGTACCTTTGGGAGCCGGATCCAAAATATTGGGTCGGGGTAACACCAGGTCCTTGAAATCGGACCTGACCTTACCTTTCAGGACCCAAAACATCAGTAATAAAAAATAGCAAATGTATCATATAAATGAAGCCAAAAAACAACAAATGTACCATAAAAATTTTGACCATACCTTTCAGGACTCAAAACATCGGTAATAATTCTGTTATCGATATCGTCAAGATTAACATAACTATCACTCGAAGCAAATACTCATCATCAGGCCTTCTTCTCCTTTAGTTTCTCCTAATAAATCAATGAAAAAGTTAGAAACGAAATATATACGATAAGAATCAATGCAACATAACTTAACATTATTAATTTAAAACTAGTAACGAATACTTAAACTATTATAAGTAAACATTATAAATATTTATAATAAATCAAATTTTATTAAGTAAATATACCATAATCTCTCTAGCTTCTGATGTCATCAGAGACCCATCCTTCTTCTTATGTGTAATGTCAAAAAGCTGAACGCGTCCAACTTTTTGACCGGTGGAGACTTCCTACAGTGTAGTAGTAAAAATATAATTTAATAGTATAAAGTTACTAATATTTGACAGATAATAAATTATCATACCTCGGCATCAGTTACAGAAGCAAAACTTCTGGACCCTGCCGTGTGCGTGAATGTATGTTTCTGCCTGCTGCTCATTCTAACATGCTCACGGTCCTACATAATGAAATTATTATTACGTATATAGTAAATACAATAAATCGAAAAATTTATAAGAGTTTACAACTAGGTAATACCTCTCCTTTCTTTGAGTTCCAAAATCTAACCACATCTTCCCATTGATACCTCAACATTCCCGGCGGGACATTTCGCAATTTATCCTCGAGGCTGATTTCTTTCTTAAAATAATTTTTTCAGTGTGCTTTTATGGTCACTCCATTTTTTTTCCCAGTGTCTTCTTTATAGAGTCATCGGAGACCTCCAAAGCAAATCTCTCCTAAAAAAACATAAGTTTAGAAAGTAAATATAAATTAAACTTCAACCAAAGTATTATAAATTACATTCACGTTTTGTTATCTTAACGTTATCGAGAGCATGTTTTTTATTTGCATCAGGCATGTGATGCCATGACTCGTAATTGATGGGAAGCATATTTGCATTCTATGCAATAATGCCCAGATAGCCTGCTAGAAGTCGAGCTTCAGGGCCAACAGGCTGGCCATGAGTGTTTCTCCTTACTTTCACACGCTCGACGTGATTTAATTCGTATAAGTCTTTAAGCAGGGTACGTCCGCGACCTCTGCGTGTCCCACCAGTCTCAACTGAATAATGAAATATTATTGTTATATTACAATTTAAAAATGAATCAATAATTAAAGTCAACATGCATGTAAAATAAACTTAACTTACTTTGTAATTCTGTAAGCTTATCATCTATGTTAGACTGTAACAGACCGAATTTGACCCTAATCGGAATGGTGGTTTTGGGACCACGAATCTGAGCTAAGAAATATTTAAATATTATATTTTGTTTTTATTTTAGGTGAACTAATGTGTGTGAAAGTTTCGTAGAAAAATTTAATCGTTTGTGTGTTTAATTAAATAAAAGGACTTAATCGCGCAAAGTGTAAAAGTTACAAACTATAGTGTAAAGTGCTAGAATGATGATGGCTTTATAATATGAGGTATTAAAAGGGCAAATAGCCCATTTTTAAGTTAGTGGGTGGTATATGACAAAATTAACCTTATATTATATTTTGTTTTTATTATTAAATAAAGGTTAAAATGGTAAATCATAAAATGTTATTATATGTTAAAATACCACAAAAAATAAGCCATCATCTTTTAGTTCTTCCTTGGCGAATCTTTGGAGAAAGAAGAAAGCTTTAGGTTCTTTTGATTTTCGGCAATTCTAGGCTTAAATTCAAGGTGAGTTTTTTGTCGATTTTTGTTAATTTCTACGTTTTTGAGATCGTTGCTTAGAGTATTAACCGACCCATGTTAGAATTTTTAAATTTGAGCATGCTTGAGGTTCGGCCATTGACTTGTTCATGTGGTTTTTGATGTTTGATGATTTTATATTAAAGATATGTTAAAGATAAGCATGTTTTGTATTGTAAATTTTGGTGAATTTGAGCATTTTGGGCTAAATTGCAAAAATGAATTTTTGAGGGGATTGAAATGCAAAATAAATGAAATAAATGGACTAGGATAGTCCCTATGAACATTCGGCCCTTGAGTGTTGTAGTGAAATTTTGTGTATTTTATGTTTTATGCAATTAGGACTAAGTTGTAAAAATATGAAACCTTAGGGGTAAAATGGTAAATTGCCTATTTATGTGTTTTGGGACTAAATTGAAATGAAATATACTTGAATGAGCTGAATTTTAATGTGTTTAAATCAAGAATAAAGGAAAATAGAATTGGATCGGGGAAAGGTGAAGGTTATCGAATAGCCGGTTAACGCTGTCCGTCGATAGTCGAGGTAAGTTCTTAAGCGAGTATATGTTAAAGAATTAATTATGGACTTGGTAAATGATAGAAATTAGCAATTTGAAATGTAAATGAGCATGATAGCCGAATGTGGGTTTACATGGAATTGAAATTATTTTGTTAATTGTAATTGGGATAAGTTGGTTCGGTTTGAAATGCGAAAGAAAAAAAAAAGAGGTATATGTAATGTTGTGATCTATGATTTAGTGATGTGTATTGAATGAACAATCATGTTGGTATTCAGGCTTCGAGCCTTGCAGGCCTTGTGCCGGTGATTTATTTTAGGCTTCGAGCCTAGCAGGCCTCGTACCGGTGAAATATTTTGGGCTTATCGCCTAGCAGGTTTAATGCCGGTGTTTTGGATTTTGGACCTTGAATCCAATAGGCCTAGTGCCGGTGTGTGTGATTTGGGCTAATGCCTAGCAGGTTCTATACCGGTGAACTGAAATTCAGAGCCAGAATATGTAACAACAAAGTTATAAAATGAATCGAGAAAGTCTATGCTTTTGAAAATTAATTATATTGGTTCGGCCTTGAGGTATGTGTTTTCATACTTATATGTTGTATATGATGTTAATAAGCAAATAATATGAGGAAGCAAATGAACTATACATTGGTTGTTAGGAATTATATATATACATTATGCCATGTGGAGATTGATTACTTGGAAGTATACGAGTGATTGAAAAGGTTTATGTAAGTATATCTATACTTATATATGTGTTGGTATATTTGGTGACTGGTATACTTTGGTAAGAAAATGAAAGTTGTCAGGCTAAATGAAATAATGAAATTCAGTTATGGTGAATTTATAAGTTAGACTATATATTTCAAATGTCTTGAATTGTATGTTAAAAATGCTTGGATGACTGAAGCTATATTGTACTTGCTTAAGACTTACTAAGCTAGTGAGCTTACTTTGTTTGTGTTCATTGTTTGTTTTATAGACTTTGGTTAAGCTACGGGCCCAGAGGATCATCGAAGAAGTCAACCACACTATCAACTCTTTTGGGACTCATAAACTTAGTTTTTGATTTGAAAGGCATGTATAAGCTAGTCTAAGTTGTAAACCAATGGTATTTTAATCTTGTATATAAGTATAGCCTTGCAAAAATGGCTAATACTTTTGGGTTAAGCTTCACTTATGTGTTTTGATATAATGGCTTGTACAATTGTTAATGGTTATGTCTTTTAGTCATGTTCTAAGCTTAGATTGGAAGTATATATATATATATTGACATATATGTTGAGATGTTGAATTATGGTTCGGTGATGACATTGGAAATGTTTATGTATATGTATATTGGATTGATCTTTGGAGTCTTCTTTTTGAGGTCCGAATATGTGGTCAATGAATTGGTTATACTTAGGTATTTGGCTAGTTAGATTGCTCATGTGTTTGGTAACTTAATAATGATATTTATGTATATAATTAGTTCATGTGGCTTTGAGTTGAATGAATGCGAAAATAGGCATTATTTTAGTTGAATGGAATTATACGGAAAATGTGCAGAACTATAATGTATATTTTTTTATACTTATATATATGTATTTGGCTTGTAAGATTTCTTAATTTGATTGAGTGTATGGAATTACAAAACTTGATTTGTGTTATGTAATGAACTAGAAATTTTATAAATGAGAACTTGTACATTCGGTCAAATTGAAAAGTATGTATGTGATGTGCAATAAGTTGCATATATTCAGTTATGTGGAAATATGTTTCAAGCCATATGAAATTCATTCTTATTAGGAAGTTTTTATGTATTGACATTCAATTATGCTTATTTAATTAATTTGTTGCGAATAGTTTATGTGTTTATAAACTTTATAAATCAAGATCGTTTTGATAAATAAGGCATATAGGATTTTGTATTGTTATGTGATATCGCAGTAATATATATATTGCATGGTCATTTTGTGTTCATCGATGATTATATTGTATATGAATTGGATTAATGTACCAAGTATGTATTTTACATGTGTGATTTGTTTGTTTATGATTAAATTATTTGGTAAAGGTGATCAATTAAGATTTAATCTATTGAATAGAAATTTTGATTTACATGGTAATATCCGTAACCCTAATCCGACGATGGACACGGGTAAGGGGTGTTACATTTTATTGGTATCAGAGCTTACGTTTTAGTTGATTCTAGGACTACCGTAGCGTGAAAGTCTAGCTATACATGCCTTTATTGTATATTTGATAGTGTGGTGACTTCTGATATTCCGAATTATGTTTTATATAGTAAATGGATTTTGATCTTGACAGAGCTGTAGCAGATGATGTAGAGAGTGTAGTGCCTGATCGTGCACGCGGATCGTCCCGATAGACTCTCGACCAGTTTTGGGTAGTCATGAGGGGGGCTAAATAAGCCTTCTACCAGATGATGAACGAATGGTTTACCCAGTTTATTCAGACTAACTTGGCTGTACAACAACCTCCACCCCCAAATAATCCAACTCCGATGCCTACAGCACCTCCGATAGTAGATTCGATGAGATCTAATAAGCCCCCCGTTGATAAAATCAAAAAATATGGGGCTGAAGAATTCAAAGCTAATGATGATGATGACGCAGAGCAAGTTGAGATGTGGCTTGATAACACTATTTGGGTACTTGATGAGCTATCCTGTACTCCAGATGAATGCCTGAAGTGTGCTATATCTCTACTTCGGGACACTGCATATCACTGGTGGAATACGCTAGTATCAGTGGTTCCGAAAGAAAAAGTGACTTGGGATTTCTTCCAGATCGAGTTTCGTAAGAAATATATCAGTCAGAGATTCATCGATCAGAAACAAAAAGAATTTCTGAAACTAAAACAGGGTCGTATGACTGTGACGGAATATGAGCAGAAGTTTGTCAGATTGAGTCGTTATGCCCGGAAGTGTATATCAACTGAAGCCATTATGTGCAAAAGATTTAAAGACGGTCTGAATAAGGACATAAAGTTTCTTGTTGGCATTCTTGAAATCAAAGAGTTTGTAGTGTTAGTCGAGCGAGCTTGCAAAGCTGAAGAGCTCGAAAAAGAGAAAAGAAAGGCTGAAATAGATGCTAGAGACACTCGTAAAAGATCGTCGAGTAAGACTTTCCATTAAGTGCCTAAAAAGTTCAAAGATGACTTCGGCCGACATAGAGCTACTTCAGCCCTGTCTAGACGAGATCAACCTCCAGTGAGTTCCCGAGCCACTTCAATGGCTAGGGTTGGTAATGTTCAACAGAATGGGTTGAGTGCAAGCATTGTGAAAAATGACATTCTGGGAGTTGTAGATTTCGTGATTGGTCCTGCTTTAAATGTGGATCGTCGGACCATTTCATTCTAGAGTGCTCGACGCTGGCCGTGCAATATACGGCTCAGAACACTAAACCGAGCAACGCGTCAGCATGAGGCAGACCACCTAGACATTCAGGCAATGTAAGTGGCAGTCAGAGAGGGACGAAGGATACTATAGTTTGATCTAGGGCTCGAGCACCAGCTAGAGCTTATGCTATACGAGCCAGAGAGGATGCTTCTTCCCTAGATGTCATTGTCGATACTTTCACACTTTATGATACTACTGTGATTGCATTGATTGATCCTGGTTCGACTCATTCATATGTGTGTGAAACTCTAGTATCCAGTAAGACTCTGCTTATTGAGTCTACTGAGTTTGTGATCAGTGTGTCCAACCCTTTGGGTCGATGTGTACTTGTCGATAAAGTGTGTAAAGGTTGCCCGTTGATGATTCGGGATTCCTGCTTCCCAGCTGATTTAATGTTGTTGCCTTTCGACGAGTTCGATATAATTTTTGGAATGGACTGGTTAACTCTGCATGATGCTGTGGTGAATTACAAAAGGAAGATTATTGATTTGAGATGTCAAAATGGTAAAAACATTCGGGTTGAATCTAATGATATAAATGGATTACCTACAGTAATATCCTCGATGCTAGCCCGAAAATACGTGAGAAAAGGATGCAAAGCTTATTTGGCTTATGTGATGAATAACAAAGTGTCTAAAAAAAGATTGAATCTGTACCGATTGTTTGTGAATACTCGGATGTGTTTCCTGAAGAATTACAAGGTTTACCACCAGTGCGAGAGATTGAGTTCGACATTGAATTAGTACCGGGGACGACTCCGATTTCAATAGCTCCGTATCGGATGGCACCTACTGAATTAAAAGAGTTGAAAGCACAGTTGCAAGAGTTGACAGATAGGGGCTTTGCACGACCGAGCTTTTCTCCTTGGGGTGCACCAGTTCTATTTGTGAAAAAGAAAGATGGAACTATGCGAATGTGTATTGATTATTGGCAGCTGAATAAGGCGACTATAAAGAGTAAATACCCTTTACCTCGGATTGATGATTTGTTTGACCAATTGAAAGGGGATTCAGTGTTCTCAAAGATAGATCTGAGATCGGGTTATTATCAGTTACGAGTCAGAGATTCTGATGTGCCAAAGACTGCATTCCAAATGAGGTACGGACATTTTGAGTTTCTGGTTATGCCTTTTGGACTTACTAATGCACCTACTATTTTTATGGATTTAATGAATTGAGTTTTCAGACAGTATTTGGATCGGTTTGTGGTAGTATTTATAGATGATATCCTGATCTACTCCAGAGATGAAACCGAGCATGCCGAGCATTTGAGATTAGTACTACAAACTTTACGAGATCAATAATTGTATGCAAATTTTAGTAAGTGTGAATTCTGGATGAAGGAAGTTAGCTTTTTGGGTTACGTCGTTTTAGCATCAAGTATTCGAGTTGATCCGAACAAAATATCGGCTATACTTGATTGGAAACCACCAAAGAATATTTTTGAAATTCGAAGCTTTATGGGACTTGCGGGATACTACAGATGATTCGTCAAAGGTTTTTCCATGATAGTTACACCTTTGACAAAGCTACTATAGAAAGATGTCAAGTTCGAGTGGATGGAAAAGTGTCAGAAAAGTTTTGATCAGTTGAAAGCTCTTTAGACTGAAGCTCCAGTGTTAATTCAGCCTGAATTGGGTAAAGAATTCGTTGTGTATAGTGATGCTTCTTTGAATGGTTTGGGTTGCATTTTAATGCAAGAAGGCAAGGTAGTAGCTTATGCTTCGAAACAGTTAAAGCCTCATGAAAGAAATTATCTGACTCGCGATCTAGAATTAGCAGCCATCATTTTCGTATTGAAAATCTGGCGTCATTACTTATTCGGTGAGAAATGTCATGTTTATTCGGATCACAAAAGTCTAAAGTATTTGATGACTCAGAAAGACTTGAACTTGAGACAATGTAGATGGTTAAAATTGTTGAAAGATTATGAATTGGTAATTGACTACCATCCGGGAAAAGCTAACGTTGTTGCAGATGCCTTAAGCCAAAATTATTGTTTGCCCTTTGTGCGTTGAATGCACATATGGTTATGACTCGTGATGATTCAATCATAGCCGAGTTGAAGGCTAGACCGTTGTTTATTCAGTAGATTTGTGAGGCACAGAAAATTGACAAAGATATGATTGCTAAACGAGATCAGTGTGAAAGTAATGGAGAGTCAGAATTTAGAATTGATAAAACTGATTGTTTGAACTTCAAAGGCCGAATATGTATTCCAGGAATGTGGATTTGATTCAGATGATTTTGAACGAGGCTCATAATAGTTGATTGTCGATACACCCGGGTAGCACAAAAATGTATAATGATTTGAGACAATTTTACTGGTGGCCTGGCATGAAACAGGATATATCTGAATATGTTTCAAAGTGTTTAATTTGTCAGCAAGTAAAGGCCAAGCATCAAGTGCCTTCTGGGTTACTTCAGCCAATCTTGATACCTGAATGGAAGTGGGATAGAATTACTATGGATTTTGTATCCGGTTTGCCTATGACACCGAGCAAGAAAGATGCAGTCTGGGTTATAGTAGGTAGACTGACCAAATTAACTCACTTTGTGCCAGTTCGTACAAACTATTCACTTGATAAACTTGCTGAATTGTATGTATCACAGATTGTGAGGTTACATGGTGTGCTGAGTTTTATTGTTTCAGATAGAGATCTAAGATTCATGTCGCGATTTTGGGAGAAGTTGCAAGATGCTTTAGGTACTAAACTCCATTTTAGTACGACCTTTCATCCGTAGACAGACGGTCAGTCTGAGCAAACCATTCAGATACTTGAGGACATGTTGAGATGTTGCGTCCTTGAGTTTGAAGGTATGTGGGAAAGATATTTACCCTTAATTGAATTTGCTTATAATAATAGTTTCAATCGAGTATCAAATTGGCACCTTACGAAGCTCTATATGGTCGCAAGTGCCGTACACCGTTATACTGGACCGAGCTCAGTGAAAACAAGATACATGGGGTTGATTTGATTAAAGAGGCAGAACAGAAAGTGACTATAATCAGAGATAGTTTAAAAGCTACCTCGGATCGTCAAAAGTCCTATGCTAATTCGAAGCGCAAAGACATTGAGTTTCAGATCGGAGACCGAGTATTCATGAAAGTTTCTCCGTGGAAGAAGGTACTCCGATTTGGTTGGAAAGGCAAACTAAGTCCGAGGTTCATCAGACCGTATGAGATCATTGAACGTATTGGGCCTGTTACTTATAGATTGAAGTTGCCCTCTAAATTAGAAGAGATATTCAATGTATTTCACATTTCGATGCTTCGTAGATATAGATCAGATCCGTCACATGTGATCGCTCCGTCTGAGATTGAAATTCGATCTGATATGGCGTATGGGGAAGAACCAATCCATATTTTAGCTCGGGAAATGAAAGAGTTGAGGAACAAGAGAATTCCATTAGTGAAAATATTATGGAATCGGTACGAAATTGAAGAGGCTACGTGGGAGCCTGAGGATTCAATGAGGCAACAATATCAAACTTTGTTTAACGGTAAGATTTTCGGGGACGAAAATCCTTAAGGGGGAGATTTGTAGCATACCGAATTTGACCCTAATCGGAACGGTGGTTTCGGGACCACAAATCTGAGTCTGAGAAATATTTAAATATTATATTTTGTGTTTATTTTAGGTGAATTAATGCGTGTGAAAGTTTCGTAGAAAAATTTAATCGTTTGTGTGTTTAATTAAATAAAAGGACTTAATCGCGTAAAGTGTAAAAGTTACAAACTATAGTGTAAAGTGCTAGAATGATGATGTCTTTATAATATGAGGTATTAAAAAGGAAAATAGCCCATTTTAAAGTTAGTGAGTGGTATATGACAAGAATAACCTTATATTATATTTTGTTTTTATTATTAAATAAAGGTTAAAATGGTAAATCATTAAAATGTTATTATATGTTAAAATATCATAAAAAAATAAGCCATCATCTTTTTAGTTTTTCCTTGGCCAAAAGTTGGAGAAAGAAGAAAGCTTTAGGTTCTTTTGATTTTCAGCAATTCTAGGCTTAAATTCAAGGTGAGTTTTTAGTCGGTTTTTTGTTAATTTCTACGTTTTTTAGATCGTTGCTTAGAGTATTAACCGACCCATGTTAGAATTTTTAAATTTGAGCATGCTTGAGGTTCAGCCATTGACTTGTTCATGTGGTTTTTGATGTTTGATGATTTTATATTAAAGATATGTTAAAGATAAGCATGTTTTGTATTAGAAATTTTGGTGAATTTGAGCGTTTTGGGCTAAATTGCAAAAATGAATTTTTGAGGGGATTGAAATGCAAAATAAATGAAATAAATGGTCTAGGATAGTCCCTATGAACATTTGGCCCTTGAGTGTTGTAGTGAAATTTTGTGTATTTTATGTTTTGTGAAATTAGGACTAAGTTGTAAAAATGTGAAACCTTAGGGGTAAAATGGTAAATTTCCTATTTATGTGTTTTGGGACTAAATGAGCTGAATTTTAATGTGTTTAGATCAAGAGCAATGTAACATCCCAAAAATAGGGGTTATTCGTGATTGAATTATTTTTGCTTGTGTTTAAATTTATGTGATATTATTTGTGGTGTTATAAGACTTAATTAGGGGTCTTGAGTAAGCTCGGTTTAGTAGGATAATTTTAGTATGGCTTATTTAATGAAGAGGATTAAATAAGCTTAGCACTTAAGTTAATTTAAGTGTTCATTTATAGCATAAGAGGAGTAAGGGCAAGATGGTTAAGGAGCTTGAAAAGTAGTTTGAGGTCGAGGTTCGAGTGGTTTGTTTGGCATTTTAAAAGTTATTTTTTGTGTATTAGCATTGATGGCGGTCAACTTATTTAAGATAGATGGACTAATATTTTTGGTAGGTTGAATGGTTGTTTAAGGGAAGCATGGAATAAGGGATAAGATTCTTGAAGTTATGGAAGGATATCTTGAACTTATGGAAAATTGAGGGACAAAGGCTTGGTTTGTGGGATATGTTTTGGAAACAAATTCATGGCCTTTATGCCATGAACTTGACTGCATTGTGGCTAAGGAGGGAGTTTGGCGAATATGCTAGTGTTGGTAAGGCTTAGGAAAATTTTTGGTCATTTCTTTCATTTGGTGCAAAAAGTTGCAAAACAAATTTTCTCTCAAAAACTTTTCTCTTTGGTCAATTCTACTTTGTGGTAAGCCTAAACTCTTTTTGACCATTTGGTCATTTTATGCTCAATTTCTATTTTCTCCATCTCAATCTCTCAAAACCAAACTTGCATTTAACCTTTTGTTCTCCCATTTATTTTGCTTAGACATCAAAAACCTCCTATACACTTCTCCTTGCGAAACTATATTTCTTTTCCCATTATTTTCTTTTTGACATATAGCAGAATATACCTCTTTCTTGTGCAAAAATATTCTTCTTCTAACTTGATCAACTTTGGCGAATATTGAAGGTAAGATAGTTTTCCTTGGGACTTCTTTAGCAATCGGTTTTGGTAAGGTGGTAAGGGTTTATTTCAAAGGTTTATTTTTTTTTAAGTTTTCGTTTAAGCCGAAGGCTAATAACCTTGATGATGATGGTTGATTGTAGGAAGGTGAGGCCGATTCTTTTAGGAGTGTGGCTAGTGTTCGAAGGCTTTTGGGTAAGATTTTAGGTTCACAAGGAACCCTTCTCAATTATTTTGGTTTGGCCGAATAGGCCATGGTTCTAATATTCATTCTTGGTCAATATAGGGACAAGAATTCTTGTGTGGCCGATTTGTTTATCCGGATTTAGAACTCTTGTTGGTGCGGTGTGTACATACACACCTTATAACTCTTTAATATGCTAAGTGTTATTTTATGTCTAATCAATTTGTGTAGACATGGATGTAATACCTTTATGGTATTAGCAAGGACTCGGTAAGTCTTTATTGCTATGAGATTATTATTTGATGCTTTTGGGAAGCATGACACATTTGGTATGTGTATTATTTGATTTATGGCCTATGATAATCGATTGGATCTTGTTAAATAAATCAATCAACATGATTTTTGTATATGCATATGAATGATTGGTATGGGTTGATGAGAGGAGGCGTTGATAATTGTGTCGACGGACACTAGTGTTTTGGTAACACAATGTGACTACGGTCACCGAGGTTTGGTACCTCCGAGGTTTGGTACCTCATAGCGACTTGTCCTCGTGGTTTACACCACCGTGGGTTGGCCCCACTTTGAGATATGGGATTGTGCGCGGTGATTTGGTATCACACGATGGGTTGGCCCCATCACTTGATTTGTGACTTGGTCACCGGTGTTTTGGTAACACAATCGTGTCTTGGACACCGTGATTTGGTATCACATTTGTGACTATATGTCACCAGTGGTTTAGCACCACCGGTGGTTTGGTACCACACTGGTAGAGAAAGGTGTTTGGTTGGCTAGGTTGGGTGCATATTTTAATGCATGTTAAATTGTTATAAATTGTGTATGTTGTTGAATTAAACCGGGAAAAAGGGTTACACATTGGGTCTTGATGACTCACCTTTTTCCTTTAACATTTTCAGGTGATTCGTAGCTGCGGATAAGGAGTCGGATGAACTCGAGGTGGCCATGCGATTAAAAATAAGGACTAGGTGGATTTTGGACTGTTTTATTTTATTATGGGTTTGATTTATTTTGTAATAAGGCCTCCTAGAATTATATTTTGGTTATTTATCTGTTTTGGATAATCTGTTTAACAACAATGACTTAAAAAAATGGTTACACATGTTTTATGAAAATTTATACGTAAAATGTTTTATTGTGCCATCGAATTTTACTTGAAATTGTAAACAAAAACGATTTAACAAATATTCTTAAATAAAATTAAGCATGGTTTTAAACAAAGACATTTAAATTGAATGGCATTTCAACAAATTTCAAAATCGGTCTTAAAATGGTTTCCAAAATGTTTTCTCTGTGGCATACCAAATTCGGTCATAATGTTGGGCCGGGTTTGGGGTGTTACAAATTGGTATCAGAGCCAGTTCAAAGCTTCGGTGTGGGGAGCCCAAGGCCCAAAATGTTTTAGTAGGCCTATTTGAAATATTTTGGTTTTGAATAAGCATGGCACCGAGTCTCCCAGACCTATCCGCCTGTAAGTACTCCTAACTTCAGATGATATATTTTCTATAGAAGGGTAGGAAGCATGGGGCGAGATAGTGATAAGTATTTTAAACTTTAGGACTAGTTTACCTCAAACAATGACATAAGACTTTAATGGCCTAATTAAAACCAACCCGTGACTAAGTCGCCGAGTTAGGGTGTGGTAACCTTAGTACGCATGTCTAGGATTGGATCCGGAAGAGCTTGGTATTTAAGCAGTCCTCGTGACTCACCTCCTCTTCGCGGGATTCCTACCTGGTGCGTAGCTTTGGTTCACCCTAACCAAGAGGACTCGGTCATAGGCAAAACCTTAAATAAAACCCGAAAGGGACTAGTCATGTTTTAAGGAAAACTTCAGTTTTAAAATCACTAAATTATCTCTTTTAGTTAGTAGGACAAATTTATTTTCAAAAATCATCAAATATTTTCTGCTCATCAAATTACCAAAATGCCCCTAGTGGCAAAATTTCAAAATGCCCTTGTTTTTAGAATCACCAAATTACCCCAATTTCAATAAAATCTTCTTACTTTGCAAAAGTAGCCAAAAACTTGTATTTCAAAATATATACAACGACTTTTGAATTTACAAAATTACCCTCGATTTACAAAATTACCAAAATACCCTCGTTTACAAAATTTTGCCATACCTTTAAATGAAGAATTTTTCAAAATACTCCTCAAATTTTGAAATTTAAAATGATTTGATTAATTAAAGTTTTCAAATTTCATCAATTTATTACGAAAATACCCTTGTAGGAAAAAGACGAAAATACCCCAGGTTAGAAGCAGACGAAATGCCCAAGAGTGCATAAGTATGAAAGGTATTAGGAATGGATGTACTTTTCGTGTGAACTAGATAGAAGACTTAAAAGCTGTTTGATCGAAAGAATATCTATTAAATTCTTTTCATAAAATTTCCTCATGGATAATCAAGTGAAACATGTTCTAATTCATAAAATTTCCTAATCGATTAAAGAACGATAGTTAGAATGAGTTTTAGAGGACGTGGCCGGCCGTGGGCGCTTGAAGGGTAGGATGATGATGTCGAACTCGCCGAGTCGGTCAAGGATCTGAGAACGACATACCACTACCACCACCCCAACTTTTCGGTGAAGAACGAGGATCGGATGGGTGATGACGCAGGTCTGGCGATCTTTGCGGGTTCGGAAAGGGTAATGGAATGGGTGGAGGTGGAGGAGCTCAAAATCGGTACTGAAAGACTTCGAGCTAATGGTGCTGAATTTTTCCGAGGTGTATCAGGGTAGCACCAAATACTGGCGAGTATTGGCTAGAATCGACCGAAAGAATCATGGATGAGATAGATTTGACAAATGAGGAGAAACCGAAGGCGGTGTCACTTCTCAAGGATGAATCATATCGTTGGTGGATCACGATTCGAATGGTCTTTGAAAGAAGATCTCACTTGGGACTTCTTTAAAGCAAGATATCAAAAGAAATATATTGGGTCTAGTTACATCGATGCACAAAGTAAGGCATTCTCGAGTTTGGTCCAAGGGAGTAAAACCGTATCGTAGTATGAGGTCGAAGTTCTTAAGATTGAGCCAATATCTTTGAAGGATTGTGGCTTGAACACGATCGATGTGTTCGCTTTGAAGATGGGTTGAAGGACGAGTGAGATTGTTGATTGCTCCACATCGAGCGCGAGTTTGCTACTCTAGTTGAAAAGGCTAAGATAGCCGAAAGAATAAAGGAATCTGGAAGGCAGAACTATGACCTGAATAAGCATAAGAGAGGATATGGATCATCTGGGTCAACTGGCAATGATCAGAAGAGGGTTAGGAAAAATGAGTCGAATCGATCCGAAGGCACATTCGCTAATCAAAGACCAAAGACGATGTAATCGATGTGAGAAATTTCATTGGGCGAATGTTGGACCGGAGGAAAAGGTCATTTTGAGTGTGGTTCACCGGACCACCGTGTGAGGGATTGTCCACGTAAGCAAGCAAGGAATCAGTCTGAAGGTCAAGGTCGGGCTCAATTCAGAAAGGAAGGACCAGCACCGCAGAGAGGTCGTGGTAATGGTAGAGGAGGTAATGGTTCTGGTGGGGTCGCGGATCATCGTGCGAGGTGCAAGCAACACGGAGGCTAGGCGACTGGTTTGGTATGTCTTGCGGCGTCGTGAGGAGGGTGACGCACCCGGATGTCATAACCGATGCGTTCTTAATTTTCGGTCTTCCTTATGTTGCATTAATTGATGTGGGTTCTACGCATTCATACGTGGCGGTAGTGTGGTAGAGACTTTGAACCTAGACTCGAGATTGTCGCTAGGAGATGATCGTAATTAGCCCTTTAGGCCATTACGTAATTGTGAACAAGCTTTTTAGGAATGTACCCTAGAACTCCAAGGGGTCGTGTTCGTGGTCGATCTGATGGAACCGCCGTTTGGGGAGTTCGATTTGATCCTTGGAATGGACCGTTGGTTAAGTACCGAGCAAGGTTGGATTGCGCCGCTAAACGCATGGTTTTGAAGACGGTTGAAGGTAAAGAAGTGGTCATGATAGGTAATAGGAGAGATTATCTATCCAATGTGGTATCTATGTTGAAAGTCGTAAAGATGGTCGAAGAAGGCCGTGAGGCGTTCGTTGTTCGTGTATGCTTTGGAAGCTAAAGAGTTTTCATAGGAAATGTTCGAATCAGTAAAGGAGTATCTTGGCGTATTTCTGAAGAACTTCCGGTTTGCCTCGGATCGGGAAGTTGAATTCGGTATAGACTTGCTACAGAACGGCACTGTGTCCATAGCACTGCATCAATGGCACCAAAGGAATTGGTGGGCCCAAGGCTCAAATTCGGAGCTCTTGGATCAAGGATTTATCCACCAAGTATATCTCCGTGGGAGCACCTGTCTTTGTTTGTCAAAAAGAAGGACGGTTCAATGCGGATGTGTATCGACTACCGCCAATTGAACAAATTGACGATTAAACGGTATCCGTTACCTCGGATTGATGACTTGTTTGACCAAGCTGAAGGGTGCGTCGATTTTCAAGATTGACCTTAGGTCGGGTTATCATCAATTAAAGGTGAAGGAGGTTGATGTGCACAAGGCGGCATTCAACTCGGTATGGGCATTACGAGTTCCTAGTGATGCCATTCGGGTTGACCAATGCACCGGCGGCATTCATGGACTTAATGAATAGGGTGTTTCAAGAAGATTGGACCAATTTGTCGTAGTGTTCATAGATCGACATATTGGTTTACTCAAAGACGGAGGAGGAGCATGACAAGCATTTGCGAATAGTTCTACAAGTCTTGAGGAGAAAGCAGCTTATATGCCAAATTCAGTAAGTGTGAATTTTGGCTAAGGGAGGTGGCTTTCTTAGGTCACGTGGTGTCAGCGGAAGGGATTAGGGTGGATCCCCGCAAGATTGAAGCGGTGTTGGAGTGGAAACCGCCTAGGACGGTGGCAGAAATTCGAAGTTTTCTGGGTCTAGCCGGGTACTATCGAAGGTTTGTGGAAGGATTCTCGTTAATTGCTGCACCATTAACTAAACTATTAAGGAAGGGAGTACCTTTTGTTTGGTCGGAAAGACAACAAGAAAGTTTTGATAAGCTGAGGAAGATTCGGCGGAAGCTCCTGCTCAGTACAACTGAGGCGGTGAAGTTGTTTACGCTTCTTGTGATGCGTCCCATCGGGTTGGGATGTGTATTGATGCGAGGAAGGAAGGTAGTAGCCTATGCGTCCCGCAGCTAAGACCGCATGAGGTTAACTACCCAACTCACGACTTGGAGTTAGCAGCAGCTTGTCTTCGCCTTGAAAATATGGAGGCATTACTTGTATGGGGAGAAGTCGGTAGTCTACGGATCACAAGAGTTTAAGGTATCTTTTGACTCGTAAGGACTTAAACTTGAGGCAAAGACGGTGGATTGAATCGTTAAAGGACTCTGATCGCTCAATTGAGTACCATCCGCAAAGCTAACGTGGTGGTCGACGCATTAAGCCGGAAGGTCGTGGCGGACTTAAGGGCGATGTTTGCTAATTTGAGTCTATACGACGATGGAAGTCTTTTAGGCGAGCCGCAAGTTAGGCCAACTTGGATTAAGGAGATTAAGGATAAGCGATTGTCGATGAGGAATTAAATGCAAAGAGGGTGCAAGTGCAAGATGGTGGATTAGAAGGATATAGTTTGACCGATGTTGGTGTGCTATGTTTTCAAGGACGGCCTCAGATGTCAAGGACGTGGATCGAGACAAAGAATTCTCCAAGATGCACATAGTAGCCCATACGCTATGCATCCCGGAGGTAGTAAAATGTCACGGAGATTTGCGAGGACGGTTTGGTGGCCGGGGTTGAAGCGTGAAGTGATCGAGTTAGTGGGTAAGTGTCGGCGTGTCGATAAGTCAAAGCTGAACATCGCTTACCATCGAGGTTACTTCACGGTGAAGATTCCTCGATGGAAGTGGGAGAGGATCACCATGGACTTTGTCGATGGATTACCTCTTACGCCTAGTAAGAAGGATTGCTTTGGGTGATTGTAGATCGATCGACTAAGTCGGCAGATTTCATTCCTAGTAAGGGTAGATTATTCGCCGTGGTTAGCAAAGTTATATGTAGCCGAGATAGTGAGATTGCATGGTGTGCGAAGATCGATTATCTCGGATAGGGACCCGAGGTTTACGTCAAGGTTTTGGAGAGCTTTGCATCAAGCCTTGGGAACGAGATTGGACTTCAAAGACCTGACTTTTCATCCGCAAACCGACGGACAATCGAGAGAGTGATTCAGATCTTAGAAGATATCTTTGAGAGGTTGTGTTCGGATTTTAGTGGTAGCCGGGAAGAGTATCTATCGTCGGCGGAATTCGCTTATAACAATAGTTATCAGCGAGCATTGAGATGGCTCCATATGAAGCATCAGTATGGTCGAAAATGCCGAACTCCTACTTGTTGGACTGAGTGGGTGAACGACAAGTTTTGGGTCCGAGTTGGTGACCAAATCAAGATAAAGTTAAGGTAATTCGGCTCGTCTCAAGGAGGCGTCGGATAGGCGTAAGTCCTATGCCGATCTCAAGCGCAAGGAAATAGAATATCTTGTGGAGATAAAGTATTTCGAAGGTGTCACCTTGGAAGAAGGTGTTACGATTTGGGAAAAAGGGAAGCTAAGCCCTAGGTTCATCGGGCCATATCTGATGTTAAGCGAGTGGGACCGGTAGCTTATCACCGAAATTGCCGGTAGAGTTGAATCGATTCATAACGTCTTTCATGTGTCGATGCTTAGACGATATCGGTCGGATCCATCACACATTGTGCCTGTGGGCGAAGATTGAGGTAAGTTCGGACTTATCTTTTGAGGAGGAGCCATTCGGATCTTAGATCGAGATGTTAAAGTTCTGCGTAGGGAAATCAAGAGACTTTGGTGAAAGTATTATGGCGAAATCATGGTGCGTAGAAGCTACGTGGGAACCCGAGAGTGATGATCTTGTAATAATACCCCCACCTTTTCGATCGTAATTTCGAGGTCGAAATTATTTTAAGGGGGTAGAACTGTAACATCCCAAAATAGGGTTATTCGTGATTGAATTATTTTTGCTTGTGTTTAAATTTATGTGATATTATTTGTGGTGTTATAAGACTTAATTAGGGTCTTGAGTAAGCTCGGTTTAGTAGGATAATTCTTAGTATGGCTTATTTAATGAAGAGGATTAAATAAGCTTAGCACTTAAGTTAATTTAAGTGTTCATTTATAGCATAAGAGGAGTAAGGGGCAAGATGGTTAAGGAGCTTGAAAAGTAGTTTGAGGTCAGAGGTTCGAGTGGTTTGTTTGGCATTTTAAAAGTTATTTTTTGTGTATTAGCATTGATGGCGGTCAACTTATTTAAGATAGATGGACTAATATTTTGGTAGGTTGAATGGTTGTTTAAGGAAGCATGGAATAAGGGATAAGATTCTTGAAGTTATGGAAGGATATCTTGAACTTATGGAAAATTGAGGGACAAAGGCTTGGTTTGTGGGATATGTTTTGAAACAAATTCATGGCCTTTATGCCATGAACTTGGACGGCATTGTGGCTAAGGAGGGAGTTTTGGCGAATATGCTAGTGTTGGTAAGGCTTAGGAAAATTTTGGTCATTTCTTTCATTTGGTGCAAAAGTTGCAAAACAAATTTTCTCTCAAAAACTTTTCTCTTTGGCGAATTCTACTTTGTGGTAAGCCTAAACTCTTTTGACCATTTGGTCATTTTATGCTCAATTTCTATTTTCTCCATCTCAATCTCTCAAACCGAAACTTGCATTTAACCTTTTGTTCTCCCATTTATTTTGCTTAGACATCAAAAACCTCCTATACACTTCTCCTTGTCAAACTATATTTCTTTTCCCATTATTTTCTTTTTGACATATAGCCTAATATACCTCTTTCTTTGTGCCAAAATATTCTTCTTCTAACTTGATCAACTTTGGCCTAATATTGAAGGTAAGATAGTTTTCCTTGGGACTTCTTTAGCAATCGGTTTTGGTAAGGTGGTAAGGGTTTATTTCAAAGGTTTATTTTTTTAAGTTTTCGTTTAAGCAAGGCTAATAACCTGATGATGATGGTTGATTGTAGGAAGGTGAGGCCGATTCTTTTAGGAGTGTGGCTAGTGTTCAAGGCTTTTGGGTAAGATTTTAGGTTCACAAGGAACCCTTCTCAATTATTTTGGTTTGGCCGAATAGGCCATGGTTCTAATATTCATTCTTGGCGAATATAGGGACAAGAATTCTTGTGTGGCCGATTTGTTTATCCGGATTTAGAACTCTTGTTGGTGCGGTGTGTACATACACACCTTATAACTCTTTAATATGCTAAGTGTTATTTTATGTCTAATCAATTTGTGTAGACATGGATGTAATACCTTTATGGTATTAGCAAGGACTCTGTAAGTCTTTATTGCTATGAGATTATTATTTGATGCTTTTGGGAAGCATGACACATTTGGTATGTGTATTATTTGATTTATGGCCTATGATAATCGATTGATCTTGTTAAATAAATCAATCAACATGATTTTTGTATATGCATATGAATGATTGGTATGGGTTGATGAGAGGAGGGCGTTGATAATTGTGTCGACGGACACTAGTGTTTTGGTAACACAATGTGACTACGGCCACCGAGGTTTGGTACCTCCGGAGGTTTGGTACCTCATAGCGACTTGTCCTCGTGGTTTACACCACCGTGGGTTGGCCCCACTTTGAGATATGGGATTGTCTCGCGGTGATTTGGTATCACACGATGGGTTGGCCCCATCACTTGATTTGTGACTTCGGTCACCGGTGTTTTGGTAACACAATCGTGTCTTCTGACACCAAGTGATTTGGTATCACATTTGTGACTATATGTCACCAGTGGTTTGGCACCACCAAGTGGTTTGGTACCACACGGTAGAGAAAGGTGTTTGGTTGGCTAGGTTGGGTGCATATTTTAATGCATGTTAAATTGTTATAAATTGTGTATGTTGTTGAATTAAACCGGAAAAGGGTTACACATTGGGTCTTGATGACTCACCTTTTCCTTTAACATTTTCAGTGATTCGAGTCATGGATAAGGAATCGGATGAACTCGAGGTGGCCATGCGATTAAAAATAAGGACTAGGTGGATTTTAGACTGTTTTATTTTATTATGGGTTTGATTTATTTTGTAATAAGGCCTCCTAGAATTATATTTTGGTTATTTATCTGCTTTGGATAACTGCTTAACAACTTAATGACTTAAAAAAATGGTTACACATGTTTTATGAAAATTTATACGTAAAATGTTTTATTGTGCCATCGGTACACTTGAAATTGTAAACAAAAACGATTTAACAAATATTCTTAAATAAAATTAAGCATGGTTTTAAACAAAGACATTTAAATTGAATGGCATTTCAACAAATTTCAAAATCGGTCTTAAAATGGTTTCCAAAATGTTTTCTCTGTGGCATACCAAATTCGGTCATAATGTTGGGCCGGGTTTGGGGTGTTACAAGCAAAGGAAAACGGAATTGGATCGGGGAAAGGTGAAGGTTATCGAATAGCCGGTTAACATTGTCTGTCGATAGTCGAGGTAAGTTCTTAAGCGAATATATGTTAAAGAATTAATTATGGACTTGGTAAATGATAGAAATTAGCAATTTGAAATGTAAATGAGCATGATAGCTGAATGTGGGTTTACATGGAATTGAAATTATTTTGTTAATTGTAATGTGAATAAGTTGGTTCGGTTTGAAATGCGAAAGTAAAAAAAAAAAAGAGGTATGTGTAATGTTGTGACCTATCATTTAGTGATGTGTATTGAATGAACAATTGTGTTGGTATTCAGGCTTCGAGCCTAGAAGGCCTTGTGTCGGTGATTTATTTCAGGCTTCGAGCCTAGTAGGCCTCATACCGGTGAAATATTTCGGGCTTATTGCCTAGCAAGCTTAATGCCAGTGTTTTGGATTTCGGACCTTGAGTCCAGCAGGCCTAGTGCCGATGTGTGTGATTCGGTCTAATACCAAGCAGGTTCTATACCAGTGAATAGAAATTCAAAGCCAGAATATGTAACAACAAAATTATAAAATGAATCGAGAAAGTCTATGCTTTTGAAAATGAATCATATTGGTTCGGCCTTGAGGTATGTGTTTTCATACTTATATGTTGTATATTATGTTAATAAGCAAATAATATGAGGAAGCAAATGAACTATACATTGGTTGTTAGGAATTATTTATATACATTATGCCATGAGGAGATTGATTACTTGGAAGTATACGAGTGATTGAAAAGGTTAACGTAAGTATATCAATACTTATATATGTGTTGGTATATTTGGTGACTGGTGTACTTTGGTAAGGAAATGAAAGTTGTCAGGCTAAATGAAATAATGAAATTCAGCTATGGTGAATTTATAAGTTAGGCTATATATTTCAAATGTCCTGAATTGTATGTTAAAAATGCTTGGATGACTGAAGCTATATTGTACTTGCTTAAGACTTACTAAGCTAGTGAGCTTACTTTGTTTGTGTTCATTGTTTGTTTTATAGACTTTGGTTAAGCTACGAGCTCAGAGGATCATCGAAGAAGTCAACCACGCTATCAACTCTTTTGGTACTCATAAACTTAGTTTTCGATTTGAAAGGCATGTATAAGCTAGTATAAGTTTTAAACCAATGGTATTTTAATCTTGTATATAAGTATACCCTTACGAAAATGGCTAATACTTTTGGGTTAAGCTTCACTTATGTGTTTTGATATAATGTCTTGTACAAATGTTAATGGTTATGTGTTTTATTCATGTGCTAAGCTTAGATTGGAAGTATATATATTTATATCATGACATATATGTTGAGATGTTGAATTATGGTTCGGTGATGACATTGGAAATGTTTATGTATATGTATATTGGATTGATCTTTATAGTCTTATTTTTGAGGTCTGAATATGTGGTCAATGAATTGGTTATACTTAGGTATTCGGCTAGTTAGATTGCTCATGTGTTTGGTAAGTTAATAATGATATTTATGTATATAATTAGTTCATGTGGCTTTGAGTTGAATGAATGCGAAAATAAGCATTATTTCAGCTTGAATGGAATTATATGGAAAATGTGCGAACTATGATGTATATTTTTTATACATATATATATATATGTATTTGGCTTGTAAGATTTCTTAATTTGATTGAGTGTATGGAATTACAAAACTTGATTTGTGCTATGTAATGAACTAGAAATTTTATAAATGAGAACTTGTACATTCGGCCAAATTGAAAAGTATGTATGTGATGTGCAATAAGTTGCACATATTCGGTTATGTGGAAATAGGTTTCAAGCCATATGAAATTTGGTCTTATTAGGAAGTTATTATGTATTGACATTCGAATTATGCTTATTTAATTAATTTGTTGCGAATAGTTTATGTGTTTATAAACTTTATAAATCAAGATTGTTTTGATAAATGAGGTAGATGGGATTTTGTATTGTTATGTGATATCGTCGTAATATATATATTACATGGTCATTGTAATATCCCGATTTTGGGGTCTGTGCATTTGGTATGTTGCATGGCTAAATTTGTTGGTTAAGGCCTTGAGGTGTGTATTGGGCTCAGGATTGGGCTTAAACCTGGGTTAAATTGATTACAAATAGTGTTAGTTTATGAATTAAGTTAAGTAAGAATGTTTAGTAGCAAGTTGGGCTTATGGCCCAACATTTGGAGGTGCTATAAGTGGGCATGTGGGTGGCGTCACAAGGGGGAGGAGTTTGGGCCTAGTGTGGCTGCTTGGGGCCCAAGTTTATGGGGTCCAAAATTTGGCCCTCCTAGGGGAAGGGGGAGGACGGCACATGAGCTACATTTTAGGAGTGTTAAAGTCTTTTATTTTTGTTAATTAAAAGATGATAATGGGAAGGGAAGAGTTGGTTTTATGGTGGTCTCTTTTAAAGGTAAGATAATGATTAAGTTATCAGGTGAGATAAGGGCTATCAGGAGAGAGAGAGTTGGTCGAAACTCCGCTTTCTATGTGTGTGTGTGTATTATCGAAATTTAGTAGCCAAAGTGTCCATCTTTTCTTTCATTTTTCCTCTTTTCTTTCTCATCTTTTCTCTCAAGCCGAAATTCTTTTCTTCCATTTGTCTTTGCTTCTTGACAAAACTGAATGTAACATCCTGATAATTAGGGGTTATGCATCTTACTTAATTGAATGATGTTGCATGCTTAATTATTATTAAGTGTATTTTGGAAGTTATTTGAGCTTCATTAATTAAGTGAATGCTTAGTAAAACTTTTAATTTCTAATAATTAAGAGAGAGATCTAAGCAAATTAGGCTTTAAGAATTAATGACAAGAGGTTTCTAGCATGAATTTAGTAATTGGCAAGGTGGTTAAGATGCATGGATGTGTGCTTGAGGAGAGAGGTTCAATCTCCTAGCTAGCATAAGGGAGGATTTTATTTTGTTTTCTTCCTATAAGTGTCGGCCAAGAACCTTCTAGAGTGGATGAGTACTATTTTAGTTTTGGCTATTTGACCATGTGAAAAGGAAGCTAGGAACTTATGGTATGGAATCATAAGTTGATGATAAGATGAAGGGACAAAAGGCATAATATTGGGCAATGTTTTGGAGTGTGTTCATGGTCATTTGACCATGAACCTAGACGCATAAGGGGCTAGAGGGTGGTTTAATTGTGTAGCAAATTTTGGATATGATGGGGAAGAAACAAGGAGGAAAAGGGGATGATGTTGGCTAGGTTGACCGAAAATTTAGTGTAGCCATTAGGGTGCTAGTTGACCAATAATCCTAGCAAATTGTCCATCTTTTCTCCCTTCTCCAAAACCTTTCCCCTAAATCGAAACTATCATTGGCATTTGGTACAAGTTTGCTTTGTTTTGGCATTGGTATTTTGACCAAATAGGTACCTTTATTTCATCTTTTCCTCTCAAAATTTTATCTCTCTTTGATGCCAAAATATTGTCACTTTTGAAGTCACTTCTTTTCTTCCTCTTTAGTGCCGAATTTAACTTTCACCAAAAGCCTTCTCTTTCATTTTCTTTTTCTTTCTTTTTCATTCTATTTCTCTTTTCTCTTCCCCTCTCATAGCCGAAACCACAAAAGATCAAGCACCATTTTCTTCTTCATTTCTCCTCTTGGTCGAATGCACCTAAACCCCAAAACCAATCTCCTTTCTCTTTGATCTTTCTTTTTCTTCCTTTTCTTTTCCTTCTCACTTTTGTTTTCTTTCTTTCTTCTCCCTATAGAAACTATTTTCTTCTAAACCAAGAATCATCAATCTTTTTCTTATTTTTCTTCAATACCGAATCATATTCTTTTTCAATCTCCTTTCTCATTTTCTTTTATTGAAAACCAAAACTATTATATACTAAAATCACTATCTTTTTCTTTTATCTTTTGTCCAAGCCAATCATCAATCCTTCTTTTCATTTTGTTTAGGCCGAATCTTCAAGTGAGTAAGTAAAACTTTCCGTCCATCATTTTCATTATTTATTTCTTTTTCCTTTAGCAAATTTAGAAACATGATCTCTTATTTTCTCTCTAGGTCGAATCCTTGGAAAGGATTTTCAAGGATCCTTGTTGAAGAAGACTTTTAAGAAGTGATCTTTGGGATCATCTAAGGTAAGATTATTCCTTTGGGTTATATCAAATCTTTTGAATGGATCGCTAATCAACGTTATTTTAGCGGCAATTTAAGATCAACAAGATAGGTAAGAAAAGAGCCGTCGGAGTGTTTGGAAGAGAGGAGGTGTTCCTTTACCATCGAACTACAAACGAAGGGTCAGACGGCGATTAGAGACTTTCCACCGGGTTGTGGACCCTCCGCTAATGAGGATCGATTATTTGAAGTAGTGCGCATAACCGAACCACTTTATGTTGGTGGAATATCGTGGTTTTGATCCATCTAGTGGAGAAAACCACAAATAACTGCTGCTTGAGAATTAGAGGGTAAGGAATTAGATCTTTCGTCAATAAGTATAGTTTTGTTAACAATAGTGTATACTAACCAAGTGTGTTAATCAAATAGGTGTTGACGAGCGAGAGAGTATTGTTCTCACTATCACAAGGTGTGTAACCTTACATTAAAATTCCATAGATCTATATTTTAAAAAGTGATTTTTATGACAATATGTTTGTTTGTGGTTACCAATCATTGGTATACAAAATTCAGGTATGTTTACCCCAATATTCCGCTTATTTTGCTATATGCATAAATATGAAATAAGTATGATTATATTATGTTTTGAGGGTAAATGGCATGAAAATCTGATTTGATATGTATGTGCATGGGCATATGGGTATATTTGATAAAGGAGGAAGTATTCTGGTGGTTTTACCATATTTCCGGTGACTTCGGTCACATATTTGACTCCGGTGACTTCGGTCACATATTTGACTCCGTGATTTGGTCACATATTTGAATTCGGTGACTTTGGTCACATATGTGAATCTGGTGACTTGGTCACGATTTGAAATTTGGACTTCGGTCAGTGACTTCTGGTTACATCTGCTTGGTGGCTTTGCCACAATATTATAAGGGCAATGTGCATGTTGATCGCAAAGAATCGCCTTCGATGGTGTGTAGCGGATGGAGGGTCGATTTAGTAATCCCCACAAAGTGTTGGTTGGTACGGGTGGTGTGTAGTGGATGGATATTTAGGTGGGCGGGCTTGCATTTCATTTCATGTACATAACCATGTAATATTGAATGATTATTATTTGATCTCGCTATAATATGAGCTAAATGGGCCTTTGGGCTAAATATGAGTTAAATGGGCCTATGGCCATATGTGAAATTTTTTTTTTGAACTTAAAGCATATGATAAAATGGACTTTTTAGTGTATGTGTTATACATTGAGTTTATGACTCACCCTTTGTGGGATAAACTTTTCAGATAATTCATAGTACGATGGATCGGTCAAGAAGGATTTCGAGGTGGCGATGCTCGTATCAAGTATTGTGAGATTTCCCAACTTAAACTTATTAATTTAAATTTTATTACTTAGACTTTATTTTAGGTTTGCTATTTTTTTGTAATAAGGCCACTATAAACTACTTTTAGATTTTGTGTTTAGATTTATTTTAAATTCGCCATGAACAATTATCAATTAAATAACTAAATGGTTTTCGATAAATATTTTAAAAGGTTTTTGTTAGTAATATATATATATATATATGTTTTAAGAAAATACAAATATATTTTTCAACTAAGCCCAACTCGATCTTTAAGTTAATCCGCTTTTACTTAAAATCATCAAGTTTTCTTGAATAAAATGATATTCCGCTAAAGTTTTACTCGAGGAACATACCAAATCCGGTTAGGCTTTTTGGGTTGGGTTTGGGTGTTTCACTTGGTATCGAGCCCGCTTTTAAACTCTCTACCTTGGTTTTGAAGCCCACAACGCTTTCAAAATTTGGCCCAAATGACTCTTTGAAAGTTTTCTTAAGTTAAATAGTTTTATAAGAGCATGGCACTCGAAGTTCTCACCCAGATCCATCGTATGTATCCTTATTGATAAGTGATATGAACATGTGATAAGCCCAAGGAAACTACACTTTAGAGACATGGACCTTAGGTGTTTGTGTGCTACTACGGAAAAACTCATCAATATCTATTTCATAAAACTTTCCTTTAATAAGAAGTGAAAAGACTCTAATACATAAGACTTTTTCGTAAAAACAAATAATACGCGTAGTAGACATGAGTTCTAGGGGACGTGGACGTCGTGGACATAGAAGAGGAAGAATGATCTGCTTGTAACCGATTCGATCCGGTCAAGGTTCCGAGAATGAAGCTCGCCACCGATCGTTGGGGTGGACTTTCAAGAACAAAATGAAGGAGGTGACGCAGATCACAAGTCGTGTCATGAAGTTTTGGAACGAGTAGTAGAAGCTAGTTCGAAATAGGTCTCAAAGTCAAGAGTCGAGAGACTTAGATCGAATGGAGCAGAGGTTTTCAGAGGAGTATCTAGAGTAGCTCCAAATGTAGCTGAATATTGGCTAGAGGCAGTCGAGAGGATCATGGACGATATAGACTGCACTGATGAAGAGAAATTGAAAGGTGCTATTTCACTTCTCCGCGATGAAGCCTACCAGTGGTGGCTCACTATAAAGGAGAGTACCCTTGTGGATCGTCTGGATTGGGGGTATTTTAAGATTAAATTCGAAGGAAAATATGTTGGAGCTAGCTACATCGACTCCCAGAGGAAGACATTTTTGAATTTGGTCCAAGAAAACAAGTCGATAGCTGAATATGAAGCAGAATTTTTGCGACTTAGCCATTATGCCAGAGGGATAGTGGCTACGGAATATGAACGGTGTATCAGATTTGAAGATGGACTTAGAGACGAATTACGAGTGATGATTGCTCCACACCGTGAAAGAGATTTTGCAATCTTGGTGGAAAGGGCAAGAATTGCCGAAGAGGCTAAACGGACTGAGAGACAGAACCGGGACAGAGGCCAGAGCAAGAATAAGAGAAGCTTTGGGTCTTCAAGGTCGTCCGGGAATTTTCAGAAGAAACCAAGAAGTGATGGTCCGCGAAATCAACAGACTGCTATGGGAGTACAAAATCGTACTTGTTCTCAATGTGGGAAAATGCACTCGGGAGAATGTTGGAAAAAGACCGGTGGATGTTTCAAGTGCGGTTCGAAGGATCACATGATCAAGGATTGCCCGATGAATTCGGAGAAGAACCGCTCAAAAGTTAGGGTACTAATCAGCCGATGAGGTGGACAGGAGCCGATAAGGGTCGTGGTTCAAATGGAAGGGCAATGGTTCCTAAAAGGTCGCGAAACTTCAAGCACGCGTGGGTAGCTCGAGGCGAGACAACCGTGTTTGGTGTATGCGTTCGTCAGAGAAGATAGTGACGCACTTGATGTTATCACTGCACGCTTTCGATTTCGGTTGCCCTTTATTGCTTTGATAGATATAGGTCAACTCATTCCTATATCGCTAGTGAAGTATCTCGACTTTGCATGTGACTTCAAACTGCATTTAGGAAGATGATCTGATTTAGTCTTCTAGATGCATGAGAGTTGTAGACAAACTTTTTAAGGAAGTGCCTTTGGAAGTTCAAGGGATATAGTTTCCGGCTGATTTAATGGAGTTGCCATTCGGAGAATTCGACCTAATCTTAGGCATGGACTGGCTTGTGAAGTACCATGCAAATGTGGATTGTGCTGCTAAGAGAATGTCCTTAAGAACTTTTGATGACAAGGAAGTTGTAGTGATGGGCGAGAGACGGAACTACTTATCTAATGTAGTATCCGCCTTAAGGCGTAAAAGATGGTTAGAAAGGAATATGAAGCCTTCCCGATGTTGGTGAGTGCTTTGGAGGCTAAGGAAGCAATCGCTAATGAATTCGTGGATCGTGAATGAATTTGTAGATGTTTTTTCAAGAACTTCCGTGTTTGCCTTTGGATCGTGAGGTAGAATTCGGATAGATTTATTGCACGAACGGCACCGCTTTCTATTGCCCCATATAGAATGGCACCAAGGAATTGGTTGAGCTTAAGGCTCAGATTCGTGAGTTGCTTGATCGTGGATTCATCCGACCTAGTGTGTCTCCATGGGGAGCACCTCATCCTATTCGTGAAGAAGAAGGACGGATCGATGAGGATGTGTATAGACTACCGCAGCTTGAATAAGTCGACCATCAAGAACAAGTATCCTTTGCCAAGGATTGACGACTTGTTCGATCAATTTAAGGAGTCATGCGGTATTCTCAAAGATATTGATCTAAGGTCGGGTATCATCACTTAAAGTGAAAGAAGCGGATATCCATAAGATGGCTTTTAACTAGATATGGGCATTATGAATTTTTGGTAATGCCATTCGGATTGACGAACGCCCACCATGCGTTTATGGATATGATGAATCGAATTTTCCATCCCTACTTGGATCGGTTAAACGTGGTATTCATAGATGATATCCCGGTGTATTCTAAGTCCAAGTAGAACATGATGAGCATCTTCAAATTGTGTTGCGAATATTAAGGAGAAGAAACTTTACGCCAAATTCAAGAAGTGTGAATTTTGGTGAAAGAAGTTGCATTTTAGGCCATGTAGTATCTGCGGAAGGGATAAGGGTGGATCCTCAAGATTGAGGTCATGCTAGATTGAAACCACCTAAGTCCGTGAATCGAGGTTCGCAGCTTCTTGGTTTATCCAGATATTATCAAAGATTTATCAAGGATTTTCATCGATAATGCACCTTTAACGAAATTATTGAGAAAGGAAGTACCTTTTCGTGTGGGCCGATAAGCAAGAAGAGAGTTTTGAGAAGCTCAAGAAAGTTTTGATCAAGCTTCAATTTTGATCCAAATGAGGCGTGAAAGGATTTCATCGTGTATTGTGATGCTTCTCACACGGATTAGGATGTGTTCGATGCAAGGCGAAAGGTAGTTGCGTATGCGTCTCGATAGTTGAGACCGCACGAGGTCAATTACCCGACATGACTTAGAGTTGGTAGTCGGTAGTCTTTGCTCTTAAAGTTTGGAGACATTACTTATACGGGAAAAGTCGTGATATACACGGACCACAAAAGTCTGAAATATCTACCGACTCGAAGAACCAATTTGAGGCAACGAAGGTGGATAGAGTTGTTGAAAGACTACGACTGTTCCATCGAGTACCACCCGGGCAAGGCGAATGTGGTGGCACACGCTCTAAGTCGGAAAGTGGTGTCAAAATTAAGGGCGATGTTTGCACATCTTAGTCTTTACGATGACGGAAGCTTGTTGGCGTAACTTCAAGTTAAGTTTACATGGTTAAGTCAAGTGAGAGAGAGGCGCTTGGTAGATGAGGATCTGTGTAAAGCTTCACAGGTGTGTAATGGAGAAATAGGAGATTTTGGCATTAACAAAGATGGGGTATTGTGTTTTAAAGGTAAAGTCTCAGATGCCGAGGGATCAATAATTGAGGCAAAAGATTCTTCAGGAGTCGCATGGTAGCCCTTATGCTATGCATCCTGGAGGAAGTAAATTATACCGAGATTTGAGAGATCAATTTTGGTGGTCTGGTCTTAAGCGGGAAGTTACGGAGTTTGTAGGAAAGTGCTTGACGTGTCAGCAAGTCAAGGCTGAAGATCAAGTACCTTCGGGATTACTTCACCGATAAAGATTCCATAGTGGAAGTGGAGAGAATCACCATGGACTTTGTTAGTGGGCTTCCTCTTACGCCTACTAAGAAAGACTCCATTTGGGTGATAGTGGACCGATTGACAAAATCGCACATTTTATCCCGCCGGGTTGATTACTCTTTGCGTAAATTGGCGAAGTTATATGTGGTGAGATTGTGAGATTGCATGGAGTGCCGTTGTCGATTATTTCGATAGAGATCCGAGATTTACGCCGTGATTTTGGAAAGCATTGCATCAAAGCTTTGGGCACCAGATTGATTTCAAGACAAGATTTCATCCTCACCGACGATTGTCCATCCGAAAGAGTAATCCAAATCTTAGAAGATATGTTAAGGGATGTGTGGTAGATTTCAAGGAAGTTGGGAGGAATTCTTACCGCTTGGCGAATTTGCATACAACAACAGCTTCCAATCCAAAGATACGATGGCACCATATGAAGCACTATATGGACGAAAGTGTCGCACTCCTACGTGTTGGATGTAATTAGGGAACGCCGATTTTGGGTCCGTAGATAGTGGTGAATCCAAGAAAAGGTTAAGGTAATCCTGCTCGATTAAAGGAAGCATCCGATGACAAAAATCGTACGCAGATCTTAAGCGAAAAGAAATAGAGTTTGTTTGTGGGGACCAAGTTTTCCTAAAGGTTTCACCTTGGAAAAGGTGATGAGATTTGACGCAGAGGAAGCTAAGTCCCGATTCATTGGACGATATAGGATTGTGAAGCGGCCTGACCTGTGGCATATCGCTTAGATTTGCCTTCAAAATTGAAGCAAATGCATGATGTGTTCCATGTTTCAATGTTACGCCATTACCGCCGATCCATCTCATGTAGTGCCGCTTGAGGAGGTGGAATTAAGATCGAACTTGTCATATGAAGAGGAGCCAATTCAAATTCGAGCGAGATGTAAAGGTTTTACTGAGAAAGTCGGTTCCTCTCACAAAGTATTATGGCATAATCATGGATCAGAAGAAGCTTCGTGGGAACCGGAGGAAACGATGCGACAGCAATACCCTCACTTATTCTAGCCAGGTAATTTCGAGGACGAAATTATTTTAAGGGGGTAGAACTGTAACATCCTGATAATTAGGGGTTATGCATCTTACTTAATTGAATGATGTTGCATGCTTAATTATTATTAAGTGTATTTTGGAAGTTATTTGAGCTTCATTAATTAAGTGAATGCTTAGTAAAACTTTTAATTTCTAATAATTAAGAGAGAGAGCTAAGCAAATTAGGCTTTAAGAATTAATGACAAGAGGTTTCTAGCATGAATTGAGTAATTGGCAAGGTGGTTAAGATGCATGGATGTGTGCTTGAGGAGAGAGGTTCGAATCTTCTAGCTAGCATAAGGGAGGATTTTATTTTTGTTTTCTTCCCTATAAGTGTCGGCCAAGAACCTTCTAGAGTGGATGAGTACTCTTTTAATTTTGGCTATTTGACCATGTGAAAAAGGAAGCTAGGAACTTATGGTATGGAATCATAAGTTGATGATAAGATGAGGGGGACAAAAGGCATAATATTAGGCAATGTTTTGGGAGTGTGTTCATGGTCATTTGACCATGAACCTAGACGGCATAAGGGGCTAGAGGGTGGTTTAATTGTGTAGCAAATTTTGGATATGATGGGGAAGAAACAAGGAGGAAAAAGGGGGATGATGTTGGCTAGGTTGACCGAAAGTTTAGTGTAGCCATTAGGGTGCTAGTTGACCAATAATCCTAGCAAATTGTCCATATTTTCTCCCTTCTCCGAAACCTTTCCCCTAAACCGAAACTATCATTGGCATTTGGTACAAGTTTGCTTTGTTTTGGCATTGGTATTTTTGACCAAATAGGTACCTTTATTTCATCTTTTCCTCTCAAAATTTTATCTCTTTTGATGCCAAAATATTGTCACTTTTGAAGTCACTTCTTTTCTTCCTCTTTAGTGCCGAATTTAACTTTCACCAAAAGCCTTCTCTTTCATTTTCTTTTTCTTTCTTTTTCATTCTATTTCTCTTTTCTCTTCCCCTCTCATAGCCAAAACCACAAAAGATCAAGCACCATTTTCTTCTTCATTTCTCCCTCTTGGCCGAATGCACCTAAGCCCTAAAACCAATCTCCTTTCTCTTTGATCTTTCTCTTTTTCTTCCTTTTCTTTTTCCTTCTCACTTTTGATTTCTTTCTTTCTTCTCTCTATAGAAACTATTTTCTTCTAAACCAAGAATCATCAATCCTTTTCTTATTTTTCTTCAAGACCGAATCATATTCTTTTTCAATCTCCTTTCTCATTTTCTTTTATTGAAAACCGAAACTATTATATACTAAAAATCACTATCTTTTTCTTTTATCTTTTTGTCCAAGCCGAATCATCAATCCTTCTTTTCTTTTCGTTTAGGCCGAATCTTCAAGTGAGTAAGTAAAACTTTCTGTCCATCATTTTCATTATTTATTTCTTTTTACTTTAGCAAATTTAGAAACATGATCTCTTATTTTCTCTCTAGGTCAATCCTTGGAAAGGATTTTCAAGGATCCTTGTTGAAGAAGACTTTAAGAAGTGATCTTTGGGATCATCTAAGGTAAGATTATTCCTTTTGGTTATATCAAATCTTTTGAATGGATCGCTAATCAACGTTATTTTAGGGCGATTTAAGATCAACAAGATAGGTAAGAAAAGAGCCGACGGAGTGTTTGGAAGAGAGGAGGTGTTCCTTTACCATCAAACTACAAACGAAGGGTCAGATCGGCTGTTAGAGACTTTCCACCGGGTTGTGGACCTCCGCTAACGAGGATCGGTTATTTGAAGTAGTGCGCATAACCGAACCACTTTATGTTGGTGGAATATCGGGTTTTGATCCATCTAGTGGAGAAAACCACAAATAAGTGTCGCTCGAGAATCCGAGGGTAAGGAATTAGATCTCTCGTCAATAAGTATAGTTTTGTTAACAATAGTGTATACTAACCAAGTGTGTTAATCAAATAGGTGTTGACGAGCGAGAGAGTATTGTTCTCACTTCTTCAAGGTGTGTAACCTTACATTAAAATTCCATAGACCTATATTTTAAAAAGTGATTTTTATGACAATATGTTTGTTTGTGGTTACCAATCATTGGTATACAAAATTTAGGTATGTTTACCCTAATATTCCGTTTTTTTTTTGCTATATGCATAAATATGAAATAAGTATGATTATATTATGTTTTGAGGGGTAAATGGCATGAAAATCTGATTTGATATGTATGTGCATGGGCATATGGGTATATTTGATAAAGGAGGAAGTATTCGTGGTTTTACCACATTTTGGTGCTTGGTCACATATTTGACTCCTGTGACTTCGGTCACATATTTGACTCGATGACTTCTGGTCACATATTTGAATTCGGTGACTTCGGTCACATATGTGAATCTGTGACTTCGGTCACGATTTGAAATTTGGACTTGGTCGGTGACTTCGATCACATCTGCTTGGTGGCTTTGCCACAATATTATAAGGGCGATGTGCATGTTGACCGCAGAATCGCCTTCGATGGTGTGTGGCGGATGGAGGGTCGATTTAGTAATCCCACTGTGTGTTGGTTGGTACGGTGGTGTGTAGAGGATGGATATTTAGGTGGGCCAGCTTGCATTTCATTTCATGTACATAACCATGTAATATTGAATGATTATTATTTGATCCGCTATAATATGAGCTAAATGGGCCTTTGGGCTAAATATGAGTTAAATGGGCCTATGGCCATATGTGAAATTTTTTTTTGAACTTAAAGCATATGATAAAATGGACTTTTAGTTATACATTGAGTTTATGACTCACCCTTTTGTGGGATAAACTTTTCAGATAATTCATAGTGCGATGGATCTAGTCAACAAGGATTTCGAGGTGGCGATTTTCAGATCAAGTATTGTGGAGATTTCCCAACTTAAACTTATTAATTTAAATTTTATTACTTAGACTTTATTTTGGGTTTGCTATTTTTTTTTTTTGTAATAAGGCCACTATAAACTACTTTTAGATTTTGTGTTTAGATTTATTTTAAATTCGCCATGAACAATTATCAATTAAATAACTAAATGGTTTTCGATAAATATTTTAAAAAGGTTTTTGTCAGTAATATATATATATGTTTTAAGAAAATACAAATCTATTTTTCAACTAAGCCCAACTCGATCTTTAAGTTAATCCGTTTTACTTAAAATCATCAAGTTTTCTTGAACAAAACGATATCCCGCTAAAGTTTTACTCGAGGAACATACCAAATCCGGTTAGGCTTTTTGGGCCGGGTTTGGGGTGTTTCACTGAAATTCCCTAGCCTTATTCTCCTTTCCAAAATTCTTCTAAAGCCGAATACCCCGATTCCCATCTTCTTCTCCCATAGTTGAACCTCTCCTGGGTAGTCTTTTCCCAAAGGTGCACCATAGTCGAATACACTTCTTTAGTTTGGTAAGTTTTCGGGATTTTCTTCTCTACGATTTCTCTCTACTTCAATTAGTATCTAACCCGAATCATATTTTTCCTAAGGCTCTATCGGTTTCACTCTCTGCTATTGGTAGCCGAATCCTATCTTGCTGTGCCCTGTATTGTCGATTTGTGGAAAAGCTGAAGGTAAGTTGGTGGTAGGTTCGGCCAAATGGCCACTTTCGTGTTCTTTCCTCTTTGGCTGAATGTTGTATGGTACTTGATTGGTTGTGATCAGCGATTTGGTTTAATCTTTTGGGCTTGGCTGAATATAGGTAGGAAGGCAACAATTTCTTAAGGGCTTTTCGGATTCGACAGATTAGGTAAGGGTTCATTTTAAGTATATGATTAATTTAATTAATTGGATCTCATCGTTTTATTGGTTTAGTGACCAAGGAGTTATTATGGACAGTAATAACAGTCAAGTGATAGGAGGGGTTGGATCTATATGTAACGTCCTGAATAGGGCCTATGCATTTCCAGTTTAATTGTATGAAATGACAAGTTTCAAGTACTAAGAATAAACTTTTGATACTTTTGGAAACCTAGAAATGCATGAAAATGGAAATGAAAATGGAAATGAAAATGGAAATGAAAATGGAAATGGAAATGGAAATGGAAATGGAAATGGAAATGGACATTTTTGGAAACCTAGACATTTTTGGAAACCTAAAGGAATTAGGAAAAGTGAACATTTTGGAAACCAAACCAAAATAGGAAACTAAACATTTTGGAAACCAAACCAAAAAAGGAAACTAAACATTTTGGAAACCAAGCCAAAATAGGAAACTAAACATTTTGGAAACTTGGAAAATACAGAGCCACGCGAAAATTTTAGGAAACTTAAAATGACCCTGGAATGTCGAATTTAAGAGCCCAAAGGGAGCTTAGGCCAAGTGACCCTAAAAATATAAAGAACATAAAATTTGACCCAATAACGGACTTGGAAATGTGGCCTTAAGATGCCCCTAAGGCCCTAGGAAATGGCCCATATGCAAGAGGTTTTGGGTCTAGTTTGAGTCATCAAGGAAACAAATAAAGAAATAAAATTTTGTCTCCATGAGTGGAGAGTTGGACGGCACAAGGAAGAGGAATTTCTATTCAATAAAAACTCTTGGATAATTAGGAGATTTGATCAATTTCATATTGAAAAACTAAAACTTATCACAAGTGAAGAATTGGTCAATTAGGGACTCTAAGGCTAATAGATTCGCCAAAGAAAGAAAAGAAAGAGCCATTCTCTCTCTTCAACATCTTGCCAAACCTCCTAGAGAAAGTAGCAACAATCTTTCCTCTTCTCTTCAAATTAAATTCCCTTGTCAAAACTCTCTCCATCTTTTTCTTTCTTTTTCTTTTCTTCTACTATTCATCCACAAAAGCCAAAGCTTTGAGATCCACAATAGTGCCATAGCTTTAATAGCATAAGGGTCTTCCGGATTTGAAAACAAGGTAAGTACATCATTATACAATCGGCAAAAAGATCCCTCCATGATTTAATAGTAGATCAAATCTAACAAGTGATTTCTGCAGAATTTGAAATAAAGATCAACTTCTGGATTTGAGGTAAGTGAGTCTATACATTCGCCAAGGCCAAATCTCACCAATTAGATCAAATTGATCAAAACTAATCTATTCAGAGATCTAGGAAGTTGTCGATTTCAAGGAAAAAGGAGGTAAAGTTTCGGATTTAAAATCCATAAGGTAGGCCCTAAAGGTATTCTACCAAAGTTATGTGATTACCTAGATTAGATCCGTAATTATTAAAAGCCAAAACTAATTTATGTTGAGGTTTCAAGGTTGGTTAATATCGCTTAAGGAAAACAAAGATTTTGGGATTTGAATAAACACCAAATCGGCAACAAGGTAAGTCTTTTACAAATCCTACTAGGATTTGGATATCATAGCCAAATAGAATTTATGCTAAGTAATAAATGATGAATCTAATGTAGGACTAAGGATCTAAACTTTAGATATAGCTTTTCTAATCTCAAGGAATCGCTAAACAAATCGTGTGTACCCTACACTAAATCTTGATAGATTTACTACTTTAATTCATTATATGTGTTAATATGAAAGTGTAAGAATATGGCTAAGGTACCGTGTGTATTCCACACTAATCTTAATAGATTTATGGTTTAAATATGTTATATATGTTAAAGTAAAAGAAAGTGACCAAAGTACCATATTATGGTACAAAGTGCTAAGGTACGTTTTCCTACTTCTACTAGGATTACAAAAAGATGTTATATTTAACATGTGAATAGTGATGTGAAAGTGTAATAAAATATGATATGCATGATATTTATAATTTGGGGCATTCGGGTCAATTGAGAAAGGGGAAGTGAATGTGATGACTTCGGTCTCACTAAGTGAAGGTGTTGACTTCGGTCTCACCAACGTTATATTTGAAAGTGATGACTTCGGTCTCACTAAGTGAAGGTGTTGACTTCGGTCTCACCAACGTTATATTTGAAAGTGATGACTTTGGTCTCACTAAGTGAATGTGATGACTTCGGTCTCACTATGAAAGTGGTGACTTCGGTCACATTAAGTGGTAACTTTACATTACAGCAGGTGGCTATGCCACAATATTATCACATGATGAGCACGCCGATCGCAAATGATCGCCTTCGATAGAGTGTAGCGGATGGAGGGTTGACTTAGTAGTCCCCACTGTACAAAGTTGGTACTGTGGAGTGTAGCGGATGGCATATAGGTTTGGGTTCGGGTTTGCATCATTACCTTGAAATTGTTATATGCATATGATTTTTATGGTGTGCCTATTTCTATTATGTTTAGTGTTGGTTACACAACCGAGTCTATCGACTCACCCCTGCTAGGGAATATGTTTCGTGATGAGCAAGAATGGACCCAGACTACAGAACTTGTGGTGGCCATGATCGACTTGAAGTTCGCTTTAATTTGAATATTTATTTTATTTTAAAGCATCTGTACAATTTATTATTTTGGGTTTCATTTTATGTAATAAGGCCACCGTGATTTAATTTTTATTTCTACTATAATTACTATGTTATGAGTTTAGGGCTTTATAAAGAGTAAGCCCACTTAATATGAAATGAGTTTAAATATTTTGTCACTTGAAATAAATGGGTTTTTGTTATAAAATAAATTTGTTTTCAACTCAAGCCCAACCCACAACGAGCTATCTTCCAAAACTCACAGCTTTCAAAATATTCGAATGAATTTGGACCGGGTTACTTGAGGAACATACCGATCCAGTCCATTCTCGTGGCCGGGTTTGGGGTGTTTCAGCTGGCTATCGAGCCCGCTCAAACTCTCTACACGTGGCCTAAGGCCCAAACCATTTTTTAACAAGGCCAAATGAGTTTTATGAAAGTATTTTTACAAATGGACAGTATAAAGACATGGCCCATAAGTCTCCTAATTCAAATTCACCGTGTAAGTACCCTTAACTCTATGTGTGATTCCGTGATTTATATAAGGGTAGAAAAGGCATGGAACGAGAATAGCATGATAGGAACTTGAACCCTAGGATTAGACTACTCAAACACAAACACATAAGATTTAAGGCACTAAACCAACCTATGACTAAGTCAATTAAGCTAGGTGTGGCAACCATGGCACGATGTCTAGGAGTGGATCCCAAGAGCTTGGTATTTAAGCAGCCCTAGTGACTCACCTCCTCTTCTTGAATCCCACCGGTGCGTAGCTTCGGTTCACCCTAACCTAGAGGACTTAGTGGGTGTGGCAACCCCAGACGCATGTCAGGAATGGTTTCATGGGAGCTTGGTATTTAGCAATCATGACTCACCTCCTCTAACCAAGAAGGCTCACCATAGCTAAACTCAATAACTAAAACCCAAAGGAAATTAGCCATTTTTTCTTAACACTTAATATTAAAATCCCTAAATCACTTTCTTTCTCTTATCCTCAATTCACTAAAACTATCTCTTACACAATTATTTCCAAAATTTATGATCCATAAAAAAATTACAAAATGCCCTTAGTGGTAAAATTACCAAATTGCCCTTAGTTTATAAAATGATTCAACTATTCAATAGTTTTACCAAAATTTCATTATTTTATAAATATTCAAAAAAACCCTAACTTGCAAACTATCAAAATATCTTGATTTTGGAAAATTACAAAATTGCCCCTAACTTACAAAATTACCAAAATGACCTTGATTTTCAAAATTTTGCAACATTCCCATTTTGAAGGAACAATTTTCAAAAGAACCTCGTAGTTTTCCCACTTTTGAAATACCATCGATTTATTAAATTTTACAAATTTACCCCGATTTATGAAAAATTACTAAAATACCCCCGAGGTTAAAAACTACCAAATAACCCCAGATTTAAAACTTTTTCCAAATTACCCTAGACTTCAAAATTTTCAAAATAATTTTGACAAAAACACCAAGGGACGGTTTCTTCCGAAAAATTATGAAAATGCCTCGTAGGACAAAATTACTAAAATACCCCCTGCAGAGGACAACAACAACAACAAGAAAAACTACAACATTTCTCTAATAAACGAAAGTTCATACTTGTTTGATGGATGAATGAATAAGACTGTGTGTTTGTATGAATACTAAAGAACTACTCTTAAAACACTTTCCATAAAACTCCTTCACCGATAAATAAGTTGAACAAAGACTAATCCATAAAATTCTTAATCGATCTCGACGCTAGAAAATGAGTTCTAGAGGACGCGGTCGTCAAGGACGGGTAGAGGAAGAATAACCGTCGTAACCCGTTAGATCAGTCAAGGTTCGACAATGAGTTACCACCGCCACCACCACCCCCACCGTTAATGTCGAGCAAAGAGCTCGACGGGACGAGGCCGTGTCGCAGCCATGTTGCGAGTATTGAAATGGTGGTCAAGCTGGTGGAAATTCGAGCTCAAAAATCAGACCCGAGCGATCCGATCCAACGGGCCGAGGTGTTTTATGGAGTGTCCGTGGCACCCAAGACCACGAGTATTGGTTTATGGATGAACTCGACCGACCCGAGGAAAAGTTGAAAGGGATTGTAGCCTCATACGTGATGAAGCATACCAATGGTGGCTAACAGTCGTGATGGTGCCACCAGAGAGATCCGACGCGGAGTATGCTAAGGAGGCATATCGTAAGAAGTATGTCGGCACTCGGATATTGATGAGCAAATAAAAGCTTTTCTAGGACTAGTTCAGGGGAACAAATTAGTGGCGCATATGAGGTCAATTTCGAGGTTGCCGATATGCTCGAGGAGTAGTCGCGATCGAACATGAACGCCGTGTCCATTTTGAGGACGGCTTAAGGGATGACCTAAGGTTATTGATAGCTCCACATCGAGAGGGAGTTCTCCACGCTGGTGGAAAAGGCTAAGGTAGTCAAGGAATTAAAGACTCAACTAGATGTAACTCGACAGAATAGACCCAAGAGAGGTTATGGATCGCCGGAAATGTGCGTAAAAGGCCCGTAATCGAGGGGTCAAAAGGTCGCAAGTTGATACCAGAGGCGATCGTTTTGTGAGTATTGTGGAAGGAAGCACTCGTGTGAGTGTTGGAAAAGATAGGAGCATGTCTTAAATGTGGGTCTAAGGACCATATGCTCAAGGACTGCCCAAAGATATCGATGATGATATACCAAAGAATACGTAATGTTAATCAGCCGGTAGGGAGGACAAAGAATTTCAACGAGGTCGAGGTTCAATAATAGAGTTAATAATGTCGGGCAGGACGACGTGGCGAGGTGCCACCAATACCGAGGCAAGACAAATGGTTTGGTTTATGCGGTTCACCGGGGGGAGGATGAAGATGCTACGGACGTCATAACCGGTATGCTCTCATTCATGGTAAACCCTATTATGCTTTAATTGATGTGGGCTCGACCCATTCTTATATTGCTCAGAGTGTAGTTGAGACACTAGGCCTAGACTCTGAACTTTCTGGATAAAGAGATGACGGTAGTAAGCCCATTAGGTCAAACTATAGTGGTAAATAAGATCTTTCGAATATACCCCTAGAAATTCAAGGAGTGAGCTTTCGTCGACCTAATGGAATTACCCTTCGGGGAATTTGACCTTATACTTGGTATGGATTGGTTAGTAGAACATCGAGCCGTGTTGGATTGTGCGGCTAAACGAATGGAACTAAGGACCCTTGAGGATGAGGTGGTCATTATGATAGAGAGAGAAGGAATTATTTGACTAATGTAGTTTCTTGCTTAAGGCGTAAAGGATGGTACGAAGGGTACGAGGCATTCCTAGCCTTTGTAAGTGCGTTGGATGGAAATGAGGAAGGTGTCAAAGGAGTCGTAATGTAAGGGGACTTCGAGGATGTGTTTCAGAGGAATTACCGTGAATACCCCGATAGAGAAGTTGAATTTGAATAGACTTATTACCGTGAATGTCACCGTGTCAATTGCTCCATACCGAATGGCGCCAAAGGAATTAGTGGAGCTAAGGCTCAAATCCAGAATTATTGATCGTGGTTTATTCGCCCAAAGGTGTTCCGTGGGGAGCACCGGTCTGCTTGTGAAGAAGAAGGACTAACTATGCGATGTGCATAGACTATCGCCAATTGAATAAATCGACCATCAAGAACAAGTATCCTTACCAAGGATCGATGACTTGTTCAATTAGTAAGGAGCCGCAGTGTTTTCAAGATCGATTTACTGCCGGATACCATCGCTTGAAGGTGAAGGAGGCCGATATCCATAAGACCGCTTTAGGACAAGATATGGTCACTTTGAGTTTGTAGTAATGCCGCTTATTGACAAACGCCCAAATTGCTGCTCATGGATATGATGAATCGAGTGTTCCAACCTTACTTAGATGTGTTTGTTGTGGTATTCATCGATGATATCTTGGTATATTCCAAGTCCAAGAGGAGCATGATGAGCACCTCCAATTGTGTTACAAGTATTAAGGAGAAGAAGCTTTATGTCAAATTCAAGAAGTGTGAATTTTGGCTTAGAGAAGTTACTTTCTTAGGACACGTGGTGTCCGCCGAGGAATAAGGGTGGATCCTAAGAAAATCGGCGGTGTTGATTGGAAACCACCTAAGCTCTGCGGTAGAGATTCGTTGTTTCCTAGGGTTGGCAAAGCTATTACCGAAGGTTCGTGGAAGGATTCTCGCCGATAGCAGCGCCATTAACAAAATTATTGAGGAAGGAAGTACCTTTATGTGGACAGATAAGCAATGGAGAGTTTTGAAAAACTTAAAAGGTATTAACTAAGCTCTTGTTGATTCAACCCGAGGCGTGAAAGGATTTTGTGGTATACCGTGATGCGTCACATACGGGTTAGGATGTGTTCTTATGCAAGATGGCAAGGTAGTCGCTATGCCCTCGGCGCTTAAGGCCGCATGAAGTGAACTACCCAACCCATGACTTGGAATTGGCAAGCAGTGGTTTTCGCCTCAAGGTGTGGAGGCATTATCTCAGATGGAGAAAGGTCGTTGATCTACACAGCACCACAAGAGTCTCAAGTATCTATTGACTCGTAAGGAGTTAAACTTGAGGCAAAGGTGGGTGGAATTATCGAAGACTACGACTGCTCGATAGAATATCATCCGCAAGGCAAATGTAGTAGCTGATGCTTTAAGTAGGAAGGTTGTGACGGACCTAAGAGCAATGTTCGCCCATTTAAGCTTATATGAGGATGGAAGTTTGTTGGCCGAGTTACAAGTCAAGCCAACATGGTTGAAGGAAGTGAAAGAGGGACGCTTGGTTGATGAAGATTTAAATGTTAAGCTACAAAAAGCACGTAATGTAAAGTTGGAGGACTATGAGATTAATGATGAAGGAGTATTATGCTACAAAGGGAAAGTATGTATGCCAAGAGACAAGGAGTTAAGATAAAAGATCCTTCGAGAAGCGCATAGTAGCCCTTATGCTATGCATCCCAGAGGCATTAAGCTATACAGAGACTTAAGAGAACAATTTTGGTGGCCAGATCTTAAACGAGAAGTTACAGAATTTGTGGGAAGATGTGGACGGTCAACAAGTTAAGGTCGAACACTTAAGTTCCATCTGGATTGCTTCACCAATCCAGATTCCACAAAGGAAGTGGGAAAGAATTACCATGGACTTCAAGTGGGCTTCCCTCACGCCTACTAAGAAGGACTCTCAGATGGGTGATAGTGGACCTGCTTGACCAAGTCCGTACATTTTATCCCAAGAAGAATAGACTATCCTCTTCAAAAGCTAGCCAAGTTATATGTGGCGTAAATTGTGAGGTTACATGGAGTACCAATGTCGATCATCTCCGATAGAGACCCAAGGTTTACGCCTCGATTTTGGAAGCCACTTCATCAAGCTTTAGGCACCAAGTTGGATTTCACTACTACTTTCTATCCACAATCGGACGGCAAATTCGAACGAGTAATACAAGTGTTGGAGGATATGTTGAGAGGATGTGTGATGGATTTTCGAGAAAGTTGGGAGGACTACTTGCCTTTAGTAGAGTTCGCCACAACAACAGCTTATCGTGCTAGCATTCGAATGGCACCATATGAAGCATTGTACGGACGGAAGTGTCGACTCTACTTGTTGGACCGAGTTAGAGAACGCCGAGTTTTGGGACCGTAGATAGTGGCGTAAATGTAAGAGAAGGTTGAATTAATTCAACACGATTAAAAGAAGCCTCGAGACAGATGTAAGTCTTATGTTGACCTCAAACGGAAGGAAATAGAGTTTGAAGTAGGAGACCAAGTGTTTCTAAAAGTCTCACTATGGAAGAAAGTGATGAGGTTTGGTCTGAAAGGAAATTAAGCCCAAGATTTATCTGGCCCTATCTGTACTACTAAAGCGAGTGGGACCAAGTAGCATACCAAATAGAGTTGCCACCGAGTTGCAACAAATGCATGACGATTCCATGTGTCCATGCTACGTCGTTACCGATCGGATCCCTCTCACATAGTACCAAGAGAAGAAGTGGAGCTAAGGCCGACTTAACTTACGAGGAAGAGCCAATTCAAATTCGAACGTGACGTGAAAGTACTACGAAGGAAGTCGGCCTCTAGTTAAAGTATTGTGGCGCAATCATGGATCGGAGGAAGCTTCGTGGGAACCGTAAGAGGCAATGAGACAACAATACCTCAATTGTTTGTTAGAAAATTTCGAGGACTAAATTTTGTTTAAGGGGTAGAACTATAACATCCCGAATAGGCCTATGCATTTCCATTTAATTGTATGAAATGACAAGTTTCAAGTACTATGAATAAACTTTGATACTTTTGGAAACCTAGAAATGCATGAAAATGGAAATGAAAATGGAAATGAAAATGGAAATGAAAATGGAAATGAAAATGGAAATGGAAATGGAAATGGAAATGGAAATGGAAATGGAAATGGAAATGGAAATGGAAATGGAAATGGACATTTTGGAAACCTAGACATTTTGGAAACCTAAAGGAATTAGGAAAAGTGAACATTTTGGAAACCAAACCAAAATAGGAAACTAAACATTTTGGAAACCAAACCAAAAAAGGAAACTAAACATTTTGGAAACCAAGCCAAAATAGGAAACTAAACATTTTGGAAACTTGGAAAATACAGAGTGCATGAAAATTTTAGGAAACTTAAAATGACCCCTAATGTCGAATTTAAGAGCCCAAAGGGAGCTTAGGGCCAAGTGACCCTAAAAATATAAAGAACATAAAATTTGACCCAATAACGGACTTGGAAATGTGGCCTTAAGATGCCCCCTAAGGCTCCTAGGAAATGGCCCAAATGCAAGAGGTTTTGGGCTCGAGTTTGAGTCATCAAGGAAACAAATAAAAGAAATAAAATTTTGTCTCCATGAGTGGAGAGTTGACGGCACAAGGAAGAGGAATTTCTATTCAATAAAAACTCTTGGCTAATTAGGAGATTTGATGGAATTTCATATTGAAAAAACTAAAACGATCACAAGTGAAGAATTGGTCAATTAGGACTCTAAGGCTAATAGATTCGCCAAAGAAAGAAAAGAAAAGAGCCATTCTCTTCTCTTCAACATCTTGTCAAACCTCCTAGAGAAAGTAGCAACAATCTTTCCTCTTCTCTTCAAATTAAATTCCTTGGCAAAAACTCTCTCCATCTTTTTCTTTCTTTTTCTTTTCTTCTACTATTCATCCACAAAAGCCAAAGCTTTGAGATCCACAATAGTGCCATAGTCGAATAGCATAAGGGATCTTCCGGATTCAAAACAAGGTAAGTACATCATTATACAATCGACAAAAGATCCCCTCCATGATTTAATAGTAGATCAAATCTAACAAGTGATTTCGGCAGGAATTTAAAATAAAGATCAACTTCGGGATTTGAGGTAAGTGAGTCTATACATTTGGTCAAGGCCAAATCTCACCAATTAGATCAAATTGATCAAAACTAATCTATTCAGAGATCTAGAAGTTGCCAATTTCAAGGAAAAAGGAGGTGAAGTTTCGGATTTAAAATCCATAAGGTAAGCCCTAAAGGTATTCTTGACAAAGTTATGTGATTACCTAGATTAGATCCGTAATTATTAAAAGCTGAAAACTAATTTATGTTGAGGTTTCAAGGTTGGCCGAATATCAAGTGAAGGAAAACAAAGATTTCGGGATTTGAATAAACACCAAATCGGCAACAAGGTAAGTCTTTTTACAAATCCTACTAGGATTTGGATATCATAGCCAAATAGAATTTATGCTAAGTAATAAATGATGAATCTAATGTAGGGACTAAGGATCTAAACTTTAGATATAGCTTTTCGGAATCTCAAGGAATCGCTAAACAAATCAGGTGTGTACCCTACACTAAATCTTGATAGATTTACGGCTTTAATTCATTATATGTGTTAATATGAAAGTGTAAGAATATAACTAAGGTACCGTGTGTATTCCACACTAATCTTAATAGATTTATGGTTTAAATATGTTATATATGTTAAAGTAAAAGAAAGTGACCAAAGTACCATATTATGGTACAAAGTGCTAAGGTACGTTTTCCTACTTCTACTAGGATTACAAAAAGATGTTATATTTAACATGTGAACAGTGATGTGAAAGTGTAATAAAATATGATATGCATGATATTTATAATTTGGGGCATTCGGGTCAATTGAAGAAGGGGAAGTGAATGTGATGACTTCGGTCTCACTAAGTGAAGGTGTTGACTTCGGTCTCACCAACGTTATATTTGAAAGTGATGACTTCGGTCTCACTAAGTGAAGGTGTTGACTTCGGTCTCACCAACGTTATATTTGAAAGTGATGACTTCGGTCTCACTAAGTGAATGTGATGACTTCGGTCTCACTAAGTGAAAGTGGTGACTTCGGTCACATTAAGTGGTAACTTCGGTTACATTACAGTGGTGGCTATGCCACAATATTATCATGGCATGGCGAGCACGCCGACCGCAGCGACTACCTTCGATGGAGTGTAGCGGATGGAGGGTTGACTTAGTAGTCCCCACGGTGTACAGGTTGGTACGGGTGGAGTGTAGCGGATGGCATATAGGTTTGGGTTCGGGTTTGCATCATTACCTTGAAATTGTTATATGCATATGATTTTTATGGTGTGCCTATTTCTATTATGTTTAGTGTTGGTTACACACCGAGTCTATCGACTCACCCCGCTGGGGAATATGTTTCGTGATGAGTAGTAATGGACCCAGACAAACAGAACTTGTGGTGGCCATGATCGACTTGAAGTTCAGTTTAATTTGAATATTTATTTTATTTTAAAGTACTGTATAATTTATTATTTTGGGTTTCATTTTATGTAATAAGGCCACCGTGATTTAATTTTTATTTCTACTATAATTACTATGTTATGAGTTTAGGGCTTTATAAAGAGTAAGCCCACTTAATATGAAATGAGTTTAAATATTTTGTCACTTGAAATAAATGGGTTTTGTTATAAAATAAATTTGTTTTCAACTCAAGCCCAACCCACAACGAGCTATCTTCCAAAACTCACGCTTTCAAAATATTCGAATGAATTTGGACCGGGTTACTTCGAGGAACATACCAGATCCAGTCCATTCTCGTGGGCCGGGTTTGGGGTGTTTCACTATAAACCCAACGCTAAAGTACAAGAAACGATTAGTATCTAGAGTGCGAGATTGGCCATCGGGTGCGGGCCGACATCGGAAGTAAATCGTAGGTCGATAGCCGTAGTCTCGAGTGATAGTAGCGTAGAAGCAGTAAAAACGCTAGTACGAGAACTAGGTGTTAACTCTTACACACTTTCTTTACTTAATATGTTAATTATTATGCGTTGATAAAAGCCGGAGTGACAGCTGTGGTTACCAAAATACCCTTGTGGGTAACAGGCAAGGATGCCGGGTAAGTTGTTATGTTTCTTGTGTTGATTGTGATCTATGAGAGCATGATATTCTGTATACATAATTATATATGTTAAGCATGATCATACTGATATTGTTCGCATGAATATATGTTATGGGTGATGAGAGGAGGGGGAGTATGATCTATCAGACTGTCACCAGTGATTTGGTATCACACAGTGGGTTGGCACCACATATTATAATATCGTGACTATGTCTCAGTGGTTTGGTTCCACATATGTTTATTTGTGACTTCGGTCACCAGTGGTTTGGCACCACCAGTGGTTTGGTACCACAAGGGGTAGATTTGGGAGATGTGGATGGATATCTAGGTTGATGGGTTGCATGACATACATATTTGTATATGAAATTGTGTAAGAGCATAACGTCTTTTGGGATGGGGGTTTACACACTGAGTCTAGGTGACTCACCCCTTCCTTTATATTTTACAAATAAACCTTAGATCGTGGATTTGGAGCCGGAGTGGACTCAAGGTGGCCATGCTTAGCATTCGTTTTATTATAAAGTTTTCATTTGGACATAGTTGTTTATTTGCTTTGGGTTTTTAGCGTTGTAATATGGCCGCTTAACTTTTATTTTTGGGACGCTTTATTTGGTTGTTTCTATAACTTTCGTTAAGCATACCTGAAACACCCCAAACTCGGCCCACAAGCCTTGACCAGATCTGGTATATTCCCCGGTGTAAACCGTTTCAAATTCTTTTGTTACTTGTGTGTTTTGAAAGAAAGATTGTTTTGGGTTGGGCTTGAGTTGAGAACAAGTTTAATTCATTGTTAAAAAATCCTTTACTTTAGGTGACAAAAGTTTGGGCTTTGTTTTAAAAAATTTGATTTACTTAATCTTTTAATAAATAAAGGTTTGTAAGCTTAACAAATAAAAATGTAATAAAATATTTCTACTAAGGCCTTATTACATCAAATAATTCCCAAAATTTAAATTCAAAATACTTAAAATAAAATAATCCAAATATAAGAAATCAACTTCACATGGCCTCCACTAAGCATCTCACTGCCCTGGCCTCATCACCGATCGTCACCGAAAAATAATCCATGAGGGTGAGTCAATGACTCAATGTGTAACCAACACTAAAATTTAATAATTCAGCATACATTATCATACATGTTCATAAACAAATAAAATAATGATGCAACCCGAACCCAAACCTAGATAGCCATCCACGCCGTCCCCCCTGCATCAACCGACACACCGTGGGACTACTAAGTCAACCCTCCATCCACTACACACCATCGAAGGCGTCATTGCCGACGTGCTCATCGCCTCTTATAAAATTCGCGGTCTTAGGTCACCACATTCAGATATCGTGGTCCTAGGTCACCACATTCAGTTTTACGTGGTCTTAGGTCACCACATTTAGATTTCGTGGTCTTAGGTCACCACATTAACTTCCCCTTTTCATATAACCCATATGCCCTATATTTCATACACATTATGCAATTTCATGCCTTAATTCACATTCTTACCAGTTTTCACATGTTAAAAATAACATATGTTCATAATCCTAGTAGGAGTAGGAAATGTACCTGAGTACTTTTGTACCATAACATGGTACCTTGGCCATATTCACATTCTTATAAACATACACATATTAATTATTGCCATAAATCTTATTAAAAAGTAGTGTGGGTACACACCGATTCGCTAACAATTCCACCGAAATCTCAATTCGATCTTAGATCTTTAACTCCCTACATTCGCCCATATTAAAGATTTAATGAAAACTCATTCGCCATAAAACCAAATCCTAGTAGGATTTGTGCACTAAAACTTACCTTAATGCCGATTTGCTTATCACTCAAATCTCAAAACTTTGCTATTCTCCTCCTTGTATTCGGCCAAACACTGGATCTCTACATAGGTTAGTTTCGGCTTTTTAAACAAAGTAAGAGATAGATCTAGATATCCAAAATAGGCCTTGGCCGAATATACCTATGTGCTTACCTTCCAAATCTTAAATCTCGAAAATGATCTTTTGTCTTAGGTGCCTATCGAAATCCCTATAATCATATGTTAGATCAATTTCTAACATTGAATCACTAAATGGCCCTTGGCCGAACATTGCATGTGGCTTACCTTGAATGTTGAAATCCTGAGAACTCCTCCTTCTATAGTCGACACTACCCAAATCCCGTAAGATCCTTCATAGATTCTACCATAGAACATTATTGGGTTAAGACTCAAACTTTCGCTAAAAGAAGAGGGAATGGGAATAACATGACAACAATCTAATCCTTACCCTTAGTGTTGTAGTCGACAACCTCCCTTGCTTGAAGTCCCAAAGAAATTGGCTAGGAAGACCTAATAGTTGTCAAAGATCTTGGCTTTTGGACTTGATGGAGTAATCGGCTAGGGATTGTCTTTGGGGTTTCGCTTTTGATGAATTGAAACAAAGAAGAAGAATAGAGATGGAGGATTCGCAATGGTGAGTCTTTGAGAGGAGCTATGGATTTGTCAAAAAGAAAATAGAGAAGATGACAAGAGAATTTCTAGACACTTTCAAAAGAAAAGAAAAAGAAACAAATGGCCTTTCTTCATTCCTTTTGGTGAAAATACTACACGTAGTTCCCCTATTCGCCACTCTCCCTTATTTTGATAAAGTTTATCTCTTAATTATCACTTTATTCAATAATAAAATTAATCCTCAATTATCTCTTATCTCTAAAAAAATACCAATAATTATCCATCTATTTGCCAAATTTTAACAAAAATAAAACACCTCCCTTTAGTGCCTTAATACCGTCCAACTCTTTTGTTCCTTGCACCAAAATAAAATTCCTTTGTTTGCTCCCTCAAGTGACTCGAACCTAGGCTCCTTCCCTTGATTGTGCCGCCACCCATCGGGCTTTAAGTGGTGCCTCCAAGCCACTTAAACAAGCCTATGTTTGTGTCAAACTTCTTCTATTAATTTTCTTAAGGCCACCTTGTTTTCCTCTTTTACACTTAACATTTCTAAATCATTTCCTTACATTTCTAGGTTTCCAAAAATGTTCACTTTCCTCTTTTAACTTAAGTTTCCAAAATGTTCACTTTCCTCTTTTAACTTAACGTTTCCAAGTTTCCAAAATATTCACTTTCCTCTTTTAAACTTAACATTTCCATGTTTCCAAAAATGTTCACAATACATTCATAATACATAAGACATGCCATTTCGTATAATTAAATCAAAATTACATAGGACCATTTCCAGGATGTTACAGTTCTACCCCCTTAAAATAAATTTCGTCCTCAAAATTGCTTGGCTAAAATAAATGAGGGTATTGCTGTCGCATTGCCTCTTCTGGCTCCTACGAAGCTTCTTCCGATCCATGATTTCTCCATAGCACTTTGACTAAAGGCACCGATTTCGTCAGAGCACTTTCACATCTCGTTCTAGAATCAATCGGCTCTTCCTCGTAAGACAAGTCCGACCTTAGCTCCACTTCTTCAACCGGCACCACATGAGATGGATCCGATCGGTAGTGACGTAGCATGGATACATGGAATACGTCAGGCATCTCGTCAGAACTTTGGTGGCAACTCTAGCTGGTATGCCACCGGGTCCAACTCGCTTCAACACTCAATAGGGTCCTATAAACCTTGGACTTAGCTTCCCTTTCTGACCAAATCTCATCACCTTCTTCCAAGGCGAAACCTTAAGAAATACTTGGTCTCCCACATCAAATTCAATCTCCTTTCGTTTGAGATCTGCGTATGACTTTTGTCTATCGGATGTTTCCTTTAACCGTGCTTGAATTATCTCAACCTTTTCTTCAAATTCTGCCACTAACTCTGGACCCAAAACTCGACGTTCTCCCAATTTCGTCCAACATGTAGGAGTTCGCACTTTCGACCATACAAGGTTTATAAGGTGCCATTCAATACTTGTCCGATAGTCGTTGTTGTAGGCAAACTCGCTAAAGGCAAATACTCCTCCCAACTTCCTCTCAAATCCATCACACGCCCCTCAACATATCCTCCAATACTTGATTACCCGCTCAGATCGCCTGTCCGACCGTGGATGAAAAGTCAGAGTGAAATCCAACTTAGTGCCTAAAGCTTGATGAAGTGCCCTCCAAAACCGAGACGTAAATCTTGGGTCTCTATCCGAAATGATAGACACCGGCACTCCATGTAGCCTCACAATTTCCGCCACATATAACTTAGCCAATTTCTGAAGAGAATAATCAACCCTTAATGGGATAAAGTGCGCGGACTTGGTCAAATGGTCCACTATTACCCATACCAAGTCCTTCTTAGTAGGCGTAAGGGAAGCCCACTAACGAAGTCCATGGTAATTCTTTCCCACTTCCATCGCGGAATCTCGATTGGTCAAGCAATCCGATGGAACTTGGTGTTCAGATTTAACTTATCGACACGCCGACATTTCCCCACTAATTCAAGAATTTCCCGCTTAAGATCAAAGCCACCAAAATTGTTCCTTAGATCTCTCAGACAGCTTGGTGCCTCCGGGATGCATAGCATAAGGGCTACCATGCGCTATCAAGAATCCTCTCGTCTTAACTCCTCGCCCCTCAAAGATACGTACCTTTCCTTTAAAGCACAATACTCCCTCATCACTAACACCATAGTCCTCTAACTCTCTGCTCAGACTTGTCAGAGCTTAGCACTTAGGTCCTCATCAGCCAACTATCCCTCTTTCACCTCACTCAACCACGTCGGCTTGACTTGTAATTCTGCCAGCAGACCTTCATCATCATATAAACTCAAGTGTACGAACATTGCCCTCAGATCTGAAACCACCTTCCGACTTAGGGCATCTACCACTACATTCGCCTTGCCCGGGTGATAATCTAACGAACAGCCATAGTCCTTCAGCAATTCAACCCACCTTCGCTACCTCAAGTTTAACTCCTTCTGAGTCAACAGGTACTTGAGACTCTTGTGGTTTGTGTAGATCGTCGATTTTTGCCATAAAGGTAGTGCCTCCATACCTTAAGAGCGAAGACCACTGCTGCTAATTCCAAATCGTGCGTTAGATAATTAATCTCGTGTGGCCTAAACTGTCGGGATGCATATGCGATTACCTTCCTGTCTTGCATCAATACGCAACCCAAACCTATATAGGAAGTGTCACAATACACCATAAAATCCTTTCCTGCCTCTGGCTGAATCAACACTGGAGCTTCCGTTAAAACCTTCTTAAGCTTCTCAAAGCTCTCCTGCTGCTTATCCGTCCATACAAAGGGTACTTCCTTCCTCAACAACTTTGTTAAAGGCGTGGCTATTGATGAAAATCCTTCTACAAACCTTCTATAATAGCCTGCCAATCCCAAGAAGCTACGAATTTTTGCCACCAACTTTAGTGGTTTCCAATCCAACACTGCTTCAATCTTCTTAGGATCCACCCTTATTCCTTCAAAGAAAACCACATGCCCTAAGAATGTAATCTCCTAAGCCAAAATTCACACTTGTCAATTTGGCATAGAGCTTTTTCCTTAATACTTGCAAAGACAAATCAAGATGCTCATCATGCTCCTCCTCAGTCTTAGAGTACACCAAAATATCATCGATGAACATTATGACGAACCTATCCAAGTAGGGTTAAAACACCCGGTTCATCATATCCATGAATGCGGCTGGGGTGTTTGTCAACCCGAACGGCATTATTACAAACTCAAAATGACCGTATCTTGTCTTAAAGGCTGTCTTATGGATTTCCGCCTCTTTCACCTTCAACTGATGATTTCTCGACCTTAAGTTGATCTTTGAAAACACTGCCGCCTCCTTAAGCAGATCGAACAGGTCATCTATCCTTGGCAAGGGGTACTTGTTCTTGATGGTCAGGTTATTCAACTGACGATAATCTATGCACATATGCATAGTTCCGTCCTTCTTCTTCACAAATAGAACCGGTGCTCCCCATGGAGACACGCTGGGTCGAATAAACCCATGATCCAATAATTCTTGGATTTGAGCCTTGAGCTCAACCAACTCCTTTGGTGCCATTCTATAAGGGACAATGGACACAGGAGCTGTACCCGGCAGCAGGTCAATTCTAAACTCTACCTCCCTATTTGGGGGTATTCTTGGTAATTCCTCTGGGAACAAATCCTCAAAGTCCCTTACAGTTCTAACTCCACTGACACCTCCTTCCTTTCTATCTAACGCACTTACAAAGGCTAAGAATGCCCTGCACCCTTTACGAACCATCTTCTCCGCCTTCAATGCCAAAACTACGTTAGACAAGTAGTTTCTTCTTTCTCCTATCATTACTACCACTTCATCTTCCGGGGTCCTTAGTTCCATTCGTTTAGCTGTACAATCCAACACGACCCGGTGCTCTACTAAACAATCTATACCAAGTATGAGGTCAAACTCCCCAAAGGGTAGTTCCATTAAATCAGCCCGAAAGTTCACTCCTCAATTTCTAGGATACATTCGAAAGATCTTATCCACCACTACGCTTTGGCCTAATGGGCTTACTACGCCATCTCCCATTAGAAAGTTCGAGTCTAGGCCTAGTGTTTCAACTACACTACAGTAACATAAGAATGGGTCGAGCCCACATCAACAAGGGCAAAATAGGGCTTGCCATGAATGAGAACGCATTCTGCTATGACGCTCTGCTGCCTCCATCCTCCTTCCCAAGAACCGCATAAATTGAACCCGCCACCTTGCCTTAGTATTGGTAGCACTCTACCGGTGTTCCACGCCCTTACCATTTCCTCGATTATTCGACCACGACCTCGCTGAGGTCAGCCCCCCCTCTACCGCTGATTAACATTCTCGAGTCATTGGTCGCTTTTTATCCGATCTCTTTGAATAGCCCTGATCACATGGTCCTTTGACCTACATCTAAAACACCCACTGCCTTCTTCCAAAGATTCGCCAAATGTTTCTTCCCACACCGATCACAAGGACGACATCGCCTCCCACCAACTTGTTGACCCATGCCCATCACCGGGCCTTTTCTACACATTTTCTCGACGATCTTGACGACCCATAGCCCTCTTGGGTCTATTCCTATCGAGCTCTACTTAACCGAGTCCTTGATTCCCTCAAACTACCTTAGCCTTTTCTACTAATGCGAAAACTCCCGCCCGATGTGGAGCTATCAATAACCCGAGGTCATCCTTAAACCGTCCTCAAAATAGACACATCCTCATGCTCGCTGCCACCTCCTCGAGCATACCGCTCAACCTCGTAAACTCACCATACTCGCCACGGACTTGTTCCTTGAACCACCCCTGAAAAACCTTCCTCTCGCTTCATCAATATATCCGTCCCCACATACTTCTTCCGATATGCCATCTTAACATATTCCCAAGTCAAATCCTCACCGTGGCACCATCCCAAACCGTTAACCACCATTGATAAGTTTCATCGCAGAAGCAGCGCCACCATTCCTTTCAAATTCTCCTCAGGGGTCATATCGAGCTCATCCATAATGCGCTTCGGTCGCTTCCAACCAATATTCACCAGACTGGTGTCACACCAGATACCACACGAATACTTCACTCATTGGCTCGAGTCGCCGCATGATTTTGAGCTCTCATTCCTCCAAAGACCAACCACCATTTCAAGAACTCAGAGTATAGCCTCGCGACAAAGATCATCCCCGTCTGAGCTTGCGCCGACACCAACAAATTGGGGTGGTGGTGGCGGTGGTAACTAATTATCGCACCCTTTGACCCAATCTAACGTGTTCGACACGCCATCCTTTCTCTATCAAGGCCCATGACAACCGCGTCCTCTAGAACTCATTTCAAACGACGCGTTTTATTCTGATTAAGAAATTTTATGAATTAGCCTTTATTCCACCGATTAACCGCAAGAAGTTTTATGAAAAGAATTTTAGGAGTGGTTCTTTCAGATTCATACATGCACACGCCTTTACATTCACACATCCATCAATCAATTATGAACTCTCGCTCATTCAGAGAAATATTGTAGTTTTCATTGTTGTTGTTTTTCCACTACCCAGGGTATTTTCGTAATTTGCCCTACAAGGGTATTTTCGTAATTTGTCAAAATAAGGTTCCTTGGTGGTTTTGTCAATAAGGGTATTTTGGTAATTTTTGAAATCTTGGGGGTATTTTGGAAAATTTTGAAATTCGAGGATATTTTGGTAATTAACCTGGGTAAATTTGTAAATCTTAATAAATCAAGGATACTTTGAAATTTTACAAAACTTGAAGGTTGTTTCTGAGTATTTGTTTTCCAAATCAGTGTCGTTGTAGAAATTTTTGAAGATCGGGGTCATTTAGGTAATTTTGCAGGTTAGGGGTAATTTTGTAATTTTCCAAAATCAAGGTATTTTGATATTTGGCAAATTAAGGTTTTTTGAACATTTTATAAAATAATAAAATTTTGATAAGAATTGTGGGTATTTTGAAAATTTCATAAACTATGGGTATTTTTGTAATTTTACCACTAGGGGTATTTTTGTAATTTTATAATTCAGAAATATTTTGAAAATTTTCCAAAATAAGTTTTTGCTACTATTCAAGGGGTAGTTTGGTGATTATAAAACTAGGGTTTTTATAAAAAAATATGGCTAGTCCCTTTCGGGTTTTAGTTAGGGGTTTAGCCCGTGTATAAGTCCTCTTGGTTAGGGTGAACCGAGGCTATGCACCAGGTAGGATTCGAGTGGAGAGGAGTTGTGTAACATCCTAGATTAGGGGTTATGCATTTAGTGCATAATTCATGTGTTAGTGGGCTTAGTGAGGGTGTTTGGAGGTGTTTGAGGGGCTTTAGAAATTCTAGGACGAAGGTGGAAGCTTTGGAAAATTATTGGGTTTTAGTTAAAAGGTGGAGTGGGCTAAGGTAGCCTTAAGAAAAGTTTTGCTAATTTAAGACACAAGAAGTGATGTGGAAAAGTGGCAAGGGACGCCACCTAAGGTGCAAGGGTGGTTGCGCCAAAGGAGTGCCAAGGGAAGGGGTTCGAGTGCAGAGAATCGATTTGGGAGTTTTTATTTTTGGCGTAAAGGGAGCTTGGGAAAGAGGCCTTAAAGAAATTTTCATGGGATTTATGACACAAGGAATCGTGTGGTAATTGGCTAGAGGCGCCACTTAGTGCTTAGGGAGTGACGCCTCAAAGAGCTAGGTGGACGGGTTCGAGCAAAGGTAGGAAGCAATGGGCTTTTCTTTTTGCGTCTGAAGGGAAGCAAGGCCGTGGAGGCCTTAAAGGAAAAATCTTAGGCGTGTTTGGCATAAAGGTGCCTTGGTAAATGGCTTCCATGTGCCACTTAAGGGCTTGGAATGACGCTCGGACAAGGGCCTTGGTTTGAATCCGTCACGGCATGGGCGTGTTTTTATTTTTCTTTGGTGCTAAGGAAAAGGAACTAGACTAAGTAAGTCTTAAAAGAAATTTTGGGTGCATTATGTCACAAAAAAATGCCTTGGCAGAGTGGCTTGGGGCGCTAAAGCTATGCTAAAGGGGCTGATGCAAAGTCAGGTGTCATGAGTTCAAGACGCAAGGGAAGCAAAATTTTGAGTTTTTTATGCACGCTGGCATTAAGGAGAGAGAGCTAGTGGACTGCTTATGGACTCTCAAGTGGGCAAGGATAATGCTAGTTTAATTCTTTTAGAATTCTACCGAAAGTAATTAAGAGATAATGGTTGTTTTATTTTTATTTATTTTGTTAGTGTGGATAATTGTAGATTAAATTCAATTTAATTTGAATGGGTGTTGAAGATATACAGAGGGAGATTAAATTGGGATATGATAATGAATTGACGTGGTGGCCAAGTACGGGGCTCTTTTGGGTAAGCAAATTCACCATGAAGAGAGATAGGGTCAAACTATTTAAAGGGTTATAGATGTTTTCGGGTTCTTTTTCTTCCTTTTAGTGTGTGCCAAATTCTCCTACTCTCACTTCTTATTCTTTAATTTCTTTCAACCCCAAATCCTTTTTATCTCTTTGAAGCCGAATTTCCCATTGTTACCATTGCCAAAATACTTCAAACTCTTCTCTTCTTCTCATAAGTTTCTCAAAAGCTGAAATATACTTGTGATAGCCGAATATTCCAACCTCATTTGGAGGCTTAGCCGAATCTGGTAAGTGATCATTCCTCTATTTGTATTTTTATTTTATTAAAAGCCATAATCGAATCTCAAGAGCCCTTATTCTCTTTCTTCCATCACAAGTCTCAAAAGCCTAAGTCGCACTTTTCCTCTTGTCATCGTTTCTTTTGTCTCTCCAAGGAAGCGATAGTGGTGAGTATTTCTTTAAGCAATCGGTTTTATTCTTCTCTTCATGGATGTGTCGAATCCATGAGTGGGCTTAGATTTATGTGAGATGGTCAATGGCTTTAGTGCCATAATAAGTGTTTTTGTTCAGTAGCTAACTGTAAGGGTGTACTAAGGAGTTTTTGGGATTTGATTCATCAAAGCAAGCAAGGTAAGGAAGTGTTGATATCGTGTTTGAGGCTATATAATTGGTATAAGTAATGACCGATTGTGTACCTTGGTTTCTAGGGACAAATCGATGTAAGTGTATAGCAAGCTTTGGATTCAAGATTTATTTGGTAAGGATATTTAGTAAGTGTAAATTTGATTTGATATATTAAAGTAGTAGTGATTAACCATTTGATCCGTTAAGTATCGTTATGGAAGCGAATACCGACCAAAGAGGACAAGGGTAGTCCCTATTCCTAAGTTCAAGAGGAGAGCAATCTACTATTAGGGATTGGCCACCGGTGTGGGCCAAAGATCGTAACAACAAAGTGGGCGGATAGTCAGTAGTGTCACTTAGTGATAGCGCCGATTTGAAGCGTAGTTCTACAAGTGATCGGTGTGTGATTAACCCACCGCTTTACGGGTTTTTCTTTTGCTATATCTCAGATGTGTTGATTGTGTACTAACAAGTGCGAGAAAAGTTATGAGATGGATTCCCTTAAAGGGGTATGTCGATAATCCGGTAAGTACCAAACCTGATGATATGTGATTATTAATATGAATATGTGTTATGACTATGCTTGATGAACGTGCTCATGCATCATTATATTATATCATTATTTATGTTACATGTACATGGGTTGGGATATGAAAGAAGGTACGGGTGTACTTCGAGTACGTGGTTTGATGTTAGCCTTGAGCTACATCGTGGCTTGATGAGTAGCTCTGTGCCTCATCGTGGTTGATATCGGCTAAGTGCCATATCGTGGTTGATGAGTGACTATGTGTCCCATCGTGGTTTTGGTGTTAGCTACGGCTACATCATGGATTGGCGCTGACTGAGGTCACGTTATGAATTTTTGTGCTTTATTGCATGTGGACGGCATTGATTGCCTTTTGGAGTGAAAAGGAGAGGGTGATTTATTAATCCCCTGGTGTGTGGTAGGCTGGATAAGGGGGTGTGTAGTGGATGGACCCTAGGATTGGGTTGGGTGCACTTTGCATAATTCTATGTGACTTGTGAAATGAGGTATTAATGTGGAAATGGGCCAAGCCCAAAATGTAAATGTGGATTGGAATGAGAAATGGGCCAAGCCCAGTATATGATATGTGGAATAATATGGTAATGGGCCAAGCCCAGTATGTGGAACATGTGGTTATTAACACTATTATATGAATGTGATATGAATGTGGGCCAAGCCCAGAATGTGGTAATATGTGATTATGATATTTGTTATTTGATATATGGGTTAATATGGGGTTAACATGTGGGTGGAAATCAGTGGTTTAATTACACACTGAGTCTGTATGACTACCCAATTTTTATTAACATCGCAGGTGATGCTTGGACCGGGTTTAGAGAGGATACAAGGTGGCCCATGCAGAAGACAATTTATTCCATGCAGTTTATTATTAAGTACTTTGATTAATTATTTGTTTTTGTAATAAGGGCCACTTAAAGTATTTGAATTTTTGCAATGTTTGGTTGGATTTGTAATTGTTAATATTTTGTAAGTTTAATTTTAAAAGCTATTTAAATCTCAAAAGTCATAATAAAGTTTTGAATCCGTATTTTTATAATAACTTTATTTTTACTTAGAATATTTTAAATTACGAAAATGATTTATTAAAGGCAACAAATTTTTAACGGTTTTCACTTTTAAGTAAGAATATTTCAAACGTTTTTCGCAGTGGCATTTCAAATTCGGTCATAGTGAATGGGCAGGGTTTGGGGTGTTACAAGGTGAGTCACGTGGACTGCTTAAATACCAAGCTTCCACCGAAACCAATCCTAGACATGCGTACCATGGTTGCCACACCCTAACTCGGCGACTCAATCACAGGTTTGTTTAGTTAGGCATTTAAGTCTTATATTTTTGTTGGGGTATACTGGTCCTAGGGTTCAAGTGCTTATCATGCTAATCTATGTTCCATTCCATTTCTACCCTTCTACAAGTCATAATATGAATCACACAATGGATAGAAGTACTTACCTGGTGGACTTCGGGTCAGAGACTTAGTGGGCCATGCCGAAAAACTCGCTTAATTCACAAAATCCTGTTGGGCTTAACTTTGAAAATGATTTGGGCCTTAAACCCAAGGCCGAGAGTTTAAAATGGATCGATACCAAATTGAAACACCCCAAACTCGACCCACGAGCCTTGACCGGATCTGGTATGTTCCCCGGTGTAAACCGTTTCAAATTCTTTTGTTACTTGTGTGTTTTAAAAGAAAGATTGTTTTGGGTTGGGCTTGAGTTGAGAACAAGTTTAATTCATTGTTAAAAAAAATCATTTACTTTAGGTGACAAAACGTTTGGGCTTTGTTTTAAAAAAAAAATTGATTTACTTAATCTTTTAATAAATATAGATTTGTAAGCTTAACAAATAAAAAACTAATAAAATATTTCTACTAAGGCTTTATTACATCAAATAAATCTCAAAATTTAAATTCAAAATGCTTAAAATAAAATAATCCAAATATAAGAAATTTGAACTTTACATGGCCTCCACTAAGCATCTGCGCCACCGGTCCATCACCGATCGTCACCGAAAAATAATCCCGCAAGGGTGAGTCAATGAGACTCAATGTGTAACCAACACTAAAATTTAATAATTCGCATACATTATCATACATGTTCATAAACAAATAAAAATAATGATGCAACCCAACCCAAACCTAGATAGCCATCCGCTACACGCCCCCGCACCAACTTTCGCACACCGTGGGGACTACTAAGTCAACCTCTATCCGCTACACACCATCGGCGATGCTATCGCAGTGATGTGCTCATCGCCTTATAAAATTCGTGGTCTTACGTCACCACATTCGATATCGTGGTCTTAGGTCACCACATTCGCTTTTACGTGGTCTTAGGTCACCACATTCGATTTCGTGGTCTTAGGTCACCACATTAACTTCCCTTTTCATATAACCCATATGCCCATATTTCATACACATTATACAATTTCATGCCTTAATTCACATTCTTTCCAGTTTCACATGTTAAAATAACATATGTTCATAATCCTAGTAGGAGTAGGAAATGTACCTGAGTACTTTTGTACGATAACATGGTACCTTGGCCAAATTCACATTCTTATAAACATACACGTATTAATTATTGCCATAAATCTTATTAAAAAGTAGTGTGGGTACACACCTGATTCGCTTAACAATTCCACTGAAATCCCGAATTCTGATCTTAGATCTTTAACTCCTTACATTCGACCCATATTAAAGATTTAATGAAAAACTCATTCGGCCATAAAACCAAATCCTAGTAGGATTTGTGCACTAAAACTTACCTTATTGCCGATTTGCTTATCACTCAAATCTCGAAAACTTTGCTATTCTTCTCCTCGTATTCAACCAAACACTGGATCTCTACATAGGTTAGTTTTGGCTTTTTAAACAAAGTAAGAGAGAGATCTAGATATCCAAAATAGGCCTTGGCCGAATATACCTATGTGCTTACCTTCCAAATCTTAAATCCCGGAAATGATCTTTTGTCTTAGGTGCCTGTCAAAATCCCTATAATCATATGTTAGATCAATTTCTAACATTGAATCACTAAATGGCCCTTGGCCGAACATTACATGTGGCTTACCTTGAATGTTGAAATCTTGAGAACTCCTCCTTCTATAGTTGACACTATCCAAATCCCTAAGATCCTTCATAGATCCCGCCATAGAACATTATTGGGTTAAGACTCAAACTTTTGGCTAAAAGAAGAGGAATGGGAATAACATGACAACAATCTAATCCTTACCCTTAGTGTTATAGTCGACAACCTCCCTTGCTTGAAGTCCTAAAGAAATCAGCTAGGAAAACCGAATAATTGTCAAAGATCTTGGCTTTTGGACTTGATGGAGTAATCGGCTAGGGGTTGTCTTTAGGGTTTGACTTTTGATGAATTGAAACAAAGAAGAAGAATAGAGATGGAGGATTCAAAGAATGGTGAGTCTTTGAGAGGGAGCTCATGGATTTGTCAAAAAAGAAAATAGAGAAGATGACAAGAGAATTTGTGAGAGGCTTTCAAAAGAAAAGAAAAAGAAATAAATGGCCTTTCTTCATTCCTTTTGGTGAAAATACTACACTTAGTTCCCCTATTCGCCAACTCTCCTTATTTTGATAAAGTTTATCTCTTAACTATCACTTTATTCAATAATAAAATTAATCCTCAATTATCTCTTATCTCTAAAAAATACCAATAATTATCCATCTATTTGCGAATTTTAACAAAAATAAAACACCTCCCTTTAGTGCCTTAATGCCATCCAACTCTCTTGTTCCTTACACCAAAATAAAATTCCTTTGTTTGCTCCCCAAGTGACTCGAACCTAGGCTCCTTCCCCTTGATTGTGGCGTTACCTACTGGGCTTTAAGTGGTGCCTGAGTCTCCGGCGCTAATCCACCCAGGTAAGTACCCTAACCTTTGATTTAATGTTTATATGTTGGGCTTTATGGGTTTCTAGACATAGTTGAGCATGATAGTACTGATGGACCATAGGGCTAGTTTACACAACTTCTTAATTACATAAGACTTAAGTCTAATCAAACAAACCTGTGAGTGAGCCGTCGAGTTAGGGTGTGGCAATTGTCATGCGCATGTCTAGGAGTGGATTCAGGGAGAGCTTGGTATTTAAGCAGTCCCAGTGACTCACCTCCTCTCCGCTCGAATCCAACACAGCAAGCGCAGTGACTGCTTACATCGATCGTAAGGACTTGTTCACAAAGCTAAACCTTATAATTAAAACCCGAAGAGACCAAACCACCTGCTTTGAAAAAAACCCTAGTTTTGAAATTACCAAATTACCTCTTGATTTATAAAAACTACCCTAGATTTGAAAAATAACCAAAGTACCCTAGTTTGTAAAATTTCCAAATTGCCCCTGACTTGCAAAATTATCGAAATACCCCCGAGTTGAAAAATTACCAAAATACTCTTATTTTGAAAAATCACCTAAACTTTATTTTGAAAAATTATGAAAATACCCCTAAAGGTTAAAATTACGAAAATACCCCCGGGTAGTGAAATGACGAAAATACCCCTACACGTTGAATGTGGTCTGTGGATGTTGGTTGTGCGATAAATGTACTTAGAACTAGGAGATAAGCCTGAAACTGAAACTATAGATAGATTCGAATTCAAAAGAATCACTTTTAAAACTATCTTTCATAAAATTATTCGTGGATAAACAGTGAACAGAATTAATAATTCATAAAATTCTTAACCAACTAAACGCGAACGAGAAACATGAGTACAAGAGGTCGTGGACGTTCGCCGCGTGGTCGTGGTAAGGGTAGTGTTTCAAGCTGATTTGATGGAATTACCCTTCAGGGAATTTGATTTAATCTTAGGAATACATTGGTTAGTTAAGTACCAGGCAGAACTGGACTGTGTAGCTAAGCACATGGTGCTGAAATAGGTCGAGGGTGAAGAGGTGGTGATGATAGGTGAGAGAAGGAATTACCTATCCAATGTGGTGTCCGCGCTGAAGGCAGAGAAGATCGTAAAGAAAGGATGTGAGGCGTTTGTGGTCTATGTCTGTGCTTTGAAAGTTAAGGAATCGGCGATAGGAAGTGTCCAAACGGTGAAAGAGTTTATTGATGTTTTTGGAAGAGCTTCCAGGTTTACCCCTGGATCGCGAAGTGGAGTTCGGTATAGATCTTCTATCGGGAATAGCGCCAGTGTCTATTACTCCGTATAGGATGGCGCCAAAGGAGTTGGTGGAGTTGAAAGCACAGATTCAGGAGTTGTTGGATAGGGGTTTCATCCGGCCAAATGTATCACCTTGGGGAGCGTCTGTACTCTTTGTTAAGAAGAAGGACGGGTCCATGCGAATGTGTATAGACTACAGACAGTTGAATAAATTGACAATTAAGAACAAGTATCCGTTGCCAAGGATTGACAACTTGTTTGACCAGCTTAAGGGAGCATCGGTCTTCTCCAAGATAGATTTGAGGTCGAATATCACCAACTTAAGGTGAAGGAGGCAGATATCCATAAGACGGCATTTCTTACTCGATACGGGCACTATTAATTTTTGGTAATGCCGTTCGGGTTGATGAACGCACCAACAGCGTTTATGGATATGATGAACTGGGTGTTTCAGCCGTATTTGGATCCGTTCGTCGTAGTATTTATAAATGATATTCTGGTGTACTCAAAATCGGAGGAGGAGCATGACACACATTTGCGGGTGGTGTTGTAGATTCTTAGGGAAAAGTGTTTATACATAAAGTTTAGTAAGTGCGAGTTTTGGTTGAACAAAGTTACCTTTTTGGGTCATGTGGTGTCAGCTGAGGGGATTAGAGTGGACCCTCGGAAGATTGAGGCTGTATTGGATTGGAAGCCACCGAAGTCTGTGGCGGAGATTCAAAGTTTTCTAGGTTTGGCGGGATATTACAGAAGGTTTGTGGAAGGGTTTTCTCTGATTGCAGCGCCATTGACCAAGTTGCTAAGGAAAGGTGTTCCGTTTGTGTGGACAGACAAGCAACAAGAGAGTTTGGAAAGGTTAAAGAGGATTTTGACGGAAGCTCCGATGTTTATTCAACCTGAAGTAGGGAAAGAGTTTCGGTTTATTTTGATGCATCGCATACAAGATTAGGATGTGTGCTGATGTAAGAAGGGAAAGTAGTAGCGTATGCTTCTCGACAGTTGAGACCTCACGAGGTGAACTACCCGACGCATGACCTGGAATTGGCTGCAGTGGTTTTTGCCCTAAAAATTTAGAGGCATTATTTGTATGGAGAGAAGTCTGTAGTGTACACAGATCACAAGAGTTTGAAGTACCTTCTTACACAGAAGGAGCTAAATTTAAGGAAGAGGAGGTGAATTGAGTTGTTGAAGGACTATAACTGCTCGATTGAGTACCACTCGAGAAAAGCTAATGTGGTAGTGGATGCCTTGAGCCGTAAGGTGGTGGCAGATTTAAGAGCCATGTTTGCCCACCTTAGTCTGTATGATGACAGAAGTCTGCTAGCGAAATTGCAAGTGAAGCCAACATGGGTAGAATAGGTTAAGGAGAAATAGTTGGTAGATGAAGTTTTGAGCGCACAATGTTTGGAAGTGCAAGATGGTGGATTAGAGGGGTATAGCTTGAGCAGCGATGGAGTGTTGTGTTTTCAGGGAAAAGTGTGCATGCCTAGAGATGTGGAGTTAAGGCAGAAGATTTTATAGGAGGCACATAGTATCCATATTCTATGCATCCGTGAGGTAGTAAGATGTACCGGGATTTACGTGAGCAATTTTGGTGGCCGAGCCTTAAGCGTGAGATAATTGAGTTTGTGGGTAAGTGTCTGACATGTCAACAAATCAAAGCTAAACATCAGTTACCCTCGGGATTGTTGCAACCAATTAAGATTCCACAGTGGAAGTGGGAAAGGATTACAATGGATTTTGTAAGTGGGCTACCCTTCACACCCACTAAAAAGGATTCAGTTTGGGTGATTGTGGACCGTCTGAGGAAGTCTGCTCATTTCATACCTGTACGTATGGATTTTTCTCTTTAGAAGTTAGCGAGACTATATATAGCAGAGATTGTTAGGTTTCATGGGGTGCCAGTGTTGATTATTTCGGACAGAGACCCTAGATTTACTTCAAGGTTCTGGAAGGCTTTGCACCAGGCATTGGGGACAAGGTTGGATTTTAGTACGACATTCCATCCCCAGTCAGATGGACAATCGAAGAGGGTGATTCAAGTTTTGGAAGACATGCTAAGGGGTTATGTCTTGGATTTTAAAGGCAGTTAGAAAGAATTCTTACCGTTGGCGGAGTTCGCGTACAACAATAGTTACCAGGCAAGTATTCAAATGGCACCATACGAAGCGTTATATGGTCGGAAGTGTCGTACCCCTACGTGTTGGACGGAATTGGGGGAGCGGCAATTTGGGTCCAAAGTTGGTTGCTGAAATAGAAGATAAGGTGAAGGTGATTTGAGCTCGTTTGAAAGAAGCTTCGGATAGGTAGAAGTCTTATGCCAATCTTAAAGGAAGGATATAGAGTTTGCAGAAGGTGACAGGGTTTTCTTGAAGGTGTCGCCGTGGTAGAAGGTTCTGAGATTTGGTAAGAAAGGCAAGTTAAGCTCTAGATTTATCGAGCCTTATCGGGTGTTGAAGCGAGTGGGACTGGTGGCTTATCAGCTCGAGTTGCCACCAGAGTTGAGTTAAATCTATAATGTGTTTCACGTTTCTATGCTTAGACGCTATCGCTCAGATCCGTCTCATGTTGTGCTGATAGAGGAAATTGAGGTGAGCCCAGACTTATCTTTTGAGGAGGAACCAGTGCAGATCCTAGATCGGGATGTGAAAGTTTTGCGTGAAATCACCCTTTGGTAAAGGTATTATGGTGGAACCATGGATCGAGGAAGCGACATGGGAGCTGGAGGATGTCATCTTGCAACAATACCTCAACTCTTGACCGACTGTAAATTTCGAGGTCGAAATTTATTTTAAGGGGGTAGAACTGTAACATCCTGATTAGGTGGGTTTGTGCACTTTGAGTGTCAGTGTTAGCTAGAGCTTTGGAAGTGTGTATTGGGCTTAGGTTTGGGCTTAAACCTTGGTTAACTTTTCTAACAAAGAGCTACAAGACATAATTTAAGTGAGGTATCCATGTTCAGTAGCAAGTTGGGCTTGTGGCCCAAAATATAGTGATGCTATAAAGGGCATGTAGGTGGCGGCACTAAGGAGGGAGTTTGGCCAAGAGTTGCCATTTGGGCCCAAGTGTTTTGGGGCAAAAATTTGGCACTCCAAGGGGGAGGGAGAAGGGACGGCACATGTGCTATAATTTGGGAGTTTAAATTATTTTATTTTTGTTAATAAAAAGCTGATAATAAGGAAGGGAAGAGTTGGTTTTAGGGAGGTCTCATCTAAGGGAAAGATAAAGATGAAGCTGATAAGGGTGGATAAAAGCTATCAGGAGAAGGGAGAGTTGGCCGAAACTCCAACTCTGAGAGTGTGTGTGTTGCCGAAATTAGTAGCAAGTGATCATCTTTTCTTTCATTTTTGTTCTTTCTTTCTCACCTATTCTCTGAAAAATCCAAATTTTTTCTCTTTTGGGTGTATCTACTTTTTATCAAAATCGAAACTCCCTAGTTTTCTTCTCCTCTTCAAAATCTTTCTAAAAGCTGAATTCTTCTTGCTTATATTCCCATATCCCATAACCAAATCTTGAAGTTGATTTCTTTTTCCCGAAGGTGCACCATAGCTGAATAGTCTTCAAGGGATTGGTGATTTTTTTTTCAGCGATTTCTTCTCTGTGATTTCTCTCTTTTTCATTAAGTTCTTAACCCGAATCATCTTTTCTATCGCCCTATCGGTTTCACTCTCTACTCTTAGGAGCCAAATCTTGTCTTGTTGTGATCTGTGGTGCCAATTTGTGAAGGAAGCTGAAGGTAGGTGGTGTAGGTTCGGCCGAATGGCCACTTTCTTGTTCCTTTGTCTTTGGTGAATGCCATAAGGTACTAGATGGGTTGTGATTATTGGTTTGGTTTGATACTTTGGTGGTGGCCGAATGTAGGTAGGGTGGAGACGCTTTCTTAAAGACTTTCGGGATTCGATAACTAGGTAAGGGTTTCATTGTAAGCTTTATGATTACCTATTAGATCTCATCGTTTAATTGGTTTAGTGACCAAGGGATTATTATGGACTCAAATAACAGTCAAGCAGTAGGAGGGGTTGGATCTGTAATCCCAACGCCTAAATACAAGAAGTGATCAGTATCAGGGTGCGAGACTGGCCATCAGGGTGTGGGCTGATGTCAGAAAAAGATCGTTGGCCAATAGTGGTAGTCTCGTGTGATAATAGCGTAGAAGCAGTGAGAGCGTTAGTACGAGAATCAAGTGTGTAACTCTTACACACTTTCTTTACTTCATATGTTAAATGTCATGTGATGATAAAAGCCGAAGTGACGGCAGTGATTACTAAGTTACCCTTGTGGGTAAAAACGAGGATGCCTGGTAAGTTGTTATGGTTGCTAGCGTTAATTATAATGTGATCTATAAGTGCATGCCACTCTTTATACAATATTGTACATGTTAAAGCATGATCATACTTGTATTGTGAGCACAAACATGTGATATGGGTGATGAGTGGAGGGGGAAGTATGATCTATCGATTGTCACCAAGGTTAGGTACCACACGATGGGTTGGCCCCACATATTGTAATATTGTGACAATGTCTCAGTGGTTTGGCACCACCAGTGGTTTGGTACCACATATGTTTATTTCTGTAACTTCGGTTACCAGTGGTTTGGTACCACAAGGGGTAGATTTGGGAGACACGGGTGGATATCTAGGTTGATGGGATGCACGACATGCATATTTGTTTATGAACTTGTGTAAGAGCATAACTTCTTTTGGGATGGGGATTTACACACTGAGTCTAGGTGACTCACCCCTTCCATTATATTTTGCAGATAAACCATAGATCGTGGTACGAAGTTGAAATAGACTCGAGGTGGCCATGCTCAGCATTCGTTTTATTTCAATGTTTTCCATATAGACTTAGTTATTTTCTTTAATTTGGGTTTCCAGTTCTGTAATAAGGCCACTTAAGTGTTATTTTGGGACATTTTATTTAGTTGTTTCTTAAAAGTTCTATTAAGCATGCTGGTTAAACTGTGAATTGGGTGTTTTCAAAACTTTAAACAAATACTCATTTTTCTGAAATATACAATGATTAAGTAATAAGTACGGAGTAACTATAAGGCAACTACGTTTTTCTGAAACAAGTTTCAACATGTTTTAAACATCACAAGATCCAACGACGTATTCTTTAAAACGTTACAACAGAATTCTCTTTAAACAAGTCGACAAATTGGTTTTCAAAATGTTTTCTTTCCCATGGCACCCCAGATTTGGTTGTAGTGTTTTGACCGGGTTTGGGGTGTTACAACCTCCTCAAACCACCATGATTGTGCGTACAACAGGTAAGTCTAGCTCAAGACTTTAAACGAGCGCTTCTCAGGAGGCAACCCGAGTACTAATCGTACTAATTAGTTTGGTTTTATTTCTATTCGTATTTAGGCATAGCTTTCCATACCCACACGGCCTTGCCTACGGCCGTGGCCGTGGCCGTGTGGACACTACGACTAGGCATATGAGCGTGAACCTTATCTCTATTTAATTATTTACTTTTATTCATATTTTTATTTTTATTTTTATTTTATTTTTACTTCTTTTATTATTTTCTCCTTTTTCTCAATGGCATTTAGATTTAGCTTAGGATACACTAAAATCAAGCGGGCTACTTCGAGGATTCAATTTCAAACGGTTCGAGACGCTTCCCCACGTTCACCTCCAATCTTATCCGGTTTCTTTTCATAGACTTCATCCAAAAATTTAGGAAGTGTTACTTCTCCCCTTCTCTTTTGATTTAATTATTACATAACTGTTTATCTATCTTTGTACATTGAGGGCAATGTACATCTTAAGTGTGGGGGAGGGAAAGTGTCAAACTTTTTGCATTATTCTAAATCCTGAATTTTAGTCTTGTCCATAAGAAATCTTCTCATATTACTAATTAGGATGAAATTTCTAATGATTTATGATTTTTATTGATATGTTTTAGATTAAGTCATAGTTAATTATGCATTGATGATTAAAATTGAAGGATACTAGAGAATCGAGCATGATAAGTCTACTTTCTAAAAATTAAAAATTAAAAGGTCGTTGAACTAAATTTGAGTATTACCTTGAAATTTGGAATTTACATGGATTGATGTCAAAAACACCCATAATTTTTGTGAGATTTTGAGCCTTATAGAGCATATATTCTTTTTTGTGCTCACTTTATTGATTATGAGTGTGTCAAATTTGAAATGTTATTCTAGAACTTGCCTCATTTATACATGTCCAGACCACACTTTTGATTTGATATACAGAGATGATAAAGGTACCTAGGATTTAACCCACTTACTCCATAAAAAGCCTACCTTCAAAAAATTAACCCCTAGTGAACCCCGTTGAATCCTAACAACCTTTTATTAAGTCACCCACTAATATTAACCCAAAACCCTTTGTATTTGTTATCACCCTTTTTTTGACTACCCTTTAATCGAGGTTTGATTTGATTAAGTTACCAATTATATTAGTTCAAGAGTTACATTTATCATTTATGATGTAATATTTTAATTTGATTTCTTAAAAAACCCCAAAATATTAGTAGTATATAAAAAAAAGCTTAGAGCATTTAAATTCCAATTGTTGAAGAAAAAGCTCATATTAAAGTATTATCAAATTTTAAGTGATGAAAATACTCTTTATTATAGAGTAATTATCAATAGTGGCATTATTAGTTTTCATTTGATGAAAATATTCATATTTATTTCATTGTTTCTAGTTAGGTAATTTGTCAAGTCGGTCTCGATTCTAACCCTCTAAATCATCTTGTATCCATACCCTTAACCTTAGTCCCGTTACAACCCTGATAAAGACCTTTTGATCTGTGTATCATCTCATATACAGTGGTGGAGATTTGATTTTCAGGCAAGCCTATGGGATTAACTTTTCAGGTTCGACTTATGAGTGCTTATTCTTGAACCTTAAACACTTTGAGTGATTTGAGTGAACTTTTAGTGAGGATGTCAATCCTTGTCAGTTTTGAATTAAAGGTAATTATTCAGATAAGGGGAGACACCTATGCTTTCGTACTACAAAGGTATGACTTATGGTGATTGGATCTTTATGTAACAACCCGGTTTAGACCCAAATCAGAATAGTGGTTTTGAGACCACAAATCTGAGGTCGGAATAACAATTTAATATTATTTTCTGTGTGGATAGTATGTGACATAGTCTGTGTGAAAATTCTATGTGATGATTTAATCGTTTTAGTGTTGAATTATGAAAAAGGACTTAATCGCATAAAATGTAAAAGTTGTGTGCTATTTGTTAAAGTGTTTAATTGGCTTGGTTTTTAAAAAGATGAGTCCTTATGTTGTTATTATTCCACATACAAAATGGATGGACAAAAATGGGTTTTAGTGGGTGGATTTTAAATGAAATAATAAAAAGGGCAAAATGGTAAATGGTGTATTAATGTGTAATAAAAATTAAACAAACAAGAAATTGGTGGCTATAGTGTTCATCTTCCACCGAATTTGAGAAAGAAAAATAAGGGTTTGAAGCTCCTTTAATTTTGGCACATTCATATCTCAATCGGGCATGTGTTTCGTTTTGGTTTTTGATAATTTTTACGTTTTCGTAATCGTTGTTTTGTGCTTTACAAAACCCATACTTGAGTTTTGAGTATTGAAGATGTTTGTGTGAGATGCCATTGATACTATATGGATACTATATTGATACTATACCGTCACATGTTGTACCAGTGGATGAGATTGAGGTAAATCCAGACTTATCTTTCGAGGAGGAACCAGTGCAGATCCTAGATCAGGATGTTAAGGTTTTGCGTAGGAAATCAGTCCCTTTGGTAAAGGTATTATGGCAAAACCATGGGTTAGAGGAAGCGACATGGGAACTAGAGGATATCATGCGACAGCAATACCCTCAAATCTTTTGACCAGGTAAATTTTGAGGTCGAAATTTATTTTAAGGGGGGTACAACTGTAATATCCTAATTTTGAGGGTCTGTGCATTTGGTATGTTGCATGGCTAAATTAGTAGGTTAAGGCCTTGAGGTGTGTATTGGGCTTAGGATTGGGCTTAAACCTGGGTTAAATTGATTATAAATAGTGTTAGTTTATGAATTAAGTTAAGTAAGTATATTTAGTAGAAAGTTGGGCTTGTGGCCCAACGTTTGGAGGTGCTATAAGTGGGCATGTAGGTGGCATCACAAGGGGGAGGAGTTTGGGCCTAGTGTGGTCGCTTGGGGCCCAAGTTTATGGGGTCCAAAATTTGGCACTCCTAGAGGAAGGGGGAGGATCGCACATGAGCTACATTTTAGGAGTGTTAAATTCTTTTATTTTTGTTAATTAAAAGATGATAATAGGAAGGGAATAGTTGGTTTTAAGGCGGTCTCTTTTAAAGGTAAGATAATGATTAAGTTATCAAGTGAGATAAGGGCTATCAGAAGAGAGAGAGTTGGCCGAAACTCCAACTCTCTGTGTGTGTGTATTGCCAAAATTTAGTAGCCAAAGTGTCCATCTTTTCTTTCATTTTTCCTCTTTTCTTTCTCATCTTTTCTCTCAAGCCAAAATTCTTTTCTTCCTTTTCTCTCTGCTTCGTGACAAAACCAAAATTCCCTAGCCTTATTATCCTTTCCAAAATTCTTCTAAAGCTGAATACCCCATTCCCATCTTCTTCTCCCATAGCCGAAACTCTCCTGGGTAGTCTATTTTTCCCGAAGGTGCACCATAGCCGAATACACCTCTTTAGTTTGGTAAGTTTTTGGGATTTTCTTCTCTGCGATTTCTCTCTACTTCAATTAGTATCTAACCTGAATCATATTTTCCCTAAGGTTCTATCAGTTTCACTCTCTGCTATTGGTAGTGAATCTCGCTTCTTTGTGCCTCATTGCCGATTTGTGGAAAAGCCGAAGGTAAGTTGGTGGTAGGTTCGGCCAAATGGCCACTTTCGTGTTCTTTCCTCTTTGGCCAAATATTGTATGGTACTCGATTGGTTGTGATCAGTGATTTGGTTTAATCTTTTGGGCTTGGCCGAATATAGGTAGGAAGGCGACAATTTCTTAAGGGCTTTTCGGGATTCAACAGATTAGGTAAGGGTTCATTTTAAGTATACGATTAATTTAATTAATTGGATCTCATCGTTTTATTGGTTTAGTGACCAAGGAGTTATTATGGACACTAATAACAGTCAAGCGATAGGAGGGGTTGGATCTATAAACCCAATGCTAAAGTACAAGAAACGATTAGTATCGGGAGTGCGAGATTGGCCATCCAGGTGCGGACCGACATCGGAAGTAAATCGTAGGCCGATAGTCATAGTCTCGAGTGACAGTAGCGTAGAAGCAGTAAAAACGCTAGTACAAGAACCAGGTGTTAACTCTTACACACTTTCTTTACTTAATATGTTAATTGTTATGCGTTGATAAAAGCCGGAGTGACAGCTGTGGTTACCAAAATACCCTTGTGGGTAACAGGCAAGGATGCCGGGTAAGTTTTATGTTTCTTGTGTTGATTGTGATATATGAGAGCATGATATTCTGTATACATAATTATGTATGTTAAGCATGATCATACTGATATTGTTCGCATGAATATATGTTATGGGTGATGAGAGGAGGGGGAGTATGATCTATCAGACTATCACCAGTGATTTGGTATCACACAGTGTGTTGGCCCCACATATTATAATATTGTGAGTATGTCTCAGTGGTTTGGCACCACCAGTGGTTTGGTACCACATATGTTTATTTGTGACTTCGGTCACCAGTGGTTTGGTACCACAAGGGGTAGATTTGGGAGATGTGGATGGATATCTAGGTTGATGGGTTGCATGACATACATATTTGTATATGAAATTGTGTAAGATCATAACGTCTTTTGGGATGGGGGTTTACACACTGAGTCTAGGTGATTCACCCCTTCCTTTATATTTTGCAGATAAACCTTAGATCGTGGATTTGGAGCCAAAGTGGACTCAAGGTGGCCATGCTCAGCATTCATTTTATTATAAAGTTTTCATTTGGACATAGTTGTTTATTTGCTTTGGGTTTTTAGCGTTGTAATAAGGCCACTTAACTTTTATTTTTGGGACGCTTTATTTGGTTGTTTCTATAACTTTCGTTAAGTATATCTGGTAAATATGAACTGGTTGTTTTCAAAACCTCGATAAGTACTTGTTTTCAAATGTTCACTGATTAAGTAATAAATGCGGAGTAACAATAAGACAACTAAGTTTTTTTTTTCTTTCTAAAACAAGTTTTAACACGTTTTAAACGTCACAAGATTCAACTTCATTTTCTCTAAAATTATCCAAAAGATTTCTCCTTAAACAAATTGACAAATCGATTTTCAAAACATTTTTTTCCTCGTGGCACGCCTGATTCGGTTGTAGTGTTTCAACCAGGTTTATAGTGTTATAGTCATTTTGTGTTCATCGATGATTATGTTGTATATGATGTAACACCCCAAATCGCCCAAACACCACGACCGAATCTGGTATGTCACTAAGAAAATTTAATAAAACATGTCGCATTTTTGGAAAATATTTTCCTTGAGTTTAACCTTTTATTTGGGAAAAATTAATAGGTTGTTAATTTAGATAAGCTATAAATTCTATGAGATGTTTTATGAATTAAAACCTGAAACTTAAATACATGCCTTAAAAAATGTAAACTTAAAATGTCTAATAATAATAATAAAAGCCCAAAATTAAAACTGAACCGAAATATAAAGCTAACAGCGCGTGGCCTTATTACATTGAAATTTAAAACCCATTAAATAAAGATATAAAATAATAAACTAAAGTCTTTTGCTGAATCCAAATGTTCTTTTGCACGGCCACCTTGCGCTCCTTTCCAGCCCAGTCCGATGTACTAGGTGCTACCTGAAAAAAATATTAAATAATAGGTTGAGTCGCGAGACTCAGTGTGCAACCCTCATGCACCATTAGATTTGGGCCTTAGCCCCACAGAACAGAATAACAGATTAATATATATATAACAAAAATTATGCAAGCGCAACCTAAATCCTAGGTTTCCATCCGCTACACGCCACCCTTACCTGCCATTCACACCATTAGGGATTTCTACAATCAACCCACACCGCTACACGCCATTGATGGCAGTCATGCTGCTCATCGTTAGATCATGGCAATAGCCACTGCAACAGATCATGGCAAAATCCACTACAACCGATCATGGCATAAGCTACTACAATAGATCATGGCATAAGCCACTACAACAGATCATGGCATAAGCCACTACAACAGATCATGGCATAAGCCACTACAGCAGAACACTTCACTTTCCATTAATCACCCAACCCGTGCAATCACAGAAATCAGCATACTTATAAAACATATCATCTTAACAGGAACATTCACTAAAGAATGACAGAGATCACTAACCTAGTGATTCGCTTTTACCCTCCTCAGGTTTCGAACATTATGCTGGGATTTGACATTTAACAGAATATAAGTAGATTTATTAACACATATTAACAGGCAATCTAATGGTGTGAAAAGTTACACACCTGATATTGCGTAGTACTATACTCTTAGCCGATATCCCTGCTATCCGGATCTACTATCCTCAGTCTATAACTTGGTTCAAGAAAAACTGAAAAAACACGAAGATTTGGCCTCCCCTTGAAATCCCAAAAGTAACATGATTCGAGTGTTACTGAACCCCGACTTAGAGATCTAAGCAATTGACTCCTCCTAAGTTTCCTTCAAGATTCGGCACAATCAGACACCTCAAAGAGAATTCGGCAAACACAGGAGATGAGATCTAGGGATTTCGGCTTTTATGAAAATCCCAGAAAAGATGAAGTGATGCTCTTTTGGCCTTTAGAAGGTCTGAGTAAAGTGTTTCGGCTTTGTCTTAGAAAGAAAGTAAAAAGAAATCAAGGAAAGGCTTAGAGATTTCGGCTACATGAACAAACAAGAACGTAGTTTCGAATTTTAGTGAACGGGAGAAGAATAACAATGGGGATCAAAAGATTCGGCTAGAAGGAGGTTTCAAAGAAAAAGAAAAGGGTGAGGGAGGTGGTGATTTTCAGCTTTTTGAAAGAAAGTTGACAGAAATTGTGGAGGGAGAGACTGAGAATTTCGGCAAAACTAGGATAAAGTTAAGCCAAAAGATCACGATTCAAGATAAATTCATGGGGAAGTGGGATCTCTTTAGGGTCTACTCCAGCATTTAGAAATTTTTTTAGCCTTGTGCCGTCCCCTCCTAGCTTCCTCTTTAGGTGTCGAATTTAGCCCATAAACATGGGCTTTAATTGGCCAAAACTTGGGCCTCTTCCTTTACCATTAACGCCAACTCCCTTTCCTCTTAGTGGCGCCATTTTGCCACTGGCCACAAGCCCATAATGTTAATTAACCTACCAAAACTTTATTTTAAGCCCTTAAGTGCCTAACAGAATATTTCGTCAAGGCCTCAACCCATTCTTGAGCCTAAACTGAACCTCATTGTGTCCTCTCTTCTCTTAATCAACTTATGAGGCCTCACGCCTAAGACTAGGGTCCACTAAGTAAGAAAATAAATTTTTCCTATGGTCTCCCCTAACTCTAAGGCTTCAAATAATCCCGATAATACCTTAATATTATTATTCTAAGTGCTACACATACATATTAACTCCCATGCATAGAAATTAAAAGTTTCAGGATTTTTGGGGCGTTACAACCTAATAGGCCCAAATCTACTCGGCCCAAATTTGAGATGTTACAGTTCTACCCCCTTAAAGAAATTTCGTCCTCAAAATTTTCAACTAACTATCAATTGTACTACCCAAGTCTCATCACTACGCTTCCGCTGCGCACTCTAATTTAAAAAAAATAAACACTCAATATACTACAGTAGGGTACGCTCCATTATTCGCATCTGGAGCGTCTCCCCTTGTACTCATTCTTTTGATCGACGTTTATCTGATTAAGAATTTTATGAATAATTAATTCTTCCCACTTATTAACCGTGAACAATCTTATGTAAAATCATTTCGATAGTAGTTCTTTCGAATTTGAATTCTATCTAAGGATTTAGTTCTCAAGTCGATACTTCCTAGTCCTAGAGTTCACCTTCAGTCAACATTTAGCACACATCAATCATAAAAACAACCTTATAAACTTACATTCACCACCTAGGGGTATTTTCGTCGTTTCACTACCTAGGGATATTTTCGTAATTTTACCTATAGGGGTATTTTCATATTTTTTCAAAATAGTGTATCTTGGTGATGTTTCAAAATAAGGGTATTTTGGTAATTTCACAATCCGGGGGTATTTCGGTAATTTTGCAAATTGGGGGTATTTCGGTAATTTTGCAAATTGGGGGTATTTTGGTAATTTCTTTTCAAACTAGGGGTATTTTGGTCATTTTACAAATTAGGGGAAATTTGGAAATTTTCGAAACTAGAGGTTATTTTAGTAATTTTACAAAATAGGGTGGTTGGTCCCTTTCAGGTTTTAATTATAAATTTTGGCCCGTCAACAAGTCCTCATGGCTAGCGTGAACAGTCACCACGCACCACGTAGGATTCCAGCGAAGAGGAGGTGAGTTACTAGGACTGCTTAAATACCAAGCTCTCCCTGAATCCAATCCTAGACATGTGTATGCCTGCTGCAACACCTTATGTCAGCGACTTATTCCCGGGTTTGTTTAATTAGTTTAAGTTTTATGGAAGTTGAAAAGTATGATTTAAACTAGGCCTAAAGTTCATCAAGTTCTAGCTAAGATAGTCTACGTCCCTTAAAGCCCATCAAGCCCACATACAGATATATATATCACATAGTGAGTTCAGAGTACTTACTTGGTGGACTTGATTAGGAGACAGGTGCCATCTTAGAGCTAATAGACCTGTATCATTTATAAAAAAATGCATGTTTCAAAGTCCATCTTTAGAAAATGTTTTGAGCCTAAAAACCCCCAAAACCGAGTTTTGAACCGGGCTCTGATACCAATTTGAAACACCCCAAACCTGGCCCAAACACCACGACCGAATCTGGTATATCACTAAGAAAATTTAATAAAACATGTTGCATTTTTTGAAAAATATTTTCCTTGAGTTTAACCTTTTATTCGAGAAAATTAATAGGTTTTAATTTAGATAAGCTATAAATTTTATGAGATGTTTTATGAATTAAAAAGCTGAAACTTAAATACATGCCTTAAAAAATGTAAACTTAAAATGTCCGATAATAATAATAATAGCCCAAAATTAAACTCGAACCAAATATAAAGCTAACGACTGTGGCCTTATTACATTGAAATTTAAACCCATTAAATAAAGATATAAAATAATAAACTAAAGTCTTTTGTTGAATCCAAATGTTCTTTTGCATGGCCACCTTGCGCTCCTCTCTAGCACAGTCCGATGCACTAGGTGCTACCTGAAAAAACATTAAATAATACTTTGAGTCACGAGACTCGGTGTGCAACCCTCATGAACCATTAGATTTGGGCCTTAGCCCCACAGAACAGAATAACAAATTAATATATATATATATAACAAAAATTATGCAAGCCCAACCCAAATCCTAGGTTTCCATCAGCTACACGCCACCCTTACCTGCCATTCACACCATTGTGGATTTCTACAATCAACCCATAGCGCTACACGCCATTGATGGCAGTCATGCTACTCATCGTTAGATCATGGTAATAGCCACTACAACAGATCATGGCAAAAGCCACTACAACAGATCATGGCATAAGCCACTACAACAAATCATGGCATAAGCCATTACAACAAATCATGGCATAAGCCATTACAACAGATCATGTCATAAGCCACTACAGTAGAGCACTTCCCCTTTCATTAATCACCCAACCCCGTGCAATCACAGAAATTAGCATACTTATAAAACATATCATCTTAACAGGAACATTTACTGAAGAATGACAGAGATCACTAACCTGGTGATTCACTTTTACCCCTCTCTGGTTTTGAACGTTATACCGGGATTTGGCATTTAATAGAATGTAAGCAAATTTATTAACATATATTAACAGGCAATCTAATGGTGTGAAAAGTTACACACCTAATATCGCGTAGTACTATACTCTTAGTCGATATCCCAGCTATCCGGATCTACTATCCTGAGTCTATAACTTGGTTCAAGAAAAATCGAAAAAACACGAATATTTGGCCTCCCCTTGAAATCCCAAAGTAACACGATTCGAATGCTACTGAACCTCGACTTAGAGATCTAAGCGATTGACTGCTCCTGAGTTTCCTTCAAGATTCGGCACAAGCAGGCGCCTCAGAGAGATTTGGCAAACACAGGAGATGAGATCTAGGGATTTCAGCTTTTATGAAAATCCTGGAAAAGATGAACTAGCGCTCTTTTGGCATTTAGAAGGTATGAGTAAAGTGTTTCGGCTTTGTCTTGGAAAGAAAGTAAAAAGAAATCAAGGAAAGGCTTAGAGATTTCGGCTACAAGAACAAACAAGAACGTAGTTTTGACTTTTAGTGAATGGGAGAAGAATAACAATGGGGATCAAAGATTCGCTAGAAGGAGGTTTCAAAGAAAAAGAAAAGGGTGAGGGTGGTGGTGATTTTCGGCTTTTTGAAAGAAAGTTGACAGAAATTGTAGAGGGAGAGACTGAGAATTTCGGCACGAAGAATGAAGAAAAAGTACGGTTCAAATGCCGAAATTGATGAGCTATTCCCCCTATTTATAGAAATTTTGGCACCCCCTATGGCAATTAGAAACTGATTTCTTTACTCCTCTAGGTGATGGAATTTCAACCAACACTTGCCTTCCTGATAGATCCTCATCCTATCCCTTATCCCTATCAAACACCCATCCAAATGAGACCTACATCACCCCACTTCCTCCCTCCTTTATCAGCTTATATCACATATATTTTAAACACTAAAAATCCTAAATTTTAGCCTTGTGTCATCCCCTCCTAACTTCCTCTTTAGGTGCCGAATTTGGCCCAGAAACATGGGCTCTAAGTGGCCAAAACTTGGGCCTCCTCCTTTGCCATTAACGCCAACTCCCTTTCCTCTTAGTGGCGTCATTTTGCCACTGGCCACAAGCCCATAATGTTAATTAACCTACCAAAACTTTATTTTAAGCCCTTGAGTGCCTAACAGAATATTTCGTCAAGGCCTCAACCCATTCTCTTAATCAACTTATGAGGCCTCATGCCTAAGACTAGGGTCCACTAACTAAGAAAATAAATTTTTCCTATGGTATCCCCTAACTCTAAGGATTCAAATAATCCCGATAATACCTTTATATTATTATTCTAAGTGCTACACATACATATTAACTCCCATGCACAGAAATTAAAAGTTTCGGGATTGTTGGGGCGCTACAACCCAATAGGCCTAAATCTACTAGGCCCAAATTCGGGATGTTACATATGAATTGGAATAATGTATCAAGTATGTATTATACATGTGTGATTTGTCTGTTTATGATTAAATTTTTTGGTAAAGGTGATCAACTAAGATTTAATCTATTGAATAGAAGTTTTGATTTACATGGTAATACCCGTAACCCTAATTCATCGATGGACACGGGTAAGGGGTGTTACATTTTATTGGTATCAAAGCTTACGATTTAGTCAATTCTAGGACTACCGTAGCGCATGAGAGTCTAGCTATACATGCCTTTATTATATATTTGATAGTGTGGTGACTTCTGACATTCCAAATTGTGTTTTATATATTAAATGGATTTCGATCCTAACAGAGCTATAGCAGATGATGTAGAGAGTGTAGCTCCTGATCGTGCACGCGGATCAGACCGATAGACTCTCGACCAATTTTGGGTAGTCATGAGGGGGAGGCTAAACAAGCCTTCTACCAGATGATGAACAAATGGCTTACCCAGTTTATTCAGACTAACCCGGCTGTACAACAACCTCCACCCCCAAATAATCCAACTCCGGTGCCTACAGCACCTCCGATAGTAGATTTGATGAGATCTAATAGGCCCCCCGTTGATAAAATCAAAAATTATGGGCCTAAAGAATTCAAAGCTAATGATGATGATGACGTAGAGCGAGCTGAGATATGGCTTGATAACACTATTCGGGTACTTGATGAGCTATCCTGTACTCCAGATGAATGCCTGAAGTGTGCTATATCTCTACTTTAGGACACTGCATATCACTTGTGGAATACGCTAGTATCAGTGGTTCCGAAAGAAAAAGTGACTTGGGATTTCTTCCAGATCAAGTTCCGTAAGAAATATATCAGTCAGAGATTCATTGATCAGAAATGAAAAGAATTTCTGGAACTAAAATAGGGTCGTGTGACTGTGACAGAATATGAGTAGAAGTTTGTCAGATTGAGCCGTTATGCCCGGGAGTGTATATCAACTGAAGCCATTATGTGCAAAAGATTTGAAGACAGTCTGAATGAGGACATAAAGTTGCTTGTTGGCATTCTTGAAATCAAAGAGTTCGTGGTGTTAGTCGAGCGAGCTTGCAAAGCTGAAGAGCTCGGAAAAGAGAAAAGAAAGGCTAAAATAGAAACTAGAGACACTCGTAAAAGATCGTCGAGTAATACTTTCCATTCAGCGCCTAAAAAGTTCAAAGATGACTTCGGCCGACATAAAGCTACTTCAGACCTGTCTAGACGAGATCGACCTCCAGTGAGTTCCCGAGCTACTTTGATGGCTAGTGTTGGTAATGTTCAATAGAATCAGGCTGAGTGCAAGCATTGTGGAAAATGGCATTCTGGGAGTTGTAGATTCCGTGATCGGTCCTGCGTTAAATGTGGATCGTCGGACCATTTCATTCGAGAGTGCCCGATGATGGCCGAGCAAGATACGACTCAGAACACTAAACCGAGCAACGCGTCAGCACGAGGTAGACCACCTAGACATTTAGGCAATGTAGGTGGCAGTCAGAGAGGGACGAAGGATACTGCAGTTCGATCTGAGGCTCGAGCACCAGTTAGAGCTTATGCTATACGAGCCAAAAAGGATGCTTCTTCCCTAGATGTCATTACCGGTACTTTCACACTTTATGATACTACTATGATTGCATTGATTGATCCTGGTTTGACTCATTCATATGTGTGCGAAACTCTAGTATCCGGGTAAAAACTTGTTTCACTTGAGAAGAAAACACATACGGCTCGTCTACTAGTTGTTCTCCGGTGTGAATCAATCGAGAGAAATTCACCATTGCAAAACCATATTGATCATTTTTAATTCTGCGAGCCATATTCACATCAGCCCAATCACCTCGAAATAAGAGAAATTTCCATTTTTCATAATAATACAACTCAATGATGTCAGTAATAAGTCCGTAATACTCCAGATCCCCCTCGACAGGATTACTGTCCCTAACACTAGCGTAACTTGTAACTGAAGAATTAACAACAATTCCATAATTTTGGGTTCTCCTCAATCTCTCGCGATTCCTTGTATGAAATCTGTATCTGTTGATGAGGAAGGCACTATATCTTTTCACTATTCTATTTAGACCTTGTGAAAGCCATTTAACTTCGTCATTTACTTCATTCCGACTCCAAACCTATTGAATCGAAAGTAAATGAAGTAATTATAAATGTTACGAGAAAACATTATTACTTGTCAATGAAAACTTCAATTGCATACCGTTTGGCTTAACTATTCATGAAATGATTCTATGAGCAACTTATTAATTTCTCGTCGAGGTTATCTTAGGGACCGTGGACGAGCTCTCAATATTTGTTTGTACTCACTATGTTTAAAAGGGTTACTTTGTTAGAAGACAAACAAATTATAATTGATGAGTATTTATCAAATTCTAGAACTTACTTGTGTAATGGTTCAATTGAATCGTGATGAAAAAGAACGTATCGATGTGCTTGGACCCATGATATATCGTCTAATTCTGCAATTTCGACTTTGCCGATTAAGCTTTTTCTTGTCCTCAAGCAAAATTCTCAACTTACAATTAAAACAAACTTTCCATAATTCATAATTCCTATCAACAATGTCTCATCATAATTCATATATAATTTATACATGGATAATTCAACTCAAAGAGTCCTAAAGATTCAATCACTATAAGTCATACCTTTGTAGTACGAAAACATAGGTGTCTCCCCTTATCTAAATAATTACCTTTAATTCAAAATCGACAAGGATTGACATCCTCACTAAAGGTTCACTCAAACCACTCACAGTGTTTAAGGTTTAAGAATAAGCACTCATAAGTCGAACATGAAAAGTTAATCCCATAAGCTTGCCTGAAAATCAAATCTCCACCACTGTATATGAGATGATACACAGATCAAAAGATCTTTATCAGGGTTGTAACGGTACTAAGGTTAAAGGTGTGGATACAGGCTGAATTAGAGGGTTAAAATCGAGACAACTTGACAAATTACCTAACTAGAAACAATGAAATAAATATGAATATTTTCATCGAATGAAAACTTATAATACCACTATTGATAATTACTCTATAATAAAGAGTATTTTCATCACTTAAATTTGATAATACTTTAATACGAGCTTTTTCTTCAACGATTGGAATTTAAGTGCTCTAAGCTTTTTTTATATATATTAGCGATATTGAATATACTTGGGGTTTTTTATTTTTTTAAGAAATCAAATTAAAATATTACATCATAAATGATAAATGTAACTACTGAACTAATATAATTCGGTTACTTAATCAAATCAAACCTCGATAAAAGGGTAGTCAAAAGAAAAGGTGATAACAAATACAAAGGGATTTTAGGTTAATATTAGTGGGTGAGTCAATAAAAAGGTTGTTAGGATTCAACGGGTTTCACTAGGGGTTAATTTGTGAAGGTAGGCTTTTTATGGAGTAAGTGGGTTAAATCCTAGGTGCCTTTATCATCTCTGTATATCAAATCAAAAGTGTGGTCTCGACATGTATAAACGAGGCAAGTTCTAGAATAACAGTTCAAAGTTGATACACTCATAATCAATAAAGTGAGCATGAAAAAGAATATATGCTCTATAAGGCTCAAAATCTCACAAAAATTATGGGTGTTTTTGACATCAATCCTTATAAATTCCAAATTTCAAGGTAATACTCAAATTCAGTTCAACGACCCATCAATTTTAATTTTTAGAAAGTAGACTTACCATGCCTGATTCTCTAGTATTCTTCAAATTTAATCATCAACGCACAATTAACTATGACTTAATCTAAAACATATCAATAAAAATCATAAATAATTAGAAATTTCATCCTAATTAGTAATATGAGAAAAATACTTTCGAATCAAGACTAAATTCAGGATTTTGAGAATAATGCAAAAAGTTTGACACTTTTACCCCCACACTTAAGATGCACATTACCCTCAATGTACAAAGATGAATAATGACAGTTATGGGATAAATCAAAAGATAAGGGGTAAAGTGACTTCCTGATTTTGGATGGCTCCGGGAGTTGGCAGTGGTCGTGGTGGCGTAATTCCCAAGCAACCTTTAGAATCTAATACTAAGAAGCTAAATTAAAATAAACTAAAATAAGCATAAGATTGTTAAAGAGAAGGAAATTGAAGCAAAAAGAAAATAAAACAAAAGCTATATGGTCTCAAAGACCCTTGGCTTGTTGTTTGAATGAAGCGACCGGCATGAACTTATGTAGATCGGTCTCCCATAGGGAGAATATGCTTGCCTTCTTTCGCTTCTTCGGCATGGTTTTGGTGTTGCTCAAGAGTCTTGACACTTTTTCTAAAGGAAGAAATAAAATTTTGAAGGAAAAAAGAAAGAAGAAAGAAGAAATAGAATAGGAAGAAGAGGAAGGGCTATGGGGTTTAAATAGTATCTCAAATTTGGCATGTTCCCACACCCGTGGTTTAAGGGTGTGTCGATTCACACGGTTGCCTCGCACGGTCGTGGTGTGGAGCGTGTTGCATTGCCCACGCCCGTTCTTGATGTGCCATGGTCGTGTCTGAGTAGTCAGTGTCGACCACGACCGTATAGCACGGCCGCGGGTATAGGCGTGTTGAGTCTCCCACGCCCATTTCACAATCGGCCACGCCCATTGGGAGATAGTCAGTAGCTTCACATGATTTAGGGGCACGACCGTACTGATCAGTCGGTGCCCGTGGAGAAGGGTGGTTAGGCCTGTGACGTCTGACGGTGGTTTGCCTGAATTGCATGGCCTCTACTCTGTCAGTGCGATGGTTCTGTGGTGTAACATCCTGAAAATGGGCCTATGTATTTCTGATTTAAATATACGAAATGGCATGACTTATGTATGATGAATGTATGATGAACATTTTTGGAAACTTGGAAAGTGAACATTTTGGAAACTTGGAAATGTTAAGTTAAAAGAGGAAAGTGAACATTTTTGGAAACCTGGAAATGTAAGGAAATGATTTAGAAATGTTAAGTAAGAGAGGAAACTAAAACAAGGTGGCCTGAAGAAAATTAATAGAAGAAATTTGACACAAATATAGGCTTGTTTAAGTGGCTTAGAGGCACCACTTAAGGGCCTAGCATGTGACGCCACCTATATATGCAATTGGGCTTAAGTTCGAGCCACAAGGAAAGCAAAAAGAAGTGTTATTTTTTTTTTTTTGCTACAAGATAGGGAGAAGTGGACAGCAAGAGGGACACTTACAAGATGAGTTTTATTTTTACTAGAATTCGGCTAGACAAGGGATAAATTTTTGGGATTAATTCTTTTGTTAATTTGGGTACGGTGATAATTAAAAGATAAATTTATCAAGATATGGAGAGTTGGCCGATTGGAGGACTCCTTGAGTTGGTATTTTCGGCCAAAAATAGGAGGGAGGAATAGCCGAATTTCATAACATCATTTACCCTCTCCTTCATTACTCTTTTCTCTCCAAAAACCTGTCACTTTCTTTCCTCTTTCTTTTAACTTGTTCTAGCCGAAATCTCTTCCTAAAGGACCACTATTGCCGATTCTCCCTAAGGCCTTATACCTTCCTCATTTTACTCTTGTTGAAGTCGAATATACAAGGGGCTCATAGCCGACTATTCTTTAAGTCTCAGGCCGAATCTCTGTGGTTTAAGCAAAGGTGCCGTCGATTGTAGTATTAAGGTAAGACCAAATGATGTTCGATTTCCATCCCTTTTCTTGTTGACTTGTCAAAATTTAGGGACTAACCCCTATTGTTGTTCTTGGCCGAATTATGGAAGGGAGGCTTCGGGATTTAGTAGTTATCGACTACAAAGAAGAGATCTTTCGGGACTTTCAAGGATCTAAGGTGAGTGAATTGGTCAAAGACCATTTGTCATATTTAAGTGATTAAAAATCAGATCTAATGTGTGAATCTATAGGGATTTTGACAGAGGTATTCAAGGATTCTGGGATTTGAGAATTTCAAGGTAAGTCCATGTGAATATTCGGCCAAGGCCTATTTTTGGTGTTTTAGATCTAGTTCATATTTATTCAAATAGCCGAAACTAACAAGTTAATAGATCTAAGGATCAGTCGATTACAAGGAAGGAGAAGTTCTTTTCCTGAAGGTACACCATAGGCCGCGTGTTCCCTAGTTATTCAGTGAGTTTCAAGATTTAAAATCGACAAGGTAAGTATCTATAGCATTCAGCCAAGGCCTGTATTGATACTAAGATCTATTTCTTACATGTTAAAAAGCCGAAACTAACCTATGTAGAGATCCAGTGTTTGGCCGAATACAAGGAGGAGTATAGCAAAGTTTTCGGGATTTGAGTGATAAGCAAATCAGCATCAAGGTAAGTTTTAGTGTACAAATCCTACTAGGATTTGATTTTGTGGCCGAATGGGTTTTCATTAAAACTTTAATATGGGCCGAATAAAGATCTAAGGCAGTAGATCGGATTTCGGGATTTCAGTGAAATTGTTAAGCGAATCAGGTGTGTACCTCACACTTCTTTTTAATAAGATTTATGGCAATAATTAATATGTGAATGTTTATAAGAATGTGAATATGGTTAAGGTACCATGTTATGGTACAAAGTACTCAGGTACGATTCCTACTCCTACTAGGAATATGAATATATGTTATTTTTAACATGTGAAAAGTGATAAGAATGTGAAAAGTGATAAGAATGTGAATTAAGGTATGATATTGCATGATATGTATGATATGGGGCATATGGGTTATATGAAAAGGGAAAGTTAATGTGGTGACCTAAGACCACGAAATCTGAATGTGGTGACCTAAGACCACGATAACTGAATGTGGTGACCTAAGACTACGAATTCTGAATGTGGTGACCTAAGACCACAAATTTTATAAGGGCGATGAGCACGTCATTGCAGCCGATCGCCTTCAATGGTGTGTAGCGAATGGAGGGTTGACTTAGTAGTCCCCACGGTGTGCAGGTTGGTACGGGGGACGTGTAGCGGATGGCTATCTAGGTTTGGGTTCGGGTTGCATCATTATTATTTTTATTTGTTTATGAACATGTATGATAATGTATGCCTGAATTGTTAAATTTTAGTGTTGGTTACACATTGAGTCTGCTTGACTCACCCTTGTGGGATTACTTTTACGGTGACGACCGGTGATGGACCGGCCTACAGATGCTTAGGATGGCCATGCACAGCAAGAAGTTCATTTATTTTTATTTGGACTATTTTATTTTGGGAATTATTTGATGTAATAAGGCCATAGTAGCACTATTTTACTTTGCTTTTATTATTAAGCTTACAAACTTTTATTTATTAAAAGATTAAATAAATCTATTTTAAAATAAGCCCAAACGTTTTGTCACCTAAAGTAAAGGTTTTTTTTTTAAAAAAAGAAATAAACTTGTTTTCAACGCAAGCCCAACCCAAAACAATCTTTCTTTAAAAACACACAAGTTTTTCCTAAGTAACAAAAGAATTTGAAATGGTTTACACCGGGGAACATACCAGATCTGGTCAAGGCTCGTGGGTCGGGTTTGGGGTGTTTTAATTTGGTATCAGAGCCCAATTTTAAACTCCCGACCTTGGGATTAAGGCCCAAAACGTTTTCAAAGTTAAGCCCAAAAGGGATTTTGTGAATTAAGCAGGTTTTTCTGGCATGGCCCACTAAGTCTCCGACCTGAAGTCCACCAGGTAAGTAGTCCGATCTCTTGTGTGATTTATATTATGATTTGTAGAAGGGTAGAAATGGAACGTAGAATAGAGATTTAGCACTTGAACCCTAGGGTTAGTTACCCCAACAATTATATAAGACTTAAATGCCTAATTGAACAAACCTGTGGTTAAGTCACCGAGTTAGGGTGTGGCAACCATGGTGCGCATGTCTAGGATTGGTTTCGGTGGGAGCCTGGTATTTAAGCAGTCCGCGTGACTCGCCTCCTCTCCACTCGAATCCTACCTGGTGTGTAGCCTCGGTTCACCCTAACCAAGAGGACTTATACACGGGCTAAACCCCTAATTAAAACCCGAAAGGGACTAGCCGTAATTTTTTTTATGAAAACCCTAGTTTTATAAACACCAAATTACCCCTTGAATAGTAGAAAAACTTATTTTGGAAAATTTTCAAAATATTTTTGATTTATTAAAATTACAAAAATACCCCTAGTGGTAAAATTACAAAAATGCCCTTAGTTTATGAAATTTTCAAAATACCCACAACTCTTATCAAAATTTCATTACTTTATAAAATGTTCAAAAACCCTAATTTGAAAAATGACAAAATACCCTAATTTTAGAAAATTTACAAAATTACCCCTACCACAAATTATCGAAATACCCCCGAGATACAAAAATTACCAAAATGACCCTGAGCTTCAAAAATTTCTGCAACAACACTAATTTGGAAAAAAATTCTCAGAAACAACCTTCAAGTTTTGTAAAATTTCAAAGTATCCTTGATTTATTAAGATTTACAAATTTACTCGGGTTAATTACCAAAATATCCTCGATTTCAAAATTTTCCAAAATACCCCAGAATGAAAAATTACCAGAATACCCTTATTGACAAAATTACCAAGGAACCTTATTTGACAAATTACAAAAATACCCACAGTAGGACAAATTACGAAAATACCCACAGGTAGTGGAAAAACAACAACAATGAAAACTACAACATTTCTCCGAATGAGCGAAAGTTCATAATTGATTGATGGATGTATGAATGTAAAGACGTGTGCATGTATGAATACTGAAAGAACCACTCTAAAATTCTTTTCATAAAACTTCTTGCGGTTAATCGGTGGAATAAAGGCTAATTCATAAAATTTCTTAATCAGTTAAAGCGTGTCGTTAGATATGAGTTCTAGAGGACATGGTCGTCATGGATGCGGTAGAGAAAGAATGACTGTGTCGTAACCCGTTAGATCGGGTCAAGGGTCCGACAATGAGTTACCATCGCCACCACCACCCCTAGCTATTGGTGTCGAGCAAAGCTCGAACGGGGATGATCTTTATGATCGCGAGCTATCTGCGAGTTCTTGAAATGGTGGTGGTCTTTGGAGGAATATGGGAGCTCAAAAATCATGCGGCGACTCGAGCCAACGGTCAAGTATTCCATGGAGTATCCGGTGTGGCACCCAAGATGGTGAATCTTGGTTGGAAGCAACCAATGCATTATGGATGAGCTCGATCTAACCCCGAGGAGAAGTTGAAGGGAATGGTGGCATTTGTTACGATGAAGCATACCAATGGTGGTTAACGATTCGGAATGGTGCCACAAATGAGGATCGACACAGGAATATGTTAAGGTGGCATATCGGAAGAAGTATGTCAACTACGTTATATTAATGAGCAGAGGAAGGCTTTTCTAGGGTAGGTTCAAGGAACAAGTCGATGAGCATGTATGAAGCTGAATTTCTAAGGTTAAGCCGATATGCTCGAGGAATAGTGGCTACGAGCATGAGCGGTGTGTTCAGTTTGAAGACGGTTTAAGGGATGATCTAAGGTTATTGATAGCTCCACATTAGGAGTGAGAGTTTTTCGCGTTAGTAGAAAATGCTAAGGTAGCCGAGGGAATCAAGGACTCGGTTAAGCAGAGCTCTGATAGGAATAGACCCAAGAGGGGTTATAGGTCATCAGGATCATCGGGAAATGTGTAGAAAAGGCCCAGAGCTAATGGGCCATGGGTCACAAGTTGGTGCAGGAGGCGTAATTGTCCTTGTGATCGATGTGGGAAGAAAACTTAGGCGAATGCTGGAAGAAGACAGGTGGGTGTTTCAGATGTGGGTCAAAGGACCATATAATCAAGGACCGCCCGAAGAAACCAAATAAGAATCGCCAAAGACTCGTAATGCTAATCAGTGGTAGAGGGGAATGACCTCAACGAGGTCGCGGTCCGAATAATCGAGGAAATGGTAGAGGACGTAGAACACCGGGCTGAGGTGCTGCTAACACTGAGGCAAGACAGCCGGGTTTAGTTTATGCAATTTGCCGTAGAGAGGATGGAGACGCACCGGACGTTATAACCGGTACGTTCCTTATTCATGACAAGCCCTATTTTGCTCTTATTGATGTGGGTTCAACACATTCTTATGTTGCATGTAGTGTAGTGGAAACACTAGGCCTAGACTCTAAACTTTCTGATAGGGAGATGGTATGCAGTGGCTTGTTAGGCCAAACTGTAGTGGTGGATAAGATCTTTCGGAATGTATCCCTAGAAATTCAGGGAGTGAGCTTCCGGGCTGACTTAATGGAGTTACCCTTCGAAGAATTTAACCTCATACTTGGTATGGATTGGTTAGTAGAGCACCGAGCCATGTTGGATTGTGCGGCTAAACGATTGGAACTAAGAGCCCCGAAAGATGAAGTGGTAGTAATAATAGGAGAAAGAAGAAACTACTTGTCTAACGTAGTTTCGGCATTGAAGGCAGAGAAAATGGTTCGAAAAGGATGCAAGGCATTTTTGGCCTTTGTTAGTGCTGTGGATGTGAAGGAAGGGGGAATTTGTGGAGTTAGAACGATAAGGGACTTTGAGGATGTGTTCCCGGAGGAATTATCAGGAATACCCCCAGACAGGGAGGTGGAGTTTGGAATTGACTTGCTACTGGGAATAGCTTCTGTGTCAATTACCCCTTATAGAATGGCACCAAAGGAGTTGGTTGAGCTCAAGGCTCAAATCCAAGAATTGCTGGATCATGGGTTTATTCGACCCGTGTGTCTCCATAGAATCTGGGTCTGTTTGTGAAGAAGAAGGACGAAACTATACGGATGTGCATAGATTATCGTCAGTTGAATAAGCTAACCATCAAGAACAAGTACCCCTTGCCAAGGATAGACGACTTGTTCGATCAGCTTAAGGGGGCGGCAGTGTTCTTAAAGATCGACTTAAGGTTGGGATATCATCAGTTGAGGGTGAAGGATGTAGATATCCATAAGACAGCCTTTAGGACAAGATACGGTCATTTTGAGTTTGTAGTAATGCCGTTCGGGTTGACAAATGCCCCAACCGCATTCATGGATATGATGAACCGGTGTTTCAACCTTACTTGGATAGGTTCGTCGTAGTGTTCATCGATGATATTTTGGTGTACTCCAAGACTGAAGAGGAGCATGATGAGCATCTCTGGATTGTACTGTAAGTATTGAGGGAAAAGAAGCTTTATGCCAAATTCAGCAAGCGTGAATTTTGGCTTAAGGAGGTTGCTTTTTTAGGGCACGTGGTGTCTGCTGAAGGAATAAGGGTGGATACTAGAAAGATCGAAGCAGTGTTGGATTGGAAACCACCTAAGTCAGTGGCGGAGATCTGTAGTTTCTTGGGATTGGCAGGCTATTACAGAAGGTTCGTGGAAGGATTTTCGTCAATAGCTGCGCCTTTAACAAAGTTGTTGAGGAAGGAAGTACCCTTTGTATGGACGGAGAAGCAGCAGGAGAGCTTTGAAAAGCTCAAGAGGGTTTTGACTGAAGCTCCAGTGTTGATACAACCGGAGGCAGGAAAAGATTTTACGGTGTATTGTGACGCTTTCCATACAGGTTTGGGTTGCGTATTGATGCAAGATGGAAAGGTAGTCGCATATGCGTCTCGACAGTTGAGGCCACATGAGGTGAACTCCCTAACGCATGACTTGGAATTAGCAGCAGTGGTCTTCGCTCTTAAGGTATGGAGGCACTACCTTTATGGTGAAAAGTCAACGATCTACACAGACGACAAAAGCCTTAAGTATTTGCTGACTCAGAAGGAGTTAAACTTAAGGCAGCGAAGGTGGGTTGAATTACTGAAGGATTATGACTGTGCGATAGAGTATCACCCGGGCAAGGCGAATGTAGTGGAGGATGCTCTAAGCCGAAAAGTTGTGTTGGATCTAAGGGCGTTATTCGAACACTTGAGTTTGTATGATGATGGTAGCCTATTGGCAGAATTGCAAGTTAAGCCGACGTGGTTAAATGAAGTGAAAGAAAGACAGTTGGCTGATAAGGACTTAAGTGCTAAGCTACAACAAGTGCAGAATGGAGAGTTGGAAGATTATGGCATTAATGGTTAAGGAGTGTTGTGTTTCAAAAGCAAGGTCTGTATGCCTAAGGATAAGGAACTTAGGCGAAGGATTCTTCAGGAATCGCATGGTAGCCCTTATGCTATGCATCCTGGAGGCACTAAGTTGTACAGAGACCTAAGGGAACAGTTTTGGTGGCCTGGTCTGAAAAAGAAAGTTACTGAACTTGTTGGCAAATGTCTGACATGTCAGCAAGTTAAGGCTAAACACCAAGTTCCATCGGGATTGCTTCAGCCAATTGAGATTCCGCAGTGGAAGTGGGAAAGAATTACCATAGACTTCGTTAGTGGGCTTCCCCTTACGCCTACTAAGAAGGACTCGGTATGGGTAATAGTGGACCGTCGACCAAGTCCGCGACTTTATCCCTAGATGAGAGTTGATTATTCTCTTGAAATTGGCCAAATTATATGTGGCGGAAATTGTGAGGCTACATGGAGTACCGATGTCTATCATTTCGGATAGAGACCCAAGATTTACGTCTCGGTTTTGGAGGGCACTTCATCAAGCTTTAGGCACTAAGTTGGATTTCACCACGGCTTTTCATCCACAATCAGACGGGCAATCTGAATGGGTAATCCAAGTATTGGAGGATATGTTGAGGGGCTGTGTGATGGATTTTAGAGGAAGTTGGGAGGAATATTTGCCTCTAGCGGAATTTGCCTACAACAACAGCTATCAGGCAAGTATTCGAATGGCACCTTATGAAGCGCTGTATGGTCGGAAGTGTAAGACTCCTACATGTTGGACGGAATTGGGAGAACGTCGAGTTTTGGGTCCAGAGTTAGTGGCAGAATCCGAAGAAAAGGTTGAGATAATTTGGGCACGGTTAAAGGAAGCATCCGATAGACAAAAGTCATACGCAGATCTCAAATGAAAAGAGATTTAATTTGATGTGGGAGACCAAGTATTTCTTAAGGTTTCGCCTTGGAAGAAGGTGATGAGATTTGGTCGAAAAGGGAAGCTAAGCCCAAGGTTTATAGGACCATATCGAGTGTTGAAGCGAGCTGGACCAGTGGCTTATCAGTTGGAGTTGTCACCGGAGTTGAAGCAGATGCACGACATATTCCATGTGTCCATGCTACGTCATTATCGATCGGATCCATCTCATGTGGTACCAATCAAAGAGGTGGAGCTAAGGCCAGACTTATCCTACGAGGAAGAGCCGATTCAGATCTTGGAACGAGACATGAAAATATTACGGAGGAAGTCAGTTCCCCTAGTCAAAGTGTTGTGGCGCAATCATGGATCGGAGGAAGCTTCGTGGGAGCCAGAAGAGGTAATGCGACAAATACCCTCATTTATTTTAGCCGAGCAATTTAGGGAGGAAATTATTTTAAGGGGTAGAAGCGTAACATCCCGAAAATGGGCCTATGTATTTCTGATTTAATTATACGAAATGGCATGACTTATGTATTATGAATGTATGGTGAACATTTTTGGAAACTTGGAAAGTGAACATTTTGGAAACTTGGAAATGTTAAGTTAAAAGAGGAAAGTGAACATTTTTGGAAACCTGGAAATGTAAGGAAATGATTTAGAAATGTTAAGTAAGAGAGGAAACTAAAACAAGGTGGCCTTAAGAAAATTAATAGAAGAAATTTGACACAAACATAGACTTGTTTAAGTGGCTTAGAGGCGCCACATAAGGGCCTAGCATGTGACGCCACCTATATATGCAATTGGGCTTGAGTTCGGGCCACAAGGAAAACAAAAAGAAGTGTTATTTTTTTTTCTACAAGATAGGGAGAAGTGGACGGCAAGAGGGACACTTACAAGATGAGTTTTATTTTTACTAGAATTTGGCTAGACAAGGGATAAATTGTTGGGATTAATTCTTTTGTTAATTTCGGTAAGGTGATAATTAAAAGATAAATTTATCAAGATATGGAGAGTTGGCCGATTGGGGGACTCCTTGGGTTGGTATTTTCGGCTAAAAATAGGAGGGAGGAATGGCCGAATTTCATAACATCATTTAGCCTCTCCTTTATTACTCTTTTCTCTCCAAAAACCTGTCACTTTCTTTCCTCTTTCTTTTAACTTGTTCTAGCTAAAATCTCTTCCTAAAGGACCACTATTGCCGATTCTCCCTAAGGCCTTATACATTTCTCTTTTACTCTTGTTGAAGCCGAATATACAAGGGCTCATAGCCGACTATTCTTTAAGTCTCAGGCCGAATCTCTGTGGTTTAAGCAAAGGTGCCGTCAACTGTAGTATTAAGGTAAGACCAAATGATGTTCGATTTCCATCCCTTTTCTTGTTGACTTGTCAAAATTTAGGGACTAACCCCTATTGTTGTTCTTGGTCAATTATGGAAGGGAGGCTTGAGTTTAGTAGTTATCGACTACAAAAAGAGATCTTCGGGACTTTCAAGGATCTAAGGTGAGTGAATCGGTCAAAGGCCATTTATCATATTTAAGTGATTAAAATCGATCTAATGTGTGAATCTATAGGGATTTCGACGAGGTATACAAGGATTACGGGATTTGAGAATTTCAAGGTAAGTCCATGTGAATATTCGACCAAGGCCTATTTTTGGTGTTTTAGATCTAGTTCATATTTATTCAAATAGCCAAAACTAACAAGTTAATAGATCTAAGGATCAGCCGATTACAAGGAAGGAGAAGTTCTTTTCCCGAAGGTACACCATAGGCTGCGTGTTCCCTAGTTATTCGATGAGTTTCGGGATTTAAAATCCACAAGGTAAGTATCTATAGCATTCGGCCAAGGCCTGTATTGATACTAAGATCTATTTCTTACATGTTAAAAAGCCGAAACTAACATATGTAGTGATCCAGTGTTTGGTCGAATACAAGGAGGAGTATAGCAAAGTTTTCGGGATTTGAGTGATAAGCAAATCGGCATCAAGGTATGTTTTAGTGTACAAATCCTACTAGGATTTGATTTTGTGTCCGAATGGGTTTTCATTAAAACTATAATATGGGCCAAATGTAGGGAGTTAAAGATCTAAGGCGATGATCGGATTTGGGATTCGATGAAATTGTTAAGCGAATCGGTGTGTACCCTACACTTCTTTTAATAAGATTTATGGCAATAATTAATATGTGCATGTTTATAAGAATGTGAATATGGCTAAGGTACCATGTTATGGTACAAAGTACTCAGTCGTTTCCTACTCCTACTAGGAATATGAATATATGTTATTTTTAACATGTGAAAAGTGATAAGAATGTGAATTAAGGTATGATATTGCATGATATGTATGATATGGGGCATATGGGTTATATGAAAGGGAAAGTTAATGTGGTGACCTAAGACCACAAAATCTGAATGTGGTAGCCTAAGACCACGATAACTGAATGTGGTGACCTAAGACCACGAATTCTGAATGTGGTGACCTAAGACCACAAATTTTATAAGGGCGATGAGCACGTCATTGCAATGACGCCTTCGATGGTGTGTAGCGGATGGAGGGTTGACTTAGTAGTCCCCACGGTGTACTGAGTTGGTGCGGGGGCGTGTAGCGGATGGCTATCTAGGTTTGGGTTCGGGTTGCATCATTATTTTTTATTTGTTTATGAACATGTATGATAATGTATGCCCGAATTGTTAAATTTTAGTGTTGGTTACACATTGAGTCTGCATTTGACACCCCTTGTGGGATTACTTTTCGGTGACGACGGTGATGGACCGGGCCGTGAGATGCTTAGGGATGGCCATGCACAAACAAGAAGTTCATTTATTTTTATTTGGACAATTTTATTTTAAGTATTTTGAATTTTTATTTTGGGAATTATTTGATGTAATAAGGCCATAGTAGCACTACTTTACTTTGCTTTTATTATTAAGCTTACAAACTTTTATTTATTAAAAGATTAAATAAATCTATTTTAAAATAAGCCCAAACGTTTTGTCACCTAAAGTAAAGTTTTTTTTTCAAAAAAAAAAAAAAAGAAATAAACTTGTTTTCAACGCACGCCCAACCCAAAACAATCTTTTTTTAAAAACACACAAGTTTTTCCTAAGTAACAAAAGAATTTGAAACGGTTTACACCGGGGAACATACCAGATCTGGTCAAGGCTCGTGGGCCGGGTTTGGGTGTTTCATGTGGTCCTCACGACCATGGGCACGGCCATGTGTAAAGCCGTGTGGCCTAGAAATCTGTACTTTTGTGTTAGTTTACAAATAAATATTTAGAAGAGAAAGATGAAAAGAAAAGACTGAAAATAAATTTGAAAATAAATTGAGTTAGTGCTCGAGTTGCCACTCGAGAAGTGCTCATTTATAGTCTGAAGCTAGACTATCCTCGTATTTGAAAATTTTAGGGAGGTTTAAAGGTTTGAGTATCTTCCCTCATGCTCACAGTTCTATTTTTGCGACAAAGTTTAAGTCGAGAAGCGTTTACCTTGAAATTGCCAAATATTAAATTGCTTACCTTGACTATTTTGTGTGGGAAGATATCGTGTACCTTAAGAGTAATTTCTCCCTTTGCCCTCAGGTCTGTTGAAGTGATGTGGGGATCGGCTTTGTCTAACAGTACCTAGTCTCCTATTTTAAAGTGATTTGATGTCCCTACGAGCTTTTCTGGCGGTTCCTCTGGTTTTACTTCGTGTGGATCCAGCTTTTCTTTGACTTGTATCTTCTGCTCTTCTAAATCGTCGACCTTAAGGTTTTGTTTCTTGTGTGATTCTTCTTTGTCGATTTGGGGGCTATGAGTTGGCTCAGGTTTGATGCCTTGTGATGTTTTCTGTAGTGAAGGTTGAACAATTTGATTATCTATTGAAGTGACTTTCTTACCTTCATCATCCGTTGTTCTGGCTAAATCGAGAGCTTGAAGCTTAATCAATTCATCTCCTACGCGAAGTATGAGTTCACCTGTGGCAACATCAATTTTAGTTCTAGCAGTTGCTAGGAAAGGTCTTCCTAGAATTAAGAGGATTGAATTATCTTCAACCATGTCTAAAACAACAAAATCTACTGGGAAAACAAATTTATCGATTTTTACAAGAACATCTTCAATAATGCCCCTAGGAATTCTAACAGTTTTATCAGCTAGTTGAATACTCATCCTAGTTTTTTGGGCCTCCCTAGACCTAGTCGTTTAAACAATGGATAAGGCATGACATTTATACTTGCCCCTAGATCAGCTAACGCATTATCAATAGTTAAACTACCAATGAAGCATGGAATCGTAAAACTCCCTGAATCTTTTTGTTTTTGCGGTAGTCTCTTCTATAACATTGCCGAGCATGTTGCGTTTAGTTCCACGTGGTGCTCTTCGTCTATTTTGTGTTTGTTTGTCAAGAGTTGTCTTAAAAATTTCCTCGAGTCTGGCATTTGGAAAAGAGCTTCAAGAAGGGGTAAGTTAATATGTAATTTCTTTAAAATTTTAAGAAACTTACCGAACTGTTCCTCTGAATCATCTCCTTTCAATGCTTCGGGATAAGGTATGCGAGGTTTGTATTTTTTGATTATTGGTTTTGGCTTTTCGTGTGCTACCTCTATTTTACCTTTTTCTTCCCTGGTTTTTTGTGCCGTGGTGGGCTCGTCTACCTTTGCACCCTCTTGGTTTCTTGGTTTCAATTTCCCCGACAACGGCGCCAAAAACTTGATCGTGTCAAACAGTCAAGTTTTAATATTTATAAAGAATGATCGAACCTATAGACTAACTATGACAATGATTGAGGCAAGTGCACCTATCGAACAATAGAATAGTTTGGGCAAGATTGTTTTATCGAACCCAAAGGAACCTAAAAGTACTACTACTCACTTTCTTTCTATTATTTAGCCTAAAATATGGAGTGATTGGTTTATTAATCTTAAAAAAAAACTAATGAAAAACTAAACTAGATGCAAAGACAAAAGAATGAAACTTTGGGAGAAGACAGTGGAAAAACTCAATTGATTTTAGACGATACCCTCAGGAAGAATTCACCTATAACTTCTCTTGTTATCTAACTTTTAATTCATATGACTTCTCTACTTAGCTTGATCCGTGAGACTCCCTAACCTATATTAAACCATCTCTCAAGGCGAATAACGTCTAACATTAGGTTAATTAGTGGAACTCTCGTTCTCTTATAATAACCCCCTAATGAAGCAGTAAATCGATCAATGGACTCCCATATTAGGTTTCACCCTAATCCGGCAAAATGTCGTCACCCTATCTCTAGGCGTGAGATCAACTCCGCTTAATTATGCTAGATCTACTCTTAGGTAGGGTCTATTCCTCCTCCACTTAAGCACATCAGATTAAATTAAGAAACATAATTAAGAACAAACTAAGTACTTATCATATAATTTAGAAATCAAATAACAAAATCCATCATAGGTTTCATCCCCTTCAGGTATCTGAAGGTTTTAGTTCATAACAAAATAAGAAAACATCTCAAGAGAAAAGATAAAAAAAAACATAAGAAATCCCTAAAACCCCTTGAAGGAATTGAAAAGGAGATCCTCTATCTTGAGTAGAACTTCGGGCTATCTTCGAGTAATTCCCTAAATAAAAGCTCTAGCAGAAAACTTCTGCTAAAACTTTATTATCTAGAACAACTGCCTTGGGTTGTTTATATAGGCTCTTTAGATGCTTTTACTTGGATCCTAAGTACCTCCTTCAAGTAGAATTACTATTAAGGTGTTTAAGTAGACTTAGGAGTATGTTTCTTTGGCTTCAAGCATCCAAATCCGAGTGAAATTGCTCATTCCCGTGATCGGGGATGCCCATGGCACACGCTGTTTAAGTCATGGCTAGACAGTGTTGGACTTTTGTCGACAAGGCACGGCCATGTAAATCAGGGTGAAGCCGTGTTCTAAATAAATGGCAAGGCACTGCCGTGTGGCTTGAAGTCCATGCCGTGTCGATTTTTTGGGTTGGCCCAATTTGGTCTGTTTTAAGCTTGTTTTACGTTCTTTTTATCCTTAGGTGCTTTCTTGATAATAAGACATGAAAAAAAAGGATTAATAGCACCTTTTTACATAAATTAGGGATAAATCATCCAAAAGCATACTAAATGTGGGATTAAAATATGTTACTTTTACAGTTTATCACCGATTGGTTCTCCGAAACTTTGAAATAAATAAGTTTTGGCCAAGTTATGATCTGTGAGCCCAGCATTTCTACTTGGTCTTTTTATTCTTGTCTCGACATCTTCCAAATACCTTGAACAGAAAGTCATACATTCCTCTACCAAGTAGCCTTCAACAATTGATCTTTCCGGATAACGTTTATTGTGACAGTAAGACTTCAATTTGGATAGGAACCTAAACACGGTATAGAACATTATCAAAAGTTGCAACTAAAGGCATTTAGGTGAATGAAGAAATAATTTACAAATAAAGTAAGACCTTTCAATGGGATACATCCATCGATAGAAAATGGGTCCAGCAAGTATTGCTTCACAAGGGAGATGAATTAACAAGTGCACCATAATTGTGAAGAAGGAAGGTAGGAAGATCTTCTCTAGATTGCATAAAGTCAATGCGGCTAGATCTTGTAGTGTCTCAAGTTCTTGAACGTCCAAAACTTTGCCACAAATGCCTTTTATTATATTGGACAGTTCAATTACACAAGACGTCACCTTTTTCGACATACAACACCGCATAGCAACTGGCAATAAGTCTTGCATCAAGATGTGATAGTCATGCTATTTTAAGCCATATAGTCTTCGATCTTTAGGACTCACACATCGGGATATATTTGATGCATACGCATCCAGGACCTTTATATCCTTCAACACCATGTAGAACACTTCTTTCTCTGTCTTCAACATTGAAAAAATAATAGGCGGCAACCGATATTTCATATTCGGAAGTGCTTGGGGATGAATCTCACGTTGAATTCCCATGTGGACTAAATCAAGTCGACTCTAAAGATTGTCTTTTGATTTTCCATCGACATTCAAAATAGTCCCATGGTGTTCTCACAGACACTTTTCTCAATGTGCATGACATCAAGATTATGGCGTAATATCTGATGCTCCCAATAAGGCAACTAAAAAAAATACTTCTTTTTTTCCACAAGTCTGCCTCATTAGGTTCATCCTCTTCGTCAGATTCATCATCAGATTCATCCATTGATCTTCTATTTCTTTACGGGTTGGCCGGTTGATTCATCTTCCCATAAATGAAATTCATATCTTTCAACATGAACAATATTTTGGATCCACTAGTCTGCGAAGGAGCTTCTCTGAACTCTTCAGTACCGTCAAGCTGAGCACTCTGATATCTAAATATATGATTTTCTGGTAACCACCGACGATGCCCCATGCAAGATAACTTCTTCCCATTATATAACCATTGCGAACATGTTTGCATAGCACAACAAGGACAAGCATAACATCCCCTGGTACTCCAACCAGATAAATTAGCATAAGCCGGGAAGTCATTAATAGTCCACATCAAAGCTGCACGTAAGTTAAAGTTCTCTTTTCTCATTGCATCGTATGTCTCAACACCAACCCATAGTTGTTTTAACTCTTCAACAAGTGGCTGCAAATATATGTCAATATCATTCCCAAGCGCTTTCTCTCCATGTATAATCATAGATAAGATAAAGGATGATTGTTTCATGCAAACCCATGGAGGTAAATTGTAAGGAACAAGCACCACCGGCCAAGTACTATACGCTGTGCTCATGAGTTTGTAAGGGTTAAATCCATCAGATGCTAGCCCAAGCCTCACACTTCAAGGATCACTTGCAAAGCTTGGAAATTGAGTCAAATGATTTCCAAGCTAAAGAATCTATAGGATGCCTTAACAATCCATCATCGGTTCATCCATCATCGTGCCACGCCATTGACACGGTTGTCTTCGACGACATGAAAAGCCTTTGAAGCCTTGGTATTAGCGGGAAATACCGTAAAATCTTAACCGGCTGCTTCCTTGACTGTGTATCATGTTCATCCTCGTTACCATCCTCTACATTTCCATTAATCCAATGGGATTGAATGCAGACATGACAGCACAGTTAGTTTATCCGGTCGCCTCAATACAACATGCAGTCATTTCGGTAACTATGAATTTTGTTGTAGCCAAGGCCCAAATCCTTTATTAGTTTCTTCATGTCTTTGGATGATTGAGGGATTTTCGCAAATGGGAACATTTCTTGTAGAAATTCTAATAGCATTGTCAATGAGTTTTCGGTCCATCCTCCCAAACATTTCAAGTGAAAAAGACAAATATAGAAAGATAGTTTGGAAAAATTTTGATTCCTCATACAGTTCTTCATTCATTTCACCAAGTAACGTGTAGAACCTCGCCGCTTCTTCATTTGGCTATTCATCAGGTACACTTCTTCCCCCTTCGGTGAAAGTATTTCCACCAAAATTATAATCATCGGTTGCACCCAAGTCAGGTGGAAATTACCCGAAACCATCACTGCGCATATTAAAAGCATCCTGCAACATGCCTTCCATGTTATCATCTCTAACATTCTGATTGTAAGCACTATGAGGATAACCCAAATTCATCGATGAAGATGCTCCACTAGATGTACACTCTCCATGAAAAATCCATTTTTTGTACCTCCGGACAAAGCCATCAACAACTAGATGTTCGTAGACAACTTCACGATAATGCCAATTGATATTGCAACACTTCTTACATGAGCAAAGAATCATATTCTCTTGGCTTGCATTTTGAAATGCAAAATTTAGAAAAGTTTCTACTCCATTTCGATAGCCTTGCTTACCCTTGACAAATTCATCCAAGTCCTATCCATTTCGTAGTTGTTGAAGTCGAAAGTTGATAATAAATTACACAGCTAAATTGTTAATTGACAAGAATTTGATTTTTAAAACAAATTTTTTTTTTTAAGATTCATCATACGTGGCATTGTTACACCTAGGGAGGATCCATTATATCTAACAGTGAGATATAAGGCAACTCATCAGGTTTCCAACCTATATACTTTGAATCTTTTTTTTATCTATTCAAGTATTATGTAAGTTATGTATTATGTAAGTTATGTAAGTTATGTATTATATAAGTTAAATAATTTGATGAAAGCTATTAAAGTTATGTAACCTATGAAAGTTGATCTTAAAATTAAGTAAGTTATGTATTCTTTAAGATTCATCATATGTGGCATTGTTACACCTAGGGAGGATCCATTATATCTAACAGTGAGATATAAGGCAACCCGTCAAGTTTCTAGCCTATATACTTTGAATCTTTTTTTTATCTATACAAGTATTATGTAAGTTATGTATTATGTAAGTTAAATAATTTGATGAAAGCTATTAAAATTATGTAAGTTATGTATTATGTAAGTTAAATAATTTTATGTAAGTTATGTATTATGTATTATGTAAGTTAAATTAAAATTTCAAATCGAGAATCAGTTGAGGTGTGAACATATATGGCATGCATTACATTGTAGTTTTTTTTTAAATATTAATTGGTTTTAGTTTTTGTTTGAGGTAGGTGATAAACCATAAAAGTAACATATTTTAACCAAATATTTAGTATGGTTTTGGATGATTTAGCCGTTGATTTATGTAAAAAGGTGCTTTTAATCCTTTCTTTTCATGTTTATACTCAGTAAAGCACTCGAGGACAAAAAGAACGTAAAACGGGCTTAAAACGGGCCAATTTGGGCGAAAGACAAAATTAGCACGGCCTGGACTTCAAGCCACAAGTCCGTGCCTCGTCAAATTACTTCACACGGCCATGCCACGATCTACACAGCCGTGCCCCAATCGACAGAATCGAGACACGACCTGAAGACGATTCACACGGGTGTGTGCCATGGGCGTGCCCCTGCCACGGGAATGAGCAATTTCACTAGGATTTGGATGCTTGGAGGGAAAGAAACACATTCCTAAGTCTACTTAAACATCCTAGGAGAAATTCTACTTGAATTAGGATACTTAGGAGCCAAGTAAAGCATCTTAAAGCCTATATAAACACCCAAGGTAGCAACTAAAAAGGGGAGTTCAGCAGAAGCCGAAACAAGAGGAAGTTTTAGGCAGAGTTTTCTGCCAGAGCTTTTATTGAGGGAATTACTCGAAGATAGCCATCTCAAGAAGCCAGAGTTCTACTCAAGACAGAGGATCTCTTCTTCAATTCCTTTAGGGGGTTTTAGGGATTTCTTATGTTTTGTTTTATCTTTTCTCTTGAGATGTTTTCTTATTTTGTTATGAACTAAACCCTTCAGATACTTGAAGGGGATGAAACCTATGACGAATTTTATTATTTGATTTCTAAATTATATGATAAGTATTTAGTTTGTTCTTAATTATGTTACTTAATTTAATCTAATGTGCTTAGGTGGAAGTGGAATAGACCCTACCTAAGAGTAGATCTAGCATAATTAAGCGGAGTTGATCGAGCACTTAGAGATAGGGTTACGAGATTTTACCGGATTAGGGTGAAACCTAATATGGGAGTCCATTGATTGATTTACTGCTTCCTTAGGGAGTTATTATAAGAGAACAAGAGTTCCACTAATTAACCCAAGGTTAGACGTTATTCGCCTCGAGAGAGGGTTTAATATAGGTTAGGGAGTCTCACGGATCAAGCTAAGTAAAGAAGTCATATGAATTAAAAGTTAGATAACAAGAGAAGTCATGGGTGGATTCTTCCTAAAGGTATCGTCTAAAATCAACTGAGTTTTTCCACAGTCTTTTCCCAAAGTTTCATTCTTTTGTCTTTGCATCTAGTTTAGTTTTTTTGGTTAGTTTAATAAACCAATCACTCCATATTTTAGGCTAAATAATAGAAAGAAAGTGAGTAGTAGTACTTTTAGGTTCCTTTGGGTTAGATAAGGTACTTTTGCCTAAATTATACTATTGTTCGATAGGTGCACTTGCCTCAATCGTTGTCATAGTTAGTCTACAGGTTTGATCATTCTTTATAAATATTAAAACTCGACTGTTTGATACGATCAAGTTTTTGGCGCCGTTGCCGGGGAACACTAAAATATTAAGAAAGCTCTATTTCTATTACTTTAGCCAATTTTTTTATTATTTTTTATTTTTATTTTTTTTACTTTGTTAATTTTTTCCTCTATTTTGATTTTGGCAGAAAATTTTAGTCTATGGAAAAGATGGCATTGAATAATTATCAGTGGCAAGTCATGAGGACAATTCCTACTAAAACAACCAGTGTTTTCAACCTCGACGTGGTCACCAGGTTATCTAATCAGTTAGAGATGATGAATAAAAATATTGATGATTGGTATAGTCCCTCGCAGGTACATCCAAAAATACAATATGATTTGAATCTAGGAGGCGTGGCGAATCCTGAGTACCCACCCTACGGATATGGCATGGAAAACGGGCAAGCTCACTATACAAGTAACTATTCTAGATATCAAAATAATTTTTATAGTGAGACTTATAATGCAGGTTGGAAGTACCATCCCAATCTCTCGTGGGATGATAAAAATAGCCAAAGATCGAAACTTCCTCTAGATTTTCAACAACCACCTCACCAACAAGAAGAGGAGTGAATCTCGAAGAGATGCTGATGAAATTCATGGCAGCCATAGATTCTTGTTTGCAAAAGACTGAAGCAGCACTTGATGAACAACAAAAATCAATCAAAGGGATCGAGAATCAAGTTGGAGAACTTACTCGGTCAGTAGGACATCTCAAAAAGCTGATTTCTGAACGTCAACAAGGACATCTACCAAGCAACACAGAAATAAACCCAAAAGAACAAATTCAAGCCATCTCAGCCCATGCCAGTAAGGGGTTTGATGAACCTAATCCAATACAAAAGGCCAAGGTAGACGAAGGTAAGGTAAAGGTAACACAAGAAAAGACGAAACCGATAATCAAGGAGTACAAACCTTACATACCTTATCCGAAGCAATGAAAAGAGACGATTCAGAGGAACAGTTCGGTAAGTTTCTTAAACTCTTAAAGAAATTACATATTAACTTACCTCTTCTTGAGGCTCTTTTTTAGATACCAGACTCGAGGAAATTTTTAAGACAACTCTTGACCAACAAACACAAAATAGACGAAGAGCACCACGTGGAGCTAAACGCAATGTGCTCAGCAATTCTACAAAATAAACTGCCACAAAAATTAAAAGATCCAGGGAGTTTTACAATTCCATGTTTAATTGGTAGTTTATCTATTGATAATGCGTTAGCGGATTTAGGGGCAAGCATCAATGTTATGCCTTACAAAATGTTTAAACAACTAGGTCTAGGGAAACACAGGACAAACTAGGATGAGCATTCAATGAACTGATAAAACTATAAGAATTCCTAAGGGTATAATAGAAAATGTTCTAATCAAAATTGATAAATTAGTATTCCCAGTAGACTTTGTCATTTTAGACATGGATGAGGACAACACGATCCCCTTAATTTTAGGAAGACCCTTTCTAGCAATTGCCAGAGCTAAAATTGATATCTATGCAGGAGAACTCATACTTCATGTAGGCAATGAAATAGTCACTCTTCAAGCTCTTGACTCAGCTAGGATATCGAGTAATAAAGGTACGAACATTAATTCCATTGATAACCATTTGGTTCAACCTTCTTTACAGGAAACATCACGAAATCACCTAGCTGAGCTAGATCTTAGACCTCGTGCCAATAAAAAAGAATTATATGAGGAACAAAGCCTTATGGTCAACAAACTAGAAGAGTGGAAAACACAATTTAAAGAAGAATCAGAACCACACAAAGTGAAACCGAAGGAAACCCCGGACGAGCTGATAGGAACAACAAATCACATTAAATTAGAGGATTAGGTATTGTTGAATAAGGAAGACCCTCGAATCACTAATTCAGAACTCAAGGCAAACGAAGAAATCACTTTTGAGGTACTTAATGTCTTCCTATACGGCACAGTCGAGGTAAGCAATCCTAAATTCAACACTTTTGAGGTAAACATAACTCGACTTAAACTTTATATTTATAACCGAGTTGATCATATGAGAAAGGATTTCTACCTCTGTAACATCCTGATTAGGTGGGTCTGTGCACTTTGAGTGTCAGTGTTAGCTAGAGCTTTGGAAGTGTGTATTGGGCTCAGGTTTGGGCTTAAACCTGGGTTAACTTTTCTAATAAAGAGCTATAGGACATAATTTAAGTGAGGTATCCATGTTCAGTAGCAAGTTGGGCTTGTGGCCCAAAATTTAGTGATGCTGTAAGGGGCATGTAGGTGGCGGCACTAAGGAGTGAGTTGGGCCAAGAGTTATCGTTTGGGCCCAAGTGTTTTGGGGCAAAAATTTGGTACTCCAAGGGGGAGGGAGAAGGGATGGCACATGTGCTATAATTTGGGAGTTTAAATTCTTTTATTTTTGTTAATAAAAAGTTGATAATAAGGAAGGGAAGAGTTGGTTTTAAGGAGGTCTCATCTAAGGGAAAGATAAAGATGAAGCTGATAAGGGTGGATAAAAGCTATCAGGAGAAGGGAGAGTTGGCCGAAACTCCAACTCTGAGAGTGTATGTGTGTTGCCGAAATTAGTAGCAAGTGATCATCTTTTCTTTCATTTTTGTTCTTTCTTTCTCACCTATTCTCTGAAAATTTGAAATCCTTTTCTCTTTTGGGTGCCTCTGCTTTTTATCAAAACTGAAACTCCCTAGTTTTCTTCTCCTCTTCAAAATCTTTCTAAAAGCTAAATTCTTCTTGCTTATATTCCCATCTCCCATAGCCGAATCTTGAAGTTGATTTTTTTTCCTGAAGGTGCACCATAGCCGAATAGTCTTCAAGGGATTGGTGAGTTTTTTTTCAGGGTTTTCTTCTCTGCGATTTATCTCTTTTTCATTAAGTTCCTAACCTAAATCATCTTTTCTATGGCCCTATCGGTTTCACTCTCTTCTCTTAGGAGCTGAATCTTGTCTTGCTGTGATCTATGGTGCCGATTTGTGAAGGAAGCTGAAGGTAGGTGGTGTAGGTTCGGCCGAATGGCCACTTTCTTATTTTTCTATCTTTGGCCGAATGCCATAAGGTATTAGATGGGTTGTGATTATCGGTTTGGTTTGACACTTTGGTGGGGGCCAAATGTAGGTAGGGAGGAGACGCTTTCTTAAAGAATTTTGGGATTCGATAACTAGGTAAGGGTTTTATTGTAAGCATTATGATTACCTATTAGATCTCATTGTTTAATTAGTTTAATGACCAAGGGATTATTATGGACTCAAATAATAGTCAAGCAGTAGGAGAGGTTGGATCTGTAAACCCAACACCTAAATACAAGAACGATCAGTATCAGGGTGCGAGACTGGCAATCGGGATGTGGGCCGACGCTAAAAAAAGATCGTAGGCCAATAGTGGCATTCTCATGTGATAATAGCGTATAAGTAGTAAGAGTGTTAGTACGAGAACCAGGTGTGTAACTCTTACACACTTTCTTTACTTAATATGTTAAATGTCATGTGATGATAAAAGTCAAGTAATGGCGGTGATTACTAAGTTACCCTTGTAGGTAAAAATGAGGATGCACAGTAAGTTGTTATGGTTGCTAGCGTTAATTATAATGTGATCTATAAGTGCATGCCACTCTTTATACAATATTGTACATGTTAAAGCATGATCATACTTGTATTGTGAGCACAAACATGTGATATGGGTGATGAGTGGGGGGAAGTATGATCTATCAGACTGTCACCAGTGTTTAGGTACCACACAGTGGGTTGGCCCCACATATTGTAATATTGTGACAATGTCTCAGTGGTTTGGCACCACCAGTGGTTTGGTACCACATATGTTTATTTCTGTAACTTCGATTACCAGTGGTTTGGCACCACCAGTGGTTTGGTACCACAAGGGGTAGATTTGGAAGACACGGATGGATATCTAGGTTGATGGGATGCATGACCTGCATATTTGTATAAGAACTTGTGTAATAGCATAACTTCTTTTGGGATGGGGATTTACACACTGAGTTAGGTGACTCACCCCTTCCGTTATATTTTACATATAAACCATAGATTGTGGATATGGAGTGAAATAGACTCGAGGTGACCATGCTCAGCATTCATTTTATTTCAATGTTTTCCATATGAACTTAGTTATTTTCTTTAACTTGGGTTTCCAGTTCTGCAATAAGGCCACTTAAGTGTTATTTTGGGACATTTTATTTAATTGTTTCTTAAAGGTTCTATTAAGCATGCTGGTTAAACTATGAATTGGGTGTTTTCAAAATTTAAACAAATACTCATTTTTCTGAAATATACAATGATTAAGTAATAAGTACGGAGTATTTATAAGGCAACTACATTTTTTTGAAACAAGTTTCAACATGTTTTAAACATCACAAGATCCAACGACATATTCTTTATAATGTTACAACAGAATTCTCTTTAAACAAGTCGACAAATTGATTTTCAAAATATTTTCTTTCCCGTGGCATGCCAGATTCGGTTGTAGTATTTTGACCGAGTTTAAGGTGTACATTTTGGTATCAGAGCCCGATTTAGAAGGTCGGTTGTGGGTTTAAGGCCCAAAATGTGTTTTAAGAGTTTGTAAAATGATTTTTCTAGGGAGATGAATATCCCGAAAAACATGGCACCTGAGTCTCCGGTGCCGATCCACCCAGGTAAGTACCCTCACCTTTGATGTGATGTTTATATGTTGGGCTTCGTGGGTTTTAGACCTAGACAAGCATGATAGTACTGATGAACCATAGGGCTAGTTTACACAACTCCTTAATTGCATAAGACTTAAGTTTAATCAAACAAACCTGTGAGTAAGTGACAGAGAAAGGATGTGGCAATAAGCATGCGCATGTCTAAGATTGGATTTAGGGAGAGCCTGGTATTTAAGCAATCCTAGTGACTCACCTCCTCTTCGCTGAAATCCTACCTGGTGCGTAGTGACTATTTACTCTAACTATGAGGACTTGTTCACAGGTTAAACCTTATAATTAAAACCCGAAAGGGATCAACCACCTTGTAAACCCTAATTATAAAATTACCAAATTACCCATTGATTTGTAATAACTACCCTAGATTTGAAAAATGAGCAAAGTACCCTTGGTTTGTAAAATTACCAAATTACCCCTATCATATAGAATTACTAAAATACCCCCGAGTTGCAAAATTACCAAAATACCCCTGTTTCACAAAAATTACCAAAATACCCTTATTTTGAAAAATCACTGAAACTTTATTTTGGAATATTAAGAAAATACCCCTGTAGGTTAAAATTACCAAAATACCCTTAGGTAGTGAAATTATGAAAATACCCCTACATGTTTAATGTGAGTTCATGGAGGTTGTTGTGTGATGAATGTATGTGGTATTCGAAATTAGGAGATAAGCATGGAACTGAAACTATAGATAGGTTCGAACTCGAAAGAATCACTTTTAAAACTATCTTTCATAAAATTGTTCGTGGATAAATAGTGAACAGAGTTAATAATTCATAAAATTCTTAACCAGATAAGCGCGGATGAGAAGAATGAGTACAAGAGGTCGTGGACGTCAACCGCGTGGCCGTGGTAGGGGTAAGATGACCGTGTCAGAGCTAGTAGAGTCTGGCCATGGGTCAGAAAACGTGATGTTGGATTTGCTGACGGTGGAAACAGAGTTTTAAGACCAAACTGGTGGTGACGATATAGTATCTCAAGCAGCACTGTGAGTTTTGGAGAGAGTTCTTTGGGCAGCGCAGTTCGAGGAGCCCAAAATCCGTGGTGGCGACTACTGGCTAACGGAGCAGAAGTGTTCATGGGAGTTTCTGGTGTAGCTCCCAACACTTTGAAATCTTGGTTAGAGGCGACAGAGCGAATAATGGATGATTTGGACTTCTCAGTTGAGGAGAAGTTGAAGGGGATAGTGTCTCTTCTTTGATATGAGTCGTATCAGTGGTGGCTCACGGTCAGGGATGGTGCAGTGGTCGATGATATCACCTGGGATTTCTTTAAGGTGGCATATCAGAGGAAGTATGTGGGAGCTAGTTATACTGATACGCAACGTAGGGCGTTCTTGAATTTGGTTCAGGGGAGTAAGTCGGTACCCGAGTACGAGGCAGAATTCTTGAGGTTGAGTAGGTATGCTCAGGGTATGGCGGCTATAGAGCATGAGCGCTGTGTTAGGTTTGAGAACAGGCTAAAAAAATGAGCTACGGGTGCTGATTGCACCACAGCGAAGAAAGGGAATTTGTCATTCTCGTGGAAAAGGCCAAAATAGCTGAGGAGGTGCAATGAACCAGGAAACAAAATCAGGACAGAGGTAGGGATAAGAGAAATTTTGGGCCATCAAGGTCTGTTGGGAGTTCTCAGAAGAGGGCTAGATTTATGGACCGGATCGAGCTGCGAAGTCGGCTGCTACTGCTCAGTGGCCACCTCAGTGTGCTCGATGTGGGAAGTCTCATTCGGGAGAGTGTTGGGCTGGTAATAGAGGGTGCTTTGAGTGTGGGTCGATCAGCACTGGATAAGGGATTGTCCACGAAAGTCAGCTAGTGCACAGGCTGAGGGTCAATGACGTGCTCAGTTCAAGAGAGATGGCCACCAACCACAGAGGGGCCGAGGCGCAGCTAGGGGTGGTAATGATAATGGTCGAGGCCGTGGAGCACCTGGCCAAGGTGCTGGGGGTGCTAATGCAAGACAGCCCAGGTTGGTCTATGCAGCGAAACATCGAGAGGAGGGCGATGCACCGGATGTCATAACCAGTACGTTTTTAATTTTGGGGTTGCCTTATACTGCTTTGATTGATGTTGGTTCAACACACTCTTATGTTACTAGTGGTATAGTGGGAACGTTGACCTTAGCTTATGAGATTTATGCTAGGAAGATGTCGGTAATAAGCTCTCTAGGACACTTTGTGATAGTAGACAAACTGTATAAGGATGTACCCCTAGAGCTTTAAGGGATAGTGTTTTAAGCTAATTTAATGGAACTACCCTTCGGTGAGTTCAATTTAATCTTAGGAATGGATTGGTTGGTTAAGCACCAGTTAGAACTGGACTATACAGCTAAGACATGGTGCTAAAATCGGTCGAGGGTGAAGAAGTGGTGATGATAGATGAGAGAAGGAATTACCTCTCTAATGTGGTGTCCACGCTAAAGGCGGAGAAGATGGTAAGGAAAGGTTGTGAGGCATTTGTGGTTTATGTTTGTGCCTTGGAAGTTATGGAATTGGCTATAGAAAGTGTTTGAACGGTGAAAGAATTTATCGATGTTTTTTCGAAAGAGCTTCGGGTTTGGCCCCAGCCCACGAAGTAGAGTTTGGTATAGACCTTCTACCGGGAACTGTGCCAGTGTCTTTTGCCCCGTATAGGATGGCGCCAAAGGAGTTGGTGGAGTTGAAAGCACAGATTCAAGAGTTGTTGGATAGGGGTTTCATCCGGCCAAGTGTATCACCTTGGGGAGCGCCTGTACTCTTTGTTAAGAAGAAGGAAGGGTCCATGCGAATGTGTATAGACTATCGTCAGTTGAATAAATTGACAATTAAGAACAAGTATCCGTTACGAGGGTAGACAACTTGTTCAACCAGCTTAAAGGAGCATCGGTCTTTTCCAAGATAGATTTGAGGTCGGGATATGACCAACTTAAGGTGAAGGAGGTAGATATCCATAAGACGACATTTCGTACTCGATACGGGCACTATGATTTTTTGTAATGCCATTCAGGTTAACGAACACACCAATCACATTTATGGATATGATGAATCGGGTGTTTCAGCCGTATTTGGAACAGTTCTTCATAGTATTTATAGATGATATTCTGGTATACTCGAAATCGGAAGAGGAGCATGATGCGCATTTGAGGGTGGTGTTGCAGATTTTAAGGGAAAAGCATTTATACGCAAAGTTTAGTAAGTGTGAGTTCTAGTTGAGGGAAGTTAAATTCTTGGGTCATGTGGTGTCAGTTGACGGGATTAGAGTGGACCTTCAGAAGATTGAGGCTGTATTAGATTGGAAACCACCGAAGTCTGTGGCGGAGATTCGGAGTTTTCTGGGTTTAGCAGGATATTACCAAAGGTTTGTGGAAGGATTTTCTCTGATTGCAACACCATTAACCAAGTTGCTAAGGAAAGGAGTTCCGTTTGTATGGCCAGACAAGCAACAAGAAAGTTTTGAGAGGTTAAAGAGGATTTTGACAAAAGCTCTAGTACTGATTCAACCTGAAGCAGGGAAAAAGTTTACGGTTTATTGTGATGTGTAGCATACGGGATTAGGATGTGTGCTGATACAAGAAGGGAAAGTAGTAGCATATGCTTCTCGACAGTTGAGACCTCACGAGGTGAACTACCCAACGCATGATTTGGAATTGGCTGCAGTGGTTTTCGCCCTAAAAATTTGGAGACATTATTTGTATGGAGAGAACTCTGTCGTGTATACGGATCACAAGAGTTTGAAGTACCTTATTACGCAGAAGGAGTTAAGTTTAAGGTAGAGGAGGTGGATCGAGTTGTTGAAAGACTATGACTACTCGATTGAGTATCACTAGGGAATGGCTAATGTGGTAGTGAACGTCTTGAGCCGTAAGGTGGTGGCAGAATTAAGAGCCATGTTTGCCCACCTTAATCTGTATGATGATGGAAGTCTATTAGCAGAATTGCAAGTGAAGCCAACGTGGGTAGAACAGGTTAAGGAGAAACAGTTGGTAGATGAAGTTTTGAGAGCACGATGTTTGCAAGTGCAGAATGGTGGATTGGAGGGGTATAGCTTGAGCAGCGATGGAGTGTTGTGTTTTCAGGGAAAAGTGTGTATGCTTAAAGACGAGGAGTTAAGATAGAAAATTCTTCAGGAGGCACATAGCAGTCCATATGCTATGCATCCGGGAGGTAGTAAGATGTACCGAGATTTGCGGAGTAATTTTGATGGCCGGGCCTAAAGCGTGAGGTAACTGAATTTGTGGGTAAGTGTCTGATATGTCAGCAAGTCAAGGCTAAACATCAATTACCGTCGGGTTGTTGCAACCGATAAAGATTCCATAGTGGAAGTGGGAAAGGATCACGATGGATTTTGTTAGTGGACTACCCCTCACACCCACTAAAAAAGATTCAGTTTGGGTAATTGTGGATCGTCTGATGAAGTCTGCTCATTTCATACCTGTACATATGGATTATTCTCTTTAGAAGTTAGCGAGACTATACATAGCAAAGTTTGTGAGGTTGCATGGGGTACCAGTGTCGATTATTTTGGACAGGGACCCTAGATTTACATCAAGGTTTTGGAAGGCTTTGCACCAGGCATTGGGTACAAGGTTGGATTTTAGTACGGCATTTCATCCCCAGTCAGATGGACAATCGGAGAGGGTGATTCAAGCTTTGGAAGACATGCTAAGGGGCTGTGTTTTGGATTTCAATGGCAGTTGGGAAGAATTTTTACCATTGGCTGAATCCACGTACAACAATAGTTATCAGGCAAGTATTCAAATGGCACCATACGAAGCGTTATATGGACAGAAGTGTCGTACCCCTACATGTTGGACGGAGTTGGGGGAGCGACAGTTGTTGGGTCTAGAGTTGGTTGCTAAAACAGAAGATAAGGTGAAGGTGATTCGAGCTTGTTTGAAAGAAGTTTCAGATAGGTAGAAGTCTTATGACGGATCTTAAACGGAGGGATATAGTGTTTGCAGAAGGTGACAGGGTTTTCTTGAAGGTGTCACCGTGGAAGAAGGTTCTGAGGTTTGGTAGGAAAGGCAAGTTAAGCCTTAGATTTATCAGGCCTTATCGGGTGTCGAAGCGAGTGGGACCAGTAGCTTACCAGCTGGAGTTGCCATCAGATTTGAGTTAAATCTATAATGTGTTTCACGTTTCCATGCTTAGACGCTATCGCTCAGATCCGTCTCATGTTGTGCCGATAGAGGAAATTGAGGTGAGCCCAGACTTATCTTTTGAGGAGGAACCAGTGCAGATCCTAGATCGGGATGTGAAAGTTTTGTGTAGGAAATCAGTCCCTTTGGTAAAGGTATTATGGCAGAACCATGGATCAGAGGAAGCGACATGGGAGCCGGAGGATGTCATGCGGCAGCAATACCCTCACCTCTTCTGATCAGGTAAATTTCGAGGTCAAAATTTATTTTAAGGGTGTAGAACTGTAACATCCTGATTAGGTGGGTTTGTGCACTTTGAGTGTCAGTGTTGGCTAGAGCTTTGGAAGTGTGTATTGGGCTTAGTTTGGGCTTAAACCTGGGTTAACTTTTCTAATAAAGAGCTACATGACATAATTTAAGTGAGGTATCCATGTTCAGTAGCAAGTTGGGCTTGTGGCCCAAAATTTAGTGATGCTGTAAAGGGCATGTAGGTGGTGGCACTAAGGAGGGAGTTGGGCCAAGAGTTGCCATTTGGGCCCAGGTGTTTTGGGGCAAAAATTTGGCACTCCAAGGGGGAGGGAGAAGGGACGGCACATGTGCTATAATTTGGGAGTTTAAATTCTTTTATTTTTGTTAATAAAAATTTGATAATAAGGAAGGGAAAAGTTGGTTTTAGGGAGGTCTCATCTAAGGGGAAGATAAAGATGAAGCTGATAAGGGTGGATAAAAGCTATCAGGAGAAAGGAGAGTTGGCCGGAACTCCAACTCTGAGAGTGTGTGTGTGTTGCCGAAATTAGTAGCAAGTGATCATCTTTTCTTTCATTTTTGTTCTTTCTTTCTTACCTATTCTCTGAAAAATCTGAAATTCTTTTCTCTTTTGGGTGCATCTGCTTTTTATCAAAATCGAAACTCCCTAGTTTTCTTCTCCTCTTCAAAATCTTTCTAAAAGTCGAATTCTTCTTGCTTATATTCCCATCTCCCATAGTCGAGTCTTGAAGTTGATTTCTTTTTCCCGAAGGTGCACCATAGCCGAATAGTATTCAAGGGATTGGTGAGTTTTTTCAAGGTTTTCTTCTCTACGATTTCTCTCTTTTTCATTAAGTTCCTAACCCCAATCATCTTTTCTATGGCCCTATCAGTTTCACTCTCTGCTCTTAGGAGCCAAATCTTGTCTTATTGTGATCTGTGGTGCCGATTTGTTAAAGAAGCTGAAGGTAGGTGGTGTAGGTTCGGCCGAATGGCCACTTTCATATTCCTTTGTCTTTGGCCGAATGCCATAAGGTGCTAGATGGGTTGTGATTATCGGTTTGGTTTGATACTTTGGTGGTGGCCAAATGTTGGTAGGGTGGGGATGCTTTCTTAAAGACTTTCGGGATTCGATAACTAGGTAAGGGTTTCATTGTAAGCATTATGATTACCTATTAGATCTCATCGTTTAATTGGTTTAGTGACCAAGGGATTATTATGGACTCAAATAACAGTCAAGCAATAGGAGGGGTTGGATCTGTAATCCCAACGCCTAAATACAAGAAGCGATCAGTATCAGGGTGCGAGACTGGCCATCAGGGTGTGGGCCGACGTCAGAAAAGATCGTAGGCCAATAGTGGTAGTCTCGTGTGATAATAGCGTAGAAGCAGTGAGAGCGTTAGTACGAGAACCAAGTGTGTAACTCTTACACACTTTCTTTACTTCATATGTTAAATGTCATGTGATGATAAAAGCCGAAGTGACGGCAGTGATTACTAAGTTACCCTTGTGGGTAAAAACGAGGATGCCTGGTAAGTTGTTATGGTTGCTAGCGTTAATTATAATGTGATCTATAAGTGCATGCCACTCTTTATACAATATTGTACATGTTAAAGCATGATCATACTTCTATTGTGAGCACGAACATGTGATATGGGTGATGAGTGGAGAGGGAAGTATGATCTATCAGATTGTCACCAGTGGTTAGGTACCACACAGTGGGTTGGCCCCACATATTGTAATATTGTGACAATGTCTCAGTGGTTTGGCATCACCAGTGGTTTGGTACCACATATGTTTATTTCTGTAACTTCAGTTACCAGTGGTTTGGCACCACCAATGGTTTGGTACCACAAGGGCTAGATTTGGGAGACACGGATGGATATCTAGGTTGATGGGATGCACGACATGCATATTTGTATATGAACTTGTGTAAGAGCATAACTTCTTTTGGGATGGGGATTTACACATTGAGTCTAGGTGTCTCACCCCTTCCGTTATATTTTGTAGATAAACCATAGATCGTGGATATAGAGCCGGAATGGACTCGAGATGGCCATGCTCAGCATTTGTTTTATTTCAATGTTTTCCATATAGGCTTAGTTATTTTCTTTAATTTGGGTTTCCAGTTCTGTAATAAGGCCACTTAAGTGTTATTTTGGGACATTTTATTTAGTTGTTTCTTAAAGGTTCCATTAAGCATGCTAGTTAAACTGTGAATTGGGTGTTTTCAAAACTTTAAACAAATACTCTTTTTTCTGAAATATACAATGATTAAGTAATAAGTACGGAGTAACTATAAGGCAACTACGTTTTTAAAACAAGTTTCAACATGTTTTAAACATCACAAGATCCAACAACGTATTCTTTAAAACGTTACAATGAATTCTCTTTAAACAAGTCGACAAATCAGTTTTCAAAACGTTTTCTTTCCCGTGGCACCCCAGATTTGGTTGTAGTGTTTTGACCGGGTTTGGGGTGTTACAACCTCCTTAAACCACCATGATTGTGCGTACAACAGATAAGTTTAGCTCAAGACTTTAAATGAGTTCTTCTCGGGAGGCAACCCGAGTACTAATCCTGCTAATTAGTTTGGTTTTATTTCTATTCGTATTTAGGCATAGCTTTCAATACCCACATGGCCTTGCATACGGTCGTGGCCGTGGCCGTGTGGACACTACGACTAGGCACATGAGCGTGGACCTTATCTCTATTTAATTATTTACTTTTATTCATATTTTTATTTTTATTTTTACTTCTTTTATTATTTTCTCCTTTTTCTCAATGGCATTTAGATTTATCTTAGGATACAATAAAACTAAGCTGGCTACTTTGAGGATTCAATTTCAAACGGTTCGAGACGCTTCCCCACGTTCACCTCTAATCTTATCCAGTTTCTTTTCATAGACTTCATCCAAAAATTCAGGAAGTGTTACTTCTCTCCTTCTCTTTTGATTTTATTATTACATAATTGTTTATCTATCTTTGTACATTGAGGGCAATGTACGTCTTAAGTGTGGGGGGGGGAAAGTATCAAACTTTTTGCATTATTCTAAATCCTGAATTTTAGTCTTGTCCATAAGAAATCTTCTCATATTACTAATTAGGATGAAATTTCTAATGATTTATGATTTTTATTGATATGTTTTTGATTAAGTCATAGTTAATTATGCATTGATGATCAAAATTGAAGAATACTAGAGAATCGAGCATGATAAGTCTACTTTCTAAAAATTAAAAACTAAGAGGTCGTTGAACTAAATTTGAGTATTACCTTGAAATTTGGAATTCAGAGGATTGATGTCAAAAACACCCATAATTTTTGTGAGATTTTGAGCCTTATAGAGCATATATTCTTTTTCATGCTCACTTTATTGATTATGAGTGTGTCAAAATTGAAATGTTATTCTAGAACTTGCCTCGTTTATACATGTCAAGACCACACTTTTGATTTGATATACAGAGATGATAAAAGGCACCTAGGATTTAACCCACTTACTCCATAAAAAGCCTACCTTCATAAAATTAACCCCTAGTGAACACCGTTGAATCCTAACAACCTTTTTATTAACTCACCCACTAATATTAACCCAAAACCCGTTTGTATTTGTTATCACCCTTTCTTTTGACTACCCTTTAATCGAGGTTTGATTTGATTAAGCTACCGAATTATATTAGTTCAGTAGTTACATTTATCATTTATGATGTAATATTTTAATTTGATTTCTTAAAAAAAAAACACCAAGTATATTCAATATTAGTAGTATATAAAAAAAAGCTTAGAGCATTTAATTTCCAATTGTTGAAGAAAAAAGCTCGTATTAAAGTATTATCAAATTTTAAGTGATGAAAATACTCTTTATTATAGAGTAATTATCAATAGTGGTATTATTAGTTTTCATTCGATGAAAATATTCATATTTATTTCATTGTTTCTAGTTAGGTAATTTGTCAAGTCGGTCTCGATTCTAACCCTCTAATTCAGTTTGTATCCACACCCTTAACCTTAGTCCCGTTACAACCCTGATAAAGACCTTTTGATCTGTGTATCATCTCATATACAGTGGTGGAGATTTGATTTTCAAGCAAGCCTATAGGATTAACTTTTCAGGTTCGACTTATGAGTGCTTATTCTTGACCCTTAAACACTTTGAGTGATTTGAGTGAACCTTTAGTGAGGATGTCAATCCTTGTCAGTTTTGAATTAAAGGTAATTATTCAGATAAGGGGAGACACTTATGTTTTCGTACTACAAAGGTATGACTTATGGTGATTGAATCTTTATGTAACAGCCCGGTTTAGACCCTAGTCAGAACAGTGGTTTTGAGACCACAAATGAAACACCCCAAACCTAGTCCACGAGCCTTGACCGGATCTGGTATGTTCCTCGATGTAAACCGATTCAAATTTCTTTTGTACTTAGGAAAAACTTGCGTGTTTTGTAAGAAAAATTGGTTTGGGTTGGGCTTGAATTGGAAACAAGTTCATTTTATTAAAAATCTCTTACTTTAGGTGACAAAACATTTAGGGTTTGTTTTAAAAATAAATTTACTTAATCTTTAATTGATAAAAATTCGTAAAATAATAATTAAAAGAATAATAAAGTAGTTCAACTATGGCCTTATTACATCAAAATAATTCCCAAAATTTAAATTCAAAATACTTAAAATAAAATAGTCCGAATAAAAATGAATTTCTTGCTGAGCATGGCCATCCCTAAGCTTCTGCCGGCCCGGTCCATCACTGATCGTCACCTGGAAGAAAAAGTTCCCCAACGGGGTGAGTCAAACAGACTCAATGTGTAACCAACACTAACATTTAATAAATTCAGGCATACATTATCATATCACATACATGTTCATATAACAGATAGAAAAAAAAATGATGCAACCCGAACCCAAACCTATATACCATCCGCTACACATCACTCGTACCATCCTGCACACCGTGGGGACTACTAAGTCAACCCTCCATCCGCTACACACCATCGAAGGCAGTCACTGCAGTCGACGTGCTCATCGCCCTTATAAAATTCGTGTTCTTAGGTCACCACATTCAAATATCGTGGTCTTAGGTCACCACATTCAGATATTGTGGTCTTAGGTCACCACATTCAGTTATCGTGGTCTTAGGTCACCACATTCACTTCCCCTTTCCATATAACCCATATGCCCCATATCACACATATCATGCATTAACATGCCAAATTCTTATTTCACATTCTTATAATGTCATATGTGTGTCGTAACGGATATTTAACATAATCCTCGTAGGAGTAGGAAACGTACCTTAACACTGTGTACCTTAACATGGTACTTAGCCATATTCACATTCATGCATATATTTAATATTGCCATAAATATTATTAAAAGATAGTGTGGGGTACACACCTGATATACTTATCAAATTTACTGAAATCCCGAAACCTCATTCTATTGCTTTAGATCTTTAATTCCTATATTCGGCTAACCCTAACATGTTAGTAAAAAGCCATTCGGCTATAAATCCCAATCCTAGTAGGATTGTTGTAATCAAATTCTTACCTTGGTGCCGATTGGATTAAAAATTAAATCCTGAAACTTTGTGATGCTTCTTTATTGCAATCGGCTATACCCTTAATCATTGAACTAGTTAGTTTTGACTTTTTAAACAAATAATAATTAGATCTAAATACCACAATAGGGCCTTGGCCGAATGTCAGATTCATTTACCTTTATGAATCTAAATTCCCAGAAACATCAGCTTACTTCTACTGCCTTCCTCCTAAAAACTGAAGTCACCTAATTTTTACCTACATTCGACAATCCTCCACTTATTCAACAAACCAACATTCTCAATTATCTTAGCTCATATGGTATTCGGCCAAAAAGAAAAGAATAGAAAAGGGCCATTCGGCCACCTACCATTAATTACTCACCTTTGGCTTTTCCAAAATCGGCACTTCTGGCTTATTATAAAGCGTGATTCTACTACAGGGCTAAAGAAGAGAAATTGATAGGCATAGGCAATTGATTCAGGTTAGATCTTGATGAGAAGAGAGGAAGAAATTGTGAGGAAAAGAAATCTCGAAACTTACCGAATCACTAAAGAACATGCGGCCTATGGTGCACCTTCAGGAAACTAAAACACCCTTGTAGATTCGGCTTTGAGGCTTAGAGAGATTTGGCTATAGGCTTGAAACTTATCTTTGTCTTTTGATTGGTTTTACAAAGGAAAAAGAATTGATGATGGGAAGCACAGGGTATTTCAGTTTTACAAGGAAAGAAAAGGAAGATATAGAACTTAGAGAAAATCAGCAAGACTAGGGGATTTTGTTTTCGGCTTTGTGGAGAATTGAAAAGAAAAAAAGAAGAATAATGGCAGAGAGAATTCAGCAGAGATTTAAAAAAAAAAGAAGAAAGAATGTTGAATGGCCTTAGCTTTCCTCCTTTTGCCGAAATTACTAAGCCTAGAGAGTCCCCTTTCTTGGCCATCACTCTCATATCTTTATTTTCCTAGCTTAGCCGAAATTCTAAAAGAATTTGACTTCAACTTAAACTCCTACCTTAGTCTCCCTATGCCATCCATCTCCTTACCTTAGGAGTGCCGAATTTTAACCCATTATTTTGGGCTTCATGTGGCCATACTAGGCCCAAGTTATCCTAGCATATGGCGTCATTTCCAGAGCCCTAAGTGGCGTCTCCGGGCCATTTTTCCAAGCCCGATTTTGTCACATTTCCAATGTTCCTTACATTTCCTTACATTTCCTTACATTTCCTTATATTTCCAAGCTTCCTCTTAAGACTTAATATTTTCTAAAGCATTTCCTTACATTTCCAAGGTTCCTAAAATGCACACAACACATTCACAACACATAAGGCATACTATTTCATAAAATTTTAGCCATAGTGCATAAGCCCTAATCTGATATTACGCTTTACCCCTTAAAAAATTTAGTCCTCGAAATTACTTACTAACGAAAAATCGTACATCCTAACTCACCACACTACACTACTATCACAAGACTCGATCTTAAACTAACACATTTCCTACAAAAATTCACATCGGTAATTTGGGGTGGTGGTGGCATTTCATTTTAGATCCTTGACCCGATCTAACAGGTTCGAACACGGTCATTTGGCCTCTTCCACGGCCACGCACGTTACGACCACGCCCCTTGAATTCATACTTCCGCTATGCGTTTATCGATTAAAGAATTTTATGAATTAGTTTTGTTCTGCTTGATTATCCATGAACAGTTTTATGTTTAATAGTTTTAAGAAGTTGTTCTTTCGATTCATACACATACAGTCTCACATCATTCATTTAGTCACACATATGAACTTGCGTCCATTACAGAGAAATGTTGTAATTGTCGTTGTTCGTTGTTTTCCACTACCCAGGCATATTTTCGTAATTTTATCCTATAGGGGTATTTTGTTAATTTTCAAATTAGAGTATTTGAAAATGTCGTAAAATAGGGGTTGTTGATATTTTAAAAAATTAAAATACTTGTTGGAAAAATTTTAAGGGTAAAATGGTAATTTATACACTAGGGGTATTTTTTGTAATTTTACAAGTCAGGGTCATTTCGTAATTTTTTGCAAAGATATAGTTCCTGGTGACCTTCAAAATAAGGCATTTTTGAAGATTTCTAATTTGAGGGCACTTCGTTGATTTTTCCTTATTGAGGGTATTTTGGTCATTTTGTAAGTCAGGGATATTTTCGTAAATTTTCCAAATCAGGGTGTCTTTGATATTTTGTAAAGTTTTTGAATACTTGTGCAAAATCAGAAATTGTTATTGAAATCGGGGGTAGTATGGTAATTTTGGAAAATTAAGGGCATTTTAGTAATTTTACCACAAGGGTATTTAGGTAAATTTGTAAATCGAGAATTCTTAGAAAGTTTTTCCAAAATAATAATTTTCAAAATTCCAAAAGGGTAGTTTGTTGACTTTTAAAACTAGGGTTTCCATAAAAATATGGCTTGTCCCTTTCGGGTTTTAGTTATTGGGTTTAGCCTGTGACTAAGTCCTCTTGGTTAGGGTGAACCATCACTACGCACTGTAAGATTCAAGTGGGTAGGAGGTGAGTCACTAGGACCTTAAATACCAAGCTCCCACTAAAACCAATCCTAGACATCGCTGCAGTTGCCACACCCTAGCTCGGCGACTTGGACACAGGTTTGTTTAATTGTGCCTTAGAGTCGTATGTAATTGTTGGGGTAAACTAGTCCTAGGGTTCAATTCCTAGTCCACTAATCTACGTCCCTACATATGTATCCCTACATATAAATCACAAAGAGGTTAGGAGCACTTACCTGGTGGACTTCGGGTCGGAGACTCAGATGCCATGCTAGAAAGCCACGCTTATTTCTTAGAAAATCCATTTTCAAAAGATGCAGAACGCTTTTGGGCCTAAAACCCTCAAGGTGAGTTTTGAACCTGCTCGATACTAAGTTGAAACACCCCAAACCCGCCCACGAGCCTTGACCGGATCTGGTATGTTCCTCGATGTAAACCGATTTAAATTTCTTTTGTACTTAGGAAAAACTTGTGTGTTTTGTAAGAAAAATTGGTTTGGGTTGGGCTTGAATTGGAAACAAGTTCATTTTATTAAAATCTCTTACTTTAGGTGACAAAACATTTATGATTTGTTTTAAAATAAATTTACTTAATCTTTACTTGATAAAAATTAAGTAAAATAATAATTAAAAGAATAATAAAGTAGTTCAACTATGGCCTTATTACATCAAAATAATTCCCAAAATTTAAATTCAAAATACTTAAAATAAAATAGTCTCAATAAAAAGAATTTCTTCTTGAGCATGGCCATCCCTAAGCTTCTACCTACCCTATCCATCACCGATCGTCACCGAAGAAAAAGTTCTCAACGGGTGAGTCAAATAGACTCAATGTGTAACCAACACTAACATTTAATAAATTCAGCATACATTATCATATCACATACATGTTCATATAATGAGATAGAAAAAAAATGATGCAACCCGAACCCAAACCTATATACCATCCGCTACACATCACCTGCATCATCACGCACACCGTGGGGACCACTAAGTCAACCCTCCATCCGCTACACACCATTGAAGGCGTTCATTGCAATGACGTGCTCATCGCCCTTATAAAATTCATGGTCTTAGGTCACCACATTCAAATATCATGGTTTTAGGTCACCACATTCAGATATCGTGGTCTTAGGTCACCACATTCAGTTATCGTGGTCTTAGGTCACCACATAAGAAATCCCTAAAACCTCCTGAAGGAATTGAAGGAGAGATCCTCCGTCTTAAGTATAATTCTGGCTTTTTGAGATGAATTAACTGGTTATCTTCGATTAAATCTCCACAAATCTGCCCTCTTTAGCCTAGCTGGACGCCCCCTAAATAAAGCCCTGGGTTCCCCCCTTTTAGGTTATACTTAGGGTGTTTATATAGGCTTTGGAATATGTTTCTTCGCCCCTAAATATCCTAATCCAAGTGAAACTTCTCTTTGTCATGATAGGGACATGCCCATGGCACACGCCCGTGTGTTTTAGGGTTCAGGCCGTGTTAGAGTAAATTAGGGAGGCACGGCCGTGTGGTCTTGGGCCCAGGCCATGCCGATTTCTATTTTGACCTAATTTGGTCATTTTAGGCCCGTTTCTCATTTTTTTCATCCTCTGGTGCTCTCTTGAGTATAAAACATGAAAACAAAGGATTAAGAGCAACGAATTGCATAATTCTAGGCTTAAATCATCCAAAAGTATGCTAAATGTGAGCCTAAAATATGTTACTTTTACGGTTTATCAAATACCCCCACACTTAAGCTTTTGCTTGTCCTCAATCAAAATTCTCAACTTATAATTAAAATGAACTTCCCACGATTTATAATCCTCATCAACAATGTCTCATCATAATTCATAGACAATTCATACATGGATAATTTAACTCAAAGACTCCTAAAGATTCAACCAATTCTAAGTCATGTATTTGTAGCACGAAAACATAGGTGTCTCCCCTTATCTAAATAATTACCTTTGATTTAAAACTGACAAGGATTGACATCCTTGCTAATGAATCACTCAAAGCACTCGAAGTGTTTAAGGTTCAAGAATAAACACTCATAAGTCGAACCTGAAAAGTTAATCCCATAGGCTTGCCTGAAAATCAAATCTCCACCACTGTAATATGAGATGATACATAAATCAAAAGGTCTTTAACAGGGTTGTAACGGGGCTTGGGTTAATGGTGTGGATAAAGGCTGAATTAGAAGGGTTAGAATCGAGATTGAATTGACAAATTACCTAACTAGAAATATGAACTAATAACCTGAATAATTACATCACATGAAAATTTAAAATACTAATAATACGAGCTTTTTCTTCAAGATGTTAAACGTATAAGCTCTTAGAACATAGAAATAATAATAAATATACTTCGTGTGTGTTTTTTTATTTTATTTTAAGAACAAGTCAAAAATTTAATAAGAAAGAATTTTAACAACGGAAATAAAAAACATAGTTAGGCAACTGCTCGAATCAAATCTCGACAAAAAGGTAGTCAAAAGGAATGGTGATAACAAATACGAGCGGGGTTTTGAGTTAATATTAGTGGGTGAACCATTAAAAAGGGTTGTTAGGATCAAAGGGGTTCACTAGGGGTTAATTATGAAGGTAGGCTTTTAGTGGAGTGAGTGGGTTAAAACCTAGGTGCCTTTCCCTTCTCAGTATATCAAATAAAAAATATGGTCTTGACATGTATAATCGCAGTAAGTTCTAGAATAACAATTCAGTGTTGACACACTCATAATCAATAAAGTGAGCATGAAAAGGAATATATGCTCTATAAGGCTCAAAATCTCACAAAAATTATGGGTTTTTGATATCAATCCCTGTAAATTTCAAACTTCAAGGTAATATTCAAATTTAGTTCAACAACCTAGAAAATTTTTTTGATTCTTGAAAAATAGACTTATCATGCTTGATTCTCTAGTATCTTGAAGTTTAAATCATCAATGTACAATTAACTATGACTTAATCTAAGACATATCAATAAAAATCATAAATCAGGGAAATTTCATCCTAACTAGTAATATGAGAAAATTACTTAAGACAATATATCATTCAGGGATTTGAGAATCATGCAAAATGCTAGGCATAAACTTTCACCCCCCACACTTAAGATGTACGTTGCCCTCAAGTGCAAAGACAGAAAATAGTATATAATAAGAAAATCAAAAGATATGGGGAGACGTGAAACTTCTTGAATTGTTGGATGGATTCCTTAAGTCGAGGTGTCATCTTTTTGTATGGTGGTTACTAACGAGCTCTGCGCTAGATGAAGAAATTGGCGAGCTCATGAAGAATTGCCAAGAATTAATAATAAAGATTCAAAATATACTAAATAAATATTTAAAGAAAAGTAAGCTAAAGTGAAGGAAAATAAAAAGTATAATAAACTTATAAGAAAAGGTAAATGGACTGAAAAGTTGTAACACCCCAAACTCGGTCAATACACCACGAATAGAATACTGGTATGTTATACTGAAAAAGGTTTTGAGAGGTTTAGGTTTGAGTTTAAAAGTTGGAGAAAACGCTTAGCTAGGTTGTGCATTTGAAGAAAAACTTGAGTAGGTTTGATTGAAATTTGATGATGTATTTGAAAACCCGAAATTTTAAAACTTACTTGATGGGTAGACAACACAGTTTATCTCGTTAAGAAGTTTGAGTTGTTTCTCATTGTTACAAAAACATTACATCTTAGTGGAAAATCGTGTTTAAGTTAGAAAACATTTGAGTTCTTCTTTATTCCAAATCTTAGTGTGATACCCGATGGTATAGTTTAAAATGTCACTTTTGTAGTTTTGAAATCGTTATCTTTCCAAATTTTAGCACATTATAACCCAATTAATTTGTTAAGGCGTATTAAACATTTACTTTAAGCATAAACAAGCAAACCATAATTTTTAAAAGGCCTTTACAACCCAAAATAAAACCACATAGAAATAAATAACTAATGTACCAAATTTTATAAAGTCTGAGCAAATCCTTTATTAGCATGGCATGAGCACCTCGAGTCCATCCGGCTCCATGTCCGCGTCATGTGTCACCTAAAATAGTCAAAGGAGAGAGTGAGTCGCAAGACTCAAGTGTATAATTCCTCTCCCAGATAACATGCCAACGCATATCATAACAGAATAATGCAAGTAATACACCGATCCTAACCAACCATATCACCTTTTCTACCCGTGTGGTACCAAACCATCAGGTGGTGCAAACACCCCACACCCTACCGATGAGAATGGACCGATCTGGTATGTTCCTAAAATAAACCGGTTTCAAAAAAATATCGATACTTAGAGAAAATTTGTAAATTTTTTTAGAAAATGTTGTTGTGGACTGGGCTTAGGTTGTAAACCCATTTATTTAAACTTGTAAACCCATTTAATTAAATACATCCAAAATAGTTCTTAGCATAAAACTTAATAGTAAAGCAAAAATAAAGAGAAATCCACTGGGCCTTATGGCCTTATTACATCAAGTAAAACCCAAAATAAAATAAAAGTAACTAAATCAAATAAAGTCCAAACTAAATAAAATCTCCGAATGTAGCATGGCCACCTCAACGTCTACCGGCCCGGTCCGTCACTGTTCATCACCTGAAAATAGTTCCCACAACGGGGTGAGTCAACAGACTCAATGTGCACACAATACTAACATTCAACAAATCAGGCATTCATGTTCAAATCATCGGATCCATATAAAAATGAAATTATGATGCAACCCAAACCCAATCCTAATGGTCCATCCGCTACACACCACCCGTACCTGCCATTCACACCGTGGGGACTACTAAGTCAACCCTCCATCCGCTACACACCATATTCAAATATTTGTGACCGTAGTCACCATATCACGTTGGTGAGAACGAAGTCAACACCTTCAAATATAACGTTGGTGAGACCGAAGTCAATCACCTTCAAATATAACGTTGGTGAGACCGAAGTCAACACCTTCAAATATAACGTTGGTGAGACCAAAGTCAACACCTTCAAATATAACGTTGGTGAGACCGAAGTCAACACCTTCAAATATAACGTTGGTGAGACCGAAGTCAACACCTTCAAATATAACGTTGGTGAGACCGAAGTCGACACCTTCTTCCCCTTTCACATAAATCCCGAATGCCCCAAAGATTTATATATTATGCATAACTTACTTAATTTCAGATTCATATACATATATTCGCATGTTATAAAATAACATATTTCACAATCCTATCAGAAGTAGGAAACGTACCTGAGTACTCTTGTACCACTTTAGGGTACTTAGCCATATTCACATACTTAAGTATAATCATATAATAAAATAATTGTCATAAGAAATATCGAAAGTTAGTGTGCGTACACACCTGATTGGCTTAATAGATTCCTTGAAATCCCGAAGAACGATCTACCGATCTAGATCTTTATCTCCTATATTCGCCAATTATTAAAACATATTAACAAACCTATTTGGCTTAAAACCAAATCCTAGTAGGATTTGTATTATTTACCTTGTTGCCGAATTGGATGATTGTAAATCGAATCCCACAATTGCTAGTATCCTTTTCCTTGAAATCGCTAACACTAATTCATGTAACCATGTGAGTTTTCGCTTTTGAAATAATGAAAAATAATTCCAAATACCAAAATTAAGACTTTGCGAATATCACTTACCATACAAATTCCAAATCAAGAGGATTCCTTGCCCTATATGTCTGTCGAAATCTTCATGTTAGATCTAATCTAACATATACATCATAACCTTTAATCAAATAACTTATCTTACCTTAGATCCTTGATCCTTGTATTCGACAGTTGAAGAAACCCTTTTGATGTTGTAGTTGATTGCTCCTTTACTTAGAATCAAAAAAGATTCGGCTTTGACAAGAGAGAGACAGAGAAGAAAAATAGAAGAAGAAAAGATGGATTTTGCTTGAAGAAAATTCGCAGAGAGGGGGAGAGAGCTAGGAAAATTTCAAGAAAGAGGAAGCAAAAGTGATTGGGTAGCCCTCCCGCCTCCTTTTATAGCCAAAGTTATCACCTAGGAGTCCCTTACTTGTCCACCACTCCTCTTTTGATAATATTATCTCTTTTATTTAAAAGATAAAAGCCTTTAATCCATCCATTATCTCCTCAATTATCTCCTTAGAAAATAATCCTTGATTTATCTCTTATTATTCACATATTTATGTGAATAAAACTCCTTTATTTATCTCTTATTATTCACATATTTATGTGAATAAAACTCGCTTATTTATCTCTTATTATTCACATATTTATGTGAATAAAACTCCTTTATTTCTCTCTTATTATTCACATATTTATGTGAATAAAACTCCTTTATTTATCTCTTATTATTCACATATTTATGTGAATAAAACTCCTTTATTTCTCTCTTATTATTCACATATTTATGTGAATAAAACTCCTTTATTTATCTCTTATTATTCACATATTTATGTGAATAAAACTCCTTTATTTCTCTTTATTATTCACATATTTATGTGAATAAAACTCCTTTATTTCTCTCTATTATTCACATATTTATGTGAATAAAACTCCTTTATTTATCTCTTATTATTCACATATTTATGTGAATAAAACTCCTTTATTTCTCTTACATATCCAAGTTGCCTAAAATGTTCAAGTTTCCATTTTTGGATCATTTCCAAAAATGTTTAGGTTTCCAAAAATGTCTAAGTTTCCAAAAATGTCTAAGTTTCCAAAAATGTCTAAGTTTCCAAAATGTCCATTTCTATTTCCATTTCCATTTTCATTTCCATCTCCATTTTCATTTCCATTTTCATGCATTTCTAGGTTTCCAAAAGTATCAAAATTTATTCATAGTACTTGAAACTTGTCATTTCATACAATTAAACCGAAATGCATAGGCCCTATTCAGATGTTACGCTTCTACCTCCTTAAAAATAATTTCGCCCTCAAATTACTTACTACAATCAGACAATCCTTCTCACCGACTATGCTTACGCTGCGACTCGATCTTAATAGAACCATCATACTTTCCAGCACAATCTCTAAGTTCACGCCCTTAGAACTCATTTCTAACGCCGATATTTAATCGATTAAGAAGTTTTATGTATTAAAAAAATTTTGTTTCACCGATTAATCACAAGAAGTTTTATGGAAAGAACTTTTAGAGTGGTTCTTTCGTATTCATACATGCACACAATCTTTTCATTCATTCATACATCCATCAAACAATTATGAACCTTATTTCATTAAGAGAAACGTGTAGTTTTCCTTTGTTGTTGTTTTTCCACTACCCGGGGTATTTTCGTAATTTGTCCCATGGGCATTTTCGTATTTTTCGTAAGAAAACGTTCCTTGGTGTTTTTGTCAATAGTTATTTTGAAAATTTTGAAGTCTCGGGTAATTTGGAAAATTTTTGAAACCGGGGTATTTTGGTAATTTTCACAAATCGGGGTAAATTTGTAAAATTTAATAAATCAAGGGTATTTCAAAAGTTGTAAAACTCGAGGGTTCTTTTCGAAAATTATTCCTTCAAATATGGGAATGTTGCAAAAATTTTGAAATTTAGGGGCAATTTTGTAATTTTTCAAAATCAAGGTATGTTGATATTTTAGGGTTTTTGAATATTTATAAATTGATGTAATTTTGATAAAGCTATTGGGTAGTTGAACATTTTATAAACCAAGGGCATTTTGGTAATTTCACCCCTAAGGGCATTTTTGTAATTTTTGCAAATCAGGAGTTTTCGGAAAATGTTGTAAACATAATTTTCTCAGGTTTAAAAGAAAGTTTTAAAAGTTTGAAAAACTAGGGTTCGTTGTTTTGTTCTCTCTCTTTTTTTTTAAACATGGCTAGTTTCCTTCGGGTTTTAGTCATTATGTTTAGCCTATGACCGAGCCCTCTTGGTCGTGGTGAACCAAAGCTACGCACCAGGCAGATTCGTGTGGAGAGAAGGTGAGTCACGGATCGCTTAAATACCAAGCTCCCACCAAACCATTCCTGACATGCGTACCATGGTTGCCACACCTAACTTGATTGACTTAGCCATAGGTTTGTTTAGTGTATTAAGTCTTATGTATCCATGCTTGAGTAGACTAATCCTAGGGTTCAAGTTCCTATCATGCTATTCTACGCTCAATGCCTTTTCTACCCTTAAACAGTTCACGTAATCACACATATAGTTAGGGTACTTACCGGTGGATCATGGGTTGAGACTTAGGGGCCATGCCGAAAACCCTTATTTTCAAAGAAAATTATTTGGGCTCAATTCAAAACGTTTTGGGCCTTAGCCCACAGGCCGAGAGTTTAAAACTGGGCTCTGATACCAAATCGCATAACCGATTCAAAAAAATATCGATACTTAGAGAAAATTTGTAAATTTTTTTAGAAAATGTTGTTGTGGATCTGGCTTAGGTTGTAAACCCATTTATTTAAACTTGTAAACCCATTTAATTAAATACATCCAAAATAGTTCTTAGCATAAAACTTAATAGAAAAGCAAAAATAAAGAGAAATCCACTGGGCCTTATGGCCTTATTACATCAAGTAAAACCCAAAATAAAATAAAAGTAACTAAATCAAATAAAGTCCAAACTAAATAAAATCTCCGAATGTAGCATGGCCACCTCAACGTCTCACCGCCGATCATCACATTGTTCATCACCGAAAATAGTTCCCACAACGGGTGAGTCAACAGACTCAATGTGCACACAATACTAACATTCAACAAATCGCATTCATGTTCAAATCATCGGATCCATATAAAATGAAATTATGATGCAACCCAAACCCAATCCTAATGGTCCATCCGCTACACACCACCCGTACCTGCCATTCACACCGTGGGGACTACTAAGTCAACCCTCCATCCGCTACACACCATATTCAAATATTTGTGACCGTAGTCACCATATAACGTTAGTGAGAACGAAGTCAACACCTTCAAATATAACGCTGGTGAGACCAAGTCAATCACCTTCAAATATAATGTTGGTGAGACCAAGTCAACACCTTCAAATATAACGCTGGTGAGACCAAAGTCAACACCTTCAAATATAACGCTGGTGAGACCAAGTCAACACCTTCAAATATAACGCTGGTGAGACCAAGTCGACACCTTCTTCCCCTTTCACATAAATCCCGAATGCCCCAAAGATTTATATATTATGCATAACTTACTTAATTTCAGATTCATATACATATATTCGCATGTTATAAAATAACATATTTCACAATCCTATCAGAAGTAGGAAACGTACCTGAGTACTCTTGTACCACTTTAGGGTACTTAGCCATATTCACATACTTAAGTATAATCATATAATAAAATAATTGTCATAAGAAATATCGAAAGTTAGTGTGCGTACACACTTGATTGGCTTAATAGATTCCTTGAAATCTCGAAGAACGATCTACCGATCTAGATCTTTATCTCCTATATTCGGCCAATTATTAAAACATATTAACAAACCTATTTGGCTTAAAAACCAAATCCTAGTAGGATTTGTATTATTTACCTTGTTGCCGAATTGGATGATTGTAAATCGAATCCCACAATTGCTAGTATCTTTTTCCTTGAAATCGCTAACACTAATTCATGTAACCATGTGAGTTTTCGCTTTTGAAATAATGAAAATAATTCCAAATACCAAAATTAAGCCTTTGCCAATATCACTTACCATACAAATTCCAAATCTGAAGAGGATTCCTTGCCCTATATGTCTGTCGAAATCTTCATGTTAGATCTAATCTAACATATACATCATAACCTTTAATCAAATAAACTTATCTTACCTTAGATCCTTGATCCTTGTATTCGACAGGTTGAAGAAACCCTTTGATGTTGTAGTTGATTGCTCCTTTACTTAGAATCAAAAGATTCGGCTTTGACAGTAGAGACAGAGAAGAAAAATAGAAGAAGAAAAGATGGATTTTGCTTGAAGAAAAATTCGGCAGAGAGGAGGAGAGAGCTAGGAAAATTTCGGCAAAGAGGAAGCAAAAGTGATTGGGTAGCCCTCCTGCCCTCCTTTTATAGCCAAAGTTATCAGCCTAGGAGTCCCTTACTTGTCCACCACTCCTCTTTTTGATAATATTATCTCTTTTATTTAAAAGATAAAAGCCTTTAATCCATCCATTATCTCCTCAATTATCTCCTTAGAAAATAATCCTTTATTTATCTCTTATTATTCACATATTTATGTGAATAAAACTCCTTATTTATCTCTTATTATTCACATATTTATGTGAATAAAACTCCTTTATTTCTCTTTATTATTCACATATTTATGTGAATAAAACTCCTTTATTTATCTCTTATTATTCACATATTTATGTGAATAAAACTCCTTTATTTATCTCTTATTATTCACATATTTATGTGAATAAAACTCATTTATTTATCTCTTATTATTCACATATTTATGTGAATAAAACTCCTTTATTTATCTCTTATTATTCACATATTTATGTGAATAAAACTCCTTATTTCTCTCTTATTATTCACATATTTATGTGAATAAAACTCCTTTATTTCTCTCTTATTATTCACATATTTATGTGAATAAAACTCCTTTATTTATCTCTTATTATTCACATATTTATGTGAATAAAACTCCTTTATTTCTCTTACATATCCAAGTTGCCTAAAATGTTCAAGTTTCCATTTTGGATCATTTCCAAAATGTCTAAGTTTCCAAAATGTCTAAGTTTCCAAAATGTCTAAGTTTCCAAAATGTCCATTTCTATTTCCATTTCCATTTTCATTTCCATCTCCATTTTCATTTCCATTTTCATGCATTTCTAGGTTTCCAAAAGTATCAAAATTTATTCATAGTACTTGAAACTTGTCATTTCATACAATTAAACTGAAATGCATAGGCCCTATTCAGATGTTACAAAGGTTAAACCACCGGTGACCCAAAGTCACGATATCCATACTGTGGTACCAAACCACCGGTGACCCAAAGTCACAAATAATCCAATGATGGGGCCAACCCATCGTGTGATACCAAATCACTAGCGACGATCCCATATCTCATAAGTGGGGCCAACCCACGGTGGTGTCAAACCACGGGACGAGTCGCAATGAGGTGCCAAACCTCGGTGTCCCAAAGACACAATGTGATACCAAATCACCGTGACCGTAGTCACAACCGATGATGGGGCCAACCCATTGTGTGATACCAAATCACCGGCGTCAATCCCAGATAATCAATCGTGGGGCCAACCCATCGTGGTACTAAGCCACCGACGAGACGCCGAGGTGCCAAACCTCCGTGACCCAAAGTCACAAAATATCATTGTGGTACCAAACCACCGGAGGTGCCAAACCTCCGTGTCCCAAAGACACAAAGGTCCCAAAGACACGGATATCATACTCCCCTCCTCTCATATCACCCAATCACATATCATACTAGATGCAAAATCGCAATCATGCTATCATGCTCACATGCTCAATTTGGCATCTCAATGAATATACACCCATAATCATGATATCGTATGTCATCACATATTTCATAACGAAACGGACTTACTCGAATCCGTATCCATACCTCAATGGGTATCAACATAGTCAACCACACTGTTTCATTTACACAAACAGGTTATCACATTACTAGTTAAGATAGTGTGTTGGTTTACACACCGAAATAGCGAAGATTAACTCCTAAGAACCAATCTAAGCCCTTGATCGCCTTTGACAACCCCGATCCTACAATCGCCAACAAAGGATTAGTCACTATACCATTCGCCAAAAATAGGTAACCCAAGGGGTTGCGTTAGCCTTACTTAGACTTGATTTGGTTTCCTACCAAACCAACCCAACAATGGTTCTTTCGTAAATCGGCTTCACCCTAGAAAGAAAGTGGTTAATTCTTCCGAAACTTTGGCTTAAAGAATTCCAAAAGAAAATACTAACACAAATAACCTCTTACCCCTACTTACCACTTGCCTTCTCCAATCGGCTGCTTCAAAATCCAAAGGCCCTATATAAAATGATTACCAAACCAACGTTAACTCCTTCTGATAGATACCGAAATCAGCCCTTAAATATACCAAAAATCGGTAAAGTACCAGAGAAAGAAGAAATGGCCATTCGGCCAACACTTACCCTCTTGGTAGACCGATTGCAACAAGACTCCCACAAGAGGAGTAGGTTCGGCTAACAGGTTTTGGAAAAGAAAGAAAATAAAGAAAGATGAATGGATGAATAGAGGGGTGCTTTCGGTTTTGTGTGAAAGAAAAGAGAGTAAATGAGAGGAAATGGGTGGATATTCGGCCAATGAATTCTTGAAAAAGAATAGGAAATGGAGAAGAGAGTTTTGGGAAGACTTTGGCTAACAAAGGTTCGAAAGAGAAAAGAGTTGAAAAGGATGCTAGGTTCGCTTTGCACAAGATGCAAGTGAAAGAAAATGAAAACAATATTCTATCACACCCTTGATCAAGATAAGAAGAGTTTAAAGAAAAAGAAAATGGAGGATGCGATTTTTGGTGAAGTGTGTTACTACAAGAAAGTAGAGAAGAAAGCTAGTTTGGTTTACAAGAAAAAGGGAAGAAAGGAGATGAGAGAGGCATTCTGCTTCTACAAAAACAAGAAATAAAAATGATGGAAGCAACAAGCAAATTCGGCAAAGATGGAAGCACTGGGTTTTGTTTCAAGCATGAAAAGAAGAACAAAATGGTTTCTACTTAGGTTTGCTTGCAAGTGGAGAGCTCTTTTACTAGCTTTTGACTAAACAAAATTAGCTTACCAAATACAATTGACCGAAAATGCACATTTGCCTAAGGCAAATTCGACACCCCAATTACCAACCTACCACACATTCCTCCCCCAAACTCTCACCAAAACCGCCAACCTCTCCCCATTCACTCCCAAACCCCAAATTCAAATAGCTATGACCAAGTCTTCCTCCTATTTTCACTCTTCACCCACCGTTTGAAAGAGTTGACAAAGTCCAAGGTAGAGTTTAAACTTGCCACAACTCTTCCCTTCCTGCCGTCAAAATGGATGCAAAAGTGTGGGATTTTCGCAGCTTGAACTCAGGACCTCCTCCTCCTGCAGTTGATGCCAACCCCACTCTCCATGTGGCGCATGCCTTGCCACTCCACCAACTCCTTTGTTATGCCACAATTTAACAAATAAAATATATAACCCCCAACTCCTTCAGCTCCTATCACCTAAAGCCAAAACTAAAATTTTCCACCCACTCAGGCTCACTCCTAGCCTACAACTAAGCCCTGAAACTACACAAACAACATCATAGCAAGCCATTAATCATGCAAACAATGCAAATACAAAATAGCCCTTAACCCGGATATTACGCTTCTACCCCTTAAAATAATTTTGACCTCGAAATTACCCGATCGTAAGAGTTATGGTATTGTCGCCTCATCGTATCCTCCGGGTTTCCACGCCGCTTCTTCCACACCATGATTCTCGCCATAGTACCTTAACCAAAGGCACAGACTTCTTGCGCAGTAACCTTCACATCCCGATCTAAAATCAGCATGTGCTCTTCCTCCATGGTCATATCTGGGTTTACCTCTATCTCTTCTATCGCCACCACGTCATGATGGACTGAGCGATAACGCCAAGCATCGAAACGTAAAACACATCGTGAATCGACTTAGCTCACTGGCAACTCGAGTTGATAAGCAATCGGTCCCACTCGTCTCAAGACTTTATACTGCCCAATAAACCTCGGACTTAGCTTGCCTTTCCTCCCAACCTTAATACTTTCTTCCACGGTGAGACCTTCAAGAAAACCCGATCTCCCACAAGAAATTCAATATCTCTCCACTTAAGATCGGCATATAGACTTACATCGGTCCGAAGCTTCTTTCAACCGAGCTCAATCAACTTAACCTTGTCTTCGGTCTCAAAGAACCAACTCGGTCCCAACAACGACGCTCACTTAACTATGTCCAACAAGTAGGTGTTTACACTTCCTACCGCATAACGCTCAGATGGTGCCATCTTGATGCTCGCTGGTAATCGTTGTTATAGGCGAACTCACTAACGGTAGATACTCCTCCCAACTACCCTCAAGTCCAATACACAACCTCGTAATATGTCCTCCAAGATCAGATCACCCTTTCCGATCGCCTCGATCATGGATGAAATGCCGTCTTGAAATCTAGCCGTGTACCCAGAGCTCGATGCAACGCCTTCCGTAACCTTGACGTGAACCTCGAATCCCTATTCGAGATGATCGACATGGCACCCGTGCAGCCTCACAATCTCGACACATCTGACTTTGCCAACCTCTCAAGTGAGTAGTCCACCTCACCGGAATAAAGTGAGTGATTTAGTCACCAATCCACAATTACCCAGATCAATCCTTCTTGCTCGGTAAGCGGTAATCCACCGATTTAAATCCATAGTTATCCTTCCCACTTCCATTGTGGGATCTTCACCGGTCAAGCAACCCGATGGCAATCGATGCTCACCTTGACTGCCGACATGTCGTGCACTTCCCACAAACTTCGGTTACTTCCTTTTTCGCATCTTACCACCGTAATCGTTCTCCGAGATCTCTATACATTTTACTACCTCCGAATGCATAGCGTAGGGGCTGCTATGTGCATCTTGAAGAATCTTTTGTCTTAGCTCGAATCCCTCGGATACAAGCTTTCCCCAAAACACAAAGACCCCATCACTAGACAAGCTATAACCCTTCAAACCATCGCTCGCACTTGTGTCCTCTGCGACTCGTAACCTCATCCAACAACTATTTTTCTCGATCCGCTCAACCCAAGTAGGCTTAACTCGCACTCGCCGAATACTCCCGTCGTCATACAAACTCAAGTGGGCAAACAACGCCTCAACCAAACAACCTTACGGCTCAATGCGTCGCCACAACGTTAGCCTTGCCCGATGATACTCAATTGAGCAATCGTAGTCTTTCAAGAGCTCAATCCATCTGCATACGCCTCGATTCAAGTCTTTCCGAGTCGGAAGGTGCTTCAGACTCTTATGATCCATGTAGACTATCGATCTTTCTCCGCATAAGTAATGCCTCCATATCTTTAAGGCAAACACTATAGCTACTAACTCCGGATCGTGCGTTGGATAATTCACCTCATGTGACCTCAACTGCCGAGATACGTAAGCCACAACCTTCCCTTCTTGCATCAGCACACAACCCAATCCCGTATGTGATGCATCGCAAGACACTGTGAATTCCTACCTACCAAAGTTGAATCGAATCGGAGCTTCAACAAAATCTTCTTCAACTTATCGAGCTCTCCTGCCGCTTCTCGGTCCAAATAAACGGAACCCTTTTCTCAATAATTTAGTCATCGGTGCTACAATCAATGAGAAACCTCACAAATCTTCTAGGTAGTATCCCGCCAAGCCCAAAAACTCTAAATCTACGCTCTCGACTTAGGCGGCTTCCAATCCAAAACGGCTTCTATCTTACGAGGTCCACTTAATCCCTCACCGATACTACATGACCCAAGAACGTCACCTCCACGAGCCGTAACTCGATTTATCGAACTTCAGATGAGCTATTTCTCCTTAGAATCGCAATACCACCCGCAAATGCGCATCATGTTCCTCCTCGGTCCTTGAATATACCAAGATGTCGCGATAAAAACCACTACTGAACCGATCTAGATAATCGTTGGAACACCCTATTCATCGATCCATGAAGGTCACGCTGCGTTCGTTAGTCAACCCGAACGGCATAACCAAGAACTCAAAGTGCCCATACCGAGTACAAAACGCCGTCTTACGATATTCGCCTCCTTCACCCTTAATCGGTGATACCTGCATCTTAAGTCGATCTTGAGAAAATCGACGCTTCTTCACCGATCAAACAAGTCATCTATCCGAGGTAGTGGATACTTATTTTGATCGTCGACTTATTCAACATGTAGTCTATACACATCCGCATAGTACCGCTCTTTCTTCTTTACAAAGAGTACCTAAGCGCTCCCATGGTGAAATACTTGGCCCGATAAAGCCTCGTCCAATAACTCCCGGATCTCGAGCCTTAAGCTCCACTAGCTCTTTAGGTGCCATCATGCAGACGGAGTAATAGATACGGTGCGCTTTAGATATGATCTATCCGAACTCTACCTCCGATCCGTGGCAAACCCTAAGCTCCTCAGAAACACATCAAGAAATTCCCTAATCATTCCAAACTGCTCCACAAAGACTCCTTAGCCTCCAAGGCATACACATGAACCACATATGCTTCACATTTCTTTCGACCATCCTCTGGCTTTCGAGCAGATACCACATTGGATGATAATTCCTCCTATTATCGATCGAACTACCTCATCACCCTCACCGTGTTTCGAAACCATGCGCTTAGTCAGACAGTCCAACTTTGCTCGGTACTTAACCACCACCATTCCTGTAATCGATCGAACTCCCCAAACGGCGGTTCCATCGATCGCCTCAAATGCTACCCTTGAGTTCTAGAGGTATCGCCTCTATACAATTTATCTACCACTACAGAGTGACCTAGAGGCTTATTACGGTCATCCGCCTAGAAGATATTTCGTAATCTAGATCCATGGTCTTCACTATGCTACTTGCAACATATGAATGTGTTGAACCCGATCAATCAAAGCAATAAATGGAGAACCAAAGATTAAAACGCATCAAGAATGACATCCGGCAAGGCCGCCTCCTCTCGACGCCTCGCGATACACTAGCCCCTACCGTCTGGCCTCGGCACTCAGACTCTCCGCTCGTGCTCCACGGCCCACCGTAACTATTACCCCTCTCGCCATAACCTCGGCCTCTCTGCGGTGGTGGTCCGTTATTTCAGATTGAGTACGACCACGATTCTCCGATCAATCCTAGCTAACTTGCGCGGACAATCCCTCACACGTGGTCCAAATGAGCCACACTCAAAATACCTCTACCATCAAGACAAAGATCCTCCCAATGAGCCTTCCCATAACGGTTACATCTGCATGGTCCCCGCTTAGCAAAGAACAAACCTACCCGATCGATTCGCCCACTCGGTCTAGCCCTTTTCTCGATTTCGATGACCCGTAAGATCCAAAACTCCTCTTGTGTCGGTTCCTATCCATACCCCGCCTCACAGATTCCTTAATGCCCTCGGCTACCTTCGCTTTTCAACTAGGACAAAGAATTCACGCCTCACGGGCGCAATTATCAACCTTAATTCGTCCCAGAGGCCATCCTCGAGATGAACACACCTCTCATGTTCAAGAGCCACCATGCCCCGCATACCGACTCAACCTCGTAAACTCGCCAGATGATTCGACACGCATTTGCTCCTTGAACTAACCTCAAAATGCTTTCCGTTGCTCATTAATGTAATTAGCCCCACGTACTTTTTTCCGATAAGCGGCACCAAAATAGTCCCAAGTCGATCTTCACCGCAATACTGTCCGAATCGGTGAGCCACCATTGGTATGACTCATCTCTGAGAAGTGATACGATCCCTTTAATTTCTCTTCACGGTAGGTCCAGATCGTCCATGATCCGCTCGCCGCTTCAAACCAATACTCAAGAAGGTTGGAGCAACACCCAGACACCTCGAAAGTATTCACTTGCTTGTCAAGTCGCCAGTACGATTTCCTAGCTCCCACGCCTCCACCTACTCCAGCTACCCGCTCTAAAACCCACAAGATCGCTTATGACACTACGTCCTCCCGACCGCTTTGAACTCACCACCTCCACCGGTGGCGAAATCGAGATCTCATTCTTCGAACTCCGACTGTAACCTACGGGCTCGAAACGCTGCCATCCCATCACACCACGCCCACGACCACGTCCATCTCGGTACTCATGACTAAATCTCGTCCGATTAAAGAATTTTATGTATCGGTCATTATTCCACCGCTTAAAAGCAAAGTCTTATGAATATTGCTTATTAAAGAAGTTTTGTTTTCGCGAGTCCACAGAGTCCTATCGGTTTAGCTCTCTAAGGTAGTCTTACTAGCCATCCAATCATATCAATTAATATCACAACCAATAGTACGGGTACTTACCGGGTGGATTGGTGCTTGACTCGGTGCCATGCCTTTCAAACCATACTTTTAAAACAAAACACTTAAAATGACTTTTGAAAACATTTTAGGCCTCGGCCCACAAGAAACCTTTGAACTTGGCTCGATACCACAAATGTAACACCCCAAACCCGGTCAATACACCACGAATCGAATCGGTATGTTACAGGAAAAGGTTTTTGAGAGGTTTAGGTTTGAGTTTAAAAGTTGGAGAAAACGCTTCGCTAGGTTGTGCATTTGAAGAAAAACTTGAGTAGGTTTGATTGAAATTTGATGATGTATTTGAAAACCCGGAAATTTTAAAAACTTACTTGATGGGTAGACAACACAGTTTATCTCATTAAGAAGTTTGAGTTGTTTCTCATTGTTACAAAAACATTCTGTCTTAGTGGAAAATCGTGTTTAAGTTAGAAAACATTTGAGTTCTTCTTTATTCCAAATCTTAGTGTGATACCCGATGGTATAGTTTAAAATGTCACTTTTGTAGTTTTGAAATCGTTATCTTTCCAAATTTTAGCACATTATAACCCGAGCTTAATTTGTTAAGGCATATTAAACATTTACTTTAAGCATAAACAAGCAAACCATAATTTTAAAAGGCCTTTTACAACCCAAAATAAAACCACATAGAAATAAATAACTAATGTACCAAATTTTATAAAGTCTGAGCAAATCCTTTATTAGCATGGCATGAGCACCTCGAGTCCATCCCGGCTCCATGTCCGCGTCTATGTGTCACCTGAAATAGTCAAAGGAGAGAGTGAGTCGCAAGACTCAGTGTATAATTCCCTCTCCCGGTATAACATGCCAACGCACATATCATAATGTAATAATGCAAGTAATGCACCGATCCTAACCAACCATATCACCTTTTCTACCCCTGTGGTACCAAACCACCGGTGGTGCTAAACCACCGTGACCCAAAGTCACGATATCCATACCGTGGTACCAAACCACCGGTGACCCAAAGTCACAATAATCCAATGATGGGGCCAACCCATCGTGTGATACCAAATCACTAGCGACGATCCCGTATCTCATAAGTAGGGCCAACCCACTGGTGTCAAACCACGAGGACGAGTCGCAATGAGGTGCCAAACCTCGGTGTCCCAAAGACACAATGTGATACTAAATCACCGGTGACCGTAGTCACAAATCCGATGATGGGGCCAACCCATCGTGTGATACCAAATCACCGGCGCCAATCCCAGATAATTAATCGGGGCCAACCCACTATGGTACTAAGCCACCGGGACGAGACGCCGAGGTGCCAAACCTCCGTGACCCAAAGTCACAAAATATCATTGTGGTACCAAACCACCTTGGAGGTGCCAAACCTCCGTGTCCCAAAGACACAAGTGTCCCAAAGACACGTATATCATACTCCCCTCCTCTCATATCACCCAATCACATATCATACTAGATGCAAAATCGCAATCATGCTATCATGCTCACATGCTCAATATGGCATCTTAATGAATATACACCCATAATCATGATGTCGTATGTCATCACATATTTCATAACGAAACGGACTTACCCGAATCCGTATCCATACCTCAATGGGTATCAACATAGTCAACCACACTGTTTCATTTACACAAACAGGTTATCACATTACTAGTTAAGATAGTGTGTTGGTTTACACACTTGAAATAGCGAAGATTAACTCCTAAGAACCGATCTAAGCCCTTTGATCGCCTCAACAACCCCGATCCTACAATCGGCCAACAGTGGATTGGTCACTATACCATTCGGCCAAAAATAGGTAACCCAAGGGGTTGCGTTAGCCTTACCTTAGACTTGATTTGGTTTCCTACCAAATTCGAACCCAACAATGGTTCTTTCAGAAATTGGCTTCACCCTAGAAAGAAAGTGGTTAATTCTTCCAAACTTTGGCTTAAAGAATTCCAAAAGAAAAGACTAACACAAATAACCTCTTACCCTACTTACCACTAGACTTCTCCAATCCACCTTCAAAATCGAAAGGCCCTATATAAAATGATTACCAAACCAACGTTAACTCCTTCCGATAGATATCAAATCACCCTTAAATATACCAAAAATCGGTAAAGTACCGGAGAAAGAAGAAATGGCCATTCGCCAACACTTACCCTCTTGGTAGACCGATTGCAACAAGACTCCACAAGAGGAGTAGGTTAAACTAATGTGTTTTGGAAAAGAAAGAAAATAAAGAAAGATGAATGGATGAATAGAGGGTGCTTTCGGTTTGTGTGAAAGAAAAGAGAGTAAATGAGAGGAAATGGGTGCATATTCGCCAATGAATTCTTGAAAAAGAATAGGAAATGGAGAAGAGAGTTTTGGGAAGACTTTCACTAACAAAAGTTCGAAGAGAAAAGAGTTGAAAAGGGATGCTAGGTTCGGCTTTGCACAAGATGCAAGTGAAAGAAAATGAAAACAATATTCGGTCACACCCTTGATCAAGATAAGAAGAGTTTAAAGAAAAGAAATGGAGGATGCTGATTTTGGTAAAGTGTATTCATATCAAGAAAGTAGAGAAGAAAGCTAGTTTTGGTTTACAAGAAAAGGGAAGAAAGGGAGATGAGAGAGGCATTGGCTTCTATAAAAACAAGAAATAAAATGATGGAAGCAACAAGCAAATTAAGCAAAGATGGAAGCACACAGGTTTGGTTTCAAGCATGAAAAGAAGAACAAAATGGTTTCGGCTTAGGCTGTTTGCAAGTGGAGAGCTCTTTTACTAGCTTTTGACTAAACAAAAATTAGCTTACCCAATACAATTGTGACCGAAAATGCACATTTGCCTAAGGCAAATTCGGCACACCCCAATTACCAATCGGCCACACATTCCTCCCCAAACTCTCACCAAAATTGGCCAACCTCCCCCCATTCACTCCCAAACCCCAAATTCAAATAGCTATGACCAAGTCTTCCTCCTATTTTCACTCTCCACCCACCGTTTGAAAGAGTTGACAAAGTCCAAGGTAAAGTTTAAACTTGCCACAACTCTTCCCTTCCTACCACAAAATGGATGCAAAAGTGTGGGATTTTCGCTTGAACTCAGACCTCCTCCTCCTGCAGCTTGACGCCAACCCCACTCTCCATGTGGCGATGCCTTGCCACTCCACCAACTCCTTTGTTATGCCACAATTCAACAAATAAAATATATAACCCCCAACTCCTTCACTCCTATCACCTAAAGCCAAAACTAAAATTTTCCACCCACTCAAAGCTCACTCCTAGCCTACAACTAAGCCCCAAACTACACAAACAACATCATAGCAAGCCATTAATCATACAAACAATGCAAATACAAAATAGCCCTTAACCCGGGATATTACAAAAGTCCTTATTGTAAGATGGTTCGTGACGTGGGTGTGATTTCTAAGGCCATGATGAGTGATTCCCTAACAGCCTTAAGAACCTAAAACCAAGAAACGAAAAGGTCTCGAAGACCCTTGGCTTGTAGATTAAATGAAGCAGCCGGCATGAACTTATGTAGGTCGATCTCCGTGGGAGACTGTGCTTTGATCCTTCCGCTTCTTCAGCATAATGTGGTGGTCAAGGGTTTTGAAAGATGAACGTGAAAGAAAATTTAAGGGAGAACCAGAGAGGTGAAGAAAAAGAGGTTTGGGAGTAAGTGGAGAGGAGGAGAGGGGGTGGTGGTTTAAATAGATTTCAACTCTAATGCCTCCCCACGGTCGTGTACCATGGGCATGTTGAGTCACACGGCTGCCTCGCATGCCAATGTTGTGGGTAGTATCATTTCTCCTACACCTGTATTCAATTTGCCACACCCGTGCTTGGTAAGTCAATATCGACCACGGTCGCCTCGCACGCTCATGTTTAGTTTACGACGCCCATGTATGAACTCACAATGTCGGCCATGGTCGCCTCGCACGGCAGTGACGTGGTGGTTGAGTCTGTGACTTGAAAATTGATTCGTTCTGACTCGTACCATCTCTGCTATGTCAGTACGGAGATTCGATCCATTCACACAGCCATGGCCATGGCCGTGTGGAAGGCCGTGTGGCTTGAAATTCTGTACTTTTGGTTAGTTTATAGTTATGTGTTATAAAGAAAGGATAGAATAAAATAAATAAGATAAAAATAAAATGAAAAATGTAAAAGTTAATGGGGTTAGGATTCGGGTTGCCTCCCGAGAAGCGTTCGTTTGTAGTCTTAAGTTAGACTTTCCTCTCCTTTGTATATTCATGGTGGTTTGAGGAGTTGAAAATCCTTCCTCATGTTAGCAGTTCCATTATCATGATAGAGTTTAATACGAGTGGCGTTTATTTTCAAAGTGCCAAACATAGGATTACTTACCTCAACTGTTCCGTATTGGAATACATTGATTACCTTAAAAGGGATTTCCTTGCTTGTGTTAGGATCAGGTGGAGATATTTGCGAGTCTGCTTTGTCTAATAGTACCTGATCTCCAATTTTGAACTTGTCTGCCTCATAAACTGGCTTCGGTTCTACTTCGTGTATCCCTAGTTCTTCTTTAAGATGCATCTTCTCCTCTTCTAGTTCATCGATCTGAATCCCTTGTTCCTTGTCAGTTATTTCATTGTTGGCACAGGGTTTAGGATCAGACTCAGTTGCATTCTTTTGTGGTGATTCCTGAAAAGAAGGGTTAACCGAATGGTTATCAATAGAATTTACTTTCTCACCTTGGTTATTCGATGTTCTGGCTGAATCGAGGGCTTCAAGAGTAACTATCTCATCACCTACACAGAGCATAAGTTCACATGCATCGACATCGATTTTAGTCTTGGCAGTTGCTAAGAATGGTCTTCCTAAAATTAGGGGTATCGTGTTGTCCTCATCCATGTCTAAGACGACAAAGTCTACTGAGAATATGAATTTATCAATCTTCACAAGTACATCTTCACTTATACCCCTAGAAACTCTGATAGTTTTATCAGCTAATTGAATGTTCATCCTAATTTGACTGGGCTTCCCTAAACCTAGTTGTTTAAACAATTTATAAGGCATGACGTTTATGCTTGCCCCTAAATCAACTAGTGCATTATCAATAGATAATCTACCAATTAAGCATGGAATTGTAAAACTCCATGGATCTTTTAATTTCATGGTAGTTTATTTTGCAACATTGCTGAGCATACTACATTCAGTTCCATATGTGATTCCTCGTCTATATTCCGCTTATTTGTCAATAGCTTCTTTAAAAATTTTCTCGAATCTGGCATCTGCGAAAGAACTTCAATAAACGGTAAGTTAATATGTAATTTCTTTAAAAGTTTAAGAAACTTATCAAACTGTTCCTCTGTGTCGTCTTTCGTCATTGCTTCGGGATATGGTATGCGCGGTTTGTATTCTTTGAGTACCGATTTTGGTTTTACTTCAACCTTACCTTCTTCTACCGCATTCTTTTGTTTTGAATTAGGCGCGTCTAACCTTTCACTATCTTGAGCTGTTATGGCTTGAACTTGCTCTCTTGGGTTAGTCTTAGTGTTGCTCAGTAGTCTTCCCTGTGGTCTCTCAGAAATCTGCTTAGCAAGTTGCCCGATTTGATCCTTGAATTCCTGTGTCAATGCCTCAAGTTTTGCTTCTATTTTTTGGAAACGTGTTTCTGTATTTTGGGAACGTATTTCTGAGGCTGCTATGAAGTTTGTCAACATCTCTTCAAAGTTTGGCTTCTTTTCCTATGGGTAGGACTGTTGTTGGAAGTTTTGGGATGGTTGTTGCCTTTGATTTCTTTGACCGCCCCATGAGAAATTGGGGTGGTTCTTCCAACCTGGATTATAAGTATTACTATAAGGTTTATTGTTAGATCGTAAATTATTACCCATATAGTTCATTTGTTCTCTCTCCATGCCTTGTCCGTAGGGTTGGTACTCAGGATTTGCCACTCCTTCACTTGTATCGCACTGCATAACTGGATGTGCCTACGATGAACCATATAAACAATCAAATTTTTTATGTAGAAACTCTACCTAATTTGATAGCGCGGTTACTGCGTCGAGGTTGAAAACTCTGGTTGCTTTGGCTGGCCTTATCCTTATAACTTGCCACTGATAGTTATTCAGTGACATCTCTTCTATAAACTCGTAGGCTGGTTCAGGAGTTTTGTTATTCAAGGTTCCGCCGGCGGCTGAATCGATTAGTTGCCTTGTCGAGGGCTTCACACTGTTGTAGAAAGTCTGCACCTGTAGCCATAAGGGTAGTCCATGATGTGGACACCTTCTCAACAAATCCTTGTATCTCTCCCATGCGTCGTAAAGTGTCTCTAAATCCATCTACACAAAAGAAGTGATATCACTCCTTAACTTGGCCATTTTGGCCATGAAAAATATTTTAATAAAAATGTTTTGGTCATCTGATCCAATGTAGTGATTGATCCTCGTGGAAGAGAATGCAACCACTGTTTGGATTTATTCCTTAATAAAAAGGGAAATAACCGAAGACAGATGGCATCATCAGAAACGCCATTTATTTTGAAGGTATCACAGAATTCTAGAAAATTCGCTAAGTGTGTGTTAGGATCCTTATCCTGTAAACCATCAAACTAAACAAACTGTTGTATCATCTGTATAGTGTTAGGTTTCAGTTCAAAATTATTTACAGCAATAGTGGGCCTAACAATACTTGACTCAGTTCTTGTTAAACTAGGTTTAGGATAATCATACATAGTATGTGGAGCACGATGTTCTACCTCCTCTAAAGGTAGCGAATTATTCTCAGCCATCCTTTCAGGAGGATTAGTTTCGCCTTCTTGCTCGCCTTCTATGTAGTTTAGGCTTCGCCTTATCTCTCTGCAATTTCTACGAATGGTACCTTCGATATCAATGTCGTAAAGTAGGTGTCCTGTCGGGTTCCTTCTAGTCATAAACTAGAGGTACCTGAAAGGAGTGAAAGAAGAAAATTTAGAAAAGCAAAAATAAAATCTAATTGCAAAAATAAAATATGGCTAAAGTAATAAAAATTAAGCGTTCTTAATATTTTAGTTCCCCAGCAACTGCTGCCTAAAACTTGATCGTTATTTTGTCGAGTCTTAAAATTTATATAAAGAATGATCGAACCTGGAAACTAACTAAGACAACGATGAAGGCAAGCGCACCTATTAAACAGTAGTATAGTTTAGGCAAGATCGGGATGTCAAATCCCAAAGGAACTAAAAGTACTAATACTAACTATCTTTTTATTATCTAGGCTAAGAATTAAGGGAATTTGTTGTTTAATCTAAATTAACTAACTACTAAACTAAAGACTCTAAGACAAAGAAGAATGAAATTGGGAAAATAACTTGAGGAAAAACCAATTGATTAAGACGACACCTAATGAAGAATCCACCTAGACTTCACTTGTTATCTGACACTGAACCAGACGATTTATTCACTTGACTTGATCCGTAAGATTCCCTAACGTATATTAATCCCTCTCTCAAGTCGACTAACTTCTAACCCTAGGTTGATTAATTGAAATCTCTTTCTAATTAAAACCCCTAGAATCACATTAACTGGATCTATGGACTCCCATATTAGGTTTCACACTAATCCAGCAAAATCTCGTCACCCTATCTCTAGGCATGCGATCAACTCCGCTTAACTATGCTAGATCTACTATTAGGCAGGGACTTTTGCTCCTCCACCTAAGCATATCATACTTGAATTAATATCCCGAAAATATCAACACATAATTAAGAACAAGTCAAATATTTATCATATAGTTCAGCAAACGATAACAAGATTCATCTTATGTTTCGTCCCCCTCAGGTATCTGAGGGTTTAGCTCATAACAATAAAAGAAAACATATCAAAAGAAAAGATAAAACAAAACATAAGAAATCCCTAAAACCCCCTTAAGGAATTGAAGGAGAGATCCTCCATCTTGAGTATAATTCCGGCTTCTTGAGATTAATCAACTGGCTATCTTCGAGTAAATCTCTATAAATTTGCCCTCTTTGGCCTAGCTAGACGCCCCCTGACTAAAGCCCTGGGTTCCCCCTTTTAGGTTATACTTAGGGTATTTTATAGGCTTCGAAATATGTTTCTTTTCCACTAAATATCCTAATCCGAGTGAAACTTCTCTTTGTCACGACAGGGACATGCCCATGGCACACGCCCGTGTGAATCGATTTCAGGCCGTGGTCGAGTCTCATCAAGAGACACTGTGTGTGTTCGAGGTCCAGCCGTGTTAGAGTAAATTAGGGAGGCACGGCCCTGTGGCCTTGGGCCCAGGCCGTGTCAATTTCTATTTTGACCTAATTTGGCCTATTTTAGGCCCGTTTCTCGTTCTTTTCATCCTCCGGTGCTCTCCTGAGTATAAAACATGAAAAAAAAGGATTAAGAGCACCAAATTACATAATTCAAGGCTTAAATCATCCACAATTATGCTAAATTTGGGCCTAAAATATGTTACTTTTACGGTTTATCAGATAAGCAGTATGATATGTTATGATCCGTAAGTTATGTTTGGCACATGGGCATATGTGACACACGGTTAGCACATGGGCGTGTGCTCCAAGCCATGTGAATAAGTCAATATATCAAGGTGTGACACACGGTCTGAGGCCATGGTCGTGTCAAGGCCGTGTGTAATTTGGCAGTGTCCACCGCGGGTGGAAGACATGGGCGTGTTTTAGGGGTACACGAGCGTGTCCCTAAGCCTACACGGGCATGTGGCCCCTGTTCAGGTAAAAATTTTCCAAGTGTGTAAAAGTTTTCGATCTATTTTTGAAACCTTTTAGAGGTATGTTTAGGGCCTCGTAGGCCCATTATAAGGATGTTAGAGGTGTGTGTGTGTGGAAAGGTTGTAATTTGGAATGAAATTTGATAGCCCAAAGTCGTATGACCTTGTGAGTTAAGTACGGTAATGCCTCGTATCCGGTTTCAGTGTAAAACACGGGTAAGGGGTGTTACATTTAGTGGTATCATAGCTATAGTTTAGTCGGTTCTCGGACTAACCTACCATGAGTAAGAGTTTAGCTATACATGCCATAGGTGGACCTTGATAGTGTGATATCTCCCAGCTCTAACGAAATTATTTTGTTAAGACAGAAATGATTCCCAGCCGAGCTAATCTCAATAAGGTTGTAAGTGGCAATGCGGTAATTGAAATGTGCTTATGCATTGTTGAAATTTAGAGAAGTATGAATAGAAGTTTATGACATGTGGGTGATAAGGTATGAAATGTTATAGCTCCAAGTAAAGGAATGAAATGAGAGTTATGAAGTGATGAACTTATTTATATTGATTTGATATGCGTATGGTGTTATATACTCAACTTATTGGGTTAAGTGCATATAGTGAGTAAAATTGTCCAGAGAACGAGATATGTGTATATGTACAATTGTTTGAAGGATGTTAGATGAATGTGTCCACATGGTTAAATCTCATGTGTGTTTGTTAAAGTAGAAAATGTATAATGTTTTGTTTCATGACTTTATTATGAAGCCATATGTATTATAGTGTGGAAGCTAAACTGGGAAGTTTGATTTACTAAAATGCAGGAGATGAGTACGGTCATCCAATAATAAATTGATGAATAAGACCATGGTTGCACCATGGCGGTATATGTGATCCCATATAAGACCATGTTTGGGACATGGCATTGGCATCGATACATGATCCCGTATAAGAACATATCTGGGATATGGCTTCGGTATTGAATAAGATAATCGGATAAGACCATATCCGGATATGGCACCGATATTTGTTGTAAGATTCTGTATAAGACCATATATGGGATATGGCATCAACATCGAATAGTGATTTCGTGCAAGACCATAGCGAGGCTATGGCATCGTGATGACATGTAAAGTAGTAACAGGGCTATGATGTTGCTATACAAGTAAGATCATAGTTGAACTATGGCAATCAAGTAAACGACGTACTCAAACCTGTAAGACATTCTTTAATTGATTAGTAATAGTAAAAGAAATTAAAGTGAAATGTTTAGTACTCGAGTAGATATTAATGTGGAACTTGAGTACGTGAAAGTCTCGATTGAAGTTGAATTACTTAGAATACTCAGTCGCTCACATGAGACAAGAAAGTCTGTATAAGACCAAGCCAAGGCATGGCATCGGTAAATAGGAAAAGATATCAAGTAAGTTCCTGTCAAGACACGACATCAAAGGCAAGTTAAGAAATCCCATGTAAGACTATATCTAGGATATAGCATTGGCATCGAGATATATGTGAGATGAGATTCAGTATCCTTGGTCATTCATAGTAATTCATTGGGCAAAAGATTGAAGATTGAATGAGAAAGTAAGGAAGTCAAGTGAGTAAAGCTGTTATTAAGTTATGCTAGTTAAAGCTGACTAAGAGTGTTATGCATGTTATGAATGAAGAAGTTGAGATTATGTTTACCATATCAAAGTATGTTGATGTATGTGATTAATGCAATATTTATGATAGTACAATTGAGAATGCTTTGTATCACATTGGTACATGATACTCTACTAAATAGAGTAATTGTTGTTGAACATAAGATTGAAGTCCTAGGGGACTAAAATATAAAGGCTATTGTTGAGATGCGAAAATGATAAGGTTCTGTATAAGACCATATCCAGGATATGGTTTCAGCAACGAATATGATAATCGTATAAGACCATATTCGGAATATGGCATCGATACTTGATGTGGAAGTCCATATAAGACCTTATCCGGGATATGGCATTGGCAGCTAGAGTGTAACATCATGAAATTAGGCCTAGTAGGATTGAGCCCAATGGGCCTTAGGCGTAGTAGCATTTAAAATTTTTTGGAGAATAGGAGATCGGCTTAAGTGCAAGTTGGGCCTTTTAGATAAGTGATTTTGGAAGGTTAGGGGGCTTCTATGAAGTCCCGGGATCAAATATTAGCTTTGGGAAAATTTTGGTTTTAGGTGAAAAAAACCTTGGAGGTTGGCGGGTAGGCCTTAAGAATAAAATGTGGAGGAAAATGACACAAGTGGTGTGTGTGGTGTAGTGGCAAAGTGACGCCACAAGGAAGGAAGGAGGTCCAAGGTTCTAGTTGTAGCGTTTGCATTCCTTTTTATTATTTTTATTAAATGAATTTAGACCTTGGCCATAGGGTTATATTTAATTATGCATGTTTTGAGGCACAAGGAGCTAGTTGGTAAAGTGGCTAGCAGCGTGGATTATGTTATAAGGGAGCCCGAGTTCAATCTCATGAGAAGCAAGGAGTATTTATTTTATGAGTGGACGAAGAGTTTCAGGTTGAATTTAAACTCTACTAACGAAGGATCCTACATCGGAAAGATACAAGGAATGAAGGTGAAGAGCTAGCTATATAAAGAGCATGCCGGAGAAGGGTTAACATACCTTGGTGGGCGTTGGGCACGAGAGTGGTCGCATGCTGCTTTAGCACCAGCGATCCATCGTGTGTGTAACTCTCTACTCTAGTTGTAGAGCGGCAAATCTTAAAGTCTTGGCCACGGCAATAGTAGTAACACGAGCGTGCAAGCGCACGTGTGGGGCTTCAACGCGATAGTTGAGGCCATCAAGAGTATTCTTGTGGGTCGAGGTCGTTTGGGTGCGATGGTCGAAGTGGGCCAATGGGCCCGTGAGGCCCAATTGGAATAAATTGTATGATGATATAGTATATAGTGAACTAGAGTAGATGGAACTTATATACGTGGATAGATTTGTGTTAGTGGGCCACACGATCGTGTGGGCCCGAATGGGCCGAAATCGGGTTTAGGCCCAACAGTCCGATAAAGATCGAAAATGGTAGTTGAGTAGCTCAAGGTGACACTGCACCTTTAGAAAGGCCATTCCAGGTACAAAATTACGAAAATACCCTTGGTGGGTAAATTACAAAAATACCCTAGGTAGGTAAATTATGAAAATACCCTTGGTAGGTAGATTACGAAAATACCTTGGTGGGTAAATTACGAAAATACCCTTGGTGGGTAAATTACTTAAAATACCCTTGGTGGGTAAATTACTAAAATACCCTTGGTGGGTAGATTACTAAAATACCTTGGTAGGTAAATTATGAAAATACCCTTGGTGGGTAAATTACTTAAAATACTCTTGGTGGGTAAATTACAAAAATACCCTAGGTAGGTAAATTACAAAAATACCCTTGGTTGGTAAATTACAAAATACCCTTGGTGGGTAAATTCTGAAAATACCCTTGGTGGGTAAATTACTGAAAATACCCTTGGTGGATAAATTACTAAAATACCCTTGGTAGGTAAAATTACTGTTATACCCTTAGAGGTTGATTAGCATGATTATGTTGTTTTATGTCTATCCTGATTATGATGGTAATTCATGTTATACTTATATTTGATATATGTCTAGCATACATGACATAACGCATACACGAATTATTATGTCATATTGCACCTGTATGATGAGAGGAGGGGAAGATTGATATCGTGACTTGGTCACCAAAGATTTGGTATCACATTCGTGTCTTCTACACCGGAGGTTTGGCACCTCATAGCGACTCGTCCTCGTGGTTAATACCACCGTGGGTTGGCCCCACTTTTGAGATATGGGATCGCCGCCAAGTGATTTGGTATCACACGGGTTGGCCCCACAACTTGATGATTCGTGACTTTGGTCGCCATGGTGGTTTGGCACCACTAGTGGTTTGGCACCACTAGTGGTTTGGCACCACCAAAGGATTTGGTATCACATTCGTGTCTTCGGACACCGGAGGTTTGGCACCTCATAGCGACTCGTCCCTCGTGGTTAACACCATCGTGGGTTGGCCCCACTTTGAGATATGGGATCGTTGCGGTGATTTGGTATCACACGGGTTGGCCCCACAGATGGATTATTCGTGACTTTGGTCACCAAAGATTTAGTATCACATTTATATCGTGACTTCGGTCACGGTGGTTTAGCACCACCAAGTGGTTTGGTACCACACGGGTAGAAAAGGAGTTATGGATGGCTAGGTTGGGTGCATTATACATATGTGTTGCTTTGTTATAATTTGTGTAAGTATGTGGTATTTACCCTGGGAGGGAATATGCATCGAGTCTTGGTGACTCACCTTCTCCCTTATCTTTTCGTGTGATTCGTGAGTTTGCGGATGAGGAGTCGGATGAACTCGAGGAGGCCATGCAATAAAATTTGGTTTTACATGAATTTCCAATTGGGTACTTTATTTTAATTTGGTTTTCATATTTTATGGATTTGTAATAAGGCCTGCTTAATTATGTTTTGGATTATTTTTATGTTTTGAATATGTTTAAAATATGGCTTTTAAACAACTAGAGGTGACTCCATATAAGACCACCTTTCAAACATTATTTTCCTTAGTGAATGTGGCATTGGTTTTGTACTTACATGAATGACGATGAATATATATATCTTTGACTATCCCTAATGACCAATGGGATAAGTAGATGAGTTAAAAGTAGAAATGAAATCAGTACTAAAGTTATGAGGATGAGTGAGAACTAGTACTCGTAAATGAATCACGAAGAAAAGAGTACAATGTATGGCATAGTATGTGCTTAATAAAGGGCAAGTATGAGTAAGTTGGCTTGAAGCCTGTGACATGTGCATGGTTAATTAATACCATGAATGGATTATAATGATTCCCTTGGATATTATGTATTAATACTTGTTTCCCTTAAGGGTGATATGGTTGTTCTTTTCAGGAAATTGTGATTATGTGAGAATGTTAGCTGATTAAGAAATCTGACTAAGCGGCTGTCGATTTAGTTATTTGAAATCAACATTTCTTTATCTCTTCTAACCCTATTCGTGTGCTTTGAGAGAGAAGTTGGGGATAAATCTATTATAAGAAGTGAAATCACAAGTTTCATGTTGTGTGATGGGTTTTCGGGTGAGATGTCCCTACTATCGTTAGATGTGACGAGGGTCAAGGTTTTAGATTAGAATAGCAAGAGAAACTCAGACGAGAGTGCGCTTGAAATATGTTCTCAGTACTGAGAAAAGAATTGATTAATATATTGAAATATGGTTTAAGTTTTGTGTATATTTACGCATGAATCAATATATAGAATAAAATTCTGTGTGCAAGTCAGTAGGGAGCATGATACAAAAGGTATGCTCATTGAAATGTTCAAATCGTGATGGTCGAGTTGAAAGCTATAAAAGGAACTATTAATTGAAAGTTCTAGTAGTGAGTTCAGTTTGAATCGAGAAAAAGAGTTAATAGGTTGGTGATCCTGAGATGATCACTTTTGTGTCTATGTTGTGAGTTAGATGTTATGTAATGATTCATGGGAAAAAAATCGATGTGTATTTTCTGGATCTTAATGATTGAGGGTATAGTTATTGTAGTACTTCTCAAATAGAAGACATAGTACAGGTGATTGAATGAAAGATCCATGTTAAGCAGTGCAAGTTAGTTACTCGATTGATCGTAGTTGGTAATATCCTAGTTTCAATGCGGTTAATGACTAGAGCGAGTTTTCTTTTCAGAACAAAAGGGTTTAGAAGTGAGATAGTAAGTGGTATTTTAAATAAGCTCTAAATGAGTTTATTTAAGGTGATAAAATCTAGGTTGGATAAGATTTGTATTGTTGATATTTCCTTGAGATAGAAGTCGAATGATGTTAAATCTAGAACTTATGCGGAAGTTTTGGTATGAGATTTAGTAGTAGCATAGCTACTAATACAAGAATAAGGAAGTACAGTTATGGGCATAAATGTTTTGATACTAGAATACATTTCATGATATGATTGGGTTTATGGCCAGAAGTAGTTGACCACTAAAAGCTAAGTTTTTAAAGCATACAAGTCAAGAGTATTACAGTCAGTGAATGCTTTAATGAGAAAGGGAGATAAAACCTTATTGATTTCAAATTTGGCTTGACAAAATTTCCAAGAAAGGGAATGTCATTCAATTTTCTGTAAATCAACCTGTAATGATTCGAGTAATCATTTGGACATGTATAGAGTTCTAAGTTAGTGGATTACTGAGTATACGCCCTGAAGGAAGAAATACCTAGGTTGCAAGTAATGCCTTGACCTTGTGTATGATAGCTTAAAGGTTGTTGAAAAGAGAAACTTGAGGATAAATGGATTTGTGATTTTGAATAGTTTATGGAAACGTTGTAAGAATTTGGGTTAGCAACTCCTCCTAATAAGATTTTCGGGGACGAAAATATCTAAGGGGAGAATTGTAACAGCCCGATTTAGGGGCTAGTCAGAACAGTGATCTCAGAATCACTAATTTGAGGTTAGAGAAAATTATTTTCATGTTACGTTATGTTTTATAACATGTTTATAAGGATGCATGGAAATTTTGGTGCTTTAATTTTAGCGATTTCATGCTTAATCACTAAAAAGAACTAAATCGCATAAAGTGCGAAAGTTCTATTTTATTTGCTAGAGGTGCCAAATAGCTATGGATTATTAATTGGAGGTCCCAAATTTGCAATTTGGCCTTGTTTAATTGAGATGGCCGGCTAAGAGGATAAGATAGGTTGAAAAGTCAAAGTTTTGGTAATGGTTGGTACATTATGACATAAGCAAAAGTTAATAAAATAATAAGTGGTCATCTTCCTTCCCCATTGTTTTTTCCTCTCTCTACCGAAATTGAAGAAGAAAACCTCCATGGGAGCTGAAATTTTCAGCCACTTCTCATCACCTCAAGTAAGTGATTTTTGCTAGCTCTCTTGATTAAATTTGTACTTTTAGAGTCCCCAAAGCTTAAGCTAGCTAAGAAGGGGACCAATTTGCAACATGGTTGAGAGTCTAGGGACTTACCATGGTAGAGTTTATGTTAGTTGATGAGTTTTTATGGAAGAAAATGAATGATAGGATGATGATAAACAACTTTTTTGAAAGGTGTTGTTATGAAAACATCTAATTTGGGCTAAAATGCAAAAGTTGTAATTTGTTCATTAAGGCATGAAATAGTTGGAATTGAGGTTAATTGTAAGAGGATTAAATGTTCAGATAGGCTTTTTTAACAAGAAAATGTGATGAAATTTATTTACGAGCCTAGGGGCAAAATCTTAATTTTGCCAAAGTGTAGGGCCAAAATAGTCATTTTTGCCTAAAGTGTATATTATGGTATATTATGATTTATGAGTGATTAAATTAGTAAAGTCCATTGTTCTAGATCAATGAAAATGAGTTTTGGAACTAGAACGGGTGAAAAGAGAAATGTGGGCAAAAAGGTTCCTTTCGGCCCTTTCGACATCGAGGTAAGTTCATGTGCGATTATTGCAATTACATACAAGCTAATTTAATATTCCAATATAATATGGAATGTATATTTACTCAATGAATGTTTGAAATATCTTTTGATAAGATGTTAAAAGAATCCAAGAGTAATAGAAAATGTATATAGCATGATACGATGATAGTTAAGGTCTCGTGTAAGACCATGTTGGCATATGGCCTCAGTGTGAGATATTGAATTAGACCATACCAGGGACATGGCATTAATACGATATATCATGTAGGACCCTATTGGGGTATAATGTCAATATGACGTTATGCGTATAAGACTCAAGAGTGTTATTTAATAATTTGAGTGATTCAATGGGCATGTTGAAAGAAAGAAAGTAGGTGGTTGTTCCATGAGAAGCACAAGTATGTGCTAGAACTGAATTGAGATGAATTCAGAATATGATAAAACCTAGTGGATTATGTGTAATCAACGTACCTAGTTGCATAAGATAGATTTATAAATACATTGTGTGAATGTGAATGATTATTGTAAAATCTAAGTAAGAATGATAGTGAGCGTGGATGTTCACAGATGAACATTTGAATTAGATGAACATTTGAATTAGAGAAATGTATGTGGATAAATATTTGTGAATGTATAATAACGATGAGCTATGTGAAAACACACCTCATTGAGGGTTATTGATAGGCTGTGTGCGATACCATCAACCATATTATCATTGGTGGGCTGTATGCGATACCACGTGATTAATTATTAATTAATGGGCTGTGTCCGATACCATCAACTATATTATTATCGGTGGGCTATGTGCGTAACCACTTGACTAATTAGCAGTCGATGGGCTGTGTGCGATACCATCGCTTATAAATGATTGGTGAGCTAAGTGCGAAATCACCATAAGTATAAATGATTGGTGGGCTGTGTGCGATACCACCCTATTAGAGGCTGATGGTGGCCCAAGCACGAAAACACTAGGAGATTAGCAGAATGAGTGGCTTATCGAAAATGCTGGATGTGTTGTTTTATATGATCATGTGTGATCAGTGCAGGAATGTATGTTAATTAAACGAGCAAATTGGTTTGTGGCATGGTAAGAATGTGGTAGGAGATAGAATAAGTAAGCTTCAAGGATGATTGAGTAAGTAATCATGATCTAATGAGAAAAGCTCAACATATTACCTCGTAGGTATGTTTATTCAGTGAATAACAATAATTGTCAAATTATGCAGATGAACTTACTAAGCATTATTGCTTACTCCTCTTCCTTTCTCACCTCTTATAGGTTATTTTAGCTAGCTCAGGTTGGAGATCACCGGAGATGTTTCACACTATCGAGCAGACACTTGGTATGAGGTATCAAGTCCTTATGAGTCATGGCATGTATAGGGCTAGTGCTTGAGGTTGATTAAGTCTTTGTTGATGTAGCCAAATTGTGTTGGCAAAAGAGAACTTATAATTGGGTTGTGTGTAGCCATAGATGATGGCTTAAGTTGTTGTAAATGTATTGGTAATAGTTCTCCCTAGTGTGTGGGATGAAGACTTTATCACTCTTATGATTAAATGTCCTTAATTCAAGAGTTATATTGATGTTATGTGATATTATGTGCTAATATATGATGGTATACAAATGAGAGTGGAAAAAGGCTTGGTAGATAGCCTCTAAGTGCCCACACGGATGACACATGGGCTTGTGTCTAGGCTGTTTGTTCCCTACATGTTAGTGTTTTAAGTTAGAATAGGCCACGGGCTAACCCCACGGCCATTTGTATAGGCCGTGTGTGACACACAGTTAGCACATGGGCGTATGTTCCAAGCCGTGTGAATAAATCAGTATATCAAGGTGTGACACACGGTCTGAGGCCACGGGCGTGTCAAGGCCGTGAGTAATTTGGCAGTGTCCACCACGGGTGGAAGACATGGGCATGTTTTAGGGGTACACGGGCGTGTCCCTAAGCCTACACGAGCATGTGGTCCCTGTTTAGGTAAAAAATTTCCAAGTGTGTAAAAGTTTCTAATCTTTTTTCAAAACCTTTTAGAGGCATGTTTAGGGCCTCGTAGGCCTGTTATAAGGATGTTAGAGGTGTGTGTGTGGAAAGGTAGTAATTTGGAATGAAATTTGATAGACCAAAGTCGTATGACCCTATGAGTTAAGTAGAGTAATGCCTCATATCTGGTTTCGGTGTAGAACACGGGTAACGGGTGTTACACTATCCGTGGACTATTTATTAAGCTTAATTCTGCGTAAATCTGTATCAAGAATGAGCCTGTCGGTTCAATGGTTAAGCTTCTATATACCCTTTGGTCTTGTGTTCGAGTCTCTGCAAAATCTATGAGAAAATATTTTTATGTTACTTTATTAAATTAGTTTATTTTAAAGTAATTAAAATTTTATTTTTCTAAAATTTCTTTTCACGTTCCTATTTTCTTCCTACCGCTTCTTTTTCCTTCTCCATTTTTTTCTTTCTTTTTTTATTTTTATTTTGATGTTTTTTTGTTGATCTTACAGTTGAACTATCAAGGAAATTGTGTTATTTTTGTTCGATTGAAGGGTTAGTAGCATAAGTCTTGTTGTGAATTTATGATAATGTGCACTTTTGCTCGTTGTTTGTCGAAACTGAATTTTCTTGCTTGTTCATTCAAATTCCCTTTTAAAGTGTTCGATTGGTTTTCTCTTTTTAGGCAAAGCTCTTGAGAGTAGTGTTCCTCCAACGAATTAGGTTCGAGTAATTGTTTTTCGTGTTCCTGGTAGGTGTATAGTTTAATTTGGATTTTTCGTATCGAAGCTTTTCAATGTAGTTAGGTTTGATTGTTAATTGGTGTGAATTGATTTGTTTAAATCGCTTATGTGGTCATTTGTATGACATTTCTAGGCTCTAGAATCTATGTGGTCATTTCCATATCAAAATTGTATCAGGTGTGTAACACAAACCCAATTTTCTGTAAACTTTGAACATAAAAAACATGGTTTTTGATCATGTGGTAGGTCGTGTGTGTTACACGACTATGTGCCAAGACGTGTAACTCACTATTTTTGAATTAGGGTCACATGGGTTAGAGACATGGGAGTGTGTACAGACCGTGTAACTCACTGTGAATTCGGGTTACATGGGCCAGTGACACGGGCATGTGTCCAGGTCGTCTAGCTCACTGTTTGTGAATTAGTGTCACATAGGCCAGAGACATGAGCATGTGAGAGAAATTTTGAGATTGGAGTCACATGGGTGTATGCTTGGCCATGTGTTGGGTCATGTAACTCCCTGCTTTGAGCCACACGGCCACGTCCCAAGCTGTGTGTCGCATTAAGAGGGCCATAGGGGCGTCTGCTAGGCCATGTGGACCATACAGGCCATGTGAATCCATACAGGCGTGTGGGCCAAAATATTGAAATTTTCCTAGGGCTGTAAGTGTCATTCGAATTAAAATTAGGCCTTCCATAGGGTTCGCATAATTCGAATTAGACTGTATAACTGATATCCAATATTCTGATGCTGAACAATCAATTATCTGTATGTATAATCAATGCAATAACTGTTAAATGATAATGATATGTATTATCTGATAATGAATAGTATTTGGGTAATTGTATGTATATCCTTGTTATCTGATATTTGTAATCTACATCTGCATTGGGTGGGAATGATATAAAAAAGGAAGTGTTAGTAGTTTAATGATCTGCCGAATTTAGTGGCTAAGCCACAAATCTGTATCTGGTTTTGGCAATTTATCACATATTGATCTGGTAGCTAGTCTGTAATCATTCTGAAATGCATCATACCGACACTAATTGGTCTGTAGGGTTAGATGGGTACTTGATACCCTATATGGTGTGGTGAGATGGTCGGAGATGGTGTGTAGTAGGTAGGGGTAGGAAATTGCATCTGTATCTAATTTGTTTTGCATCTTATTTGATCTGTTATAATAATACTGAGTAACATATGTTTCTAGTTTTGTATCTGAAATGGAGAAGTTACTGTATTAATTATATTAATGTATTGTCTTTACATTAGTTACACACATTGAGTTATAAACTTATTCTATTTCTTAACTGAATTGTAGGTAACCCACAGACATAGGCGGGTCGGCGTGCCAAGAGCTCGGTCATCTCTTTATTGCTTATTTAAAGTTTTATCTGGATTTATCCTTTAGATGTTTATTTTGGATTGCCATTTATACTTTGGATTTCTACATTGGTTTGATTTTATAAATAGTTTTGACTGTTAAAATTTAAATAGTTAAGGTTGGTTTTCAATTGATGGTTTTATGTAACCTCCAGACTTGGTCTCAGAGTCTAGGCCGAGTATAGGGTGCTATAATTATGTGATATGTACATATGATATTGTGATTATGCATTTGCATTGGGGTGGGTTTTGATATGATGGAAGAAGTGTTTCTTGGTAGTATTACTGTAATTATGGCGGTTAAACTACAATATTTTTCTGGTAGCTCAGCTACACCATTATGAGTGGTATACCACCACGACCCGGTGTGATTGGACGGATGGACTCATGTAGTCCTATTTGGTGTGATTGGTTGGACGGAGTTGGTGTGTAGTGGATGGGGGTAGGATTTGTTCTAATCTAATATGACATTCTGCTATGATATTTGTATATGTGTACGTTATAAGTAAAATTTTACGTTGATATTTACATTTGTGCATGTTATAAGTAAAAATTTTGTTAGTGGGTCAAGTCACACACTAAGCTTTTAGCTCACTCATTTGTTTAATACATTTCAGGTGATCTACAATTTTAGGACTAGACCGGTTTACATTAATAATTTATTTGGACTTTGGGATCAGAATCCGCTTTTGGGCTTTGCTTTGATTTTTGTTTTATTAGTTAGTATTTGATAATTTTTAACATAAAAACCGGAAAAAAAATACATACGAGTTAACAAACTAAAATTCGAATTTCAAAAATGAAATACTTGAAGTTTTTCGATGCATAAATAAGTAATCACCTAAGTGTTTTTTTTTTGTAAATAAATAGCTTTTAAAAAATGTTAACGTTAATTGGAAACGGTTTTCCCAAAATTGATACTTTCAAAGCAAATGATTTGAATTCAAATTCTAGGTTTGAAATAAGTGTTTCCGTACTTAAGTTTTTCCTAAACATTTGTGAGAGTTCTGCTAAATTTTATGCTTTCAAAATGCACAACTAAATTGATCTTTAATTAGTTTTTCAATCGTGTCAATGTAACTCCTCCAGATTTGACCAAAACATCTAGGTCGAGTTTGGGGTGTTACACAATAAATATATATGCAACACTAAATGCAACATAGTTGATGACATGCAATCAAAATTCATATTTCTTTTCTTAAGATCAAAATACATAATATTGAGATACCCCACATTTTCATGCATTTTTATGTTAAAAAAAATTTCAAAACATAAGGTGTGTTATATTTTCATACAAGGAATCTAATTACAAAAACCTAGAGCATCACATGCAAGGGAAAGAATCAACCAGTTTGAATTGACCTAAACTCACTAAATCAAGCCTCATGCACATATGTCCATCCTCTTACTTTAGCTTTTATAAACCCAAAGTAAAATAATACCATATAAACATCATTTTCTTAGATTTATTTAAAGTATGTGGGATTTGTACACAAAATTCCCAATAATTATTTGGGTCAATGAATAAGTTAAAATATTGTTTGACACATGATTTATCGCTTTATTTGAAGTTGGTCACCTCCCTTAGTACAATGTCGCTTTGAAACTTTCTCTCATTAAGACAATGTTCTTTGTATGGCACAAACATGTCATGGTACACAACTTGATCTACACAATGTTAAGGCACCCCAATTAGAAGTAATTAAGCAAACAATATTTGATTCATGGAACCAATAAAGATACTCTTTAACATTTGACAGTGTCATCAGCCCTAAAAATATCTTTTTCAGCAATATATGACACTGACATTTACCTATGGACACCAAATATAGGGTGAGTATCAAATTCATATATTTGGAGGACTATACCTTCAAACACATGTTTGAATATGTTTTAGACTGTTGGGGATTGACTCGATTAAGCAATGAACAAGTAAAAAGTAGCGGAAAAAATTGAGAAATTGAACACACAAATTTAACGTGGAAAAACCCCTCCAAAGAGGATAAAAAACCACGAGTAAAGATAATTTTACTATAATGACAATAACGAAGAGTAAAAAAGATGGAAATAAAAACTAAACCTTGAAACCTAAACACAAAGAACCCTCAAAACATAAACACAAAATTATCCAAAGGTGTTATGAGTTCTAATATTTTAGTGGGTGTATTTTCTAATGTTGTAAAATAGCCTATTTATAGGCTAGGTCATATAATAGTAAAATAATCTACACTAATTTGAGTTCGACTAAAACAAATAAATAGAATTTAACTGAGGTGTTATCTATCAAATTTGACTAAAATATGAGACATACTCAACACAGACATATATGTCGGATCGTAATACTTTTGAAGAATCTGATTAGCATAATCGATTAAATAAGCTAATCGAGGCAAGCTTTTTAGAATGCTAAAAAGGTAGAACAATTTCTTCATACACCACAAACAGCTAATTCAAACTGAGTTATAATGTAAATGAGCGATTGAAAGCCTAAAGCGTGGATTGACATTATCCACAAGTAGCATTCTCAAGTCTAGATGCTTTCTGGAAAAGCAAATTTCAGGGTTCAAATCAAGTAGCCATTTCAGAGTTAGATCCGTGCTATTCTTTTCAACAAGCAAACACATTAAAAAATAAGCTTCTTTAGAAAGTGAAGGATATATGCTTATTTTTTTAATATGCATGGAGTTTTTTCTCACTCTTTAGCCTCATCGCAGCAAAGTGAAGAATCTATTTTTCTGTTAAGCCATGCTTCACCGCTTATAAAGTCAAGCTAAACCTTACCACCATTGTAGTTAGAGCTTGGTGTTGAAGTAATTAATGACCGAGAGACGCTTGTTACTTGATCATAGGCATAAAACTAGAAGTTGACATAGTCTATGAGGTCACCATAGCATTTCAATAAGGCATTATAATGGCTTTGACCATCATCATCAAATGGCGCTATGGAAGCGAAAGAGATGGCATGTCACATAGCAAGTGAAGAAATCCTAGAAAATGAAAAAGGCAATGAGTGGCTTAAAAACTCAATTGCTGCTGTGATGTAAGCTTTGAGTTGAAGAATTAGTATCCTAAAAGGGTTGCTATATAGGCATTAGAATAAAAAATACAAAGGTGTATTATTATTGTAATTTTTTATTCTCAACTTTCTTATAAGATTCTTATAAATTAGAAAGATATATTAATTACAAAAGAAGTGAAAAAAAATCTTTGAAAGCAACTCAATGTACTTTGCATTTGGATGTTTAGAATTGATGGATGAAACATGAAATTTGGTGGAATCCCAAAACAGATTGAATTTCCCATTGCTCTTATATGAAATGGTGGAATTCCAAAACAAAAAATGCATACATAGCATTATAGTGCATGGTAAAATGAGCAATCATACACTAAACTTCTATAAGAAAGAAAGCCAAAACAAAATAAGGACAAATGGGCCTACTATATACCAAAGAAATATCAACTAAGGTTTATAGAATATAAAAAGTCTCATTTGAATTAGTTTGCCTTCACAAATTCATTGGTTTTATCTATAAAAATCTTGTTTTATTTGTACACAATCTCATGCAAACTATAAAAGCCAACAATAATTTTACTAACAATTTCACATCACAGTATTTTGATGACTACTCAAAGAACCCTAAAAAGTAGTAAACTAAATATGAAAAATAAAACCAGCAACAGTTGTTTATTCCTTGTAAGAATTGCATTCTTAATGAACTCTGATTTAAGGGGTGTTGTCATCTTCAACTGGTTGTTTTGTGTGAGCATAACGCAACTAGTTTCCATTCCAATATAGTGTCTGATTCCTACAGACACCACCATTTTCATTCAAAAACTAGCTTTCGAAGTTCATTGTCTTAGCTTCATTTCAGAATACTATTCTGTTCGTGAATGGGAAAAAATACTTACGGATAAAGTAAATAATTTCCTTCGCATATACCATGGACAAGGCGATCACGGTTGAGCTGAAAACAGTATAATAAATGGGCATCTAGATAGTGTTTGTAAACAATCATCCAAAAAAATTGAAACAAAATAAAACAGAGTCATACAATAAAGAAAATGCAAAACACATACAATTCTCTCGCCAAGGGTTTTGTTGTATCCTTTACAATAGAAAAAAACCACAGGCAAATAATTGAAATACCAACCAGATGGTCTTGGATTGATGTTCACATTGACACTGTAATTATCAATCAACCACAAAGATTAAATTGTAATTTGGGTGATTGTGTATTTCTATGCAGAGGTATCTTACGCATCGCGGTAAAGAATTCCATTCCCCTTCGCCCCATGTACCTGGAAAATTGATTTAAAAGTTTTTAAGCATTCTTTGAACACTACATAATGTTACATTGAAACAATAATCCTATATTACATAATTTCTTTTTAGTTTTCTATTAAATATATCCTCGTAAAACTAAAATAAGTCCAACCAAGAATACAATCAAGAATTGAAGTACCAATAGGAAAATAAGAATCTTAATATACATATATATGTAATATATAGGGAGAGGGAGAGAGAATTGATACACGTTGAATACCATTGTTCCAGCAGCTGATGTGCTTTCTGCAATGCTGGCATAAGAAGAAATTAGTTTGTTTATTCATTGGATACTTAACGGTATTTTGAGACGTCATTATTGGAATCGAAGAAGGAGAATGAAGAGATGATGATGATCCACTATTTTGACCATTTTGATTATTCATTGTTTGAGCTGAATGTAATAAGCTTCTTAGGATGGAAGGGAATGGAGTTGCAAGGGAAATAGGAATGAATGCTTCTACCGCTTTTATATATCGTTTTATACAAAGAAAATGAAAGCAGCTACATGCATAGTTTCTTGTTCAGTTATAACTTTCAACATTGAAAGGGATCGCGCGGCAAAACTCCAGCTAAAACTATATATAAAAATAATATATTTTATGATTAAAAACTGTGTTCAAGTTATTCAGATATGCAGAACTATTGAAGATTGGTCTGCATGCAGCCAAGAAGCAGAGAAGTTGTTGAGCCATGCATCTGCAGCTGAAGTTCAAACTGCTATTTCATTTTGTTACTTCAACTATTGGTTTTGTTCCTTAGTTGAAAATTAACTTAGTTGGTATCATTTGATGTAATTAGGTGCTGATAGATTGGTAAATCAGCTTACCTATGTGTGCAAGTCCTGTTTTATAAGTTTCAAGGTTACTTAGTGGCCGTAGGTAATTGTTTAGGTGAAATTTGTTTGTTTTGACCGGCTTGTTGACTGATATTTGCATTGGAATTATGCCTCAATTTCAAGTTAATGAAATATACACAATTTTTTCTTCATTTTCTGGTTCATTACTCAAGCATTTCTTTTTCAATTTCTTGCCCGATTCTGTTTGTTTTGCTCAAAAGTTCTTAGTTGAATTTTCTTGTTTGTAAGTAAGCATCAAGCCTTCAAGCTCAAGTTTCTGTCAAAATTCTTCATTCTGATTTTTAAGTTCCTACAATTGGTATCTAGAGCACATTTCTTAGTGGACCTGTCATTTTTCATTCTCTAAAATCATGTCTTCATTAGGTTTCTTTCCAGCTACACCACCAGTATTTAATGGTGAAGGCTACCATATTTGGGTACTAAAATTGAAAACCTACCTATAGGCATTTTACTTGTGGGAGGTTGTCAACTCCGATGTTGAGCCACTACCTTTGAGAATGAACCCCACAGTGGCTCAGATTAGGTAGCACTCAGATGATAGAGCCAAGAGATACAAGGCCATGTCATGCATCCAAAATATTGTGTCTGATGTGATTTTCGCGAGGATCATGGCTTGTGAGTCTCCAAAACAGGCCTGGGATAAGCTCAAGGAGGAGTTTCAAGGGACTGAAACAATGAGACAACAACAACTACTAAATTTAAGAAGGGACTTTGAAAATTTGAAGATAAAGAAAGAAGAAACAGTGAAGCAATATTCAGACAGGATCATGGCTGTTGTGAATAGTATCAAGTTGCTTGGGGACCAGTTTAGTGAAGCAAGAATTGTGGAAAAGGTCATTGCAACCTTACCTAAGAGATATGAAGCCAAGGTCTCATCCCTTGAAGACCCAAGAGATTTTTCAAGCATCTCTTTGACTGAGCTGATCAATGCTCTTTATGCTCAAGAGCAAAGAAGAGCCAGCAGATAGGAAGATAATCAAAAAGGTGCCTTTCAAGCCAAAAGCAAACCAACCTCGAGCTCCTCTGGCTACAAAGGGAAGAAGGTCTTGTTAGACAAGCCTAGGAGAGATGGAGCAAGAAGAAGATATCCATCTTGCCCACATTGCAAAAGGCTCAGTCATCAATGAGAAAATTGTTGTTACAGGCCTGATGTGCAGTGCAAAATCTGCAAAAAATGGGCCATGTTGATAAGGTTTGTAGAAACAAAGGCAAGTTGAATCAAAACCAGCCTCAACAGCCTAGAGCTAAAGCTCAAGTGGCAAAAGAAGGTAGTGACCAAGAAGAGCAAGTCTTTGCAGTCCCTTGCTCAGCTGCCAAAAGGAAAGCCCTAAAAGAATGGTTGATTGACAGTGGTTGCACAAACCACATGACCCCTGATGCTACTATCTTTAAGAACATTGATAGAAGTTTCAAAACAAGGGTAAAAGTTAAAAATAGACACTTTATCAAACCAAAAGGCAAAGAAGATGTGCTAATAGAAACTCCTATAGGTACTAAACTTGTCTCTAATGTCTTATTTGTGCTTGAAATTGATAGAAATCTGATAAAAACCTGCTAAACGTTGCCAACATTAGCCATCGAGGTGGCTCGAGAACTCATAAGGGGTCAATCTCGTCTAGATAAGTCGGAGGTAGCTTTATGTCGGCTAAAATCATCTCTGAACTTATTAGGTGCTAACTAAAACGTCTTACTCAATGATCTTTTACGAATGTCTCTAGCTTCTAATTCAGCCTTTCTTTTCTCTTTTTGAGTTCTTCGGCTTTGCAAGCTCGCTCGACTAGTACCACAAACTCATTGATCTCAAGAATACCCATGAGTAATTTTATGTCTTCATTCAGGCCGTCTTCAAATCTTCTGCACATAATGGCTTCAGAACAAACACACTCTCTAGCATGTCTGCTGAGTCTGACAAACTTCTGCTCATACTTTATCACGGTCATTCGCCCTTGTTTCAGTTCAAGAAATTCTTTACGTTTTTGATCGATGAATCGCTGGCTGATATATTTCTTTTGGAACTCAATTTGAAAGAAGCCCCAAGTCACCTTTTCTTTCGGAACTACTGATTCTAGTGTTTTCACCAGTGATAGGTAGAGTCCCGAAGTAGGGATATAGCACACTTTAAGCACTCCTCGAAATTACAGGATAACTCATCAAGCACCTGAATAGTATTATCAAGCCACATCTCAGCCCGTTCTGCATATCATCGTCATTAGCATTGAATTCTTCAACCCCATATTTCTTGATTTTATCAACAGGAGGCCTACTAGATCTCATTGGATCTATCATCGGGGGTGCTGAAGTTATTAGAGTTGGATTATTCGGGGGTGGAGGTTGTTGTACAGTTGGGTTATTCTGAATAAACTGGGTAAACCACTCCTTCATCATCTGGTAGAAGGCTTGTTTAGCCTCCCCCTCGTGGCTACCCGAAATTGGTCGAGAGTCTACTGGCGCTGATCCGCGTGCACGGTCAGGTGCTACACTCTCCACATCATCCGCTATGGCTCTATCGGGATCAGGATCCATTTACTATATAAAACACAATTCGAAATGTTAGAAGTCACCACACTATCAAATATATACAATAAAGGCATGTATAGCTAGACTCACACGTACTACGGTAGTCCTAGAATCGACTAAACCGTAAGCTCTGATACCAATAAAATGTAACACCCCGAACCCTTGTCCGTCACCAGATTAGGGTTATAAGGCATTACTGAGCATAATTCATTTATCAGTCAACTATACAACATCTTTCAGTTTCTTTGATACATTCCGCTAAATTGTAATATCATGAAATAGGGGTTATTTGTGATTGAATTGTTTTGCATGAGTGTGGTTGTTGTGTTGTTGTTTGAGGTGTTCTAGAGGCTAGTTATAAGCCAAAGGTAGGCTCGAGCTGTAAGAAAATTTTGTTTTTTTTTAATGTTAGTTAAAGGGAGCTAAAGGAGCTAGGGGTTAAGTATAATTCGTGGAGGATTTAAGCACAAGATTGGGCTTGGTAAAGTGGCAAGGAGGCGCCACTTAGGGCCCTGTGATTGACGCCACATACAGGGAAGGGAGAGCTCAAGTTTGAGCAGTACAAATTCCACTTTCTGCTTATTGTTTTGACGCCAAGGGGGAAGAGTTGTACTCAGCACAAACTCTATTAGATAAGATGGATAAGAGGGGATTCAGGAGTTTGATTAATTCAAACTCATTAGAATGATTGGCCAGGAGTGATTTAGGGAATTTGGCCGAAATCTGAACTCTTGGTGATAGAGGAGTAAACAGTTGGGAAGCTATGGGTGCCGAATTTCCTTAGGCACCTAGCTATGCATTTTTGGCTAGTGTAAGTCCTTGAGCAGCTAGTGAATCAAAAGCCGAAATACTTTTTTGTTTTGCACCTGTCGAATCCTTTTTGAGAGTACTTAGCTGAATGTTCCTCTAAACTTCCATAGGTTTATTTCTTTTTCTTCTTCTGTAGTGTTTGGCCAAATCTTCCTTTTCCCTAACTCTCTTTTTCTTTCTTCCATCTTTGCTCAAAGCCGAAAGCATCCCTCTCCCATTCTATTTTCTTTTTCTCTCATTCTCTTCTTTCTTCTATTGCCAAACCCTCGCTCTCCTATTTTCACTTTTCTTTTCCTTTCTCTTTCTCCACTCTAGCCGTGAATATTGATTGCTTTTCTCTTCCATCCACCATACTCTGTACCAAAATCTCCTTGTTTTCCTCTTGTTTTATTTTGGCTGAATAGCAACAAGGGAGGATCTTCTTCGGTTCTTCTTTAATCAATTTTGAGAAAGGGTAAGTGTCTTGGCCGAATACCTTTTGTTCCTTTTCATTTCTCTCTGTCGACTTTCATAGGAGCAAAAGCCGATTCCAGCATTTGGTAATAGATTTCTAACCATCTATAGGAACCGATTTCTCCTAGGTTCTCCGGGATTTTGAAGCAATCGATCTAAGCCTCCATTCTCTAAATAATCGAATTCGGTAAGTCAAGTGGTAAGGATATGTACGTTGGTTCATCATTCTTTAAGTGGTTGAAAAGCCGAAGGCTATTGAGACTAAGTTTTATTATTGGCCGAATGTAGGGGGAGAATCAGTCTCGCATATTTTGGTGTTGTCCTCGTAAGGCAGAAAGGTAACGGTGGTGTTATTTATGCGTAATCTCCCCTTCGGGATTTATTGGTATGGCCGAATGGCCTTGTTAATGGTCTTGTGGTTTGGCCGAATGTAGGATCAAGGAGGTCTAGTGTAGTAGATTGGATCTTCGGGATTTAGTGCTTGCGTTAGTAACAGGTGTGTAACTTACACACTTTATAACTAAGTAATTATATTAATAACCTAAATATGTTAAAAGTCGAAAATTGTGTAGATCTTGATATGATACCGTAATGGTATGAGCAAGGATTCGGGTAAGTCCATTTTGATATGATTTGCTATATGATGCTTAATACCATGATCTATGATATATTTGTTATATGATTCATAATAAAGCATGATGGCATGATTTGCATAAGTTTTGAATTGTGATGGGTGATATGAGAGGAGGGGGAAGATTTGGTATCCGTGTCTTTGGGACACCAGAGGTTTGGCACCTCCAGTGGTTTGGTACCACAGATTATTTTGTGACTATGGGTCACAAGAGGTTTGGCACCTTATAGCGACTCGTCGCAGTGGCTTAGCACCACTGTGGGTTGGCCCCATAATTAACTTATCGGGATTGTCGCCAGTGATTTGGTATCACACGTGGGTTGGCCCCACACTTGGATTATTGATATTTCGTGACTTTGGGTCACCAGTGGTTTGGCACCACATTTTTATTGGATATCGTGACTTTGGGTCACCAAAGGGTTTAGCAAACACGAGTGGTTTGGTACCACACGGGGTAGAAACGGAGTTATGGATGGCTAGGTTTGGGTGCATTATGTGTATTGCTTGGTTATGATTTGTGTAAGCATGTTGCATAAACCTAAGGGGAATTATGCATCGAGTCTTGGTGACTCACCTTCTCCTTATCTTTTCGGTGACTCAGAATTGCGGGTGAGGAGCCGGATGGACTCGAGGTGGCCCATGCATTAAAACATTTGGTTTTACTTGGATTTTTTTTTTAAATTGGGTATTATTTCATATTTCGTTTTTATTATTTGGGTTTGTAATAAGGCCTTCTAAATTATATTTTGAATTATTCTTATGTTTTGGATTTGATTTCGAACATGGTTAACTAAGTTACTTGATTAATTTAATAACATGAGCTCAAGGTTTTTCTGAACTACAAAATGCAATGGTTTTCAAAACTTTACCATCGGGTAATACAAAGACTTGGTAATAAATGACAACTCAAATTTTTTCGATAGCCTGAATGGTTTCAAATTTTAAGTTTCTACACTTAGATACAATCGGTTTTTAACTAATCATGCACCTGGTTTCTACAAACATAGAACAACAAAGAGTTTTCTCTAGAATTTAATCGGTAACTCGATTTTCTTCAAAACGTTTTCCTCTGTGACATGCCGAATTCGATCGTGGTGTGTTGTCCGGGTTTGGGGTGTTACATTTTTGGTATCGAGCTAGGTTCAAAGGCTCGGCTGTGGGCCTGAGGCCCAAAAAGGTTTTAAAGTTTGGTTTTAAAATGTTTTTGGTTAGAAATATATGGTTTGAGAAGCATGGCACCGAGTCTCCGACACCAATCCACCCAGGTAAGTACTTCTGACTGTTGTGTGAATTATATGTTGGGAAATGGGTATTTCGGGATTGTAGATTAGTAGAATAGGAATTATTAAACCCTAGGAATAGCTTACTCCAACACAAATTACATAAGACTTAATGATCTACCAAACAAACCTGAGAGTACGTCACTGAACTAAGGGTGTGGCAACCGTTGTACACATGTCTAGGAATGGATTCAGGGGGGAGCTTGGTATTTAAGCAGTCCTAGTGACTCACCTCCTCTTCACCCGAATCCTACCAGTGCGTAGTGATTGCTCACCCCCGCTTAAGACGACTTATTCACAGGCTAAACTTCATAACTAAAACCCGAAAGGGACCAACCGTTTTGTTTCAAACACTTTAAACTTTAGTTTGGAATTACCACAGTACCCCCGATTTGGAAAAAGACCAAAATACCCCTAATTTGAAAAATGACCAAATTACCCATGACTTGTAAAATTACCAAAATGCCCTCAGTATGGAGAATTGCCGAGGTACCCTTGAATTAAAAATTTTCAGAATACCTTTATTTTGTAAAATCACCTTGAACCATATTTTTAAAAAAATTTCAAAATACCCCTGGATTATGAAAAATTACGAAAATACCCTTATTTTGTGAAATTACCAAAACACCCTCCGACTTCAGGAAATTTCTGAAAATATCTACGATTTGTAAAATTTTTTAAATTAACGCTATTTTAATTACTAAAATACCCCGATAGGTTAAAATTACGGAAATACCCCCGAATAGTGAAGTGACGAGAATACCCCTACAATTGGAATGAGGGTAGGAAATTTAACTGAAAACTGTGTGATGATCAAAAGAACCACTACCAAATTTCTTTACATAAAACTTATTCGTGGGGAATCAGTGAAACAAAAGTTAACTCATAAAAATCTCTTAAATAGATAAATCGCAACTATAGACATGAATTCTAGGAGACGTGGTCGTAATGTGCGTGGCTGTGGTAGAGGCCGAATGACCATGTCGAAGCCCGTTAGGTCTGGTCAAGGGTCTGAAAATGAAATGCCACCACCACCAGCCGCTGATGTGGAATATCGTGGATCGACGGGGATGATGCGATATCCGAGCGATCTTTGCGAGTTTTGGAAGGGGTGGTTGGAGCAGGTGAAGGCATGGGAGCTCGAAAGTCGGTACCTGAGTGACTCCGAGCTAATGGAGCTGAGTTTTTTGTGGAGTATCTGGGGTGGCACCCAATACGGCTGAGTATTGATTAGAGGCGACGAAGTGAATCATGGATGACCTGGATGTGACTACTAAGGAAAAACTAAAAGGGGTAGTGTCGCTTCTTCGGGATGAGTCATACTAGTGGTGGCTCACGATTCGAGATAATGCAGCAGCTGATGATCTAACATGGGACTATTTTAAGGCCGCTTATCAAAAAAAGTATGTCGGGACCAGCTATATTGATGCGCAGCGGAAGGCATTTCTAAGGCTAGTCCAGGGGAGTAAGTCTGTCTCGAGTACGAGGCAAAATTTCTAAGGTTGAGCCAATATGCTAGGGGCATCGTGGCTACAAAACATGAACGATGTGTCATGTTTGAGGATGGATTGAGAGATGAGCTAAGATTATTGATCGCTCCACAGCAGGAACGAGAGTTTGCTGTGCTGGTGGAAAAGGCCAAGGTAGCTGAAGGGGTAAAGGAGTCTGTAAGACAGAATCTAGATAGGAATAGACACAAGAGAGGTTTTGGATCTTCAAGGTCAGCCGATAATCCACAGAAAAGGGCTAGGTAAAGTGAATTGAATCAATCTAGAAGGCCTACTGCTACTAATCAGGGACCAGCGCAGTGTAATCGATGTGGGAAATCTCATTGGGGAGGATGTTGGACTGGTGGAAAGGGATGTTTTGAGTGTGGTTCACTGGATCATCATGTGAGGGACTGTCCACGTAAGTTAGCAAGGATTCAGTCTGAGGGTCAAGGTCATGCTCAGTTCAAAAATGAGGGACCACCACCGCAGAGGGGTCGTGGTACCGGTAGGGGAGGTAATGGCTCTGGTAGAGGCCACGGAGTGCCAGGCAGAGGAACAAGCAACACTGAAGCAAGATAGCCTAGGTTGGTATATACAGCGAGGCATTGAGAGGAGGGCGACACACCGGACGTCATAACTAGTACGTTCTTAATCTTTGGATTACGATATATTACTTTGATTGATGTGGGTTCGATGCATTCGTATGTTGCTAGTAGCATAGTAGAGACTATGAACCTAGACTTTGAAACTACTTATAGGGAGATGACAGTAATTAGCCCTCTAGGTCACTCAGTAGAAGTAAATAAGTCAGATAGGATGTACCCTAGAACTTCAAAGGGTAGTGTTTGTAGCTAATCTGATGGAACTGCTGTTTGGGGAGTTCGATCTGATTCTTGGGATGGACTAGCTGGTAAAGTACCAAGCAAGTGTGGATTGCGCGGCTAAGCGCATGGTTTTAAAAACTACTAAGGGGGAAGAAGTGGTGATGATAGGTAATAGAAGGGATTACCTATCCAACGTGGTATCGGCGTTGAAGGCTGAGAAGATGGTCATGAAAGGTTGCAAGGCGATTTCGGTTCGAGTGTGTGCGTTGGAGGCTAAGGAGGTTACTATAGAGGATGTCCGAACAGTAAAGGAATTTGCTGACGTATTTCCAGAGGAACTTTTGGGTCTGCCTCCAGATCGGGAAGTTGAATTTGGTATAGATCTATTACTCGGAACTGCGCTAGTATCTATTACCTCGTATAGAATGGCGTCGAAGGAATTGGTAGAGTTGATGGCTCAGATTCAGGAGCTGTTGGATCGAGGCTTTATCCGGCCAAGTGTTTTGCCTTGGGGAGCACCGGTACTTTTTGTCAAAAAGAAAGATGGTACAATGCGGATGTGTATAGACTACCGCCAGTTGAACAAGCTGACGATCAAAAACAAGTATCCATTGCCGAGGATAGATGACTTGTTCGATCAGCTTAAGGGGGCATCAATTTTCTCAAAGATTGATTTAAGGTCTGGGTATCATCAGCTAAAGGTGAAGGAGGCGGATATCCACAAGATGGCATTTCATACTCGGTATAGACATTAAGAGTTTTTGGTGATGCCGTTTAGGTTAACGAATGCACCGACAGCATTTATGGACTTGATGAATCTGGTTTTTCAGTAGTACTTGGACCAATTTGTCGTAGTATTTAAAGATGACATATTGGTGTACTCAAGGACGGAGGAGGATCATGATGCGAATTTGCGAGTAGTGTTGCAGATATTAAGGGAAAAGCAGTTATTTGCCAAGTTTAGTAAGTGCGAGTTCTGGCTTAAGGAGGTAATTTTCTTAGGTCACGTAGTGTCCGCTGAAGGGATTAGAGTGGACCCTCGCAAGATTGAAGCAATGTTGGATTGGAAACCGCCTAGGAAGATGGCTAAAATTTGGAGTTTTGGTGTCGTATTATCGAGATTTGTGGAAGGATTTTCTCTGATCGCGGTGCTGTTGACCAAGCTATTGAGGAAGGGAGTTCCATTTGTGTGGTCGGAGAAACAATAGGAAAGCTTCGATAAATTGAGGAAGATTTTGACGAAAGCTCTGATTTTGGTACAGCCTGAGGCTAGAAAGGTATTCACAGTCTATTGTGATGCATCATATACTGGCTTGGGATGTGTGCTGATGCAGGAAGGGAAAGTAGTGGCATATGCGTCTCGACAGCTGAGAGCGCATGAGGTTAACTATCCGACACATGACATGGAGTTAGCTATAGTGGTTTTCGCCCAAAAATTTGGAGACACTATTTGTACGAGGAAAAGTAGATAGTCTACACAGATCACAAGAGTCTGAAGTATCTTCTGACTTAGAAGGATTTGAACTTAAGACAGCGCAGGTGGATTGAGCTGTTGAAAGATTACGACTGTTCAATTGAGTATCATCCGGGCAAGGCTAACGTGGTGGTGGACGCGTTGAGCCGAAAGGTAGTAGCGGACTTAAGAGCGATGTTTGCTAGTCTTAGCTTGTATGACGATGGGAGTCTTTTGGTGAAATTGCAGGTTAAGCCGACTTGGGTGGAGCAGATCAAGGAGAAACAGTTAGTGGATGAGGGCTTGAATGCTCGGAGGTTGCAAGATCAGAATGGTGGTGTAGAAGATTACAGCTTGTCCAGTGATGGGGTATTGTGTTTCCAAGGGAAAGTGTGTATGCCGAAGGATGTCGAGTTAAGGAAGAGGATTCTTCAGGATGCACACAGCAGCCCATACGCTATGCATCTTGGAGGTAGTAAGATGTACCAGATTTACTGAGCGATTACGGTGGCTGTAATGAAGCGGAAGTGACTGAGTTTGTGGGTAAGTGTCTGACGTGTCAGCAGGTCAAAGCTGAGCATTAGCTACCGTTAGGTTTACTTCACCGGTAAAGATTCTTCAATATAAGTGGAAAAGGATTACTATGGACTTTGTCAGCGGGCTACCCCTTACGCCTAGTAAGAAAGACTCAGTCTGGGTGATTGTAGATCTTTTGACCAAATCAGTTCATTTCATACTGGTAAGGGTTGATTATCCGCTTCAGAGGTTAGCTAAGTTGTATGTGGCCGAGATAGTGAGGTTGTATGGTGTGCCAGTATCAATTATCTCGGATAGGGATCCAAGGTTCACCTCGAGGTTCTAAGAGCTTTACATCAGGCTTTGGGAACGAGATTGGATTTTAGCACAGCTTTTCACCCACAGTCTGACGGACAGTCGGAAAAGGTTATACAAATCCTAGAGGATATGCTAAGGGGTTGTGTTCTGGACTTCAGAGGAAGCTGGGAAGAATTTCTACCATTAGCTGAGTTCGCATACAACAATAGTTATCAGGCAAGCATTAAGATGGCACCATATGAGGCGTTGTATGGTAGAAAGTGTTGCACACCTACTTGCTGGACAGAGTTGGGTGAGCGTCAGGTGTTGGGTCCAGAGTTGGTTACTAAGACTGAGGATAAAGTTAAGTTGATTCAAGCTCGTTTGAAGGAAGCTTCGGATAGGCAGAAGTCATATGCTGATCTTAAGCGGGAGATATAGAGTTTGCCCTAGTTGACAAGGTCTTTTTGAAAGTCTTGCCATGGAAGAAAGTGTTGAGGTTTGGAAGGAAAGGCAAGTTAAGTCCGAGGTTTATTGGCCCATATAAGGTGTTGAGACGAGTGGGACCAGTAGCCTATTAGCTCGAGCTGCCAGCAGAGTTGAGTCAGATACATGATGTGTTCCATGTCTCCACGCTTAGGCGCTATCTTCAGATCCATCGCATGTTGTAGCAGTGGGGGAAATTGATGTAAATCCAAATTTGACTGTGGAAGAGGAACCAGTCAGATTCTGGATCGAGATGTGAAGGTTTTCCGCAAAAAGTTGGTTCCAAGGTGTTGTGGCAAAACCATGGAGTGGAGGAAGCTACATGGGAACTAGAGGATGTGATGAGACAGCAATACCTCCAACTCTTTTGACCAGGTAATTTCGAGGCCGAAATTATTTTTAAGGGGGGTAGAACTGTAATATCCTAAAATAGGGGTTATTTGTGATTGAATTGTTTTGCATGAGTGTGGTTGTTGTGTTGTTGTTTGAGGTGTTCTAGAGGCTAGTTATAAGCCAAAGGTAGGCTCGAGCTGTAGGAAAAATTTCTTTTTCTTTTTTAGTGTTAGTTAAAGGGAGCTGAAGGAGCTAGGGGTTAAGTATAATTCGTGGAGGATTTAAGCACAAGATTGGGCTTGGTAAAGTGACAAGGAGGAGTCACTTAGGGCCCTGTGATTGACGCCACATACAGGGAAGGGAGAGCTCAGGTTCGAGCAGCAAAAATTCCACTTTTTGCTTATTGTTTTGATGCCAAGGGGGAAGTGTTGTACTCAGCACAAACTCTGTCATATAAGATGGAGAAGAGGGTATTTAGGAGTTTGATTAATTCAAACTCATTAGAATGATTGGCCCAGAGTGATTTAGGGAATTTGGACGAAATCTGAACTCTTGGTGATAGAGGAGTAAATAGTTAGGAAGCTGTGGGTGCCGAATTTCCTTAGGCACCTAGCTATGCATTTTCGGCTAGTGTAGGTCCTTGAGCAGCTAGTAAATCAAAAGCCGAAATACTTTTTTGTTTTGCACCTGTCGAATCCTTTTTGAGAGTACTTAGCTGAATGTTCCTCTAAACTTCCATAGGTTTATTTCTTTTTCTTCTTCTCTAGTGTTTGGCCGAATCTTCCTTTTCCCTAACTCTCTTTTTCTTTCTTCCATCTTTGCTCAAAGCCGAAAGCATCCCTCTCCCATTCTATTTTCTTTTTCTCTCCATTCTCTTCTTTCTTCTATTGTCGAAACCTCTCTCTCCTATTTTCACTTTTCTTTTCCTTTCTCTTTCTCCACTCTAGCCGAATATTGATTAGTTTTCTCTTCCATCCACCATATATTGATTGCTTTTCTCTTCCATCCACCATACTCTGTGTGAAATCTCCTTGTTTTCCTCTTGTTTTATTTTGGCCGAATAGCAACAAGGGAGGATCTTCTTCGTTTCTTCCTCAATCGGTTTTGAGAAAGGGTAAGTGTCTTGGCCGAATACCTTTTGTTCCTTTTCTTTTCTTTCTGTCGACTTTCATAGGAGCAAAAGCGGATCGGCATTTGGTAATAGATTTCTAACCATCTATAGGAACCGATTTCTCCTAGGTTCTCCAAGATTTTGAAGCAGTCGATCTAAGCCTCCATTCTCTAAACAATCAAATTCGGTAAGTCAAGTGGTAAGGATATCTACATTGGTTCATCATTCTTTAAGTGGTTGAAAAGTCAAGGCTATTGAGACTAAGTTGTATTGTTTGCTGAATGTAGGGGGAGAATCAGTCTCGCATATTTTGGTGTTGTTCTCGTAAGGCGGAGAGGTAAAGGTGGTGTTATTTATGCATAATCTCACCCTTTGAGATTTATTGGTATGGCCGAATGGCCTTGTTAATGGTCTTGTGGTTTGGCCGAATGTAGGATCAGGGAGGTCTAGTGTGGTAGATCGGATCTTCGGGATTTAGTGCTTGTATTAGTAACAGGTGTGTAACTTACACACTTTATAACTAAGTAAATATATTAATAACCTGAATATGTTAAAAGTCAAAATTGTGTACATCTTGATATGATACCGTAAGGGTATGAGCAAGGATTCGGGTAAGTCCGTTTTGATATGATTTGCTATATGATGCTTAATACCATGATCTGTGATATATTTGCTATATGATTCATAATAAAGCATGATGGCATGATTTGCATAAGTTTTGAATTGTGATGGGTGATATGAGAGGAGGGGGAAGATTTGATATCCATGTCTTTGGGATACGGAGGTTTGGCACCTCCAAAGGGTTTGGTACCACGATTATTTTGTGACTTTGGGTCACCAGAGGTTTGGCACCTCATAGCGACTCGTCGCAGTGGCTTAGCACCACAGTGGGTTGGCCCCATAGTTGACTTATCGGGATTGTCGCCAGTGATTTGGTATCACACGTGGGTTGGCCCCACACTTGGATTATTGATATTTCGACTTTGGGTCACCAAAGGTTTGGCACCACATTTTTATTGGATATCGTGACTTTGGGTCACCAAAGGTTTTGGCACCACCGGTGGTTTGGTACCACACGGTAGAAACGGAGTTATGGATGGCTAGGTTTGGGTGCATTATATGTATTGCTTGGTTATGATTTGTGTAAGCATGTTGCATAAACCGGGAGGGGGAATTATGCACTGAGTCTTGGTGACTCACCTTCTCCCTTATCTTTTCAGGTGACTCGTAAATTGCGGGTGAGGAGCCGAATGGACTCGAGGTGGCCCATGCATTAAAACATTTGGTTTTACTTGGATTTTTTTTTAAATTGGGTATTATTTCATATTTCGTTTTTATTATTTGGGTTTGTAATAAGGCCTTCTAAATTATGTTTTGAATTATTCTTATGTTTTGGATTTGATTTCGAACATGGTTAAGTAAGTTACTTGATTAATTAAAAACATGAGCGCAAGGTTTTTCTAAACTACAAAACGCAATGGCTTTCAAAACTTTACCATCAAGTAATACAAACACTTCGTAATAAATGACAACTCAAATGTTTTCGACAGCCTGAATGGTTTCAAATTTTAAGTTTCTACACTTAGATACAATCGGTTTTTAACTAATCATGCACCTGGTTTCTACAAACATAGAACAACAAAGAGTTTTCTCTAGAATTTAATCGGTAACTCGATTTTCTTCAAAACATTTTCCTCTATGACATGCCAAATTCGGTCGTGGTGTGTTGAACGGGTTTGGAGTGTTACATAAATAATTACTTTCTTATACCTTACTTGTCTAGCATATAAAAAAATTCCGTACATTTCACCAAACATCTATTTATCATCTGACGAACAATTTTGCCAGTCAATTCACATGCATTGAAATAAACTAGCATTTCCAAGTAGGCATAACTATAATGATTTATTCATATAATACAAACATGAAATTACATATTAATCATATTATCAAGTTAATATACTACATGCTTTAACCTATAAACATCCATTACTTCGCCTTATTATCTAAACACATTATAAATTACCACACCATATATATATACCCATAGGCCATTCGATTTTCTTTCAAACATGAACTAAGCCATGAACAAAATCATACATCCATAATATTATCATGCAAGCCATTACCATATAGAACTTAATTTTTATCCAAAGGAACTAGCCTTTTTCGCAAGGCTATATTATAGTTATATACAACACCCAAAATCTCATAGTTAACACTTTAGTCTAACTTATACATGCCTTTCAAATTAAACTAAGTTAGGTATACCAAAAGATTTGATAGTGCGATTGACTTCTCGGATGATCCTTCGAGTCCGTAGTTTGAATCAAAGATCTATCAAATAGAGGTAGACAAGAACACACACACGGTAAGCTTGCTAGCTTAGTAAGTCTTAAGAAAACATATACTTATATATATAACATATATCCAACCATTCAATTCAATATCTTCTATCACCAATTCAACATAAGTAATACATAATTTTTACCTATAAAGTCAAAGTAACTAAATATCATTGATGCATTTAATACAAAAGCTTTACCTTTCTTACTCATACACCAATCATCAAGTATATCAAAGACATATGTACATAACATATGCTTATCCAATCGACTTAATCCATTCATGCTTTCAAGAATTTACTATCACATGATATAGCATGTATATATATATATATATATATTCATACATCTCTAATAAATCAATGTATAAGACATTCACTTTCTCGTGTACTTGTTCATCATTTTATTGAGTAACATGACTATGAAATATGTACCTCCCTGTCAAATTAATACGATTCATGTTTCAAAGCTGAAATTTCATGATATGTTCATAACTCGATTCTCATGTACTTAGAGCTCAAATCACATTCACCGGCACTAGGCCTACTAGACTCAAGGTCTGAAGTTAATCACCGGCATTAAGCCTGCTAGGCAATAAGCCCGAATTGTTTCACCGGCACGTGGCCTGCTAGGCTAAAAGCCCGAATAACACACCGGCACAAGGCCTGCTAGATAAGCCCGAATAACACACCGGCACAAGGCCTGCTAGGCTATAAGCCCGAATAACACACCAATAATTCATCAACTTAAAATCTTAACACTTACATCATTTCCAATTCATGTACATAAACCACAATCACTTATCATATCACATGTACTAGTTTTCATTTCAAATTCAAAACACATTTAGTCCAATATATGCCCTTAACATTCAGCTATCATCTACTTCACTACTCAAATGAATTAAATAATATCATTCAACAATTTCATAATTATCTCTTTATTGTACTTAAACTTAAGAACTTACCTCGATTGACAACGAACGACTTAAACCGGCTATTCCGCAACCTTTATCATTCCCCGATTTAGATCCGATTTTCTTTGTTCTTGATCTAAACATATCAAAAATAATCTCATTCAAGTACATTTCACTTCAATTTAGTCCCAAAACACATAAATATGCAATTTACCATTTTACCCCTAATGTTTCACATTTTTACAATTTAATCCTATTTGTATAAAACACAAAATACACAAAATTTCCTCATACTCCTCAAAGGCTAAATGTTCTTAGGGACCTCACAAGCCCCTTTCTTTCATTCATTTCACAAATAAGCCCCTCTAAAATTTTATTTTCACAAATTAGTCCTATTTACTCAATTTTTACCAAAACTTCAATACAAAACTTATCAATCTTAATCCTATATTAAATTTAAATTCATCAAACATCAATTTTCATATAACAATGTCAATGGCCGAACCTTAGACATGCTGATTTGAAAATTACAACATGGTCGGTTACGGTTCGAAGTAACAATCTCAAAAATGTATAAATTAACAAAAACCGAATTAATCACATACCTTAATTTTTTATTCAAAAAAAATGGCCGAACCAAGCTTTTCTATTTTCCTTTCCCTTTGCATGCATTCGGTCAAGACTAAAAGATGAACATTCATCTTTCATTGGTGTTTTGTTATCATTTATATTAAGTTATTATTTAATTACCATTTTAACCTTTGTTATAAAATAACTAAACAATATAATATAAGGTTAATGTTGTCTATGGTCGCCACTAACATATAAAACGGACAAATTGCCCTTTTAGTGCATCATATCAAAAAGCCATTGACACTTGAGTACTTTTCACTTTAGTAAGCAACTTTTACGCTTTACGCAATTAAATCCTTTTTGTCAAATTAAACACTTAAACGATAAAATTTTTCTATGAAACTTTTACACACATTAATTCACACATATTAGACATAAAATATAATATTAAAATATTTCTCAAACTCAGATTTGTGGTCCCAAAATCACCGTTCCGATTAGGGTCAAATTGATTCATTATAGGATCCACCAAGGATTTTAGCCACCGAAGCGACTATGTTGCACCGATAAGTTAGTCTTTGCAACCAAAGGCTACATAAGGAGTGTAGGGATGGGTGGGTCTATTAAATCCCACAGAGTGCAGGGTTGGACAGGAGATGGAGTGCAGGGTTGGTATGGGCATTAATGCATTGCATATGTGGTTTTATTTGAGATAGGCTCAAGCCCAGATAAATATGATTTGTGACATTTATGGGTTAAGGCCCAACTGCGGCTTTTATGGGCTAAGGCCCAATTGCCACCTTTATAGAAATGGGCTTCGGCCCAAACTATTGTGATTCATGTTCTTATTGATGAGGGTTATGCACACTGAGTTTTCGTAAACTCACACCCTTTTTTAATATTTTTTTCTCAGGTAATCCTCAGTAAGCGGTTCGACGTGCTAGAGGACTCGAAGGTTGCAACACTACGAGTAGTTTTGGATTCTAGTATTTTACTTTTTTTAACTTGGGTTAATATTTTGTAATAAGGCCTCTCTTAAATTCTGGTTTTAGTTTTGGATTTTTAGTTTATTATGTTTTAAATCTACTAAACATTGTATCACAGTTTTCCAAAATTGTATCTGCTTTCAAAATATTACGCTTTCGCGAATAGGTCATAAACATCACGTTTTCATAAGTCAGTCATTTTAATTAAGTTTTTGCAACAAACAAAGATTTTTTTAGGTAATAACTTTTTAATAAATGTCGATTAATAATAAACAAGCACAAACTAGGACTTTAGTTTTTAATATCAAGAAAGGTTTTCAAATGGAATCATGGTTTCTCAAAAAGCACCCAATGTGACACGCTAGATTCGGGCCTAACTTCTAGGCCGGGTTTGGGGTGTTACAAGAAAAATAAAAACTAAATTGTCTTAAAGACCCTTGGCTTGTCGAATAGTTGAAGCTGCAGTATGAACTCATGTGAATCGATCTCCTTTGAGGAGACTATGGTTGGCCTTTTTCGCTTCTTCGGCATGGCTTTGGTGTCTCAAGAGTTATAGAAATGTTAGAAGAAAAGGAGAGAGAGGAATATGATAAGAAGAAGGAAGAAATAAAGGAGGAAGAAAGGTGAGGAAGAAGAGGGGGAGGGGTGGGGTTAAATAAAATTTTAGCTTCTGACATTTTCCCACGCCCGTTCACCGAGGGTGTGTTGAATTACACGGTCGTATCGCACGTCCGTATGTCTAGGCGTGTTGCTTCACCCACACCCGTTTTTTTGAATGCCATGCCCGTTCCTGAAAAGGCAGTGTATTAGTACGGTTGGGTAGCATGGGCGTGTCTTTCTTGTGTCTGGTAAGTTAGTAGCTTCAAAGGGTTGTAGAGCACAGCCATGCCTCTTTATCGGTGCTTGTGGGGGAGTGGTTGGATCCATGACATCAAAATTTAGGTGGGATTTGATTTGTATTGCCCCTGTTCATGTCAGTATGGAGATTCAGTACTTTAACACGGCCAAGGCCATGGTCGTGTACAAGGTCGTGTGGCTTTGAAATATGCATTTTTGTGTTAATTTAAAACTAAATTTTCAGAAAGGAAAAGAATTTGAAAGCAAAATGTAAGGACAAATTATGTTAGAGCTCGGGTTGCCTCCCGAGAAGCGCTCGTTTATAGTCTTGAGCTAGACTTTCCTTGGATTTGAAAAATTAGGGAGGTTTAAAGGTTTGAATATCTTCCCTCATGCTTACAGTTTTATTTCCTTGATAAAGTTTAAGTCGAGAAGCGTTTACCTTAAAAATGTTGAATGTTGGATTGCTTACCTCGACTGTTCCATATGGAAAGATATTGCGTACCAAAAAAGGAATGTCTTCGGTTGTTCGTGGATCTGCTTTGTTCATACATACCTTATCACCTATTTTGAAGTGGTTTGTGTTCCTATGAGCTCTTCTAGGGGTTCATTAGGTTTTACTTTGTGCGGTTCCTGTTCCTCTTTAAATTGTGTCTTCCATTCTTTTAGTTTGTCAACCCTAGGGCTTCGTTCCTCATATAATTCTTCTTTTTTGGCACTAGGTCCATGCTTTGGCTCAGATTCGTATCCTTGTGGTGTTTTCTGCAATGAAGGTTGCTCAAATTGATCATTAACTGAATTGACTTTCTTACATTCATCGATTGTAGTCCTGGTCGAGTCAAGAGCTTGAAGACTGATTGATTCATCACTTACACAAAGAATGAGTTCTCCTGTGGCAACATTAATTTTAGTTCTAGCAGTTGCTAGGAAGAGTCTTCCTAGAATTAAGAGGACTGAATTATCCTTATCCATGTATAAGGCAATAAAATCTACTGGGAAAATGAATTTGGCAATTTTTAGAAGAACATCTTCAATAATACCCCTAGGAATTCTAACAACTTTATCAACTAATTGAATACTCATCCTAGTTTGTTTGGGTTTCCCTAGACCTAGCTGTTTAAACATTTTATAAGGCATGACATTTATACTTGCCCCTAAATCAGCTAAGGTATTATCAACTTTTAGACTACCAATTAAACATGGAATTGTAAAACTCCCTGGATCTTTTAGCTTTCGTGGTAGTCTATTTTGTAGAATTGCTGAGAACATTGCGTTCAGTTCCACATGTGGCTCTTCGTCTAACTTATGCTTGTTCGTCAAGAGTTTTTTAAAATTTTCTTGAATCTGACATTTGAAAAAGAACTTCAAGAAGTGGTAAGTTAATATGTAATTTCTTTAAGAGTTTAAGAAACTTACCGAACTGTTCCTCTGTATAGTCTCTGTTTATTGCTTCGGGACAAGGTATGCAGGGTTGGTACTCTTTGATTACCAGTTTTGGCTTTTCTTGTGTTACCTCAATTTTGCCTTCTTCGTCCTTATTTTTGCTTGTTGAGATGGGTTCATCTAACCTTATATTTCCCTGAGCTATTATGGCTTGGATTTGCTCCTTTGGGTTGATCTCGGTATTGCTTGGTAGATGCCCTTGTGGTCGTTCGGACATTAATTTTGCAAGTTGTTCGACTGCTTTAGTGACTTCTCCTACTGACTTAGTAAGTTACCCGATTCGGTTCTTATTCTCTTCAGCCGATGTTTGTTGACTTCTAAGTGTTTTCTCAGTATCTTAGAGATAATTTTCTATGGTTTCCATGAATTTTGTCAACATCTCTTCGAGGTTTGGCTTCTTCTCTTGCAGATATGGCTGATTTTGGAAATTTTTGGGGAGGTTGTTGTCTTTGATTTCCTTGATTTCCTTAACCTCCCTATGAAAAGTTTGGGTGGTTCCTCCAACCTAGATTGTAAGAACTACTATAATGATTATTATTGGATCAGAAATTATTACCTATATAGTTCATCTGTTCGCTTTTTGTGCTTGGTTGGTAGGGTGGGTACTTAGGATTCACCATAGTTCCACTTGTGTCGTACTGTATTACTGGATGTACCTGTGAAGAACACAAACTATCAAGCTTTTTATTCATAATCTCCACCTGATTCGATAGCATGGTTACTGTATCGATGTTGAAAACTTTGGCCGATCTTGTCAGTTTTGTCTTTGTAACTTGCCACTGATAATTATTCAGCGACATTTCTTCAATAAATTCATAGGCTCTTCAGGAGTTTTGTTATTCAGAGTTCCACCGACAGCTGAATCAATTAGTTGCCTTGTTGAGGGATTCACACCATTATAAAAAGTTTGGACTTATAGCCACAAGGGTAAACCATGGTGTGGACACCTTCTTAAGAGATCCTTGCATCTCTCCAATGCGTCGTATAATGTCTCTAAGTCTATCTGCACAAAAGAAGATATATCATTCCATAATTTGGCCATTTTGGCCGGTGGGAAATATTTTAACAAAAACTTTTCGGTCATTTGGTCCCATGTAGTGATTGACCCTTGTGGTAACAGGTATAACCATTGGTTGGCTTTATTCCTTAATGAAAAGGGAAATAACTAAAGATGATTGGCATCATCAGAAATGCCATTTATTTTGAAAGTATCACAGAACTCTAAAAAATTAGCTATATGAGTATTCGGGTCTTCGTCCTGCAAACCACCAAATTGAACAAATTCTTGAATCATTTGTATTGTGTTAGGCTTTAATTCAAAATTATTAACAGCTATAGTGGGCCTAACAATACTAGATTCCGCTCTTATTAAATGAGGTTTAGCATAATCATACATAGTACGCAGAGCATTGTTTTCTGCCACATCTCGTGGTGGATTATTCTCATCTATCCCTTCAATAGGATTGGATCTGCCTTCTCGCTCTTCTTCTATGTAGTTTAGGGTTTGCCTAATTTCTCTGCGATTTCTACGAGTGGTAGCTTCAATATCACTATCATATACTAGTGATAAACCATAAAAGTAACATATTTTAACCCCATATTTAGTATGCTTTTGGATGATTTAGCCCTTGATTTATGTAAAAAGGTGATTTTAATCCTTTCTTTTCATGTTTATACTCAGGAAAGCACCTAAGGATAAAAAGAACATAAAACGGGCTTAAAACGGACCAATTTGGGCCAAAGAGGAAATCGACACGGCCTAAACTTCAAGCCACACGGCCGTGCCTTGTAAAATTACTTCACACGGCCATGCCACGATTTACATGGCCATGCCCTAATCGATAGAATCGAGACACGGCCTGAAGATGACTTACACGGGTGTGTGCCATAGGCGTGCCCCTACCGTGGGAAAGATCAATTTCACTCGGATTTGGATGCTTGAATGCAAAGAAACACATTCCTAAGTCTACTTAAACATCCTAGGAGGAATTCTACTTGAATTAGGATACTTATGAGCCAAGTAAAAGCATCTCAAAGCCTATACAAACACCCAAAGTAGTAACTAAAAAGGGGAGTTTAGCAGAAGTCGAAACAGGAGGCAGAAGTTTTCTTCCAGATCTTATTACTCGAAGATAGCCAGTTGATCCATCTCAAGAAGCCGGAGTTCTACTCAAGACAGAGGATCTCCTCTTCAATTCCTTCAGGGGGTTTTAGGGACTTCTTATGTTTTGTTTTATCTTTTCTCTTGAGATGTTTTCTTATTTTGTTATGAACTAAACCCGTCAGATACCTGAAGGGGATGAAACCTATGACGGATTTTGTTATTTGATTTCTAAATTATATGATAAATGCTTAGTTTGTTCTTAATTATGTTGCTTAATTTAATCTGATGTGCTTAGGTGGAGGAGGAATAGACCCTACCTAAGAGTAGATCTAACATAATTAAGTAGAGTTGATCGAGCACCTAGAGATAGGGTTACGAGATTTTGTCGAATTAGCGTGAAACCTAATATGGGAGTCCATTGATAGATTTACTGCTTCCTTAGGGGGTTATTATAAAAGAACGAGAGTTCTACTAATTAATTAGACATTATTCACCTCAAGAGAGGATTTAATATAGGTTAGGGAGTCTCACAGATTACGCTAAGTAAAGAAGTCATATGAATTAAAAGTTAGATAACAAGAGAAGTCATAAGTGGATTCCTCATGAGGGTTATCGTCGTAATCAACTGAGTTTTTCCACAGTCTTTTTCCAAAGTTTCATTCTTTTGTCTTTGCATTTAGTTTAAGTATTTCATTAGTTTTTAGATTAATAAACCAATCACACCATATTTCAGGCTAAATAATAGAAAGAAAGTGAGTAGTAGTACTTTTAGGTTCCCTTGGGTTCGATAAAGATACTCTTGCCTAAACTATACTACTGTTCGATAGGTGCACTTGCCACTATCGTTGTAATAGTTAGTCTACAGGTTCGATCATTCTTTTTATAAATATTAAAACTCGACTGTTTGACTCGATCAACTAGATGTCCTGTCAGGTTCCTTCTAGTCAAAAACTAGAGGTAGATGCTAGGAAAAGAAAGAAAGAAAATTAGAAAAATAAAATAAAAATCAATTGCAAAAATAAAAATTAAAATAATGGCTAAAGTAATAAAAATAGAGTTTTCTTAATATTTTATCTCCCCGACAACGGCGCCAAAAACTTGATCATTGTAAAATTGTTGAGTTTTAAAATTTATAAAGAGAATGATCGAACTTGGAAACTAACTCTGACAATGACTTAAGGCAAGTGTACCTATCGAACAGTAGTATAGCTTAGGAAGGACCAGATTATCGAACCCAAAGGAACTAAAAGTACTAATACTCACTTTCTTTCTATTATTTAGCCTAAGTATTAAATGATTTGATTGATTTACTAATTAATTACTAAACTAATGATGCAAAGACAAAAGAATGAATTAGTAAATAACTTTAAGAGAAACTCAATTGATCACGATGATACTATCAGGAAGAATCCACCTGGACTTCACTTATTATCTAACACTGAACCATTCGATTTATTCACTTGACTTGATCCGTAAGACTCCCTAACGTTTATTAAACCCTCTCTCGAGGCGAATAATGTCTAACCCTGGGTTAATTAACAAAAATCTCTTTCTCACTTAATAACCCCCTAGAATAGCGTAAATCAAACTATGGACTCTCATATTAGGTTTCACCCTAATCTGGCAAAATCTATCTCTAGCCACGCGAACAACTCTACTTAATTATGCTAAATCTATTCTTAGGTAGGGTCTATTCCTCCTCCACCTAAGAACATTTGACTTGAATTAATATCCCGGAAACATTAACACAAGAATTAAGCACACATAATTAAGAACAAATCAAGTATTTATCATATAATTCAGAAGACAATAACAAGATTCATCTAGGTTTCATCCCTTTCAGATGTCTGAAGGGTTTAGTTCATAACAAATAAAGAAAACATCTCAAGAGAAAAGATAAAACAAAACATAAGAAATTCCTAAAACCCCCTGAAGGAATTGAAAGAGAGATCCACCGTCTTGAGTCAAATTCTGGCTTCTTAAGTTGGATCAACTAGCTATCTTCGACTGATTCCCACAAAAGCTCCGGCTTTTGCCAAATTCCGAATGTCTCAGCCTCTGACCACCCTTTCAGGTTACACTTAGAGTGTTTATATAGACTTTTGGAATGCTTTACTTGGCCTCTAAGTGTCCCAATTCAAGTATACTTCCTACTAGGTGTTTGAATAGGCTTTGGAATGTGTTTCTTTCCTTAAAGTATCCAAATCTAAGTATAATTCCTCCTTTCCACGACAGGGGCATGACAATGGTACATGCCCGTGTAAATCATTTTCAAGCCGTGTCTCGATTCTGTCGATTAGGGCACGGCCGTGTAAATTGTGGCATGGCCATGTCTTAGTTAATTGTTGAGGCACGGTCGTGTGGCTTGAAGTCCAAGCCGTGCTGATTTCCACTTTGGCCCAAATTGGCCCTTTTTTCATTCTTTTCATCCTCGGGTGCTTTCCTGAGTATAAAACATGAAAAGAAAGGATTAAGAGCATCTTTTTACATAAATCAAGGGCTAAATCATCCAAAAGCATGCTAAATATAGGGTTAAAATATGTTACTTTTACGGTTTATCACATACAGATGAGTTGATTTTGGATTCGGGATGTACTTACCATATGTGTCCTAATAAGGTCTAGTTTTCTAGTCTTAAATAACTAGAAGGTAGAGTTATTTTTATGGGCAATAACAATGCTTGTAAGACAATGGGAGTAGGTACAATCCAATTGAAAAATCACGATGGCTAAACCCAAGTCTTGACAGATGTTCGCTACGTACCTAGCTTGAAGAAAAATCTCATCTTATTAGGGGTCCTAGAATCTAAAGGGCTCACAATCACTTTGAGAGATGGATTACTAAAGGTAGTAGATAGTGTATTGACGATGATGAAAGACACAAGAAGGAATAACCCATACTATTTAAATGGAAGTACTGTTATTGAATTAACATCAACAGCTTCTACGAAAGATGCAGATTCAGAGGCTACTAGGCTATGACATATGCGATTGGGACATGCTGGTGAAAAAGCTTTGCGGAATTTGGTGAAGCAAGGCTTGTTGAAAGGTGAAAATTCTTACAAATTGGAATTCTATGAACATTATGTTATGGGCAAGCAGACCAAGGTAAAATTTGGTTAAGCAATTCACAATACGAAAGGAATTCTGGACTACGTTCATAGTGATGTGTGGGGATCTACCAAAGTGGCTTCTTCGGGAGGTATGCACTATTTTGTTACTTTTGTTGATGATAATTCAAGAAAAGTATGGGCGTATCTAATGAAAAGAAAAAGTGAAGTTTTGGATGCATTTTTGAAATGGAAGAAGATGGTAGAGACTCAGACTGGTCAAAAGGTCAAACGGCTTCGATCAACCAATGGTACTGAGTACAAGAATGATCCATTTTTACAAGTATGTCAATATGAGGGCATTGTGCGACACTTCACTATTCGGGATATACCACAGTAGAATGGGGTGGCAGAATGTATGAATCAAACTATACTGGATAAAGTTTAATGTATGTTGTCCAATGATGGATTGGACAAGGAATTTTGGGCTGAGGCAGTTACATATGCGTGCCATCTAATTAATCGGTTCCATCAGATGCAATAAATGGAAAAAATCCTATGGAGATGTGGACTAGTAAACTTGCTACTGATTATGATTCTTTACATGTTTTTGGTTCCACTACATATTATCATGTAAAAGAATTTAAGTTAGACCCAAGAGCAAGGAAAGCATTATTCATAAGTATAACTGGTGGAGTAAAAGGATATCGTATCTAGTGTCCTAATACAAGGAAGATTTTTTTCAGTAGAGATGTGAATTTGATGAATCAACTATGATGAAGAACAAGGATTCACAAAAGGATGACTAAACCAATAGTACTTTGCAGTAAGTGGAGCTTGAAGAGGTTAATGATGATCCAGCTAATATTGAAGGAACAAATGATGAAGAAGTTTCGACCCAAGAACTTCTACAGCAACAAGATTCAATGGCATATAGGAGGCCAATAAGAGATATTCGTATGCCTACTTTCTTTGATGATATGGTGGCCTATGCACTTCTAATTGCAGATAATGATGTTCCTTTACTTACAAAGAAGCAAGAAGTAACCCTGATGGTGTAAAGTGAAAGTAAGCTATAAATGAAGAAATGCAGTCTCTTCATAAAAATAGGACTTGGGAGTCGGTGACACTGCCCAAAGGAAAGAAGGAAATTGGATGCAAATGGGTATATGCAAAGAAGGAATGATTTCTTGGTAAAAATTAAATTCGATACAAGGCTAGATTGATAGCAAAGGTTATGCTCAGAAAGAAGGAATAGTCTACAAAGAAGTGTTTTCTCCAGTTGTGAAGCATTCGTCTATTCGAATTTTGCTAGCCTTGGTAACGCAATATGATCTTGAACTAGTTCAGCTCGATGTGAAGACCGCATTTGTACACGGTGATTTGGGAGGGGAAATCTATATGACTCAGCCAGATGGATTCAAAGTTGCTGATAAAGAAAATTTTGTTTGCAAATTGACAAAGTCGCTTTATGGATTGAAACTATCTCCGAGGTAGTGGTACAAGCGATTTGATCAGTTCATGAAAGGGCAAAGGTACACAAGAAGTAAATTTGATCATTGCATGTATGTTTAGAAGCTATAAGAAAGAATTTTTCATATACTTGCTCTTATATGTTGATGATATGTTGATAGCATCTAAGAGTAAAGTTGAAATTGAGATATTGAAGACTCAACTCAACCTTGAGTTTGAGATGAAAGATCTAGGTGAAGCTAAGAAGATTCTTGGCATGGAAATATGTAGAGATAGAGCTCGTGGTAGAGTTAGCTTGTCTCAGAAGTAATATTTGAAGAAGGTACTATAGCAGTTTGGAATGAACGAGTAGACAAAACCTGTAAGCACCCCGTTGGCTTCTCATTTTTAGCTTTCTTCACAACTATCTCCTTTGACAAATACGGAACAAGAATACATGTTACAAGTTTTGTATTCTAATGCAGTAGGTATCTTTATGTATGCAAGGGTGTGTACAAGACCCGACACTTCACAGGCAGTTAGTATATTGAGCAGGTATATGCATAATCCTAGAAAAGGACATTGGTAATCTATGAAATGGATTTTACGGTATATTCAGAAGACCATGGATGTTGGATTACTGTTCAAGCAGGATACTACACTTGGTAAAGGTGTTATTGGGTACGTTGATTCTGACTATGCCGATGATTTGGACAAACGAAGATCAACCACCGGTTATGTGTTTACACTTGTTGGAGGACCAATAAGTTGGAAGTCTACACTGCAGTCTACAGTTGCGTTGTCAACCACAGAAGCCAAATATATGGTTGTAATAGAGGCTGTAAAGGAAGCTATTTGGTTACAAGGTATGGTTAAAACTTGGGATTGGTTTAGGAGCATATTAAAGTATATTGTGATAGTCAAAGTGCTATTCATTTAGCAAAGAATCAAGTCTATCATGCATGTACAAAGCATATCGACGTATGATTCCATTTTGTGCAAAAAATTATTGATGAGGGAAAAATTCATCTTCAGAAGATTAAAACTGCGGATAATCCCGCAGATAGGATGACCAAGGTGGTAACAACAACCAAGTTCGAACATTGTTTGAACTTGATCAATATCCTGCCAGTTTAACAGTTGAAGAAGGCACTATTAAGTATTGTTGACAAAGGCAGAAAGAATTGTGTGAAGATAAGATTATCCTAATCAAATCTTTAAGGTGGAGATTATTGGAAATCATCCATACTTTGGAAAGTCAAAGATATGGGTATCAAAATATTGGCACTAGAAATCTAAGATTTAAGGGACCAAAAGTGGAATTGAGATTTGGCATGAGATAATTACAATTTTTTTGTCCCTAATTGTATAGTGACTTTGCAAGTTGATCCCTGAACCTCAACTATAGATAGGCCTAACCATTTCTGATTTTAATCAACCCACATTTTCCATTCTCTACTTAAGGCATTGTTCCCTCTCTTTGTAAATCTTCACTTGTATTTTGGAGTGAAATATATTTGGTAGTGCTCGAGAATGTAGGCAAAATTTATTGAACCTCGTTAAAATTCTAGTGTTCTTTATTGTATTATTCTACATATTTTGTGAGTGTGATTGTAGTGATTTATTGTGCTATTAAATTACGATAGAGTGATATTCTGGCTAGGAAATACCTGGTACTGAAGCGATCCTTATGATCCACCTCTCTTTCCTAGGAATTAAACTTAGTGTGATTTTTTAGTACAATAATTTTACTCTTTTACACGCTTTTGCAACAGTTGAAAACTTCACTAATTCAGTAGAGAAAGAAGAAGTATGTGAAGTGTGTCAGCTAGGAAAGTAAGCTAGACAGCCATTTTCTTTAAACAAGGCCTAGAGAGCCTCAAAAAAGCTACAGCTAGTCCACACTAATGTGTGTGGCCCTATGAATATACAGTCCTTGAATGGTAGAAGGTATTTCATCCTCTTCATTGATGATTACTCGAGGTTTTTCTGGGCTTAGTTTCTAAAGCATAGGTCTAAAGTGGCCTCAGTGTTTTGAAATTTCAAGGTTACTGTAGAAACATAATCAGGTTGCAAGCTAAAGACACTAAGGTCTGATTATGGCACATAATATACTTCAGCAAGGTTTCAAGGCTTTTGTGATGAAGCAGGCATCAAGGACTAGCTCACTAACACCTATACACCTTAGCAAATTGGTGTTAGTGAGAGGAAGAATCAAACTCTAATGGATATGGCCATGTGCCTAATGTTTGAAAGGAATTTGCCTAAGACATTTTGGGCTGAGGCAGTTAACACTGCTATATATCTTCAAAACAGGTTACCGACCAAAGCATTGGTTCAAAAAACTCCATTCGAGGCCTGGTTTGGGTTCAAACCATCACTTGCTCACCTAAAGGTCTTTGGCTGCATCTGTTATGCACATGTTCCTACTGTCAAGAGGGACAAGTTAGCCAAGAAGGCTCAACCTGGTATCCTGGTGGGCTACAATAGTGTGAAGAAAGGCTACAGGATCTTGGATCCTTCATCTAATAGCGTCTTTGTGAGCAGAGATGTTGTATTTAATGAGAAGTTAAGCTGGAACTGGGACAAGAATGGGCCAAAATGGGCTGCTGAAGATTTGGTGACAGATCAGATTGAAGGTGATCAAGATGAACCTAAAATGGACATTGTTGATGTGCCAGTCAATTGAACCAAACCATTGGCTGAAATATATGAGAGGGCTGATGTGGCTGCTATTGAACCAAGTTGTTTTGAAGAAGATAAAGTTCAACAAGGTTGGAAACAACCATGCTCGATGAAATGAGCATGATTGACAAGAATCAAACCAGGGAGCTAGTTGCAAGACCAGCCAACATGAAGGTCAAAAGAGTGAAATGGGTGTTTCGAGCCAAGCATAATGCTGATGGAACTTCGAACAAGCAGAAGGCAAGGTTGGTAGTGAAGGGATTCAGTCAGAAGTATGGCATTGACTACTTTGAGACATTTGCACCATTAGCCAGACTTAACACAATCAGGCTGTTGGTTACTTTGGCTGCACAAAATCAATGGAGGATACATCAACTTGATGTAAAGTCTTCCTTCCTCAATGTCTTCCTTGATGAGAGATTTATATTGAGCGGCCTAAAGGTTTCAAAGTTGTTGGTGAAGAAGATAAAGTTTACAAGCTAAAGAAGGCCTTATATGGATTAAAATAGGCTCCAAGAGACTTGTATGACAGAATCGATAGCTACCTGGCTAGCTTGGGATTTGAGAGAAGCATTAGTGAGCCAACCTTGTATGTGAAAAAGGAAAGTGATTAAATATAGCTCATAGTCTCCTTGTATGGAAAGGATGTTTGAGATGTCAGACTTGGGACAAATGTCCTACTTCCTTGGCATGGAAGTGTCCCAAACTCAGTAAGGGATTTTCCAAAGCCAGAGGGCATTTGCCTTGAAGATCTGGAACAAGTTTTCCATGCTAAATTGTAAAGAAACAAGCACACCTGTTGCTATTGGAAAAAAGCTAACCAGCCAAGGAGATCTCAAGAGAGTAGCTGAGTCATCCTGTAGAAGCTTGGTGGGATGTCTATTATATTTGACAGCCACAAGACCAGACATCATGTTTCCTGTGAGTCTGCAATCTAGATTCATGCATTACTGCAATGTGAAGCATTTACAAGCGACAAAAGAATTCTCAAGTACATCAAAGGTAAACTGAGCTTTGGAATGATGTTCACCAAGGTTGATAGCATGAAGCTACTTGGTTATGCTGATAGTGATTGGGTTGGATCGATAGATGACATGAAAAGCACCTCATGGTATCTGTTTACCCTTGGTTCATTCATTTCTTGTTGGAGCTCAAAGAAGCAAACTGTTGTTGCTCTATCAACAATAGAGGTAGAGTATGTAGTAGTTGTTAACCAAGCCATTTGGCTGAGAAAAATCATGGCTAATTTGAATCTACACCAAAGGAGAGATCAAATGTGACAACCAATCTGTTGTTGCAATTGCAAAGAATCCAATGTTCCATGGGAGAACAAAGCATTTCAAGATAAAGTTTCATTTTGTTAGAGAAATGAAACAAGCTCAATAATTGAAACTGATTCATTGCAGTTCTGAGGATCAGCTTGCTGATATCTTGACAAAGCCTCTTTGTGTGTCAAGATTTGAAGATTTGAGAGCTAAGATGGGAATTTACAGCATGCAAGCCAAGAAGGAGTGTTGAAGATTGGCCTGCAAGCAGACAATAAGCAATGAAGCTCTGAAGTCTTTGAGCCATACTGATTCTTGACTAAAGTCCAGGCTACTATTTCATTTTGTTACTTCAACTATTGGTTTTGTTACTTAGTTGAAAATGAACTTAGTGGTATTGTTTTGATGTAATTAAGTGCTGATAGATTGGTAAATTAGCTTACCTATGTGTGCAAGTAATGTTTTATAAGTTTCAAGGTTACTTAGTGATAGTACGTCATTGTTTAGGTGAAATTTGTTTATTTTGACCAGCTTATTGACTTGTATTTGTATTGGTATTATGCCTCAATTTCAAGTTAATGAAATATACAATTTCTTCTTCATTTTCTGGTTCATTACTCAAGAATTTCTTTTTCAAATTCTTGCCCGATTCTGTTTGTTTTGCTCAAAAGTTCTTAGCTGAATTTTCTTGTTTGTTCAGCAAGCATCGAGCCTTCAAGCTCAAGTTTCTGTCAAATTTCTTCATTCTAATTTTTAAGTTCCAATAGGAAAACGTTTCTCTTAGAGTCATCTGCAGACCAAAAAAATATGCCATGAAGTTTGTTCTCACTCTTGAACCTACTGCAGGTGGTAAAGAAGCAGTTTTTTAGTGTCAAGCCACAGCACCCATTGCTCATAAAGTTGGCTAAAACATTACAATCATTATAGTTAGAGCTTTGGGTGTTGAAGTAACTGATGAATTGAGAGACCATTGTTCCTTGATCATAGGTATCAAACTGGAAGTTGAAATAGTCTTTGAGGTCACCACAGCTTTTCCATAAAGCCTTGTAATGGTTTTTAACATCAACAGTGACTCCATTATTCTTGAGAGATTTTATAAGTTTCCCAATGCACCTAGAAAAAGTGTCAAGGATAAAATTGAAGTGCTCATAGCTAATATCAATCCCATCCAAGTTGTACTCTTTTGATGATGTTGTGAGTGAAGAAACCACATTGGAAACCCAAGTTGTATATCTACGTATTAGCTTTTAGTTTTTTATTTATTTGAATTCAAACTTTCATTTACACCAAAGTATATGAGTCATGCATATATAGTCCATCATTCACTTAAAATTAAAGTATGTTATACTATAAATGTCACAAGTGAATAAATCTACAAAGGAACTTAGAATCTATTCTATTTGGGTTATGTCTAATGTATTATCAGGCCAGTCAGTCACATCTATATTTTTATCTTCTGGAGGCATCTGCTTCAATATCTAAGACAAGGTATCTCCCCAATGGGACTTGGTAGATGACATATTAGTCTTTCAATTGATTTGCTCATTTTTTATTAGACTAAAGACATTTGTAGATTATCTATTAATATAAGTTGTCTTTTTGTATTATGTTTCGACTACGTAATACCGCTTATTATGATTTAAACTTTGGAAAATCAATGATCCAATATTTGCTTCAATTTTGCTTTGCGTGCAAAAATCATTTGAGGGCAGTATACAAAGGATTTTTATGTATTAGCAACTATTTTGTTAAACAAATTTGTTCGTTAAAATACAAGTTTACAAAGACGAAAATACTACACTAAGTGCATTAAATCCAACAGAATCAATGTAGATTTTTTTTTATATAATTTGATATTCTGGAAACAATTTAATTTTGGGCATTAAACACTAACACATATTGTCATGGCACAAAGCTCTTTTTCTTAAACATGACATCATGACGTAGTTTGTTTTTTTCTTTGTATAGTTTGACATTTTAAAATGCTAGAAATCTAAAGTCCTCCAATTCAAGCAATGGGAACAACCTAACGTCTTTAGTCAAATTGGTGTCAAGATTCAAACTTCTTAATTGCTCAATATGTTTACCTTTCTAACTTTATTAACAAATTATAGTTCTTTTAGTTAACAATACAATATAAAGACATCCCCAATGAAGTCTTATAAGTTGCTCGATAAGCCTACAATGCATCATCTAGCCAAACCGATAGATCTTTCCAAGATGGGTTAACTGTTTTCTCCAGGATTTGCTTAATCTCATGGTTTGAAACCTCTACTTGACCACTGGCTTGTGGATTATAAGTTGTTGCAATTCAATGCTTAACATTGTACTTTGATAAAGCATTTTCTAATTGGATACCGTAGAATTGCAAACCTTCATCACTTATGAGCACCCCAAGAGTCTCAAATCATGAGAAAATGTTCTTATGCAAAAAATATTTGTCTGCCTTAGTATCATTCTTCAGCAAGGCTACTACTTCTACCCATTTGAAAACATAATCCACTACCAAAAAAATGCATTAATTTTCAAATGAATTCAAGAATGGCCCCATGAAGTCTGTCCTCCATACAAAAAAAAACTTCAACTTCCAAAATCCCTTTCTAAGGCATCTTATAATGTTTAGAAATGTTTCTCATTCGTTCACAACTGTTACATCTTCTTGCAAAATAATAAGCATCCTAAGTCATGGTTGGCCAATAAAACACTGATTGCAAAATCTTTTAAGTAGCCTTTTTTCATCCAAAATGCCCCCATAGGGCGAGACATGACATCCAACCAATATAACATCAATTTACTCCTCGGCCACACACTGTTAAATGAGTTGATCTACATACTATTGGAAGACATATGGTTATTCCCAAATATAATCTCACAATTCATGCATAATATTTTTCTTTTGTTGGCTTGAAGCATTTTCAAGAAAAAACATCTCATACTAAGTAACTAACGATATCTGTATACCAAGGCATTAATGGTTTTTCATCATTCACTTGAAAACATTCTACCCAGACTAACTATTCATCAACATTGATAGCCTAGTGATCTACCAAAATTTGATGTGCCAAATTAGGTTTGATAAACTGTAATATATACATATTTAATCCCACATTTAGCATACTTTTGGATGATTCATTCCCTAAATTGTGGAATTTGGTGCTCCTAATCCTTTAAATTCATGTTTTATACTTAGGAGAGCACCGAAGGATGAAAAGAATGAGAAACGGACCAAAAATGGAGAAAATGGGCCAAAGTACAAAATCAACACGGCCTGGGCTCGAGACACACAGCCATGCCTCCTTAGTAAACCCGACCACGGCCTGAATTATATTCACACGGTCGTGCCACACGGGCGTGTCCTTGTCGTGACCTATTTTAATTCTATTCAGAATAGGGTACTTAGAGGCAAAGAAAGACATTCCAAAAGCCTATATAAACACCCTAGAGGCCAACCTTCGAGGGGGCGTTTAGCTAGGCCAAGGAGCCAAGCCAGAGGGCCAGAATTGTGGGATTCACTCGAAGAAAGCCAATTGATTCATCTCAAGAAGCCGAAATCATACTCAAGACTAAGGATCTCTCCTTCAATTCCTTCAGGGGGTTTTAGGGTTTTTCTTATGTTTTGTTTTATATTTTCTTCTGAAATCTATTCTTTTATGATTATGAACTAAACTCCTCAGATACTTGAGGGGGATAAAACCTAAGACGAATCTTGTTATTGTTTTTTGAGCTATATGATAAATACTTGATTTGTTCTTAATTCTTGTTTTGATATTTTAGGATATTGATTCAAGTATTGATGTGCTTAGGCAGAGGAAGAATATTCCCTGTTTAAGTGTAGATCTAGCATAGTTAAGCGGAGTTGATCGCAACCCTAGAGATAGGATGACAAAAATCTGCCAGATTAGGGTCAAACCTAATATGGGAGTCCATAGATAAAGTTAATGCAAATCTAGGGGTTTTAATTAGAAAGAGATTTCAATTAATCAACCTAGGGTTAGACGTTAGTAGCCTTGAGAGAGGTATTAATATAAATTAGGGAATCCTACGGATCAAGTCAAGTGAATAAATCATCTAGTTTAGAATTAGATCATAAGTGAAGTTGATAAACCATAAAAGTAACATATTTTAATCCCACATTTAGTATGCTTTTGGATGAATTATCCTTGATTTAGGTAAAAAAGTGCTCTTAATGCTTTCTTTTCATGTCATATACTCAGGAAAGCAACTGAGGATAAAAAGAACACAAAACAGTAAAAAATGGAGTAATTGGGCCTTAGCAAGAAATCAACACGGCTTGGCCCAAAGATCACACAACCGTGCCTTGCCGACTACCTAGAACATGGCCTAACTCACGAGTTGCATAGCCATGCATCATCCATTTATCACACGGACGTGCCTAGTGATCTACATGGCCGTGTCCCAATCAACAGACCTGAAGCACGGCCTAAATCTCGACCTACACAGTCGTGCCCAAAATGACAGAATCAAGGCACGACCCAAACACGATTCGCACGGACGTGTGCCATGGGCGTGCCCTTGCCGTGAGAATGAGCAATTTCACTCGAAATTGGATGTTTGAAGCCAAAGAAACATACTTCTAAGTCTACTTAGACACCCTAATAGTAATTCTACTTGAAGGAGGTACTTAGGAGCCAAGTATAGCATCCCAAAGCCTACATAAACAACCCAAGGCAGACATTGAAAGGGGAGTTTTTTGCAGAGGCTTTTGCCGAAGCTTTCATCTTTTAGGGAGTCATTTGAAGATAGCCAGTTGATCCATTTCAAGAAGTCAGAGTTTTATTCAAGACAGATGATCCCTCCTCAATTCTTTAGTTGGTTTTAGGGATTTCTTATGTTTTGTTTTATCTTTTCTCTTGAGATGTTTTCTTATTTAGTTATGAACTAAACCATTTCTAAATTATATGATAAGTACTTAGTTTGTTCTTAATTATGTTGCTTAATTTAATCTGATGTGCTTAGGTGGAGGAGGAATAGACCCTACCTAAGAGTAGATCTAGCATAATTGAGCGGAGTTGATCGGGCGCCTAGAGATAGGGTTACAAGATTTTTCTGGATTAGGGTGAAACCTAATATGGGAATCTATTGATCGATTTACTACTTCCTTAGGGGGTTATTATAAGAGAACGAGAGTTCCACTAATTAACCTAAGGTTATACGTTATCTGCCTTGGAAGAGGGTTTAATATAGGTTAGGGAGTCTCACGGATCAAGCTAAGTAAAGAAATCATATGGTTTGGGGAATAAATAATAAGTGAAGTCATAGGTGGATTCTTCCTGAGAGGACCATTAGCGTATGAAAGTGATATTGAAGCTACCGCTCGTAGAAATCGCAGAGAGATTAGATGATCTCTAGACTACCAAAGAGAAGAACAACAAGACAGATCCAATCCTATTGAAGGGATGGACGAAAACAATCCACCGCCAAATGTGCAAGAACAGAACGCTCAGCATACTATGTATGATTATGCTAAACCTAATTTGACAGGAGCAGAATCTAGTATTGTTAGGCCCGCTATAGCTGCTAATAATTTTGAATTAAAGCCTAACACAATACAAATGATTCAACAATTTGTTCAATTTGATGGTTTACTAGATGAAGATCCAAACACTCATATATCTAATTTTTTAGAATTCTGTGATACCTTCAAAATAAATGGCGTTTCTGACGATGCCATACGTCTTCGGTTATTTCCTTTTTCATTAAGGAATAAAGCAAAGTATTGGTTGAACTCGTTACCACGAGGCTCAATCACCACATGGGATCAAATAACCAAAAATTTCTTTTAAAATATTTTCCACTAGCCAAAACGGCTAAATTTAGGAATGACATATCTTCTTTTGTGCAAAATGACGCAGAAACATTATATGATGCATGGGAAAGATACAATGATCTCTTAAGGAGATGCCCACACCACGGATTACCTTTTTCGCTTCAAGTCCAAACTTTTTACAATGGTGTGAATTCTCCAACTAGGCAAATGATTGTTTCATCAGTCGGTGGAACTCTAAACAACAAAACTCCTAAAGCGGCTTATGATTTTATTGAGGAGATGTCGTTGAACACCTATCAATGGCAAATTACAAGAGCTAAACTGAAAAACTTAGTCGAAGTTTTTAACATTGACGCAGTGACAATGTTGTCAACACTGGTGGAATTAATGAATAAAAAGCTTGATAACTTATATTCTTCGCAGGTACACCCAGTCATGCAATGCGAAGCGAGTGGAAATGTGGCAAATCCTGAGTACCCACCCTACCAACCGGGCACAGACAACAAGCAGACAAACTATATAGGTAACAATTTCAGATCTAATAATAATCCTTATAGTAACACATATAATGCAGGTTGGAGGAACCACCCAAATTTTTCATGGGGAGGACAAGGAAATCACGGAAATCAAAGGCAGCAACCTCCTCCAAATTACCAAGATCAGCCCCATCCACAGGAAAAGAAATCAAACCTCGAAAGATGCTGACAAAATTCATGGAAAATACAGATTCTCATCTCCAAAAGGCTGAAGCAACACTTGATGAACAACAAAAATCGATCAAGAGGATCGAGAATTGTTAAACCGTAAAAGTAACATATTTTAACCCCATATTTAGTATGCGTTTGGATGAATTAGCCCTTGATTTCTGTAAAAAGGACTTTTAATCCTTTCTTTTCATGTTTATACTCAAGAAAGCACCCGAGGATAAAAAAAACACAAAACGAGCTTAAAACGAAGTAATTGGGCCTTAGCAAGCAATCAACATGGCCTGGCCCAAATTTCACAGGACCATGCCTCGCCAAATTCCTAAAGCATGGCCTCAACTCTATCACACACAGCCGTGCATCATCCAATTACCACACACGGACGTGCCTGGTGATCTACATGGCCGTTCCCAAATTGACATATCTAAAGCATGGCCTGAACCCCGACTTGCCACGACCGTGCCCAAAACGACAAAATTGAGACATGGCCCAACCACGATTTACACGGGTGTGTGCCATGGCCGTGCCCCTACTGCGGGAATGAGTAATGTCACTCAGAATTGGATGCTTGAAGCCAAAGAAACATACTTTTAAGTCTACTCAAACACCCTAATAGTAATTCTACTTGAAGGAGTTACTTAGGAGCCAAGTATAGCATCCCAAAGCCTATATAGACAACCCAAGACAGACATTAAAAAGGGGCTTTTTGGCAGAGGCTTTTTGCCAAAGAATTCATCTTTTAGGGAGTCACTTGAAGAATAGTAAGTTGATCCATCTCAAAAAGTCAAAACTCTATTCAAGATGGAGGATCTCCTCTTTAATACCTTCAAGGGGTTTTAGGGAGTTCTTATATTTTGTTTATTCTTTACTCTTGAGATGTTTTCGTATTTAGTTTTGAACTAAACCCCTCAGATACCTGAAGGGGATGAAACCTATGATGGATTTTGTTATTTGATTTCTAAAATTATATGATAAGTACTTGGTTTGTTCTTAATTATGTTGCTTAATTTAATCTGATGTGCTTAGGTGGAGGAGGAATAGACCTGCGCTTGAGAGTAGATCTAGCATAATTAAGCGGAGTTGATTGGGCGCCTAGAGATAGGGTTACAAGATTTTGCCAGATTAGGGTGAAACCTAATATGGGAATCCATTGATCGATTTACTGCTTCCTTAGGAGGTTATTATAAGAGAACGAGAGTTCCACTAATTAACCTAAGGTTAGACGTTATTCACCTCGAGAGAGGGTTTAATATAGGTTAGGAAGCCTCACAGATCAAGCTAAGTAAAGAAATCATATGGTTTAGGGAATAAATAATAAGTGAAGTCATAGGTGGATTCTTTCTGAGGGTATCATCTTTATCAACTGAGTTTTCTTAAAGTCTTTCTCCAATTCATTCTTTTGTCTTTGCATTTAGTTTAAGAATTTTGTTAGTTTAAAAATCCAATCACTCTATATTTTAGGCTAAATAATAGAAAGAAAGTGAGTAGTAGTACTTTTAGGTTCCCTTGGGTTCGATAAGATATTCTTTCCTTAACTATACTACTGTTCGATAGGTGCACTTTCCTCTATCGTTGTCATAGTTAGTCTACAAGTTCGATCATTCTTTATAAATTTTAAAACTAGACTATTTTGCAACGAACAAGTTTTTGGCGCCGTTGCTCGGGAACATCTAAAATATTAAGAAAGCTCTATTTCTATTACTTTAGCCATTATTTTTATTTTTAAATTTCTCTTTTATACATATGTTTTTTTTTTGTTTTTCTAAATTTCTTTCTTTCTTTTCATATCAGGTACCTCTATTTTATGGCTAGAAGAAATCCGAAAGGACCATTAGAATACGAAAGTGATTTTGAAGGTACCGCTCGTAGAAATCGCAGAGACGAGCTCTAGACTATCAAAGAGAAGAACAGTGAAGATCAAATCCTACAGAAGGGATGGCCGAAAATAATCCACCTGATGCACAAGAACAGAATGCTCCGAGTACTATGTATGATTATGCTAAACCTAATTTGACAGGAGCAGAATCTAGTATTGTTAGGCCCGCTATAGCTGCTAATAATTTTGAATTAAAGCCTAACACAATACAAATAATTCAACAATTCGTTCAATTTGATGGTTTGTAGGATGAGGATCCAAACACTCATATATCTAATTTTTTAGAATTTTGTGATACCTTCAAAATAAATGGCGTTTCTGACGATGCCATACGTCTTCGGTTATTTCCTTTTTCTTTAAAGAACAAAGCAAAGCAGTGGTTGAACTCGTTACCACGAGGGTCAATCACCACATGGGATCAAATGACCGAAAAATTTCTTTTAAAATATTTTCCACTAGCCAAAATGGCTAAATTTAGGAATGATATATCTTCTTTTGTGCAGAATGATGCAAAAACATTATATGATGCATGGGAAAGATACAAGGATCTCCTAAGAATATGCCTACACCACAGATTACCTTTGTGGCTTCAAGTCCAAACTTTCTACAATGGTGTGAATTCTCCAACTAGGCAAATGATTGATTCATCAGCCGGTGGAACTTTAAACAACAAAACTCCTGAAGTGGCTTACGATTTTATTGAGGAGATGTCATTGAACACCTATCAATGGCAAATTACAAGGGCTAAATTGGAAAAATCAGCAACATAGACGCAGTGACAATGTTGTCAACACAAATGGAGTTAATGAATAAAAAGCTTGATAATTTATGTTCTTCACAGGTACATCCAGTCATGCAATGCGAAGCAAGTGGGAATGTGGCGAATTCTGAGTACCCACCTTACCAACTAAAAGCAAAAATGAGCAGACAAACTATATAGGTAACAATTTCAAATCTAATAATAATCCTTATAGTAACACTTACAATCTAGGTTGAAGAAACCACCCAAATTTTTCGTGGGGAGGACAAGGAAATTAAAGACAGCAACCTCTTCCAAATTACCAAAATCAACCTTATTCACCAAAAAGAAGCCAAGTCTTGAAGAGATGCTGAAAAAGTTCATGGCAGACACATATGCCCGTCTCCAAAGAACTAAAACAACACTTGATAACTATGGAATATCGATCAAAGAAATCAAGGAACAAGTCGGGAAAATCACTAGGTCAGTGGGACAACTCACAAAGCTTGTTTCAGAATGTCAATAAGGACGTCTACCAAGCAACACAGAAATAAACCTAAAAGAACAGATACAAGCCATTACATCTCAAGAGGATACAAAGGTAGACAAGCCCACCTCAGTACAAGAAACCAAGGAAGAAACAGGTAAAATTGAGGTAGCACAAGAAAAACCGGTAATTAAAGAGTACCACCCTCGAATACCTTATCCCAAAGCATTGAAAAGAGATGATTCAGAGTAACAATTCTGTAAGTTTTTAAAACTTCTAAAGAAATTACACATTAACTTATCTCTTCTTGAAGCTCTTTTTCAGATGTTCGACTCAAGGAGATTTTTAAGACAACTCTTAACAAACAAACACAAAATAGATGAAGAGCAACATGTGGAACTTAACGCAACATGCTCAAAGCAATGCTACAAAACCGACTACCGCAGAAATTAAAAGATCCGTGGAGTTTTACGATTCCATGTTTAATTGGTAGTTTAACTATTGATAATATGTTAGCTGATTTAGGGCAAGTATAAATGTCATGCCTTATACCTCGCTTTAAATGACTAGGTCTAGGGAAGCCCAAACAAACTAGGATGAGTATCCAACTAGTTGATAAAACTGTTAGAATTCCTAGTGGTATTATTGAAGACGTTTTAGTAAAAATCGATAAATTCATCTTCCCACTAGATTTTTTTGTTTTAGACATGGATGAGGAAAATTCAATCCCTTTAATTTTAGGAAGACCTTTTCTTGCAACTGGCAAAACTAAAATTGATGTTGCCACAGGAGAACTCATATTTCATGTAGGAGATAAATCGGTTAATCTTCACGCTCTCGACTCAGCCAGAACCACAGAAGATGAAGGTAAGAAATTCATTTCAATAGATAATCAAATTATTCAACCTTCATCGCAGGAAACATCACAAAGCATCAAAACTGAGCAAACACAAAATCGTACGATCAACAATTTAGAATAGCAGAAGATACACACCAAAGAAAAACTGGATCCGCACGAAATAAAACCTGAGGAACCACCAGAAGAGCTCATAAGGACATCAAATCACTTTAAAATAGAAGATCAAGTGCTATTAGATACAGTCGATCCTTACATCAGTTCAACAGAACTGAAGAAACAGGAAGAAATACTCCTTCAGGTACACGATGTTTTCCAACACGAAATAGTCGAGGTAAGCAATCTAATGTTCAGCAATTTCCAGGTAAACACCTCTCGACCTAAACTTTGTCACGAAAATAAAACTGACAGTAAGAGGGAAAATATTCAAACCTTTAAACATCCCTAAATTTTCAAAGCCTAAGACAGTCTAGCTTAAGACTATAAACAAGCGCTTCTCGGGAGGCAACCCGAGCACTAACACTTTTTATTTCTTAAAATTATTTTTCGTTTCTTTTCTTTTCTTTTCTCTCTTCTCTCTCTACAATTAAAGTAAAGATGTAGGTTTCCAGGCCACACGGCCTTACACACGGCTGTGCTCATGGCCATGTGGACCACCAGAACTACCACACTGACAAAGCAGAGTCGTACAAGTCAGTCCAACCACCCCCCAACGTCACGGATCCAACCACCCACAGCACGGGCACTGACAAAAATAGTACGGCCGTGCCTCACAGCCATGCTAAGATATTGACTTATTTAGCACAGGCAGACCACGCCCGTGCATTCCAACCGTGCTCATATACTGGCTTTTTAGGAACGGGCGTGCAGCCCAACAAAATGGGCGTGAAAGGACAACATGCCCCACAACACAGCTGTGCGATATGGCCGTGTGAATCGACACACCCTCGGTACATGGGCATGGGAACGTGCCAGATTTGAAATCTTATTTAAATCCCCACAGCCCGTCCTCTTTGTCCCATCTTCTTTCTTATTCATTCTTTCTCTTTTCTTTCAAATTTTTCTTCCTATTCATAGAAAAGGTCCAAGACACTTGAGCAACACAAAAATCATGCCGAAGAAACATAACCATCATATCCTTAGAGGTGACCTCAACATGAGTTCATGCCGGCATCTTCACTTAATTGACACGCCAAGGGTCTCGGAAACCTTTTCGGTTCTATTTTTCTTTTCTTGTCTCCTTTATTTTCCTTATCTATACTTCTTTTCTGCTTAATTTAATTTATTTCATATTAGTTTCTTGATATTAGGTTCTAAAGGCTGCTAGGGAATCACACACCACAGCCTTCGAGGTCACACCCACTTTGCAAACCATCCAACAATAAGGACTCCTTAGTCCATTAGTCTTTTCTTTCAATTTCAGTTTTCTTCTTAGTCTCCTTCTTTTTATTTCCTTAATCTTTAAATTTATTATTAGTATATTATTATTTCTCTAGATCTCTTGGCTATATCTTCACAGGCTACCCAATTTCTTCATCTAGCAAATTGCTTCTTGGTAGCCACTCCATCAGGCCCATAGAAAACACCATCACCGCCGCCAAAGATGCTAGGGATCATCTAGATTTCAGGAAGTATTACTTTTCCCACTTCTCTTTTTGATTTGGCACATAAATTTCATTATCTATCTTTGTACATTGAGGGCAATATACATCTTAAATGTGGGGGTAATAGTGCCTAACTCTTTGCATAATTCTCAAAACCCTAAAATTAGTATTGATCTTAAGTATTTTTCATATATTAATTAGGATGAAATTTCTAATGATTTATGATTTTTATTGATATGTTTTAGAGTAAGTCATAGTTAATTGTGCATTGATGATTAAATTTAAAGGATACTAGAGAATCGAGCATGACAATTATACTTTCAAAAAAAATATTGATGGGTCGTTGAATTGAATTTGAGTATGACCTTGAAGTTCAAAATTTATAAGGATTGATGTCAAAACACCCATAATTTTTGTGAGATTTTGAGCCTTGTAGAGCATATATATTCTTTTTCATGCTCACTTTATTGATTGTGAGTGTGTCAACCTTGAACTGTTATTCTAGAACTTGCCTCGTTTACACATGTTGAGACTACATTAATGATTTGATATAAAGGCACCTAGGTTTTAACCCGATTCACTCCGCTAAAAAGCCTACCCATGCAAATTCACCCTTAGTGAACCCCGTTGAATCCTAACAACCTTTTTATTGACTCACCCACTAATATTAACCCAACATCCCTTTGTATTTGTCATCAACATTCGTTTGACTACCCTTTATCGAGAATTGATTTGATCAATTGTTGAATTAGGTTATTTCAATCACCAAAGTTCCTTCTATTATGTTTATTTTGGTTTGTTCTTAAAAAAATCAAAGTATATTCAATATTAGTAGTAAATAAAAGAGCTTGGAGCATTTAAAACTCCAATTGTTGAAAAAAAGCTCGTATTAAAGTATTATAAAATTTTAAGTGATAAAAATACTCTTATTATAGAGTAATTATCAGTAGTAGGTATTATTAGTTTTCATTCGATGTAGATATTCATATTTAGTTCATTGTTTTTAGATTAGGTAATTAGTCAATTCAATCTCTATTATAACCTCTAATTCAGCCTTTATCCACACCTTTTAACCCTAGCCCCATTACAATCCTGATTAAAGATCTTTTGATTTGTGTATCATCTCATATACAGTGGTGGAGATTTGATTTTCAGGCAAGCCTATGGAATTAACTTTTTAGGTTCGACTTAGAGTGCTTATTCTTGAACCTTAAACACTTTTGAGTGATATGAGTGAATCTTTAGTGAGGATGTCAGTCCTTGTCGATTTTGAATTAAAGGTAATCACTTAGATAAGGGGAGACACCTATGTTTTCGTGATATAAAGGTATGACTTATCGTAATTGAATCTTTAGGGTTCTTGGAGTTGAATTATCCATGTATAAATTATCTGTGAATTATGATGAGACATTGTCGATAGGAATTGTGAATTATGGAAAGTTAGTTTTAATTGTAAATTGAGAATTTGGCTTGAGGACAAGCAAAAGCTTAAGTGTGGGGTTATTTGATAAACCATAAAAGTAATATATTTTAACCCCATATTTAGTATGCTTTTGGATAAATCAGTCCTTGATTTCTGTAAAAAGGTGCTTTTAATCCTTTCTTTTCATTTTTATACTCAGGAAAGCACCCGAGGATAAAAGAACACAAAACGGGCTTAAACGGAGTAATTGGGCCAAGCAATCAACACGGCCTGGCCCAAATTCCACACAACCGTGCCTCGCCAAATACCTAGAGCACAACCCCAACTCCATCACACAAGGGCGTGCATCATCCACTTACCACACACGAACGTGCCTGGTGATATACATGGCCGTGCCCAAATCGACAGACCTGAAGCACGGCCTGAACCCCGACTTGCCACGGTGTGCCCAAAATGATAGAATCGAGACACGACCCAACCACGATTTACACGGGCGTGTGCCATGGCCGTGCCCCTACTGCGAGAATGAGCAATTTCACTTGGAATTGGATGCTTGAAACTAAAGAAACATACTTTTAAGTCTACTCAAACACCTTAATAGTAATTCTACTTGAAGGAGTTACTTAGGAGCCAAGTATAGCATTCCAAAGCCTATATAAACAACCCAAGATAGACATTAAAAGGGGGATTTTTGGCAGAGGCTTTTTGCCGAAGCATTCATCTTTTAGGGAGTCACTTGAAGAATAGCCAGTTGATCCATCTCAAGAAGTCGGAACTCCATTTAAGATGGAGGATCTCCTCTTTAATACCTTCAGGGGGGTTTAGGGAGTTCTTATGTTTTGTTTATTCTTTACTCTTGAAATGTTTTTGTATTTAGTTATGAACTAAACCCCTCAGATACCTGAAGGGGATGAAACCTATGATGGATTTTGTTATTTGATTTCTAAAATGATATGATAAGTACTTGGTTTGTTCTTAATTATGTTGCTTAATTTAATCTGATGTGCTTAGGTGGAGGAGGAATAGACCTCGCTTTGAGAGTAGATCTAGCATAATTAAGCGGAGTTGATCGGCGCCTAGAGATAGGGTTACGAGATTTTGCAGATTAGGGTGAAACCTAATATGGGAACCCATTGATCGATTTATCGCTTCCTTAGGGGTTATTATAAGAGAACGAGTTCCACTAATTAACCTAAGGTTAGACATTATTCGCCTCGAGAGAGGTTTAATATAGGTTAGGAGTCTCACGATCAAGCTAAGTAAAGAAAACATATGACTTGGGGAATAAATAATAAGTGAAGTCATAGGTGGATTCTTCCTGAGGGTATCGTCTTTATCAACTGAGTTTTCTTAAAGTCTTTCTCCAATTCATTCTTTTGTCTTTGCATTTAGTTTAAGTATTTCGTTAGTTTAATAATCCAATCACTCCATATTTTAGGCAAAATAATAGAAAGAAAGTGAGTATTAGTACTTTTAGGTTCCCTTGGGTTTGATAAGATATTTGTGCCTTAACTATACTACTGTTCGATAGGTGCAGTTGCCTCTATCATTGTCATAGTTAGTATACAAGTTCGATCATTCTTTATAAATTTTAAAACTAGACTATTTTGCAGCGAACAAGAATCAAGGTGGAGAACTTACTAGTTCAGTGGGACATCTCACAAAGCTGATTTCTAAACGTCCACAAGGACGTCTACCAAGCAACACAGAAATAAACCCAAAAGAGTAGATCCAAGCCATCACAGCTCAAGAGGGTACAAAGGTAGACGAGCCCACCTCAGTACAAGAAACCAACGAAGAAAAAGGTAAAATAAAGGTAGCACAAGAGAGGCCAAAATCGATAATCAAAGAGTACCAGCCTCGCATACCTTATCCCGAAGCATTGAAAAAAGATTCTGAGGAATAATTCGGTAAGTTTCTAAAACTTTTAAAGAAATTACATATTAACTTACCTCTTCTTGAAGCTCTTTTTTAGATGCCCGACTCAAAGAGATTTTTAAGACAGCACTTGATGAACAACCGCAATCTAGATGAAGAGCACTATGTGGAACTCAACACAACATGCTCAGCAATGCTACAGAATAGACTACCACAGAAACTAAAAGATCCAGGGAGTTTTACGATTCCATGTTTAATTGGTAGTCTAACTATTGATAATGCGTTAGCTGATTTAGGGGAAAGTATAAATGTCATGCCTTATGCATTGTTTAAACGACTAGGTCTAGGGAAGCCCAAACAAACTAGGATGAGTATTCAACTAGTTGATAAAACTGTTAGAATTCATAGGGGCATTATTGAAGATATTTTAATAAAAATCAATAAATTTGCTTTCCCAGTAGATTTTGTTGTTTTAGACATGGATGAGGAAAATTCAATCCCTTTAATTTTAGGAAGACCTTTTCTTGCAACTGCCAAGACTAAAATTGATGTTGCCACAGGAGAACTCATACTTCGTGTAGGAGATGAATCGGTCAATCTTCAAGCTCTCGACTCAGCCAAAACAACCGAAGATGAAGGTAAGAAAGTCATTTCAATACATAACCAAATTGTTCAACCTTCATCGCAGGAAACATCACAATGCGTCAAAGCTGAGCCAACTCATAGTTCTCAAGTCGTCACAGAAGAATCACACCAGAAACAAAACCGTAAGATCGACAATTTAGAATAGCAGAGGATACACACCAAAGAAAAGCCAGATCCACACGAAGTAAAACAAAAGGAACCACTAGAAGAGCTCATAGGGACATCAAATCACTTTAAAATAGGAGACCAGGTGCCGTTAGACAAAGCCGGTTCTCACATCACTTCAACAGACCTGAAGAAAAAGGAAGAAATACTCCTTTAGGCTCACGATATTTTCCCACACGAAATAGTCGAGGTAAGCAATCCAATATTCGGCAATTTCGAGGTAAACGCTTCTCGACCTAAAATTTGTCTCGAAAATAAAACTGTTAGCAAGAGGGAAAATATTCAAACTTTTAAACCTCCCTAAAATTTCAAAGTCAAGGACAGTCTATCTTAAGACTATAAACGAGCGCTTCTTGGGAGGCAACCCGAGCACTAACACTATTTACTTTCAAATTTATTTTCTTTCCTTTCCTTCTCCCTTCTCTCAACATTTAAAACACAAGAATGCAGATTTCCAAGCCACACAACCTTACACACGGTCGTGCCCATGGTCGTGTGGACCATTGGAGCCACCACACTGACAGAGCAGAGCCGTGTAAGTCAGTCCAACCACCCCCAACGTCACAAAACCAACCACCCATAGCACGGGCATCGAAAAAAATAGCACGGACGTGCCTCACAACCGTGCTAAGATACTGAATTATTGAGCACGAAGACCACACCCGTACATTCCAACCGTGCTCACATACTGGCATTTTAGGAATGAGCGTGCTAATCAAAAACGGGCATGGAAGAACAACACACTCCACAACACGGCCGTGCGAGGCGGCCGTGTGAATCGACACACGCTTGGTACATGGGCGTGGGAACATGCCAGATTTGAAATCTTATTTAAATCCCCACAGCCGTTTCCCTTTTTCCCATCTTCTTTCTTCCTTCTCTTCCTTTCAAATTTTTCTCTGTTCATAGAAAAGGTCCAAGACTCTTGAGCAATACAAAAAGCATCCGAAGAAACGTAAGAACGAAAGCATCGTCTCCTTAGAGGAGACCTCAACATGAGTTCATGCTGGCAGCTTCAGCTAATTGCCATGCCAAGGGTCTCTGAAACCTTTTCGGTTCTAAAGGCTACTAGGGAATCATGCCACTTCCACCATCACCTACACTCTGCAGCCTTAGAAATCATACTCACCTCACGAACCATCTACTAATAAGGACTCATTAGTCCATTAATCTTTTCTTTAAATCTTAGTTTTCTTCTTAGTCTCCTTCTCTTTATTTCCTTAATCTTTAATTATATTATTAGTATATTATTATTTCTCTAGATCTCTTGGCTATATCTTCACAAGCTACCCAATTTCTTCATCTAGCAAATTGCTTTTCAGTAGCCACACCACCAGGCCCATAGAAAACACCATCACCGCCACCAAAGACGCCAGAATCATCCAAAATTCAGGAAATGGCACTCTATCCCTCTCTTTTGATCTTATACTAATTGTTATTTATCTATCTTTATACATTGAGGGCAATGTACATCTTAAGTGTGAGGGGTAAAAGTGTAATATTCGGGATTTAGGGGTTATGCATTTTTACTTGAATGAATGTGATTGCATGCTTGAGTGTGTTTTAAATGTGTTTTGGGGCTTCAGGAACCTTGGGTTGTAAGTAGAAGCCTTAGAAAAATGTCTGATTTTTAAGCCTAAAAAGGGGAACTAAGGGAGCTAGGCCTTAAGGAGTTTATTGTGTGGCTTAGGACACAAGAATTAAGTTGGTAAGGTGGCAAAGAGGTGCCACTTAGGGCCTTGTAAGGTGACACCACAGGGAGTGTAAAGAGGCCTAGGTTCGAGCAAGAAGGAAGCATTTTGGAGCTTTTATTTTTCAGCAAGGAGATGCAAAGATGGATTGACACAAGGACACTTCATGGATGAAGTGTAGATTGGGTCAAAAGCTTAAAGATTCGGCTAAGTAGGAGTGAAAAGGGGATTGGGTAGAGAGAAGAAGAGTTGGCGGCGAAGGACATTGGAGAGGGCTTATTCGGTCATGTATGGGGAGTTAGTGCTCAAATTCTTTTCTTCTCTTTGACCAAAACCAAAGTGAAAGTGTACATCTTCTTTTCTCCTTTTATTCGCTAAAGCCTAAAATCTTTTTTTCTTTTCATTATTGCCAAACTCCCTTCATCCCTTTTCTAAACCAAAGCCAATACCATTTATTTTTCTCCTATTCTCTCCTTTCACTTTGGTAGAATCTCCATAGTTTTTCCTAAAGCCATTGCTGAAATCTCTTAATCTCATTTTTTCTCAGTTTTTTGCTGAATATCAACCAAGCAGAGATCTTTTTTGCTTTCTTCTCTAATCGGTTTGGAATAGGTAAGTCTGTCATGACCGAATCTCCACTATTCTCCCTTATTTCTTCTCTGTCGACATGTGTAGGACAAAAGCCAAATTTCAGCATTTGTCTTGACTTTTAATCAACCATGCAATTGGTTTCTTTTAGGATCCCCGAGATTTTGAAGCAATAGATTGGAATCATCTTTTCCCTAATCAATAGTTTTTGGTAAGTCAGTGGTAAGGTTTCGTACTAATTCAATTCGTCTCTTAGTTATCTAAAAAGTCAAAGCTAACCGTTTGAGTATATTAGTGTTTGGCTAATTTCAAGGAAGGCTTATCACATAGTTTCGAGATTCGGATTGGTAACCAAATCGGCATCAAGGTAAGGATTATGGTTGCGTTAACCCTTCAGGATTTGCTATATAGCCGAATGGCCTCTTTGCTAATGTTCTTAGTGTTGGTCAATATAGGAAAGGGGATCTAGTGCGTGAGGTCGGGATTTTCAGGATTCGGTAATCGTGTTAGTAACCAGGTGTGTAACCCACCCTAAATTCCCATTTAATAATAATGATTATGTATATGTTAATAAGACAATAAATGAATACGGCTAAGGGTACCATTCAATAGTGCAGTGTAATCAGGTATGTACCCTATATTGCTCGTTAATAATGTTTATGAACATTGCTATGGAAATATGAGAAAGTTTGTTTATGTATGACTTGTATGTTGCATGGGCATATGGGTGATAATGATAAAGGGGAAGTGTTCTGGTGGTTTTTACCACATTATCTGGTGACCTATGTCACATAATATGAATCCGGTGACTCTGTCACATTATCTGGTGGCTATGCCACAATTATAAGGGCGATGAGCAGTTGACTGTAGCGACTGCCTTCAATGGTGTGTAGCGGATGGAGGGTTGATTTAGTAATCCCCACGGTGTGATTGGTAGGTACGGGTGATGTGTAGAGGATGGATATCTAGGTGGGTTTGGGTTGCATCATTGCCTATGATTAATATATGTGATATAATATGTCTTATCGATTGGGAATCTATGATGGCTGTTACACACTGAGTCTGTTCACTCACCCTTCGTTGGCTAACATTTTGCAGGTGATAATCATTAAATGGACCGGGTCGGCAGGGACTTAGGGGTGGCCATGCTCAGCTCAACATTTTTGGATTTTTCTTATTAAGTTTTATTTGATTTATTTTGGGTTATATTTTGATGTAATAAGGCCATTATCATTTAGCTATTTTAAGTTTACGTTTTAATTTTTATTATGATGCGAACAACATTGAACAAAACGATTAAACATTTTTTTTCCGTAAAACAACATCAATTGTTTGACACCCAAACATCTATGGTTTTCAAGTTAATAATAATGAGCTCTAAAATTCGGTATTTCTTTAAACTTGAAATTTCTAAAGATATGAAGATAACGTTTTAATACAAAAATAAATTACAACACGATTTTCAACTTGAGAACAATCCAACACTATTTTCTTCAAAACCACCAAGATTTTTAAGATATCATAACGAGATTTAACTACGCTTTACTCAAGGAGCATGCCAAATCCGGTCAAGGCTTGTGGGCCGGGTTTGGGGTGTTTCAAAAAGTGCCTAACTTTTTGCATAATTCTCAAATTAATGCCTAATTTTTCATAGTTCTCAAAATCTTGAATTTTAAACTTGTTCAAAAGTAATTTTCTCATATTACTAATTACGGTGAAATTTCTAATGATTTATGATTATTATCGATATGTCTTTGAATAAGTCATAGTTAATTGTGCATTGATGATTAAATTTGAAGGATACTAGAGAATCGAGCATGATAAGTCTACTTTCTAAAAATTAAAATTTATAGGTTGTTGAACCGAATTTGAGTATCATCCTGAAGTTTAAAATTTATAAGGATTGGTGTCAAAACACCCATAATTTTTGTGAGATTTTGAGCCTTATAGAGCATATACCCTTTTTTGTGCTCACTTTGTTGATTATGAGTGTGTCAACTTTGAACTGTTATTCTAGAACTTGCCTCGTTTATCAATGTCGAGGCCACATTAATGATTTGATATTCTGAGATGATAAAGGCACCTAGGTTTTAACTCATTCACTCCACAAAAAAGCCTACCTACATAAATAACCCCTAGTGAACCTCGTTGAATCCTAACAACCTTTTTAATGACTCACCCACTAATATTATGTAACACCCCAAACCCGGTCAATACACCACGACCGAATCTGGTATGCTACAGGAAAAGGTTTTGGGTGGTTTAGGTGGAAGTCTAGCGGTTTGGTGAAAACGCTTAGCGAAATCTTGTATTTGAGGAAAACTTCGATTAGGTTTCGATTAAAAATCGATGATGTATTTGACAACCCGTAAAGTTTTGAAAAGTAATCCGATGTGTAGGTAAAACTAGTTTATTTCGTTTTGAAGCTTAAGTTATTTCTTATTGCTACTAAAACATTTATGACTTAGTAGAAAATCATATTTAAGTTAGAAAACCTTTTAAGTCCATTTTATCCCAAGTTATAGTATGATACCCGATGGTATAGTTTAAAACATCGTTTTGAAGTTTTGAAACGTTGTCTTTCCAAGTTTTAGCATTTCACTTAATTGGTTTGTTAAAGCATATTGAAAATCTACTTAAACATAACAAATCAAAACATAATTTAAGAGGCCATTTACAAACCCAAATATAAGAAAATAGAAATAAATCAGCTAGTGTACCAAATTTTATAAAAGAAGTCCGAGCAAATCTTTATTTCAGTATGGCATGAGCACCTCGAGTCCATCCCGGCTCCATGTCCGCGTCTAAGCGTCACCTGAAATAGTCAAAGGAGAGAGAGTGAGTCACAAGACTCAGTGTATAATTTCCCTCTCCCGGTATAACATGCCAACACACATATCATAACAGAATAATGCAGATAATGCACCCGTTCCTAACCAACCATATCGCCTTTTCTACCCCGTGTGGTACCAAACCACTGGTGGTGCCAAACCACTGGTGACCCAAAGTCACGATATCCATACTGTGGTACCAAACCACTGGTGACCCAAAGTCACAAATAATCCAATGATGGGGCCAACCCATCGTGTGGTACCAAATCACTAGCAGACGATCCCATATCTCAAAAGTGGGGCCAACCCACGGTGGTGTTAAACCACAGGGACGAGTCGCAATGAGGTGCCAAACCTCTGGTGTCCCAAAGACACAATGTGATACCAAATCACTGGTGACCGTAGTCACAAATCCAATGATGGGGCTAACCCATCGTGTGATACCAAATCACTGGCGTCAATCCCGTATAATCAACGGTGGCGCCAACCCACTGTGGTACTAAGCCACGGGGACGAGACGCTGAGGTGCCAAACCTCTGGTGACCCAAAGTCACAAAATATCATTGTGGTACCAAACCACTGGAGGTGCCAAACCTCTGGTGTCCCAAAGACACAGTGTCCCAAAGACACGGATATCATACTCCCCCTCCTCTCATATCACCCAAACACATAACATACTAGATGCAAAATCGTGCAATCATGCTATCATGCTCACATGCTTAATATGGCATCTCAAAGTATCAACAATCATGATATCATCATCATCACATAACTCATAATGAAACAGACTTACCCGAATCCGTATCCATACCTCAATGGGTATCGAGATAATCAATCGCACTGTTTCACTTACACAACAGGTTATCACATTATTAAGTTAAGACAGTGTGTTAGTTTACACACCTGAATTAGCGAAGGTATTAATCCCTAAAATCGATTTGCGTCCCTCGATCACTTCTACAACTCAAATCCTACAATCGGCCAACAAATGGAATAACCATCATACCATTCGCCACAAGCATTAAACCAAAAGGGTTTATCAAATAGTCTTTACCTTGCAAGCGTTTGGCTTCCTACCAAACTCGAACCACAAAGGTTTCTCTTTACAAACGGCCTCCACCTAAAAAGAAAATCCATTAATCCATTGAGACTTGCTTTAACGAGGCTAAAGAATGGACTAACAAAATACTCCTCTTACCACCATTTAACAATCGGCTAAAAGAGTTGGAAGACTCCTCTTGATTATTTCCAAAGTCCAAAGACACTATCTGAAAAGATTAAATAAGAAGTTAGCACCTTTTAACCCATACCGATATCAGCCCTTAACATTCCAAGAATTGGTAAAATACCGAGAAAGAGAAATGGCCATTCGCCAACACTTACCCACTACCAAGCGATTGAAACCAGCACCTAACAACCACCAATAATCGGCCTACCAACTACTAAGAGAGGAAAAGGATTACCAATGTGTTTTGGAAAAGAAACGAAAGTAAAGAAAGATGAATGGAGGGGTCACCTTGGTTTTGAATGAAAAGAAACAAAGAAAAAGGGGTTTGGGGAGTGGAGTTTGACTTGCACCCTTGATCAAGAAAAGAAGAGCTTTAGAGAAAACAAAGAAGGAAAAGCGGCAAGGGTGGTAGTAAGGTGCGACTAATAGGTTTTGACAAAGAAAGAAAAATAAAGAAAAGATGAATGGATGAATATAGCTTTCGGTTTTGTGTGAAAGAAAAGAGAGAAAAGAATTTGAAAAGGGATACTAGGGTCGGCTTTGTTCAAGTACAAAAAAGAATAGAAGAGAAATGCAAAAGAACTCTCGGCTCACCAAGTTTAGAGATGCAAAACAATTTTTGTCGAAAAGCTCCTTGAGCATTCGGCTCTAGCTGAAAAAAAAAAGAAGAAGAAGAAGAAGTGTCTTGCAAATTTTGGCTCGTTTTTGACTAGGAGAAACTTGCTTACCCAAAAGAGCTTTGACCGAAAGGTAGGAAAAAGGACACCAAAGCCAAAAGAAATTTCGGCAAAGATGAGAGCACTTGGGTTCGGCTTCCAAAATGAAAAAAAAGAACAAAGAGATTCGGCTTAGGCTATTGCAAGTGACCGAAAATTACACATGCCAAAAGGCAATTTAACTCACTCAATTACCAACCGCCACACATCCCTTTCCCCAAACTCTCACCAAATCCGCCAAATCTCCCCATTTACTCCCACACCACCAATTCAAATCCCATGACCAAGTCTCCTCCTACTTTCACTCTCCACCCTCTTTGAATGTGAAGACTAAGTCCAAGCTAGAGTTCAAGTTGCCTTCTACCTCTTCCTCCATGCCGTCCAAAATGGGAGCCAAAGGGGTGGGATTCTCATGACTTGAACACAAGACCTCCCCTTGTAGATGGCGCCACACACACTCTCCATGTGGCGCATGCTTGCCACTTTGCTAGCTCCTCATTTGTGCTTTAAATTCACTTAATTTAATCAAAAGCCCCATCTCCTTCAGCTCCTATCCCCCTAAAGCCCAAAAACAAAAATTTTTCCACCTACTCAGGCACACTCCTAGCCTTCATCTAAGCCCCGAAACCATGCAAACAACATAATAGCTCACCAATAATCATGCAACAATGCCAAAAAATAAATTAACCCCCCTTAACCCGGGATATTACATATTAACTCAAAATCCCTTTGTATTTGTTATCAACATTCCTTTGACTACCCCTCTATCGAGAATTGATTTGATCAGTTGCCGAATCAGGTTATTTCAATTATCAAAGTTCCTTCTATTAAGTTTTTCTTAGTTTGTTCTTAAAAAAAAAAAATCCAAGTTTATGCAATATTAGCATTATAAAAGAGCTTGGAGCTTTTAAACTCCAACTGTTAAATAAAAAGCTCGTATTAAAATATTATCAAATTTTAAGTGATGAAAATATTCTTTGTTATATAGTAAGTATCAATAGTGGTATTATTAGTTTTCATTCGATGTAAATATTCACATTCAGTTCATTGTTTTTTAGATTAGGTAATTTATCAAGTTATTCTCGATTCTAACCCTCTAATTCAGCCTTTATCCACACCTTTTAACCCTAGCCCTTTACAACCCTGATAAAGACCTTTTGATCTGTGTATCATCTTATATATAGTGGTGGAGATTTGATTTTCAAGCAAGCCTATTGGATTAGCTTTTCAGGTTTGACTTATGAGTGCTTATTCTTGAACCTTAAACTCTTTGAGTGATTTGAGTGAATCTTTAGTGAGGATATTAGTTCTTGTCGGTTTTGAATCAAGGGTAATTATTTAGATAAGGGGAGACACCTATGTTTTCGTACTACAAAGGTATGACTTATCTTGATTGAATCTGTACGGTTATTTAAGTTGAATTATCCATGTATAAATTATCTATGAATTATGATGAGACATGGTCAATAGGAATTATGAATTATGGAAAGTTCGTTTTAATTGTAAGTTGAAAATTTTGCTTGAGGACAAGCAAAAGCTTAAGTGTGGGGGTATTTGATAAATCATAAAAGTAACATATTTTAATCCCACATTTAGTATGCTTTTGGATGAATTATCCTTGATTTAGGTAAAAAGGTGCTCTTAATCCTTTCTTTCCATGTCATATACTCAGGAAAGCACCCGAGGATAAAAAGAACACAAAACATGCTTAAAATGGAGTAATTGGGCCTTAGCAAGAAATCAACACGGCTTGGCCCAAAGCTCACACGACCATGCCTCGCCGACTACCTAGAACACGGCTTAACTCACAAGTTGAACGGCTGTGCATCATCCATTTATCACACAGACGTGCCTGGTGATCTACATGGTCGTGTCCCAATCGATAGACCTAAAGCACGGCCTGAATCTTGACTTACACGGCCGTGCCCAAAATGACAGAATCAAGGCACGGCCCAACTACGATTCACACGAGCATGTGCCATGGGTGTGCCCCTGCCGCGAGAATGAGCAATTTCACTTGGAATTGAATGCTTGAAGCCAAAGTGTAACAACCCAAACCCGGTCAAGACACTATGACCGAATTCAGCATGTCACAGAGAAAGATCATTTTGTTAAAACCATTTGTTGACTTAAGTTGTAGAGAAAATTTTTTGCTTCATTGAAACCGAAGTTTGTTTGAATCAATTGCTTAAGCCGTTTCAAAATTTGTTCAAAAGAAAAAAAAAAGAAAATACCAGGTTAACTTGTTGATGTTGTTCACTTTTTACCCGATGGTAAAGTTTTGGAAAATCCCAAAAATTCATAAAGGTTTGTGAAAACATTCATTTTATTGTTTCTTTCCCATTTTAAACGTGCTTTAGTGGTTAACCCAAATGCAAAGGTATTCAACGAAGTAAATAATCCCAAAATACCAATTTAAATGGCCTTATTACAACCGAAAACCAAATTTATTAAAAATTAAATCTGAAGTAATAATTTTAAAGAATAATACCTGAAAATATCGTGCATGATGAGGAATCAAAAACAGAAATACAATCTTCAATGGAAAGCCTAGGGGTTTTGGCTTCGCTACCCAAAGCAATCGAAAGAGAAAAGAATTGGAATGAAAGAGTTAGGGGAATTCGGCCTAAGGCCAAGAACTTACCCAAATGCCAGAAGTGTTCCACTTAAGCACAGAGAAAGATGAAATTGAAGAGGAATCCTTTAGCAGATGATATTCGACCAAGAGTTAAAAAGAAAGGAAAAAGAGAGAAGAGTACCATAGGTTTCGGCAATCAAGTAAAGAAAATATGAAGAGAAAGAATGGGAATGTGGTTTCGGCTAACAATGAATGAACAAAATGAAGAAAAATAGATTGAAGTTACGTAGGGTATAGCTTCAGAGGGTTTCGGCTCTTCAAGAAAATGAGAATAGATGTAGGAGGGATTTCAGTTTTGTCTTTTTGAGAGAAAAGGAAATGCAACCAAGGTTCTATAGGGTATTTCAACACAAGAGAGAGAGATTGGGAAAATAAAATGAGGATGGCTAGAGGGTTCAGCTATGGGAAAAAATTGAAGAGGAGAAGGGAGAGTCAGTCAGTTTCGGTTCGATGCTACTGGCAGATGAAATAAACGAAAGTGATGAACAAGGAGCAATGCAAGTTTCGGCCAAATAACAAAATAGAAAAGGGGAAGAAGAAGCTTAGAAGAGCATTCGATTTTGGTATTTGAAAGAAAGAAAGAATACAAAACAAATATGAAAGTGTGGGAGTGATTCAGTTTTGACACAAAGGAAATGGGAAACAAGGACCTCTAGGTGCTCCCTACTAGCCAAATTCTCAACCTCTCCCCAAAGCACACTCCATCAATCGGCCACCCACCTAGGCTACCCCTCAAACCGATTGCTCCCCTCTCCCATAGTGTTTGACATTCGGCCAACTCTAAGCTCAAGTGTCCATCCCCCTTTTTCCTCCACGAAATTCTCTTGGCCACTCATTCAAATCCGTTTGAATGATTCAAATCCCTACATTTTCTCTTCTCCATCAATTCAAATGTGTTGACTCCTTCACACATATCCACTAGTATCCATCCTGAGTACAACTCCTCCCTTGTCCTCGTGTCAAAAATAACAAGCAGAAAGGGAGATCTTCGCAGCTCGAACCAACGCTCCCTCACATCCCTGAGGCGTCACTTCCCCAAGCCCTAAGTGGCGCCTCCTTGCCACTCTACCAAGGCCTCTCTTGCGACACAACCTACCACTAATTACCTTTAACACCTAGCTCCATCAGCTCCCCTCTTCTAAAAGCCCAAAATGCAACTTTCAAGGAAACTCAGGCCTATCCATGGCTCAAGCCTAGACCTAAAATAGCCTAAACTAACACAACATCCCTACTATCCACATGCTAACACACAAAATGCTAAGGCCCAGATTTAAGGATGTTACGGTTCTACCCCCTTAAAATAATTTCAGCCCCGAAATTACCTGGTCAAAAGAGTTGAGGGTATTGCTGCCGCATCACATCCTCTGGTTCCCACGTGGCCTCTTCCGTTCCATGATTCCGCCATAACACCTTCACTAAAGGAACTAATTTTTTTTGCAAGACTTTGACATCCCGATCCAGAATCTGCACTGGTTCTTTCTCAAAGGACAAATCTGGGTTCACTTCAATCTCTTCTACCGGCACAACATGAGATGGATCTGAACGATAGTGTCTAAGCATAGAAACATGGAATACGTCGTGGATTTGACTCAACTCTGCTGGCAGCTCAAGCTGATAAGCTACTGATCCCACCCACTTCAACCCTTTATAAGGCCCGATGAACCTAGGGCTCAGCTTGCCCTTCCAACCAAATCTCAACACCTTCTTCCACGGCGACACCTTCAGGAAAACTTTTTCACCCACTGCAAACTCTATATCCCTTCTCTTAAGATTGGCATAAGATTTCTGTCTATCCGAAGCTTCCTTCAGACGAGCTTGAATCAGCTTAACCTTATTCTCTATTTCAGCAACCAATTCTGGACCTAACAACTGACGCTCACCCAACTCTATCTAACACATAGGAGTGCGACACTTCTGCCCATACAGCGCTTCATACGGTGCCATCTGGATACTTGCCTGATAACTATTGTTATAAGCAAACTCCGCCAACGGTAGAAATTCTTCCTAACTACCTCTAAAATCCAAAACACAACCCATCGGATGTCTTCTAAAATTTGGATTACCCTCTCTGACTGCCCATCTGTCTGCGGATGAAATGTCGTGCTGAAATCCAACCTTGTGTCCAATGCTTGATGCAACGCTTTCCAAAACCTTGATGTGAATCTATGATCCCTATCTGAGATAATCGACATTGGCACTCCATGCATCTTATGATTTCTGCTATATACAGCTTAGCTAACCTATGAAGTGAGTAATCAACCCGAACCGGTATAAAATGTGCCGAATTTGTCAGACGATCAACAATCACCCAGATCAATCCTTCTTGCTAGGCGTGAGGGGTAACCCACTGACAAAATCCATCGTAACCCTTTTCCACTTCCACTGCGAAATCCTTACCGACTGTAACAGACTCAAAGGTAATTGTTGTTCAGCTTTGACTTGCCGACATGTCAGACACTTACTTACAAATTTTGTTACCTTACACTTCAGACCCGGCCACCAAAACTGTTCCCTCAAATCCCGGTACATTTTACTACCTCTAGGATGCATAGCGTATGGGCTGCTATGAGCTTCCTGAAGAATCCTCCGCCTTAACTCAACATCTCTTGGCATACAAACTTTCCCTTGGAAACACAACACTCCATCGCTGCTCAAGCTATAACCCTCCAATCCACCATTCTGCACTTACAAATACTGAGTACTTAAGTCCTCATCTACTAGTCAAGCTTTCTCCTTAACTCCGATTTACCCATCGCCGGCTTCACTTGCAATTCGCTAATGACTTTCGTTGTCATATAGACTAAGATGAGCAAACATTGCTCTCAAGTCCGCTACCACGCTATGCTCAATGCGCCACCACCACGTTAGCCCTACCCGGATGGTATTTAATCGAGCAGTCGTAGTCCTTCAACAACTCAACCCACCTACGTTGTCTCAAATTCAATTCCTTCTGAGTCAAGAGGTACTTCAAACTCTTGTGGTCCGTGTAGACGATCGACTTCTCCCCATACAAGTAATGCCTCTAATTTTCAGAGTGAAAACCACTGCAGCCAACTCCAGATCATGCGTTGGGTAATTCACTTCGTGGGGTCTTAACTGTCGAGATGCATTCACCACCACTTTCCCCTCTTGCATCAGTACACATCCCAAACCAGTATGTGATGCATCACAGTAGACCGTAAATTCCTTCCCTGCCTCAGGCTGAATCAAGACCAGAGCTTCTATCAGAATCCTCTTTAACTTGTCAAAACTTTCTTACTGTTTGTCGGTCCATATGAACGGAACCCCTTTCCTCAGTAGCTTGGTTAACGGCGCTACAATCAAAGAAAACCCCTCTACAAATCTTCTGTAATATCCCGCTAAACCAAAAAACTCAATCTCCGCTACAGACTTAGGTGGTTTTCAGTCCAATACCGCCTCAATCTTCCGAGGGTCTACCCTAATCCCCTCAGCTGACACCACATGACCCAAGAAGGTTACTTCTTTTAGCTAGAACTCACACTTGCTAAACTTTGCAAATAATTGCTTCTCTCTCAGAATCTGTAAAACCACACGTAGGTGCGCATCATGTTCCCCCTCCGATTTTGAGTACACCAATATGTCATCTATAAACACTACGATAAACCGATCCAAGTACAATTGAAAAACCTAATTCATCATGTCCATGAATGCTACCGGCACGTTAGTTAAACCAAATGGCATTACCAAGAACTCATAGTGCCCATAACGCGTGCGAAACGCCGTTTTATGGATATCGGCCTCCTTTACCTTAAGCTGGTGATACCCCGACCTCAAATCAATCTTAGAGAAAACTGACGCTCCCTTTAGCTGATCAAGCAGGTCGTCTATCCTTGGTAACGGGTACTTATTCTTAATCATCAACTTGTTTACCTGACGATAGTCTATACACATCCGCATTGTTTCATCTTTCTTCTTAACAAAAAGTATAGGCGCTCCCCAAGGTGACACATTCGGTCGGATAAAACCCCGGTCCAACAACTCCTAAATCTGTGCTTCCAACTCCACTAACTCTTTCTGTGCCATCCTGTATGAGGAAATAGACACTAGCTCGATTCCTGGTAGCAGATCTATCCCAAACTCAACTTCGTGATCAAGAGGCAGACCCGGAAGCTCTTTCAAAATACATCAGTAAATTCCTTCACCATTCGGACGTTTCCCACAGCTATTTTCTTAGCCTCTAATGCACAAACATGAACCATAAACGCCTCACATCCCTTCCTCACCATCTTCTTGGCCTTCAACGCGGATACCACATTGGATAGAAAATTCTTTCTATTACCTATCATCACTACCTTCTCACCCTCAACAGTTCTCAATACCATGCGCTTAGCTGCGCAGTCCAATCTTGCTCGGTACTCCACTAACCAGTCCATCCCTAGGATCAAATCGAACTCCCCGAATGGCAGTTCCATCAAATCAGCCGGAAACACTACCCCTTGAAGTTCTAGGGGTACATCCCTATACAGTTTGTTTACTTCTTCAAAGTGACCTAGAGGACTAATTACAGTCATCTCCTTAGAAGAAATCTCATAAGCTAAATCCATGGTTCCCACTATGCTACTAGCAATGTAGGAGTGCGTCGATCCAACATCTATCAAAGCAGTATAAGGCAATCCAAAAATTAAGAACGTACCGGCTATGACGTCCGGTGCGTCACCCTCCTCTCGACGCCTTACTGCATACACCAACCCAGGCTGTCTTACATCAGTATTTCCGAAACCTCTACCCGATGTTCCATGTCCTCGACCAGAACTATTACCTCTCCTGGCTGGACCGCGACCCCTCTGTGGTTACTGGCCATCCCTCCTAAATTGTGTACGTCCTTGACCCTCAGACTGGATTCTCACTGATCTCTGCGGACAGCCCCTTACCCGGTGCCTTATTGACCCACACTCAAAGCACCCTCTGTTTCCTATCCAACACTCTCCCGAATGAGACTTCCCACATCAAACACATCATGGTGGCCACTGAGTGGTAGCAATAGGCTCTGCGGCTTGACTCGGCCTGCCAAATCTAACCCTTTTCTGTGAATTCCCAGCAAACCTTGATGACCCAGAACTCCTTTTATTCTAGCAACTATCCTGATTCTGTCTCACCAACTGCTTCATCCCTTCAGCTATCTTGGCCTTTTCCACTAAGACAGTAAATTCTATTTCCCTCTGCGGGGCAATCAACATCCACAGCTCATCTCTCAACCCGCCCTCAAATCTGACACAACGCTCATGTTCTGTAGCCATGATACCCCTAGCATAACGACTCAGCCGAAGGAACTCTACCTCATATTTTGATACTAACTTATTCCCCTGAACCAGATTCAGGAACGCCTTCCGTTGCGTATCCATATAACTGGACCCGACGTATTTCCTTTGATAAACTATCGTAAAGAAGTCCCAAGTGAGATCATCGACTGTCGCACCATCTCATATCGTGAGCCACCACTGATAAGATTCATCCCGGAGAAGAAACACTATCCCCTTCAATTTCTCCTCAACCGTAAAGTCCAAATCGTCCATTATGCATTTAGTCGCCTCTAGCTAGTATTCCGCTATATTGGGAGCCACACTAAAAACACCCCAAAATACTTCTGCCTTATTGGCTCAAGTCATTCAAACATAAATTTCTGAGCCCCCGTACCTCCTCCTACTCTAGCTACTCTCTCTAGAAACCGCAGCATCACCTGTGACACTGCATCATCACCACCCATCTGATCCTGGAACTTAGCGTCCACAGTTGGCGGCAGCGGTACCTCATTCTCTGAGCCATGGCCAGACCCTGCTGGTTCTGATATAGTCATCCTGCCTTTACCATGCCCGCGTGTATTACGCCCACGTCCTCGGGTGCCCATGTCTACCATTCTCGAATTAATCTGATTTAAGGATTTTATGTATTAGCTTTATTCCACTATTATTACAGCACAATTTTATGAATAACTGAGAGTTGTTCTCATAAGTTCATACAATCCTATGGGCTCCAGTCACTAAAATGGATTCCAATTACTAGCATCCATATCACAACTATTTAAACCATGCAATCAACAGTTAAGGGACTTACCGTTGCGGATTGGTGCCGGAGACTCGGGTGCCATGCTTCCCAAAACATGTATTTTCCTTCAAAGTTATTTCGCAAACCCTTTATTGAAAATCATTCTGGGCCTCGGGCCCACAGCCGAGCTTTTGAATCTGGCTCTGATACCAAAATTGTAACACCTTAAACCCGATCAAGACACTACGATCGAATTTAGTATGTCACAGAGAATGATCGTTTTGTTAAAACCATTTGTTGACTTAAGTTGTAGAGAAAATGTTTTGCTTTATGGAAACTGAAGTTTGTTTGAATCAATTGCTTAAACCGTTTCAAAATTTGTTCAAAAGAAAAAAAAAAAGAAAATACCAGGTTAACTTGTTGATGTTGTTCACTTTTTGGCAAGTGGAAAAGTTTTGGAAAATCCTGAAAATTCATAGAGGTTTGTGAAAACATTCATTTTATTGATTCTTTCCCATTTTAAACGTGCTTTAGTGGTTAACCCAAATGTAAAGGTATTCAACGAAGTAAATAATCCTGAAATACCTATTTAAACGGCCTTATTACAACCGAAAACCAAATTTAATGAAAATTAAATTTGAAGTAATAATTTTAAAAATAAAACCAAAAATATCGTGCATGTCCATATCGAGTCCGTCCCGGCTCCACACCCGCAATCTAAGAATCATCTGCATAATGCAAAAGGGAGAGGTGAGTCACCGAGACTTAGTGTATAAATCCCCATCCCAAAGATATAAGCCCTTACACAGTTCTATAAGTAATTAAGTATGCCATGCAACCCAAACTAAGCCATCTGAAGCTCTTGTGTCTACCCCGTGTGGTCAAAACCACTGGTGACCGAAGTCACAAACAATATATAGGTGGTCAAAACCACTAGTGACTTAGGTCACAAATAATGTATGTCTGGTCAAAACCACTGGTGGTCAAAACTACTGAGACTTAGTTACAATATCATAATAAGCGGGCCAACCCACTGTGTGGTCAAAACCACCGGTGACAGTCTGAAATCGTACTTTTCCCCTCCTTTCATCACCCTTTTTTATGAACATGCTTTTCATGGCAAAATAATCATGCTTAATATTCAGAAGTAACATAACCTGGCATATGTAACCCTAACCGAGGCATTTAATGTAAGTCAAAACAGAATGGACTTACTTGGAATCCTCGCTTATACCCACAAGGGTAACACATCGATTTCCACAGTTATTCCGGCTTTTAACAAATCATGAAATAATATCAAATTAACTTACGAAATGTGTAAGAGTTACACACCTGATTACTCGTAATGTGATGCCCTCTATGGCGATACTGTCGTTAATCGACACTACCGCTATCTGCCTACTACTTTGCTTAGATGCCGGCCCATACCCCGATGGCCAATCGTGAACAACCGACACAACCCTCTTCTTAAACTTAGGGGCTGGGTTCTCTGATCCAACCCCTCTCACTACTTGACCAGCCTTTGAATCCATAACACACCTTATCATTAAATCGGGTTAAAGCAGAGAAGCAAATCGAAAGAGATTAACGATTTAGGCTAAGACCCTCACCTAGATCGACAACTCTCAAAGCTCAAGATCTAATCCACGAACCGAGCAATTCTTGAGAATCCAAACACATGCTACACTCCCTTCCTATAATCGGCCAAACATATCACTATTAAGCAGATAGCCATACGGCTTTGGTCAAGAAATCCCCAAAGAGATAACGCAAAATACAAGGGATCGCCCCTCCTTACCTTAACCTGATAGATTCGATCACCCTTCAGCAAGAATCGACAAAAGCTTGAAACAAGAGAGAACCCAAAGAGAAATCAAAATAGAAATACAATCTTCAACGGAAAGCTTAGGGGTTTCGGCTTCACAGCCCAAAGCAATCGAAAGAGAAAAGATTTGATATGAAAGAGTTAGGGGAATTTGGCCTAAGGCCAAGAACTTACCCAAATGCCGAAAGTGTTCCACTTAAGCACAGAGAAAGATGAAATTGAAAAGGAATCCTTTAGCAGATGATATTCGACCAAGAGTTAAAAAGAAATGAAAAAGAGAGAAGAGTACTAGAGGTTTCGGCAATCAAGGAATGAAAAGATGAAGAGAAAGAATGGGAATGTGGTTTTGGCTAACAATGAATGAACAAAAAGAAGAAAAAGGGAATGAAGTTGCGATAGGGTATAGCTTCAGAGGGTTTTGGCTCTTCAAGAAAATGAGAAGAGATGTAGGATGGATTTTGATTTCATCTTTTTAAGAGAAAAGAAAATGCAACCAAGGTGCTATGGGGTATTTTGACACAAGAGAGGGAGATTGGGAAAATAAAATGAGGATGGCTAGAGGGTTCGGCTATGGGAAAAAATTTGAAGAGGAGAAGGGAGAGTCAGAGAGTTTTGGTTTCAATGCTATTGGCAGATGAAATAAACGAAAATGATGAACAAGGAGCAATGCAAGTTTCAGCCAAATAACAAAATAGAAAAGGGGAAGACGAAGCTTAGGAGAGCATTCGATTTTGGTATTTGAAAGAAAGAAAGAATACAAAAAAATATAAAAGTGTGGGAGTGATTCAGTTTTGGCACAAAGAAAATATGAAGCAAGGACCTCTAGGTGCTTCCTACTAGCCGAATTCTCAACCTCCCCCCCAAAGCACACTCCATCAATCGGCCACCCACCAAGGCTACCCCTAAAACTGATTGCTCCCCTCTCCCATAGTGTTTGACATTTGGCCAACTCTAAGCTCAAGTGTCCATCCCCCTTTTTTCTCCATGAAATTCTCCTGGCCACTCATTCAAATTCGTTTGAATGATTCAAATCCCTACATTTTCTCTTCTCCATCAATTCAAATGTGTTGACTCCTTCCACACATATCCACCAGTGTCCATCCTGAGCACAACTCCTCCCTTGTCCTGGCATCAAAAATAACAAGCAGAAAGGGGGATCTTTGCAGCTCAAACCAATGCTCCCTCACATCCCTGAGGCGTCACTTCCACAAGCCCTAAGTGGCACCTCCTTGTCACTCTACCAAGGCCTATCGTGCGACACAACCTACCACCAAATACCCTTAACACCTAGCTCCATCAGCTCCCCTCTTCTAGAAGCCCAAAATGAAACTTTTAAGGAAACTCAAGCCTATCAATGGCTCAAGCCTAGACCCTAAAATAACCTAAACTAACACAACAACCATACTATCCACATGCTAACACACAAAATGCAAAGGCCCCAATTTAAGGATGTTACACAAATAAACATACTCATAAGTCTACTTAGACACCCTAACAGTAATTCTACTTGAAGGAGGTACTTAGGAGCCAAGTATAGCATCCCAAAGCCTATATAAACAACCCAAGGTAGACATTGAAAGGGGAGTTTTTTGCAGAGGCTTTTGGCGAAGCTTTCATCTTTTAGGGAGTCACTTGAAGATAGCCAGTTGATCCATCTCAAGAAGCCGGAGTTCTATTCAAGACGGAAGATCTCCTCTTCAATTATTTCAGGGGGTTTTAGGGATTTCTTATGTTTTGTTTTATCTTTTCTCTTGAGATGTTTTCCTATTTAGTTATGAACTAAACCCTTCAGATACTTGAAGGGGATGAAACCTCTGACAAATTTTGTTATTTGATTTCTAAATTATATGATAAGTACTTAGTTTGTTCTTAATTATGTTGCTTAATTTAATCTGATGTGCTTAGGTGGAAGAGGAATAGACCCTACCTAAGAGTAGATCTAGCATAATTGAGCGGAGTTGATCAGGCACCTAGAGATAGGGTTACGAGATTTTGTTGGATTAGGGTGAAACCTAATATGGGAATCCATTGATCGATTTACTGCTTCCTTAAGGGGTTATTATAAGAGAACGAGAGTTCCACTAATTAACCTAAGGTTAGACGTTATCCACCTCGAGAGAGGGTGTAATATAGGTTAGGGAGTCTCACGGATCAAGCTAAGTAAAGAAATCATATGGTTTAAGGAATAAATAATTAGTAAAGTCATAGGTGGATTCTTCCTTAGGGTATCGTCTTCATCAACTGAGTTTTCCTAAAGTCTTCCTCCAATTCATTCTTTTGTCTTTGTATCTAGTTTAGTTTTTTATTAGTTTCATAAACCAATCACTCCATATTTCAGGCTAAATATTAGAAAGAAAGTGAGTAGTAGTACTTTTAGGTTCCCTTGGGTTTGATAAGATATTCTTGCCTAAACTATACTATTGTTTGATAGGTGCACTTGCCTCTATCGTTGTCATCGCTAGTCTAAAGGTTCATCATTCTTTTTATAAATTTTAAAACTCGACTGTTTGACACGATCAGAAGTCTAGGTGGATTCTTCCTCGGGTATTGTTTTAATAAATTGGTTTTTCCCATAAGTATTTCCCCAATTCCTTCTCTGTGTCTTAGTATCTTTAGCTTAGTAGTTAGTTAATTTTAGATTAAACAACCATTCTCTTATTTCTTAGGCTAAATAATAAAAAGAAAGTTAGTATTAGTGCTTTTGGTTCCTTTAGGTTCAACAATCTGGTCTTGCCACTAATCTATACTACTGTTTGATAGGTGCGCTTGCCTCAATCGTGGTGATAGTTAGTTTCTAGGCTTGATCATTCATTATATAAATTTTAAGACTTTTTCCACCACCATTTAGTTTTTGGCGCCATTACCGGGAACTGATTAATAATGATTAATTTTTATTACTTTAGCCATATTTTATTTTTACAATTAAATTTTATTTTTACTTTTCTAAATTTCTTTTTATTTTTATTTAGTAGGTACCTTTAGTTTATGTCTAGAAAGAACCCGACAGGACCCTTGATTTATGATAGTGATATCGAAGGTACTGTTCGTAAAAATCTTAGAGGAATAAGGTAAAGCTTAAATTACATAGAAAAAGAGAAAAAAGACGAAACCAATACTATCGGAGAGATGGCTGAGAATAATTTGCTACCTCAGGAGGTGGCCAAAATCATGCTCTTCGAACTATGTATGATTATGCTAAACCTAATTTAACAGGAACTGAGTCAAGTATTGTTAGACCTATTATTGCTACAAATAATTTTGAACTGAAATCTAACACAATTCAGATGATACATCAATTTGTTCAGTTTGATGGCTTGCAAGATGAAGATCCAAATAATCACTTGGCGAATTTCCTAGAATTTTGCGATACGTTTAAAATAAATGGTGTTTCTGATGATGCCATTCGTCTTCGGCTATACCCCTTTTCTTTGAGGAATAAAACTAAACAGTGGCTGAATTTTCTTCCACGAGGATCAATCACTACATGGGAACAAATGACCAAAATTTTTAATTAAAATATTTTTCGCCGGCCAAAACGGCCAAATTAAGGAATGATATCTCTTTTTTTTGTGCCGATGGATCCTGAAACACTTTATGATGCATGGGAGAGATACAAAGATCTACTGAGAAGGTGCCCACACCATGGGTTGCCCTTTTGGCTACAGGTCCAAACATTTTACAATGGTGTGAACCCATTAACCAGGCAGTTGATTGATTCAGCAGCTGGCGGATCCTAAATAACAAAACTCTTAAGCTGGCCTATAAGTTTATAGAAGAGATGTCATTGAACAAATATCAATGGCAAGTTACAAGGACAAGGCCAACAAAAGCAGCAAGAGATTTCATGTAATATCCTAAAATTTGAGTATTTAAATAATGCATGTTTTGGTGCTTAACTTGTGTATAATTAAAATTTTGTATGAATAGTATAGTCCTGAGAAGGCTTGGGATCTATTTGGACCTAGTGAAAATTTTTAGCATATGGTACTTTAAGAGAGGGAGCCAGTGGATTTATAGCATATGGAAATTTTTGAGTAAGTAACTAGCATAAGATGAGCAATTGGCAAAGTGGTGATGGCACCATAAGTTGGACTTGAGGGGAGAGGTTCGAATCTCCTAGCATGCAATTTGAAAGCTTTTATTTTTGCTTTCTCCTATCAAGTGTCGGCCAAGCTTCATTTTAGGTATGTTAGACTTTTAATTTTATGGTAAGGTGGCTAAATGGATTAAGGAAACATTGAAGTTGAGGAAAGGAATCAATAGGATAAGGCAAGTAAGGGAACAAATGGCTTAATTTGTGGAATGTGCTATGGAAAGAAAGGTTGACAAAAGTTGATCCTTGATGGCTATGAACTTGGACGGTTTTTGGGGCTAGGGAGGTTGGCCGAATTTTGTTAGTAGCTTGATAGGGATTATGAGCTAGTTTGGTCAATTTCTTTAGCAACATGAGCATTATTTTCCATTCTCTTCAAAACCCTTTTCCCTAGCCGAATGTATTTGTAGCAATAGGCAAATTTTTGGTTGTTTGGCCATTTCTTTTTGACTAAATTAGTATCATCTTCTTTTTTTTTTTCTCTTTTGTGCCGAAACCATGCAACTTTGAAGAAGCATAATTCATTTTCTTTTTCTTTCTTTTGGTCGAATATACACCAACCCCAAGACCCTATCTTTGTTCATCTTCCATCCTTGGAAACTCGACACATAAACACTCTCTCTTTATTCCTTTTGTTCTTCTTTCTTTCTTTTTGGTAAAGAACACTCAAACATCACTATTTTTTTTTTCAAAACCTTTCTTCATGGCCGAATGTTGATGGTAAAACCTTTTGCCGAATCATTCTTCTTTTTCTTTATTTATTCATAGCTGAATATTTTCTTATACATAAGTATTCTCTTCAATCTTTTCTTTTTCTTTTTTGAAGCCTTGGACAATAGTGTGATGGTGGACGGCCGAAACTCAAGTGTTTGTAAACGTCGTAGATCGTTGAAATCGGATTTAAGGTGTTAAAGTTAAGGGATTATTAAGAATTTTCATATTACTCGACATATGGATATAAATGGTTTATTAATCGATTTAGTTTTAGGGGACGTTCTCGCTCGATTGTCATATTGTGGAACAAGGATATTTGTGGTAAGTTATTCTAATTTTTTTTAAAATCGCTAGTCAAAATTTCGATAACTTATTGGTTAGACTAATGATTCATTGTCTTTGAAGACAATCAAAATAGGGACGAAAAGAGTTGTTAATAGTGTTCGGAAAAAGGGTGGTTCCATTATTCCACCTAAGTTTAAGAGAAGGACTATTTTGGGAATTTGAGACTTTCCACCAGGTTGTGGACCCTCATCCCATTTAAAATTAATTATTCAAGTCAGATGCACTACGAACCATTGTTTACTCATGGTTCTAAACCTTTGATTGGAGAGAAATTGCAAATAGTGGTTGTTCGAGATTCCGAGAGTAAGATCTAGATCGCTTAATATTAGAATAGTTTAATATTAAATTTTAGTGTTCTAATCCATCGTGATGTGTGTTTAGATATCGATGGTGTAATCTCAACGGGAGAGTGTAGTTCTCACTGTAATCAGGTGTGTAGTCTCACACCGTATCGTATGGGTTAGATGACTATATCGTATAAATCGGATGAATGAAATCACAAGTTATTGAAATCGGGAAGAATAGCATATTTGTCACCTTAATGATAAAAGTTTTGAAATTTGTATTAAGATTATGAAAATTACGAAATTGCCCTTAACGAGCTAATTCGATAAAAGTGATAATTGGACAATTTGGGCCATATGTGATATTTGATAATTGGGCTAATTCGATTGGTTTAGTTTTATAAAACTCACCCCATTTTTCTATAACTCTCGATAAAATAAAAGTTTTTCTTAAATATCATTGAAACTTAGGAAATTCTTTTAAAACTTTTCGATGAAATATTTCGACTAAATAAATCCAAAGTTTTTATCAATTACTACTTTATAGATCAAATGACAAATTCTTGTATTTTTAATCATGGTTTTCAATGAACTTCGATTTTTTCGATAAAGTCATTCTCTTAATCATTTTGGAATTTGATTTCTACTTCGTTAAATGATTTGAATGTACGTTAAATCTGTGTGGCATGCCAAAATCTGAGCTTAATGCGTAGGCCGGGTTTGGGGTGTTACATTTTATGGTATCAGAGCGCTGTTTCAAAACTCAGCTGTGGTTTGGGTTCAACAATGATTTTGTTTAAAAACTACTTAATTTTCTAGACTTTACGTTTTAAAGGTAGTGTGGCACCACGAGCATCCGGCACCAAGTTAAGTAAGTATTTTTTTATTAAATGTTTATTATTGTGATGAGACCTTAGGAACACTCTAGAACTTCTAGTTTTAGGTGTTGAAAATGATAGAGATCGAGACTATAGGATGTGATGGCGAAAACAACCCTATCTCTTATATCTCAGAAAATATCATTAATAAACACTGAAATAATATTCTGATTGATAAAACTTGTAATTAGATTAAAAGTGAATTAGTTAATATGAGCTCTAGAGGACATGGTCGTGGACGCTGTAGACGTGGCCGTGGTAGAGGATGAGGTGCTATGTCTGAAGCGCCAGGTCATATACCAAAAATGGATGCACCTACATCATTCGAGAGTGAAACTAGATCTCGTGATTATGCGAATAAGGATAATGCTTTGACTCAAGCAATGTTGCGAGTCTTAGAAAGAGTAGCTGGGGCCAGAACTGGCCCAGTAGCTCGCGAATCAATATCGAAATGACTCAAGTCTAGTGGTGCAAAAGTTTTTAGAGGTGTTTCCGGTGTAGCTCCGAATGTGGCAGAATATTAGCTTGAAGCTATAGAACAAATTATGGATGATCTGGAATGCACCATCGAGCAGAAACTGAGAGGAGCTGTGTCTTTGCTAAGAGACGAGGCGTATCAATGGTAGCTTACTGTTTGAGAAGGCACCGAGGCTGTATTGGTTAATTGGGATTTCTTTAAAGCTGCTTTCCAAGGGAAGTATGTCGGGACAAGTTATGTAGATGCCCGGAGGAAGGAATTCCTAAATTTGGTTCAAGGAAGTAAGACTGTGGCAGCTTACGAGGCAAAATTTCTTTGTTTGAGTCGTTATGCTCGTACTATAGTGCAGACTGATCATGAGCATTGTGTACGCTTTGAGGATGGGCTGAATGATGAGTTGTGGGTACTGATAGCCCCACAACAAGTACAAACTTTTACCTCGCTTGTAGAGAAAGCTAATATAGCCGAATAGGCTAAGAATTTAGAACGCCAGAACTGGGAAAAAGTAAGAGGCAAGAGGGATTTTAAGTACTCTGGTTCTTCTAAAAGGTTTCAAAAGAGGTCACAGAATGATGAGCCAGTTCAAGCTAGAGCACCTGTGACTACCCATCAGATTCGAAAATGTGCCGATTATGGAAGACGACATCCCAGAGAATGTTAGAGAAAAATCGGAGCCTGTTTTAAATGTGGATCCAAGGATCATCATTTTAAGAATTATCCTCGACGGACTGATATGACTCGTGGAACTCAGAAACCACGAGGCTCACCCGACTAGAGGTACTCAAAGACCACCAAGAGGTCGTGGATCAGGTCGTGGTGGTAATGGTAACGGATGTGGACAAGGTACACCGGGTCGAGGTAATAGTGTTAGAGGTAACACGGAGGCAAGACAGCCAGGATTGGTCTTGTTGTCAGGCGTCGTGAGGATGGCGATGCACCTAATGTAGTAACTGGTACGTTCTTCATTTATGATGTACCTGTTACTGCTTTGATAGATATCGGATCTACCTACTTGTATGTTGCTAGTGCCATATCTGGAAACCTAAATATTAGATCTGAGATTACCGATAGAGAGATGACGGTAATTAGTCCTTTAGGATAGTTGGTAATAGTGAATAAATTATTTAGAGATGTGCCCTTAGAGATTCAAAGAGAGGTATTTCTAGCGGACTTGATGGAATTACCTTTCAGCGAGTTTGATCTTATTTTGGGCATAGATTGGTTGGTGAAGCATCGGGCGCAATTGGCTTGTGCCGAAAAGCGGATGTCAATAAGGATTGTAGATGATGAGGAGATAATAATGATAGGCGAAAGAAGAAACTTTTTGGCAAATGTGGTATCTGCTTTGAAGGCAAAAAAGTTGGTGCGGAAAGGGAATAGAGCATTCCTAGCATTCATCAATACTTTGAATGCCAAGGATTTATCGGTAAAAGGTGTGAGAACGGTGAAAGAATTTCCAGATGTCTTTCCCGAAGAACTTCTAGGTCTACCTCCAGATCTGGAAGTAGAATTTGGCATTGAGCTTTTGCTCGGAACTACTCCAATGTCCATTGCTCCTTATAGAATGGCGCCAAAAGAGTTAGCGAAACTTAAAGCTTAAATTCAAGAACTACTAGATCGGGGATTTATTCGACCAATTGTGTCTCTGTGGGGAGCATCGGTTTTGTTCGTCAAGAAGAAGGATGGGTCGATGCATATGTGCATTGATTATAGGCAGTTGAATAAGTTGACGATCAAGAATAGGTATCCATTGTCGAGAATCGACGACCTGTTTGATCAATTAGTCTTCTCCAAGATTGATTTGAGATTGGGTTATCATCAACTCAAGGTGAAAGAGGCAGATATTCATAAGACGGCATTTCGAACTCGTGATGGACATTATGAGTTTTTAGTGATGCTGTTTGGTTTGACTAATGCACTAGCTACATTTATGGACATGATGAACCGAGTCTTTCAGCCCTATTTAGACCGGTTTGTAGTAGTGTTCATAGATGACATCTTAGTATATTCGAGGAATGAAGAAGAGCATGACTCTCATTTGCGCACTGTGTTGCAAATTTTGCGAGATAAGCAACTTTATGCCAAAATTTAGTAAGTGTGAATTTTGGTTAAAGGAAGTGATTTTCTTGGGTCATGTAGTGTCAGCCGAAGGTATAAGAGTTGATCCTCGAAAGGTAGAGGCTGTGTTGGATTGGAAACCGCTAAAGTCAGTAGCTGAGATTCAGAGTTTCTTGGGTTTGGCTAGTTATTATAGACGCTTTGTTGAGGGGTTTTCGTTGATTGCTGCACCCCTAACTAAGCTATTATGAAAGGAAGTACCATATGTGTGGACCGATAAATAACAAGAAAGTTTCAAGAAACTGAAGAAGATTCTAACGGAAGCGCCAGTACTGATTCAACCAGAGGCTGAAAAAGAGTTTACTATTTACTGTGATGCATCACACACGGGTTTAGGATGTGTACTGATGCAAAGTGGAAAAGTGGCAGCTTATGCTTCTAGACAGTTGAGGCCGCATGAAGTCAATTATCCTACTCATGATTTGGAATTGGTTGCGGTGGTGTTTGCATTAAAGGTTTGGAGGCATTATCTCTACGGTGAGAAGTCAATTATTTATACGGACCATAAGAGTCTTAAGTATCTCCTTACCCAAAAGGAGTTGAATTTAAGACAACGGAGATGGGTGGAGTTGTTAAAGGATTATGATTTCTTAATCGAGTATCATCCTGTAAAGGCTAACATTGTGGCAGACGCGTTGAGTCGTAAGGTTGTATCAGAGTTAAGAGCAATGTTTGCTCATCTCAGTTTGTATGAGGATGGCAGTTTGCTAGCGGAACTTCAGGTGAAGCCTCTGTAGTTGGAGCAAATCAAGGAAAAGCAATTATCCGATGAAAAGTTGGGTCCTTTAATACAACAAGCTAAAAGTGGTATAATAGGGGATTTTGGTTTGAACAAGGATGGTATACTGTGTTTTTGTGGAAGGGTTTGTATGCCTAAGGTTTCGGATTTGAGGCAAATGATTCTTCTAGAGGCGCATAGTAGCCCTTATGCTATGCACCCCGGAAGAAATAAGATGTATCAGGATCTCCGTGAACAGTATTGGTGGCCAAAGTTAAAGTTGGAGATTTTTGATTTTGTGGGAAAGTGTTTGACTTGTCAACAAGTAAAGGCAGAACATCAATTACCGTCGGGATTGTTGCAACCAGTAAAGATTCCATTATGGAAATGGGAGCAGATAACGATGGATTTTATTAGTGGATTACCCTTAACACCTACTAAAAAAGATTTTGTCTAGGTGGTAGTTGATCGATTAACAAAGATTGCTCATTTTCTACCAGTTCATACGGATTACTTGTTGCAGAAGTTGGCTAAACTGTATCTATCTGAAATCGTGAGGTTGCATGGGGTACCAGTGTTTATCATATCGGACAGGGATCCTAGGTTTACATCACAATTTTGGAAAGCTTTGCATAAGGCTCTGGGTACAAGATTAAACTTCAGCACGACTTTTCACCCTCAGTCAGATGGTCAGTTGGAAAGAGTAATCCAGATTTTGGAAGACATGTTACGAGGTTGTGTGATCGACTTTAGAGGTAGTTGGGAGGATTTTCTATCGTTGGCAGAGTTTGCGTGTAACAACAGTTATCAATCCAGTATTCAGATGGCACCCTATGAAGCGTTATATGGTCATAGGTGTCGTACTCCTACTTGTTGGACTGAACTAGGGGAACGACAGTTGTTGGGTCCTGAATTGATATCAGAGACGGAAGAAAAAGTAAAGGTAATTCGAGCGCAGTTAAAGGAAGCTTCGGATAGACAAAAGTTATACGCGGATCTGAAGCGTAAAGATATTGAGTTTGCTATGGCAGATCAGGTTTTTCTAAAGGTCTCACCTTGGAAGAAGATTTTCAGATTTGGAAGGAAAGGCAAGTTGAGCCCTAGGTTCATTGGACTATACCGTGTGTTGAAGCGTGTAGGACCAGTGGCCTATCAACTTGATTTACCTCCGGAGTTGAGTCAGATTCATAGTGTCTTCCATGTTTCTATACTGAAACGCTATAGATCAGATCCATCGCACATAGTACCGGTAGAAGAAGTAGAATTAAGGCCAGATTTGTCTTTCGAGGAGGAACCAGTAAAAATCTTAGATCGTGATGTTAAGATGTTAAGAAAGAAGACTGTGCCGTTGGTTAAGGTTCTTTGGCGTAATCACGGAGCGAAGGAAGCTACGTGGGAGCCTGAGGATGCAATTCGACAATAATATCCTCATCACTTTTAGTCAGGTAAATTTCGAGGACGAAATTTTCTTTAAGAAGGGTAGAGTTGTAACATCCTAAAATTTGAGTATTTATATGATGCATGTTTTGGTGCTTAACTTGTGTATAATTAAAATTTCGTATGATTAGTATAGTCCTGAGAAGGCTTGGGATCTATTTGGACATAGTGAAAATTTTTAGCATATGGTACTTTAAGAGAGGGAGTCAGTGGATTTATAGCATATGGAAATTTTTGAGTAAGTAACTAGCATAAGATAAGCAATTGGCAAAGTGGTGATGGCACCATAAGTTGGACTTGAGGGGAGAGGTTCGAATCTCCTAGCATGCAATTTAAAAGCTTTTATTTTTGCTTTCTCCTATCAAGTGTCGGCCAAGCTTCATTTTTGGTATGTTAGACTTTTAATTTTTATGGTAAGGTGGCTAAATGGATTAAGGAAACATTGAAGTTGAGGAAAGGAATCAATAGGATAAGGCAAGTAAGGGAACAAATGGCTTAATTTGTGGAATGTGCTATGGAAAGAAAGGTTGGCAAAAGTTGATCCTTGATGGCTATGAACTTGGACGGTTTTTGGGGCTAGGGAGGTTGGCCGAATTTTGTTAGTAGCTTGATAGGGATTAGGAGCTAGTTTGGTCAATTTCTTTAGCAACATGAGCATTATTTTCCATTTTCTCCAAAACCCTTTTCCCTAGCCGAATGTAGTTGTAGCAATAGGCAAATTTTTGGTTGTTTGGCCATTTCTTTTTGACCAAATTAGTATCATCTTCTTCTTTTTTCTCTTTTGTGCCGAAACCATGCAACTTTGAAGAAGCATAATTCATTTTCTTTTTCTTTCTTTTGGTCGAATATACACCAACCCCAAGACCCTATCTTTGTTCATCTTCCATCCTTGGAAAATCGACACATAAACACTCTCTCTTTATTCTTTTTGTTCTTCTTTCTTTCTTTTTGGTAAAGAACATTCAAACATCACTATTTTTTTTTTCAAAACCTTTCTTCATGTGTTGATGGTAAAATCTTTTGCCAAATCATTCTTCTTTTTCTTTGTTTATTCATAGACGAATCTTTTCTTATACATAAGTATTCTCTTCAATCTTTTCTTTTTCTTCTTTGAAGCCTTGGACAATAGTGTGATAGTGGAGGGCCGAAACTCAAGTGTTCGTAAACGTTGTAGATCATTGCAATCTGATTTAAGGTGTTAAAGGTAAGGGATTATTAATGATTTTCATATTACTCGACATATGGATATAAATGGTTTATTAATCAATTTTGTTTTAGGGGACGTTCTCGCTCGATTGTCATATTGTGGAACAAGGATATTTGTGGTAAGTTATTCTCATTTTTTTTTAAAACCGCTAGTCGAAATTTCGATAACTTATTGGTTAGACTAATGATTCATTGTCTTTGAAGACAATCAAAATAGGGACGAAAAGAGTTGTTAATAGTGTTCGGAAGAGGAGTGGTTCCATTATTCCCCCTAAGTTTAAGAGAAAGAATGTTTCGGGAATCTGAGACTTTCCACCGGGTTGTGGACCCTCATCCGGTGAAAATCAATTATTTGAAGTCGTACGTGCCCCCCAACCATTGTTTACTCGTGGTTCTGAACCTTTGATCAGAGAGAAATCGTAAATAGTGGTTGTTCGAGATTCCGAGGGAAAGATCTAGATCGCTTAATATTAGAATAGTTTAATATTAAATTTTAGTGTTCTAATCCATCGTGATGTGTGTTTAGATATCGACGAGCGGAGAGTGTAGTTCCCACCATAATCATGTGTGTAATCTCACACCGTATCTTATGGGTTAGATGACAATATCGTATAAATCGGTGGATGAAATCACAAGTTAGTGAAATCGAGAAGAATAGCATATTTGTCACCTTAATGATAAAAGTTTTGAAATTTGTATTAAGATTATGAAAATTACGAAATTGCCCTTAACGAGCTAATTCGATAAAAGTGATAATTGGACAATTTGGGCCATATGTGATATTTGATAATTGGGCCATATGTGATATTTGATAATTGGGCCATATGTGGTAATCGATAAATCGACCATATGTGATATTTGATAATTGGGCCATATGTGATAATTGATAAATGAGCCATATGTGATATTTGATAATTGGGCCATATATGATAATTGATAAATGGGCCATATGTGATATGAGATTTCGTGGGCCAAAATGTGAAATAGGCCTGATTGTAATAACTTTTATAATGAGCCTTATGTTGGAATAATTATATGAATGAATTGTTATGCATGTTATATACATGATTGCATGGGTTGGGCTATTTGATGAAGTGAAGTTCTGGTAGCTTTGCTACAAAATTTTGGTGGCTCTGCCACAATTCTGAAAAATGGCAAATGCCATGTAAACTCTGTGAATTCGGTGGCTTGTCCATGAAATTTGATATACGGCTTAATGCCTACTTCGGTGTGTTGGCGGGGTGGGTGACTAAAGCTCCCCATAGGTGTGCTGGTTGGTACGGGTGGTGTGTAGCAGATGGAAATCTAGGTTTGGTTTTGGGAATTGCATATCACTTGCATTTCATACATGCTAAATTATTATATTTGTAATGGGCTTAGGCCCAAAATAAATGCTTAAATGGTTTTGGCCGAGTGGACTATGGTAAGTGAGTTACACACTGAGTTCTAAGTAACTCACCCCATTTTTTTCCTCTCAGGTAATAATAATTGATGGAGACTTGGATCGGAGATGACTTCGTGTGGAGGATATACTACAAATGGTGGTTTATAAAATTTTAAAACTTCTTTAATAAATTTTATTAAGTACTATTTTTTTATGGCGATGTAATAAGGCCTCTTTAATTATGGATTTTATTATGTGGATGGATTTTATTATGTTTTAGTTTGGATTGGTTTAGTTTTTATAAATGTTTTTCTATAACTCTCGTATACAATAAAAGTTTTTCTTAAATATCATTGAAACTTAGGAAATTCTTTTAAAACTTTTCGATGAAATATTTCGACTAAATAAATCCAAAGTTTTTATCAATTACTACTTTATAGATCAAATGACAAATTCTTGTATTTTTAATCATAGTTTTCAATGACCTTCAATTTTTTTTTTCGATAAAGTCATTCTCTTAGTCATTTTGGAATTTGATTTCTACTTCGTTAAATGATTTGAATGTACGTTAAATCTGTGTGGCATGCCAAAATTTGGGCTTAATGCATATGCTCGGTTTGGGGTGTTACATTTCAACCTCGACACAGTAACCATGCTATCAAATCAGGTAGATATGTTAAATAAAAAGATTGATGGTTTGTGTGATTCCTCGCAGGTACACCCAGTAATGCATTGTGATTCAAACCTAGGAGGTGTGGCGAATCCTGAGTATCAACCCTACGGACATGGCATGGAAAATGTGCAAGTTCACTATATGGGTAATAATTTTAAACCTCAAAATAACCCTTATAGTAATACTTATAATCCAAGTTGGAGAAACCACCCCAATTTCTCATGGGGTGGTCAAGGAAATCAGAGACAACAACCCCTCTAAACTTCCAACAACAGCCCTATTGATCGCTGAATTCATAGCTTTAAAATTTATAATTGATCGTGTCAAACAGTCGAGTTTTAATATTTATAAAAAGAATGATCGAACCTATAGACTAACTATGACAACGATAGAGGCAAGTGCACCTATCGAACAGTAGTATAGTTTAGGCAAGAGTATCTTATTAAACCCAAGGGAACCTAAAAGTACTACTACTCACTTTCTTTCTATTATTTAGCCTAAAATATGGAGTGATTGGTTTATTAATCTAAAAACTAATGAAATACTTAAACTAAATGCAAAGACAAAAGAATGAAACTTTGGGAAAAGACTATGGAAAAACTCAGTTGATTATGATGATACCCTCGGGAAGAATCCACCTATGACTTCTCTTGTTATCTAACTTTTAATTCATATGACTTCTTTACTTAGCTTGATCCGTGAGACTCTCTAACCTATATTAAACCCTCTCTCAAGGCGAATAACATCTAACCTTAGGTTAATTAATGGAACTCTCATTCTCTTATAATAACCCCCTAAGGAAGCAGTAAATTAATCAATGGACTCCCATATTAGGTTTCACCCTAATCCACCAAAATCTCGTAACCCTATCTCTAGGGGCTCTATCAACTCCGCTTAATTATGTTAGATCTACTCTTAGGTAGGGACTATTCCTCCTCCACCTAAGCACATCAGATTAAATTAAGCAACATAATTAAGAACAAACTAAGCACTTATCATATAATTTAAAAATCAAATAACAAAATCCATTGATAAACCGTAAAAGTAACATATTTTAATCTCACATTTAGTATGCTTTTGGATGATTTATCCCTGATTTATGTAAAAAGGGGCTCTTAATCCTTTCCTTTCATGTATTATACTCAAGAAAGCACCCAAGGATAAAAAGGATGCAAAACGGGTTTAAAACGGACCAAAGTGGGCTAACCGAAGAAGTCGGCATGGCCTGGACTTCATGCCACACGGCCGTGCCCCAATATTTAGATTGCACACAGTCACACCCTGATTTACGCGACCGTGCCTCTTCGACAAAAAGCCCAACACGGCCTGACCCCGATGTACACGGTTGTGCCCCAATTGGTAGACCCGAAGCACGGCCTCTACCCAGATATTGCACGGGCGTGTCATAGCCGTGCCTAAATCAACAGGATGGAGACACGGGCTGGACAACAATTTACACGGGCGTGTCAAGGCCGTGCCCCTACCATAGGAAAGAGCAATTTCACTCGGAATTGGATGCTTGGAGCCCAAGAAACACAATCATAAGTCCACTCAAACACTTAGGACGAATTTCACTTGAATTACGAGTACTTAGGAGCCAAGGAAAGCATCCCAAACGTCTATATAAACAATCCAAGGCAACAATTCAAAGTCGTCAGGTTTTAGCAGAGTTTCCTGCCAGAGCTTTACTCGTTTAGGGAATTACTCGAAGATAGCCAGTTGATCCATCTCGAAGAGTCAGAATTCTACTCAAGACGGAGGATCTCACCTTTAATTCCTTCAGGGGGTTTTAGGGATTTCTTATGTTTTGTTTTATCTTTTCTCTTGAGATGCTTTCTTATTTTATTATGAACTAGATCTTTTAGATACCTGAAGGGGATAAAACCTATGATGGATTTTGTTATTTAATCTATTGGTTTATATGATAAATACTTAGTTTGTTCTTAATTATGTTGCTCAATTTAATCTGATGTGCTTAGGTGGAGGAGGAATAGACCCTGCCTAAGAGTAGATCTAGCATAATTAAGCAGAGTTGATCGGGCGCCTATAGATAGGGTTACGAGATTTTTTCAGATTAGGGTGAAACCTAATATGGGAGTCCATTGATCGATTTATTGCTTCCTTAGGGGGTTATTATAAGAGAACGAGAGTTCCACTAATTAACCTAAGGTTAGACGTTATTCGCTTCAAGAGAAGGTTTAACATAGGTTAAGGAGTCTCACGGATCAAGATAAGTAAAAGAAATCATATGAATTGAAGGTTAGATAATAAGTGAAGTCATAGGTGGATTCTTCCCGAGGGTATCGTTTTTATCAACTGATTTTTCCAAAGTCTTTTCCCAGTTTATTCTTTTGTCTTTGCATTTAGTTTAAGTATTTCATTAGTCTTAGATAAGTTAATTAATCACTCCATATTTATGGCTAAATAATAGGAAGAAAGTGAGTAGTAGTACTTGTAGGTTCCTTGGGTTCGATAAGATATTCTTGCCAAAGCTATACTACTGTTCGACAGGTGCACTTGCCTCTATCGTTGTCATAGTTAGTCTATAGGTTTGATTATCCTTTATAAATTTTAAAACTAGACTGTTTTGCAGCGATCAAGTTTTTGGCGCCGTTGCCGTTGAATTCTAAAATATTACAAAAGCTCTATTTTTATTACTTTAGTCATTATTTCTAATTTTTATTTTTATTAAATTTTTAGTTTTACTAATCTTCTTTCTTTATTAAACTTGCAAGGTACCTCTAGTTTATGACTAGAAGAAACCCTAGAGGACCATTAGAATACGACAATGATATTGAAGATACCGCTCGCAGAAATCGTAGAGAAACTAGACAAGCTCTAAACTACCAAAGAGAAGAACAACAAAACAGATCCAATCCTACTGAAGGGATGGTCGAAAATAATCACTTTGATCGAATGCTCAAGATCGTAATGCTCCACGTACTATGTATGATTATGCTAAACCTAATTTGACAGGAGAAAAATCTAGTATTGTTAGGCCTGCTATAGCTGCTAATAATTTTGAATTAAAACCTAACACAATACAAATGATTCAACAGTTTGTTCAATTTGATGGATTGCAGGACGAAGATCCAAATACTCATATAGCTAATTTCTTAGAGTTCTGTGATGCTTTCAAAATAAATGGCATTTCTGATGATGCCATACATTCTCAGTTATTTCCTTTTTTCATTAAGGAATAAAGCAAAGCAGTGGTTGAACTCGTTACCACGAGGGTCAATCACCACATGGGACCAAATGACCTAAAAATTTCTTTTAAAATATTTTCCACTAGCCAAAACGGCCAAATTTAGAAATAACATATCTTCTTTTGTGCAGAATGACGCAGAAACATTATATGATGCATGGGAAAGATACAAGGATATCCTAGGAAGATGCCCACACCACAGATTACCTTTGTGGCTTCAAGTCCAAACTTTCTACAATGGTGTGAATTCTTCAACAAGGCAAATGATTGATTCATCAACCGGTGGAACTCTAAACAACAAAACTCCTAAAGTGGCCTATGATTTTATTGAGGAGATGTCATTGAACACTTATCAATGGCAAATCACAAGGGCAAAGCCGACAAAATCAGCCGGAGTTTTCAACATAGACACAATGACAATGTTGTCAACACATGTGGAGTTAATGAATAAATAGCTTCATAATTTATGTTCTTCGCAGGTACATCCAGTAATGCAATACGAAGCAAGCGAGAATGTGGCGAATTTTGGGTACCCACCCTACCAACCAGGAGCAGAAAACGAGCAGACAAACTATATAGGTAATATCTAATAATAATCCTTATAGTAATACTTATAACCCAGGTTGGAGGAACCACCCAAATTTTTCATGGGGAGGACAAGGAAATCAAGGAATTCAAAAGCAGTAACCTCCTCCAAATTATCAAAATTAGCCCTACCCACAGGAAAAAAAATCAAGCCTTGAAGAAATGCTGACAAAATTCATGGCAGCCACAGAATCTCGTCTTCAAAAGACTAATACAAACCTTGATGAGCAATAGAAGTCGATGAAAGGACTCGAGAATCAAGTTGGAGAACTTACTAGGTTAGTGGGACACCTCACAAAGCTAATTTCTGAACGCCAACAAGGACGTCTACCAAGCAACACAGAAATAAATCCAAAAGAGCAAATCCAAGCCATTATAACTCAAGAGGGTACAAAAGTAGATAGACCCACATCATCGCAAAAAAAGAAGGATAAGACCGAGGTAGCTCAAGAAAAGACAAAACTGGTAATCAAAGAATACCAACCTCGCATCCTTATCCCGAAGCATTGAAAAAATGAAGATTCGGAGGAACAATTCGGTAAGTTTCTAAAACTCTTGAAGAAATTACATATTAACTTACCACTTCTTGAAGCTCTTTTTCAAATGCCCGATGCAAGGAAATTCTTAAGCAAGCTCTTGACGAACAAACGCAAAATAGATGAAGAGCACTATGTGGAATTAAACACAACATGCTCAGCAATGCTATAGAACAGGCTACCACAAAAACTAAAAGATCTAGGGAGTTTTACGATTCCATGCTTAATTAGTAGTTTGACTATTGATAATCGTTAGTGATTTAGGGCAAGTATAAATGTTACGCCTTATGCCTTCGCTTAAACGACTAGGTCTAGGAAGCCCAAACAAGTGGGATGAGTATTCAACTAGTGATAAAATCATTAGAATCCCTACGGGCATTATTGAAGATGTTTTAGTCAAAATGATAAATTTGTTTTCGTAGTAGATTTTGTTGTTTTAGACATAGACGATGTAACATCCTGAATAGGGCCTATGCATTTCCAGTTTAATTGTATGAAATGACAAGTTTCAAGTACCATGAATAAATTTTGATACTTTTGGAAACTTAGAAATGCATGATAATGGAAATGAAAATGGAAATGAAAATGGAAATGAAAATGGAAATGGAAATGGAAATGGAAATGGAAATGAACATTTTGGAAACTTAGACATTTTGGAAACCTAATGGAATTAGGAAAGTGAACATTTTGGAAAACCAAACCAAAATAGGAAACTAAACATTTTGGAAACCAAACCAAAATAGGAAACTAAACATTTTGGAAACCAAGCCAAAATAGGAAACTAAACATTTTGGAAACTTGGAAAATCTGAGCAGCGAAAATTTTAGGAAACTTAAAAATGACCCCGGAATGTCGAATTTGAGAGCCCAAAGGGGAGTTTAGGGCCAGGTGACCCTAAAAATATAAAGAACATGAACTTTGACCCAATAACGGACTTGGAAATGTGGCCTGAAGATGCCACCTAAGGCCCTAGGAAATGGCCCAAATGCAAGAGGTTTTTGGGCCTGAGTTTGAGTCATCTAGGAAACGAATAAAAGAAATAAAATTTTGCCTCCATGAGTGGAGAGTTGGACGGCACAAGGAAGAGGAGTTTTTATTCAATAAAAACTCTTGGCTAATTAGGAGATTTGATGGAATTTCATAATTGATAAAACTAAAACTTATCACAAGTGAAGAATTGGCTGAATTAGGGACTCTAAGGCTAATAGATTCGGCCAAAGAAAGAAAAGAAAGGAGCCATTCTCTTCTCTTCAACATCTTGCCAAAACCTCCAAGTGAAAGTAGCAACAATCTTTCCTCTTCTCTTTAGCCGAAATTCCCTTGTCAAAAATTCTCTCCATCTCTTTTTCTTTCTTTTTCTTTTCTTCTACTATTCATCCACAAAAGCCAAAACCTTGAGATCCATAATAGTGCCATAGTCGAATAGCATAAGGGATCTTCCAGGATTCGAAAACGAGGAATTTGAAATAAAGATCAACTTCGGGATTTGAGGTAAGTGAGTCTATACATTTGGCCAAGGCCAAATCTTAGTCAATTAGATCAAATTGATCAAAAAAAACTAATCTATACAGAGATCTAGGAAGTTGCCGATTTCAAGGAAAAAGGGAGGTGAAGTTTTGGGATTTAAAAATCCATAAGGTAAGCCCCTAAAGGTATTCGGCCAAAGTTATGTGATTAACTAGATTAGATCCGTAATTATTAAAAGCCGAAAACTAATTTATGTTGAAGTTTCAAGGTTGGCCGAATATCAAGTGAAGGAAAACAAAGATTCCGGGATTTGAATAAACATCAAATCGGCATCAAAGGAATTAGGATCTAAACATTAGATCTTGCTTTCGAAATCTCAAGGAATCGCTAAACAAATCAGGTGTGTATTCCACACTATTCTTAATAGTTTTATGGTTTAAATATGTTATATATGTTAATGTGAAAGTGAAAGAAAGTGGCTAAAGTGCCATATTATGGTACAAAGTATTCAGGTACGTTTTCCTACTTCTACTAGGAATTCGAAATAAATGTTATACAAGTGAAAAGTGATGTGGAAGTGAAATAAAAATATGTTATGCATGATATTTATAATTTGAGGCATTCGGGATTTATGTGAAAGGGGAAGAAGGTGTTGACTACGGTCTCACCAATGTTATAAGTGAAAGTGATGACTTGGTCTCACTAAGTGAATGTGATGACTTGGTCTCACTAAGTGAATATGATGACTTTGGTCTCACTAAGTGGTAACTTTGGTTACATTACAAAGGTGGCTATGCCACAATATTATCGTGGGCGATGAGCACGTCGACCGCAATGACGCCTTCGATGGAGTGTAGCGGATGGAGGGTTGACTTAGTAGTCCCCACGGTGTACAGGTTGGTACGGGTGGAGTGTAGCGGATGGCATATAGGTTTGGGTTCGGGTTTGCATCACTACCTTGAAATTGTTATATGCATATGATTTTTATGGTGTGCCTATTTCTATTATGTTTAGTGTTGGTTACACACTGAGTCTATCGACTCACCCGTTGTGGGAATATGTTTGGTGATGAGCGGTAATGGACCGGACTGAGAGAACTTGTGGTGGCCATGATCGACTTGAAGTTCAGTTTAATTTGAATATTTATTTTATTTTAAAATCTTGTACAATTTATTATTTTGGGTTTCATTTTATGTAATAAGGCCACCGTGATTTAATTTTTATTTCTACTATAATTACTATGTTATGAATTTAGGGCTTTATAAAGAGTAAGCCCACTTAGTATGAAATAAGTTTAAATATTTTGTCACTTGAAGCAAATGGGCTTACATTATAAAAATAAATTTGTTTTCAACTCAAGCCCAACCCACAACGAACTATCTTCCAAAACTCATAGTTTTCAAAACATTGAATGAATTTGAACAAGGTTACTTGAGGAACATACCGATCCAGTCCATTCTCGTGGGTAAAAGTGGGGTGTTTCGATTTAGTATCGAGCCAGTTCAAACTCTCGGCACTGTGGCCTAAGGCCCAAAACGTTTTTAAAACAAGGCCAAATGAGTTTTATGAAAGTATTTTACAATGGATGTATAAAGACATGGCCCTAAGTCTCCAACCATGATCCACTAGGTAAGTACCCCTAACTCTATGTGTGATTCTATGATATATATAAGGGTAGAAAAGGCATGGAACGTAGAATAGCATGATAGGAACTTGAACCCTAAGATTAGTCTACTCAAACACAAATACATAAGACTTAATACACTAGACAAACACGTGATTAAGTCACCGAGCTAGGGTGTGGTAACTGTTGTGTGCATGTCTAGGAGTGGATTCAGTAAGAGCTTGGTATTTAAGCAGGTCCTAGTGACTCACCTCCTCTTTACTCGAATCCTACACAGTGCGTAATAACCGCTTCACCCTAACCAAGAGGACTTAGTCACGGGCTAAACCCAATAACTAAAACCGAAAGGGACTAGCCGTATTTTTATGGAAACCCTAATTTTAAAATTTCTAAATTACCCTCTTGATTTGAAAAGAATATTTTTATAAATATTTTCAATTTATAAATTTACTAAAATACCCCTAGTGGTAAAATTACAAAAAATACCCTTGGTTTATAAAATGTCCAACTACTCAATAGTTTTACCAAAATTTCATTATTTTATAAAAGTCCAAAACCCTAATTTGCAAACTATCAAAAATACCTTGATTTTTGGAAAATTACAAAATTGCCCTAACTTACCAAAATTTCCAAAATGACCACGAATTCCAAAATTTTTGCAACTTCATCATTTTGGAAAATAAATTCTCAAAAGAACCCTCAAAGTTTTGCAACTTCAAATATCCACGATTTATTAAAATTTTACAATTTACCCTGGTTTGTGGATAAATTACCAAAATACCCCCAAGGTCCAAAATTTCTGAAATACCCTCAGATTTTAAAATTTTTCCAAATTACCCTGAGACTTCAAAATTTTCAAAATACTTTTTGACAAAAACACCAAGGAACGTTTTTCTTCTGAAAATTTATGAAAATACCCCTGTAAGATAAAATTACGAAAATACCCCTGGGTAGTGGAAAACAACAATAACGAAAACTACAATGTTTCTCTGAATGAACGAAAGTTCATACTTGTTTGATGGATGAATGAATGAATGGAAAAAAAAAACTGTGTGTTTGTATGAATACGAAAGAACCACTCTTAAATCCCTTTCCATAAAACTCCTTCACTGATAAATAAGTGGAACAAAGATTAATCCATAAAATTCTTAATCAGATCTCAACGCTAGAAAATGAGTTCTAGAGGACGCGGTCGTCAAGGACGCGGTAGAGGAAGAATAACTGTGTCAGAACCCGTTAGATTAGGTCAAGGTTCTGACAATGAGTTACCACCGCCACCACCACCCCATTGTTAATGTCGAGCGGCGAGGCTCGGGCGGGGATGATCTTGTGTCATGTCGCAGCTATGTTGCGAGTGTTGGAAATGGTGGCTGGCGCGGGTGGAAATATAGGAGCTCGAAAATCCGTACCTGAGCGACTCCGAGCCAACGGGGCCGAGGTGTTTCGTGGAGTGTCCGGTGTGGCACCCAATACTGATAGAGTATTGGTTGGAAGCAATGGCGTATTATGGATGAACTCGACGACCCACAAGAGAAGTTGAAAGGGATGGTAGCCTCATTACGTGATGAAGCATACTAATGGTGGCTAACTGTTCAGTGATGGTGCCACGCGAGAGGATCTGACGTGGGAGTATGCTAAGGAGGCATATCAGAAGAAGTATGTCGGCACTTTCGGTATATTGATGAGCGTGAAAGCTTTTCTAGGACTAGTTCGGGGAACAAATCGGTGGCGGCATATGAGGCTGAATTTCGAGGTTAAGCCGATATGCTCGGGAGTAGTCGCGATCGAACATGAACGCCAGTGTCCGTTTGAGGACGGATTAAGGATGACCTAAGGTTATTGATAGCTCCACATCAGGAGAGGGAGTTCTCCACGTTGGTTGAAAAGGCTAAGGTAGCTGAAGGAATCAAGGACTTGACTAGGCAGAACTCTGATAGGAATAGACCCAAGAGGGGTTATGGATCGTCGAAAATGTCTGAAAAGGCCCGAATCGATGGGCGAGGGATCAACAATCTGCTACTGGGATGGCGATGTCGTCCTTGTGAGAATTGTGGAAAGAAACATTCAGGTGAGTGTTGGAAAAAGATAGGAGCATGTCTTAAGTGTGGGTCCAAGGACCATATGCTCAAGAACTGTCCAAAGATATCAGAAGAAAGTCGATCAGTAGCTCAGAATGTTAATCAAGCTGGTAGAGGAGGACAACAGCCTCAACGAAGTCGTGATTCGAATAACAGAGGTAATGGTTCCGCCAAGGTCGTGGAGCACCAAGTGGAGGTGTTGAAGGTTGAAGCAAGGCGCCAAGGTTAGTTTATGCGATTCGGCCGTCGAGGATAGTGACGCGCCAGACGAGACAACGAGTAAGTTTCTTATTTATGGATTATACTTCATTACTTTACTCGCTATAAGATTAGTTCGATCCTATGTTGCTAATGAAGTGTATGGAACCTTGATTCTGAACTTAGAGAATGTGCCTAAAAAGTATGATAGTTCTTTAAGATCGAGTCGCAAGAATAGCGTAGTGTGGTGAGTTAGACTGCACGGATGAGCGATAGTAAGTAATTTCAAGGACGAAATTATTTTTAAGGGGTAGAAGCTGTAACATCTGAATAGGGCCTATGCATTTCAGTTTAATTGTATGAAATGACAAGTTTCAAGTACTATGAATAAATTTTGATACTTTTGGAAACCTAGAAATGCATGAAAATGGAAATGAAAATGGAAATGGAAATGAAATGAACATTTTGGAAACTTAGACATTTTGGAAACCTAATGGAATTAGGAAAGTGAACATTTTGGAAAACCAAACCAAAATAGGAAACTAAACATTTTGGAAACCAAACCAAAATAGGAAACTAAATATTTTGGAAACCAAGCCAAAATAGGAAACTAAACATTTTGGAAACTTGGAAAATACAGAGTTGCGCGAAAATTTTAGGAAACTTAAAAATGACCCCTAATGTCGAATTTGAGAGCCCAAGGGGAGTTTAGGGCCAGTGACCCTAAAATATAAAGAACATGAACTTTGACCCAATAACGGACTTGGAAATGTGGCTTGAAGATGCCACCTAAGGCCTAGGAAATGGCCCAAATGCAAGAGGTTTTGGGCACGAGTTTGAGTCATCTAGGAAGCGAATAAAAGAAATAAAATTTTGCCTCCATGAGTGGAGAGTTGGATGGCACAAGGAAGAGGAGTTTTATTCAATAAAACTCTTGGCTAATTAGGAGATTTGATGGAATTTCATAATTGATAAAACTAAAACCTATCACAAGTGAAGAATTGGTGAATTAGGGACTCTAAGGCTAATAGATTCGGCCAAAGAAAGAAAAGAAAGGAGCCATTCTCTTCTCTTCAACATCTTGCCAAAACCTCCAAGTGAAAGTAGCAACAATCTTTCCTCTTCTCTTTAGCTGAAATTCCCTTGTCAAAAACTCTCTCCATCTCTTTTTCTTTCTTTTTCTTTTCTTCTTCTATTCATCCACAAAAGCCAAAACCTTGAGATCCATAATAGTGCCATAGCCGAATAGCATAAGGGATCTTTCGGGATTCGAAAATGAGGAATTTGAAATAAAGATCAACTTCAGGATTTGAGGTAAGTGAGTCTATACATTCGGCCAAGGCCAAATCTTAGTCAATTAGATCAAATTGATCAAAAAAAACTAATCTATACAGAGATCTAGGAAGTTGCCGATTTCAAGGAAAAAGGGAGGTGAAGTTTTGGGATTTAAAAATCCATAAGGTAAGCCCCTAAAGGTATTCGGCCAAAGTTATGTGATTACCTAGATTAGATCCATAATTATTAAAAGCCGAAAACTAATTTATGTTGAAGTTTCAAGGTTGGCCGAATATCAAGTGAAGGAAAACAAAGATTCCGGGATTTGAATAAACATCAAATCGGCATCAAAGGAATTAGGATCTAAACATTAGATCTTGCTTTCGAAATCTCAAGGAATCGCTAAACAAATCAGGTGTGTATTCCACACTATTCTTAATAGTTTTATGGTTTAAATATGTTATATATATTAATGTGAAAGTGAAAGAAAGTGGCTAAAGTGCCATATTATGGTACAAAGTATTTAGGTAAGTTTTCCTACTTCTACTAGGAATTGAAATAAATGTTATACAAGTGAAAAGTGATGTGAAAGTGAAATAAAAATATGTTATGCATGATATTTATAATTTGAGGCATTCGGGATTTATGTGAAAGGGAAGAAGGTGTTGACTACGGTCTCACCAACGTTATAAGTGAAAGTGATGACTTGGTCTCACTAAGTGAATGTGATGACTTGGTCTCACTAAGTGAATGTGATGACTTTGGTCTCACTAAGTGGTAACCGGTTACATTACGATGGTGGCTATGCCACAATATTATCGATGGGCGATGAGCACATCATTGCAATGAACGCCTTCGATGGAGTGTAGCGGATGGAGGGTTGACTTAGTAGTCCCCACGGTGCATGAGTTGGTACGGGTGGAGTGTAGCGGATGGCATATAGGTTTGGGTTCGGGTTTGCATAATTGGTAGTTTGACTATTGATAATTCTATTATGTTTAGTGATTTACACACCAGTCTATCGACTCACCCCGTATAAATGTTATGCCTTATGCAATAATGGACCGGACGGCAGAACTAATGATCGACTAGGTTCTTTAATTTGAAGCCCAAACAAGCTAGGATGAGTATTCAACTATGTAATAAACCGCTATGTTAGAATCCTTTATAAGAGGCATTATTGAAGATGTTTTAGTCAAAGCAAATGATAAATTTGTTTTCCTAGTAGATTTTGTTGTTTTCAGAACATTCAAATGAATTTGAACGGTTACTTGAGGAAAATTCAATCCCTTTAATTTTAGGAAGACCTTTTCTTGCAACTGCCAAGACTAAAATTGATGTTGCCAGAGGAGAACTCATATTTCGTGTAGGAGATGAATCAGTCAATCTTCAAGCCCTCGACTCAGCCAGAACCACAGAAGATAAAGGTAATAAAGGTGTTTCAATAGATAATCAAATTATTTAACCTCTATCGCAGGAAACATCACGAAGCATCAAAACTGAGCCAACACAGAAGCATACGATCAACAATTTAGAAGAGCAGAAGATATACACCAAAGAAAAAGCTGGATCTACACGAAGTAAAACCTAAGGAACCACCAGAAAAGCTCATAGGAACATCCAATCACTTTAAAATAGGAGACCAGGTGCTGTTAGACAAAGCCGATCTTCACATTACTTCAACAGACTTGAGGGCAAAGGGAGAAATTCTTCCCAAGGTACACGAAATCTTCCTCCACAACACAATAGAGGTAAGTAACCCAAAATACAATAAATTCAAGGTAAATGTTTCTCGACTCCAACATTGTCATGAAAATAAAATCACAAGCATGGGGAAGATATTCAAACCTTTAAACCTCCCTAAAATTTCCAAACATGAGGACAGTCTAGCTTAAGACTATAAACGAGCACTTTCGGGAGGCAACCCGAGCACTAACCCCATTTTTACATTTTTATTTTTTATTTATTCTTTTCTGTTTCTTTTTAGCACCTAACCATAAACTAATCAAAGAGCAGATTTCTAGGCCACACGGGCGTGCCCGTGGCCGTGTGGAAGCCAGAGGATGAACTATGGGCGTGCCAGTAGCTGTGCACGACATAGAAAAAAATTTTCCCAACACGGTGGCGATAATAGTCTATGCCCGTGCCTACGCCCCGTGTGAGGTTACTGACTTGCCAAGCACGAGCTAAACACGGCCGTGCCTCCCAACCGTGCCAACATTCTAACTTATCGAACATGGGAGGAGCACGCCCATATTGAATAACTATGTGAAGAAAGACACGGGCTTGCCACGACACCCACGACCATGCCCAAATGCCCTGAATGCATTCAAAATTCAAAATCCCAAAACATGGGCTATATCTCTATTTAAACCTCATTCCCCATTTTTCTAGTTGTCTTTCATTTTCCATTATTTATTTTTGTTTTTATTTTATTTCATCATCATTTTTTTTACTTTATTTTATCTTATTTTCTTCTTATTCTTTATGATATTTAGATTTAGCTTAGGATACAATAAAACCAAGCCGGCTACTTTGAGGATTCAATTTCAAACGGTTCGAGACGTTTCTCCACGTTCACCTCCAATCTTATCCGGTTTCTTTTCATAGACTTCATCCAAAAATTCAGGAAGTGTTTCTTCTCCCCTTCTCTTTTGATTTTATTATTACATAATAGTTTATCTATCTTTGTACATTGAGGGCAATATACATCTTAAGTGTGGGGGGTAAAAGTACCTGACTTTTTGCATTATTCTCAAAATCCTAAATTCAGTCTTGTTCGAAAGTATTTTTCTCATATTACTAATTAGGATGAAATTTCTAATGATTTATGATTTTTATTGATATGTTTTAGAGTAAGTCATAGTTAATTGTGCATTGATGATTAAATCTAAAGGATACTAGAAAATCGAACATGATAAGTCTACTTTCTAAAATTAAAATTAATAGGTCGTTGAACCTGAATTTGAGTATTACTTTGAAGTTTGAAATTTATGTGATTGAGGTAAAAATACCCATAGTTTTGTGAGATTTTGAGCCTTATAGAGCATATATTCTTTTTCATGCTCACTTTATTAATTATGAGTTTGTCAACTTTGAACTATTATTCTAGAACTTGCCTCGTTTATACATGTCGAGACCACATTAATGATTTGATATACTGAGATGATAAAGGCACCTAGGTTTAACCCACTTACACCACTAAAAGCCTACCTACATAATTAACCCCTAGTAAACCCTTTTTAATCCTAACAACCCTTTTTATTGATTTACCCGCTAATATTAACCCAAAAATCCTTTGAATTTGTTATCATTCTTTTGACTACCCTTCCATCGAGAATTGATTTGATCAGTTACCTAATTAGTTTATTTTAGTTGATAAAGTCTTTCTTTATTATGGATTTACTTTAGTTTGTTCTTAAAAAAAATTCAATGTACATGCAAAGTATTAGTGTAGTCATTATTAAAAAGAGCTTATATGTTTAAATTCCAATTTTCGAAGAAAAGCTCGTATTAGAAGTATCATCAGTAATAGTATTATTAGTTTTCATTCGATGTAAATATTCATATTTAGTTCATTGTTTCTAGTTAGGTAATTTGTCAAGTCGATCTCGATTTTAACCTTCTAATTCAGCCTGTATCCACACCTTTAACCCTAGCCCAGTTACAACCCTGATTAAAGACCTTTTGGTTTGTGTATCATCTCATATACAGTGGTGGAGATTTGGTTTTCAGGCAAGCTTATGGGATTAACTTTTCAGGTTCAACTTATGAGTGCTTATTCTTGAACCTTAAACACTTTGAGTAATTTGAGTGAACCTTTAGTGAGGATGTCAATCCTTGTCGGTTTTGAATCAAAGGTAATTACTTAGATAAGAGGAGACACCTATGTTTTTGTACTACAATGGTATGACATATCTTGATTGAACCTTTAGGGTTCTTTGAGTTAAATTATCCATGTATAAATTATCTATGAATTATGATGAGACATTGTCAATAGGAGTTATGAATTATGGAAAGTTCGTTTTAATTGTAAGTTGAGAATTTTGCTTGAGGACAAGCAAAAGCTTAAGTGTGGGGGTATTTGATAAATCGTAAAAGTAACATATTTTAATCCCACATTTAGTATGCTTTTGGATGATTTATCCTTGATTTATGTAAAAAGGTGCTCTTAATACTTTCTTTTCATGTCTTATACTCAGGAAAGCACCCAAGGATAAAAAGGACGCAAAACGGGTTTAAAACGGACCAAAGTAGGCCAACCCAAGAAGTCGGCACGGCCTGGACTTCATGCCACATGGCCGTGCCCCAATATTTAGAATGCACACGGTCACACCCTGATTTACATGACCGTGCCTCATCGACAAAAAGCCCAACACGACCTGACCCCGATGTACATGGCCGTGCCCCAATTGGCAGACCCAAAGCACGCCTCTACCCAGATATTGCATGGGCGATTCATAGCCGTGCCTAAATCGACAAGATGGAGACACGGGCTGGACCACGATTTACACGGGCATGTCAAGGCCGTGCCCCTACCGCGGGAAAGAGCAATTTCACTCAGAATTGGATGCTTGGAGCCCAAGAAACGCAATCCTAAGTCCACTCAAACACTTAGGATGAATTTCAATTGAATTACGAGTACTTAGGAGCCAAGTAAAGCATCCCAAACGTCTATATAAACAATCCAAGGCAGTAATTCAAAGTCGTCAGGTTTTAGCAGAGTTTTCTGCTAGAGCATTACATGTTTAGGGAATTACTCGAAGATAGCCAGTTGATCCATCTCGAAGAGTCGTAATTCTACTCAAGATGGAGGATCTCTCCTTCAATTTCTTCAGGGTGTTTTAGGGATTTCTTATGTTTTGTTTTATCTTTTCTCTTGAGATGTTTTCTTATTTTATTATGAACTAGATCCTCCAGATACCTGAAGGGGATGAAACCTATGATGGATTTTGTTATTTGATCTATTGGTTTATATGATAAATACTTTGTTTGTTCTTAATTATGTTGCTCAATTTAATCTGATGTGCTTAGGTGGAGGAGGAATAGACCCTGCCTAAGAGCAGATCTAGCATAATTAAGCGGAGTTGATCAGGCGCCTAAAGATAGGGTTATGAGATTTTGTCGGATTAGGGTGTAACCTAATATGGGAGTCCATTGATCGATTTGCTGCTTCCTTAGGGGGTTATTATAAGAGAATGAGAGTTCCACTAATTAACCTAAGGTTAGACATTATTCGCTTCAAGAGAAGGTTTAATATAGGTTAGGGAGTCTCATTGTAACACCCTTAACCCGAGTCCGTTGCCGGATTATGGTCACTCGATTTTACCAAAGATAAGTGCAGATTCAAACATTCACCCGAGTCAAAATCATATATATATATCATACCTATAAATTTTGCCCGTAGCCATATCGTATCTAGTCATATTATCAAGCAAATAAACATGCCACAAGTTATACAATTTATACATACTTTACAAAGCACATAATTCAAATCATATGCATATCAACTTATTAATATTCGAATACCCAATATAGATACTCAAATACTAATATTATCCATATATAAATAAGCTTATAACATTTTCATGTAATCAACCCAATCGTACCATTTTAGAACCGAATGTATACCTAAGCATAGCAAATCTTCACTAATAATTAACCAATTAAAGTAGCCACATTTCTATTTATTAGTCTATCACTTATACACATAAATAAGATCCAACCTTAAACTATCAAGTTGACCATCAATTATCGAAATATATATACATCATGACATATACCTATTATACCATTTCATATATCCAAACCTATGCTTTCACATTTTACCCGAACATGCCATATACATGATAACATTTCTATAATTTGTAACTACTTATTCTTATCATTAACAATGAATCCAACAAGTTAACTTACATGCACAAACTTTGATTATAAAATCACTATTATTACCTAACTGAATCAACTATATTAAGCAACAACAACCCAATCCATGTTTTTCTCCAACTAAATACATAACATTCGTATCACCCATTCACATTTCAAATAATGCCTAAACCACATCCAAACACAAATGATAATTCATAGCATGAGCAAGCCATTTCATCAAAACACATGAACAAAGTTTAACCAAAATAGATAGCCATTTTCGCATGGCTAAGTATATATACACGATTAAACATCATTAGTTATACAGCATAGTCTAGCCTATACATGCCTCTTCGAATTAAAAATTAAGTTAATCAATATCAAATGTGAGTTGATAGTGTGGTTGACTTCTTCAAAGATCCTTTGAGTCCGTAGCTTGAACCAAAAATCTATAAAATAGAAGTAGACAAGAACACACAGTAAGCTTGCTAGCTTAGTAAGTCTTAAGCAAAAACATTATCATATACAATGGTAAAACATTTAAACATCCAACTCATGGCCTTAAATAAACATTTCTTATCTTATACATATATATACATTATGGCCAAATATGCATATATATACAGCACCAACTTGTACATTTCTTTATACCTTTACGGTTACCTTTAACTACTTATGCTTTCATTTAGCCAATTTTCTTATCACATTGATCTTCCTTTTTCTCAATAACATCATATACATACATCTATATACACATATATGCATATTCATAAATCACTTAAGTAGGAATAACACATACCTAACAACTGAATTACAAATTCACTCCCAAATGCTTAGGCATACTTAATCATTAGCTAGAACCTACTAAACATCACCTGAATCTCACACACTGGCACTAAGCCTACTGAACTCGGGGTCTGAAATCATAACACCGACATCAAGCTTGCTAGGCAATAAGCCCAAAATATATCACTGGCACGAGCCTGCTAGGCATAAAGCCCTAAACATATCACTCAAGACGAGGCTCTGCTAGGCATAAAGCCCAAACATATCACCTAAGACGAGTCCCTTAGGCTTTAAGCCCGAGTATCAATGTAGTCAATCATTCCACACACATTTCATAATTTTATCACATATCCAATTCATCTAAGCTTATTCACATTACACAAATAGAATCATTACGTCATTGTACAACCCACAATTCATATCGAGATACTCATTCATATCACATTATTAAATTATGCATTCAATCTAATTTACTTATATACATTCAGCTATGACATAAAGATGTACTCAAATTTATCGAACATCATCATTTAACATGTTCATAAATAATTCTTTGATATATTTCAGATTAAGGACTTACCTCGACTGTAGACGGACCGCGTAAACCGACTATTTGATAACCTTTGTCTTCCCCCGATCCAAATCTATTTTTCTTTGTTCTTGATCTAAACACTTTAAAATTCAGCTCATTCAAGTACATTTCATCTCAATTTAGTCCCTAAATACATCAATAGGAAAATTACCATTTTGCCCCTAATGTTTCACATTTTTACCATTTAGTCCTAATTGCATAAAACACAAAATACACAAAATTTCACTAATCCACTCAAGGGCTGAATATTCATAGGGACCTTATAAGTCCATTTATTTGACTTATTTTTCAAATAATCCCCTCTAAAATTTTATTTTTGTAATTTAGCCCAAAATACTCAAATTCACTAAAATTTCCAATACAAAACATATTAATCTTTAACATATCTTTAACTTTAAATCATCAAACATCAAAAATTACGTGAGTATATCAATGGCTGAACATCAAACATGCTTAGATTTAGAAATTCTAACATGGGTCAGCTACGGTTCTAAGCAACGATCTCAAAAACGTAAAAATCAATAAAAACCGAGCTAAAATTCTCACCTAATTTAAACCAAATAGTTGCCAAAAATCAAAGCTTCTTCAACCCATTTTCTATTGTTAACTTTCGATCATGAGAGAAAATAAAGATGATAGTGGCTTGTTTTAGTATATTATAACACATATATTATTATTAAACAAATTACTATACTAACCTTTAATAATAAAATACATAACATAAATTATAAGGTCATTTAAGACCATGACCGTCCACTATCATCAAAAATGGGCTAATTGCCCTTTCAATGCCTCAAATTAAGAAGCCACTATCAATTTGGCACATTTTACTATGGTTTGAAACTTTTACACTTTACGCGATTAAGTCCTTTTATTTAATTAAGCACACAAATGATTAAATTTTTCTATGAAACTTTCACACACCTTAATTCACATATAATGAACACAAAATATAATATTTAAATATCTCTCGGACTCGAATTCGTGGTCCCGAAACCACTGTTCTGATTAGGGTCAAATTTGGTCTGTTACAACTCTCCCCCCTTAAGGATTTTCGTCCCCAAAAATCTTACCGTTAAACAAAGTTGGATATTGTTGCCTCATAGAATCCTCGGGCTCCCACGTAGCCCCTTCAACTCCGTGCCGATTCCATAAAACTTTCACTAATGGAATTCTCTTGTTTCTCGATTCTTTCATTTCTCGAGCTAGAATACGAATTGGTTCTTCCTCGTACGTCATATCGGATTGGATTTCAACCTCTGACGGAGTGATCACATGTGATGGATCTGATCTGTACTTACGAAGCATCGAAACATGAAATACATCATGTATCTTTTCTAATTCAGAGGGCAACTTCAATCTATAAGCAACAGGCCCAATACATTCAATGATTTCATACGGTCCAATGAATCTCAGACTCAGTTTGCCTTTCCGACCAAATCAGAATACTTTCTTCCACGGAGAAACTTTCAAGAATATCCGATCTCTGACCTGAAATTCAATGTCTTTACATTTTAAATCAGCGTAAGATTTTTGACGATCTGATGGAGCTTTCAAACTATCTCTGATTATAGCCACTTTTTGTTCAGTCTCTTTAATCAAATCGACCCCGTGTACCTTTTTCTCACTGAGCTCGGTCTAGTATAATGGTGTTCGACACTTGCGGCCGTACAAAGCTTCGTAAGGCGCCATTTTGATACTAGATTGAAAGCTATTATTGTAAGCAAGTTCAATCAAAGGTAGGTATCGTTCCCACATACCTTCAAATTCGAGAACACAACATCTTAACATGTCCTCAAGTATATGAATAGTTCGTTCAGACTGACCGTCTATCTGGGATGAAAAGCTATACTAAAGTGGAGTTTAGTACCCAAATCATATTGCAACTTCTTTCAAAATTGTGATGTGCACCTCGGATCTCTATCTAAAACAATGGAACTCGGCACACCATGTAACCTCACTATCTGTGATACATACAATTCAACAAGTTTATCAAGTGAATAATTTGCACAAATTGGCACAAAGTGAGCTGAATTAGTCAATTGATCCACTATAACCCAAACTACATCTTTCTTGCTCGGTGTGGTAGGCAAATCAGATATAAAATCCATAGTGATTCTATCCCATTTCCACTCAGGTATCATGATTGGCTGAAGTAACCCGGAAGGCACTTGATGCTCGGCTTTTACTTGTTGACAAATTAAGCACCTTGAAACAAATACAGATATATCCCGTTTCATGCCAGGCCACCAATAGAACTGTTTCAAATCATTATACATTTTTCGTGCTACCTGGATGAACTGATAATCGACTATTATGAGCTTCATTCAAAATCGATCTGAATCAATTCCACATTCTTCGGAACACATATTCGCCATTGAATTTCAAACAACCTTTTGCATTGATTCGAAACTCTAACCCTTCACCATTTTCACATTGCACTCGTCTAGCAATCAAGTCTTTGTCAGATCTTTGTACATCATAAATTTGTTGAATAAACATTGGTCTCGCTTTTAGCTCGGCTAATATCGAACCATTATCAGACATATCCACATGCACGTTCAAAGCACGAAGAGCAAACAATGATTTTCGACTTAATGCATCTGCAACAACGTTAGCTTTCCCCGAATGGTAATCAATTACTAATTCATAGTCTTTCAATAGTTCTAACCATCTGCGTTGTCTCAAATTCAAATCCTTTTGAGTCATTAAGTACTTCAAGCTTTTGTGATTTGAATAAACATGACATTTTTCACCGAACAAGTAATGACGCTATATTTTCAAAGTGAAAACAATAGCTGCAAGTTCCAGATCATGAGTCGGATAATTTCTTTCGTGAGGCTTCAATTGTCTTGAAGCGTGGGCTATGGCTTTGCCTTCTTGCATCAAAACGCAACCCAAACCATTTAAAGAAGCGTCACTATAAACAATAAATTCTTTACCCGATTCAGGCTGAGCTAACACTTGAGCTTCGGTCAAAAGGGCTTTCAACTCATCAAAACTTCTCTGACATTTTTCTGACCATTCGAACTTAACATCTTTCTGTAGCAGCTTTGTCAAAGGTGTAGCTATCATGGAAAAACCTTTGACGAATTGTTTGTAATATCCCGCGAGTCCTAGAAAACTTCTAATTTCGGAGACATTCTTTGGTGGTTTCCAATCAAGTATAGCCGATATTTTGTTCGGATCAACCCAATACCGTCAAACAACATGACCCAAAAGTCGGCTTCCTTCATCCAAAATTCACACTTACTGAACTTTGCATACAACTGATGATCTCGTAAAGTCTGTAACACTAATCTCAAGTGCTTAGCGTGTTCAGTTTCATCTTTAGAGTAGATCAGTATTGAAACACCCCAAACCCGACCCACGAGCCTGGGCGGATCTGGTATGTTCCTCGATGTAACCCGATTCAAAATTCTTTCGAATACTTTGAAAACTGTGTGTTTTGAAGATAGTTTATTTGTGGGTTGGGCTTGAGTTGAAAACAAGTTTATTTTTATATTGAAAACCCATTTATCTCAGGTGACAAAATGCTTAAAGCTTATTTTAAATAAAATTATCTTAATCTTTAAATAACCTAAATTAAGTAACATAGTAATTAAAACAATAATAAAATCATCACTATGGCCTTATTACATAAACAAAACCCAAAATAAAATTGTAGAGTACTTAAATAAAATAAAACATTGTCGAGCATGGCCACCACAAGTTCTCGTAGTCTGGGTCTATCACCGCTCATCACTTGAAACATGTTCCCACAACGGGTGAGTCAATGACTCAATGTGTAACCAACACTAAAATTTAATGATTTAGGCATACCATACATATCATGTTCACATAATAATAATGATGCAATCCCGAACCCAAACCTAGAATACCATCCGCTACACATCCCCGTACCAACCTGCACACCGTGGGGACTACTAAGTCAACCCTCCATCCGCTACACACCATCGAAGGTAGTCGCTGCAGTCGACGTGCTCATCGCCCATATAAAATTTGTGGCATAGCCACCAGATAATTGTGTCATGAGACACCACATTCAGATAATGTAACCGAAGTTACCACATTCAGATAATGTGACCGAAGTCACCACATTCAGATAGTGAGACTAAAGTCACCACATTCACTTCCTCTTTCTCATAAACCCGAATGCCCCATATTATTCATATCATGCATATCATACTTAATTTCACATTCATGTCACTTTTCACATATTAAATATAACATATTTCGTAATCCTAGTGGGAGTAGGAAACTTACCTGAGTACTTTGTACCATAACATGGTACCTTAGCCATATTCACATTCTTATAAACATGTATATATTTATTATAGCCATGAATCTTATTAAAAGTAGTGTGGGGTACACACCTGATTCGCTTAAGGTTTCCAATCCAAATCCCGAAAAGCTTGATCTAATGCCTTAGATCTTAAATCTCTACATTTAATCAATCATTTAATACTTAGTAAGCCATTCGGCCATAAATCCAAATCCTAGTAGGATTAGTACACTAAAACTTACCTTGGTGCCAAATCCCGAAATCTTCACTATACTCTTTCTTGTATTCGGCAAAGTTTTAAATCACTTTAACAAATTAGTTTTGGCTTTTGAATAAATATGAACTAGATCTAAAACACCAAAAAAAGGCCTTGGCCGAATATTCGCATGTCTTACCTTGTGGATTTTAAATCCCAAAATTCATCAAATAACTAGGAACACACTACTATGGTGTACCTTCGGAAAAGAACTTCTCCTTCCTTGTAGTCGACACGTAGTAAATCCCAAGAGCCTTCTTTCCAAGTTTCGACTAACACAATAATGGGGTTAGATTTCCTAGTTTCGCTTTAATCTTAGAAGAAAAGAATGGAAATCGATAACTATTGACCTTACCCTTAATCTTTGTAATCGACATTTTTTTCTTGAGTCCTCAAAGATTCGCTTAAGACCTAGAGAGTAGTCACATAGGTTTCACTTTTGGAATATTGAGAGGAGAAGTGAAACACCCCAAACCCAAATTTCAAAAAGCCCTAATTTGATTTGATATGTTCCTCGAATAAAACTTTAACAATTTCTTGTTTTGTTTAAGAAAAACTTGATGAGTTTGTATAAAATGATTAACTTAATGTTTAGGTTGAAATCGAATTTAAATAAATTTGTGTCTTCTTAAAACATTATTTAAAAGAAATTTATAAGTTAAAAGAAAACCAAATTTTATGAAAAATTTTAATTATTATTGTAAAACATATATATATATATAAGTGTCAAAACAGTTTAAATTATTTATCGAAAACCATTTAGTTATTTAATTAAATATTGCTCATGGCAGAATAAAAATCCAAAAGTAAAAAAATTAAAAATAGTTCATAGTGGCCTTATTACAAAAATAGCAAAACCCATAATAAATTCTAAGTAATAAAAATACGCTTAATAGGTTTAATTAAGAGAAACATCCGAAATACTTTTGTTGAGCAATGGCCACCACGTAGTCCCCGCTGACCCGATCCATCATGCTAAGAGTCATCTGAAAAATTATCCCACAAAAGGGGTGAGTCATAAACTCAATGTGTAACAAAAACACTAAAAGCCCAATTGATCATGGCCTTTAAGCCCATGTAATAACACATATAGCCATAAGCCCATTTAAGTCAGATTTAGCCATAAGTCCATTTTTATAACAAATCAAATCAAATCATTTAGAAATCATATGGATATTTATATAATGAAATGAAAACCCGGCCCACCTAGATATCCATCCGCTACACACCACCCGTACCAACCAATCACACCGTGGGGATTACTAAATCGACCCTCCATCCGCTACACACCATCGAAGGCAGTTGCTGCAGTCAACATGCACATCGCCCTTATAATTTTGTGGCAAGGCCACCAGATAATTGTGACCGAAGTCACCGGATTCAAATATGTGACCGAAGTCACCAGATTCACATATGTGACCGAAGTCACCGGATTCAAAATATGTGATCGAAGTCACCAGATATTGTGGTAAAACCACCAGAATACTTCCCCTTTATCAATAACACCCATATGCCCATGCACATACATATTAATTAGTTTTCATGCCATTTACCCCAAAATCATAGCAAAATCATATTTATCTCACATTTAGGAATATAGCAAAATTAGAAAAATATTGGGGTTAAACATACCTGAATATCATATACCACTGAATGGTACCCGTAACCATTATTACACATATTTTCAAGCAAATCACATTTAATATAGATCTATGAGATTTTAGTATAATGTTACACACCTTATGACAGTGAGAACGATACCTTCCCGCTCGTCAACACCTAGTTAATTATCACACTTGATTAGAACACACTAATATTTATAATCTATACTATTGATGAGAGATCTAATTCCTTACCCTCGGAATCGCGAACAACCGATATATGTGGTTTGTCTCCGATAGATGGATCAAAACCTGATGACAACCCACTAACGAAAAGTGGTTCAACTTGTATGCACGACTTCAAATAAATGATCTTCGTTAGCAGAGGGTCCACAACCCGGTGGAAATTCTCTTATCGCCGATGCAGCCCTTCGTTTGAAGTTTGAGGGTATAACAAAGCCTTCCCTCTTCCAAACACTCCTTACCGCTCTTTTCGAACCTATCTTGTTCGTCTCGAACTCTCCCCTAAAATAAAGTTGATTAGTAATCTATCTAAAAGAAACGATATAACCGAAAATGATAATTCTTACCTTGGTTGATTCCGAATGATCTCTCCTAAAACGTTGGTTTCCAAAAAGAATCCTTAAAATCCCCTTCAAAGGTTCAGCCAAGGAGAAAATATGAGAGTTAGATTTCTAAAATCGAAAATTCCGAAAGAAAATAAAAAGAATGATTTGTAGAAAATCCTTACTCGACTACTTGGAGATTCGGCCTTATTGATTTAGAAGAATAGAAATGGTGATTTCGGTTTGGACAAAATGAGAAGAGAAAAGAGAGTGTTTTTGTCTATAATGGTTTTGGTTTTTCAACAAAATAAAAGAAGAAGAAGATGAAAATAGAAGATGGAAGTTTCGGCCTTAGCAAGGTAAATAAGAAGAGAAATTTGAAAGAAGGAGATGATTTGATTTTTGGTAGAAGATGGTTTTGGTTGAAAGTGAAGAAGAAGATGATGATGATTAAAAGAAAAGAGATGGGTTAAGAGGCTTATGTGCATTCGGCCATGAGAGAAAAAAAAAAAAGAAGAAAAAGGTCTTGAAACTTTGGTACTTTCAGTTACAAAGAGAAAAGAAAGAAAGTATAATTTGGAGAAAAGAAAATGAAAGGACTACTAAAATCGAAATGGTAAAATGCAAATGACTAAAAGAAGAGAAAAGGTTTCTCTTTGTGTAATAGGCAATCGGGTAAGAACAAAGTTTTGGAGAGAAAAGAAATGATGCACAAAATGTTAGAGTTTTTGGCCAACTATCACCCCTAATGCCTAAGCAAAATTCGCCAACACCCTTTGCCAACATGATCCCTTTTCCTCCTCATTTCTTCCCATCAAATCCTTGATTCTATCACAATTAAACCTTTTCCCTTAGGCCCTTATGCCATCTAGGTTCATGGTCAAATGACCATGAAAAAGCTTCCAAAACAACATCCCCTCTTCAAGCCTTTTGTCCCCCTATCTTACCATAACTTCATGATTCCATGCCATAACTTCTAACTTGCCTTTTACTTATGGTCTACTAACCAAAAATAAAAAGATGTCCATCCATTCTAGAATAATCTTGGCTGACACTATAGGAAAGAAAACAAAAAAAAATTTAAAATTCTTCCACTTGCAAGCTAGGGGATTCGAACCTCTCTCCTCATGCATTCACTCATGCACCATTACCACCTTGCCAAATAACTTATTATGCTTAAAACCTCTTGTCAGTATTTCTTAAAGCCTATCTTGCTTAGCTCCATCTTAATTATTAAAAATTTAATATTTCTCTAAGCATTCACTTACATATTTGAAGTTTGAAAAACTTCCCAAAACACACTCAATTATACTTAGGCATGCAACAACATTCAATTAAGTAAAGATGCATAACCCCTTAATTCAGGATGTTACATTTCTACCCTTAAAATAATTTCGACCTCGAAATTAATCGGCTAGAATAAGTGAGGTATTCTTTGTCATCGCTTCCTCCTGTTCCCACGAAGCTTCTTCTGATCCATGATTACGCCATAATACTTTGACGAGAGGAACTGATTTTCTCCGTAAAACCTTTACATCCCGCTCCAGGATTTGAATTGGCTCCTCTTCATATGACAAATCTGGTCTTAATTCCACCTCCTCAACTGGCACTACATGAGATGGATCCGACCGGTAATGGCGTAACATTGAAACATGGAACACATCATGCATTTGTTTTAACTCCGAAGGCAATTCTAACTGATATGCCATAGGTCTGACTCACTTCAAAACCCGATAAGGTCCAATGAACCTGGGACTTAACTTCCCTTTGCGACCAAATCTCATCACCTTTTTCCAAGGTGAAACCTTGAGAATACTTGATCCCCACAAAAACTCTATTTCTTTCCGCTTAAGATCCGCGTACGACTTTTGCCTGTCAGATGCTTCTTTTAACCGAGCCCGAATTACCTTAACCTTTTCTTCGGATTCAGCCACTATTTCTGGACCCAAAACATGTCGTTCCCCTAGTTTTGTCCAACACGTAGGAGTGCGACACTTCCGTCCATATAGTGCTTCATATGGTGCCATCCGAATACTGGCTTGGTAACTGTTGTTGTACGCAAATTCTGCTAACGGTAAGAACTCCTCCCAGCTTCCTCTGAAATCCATTACACATCCCCTTAACATATCCTCTAAGACTTGAATTACTCGCTCAGACTGACCGTTAGTTTGTGGATGAAATGCCGTACTGAAGTCCAATCTGGTACCCAAAGCCTGATGCAATGCTTTCCAAAATCGAGACATAAACCTCGGATCCCTATCTAAAATAATTGACACCGGCACTCCATGCAATCTCACAATCTCAGCCACATATAACTTCGCCAATTTCTGCAAAGAGTAATCAACCCGAACTGGGATAAAATGTGTAGATTTCGTCAATCGGTCCACTATCACCCATACCGAGTCTTTCTTGGTAGGCGTAAGAGGAAGCCCACTAACAAAGTCCATGGTGATTCTCTCCCACTTCCATCGCGAAATCTTTATCGATCGTAGCAATCTCAAGGTACTTGATGTTCACCTTGACTTGTCGACACGTTAAGCACTTTCCTACAAACTCCGTAACTTCCCGCTTAAAACCAGCCACCAAACCGATCTCGCAAATCTCGGTATAACTTACTTCCTCCGGATGCATAGCATAGGGTCATCATGCGATTCTGAAGAATCTTTTGCCTCAACTCCTGATCCCTCGGCATACAGACTTTGCCTTTGAAACACAATACCCCATCGTTGTTAATACCAAAATCTTCTAATTCCCCACTCTGCACCTGCCGAAGCTTAGTACTCAGATCATCGTCTACCAATTGTCTCTCTTTCACTTGACTCAACCACGTTGGCTTTACTTGTAATTCTGCCAACAAGCTTCCGTCATCGTAAAGACTAAGATGTGCAAACAACGCCCTTAGATCTGACACCACTTTCCGACTTAGAGCATCTGCCACCACATTCACCTTGCCCAGGTGGTACTCGATAGAACAGTCGTAATCTTTCAACAATTCTATCCACCTTTGCTGTCTCAAATTCAGCTCCTTCGAGTCAGTAGATATTTCAGACTCTTGTGGTCCGTGTATATCACTAACTTTTCCCCGTATAAATAATGTCTCCAAACTTTAAGAGCAAAGACTACACCTGCCAACTCCAAATTGTGCGTCGGGTAATTAACCTCGTGTGGTCTCAACTGTCGAGATGCATACGCAACTACCTTCCCGTCTTGCATCAGAACACATCCTAATCCTGTGTGAGAAGCGTCACAATACACGACGAAATCCTTCCCTGCCTCAGGATGAATCAAAACTGGAGCTTCAGTCAAAACCCTCTTGAGCTTCTCAAAGCTCTCTTGCTGTTTATCAGCCCACACGAAAGGTACCTCCTTTCTCAACAATTTCGTTAAAGGTGCAGCTATCGATGAGAATCCTTGATGAATCTTCTATAGTAGCCTGCTAATCCCAAGAAACGCAAACCTCGAATCTGAGACTTAGGTGGTTTCCAATCTAGTCTGACCTCAATCTTCCGAGGATCCACCCTTATCCCTTCCGCAGACACCACATGGCCAAAAAACGCAACCTCCTTCAGCCAAAATTCACACTTGCTGAATTTGGCATAAAGTTTCTTCTCCCTTAAAACTTGCAACACAATCCGGAGATTTTTATCATGTTCCATTTCAGACTTGGAATACACCAGGATGTCGTCTATGAATACCACGATGAACTGATCCAAGTAGGGCTGAAAAACCCGATTCATCATATCCATGAACGTAGCTGGGGCATTTGTCAATCTGAATGGCATTACCAGAAATTCATAATGCCCAAGTCTTATGGATATCTGCTTCTATCACTTTAAGCTGATGATACCCCGACCTTAGATCTATCTTTGAGAATACCACAGCTCCCTTAAGCTGATCGAACAAGTCATCGATCCTTGGCAAAGGATACTTGTTCTTAATGGTCAGCTTATTCAACTGCCGGTAGTCTATACATATCCTCATCGTTCCATCCTTCTTCTTCACGAATAGGACCGGTGCTCCCCATGGAGACACACTAGGTCGGATGAATCCACGATCAAGCAACTCCTAGATCTGAGCCTTAAGCTCAACCAACTCCTTTGGTGCCATTCTATACGGAGCAATAGAAACTAGCGCCGTTCCATGCAATAATTCAATCCCAAATTCTACCTCTCGATCCGGAGGCAATCCTAGAAAGTTCTTCCGAAAAAACATCTTCAAATTCTCTTACAGTCCTGACTCCTTCAACAGTTGCTTCTTTAGCCTCCAAGGCACTAACCAACATCAGAAAAGCCACACATCCCTTTCTAACCATCTTTTCTGCCTTAAGAGCGGATACTACATTTGATAAGTAGTTTCATCTCTCGCCCATCATTACAACTTCTTTGTCATCAATAGTTCTTAAGGACATCCGCTTAGCAGTACAATCCACATTTGCACGATATTTCACTGGCCAGTCCATGCCTAAGATCAAGTCGAATTCTCCGAATGGCAACTCTATTAAATTAGCCGAAAATTGCATCCCTTGAACTTCTAAAGGCACTTCCTTAAAGAGTTTGTCTATTACTACTGTCTGTTTTAAAAGACTAAGTACAGTCATCTTCCTAGGTACAGTCTCAAAAGTCACATGCATAGTTCTAGATACTTCACTAGCGATGTATGAATGGGTTGACCCTATATCTATCAAAGCAATAAAGGGCAACCCAAAAATTAAAAACGTACCCGTGATAGCATCAAAAGGCCACTATCTTCTCTGCGATGAATCAGATATACCGGACACTGGCCGTCTTGCCTCGAGCTACCATCGCCTCACACAAGTCTCGCGACCTCTACCGAACCATTACCCCTTCCATTTAGACCACGACCCCTTATCGATTCATTGCTTACCTCTTCCACTGATTAATATCCTGACCTACTGGACGGTTCTTATCTGAATTCATCGGGCAATCCTTGATCATATGATCTTTAGACCCGCACTTGAAACATCCCCCGGTCTTTTTCCAACATTCTCTCGGGTGCATCTTCCCACATTGAGCACAAACACGATGCTGTCCTCCCGTAGCAGTCTGCTGACCTCACGGCCCATCAATTCTTGGTTTCTTTTGAAAATCCCCGGATGACCCTGAAGACCCAAAGCTCCTCTTATTCTTATTCTGGCCTCTGTCCCGGTTTTGTCTCTCAGTCCACTTAACTTCTTCAGCTATCCTTGCCCTTTCTACTAAGACTGCAAAGTCTCTTTCCCGGTGCGGAGCAATCAACACTCATAGCTCATCTCTCAGTCCATCCTCGAATCTGACACACCGCTCATATTCAGTAGCTACTATCCCTCTGGCATATCGGCTAAGTCGCAAGAATTTTGTTCATACTCAGCTATTGACTTATTTCCTTGTAGTAAATTCAGAAATGCTTTTCTCTGGGAGTCGATGTAGCTAGCTCCAACATATTTCCTTTCAAATTTAACTTTAAAATACCCCCAATCCACTCGATCCACAGGGGTACTCTCCTTGATAGTGAGCCACCACTGGTAGGCCTCATCACGGAGTAGTGAAACAGCACCTTTCACTTTTCTTCAAGAAAGGTCTAAATCGCCCATGATCCTCTCGACCGCCTCCAACCAAGATTCCGCTACATTCGGAGCTACTCCAGATACTCCCCTAAAAACCTCAGCTCCATTTGATCTAAGTCTCTCAGCTACTGACTTTCGAGACCCATTTCTCGTACTAGCTTCTGCTACTCATTCCAAAACTCGCAGCATAGCTTGTGATACTGCGTCACCTCCTTCATTTTGCTGTTGAAATTCCACCCCAACAGACGGTGGCGAAACTTCATTTTTGGAACCTTGGCTAGATCTAACTGGTTTCGACACAGCCATTCTTCCTCTACCGCGTCCACGATGACCACGTCCCCTAGAACTCATGTCTACTACGCGTCTTATCTGTTTTTACGAAAAAGTCTTATGCATTAGAGTCTTTTCACTTCTTATTAAAAGAAAGTTTTATGTAACAAATATTTATTCAGTGGTTTTTCCGTAGTAGTACACATAGTCCATGTCTCTAAAGTATAGTTTCCTTAGGCTTATCATACATTCATATTACGTTATCAATAAAAGTACTTACTTGATGGACCTAGGCCGAGAACTCGGGTACCATGCTTCTATAAAACCATTTAACTTAAGAAAACTTTCAAAAAGCCATTGGGGCTAAATTTTGAAAACGTTGTAGGCTTCAAAACCCAAGGCCGAGAGTTTAAAACTGGGCTCTGATACCAAGTTGAAACACCCCAAACCCGACCCAAAAAGCCTGACCGGATTTGATATGTTCCTCGAATAAAACTTTAACAATTTCTTGTTTTGTTTAAGAAAAATTTGATGAGTTTGTATAAAACAGATTAACTTAATGTTTAGGTTGAAATCGAATTTAAATAAATTTGTATCTTCTTAAAACATTATTTAAAAGAAATTTATAAGTTAAAAGAAAACCAAATTTTATGAAAATTTTACTTATTATTGTAAAACATATATATAAGTGTCAAAAGCAGTTTAAATTATTTATCGAAAACCATTTAGTTATTTAATTAAATATTGTTCATGGCGTAATAAAAATCCAAATGCAAAAAAATTAAAAATAGTTCATAGTGGCCTCAAAACCCATAATAAATTCTAAGTAATAAAAATATGCTTAATAGGTTTAATTAAGAGAAACATCCGAAATACTTTTGTTGAGCAATGGCCACCACGTAGTCCCTACTGACCCGATCCATCATGCTAAGAGTCATCTGAAAAATTATCCACAAAAGGGGTGAGTCATAAACTCAATGTGTAACAAAAACACTAAAAGCCCAATTGATCATGGCCTTTAAGCCCATTTAATAACACATATAGCCATAAGCCCATTTAAGTCAGATTTAGCCATAAGCCCATTTTTATAGCAAATCAAATCAAATCATTTAGAAATCACATGGATATTTATATAATGAAATGCAAACCCGCCCACCTAGATATCCATCCGCTACACACCACCGTACCAACCAATCACACCGTGGGATTACTAAATAGACCTCCATCCGCTACACACCATCAAAGGCGCTTGTTGCGGTCAACATGCACATCGCCTTATAATTTTGTGGCAAGGCCACGGATAATTGTGACCAAGTCACCGGATTCAAATATGTGACCAAGTCACCAGATTCACATATGTGCCCAAGTCACCGGATTCAAAATATGTGACCAAGTCACGGATATTGTGGTAAAACCACCGAATACTTCCCTTTATCAATAACACCCATATGCCCATGCACATACATATTATTTAGTTTTCATGCCATTTACCCCAAAATCATAGCAAAATCATATTTATCTCACATTTAGGCATGTAGCAAAATTAGCAAAATATTGGGGTTAAACATACCTGAATATCGTATACCACTGAATGGTGCCCGTAACCATTATTACACATATTTTCATACAAATCACATTTAATATAGATCTATGAGATTTTAGTATAATGTTACACACCTTATGACAGTGAGAACGATACCTTCCCGCTCGTCAACACCTAGCTAATTATCACACTTGATTAGAACACACTAATATTTATAATCTATACTATTGATGAGAGATCTAAATCCTTACCCTCAGAATCTCGAACAATCGATATATGTGGTTTGTCTCCGATAGATGGATCAAAACCCGATGACAACCCACTAACGAAAAGTGGTTCGGTTGTACGCACGACTTCAAATAAATGATCTTCGTTAGCAGAGGGTCCACAACCCGGTGGAAAATCTCTTATCGCCGATACAGCCCTTCGTTTGAAGTTTGAGGGTATAACAGAGCCTCCCCTCTTCCAAACACTCCTTACCGCTCTTTTCGAACCTATCTTGTTCGTCTCGAACTCTCCCCTAAAATAAAGTTGATTAGTAATCTATCTAAAAGAAACAATATAACCAAAAATGATAATTCTTACCTTGGTTGATTCCGAATGATCTCTCCTAAAACGTTGGTTTCCAAAAAGAATCCTTAAAATCCCCTTCAAAGGTTCAGCCAAGGAGAAAATATGAGAGTTAGATTTCTAAAATCAGAAATTCCGAAAGAAAATAAAAAGAATGATTTGTAGAAAATCCTTACTCGACTACTTGGAGATACGACCTTATTGATTTAGAAGAATAGAAATGGTGATTTCGGTTTGGACAAAATGAGAAGAGAAAAGAGAGTGTTTTTGTCTATAATGGTTTCGGGTTTTCAACAAAAGAAAAGAAGAATAAGATGAAAATAGAAGATGGAAGTTTCGGCCTTAGCAAGGTAAATAAGAAGAGAAATTTGAAAGAAGGAGATGATTTGATTTTTGGTATAAGATGGTTTCGATTGAAAGTGAAGAAGAAGATGATGATGATCAAAAGAAAAGAGATGGGTTAAGAGGCTTATGTGCATTCGGCCATGAGAGAAAAAAAAAGAGTAGAAAAAGGTCTTGAAACTTTGGTACTTTCGGTTACAAAGAGAAAAGAAAGAAAGTATAATTTGGAGAAAAGAAAATGAAAGGACTACTAAAAATCAAAATGGTAAAATGCAAATGACTAAAAGAAGAAAAAAAGGTTTCTCTTTTGTGTAATAGGCAATCGGGTAAGAACAAAGTTTTGGAGAGAAAAGAAATGATGCACAAAATGTTAGAGTTTTTGGCCAACTATCACCCCTAATGCCTAAGCAAAATTCGGCCAACACCCTTTGCCAACATGATCCCCTTTTTCCTCCTCATTTCTTCCCCATCAAATCCCTTGATTCTATCACAATTAAACCTTCTCCCTTAGCCCCTTATGCCATCTAGGTTCATGGTCAAATGACCATGAAAAAGCTTCCAAAACAAAATCCCCTCTTCAAGCCTTTTGTCCCCCTATCTTACCATAACTTCATGATTCCATGCCATAACTTCTAACTTGCCTTTTACTTATGGTCTACTAACCAAAAATAAAAAGATGTCCATCCATTCTAGAATAATCTTGGCCGACACTATAGGAAAGAAAACAAAAAAAAAAATTAAAATTCTTCCACTTGCTAGCTAGGGGATTCGAACCTCTCTCCTCATGCATTCACTCATGCACCATTACCACCTTGCCAAATGACTTATTATGCTTAAAACCTCTTGTCAATATTTCTTAAAGCCTATCTTGCTTAGCTCCATCTTAATTATTAAAAATTTAATATTTCTCTAAGCATTCACTTACATATTTGAAGTTCGAAAAACTTCCCAAAACACACTCAATTATACTTAGGCATGCAACAACATTCAATTAAGTAAAGATGCATAACCCCTTAATTCAGGATGTTACAAGAATAATGAAGAAGAAAACAATAGTTGCTTAAAAGAATTCGGCAGAGGTTATCAAGGAAGAGAAAATAATGCTGAATGGCCTCTCTTTTCCTTTTATAGCCGAATTTACTACTCAGAATCCCTTACTTGGCCACCACTCTTCTATTTTGATAACTTTATCCTTTGAATTATCACTATATTAAAAGAATTAATCCAACAATTATCTCCTAAAATAATGATAATTAAATCTATTATTTATCTCCTATTTAATAAATTCTAAAGGAAATAAAACTCCTCTTTTAAGAGCCCTCATGCCGTCCACCTCTCTGCTCTTTGTAGCAAAATAAAACTTCTTTTATTTGCTTCCTAAGTGACTCAATCCCTGGCCCAAATACACTTGCATGTGGCGCCATTTCCAGAGGCCCTAAGTGGCATCTTCAGACCACTTTTCCAAGCCTGTTTGTGTGTCAAATTTCACATACTTTTTCTCTTAAGGCCACCTTGCCTTAATTTCCTGTAACATCCTAAATAGGGCCTATGCATTTCCAGTTTAATTGTATGAAATGACAAGTTTCAAGTACTATGAATAAAATTTTGATACTTTTTGGAAATCTAGAAATGCATGGAAATGGAAATGAAAATGGAAATGGAAATGAACATTTTTGGAAACCTAGACATTTTTGGAAACTTAGACATTTTTGGAAACTTAGACATTTCGGGAAACCTGAACATTTTGGAAACTTGAACATTTAGGAAACTTGAACATTTAGGAAACTTGAACATTTTGGAAACTTAGACATTTTGGAAACCTAAACATTTTGGAAACCTGAGGATGTAAGGAAAAATGGCAAGTTACAGAGCCGCGCGAAAATTTTAGGAAACTTAGAAATAAGGCCGGAATGACAAAATTCAAAGCCCAAAATAGGAGATAAGGGCAAGAGGGCCTTAAAAGAAAAAGATGGTGAATTTTGACATACAATCGAGCTTGGAAAAGTGGCTCAAGTGTCACTTAGGGTTTATGGAATGGCATGAGTTCGAGTCACTTGGAAAGCATTTTTTTGAAAGTTTAATTTTGTTTTCCAAGGCTAGGATGGACGGCACATGCTTGCTTGAAAGGGGAGAGTTTTATTTTTATTAAAACTTGTCAAATTTAAGTGATAAATAGAGGATTTAATTTTACTAAGATAAATAAGGGATTAAAGGATGGATTAAAGGTTATTTTAAAGTGATAATTAATATCAAATTATCACATGGGAGAGTAGTGGCCAAGTTTTGGACTCTTGGTCTAGTAGTTCAGTTAAAAGAGGAAAAGAGAGACTTTTCTCTCATTCACTCCATTTGCCGAATTTTTGCTCTCCCTTTTCCCTCTCATTGCCGAAACTTCCCCTAAGAAAGGACTCCATCTTTTCTTTTCCTTCCTCTTGCCAAAACTCTTCTCTTCCAATCCCGGTTAGATCTCCATAGCCGGATTTCAAAGAATACAAGACAAGGAAACAAGTGATTGAAGGATTCAAGGTAAGTAAGCCATTCAATTTTCTTTCTTCCTAGTTGCCAAAGTAAAAGGCTTAACTCTTATTCTCTTTGATCATGGCCGAATATACAAGGAACTCGGGTTTCCACCATCGTTGAACATAAAGATCAAGGATCTAAGGTAAGAACAATCGATTCTTGTTCTTTTAAATCAATTTAAACAAGGCTTAAGAAAATAACCCTCTTCTTGTCTATGGTCGAATGTTAGAGGAGGAGTTTGGATTTCCAAAATCAAGGAATTAAGGTAAGACACATTCGACTAAAGGCCATCTATCAACTATTAAAGTTAGATCAAATCTAACCTATGATCTTTAGGGATTTCGACGGATATTCAAGACAAAAGGAACTTTCGGATTTGGAATCTCTAAGGTAAGCCTCTAAAATATTCTGCTAAGGGTTCTATGAGTATCTAAATCCATTCCTTAATTTTTGAAAAGCGAAAAACTAACCATATTGAACTACAAGGGTTGGCGAATATCAAGTAGAGGAAAACCCAAACTTCCGGATTTGTGTAATCACCAAATCGGCAAAGGTGAGTTTTCCTTACAAATCCTACTAGGATTTGGTTTTGTTTAAAAGGGTTTATTAATGTGTGTTAATGGATGGGCGAATATAGGGATTAATGATCTAAAAATTAGATCTGGATTCTCGAGATATCAAGGAACCTATTAGCGAAAAAGGTGTGTACCCTTACTATTCTTCTATATATTATGGTTAAATATTTTAATGAATGATATGAAAATAATATGGATGTGGCTATGTACCACACATGTGGCAAAAAGTACCAAGGCACGTTTCCTACTTGATAGGATTATGAAAATGTTATTTAATAACATGCGAATAAAAGAATATGAACATGAAATTAAATTATGTTATATATGTATATATGTTTTGGGCATTCGGATTTATGTAAAGGGGGAGAACAGTGTTGACTTGGTCTCACCCACGAAAAATGTTGACTACGGTCACATTGCGAAATATGTTGACTACGGTCACATTGCGAAATTTTGGTAACTTCGTTACAATAGTGTCTAATGACACAACGTGGAGAGTAGCGGATGGAGGGTTGACTTAGTAGTCCCTACGGTGTGTTGGTTGGTAATGCGGTGGAGAGTAGCGGATGGCATATAGGTTTTGGGTTTGGGTTGCATCATAATTTCATTATTACATGGACTTGATGAATTGAACATGAATGCCTCGATTTATTGAATGATAGTATTGTGTGCACATTGAGTCTGTTGACTCACCCCATTGTGGGAATTATTTTTCGGTGATGAGCAAGGATTGACCGGGTAGAGACCATGAGGAGGCCATGCATCCCTTGAAGAGTTTATTCGAAATTTTGGACTTCATTTAATTTCAATACTTTTTAATTTTATTTTGGGTTTATTTGATGTAATAAGGCCATAAGGCCCAATGGATTATTCTTTGTCTTTACTTTGTTTTCTTTTTTTTATATTTTGCTAAGAACTATTTTGAACATGTTACAACAAAATGGATTTATTTAGATTAAATAAATGGGTTTTCAATCTAAGCCCAACTCAAAATAATAGTTTTTCTAAAAATATAGAATTTTCTCTAAGTTACGAATGTTTTTGAGATCGGTTTACTTTAGGAACATACCGGATCCGGTCCATCCTCGTGGTAGGGTGTGGGTGTTCGATTTAGTATCGAGCCAGCTTTTAAACTCTCGGCTTTGTGGGCTAAGGCCCAAAATGTTTTCAAAGCAAGCCAAATGATTTTCTTTGAACATAAGCGTGCTTTTGGCATGGCCCTAAGTCTCCACCATGATCCACCGGTAAGTACCCCAACTATCTGTGTGATTATGTGAATTATAGAAGGTAGAAAAGGCATGGAACGAGAATAGAATGATAGGAACTTGGACCCTAGGATTAGTCTACTCAAACACGTATACATAAGACTTAATGTACTAAACCAACCTATGGCTAAGTCAACGAGCTAGTGGTGTGGTAACCCTTGTACGCATGTCTAGGATTGGATCCGGAAGAGCTTGGTATTTAAGCGTCCTAGTGACTCACCTCCTCTTGCAGAATCCTACAGTGCGTAGCTTCTGGCTCACAATAACTCGGAGGGCTCGGTGGTGTGGTAACCTCAGACGCATGTCTAGGAATGGTTTGATGGGAGCTTGGTATTTAAGCGATCCGCGTGACTCACCTCCTCTCCACACGAATCTCGCACAGTGCGTAGCTTTGGTTCACCCCGACCAAGAGGGCTCGGTTATAGGCTAAACATAATGACTAAAACCCGAAGGGAACTAGCCATGTTTTCAAAAAAAAAAGAGGAGAAAGAACAAAACAACAAACCCTAAAACTTTCTTTTAAATCCGAGAAAGTTATTTTTACAACATTTTCGAAAAACTCACGATTTACGAAAATTACAAAATGCCCTTGGGGTGAAATTACCAAACGCCTTGGTTTGTAAAATGTTCAACTCCTCAAAGAACTTTACCAAAATTTCATGATTTCATAAACAATCAAAACCCTAATTTGTAAAATACCAAAATACCATGATTTTGGGAAAAATTACAAAATTGCCCCTAACTTACAAAATTACCAAAATGGCCCTAATTTTCAAATTTTTGCAACATCCCCATCTTTGAAGGAACAACTTTCCAAAAGAACCCTCAAAATTTTACAACTTTTGAAATACCCCAAAGTTATTAATTTTTTTCAAATTTACCCTGATTTGTGAAAATTACCAAAATACCCCTGAGGTCAAAAATTACCGAAATACCCCGGTTTTAAAATTTTTTTTCAAGTTACCCCTAGACTTTGGAGTTTTCAAAATAATTTTTGACAAAAACATCAAGGAACCTTATTTTGACAAAATTATGAAAATGCCCACAGAGGACAAAGTTACGAAAATACCCGGGTAGTGGAAAATAACAACAAACAACAAAAACTACAACGTTTCTCCGAATGAGCGGAAGTTCATATTTGTTTGATGGATGAATGGATGAATGGAAAAGATCATGTGTTGTATGATACGAAAGAACCACTCTTAAATTCTTTTCCATAAAACTTCTTCTAAATAAGTGGAACAATGACTAATGCATAAAATTCCTTAATCGATCTACCGCTAGAAAATGAGCTCTAGAGGACGTGGTCGTCGTGGTCGAGGAAGAGGAAGAATGACCGTGTCGGAACCCGTTAGGGTCGGACAAGGGTCCGACAATGAGATGCCACCGCCACCACCACCCCAAATTGTTAATGTTGAGCAATGCTCGCCCGCAATCTGGAAGAGGTCGTGTCGCAGCTATTCTCGCGAGTTTTGGAAATGGTGGCGGTGCGGTGGAATGGAGGAAATCGAAGTCGGTACCTGAACGACTCCGAGCTAATGGAGCAGAAATGTTTCGAGGAGTATCCAATGTGGCACCTAGTACAGCTGAGTACTGGTTAGAAGCAACGGAACGCATCATGGATGAGCTTGATCTAACTCCAGAGGAAAAACTGAAGGGGATGGTAGCATTGCTACGTGATGAAGCGTATCAATGGTGGTTGACTGTTCGTGATGGTACCATAGCTGAAAACTTGACCTGGGAATTTGTTAAAGAGGCCTTTCAGAAGAAGTATGTGGGAACCAGGTATACAGATGAGCAGAGGAAGGCTTTTCTAGGGTTAGTACAAGGGAGCAAGTCCGTCGCAGAATATGAGGCGGAATTTACGAGGTTGAGCCGCTATGCTCGAGGGTAGTGGCAATCGAGCATGAACGCTGTTCGCTTTGAGGATCGGCCGAGAAATGACCTAAGGTCATTAATAGCACCGCATCGAGAGCGGAATTCTCTTTTTGGTAGAAAAGGCCAAAGTGGCGAGGGATTAAAGATGCTACTAAGCGATCAGGACAAGAATAAGACCAAAAGAGGGTTTGGGTCGTCGAGAAAGGGTTATAAGAGGCCTCGGGATGATGGGCCACAGAATCAACAAGTTTTGTACCGTGGCGATTCGTCCGTGTGAGTATTGTGGGAAGAGGCATCTGGGGAGTGTTGGAAAAAGATAGGAGCATGCTATAGGTGTGGGTCCAAGGATCATATGTTTAGGATTGCCCCAAACAACCGTGATTTAAAGCCAATTTAGTTCGAATGCTAGCCCTTGAGGTAGAGGCGGACAGGCGACCTCCACGGGGTGGGTTCGAATAACTGTGGTGGTAGCGCAGGCAGAGGCCGTGGCACATGTGGTCGAGGTACTAATGCTATCTCGATGCAAGACAACAGGTTTGGTTTATGCGGTCTACCGAAGGGAAGATGGAGACGCGCTTGGACGTAATAACCCAGACGTTCTTTATTTTGACAAACCCTACTTTGCTTTGATTGATGTGGGCTCGACCCATTCCTATGTTGCAAGTAGTGTAGTGGAAACACTAGGCCTAGACTCGAACTCTCCGATAGGTCGATGACCGTAGTAAGCCCATTAGGCCAAACTATAGTGGTAGACAAGATCTTTCTGAATGTACCCTAGAAATTGAGGGAGTGAGCTTTGAAGCGACTTAATGGAGTTACCTTCGGAGAGTTTCACTATACTCGGAATGGATTGGTTAGTAGAACACCGAAATGTGTTGGATTGTGCAAATAAACGTATGGAACTAAGAATCTCGAGAGGATGAAGTGGTGGTAATGATCGGAGAAAGGAGGAACTATTTATCTAATGTAGTTTCAAAGACTAAAGGTTTGAGAAGATGGTTAAGAAAGGTTGCAAAGCATTCTTAGCTTTTGTAAGTCGATTGGTGGGAAGGAGGAAGGTGTTAATGGAGTTAGGGCGGTAAGGGACTTCGTAGATGTGTTTCGGAAGAGTTACGGGAATACCCCAGACGGGGAGGTCGAATTTGGGATTGATTTGCTATGGGACGCTCTCGTGTCAATCGCTCCATCACCGAATGGCACCAGAAGGAGTTAGTGGAGCTAAAGGCTCGAGATCCAAGAACTATTGGATCGTGGGTTCATCCGACCAGTGTGTCTCCATGGGGAGCACCGGTCCTTTTGTGAAGAAGAAGGATGGAACTATGCGTATGTGCATAGACTACCGTCAGCTAAATAAGTGACCATCAAGAACAAGTACCCCTTGCCAAGGATCGAGGACTTGTTCGATCACCAAGGAGCCGCAGATGTTTTCAAGATTGATTCGGTCGTGGATACCATCGATTGAAGGTGAAGGAGGTCGATATTCATAAGACCGCTTTTAGGACAAGGTATGGTCACTTGAGTTTGTGGTGATGCCGTTTGGGTTGACAAACGCCCAAGGCGTTCATGGACATGATGAATCGGATTTTCCAGCCTACTTGGACAGATTAGTCGTCGTGTTCATTGATGATATTTTAGTGTATTCAAGTCGGAGGAAGAGCATGATGAGCATCTCAAGTCGTGTTGGAAGTACTAAGGAGGAAAAGCTCTATGCCAAATTGACCAAGTGCGAATTTTGGCTTAGGGAAGTGGCATTCTTAGGGCATGTGGTATCCGAGAGGAATAAGAGTGGACCCTAGGAAGATCGAGCGGTGTTGGATTGGAAGCCACCTAGGTCCGTGGTGAAATCCAAGTTTCTTAGGCTTGGCGTGCTATTCTGAGAAGGTTCGTGGAAGGATTCTCATCAATAGCCGCGCTTTAACCAAGTTGCTAAGGAAGGAAGTACCTTTGAATGGACTACTAAGCGTGAAGAGAGCTTTGAAAAGCTTAAGAAGGTACTTGACAGAGGCTCCAGTGTTCAATTTTTAGGAGGCGGGAAAGGAATTTGTAGTGTCTTTGTGATGCTTCGCATACACGGGTTAAGTGTGTGTTAATGCAAGATGGTAAAGTAGTCGCTTATGCGTCTCGGCACTAAGGCCTCATGAGCTTAACTACCCAACTCATGACTTAGAGCTAGCAAAGATGGTTTTCGCCTAAGGTGTGGAGGCACTACCTTTATGGAGAAAGGTCGATTATCTACAGACCACAAGAGCCTTAAGTATTTATTAACTTCGTAAGGAGTTGAACTTGAGGCAACGAAGGTGGGTGGAATTGTTGAAGGACTACGACATTCAATAGAGTATCATCCGCAAGGCGAACGTAGTAGCCGATGCCCTAAGTCGGAAGGTTGTAGCGGACCTACGGGCTTTGTTCGCTCACTTAAGTCTATATGACGATGGAAGCTCGTTGGCGAGTTACAAGTCGAGCCCACATGGCTAAAGGAAGTGAAGGAGGACAGTTGGTGATAATGATTTAAGTACTAAGTTGCAACAAGTAAGCAAGGGGATTAGAGGATTATGATGTCAATAATGAAGGAGTATTGTGCTATAAGGGTAAAGTTTGTATGTCAAGAATAAGGAGTTGAGACAAAGATTCTTGGGAGGCGATGGTAGCCCCTATGCCATGCATCCGGAGGCATCAAGTCAGTATAGAGATCTAAGGGAACAATTTCGGTGGTCCGACTGGCGAAGTGACTCAATTGTGGGAAATGTTTGACGATGTCGACAAGTTAAGGTGAACACCAAGTTCCATCGATTGCTCCAACCAATCGAAATTCCCCAATGGAAGTGGGAAAGAATTACCATGGACTTCGTTAGTGGGCTTCCCCACGCCTACTAAGAAGGACTCGGTATGGGTAATAGTGGACCGTTTGACCAAGTCCGCACACTTTATCTCCGTCAGAAAGGATTATTCTCTTCAGAAGTTGGCTAGGTTGTATGTGGCGGAAATTGTGAGATTACATGGAGTACCGAAGTCGATCATCTCTGATAGAGACCCAAGGTTTACATCACGATTTTGGAAAGCACTTCATCTAGCTTTAGGCACTAAGCTAGACTTCACCACGGCTTTTCATCCACAATCAGACGGGCAGTCTGAACGAGTTATACAAGTGTTGGAGGATATGTTGAGAGGCTGTGTAATGGAATTTCGAGGAAGTTGGGAAGATTACTTGCCCTTAGCTGAATTCGCCTATAACAATAGCTATCAAGCCAGCATTCGGATGGCACCATACGAGGCATTGTATGGAAGGAAGTGTAGAACACCTACTTGTTGGACCGAGTTAGGAGAACGCCGAGTTTTGGGTCCAGAGTTGGTGGCAGAAACTGAAGAGAAGGTTAAGTTAATTCGGGCACGGTTGAAGGAAGCCTCTGATAGGCAAAAGTCGTACGCAGACCTTAAGCGGAAGGAAATAGAGTTTGAAGTAGGAGATCAAGTGTTCCTGAAAGTCTCACCTTGGAAGAAGGTAATGAGGTTTGGCATGAAGGAAAGCTAAGCCCAAGATTTATAGGGCCTTATCAAATCTTGAAGCGAGTTGGGCCTGTGGCATACCAATTAGAGTTGCCACCAGAATTGCAGCAAATGCATGACGTATTTCATGTGTCCATGTTACGTCGCTATCGATCGGATCCATCCCATGTGGTACCGGTTGAAGAAGTGGAACTAAGGCCAAACTTATCATACGAGGAGGAACCAATTCGGATCTTGAAACGTGATGTGAAAGTACTACGAAAGAAGATTCCTCTAGTCAAGGTGCTATGGCGCAATCATGGAATAGAAGAAGCTTCGTGGGAGCGAGAAGAGGCGATGAGACAGCAATACCCTCAACTATTTTAGTTAGGAAATTTCGGGGACGAAATTTTGTTTAAGGGGGGTAGAACTGTAACATCCTAAATAGGGCCTATGCATTTCCAGTTTAATTGTATGAAATGACAAGTTTCAAGTACTATGAATAAATTTTTGATACTTTTGGAAATCTAGAAATGCATGGAAATGGAAATGAAAATGGAAATGGAAATGAACATTTTTGGAAACCTAGACATTTTGGAAACTTAGACATTTTGGAAACTTAGACATTTGAAACCCTAACATTTTGGAAACTTGAACATTTAGGAAACTTGAACATTTAGGAAACTTGAACATTTTGGAAACTTAGACATTTTGGAAACCTAAACATTTTGGAAACCCGAGGATGTAAGGAAAAATGGCAAGATTCTGAGCATGTGAAAATTTTAGGAAACTTAGAAATAAGGCCTAATGACAAAATTCAAAGCCCAAAATAGGAGATAAGGGCAAGAGGGCCTTAAAAGAAAAAGATGGTGAATTTTGACATACAATCGAGCTTGGAAAAGTGGCTCAAGTGTCACTTAGGGTTTATGGAATGGCATGAGTTCGAGTCACTTGAAAGCATTTTTTGAAAGTTTAATTTTGTTTTCCAAGGCTAGGATGGATGACACATGCTTGCTTGAAAGGGAGAGTTTTATTTTATTAAAACTTGTCAAATTTAAGTGATAAATAGAGGATTTAATTTTACTAAGATAAATAAGGGATTAAAGGATGGATTAAAGGTTATTTTAAAGTGATAATTAATATCAAATTATCACATGGGAGAGTAGTGGCCAAGTTTTGGACTCTTGGTCTAGTAGTTAGCTTAAAAGAGGAAAAGAGACTTTTCTCTCATTCACTCCATTTGTAGAATTTTTGCTCTCCTTTTCCCTCTCATTGTCAAACTTCCCTAAGAAAGGACTCCATCTTTTCTTTTCCTTCCTCTTGCCAAAACTCTTCTCTTCCAATCCGGTTAGATCTCCATAGCGGATTTCATAACACAAGACAAGGAAACAAGTGATTGAAGGATTCAAGGTAAGTAAGCCATTCAATTTTCTTTCTTCCTAGTTGCTTAGAAAGTAAAAGGCTTAACTCTTATTCTCTTTGATCATGGCCGAATATACAAGGGAACTGGGTTTCCACCATCGTTGAACATAAAGATCAAGGATCTAAGGTAAGAACAATCGATTCTTGTTCTTTTAAATCAATTTAAACAAGGCTTAAGAAAATAACCCCTCTTCTTGTCTATGGTCGAATGTTAGAGGAGGAGTTTGGGATTTCCAAAATCAAGGAATTAAGGTAAGACACATTCGACTAAAGGCCATCTATCAACTATTAAAGTTAGATCAAATCTAACCTATGATCTTTAGGGATTTGACGGATATTCAAGACAAAAGGAACTTTGGGATTTGGAATCTCTAAGGTAAGCCTCTAAAATATTGACTAAGGGTTCTATGAGTATCTAAATCCATTCCTTAATTTTTGAAAAGCGAAAAACTAACCATATTGAACTACAAGGGTTGGTCGAATATCAAGTAGAGGAAAACCCAAACTTAAAGGATTTGTGTAATCACCAAATCGGCAAAGGTGAGTTTTCCTTACAAATCCTACTAGGATTTGGTTTTGTTTAAAAGGGGTTTATTAATGTGTGTTAATGGATGGGCGAATATAGGGATTATGAGATCTAAAAATTAGATCGGGATTCTCGAGATATCAAGGAACCTATTAAGCGAAAAAGGTGTGTACCCTTACTATTCTTGATATTATGGTTAAATATTTTAATGAATGATATGAAAAATAATATGGATGTGGCTATGTACCACACATGTGGCAAAAAGTACCAAGGTGCGTTTCCTACTTGATAGGATTATGAAAATGTTATTTAATAACATGCGAATAAAAGAATATGAACATGAAATTAAATTATGTTATATATGTATATATGTTTTGGGCATTCGGGATTTATGTAAAAGGGGGAGAACAGGTGTTGACTTCGGTCTCACCCACGAAAAATGTTGACTACGGTCATTATTGTAAATATGTTGACTACGGTCACATTGCGAAATTTTGGTAACTTCGTTACAATAGTGTCTAATGACACAACGTGGAGAGTAGCGGATGGAGGGTTGACTTAGTAGTCCCTACGGTGTGTTGGTTGGTACGGGTGGAGAGTAGCGGATGGCATATAGGTTTTTGGGTTTGGGTTGCATCATAATTTCATTATTACATGGACTTGATGAATTGAACATGAATGCCTGATTTATTGAATGATAGTATTGTGTGCACATTGAGTCTGTTGACTCACCCCATTGTGGGAATTATTTTCGGTGATGAGCGGATGTGGACCCAGGCAGGTAGACCATGAGGAGGCCATGCATCCCTTGAAGAGTTTATTCAGAATTTTGGACTTCATTTAATTTCAATACTTTTTAATTTTATTTTGGGTTTATTTGATGTAATAAGGCCATAAGGCCCAGTGGATTATTCTTTGTCTTTACTTTGTTTTCTTTTTTTTTATATTTTGCTAAGAACTATTTTGAACATGTTACAACAAAATGGATTTACGAGATTAAATAAATGGGTTTTCAATCTAAGCCCAACTCAAAATAATAGTTTTTCTAAAATATAGAATTTTCTCTAAATTACGAATGTTTTTGAGATCGGTTTACTTTAGGAACATACGGATCCGGTCCATCCTCGTGGGCGGGTGTGTGGGTGTTTCATTCCTCTTTAAACTTTAAAACTTGACATTTCTAAGTCATTTCTAAGTTTCCAAAATTTTCGTTTGGCTCTTTAAACTTGACATTTCCTTACATTTCCTAGTTTCGAAATGTTCACTTTCCTCTTTTGAATCATTTTAAATCATTTTCCTAGTTTCCATAAATGTTCACTTTCCTCTTTTGAATCATTTCTAAATCATTTTCCTAGTTTCCATAAATGTTCACTTTCCTCTTTTAACTTAGCATTTCCAAAATGTTCATTTTCCTCTTTTAACTTAACATTTCCAAGTTTCCAAAATGTTCACTTTCCTCTTTTGAAACTTAACATTTCTAAATCATTTCTTACATTTCGTGACATTTCCTACATTTCCTTACATTTCCTACATTTCCTTACATTTCCATACATTTCCTTACATTTCCATGCATTTCCATGCATTTCCTTATATTTCTATACATTTCCATACATTTCCATATATTTCCTTACATTTCCATACATTTCCTTACATTTCCATACATTTCCATACATTTCCTTACATTTCAAGGTTCTAAAATGCACACCACATATCACAAGAAACATGCTATTTCATAAAATTAAGCAAAAATGCACACAATGGGATTTGAACCTCTTCCCTCAAAGTACTTCACTTGATGCCATAACCCTTGCACCTTAGGTGGCATCCCTTGCCACTTTTCCACATCACTTCTTATTTTTAACTTAAAAACCAATAATTGTCCAAAGCTTTCTCTTCCATCCCAGGATTTTAAAAACCCTTAATTTACTTCCAAACACTGCCAAAACCTACTACTCATGAATTATGCACAAACGCATAACCCCTAATCTAGGATGTTACAAGTATATCATCAATAAACACTACTACAAACTAATACAAAAACTATTTGAAAACCCGATTCATTAGATCCATAAATACAGCGGGTGAATTAGTAAGCCCAAAAGGCATAACCGAAACTCAAAGTGGTAGTGCGTCAGTGCGGAATGCGATCTTTGGCACATCGAATCTCGACTCAGAATGGCGATAGTAACCCGATCTCAAATATATCTTCGAGAACACTGAAACTCCTTTCAACTGTTCAAATAAATAATCAATCCAAGGTAGCAGGTATTTATTCTTTATAGTCACCTTATTCAGCTGCTGATAATCGATACACATTCGCATAGTTCCATCTTTCTTTTCACAAATGTAATGGAGCACCCAAGGAGAAAAACTTCGGTCGTGCAAAACCCTATCATTAACTCTTGCAACTGTGCTTTCAACTCTTTCAACTCAGTAGGTGCCATCCGATACGGAGCTATCGAAATCGGAGTTGTCCCTGGTACTAATTCAATGACGAACTCAATCTCTCGAATTGGCGGTAAACCTAGTAATTCATCAAGGAGCACCTCAAGGTATTCACGCACAACTGGTACTGTAACATCCTAAAATTTGAGTATTGAATTGATGCATGTTTTAGTGCTTAATTTGTGTAAAATAAAATTTTTCATGTTTAGTATAGTCTTGAGAAGACTTGAGAACCATTTGGAAGTAGATTAAATTTTAGTAAGGAGTATTTAATTGAAGTGGATCAAGTGACCTTGAGGTTTAAGTAAAATTAGGTGGTAAAAATTAGCATAAGATGAGCTAGTAGCAAGGAGGTGTTGGCGCATACATGTTTGTTTGAGGGGAGAGGTTTGAATCTCTTAGCATGCAACTTGAAGTTTTATTTTTTTACTTTTCCTTAAGCAAGTGTCGGTCATGGATAAGGATTGATGAGTTGGATTATTTTTTTAATGGCAGGAAGATCATGGGAAAAAGGCAAGTGATAACTTAGGGAAAGGAATCAAATGGAAAAGGCATGTAAGGAGGACATAAGGCTTAAAACAAGGGCTCTGTTTTGGAAAGCTTTGAATGGCTAATTGTCCGTGAACATGGACGATTTTGTGGACTAAAGAGAGAGCCGAAATTTTGTGGTAAGTTTTGGAAAAGTTAGTAGCTTAGGAGAATTTTTCATTTTGATCTTTTGCTCTCCCAAAATCAAAACTTTTTCTCTCATCTTTCCTCTTGGCCGAATGTGCTTGTGATAGGAGAAAAACCATCTTTGCTTTGTTTTCATTTAGTTATTCTTTTAACCATTTGGTCATTTATTTGTTAATCACTCTAGTAGCTCATTTGGTGTTTCCATTTAGTGCCTAAAACATCAAAAACAAAACATTTTCTTCTCCTCTCTCTCTTGGCCGAATGCACCATTGCTCAAACTCTCATTTCTTGTTTTCCTTATTTTCAAAAATTTAATCATAACTCTCTCATCCTCATTTCTTTCTTTCAACATTTTGATTTTTCTTTTCAACATACTTTCAACACTTTCTTTTCTTCTTGGCCGAATGATAGACTACCTCCATAGCCGAATCAATTCTTTCTCTCCTTGGTTTTTGCATAGTCGAATCTCCTATTCTCTATAAGCATCTATTCTTCAATCATTCTTTTACTTTTATTCAAATCTTGGATCATCGTGAAATAGTGGAAGGGTCGAATCTTCATTTTCTTGGAGAAATCTTAAAGATCATTTAAGATTTGATAATAACGTACAAAGGATTCTCTTGAGATTTTTCGAAATATTAAGATAAGCCAATTTCACTATTTAAGTTTTTAGTCTTAAGATTTGTTAAAATATTGTTAGGACTAATGTTTCTTTGTATTCGAAGACAATCAAAATAGGGATGAAAAGGGCAGTGAATAGTACTCAGAAGAGGGGTGGTTCTATTAATCCCCCTAAGTTTAAGAGAAGGACTGTTTCGAGAATTCGAGATTTTCCACCGGGTTGTGGACCTTCATCTAGTGAAAATCAATTATTCAAAGTCGTACGTACTCCCGAACCATTGTTTACTCGTGGTACTGAACCTTTGATCGAAGAGAAATCGTAAATAGTGGTTATTCGAGATTCCAAGGGTAAGATTTATATCACTCAATATTAGAATAGATTAATATTAAATTTTAGTGTTCTAATCCTTCGTAATGTGTGTTTAGATATCGACGAGCGGAGAGTGTAGTTCTCACCATAATCAGGTGTGTAATCTTACACTATATCTCATGGGTTAGAAGACTATACAATGAATAAAGTTGGATTAAAAATCACAATGAAACACCCCACACCCGGCCCACGAGCCTGAACCGGATCTGGTATGTTCCTAAAGTAAACCGGTTTCAAAGAATTTCGTTACTTAGAAAATTTGTAAAATTTTTAGAAAATGTTGTTGTGGATTGGGCTTAGATTGGAAACCCATTTAATTAACCTTGTAAATCCAATTTTATTAAGGTGACAAAATATTTTTAGGGTTTTAAAGAAAATAACATTTAACTTTTAGTCATAATAGTTCGTAACATAACAATTTAAAGTAAAGCGAATAAGAAAATCCACTTGGGCCTTATGGCCTTATTACATCAAGTAAAACCCAAAACAAATAACAAAGTCCAAATCGAATAAAATCTTCAAATGGAACATGGCCACCTCGAGGTCTCTCAGTCCCGTCCGTCCTTTGTTCATCACCGAAAATATTTCCCACAGCAGGGTGAGTCAACAGACTCAATGTGTACACATACTAACATTCAACAAATCGAGCATACATGTTCATAAATCAAATTCATATTCATATAAAATAAATTATGATGCAACCCAAACCCAAGCCTATTTGTCCATCCGCTACACACCACCGTACACCGGTCTGCACCGTGGGACTACTAAGTCAACCCTCCATCCGCTACACACCATCGAAGGCGATCATTGCGATCGGCGTGCTCATCGCCCATATAATTTGTGTCATTAGACACCATATTCAAATAGTGTAACTGAAGTTACCAAATTCAGATAATGTAATCGGAGTTACCATATTCAAAATGTTGTGACCGTAGTCACCATATAACGTTGGTGAGACCGAAGTCAACACGTTCTTCCCCTTTCACATAAATCCCGAATGCCCCAAAAATATATATCATGCATAACATACTTAATTTCATATTCATATACATATATTCACATGTTATAGAATAACATATTTCATAATCCTATCGGAAGTAGGAAACGTACCTGAGTACTTTTACCACATTTGTGGTATTTAGCCACATTCATATTCTTATGCATATTCACACATTAAAATAATTGCCATATGATAAATCGAAGGTTAGTGTGCGTACACACCTGATTTGCTTAATAGGTTCCTTGAGATCTTGAAAATCCCGATCTAACTTTAGATCCTATATTCGGCCAACCATTAAAATATATTAACAAACTTATTTGGCTTAAAAACCAAATCCAAGTAGGATTTGTATTACTTACCTTGTTGCCGAATTAAAAGATTGTAAATCAAATGCCGAAATTTGATAATATTCCTTCCTTAAATCGGCTAGCCACTAAATCAGGTAATTATGTCAGTTTCTAACTTTTGAATAAATGGAAAATAATTCCAATACCAAGAACAAGCCTTGGCCGATTGGATCTATGCACTTACCTTATAGTTTCCAAATCCGAAAGTTTCCCTTGTCTTGAATATCAATCGAAATCCCTAAAATTCATATGTTAGATCTGATCTAACTTTAATAAGTAGTAATTGGCCTTTGGCGAATGTATCTCACCTTAAATTCCTTGAATCAAATCCGAAACTCTTCCTTTGATATTCGGCCAAGAGACATAAAGAGGTTATTTCCTTAGATCTTGATTACGAATTAGAAGAACAAGAATTAATTGTTCTTACCTTAGATCCTTGATCCTTATATTCGGTAATTGTGGAAACCTGAGAGACCCCTTGTATATTCGGCCAAAATTTGCTAATAGGATTAGTACCCGAATTTTTGGTAAAAAGAAAGGAATAGAAATTGATTGACCACAGATCTTACCCTTTTGATGTTGTAGTTGATTGCTCCTTTACTTAGAATCAACAAAGATTCGGCTTTGACAGTAGAAACGGAGAAGAAAATAGAAGAAGAGGATGGATTTTGTTCAAAGAAAAATTCTAAGAGAGGCGGAGAGAGCTATGAGAATTTCGGCACACACTTGGGAAAGATGAGAGAATAGCCTTAATTCTCCTCCTTTAACTGAAATTGCTAGACCAAGAGTCATGTGATAATATTATCTTTTAATTATCACCTTATTAAATTAAAAGTATTTAATCCATCCTATATCTCCTCAATTATCTTATTAAGAAAATCCTTTACTTAACACTTAATTTATCAAGTTTTAAGCGAAATAAAACTCCTCCCTTTTCTAGAAATAGGTGCCGTCCACCCCAGCCTTGGAAGCAAAATAAAACCTTCAATATTTGCTTTCCAAGTGACTCGAACTCAGGCCCTCTTCTCTTACACATGGCGCCATTTCCATAAGCCTTAAGTGACACCTTCAGGCCACTTTTCCAAGCCCGATTGTGTGTCAAATCTCACCAACTTTTTCTTTTAAGGCCCTCTTGCCCTTATTTCCTATTTTGAACTTTAAAATTTGTCACTCCGGCATTCTTTCTAAGTTTCCTAAAATTTTCGATCGGCTCTGTAACTTGCCATTTTTCTTACATCTTCAGGTTTCCAAAATGTTCAGGTTTCCAAAATGTTCAAGTTTCCAAAATGTTCAGGTTTCCAAAATGTTTAGGTTTCCAAAATGTTTAGGTTTCCAAAATGTCTAGGTTTCCATTTTCATGCATTTCGGGTTTCCAAAATATCAAAATTTATTCTTAGTGCTTAAACTTTTCATTTCATACAATCAAGCCGAAAATGCATAGGCCCTATTCGGGATGTTCGCTTCTACCCCTTAAACAAAATTTTGTCCCCGAAATTTCCTAACTAAAATAGTTGAGGGTAATCTTTGTCATGGTTTCTTCCGCTCCCCGAAGCTTCTTCGATCCATGATTGCGCCATAGCACTTTGACTAGAGGCACCTTGTCTTCCTTCGTAATACTTTCACATCACGTTCCAAGATCCGAATCGGTTCTTCCTCGTAGGATAAGTCTGGCCTTAGCTCCACTTCTTCAACAGATACCACATACGACAGATCTGATCGATAGCGATGTAACATGGACACATGAAACACGTCGTGCATCTGCTACAATTCTGGTGGCAACTCTAATTGGTATGCCACTGGCCCAACTCGTTTCAGTACTCGATAAAGCCCTACAAACCTTGGGCTTAACTTCGACTGAACCTCATTACCTTCTTCCAAGGCAAGACTTTCAGGAATACTTGGTCTCCCACTTCAAACTCTATTTCCTTCCGCTTAAGGTCTGCGTACGACTTACGCCTATCGAGGCTTCCTTCAACCGTGCAGAATTAACTCAACCTTCTCTTCGGTTTACGCCACTAATTACGGACCCAAAACTTCGGCATTCTCTAACTCGGTCCAACAAGTAGGTGTTCTACACTTTCTTCCATACAATGCTTCAGTATGGTGCCGTCCGAATGCTAGCTTGGTATTTGTTGTTGTAAGCGAATTCAGCTAAAGGCAAGTAATCTTCCCAACTTCCTCGAAAATCCATTACGACCTCTCAACATATCCTCCAACACTTGTATAACCTGTTCGATCGCCTGTCCGATTGTGGATGAAAAGCCGTAGTAAAGTCTAGCTTAGTGCCTAAGGCTTGATGAAGTGCCTTCCAAAATCGAGGCGTAAACCTTGGGTCTCTATCGGAGATGATCGACATTGGTACTCCATGTAACCTCGCAATTTACGCCACATATAACTTGGCCAACTTCTAAAGAGAATAATCCATTCTTCTTTGGGATAAAGTGTGCGGACTTGGTCAAGCAGTCCACTATCACCCATCTGGGTCCTTCTTAGTAGGCGTGAGGGAAGCCCACTAACGAAGTCCATGGTAATTCTTTCCCACTTCCATTGGGGAACTTCGATTGGTTGAAGCAATCCGATGGGACTTGGTGTTCACCTTAACTTGCGACATCAAACATTTCCTACAAATTCGGTCACCTCTCGTTTGGATCGGACCACCAAAGCTGTTCCTTAAATCTCTATACGACTTGATGCCTCCGGGATGCATAGCATAAGGGCTACCATGCGCTTCCAGAAGAATCCTTTGTCTCAACTCCTTATTCCTCGGCATCTGACGACTTTTCCTTGTAGCACAACACTCCTTCATCATTGACGCCATAGTCCTTAATCCACCTTCTTTGTACTTCTTTGTAACTTAGTTGAAGTCCTTATCGATAACCTGTCCCTATTTCACTTCCTTTAGCCATGTGGGCTCGACTTGTAACTCGCCAATGGACTTAGTCATCATCTGAGACTTAAGCGACGAACAAAGCCCATAGATCCGATACAACCTTTCGACTTAGAGCATCAGCCACGACGTTTGCCTTGCTCGGATGATACTCTATTGAACAATTATAATCCTTCAGCAATTCAACCCACCTTCGTTGCCTTAAGTTCAACTCCTTCTGAGTCAATAAGTACTTAAGGCTCTTGTGGTCTGTGCAGATAACCGACCTTTCTCCATAAAGGTAGTGTCTCCAAACCTTAAGGGCGAAAACCACTGCTGCTAGCTCTAAATCATGGGTTGGGTAGTTAACCTCATGAGGCCTTAGCTGCCGTGACGCATAAGCGACTACTTTGCCATCTTGCATTAACACACAGCCTAACCCCGTATGCAAAGTGTCACAGTACACCACAAAATCTTTTCCTGCCTCTGGCTGAATTAACACTGGGGTTTCCGTCAGCACCTTCTTAAGCTTTTCAAAGCTCTCCTGCTGCTTATTCGTCCATTCAAAGGGTACTTCCTTCCTTAGTAACTTGGTTAAAGGTGCGGCTATCGACGAGAATCCTTCCACAAACCTTCTGTAATAGCCTGAACTTCGAATTTCAGCCACAGACCTAGGTGGTTTCCAATCCAACACTGCTTCGATCTTCCTAGGATCCACTCTTATTCCTTCTGCAGATACCACATGTCCTAAGAATTCCACCTCCTTAAGCCAAATTCACATTTGCTGAATTTGGCATAAAGCTTCTTCTCCCTTAACACTTCTAACACAACTCGGAGATGCTCATCATGCTCCTCCTCTGACTTCGAGTACACCAAAATATCGTCGATGAACACAACGACGAACTTATCCAAGTAGGGTTGGAAAACCCGATTCATCATGTCCATGAACGCGGCTGGAGTGTTCGTCAACCCAAACGGCATCACCACAAACTCGAAGTGACTATATCTTATCCTAAAAGCGGTCTTATGGATGTCAGTCTCCTTCACCTTCAACTGATGGTATCCTGACCGTAGATCGATCTTCGAAAACACTGCGGCTCCCTTCAGCTGATCGAACAAGTCATCGATCCTTGGCAAAGGATACTTGTTCTTAATGGTCAGCTTATTCAACTGACGGTAGTCTATGCACATACGCATAGTTCTGTCCTTCTTCTTCACAAAAAGGACCGGTGCTTCCCATGGAGACACAATGGGTCGGATGAACCCATGATCCAACAGTTCTTGGATCTGAGCCTTGAGCTCCACTAACTCCTTTGGTGCCATTCGGTATGGAGCGATTGACACAGGAGCTGTTTCGAGTAGCAAATCTATCCCAAATTCCACCTCCCTGTCTGGGGGTATTCCCGATAATTCCTCTGGAAACACATCCACGAAGCCCCTTACCGTCCTAACTCCATTAATACCTTTCTCCTTTCCACCTATCGCACTTACGAAGGCTAAGAATGCCACGCAACCTTTCTTAACCATCTTCCGACCTTGGTCGAAACTACATTAGACAAGTAGTTCCTCCTTTCTCTGATCATTACTACCACTTCATCCTCCGGGGTTCTTAATTCCATACGTTTAGCCGCACAATCCAACATGGCTCGATGTTCTACTAACCAATCCATTCCGAGCATAAGTTCAAATTCTCCGAAGGGTAATTCCATCAAGTCTGCCCGGAAGTTCACTCCCTGAATCTCTAGGGGTACATTCCGAAAGATCTTGTCTACCACTATAGTTTGGCCTAATGGGCTTACTACAGTCATCTGTCTATCAGAAAGTTCAGAGTCTAGGCCTAGTGTTTCAACTATACTACTTGCAACATAGGAATGGGTCGAGCCCACATCAATCAGAGCAAAATAGGGTTTGTCAAAAATAAAAAATGTACCGGTTATTACATCCGGCGCGTCTCCATCTTCCCTTCGGTGAACCGCATAAACCAAACCCAGTTGTCTTGCTTCTGTATTAACATTAGTACCTCGGCCCTGTGTTCCACGGCCTCTGCCAGTACCACTTCCTCGATTACCCGAACCACGACCCGTTAAGGTCTGTCGCCTCTACCGGCTGGCTAGCATTACAGCTACGGTCGGCTCTCATCTGGTTGCTTGGGACAATCCTTAAGCATATGGTCCTTGGACCCACACTTGAAACATCCTCCCATCTTTCTCCAACACTCTCCCATGTGCTTCTTCCCACAATGCTCACAAGGCGACATCGCCCACATGCCCGACTGTTGATTTCGTGGCTCGTCAACCCTAGGCCTCTTGTAACCCTTTCCAGATGGCCCAAATCCTCTCTTGGCCTTATTCCTATCTACGGTCTGCTTAGTAGCATCCTTAATCCCCTCGGCCACCTTGGCCTTTTCCACCAAAGCAGAGAATTCCCACTGCTGATGCAGTGCTATCAACAATCTCAGATCGTCTCTCAGTCTGTCCTCAAAGCGGACACAGTGTTCATGCTCAGTTTCCACTACCCCTCGAGCATAGCGGCTCAACCTCAGGAATTCCGCCTCATATTACGTGATGACTTACTCCCTTGTACCAACCCTAGAAAAGCCTTCCTTTGTTCATCTCAGTATACTGGTTCCCACATACTTCTTACGAAATGCCTCTTTAACATACTCCTGTGTCAAATTTTCGGTAGTGGTACCATCACGAGCAGTTAACCACCATCGATATGCTTCATCGCGTAACAACGCCACCATCCCTTTCAACTTTTCCTCCGAGTCGATCGAGCTCATCCATGATACTCTCCGTTGCTTCCAACCGATTTTCAATTTGTCTTGGGTGCCACATTAGATACTCCTCGGAACATTTCCGCTCCATTAGCTTGGAGCCGCTTAGTCTGAACTTTCGATTTCCTAAATTTCCTCCACTTTTGCCACCAATTTCAAAACTCACGGCCGACTGCGACACAAAGATCTTCCCGTCTGAGCTTCTTTGCTCAACATTAATAAATGGGGGTGGTGGTGGCGATGGCATTTCATTGTCGGACCCTTGACCCGATCTAACGGGTTCCAACACGATCATCCTTCCTCTACCTCGACCACGGCGACCACGTCCTCTAAATTTGATTTTCTAACGTCGAGATCGATTAAGAAATTTTATGAATTAGTCATTGTTCCACTTATTTACCAAATGAAGGAGTTTTATGAAAAGGATTTAAGAGTGGTTCTTCGTATGCATACATACACACAGTCTTTTCCATTCATTCATTCATCCATCAAACAAATGTGAACTTTCGTTCATTCAGAGAAACGTTGTAGTTTTTGTTGTTGTTGTTTTCCACTACCCAGGGGTATTTTCGTAATTTTTCCTACAGGGCATTTTCGTAATTTTTCAGAAAGAAATCGTTCCTTGGTGTTTTTGTCAAAAATTATTTTGAAAATTTTGAAGTCTAGGGGTAATTTGGAAAAATTTTGAAATCCGGGGGTATTTCGGTAAGTTTTGACCTCAGGGGTATTTTGGTAATTTTGTAAGTTAAGGGCAATTTTGTAATAAATTTTTTTCCTTTCCAAAATCAAGGTATTTTGATATTTTAGGGTTTTTGAATGTTTATAAAATAATGAAATTTTGGTAAAGCTATTGAGTAGTTGAAAGGGCGTTTTGGTAATTTCACCCCTAAGGGCATTTTTGTAATTTTTGCAAATCAGGAGTTTTTTAGAAAATGTTGTAAAAATGATTTTCTCAGATTTAAAAGAAAGTTTTAAAAATTTGAAAAAACTAGGGTTTGTTGTTTTGTTCTCTCTTCTTTTTTTTTTTTAAAAAATAGGGCTAGTTCCCTTTCGGGTTTTAGTCATTATATTTAGCCTATGACCGAGCCCTCTTGGTCGTGGTGAACAAAGCTACGCACTGAGCAGGATTCATGTGGAGAGGAGGTGATTCACTGACCGCTTAAATACCAAGCTCCCACCAAACTATTCCTAGACATGCACAGAGGTTGCCACACCACTAAGCCCTCAGGTTGGGGTGAGCCAGAGCTACGCACTGTAGGATTCTGCGAAGAGGAGGTGAGTCACTAGGATTGCTTAAATACCAAGCTCTTCCGGATCCAATCCTAGACATGCGTCTGGGTTACCACACCTAGCTCGGTGACTTAGCCATAGGTTTGTTCGGTGCATTAAGTCTTATGTGGTTTTGTGTTTGAGTAGTCTAATCCTAGGGTTCAAGTTCCTATCATTCTATTCTACGTTCCATGCCTTTTCTGCCCTTATATAGTTCACAAAATCACACATAGAGCTAGGGGTACCTACACGGTGGATCATGAATTGGAGACTTAGGTGCCATGCCAAAAAACCTGCTTATTTTTCAAAGATAATCATTTGGCTCGCTTTGAAAATGTTTTGGGCCTTAGCCCACAGGCCGAGAGTTTAAAACTGGGCTATAATACCAAATTGAAACACCCCACACTCGGTTCACGAGCCTGAACCGGATCTGGTATGTTCCTAAAGTAAACCGGTTTCAAAGAATTTCGTTACTTAGAGAAAATTTGTAAAATTTTTAGAAAATGTTGTTGTGGATTGGGCTTAGATTGGAAACCCATTTAATTAACCTTGTTGTAACATCCTGAATAGGGCCTATGCATTTTCAGTTTGAATGTAAGAAATGACAAGTTTAAGCATTAAGAATAAATTTTTGATATTTTTGGAAACCTGGAAATGCATGAAAATGGAAACCTAAACATTTTTTGAAACCTGAACATTTTGGAAACCTGAACATTTTGGAAACTTAAACATTTTGGAAACTTGAACATTTTGGAAACACGAAGATGTAAGGAAAATGGCAAGATTCTGAGCATGCAAAAATTTTAGGAAACTTAGAAATAAGGCGGAATGACAAATTTTAAAGCCCAAAATAGGAGATAAGGGCAAGAGGGCCTTAAAAGAAAAAGTTGGTGAATTTTGACATACAATCGAGCTTGGAAAAGTGGCCTGAAGTGTCACTTAGGGAATGGCCTGAGTTCGAGTCACTTGGAAAGCAATTATTGAAGGTTTAATTTTGCTTCCCAAGGCTAGGGGTGGACGGCACATATTTGCTAAAAAGGGAAGAGTTTTATTCTTATTAAAACTTGTCAAATTAAAGTGATAAATAAAAGATTTTCTCTACTAAGATAAATGAGGAATTAAAGGATGGATTAAAGACTTTTAATTTAATTAGGTGATAATTAATGGAGATTAAATTATCACTTCGGAGAGTAGTGGCCAAGTTTTGGACTCTTGGTCTAGCAATTTCAGTTAAAAGAGGAAAATTGAGACTTTTCTCTCATTCACTCTACCTTGTCAAATTTTGCTCTCTCTTCCCCTCTCTTTGCGAAATTTCCCTAAGCAAGGACTCCATCTTTTCTTTTCCTCCCTTTGTCATTGTTAAGTCAAAACTCTTCTCTTTCAATCACGGTTAACTCTCCATAGTGGATCTCGGTAACTCAAGACAAGGAAGCAAGTGATTAAAGGCTTCAAGGTAAGGTTAAGCCATTCAATTTCCTTTCTTTCTAGTTGTCAAAGTAAAGAGTCTAATCCCAATTCTTGATCATGGCCGAATATACAAGGGATCTCAAGTTTCCACAACTACCGAATACAAAGATCAAGGATTTAAGGTAAGAACAATTAATTCTTGTTCTTGATTCGTTTAAACAAGGCTTAAGAAAATAACCTCTCTTATGTCTATGGCGAATGTCAAAGGAGGAGGTTAGGGATTTGATTTGAGGAAATTAAGGTAAGACATATTAGCCAAAGGCCGATTACAACTTATTAAAGTTAGATCGGATCTAACATATGAATTTTAGGGATTTAAACGGATATTCAAGACAAAAAGGGAACTTTCGGGATTTGGAATCTATAAGGTAAGCCTCAAAATATTCGCCAATGGATGTGAGATTATCCGGATCAATTCCTTAATTTTTGAAAAGCGAAAAACTAACCCATATTGAAATACAAGGTTGGCGAATATCGGTGAGAGGAAAAACCAAACTTTGGATTTGTATAAACACCAAATCGGCAAAGGTGAGTTTTTTACAAATCCTACTAGGATTTGGTTTTGTTTTAAGCCAAATAGGTTTATTAATGTGACTTATATGATGGCCGAATATAGGAGATATGATCTAAAAATTAGATCGATTCTCGAGATCTCAAGGAACCTATTAAGCGAAAGCAGTGTGTACCCTTACTAACCTTCGATATTTTATGGCTAAATATTTTAATATATAATTATGAATAAGAATGTGAATGTGGCTATGTACCACAAATGTGGCAAAAAGTACCCAGGTACGTTTCATACTTCTGATAGGATTGTGAAATATGTTATTTAATAACATGCGAATATATGTATATGAACATGAAATTAAGTTATGCACAATATGTATTTTTTGGGGCATTCGGGATTTATGTGAAAGGGGGAGAATAGGTGTTGACTTCAGTCTCACCAACGAAGGTGTTGACTTCGGTCTCACCAACGAAATATGTTGACTACGGTCACATTGCGAAACTTAGGTAACTTCAGTTACAATAGTGTCTAATGACACAACGTATAAATTTGATTATAGTGTCTAATGACACAATGTATATGGGCGAATGCCTTCGATGGAGCGTAGCGGATGGAGGAGTTGACTTAGTAGTCCCTACGGTGTAAATGGCGGTGCGGGTGGTGTGTAGCGGATGGACCATTAGGATTGGGTTTGGGTTGCATCATAATTTCATTATTATATGGACTGATGATTTGAACATGAATGCCTGATTTATTGAATGTTAGTATTGTGTGCACATTGAGTGCATTGACTCACCCCATTGTGGGAATTATTTTTCGGTGATGAGCGGTGTGGATGGGGCGGTGGACCATGAGGTGGCCATGCTACATGCGAAAATTTCATTTAGTTTGGACTTAATTTTATTTTTAGTTACGTTTATTCTATTTTGGGTTTTACTTGATGTAATAAGGCCTTAAGGCCCGATGGATTATTCTTTATGTTTGCTTATTGTTAAGTTTCATGCTAAGAACTATATTGGATGTATTTAATTAAATGGGTTTCCAATCTAAGCCCAACTCAAAATAATAGTTTTTCTAAAATTTACAATTTTCTCTAAGTTTCAAAATGTTTTGAAATTAGTTTACTTTAGGAACATACGATCCGTTCAGGCTCGTAGGTAGGGTGTGGGGTGTTTGACTTGGTATCGAGCCAGTTTTAAACTCTCGGCTGTGGGCTAAGGCCCAAACCGCTTCCAAAGCGAGCCAAATGATTTTTCTTTGAAAATAAGCAGGCTTTTGGCATGGCCCCTAAGTCTCCGACCCGCAGTCCACCAGGTAAGTACCCCTAACTATATGTGTGATTCTATGATTTATATAAGGGTAGAAAAGGCATGGAACGTAGAATAGAATGATAGGAACTTGAACCCTAGGATTAGTCTTCTCAAACACAGATACATAAGACTTAATACACTGAATCAACCTATGGCTAAGTCATTGAGCTAGTGGTGTGGTAACCCCAGATGCATGTCTAGGATTGGATCAGGAAGAGCTTGGTATTTAAGTAGTCCTAGTGACTCACCTCCTCTTGCAGAATCCTACAGTGCGTAGCCGGTTCACCATAACTCGGAGGGCTCGGTGGTGTGGCAACCTTCATGCGCATGTCTAGGAATGGTTTCGGTGGGAGCTTGGTATTTAAGCAATCCGCGTGACTCACCTCCTCTCCACACGAATCTGCACAGTGCGTAGCTTTGGTTCACCACGACCAAGAGGGCTCGGTCATAGGCTAAACATAATGACTAAAACCCGAAAGGGAACTAGCCATGTTTTTTTTTAAAAAAACAAGAGAGAGAACAAAATAACAAACCCTAGTTTTTTTTTCAAACTTTTAAAACTTTCTTTTAAATCGAGAAAATTATTTTCACAACCTTTTACGAAAAACTCTTGATTTACTGAAAATTACAAAACGCCTACTAGCGATAAAATTACCAAAAGCCTCGGTTTGTAAAATGTTCAACTACTCAACAACTTTATCAAAATTTCATGATTTCATAAACATTCAAAACCCTAATTTGTAAAATACCAAAATACTAGTGATTTTGGGAAAATTACAAAATTACCCCTAACTTACAAAATTACCAAAATGACCCTAATTTCCAAAATTTTTGCAACATCCCCATTTTTGGAGGAACAATTTTCGGAAAGAACCCTCAAAGTTTTACAACTTTTGAAATACCTAAATCTATAAAATTTTACAAATTTACTCAGATTTGTGAAAATTACCAAAATACCCCCGGATTTCAAAATTTTTCAAATCACCCCTAGACTTCAAAATTTTAAAGAATAACTTTTGACAAAAACCCCAAGAAATGTTTTTTCCCTGAAAAATTACGAAAATACCCTATAGGACAAAATTACGAAAATACCCCCGAGTAGTCGAAAACAACAACAAACAACAAAAACTACAACGTTTCTCTGAATGAACGGAAGTTTATACTTGTTTGATGAATGAATGGAAGAATGGAAAAGACTGTGTGTTTGTATGATACGGAAGAACCACTCTAAAATCTCTTCTCATAAAACTTCTTCGCTGATAAATAAGTGGAACATTGACTAGTCCATAAAATTTCTTAATCAGATCTCGACGTTAGAAAATGAGCTCTAGAGGACGTGGTCGTCGTGGTCGAGGAAGAAGAAGGATGACCGTGTCGGAACCGTTAGGTCGGGTCAAGGTCCGACAATGAAATGCCACCGCCACCACTACCCCATTTGTTAATGTTGAGCGACGCTTCGACGGGGGGAGGTACATGTCGCAGGTCGATTCATGCGAGTTTTGGAATTGGTGGCGGTATAGGAGGAAATGGAGGAAATTGAAAGTTTGTACCGAGCGGCTCGAGCTAATGGAGCGAAATGTTTCGAGGAGTATCCAATGTGGCACCCAAAGATCTGGTGAGTCTTGGTTAGAAGCAACAGAGTGTATCATGGATGAGCTTGATCGACTCGGAGGAAAAGTTGAAAGGGATGGTGGCGTTATTACGCGATGAAGCGTATCGGTGGTGGTTGATTGCTCGTGATGGTACCACAAATGAAAATTTGACACAGGAGTATGTTAAAGAGGCCTTTGGAAGAAGTATGTAGGAACGGTATCTGAGATGAAGCGAGAGGAAGGCTTTTCTAGGGTTGGTACAAGGGAGTAAGTCATCGCGAGAATATGGCGAAATTTTTGAGATTGAGCCGCTATGCTCGAGGGGTAGTGGCGACTGAGCATGAACGCTGTGTTCGATTTGAGGACGGACTGAGAGATGACCTGAGGCTGTTGATAGCACCGCATCAGGAGCGGGAATTCTCGACTTTGGTGGAAAAGGCCAAGGTGGCCGAGGGGATTAAGGATGCTACTAAGCGGATCATGGATAAGAATAAGGCCAAAGAGGGTTTGGGCCATCTGGAAAGGGTTACAAAAGGCCTAGGGTTGATGGGCCACGGAATCAACAAGCTTGATGCAATTTGGCAGATTAATCCTTGTGAGCATTGTGGAAAGAGGCATCTAGGGGAGTGTTGGAAAAGATAGGAGCATGTCTTAGGTGTGGGTCCAAGGACCATATGTTTAAGGATTGCCCCAAACAATCGAGCGAGAGCCGACCGGTTGTTCAGAATGTTAGCCAGACCGGTAGAGGCGAGGCAACTTTAACGGGGTCGTGGTTTGAGTAACCGTGGTAGTGGTACATGCAGAGGCCGTGGCACACAGGGTCGAGGTTCTAATGCTAATGCTGATGCAAGACAACCGGGTTTGGTTTATGCAGTTCAACGAAGGGAAGATGGAGACGCAGCGAATGTTATAACCCAGACGTTCTTTATTTTGACAAACCCTACTTTGCTTTGATTGATGTGGGCTCGACCCATTCCTATGTTGCCGTGGTGTAGTGAAAACACTAGGTCTAGACTCGAACTATCGATAGGCGATGACCGTAGTAAGCCCATTAGGCCAAACTATAGTGGTAGACAAGATCTTTGGAATGTACCCTAGAGATTCGGGGAGTAAACTTTCGGCGGACTTAATGGAGTTACCCTTCGGAGAGTTTGAGCTTATATTCGAATGGATTGGTTAGTAGAACAACGGCCGTGTTGGATTGTGCAGACTAAGCGTATGGAACTAAGAACCCCGGAAGATGAAGTGGTAATAATGATCGGAGAAAGGAGGAACTATTTATCTAATGTAGTTTCGGCACTGAAGGCTGAGAAGATGGTTAAGAAAGGTTCCAAAGCGTTCTTAGCTTTTGTAAGTGCGATAGGTGGAAAGGAGGAGGTGTTAATGGAGTTAGGGCGATGAGGGACTTAGTAGATGTGTTTCGGAAGAGTTCAAGGGAATACCCCAGACAGGGAGGTGGAATTTGGGATTGATTTGCTACCGGGGACAGCTCCTGTGTCAATCGCTCCATACCGAATGGCACCTAAGGAGTTAGTGGAGCTCAAGGCTCAGATACAAGAACTGTTGGATCGTGGGTTCATCCGACCCAGTGTGTCTCCGTGGGGAGCACCGGTCTTATTTGTAAAGAAGAAGGACGGAACTATGCGTATGTGCATAGACTACCGTCGATTAAATAAGTGACCATTAGAACAAGTATCCTTGCCAGGATCGATGACTTGTTCGATCAATTTGAAAGGAGCCGCTGTGTTTGAAGATTGATTCTGGTCGGGATACCATCGGTTGAAGGTAAAGGAGGCTGATATTCATAAGACCGCTTTTAGGACAAGATATGGTCACTTGAGTTTGTGGTGATGCCGTTTGGGTTGTGAGCGCTCCAGTAGCGTTCATGGATATGATGAATCGGGTTTTCCAACCCTACTTGGATAGATTTGTCGTGGTGTTCATCGATGACATTTTGGTGTATTCAAGTCGAAGGAGGAGCATGATGAGCATCTCCAGTCGTGTTGGAAGTGTTAAGGAAAGAAGCTCTATGCCAAATTCAGCAAGTGCAAATTTTGGCTTAAGGAGGTGGCATTCCTAGGACATGTGGTATCCGAGAAGGAATAAGAGGATCTAGGAAGATCGAGCGGTGTTGGATTGGAAACCACCTAGGTCCGTGGCTAAAATCCGAAGCTTCTTAGGCTTGGCAGGCTATTACAGAAGGTTCGTGGAAGGATTCTCGTCAATAGCCGCGCCTTTAACCAAGTTACTAAGGAAGGAAGTACCCTTCGAATGGACTACTAAGCAGCAGGAGAGCTTTGAAAAGCTTAAGAAGGTGTTGACAGAAGCCCCAGTGTTAATTCAGCCAGAGGCAGGAAAAGAATTTGTGGTGTACTGTGACGCTTCGCATACGGGGTTAGGTTGTGTGTTAATGCAAGAGGGCAAAGTGGTTGCTTATGCGTCTCGGCAGCTAAGGCCTCATGAGCTTAACTACCCAACTCATGACTTAGAGCTAGCAGTAGTGGTTTTCGCCCTTAAGGTTTGGAGGCACTACCTTTATGGAGAAAGGTCGATTATCTACACGACCATAAGAGCCTTAAGTATTTATTATCTCGAAGGAGTTGAACTTGAGGCAACGAAGGTGGGTGGAATTGTGAAGGACTCATTTGTTCAATAGAGTATCATCCGGCAAAGGCGAATGTAGTAGTCGATGCCCTAAGTCGGAAGGTTGTATCGGATCTACGGGCTTTGTTCGCTCATATAAGTCTCAGATGATGATGGAAGCCTATTAGGCGGAGTTACAAGTCGAGCCCACATGGCTAAAGGAAGTGAAGGAGGAGACGGTTGGTGATAATGACTTAAGTACTAAGTTGCGACAAGTCTGCAAGGGGATTAGAGGATTATGATGTCAACAATGAAGGAGTATTGTGCTACAAGGGTAAAGTCGTATCTTAGAAGAATAAGGAGTTGAGACAAAGGATTCTTGGAAGCGCATGGTAGCCCTTGTGCTATGCATCCGGAGGTATCAAGTCATATAGAGATCTAAGGAACAATTTTGGTGGTCGACACAAGCGAAGTGGTGAATTTGTGGGGAAATGTTTGACATGTCGACAAGTTAAAATTTGAACACCAAGTCCCATCAGGATTGCTTCAACCAATCGAGATTCCCCAATGGAAGTGGGAGAGAATTACCATGGACTTTGTTAGTGGGCTTCCCCTTACGCCTACTAAGAAGGACTCGGTATGGGTGATAGTGGACCCTTTGACCAAGTCCGCACACTTTATCCCAGTCAGAATGGATTATTCTCTTCAGAAGTTGGCTAAGTTGTATGTGGCGGAAATTGTGAGATTACATGGAGTACCAATGTCGATCATCTCTGATAGAGACCCAAGGTTTACGTCTCGATTTTGGAAAGCACTTCATCAAGCTTTAGGCACTAAGCTAGACTTCACTGACTTTTCATCCACAATCGACAGGCGGTCTGAACAAGTTATACAAGTGTTGGAGGATATGTTGAGAGGTCGTGTAATGGATTTTCGAGGAAGTTGGGAAGATTACTTGCCTTTAGTTGAATTCTCCTATAGCAACAGCTATCAAGCCAGCATTCGGATGGCACCGTATGAAGCATTGTATGAAAGGAAGTGTAGAACACCTACTTGTTGGACCGAGTTAGGAGAACACCGAGTTTTGGGTCCAGAGTTGGTGGCAGAAACTGAAGAGAAGGTTGAGTTAATTCGGGCACGGTTGAAGGAAGCCTCTGATAGGCAAAAGTCGTATGCAGACCTTAAGCGAAAGGAAATAGAGTTTGAAGTGGGAGACCAAGTATTCCTAAAAGTCTCGCCTTGGAAGAAGGTTATGAGGTTCGATCGCAAAGGAAGTTAAGCCCAAGGTTTGTAGGGCCTATCAAGTCTTGAAGCGAGTTGGGCGATGGCATACCAATTAGAGTTGCCACCGAATTGCAGCAGATGCATGGCGTATTTCATGTGTCCATGTTACGTTGCTATCGATCGGATCCATCTCATGTGGTGCCGGTTGAAGAGGTGGAACTAAGGCGGACTTATCCTATGAGGAAGAACCGATTCGGATCTTGGAGCGTGATGTGAAAGTACTACGAAGAAGAGTTCCTCTAGTCAAAGTGCTATGGCGCAATCATGGAGCGGAAGAAGCTTCATGGGAGTCGAGGAGACCATGAGACGATAATACCCTCAACTATTTTAGTTAGGAAATTTGGGGACGAAATTTTGTTTAAGGGGTAGAAGCGTAACATCACGAATAGGGCCTATACATTTTCGGTTTAAATGTAAGAAATGACAAGTTTAAGCATTAAGAATAAATTTTGATATTTTTGGAAACACGGAAATGCATGAAAATGGAAACCTAAACATTTTGGAAACACGAACATTTTGGAAACACGAACATTTTGGAAACTTGAACATTTTGGAAACACGAAGATGTAAGGAAAATGGCAAGATTCTGAGCCGCCGAAAATTTTAGGAAACTTAGAAATAAGGCAGAATGACAAATTTTAAAGCCCAAAATAGGAGATAAGGGCAAGAGGGCCTTAAAAGAAAAAGTTGGTGAATTTTGACATACAATCAAGCTTGGAAAAGTGGCACGAAGTGTCACTTAGGGAATGGCTTTGAGTTCGAGTCACTTGGAAAGCAATTATTGAAGGTTTAATTTTGCTTCCCAAGGCTAGGGTGGGCGGCACATATTTGCTAAAAAGGAAGAGTTTTATTCTTATTAAAACTTGTCAAATTAAAGTGATAAATAAAAGATTTTCTCTACTAAGATAAATGAGGAATTAAAGGATGGATTAAAGACTTTTAATTTAATTAGGTGATAATTAATGGAGATTAAATTATCACTTGAGATAGTGGCCAAGTTTTGGACTCTTGGTCTAGCAATTTCAGTTAAAAGAGGAAAATTGAGACTTTTCTCTCATTCACTCTACCTTCTTAGAAATTTTGCTCTCTCTTCCCCTCTCTTTGCAAAATTTCCCTAAGCAAGGACTCCATCTTTTCTTTTCCTCCCTTTGTCATTGTTAAGTCAAAACTCTTCTCTTTCAATCACGGTTAACTCTCCATAGCGGATCTCGATAACTCAAGACAAGGAAGCAAGTGATTAAAGGCTTCAAGGTAAGGTTAAGCCATTCAATTTCCTTTCTTTCTAGTTGCTTAGAAAGTAAAGAGTCTAATCCTATTCTTGATCATGGCCGAATATACAAGGGATTTCAAGTTTCCACAACTACCGAATACAAAGATCAAGGATTTAAGGTAAGAACAATTAATTCTTGTTCTTCTGATTCGTTTAAACAAGGCTTAAGAAAATAACCTCTCTTATGTCTATGGCCGAATGTCAAAGGAGGAGGTTTGGGATTTCAGATTCGAGGAAATTAAGGTAAGACATATTCGGCCAAAGGCCAGTTACAACTTATTAAAATTAGATCAGATATAACATATGAATTTTAGGGATTTCGACAGATATTCAAGACAAAAAGGGAACTTTCGGGATTTGGAATCTATAAGGTAAGCCTCTAAAATATTCGGCCAATGGATGTGAGATTATCTGGATCAATTCCTTAATTTTTGAAAAGCCGAAAAACTAACCCATATTGAAATACAAGGTTGGCCGAATATCAGGTAGAGGAAAAACCAAACTTTCGGGATTTGTATAAACACCAAATCGGCAAAGGTGAGTTTTTTTTACAAATCCTACTAGGATTTGGTTTTGTTTTAAGCCAAATAGGTTTATTAATGTGACTTATATGATGGCCGAATATAGGAGATAACAGATCTAAAAATTAGATAGGGATTCTCGAGATCTCAAGGAACCTATTAAGCGAAACAAGTGTGTACGCTTGCTAACCTTCGATATTTTATGGCTAAATATTTTAATATATAATTATGAATAAGAATGTGAATGTGGCTATGTACCACAAATGTGGCAAAAGTACCAGTCGTTTCCTACTTACGATAGGATTGTGAAATATGTTATTTAATAACATGCGAATATATGTATATGAACATGAAATTAAGTTATGCACAATATGTATTTTTTGGGGCATTCGGGATTTATGTGAAAGGGGGAGAATAGGTGTTGACTTCGGTCTCACCAACGAAGGTGTTGACTTCGGTCTCACCAACGAAATATGTTGACTACGGTCACATTGCGAAACTTTGGTAACTTCGATTACAATAGTGTCTAATGACACAACGTATAAATTTGATTATAGTGTCTAATGACACAATGTATATGGGCGAATGCCTTCGATGGAGCGTGGCGGATGGAGGGTTGACTTAGTAGTCCCACGGTGTAAATGGCGAATGCGGGTGGTGTGTAGCGGATGGACCATTAGGATTGGGTTTGGGTTGCATCATAATTTCATTATTATATGGACTGATGATTTGAACATGAATGCGATTTATTGAATGTTAGTATTGTGTGCACATTGAGTCTGCATGACTCACCCTATTGTGGGAATTATTTTTCGGTGATGAGCGGTGTGAACGGGCGGTGGACCATGAGGTGGCCATGCTACATGCGAAAATTTCATTTAGTTTGGACTTAATTTTATTTTTAGTTACGTTTATTCTATTTTGGGTTTTACTTGATGTAATAAGGCCTTAAGGCCCAGTGGATTATTCTTTATGTTTGCTTATTGTTAAGTTTCATGCTAAGAACTATATTGGATGTATTTAATTAAATGGGTTTCCAATCTAAGCCCAACTCAAAATAATAGTTTTTCTAAAAATTTACAATTTTCTCTAAGTATCGAAAATGTTTTGAAATCAGTTTACTTTAGGAACATACCAGATCCGGTTCAGGCTCGTGGGCCGGGTGTGGGGTGTTTCACTTATAAATCCAATTTTTATTAAGGTGACAAAATAATTTTTAGGGTTTTAAAGAAAATAACATTTAACTTTTAGTCATAATAGTTCGTAACATAACAATTTAAAGTAAAGCAGAATAAGTAAAATCCACTGGGCCTTATGGCCTTATTACATCAAGTAAAACCCAAAACAAATAACAAAGTCCAAATTGAATAAAATCTTCAAATGGAACATGGCCACCTCGAGGTCTACCGTCCCGGTCCGTCACTGTTCATCACCTGAAAATATTTCCCACAACGGGGTGAGTCAACAGACTCAATGTGCACACAGTACTAACATTCAACAAATCAGGCATACATGTTTATAAATCAAATTCATATTCATATAAAATAAATTATGATGCAACCCAAACCCAAGCCTATTTGTCCATCCGCTACACACCACCCGTACCTGCCAGTCACACCGTGGGGACTACTAAGTCAACCCTCCATCCGCTACACACCATCGAAGGCAGTCGCTGCAGTCGACGTGCTCATCGCCCATATAATTTGTGTCATTAGACACCATATTCAAATAGTGTAACCGAAGTTACCAAATTCAGATAATGTAACCGGAGTTACCATATTCAAAATGTTGTGACCGTAGTCACCATATAACGTTGGTGAGACCAAAGTCAACACGTTCTTCCCCTTTCACATAAATCCCGAATGCCCCAAAAATAAATATCATGCATAACATACTTAATTTCATATTCATATACATATATTCACATGTTATAGAATAACATATTTCATAATCCTATCGGAAGTAGGAAACATACCTAAGTACTTTTACCACATTTGTGGTATTTAGCCACATTCATATTCTTATGCATATTCACATATTAAAATAATTGCCATATGATAAATCGAAGGTTAGTGTGCGTACACACCTGATTTGCTTAATAGGTTCCTTGAGATCTCGAAAATCTCGATCTAACTTTAGATCCTATATTCGGCCAACCATTAAAATATATTAACAAACTTATTTGGCTTAAAAACCAAATCCAAGTAGGATTTGTATTACTTACCTTGTTCCCGAATTAAAAGATTGTAAATCAAATGCCGAAATTTGATAATATTCCTTCCTTAAATCGGCTAGCCACTAAATCAGGTAATTATGTCAGTTTCTAACTTTTGAATAAATGGAAAATAATTCCAATATCAAGAACAAGCCTTGGCCGATTGGATCTATGCACTTACCTTATAGTTTCCAAATCCGAAAGTTTCCTTTGTCTTGAATATCTGTGAAATCCCTAAAATTCATATGTTAGATCCGATCTAACTTTAATAAGTAGTAATTGGCCTTTGGCGAATGTATCTCACCTTAAATTCCTTGAATCAAATCCCAAAACTCTTCCTTTGATATTCGCCAAGAGACATAAAGAGGTTATTTCCTTAGATCTTGATTAAATGAATTAGAAGAACAAGAATTAATTGTTCTTACCTTAGATCCTTGATCCTTATATTCGGTAATTGTGGAAACCTGAGAGACCCCTTGTATATTCGGCCAAAATTTGCTAATAGGATTAGTACCCGAATTTTTGGTAAAAAGAAAGGAATAGAAATTGATTGACCACAGATCTTACCCTTTTGATGTTGTAGTTGATTGCTCCTTTACTTAGAATCAACAAAGATTCGGCTTTGACAGTAGAAATGGAGAAGAAAATAGAAGAAGAGAGGATGGATTTTGTTCAAAGAAAAATTCGGCAGAGAGGGGGAGAGAGCTATGAGAATTTTGGCACACACTTAGGAAAGATGAGAGAATAGCCTTAATTCTCCTCCTTTAACTGAAATTGCTAGACCAAGAGTCCTTGACTTGGCCACCACTCCCCACATGTGATAATATTATCTTTTAATTATCACCTTATTAAATTAAAAGTATTTAATCCATCCTATATCTCCTCAATTATCTTATTAAGAGAAAATCCTTTACTTAACACTTAATTTATCAAGTTTTAACCGAAATAAAACTCCTCCCTTTTCTAGAAATAGGTGCCGTCCACCCCTAGCCTTGGAAGCAAAATAAAACCTTCAATATTTGCTTTCCAAGTGACTCGAACTCAGGCCCTTTTCTCTTACACATGGCGCCATTTCCATAAGCCTTAAGTGACACATTCAGGCCACTTTTCCAAGCCCGATTGTGTGTCAAATCTCACCAACTTTTTCTTTTAAAGCCCTCTTGCCCTTATTTCCTATTTTGAACTTTAAAATTTGTCATTCCGGCATTATTTCTAAGTTTCCTAAAATTTTTGATCGGCTCTGTAACTTGCCATTTTTCTTACATCTTCAGGTTTCCAAAATGTTCAGGTTTCCAAAATGTTCAAGTTTCCAAAATGTTCAGGTTTCCAAAATGTTTAGGTTTCCAAAATGTTTAGGTTTCCAAAATGTCTAGGTTTCCATTTTCATGCATTTCCAGGTTTCCAAAAATATCAAAAATTTATTCTTAGTGCTTAAACTTGTCATTTCATACAATCAAACTAAAAATGCATAGGCCCTATTCAGGATGTTACACACAAAGTTGGACAAATCGGAGAATATGGTATTATTGACACTTTAGTGTTAAGATCATAAAATTAGTATTAGGATCGTGAAAATTTTGAAATCGCTCTTAATGGTTAAAACGATAATATTTGATAAATTTGGGCCATATATGTGATATTTGATAAATTTGGGCCATATATGAGATATTTGGCAAATTTGGGCCATATATGTGCAATTTGGTAAATTTGGGCCATATGTGAGATGTGGTAAATTTGGGCCTTATATGTGATATTTGGCGATTATGGGCCATATGTGAGATTTGGTAAATTTGGGCCTTATATGTGATATTTGGCAATTATGGGCCATATGTGATATTTGGTAAATTTGGGCCACATATTTGATATTTGATAAATTTAGGCCATAAATGAAATTTGATAATTGGATCAGTTGTGATAATTGATAAATAGGCTATATGCGATATGTGTTTTAATGGGCCAAAAATTCATAAATTATAATATGGTTTTCCTTATAAATATTTTGAAATGCATAAACATGATTGCATGGGTTGGGATCAATGATGAAGAGAAGAAAGGCTTAATGCCAGAAATCTAGATAGGTGACTCTGTCACAATGGTCATTGCCCGAAATCTAGATCAGTGGTTTTACCACAATTATTTAAATGGCCGTTGCCACAAATATGATATTGGGCTTAAAGCCTACTTCGGTGTGTTGGCGGGGTGGGTGACTAAAGCTCCCCACAGGTGTGTTTGTTGGGTACAGGGGTGTGTAGCAGATGGAAATCTAGGTTTGGTTTTGGGAATTGCATATCATTTGCATTATTATTTTTAAATACTAAATTATTATATTTTGAAATGGGCTTAGGCTCAAATAAATGTATAAATGGTCTTGGCCTAGTGGACTATAGTAGCGAGTTGCTGCTGAGTTCTAAGTAACTCACCCCATTTTTTACCCATCTCGGTAATAACAATTGATGGAGACTTGGTTGAGAGATGACTTAGTGGGGTGGCTATACTACAAATGGTGGTTCATAAAACTTTGAGACTTCTTTTATAATTTTTAAGTACTATTTTTTTGGCGATGTAATAAGGCCTTTTAAATATGGATTTTATTATGTGGATAGATTATTTATGTTTTAGTTTTATTAAGTTGGATTGATTTAGTTTTTCATAAATGATTTTCTATAACTTTCTTATAAAAATAAAAGTTTTTCTTAACTAGAAACTTAGGAAATTCTTTTAAAACTTTTTGATGAAATATTCCAATTAAATAAATCTAAAGTTTTTATCAATTACTACTTGTTATATATCAAACGACAAACTCTTGTATTTTTAAACAAGCATTTCAAATAAATCTCGATTTTTTGATAAAGTAATGTTTTTAATCGTTTTGAAATTTGATTTCTACATTGTTAAATGTTTTGAATGTTCGTTAAACTTGTGTGGCATGTCGAAATCCGGGCTTAATGCATAGGCCGGGTTTGGGGTGTTACATTTTATGGTATCAGAGCTCAGTTTCAAAACTCGACTGTGGTTTGGGTTCAACTATGATTTTTGATTTAAAAACCACTTAAATTTCTAAATTTTATGTTTTAAAGGTAGTATGGCACCACGAGCATCCGACACCAAGTCAAGTAAGTATGTTCAGTAAGTATTTGTTTATTAAATGTTTATTATTGTGATGAGACCTAAGGAACACTCTAGAACCTCTAGTTTTAGGTGTTGAAAACGATAGAGATCGAGACTATAGGATGTGATTGCGAAAACAACCCTATCTCTTATATCTCATAAAATATCATTAATAAACACTGAAATAATATTTTGATTCATAAAACTTGTAATCTGATTAAAGCGAATTAGTCAATATGAGCAATAGAGGACATGGCCGTGGTAGAGGACGAGGTGCTGCATCTGAAGCACCGGGTCACATACCAGAAATGGATGCACCTGCATCATTCGAGAGCAAAACTGGATCTCATGACCATGCGAATGAGGATAATGCTTTGACTTAAGTAATGTTGCGAGTCTTAGAAAGAGTAGCTGGAGCCAGAACTGGGCCAGTAACTCGCGGATCAATATTGAAACGACTCAAGTCTAGTGGTGCAGAAGTTTTTAGAGGTGTCTCTGGTGTAGCTCTGAATGTGGCAGAATATTGGATTGAGGCTGTAGAATAAATTATGGATGATTTGGAATGCACTGTCGAGCAAAAACTGAGAGGAGCCGTGTCTTTGCTAAGAGACGAGGCGTATCAATGGTGGCTTTTTGTTCGAGAAGGCACCGAGGCTGCATTGGTTAATTGGGATTTCTTTAAAGTTGCTTTCCAAGGGAAGTACGTCGGAACCAGTTATGTAGATGCCCGAAGGAAAGAATTCCTGAATTTGGTTCAAAGAAGTAAGACTATGGCAGCCTACGAGACAGAATTTCTTCGTTTGAGTCGTTTTGCTCGTACTATAGTCTGGTGATCATGAGTATATGTACGCTTTGAGGATGGATGAATGATGAGTTCTGGTCTTGATAGCCCCACAGCAAGTACGAACTTTTACCTCGCTTGTAGAGAAAGCTAAGATAGCCAAAGAGGCTAAGAATTCAGAATGCCAGAACCGGGAAAAAGTAAGAGGTAAGAGGGATTTTAAGTATTTTGGTTATTCTAAAAGGTTTCAAAAGAAGCCACGGAATAATGAGGCAATTCAAGTTAGGGCACTTGTGACTACCAATCAGATTCGAGAATGTGCCGACTATGGTAGACGACATCCCAAAGAATGTTGGAGGAAAACTGGAGCCTGTTTTAAATGTGGATCTAAGGATCATCAGTTTAAGAATTGTCCTCGACGGATTAAAATGACTCAGGAAGCTCGTAACCCTGAGGCTCAGCCAGCTAGAGGTACTCAGCAGCCACCAAGAGGTCGTGGACCAGGTCGTGGTGGTAATGGTAATGGACGTGGACAAGATGCATCGGGTTGAGGTAATGGTGTTAGAGGTAACACGAAGGCGAGATAGCGAGATTGGTCTATCTTTGTCGGTGTCGTGAGGACGGCGATGCAATCGATGTGATAAGCGGTACGTTCTTCATCTCGATGTACTATTCTTGCTTTGATAGATATCGGATCTACCCACTCGTATGTTGCTAGTGCTATATCTGAAACCTAAATATTAGATCCGAGATTCTTGATAGAGATGACGGTAATTAGTCCTTTAAGGCGATCGGTAATAGTGAATAAATTATTCAAAGATGTGCCCTTGGAGATTTAAAGAGAGGTATTTCTAGCAAACTTGATGGAATTACCTTTCGTGAGTTTGATCTCATTTTGGGCATGGATTGGTTGGAGAAGCATCGAGCGCAATTGAATTGTGCGAAAAGTGGATGTCAATTAGAATTTGTGGATGATGAGGAGATAATAATGATAGGCGACGAAGAAACTTTTTGGCAAATGTGGTATCTGCTTTAAAGGCAGAAAGTTGGTGCGAAAAGGGAATAGAGCATTCCTAGCATTCATCAGTGCTTTGGATGCCAAGGATTTATCAGTAGAAAGTATGAGAACGGTGAAAGAATTTCTAGATGCCTTTCCCGAATAACTTCCGGGTCTACCTCCAGATCAGGAAGTAGAATTTGGCATCGAGCTTTTACCCGAAACTACTCCGGTGTCCATTACTCCTTATAGAATGGCACCGAAGGAGTTAGCGGAGCTTAAAGCTCAAATTCAAGAACTACTAGATCGGGGATTTATTCGACCAAGTGTGTCCCCGTGGAGAGCACCGATTTTGTTCGTCAAGAAGAAGGATGAGTCAATGCGTATGTGCATTGATTATAGGTAGTTGAATAAATTGATAATCAAGAATAGGTATCCATTATCGAGAATCGATGACCTATTTGATCAATTAAGAGGAGCTTCAGTCTTTTGCAAGATTGATTTGAGATCGGGTTATCATCAACTCAAGGTGAAGGAGGCAGATATTCATAAGACGGCATTTCGAACTCGCTATGGACATTATGAGTTTTTAGTGATGCCATTTGGTTTGACAAATGCACCAGCTACATTTATGGACATGATGAACCGAGTCTTTCAGCCTTATTTAGACCGGTTCGTAGTAGTGTTCATAGATGACATTTTGGTATATTCGAGGAATGAAGAAGAGCATGATTCTCATTTGCACATTGTGCTGCAAATTTTGCAAGATTAGCAACTTTATGCCAAATTTAGTAAGTGTGAATTTTGGTTGAAGGAAGTGACTTTCTTGGGTCATGTAGTGTCAGCTGAAGGAATAAGAGTTGATCCTCGAAAGGTAGAGGCTGTGTTGGATTGGAAACCGCCAAAGTCAGTAGCTGAGATCCAAAGTTTCTTGGGTTTGGCTAGTTATTATAGACATTTTGTTGAGGGGTTTTCGTTGATTGTTGCACCCCTAACTAAGTTGTTGCAGAAGGAAGTACCGTATGTATGGACCGATTAACAACAAGAAAGTTTGGCGAAGAAGATTCTAACGAAAGCGCGATCTTGATTCAACGGAGGCCAAAAAGAGTTTACCATTTCTTGTGATCGTCACACACGGTTTAGGATGTGTACTGATGCAAAGTGGAAAAGTGGTAGCTTATGCTTCTCGACAGTTGAGGCCGCATGAAGTCAATTATCCTACTCATGATTTGGAATTGGCTGTGGTAGTGTTTGCATTAAAGATTTGGAGACATTATCTTTACGGTGAGAAGTCAATCATTTATACGGACCATAAAAGTCTTAAGTATCTCCTTACCCAAAAGGATTTGAATTTAAGACAACGGAGATGGGTGGAATTGTTAAAGGATGATGATTTCTCAATCGAGTATCATCCTGGAAAGGCTAACGTTGTGGCAGACGCTTTGAGTTGAAAGGTTGTATCGGAGTTGAGAGCAATGTTTGCTCATCTCAGTTTGTATGAGGATGGCAGTTTGTTAGCGAAACTTCAGGTGAAGCCTCTGTGGTTGGAACAAATCAAGAAAAGCAATTATCCTATGAAAAGTTGGGTCCTTTAATACAACAAGCTAAAAGTGGTGTAATAGGAGATTTTGGTTTGAACAAAGATGGTGTACTGTGTTTTCGTGGAAGGGTTTGTATGCCTGAGGATTTGGATTTGAGGCAAACGATTCTTCTAGAGGTGCATAGTAGCCATTATGATATGCACCCTGGAGGAAATAAGATGTATCGGGATCTTCATGAATAGTATTGGTGGCCAAAGTTAAAACGAGAAGTTACTGATTTTGTGGGAAAGTGTTTGACTTGTCAACAAGTAAAGGCGAAACATCAATTACCGTCGGGATTGTTGCAACCAGTAAAGATTCCATTATGGAAATGGGAGCGGATAACTATAGATTTTGTTAGTGGGTTACCCTTAACACCTACTAAGAAATATTCTGTCTGGGTGGTAGTAGATTGATTAACGAAGACTGCTTATTTTCTACCAGTTCATACGGATTACGCGTTGCAGAAGTTGGCTAAATTGTATGTATCTAAAATCGTGAGGTTGCATGGGGTACCATTGTCTATCATATCGGACAGGGATCCTCGATTTACATCACGATTTTGGAAAGCTTTACATAAGGCTCTGGGTACAATGTTAAACTTTAGTACGGCTTTTCACCCTCAGTCAGATGGTCAGTCAGAAAGAGTAATCCAGATTTTTGAAGACATGTTAAGAGGTTGTGTGATCGACTTCAGAGGTAGTTGGGAGGATTTTCTACCGTTGGCAGAGTTTGCATATAACAACAGCTATCAGTATAGTATTCAGATGGCACCCTATGAGGCATTGTATGATCGTAGGTGTCGTACTCCTACTTGTTGGACTGAATTAGGGGAGTGACAACTTTTGCCTCCTGAATTGATATCAGAGACGGAAGAAAAAGTAAAAGTTATTCGAGCGCGGTTAAAGGAAGCCTCGGATAGACAAAAGTAGTACGCGGATCTGAAGCATAAAGATATTGAGTTTGCGGTGGGAGATCAGGTCTTTTTGAAAGTTTCACCGTGGAAAAAGATTTTCAAATTCGGAAGGAAAGGCAAGTTGAGCCCTAGGTTCATTAGACTGTACCGTGTGTTGAAGCGTGTAGGACAAGTGGCCTATCAACTTGATTTACCTCCAATTGAGTTAGATGCATAGTGTTTTCCATGTTTCTATGCTGAGACGTTATAGATCGGATCCATCGCACATAGTACCGATAGAAGGAGTGGAATTAATGCTAGATTTGTCTTTCGAAGAGGAACCAGTGAGAATCATGGACAGAGATGTTAAAGTGTTAAGAAAGAAGACTATACCGTTGGTCAAGGTTTTATGGCGTAATCATGGAGTGGAGGAAGCTACTTGGGAGCCTGAGGATGCAATTCGACAACAATATCCTCATCTCTTTTAGCCAGGTAAATTTCGACGACGAAATTTTCTTTAAGGAGGGTAGAGTTGTAACATCCTAAAATTTGAGTATTGAATTGATGCATGTTTTAGTGCTTAATTTGTGTAAAATAAAATTTTTCATGTTTAGTATGGTCTTGAGAAGACTTGAGAACTATTCGGAAGTAGAATAAATTTTAGTAAGGAGTATTTAATTGAAGTGGATCAAGTGACCTTGAGGTTTAAGTAAAATTAGGTGTTAAAAATTAGCATAAGATGAGCTAGTAGCAAGGAGGTGTTGGCGCATGCATGTTTGTTTGAGGGGAGAGGTTCGAATCTCCTAGCATGCAACTTGAAGTTTTATTTTTTGCTTTTCCTTAAGCAAGTGTCGGTCATGGATAAGGATTGATGAGTTGGATTATTTTTTTATAGCAAGAAGATCATGGGAAAAAGGCATGTGATAACTTAGAGAAAGGAATCATATGGAAAAGACATGTAAGGGGGACATAAGGCTTAAAACAAGTGCTCTGTTTTGGAAAGTTTTGGATGGCTAATTGTCCATGAACATGGACGGTTTTGTGGACTAAAGAGGGAGCCAAAATTTTGTGGTAGGTCTTGGAAAAGTTAGTAGCTTGGGAGAATTTTTCATTTTGATCTTTTGCTCTCCCAAAATCAAAACTTTTTCTCTCATCTTTCCTCTTGGCCGAATGTGCTTGTGATAGGAGAAAAACCATCTTTGCCTTGTTTTCTTTTAGTTATTCTTTTGACCATTTGGTCATTTATTTGTTAATCACTCTAGTAGCTCATTTGGTGTTTCCATTTAGTGCCTAAAACATCAAAAACAAAACATTTTCTTCTCCTCTCTCTCTTGGCCGAATGCACCATTGCTCAAACTCTCATTTCTTGTTTTCCTTATTTTCAAAAATTTAATCATAACTCTCTCATCCTCATTTCTTCCTTTCAACATTTTGATTTTTCTTTTCAACATACTTTCAACACTTTCTTTTCTTCTTGGCCGAATGATAGACTTCCTCCATAGCCGAATCAATTCTTTCTCTCCTTTGTTTTTGCATAGCCAAATCTCCTATTCTCTATAAGCATCTATTCTTCAATCATTCTTTTTCTTTTATTCAAATCTTGGATCATCTTGAAATAGTGGAAGGGTCGAATCTTCATTTTCTTGGAGAAATCTTAAAGATCACTTAAGATTTGATAATAACGTACAAAGGATTCTCTTGAGAATTTTCAGAATATTAAGGCAAGTCGATTTCACTCTGTAAGTTTTTAGTCTTAAGATTTGTCGAAATATTGTTAGGACTAATGTTTCTTTGTCTTCGAAGACAATCAAAATAGGGATGAAAAGGGTAGTGAATAGTACTCAGAAGAAGGGTGGTTCTATTAATCCTCCTAAGTTTAAGAGAAGGACTGTTTCGGGAATCCGAGATTTTCCACCGGGTTGTGGACCTTCATCTGGCGAAAATCAATTATTTGAAGTCATATGTACTCCCAAACCATTGTTTACTCGTGGTACTAAACCTTTGATCGGAGAGAAATCGCAAATAGTGGTTATTCGAGATTCCGAGGGTAAGATTTAGATCGCTCAATATTAGAATAGATTAATATTAAATTTTAGTGTTCTAATCCTTCGTAATGTGTGTTTAGATATCGACGAGCGGGAGAGTGTAGTTCTCACCATAATTAGGTGTGTAATGTCACACTATATCTCATGGTTAGATGACTATACAACGAATAAAGTTGGATTAAAAATCACAAAGTTGGACAAATCGGAGAATATGGTATTATTGACACTTTAGTGTTAAGATCGTAAAATCAGTATTAGGATCATGAAAATTTTGAAATCGCCCTTAATGGCTAAAATGATAATATTTGATAAATTTGGCCCATATATGTGATATTTGATAAATTTGGGTCATATATGAGATATTTGGCAAATTTGGGCCATATATGTGCAATTTGGTAAATTTGGGCCATATGTGAGATGTGGTAAATTTGGGCCTTGTATGTGATATTTGGCGATTATGGGCCATATGTGAGATTTGGTAAATTTGGGCCTTATATGTGATATTTGGTAATTATGGGCCATATGTGATATTTGGTAAATTTGGGCCACATATTTGATATTTGATAAATTTGGGCCATAAATTAAATTTGATAATTGGATCAGTTGTGATAATTGATAAATAGGCTATATGCGATATGTGTTTTAATGGGCCAAAAATTCATAAATTATAATATGGTTTTCCTTATAAATATTTTGAAATGCATAAACATGATTGCATGGGTTGGGATCAATGATGAAGAGAAGAAAGGCTTAATGCCAGAAATCTAGATAGGTGACTCTGTCACAATGGCCGTTGCCCGAAATCTAGATCAGTGGTTTTACCACAATTATTTAAATGGCCGTTGCCACAAATATGATATTGGGCTTAAAGCCTACTTCGGTGTGTTGGCGGGGTGGGTGACTAAAGCTCCCCACAGGTGTGTTGGTTGGGTACGGGGGTGTGTAGCGGATGGAAATCTAGGTTTGGTTTTGGGAATTGCATATCATTTGCATTATTATTTTTAAATACTAAATTATTATATTTTGAAATGGGCTTAGGCCCAAATAAATGTATAAATGGTCTTGGCCCAGTGGACTATGGTAAGTGAGTTGCACTGCTGAGTTTTAAGTAACTCACCCCATTTTTTACCCTCTCGGTAATAACAATTGATGGAGACTTGGTTGGAGATGAATTAGGTGGGGTGGCTATACTACAAATGGTGGTTCATAAAACTTTGAGACTTCTTTTATAATTTTTAAGTACTATTTTTTTGGCGATGTAATAAGGCCTTTTTAAATATGGATTTTATTATGTGGATGGATTATTTATGTTTTAGTTTTATTAAGTTGGATTGATTTAGTTTTTCATAAATGATTTTCTATAACTTTCTTATAAAAATAAAAGTTTTTCTTAACTAGAAACTTAGGAAATTCTTTTAAAACTAATTGATGAAATATTCCAATTAAATAAATCTAAAGTTTTATCAATTACTACTTTTATATATCAAACGACAAACTCTTGTATTTTTAAACAAGCATTTCAAATAAATCTCGATTTTTCGATAAAGTAATGTTTTAATCGTTTTGAAATTTGATTTCTACATTGTTAAATGTTTTGAATGTTCGTTAAACTTGTGTGGCATGCCGAAATCCGGGCTTAATGCATAGTCGGCTTTGGGGTGTTACAGGTACGGACTCAATCTGCTTTTCAGACACTTTATTATCCAGCACATAAGCTAGGTAAGCTTCGCATCCTTTTCTCACATATTTACGGGGTAGCATTGCGGATATTACTGTAGGTAACCCATTTAAATCACAAGATTCAACTCGGATGGTCTCACCGTTCAGACATCTCAAATCAATGATCTTTCTTTTGCAATTCACCACTGCATCGTGCAAAGTTAACCAATCCATTCCCAAAATTATATCAAACTCGTCGAAGGGTAACAACATTAAATCGGCCGGAAAGCAAGAATCTCGAATCATCAATGGGCAACTTTTACACACTTTATCAACCAGTACACATCTACCCAAGGGGTTGGACACACGAATCACAAACTCAGTAGACTCAAGAGGCAGAGTCGTACTATGCACTAGAGTTTCACATACATACGAATGAGTCGAACCAGGATCAATCAATGCAATTACAGTAGTGTCATAAAGTGTGAAAGTACCGGTAATAACATCAGGGGAAGAAGAATCCTCTCTGGCACGTATAGCATAAGCTCTAGCTGTGCTCGAGCCTCTGATCAAACTGCCATGTCCCCTGTTCCTCTCTGACTGCCACCTACATTCCTTGAATGTCTGGGTGGTCTACCTCTTGCAGACGCGTTGCTCGGTTTAGTGTTCTGAACTGTATTTTGCTCAGCTAGCATTGGGCACTCTTGAATGAAATGATCTGATGATCCACATTTAAAACAAGACCGATCATGGAATCTACAACTCCCAGAATGCCATTTTCCACAATGCTTGCACTCAATTTGATCCTGTTGAACATTGCCAACACTAGCCATCGAAGTGGCTCGAGAACTCACTGGAGGTCGATCTCGTCTAGACAGGTCAAGAGTAGCCTTATGTCGGTTAAAGTCATCTCTGAACATCTTAGATGCTAAATGGAAAGTTTTACTCAACGATCTTTTACGAGTGTCTCTAGCTTCAGTCTCTGCCTTTCTTTTCTCTTTTCGAGCTCTTCAGCTTTGCAAGCTCGCTCGACCAGCACCACAAACTCTTTAATCTCAAGAATGCCCACAAGTAACTTTATGTCTTCATTCAGACCGTCTTCAAATCTTCTGCACATAATGGCTTCAGAAGAAACACACTCTCTAGCATATCTGCTGAGTCTAACAAATTTCGCTCATATTCTGTCACGGTCATTCGCCCCTGTTTCAGTTCAAGAAATTCTTTACATTTTTTATTAATGAATCTCTCGCTGATATATACTTTCAGAACTCAATCTGGAAGAAGTCCCAAGTCACTTTTTCTTTCGAACTACTGATACTAGTGTTTTCCACCAGTGGTAGGCAGAGTCCCAAAGTAGAGATATAGCACACTCTAGGCATTCCTCTGAAGTACAGGATAACTCATCAAGTACCCAAATGGTATTATCAAGCCACATCTCAGCTCGCTCAGTGTCATCATCATCATTAGCTTTTGAATTCTTCGGCGCCATATTTTCTGATTTTATCAATAGAAGGCCTACTAGATCTCATCGGATCTATCATCGGGGCTGCTGAAGGTAGCGGAGTTGAATTATTCGAGGGTGAAGGTTGTTGTACAGCCGGATTATTCTAAACAAACTGGGTAAACCATTCATTCATCATCTGGTAAAAGGATTGTTTAGCCTCCCCTTCGTGGCTACCCGAGGCAGGTCTAGAATCTATCGGCACTGATCCGTGTGCACGATCAGGCGCTACACTCTCTACATCATCTGCTACAGCTTTGTCAGGATCGAAATACATTTGCTATATAAAACACGGTTTGAAATGTTAGAAGTCACCACACTATCAAATATACAATAAAGGCATGTATAGCTAGACTCACACGCGCTATGATAGTCCTAGAACCAACTAAACCGTAACTCTGATATCAATTAAATGTAACACCCTTAACCCGAGTCCGTTACTGGGTTAGGGTCACTCAGTATTAACAAAGATGAGTGCAGATTCAAACATTCACCCGAGTCAAAATCATATATATATAGATCGTACCTATAAATTTTGCCCGTAACCATATCGTATCTAGTCATATTATCAAAAAAATAAACATGCCACAAGTTATACAATTTATACATACTTTACAAAGCACATAATTCAAATCATATGCATATCAACTTATTAATATTGAATACCCAACATAGATACTCAAATACTAATATTATCCATATATAAATAAGCTTATAACATTTTCATGTGATCAACCCAATCGTACCATTTTATAACCGAATGTATACCTAAGCATAGCAAATCTTCACTAATAATTAACCGAATTAAAGTAGCCACATTTCTATTTATTAGTCTATCACTTATACACATAAATAAGATCCAACCTTAAACTATCAAGTTGACCATCAATTATCGAAATATATATACATCATGACATATACCTATTATACCATTTCATATATCCAAACCTATGCTTTCACATTTTACCCGAACATGTCATATACATGATAACATTTCTATAATTTGTAACTACTTATTCTTATCATTAACAATGAATCCAACAAGTTAACTTACATGCACAAACTTTGATAATAAATCACTATTATTACCTGACCGAATCAAATATATTAAGCAAAAACAACCCAATTCAAGTTTTTCTCCAACTAAATACATAACATTCGTATCACCCATTCACATTTCAAATAATGCCTAAACCACATCCGAACACAAGCGATAATTCATAGCATGAGCAAGCCATTTCATCAAAACACATGAACAAAGTTTAACCAAAATAGATAGCCATTTCGCATGGCTAAGTATATATACACGATTAAACATCATTAGTTATACGACTTAGTCTAGCCTATACATGCCTTTTCGAATAAAAATTAAGTTAATCAATACCAAAAGTGAGTCGATAGTGTGGTTGACTTCTTCAAAGATCCTTGAGTCAGTAGCTTGAACCAAAAATCTATAAAATAGAAGTAGACAAGAACACATAGTAAGCTTGCTAGCTTAGTAAGTCTTAAGCAAAAACATTATCATATACAATGGTAAAACATTTAAACATCCAACTCATGACCTTAAATAAACATTTCTTATCTTATACATATATATACATTATGGTGAATATGCATATATATACAACATCAACTTGTACATTTCTTTATACCTTCTGATTACCTTTAACTACTTATGCTTTCATTTAGCCAATTTTCTTATCACTTTGATCTTCTTTTTCTTAATAACATCACATATATACATCTATATACACATATATGCATATTCATAGATCACTTAAGTAGGAATAACACATACCTTACAACCGAATTACAAATTCACTCCCAAATGCTTAGGCATACTTAATTCATTAGCTAGAACCTACTAAACATTACAGAATCTCACACAAGCACTATGCTGCTGAACTCAAGTGCGAAATCATAACACCAAGCATCAAGCTTGCTAGGTAATAAGCCCGAAATATATCACCGGCACGAAGCCTGCGAGGCATAAAACCATAAACATATCACCGGCACGAGGCCTGCTAGGCATAAAGCTTGAAACATATCATCGGCACGAGGGCTGCTAGGCTTTAAGCCTGAGTATCAATGTAGTCAATCATTCCGCACACAATTCATAATTTTATCACATATCCAATTCAACTAAGCTTATTCACATTACACAAATAGAATCATTACGCCATTGTACAACCCACAATTCATATCGAGATACTCATTCATATCACATTATTAAATTATGCATTCAATCTAATTTACTTATATACATTCGGCTATGACATAAACGTGTACTCAAATTTATCGAACATCATCATTTAACATGTTCATAAATAATTCTTTGATATATTTCAAACAGGACTTACCTCATTTGTAGAGCGGATGGCGGAAATCGACTATTCGATAACCTTTGTCTTTCCCCGATCCAAATCTGTTTTTCTTTGTTCTTGACCTAAACACATTAAAATTCAGCTCATTCAAGTACATTTCATCTCAATTTAGTCCTTAAACACATAAATAGGAAAATTACCATTTTGCCCCTAATGTTTCACATTTTCACCATTTAGTCCTAATTGCATAAAACATAAAATACACAAAATTTCACTAATCCACTCAAGGGCCGAATATTCATAGGGACCTTACAAGTCCATTTATTTCACTTATTTTGCAAATAAGCCCCTCTAAAATTTTATTTTTGTAATTTATCCCAAAATACTCAAATTCACTAAAATTTTCGATACAAAACATATTAATCTTTAACATATCTTTAACTTTAAATCATCAAACATCAAAAATTACATGAGTATATCAATTGCCAAACATCAAACATGCTTAGATTTAGAAATTCTAACATGGGTCAGCTACGGTTCTAAGCAACGATCTCAAAAACGTAAAAATCAATAAAAACTGAGCTAAAATTCTTACCTAATTTAAACCAAATAGTTGCCAAAAATCAAAGCTTCTTTGTAACACCCCAAACCCGATCAACTCACCATGACCAAATCTGGCATGTTACAGAGGAAAATGGTTTGAAAACTCATTTGTCGTTCAGTTTGATAGAAAACGTCCATGTTTGTTAGAACCCGAATGTATTATTTTTAATTATTTAAAAATCATGTGCATTTGAAATTGAGAACCCTGAGTTTGGAAATCATCTAAAGTATCTTTGTTTTCATTTCATGAATGCTGTTACCTGATGGTAACGATTGGAAAACTCGAAACGATGTAAATTTTGGAAAATTTTGGTTATCAGGTTGTTAAAACAAAACAAGTAATTTACTCTATCATATTTGAAGATATATCTAAAGCATGCAAAATAATCCAAAAACATAATTTAAAGGCCTTATTACAAACCCAAATAAGATCCAAAATTTAAAATAATACCCAAAACAAAGTCCATGTTAAACCGAATGTGTTTAATGCATGGCCACCTCGACTCCATCTGGCTCCTCATTCGCGATCTACGAATCACTTGAAAAGATAAGGGAGAAGGTGAGTCACCAAGACTCAGTGCATAATCCCCCTCCCGGTTAATGCAACATTCTTACACACAAGTCATAACCAAGCAATATATCATGCACCCAAACCTAGCCATCCATAACTCCGTTTCTACCCCGTGTGGTACCAAACCACTGGTGGTGCCAAACCACTGGTGACCCAAAGTCACGATATCCAATAATAATGTGGTGCCAAACCACTGGTGACCCAAAGTCACGATTAATCCATCTGTGGGGCCAACCCATGTTGTGATACCAAATCACTGGCGACAATCCGTAATATCAAATGTAGGGCCAACCCAACGTGGTCTTTGAGCCAACGGACGAGTCGCTATGAGGTGCCAAACCTCTGGTGACCCAAAGTCACGAAATCAACTGTGGTACCAAACCACTAGTGTCCCAAAGACACGGATATCAAATCTTCCCCTTCCTCTCATTATACCCATAACAATGCAATACATGTACAAATCACGCCTACATGCTTTAATAATAACATATATCGATTGGAACATAGGCCATAGTTTCAAGCATCACATATAACAAAATCATATCAAAACGGACTTACCCGAATCCTTGCTCATACCCATCAAGGTATCATGTCAAGATCTATACAATTTTCGGCTTTTATCACATTTAGGTTATTAACATATTTTCTAGGTTATAAAGTGTGTAAGTTACACACCTGTTACTAACGCAACCACTGAATCCCGAAGACCCGATCTACTGCACTAGATCCCCTTGATCCTACATTCGGCCAACACTTAGGTTATTACCAAAGACCATTCGGTTATACCCATAAATCTCGAAGGATGTGATAACGCATAACTAACACAATCCTTACCTTTCCGCCTTACGAATGCTAATCCCAACACAAGATATGCGAGACTGCTCCTCCCCCTACAATCGGCCAATCATCACAACTTAGTCTCAATAGCCTTCGGCTTTTCAAACATCTAATGGAAATATTAAATCGGCATAACCCTTACCACTGACTTACCAAATTTGATTGATAGAGAATAAAGGGCTTAGATCTATAGCTTCAAAATCCCGGAGATCCTACAAGAAACCAATTGCGTGGTTGATTAAAAGCCAAGACAAATGCCAAAATTCAGCTTTTATCTACACATGTCGACAGAGAAAAAGAGGAAGTGAGAATAAAGTTTCGGCCAAGACCACTTACCCTTTTCAAAACCGATAGAAAAAGAGACCAAAGAAGATCAAGGCTTGATTGATATTCGGCCAACAATGAGGAAGGAAGAGCTTAAGAACTTTCGACAATGGTGGAGGGCAACAAAGGAGATTCGACACAAGAGAGAATGAAGAGAAAAGAAAGAGATGGAAGGGAATAGGATTGCTTTTGGCTTTGAGAGAAAAAGAGAGAGAGAGAGAGAGAGAGATGGGAGAGAAGGAGATTCGGCCAAGCTCCTAAATTGTCGAAAAAGAGAAGAACAAAGAAAATGTCAATTGAGGTTTCAATTTCAAAGGAGAAAAAGAGAGTTTCCAAATGGTCCTTATGTAGGTTTGGCTAGATGTTTTAGAGGGGAAAAACGACAAGAGCCTATGGTGGTTTTGACTTTGACACAAAATAAAGAATGAGAGCCTTTCAAGCTTGCCGAAAATATCACCTAGCTAACTAAGGAATTTTGGCACCTCTTTACTTAACTTCCCAACTGTTTACTCCTCTTCCATCAAGAGTTCAGATTTTGGCAAAACTCCCTGAATCACTCCTGGCCAACCATTCAAATGAGTTTGAATTAATCAAACTTCTAAATCCCTCTTCTCCATCTTATCGTGATTTTGTCTTTGAGCACAACTCCTCCCCCTTAGCGTCAAAATGGTAAGCAGAAAATGGAATTTCTGCTGCTCGAACCTGAGTTCTCCCACTTGCTTGTGGCGTTATTCTCTAGACACCTTAGTGGCGCCTCCTTTTCCCCTTCACTAAGGTAGTTCTTATGCTTAACTTTTCCACGAAATATACTTAACCTCTAGCTCCTTCAGCTCCCTTAACTAACACTTAAAAATAAAATTTTTCCTACAGCTTGGGCCTACCTTTGGCTTATAACTAGCCTCTAGAACACCTCAAACAACAACCACATACATGCAAAGAAGTTCAAACACAATAACCCCTATTTAAGGATGTTACATTCTTCAACCCCTTTTCTATTGTTAACTTTTGGACATGAGAGAAAATAAAGATGATAGTGGCTTGTTTTAGTATATTATAACATATATATTATTATTAAACAAATTACTATACTAACCTTTAATAATAAAATACATAACATAAATTATAAGGTCATTTAAGACCATGACCATCCACTATCATCAAAAATGGGCTAATTTCCCTTTCAATGCCTCAAATTAAGAAGCCACTATCAATTTGGCACATTTTAGTATGGTTTGAAACTTTTACACTTTATGCGATTAAGTCCTTTTATTTAATTAAGCACACAAATGATTAAATTTTTCTACGAAACTTTCACACACCTTAATTCACATATAATGAACACAAAATATAATATTTAAATATCTCTCAGACTCGAATTCTTGGTCCCAAAACCACTGTTCTGATTAGGGTCAAATTTGGTCTGTTACACTCATGGATCAAGCTAAGTAAAAGAAATCATATAAATTGAAGGTTAGATAATAAGTGAAGTCATAGGTGGATTCTTCCCGAAGGTATTGTTTGTATCAACTGAGTTTTCCAAAGTCTTTTCCTAATTTATTCTTTTGTCTTTGCATTTAGTTTAAGTATTTCATTAGTCTTAGATAAGTTAATTAATCACTCCATATTTAAGGCTAAATAATAGGAAGAAAGTGAGTAGTAGTACTTTTAGGTTCCTTGGGTTCGATAAGATATTCTTGCCAAAGCTATACTACTATTTGATAGGTGCACTTGCCTCTATTGTTGTCATAATTAGTCTACAGGTTTGATTATCCTTTATAAATTTTAAAACTAGACTGTTTTGCAGCGATCATCTGTCATAGGTTTCATCCCCTTTAGGTATCTGAAGGGTTTAGTTCATAACAAAATAAGAAAACATCTCAAGAGAAAAGATAAAACAAAATATAAGAAATCCTAAAACCCCTAAAGGAATTGAAGAGGAGATCTTACATCTTGAGTAGAACTCGGCTTCTTGAGATGGATCAACTGGCTATCTTCGAGTAATTCCCTGAATAAAAGCTCTGGCAGAAAACTCTGCCCACCAAAACTCTCCTCTCTAGACGGCTGCCTTGGGTTGTTTATATAGGCTCTTAAGATGCTTTACTTTGCTCCTAAGTACCTACTACAAGTAGAATTACTATTAAGGTGTTTAAGTAGACTTAGGAGTATGTTTCTTTGGCTTCAAGCGTCCAAATCCGAGTGAAATTGCTCATTCCCATAGTAAGGGCACGCCCATAGCACACGCCCGTGTAAGTCGACTTTAGGCCATGTGTCGATTCTGTTGATTGAGGCACGGTCGAGGCACGGCCGTGTAAGTTGGGATTCAGGCTGTGCTTCAGGTCTGACGATTGGGACACGACCTTGCAATTCATGCTTGGGGTGTGTCTTTGAATGATTGGCGAGGCACTGCCGTGTGACTTGAAGTCCAGGCTGTGCTAATTTCTTAGGTTGGCCCAATTTGGTTCGTTTTAAGCTCGTTTCTCATTCTTTTCTTTCTTGGGTGCTTTCTTGAGTATAAGACTTAAAAAGAAAGGATTAAGAGCACCTTTTTACATAAATTGAGGACTAAATCATCCAAAAGTTTACTAAATGTGGGATTAAAATATGTTACTTTTACGGTTTATCAATAATGAATGAGATCGAACCTTGAAACTAACTCTGACAATGATTAAAGGCAAGTGTACCTATCGAACAGTAGTATAGCTTAGATAAACCGGATTATCGAACCCAAAGGATTAAAAGCACCTTTTTACATAAATCAGGGCTAAATTATCCTAAAAGCATACTAAATATGGGGTTAAAATATGTTACTTTTACGATTTATCAAATACCCCCACACTTAAGCTTTTGCTTTTCTTCAAGCAAAATTCTCAATTCACAATTAAAATGAACTTCCCATAATTCACAATTCCTATCGACAATGCCTCATCATAATTCACCGACAATTTATACGTGGATAATTTAACTCAAAGACTCCTAAAGATTCAAACAATATAAGTCATGAATTTTGTAGTACGAAAACATAGGTGTCTCCCCTTATCTAAATGATTACCTTTAATTTGAAGCCGACAAGGATTGACATCCTTACTAAGGATTCACTCAAAGCACTCGAAGCGTTTAAGTATCAAGGAAAAGCACTCATAAGTCAAACCTGACAAGTTAATCCCATAGACTTGCCTAAAATTAAATCTCCACCACTGTAATATGAGATGATAGACAAATCAAAAGGTCTTTGATAGGGTTGTAACGGGGCTTAGGTTGAAGGTGTGGATAAAGGCTAAATTAAAAGGTTAAGAATCAAGATTGACTTGATAAATTACCTTCATTAATTGAAACTTTGAAACTAATAACATGAGCTCTTCTTCAACAATTGGAATTTAAACGCATAAGCTCTTTTAACCATATACTAATACTTTGAATATACTTTAGTTTTTTTTTTAAGACCAAACTAGAAACATAATAGAGAGAACTTTAATACTTAATTCAGCAACTAATCAAATCAATTCTTGATAGAAGGGTAGTCAAAAGAATGGTGATAACAAATACAAAGGGTTTTGGGTTAATATTAAGCAGGTAGTTCAATAAAAAAAGGGTTGTTAGGATCAAATGGGTTCACTATGGGTTAATTATGTAGGTAAGCTTTTTAGTGGAATGAATGGGTTAAAACCTAGGTACCTTTATCATCTCAGTATATCAAATCATTAATGTGGTCTCGACATGTATAATCAAGGCAAGTTCTAGAATAACAGATCAAAGTTGACACACTCATAATAAAGTGAGCATGACAAAGAATATATGCTATATAGGGCTCAAATCTCACAAAAATTATGGGTATTTGACATCAATCCTATAGAATTCAAACTTCAAGGTAATATTCAAATTTAGTTCAACACCCTAAAAAATTTTGAAAAAATAGACTTATCATGCTTGATTCTCTAGTATTCTTCAAGTATAAAACATCAATGCACAATTATCACTAACTTACTCAAAAACATGTCAATAACAATCATAAATCATTAGAAATTTCACCCTAATTAATAATATGAGAAGATTACTTATGGACAATACTAAAATTCAGGATTTGAGAATAATGAAAAAGTTAGGTACTTTTACCCCCACACTTAAGTTGTACATTGTCCTCAATGTACAAAGATACATAAACAATTATGTAATAAAAAGAGAAGGGAAGAAGTAACACTTCCTAAATTTTGGATGATTTTAGGAGTTAGCAATGGTCGTGATGGCGGATAACTTGGAAGGTGGTGTCTTTTGTGGTGGTGATGGTGTTTTCTCTAGGCCCGGTGGGGTGGCTACCGAAAAGCTTTTTGGTAGATGAAGAAATTGGGTAGCTTGGGAAGATATAGCCAAGAAATCTAAGGAAACATTAAGAATATACTAATAATATAATTAAGGATAAGAAAAATAAAGAGAAGGAGACTAAGAAGAAAACTAAAGTTAAAATAAAATACTAATGGATTGAATAGTCCTTATTGACAGATGGTTCGCAAAGTAGGAGTGATTTCTAAGGCTGTGGAGTGTGGAAGTGTCGTGATTCCCTAGAAACCTTTAGAACCTAAAACCAAGAAACTAGGATAAAGGGAATTAAATTAAGTAGAAGAGAAGTGTATATAAGGAAAATAAAGGAGAAGAGAAAAGAAAAATAGAACCGAAATGGTTTCGGAGATCCTTCGCATGTAGAATAACTGAAGCTGCCAGCATGAACCCATGTTGAGGTCTCCTTTGGGGAGACGATGCTTACCTTCTTACGCTTCTTCGACATGATTTTAGTGTATCTCAAGAGTTTGGACACTATCTTAAAGAAATAAGAGAAATTTGAAAGAAGAAGGAGGAAAGAATGAGAAAAGAAATTGGTAGGAAAGAAGAGGGCTATGGGGTTTAAATAGGTGCTCAAATTTGGCTCGTTCCCATGCTCGTGGACCGAGGGTGTGTTGAATTACATGGCCATATCGCACGGTGTGTGTTTAGGTGTGTTTGCTTACCCACGCCCGTTCTCCAAGTGCCACTCTCATTCTTGAAAAGGCAGTGTGTTGGCACGGGTGGGCGGCATGGGCATGTTTGTCCCTTGTCTGATAAGTCAGTGGCTTCACACGATTGTAGAGCACGACCGTGCTAATTTACTGGTGCCCGTGGTGGAGTGGTTGGATCCTTGACGTTGTGGGGTGGTTGGGATTGATTCGCACGGCCTCTATTGTGTAGTATGGTGGTTCTAGTGGTCCACACGGTCATGGACACGGTTATGTATAAGGCCGTGTGGCCTTGAAGTTCTGTACTTCAGTTTAGTTTAAGAGGAAATAAAGAATGAAGGGAAAAAAATTGAAAATAAATTTGAAAGTAAATAGTGTTAGTACTCGGGTTACCTCCCGAAAAGCGCTCATTTATAGTCTTAAGCTGGACTTTCCTCGAATTAGAAAAATTAGGGAGGTTTAAAGGTTTGAATATCTTCCCTCTTGCTTAAAATTTTATTTTCTTGATGAGGTTCAAGTCGAGAAGCGTTTACCTTAAAAGTGTCGAATGTTGGATTCGACTGTTCCATGGGAGAAGATATCGTCTACCTTAAGAGGAATTTCCTTGCTTACGTTCAAGTTTATTATGATGATGTGAGGATCGGTTTTGTCGAGCAGCACCTGGTATCCTATTTTGAAGTGATTTGATGTTCTTACGAGTTCTTCTGGTGGTTCTTCTGGTGTTACTTCGTATGAGTCTAGTTGTTCTTTGACTTGTGTCCTCTGCTCTTCTAAATTGTCGATCCTAAGGTCTTGTTCCTTGTGTGATTCTTCTTTATCGCTTTGGGATCTATGAGTCGGCTCAGGGTTGTGCCTTTGTGGTGTTTCCTATGATAAAGGTTGAACACTTTGATTATCATGTGTATTCACTTTCTCACCTTCATCGATTATTATTCTGGCCGAATCAAGAGCTTGAAGACTGATTGATTCATCTCCTACACAAAGTATGAGTTCTCCTGTGGCAACATCAATTTTAGTCTTGGCAGTTGCTAGAAAAGGTCTTCCTAAAATTAAGGGGATGGTATTGTCCTCATCCATATCTAAAACAAAAAAATCTACTGGGAAAACAAATTTATCTATTTTGACAAGAACATCTTCAATAATCCCCTAGGAATTCTAACAGTTTTATCCGCTAAATGAATACTCATCCTAGTTTGTTTGGGCTTCCATAGACCTAGTCGTTTAAACAATGAATATGGCATGACATTTATGCTTGCCCCTAAATTAGCTAACGCATCATTAATAGTTAGACTACCAATTAAACATGGAATTGTAAAACTCCCTGGATCATTTAGCTTTCGTGGTAGTCTATTTTGTAACATTACTGAGCATGCTGCGTTTAATTCCACATGGTGCTCTTCATCTAATTTGTGTTTGTTAGTCATGAGCTATCTTAAGAATTTCCTCGCGTCTGGCATCTGAAAAGGAGCTTCAAGAAGAGGTAAGTTAATATCTATTTTCTTTAAAAGTTTAAGAAACTTACCGAATTGTTCCTCTGAATAGTCTCATTTATGGCTTCGGGATAAGGTATGTGAGGTTGGTACTCCTTGATTACTAGTTTTTGCTTTTCTTGTGTTACCTCTATCTTACCTTCGTCTACCTTGTTTTCTTGTATTGAGTTTGGTTCATCTAACCCCTTACTGTCTTGACCTGATATGGCTTGAATTTTCTCCTTTGGGTTAATCTTGGTGTTACTTGGTAGACGTCCTAGCGGTCGTTCTGACATTAGCTTTGCGAGTTGTTTGACTGCATTCGTGGCTTCCTTGACTGACTTTGCAAGTTCCCCCATTCGCTGCTCATTGTTCTTTATTGTTTTTTCAGTTTCTTGGAAGCGTTTTTCTATGTCTAACAAAAATGTTGTCAGTATCTCTTCGAGGGTTGGCTTCTTTTCTTGCGGATAGGGCTGATTTTAGAAATTTGAAGGAGGTTGTTGTCTTTGATTTCCTTGATTTCCTTGGCCTCCCCATGAAAAATTTGGGTGGTTCCTCCAACCTAGATTGTAAGTGTTACTATAAGGATTGTTATTGGATCTGAAATTATTACCTATATAATTCATCTGTTCACTTTCTGCGCTCGGTTGGTAGGGTGGGTACTCAGGATTCACCACAGTTCCACTTTTGTTGCATTGCATGACTGGGTGTACCTGCGAGAAACATAAATTGTCAAGCTTTTTATTCATCAACTCTACTTGATTTGATAGCATGGTTACTGCATCAATATTGTAGACTTCGGCTGATTTCGTCAGTTTTGTCCTTGTAACTTGCCACTGGTAATTATTCAATGACATCTTTTCAATGAATTCGTAGGCTACTTCAGGAGTTTTATTATTTAAGGTTCCACCGGCCGCTGAATCAATTAATTGTCTCGTTGATGGATTTACACCATTGTAGAAAGTTTGGACTTGAATCCATAATGGTAATCCATGGTGTGGACATCTCATCAAGATATCTTTGTATCTCTCCCATGCATCGTATAATATCTCTAAATCCATCTGCACAAAGGAAGAAATATCATTATATAATTTGGCCATTTTGGCCTGTGGAAAATATTTTAATAAAATTTTTGGTCATTTGTTCCCATGTAGTGATTGATCCTCGTGGTAATGAGTTCAACCACTGCTTGGCTTTATTCCTTAATGAAAAGGGAAATAACCGAAGATGAATGGCATCATCAGAAACGCCATTTATTTTGAAAGTATCACAGAACTCTAAAAAATTTGCTATATGAGTGTTCAGATCTTCGTCCTGCAAACCATCAAATTGAACAAATTGTTAAATCATTTGTATTGTATTAGGCTTTAATTCAAAATTATTAGCAGCTATAGTAGGTCTAACAATACTAGATTCTGCTCCTGTCAAATTAGGTTTAGCATAATCATACATAGTGCGTGGAGCATCTGCCACATCTCGTGGTGGATTATTCTCGTCCATCCCTTCAGTAGGATTGGATCTATCTTCTTGCTCTTCTTCTATGTAATCCAGGACTCACCTAATTTCTCTGCTATTTCTCCGAGCGGTAGCTTCAATTTCACTATCGTATACTGGAGGTCCTATCGGGTTCCTTCTAGTCATAAACTAGAGGTACCTGCTAGGAAAAGGGGAAAATTCAAAATTTTGTAAAAAATAATATAAAATAAATTGCGAAATGAAAATAAAAATAATGGCTAAAGTAATAAAAATATAGCTTTCATAATATTTTCGATCCCCGGCAACAGCGCCAAAAACTTGATCGCTGAAATCATACCTTTAAAATTTATAATGAATGAGATCGAACCATGAAACTAACTCTGACAATGATTAAAGGCAAGTGTACCTATCGAACAGTAATATAGCTTAGGCAAGACCGAATTATCGAACCCAAAGGAACTAAAAGTACTAATACTCACTTTCTTTTTATTATTTAGCCTAAAATATGGAGTGATTGGTTGATTTTATCTAGTTTAACGACTACTAAGCTAAAGACAAAGACAAAAAGAACAAATTGGAAAATAACTCGAAGAAACTGAATTGATTACGATGATACCCTTAGGAAGAATCCACCTAGACTTCACTTGTTACTTATTACTGAATCATATGATCTCTTTACTCAGCTTGATCCGTAGGACTCCCTAACCTATATTAAACCCTCTCTGTCTAACCCTAGGTTAATTAGTGGAACTCTTGTTTGCTTATAATAACCCCCTAGAATAGCAGTAAATCGATAAATGGATTCCCATATTAGGTTTCACCCTAATCTGGCAAAATCTCGTAACCCTATCTATAGGCGCTCGATCAACTCCGCTTAATTATGCTAGATCTACTCTTAGGTAGGGTCTATTCCTCCTCCACCTAAGCACATCGGATTTGGATTAAGCAACATAATTAAGAACAAACTAAGTATTTATCATATAATTCAGAAAATAAATAACAAGGTTCATCTAGGTTTCATCCCCTTCAGGTATCCGAATGGTTTAGTGTAACACCCTAAACCCGGTCAACACACCACAACCAGATCTGGCATGCCACGGAGTGATAACCTTTTAAAACCGAAAGTTTGTCGGATAATTTTCTTAGGAAACCCTTTTGTAGTACGAAAGGTTTAGAAATCCTTGTTTGAAAATCTACTTATTGCCGCAAGTTTTAGAAAACATACAAGTTATCTTCTTTTAAGTGATGTTACCTGATGGCAACGTTTTAAAACCCGAAGGAGTTATAGTTTTGAATACATTGCTTTTTACCTGTTAATTTAACAAGACCATATATCCAACATAGGTATAACATAATCAAAATAAAAGCAAGTAATAAAAACACAAAATAAAACTTAGCGACCTTATTACAAACCCAAAACCAAATTTAAAGAAAATTAATAAAACCGAAATAGTACTTTAAAGTCAAAAGTCAAATCAAGCATGCATAGTCGCCTCGAGTCCTCCCGGCTCCATATCCACAATCTACGCCTCATCTGTAAAATATAAGGGAAGGGGTGAGTCACCGAGACTCAGTGTGTAAATCCCCATCCCGATAATAACAAGGCACTTACACTTTTGATATGTCAATATGAAAATCATGTAAACCCAACCTAACCAACCGAACTCCTGTGTCTACCCCGTGTGGTCAAAACCACTGGTGGTCAAAACCACTGGTGACCGTAGTCACAAATCATATAGTGGGGCCAACCCACCGTGTGGTCAAAACTACTGATGACAATCCCGTAATCAACATGTAGGGCCAACCCACTGTGGTACCAAACCACTGGGACGAGTCACAATATTCATATGTGGTCAAAACCACTAGGACTTAGTCACAAAATATAATATCAAGACGGGGCCAACCCGTTGTGTGGTCAAAACCACTGGTGACTGTCCAAAATAAATCATCCCCCTCCTCTCATCAAACCCACCATCATGTCCATATCAATCATGGCATAAAACATATGATGATGCAAATAATATATAGCATAGCATGTGACAATAACATGATGATGTATATTAGAAATCACATGATAGGGGACTTACCCGGGATTCAAGCTCATACCTACAAGGCATATTCACCGATTTTATTGGCTATAACAGAAACATAATAGACATATTATAGTAATAAAGTGTGTAAGTCTTACACACCTAACTATTCATAGATCTAGCAAAATCCTGAAACTACACGATACTACGAGATCCTGAAACGTATGCCCTCACTGCACCTACAATCGGCCAACATCACCCATTAGATCTGAAGCCATTCAGCTTACTCACAAAATCCCAAAATTGTGTCGCAAGAAGGTAGTACTTACCTTAATGCCGATTTGTTTTCCAACCAAATCCCGAAGCTATGTAATGATCCCCCTTGCAATCGGCCAAACACTAGAACACACAAATGGTTAGCCTTTAGCTTTTGAATGATTAGGAAACGGATCTTGAAATGTTAAAACCTTACCTAGATCGGCCACCAAATCTTAGAGATTCTACACACCTTCCTACAATCAGTTTAAACATACCATTAAGAATCCAAAGGCCATTTGGCCATAACATAAATCCTGAAGCCAAATAAGTTTGTCGCCCCTTACCTTAATGATTGATTCGGCCTTTAATGCCCAAAGATCGGCACACCCTATTGATGTTTGAGGGTTTCGACCACTTCACCAAAATAAGAGATCTCACCCTTCAAACATTGAAGAAACAAAATAGAATATGGTAAGTGAGATTTTGGCTTTCCTGAACCAGTTGAGAAAAAGGAGAAGAAGTTATACTTACCAGAAAGGTTTGGCTATGAATCCAAAAGAAGAGAAAAGGAGAAATCACAGAGAGAGAGAGTGATGGTTTTGAATAGAAGAAGAGAAGAAGACTTGATTCGATTTTGAAGAGGTTCAGTTATTGAGGGTTTCAAGAAAAAGATGAAACAAAAATAAAAAGAGAAATAGATATGGTGTTTTCGGCTTGAGCAAAATAGGAGAGAATAGGTGAACAAAGATGGTTTTCGACAAAATAGGCTAATCAATGAGAATTGAAAAGAAAAGAAAAGAAAAGGAGAGGACTAAGTTTGACTCTTCAAAGGAAGTTGCAAACTTGGTTTGGCCAAATACCTAAGTTGCCAAAAGAGAAAACCAAAATAAGGAGAAAGTAAGAGGGTTTGGTTTTGGCACTAATCAAAAATAAAGAAGGCTCACTACACTAGCCGAAAAGGCATCCACACTTGGCTATGGAGATTCGGTACACCTAGTTTCCCAAACCAACTACACCTCCTCCCCCACAGTCCAAAATTCGGTCAACTCCTCAAGGCTCTCCCATCCACTCATTCAAATCAGTTTGAATGAATCAAACCCACATTTTTCTCTTCTCCATCCAAATCAAATCAGTTTAACTCCTTCTATCCTCATCTCCTAGAGTCCATCCTGAACACTCCTCCTCCTAGCTTATGGCGTGAAAAAGAAATAGTAGAAAAGGGATTTCTGCAGCTCGAACCCAAGCACTCCTTTCCTGCCTGTGGCGTCACACTCCTGGCCTTTAGTGGCGCCTCATTAGCCACTTTTCCACTGGTATTCTTGTGTCCAAAACTCTCAATAATTTCTTTTAACCCCTAACTCTCTTATCTCCCTCTCACTAAGTACGAAAACAAAAATGTTTGGCCATGACTCAGGCCTAACCCGAGGTCATGCTTAGACCCCAAATTATGCTAAACTAGCACAGCAGACATATCAACACATGCAACACATGCAAAAATGCAGAGACCCAGATTTAAGGATGTTACATTTAGTTCATAACAAATAAAGAAAACATCTCAAGAGAAAAGATAAAATAAAACATAGAAAATCCCTAAAACCCCCTGAAGGAATTGAAGGAGAAATCTCCCATCTTGAATATAATTCTGGCTTCTTGAGATGGATCCACTTGGCTATCTTTGAGTGACTCCCACAAATGTGATCCTTCTGGCTCGGCTCATTGGCCTAGCTAACCGTACCCTTTTAGGATGCATTTAGGGTGTTTATATAGATTCTTAGGATGCTTTACTTGGTCCCTAAGTGTCCTAATTCAAGTCTGCTTCCTACTTGGTGTTTGAATAAGCTTTGGAAAGTGTTTCTTTGGTTCTAAGTATCCAAACCCAAGTGAAATTGCTCTCTCCCCTAACAGGGGCACGGCCATGAAACACCCCAAACCCGGCCCACGAGCCTTGACTAGATCTGGTATGTTCCTTGAGTAAAACATTTTAAAACAGATTGTTACTTTGGAAAGATTTGGGTGGTTTTTGAAGAAAAATTGATTTGTGTTGGGTTCAAATTGAAAATGGTGTTGTTTATGTGTCAAAACTTTTAGACATTTGTTTACATTTTTAAGAAAAATTAATTAGTCTCAATTTAATAATAACCTTATCATAATAAACCAATTTTAAACGCTTACTTAAAACAGTTAATAGTAATGGCCATAATTACATAAAAACAAAACCCCAAAATAAATCTGAAATAATTAAATAAATACAGAAAAACAATGAAAATGGAATATCTCTGATCTGAGCATGGCCACCACTGAGCTCCTGCCAACCCGGTCCATTATTGAGTGTCACCTGAAAAATATCCCACAACGGGGTGAGTCAAACAGACTCATTGTGTAACAACCAACACTAAGTCCCAACAAATTTAGGCATACCAGTTCAAACATGTACAGATAGCAAATATAAGTAATGATGCATTCCTGAACCCAAACCTAGATTACCATCCACTACACATCACCCGTACCAACCATCATGCCGTGGGGACTACTAAGTCGACCCTCTATCCGCTACACATCATCGAAGCAGTCGCTGCAGACGACTTGCACATCACCCTTATAATTTTGTGGCATAGCCACCAGATAATATTTTTGTGACATAAGTCACCACATTCAGATTTCGTGACATAAGTCACCACATTCAGATATTGTGGTATAAAACCACCAGATCACTTCCCCTTAAAATAATTTCCCATATGCCCCATGTCATACAAATCATGCATTATCATGCCTTTTGCCTTATTTCACATTCTTATCAATATTCACATAAGTGCCATATTATAAATATTCATATCATTTATTGACATAATGTTAAGGTTATGTATCTGAGTACTTTGTACCATTGCATGGTACCTTTGGCCACATTTCACATCATTATAAACACATATATTAAATTGAGGCCGTAAATCTATTAAGAGTTAGTGTGGGGTACACACCTGTTTTACTTAGCAAGTTCACTGAAATCCCGAAAGTCCCGATCTAATCCTCTAGATCTCAAGTTCCTACATTCGGCCAACACTAACCATTTTAGCTAAAGGCCATTCGGCCAAATGATCAAATCCCGAAGGATTATCGCAACCAAAATCTTACCTTGTTGCCGATTTGATTACTAATCAAATCCTGAAACTTTGTGGTGTTTCCTCCTTTCAATCGGCTAGCACTAAATCACTTCACAGATTAGTTCTCGGCTTTTGAATAAATAAGAAATAGATCTAAGTCACTAAATAGGCCTTGGCGGATGTACATAGTCACTTACCTTGTGGATATGAATCTCGAAATTGCTACTTGATTGGGTATCTGTCAAAATCACTATGGCATGTGTTAGATCCAATTCTAACATTTAATCATAATGAATGGCCCTTGGCCAAATACATGCCTTACCTTAGGTATTGAGATCCCGAAGATCTCCTCCTTATAGTCGACTACAGACAAATCTCGAAACTTCCTTTATAGTTTCAGCCAAGAGACATAAATGGCATTAGAATCTTGATTTCGGCTTTAAGAAAAAAAATAAAACGATGACAATAAAATCCTTACCCTTAATATTGAAGTCGAAACACCCTTACTTGAACCCACAAAGCTTTTCGGCTATGGCCTAGATGCTGATCAATTGATTTTGGCTTTTGATGAATACTAGAGGGATTCAGCTACAACAAGAAAAAGAAAAGAGAGAGTATGAGACTTAGAGAGAATCGACAATAGTGGTCTTTAAAGAGGGGTTTCGGCTAGAACAAGAAAAATAAGAGAAAAGTGATGACTTTGGAGAGAAAAGAATAATTGAATGAGAGACTCAAATGCTAAATGAATTTTGGCTATTCTCCCTTACTAGACTTGGCCGAAAATCACCACCAAGGAGTCCCTAGGCCGGCCACACTCTTCCCCTATCTAATCCCTTATTTCTCTCTTTATCACTTCATTTAAAATAATAAAAAATAAATCCACATTTATCTCTTATCTTAGCCGCATTTTGAAAAGGATTAGACCACATCTCAAACTCATCCCTTAGTGCCCCTTTTGCCGCCCACTACTGCCCAATCTTGCAGCAAAATAAAACTCTTTGATTTGCTTCCCTTGCAGCTCAAACCTAGCCCCTTGCCCACTGCATATGGCGTCACACTCTAAGGCCCTAAGTGGCATTTTCATGCCACTTAAACAAGCCCATTTTTGTCTCATCTTTCCCCTACTCAATTTCTTAAGGCCTATCAAGCTTAACTTCCTTTTTAAAACTTAAAATTGAATAATTTTTAAGGCATTCACCTATACACTAAGGTTCACAAAATTCATAAGACACATTCATAATACACATAGGCACACTAGCACATGCAATTAAGCAAAAATGCACAAGCCCTAATTCCCGATATTACAGGCCATGTCACACGTCTGTGTAAATCATGGTTGGGTCGTGTCTCGATTCTGTCATTTTAGACACGACCGTGTAAATATCTAGACACACCCGTGTGTGGTAATTTGATGATACACGGCCGTGTAAATCGTTGGTTAGACCGTGTGGAATGTTTCCATCTATCCAGGCCATGTGGCTTGAAGTCCAGGCCGTGTCGATTTCCTCTTTGGCCCAAATTGGCCCGTTTTAAGCCCATTTCTCATTCTTTTCGTCCTCAGGTGCTTTCCTGAGTATAAATATGAAAAGAAAGGATTAAAAGCACCTTTTTACATAAATCAGGGCTAAATCATCCTAAAAGCATACTAAATATGGGGTTAAAATATGTTACTTTTACGGTTTATCACCTACTCACAGGAAAAGAAATCGAACCTAGAGGAGATGCTAGCAAAATTCATAGCGGTGTCATAAGCACTTTTCCAAAACACCGAGACAACACTTAAAAATCAACAAGCATCGATTCAAGGGATCGAGAACCAGTTAGGGGACTCGCTAAACTGATCTCCGAATGACCACAAGGTAGCTTGCCAAGTAACACAAAAACTAACCCAAAGGAGAAACTTCAAGCCATAACAGCTCAAAACAGTGAAGGGTTAGTGGAATCTGAATCTGAGCCAAGGCAAGAACCTGTGGTAAGTAAAGGTAAAGTTGAGGTAAACCAAGAAAAGCCAAAACCGATAATTAAAGAATACCAACCTCGAATACCATACCCCAATGCGATGAAGAAAGACGACATAGACGAATAGTTCTGTAAGTTTCTTAAACTTTTAAAGAAATTACATATTAACTTATCGTTTCTTGAAGCTCTTTCACAAATGCTAGAATCAAGGAAATTTTTAAAAGAGTTTCTAACAAATAAGCGAAAGCTAGACGAGGAATCACATGTGGAGCTAAACGTAGTATGCTCAGCAATGTTGCAAAACAAACTACCACGAAAATTAAAAGATCCAGGGAGTTTTAAAATTCCATACCTAATTGGTAGTTTATCTATTGATAATGCTTTAGCTGATTTAGGGGCAAGCATCAATGTTATGCCTTATAACACGTTCAAACAGCTTAGTCTAGGGAAATCCAAACAAACTAGTATGAGCATTCAATTAGCTGATAAAATTATTAGAATTCCTAGAGGTATAATTGAAGATGTACTAGTTAAAATTGACAAATTCATATTCCCAGTAGACATTGTTGTTTTAGATATGGATGAAGACAATAGTATCCCCTTAATTTTAGGAAGACCATTTTTAGCAACTGCTAGAACTAAAATTAATGTTGGTACAAGAGAACCCATACTCCGTGTAGGTACCGAATCAATCAGTCTTCAGGCTCTCGACTCAGCTAGGACATCAAGTAATCAAAGTGAGAAAATTAATTTTATTAATGACCATTCGGTTAAATCTTCTTTTCAGGAAGCACCGGAGAACCACTCATCTGAGCCAGATCCTAGACCTCATACCAACAAGGAAATAACTCATAAGGAACGAAGGCTTCAGGTCGATGAGCTAGACGAGTAGAAGCCACGTGTTAAGGAAAAACCGAAGGAACCCCCAGACGAGCTTATAGAAACATCAAATCACTTCTGTAATATCCCGGATCAGGGCTTATACACTATGGCTAAAATTTTATGAAATAGTATGCCTTATGTGTTGTGAATGTGTTGTGTTCATTTTAGGAACCTTGGAAATGTAAGGAAATGCTTTAGAAAATATTAAGTCTTAAGAGGAAGCTTGGAAATGTAAGGAAATGTAAAGAAATGTAAGGAAATGCTTTAGAAAATATTAAGTCTTAAGAGGAAGCTTGGAAATGTAAGGAAATGTAAGGAAATGTAAGGAAATGCTTTAGAAAATATTAAGTCTTAAGAGGAAGCTTGGAAATGTAAGGAAATATAAGGAACCTTGGAAATGTGACAAAATCGGGCTTGGAAAAATGGCCCGGAGACTCCACTTAGTGCTCTGGAAATGACGCCATATGCCAGGATAACTTGGGCCTAGTATGGCCACATGAAGCCCAAAATAATGGGTTAAAATTTGGCACTCCTAAGGTAAAGAGATGGAAGGCATAGGGAGAATAAGGTAGGAGTTTAAGTTGAAGTCAAATTCTTTTAGAATTTCGGCTAAGCTAGGAAAATAAAGATATGAGAGTGATAGCCAAGAAAGGGGACTCTCTAGGCTTAGTAATTTCGGCAAGAGGAGGAAAACTAAGGCCATTCAACATTCTTTCTTCTTTTTTTTAAATCTCTGCCAAATTCTCTCTGCCATTATTCTTTTTTTTCTTTTCAATTCTCCACAAAGCCGAAAACAAAATCCCCTAGTCTTGTCGAATTTATCTAAGTTCTATATCTTCCTTTTCTTTCCTTATAAAATCGAAATGCCCTGTGCTTCCCATTATCAATTCTTTTTCTTTTGCAAAACCAATCAAAAGCCGAAGATAAGTTTCAAGCCTATAGCTGAATCTCTCTAAGCCTCAAAGCCGAATCTACAAGGGTGTTTTAGTTTCCCAAAGGTGCACCATAGGCCGCATGTTCTTTAGTGATTCAGTAAGTTTTGGGATTTCTTTTCCTCACAATTTCTTCCCTCTTCTCATCAAGATCTAACCCGAATCAATCGTCTATGCCTATCAATTTCTCTTCTTTAGCCCTAGAAGCCGAATCCTACTTTATAATAAGTCAGAAATGTCGATTTTGGAAAAGCCGAAGGTGAGTAATTAATGGTAGGTGGCCAAATGGCCCTTTTCTATTCTTTTCTTTTTGTGAATACCATATGTGTAACATCCTGAATAAGGGGGCTATGCATCTTTACTTAATTGAATGTTGTTGCATGCCTAAGTATAATTGAGTGTGTTTTGGAAGTTTTAGGAACTTCAGTATGTAAGTGAATGCTTAGAGAAATATTAAATTTTTAATATTTAAGATGGAGCTAAGCAAGATAGGCTTTAAGAAATGTTGGCAAGAGGTTTTAAGCATAATAAGTCAATTGGCAAGGTGGTAATAGCGCATGAGTGAATGCATGAGAAGAGAGGTTCGAATCCCCTAGCTAGCAAGTGGAAGAATTTTAATTTTTTTGTTTTCTTTCCTATAGTGTCGGTCAAGCTTATCTAGAATGGATGGACATATTTTTATTTTTGGTTAGTAGACTTTAGGAAAAAGGCAAGTTAGAAGTTATGGTATGGAATCATGAAGTTATGGTAAGATAGGGGACAAAGGGCTTGAAGAGGGAGGATGTTTTGAAACATTTTCATGGTCATTTGACCATGAACCTAGACAACATAAGGGGCTAAGGGGATGGTTTAATTGTGATAGAATCAAGGGATTGGATGGGAAGAAATGAGGAGGAAAAAGGGGATCATGTTGGCATACATGTTGGCCGAATTTGACAATGGATTTGGGGGTGATAGTTGGCCAAAAATTCTAACATTTTGTGCATCTTTTCTCATTTCTCCAAAAGCTCTATTCCTAGCCGAATTTTGTTAATGACATTAGGTAAAAGTTTTGCTTTGTTTTGGCTTTTATTTTGACCATTTTGGTTTAAGTGCTTTTTCTCTCAAATTCTTGTCCTCTATAGCCAAAAGCATCAAAAAGTTTTGGAAAACATTTCTCTTTTTCCTTCATGGCCGAATGTTCATAGCTTCTAAACCCATCTTTTTTTTTTTTGAAAAATCAACATCATCATCATCTTCTTCTTCTTTCAATCTTTCTTGTTCTTTCTCTTTTCTTCTTCTTTCTCTCAACTGAAACCATCATCTACCATAACCAAAACCACCATTCTTCTCTTCTCTTTTGTTAAAACCGAACCATTTTTCACTTTCATCTTCTTCTTTCTTTTCTTTTATTGAAAACCGAAACCACTATAGCCAAAAATCACTATCTTTTCTCTCTCTTTTGTGCAAACCGAAATCACCAATTCTTTTTTTCTAAATCATTAAGGCCGAATCTTCCTAATAGTGTAAGTAAGGGTGAATCAATCTCCGTATTACGAGTAAGGAATTTCTACCAATCGTTCTTTTTATTTTCTTTCAGAATTGCCGATTTAAGAAATCTAATTCTCACATTTTTCTCCTAGGCCGAATCTTTGGAAGTGATTTTAAGGATTCTTTTTGGTAGCCAACATTTTTAGGAGAGATCATTCGGAATCAACCAAGGTAAGGATTATCATTTTCGGTTATATCGTTTCTTTTAGATAGATTACTAATTGACTTTATTTTAGGGGAGAGTTCGGGACGAACAAGATAGGTTCGAAAAGAGCGATGAAGGAGTGTTTGGAAGAGGGAGGCTCATATACCCTCAAACTTCAAACGAATGGCTGTTTTGGGGATACGAGATTTTCCACCGGGTTGTGGACCTTCTGCTAACGAAGATCGGTTATTTGAAGTCGTGCGTACACCTGAGCCACTTTTCGTTAGTGGGTTGTCATCGGGTTTTGATCCATCTATCGGAGAGAAACCACATATAACGGTTGTCCGAGAGTCCGAGGGTAAGGATTTAGATCTCTCATCAATAGTGTAGATTATAAGTACTAATGTGTTCTAATCAAGTGTAATAATTAATTAGGTGTTGACGAGCGGGAAGGTATCGTTCTCACTGTCATAAGGTGTGTAACATTATGCTAAATTCCTCATAGATCCAAAATAAATGTGATTTATATGAAAAATATTTGATAATGAATGTGGGTACCATTTAGTGGTATGCAATATTCAGGTATGTTTACCCCAATATTTCGTTAATTTTGCTATATGCCTAAATGTGAAATAAGTATGATTTTGCTATGATTTTGGGGTAAATGGCATGAAAACTAAATAATATGTATGTGCATGGGCATATGGGTGTTATTGATAAGGGGAAGTATTCCGGTGGTTTTTACCACATAATCCGGTGACTTCGGTCACATATTTGAATCCGATGACTTCGGTCACATATGTGAATCTGGTGACTTCGGTCACATATTTGAATCTGGTGACTTCGGTCACAATTATCTGGTGGCCTTGCCACAAAATTATAAGGGCGATGTGCATGTTGACTGCAGCAACTGCCTTCGATGGTGTGTAGCGGATGGAGGGTCGATTTAGTAATCCCCACGGTGTGATTGATTGGTACGGGTGGTGTGTAGTGGATGGATATTTAGGTGGGCCGGGTTTGCATTTCATCATATATATATATCCACATGATTTCTAAATGATTTTATTTGATATGCTATAAAAATGGGCTTATGGCTAAATATGACTTAAATGGGCTTATGGCTATATGTGTTAGTAAATGGGCTTAAAGGCCATGATCAATTGGGCTTTTAGTGTTTTTGTTACACATTGAGTCTATGACTCACCCCTTTGTGGGATAATTTTTCAGATGACTCTTAGCGTGATGGATCGGTCAATGAGGACTACGTGGTGGCCATTGCTCAACAAAGTATTTGAGTTTCTCCTAATTAAACTTATTAAGCTTATTTTATTACTTAGAATTTATTATGGGTTTTGTTATTTTTGTAATAAGGCCACTATGAACTATTTTTAATTTTTATGTTTGGATTTTTTATTACGCCACGAACAATATTTATTAAATAACTAAATGGTTTTCGATAAATAATTTAACTATTTTTGACACTAATATATATATGTTTTACAATAATAAGTAAATTTTTCATTTAATTTGGTTTTCTTTTAACTTATAAATTTCTCTTAAAAATAATGTTTCAAGAAGATACAAATTTATTTAAATTCGATTTCAACTTGAATATTAAGTTAATCTATTTTATACGAACTCATCAAGTTTTTCTTAAACAAAACGAGAAATTGCTAAAGTTTTATTCTAGGAACATATCAAATTGATTAGGGCTTTTTGGGCGGGTTTGGGGTGTTTCAACTTGGTATCGAGCCAGCTTTTAAACTCTCGGCCTTGGGTTTTGAAGCCCACAATGTTTTCAAAATTTAGCCCAAATGACTTTTTGAAAGTTTTCTTAAGTTAAATGATTTTATAGAAGCATGGCACCCGAGTTCTCGACCCAGGTCCGTTAGGTAAGTAGTTTTGTTGATAAAGTAATATGAATGTATGATAAGCCTAAGGAAACTATACTTTAGAGACATGGACCCTAGGTGTATGTGTACTACTACGGAAAAACCACTGAATAAATATCTGTTGCATAAAACTTTCTTTTATGAAGTGAAAAGACTCTAATGCATAAGACTTTTTCGTAAAAACAGATAAGACGCGTAGTAGACATGAGTTCTAGGGGACATGGTCGTCATGGACGTGGTAGAGGAAGAATGGCTGTGTTGGAACCAGTTAGATCTGGTCAAGGTTCCAAAAATAAAGTTCCACCACCAGCTGTTGGGGTGGAATTTCAAGAGCAAAATGAAGGAGGTGACGCAGTATCACAATCTGTGCTTCGAGTTTTGGAACGAGTAGCAGAAGCTAGTACGGGAAATGGGTCTTGAAAGTCAGTAGCGGAGAGACTTAGATCAAATGGAGCTGAGATTTTTAGGGGAGTATCTGGAGTAGCTCCAAATGTAGCGGAGTACTGTTTAGAGGCAGTCGAGAGGATCATGGACGATTTAGACTACACTGCTGAAGAAAAGCTGAAAGGTGCTATTTCACTACTCCGTGATGAGGCTTACCAGTGGTGGCTCACTATCAAGGAGAGTACCCTTGTGGATCGAGTGGATTGGGGGTATTTTAAAGTTAAGTTTGAAGGAAAATATGTTGGAGCTAGCTACATCGAGTCCCAAAGAATGGCGTTTTTGAATTTAGTACAAGGAAATAAGTCGATAGCTGAGTATGAAGCAGAGTTCTTGCAACTTAGCCGATATGCTAGAGGGATAGTAGCAACTGAATATGAGCGGTGTGTCAGATTCGAGGATGGACTGAGAGATGAGCTACGAGTGTTGATTGCTCCGCACCGAGAAAGAGACTTTGCAGTCTTAGTAGAAAGGGCAAGGATAGCCGAAGAAGTTAAGTGGACTGAAAAACAGAACTGGGACAGAGGCTAGAATAAGAATAAGAGGAGCTTTGGGTCTTCAAGGTCATCCGGGAACTTTCAGAAGAAACTAAGAGTTGATGGGCCGCGAGGTCAGCAGACTGCTACGGGAGGAAAACATCGTGCTTGTACTCAATGTGGGAAGATGCACCCGGGAGAATGTTGGAAAAAGACCGGGGGATGTTTCAAGTGCGGGTCTAAAGATCATATGATCAAGGATTGCCCGATGAATTCAGATAAGAATCGCCAAAGAAAGTTAGGGTGTTAATCAGTGGCGAGGGTGGACAACAAATGATAAGGGGTCGTGGCCCAAATGAAAGGGTAATGGTTACGGTAGAGGTCGTGGGACTTCAAGCGAGAGGCGATGGTAGCTCGAGGCGAGACAAATGTGTCCGGTATATGTAGTTCATCGCAGAGAAGATAGTGGCCTTTTGATGTTATCATGAGTACATTTCGATTTTTGGGTTGCCCTTTATTGCTTTGATAGATATAGGGTCAACTCATTCATACATCACTAGTGAAGTATCTGAAACTCTGCATGTGACTTCTGAGACTGTACCTAGGAAGATGACTGTACTTAGTCCTTTAGGACAGACAGTAGTGATAGACAAACTCTTTAAGAAAGTGCCTTTAGAAGTTCAAGGGATGCAATTTTTGGCTAATTTAATGGAGTTTCCACTCGGAGAATTCTACCTAATCTTAGGCATGGACTGGCTAGTGAAATATCGTGCAAATGTGGATTGTGTCTGCTAAGCGGATGTCATTAAGAACTATTGATGACAAAGAAGTTGTAGTGATGGGCGAGAGACGAAACTACTTATCAAATGTAGTATTCGCTCTTAAGGCAGAAAAGATGGTTAGAAAGGGATGTGTGGCTTTTCTGATGTTGGTTAGTGCCTTGGAGGCTAAAGAAGCAACTGTTGAAGGAGTCAGGATACTGTAAGAGAATTTGTAGATATTTTTTCGGAAGAACTTCCAAGATTGCCTCCGGATCGAGAGGTAGAATTTGGGATTGAATTATTGCACGAACGGCGCCGCTTTTATTGTCCGTATAGAATGGCAATCAAGGAGTTGGTTGAGCTTAAGGCTCGGATCCGTGAGTTGCTTAATCGTGGATTTATCCGACCTAGTGTGTCTCCATGAGGAGCATCGGTCCTATTCATGAAAAAGAAGGATGGATCGATGCGGATGTGTATAGACTACCGGCAGTTGAATAAGCTGACCATTAAGAACAAGTATCTTTTGCCAAGGATCGACGACTTGTTCGATCAGCTTAAAGGAGCTGCGGTATTCTCAAAGATAGATCTAAGGTCGGGGCATCATCAGCTTAAAGTGAAAGAAGCGGATATCCATAAGACAACTTTCCGAACAAGATATGGGCATTATGAATTTCTAGTAATGCCATTTGGATTGACGAACGCCCCAGCTGCATTCATGGATATGATGAACCGGTTTTCCAACCCTACTTGGATCGGTTAAATCGTGGTATTCATAGATGACATCCTAGTGTATTCTAAGTCGAAATAGAGCATGATGAGCATCTCTAGATTGTGTTGCAAGTTTTAAGGGAGAAGAAACTTTATGCCAAATTCAGCAAGTGTGAATTTTGGCTGAATGAAGTTCCGTTTTTAGGCCATGTAGTGTTTGTGGAAGGGATAAGGGTGGATCCTCGGAAGATTTAGGCAGTACTAGATTGGAAACCACCCAAGTCCGTAACTGAGGTTCGTAGTTTCTTGGGATTAGCAGGCTATTACAAAAGATTTGTCGAAGGATTTTCATCGATAGCTGCACCTTTAACGAAATTGTTGAGAAAGGAAGTACCTTTCGTATAGGCAGATAAACAGCAAGAGAGCTTTGAGAAGCTCAAGAGGGTTTTGACCAAGCTCGATTTTGATTCACTGAGGCGGGGAAGGATTTAAATGCGTGTATTGTGATGCTTCTCACACGGATTAGGATGTGTTCTGATGCAAGACGGGAAGGTAGTTGCATATGCGTCTCGGCAGTTGAGACCACACGAGGTTAATTACTCGACGCATGACTTAGAGTTGGCAGCAGTAGTCTTTGCTCTTAAAGTTTGGAGACATTATTTATACGAGGAAAAGTCAGTGATATACACGGACCACAAGAGTCTGAAATATCTACTGACTCAGAAGGAACTAAATTTGAGACAGCGAAGGTGGATAGAGTTGTTGAAAGACTACGACTGTTCTATTGAGTACCACCCAGGCAAGGCGAATGTGGTGGCAGACGCTCTAAGTCGGAAAGTGGTGTCAGATCTAAGGGCGATGTTTGCACATCTTAGTCTTTATGACGACGGAAGCTTGCTGGCAGAATTACAAGTAAGGCCGACATGGTTGAGTCAAGTGAAAGAGAGACAATTAGTAGACGAAGATCTGAATTCTAAGCTACGATACAGAATGGGGAATTAGAAGATTTTGGTATTAACAACGATGGGATATTGTGTTTCAAAGGTAAAATCTGTATGCCGAGGGATCAGGAGTTAAGGCAAAAGATTCTTCAGGAGTCGCATGGTAGCCTATATGCTATACATCCTGGAGGAAGTAAGTTATACCGAGATTTGCGAGATCAATTTTGGTGGCCTGGTCTTAAGCGACAAGTTACAAAATTCATAGGAAAGTGTTTAATGTGTCAACAAGTCAAGGCTGAACATCAAGTACCTTCGGGATTGCTTCAGCTGATAAAGATTCTGCAGTGGAAGTGGGAGAGAATCTGTAACACCCTAAATTAGGGGTTATTTGTAATTTAATTAATTTCCTATGTATGTGCTTGTAGAAATAAATATTTTGATTTCTAAGCATATTTAGGGCCTTGACATAACCCTGAATTAGGTCAGATTTGGAATTAAAAATTTCTTCTTAAGGGTTTAAAAGGAAGGAAGCTAGGGGATAGGGGTTAAATAAAATGTTGGGTGAAACGTGACACAAAGAATAGCATGGCTAAGTGGCTTTCATGCGCCACTTAGGTGCCTTGGAGGTGGCGTCAAAGGGGGTCTTGGGTTCGAGACTCGGCTGTAACAAGGGGGAAATGTTTTTTTCCCTTTTGGGCGTTAGGGTCAAGAAGGCTTTAAAGAAATTTTGGGCAAGGTTTGAGCATGAAAGTAGGGCTGGTGGAGTGGTTTGGGGCGCCACTTAAGGGCCTCGGTTTAAGGTCTCGGGTTCGAGACATAAGGGACGCAATAGGAGTTTTATTTTTTGGCTTTGGCGTTAAAAGGAAAAATGGCCTGGTATGAAGGCTTTATAAATAAATGATGAGGATAATTGACATGAAAGTCAATTGGGAGAGTTGGTCTGGGGCGCTTAAAGGGGTGCATTTTTGCCTCCACTGTGTCTTGGTTTCAAACCCCAAGAAATTGTAAATGGATTTTATTTTTTCCTCTTTCTCTTTGGCGTGAAGGAGAGTAAGTGTTGGCGATTTTGGACTCTTAAATGGGATAAACATAAGCTTATTTTTTTGCACATATTCATTTGGGAGGGGTAATTGTTAGTAGTTTAATTGCTATTAAATTGTTGAAGGAGATTAGGAGATTAAATGTAAGATAAGTCTTGCATTATTTCTTTGATAATGGAAAGTGAAATTATCAGCATAAGGGGAGAAGTTGGTCAATGAAGGACTCTTCAAGGCCATCCATATTCGCTTTTAAGCAAAGAAGTGCCAAAAATTTTGCACATTGTTCTTTTCTTTCTCTCCATTTAGTTGTTCTTAATTTCCCTAGCCTCTCTTGCCAAATTCTTCCAAAAGTTCTCTTCTTCTTTTTCTTCTATTGTCAAACTACCACCACTTCCCTACATCTTTTCTTTTTCTTTTTCTTTCCTTAATAGCCGAACCTACCTCCTTTTCTTCTCAAAAATTCCAGCCTTCAAACTTGAGTTAGCCGAATCTCTTCCATTCCCCTTTTTGCCTAATCTTTCCTCCTTCATTAGAGTTACTTTGGCCGAATAAGCAAGGAACACAAGTTTCTTTTCGGATTCTCTTTCAAACATTAGTAAGAGGTATGTGACATGGTTGAATGGTTCTTTTTGAATCTATGATTATGGTCGAATGGCCTATGACTCTTAATGATGTACCTAAAACGTTTGTAGGAAAGCTTTCGGGATTTATTTTTCCAAAGGTGAGTTGGTAAGCACATTCGGCCAAGGGCCCTTGATAAAGGTTTATTGTTTAAATGCTGAACTAATGTGTGTGCCATGGATTTAGGAGCTAATTAAGGTTTCGAGATTTGTTTGGAAATCAAATCCATTCAAGGTAAGTCCGTAAAAGAGCCTTTGATATTACTTGGTTTGGCCGAATAGGCCTAATGTCCCTAATCATGTTGATGGTCGATTATAGGTTAAAAGATCTAGCGTCATCGATCGACTTTTCGGGATCTAGGAATTTCGGTAGTAACAAGTGTGTAAAAACTCACTACACACTTTATTAATGTACCTGACTTTATTGTTTGCCTTTTAATCTTTTGGTTGTGATTATTTTCTGGCATAATCATGGTTTTCGGGTAAGTCCCTTAACTTGTGATCTGTTATTTCGCTATGAAATATGATTGAGTATGCCATCATATGCTGTTAAATGCATGATTTATGATATTGATATGTAAGCATGATGATGGTGGGATTGATGAGAGGAGGTGGATGATTTTATGGACTGTCGCCAGTGGTTTTGACCACAAGATGGGTTGGCCCCATCAGATTATTTGTGACCTACGGTCATCAGTGGTTTTGACCACAAGATGGGTTGGCCCCATCAGATTATTTGTGACCTATGGTCATCAGTGGTCTTGACCACACCGACTGATAAATTACGACTAAGTCCCAGTGGTTTGGTACCACCAGTGGTTTTGACCACACTTGATAAATTGTGACCTATGGTCATCAGTGGTTTTGACCACACGATGGGTTGGCCCCATCATTTAATTTGTGACTCTAAGTCATCAGTGGTTTTGACCACACGGGGTAGTTAAGGAGTATGGATGGTTAGGTTGGGTTGCATATTTGCATGTTAATTAATAAATTGTGTATGAGTGCATTTTCGGGTGGGGGATTTACACACTGAGTCTTGGTGACTCACCCCTTCCCAAACTATTTTGCAGATGAGTAGGTCGCGGAGATGGAGCCGGAGAGGACTCGAGGCGGCCATGCTTATCGTTGGATTCAAATTTGTTATCGTTAAGTTTATTTATTTATTTTCTAAGTATTTTTAATTTGGGATGTAATAAGGCCGCTATTATTATTTTGGATGTTTATTTTACTGTTTATTTTACTTATGTTACATTACAAATGATATTTATAAATATTGAGTAAATCGGTTAAAAGAAATTTTTTTCAACTTAATAACTTATACGAATTTTCAAAGAAGTTACCATCGGGTAACAAAATTTACCAAGTCACCATTAAATCAGACAATTTTAAAATGATACTTGATCAAACGTTTCCTAAGAGTTTATCAACCCAACCATGTTTATAAAAGCCCAACTGAGTTTTCAAACACCCTTTTTACACCTAAGCCAAATTTTATCGAGTTTTCACTAAATTCTTAAAATGTTTCAAATTATTTTTACCCAGTAACATACCAGATCCGGTCAGGACTCGTGGGCCGGGTTTGGGGTGTTATAGAATCACCATAGACTTTGTTAGTGGGCTTCCTCTTACGCCTACTAAGAAAGACTCGGTATGGGTGATAGTGGACCGATTGACGAAATCTGCACATTTTATCCCAGTTCGGGTTGATTACTCTTTGCAGAAATTGGCGAAGTTATATGTGGCTGAGATTGTGAAATTGCATGGAGTGCCAGTGTCGATTATTTTGGATAGAGATCCGAGGTTTACGTCTCGATTTTGGAAAGCATTGCATCAGGCTTTGGGCACCAGATTGGACTTCAGTACGGCATTTCATCCACAGTCTGATGGTCAATCTGAGCTAGTAATTCAAGTCTTAGAGGATATGTTAAGGGGATGTGTGATGGATTTCAAAGGAAGCTGGGAGGAGTTCTTACCATTAGCAGAATTTGCATACAACAACAGTTACCAAGCCAGTATTCGGATGGCACCGTATGAAGCACTATATGGACGAAAGTGTCGCACTCCTACGTGTTAGACAGAACTAGGGGAACGTCATATTTTGGGTCCAGAATTAGTGGCTGAATCCGAAGAAAAGGTTAAGGTAATTTGGGCTCAGTTAAAAGAAGCATCTAACAGACAAAAGTCGTACGCAGATCTTAAGCGAAAAGAAATAGAGTTTGCTGTGGGGGATCAAGTATTCCTGAAGGTTTCACCTTGGAAAAAGGTGATGAGATTTGGTCGCAAAGGGAAGCTAAGTCCCAGGTTCATAGGACCTTATCGGGTTTTGAAGCGGGTCGGACCTATGGCATATCAGTTAGAATTGCCTTTGGAGTTGAAGCAAATGCACAATGTGTTCCATGTTTCAATGTTACGCCATTACCGGTCGGATCCATCTCATGTAGTGCCAGTTGAGGAGGTGGAATTAAGACCAGATTTGTCTTATGAAGAGGAGCCAATTCAAATCCTAGAGCGGGATGTAAAGGTTTTACGGAGAAAATTGGTTCCTCTCGTCAAAGTGTTATGGCGTAATCATGGATCGGAAGAAGCTTCGTGGGAGCTAGAGGAAGCGATCGCGAAAGAATACCCTCACTTGTTCTAGCTGTAATTTTAAGGTCGAAATTATTTTTAAGGGTAGAACTGTAACATCTGAATAAAGGGCTATGCATCTTTACTTAATTGAATGTTGTTGCATGCCTAAGTATAATTGAGTGTGTTTTGGAAGTTTTAGGAACTTCAAGATGTAAGTGAATGCTTAGAGAAATATTAAATTTTTAATATTTAAGATGGAGCTAAGCAAGATAGGCTTTAAGAAATGTTGGCAAGAGGTTTTAAGCATAATAAGCCAATTGGCAAGGTGGTAATGGCGCATGAGTGAATGCATGAGGAGAGAGGTTCAAATCCCCTAGCTAGCAAGTGGAAGAATTTTAATTTTTTTGTTTTCTTTCCAATAGTGTCGGTCAAGCTTATCTAGAATGGATGGACATATTTTTATTTTTGGTTAGTAGACTTTAGGAAAAGGCAAGTTAGGAGTTATGGTATGGAATCATGAAGTTATGGTAAGATAGGGGACAAAGGGCTTGAAGAGGGAGGATGTTTTGAAACATTTTCATGGTCATTTGACCATGAACCTAGACGGCATAAGGGCTAAGGGGATGGTTTAATTGTGATAGAATCAAGGGATTGGATGGGGAAGAAATAAGGAGGAAAAGGGGATCATGTTGGCATACATGTTGGCGAATTTGAGAATGGATTAGGGGGGTGATAGTTGGCCAAAATTCTAACATTTTGTGCATCTTTTCTCATTTCTCCAAAAGCTCTCTTCCTAGCCAATTTTGTTAATGACATTAGGTAAAAGTTTTGCTTTGTTTTGGCTTTTATTTTTACCATTTTGGTTTAAGTGCTTTTCTCTCAAATTCTTGTCCTCTATAGCCAAAAGCATCAAAAGTTTTGGAAAACATTTCTCTTTTCCTTCATGGCGAATGTTCATAGCTTCTAAACCCATCTCTTTTCTATTGAAAAATCAACATCATCATCATCATCTTCTTCTTTCAATCTTTCTTTTTCTTTCTCTTTTCTTCTTCTTTCTCTCAACTGAAACCATCATCTACCATAACCAAAACCACCATTCTTTTCTCCTCTTTTGTTAAAACCGAACCATTTTTCACTTTCATCTTCTTCTTTCTTTTCTTTTATTGAAAACCGAAACCACTATAGCCAAAAATCACTATCTTTTCTCTTCTCTTTTTATACAAACCGAAATCACCATTCTCTTTTTCTAAATCATTAAGGCCGAATCTTCCTAATAGTGTAAGTAAGGGTGAATCAATCTCCGTATTACGAGTAAGGAATTTCTACCAATCGTTCTTTTTATTTTCTTTCAAAATTGCCGATTTAAGAAATCTAATTCTCACATTTTTCTCCTAGGCCGAATCTTTGGAAGTGATTTTAAGGATTCTTTTTGGTAGCCAACGTTTTTAGGAGAGATCATTCGGAATCAACCAAGGTAAGGATTATCATTTTCGGTTATATCGTTTCTTTTAGATAGATTACTAATTGACTTTATTTTAGGGGAGAGTTCGGGACGAGCAAGATAGGTTCGAAAAGAGCAGTAAGGAGTGTTTGGAAGAGGGGAGGCTCTATTATACCCTTAAACTTCAAATGAAGGGCTATTTTGGGGATATGAGATTTTCCACTGGGTTGTGGACCTTCTGCTAACGAAGATCGATTATTTGAAGTCGTGCGTACACCCGAGCCACTTTTCGTTAGTGGGTTGTCATCGGGTTTTGATCCATCTATCGGAGAGAAACCACATATAACGGTTGTCCGAGAGTCCGAGGGTAAGGATTTAGATCTCTCATCAATAGTGTAGATTATAAGTACTAATGTGTTCTAATCAAGTGTAATAATTAATTAGGTGTTGACGAGCGGGAAGGTATCGTTCTCACTGTCATAAGGTGTGTAATATTATGCTAAATTCCTCATAGATCTAAAATAAATGTGATTTATATGAAAATATATTTGATAATGAATGTGGGTACCATTCAGTGGTATGCAATATTTAGGTATGTTTACCCCAATATTTTGTTAATTTTGCTATATGCCTAAATGTGAAATAAGTATGATTTTGCTATGATTTTGGGGTAAATGGCATGAAAACTAAATAATATGTATGTGCATGGGCATATGGGTGTTATTGATAAGGGGAAGTATTCCGGTGGTTTTAACCACATAATCCAGTGACTTCGGTCACATATTTGAATCCGGTGACTTCGGTCACATATGTGAATCTGGTGACTTCGGTCACATATTTGAATCTGGTGACTTCGGTCACAATTATCTGGTGGCTTGCCACAAAATTATAAGGGCGATGTGCCTGTTGACTACAGCAACTACCTTCGATGGTGTGTAGCGGATGGAGGGTCGATTTAGTAATCCCTACAGTGTGATTGGTTGGTACGGGTTGTGTGTAGCAGATGGATATTTAGGTGGGCCGGGTTTGCATTTCATCATATATATATATATCCATATGATTTCTAAATGATTTTATTTGATTTGCTATAAAAATGGGCTTATGGCTAAATATGACTTAAATGGGCTTATGGCTATATGTGTTATTAAATGGGATTAAAAGCCATGATCAATTGGGCTTTTAGTGTTTTTGTTACACATTGAGTCTATGACTCACCCTTTGTGGGATAATTTTTGGATGACTCTTAGCGTGATGGATCGGGTCGTGAGGACTACGTGGTGGCCATTGCTCAATAAAGTATTTGGAGTTTCTCCTAATTAAACTTATTAAGCTTATTTTTATTACTTAGAGTTTATTATGGGTTTTGTTATTTTTGTAATAAGGCCACTATGAACTATTTTTAATTTTTATGTTTGGATTTTTTTTATTCGCCACGAACAATATTTATTAAATAACTAAATGGTTTTCGATAAATAATTTAAACTGTTTTTGACACTAATATATATATGTTTTACAATAATAAGTAAATTTTTCATTTAATTTGGTTTTCTTTTAACTTATAAATTTCTCGTAAAAATAATGTTTTAAGAAGATACAAATTTATTTAAATTCGATTTCAACCTGAATATTAAGTTAATCTATTTTATACGAACTCATCAAGTTTTTCTTAAACAAAACGAGAAATTGCTAAAGTTTTATTCAATGAACATATCAAATCCGGTCAGGCTTTTTGGGCCGGGTTTGGGGTGTTTCAATATGGGCTAAGATAATTGAGAATTTCGGTTTGTTGAATAAGTGGAGGATTGCCGAATGTAGGTAAAATTTAGGTGACTTGGTTTTAGGAGGAAAGCGACAGAAGTAAGCTGAGGTTTTCGGGAATTTAGATTCATAAAGGTAAGTGAATCTGACATTCGGCCAAGGCCCTATTGTGGTATTTAGATCTAATTCTTATTTGTTTAAAAAGCCGAAACTAACTAGTTCAATGATTAAGGGTATAGCCGATTGCAATAAAGAAGCATCACAAAGTTTTGGGATTTAATTTTTAATACAATCGGCACCAAGGTAAGAATTTGATTACAACAATCCTACTAGGATTGGGATTTATAGCCAAATGACTTTTTACTAACATGTTAGGGTTGGCCAAATATAGGAATTAAAGATCTAAAGTGATAGAACGAGTTTTCAGGATTTCAGTAAATTCGATAAGTAAATCAGGTGTGTACCCTACACTATTTCTTAATAAGTTTTATGGCAATGTTTAATATAAGTATGTGTATAAGAATGTGAATATGGCTAAGGTACCATGCCATGGTACAAAGTGCTCAGGTACGTTTCCTACTCCTACTAGGATTATGTTAAATATCTATTACGACACACATATGACATTATAAGAATGTGAAATAAGAATTTGGCATGTTAATGCATGATATGTATGATATGGGGCATATGGGTTATATGAAAAGGGAAGTGAATGTGGTGACCTAAGACCATGATATCTCGAATGTGGTGACCTAAGACCACGATAATTGAATGTGGTGACCTAAGACCACGATATCTAAATGTGGTGACCTAAGACCACGAATTTTATAAGAGGCGATGAGCACGTCATTGCAATGACGCCTTCGATGGTGTGTAGCGGATGGAGGGTTGACTTAGTAGTCCCCACGGTGTGATGGTTGGTACGGGTGACGTGTAGCGGATGGATAACTAGGCTTGGGTCCGGGATTGCATCATTTTATTTAATGCTATATGATTATGTATGATTTGATATGCCTGAATTTATTTGAGTTTGGTGTTGGTTGTACACATTGAGTCTGTTTGACTCACCCCTTGTGGGACTATTTTTCAGGTGATGATCAGTGATGGACCGGGTCGGCAGGAGCTTAAAGGTGGCCATGCACAGCAAGGAATTTATTTAATTTGGATTTTATTTCATTAAGTACTTAGAATTTATTTTTTTGGGAATTATTTGATGTAATAAGGCCATAGTAGAACTACTTTACTTTGCTTTTATTTATTAAGCTTACAAACATTTATTTATTAAAAGATTAAGTAAATTTATCTTAAAATAAAGCCTAAACGTTTTGTCACCTAAAGTAAAGGATTTTAATAATGAAATAAACTTGTTTTCAACTCAAGCCCAACCCAAAACAATCTTTCTTTCAAAACACACAAGTTTTTCCTAAGTAACAAAAGAATTTGAAATGGTTTACACCGGGGAACATACCAGATCCAGTCAAGGCTCATGGACCGGGTTTGGGGTGTTTCAATTTTGGTATCAGAGCCCAGTTTGGGTTTAAGGCCCAAAATGTTTTCAAAGTTAAGCCCAAAAAGAATTTTTGTGAATTAAGTAGGATTTTCTGGTATGGCCCACTAAGTCTCCGATCCGAAGTCCACCAGATAAGTACCCCGATCTTCTGTGTGATTTATAATATGACTTGTAGAAGGGTAGAAATGGAATGGAACGTAGATTAGTGTGATAAGTACTTGAACCCTAGGGCTAGTTACCCCAACAATTACATAAGACTTAAATACCTAATTGAATAAACCTGTGGTTAAGTCATGAGAGTTTGGGTGTGGCAACCATGGTGCGCATGTCTAGGATTGGTTTCGGTGGGAGCTTGGTATTTAAGCAGTCCATGTGACTCACCTCCTCTCCACTCGAATCCTACCTGGTGCGTAGCCTCGGTTCACCCTAACCAAGAGGACTTATACACGGGCTAAACCCCTAACTAAAACCCGAAAGGGACTAGCCGTATTTTTTTTATGAAAAGCCTAGTTTTATAATCACCAAATTACCCCTTGAATAGTAGCAAAAACTTATTTTGGAAAATTTTTAAAATATTTTCGATTTATAAAAATTACAAAAATGCCCTTGGTTTATAAAAATTTTCAAAATACCCACAATTCTTATCAAAATTTCACTACTTTGCTTAAAGGCACCCTAAATTTACAAAATATCAAAATACCTTGATTATGGAAAAAACAAAAAAATTTATTTACGAAATTACCCCTACCCTGCAAATTATCAAAATACCCCCGAGTTACAAAATTACCAGAATGACCCCCGATCTTTAAAAATTTCTACAGCAACACTGATTTGGAAAACAAATTCTCAGAAACAACCTTCATGTTTTGTAAATTCCAAAATATCCTTGATTTATTAAGATTTATAAATTTACCCTCGTTTATTATTGAAATGCCTCATAATTTCAAAATTTAAAAATACCCAAGATTTCAAAATTACCAAAATACCCTTATTGACAAAATCACCAAGGAACCTTATTTTGACAAATTACGAAAATACCCACAGTAGGGCAAATTACAAAAATACCCACAGGTAGTGGAAAACAACAAACAACGACAATTACAACATTTCTCTGTAATGAGCATAAGTTCATGTGTGTAGCTAAATGAATGATGTGAGATCAGTATGTGTATGAATCGAGAGAACAACTTCTTAAAACTATTAAACATAAAGCTGTTCGTGGATAATCAAGCGAACTAAACTAATTCATAAAATTCTTTAATCGGATAAGCATAGTGGAAGTATGAATTCAAGGGGCGTGGTCGTAATGTGCGTGGTAGTGGAAGAGGCCAAATGACCGTGTCTCGAACTCGTTAGATCGGATCAAGGATCGAAAATGAAATGCCACCACCACCCCATTACCGATGTGAATTTTTGTAGGAAATGTGTTAGTTTTAAGATCGAGTCTTGTGAAAGATAGTGTAGTGTGGTGAGTTAGGATGTACGATTTTTTGTTAGTAAGTAATTTCGAGGATGAAATTATTTTAAAGGGGTAGAACTGTAATATCCCGGATTAGGGCTTATGCACTATGGCTAAAATTTTATGAAATAGTATGCCTTATGTGTTGTGAATGTGTTGTGTGCATTTTAGGAACCTTGGAAATGTAAGGATATGCTTTAGAAAATATTAAGTCTTAAGAGGAAGCTTGGAAATGTAAGGAAATGTAAGGAAATATAAGGAAATACTTTAGAAAATATTAAGTCTTAAGAGGAAGCTTGGAAATGTAAGGAAATGTAAGGAAATGTAAGGAAATGCTTTAGAAAATATTAAGTCTTAAGAGGAAGCTTGGAAATATAAGGAAATGTAAGGAACCTTGGAAATGTGACAAAATCGGGCTTGGAAAAATGGCCCGGAGACGCCACTTAGGGCTCTGGAAATGATGCCATATGCTAGGATAACTTGGGGCTTAGTATGGCCACATGAAGCCCAAAATAATGGGTTAAAATTCGGCACTCCTAAGGTAAAGAGATGGACGACATAAGGAGACTAAGGTAGGAGTTTAAGTTGAAGTCAAATTCTTTTAGAATTTCGGCTAAGCTAGGAAAATAAAGATATGAGAGTGATGGCCAAGAAAGGGGACTCTCTAAGCTTAGTAATTTCGACAAAAGGAGGAAAACTAAGGCCATTCAACATTCTTTCTTCTCTTTTTAAATCTCTTGAATTCTCTCTGCCATTATTCTTCTTTTTCTTTTAATTCTCCACAAAGTGAAAACAAAATCCCTAGTCTTGCCGAATTTCTCTAAGTTCTATATCTTCCTTTTCTTTCCTTGTAAAACCAAAATACCCTGTGCTTCCCATCATCAATTCTTTTTCTTTTGCAAAACCAATCAAAAGCTGTAACATCCTAGATTAGGGGTTATGCGTTTGTGCATAATTCATGAGTAGTAGGTTTTGGCAGTGTTTGGAAATGAATTAAGGGTTTTTAAAATCCTAGGATGGAAGAGAAAGCTTTGGACAATTATTGGTTTTTAAGTTAAAAACAAGAAGTGATGTGGAAAAGTGGCAAGGGACGCCACCTAAGGTGCAAGGGTTATGGCATCAAGTGAAGTACTTTGAGGGAAGAGGTTTGTAACATCCTGATAATTAGGAGTTATGCATCTTTACTTGATTGAATGATGTTGCATGATTAAATATGATTGAGTGTATTTTGGAAGTTATTTTTGAACTTCATTAATTAAGTGAATGCTTAGTGATTTATTAAATTTTTAATAAATAAGATGGAGCTAAGCATGATAGGCTTTAAGAAATAATGACAAGAGGTTTTAAGCATAAGATGAGTAATTGGCAAGGTGGTTAGGATGCATGGATGAATGCTTGAGGGAGAGGTTCGAATCCCTAGCTAGCAAATGGGAGGATTTTATTTTGTTTCCTTCCTATAGTGTCGGCCAAGACTCTTCTAGAATGGATGAGCATCTTTTTAATTTTGGTTATTTGACCATATGAAAAAGGTAAGCTAGAAGATATGGCATGGAATCATGAAAGGATGGTAAGATGAGGGGGACAAAAGGCTTGAAGTAAGGGCATTGTCTTGGAAACTTTTTCATGGTCATTTGACCATGAATCTAGTCGGTTTTAGGGGCTAAAGGGGATGGTTAATTGTGATAGCAATCTAAGGTTTGATGGGGAAGAAATGTGGAGGAAAAAGGGGGATTATGTTGGCAAGCTAGTTGGCTGAATTTGACTTGGGTTAGGGGGTGATAGTTGGCCAAAAACTCTAGCATTTTGTGCATCTTTTCTCTTTTCTCCAAAAACTCTCCTCCTAGCCGAATTTTGCTATTGACATTAGGTAAAAATTTTACTTTGTTTTGGCTTTTGTTTTGACCATTTTGGCTAAAGTTCCTATTCTCTCAATTTCTTGTTCTCTTTAGTCAAAAGCATCAAAAGTTTGGAAAACATTTCTTCTTTTCTTTTTCCCTCATTGCCGAAAGTACCAAAGTTCAAGAACTAATTCTCCTTCAATTTTTACCTCTTGGCCGAATGCAAATAGGTCCCTAAATCTATTTCTTTTCTTTTGGAATCATCTTCATCATCATTTTTTCTCCTTCTTCTCTTTTTCTCTTCTTTCATTTTATTTTTATTTTCTTTCTTCCTTCTCTCAACCGAAACTATTTTCTACCAACACCAAAAATCAACTTTTATTTTCATCTCTTTTGTCAACCGAATCATCTTCTATTTTGATTTCCTTTTCTTCTTTTCTTTTATTGAAAACCGAAACTATTTTATGCCATATCTTTTTCTCTTTTCTTTTGTTGGAAACCCGAAACCACCATAGCCAAAACACCATATTTTTCTCTTCTTTTTGTTCAAGCCGAATCATCATTTCTTTTCTTCTACTTTGATAAGGCCGAATCTTCAAGGGGTTAAGTAAGGATTTTTATTAAGTGTTTTCATTATTTCTTTTAGAATAATCGATTTAGAAACTTAATTCTCTTATTTTTTTCTCTCCTAGGCCGAATCCTTGGAAGGGATTTTTAAGGATCTTTGTTGAAACCAACTTTTAAGAAGTAACCTTTCGAAATCATCCAAGGTAAGAATATCACCTTCGGTTATATCAATTTCTTTTAGATAGTTTATTAACTAACTTTATTTTAGGGTGATTTTGAGACTAACAAGATAGGTAAGAAAAGAGCGATGACAGTGTTTGGAAGAGAGGAGGCAATTTTTTACCATCGAACTTCAAGCGAAGGGTCATATCGATCGACAATAAGAGATTTTCCACCGGGTTGTGGACCCTCCGCTAACGAAGATCGGTTATTTGAAGTAGTCGTACAACCGAACCACTTTTCGTTGGTGGATTATCAGCGGGTTTTGATCCATCTAGCGGAGAAAAACCACAAATATCGGTTGTTCGAGAATCCGAGGGTAAGGATTTAGATCTCTCGTCAATAAGTATAATTTTATTAGTAATAGTATATTCTAATCAAGTGTGATAATTAACTAGGTGTTGACGAGCGAGAAGGTATCGTTCTCACAGTCATAAGGTGTGTAACCTGACAATAAAATCTCATAGATCTATTTTTAAATGTGATTATATGACAATGTGTTTGAAAATGATTGTGGATACCATTCATTGGTATACAATATTCAGGTATGTTTTACCCCAATATTTCGTTAATTTTGCTATATGCATAAATGTGAAATTAGGATGACTATATTATGATTTTCGGGTAGATAGCATGAAAATAAATAATATGTATGTGCATGGGCATATGGGTGAATTTGATAAAGGGGAAGTATTCTGGTGGTTTTACCACAATATCCGGTGACTTCGGTCACATATTTGAAATCCGGTGACTTGGTCACATATGTGAATCTGGTGACTTGGTCACATATTTGAAATCCAAAGACTTGGTCACAATTTTTTCTAGTGGCTTTGCCACAAAATTATAAGGGCGATGTGCATGTTGACTGCAACGAATCGCCTTCGATGGTGTGTAGCGGATAGAGGGTCGATTTAGTAATCCCCACGGTGTGTTTGGTTAGTACGGGTGGTGTGCAGCGGATGGATATTAGGTGGGCCGGCTTTGCATTTCATTATATGTACATATCCATGTGATTAAATGATTATTATTTAATCTGCTATGAAAATAGGCTTTTGGGCTAATAATGACTTAAATGGACCTATGGCTATATGTGTTATTAATGGGCTTAAAGGCTATGATTAATGGGTTTTTTAATGTATGTGTTACACATTGAGTTTATAACTCACCCCTTTTGTGGGATAACTTTTCAGATGATTCATAGTGCGATGGATCGGGTCAGCAAGGACTCCGTGGTGGCCAATGCTCATATCAAGTATTTTGGAGATTTTCCAATTTAAACTTATTAAATTTTACTTCTTAGACTTTATGGGTTTTTGCTATTTTTATGTAATAAGGCCACTATAAACTGTTTTAAATTTTTGTGTTTGGATTTATTTTGCCATGAATAATTATTAATTAAATAACTAAATGGATTTTGATAAATAATTTAAACTGTTTTGAAAACAAAATATATTTTCACAATATTAATAAATTTTTCATTAAATTTGGTTTTCTGTTAACTTATTATTCCTCTTAAAAATAATGTTTTAAGAAGATGCGAATTTACTTTACAATTAGATTTCAACCCGATCTTTGAGTTAATCTGTTTTATTCAAAAATCATCAAGTTTTTCTTAAATAAGTGAGAGTTTGCTAAAGTTTTACTCGAGGAACATATCAAATCCAGTCAGGCTTTTTGGGTCGGGTTTGGGGTGTTTCAACTTGGTATCAGAGCCCAATTTTAAACTCTCGGCCTTGGGTTTTGAAGCCCACAACATTTTCAAAAGTTGGCCCAAATGACTTTTTGAAAGTTTTCTTAAGTTAAAATGGTTTTATAAGAGCATGGCACTTGAGTTCTCGGCCCAGATCCATCAGGTATGTATCTTTATTGATAAGCGATATGAATGTATGATAAGCTTAAGGAAACTATACTTTAGAGACATGGACCCTAGGGGTTTGTACACTACTACGGAAAAACCACTGAATATCTGTTTCATAAAACTTTCTTTTAATAAGAAGTGAAAAGACTCTAATACATAAGACTTTTTCGTAAAAACAGATAAGACGCGTAGTAGACATGAGTTCTAGGGGACGTGGTCGTCGTGGACGCGAAGAGGAAGAATGGTTATGTCGAACCGAGTTAGATCTGGTCAAGGTTCCGAGAATGAAGCTCATACCGCTATTGGGGTGGATTTTCAAGAGCAAAATGGAGGAGGTGACGCAGTATCACAAGCTGTACTTTGAGTATTGGAACGAGTAGCAGAAGCTAGTACTGGAAATGGGTCTCGAAAGTCAGTAGCTGAGAGACTAAGATCGAATGGAGCTGAGGTTTTCAGGGGAGTATCTGGAGTAGCTCCAAATGTAGCGGAATACTGGTTGGAGGCAGTCGAGAGGATCATGGACGATTTAGACTGCACTGCTGAAGAAAAATTAAAAGGTGCTATTTCACTACTCCATGATGAGGCCTACCAGTGGTGGCTCACTATCAAGGAGAGTACCCCTGTGGATCAACTGGATTGGGGGTATTTTAAAATTAAATTCGAAGGAAAATACGTTGGAGCTAGCTACATTGACTCCCAAAGAAAGGCATTTCTAAATCTAGTGCAAGGAAACAAGTCGATAGCTGAATATGAAGCAGAGTTTTTGCGACTTAGCCAATATGCTAGAGGGATAGTAGCTACTGAATATGAACGGTGTGTCAGATTTGAGGATGGACTTAGAGATGAACTACGAGTGATGATTGCTCCGCACCGGGAAAGAGACTTTGCAATCTTAGTAGAAAGAGCAAGAATAGCTGAAGAGGTTAAGCGGACTGAAAGACAGAACCGGGACAGAGGCCAGAATAAAAATAAGAGGAGTTTTTGGTCTTTAGGGTCATCCGGGAATTTTCAGAAGAAACCAAGAAATGAAGGACCGCGAAGTCAGCAGACTGCTACGGGTGGACAAAATTGTGCTTGTGCTCAATGTGGGAAAATGCACCCGGGAGAATGTTGGAAAAAGACGGGGGGATGTTTCAAGTGCGGATCTAAAGACCATATGATCAAGAATTGCCCGAAGAATTCAGATAAGAACCGCCAATGTGTCGTTAAATCAGTGGCAGAGGCGAACAAGAGCGATAAGGGCCGTGGTCCAAATGGAAGGGTAATGGTTTTGGCGAGGTCGCAGAACTTGTGCAGAGGCGGTGGTAGCTCGAGGCGAGACACCAGTGTCTGTATATGCGATTCGTTCGAGAGAGGATAGTGACACACGATGTTATCACGATGCGTTTCGATTTACAGGTTGCCCTTTATTGCTTTGATAGATATAGGGTCAACTCACTCATATATCGCTAGTGAAGTATCTGGAACTTTGCATGTGACTTCTGAGACTGTACCTAGGAAGATGACTGTACTTAGTCCTTTAGGACAGACAGTAGTAATAGATAAACTTTTTAAGGAAGTGCCTTTAGAAGTTCAAGGAATATAGTTTTTGGCTGATTTAATGGAGTTACCATTTGGGGAATTCGACCTGATCTTAGGCATGGACTGGCTAGTGAAGTATCATGCAAATGTAGATTGTGTTGCTAAGCGAATGTCCTTAAGAATTGTTGATGACAAAGAAGTGGTAGTGATGGGCATGAAACGGAACTACTTATCTAATATAGTATCTGCCCTTAAAGCAGAAAAGATGGTTAAAAGGGATGTATAGCCTTTCTGATGTTGGTGAGTGCCTTGGAGGCTAAGGAAGCAACTGTTGATGAAGTCAGGACTGTGAATAAATTTGTGGATGTCTTTCCAGAAGAACTTCCAGGTTTGCCTCTAGACCGTGAGGTAGAATTCGAGATTGACTTATTGCCTGGAACGACGCCAGTTTCTATTACTCCATATAGAATGGCACCGAAAGAATTAGTTGAGCTTAAGGCTCAGATTCAGGAGTTACTTGATCGTGGATTTATCTGACCTAGTGTGTCTCCATGGGGAGCACCGGTTCTATTTATGAAGAAGAAGGATGGATCGATGAGGATGTGTATAGATTACTTGCAGTTGAATAAGCTGACCATCAAGAACAAGTATCCTTTGCCAAGGATCGACGACTTGTTCGATCAGCTCAAAGGAGCTGCGGTATTCTCAAAGATTGATTTAAGGTCGGGGTATCATCAGCTTAAGGTGAAAGAAGCAGATATCCATAAGACGGCTTTTCGAACTAGATATGGGCATTATGAATTTTTGGTAATGCCATTCGGATTGACGAACGCCCCAGCTGCGTTCATGGATATGATGAACCGAATTTTCCAAATTTCTACTTGGATCAATTCGTCGTGGTATTCATAGATGACATCCTCGGTGTATTCTAAGTCCGAAATGGAACATGATGAGCATCTTGGATTGTGTTACGAGTTTTGAGGAGAAGAAGTTGTATGCCAAATTTAGCAAGTGTGAATTTTGGCTAAAGAGGTTACGTTTTTAGGCCATGTGGTGTCGGCGGAAGGGATAAGGTGGATCCTCGGAAGATTGAGGTCAAGCTAGATTGGAAACCACCTAAGTCCGTGGCGAGGTTCGCGATTTCTTGGGGTTAGCGAGGCTATTACAAAAGTTTTGTTGAAGGATTTTCTTCGATAGCTGCACCTTTAACGAAATTGTTGAGAAAGGAGGTACCTTTCGTGTGGGTGATAAGCAACAAGAGAGTTTTGAGAAGCTCAAGAAGGTTTTGACCGAAGCTCGGTTTGATTCACTGAGGCGGGAAAGGATTTTGTCGTGTATTGTGACGCTTTCACACGGGATTAGGATGTGTTCGATGCAAGATGGAAAGGTAGTTGCGTGTCGTCTCGGCGATTAAGACCTCACGAGGTTAATTACCCGACGATGACTTGGAGTTGGCGTGATAGTATTTGCTCTTAAAGTTTGGAGACATTATTTATATGGGGAAAAGTCGGTGATATACACGGACCACAAAAGTCTGAAATATCTCTTGACTCGAAAAGAACTGAATTTGAGGCGTGAAGGTGGATAGAGTTGTTGAAAGACTACGATCGTTTCTATCGAGTACCACCCGGCAAGGCGAATGTGGTGGCAGACGCTCTAAGTCAGAAAGTAGTGTCAGATTTAAGGGCAATGTTTGCACATCTTAGTCTTTACGATGACGGGAGCTTGTTGGCAGAATTACAAGTTAAACCGACATGGTTGAGTCAAGTGAAAGAGAGGCAGTTGATAGATGAAGATTTGAGTACAAAACTTCGGCAGGTGCAGAGTGGGGAATTGGAAGATTTTGGTATTAACCGTGATGGGGTATTATGTTTTAAAGGTAAAGTCTGTATGCCGAGGGATCGAGAATTGAGGCAAAAGATTCTTCAGGAGTCGCATAGTAGCCCTTATGCTATGCATCCTAGAGGAAGTAAGTTATATCGAGATTTGCGAGATCAGTTTTGGTGGCCCGGTCTTAAACGGGAAGTTACGGAGTTTGTAGGAAAGTGCTTAACGTGTCAGCAAGTCAAGGCTGAACATCAAGTACCTTCGGGATTGCTTCAATCGATAAAGATTCTGCAATGGAAATGGGAGCGAATCACCATGGACTTTGTTAGTGGGCTTCCTCTTACGCCTACTAAGAAAGACTCTGTATGGGTGATAGTGGACCGATTGAAGAAATCTACACATTTTATCCCAGTTCAGGTTGATTACTCTTTGCAGAAATTGGCGAAGTTATATGTGGCTGAGATTGTGAGATTACATGGAGTGCCGTTGTCGATTATTTCGGATAGGGATCCGAGGTTTACGTCTCGATTTTGGAAAGCATTGCATCAGGCCTTGGGTACCAGATTGGATTTCAGTATGGCATTTCATCCACAGTCTGACGGCCAATCTGAACGAGTAATCCAAATTTTAGAAGATATGTCAAGGGGTTGTGTGACAGATTTCATAGGAAGTTGGGAGGAATTCTTACCGTTAGTAGAATTTGCGTACAATAACAGTTACCAAGCCAAGATATCTGGATGGCACCATATGAAGCACTATATGGGTGGAAGTGTCGCACTCCTACGTGTTGGATGTAATTAGGGAACGCCGATTTTGGGTCCGAAATAGTGGTGAATCCAAGAAAAGGTTAAAGTAATCCGGGCTCGGTTAAAAGAAGCATCTGACAGGCAAAAGTCGTACGCAGATCTAAAATGGAAGGAAATAGAGTTTGCTGTGGGAGATCAAGTATTCTTGAAGGTTTCACCTTGGAAAAAGGTGATGAGATTTGGTCGCAAAGGGAAATTAAGTCCCAGGTTCATTGGACCTTATCGCGTTTTGAAGCGGGTCGGATCTATGGCATATCAGTTAGATTTGCCTTCGGAGTTGAAGCAAATGCACGATGTGTTCCATGTTTCAATGTTACGCCGTTACCGGTCGGATCCATCTCATGTAGTGCCAGTTGAGGAGGTGGAATTAAGACCAGATTTGTCTTATAAAAAGGAGCCAATTCAAATTCTGGAGCGAGATGTAAAGGTTTTACAGAGAAAGTCGGTTCCTCTCGTCAAAGTGTTATGGCGTAATCATGGATCAGAAGAAGCTTCGTGGGAATCGGAGGAAGCGATGCGACAGCAATACCCTCACTTGTTCCAACTAGGTAATTTCGAGAACGAAATTATTTTAAGGGGGTAGAACTGTAACATCCTGATAATTATCGATTATGCATCTTTACTTAATTGAATGATGTTGCATGATTAAATATGATTGAGTGTATTTTGGAAGTTATTTTTGAATTTCATTAATTAAGTGAATGCATAGTGATTTATTAAATTTTTAATAAATAAGATGGAGCTAAGCATGATAGGCTCTAAGAAATAATGACAAGAGGTTTTAAGCATAAGATGAGTAATTGGCAAGGTGGTTAGGATGCATGAATGAGTGCTTGAGGGAGAGGTTCAATCCCTAGCTAGCAAATGGGAGGATTTAATTTTGTTTCCTTCCTATAATGTCGGCCAAGACTCTTCTAGAATGGATGAGCATCTTTTTAATTTTGGTTATTTGACCATATGAAAAAGGTAAGCTAGAAGATATGGCATGGAATCATGAAAGGATGGTAAGATGAGGGGGACAAAAGGCTTGAAGTAAGGGCATTGTCTTGGAAACTTTTTCATGGTCATTTGACCATGAATCTAGTCGATTTAGGGGCTAAAGGGATGGTTAATTGTGATAGCAATCTAAGGTTTGATGGGGAAGAAATGTGGAGGAAAAGGGGATTATGTTGGCAAGCTAGTTGGCTGAATTTGACTTGGGTTAGGGGTGATAGTTGGCCAAAAACTCTAGCATTTTGTGCATCTTTTCTCTTTTCTCCAAAACTCTCCTCCTAGCCGAATTTTGCTATTGACATTAGGTAAAAATTTTACTTTGTTTTGGCTTTTGTTTTTGACCATTTTGGCTAAAGTTCCTATTCTCTCAATTTCTTGTTCTCTTTAGTCAAAAGCATCAAAAGTTTGGAAAACATTTCTTCTTTTCTTTTTCCTCATTCTTAAAAGTACCAAAGTTCAAGAACTAATTCTCCTTCAATTTTTACCTCTTGGCCGAATGCAAATAGGTCCCTAAATCTATTTCTTTTCTTTTGGAATCATCTTCATCATCATTTTTTCTCCTTCTTCTCTTTTTCTCTTCTTTCATTTTATTTTTATTTTCTTTCTTCCTTCTCTCAACCGAAACTATTTTCTACCAACACCAAAAATCAACTTTTATTTTCATCTCTTTTGTCAACCGAATCATCTTCTATTTCGATTTCCTTTTCTTCTTTTCTTTTATTGAAAACCGAAACTATTTTATGCCATATCTTTTTCTCTTTTCTTTTGTTGGAAACCCGAAACCACCATAGCCAAAACACCATATTTTTCTCTTCTTTTTGTTCAAGCCGAATCATCATTTCTTTTCTTCTACTTTGACAAGGCCGAATCTTCAAGGGGTTAGGTAAGGATTTTTATTAAGTGTTTTCATTATTTCTTTTAGAATAATCGATTTAGAAACTTAATTCTCTTATTTTTTTTCTCTCCTAGGTCGAATCCTTGGAAGGGATTTTTAAGGATCTTTGTTGAAACCAACTTTTAAGAAGTAACCTTTCGAAATCATCCAAGGTAAGAATATCACCTTCGGTTATATCAATTTCTTTTAGATAGTTTATTAACTAACTTTATTTTAGGGTGATTTTGAGACTAACAAGATAGGTAAGAAAAGAAGCGAGATGAAGTGTTTGGAAGAGAGGAGGCACTGTTTACCATCGAACTTCAAGCGAAGGGATGTATCGGCGATAAGAGATTTTCCACCGGGTTGTGGACCCTCCGCTAACGAAGATCGAGTTATTTGAAGTAGTGCGTATAACCGAACCACTTTTCATTGGTGGATTATCGTGAGTTTTGATCCATCTAGCGGAGAAAACCACAAATATCGGTTGTTCGAGAATCAGGGTAAGGATTTAGATCTCTCGTCAATAAGTATAATTTTATTAGTAATAGTATATTCTAACCAAGTGTGATAATTAACTAGGTGTTGACGAGCGAGAAGGTATCGTTCTCACAGTCATAAGGTGTGTAACCTTACAATAAAATCTCATAGATCTATTTTTAAATGTGATTATATGACAATGTGTTTGAAAATGATTGTGGATACCATTCATTGGTATACAATATTCAGGTATGTTTTACCCCAATATTTCGTTAATTTTGCTATATGCATAAATGTGAAATAAGTCTGACTATATTATGATTTTGGGGTAAATAGCATGAAAAATAAATAATATGTATGTGCATGGGCATATGGGTGAATTTGATAAAGGGGAAGTATTCTGGTGGTTTTACCACAATATCCGGTGACTTCGGTCACATATTTGAAATCCGATGACTTCGGTCACATATGTGAATCTGGTGACTTCGGTCACATATTTGAAATCCGGTGACTTCGGTCACAATTTTGTCTGGTGGCTTTGCCACAAAATTATAAGGGCGATGTGCATGTTGACTGCAGCAACTGCCTTCGATGGTGTGTAGCGGATGGAGGGTCGATTTAGTAATCCCCACGGTGTGTTTGGTTGGTACGGGTGGTGTGTAGCAGATGGATATTAGGTGGGTCGGGTTTGCATTTCATTATATGTACATATCCATGTGATTAAATGATTATTATTTAATCTGCTATGAAAATGGGCTTTTGGGCTAATAATGACTTAAATGGACCTATGGCTATATGTGTTATTAATGGGCTTAAAGGCTATGATTAATGGGCTTTTAATATATGTGTTACACATTGAGTTTATAACTCACCCTTTTGTGGGATAACTTTTCGGATGATTAAGTAGTGCGATGGATCGAATTGACAAGGACTCCGTGGTGGCCAATGCTCATATCAAATATTTTGGAGATTTTCCAATTTAAACTTATTAAATTTTACTTCTTAGACTTTATGGGTTTTTGCTATTTTTATGTAATAAGGCCGCTATAAACCTGCTTTTAAATTTTGTGTTTGGATTTATTTTCTTAGTGGATAATTATTAATTAAATAACTAAATGGATTTTGATAAATAATTTAAATTGTTTTGAAAACAAAATATATTTTCACAATATTAATAAATTTTTCATTAAATTTGGTTTTACATTAACTTATTATTCCTCTTAAAAATAATGTTTTAAGAAGATCTAATTTACTTTACAATTAAATTTCAACCCGATCCTTAAGTTAATCTGTTTTATTCAAAAATCATCAAGTTTTTCTTAAATAAGTGAGAGTTTGCTAAAGTTTTACTCGAGGAACATATCAAATCCGATCGAGCTTTTGGTAGGGTTTGGGGTGTTTCAAGGTTCAAATCCATTGTGTGCATTTTGCTTAATTTTATGAAATAGCATGTTTACTGTGATAAGTGGTGTGCATTTTTAGAACCTTGGAAATGTAAGGAAATGTATGAAAATGCATGGAAATGTATGGAAATGTATGGAAATGTATGGAAATGTATAAAAATGTTTGGAAATGTAAGGAAATGTAAGGAAATGTATGGAAATATAAGGAAATGTAGAGAAATGCAAGGAAATGCAAGAATATGCAAGGAAATGAAAGGAAATGAAAGGAAATGTAAGGAAATGTATGGAAATGTAAGGAAATATAAGGAATTGTAAGGAAATGAAAAGAAATGAAAGGAAATGTAAGGAAATGAAAGGAAATGAAAGGAAATGTAAGGAAATGAAAGGAAATGTAAGGAAATGTAAGAAAATGTAAGGAAATGTAAGGAAACTTGGAAATGATTTAGAAATGTTAAGTTTCAAAAGGAGGAAAGTAAACATTTTGGAAACTTAAGTTAAAAGAGGAAACTGAACATTTTGGAAACCTAGGAAATGTCAAGCTTAAAGAGCCAAACGAAAATTTTTAAAAACTTAGAAATGACCTAGAAATGTCGAGTTTTAAAGTTTAAAAGAGGAAATTAAGGCAAGGTGGCCTTAAGAGAAAAAGTATGTGAAAATTGACACACAAACAGGCTTGGAAAAGTGGCCTGAAGATGCCACTTAGGGCCTTTGGAAATGGCGCCACATGCAAGTGTATTTGGGCCAGGGATCGAGTCACTTAGGAAGCAAATAAAAGAAGTTTTATTTTGCTACAAAGAGCAGAGAGGTGGATGGCATGTGGGCTCTTAAAAGAGGAGTTTTATTTCCTTTAGAATTTCGGCTAATTAGGGGATAATTGTTGGATTAATTCTTTTGATAAAGTGATAATTATCACATAGGAAGAGTGGTGGCCATGTTAAGGACTCTAGCTAGTAATTTCGGCTATAAAAGGAAGAGAAGGCCATTCATTCATTCATTCACTCTTCCTTTGCTGAATTTCTTAAGCAGATTCTCCTCTCTCTGCCGAAATTCCTATAGTTTTATTCTTCCTTCTCTTTTCTTTCTAATCCCTCCAAAAGCCGAAAGTTGTGAGAGCATCATTTAGCCATAGCGAATCTCACGAAGGTTGAAGTGAAGGTGCAATCGATTCCTTCAAATAAGGGTAAGATCCAAGTTTAGTTTCCATTCTTTTATATTTTAGACTTATCAAAATTTAGGAACTAATTTCGATTATTAATCCTGGCCGAATCATGGAAGGAGAAGTTCTTTTCCCGAAGGTACACCTTAGGCCGCGTGTTCCCTAGTTATTCTGTGAATTTTGGGATTTACAATCCTTAAGGTAAGTGACTATGAATATTAGGACAAGACCCTATTTTAGTAGTAGATCTATTATTATGTGTTTTAAACCGAAAAACTAACCGATTCAAGGAATCTAGTGATTAGCCGATTTCAAAGGAGTAGAATACAAGTTTTCGGGATTTGATTAATCATCTAAACGGCAACAAGGTAAGTTTTAAGAAGACAAATCCTACTAGGATTTGGTTTTATAGCCGAATAGGCTTTATGCTAATATATTAAGGTTGGCCGAATGTAGGAATTGAGATCTAAGGCATTAGATCAAGCTTTTCGGGATTTAAGTGAACCGCTAAGCAAATCAGGTGTGTACCCTACACTAAATCTTGATAGATTTACGGCTTTAATTCATTATATGTGTTAATATGAAAGTGTAAGAATATGGCTAAGGTACCGTGTGGACCCTACCCTAAGTTTTAATATGTTCATGGCTTTCTTTTAAATTAAATGTGTTATTAAGAATGTGAAAAGCATGGCTAAGGTACCGTGTGTACCCCACACTAATCTTAATAGATTTATGGCTTAAACTTGATATATGTGTTAATATGAAAGTGTAAGAGTGTGGCTAAAGTACCATGTTATGGTACAAAGTACTCAGGTACGTTTTCCTACTCCTACTAGGATTACGAAATATGTTATACTTAACATGTGAAAAGTGACATGAATGTGAATTTAAGTATGATATGCATGATATGAATAATATGGGGCATTCGGGTTATTTGAGAAAGGGGAAGTGAATGTGATAACCTCGGTCTCACTATCTGAATGTGGTGACTTCGGTCACATTATCTGAATGTGGTGACTTCGGTCACATTATCTGAATGTGGTAACTTCGGTTACATTATCTCGAATGTGGTGTCTCATGACACAATTATCGAGTGGCTATGCCACGAATTTTATATAGGCGATGAGCACGTCATTGCATGCGGCCCTTGATGGTGTGTAGCGGATGGAGGGTTGACTTAGTAGTCCCCACGGTGTGCGGGGATGGTGCGGGTTGAGTGTAGCGGATGGCATATAGGTTTGGGTTTGGGATTGCATCATTATCTTGAATCATTAAATGTGAAATTATGATCATATGAATATGATTTGTTATGCTGAATTTGTTAAGACTTAGTGTTTGTGTACACATCGAGTCTGCTTGACTCACCCATTGTGGGAACATGTTTGGTGACGATCGGTGATGGACCGGGTTCGGCGATGCTTAGTGGAGGCCATGTGAAGATCAGATTTCTTTTATTTGGACTATTTTACTTTAAGTATTTATGATTTATTTAAATTTTGAGAATTATTTGATGTAATAAGGCCTTAGTAGAATTACTTTATTCTGTTTTTATTTTACAAACTTTTATTTATTAAAAGATTAAGTAAATCTATTTTTTAAAAACAAAGCCCAAACATTTTGTCACCAAAGTAAAGGATATTAATAATGAAACAAACTTGTTTTCAACTCAAGCCCAACCCAAAACAATCTTTCTTTCAAAACACACAAGTTTTTCCTAAGTAACAAAAGAATTTGAAACGGTTTACACCGGGGAACATACCAGATCCGGTCAAGGCTCGTGGGCTGGGTTTGGGGTGTTTCAAAAGCCGAAGATAAGTTTCAAGCCTATAGCCGAATCTCTCTAAGCCTCAAAGCCGAATCTACAAGGGTGTTTTAGTTTCCTGAAGGTGCACCATAGGCCGCATGTTCTTCAATGATTTGGTAAGTTTTGGGATTTCTTTTCCTCACGATTTCTTCCTCTCTTCTCATCAAGATCTAACCCGAATCAATTGTCTATGCCTATCAATTTCTCTTCTTTAGCCCTAGAAGCCGAATCCTACTTTATAATAAGCTAGAAGTGCCGATTTTGGAAAAGCCGAAGGTGAGTATTTAATGGTAGGTGGCCGAATGGCCCTTTTCTATTCTTTTCTTTTTGGTCGAATACCATATGGGCTAAGATAATTGAGAATTTTGGTTTGTTGAATAAGTGGAAGATTGCCGAATGTAGGTAAAAATTAGGTGACTTCGATTTTTAGGAGGAAGGCGACAGAAGTAAGCTGAGGTTTTCGGGAATTTAGATTCATAAAGGTAAGTGAATTTGACATTTGGCCAAGGCCCTATTGTGGTATTTAGATCTAATTCTTATTTGTTTAAAAAGCCGAAACTAACTAGTTCAATGATTAAGGGTATAGCCTATTGTAATAAAGAAGCATCACAAAGTTTCGGGATTTAATTTTTAATTCAATCGGCACCAAGGTAAGAATTTGATTACAACAATCCTACTAGGATTGGGATTTATAATAGAATGACTTTTTACTAACATGTTAGGGTTGGCGAATATAGGAATTAAAGATCTAAAGCGATAGAACGAGTTTTGGGATTTTAGTAAATTCGATAAGTAAATCGGTGTGTACCCACTATTTTTTAATAAGTTTTATGGCAATGTTTAATATAAGTATGTGTATAAGAATGTGAATATGGCTAAGGTACCATGTCATGGTACAAAGTGCTCGTGTCGTTTCCTACTCCTACTAGGATTATGTTAAATATACATTACGACACATATGACATTATAAGAATGTGAAATAAGAATTTGGCATGTTAATGCATGATATGTATGATATGGGGCATATGGGTTATATGAAAAGGGGAAGTGAATGTGGTGACCTAAGACCACGATATCCGAATGTGGTGACCTAAGACCACGATAATCGAATGTGGTGACCTAAGACCACGATATCCGAATGTGGTGACCTAAGACCACGATATCTGAATGTGGTGACCTAAGACCACGAATTTTATAAGGCGATGAGCACGTCGATCGCAAATGATTGCCTTCAATGGTGTGTAGCGGATGGAAGGTTGACTTAGTAGTCCCCACGGTGTGATGGTTGGTACGGGTGACGTGTAGCGGATGGATAACTATGCTTGTGTCCGAGATTGCATCATTTTATTTAATGCTATATGATTATGTATGATTTGGTATGCCTGAATTTATTTGAGTTTGGTGTTGGTTGTACACATTGAGTCTGTTTGACTCACCCCTTGTGGGACTATTTTGAGATGATGATCGGTGATGGGTGGGTGGGCAGGAGCTCAAGGGTGGCCATGCAAAGCTCAAGGATTAATTTATTTTATTCATGTTTAAGTTTTGAATTATTGGGTTTTTATTTGATGTAATAAGGCCAAATTATTGAATCGTTTATGCATGCTTTTAAATTACTTAGTATGATACGATTATCATCGAATTTAAAGCTTAAAAGTTAAATTTTTCTTTAGTGTAATTATTAAATTGTTTTTAACACCTTATCAACACGGGTTCTTAATTCGAGCCTAACCCAAATCAAAGACTTTTCGAAAATACACAAGTTTTTAGCAAAGTTTCAAACTAGATTTGAATGGATTTTCTTTAGAAGCATGCCAGATCCGGTCAGCGCTTGTGGACCGGGTTTGGGGTGTTTCAACTTCAAAATAGGAGATCAGGTACTATTAGATAAAACAGACCCTCGAATCGCCATATTAAACCTTAATACAAGCAAAGAAATCCATTTGAAGGTAATCAATGTTTTCCCATAAGGACCAGTCGAGGTAAGTAATCTTATATTCGGAACTTTTAAGGTAAACGCTTCTCGACTTGAATTATATACTGATAATAGAATTGATAGCATGAGAAAGGATTTTTCACTCTTCAAACCACCATGAATATGCGAATGAGAGGTAAGTATAGCTTAAGACTTTAAACAAGTGCCTCTCGGGAGGCAACCCAAGCACTAACCCCATTAATTTTTACATTTTTTTATTTTTTATTTTTACTTCTATTTATTTTCTTTTTTAGCACCTAATTACAAACTAACCGTACAGCTTTCCATACCACAAGGCCTTGCACACGACCGTGGTCGTGGCTGTGTGGTCACCACAAGTAGGTACATAGGCATGGTCATAGTCGTGGGTCAAAAGGACGAAAATTTAGCCAAGACACGTGCTTGACTAAGCATACACGTAGTGCGACATGGCCGTGGTCAAAACTGCTTAAAGAACACGGGCTGAGATAAATCCACACAGTCGTGCGAGGCGACCGTGGTCGACATTATCAGCTTTTTCACATATCGCTACCACCACCGCCTCGATATCACTCCGATGATGAGGATCTTTGAGTCCTTTTATTAGTTTTATTTTATTCTTATTGTTATTTTATTCTAGTTCATTTTCCTTTATTATTAAACTCTTTAAATTTTTAAGTATAATTTGATTTCTTTTATCTCTGTTTGTTTAAACTTTCGAGTAACTATAACAAACGTCCATTAAATAAGAACTCCCTAAAAACTTTACTAATGACTTCGCAGTTTAAAAAGGTTCAAGGTGCCACTCAAGGAACGAACACACCATCGGAATATTCTCCACCACCTTCACATATGCCTAGTCATCATGTTCATCATTGATCATCCTCCAAGGATTTCATCCATAATTCAAGAAGCTTCACTTCTCTCCCTCTCTTATGACTTTCTTGCTAATCATTATCTATCTTTGTACATTGAGGATAATGTACGTCTTAAGTGTGGGGGGTCAACTACAGTATTATTTTAAAATCTCTGAATTATGCCTTATTCTTAAGTAATTTTTTCATATTCTTAAGTGTGGTGGCCAATGCTCATATCAAGTATTTTGGAGATTTTCCAATTTAAACTTATTAAATTTTACTTCTTAGACTTTATGGGTTTTTGCTATTTTTATGTAATAAGGCCACTATAAACCTGCTTTTAAATTTTTGTGTTTGGATTTATTTTGCCGTGGATAATTATTAATTAAATAACTAAATGGATTTTGATAAATAATTTAAATTGTTTTGAAAACAAAATATATTTTCACAATATTAATAAATTTTTCATTAAATTTGGTTTTCTGTTAACTTATTATTCCTCTTAAAAATAATGTTTTAAGAAGATGCGAATTTACTTTACAATTAAATTTCAACCCGATCTTTAAGTTAATCTGTTTTATTCAAAAATCATCAAGTTTTTCTTAAATAAGTGAGAGTTTGCTAAAGTTTTACTCGAGGAACATATCAAATCCGATCAGGCTTTTTGGGCCGGGTTTGGGGTGTTTCAAGGTTCAAATCCCATTGTGTGCATTTTTGCTTAATTTTATGAAATAGCATGTTTACTGTGATAAGTGGTATGCATTTTTAGAACCTTGGAAATGTAAGGAAATGTATGAAAATGCATGGAAATGTATGGAAATGTATGGAAATGTATGGAAATGTATGGAAATGTATAAAATGTTTGGAAATGTAAGAAATGTAAGAAATGTATGGAAATATAAGAAATGTAGAAATGCAAGGAAATGCAAGAATATGCAAGGAAATGAAAGGAAATGTAAGGAAATGTAAGGAAATGTAAGGAAATGTATGGAAATGTAAGGAAATATAAGGAAATGTAAGGAAATGAAAAGAAATGAAAGGAAATGTAAGGAAATGAAAGGAAATGAAAGGAAATGTAAGGAAATGAAAGGAAATGTAAGGAAATGTAAGAAAATGTAAGGAAATGTAAGGAAACTTGGAAATGATTTAGAAATGTTAAGTTTCAAAAGGAGGAAAGTAAACATTTTGGAAACTTAAGTTAAAGAGAGAAAGTGAACATTTTGGAAACCTAGGAAATGTCAAGCTTAAAGAGCCAAACGAAAATTTTAAAAACTTAGAAATGACCTAGAAATGTCGAGTTTTAAAGTTTAAAAGAGGAAATTAAGGCAAGGTGGCCTTAAGAGAAAAAGTATGTGAAAATTGACACACAAATAGGCTTGGAAAAGTGGCCTGAAGATGCCACTTAGGGCCTTTGGAAATGGCGCCACATGCAAGTGTATTTGGGCTAGGGATCGAGTCACTTAGGAAGCAAATAAAAGAAGTTTTATTTTGCTACAAAGAGTAGAGAGGTGGATGGCATGTAGGCTCTTAAAAGAGGAGTTTTATTTCCTTTAGAATTTCGGCTAATTAGGAGATAATTGTTGGATTAATTCTTTTGATAAAGTGATAATTATCACATAGGAAGAGTGGTGGCCAAGTTAAGGACTCTAGCTAGTAATTTCGGCTATAAAAGGAAGAGAAAGCCATTCATTCATTCATTCACTCTTCCTTTGCTGAATTTCTTAGCAGATTCTCCTCTCTGCAGAAATTCCTATAGTTTTATTCTTCCTTCTCTTTTCTTTCTAATCCTCCAAAAGTCGAAAGTTGTGAGAGCATCATTTAGCCATAGCGAATCTCGAAGGTTGAAGTGAAGGTGCAATCGATTCCTTCAAATAAGGGTAAGATCCAAGTTTAGTTTCCATTCTTTTATATTTTAGACTTATCAAAATTTAGGAACTAATTTAGATTATTAATCTTGGTAGAATCATGGAAGGAGAAGTTCTTTTCAGAAGGTACACCATAAATTGCGTGTTCCTAGTTATTCGGTGAATTTTGGTATTTAAAATCCTTAAGGTAAGTGACTATGAATATTAGGACAAGACCCTATTTTAGTAGTAGATCTATTATTATGTGTTTTAAACCGAAAAACTAACCGATTCAAGGAATCTAGTGATTAGCCGATTTCAAAGGAGTAGAATACAAGTTTTCGAGATTTGATTAATCATCTAAACGGCAACAAGGTAAGTTTTAAGAAGACAAATCCTACTAGGATTTGGTTTTATAGCCGAATAGGCTTTATGCTAATATATTAAGGTTGGTAGAATGTAGGAATTGAGATCTAAGGCATTAGATCAAGCTTTTGAGATTTAAGTGAACCGCTAAGCAAATCGGTGTGTACCCTACACTAAATCTTGATAGATTCTTGCTTTAATTATATGTGTTAATATGAAAATGTAAGAATATGGCTAAGGTACCGTGTGGACCCTACCCTAAGTTTTAATATGTTCATGGCTTTGTTTTAAATTAAATGTGTTATTAAGAATGTGAAAAGCATGGCTAAGGTACAAGTGTGTACCCCACTAATCTTAATAGATTTATGGCTTAAACTTGATATATGTGTTAATATGAAAGTGTAAGAGTGTGGCTAAAGTACCATGTTATGGTACAAAGTACTCAGCACGTTTTCCTACTCCTACTAGGATTACGAAATATGTTATACTTAACATGTGAAAAGTGACATGATTGTGAATTTAAGTATGATATGCATGATATGAATAATATGGGGCATTCGGGTTATTTGAGAAAGGGAAGTGAATGTGATGACCTCGGTCTCACTATCCGAATGTGGTGACTTGGTCACATTATCCGAATGTGGTGACTTGGTCACATTATCGAATGTGGTGACTTGGTTACATTATCGAATGTGGTGTCTCATGACACAATTATCTGTGGCTATGCCACGAATTTTATATAGGCGATGAGCACGTCATTGCAATGACGCCTTGATGGTGTGTAGCGGATGGAGGGTTGACTTAGTAGTCCCCACGATTGTGCGAGGATGGTGCGGTGGAGTGTAGCGGATGGCATATAGGTTTGGGTTCGGATTGCATCATTATCTTGAATCATTAAATGTGAAACTATGATACGTATGAATATGATTTGTTATGCCTGAATTTGTTAAGACTTAGAGTTTGTGTACACATTGAGTCTGTTTGACTCACCCCATTGTGGGAACATGTTTCAGGTGACGATCAGTGATGGACCGGGTTCGGCAAATGCTTAGTGGAGGCCATGTGAAGTTCAGATTTCTTTTATTTGGACTATTTTACTTTAAGTATTTATGATTTATTTAAATTTTGGGAATTATTTGATGTAATAAGGCCTTAGTAGAATTACTTTATTCTGTTTTTATTTTACAAACTTTTATTTATTAAAAGATTAAGTAAATCTATTTTTTAAAAACAAAGCCCAAATGTTTTGTCACCTAAAGTAAAGGATTTTAATAATGAAATAAACTTGTTTTCATCTCAAGCCCAACCCAAAACAATCTTTCTTTCAAAACACACAAGTTTTCCTAAGTAACAAAAGAATTTGAAACGGTTTACAGAGAACATACCGAGATCCGGTCCAAGACTCGTGGGCGGGTTTGGGGTGTTTCAATTTGTATCGAGTCCATTTTAAACTCTCGGCCTTGGGTTTAATGCCCAAAACGTTTTCCAAAGTAAGTCCAAAAGGAATTTTACGAAAAATTTTCGGGTTTTTACGGCATGGCCCACTAGGTCTCAGGCAAAAGTCCACCGTAAGTACTTGACTTACAAGTGATTTGAATATGTGAAATGTATGGGCTTTTATGGCAACGTAGATTAGTGAACTAGGATCTGTTGAACCCTAGGACTAGTCTACTCAAAAACACAAGTACATAAGACTTAACGACCATTAGACAAACCTGTGATTAAGTCACCGAGCTATGGTGTGGTAATTGTTGTGTGCATGTCTAGGAGTGGATTCAGTAAGAGCTTGGTATTTAAGCAGTCCTAGCGACTCACCTCCTCTTTACTCGAATCCTACCTAGTGCGTAGCTTCGGTTCACCCTAACCAAGAGGACTTAGTCACAGGCTAAACCTAATAACTAAAACCCGAAAGGGACTAGCCATATTTTTTATGGAAACCCTAGTTTTAAAAGTCAACCAACTACCCTTTTGAAATTATGAAAATTACTATTTTGGAAAAACTTTCTAAGAATTTTCGATTTACAAGATTATCGAAATACCCTTAGGGGTGGAAATTACTAAAATGCCCTTGGTTCTAAAATTTTCATATTACCCTTGATCTCAATAAAATTTCCTCACTTTGTAAAAGTATTTAAAAAAACCTATTTTGCGAAAGTCCAAAATACCCCGATTTGAAAATTTACGGAATTACCCCCGATTGACAAAATTACCAAAATGACCCTGATTTTCAAAATTTTGCAACATCACCGATTTGGAAAACAAATTCTCAAAAAGAACCCTCAAGTTTTGCAAATTTTGAAATACCCTTGATTTATTGAGATTTATAAATTTACCTTGGTTAATTACCAAAATACCCCTGTAATTTCAAAATTCTGAAATACTCCCGGGATCTCAAAAATTACCAAAATACCATTATTGACCAAATCACCAAAGGACCTTATTTCAACAAATTACGAAAATACCCCTGTAGGGAAAATTACGAAAATACCCCTGGGTTGTGGAAAAAACAACAACAATGAAAACTACAACATTTCTCTGAATGAACGAAAGTTCATAATTGATTGATGGATGTATGAATGTAAAGACTATGTGCATGTATGAATACGAAAGAACCACTTCTAAAAAAAAAATCCTTTCCATAAAACTTCTTCGCGGTTAATCAGTGAAACAAAATTTTTTAATACATAAAACTTCTTAATCGATTAAATCGCGACGTTAGAAATGAGTTCTAAGGGCGTGAACTTAGAGATTGTGCTGGAAAGTATGATGGTTCTATTAAGATCGAGTCTTGCAGCACAGTAAGCATAAGTGCGGTGAGAAGGATTGTCATTTGTTAGTAAGTAATTTTGAGGACGAAATTATTTTTAAGGAGGGTAGAAGCTGTAACATCCTAGATTAGGGGTTATGCGTTTGTGCATAATTCATGAGTAGTAGGTTTTGGCATTGTTTGGAAATGAATTAAGGGTTTTTAAAATCCTAGGATGGAAGAAAGCTTTGGACAATTATTGGTTTTAAGTTAAAAACAAGAAGTGATGTGGAAAAGTGGCAAGGGACGCCACCTAAGGTGCAAGGGTTATGGCATCAAGTGAAGTACTTTGAGGGAAGAGGTTCGAATCCCATTGTATGCATTTTTGCTTAATTTTATGAAATAGCATGTTTACTGTGATAAGTGCTGTGCATTTTTATAACCTTGGAAATGTAAGAAAATGTATGAAAATGCATGGAAATGTATGGAAATGTATGGAAATGTATGGAAATGTAAGGAAATGTATGAAAATATAAGGAAATGTAGAGAAATGCAGGAAATGAAAGGAAATGCAAGGAAATGAAAGGAAATGTAAGGAAATGTAAGGAAATGTAAGGAAATGTAAGGAAATGTAAGGAAATGTAAGGAAATGTAAGGAAATATAAGGAAATGAAAAGAAATGAAAGGAAATGAAAGGAAATGTAAGGAAATGAAAGGAAATGTAAGGAAATGAAAGAAAATGTAAGGAAATGTAAGGAAATGTAAGGAAATGTAAGGAAATGTAAGGAAACTTGGAAATGATTTAGAAATGTTAAGTTTCAAAAGGAAGAAAGTAAACATTTTGGAAACTTAAGTTAAAAGAGGAAAGTGAACATTTTGGAAACCTAGGAAATGTCAAGCTTAAAGAGCAAACGAAAATTTTAAAAACTTAGAAATGACCTAGAAATGTCAAGTTTTAAAGTTTAAAAGAGGAAATTAAAGCAAGGTAGCCTTAAGAGAAAAAGTATGTGAAAATTGACACACAACAGGCTTGGAAAAGTGGCTCAAGATGCCACTTAGGGCCTCTGGAAATGGCGCCACATGCAAGTGTATTTGGGCTGTGGATCGAGTCATTTAGGAAGCAAATAAAAGAAGTTTTATTCATTACAAAGAGCGAGAGGTGGATGGCATATGGGCTCTTAAAGAGGAGTTTTATTTCCTTTAGAATTTTGGCTAATTAGGAGATAATTGTTGGATTAATTCTTTTGATAAAGTGATAATTATCACATAGGAAGAGTGGTGGCCAAGTTAAGGACTCTAGCTAGTAATTTGGGCTATAAAAGGAAGAGAAGGCCATTCATCCATTCATTCACTCTTCCTTTGCCAAATTTCTTAAGCAGATTCTCCTCTCTCTCGAAATTCCTATAGTTTTATTCTTCCTTCTCTTTTCTTTCTAATCCCTCCAAAAGCCAAAAGTTGTGAGAGCATCATCTAGCCATAGCCGAATCTCTGAAGGTTGAAGTGAAGGTGTAATCGATTCCTTCAAATAAGGGTAAGATCCAAGTTTAGTTTCCATTCTTTTATATTTTAGACTTATCGAAATTTAGGAACTAATTTCGATTATTAATCTTGGCCGAATCATGGAAGGAGAAGTTCTTTTCCCGAAGGTACACCATGGGCCGCGTGTTCCCTAGTTATTCGGTGAATTTTGGGATTTAAAATCCTTAAGGTAAGTGACTATGAATATTTGGCCAAGACCCTATTTTAGTAGTAGATCTATTATTATGTGTTTTAAATCGAAAAACTAACCGATTCAAGGAATCTAGTGATTAGCCGATTTCAAAGGAGTAGAATACAAGTTTTCGGGATTTGATTAATCATCTAAATGGCAACAAGGTAAGTTTTAAGAAGACAAATCCTACTAGGATTTGGTTTTATAGCTGAATAGGCTTTATGCTAATATATTAAGGTTGGTCGAATGTAGGAATTGAGATCTAAGGCATTAGATCAAGCTTTTCGAGATTTAAGTGAACCGCTAAGCAAATCAGGTGTGTACCTACACTAAATCTTGATAGATTTACGGCTTTAATTCATTATATGTGTTAATATGAAAGTGTAAGAATATGGCTAAGGTATCGTGTGTACCCTACCCTAAGTTTTAATATGTTCATGGCTATGTTTTAAATTAAATGTGTTATTAAGAATGTGAAAAGCATGGCTAAGGTACCGTGTGTACCCCACACTAATCTTAATAGATTTATGTCTTAAACTTGATATATGTGTTAATATGAAAGTTTAAGAATGTGGCTAAAGTACCATGTTATGGTACAAAGTACTCAGGTACGTTTTCCTACTCCTACTAGGATTACGAAATATGTTATACTTAACATGTGAAAAGTGACATGAATGTGAATTTAAGTATGATATGCATGATATGAATAATATGGGGCATTCGGGTTATTTGAGAAAGGGGAAGTGAATGTGATGACCTCGGTCTCACTATCTAATGTGGTGACTTGGTCACATTATCGAATGTGGTGACTTGATCACATTATCTCGAATGTGGTAACCGGTTACATTATCTGAATGTGGTGTCTCATGACACAATTATCCGAGTGGCTATGACACGAATTTTATATAGGCGATGAGCACGTCATTGCAATGACGCCTTGATGGTGTGTAGCGAATGGAGGGTTGACTTAGTAGTCCCCACGGTGTGCAGGATGGTACGGGTGGAGTGTAGCGGATGGCATATAGGTTTGGGTTTGGGATTGCATCATTATCTTGAATCATTAAATGTGAAATTATGATACGTATGAATATGATTTGTTATGCCCGAATTTGTTAAGACTTAGTGTTTGTGTACACATCGAGTCTGCTTTGACTCACCCCATTGTGGGAACATGTTTGGTGACGATCGGTGATGGACCGGGTTCGGTGATGCTTAGTGGAGGCCATGTGAAGTTGATTTCTTTTATTTGGACTATTTTACTTTAAGTATTTATGATTTATTTAAATTTTGAGAATTATTTGATGTAATAAGGCCTTAGTAAAATTACTTTATTACATTTTTATTTTACAAACTTTTATTTATTAAAAGATTAAGTAAATCTATTTTTAAAAACAAAGCCCAAACATTTTGTCACCTAAAGTAAAGGATTTTAATAATGAAACAAACTTGTTTTCAACTCAAGCCCAACCCAAAACAATCTTTCTTTCAAAACACACTAGTTTTTCCTAAGTAACAAAAGAATTTGAAGCAGTTTACAGGGGAACATACCAAATCCGGTTAAGGCTCGTGGGTTTGGGTTTGGGGTGTTTCAAAAGCCGGAGATAAGTTTCAAGCCTATAGCCGAATCTCTCTAAGCCTCAAAGCCGAATCTACAAGGGTGTTTTAGTTTCTAAAGGTGCACCATAGGCGCATGTTCTTGATGATTTGGTAAGTTTGGGATTTCTTTTCCTCACGATTTCTTCCTCTCTTCTCATCAAGATCTAACTTGAATCAATTGTCTATGCCTATCAATTTCTCTTCTTTAGCCCTAGAAGCGAATCCTACTTTATAATAAGCTAGAAGTCTTGGATTTTGGAAAAGTCGAAGGTGAGTATTTAATGGTAGGTGGTAGAATGGCCCTTTTCTATTCTTTTCTTTTGGTTGAATACCATATGGGCTAAGATAATTGAGAATTTTGGTTTGTTGAATAAGTGGAAGATTGCCGAATGTAGGTAAAAATTAGGTGACTTGGTTTTTAAGGAGGAAGGCGATGAAATGTGAGGTTTTAGAATTTAGATTCATAAAGGTAAGTGAATTTGACATTTGGCCAAGGCCCTATTGTGGTATTTAGATCTAATTCTTATTTGTTTAAAAAGCCAAAACTAACTAGTTCAATGATTAAGGGTATAGCCTATTGTAATAAAGAAGCATCACAAAGTTTCGGGATTTAATTTTTAATTCAATCGGCACTAAGGTAAGAATTTGATTACAACAATCCTACTAGGATTGGGATTTATAGCTGAATGACTTTTTACTAACATGTTAGGGTTGGCCGAATATAGGAATTAAAGATCTAAAGCGATAGAACGAGTTTTCGGGATTTTAGTAAATTCGATAAGTAAATCAGGTGTGTACCCCACACTATTTTTTAATAAGTTTTATGGCAATGTTTAATATAAGTATGTGTATAAGAATGTGAATATGGCTAAGGTACCATGTCATGGTACAAAGTGCTCAGGTACGTTTCCTACTCCTACTAGGATTATGTTAAATATCTGTTACGACACACATATGACATTATAAGAATGTGAAATAAGAATTTGGCATGTTAATGCATGATATGTATGATATGGGGCATATGGGTTATATGAAAAGGGGAAGTGAATGTGGTGACCTAAGACCACGATATCTGAATGTGGTGACCTAAGACCACGATAACTGAATGTGGTGACCTAAGACCACGATATCTGAATGTGGTGACCTAAGACCACGATATCTGAATGTGGTGACCTAAGACCACGAATTTTATAAGGGCGATGAGCACGTCATTGCGTATGATCGCCTTCAATGGTGTGTAGCGGATGGAGGGTTGACTTAGTAGTCCCCATGGTGTGATGGTTGATGCGGTGACGTGTAGCGGATGGATAACTATGCTTGGGTCCGAGATTGCATCATTTTATTTAATGCTATATGATTATGTATGATTTGGTATGCACGAATTTATTTGAGTTTGGTGTTGGTTGTACACATTGAGTCTGCATTTGACTCACCCCTTGTGGGACTATTTTCGATGATGATCAATGATGGATAGGGTCGACGGAGCTCAAGGGTGGCCATGCAAAGCTCAAGGATTAATTTATTTTATTCATGTTTAAGTTTTGAATTATTCGGTTTTTATTTGATGTAATAAGGCCAAATTATTGAATCGTTTATGCATGCTTTTAAATTACTTAGTATGATCGATTATCATCAATTTAAAGCTTAAAAGTTAAATTTTCTTTAGTGCAATTATTAAATTGTTTTAACACCTTATCAACACGGGTTCTTAATTGAGCCCAACCCAAATCAAAGACTTTTCAAAATATACAAGTTTTTAGCAAAGTTTCAAACAAGATTTGAATGGATTTTCTTTAGAAGCATGCCAGATCCGGTCAGCGCTTGTGGACCGGGTTTGGGGTTTTTCAACTTCAAAATAGGAGATCAGGTACTATTAGATAAAATAGACCCTCGAATCGCCATATTAAACCTTAATACAAGCAAAGAAATCCATTTGAAGGTAATCAATGTTTTCCCATAAGGACTAGTCGAGGTAAGTAATCTTATATTCGAAACTTTTAAGGTAAATGCTTCTCGACTTGAATTATATACTGATAATAGAATTGATAGCATGAGAAAGGATTTTTCACTCTTCAAACCACCATGAATATGTGAATGAGAGGTAAGTCTAGCTTAAGACTTTAAACAAGTGCCTCTCGGGAGGCAACCCAAGCACTAACCCCATTAATTTTTACATTTTTTTATTTTTTTTTTTACTTCTATTTATTTTCTTTTTAGCACCTAATTACAAACTAACAAATGCGACTTTCCATACCACAAGGCCTTGCACACGACCGTGGTCGTGGCTATGTGGTCACCACAAGTAGGTACATAGGCATGGTCATAGTCGTGGGTCAAAAGGACGAAAATTTAGCCAAGACACGTGCTTCGACTAAACGCCACAGCCGTGCGACGTGGCCGTGGTCAAAACTGCTTAAAGAACACGGGCTGAGATAAATCCACCGCGATCGTCTTGAGGCGTAGTGTTTGACATTATCAGCTTTTTCACATATCGCTACCACCACCGCCTCGATATCACTCCGATGATGAGGATCTTTGAGTCCTTTTATTAGTTTTATTTTTATTCTTATTGTTATTTTTATTCTAGTTCATTTTCCTTTATTATTAAACTCTTTAAATTTTTAAGTATAATTTGATTTCTTTTATCTCTGGCTGTTTAAACTTTCGAGTAACTATAACAAACGTCCATTAAATAAGAACTCCCTAAAAACTTTACTAATGACTTCACAGTTTAAAAAGGTTCAAGGTGCCACTCAAGGAACGAACACACCATCGGAATATTCTCCACCACCTTCACATATGCCTAGTCATCATGTTCATCATTGATCATCCTCCAAGGATTTCATCCATAATTCAGGAAGCTTCACTTCTCTCCCTCTCTTATGACTTTCTTGCTAATCATTATCTATCTTTGTACATTGAGGATAATGTACGTCTTAAGTGTGGGGGGTCAACTATAGTATTATTTTAAAATCTCTGAATTATGCCTTATTCTTAAGTAATTTTTTCATATCACTAATTAGAATGAAACTTCTATTGATTTATGATTTTTATTGATATGTTTTAGATTATGTCATAGTTAATTGTGCATTGATGATTTAAATTTTAAGATACTAGAGACTCAAGCATGATAAATCCATTTTTTTGAATTAAAATTTTGTTAGGTTGTCTACCTAAATCTAATTATTACCTTGAAGTTTGAAATTTCCAAGAATGACATAAAAAAACCCATAATTTTTGTGAGATCTTGAGCCTTTTAAAGCATACATTCTTTTCTTGCTCACTTTTTTTTTATTATGAGTGTGTCAATATTGATTTGTTATTCTAGAACTTGCTTCGATTATACATGTCAAGACCACATCATTGATTTGATATACAGAGATGATAAAGGCACTTAAGATTTAACCCACTTGCTCCACTAAAAAGCCCACCCTTACAATTAACCCCTAGTGAACCTTTTGATCCTAACAACCCTTTTATTGATTCACCCACTAATATTAACCTAAAACCCATCTTGTATTTGTTATCACCATTTCTCTTAACTACTCTTCTATCGAGACTTGATTTGATCAGTTGCATAATTATTTTATTTTAGTAGTTGAATTCATCTTATACAATGTATTTACTTGAATTGTTCTTAAAAAAAATATATCGAAGTATATTCGTTATTAGTTTTATAATTAAGTGAGCTTATACGTTTAAATTCCACATCTTGAAAAAGAAGCTCATTTTATTAGTATTACAAGTTTTCAATTGATGTAATTATTCAGGATTAGTTCATTTTTCTAGTTAGGTAAATTGTCAATTCAATCTCGATTTTAGCCCTCTAATTCAACATTTATCCACACTATCAACTATGGCCCCATTACAACCCTTAAAAGACCTTTTGATTTGTGTATCACTTCATTTTATAGTGGTGGTGTAACATCCCAAAGTTGGGCCTAGTGGGATTGGGACCATTGGGCCTTGGGCATAGGTGTGTTTAGAATTATTGAGAACAAGAGAATGACATTAATTCAAGTTGGACTTGTTAAGAAGGTAATTTTAGAAAGTTAAGGGGTCCTAAGAAGTCCCGGATTCAAGTTGGGCCTTAGTAAAATTTTTGGCATTTAGCACTCTAAAGGAGATGGAGTATGTGACCTTAAAACATATGGTAACTTATGGGTAAATAGTTTGCATAAATGAGCTATTGGTAAAGAGGTTATGGCATCATGTGAAGTACCTTGAGGGAAGAGGTTCAAATCACTCTGTGTGCATTTTGGCTTTTATTTTCGCTTCCCTTCTTTATAGTGTCGGTCAAGGAGTATTTATGGCAAGGATGGACTTCATTATTTTTGGTAAGGTGGCTATAAGAATAAGGCAAGGTTGAAGTTGGGGAAAGGAATCAAGAGAAATAGGTAAGTAAGGGGACAAGAGGCTTATTTTGTGGATGGTGTTTTGGAAAGCTTGGGTAGCCAAACTATTATCCTAAGGGGGGATGCATGTGGACGGTTTTGAGGTAGATAGGTGGCTGAAAATTTTATCTTGGCATTTGGTAAGGTATTGGTTTTGTTTTTGTAACATCCTTAATTGGGGTCTTTGCATTTTATCTTTTGTCTATTGATAGTGTGAATGTTATGTCAATTTAGGGTGTTTTGGGGTCCAGGCATGAGCTTGGGGTAGGCTTGAGCCATAGCAAAAATTTTTATTTAAGGTACTTGGGAGGGGGATGCTGAGTGAGTTGGGTGTTAAGGGAAATTATTAATGTGTTTTGGCACAAGGATTGAAGTGGCAAAGTGGCAAGGAGGCACTACTTAAGGCACAAGGAAGTGACGCCTCATGCATACTAGGGGACACAGGTTCGAGTTGCAAGGATCCCTCTTACCTTACTCTTTTGGCCTTTGGGAAATGGGAGAGGTGTACTCAGGATGGACTCTAATGGGTGAAGGTTGAAGGATTCAACAGGATTCGAATGAGTGGAAGGGAGAAAATTAAGGACTTTGACTCATTCAAATTCGTTTGAATGGTTGGTCAAGATGAAAACAAGGAGAAAAAGAAGGGTTTGAGTTGGGGAAGGATGTTAGCCAAAATTTGAGTGTTGGGGGTTGGTGCATTCGGTTTTGGTGAGTGGAAAGGGGATGTGTCAAATTTGGGTTGCTTGGGATGATATTTTTGGCTTTTGGTGTGTGTCTCACTTTGTGTTTGAGTTTTCTTTTTTCATTCTCTTGTGTGACGAAACCATTTTCCACAATTGCACATTTTTGCATTTTGTTCTTTTCCTTTTCTCTCCAAACACGTTTAGCCGAATGCTCTCCTAAACTTCTTTCCATTTCTTTTCTTTCTACTTCTTTTGTGTTTGCTGAATCCACATTGCTCTTCACTCATCTTGCGGTTCATTTTCTTGCCATACTCTTTAAGAATCGAAACCTCAATTACCATCCTTCTTTTCCATCTTTTTATTCACTCTTATTTTTGTGTTTTTGTGTTAGCCGAATCCTTTTGAAGCTTCAACCCTTGCTGAAAACTCATCTACTTTTCACTCTTCTCTTGTGACCCTTGGTCGAATATCATCTGCTAAAGATTCCCCTTCGATTTCATCTTTCTTGGTGCATGAGTGGAACCCTTCCGGCATTTAGGTAAGTTCTTAGCCTTTGGCTTAATTTTCTCTTAATTCTCTCATTTCGATTTTGTTTTTCTCTTTCGATTACTTTGGGTTGAAAAGCTGAAACCCCTAAGTTTTATTAAAGTTTGGTGTTTCTATGTTCGGGCTCTCATTAGATTCTCTCTTGTTTCAAGCCTTTACCGAATCTTGCTAGGGGTGATCGAATCTGTCAAGCTAAGGTAAGGGAGGCGATTTCTTTTATTTCGGGTTACTTATTTAGGGATTCATGCCAAAGCCGAATGATAGTTGTTGGCAGTGATAGGTTTGGCCGAATAAAGGAAAGAGTGACGCAAGCATCTGGATTCCCAGAATTTGCCCGGTTCGTGGTTTAGATCTTGATCTTCGGGATTTGTAAACCTAGGTAAGGGATTTAAAACTTCGGTTCCATATATATATTTGTCAGTATTTTGTGTGTTAATCTGGTTGAGTGACTAAAGGTGTGTTATGGATCCAAAGGCTAACCAAACATTAGGAGGGGTCAGATTTGAGACCCCAGCCCCTAAGTTCAAGAAGGGGGCCGTGTCTGCGATTCGTGATTGGCCACTTGGGTGTGGACCAAGCATCAGAGCAGGAGAGTAGACAAATAGCGGTGGTGTCGATTAACGACAATACTGACGTAGAGAGCATTGTGTTACGAGTAATCAAGTGTGTAACTCTTACAGACTTCAGTTGTCAATATGTTATATCATGTAATTACTAAATGCTGGAATAACTGTTGAAATGTTATGTTACCCTTGTGGAAAAAAAGCAAGGATTCCAGGTAATTTAGCTCTGTTTGGCTAACGTTAAATGCCTGTTAAAGTCTGTATATGCCATGCCATGTGATCTCTGAGTGTTAAGCATGATGTTTATGCCATGAAAATTTCGTACATTAACGGGTACAATGAGAGGAGGGGAAAAGATGATTTAGACTGTCACCAATGGTTTTGACCACACAGTGGGTTGGCCCCACTCTCGATATTATCTGTGACTAAGTCTCAGTGGTTTTGACCACCAGTGGTTTTGACCACATATTGCTATCTTTGTGACTTGTCCCTGTGGTCTAGCCCACCATGGGTTGGCCCCACATATGGATATGGGATTGTCATCAGTGGTTCTAACCACAAGGTGGGCTGGCCCCACCATACTATTTGTGACTACGGTCACCAGTGGTTTTGACCACCAGTGGTTTTGACCACACGGGGTAGATACTAGAGTACGGGTGGTTAGGTTGGGTTGCATGACTTGCATATTAATTTATGAAATTGTGTAAGCGCTTGATAATATCGGGATGGGGATTTATCTGTTGAGTCTCGTTGACTCACCCCTTCCTCTGCATTTTTGCAGATGATTAAGTAGATCGCGGATCTGAGCCAAGGCGAGACTCGAGGTGGCCAAGTGCATTTTCTTTTAGGTTTTGTTTTAAACTTCTATTTTGGTTTTACTTACTTTAAAATTTTGTTTTGGGTTGTAATAAGGCCATTAAATTTTATCTTGGAGTTTATTTATCTGTTTTATTTTCATAGAAACTTGTATAAATTAAATAAATGGCATGCCTAAATAACTTATTAATTGAATGCTTTCTAAATTCACACAAATTATCGGGTCTTTCTAAAACTTCACCTTCGGATAGATAAGCAAACTTGTAAGATTAACAAAGTATCGAGCATTTTTTTTGAAGCTAAATTCAAAATAGTTTTAGTAATACTTTTAAATCAACTCGGTTTTTCATAACATCAAAAGTTTTCCTCAAGTTAGAGACGGTAACTTGTTTTCAAAATCGTTTTCTTCCCTATGACATACCAGATTCGGTCGTGGCATTTTGACCCGGTTTGGGGTGTTATAATTATGGTATCAGAGCCAAGTTCAAAAGCTCAGCTGTGGGCCCGAGGCCCAAAATGTTTTCAACATTGAGTTATGAAATGGTTTTTGTAGAAATACATGATTTTGAGAAAAGCATGGGACCGAGTCTCCTGCATCGATCCGCCCAAGTAAGTACTCTAACCGTGGCTTATATGATTGCAATGATAGTGGTATGACTAAATAGTAATAGGGAATTACTTTGGAGACTAAAACTTGTAGGACTGTGTGAACCTGCGAAAACAATCCCCATGATAAACTATTCATAAAATTTGCCGTAATAACAGTGGAATAAGTCTAACGCATAAAATTTTTTAAATCAGATTAAAACGTGAACGGTAGTCATGAGCGCTCGAGGTTGTAGATGTAATACATGAGGACGTGGTAGAGGTAGGATGACCGTGTCAAAAGACATGGGTTAGAGAATGAGGTACCACCGCCATCGCCAGCTGTGGGTGTGAAGTTTCAAGATTAGATAGGACGGGACGACGCGGTGTCGCAGGCAATGCTGCGGGTTCTAGAGAGTAGCTGGAGCGGGTGGAGGATCGGGAGCTCAAAATCTATGTCTAAACGACTCTGAGCTAATGGAGTGGAGGTATTCAGGGGTGTGTCTGGAGTGGCTCCCAATACAGCTGAGTATTGGCTAGAGGCGATAGAACGCATTATGGATGACTTGGACTTTACGGCTGAGGAAAAGTTGAAGGGGATAGTGTCTCTTTTAGGGATGAGTCTTATCAGTGGTGGCTCACGGTCTGGGATGGTGCAACAGCTGATGATCTCACTTGGGATTTCTTTAAGTCAGCTTATCAAAGAAAGTACGTCGGGGCTAGCTACATTGATGCAGAGCATAAGGCATTTTTAAACTTGGTCCAGGGGAACAAGATAGTATCAGAATATGAGGCAGAGTTTCTCCGGTTAAGTCGCTATGCTCGGGGTATTGGGGCTAGGAAGCATGAGCGGTGTGTCAGGTTTGAGGACGGGTTGAGAGATGAGCTGCGGATGGTGATTGCACTACAGTGTGAGAGAGAATTTACGGTCTTGGTGGAGAAGGCCAAGATTTTCGAGGAAGTGGAGCAGTTGGTGAGACGGAATCAGGATAGGAATTGGACCAAGAGGAGTTCTGGGTCATCAGGGTCTGTAGGGAATTCACAAAAAAAGGGCTAGATATGGTGGGCAGAATCAGGGTTCCAGGCCTGCTACTACTACTCAGTGGCCGCCACGGTGTGCTTGATGTGGAAAGTCTCATATGGGATAGTGTTGATCGAGAATAGAGGGTGCTTCGAGTGTGGATCTATGGGGCATCAGGTAAGGGATTGTCCGCGAAAAGCAACTAGGGTCCAGTCTGAGGGTCAGGGGCGTACACAATTTGGAAGGGGTGGCTAGCAACCATAGAGGGGTCACAGTCTGATCAGGGGAGGTAATGGTTCTAGGCGAGGTCGCGGATCACCGGACAGAGGTGCCTAGAATACTGATGCAAGACAGCCGGGGTTGGTCTATGCAGCAAGGCGTCGAGAGGAGGGCGACGCACTGGACATTAAAACCAGTACGTTCTTGATTTTTGGACTGCCTTATATTGCTTTGATAGATGTTGGTTCGACGCATTCTTATGTTGCCAGTAGTATTGTGGGAACTATGAACTTAGCCTTTGAGATTTCTTCTAGGGAGATGACTTTAATTAGCCCTCTAGGTCACTCTGTAAAAGTAAACAAACTTTATAAGGATGTACCCCTAGAACTTCAAGGGGTAGCGTTTTTGGCTGATCTGATGGAACGCCATTCGGGAGTTCGATTTGATCCTAGGGATAGACTGGTTAGTGAAGTATCAAGCGAGTTTGGACTGCGCAGCTAAGCGTATGGTATTGAGAACAGTTGAGGGTGAAGAGGTGGTGATGATAGGTAATAAAAGAGATTATCTATCCAATGTTGTATCCGCTCTGAAGGCCGATAAAATGGTGAGGAAGGGTTGTAAGGCGTTCATGGTTCATGTTTGTGCATTGGAGGCCAAGGAAGTAACTTTAGGGGATGTCTGAACGGTGAAAGAGTTTGCAAATGTATTCCCCGAAGAGCTTTCGGGTCTGCCTCCAGATCGCGAGGTCAAATTTGGGATAGACTTGTTACTGGGAATCGTGCCAGTGTCTACTGCCCCATATAGAATGGCGTCGAAGGAGTTGGTGGAGATAAAAGCACAAATTCAGGAGTTTCTGGATCGAGGTTTTATCCGGCCGAGTGTATCACCTTGGGGAGCGCCTGTGCTATTCGTTAAGAAGAAAGACGGTACGATGTGGATATGTATAGATTATCGACAGCTAAATAAGTTGACGATCAAGAATAAGTACCCGTTGCCGAGGATAGATGACATGTTTGATCAACTTAGGGGTGCATCAGTCTTTTCTAAAATTGACTTAAGGTCGGGGTATCACCAGTTTAAGGTAAAGGAGGCCGATATTCACAAAACTATGTTTCGCACTCGTTATGGGCACTACGAGTTCTTGGTAATGCAGTTTGGGTTGACCAATGTGCCGGCAGCGTTCATGGACATGATGAATCGGGTATTTTAGCCGTACTTGGATCACTTCATTGTGGTATTCATAAATGACATATTGGTGTACTCGAAATCTGATGAGGAGCATGATTCGCACCTGCGTGTGGTTTTGCAGATTCGGAGGGAGAAGTAGTTATTTGCAAAGTCTAGTAAATGCGAGTTCTAGCTAAAGAGGTAACTTTCTTGGGTCACGTGGTATCAACTGAGGGGATTAGGGTAGATCCTCGGAAGATTGAGGCGGTATTGGATGAAACCACCTAAGTCATGGCGAGATTGAGTTTTACGGGTTTGGCGGATATTCTGAAGATTTGTGGAAGGGTTTTCCTTGATTGCGATCTGTTGACCAAATTACTGAGAAAAGGGGTTCCATTTGTGTGGTCAGGCAAGCAGCAGAAAGGTTTTGATAAGTTAAAGAGAATTTTGACAGAAGCTCCGGTGTTGATTCAGCCCGAAGTAGGGAAGGAGTTCACAGTTTACTGTGATGCATCGCATACTGGTTTGGGTTGTGTGCTGATGCAAGAAGGGAAAGTGGTGGCGTATGCGTCTCAGCAGTTGAGGCCTCACAAAGTGAATTATCCAACACATGATCTGGAATTGGCTACAGTGGTTTTCGCCCTAAAAATTTGGAGGCACTACTTGTATGGGGAGAAGTCGATAGTCTACACGGACCATAAGAGTTTGAAGTATCTGTTGACACAGAAAGAGTTGAATTTGAGGCAACGTAGGTGGATCGAGTTGTTGAAAGACTACGATTGTTCGATTGAATACCATCCGGGTAAGGCTAACGTAGTGGCTGATGCGTTGAGTCGCAAGGTGGTAGCGAATTTGAGAGCAATGTTCGCTCATCTTAGTCTAATTGATGATGGGAGTCTATTAGTGGAGTTACAGATAAAGCTGACTTGGGTAAATCAGATTAAAGAGGAACAGCTAAAAGATGAGGTTCTAGGTGCTCGGAAGTTACAAGTGCAGAGTGATGGATTGGAAGGTTATAGTTTGAATAGCGAGGGAGTCTTGTGTTTCCAGGGAAAAGTTTGTATGCCGAAAGACGTTAAGTTAAGGCAAAGGATTCTGCAGGAAGCTCATAGCAGCCCATATGCTATGCATCCGGGAGGTAGCAAGATGTACCAGGATTTGAGAGAATAGTTCTGGTGGCTGGGTTTGAAGAGAGAAGTAACAGAATTCATGAGTAGGTGTCTAATGTACCAGCAAGTCAAAGCTGAACATCAGTTACCTTCGGGTCTGTTGCAATCGATAAAGATTCCACAGTGGAAATGGGAAGGGATTACGATGGATTTCATCTCTGGGCTACCCCTTACGCCTAGCAATAAAGATTTAGTATGGGTAATTGTATATCGTTTGACAAAATCAGCTCATTTCATACTGGTTCAGGTGGATTACTCACTCAAAAGTTGGCTAACCTGTATGTGGCAGAGATATTGAGATTACATGGGGTGCCAGTATCGATTATCTCGGATAGGGATCCTCGATTCACATCAAGATTCTGGAAAATGCTGCACCAGGCATTGGGTACAATGCTAGATTTCGATCTGACATTTCATCCATGATCGGATGGACGATCGGAGAGTAATCCAAATTTTAGATGATATGCTGAGGGGTTGTGTTTTGGACTTCAGGGGTAGTTGGGAGGAATATCTACCGTTGGCAAAATTCACGTACAACAACAGTTACCAGGCAAGTATCCAGATGGCACCGTATGAAGCACTGCATGGACGGAAGTGTCATACCCCTACGTGTTGGACAGAGCTGGGAGAGCGTCAGTTGTTGGGTCCAGAGCTAGTGGCTAAAACAGAGGAAAAGGTTAAGCTGATTCGGGCTTGTCTGAAGGAGGCTTCAGACAGGCAGAAGTCTTATGCCGATCTTAAGCGAAGAGATATAGAGTTCGTAGTGGGGGACATGGTCTTTCTTAAGGTGTCGCCATGGAAGAAAGTGCTGAGATTTGGTCGGAAGGGCAAGCTGAGCCCTAGGTTCATTGGGCCGTATAAGGTGTTGAAGCGTGTGGGACCAGTAGCTTATCAACTCGAGTTACCAATAGAATTGAGTCAGATCTATGATGTATTCCATGTTTCCATGCTTAGGCGCTATCGATCAGATCCGTCGCATGTTGTGCCAGTGGATGAGATAGAAGTGAGACCAGATTTTCCCTTTGAGGAGGAACCAGTGCAGATTTTGGATCGGGATGTCAAGGTATTGCGTAGGAAGTCAGTTCCTTTGGTGAAGGTTTTATGGCAGAATCATGGAACAGAAGAGGCCACGGGGGAACCGGAGGATGTGATGCGAAAGCAATACCCTCAACTCTTTTGACCAGGTAATTTTGGGGCCGAAATTATTTTAAGGGGTAGAACTGTAACATCCTTAATCAGGGTCTTTGCATTTTATCTATTTGTTTGTTGATAGTGTGAATGTTATGTCAGTTTAGGGTGTTTTGGAGTCCAGGCATGAGCTTGGGGTAGGCTTGAGCCATAGTAAAAATTTTTATTTAAGGTACTTGGAAGGGGATACTGAGTGAGTTGGGTGTTAAGGGAAATTATTAATGTGTTTTGGCATAAGGATTGAAGTGGCAAAGTGGCAAGGGAGGCGCTACTTAAGGCACAAGGGAAGTGACGCCTCATGCATGCTAGGGGACCTGGGTTCGAGTTGCAAGGATCCCTCTTACCTTACTCTTTTGGCCTTTGGGAAAGGGAGAGGTGTACTCAGGATGGACTTTAATAGATGAAGGTTGAAGGAGTCAATAGGATTCGAATGAGTAGAAAGGAGAAAATTAAGGACTTTGACTCATTCAAATTCGTTTGAATGGTTGGTCAAGAGGAAAACAAGGAGAAAAAGAAGGGTTTGAGTTGGGGAAGGATGTTAGCCAAAATTTGAGTGTTGGAGGGGTTGGTGCATTCTATTTTGGTGAGTGGAAAGGGGGTGTGCTGAATTTGGGTTGCTTGGGATGATATTTTCGGCTTTTGGTGTGTCTCACTTTGTGTTTGAGTTTTCTTCTTTCATTCTCTTGTGTGCCGAAACCATTTTCCACAATTGCACATTTTTGCATTTTGTTCTTTTCCCTTTTCTCTCCAAACACGTTTAGCCGAATGCTCTCCTAAACTTCTTTCCATTTCTTTTCTTTCTACTTCTTTTGTGTTTGTTGAACCCACATTGCTCTTCACTCATCTTGCGGTTCATTTTCTTGCCATACTCTTTAAGAACCAAAACCTCAATTACCATCCTTCTTTTCCATCTTTTTATTCACTCTTATTTTTGTGTTTTTGTGTTAGCCGAACCCTTCTGAAGCTTCAACCCTTGCCGAAAACTCATCTACTTTTCACTCTTCTATTGTGACCCTTGGCCGAATATCATCTGCTAAAGATTCCCCTTCGATTTCATCTTTCTTGGTGCATGAGTGGAACCCTTCCGGCATTTGGGTAAGTTCTTAGCCTTTGGCCGAATTTTCTCTTAATTCTCTCATTTTGGTTTTGTTTTTCTCTTTCGATTACTTTGGGTTGAAAAGCTGAAACCCCTAAGTTTTATTAAAGTTTGGTGTTTCTATGTTCGGGTTCTCATCAGATTCTCTCTTGTTTCAAGCCTTTACCAAATCTTGCTAGGGGGTGATCGAATCTGTCAAGCTAAGGTAAGGGAGGAGATTTCTTTTATTTCAGGTTACTTCTTTAGGGATTCATGCCAAAGCCAAATGATAGTTGTTGGCAGTGATAGGTTTGGCCGAATATAGGAAGGAGTGACGCAAGTGTCTAGATTCCCAGAATTTGCCCGGTTCGTGGTTTAGATCTTGATCTTCGGGATTTGTTAACCTAGGTAAGGGATTTAACCATTCGGGTTCCATATATATATTTGTCAGTATTCTGTGTGTTAATCTGGTTGAGTGACTAAAGGTGTGTTATGGATCCGAAGGCTAACCAAACATTAGGAGGGGTCAGATCTGAGACCCCAACCCCTATGTTCAAGAAGGGGGCCGTGTCTACGGTTCGTGATTGGCCACTTGGGTGTGGACCAGCATCAGAGCAGGAGAGTAGACAAATAGCGGTGGTGTCAATTAACGACAGTACCGACGTAGAGAGCGTTGTGTTGTGAGTAATCAGGTGTGTAACTCTTACACACTTCAGTTGTCAATATGTTATATCATGTAATTACTAAATGCCGGAATAACTGTTGAAATGGTATGTTACCCTTGTGGGAAAAAAAAACAAGGATTCCAGGTAATTCCGCTCTGTTTGGCTAACATTAAATGCCTATTAAAGTATGTATATGCCATGCCATGTGATCTCTGAGTGTTAAGCATGATGTTTATGCCATGAAAATTTCGTACATTAATGGGTATAATGAGAGGAGGGGAAAAGATGATTTAGACTGTCACCAGTGGTTTTGACCACACAGTGGGTTGGCCCGCTCTCGATATTATCTGTGACTAAGTCTCAGTGGTTTTGACCACCAATGGTTTTGACCACATATTGCTATCTTTGTGACTTGTCCCTGTGGTCTAGCACCACCGTGGGTTGGCCCCACATATGGATATGGGATTGTCATCAGTGGTTTTGACCACAAGGTGGGTTGGCCCCACCATACTATTTGTGACTATGGTCACCAGTGGTTTTGACCACACCGATATTATTCGTGACTACGGTCACCAGTGGTTTTGACCACTAGTGGTTTTGACCACACAGGGTAGATACTGGAGTACGGGTGGTTAGGTTGGGTTGCATGACTTGAATATTAATTTATGAAATTGTGTAAGGGCTTGATAATATCGGGATGGGAATTTATACGCTGAGTCTCAGTGACTCACCCCTTCCTCTGCATTTTTGCAGATGATTCGTAGATCGCAGATGTGGAGCCGGGGCAGACTCGAGGTTGCCATGTGCATTTTCTTTTGGGTTTTGTTTTAAACTTCTATTTCGGTTTTACTTACTTTAAAATTTTATTTTGGGTTGTAATAAGGCCATTAAATTTTATCTTGGAGTTTATTTATCTGTTTTATTTTCATAGAAACTTGTATAAATTAAATAAACGGCATGCCTAAATAACTTATTAATTGAATGCTTTCTAAATTCACACAAATTATCGGGTCTTTCTAAAACTTCACCTTCGGATAGATAAGCAAACTTGTAAGATTAACAAAGTATCGAGAATTTTTTTTTGAAGTTAAATTCAAAACAGTTTTAGTAATACTTTTAAATCAACTCAGTTTTTCATGACATCAAAAGTTTTCCTCATGTTAGAGATGGCAACTTGTTTCCAAAATCATTTTCTTCCCTGTGACATACAAGATTCGGTCGTAGAGTTTTGACCGGGTTTGGGGTGTTGTAGTTGTAACACCCCAAACCCATCCTAAACGTTACGACCGGATCTGGTATGTCACATGAAAGGAATGTCTAAAAACTGTACGTTTGTTAAAAAGTTTGTATTCTTTATAGTTGTTGTGAGAAATCTAGTTTAAGTAATTTTGAATAAGAAACGATTTATTATCATTTTAGGAAAATCCCATACTGATCATTTAATAATAAGCAGTAACCAAATTGAAAGCTGAAACCAAATAAAATACCCAATGCCTTATTACATAAGAAAACCAAATTTAAAAGTAAATTAACCTAAAATAGTAATTGAAATAAAACTCGAAAACATAGTGCATGGCCACCTCAAGTCCACCCCGGCTCCACATCCACGATCTATGCCTCATCTGCAAATGTAAGGTAAAGGGTGAGTCATCGAGACTCAGTGTGTAAATCCCCATCCCGATAATAACAAGGCACTTACACATTTGATATGTCAATATGCAAATCATGCAAACCCAACCTAACCAACCGAACTCCTGTGTCTACCCCTTGTGGTCAAAACCACTGGTGGTCAAAACCACTGGTGACCGTAGTCACAAATCATATGGTGGGGCCAACCCACCATGTGGTCAAAACCACTGATGACAATCCCGTAATCAACATGTGGGGCCAACCCACTGTGGTACCAAACCACTAGGACGAGTTACAATAATCCATGTGTGGTCAAAACCACTGGTGACCGTAGTCACAAATAATATCCGTGTGGTCAAAACCACTGGTGGTCAAAACCACTAAGACTAGTCACAAATAATAAGGAAAGCGGGGCCAACCCACCGTGTGGTCAAAACCACGGTGACGGTCTAAATCATCCTTCCCTCCTCACATCATACCCATTTTCATGCCATGTTCATTAGTCATAATAATTCGTGTATGCAGATGACATGTATGCAAATTATATATCAAAGATAACATATGAAACAATTACCATCATAATCGTAATAACAAATACGACATAATCAAACTAATTAACCTCTAAGGGTATAACTGTAATTTTACCTACCAAAGGCATTTTGTAATTCCACCCTACGAGGGTGGTTCTTAATTCTACCCGTTACCAATCAATGTAAGCAACGCATCTCAACCATAATCAATCATACGATTAACACATACAATGCTAATACTACCACGAGAGTACAACGATTATTTTATCGCTTAGGGGTATTTCAGTAATTTTACAAATCAGGGGTATTTCGATAATTTTACAACTCGAGGGTATTTCAGCACTTTTGCAACCCAGGGGTATTTTGGTAAATTTACAAATCGGTGGTATTTCGGTAATTTAACAAATCGGGGGTATTTCAGTAATTTTACAAATTAGGGGTATTTTGGTAATTTTGTAAATCGAGGGTATTTTGGTAATTTTGTAAACCAAGGCTATTTTGGTAATTTCATAAACTAGGGGTATTTTGGTAATTTAAGAAATCGTATTATTTTGGTAATTTCATAAACTAGGGTATTTTAGTAATTTAAATAAACCGTGGCTATTTTGGTAATTTCATAAACTAGAGGTATTTTGGTAATTTCGTAAACCAGGGCTATTTTGGTAATTTCATAAACTAGGGGTATTTTGGTAGTTTTGCACCTGCAATGGCCTTTTCGAAGGCCCAATGTCCCCCAGAGCGACTCAGCTACCATTTCTGGTCGTATCGGACTATTGGGCCTAAAACCAGATTTCGGCCCATTCGGGTCCACACGCTCGTGTGGCCCACCTAACATACATCTAGCCACGTATATAAGTTCCACCTAATCTAGTTCACTATATACTATATCATCATGCAATTTATTCAATTGGGCCCACGGGCCTATTGGGCCCACTTCACCCATCGCGACCCAAGCAAATTTCAACCCATAAGAATACTACTTGATGGCCTCAACTTTGGCGTCGAAGCCCCACGTGTGCTTGCGCTTCTCGTGTAGGTTACTATTGCCGTGATCGGCACTTTGGCATTTGCTTAGTTCTACGACTAGAGTAAAGAGAGAGTTACACACCTGGTAGGAGTCTGGTGTTAAACCACGCTGCGACCACTCTTGTGCCCAAACGCCCACCAAGGTATCTTAACTCTCCTCCTGGAATGCTCTTTATATAGCTAGCTCTTCACCTTCCTTCTTTGTATCTTTCCGATGTGGGATCCCTCCATCAGTAGAGTTTAAATTCAACTGAAACTCTTGTTGTCCAATCCGTAAAATAAATACTCTATTGCTTGTCATGAGATTCAAACCCAGTCTCCCTTACAACATAATCCACGCCGCTAACCACTTGGCCACGCCGTAACTAAATATAAATCTATAGCCAAATTCTAAGGTCCAAGTAAAAAGAAAGCCAAAATGCAAAAGCCAAGACTTGAACCTTGGACCTCCTTCCTTCCTTGTGGCGTCACCCCCTTGTCTCTTATGTGGCGTCACTTTGCCACTACACCACACACTCCACTTGTGTCATTTTCCTCCACATTTTATTTTTAAGGCCTACATGCCAACTTCCAGGGTTTTTTTTTTCACCTAAAATGAAAATTTCCCCAAAGCTAAAGTTTGATCCCGAGACTTCATAGAAGCCGTCTAACCTTCCAAAATCACTTACCTAATAAGTCTAAATTGCATTAATGCCGTTCTAAAAAATTTTGAACACTACTACGCCTAAGGCCCATTGGGCCCAATCCTACTAGGCCCAATTTCGGGATGTTACAGCAGTTTTGGCCAAAAATCCTTCTGCAACCTTTGTGTCATCTTCTCTCTTTTTGCTACTTTCTTTGCCGAAATTTTCTAGCACAATAGTGCATTCTCTCTTCTCTTGAATTGGTCACATACTCATCTTTTGTCTAATTTCCTTGACAACTGAATATCATTGTTCATTCTCCTCCATAACCGAAACCTTTCCATCGTTCTTTCTTTCTCATTCCTTAAGCAATCGTGATATAGAGGGAGTCCGAATACCGCAACATCGCCTAATCATCTTTAGTTATAGGACGATCATGAGAAATGGGATTATAATCGATTAAGGTAATGAAGTTGAGACTAATCTTCTATCAACTATCAATATAGGTGTTGAAATCAGTAGAAAGCACAACTCGTAATCAAGGTGTGTAATCCGTACCTTTCCGAATATATGTTTGAAATGGTGAGTAAGTCTCACATCTCTTTGAAAGTTTACATAAAATATTCTGTGATTCGGTAGAAATACCAAAGAAAACCAATAACCGGCATCCGTGATCATTCGGACGTGCGTAGGTTCGTAGTGGTAATCATATTTTGTAATAAAATAGTTTAGGTCAGAAACAATGACATGTATTTGAAAAATCATGAAAAATTGGATTAAAAGAATTACAAAGTGAGTAAGATATCAGATTAAATCTTACTTTGTCTACTTTAATATGGAAGAAACGGAGAAGGAAAAGAAATATTATATTCTGAGGTATGTTATTTTAGTAAGACTAGTTCTGAATGACTTCGTGGTACCCTGATCTATCTTGGAAAAATCGTATAAAATTGTAAAAAGTGAATTATGGGTTATAATTTATATGTATGGATTCGAGAGTCTATTATTAATAGAGACAAGTGGAAGCAGTATATAAAAACGGTACAGTGAGATATTTGGATTTTGGGTATGAGAGGTTAGAATAATTGGACAGTGAAATAAGGGAAAGTTTAAGGAATAAACTGTACTAAATGGTTAAGCAAAAAATTCTGGAAAACTTATAGGAGAAAGATATACGAGTCTAGTTTCAAATAAAATTTACGGATTTAGATTTTGAGTTTCCTAACTCGAGTTATAGTCAATTTAGTTGGTATGACGCAGTTGGACAGTTTTGATTTTATGCCCCAAATTAGTAGTTAAGCCTTGGTTATCAAATTATCGAAATACGAAATTGCTTAATAGGCTGAATTGACATATTGCCTTATGGGCCAAATGGACATATTGATTAATAGGCAAATGTGATATTGTTATATGGGCCAAATGTGTTAATAGGCCGTATTGATGGATTGCTTAATGGGCCAATTTGATAGATTGCCCTAATGGGCCGATTTGCAAAGTGTTATAATAGGCTGAATTTTTGTTAAGAATATTTGAATTAATGATTGTTGTTTGTATCTGTAAATATCATGATTTATTATGTATATTGCATTTACATAATTTTGCATGGGATGGGAAATATGTTGAAGAGAAGAGTATACCGGTGGCATTGCCACAAATTTTGATAATGGCTATGTGCCAATTTAAATATGGCTTTGTGCCATCGTGATTAAGGCTATGTGCCGATTATATTACCGTATATGATTTGAGTGGCTCTGCCACAATCTTGTTCGGGTGGCTCTGCCACAAATATTATAAATGGCAGCTTGACTGCAAATTGGAGAGACTGGATGGGTGGGTTGACTTGATCCCCACAGGAGAGATTGGTTGGTATGGGTGGAGAGACTGGCGGGGTGGGTTGACTTGATCCCTTCAAGAGAGATTGGTTGGTTCTGTAACACCCCAAACCCGATGATTGAATTTGGCACGTCACAGAGTGAAAACATTTCGAAGAAAACAAGTTGCCGGTTTAATTTCAGCGAAAAGCTTCTTTGTTTACTTTGTGTTTGCAGAAATCTGGTGCATGTATAGTTGAAAACGTTTAGTTGCTTGAAATCCCGAAAGGTTTAGACTTAGTTACTTTAAAACCATTTGTATTGGAGCTTTGAAAAACTTGGATTTGAAAATCATTTAAGTTAGTTTAATTATCATCTTATGTGTTTTATTACCCGATGGTAGCGTTTAAAAAAAAACCCATTGCATAGCATAATTTCGAAAACTTGATTATCAGGTTATTTAAAACATGTTAAATAGTTTACTTAGCAACATTTAGAAAATTAAAGCAGATATAATAAAACCCAAAATAAAAATACTAATGGCCTTATTACAAACCCAAATAAAACCAAAATATAAAGTTGAAGTACCCAAGTCGAAAATCCATGTAAAACCGAAAACAAGTAACGCATGACCACCTCGAGTCCACCTGGCTCCTCATTCGCGATCTATGAATCACCTGAAAAGATAAGGGAAGAGGTGAGTCACCAAGACTCAGTGCATAATCCCCCTCCCGATTATAGCAACATTCTTACATAGGTTATAATCAAGCAAACATATCATGCACCCAAACCTAGCCATCCACAACTCCTTTTCCTACCCCATGTGGTACCAAACCACTAGTGGTGCCAAACCACTGGTGACCCAAAGTCACAGATAATCCATATGTGGGGCCAGCCCACATTGTGATACCAAATCACTGGTGACAATCTCGTTTAATCAAATGTGGGGCCAACCCACTGTGGTGCTAAGCCACTGGGATGAGTCACTATGAGGTGCCAAACCTCTGGTGACCCAAAGTCACAAATATTAACTGTGGTACCAAACCACTGGTGACCCAAAGTCACAGATATCAATCTTTCCCCTCCTCTCATATCACCCACAATAATGCACATGCATATACATATCATGCCAACATGCTTAATCATTAAACATATAGTAAACTATAGCATATGCGATTTCATCAGAATCAAATATCTTAAACTTATCAAACGGACTTACTCGAATCCTTGCTCATACCTATAAGGGTACCAAATCAAAATCTACACAGTTTGACTTTTAACAAAGTTTTAGGTTATTAACAAGTTTACATAGAGTATGAAGTGTGTATGATACACACCTGGTTACTAACACGACTACTGAATCCCGTAGATCACGATCTAATGTACTAGCTCCCCTCCTTCCTTGATTCCTTTCATACTCCAAACAAATCCCCAAGCCCACTACGATGAACCTTCCCCTACAATCGGCCAAAACTAAACAACATGAAGTAATAGCCTTCGGCTTTTCATAAGAATAAGAGAAAGGTTAATTTGACATGTAACCTTACCACAGTCTTCAACGAACCCGATTGATAGAGAGTAGATGACCACGATCCATTGCTTTAAAATCCTAAAGAACCTAAGATAATCCGATTTCATAGATGATTAAGAATCATGAAAAATGTCAAAATTTGGCTTTTGTTCCATATGAGTCGACAGAGAAAGAAAAGAAGATAGAAGAGATTCGGCCATGACAACTTAGCCACACCAAAATCGATTAGAGAAGAAGACAAGAGAGATCCACGTTTGATTGATGTTCGGCTAAAAGTTAGAACGAGAAGAGGAGAGTAAAGAGAGATTTTGACAATGGTGATAGAATACTCAAGGTGAATTCGGCTATGGCTTAAGAAAAGAAATCAAAGGAGATTCGACCAACATGAAATGAGAGAATGAAAGGGGAATATTCGGTTGGAATGATGGTGAGAAGAAGATAAAACAATCAATGGAAAAGAGAGTGGCTTGAGAAAGAAAAGGTTCGACCAACCAATAAGAATGGAGAGCAAAAAGAGATGAGATTTAGAAAGAATAGTGTTTCGACTTCAAATAAATAAGAGAGGAATTCAAATGGAGATTCAGCTCAATACCAAAGAAAGAAATCGGCAAGAGCCTAAAGTGCTTTCGGCTTTCGGTTTCAAAGGAGGAAAAGAAAGAAAACTCAAATGGTTCCTTTTTAGGATTCGGCTAGGTGCTTCAAAAGGGGATTCGACAAGTGCCAAAAGAGGTTTCGGTTTTGCTTCTCAACTGAATGTACCAAAGCTTGACTAGCCGAAAATGCCACTAAGGAATTTTGGCACTCCTCCTAAGTCTTTCAATCGATCACTCTTCCTTACACAATTCAACATTCGGCCAACTACTCAAACCCCTCCTGTCCACTCATTCAAATGAGTTTGAATTTCTCAGACTCCTAAATTCTCTCTTCTCCATCCGTTTAAATCTGTTGACTTGTTCAATAGTTATCCATCAGAGTTTGAGCTGAGCACAACTCTTCCCCTCTCTGGTGTCAAAAAGAAATCCCCAAAGAGGGATTCCTGCAGCTTGAACCTCAGCTCCCTTCCTCTACTTGTGGTGTCACTGACTAAGGCCCTAAGTGGCGCCTCCTTGCCACTTTACCAAGGCTTTTCTTGTGTTAAAGTTTACCACATAATACACTTAACCCCTAGCTCCTTCAGCTCCCCTAAACCAATGCTTGAAAATAAAATTTTTCCTATAGTTCGAGCCTACCCTTGGCTTATATCTAGACCCTAAAACACCTCAATTAATAATGTAACTCAAGCCATACACATGCAAATAGTTCAAACATAATAGCCCCTATTTAAGGATGTTACAGGTACGGGTGGAGAGATTGGCTGGATGGGATGGGTTTCATTCATATCATTTATTTATTACATGAAAGTGGGCTTAGGCCCAAGATTATGTAAATGGGTTCAAGCCCAAGATATTGCTAAACGGGCTAAGGCCCATTGGATGATGGTAAAGGGATTTCACACTGAGTTCTTGTAACTCACCCCCCTTCTCTCTTAACCCTTGTAGGTAATGCTCAGTGACAAGGACTTGGGGCCATGGATGACTCGGTGTAGGCCATACTTTAGAAATGGTTTTATTTGGACTTCAGTTTCTTACTTCGTTTACTTCATTACTTTACTATTTTGGGTTATGTTTTGTAATAAGGCCTCCGGATTATTTTATTTTGCTTTATGTTTGACGTGTTTAAATTTTAATCAAATTATTTTAAATAGGATTTTCTAAAATCATAATAAAGGTTTTCCAAAATCGATTAACAAATGAATTTCGAAAAAAACTTTTACAAATATTTTTAATACGGAAGTTTCTCTCGAACTGTCAACGATATTTCCAAAAGTCACAGTTTTATAAAATTGTTACTTGAAATTTAATTGATCAATCTTCGAAATTAGTAGTATTTTATTAAATATCTCAAGTCAAACTTGTTTCTCTTGATTTTAACAAATCAACATCTATTTTTGTATGAATATAAAAGGATCTAACATTTTTTTATCTCATTTGACATGTTTTCTTTATACGTTATCGAAAAACTTTTTAGTGTGACACACCGGATTCGGGCCTAACTTCTAGGCCGGGTTTGGGGTGTTACATTTTATGATATCAGAGCCCAGTTTGAAAACTCAGCTGTGGTTTGGGTTCATAAATGTTTCGAAATTATTTTGAATTTTAAATTATAAATGCATGTTCTGAAGGAAGTATGGAACCACGGGTATCCGGCACCAAGTCAAGTAAGTATTTGTTTTCGTTTTATGATTATTGTGATATGACTATAGGAACACTCTAGAACTTTTAGTTTTAGATGTTGAAACTATAGAGATTGAGACTTTAGGATGCATTTTGCGAAAACAACTTCTACTCTTATACTCCATAAAACATTGTTTAATAAGCACTGAAATAGCATAATGATTCATGAAACTCGTAATCAAGATTAAATCGACTTAGTGAACATAAGCGCTAGAAGAAGTAGACGTGATAGAGGTCGAGGTGCTAAGGATGGATCTTCGGCACCGAGGCATGTTTCCAAAAGGGAGGCGTTGGCATCACCAGTGGTTGAGATGGAATCTCAAGATCGAGCTGGTGTTGTCGAGCTGACTCAGATAGTCAAGGAAATATTGGAGGAGGTTAAAGGAATCGGTGAAGCACTTCAAGTTAGGTCTGTGGACTGTAAGAAAAAAAGAGATCGCGGTTCTCTAGGGTCGCAATCTTGTTCTGTAAAGCATGTCAAGGCACGACTGAACTTTCTGGCTTGTGATTTTTGCAGGAGGTGACATCCGAGAGAATGCTAGAGGAAGTCAGGAGCATGTGTGAGATGTGGGTCTAAGGAGCATAAGGCTCGGGATTGTTTTATCACCATCAAGTCAGGTATGTTTTGGTTGGAAGTGATAATTGAATGTAAGAAAAATTTTGGTTTAAGTGGTAGATAACGGTTTGCTACTGTGGTTAGATGTTTGGTTGTGTGAAAAAGGATTCAAGATTATGTTAAAAAGTACATTAGTGTTATTAAGATCAGAGTGTGCAGCGAAAGCATAGTGGTGTGATTTGAGCGCACGTTTAGTAGTTGGTTGGAAATTTCGAGGATGAAATTTTTTTTAAGAAAGGTAGAATTGTAACATCCCAAAGTTGGGCCTAGTAGGATTGGGCCCATTGGGCCTTGGGTGTAGGTGTGTTTAGAATTATTGAGAACAAGAGAATGACATTAATTCAAGTTGGACTTGTTAAGAAGGTAATTTTGGAAAGTTAAGGGGTCCTAAGAAGTCCTGGATTCAGGTTGGGCCTTAGTAAAATTTTTGGCATTTAGCACTCTAAAGGAGATGGAGTATGTGACCTTAAAACATATGGAAATTTATGAGTAAATAGTTTGCATAAATGAGCTATTGATAAAGAGGTTATGGCATCATGTGAAGTACCTTGAGGGAAGAGGTTCAAATCCCTCTGTGTGCATTTTGGCTTTTATTTTTGCTTCCCTTCTTTATAGCGTCGGTCGAAGAGTATTTATGGCAAGGATGGACTTCATTATTTTTGGTAAGGTGGCTATAAGAATAAGGCAAGGTTGAAGTTGGGGAAAGGAATCAAGAGAAATAGGTAAGTAAGGGGGACAAGAGGCTTATTTTGTGGATGGTGTTTTGGAAAGCTTGGGTGGCCAAACTCTTATCCTAAGGGGGGATGCATGTGGACGATTTTGAGGTAGATAGGTGGCTGAAAATTTTATCTTGGCATTTGGTAAGGTCTTGGTTTTGTTTTGGCCAAAAATCCTATTGCAACCTTTGTGTCATCTTCTCTCTTTTTGCTACTTTCTTTGCCGAAATTTTCTAGCACAATAGTGCATTCTCTTCTCTTGAATTGGTCATATTCATCTTTAGTCTAATTTCCTTGATAGCCAAATATCATTGTTCATTCTCCTCCATAACTGAAACCTTTCCATCGTTTTTTCTTTCTCATTCCTTAAGCAATCGTGATATAAAGGGAGGCCGAATACCACAACATCGCCTAATCATCTTTAGTCATAGGATAGTCGTAAGAAATGGGATTATAATCGATTAAGGTAAGGAAGATCTTTCATAGTCCATTCGATATCTCCATTTGGTTTTTGAGTTAATCGGATTGAAGGTTGGCTAATTGATATTGTTGGTAGGATCGATTCTTGGTGCATCGAGGGAGATCACCATCGTGGTAAGTGGAGTTAGCCTAATAAAGTGTTTCTAGTTACAATTATCGAAGTTGAGACTAATCTTCTATCAACTATCAATATAGGTGTTGAAATCGGTAGAAAGCACAACTCATAATCAAGGTGTGTAATCCCGTACCTTTCCAAATATATGTTTGAAATGGTGAGTAAGTCTTACATCTCTTTGAAAGTTTACATAAAATATCTGTGATTCTGTAGAAATACCGAAGAAAACCGATAACGGCATCCATGATCACTCGGACGTGCGTAGGTTCGTAGTGGTAATCATGTTTTGTAATAAAACAGTTTCAATTAGAAACAGTGACATGTATTTGAAAAATCATGAAAAATTGGATAAAAATAATTACAAAGTGAGTAAGATATCAGATTAAATATTATTCTATCTACTTTAATATGGAAGAAATAGAGAAGGAAAAGGAATATTATATTCTGAGATATGTTAATTTTAGTGAGACTGGTTCTAAATGACTTTGTGGTTCCCTAATCTATCTTGGAAAAATCGTATAAAATTGTAAAAAGTGAATTATAGGTTATAATTTATATTTATGGATTCCTTAGTGAGCCTATTATTAATAGAAACAAGTGGGAGCAGTATATGAAAACAGTACAGTGAGATATTTGGATTTTGGGTAAGAGAGGTCAGAATCATTGGACAGTAAAACAAGGGAAAGTTTAAGGAATAAACTGTACTAAATGGTTAAGCTAAAAATTATGGAAAACTTATAGGAGAAAGATATACGAGTCTAGTTTCAAATAAAATTTACGGATTTAGATTTTGAGTTTCCTAACTCGAGTTATAATCAATTTAGTCAGTATGATGCAGTTGGACAATTTCAATTTTATGCCCCGAATTAGTAGTTAAGCCTTGGTTATGAAATTACCGAAATACAAAATTGCTTAATAGGCTGAATTGACATATTACCTTATGGGCCGAATGGACATATTAATTAATAGGCAAATGTGATATTTGTTATATGGGCCAAATGTGTTAATGGGTCGTATTGATAGATTGCTTAATGGGCCAATTTGATAGATTGCCCTAATGGGCCGATTTGCAAAGTGTTATAATGGGCCAAATTTTTGTAAAGAATATCTGAATTAATGATTGTTGTTTGTATCTATAAATATTGTACAAGCCCATTTTGCCCGGCCCAAACCCATATCCTAATCCTAAAACCCATTTACCCTAGCCCAACCCTAATCAGAAACAAACAGAAACCCTAGCCCCTAGGTGCGCCGCAGCCTTCTGACCCCTAACACCCACTTGCCCTGACACCACCGGCCATCGCCCACAGCCCACGTTGCGTCTCCACTGCCCAAGAGCACCTGCAAGCATTAAAAGAGAAGTGATAGAAAATTGTAAAGAAAATGGCTATAAAAGCCGATTCAAAATGTTTGTAAGGGGTCCTTTTTTTTTAACAGAGACCAGAGAAAAATCAATAAAAAAATAGAAATTTTAGTGACAGATATCAGCAAACAAAGGCTAATATGAACACACGGCAAACAAATCGAAGAGAAAAGGAGAAAAGAGCTACAAGGTTTCCTTCTGTTTTTCATTTTTTTTTCTATCTTTCGAATCTGTATAGATTCATTTTACCTTATTTTACTCTTAAAACGGTCCTATAATATCAAATACACATGCACGAATAAAAAGCAAAAAAAATATAAAATTTTACCTTTTCGGCCACCGTGCACGGTGGCCGAGCGACGGCGCCGGCGATGGAGACCGCGATGGACGTCGGCCGAGCTGGCCGGACTCCCTCCCCTCTGCAGAGAAAAGAAAAGGGGAAGAAATCAGTTTTTTTTCTCAATCAGGAGAAATGAAATTTTCTAAACAATTTTGGCCTTATATAGCCCCAAAAAAAACGACGTCGTTTTGGGGCTGGCCCTAACACCCAAAACGACGTCATTTTACCACCAAGATCCGCGTGTTGACCCGACCCGCCTCAGGATCCGCGTGTTTTTAAAGCAGAGGGTTTATTGCACTTTTAGTCCCTCCACCTTTTTAGAATCTAGCAATCAGGTTTTCAATTATTTTTAATTTTGTCCCAAAATTTTAACGTATTTTTAATTTAATCCATTTAAATGCTGCATTTAATGGACTTAGGTAAAATTACGCCCTCGTCCCTCACCATTTCTCGCGCGTTTCAGTTCAGTCCCCATATTATTTATTTCATATAATTTTATCCCAAAACTTCCATTTTTAATGCAATTTTATCCCAAAACTCCCAAAACTAAGATATATTTTCTTAGTTTAATACTATTATCATCCATTTTATTTTATTTATCTATTTATATTTATGTTATTTTATATATATTTTAATTCTCACTTACATAATTATCACATTTTATATATTTCTACTTCTATTTTTATGTTAATATTATTATTATTATTATTATTATCATTATTATTATATTTACTATTATTATTATTATTATTATTATTATTATTATTATTATTTACTCTTTTACTATCATTATTACTATTATTGCTATTTTATTATTATTTCTATTATTCTTATTATTGTATTATTACTTGTACATACTTACTATTATTATTATTATTATTATTATTGTTGTTGTTGTTGTTGTTGTTGTTGTTGTTGTTGTTGTTGTTGTTGTTGTTGTTGTTGTTGTTGTTGTTGTTGTCGTCATTACTAGTGTGTTAATACTATTATTATCTATTTTAATTATGTCATTTATTGTCATTAATTAATCAATATTACTATTATTTCTTTTCTAGCATAACATTGAATTTCCCCTTTATTATTTGTCATATCAGTTTACCCAATGCATCAAGTTTTCAAATAATCGATATTTCGTATTAAGGGTTTGAGAAAATCGTGCCCTAACTTACTGTGTAACACCCCAAACCCGGCCTATGCATTAAGCTCGGATTTTGGCATGCCACACAAATTTAACGTACATTCAAATCATTTAACAAAGTAGAAATCAAATTTCAAAACGATTAAGAGAATGATTTTATCAAAAAATCGAGGTTTATTTGAAATCATTGATTAAAAACACAAGAGATTATCATTGGATCTATAGAGTAACATTTGATTAAAATTTTGAAATTTATAAAATCAAAATACACTAACGAAGAGTTAAAGGATTTCCTGAGTTTCAAAGATATATAAGAAAAACCTTTATTTTATACGAAAGTTTTAGAAAAACATTTATGAAAAACTAAATCAATCCAACTTAATAAAACTAAAACATAAATAATCCATCCACATAATAAAATCCATAATTAAAAAGGCCTTATTACATCGCCATTAAAAATAGCACTTAATAAAAATTATAAAAGAAGTCTTAAAGTTTTATAAACCACCATTTGTAGTATAGCCTCCCCACGAAGTCATCTCCGACCCAAGTCTCCATCAATTGTTATTACCTGAGAGGGGTAAAAAAATGGGGTGAGTTACTTATAACTCAAGGTGTAACTCACTTACCATAATCCACCGGGCCAAGACCATTTAAACATTTATTTGGGCCTAAGCCCATTTCAAAATATAATAATTTAGCATTTAAAAAATAATGCAAATGATATGCAATTCCCAAAACCAAACCTAGATTTCCATCCGCTACACACCCCCGTACCCAACCAGCACACCTGTGGGGAGCTTTAGTCACCCACCCCGCCAACACACCAAAGTAGGCTTTAAGCCTAATATAATATTTGTGGCAACGGCCATTTAAATAATTGTGGTAGAACCACCTATCTAGATTTTGGGCAATGGCCATCGTGACAGAGTCACCTATCTAGAATTCTGGCATCAAGCCTTTCTTCTCTTCATCATTGATCCCAACCCATGCAATCATGTTTATGCATTACAAAATATTTGTAAAAAAACCATATTATAATTTATGAATTTTGGCCCATTAAAACACATATCACATATAGCCCATTTATCCATTATCATAAATGGCCCAATTATCAAATTTCACTTATGGCCCATTTATCGATTATCACATATGGCCCAAATTCTCAATTCACATATGGCCTAAATTTGCCAAATATCATATATATGGCCTAAATTTGCCAAATATCACATATATGGCCCAAATTTATCAAATATCACAAATGGCCCAAATTTTCCAAATATCACCTATATGGCCCAAATTTATCAAATATTACATATGGCCTAAATTTGCCAAATAACACATATATGGCCCAAATTTATCAAATATCACATATGGCCCAAATTTACCAAATATCACATATGGCCCAAATTTACCAAATATCACATATGGCCCAAATTCTCACTTATTATCGTTTTAGCCATTAAGGGTAATTTCAAAATTTTCACGATCTTAATACCAATTTCATGATCTTAACACTAAAGTGTCGATAATACCATATTTTTTGATTTCACTAACTTTGCGATTTTTAATCCAACTTTTACTACTGTATAGTCATCTAACCCATGAGATATAGTGTGAGATTACACATCTGATTACGGTGAGAACTACACTCTCCCACTCGTCGATATCTAAACACACATTACGAAGGATTAGAACACTAAAATTTAATATTAAACTATTCTAATATTGAGCGATCTAGATTGTAATATCCTGATTTTGTGGGTCTATGCATTTGGTGTGTTGCATGGCTAAGTTTGTAGACTAAGGCTTCATAGGGTTGAATTGGGCTCAGGTTTGGACTTTAAAACATGGGTTAAGTGGCTGATAAATAATGTTAGTAGTAATTGAAGTTGGATTATTAAATTAGTGACAAGTTGGGCTTGCGACCCAAAAATCTATTAATGCTAAATTGGGCATGAGGATGGCGTCACTTAGGAGGATGACTTGGGCCTAGTATGGCCGCATGGAGCCCAAAGTAATGGGTTAAAATTCGGCACCCCTAAGGTAAGGAGTTGGACGGCACATAGCTACAAATTAGGAGTGTTTATTTCTTTTATTTTATGATTTAAAAGATGATAATAGGAGGGAAGAGTTGGAGCTTAGTGGGTCTCTCATAAAGGGATGGATAATGGTTGAGCTATTAGGTAGGATAAAGCTTATCAGGTGCTAGCAGAGTTGGCCGAAACTCCAACTCTGTGGGGGGTGAGTATGTAGCCGAAACTCTTAGCAAAATATCCATCTTTTCCTTTAGTTTTCTCTTTTCCTTCTCATCGAAATCTTTTTCTTTGCTTTTCTCAAACTTTTTCTCTCTTAGCCGAAACTCCCTAGTGCTTCTCCTCTCCTTGAAAACCCTCATACTCCTTGTGCCTATCATTATCCTTCATAACCGAATCTACAAGGGTGGTTTAGTTTTCCCGAAGGTGCACCATAGGCCGCATGTTCCTTAGTGATTCGGTAAGCTTCGGGATTTCTTTCCTTTGCAATTTCTTCCTTTCTTTTCATCAAGATCTAACCCAAATCAATTGTTTATGCCTATCAATTTCTCCTTAGAAGCTGAATCATGTTTTACAATAGCCTGAAGTGCCGATTTTGGAAAAGCCAAGGTGAGTGGTTGATGGTAGGTGGCCGAATGTCACTTTTTTATTCTTTTCTTTTTGGCCGAATGCCATATGGGCTAAGTTAGTTGTGATTTTCGGTTTGTTGAATACTTGGAGGATGGTGAATGTAGGTAAAATTGAGATGACGATTTCTCGAAGGCTTTCGGGACTTGAAAGTAGGTAAGAATTCTTTTATACATTATTATTTATTAGATCTTATTGATCTAAATAGTTTACGTGACCAAAGGGGTATTATGGCCGCTAATGGCAGACAAGCAATAAAAGGGAGTTGGATCTGTAAACCCAACGCCAAAGTAGCATAGAAGCAGTAAAGGTGTAATACGAAAATCAGGTGTGTAACTCTTACACATTTTCATTCATAATATGTTAAATGTTATGTGGTATTAAAAGCCGGAGTGACGGCTATGGTTGTTGAAATACCCTTGTGGTAACAGCGAGGATACCGGGTAAGTTGTGATGATTTCTGTATTGATTGTAACTTATGAAAGCATGGTAATCTGTATACATGATAGTTGTATGTTGAGCATGATCATATTAGTACAGTTAGCATAACTATGTGTTATGGGAAATAAGAGGAGGGGGAAGTATAATCTATTAGACTATCACCAGTGATTTGGAATCACACAGTGGGTTGGCCCCATATGCTATACATTGTGACTAAGTCTCAGTGGTTTGGTACCACATATGATATTACGTAACTTCAGTTACTAGTGGTTTGGTACCACATATGATTTATCGTAACTTTGGTTACCAGTGGTTTGGCACCACTAGTGGTTTGGTACCACAAGGGGTAGAACAGGGAGACCCGGATGGATACTTAGGTGGGTTGCATGACTTGCATATTATTGTATGAACTTGTGTAAGAGCATGATTTCCTTGGGATGGGGATTTATACTTTGAGTCTCGGTGACTCACCCTCCCTTTACATTTCTGCAGATCGACTTAGGCCGTGGATATGGGTAGGAGTGGACTCGAGGTGGCCATGCTCAACAAATTTATCTGCTTTGTTTCAAAGTTTTTGCTTAAACTTAGTTGTTTTCTTTTAAATTTTGGGGTTTACATCGTTGTAATAAGGCTGCCTAATATTTATTTTGGGATTCTTAACACATTTCAATTTTTCATCGAACTCAAATTCATTTTCTAAAAACAAAAAGAAGTTTTCCAAGGGTTTTCACCATCAATGAAGTTGACAAACTAATTTTTTTAAGTATTTTCTTCTCCGTAGCACACCAGACTCAGGTGTAGCATTTAGATTGGGTTTAGGGTGTTACATTTTGGTATCAGAGCCAGGTTCAATAGCTCGGTTGTGGGCTTAGGGCCCAAAATATGTTTTTGGGTTTGTGAAACGATTAAGCATGACACCTGAGTCTCCGGCGCCGATCCACCCAGGTAAGTACCCTAACCTCTGTTGTGATATATATATTTGTTAGGTTTTGTGGGCTTAGACGTAGCTAAGGATAATAGTACCAATGGACTCTAGGTTAGACAAACAACTTCCTAATCCATAAGACTTAATATTACTAAACAAAACCTGTAGACAAGTCATAAGGCCAAAGTGTGGCAACAAGCATATGCATGTCTAGGAGTAGATCCGGAAGAGCTTGGTATTTAAGCAGTCTGGGTGACTCACCTCCTCATCGCAGGAATCTTACCTGGTGCATAGTGATTGTTCACTTTAGCCAAGCCAGGGTGTGGCAATAGGCATATGCATGTCTAGGAATGGGTTCAGGAAAAGCTTGGTATTTAAGCAGTCCTAGTGACTCACCTCCTTTTCACTAGAATCCTACCTGGTGCATAGTGACTATTCACCCTAGTTACGAGGGTGTGTCGACAGGCCAAAACTTACAACTAAAACCCGAAAGGGACCAGCCACACTATTTTGATGAAAACCCAAGTTTTGAAATTACCAAATAAGCCCTAGATTTGTGAAAATTACCTTAGATTGAGAAATGACCAAAATACCCTTGGTTTATAAAACTACCAAATTACCCTGGTTTGTAAAATTTTTAAAATACCCCCAGATTTACGAAATTACTGAAATACCCTCGAGTTGGAAAAATTACCAAAATACCCTTATTTCGCCAAATCACCCAGAATTATATTTTGAAAAATTATGAAAATACCCCTATAGGTTAAAACTACGAAAATACCCCCGGGTAGTGAAATGACGAAAATACCCCTAGGTGATGGATGTGCTCGTATGAAGGTTGAATGTGCATGTTTCCTAGAATTGGGAAGACTGAAAACTATAGATGGGTCCGAATACGAAAGAATCACTCTTAAAAACTATTTTTCATAAAACTGTTAGTGGATAAATAGTGAACAGAGTTAATAAGTCATAAAATTTTTAACCAGATAAACCGAACAAGGAGAATGAGTACACGAGGTCGTGGACGTCCACCGCGTGGCCGTGGTAGGGGTAGAATGGCCTTGTCAGAGCCAGCAGGGTCTGGCCATAGGTCCAAAATGTGATGTCGAATCTGCCGTGGTGGTGAGTCGAGTTTCGTGACCGCATCGGTGGTAATGACGAGTATGTCATGCGGATCTTGTGAGTTTTAGAAAGGGTTGTCGAGGCGGTGGGGAGCAAAACTCGCAAATTGGTGGTGGCGACTCCGAGCTAACGGAGCAGAGGTGTTTAGGGGGTGTCCGGTGTAGCTCCCAATGTTGCTGAGTATTGGTTAGAGGCAACCGAATGGATAATGGATGACTTAGACTTCTCGGTGAGGAGAAGTTGAAGGGATAGTATCTCTTCTCTGGATGAGTCGTACCGATGGTGGCTCACGGTCGAGGATGGTGCGGTGGCAGGAGATATCACTTGGGATTATTTTAGGGCAGCCTATCAAAGGAAGTATGTGGGGACTGGCTATACTGATACGCAACGAAGGGCGTTCCTAAATTTGGTACAAGGGAATAAGTTGGTACCCAAGTATGAGGCTAAATTCTTGAGGTTGAGCAGGTATGCTCGGGGTATGGTGGCTACGAAACATGAGTGCTATGTTAGGTTCGAGGACGGGTTAAGAGATGAGCTACGGGTGTTAATTGCACCTCAGTGCGAAAGGGAATTTGCCATTCTCGTGGAAAAGGCTAAGGTAGCTGAAGAGGTGAAGCGAGCTGAGAGGCGAAATCAGGACAGAAATAGGGATAAAAGGAGTTTTGGGCCTTGAGGTCCACCGGAAGTTCATAGAAGAGGCTAGATTTGGTGGACGGAAAGAGCAAAGCTTCTTCTTTGCGCCGATGGCCACCTCGATGTGCTAGATGGGAAGTCCCATTCGGAGAATGTTTGGTGGTAGTAGAGGTGCTTTGAGTGTGGGTCAATGGAGCACCGGGTAAAGGATGTCTGCATGTTAACTAGGATCCAAGTGAGGTCAAGGACGTGGACAATTCAGAGAGATGGCCGAAGAACCGCAGAGGGTCGAGGTGCGGCCGGGGGTAATGGTAATGGCAATGGTCGAGGTCGTGGAGCACCGGCCGAAGTCTTTGGTGGGGCTAACGCTAGGCGACTTGGGTTGGTCTCTGCAGACTAAACGTCGAGAGGAGGCGGCGACGCACGGATGTCATAGCCCAGACGCGTTTATAATTTCTAGGTCGCCTTATATTACTTTAATTGATATTGGTTCAACACACTCGTATGTTGCTAGTAGTGTGGTAGGAACTCTGAACTTAGCCTATGAGATATCTGCTAGGAAGATGACGGTAGTTAGCCCTCTAGGAAACTCCGTGGTTATAGACAAACTATATAGGGACGTACCCCTAGAACTCCAAGGGGTCGTGTTTCAAGCGGATTTGATGGAACTACCCTTCGGGGAGTTCGATTTAATCCTAGGAATGGATTGGTTGGTAAAGTATCAAGCAGAATTGGACTGTGTAGCTAAGTGCATGGTGCTAAAATCGGATGAGGGTGAAGAGGTAGTGATGATAGGGGAGGGAAAGAATTACCTATCGAATGTGGTGTCCGCACTAAAGGTGGAAAAGATGGTAAAGAAAGGATGTGAGGTGGTTATGGTCTACGTATGTGCCTTGGAAGTTAAGGAATCAAGAATAGAGAATGTGCGAACGGTCAAAGACTTTGTTGATGTCTTTTCGAAAGAACTCCCGAGTTTACCCTCGGATCGTGAAGTGGAGTTCGGTATAGATCTTTTATCGGGAACAGTGCTAGTGTCTATCGCTCTATATAAGATGGCACCAAAGGAATTGGTAGAGTTAAAAGCGTAGATTCAAGAGTTACTAGATCGGGGTTTTATTCGCCAAGTGTGTCTTCGTGGGGAGCACCGATACTCTTTGTTAAGAAGAAGGATGGGTCGATGCGGATGTGCATAGACTACCGTCAATTAAATAAATTGACGATTAAGAACAAGTACCCTTTGCCTAGGATAGACGACTTGTTCGACCAGCTTAAGGGAGCATCGGTCTTCTCCAAGATAGATTTGAGGTTGGGGTATCACCAACTTAAGGTAAAGGAGGCGGATATCCATAAGACGACATTTTGTACTCGATATGGACATTACGAATTTTTGGTTATGCCGTTTGGGTTAACGAACGCACCAGCAGCATTTATGGATATGATGAATCGGGTATTTCAATCGTATTTGGATCGGTTCGTCGTGATATTTATCGATGACATTCTGGTGTACTCGAAATCGGAGGAGGAGCATGACGCGTAATTACTAGTGGTGTTGCAGATTCTAAGGGAAAAGCGTTTATATGCCAAGTTTAGTAAGTGCGAGTTCTGGCTGAAGGAGGTTACTTTCTTGAGGCATGTGGTGTCAGCTGAAGGGATTAGAGTGGACCCTTGGAAGGTTGAGGCTATTTTAGATTGGAAGCCACCAAAGTCTGTGGCAGAGATTCGAAGTTTCCTAGGGTTAGCAGGGTTTGGGGAAGGGTTTTCTTTAATTGCAGCACCATTGACTAAGTTGCTGAGGAAAGGGGTTTCTTTCATGTGGTCAGACAAGCAGTAGGAAAGTTTTGAGAAGCTAAAGAAGATTTTGATGGAAGCTCTGGTGTTGTTTCAACCGTGTCGAAAAAATTTACTGATTTATTGTGATGCGTCCTATACTGAGATTGGGATGTGTCTTGATCACGGGGAGGGAAGGTAGTAGCGTATGCTTCTTGGACGCTTAAGACCTCATGAAGTGAACTATCCGACATAAGATCTGGAATTGGTGCGATGGTTTTCACTGTTGAAAATTTGGAGACATTACATGATGGAGAAAAGTCCATGGTGTATCTGAGACCATAAGAGTTTGAAGTACCTTCTTGTTCCTCGACGCAGAAAGAGTTAAATTTGAGGCAAAAGAGGTGGATTGAGCTATTAAAGGACTATGATTGATCAATTGAATACCACCCGGGAAAGGCTAATGTGGTAGCGGATGCCTGAGCCGTAAGGTGGTGGCGATTTGAGAACCATGTTTGTTCACCTTAGCCTAGTAGAAGTAGCATGAGGATGGAAGCTTGTTAGCAAAATTGCATACATCTCCTTACATTTCCATACATTTCCATACATTTCCATACATTTCCTTACATTTCCATATATTTCCATACATTTCCATACATTTCCATACATTTCCTTACATTTCCTTTCATTTCCTTTCATTTCCTCTCATTTCCTTTCATTTCCTTTCATTTCCTTACATTTTCCTTATATTTCCTTACATTTCCTACATTTCCTTACATTTTCTTATATTTCATTTCATCTTAGGGTTCTTGAAACTCTTCAACACATTCAACACACCCAATCGATCCCACTATCTCATGAATTATGCACGAACGCATAACCCCTAATCTAGGATGTTACAGTTCTACCCCCCTTAAAAATAATTTCGTCCTCGAAATTACTTACTATCGCTCATCCATACCGCCTAACTCACCACACTACGCTATTGTCACAAGACTCGATCTTAAAGAACTATCATATTTTCTAGGCACATTCTCTAAGTTCACAATCGAGGTTCCATACACTTCATTAGCAACATAAGATCGAACTAATCTTATAGCGAGTAAAGTAATGAAGTATAATCTACAAATAAGAAACTTACTCGTTGTCTCGTCGGCGCTGCCACTATCCTCATGACGGTATCCGATCGCATAAACTAACCTTGGTCGCCTCTTGCTTCAACCTTCAACGCCCACTGGGTGCTCCATGACCTTGGCGGAACCATTACCTTTGTTATTTGAACCTCGACCTCGTTGAAAGGCATTGTCCTCTCTACACGATTAACATTCTCGAGTTGTTTGGTCATTCATCATTTGATATCTTTGGACAGTCCTTAAGCATATGGTCCTTAGACCCACATTTAAGACATGCTCCTATCTTTTCCAACACTCACCGAAAAGCTTCCTTCCACAATACTCACAAGGACGATATCGTTCCCTCTGTATCAACTTGTCACCTTTTGACCCCCGATTACGGCCTTTTCTCGCCATTTCCGACGATCCATAACCTCTCTTGGGTCTATTCTGCCGAGTTACGCCTGGTCGAGTCCCCGATTCCTTCAAATACCTTAGCCTTTTCAACCAACGTGGAGAACTCCCGCCCGATGTGGAGCTATTAATAACCTTAGGTCATCCCTTAATCCGTCCTCAAACGGACATGGCGTTCATGTTCAATCGCGACTACTCCTCGAGCATATCGGCTTAACCTCGTAAATTCACCTTTCATAAGCCGCCATCGATTTGTTTCTAACTAGTCCTAGAAAAGCTTTCCTCTCGCTCATCAATATCTACCGAAAGTCTTGACATACTTCTTCGGTATGCCTCCTTAGCATACTCCCACGCCGAGATCCTCTCCGCCGTGGCACCATCACGAATAGTTAGCCACCATTGGTATGCTTCATCACGTAATGTGGCTACCATTCCTTTCAACTTCTCCTCGAGGGTCAGTCGAGTTCATCCATAATACGCTCGATTGCTTCCATCCAATACTCGGCAGTCAGACGGTGCCACACCGACACTCCACTAAACACCTCATCTGGCTCTTGAGTCGCCGGCACAGATTTTTGAGCTCCGAATTTCCACCGCGCAACCACCATTTCCAATACTCGCAACATGGCTGCGACATGACCTCATCCCCCATTCTGAGCTCACGCTCGACATTAATAATTGGGGTGGTGGTGGCGGTGGAACTCATTGTCGAACCTTGACTCGATCTAACGGGTTCGACACGCTTATTCTTCCTCTCATCCTTGATTTACCTCGCCCTCTAGAACTCATTTCCTAGCGTCGAGATCCGATTAAGAATTTTTTATGGATTAGTCTTTGTTCCACTTATTTATCAAAAAGAGTTTTATGGAAAGTGTTTTAAGAGTGGTTCTTTCGATTCATACAAACACACGTCTTATTTATTCATCCATCAAACAAGTATGAACTTTCGCTCATTCGGAGAAATGTTGTAATTTTGTTGTTGTTGTTGTTGTCCTCTACCTGGGGGTATTTTCGTAATTTTGTCCTACAAGGGCATTTTCGTAATTTTTCAGAAGAAACACGTCCCTTGGTGTTTTTGTCAAAATTATTTTGAAAATTTTGAAGTCTAGGGTAATTTGGAAAAGTTTTAAATCTGGGGTTATTTGGTAGTTTTTAACCTTAGGGGTATTTTGGTAATTTCTCATAAATCAGGGTAATTTTGTAAAATTTAATAAATCAGTGGTATTTTAAAAGTGGGAAAACTCTGAGGGTTCTTTTCGAAAATTGTTCCTTCAAAATGGGAATGTTGCAAAAATTTTGAAAATCAGGGTCATTTTGGTAATTTTGTAAGTTAGGGGCAATTTTGTAATTGTTCATAAATCAAGGTATTTTGATATTTTACAAGTTAGGGCTTTTTGGAATGTTTATAAAGTAATAAAATTTTGGTAAAACTGTTGAGTAGTTGAATCATTTTATAAACCAAGGGCACTTTGGTAATTTTACCACTAAGGGCATTTTGTAATTTTTTATGGATCAAAATTTTTGAAAATAATTGTGTACGAGAAATAGTTTTCGTGAATTAAGGATGAGAGAAAGAAAGTGATTTAAAATTTTAATTTAATATTAAGTGTTTAAAAAAATGGCTAATTCACTTTCGGGTTTTAGTTATTGAGTTTAGCTATGATGAGCCTTCTTGGTGGGGTGAACCAAAGCTACGCACTAAGCGGGGATTCGAGTGGAGAGGAGGTGAGTCACGCTGATCGCTTAAATACCAAGCTCCCCTGAAACCATTCCTAGACATGCGTACAAGGGTTGCTACACCCACTAAGTCCTCTAGGTTAGGGTGAGCCGAAGCTCACGCACTGTAGGATTCAAGAAGAGGAGGTGAGTCACTAGGACCGCAAATACCAAGCTCTTGAGGATCCACTCCTGAACATGCGTACCATGGTTGCCACACCTAGCTTAATTGACTTAGTCATAGGTTGGTTTAGTGCCTTAAATCTTATGTGTTTGTGTTTGAGTAGTCTAATCCTGGGGTTCAAGTTCCTATCCTGCTATTCTCGTTCCATGCCTTTTCTACCCTTATATAAATCACGTAATCACACATAGAGTTGGGGTACTTACAGGTGGATCATGGTGAGAACTTATGGGCCATGTCTTTATACTGTCTATTTGTAAAAATACTTTCATAAAACTTATTTGGCCTTATTTTAAAAATGTTTTGGGCCTTAGGCCACAGTAGAAGTTTGAACTGCTCGATACAAATTGAAACACCCCAAACCCTACCCACGAGAATGGATGGATCAGTATGTTCCTCAAGTAACTCAACCAAATTCATTCGAATATTTTGAAAACTGTGAGTTTTGGAAGATAGCTCGTTGTGGGTTGGTCTTGAGTTGAAAACAAATTTATTTTTTATAACAAAACCCATTTATTTCAAATGATAAAAATATTTAAACTCATTTCATATTAAGTGGGCTTACTCTTTATAAAGCCCTAAGCTCATAACATAGTAATTATAGTAGAAATAAAAATTAAATCACGGTGGCCTTATTACATAAAATGAAACCCAAAATAATAAATTGTACAATGCTTTAAAATAAAATAAATATTCAAATTAAAGCTGCATACTTTAAGTCGATCATGGCCACCACAAGTTCTCGCCGTCCCTCCATTCTTGCTCATCACCAAACATATTCCCACAGGGGTGAGTCGATAGACTCGGTGTGTAACCAACACTAAACATAATAGAATTAGGCACACCATAAAAATCATATGCATACAAAAAATTTAAAATCATGATGCAAACCCAACCCAAACCTATATGCCATCCGCTACACTCCACCCGTACCAACTTTGTACTAAGTGGGGACTACTAAGTCAACCCTCCTTCCGCTACACTCCATCGAAGGCGATCATTGCGGTCGACGTGCTCATCGCTTGATAATATTGTGGCATAGCCACCATCGTAATGTAACCGGTTACCACTTAGTGAGACCAAGTCATCACATTCACTTAGTGAGACCGAAGTCATCACTTTCACTTATAACGTTGGTGAGGCGTAGTCAACACCTTCTTCCCCTTTCACATAAATCCAATGCCCCAAATTATATATATCATGCATAACATATTTATATTTCACTTTCACATCACTTTTCACTTATATAACATTTATTTCGTAATCCTAGTAGAAGTAGGAAAATGTACCTTAGCACTTTGTACCATAATATGGCACTTTAGCCACTCTCTTTCACTTTCACATTAACATAAATAGCATATTTAAACCATAAAACTATTAAGAATAGTGTGGAATACACACGGTACCTTAGCTATATTATTACACTTTCATATTAACACACATAATGAATTAAAGTAGAATCTATCAAGATTTAGTGTAGGGTACACACCTGATTTGTTTAACGATTCCTTGAGAAAGCTAGATCTAAAGTTTAGATCCTTAGCCCTACATTTGATTCATCATTTATTACTTAGCATAAATTCTATTTGGCTATGATATCCAAATCCTAGTAGGATTTGTAAAAAGACTTACCTTTGATGTCGATTTGGTGTTTATTCAAATGCCGAAAACTTGGTTTTCCTTCACTTGATATTAAGCCAACCTTGAATCTCAATATAGGTTAGTTTTCGCTTTTAATAATTAAAGAACCGATCTAGATAATCATACAAGCCTTGGCGAATACTTTTAGGTGCTTACCTTGTGGATTTTAAATCCAGAAATTCACCGAATAACTAGGAACACGTGGCCTATGGTGTACCTTCTTCGAAAAGAACTTCCTTCCATGATTAATTAAGATTAATAATTGAAATTAGTCCCTAGATTTCGATAAGTCTAAAATATAAAAGAATGGAAAACTAAACTTGGATCTTACCCTTATTTGAAGGAATCGATTGCACCTTCACTTCAACCTTGGAGATTAAACTTAGAGACTTGATGAACAATCGGCTATAATTCCCTTATGTATTTGGTTTCAAAGATGAAAGAAGAGAGGAATAATAGGCTTAGAAGGAAATCGGCTAGGAGGCTTAAAAGAAAAAGAAGAAAAGAATGGATGCTCAAGAAGAATATTGGCGGAGGAAAAGAGAGGAAGAATGAATAATGAATGGCCCTAGTCCCTCCTTTTATAGCCAGAATTTACTAGGCCAAGAATCCTTTGCTTGGCCACCACTCTTCCTCATTCTCCTAATTAAAGAATAATTCTTCATTTATCCACCTATTTAGTCGAAATTCTAAAGGAATAAAACTCTTCTCTAAGAGTCCCTATTGCGTCCCATTGCTTCCTCTCTAAGTAATTAAATAAAAAAATCACTTAAAGATTTAGTTAGGTGCCGTCAATTCTACACTCATGGAGGCAAAATTTTATTTCTTTTATTTGCTTCTGGATGACTTGAACTCGAACCCAAAACCTCTTGCATTTGGGCCATTTCCTAAAGCCTTAGGTGGCATCTTGTGCTACATTTCCAAGTCCGTTATTGGGTCAAATTTTATGTTCTTTATATTTTAGGGTCACTTGGCCTTAAGCTCCCCTTTGGGCTCTTAAATTCGACATTAAAGGTCATTTTAAGTTTCCTAAAATTTTACAAGGCTCAGTATTTTCCAAGTTTCCAAAATGTTTAGTTTCCTATTTTGGTTTGGTTTCCAAAATGTTTATTTTCCTATTTTGGCTTGGTTTCCAAAATGTTTAGTTTCCTCTTTTGGCTTGGTTTCCAAAATGTTCACTCTCTAATTTACTTGGTTTCCAAAATGGTCACTTTCCTATTTTAGTTTAGTTTCTTTAACATTTCTAAAGCATTTCCTTACATTTCCATACATCTCCTTACATTTCCATACATTTCCATACATTTCCATACATTTCCTTACATTTCCATATATTTCCATACATTTCCATACCTTTCCATACATTTCCTTACATTTCCTTTCATTTCCTTTCATTTCCTCTCATTTCCTTTCATTTCCTTTCATTTCCTTACATTTCCTTATATTTCCTTACATTTCCCTACATTTCCTTACATTTCTTATATTTCATTTCATCTTAGGGTTCTTGAAACTCTTGAAGGCCAACTGGATCGGCGAGAATTAAGGAGCAAACCCTAATCTAGAAGATGAAGCTTTAAGTGCTTGTGGTTTGCAAGTGCAGAGCGGTGGATTGGATGGGTATAGTTTGAATAGTGGTTGAGTGTTATGTTTCCGAGGAAAGGTGTGTATGCCTAGGAATGTGGAGATAAGGCAGAAAATCTTGCAGGAAGCACATAACAGTCCCTATACTATGCATCCAGGAGGTAGTAAAATGTACCGAGATTTACGAGAATGGTTTTGGTGGCCGAGACTTAAGCGAGAGGTGACGGAGTTTGTGGGTAAATGTCTAACGTGTCAGCAAGTCAAGGCTGAACATCAGGTACCCTCGGGGTTGTTGCAACCAATTAAGATTCCACAATGGAAGTGGGAAAGAATTACAATGGATTTTGTGAGTGGGCTACCTCTTACGCCAACCAAGAAGGATTGAGTGTGGGTAATCGTGGACCGTTTGACGAAGTCGGCTCATTTCATACCAGTGCGTATGGATTATCCTCTTCAGAAGTTGGCAAAACTATACATAGCAGAGATTGTAAGGTTGCATGGGGTGTCAATGTCGATTATTTCAAACAGAGACCCTAGATTTACGTCAAGGTTCTGGAAGGCGTTGCATCAAGCATTGGGTACGGCGTTGGATTTTAGTACGGCATTCCATCCCCAGTCAGATGGACAGTCGGAGAGGGTGATTCAAGTTTTAGAGGACATGCTAAGGGGATGTGTCATGGATTTCAAGGGCAGTTGGGAAGAATTTTTACCGTTGGCGGAATTCGCGTACAACAATAGCCATCAGGCAAGCATCCAGATGGCACCATACGAGGCATTGTATGGTCGGAAGTGTCGTACCCCTACGTGTTGGACAGAGTTAGGGGAACGGCAATTGTTGGGTCCGGAGCTGGTTGCAGGGACAGAGGATAAGGTGAAGGTGATTAGAACTCGTTTGAAAGAAGCCTCGGACGAGTGAAGTCTTATCTTAGATCTTAAACGGAAGGATATAGAGTTTGCTGAAGGTGATAAAGTTTTCTTGAAGGTATCGCCGTGGAAAAAGGTTCTAAGGTTTGGTAGGAAGGGGAAGTTAAGCCCTATATTCATTGGGCCCTATCAAGTGTTGAAACGAGTAGGACCAGTGGCGTACCAGCTTGAATTGCCACCTGAGTTGAGTCAAATCCACGACGTGTTCCATGTTTCCATCTTTGAGACGCTTATCGCTCGGATCCGTCACATGCGGTGCCGATGGAGGAAATAGAGGTGAATCGGACTTATCTTTTGAGGAGGAACCAGTGCAGATCCTAGATCGGGATATTAAGGTTTTGCGCAGGAAATTAGTCCCTTTGGTGAAGGTATTATGGCGGAACCATGGATCAGAAGAAGCGACATGGGAGCCGGAGGATACTATCTGCAAGAATACCCTAACTTTTGGACTGGAGTAAATTTCAAGGTCGAAATTTATTTTAAGGGGGGTAAAACTGTAATATCCTAATTTTGTGGGTCTATGCGTTTGGTGTGTTGCATGGCTAAGTTAGTAGACTAAGGCTTCATAGGGGTGAATTGGGCTCAGGTTTGGACTTTAAAACCTGGGTTAAGTGGCTGATAAATAATGTTAGTAGTAATTGAAGTTGGATTATTAAATTAGAGACAAGTTGAGCTTGCGACCCAAAAATCTATTAATGCTAAATTGGGCATGAGGATGGCGTCACTTAGGAGGATGACTTGGGCCTAGTATGGCCACATGGAGCCCAAAGTAATGGGTTAAAATTCGGCACCCCTAAGATAAGGAGTTGGACGGCACATAGCTACAAATTAGGAGTGTTTATTTCTTTTATTTTATGATTTAAAAGATGATAATAGGAGGGAAGAGTTGGAGCTTGGTGGGTCTCTCATAAAGGGATGGATAATGGTTGAGCTATTAGGCAAGATAAAGCTTATCAGAAGCTAGTAGAGTTGGCCGAAACTCCAACTCTGTGGGGGGTGAGTATGTAGCCGAAACTCTTAGCAAAATATCCATCTTTTCCTTTAGTTTTCTCTTTTCCTTCTCATCGAAATCTTTTTCTTTGCCTTTCTCAAACTTTTTCTCTCTTAGCTAAAACTTCCTAGTGCTTCTCCTTTCCTTGAAAACCCTCTGAAAGTCGCATACTCCTCGTGCCTATCATCATCCTTCATAACCGAATCTACAAGGGTGGTTTAGTTTTCCCGAAAGTGCACCATAGGCCGCATGTTCCTTAGTGATTCGGTAAGCTTCGGGATTTTTTTCCTTTGCGATTTCTTCCTTTCTTTTCATCAAGATCTACCCAAATCAATTGTTTATACCTATCAATTTCTCCTTAGAAGCCGAATCATGTTTTACAATAGCCTGAAGTGTCGATTTTGGAAAAGCCGAAGGTGAGTGGTTGATGGTAGGTGACCGAATGGCCCTTTTCTATTCTTTTCTTTTTGGCCGAATGCCATATGTGCTAAGTTAGTTGTGATTTTCGGTTTGTTGAATACTTAGGGGATGGTCGAATGTAGGTAAAATTGAGGTGACAATTTCTCGAAGGCTTTCGGGACTTGAAAGTAGGTAAGAATTTTTTTAAACATTATTATTTATTAGATCTTATTGATCTAAATAGTTTACGTGACCAACTGGGTATTATGGCCACTAATGGCAGACAAGCAATAAAAGGGAGTTGGATCTGTAAACCCAATGCCAAAGTAGCATAGAAGCAGTAAAGGTGTAATACGAAAATCAGGTGTGTAACTCTTACACATTTTCATTCCTAGTATGTTAAATGTTATGTGGTATTAAAAGCCGGAGTGACGGTTATGGTTGTTGAAATACCCTTGTGGGTAACAACGAGGATACCGGGTAAGTTGTGATGATTTCTGTATTGATTGTAACTTATGAAAGCATGATAATCTGTATACATAATAGTTGTATGTTGAGCATGATCATATTAGTACAGTTAGCATAACTACGTGTTATGGGAAAAGAGAGGAGGGGGAAGTATGATCTATTAGACTGTCACTAGTGATTTGGAATCACACAGTGGGTTGGCCCTACATGCTATAAATTGTGACTAAGTCTCAGTGGTTTGGTACCACATATGATATTACGTAACTTCGGTTACCAGTGGTATGGCACCACCAGTGGTTTGGTACCACATATGATTTATCGTAACTTCGGTTACTAGTGGTTTGGCACCACCAGTGGTTTGGTACCACAAGGGGTAGAATAGGGAGACCCGGATGGATACTTAGGTGGGTTGCATGACTTGCATATTATTGTATGAACTTGTGTAAAAGCATGATTTCCTTGGGATGGGGATTTATACAGTGAGTCTCGGTGACTCACCCCTTCCTTTACATTTTTGCAGATCAGACATAGACCGTGGATATGGATCCAGAGTGCACTCGAGGTGGCCATGCTCAGCAACTATTTTATTTCAAAGTTTTTGCTTGAACTCAGTTGTTTTCTTTTAAATTTTTGGGTTTACAACGTTGTAATAAGGCCGCATAATATTTATTTTGGGACGTTTTATTTGGATATTCCTATAACTATTAATAAGCAAACTTGATAGATGCGAATAGGATGTTTTCCAAAACCTCGATAAGTATGTCTTTCCAAATGTTCACTGATTAAGTAAATGATAATGATTAACAACTGAATAAATATTTTTATTTTAAACAAAACCAAGTCTTAACACATTTCAATTTTTCATCGAACTCAAATTCATTTTCTAAAAACAAAAAGAAGTTTTCCAAGGGTTTTCACCATCAATGAAGTTGACAAACTATTTTTTTTTTAGTATTTTCTTCTCCGTAGCATGCTAGACTCGGGTGTAGCGTTTAGACTGGGTTTGGGGTGTTACATAGATCTTACCCTCAGAATCTCGAACAACTACTATTTGCGATTTCTCTCCGATCAAAGGTTCAGTACCACGAGTAAACAATGGTTCAAGGGTACGTACGACTTCGAATAATTAGTTTTCGTCGGATGAGGGTCCATAACCCGGTGGAAAGTCTTGGATTCCCAAATACTATTCTCTTAAACTTAGGGGAATAAGCGGAACCACCCTCTTACGAACACTATTCTTGCCCTTTTGTCCCTATCTTGATTGTCTCTATTGACAAAAGATCATTAGTCCCACCAATAAGTTATCGAAATTTTGACTAGAGGTTTTAAAGAGTGGGATTAACTTACCACAAATATCCTCGTTCCACAATATGACAACCGAGTGAGAACGTCCCCTAAAATGAAATCGATTAATAAACTATTTATATCCATATGTCGAGTACTATAAAAATCCTTGATAATCCCTTACCTTTAACACTTTAAATCCGATTTCAACGATCTACGACGCTTATGAACACTTGAGTTTCGGCCCTCCATGTTTCTATGATAGAGAAAAGATTAGAATGAGATATGGTATGATGATGATCTCAATCCAAAAAGATCATCCCACACCACATAGATTCGGCACAAAAGAAAGGGAAATAACAAATTCCAAAATATTGTACTAGCCACTTACCTATTGATTAAAGTGTGAGTAGGAAGAAGAATGATTGAGAAGGAAATATGTGAGTTGTAGAAGATTCGGTTATGAAGGAAAATTGAAGGAGATAGTGCTTAGCAACATTCGGCTGTGGTGAAAATAAAAGGAAGAAAATGAGATGTTTGAGTGTTCTTTAGAAGAAGAAAGAAAGGAGAAAAAGAGTAAAGAGAGAGTTTTTATGTGTTGATTTTCCAAGAATGGAAGATGAACAAAGATAAGGTCTTGGGGTTGGTGTATATTCGGCCAAAAAGAAGAAAAGAAAAAGAATTATGCTTCTTCAAAGTTGCATGTTTTCGGCACAAAAGAGAAAGAAAAGAAGATGATACTAATTTGTCAAAAAGAAATGGCCAAACAACCAAAAATTTGCCTATTGCTTCAACTACATTCGGCTAGGAAAAAGGATTTTGGAGAGAATGGAAAATAATGCTCATGTTGCTAAAGAAAATGACCAAACTAGCTCCTAATCCCTATCAAGCTACTAACAAAATTCGGCCAACCTCCCTAGCCCCAAAAACCGTCCAAGTTCATAGCAAATTAGCCATTCAAAGCTTTCCAAAACAAAGCCTTTGATCCATGCCTTATGTCTCCTTATCACCTTAATTCATGAGATTCTTTTCCTTAAACCCTTACTTACCTTTTTCCTTTAGTCTTCTTGCCAAAAATGTTGTCCAACTCATTATTTAGTCTTATCCACGACCGACACTTGCTAAGGAAAGCAAAAAATAAAAGCTTTCAAAATACATGCTAGGAGATTCGAACCTCTCCCTCAAGCAAACATACATGCGCCAACACCACCTTGCTACTAGCTCATCTTATGCTAGTTTTTAACACTTAATTTTACTTAAACCTCAAAGTCACTTGATCCACTTCAATTAAATAATTCTGAATAGTTCTCAAGTCTCCTCAAGACTATACTAATCATGAAAAATTTTATAATACACAAGTTAAGCATTAAAACATGCATCAATTCAATACTCAAATTTTAGGATGTTACATACTGGGTTCTAATTTTTCTTGTTCAATCCTAATAACGGAATACCTTTTTTAAATCACAATCCAGCTCTGAATAAAATACTTAATCCCAAAAATTCAAAATGTCACGCCCTAACTTACTGGACTCGACATCTAGATACTTCGGATAAGGTTTTTTAAGAATTGGGGCAATATTCCTAATTTGGACCTTCGGGAAAATGAGCCCTAACTTGCTGGGTTCTGACTTCTCATTTGAAAAATGACGGGACATCCTCTTCAAATATAAAGCCAAGTTTTAAAAGGCGAGCTTAGTTTGAGAATTTAAAGTATTGCGCCTAACTTCTTGGACATAATGCTTTATCCTTGAAAATAAGAGAGTCTTAACGTCCCTTTGACCCTCAAGTTTTGGAAATCAAAATTATCTATTTTGAATCATTTTAAAGTTTTCAACATTAGGACATCGATCAATCGGTTTGGTACCAATTTTGGGTGTGTCGAGGGTGCTAACCCTTCCTCGTCATGTGAATCGACTCCAGAACTCATTTTCGGATTTAAGTAGACCAAAATTGTTGTTTTAATAAATCAAACTGCTTATTAAAATAACTATTTTATGAGGTGGCCGATCACACCTCATATCAATAAAGATCGGTGGCGACTCCCTTCTTTTCATTTTTTAAAACTCGAGTCAAGCAGCGTCGTTCCTATTTTATCAAAAAATGGTTACGACAGCTTGGCGACTCCTTCGAGGACTCGAGGTCGGCCATAGATTGATTGATTTTTGTCCTTTTGATTAAAATGGTGTCGAAAAATCATGCTTCTTTTAATGCACTTTCAATATTGGGTCTCATAAATACTTTGGCATTGCATTGCACGACCGTTATGGTCACACCTTTAAGTGGGAGCGAGAAGCTATGCCTTTGTGAGGTTTTCACCTCCGTCTGGGCTAGTGGACTGCTTTTGGGATACATCCGTACCTATGTCTTTGTGAAGTTTTCACTTCCACATGGTCATAGGGAAATGTATTCCCCTGAACCGAACTCGGTCCGTATGAGCCTATAATGGGTGAGGATCAAGGAATCTGCTGGTTCGGGTACCTTGAACTTTAGAACTCAACCACATGTAAAGAGCCTAAGAACCCATCCCGAGCCAAACTATGCCGAACCTTAGTAGTTACCCAGATAGGCGTTTGTGTATTTTACATACTTTATATCTCATTCTGTGGTACTAATTGATGATGTTTTATTTCCTCTGCATGTCATTTCTATTTTTAAGAGGCATCGATTCACGATCAGTTTTTGAGTTAGAAAGCTGGTTATGGAAAGCGAATTCCTTGATAAAATGGAGGACAATGCGATCGTCTGTACGTGGTCAGAGCAAAGCCAATTAGAAAGAGGGGACAGCTTAGCTAAGGGATATGTGTCAGAATTATGGGATTTCACCAATATCAGTGTCATGTAGAATGAACTCCAGGAGTTGAAAGACATATGGACCCAGTGGGATGAGGAGGCAAAGCAGTTGTTCCATAGTACCTACGGCTATCTACCATACCTTCTTGATGCTAAAGTAGATAAGCACCTATTCCGAGCAATGACTCAGTTTTGGAATACTGCTTATAGCTATTTCTCATTCGGGAAAGTAGATTTGGTTCCCACGGTAGAGGAGTACACGACCTTGCTACGTTGTCCGAGAATTCAAGTTGATAAAGCTTATTCCAAAGCAGTTAATAGCCTGACTTTTACGAGGAAATTGATGAATATCACGGGAATGAGCGAACAATGGGTTTCAGCTAGAATACAGAAGAAAGGTGGGGGTAAATGCATACTTTGGATATATTTGAGGGACATGATCCTAACACATCCTGATGCAAAGGAAAAGATTGACGTCTTGGCCTTGTGTATTTACGGTTTGGTGATCTTCCCAAAAGCTCTAAGACACATTGACGAAGCAATTATTGATCTATTCAACTGACTAGACAAAGGGGTCATGCCTGTTCCCACTATCTTGGCCGAAACGTTTAGATCCTTGAATGCGTGTTGGAGAATAGGAGAAGGCAGGTTTATTGAATGTGCACAGTTGTTATTGGCTTGGTTCCATAGTCAGTTCTGGAAGGTGGATAAAGTGTCTTATCAGTTTTTGTCAGAGAATTGCTCGCCGTTGAAAGAGATAGTGGCTACGCCTAGGAGAGAAGATGTGTCTAAAGAAAACTGGATAGCGTTCCTCCAAAACCTTCAAGAAGACAACATCGAGTGGAAGGCTCCTTGGATGATTCCCGACAAGGTCCTTTATCGCTTGGAAACTTCGACTGGGTTCCTATACTGGGAATTTGGGGTGCCACTACATATGCCCCTTTACTGGTCCTAAGACAGTATAGTTCAAGACAGTTTGTACCAACGACATATGGGCTAGCTCAATGCGAGTTCTCATATGAATGGGGGAGCTATAAGAAAAAGGTTAAAGAGATCTCTGGTGCCTAGAATCAGATTCATAGAACGAGAATATTATCCATAAACCCAAGGACGACCCCGAAATACAGTGAATGGAGGGCTAGGAGAGTCAATAATAACATCCCCGAGCCAAACCCAGAAGGCACCCGATCGAGAGAAGAATGCTTGCGAGTGGTCCCGTCAGAATTAGAGATTGTGAAATAAGATTTTGTACGGATGAGTTTGGAACTTGGAAAAAGGCTAGAAAAGCTAGAAGAAGAAAAGATGCTCCTCCAATTAGAGGTGGACGGTCAAAAATCAGAGGTTGAGAAACTTAAAAAAGAAAAATAAAAGGTAGAGGAAGACCGAGATAACTTGAAGATGGAATACAAGAAGATCGTCAAAGATAAAAAATCTGGATTAGGGAAAACTTGAGAGCAAATGGCGATAAGAGATCCAGAGGAAAAAGCGAGTTAGCAATTGGGAGAAAAATTTTCAAGAAATACAAACGCAAAAAAGGCCTTAGAGAAGGGCATGACAGAAACCAAAAGGAGAAAAATGGACTAAAAGCTAGAATAGTGAGCTTGGCGATCTACACCACTATCGAAGTCAAGACTCAGAAAGCAAACTGAAATCAAGTCTGAACAGAATCGAGGAAATGAAGGGTAAGGTTGAAGAGCTAGAATCAGCATTACACAGTAGTGAGCTCCGGATTGAGCTTCTAGGAATAAGAGAAAGGCATTGGGAGGAGGAGCTTCACCATTCTTGCGAACGAGTTAGAAGCCGGAACTACCTCATGGGTGAAGCGATAATCCAGATTCGAGAGGTAGCTGATCACCTACAGACTTTGGCTGCGGAAGCTGACATATTGAGCATGAGATATGAGCTACCATCGGGTTATAATCAAGAGCTAATCTCTTTGCTTGGGAAAATCAAAACCTTAGGCCTTAGGGCGAAAGTATATTTGTAATCTACTTTATGTAAAAGGGTTTTGCCTTCTAATAAAGTTTTCTAAAATGAAGTTGATCAGAATCGATGTCTTCTTCTTGCATTCATGCATTTGCATTGCATCATATTACATGCATTTAAGTTTATAAAATAGGCCTAATTAGCTAAAATTACAAGAAAGAGAGAGAGAGAGAAAAAAAAGAAAGTTAAAGGGGAAAATCTGGAAGCGGAACATCACTACGGAACGCGCGCTAAAACCAGGAAAATGGATCAAAGGTTTGAACAATTCCAGAAATAAATGTAGGAACAAATGCAAGAGCAAATGTTAAAACTCTAGCAGGAAATGAGGGACCAAATGTTGGAGGCCCAGAGGAATATGGTGGCCCAAATGGCCCAAATGATGAACGGGGCAATGGATAAGGGGAAAGGTCCTATGCCTCGGTCAAGGAAAATAGTGAAGGCATCCCCCCGGGTTTTACCTCGCCACACACAAGAACAAAGCCTGAGGAGTATATCCTAAGGCCACCAGTTGCGATCAGGCCCCAACAAGGGCATGACGACGCTAGACCTCCCATGAGCTTCCACGCAAGCTCCGGATCCCAACCAGGAGATAACCCAGCCAATCCTGTTGTACCCAATTTAGATATGGCAGAGAAAATGGGGTCGAGAGAAGAATCTTCAAGGCAGTTAGAGGATCGTTGCAATTGGCTGGAAGAAAAATTCAAGGCACTAGAAAGTATCGATCATCATCATGGGATTGACGCAAAAGATTTAAGTCTGGTTCCAGATTTTGTGCTGCCTCATAAGTTTAAAATGCCTAAATTTGAAAAATACAGTGGGACTAGCTACCCGGAGGCCCACATCACCATGTTCTACAGGTGAATGGCTCTCCATGTGAACAATGATCAACTCTTAATCCACTGTTTCCAAGAAAGTTTAGTGGGCGCAGCTGCTAGATGGTATAACCAGCTTAGTCGGGCTAACATTAGTTCTTGGAGAAATTTGGCTCAAGCATTTCTAAAGCATTACAGCCACGTTACGGACATGGCACCGGATAGAATTACTTTGCAAAGCATGGAAAAAAGACAAAATGAAAGTTTCAGACAATACGCGTAAAGGTGGAGGGAGGTCGCCATGCAGGTCCAACCACCCCTCTTAGAAAAAGAGACTACCATGCTCTTCATTAACACCCTGAAGGCCCCTTTCATAACTCATATGATAGGGAGTAAGACTAAAAGCTTTGCCGACATAGTAATGGTGGGAGAGATGATCGAACATGCCATAAGGGGCGGTAAGATCAAGGCAGGAGAAAGCACTAGGGGGCTGCTCCTAAAAAGAAGGACGGTGAAGTAAATAACGTGAGCACACACAAGGCAATCACGATTAATTGGCCAAAGGTAGTCACCTCTGGACAACAAGGTATGGCAAGATAGGAATTGGGAACCAGACCGAATACCAAAAAATTCAATTCATGCCAATTCCAATAACGTACAAAGAGCTATACCAGACCTTGTTCAATGAGCATATCGTGTCCCCATTCTATTTGCAACCATTGCAACCTCCATACCCTAAGTGGTACGACCCTAACGCTCAATGCGATTATCATGCAGGGGTAGCGGGGCATTCAATAGAGAATTGCCTCGCCTTTAAAAAGGTAATTGAGAGGCTAATAAAGATGGAGGTCATAACACTCAACGATTTGATAAAAAAGGGGAACCCACTACCCAATCACGAGGGTAGAAGAGTAAATAGGATTGGTGAGGAGGTGGTGAGAAAAATTAAGAAGGACCTCACGGAGGTGAAAACCCCATTGAGAGTAGTCTTGGAGGAAATGGCAAAGAGAGGATTGACAGATTCAGATTTTTCGGGAAACTGGAGGCATATAAAGAACTACTGCGAACTCTATAAAACAAAAGGGCACGAGATTCAAGAATGTGCCCAGTTTAGAATCTTGGTGCAAAACCTTATGGACAACAAAGAACTGGAGTTTTATGAAAAAGAAATAGAGGAAAGGAATGTATGTGTGACCGAGGAAGAATTGACGAAGCCTGGAGTCAATTACCCGAGAATCATTATCTCACGAAACACGAAAGGTGGGGTGCAGGGAAGACCGAAGATTATAATTCAGAGACCTGCTTCTTTTCCCTACAAAGACAGTAAAAAGGTACCCTGGGACTACAATTGTAATGTGATGATACCAGGGGCGGAAAGCTCCACTAGCATTTCTGAGGAGGTCAAGAATGAAGGGTCCTATACGCGTAGTGGGAAGCATTACGACCCTAAGAACAGAGGAGCGAAACAAGTGAAATCGAGGACTATGCTGATTGGGCAAAAAAAAAGAACCCGAAGCCCCTATCAATGAACCCGTAAAAGAGGAAGAGGCCAAAGAATTCTTGAAATTCTTGAAACATAGCGAGTACACCCGTAAAAAATAACCAGCTCGTATATCCGTGCTAGCCCTGCTGTTAAGCTCAGAAGTGCACCGTGAAGCACTGATGAAAGTACTAAATGAAACTTATGTTACTAAGGATATATCGGTTAATAAATTAGATCGTCTGGTTAGTAACATAAGTGCTGACAATTTTATTTACTTCAATGATGATGAAATCCCACTAGGAGGCATGGGATCAACAAAATCCTTGCACATAATTACTCGTTGCAAGGGATACACTCTGCCAAGTGTGTTAATAGATAATGGATCAGCTTTAAATGTCTAACCTTTGGCTGCACTAAGGAGGTTGCCTATAGATAGCTCTCACATGAAAGCATGCCAAAACATAGTGAGAGCATTTGATGGCACCAAAAGAAGAGTGATGGGAAGAATGGACGTACCATTATTGATCAGGCCTAACATGTATGAAGTAGATTTCCTAGTCATGGACATCAAGCCCTCTTACAACTGCTTGTTGGGAAGGCCCTGGATTCATTCGGCATGTGATGTGCCCTTGTCACTGCACCAGAAACTAAAGTTGGTAACAGAAAACTGACTAGTAACTATAAACACTGAAGAAGACATCATAGCAACTGTTACCAATGAAGCGCCATATCTAGAAACAAGTGAGGAGGCCGTTGAATGTTCCTTTCGATCCTTAGAATTTGTAAATGTTACTTTCATCTCAAAGGGGAATGAAGTCCCGGTGCCTAAGCTATCCAAGACCACAAGGATGGGCCTACGAATGATGATAGGAAAAGGGGCTCTACCAGGAAAAGGATTGGGCAAACATCTCCAAGGGAAAGTTCAGATCCCGATGCTGAAAGAGAAGAGAGACCATTTTGGCTTGGGTTTCAAACCAGATGCAAAACAAATGAAGAAAAAAATAGAAAAGAAACATGAAAGGAGAAGGGCAAGGTTGAACGGAGAGGACGTCAAGTGGGAATCAATGATATTCCCCCACATATCCCGTACCTTCGTATCAGGAGGAATGATCTACCCGGAGAATCTTTCGCACGTCAATGCCATATACAACGAGGAAATCGATCAAGGAAACCTGTTGGGCATTCATCCGTATGAACCTGGAAGTGTTCTGAACAATTGGACTGCAGAGGAATTTCCTGTAGTTTTTAGAGATTATACAGAGTAATATTCAGAACGCACTTTTTGTTTTAAGCCTAGAAACAATGAGATTTCTTTTGTGAAACAGGCTCATGTTTGGATATTTTGTTCCAATGAAATACATCTTTAATTCTAACAAACATTTTCTCATTTCTTGTTCCCACTCATATCATGTGAATAGTTACCCTTCAATTTATTTATTCTGTGTACATCCTTTGATACCCATCACAGGTTCCTAGCCATCAATGATATGAGCAACGATACTACAGATTCAGAGGTCTGTTTTGAGCAAGACATGTGTTTAGAGGAATCTTAGGATTTTGAAAGTGACAGAGAATGTGACTTGCCTCCAGACTTGTTGAGAATGGTAGAGCAAGAAGAAAAACATATCCTATCGCATAAAGAGTCAGTGGAAATGGTGAACCTGGGAGAAGGACAGGAAGTGAAGATCGGAGCTTGTATCATGGAAGAGACCAAGCGAGACCTCATCGAGTTACTCCAAGAATTCAAGGATGTATTCGCGTGGTCGTATCAAGATATGCTCGGATTAAGCACTGATATCACAGTACACCGGTTGCCCATAAAAGAAGAATACAAGCCCGTCCAACAGAAGCTCCGAAGAATGAGACTAGATGTTTTGTTAAAAATAAAAGAAGAAGTCGAGAAACAATTTAATGCCAGATTCTTGTAAATGGTTAAGTATTCGGATTGGGTGGCTAATATCTTCCCTGTCCCTAAGAAAGATGGGAAAGTGCGAATGTACGTAGACTTCAGGGATCTAAACAAGGCTAGCCTGAAAGACAATTTCCGTTGCCTCACATCGACACCTTTGTAGACAATATGGCCGGCTATTTGTTGTTCTCCTTCATGGATGGTTTCTCAGGATACAACCAAATAAAGATGCATCCTGAAGATATGGATAAGACAATATTTGTGACCATGTGGGGGACGTTTTGCTACAAGGTGATGCCGTTTAGGCTAAAAACACGGGAGGGACATATCAGAGAGCCATGGTAACCCTATTTCACGACATGATGCACAGAGAAATTGAGGTTTACATCGACGATATGATTGCCAAATCCCGAACTGAAAAGGAACATGTGCAGGTCTTAAGGAAACTATTCTTGAGGTTGAGGAAATTCCAGCTAAAACTTAATCCAGCAAAGTGTACCTTTGGAGCTCGATGCAGGAAGTTGCTCGAATTAAGTAGTCGATAAAAGGGATTGAGGTTGACCCAAACAAAGCCAAGGCCATACAAGAGTTGCCTCCACCATGTACCCAAAGAGAAGTTAGAGGTTTCTTAGGAAGGCTAAATTACATCGCTCGGTTCATTTCACAACTGACTGAGAAATGTGACCCCATATTCCGTCTTCTTAAGAAACACAATCCAGGTACGTGGGATGAAAAATGCTAGAAGACCTTCAACAAAGTAAAGCAATACCTATCCAATGCCCCAGTATTGACACCGCCTCATCTAGGTAGGCCGTTAATCCTTTATTTGACATTGCTCGATAATTCAATGGGATGTGTGCTTGGTCAGCATAACGATTCGAGAAAAAGAGAGAAGGCAATATACTACCTTAGTAAAAAATTCACTGAGTGTGAAATAAGGTACTCGCCAATCGAGAAACTATGTTGTGCCTTGATTTGGACAACTCGAAGATTGAGGCAGTATATGTTGTATCATACGACATGGCTCATCTCAAAACTAGATCCTCTAAAATACATGATGGAGTCTACCGCTTTGAACAGAAGGATGGCCAAATGGCAGATTCTGCTTTCTGAATTCGACATAGTCTATGTGAACCAAAAGGCAGTAAAAGGGAGTGCAATAGCGGACTTTTAGCCAGTAGAGCCCTTGAAGATTATGAGCCTTTAGACTTTGATTTCCCTAACGAAGATTTGATGTATGTGGCAAACACCGGAGAGGGTGCCTCAGAAGATCATCCTTGGAAACTAAATTTTGACAGAGCATTAAATGTCGTGGGCAATGGAATTGGGGCAATTCTAATATCCCCAAAAGGAGATCATTACCCATTTGCTTGAAAACTGGGTTTCGATTGCACTAATAATATGGATGAATATGAAGCTTGCATCATGGGTCTCCGCGCCACTATCGAACGTAAAATCCGAGTATTGGAAGTATATGGAGATTCTGCCCTCGTAATCTATCAACTTAAAGGGGAATGGGAAACCAGGGATCCAAAGCTGGCCATCTACAAAAGATTGGCCCAAGATTTGATTAGAGAGTTTGACGACGTCACTTTCCATTATTTACCCAGAGACGAAAACCAGATGGCTGATGCTCTGGCCACCTTAGCCTCTATGGCCCGAATAAACGAAAATGAGGATATGAAGCCTATACAAATGAGCATTCATTAGGACCCAGCCCATTGCTACAATATTGAGGAAGAAGAGAAAACAGGCCTACCATGGTACCACGATATACTACGGTACGTGAAAAATTGTGAGTACCCAGACCAAGCAATTAAGAACGATAAAAGGGCATTGAGAAAACTAGCTTGTGAATACGTCCTAGATGGAGAGGTCCTATACAAGAAAAGGAAAGATCAAGTCTTCACTTGAGATGTGTGGATCTTCTTTGAAGCTTAGTTAATCTGGAAGAAGTCCATGAAGGCGTCATGGAACTCACGCCAATGGTTTCACAATGGCCAGACAAATAATGAGGTTTGGATATTATTGGTCCACCATGGAAGGAGATTGCATCAACTATGCCAAAAAATGTCACAAATGCCAGATTTATGGAGACAAGATTCATGTGCCTCCGTCACCTTTACACGTTATGACTTCCCCATGGTCATTTTCCATGTGGGGCATGGATGTCACTAGACCAATCTCACCGAAAGCTTCAAATGGGCATCGGTTCATCTTCATGGTTATCGACTACTTCACCAAGTGGGTAGAGGCCGCCTCATATGCTAACGTCACTAAGTCAGCGGTCAGTTGGTTCTTAAAGAAAGAAATTATTTGTCGATATGGAATGCCTACGAGGATCATATCAGGCAACGCATTGAACATAAACAACAATATGATAGTGGGAGTTTGCAGAGAAATTCAACATTAAGCACCACAATTCGTCTCCGTATCGTCCAAAAATGAATGGGGCAGTGGAAGCGACCAACAAAAACATCAAAAAGATAGTGGAGAAGATGACCGAGACTTACAAGTATTGGCATGAAAAATTACCGTTCGTGCTCTATGCTTATCGAACGTCCGTCCGAACCTCTACTGGGGCAACGCCTTTCTCATTGGTCTATGGGATGGAGGCGGTTCTACCTATTGAAGTGGAAATACCTTCTCTTGAGTATTGTCGAAGTGAAGGCTGGATGAAGTGAATAGATCCAGGCTCGATATGATCAGTTGAACTTAATTGAAGAAAAGAGATTGAGGGCTATCTGTCACGGTCGGATGTACTAAAAGTGAATGATGCGAGCTTCGACAAAAGGTTCATACAGGATTCCACGAGGGGACCTCATCTTGAAAAAGATCCTTCCGTACAAAAGATTACGGAGGAAAATTGATGCGAATCGGGAAGGACCGTATGTGGTAAAGAAAGCTTTCTCGGGGTGCGATTACGATTTGAGATGGACGGGAAAAGCTTGCCTAATCCTGTGAACTTAGATTCAGTTAAAAAGTACTTTGCTTGAAAGGGAAGAGGCCAAGGTGAAAACCCACAAAAGGCACTTTGAGACTTCAAAAAAAATACAGAGAGGCCAAGGTGAAAACCCGCAAAAGGGCACCTTGAGACCAAAGGGCTTTTTGGGTCGAAAACCCGAAAAGGGTGGCTCGAGTTTTGAATGGACACGTCACGATCTTGCGCGCTAGAATCAGTAGAAGAGGAAGCACGTTGCATATCGCGGCATCGATAAAATACTTCAAGTCTTCTAAACGCATGACAGGCTCAAAGCAGTCTTCTTGAAGTTTGTATATAGAAGTCTAATTGGCGATGTCTAGGGCATCTAATCCATGTTGTTTATTTCACTATTTTTGAGTTCTTTTTCTCCATAAAAAAGGGGATGTGTCCCCAGTCAATTTTTCTTCGTTTCATAGATAATTCATTTTAACTCTCTTTGAAATCGACCTACTATTACCCATCATTAACATGCTGCATTGAAACAATAATTGATGAACTAACAACTTCACAAAGGAGAGTTCCACATATTACTTTGGAAATCTCTAGATAAAATAGAAAACCGAGATAAGACAATTGTTTAGAATTTCCACGAACACAGGATAAAGACATTGGAGAAAGGGGGTCTTAATGGAGACCATTTCTTCAAAGTTCCTCGCCGATTCGATGGCAGTGGCGGGGTGAATAATGTTACTTGGTCACTTAGAAAAGGTATGGCGAGCCAATTTTTGATAAGGAAAGATTCAAAACCCTAAATTCTTGAGAGCGAATCCAAAATGAACCAAGTCGAATTATTCTTCAAGTAAGAGTTGTGACTCACAGGGAAGGCAAACTAGAAGTCAATGCAGCCGTGTTCGAGGCCTAAAATGGGCTTTGAAATTTCTCTGAGGGTAAGTTATTCATGCAAAAACGGTTACTGCAAGGGAAACGAAGATAAAACCTTGATAGACAAATGAGTGACAACACCTTGAATAGGAATCATACTCGTAACATTTTAACTCATTCCAATCATGGCATCCTAATCATTAGACATAAGCATGTACTCATTCTGCAGGTTATGTCCTTAAAAGGACACTATAGGAACAGATGAGGGAATGACATATTTGACCTTCTTGAAGTTACAGGAAGCAGATCGAAGATATCAGTCTGGTGGTCTTTGAGTTTGCAGGGATCAGATTGAAGATATGATTTGACCTTTACGAAGTTGCGAAGCGGATCAAAGATATCGGACATCTGGTGGTCCTTGAATTTGCGGCGGATCGATTAAAGATAGCGATTTGACCTTTCTAAAGTTGCGGGAAGCATATCAAGATATCGATCCGGTGGTCCTTAAGTTTGCGGGATCGAGATTGAAGATAGTAGATTTGACATTCACAGATTCTGAGAGGCCAAGACAAAATTGGTCTTTTATGTCTTTGCTCTAGAAGATTGAAGATATCGATCTGGTGGTCCTTGAGTTTGCAAAAGAAAAGGGAAGAAATTATCGAGAAATTGAAGATAGCACTTTTGGTCCCTCGCCTTTTAGGATTTGACGTTCGAAATTACCATGAAGTAGATCGAAGATATCGATCTGGTGGTCCTTTTTAATTATTTTGCAATTTCTATTATTATTACTATTATTTAATATTTTATTTTATCATTATTATTATTATTATCATTATTAAGATATATTTTCTTAGTTTAATACTTTTATCATCCATTTTATTTTATTTATCTATTTATATTTATGTTATTTTATATATAGTTTTATTCTCACTTATATAATTATCACATTTATATATTTCTACTTCTATTTTTATGTTAATATTAATATTATTATTATCATTATTATTATATTTACTATTATTATTATTATTATTATTATTATATTCACTATCACTATTATCATTATATTTACTATATTTATATTATTGTATGGTATATATTTTGTATCATTATTATTATTTTATTATTATTCTTTGCACTATTACCATTATTATTATTATTATTTACTCTTTTACTATCATTATTACTATTATTGCTATTTTATTATTATTTCTATTATTCTTATTATTGCATTATTACTTGTATATACTTATTATTATTATTATTATTATTATTATTATTATTATTATTGTTGTTGTTGTTGTTGTTGTTGTTGTTGTCATTACTAGTGTATTAATACTATTATTATCTATTTTAATTATATACATTTATTGTCATTAATTCATCAATATTCTTTATTATTTTTTTCTCGCATAACATCGAATTTCCCCTTTATTATTTGTCATATCAGCTTACCCAATGCATCAAGTTTTCAAATAATCGATATTTCGTATTAAGGGTTTGAGAAAATCGTGCCCTAACTTACTGGGTTTCGATTTTTCTTGTTCAATCTTAATAACGGAATACCTTTTTTAAATCGCAATCAAGCTCCGAATAAAATACTTAATCCCAGAAATTCGAAATGTCACGCCCTAACTTACTGGACTCGACATCTAGATACTTCGGATAAGGATTTTTAAGAATAGGGGCAATATTCCTAATTTGGACCTTCGGAAAACGAGCCCTAACTTACTGGGTTCTGACTTCTCGTTTGACAAATGACAGGAGATCCTCTTCAAATATGAAGCCAAGTTTTAAAAGGCGAGCTTAGTTTCAGGAATTTAAAGTATTGGGCCCTAACTTCTCGGACATAATGCTTTATCTCTTGAAAATAAGAGAGTCTTAACGTCCTTTTGACCCTCAAGTTTTGGAAATCAAAATTATCTATTTTGAATCATTTCAAAGTTTTCAACATTAGGACATCGATCAATCAGTTTGGTACCAATTTTGGGCGTATCGAGGGTGCTAAACCTTCTTCGTGCGTAACCGACTCCCGAACTCGTTTTCTGGATATCGTAGACCAAAATCGTTGTTTTGATAAATCAAATTGTTTATTAAAAATAACTATTTTACGAGGTGGCCCGATCACACCTCATATCAATAAAAATCGGTGGTGACTCCCTTCTCTTCATTTTTTTTTAAACCCGAGTCGACCGCGTCGTTCCCTATTTTATCAAAAAATGGTTACGACAAATATCATGATTTATTATGTATATTGCTTTTACATAGTTTTGCATGGGATGGGAAAAATGTTGAAGAGAAGAGTAGATCGGTGGCATTGCCACAAATTCTGATAATGGCTATGTGCCAATTTAAATATGGCTTTGTGCCATCGTGATTAAGGCTATGTGCCGATTATATTACCGTATATGATTGGTGGCTCTGCCACAATCTAGTTTGGGTGGCTCAATACAAATATTATAAATGGCGACTTATTTGCAAATTGGAGAAGGCTGGATGGGTGGGTTGACTTGATCCCCAGGAGAGGCGGTTGAATGCAATTGGAGAGGTGGCGGGGTGGGTTGACTTGATCCCCACAAGAGAGATTGGTTGAATGCAGTGGAGAGATTGGTGGATGGGATGGGTTGCATTCATATCATTTATTTATTACATGAAAGTGGGCTTAGGCCCAAGATTATGTAAATGGGTTCAAGCCCAATATATTGCTAAACGGGCTCAGACCCATTGGATGATGGTAAGGGGATTTCACACTGAGTTCTTGTAACTCACCCCCCTTTTCTCTTAACCCTTGTAGGTAAGGCTCAGTGACGAGGACTTGGGACCATGGATGTAACACCCCAAACCCGGTCTATGCATTAAGACTAGATTTGGTTTGTTACATGAATCGAACTATCTTAAAATCTTCAATGAGTTGAAATCTACAAATTATTTTTAATTACAAGGTTTAATAAAAATCAGAAGAGTGTTTTAAATTTGATGTATATTAGAAAACATTAGTTAAAAAAAACATCATTAACATTGTATTATCAAAAACCCTTAGATAATTTATTTGAGAGTTAAAAATAATAAAATATTTAATAAGGAATTTCATATATTTGAAAACCCAATTTATTTTGATAAAAACATCATATAATCATAAGCCCATATTTAAATGTCCAAAATATAGTTTAAAACCAAACACACATAAAAATCCATAAATTATTACTAGAAGCCCTTATTACATTAACCCATTATAGTAAAATACTTATTAAAAAGTTCAGAGTTTAATAAACCCATGTTTTGCACTATGGCCTCCACGAAGTCATCCTCGGCCCAAGTCCACGTCAATTTCCATTACCTGAGATGGAAAATTTGAGGGAGTGAGTTACTTAGAACTCAGTGTATAACTCACTTACTTTGTCCACTGGGCCAGATTTTCAAATTATAGATTTGGGCCTTGAGCCCATAAGCAGAATTAACAACATAATTAATAACATAATTAATAGCATAATGAATAACATAATTACTAACATGCATGTAAAATGAATTTTCCTCCCAAACCTAATTCCATCCGTTTACACCCCCGTACCAACCATCACACAGTGGGATCAAGTCAACCCACCCGCCATCACACCAATCGTAGGCATTAAGCCATTTTATATTTGTGGCGAGCCATTTGAACTAGATTGTGACAAAGTCACCGAACTAGAGGCATTGAGCCAATTATTATTTTGTGGCGAGCCACCGAACTAGAGCAAATAGCCATTTATAAATTTTGTGGCGAGCCACCGAACTAGAGCAATTAGCCATAATTTTGTGGCAAAGCCACCGAACTAGATTTTGGCAGCAGCCTTTCTTCTCTTCATCATTTTCCCAACCCATGCAATATGTATGCAAAGTAGTCTATGATCATATAATGATTTTATTAAAAGGCCCATTAACAAGAGTCAATATTTGATTTTTATTAAGGCCCAAACATTTGGCCCATTTAGCAATTTAATATCTAAGGCCCAAAATTACGATCTAGTAGAATTTGGCCCATTTAACGATCTAGCAAAGATTTCAACCCGTTTAACAATTTAACAGAGATTACGGCCCATTTACGATCTAGTAGAGATTTCAGCCCGTTTAACAATTTAACAGAGATTACGGCCCATTTACAATCTAGCAGAGTTTTCGGCCCATTTATCGATCTAACAGAGATTTCGCCCAATTATCGATCTAACAGAGATTTCGGCCCAATTACTAATTATCAAATTTATCGGTCCATTTTACGAAGACATGAAAATTTATATTTTCCATCTAACTCATCGAGGGCTTTTTCGTAATTTTCACCATATTATCCGTTTTCATGTAATTTCACCAAATACCAATTATTACGTTTTATCTTGATCTAGTCGTTTTTACGATTTAACATCATACCACGAATAACATCCAAACCCGAGAAAGTGTGAAGTTACACACCTCGATATCGTGAGTACTAGCCCTTCCCGCTCTTCAACACCTAAACATAATACGATCTTATTAGGACATTATCATGAACAAAATATGTTATAGACATTTGATCCAAAACCTTACCCTCTTGATTTTGGATCACTTCAATTTCGATTTCTCCTCGTTTATCGATTTGTTATTATTTGAGAATCCACTAACGTACAAAGGCTGGGAGTTCTTACTACTTCAAATAATTGATTTCCTTCGGTAGATGGTCCGCAACCCGGTGGAAAATCCGGACTATCGAAACTGCCCTTCGTTTATACTTAGGGGGAATAGTGGATCCGCCCCTCTTACGATAACTAAACACCGCCCTTTTCTTCCCTATTTTGAAGATCTTCAATATCAAAAGATAGTTAATCCTAATAATATATCAAAATAAGAATTCTAAAGATCTTAAAGGCGAGATTTCCTTACCACAAATATTCTTGTTCCACAAGGAGAATCGATCCAAACATTCTATGTCACTCACGACCACTTGATTTCCAATCTTCCGTTATCGCACTAAAATATAACATAAATAGCGTTAATAGAATGAGCGTTTATTTCGATCTAAGAAAGCCTTCATACCACCATCAATATTCTACCATGACTACTTCTAACTAAACAAAACTAAAAGAATTCTTACCCTTTTGTCCACGGTTGAAAAGAAAGGATTGAAAATGATGTCTCTAAGTGATGGAGGATTCAACTATGATAACCAAAGGAAATAGAAAAATGATTGACTATGGGTACATCAACATTGACCATGGAGAAAACAATGGAGAAAAGATGAGTGAAAAGAAATAAAATAAGAGAAGAGATGATAATGAAGATTCGGTTTTCAAAGAGAAGAAAAGAAAGGAAAAGATGTATTAGAGAGCAAGGTACATTCGGCAATGGAGAAAGAAAACAAAAGAGAGATATGGTCTTTTGGTACTAACAATTTTGGCACTAAGAAGAGACACAGAGAATATTCAAAAGATGAACAAAAAAAATGACCAAATGGTCAAAAGAATTAGGCTTTACCAAATGCACAAATTCGGCCAAGTGAGAAAAGTTGAGAAAGGATTGCAAAACTTTGCACATATGCTAAGAATGAACAAAAGAGACTTCAAATCCTAGCCAAACTAACACCAAAAATTGGCTCCCCCTTAGACCATATTGTCAGTCAAATGCATGGTCAAATGGCCATGATTTTGTTTCAAAACATTCTCCTTGATACTTGCCCCATGTCTCCATATCTTTCCATAAGTTCTTGATTCCATACCATATGTTAACACTTACCTTATTCCTTTGATATACTAACCAAAAATAACAAGGTCAACACTTACCATAAATAAGCTTGAAACACTTACCATAGAAGAGCAAAATAAAAGTTGTCTAAATGCTATTTAAGGGATTGAACCTCTTCCCTCATGCACTAATTCATGTGCCAACACCACCATGCCATGTACTCATCTTGTGTCACTTATTAACACTTAAATTAACTTAAGTATTAATGACACTTGCTTCTCTTCAATAAATTCTCAAATATAAAATTTATTCCTTACCCATATTATGCTATACTCTTCTTGGGACTATAATAAACACGAAAATAAAAGTAAGAAAATTTTCCTTCATAATCTAAACACCAAATCATGCAATATATCAATACTCGAATTTTAGGGTGTTACAACTCTACCCTCCTTAAAGAAAATTTAGTCCTCGAAATTTACAGTTGAAAGAGGTGAGGGTATTGTTGCCGAATTGCATCCTCGGGCTCCCACGTAGCTTCCTCCACTCAAGTGAGTTCGCCTAAAGAACTTTGACCAGCGGCACGGTTTTCTTTCTTAGCACCTTAACATCTCGATTTAAGATTTTCACCGTTCCTCCTCAAAGACAAATCTTAATTCAATTCCACTTCTTCTACTACATCTTATGTGCGAAGGATCCGATCTATAACGCCTCGGCATGGAAACATGAAAACATTATAAATTTGACCCAACTCAGGAGGTAACTCAATCTGATAGGCCACTGGACCAACACACTTCACCACATGGTATGGTCCAATATATCTTGGGCTCAACTTGCCCTTCTTTCCAAACCTGAAAATCTTTTTCCAAGGTGAGACCTTCAAGAAAACTGATCCCACATCATACTCGATATCCTTTCGCCCGGTGCGCATCGACTTACATCTATCCGAGGCTTCTTTCAACAGTGCTCGAATAACTTTTACCTTTTCCTCTGTTTGAGATATCATCTCAGGACCTAACATCGTCGTTAACCAACTCGGTCCAACAAATAGGAGAACGACACTTACGACCATACAATGCCTCGTAAGGTGCCATCTGAATGCTAGGCGATAAACATTTGTTATACGCATATTACGCGGTGGTAGATAATCCTCCCAACTACTCCTAAAGTCGATTACACATCCCCTTAACATATCTTCCAATATCGAATTACCTCTCCGATGACCATCGATTTGAGGATGAAAAGCCGTACTAAAATTCAACTTTGTCCCCAAGGCTTCATGCGAGCTTTCCAAAATCGTGATGTAAATGCAGGATATCATGCGATATAATGATCTGGTACCCATGCAACCTCACAATTTTAGATCGTCTGACTTTGCCAACTTTTGCAATGAATAATCCGTCTGTTGGTAGGAAATGAGCGATCTTAGTCAAGCGATCAACAATTACCCAAACAGAAATTTTTCTTAGTAGGTGTTAAAGGTAACCCACTAACAAAATCCATAGTTATCAGTTCCCATTTCCAAAGAGGAATTTTTACGGTTGTAACAATCAGGATGATAATTGATGTTACGCCTTCACTTGGCGACAAGTCAAACATTTTCCCACAAACTCTAAAATCTCCCACTTTAACCACAGCCTGTCTTTGTTCACGAAGATCTCGATACATCTTATTTCCTCCGGGATGCATAGCATAAGGGCTCTATCGCCTCTCGTAGAATCATTTGCCTCGGTCAGAGTCCTTAGGCATACATACTCTTCCTCGAAAGCACAACACACCTTAGTGTTTATTCTAAAATCCTCGATTTCACCATTTTCAACTTCTTTGAAGTAAAGGTCCCAACTTTTCATCGATGTCTATTTTTCCTTGATTTGTTCCAGCCACAGCGGCTTCACCTGAAATTCTGCTAACAAACTTCCATCCTCATACAAACTCAAATGAGCAAACAATACTCTCAAATCAGATACTGCCTTACGACTTAACGCGTCAGCTACCACGTTAGCCTTTCGGGATGATATTCAATTGAGAAATCATAATCCTTTAATAATTCTACCCATCTTCTTTGTCTTAAATTCAACTCCTTTTGGGTAAGGAGGTATTTAAGACTCTTGTAATCCTTATCGATGATGATTTCTCACCGTAGAGATAGTGCCTCCAAATCTTTAAAGCAAAGACCACAAGCTAACTCCAAATCATGAGTAGGGTAGTTTACTTACGATGCGGTCTCAATTGATGAGAAGCATAGGCCACCACCTTTCCATTTTGCATCAACACACAACCTGGACCGTGTGAGGCGCATCACAATAAATAGTGAATTCTTTTCCGACCTCCGGATGAATCAAAGCGGAGCTTCCGCCGAGTTTTCTTCAATTTCTCAAACTCTCTTGCCTTTTGGTCAATTATCACGGAACTCCCTTCCGCAGTTTAGTTAGGGTGCGACAATCAACGAAAACCCTCTACAAAGCGTCTATAGTATCCAGTAAACCCAAACTCTAAATTTTAGCTACCAATATTGGTGGTTTCCAATCGAGAATAGCCTCAATTTTGAGGATCCACCCTTATTCCTTGGTGATACCACATGACCAAGGAAAGTCACTTCTTTTAGCCAAAATTTGCATTTACTAAATTTGGCATCGATTCTTATCACAAGTAGTAACGTAATACTATCATAAATGCTTGTCATGCTCCTCCTCATTTCTCGAATAAACCAATATGTCATCTATGAACACTACCACAAACCGGTCTAAATATGGTTGAAAGACTAGGTTCATCATGTCCATAAATCACACCGGTGCATTGGTTAATCAAAGCGGCATCACTACAAACTCATAATGTAAAATAACTTGATCAGAAATGCCGTTTTATAAATGTCCACTTCTTTCACCTTGAGTGGTGATAACCCGACCTCAAATCAATTTTGGAAAAGCGAAGCTCCTTTTAATTGATCAAATAGGTAAATCAATTTTAATGAGAGGATATCGATTCTTGATCGTCAATTTATTCAATTATGCATAATCAATGCACATACGCATCGATCCATCCTTCTTCTTGACGAACAAAGCTGGTGCTCCCCGGAGACACACTTGGTCGAATAAATCCACGATCCGACAATTCTTGAATTTGAGCTTTAAGCTCATTAACTCCTTGATGCCATTCTATAAGGAGCAATGGACCTTTGGGTCATCTCGAGCAAAAGCTTAATGCCAAATTCTACTTCCGTCTGAGGTATACGGGGAAGTTCTTGGAAATACATCGGAAATTCCTTCACCGTCCTCACATCATTCATAGATAACTCTTTGGCATCAAAGCAGATAAAGGCTAGGAATGCTCCATATCCTTTTCGAACCAACTTCTCGCCTTTAATGCGAGATACTACATTTGCCAAGTAGTTCCTTCGCTCACCAATCATTATTATTTCCTTATCATTCGAGGTTCTTATCGACATTCGTTTTCAACACAATCCAATTGCTTAGATGTTTAACCAACCAATCCATGCCTAGAATGAGATCGAACTCACGAAAGGTAGTTCCATCAAGTTTCCAAGAATACCTCTTCTTAAATTTCCAAGGGCACGTTTTAAACATTTTATTAACAATTCCGAAATTGTCTAAAGGACTAATTCATCATCTCACTATCGGTAATTTGATTCTAAATTGAGGTTTCGGATATGGCACTAGCAACATATGAGTGGGTAGAGCCAATATCTATTAAAACAATAACGGTACATCAAAGATGAAGAACGTGATTATCACATCCCCGGTACATTCCGCCCTCTCATGACGTCTAGCTACATAAACCATTCCGGTGTCTTGCATCGTATTTCCTCTAGGACCATTGCCTCGACCGGTGTACCTTGACCACGACCAACCCTATTGCCACCACGACACGGTCCACGACCTCTCGGTGGGCTATTTGAGTACCTCGGACGGTGTGCATCATTATTACTGAACTTCTTGAGTCGTATCCATCGTCGAGGATAATTTCTACACTAATGATCCATCGAACCGCATTTGTAACAAGCGTCCATTTTCCTCAACACTCTCCAAAGTGTCTTTTTCCACATTCAAGACAGTCTCGACTTGATTATTTATTCTGGTGTTCTACCTTGAACTGGTTCATCATTACGAGGTCTCTTCCAAATTTCTTTGAAGAACCGAATGCTTGTCTCTCTCTTATTTCTAAATCTTTTTTTCCACCTCTGGTGAATCAAACCGAGCTTCCGCCGATTTTCTTCAATTTCTCGAAACTCTCTTGCGCTTTTCATCCAATTATACTGGAACTCCTTCCGCAGCAGCTTTAGTTAGGGTGCGAGAATCAATGAAAACCCTCTACAAAATGTCTATAGTATCCAAATAAACCCAAGAAACTCCAAATTTTAGCTACCAATGTTGGTGGTTTCCAATCTAGAATAGCCTCAATTTTCGAGGATCCACCCTTATTCCTTGGTGATACCACATGACCAAGGAAAGTCACTTCCTTTAGCCAAAATTTGCATTTACTAAATTTGGCATCAGCTTGCTTATCACGTAAGTAGTAATACTATCCGCAAATGCTTGTCATGCTCCTCCTCATTTCTCGAATAAACCAATATGTCATCTATGAACACTACCACAAACCGGTCTAAATATGGTTGAAAGACTCGGTTCATCGTGTCCATAAATACAGTTGGTGCATTGGTTAATCTAAACGGCATCACTACAAACTCATAATGTCCGTAACGAGTCCGAAATGCCATCTTATAAATGTCCACTTCTTTCACCTTGAGCTGGTGATAACCCGACCTCAAATCAATTTTGGAGAAAATCAAGCTCCTTTTAATTGATCAAATAGGTCGTCAATTTTAGCAGAGGATATCGATTCTTGATCGTCAATTTATTCAATTGTCCGTAATCAATGCACATACGCATCGATCCATCCTTCTTCTTGACGAACAAAACGGGTGCTCCCACGGAGACACACTTGGTCGAATAAATCCTCGATCCAAAGAATTCTTGAATTTGAACTTTAAGCTCACCAACTCCTTCTGCCATTCTATAAGGAGCAATGGACACTTTGAGTCGTCCTGCAAAAGCTCAATGCCAAATTCTACTTCCGATCCGGAGGTATACCAGGAAGTTCTTCGGGAAATACATCGGGAAATTCCTTCACCGTCCTCACATCAGTCATAGATAACTCTTTGGCATCACAGATAAAGGCTAGGAATGCTCCATATCCTTTTCGAACCAACTTCTCTGCCTTTAATGCAGATACTACATTTACCAAGTAGTTCCTTCGCTCACCAATCATTATTATTTCCTTATCATCCGAGGTTCTTACTGACATTCGTTTTTCAGCACAATCCAATTGCACCCAATGTTTAACCAACCAATCCATGCCCAGAATGATATCGAACTCACCGAAAGGTAGTTCCATCAAGTTTTCCAAGAATACCTCTTCTTGAATTTCCAAGGGCACGTTTTTAAACATTTTATTAACAATTACCGACTGTCCTAAAGGACTAATTACTGTCATCTCACTATCGGTAATTTCAGATTCTAAATTCAGGTTTCCAGATATGGCACTAGCAATATATGAGTGGGTAGAGCCAATATCTATTAAAGCAATAACAGGTACATCAAAGATGAAGAACGTACCGATTATCACATTTGGTGCATTCTTGTCTCTGGCGCCTAACTGCATAAACCGATCAGGTGTCTTGCATCTGTATTTCCTCTAGGACCATTACCTCGACCGGTGTACCTTGACCACGACCAACCCCATTACCACCACGACTGGTCCACGACCTCTCGATGGCTGCTGAGTACCTCCGGCACCGTGCATCATTATTACAAACTTCTTGAGTCATATCCATATGTCGAGGACAATTTCTACACTAATGATCCATCGAACCGCATTTGTAACAAGCGTCCATTTTCCTCCAACACTCTCCAAAGTGTCTTTTTCCACATTCAGCACAGTCTCGACTTGATTATTTGTTACCGTGTTCTACCTTGAACGGTTCATCATTCTGAGGTCTCTTCTAAAATTTCTTTGAAGAACCGACTCTTGTGTCTCTCTCTTATTTCTAAATCTTTCTCGATTCTGACGTTCTGAGTTCTTAGCCTCTTCGGCTATCTTGGCCTTCTCCACAAGCGTGGAAAAAGTTCTAACTTGCTGTGGGGCAATCAGAACCCTCGACTCATCATTAAGTCCATCCTCAAACGCATACAACGCTCATGATCTATTGATACAATTTTCCAAGCATAGCGGCTCAAATGTAAAACTTCACTTCATATCTCGCTCTCGTTTTACTCCCTTGTACAAGATTCAAAAATTCCTTCCTTCGGGCGTCTACATAACTTGTTCCAACATATTTTCCTTAGAAGGCAGCTTTAAAGAATTCCCAAGTAATCAGTGCAGCTTCAGTGCCTTCTCGAACAGTGAGCCACCACTGATACGCTTCGTCTCTTAACAAAGACACAGCTCCTTTCAGTTTTTTCTCAACAGTGCATTCCATATCATCCATAATTTGTTCCACAGCTTCGAGCCAGTATTCAGCCACATTCAGAGCTACACCGAAGACTCCTTTAAAAACTTCTGCATTATTGGACTTAAGTCGTTCTGAAATTGACCCACGAGTTGTTGGCCCAATTCTAGTTCCAGCGACCCTTTCTAGGACTCGCATTATGGCTTGAGTCAAAGCATTGTCTTCTTCCATGTGATCGCGTGATCCCGTCTCACTCTCAATTGATGCAGGTGCATCCATTTTCGACATATGATTTGGTGCTTTAGTTGTAGCACCTCGGCCTCTACCATGACCACGTCTACCGCGTCCACGACCACGTCCTCTAGTGCTCATGATGGCTTATTCATTTTTATCTGATTACAAGTTTTATGAATCAGAAAATTTGTTTCGGTGTTTATTAACGATGTTTTATGAGATTTGAGAGATAAAGTTGTTTTTCGCAACATATCATATAGTCTCAATCTCTACGATTTTTCACATCTAAAACTAGAAGTTCTAAAGTGTTCCTATGATCATCATAGTAACCATTAAGCAATAAATACTTACTTCACTTATTACTGGATGCTTGTGGTGCCATAACGATCTTTAAAATATAATTGAGCGATTTCATATGTAATTTATTTGAAACCCAAACCACGGTTGAGTTTTTGAAACGGCTCGATACCATTAAATGTAACACCCCAAACCCAGGTCTATGCATTAAGACTAGATTTGGTTTGTTACATGAATCGAGCTATCTTAAAATCTTCAATGAGTTGAAATCTACAATATTATTTTTAATTACAAGGTTTAATAAAAATCGGAAGAGTGTTTTAAATTTGATGTATATTAGAAAACATTAGTTAAAAAAAACATCATTAACGTTGTATTATCAAAACCCTTAGATAATTTATTTGAGAGTTAAAAATAATAAAATATTTAATAAGGAATTTCATATATTTGAAAACCCAATTTATTTTGATAAAAACATCATATAATCATAAGCCCATATTTAAATGTCCAAAATATAGTTTAAAACCAAACACACATAAAAATCCATAAATTATTAATAAAGGCCCTTATTACATTAACCCAAAATAGTAAAATACTTATTAAAAAGTTCAGAGTTTAATAAACCCATGTTTTGCAGTATGGCCTCCACGAAGTCATCCTCGGCCCAAGTCCACGTCAATTTCCATTACGAGATGGAAAATTTGAGGGAGTGAGTTACTTAGAACTCGATGTATAACTCACTTACTTTGTCCTTCGGGCGATTTTCAAATTATAGATTTGAGCCTTGAGCCCATAAGCGAAATTAACAACATAATTAATAACATAATTAATAGCATAATGAATAACATAATTAATAACATGCATGTAAAAATGAATTTTTCCTCCCAAACCTAATTCCATCCGCTACACACCCCGCCAACCATCACACCTGGGATCAAGTCAACCCACCCCGCCATCACACCAATCGTAGGCATTAAGCCATTTTATATTTTTGGCGAGCCACCGAACTAGATTGTGACAAAGTCACCGAACTAGAGGCATTGAGCCAATTATTATTTTGTGGCGAGCCACCAACTAGAGGCAAATAGCCATTTATAAATTTTGTGGCGAGCCATGAACTAGAGGCAATTAGCCGTAATTTTGTGGCAAAGCCACCGAACTAGATTTTGGCAACAGGCCTTTCTTCTCTTCATCATTTTCCCAACCCATGCAATATGTATGCAAAGTAGTCTATGATCATATAATGATTTTATTAAAAAGGCCCATTAACAAGAGTCAATATTTCAGATTTTTATTAAGGCCCAAACATTTGGCCCATTTTAGCAATTTAATATCTTAGGCCCAAAATTATGATCTAGTAGGAATTTGGCCCATTTAACGATCTAGCAGAGATTTCAGCCCGTTTAACAATTTAACAGAGATTACGGCCCATTTACGATCTAGCAGAGATTTCAGCCCGTTTAACAATTTAACAGAGATTACGGCCCATTTACGATCTAGCAGAGTTTTCGGCCCATTTATCAATCTAACAGAGATTTCGGCCCAATTATCGATCTAACAGAGATTTTACCCCAATTACTAATAATCAAATTTATCAGTCCATTTTACGAAGACATGAAAATTTATATTTTTCCATCTAACTCATCGAGGGCTTTTTTGTAATTTTCACCATATTATCCGCTTTCATGTAATTTCACCAAATACCAATTATTACGTTTTATACTGATCTAGTCATTTTACGATTTAACATCATACCACGAATAACATCCAAACCGAGAAAAGTGTGAAGTTACACACCTCGATATCGTGAGTACTAACCCTTCCGCTCTTCAACACCTAAACATAATCGATCTTATTAGGACATTATCATGAACAAAATATGTTATAGACATTTGATCCAAAACCTTACCCTCTTGATTTTGGATCACTTTAATTTTCGTTTCTCCTCGTTTATCAATTCGTTATTCACGAGAATCCACTAACGCATACAAAGGCTCGGGAGTTCTTACTACTTGAATAATTGATTTCCTTCGGTAGATGGTCTGCAACCCAGTGGAAAATCCTGGACTACCGAAATCGCCCTTCGTTTATACTTAGGGGGAATAGTGGATCCGCCCCTCTTACGATAACTAAACACCGCCCTTTTCTTCCCTATTTTGAAGATCTTCAATATCAAAAGATAGTTAATCCTAATAATATATCAAAATAAGAATTATAAAGATCTTAAAGGCGAGATTTCCTTACCACAAATATTCTTGTTCCACAAGGAGAATCGATCCAAACGTTCTATGTCACTCACGACCACTTGATTTCCAATCTTCCGTTATCGCACTAAAATATAACATAAATAAACGTTAATAGAATGAACGTTTATTTCGATCTAAGAAAGCCTTCATACCACCATCAATATTTGGCCATGACTACTTCTAACTAAACGAAACTAAAAAGAATTCTTACCCTTTTGTCCACGGTTGAAAAGAAAGGATTGAAAATGATGTCTCTAAGTGATGGAGGATTCGGCTATGATAACCATAGGAAATAGAAAAATGATTCGGCTATGGGTACATCAACATTCGGCCATGGAGAAAAACAATGGAGAAAAGATGAGTGAAAAGAAATAAAATACGAGAAGAGATGATAATGAAGATTCGATTTTCAAAGAGAAGAAAAGAAAGGAAAAGATGTATTAGAGAGCAAGGTACATTCTAAGAATGGAGAAAAAAACAAAAGAGAGATATGGTCTTTTTGGTACTAACAATTTCGGCACTAAGAAGAGGCACAAGAGAATATTCAAAAGATGAACAAAAAAAATGACCAAATGGTCAAAAGAATTAGGCTTTACCAAATGCACAAATTCGGCCAAGGGAGAAAAGTTGAGAAAGGATTGCAAAACTTTGCACATATGCTAAGAATGACCAAAAAGAGACTTCAAATCCTAGCCAAACTAACACCAAAATTTGGCTCCCCCCTAGACCATATTGCCATCCAAATGCATGGTCAAATGGCCATGATTTTGTTTCCAAAACATTCTCCTTGATACTTGCCCCATGTCTCCATATCTTTCCATAAGTTCTTGATTCCATACCATATGTTAACACTTACCTTATTCCTTTGATATACTAACCAAAATAATAAGGTCAACACTTACCATAAATAAGCTTGGCGACACTTACCATAGAAGAGCAAAATAAAAGTTGTCTAAATGCTATTTAAGGATTGAACCTCTTCCCTCATGCACTAATTCATGTGCCAACACCACCATGCCATGTACTCATCTTGTGTCACTTAGTAACACTTAAATTAACTTAAGTATTAATGACACTTGCTTCTTCTTCAATAAATTCTCAAATATAAAATTTATTCCTTACCCAAATTATGCTATACTCTTCTTGGGACTATAATAAACACGAAAATAAAAGTAAGAAAATTTTCCTTCATAATCTAAACACCAAATCGTGCAATATATCAATACTCGGATTTTTAGGGTGTTACAATGGATGACTCGGTGTAGGCCATACTTTAGAAATGGTTTTATTTGGACTTCAGTTTCTTACTTCGTTTACTTCATTACTTTACTATTTTGGGTTATGTTTTGTAATAAGGCCTCTGGATTAATTTATTTTGCTTTATGTTTGACGTGTTTATATTTTACTCAAATTATTTTAAATGGGATTTTCTAAAATCATAATAAAGGTTTTCCAAAATCGATTAACAAATGAATTTCAAAATAAACTTTTACAAATTTTTTAATATGGAAGTTTCTCTCGAACTATCAATGATATTTCCAAAAGTCACGCTTTTATAAAATTATTACTTGAAATTTAATCGATCAATCTTCGAAATTAGTAGTATTTTATTAAATATCTCAAGTTAAACTTGTTTCTCTTGATTTTAACAAATCAACATCTATTTTTGTATGAATAGAAAAGGATCTAACATTTTTTTTATCTCATTTGACATGTTTTCTTTATACGTTATCGGAAAAATTTTTAGTGTGACACACCAGATTCGGGCCTAAGTTCTAGGCCGGGTTTGGGGTGTTACAGGTGGATATTTGATTTTCATGCAAGCCTATGGGATTAACATTTCATGTTCAACTTTTGAGTGCTTAATTTTGAACATTAAACACTTTGAGTGATTGGAGTGAATCTTTAGTGATGATGTCAACTCTTGTCGATTTTGAATTAAAGGTGATTATTTAGGTAAAGGGAAACACCTATATTTTCATGCTACAATAACTATGACTTTGATTGCTTGAATCTTTAGGACCCTTTTTACTTACATTATCAATGTATAAATTATCTATGAATTATGATGAAACATTATTGATGAATATTATGAATTGAGAAAGTTCATTTTAATTGTGAGTTGAGAATTTTGCTTGAGGAAAATCAAATGCTTAAGTGTGGGGGGTATTTGATAAACCGTAATAAATACATATTTTAATCCTACATTTAGCATACTTTTGGATGATTTATTCCCTGAATTGTGGAATTTGGTGCTCCTAATCCTTTAAATTCATGTTTTATACTTAAGAGAGCACCGGAGGATGAAAAGAACGAGAAACGGGCCAAAAACGGAGAAAATGGGCCAAAGTATGAAATCAACATGGCCTGGGCCCGAGACACACGACTGTGCCACACGGCAGTGCCACACGAGCGTGTCCTTGCCATGACCTATTTTAATTCTATTCGGAATAGGGTACTTAGAGGCAAAGAAAGACATTTCAAAAGCCTATATAAACACCCTAGAGGCCAACCTTCGGGGGGCGTTCAGCTGGGCCAAGGAGCTAAGCCAGAGGGCCAGAATTTTGGGATTCACTCGAAGAAAGCCAGTTGATTCATCTCAAGAAGCCAGAATCATACTCAAGACTGAGGATCTCTCCTTCAATTCCTTTAGGGGGTTTTAGGGTTTTTCTTATGTTTTGTTTTATATTTTCTTCTAAGATGTATTCTTTTATGATTATGAACTAAACTCCTCAGATACCTGAGGGGGATGAAACCTAAGATTGATCGTGTTATTATTTTCTGAGCTATATGATAAATACTTGATTGTTCTTAATTATGTGTTCTTAATTCTTGTTTTGATATTTTAGGATATTGATTCAAGTATTGATGTGCTTAGGCAGAGGAGGAATATTCCTTGTTTATGAGTAGATCTAGCATAGTTAAGCGGAGTTGATAGCAACCCTGGAGATAGGATGATGAAAATCTGACGGATTAGGGTCAAACCTAATATGGGAGTCCATAGATCGAGTTAATTGAATTCTAGGGATTTTAATTAGAAAGAGATTTCAATTAATCAACCTAGGCTTAGACATTAGTAGCCTCGAGAGAGGTATTAATATAAATTAGGGAATCTTACGGATCAAGTCAAGTGAATAAATCGTCTGGTTCAGAGTTAGATAACAAGTGAAGTCTAGGTGAATTCTTCCTCGGGTATTATTTTAATCAATTGATTTTCCCACAAGTATTTCCCCAATTCCTTCTCTGTGTCTTAGTATCTTTAGCTTAGTAGTTAGTTAATTTTAGATTAAATAATCATTCTCTTAATTCTTAGGCTAAATAATAAGAAAAAAGTTAGCATTAGTACTTTTGGTTCCTTTGGGTTCAACAATCCGGTCTTGCCACTAAACTATACTATTGTCCGATAGGTGTGCTTGCCTCAATCGTGGTGATAGTTAGTTTCTAGGCTCGATCATTCATTATATAAATTTTAAGACTTTTTCTACCACCATCAAGGTTCCTCATTACACTTTTCAAATTTTTTTCAAGCAATTTCTATGTTTTTTGTTATGAGATCGTTGTTTTGTCGAGTTTTAAAATTTATAAAGAATATGATCAAACCTGGAAACTAACTCTGACAGCGATTATAGGCAAGTGTACCTATCGAACAATAGTATAGCTTAGGCAAGACCGGATTGTCGAACCCAAAGGAACTAAAAGTACTAATACTAACTTTCTCTTTATTATTTAGCCTAAAATAAGTGAAGTTACTTTTAATCTAAATTAACAACTACTAAACTAAAGACGCAAAGGAAATAACTTGATGAAAAACTCAGTTGATCACGACGATACCCTCAGGAAGAATCCATCTAGACTTCACTTGTTATTTAACACTGAATCATACGATTTATTCACTTAGTTTGATCCGTAAGACTCCCTAATGTATATTAAACCATCTCTCGAGGCGAATAACATCTAACCCTAGGTTAATTAGTGGAACTCTTGTTCTCTCATAATAACCCCCTAGAATAGTAGTAAATCGATCTATGGAATCCCATATTAGGTTTCACCCTAATCCGATAAAATCTTGTCACCTTATCTCTAGGCGTGCGATCAACTCCGCTTAATTATGCTAGATCTACTCTTAAGCAGGGTCTATTCCTCTTCCACCTAAGCACATCAAATTTGGGTTAAGCATGCACAATCAAGAACAAACTAAGTATTTATCATATAATTCAGAAAATAATAACAAGATTCATCAAGGTTTCATCCCATTCAGGTATCTGAAGGGTTTAGTTCATAACAAATAAAGAAAACATCTCAAGAGAAAAGATAAAACAAAACATAAGAAATCCCTAAAACCCCTTGAAGGAATTGAAGGAGAAATTGATAAACCGTAAAAGTAACATATTTTAATCCCATATTTAGCATGCTTTTGGATGAATTGATCCTCGATTTATATAACAAGGTGCTCTTAATCCTTTCTTTTCGTGTCTTATGCTCAGAAAAGCACCGAAGGATAAAAAGAACGTAGAACGGGCTTAAAACGGTCTAAATTGGGCCAACCCAAGAAATCGACACGACCTGGACTTCAAGCTACACGGCCGTGCCTTGCCATTCACTTCACACGACCATGCCACGATTTACACGGCCATGCCCCAATTGACAGACTCGAAGCACGCCCTGAACCTCGATGTGCATGGCGTGTACCGCCGTGCCTAAATCAACAAAATAGAGACATGGGCTAGAAGACGACTTACACGGGCGTGCCATGACCGTGCCTCTGCCGCGGGAAAGAGCAATTTCACTCGGATTAGGATGCTTAGAGCCCAAGAAATGTAATCCTAAGTCTACTTAAACACCTAAGAACGAATTATGCTTGAATTATGAGTATTTAGGAGCCAAGTAAAGCATCCCAAAAGTAGATATAAACACCCCAAGGCGGTTATTTTGGGGGGTCAAGTTTTAGCAGAGTTTTCTGCTAGAGCTTTACTCATTTAGGAAATTACTCGAAGATAGCCAGTTGACTCATCTCGAAGAGCCGAAATTCTACTCAAGACGGAGGATCTCTCCTTCAATTCCTTCAGGGGTTTTAGGGATTTCTAATGTTTTGTTTTATCTTTTCTCTTGAGATGTTTTCTTATTTAGTTATGAACTAAACCCTTCAGATACCTGAAGGGGATGAAACCTATAATGGATTTTGTTATTATTTTCTAAATTTATATGATAAATACTTATTTTGTTCTTAATTATGTTGCTTAATTTAATCTGATGTGCTTAGGTGGAGGAGGAATAGACCCTGCCTAAGAGTAGATCTAACATAATTAAGCAGAGTTGATTAGGCGCCTATAGATAGGGTTACGAGATTTTGCCAGATTAGGGTGAAACCTAATATGGGAATCCATTGATGGATTTACTGCTTCCTTGGGGGGTTATTATAAGAGAACGAGAGTTCCACTAATTAACCGAAGGTTAGACTTATTCGCTTCGAGAGAAGGTTTAATATAGGTTAGGGAGTCTTACGGATCAAGCTAAATAAAGAAATCATATGGTTTAGGGATAAATAATAAGTGAAGTCATAGCTGGATTCTTCCTGAGGGTATCGTCTTTATCAACTGAGTTTTCCAAAGTCTTTTCCCAATTTATTCGTTTATCTTTGCATTTTAGTTTAAAGTATTTCATTAGTTGTAGATAAATCACCCAATCACTCCATATTGTAGGCTAAATAATAGAAAGAAAGTGAGTAGTAGTACTTTTAGGTTCCTTGGGTTCGATAAGATATTCTTGCCTTAACTATACTACTGTTCGATAGGTGCACTTGCCTCTATCGTTGTCATACTTAGTCTACAGGTTCGATCATTCTTTACAAATTTTAAAACTACACTGTTTTGTAGCGATCAAGTTTTTGGCGCCATTGTCGGGGACCTCTAAAATATTAAGAAAGCTCTATTTCTATTACTTTAGCCATTATTTTTATTTTTATTTTATTTTTAGATTAATTTTTTATTTTTTTACTAATTCTCTTTCTTTCGTTCTTAAACTTGCAAGGTACCTCTAGTTTATAACTAAATAAACCCTAGAGGACCATTAGAATATGAAAGTAATATTGAAGCTACCACTCGCAGAAATCGCAGAGAAACTAGACAAGCACTACACTATCAAAGAGAAGAACAGCAAAGATCCAATCCTATTGAAGGGATGGCTGAAAATAATCCACGATGATGCAAGCGCAAGAATGTAATCGTCCGTACTATGTATGGTTATGCTAAACCTAATTTGACAGGAGCAGAATCTAGTATTGTTAGGCCCGCTATAGCTACTAATAATTTTGAATTAAAACCTAACACAATACAAATGATTCAACAATTCATTCAATTTGATGGTTTGCAGGATGAGGATCCAAACACTCATATATCTAATTTTTTAGAATTTTGTGATACCTTCAAAATAAATGGCATTTACGGCGATGTCATCGTCTTGATTATTCGCTTTTCATTAAGGAACAAAGCAAAGCGTTGGTTGAACTTCGTTACCACGAGGGTCAATCACCACATGGGATCAAATGACCAAAAATTTCTTTTAAAATATTTTTGCCCGACCAAACGGCTAAATTCAGAATGACATATCTTCTTTTGTGCAAAATGATGCGAAACATTATACAATGCATGGGAAAGATATAAGGATCTCTAAGGAGATGCCCACACCACGGATTACCTTTGTGGCTTCAAGTCCAAACATTCTACAATGGTGTGAATTCTCCAACTAGGCAAATGATTGATTCATCGGTAGGTGGAACTCGAATAATAAAACTCATGAAGTGGCTTACGATGTTATTGAAGAGATGTCGTTGAACACCTATCAATGGCAAATTACAAGGGCTAAACCGAAAAAATCAGCTAGATTTTTTAACATAGACACAGTGACAATGTTGTCAACACAAATGGAGTTAATGAATAAAAAGCTTGATAATTTATGTTCTTCACAACTACATCAAGTCATGCAATGCAAAGCAAGTGGGAATATGGCAAATTCTGAGTACCCACCTTATCAACCAGAAGCAGAAAACGAGCAGACAAACTATATAGGTAACAATTTCAGATCTAATAATAATCCTTATAGTAACACTTACAATCCAGGTTGGAGAAACCACCTAAAACACCCCAAACCCGGCCCACGCTAGATCTGGTATATTCCTCGAGTAAAAACGGTTCAAATTCATGGGTTTTTAGAAAATCTTCAAGAGATTTTGGGAGAAAACTCGATTTGGGTTGGGCTCAAGTTGGAAACTAGTTCGTTTTTGGTGAAATATAAGTTTTTATAAAATTTCTTTATTGAATCCCAAAACTTTAAGTAAAAGATATGCCGATTTAATTTTAAAGATTTTGGCTTTGAAATCATTTGTATTTAGATGTCATAATGTTTACGAGTTCATTTTAAAAATATTATTTAACTTTAATTATGATAACATTCAAACCTAATATAAATGAAATTTAAAAGCATGCATAATTAGTTCATACTAAGGCCTTATTACATCAAAATATACCCAAAATAAATTGAAAGTACTTAAATAAAATAAATTGTCCAAATAAAATAATTCCTTCTTGAGCATGGTCACTACTAAGCTCCCGGCCGGTCCATTCTTGATCATCACACGAAAAATGTTCCCTAGCGGGTGAGTCAAGCAGACTCAATGTGTACACGAATACTAAGTCCAAATAGATTCAGGCATATCAAGTCATACACATTCATATCAAAATATACAATTAATGATGCATTCCCAAGCCCAAGCCTAGTTACCAACCGTTACACATCACCCGTACCAACATGCACACCGTGGGGACTACTAAGTGAACCCTCCATCCGCTACACACCATCGAAGGCAATCGCTGCAGTCGACGTGCTCATCGTCCTTATATATTTCGTGGCACAGCCACCAGATAATATTTTGTGCCGTGAGACACCACATTCAGATAATGTGACAGTAGTCACCACATTCAGATAATGTGATCGAAGTCACCACATTCTTATATCGTGACATGAGTCACCACATTCACTTCCCCTTTTCATAATATCCCATATGCCCCCGTCTATCATACACATTATGCAATATCATGCCTTAATTCACATTCTTATCATACTCACATTCATGGCATAACAAACCATATCATACTCATAGTAGGAGTAGGAAAACGTACCTTAGTACTTTGTACCATTGTATGGTACCTTAGCCATACTTTTCACATTCTTAATAACACACATATATATATATATTAAACATTGCCATAAATTTTATTAAGAAGTAGTGTGGGGTACACACCTGGTTAACTTAGCAGATTCGCTCCAAATCCCGGAGACTCGATCTAGCATCCTAGACCCTTTGATTTCAAGTTCCTACATTCGGCCAACGTGCAATATTTTACCTAAAAGCCATTCGGCCCATTTAATCAAATCCCGAAACTTACCTTGTTGCCGATTGGATTTAAAATCAAATCTCGAAAATGTTGTGTTGGTTCTTCTTGCAATCGGCCTACACTAGATCCATTGACTTGTTAGTTTTCGGCTTTTTAAATAAATAAGAAATAGATCTAGACACCAAACTAGGCCTTGGCCGAATGTGTAAGTACACTTACCTTACGATTCTCAAATCCCAAAAACACCACTTGACTATAGAGATGTCGACACCCCTATACACGTATGTTAGATCCGATTCCAAATACTTAAACATGTTCAATGGCCTTTGGCCGAATACATGACTTACCTTAAATCCTTGAAATCCCGAAGATCTTCCTCCTAGAAATTGACAATAGGCCAAAATCACGAATGACCCTTCATAGTTTCGGCCATAAAACAATATGAGGGATTAGTTCCTGAATTTTGACAGGCCTAAAAGAATAGAATGAAAATCGAACTTGATCTTACCCCTATAGATAAAATCGACAGCTCCTTTGACACCACAGAAGATTTGGCCTTGGCTTAGATGGTGGTCATTTGGTTTCGGCTTCAACAAAGATGAAAAGAGAGGGATTATGAGGCCTAGAAAGGATCGGCACTAATGAGATTTGGAAGAAGTTTTGGCTTTTTGGTCAAAATAGGAGAGAAAGGGAAGAGTGGCTAGAGAATTCAGTTTAGAGGTTTCAAAAGAAAAGAAAGTATGGAGAATGGCCTTGTTCCTTTCTTTAGCCGAAAATACCATCCAAGGAGCCCCTCAATCGGCCAACTCTCCATATCTTGATAACTTTATCCTTCAATTATCACCTTATAAAAATTAATCCCAACAATTATCCCTTATCTAGCCGAATTTTAAAAGAATCAAACTCCTCCCTTTAGTGCCTTAATGCCGTCTAACACTATCTACCTTGTAGCAAAAAAAAAAAATAAAACTTCTTTTTGCTTTCCTTGTGGCTCGAACACAAGCCCTTTCCCCCTAGCATATGGCGTTACTTGCCCAAGCCTTAAGTGGCGCTCTGCAGCCACTTTACCAAGCCAACCCTTGTGTCATAAATCCCTCATGAATTTCCCTTAAAGCCTCCTTAGCCCAGTTCCCCTTTTTGACGCAAAAATAAAAGTCTCTAATGCTTCCCACGTTGCTCGAACCCTGGCCCAACTGCACCTGTAGGTGGCGTCACATGCTAGGCCCTTAAGTGGCACCTTGTAGCCATTTTTTTTCCAAGCCCAATTGTGTGTCATGCTTCACCTTTAAATTTTCTTAAGGCCACCTTGCTTAGCTTCCTATTTTAGACTTAAAATCTAAAAATTTTCTAAGGCATTTCCTATTATTCTAAAATTCACAATATTCATAAATACACATTCATACATACAAAGGCATGCTTTCACACTCAATTAAGCAATTATGCATAAGCCATAATTCGGGATATTACAGTTCTACCCCCTTAAAATAATTTCATCCTCGAAATTACCTGACTAAAATAGGTGAGGGTATTGCTGTCGCATCGCTTCTTCTGGCTCCCACGAAGCTTCTTCCGATCCATGATTGCGCCATAACACCTTAACTAGAGGAACTGACTTCCTCCTTAACACTTTCACATCACGTTCCAGAATCTGCATCGGCTCTTCCTCGTAGGACAAATCTGGTCTTAGCTCCACCTCTTCAACCGGGACTACATGAGATGGATCTGATCGGTAACGGCGTAGCATGGACACATGGAATACGTCATGGATCTGCTTCAACTCGGGTGGCAATTCCAACCAATATGCCACTGGTCCAATTCGCTTCAAAACCTTATAAGGTCCTATAAACCTCGGACTCAACTTCCCTTTACGACCAAATCGCATCACCTTCTTCCAAGGCGACACTTTAAGGATCACTTGTTCTCCCACATCAAATTCTATCTCTTTCCGTTTGAGATCTGCATACGACTTTTGTCTATCCGATGCCTCCTTCAACCGTGCCCGAATTATCTCAACCTTCTTTTCAGATTCTGCCACTAATTTTGGTCCTAAAATTCGATGTTCTCCCAATTCCGTCCAACATATAGGAGTCCGACACTTTCTAACACACAGTGCTTCGTACGGTGCCATCCGAATACTGGCTTGATAGCTGTTGTTGTAGGCAAATTCTGCTAGAGGCAAATATTCCTCCCAACTTCCCCTGAAATCCATCACACAACCCCTCAACATATCCTCTAACACTTGGATTATCCGTTTAGACTGCCCGTCCGACTGTGGATGAAAAGCCGTAGTGAAATCCAACTTAGTGCCTAAAGCCTGATGTAACGCTTTCCAGAATCGAAAAGTAAACCTTGGGTCCCTATCTGAGATAATCGACACTTGCACTCCATGCAACCTTACGACTTCCGCCACATACAACTTTGCCAACTTCTACAAAGAATAATCGACTCTCACCAGAATAAAGTGCGCGGACTTGGTCAAACGGTCCACTATTACCCATACCGAGTCCTTCTTAGTAGGCGTAAGGGGAAGCCCACTAACGAAGTCCATGGTAATTCTCTCCCACTTCCACTGCGGAATCATTATTGGTTGAAGTAATCCTAACGAAACTTAGTGTTCAGCCTTAACTTGCTGACATGTCAAACACTTGCCGATAAATTCTATAACTTCTTTCTTCAGACCAGGCCACCAAAACTGTTCTCTTAAGTCTATGTACAACTTAGTGCCTCCAGGATGCATAGCATAAGGGCTACTATGCGATTCCTAAAGAATCCTTCGTCTAAGTTCCTTGTCCTTAGGCATACAGACCTTTCTCTTGAAACACAACACTCCTTCGCCATTAATGCCATAATCTTTCAACTCTCCATTCTGTACTTGTTGTAGCTTAGCACTTAGGTCCTCATCAGCCAACTGTCCCTCTTTCACCTCATTCAACCACGTCGGCTTGACTTGCAACTCTGCCAATAGGCTTCCATCATCATACAAACTCAAGTGTGCGAACATCGCCCTCAAATCCGACACAACCTTCCGACTTAGGGCATCCGCCACTACATTCGCCTTGCCTGGATGGTACTCTATTGAACAATCATAGTCCTTCAGTAACTCCACCCACCTTCGCTGCCTTAAATTTAACTCCTTCTGAGTCAACAGATACTTAAGACTCTTTTGGTCTGTGTAGATCACCGACTTTTCCCCATAGAGATAGTGCCTCCATACCTTAAGAGCGAAAACCACTGCCGCCAATTCCAAGTCATGAGTCGGATAGTTAACCTCGTGTGGCCTTAACTGTCGGGACGTATATGCGACTACCTTTCCGTCTTGCATCAACACGCAACCCAAACCTGTATGGGAAGCGTCACAATACAAGTAAAATCCTTTCACGCTTAAGGTTGAATCAACACCGAGCTTCCATCAATACCCTCTTAAGTTTTCAAAAATCTCCTGTTGTTTATCCGTCCATACAAAGGTACTTCCTTCCTCAACAACTTTGTCAAAGGCGCGGCTATTGACGAGAACCCTTCCACAAACCGTCTATAATAGCCTGCTAGTCCTAAGAAGCTCCGAATCTCCGCCACCGACTTAGGTGGTTTCCAATCCAACACTGCTTCAATCTTCCTAGGATCCACCCTTATTCCTTTAGCAGACACCACATGCCCTAAGAATGCAACCTCCTTAAGCCAAAATTCACACTTGCTGAATTTGGCATAGAGCTTCTTCTCCCTTAACACTTGTAGCACAATCCGGAGATGCTCATCATTCTCCTCCTCAGTCTTGGAGTATACGAGGGTGTCGTCGATGAACACAACGACGAACCGATCCAAGTAAGGTTGAAAAACCCAATTTATCATATCCATGAACGTGGCTGGGGCGTTTGTCAACCCGAATGGCATTACCACAAACTCATAGTGGCTGTATCTTATCCTAAAGGCTGTCTTATGAATATCCGCCTCCTTCACATTCAACTAATGATATCTGACCTTAAGTCGATCTTTGAGAACACCGCCGCCCCCTTAAGCTGATCGAACAAGTCATCAATCCTTGGCAAAGGATATTTGTTCTTGATGGTCAGCTTATTCAACTGACGATAGTCTATGCACATACGCATAGTTCCGTCCTTCTTCTTCACAAACAGGACTGGTGCTCCCCATGGAGACACACTGGGTCGGATAAACCCACGATCTAGCAATTCTTGGATTTGAGCCTTGAGTTCCACCAACTCCTTTGGTGCCATTCTATAAGGGGCAATTGACACAGGAGCTATTCCCAGGAGCAAGTCAATTCCAAACTCTACCTCCCTGTCTGGGGGTATTCCTGGTAATTTCTCCAGAAACACATCTTCGAAATCCCTTACCGTTCTAACTCCACTAACACCTTCTTCCTTTCCATCTAACGTACTTATGAAGGCTAAAAATGCCTTGCACCCTTTACTAACCATCTTTTCAGCCTTTAGTACCGAAACTACATTAGACAAGTTGTTTCTTCTTTCTTCTATCATAATGACCACCTCATCCTCCGGGTCCTTAACTCTATTTGCTTAGTCAAGCAGTCCAACACGTACCGATGGTCCACTAGCCAATCCATTCCAAGAATGAGATCAAACTCTCCAAAGGGAAGTTTCATCAGGTCGGCAGAAAATACTACGCCTTAAATTTCTAAAGGTGCACTTTGAAAGACCCTATTCACCACTACAGTTAGACCTAGTGGGCTTACTACAGTCATCTCCCTACTAGAAGGTTCAGAGGCTATGCCTAGTGTTTCAACTACCTACAGGCAACATAAGAATGAGTCGAGCCCACATCAATCAAAGCATAATAAGGCTTTCCAAATACAAGGAACGTACCAGTTATGACGTCCGGCGTGTCTCCCTCTTCCCTACGGTGAATCGCATAAACCAAACCCGGCTGCCTTACCTCAGTATTAGCAGCACCTCGGCCTAGTGTTCCACATCCTTTACCAGTACCATTTCCTCTATTATTCAGACCACGGCCTCGCTGAGGCTGCTGTCCACCTCTACCAGTCTGATTAACATTCTGAGCTACTAGTCGATTCACATCTAGTCTCATCAGGCAGTCCTTAATCATATGGTCCTTTGACCCACATTTGAAACATCCACCTGTCTTCTTCCAGCATTCGCCTAAGTGTTTCTTTCCACACTGCTCACAAGTACGATATTGCCCTCTAGTACCGGTTCATCGACCTCATGCCCATCAACTCTAGGCCTTTTACGAGTATTCCCGGATGATCCGGATGACCCAAAACCTCTTATTTCTATTTCAATCGAGTTCTACCTTGCGAGTCCTTAATTCCCTCGGCTACCTTAGCCTTTTCTACTAATGCGCAAACTCCGCTCTGGTGTGGGGCTATCAACAACCTCGGTCATCCCTTAGTCCGTCCTCAAACCCAACACATCGCTCATGCTCTGTGGCCACCACTCCTCAAGCATACTGGGCTCGACCTCAAAACTCACCAGACTGCTGCTCTGAGACTTATTCCTTGAACCACCACTAGAAATGCCTTCCTCTCGCTCATCAATATATCTGATTCCCACATACTTCTTTTGATACGCCGCCTTAACATACTTTCAGGTTAGATCCTCAGTGGTGGCACCATCCCGAACTGTAAGCCACCATTGATATGTTTCATCGTGTAGCAATGCCACCATTCCTTTCAAATTCTCCTCAAGGGTCAGATTGAGCTCATCCATAATGCGTTCGGTCGCCTCCAACCAATATTCAACAGACTTTGGGTGCCATGCCAGATACTCCATGAAACACTTCAGCTCCGTTGGCTTGGAGTCGCTCGGTATATTTTGAGCTCCCATATTCTCTCTAGCACCAGCCACCATTTCAAGAACTCGTAGCATAGCTCGCAATACAAAGATCATCCCGTCGATCTTGCCGATCAACACCAACAGCTGGGGGTGGTGGTGGCGGTGGTACCTCATTGTCGATCCTTGACCCGATCAGCGGGTTCGACACGATCATTCTACCTACGATCGTCCTCGTACATTGCAACCACATCCCCTGGAACTCATTTCTACTACCGCGCTTTAATCTGATTAAGAAATTTTATGCATTAGCCATTGTTTCACTGATTATTCACGAAGAAGTTTTATGAAAAGAGTTTAGTAGCAGTTCTTTCGATCAATCAAAGTTTCAAGTTTTCTATCCTAATTCACAGAAAAGCACATCCATTCCATAGTATCTCCCCATACACATTCACTCTTCGAACATTTTTGTCCGTTCTTATCCTAGGGGTATTTTCGTAATTTGCCCTACAGGGTATTTTCGTAATTTATCAAAATAAGGTTCCTTGGTGATTTTGTCAATAAGGGTATTTTGGTAATTTTGCATTCCCAGGGGTATTTTGGAAAATTTGGAAATTTGAGGGTATTCTGGTAATTAACCCGGGTAAATTTGTAAATCTTAATAGATCAGGGGTATTTTAAAATTTACAAAACTTGGGGGTTGTTTTTTGAGAATTTGTTTTCCAAATCAGTGTTGTTGCAGAAATTTTTGAAGATCGTGGGTCATTCTGGTAATTTTGTAACTCGGGGGTATTTCGATAATTTGTAGGTTAGGGGTAATTTCGTAATTTTTTCCAAAATCAAGGTATTTTGATATTTTGCAAATTTAGGGTTTTTGAACAAAGTAATGAAATTTTGATAAGAACTGTGAGTATTTTGGAAATTTCATAAACTGAGGGCATTTTTGTAATTTTACCACTAGGGGTATTTTAGTAATTTTGTAAATTTAAAAAATTCAAAAAATTTTATAGAATAGTCATATAAAATCAAAAGGGTAATTTAGTAATTTTAAAACTAGGGTTTCCATAAAAATACTACTAGTCCCTTTCGGGTTTTAGTTAGGGGTTTAGCCCGTGAATAAGTCCTCTTGGTTAGGGTGAACCGAAGCTACGCACTGTAGGATTCGAGTGGAGGGAGGTGAGTCACATGACTCACTTAAATACCAAGCTCCCACCAAACCAATCCTAGACGTGCACCATGGTTGCCACACCCTAACTCGGTGACTTAACCACAGGTTTGTTTAGTTAGGTACTTAAGTTTTATGCATTTTTGTTGGGGTAACCTAGTCCTAGGGTTTGAGTACTTATCATGCTAATCTACGTTCCCTTTCTATCCTTCTACAATTCATATCATAAATCACACAAGAGATAGGGGTACTTACCTGGTGGACTTCGGGTCGGAGACTTATTGTGCCATGCCAGAAAAACCTACCTAATTCACAAAAATTCCTTTTGGGCTTAACTTTGAAAACGTTTTGGGCCTTAAACCCAAGGCTAAGAGTTTAAAATTGGGCTCTGATACCAAGCTGAAACACCCCAAACTCGGCCCACGAGCCTCAACCAGATCTGGAATGTTCCTCGAGTAAAAACGGTTCAAATTCGTGGGTTTTTAGAAAATCTTCAAGGGATTTTGGGAGAAAACTCGATTTCGGTTGGGCTCAAGTTGGAAACTAGTTCATTTTTGGTGAAATATAAGTTTTTATAAAATTTCTTTATTGAGTCCCAAAACTTTAAGTAAAAGATATGCCGATTTAATTTTAAAGATTTTGGCTTTGAAATCATTTGTATTTAGATGTCATAATGTTTACGAGTTCATTTTAAAAAATATTACTTAACTTTAATTATGATAACATTCGAAACCTAATATCGTAAATTTAAAAGCATGCATAATTAGTTCATACTAAGGCCTTATTACATCAAAATATACCCAAAATAAATTGAAAGTACTTAAATAAAATAAATTTTCCAAATAAAATAATTCCTTCTTGAGCATGGTCACCACTAAGCTCCTGTGACCAGGTCCATTCTTGATCATCACCGAAAATGTTCCCTGGCAGGGTGAGTCAAACAGACTCAATGTGTACACAAACACTAAGTCCAAATAGATTCGGGCATATCAAGTCATACACATTCATATCAAAATATACAATTAATGATGCATTCACAAGCCCAAGCCTAGTTACCAACCGCTACAGATCACCCATACCAACCTGCACACCGTGGGGACTACTAAGTCAACCCTCCATTCGCTACACACCATCAAAGGCAGCCACTGCAGTCGAAGTGCTCATCGCCCTTATATATTTCATGGCACAGCCACCAGATAATATTTTGTGCCATGAGACACCACATTCAGATAATGTGACAGTAGTCACCACATTCTTATATCGTGACATGAGTTACCACATTCACTTTCCCTTTTCATAATATCCCATATGCCCCCGTCTATCATACACATTAAGCAATATCATGCCTTAATTCACATTCTTATCATACTCACATTCATGGCATAACAAACCATATCATACTCATAGTAGGAGTAGGAAAACGTACCTTAGTACTTTGTACCATTGTATGGTACCTTAGCCATACTTTTCACATTCTTAATAACACATATATATATATATATTAAACATTGCCATAAATTTTATTAAGAAGTAGTGTACGGTACACACCTGGTTAACTTAGCAGATTCGCTCCAAATCCCGGAGACTCGATCTAGCGTCCTAGTCCCTTAGATTTCAAGTTCCTACATTCGGCCAACGTGCAATATTTTACCTAAAAGCCATTCGGCCCATTTAATCAAATCCCAAAATTTACCTTGTTGCCGATTGGATTTAAGATCAAATCCCAAAAACGTTGTTTTGGTTCTTCTTGCAATTGGCCTACACTAGATCCATTGACTTGTTAGTTTTTGGCTTTTTAAACAAATAAGAAATAGATCTAGACACCAAACTAGGCCTTGGCCGAATGTGTAAGTACACTTACCTTACGATTCTCAAATCCCGAAAACACCACTTGACTATGGAGATGTCGACACCCCTATACACGTATGTTAGATCCGATTCCAAATACTTAAACATGTTCAATGGCCTTTGGCCGAATACATGACTTACCTTAAATCCTTGAAATCCCGAAGATCTTCCTCCTAGAAATCGACAATAGGCCAAAATCCCGAATGACCCTGTAACACCCCAAACCCGGTCAATACACCACGACTGAATCTGGTATGTTACAGGGGAGATGTATTTGAGAGGTTTAGGTTTCCGGTTAAAAGTCTGATGAAAACTCTTTCATATGTTCTGTTCTTGTAGAAAACCTAAGCATGATTGTTTAAAAGTGTACTTGAAAACTAGAATTTTGAAAACTTAATTATACATTTAAGTAAAACAAATGTGTCACCTTTGGAAATCCGAGTAATTTCTTTGTGTTGATTTGAACCTTTTTATTCGACTTAGTAAGAAGCTATTCTCAAGTTTGAAAGCACATTTGAGTTACATTCGTTTTAATTTGTAACGTGATACCCGATGGTAAAGTTTTAAAACATGTCGCTTCGTGGTTTTGAAAATCTATTCTTTCCAAGTTTTATACAATATTAACCCAATAATTTGTTAAGGCACATTTGAAATCAAATTTAAGCATAAAGATAACCAAAGTAAAAATTTAAAAAGGCCTTTTACAATCCCAACAAAATCAAATGAAATTAAATAAAGTAAAGTACCAAGTTTAAAATCGATTACAAATCGACTTTTATTCATGGCATGGTCACCTCGAGTCCACCCTGGCTCCGTGTCCGCGATCTAAGTGTCACCTGAAATGATAAGGGAGAAGGTGAGTCGCAAGACTCAGTGCATAAATCCCCCTCCCGGTATATGCAACATACCAACACACATCATAACAAAGCAACACAATTAATGCACCCGATCCTAACCATCCGTAACCCCTTTTCTACCCCGTGTGGTACCAAACCACTGGTGACCCAAAGTCACGATATCCATCAATGTGGTGCCAAACCACTGGTGACCCTAAGTCACGAATAATCCATCTGTGGGGCCAACCCACGTGTGATACCAAATCACTGGCGATAATCCCGTATCTCAAAAGTGGGGCCAACTCACGGTGGTGTTAAACCACAGGGACGAGTTGCTATGAGGTGCCAAACCTCACGGTGTCCCAAAGACACAAGTGTGATACCAAATCCTTTGGTGAGCGCAATCACGAACCGAATGATGGGGCCAACCCATCGTGTGATACCAAATCACTAGCGTCAATCCCAGAAAATCAACCGTGGGGCCAACCCACCGTGGTGCTAAGCCACCGAGGCGAGGCGCGGAGGTGCCAAACCTCTGGTGACCCAAAGCCACAATAATCAATCTGTGGTACCAAACCACTGGAGGTGCCAAACCTCTGGTGTCCCAAAGACACGGATATCATATTCCCCCTCCTCTCATATCACCCAATAACATATCATTCTAATGCAAATCATGCAGCTCATGCAATCATGCTCACATGCTTAATATGGCATCTCATAATACATACACCATAAATCAAGATATCATATATCACTCTGATTTCGTAATGAAACGGACTTACCCGAATTCGTGCACATACCCCATCGGGTATCATATCAATCCTCATATTGTTTTGATCTTAATAAACAATCAGGTTTATTAAATATATTACTAAGTAATAAGTGTGTTAGTTTACACACCTGCTAAAACACAAGCTTAATCCCAAAGACCGATCTAAATCCCTCGATTACCTTGCTCTTAGAATCGGCCAAACATGAGATTAGCACTTATACCATTCGGCCAGAATAGATAAACCAAAGGGTTAACATTAAACCTTTACCTTGCAAATGGTTTGGTTTCCTACCAAACCCGAACCAACAATGGTTCCTCTGACAATCGGCCTCCCCTAAAACACAAACAATTAGCCTCACAAGCCTTTGGCTTAACAAACTCTAAAAGAAAGACCATTAAAGCAACCTCTTACCACCACTTACCAGCGATTAACGAGAAGGAAGACTCCTCTTGCTTGCTTCCGAATCCAAAGGCCATATAACGAAATGATTAATCAAAATTAACTCCTTTCAACCAAAACCAACATCGACTTTAACCAAACCAAAATCGGCAACAACCAAGGGAGAAAAGAGATGGCCTTTCGCCAAAACTCACCTTCTTCAAGCGATTGAACCACCAAACAATATTATTACCACACAAAAAATCGCCACGAGATAACTACTAGGAGAGGAAAGATTCGACCAACACTTAAACAAGAAGGAAAAAGGATTCGGCCAAGGTGTTTAACACACTTATGTACGGCTTGAGTGGAAAGAAAGGGAGAGTAGAGGTGAAAAGAAATAGAAGCTACGGCAATGGGGTTTGAGAGAAGAAAAAGGAGGTTTGAAGGGACAAGTTGAGAGGGTTTCGGCTTAAGAGAAATGGGAAGAAACAAATGGAGACAATCGGCTAAGGAGTTTTGGAAAAGAAAGAAAATAAAAGATGAATAGAGGGAGGGTGCTTTCGGTTTACACGAATGAAGATAGAAGAAGAAATGGAAAGAACATTCGGCCACAAACACAAAATGTAGAAAGCACAAGTGCAAAATTCGGCAAGTGGAGTTGCTTGAGGTTTCGATTTCAAGAAGCAAAAATGGAAGAGTTTTTTTTCTTGAAGTTCGGCTTAGGCTATTAACAAAAAGGAAAGAATTTTGGCTTACTAAACTTTTGACCAACAACACCCAAAATGCCAAGGTAAAATTCGGCACACTCCCACTACACCTACCAACCGGCCACTCCCCCAAAATCTCTCCAATATTCGGCCACCACTCCCCAAACACTCACAACCACCCATTCAAACTAGTTTGAACTAGTCCACTTCCTAAATTCACTCTCCACCCACCATTCAAAGTATTTGACTTAGTCTATGGCAGAGTTTGAACTGCCTACAACTTCTCCCCTCTATGCCGTCAAAATGGAAGCAAAATGTGGGCATTCTGTAACTTGCACACAGGACCTCCTCCTTGCCAGTGGCGTCACACCCACAAGCCTCAAGTGGCGCCTATCCTGCCACTCCACCAGCTCATTTCTTATGCTAAAATTCACCAAATAATACTTATAAACCCCAGCTCCTTCAGCTCCTCTCACCTAAGCCTAAAAACTAAAATTTTTCCCACCACTCTAGCTTACACTAGGCTTACAACTAAGCCCCAAAACATCAAGAACAACAATATTGCAAACCAAACACATGCAAACAATGCAATAACTAAAATAGCCCCTAACCCGAGATATTACAGTTCTACCCCCTTAAAAATAATTTTGACCTCGAAATTACCTGATCAGAAGAGTTGAGGGTATTACTGTCACATCATATCCTCGGGTTCCCACGTAGCTTCTTCCACGCAATGATTTCGCCATAGTACCTTTACCAAAGGCACAGACTTCCTACGCAGAACCTTCACATCCCGATCTAGAATCTGCACAGGTTCTTCCTCCATGGTCAAATCTGGGTTTACCTCGATCTCTTCCACTGCTATCACGTGCGATGGATCTGAACGATATCACCTAAGCATCGAAACGTAGAATACGTCATGAATCTGACTCAACTCTGCTGGCAACTCAAGTTTGGTAAGCTCTTCGTCCCATTCGCCTCGATTACCTTATACGGCCCAATAAACCTCAGACTTAACTTGCCTTTTCTTAGAACCTTAACACTTTCTTCCATGTCGAGACCTTTAGGAAAACTTGATCTCCCACAGCAAATTCTATATCTCTCCGCTTAAGATCGATATAAGACTTCTGTCAGTCTGAAGCTTCCTTCAACCGAGCCTGAATCAACTTAACCTTGTCTTCGGTCTCTGCAACCAACTCTGGTCCCAACAACTGACGTTCACTTAACTCCGTCCAACAAATAGGTGAGCGACACTTCCTACCATACAACGCCTCATATGGTGCCATCTTGATGCTTGCTTGGTAACTGTTGTTGTAGGTGAACTCTGCTAATGGTAGAAACTCCTCCCAACTACCTCTGAAGTCCAGAACACAACCTTGTAACATATCCTCTAAGATCTGTATAACCCTTTCCGACTGCCCGTTAGACTATGGGTGAAATGCCGTGCTGAAATCCAACCGTGTACCCAGAGCCTGATGCAACGCTTTCGTAACCTTGACGTAATTGGGATCCTGTCGAGATGATCGATCTTGGCACCTTGTGTACCTCACTATCTCTGACACATACAGCTTCACTAACCTCTGAAGTAAGTAATCCACCCTCACTAGAATGAAGTGAGCTGATTTAGTCAGACGATCCACAATTACCCAAACTGAATCCTTCTTGCTAGGCGTAAGAGGTAATCCGCTGACGAAATCCATAGTTATCCTTTCCCACTTCCACTGTGGAATTTTCACTGGCTGAAGCAACCCTGACGGCATCTGATGTTCGGCCTTGACTCACGACATGTCAAGCACTTCCCTACAAACTCGCTCACTTCCTTCTTGGACCCGACCACCAAAGCGCTCTTTTAGATCCCGATACATCTTCGCCTCCGGGATGCATAGCGTAGGGCTACTATGTGCGTCTGAAGAATCTTACGCCTTAACTCAATATCCTTGGCATACAAGCTCTCCCGAAAACACAAAGACTCCATCACTAGACAAGCTGTAACCCTCCAAACCACCATTACGCACTTGTGACCTCTGCGCCTCAAAACCTCATCCTCTAATCTGTTTTCTCTCGATCCGCTCAACCCAAGTAGGCTTAACTCGCAGCTCTGCTGAATACTTCCGTCGTCATACAAACTCAAATGGGTAAACATCGCTCTTAAGTGCGCAACAACCTTACGGCTCAATGCGTGCGCCACCACATTAGCCTTGCGGATGATACTCAATCGAGCAGCTTGTAGTCTTTTAGCAACTCAATCCATCTGCACGCCTCAGATTCAAATCTTTACGAGTCAAAAGGTACTTGAGACTCTTGTGATCTGTGTAGACTATCGATCTCTCTCCATACAAGTAATGCCTCTAAATCTTCAAAGCGAAGACTACGGCTAACTCCAGATCGAGCGTCGGATAATTGACCTCATGTGGCCTCAATTTAGAGATCGTAAGCCACAACCTTCCCTTCCTGCATCAGCACACAACCCAAACCTGTATGTGATGCATCGCAATATACTGTGAATTCCTTTCCTGCCTCAGGTTGAATTAGAACCGGAGCTTCAGTTAAAATCTTCTTAAGCTTATCGAAACTCTCTTGCTGTTTCTCAGTCCACACAAATGGAATCCCTTTCCTTAACAACTTGGTCATCGGCGCTGCGATCAACGAAAAACCCTCTACAAACCTTCGGTAGTATCCTGCCAAGCCCAGAAAACTCTGAATCTCAGCTACTGATTTAGGCGGCTTCCAATCCAAAACTGCCTCAATCTTATGAGGATCCACTCTAATCCCCTCAGTCGACACTACATGACCCAAGAAGGTCACCTCTCTAAGCCAGAACTCACATTTACTAAACTTCGCATAAAGCTGTTTCTCCCCTCAAAATCTGTAATACCATCCGCAAATGCGCATCATGCTCCTCTTCAGTCCTTGAATACACCAAGATGTCGTCAATAAAAACCATGACGAACTGATCCAAATACTGCTAGAACACCCTATTCATCATATCCATGAATGCTGTCGGCGCGTTAGTCAACCCAAACGGTATTACCAGAAATTCATAGTGCCCATACCGGGTATGAAACGCTGTCTTGCAGATATCCGCCTCTTTCACCTTTAACTGGTGATACCCAGACCTTAAATCGATCTTTGAGAATACCGATGCACCCTTCAGCTGATCAAACAAGTCATCTATCCGTGGCAGCGGATACTTGTTTTTGATCGTCAACTTATTCAATTGGCGGTAGTCTATACACATCCGCATAGTACCGTCTTTCTTCTTAACAAAGAGTACCGGTGCTCCCCAAGGTGAAACACTTGGCTTGATAAAGCCTCGGTCCAACAACTCCTGGATCTGAGCCTTAAGCTCTACTAACTCTTTTGGCGCCATCCTATACGGAGCAATAGACACCGCGCGGCTTCCGTAACAAATCTATTAGAACTCTACCTCACGATCCGGTGGCAAACCCGAAGCTCCTCGAGAAACACATCAACAAATTCCCTAACCTCTCGAACCTTCTCTACAGAACTCTTTAGCCTCCAAGGCATACACACGAACCACATATGCTTCACGACCCTTCGACCATCTTCCGACCTTGAGCGGATACCAAATTGGATAGGTAGTCCCTCCTATTACCTATCATAACCACTTCATCACCCTCCGATGTCTTTAGAACCATGCGCTTAGCGCAATCCAACCTCGCTTTGGTACTTAACCAACCACCCATTCCAAGAATCGGATCGAACTCCCCAAATGGCGGTTCCATCGGATCGACCACAAACACTACCCCTTGAGTTCTAGAGGTACATCTCTATACGACTTATCTACAACTACTGAGTGACCCGGAGGGCTAATTACGGTCATCGCCTAGAAGATATCTCGAGTCTAGATCCATGGTCTTCACTATGCTACTTGCAGCGTATGAATGCGTTGAACCCACATCAATCAAAGTAGTAAATGAAGAACCAAAGATTAAGAACGTCTGGTTATGACGTCCGGTCGTCGCCCTCCTCTCGACACCTCACTTGCATACACTAGCCCAAAGTTGTCGGCCTCGAAACTACTGCACCTCTGCCGGTGCTCCACGGCCCGACTGAACCATTACCTCTCGTGCCATTACCACGGCCCCTCTGCGGTGGTGGTCCATTATTCTTGAACTGAGTACGGCCCTGACTCTCGGACTGAATCCTAGCCAACTTATGCGGACAGTCCCTCACACGATGGTCCAAAGAGCCACACTCGAAACATCCTTTTCACCGGTCTAGCATCCTCCCCAATGAGCTTTCCCACAACGGTTACACTGTGGCGGTCCCTGATTAGCAAAGAATGCCCCTACCAGGTCGATTTGGCCCACTGCTCTAGCCCTTTTCGAGGATTACAGGCGACCCGGAAGATCCAAAACTCCGCTTTTGCCTGTTCCTATCCAAGTTCTGCCTCACGGACTCTTTAACCCCTTCGGCTACCTTAGCCTTCTCAACCAGGACGGCAAACTCACGCTCCTGCTGTGGATCAATCAGTAACCTTAACTCGTCTCTCAAACCATCCTCGAAACGAACACACCTCTCGTGTTTAGTAGCCACTATGCCCCTAGCATACCGACTCAGCCTTAAGAACTCGGCCTCGTACTCTGACACAGACTTACTCCCCTGAACCAACCTCAAAAATGCTTTTCGCTGCACGTCGATGTAGCTAGCTCCAATGTACTTTTTCTGATAAGCAGCCTTGAAATAATCCCACGTAAGGTCTTCTGCTGCAACACTGTCCCGAACCGTGAGCCACCACTGGTATGACTCATCTCGAAGAAGCGATACTATCCCCTTTAACTTCTCTTCAGCAGTCAGGTCCAGATCGTCCATGATCCGCTTTGTTGCTTCCAGCCAATACTCCGCCGTGCTGGGAGCCACACCAGACACACCTCGAGAATACCTCAACCCCGTTTGCTCGAAGTCACTCAGGCACAAATTTCCTAGCTCCTGTGCCTCCACCTACTCCAGCTACCCTTTCCAGGACTCGCAGCATCGCCTATGACACTGCGTCATCCCCAGTCTATTCCTGAAACTCACCACCTCCACCGGTAGCGGTACAGAGATCTCATTCTCGACCCCGACCAGATCATACGGGTTTAAAAGCTGTCATCCTACCTCGACCACGTCCACGACCACGTCCACCTCTAGCGCTCATGACTAAGATCTCTACTTGTCCGATTTAAAGAATTTTATGCATCAGTAATTATTCCACTGTTTAAAAGCAAAGTCTTATGAATATTGCTTATTAAAGAAGTTTCGTTTTCGCAAGTCCACAGAGTCCTATTGATTTCAGTTTCTAAAGTAATCCACTATTACTAGTCATCCAATAACATTTCATCAACATCGAAATCGCAAGCAATAGTAAGGGGTACTTACCTGGGCGGACTGGTGCCGGAGACTCGGTGCCATGCCTTTCAAATCATATTCTTTAAAACCAAAACACTTAAAACCAAAATTTAAAATGTTTTGGATCTCGGGCCCACAGTCGAGCCTTTGAACTTGGCTCTGATACCACAATTGTAACACCCCAAACCCGGTCAATACACCACGACCGAATCTGGTATGTTACAGGGGAGATGTATTTGAGAGGTTTAGGTTTCCGGTTAAAAGTCTGATGAAAACTCTTTCGTATGTTTTGTTCTTGTAGAAAACCTAAGCATGATTGTTTAAAAAGTGTACTTGAAAACCCGGGAATTTTGAAAACTTAATTATACATTTAAGTAAAACAAATGTGTCACCTTTAGAAATCTGAGTAATTTCTTTGTGTTGATTTGAACCTTTTTATTCGACTTAGTAAGAAGCTATTCTCAAGTTTGAAAGCACATTTGAGTTACATTCGTTTTAATTTGCAACGTGATACCCGATGGTAAAGTTTTAAAACATGTCGCTTCATGGTTTTGAAAATCTATTCTTTCCAAGTTTTATACAATATTAACCCAATAATTTGTTAAGGCATATTTGTAATCAAATTTAAGCATAAAGATAACCAAAGTAAAAATTTAAAAAGGCCTTTTACAATCCCAACAAAATCAAATGAAATTAAATAAAGTAAAGTACCAAGTTTAAAATCAGTGCAAATCTGACTTTTATTCATGGCATGGTCACCTCGAGTCCACCCGGCTCCGTGTCCGCGATCTAAGTGTCACCTGAAATGATAAGGGAGAAGGTGAGTCGCAAGACTCAGTGCATAAATCCCCCTCACGATATATGCAACATACTAACACACATCATAACAAAGTAACACAATTAATGCACCCGATCCTAACCATCCGTAACCCCTTTTCTACCCCGTGTGGTACCAAACCACTGGTGGTGCCAAACCACTTGGTGACCCAAAGTCACGATATCCATCAATTTGGTGCCAAACACTGGTGACCCAAAGTCACGAAAAATCCCATCGTGGGGCCAACCCACGTGTGATACCAAATCACCGGCGATAATCCTGTATCTCAAAAGTGGGGCCAACCCACGGTGGTGTTAAACCACAAGGACGAGTTGCTATGAGGTGCCAAACCTCTGGTGTCCCAAAGACACAAGTGTGATTCCAAATCACTGGTGACCGCAGTCACGAATCGAATGATGGGGCCAACCCATCGTGTGATACCAAATCACTAGCATCAATCCCGTAAAATCAATCGTGGGGCCAACCCACTATGGTGCTAAGCCACTGGGACGAGACGCGGAGGTGCCAAACCTCTGGTGACCCAAAGGCACAATAATCAATCTGTGGTACCAAACCACTGGAGGTGCCAAACCTCTGGTGTCTCAAAGGCACGAATATCATATTCCCCCTCCTCTCATATCACCCAATAACATATCATACTAATGCAAATCGTGCAACTCATGCAATCATGCTCACATGCTTAATATGGCATCTCATAATACATACACCATAAATCAAGATATCATATATCACTACAGATCTCGTAATGAAACGGACTTACCCAAATCCGGTACACATACCCCATCGGGTATCATATCAATCCTCATCTTGTTTTGATCTTAATAGACAATCAGTTTATTAAATATATTACTAAGTAATAAGTGTGTTAGTTTACACACCTGCTAAAATGCAAGCTTAATCCCAAAGAACCGGTCTAAACCCCTCGATTACCTTACTCCTAGAATCGGCCAAACATGAGATTAGCACTTATACCATTCGGCCAGAATAGATAAACCAAAGGGTTAACATTAAACCTTTACCTTGCAAATGGTCTGGTTTCCTACTAAACCCGACCAACAATGGTTCCTCTGACAATCGGCCTCCCCCTAAAACACAAATAATTAGCCTCACAAGCCTTTGGCTTAACAAACTCTAAAAGAAAGACCATTAAAGCAACCTCTTACCACCACTTACCAATGATTAATAGAGAAGGAAGACTCCTCTTGCTTGCTTCCAGAATCCAAAGGCCATATAACGAAATGATTAATCAAAAATTAACTCCTTTCAACCAAAACCAACATCAGCTTTAACCAAACCGAAATCGACAACAACCAAGGGAGAAAAGAGATGGCCTTTCGGCCAAAACTCACCTTCTTCAAACGATTGAACCACCAAACAATAATATTACCACACACAAAAATCGGCCACAAGATAACTACTAGGAGAGGAAAGATTCGGCCAACACTTAAACAAGAAGGAAAAAGGATTCGGCCAAGGTGTTTAACACACTTATGTACGGCTTGAGTGGAAAGAAAGGGAGAGTAGAGGTGAGAAGAAATAGAAGCTACGGCAATGGGGTTTGAGAGAAGAAAAAGGAGGTTTGAAGGGACAAGTTGAGAGGGTTTCGGCTTAAGAGAAATGGGAAGAAACAAATGGAGACAATCGGCTAAGGAGTTTTGGAAAAGAAAGAAAATAAAAGATGAATAGAGGGAGGGTGCTTTCGGTTTACACGAATGAAGATAGAAGAAGAAATGGAAAGAACATTCGGCCACAAACACAAAATGTAGAAAGCACAAGTGCAAAATTCGGCAAGTGGAGTTGCTTGAGGTTTCGGTTTCAAGAAGCAAAAATGGAAGAGTTTTTTCTTGAAGTTCGGCTTAGGCTATTGACAAAAAGGAAAGAATTTTGGCTTACTAAACTTTTGACCAACAACACCCAAAATGCCAAGGTAAAATTCGGCACACTCCCACTACACCTACCAACCGGCCACTCCCCCAAAATCTCTCCAATATTCGGCCACCACTCCCCAAACACTCACAACCACCCATTCAAACTAGTTTGAACTAGTCCACCTCCTAAATTCACTCTCCACCCACCATTCAAAGTATTTGACTTGGTCTATGGCGGAGTTTGAGCCGCCTACAACTTCTCCCTCCATGCCACAAAATGGAAGCAAAATGTGGGCATTCGCAACTTGAACACAGGACCTCCTCCTTGCCAAGGCGTCACACCCACAAGCCTCAAGTGGCGCCTATCCCGCCACTCCACCAGCTCATTTCTTATGCTAAAATTCACCAAAGAATACTTATAAACCCCAGCTCCTTCAAATTCCTCTCACCTAGGCCTAAAAACTAAAATTTTTCCACCACTGCTTACACTAGGCTTACAACTAAGCCCCAAAACATCAAGAACAACAATATTGCAAACCAAACACATGCAAACAATGCAATAACTAAAATAGCCCCTAACCCGGGATATTACAGACGCTTCATAGTTTCGGCCATAAAACAATATGTGGGATTAGTTCTTGAATTTCGACAGGCCTAAAAGAACAGAATGAAAATCGAACTTGATTTTACCCCTATAGATGAAATCGACAGCTCCTTTGACACCACAGAAGATTCGGCCTTGGCTTAGATGGTGGTCACTTGGTTTCGGCTTCAACAAAGATGAAAAGAGAGGGATTATGAGGCCTAGAAAGGATCGGCACCAATGAGATTTGGAAGAAGTTTCGGCTTTTTGGTCAAAATAGGAGAGAAAGGGAAGAGTGGCTAGAGAATTCGGTTTAGAGGTTACAAAAGAAAAAAAAGTATAGAGGATGGCCTTGTTCCTTTCTTTAATGAAAATACCATCCAAGGAGCCCTCAATCGCCAACTCTCCATATTTTGATAACTTTATCCTTTAATTATCACCTTATAAAATTAATCCCAACAATTATCCCTTATCTAGCTGAATTTTAAAAGAATCAAACTCCTCCCTTTAGTGCCTTAATGTCGTCCAACACTATCTACCTTGTAGCAAAAAAAAATAAAACTTCTTTTTGCTTTCCTTGTGGCTCGAACACAAGCCCTTTCCCCCTAGCATATGGCATCACTTGCCCAAGCCTTAAGTGGTGCTCTGCAGCCACTTTACCAAGCCAACCCTTGTGTCATAAATCCCTCATGAATTTCCCTTAAAGCCTCCTTAGCCCAGTTCCCCTTTTTGGCACAAAAATAAAAGTCTCCAATGCTTCCCACGTTGCTTGAACCCTGGCCCAACTGCACCTGTAGGTGGCGTCACATGCTAGGTCCTTAAGTGGCACCTTGTAGCCATTTTTTTTTCAAGCCCAATTGTGTGTCATACTTCACCTTTAAATTTTCTTAAGGCCACCTTGCTTAGCTTCCTATTTTAGACTTAAAATTTAAAAATTTTCTAAGGCATTTCCTATTATTCTAAAGTTCACAACATTCATAGATACACATTCATACATACAAAGGCATGCTTTCACACTCAATTAAGCAATTATGCATAAGCCATAATTCGGATATTACACCACCCAAATTTTTTGTGGGGAGGACAAGGAAATCAAAGGCAGAAACCTCTTCCAAATTACCAAAATCAACCTTATCCACCGAAAAATAAGCCGAGTCTTGAAGAAATGCTGAAAAAGTTCATGGCAAACACAGATGCCCGTCTCCAGAGAACTGATACAACACTTGATAACCAAGGAATATCGATCAAAGAAATCAAGGAACAAGTCGGGGAAATCACTAGGTCAGTGGGACAACTCATAAAGCTTGTTTCAAAACGTCAACAAGGACGTCTGCCAAGCAACACAGAAATAAACCCAAAAGAATAGATACAAGCTATCAAATCTCAAGAGGATACAAAGGTAGACAAGCCCACCTCAGTACAAGAAACCAAGGAAAAAATAGGTAAAATTGATGTAGCACAAGAAATACCAGTAATTAAAGAGTACTACCCTTGAATACCTTATCCAAAAGCATTGAAAAGAGATGATTCAGAGGAATAATTTGGTGAGTTTCTAAAACTTCTAAAGAAATTACACATTAACTTACATATTCTCGAAGCTCTTTTTCAGATGCCCGACTCAAGGAGATTTTTAAGACAGCTCTTAACAAACAAACGCAAAATACATGAAGAGCAACATGTGGAACTTAACGTAACATGCTCAGCAATGCTACAAAACTGACTACCGCAGAAATTAAAAGATCCAGAGAGTTTTACGATTCCATGTTTAATTGGTAGTTTAACTATTGATAATGCGTTAACTGATTTAGGGGCAAGTATAAATGTCATGCCTTATACACTGTTTAAACGACTAGGTCTAGGGAAGCCCAAACAAACTAGGATGAGTATCCAACTAGCTGATAAAACTGTTAGAATTCTTAGGGGCATTATTGAAGACGTTCTAGTAAAAATTGATAAGTTCGTCTTCCCAGTAGATTTTTTTGTTTTAGACATGGATGAGGAAAATTCAATCCCTTTAATTTTAGGAAGACCTTTTCTTGCAATTGCCACGACTAAAATTGATGTTGCAACAGGAGAACTCATACTTCGTGTAGGAGATGAATCAGTCAATCTTCAAGCTTTCGACTCATCTAGAACCACAGAAGATGAAGGTAAGAAAGTCGTTTCAATAGATAATCAAATTATTCAACCTTCATCGCAGGAAACATCACAAAGCATCAAAACTGAGCCAACACAAAATCGTACGATCAATAATAGAACTGAAGAAATAGGAAGAAATACTCATTCAGGTACGCGATGTTTTCCCACACGAAAGAGTCAAGGTAAACAATCCAATGTTTAACAATTTCAAGGTAAACACTTCTTGACCTAAACTTTGTCACGAAAATAAAACTGTCAGTAAGAGGGAAAATATTCAAACCTTTAAACCTCCCTAAATTTTCAAAGCCTAAGACAGGCTAGCTTAAGACTATAAAAAAGCACTTCTCGGGAGGCAACCCGAGTGCTAACACTTTTTATTTCTCAAAATTATTTTTCTTTTCTTTTCTTTTCTTTTCTCTCTTCTCTCTCCACAATTAAAGTAAAGATGCAGTTTCCAAGCCATACTGTAGTGCCGTGGCCGTGTGAACCATCGTAACTACCACACTGAGGTAGTAGAGCCGCAAATCAGTCCAACCACCCCCCAACATCACGGATCCAACCACCCACAGCATGGGCACTGACAAAAATAGCATCTGTCAGTGCTCACGTACCATGCTAAGATCTTGACTTATTTAGCAGGCGGAGACCACGCAGTGCATTCCAACCGTGCTCCTATACTGGCTTTTTAAGAACGGACGTGCAAACCAACAAAACGGGTGTGGAAGGACAACACACCCTACAACACGGCCATGTGAGTCGACACACCCTCGGTACACGGCGTTGGAATGTACCAGATTTGAAATCCTATTTAAATCCCCACAGCCCGTCCTCTTTGTCCCATCTTCTTTCTTATTCCTTCTTTCTCTTTTCTTTTAAATTTTTCTTCCTATTCATAGAAAAGATCCAAGACACTTAAGTAACACAAAGATCATGCCGAAGAAACGTAAGCATTATCTCCTCAGAGGGGGCCTCAACATGAGTTCATGTCGGCAGCTTCACTTAATTGACACGCCAAGGGTCTCAGAAACCTTTTCGGTTCTATTTTTCTTTTCTCGTCTCTTTTATTTTCCTTATCTATACTTCTTTTGGCTTAATTTAATTTATTTCATATTAGTTTCGTGGTTTTAGGCTCTAAAGGCTGCTAGGGAATCACACACCACAGCCTTGAGGTCACACCCACTTCAAGAAACCATCCAACAATATGGACTCCTTAGTCCATTAGTCTTTTCTTTCAATTTCAGTTTTCTTCTTAGTCTCCTTTTATTTCCTTAATCTTTAAATTTATTATTAGTATATTATTATTATTTCTCTAGATCTCTTGGCTATATCTTCACAGGCTACCCAATTTATTCATCTAGCAAATTGCTTCTCGGTAGCCACTTCACCGTGCCCATAGAAAACACCATCACATACCAAAGACGCCAGATCATCCAGTTTTAGGGAGTATTACTTTCCCACTTCTCTTTTGATTTGGCACATAAATTTCATTATCTATCTTTGTACATTAAGGGCAATGTACATCTTAAGTATGGGGGTAATAGTGCCTAACTTTTGCATAATTCTCAAAAAACCTTGAATTTAGTCTTGATCTTAAGTATTTTCTCATATTATTAATTAGGGTGAAATTTCTAATGATTTATGATTTTTATTGATATGTTTTAGAGTAAGTCATAGTTAATTGTGCATTGATGATTAAATTTGAAGAATACTAGAGAATCGAGCATGATAAGTCTACTTTCTATAATTAAAAAAATTGATGGGTCATTGAACGAATTTGAGTATCACCTTGAAGTTCAAAATTTATAAGGATTGATGTCAAAACACCCATAATTTTTGTGAGATTTTGAGCCTTGTAGAGCATATATATTCTTTTTCGTGCTCACTTTATTGATGATGAGTGTGTTAACTTTGAAATGTTATTCTAGAACTTGCCTCATTTATACATGTCGAGACCACATTAATGATTTGATATACTGAGATGATAAAGGCACCTAGGTTTCAACCCGTTCACTACACTAAAAAACCCTACCCATACAAATTAACCTCTAGTAAACCCTGTTGAATCCTAAAAACCTTTTTATTGACTCACCCACTAATATTAACCCAAAATCCCTTTGTATTTGTTATCAACATTCCTTTGACTAACCCTCTATCAAGAATTGATTTGATCAATTGTCGAATTAGGTTATTTCAATTATCAAAGTTCCTTCTATTATGTTTGTTTTGGTTTGTTCTTAAAAAAATAAAAAAAAATTCAAGTTTATTCAATATTAGTAGTATACAAAAGAGCTTAGAGCATTTAAACCCCAATTGTTGAAAACGCCCGTATTAAAGTATTATCAAAATACTCCTTATTATAGAGTAATTATCAATAGTGATATTATTAGTTTTCATTCGAAGTCAATATTCATATTTAGTTCAGTGTTTCTAGTTAGATAATTTGATAAGTCAGTCTCAATTCTAACCTTCTAATTCAGCCTTTATCCACACCTTTCAACCCAAGCCCCGTTCCAACCCTGATTAAAGACCTTTTGATTTGTTTATCATCTCATATACAGTGGTGGAGATTTGATTTTCAGGCAATCCTATGGGATTAACTTTTCAGGTTCTATTTTGAATGCTTATTCTTGAACCTTAAACACCTTTAAGTGATTTGAGTGAATCTTTAGTTAGGATGTCAGTCCTTGTCAATTTTGAATTAAAGGTAATTCCTTAGATAAGGGGAGACACCTTTCGTACTACCAAGGTATGACTTATCGTATTTTAATCTTTAGGACTCTTTGAGCTGAATTATCCATGTATAAATTATCTATGAATTATGATGAGACATTGTCAATAGGAATTATGAATTGTGGGAAGTTCGTTTTAATTATAAGTTGAGAATTTTGCTTGAGGACAAGCAAAAGCTTAAGTGTGGGGGTATTTGATAAATCGTAAAAGTAACATATTTTAATCTCACATTCAGTATGCTTTTGGATGAATTTATCCTCGATTTATGTAAAAAGGTGCTCTTAATCCTTTCTTTCCGTGTCTTATGCTCAGGAAAGCACCTAAGGATAAAAAAAACGTAAAACGGGTTAAAACAGGCCAAATTGGGCCAACCCAAGAAATCGACACGGCGTGGACTTCAAGCTACACGGCCGTGCCTTTCCATTCACTTCACACGACCATGCCACGATTTACACGGCCATGCCTCAATTGATAGACTCGAAGCACGGCATGAACCTCGACGTGCACGGCAGTGCCACAGTTGTGCCTAAATCAACAGAATAGAGAAACGAGCTAGAAGACGACTTACACGGGCGTGCCATGATCGTGCCCCTGCCACGGGAAAGAGCAATTTCACTCGGATTAGGATGCTTGAGCCCAAGAAACGCAATCTTAAGTCTACTTAAACACCAAGGAATGAATTATGCTTGAATTATGAGTATTTAGGAGCCAAGTAAAGCATCCCAAAAGTTGATATAAACACCCTAAGGTGGCTATTCTGGGGCGTTAAGTTTTAGCAAAGTTTTTTGCCAGAGCTTTACTTATTTAGGGAATTACTCGAAGATAGCCAGTTGACTCATCTCGAAGAGCCAGAATTCTACTCAAGATTGAGGATATCTCCTTCAATTCCTTCAAGGGGTTTTAGGGATTTCTAATGTTTTGTTTTATCTTTTCTCTTGAGACATTTTCTTATTTAGTTCTGAACTGAACCCTTCAGATACCTCAAGGGGATGAAACCTATGATGGATTTTGTTATTATTTTCTGAATTTATATGATAAATACTTATTTTTTTCTTAATTATGTTGCTTAATTTAATCTGATGTGCTTAGGTGGAGGAGGAATAGACCCTGCCTAAGAGTAGATCTAGCATAATTAAGCGGAGTTGATCGGGCGCCTAGAGATAAGGTTACGAGATTTTGCCAGATTAGGGTGAAACCTAATATGGGAATCCATCGATGGATTTACTGCTTCCTTAGGGGGTTATTATAAGAGAACGAGAGTTCCACTAATTAACCTAAGGTTAAACGTTATTCACTTCGAGAGAAGGTTTAATATAGGTTAGGAAGTCTCACGGATCAAGGTAAGTAAAGAAATCATATGGTTTAGGGATAAATAATAAGTGAAGTCATAGATGGATTCTTCTTGAGGTTATCGTCTTTATCAACTGAGTTTTCCAAATTCTTTTCCCAATTTATTCGTTTATCTTTGCATTTTAGTTTAAAGTATTTCATTAGTTTTAGATAAATCACCCAATCACTCCATATTTTAGGCTAAATAATAGAAAGAAAGTGAGTAGTAGTACTTTTAGGTTCCTTGGGTTCGATAATATATTCTTGCCTTAACTCTACTACTGTTCGATATGTGCACTTGCCTCTATCGTTGTCATAGTTAGTCTATAGGTTCGATCATTATTTATAAATTTTAAAACTAGACATTTTGCGTGATCGAAATCCATCGTCTTGAAGAGAATTGACTCCTTGAGATGGATCACCGGCTATCTTGAGTAATTCTCGAATTGAACTACTCGGCTTCTCTTTGGCCTCACCGAATGCCTCCCTTTCAAGATACACTTAGGGTGTTTATATAGACTTTTGGAGTGCTTTACTTGACCTTTAAGTGTCCCAATTCAAGTATACCTCTTACTCGGTGTTTGAATAAGCTTTGGAAAGTGTTTGTTTGCTTCAAAGTATCCAAATCCGAGTGAAATTGCTCTCTCTCGTGGCGAGAGGCACGTTGAGCACTGCACAGTGTAAATCATGGTTGGTAGTGTTTCGATTACATTGTTTGAGGCATAGCCGTAAATCGGGGTTAAGCCGTGTGAAGTATTTTGACGATGCTGCGCCATGTGGCTTGATGTCCGTGCCGTGTCGGTTTCCTCTTTGGCCCAAATTGGCCCATTTTAAGCCCATTTCTTGTTCTTTTCATTCTCGGTGCTTTCACTCGGTATAAACATGAAAAGAAAGGATTAAAAGCACCTTTCTACACAAATTAAGGGCTAAATCATCCAAAATCATACTAAATGTGGGCCTAAAATATGTTACTTTTACGGTTTATCAAATACCCCTACACTTAAGCTTTTGCTTGTCCTTAAGCAAAATTCTCAACTTATAATTAAAACGAACTTTCCATAATTTACAAATCCTATCAACAATGCCTCATCATAATTGTGAGATAATTTATCCATGGATAATTTAACTCAAAGACTACTAAAGATTCAAACAATTCTAAGTCATACATTTTGTAGCACGAAAACATTGGTGTCTCCCTTCTCTAAATAATTACCTTTAATTCAAAGCGGACAAGGATTAACATCCTCACTAAAGATTCACTCAAAGCACTCAAAGTGTTTAAGTTTCAAGAAAAAGCACTCAATTTTACCTACCAAGGTATTTTCGTAATTTATCCACCAAGGGTATTTTCGTAATTTACCCACCAAGGGTATTTTGTAATTTACCCACCAAGGGTATTTTCATAATTTACCCACCAAGTATTTTCAGTAATTTACCCACTAATGGTATTTTTAGTAATTTACCCACCAAGGGTATTTTGTAATTTACCCACTTAGGTATTTTCGTAATTTACCCACCAAGGGTATTTTCATAATTTACCCACCAAGGGTATTTTCGTAATTTACCCACCAAGGGTATTTTCGTAATCTACCCACCAAGGGTATTTTGTAATTTACCCACCAAGGGTATTTTCATAATTTACCCACCAAGGGTATTTTCGTAATTTTGTACCGAATGGCCTTTCTAAAGGTGCAAGGTCGCTTTGAGCGACTCAACTACCATTTTCTGGCCTTTACCGGATCAAGGTCTAAAACCCGATTTCGGCCATTCGCCCCACACTCGTGTGGCCCACCTAACACAAATCTATCCACGTATATAAGTTCCACCTAGTCTAGTTCACTATATACTATATCATCATACAATTTATTCCAATTGGGCCTACAGCCCATTGGGCCCACTTTGGCCCATCGCGTTCAAGCAAATTTCAACCCACAAGAATACTATCGATGGCCTCAACTATCGCGTTGAAGCCCTGACACGCACGTCAGACGCTCAGTAAGCTACTATTGCCGTGACCCAAGACTTCTAAGGCATTTACCTCTTACAACTAGAGTAGAGAGTTACACACCGACAGACTCGGTACTAAATCACCATGCGACCACTCCCCGTGCCCAACGCCCACCAAGGTATGTTAACCCTTCTCCTGGCATGCTCTTTATATAGCTAGCTCTTCACCTTCATTCCTTGTATCTTTTCGATGTGGGATCCTTCACAAGAGAGTTTAAATTCAACCTGAAACTCTTACCGTCCACTCAAGAAAATAAATACTCCTTGCTTCTCATGAGATTCAACCTAGGCTCCCTTATAACATAATCCAAGTCGCTAGCCACTTTACCAACTAGCTCCTTGTGCCTCAAACCATGCTAATTAAATATAACCCTATGGCCAAGGTCTAAATTCATTTAATAAAAATAATCAAAAAGGAATGCAAACGCTACAACTAGAACCTTGGACCTCCTTCCTTCCTTGTGGCGTCACTTTGCCACAACACCACACACACCACTTGTGTCATTTTCCTCCACATTTTATTCTTAAGGCCTACCCGCCAACCTCCAAGGTTTTTTTTTTTCACCTAAAACCAAAATTTTCCCAAAGCTAATATTTGATCCCGAGACTTCATAGAAGCCCCCTAACCTTCCAAAATCACTTATCTAAAAGGTCCAACTTGCACTTAAGCCGATCTCCTATTCTCCAAAAAAATTTAAACGCTACTACGCCTAAGGCCCATTGGGCTCAATCCTACTAGGCCTAATTTCAGATGTTACACACACGGCGTGCCGTGGCGTGTGGACCATCGTAACTACCACACGCATGTAGTAGAGCCGCAAATCAATCCAACCACCCCCAACATCACGGATCCAACCACCCACAAAGACGAGCATCGACAAAAATAGCACGGCAGTGTTTCACACACCATGCTAAGATATCGACTTATTTAGCACGGCACCACGCCTGCATTCCAACCGTGTTCTATATCGCTTTTTAAGAACGGACGTGTAAACCAACAAAACGGTGTGGAAGGACAACACACCCTACAACACGGCCATGTGAGTTGACACACCCTCGGTACACGGCATTGGAATGTACCAGATTTGAAATCCTATTTAAATCCCCACAGCCCGTCCTCTTTGTCCCATCTTCTTTCTTATTCCTTCTTTCTCTTTTCTTTTAAATTTTTCTTCCTATTCATAGAAAAGATCCAAGACACTTAAGTAACACAAAGATCATGCCGAAGAAACGTAAGCATTATCTCCTCAGAGGGGGCCTCAACATGAGTTCATGTCGGCAGCTTCACTTAATTGACACGCCAAGGGTCTCAGAAACCTTTTCGGTTCTATTTTTCTTTTCTCGTCTCTTTTATTTTCCTTATCTATACTTCTTTTCGCTTAATTTAATTTATTTCATATTAGTTTCGTGGTTTTAGGCTCTAAAGGCTGCTAGGGAATCACACACCATAGCCTTCGAGGTCACACCCACTTCGCAAACCATCCAACAATATGGACTCCTTAGTCCATTAGTCTTTTCTTTCAATTTCAGTTTTTCTTCTTAGTCTCCTTTTATTTCCTTAATCTTTAAATTTATTATTAGTATATTATTATTATTTCTCTAGATCTCTTGGCTATATCTTCACAGTGCTACCCAATTTCTTCATCTAGCAAATTGCTTCTCAAGAGCTACTTCACCGTGCCCATAGAAAACACCATCACCGCCACCAAAGACGCCTGTGGATCATCCAGATTTTAGGAGTATTACTTTCCCACTTCTCTTTTGATTTGGCACATAAATTTCATTATCTATCTTTGTACATTAAGGGCAATGTACATCTTAAGTATGGGGTAATAGTGCCTAACTTTTGCATAATTCTCAAAAAACCTTGAATTTAGTCTTGATCTTAAGTATTTTTCTCATATTATTAATTAGGTGAAATTTCTAATGATTTATGATTTTTATTGATATGTTTTAGAGTAAGTCACAGTTAATTGTGCATTGATGATTAAATTTGAAGAATACTAGAGAATCGAGCATGATAAGTCTACTTTCTATAATTAAAAAAAATTGATGGGTCATTGAACTGAATTTGAGTATCACCTTGAAGTTCAAAATTTATAAGGATTGATGTCAAAACACCCATAATTTTTGTGAGATTTTGAGCCTTGTAGAGCATATATATTCTTTTTCGTGCTCACTTTATTGATGATGAGTGTGTTAACTTTGAATTGTTATTCTAGAACTTGCCTCATTTATACATGTCGAGACCACATTAATGATTTGATATACTGAAATGATAAAGGCACCTAGGTTTTAACCCGTTCACTACACTAAAAACGCCTACCCATACAAATTAACCTCTAGTAAACCCTGTTGAATCCTAACAACCTTTTTATTGACTCACCCACTAATATTAACCCAAAATCCCATTGTATTTGTTATCAACATTCCTTTGACTAACCCTCTATCGAGAATTGATTTGATCAATTGTCGAATTAGGTTATTTCAATTATCAAAGTTCCTTCTATTATGTTTGTTTTGGTTTGTTCTTAAAAAATAAAAAAATTCAAGTTTATTCAATATTAGTAGTATACAAAGAGCTTAGAGCATTTAAACCCCAATTGTTGAAAACGCTCAGATTAAAGTATTATCAAAATACTCCTTATTATAGAGTAATTATCAATAGTGATATTATTAGTTTTCATTCGAAGTCAATATTCATATTTAGTTCAGTGTTTCTAGTTAGATAATTTGATAAGTCAGTCTCAATTCTAACCTTCTAATTCAGCCTTTATCCACACCTTTTAACCCAAGCCCCATTCCAACCCTGATTAAAGACCTTTTGATTTGTTTATCATCTCATATACAGTGGTGGAGATTTGATTTTCAGGCAATCCTATGGGATTAACTTTTCAGGTTCTATTTTGAATGCTTATTCTTGAACCTTAAACACCTTTAAGTGATTTGAGTGAATCTTTAGTTAGGATGTCAGTCCTTGTCAATTTTGAATTAAAGGTAATTCCTTAGATAAGGGGAGACACCTTTCGACTACCAAGGTATGACTTATCGTAATTGAATCTTTAGGACTCTTTGAGTTGAATTATCCATGTATAAATTATCTATGAATTATGATGAGACATTGTCAATAGGAATTATGAATTGTGGGAAGTTCGTTTTAATTATAAGTTGAGAATTTTGCTTGAGGACAAGCAAAAGCTTAAGTGGGGGTATTTGATAAATCGTAAAAGTAACATATTTTAATCTCACATTCAAGATGCTTTTGGATGAATTTATCCTCGATTTATGTAAAAGGTGCTCTTAATCCTTTCTTTCCGTGTCTTATGCTCGTGAAAGCACCTAAGGATAAAAAAACGTAAACAAGTTAAAATAGGCCAAATTGGGCCAACCCAAGAAATCGACACTGCTGTGGACTTCAAGCTACACTACCGCGTTTTCCATTCACTTCACACGACCATGCCACGATTTACACTACCATGCCTCAATTGATAGACTCGAAGCACAGCATGAACCTCGACGTGCACGGCCGTGCCACAGTTGTGCCTAAATCAACAGAATAGAGAAACGAGCTAGAAGACGACTTACACTAAGCGTGCCATGATCGTGCCCTCCCATCGGAAAGAGCAATTTCACTTTGGATTAGGATGCTTGAGCCCAAGAAATGCAATCTTAAGTCTACTTAAACACCAAGGAATGAATTATGCTTGAATTATGAGTATTTAGGAGCCAAGTAAAGCATCCCAAAAGTTGATATAAACACCCCAAGGTGGCTATTCTGGGGCGTTAAGTTTTAGCAAAGTTTTTTGCCAGAGCTTTACTTATTTAGGGAATTACTCAAAGATAGCCAGTTGACTCATCTCGAAGAGCCAAAATTCTACTCAAGACTGAGGATCTCTCCTTCAATTCCTTCAAGGGGTTTTAGGGATTTCTAATGTTTTGTTTTATCTTTTTTCTTGAGACGTTTTTTTATTTAGTTCTGAACTGAACCCTTCAGATACCTCAAGGGGATGAAACCTATAATGGATTTTGTTATTATTTTCTAAATTTATATGATAAATATTTATTTTTTTCTTAATTATATTGCTTAATTTAATCTGATGTGCTTAGGTGGAGGAGGAATAGACCTTGCCAAGAGTAGATCTAGCATAATTGCGGAGTTGATCTACGCCTAGAGATAAGGTTACGAGATTTTGCTGATTAGGTGAAACCTAATATGGGAATCCATCGATGGATTTATCGCTTCCTTAGGGGGTTATTATAAGAGAACGAGAGTTCCACTAATTAACCTAAAGTTAAACGTTATTCACTTCGAGAGAAGGTTTAATATAGGTTAGGAAGTCTCACGGATCAAGGTAAGTAAAAAAATCATATGGTTTAAGGATAAATAATAAGTGAAGTCATAGATGGATTCTTCTTGAGGTTATCGTCTTTATCAACTGAGTTTTCCAAATTCTTTTCCCAATTTATTCGTTTATCTTTGCATTTTAGTTTAAAGTATTTCATTAGTTTTAGATAAATCACCCAATCACTCCATATTTTAGGCTAAATAATAGAAAGAAAGTGAGTAGTAGTACTTTTAGGTTCCTTGGGTTCGATAATATATTCTTGCCTTTACTCTACTACTGTTCGATATGTGCACTTGCCTCTATCGTTGTCATAGTTAGTCTATAGATTCGATCATTATTTATAAATTTTAAAACTAGACTATTTTGCAGCGATCAGAAATCTATCGTCTTCAGTAGAATTCCGACTCCTTGAGATGGATCACCTGGCTATCTTCGAGTAATTCCCTGAATTGAACTACTCTGGCTTTGGCTCTTTGGCCTCACTGAATGCCTCCCTTTCAAGATACACTTAGGGTGTTTATATAGACTTTTGGAGTGCTTTACTTGACCTTTAAGTGTCCCAATTCAAGTATACCTCTTACTCGGTGTTTGAATAAGCTTTGGAAAGTGTTTGTTTGCTTCAAAGTATCCAAATCCGAGTGAAATTTCTCTCTCTCGTGGCAGAGGCACGTTCAGGGCACACGCCCGTGTAAATCATGGTTGGGCCGTGTTTCGATTCTGTTGTTTGAGGCATGGCCGTGTAAATCGGGGTTAAGCCGTGTGAAGTATTTTGACGATGCACGGCCATGTGGCTTGATGTCCAGGCCGTGTCAGTTTCCTCTTTGGCCCAAATTGGCCCATTTTAAGCCCATTTCTTGTTCTTTTCATTCTCGGGTGCTTTCCTGGGTATAAACATGAAAAGAAAGGATTAAAAGCACCTTTATACACAAATTAAGGGCTAAATCATCCAAAATCATACTAAATGTGGGCCTAAAATATGTTACTTTTACGGTTTATCAAATACCCCTACACTTAAGCTTTTGCTTGTCCTTAAGCAAAATTCTCAACTTATAATTAAAACGAACTTTCCATAATTTACAAATCCTATCAACAATGCCTCATCATAATTCACAGATAATTTATTCATGGATAATTTAACTCAAAGACTCCTAAAGATTCAAACAATTCTAAGTCATACATTTTGTAGCACGAAAACATTGGTGTCTCCCCTTCTCTAAATAATTACCTTTAATTCAAAACCGACAAGGATTAACATCCTCACTAAAGATTCACTCAAAGCACTCAAAGTGTTTAAGTTTCAAGAAAAAGCACTCATAAGTCAAACCTAAAAAGTTAATCCCATAGGCTTGCATGAAAATCAAATCTCCACCACTGTAATATGAGGTGATACACAAATCAAAAGGCCTTTGATAGGGTTGTAACGGGGCTTAGGTTAGGGGTGTGGATAAAGGTTGAATTAGAAGGTTAAGAATTGAGATTGACCTGATAAATTACCTACTAAGAATAATGAACTAGAAAATAAATGATTGCTTGTCTCACTTCCCTATGCTCTCCTAATTATGGAAATACAAATTTAAAGGATTAAGAGCATCAAATTCACATAATTGTATAAATAAACATTCAAAAACACATTAAGTATGGGATTAAAATGTATTACTTTTATGGTTTATCAAATATCCCCACACTTAAGCATTTGCTTGTCTTTAAGCAAAATACTCAGCTGACAATTAAAATTAAACTTCCTTAATTCACAATCCTTATTAATAATGTCTTATCATAATTCACAAATAATTCATACATTGATAATTTAACTAAAAGAGTCCTAAAGATTCAAACAATCCAATTCACAATTTTTTATAACATGAAAACATAGGTGTTTCCCCTTATCTAAATAATTACCTTTGATTCAAAACCGACAAGAATTGACATCTCACTAAAGATTCACTCAAATCACTCAAAGTGTTTAAGGTTCAAATTATGCACTCAAAAGTCAAACATGAAAAGTTATTACCATAGGCTTGCATGAAAATCAAATCTCCACCACTATAAAATGAGATAATACACAAATCAAAAGGTCTTTGAAAGGGTTGTAATGGGGCTTGGGTTAAAGGTGTGGATAAAGGCTAAATTAGAAGGTTAGAATCGAGATTGAATTGAAAATTTACCTAACTAGAAAAATAAACTAATACTGAATAATTGCATCAATTGAAAATTTATCAATAATAACACGAGATTCTTCTCAAAATGTGGAATTAACTGTTTAACTCAAAAAACATAGAACTAGTAATAATCAAAATAAATGAATATATATTTCCACCTTTTTTTTCTTTTAACAAGAACAATAATAAGAAAGAATTTAACAATTGAAATAAAGAATATAGTTAGGCAACTGATCAAATCAAATGTCGACAAAAAGGGAGTTAATACAATAGGAAAAATTCTTTAATGAATAAAAAAGAATGAGTTTTGGGTTAATATTAAGGGTAGATCAAGAAACGGTTTATTAGGATCAAAGGGGTTCACTAAGGGTTAATTATGAAGGTAGGCTTTTAATGGAATAAATGGGTTAAAACGTAGGTGCCTTTATCATATCAGTATATCAAATCAAAGGTGTGGTCTTGATATGAATAATCGAAGCAAGTTCTAGAATAATAAATCAATATTGACACACTCATAACCAATAATAAAGTGAGCAAGAAAAGTGTATGCTCATAAAGGCTCAAAATCTCACAAAAATTATGGTTTTTTATGTCAATCCTATAAATCTCAAATTTCAAGGTAATATTCAAATTTAGGGAAAACAACCTAACAAATTTTAATTCTGAAAATAGACTTATCAGGCTTGATTCTCTAGTGTCTTAAAGTTTAAACAATCAATGTACAATTACCTATGGCTTAATCTAAAACATATCAATAAAAATCATAAATCAATAAAGATTTCATTCTAATAGTAATAAGAGAAAATTTACTTAAGAACAGTATATAATTCAGGGATTTTCTAATAATGATATAATTAACCTTCCCACACTTAAGATGTACATTGTCCTGAATGTACCAAAATAGATAGTGACAATATAATAAAAATATCGTAAGAGAGGAAGAGAAGTGAAACTTCCTGAATTTTGGATGAAATCCGTGGAAAAGTGAATGCGGAATTGTAGATATAAGGAAGTGAAGTGCATGATTCTAAGCAACCACTAAGAAAAATAAACACAACTGTGGAAGAAGATTAAGGGATTACTCGATTAGGAATAATTATAAAAAAAAAAAGTAAAATATAGTTCAAAATATAAAAGATAAGTCTTTGAAAATATGATACAAAACATAAAGGAAAATAGACTAAAAATAAAAAGAAAAAGATAAAAATAAAGATAAAAATAAATAAAAAATGGACTTAAAGGTCCTCATTGTCAGGCGCATCGCGAGGTGCCGGTGCTGAAGGTGAAATATAGAGATGGTGGTAGATCTGCTGTAAGGTGGCCTCGAGGCTGTTGAACCGCTGATAACACTGCTGCTCGAAGTGAGTGAGTCGCTCGGATATGTCATTCAAAGTAGCAACAGAAGAAGGAGGTCGGTGACTTGGAGGTGGAAGGTGAGGTGGATCCTCGTGAGGGAGAGGAACATCATCAGTGATGTCCTCGGGATCATCCTTCTCATCAGGATGAGACAATCGGTACTGGGAGGATCAAATCCACGACTCCGCTCGATCATCCTCATATGTAGCATGCTCGAGATGCCCTGAGGAGACATCTAGCCAACAAGTGTAAGTGTGGAGGACTGCTCCGGTGTGTCGAGAAGACCGAAGTGTCGAGCGAGACGAGTCACGTAAGGTCCTAAGTACGCTAAGTCAATAATATAGCCGTGGACCATGCTCCATAAGTAGTAGGCATCGTGTGTGCTCATGGCGTCGGTGCTTTCTCTCTATCCTGTCAAAGTATGAGCTAAAAGGGAATGAAGATACCTTAGAGCTAGAGAGAGGTAAGTCGCCTTTGAGCGACTAGGGTCATAGTTCGTCAGGCCACCCATGAGGTCAGTCCAACAACTCGAGGGCGAATAATGAATAGGGTGAATAATTCAGCATTTTTAATATCTTAGTCCTTGGCAATGGTGCCAAAAACTTGATGGCCTCGAAACTAACTAATATTTTGACAAAGGCAAGTGCACCTATTGAACAGTAGTATAGCATTGATGAGTCCAAAATATCGTATCCACAAGGACTAAAATTACTAATATTAACTATCTTTTTATTATTTAGCCTAAAAATTAAAGGCATTTGTTTTAATCTAAAATCTAACTAACTAACTTACTATGAACGCGACAAAGAGTGAAAAAAGTAATCGAATAAACCAATGAATAAAGAAAATACCCAAGGAAGAATCCACCTAGACTTCACTTATTATTCTAACTCTAAATTAAATGATCTATTCACTTGCCTCGATCCGTAGAAATGCCTAAATTATGTTAATATCACTTTCAAGACTAAGAACAATTGACTCTAGGTTGATTAATTGAAATCTCTTTCTAATTAAAACCCCTATCGTCGCATTAACTCGATCTATGGATTCCCTTATTAGATTTGACTCTAATTCAGCAGATTTATGTCATCCTATTTCTAGTGTTGCAATCAACTCCGCTTAATTATGCAAGATCTTCTCTTAAACAGGGACTTTTGCTCTACTGAATAAGCACGTCAATCTTGACTTAATATCCTAAAAATATTAAAGCAAGGGTTAAGAACACATAATTAAGAACAAGAACAAGTATTTATCATGTAATTCAGATAATTAAATAATAAGATTCATCTAGGTTTCATCCTCCCTAGGTATTTAAGGAGTTTAGTTGTAACACCCCAAACTCGGCCCATAAGTTCCAACCGGATCTGGTATGCTATGGGTTGAACATTGAGAACTTTTCTCTGAAAGGTTTTGGAAAATCTTAGTTTATTTTAGCCGAGTAATCCCTTAAATGTGAGATTTTGTAAATAACTTTACTACTTGCATTGATTGGGTTGAAAAGCCCATTTATTATTTCATTTTATTTTGGAGACTAAAAAAAACATAAGTTTTGCAAATCATGACACAACAAAAATAAATCAAAGTCTAAGTTAAGGAGGCCTTATTACATAAATAGTCCAAAAGAAATAATAAAAAAAAAAAGAAAACCAAACTTAATCTATAGAAAAAAAAACTTGATGGCCCTTCGAGTCCGTCTCGACTCCCATGTCCATGATCTACTGCTCATCTGAAAGAGTAGAGAAAAATGAAAGTGGTGAGTCACCAAGACTCAGTGTATAAATCCTGAACACACTGACCTAAGGCCCACAAGCACATTATGGGCCTTGGCCCATACATAGAGGCAACAATCATAATACATGATAGACAATACATAATGAATGGCCCAACCCATCCTAGAATTCCATCTTCTACACACCAACCCGTACCAACCATCACACCTTGGGGATTTCTACAATCAACCCTCCATCCGCTACACACCACGTGGCATAGTCACCGATCACTGTGTGATCTAACATTTATATTTGTAGGATTTCTACCATCGGTCACCATATGACCCATGTTTATATTCGTGGGATTTCTACCACCGGTCACCATATAACCCATCATGCACTTCCCCTTTCATATCATACTCCCACCCCATGCATACATACATAAAGAGAACATCATACATGCTTTCATATGTCTCAATATACATAGAGATTTCTATGATTGCGTACCTGGCATCCTTGCCTAGCCCTTTTTGGGTTTTAATCGACTGTCTACACAGCCAGTTTCCGGCTTTTTAGCCCACTACACATAAATTACAATTAGAGAGTGTGTGTTAGAGATCTAAACACCTGATTACCGATAAAATAATACTTTTTATGTCAACGCTATCTGTAGTCGACACAACTGCTATCTGCCTAAGGTGTTGTTCAGAAGTCGGTCCACAACCAAGTGGCCAATCTTGAACGGCGGATACCACTCGTTTCTTAAACTTAGGGATTCTCTCCTTTGCCTGATCCATATTTAATTCCATCACAAGTTCTTATCAGAACTACTATCACAATATATGATCGTTAATCCTCATCATAAAGTTTAGATCTTGCATAAAATGAACGAATCTAGTAAAAATCTAGGGAAAATCTTCTTACCTTAAAATCCCAAAGTTGGAGACTAGGTATTTTCGACTTTTAGATCCAGACGACCAAGTTTCCTTCAAATCCCAAATGCCTTCCAACATAGAACCATTAAACTATTAGCTTTTCGGCTTTTGCCTTTCAAAATTGAAATAGAACATGAGAAACCAATAGAAGTTTACACTTACCTTAACACGAGGAATTCGCTAGCACCGGAGAGGATTCGACAATGTCAATGAGGAAGATTTAAATGCCTAAGAAATAGAACCAACTCACAAATGGGATGAATAGAGAAAACTATGGAGATTTTAGCTTTTAGAGAAATCGACACAAGAGGAAAAAATGGAAAAGAGAGTGAAGGAGAGGTTTTGACTTTTGAAGAAATTAAAGAAAAGAAATTGTAGAGGAGAGACTAAGAATTTCAAGAAAATAGAAAAGAAGAAATTAGGGTTCGGATGCCGTAATTAATGAGATATCCCCCTATTTATAGAAATTTTGGCATTCCTATCGGAAAACCGAAAGTACCCTTCCGATAACTAAAAATCAAGTTAATAAAAGGGAAAATTCGGTGCCCTTTTTTCATGAAGTAGCCGAATTCTTTACTCCTCTAGGTAGTGGATTTTCAGCCATCACCTTTCCTTGATAGCTCCTATCTTTTCTCTGTTTTATCTTCTATATTATCAATTATAAAATCCAAGTAAATCCTCCTATTTTTGAGCCTTGTTGTCGTCCACTTCACCTAACATTAATGTCGAATTTAGCTTACTTAAATTAAGAGAATTGGGCTCCATAGAACTTAAAATTTGGGCCCCTTACACCCTTGTTGTGGCGTCACCCCTTGCTCCATTTTAAGTGCCAAAAATGGCCCAAGAACATGGGCTCCTTGCAGCCAAAACTTGGGCCCTTTAACTGTTAGTGACACCACCTTCTAACTCCCTTATAGCGCCACCTATTGTTGGGCCACAAGCCCACGTTGGTATTTTAAACACAATTACCACCTTTTAACTCTATAATGCCCAATCAGACAATTTAACAAGGCCTTTGCCTAGTCTTGAGCCTAATTTGGACCCTTATCACTTAAATTAACATATTAAACATATCCTTACACTAAACATATAGACCCATTAATTCAGGATGTTATAGTTCTACCCCCTTAAAGAAATTTTGTCCTTGAAATTACCTGACTAGAAAAGATGGGGGTATTACTGCCGCATTGCTTCCTCGAGTTCCCACGTAGCCTCCTCAGAACCATGATTCCACCACAGCACCTTAACTAGTGGGATCGTTTTCCTTTGCAACATATTGACATCACGATTCAGAATTTCCACCGGTTCCTCTTCGAAGGATAGACCGAGTCTTACCCCAATTTCCTCCACAGGCACTATGTGAGATGGATCTGAACGATAACGTCTTAACATATAGATGTGAAATACATCGTGAATTTGACTCAATTCTGGAGGTAACTCAAGCTGGTATGCCACTGGTCCTACTCGCTTCAACATCTGATATGGTCCGATAAATCTGGGGCTCAACTTACCCTTACGTTCGAATCTTAGCACTTTCTTCCACGGTGATACTTTCAGGAATACCTTGTCCCCACTTCAAACTCTATGTCCTTACGTCTTAAGTCAGCATAGGACTTCTGTCTATCTGTCGCCTCCTTTAGTCTAGCCCAAATTACTTCCACTTTCTCCTCCATCTTAGCGACCAAGTCCGGACCCAAAATTTGACGTTCCCTAATTTCGTCCAACATGTAGGAGTACGACACTTCCGCCCATACAAAGCTTTGTAGGGTGCCATCTGAATTCTTGACTGGTAACTGTTGTTATAAGCAAACTCTGCTAACGGCAAGAACTCCTCCTAACTACCTATGAAATCAATGACACACCCTCTCAACATGTCCTCCAAGACTTGAATCACCCGCTCAAACTGTCCATCAGTCTGAGGATGAAACGCTGCACTGAAATCCAACTTCATTCCCAGTGCTTGATGTAACACCTTCTAAAATCGTGAGGTAAACCTAGGGTCCCTATCCGATATGATCGATACCGGTACTCCATGCAACCTTACCACCTCTGCTATGTACAGCTTAGCTAGCTTTTGCAAAGAGTAATCGAATCGCACTAGGTATGAAGTGAGAGACTTCATTAAATGGTCCACAACCACCCAAACCAAATCTTTCTTAGTAGGTGTGAGGGTAGCCCACTAACAAAGTCCATTGTGATCCTTTCCCACTTCTATTGGGGAATCTTCATCGGCTGCAATAACTCTAATGGTAATTGATGCTCTGCCTTGACTTGCTGACAGGTTAAACACTTAGCCACTAAATCGTCACCTCCCGTTTTAAGTTTGGCCACCAAATTGCTCCCATAAGTCTCGATACATCTTACTCCCTCCGAGATGCATAGCATATGGACTACCATGCGCTTCTTGCAAAATCCTTTGCCTCAACTCAGGATCCCTCGGCATGCATACTCTCCCTTGGAAACATAACAGCCCATCCTTATCAACACTGAATTTTGTCGATTCATCACGTGACCCTACCAGAAACCTTTCTTTCAACAACTCATTCGTCTATTGCTTCTCCTTAACCTGGTCAACCCAAATGGCATCACCATGAACTCATAGTGACCATAGCGAGTCCTAAAGGCCGTCTTATGAATATTAGCCTCCTTAACCTTAAGCTGATGGTACCCCGACCTCAGATCTATTTTCAAAAAGACTAAGGCCCCCCTCAACCGATCGAACAAGTCATCGATCCTTGGCAATGGGTACTTGTTCTTGATCTTTAACTTATTCAACTGGCGATAGTCAATACACATACGCATTGACCCATCCCTCTTCTTGACGAATAAAATCGGCGCTCCCTATGGTGACACACTAGGTCGAATAAACCCTTTATCCAACAACTCCTGAATCTGCGCTTTCAACTCCACCAACTCCTTCGGTGCCATTCGATATGGAGCTATAGATACCGGTGCTGTCCCTGGAAGAAGATCGATTCCAAACTCCACTTCACGATCTAGAGGTAATCCCGGAAGCTCCTCAGAGAAAGCATCAGGAAATTCCTTCACCGTCCTAACATCTCCCACTATTAGTTCCTTAGCTTCCATAGCGCGAACAAACATCAAGACTGCCTCACATCCTTTCCTCACCATCCTTTCCGCTCTTAGGGCAGTCACAACGTTTGATAGACAGTTCCCCCTTTCTCCCATTACCAACACTTCATTACCCTCAGGGTTTTTTTAACATCATATGCTTGGCTGCACAATCTAGATTAGCTTGATACTTCACAAGCCAATCCATGCCTAAAATTAAATCAAACTCCCTAAATGGTAATTCCATTAGATCCATTCGGAAGACTATCCTTGAACTTCTAGAGCTACTTCCTGATAGAGTTTATCCACTATCATCGATTGTCCTAACGGGCTAACTACAATTATTTCCCTGGGGCAATTTTAGATTCTAACCTTAAAGTTCCAGATACGCTACTAGCTACATACAAATGCATCGACCCAATGTCAATCAATGCAGTGTAAGGCAAGCCAAAAATAAAGAACGTACAGATTATGACATCCAGTAGCGTCAGCCTCCTCTCGACGTCTGATAGCATAGACCAACCCCGACTGTCTCGCCTCAGTGTTTCCTGCCCCTTGACCTAGTGCTCCACGACCCTGACCAGAATTGTTACCACCTCTAGCTGCCCCACGACCTCTTCTGCCAGGCTAAACATTCCCTTGACCCGTGGGCCCTTTATTGTCTTTTCGCTGCAGATAGTTCCTAACTTGATGGTCAAAAGACCTGCACCTAAAGCACTTCCCACTGCCCGCCCTACACTCTCCCGCATGGGATTTACCACATTGAGCACACTTCGGTGTCTGACTAGCAGCAGGCCTATTATCTCGTCTCAGCCCATCTAGCTTGGGTCTTTTCTGATTACCTCTAGTTTTCCGATGATCCAAAGTTTCTCTTACCTCCACCCCTATCTCTATCCCAGTTTAGCTTTTCCGTCTGTTTCACCTCCTCCGCTATCTTAGCCTTTTCCACAGGCACCGTAAATTTCTATTTTTATTGTGGAGCTATCAACACCCGTAATTTGTCCTTCAGGCCATCCTCAAACCAGACACATTGCTCATGCTTCATGGCCACTATCCCTCGAGTATAACGGCTCAAGCGTAAGAATTTTACTTCGTACACCGCTACAGACCTACTTCTTTGAACTAGGTTTAGGAATGCTCTACGTTGTGCATCCACATAGCTCAATCCAACGTACTTGTTTTGAAATGTTATTTTGAAGAACTCCCATGTGATGCGGTTAGCCACCGTACCATCCTTAACCATGAGCCACCATTGGTAGGCTTCATCCCTCAAGCGAGATATAACCCCTTTTAATTTCTCTTTCTCCGTGAGGTCCAGATCGTCCATTATGCGTTCAACCGCCTCTAACCAATACCCAGCTGAGCTTGTAATATTCGATATTTTGGGCTTGTGTATTATTGCTTAATTGTATGAAGTAGCATGCCTATGTGTGTTGTGAATGTGTTTTATGAAATTTGAGAACTTTAGAGTGTAGATGAATGTCTTAGAAATATTGTATTTTAAGTTTTAAAGAGGAGCTAGGCAAATGAGGCCTTACGAAAAATTGTAAGGGAAAGTGGACAAGGAAATGGGCTTGTTAAAGTGGCAAGGAGGTGCCACCTAAAGCCTTAGTAAGTGACGCCACAAGCTGTGTAATAGGGCCTAGGTTTAAGCAGCAAGGGAAGCAAAGGGGGAGTTTTATTTTGCAATAAGGAGGAGAGGTAGTGGATGGCATGTGGACTCTAGAAGGATGGGGTATAGATTGGGTGGGAGAGTTTGAGGATTCAGCTAAGGTGGAGGGGATCAAGGGATAAGGGAGAGAGGGAAGCAAGTGGCCGAATATGGGACTCTAAGGGGTGTATAATTTGGTCATACAAGGGGAGCTAGGTGCCGAATTTACTTAGTGTCGTAATGGGCATCTTTTTTTTTCTCTCTGCCAAAAGCTCTATTCCTGTTTTCTTTTCTTTTATGACCAAAAACTAAAACCTCTCAAACCTTAGTTTCTCTTTTTTTCTCTCACGGTTCTTTCAAAAGTTGAAGTGGATGATAGTTCTCTTCTCCTTCTTTCAATTCGTGTTATCACCTTTTCCCGAAACCATTCTTTTTCTATTATTTTCAAAAGCCAAATATCTAAAGGAAGGGCTGTCGACTACTCTCTTAGTCTTCATAAGCAACGTGGGTGGTAAGTAATTCTTTCATTAGCAATCGGTTTTCCCTTCTTTCTTTTGGTGTGCTGAAATCAAGGGTTGGCCTTGATTTCTAAGGATGGCCAAATGTTCATTAAGCCATAATCTCGTGTTTCATTTGTATGTAGCCAACGTGAAGGAACAGTAAAGGAGTCTCTTGGATTCGACTACTCAAGGTAGGGGTATAGTGTCCGGCCATAGGCCACATTCATAAGTATTATTGTATTAAAGTCGATTCTAGCAGTTGATAAGCAGGGATTTCGTCAACTCCATAGACAAGTAGTGGATTTTGGGATTTAGATCCGCAAGGTAAGTGAATATGAATATTCGGCCAAGGCTATATTAAGTATTAGTGACTAGCTGATTCTGACATTGGTTATTAGGAAGGAGTACCATCTGTTTCGGTAGTCTTTTAGGATTCAGTGAAAGCGTTAGTACAAGGTGTGTAGCCCCACACTAATTCTTGATAGATTTATGGTATTGATTTAATATATATGTTAATTAAAATATGAAAGATGTGGCTAAAGGTACCATACGATGCTGCAGTAGTACCTGTGCACGCTCACCTTTAATACTATGTTAATAATGTTATGAATATTGAATATGACATATACGTGAATTCGTTATGAACATGGTATAAGATATATGGCATGATTTTGCATGTATTGTGTTGTGCATGGGCATATGGGTGATTATGAAAAGGGGAAGTGATCTAGTGGTTTTTACCACAATATCTGGTGACTCATGTCACATAATCTGAATGTGGTGACTAATGTCACGAAATACTATCTGGTGAATTTGTTACAACTATCTGGTGGCTATGCCACAATTTATAAGGGTGATGTGCAAGTCATCTGCAGCGACTGCCTTCGATGGTGTGTAGCAGATGGAGGGTCGATTTAGTAATCCCCACGGTGTGATGGCAGGTACGGGTGATGTATAGAGGATGGTTATTTAGGTTTGGGTTCAGGATTGTATCATTGTTTATATATGTTTTATATATGATTTGTATGCCTGAATCGTTGGGAGTTTGTGTTGGTTGTTACGCATTGAGTCTGTTGACTCACACCGTTATGGGATATCTTTTCAGGTGACACTCAGTAAATGGACCGGGTCGGTAGGAGCTTAGTGGTGGCCATGCTCAGCTCAGTGTTATTTTATTTGGAATTTTTTTTATAGTTAAGTATTTTGGATTTATTTCAAGTTTTGCTTTGATGTAATAGGGCCATTACTATTAAACTATTTATGCATGCATTTTATTCATTTTAGTATGATACGATCTTTATCCAATCAAAGTTTAAGTAACTTATCTTCAAAAATAAATTCTAAATGTTTTGACACTTGAACACCAACGATTTTTGATTTACTGGTAAACCCTAAAGCAACACGGTATTTCTTTTAACTTATAGTTTTGAAATATAATAGTAAGGTTTTAATAAAATCTAATATTCGAGAAAAACACCGTTTTCCCTTCGAACTCAACACAAATAAATTTTTCTTCAAAACCACCCAAATTTTCCAAAGTAACAAACAAGTTTCTGAAATGTTTTACTCAAGGAACAAACCAGATCCGGTCAAGGCTTGTGGGCCGAATTTAGGGTGTTTCAGTTTGGTATCAGAGCTCGGTTCTAAACTCAGCCTTAAGGGCTTTTTGGGCCCAAAACATTTTTTTTTAAATTGGATCTTACTAAGGAATGAGTAGGTTTTCTGGCATGGCACCTGAGTCTCCGGCCCAAAGTCCACCAGGTAAGTACTCCTAACCCTTTTGTGATTTGTATGTGGGAAATTATAGGGACGTAGATTAGTAGACTAGGAGTTATTGAACCCTAGGATTAGTCTACTCCAACAATCAAATACATAAAATTTAAAGTCTAACCAAACAAACTGGACTGAGTCACCGAGTTAAAGGTGTGGCAACCTTGTGTGCATGTCTAGGATTGGATTGGGGAGCTTGGTATTTAAGCAGTCCTAGTGACTCACCTCCTCTCCTCAATCCTACAGTGCATAGTGACGGTTCACCCTAACCAAGAGGACTCAATCACAAAGCTAAATTCAAAAATTAAAACCCGAAAGGGACCAAGCACCTTGTTTTGTGAAATTCTAAAGTCAAACCATGATTATAAAATTCCAAAGTACCCTAGATTTAAAAATGACCAAAATACCCTCAGTATGGAAAGCTGCCAAAATACCCCGAATTAAAAATTTTTTTCCAAAAATACCCTTGTTTTGAAAAGTCATCGGGAACCATATTTTACTAAATTACTGAAATGCCCTTGGCTTGTAAAAAATTACAAAAATACCCCAGATTATCAAATTACCAAATTACCCTTGAATCTTCTTACCAAGTATTTCAATTTTGTAAAAGAAATACCAGAAATCTCTACTTTGCCAAAATTTTCAAATACCCTAATTTGAAAAAGTACCAAAATACCCCTATAGGATAAAAATTATGGAAATACCCTTGGGTAGTGGGAAACAACAACAATGACAACTACAACACTTTTTTGTAATGAATGCAAGTTCATGAATGTGATGATTCAATGAATGAATTTAAGACTGTGTGTGTGTATGAATTCGAAAGAACTACTCTCTATAACTATTGAACATAAGACTGTTCGCGATAAATCAGTGGAACAAAAACTAATTCATAAAATTCTTTAATCAGATAAACGCGATTCAGAAGCATGAATTTTAGGAGACGTGGTCGTAGTGTGCGTGGTCGTGGTAGAGGCCGAATGATCGTGTCGAAACCCGTTAGGTCTGGTCAAGGGTCCAAAACTAAAATGCCGCCACCACCAGCCACTGATGTGGAATATCAGGATCAGACGGGGGATGATGCAGTATCACATGCGATGCTGCGAGTTCTGGAAAGGGTGGCTAGAGTAGATGGAGGCATGGGCGCTCGAAAGTCTATACCTGAGCGACTCCGAGCTAATGGAGCTGAGTTTTTCCGTGGTATATCCGGTGTAGCGCCCAACACGGCTGAGTATTGGTTGGAAGCGACGGAGCGAATTATGGATGATTTGGACCTGACTGCTAAGGAGAAACTGAAAGGGATAGTATCACTCCTCCGTGATGGGTCATATCAATGGTGGCTCACGGTTCGGGATGGTGCTGCCGTAGATGATATCACTTAGGAGTACTTTAAGGCAGCATACTAGAAGAAGTACATTAGGACCAGTTATGTGGATGAACAGAGGAAGGCATTTCTAAGGCTGGTTCAGGGAAGTAAGTCCGTAGCGGAGTATGAGGCAAAATTTCTAAGGTTGAGCCCTTATGCTTGAGGAATAGTGGCTAAGGAGCATGAGCGATGTGTCGGTTTGAGGACGAGCTGAGGGATGACCTGAGGTTGCTGATAGCTCCATAGTAGGAGCGAGAATTTATCGTGTTGGTAGAGAAGGCTAAGGTAGCTGAAGGGATTAAAGAATCAGGAGATGTAATACGACCTAAATAGGCAAAGAGAGGTTTTGGATCATCAGGGTCATTTGAGAATGCGCAAAAGAGGCCTAGAGTTGATGGGCGCGAGGTCAACAAGCTACTACGGAGGGGCAGTATCGTACTTGTGCTTAGTGTGGAAAGATGCATCTAGGAGAGTGTTAGAAGAAGATATGGGGATGTTTCAAGTGTGGGTCTAAGGACCACATGATTAAGGATTGTCCTATGAAAACAGATGGGAGCCGACCAGCAGGTCAGGGTTCTAATCAGGCTGGAAAAGGTGGACAGCAGCCACCACGGGGTCGTGGTCCGAATGGCAGAGGTAATGGTTCCGGAAGAGGACGGGGAACACTGGGTAGAGATGTTGGTAATACGAAGGCAAGACAGTCGGGTCTGGTGTATGCAGTTCGTCGGAGGGAGGATGGAGACGCACCGGACGTCATAACTGGTACGTTCCTTATAGCTGACAAGCCTTACTTTGCTTTGATTGATGTTGGCTCTACCCACTCTTATGTTGCATGTAGAGCAGTTGAAACCCTAGGCATAACCTTAGAACTGTCTAATAGGGAGATGACTGTAGTGAGCCCATTGGGACAAACTGTAGTGGTGAATAAGATATTTCAGAGTGTACCTCTAGAGATTCAGGGAGTGGTATTTCCTTCCGACTTGATGGAACTACCCTTCAGAGAATTTGATCTCATTCTTGGCATGGACTGGCTAGTGCAACATCAGGCTGTATTAGATTGCGCAGCTAAGCGAATAGAGTTAAGGACGCTGGAGGATAAGGCGATAATTATGATAGGAGAAAGAAGGAACTACTTATCTGACGTAGTCTCTGCTTTAAAGGCTAATAAGATGGTTTGGAAAGGGTGCAAGGCATTTTTGGCTTTTGTTAGTGCTTTGGATGCAAAAGAAGGGTGAGTTAGTGGAGTTAGAACAGTAAGAAAATTCGTGGATGTTTTTCCGGAGGAGTTACCTAAAATACCCCCAGATAGGGAAGTGGAGTTTGAAATTGACTTGTCACGCTGGTATAGCTCCGTGTCAATTGCCCGTGCATGTAATGGCACCAAAGGAGTTGGTTGAGCTCAAGGCTCAGATCCAAGAGTTGCTTGATCGTGGGTTTATCCGACCCAGTGTGTCTCCATGGGGAGCACCGGTCTTGTTTGTGAAGAAGAAGGACGGAACTATGCGTATGTGCATAGATTATCGTCAGTTGAATAAGCTGACCATCAAGAACAAGTACCCGTTGCCAAGGATAGACGACTTGTTCGATCAGCTTAAGGGGGCCGCGGTATTCTCAAAGATAGATCTAAGGTCTGGATATCATCAGCTTAAAGTGAAGGAGGCTGATATCCATAAGACAACTTTCTGGACAAGGTACGGGCATAATGAGTTCTTGGTAATGTCGTTTCATTGACAAATGCCCCAGTCGCGGTCATGGACATAGTGAACCGGGTTTTCTAACCCTATCTGGACCGGTTTGTTGTTGTGTTCATAGACGATATCTTGTTGTATTCTAAGTTAGAGGAAGAACATTATGAGCACCTCCGAGTCATGTTACAAGTGTTAAGGGATGAAAAGCTATATGCCAAGTTCAGCAAGTGCAAATTTTGGCTGAAGGAAGTTACGTTTTTAGGGCATGTGGTGTCTGCTGAAGGGATAAGGGTGGATCTTCTAAGATTGAGGCAAGATTGGATTGGAAACCACCTAAGTCTCATGCGCGGTTCGTAGTTTCTTGGGATTGGCAGGGCTATTATAGAAGATTCATAGAAGGGTTCTCATCCATAGCCGCACCTTTGACGAAGTTATTGAGAAAGGAGGTACCTTTCAGATGGTCGATAAGCAACATGAGAGCTTTGAGAAGCTTAAGAGGGTCTTCACTGAAGCTCCAGTTTTGATTCAGCCTGAGGCATGGAAGGATTTTATGGTGTACTGTGATGCTTCTCACACAGGTTTAGGATGTGTTTTGATGCAGGACGGGAAGGTAGTTGCTTATGCGTCTCGACAATTAAGGCCACATGAGGTTAACTACCCGACACATGACTTGGAATTAGCGGCAGTGGTCTTTGCTCTTAAGGTATGGAGGCACTATCTATATGGAGAAAAGTCAGTGATTTACACAGACCACAAGAGCCTTAAGTATCTGTTGACTCAGAAAGAGCTGAACCTGAGACAGCGAAGGTGGGTGGAATTATTAAAGGACTATGACTGTTCTATAGAGTATCACCCAAGCAAGGCGAATGTAGTGGCGTATGCCCTAAGTCGAAAAGTAGTGTCGGATCCGAGGGCAATGTTTGCACATCCTAGCTTGTATGACGATGGAAGTTTGTTAGTAGAGTTGCAAGTTGCCGACGTGGTTGAATAAGGTGAAAGAGAGTCAGTTGGCGGATGAGGATCTAAGTGCTAAGTTGCGGCAAGTGCGAAGTGGGGAATTGGAAAATTTTGGTGTAAATGGCAACTCTTCAGGTTTTCATGGTAAGGTCTCAGATGCCTAAGAATGAGGAGTTAAGGCAGAATTCTTTGGGAATCGTGATAGTAGCCCTTATGCTATGCATCCCGGAGGAAGTAAGTTGTACAAGGATTTACGGAAGCTTTGGTGGCCTAGTCTTAAGCGAGAAGTTACAGAATTTGTAGGGAAGTGCTTAACGTGTCAGCAAGTCAAGGCTGAACACCAAGTTCCGTCAGGATTGCTTCAACCGATAAAGATTCCACAATGGAAGTGGGAGAGAATTACCATGGACTTCGATAGTGGGCTTCCCCTTACGCCTACTAAGAAGGACTCGGTATGGGTGATAGTGGATCAATTGACAAAGTTTGCGCATTTCATCCCAGTGCGGGTTGACTACTCATTGCAAAAGTTGGCAAAGTTATATGTGGCAGAAATTGTGAGGTTGCACGGAGTGCCGGTGTCGATTATCTCAGATAGGGATCCGAGGTTTACGTCTCGATTTTGGAAGGCGCTACATCAAGCTTTGGGTACCAGGTTGGATTTCAGTACGGCATTCCATCCACAGTCGGACGGTCAATCTGAGCGAGTGATCCAAGTGTTAGAGGATATGTTGAGGGGCTGTGTGATAGACTTCAGAGGGAGTTAGGAAGAGTTCTTACCTTTAGCGGAATTTGCGTATAACAATAGCTATTAGGCAAGTATTCGGATGGCACCGTACGAAGCGCTATATGGACGAAAGTGTCGCACTCCTACATGTTGGACGAAATTAGGGGAACGTCAGATTTTGGGTTCGAAAATTGTGGCAGAATCGAAAGAAAAGGTTAAGGTGATTCGGACACGGTTGAAGGAGGCATCTGATAGGTAAAAGTCATACGCAGATCTTAAACGGAAGGAGATTGAGTTTGCTGTGGGAGATTACGTGTTTCTTAAAGTTTCACCTTGGAAGAAGATAATGAGATTTGGTCGCAAAGGGAAGTTAAGTCCCAGGTTTATAGGACCTTATCGGGTATTAAAGCAAGTTGGACTAGTGGCATACCAGTTAGAGTTGCCTTCGGAGTTGAAGCAGATGCACGATGTGTTCCACGTATCAATGCTACGCCGATACCGATCGGATCTATCTCATGTAGTTTCGGTTGAAGAGGTGGAGCTAAGGCCAGATTTGTCGTATGAGGAGGAGCTGATTTAGATTCTGGAACGGGATGTGTAGATACTACGAGGAAATCTGTTCCTTTGGTCAAAGTGTTATGGCGTAATCATAGATCGGAGGAAGCTTCTTGGGAGCCGGAAGAAGCAATGCGATAGCAATACCCTCACCTATTCTAGCCGTAATTTTGAGGTCAAAATTATTTTAAGGGGTAGAACTATAATATCCGGGATTTTGGGCTTGTGCATTATTGCTTAATTGTATGAAGTAGCATGCCTATGTGTGTTGTGAATGTGTTTTATGAAATTTGAGAACTTTAGAGTGTAGATGAATGCCTTAGAAATATTGTATTTTAAGTTTTAAAGAGGAGCTAGGCAAATGAGGCCTTAAGAAAAATTGTAAGAGAAAGTGGACATGGAAATGGGCTTGTTAAGGTGGCAAGGAGGTGCCACTTAAAGCCTTAGTAAGTGACGCCACAAGCTGTGTAATAGGGCCTATGTTCGAGCAGCAAGGGAAGCAAAAGGGGAGTTTTATTTTGCAACAAGGAGAAGAGGTAGTGGATGGCATGTGGACTCTAGAAGGATAAGGTATATATTGGGTGGGAGAGTTTGAGGATTCTGCTAAGGTGGAGGGATCAAGGATAAGGAGAGAGGAAGCAAGTGGCCGAATATGGGACTCTAAGGGGTGCATAATTCGGTCATACAAGGGGAGCTAGGTGCCAAATTTACTTAGTATAGTAATAGGCATCTTTTTTATTTTTCTCTCTGCCAAAAGCTCTCTTCCCTTTTTCTTTTCTTTTGTGACCAGAAACCGAAACCTCTCAAACCTTAGTTTCTCTTCTTTTCTCTCACGGTTCTTTCAAAAGCCGAAGTGGATAATAGTTCTCTTCTCCTTCTTTCAATTCGTGTTATCACCTTTTCCCGAAACCATTCTTTTTCTATTATTTTCAAAAGCCAAATCTCTAAAGGAGGGGCTGTCGACTACTCTTTTAGTCTTCATAAGCAACGTGGTTGGTAAGTAATTCTTTCCTTAGCAATCGGTTTCCCTTCTCTTTCTTTTGGTGTGCCGAAATCAAGGGTTGGCCTTGATTTCTAAGGATGGCTGAATGTTCATTAAGCCATAATCTCGTGTTTCATTTGTATGTAGCCAACGTGAAGGAACAGTAAAGGAGTCTCTTGGATTCAACTACTCAAGGTAGGGGTATAGTGTCCGGCCATAGGCCACTTTCATAAGTATTCTTGTATTAAAGCCGATTCTAACAGTTGATAAGTAGGGATTTCGTCAACTCCATAGACAAGTAGTGGCTTTCGGGATTTAGATCCACAAGGTAAGTGAATATGAATATTCGGCCAAGGCTATATTAAGAATTAGTGACTAGCCGATCTGACATTGGTTATTAGGAAAGAGTACCATCCGTTTCGGTAGTTTTTTGGGATTCAGTGAAAGTGTTAGTACCAGGTGTGTAGCCCCACACTAATTCTTGATAGATTTATGGTATTGATTTAATATATATGTTAATGAAAATATGAAAGATGTGGCTAAAGGTACCATACAATGGTACAGAGTACTCAGGTACGTTCACCTTTAATACTATGTTAATAGTGTTATGAATATTGAATATGACATATACGTGAATTTGTTATGAACATGGAATAAGATATATGGCATGATTTTGCATGTATTGTGTTGTGCATGAGCATATGGGTGATTATGAAAAGGGGAAGTGATCTGGTGGTTTTTACCACAATATCTGGTGACTCATGTCACATAATATTATCTGGTGACTTTGTCACAACTATCTGGTGGCTATGCCACAATTTATAAGGGCGATGTGCAAGTCATCTGCAGCGACTGCCTTCAATGGTGTGTAGTGGATGGAGGGTCGATTTAGTAATCCCCACGGTGTGATGGCAGGTACGGGTGATGTGTAGAGGATGGTTATTTAGGTTTGGGTTCAGGATTGCATCATTTTTTATATATGTTTCATATATGATTTGTATGCCTGAATTGTTGGGAGTTTGTGTTGGTTGTTACATATTGAATCATGACTCACCCTGCTAGGGATATCTTTTCAGTGACACTCAAGAATGGACCGGCCTGCAGGAGCTTAGTGGTGGCCATGCTCACTTCTGTGTTATTTTGTTTGGAATTTTTTTTTATATTTAAGTATTTTGGATTTATTTTAAGTTTTGCTTTGATGTAATAGGGCCATTACTATTAAACTGTTTATGCATGCATTTTAATCGTTTTAGTATGATACGATTTTTATCCAATCAAAGTTTAAGTAACTTATCTTCAAAAATAAATTCTAAATGTTTTGACACTTGAACACCACCGATTTTCGATTTAATGGTAAACCCTAAAGCAACACGGTATTTCTTTTAACTTATAGTTTTGAAATATAATAGTAAGGTTTTAATAAAATCTAATATTCGAGAAAAACACCGTTTTCCCTTCGAACTCAACACAAATAAATTTTTCTTCAAAACCACCCAAATTTTCCAAAGTAACAAACAAGTTTCTGAAATGTTTTACTCAAGGAACAAACCAGATCCGGTCAAGGCTTGTGGGCTGGGTTTGGGGTCTTTCAGAGCTTGGGGCTATACCAGAGATTTCCCTAAACACTTTTGCCCTGCTGTTCTAAGTCACTCCCAGATGCAGATTTTGCCCCTGTGCCCATACCGCCCAAAGAACTCTCCAAAACCCTTAACATGGCCTGAGATATAGCATCATCTCCGGCCGTCTGATCTTGAAATTTTGCCTCCACAGCTGGTGGCACTGGTACCTCATTCCCGGATTCATGACCATGCCCTACGGGTTCTAACACAGCAATCCTAGCTCTACCTCAGCCACACACACCACGTCCTCTATTGCTCATCCTACCGTTCACGATTTATCTGATTAGAAATTTTATGATTTATTAGTTTTCTTCCACTAATTAACCACTGGATACCTTATAAATGGTGGGTTTAAAAGTAGTTCTTTGAATTCAAGAACGAGTTCAATTTTAAGCTCAGATCTCCTAGTCCTAGGAGTCACAAACAATCAACCATCAACATACAACCAACATCCATGAACTCACATTCATCATATAAGGGTATTTTCGTCATTTCACTACCTAGAGGTATTTTCATAATTTATCCTATAGGGGGTATTTTCGTAATTTATCCTATAGGGGTATTTTTGTATAAATTTTTAAAAAAAACAAAATAATAGGGTTTCTTGGTGATTTTTCAAAATAAGGGTATTTTGGTAATTTTGTCAACTTTGGTAACTTTTGTGAATCAGGGGTAATTTAGTAATTCCTCAACAAGGATACTTTTGTAATTTTTCAATCAATGGTATTTTGGTCATTCGGCAAAATCAGGGGTATCTTGGTAAATTTCCTCAACCTAGGGGTTTTGGGTAATTTACACAATCAAGGACGTATAAGAAATTTCATAAAAGAAATAGGGTGCTGGTCCCTTTCGGGTTTTAGTTATAAATTTTGGCCCATCAACAAGCCCTTATGGCTACGGTGAACAGTCACTACGCACCAGGTAGGATTCCAAAAAAGAGGAGGTGAGTCACTAGGACTGCTTAAATACCAAGCTCTTCCTGGATCTAATCCTAGACATGCGTATGCCTGTTGCCACACTCTAACCCATCGACTTGGTCACAGGTTTGTTTAGTTGGATTAAGTCTTATGGATTTGAAGAGTTGTTTAACTAGGCCTAAAGTCCATTGCTACTATCCTACTAGTCTACATCCCTCAAGCCCATCAACCCAACAAGTACATCACATCAAGGGTTAGAATACTTACCTGCGTGGATCGGGTGCCGGTAGACTCGAAGGCCCTATCTTCTTCCAAAGTTTTGTTCAAATTCTCCTCAACTTTACAAAACATCCGTAGGCCCATTTCATAGCCCAAGTTTTGAACTCGGCTCTGATACCAAAATGTAACATCCCAAACCCGGCCCATAAGTTCCAACTAGATCTGGTATGCTACGGGTTGAACATTGAGAATTTTCTCTGAAAGGTTTTGGAAAAACTTAGTTTATTTTAGCCGAGTAATCCCTTAAATGTGAGATTTTGTAAACAACTTTACTACTTGCGTTGATTGGGTTGAAAAGCCCATTTATTATTTCATTTTATTTTGGAGACTAAAAAAAAAAAAAAACATAAGTTTTGCAAATCCCGACATAACAAAAATAAATCAAAGTCTAAGTTAAGGAGGCCTTATTACATAAATAGTCCCAAAGAAATAATAATAAAAAGAAAACCAAACTTAATCTATAGAAAAAACTTGATGGCCCTCAAGTCCGTCTCAGCTCCCATGTCCGCGATCTACCGCTTCATCCGAAAGAGTAGAGAAAAGAAAAGTCATGAGTCAATGAGACTCAAAGTATAAATCTGAACACACCGACCTAAGGCCCATTAAACACATTATGGGCCTTGGCCCATACATAGAGGCAACAATCATAATACATGATAGACAATACATAATGAATGGCCCAACCCATCCTAGAATTCCATCCTCACACACCAACCCATACCAACCATTACACCTTAGGAGTTTCTGCAATCAACCCTCCATCCGCTACACACCACGTGGCATAGCCACCGATCACTGTGTGATCTAACATTTATATTTGTGGGATTTCTACCACCGGTCACCATATGACCCATGTTTATATTTGTGGGATTTCTACCACCGGTTACCATATGACCCATCATGCACTTCCCCTTTCATATTATATCCCCACCCCATGCATACATACGTAAAGAGAACATCATATAGGCTTTCATATGTCTCAGTATACATAGAGATTTCTATGATTGTGTACCTGGCATCCTTGCCTAACCCTTTTTGGGTTTTAATTGACTGTCTACACAACCACTTTCTGGCTTTTTAGCTCACTACACATAAATTACAATTAGAGAGTGTGTGTTAGAGATCTACACACCTAATTATCGATAAAACAATACTTTCTATGTCGACGCTATCCGTAGTCGACACAACTACTATCTGCCTAAGATGTTGTTCAGAAGTCAGTCCACAACCAAGTGGCCAATCTCGAACGGCAGATACTGCTCGTTTCTTAAACTTAGGGATTCTCTCCTTTACCTGATCCATATTTAATTCCATCACAAGTCCTTGTCAGAACTACTATCACAATATATGATCGTTAATCCTCATCATAAAGTTAAGATCCTGCATATAATGAACAAATCTAGTAAAAATCTAGGGAAAATCTCCTTACCTTAAAATTCTAAAGTTGAAGACTAGCTATTTTTGGCTTTTAAATCTAGACGACCAAGTTTCCTTCAAATTCTGGTATGTCACCCAACATAGAACCATTAAGCTATTAGCTTTTCAACTTTTGCCTTTCAAAAACTAAAATAGAACATGAGAAACCAACAGAAGTCGACACTTACCTTAACATAGGGAATTCGGCTAGCACTGGAGAGGATTCGACAATGTCAATGAGGAAGATTTAAATGCCGGAAGAAATAAAACCAACTCACAAATGGGATGAATAGAGAAAAACTATGGAGATTTTGGCTTTTAGAGAAATCGGCACAAGAGGAAAAGAATGGAAAAGAGAGTGAAGGGAAGGGTTTCGGCCTTTGAAGAAATTAAAGAAAAGAAATTGTAGAGGGAGAGACTAAGAATTTCGACACAATACAAGAAGAAGAAATTAAGGTTCAAATGCTAGAATTAATGAGATATCCCCCCTATTTATAGAAATTTCATGTTCCTATCAAAAAAGCCGAAAGTACCCTTCCTGATAACTAAAAATCAAGCTAATAAAAAGGGGAAATTCGGCACCCCTTTTTTCCTGAAGTAGCCGAATTCTTTACTCCTCTAGGTGGTGTTTTTCGGCCATCAACTTTCCTTGATAGCTCCTATCTTTTCTTCGTTTTATCTTCTATATTATCAATTATAAAATCCATGTAAATCCTCCTATTTTTGAGCCTTGTTGTCATCCACTTCACCTAACCTTAATGCCAAATTTAGCTTACTTAAATTAAGAGAATCGGGCTCCATATAACTTAAATTTTGGGCCCCTTACACCCTTGTTGTGGCGTCACCCCTTGCTCCCTTTTAAGTGTCGAAAATGGCCCAAAAACATAGGCTCCTTGTGGCCAAAACTTGGGCCTCTTTAACTGTTAGTGACGCCACCTTCTAACTCCCTTGCAGCACCACCTATTGTTGGGCCACAAGCCCACGTTGGTATTTTAAACACAATTACCACCTTTTAACTCTATAATGCCCAATCAGACAATTTAACCAAGGCCTTTGCCTAGTCCTAAGCCCAATTTGGACCCCTATCACTTAAATTAACATATTAAACATATCCTTACACTAAACGCATAGACCCATTAATTCAGGATGTTACATTAGTTCATAATGTAAAAGGAAAACATCTTAGAATTAAGAAAACAACAAGACATAAAGAACCCAAAAACTTCTAAAGAACTTGATGGAGATCTTACTTCCGAGATGATTTCGACGGCTTCCTTCGAGTAATTTCTTCGATCTACTCTGCATGCTCCCTTAAGTCTTCCTCTGGTGTGTATTTATAAACTTTAAAAGGCTTAGAAACCTTAAAAATTGGATTTTCCCACGTGAAAACAAAGTAGGGTGTGAGAGGGACACGGACGTGTGCTCAGCCCGTGTGAGGGTGCCCAGGCCGTGTAAAAATTTTGGGTGACTCGCGACCGACACGGGCTGGCACACGGGCGTGTGCCCAGCCCGTGAATTGATCTCGTCCGTTCATAATTTCAATTTTTATTTGTTGAGTAATAACTTAAGCCTTCAATAAAATACTTCTTGTAGAATATCAATAGATATTTCAACCCATTGTTTTCTATTACGAAAAAAATGAAACATTCCATTAGCTCATAAATCATGACACCGATTAGATCTCTCTATATCTATGAAAGAATAAAAAATAAACAGGCATGTGCCCTGCCCATGTGGTCTTGGCTTGGCCGTGTGGATCCTTAACATGGCCCCTTTTTTCCAGTTTTGGCCCGTTTTCCACTCCTCTCGCTTCCCTTTACTCTCCTAAGTATGGAAATACAAATTTAAAGGATTAAGAGCATCAAATTCACATAATTGTATAAATAAACATCTAAAAACACACTAAGTTTGGGATTAAAATGTGTTACTTTTATGGTTTATCATAGATTCGATCCTCCTGAAGGAATTGAAGGAGAGATCCTCCGCCTTGAGTAGAATTTCGGCTCTTCGAGATGGATCAACTGGCTATCTTTGAGTTATTCCCTAAATGAGTAAAGCTCTGGCAGAAAACTCTGCTAAAACTTCATGCCCCTGAATAGCCGCCTTGGAGTGTTTATATATACTTTTGGGATGCTTTACTTGGCTTCTAAATACTCATAATTCAAGCATAATTCATTCCTAGGTGTTTAATTAGACTTAGGATTGCGTTTCTTGGGCTCCAAGCATCCCAATCTGAGTGAAATTGCTCTTTCTTGCGGCAGGGGTACGGTCATGGCACACCCGTGTAAGTCGTCTTCTAGCCCGTGTCTCTATTCTATTGATTTAGGCACGGTTGTGGCACGGCCGTGCACGTCGATGTACAGGCCGTGCTTTGAATCTGTCAATTAGGGCATGGCTGTGTAAATCGTGGCATGGCCGTGTGAAGTGAATGGCAAGGCACGGTCGTGTAGCTTGAAGTCCAGGCCATGTCGATTTCTTGGGTTGGCCCAATTTGGTCTGTTTTAAGCCCGTTTACGTTCTTTTTATCCTTAGGTACTTTCCTGAGCATAAGACAGGAAAAGAAAGGATTAAGAGCACCTTTTTACATAAATCGAGGATAAATTCATCCAAAAGCATACTAAATGTGGGATTAAAATATGTTACTTTTACGGTTTATCAAATACCCCCACACTTAAGCTTTTGCTTGTCCTCAAGAAAAATTCTCAACTTATAATTAAAACGAACTTCCCACAATTCATAATTCCTATTGACAATGTCTCATCATAATTCATAGATAATTTATACATGGATAATTCAACTCAAAGGGTCCTAAAGATTCAATTACGATAAGTCATACCATTGTGGTACGAAAACATAGGTGTCTCCCCTTATCTAAGTAATTACATTTAATTCAAAATCGACAAGGACTGACATCCTCACTAAAGATTCACTCAAATCACTCAAAGGTGTTTAAGGTTCAAGAATAAGCACTCTAAATCGAACCTAAAAAGTTAATCCCATAGGCTTGCCTGAAAATCAAATCTCCACCATTGTATATGAGATGATACACAAATCAAAAGGTCTTTAATCAGGGTTGAAACGGGGTTTGGGTTAAAAGGTGTGGATAAAGGCTGAATTAGAAGGTTAGAATCGAGACTGACTTGACAAATTGTCTAACTAGAAACACTGAACTTGAACCACCCCAAACCCGGCCCACAAGCCCTGACCGGATCTGGTATGCTCCTTGAGTAAAACGTAGTTAAATCTCGTTATGTCATCTTGAAAAACTTGGTGGTTTTGAAGAAAATAGATTTGGATTATTCTTAAATTGAAAACCGTGTTGTAATTTAATTTTGTATTAAAATGTTATCTTCATATTTTAGAAATTACAAGTTTAAAGAAATGCCGAATTTTAGAGCTTAACATTAAGTTGAAAATCGTAGGTGTTTAGGTGTCAAAACATTTGAAGTTGTTTTATGAAAAAATCGTTTAACCACTTGTTTAATGTTGATCGTTATCAGAATAAAAATTAAAACGGAACTTAAAATAGGAAAATACTAATGGCCTTATTACAACAAAACTAAACCCGAAATAAATTCCAAAAAACATAATAAGAAAACCCAAAAAAACTGAGCTGAGCATGGCCACCACTAAGTCCCTGCCGACCCGGTCCATCTACTGAGTATCATCTGCAAAATGTTAGCCCACGAAGGGTGAGTCAACAGACTTAGTGTGTAACAACCAACACAGACTCCCAAACGGTTAAGGCATATTAAATCACACATGACAAGTACCTAGATATCCAACCTCTACACATCACCAGTACCTGCCAATCACACTGTGGGGATTACAAAATTGAACCTCCATTCGCTACACACCATCGAAGGTAGTCGCTGTAGTCAACTGCACATTGCCCATATAATCGTGGCATAGCCACCAAATAATGTGACAGCGTCACTAGATTCATAATATGTGACATAAGTCACCGGATAATTTGGTAAAAACCATCAGAACACTTCCCTTTATCATTATCACCCATATGCCCATGCAACATACATGTTATTCAGATATCATGCAATGTACCTTACCCTAAAGTCATAACGAAATCACACATATTCCATATCAATGTTTATTATATTATCTACTGAGAGTTAGGGGCAACGTACCTGAATGCACTGTACCATTGAATGGTACCTTAGCCATATTCATTCATTGCCTTATTAACATATTCATAATAATATTATTACTAATCGGGAGTTTAGGTGGGTTACACACCGTTACTAACGCGACATCAATCCCAAAATCCCGATCTAATGTACTAGATCCCTTTCCTACATTTGGCCAACACTAAGATCATTAGCAAAGATGCCATTCGCTATACAAACAAATCTCAAAGGTTGACGACAACTATAATCCTTCTCAGAATGACTTCCGAATACTAGCCACAACCAGAGATATGCGAGACTGATCTCCCCCTACAATCGGCCTACATTAACACTTAATCTTAATAGCCTTCGTCTTTTCAAATATCTAAGAGACAAATTGATTCAGCATGAATCCTTACCACTAACTTACTGGAAATGATTGACAAGGAGAAGATGACTCTGATCTACTGCTTCAAAGTCCCGGAGATCCTAAAAGAAACCGATTGCATGGTTGATTAAAAGTCAAGACAAATGCCAAAATTTGGCTTTTGTCCTACACATGTCGACAGAGAAAAGTAAGGGAGAATAGAGGAGATTCAGTCATGATAGACTTACCTATTCCAAACCGATTTGAGAAGAAATCAAGGGAGATCTCTGCTTGGTTGATATTCGGCCAAAATTAAGAAGGGATGAGTTTGAGAGATTTTGGTAATGGCTTAAGAAAAAGCAATTGAGATTCAGCCAAAGTAGAATGGGAGAAAGATGAATGGTATTCGGCTTTGGTTTACAGAAAAGAGATTAAGGGAGTTTCGGCTTTTGATGACAAAAGAAATTGTGAGAACAAGAAGAAAAAGGATGATGACGAGGCTCAAGTTATGGTCCGGCTAAGGTGAGAAAGAGGAAGAAAAGAATGATAGAAGAAAAAAAACTAAAAGATGCCAAATGATTTTCTGCACCCACTCTCCCTACATGACCAAACTACCACCCCAAGACCCTCCATTCGGCCAACTCTTCTTCCCTCATCCAAATCCTCTTTTCACTCCTACTTAGTCAATCTTTAAGTCGCTGGACCCAATCTACACTTCATCCATTCGAGTCCTTGTGCCGCCCACCACCGCACCTCCTTGCGTAAAAATAAAAGCTCCAAAACACTTCCCTTGTTGCTCGAACCTAGGTCCCTTCACACTCTCTGTGGCGTCACCTCACAAGGCCCTAAGTGGCGCCTCTTTGCCACCTTACCAGCTTAGTACTTGTGTCCTAAGCCACACAATAAACTCCTCAAGGCCTAGCTCCCTTAGTTCCCCTTTTTAGGCTTAAAATCAAATATTTTTCTAAGGCTTCTACCTACATCCCAAGGTTCCTGAAGCCCCTAAAACACATTCAAATCACGCACAAGCATGCTACCACATACATTTAAGTGAAAATGCATAACCCTTAAACCCCGGATATTACAGTTCTACCCCCTTAAAATAATTTCAACCGCAAAATTACCTGGCTAAAATAAGTGAGGGTATTGCTGTCGCATTGCTTCCTTCGGCTCCCATGAAGCTTCTTCCGTTCCATGGTTACGCCACAACACTTTGACTAGAGGAACTGTTTTCCTCCGAAGTACCTTCACATCTCGTTCCAGAATCTAAATTGGCTCCTCCTCAAATGACAAATCTGGTCTTAGCTCTACCTTCTCAACCGGTATTACATGAGATGGGTCTGATCGGTAACAACGTAGCATCAAAACGTGGAACACATCATCCATCTGCTTCAAATCTGTAGGCAACTCTAACTGATATGCTACTGGTCCAACCCGCTTCAAAATCCGATAAGGTCCTATAAACCTAGGACTTAACTTTCCCTTGCGACCAAATCTCATCACCTTCTTCCACGGTGAAACTTTGAGAAACACTTGATCTCCCACAGCAAACTCTATCTCCTTTCGCTTAAGATCTACATATAAATTTTGCCTGTCAGATGCCTCCTTCAACCGTGTCCGAATTACCTTAACCTTTTCTTCGATTCTGCCACAATCTCCGAACCCAAAACTTGACGTTCCCCCAATTCTGTCCAACACGTAGGAGTGCGACACTTCCGTCCATACAACACTTCATACGGTGCCATCCGAATACTTGCTTGATAGCTGTTATTGTATGCAAATTCCGCTAAAGGCAAGAACTCCTCCCAACTTCCTCTGAAATCTATCACGCAACCCCTCAACATAACCTCTAGCACTTGAATTACCCGCTCAGATTGGCCGTCCGACTGCAGATGGAATGCCGTACTGAAGTCCAACCTGGTGCCCAATGCTTGATGTAGTGCTTTCCAAAATCGAGACGTAAACCTCAAATCCCTATCCGAGATAATCGACATCGGCACTCTATGCAGCCTCACGATTTCTGCTACATATAGTCTTGCCAATCTCTGTAGGGAATAGTCCACCCGTACTGGTATGAAATGTGCAGACTTCATCAATCGATCTACTATCACCCATACCGAGTCCTTCTTAGTAGGCGTAAGGGGAAGCCCACTAACGAAGTCTATGGTAATTCTCTCCCACTTCCATTGCGGAATCTTTATCACCAAGTAATCCCGACGGTGATTTGGTGTTTAGCCTTGACTTGTCGACACGCTAAACACTTCCCTATAAATTCGTAACTTCCGCTAAGACCAAAGCCACCAAAACCGATCCAAGAGATCCCTATATAACTTACTTCCTCCAGGATGCATAGCATAAGGGCTACTATGTGATTCCTGAAGAATTTTCTGCCTTAACTCCTCATCCTTTGGCATGCAGACATTACCCCAAAAATACAGCACTCCATCACCGTTTACACCATAGTCTTCCAACTCCCCATTTTGTACTTGTAGCAGCTTAGCACTGAGTTCACCATCTACCAATTGTTTCTCCTTTACCTGACTTAGCCATGTTGGCTTCACTTGCAACTCCACTAGCAAACTTCCATCCTCATAAAGGCTAAGATGTGCAAACATCACCCTCAGATCCGACACCACTTTCCGACTTAGGGCATCTGCCACCACATTTGCCTTACCCAAGTGATACTCTATTGAACAGTCATAGTCTTTCAACAACTCCACCCACCTTCGCTGTCTCAAATTCAGCTCCTTCTGGGTCAGCAGATACTTCAGACTCTTGTGATCCGTGTAAATCACTGACTTTTCTCCATATAAATAGTGCCTCCACACTTTTAGAGTGAACACTACTGCAGCCAACTCCAGATCATGCGTCGGATAGTTAACCTCATGTGGCCTCAACTACCGAGACGCATAAGCGACCACTTTCCCGTCTTGCATAAGGACACATCCCAATCTTGTATGAGAAGCATCACAATACACCACGAAGTCTTTCCCTGCTTCGATTGAATCAAAATCGGAGCCTCTGTCAATATTCTTTTAAGCTTCTCAAAACTCTCCTGCTGCTTATCTGCCCATACGAAAGGTACCTCATTTCTTAACAACTTCATCACTAATGAGAACCCTTCAACAAATCTCCTGTAGTAGCCTCCTAACCCCAAGAAACTACGAACCTCAGCCACAGACTTAGGTGGTTTCCAACCAAATACTGCCTCATTCTTTTGAGGGTCCACCCTTATTACTTCCACAGACACCACATTCCCTAAGAACGTAACTTCCTTTAGCCAAAACTCGCACTTGCTAAACTTGGCATATAACTTCTTTTCCCTTAACAATTGCAACACCACCCGGAGATGCTCATCATGTTCTTCCTCAGACTTGGAATACACTAGGATGTCGTCTATAAACACAACGACGAACGGATCCAAGTAGGGTTGGAAAACCCGGTTCATCATATCCATGAGCGCAGCTGGGGCATTTGTCAATCCGAATGGCATTACTAAGAACTCATAATGCCCATATCTTGTCTGGAAAGCTGTCTTATGGATATCTACTTCCTTCATCCTAAGCTGATGATATCCCGACCATAAATCTATCTTTGAAAATACCGCGGCCCCCTTAAGCTGATCGAACAAGTCGTTTATCCTCGGTAATGGGTACTTGTTCTTGATGGTCAGCTTATTCAACTATCGGTAATCTATGCACATATGCATAGTCCCGTCATTCTTCTTCACGAATAGGACCGGTGCTCCCCATGGAGACACACTAGGTCGAATAAACCCACGATCGAGTAATTCTTAGATCTGGGCTTTAAGCTCTACTAACTCTTTTAGTGCCATTCAAGACGGAGCAATTGACACAAGAGTCAGCATCGACAAGAAATCAATTTTGAACTCCACCTCCCCGTCTGGGGTAACCCGAGCAGCTCCTTGAAAAGACATCCATGAATTTCCTTCGTTCTCACCCCACTAACTTCTTCTTCTTTTGCATCCAAAGCACTCACGAAGGCCAAAATGCCTTGCACCCTTTTCAACCATCTTATCAGCCTTTAATACGGAGACTACGTTAGCTAAATAATTCCTTCTTTCTCCGATCATAATTATCTCCTCATCCTCCAGAGTCCTCAACTCCATTCGCTTAGCTACACAATCCAATTTAGCCCGATGTTCCATAAGCCAATCTATACCTAGAATGAGATCAAATTCCCAAAAGACAATTCCATCAAGTCGGCAGGAAATACCACCCCCTGAATCTCTAGAGGCACACTCAAAATATCCTATTCACCACTACCGTTTGACCTAACTGCTCACTACTGATCATCTCCCTAATAGATAGTTCAGATGCTACACCTAATGTTTCAGCTACTCTACATGCAACATATGAGTGGGTCGAGCCAACATCAATTAAAGCAGAGTAAGGCTCATCAGCTATAAGGAACGTACCGATTATGACGTTCGGTACGTCACCATCCTCCCTCCGATGAACTGCATACACCAGACCTGACTGTCTCGCCTCTTTGTTACCAACTCCTCTGCCCGGTGTTCCCCGACCTCTTCCAGAACCATTACCTCTGCCAACCGGACCACAACCCTCGGTGGTCATGTCCCACCTATTCCACTGATTAAGACCACGACTTCTTCGGTGGCTCCCCTCACTGCTTTCATAGGATAGTCCCTAATCATGTGATCCTTGGACCCACACTTAAAACATCCCCCTGTTTTCTTCCAACACTCTCCCAAGTGCATCTTTCCACACTGAGCACAAGTACGGTACTGTCCTCCCGTAACAACCTACTGACCTCGCGGCCCATCAACTCTAGGTTTTTTTTTGAACATTCCCGGATGACCCTGATGATCCAAAATCTCTCTTTTGTCTATTCCTATCCGAATTCTATCTCACAGATTCCTTAACCCCTTCGGCCACCTTAGCCTTCTCAACCAACACAGCAAACTCTTGCTCCTGCTGTAGAGTAATCAACAATCTCAGGTCATCCCTCAGTCCGTCCTCAAACCGGACACATCATTCATGCTCTGTAGCCACGATACCTCAAGCATACCGGCTCAGCCTTAAAAATTTTGCCTCGTACTCTGCTACGGACTTACTCCCCGAACCAAATTTCGAAACGCCTTCCTCTGCGCATCAATATAGCTAGTCCCAATATATTTCTTCTGATACGCCACCTTAAAATACTCCCAAGTGAGATCACCCACTGCAGCACCATCCCGAACCGTGAGCCACCACTGGTATGACTCATCGCAAAGAAGCGATACCACTCATTTCAGTTTCTCCTTAGCATCCAGATCCAAATCACCCATGATTCACTCCATCGCCTCCAACCAATACTTAGCTGTATTGGGCGCCACACTAGATACTCCTCGAAATACCTCAGCTTTATTGGCTCAAGTCGCTCGGGTATATGTTTTTGAGCTCTCATACTTCCACCTGCTCCAGCCACCCTCTCAAGAACTCACAACATTGCTCGCTGTCGCATCATCCCCGTCGATCCTCGATATTCAACACCAGCAGCTGGTGGTGGTGGCATCTCATTCTCGGACCCTTAACCAGACCTAACGGGTTTCGATGCGGTCATTCTGCCTTTACCACGCCCTCGCACATTACGACAACGTCCCCTAGAACTCATGCCTACGATCGTGATTTAATCTACTTTAAAAAGTTTTATGCATCAGTTTTTGTTCCACTGATTACCCACGAACAAGTTTTATGAAAAGAAGTTTAATGGTAGTTCTTTTGATCATTTCAGGGTTTTTGTTTCAAATCTTCTACCCTAATTTAGAGAATCACATTCATTTAATAGTATCTACTACACACACTCACCACTTGAACATTTTCGTCTGTTCCAACCGAGGGTTATTTTCATAATTTGTCCTATAGGGGTATTTTGGTAATTTTCCAAATCAGGGTATCTTGATATTTTACAAAATAGGGGTTTTTGGTATTTTTACAAAATAGGAATATTTTGATAAAAGTTGAGGGTAGTATGGTAATTTTATAAACTGAGGGTATTTTAGTAATTTTACAACCTAGGGGTATTTCGATAATTTTGTAAACCGAGGATATTTTGAAATTTTTTTTCAAAATCTAAAATATTTTTTACGAGTCAAAGGGGTAATTCGGTGATTTTAAAACTAAGGTTTTTATAAAACAGTGTAGCAAGTCCCTTTCGGGTTTTAATTATTGAATTTAGCCTGTGAATAAGTCCTCTTGGTTAGGGTGAACCGTCACTATGCACCAGGTAGGATTCGAGCAAAGAGGAGGTGAGTCACTAGGACTGCTTAAATACCAAGCTCCCCTTGAATCCAATCCTAGACATGCGCACAACGGTTGCCACACCCTTAACTCGGCAGCTCACTCACAGGTTTGTTTGATTAGGCTTTAAATTTTATGTAATTCTGTGTTGGAGTAAGCTAATCCTAGGGTTCAATAGCTCCTAATCTACTAATCTACGATCCCGTAATACCCACATACAAATCACACAATGGTTAGGGGTACTTACCTGGTGGACTTCGGGCTGGAGACTCAGGTGCCATGCTAGAAAACCTGCTCATCCTTTAGTAAAACTCAATTTTAAAAAACATTTTGGGCCCAAAAGCCCTCAAGGCTGATTTTTGAACCGGGCTCTGATACCAAATTGAATCACCCTAAACCCGGCCCACAAGCCCTGACCGGATCTGGCATGCTCCTTGAGTAAAACGTAGTTAAATCTCGTTATGTCATCTTGAAAAACTTGGTGGTTTTGAAGAAAATAGATTTGGATTATTCTTAAATTGAAAACCATGTTGTAATTTAATTTTGCATTAAAACGTTATCTTCATATTTTAGAAATTACAAGTTTAAAGAAATGCCAAATTTTAGAGCTTAACATTAAGTTGAAAATCGTAGGTGTTTAGGTGTCAAAACATTTGAAGTTGTTTTATGAAAAAATCGTTTAACCACTTGTTTAATGTTGATCGTTATCAGAATAAAAATTAAAACGAAACTTAAAATAGTTAAATAGTAATGGCCTTATTACAACAAAACTAAACCCAAAATAAATTCCAAAAAACATAATAAGAAAACCCGAAAAAACTGAGCTGAGCATGGCCACCACTAAGTCCCTGCCGACACGGTCCATCTACTAAGTATCATCTGCAAAATGCTAGCCCACGAAGGGTGAGTCAGCAGATTCAGTGTGTAACAACCAACACAGACTCCCAAATGATTAAGGCATATTAAATCACACATGACAAGTATAGGCAATGATGCAACCCAAACCCACCTAGATATCCAACCTCTACACATCACCCATACCTGCCAATCACACCGTGGGGATTATTAAATCGACCCTCCATCCGCTACACACCATCGAAGGTAGTCACTGCAGTCAACTACACATCACCCTTATAATCATGGCATAGCCACCAAATAATGTGACAACGTCACCAGATTCATAATATGTGACATAAGTCACCAGATAATGTGGTAAAAATCACTGGAACACTTCCCCTTTATCATTATCACCCATATGCCCATGCAACATACATGTTATTTAGATATCATGCAATGTACATTACCCCAAAGTCACACATATTCCATATCAATGTTTATTATATTATCTACTGAGAGTTAAGGGCAACGTACCTGAATGCACTGTACCATTAAATGGTACCCTTAGCCATATTCATTCATTACCTTATTAACATATTCATAACAATATTATTAATAATCGGGAGTTGAGGGTGGGTTACACACCTGGTTACTAATGCGATTACCGAATCCCAAAAATCCCGATCTAAGGCCAACACTAAGATCATTAGCAAAGGGGCCATCCGGCTATACAAACAAATCCCGAAAGGTTAATGCACAACCATAATCCTTACCGTAATGCCTTCCGAATATTAGCCACAACCCGAGATATGTGAGATTGATCTCCCCCTACAATCGGCCAACATTAACACTTAATCTTAATAGCCTTCGTCTTTTCAAATATCTAATAGACAAATTGATTCAGCATGAATCCTTACCACTAACTTACTGGAAACGATTGACAGGGAGAAGATGACTCTGATCTACTACTTCAAAGTCCCAGAGATCCTAAAAGAAATTGATTGCATGGTTGATTAAAAGTCAAGACAAATGCCAAAATTTGGCTTTTGTCCTACACATGTCGACAGAGAAAAGTAAGGGAGAATAGAGGAGATTTGGTCATGACAGACTTACCTATTCCAAATCGATTAGAGAAGAAATCAATGGAAATCTCTGCTTGGTTGATATTCGGCCAAAACTGTGAAGGGATGAGTTTGAGAGATTTTGGCAATGGCTTGAGGAAAAGCACTTGAGATTCAGCCAAAGTGGAATGGGGGAAAGATGAATGGTATTCAGCTTTGGTTTATAGAAAAGAGATTAAGGGAGTTTCAACTTTTGATGACAAAAGAAATTGTGAGAAGAAGAAGAAAAAGGATGATGGTGAGGCTCAAATTATGGTTCGGCTAAGGTGAGAAAGAGGAAGAAAAGAATGAGAGAAGAAAAAAAAACTAAAAGATGCCAAATGATTTTCGGCACCCACTCTCCCCTACATGACCGAAACTACCACCCCAAGACACCTCCACTCAGCCAACTCTTCTTCCCTCATTCAAATCCCCCTTTTCACTCCTACTTAGCCGAATCTTTAAGCTGTCAGACCCAATCTACACTTCATCCATTCAAAGTCCTTATGCCGCCTACCACCGCACCTCATTACCGAAAAATAAAAGCTCCAAAACGCTTCCCTTGTCAGTCAACCTAGGTCCCTTCACACTCCCTCGTGGGCCACCTCACAAGGCCCTAAGTGGTGCCTCTTTGCCACCTTACCACTTTTAGTACTTGTGTCCTAAGCCACACAATAAACTCCTCAAGGCCTAGCTCCTTTAGTTCCCTTTTTAGGCTTAAAATCAAATATTTTCTAAGGCTTCTACCTACATCCAATGGTTCCTGAAGCCCCTAAAACACATTCAATTCACACACAAGCATGCTACCACATACGTTTAAGTGAAAATGCATAACCCCTAAACCCCGGATATTACAGAACTAAATATGGATATTGACTTCGAATGAAAACTAATAATATCACTATTGATAATTACTCGATAATAAGGAGTATTTTGATAATACTTTAATACGAGCTTTTTCAACAATTGGAGTTTAAATGCTCTAAGCTCTTTTGTATACTACAATATTGAATAAACTTGGATTTTTTTTTAAGAACAAACTAAAACAAACATAATAGAAGGAACTTTGATAATTGAAATAACCTAATTCGGTAATTGACCAAATCAAATCTCGAAAGAGGGGTAGTCAAAGGAATGTTGATAACAAATACAAAGGGATTTTGGGTTAATATTAGTGGGTGAGTCAATAAAGAGGTTGTTAGGATTCAACGGGGCTCACTAGGGGTTAATTTGTATGGGTAGGCTTTTTAGCGGTGTGAATTGGGTTAAAACCTAGGTGCCTTTATCATCTCAGTATATCAAATCATTAATGTGGTCTCGAAATGTATAAACGAGGCAAGTTCTAAAATAACAGTTCAAAGTTGACACACTCATAATCAATAAAGTGAGCACGAAAAAGAATATATATGCTCTACAAGGCTCAAAATCTCACAAAAATTATGGGTGTTTTGACATCAATCCTTATCAATTTTGAACTTCAAGGTGATACTCAAATTCAGTTCAACAACCCACAATTTTTTAATTTTAGAAAGTAGACTTATCATGCTCGATTCTCTAGTATTCTTCAAATTTAATCATCAATGCACAATTAACTCTGACTTACTCCAAAACATATCAATAAAAATCATAAATCATTAGAAATTTCACCCTAATTAATAATATGAGAAAAATACTTAAGATCAAGACTAAATTTAGGGTTTTGAGAATTATGCAAAAAGTTAGGCACTATTACCCCCACACTTAAGGTGTATATTGCCTCAATGTACAAAGATAGATAATGGAATTTATGTGCCAAATCAAAAGAGAAGTGGGGAATGTAATACTCCCAAATCTGGATGATCCTTGGCGCCTTTGGTGGCGATGATGGTGTTTTCTATGGGCTCGTGGAGTGGCTACCAAGAAGCAATTTGCTAGATGAAGAAATTGGGTAGCCTCAGAAAGATATAGCCAAGAGATCTAGAGAAATAATAATATACTAATAATAAAATTAAGGATTAAGGAAATAAAAAGAAGGAGACTAAGAAGAAAACTGAAATTGAAAGAAAAGACTAAAGGACTAAGGAGTCCTTATTGTTGGATGGTTTACAAAGTGGGTGTGACCTCGAAGGCTGTGGTGTGTGGTTCCCTAGCAGCCTTTAGAACCGAAAAGGTTTCCGAGACCCTTGGCGTGTCAATTAAGTGAAGTCACCAAGATGAACTCATGTTGAGGTCTCCTCCGAGGAGATGATGCTTATGCTTTGCCATGATCTTTGTGTTGCTCAAGTGTCTTGGATCTTTTCTATGAATAGGAAGAAAAATTTGAAAGAAAAGAGAAAGAAGGAATAAGAAAGAAGATGGGACAAAGAGGATGGGCTGTGGGGATTTAAATAGGGTTTCAAATCTGGCACGTTCCCACACCCATGTACCAAGGGTGTGTCGATTCACACAATCGTATCGCACGGCCGTGTTGTGGGGTGTGTTGTCCTTCCATGCTCGTTTTGTTGGTTTACACGCCCGTTCCTAAAAACCCAGTATAGGAGCATGGTTGGAATGCACGGGCGCGGTCTTCCTGTGCTAAATAAGTCAGTATCTTAGCACGGCTGTGAGGCACGGCCGTGCTATTTTTATCAATGCCCGTTTGTGGGTGGTTGGATCCGTGATGTTGGGGTGGTTAAACCGACTTGTACAGCTCGCCTGCTGTCGGTGTGGTAGTTTTAGTGGTCCACACGCCACGGCACAGCAGTGTAAGGCCGTGTGGCCTGAAACCTGATCTTTGCTTTAATTGTGGAGAGAGAGAGAGAAAAAAGAAAAAAGAAAAATAATTTTGAGAAATAAAAGTGTTAGCGCCGTTGTTGCCTCCGAGAAGCGCTTGTTTATAGTCTTAAGCTAGACTGTCCTAGACTTTGAAAATTTTAGGGAGGTTTAAAAGTTTGAATATTTTTCCTCTTATTGACAGTTTTATTTTTGTGACAAAGTTTAGGTTGAAAAGCGTTTACCTTGAAATTGTTGAACATTGGATTGCTTACCTCGACTATTTTGTGTGGGAAAACATCGCGTACCTGAAGGAGTATTTCTTCCTATTTCTTCGCCTCATTGAACTGATGTAAGGATCGGCTTTATCTAACAGACTTGATCTTCTATTTTAAAGTGATTTGATGTCCCTATGAGCTCTTCTGGTGGTTTCTCAGGTTTTATTTCGTGTGGACCCGATTTTTTTTGGTGTGTATCTTCTGCTATTCTAAATTATTGATCGTATGATTTTGTGTTGGCTCAGTTTTGATGCTTTGTGATGTTTCCTGCGATGAGGGTTGAATAATCCGATTATCTATTGAAACAACTTTCTTACCTTCATCTTCTGTGGTTCTGGCTGAGTCGAGAGCTTGAAGATTGATTGATTAATCTCCTACATGAATTATAAGTTCTCCTGTGGCAACATCAATTTTAGTCTTGGCAGTTGCAAGAAAAGGTCTTCCTAAAATTAAAGGGATTGAATTTTCTTCATCCATGTCTAAAACAACAATATCTACTGGGAAGATGAATTTATCGATTTTTACTAAAACGTCTTCAATAATGCCCCTAGGAATTCTAACAGTTTTATCAGCTAGTTGGATACTCATCCTAGTTTGTTTGGGCTTCCCTAGACCTAGTCGTTTAAATAGTGTATAATGCATGACATTTATACTTGCCCCTAAATCAGCTAACACATTATCAATAGTTAAACTACCAATTAAACATGAAATTGTAAAACTCCCTGGATCTTTTAATTTCTGCGGTAGTCGATTTTGTAGCATTGCTGAGCATGTTGCGTTAAGTTCCACATGTTGCTCTTCATCTATTTTGCATTTGTTTGTTAAGATCTGTCTTAAAAATCTCCTTGAGTCGGGCATCTGAAAAAGAGCTTCAAGAAGAGGTAAGTTAATGTGTAATTTCTTTAGAAGTTTTAGAAACTTACTGAATTGTTCCTCTAAATCATCCTTTTTCAATGCTTCAGGATAAGGTATTCGAGGGTGGTACTCTTTAATTACCGGTTTTTCTTGTGCTACCTCAATTTCACCTGTTTCTTCTTTGGTTTCTTGTACTGAGGTGGGCTTGTCTACCTTTGTATCCTCTTGAGATGTAATGGCTTATATCTGTTCTTTTGGGTTTATTTCTATGTTGCTTGGTAGACGTCCTTGTTGATGTTTTAAAACAAGCTTTGTGAGTTGTCCCACTGACCTAGTGATTTCCCTGACTTGTTCCTTGATTTATTTGATCGATATTCCTTGGTTATCAAGTGTTTTATCGCTTCTTTGGAGATGCATCCGTGGTTCCGCCATGAACTTTTTAGCATCTCTTCAAGACTCAACTTTCTTTTCCAAAGGGATAAGGTTGATTTTGGTAATTTAGAAGAGGTTGCTGCCTTTGATTTCCTTGTCCTCCCCACAAAAAATTTGGGTGGTTTCTCCAACCTAGATTGTAAGTGTTACTATAAGGATTATTATTAGGTCTGAATTTGTTACCTATATAATCTGTCTACTCATTTTCTGCTTCTAGTTGGTAAGGTGGGTACTCAGAATTTACCACATTCCCACTTGCTTTGCATTGCATGACTGGATGTACCTGTGAAGAACATAAATTATATTCATTAACTCCATTTGTATTGACAACATTGTCACTGCGTCTATGTTAAAAAATCCGACTGATTTTGTCGGTTTAGCCCTTGTAATTTGCCATTGATAGGTGTTCAGCGACATCTCTTTAATAAAATCGTAAGCCGCTTCAGGAGTTTTATTATTCAGAGTTCCACCAGCTGATGAATCAATTTTTTGCCTAGTTGTAGAATTCACACCATTGTAAAAAGTTTGGACTTGAAGCCACAAAGGTAATCCGTGGTGTGGGCATCTCCTTAGGAGATCCTTATATCTTTCCCATGCATCATATAATGTTTCGGCATCATTCTGCACAAAAGAAGATATATCATTCCTAAATTTAGCTATTTTGGCTAGTGGAAAATATTTTAAAAGAAACTTTTCGGTCATTTGATCCCATGTGGTGATTGACCCTCGTGGTAACAAGTTCAACCACTGCTTTGATTTGTTCCTTAATGAAAAAGGAAATAACCGAAGATGTATGGCATCGTCAGAAACACCATTTATTTTGAAGGTATCACAGAATTCTAAAAAATTAGATATATGAGTGTTTGGATCCTTATCCTGCAAACCATCAAATTGAATGAAATGATGAATCATTTGTATTGTGTTAGGCTTTAATTCAAAATTATTAGCAGCTATAGCGGGCCTAACAATACTAGATTATGCTCCTGTCAAATCAGGTTTAGCATAATCATACATAGTACACGGAGCATTCTGTTCTTACGCATCAGGTGGATTATTTTCTGCCATCCCTTTAGTAGGATTGGATCTTTGCTGTTCTTCTCTTTGATAGTCTAGAGCTCGTCTTAGTTCTCTGCAATTTCTGCAAGCGGTTGCCTCAATGTCACTTTCGTAATATAATAGTCCTTTTGGATTTCTTCTAGTCATAAACTAGAGGTACCTGATATGCAAAGAAAGAAAGAAATTTAGAAAAACAAAAACAAAAATATATGTATAAAAGAGAAATTTAAAAATAAAAATAATGGCTAAAGTAATAGAAATAAAGCTTTCTTAATATTTTAGAGTTCCCCGGCAACGACGCCAAAAACTTGATCGCTGCAAAACAATCTAGTATTAAAATTTATAAAGAATGATCGAACCTGTAGACTAACTATGACAATGATAGAGGAAAGTGCACCTATCGAACAGTAGTATAGTTAAGGCAAGAATATCTTATCGAACCCAAGGAACCTAAAAGTACTATCGCTCACTTTCTTTCTATTATTTAGCACGAAATATGGAGTGATTGGTTGATTTATCTAAAACTAATGAAATACTTTAAACTAAAATGCAAAGATAAATGAATAAATTGGGAAAAACTTTGGAAAACTCGGTTGATAAAGACGATACCCTCGTGAAGAATCCACCTATGACTTCACTCATTATTTATCCCTAAACCATATGATTTCTTTACTTAGCTTGATCCGTGAGACTCCCTAACCTATATTAAACCTTCTCTCGAAGTGAATAATGTCTAACCTTAGGTTAATTAGTGGAACTCTCGTTCTCTTATAATAACCCCCTAAGGAAGCAGTAAATCGATCAATGGATTCCCATATTAGGTTTCACCCTAATCCAGAATCTCGTAACCCTATCTCTAGGCGCCCGATCAACTCCACTTAATTATGCTAGATCTACTCTCAGGCAGGGTCTATTCCTCTTCCACCTAAGCACATCAGATTAAATTAAGCAACATAATTAAGAACAAACTAAGTATTTATCATAAAAATTCAGAAAATAATAACAAAATCCATCATAGGTTTCATCCCCTTCAAGTATCTGAAGGGTTTAATTCATAACTAAATAAGAAACCATCTCAAGAGAAAAGATAAAACAAAACATTAGAAATCCCTAAAATCCCCTGAAGGAATTAAAAGAGAGATCCTCCGTCTTGAGTAGAATTCTGGCTCTTCGAGATGGATCAACTGGCTATCTTCGAGTTATTCCCTAAATGAGTAAAGCTCTCTGGCAGAAAACTCTGCTAAAACTTGATGCCCCTGAATAGCCGCCTTGGGGTGTTTATATATACTTTTGGGATGCTTTACTTGGCTTCTAAATACTCATAATTCAAGCATAATTCGTTCCTAGGTGTTCAAGTAGACTTAGAATTGCGTTTCTTAGGCTCCAAGCATCCCAATCCGAGTGAAATTGCTCTTTCCCGCGACAGTGGCACAATCATGGCACGCCCGTGTAAGTCATCTTCTAGCCCGTGTCTCTATTCTATTAATTTAGGCACGGCTGTGGCACGATTGTGCACGTCGAGGTACAGGCCGTGCTTCGAGTCTGTCAATTGGGGCATGGCCATGTAAATCGTGGCATGGCCATGTGAAGTGAATGGCAAGGCACAGCCGTGTAGCTTGAAGTCCAGGCCGTGTCGATTTCTTGGGTTGGCCCAATTTGGTCCGTTTTAAGCCCATTTTACATTCTTTTTATCCTTAGGTGCTTTCCTGAGCATAAGACACGAAAAGAAAGGATTAAGAGCACTTTTTTACATAAATCAAGGATAAATTCATCCAAAAGCATACTAAATATGGGATTAAAATATGTTACTTTTACGGTTTATCAGTATGACTTGTAGTAAGGAACACCTATATAGCGTACCATTGATCCGAAAAGACTAATACGCAGGAACCATCAATAGCAATAATAGATGCAAAATCAACACCTATTATAGGTAATCCACCACACAAGAACTCGTTGTTTAACAACTAACGAAGCTAACCCACAGGATATACCACCACAACCACAGCTACCCACAAATATACCTATGGCACTTAATGAAAGAACCTTAAAGGACTATGAGCTACCAAATCTGGAGATGGTTCAATAAAGCATTTTAATGCTCTCCATCATGGCTAACAATTTTGAAATAAAATCAGGAATGATCTAGAATAATTTTCAGTTCAGAGGGACAATGAAGGAGGACTCAAATCAACATCTAAAATTGTTCCTTCAACTTTATAATACTTTTAAATGTAATAGGGTCATCGATGATGCTATTTTTCTTCGACTGTTCTCCTTCTCCTTAATTGATAACACTTTCTCTTGGTTAGACTTGCAGGCACTAAGATCTATCACCACATGGGACGAACTTATACAAAATTCTTACAAAAGTTCTTCCCTATCAGTAAGACGATCCAACTAAGGAGGGAGATAGAGACTTTTAAACAATTAGAGGGTGAAAGTTTTCATGAATCTTGAAAGTGTTTTAAAATGCTAATCCAGAGATGCCCACATCACGTCCTACCTGAGTGGATAAGGCTGCAAATGTTTTATAATGGGTTGGATGCACACGTATGATCAAGATTAGATGGAGTCGCAAGAGAAGCCCTTATGAACAAAACATATAAGGATGTGTATGAATTGATAGAGAATGTGGAAATTAACTCCTACAATTGGCCAACTAAATGCTACACATATGGCCAAAAACCATCTATGATCAAGACAACCCATAAGGATGACAGATACCAACAGATTGTGGACAAACTCAACCATATAGAATTGACGACTAGTGTGTCATCTATATATGGAAGAGATAAACTGTTCTTCCATTACATCAATAATCCAATAGAGGATGTAAACTATATCGGGAATAAAGGTGGAAACCCATATTCAAACACTTATAATCCTGGTTGGAAAGATCACTGAAACTTAAGATGGGACAAAAATCAAGGAGGAGGTAAGAATGCACAACCAATTAAAATTACTAATTACAACATCCTTATTTATAGAAACCTTAAGAAAGGGTCAATCCAAATGACCATACTATATGTGGTTAACACTTGGATCAGATCGAGGGGGAGATGCAATCAATGTGGACGAAAGTGAAACAGGTGCAGTCTGAGTGTACCAATACAATGAAAACATTGACTAAGCTTGAAGGTTAAATGAGCCAATTAATAAGCATGATGGGAGATAAATTAACACTGATATCCCAAACAACACTGAAAATAATCCTCAGAGAGAAGAGAAAGAGCATGTGAAAGCAGTTGAGTTCGAATCAGGCAAAGTACTGAGTAGCCCAGAGAACCCAGCTAAAGAGAAAAAAAAAGGATACTGAAGATATTCAAGAGGAACCCCAATAATTTGAGACTAAATCAAAACCTGAATAGATAACCAAGCTGGCAGTTGACCCAAAAAATGAATAAGCTAGGGAACCTACACTGATAATGGTGCCATTCTTTTCACGGTTAGAAGAAAAACAGAAATGGGATGAGGCAAAATTTGTAAGTTTTCTAAACTTATTTAAATCTTTGAATGTTAACTTGCCTCTAATTGATTTAATTGAAGAAGTTCCTAAAATGCCAATTATTTAAAAGAAGTCATGTCTAGGCGTAGGAAAATAAAAATAGGAGACCAAGTTAACATAAGCGCCTCATGTAGTGTGATTACATCGAAACAGGTACCCCAAAAATTAAAAGACCTGGAAAGTTTTACAATACCTATAGAAATAGGGGACGTACATTTTAGAAAGGCTCTATGTGATTTAGGAGCCAGTATTAATTTAATTCCTTTATCTATATATAACAAACTCGGGTTAGGGGAGCTTAAAAATACTCATATTACACTACAACTAGCTAATTGATCGTTGTAAAATTGTCAAGTTTTAAAATTTATAAAGAGAATGATCGAATCTGGAAACTAACTCTAACAATGACTTAAGGCAAGTGTACCAATCGAATGGTAGTATAGCTTAGGCAAGACCGGATTATCAAACCCAAAGAAACTAAAAGTACTAATACTCACTTTCTTTCTATTATTTAGCCTAAACATTAAATGATTTGGTTGATTAACTAATTAATTACTAAACTAAGATGCAAAGACAAAAAGAATGAATTGGAAAATAACTTGAAGAGAATGAATTGGAAAATAACTTGAAGAGAAACTCAATTGATCACGATGATACCATCAGGAAGAATCCACCTAGACTTCACTTATTATCTAACACTAAACCATACGATTTATTCACTTGACTTGATCCATAAGACTCCCTAACGTATATTAAACCCTCTCTCGAGGCGAATAATGTCTAACCCTAGGTTGCTTAACGAAAATCTCTTTCTCACTTAATAACCCCTTAGAATAGCAGTAAATCGAACTATGGATTCCCATATCAGGTTTCACCCTAATCCGACACAATGTCGTCACCCTATCTCTAGGCGTGTGAATGACTCCGCTTAATTATGCTAGATCTATTCTTAGGCAGGGTCTATTCCTCATCCACCTAAGAACATCTGACTTAAATTAATATCCCGGAAACATTAACACAAGAATTAAGCACACATAATTAAGAACAAATCAAGTATTTATCATATAATTTAAAAAACAATAATAAGGTTCATCTAGGTTTCATCCCCTTCAGGTATCTAAAGGGTTTAGTTCATAACAAATAAAGAAAACATCTCAAGAGAAAAGATAAAACAAAACATAAAAAATCCCTAAAATCCCCTGAACGAATTGAAGGAGAGATCCGCCGTCTTGAGTAGAATTCTGGCTTCTTGAGATGGATCAACTTGCTATCTTCGAGTGATTCCCACAAAAGTTCTGGCTTCTGCCGAATTTCGAATGTTTCGGCCTCCGCTCCACACGTCCTTTTCAGGTTACACTTAGGATGTTTATATAGACTTTTGGAATGCTTTACTTGGCCTCTAAGTGTCCCAATTCAAGTATACTTCCTACTCGGTGTTTGAATAGGCTTTGGAATGTCTTTCTTCCCCTCAAAGTATCCAAATCCGAGTGAAATTGCTCTCTCCTACGGCAGGGGCACGGCCATGGTACACGCCCATGTAAATTGACTTTAGGCCGTGTTTCGATTCTATTAATTGAGGCAAGGCCATGTAAATCGTGGTATGGTCGTGTGAAGTAATTTGACGTGACATGGCCGTGTGGCTTGAAATCCAGGCCGTGTCGATTTCCACTTTGGCCCAAATTGGCCTGCTTTAAGCTGCTTTCATTTTTTCGTCCCTCGGTGCTTTCCTGAGTATAAAACATGAAAAGAAAGAATTAAGAGCACCTTTTTACATAAATCAAGGGCTAAATCATCCAAAAGCATGCTAAATATAGGGTTAAAATATGTTTCTTTTACGGTTTATCAAATACCCCCACATTTAAGTTTTTGCTTGTCCTCAAGCAAAATTCTCAACTTACAGTTAAAACGAACTTTCAACAATTCACAATTCCTATCAATAATGCCTCATCATAATTCATAGATAATTTATACATGGATAATTTTAACTCAAAGACTCTTAAAGATTCAAATAATATAAGTCATATATTTGTAGCATGAAAACATAGGTGTCTTCCTTTATCTAAATAATTACTTTTAATTCAAAACTGACAAGGGTTGACATCCTCACTAAATATTCACTCAAAGCACTCGAAGTGCTTAAGGTTCAAGAATAAGCACCCATAAGTCGAACCTAAAAGTTAATCCCATAGGCTTGCTTGAAAATCAAATCTCCACCACTGTAATATGAGATGATACACAAATCAAAAGGTCTTTATCAAGGTTGTAACGAGGCTTAGGTTAAAGGTGTGGATGAAGGCTGAATTGGAAGGTTTAGAATTGAGATTGACTTGACAAATTACCTAACCTTTTTTTTAAATTGAACTAGTAACCTGAATAATCACACGAAAATTTAAAATACTAATAATACGGGCTTATTCTTCAAGATGTTGAATTTAAACATGTAAGCTCTTAGAACATAGAACTAATAATGAATATACTTCATTTTTTTTTTTTATACTATTAATACTAAATATACTTGATCGATTCGATTTTTTTTAAGAACAAATCAAATAGAAACATAATAAAGAAAGAACTTTATCAACTGAAATAAACTAATTCGATAACTGATCAAATCAATTCTCGATAGAAGGGTAGTCAAAAGAATGGTGATAAAAAATACAAAGGGTTTTGGGTTAATATTAGCGGGTGAATCAATAAAAAGTGTTGTTAGGATCAAATGGGTTCACTAAGGGTTAATTTGTGAATGTAGGCTTTTTAGTGGAGTGAATGGGTTAAAACCTAGGTGCCTTTATCATCTCAGTATATCAAATCAATTATGTGGTCTCGACATGTATAATCAAGGCAAGTTCTAGAATAACAATTCAGTGTTGACACACTCATAATCAATAAAGTGAGCATGAAAAAGAATATATGCTCTATAAGGCTCAAAATCTCACAAAATTATGGGTATTTGACATCAATCCTCAAATTTTAAACTTCAAGGTAATATTCAAATTCAGTTTAACAACCTAGTAATTTTTAATTCTAAAAAATAGACTTATCATGCTTGATTCTCTAGTATTCTTCAAATTTAATCATCCATGCACAATTATCAATGAATTAATCCAAAACATATCAATAAAAATCATAAATTATCAGAAATTTCACCCTAATTAATAATATGAGACAATTACTTAGGAACAAGACTAAAATTCAAGATTTTGGAATAATGAAAAAAGTTAGGTACTTTTACCCCCCACATTTAAGATGTACATTGTCTTCAATGTACAAAGATAGATAAACAATTATGTAATAATAAAATCAAAAGACAAGGGAGAAGTAACACTTCCTGAATTTTTGGATGAAGTCAATGAAAAGAAACCAGATAAGATTGGAGGTGAACGTGGGGAAGTGTCTTGAACCGTTTGAAATTGAATCCTCGAAGTAGCCGACATGGTTTTATTGTATCCTAATCTAAATCCAAGTGCCATTGAGAAAAAGGAGAAAATAATAAAGGAAGTAAAAATAAAAATAAAAATATGAATAAATTTAAATAATTAAATAGAGATAAGGTCCACGCCCATGTGCCTGGCCGTGGTGTCCACACGGCCACAGCCACGGCCATGTGCAAGGCCGTGTGGGTATGGAAACCTATGCCTAAATACGAAAAGAAATAAAACCAAACTAATTAGTATAGTTAGTACTCAGATTGCCTCCCGAAAAGTGCTTGTTTAAAGTCTTGAGCTAGACTTACCTGTTGTATGCACAATCATGGTGGTTTGAGGAAGTGGAAATCCTTTCTCATGCTATCAACTCTGTTATGGATATAAAGTTTAAATCAAGTAATGTTTACCTCAAAAGTGCTGAATTTAGGATTGCTTACCTTGGCTGTGCCGTATAGGAAGACATTAAGTACCTCAAAAGTGATTTCTTCGTTTACCTTGAGATCTAAATTGGTGATTCTAGGGTCTTCCTTATTCAACAATACCTGATCCTCTATTTTGATGTGATTTGTTGTTCCTATCACTCATTTGTTGTTTCCTTCTGCTTTCACTTCGTGGTTCCTGCTCTTTTTAAATTGTGTTTTCCACTCTTCTAGTTTGTTGACCCTAAGGCGCTGCTCCTCATATAATTCTTCTTTGTTGGCACGAGGTTCAAGATCTAGCGCAATAGGTGATTTCGTGATGATCCTCAGAAAGAAGGTTGAACCAAATGGTTATCAATAAAATTAACGTTCGTACCTTTATTACTTGATGTCCTAGCTGAGTCAAGAGCTTGAAGAGTGATTGTTTCGTCTCCTACACGAAGTGTAAGTTCACCAAATTCTTCCTCTGTGTGGTATTTCTTTATTGCATCGGGATATGGCACATGAGTTTGGTACTTTGTACTTGCCGGTTTTGGTATATCATGGCACACCTGAACCTTACCTTCACTTACCATAGGTTCTTCCATTGGGTTTGGTTCATCTAACCCTTCACTATCGTAAATGGCTTGATTTTGCTCTCTCGGGTTAGTTTTAGTGTTGCTTGGTAGACGCTTTGCGAATGTTTCTGACAAGAATTTTGCAAGTTGTCCAACTGACTTAGTAATTTCCTGAACTTGGTTTTTGATCTCTTTGATTGATGCTTGTTGATTATCGAACGTTGTCTCAATTTTTTGGGGATGGATTTCTGTGGCTGCTATGAATTTTGCCAGCATCTTTTCAAGGTTCGACTCCTCTTCCCGTTGGTGAGGTGGTTGTTGAATATTTGGAGGATGTAATATCCTGGGTTAGAGGCTATTTTTTGTTGTGGCTTTGTTTGCATATAATTGGTCTGCAATGTTGTTGTTCTTGATGTTTTGGGGCTTAGTTGTAAGCCTAGTGTAAGCCAGTTGGTAGGAAAAATTTTAGTTTTTAGGCTTAGGTGAGAGGAGCCGAGGAAGCCGGGTTTAAAGGTTTTATTTGGTAAATGTTAGCACAAGAAAGGAGCTGGTGGAGCGGCGGGATAGGCGCCACTTGAGGCTTGTGTGTGTGACGCCATTTGCGGGGAGGTCCTGTTCAAGCCGCAGAGTGCTCTCATTTTACTTCCATTTTGACTGCATGGAGGAGGAGAAGTTGTGGGCGCTCAAACTCGCCATGGACCAAGTCAATTGTTTGAATGGTGAGTGGAGAGTGAATTTAGAGGTTGACTAGTTCAAACAACTTTGAACTAGTGGATGGGAGTGTTTGGGGGTGGTGGCCAAATGTTGGAGAGATTTTGGGGAGTGGCGGTTTGGTAAGTGTGGAATGGGAGTGCCAATTTCATTTGGCAATTTTGAGCATTTTCAAAATAATTTGTAAGCCAAATTCTTCTTTTGTCAAAACAAGTCAAAATTTCAAGTGAGTTCCTTTATTTTTTTTTTTTTGAAACCGAAAGTCCAAGTATCTTCTTGTGAAAATTACTTTGCTTCTCTTGATTTGGTGTGTGGCTGAATGTCCTTTTCCATCACTTCTTTCCTCTTCATTTGTGTAAACCCAAACTAGTACCCTCTCTTCTCTACTTCTTTCTTTTCTTGAAAACATTCTTGCCAAAACTTACCTTGCCTTCTAAACCGAATTCTCCATTTGTCCTTCTTATTTCTTTTGTGCTTTCAAACCTTCTTGTTCTTCTCTCAAACCCTATTGCCGCAACTTCTATTTCTTCTCATTTCTACTCCCCCTTTTCTTCCCACTCAAAGCCGAACATAGGTGTGTTAAACACCTTGGCTGAATTCTCTTTCCTTCTGGTCTAAAGTGTTGGCCGAATCTTTCCTCTCCTAGTAGTTATCTTGTGGCCGATTTTTGTGTGTGGTGATAATATCGTTTGGTGGTTCAATCGTTTGAAGAAGGTGAGTTTTGGCCGAAAGGCCATCTCTTTTCTCCCTTGTTTGTTGTCAATTTCGGTTTGGTTAAAGTCGATGTTGGTTTTGGTTGAAAGGAGTTAATCTTTTGTTTTGGTAATCACTTCATTTTAGGGTCTCCAGATTTTGTTGGCGATCAAGTGAAGTAGTCAAGCGAAGCCTTTACCTTTGGTCAATCGTTGGGTAAGTGGTGGTAAGAGGTTTCTTTAATGGTCTTTCTTTTAGAGTTTGTTAAGCCAAGGGCTTGTGAGGCTAATTGTTTGTGTTTTAGGGGGAGGCCAATTGTCAGAGGAACCATTGTTGGTTCGGGTTTGGTAGGAAACCAAACCATTTGCAAGGTAAAGGTTTAATGTTAATCCTTTGGTTTAATGGTTTTGGCCAAATGGTCTAGGTGCTAATCTCGTGTTTGGCCGATTATAGGAGCAAGGTAATCGAGGGATTTAAACCGGTTCTTTTGGATTAGGGCTTATGATTAATGTGTGTAAGCTAACACACTTTTACTTAGTAATATGTTTAATAAACCCGATTGCCTATTAAAGCTTAACGATATGATAGATTGATATGATACCCTACGGGGGATGTGCACAGATCCGGGTAAGTCCGTTCTATTACAAGTTCTATTAATGATATATGCTATTATGATTGCTGATGTATGTGATATGAGATGAAATATTAAAACATGTTAGCATGATTGTATGACTTCACACGATTTGCATTAGTATGCGATGTTAATGGGTGATATGAGAGGAGGGGGAATATGATATCCGTGTCTCGGGACACCGTGAGGTTTGGCACCTCAAGTGGTTTGGTACCACAGATTGATTATTGTGACTTTGGGTCACCAGAGGTTTGGCACCTCCGCTGTCGGCCCCAAAGGGCTTAGCACCACAAAGGGTTGTCCCCACGCTTGATTTTACGGATTGACGCTAGTGATTTGGTATCACACGATGGGTTGGCCCCATCATTCGATTCGTGATCGCGGTCACCAAAGGATTTGGTATCACACTTGTGTCTTTGGGACACCGAGGTTTGGCACCTCATAGCGACTCGTCCCTCGTGGTTTAACACCACCATGGGTTGGCCCCACTTTTGAGATACTGGATTGTTGCCAGTGATTTGGTATCACACATGGGTTCGCCTCACGATGGATTATTCGTGACTTTGGGTCACCAAAGGGTTTGGCACCACATTGATGGATATCGTGACTTTGGGTCACCAATGGTTTGGCACCACCAAAGGGGTTTAGTACCACAGTGGTAGAAAAGGTGTTACGGATGGTTAGGATCGGTGCATTAATTGTATTGCTTTGTTATGATGTGTGTTAGTATGTTGCATATACCGGGGGGGATTTATGCATTGAGTCTTGTGACTCACCTTCTCCCTTATCATTTCAGTGACACTTAGATTATGGACACTGAGCCGAGTGGACTCGAGGTGCCCATGCCATGAATAAAAGTCGATTTGCAATCGATTTTAAACTTGGTACTTTGCTTTATTTATTTTTCATTTGGATTTGTTGGGTTTGTAAAAGGCATTTTAAAATTATGCTTTGGTTGATTATATGCTTAAACTTGATTTCAAATATGTCTTAACAAACTATTGGGTTAGAATCGCTAAAATTTGGAAAAATAAGAATAAGGTTTTCAAATCACAAAGCGAGATGTTTTAAACTTTACCATCTGGTCTCACGTTGTAATTTAAAACGAATGTAACTCAAATGTGTTTTCAAACCTGAGAATAGTTTCTTACTAAGTCAAAAAGAAAAAAAGATGTTTAAATCAACACAAAGAAATTACTCGGATTTCCAAATGTGACAAATTTGTTTTACTTAAATGTATAATTAAGTTTTCAAAATTCTCGGGTTTTTCAAGTACACTATCGCTTTTTAAACAATCATGCTCAAGTTTTCTACAAGAACAAAACATACAAAAGAGTTTTCATCGACTTTTAATCGAAACCTAAACCTTTCAAACACATTTTCCCAGAATATACCGATTCGATCGTGGTGTATTGACCGGTTTGGGGTGTTACAATTTTGGTATCAGAGCCAAGTTCAAAGGCTCGGCTGTGGGCCCGAGGCCCAAAATGTTTTAAATTCTGGTTTTAAGTGTCTTTAGTTTTAAAGTATATGGTTTGAAAGGCTTGGCACCGAGACTCCGGCACCAATCCGCCCAGGTAAGTACCTCTTACTATTGCTTGTGATTTTGATGTTGATGTGAGTGGATGACTAGCAATAGTGGATTACTTTAGAAGCTGAAACTGATAGGACTCTGTGGACTTGTGAAAACAAAGCTTCTTTAATATTCATAAGACTTTACTTTTAAACAGTGGAATAATTACTGATGCATAAAATTCTTTAAATCAGACAAGTAGAGATCTTAGTCATGAGCGCTAGAGGTGGACGTGGTCGTGGACGTGGTCGAGGTAGGATGACAATTTCTGAACCCGTAGGATCCGTCAGTCAGGGTCGAGAATGAGATATCTGCAGATCGCCACCACCGGAGGTGGTGAGTTTCAAGATCGATCGGGATGATGCACGGTGTCGCAGGCAATGCTGCGAGTTCTGGAAAGGGTAGCTAGAGTAGGTGGGGGCGCAGGAGCTAGGAAATCTGTGCCTGAGTGACTTCGAGCAAACGAGGCTGAGGTATTCCGGGGTGTGTCCGGTGTGGCTCTCAGCACGACAGAGTATTGGCTGGAAGCGACAGAGCGGATCATGGACGATCTGGACTTGACTGCTAAAGAGAAATTAAAGAGGATAGTATCACTTCTTCGAGATGAGTCATACCAGTGGTGGCTCATGGTTCGGGACAGTACTGCAGCAGAAGACCTTACTTGGGATTATTTCAAGGCTGCTTATCAAAAAAAATACATTGGAGCCAGCTACATCGACGCGCAGCGAAAAGCATTTTTGAGGTTGGTTCAGGGGAGTAAGTCTGTGTCAGAGTACGAGGTCGAGTTCTTGAGGCTGAGTCGGTATGCTAGGGGCATTGTGGCTACTGAACACGAGAGGTGTGTTCGTTTCGAGGATGGTTTGAGAGACGAGTTAAGGTTGCTGATTACTCCACAGCAGGAGCGTGAGTTTGCCGTCCTGGTTGAGAAGGCTAAGGTAGCCGAAGGGGTTAAAGAGTCCGTGAGGCAGAACTTGGATAAGAACAGTAAAAGTGGAGTTTTGGATCTTCCGGTCGTCGTAATCCTCGTAAAAGGGCTAGACAGAGGGCCAAATCACCGGTAGGGTCATTGCGCTAATCGTGGACCGCCACAAAGTAACCATTGTTGGAAAGCTCATTGGGGAGGATGTCGACCGGTGGAAAAGGGTGCTTTGAGTGTGGCTCGATCACCGTGTGAGGACCGTCCGTAAGTTGGCTAGGATTCACCCGAGAGTCGGGCCGTACTCGGCCAGAATAATGGACCACCACCGCAGAGGGCCATGGTAATGGCAGAGGAGATAATGGTTCGTCTGGGCCGTGGAGCACCAAAAGTGAGGTATAGGTAGTTCTAAGGCCGATAGCTGGGCTAGTATATGCAGTGAGGCACCGAGAGGAGGGCGACGCACCGGACGTCATAATCGGTACGTTCTTAATCTTTGGTTCTCTATTTACTACTTTGATTGATGTGGGTTCAACACATTCATATGTTGCGAGTAGCATAGTGAAGACCATGGATTTAGACTCTGAGATATCTTCTAGGCGATGATCGTAATTAGCCCTCCGGGTCACTCAGTAGTTAAAGATAAGTCGATAGAGATGTACCTCTAGAACTCCAAGGGGTAGTGTTTGTGGTTGATCTGATGGAACTGCCGTTTGGGGAGTTCGATCTGATTCTTGGGATGGACTGGTTGGTTAAGTACCAGGCGAAGTTGGATTGCGCGACTAAGCGCATGGTTCTAAAGACGTCGGGGGGTGATGACGTGGTTATGATAGGTAATAGGAGGGACTACCTATCCAATGTGGTATCTGTTCTGAAGGCTGAGAAGATGGTCAGAAAGGGCTGTGAAGCATATGTGGTTCATGTGTATGCCTTGGAGGCTAAAGAGTCTCAGAGAGAAGGTTCTTGACGCTAGAGAATTTGTCGATGTGTTTCGATGAGCTTCCAGGTTTGCCACTGGATCGTGAGGTAGAGTTCGGGATAGATTTGTTACCCAGAATCGCGCCAGTGTCTATTGCTCCGTATAGGATGGCGCCAAAGGAGTTAGTGGAGCTTAAGGCTCAGATCCAGGAGTTGTTGGATCGAGGTTTTATCAGGCCAAGTGTTTCACCTTGGAGAGCGCCGGTACTCTTTGTCAAGAAGAAGGACGGTACTATGCGGATGTGTATAGACTACCGCCAGTTGAATAAGCTGACGATCAAAAACAAGTATCCGCTGCCACGGATAGTTGACTTGTTTGATCAGCTGAAGGGTGCATCGGTATTCTCAAAGATAGATTTAAGGTCTGGGTATCACTAGTTAAAGGTGAAAGAGGCGGATATCTGCAAGACGATGTTTCGTACTCGGTATGGGCACTATGAGTTCTTAGTAATGCCGTTTGGGTTGACTAACGTGCCGATAGCATTCATGGATATGATGAATAGCGTGTTCCAGCAGTATTTGGATTAGATCGTCGTGGTTTTTATTGATGACATTTTGGTGTATTCAAGGACTGAGGAGGAGCATGATGTGCATTTATGTGGTATTGCAGATTCGAGGAGAAACAAACTTTATGCTAAGTTTAGTAAATGCGAAGTTCGCTTAGAGAGTGACCTTTTGGGTCATGTAGTGTCGGCCGAGGGATTAGAGTGGATCCTCAAAAGATTGAGGCAGTTTTAGATTGGAAGCCGCCTAAGTCAGTAGCTGAGATTCGGAGTTTTCTGGGCTTGGCAGGATACTACCGAAGATTTGTAAAGGGATTTTCGTTGATCGCAGCACCGATGACCAAATTGTTAAGAAAAGGGATTCCATTTGTGTGGACTGAGGAACAGCAGGAGAGTTCCGATAAGCTTAAGAAGATTTTGACTGAGGCTCCGGTTCTAATTCAACCTGAGGCAGGAAAGGAATTCACAGTATATTGCGATGCATCACATACAGGTTTGGGTTGTGTCTTGCAGAAGGGAAGGTTGTGGCTTATGCATCTCGGTAACCGAGGCCACATGAGGTCAATTATCCGACGCACGATCTAGAGTTAGCGGCTGTAGTCTTCGCTTTGAAGATTTGGAGGCATTACTTGTGCGGAGAGAGATCGATAGTCTACACAGATCACAAGAGTCTAAAGTACCTTTTGACTCAAAAGGATTTGAATCGAGGCAACAGCAGATGGATTGAGTTGCTAAAAGACTACGACTGTTCGATTGAGTATCATCCGGGCAAGGCTAACGTAGTGGCAGACGCATTGAGCCGAAAGGTTGTTTCAGGCTTAAGAGCGATGTTTGCCCATTTGAGTTTGTATGATAACGAAAGTATTCTGGCAGAGCTGCAGGTTAAGCTTACTTGGATTGAGCAGATCAAGGAAAAACAGTTAATGGATGAGGTATTGAGTGCGCGAAGGTCCCAAGTGCAGAATGGTGGTTTGGAGGATTATAGTTTGTCTAGTGATGGAGTGCTGTGTTTTCAGGGGAGAGCTTGTATGTCGAGGGATATTGAGTTAAGGCAGAAGATTCTTCAGACGCATTACATAGCAGCCCCTACGCTATGCATCCCGGAGGCGAAGATGTATCGGATCTAAAGAGCGCTTTGGTGGCCGTCCAAGAAGGAAGTGATGAGTTTGTAAGGAAGTGCTTGACATGTCGGCAGTCAAGGCCGAACATCGATGTCGTCGGTTGCTTCACCAGTGAAGATTCCACAGTGGAAGTGGGAAAGGATAACTATGGATTTCGTCAGTGGATTACCTCTTACGCCAAGCAAGAAGGATTCAGTTTGGGTAATTGTGGATCGTCTGACTAAATTAGCTCACTTCATTCCAGTGAAGGTTGATTACTCACTTCAGAGGTTAGTGAAGTCAGATGTGTCGAGATAGTGAGGTCGCACGGTGTGCCAAGATCGATCATCTTGGATAGGGATCCCGATTTACGCCAAGGTTCGAAAAGCATTGCATCGTGCTCGGGTACACTGCTGATTTCAAAGACGGATTTCACCCGCAATCGACGGGCAATCGAAAAGGGTTATACAGATCTTAGAGGATATGTTACGGGGTTGTGTTCTGGACTTCGAGGTAGTTGGGAGGAGTTTCTGCCATTAGCCGAGTTCGCCTACAATAATAGTTACCAAGCGAGCATCAAGATGGCACCGTATGAGGCATTGTATGGTAGGAAGTGTCGCTCACCTACTTGTTGGACGGAGTTGGGTGAACATCAGTTGTTGGGACCAGAGTTGGTTACAGAGACCGAAGACAAGGTTAAGTTGATTCAGGCTCGATTGAAGGAAGCTTTGGACCGGTAGAAGTCTTATGCCGATCTTAAGCGGAGAGATATAGAGTTTGGCTGGGGATCAAGTTTTTCAAGGTCTCGCCATGGAAGAAAATGTTGAGGTTCTGAAGGAAAGGCAAGCTAAGTCCGAGGTTTATTGGGCCATATAAGGTACTGAGACGAGTTGGACCAATAGCTTACCAGCTTGAGTTGCCAAAGAAAGCTAAGTCGATTCACGACGATTCCATGTTTCGATGCCGAGGCGATATCGCTCAGATCCATCGCACGTGGTAGCAATGGAAGAGATCGAGGTAAATCCAGATTTGACCATGGAGGAAGAACCTGCGATTCTAGATCGGGATGTAAAGGTTCTCGCGAGAAAGTCTGTGCCTTTGGTAAAGGTGCTATGGCGTAATCATGGCGTGGAAGAAGCTACGGGGAACCCGAGGATATGATGAGACAAATGATACCCGCAACTCTTTCTCGACTGTAATTTTGAGGTCAAAATTATTTTTAAGGGGGTAGAACTGTAATATCCCGGGTTAGGGGCTATTTTTTGTTGTGGCTTTGTTTGTATATAATTGGTCTGCAATGTTGTTGTTCTTGATGTTTTGGGGCTTAGTTGTAAGCCTAGTGTAAGCCAGAGTGGTAGGAAAAATTTTAGTTTTTAGGCTTAGGTGAGAGGAGCTGAGGAAGCTGGGGTTTAAAGGTTTTATTTGGTAAATGTTAGCACAAGAAAGGAGCTGGTGGAGCGGTAGGATAGGCACCACTTGAGGGTTGTGTGTGTGACGCCATTTGCAGGGGGAGGTCTTGTGTTCAAGCTGCAGAGTGCTCTCATTTTGCTTCCATTTTGACGGCATGGAGGAGGAGAAGTTGTCGGTAGTTCAAACTCTGCCATGGACCAAGTCAATTGTTTGAATGGTGGGTGGAGAGTGAATTTAGGAGGTTGACTAGTTCAAACAACTTTGAACTAGTGGATGGGAGTGTTTGGGGGGTGGTGGCCGAATGTTGGAGAGATTTTGGGGGGAGTGGCCGATTTGGTAAGTGTAGGAATGGGAGTGCCGAATTTCATTTGGAAATTTTGAGCATTTTCGGTCAAAATAATTTGTAAGCCAAATTCTTCTTTTGTCAAAAACAAGCCAAAATTTTAAGTGAGTTCCTTCATTTTTTTTTTTTTTTTTGAAACCAAAAGTCCAAGTATCTTCTTGCCGAAAATTACTTTGCTTCTCTTGATTTGGTGTGTGGCCGAATGTCCTTTTCCATCACTTCTTTCCTCTTCATTTGTGTAAACCGAAACTAGTACCCTCTCTTCTCTACTTCTTTCTTTTCTTCAAAACATTCTTGCCGAAACTTACCTTGCCTTCTAAATCGAATTCTCCATTTGTCCTTCTCATTTCTTTTGTGCTTTCAAACCTTCTTGTTCTTCTCTCAAACCCTATTGTCAGAACTTCTATTTCTTCTCTTTTCTACTCTCCTTTTCTTCCCACTCAAAGTTTAACATAGGTGTGTTAAACACCTTGGTCAATTCTCTTTCCTCTCGGTCTAAAGTGTTGGCGAATCTTTCCTCTCCTAGTAGTTATCTTGTGGCGATTTTTGTGTGTGGTGATAATATCGCTTGGTGGTTCAATCGCTTGAAGAAGGTGAGTTTTGGTAGAAAGGCCATCTCTTTATCCCTTGTTTGTTGTCGATTTCGATTTAGTTAAAGCCAATGTTGGTTTTGGTTGAAAGGAGTTAATCTTTTGTTTTGGTAATCACTTCATTTTAGGGTCTCCGAATTTTGTTGGCGATCAAGTGAAGCAGTCAAGCGAAGCCTTTACCTTTGGTCGATCGTTGGGTAAGTGGTGGTAAGAGGTTGCTTTAATGGTCTTTCTTTTAGAGTTTGTTAAGCCAAAGGCTTGTGAGGCTAATTGTTTGTGTTTTAGGGGGAGGCCGATTGTCAAAGGAACCATTGTTGGTTCGGGTTTGGTAGGAAACCAAACCATTTGCAAGGTAAAGGTTTAATGTTAACCCTTTGGTTTAATGGTTTTGGCCGAATGGTCTAGGTGCTAATCTCGTGTTTGGCCGATTATAGGAGCAAGGTAATCGAGGATTTAAACCGTTCTTTTGGATTAGGGCTTATGACAATAGGTGTGTAAGCTAACACACTTTTTACTTAGTAATATGTTTAATAAACCTGATTGCCTATTAAAGCTTAACGATATGATAGATTGATATGATACCCTACGGGGGATGTGCACGGATCCGGGTAAGTCAAATCCATTACAAGTTCTATTAATGATATATGCTATTATGATTGCTGATGTATGTGATATGAGATGCAATATTAAAACATGTTAGCATGATTGTATGACTTCACACGATTTGCATTAGTATGCGATGTTAATGGGTGATATGAGAGGAGGAGAATATGATATCCGTGTCTTTGGGACACCGTGAGGTTTGGCACCTCCAAAGGGGTTTGGTACCACGATTGATTATTGTGACTTTGGGTCACCGAGGTTTGGCACCTCCGCCTCGCCCCAAAGGTTTAGCACTACAAAGGTTGTCCCCACGGCTGATTTTACTGGATTGACGCTAGTGATTTGGTATCACACGATGGGTTGGCCCCATCATTCGATTCGTGGATCGCGGTCACCAAAGATTTGGTATCACACTTGTGTCTTTGGGACACCGAGGTTTGGCACCTCATAGCGACTCGTCCTCGTGGTTTAACACCACCATGGGTTGGCCCCACTTTTGAGATACGGGATTGTCGCCAAGGATTTGGTATCACACGGGTTGGCCCCACCGATGGATTATTCGTGACTTTGGGTCACCAAAGGGTTTGGCACCACATTGATGGATATCGTGACTTTGGGTCACTAGTGGTTTGGCACCACCAAAGGGTTTGGTACCACACGGGTAGAAAAGGTGTTACGGATGGTTAGGATCGGGTACATTAATTGTATTGCTTTGTTATGATGTGTGTTAGTATGTTGCATATACCGGAAGGGGGATTTATGCACTGAGTCTTGCGACTCACCTTCTCCCTTATCATTTCAAGTGACACTTAGATCGCGGACAGGGAGCCGGGGTGGACTCGAGGTGCCCATGCCATGAATAAAAGTTGGATTTGCACTGATTTTAAACTTGGTACTTTGCTTTATTTAGTTTTCATTTGGATCTGTTGGGTTTGTAAAAGGCCTTTTAAAATTATGCTTTGGTTGATTATATGCTTAAACTTGATTTCAAATATGTCTTAACAAACTATTGGGTTAGAACTGCTAAAATTTGGAAAAATAAGAATAAGGTTTTCAAATCACAAAGCGAGATGTTTTAAACTTTACCATCGGTATCACGTTGTAATTTAAAACTAATGTAACTCAAATGTGTTTTCAAACCCGAGAATAGTTTCTTACTAAGTCAAAAGAAAAAAGATGTTTAAATCAACACAAAGAAATTACTCGGATTTCCAAATGTGACAAATTTGTTTTACTTAAATGTATAATTAAGTTTTTAAAATTCTCGGGTTTTTCAAGTACACTATCGCTTTTTAAACAATCATGCTCAAGTTTTCTACAAGAACAAAACATACAAAAGAGTTTTCATCAGACTTTTAACCGGAAACCTAAACCTTTCAAACACATTTTCCCTGTAACATACCAGATTCGATCGTGGTGTATTGACCGGGTTTGGGGTGTTATAGAGGAAGTTCCTGTCTTTGCGCTATTTTGATCATCCCAAGAGAAATTGGGATGGTAGCTCCAAACTGTATTATAAGTGTCATTATAAAAATTATTTTGTGGTCTAGAGTAGTTACCCGTATAGTGAGCTTGCTCGTTTTCCATGCCATATCCGTAGGATGGGTACTCAGGATTCACCACGCCTTTTAAATTTGAATCATATTGTATTTCTGGGTGCACATGTGAAAGACTATTCAAACCATCAATCTTTTTATTCATCATCTCTAGCTGATTTGATAGCATGGTTATTAGGTCGAGGTTGTAGATATCGGCTGCTTTTGTTGGCTTTGTCCTCATAACTTGCCACTGATAGTTATTTAGTGCCATCTCCTCTAGCTTCCAAAATCAAATAAAATAAAATTTAGCAAAATAAAAACTTAACCTAAAAATAAATAAAAGTAAAATTACGAAAAATAAAAAAATAATGGCTAAAGTAATAAAAATAGAGTTTTCTTAATATTTTAGTTCCCCGGCAACGGCGCCAAAAACTTGATCGTTGTAAAATTGTCGGGTTTTAAAATTTATAAAGAGAATGATCAAACCTAGAAACTAACTCTGACAATGACTTAAGGCAAGTGTACCTATCGAACAGTAGTATAGCTTAGGCAAGACCGGATTATCGAACCCAAAGGAACTAAAAGTACTAATACTCACTTTCTTTCTATTATTTAGCCTGAATTTTAAATGATTTGGTTGATTAACTAATTAATTACTAAACTAAGATGCAAAGGCAAAAGAATGAATTGGAAAATAACTTGAAGAGAAACTCGCTGATCACGATGATACCATCGGAAGAATCCACCTAGACTTCACTTATTATCTAACACCGAACCATACGATTTATTCACTTGACATGATTCAGAAGACTCCTAACGATATTAGACCCTCTTTCGAGGTAAATAACGTCTAACCCTAGGTTAATTAATGGAAATCTCTTTCTCACTTAATAACCCCCTAGAATAGTAGTAAATCGAACTATGGATTCCCATATTAGGTTTCACCCTAATTCGCAAAATCTCGTCACCCTATCTCTAGATGCTCGAACGACTTCGCTTAATTATGCTAGATCTATTCTTAGGCAGGGTCTATTCCTCTCCACCTAAGAACATTTGACTTGAATTAATATCCCGGAAACATTAACACAATAATTAAGCACACATAATTAAGAATAAATCAAGTATTTATCATATAATTCAGAAAACAATAATAAGGTTCATCTAGGTTTCATCCCCTTCAGGTATCTGAAGGGTTTAGTTCATAACAAATAAAGAAAACATCTCAAGAGAAAAGATAAAACAAAACATAAGAAATCCCTAAAACCCCCTGAAGGAATTGAAGGAGAGATCCGCTGTCATGAGTAGAATTCTGGCTTCTTGAGATGGATCAATTGGCTATCTTCGAGTGATTCCCACAAAAGTTTCAACTTCTGCCGAATTTCGAATGTCTCAGCCTCTGCTCCACATGTCCTTTTCAGGTTACACTTAGGGTGTTTATATAGACTTTTGGAATGCTTTACTTGGCCTCTAAGTGTCTCAATTCAAGTATACTTCCTACTCGATGTTTGAGTAGGCTTCAGAATGTGTTTCTTCCCCTCAAATTATCCAAATCTGAGTGACATTGCTCTCTCCCGCAACAGGGGCACGGCCATGGCACACGCTCGTGTAAATCGACTTAAGGCCGTGTTTCGATTCTATTAATTGGGGCACGGCCATGTAAATCATGGTATGGTCGTGTGAAGTAAGTTGACGTGACACGGCCGTGTGGCTTGAAGTCCAGGCCGTGTCGATTTCCACTTTGGCCCAAATTGGCCCGTTTTAAGCCCGTCTCTCGTTTTTTTGGTCTTCGGGTGCTTTCTTGAGTATAAAACATGAAAAGAAAGGATTAAGAGCACATTTTTACATAAATCAAGGGCTAAATCATCCAAAAGCATGCTAAATATGGGGTTAAAATATGTTACTTTTACGGTTTATCACTGATAGGTCTTCAAAATGATCGAAAGGGGACTTGAAGATATGTTGGTCAAAGTGAGGAGCTTTATCATCCCGACTAATTTTGTTATCTTAGATTTCAAAGAGGATCGTGAGATAACCATTCTTTTGAGTAGACCATTTTTTAGCTACATCTAGATCTACCATTGGTTTAGAAAACAATGAATTAACTATGAGAATTAATAGTGAAACAGAAAATTTTAAATGTGGTCATTAATAAAATAAGGTAAAAAAAGAGCATCCCACTATCATATATCATATTTTTCAAGTCGTATTTGTACATTATGGACCCTATGGAGTGAGTAACTACACATTACAGATAAATATGACCCTAGACAAAATTTTTATAAAATGGGCCCACATAACTTAACACACGCCTGTGTGGCCCACATGGACCAAATAGCCCAGATCGTGTGGCTCACACGGTCGTGTGACGTCGACAGTGAGTTTTTTGGCTTTCTATCATTCATTGTTTTTACGAGTTTGAGTCACACATCTGGGTAGTTTTCGATGTAGACTCAAGCACGAGTATTCTAAACCCTAAAATTAACATTAAAATAAACTATTTAGCATAAACTCTTGCAAACTAATCAAAGTTTCCATTCACAAAAGCCAACGTTCGGCCCCCAAAACATTTGGTCACTTACCTTGATCGAAGATCCTGCAACTCACTACCGAATTAAGTCACTGAAGGAGTGTTTTTCTCAAGGTTCCCACCTAAACAATATTCTCGAACAAAATATAATTACATCTATGCCAAAACAATTAATAAAATCATCATCCAAAAACTCACACAAACCAAGAACCACGCACTTATGCAAAGAACGAATGATGGCAACAACAAACTTCACTTACCATGTCAAACTCTTTACCTACATGCGAACAACACAAAACCAAGGAATGGTTTGCCAAAGAAAAAAATGGTGAATAAATAACAACAAGAAGGCAAATAAAAATAGAGAAAATATGTAATTAAGAACAACCAAGTTGCAAGTAAATTTGAAACCAAGATGATACACACTAAAAAGGAAGAAATGGTTGTGGAAATTTGGGAAAATAGGAAAAAGAATAGAAAAAAAGGGGGAAGTGGAAAGAAAGAAACATGAAAGAAAAGTTGTAGAAAAATTTGGGAATCAGATTAGTTTTCAAAAAAAGTTTAAAAAAAAAACTACCTACTTCCCCAACTCAAATCCATTAAATCTGAATAGTTATCCTTATCAAAATTCTCCCTAGAGTTTAAAACAAAAACAATTCCAGTTTACACAAACACATGATTTGAACATAGGACCTCTAAGTAAGCTAAAGCCTTACCATTGAACAAGTAGGCTCATCTTTTTTATTAGATAAGAGAAAATAATTTATAAACCAAATGTTCAAAGATAAGGATTGACAAAACTAACAAAACTTCAAGGGAAAAGATTCGAACCCAAACCTCTCACACACAAACATAACACCTAACCACTGAACCAAATTAATTCACTCGATAAAATTTCCACAACCTTAATTCAAAAACAAGACGTGACCACTCTTGGTGTCACTAACCTAATTTTTGGGACATGAAAACGCTTATCTATGCAACACAATCAGGATTTGTCTTTACACTTTACTCTTGAATTATTCTTAATGTCTATTTACTTTATCAATTTTATTGTGTTTACAAAAATCCATGAGGAACTAATCCTTTTATGGGGTATTATTGAGTGGAGGTATGGCTGATTAATTGATGTATAAGGTTTTCATAGCGAATGAGCTGTTTAGGAGAGAAAGAACTTAAACCCTAAGGTTGACGACCATAAGAAGTCATTTACGTGGGAATTAACCTAAAATTGGTATGGCCTATCCGTGAACACCTTAGCCTCAAAATTGTGTGGACTATGAGGTCGAAAGATAAGTATTTCTTACCGACTTATTAGTTTAGTCGAAGATCTTGATATCTTGCTAGGGTAATGACTAGTTGATTGAATAGAAACCTAATGTAGCAGATAGTTATGATTACCAAAGCGATCTAATCACCCATTCTTATATTTGATTCAGTTTATACAATTAGTTTTCCAATGTTCTTTTGTTTAGGTTATTTTTTTCATTATTATAAAACCCTAAAAAATCTGTTATTTATGTTTTATCGTACTATGATTTATTTATGGTACTAATTAGATCTATTTGGTTTTAGGTTAGGATTAATTTAGTACTCGCCTCCCTTAGGTACATTCTTCGAAGTATTTACCTACTTCGTTGTAACTGTATTAAAACCTAACCCGTACACCTGCGGAAACCACTTATTTCATATATTTTGTACAGTATTCTTACTTTGGATGTTGGTATATCCAGAGGTGGTTATTAATCACATTTTAACCTTTAGTTTAATGTTATTTCAGTTTTCTTTATTTTCATTTGTTAAAGTTATCCTCTTTAGTGTTCTTATTTGTGTTAGTTGTTTTTCGTTTAAGTTTATCAAGTAAAAAATCAAACCTTTCATGTGTTTGTTTAAGTTTGTGTTAATGGCTTCCATAGTTGTTTCTTTCATGTGTGTTAGCTTTAATATGGTAACGGGTAACTAAACCCTAGGTGGTTGGTGATGAATATGTTGTTTAGTTAGTTTTTGGGTTCAAGAATTAAATCGCAAAACTAGACTAAATCGAATAAACTTCAAAACTTAGGATTGACACACCTAAGGGAAAATCAAGATAAGTGAGACTGAGAGGTAATCTTATTGGGAACCGATTCATTATTCTTGGGATAGTTGGGTGAGGTCGAGAGATAAGTCGGACTAATTTGTTTAAGTTGGTAAAGATGAGACCAATAGGCAAAATTGAGCCAATTTAGGAGTGTTAACAATTTAGATCCCTAATTTGATGGTTAATTAACAACATCGAAATCAACCAAACACTTTTTGTATCGTATTTTGTAGTTTTATATTTTTATTTATTTACAATTTAGTCCTTCTCTGTTATAGGTAATTAATTATTTTAATTCAACTTCAATTTGCACTCCGCCATAATATAGAAATAAGTGAGTAGCTAGCTAGACTCCTTTCTTGCATGCATTCTTGAATAGAAATCACTAAATCGTTGACTCTCTTGGGTTTGATCCTTAGAATACTCTAGTGTTCTATTGTAACACTACAAATATTACAACTGACATGTCACACTTGCAATAAGCTGCAATAGTTATATTTGTTTTAGTTTTAATTTCTCTATTCGTTCATGAGGACGAGAAAAGGAAGTCAAGTTGTTGGTGCCACTGCCGAGGAGTCAATGTAAGATCTATTGATTTTTTTATTGAATGCTTGTTAGAGAGGTAATTAGCAAAAATTAAGTCTATAGATACAACTTTTTTTATTATAGTTTTCATGATTTTGTCTTGTTAATTGTTGGCTGATAGTCATGTCTAATAATGATTATAGGTGGTCCAAAGGTATGTTCGTGTCTGATGCAAATGGTACTTCAACACTTAGTTGGGAGTATGAGGGCTACCATGGGAGGCAATGGTATGACCCCTTTTTTTATTCTCATGGTTATGCTTATGCAACGAATAGTGGCAACCAAGGATGGGAAGAGTCTGATGAAGATCACTACCTAACCACTCGAGGTAGCGCATTTGAGGATGGCATGTTTAAGTGCCAGTAAAATTTGGAAACCATACAGAGTCAGTTGGATCTTATGTTAGAAGCCATCCGACACTGAGTTAGAAAGAGTGTTATGGTGGACAAGTGTGTCGAGTTAGACACTATTGAAGTTGAGGACGCCTCCTATACGGTTGTTGAATAGCATGACTTGAAGGTTGATTTTTGACAAGAGATGGAGGTTGAAGAATTGAGTGAAGTATTGGGCATTATTGAATAAATCTCTTACTCTAGTGAGGTAAGTGTGGTGGTGCCACACACTTCTCAGAAATTTTAGAAGAAACCCCACAACAAGAACCAATTGAGGAAGCCCTCCAACAAAGGTATATTCAAATAGATGAAGTAGGATAAATGATGGTATGAAATGGTTAAGTTCATAGTTGAGGAATTTGATTTGTATAAGTTAAATTGGAGTGATTTTGGTACCAATATGAAATGTATTGAACTAATAATGGTTTATGCAATGCTTGGTATGTATTTTGGAATGTTATACGCAAGTTTTGTTTGGTGCTTAAGGCACCATTTAAACCAAATTTGGTTTTTGACATGAAAAGGAACCAAAAGGTAGATTTTGACATTTTGGCATTGTGGTATCAATACCCTAGTAAAGGTATCGATACCTAGTATTTTCAATTAGTTTTTCAAACAAACAGAATGCTAAAATGGTATCGATACCAAATAAAAGTATCGATACCTAAAAAAAGTATCAGTACTTCAAGCTTAGTATCGATACCATTTGATTTAATTTGATTTTATAAAACATCAAAGCTAAATTTGGTATCGGCACCTTCAGGTTAAGGAAACTTTGAAAATGTTGCATTTTGGCCTTTGGTCATGCTCGGGTCTACAAAAGAGCTTTTGTAAGCTTGATTAAGGCTCGAATTTCTTTGTGTACTATAGATGTTTATGATATGCTTAAAAATTTGAATAATGTATATGAGATGTATTTGATCTAAAATTAAAAATGTTTCAAAAAGGTCCCTATTTGATCTCGGGTTGAATTAAAACTTTCATATGTTTTTATTAAAACTTGAGAAAGAATGTTTTTTATATTCTATTTTGTATTGTTGTTAAATGCATGTACGATGATTTTATTATGATTTTTTGTCAATAGTTACTTCGGCAATAAATGCGACATCCCATTTCTCAGAATCGACGATTGAGTCAAGCATGGGTGTTACAAAGAAACCAAAGGCTTAAGTTACAAATAAAATTTTCTAATAAATGAAACCTCAAAGACCTAAGTGACCTCAAAAGGTTTGTTTGAAGTTGATTATGTTTTTTTGATTGTTGTAGTACTACTTATACTTTGTAAATTGATGGAGGGAGCAATTGATCATACTTACACATGAATTATTGGTTTTTTTATTTACTTAGGTGTATGAGTTATTGTGGCTTCTATTCTTTTATTAGCATGTTGAATTTTGATTGCATTCATGAACCCTGTTTATTTTTTCATTAATGTGTAGGGATATTGTCGACCAATTATTCAAGTTAGGGGATTTTTAGGATTGCACGAGCATAATAATTTATTTTGGTTGGGGACAAGCAAAACGTTAAGTGTGAGGGTTTAATAAGTACACATAATTCGTATGTTTTTTGTCCCCTGTTATTTTACTTTTTATTGTTCTTTGAGTGGAATATCATGTTTTACCTTTATTTGTACATTTAGTGTTGCCATGCCCCAAGTCTGTCGGATCTGAGATTAAGGCGTGTAGTAGTAAAATTATATATTTGGCGAAGTGTAGCTTGCCCAATTGCTTCTTGTGGTGTATACGTGTGGGTGTATAGTAACCACCGTGTAAGTAAGTGAAAATTCTACTTCAGGTTATTCTACTAATTAAAGAAAAAGATTGTGCTAAGCGAAAAAGTAATTATAGCATGAGTTGTAACCAAATGTATAGCACGCCTTGTTTGTCTGGGTACTGTGCTAGTTGGGTTGTAAAGTAACCTGGTTAGGAACCAATTGGTTCTACTAGTCTAATATCCACTATGAAAGATTCTCATTTATGTTCCTCTCGAAATCTGTAGGCCATTAAGAAGGGAAAATTTTGAATTAAGTGACACTTATTAAGTTTCACTAAGTGGGATTTAGTTAGATATATGTGTGAGAAGGGTTTTGAAAAGAGGTTCTTCTTTCTTCAAAAATATTACTTTTTGATTATTTTCTTAAATACAAGTGTATCTCTTCCTCATAGGATGGAAGCTAAGGTTCTTGATTTAATCAGTGGTCATTCCATCTCCAGGTAAGTATTACAGCTCTGCATGTTTAGTTCCGAAAGAGTAAGTCTATGAGTGTTAATGAACAGTAAGTGTTAAGTACAAGGCTTTGTATGGGGGTTAACAGTGGATGAGATTATAGTAATTTGTATATAAATGAGTTTTTAATGGTGATCTTATGTTCTGTAAACAATTGTTGCTATTGGTTCGAGAAGGATGTCTAGGTCTGGAGCTTCAAACTACAGTAGGTAAGTGTCAGGTGAGTCCCTATTCTGACTCTTGCATGTGTACTGTTCAAATAAAAGTATAAATAAATGTAGACGATATTTCTACTACTTGGTAAACATGAGAAGTATAGTATATGTAATAGGCCAATTTAGCCCAGGCCCAATACAAAAAAAAAAAAAACCCAAAATAATAAAACAAAGTCCAAGTCCAATCCAAAATATATCATTTGGCCCGATTGGAATGGCCCATTACTTAAAAAGATTGAAGGTCTATCTACAAGCTTGACGTATATGGGAACACAATCTTCAAGGATATGCAATCTTAGATATGATATGCAATCCTAGAAGATATGGTATGCAATCTTAGAAGATATGATATGCAATCTTAGATATGACATGCAAATCTTAGATATGATATGCAATCTTAGAAGATTTGGTATGCAATCTTAGAAGATATGATTTTGTAATCTTAGAGATTTAATTTGTAGATACCTTTTAATCTTAGTCGTTGATGTAATTGATCTGTACCGTTAGATTTGGAGAGGCTCAACTATAAATAGAGGCCTCTCCTTCATTGTAAAGAGACTTGAGTTTTGGGGAAGCAATAAGAATTCTTGAGAGCATTCATTCAAATTTCTCTCCCTCTTGCATTCTTATTTTCTATGGTTTGTTCCTATTTTATTCTTCATTCATCTTAGTTTTTTCAACCATTTTATTTATCCATTTAATTGTTTAATTGTTTAATTATTCTTTTTATTTTATTCATTTATTTATTATTTCAGATAGAGATTTATTTTATTTTCACACTTTTGCAAATTTGTATTTTATTTATTTATTCCAAATTTTATGTGGTATTTATTTCAAGTCTATTTTATTTTATTATTTTTTATTACTTATTTTAAATAATTTTATTTTGATTAAGTTTTTTTATATTATTACTTTAAATTATCTTATATATCATTCATTTTTCTTATTGTTTTATATAACGATTATTTTAAAGTGGTTTTATTTTATATCATTTTAAATTATTTTATATTATCTATTTTAAGTTTTCAGATATTGTTTATTTTAAACTTATACGTATCTTTTAGGATTTGTCACATATCATTTTCTTTAAGTCATTTTGTATATTATTTATTTAGATTGATATATATATTGTTTTATATATTACTTATTTAAACTTACTTTTATATAATATTTATTTTAAAATTTATTTATATATTACTATTTCATATATTATTTATTTTTATCTTTTTTGGATTTATTTCAAACTTTTACATATTACCTACTTTAAAATTTTTATACATGAATTTATTTTTAAATTGCTTTTTATTGTCGATTTCAAATTCCTTTTCTTTCACATTATTTGTTTCAACATTGTCCATTATTATTTGAAAGCTTGGTACATTTTGTTTTTAGATTTGTTATTTTTTTAAAAAAATTCATTAATCTTTATTTGTAACATCCTGAAAATGGGCCTATGTATTTCTGATTTAATTATACGAAATGGCATGACTTATGTATTATGAATGTATGATGAACATTTTTGAAAACTTGGAAAGTGAACATTTTGGAAACTTGGAAATGTTAAGTTAAAAGAGGAAAGTGAACATTTTTGGAAACCTGGAAATGAAAGGAAATGATTTAGAAATGTTAAGTAAGAGAGGAAACTAAAACAAGGTGGCCTTAAGAAAATTAATAGAAGAAATTTGACACAAACATAGGCTTGTTTAAGTGGCTTGGAAGCACCACTTAAGGGCCTAGCATGTGACGCCACCTATATATGCAATTGGGCTTGAGTTCGAGCCACAAGGAAAGCAAAAAGAAGTGTTTTTTTTTTTTTTTTTTTGCTACAAGATAGGGAGAAGTGGACAGCAAGAGGGACACTTACAAGATGAGTTTTATTTTTACTAGAATTCGGCTAGACAAGGGATAAATTGTTGGGATTAATTCTTTTGTTAATTTGGGTAAGTGATAATTAAAAGATAAATTTATCAAGATATGGAGAGTTGGCCGATTGGGGACTCCTTGGGTTGGTATTTTCGCCAAAAATAGGAGGAGGAATAGCCAATTTCATAACATCATTTAGCCTATCCTTCATTACTCTTTTCTCTCCAAAACCTCGCTTTCTTTCCTCTTTCTTTTAACTTGTTCTAGCCGAAATCTCTTCCTAAAGGACCACTATTGCCGATTCTCCCTAAGGCCTTATACCTTTCTCTTTTACTCTTGTTGAAGTCGAATGTACAAGGGCTCATAGTCGACTATTCTTTAAGTCTCAGTGAATCTCGTGGTTTAAGCAAAGGTGTCGCCGATCGTAGTATTAAGGTAAGACCAAATGATGTTCGATTTCCATCCCTTTCGTGTTGACTTGTCAAAATTTAGGACTAACCCTATTGTTATTCTTGGTCGAATTATGGAAGGGAGGCTTCGGGATTTAGTAGTTATCGACTGCAAAGAAGAGATCTTTCGGGACTTTCAAGGATCTAAGGTGAGTGAATCGGTCAAAGACCATTTATCATATTTAAGTGATTAAAAATCAGATCTAATGTGTGAATCTATAGGGATTTTGATAGAGGTATACAAGGATTCTGGGATTTGAGAATTTCAAGGTAAGTCCATGTGAATATTCGGCCAAGGCCTATTTTTGGTGTTTTAGATCTAGTTCATATTTATTCAAATAGCCAAAACTAACAAGTTAATAGATCTAAGGATTAGCCGATTACAATGAAGGAAAAGTTCTTTTCCCAAAGTACACCATAGGCCACGTGTTCCCTAGTTATTCGGTGAGTTTCGGGATTTAAAATCCACAAGGTAAGTATCTATAGCATTCGGCCAAGGCCTGTATTGATACTAAGATCTATTTCTTACATGTTAAAAAGCTGAAACTAACCTATGTAGAGATCCAGTGTTTGGTCGAATACAAGGAGGAGTATAGCAAAGTTTTCGGGATTTGAGTGATAAGCAAATCATCATCAAGGTAAGTTTTAGTGTACAAATCCTACTAGGATTTGATTTTGTGGCCGAATAGGTTTTCATTAAAACTTTAATATGGGCCGAATGTAGGGAGTTAAAGATCTAAGGCAGTAGATCGGATTTCAGGATTTCAGTGAAATTGTTAAGCGAATTAGGTGTGTACCCCACACTTCTTTTTAATAAGATTTATGGCAATAATTAATATGTGCATGTTTATAAGAATGTGAATATGGCTAAGGTACCATGTTATGGTACAAAGTACTCAGGTACGTTTCCTACTCCTACTAGGAATATGAATATATGTTATTTTTAACATGTGAAAAGTGATAAGAATGTGAAAAGTGATAAGAATGTGAATTAAGGTGTGATATTGCATGATATGTATGATATGGGGCATATGGGTTATATGAAAAGGGGAAGTTAATGTGGTGACCTAAGACCACGAAATATGAATGTGGTGACCTAAGATCACGATAACTGAATGTGGTGACCTAAGACCATGAATTCGAATGTGGTGACCTAAGACCACGAATTTTATAAGATGCGATGAGCACGCCGATCGCAATGATCGCCTTCGATGGTGTGTAGCGGATGGAGGGTTGACTTAGTAGTCCCCACGGTGTGCGAGTTGGTATGGGGACGGTAGCGGATGGCTATCTAGGTTTGGGTTGGGTTGCATCATTATTTTTTATTTGTTTATGAACATGTATGATAATGTATGCCTGAATTGTTAAATTTTAGTGTTGGTTACACATTGAGTCTGCTTGACTCACCCTTGTGGGATTACTTTTCGTGATGACCATTGATGGACCGGCCTAGAGATGCTTAGGGATGGCCATGCACAGCAAGAAGTTCATTTATTTTTATTTGGACTATTTTATTTTAAGTATTTTGAATTTTATTTTGGGAATTATTTGATGTAATAAGGCCATAGTAGCACTACTTTGCTTTGCTTTTATTATTAAGCTTACAAACTTTTATTTATTAAAAGATTAAATAAATCTATTTTAAAATAAGCCCAAACGTTTTGTGAACTAAAGTAAAGGTTTTTTTTAAAAAGAAATAAATTTGTTTTCAACGCAAGCCCAACCCAAAACAATCTTTCTTTAAAAACACACAAGTTTTTCCTAAGTAACAAAAGAATTTGAAACGGTTTACACCGGGGAACATACCAGATCCGATCAAGCCTCGTAAGCTGGGTTTGGGGTGTTTCAATTTGGTATCAGAGCCCAGTTTTAAACTTTTGGCCTTGGGCTAAGGCCCAAAACATTTTCAAAGTTGAGCCCAAAAAGAATTTTGTGAATTAAGCAGGATTTTCTAGCATGGCCCACTAAGTCTCCGACCCGAAGTCCACTAGGTAAGTACTCCGATCTCTTGTGTGATTTATATTATGATTTGTAGAAGGGTAGAAATGGAACATAGAATAGATATTTAGTACTTGAACCCTAGGGCTAGTTACCTCAACAATTACATAAGACTTAAATGCCTAATTGAACAAATCTATGGTTAAGTCGCCGAGTTAGGGTGTGGCAACCATGGTGCGCATGTCTAGGATTGGTTTCGGTGGGAGCTTGGTATTTAAGCAGTCCACATGACTCACCTCCTCTCCACTCAAATCCTACTTGGTGTGTAGCCTCGGTTCACCCTAACCAAGAGGACTTATACACGGGCTAAACCCTTAATTAAAACCCGAAAGGGACTAGCCGTAATTTTTTTATGAAAACCCTAGTTTTATAATCACCAAATTACCCCTTGAATAGTAGAAAAAACTAAATTTGGAAAATTTTCAAAATATTTTCGATTTAAAAAAATTATTACAAAAATACCCCTAATGGTAAAATTACAAAAATACCCTTGGTTTATGAAATTTTCAAAATACCCACAACTCTTATCAAAATTTCATTACTTTATAAAATGTTCAAAAAACCTATTTTGCAAAATGACAAAATACCCTGATTTTAGAAAAATTACGAAATTACCCCTACCCTACAAATTACCAAAATACCCCCGAGATACAAAAATTACCAAAATGACCCTGAGCTTCAAAAATTTCTGCAACAACACTGATTTGGAAAAAAATTCTCAGAAACAACCTTCAAGTTTTGTAAAATTTCAAAGTATCATTGATTTATTAAGATTTACAAATTTACCCGGGTTAATTACCAAAATATCCTCGAATTTTAAAATTTTCCAAAATACCCCCAGGAATGAAAAATTACCAGAATACCCTTATTGACAAAATCACCAAGGAACCTTATTTGACAAATTACAAAAATACCCCTGTAGGACAAATTACGAAAATACCCCTAGTTAGTGGAAAAACAACAACAATGAAAACTACAACATTTCTCTGAATGAACGAAAGTTCATAATTGATTGATGGATGTATGAATGTAAAGACTGTGTGCATGTATGAATACGAAAGAACCACTCCTAAAATTCTTTTCATAAAACTTCTTCGCGGTTAATCAGTGGAATAAAGGCTAATTTATAAAATTTCTTAATCATATTAAAACGCATCGTTAGATATGAGTTCTAGAGGACGTGGTCGTCATAGACGCGGTAGAGGAAGAATGACTGTGTCAGAACCCGTTAGATCGGGTCAAGGGTCTGACAATGAGTTACCACCGCCACCACTACCCCCAGCTATTGGTGTCGAGCAGCAAGCTCAGACGGGGGATAATGTTGTATCGCAGGCTATGCTGCGAGTTCTTGAAATGGTGGCTGGTGCTAGAGGGAATGTGGGAGCTCAAAAATCTATACCCGAGTGGCTCCGAGCCAACGGAGCTGATGTATTCCGTGGAGTATCTGGTGTGGCACCCAGTACAGTTGAATACTGGTTGGAAGCAACCAAGCGCATTATGGATGAGCTCGATCTGACCCCTGAGGAGAAGTTGAAGGGAATGGTGGCACTGTTACGCGATGAAGTGTACCAATGGTGGTTAACAGTTCGGGATGGTGCCACAGCTGAGGATCTAACCTGGGAATATGTTAAGGCGGTATATCAGAAGAAGTATGTCGGCACACATTATATTGATGAGCAGAGGAAGGCTTTTCTAGGACTGGTTCAAGGGAACAAGTCAATAGCAGCGTATGAAGCTAAATTTCTGAGGTTAAGCCAATATGCTCGAGGAGTAGTGGCTACGGAGCATGAGGGTGTGTTCGGTTCAAGACGATTTAAGGGATGATCTAAGGTTATTGATAGCTCCACATCAGGAGCGGGAGTTTTTCGCGTTAGTAGAAAAGGCTAAGGTAGCCGAAGGAATCAAGGACTCGGTAAAGCAAAGCTCTGATAGGAATAGACCCAAGAGGGGTTATGGGTCGTCAGGATCGTCGGGAAATGTGTAGAAAAGGCCCAGAGCTAATGGGCCACGGGGTCAGCAAGTTGGTACAATAGGGTAGTATCGTCCTTGTGATCAGTGTGGGAAGAAACACTTAGGCGAATGCTGGAAGAAGACAAGTGGGTGTTTCAGATGTGGGTCAAAGGACCATTAGATCAAGGACTGCCCGAAGAAACCAGATGAGAATCGCCCAGCAACTCAGAATGCTAATCAAGCTGGTAGAGGGGGACAGCAACCTCAACGAGGTCGCGGTCTGAATAATCAAGGAAATGGTAGAGGACGTAGAACACCGAGCCGAGGTGCTGCTAACACTGAGGCAAGGCAGTGGGTTTGGTTTATGCGGTTCGCCGTAGGGAGGATGGAGGCGCTCTGGACGTCATAATCGGTACGTTCCTCATTCATGGCAAGCCCTATTTTACTCTTATTGATGTGGGTTTGACCCATCCTTATGTTGCCTGTAGTGTAGTTGAAACACTAGGCCTAGACTCTGAACTTTCTGATAGGGAGATGACTGTAGTAAGCCCGTTAGGCCAAACTGTAGTGGTGGATAAGATCTTTCGGAGTGTATCCCTAGAAATTTAGGGAGTGAGCTTAGGCCGACTTAATGGAGTTACCTTCGAGAATTTGACATCATATTTGGTATGGATTGGTTAGTAGAGCACCACCGTGTTGGATTGTACGGCTAAATGAATTGAACTAAGGACCCCGAAAGATGAAGTGGTAGTAATAATAGAAGAAAGAAGAAACTACTTGTCTAACGTAGTTTAGGCATTGAAGGCGAAAAAAATGGTTCGGAAAGGATGCAAGGCATTTTTGGCCTTTGTTAGTGCTGTGGATACGAAGGAAGGGGGAATTCGTGGAGTTAGAATGGTAAGGGACTTTGAGGATGTGTTCCTGAGGAATTACTGTGAATACCCCAGCATGTGGAGGTGGAGTTTGGAATTGACTTGCTGCCGAAAGTAGCTCCTGTGTCAATTGCCCCTTATAGAATGGCACCAAAGGAGTTGGTTGAGCTCAAGGCTCAAATCCAAGAATTGTTGGATCGTGGGTTTATTCGACCCAGTTTGTCTTCATGGGGAGCACCACTCTGTTTGTGAAGTAGAAGGACGAAACTATGCAGATGTACATAGATTATCGTCAGTTGAATAAGCTGACCATCAAGAACAAGTACCCCTTGCCAAGGGTAGACGACTTGTTCGATCAGCTTAAGGGGGCGGCAATGTTCTCAAAGATTGACTTAAGGTCGGGATATCATCAGTTGAAGGTGAAGGAGGCAGATATCCATAAGACAGCCTTTAGGACAAGATACGGTCATTTTAAGTTTGTAGTAATGCCGTTCGAGTTGATAAACGCCCCAGTCGCGTTCATGGATATGATGAACCGGGTGTTTCAACCTTACTTGGATAGGTTCATCATAGTGTTCATCGACAATATTTTAGTGTACTCCAAGACGAAGAGGAGCATGATGAGCATCTCCGAGTGTTGCACGATTGAGGGAAAAGAGCTCTCCAAATTCAGAAGTGTGAATTTTGGCTTAAGGAGGTTGCATTCTTAGGGCACATGGTGTCTTGAAGGAATAAGGTGGATCCTAGAAAGATCTTTGGATTGCCAAATTCGGAGATCCGTAGTTTCTTGGGAATGGCTATTAAGGTAAGGTTTGTGGAAGGATTTTCGTCAATAGTCGCGCCTTTAACAAAGTTGTTGAGGAAGGAAGTACCCTTGTATGGACGGAGAAGCGGCAGGAGAGCTTTGAAAAGCTCAAGAGGGTTTTGACCAAGTTCTAGTATTGATATGTACCGAGGCGGGAAAAGATTTTACGGTGTATTGTGACGCTTCCATACAGGTTTGGGTTACGTATTGATGCAAGATGGAAAGGTAGTCGCATATGCGTCTCGACAGTTGAGGCTACATGAGGTGAACTACCCGACGCATGACTTGGAATTAGCAGCAGTGGTCTTCGCTCTTAAGGTATGGAGGCACTACCTTTATGGCAAAAAGTCAACGATCTACACAGACGACAAAAGCCTTAAGTATTTTCTAACTTAGAAGGAGTTAAACTTAAGGCAGTGAAGGTGGGTTGAATTACTGAAGGATTATGCCTGTGCGATAGAGTATCACCCGGGCAAGGCGAATGTAGTGGCGGATGCTCTAAGCCAGAAAGTTGTGTCAGATCTGAGGGAGTTATTCGCACACTTGAGTTTGTATGATGATGGGAGCCTGTTGGTAGAATTGCAAGTCAAGCCAACGTGGTTAAATGAAGTGAAAGAAGGACAGTTGGCTGATGAGGACTTAAGTGCTAAGCTACAACAAGTGCAGAATGAAGAGTTGGAAGATTATGGCATTAATGGCGAAGGAGTGTTGTGTTTCAAGAGCAAGGTCTGTATGCCTAAGGATAAGGAACTTAGGCGAAGGATTCTTCAGGAATCGCTTGGTAGCCCTTATGCTATGCATCCTGGAGGTACTAAGTTGTACAGAGTCCTAAGGGAACAGTTTTGGTGGCCTGGTCTGAAAAAGGAAGTTACTGAACTTGTTGGCAAATGTCTGACATGTCAGCAAGTTAAGGCTGAACACCAAGTTCCATCGGGATTACTTCAGCCAATCGAGATTCCACAGTGGAAGTGGGAAAGAATTACCATGGACTTCGTTAGTGGGCTTCCCCTTACGCCTACTAAGAAGGACTCGGTATGGGTAATAGTCGACCGTCTGACTAAGTCCGCGCACTTTATCTCGGTAAGAGTTGATTATTCTCTTTAGAAATTGGCTAAATTATATGTGACGAAAATTGTGAGGCTACATGGAGTGCCGGTGTCTATCATTTCGGATAGAGACCCAAGATTTACGTCTCAGTTTTGGAGGGCACTTCATCAAGCTTTAGGCACTAAGTTGGATTTCACTACGGCTTTTCATCCACAATCGGACGGGCAATCTGAACGGATAATCCAAGTTTTAGAGGACATGTTGAGGGGCTATGTGATGGATTTCAGAGGAAGTTGGAAGGAGTATTTGCCTTTAGCAAAGTTTGCCTACAACAACAAATTATCGTGCAAGTATTGAATGGCACCTTATGAAGCGTTGTATGGTCGGAAGTGTCAGACTCCTACATGTTGGATAGAATTGGGAGAACATCGAGTTTTGGTCCAGAGTCAGTGGCAGAATTCGAAGAAAAGGTTAAGATAATTCAGGCACGGTTAAAGGAAGCATCCGATAGACAAAAGTCGTATGCAGATCTCAAACGAAAGGAGATTGAATTTGATGTGGGAGACCAAGTATTTCTTAAGGTTTCACCTTGGAAGAAGGTGATGAGATTTGGTCGGAAAGGGAAGCTAAGCCCAAGGTTTATAGGACCTTATCAAGTGTTGATGCGAGTTGGACCAGTGGCTTATCAATTGGAGTTGTCACCGGAGTTGAAGCAGATGCACGACGTATTCCATGTGTCCATGCTACGTCGTTATCGATCGGATCCATTTCATGTGGTACCAATCGAAGAGGTGGAGCTAAGGCCAGACTTATACTACGAGGAAGAGCCGATTCAGATCTTGAAACGAGATGTGAACATATTACGGAGGAAGTCAGTTCCCCTAGTCAAAGTGTTGTGGCACAATCATCGATCGGAGGAAGCTTCGTGGGAGCCAGAAGAGGCAATGCGACAGCAATACCCTCATTTATTTTAGCCAGGCAATTTTGGGGACAAAATTATTTTATGGGGGTAGAACTATAACATCCTGAAAATGGGCCTATGTATTTCTGATTTAATTATACGAAATGGCATGACTTATGTATTATGAATGTATAATGAACATTTTTGGAAACTTGGAAAGTTAACATTTTGGAAACTTGGAAATGTTACGTGAAAAGAGGAAAGTGAACATTTTTGGAAACCTGGAAATGTAAGGAAATGATTTAGAAATGTTAAGTAAGAGAGGAAACTAAAACAAGGTGGCCTTAAGAAAATTAATAGAAGAAATTTGACACAAACATAGGCTTGTTTAAGTGGCTTGGAGGCCCCACTTAAGGGCCTAGCATGTGACGCCACCTATATATGCAATTGGGCTTGAGTTCGAGCCACAAGGAAAGCAAAAATAAGTGTTATTTTTTTTGCTACAAGATAGGGAGAAGTGGACAGCAAGAGGGACACTTAGAAGATGAGTTTTATTTTTACTAGAATTCAGCTAGACAAGGGATAAATTCTTGGGATTAATTCTTTTGTTAATTTGGGTAAGCTAATAATTAAAAGATAAATTTATCAAGATATGGAGAGTTGGCTGATTGGGGGACTCCTTGGGTTGGTATTTTCGGCCAAAAAATAGGAGAGAGGAATAGCCAAATTTCATAACATCATTTAGCCTCTCCTTCATTACTCTTTTCTCTCCAAAAACCTGTCACTTTCTTTCCTCTTTCTTTTAACTTGTTCTAGCCGAAATCTCTTCCTAAAGGACCACTATTGCCGATTCTCCCTAAGGCCTTATACCTTTCTCTTTTACTCTTGTTGAAGCGGAATATACAAGGGCCCATAGTCGACTATTCTTTAAGTCTCGGTCAATCTCCGTGGTTTAAGCAAAGGTGCCGTCGACTGTAGTATTAAGGTAAGACCAAATGATGTTTGATTTCCATCCCTTTTCTTGTTGACTTGTCAAAATTTAGGGACTAACCCCTATTGTTGTTCTTGGCCGAATTATGGAAGGGAGGCTTCAAGATTTAGTAGTTATCGACTACAAAGAAGAGATTTTTCGGGACTTTCAAGGATCTAAGGTGAGTGAATCAGTCAAAGACCATTTATCATATTTAAGTGATTAAAAATCAGATCTAATGTGTGAATATATAGGGATTTCGGCAGAGGCATACAAGGATTCTAGGATTTGAGAATTTCAAGGTAAGTCCATGTGAATATTCGGCCAAGGCCTATTTTTGGTGTTTTAGATCTAGTTCATATTTATTCAAATAGCCAAAACTAACAAGTTAATAGATCTAAGGATCAGCCGATTACGAGGAAGGAAAAGTTCTTTTCCCGAAGGTACACCATAGGTCGCGTGTTCCCTAGTTATTCGGTGAGTTTTGGGATTTAAAATCCATAAGGTAAGTATCTATAGCATTCGACCAAGGCCTGTATTGACACTAAGATCTATTTCTTACATGTTAAAAAGTCGAAACTAACCTATGTAGAGATCCAGTGTTTGGCCGAATACAAGGAGGAGTATAGCAAAGTTTTCGGGATTTGAGTGATAAGCAAATCGGCATCAAGGTAAGTTTTAGTGTACAAATCCTACTAGGATTTGATTTTGTGGCCAAATGGGTTTTCATTAAAACTTTAATATGGGCGAATGTAGGAGTTAAAGATCTAAGGCGCTTGATCGATTTCGGATTTCAATGAAATTGTTAGCGAATCGGTGTGTACCCACATTTCTTTTTAATAAGATTTATGGCAATAATTAATATGTGCATGTTTATAAGAATGTGAATATGGCAAGGTACCATGTTATGGTACAAAGTACTCTGTCGCTTCCTACTCCTACTAGGAATATGAATATATGTTATTTTAACATGTGAAAAGTGATAAGAATGTGAAAAGTGATAAGAATGTGAATTAAGGTATGATATTGCATGATATGTATGATATGGGGCATATGGGTTATATGAAAAGGGAAGTTAATGTGGTGACCTAAGACCAAAAATCGAATGTGGTGACCTAAGACCATGATAATCGAATGTGGTGACCTAAGACCACGAATTCGAATGTGGTGACCTAAGACCACGAATTTTATAAAGGCAATGAGCACGCCGATTGCAAATGACTCGCCTTCGATGGTGTGTAGCGGATGGAGGGTTGACTTAGTAGTCCCCACAGTGTGTAGGTTGGTTCGAGGGACGTGTAGCGGATGGCTATCTAGGTTTGGGTTCGGGTTGCATCATTATTTTTTTATTTGTTTATTAACATGTATGATAATGTATGCCCAATTGTTAAATTTTAGTGTTGGTTACACATTAAGTCTGTTTGCCTCACCCCTTGTGGGATTACTTTTCAGGTGATGATCAATGATGGACCGGGCCAGCAGATGCTTAGGGATGGCCATGCACAGCAAGAAGTTCATTTATTTTTATTTGGAATATTTTATTTTAAGTATTTTAAATTTTTATTTTGGGAATTATTTGATGTAATAAGGCCATAGTAGCATTACTTTACTTTGCTTTTATTATTAAGCTTACAAACTTTTATTTATTAAAAGATTAAATAAATCTATTTTAAAATAAGCCCAAACATTTTGTCACCTAAAGTAAAGGTTTTTTTTAAAAAGAAATAAACTTGTTTTCAATGCAAGCCCAACCCAAAACAATCTTTCTTTAAAAACACACAAGTTTTTCCTAAGTAACAAAAGAATTTGAAACGGTTTACACCGGGAACATACCAAATCCAGTCAAGGCTCGTGGGCCGGGTTTGGGGTGTTTCAATTTGGTATCGAGCCAAGTTTTAAACCCTCGGCCTTGGGTTAAGACCCAAAATGTTTTCAAAGTTGAGCCCAAAAAGAATTTTGTGAATTAAGCAGGTTTTTCTGGTATGGCCCACTAAGTCTCCGACCCGAAGTCCACCAGGTAAGTACTCCGATCTCTTGTGTGATTTATATTATGATTTGTAGAAGGGTGGAAATGGAACGTAGAATAGAGATTTAGTACTTGAACCCTAGGGCTAGTTACCCCAACAATTACATAAGACTTAAATGCCTAATTGAACAAACCTATGGTTAAGTCGCCGAGTTAGGGTATGGCAACCATGGTGCGCATGTCTAGGATTGGTTTCGGTGGGAGCTTGGTATTTAAGCAATCCACGTGACTCACCTCCTCTCCACTCGAATCCTACCAGTGCGTAGCCTCGCCACCCTAACCAAGAGGATTTATACACTGCTAAACCCCAATTAAAACCCAAAAGGACTAGCCGTAATTTTTTTTATGAAAACCCTAGTTTTATAATCACCAAATTACCCCTTGAATATTAGCAAAAACTTACTTTGGAAAATTTTCAAAATATTTCCGATTTAAAAAATTTTATGACAAAAATACCCTTAGTGGTAAAATTACAAAAATGCCTTTTATTTATGAAATTTTCAAAATACCCACAACTCTTATCAAAATTTCATTACTTTATAAAATGTTCAAAAAACCTAATTTGCAAAATGACAAAATACCCTAATTTTAGAAAAATTACGAAATTACCCTTACCCTGCAAATTATCGAAATACCCCCGAGATATAAAAATTACCAAAATGACCCTGAGCTTTAAAAATTTCTGTAACAACACTGATTTGGAAAACAAATTCTCAGAAACAACCTTCAAGTTTTGTAAAATTTCAAAGTATCATTGATTTATTAAGATTTACAAATTTACCCGGGTTAATTACCAAAATATCCTCAGATTTTAAAATTTTCCAAAATACCCCCGAGAATGAAAAATTACCATAATACCCTTATTGACAAAAACACCAAGGAACCTTATTTGACAAATTACGAAAATACCCCTGTAGGACAAATTACGAAAATACCCCTGGGTAGTGGAAAAACAACAACAATGAAAACTACAACATTTCTCTGAATGAACAAAAGTTCATAATTGATTGATGGATGCATGAATGTAAAGACTGTGTGCATGTATGAATACGAAAGAACCACTTCTAAAATTCTTTTCATAAAACTTCTTCGCGGTTAATCAGTGGAATAAAGGCTAATTCATAAAATTTCTTAATCAGATTAAAGCGCGTCGTTAGATATGAGTTCTAGAGGATGCGGTCGTCATGGACGCGGTAGAGGAAGAATGACTGTGTCAGGACTCGTTAGATCGGGTCAAGGGTCTGACAATGAGTTACCACCCCCACCACCACCCCTAACTGTTGGTGTCGAGCAGCAAGCTCAGACGGGGGATGATGCTGTATCGCAGGCTACGCTGCAAGTTCTTGAAATGGTGGCTGGTGCTGGAGTGAATGTGGGAGCTCAAAAATCTGTACCCGAGTGACTCCTAGCCAATAGAGCTGAAGTATTCCGTGGAGTATCTGGTGTGGCACCCAAGACTGGTTGAATCTTGGTTGGAAGCAACCAGCGCATTATGGATGAGCTCGATCCGACCCACGAGGAGAAGTTGAAGGAATGGTGGCACCATTACGCGATGAAGCGTACCACCGGTGGTTAACGCTCGGATGGTGCCACAAATGAGGATCCGACACAGGAATATGTTAAGGCGGCATATCAGAAGAAGTATGTCGACACACGTTATATTGATGAGCAGAGGAAGGCTTTTCTAGGACTGGTTCAAGGCAACAAGTCAGTAGCAGCGTATGAAGCTGAATTTCTAAGGTTAAGCCGATATGCTTGAGGAGTAGTGGCTACGGAGCATGAGCGGTGTGTTCGGTTCGAAGACGATTTAAGGGATGATCTAATGTTATTGATAGCTCCACATCAAGAGCGGGAGTTTTCCACATTAGTAGAAAAGGCTAAGGTAGTCGAGGGAATCAAGGACTCGGTTAAGCAGAGCTTTGATAGGAATAGACCCAAGAGGGGTTATGGGTCATCAGGATCATCGGGAAATGTGCAGAAAAGGCTTAGAGCTGATGGGCACTGGGTCGACAAGTTGGTACAGGAGGCGATGTCGCCCTTGTGATCGCAGTGGGAAGAAACACTTAGGCGAATGCCGAAGAAGACAGTGGGTGTTTTGATGTGGGTCAAAAGACCATATGATCAAGGATAGCCCGAAGAAACTAGATGAGAATCGCCCAAGACTCAGAATGCTAATCAGGCTGGTAGAGGGGGACAGTAGCCTCAACGAGGTCGCGATCTGAATAATCGAGGAAATGGTAGAGGACGTGGAACACCAAGCCGATGTGCTGCTAACACTGAGGCAAGGTAGCTGGGTTTGGTTTATGCGATTCACCATAGGGAGGATGAAGACACGCCGAACGTCATAACCGGTACATTCCTCATTCATGGCAAGCCCTATTTTGCTCTTATTGATGTGGGTTCGACCCATTCTTATGTTGCCTGTAGTGTAGGTGAAACACTAGGCCTAGACTCTAAACTTTCTAATAGGGAGATGACTATAGTAAGCCCGTTAGGCCAAACTGTAGTGGTGGATAAGATCTTTCGGAGTGTATCCCTAGAAATTTAGGGAGTGAGCTTCCGGGCTAACTTAATTGAGTTACCCTTCAGAGAATTTGACCTCATACTTGGTATGGATTGGTTAGTAGAGCACCGACCCGTGTTGGATTGTGCGGCTAAACGAATGGAACTAAGGACCCCAGAAGATGAAGTGGTAGTAATAATAGGAGAAAGAAGAAACTACTTGTCTAACGTAGTTTCGGCATTGAAGGCGGAGAAAATGGTTCGGAAAGGATGCAAGGCATTTTTGGCCTTTGTTAGTGCTGTGGATGCGAAGGAAGGGGGAATTCATGGAGTTAGAACGGTAAGGGACTTTGAGGATGTGTTCCCGGAAGAATTACCAGGAATACCCTCAGACAGGGAGGTGGAGTTTGGAATTGACTTGCTGCCGGGAACAGCTTCTGTGTCAATTGCCCCTTATGGAATGGCACCAAAGGAGTTGGTTGAGCTCAAGGCTCAAATCCAAGAATTGCTGGATCGTGGGTTTATTCGACCCAGTGTGTCTCCATGGGGAGCACCGGTCCTGTTTATGAAGAAGAAGGACGGAACTATGCAGATGTGCATAGATTATCATCAGTTGAATAAGCTGACCATCAAGAACAAGTACCCCTTGCCAAGGGTAGACGACTTGTTCGATCAGCTTAAGGGGGCGGCAGTGTTCTCAAAGATTGACTTAAGGTCGAGATATCATCAGTTGAGTGTGAAGGAAGCAGATATCTATAAGATAGCCTTGAGGACAAGATACGGTCATTTTAAGTTTGTAGTAATGCCATTCGGGTTTACAAACACCCCAGCCGCGTTCATGGATATGATGAACCGGGTGTTTCAACCTTACTTGGATAAGTTTGTCGTAGTGTTCATCGACGATATTTTGGTATACTCCAAGATTGAAGAGGAGCATGATGAGCATCTCCGAATTGTGCTGCACGTATTGAGGGAAAAGAAGCTTTATGCCAAATTCAGCAAGTGTGAATTTTGGCTTAAGGAGGTTGCATTCTTAGGGTACGTGGTGTCTGCTGAAGGAATAAGGGTGGATCCTAGAAAGATCGAAGCAGTGTTGGATTAGAAACCACCTAAGTTGGTGGTGGAGATCTATAGTTTCTTGGGATTGGAGGGCTATTACAGAAGGTTCGTGGAAGGATTTTCGTCAATAGACGCGCTTTTAACAAAGTTGTTGAGGAAGGAAGTACCCTTTGTATGGACGGAGAAGCAGCAAGAGAGCTTTAAAAAGCTCAAGAGGGTTTTGACTGAAGCTCCAGTGTTGATATAGCCGGAGGCAAGAAAAGATTTTATGGTGTATTGTGACGCTTCCCATACAGGTTTGGGTTGCGTATTGATGCAAGATGAAGGTAGTCGACATGCTGCCTTGATAGTTGATGCCACATGAGGTGAACTACCCGATGCATGACTTGGAATTAGCAGCAGTGGTCTTCGCTCTTAAGGTATGGAGGCACTACCTTTATGGCAAAAAGTCGACGATCTACACAGACCACAAAAGCCTTAAGTATTTGCTGACTCAAAAGGAGTTAAACTTAAGGCAGCGAAGGTGGGTTGAATTACTGAAGGATTATGACTGTGCGATAGAGTATCACCCGGGCAATGCGAATGTAGTGGTGGATGCTCTAAGCCAAAAGTTGTGCGTCGGATCTGAGGGCATTATTCACACACTTGAGTTTGTATGATGATAAGAGCCAGTTGGTAGAATTGCAAGTCAAGCCGACGTGGTTAAATGAAGTGAAAGTAGGTCAGTTGGCTGATGAGGACTTAAGTGCTAAGCTACAACAAGTGCAGAATGGAGAGTTGGAAGATTATGGCATTAATGGCGAAGGAGTGTTGTGTTTTAAGAGCAAGGTTTATATGCCTAAGGATAAGGAACTTAGGCGAAGGATTCTTCAAGAATCGCATGGTAGCCCTTATGCTATACATCCTGGAGGCACTAAGTTGTACAGAGACCTAAGGGAACAGTTTTGGTGGCCTGGTCTGAAAAAGGAAGTTACTGAACTTGTTGGCAAATGTCTAATGTGTCAGCAAGTTAAGGCTGAACACCAAGTTCCATCGGGATTGCTTCAGCCAATCAAGATTCCACAGAAAAGTGGGAAAGAATTACCATGGACTTCGTTAATGGGCTTCCCTCACGCCTACTAAAAGGACTCAGATGGGTAATAGTGGACCGTCTCACCAAGTCCGCGACTTTATCCCAAAGAAGAGTTGATTATTCTCTTGAAATTGGCTAAATTATATGTGGTGAAAATTGTGAGGCTACATGGAGTGCCGGTGTCTATCATTTCAGATAGAGACCCAAGATTTACGTCTCAATTTTGAAGGGCACTTCATCAAGCTTTAGGCACTAAGTTGGATTTCACTACGGCCTTTCATCCACAATCGGACGGGCAATCTGAATGGGTAATCCAAGTTTTAGAGGACATGTTGAGGGGCTGTGTGATGGATTTCAGAGGAAGTTGGGAGGAGTATTTGCCTTTAGCAGAGTTTGCCTACAACAACAGCTATCAGGCAAGTATTCGAATGGCACCTTATGAAGCGTTGTATGGTCGGAAGTGTCGACTCCTACATGTTGGACAGAATTGAGAGAACATCGAGTTTTGGGTCCAGAGTTAGTGGCAGAATTTGAAGAAAAGGTTGAGATAATTTGAGCACGGTTAAAGGAAGCATCCGATAGACAAAAGTCATTCACAGATCTCAAACGAAAGGAGATTGAATTTGATATGGGAGACCAAGTATTTCTTAAGTTTCGCCTTGGAAAAAGGTGATGAGATTTGGTCAGAAAGGGAAGCTAAGCCCAAGGTTTATAGGTCCTTATCGAGTGTTGAAGCGAGTTGGACCAGTGGCTTATCAGTTGGAGTTGTCACCGGAGTTGAAGCAGATGCACAACGTATTCCATGTGTCCATGCTACGTCATTATCGATCGAATCCATCTCATGTGGTACCAATCGATGAGGTGGAGCTAAGGCCAGAATTATCCTACGAGGAAGAGCCGATTCAGATCTTGGAACAAGACGTGAAAATATTACGAAGAAAGTCAATTCCCCTAGTCAAAGTGTTGTGGCACAATCATGGATCGGAGGAAGCTTCGTGGGAGCCAGAAGAGGCAATGCGACAGCAATACCCTCATTTAATTTAGCCAGGCAATTTCGAGGACGAAATTATTTTAAGGGGGGTAGAACTGTAACATCCTGAAATGGGCCTATGTATTTCTGATTTAATTATACGAAATGGCATGACTTATGTATTATGAATGTATGATGAACATTTTTGGAAACTTGGAAAGTGAACATTTTGGAAACTTGGAAATGTTAAGTGAAAAGAGGAAAGTGAACATTTTTGGAAACCTGGAAATGTAAGGAAATGATTTAGAAATGTTAAGTAAGAGAGGAAACTAAAACAAGGTGGCCTTAAGAAAATTAATAGAAGAAATTTGACACAAACATAGGCTTGTTTAAGTGGCTTGGAGGCACCACTTAAGGGCCTAGGATGTGACGCCACCTATATATGCAATTGGGCTTGAGTTCGAGCCACAAGGAAAGCAAAAAGAAGTGTTATTTTTTTTTTTTGCTACAAGATAGGGAGAAGTGGACGGCAAGAGGGACACTTACAAGATGAGTTTTATTTTTACTAGAATTCGGCTAGACAAGGGATAAATTGTTGGGATTAATTCTTTTGTTAATTTGGGTAAGTAGATAATTAAAAGATAAATTTATCAAGAAATGGAGAGTTGGCCGATTGGGGGACTCCTTGGGTTGGTATTTTAGGTCAAAAATGGGAGGGAGGAATAGCCAAATTTCATAACATCATTTAGCCTCTCCTTCATTACTCTTTTCTCTCCAAAAACCTGTCAATCTCTTTCCTCTCTCTTTTAACTTGTTCTACCCGAAATCTCTTCCTAAAGGACCACTATTGCTCCTTCTCCCTAAGGCCTTATACCTTTCTCTTTTTACTCTTGTTGAAGCCGAATATACAAGGGGCTCATAGCCTACTATTCTTTAAGTCTCAGGTCTGAATCTCTGTGGTTTAAGCAAAGGTGTCGTCGACTGTAGTATTAAGGTAAGACCAAATGATGTTCGATTTCCATCCCTTTTCTTGTTGACTTGTCAAATTTAGGACTAACCCCTATTGTTATTCTTGGTCAATTATGGAAAGGAGGCTTGGATTTAGTAGTTATCGACTACAAAGAAGAGATCTTTCGGGACTTTCAAGGATCTAAGGTGAGTGAATCCACAAAGACCATTTATCATATTTAAGTGATTAAAAATCGATCTAATGTGTGAATCTATAGGATTTCATAGAGGTATACAAGGATTCCGGATTTGAGAATTTCAAGGTAAGTCCATGTGAATATTCGCCAAGGCCTATTTTTGGTGTTTTAGATCTAGTTCATATTTATTCAAATAGCCGAAACTAACAAGTTAATAGATCTAAGGATCAGCCGATTACAAGGAAGGAAAAGTTCTTTTCCCGAAGGTACACTATCGGCCGCATGTTCCCTGGTTATTTGGTGAGTTTTGGGATTTAAAATCCACAAGGTAAGTATCTATAGCATTCGGCCAAGGCCTGTATTGATACTAAGATCTATTTCTTACATGTTAAAAAGCTGAAACTAACCTATGTAGAGATCCAGTGTTTGGCCGAATACAAGGAGGAGTATAGCAAAGTTTTCGGGATTTGAGTGATAAGCAAATCGGCATCAAGGTAAGTTTTAGTGTACAAATCCTACTAGGATTTGATTTTGTGGCCGAATGGGTTTTCATGAAAACTTTAATATGGGCCGAATGTAAGGAGTTAAAGATCTAAGGCAGTTGATCGGATTTCGAGATTTCAGTGAAATTGTTAAGTGAATTAGGTGTGTACCCCACACTTCTTTTTAATAAGATTTATGGCAATAATTAATATGTGCATGTTTACAAGAATGTGAATATGGCTAAGGTACCATGTTATGGTACAAAGTACTCAGGTACGTTTCCTACTTCTACTAGGAATATGAATATATGTTATTTTTAACATGTGAAAAGTGATAAGAATGTGAAAAGTGATAAGAATGTGAATTAAGGTATGATATTGCATGATATGTATGATATGGGGCATATGGGTTATATGAAAAGGGAAGTTAATGTGGTGACCTAAGACCACGAAATTTGAATGTGGTGACCTAAGACCACGATAATCGAATATGGTGACCTAAGACCACAATTCGAATGTGGTGACCTAAGACCACGAATTTTATAAGGACGATGAGCACGCCGATCGCAGTGATCGCCTTCGATGGTGTGTAGCGGATGGAGGGTTGACTTAGTAGTCCCCACTTGTGTGCGTGTTGGTACGGGGACGGTAGCGGATGGCTATCTAGGTTTGGGTTCGGTTGCATCATTATTTTTTTATTTGTTTATGAACATGTATGATAATGTATGCCCAATTGTTAAATTTTAGTGTTGGTTATACATTGAGTCTATTTGACTCACCCTTGTGGGATTACTTTTCGTGACGACCATTGATGGACCGAGCCTACAGATGCTTAAGGATGGCCATGCAAAGAAGAAGTTCATTTATTTTATTTGGACTATTTTATTTTAAGTATTTTGAATTTTATTTTGGGAATTATTTGATGTAATAAGGCCATAGTAGCACTACTTTACTTTGCTTTTATTATTAAGCTTACAAACTTTTATTTATTAAAAGATTAAATAAATCTATTTTAAAATAAGCCCAAACGTTTTGTCACCTAAAGTAAAGGTTTTTTTTTTAAAAAAGAAATAAATTTGTTTTCAACTCAAGCCCAACCCAAAACAATCTTTCTTTAAAACACACAAGTTTTCCTAAGTAACAAAAGAATTTGAAACGGTTTACACCGGGAACATACCAGATCCGTCAAGCCTCATCCGGGGTCATTAGGCTATACCTTCATATTTCAAAATACATGATTTTGAAATTTAAAAATAAGGGTTTGGGTTTTGATAAAATCATGTTTACTATTTCTATTTTTCTCATTAAGTCCAAATGATTAAGTACCCTTTTGAAATTAAAACATATGAATTTTAAATAAAAACCTATTCTGAATTTAAGATGTTGTGTCCTAACTCACTTTGGATGCGATGTTTTGTCATCTCGAGGCAAAGATTTCTAAAAAGTAAAGGATATTCAGTGTTTAGAAAATTCAAAAGACCGTGCTCTAAATTACTGAGTTTTGATTTTTCTTTTAAAATCAAAATAATTGAATGTCCATTTAAAATTAAATGACATAAGTTTTAAAAATCAAAAGGATTGTGTTTTAAAATCTTTTCAAATTTTTGACATTAGGATATTAATTAATCAATTAGGTACCAATTTTTGGGCATTACGAGGGTGTTAATCCTTCCTCATGCGTAACCGACTCCTGAGCCCGTTTTCTCAAATTTTGGAGACCAAAATCATTATTTTAATACATCAAAATGCTTCATTAAAATGATTAATCTCAAGGTGACCCGATTACACCTCGAAAAAAGATTGGTGGCGACTCCATTTTCATTTTTAAAGTCGACCCCCATTTTTTAAAAAAAAAGTTTAAAAATGGTTTCAACAGATTGGCGACTCCGTTGGGGACGTAATTAGAGAGTCAAGCCGTAAATTTGATTATTTCCTCTCCTTTTGTCTAAATTTGAAAATTTAATTTAAAAATTTATGATCCTTTTTATTACATATCGTTCTAATCTTGTAAAGTATTTCTGCATAGCATTGCATGACCGTTGTGGTCATACCCTTTTAAGTGGGAGTGAGAAGCTACTCTTTCGTGAGGTTTTCACCTCCGTGCAGGATAGTGAATCACTTTCGGGATAAATCCGTACCTATGTCTTCGTGAGATTTTCATCTCAAATGCAGCCATAGGGAAATGTATTCCCGAATCAACTCGGTCCGTATGAGCCTATAATGGGTGAGGATCGAGGAATCTACTGGTTCGAGTACCTCAACTTTAAAGCTAAACCACATGTAGAAAACCTAAGGGCTTACCCTAGGTAGAACTATGCCAAACCTTAGTGGTCACCAAGATAGGTGTCCTATTTTGTTATTTATGTCTCTTGTGCTAACGTGTTCTCTTTTGTTTTGATTGCATTGCATTCACATCATAGAAAAGAGGTGTTGATTCAAATTCGATTGCTAAATAGAAGAGTTTTTCATGAGAAAATGGATTTCTTGATAAATTGGATTATAATACAGTCGTCCGAATATGGTCCAAGTAAACACAACGAGAGAAGATTGATAGTCCATGAAGGAATACAAGACTTTATTGCCCAAGGATTCAAGCTGACAAAGACTAATCGAGAATCACTATGTCTTAGTTTTCTTGAAGATGATAACAAGCATTGCGAGGATAAGTGAGTAATGAGTCGCGGCCCAAGCAAAAAGGAGCTAGTGGAGGCATCTATTAGAAGTTTGCAAGATTTGACCTTTGCGAAGAAGGGGATTGATGTTTTTGCTTGGAATATGAGGGCAAGGCCGCATATGTAATCCGTTTTATGTAAAGAAATTTGCTTTCTAGAAAAGTTGATCTAATGGAATTGAATTCAGAATCTACGCCTCTTTTTCTTTTGCATTCATTCCATGCATCTGCATTGCATTACATCATTTGCATTAGACTTTTACAAAAGGACCCTAATTAGGTAAAATTATTTCAGTTAACCTAGAAAACATGGAACAAAGGTTGGAGAGATTAGAGCGAAGGCAAATACAGATACAAGAGCAATTGACCAAAATTCAACAAGATATGCAGGATCAAATGTTAGAATTCCAAAAGAATGTGATTGGCTAGTTAAGTTAGTTACTAGCAGAAGGGCTTGAAGAGAGGAAAGGCCTAGTAGTCAACAGTGGGGATGATAATGAAGACCTTGTCTATCCCCCAGGTTTTACTCCAATAAGCGTCCAGACTCAACCAGATGCACATCCAAAAGGGTACCGTTACTATCGACTCCAACAAAGATCAGTCGGTATGTTCAAACACCCCAAACCCGACCACGAGAATGGATGGATCTCGTATGTTCCTTGAAGTAACCGGTTCAAATTCATTCGATTGTTTTGAAAACTATGAGTTTTTGGAAGATAGCTCGTTGTGGGTTGGGCTTGAGTTGAAAACAAATTTATTTTTATAACAAAAACCCATTTGCTTCAAGTGAAAAATATTTAAACTTATTTCATACTAAGTGGGCTTACTCTTTATAAAGCCCTAAACTCATAACAAAGTAATTATAGTAGAAATAAAAGAATTAAATCACGGTGGCCTTATTACATAAAATGAAACCCAAAATAATAAATTATACAAGATTTTAAAATAAAATAAATATTCAAATTAAACCGAACTTCAAGTCGATCATGGCCACCACAAGTTCTCGCCGTCCCGGTCCATTCTTGCTCATCACCAAACATATTCCCACAGGGGTGAGTCGATAGACTCGGTGTGTAACTCATCACTAAACATAATAGAAATAGGCACACCATAAAATCATATGCATATAAAAAAATTCAAGATCATGATGCAAACCCAACCCAAACCTATATGCCATCCGCTACACTCCACCCGTACCAACCTTTGCAAGTGGGGACTACTAAGTCAACCTCCATCCGCTACACTCCATCGAAGGCGTCATTGCAATGACGCGTGCTCATCGCCCATCGATAATATTGTGGCATAGCCACCAACAGTAATGTAACCGGTTACCACTTAGTGAGACCGAAGTCATCACATTCACTTAGTGAGACCAAGTCATCACATTCACTTAGTGAGACCAAGTCATCACTTTCACTTATAACATTGGTGGGCCGTAGTCAACACCTTCTTCCCTTTCACATAAATCCCGAATGCCCCAAATTATAAATATCATGCATAACATATTTTTATTTCACTTTCACATCACTTTTCACTTGTATAACATTTATTTCTAAATCCTAGTAGAAGTAGGAAAACGCATTCAATACTTTGTACCATAATATGGCACTTTAGCCACTTTCTTTCACTTTCACATTAACATATATAACATATTTAAACCATAAAACTATTAAGAGTAGTGTAGAATACACACGATTTGTTTAGCGATTCTTGAGATTTGAAAGCAAGATCTAGTGTTTAGATCCTAATTCCTACATTTGGTTTATCAAATATTACTTAGCATAAATTCTATTTTGGTTATAATATCCAAATCCTAGTAGGATTTGTAAAGAGGCTTACCTTGATGCCGATTTGATGTTTATTCAAATCCGAAATCTTTGTTTTGCTTCACTTGATATTCGCCAACCTTGAAACCTCAACATAAATTAGTTTTCGCTTTTAATAATTACGGATCTAATCTTAGTAATCACATAACTTTGGCGAATACCTTTATGGGCTTACCTTATGGATTTTAAAATCCGAAACTTCACCTCCTTTTTCCTTGTAATCAACAACTTCCTAGATTTCTGAATAGATTAGTTTTGATCAATTTGATCTAATTGAATGAGATTTGGCCTTGGCGAATGTATAGACTCACTTACCTCAAATCCGAAGTTGATCTTTATTTCAATTTCTCGCCAAATCACTTGTTAGATTTGATCTATTACTTAATCAAGGAGGGATCTTTTGCCGATTGTATAATGATGTACTTACTTTGTTTTCGAATCCCAAAAGATCCCTTATGCTATTCGCTATGGCACTATTGTGGATCTCAAAGCTTTGGCTTTTGTGGTTGAATAGTAGAAGAAAAGAAAAGAAAGAAAAGATGGAGAGAGTTTTGACAAGGCAATTTAACAAAGAGAAGAGGAAAGATTGTTGCTACTTTCTCTTGAAGGTTTGACAAGATGTTGAAGAGAGAGAATAGCTCTTTTCTTTTCTTTCTTTGGCCAAATCTAATATCCTTAGAGTCCCTAATTCAGCCAATTCTTCACTTGTGATAAGGTTTAGTTTTATCAATATGAAACTCCATCAAATCTCCTAATTAGCCAAGAGTTTTTATTGAATAGAAACTCCTCCTCCTTGTGCCATCCAACCCTCCACTCATGGAGACAAAATTTTATTTCTTTTATTTGTTTCCTAGATGACTCAAACTCAGGCCCAAAAACCTCTTACATTTGGGCCATTTCCTAGGGCCTTAGGTGACATTTTCAGGCCACATTTCCAAGTTCGTTATTGGGTCAAAGTTTATGTTCTTTATATTTTTAGGGTCACTTGGCCCTAAGCTCCCCTTTGGCTCTTAAATTCGACATTCCGGGTCATTTTAAGTTTCCTAAAATTTTCATGGCTCTGTATTTTCCAAGTTTCCAAAATGTTTAGTTTCCTATTTTGGCTTGGTTTCAAAATGTTTAGTTTCCTATTTTGGTTTGGTTTCCAAAATGTTTAGTTTTCTATTTTGGTTTGGTTTTCCAAAATGTTCACTTCCTAATTCCATTAGGTTTCCAAAATGTCTAAGTTTCCAAAATGTCCTTTCCATTTCCATTTCCATTTCCATTTCCATTTCCATTTTCATTTTCATTTCCATTTTCATTTCCATTTTCATTTCCATTTTCATGCATTTCTAGGTTTCCAAAAGTATCAAAATTTTATTCATAGTACTTAAAACTTGTCATTTCATACAATTAAACCTGAAATGCATAGGCCCTATTCGAGATGTTACGCTTCTACCTCTTAAACAAAATTTCGTCTCGAAATTTCTTAACTAAAATAGTTGAGGGTATTGCATCTCATGGTATCCTCGACTCCCACCAAGCTTCTTCCGATCCATGATTGCGCCATAATACTTTAACTAGAGGAACGGACTTCCTTCGTAGTACTTTCACGTCCACGTTCGAATCTGAATCGGCTCTTCCTCGTAGGTTAAGTCCGCCTTAGCTCCACTTCTTCTCTCGGTACTATGTAAGAGGGATCCGATCGGTATCGACGTAGCATGGACACATGGAATACGTCATGCATTTGTTGCAACTCGTGGCAACTCTAGTTGGTATGCCACCGTCCCACTCGCTTTAGTACCGATAGGGCCCGGCGAATCTTGGGCTTAATTTCCTTCCGACCAAACCTCATCACTTTCTTCCATGGTGAGACTTTTAGAAACACAGGTCTCCTACTTCAAACTCTATTTCCTTCCGTTTGAGGTCGACATAAGACTTCGTCTATCCGAGGCTTCTTTTAACCGTGTTCAAATTAATTCAACCTTCTCTTCGCTTTACGCCACTATCTCGGTCCCAAAACTCGACGTTCTCCTAACTCACCAACAAGTAGAGTACGACACTTCCGTCTGTATAATGCTTCATATGGTGCCATTCGAATGCTAGCACGATAAGCTGTTGTTGTAGGCGAACTCGCTAAAGGCAAGTAGTCCTCCCAACTTCCTCGAAAATCCATCACACATCCTCTCAACATATCCTCCAACACTTGTATTACTCGTTCAGATTGCCGTCCGATTGTGGATGAAAGGCCGTAGTGAAATCCAACTTGGTGCCTAAAGCTTGATGAAGTGCCTTCCAAAATCGAGGCGTAAACCTTGGGTCTCTATCAGAGATGATCGACATTGGTACTCCATGTAACCTCACAATTTCTGCCACATATAACTTGGCTAGCCTTTGAAGAGGATAGTCTATTCTTACTGGGATAAAATGTGCGGACTTAGTCAAACGGTCTACTATAACCCATACCGAGTCTTTCTTAGTAGGCGTGAGGGAAGCCCACTAACGAAGTCCATGGTAATTCTTTCCCACTTCCACTGTGGAATCTGGATTGGCTGAAGCAATCCCGATGGAACTTGGTGTTCAGCCTTAACTTGCTGACACGTCCGACATCTTCCCACAAATTCAGAACTTCTCGTTTAAGATCCGCCACCAAAATTGTTCCCTTAAGTCTTTGTACGACAATGCCTCCGGATGCATAGCATAAGGGCTACTATCGCTTCTCGAAGGATCTTCTGCCTTAACTCCTTGTCTCTTGGCATCGGACTTTCCCTCAGAGCATAATACTCCTTCATTGTTAATCTCATAGTCCTCCAACTCTCCGCTTCTGTGCTTTTTGTAGCTTAACATTCAAATCTTCATCAACCATCTGTCCTCTTTTACTTCCTTCAACCATGTTGGCTTGACTTGTAACTCACCCAACAAACTTCCATCCTCATATAAGCTTAAATGAGCTTAACATTGCTCTTAAGTCATCACCACCTTCCTACTTAAAGCATCAGCTACTACATTCGCTTTGCGGATGATATTCTATCGAATAGTCATAGTCTTTCAAGAATTCCACCCACCTTCACGCCTCAAGTTTAACTCCTTTTGAGTCAACAGACACTTGAGACTCTTGTGGTCATGTAGATCATGACCTTTCTCCATACGTAGATAATGCCTCCACACCTTGAGAGCGAAAACCATCTCTTGCCAATTCCAAGTCATGGGTTGGGTAGTTCACTTCATGCGGCCTTAACTGCCGGGACGCATAAGCGACTACCTTGCCATCTTGCATAAGAACACATCCTAACCCCGTATGTGACGCATCACAGTATACCACAAAATCCTTTCCCCGCTTGAAAGTTGAATCAACACCGAGCTTCATTATACCTTTTAAGTTTTTCAAAACTCTCTTGTTGCTTATCTGTCCACACAAAGGGTACTTCCTTCCTCAACAATTTTGTTAATGGCGTGGCTATCGACGAGAATCCTTCCACGAACCTTCGGTAATAGCCGGCCAACCCTAAGAAACTACGAATCTCTGCCACCAACTTGGGTGCTTTCCAATCCAACACCGCTTCGATTTTCTTAGGATCCACCCTTATTCCCTCGGCAGACACCACGTGTCCTAAGAAAGTAACTTCTCTAAGCCAAAATTCACACTTGGCATAAAGCTTCTTCTCCCTTAATACTTGTAACACAATTGGAGATACTCATCATGCTCCTCTTCGACTTGGAATATACCAAGATATCATCGATGAATACCACAACAAACCTGTCTAAGTAAGGTTGGAACACTCGATTCATCATATCCATGAACGCTACCGAGCGCTTTGTCAACCCAAACGGCATTACTACAAACTCAAAGTGACCATATCTTGTCCTAAAAGCGGTCTTATGGATATCGCCTCCTTCACCTTCAACTCGATGGTATCCCGACCGTAAATCGATCTTCAAAACATCTGCGGCTCCTTCAAATTGATCAAACAAGTCATCGATCCTTGGCAAGGGATACTTGTTCTTGATGGTCACTTATTTAGTTGATTTATAGTCTATGCACATACGCATAGTTCCGTCCTTCTTCTTTACAAACAAGACCGGTGCTCCCCAGACACACCTGGGCGAATAAATCCTCGATCCAATAACTCCTGGATTTGAGCCTTAAGCTCTACTAATTCCTTTAGCGCCATTCGGTATGGAGCAATTGACACAAAGCCGCATTCTTCGGCGGTAGAAGTCTATTCCAAATTCAACTTCTCTATCCTGGGGTATTCTGGTAATTCCTCCGAAACACATCCTCAAAGTCCCTTCTTGCTCGACTACTTTGACACCCTCCTCATTTCCATCCAACGCACTTACAAAGGCTAAGAACGCCTCGTACCCTACGTACCATCCTTTCCGCCTTAAGCACCAAACTACATTAGTCAAATAGTTCCTTCTTTCTCCTATCATAATGACCACCTCATCCTCAATGGTCCTTAGTTCCATTCGTTTAGCCGCACAATCCAATACTTTCGATGTTCTACTAACCAATCCATACCAAGTATAAGGTCAAATTCTCAAGGGTAATTCCATTAGGTCACCCGGCTCGCTCCACAATTTCTAGGGTATATTCAAAGATCTTATTTACCACTATAGTTTGACCTAATGGGCTTACTCATCATCTCTTTATCGAAAGTTCAGTCTAGGCCTAGTGTCTCAACTACACTACAGTAACATAAGAATGGGTCGAGCCCACATCAATTAAAGAATAATAGGGTTTACCATGAATGAGAACGCATCGGTTATGACGTCCCCATGCATCTTCATCCTCCTTCGACGAACCGCATAAACCAAACCCTACTGTCTTGCCTCGAGATTGGTGACACCTCCGCCACGCCCTCTGCTAGCATTATTAACTCGGTTATTAGTACCTCGACCTCGTTGAGGTCATTGTCCCCCCTACCGGCACCGATTAACATTACGTGTTGTCGGTCATCATCATCCGATATCTTTGGACGGTCCTTGAGCATATGGTCCTTAGACCCACATTTAAGACATGCTCCTATCTTTTTCCAACACTCACCGAGAGTGCTTCCTTCCACAATATTCACAAGACCGACATCGCCTGGTATCAACTTGTCGACCCTTTGACCCTCGCCTGGGCCTTTTCTACACATTTCCCGACGATCCATAACCTCTCTTGGGTCTATTCCTGTCAGAATTCTACCTAGTCGAGTCCTTGATTCCTTCAGCTACCTTAGCCTTTTCAACCAACGTGGAGAACTCCCGCTCCTGATGTGGAGCTATCAATAACCTTAGGTCATCCCTTAATCCGTCCTCAAAACGGACACAGCGTTCATGTTCAGTCGCGACTACTCCTCGAGCATAACGGCTTAACCTCAGAAATTCAGCCTTATAAGCCGCCACCGATTTGTTCCTTGAACTAGTCCTGAAAAGCTTTCCTCGCTCATCAATATATCGAGTCTTGACATACTTCTTCCGGTATGCCTCCTTAGCATACTCCCACGCCGATCCTCCGCCATGGCACCATCACGAACAGCTTAGCCACCATTGGTATGCTTCATCACGTAATGGCTACCATTCCTTTCAACTTCTCCTCGGGGTCGTCGAGTTCATCCATGTCGCTTCGATTGCTTCTATCAATACTCGTGAGATTGGTGCCACACCGACACTCCACTTAAACATCTCGGCCCATTGGCTCTGAGTCGCTCGGTCAGATTTTGAGCTCCCGACTTCCACCACGCCACCACCATTTCCAATACTGCAACATGGCTGCGACACGGCCTCATCCCGTCCGAGCTCGCCGCCGACATTAATAGTGGGTGGTGGTGGTGGCGGTGGTAACTCATTGTCGAACCTTGACTGATCTAACGGGTTCGACACGCTTATTCTTCCTCATCAGCGTCCTTGACGACCTCATCCTCTAGAACTCATTTCCTAGCGTCGAGATCTGATTAAGAATTTTTTATGGATTAGTCTTTGTTCCACTTATTTATCGTGAAGGAGTTTTATGGAAAGTGTTTTAAGAGTGGTTCTTCGTATTCATACAAACACACGGTCTTATTCATTCATCCATCAAACAAGTATGAACTTTCGTTCATTCAGAGAAATGTTGTAGTTTTTATTGTTGTTGTTGTTTTCCTCTACCCGGGGTATTTTCGTGGTTTTGTCCTACAAGGGCATTTTTGTAATTTTTCAGAAGAAAAACGTTCCTTGGTGTTTTTGTCAAAAATTATTTTGAAAATTTTGAAGTCTAGGGTAATTTGGAAAAAAAATTTTAAATCTAGGGTTATTTCGATAATTTTTGACCTCAGGGGTATTTTGGTAATTTTTCACAAATCAGGGTAAATTTGTAAAATTTAATAAATCAGTGGTATTTCAAAAGTTGTAAAACTCTGAGGGTTCTTTTCAAAAATCGTTCCTTCAAAAATGGGAATGTTGCAAAAATTTTGAAATTCAGGGTTATTTTGGTAATTTTAGTGAGTTAGGGGCAATTTTGTAATTTTCCATAAGTCAAGGTATATTGATATTTTGCAAGTTAGGGCTTTTGGAATGTTTATAAAATAATAAAGTTTTGGTAAAACTATTGAGTAGTTGAATCATTTTATAAGCCAATGGCACTTTGGAAATTTTTACCACTGAAGGCATTTTTGTAATTTTTTTTTTGGATCAAAAATTTTTCAAAAATAATTGTGTACAGAAATAGTTTTCGTGAATTAAGGATAAGAGAAAGAAAGTGATTTAAGAATTTTAATATTAAGTGTAAAAAAAATGGCTAATTCCCTTTCGGGTTTTAGTTATTGAGTTTAGCTTATGATGAGCCTTCTTGGTCGGGGTGAACCAAAGCTACGCACTGAGGCGAGATTCGAGTGGAGAGGAGGTGAGTCACGCAGATTGCTTAAATACCAAGCTCCTTGAAACCATTCCTAGACATGCGTCAGGGGTTGCCACACCCACTAAGTCCTCTAGGTTAGGGTGAACCGAAGCTACGCACTGGTAGGATTCAAGAAGAGGAGGTGAGTCACTAGGGCTGCTTAAATACCAAGCTCTTCAGGATCCACTCCTGAACATGCGTATTCATGGTTATGACACCTAGTTCGGTGACTTAATCATAGGTTTGTTTGATTAGGCATTTAAGTCTTATGTAATTGTTGGGGTAACTAGTCCTAGGGTTCAAGTACTTAATCTCATTCTACGTTCCATGCCTTTTCTACCCTATATAAATCATGTAATCACACATAGAGTTAGGGTACTTACACGGTGGATCATGGTCGAAGACTTAGGGCCATGTCTTTATACTGTCCATTTGTAAAAATACTTTCATAAAACTCATTTGGCCTTGTTAAAAGAAAACGTTTGGGCCTTAGGCCACAGCCGAGAGTTTTAACTGGCTCGATACCAAATTGAAACACCCCAAACCCGGCCACGAGAATGGATGGATCTGGTATGTTCCTTGAAGTAACCTGTTCAAATTCATTCGATTGTTTTGAAAACTATGAGTTTTTGGAAGATAGCTCGTTGTGGGTTGGGCTTGAGTTGAAAACAAATTTATTTTTATAACAAAACCCATTTGCTTCAAGTGATAAAAATATTTAAACTTATTTCATACTAAGTGGGCTTACTCTTTATAAAGCCTAAACTCATAACAAAGTAATTATAGTAGAAATAAAAGAATTAAATCACGGTGGCCTTATTACATAAAATGAAACCCAAAATAATAAATTGTACAAGATTTTAAAATAAAATAAATATTCAAATTAAATCTGAACTTCAAGTCGATCATGGCCACCACAAGTTCTGCCGTCAGGGTCCATTCTTGCTCATCACAAAACATATTCCCACAGCGGGGTGAGTCGATAGACTCGTGTGTAACCATCACTAAACATAATAGAAATAGGCACACCATAAAAATCATATGCATATAAAAAAATTCAAGATCATGATGCAAACCCAACCCAAACCTATATGCCATCCGCTACACTCCACCCGTACCAACACATACAGGGGACTACTAAGTCAACCCTTCATCCGCTACACTCCATCGAAGCGCGTCATTGCGCAATGACGTGCTCATCGCCCATCGATAATATTGTGGCATAGCCACCATCGTAATGTAACCGAAGTTACCACTTAGTGAGACCAAGTCATCACATTCACTTAGTGAGACCGAAGTCATCACATTCACTTAGTGAGACCAAGTCATCACTTTCACTTATAACGTTGGTGAGACCGTAGTCAACACCTTCTTCCCTTTCACATAAATCCCGAATGCCCCAAATTATAAATATCATGCATAACATATTTTTATTTCACTTTCACATCACTTTTCACTTGTATAACATTTATTTGAAATCCTAGTAGAAGTAGGAAAACGTGCACAATACTTTGTACCATAATATGGCACTTTAGCCACTTTCTTTCACTTTCACATTAACATATATAACATATTTAAACCATAAAACTATTAAGAGTAGTGTAGAATACACACCTGATTTGTTTAGCGATTCCTTGAGATTTCGAAAGCAAGATCTAGTGTTTAGATCCTAATTCCTACATTTGGTTTATCAAATATTACTTAGCATAAATTCTATTTTGGGCTATAATATCCAAATCCTAGTAGGATTTGTAAAGAGGCTTACCTTTGATGCCGATTTGATGTTTATTCAAATCCCGGAATCTTTGTTTTCCTTCACTTGATATTGACCAACCTTGAAACCTCAACATAAATTAGTTTTTGGCTTTTAATAATTACGGATCTAATCTTAGTAATCACATAACTTTGGCCGAATACCTTTATGGGCTTACCTTATGGATTTTAAAATCCGAAACTTCACCTCCTTTTTCCTTGTAATCGGCAACTTCCTAGATTTCGAATAGATTAGTTTTGATCAATTTGATCTAATTGGTGAGATTTGGCCTTGCAGAATGTATAGACTCACTTACCTCAAATCCCAAAGTTGATCTTTATTTCAATTTCTGCCAAATCACTTGTTAGATTTGATCTATTACTTAATCAAGGAGGGATCTTTTGCCGATTGTATAATGAGGTACTTACCTTGTTTTCGAATCCCGAAAGATCCCTTATGCTATTCGGCTATGGCACTATTGTGGATCTCAAAGCTTTGGCTTTGTGGTTGAATAGTAGAAGAAAAGAAAAAGAAAGAAAAAGATGGAGAGAGTTTTGACAAGGAATTTCTACTAAAGAGAAGAGGAAAGATTGTTGCTACTTTCTCTTGAAGGTTTGGCAAGATGTTGAAGAGAGGAGAATAGCTCTTTTCTTTTCTTTCTTTGGCGAATCTAATATCCTTAGAGTCCCTAATTCACCAATTCTTCACTTGTGATAAGGTTTAGTTTTATCAATATGAAACTCCATCAAATCTCCTAATTAGCCAAGAGTTTTATTGAATAGAAACTCCTCCTCCTTGTGCCGTCAACCCTCCACTCATGGAGACAAAATTTTATTTCTTTTATTTGTTTCCTAGATGACTCAAACTCGAGCCCAAAACCTCTTGCATTTGGGCCATTTCCTAGGACCTTAGGTGACATTTTGAGGCCACATTTTCAAGTCCGTTATTGGGTCAAAGTTTATGTTCTTTATATTTTTAGGGTCACTTGGCCCTAAGCTCCCCTTTGGGCTCTTAAATTAGACATTAGGGTCATTTTAAGTTTCCTAAAATTTTCATGGCTCTGTATTTTCCAAGTTTCCAAAATGTTTAGTTTCCTATTTTGGCTTGGTTTCCAAAATGTTTAGTTTCCTATTTTGGTTTGGTTTCCAAAATGTTTAGTTTTCTATTTTGGTTTGGTTTTCCAAAATGTTCACTTCCTAATTCCATTAGGTTTCCAAAATGTCTAAGTTTCCAAAATGTCCTTTCCATTTCCATTTCCATTTCCATTTCCATTTCCATTTTCATTTTCATTTCCATTTTCATTTCCATTTTCATTTCCATTTTCATGCATTTCTAGGTTTCCAAAAGTATCAAAATTTTATTCATAGTACTTAAAACTTGTCATTTCATACAATTAAACTGGAAATGCATAGGCCCTATTCAGGATGTTACATGTTCGCACCAATAAAATACTCGATAGGCTTAGGTCCCAATTTGGGGGGCAATCCAACCAATCCCATTTTCATTGATCTGGCTAGTATAGAAGAAACAAGGAAGGCTAGTGTGGAGATCCCGAAACAATGTGAAAACCATTACAAAAGGAAAAAGCGAGACTAGATCTCCCAAGTTAATACTTTAAGGGCCCCGAAGAAAAAAGAAAATGTGGTGAATAACACGAGTATGTATAGAAAGGGTTATTCAAAATCGAATACCATAGGCCAGTCAACTACTAGTCATCAGGTCTCCTCAAGGCAAGAACCTAATCTAAGACCGAACTCAGAAAAATCCCAATTCGCGCCCATCCCAATCGCATATAAGGAGCTGTACAAAATTTTGTTTGATGTACATGTAGCATCCCCTTTCTACCTAAAACCTATACGACCTCTATACCCTAAATGGTACGACACGAACATCCAATGCAAATACCATGCGAGAATCATAGGACACTCGATCGAGAACTGCACCTCTTTCAAAAAGATGGTCGAAAGACTTGTCATAATGGGTATTGTCAAATTTGATGATCCCTCTGGGGAAGAAAATCTGTCACCCAACCATCTAGATAAAGGGATAAATATAATGAGATCTATGAGATCCAAGAATGCATCGAGTTCAGGGCTTTAGTGCAAGATCTGATATTGGGAAATTTGAATATTAACGACATATCTAAAGAAAGAACTGGACATTTCCAAGCATCTGCACTTACATACTTGGGAGTATTTTGAACAATGGGACTGTGGAAGAGATTCTTATATTTTTTAGAGCTAATTTAGAGTAACATTCAAAATATGCTTGTTGCCTTAAGCCTAGAGGCAATAAGAATCCTTTTGTGAAATAGGCTTGTGTCCAAAATCTTTATTTCAATAAAATGCATCTTTTTGAACAAGTATTCTTTTATCTTTCCATGTATAGATTCTTTTATTTTTGGACTTTCTTTCAAATATTCTTTTATTATTCATTCATGATCATATCATACAAATAATCATTCTTTGAATCATTTATTCTTTGGAATATTCCTTTGAACCTACAATAGGTTTCCAGATATCAACGATGTGAGCAACGCTGCTACTAACTCAGAGTCTCCTTTCGAGTAAGATATATGTCTAGAGGGATCTCAGGACTTTGAAGATGACAGAGATTGTAACCTATCTTCTGATTTGTTAAGAATGGTAGAACAAGATGAAAAACAAACCCTACTCTACAAAGGGTCAGTGGATATTATGAGCCTAGAAAAGAGGTTAAGATTGTAGCCTACCTCACCACAAAAATAAGGCAAGACATCATTGAGTTATTTTCAAGAATTCAAATATGTTTTCGCACGATCATATCAAGACACGCCTAGGAAAATCTTAAAAGAAGTCCATAAGGGTGTTTAAAGAACATGATAATGGTTCTACAATAGCCAGGCTAATCATAAGGTTCGGGTACTATTGGTCCAACATAAAAAGGAGATTGCTTCAGTTATGTTGTAAATGCCAAATTGAGGAAGACAAGACTTATGTGCCTTATCTATTTCTTCACAGATTTTCTATATGTGGGGAATGGATATTATGGGGCCAATCTCATCAAAGGCTTCTAGTCGACATCGATTCATTGTTGTGGTCGTCGTTTACTTCACTAAGAGGGTGGAAGTAGCTTCATGTGCCAATGTTACAAAGTCGATAGTCATCAAATTCTCAAAAAAAAATATTAGGTGCCAACAAAGAGTGCAAAAGGACAATGTCAAAAGTTTGGAAGTTTGTTAAAAGATCAGACGCCATATCACAGTGCAGTAAAGGCAGCAAAAAAATAAAAAATAAAAAGAGGAAAAAATAAAACAAAAATAACAAAACAAGGATCATAGAAAAGATGACTGAGACTTGTAAAGATTGACATAAAGAAGTTACCATTTACCCTCTGTCTTATTGAACGTCGGCTAGAACCTTTGTTGGGACAACACATTTCTCATTGGAATAGAAACAGTTTTGCCAATTGAACCTAATCGAAAGAAAAAAGGTTAAAAGTTATCTGTCACGACTAGATGATGCGAGCTTATGATAAAGAGGTTCATCCTAGGGAATTCCACGAGAGGGACCTAGTATTGAAATAAATCCTTCCTGTACAAAAGGATTTCAGAGAAAAATGGATGTCAAACTGGGAAGGACATTATGTGGTAAAAAAGGGCTTATTCTAGATGAGCATTGATATTGATTGAGACAGATGGCGAAGACTTGCTCAATCCGATGAATTCAGGTTCAGTCAAGAAGTATTTTACCTGAAGGGGGAAAGGCCAAGGTGAAAACCCGCAAAAGGCACATTGAGATAAAAAAAAGGGGGAGGCCAAGGCGAAAACCTGCAAAGGGCACTTTGAGACCAAAGGGGTTTTGAGTTGAAAACCCGAAAAGGGCGAATCAAATTTTGATAGAAAGTAGGGCATGTGGTAGTCTTACTATGCCTGAATTAACAATGAGGAAGTATGCTACGTCTTGGAGCATTGACAAAGTATTATGGATCCTCTAAACATGTATTGAGCTCAAAATGGTCCTCAAGAAGTTTGTACAGATAAGCTTAGGCTGTGATATCTGGGGCACCTAGCTTCTATCTTACCCATTTTGAATTTCCTATCTTTGATTACTTTATTCTTTTCAAGATGCACCCCAATCAATTTTCTTTTATGGCCTTGGCTATCTTTGACTACTTTATTCTTTTCAAGATACACCCTAATCAATTTTATTTTATTACCTTGGTTATCTTTAATTAACTTATTTGTTTCGAGCTATGCTCCTAATTAATTTCTTTCTTGCCCATTGTTGTGATCTTTTTCAAGCATTTTATATTGAAAAATGATTAATGGACTAATAATACTTTCATAAAAGGAGGTTCTCATATTACTCTGGAAGCTTCTAAATAATATGAGAAATCTAAAACAGGAGTATTGTTTAGAACTCACCAAGCTTAAAGGTTGGAAATATTTGAGCCCAAAGTGAGTTTATCTCTTCAGATTTTCTGTCAAGGGCATTGGTTGATCAAAAGACTAGATATTGCGTCGGTGATACGAATTCGATAGAAAATAAGCAATGACAACCCAAGCGTAGAAGGAATCATTCTCGAAAAGAAAAAATGACATTTTGCATCCATGTGAGTATTATGCATCCACATCTAATCGGGTCACTAGGGAGTGATCAGTGGATGGAACAAGTTACAGATCCTATATCCCAAAGTTGCAGTGGGATGAATTGAGAATGATACAAGTCCTATACCCTTGAATTGCAGTGGGAACGGATCGAAAAAGTTTCAAACCATGTAATCCTGAACCATAGTGAGATGGTTTGAAAATGGTACAAGCTTTATGTCCCTGAGGTACAGTGGAAAGGACCCTGAAGTTAGTAGGGCAAATCAGTTGAGCAAAAATGTTTTCAGGTTTTCTGTCAAATGTAAGCTGAGTAGGAAGACAGTGTACTACGTTAATGATAGAGCCCTGATAAGCAACAAGTGGTGAAATCCTAATTATAAAAAAGGATCGTCCTCGTGACATTTTATGTAACACCCCAAACCGGTCAACACACCACGACCGAATTCAATATGTTACCGAGTGAAAATATTTTGAAGAAAGCAAGTTGCTTGTTTACTTTTTGTGAAAAAGTGTTATCGAAAACATTTTGCAATTTGAGTGTGGAAGAAAAACTCCTTTGAGAAGATCATTTGTCGTTTCTAGTTTAGGAAAGCTGTTTGATTTTATGAAAACCCGAGTGAGTTTAGCACAATAAAGTTGAAAACCATTTTGTATCTGAACATAAAGAAAAACTTGTTTTGGAGAAAGTCTGAGTTAGTTTGCCGACTTTATTTATTTAGTATTACCCGATGGTAAAGTTTTAAAACTCGATAAGTTGTACAATTTTTTGAAAACGTTGATTTTGCAGGTTATTAGAACACACTATGTCAATTAACTTAAGCGCAGTACGATAAAACTTAAAGCAAATAATCAAAAACCCAAAATAATAAAATTTAGCGGCCTTATTAAAAATCCAAAACCAAATTTAAAAGTAAATTAACCCAAAATAGTAATTATAATAAAACCCGAAAAACCTAGTGCATGGCCACCTCGAGTCCACCCCGGCTCTACATCCGCGATCTAAGCCTCATCTGCAAAATGTAAGGGAAGGGGTGAGTCACCGAGACTCAGCGTATAAATCCCCATCCCGATAATAATAAGGCACTTACACATCTCATATGTCAATATGCAAATCATGCAAACCCAACCTAACCAACCGAATTCCTGTGTCTACCCCGTGTGGTCAAAACCACTAGTGATCAAAACCACTGGTGACCGTAGTCACAAATCATATAAGTGTGGTCAAAACCACTGGTGACCGTAGTCACAAATCATATGGTGGGGCCAACCCACAGTGTAGTCAAAACCACTAATGACAATCCCATAATCAACATGTGGGGCCAACCCACTGTGGTACCAAACCACTGGGACGAGTCACAATAATCCATGTGTGGTCAAAACCACTGGTGACCGTAGCCACAAATAATATCTCTGTGGTCAAAACCACTGGTGGTCAAAACCACTGAGACTAGTCACAAATAATAAGAAAAGCGGGGCCAACCCACTATGTGGTCAAAACCACTAGTGATAGTCTAAATCATCCTTCCCCCTCCACTCAACATACCCATTATCATGAACACATGTTCCGTGGCATATTAACATGTTTGTAATGCAGTATCACATAGCATAGCATAATCAAATAGTATATCATCATATATCGATAGTTAATCTACAGGGGACTTACCCGGAGTCCATGCTCATACCCACAAGGGTAACACACCGATTTCAATAGCTATATCGGCTTATAACAATAAACATAATTAGCAAATTAACTAATGGATTGTATAAGTGCTACACACCTGATTACACGTAAAACCACACTTTCTACGTCGGTACTATTGTTAATCGACACAACCGCAATTTGTCTACTTTCTTGCTCGGATGTTGGTCCATACCCCGATGGCCAATCACGAACCGTTGAGACCGCCCTCTTCTTGAACTTAGGGGCTGGGGTCTCAGGTCTGACCCCTCCTACTATTTGGTTAGCCTTTGAATCCATAATAACCTTATCACTAAATTGGGTTAAAGAAGTGGATCAAATCATAAAGAACTAGAATCCCGAAGTTAGATCCCTTACCTAAATCGACAGATCTCGAAGGTTCTAGGCTTGGCTTACGACTAACAAATCCCGAAAACTCCACCTCAGGTGGTGTCAACCCCTCTTTCCTGCATTCGGCCAAACACCAAAGAAATGTGGAATATCTGCCTTCGGCATTTATTCATAAAAAGAGATGTCGAACAATTGAAACACTTATCTCTCTATACTAACAAGACCGATTAGGAGTGATGAAAAATGGTCCACGATGATTCTGCTACCACAAAACCCGAAAGAACACCTATAAGTGCCAAAAGAATTCGGCTATAGATCCAATAAGAAGAGATCGAATAAGATAACGCATGCCAAGAGAGGGTGATTCGGCTTTAGCAAACAAGAGAAGAAGATTTGTGTATTTTCAGCACAAGAGAGGGATTGAGAGAAGAAAATTAGTCGATTGAGAGGGAGGAGTGTTGATTCGGTTTTGAAACCAATAAAATAAAGATAAGGAGTGGAAGTAATTCGGTTTCTGGCTTTTGAGAAAGAGGAGAAACAATGAAGATGATGAGTAAAGGATATGGTAATTTCGGCCAAGCACCAAAAGAAGTAAAGAGGAAAGAATAAGAAAAAGAAAATGCTTAGAAGAGGTTTCGGTTTTGACACAAAGACAAAAGGAAAAATAAGAGAATTCGACTATCGCTTCTTTGAGGGAAAGAAAATGGACAAAATAAGTTCTAAACACTCCCCTCACTAACCGAATACACACACACTAAGCACATTCGGCCACCCCACTCTCACAAAAATCAAAAATTCCAACACCCTTTAGCCACTACCAAATTCGGCTTCACACTCCCACTCCCTTCAACCTCTAAGCCATCCCCCTTCTTCCTCCTAGAATTCCTCTTTACCCATCATTCAAACAAGTTTGAACACATCAAACCCCTTGAATTCCTCTCAACCCACCATTCAAACAAGTTGACCTCTTCCAACCTCATCCATCAAAGTCCACTTTGAGCACACCACCTCCCTAGCTTTGGCGTCAAAACAATAAGCAGAAAGGGGAGTTCTGCTACACGAACCTAGGCTCCCTTGCTCCCCCTTGTGGTGCCACTTCTCCAAGCCTTAAGTGGCTTCCCTTACCACTCCACCAAGGCTCCTCTTGCGTCAAAACTTGCTACAAAATATACCTAACCCCTAGCCCTCTCAGTTCCCCTTCCTAGAAGCCCAAAACAAAAATTTTTTCTATGGCTCAGGCCTACTCCAAGCTCATGCCAGGCCCTCAGAACACCCTAAACTAGCACAGAAATCACACTAACACATGCAAACATGCAAAAATACAGAGACCCCAATTTAAGGATGTTACAGTTCTACCCCCCTTAAAAATAATTTCGGCCTCAAAATTACCTGGTCAGAAGAGTTGAGGGGGTTGCTGTCGCATCACATCCTCTGGTTCCCACGTGGCCTCTTCCGAACCATGGTTTTGCCATAAAACTTTCACCAAAGGAACTGACTTCTTACGCAAAACTTGGACATCTCGATCCAAAATCCGCACTGGTTCCTCCTCGAAAGACAAATTCGACTCACCTTAATCTCCTCCACTGGCACAATATGCGACGGATCTGATCGATAGCTCCTAAGCATGGAGACATGGAATACATCATGAATCTGACTCAACTGCGATGGCAACTCAAGCTGGTAAGCTACCAGTCCCACTCGATTCAATACCGTATATGGCCCAATAAACCTAGGGCTTAGCTTGCCCTTCCGACCAAATCTCAGCACTTTCTTCCACTACGATACCTTCAAAAGACCTTGTCACCCATCGATACTCTATATCCCTACGTTTGAGGTTGGCATCGACTTACGCTGTCCAAGCTTCCTTCGAGATGAGCTCGAATCACCTTAACCTTATCCTCTATTTCAAAGACAACCAACTCGGACCCAACATCGGCGTTCACCCAATTACATCTAACACGTAGGGTACGACATACATCCATCTGATTGCCTCATATGGTGCCATTTGGATACTCGCTTGATAACTGTTGTTATACGCGAACTCTGCTAATGGTAGATATTCCTCCCAACTACCGTTGAAATCTTGAACACAGCCCCTTAACATATCTTCTAAGATTTGAATTACCCTTTCTGACTGTCCGTTTGATTGTGGATGAAAAGTCGTGTTAAAATCCAACCTCGTTCCCAATGCCTGATGCAAAGCTTTCCAAACCTTGACGTGAATATGGGATCCCTATCTGAAATAATCGACAATGGTACCCCATGTAATCGTACTATCTCCGCTATATACAACTTAGACAACCTTTAAAGTGAATAATCAATCCGGATTGGTATGAAATGGGCCGACTTTGTCAAACGATCAATAATCACCCAGACTGAATTCTTTTTGCTAGGCGTAAGGGGTAACCCGGTGACGAAATCCATCATAATCCTTTCCCACTTCCACTACGGAATCTTTACTGGCTGCAACAGACCTGAGGTAACTGATGCTCAGCTTTGACTTGTTGGCATGCCAGACACTTACTCACAAACTCAGTCACTTCTCGCTTAAGACTCAGCCACCAGAACTGTTCCTGCAAATCCCGATACATCTTGCTATCTCCCGGATGCATAGCATATGGGCTGCTTTGAGCTTCCTGAAGAATCCGCTGTCTCAACCCAACGTCCTTCGGCATACATACTTTCCCTTGAAAACACAGCACTCCATCACTGCCCAAGCTATAACCCTTCAATTCACCATTCTGCACTTACAACCTCCGAGCACTCAAAACCTCATCCACCAGCTGCCTCTCCTTAACCTGATCCACGCACGTTGGCTTTATTGGCAATTCTGCCAATAGACTCCCATCGTCATACAGGCTGAGACGAGCAAACATTGCTCTCAGATCCGTTACCACCTTATGGCTCAACGCGTTAGCCACTACATTAGCCTTACCCGTGAAACACCCCAAACCCGGCCCACAAGCCCTGACCGGATCTGGCATGCTCCTTGAGTAAAATGTGGCTAAACCTTATTTTGGCACTTTAGAAAAATTGGTGGTTTTAAAGAAAGATAGGTTTGAGTTGTGATCAGTTTGAAAACCGTGTTGTTTTTGAAGTTTGTATTGAAACATTGTTACCATGTGTTCAAAAATTTCAAGTTAAAAGAAATGTCAAATTTTAGGTGTTTAGGTGTCAAAACAATTGAAGTTGTTTTACAAAAAATTTTTAATCATTTGTTTGATGTTGTTCATATCATAAAAAAAAAAATAAACTGCGAAATAAAACAGTTAAATAACAATGGCCTTATTACAACAAAATAAAACCCAAAATAAATTCAAAAAACATAATAAGAAATCCGAAAATCTTTGGTGATCATGGCCACCACTAAGTCCCTGCCGACCCGGTCTATTTACTGAGTATCACCTGTAAAATGTTAGCCCACGAAAGGTGAGTCAACAGACTCGATGTGTAACATCAACATAGATTCCCATTCGGTTAAGGCATATCAAATCACATATATGCATTTATAAGCAATGATGCAACCCAAACCCACCTAGATATCCAACTTGTACACATCACCAGACACGCCAATCACCTTGTAGGGATTACTTAATCGACCCTCCATCCGCTACACACCATCGAAGGCGATCATTGCGAATCAGCGCATATCGCCCTTATAATTGTGGCATAGCCACGGATAATGTGACAGTCACCAGATTCATAATATGTGACACAAGTCACGATAATGTGGTAAAACCACGAACACTTCCCTTTATCATTATCACCCATATGCCCATACAACATCGTAACATACAAATATCATGCAATATACCTCACCCCATGGCCATATCGACATTTCTCATATTTTCTTATCATAGTTTATAAACTTTATTAAGCGTGAGTTAGAATAACGTACTCAATACCTTTGTACCATTGAATGGTACCCTTAGCCATGTTCTTTATATTTCCATTAACACATATTTAATACTAACACTATTAACCTATCGGGAATTAGTGTAGGGCTACACACCTGACTATTCGTAGATCTAAGCGAAATCCCGAAATGTTTGCTTTCCTCCTTTCTATAATCGGTCAACACTAGTTAGTGACCAAAAGCCTATTCGGCTCAACTTAGAAATCCCGAAGGACATGTCGCATGGAAATAATACCTTACCTTAATGCCAATTTGGTTTCCAACTAAATCCTGAAACTACGTAATGCTCCTCCCTTGCAATCGGCCAAGTACTAGCACACACAAATGGTTAGCCTTCAGCTTTTGAATGAATAAGAGACAGATCCGAAATACTAGAGCCCTTACCTCTTTTGCCTAAATCCCGAAACTATTGTTTGCCCTTGAAGATGTCAAAATCCCTACATAACTTATGTTAGATTCAAATTTTTGCATAGGATCTATAAGAATGGCCCTTGGCCGAATGTTACTACCTTACTTTAGATCTCAAATCCAAAAATCACCTTTCAATAAATCGGCTACAAGAATCCCGAAAGATCTCCTTCATGGTTCGACCAAAAAAAATAAGAGGAATTAGATCCTAGATTTGAAAAACCAAATCACCAAGAAGAAAGAGAAGTAGGAAGTGTACTTACCGAAGATTGACTTTTGATCTAGTGAATAATTCGGTTCCAAAAGGGTAGAGGTACAATCGGGTATGGCTAAGAGATAGGAGATTGACTTTTGAGAATAACAGAAAAAAGAAAGATTTGACTAATGACAAGGAGTGTTTGGCTTTTGATGGTAGAAGAAATTATGAGAAGAAGAAGAAGAAAAAGATGCCGTGATTCAGCTTTGGTGAGAAAGAGAAACAAAGAATGGTGAGTAGAAAAGAAAAAGAAAGTGATGGTGAGGCTCAAACTAAAATTCGGCTTCTCTTCCCCACCTACATGACCGAAATTCTCATCCTAGAAGTCCCTTGGCCGGCCTACTCTCCTTCCCTCATCCAAATCCCCCTTTTCACTCCTACTTAGCCGAATCTTTAAACTATTTAACCCAATCTACACTTCATCCATGAAGTGTCCTTGTGCTGTCCATCACTGCCCTTCCTTGCTGAAAAAATAAAAGCTTCAAAACGCTTCCCTTGCTGCTCGAACCTAGGCCTCTTCACACTCCTTGCGGCGTCACTAACTAAGGCCCTAAGTGGTGCCTCCTTGCCACTTTACCAAGGCTTTTCTTGTGTCCTAAGCCACATAATAAACTCCTTAAGGCCTAGCTCCCTTAGTTTTCCTTTTTAGGCTTAAAATCAAATATTTTCTAAGGCTTCTACCTACATCCCAAGGTTCCTGAAGCCCCCAAAACACATTCAATTCACACACAAGCATGCTACCACATACATTTAAGTGAAAATGCATAACCTTTAAATCCCGGATATTACAGTTCTACCCCCTTAAAATAATTTTGACCTCGAAATTACCTGGCTAAAATAAGTGAGGGTATTGCTGTCGCATTGCTTCCTCTGGCTTCCATGAAGCTTCTTCCGATCCATGGTTATGCCATAACACTTTGACTAGAGGAACTGATTTCCTCTGAAGCACCTTCACATCCTGTTCCAGAATCTGAATCGGCTCTTCCTCATAAGATAAATCTGGTCTTAGCTCTACCTCCTCAATCTGTATTACATGAGATGGATTCGATCGGTAACGACATAACATTGAAATGTGGAACACATCGTGCATCTGCTTCAATTTTGAAGGCAACTCTAACTGATATGCCACTGGTCCAACCCGCTTCAAAATTCGATAAGGTCCTATAAACCTGGGACTTAACATTCCCTTGCGACCATATCTCATCACCTTCTTCCACGGTAAAACTTTAAGAAACACCTGATCTCCTTCAGCAAACTCTATCTCTTTCCGCTTAAGATATGCATATGACTTCTGCCTGTCAGATGCCTCCTTCAACCGTGCCCGAATCACCTTAACCTTTTCTTCCGATTCTGCCACAATCTCTAGCCCCAAAACACAACGTTCCCCCAATTCTGTCCAACACGTAGGAGTGCGACACTTTCGTCCATCAGTGCTTCGTACGGTGCCATCCGAATACTTGCTTGATAGTCATTATTATATAAATTTTGCTAAAGGCAAGAACTCCTCCCAACTTCCTCTGAAATCTATCACGCAACCTCTCAACATATCCTCTAGCACTTGAATTACCCGCTTAGATTGGCCGTCCGACTACGGATGGAATGCCGATCTGAAGTCAACTTGTGTCCAATGCTTGATGTAGTGCTTTCCAAAATTGAGGCGTAAACCTCGGATCCCTATCCGAGATAATCGACCTTTGGCACTCGTGCGACCTCACAATTCTGCGACATACAATTTTGCCAATCTCTGAGGGAATAATCAACCCTTTGGTATGAAATGTGCGAGACTTAGTCAATCGATCTACTATCACCCATACCGAGTCATTCTTAGTAGGCGTGAGGGAAGCCCACTAACGAAGTCCATGGTAATTCTCTCCACTTCCATTGCAGAATCTTTATCGGTTGAAGCAAACCTAACGGTACTTGGTGTTCAGCCTTGACTTGCTGACACGTTAAGCACTTCCCTACAAATTCTGTGACTTCCCGCTTAAGACTAGGCCACCAAAACTGATCCCGTAGATCTCTGTATAACTTACTTCCTCCAGGATGCATAGCATAAGGGCTACTATGCGATTCTCGAAGAATTTGCTGCCTTAACTCCTCATCCTTTGTCATACAGCCTTGCCCCGAAAACACAGCACTCCATCACTGTTTACACCATTGTCTTCCAACTTCCCATTTTGTACTTGTAGCAGCTTAGCACTGAGTTCACCATCTACTAATTATTTCTCCTTCACCTGCCTTAGCCACGTCGGCTTCACTTGCAACTCTACTAACAAGCTTCCATCATCATAAAGGCTAAGATGTACAACCATCGCCCTTAGATCTGACACCACTTTTCGACTTAGGGCATCTGCCACCACATTTACCTTGCTCGGGTGATACTCTATTGAGCAATCATAGTCTTTCAACAACTCCACCCACCTTTGTTGTCTCAAATTTAGCTCCTTCTGAGTCAGCAGATACTTCAAACTCTTGTGATCCGTGTAAATCACTGACCTTTCCCCATACAAATAGTGCCTCTACACTTTTAGAGCGAATACTACTGCCGCCAACTCCAAATCATGTGTCAGATAATTAACCTCATATGGCCTCAACTGCCGAGATGCATAAGCGACCACTTTCCCGTCTTGCATAAGGACACATCCCAATCCTATATGGGAAGCATCACAATACACCACAAAGTCTTTCCCTGCTTCCAGGCTAAATTAAAACCGGAGCCTCAGTCAATACTCTCTTAAGCTTCTCAAAACTCTCCTACTGCTTATCCGCCCATACGAAAGGTACCTCCTTCCTAAACAACTTCATTAGAGGTGCTACTATTGACGAGAACCCTTCAACAAATCTCCGGTAGTAGCCTGCTAACCTCAAGAAACTACGAACCTCAGCCATAGACTTAGGGGGTTTCCAATCTAATACTGCCTCAATCTTCTGAGGATCCACCCTTATTCCTTCCACAGACACTACATGCCCTAAGAATGTAACTTCCTTCAGCCAAAATTCGTACTTGCTGAACTTGGCATATAGCTTCTTTTCCCTTAACACTTGTAATACAACCCGGAGATGCTCATCATGTTCTTCCTCAGACTTGAAATACACTAGGATGTCGTCTATAAACACTACGACGAATCGATCTAAGTAGGGCTGGAAAACTCGGTTCATCATATCCATGAACGCAGTTGGGGCGTTCGTCAATCCGAACGGCATTATTAAGAACTCATAATGCCCGTACCTTGTCCGAAAAGCTGTCTTATGGATATCTGCTTCCTTCACCTTAAGCTGATGATATCCTGACCGTAGATCTATCTTTAAAAATACAGCGCCCCCTTAAGCTGATCGAACAAGTCGTCTATCATCGGTAATGGGTACTTGTTCTTGATGGTCAGCTTATTTAACTGCCGGTAATCTATGCACATATGCATAGTCCTGTCATTCTTCTTCACGAATAGGACCGGTGCTCCCCATGGTGACACACTAGGCCAAATAAACTCACGATCGAGTAACTCTTGGATCTGGGCTTTAAGCTCTGCTAACTCTTTTGGTGCCATTCGGTACGGAGCGATTGACACAGGAGCTGTACCCGACAGTAAATTAATTTCGAACTCCACCTCCTCGTCAAGGGGTAACCCGAGCACTCCTTGAAAAAGACATCCACGAATTCCCTTACTGTTCTCACTCCACTACTCCTTCTTCATTCGCATCCAAAGTACTCACGAAGGCCAAAAATGCCTTACACCCTTTCTGAACCATCTTATCAGCCTTTAATGCAGAGACTACATTAGCCAAATAATTTCTTCTTTCTCCTCTCATAATTATCTCCTCATCCTTCGGAGTCCTCAACTCTATTCGCTTAGCTGCGCAATCCAATTTAGCACGATGTTCCACTAGCCAATCCATGCCTAGAATGAGATCAAATTCTCCGAAGGGTAGTTCCATCAAGTCGGTAGGAAATACCACTCCTTGAATCTCTAGGGGCACACTCAAATATCCTATTCACCACTATCGTTTGACCTAACGGGCTCACTATAGTCATCTCCCTATCAGACAGTTCAGATACCACACCGAGCGTTTCAGTTACTCTACATGCAACATATAAGTGGGTCGAGCCAACATCAATTAGAGCAAAGTAAGGCTTGTCAGCTATAAGGAACGTACCAGTTATGACGTCCAGTACGTCACCATCCTCCCTCCGATGAACTGCATACACCAGACCCGACTGTCTCACCTCTATGTTACCAACACCTCTGCCTGGTGTTCCCTGACCTCTTCCAGAACCATTACCTCTGCCAACCGGACCACGACCCCATGGTGGTCATTGTCCACCTCTTCCAAACTGATTAAGACCACGACTTGTTGGTGGCTCCGTGCATGCTTTCATAGGGCGGTCCCTAATCATGTGATCCTTGGATCCACACTTAAAACACCCCCTGTCTTCTTCCAACACTCTCCCAGGTGCATCTTTCCACATTGAGCACAAGTACGGTACTATCCTCCCGTAACAACCTGCTGACATCGCGGCCCATCAACTTTAGGTCTCTTTTGAACGTTCTCGGATGACCCTGATGATCCAAAATATCTCTTTTGTCTATTTCTATTGGAATTCTGACTCACAGATTCCTTAACCCCTTCAGCTACCTTAGCCTTCTCCACCAACACGGCAAACTCCCGCTCCTGCTATGGAGCTATCAGCAATCTTAGGTCATCCCTCAATCCATCCTCAAACCTCACACATCATTCATGCTCCGTAGCCACGATGCCTCGAGCATACCGGCTCAGCCTTAAAAATTTTGCCTCATACTCCGCTACAGACTTATTACCCTGAACCACCCTCAGAAATGCCTTCCTCTGTGCATCAATATAGCTAGTCCCAATATACTTCTTCTGATACACGCCTTAAAATACTCCCAAGTAAGATCATCATTGTGGCACCATCCCGAACCGTGAGCCACCATTGGTATGACTCATCGCGGAAGCGACACCACTCCTTTCGCTTTTTCCTCGTGATCGGTCCAAATCGTCCATGATTAAACCGTCGCCTCCAACCAATACTCAGCTGTATTGGGCGCCACACTAGATACACCACAGAATACCTCAGCTTTGTTGGTTCGGATCTACTCGGTTCAGATTTTTGAGCTCCCATGCCTCCACCTGCTCCAGCCACCCTCTCAAGAACTCACAGCATCGCCTGCGATACTGCATCATCCCCCGTCTGATCTTGATATTCAGCACCAGCAGCTGGTGGTGGCATCTCATTCTCGGACCCTTGACCAGACCTAACGGGTTCCAATATGGTCATTCTACCTTTACCATGCCCTCGCACATTACGACCACGTCCTCTAGAACTCATTCTTTCGAGTTACATTTATCTGATTAAGAATTTTATGATTCATTATTTCTTTCCACTGATTTATCGTGAATAGTCTTATGATTAATATTTTAAAAAGTAGTTCTTTTGAATTCATACACACACTACAGTCTCAAGTTCATTCATTCAATCATCAACATTCATGAACTCGCGTTCATTACAGAAAAGTGTTGTGGTTGTCATTGTTGTTGTTTTCCACTACCTAGGGGTATTTTCGTAATTTTATCCTATAGGGGTATTTTTGAATTTTTTTTCAAAATAGGGTCCTTGGTGATTTTGTGAAATAGGGGTGTTCTGGTAATTTTGTAATCCCGGGGGTACTTGAAAATTTTAGAAATTTGAGGTTATTTCGGTGATTTTGGAAATCTGGTGGTATTTTGGTAATTTTGAAAATCTAGGGGGTATTTCAAAAAATTTCTTTTCAAAATAGGTTTTTTACGAATCAAAGGGGTAATTCGGTGATTTTAAAACTAAAATTTTTATAAAACAGTGTAGCTCGTCCCTTTCGAGTTTTAATTATTGAATTCAGCATGTGAATAAGTCTTCTTGGTTAAGGTGAACCGTCACTGTGCACCAGGTAGGATTCGAGCGGAGAGGAGGTGAGTCACTAGGACTGCTTAAATACTAAGCTCCCCCTGAATCCAATCCTAGACATGCACACAACGATTGCCACACCCTTAACTCGGTGACTCACTCACAGATTTATTTGATTAGACTTTAAATTTTATGCAATTCTGTGTTGGAGTAAGCAAATCCTAGGGTCATTAGCTCCTAATCTACTAACCTACGTCCCCGTAATACCCACATACAAATCACACAATAGTTAGAGGTACTTACTTGGTGGACATCGGGCCGGAGACTCAGGTGCCATGCCAGAAAACCTGCTCATCCTTTAGTAAAACTCAATTTCAAAAATAAAAACATTTTTAGGCCCAAAAGCCCTCAAGGTGAGTTTTGAATCGGGTTCTGATACCAAATTGAAACACCCCAAACCCGGCCTAAAGCCCTGACGGATCTGGCATACTCCTTGAGTAAAATGTAGCTAAACCTCGTTCTGGCACTTTAGAAAAATTGGTGGTTTTAAAGAAAGATAGGTTTGAGTTGTGATCAATTTGAAAACCGTGTTGTTTTTGAAGTTTGTATTGAAACATTGTTACCATGTGTTCAAAAATTTCAAGTTAAAAGAAATGTCAAATTTTAGGTGTTTAGGTGTCAAAACAATTGAAGTTGTTTTACGAAAAATTTTTAATCATTTGTTTGATGTTGTTCATATCATAATAAAAATTAAACCGCAAAACAAAATAGTTAAATAACAATGGCCTTATTACAACAAAATAAAACCCAAAATAAATTCAAAAAAATATAATAAGAAATCCGAAAATGCTGAGCTGAGCATGACCACCACTAAGTCCCTACCGGCCCGGTCCATTTACTGAGTATCACCTGTAAAATGTTAGCCCACGAAAAGTGAGTCAACAGACTCAGTGTGTAACAACCAACATAGATTCCCATTCGGTTAAGGCATATCAAATCACATATACGCATTTATAAGCAATGATGCAACCCAAACCCACCTAGATATCCAACTTTGTACACATCACCGTACACCAATCACACCGTGGAGATTACTAAATCGACCCTCCATCCGCTACACACCATCGAAGCGATCCTTTGTAGTCAATCGCACATCGCCCTTATAATTGTGGCATAGCCACCAAATAATGTGACAGAGTCACGATTCATAATATGTGACACAAGTCACGGATAATGTGGTAAAACCACGAACACTTCCCTTTATCATTCTCACCCATATGCCCATGCAACATACGTAACATACAAATATCATGCAATATACCTCACCCCATGGCCATATCGACATTTCTCATATTTTCTTATCATAGTTTATAAACTTTATTAGCGTGAGTTAGGGTAACGATACTGAATGCACTATACCATTGAATGGTACCCTTAGCCATGTTCTTCATATTTCCATTAACACATATTTAATACTAACACTATTAATCTATCGAGAATTAGTGTAGGGCCACACACCTGACTATTCTTAGATCTAGCGAAATCCAAAGCGTTTGCTTTCCCCCTTCCTATAATCGGTCAACACTAGTTAGTGACCAAAAGCCTATTCGGCTCAACTTAGAAATCCCGAAGGACATGTCGCATGGAAATAATACCTTACCTTAATGTCGATTTGGTTTCCAACTAAATCCCGAAACTACGTAATGCTCCTCCCTTTTAATCGGCCAAGTACTAGCACACACAAATGGTTAGCCTTCGGCTTTTGAACAAATGAGAGACAGATCCGAAATACTAGAACCCTTACCTCATTTGCCTAAATCCCAAAACTATCGTTTGCCCTTGAAGATGTCGAAATCCCTACATAACTTATGTCAGATTCGAATTTTTACATAGGATCTATAAGAATGGCCCTTGGCTGAATGTTACCTATACCTTACCTTGGATCTCAAATCCGAAAAATCACCTTTCAATAAATCGGCTACAAGAATCCCAAAAGATCTCCTTCATGGTTCAGCCAAAAGAAAATAAGAGGAATTAGATCTCTAGATTTCGGCTAACCAAATCAGTCAAGAAGAGAAGAGAAGTAGGAAGTGTACTTACCAGAAGATTCAGCTTTTGATCTAGTGAATAATTTGGTTCCAAAAGGGTAGAGGTACAATCGGCTATGGCCAAGAGATAGGAGATTCAACTTTTGAGAATGACAGAAAAAGAGAAAGATTTCGGCTAATGACAAGGAGTGTTTCGGATTTTGATGGCAGAAGAAATTATGAGAAGAAGAAGAAGAAAAAGATTGCGTGATTCGGCTTTGGTGAGAAAGAGGAACAAAGAATGGTGAGTAGACAAGAAAAAAAAAGTGATGGTGAGGCTCAAACTAAAATTCGACTTCTCTTCCCCACCTGCATGACCAAAATTGTCATCCTAGAAGTCCCTTGGCCGGCCAACTCTCCTTCCCTCATCCAAATTACCCTTTTCACTCCTACTGAGCCAAATATTTAAACTATTTGACCCAATTTACACTTCATCCATGAAGTGTCCTTGTGTCGTCCATCACTGCCCTTCCTTGCTAAAATGCTTCCCTTGCTGCTCGAACCTAGGCCCCTTCACACTCCTTGTGGTGTCACTGACTAAGGCCCTAAGTGGCGCCTCCTTGCCACTTTACCAAGGCTTTTCTTGTGTCTTAAGCCACACAATAAACTCCTTAAGGCCTAGCTCCCTTAGTTTCCCTTTTTAGGCTTAAAGTCAAATATTTTCTAAGGCTTCTACCTATATCCCAAGGTTATTGAAGCCCCCAAAACACATTCAATTCACACACAAGCATGCTACCACATACATTTAAGTGAAAATGCATAACCCCTAAATCCCGGATATTACAACCCGGATGGTATTCAATCGAGTAGTCGTAATCCTTCAACAACTTGATCCACTTTCGCTGCCTCAAATTTAATTCCTTCTGAGTCAATAGATACCTCAAACTCTTGTGGTCCGTGTAAACTATAGACTTCTCCCCATACAAATAATGTCTCCAAATCTTGAGTATGAAGACCACTACATTAATTCAGATCATGTGTCGGTAGTTAACCCGTGAGGTCTCAATCTGCCGAGGCATCGCCACCACTTTCCCCTCTTGCATCAGCACACACCCCAAACCGGTATGCGATTCATCACAATAAATCGTGAATTCCTTCCCAACTTTAGGGTGAATCAAAATTGGGGCTTCTGTTAGAATCTTCTTTAATTTGTCGAAACTTTCCTGCTGCTTATCCGCCCACACAAATGGAACCCCTTTCCTCAACAACTTAGTTAACGGTGCTACAATCAAAGAAAACCCTTCCACGGATCTTCTATAATTTCCTGCCAAACCCAGAAAACTCTGAACCTCTGCTACCGTCTTAGGTGGCTTCCAATCCAACATCGTCTCAACCTTCCGAGGATCCACTCTAATTCCCTCAGCTGACACCACATGACCCAAGAAAGTTACCTCCAACCAGAACTCGCACTTACTAAACTTGGCGAACAGCTGCTTCTCCCTCAGAATCTGTAGAACCACCCGTAGGTGCATGACATGTTCCCCCTCAAATTTCAAGTATACCAAAATGTTGTCTATAAACACCACGATGAACCGGTCTAAGTCATTATGTCCATGAATGCTGCCAGCACATTAGTCAACCCGAACGGCATTACCAAAAACTTGTAGTGCCCATAACGAGTACAAAACGCCATCTTATGGATATTGGCCTCCCTCACTTTGAGTTGATAATACCCCGACCTAAGATTTATCTTAGAGAAAACCGATGCACCCTTGAGCTGATTGAACAAGTCGTCAATCCTGGGCAGCAGATACTTGTTCTTGATCGTCAACTTATTCAGCTGGCGGTAGTCTATACACATCCTCATTGTATGGTCTTTCTTCTTAACAAAGAGCACAAGCGCTCCCCAAGGTGATACACTTGGGCAGATAAAACCCGATCAACAACTCCACGAATCATGCCTTCGGTTCCACTAATTCCTTGGCGCCATCCTATATGGGGCAATAGACACTGGCGCGATTTCGGGTAACAAGTTTATACCAAACTCAATTTCACGGTCTGGAGGCAGACTCGGAAGTTCCTCTGGGAATACATCGGCAAATTCCTTCACCATTCAGACATTCCCCACAACTGATTCCTTGGCCTCCAAGGCACAAACATGCACCATAAACACCTTACAACCCTTCTTCACCATTTTCTCAGCCTTCAGAGCAGACACAACATTAGATAGATAATCTCTTCTATTACCTATCATTACCACCTCTTTACCTTCAACTGTCCTCAAAACCTTACGCTTCGCTGTGCAATCCAAACTGGCCTGGTACTTTACTAGCCAATCCATCCCAAGAATCAGATCGAACTCCCCGAACGGCAGTTCCATCAGATCAGCCAAAAACACTACTTCTTGAAGTTCTAGGGGTACACCTCTATACAGTTTATTTACTTCTACAGAGTGACCTAGAACGCTTATTATTGTCATCTCCCTAGAAGTAATCTCAAAGTTTAAGTTCATAGTTTCCACTATACTACTAGCAACACACGAGTACGTCGAACCAACATCTATCAAAGTAGTATAAGGCAGACCAAAAATTAAGAACGTACCGGTTATGACGTCCGGTACGTCGCCTTCCTCTTGACGCCTCGCTGCCTAGACCAACCCAGGCTGTCTTGCATCTGTGCTCCCAGCACCTCTACCCGGTGCTCCGTGGCCTCGTCCAAAATCGTTACCTCCCCTAGCCGAACCGCGACCCCTCTATGGTTGCTGACCATCCCTCCTGAACTGTATACGACCCTGATTCCCAGACTGAAGCCTAGCTGACCTCTGTGGACAATCCCTCACTCGGTGTCCTATTGACCCACACTCAAAACACCCTCTATTTCCAGTCCAACATTCCCCCGTGTGAGACTTCTCACACCGAGCACACCGTGGTGGCCACTAAGTAGCGACAACGATGGGCCTCATGACTTGATTCGACCCACTATATCTAGCCTTTTTACTGCGATTAGGAAAGACCCAGATGACCCGAATTCCTCTTATTCAACCCTTATCTGGTTCCGTCTCCTTTGGCGGTTTCACTTCCTCAGTAACTATGGCCTTCTCTATTAAGGCGCAAATTCTCTTTCCTACTGTGGAGCAATCAACATCTGCAGCTCATCTCTCAGCCCATCCTCAAATCTGACACAACGCTCATGTTCCGTGCCCACAATACCCCGTGCATATCGACTTAACTAAAGAAATTCTTCATCATACTCTAATACTGACTTATTTCCCTAAACCAAATTTAGGAACGCTTTACGCTACGCATCGATGTAACTAGCCCCAACGTATTTCCTCTGATAGGCTGCCCTAAAGAAATCCCAAGTGATATTGTCCGCCATTGCTCCATCCCTAATCGTGAGCCACCACTGATATGACTCATCTCAGAGAAGAGATACTATACCTTTCACTTCTCCTCGACCATAAAATCCGAATTAAGTCCATGATCGTTACGTCAGCCTCCGGCCAATATTCGCGCCGTACTAGGAGCCACACCGGATACACCTCGAATACCTCTACGCCATTAGCATGGAGTCGTTTGGACACAAATTTTGAGCTCCCATTCCGATGCTGCACTCTTTGACTCTTTACGGAACCATGGCATCGCATCACCAATCGATCCTAAAATCATCACCACTAGCGGTGGTGATCCTAAAATTTTCGCGCCCACCTACCCCTACCGTCCATGTATATTACGCCTGGTCATGACCTCGAATTGATCTAATTTAACAATTTTATCGTTAGACTTACCCTCGTCCATGTATAGTTTATGCGCCCACATCCTCGTGCACTCATGTAGTTCCCTAATACTACGTCATAACCTCATTGATCTAATTTAACAATTTTATCGTTAGAGACTCGCAATGTTTTTCCAACCATACATTTCCCACAAAACCTTTTATAACTTTGGTTTACTTTTTTGTGAAAAAGTGTTATCGAAAACATTTTCCAATTTGAGTGTGGAAGAAAAACTCTTTTGAGAAGATCGTTTGTTGTTTCTAGTTTTGGAAAGCCGTTTGATTCTATGAAAACCCGAGTGAGTTTAGCATAATAAAGTTGAAAACCATTTTGTATCTGAATATAAAGAAAAACTTGGTTTGGAGAAAGTCTGAATTAGTTTGCTGACTTCATTTCTTTAGTATTACCCGATGGTAAAGTTTAAAAACCTGATAAGTTGTACAATTTTTTGAAAACGTTGATTTTGCAGGTTATTAGAATATACTATGTTAATTAACTTAAGCGCAGTACGATAAAACTTAAAGCAAATAATCAAAAACCCGAAATAATAAAATTTAGCGGCCTTATTACAAATCCAAAACCAAATTTAAAAGTAAATTAACCCAAAATAGTAATTATAATAAAACCCAAAAAACCTAGTGCATGGCCACCTCGAGTCCACCCCGGCTCCACATCCGCGATCTAAGCCTCATCTGTAACATGTAAGTGAAGGGGTGAGTCACCGAGACTCAGCATATAAATCCCCATCCCGATAATAATAAGGCACTTACACATCTCATATGTCAATATGCAAATCATGCAAACCCAACCTAACCAACCAAACTCCTGTGTCTACCCCATATGTTCAAAACCACTCGTGGTCAAAACCACTGGTGACCGTAGTCACAAATCATATAAGTGTGGTCAAAACCACTTTGGTGACCATGATCACAAATCATATGGTAGGGCCAACCCACCGTGTGGTCAAAACCAGCGATGACAATCCGTAATCAACATGTGGGGCCAACCCAGCGTGGTACCAAACCAACAGGACGAGTCACAATAATCCATGTGTGGTCAAAACCACTTTGGTGGCCGTAGCCACAAATAATATCCGTGTGGTCAAAACCACTTTGGTGGTCAAAACCACTGAGACTAGTCACAAATAATAAGAAAAGCGGGGCCAACCCACTGTGTGGTCAAAGCCACTGGTGACAGTCTAAATCATCCTTCCCCCTCTGCTCAACATACCCATTATCATGAACACATGTTCCGTGGCATATTAACATGTTTGTAATGCAGTATCACATAGCATAGCATAATCAAATAGTATATCATCATATATCAATAGTCAATCCACAGGGGACTTACCCGGAGTCCATGCTCATACCCACAAGGGTAACACATCGATTTCAATAGCTATATCGGCTTATAACAATAAACATAATTAGCAAATTAACTAATGGATTGTGTAAGTGTTACACACCTGATTACATGCAAAACCACACTTTCTACGTCGGTACTATCTTTAATCGACACAACCGCTATTTGTCTACTCTCCTGCTCGGATGCTGGTCCACACCCCGGTGGCCAATCACGAACCGCTAAGATCGCCCTCTTCTTGAACTTAGGGGCTGGGGTCTCAGGTCTGACCCCTCCTACTATTTGGTTAGCCTTTGAATCCATAATAACCTTATCACTAAATTGGGTTAAAGAAGTGGATCAAATCATAAAGAACTAGAATCCTAAAGTTAGATCCCTTACCTAAATCGACAGATCCCGAAGGTTCTAGGCTTGGCTTACGACTAACAAATCCCAAAAACTCCACCTCAGATGGCGTCAACCCCTCTTTCCTGCATTCGGCCAAACACCAAAGAAATGTGGAATATCTGCCTTTATACTAACGAAACTGATTAGGAGTGATGACAAATGGTCCATGATGATTTTACTGCCACAAAACCCAAAAGAACACCTATAAGTGCCAAAAGAATTCGGCTATAGTTCTAATAAAAAGAGATCGAACAAGATAACGCACGCCAAGAGAGGGTGATTTGGCTTTAGCAAACAAGAGAAGAAGACTTGTGTATTTTCGGCACAAGAGAGGGATTGAGAGAAGAAAAGTAGTCAATTGAGAGGGAGGAGTGTTGATTCGATTTTGAAACCAATAAAATGAAGATAAGGAGTGGAAGTAATTTGGTTTCTGGCTTTTGAGAAAGAGGAGAAACAATGATGATGATGAGTAAAGGATATGGTAATTTCAGCCAAGCACCAAAAGAAGTAAAGAGGAAAGAAGAAGAAAAAGAAAATGCTTAGAAGAGGTTTCGGTTTCGACACAAAGACAAAAGGAAATATAAGAGAATTCAACTATCGCTTCTTTGAGGGAAAGAAAATGGAAAAAATGAGTTCTAAACACTCCCCTCACTAACCGAATACACACACACACACTAAGCACATTAGGTCACCCCACTCTTACAAAATTGAAACTCCAACACCCCTTAGCCACTACCAAATTCGGCTTCACACTCCCACTCCCTTCAACCTCTAAGCCGTTCCCCTTCTTCCTCCTAGAATTCCTCTCTACCCACCATTCAAACAAGTTTGAACACATCAAACTCATTGAATTCCTCTCGACCCACCATTCAAACAGGTTGACCTCTTCCAACCTCATCCATCAGAGTCCACTTTGAGCACACCACCTCCCTAGCTTTGGAGTCAAAAATAATAAGAAAAAGGGGAATTCTGCTACTTGAACCTAGGCTCCCTTGCTCCCCCTTGTTGCGCCACTTCTACAAGCCTTAAGTGGCATCCCTTACCACTCCACCAAGGCTCCTCTTGCATCAAAACTTGCTACCAAATATACTTAACCCCTAGCTCTCTCAACTCCCCTTCCTAGAAGCCCAAAACAAAAATTTTTGCTATGGCTCAGGCCTACCCTAAGCTTATACCAGGCCTCCAAAACACCCTAAACTAGCACAGCAATCACACTAACACATGCAAACATGCAAAAATGCAGAGACCTCGATTTAAGGATGTTACATTTTGCATTCGTACATATGTCATTCGATTAGAAGTAGTTGATTCATTCAGATCATAGCATCCTAACCATTTTGCATAAGCATAAACACATAAAACCAATTTTACAGGATAGGTTCCCTAGAAGACAGTGTCGCAACATCGGTGAATTCAAAGATCTTGTCTTCCTAAGTTTGCAGTAAAGTGGATCGAAAACATCAGCCTAGCATATCTGAGTTTGCAGTGGAGCAGACTGAAGATAGCAAATCTTATCTTCATGAGTTTGTAGTGAAGCGGATCGAAAACATCAACCCGACATCCTTGAGTTTGCAGTGGAGCAGACTGAAGATAGCAAATCTTGTCTTCCTGTGATTGCAGTGAAGAGGATCAAAAACATCAGCCTGGCATCCCTGAGTTTATAGTGGAGCAGACCGAAGATAGCAGATCTTATCTTCTTGAGTTTGCAGCGAAGAGGATCTAAGATACCAGTCTGGCATCCCTGAGTTTGCAGTGGGGCAGACTAAAGATAGCAAATCTTGTCTCCTTGAGTTTGTAGTAAAGTGGATCGAATATTCCAGTCTGGCATCCCTGAGTTTGCAGTGGAGCAGATTGAATATAGCAGATCTTATCTTCCTGAGATTGCAGTGAAGCGGATCGAAGATACTATTCTGGCATCCCTGAGTTTGCAGTGGAGCAGACCAAAGATAGCAAATATTATCTTCCTGATTTTATAGCAAAGCGGATCGAAAATACCAGTCTGGTATCCCTGAGTTTGCAGCGGAGCAGACTAAGAATTGTAGATCTTGTCTTCATGAAGTTGTAGTGAAGTAGATCGAATACATTACCCTGACCTCCCTGAGTTTGCAGTGGAGCAAACTAAAGATTGCATATCTTATCTTCCTGAAATTACAGTGAATCAAATCGAAGACACTAGCCTTGCCTCTTTGAAATGGTAGTAGAGCAAATCAAAGAAAGCAAATCTTATGACAAATCTTATTTTCCTAAAGTTGCAGTGAAGCAGATTAAAGCTGTCAGACTTATTTCCCTGAAAAAGTAGTAGAATAGATAGTCCAATACTTCTAAAGTTACAGTAGTTGCAAAGAAGTAAAGTTAAGTTAAAATTCCAATACCCCTGAAGTTGCAGTTGGGTTGGAAGCCATTTGGAAAAGATGAGGACCAAGAAGTGAAAACTCGGCAAGACCAGGCAAAATTGGTCTTTTTATCGTCTTTGATCTATTTTTGTTACACGACAATGAGCAAAGAGGGGCAGCTGTAATAGCCCATTTGTGCCTAGGCCCATACAAAAACCAAAAATAATAAACCAAATAAAATGTCCCTTTACAGTCTAGATTTTAAAATGTGGCCCAAATTGTTTTACAAAGCCCAAACCGATATTAAACTAAACCCAATAACACCCAAACCCAACAAGACCCAAACCTACGAGGCCCAAATGGCCCAATACCCAAATAGAATAAGAAGCCTAGGGTTTACGAAACCACAAACACCGTAACTCCAGCCACAGGCCCTGTTGGCGCCACAATCGGTAGCGGATAAGCGCTCCTCACTTCTGCCGTGTTTCTCATTGTTCACACGCAAAAAAAGGAAAAAACATGAGCGATGGCGACAAAATAGGATTTTGTATTTATGATTTTGATTTATTTTGGGCTATAAAAACCCTAATACAATCTGTAAAAACAAATACACACAAGAGAATACAAAATATACGATTAATATCAAAAGAGCCGACTTCAAGAAATACATAGGTTATTTTCTATTTTTATTTCTATTTCTTGTTTTGTTTATACTTTAAATCAAAAAAAAAGGGAAACTTTACCTCGTTGGTGGACGGAAGGGAGGAAGCCGAAGAGTCTTTCGGTCTTCCAGGGATCTTCGAGGACTATTTTAGACATTTTAGGGTAGATTTGAGGTGTAGGGATCAAGACGGTCAATTTGGGGTGTTTTTTGGTCTTTCGGCCACTGGGAGCAGATTGGCGGCGGTCCAGCTCTGGTGTCTCAACCTAAAATCACCCAGAATAGAGGATTTTTTTTTTAAGGTCAGAATTTTTTAAAAAAACCGAAGGAATGAATGAATTTTTAGAAAATTTTGGCTTTTATAAAATTTGTTGAAGCAGCGTCGTTTAAATCACAGGCATTTAGAGCCAAAACAACGTCGTTTTGATAAACTGACGAATCAGGCAGTTCGGCCTAGGATTAAATGCGTTTTATGGAAGGGCTAATTACGCTTTTAGCCCTTACGCTTTTTATGGTTTTAGAATTAAGTTCCTTTTTATTTTAATTTTGCCCTTAAATTTTATTGGGATTTCATTTGAGTCCCTTTTGGAAGCTTGACATTTTGGAGGAGGAATATTTTCCTTTTAGTCCCTCCATGTTATTAGCGATGCCTAAATAGGTCCTTTGCTTGTTATTTTCTTCAAAATTAAGCCCCAAACTTTTATTTTAGTTCAATTTTGTCTTTTTTATTTCTTTTGTTTTGTTATTTCATTATTAAGTTTATTTTTTATTGTTATTATTATTATTAGTATCACCATTATTATTTCTATTTTCGTTATTTCTACTATTTTTATTATTACTAATATTATTATTTCTATTTTTTACTACTTTTTATGTTTTATTATTATTTTCATTTACTATTAATATTATTATTACCATTATTGTTACTAATTTAGTATTATTATTTTACTATTATAATTATTATTTTAATATTACTACTACTATTTTTTATTATTTTATTTATAATTAACTTTATTATTATTATATTACTATTATTTTATTATCAACATTATTCTTTATTATTTTCATTATTATTACTATTCTTATTATTACTTTTATTTGTTACCATTATCCGTTTATTAATATATTTTATTATTGTTGTTGCATTTGTGTTACTATTATTATTCTATGTTTTTTTTTTATTATTGTATATAGCTTCCATTTTTGTTACTATTCTCTTTTATTTTATTTCATTTGTTTATCATGCTTTTGCTTTATTGTACTTTATTTCTACCTTTATTATTGTTATTATATTTTATCATCATCATGTTGTTATACAAGCTAGCATTGTAAATCATTTTACATTTTATTTTAAATTCATTTTCCATTTTATTACGATCGCATTACATTTTATCCGATTTTCAAAATAAGCAAACACTCTGTGTTCTAAGGTTCAAAAGAAATTGTATCCTAACTTACTAGGTTTCAATTTTTCTCTTCAAGTCTAAAGAACCTATTACATTCTTTTTTTTAAAAAGTTAAATAAAAACTTATTCTCGAGAATTCGAGATGTTCTGTCCTAACTTATTGGATATGACATTTTGTTGTCTCGAGGTATGGATTTTCTACAAATAGAGGCAAGCTTAGTTTCGAAGTCTTGAAATGTTACATCCTAACTAATTGGGTGTGACATTGTATTTCTTTGAGATAAATGGGTCTTGGCGTACAATTTGATTTATTCAAGTTTTCTTTCAAATAAAAAGGATTGTATTTTAAATTTTTCAAATTTTCGACATTAGGACATTAGTTAATCAATTAGGTACCAATATTGGGCGTTACGAGGGTGCTAATCCTTCCTCGTGCGTAACCGACTCCCGAACCCATTTTCTCAAATTTCGTAGACCAAAATTATTGTTTTAATAAATCAAAATGTTTTTTTTTATTAAAATGATCAATTTCAAGGTGACCCAATCACACCTCTAAAAAGATTGGTGGCGACTCCATTTTCATTTTTAAAGTCGATCCCCATTTTTCAAAATAAAAAAATGGTTTTGACAGTATAAAAAAAATGATATACGTGCTATGATGATATGAATGACGCTTTGTTGGAATATATTGTTGATGGGTAAGTATGAAAGTATATTTTGATGTAGAAAAGTACGAATCAATCATATGTGTGAACAAATCCAGGTGAGTGAATGCTACGTAAATGCTCCTCTGTGGTGCCTCTGGTAGGGCAGTTATATTGCTAACCAAATTGACAGATCACAATACGAAAACAAGTGTATGACCTTAAGGTTGAGACCCATGGCATCGTATGATATGAAAACTCTCATGGTGTAGCCTCCAGTAATATGAAGACTGGATTGGCAAATCACAATACATGAAAGTGTATAAATCCATATGGTTAAAACCAATGGCAATATATGATTATATGAATGTTCATGGTGTAGCCTTCGATAATGTGTAGATCGATCTGGATCTCGATACATAAAATGTATGTATAAGTCCATGAGGGAGAAACGCATGACACCTTCTGTAAAAGTTCGTCAGGAAAATAAACACATGAGTATATATATTTCTCTTGTGGCGTATTTTGTTTGACCCTTGTGGCATACTTTGCTAAGCCTATATGGTCGAATGTTATTATCCATCCTTGTGGTAAATTATGGATAAATTCTGAACATTCTGTGATGGGTATGGCTTTGGTAAGGTTTTGATACATCTGAAGTTAATTTGGTTGAGTTAGATTGTGATATAATTGAATAAGTTTTAAGGGAAGTTCTTGAAAAGAAGTGTGAATCTGTATGTTCAAAAAGGGTATTTTCCATGGTAATTTTTTTTAATATGAATGTATCTATAATTATGAAAGACATAAGAAATTGGAAATCTGAGTTCATTTGAATGATATAGGGCTGAAATCTAAATATCTGGTATCTGCAATATCTGAGTAGCAGTATGTCTTACTCTGGAATTTCGTGGAATCTGAGCTATTTTGTCATCTTGGGATTTGTGTTTTATAAAAAAGATGTGGGTAATGATTTTAAATGATTTAGGTAATGTTTTAATTTGGTAAGTTGATGGTATACAACTCTTTTCGAGAATCCACCTAATGTAAAAAGAGCCGATCAGTAAGCAGTATCTGTGAACAACCGTTTTGGAATAAGTGCATATGTGAAGAAATGGTATGTATAAAGTGGGCTCTGATGGTATATTCTTTTGAAGAGTACTTTTGTGATCTTAAGAGAAAGAAGAGATTACGTAATATTTGGAAGGATTGCAAGTCAATCAAGTAGTCAATAGAGAATTGGTATGCTAAGAGTAAGGTAGTTGGCGTGTAAGTGTAAGCTTGGAACTATGATAGTATCTACCCAAAACAGAAGTAAGTGGTTAAGAAGGGTAGCTAGCATAAATGTTCTCCAAATATTGTAAAAGTATCCACCAAGGTACTTTATATTAACTTTCAATAAGTTCTCCTAAACTTACAAATGTTATGTTTATGTTTCAAGTAATGATGATAAGGGTTGTGCTTGGAGGGACGATGCCAATATTATGCCATGAAAGCAGCGTACTAGGTTTGTAACAGCCCGATTTTAGCCCTGATCAGAAATGTGGTTTCGGGACCACGAATTCGAGTCAAAATTATTTTAATATTATTTTTCGTGTTAAATATATATGATTGAGCATGTGTTAAAATTTCGTGAATTTATTTGACTGCTTGTATGTTTAATTTAAGAAAAAGGATCAAATTACATAAGTGGTAAAAAGTAGCCTTTTATTAATTGAGTGGTTTAATTGTTTTGATCTCTTTTATATGTGGACTTAAGTGGTAAATTTACCATCTATTATGTAGTGGACGGCATGTAATTTCATGATAACATGTTTTATATATTATATAATTAAGTTAAAAAACATGTTATATTATAATATATGTGATATAATAATAAAATAAAGAAAACATGTTATTTCATCCCATTATCTTCTTCATCATCGAAAACAAAAGAAAAATAGAGAGGATTCATTTCTTCTATTTTCTTCCTTGGTGTTTTCGAAGGAGGAGAGACCTCAAAACCGATTGCATGTGGAGATAAGTTTTAATTTTAGCTCGTTTAGGAGCATATTCTTCAAATGATCGGTAATTTCTCAAAGCTCTTCTCGGATCATAGTTGCTTTTCAAGGAAATTTTGATGGATGATGGACGGTAAAGCTTGGTGAAAATGTTAAATTGCTTAGATGCATGGATTATTAGTGCATGAATTTCTTAAATGTGGTAGCAAGAGCCTTGATATTATTTTCTTGATAATGTTTCTTTTTTTTTTTACTTTCTTGTGTGGTTCAACTGGTATGGATGGAAATGAATAAATAGTGATGTATTTATTATATACGAAACACATGAATGGGAGTCTTTAATGCTACCATTAATGCAGCCGGGATGATAATAGAAGACAAATTCAATGTTGTATATGCATGACCGAATGCCATTTGATGTGCCAAATTAATGATGTTTATTTAGTTGCAATTTATGGTGTCTAAACCAGATTCTTAAAGGGTTAAAGCGACCATTTATGAAGGCATTAGATGAGAATAAAAGCAAAGTAAATGTTGCATAATTTATGTCTAAGTGTCGATTAATGTGATGGTTAAATGGTGTTCAATAGCTATATATTTATGTTGTTTGGGCTCTTGTTGGACAATTAATTACAACAGGAGAAATGGTTACAATAATGTTAACTAATGATGTCGAATTGATGCCAAATTAAGTTCTTTGAGGAATGTAATTGGTAATTAATATATCTTGCATTAATAAGTTAATTGAATGTAAATAATGTTGTCTAAATGAATGAAAATGTTGCTGTTAAAATGCCATTTAAAATGTTTACATGTGAAAATTTAAAGAGTTTATGAGGTTAAATGTTACAAGTAATGGTGTATGATGGTTGGAGTTTATTGTGTCCAAATTACCCCACTCTAAGTTGAGTAATTGTGTGCGAACTTAATCTAATCTGTTTGTCGTTTATGTTGTTTAAGAGCCTATGATGTATTGTTAATGTGTTTATGATGTACAAATCAGGACATATTGATTATGTTTCTTGCTATTGTTGATTAAATACTGTGTGTTAATGTTGTATTTTGCTATCCAATTAATTTAGACAAATCAAAGATAAATTGTAAATTGCTCAATTATATGTTTTCGGATTAAATTGAATGAGAAAAGTGATGAATGAGCTTAATTCGAATTTATTTAGATCAAGAACAAAAAGAAAAGAGTTTGGATCGGGGGAAGGAAAAATTGAACGACTAGCCGGGAAGTTTAATCCGTCGATTTCCGAGGTAAGTTTTAAGTAATTGGAAAGAATTGAAATTTAACCTATATTGATATACATTGTTAAATGTCATTAAGTATGTTTTATTTCATATGGCCGAAGGTATAATGAATTCTTTTTTTTTTTTTTTAGTATGGATGGGTTGAAAGTACATTGGTTAGTATATGATTTGATACAAGTATTGATACTTTATTTGAATGAGTTTATATGTAAAGAAATTAGGGTAAATAATAATGTTTGAATATTGAATATGTATTTTTATGTGTACTAGTGATTGCCGAATGTGATGGTGTTGAGATTGAGGAATGAATTATGATTAACATGTGTTTCTAAATGGTGTATAGATGATAATGATGGTGAAATTATGTGTCTATATGATTGAGGAAATGATCGGCTAAGGGCTCTATGTGTGTGAATTCTATTACCGAGCACTGTATGTGCGAAATCGGTCGATTGGCATGAAATGTGCGAAAAATAAGCAATGGCACTAAGTGTGCGATACATTGCAAGCAATGGCACTAAGTGTACGATACATTGCAAATATGACACTAAGTGTGCGATCGTTACGTAAAGATTTGTACTAAGTGTGCTCCTTATCTAAGCAATGGCACTAAGTGTGCGATACATTGCAAGCAATGGCACTCGATTAATGCGATACATTGCAAGTAACGGCACTAAGTGTGCGATCGTTACGTAAAGATTTGTCCTACGTGTGCGGGTGGTTAAATCGGCTAGAGACCTTGATAATTGAATGATAGAAATCGAGAAATGGTATACAATTAAGTAATATATGACAAATGAATAAATTAGTACTATCAAGGTGAGTTATTCTTCTATATGAAATTATAGAAATGTAACATAATTATTTATTTTTGAGCTTGATTGAAATGGATTATAGCGTGTGAATGTTGATTCGAGATCTATTAGAAATGGCGAATTAATGAATGGTAACAAGATATGCTTCTTTGTGTTTATGGAGTAGTTAATGATCATGTTGGTTGATTAAAATTTTATATTGATTATTTGTATATTTTTCTAATGCTTAAAACTTATTAAGCTATAATAGCTTACTTGGTGTGTTTGATGCATTGTTCATTAGATTTTGAAGTTGAAGCTTGAGCTCAGGGATTGTCGTCGAAGTCAATCACATTATCATCTCTTTTGGTACCTTTTTGTTTTCGAACCCAAGGTCCATGGCATGTATAGGCTAAATTACTTGTTAAAATGTTTCAAATGGATAAATATGTTTGTATGAAGATGCCATGCGGAAATGGCTATAATTTTCATATTTGGGATGATTTGATTTTCATAATATCATATCTTAAGTTTTATGGATCATGTGACTGAATGAACTTGGTGGTTAGTTGAATAACACCTAGTAACCCTAATCCGGCGATGGATACGGGTTAGGGGTGTTACAAGGTTACTGTACATACAAAGGAAAAGTGGCATATTAGGATTTCACCCTAAAGAGTTTGTCTTTAATGTAGGTTCATATTGTAAAAGATTCAGTGAAAAGCATGATGTAATATTTTAATTCTAAATAATTTCCTTTATTTTCCTGTGTATGAATCTTCGAATGAAAAAAAATGTTTTAAGTAAAAGGAAATCAGTCAACTGTTTTGAATTTTTTGTTAAATGGTTTTTTTAGTAATACACGAGATCCAGACCAGGTGAATTAGGTCAGGTTTAAAGCGTTACGAGTGCCTTTTTTGCATGCATTGTTATTATTCTCTATATTTACTTTGATTTTATGTTGGCTAGTTACAAGTGATACTTTGACTATTTTCATGACTTTAATTAGTTACATATGAGCTTGGGATGCAATATCACTACTCATTGGGAACGAAAGGGACAATTCAAAATGAGGCTTGAGTAAAGGCGAGTGGGCCATGACCCCATACAATAACAGTATGGGTCTAGCCCAACCAACAGCACCCGAGCTCGGTCAATCACACCCCATCACCTCATGCACTGCTAGTGTAACACCCCAAACTCGGCCTATGCGTCTAAGACCAGACTTGGCATGCCACACAATTCAAACTTACGTCCAGTCATCAATGCTTTTAATGAAAACAATTCTTCAAAACGATTTTGCAGATGGAGTTTGATCAAAAATTGAGATTTATTTGAAAACCATGATTTTAAAACATAAGAGTTTACAATTTGATTTTCAGAGAAATAATTGGTTCAAATAAATTTATAAAATAGTTTTCACAAAATTTTACGAGTGAGTGATATTTAAGAAAACCCCACTTTTTATCATAAGTTTAAGAAAACATTTATAAAAAAATTAAACAACCCCATTTAAGTAACTAAAACATATTAAAATCCATCCACGCATAAAATCCATAATAATAATATCGAGGCCTTATTACATCGTAATTGAAATAGTACTTAAATAAAAATACTTATGAAGTTTAAATTTTTATAACTCATCATTAAGTAGTATGGTCTCCACACGAAGTCATCCCATTAAGCCTCCATCAATTATTATTATCGAGAAGGGTAAGAAAAATGGGGTGAGTTACTTAGAACTCAATGTGTAACCCACTTACCGAGTTCTTTGGGCCAAAACCATTTAAGCAATTAGTTGGGCTTGAGCCCATTTACAAATGCACAATATATATATCAAATATATATAAAAAAAATATGCATGTGATATGCAATTCCCAACCAAGCCTAATTTCCATCCGCTACACACCACCCATACCAACCAACACACACTGAGGATCAAGTCAACCCACCCGTAGCGCACCAATAGCGGGCATTAAGCCAATTATAATATTTGTGGCGAGCCACCGAACTAGAGGCATTAAGCCATTTAAAATATTTGTGGCAGAGCCACCGAACTAGATTTTGGCAACAGGCCTTTCTTCTCTTCGACAATTATCCCAACCCATGCAGTCATGTATATATATATTTAATGTATAACAATATATTCATAAGGTAAATTTCAACAAAAAGCCCATATTACAAGTTATCAATTTGGCCCATTAGCCAAAATAGCAATTTGGCCCATTTAACGATCTAGCAAATTCTGGCCCATTTATCGATCTAGCAAATTTTGGCCCATTAGTCACATGAGGCCCTTTTCACAATATTCTCACTTGGCCAATTTATCAAAATAAATCATATGGCCCAAAATATCACTTTTTAACAATATAGCCCATTAAGGGCAAATCCGTAATTTTTCACAACTTTAATACCGTTTCCATGCTTTCACACCAAAAGGTGCTAATAAACTGTATTTTCCAATTTTTCTGACTTTATGAGTTTTATTCTAATACTTACGGCATAGTATAACCCATGAGCTAAGTGTGAAGTTACACACCTGATTACGGTGAGAACTATACTTTCCTGCTCGTCGATACCTAAATATTTATCACGCTTGATTAGAATACTAATATTTAATATAAAACTATAATAATGATAAACGGTCTAAATCCTTACCCTCGGAATCTCGAATGACAACTATTTGTCGGTTCTTCTCGGTTGACGGTTCACAACCCGATGGGAAATCCCGAACCACTAATGGCTCTGAACTACGAACAACTTTGAATAATCGATTCTCCTCGGATGAGGGTCCACAACCCGGCAAAAAGTCTCGGATTCTTTGAAAAACCCTTCGTTTGAATTTAGGGAATAGCGAGAACCACCCTCTTCCAGCGCTATTAACAATCCTTTTGTCTTTATCTTGTTTACCACAAAATAAATATCCTTGTGTTCTCGAGATGAGAATCAAGCGGTAACGTCCCCTAAAACGAAATCGATTAGTAGTCCTTCTATAATGATATGACGAGTAATATAAAAATTCTTGATAGGAACCCTTACCTTACACTTCGACTCGATTTCTAGTGAGTCACTAAGATAACAAATACTCCGAGTTCGGCCTTCTTTATGACACTAAAAAAAATTGAAAGATTGTCTAAGAGAAAAGAACATTATAATCGGTCATAAGACCCTCCCAAACTTATATATATACGGCTAAGAAAAAGAAGAGAAAAGAAAAGATTCGAAAAGATTTCTTATCGATTGCTTAAACGAAGGTTGAAAGAATAATCAACAAAACAATATAGATGAAGAGAAGATTCGACTTTGATAAAAACAAAGGAGAGAAAAGAATGGTTCGACTATGGAGGTAGTTTAACATTCGACCTTGTGAGAGAAAATGATGAAGGAAATATGGTTGAAAAGAAAATAAATGAAGAAAGAAAGAGAATAAGGATGTGAGGTTTAAGATTTAAATTTTCAAAGATAAGAGAAAAGAAAAGAGAGAGGGTTTGAAACAATGATGCATTCGTCCATGGGAGAAAAGGAAGAGATGATGTTTGTTTTTGATGTTTTAGGCACTAGAAAAGAGACACAAGTTGAATTGACAAAATATGACCAAAAAGGTGAAACAAAGATAATTCTTCCTAGCCAATACACATTCGGTTTTGAGAGCATGAGATGAAAAGAGAAAAAAATGTCTTGTAAAAGAAAAAGTGACCAAATGGTATTACCCAAAAGCTACTAACCATACCAAACCTATCACCAAAAATTCGGCCTTCCCCCCTTAGCCCCCTAAACCATCCAAATACATGGTCAAACTTGGCCATCTTAACTTTCCAAAACACTCTCCCTTAAGAGGTGCCTTATGTTCCTCCACCTTCCAAAAGTTTAGAAATCCTATCCGCAAAATCAAGCAAATTCTATCCCTAAATACATATTTGCCATAACCTTTAACCACCTTACCATAAAAGAATTAGTCCATCCTTACCAAGAATAGAGCTTGGCCGACATTTGCTAAGAAAGAGCAAAAATAAATGTCACTAAAATACTATCCATGGGATTCGAACCTCTCCCCTCAAGCTACACTTATGGCGCCTATTCCACCTTGCTACTAGCTCATCTTATGCTACTTTTTGCCACTTAATTACCTTAAGCATCAAGGTCACTTGATCCACTTCAATAAAGTACTCAAACTTAAAATTTATTCTAATACTGAATAAATCCCAAGCCTTCTCAAGACTATATATTAAGCACATAAATTTAATCATTCACAAGCTAAACACCAAAACATGCAACATATCGATACTCAGATTTTTAGGATGTTACAACTCTACCCTCCTTAAAGAAAATTTCGTCCTCGAAATTTACTTGGTTAAAAGAGGTGAGGATATTGTTGTCGAATTGCATCCTCAGGCTCCCACGTAGCTTCCTCCGCTCCATGATTACGCCAAAGAACCTTAACTAACAGCACAGTCTTCTTTCTTAGCACCTTAACATCGCGGTCTAAGATTTTCACTAGTTCTTCCTCGAAAGACAAGTCTGGCCTTAATTCCACTTCTTCTATCGGTACTATGTGAGACGGATCCAATCTATAATGCCTCAGCATAGAAACATGGAAAACACTATGAATCTGACTCAACTCGAGAGGTAATTCAAGTGATAGGCCACTGGTCCTACACGCTTGACACACCAGATGGTCCAATGAACCTAGGGCTCAACTTGCCCTTCCTTCCAAATCTAAAAATCTTCTTCCAAGGTGAGACTTTTAGAAAGACCTGATCTCCCACCGCAAACTCATTATCTTTACGCTTCAGATCCACATATGACTTTTGTCTATCCGAAGCTTCATTTAACCGCGCTTGAATCACCTTTACCTTTTCTTCCATCTCAGAAATCAGCTCAGGACCCATCAACTGTCGTTCTCCCAATTCAGTCCAACAAGTAGGAGTACGACACCTACGACCTTATAACGCTTCATAGGGCGCCATTTGGATACTGGATTGGTAACTGTTATTATACGCGATGTAACACCCTAAACCCAGCCCAAAACACCACGGCCAAATTCGAAATATTACTGGGAAAGGTGTAAAAAGAGTTATGTTTGGACATGAAAATAAGTTTTTAGTTTTCTAAATCAAAACGTCATTTTTAAAGAAAATAGTTTCTCGTTCAAATTTTGCAATTTGTCGGTGAATAAAATTTCGGGTTATTTAAAGTTCAAAACATGATTCATGCTTGAGTTAAAACGTTTGCTTATAGGTGATCCAAGATTTTGAACAAAAACTTTCATTTGTTACCCTTATGTTAGAAATATCTTAAAACCATCTTTTAATTAATCAATGGATAGGAAAAACTAACTTAAACCCATAATAATAATCCCAAAACATTTAAAGCGACCTTATTACAATAAAAATATTCCAAGAAAAAAAAACCAAAAGTTCATAATGTACTTAGAAATAAAAACAGCTGCTGCATGGCCGCCCCGACTCCACTCTAGCCCAGTCCAATAGACTACGAATTACCTGCATTGTTGGAAAAGCAAGGTGAGTCACCAGACTCAGTGTGTAATTAGCCCACATATATCCACAATTGGGCTTGACCCTAACCCACATTAAACCACATACCACGTATAGTGATGCAAAATGTTAACCCAGCCTTGCCCAACCTAATATCCAACCGCTACACACCACCCGTATCCAACCACCACACACCTAGGGATTACTAAATCGACCCTCCATCCGCTACACACCTCTTTGGCAGTCCGTACCAATTGTACACTGCTCAAAGTCCACTTAGTGGTCTAGCCACTGATCCACGTGATTGAAATCACAAATATCCACGATGAGACTCATGGTCTTCATCAATCCATGATGAGGCTCGAGGCCATCATCAATCAACGTACATAAATGTACACACTTCCCCTTTAACAGTAATATCCGGACCTCATGCACATGCAGCATAATATGATAGAATGGTAACATAACATATGAACATACCAAATATACATATATGACATGCTTACATAGATCCACAATTACTAACCACATCCGTAGCATGGGTAGTATACTAACACAGTTCTGGATTACCCAACATGAGTAATAACACCACCACGACCCTTTGTTTGACTCACAGTACACAATATATTTATTTAAATTAAAGCGGATAAATAACCGGTGTGTTAATTACATACGAAAACCTAAAGAACTAGGCTATCAATCTCCCTAACGTCCTCACTCAAAGAAACAATAGTGATCTGCTTGTCTCTCTCCAACGCTGGCCCACACCCCGGTGGCCAATCTCGAACATTGGCCAGCGCTTCTTGAATTTAGGGGTAGGGACTACGTGTCCAACCCCTTTCGCTCCTTGGCTGGTACTCGAATCCATGAGATATAATCTTTGGTCAGGAAGCCCGGTTAAAACGTGGAATAATACTATAACGAAACTCAAAGAATATTCTAAAGAAAGATTACCCCTTACCAAAGTCAACCAAAACCCGGAGGTTATTCATTTGCGCTTAAAGATTGCCGAAATCCCTACATGAACTCACATTAGTTTTGGCCATAACACTTATGATCAAAAGAAGTGGCTTTCGGCCTAATGTTATAACCTTCTTACCTTGAATAATTGAAATCCGAAAGATCTTTAATATCCTTCACCCTTGTTACAAACAAAAGAACCATGAAGTCAATCCCTCATATATTCGGCCATCCCTCAAGAAATAGGATTAGACATTTGGTTTCGGCAAACCAAAAAGGAAAGGAAAAGAGAATGATTCCCACAGAAGAGAATGCTTACCACAACCACCAAGACCCGATTGAGAAGATTGACAGGAGATGAATGCCAGCACCTCCTCTAAGAAGCAACAAATGAAAGAAGTCACCACACAAGAGAGGTTCGGCTTTAAAGAATAACAACAACGAAAGAAAAAGAATGAATGGAGATGGCTAGAAGGTTCGGCTACAAATCACAAAGAAAGATGGGTTGTTCGGCTTTTGAAGATAAAGTAATCGATGAAAAGAAGAAGTTGAGGTTTAAAAGATTTCGACTATGGGAAAAAGTGAAGGGTGTATTTCGGCTTTAAGAGTGTGAGAGTCTAAGATTATCAAAATGAGGAAGAAAAGGGAATAAGAGGGAGATATGGTTCAGCCAAGAGAAGAAAATAAAGAGAAAGAAGATGAGCGAAATGCACCAAATGACCTCTTTCGCTTTCAACTTTTGACTATAGGAGAAAAAGAAGAAAAGAATAATGACTCTTGCTTGACACTTTCGACAAAGAACTAGAGAAGAAAAAACACAAAAAGGAAAAAAATGCCCAAAACCCCCTATCACAACACTTAATTTTGGCACCTAAAGCCCCCAATCGAACCACTCCCCTTATGACCGAAAATCCTCTCCCAAGAGCCCCATATTCGGCCAACACTCAAACCCCTCTCCTCATCCCTTCTTTTCTCCTACATTTCCTCCCCTTTACTCATTCAAACTAGTTTGAATGATTCCACCTCCTAATATTCCTCTCCACCACCTATTCAAAAGATTTGACCCCATCAACCCTCCACCTTTCAAGTGCCCAAGCCGAATCAAACTCCCACTCCCCCTAACACAAAATAAACTTCAAAAAGCTGCCCTCGTTGCTCGATCCTCCTCCCCCCTGAACTCCCTCCTTGAAACGTCCACTCCATTTGCTCCTAGGCATCACCTTGCCACTCCGCCACTCCACTTGTTGTGTTCTTAAATCCCATATTCAATCCCTTAAGGCCTAGCTCCCCCAGCTCCCCCCTAAAGGCTTCAAACCAAAATTTTCACTAAGGCTAAGACTTAACCCCCAAGGTTCCCCGACGCCCCCAAAAACACTCAAACAAGCATACAGAGCATACTAGCACACAAATACGAGGTAAAATACGAGACCCCTAAATCCCGGATGTTACACGCGAACTCTGCCAACGGTAGAAAATCCTCCCAACTACCTCTGAAGTCGATCACACAACCTCGTAACATGTTTTCCAAAATCTGAATTACTCTTTTTGACTGACCATCTGACTGAGGATGAAAAGCCGTACTGAAGTTTAACTTTGTTCCCAATGCCTCATGTAAAGCTTTCCAAAACCGTGATGTAAACCTGGGATCCCTGTCTAATATGATAGACACTGGTACCCAATGCAACCTCACAATCTCAGATACATATAGCTTAGCCAACTTTTGCAACGAGTAATCCGTACGAACTGGTAGAAAATGAGCAGTCTTCATTAATCGATCTACTACCACCCAAACAGAATCTTTCTTAGTAGGTGTTAAGGGTAACCCACTAAAAAAATCCATCGTTATCCGCTCCCATTTTCATAGAGGAATCTTTACCGGTTGTAATAAACCCGATGGTAATTGATGTTTTGCCTTCACTTGTTGACAAGTCAAGCATTTTCCCACAAAATCAGTAACCTCCCGCTTCAACCCTATCCACCAATACTGCTCACGAAGATCCCGATACATCTTATTTCCTCTGGGGTGCATAGCATAAGGGCTACTATGCACCTCTCGAAGAATCATTTATCTCAAATCTGAATCTGTGGGCATACAAACTCTTCCACGAAAACACAGTATTAAAGGACCCAACTTCTCATCTGATAACTACTTTTTCTTGATCTGTTCTAACCACACTGGCTTCACCTGAAGTTTCGCTAGCAGACTGCCATCCTTATACAAATTGAGATGAGCAAACATTGCTCTCAACTCCGATACAACCTTACGACTCAACGCATCTGCCACAACGTTAGCCTTTCCAGGATGGTACTCGATTAAGAAGTCATAATCTTTTTAATAACTCCACCCATCTTCGTTGTCTTAAGTTTAACTCCTTTTGAGTAAGGAGGTACTTAAGACTCTTATGGTCCGTATAAATGATTGACTTCTCACCATAGAGATAGTGCCTTCAAATCTTTAAAGTAAACACCACCGCAGCCAACTCCAAGTCATGAGTAGGATAGTTAACCTCGTGCAGCCTCAGCTGACGAGAAGCATAAGCCACCACTTTTTCACTTTGCATCAGTACACATCCTAAACCCATGTGCGACGCATCACAGTAAACGATAAACTCTTTTTCAGCCTCAGGTTGAATCAAAATTGGCGCTTCCGTCAAAATCTTCTTCAGTTTCTCAAAACTTTCTTGTTGTTTAATACTCCACACATACGGTACTCCTTTACGTAACAGCTTAGTTAGGGGTACAGCAATCAACGAAAACCCCTCAACAAAGCATCTATAGTAACCAGCCAAACCCAAGAAACTCTAAATTTTAGCCACTGACTTCGGTGGTTTCCAATCCAACACAGCCTCTTCCTTCCAAGCATCAACTCTTATTCCTTCGGCTGACACCACATGACCCAAAAAAGTCACTTCCTTCAACTAAAATTTGCATTTACTGAATTTGGCATAAAGTTGCTTATCTCGCAAAATTTGCAACACAATGCGCAAATATGAGTCATGCTCTTCTTCATTCCTCAAATATACCAAGATATCATCTATGAACACCACTACGAACCGATCTAGATAGGGTTGAAAGACTCGGTTCATCATGTCCATAAATGCAACTAGTGCATTGGTCAAACCAAACGGCATAACCAAAAATTCATAATGTCTATAACGAGTCTAAAATGCCGTCTTATGAATGTCGATCTCTTTCACCTTGAGTTGATGATAACCCGACCTCAAATCAATCTTGGAGAAAACTGAAACTCCTCTCAATTGATCAAACAAGTCATCGATTCTCAGCAATGGATACCTATTTTTGATCGTCAACTTATTCAACTGCCTATAATCAATGCACATACGCATCGACCCATCTTTCTTCTTAACGAACAAAATCGGTGCTCCCCACGGAGACACACTCGATCGAATAAATCCCCGATCTAGCAATTCTTGAATTTGAGCTTTAAGCTCTGCTAACTCCTTCGGCGCCATTCTATAAGGATCAATGGACACCGGAGCTGTTTCGGGCAAAAGTTCAATGCCAAATTTTACTTTTCGATCTAGTGGTAGATCAGAAAGTTCTTCGGGAAAGACATCTAGAAATTCTTTCATCGTTCTCACACCTTCCACCGATAATTCCTTGGCATCCAAAGCACTAACGAAGGTTAGGAATGCTCCATACCCTTTTCGCACCAACTTTTCTAGCTTCAGAGCAGATACCGCATTTGCCAAAAAGTTTCTTCGCTCACCAATCATAACTACCTCCTCATCATCCATAGTCCTTATTGACATCTGCTTTTCGACACAATCCAATTACGCTGGTGCTTCACCAACCAATCTATGCCCAAAATAAGATCAAATTCACTGAAAGGTAATTCCATCAAATCCGCCAAAAATATTTCTCTTTGAATCTCCAAGGGCACGTCTCTAAATAATTTATTCACGACTATAGATTGTCCTAAAGGACTAAGTACCAACATCTCTTTATCGGTAATCTTAGATCTAATATTCAGGTTTCCAGATATGGAACTAACAACATACGAGTGAGTAGACTCGATATTTATCAAAGCAGTAACAGGTACATCAGAGATGAATAACGTACCAGTTATCACATCAGATGCATCTCCATCTTCACGACGCCTGACCGCATAGACCAATCCCAACTGTCTTGCCTCCGCGTTACCTCTAAAGCCATTACCTCTACCCGGTGCACCTTGACCACGACCAACACCATTACCACCACGACCTGGCCCACGGCCTCTCGGTGGCTGCTGAGTGCCTCTAGTTGGCTGAGTATCAGGGTTATGAGCTTTCTGAATCGTATCAGTCCGTCGAGGGCAATTCTTATACTGATGATCCTTGGAACCACATTTATAGCAGGCACTAGTTTTCCTCTAGCATTCCCCGGGGTGTCGCTTCCCACAATCGGTGCAGTCTCGACTCTGATTGGTAGTCACAGGTGCTCTAGCTTGAGCTGGCTTATCATTTCGAGGCCTCTCCTGAAACCTTTTAGCAGAACTTGTGTACTTAAAATCCCTCTTGCCACTGACTTTTTCCTAGTTCTAGCATTCTGAATTCTTAGCCTCTTTGGCTATCTTGGCTTTCTCTACAAGCGAGGTAAAAGTCCGTACTTGTTGTGGGGCTATCAGTACCCGCAACTCATCATTCAACCCATCTTCAAAGTGTACACAGCGCTCATGATCAGTCGACACTATTGTGCGAGCATAACGGCTCAAGCGAAGAAATTTTGCCTCGTAAGCTGCCACCTTCTTACTTCCTTGAACCAGATTCAGGAATTCCTTCCTCCGGGCATCTACATAACTTGTCTCGATGTACTTCCCTTGAAAAGCAGCTTTAAAGAAATTCCAAGTAACCAATGCAGCCTCGGTGCCTTCTCGAACAGTAAGCCACCATTGATATGCCTTGTCCCTTAGTAAAGACACGGCTCCTCTCAGTTTTTGCTCGACGGTGCACTCCAGATCATCCATAATTTGTTCTACAGCCTCGAGCCAGTATTCTGCAACATTCGGAGCTACACCGGAGACACCTCTAAAAACCTCCGCACCACTTGCCTTGAGTCATCCCGATATTGATCCACGTGCTGCTGGCCCAGTTCTAGTCCCAGCAGCCCTCTCTAAAACTCGCAACATTACTTGAGTCAAAGCATTGTCCTCTATCGAATGGTCATGCGATCCAGTCTCACTCCCGAGTGATGCAGGTGCATCCATTTCTGGCATATGACCCGGCGCTTCAAACTTAACCCTAGCACCTCGTCCTCTACTACGGCCACGTCTATCGCGTCCACAACCAAGTCCTCTAGTGCTCATAATGACTAATTCAATTTAATCATTACAAGTTTTAAGAATCAGAATATCATTTCAGTGTTTACTAATGATATTTTATGAGATATAAGAAGTAAAGTTGTTTTTCGCAATCACATCCTATAGTCTCAATCTCTACCATTTTCAACACCTAAAACTAGAAGTTCTAGAGTGTTCCTATGATCATATCATAAGAATAAATATTTAATATATAAATACTTACTTAACTTGGTGCCGGATGCTCGTGGTGCCATACTACCTTTAAAACATAAAATCTAGAAGTTTAAGCAGTTTTTAAACAAAAATTGTTGTTGAACCCAAACCACAGCCGAGTTTTGAAACTGGTTCTGATACCATAAAATGTAACACCCCAAACCCGGCCTATGCGTTTAAGACTAGACTTGACATGCCACACAATTCGAACTTACGTCCAGTCATCAATGATTTTAATGAAAACAATTCTTCAAAACGATTTTGAAGATGGAGTTTAATCAAAAATCAAGATTTATTTGAAAACCATGATTTTAAAACATAAGAGTTTACAATTTGATTTTCAGAGAAATAATTGGTTAAAAACTTAAATAATTGGTTGGAATAAATTTATAAAAGAGTTTTCACAAAATTTTACGAGTGAGTGATATTTAAGAAAAACCCCTTTTATACACAAGTTTAAGAAAACATTTATAAAAAATTAAACAACCCCATTTAAGTAACTAAAATATATTAAAATCCATCCACGCATAAAAATCTATAAAAATAATACCGAGGCCTTATTACATTGCAATTGAAATAGTACTTAAATAAAAATACTTAAAAGAAGTTTAAAGTTTTATAACTCATCATTAAATAGTATGGTCTCTACGAAGTCATCCCCTACCAAGCATCTATCAATTATTATTACCTGAGAAGGGTAAGAAAATAGGGTGAGTTACTTAGAACTCAATGTGTAACCCACTTACCGAGTTCACTAGGCCAAAACCATTTAAGCAATTAGTTGGGCTTGAGCCCATTTACAAATGCACAATATATATATATATCAAATATACATAAAAAATATATGCATGTGATATGCAATTCCCAACCAAGCCTAATTTCCATCCGCTACACACCACCGTACCAACCAACACACACGTGGGATCAAGTCAACCCACCCGCCAACACACCAATAGCGGGCATTAAGCCAATTATAATATTTGTGGCGAGCCACCAAACTAAAACATTAAGCCATTTAAAATATTTGTGGAAGAGCCATAGAACTAGATTTTGGCAACAGCCTTTCTTCTCTTCACAATTATCCCAACCCATGCAATATGTCATATATATATTTAATGTATAACAATATATTCATAAGGTAAATTTCAACAAAAACCCATATTACAAGTTATCAATTTGGCCTATTAGTCAAAATAGCAATTTGGCCCATTTAATGATCTAGCAAATTCTGGCCCATTTATCGATCTAGCAAATTTTGGCCTATTAGTCACATGAGGCCCTTTTCACAATATTCTCACTTGGCCAATTTATCAAAATAAATCATATGGCCCAAAATATCACTTTTTAACAATATAGCCTATTAAGGGCAAATTCGTAATTTTTCACAACTTTAATACTGTTTCCATGCTTTCACACCAAAAAGTGCTAATAAATCGTATTTTCCAATTTTTCTGACTTTACGAGTTTTATTCTAATACTTACGGCATAGTATAACCCACGATATAAGTGTGAAGTTACACACCTGATTACTGTGAGAATTATACTTTCCCGCTCGTTGATACCTAAATATTTATCACGCTTGATTAAAACACTAATATTTAATATAAAACTATACTAACGATAAACGATCTAAATCCTTACCCTCGGAATCTCGAATGACAACTATTTGTCGATTCTCCCCGGTTGACGGTTCATAACCTGATGGGAAATCCCAAACCGCTAATGGCTCCAAACGACGAACAACTTTGAATAATCAATTCTCCTCGGATAAGGGTCCACAACCCGATGGAAAGCCTCGGATTGCTGAAACAGCCCTTCGTTTGAATTTAGGGAGAACAGCGGAACACCCCTCTTCCAAACGCTATTAACAACCCTTTTTGTCCCTATCTTGTTTACCACAAAAGTAAATATCCTTGTGTTCTCGAGATGAGAATCAAGCGATAACGTCCCCTAAAATGAAATCGATTAGTAGTCCTTCTATAATGATATGACGAGTAATATAGAAATCCTTGATAGGAACCCTTACCTTACACTTCGACTCGATTTCTAGCGAGTCACTAAGATAACAAATACTCTGAGTTCGGCCTTTTTTATGACACTAAAAAAAATGAAAGATTGTCTAAGAGAAAACAACATTATAATCAGTCATAAGACCCTCCCAAAATTATATATATACGGCTAAGAAAAAGAAGAGAAAAGAAAAGATTCGAAAAGAGTTCTTATCGATTGGTTAAACGAAGGTTGAAAGAATAATCAACAAAACAATATAGATGAAGAGAAGATTCGACTTTGATAAAAACAAAGGAGAGAAAAGAATGGTTCGACTATGGAGGTAGTCTAACATTCGACCATGTGAGAAAAAATGATGAAGGAAATATGGTTGAAAAGAAAATAAATGAAGAAAGAAAGAGAATAAGGATGTGAGGTTTAAGATTTAAATTTTCAAAGATAAGAGAAAATCAAAGAGAGAGGGTTTGAAACAATGATGCATTCATGGGAGAAAAGGAAAAGATGATGTTTATTTTTGATGTTTTAGGCACTAGAAAAGAGACACAAGTTGAATTGACAAAATATGACCAAAAAGGTGAAACAAAGATAATTCTTCCTAGCCAATACACATTCGGTTTTGAGAGCATGAGATGAAAAGAGAAAAAAATGTCTTGTAAAAGCAAAAGTGACCAAATGGTATTACCCAAAAGCTACTAACCATACCAAACCTATCACCAAAAATTTGGCCTTCCCCCCTTAACCTCCTAAACCGTCCAAATACATGGTCAAACTTGGCCATCTTAACTTTCCAAAACACTCTCCCTTAAGAGGTGCCTTATGTTCCTCCACCTTCCAAAAGTTTAGAAATCCTATCCCCAAAATCAAGCAAATTCTATCCCTAAATACATATTTGCCATAACCTTTAGCGACCTTACCATAAAAGAATTAGTCCATCCTTACCAAGAATAGAGCTTGGCCGACATTTGCTAAGAAAGAGCAAAAATAAATGTCACCAAAATGCTATCCATGGGATTCGAACCTCTCCCCTCAAGCAACACTTATGGAGCCTATTCCACCTTGCTACTAGCTCATCTTATGCTAGTTTTTGCCACTTAATTACCTTAAGCATCAAGGTCACTTGATCCACTTCAATAAAGTACTCAAACTTAAAATTTATTCTAATACCGAATAAATCCCAAGCCTTTTCAAGACTATATATTAAGCACATAAATTTAATCATTCACAAGCTAAACACCAAAACATGCAACATATCGATACTCAAATTTTTAGGATGTTACAGCTAGCCCAACGCCATTCTATCAAGCCATGGCCCCATTGTTCGTGTCATGTGGGATTGAATATTATTTTAACTCTAGATGTAAGACTAATTTTGTCTTTTCGAATATTTAAGTTAAGCAAATATTGTCACCTTAATTTTACGTCAAATAAACTTTATAAATACAATATTTTAGGAGAGACTTGGAAGTTCTAGAAACCTTATTGTTTTTGGAAGTACTATATTATTCTATGGCTTGCTAAACTTTCCTTTCTAGTCTAAATAATATTCGAAGTTTGATTTTATAAAGTTTGTGAGATCAAATTGTTCTTAATCTTTTCTTTTTGTTCTTTTGGTATTTGCATGTCTTCTGATTAATTACAATTGTTCAGGTTTAGTAACTATTCAACTGATATTTAATAGTTTAGAACGATTGCTTTTTCAATTAAAGGTTTAGTTGATTGATTGATTTCTAATACTAGAGACAAATTGCATAATTGTTTATGTTGTAGTTTATGATTATGTAGCGTGGGCATGCGATCTAACTTAAATAAACCTTGATCATGTGTTTGTTGGTTAGAATTTTGTTTTTTGTTTTTTTTTGTTCTTAATGCTATTGATAGATTAGATCTTAAGCGGTCATTATATGATTGTTTGTCAATAAGGGAAGTAATTAATGGTGATCGAGAAGATAAAAAGAGATTAGGTTGCTTAGCGATCTTCAACAATTATAACCAATTTATTAAAGAACATTGAAATTTATATTTGTATCAATGATCAAACCCTTGAATCAAATGGAGATTTTACTTTGATGAGAGCTTCATCTTATTGATTTTCTCTCAATTTTTTAATCATCGTTTTCTTTAAAATGTTTTCAATTTATTTTCTTCAATTCTTAGTCTTAATTTAAATTTTCCTTAAAAATCCCCATTTATTTATTTTTAATTGTTTTAGTTGAAAGTATAAAATTAATACTACTACAAGCTTATATTGGTAGCTTATAAAGCGTCACTAAAAATGAAATACTCGTCACTATAAGTTTAAAAAAACTTATATCGACAATCTTAAGAGCTATTCAACGAGATATTTTCTGATAGCAAGATAAATTCATATTTTTAATGTATTTATTTTGGCTAATTACCGGATAAAAAGTTATTAAATTTGGATTTTTCTTATCAAAAATGAAATTGGTGTACTGAATTCAAACTCTTACAAAAAGTGTCTAAATTGGAACAAAAAGCAAAGAGCAGGGCTTGATTGAAAGATTGAAGATTCAAAGATGACTAGATAAAAATTGAAGAGTTGAATTTTTTTAAAAAAAGTGGCTGGATAAAGATTGAATGATTTTTTATCTTGTTACAATTCTGTAATTAGTTTAAATTCTAGTTTAAATTTGATTTTTAGAATTTGAATTATTTAGTGATAATATTAAGAATTATTTAATGATAATGCAACATCCTGAAATTGGGCCTAGTAGGATTGAGCCCAATGGGCCTTAGCGTAGTAGCGTTTAAAATTTTTGGAGAACTTGAGATCGGCATAAGTGCAAGTTGGACCTTTTAGATAAGTGATTTTGGAAGGTTAGAGGGCTTCTATGAAGTCTCGGGATCAAATATTAGCTTTGGGGAAATTTTGGTTTTAGGTGAAAAAAACCTTGGAAGTTGGCAGGTAGGCCTTAAGAATAAAATGTGGAGGAAAATGACACAAGTGGAGTGTGTGATGTAGTGGCAAAGTGATGCCACTTAAGGGGCAAGGGGGTGATGCCACAAGGAAGGAAGGAGGTCCAAGGTTCAAGTCTTGGCTTTTGCATTTTGGTTTTCTTTTTACTTGGATCTTAGAATTTGGCCATAGTTTATATTTAGTTGCGCACGATTTAAGACACAAGAGGAGCTTGTGGCTTAGTGGCAAGTGGCGTGAATTGGCTGATGGGAGAGCTTGGGTTCGAATCTCATGAGGAGCAAGGAAGTATTTATTTTGCAGATTGGACGGTAAGAGTTTCAGTTGAATTTAAACTCTACTTACGAAGGGATCCCACATTGGAAAGATACAAGGAATGAAGGTGAAGAGCATGCCAGGAGGAGGGTTAACATACCTTGGTGGGCATTGGGCATAGGAGTAGTCGCAGCGCGGTTTAGCACCAGAGTCCTATCAAGTGTGTAACTTTCTCTACTCTAGTTGTAGAGAGGCAAATGCAAGTGCGATCACGGCATTAGTAGCCACCTGCGTGTGGCGCTTGCGTGTGGGGCTTCGATGCGATAGTTGAGGCCATCAGTAGTATTCTTGTGGGTTGGGGCTGCTTGGGCCGTGATGGGCTAAAGTAGGCCCAATGGGCCCGTGGACCCAATTGGAATAAATTGTATGATGATATAGTATATAGTGAACTAGACTAGGTGGAACCTATATACGTGGCTAGATTTGTGTTAGGTGGGCCACACGAGCGTGTGGGCTTGAATGGGTCGAGATTGGGTTTTAGGCCCAATAGTCTAGTGACGACTGAAAATGGTAGCCGAGTCGCTCAGGGTAACATTATGTAACATCCTGAAATTGGGCCTAGTAGGATTGAGCCCAATGGGCCTTAGGCGTAGTAGAGTTTAAAATTTTTGGAGAATAGTATATCGGCTTAAGTGCAAGTTGGACCTTTTAGATAAGTGATTTTAGAAGGTTAGAGGGCTTCTATGAAGTCTCGGGATCAAATATTGGCTTTGGGGAAATTTTGGTTTTAGGTGAAAAAAACCCTGAAGTTGGCAAGTAGGCCTTAAGAATAAAATATGGAGAAAAATGACACAAGTGGAGTGTGTGGTGTAGTGGCAAAGTGGCGCCACATAAGAGGCAATGGGTGATGCCACAAGGAAGGAAGGAGGTCCAAGGTTCAAGTCTTGGCTTTTGCATTTTCATTTTCTTTTTACTTGGATCTTAGAATTTGGCCAAAATTTATGTAACACCCCATACCCAGCCCATGAGCCTTGACCGGATTTGGTATGTCACAGAGTAAAATCGTTTTGAAAGATTTTGAGTAACTGGTAGAAATCAAATTTTCTTTGAGGTTATAAAGCGGTGTCAATTAAAACTCGGTGGAATGGATTTTAAAAACTTGGTTGAGTTGAAAGCCTTGGAAAACATTTGATCATTTAAGTTTTAGAACCATCGAGTTCTTCATTAACTTGGTGAATTTTGCTTGCCGATGGTAACATCTTTGAAAACTCGTAAAATTTCCCATTTTGAAAACGTCACTTTTAACCGATTCATTTAAACAATTTATAAGTTCATTAGTAATATAGTAGAAGTGAAGTAAAACAACTACTTAAACATCCAAAATAATAACTAGCGGCCTTATTACAACCCAAACCTAAATTTAATAAATAATAAACTTAAAGCATGCTAAATAAAATTCCAAGGAATCAAGCATGGCAGCCTCGAGTCCTCTCGGCTCCATCTCATGATCTACTCATCTGCAAAATGATATGGGATGGGGTGAGTCACCAAGACTCAGTGCATAAATCCCCAACCCGGAAGTGCATACTCATACACAAAATATTAGTAAAACATGCAATCATGCAACCCAAAACCAGCCATCCATACTCCTTTAACTACCCCGTGTGGTCAAAACCACCGTGGTCAAAACCACTTGGTGACCGAGTCACAAATCAAGTGATGGGGCTAACCCATCGTGTGGTCAAAACCACGATGACCATAGGTCACAATTATCAATATGTGGTCAAAACCATTGGTGGTACCAAACCACCGGGACTTAGTCACAATTTATATCAGCGGTGTGGTCAAAACCACTTTGGTGACCAAGTCACAATTAAACTGATGGGGCCAACCCATCTTGTGGTCAAAACCATTGATGACAGACTATAGAGAATAATCCCCCTCCTCTCTTCAATCCCGTGACCATACTATCATAAATCATGCATATAAGTCATGGCATAGCATCTTACTCATCATATCATTCATATAACATATTTAGAGTCGCAAGAGACTTACTCGGAATCCATGCACATGCCTACAAGGCAAATCACTAACAAAATGGTTAACTATAACATATTAAGCAATGCCAACTAATAAAGTGTGTAAGAGTTTTACACACCTATTTAACCGAAGATCTAAAGAGAAATCCCGAATCTATACGTTATCACAAAATCTCGAAACGTATTCCCGTATTGCTCCTACAATCAGCAAACACCCAAACCTTTAGATCTAATAGCCATTTGGCTATACTAATAATCCCGAAGGATGAATCGCACAAGTTTGATCTCTTACCTTAGTGCCGATTTGGTCTCCTACCAAATCCCAAAAATACACACCAAGTCCTCCTTGTATTCGGCTACACACAAAAGGTACAATATTAGGACCACATACACATTTGGCCAACCTTACCAAGGCCTATTCAGCCATAGTAACTAAATCCCGAAGGCTCATTTGTGGCACTTACCCAAAACCGATTTGAGTTCCAACCAAATCCTAAAGCCACACACACCACTTGTAATCGGCTACACCTTGAGATCGCATAATAGTTAGCCTTCAGCTTTTCCAAAATATCTAATGAATAGACTTAAGGAGAATTCTTTACCATAGAGTTACCAAATCGATTAGCAGAGAACGGAGGCTTAGTTTGGCGGTTTCAAGATCCCATAGCACCTTATGAGAAATCTGTTTCAAAAGTAGTTAGCCAAACCATCAATAAATGCCAGATTTTGGCTTTCCCTTCTTATAAGTCGACAGAGAAAAAGATAATATGGAAGAAAGGTTTCGGCAATCCATTACCCTTACAAACCGATTTGAAGAAGAAATCCTGAAGAGAATCTATGCCCACATGATATTCGGCCAAAACAAAATAAGAGGAAAACTTAGAGGTTTCGGCACAAAGTATGGTGAAGGGAAGAGAAGATTCAGTAATGAGCTCGAGAGAAAGACAAGATGAGTGTGGTGATTTAGGCTTCAAAGTTTCAAAAAGAAAAGAGGGAGATGAGGGTGATGGAAGTTTCGGCTAGGTATTTGAGAGAAAAGAAAGAAAAAAAACAACAACAAATGAGTCTAGGGGCATTCCGCTATACTAAAACTCCCTAAAACCGATAGCCCCCTTGCCCACAATCCACTATTCAGTCAACTCTTCCAAGGGAGCCTGATACACTTCAAACTCCTCAATACCTCTTATCTACATCCTTATTTGAAATCCAATCTCTTAATCCTCATACATCAGGAGAGTCCCACCTGAGCACTCCTCTCCTTACCTGTGGCGTGAAAAAGAGTAAGCAGGAGTGCAATTCCTGCGACTCGAACTCAATTACTCCCTTACTGGATGTGGCGTCACTCTCCCTCTAACACCCTAGTGGCGCCTCCTTGCCATTTTACAAGGGTAGTTCTTGTGTCTCCCTTCCCAATTAAAATTTCTTAACCCCTCTCTTCACCCAGCTCCCTCCTCTTAAACACTAAAAGAAACTTCCAGCCCTAAGTCAGACCTAGCCCGGGGTTATGACTAGGCCCTAGAACATGTCAAGCAATCATAGCATACATATTTCTTCAACAACACACATGGGAAAAATAATTAAATTGCAAACAACCCCTAATTCAGGATGTTATAGTTTTACCCCCTTAAAAATAATTTCGGCCTCAAAATTACCTAGATCAGAAGAGTTGGGGGTATTGCTGCCGTATCACATCCTCGGGTTCCCACGTGGCCTCCTCCGTACCATGGTTTCGCCATAACACCTTTACCAAAGGTACTGACTTCCTCCTTAAAACCTTAACATCTCGATCCAAAATTTGTATCGGCTCTTCCTCGAAAGATAAGTCCGAGTTCACTTCAATTTTCGCAACCGGCACTATGTGTGATGGATCTGATCGATAGCGCCTCAGCATCGAAACATGGAAGACGTCATGAATCTGGCTCAATTCTCAAAGCAACTCAAGTTGGTAAGCTATCGGTCCCACACGTTTCAATCATGTATGGCTGATGAACCTAGGGCTTAGCTTGCCCTTCCTACCAAACCTCAGCACTTTCTTCCAAGGTGATACCTTTAAGAAGACCTTATCACCCATGCATACTCCACATCCTGCGCTTAAGATCGGCGTGGGATTTACATCTGTCAAGCGCCTCTTTAAGACGATCTCGAATTACTCTAACCTTATCCTCTGTCTCGCTACTAACTCCGGACCCAACATCGACGTTCTCCCACTCTGTCCAACACGTAGGAGTATGGCATTTTGACCATCTGATTGCCTCATACGATGCCATCTGAATACTCGCTGATAACTATTGTTATAAGCGAATTACGCCAGAGGTAGGTACTCCTCCCAACTACCACGAAAGTCCAAAATGCAGCCCTTAACATATCTTCCAACACCGGATTACCTCTCGGATTGTCCATCGATTTGCGGATGAAAAGCCGTCTTGAAATTCAACCGTGCCTAACTCGATGTAAGGCCTTCTAAAATCTCGGCGTGAACAGGGATCCCGATCCGAGATAATGGACACGGTACTCCATGTAACCGCACTATCTACGCTATATCTGACTTGGCTAACCTTTGAAGCGAGTAGTCCACCCTTACTGGTATGAAATGGGTCGAGTTGGTCAACCGGTCTACTATCACCCGTGATTGTATCTTTCTTCTTTGGGCGTGAGGGAAGCCCACTTACAAAATCCATAGTAATCTTCTCCCACTTCCTTTGTGGGATCTTTACTGCCGTATATGATACGATGGCAATTGATGCTCGGCCTTAACTGATGGCATGTCGGACACTTGCTCACTAACTTTCGGTTACTTCCGCTTAAGACACAGCCACCAAATCGCTCCCTTAAATCCCGATACATCTTGTCGCTTCTCGGGTGCATAGCGTCGGATTGCTATGAGCTTCTTTAAGGATTCACGCCTCAAATCATCATCCTTAGGCATACATACTCTCCCCTGAAAATACAACACTCCATCACTACCCAAGCTGAGCCCTTCGGCCTCACCGCTCTGTACTTGCAACCTCCGAGTACTCAGAACTTCGTCGGTCATCTGCCTTTCTTTGACCTCATCAATCCAAGACAGCTTCACTTGCAATTATGATAAAAGGCTCCCATCATCATAGAGACTTAGGTGAGCAAACATTGCTCACAAATTCGCTACCACCTTACGGCTCAATGCATTAGCTACCACGTTAGCCCTACCCGGATGATATTTGATTGAGCAGTCGTAGTCCTTCAACAACTCAATCCACCTCCACTGCCTCAGATTTAAATCTTTTTGAGTCAAGAGGTACTTTAGGCTCTTGTGATCCATGTACACTATCGACTTCTCCCCATACAGATAGTGCCTCCAAATCTTCAAGGCAAAACCACAGCAGCCAATTCTAAATCATGTGTCAGATAGTTACCTTCGTGAGGCCTCAGCTGCCATGACGCATAAGTGACCACCTTCCCTTCTTGCATCAACACACACCCTAAACCAGTATGCGATGCATCACAATACACAGTGAATTCCTTTCCTGCCTCAGGCTGAATCAAGACTGGTGCTTCTGTCAAAATCTTCTTCAGCTTGTCAAAACTCTCTTGCTGCTTCTCAGACCACACAAACAGAACTCCTTTTCTCAGCAACTTAGTCAACGGTGCTGCGATTAAGGAGAAATTTTCCATAAATCTCCGGTAATATCCTGTCAACCCCAGAAAACTTTAGATTTTCGTAACCAACCTCGGTAGTTTCCACTCCAATACTGCTTCAATCTTACGGGGATCCACCCTGATTCCCTCGGTCGAAACAACATGCCCTAGAAAAGTTACCTCCTTAAGCCAGAACTCACACTTGCTGAATTTGGCGTACAACTGTTTCTCCCTTAGAACTTGCAGAACCACATGAAGATGTGCGTCATGTTCCTCCTCAGACTTCGAGTACACCAAAATGTCGTCTATGAACACCATGACGAACCGATCCAAATAGGGTTGGAAAACCCGGTTCATCATGTCCATAAACGCGGCTGGTGCATTCGTCAAACCAAAAGGCATTACCAGAAACTCATAGTGCCCATATCGAGTACGGAATGCCGTCTTGTGGATATCAGCCTCCTTCACCTTAAGCTGATGGTACCCTGACCTAAGGTCGATCTTAGAGAACACCGATGCTCCCTTGAGTTGGTCAAACAAATCATCAATCCTGGGCAAAGGATGCCTGTTCTTTATTGTCAGCTTGTTCAACTGTCGATAGTCGATGCACATCCTCATTGTTCCATCCTTCTTCTTGACAAAAAGCACTGGAGCTCCCCAAGGCGATACACTTGGTCAAATGAACCCTCTATCCAACAATTCCTAGATCTAAGCCTTCAACTCTACCAATTCTTTCGGCGCCATCGACACGGAGCTATAGATATCTTTGTGCGGTTTGGGTAACAAATCTATACCAAATTCAACCTCACGGTCCAGAGGTAAACCGGGAGTTCCTCTGGAAACACATCAACATAATCCCTTACGGTCCGGACATCCCTCCCAGCTGCACCCTTAGCTTCCAAAGCACAGACATGCACTACATATGCTTCACAACCTTTCCTAACCATCTTTTTTGCCTTTAATGCAGACATCAGATTAGATAGGTAGTCTCTCCTTTTACCTATCATCACCACCTCATCACCTTCCATGGTCTTTAATACCATACGCTTAGCTGCGCAATCCAGGCTAGCCCGATACTTTACTAGCCAATCCATCCCGAGGATTAGATCGAACTCCCGAAATGGTAGTTCCATCAAGTCAGCCAAGAACACGGACCCTTGGAGTTCTAGGGGTACATTCCTATAGAGTTTACTTACTTCTACAGAGTGACCTAGAGGGCTTAACACAGTCATCTTCCTAGAAGTAAGCTCAGAGTCTAAGTGCAAAGTTTTCACTACGCTACTAGCAATGTATGAGTGGGTTGAGCCAATATCAATTAAGGTACTATAGGGCACTCCAAATATCAAAAACATACTAGTTATGACGTCCGGTGCGTCGCCCTCCTCCTGACGCCTCGCGACATAGACCAAACCAGGTTGCCTAGCCTCAGTACAACTAGTACCTCCCCTCGGTGCCCCACGACCTCTACCAGCACCATTACCTCCTCTTCCTGCACCACGACCTCCTAGTGGCCGTTGGTTATCCCTCCTATTCGGTGCACGATCCTGACCCTCAGACCTTAGCCTAGCTGCCTTTTTGAACAATCCCTAACTCGATGTTCCATTGATCCACATTCGAAGCATCCCCGATTACCACTCCAACACTCCCCCGTGTGAGACTTCCCACACCGAGCACACCGTGGTGGCCATTGAGGATTAGCAACAGCAGCAGGCCTAGCAGCTTGATCTGACTCACCATACCTCATCCTCTTCTGCTGATTACCAAAAAACCTCGAAGATCTAGAGCTCCTCTTATTCCAACTCCTATCCTGATTCCGCCTAACAGATCGCTCTTACCCTTGACAACATTAGTCTTCTCACTAGGACAGCGAACTCCCATTCTGTTGTGGAGCTATCATCATCCTCACTCATCTCTCATCCTCAAATCGACACTGACGTTCATGCTCGATTACCCACAATACCACGAGCGTACCTGCTCAATCGGAGAAATTCGGCCTCATACTCTACCACTGTCTTATTACCCTGAACCAGGTTCAAGAAAGCCTTCTGCTGCGCATCCACATAGCTAGTTCCTATGTATTTCTTTTGGTAGGTTGCCTTAAAGAATTCCCATGTAAGATCCTCCGCCATTGTTCCATCCCTTACGGTGAGCCACCACTGGTATGACTCATCCCGAAGTAGAGACATTATACCCTTCAACTTTTCCTCAGCTAAAAAATCCAGGTCATCCATGATCCTCTCAGTAGATTCTAACCAATACTCTGCCGTACTGGGTGCCACTCCTGATACACCCCAAAACACCTCAGCTCTATTGGCTCGGAGTCGTTCAACCACGAATTTTGGGCTCCTACACCTGCGCCTGCCTCGGCAACTCATTCCAACACCCGTAGTACAGCTTGGGATACTACATCGTTACCACCGGTCTAATCCTGAAACTCAATTTCTGCCGCCGACAGATCCGGCATCACATTTCCAGACCTATTACCAGACCCTGTTGGTTCCGACAAGGTCATCCTACCCCTACCACGGCCACGCGGCAAACGTCCACGACCTCTTGTAATCATTCTTCTCGTTCGCATTTATCTGATTAAAAATTTTATGCAATATTAATACTGTTCACTATTTACCCACGAGTAATTTTATGAGGAATAGTTTTTTTAAAGTGATTCTTTGAAGTCGAATCTACCTATAATTCGATTTCAGGCTTATCTCCTAGTTCTAAGGACATCCATCGCACAAACAACATTCACGCACCATATCTAACGTTTAGGGGCATTTTCGTCATTTCACTACATGGGGTATTTTCGTAATTTTAACCTCTGAGGGTATTTTGTAATTTTCAAAATAAAAGTTCTCGGATGATTTTGTCAAAAGTATTTTGGAACTTTTAAATTCTCGGTATTTTGAAAATTTTTGAAATTGAGGGGTATTTGGTGATTTTGAAGCTCGGGGTATTTTGGTAATAAACCGAGGTAAATTTGTAAAGTTTGATAATTTCGGTATTTCAAATGTTGCAAAACTTTGAGGGTTCTTTTGAGAATTTGTTTTCCAAGTTGATGGTGTTGCAAAATTTTAAAAATCGAGGTCATTTTGATAATTTTGTAGGTTAGGGGCAATTTTGTAATTTTCCAAAATCAAGGTACTTTGGACGTTTGCAAAATAGGGTTTTTAAACACTTTTACAAAATAAGGAAATTTTGGAAAAAGCTGTTGGGTAGTTGAACATTTTATAAACCAAGGGCATTTTTTGTAATTTTACCACTAGGGTATTTTAGTAATTCTACAAATCAGAAATTTTTCAGAAAAATGTTGTAAACAATAGTTCTCACAAATTAAAAAGAAATTTTAAGAGTTTTAAAACTAGGGTTTTTATGAAAACACGGTTAGTTCCCTTTCGGGTTTTAGTTAGGGTTTAGCCAATGAATAAGTCCTCTTGGTTAGGGTGAGCCGAAGCTACGCACTGTAGGATTCAAGTGGAGAGGAGGTGAGTCACGCGATTGCTTAAATACAAAGATCCCACCGAATACCAATCCTAGACATGCGCACAATGGTTGCCACACCCTAACTCAACGACTTAGACATAGGTTTGTTTAATTAAGCAATTATGTCTTATGTAGTAGTTAGGGTAGACTAGTCCTAGAGTTCAAGTACCTATCATTCTATTCTCGTCCCCAAGTTACCCATTTACCCTTATCAAGTATTCACGAGCGATCGAGAGATACTTACTTGGGCGGATTGGTGCGGAGACTCGATGCCATCTTGTTCAAAATAAAACCATTTTCATAATAATTCACGAGGCTACAAAAATATTTTGGGCCTTGGACCCCACAATGAGTTTTGAACTTGGCTCTGATACCAAAAATGTAACACCTCATACCCGTCCCATGAGCCTTGACCGGATTTGGTATGTCACAGAGTAAAATCGTTTTGAAAGATTTTGAGTAACTGGTAGAAATCTGAAATTTTGCTGAGGTTATAAAATGGTGTCAATTAAAACTCAGGTGGAATGGATTTTAAAAACTTGGTTGAGTTGAAAGCCTTGGAAACCATTTGATCATTTAAGTTTTTATAACCACCTGAGTTAATGTTAACTTGGTGAATTTTGCTACCCGATGGTAACATCTTTGAAAACTCGTAAAAATTTCCCATTTTGAAAACGTCACTTTTAACCGATTCATTTAAACAATTTATAAGTTCATTAGTAATATAGTAGAAGTGAAGTAAAACAACTACTTAAACATCCAAAATAATAACTAGCGGCCTTATTACAACCCAAACCTAAATTTAATAAATAATAAACTTTAACTGTGCTAAATAAAATTTTAAATCCAAGGAATCAAGCATGGCCGCCTCGAGTCCTCTTCGGCTCCATCTCCACGATTTACTCATCTACAAAATGATATGGGAAGGGGTAAGTCACCAAGACTCAGTGCATAAATCCCCAACCCGAAAGTGCAAACTCATACACAAAATATTAGTAAAACATGCAATCATGCAACCCAAAACTAACCATCCATACTCCTTTAACTACCCCATGTGGTCAAAACCACTGGTGGTCAAAACCACTGGTGACCAGAGTCACAAGTCAAGTGATGGGGCCAACCCATCGTGTGGTCAAAACCACTGATGACCATAGGTCACAATTATCAATATGTGGTCAAAACCACTGGTGGTACCAAACCACTGGGACTTAGTCACAATTTATATCAACAGTGTGGTCAAAACCACTGGTGACCGAAGTCACATTTAAACTGATAGGGCCAACCCATCTTGTGGTCAAAACCACTGGTGACAGTCCATAGAGAATAACCCCACTCCTCTCTTCAATCCCGTGACCAACATGCTCATAACATGCTTAACATACTATCATAAATCATGCATATAAGTCATGGCATAGCATCTTACTCATTATATCATTCATATAACATATTTAGAGTCGCAAGCGACTTACTCGGAATCCATGCACATGCCCACAAGGCAAATCACTAACAAAATGGTTAACTATAACATATTAAGCAATGCCAACTAATAAAGTGTGTAAGAGTTTTACACACCTGTTTAACCGAAGATCTAAAGAGAAATCCCGAATCTATGCGTTATCACAAAATCTCGAAACGTATTCCCGTATTACTCCTACAATCGGCAAACACCCAAACCTTTAGATCTAATAGCCATTCGGCTATACTAATAATCCCGAAGGATGAATCGCACAAGTTTGATCTCTTACCTTAGTACCGATTTGGTCTCCTACCAAATCCCAAAAACACACACCAAGTCCTTCTTGTATTCAGCTACACACAAAAGGTACAATATTAGGACCACATACACATTCGACCAACATTACCAAGGCCTATTCGGCCATAGTAACTAAATCTCGAAGGCTCATTTGTGGCACTTACCCAAAACTGATTTGAGTTCCAACCAAATCCCGAAGCTACACACACCACTTGTAATAGGCTACACCTTGAGATCACATAATAGTTAGCCTTCGGCTTTTCCAAAATATCTAATGAATAGACTTAAGAAAAATTCTTTACCATATACTTACCAAATCGATTAGCAGAGAACGGAGGCTTAGTTCGGCGGATTTAAGATCCCGTAGTACCTTATGAGAAATCTATTTCAAAAGTAGTTAGCCAAACCATCAACAAATGCCAAATTTTGGCTTCCCTTCTTATAAGTCGACAGAGAAAAAGATAATATGGAAGGAAGGTTTCGGCAATCCCTTACCCTTACAAACTGATTTGAAGAAGAAATCCCGAAGAGAATCTATGCCCACGATATTCGGCCAAAACAAAACAAGAGGAAAACTTAGAGGTTTCGGCACAAAGTATGGTGAAGGAAGAGAAGATTGACAATGAGCTCGAGAGAAAGACAAGATGAGTATAGTGATTTCTGCTCAAAGTTTCAAAAGAAAAGAGGGAGATGAGGGTGATGGAAGTTTAATTAGGTATTTGAGAGAAAAGAAAGAAAAAAACAACAACAAATGAGTCTAGGGCATTCGCTATACTAAAACTCCCTAAAACCGATAGCCCCCTTGCCCACAATCCACTATTCGGCCAACTCTTCCAAGGGAGCCTGATACACTTCAAACTCCTCAATACCTCTTATCTACATCCTTATTTGAAATCCAATCTCTTAATCCTCATCCATCAGGAGAGTCCCACCTAAGCACTCCTCTCCTTACCTATGGCGTGAAAAAGAGTAAGCAGGAGTGCAATTCCTGCAACTCGAACTCAGGTTCTCCCTTACTGGATGTGGCGTCACTCTCCCTCTAACACCCTAGTGGCACCTCCTTGCCATTTTACTAGGGTAGTTATTGTGTCTCCCTTCCCAATTAAAATTTCTTAACCCCTCTCTTCACCCAGCTCCCTCCTCTTAAACACTAAAAGAAACTTCCAGCCCTAAGTAGACCTAGCCCGGGGTTATGACTAGACCCTAAAACATGTTAAGCAATCATAGCATACATATTTCTTCAAGCACACATATGGGAAAAATAATTAAATTGCAAACAACCCCTAATTTAGGATGTTACAGTTTATATTTAGTTGCACTCGGTTTAAGACACAAGAGGAGCTTGTGGCTTAGTGGCAAGTGACGTGAATTGGCTGATGGGAAAGCTTGGGTTCGAATCTCATGAGGAGCAAGGGAGTATTTATTTTGCGGATTGGACGGTAAGAGTTTCAGTTGAATTTAAACTCTACTGACGAAGGGATCCCACCTCGAAAAGATACAAAAAATGAAGGTGAAGAGCTAGCTATATAAAGAGCATGCCAGGAGGAGAGTTAAGATACCTTGGTGGCCGTTGGGAGCAAGAGTGGTCGCAGCACGGTTTAGCACCAGAGTCCTATCAAGTGTGTAACTCTCTTTACTCTAGTTGTAGAGCGGCAAATGCCAAAGTGCCGGTCACGGTAATAGTAGACACACGAGCGTACGAGCGCACGTGTGGGGCTTCGACGCGATAGCTGAGGCCATCAGTAGTATTCTTGTGGGTTAGGGCTACTTGGGCCGCGATGGGCCGAAGTAGGCCCAATGGGCCCGTAGGCCCAATTAGAATAAATTGTATGATGATATAGTATATAATGAACTAGACTAGGTGGAACCTATATACGTGGCTAGATTTGTGTTAGGTGGGCCACACGAGCGTGGGCTAAATGGGCTGAAATCGGGTTTTAGGCCCAATAGTCCGTGACGATCGAAAACGGTAGTGAGTCGCTCAGGGTAACATTAGACCTTCGGGAGGTCCATTACAGGTATGAAATTACGAAAATACCCTTGGTGGGTAAATTACGAAAATACCCTTGGTAGGTAAAATTACTGTTATACCCTTAGAGGTTGGTTAGCTTGATTATGGTGTATATTATTATTCTGATTATGATGGTCATTCATTTCATACGTTATCTGATATATGATTTGCATACATGTCATACTGCATACACGAATTATTATATTATGTTGCATGTGCATGGGGTTCGGGATATATATATTGAATAAAGGACATGGTGTACATTTATGTACGTGGTGGTGATTGGCTATGTGCCATATCACGACTTGATGTCAGCTATGTGCCTCATCGAGGGAATGATGCTTGCTTTGTGCTTTATCGTGGTTTGATGATGACCATGGGTCACATCGTGGATATCGAGGTTTGGTCACATATTTGGTCACATGGTGATCGGTGGCTAGGCCACGACATATTTGGTCACATGGTGATCGATGGCTAGGCTACGTTATATTAGCTTTGAGCAGCTTGACTGCCAAAGAGGTGTGTAGCGGATGGAGGGTCGATTTAGTAATCCTCTGGTGTGAGTGGCAGGATATGGGGTGTGTAGCGGATAGGTATTAGGTTGGGGTGGGTAACATATTGCATCATTATACGTGGTATGTGGTTTTATGTGGATTTGGGGCCAAGCCCATTTGTGGAATCATGTGGATTAATTGCATTGCACTAATTATTGATATGCCATGGCATTGGGCTAACATATTACTGTGGGCTTAGGCCCAGTTATCGTGGTAAGGGGAATTGCACACTGAGTCTCGATGACTCACCCCTTTGTTTAAATCTTGCAGGTAATCATTAGATCACGGATTTGGGAGCAGAGGCAGACTCGAGGTGGCTATTCTCAATATTTCAGTTTTATTTTAATATTTATCATGGGAGTTGTTTTACTATAAGTTGGGTTTACAGTTTTGTAATAAGGCCTCTACAACCTTAATTTTGGAATTTTGGTTGGTTTCGCTTTTAATTTGACTAGTGCCTACTATTATTAAATGTTCAATATGAAAATTTCCTAAACCCTTAATAACCATTTTCCAAAATATTAATAAACCATTTCTTATTCAAAATTACTTAAACTTGACTTTTCACAACAAATATAACGAACATGAACTTTTTAACGAACACACAGTTTTTAGACATTCCTTTCATGTGACATGCCAAATCCAGTCGTGACGTTTAGGTCGGGTTTGGGGTGTTACACATTAGACCTTCGAAAGGGCCATTGCAGGTGTGAAATTACGAAAATACCCTTAGTGGGTAAATTACGAAAATATCCTTGGTAGGTAAAATTATTGTTATACCCTTAGAGGTTGGTTAGCTTGATTATGTTGTATATTATTATTCTGATTATGATGGTAATTCGCTTCATACGTTATCTGATATATGATTTGCATACATGTCATACTGCATACACTAATTATTATAACATGTTACATATGCATGGGGTCGGGATGTCTCTATTCAATGAAGGACAGGGTGTACATTTATGTATGTGGTGGTGATTGGCTATGTGCCATATCATGACTTGATGTCGGCTATGTGCCACATCGAGGGAATGATGCTTGCTTTGTGCTTCATCGTGGTTTGATGATGACCATGGGTCACATCGTGGATATCGAGATTTGCTCACATAGTGATCGGTGGCTAGGCCACGACATATTTGGTCACATGGAGATCGGTGGCTAGGCCACGTTATATTTGGTCACACGATGATCGGTGGCTAGGCCACGTTATATTAGCTTTGAGCAGCTTGACTACCAAAGAAGTGTGTAGCGGATGGAGGGTCGATTTAGTAATCCCCTGGTGTGTGTGGCGTAGGATACGGGGGTGTGTAGCGGATGGATATTAGGTTGGGATGGGTAACATATTGCATCATTATGTGTGGTATGTGGTTTTATGTGGATTTAGGGCCAAGCCCATTTGTGGAATCATGTGGATTAATTACATTGCACTAATTATTGATATGCCATGGCATTGGACTAACATATTACTGTGGGCTTAGGCCCAGTTATCGTGCTAAGGGGAATTGCACACTGAGTCTCGGTGACTCACCCTTTTGTTTAAATTTTACTGGTAATCATTAGATCGCGAATTTGGGAGTGGAGGCAGACTCGAGGTGGCCATGCTTAATATTTCAATTTTATTTTAATATTTATCATGGGGGTTTTTTTACTATAAGTTTGGTTTACAATTTTGTAATAAGGCCTCTACAACTTTAATTTTGGTATTTTGGTTGGTTTCACTTTTAATTTGATTACTGCCTACTATTATTAAATGTTCAATATGGGAATTTCCTAAACCCTTAATAACCATTTTCCAAAATATTAATAAACCGTTTCTTATTCAAAATTATTTAAACTTGACTTTTCACAACAAATATAACGAACATGAACTTTTTAACGAACACAGAGTTTTTAGACATTCCTTTCATGTGACATGCCAATCCGGTCGTAACGTTTAGGCCGGGTTTGGGGTGTTGCACATTAGACCTTCGGAAGGGCCATTGCAGGTGTGAAATTACGAAAATACCTTTGGTGGGTAAATTACGAAAATACCCTTCGTAGGTAAAATTAATGTTATACCCTTAGAGGTTGGTTAGCTTGATTATGTTGTATATTATTATTCTGATTATGATGGTAATTCGTTTCATACGTTATTTGATATATGATTTGCATACATGTCATACTTTTTACACGAATTATTATAACATGTTGCATATGCATGGGGTCGGGATGTATCTATTCAATGAAGGACAGGGTGTACATTTATGTACGTGGTGGTGATTGGCTATGTGCCATATCACGACTTGATGTCGGCTATGTGCCACATCGAGGGAATGATGCTTGCTTTGTGCTTCATCGTGGTTTGATGATGACCATGGGTCACATCGTGGATATCGAGATTTGCTCACATAGTGATCGGTGGCTAGGCCACGACATATTTGGTCACATGGTGATCAGTGGCTAGGCCACGTTATATTTGGTCACACGGTGATCGGTGGCTAGGCCACATTATATTAGCTTTGAGTAGCTTGACTGCCAAAGAGGTGTGTAGCGGATGGAGGGTCGATTTAGTAATCCCCTAGTGTGTGTGGTAGTATACGGGGGTGTGTGGCGGATGGATATTAGGTTGGGAAGGGTAACATATTGCATCATTATGCATGGTATGTGGTTTTATGTGGATTTGGGGCCAAGCCCATTTGTGGAATCATGTGGATTAATTGCATTGCACTAATTATTGATATGCCATGGCATTGGACTAACATATTACTGTGGGCTTAGGCCCAGTTATCGTGGTAAGGGGAATTGCACATTGAGTCTCGGTGACTCACCCCTTTGTTTAAATTTTGCTGGTAATCATTAGATCGCGGATTTGGGAGCAGAGGCAGACTCGAGGTGGCCATGCTCAATATTTTGATTTTATTTTAATATTTATCATGGGAGTTGTTTTACTATAAGTTTGGTTTACAGTTTTGTAATAAGGCCTCTACAACTTTAATTTTGGTATTTTGGTTGGTTTCCCTTTTAATTTGACTACTGCCTACTATTATTAAATGTTCAATATGGGAATTTCCTAAACCCTTAATAACCATTTTCCAAAATATTAATAAGCTATTTTTTATTCAAAATTATTTAAACTTGACTTTTCACAACAAATATAACGAACATGAACTTTTTAATGAACACAAAGTATTTAGACATTTCTTTCATGTGACATGCCAGATCCGGTCGTAACGTTTAGGTTGGGTTTGGGGTGTTACACATTAGACCTTCGGAAGGGCCATTGCAGGTGCGAAATTATAAAAATACCCTTGGTGGGTAAATTACGAAAATATCTTGGTGGGTAAATTACAAAAATACCCTTGGTAGGTAAAATTACTGTTATACCTTTAGAGGTTGGTTAGCTTGATTATGTTGTATATTATTATTCTGATTATGATGGTAATTCGTTTCATACGTTATTTGATATATGATTTGCATACATGTCATACTACATACACGAATTATTATAACATGTTGCATATGCATGGGGTCGGGATGTATCTATTTAATGAAGGACAGGGTGTACATTTATGTACGTGGTGGTGATTAGCTATGTGCCATATCATGACTTGATGTCGGCTATGTGCCACATCGAGGGAATGATGCTTGCTTTGTGCTTCATCGTGGTTTGATGATAACCATGGGTCACATCGTGGATATCGAGATTTGCTCACATAGTGATCGGTGGCTAGGCCATGACATATTTGGTCACATGGTGATCGGTGGCTAGGCCACGTTATATTTGGTCACACGGTGATCGGTGGCTAGGCTACGTTATATTATCTTTAAGTAGCTTGACTACCAAAGAGGTGTGTAGAGGATGGAGGGTCGATTTAGTAATCCCCTGGTGTGTGTGGCAGGATACGGGGGTGTGTAGCGGATGGATATTAGGTTGGGATGGGTAACATATTGCATCATTATGTATGGTATGTGGTTTTATGTGGATTTGGGGCCAAGCCCATTTGTGGAATCATGTGGATTAATTGCATTGCACTAATTATTGATATGCCATGGCATTGGACTAACATATTACTGTGGGCTTAGGCCCAGTTATCGTGGTAAAGGGAATTGCACACTGAGTCTCGGTGACTCACCCTTTGTTTAAATTTTGTTGTTAATCATTAGATCGCGGATTTGGCAGCGGAGGCAGACTCGAGGTGGCCATGCTCAATATTTCGATTTTATTTTAATATTTATCATGGGAGTTGTTTTACTATAAGTTTGGTTTACAGTTTTGTAATAAGGCCTCTACAACTTTAATTTTGGTATTTTGGTTGGTTTCGCTTTTAATTTGACTACTGCCTACTATTATTAAATGTTCAATATGGGAATTTCCTAAACCCTTAATAACCATTTACCAAAATATTAATAAACCGTTTCTTATTCAAAATTATTTAAACTTGACTTTTCACAACAAATATAACAAACATGAACTTTTAACGAACACGAGTTTTTAGACATTCCTTTCATGTGACATGCGGATCCGATCATAACTGTGTCGAATTTTAAAGTTCAAAGGGAACTTAGGGCCAAGTGACCCTAAAATATAAAGTATGTGAAATTTGACCCATTAACGGACTTGGAAAAGTGGCTGAAGATACCACTTAAGGCCTCAGAAATGGCCTACATGCAAGGGTGTTGGGCTTGAGTTGAGTCACATAAGAAGCAAATAAAATAAGTTTTATTTTGCTTCTAGAAGCCTAAAAGGTGGACGGCACAAGGCACGCAAAGAGGATTTTCACTCTCTTTAAAACTCATTAATTAGAAGATCATAAGGACTCTTAAGGGAAGAGTTTAATTCTCTTTAAAATTTGGCTAAATAGGTGGATAAATGAAGAATTATTCTTTAATTAGGAAAACAAGGAAGAGTGGTGGCCAAGTTAAGGATTCTTGGCCTAGTAATTTCGGATATAAAAGGATGAGACTAGGGCCATTCATTATTCATTCTCCTCTCTATTTTCCTCTCTGTCAATATTCTTCTTGAGCATCCATTCTTTTCTTCTTTTCTTTTAGCCTCCTAGCCGATTCCTTCTAAGCCTATTATTCCTCTCTTCTTTCATCTTTGAAACCAAATACATAAGGGAATCATAGCCATTGTTCATCAAGTCTCTAAGCCAATCTCGAAGGTTGAAGTGAAGGTGCAATCGATTCCTTCAAATAAGGGTAAGATCCAAGTTTGGTTTCCATTCTTTTATATTTTAGACTTATCGAAATCTAGGGCTAATCCCATTAATGTTCATGGTTGCGAAACTTTGAAGAGATCTTTGGGATTTACTAAGTGTAGGCTACAAGGAAGGAGAAGTTCTTTTCCGAAGGTACACCATAGGCGTGTTCCCCAATTATTCGGTGAGTTTCGGATTTAAAATCCACAAGGTAAGTGTCTATAGCTTTCGCTAAGGCCTATTTTGATAATTAGATCTAATTCTTGTTTGTTTAAAAAGCGAAACTAACCCCTCGATGAGATTTAGTACTTGGCGAATACAAGGAGGAGCATAGCATAGATTTTGGGATTTGATTAGTATTGAAATCGGCAACAAGGTAAGTTTTAAGAATACTAATCCTACTAGGATTTGGATTTATGGTCAAATGGTTTTTTTTTTTAAAGTAGTAAGTGATAAACCAAATGTCGGAACTAAGGATCTAAACATTAGATCTTGCTTTTCGGAATCTCAAGGAATCGCTAAACAAACTAGGTGTGTATTCCACACTAATCTTAATAGATTTATGGTTTAAATATGTTATATACATGTTAATGTGAAAGTGAAAGAAAGTGACCAAAGTACCATATTATGGTACAAAGTGCTAAGGTACGTTTTTCCTACTCCTATTAGGATTTCAAAAGATGTTATATTTAACATGTGAAAAGTGATGTGAAAGTGAAATAAAATATGATATGCATGATATTTATAATTTGGGGCATTGGGTTAATTGAAGAAAGGGAAGTGAAAGTGATGACTTGGTCTCACTAAGTGAAAGTGATGACTTGGTCTCACTAAGTGAAAGTGATGACTTGATCTCACTAAGTGAAAGTGATGACTACGGTCCGACTAAGTGAAAGTGGTGGCTTCGGTCACATTAAGTGGTAACTTCGGTTACATTACTGATGGTGGCTATGCCACAATATTATCGATGGGCGATGAGCACGTCATTGCAATGGATCGCCTTCGATGGAGTGTAGCGGATGGAGGTTGACTTAGTAGTCCCCACGGTGTGCAGAGTTGGTATGGGTGGAGTGTAGCGGATGGCATATAGGTTTGGGTTGGGTTTGCATCATTACTTTGAAATTGTTATATGAATATGATATGTATGGTGTGCCTACTTCTATTATGTTTAGTGTTGGTTACACACTGAGTCTATCGACTCACCCCATTGTGGGAATATGTTTCAGGTGATGAGGAGTAATGGACCGGGACGGTAGAACTTGTGGTGGCCATGTTCAACTTGAAGTTCAATTTAATTTGAATATTTATTTTATTTTCAGTACTGTACAATTTATTATTTTGGGTTTCGTTTTATGTAATAAGGCCACCATGACGACATTTTTATTTCTGCTATAATTACTATGTTATGAATTTAGGGCTTTATAAAGAGTAAGCCCACTTAATATGAAATAAGTTTAAATATTTTGTCACTTAAAACAAATGGGTTTTTGTTATAAAAATAAATTTGTTTTTAACTCAAGCCCAACCCAAAACGATCTTTCTTCCAAATCACACAAGTTTTTCCTAAAGAATTTAAACCGGGTTACATCGAGGAACATACCAGATCCAGTCCATTCTCGTGGGCCGGGTGTGGGGTGTTTCAGTTTGGTATCAGAGCCCATTTTAAACTCTCGGCACGTGGGCTAAGACCCAAAACGTTTTCAAATCGAGCCCAAATAAGCTTTATAAAGTATCTTATGAAATAAGCGAGTTTTTCCGGCATGGCACCTAAGTCTCCCACACTGCAGTCCACCGGTAAGTACCCTAACTATCGTGTGATTATGTGAATTATAGAAGTGTAGAAAAGGAATGGAACGTAGAATAGCATGATAGGAACTTGAACCCTAGGATTAGTCTACTCAAACACAAATACATAAGACTTAATACACTAGACAAACTCGTGATTAAGTCACCGAGCTAGGCGTGGTAATCTTGTAGCGCATGTTCAGGAGTGGATTCATGAAGAGCTTGGTATTTAAGCGGTCTAATGACTCACCTCCTCTTTACTCGAATCCTACACAGTGCGTAGTAACCGCTCACCCTAACCAAGAGGACTTAGTCACTGGCTAAACCCGATAACTAAAACCCGAAAGGGAACTAGCCATTTTTCGGAACCTTAATATTAAAATTCTTAAATCATTTTTTCCTTAATTCACGAAAACTATTTCTTATACACAATTTTCTCCGAAAATTTCTGACTTATAAAATTACAAAAAATGCCCCTAGTGGTAAAATTACAAAAAATACCCTTGGTTTATAAAATGCCCAACTACTCAACGGTTTTGCCAAAATTTCATTATTTCATAAATGTTCAAAAACCTTAAATTGCAAACTATCAGAAAAATACCTTGATTTTTTTGGAAAATTACAAAATTGCCCCTAACTTACCAAAATTTCCAAAATGACCCTGATTACTAAAATTTTTGCAACTTCATCGTGCTTTGGAAAATAAATTTCTCAAAAGAACCCTCAAAATTTTACAACTTCTAAAGTATCCCCAATTTATTAAAACTTTACAATTACCCCAGTTCGTGGAAAAAAAGAAATTTACCAAAATACCCCCAAGGTCCAAAAATTTCTGAAATACCCTCGGATTTCAAAAATTTTCCAAAATACCCCGGGAACTTAAAAATACCAAAAAATACTTTGTGACAAAATCACCAAGGAACCTTATTTGACAAATCACGAAAATACCCCGGGTAGTGGAAAAACAACAACAATGGAAACTACAACATTTCTCTGAATGAACGAGAGTTCATAATTGGTTGATGGATACATGAATGAATGAAAAGACTGTGTGCATGTATGAATATGAAAGAACCACTTCTAAAATTCTTTCCATAAAACTTCTTCATGGTTAATCGGTGAAAAAAATTTTTAATACATAAAACTTCTTAATCAGATTAAATTATGACGTTAGAAATAAGTTCTAAGGGGCGTGAACTTAGAGATTGTGCTGGAAAGTATGATTGTTCTATTAAGATCGAGTCTTGCAGCGTAAGCATAGTCTTGGTGAGAAGGATTGTCTGATTGTTAGTAAGTAATTTCGAGGACGAAATTATTTTTAAGGAAGGTAGAACTGTAACATCCTAGATTAGGGTTATGCGTTTGTGCATAATTCATGAGTAGTAGGTTTAGCGGTGTTTGGAAGTGAATTAAGGGTTTTTTTTAAATCCTAGGATGGAAGAGAAAGCTTTGGACAATTATTGGTTTTAAGTTAAAAACAAGAAGTGATGTGGAAAAGTGGCAAGGGCGCCACCTAAGGGGCAAGGGTTATGGCATCACGTGAAGTACTTTGAGGAAGAGGTTTGAATCCCATTGTGTGCATTTTGCTTAATGAAATAGCATGTTTACTGTAATATGGATGTGTGGTGTGCATCTTTAGGACCTTGGAAATGTAAGAAAATGTAAGGAAATATAAGGAAATGTAAGGAAATAAAAGGAAGTATAAGGAAATGTAAGGAAATGTAAAGAAATGAAAGGAAATAAAAGGAAATGTATGGAAATGTATGGAAATGTAAGAAATGTATGGAAATGTATGGAAATGTAAGGAAATGTAAGGAAATGTATGGAAAGGTATGGAAATGTATGGAAATGTAAGGAAATGTATGGAAATGTAAGGAAATGTATGGAACGATTAGTTAAAGAGGAAAGTGAACATTTTGGAAACCTAAGCTAAAAGAGGAAAGTAAACATTTTGGAAACTAAGCCAAAATAGGAAAGTAAACATTTTGGAAACCTAGGAAATGTCAAGTTTACAGAGCCGCGCGAAAATTTTTGGAAACTTAAAAATAACCCCGAAATGTCAAATTTTAAAGTTCAAAGGGGAACTTAGGGCCAAGTGACCCTAAAATATAAAGTATGTGAAATTTGACCCATTAACGGACTTGGAAAAGTGGCCTGAAGATACCACTTAAGGCCTCAGGAAATGGCCCACATGCAAGGGTGTTGGGCTTGAGTTCGAGTCACATAAGAAGCAAATAAAATAAGTTTTATTTTGCTTCTAGAAGCCCAAAAGGTGGATGGCACAAGGCCTACAAAAGAGGATTTTCACTCTCTTTAAAACTCAGCTAATTAGAAGATCATAAGGACCCTTAAGGGAAGAGTTTAATTCTCTTTAAAATTCGGCTAAATAGGTGGATAAATGAAGAATTATTCTTTAATTAGGAAAACAAGGAAGAGTGGTGGCCAAGTTAAGGATTCTTGGCCTAGTAATTTCGGATATAAAAGGATGAGACTAGGGCCATTCATTATTCATTCTCCTCTCTCTTTTCTTCTGAATATTCTTCTTGAGCATCCATTCTTTTCTTCTTTTCTTTTAGCCTCCTAGCCGATTCCTTCTAAGCCTATTATTCCTCTCTTCTTTCATCTTTGAAACCGAATACATAAGGGAATCATAGCCATTGTTCATCAAGTCTCTAAGTCGAATCTCACGAAGGTTGAAGTGAAGGTGCAATCGATTCCTTCAAATAAGGGTAAGATCCAAGTTTGGTTTCCATTCTTTTATATTTTAGACTTATCGAAATCTAGGGCTAATCCCATTAATGTTCATGGTTGCCGAAACTTTGAAGAGATCTTTCGGGATTTACTAAGTGTAGGCCACAAGGAAGGAGAAGTTCTTTTCCCAAAGGTACACCATAGGCCGCGTGTTCCCTAGTTATTCGGTGAGTTTTGGGATTTAAAATCCACAAGGTAAGTGTCTATAGCTTTCGGCTAAGGCCTATTTTGATAATTAGATCTAATTCTTTTTGTTTAAAAGCGAAACTAACCCCGATGAGATTTAGTACTTGGCGAATACAAGGAGGAGCATAGCATAGATTTTGGGATTTGATTAGTATTGAAATCGGCAACAAGGTAAGTTTTAAGAATACTAATCCTACTAGGATTTGGATTTATGGTCAAATGGTTTTTTTTTTAAAGTAGTAAGTGATAAACCAAATGTGGAACTAAGGATCTAAACATTAGATCTTGCTTTTCGAGAATCTCAAGGAATCGCTAAACAAACCGGTGTGTATTCCACACTAATCTTAATAGATTTATGGTTTAAATATGTTATATATATGTTAATGTGAAAGTGAAAGAAAGTGACCAAAGTACCATATTATGGTACAAAGTGCTAAAATACGTTTTCCTACTCCTATTAGGATTTCAAAAGATGTTATATTTAACATGTGAAAAGTGATGTGAAAGTGAAATAAAATATGATATGCATGATATTTATAATTTGGGGCATTCAAGTTAATTGAAGAAAGGGAAGTGAAAGTGATTACTTGGTCTCACTAAGTGAAAGTGATGACTTCGGTCTCACTAAGTGAAAGTGATGACTACGGTCTCACTAAGTGAAAGTGGTGGCTTCGGTCACATTAAGTGGTAACTTCGGTTACATTACAGTGGTGGCTATGCCACAATATTATCAGTGGGCGATGAGCACGTCGACTGCAGTGACTGCCTTCGATGGAGTGTAGCGGATGGAGGGTTGACTTAGTAGTCCCCACGGTGTACAGGTTGGTACGGGTGGAGTGTAGCGGATGGCATATAGGTTTGGGTTCGGGTTTGCATCATTACTTTGAAATTGTTATATGAATATGATATGTATGGTGTGCCTACTTCTATTATGTTTAGTGTTGGTTACACACCGAGTCTATCGACTCACCGTTGTGGGGAATATGTTTGGTGATGAGCGATAATGGACCGGACTGAGAACTTGTGGTGGCCATGTTCGACTTGAAGTTTAATTTAATTTGAATATTTATTTTATTTTCATCTTGTACAATTTATTATTTTGGGTTTCGTTTTATGTAATAAGGCCACCATGACGACATTTTATTTACGCTATAATTACTATGTTATGAATTTAGGGCTTTATAAAGTAAGCCCACTTAATATGAAATAAGTTTAAATATTTTGTCACTTAAAACAAATGGGTTTTGTTATAAAATAAATTTGTTTTCAACTCAAGCCCAACCCAAAACGATCTTTCTTCCAAATCACACAAGTTTTCCTAAAGAATTTAAATCGGGTTACATCGAGGAACATACCAGATCCAGTCCATTCTCGTGGGTCGGGTGTGGGGTGTTTCAATAACGTTTAGGCCGGGTTTGGGGTGTTACACATTAGACCTTCGGGAGGGCCGTTGCAGGTGAAAATTACAAAAATACCCTTGGTGGGTAAATTACGAAAATACCCTTGGTGGGTAAATTATGAAAATACCCTTGGTAGGTAAAATTACTGTTATACCCTTAGAGGTTGGTTAGCTTGACTATGTTGTATATTATTATTCTGATTATGATGGTAATTCGTTTCATACATTATCTGATATATGATTTGCATACATGTCATACTACATACACTAATTATTATAACATGTTACATATGCATGGGGTCGGGATGTATCTATTCAATGAAGGACAGGGTGTACATTTATGTACGTGGTGGTGATTGGCTATGTGCCATATCACGACTTGATGTCGGCTATGTGCCACATCGAGGGAATGATGCTTGCTTTGTGCTTCATCGTGGTTTAATGATGACCATGGGTCACATCGTGGATATCGTGATTTACTCACATAGTGATCGGTGGCTAGGCCACGACATATTTGGTCACATGGTGATCTGTGGCTAGGCCATGTTATATTTGGTCACATGGTGATCGGTGGCTAGGCCACGTTATATTAGCTTTAAGTAGCTTGACTGCCAAAGAGGTGTGTAGCGGATGGAGGATCGATTTAGTAATCCCCTGGTGTGTGTGGCAGGATACGGGGGTGTGTAACGGATGGATATTAGGTTGGGATGGGTAACATATTGCATCATTATGTGTGGTATGTGGTTTTATGTGGATTTGGGGCCAAGCCCATTTGTGGAATCATGTGGATTAACTGCATTGCACTACTTATTGATATGCCATGGCATTGGACTAACATATTACTGTGGGCTTAGGCCCAGTTATCGTGCTAAGGGGAATTGCACACTGAGTCTCGGTGACTCACCCCTTTGTTTAAATTTTGCTGGTAATCATTAGATTGCGGATTTGGGAGCGGAGGCAGACTCGAGGTGGCCATGCTCAATATTTCGGTTTTATTTTAATATTTTTCATGTGAGTTGTTTTACTATAAGTTTGGTTTACAGTTTTGTAATAAGGCCTCTACAACTTTAATTTTGGTATTTTGGTTGGTTTCGCTTTTAATTTGACTACTTCCTACTATTATTAAATGTTCAATATGGGAATTTCCTAAACCCTTAATAACCATTTTCCAAAATATTAATAAACCATTTCTTATTCAAAATTATTTAAAGTTGACTTTTCACAACAAATATAAAGAACACGAACTTTTTAACGAACGCACAGTTTTTAGACATTCCTTTCATGTGACATGCCAGATCCGGTCGTAACGTTTAGGCCGAGTTTGGGGTGTTACAGATAATATTTAGGATTATTTACTGATAATATTTAAGAAAACTCTAGCTAAATTTTAGGATTAAAAGTGTGTATAAATACCTAGTAGCTACAGCCAATTTAATAAATTCTCTATTTTTTTCTCCCATCCTGCGTCACCTTTGTATTATGCTGTTTCATTCCTTTTTTTTCTTTATTTTCAACTTTTGGTTTAATTATCTTCCAAGGCCCTTACCCTTCCTACTTTCCACAATTCCACAAATTTATTTTCAAAGCATGACTTTTTCCATGATTAACTAAACCCCTTTTAGCTTTAGCCCGAAAATTACTCCAACAAAACAATCGTGGAATTTGAACCCACTCAAAAAACCTCTCAACTCAATATTTCTATTTCTTCGGTATACATGATAGTACAAATTCGTCCCTTAAAGTTGATTCAGCTTCAATTCAAAAAGTGCACGTTGGGTTGGAGTTGTTTGGCATACAGTTGGGAAGACGAATCGACCGTGCTTTGTTCAAATTCCCATGATCAAATTGGCGTGTCTAGGTGGGACAAGCTAGTTGGATTCCGTCATGGGGATAGAGATCGAATTTAAACAACCCACGCGGTTGAGGCCTTTGATTCGAGTTGGGCTTTTCAGATCGCAAGGCTATCGAAATCTTAAATTGTGAACACGTGTATCGCAGTTAGAAATTTAGCAAAAGTCAATTTGCAGGTCATACCGAGATTGATTACATAATGAAAAGCTGGTGATCGAGATGTTCTTGGTCGCTATAACCAACTTATTGCTTGGAAGGGAAAATCTATTTCAAGGATCGATTCAAGATTGGAGTACATCGAGGCTAAGGCTAAGCTTAAGAATATTTTATTTACCAATTTATTTTATTTTCTTAAATTTATTTTTACATTTTTGAATCTATTTCTATTTTATTCTATTACAATTCATACTTCTTTATTTTATTACATTAATCAATTTAAACACTCTATTTTTTTATTTTTTTTAGCACTACTACGCACAAGTCGTAAGCATGACTGTGGCCGTGACAACGACTTTGGTCAAAAGAAAAGGAAAAATTAGATAGCATGTCCTTAAGGATTCAACCCTACTACTCTATATTTCAATTTATTATTATATTTGTCGTAGAAATTTATATTTGGTGGTTTTGATGCCATCAAATTTTGGCATCATTGCCGAGGATTGGTGAAAATTTTTTAATTATTGTTTGTTTTCTTTTTTACCAGATCAGAATCGGGGACTCTAACATTTGAACCGGAGATAAAAAAGTTGGCTCGTACATTTCGAAGAGAAGCTATTCAGTGCGATAAACAACCACAACCTAATTTTAAAGAAAGATCATACACCGAAGATACTTACTCATCCAAAGATTCAAACGGCATGGCAGATCAAACTATATGCCAACTTGTAACTACACCAGATGAACAACAATCGCTATACATAACTTATCCGATAGGTGAAACATCATTTAAGTTAAAGTCAGGATTAATACATTTATTGCCTACTTTTCGCGATTTGAAAAACGAGAACCCCCATACTCATCTGAAAGAGTTCCACATGGTTTGTCTAAGATGAAACCAGAATGAGTAACTGTGGATCAAATAAAAATACGAGCTTTTCCTTTTTCATTAGCTGACTCTACTAAAGAATGGTTGTTTTATTTACCTCCGGGATCTGTTAATACTTGGACTGATATGTCTCGATTGTTTCTTGATAGGTTTTCCCAGCAGTTCAAGCAACCAAATTAAGGAGTATAGTCTGAATACAAAAAAAAGGAAGCAAAGTCACTCTATGAATATTGAGAGTGATACAAGAAGTTGTGCAAGTTGCCCACAACATGGCCTGTCTGAACAGTTTCTCTTACAGTATTTCTATGAGGGGTTACTCCCAATGGAAATAAAGATGATTGATGCTTCTAGTGGAGGGGCTCTTGTGAACATGACGCCTCAAAGAGTTGGGGAATTAATTTCAACCATGGCTGCAAATTCTCAACAGTATCGACAACCTATGTAACCTACGAGAAGGGTTCATGAGCTAAGTACTCCTTCCATAGTAAATAAGATTGATAAACTTACTAATGTAATTAAAAATATGCTTGCAGGATAGACGGACCTAGCTCGGTTGTATGGGATTTGTGCTAAGCTTATCATCCTATCGACTCATGCCCAATTTCACTTGAGGACACAACTACACAAGTAAACGCCATTGGGAACTTCCTAGGGCCACCTCAAAGGTGTTATGATCCATATTCAAGCACGTACAATGTAGGGTGGAACAGAGTCAATGAAATTTCCATCTCAAACCGATCCAAACCCATGTCAAAATGCAAGTGCTATGACAATAAAAGATGGAACACAGTCAAAACTAGTGCCTTGCACGAGTCGTGACCACGAGTTGAACAGGAAGCCGAACCAGCATCTCCCACTGAGCCAGCACCTCATAAACCATTTGTTGTACCTTCCCCATACCCTGGAAGGCTCGCCCAAGTTAAAAAGGAACGAGAAGAAAAAGAAATCCTTGAGACATTTTGAAATGTAAAAATTAATATTCCTTTACTTGATGCAATTAAACAGGTTCCATGCTATGCAAAATTTTTAAAAGAATTGTGCACCGGTAAAAATGAGCTCCAAGGAAATGAATTGGTGAATGTGGGAGAAAACGTTTCTGTAGTGCTACAAAGAAAAATCCCGCTAAAGTGTAAGGACCAATGTATGTTTTCTATATCCTGCAAAATAGGTAATATTGGCATAAATAAAGCCATGTGTGATTTACGAGCATCTATTAAAGTAATGTCTTTATCTATTTTTAAATTGCTAAACACGAGTCCTTTTAAAAAATAGGGGTGATTATTCAATTGGCAAATAGGTCATGCGTATATCCAAAAAGGGTGTTGAAAGATGTCCCCGTAAAGGTAAATGAACTAATTTTTCCTGTAGACTTTTACATCATCGATATAGAGGACGACTACTCAAAAAATGCTTCTGATATTTTAATCGGGAGACCATTCCTAAGTATAGCACGTACAAAGATTAATGTTCGAAGTGCAACCTTCACTATGGAATTCGACGGTGAGGTGGTAAAATTTAATGTTTATGAGGCGATGGGCCAACCTAATACAATGTCGAATATTTCTAGTGTTGATATTATTGAACCACTAACGAAATTTCATTTTGAGTATGATGAAGAAGATGGGTTACAAACTATGCTCTGTAGAAATTTAGACCTCAATACAATGGATAAACTGGAGGAATTAATGATATTTAAAGAGCCAATTTGTGAAACTGTCATTTTCATGGAGGCACCACAATTTCCCAAAAGTCAAGGTAAAGAATTTGAATTGTCTCTTTTTCAAACTAAACTTTTGCCTTCCATTTCGCAAGCCCTGAATTGGAACTCGAACTGTTACTGGAACATTTAAAGATTCAAGTAGAGGAAAAGGAAAACTAGAACGGAGAAGCTCGAATACGTTTCAATCCACCGATGATGAAGGTATCCAGAAGAGCAAAGGTTGAAATCTTTCTATGAGAACTTTCAAGTGTGTGTAATGGAAGAATTAATTCTCGATAAACCAAACGAATAATACTCAGGTCGTTGAGCTAACGACTTTAAAAAATGCTTTATGGAAGGCAACCCATATTTATCTTTATTTATTTAATTTAATTTTGAATCCTAATTTAATTTGAGAATTAAATAAAATATTGTTTAATACATTTTCTGGCGTTATATTTCAGGTACACGAACCGCTCGAAACAATAAAATCTTTCGACGAAGACATGATACTGCTACTAGAGAACAAGAGGAACAACCACCTTCTACTTTAGATGAACGACTTCATCGCATTGAAGCTCGCCTCGAAACAATGGAAGCCAACATCTCAAGCATTCTCAACATGCTACAAAGTGATCCCTCGCACCGTCCTCCAACCCATTGAATATACACGGGGAGTACACTTAAGCCTTCTATTCATTATAGTTTTAAAATTGCATATTGAGGGCAATGTGGGCTAAGTAAGAGGAATTTTGGATCATACCGTACTTTCTTTTTGCATCTGTTTTGTTAAGAATAATTTTTTTAAATCATTTCGAAAATAAACTTTTAATTCTTATGTTTAGTTTACTTAAATAAGTGGGTGAATCATGAGTAACTATTGCTTGCTTGATCAATGAATATTTTTGTAGAATTGAAAATGTGATGCCTTAATCAATATTTCATGAAAATTGTTGGTTTTGTTGAACTTTCCTAATGAAAATACCCGTTTAAATAAATAAATAAGTTTGCTAATAGCTTGGTTAAGAGTGAAGATTAGAAATGTGACCAAGTTGAGTAACCGAGATGAGGTGTTTGGGTTGTCATCTCATTTCGCGTCAAAAGGTTTGGTGACGAGCCGAAGCTTGTAACACTCTACTAACTGAGCTGCCTTAAGAAAGGAGAAATAAATCGATTAGGGACATGTGAAATTAAGTAACCGGGATGAGGTGCTTGGGTTGTCATCTCGTTTCGTGTCAAAAGGTTTGATTATGTCTCGAATTCGTTAAAAATAAAAAAAAAATTAAATAAAGAGAATGTGTCGAGTTGAGTAACCGGGGTGAGGTGCTTGGGTTGTCATCTCTCTTCGCGTCAAAAGACTAGACTACATTTGAAAATAGATAAATAATAAAATAATAAAAAATATATATAAATGAAAGTATATATTGGGTATGATCATTTTGCATGTTTGACTAAGCCTAAATCTAGTGAAATAGTTGAATTTGACATACCGTTCTAGATTTTATAAAATGTTTATTGAGCAATTGTTTATTTTTTTATTCACCTAATTGTTTGAAGTATGCTTGACTAGGAAAGGGGGTTTTGATTTTAAAGGGGATTGACAAATTATTTTTAGCGGATATCATGCTTGAGGACAAGCATTGGCTAAGTAAAGGGAATTTGATAGCAAGATAAATTCATATTTTAATGTATTTATTTTTGGCTAATTATCAGATAAAATGTTATTAAATTTGGATTTTTCTTATCAGGAATGAAATTGGTGTGCTGAATTCAAACTCTTATAAAAAGGGGCTAAATTGGATCAAAAAGCAAAGAGGAGAGTTTGATTGAAAGATTGAAGATTCAAAGATGACTAGATAAAAATTGCAGAGTTGAAGATTTTTAAAAAAGTGGCTGGATAAAAATTGAAGGATTTTTTATATTATTACAATTCTGTAATTAGTTTTAATTTGATTTTTAAAATTTGAGTTATTTAGTGATAATATTTAAGAAAAATCTAGCTAAATTTTAACATTAAAAGTGTGTATAAATACCTAGTAGCTACAGACAATTAAACGTACACCTTGCCTTTGGCATTTAATAAATTCTCTTTTTTTTTTTCTTCCTTCCTGCGTCACCTTTCTATTATGTTGTTTCATTCTTTTATTTTCTTTGCTTTCAACATTTGGTTTAATTATCTTCCAAGACCCTTACCCTTCCCACTTTCCATAATTCCACAAATCTATTTTCAAAGCATGACTTTTTCCATGATTATCTAAATCCCTTTTAGCTTTAGCCCAAAAATTACTCCAACAAAACAATCGTGAGATTCTAACCCTCTCAAAAAATCTCTCAACACAATATTTTCTATCTCTCCGGTATATGGGATAGTACAAATTCATCTCTTAAAGTTGATTCAGCTTCAATTCAAAAAGTGCACGTTGGGTTGAAGTTGTTTGGCGTACAGTTAGGAAGATGAATCGGAAATGCTATGTTTGAATTCCCGTGAACAAGTTGGCATGTCTAGGTGGGAAAAGCCAGTTGAATTCCATCAAGGGAGATAGAGATCGGATTTAAACGAACCATGCAGTTGAGGCCATTGACTCAAGTTGGGCTTTTTTATTGCAAGGCTGTCGAAATCTTAAATTGTGAACACGTGTATCACAGTTAGAAATTTGGCAAAAGTCAGTTTGCAGGTCGTACCGAGGTTGACTACATAAGGAAAAGTTGGTCATCGGGACATTCTTGGTCACTATAACCAACTTATTGCTTGGAAGGAAAATCTATTTTAAGGATCGATTCAAGATTAGAGTACATCGAGGCTAAGGCTAAGCTTAAAAATATTTTATTTACCAATTTATTTTATTTTCTTAAATTTTTTTTTCATTTTTGAATCTATTTTTATTTTATTTTATTACACTTCATACTTCCTTATTTTATTATCTTAATCAATTTAAACTCTCCGTTTTTTTTTTCAACACTACTATGCACAAGTCGTGAGCACGATTGTGGCCATGACAACGAATCTGATCATAAGAAAAGGTAAAATTAGATAACTAGTCCTTTTAGATTCGATCCTATTACTCTATATTTCAATTTATTATTATATTTATCGTAAGAATTTATATTTAGTGATTTTGACGCTCATCATTTACCAATTGTAGATGTAAACCATTTTTTTTTATTTTGAAAAATGGTGTCGATTTTTTAAAATAAAAAATAAAGAATGGGAGTCGCCACCAATCTCTTTTTGCTTAGGTGTGATCGGATCACCTTATAAAACGTTTTATTTCAAAACATTGATTTTGGCTTATGAAATTCAAGAAAACGGGTTCGGGAGTCGGTTATGTACGAGGAAGGATTAGCACCCTCATAACGCCCAAAATTAGTACCAAATTGATTAGTTATTGTTCTAATGTCGAAAATTCGAAAAGATTTGAAAACATGATTTCTTTAAAAATTTGAACAATTTGAGTTGAAACTTGAGATTCCTTTGTTTCGAAAGAATACAAACATCACATCCAGCACGTTAAGACATAATGTTTTAAACCCTCGTAACCAAAATCATCTCATAATTTGCAAAATTCATTAAAAGGATATTTAGTTATTTAGTCAAACGAAAAATCGAAACCCAGCACGTTAGGGCATTATTCCCCGAATTTCTAAACACAAAACATTGCCTTATTTAAGAAAAACTTTTGGATAAAATGTGGTAATTAAAGGAGTTAGATATTTTTAAACAAAGATTTGAAAAAAAGTAACATTAAGTTATTACAATAAAGAGCAATTTACTAAAGTTACATGTCATATTAACAATTAGCACTAACATAAACAATTAAGTAAACAATTAAGTAAAAGAATGACAAGCAATAATAATAATGTTAAGGTAAATAGAGATAATAGATTCAAATTTTTAAAAAAATGAACAATCAAAATAATATATATATATATATATATATATATATATATATATATATATAGCAATTTTAAAAGAATCTATGAAAAATTAAAGAAAAAATTATTCACAAGATTAAATTCATGTATAAAAATAAAAATAATATAAGGTAAATAATATATTCAAAACAATTAGTGAATATTATAACAATTTTTTAAAAAAAAAAAAAAACGATATGGCAAAATTTAAAATAGTTAATATATACATAATAAAATAAATTTATATTTTAAATAAATAATATAAAACTTTGAATAAAAATGTATAAGGATAACTTATAATAAGTATATAATTTACCATTTAAAATAGATAATATACATATTTTAAATAAACAATATATGAAAAATTTTGCCTTAAAAATAAAACAATTTAGATGATATACAACATACAAATTTTCAAATAATACATAATATGATTAAAGTTAAATAATATATAATATATAATATATAATATATAACAAATAAAAATAATAATATATATGATAAAATAATTTAACGTAAATAGGAAAAAGAAAAAGAAAAAAAGTTTAAAATAATTAAAATAAATGAATGATTAATGATTAAGCAATTAAATGAATAAATAAAAAATTAAAAAATGCATAAGTCAACCTAACTCCCGTAAATTCAATGAAATTTCTCCACCAAAATCTAACTCTAACGGAAGCAACTAAAAAGAAATGAAGATGAGCGAAAAACAAAATAAGAACAAGCTATAGAAAATAAGAACGCAAAAGAGAGAGAAATTTGAGTGAATGCTCTTAAGAATTTTTATTATTCTCAAACTCAAATGTGTTTTATAAGGGGCCTCTATTTATAGTTGAGTCTCCCAAATTCAATGGTACAGATCAATTACATCAACAGTTAAGATTAAAAGGTATCTAAAAATTAAATCTCTAAAATTATAAAATCATATCTTCTAAGATTGCATACTATATCTTCTAAGATTGCATATCATATTTAAGATTACATATCATATCTTCTAGGATTGCATATCATATTTAAGATTGCATATCATTGAAGATTGTGTTCCCATATATGTCAAGCTTATAGATGGACCTTCAATCTTTTAATAGGTCATTCTGATCGGGCCAAATGATATATTTTAGACTGAACTTAAACTTTATTTTATTATTTTAAATTTATTTTTTTTATATGAATCCAGGTTAAATTAATCTATTACAATAGAGTACCACTAGTATACACTTTTACCAACATAAAATGTGACCGTCGAAATAGGTACAAGTTCCTATACCAATGGTTTAAGTGTCACTAATGTAATTAAATGTCGAAAAAAGTAAAATCCAAACGGGACATTTAACAGTCAACTTTTAATTAATTGCTTACCTGACTTGGCACCCCACTTTTTAGCTATTGGACCGTTCAGCTCCAAACTAAATCATCAAGCAAATAATATTTTTTAAACTTATAAACTTAAATTTACGTGATTTAAACTTACTCAGAACCCACACCTGATTAATGCAAACCAAACACTACCGCTTTTCAGTAGCTCCTATACTTTAGATCTAGCTAGATACAATTTAAATCTGTACCTATCAGAGATTAAACACCAAAAATCAGCCCCTTAATCACCCATATAAGGTTTGACATAATAGGAGAAATTATAGTGTCCACTTAGATATGAATTCGGATTTCCTACCTACTTTATTTCGGCTAACAATAGAGCTACGAACAGCTTCTAATGTCATTGCTGATCCCAAATTCGTCCCTTCAACGAAAATAGTAACAAGATCAATAAGAAATTCGGCTAAGGCATCAAACATAACCAGTCAAATCAGGAAATAAAAGAAGAAGAAACAACTTTAGATCTTGATAGCTTCGGCACTTACGCTTTACCCCGTTCAACTCTATAACGAATTCTAGACAAGTAATGATCCGAATAACCACCACATCGGCTAAAGAAGTTTGGCCAAGGGTAGGAAAACACAAAAAACCAGCAGCGAAACGGAAAAGAAAATCGATGGAAAAAAACTTACATAGGTGGCGAAACTAGGAAAATTTGCGATAATAACAAAGGCTTAATATGCGGCAATGGGAGGAGGGGAGAAAAAACAGCAATGGGGATGCAATTTGATGATAATGACAGTAGCAAAACAGACCAAAAGGGAAGAGAATAATGGTGAAAAATGTGGCAGCCACAGTAACTAAAGAAGGGAACAGAACAATGGCACAAACTAGCTTTAGGGCGGCAATAATGGTGGACAAAAGTGGCGGTGGCTCAGAGGAGGAGAAAAGAAAAAAGAAGAAGAAGGAAACAAAGAGCAGAAGGAAAGAAAGAAGAGGGACGGCACAGTGGGAAAGGAGAGAAAAGAGGAGAAAACTTTTCAATTAATAAATTTAATCAATTTAAAAAAAAAAAAAACTGATAACTTACCAGGTAAATCAGATAATTCTTTTCTTCTCCCAGAGTAATCAACTTTATCAGATCTTACAGATTTTAAGTCAAACTGAAATTTGATATCTGACAGAGGTGGCTGACACTGCTTAAAAAAGAAAAAGAAATATTTGTGAATGAAAGGGATAATCTAAAGCCTTAGTACTCAGCCAATATACTCATTGTTTTTAAAGATTTATCATTATTTAATACGAATTTCAGAATGTGACATGCCTTCTGATAGTCAACCACTGCGGCTGCCCTAACAGCTGAAAATGGTAGTGAAAAAAAATCAACAAATAACATCATCATTAGTGATCAAGAGAATTATGGTGATAGCCGTAGGTAGATCTTATACCAAAACACAAAATGCACTCATAGCATTATAGTGCATGGTAAAATGAGCAACCATATGTTAAACTTTTATAAGAGAGAAAGCCAAAACATAATGAGGACAAATGAGCCTACCATATGCCAAAGAAATATCAACCATGTTATAGAGCACATAAAAAATGCTCCCTTGAATTAGTTTCCCTTCACAAATTCGTTGGTTTTGGCTATAAAATCCTTGTTTTATCTGCACAATATCACACTAACGTCAACAGTAATTTTACTAACAATCTCGTACTATTTTTATGACTATTCAGGGAACCCTAAAAAGTAGTGAACTAAAAATGAAAAACAAAACCAACAACAGCTGCTTCTTCCTTGTAGAAATTGCATTCTTAATGAAGTCTGACTTAACGGTTTGTGTCATCTTCGACTGGCTGATTTGTGTGAGCACAAAGCAACTGGCTTCCATTCCAAAGCAGTATCTGGTCCCTGCAGCCACCGCCACTTTCATTCAAAAGCCAGCTTTCGAGTTTCATTGTATTAGCTTCATTTCAGAATATTATTCTCTATTTGAAAAGGAAAAAGAACTTACGGATGAAGTAAATAATTTCCTTCGCATATACCATGGTCAATCCGATCGCGCTCGAGCTAAAAACAGTATCCGCGCAATACATAATATATACATATATTTGTTAATATCATTAAACGTATAATAAAGGGGCAATCAGATAGTGTTTGTAAACAATCATCTGAAAAAACAGAGTCATACAAAAAAGAAAATGTAAAACACTCACAAATCTCTGGCCTAGGGTTCTGTTGCATCCTTTGCAATGGAAAAATACCACAGGCAGATCATTGGCAAGCCAACAAGACGATATAGGATCGGTGTTGACATTGACACTAGAAAATATCAATGAAGCCCAAAGATTAAATTGTATGTATTGTACTTGATTACAGAATGAAATGTAGTTGGGGTGATTGTGTATTTCAATGAAGAGGTATCTTACGCGTCTCGGCAGAGAATTGCATTCCCCATCACCCCAGGTACCTGAAAAGTTGATTTAAAAGTTTCTAAGCATTCTTGGAACACCACATATGTTATATAGATATAATAATCGTAGACCACATAATTGCTTTTCTGTTTTCTGTTAAACCTACAAGTAGTCCCACGAAGAACACGATCAAGAATTGAAGTACCACTACCAGTAGTAAAACAAGAATCTTGATATATGTATATATACAGAGAGGGAGAAGTGATACATGTTGAATGATGTTGGTCCCGCAACTGATGTGGTTTCTGCAGTGCCGGCATAAGAAGAAATTAGTTTGATTATTCATTGGATACCTAACGGCGTTTGGAGGCGTCGCCATTGGAATCGAAGAGGGAGCTTGAGGAGATGATGACCCACTATTTTGACCATTTTCATTATTCATTGTTTGAGCTGAGTCCAAGAAACAAACACCCATAGCTTTTGTTATAAAGAAGATGAGAGTTGAGGGAGTCGGATTATAAGGAAATGGAGAACAGACTTACTGACTGAGGTTTCTTGATTGTTTGTGAGTGCTGTTATCAACTTCCAAATGGATATAATAAGCTTCTTGAGATGGAAGGAAATCCAATTGCAGGGAGAAGCAGAAATGGGAATGAATGCTTCCACTGGTTTTATACAAAGAAAACGAAAGCAGATAGATACATAGCTTCCTGTTCAGTTATAACTGTCAACACTGAAAGGATCTCGCGGGAAAACACCGCCTAAAATTATTTATAGACTACATAGTAAATATACATACAAAATAAACTTTTAGCAGCGTTTTTAGTGACATTTTAATAAAAAACGCTGTAAATATTATACAATAGCTGCGTTTGAAAGAAAACGCAATAAAAAGTTGAGCAATAGCGGCGTTTTTGGCCCAAACGTCGCTAAAGATCTAAGTATTAGCGGCGCTTTCGTAAAAACACCGCTATAGATCTGAGCATTAGAAAAACGCCGCAAAATGTAAGCTTTAGTTGCGTTTTTTGTAAAAGCGCCGCAAAAAAATATTTTATTTTAGGGTTTAGAGTTTAGAATTTAAGATTTAATGTCTATAGTTTAGAGTTTTAGGGTTTATGATATAATGTTTATTATTTTGGTTTAAGGGTTTATGTTTTATAGTTTAGGGTTTATGATTTAAGGTTTTATAATTTGGATTTGGGGTTTAAGATTTGGGGTTTAAGGTTTAAGAATACTGTTTGAAAACCGAAAAACATTTGTAATTTACTAAGGTCCATGCTATTTTGTACTACATCCATATTATTTAATATAAGAATATAAAATATATGTTTTGTACTACACTAACATTGGTCACATGATTCCCAAAAATTTGGTCTCGGATTATGGTTTACGGTTTGCGGTTTAGAGTTTAGGGTTCGAGTCTTATGGTCTAGGATTTATGGTTTGGGTTTTTGAGTTTGTGGTTTAGGGTTCGATGTTTGTGGTTTAGGGTATAATATTTAGAGTCTAAGGTTTATGATTTAGGGATTAATCTTAGATTTTTTAGAATATAAATCAAAATAAGATAAATGTAAATTATTATTTTAAAAGATATATATCAAAATGGGTTAAATCCCAAAAGCATGCATGAACAATGGTTTAGTGTGCAATTGTATACATAAACTTTAATTTGATCCAGATCTTGTAAAATATTAACACAATTATTGATATAATTAACATAATTTTTTATTTATATATTGCATACATAAAATTTTATATTTATTCAATATAAACATATATTGATGTGTTTATATTTTAAAATAACGATATGGTTAAATCAAAATTAAAGTTTCAACTATACATTTAAATCACAATTAGAATTTCACATCTAGAATTACACATTAAACCAAAATTCATATATAATTAGAGATGTATATATCTATATCAAAATTTAGGTGTGTACATATAATTAAATGTCATTTATATAAAAATCTAAACAACTAATGCAGACCATACTTAAAAGAATAATGTTGATGTAAAAAGAAAGAAAAAATTCCTAAAAGAGTTGATAATGGTAATTAAATTTTAAAATTTTAAAATAAAAATTAAAAAATTAAAAAATTAAAATTTTATTTAATATTTTAGTTAAAAAGTTCAATACTCAAAATATAATAAAATAAAAATTCAAAAAATAATAATCTCAACACAAAAATTTTAAAAGAAAAAACATAAAAAAATGTAAGTTAAAATAAAAAATTAAAATTATGTAATAGTGACGTTTTTGTAAAAAATGCCACAAAAAATAGAACTATATGGACGTTTTTAATAAAAAAAGCTAGAAGTTGAGAAACTGAAAATAAGTCAAATCCCTCCAGAAAACCCCAGAGACAAACCAAATTCCCTCCCTTTCTTTTTCTTTCCAAACTCAAAATAAAAAAAAAAAGGCAAGGGAAAAAGCGTAAGAAAATATCTAATGCCCCAAAAATGGCTCTCTAACCCTAACTTCTCATCTCTTCATTTTGTGCTTCTCTTTCTCCCCACTGTTTCCCTGCTTGATAACACATGTTGGTTCCATTTTATTAGTGGGTTTCGAGGATTTTATTCGGGATTTTGTCGGAGCACTGAATACCTTCCTTTTCCTGGTATATTCCCCTCTTTGGTGTAACTTTTTCTTCTTCTTCTTCTTTTAAGGTTTTAAAGAAATGAATCGTGAGGAAAAATAGGAAAAAAGTTCAGCCGCCATTGAAGAGTTTATTCTTTCAGTACAAAAATAAACGGAAACAAATGGGTTCCAAGATTTGGCATCACATTTTGCCGCATTTAATTTATCTCTCTCAATGTTAATTCAAATTCCGCATGGATTCAGTGGAGTTTACTTTTTCGTTACTTATTCTGGCTTCCTTGTTTGTTTAATTTGCTTTCTGTTTCTTTCTTTTTCTCAATTTGAAATCAAAGAGTTGCGGAGTGTAAGAACTATATAAACGAAGATGTTTGGTACGACTAACCGTAAGTCTTTCTTTTACCTTTTTTTATCTTTCTTGTTGAAATCTTATAGAGTTTTTGATTCGGTTCATCGAGCTGATGTTTGGATGAGTGCATAATTGCTACCATTCTTTAAAACTAAAAGCTCATGACTGCCAATTTTATTTAGGCATTGTATAATCTGAACTTTTATTGGTTTTAGCATCGAAGATTAACTTTGTTTTCTTTTAATAAACGCAGCCATCCTAGATATCGAAAAGGGTGTTTTCCCTAAAAGTTGCTTTTCCAAGTGTAGAAATTCCTACTTCTCCTTCACAAACAAGGTTCGGGTTCCTGTTTTATGGACATAAAGAGCATTTGGTCGTGATAACAATGAGGTGATATATACCAACGTCTATCACATTTAAAATGAGATATATTTCGGTTTTGGTCTTCAAATTATACTCATAACCTCATAACTAATATTTGATATCTTTGTTTCCTTGACATGTGCTCTCTAAACCTTGTTTATATGCATCTTTATTTAGACATGTTAGCTGATAGTGACGAAGTTATCTTAGTTTGTGATCTTTCCTACTTTTCAACTATCTAAAGTTCTTTAAATTGTTAGGAAAGGCAAAGTTTAGGTTGATATCATCATAAGAAACAATATTTTATTAGAGCCAATGAGGAAATCTTTGTTATGCCTTAGAGGAATATATATATATATATATGTTCAGCTACTCATTTTCATTTATTTGTTTATATGTTATAGCATTATTTTGTGGGGGAGTTCTTATATAGTCACACTATTTATATCAGGTTCAAATTATTGACAATCATGGAATTGTTCATAGAAATTTCATTGAACAAGGGAGAGTTTTAATTCACCAATGGGATGAAGTTTCCTCATGCAAATTGAATGTTCCGTACAATTGTATATTTGGACAATCAAAGTTCCAAACCGTGTATTCATGCCCACATTTCTTTATATTAATCCCTTTAAACAGAGTATCAATCTCTTTCTCACTATTTAATCTTGGTAATGTATTCATTTTTTCCCTCAGGGTGCTGCTCGCTAGTTGCAAGGATTTGGATTTTGGTGCACTCGAAACAGGTTTGTAAGTTAAAACCTCGTTTTCTCCCTGGAAATTTTGGTTATTCAAATCATTTAAGAATCAAACTATTGATTTTCATTTCTATTTTCCATGAAGGTCATGGAATCAACTTAATACGGTTCCTTTATGTCACTCAAATTGCATTTTTCCCTCAAAACAGTAGATTGTGATAACTTCTGAATCGATTTATCTTTCGCAAATTGAGTCACACGTTCAAAAGGCTGCATTGGATTGGATATCCAGATCCTTCTAGGGCAGCAATTGGCTCTTGGATGATCAATATATTAATGGTAATGGTAATATTCACTGAATATTAATTGGGTAGGCAAGCTCTACCTTTGGACAGAATACTAGTAGCTTTGGTCCAACTAGCATTTTCAATACACCTTCCACTGGGTTTAGTGGGAATATGTTTTCGAGCTCTCTATCATTGGCTCCTAGCAACCCAACTGCCTTTGGCTCAACAACTATAAGTCACTTGTGAAATCTTTACAATCATTCTTCTTTTTTTATCATGTTTATGATCCTTTGCTTGTGTTATTTGGTTATAGAGTTAAGCTGGAATGTTTCTTGCGTTGTCTTCAACTTTGGTCAAAGTGCTTTATTTCTGTACATTTTCATTGTGCTGTTGAGAAGATACAGAATTATGTTCACTTTTCTTTTATTTTATTTAATTGAGAGTTCAAAGTAATTGTAGTTTGTTTGTCTTCAAATATGTGTTATTTTATTGAATGAAGAGCCATAGTTGATATGGTCATACAGATAACTGTCGCATGTCTAAAGGCAAGGGGTCATGTTGATTTGACTAAATATCCTTATGACTATTTGTTGATTATAATGTGTTTCAGATTTTTTATGAAAAAAATTGTGGGCAATTTTTTTATGATTTTAGGAGTTTTTCCGCTTTAATTTGCTATAATGTTTCTAGTTTTATGCAAGATTCTTTGCATAAATGTGCATGTTCTCACTGCTTTCGAGCCTTAAGTTATTGGTTTGACCCATTGTTGCTGCAGCCCTCTTTTGTTTCACCTTTCCACCAACTCGGACTTTTGGAGCTTTCACTTTAGTAATCTTGGTCGACACAAATGAGTAAGAAAAGTTTTATCTTGAATATTATCATTGAATGCTTTGGGAGTGCTTTTTTTTTACGCTTCTGGCCATAATATACTACTTCGTAGAGAATTGAAAGATCTAACTTGACTTATTTCATGAATTGAGGCAAAAAAAAGAAAAAAAAAAGAAAAAGAAAGTGCCCAAACATGGCCTAGAAGTTCAAAACACAAATCTACCGAAAACATTAAAAAATTGCTTTAATTTATTAAGGAAATTTTTGTTTTTTCTTCATCATGAATTTTTCCTGATAAATACATAGTTTTAGATTTAGAATTAGATAATATTATTTTATTTTTACATTTTTTTTCTTCTGTGAGTTGATAAATTCTATTTTAGACAAAGAGATTTCGACGTTTTACTTCTAAAAGCTTGTGATATCTAATTTGTTTTTAATATTTCTTTTTCTTTGGTATTTTCATTTATTTTGATTTAATTACAAATATTTTGGCTTGTTGAATAATGGATCTGTATTTGATAACTTAGCATATTTGTCTTCTTAATTAGAATTGTTTAATTACTCTAATAGTTATGTTGAATAGCATGATTGAGTACAAGCTACACATTTCATTCATGTTATGTAGACACGTGATCTAATCTAAATAAACTTTGTTTGGGTGTTTGTTGGCTAGAATTCAATTCTTTCAATTTTAAACCTATTGATAAATTAAATCCTAGACATTCGTTATTAGGTTATTTATCGATAACAGAAATAATCAATGGTGTTAATATTGGTTATTGAGAAGGTAAGAAGAGATTGGTTGCTAGGCGTTCGTTAGTAACTATAACCAATTTATGATAAATTTTATGATAAATTTTTCACAGTGCAAATAACAGAAATAATCAATGGTGTTAATATTGGTTGCTAGGCGTTCGTTAGTAACTATAACCCATGAATCATGTAACATACCGAAATTGGGCTTAGAAGAATTGGGCCCAATGGGCCTTGGGCGTAAGAATGTTTAAAATTTTGAGAATAAGAGAATGACAATATTGCAAATTGGACTTGTTAGTTAAGTGAATTTGGAGTTTACAAGGTTTCTATGAAGTCTCGGGTTTAATTGGACCTTAAAAAAATTTGGTATTTTAGCACTTTAAGGAGAGATAGTAAGTAGCTTCAAGGCTTATTGAAATAAATGAATAAATGGTTAGCATAATGGAGCATATGGTAAAGTGGTTATGGCATTAAGTGATGGACTTTGAGGGAAGAGGTTCAAATCCCTTTGTGTGCAATGTTGGCTAATATTTTTGCACTCTTTCCTTAAGTGTCAGCCAAGGACTATTTATGGCAAGGGTGGACTTCATTATTTTGGTAAGGCGGCTATAAGAATATGGCAAGGTTAAAGTTTGGGAAAGGAATCAAGAGGAATAGGAAAGAAAGGGGGACAAGAGGCTAGTATTGGGGGAGGTGTTTTGGAAAGTATGGGTGGCCAAACTCTTATCCTAGGGGGGATGCATGTGGACGGTTTTGAGGTAGATAGGTGGCTGAAAAAAAATTTTAGTTGGCATTGGGTAAAGTATTAGCTTTGTTTTGGCCAAAATTCCTTTGACAACTTTGTGTCATTCTCTCCCAAATTTGCAACACTCCTTGCTGAAACCTATTAGCATAATAGTGCATTTCCTTCCTCTTTTGTTTGACCACAAACTCATTTTGTTTCCACCTTCTTTGATAGCCGAAATTATCCATTGTCTTTTGATTGAATTTTTGGTGCTTGTTAGGCCAAAAACCTTCCTCTTTGCACTATTTGGTACTCTCCAAATTTCTTTCGCTTTGTGCCGAATTTACAAGCCATTGTGTTGATCGAAACATTCCAAACACCTTGATACATCTTCTCCTTTCTTTTAATCATTTCTTCTCAATTGTGTTGACATTCACTCCTTTGATCAATCGAGTGATAGTGGAAGGTTGAAACTTTGACTCATCCGTAGCCATTGTACAATCGTTAGAAATTAGAACTAATATCGTTAAGGTAAGGGATTCATCATGGTTCTTTTTGGATCTATTTCGTTGACCGGTTATTGTGCTTAACGAAATAGTGGTTGTGACTAATCGATTATATTTTTAGAGACTAAATCGCTCAATCTATCCCTCGTAATAAGAGACTCAGATTGTTGGTAAGTTTACAGATTGTTAATCAATCGAAATAATTGGTTGAAGTGGTAAATTCGGTTTTGGACTAATTGTTGACCGATTGTATCTTTAGGTGCCGCGGAGAATATTGTGTTACGGATTCCGAATAAGGTGTGTAATCCCGTACCCTTCCGAATATATGTTTGAAATGGTGAGTAAATCTCACATCTCTTTGAAAGTTTACAAGAAATATCCTGTGATTCGATATAAATACCGAAGAAAACTGATAACCGGCATCAGTGATCACTCGGACGTGCGTATGCTCGTAGTGGTAATCATGTTTTGTAATAAAATAGTTTCAGTTAGAAACAGTGACGTGTGTTTGAAAAATCATGAAAAATTAGATAAAAGGAATTACAAAGTGAATAAGATATCAAATAAAATCTTACTGTGTCTATTTTGATAAGGAAGAAATGGAGAAGGAAAATGAATATTATATTCTGAGATAAATTAATTTTAGTGAGACTAGTTCTGAATGACTTCGGGGTATTCTGTTCTGTCTTGGAAAAATAGTATAAAATTGTAAAAAGTGATTTATGGGACATAATTTATATGTATGGAATCCTAACCTATTTTCAATGGAAACAAGCGGGAGCAGTATATGAAAAGCGTACGGTAAGATATTTGAGATTAAGATAAGAGAGGTCAAAATCATTGGACAGTGAAACAAGGGAAACTTTAAGAAATAAACTGTACTAAACGGTTAAGCTAAAAATTCTGAAAAAATTATAGTAGAAATATATATGTGTCTACTTTCAAGGAAAATTTACGGATTTAGATTTCGAGTTTTCTAACTCGAGTTATGGTCAATTTAGTCAGTATGACGCAGATGAACAGTTTCAATTTTATGCTTCAAATTAGTAGTTAAGCCTCGGTTGTGAAATTACTGAAATACCCTTAATGGGTAAATTACTAAATTACCCTTAGTGGGTAAAATTTTGAATTATGAAAAAGCCCTTATGGGCCGAATTACGGAATTGCCCTCAATGGACTAAATCGATAAAAGCGATATATGGGCCAAATGTGATGTTTGCTATGTGGGCCAAAATGTGATATGGGCCAAATATGATATTTACTATATGGGCCAAATGTGATGTTTGCTATGAGGGCCAAAATGTGATATGGGCCAAATGTGATATTTAATATATGGGCCAAATGTGATGTTTGTTATGTGGGCCAAAATGTGATATGGGCCAAATGTGATGTTTGCTTTGAGGGCCAAAATGTGATATGGGCCAAATGTGATATTTACTATATGGGCCAAATGTGATGTTTGCTATGTGGGCCAAAATGTGATTTGGGCCAAAATGTGAAATTTTTATAATGGGCCGTTTTGATAGATTGCTATATGGGCCAAATTTGCTGGATCATAAATGGGCCAAAGTTTGCTAGATCGTTAAATGGGCCAAAATTTCTATTTTGGCTAATGGGCCAAATTGATAACTTGTAATATGGGCTTTTTGTTGAAATTTACCTTATGAATATATTGTTATGCATTATCTATATATACATGAATGCATGGGTTGGGACAATTGACGAAGAGAAGAAAGGCCTCTTGCCAAAAATCTAGTTCGGTGACTCTGTCACAATTGCCTGTTGCCAAAAATCTAGTTCGGTGGTTCTACCACAAATATTATAAATGGCCTGTTGCCAAAATCAAGTTCGGTGACTCTGTCACAATGGCCTGTTGCCACAAATATTATAATTGGCTTAATGCCTGCAATTGGTGTGTTGGCAGGGTGGGTTGACTTGATCCCCACAGGTGTGATGGTTGGTACGGGTGGTGTGTAGCGGATGGAAATTAGGCTTGGTTGGGAATTGCATATCACGTGCATGCTATACATGTTAAATTGTTATATTTGTATATGGGCTCCGGCCTAAATATTTGCTTAATGGATTTTGGCCCAATGAACAACGATGAGTGGGTTACACACTGAGTTCTTGTAACTCACCCCCTTCTTTCTTAACCCTGTAGGTAATGCTCCGTGAGGTGGACTTGGGCCATGGATGACTCGGTGGAGGCCATACTTTAGAAATGGTGTTTCAAATTTTAAATTTCTATTTCTGTTTATTTTATTATTTTGCTATTTTGGTTTAAGTTGTATTAAAGCCTCTGGAGTATTTTATTATTTGCTTTATGGTTGGTTTATTTATTATTTTGCTTAAATTGTTTTAAACAAGAATTTTTCTAAAAGCTAAAATAAAGGTTTTCCAAAATCGATTAACAAATGGATTTCATAAAAATTGGTACAAATAATTTAACTCGAATTCTCTTTCAAATTATCGACGCTATTTTTAAAAGTTACGGTTTTAAAAGATTACTAGTTCAAATATCGATTCTTCAAGCAGCCTTTCAAGAGATTAGTAGTATTTTACCAAGTATTTCAAAAAAACTGATTTGTTTTTCTTAACTATAACAAAATATCGTCATCTTTAGTCATAAGGTCTTTATACGTTTTTGAAAAACTCTTCAGTGTGACACGCTAGATTCAGGCCTAACTTCTAGGCCGGGTTTGGGGTGTTACATTTTATGGTATCAGAGCCCAATTTCAAAACTCAGCTATGGTTTGGGTTCAAAAACGTTCTCCAAAGTTGTTTGAAAATTGATTTATAAATACATGTTTAAAGGAAGTATGGCACCACGGGTATCCGGCACCAAGTCAAGTAAGTATTTGTTTTCATTTTATGATTATTGTGTTATTACTGTGGTACGAAAATTCTACGAAATAGAATACTCTAGAACTCTTAGTTTTAGGAGTTGAAACTATAGAGACGGAGACTATAAGATGCGATTACGAAAACAACTTTGCTTCTTATGTTTCATAAAACATTGTTTAATAAATATTGAAATAGTACACTGATTCATAAAACTTTTAATAAGATTAAATCGATTTAGTAAACATGAGCGCTAGAAGACGTGGAGACGGTGAACGTAAACGTGGTAGAGGCCGAGGTGCTAGGGCTAGATCTTCAGCATCGGGGCATGTTTTCGAAAGGGAGACGTTGGCATCGCCAGTGGCTGAGACGGGATCTCGTGTTTGATTTAGGGTTGATGAGTGACTCAGATAGTTAAGAAAGTATTGGAGGAGGTTAAAGGAATCAGTGAGGCACTTCGATTTGGATTTGTGGACTGTAAGAAGAAAATAGATCATGGTTCTCTTGGGTCGCAGTCTTGTTCTGTGAAGCGTGTCAAGGCACGTCCAAACTTTCCGGCTTCCGATTATTACAGAAGGTGTCATCCGGGAGAATGTTGGAGGAGGTTAGGAGCATGTTTGAGGTGCAAGTCTAAGGAGCATAAAGCTCGGGATTGTTTCATCACCATCAAGTTAGGTTCGTTTTGGTTGGACGTGATGTTTGTATGTAGAAAATTTGAAGTATACGTGGTAAATATCTGTTTACTTCTGAGGTTGATATTTGATGATGTGAAGAGTTTTCAAGGTTAAAGATAAAAGCGAATTAGTGTTATTAAGATCAGAGTGTGCATCGAAAGCATAGTGGTGTGATTTGAGAGGTGCGTTTAGTAGTTGATTAGAAATTTTGAGGATGAAATTTCTTTAAGGAGGGTAGAATTATAACATCCCAAAATTGGGCTTAAAGAATTGGGCCCAATGGGCCTTGGACGTAAGAATGTTTAAAATTTTGAGAACAAGAGAATGACAATCTTGCAAATTGGACTTGTTAGTTAAGTGACTTTGGAGTTTACAAGGTTTCTATGAAGTCTCGGGTTTAATTAGGCCTTAGGAAAAATTTGGTATTTTAGCACTTTAAGGAGAGATAGTAAGTAGCTTCAAGGCTTAGTGAAATAAATGAATAAATGGTTAGCATAATGGAGCATATGGTAAAGAGGTTATGGCATTAAGTGATGGACTTTGAGGGAAGAGGTTCAAATCCCTTTGTGTGCAATGTTGGCTAATATTTTTGCACTCTTTCCTTAAGTGTCGGCCAAGGACTATTTATGGGAATGGTGGACTTCATTATTTTGGTAAGGTGGCTATAAGAATATGGCAAGGTTAAAGTTTGGGAAAGGAATCAAGAGGAATAGGAAAGAAAGGGGGACAAGAGGCTAGTATTGGGGGAGGTGTTTTGGAAAGTATGGGTGGCCAAACTCTTATCCTAAGGGGGGATGCATGTGGACGGTTTTGAGGTAGATAGGTGGCTGAAAAAAATTAGGTTGGCATTAGGTAAAGTATTAGCTTTGTTTTGGCCAAAATTCCTTTGACAACTTTGTGTCATTCTCTCCCAAATTTGCAACACTCCTTGCCGAAACCTATTAGCATAATAGTGCATTTCCTTTCTCTTTTGTTTGACCACAAACTCATTTTGTTTCCACCTTCTTTGATAGCCAAAATTCTCCATTGTCTTTTGATTGAATTTTTGGTGCTTGTTAGGCCAAAAACCTTCCTCTTTGCACTATTTGGTACTCTCCAAATTTCTTTCGCTTTGTGCTGAATTTACAAGCCATTGTGTTGATCGAAACATTCCAAACACCTTGATACATCTTCTCCTTTCTTTTAATCATTTCTTCTCAATTGTGTTGACATTCACTCCTTTGATCAATCGAGTGATAGTGGAAGGTTGAAACTTTGACTCATCCGTAGCCATTGTACAATCGTTAGAAATCATAACTAATATCGTTAAGGTAAGGGATTCATCATGGTCCTTTTTGGATCTATTTCGTTGACCGGTTATTGTGCTTAACGAAATAGTGGTTGTGACTAATCGATTATATTTTTAGGGACTAAATCGCTCAATCTATCCCTCGTAATAAGAGACTCGGATTGTTGGTAAGTGTCCAGATTGTTAATCAATCGAAATAATTGGTTGAAGTGGTAAATTCGGTTTTGGACTAATTGTTGACCGATTGTATCTTTAGGTGCCGTGGAGAATATTGTATTACGGATTCCGAATAAGGTGTGTAATCCCGTACCCTTCCGAATATATGTTTGAAATGGTGAGTAAATCTCACATCTCTTTGAAAGTTTACAAGAAATATTCTATGATTCGGTATAAATACCGAAGAAAACTGATAACCGGCATCCGTGATCACTCGGACGTGCGTATGCTCGTAGTGGTAATCATGTTTTGTAATAAAATAGTTTCGATCAGAAATAGTGATGTGTATTTGAAAAATCACGAAAAATTGGATAAAAGGAATTACAAAATGAATGAGATATCAAATAAAAGCTGACTGTGTCTATTTTGATAAGGAAGAAACAGAGAAGGAAAAGGAATATTATATTCTAAGATATATTAATTTTAGTGAGACTGGTTCTGAATGACTTCGGCGTATTATGTTCTATCTTGGAAAAATTGTATAAAATTGTAAAAAGTGAATTATGGGACATAATTTATATGTATGGAATCCTTAGTGAACCTATTTTCAATTGAAACAAGTGGGAGCAGTATATGAAAAGCGTACGATAAGATATTTGAGATTAAGATAAGAGAGGTCAGAATCATTGGATAGTGAAACAAGGGAAACTTTAAGAAATAAACTGTACTAAATGGTTAAGCTAAAAATTCTGGAAAACTTATAGGAGAAAGATATATGTGTCTACTTTTAAGGAAAATTTACGGATTTAGATTTCGAGTTTTCTATTGAGTTATGGTCAATTTAGTCAAGATGACGCAGATGGACGCTTTTGATTTTATGCTCCAAATTAGTAGTTAAGCCTAGGTTGTGAAATTACCAAATACCCTTAATGGGTAATTCTTGAATTACCCTTAGTGGGTAAAATTTTGAATTATGAAAATCCCTTGTGGGTCAATTACTTAAATTGCCCTCAATGGACTAAATCGATAAAAGCGATATATGGGCCAAATGTGATGTTTACTATGTGGGCCAAAATGTGATATGGGCCAAATGTGATATTTACTATATGGGCCAAATGTGATGTTTGTTATGAGGGCCAAAATGTGATATGGGCCAAATGTGATATTTACTATATGGGCCAAATGTGATGTTTGCTATGTGGGCCAAAATGTGATATGGGCCAAATTGTGAAATTTTTGTAATGGGCCGTTTTGATAGATTGCTATATGGGCCAAATTTGCTAGATCGTTAAATGGGCCAAAGTTTGCTAGATCGTTAAATGGGCTAAAATTTCTAGTTTGACTAATGGGCCAAATTGATAACTTGTAATATGGGCTTTTTGTTGAAATTTACCTTATGAATATATTGTTATGCTTTATCTATATATACATGAATGCATGGGTTGGGACAATTGACGAAGAGAAGAAAGGCTTGTTGCCAAAAATCTAGTTCGGTGACTCTGTCACAATGGCTTGTTGCCAAAAATCTAGTTCGGTGGTTCTACCACAAATATTATAAATGGCCTATTGCCAAAATCAAGTTCGATGACTCTGTCACAATGGCCTGTTGCCACAAATATTATAATTGGCTTAATGCCTGCTATTGGTGTGTTGGCGGGGTGGGTTGACTTGATCCTCACAGGTGTGATGGTTGGTACGGGTGGTGTGTAGCGGATGGAAATTAGGCTTGGTTGGGAATTGCATATCACATGCATGCTATACATGTTAAATTGTTATATTTGTATATGGGCTCCGGCCCAAATATTTGCTTAATGGATTTTGGCCCAATGAACAACGGTGAGTGGGTTACACACTGAGTTCTTGTAACTCACCCCTTTTCTTTCTTAACCCTGTAGGTAATGCTCCGTGAGGTGGACTTGGGCCATGGATGACTCGGTGGAGGCCATACTTCAGAAATGGTGTTTCAAGACCTTAAACACATGCTAGAGAAGGGTCGGGACTAAATCAGAACACATACAAAATTATCAGAAATTTAAAACTTTTATAAGTTTGAGGGGTTACACGCCCGGGTGGGCAGGCCGTGTGCCTCCCGTGGCTACTAGACACACCTGTGTGTCCTCCCCGTGGTCAAAATTGATTTAGCTCCATGGCCAATAAGCACGCCCATGTACCCTAGCCATGGTCGATCCTGACTTGGCTCTACGGTTACCAAACACCGCTAAGGCCGTGTACTCTTAGGCCATATACTTACTTATTCACACGGCTACTAGGCACGCCCGTGTACCATGGCCATGTGTCCTTAAGCTAGCTACTGACTTAATCCCACGGCTGGTTGACATGCTCGTGTCAAGGCCGTGTGCTATTAGGCTATATACTGTCATTCACCCACGGTCATCAAGCACGCCTGTGCCACAACCTTGTGACAAAATAGGCCATTTGCAAGGCCAATTTGCCCCCACACAAGGGTCAATCTCTACAAGCACATATAAACATGATTATACACATAATTTGGCAACCAGTTTCATGTCAAATGACCAACATATCATCTCATACAATCTCATTCACAACCATGTTAACTAATAGACTAATTTACACCACTTGAACACATTCTATACCAATATGATTCATTTCCAAATTCTCTATTTCATACTAGCATCATACCAACACAAAGTTACCATTCATAAGTCATTTTATTTACTCATAAACCTTACCAAAAGATGCATCATATATCAAAACCATTCAAACTAAAAACTAACACATATCTAGCCACATCACACGGCTATTTATACATCTCAAACATGATCCAAATAACTAGCCTATACATGCCATATTTCAACTATGTACATCTTTCCAAAAGTACCCAAAATAGATTACCGATAGTGTGATTGGGATGCTGACGATCCCCAGATCCGAGCTAGCTTTAATGACAATGTAAAATAGAGAAACAATCACATAGTAAGCTTTCAAAAGCTTAGTAAGTTTGTAACAAAATACATTAAATCAAAACATATCATCACATAGATTATTTCACAATCTAATATCTCATATCATCCAAAGCTAGTATTTTCAATTAACCTCTCATAAACTCATTCATAGTTTTATCAACCACATAGGTTCCGAACGTACCTTAACCAATACTTATGTAACATCCTGGAACTGGGCCTAGTAGGATTGGGCCCAATGGGCCTTGGGGGTAGTAGCATTTAAAATTTTTTAGAACAAGAAAATGGTACTAAGGCAAGTTGGACCTATTAGGTGAGTGATTTTGGAAGGTTAGGAGGCTTTTATGAAGTCCCAGGTTAAAGTTAGGCCATAGGAAAAATTTTGGTTTTAGGTGAAAAAAAACCCTGGAGTTGGTAGGTAGGCTTTAAGAATAAAATGTGGGGAAAAATGACAAGTGAAGTGTGTGGTGTAGTGGCAAAGTGACGCCACATAAGAGACAAGGGGGTGACGCCATAAGGAAGGAAGGAGGTCCAAGGTTCAAGTCTTGGTGCTTGCATTTTAGTTTTCTTTTTTAAATGGATTTTTGAATTTGGCCATAGGACTTATATTTAGTTGCGCATGATTTTAAAAACAAGGAGCTAGTTGGTAAAGTGGCTAGTAGCGTGGATTATGTTATAGGGGAGCTTGGGTTCGAATCTCATGAGAAGCAAGGGAGTATTTATTTTGCTAAGATGAGGCGGCAAGAGTTTGAGTTGGATTTAAACTCTGCTGGCGGAAGGATCCCACATCGAAAAGATATAAAGAAGGAAGGTGAGAAGCAAGCTATATAAAGAGCATTATAAGAGGAGAGAAAAGATACCTTGGTGGGTGTTGGGCATAGGAGCTTTGGGAGCGCGGTTTAGCAGCTTCAGAATTCCTATCAGGTGTGCAACTCTCTCTCTACTCTAGTTCTAGAGCCGCAAATGCTGGAATGTCGGCCACACGGTGATGGTAGCCACACGAGCATGCGAGCGCACGTGTGGAACCTTCGACACGATAGGCGAGGCCACCATGAGTATTCTTGTAGGTGTGGGCTGTTGGGCCACGATGGCCCGAAAAGGGCCAAGTGGGCCCAATGGGCCCGAGGGCCCATATGAGTAAATTGTATGATTGAGTAGTAGATAGTGAACTAGACTAAGTGAATCTCATATATGTGGCTAGGTTTGGGCTGAATGGGCCACACGATTGTGTGGGCCCATTTGGTGATAATGGGCCTTAGCCCATTCGCATCATTATCTTTGTTTAGAATACTTGAGTCGTTCGAGGCGACAGTGGACCTTCTGTTGGGTCGTTAATACCCTAGTTTATAAAATTACTGAATTACCCTAGTTTGTGAAATTATCAAATTACCCCTAATTTGTGAAATTACCAAAGTACCCCAATTTGCAAAATTACCGAAATACCCTCAATTTACAAAATTACCAAAATACCCCCAGTTTGGGAAATTATTAAAATATCCTTGGTAGGTAAATTATGAAACTACCCTTGGTAGGTAAATTATGAAAATACCATCAATGGGTAAAATGACCGATATGCCTCTAGGGGAAAAATGACGAAAACGCGCCTACAGGTTATATGATTATTCTTGTATGTGATTTTTGATTGTTATCGTATGATTATTATTGTATGTTGCATTCATGTGTTATTATGGTGCATGGGGATGAGATTATTCGAAAGGGGAAGTGCAGATAGGATCGCATGGTCGTTTGACGACTTTGGATCCACTGAAGGCTTTTAGCCACCGAAGCGACTATCTTTGCACCGATAAGTTAGTGCCATAATCGGTGCTACATAAGGAGTGTAGGGATGGGTGGGTCGATTAAATCCCACAGAGTGTAGGGTTGGACGAGAGGCGGAGTGTAGGGTTGGTATGGGCATTAATGCATTGCATATGTGGTTTTATTTGAGATGGGCTCAGGCCCAGATAAATATGATTTGTGACATTTATGGGTTAAGGCCCAACTGAGGGTTTTGTGGGCTAAGGCCCAATTGCCACACATCTTGAAATGGGCTTAGCCCAAACTATTGTGATTCATGTTCTTATTGATGAGGTTATGCACACCGAGTTTTCGTAAACTCACACCTCTTTTTAATATTTTTTCTCGGGTAATCCTCGATGGCAGTTCGACGTCTTTGGAGGACTCGGAGGTAGCCACACTACGAGCAATTTTGGACTCTAGTATTTTACTTATTTTTAACTTTGGTTAATATTTTGTAATAAGGCCTCTCCTAAATTCTGGTTTTAGTTTTGGAGTTTTAGTTTATTATGTCTTAAATCTGCTAAACTTTGTATCACGACTTTCCAAAATAATATCTACTTTTAAAATACTACGCTTTCGCGAATAGGTCATAAACATCACGTTTTCATAAGTCAGTCATTTCAAATTAAGTTTTTGAAACAAACAAAGTTTTTTTAGGTAATAACTTTTTAAATAAAAGTCGATTAATAATAAACAAATACAAACTGGGACGTTAGTTTTTAATATCAAGAAAGGTTTTCAAATGGAATCATGGTTTCTCAAAATGCACCCCAATGTGACTGAAACACCCCCAAACCCGGCCCAAAAAGCCTAACCGAATTTGGTATGTTCCTCGAGTAAACCTTTAGCGGAATATCGTTTTGTTCAAGAAAACTTGATGATTTTAAGTAAAACGGATTAACTTAAAGATCGAAGTTGGGCTTAGTTGAAAAATAGATTTGTATTTTCTTAAAACATATATATATATATATATATATATATATATATATCTTGACAAAAACCTTTTAAATTATTTATTGAAAACCATTTAGTTATTTAATTGATAATTGTTCATGGCGTAATTTAAAATAAATCCAAACACAAAATCTAAAAGTAGTTTATAGTGGCCTTATTACAAAAATGGCAAACCCAAAATAAAGTCTAAGTAATAAAATTTAAATTAATAAGTTTAAGTTGGGAAATCTCCACAATACTTGATACTAGCCACCTCAAATCCTTGGATCCATCACACTATGAAATCGAAAAGTTTATCCCACAAAAGGGTGAGTCATAAACTCAATGTATAACACATACACTAAAAAGTCCATTTTATCACATGCTTTAAGTCCAAAAATTTCACATATGGCCATAGGCCCATTTAAATCATATTTAGCCCAAAGGCCCATTTAGCTCATATTTAGCCCAAAGGCCCATTTAGCTTATATTTAGCCCAAAGGCCCATATCATAGTAGATCAAATAATAATCATTCAATATTACATGGTTATGTACATGAAATGAAATGCAAGCCCGGCCCACCTAAATATCCATCCGCTACACACCACCGTACCAACCAACACACCGTGGGATTACTAAATCGACTCTCCATCCACTACACACCATCGAAGGCGCTTTGCGATCAACATGCACATCGCCCTTATAATGTTGTGGCAAAGCCACCAAAACAGATGTGACTGAAGTCACCTGACCGAAGTCCAAATTTCAAATACGTGACCGAAGTCACCAGATTCACATATGTGACCGAAGTCACCGGAGTTCAAATATGTGACCGAGGTCACCAGAGTCAAATATGTGACCGAAGTCACCAGAAATGTGGTAAAACCACCAGAATACTTCCTCCTTTATCAACAATACCCATATGCCCATGCACATACATATCAAATTAGATTTTCATGCTATTTACCCCACAAAACATAATATAATCATACTCATTTCATATTTATGCATATAGCAAAATAAACAGAATATTGGGGTAAACATACCTGAATTTTGTATACCAATGATTGGTATCCACAAACAAACATATTGTCATATAATCACTTTTTAAAATATAGATCTATGGAAATTTTAATGTAAGGTTACACACCTTTGACAATGAGAACAATATCCTCTCGTTCGTCAACACCTAATTAATTAACACACTTGGTTAGTATACACTATTGTTAACAAAACTATACTTATTGACGAGAGATCTAATTCTTTACCCTCATTCTCGAATCAGCAGTTATTTGTGGTTTTCTCCACTAGATGGATCAAAACCCGACGATATTCCACCAATGTAAAGTGGTTCGGTTGTACACACTACTTCAAATAACCGATCCTTGTTAGCAGAGGGTCCATAACCCGGTGGAAAGTCTCTAACCGTCGATACAGCTCTTCGTTTGTAGTTCGATGGTAAAGGAATACCTCCTCTCTTCCAAACACTCCGTCGGCTCTTTTCTTACCTATCTTGTTGATCTTAAATCGCCCTAAAATACGATCGATTAGTAGTCTATCTAAATAAATCGATATGATCTAAATTAATAACCTTACCTTGATGATTTCGAATGGTCACTTAAAGGTTGTCTTCAACAAAGATCTTTGAAAAATCTTTTCAAATGATTCGGCCTAGGAGAGAAATTAAAATATCATGATTCTAAATTTGCTAAAGTAAAAAGAATTGATGAAAATAATTGATAAAATCTTACTTTGAGTTCTTCAAGATTCGGCCTTGAATAAGAAGAAAAGAATATGATGATTCGGCCTTAACAAAAAGAGAAGAGAAATGGTGGTTTCAATATGATGGTTTCGGTTTTGAGGGAAAGAAGAAAGATAATGGAAATGATAGAAGAGAGAAGAAAGAAAAGATGATGATAAAGAAAAGAAGAAGGGATAGGTTTAGAGACCTATGCACATTCGACCAAAGAGGTAAAAAAATTGAAGAAAATGGTTCTTGATCCTTTGTAGTTTTGACAAGAGGAAAGAAAAGAGAAAATAAAATGAAAAGAAAAAGAAAAGGAGAAATGATCAAAGAGAAAGGAGATTGATTTTGGGGCTTAGATGCATTGGCCAAGAGGAAGAAATGAAGAAGAAAAATGGTGCTTAAACCTTTTGGTACTTTCGGCTATGAGAGAAAGGAAGAAAAGAAGAAAGGCTTTCCAACTTTTGAGGCTTTTGACAAGAATTTTGAGAGAGAGAATTTTAATCAAATGGTCAAAATGAGAACCAAAACAAAGAGAAGTTTTACCTAATTCCCAAAGCAAGATTCGGCTAAGGGAGAATTTTGGAGAAATGAGAAAAGATGGACAAATTTTTGCTAGGATTTTGGCCAACTAGCACCTAATGGTTACACTAATTTTCGGTCAACCTAGCCAACATCATTCCCTTTTCCTCCTTGTTTCTTCCCATCATATCCAAAATTTGCTACACAATTAAACCACTCCCTTAACCCTTCATATTGTCTAGGTTCATGGTCAAATGACCATGAACACACTCTAAAACATTGCCCCAACTTATGCCTTTTGTCCCCTCATCTTATCATCAACTTATGATTCCATACCATAAGTTCTTAGAATTCTTTTTCACTTGGTCAAATAGCCAAAATTAAGAGAACACTCATCCACTCTAGAACATTCTTGGCCGACACTTATAGGGAAGAAAACAAAAAAAAAATAAAATCCTCCCTTATGCTAGCTAGGAGATTCGAACCTCACTCCTCAAGCACACATCCATGCATCTTAACCACCTTGCCAATTACTCAATTCATGCTAAAACCTCTTATCATTAATTCTTAAGGCCTAACTTACTTAGCTCTCTCTAATTAATAGGATTTAAAAGTTTTACTAAGCATTCACTTAGTTAATGAAGCTCAAATAACTTCCAAAAAAATACACTTAATATTAATTAAGCATGCAACATCATTCAATTAAGTAAGATGCATAACCCCTAATTATCAGGATGTTACAATTCTACTCCCTTAAAATAATTTCGTCCTCGAAATTACCTGGCTGGAATAAGTGAGGGTATTACTGTCGCATCGCTTCCTCCGGTTCCCACGAAGCTTCTTCTGATCCATGATTACGCCATAATACCTTGACGAGAGGAACCGACTTTCTTCGTAAAACATTTACATCTCGTTCTAGAATTTGAATTGGCTCCTCTTCATATGACAAGTCGATCTTAACTCCACCTCCTCGACCGCACTACATGAGATGGATCCGACCGTAACGGCGTAACATTGAAACATGGAATACATCATGCATTTGCTTCAATTCAAGGCAAATCTAAGCGATATGCTCTGATCCGACCCACTTCACAATCCTATATGGTCCAATGAACACGGGACTTAGTTTCCTTTGCGTCCAAATCTCATCACCTTTTCCAAGGTGAAACCTTTAGGAAAACTTGGTCTCCCACTTCATACTCTATTTCTTTCCGCTTTAGATCTGCGTCGATTTTTGTCATCGGATGCTTCCTTTAATCGAGCCGGATTATCTTAACCTTTTCTTGATTCACCACTAACTCGGACCCAAAATCTAACGTTCCCTTAATTACATCCAACACGTAGGAGTGCGACACTTTCGTCCATATAGTGCTTTATATGGTGCCATCCAGATCTTGGATTGGAAACTGTTGTTGTACATAAATTCGCCAACGGTAAGAATTCTTCCCAACTTCCTTGAAATCTATCACACATCCCTTAACATATCTTCTAAGATTTGGATTACTCTTTCGATCGACCGTTAGACCGAGGATGAAATGCCGTCTCAAGTCAATCTGGTGCCCAAAGCTCGATGCAATGCTTTCCAAAATCGCGACGTAAACCTCGGATCTCCGTCTCAAATTATCGACAACGGCACTCCATGCAATCTCACAATCTCACCACATATAACTTCGCCAATTTACGAAGAGTAATCAACCCGAATCGGGATAAAATGTGCGATTTTGTCAATCGGTCCGCTATCACCCATACTGAGTCTTTCTTAGTAGGCGTGAGAGGAAGCCCACTAACAAAGTCCATGGTGATTCTCTCCCACTTCCACTGCGGAATCTTTATCGGTTGAAGCAATCCCGATGGTACTTGATGTTCAGCCTTGACTTGCTGACACGTCAAGCACTTTCCTACAAACTCCGTAACTTCTCGCTTAAGTCCAGGCCACCAAAATTGATCTCAAAAATCTCGGTATAATTTACTTCCTCCAGGATGCATAGCATAGGGCCTACCATGCGATTCCTGAAGTATCTTTTGCCTCAACTCCTGATCCATTGGCATACAGACTTTACCTTTGAAGCACAATACCCCGTCACTATTAATACTAAAATCTTCCAATTTCCCACTCTGCACTTGTTGAAGCTTTTCACTCAGATCTTCATCTACTAACTGCCTCTCTTTCACTTGACTTAACCATGTCGGCTTAACCTGAAGTTCTGCCAATAAGCTTCCGTCATCGTAAAGACTAAGGTGTGCAAACATCGCCCTCAAATCTGACACCACTTTTCGACTTAGAGCGTCTACCACCACGTTCGCCTTGCCCGGGTGGTACTCGATGGAACAGTCGTAGTCTTTCAATAACTCTATCCACCTTCGCTGCCTCAAATTCAGTTCTTTCTGAGTCAATAGATATTTCAGACTTTTGTGGTCCGTGTATATCACTGACTTCTCCCCGTATAAGTAATGTCTCCAAACCTTAAGAGCAAAGACTATAGCTGCCAACTCCAAATCATGCGTTGGGTAATTAACCTCGTGCGATCTCAATCATCAAGGCGATACGCAACTACCTTTCCGCCTTGCATCAGAACACATCCTAATCCCATGTGAGAAGCATCACAATACACGATGAAATCCTTTCACGCCTCAGTTGGATCAAAATCGAGCTTCATCAAAACTTTCTTGAGCTTCTCAAAACTCTCTTGTCTTTATCGGCCCACACGAAAGGTACTTCCTTTCTCAACAATTTCGTTAAAGGTGTAGCTATCGAAGAAAATTCTTCAACGAATCTTCTGTAGTATCCGGATAAACCTAAGAAACTGCGAACCTCAGTTACGGACTTAGGTGGTTTCCAATCTAGTCTGACCTCAATCTTCCGAGGATCCACCCTAATCCCTCCCGCAGATACCACATGGCCTAAAAATGCAACTTCTTTCAGCCAAAATTCACACTTATTGAATTTGGCGTACAATTTCTTCTCCCTTAAAACTCGTAACACAATCCGGAGATGCTCATCATGTTCTACTTCAGACTTAGAATACACCAGGATGTCGTCTATGAATACCACGATGAACTGATCCAAGTAGGGCTGGAAAATTCGGTTCATCATATCCATGAACGCAGCTAGGGCATTCGTCAATCCGAATGGCATTACCAGGAATTCATAATGCCCATATCTAGTTCGGAAAGTCGTCTTATGGATATCCACTTCTTTCACTTTAAGCTGATGATACCCGACTTTAGATCAATCTTTGAGAATACTGCGACTCCTTAAGTGATCGAACAAGTCATCGATCCTTGGCAAAGGATACTTGTTCTTGATGGTCGACTTATTCAACTGCCAGAGTCTATACACATCCTCATCGATCCGTCCTTCTTCTTCACGAATAGGACCGGTGCTCCCCATGGAGACACACTAGGTCGAATGAATCCATGATCAAGCAACTCCTGAATTTGAGCCTTAAGCTCAACCAACTCCTTCAGTGCCATTCTATATGGAGCTATAGAAATTGGCGCCGTTCGAACAATAAATCAATTTGAATTCTACCTCACGATCCGGAGGCACACACGGAAGTTCTTAGAAAAAACATCTACAAATTCCTTCACACCCTAACTTCATTAATATTGTCTCCTTAGCCTCCAAAGCATTCACTAACATCGGAAGGCTTCACATCCCTTTCTAACCATCTTTTCCCTTAAGAGCGGATACTACATTAGATAAGTAGTTAGTCTCTCGCCCAACACTACAACTTCCTTGTCATCAAAAGTTCTTAAGGACATTCTCTTAGCGATAATCCACATTTGCACGGTACTTCACAAGCCGTCCATGCCTAAGATTAGGTCGAATTCTCCAAATGGCAACTCCATTAGATCACCAAAAGCTGTATCCCTTGAACTTCTAAAGGCATTTCCTTAAAAATTTGTCTACAACTCATGCATCCTAAAGGACTAAAATACGATCATCTTTCTAAATACGATTTGAAGTCACATGCAAAGTCCCGATACTTCACTAGCGATATAGGAATGAGTTGACCCTATATCTATCAAAGCAATAAAGGGCAACTCGAAAATCAAAACGTGCCGTGATAACATCAAAAGGTCCAACTTTGTCTTCTCGCGACGAACTACATACACCAAACTCGGTTGTCTCGCCTCGAGCTACCACCGCCTCTCACGAAGTTCGCGTCCTCTACCGAACCATTGCCCTTCCATTTGGGCCACGACCTCTTATCTGCTGCTTGTCCACCTCTTTCACTGATTAGCACCTAACTTCTGGGACGGTTCTTTTACGAGTTCATCGGGCAATCCTTAATCATATGGTCTTTAGATCCGCACTTGAAACATCCGCTGGGTCTTTTCCAACATTCTCTCGAGTGCATTTTCCCACATTGAGAACAAGTATGATTTTGTCCACCGTAGTAGTCTATTGATTTCGCGGACCATCACTTCATGATTTCTTGAAAATTCCCGGACGACCCTAAGGACCCAAAGCTTCTCTTATTCTTGCTCTGGCCTCTGTCCGGTTACATCTCTCGATCCGTTTAGCCTCTTGATAATTCTTGCCCTTTCCACTAAGATTGTAAAATCTCTTTCACGGTGTGGAGCAATCATCACTCTTAGCTCATCTCTAAGTCCATCTTCAAATCTAATACACCGTTCATATTAGTAGCCACTATCCTCCGGCATAACGGCTAAGTCACAAGAATTACGCTTCATATTCAGCTATCGACTTGTTTCCTTGGACCAAATTCGAAATGTCTTCCTCTCGGAGTCGATGTAGCTTGCTCCAACATATTTTCCTTGAATTTAATCTTAAAATACCCCAATCCAGACGATCCACGGGGTACTCTCCTTGATAGTGAGCCACCACTAGTAGGCTTCATCACGGAGAAGTGAAATAGCACCTTTCAATTTCTCTTCATCGGTCGATCTATATCGTCCATGATCCTCTCAACCGCCTCCAACCAATATTCAGCTACATTTGGAGCTACTCTAGATACTCCTCCGAAAACCTCGGCTCCATTCGATCTAAGTCTCTCACTCGACTTTGAGACCCATTTCGAACTAGCTTCGCTACTCGTTCCAAAACTCACAAAGACGACTTGTGATACTCGTCACCTCCTTCATTTTGTTCTTGAAAGTCCACCCCAACAAATAGGTGGTGGAGCTTCATTCTCGGAACCTTGACCAGATCGAACTGGTTTCGAAACAGTCATTCTTCCTCTTCCATGTCCACGACGACCACGTCCCCTAGAACTCATGTCTACTACGTGTCTTATCTGTTTTTACGAAAAAGTCTTATGTATTAGAGTCTTTTCACTTCTTATTAAAGGAAAGTTTTATGAAACAGGTATTCAGTAGTTTTTTCGTAGTAGCACACAAACACCTAAGGTCCATGTCTCTAAAGTATAGTTTAAGTTTAAACTATCATGCATATCACATATCGATAAAGTACATACACGATGGATCCGGGTCGAGAACTCGAAAGCCATGCTCTTATAAAATCATTTAACTTAAGAAAACTTTCAAAAAGTCATTTGGGCCAACTTTTGAAAATGTTGTGGGCTTCAAAACCCAAGGTCGAGAGTTTAAAACTGGCTCGATACTAAGTGAAACACCCCAAACCCTACCCAAAAAGCCTAACCGAATTTGGTATGTTCCTCGAGTAAAACTTTAGCGGAATATCATTTTGTTCAAGAAAACTTGATGATTTTAAGTAAAACGGATTAACTTAAAGATCGAGTTGGGCTTAGTTGAAAAATAGATTTGTATTTTCTTAAAACATATATATATATATATATATATATGACAAAAACCTTTTAAATTATTTATTGAAAACCATTTAGTTATTTAATTGATAATTGTTCATGGCGAATTTAAAATAAATCCAAAGACAAAATCTAAAAGTAGTTTATAGTGGCCTTATTACAAAAATGGCAAACCCAAAATAAAATCTAAGTAATAAAATTTAAATTAATAAGTTTAAGTTGGGAAATCTCCACAATACTTGATACGAAACATCGCCACCTCGAAATCCTTATGACAGATCCATCGCACTATGAATTATCTGAAAAGTTTATCCCACAAAGGGGTGAGTCATAAACTCAATGTATAACACATACACTAAAAAGTCCATTTTATCACATGCTTTAAGTCCAAAATTTCACATATGGCCATAGGCCCATTTAACTCATATTTAGCCCAAAGGCCCATTTAGCTCATATCTAGCCCAAAGGCCCATTTAGCTTATATTTAGCCCAAAGGCCCATATCATAGTAGATCAAATAATAATCATTCAATATTACATGGTTATGTACATGAAATGAAATGCAAGCCCTACCCACCTAAATATCCATCCGCTACACACCACCGTACCAACCAACACACCGTGGGATTACTAAATCGACCCTCCATCCGCTACACACCATCGAAGGCGATTCTTTGCAGTCAACATGCACATCGCCTTATAATGTTGTGGCAAAGCCACCAAAAGCAGATGTGACCAAGTCACCGATCAAGTCCAAATTTCAAATCGTGACCAAGTCACCAGATTCACATATGTGACCAAGTCACCGGAGTTCAAATATGTGACCGAGGTCACCAGAGTCAAATATGTGACCAAAGTCACCGAAATGTGGTAAAACCACCGAATACTTCCTCCTTTATCAACAATACCCATATGCCCATGCACATACATATCAAATCGATTTTCATGCTATTTACCCCACAAAACATAATATAATCATACTCATTTCATATTTATGCATATAGCAAAATAAGCGAAATATTGGGGTAAACATACCTAAATTTTGTATACCAATGATTGGTATCCACAAACAAACATATTGTCATATAATCACTTTTTAAAATATAGATCTATGGAAATTTTAATGTAAGGTTACACACCTTGTGACAAAGAGAACAATACCCTCTCGTTCGTCAACACCTAATTAATTAACACACTTGGTTAGTATACACTATTGTTAACAAAACTATACTTATTGACGAGAGATCTAATTCCTTACCCTCGATTCTCAAGCGACAGTTATTTGTGGTTTTCTCCACTAGATGGATCAAAACCGTCGATATTCCACCAACGTAAAGTGGTTCGGTTATGCGACTACTTCAAATAATCGATCCTCGTTAGCGGAGGGTCCACAACCCGGTGGAAAGTCTCTAATCGCCGTCTGACTCTTTGTTTGTAGTTCGATGGTAAAGGAATACCTCCTCTCTTCCAAACACTCCGTCGACTCTTTTCTTACCTATCTTGTTGATCTTAAATCGCCCTAAAAATACGATCGATTAGTAGTCTATCTAAATAAATCGATATGATCTAAATTAATAACCTTACCTTGATGATTTGAATGGTCACTTAAAGGTTGTCTTCAACAAAGATCTTTGAAAAATCTTTTCAAATGATTGACCTAGGAGAGAAATTAAAAGATCATGATTCTAAATTTGCTAAAGTAAAAAGAATTGATGAAAATAATTGATAAAATCTTACTTTGAGTTCTTCAAGATTGACCTTGAATAAGAAGAAAAGAATATGATGATTCGCCTTAACAAAAGAGAAGAGAAATGGTGGTTTCAATATGATGGTTTTAGTTTTGAGGAAAGAAGAAAGATAATGGAAATGATAGAAGAGAGAGAAGAAAGAAAAGATGATGATAAAGAAAAGAAAAAGGGATAGGTTTAGAGACATATGCACATTCGGCCAAAGAGGTAAAAAAAAATTGAAGAAAAATGGTTCTTGATCCTTTGTAGTTTCAAAGAAAGAGGAAAGAAAGAGAGAAATAAAATGAAGAGAAAAAAGAAAAGGAGAAATGATCAAAGAGAAAGGAGATTGATTTTGGGGCTTAGATGCATTCGGCCAAGAGGAAGAAATGAAGAAGAAAAATGGTGCTTGAACCTTTTGGTACTTTCGGCTATGAGAGAAAAGGAAGAAAACAAGAAAGGCTTTCCAACTTTTGAGGCTTTTGACAAGAATTTTGAGAGAGAGGAATTTTAACCAAATGGTCAAAATGAGAACCAAAACAAAGAGAAGTTTTGCCTAATTCCCAAAGCAAGATTCGGCTAAGGGGAGAATTTTTGGAGAAATGAGAAAAGATAGACAAATTTTTGCTAGGATTTTTGGCCAACTAGCACCCTAATGGTTACACTAATTTTCGGTCAACCTAGCCAACATCATTCCCATTTTTCCTCCTTGTTTCTTCCCCATCATATCCAAAATTTGCTACACAATTAAACCACTCCCTTAACCCTTCATGCCGTCTAGGTTCATGGTCAAATGACCATGAACACACTCCCAAAACATTACCCCAACTTATGCCTTTTGTCCCCCTCATCTTATCATCAACTTATGATTCCATACCATAAGTTCTTAGCTTCCTTTTTCACTTGGTCAAATAGCCAAAATTAAGAGAACACTCATCCACTCTAGAACATTCTTGGCCGACACTTATAGGGAAGAAAATAAAAAAAAAATAAAATCCTCCCTTATGCTAGCTAGGAGATTCGAACCTCACTCCTCAAGCACACATCCATGCATGTTAACCACCTTGCCAATTACTCAATTCATGCTAAAACCTCTTATCATTAATTCTTAAGGCCTAACTTGCTTAGCTCTCTCTAATTAATAGGATTTAAAAGTTTTACTAAGCATTCACTTAGTTAATGAAGCTCAAATAACTTCCAAAAAAATACACTTAATAATAATTAAGCATGCAACATCATTCAATTAAGTAAGATGCATAACCCCTAATTATCAGGATGTTACAGTGACACACCAGATTCGGGCCTAACTTCTAGGTCGGGTTTGGGTGTTACATTTAGTGGTATTAGAGCCTAGGTTGCAAAACTCGGGCTGTGAGATGGGTTTTAGTGTTTATTTTAAAGATGTTTACAAATGATTTTTTAGTAGTTTTGAAAGGTTTTTGTGCGGCACACTGAGTCTCCAGCGTTGGACCAAGTAAGTTCTCTTATCTGCTTTTAAATCTGTTATTCTTGGTAGATGAATCTTGGGCTTACTTTAGATGATAAACTATACTTAGGACCGTAGGAGACTAAAAAATATAGTTAGCTGGCAATTTCGAAAACAACTCTTAACTACTACTTCCATAAAACATTTGTTTAATTACTGGAATAATGAGCTAAATTCATAAAATTTGTAATTCAAATAATTAGAACTAGAGTGCGCAGCAGAAGCATAGTGGTATATCCGGTATTGTGTGGCTATGAGAGAGTTGGAAATTTCGAGGACGAAATTTCTCTAAGAAGGGAAGATTTGTAACATCCTGGAACTGGGCCTAGTAGGATTGGGCCCAATGAGCCTTGGGGGTAGTAGCGTTTAAAATTTTTGAGAACAAGAGAATGGTACTAAGGCAAGTTAGACCTATTAGGTGAGTGATTTTGGAAGGTTAGGAGGCTTTTATGAAGTCCCAGGTTAAAGTTTGGCCATAGGAAAAATTTTGGTTTTAGGTGAAATAAAAAAACCCTGGGAGTTGGTAGGTAGGCTTTAAGAATAAAATGTGGGGAAAAATGACAAGTGGAGTGTGTGGTGTAGTGGAAAGTGACGCTACATAAGAGACAATGGGGTGACGCCACAAGGAAGGAAGGAGGTCCAAGGTTTAAGTCTTGGTGCTGCATTTTAGTTTTCTTTTTAAATGGATTTTTAAATTTGGCCATAGGACTTATATTTAGTTACACATGATTTTAGAAACAAGGAGCTAGTTGGTAAAGTGGCTAGCAGTGTGGATTATTTTATAGGGGAGCCTGGGTTCGAATCTCATGAAAAGCAAAGGGGTATTTATTTTACTAAGATGGGGCGACAAGAGTTTGAGTTAGATTTAAACTCTGCTAACGGAAGGATCCCACATCGGAAAGATATAAAGAAGGAAAGCGAGAAGCTAGCTATATAAAGAGCATTCTAGGAGGAGAGAAAAGATACCTTAGTGGGCATTGGGCATAAGAGGTTTGGGAGCGTGGTTTAGCGGCTTCAGAATTCCTATCCGTGTGTAACTCTCTCTACTCTAGTTGTAGAGCGGCAAATACCGAAATGCCGGTCACACGGTGATGATAGCCAAACAAGCATGCGAGTGCACATGTGGAAGCTTCGACGCGATAGTCGAGGCCACCATGAGTATACTTGTAGGTGTGGGCTGTTGGACCACGATGGCCCGAAAGGGGCCAAGTGGGCCCAATGGGCCCGAGGGCCCATATGAGTAAATTGTATGATTGAGTAGTAGATAGTGAACTAGACTATGTGAATGTCATATATGTGGCTAGGTTTGGGTTGAATGGGCCACACGATTGTGTGGGTCCACTTGGTCTGACAATGGGCCTTAGGCCCATTCACATCATTATCTCTGTTTAGAATTCTTGAGTCGTTCGTGGTGACTGTAACATCCTAGATTAGGGGTTATGCATTTAATGCATAATTCAAGTGATAGTAGGCTTGGAGTGTGTTTGGATATATTTTAGGAGTTTTTGAGAACTTTAGGTGAAGGGGAAAAACTTTGGAAAATATTGTAATTTTAAGTGAAAAGGGGAAACTAGGCAAGGAGGCCTTAAAGGAAATTTTGTGGAGTTTAGGACACAAGAAATTAATTGGCAAAGTGGCTTGGGGCGCTAAGGTACAAGGGGCTTGGGGAGGGAAGAGGGTCGAGTTTGAGGCGCATGGGAGTGTTTTATTTTTTGTATTTTGCAAAGATGAAGGGAAGTTGGATGAAGACGGCTTTAAGGAAATATGAAGTGGTTTTGGACACAAAGAGTGCACAGTAAAGTGGATGCAAGGTGCCACTTAAGGGCCTTGGTGATGACGCCATGAGTAGGGAGAAGGGCACAGGTTCGAGTCCTGGGCGACATAAGCGTGTTTTATTTTTCCAAGTTGGTATTAAGGAGAAGAAGGCCTTAAAAAGGATTGTTGGGGTTTATGACACAAAAAAGCTAGCGACAAAGTGGTGGTAGCGTGTGGTAACTCCAAAGAGGTCCCATGTTCAAACTTGGGGCGACAAATGGGTGTTTTATTTTATTTTTGATTTTTAAGGTCAAAAGAGTGGAAAGGAATTGGGCGGCACATGGGAGGAGATAAGCTTTGTTATTTTGTTTAAAATTCGCTAAGAATAGGATAATGAGATTTTATTTTATTTATTTTAGTTTAATAGGTGATATATAGGAGTTTGATATGAGATAATGTGATGATTTATTTTATTTTATAAAATAGGAGAAATACATGAGGATTTGATAAGGAGTTGAGGTGGTGGCGAATGTGGGTTTCTTTGGGTTGATATATTCGACCATGAAGAGGAAATAAATGCCAAATTTGTTTGTTTCTTCCTAGTCTTCTTTCTTAATTTTTAATTGAAGAGAAGTCTTTCTTTTGAATTTTCTTGTCATCTTGGTATTTTGCCGAAAGTTTGCACCTATTTTCCTTTGTTAAAAGCGAAAGATAGAACCTTTTTGTGCATTGATTTTCTTTCTTCTTTCACAATCTTTTCTTTTTGTTCTTACTTGAGCCAAAATCACTCTTAAACATTGCCATTGCCAAAATCTCTTAGTCACTTTTATACCTCTTTTCTTCCATCTACATCTACTTTTAAGAGATAGCGAATATTCTAGCATCATTTGGAAAGCCTTAAAAGTCGATGATTGGAGATCTAACTCTATTTCTTGGTTGGGGCGAACCTATAAGGATGATTCGAAGTTGATCGTTGTGGTGAGTAGCATAGTGGTAAGTATTTTCTATCCTAACAATCGGTTTAGGTTTTATTTCTTCATAGGTGTCTTAGAAAATCAAGTGATTAGGCTTTGGTTTTAGGCATGGCGAATGTGCATAGTGCCATAACAAGCGTTTTGTGTGTAGCTAGCGTTAAGGATCATCAAAGGAGCCTTTCGGGATTTGAAGTCATTAAGGTAAGTAGTATGTGCTATTTGGCCAAGGGTTAGTTTCTATGGATTTATGTGGTAGGTCGATTCTAACATTTGTTAAATAGGGATTTCGGTTTCAAGGTTAGTTTCAAGATCAAAGAGTGGCTTTTCGGGATTTGGATAAGTGAGGTAAGTGGTTGTGGTATTCAGCCTAAGGCCATATTATTGGTATTAAGTGTGACCGATTTTGGCTATGTGTATTTAGGGCCAAATCGAGAGGAATAAGAGGAAGTTCCGGGATCGTGTTAAATTCAAGTAGCTAAGGATTTCGCTAAATAGTCAGGTGTGTAGTTAGACTACTATTTTCCGGGATATATTTGTATGTGATATGTGTATATGTTATGAATGTGCTAACTAGTGCAGTGGTAATTTGTGATATGGATACCTTCAAGGGGTATGTCAACAATTTCGTAAGTTCTAAATTTGAATGTGATGTGGTTATTAATTTGTATAAGTGTGATATGCTAAATAACATGTACATGCATTATTATCATGGCACTAGTTTATGTTGCATGTGCATGGGTGGGATATGAAAGAAGGACAGGGTATACTTCGAGTACGTGGTTTGATGAATGGCTCTGTGCCTCATCGTGGTTGATATAGGCTATGTGTCATATCGTGGTTATTGATGGCTTTGTGCTCATCGTGGTTGATATAGGCTATGTGTCATATCGTGGTTATTGATGGCTTTGTACTCATCGTGGTTTTGATGATAGCTTCGGCTACATTGTGGATTGACGCTGACTGAGGTCGCGTTGTGGATTATTTGCGATTAAGTTCGCGTGGACGACATTTGTTGCCATATTGGAGTAAAAAGGAGAGGGTGATTTAATAGTCCCCTGGTGTGTGGTAGGCTGGATAAGGGGGTGTGTAGAGGATGGACCCTAGGTTGGGTTGGGTTTCATAATTGCATAACATGTGATATGAATAAATGTGGAAAATGGACCAAGCCCAGTATGTGATGTGGATATGGGCCAAGCCCAGTGTGTGGAAACATGTGGTTAAAACACTATTATAAGAATGTGATAAGGTTATGGGCCAAGCCCAGTATGTGATGTGGATATGGGCCAAGCCTAGTATGTGGAAACATGTGGTTAAAACTCTATTATAAGAATGTGATAAGGTTATGGGCCAAGCCCATTATGTGACCTCTATGTGATGTAGATATGGGCCAAGCCCCAATAAGTGAAATCATGTGATTAAGTTGCATTAATATCTGTTATATGGGTTGTTATATGGTTTGACATGTGGGTGGAATTCAGTGGTCTAATTGCACACTGAGTCTGTATGACTCACCCAAATTTTATTAACATCGCAGGTGATGCTTGGACCGGGTTTGGAGAGGATACAAGGTGGCCCATGTAGAAGACATTTTATTCCATGCGGTTTATTATTAAGTACTTTGATTAATTATTTGTTTTTGTAACAAGGGCCACTTAAAGTATTTGAATTTTTGCAATGTTTCGGTTGGATTTGTAATTAAGTTAATATTTTGTAAGTTTAATTTTAAAAGCTATTTAAATCTCAAAAGTCATAATAAAGTTTTGAATCCGGTATTTTTATAATAACTTGATTTTTACTTAGAATATTTTAAATTACGAAAATGATTTATTAAAGGCAACAAATTTTTAACGGTTTTCACTTTTAAGTAAGAATATTTCAAACGTTTTCCGCGGTGGCATTTCAAATTTGATCGTAACGAATGGGCTGGGTTTGGGGTGTTATAGTTTGGTATCATAGAGCCCAATTCAAAACTCGACTTTGAGGGATTTGGGCCCAAAAACGTTTTTTTGAAAATGGGCTTTTCAAAAATATAAGATTTTATGAACTTTTTCAGGTTATTCTGGCATGGCACCTGTATCTCCGACTCGAAGTCCACCAGGTAAGTACCTCTGACTATTGAAGTGATTTATATGTGAATGTTATGGGCTTATTTGGGCTCGTAGATTAGAACATTAGGGCTATTGAACCCTAGGGCTAGTGCACTCAAACACATGCATAAGACTTAAGGACCATTAAACAAACTTGTGTCTAAGTCGCCGGTTAAGGTGTGGCAACCATTGTGCGCATGTCTAGGAGTGGATTCAGTAAGAGCTTGGTACTTAAGCAGTCCTAGCGACTCACCTCCTCTTTACTCGAATCCTACCTGGTGTGCAACTACGGTTCACCTTAACCAAGAGGACTTATTCACGGGCTAAACCCGAAAGGGATTGCCGTGCAGTTTTACAAAATCCTTAGTTTTAAAATCCCTAAATTACCCTTTTAATTGTAGCAGAAGATTATTGTGAAAATTTTTCCAAAATATCTCTAATTTACAAAATTACAAAAATGCCCCTGTGTTGTAAATTACTAAAATACCCTTAGTTTCTAAGATTTTCAAAATACCCTCGACTTATGTTAAAATATTTTTACATTACAAAATATCATAAACCCTATTTTACAAAATACCGAGATACCTGATTTGGGAAAATTTACTGAAAATGCCACGACTTTCAAAATTACCAAAAATAGCGATTTCCAAAATTTTGCGATACCATTAATTTGAAAAATATTTTCAAAATGCCCTTGAGTTTTGAGAATTTTGAAATGCCTTGATTTGTAAAGATTATTTTTGAAGTGACCCCGATTTATTACCAAAATACCCCTGTCTGGAAAATGACGAAATTACCCCTGGGTTAGAATGGTCAAAAATGCCCATGGAAGTATGATGGAATGTTATTGATGAATGAATGTGTCACTATCGAGATGGATGAATGTGAATGTGAATATGAATCTCTGAATTATAATAGTGAACTTGAAACTAAGACTATGATTGATCGAAAGAACCACTATTAAACTTCTTTTTCATAAAACTGTTCGCGAATAAACAGTGGAACAAAGTACTAATGCATAAAACTTTTTAATCATATTAAATCGCGACGTTAATAATGAGTTCTAGTGGGCGTGGTCGAGGTAGAGTGACGATGTCGAAACCAAGTGAGGGTCCGCCATGGGTCAAAAAGTGATGTGCTTCGCCAAAGAATGGGTGCGGAGGATCAAGATCGATTGGAGGAGATGGCGCAGATGTCGTTGGCTATCTTGAAAGTGCTAGAGCCGATCATGGGAGCTAATGTGGGCAATGGAACTTCAAATCGATGCGAGAAAGGCTTAAGTTAAGCGGATTTGAGATTTTAGAGGAGTGTCAAGAGTAGCTCGAGCGTGGCGGAGTATTGGCTAGAAGCGATTGAAAGGATTGTGGATGATTTGGATTTAATCTGCGAGGAAAAGCTTAAAGGTCTTTGTCTCGTTGCTCGAGATGAAGCTTATCGATGGTGGCCCACTTTCGTGCAAGGTACCCTGCGATCGATTGGATTAGGGGTATTTTAAGGTTAAGTTTGAAGGAAAGTATGTAGGAGCTAGTTATCTTGACTCGCAAAGGAAAGCGTTCCTAAACTTGGTACAAGGAAGTATGTCGGTAGCGGAGTATGAAGCAGAATTTGTGCGGTTAAGTTAGTATGCTAAGGGGATCGTGGCTACTAATTACGAAAGGTGTGCTCGATTCGAAGATGGATTGCGGGATGAGCTGCGAGTGTTGATTACTCTGCAAAGGGAAAGAGACTTTGCTATTCTAGTGGAGAAGGCTCAGATAGCTGAAGAAGTTAAGAGGGCTATGAGACAAAACCGAGAAAAGAATAGGAACCGAAATAAGAGAAGCTTTGGATCGTCGGATCATCTGAAGGTTTCTAGAAAAGGCCAAGGATTGAGAATTCTGTACGTGCACCGGTACCAGTCGCTGAGAATCGAAATTGTACATATGCTCATTGTGGGAGAGCTCATGTAGGAGAATGTTGGGGAAATAGTAAGGAATGTTTTCAGTGTGGATCTAAGGCTCATTTGGTTAAGAAATGTCCTCAAGTGATGGATAGGGCTTGAGGCCAAGGTCGTGGAACCCCAAGCAGAGGTGCTCAAGGTTCAGATGTGAGGCAACCAAGGATGGCTTAGGCAATCAGTCGTAGTAAGGAGGAAGTTGGACCAGATAGGATCGGATATGTTCCCTAATCCTGGAATCTCATTATTGCCTTGATTATTATAGAGATAGTTCGTGTTTGTATGCTAGTGAAGTGTAGGGAACCTTGAATGCGGACCTTGAGATAGTATCTAAGAAATGTGTTAGATCAGAGTGTGCAGCAGTAGAGTAGTGTGATGAGTTAAGGATGCTCGACTATTCAATAGTAAGTAATTTCGAGGACGAAATTATTTTTAAGGAGGGTAGAACTGTAACATCCTAGATTAGGGGTTATGCATTTAATGCATAATTCAAGTGATAGTAGGCTTGGAGTGTGTTTGTATATATTTTAGGAGTTTTTGAGAACTTTAGGTGAAGGGAAAAACTTTGGAAAATATTGGAATTTTAAGTGAAAAGGGGAAACTAGGCAAGGAGGCCTTAAAGGAAATTTTGTGGAGTTTAGGACACAAGAAATTAATTGGCAAAGTGGCTTGGGCGCTAAGGTGCAAGGGGCTTGAGGAGGAAGAGGTCAAGTTTTGAGGCGGCATGGGAGTGTATTATTTTTTGTATTTTGCGGCATGAAGGAAGTTGGATGAAGACGACTTTAAGGAAATATGAAGTGGTTTTGGACACAAAGAGTGCACAGTAAAGTGGTGCAAGGCGCCACTTAAAACCTTAGTGATGACGCCATGAGCGGGGAGAAGGGCACAGGTTGAGTCCTGTGGGCAATATAAGCGTGTTTTTATTTTTCCAAGAGAAGAAGGCCTTAAAAAGAATTGTTGGGGGTTTATGACACAAAGAAGCTAGCAGCAAAGTGGCTGGTAGCGTGTGGTAACTCCAGCAGGTCCCATGTTCGAAACTTGGGGGCAGCAAATGGGTGTTTTATTTTATTTTTGATTTTTGGCGTCAAAAAAGTGGAAAGGAATTGGAAGGCACATGGGAGGAGATAAGCTTTGTTATTTTGTTTAAAATTCGGCTAAGAATAGGATAATGGGATTTTATTTTATTTATTTTAGTTTAATAGGTGATATATAGGAGTTGATATGGGATAATGTGATAATTTATTTTATTTTATAAAATAGGAGAAATACGTGGGATTTGATAAGGAGTTGAGGTGGTGGCCAAATGTGGGTTTCTTTGGGTTGATATATTCAGCCATGAAGAGGAAATAAATACCTAAATTTGTTTGTTTTTTCCTTAGTCTCCTTTTAATTTTTAATTGAAGAGAAGTCTTTCTTTTGAATTTTCTTGTCATCTTAGTATTTTGCGAAAAGTTTGCACCTATTTTCCTTTGTCAAAAGTGAAAGATAGAACCTTTTTGTGCATTGATTTTCTTTCTTCTTTCACAATCTTTTCTTTTTATTCTTGCTTGAGCCGAAATCACTCTTAAACATTGCCATTACCGAAATCTCTTAGTCACTTTTATACCTCTTTTCTTCCATCTACATCTACTTTTAAGAGATAGCCGAATATTCTAGCATCATTTGGAAAGCCTTAAAAGTCGACAGTTGGAGATCTAACTCTATTTCTTGGTTGGGGCCGAACCTATAATGATGATTCGGGAAGTTGATCATTGTGGTGAGTAGCATAATGGTAAGTATTTTCTATCCTAACAATCGATTTAGGTTCTATTTCTTCATAGGTGTGCCAAAAATCAAGTGATTAGGCTTTGGTTTTAGGCATGGCCGAATGTGCATAGTGCCATAACAGGCGTTTTGTGTGTAGCTAGCGTTAAGGATCATTAAAGGAGCCTTTCGGGATTTGAAGTCATTAAGGTAAGTAGTATGTGCTATTCGGCCAAGGGTTAGTTTCTATGGATTTATGTGGTAGGCCGATTCTAACATTTGTTAAATAGGGATTTTGACAGTTTCAAGAGCAAGGAGTGGCTTTTCGGGATTTGGATAAGTGAGGTAAGTGGTTGTGGTATTCGGCCTAAGGCCATATTATTGGTATTAAGTTTGACCGATTTTGGCTATGTGTATTTAGGGCCAAATCGATGTGAATAAGAGGAAGTTAGGGATCGTGTTAAATTCAAGTAGCTAAGGATTTAGCTAAATAGTCGGTGTGTAGTTAGACTACCATTTTAGGGATATATTTGTATGTGATATGTGTATATGTTATGAATGTGCTAACCAGTGCAGTGGTAATTTGTGATATGGATATCCTCAAGGGATATGTCAACAATCCGATAGGTTCTAAATTTGAATGTGATGTGGTTATTAATTTGTATAAGTGTGATATGCTAAATAACATGTACATGCATTATTATCATGGCACTATTTTATGTTGCATGTGCATGGGTGGGATATGAAAGAATGACGGGTGTACTTGATGCGTGGTTTGATGAATGGCTCGTGCCTCATCGTGGTTGATATAGGCTATGTGCCATATCATGGTTATTGATGGCTTTGTGCTCATCGTGGTTTTGATGATAACTTCGGCTACATCGTGGATTAATGCCGGCCGAGGTCGCGTTGTGGATTATTTGCGATTAAGTTCACGTGGATGACATTTGTTGCCATATTGGAGTAAAAAGGAGAGGGTGATTTAATAGTCCCCTGGTGTGTGGTAGGCTGGATAAGGGGGTGTGTAGAGGATGGACCCTAGGCTTGGTTGGGTTTCATAATTGCATAACATGTGATATGAATAAATGTGGAAAATGGGCCAAGCCCAGTATGTGATGTGGATATGGGCCAAGCCCAGTATGTGGAAACATGTGGTTAAAACACTATTATAAGAATGTGATAAGGTTATGGGCCAAGCCTAGTATGTGATGTGGATATAGGCCAAGCCTAGTATGTGGAAACATGTGGTTAAAACACTATTATAAGAATGTGATAAGGTTATGGGCCAAGCCCATTATGTGACCTCTATGTGATGTGGATATGGGCCAAGCCCCAATAAGTGAAATCATGTGATTAAGTTGCATTAATATCTGTTATATGGGTTATTATATCGTTTGACATGTGGGTGGAATTCAGTGGTCTAATTACACACTGAATCTGTATGACTCACCCAAATTTTATTAACATCGCAGTGATGCTTGGACCGGTTTGGAGAGGATACAAGGTGGCCCATGCAAGAAGACATTTTATTCCATGCGGTTTATTATTAAGTACTTTGATTAATTATTTGTTTTGTAATAAGGGCCACTTAAAGTATTTGAATTTTTGCAATGTTTGGTTGGATTTGTAATTAAGTTAATATTTTGTAAGTTTAATTTTAAAAGCTATTTAAATCTCAAAAGTCATAATAAAGTTTTGAATCCGGTATTTTATAATAACTTGATTTTTACTTAGAATATTTTAAATTACGAAAATGATTTATTAAAGGCAACGAATTTTTAACGGTTTTCACTTTTAAGTAAGAATATTTCAAACATTTTTCGCAGTGGCATTTCAAATTTGGTCGTAACGAATGGGTCGGGTTTGGGGTGTTACAGCGACAGTGGACCTTCTGTTGGGTCGTTAATACCTTGGTTTGTAAAATTACTGAATCACCCCTAGTTTGTGAAATTATCAAACTACCCCTAATTTGTGAAATTACTAAAGTACCCCCGATTTGCAAAATTACCGAAATACCCTCGATTTATGAAATTACCAAAATACCCTCAGTTTGTGAAATTATTGAAATATCCTTGGTAGGTAAATTATGAAACTACCCTTGGTAGGTAAATTATGAAACTACCCTCGATGGGTAAAATGATCGATATGCCCCTGGAGAGCAAAAATGACGAAAACGCTACATGTTATATGATTATTCTTGTATGTGATTTATGATTGTTATCGTATGATTATTATTATATGTTGCATTCATGTGTTATTATGTTGCATGGGGATGGGATTATTCGAAAGGGAAAGTGCGGATAGGATCGCATGGTCGCTTGACGACTGTGGATCCACTGAAGGCTTTTAGCCACCGAGCAGCTATGCTACACCGATAAGTTAGTGCCGCAATCGATGCTACATAAGGAGTGTAGGGATGGGTGGGTCGATTAAATCCCACAGAGTGCGAGGTTGGACGGAAGGCAGTGTGGGGTTGGTATGGGCATTAATGCATTGCATATGTGGTTTTATTTGAGATGGGCTCAGGCCCAGATAAATATGATTTGTGACATTTATGGGTTAAGGCCCAACTGAGGCTTTTATGGGCTAAGGCCCAATTGCCACTGTTACTGAAATGGGCTTTAGCCCAAACTGTTGTGATTCATGTTCTTATTGATGAGGGTTATGCACACTGAGTTTTCATAAACTCACACCCTCTTTTTAATATTTTTTCTCAGGTAATCCTCAGTAAGCAGTTCGACGTGCTGGAGGACTCGGAGGTAGCCACACTACGAGTAGTTTTGGACTCTAGTATTTTACTTATTTTTAACTTTGGTTAATATTTTGTAATAGGGCCTCTCTTAAATTCTGGTTTTAGTTTTGGATTTTTAGTTTTTTATGTCTTAAATCTACTAAACTTTGTATCACGGCTTTCCAAAACAATATCCGCTTTCAAAATACTACGCTTTCGCGAATAGGTCGTAAACATCACATTTTCATAAGTCAGTCATTTCAAATTAGGTTTTCGCAACAAACAAAGTTTTTTTAGGTAATAACTTTTTAAATAAATGTCGATTAATAATAAACAAATGCAAACTGGGACGTTAGTTTTTAATATCAAGAAAGGTTTTCAAATGGAATCATGGTTTCTCAAAAAGCACCCCAATGTGACACGCCAGATTTTGGCCTAACTTCTAGGCCGGGTTTGGGGTGTTACATTTAGTGGTATTAGAGCCTAGGTTGCAAAACTCAGGCTGTGAGATGGGTTTTATTATTTATTTTAAAGATGTTTACAAATGATTTTTTAGTAGTTTTGAAAAGTTTTTGTGTGGCACACTGAGTCTCCAGCGTCGGACCAAGTAAGTTCTCTTATCTGTTTTAAACTGTTGTTGCTGTAGGTAGAAACTGGGCTTACTTTAGATGATAGACTATATTGAGGACCGTAGGAGACTAAAAAATATAGTTAGCTGGAAATTTCGAAAACAACTCTTAACTACTACTTCCATAAAACAATTGTTTAATTACTGGAACTATGAGCTAAATTCATAAAATTTGTAATTGGATAATTAGGACTAGAGTGCTTGATGAGAAGCGTGGTGGTATATCCGATGTTGTGCGACTATGAGATAGTTGGAAATTTTGGGGACGAAATTTCTCTAAGGAGGGTAGATTTGTAACATCCTAGAACTGGGCCTAGTAGGATTGGGCCCAATGGGCCTTAGGGGTAGTAGCATTTAAAATTTTGGAGAATAAGAGAATGGTACTAAGGCAAGTTGGACCTATTAGGTGAGTGATTTTGGAAGGTTAGGAGGCTTTTATGAAGTCTCGGGTTAAAGTTAGGCCATAGGAAAAATTTTGGTTAGGTGAAAAAAACAACCCTGAGAGGTGGTAGGTAGGCTTTAAGAATAAAATGTGGGGAAAAATGACAAGTGGAGTGTGTGGTGTAGGGGCAAAGTGACGAAACATAAGAGACAAGGGGGTGACACCACCAAGAAGGAAAGAAGTCCAAGGTTCAAGTCTTGGTGCTGCATTTTAGTTTTCTTTTTTAAATGGATTTTTGAATTTTGGCCATAGGACTTATATTTAGTTGCGCATGATTTTAGAAACAAGGAGCTAGATGGTAAAGTGGCTAGCAGCGTGGATTATGTTATAGGAGAGCTTGGGTTCGAATCTCATGAGAAGCAAGGGAGTATTTATTTTGCTAAGATGGGGCGGCAAGAGTTTGAGTTGGATTTAAACTCTACTGGTGGAAGGATCCCACATCGGAAAGATATAAAGAAGGAAGGTGAGAAGCTAGATATATAAAGAGCATTATAGGAGGAGAGAAAAGATACCTTGGTGGGCGTTGGGCATAGGAGCTTTGGGAGCGCGGTTTAGCAGCTTCAGAGTTCCTATCAGGTGTGCAACTCTCTCTCTACTCTAGTTGTAGAAATGCCGATCACACGGCGATGGTAGCCACAGGAGCATGCGAGCGCACGTGTGGAAGACTCGACGTGATAGTCGAGGCGACCATGAGTATTCTTGTAGGTGTGGGCTGTTAGGCCACGATGGCTCGAAAGGGGCCAAGTGGGCTCAATGGGCCCGATGGCCCATATGAGTAAATTGTATGATTGAGTTGTAGATAGTGAACTAGACTATGTGAATGTCATATATGTGGCTAGGTTTGGGCTGAATGGGCCACAGATTGTGTGGGCCCACTTGGACCGACAATGGGCCTTAGGACCATTCGCATCATTATCTCTGTTTAGAATACTTGAGTCGTTCGAGGCGACAGTAGACTTTCTGTTGGGTCGTTAATACCTTGGTTTGTAAAATTACCGAATTACCCCTGGTTTGTAAAATTATTGAACTACCCCTAATTTGTGAAATTACCAAAGTACCCCTAATTTGTGAAATTATCGAAATACCCCCGATTTACAAAATTACCAAAATACCCCCAGTTTGTGAAATTATTGAAATACCCTTGGTAGGTAAATTACAAAAATACCCTTGGTAGGTAAATTATGAAAATACCCTTGGTAGGTAAATTACAAAAATACCCTTGGTAGGTAAATTACGATCATACCCTTGGTGGGTAAATTACAAAAATACCCTTGGTGGGTAAATTACAAAAAAACCCTTGGTAGGTAAATAATAAAAATACCCTCGATGGGTAAAATGGCCGATATGCCCCTAGAGGGCAAAAATGACAAAAACGCCCCTACATGTTATATGATTATTCTTGTATGTGATTTATGATTGTTATCGTATGATTATTATTGTATATTGCATTCATGTGTCGTTATGTTGCATGGGGATTGGATAATTTGAAAGAGGAAGTGCAGATAGGATCGCATGGTCGCTTGACGACTGTGGATCCACCAAAGGCTTTAACCATTTGAGTAGCTATCTTTGCCCGATAAGTTAGTCTTTGCAACCTGCTACATAAGGAGTGTAGGGATGGGTGGGTCGATTAAATCCCACAGAGTGCGAGGTTGGACGGAGAGGCAGTGTAGGGTTGGTATGGGCATTAATGCATTGCATATTTGGTTTTATTTGAGATGGGCTTAGGCCTAGATGAATATGATTTGTGACATTTATGGGTTAAGGCCCAATCGAGGCTTTTATGGGCTAAGGCCCAATTGCCACCAGATCTTGAAATGGGTTTCATTAAACTGTTGTGATTCATGTTCTTATTGATGAGGTTATACACCGAGTTTTGTAAACTCACACCCTCTTTTTAATATTTTTTCTTAGGTAATCCTCGATAAGCAGTTCGACGTCTTTGGAGGACTCGGGAGTAGCCACACTACGAGCGCTTTTGGACTCTAGTATTTTACTTATTTTTAACTTTGGTTAATATTTTGTAATAAGGCCTCTCTTAAATTCGGTTTTAGTTTTGGATTTTTAGTTTATTATGTCTTAAATCTACTAAACTTTGTATCACGATTTTCCAAAACAATATCTACTTTCAAAATACTACGCTTTCGCGAATAGGTCGTAAACATCACGTTTTCATAAGTCAGTCATTTTAATTATGTTTTTGCAACAAACAAAGTTTTTTTAGGTAATAACTTTTTAAATAAATGCCAATTAATAATAAACAAACGCAAACTGGATCAAGAAAGGTTTTCAAATGGAATCATGGTTTCTCAAAAAGCACCCCAATGTGACACGCCAGATTTGGGCCTAACTTTTAAGCGGGATTTGGGGTGTTACATTTAGTGGTATTAGAGCCTAGGTTGCAAAACTCGGGCTGTGAGATGGGTTTTAGTGTTTATTTTAAAGATGTTTACAAATGATTTGTTAGTAGTTTTGAAAGGTTTTTGTGTGACACACCGAGTCTCCAACGTCGGACCAAGTAAGTTCTCTTATCTATTTTAAACTGTTATTGTTGTAGGTAGATACTGGGCTTACTTTAGATGATAGACTATACTGAGGACCGTAGGAGACTAAAAAATATAGTTAGCTGGCAATTTTGAAAACAACTCTTAACTACTACTTCCAGAAAAAAATTGTTTAATTACTGAAACTATGAGCTAAATTCATAAAATTTGTAATTCAGATAATTAGGACTAGAGTGCACAGTAGAAGCCTAGTAGTATATCCGGTATTGTGCGGCTATGAGATAGTTGGAAATTTCGGGGACAAAATTTCTCTAAAGGGGGTAGATTTGTAACATCTTGGAACTGGGCCTAGTAGGATTGGGCCCAATGGGCCTTGGGGGTAGTAGCGTTTAAAATTTTTGAGAACAAGAGAATGGTACTAAGGCAAGTTGGACCTAATAGGTGAGTGATTTTGGAAGGTTAGGAGGCTTTTATGAAGTCCCGAGTTAAAGTGAGGCCATAGGAAAAATTTTGGTTTTAGGTGAAAAAAAAAACCCTGGGAATTGGTAGGTAGGCTTTAAGAATAAAATGTGGGGAAAAATGACAAGTGGAGTGTGTGGTGTAGTGGCAAAGTGATGCCACATAAGAGACAAGGGGGTGACGCCACAAGTAAGGAAGGAGGTCCAAGGTTCAAGTCTTGGTGCTGCATTTTAGTTTTCTTTTTTAAATGGATTTTTGAATTTGGCCATAGGACTTATATTTAGTTAGCATGATTTTAGAAACAAGAAGCTAGTTGGTAAAGTGGCTAGCGTGGATTATGTTGTAGGGAGCCTGTGTTCAAATCTCATGAGAAGCAAGGGAGTATTTATTTTGCTAAGATGGGGCGGCAAGAGTTTGAGTTGGATTTAAACTCTACTGGTGGAAGGATCCCACATCGGAAACATATAAAGAAGGAAGGTGAGAAGCTAGCTATATAAAGAGAATTCTAGGAGGAAAGAAAAGATACCTTGGTGGGCGTTGGGCATGGGAGCTTTGGGAGCGCGGTTTAGCAGCTTCAGAATTCCTATCAGGTGTGCAACTCTCTCTCTACTCTTGTTGTAGAACGGCAAATCTTTGAAATCTGGTCCTGCACACAATGGTAGCCATCTGAGCATCTGGCCTTGTGGAGAAGCTTTGACGCGATAGTCGAGGCCACCATGAGTATTCTTGTAGGTGTGGGCTGTTGGGCCACGATGGCCCGAAAGGGGTTAAGTGGGCTCAATGGGCCCGAAGGCCCATATGAGTAAATTGTATGATTGAGTTGTAGATAGTGAACTAGACTATGTGAATGTCATATATGTGGCTAGGTTTGGGCTGAATGGGCCACACGATTGTGTGGGCCCACTTGGACCGACAATGGGCCTTAGGCCCATTCGCATCATTATCTTTGTTTAGAATACTTGAGTCGTTCGAGGCGACAGTGGACCTTCTGTTGGGTCGTTAATACCCTGGTTTGTAAAATTACCGAATTACTCCTGGTTTGTGAAATTATCGAACTGCCCCTAATTTGTGAAATTACCAAAGTACCCCAAATTTACGAAATTACCGAAATACCCCTAATTTACGAAATTACCAAAATACCCCCAGTTTGTGAAATTATTAAAATACCCTTGGTAGGTGAATTACGAAAATACCCTTGTTAGGTAAATTACGAAAATACCCTTGGTAGGTAAATTACAAAAATACCCTTAGTGGGTAAATTACGAAAATACCCTTAGTGGGTAAATTACGAAAATACCCTTGGTAGGTAAATTACGAAAATACCTTTGGTGGGTAAATTACGAAAATACCCTTGTTGGGTAAATTATGAAATTACCCTTGGTAGGTAAATTATGAAAATACCCTTGATGGGTAAAATGATCGATATGCCCCTAGAGGGAAAAAATAACGAAAATGCCTCTACATGTTATATGATTATTCTTGTATGTGATTTATGATTGTTATCTTATGATTATTATTGTATGTTGCATTCATGTGTTATTATGTTGCATGGGGATGGGATTAGTCAAAAGGGGAAGTGCAGATAAGATCGCATGGTCGCTTGACGACTGTGGATCCACCGAAGGCTTTTAGCCATCGAAGCGGTTATGTTGCAAATAAGTTAGTGCATGATCGGTGCTACATAAGGAGTGTAGGGATGGGTGGGTCGATTAAATCCCCATAAGAGTGCGATTTTGGACAGAGACTTGAGTCGTGGTTGGTATGGGCATTAATGCATTGCATATGTGGTTTTATTTGAGATGGGGTCAGGCCCAGATAAATATGATTTGTGACATTTATGGGTTAATGCCCAACTGAGGCTTTATGGGCTAAGGCCCAATTGCCACCGTTACTGAAATGGGCTTCGGCCCAAACTGTTGTGATTCATGTTTTTATTGATGAGGGTTATGCACACTGAGTTTTCGTAAACTCACACCCTCTTTTTAATATTTTTTTCTCAGGTAATCCTCAGTAAATGGTTCGACGTGCTGGAGGACTCGGGGGTGGCCACACTACGAGTAGTTTTGGACTCTAGTATTTTACTTATTTTAACTTGGGTTAATATTTTATAATAAGGCCGCTCTTAAATTCTGGTTTTAATTTTGGATTTTTAGTTTATTATGTCTTAAATCTGCTAAACTTTGTATCACGGTTTTCCAAAACAATATCTGCTTTCAAAATACTACGTTTTCGCGAATAAGATGTAAACATCACGTTTTCATAAGTCAGTCATTTTAATTAAGTTTTCACAACAAAAAAAGTTTTTTTAGGTAATAACTTTTTAAATAAATTTCGATTAATAATAAACAAACACAAACTGGGACGTTAGTTTTTAATATCAAGAATGGTTTTCAAATGGAATCATGGTTTCTCAAAAAGCACCCCAATGTGACACGCCAAATTCAGGCCTAACTTCTAGGCCGGGTTTGGGGTGTTACAACTTAGTTGTAAAATACTTATGCTACGCAATACTCACGATTCATTTTGATCAACATTCGTCCATTCTTCGATTCATTCGCACACTTAGTGTCTAAATAGTTAGCCAAAGCTTAATTAGCATTGCACACTTAGTACATTCATATCAAACCGATCTTGAATCGATATCGCACACACAGTGCCAACCACAAAGCCGAAGCTTATATTACTTCGCACACACAGTGCTATTTATCTCGGTCACATTTCTGAATACGCACACTTAGTGCCACTTAACACAATCTATCACATAGCATTCACATTTCAATATTATCATACCATTCATTTCATAACATTAAACATAGCTCAATACACATATTATGTCCGAACTTACCTCAAACATCGAACTATCGAAACAGTTGATTAATCGAGCACTTTATCTTTACCTCGATCTCGATCCGAACCTCTCTTTTCTTAGTCCGATTTATGCTTAAACCTTGGCCGAATGAAAAAAAGCTTAACCCATTCTCTTTTCTTTGATATTTCGGCACTAAGAAGTTGAACACTCCACTTTCATTCTTTCTTTTGTTTTATTATACACATATTATTATACTATTTACTATATTATCCTTTCAATTAATATTTGAGACATATAAACATCAAGGTTTTAGTTGTCCGTTGCCACCCACTATCTTAGAACATGGTTTAATTGCCTCATAAGGCCTACTTATTTAAAAGCCACAATAATTAAGTACTTAACAATCAGCACACAACAATTTACACTTTATGCGATTAAGTCATTTCTCTTAATTGACACACAATCAATCAAATTATCACAAAGAATTTTCACACAGTCACATAGAATCAACACCAAATATAACATTAAAATATTATTTTGACCTCATATTTGTGGTCTCGAAACCACTATTTCGACTAAGGTCTTAACCGGGCTGTTACAACTCTCCCCCATTAGGGATTTTCGTCCCCAAAAATCTTACCAGCGAATAGTTGTGGATATTTCTCTCAATATGCTCTCGGGCTCCCACGTAGCCTCCTCAATTCCCTTTTTATGCCATAATACTTTCATTAAAGAGATTCTCTTGTTTCTTAACTCTTTGGTCTCTCTTTCCAAAATTTGAATATGTTCTTCATTATACGACAAATCTAGTTGAATTTCAACCTCAGTAGAAGCAATCACATGAGACGGGTCTGACCTGTACCGTCGAGGCATTGACACTTGAAACACGTTATGAATCTTTTCTAACTCAGATGGCAATCTCAATTTATAAGCAACTGGCCCATGTCGTTCAATGATTTCATATGGTCCAATGAACCTCGGACTCAGGTTGCCCTTTTTGCCAAATAAAAGTATTTTCTTCCACGGAGATACTTTCAAAAATACTTTATCACCAATCTCAAATTCAATATCTTTTCTTTTCAAATCTGTATAAGAATTCTGACGATTTGAGGCTGCTTTTAAACTGTCATGAATTACTTTCACTTTTTGCTCAGTCTTTTTTATAAGATTAACCTCGTGAATCTTGTTCTCACTTAGCTCGGTCCAATACAATGGAGTTCGACACTTTCGACCGAAAAGAGCTTCATAAGGTACCATTTTGATACTAGATTGAAAGATGTTGTTATACGCAAACTCAATCAATGATAAATGCTTTTCCCACGTATACCATTGAATGGTACCCGCAACCATTATGACACATATTTTCATACAAATCACATTTAATATAGATCTATGAGATTTTAGTATAATGTTACACACCTTATGCGGTGAGAATGATACCTTCCCGCTCGTCAACACCCTCAAATTCTCAAACAACCGATATATGTGGTTTTCTCCGTTAGATGGATCGAAACCATGACGACTTTCACTAACGAAAAGTGGTTCGGTTATGCATACGACTTCAAATAAATGATCTTCCTTAGCGGAGGGTCCACAACTCATTGAAAAATCTCCTATCGCCGTCTGACCCTTCGTTTGAAGTTTGAGGGTATATGAGCCTCCTCTCTTCCAAACGCTCCTTCTTGCTCTTTTCGAACCTATCTTATTAGTCCCAAAATCACCCTTGGATGATTTGAAGATCACTCCTAAAACATTGGTTTCAAAAGGATCCTTAAAATCCTTCCAAAGTTTCAACTTGACTTATTAGAAGATTGGCCTTGTCAAAATAAGAGAAAAGAAATGATGATTTCGTTTTGATCAAAAAGAAGAGAAAAATATGGTGTTTTTGGCTATGGTGGTTTCGGGTTTCCAACAAAAGAAAAGAAAGATTAAGATGAAAATGGAAGATGGTTCAGTTTGACAAAAGAGAGGAAAAGAATGGTGGTTTTGGTTATGGTAGATGATGGTTTCGGATGAAAGTGAAGAAGAAAGAAAAAAGTAAAGAGAAAGAAAGAGAAAGGGAAAGAAAGAAAATAAGAATGCCTTTTGATGAGAAAATAGGAATGCCTTTTGATGCTAGATGATTCGGCACTAGAGAGGGAGAAAAGAGAAGAAAATTGTCTTCAAAATCTCTTTGGTGTTTTCGGCAATGAGGAAAAAGAGAAGAAAAATGGTCCTTGATAATTTGTATTTTCGGTTACAAAGGGAAAAGAAACCGAAATGGTAAAGTACCAAATGGCTAAAAGAAAAGAAAAAGTTTCTCTTTTGTGTATTATGTAATCGGCTAAGAAACAAGGCTTAGAGAAAAGGGAAAAGATGAACAAATTGGTTACAAAATTTTGGCCAACATACACCCCTAATGCCTATGCAAAATTCGCCAACCTATGCCAACATGATCCCCTTTCCTCCTCATTTCTTCCCCATCAATCCCTTGATTCCAAACACAATTAAACCATCCCCCTTAGCCCCTAAAGCCGACTAGGTTCATGGTCAAATGACCATGAAAAAGCTTCAAAACATTATCCTTTCTTCAAGCCTTTTGTCCCCTATCTTACCTATGATTCCATGACATAACTTCTAGCTTGCCTTTTACATATGGTCTACTAATCAAAAATAAAAGATGCCCATCCATTCTAGAATGATCTTGGCTGACACTATAGGAAAGAAAAAAAAAATTAAAATTCCTTCCGCTTGCTAGCTAGGGGATTCGAACCTCTCCCCTCAAGCATTCATCCATGGGCCCTTACCACCTTGCCAATTGACTTATTATGCTTTAAACCTCTTGTCAATATTTCTTAAAGCCTATCTTGCGTAGCTCCATCTTATTTATTAAAAAATTAATATTTCTCTAAGCATTCACTTACATAATTGAAGTTCTAAAAACTTCCTAAAACACACTCAATTATACTTAGACATGCAACAACATACAATTAAATAAAATGCATAACCCCTATTTTCAGGATGTTACAGTTCTACCCCCTTAAAATAATTTCGACCCCGAAATTACCTGGCTAGAACAAGTGAGGGTATTGCTATCGCATCACTTCCTCCGGCTCCCACGTAGCTTCTTCTGATCCATGATTACGCCATAATACTTTGACGAGGGCCGATTTTCTCAAGTAACACCTTTACATCCCGCTCTAGGATTTGAATTGGCTCCTCTTCATAGGACAAATCTGGTCTTAATTCCACCTCCTTAATCGGCACTACATGAGATGGATCCGATTGGTAATGATGTAACATTGAAACATGGAACACATCATGCATTTGCTTCAATTCAAGGTAATTCTAAGCGATATGCCACAGTCGACTTGCTTCAAAACCCGATAAGGTCCAATGAACACAGGACTTAACTTCCTTTGCGACCAAATCTCATCACCTTTTTCCAAGGTGAAACCTTGAGAATACTTGATCCCCACACAAACTCTATTTCTTTCCGCTTAAGATCTGCGTCGACTTTTGCTGTCGGGCAACTTCTTTTTAACCGAGCTTGAATTACCTTAATCTTTTCTTCAGATTCAGCCACTATTTCTGGACCCAAAGCATGTCGTTCCCCTAGTTCTGTCCAACACGTAGGAGTGCGACACTTCCGTCCATATAGTGCTTCATATGGTGCCATCCGAATACTAGCTTGGTAACTATTGTTGTACGCAAATTCTGCTAACGGTAAGAACTCCTCCCAGCTTCCTCTGAAATCCATTACACATCCCTTTAACATATCCTCTAAGACTTGAATTACTCGCTCAAACTGACCATCAGACTGTGCATGAAATCTTTATCTTGAAGTCAATCTGGTGCTCAAAGCTTTGATGCAATGCTTTCCAAACCGAGGCGTAAACCTCGGATCTCTATCAAAATAATTGACACCGCACTCCATGCAATCTCACAATCTCACCACATATAACCCGCCAATTTTTGCAAAGAGTAATCAACCCGAATCGGGATAAAATGTGTAGATTTAATCAATCGGTCCACTATCACCCATCTTGAGTCTTTCTTAGTAGGCGTAAAGGAAACCCACTAACAAAGTCCATAGTGATTCTCTCCCACTTCCACTGCAGAATCTTTATCAATTTGAAGCAATCCAAAGGTACTTGATGTTCACCTTGACTTCTTGACACGTTAAGCACTTTCCTACAAACTCAGTAACTTCTCGCTTAAGACCGAGCCACCAAAAGCGATCTCGCAAATCTTGGTATAACTTACTTCCTCCAGGATGCATAGCATAGGGGCTACCATGCGATTCCTGAAGAATCTTTTGCCTCAACTCCTGATCCCTCGGCATACAGACTTTACCTTTGAAACACAATACCCCATCGCTGTTAATACCATAATCTTCCAATTCCCTACTCTACACTTGCCGAAGCTTAGTACTCAGATCATCATCTACCAACTGTCTCTCTTTCACTTGTCTCAACCACGTCGGCTTTACTTGTAATTCTGCCAACAAGCTTCCGTCATCGTAAAGACTAAGATGTGCAAACATCATACAAATCGACACCACTTTCGACTTAGGCAATGCACACCACATTACGCCTTGCGGGTGGTACTCTATAAAACAGTCATAATCTTTCAACAATTCTATCCATCTTCGTTGCCTCAAATTCAGTTCTTTCTGAGTTAGTAGATATTTTAGACTTTTGTGGTCCGTATATATCACTGACTTTTCTCCATATAAATAATGTCTCCAAACTTTAAGAGCAAATACCACCGCTGCCAACTCCAAGTCATGTGTCGGGTAATTAACTTCGTGCGGTCTCAACTGCCTAGACGCATACGCAACTACTTTCCCATCTTGCATCAGAACACATCCTAATCCTGTGTGAGAAGCGTCACAATACACGACGAAATCCTTTCCTGCCTCAGGCTGAATCAAAACCGAAGCTTCAGTCAAAACCCTCTTAAGCTTCTCAAAGCTCTCTTCTTGCTTATCGACCCACACGAAAAGGTACTTCCTTCCTCAATAATTTCGTTAAAGGTGCATCTATCGATGAGAATCCTTCGACGAATCTTATGTAGTATCCTGCTAATCCCAAGAAACTACGAACCTCAGTTACGGACTTAGGTGGTTTCCAATCTAGCACAACCTTAATCTTCCGAGGATCCACCCTTATCCCTTCTGCCGACACCACATGGCCTAAAAACGTGACTTCCTTAAGCCAAAATTCACATTTGCTGAATTTGGCATATAGCTTTTTCTCCCTTAAAACTTGCAACACAATCCGGAGATGCTTATCATGTTCCATTTCGGACTTAGAATACACCAGGATGTCGTCTATGAATACCACAACGAATTGATCCAAGTAGGGCTAGAAAATCTGATTCATCATATCCATGAATGCAACATTGGGCGTTAAATCAATCCGAATGGCATTACCGAAATTCATAATACCCATATCTAGTTCAAAAGGCATCTTATGGATATCGCTTCTTTCACTTTAGTGATGATACCTCGACCTTAAATCTATCTTTGAGAATACCATGACTCCTTAAGGCGATCGAACAAGTCATCGATCCTTGGCAAAGGATACTTGTTCTTGATGGTCGACTTATTCAACCTGCCGTAGTCTATACACATCCTCATCGATCCGTCCTTCTTCTTCACGAATAAGACCGGTGCTCCCTATGGAGACACACTAGGTCAGATAAATCCACGATTAAGCAACTCCTGAATCTGAGCCTTAAGCTCAACTAACTCCTTCGGTGCCATTCTATATGGAGCAATAAAAATTGGCGCCGTTTTAGGCAATAAGTCAATCCCGAATTCTACCTCTCGATCCGGAGGCAAACACAGGAGTTCTTGGGAAAAATATCTACAAATTCACTCACAGTCGACTTCTTCAATGGTTGCCTCCTTAGCCTCCAAGGCACTCACCAACATCGGAAAGGCTACACATCCCTTTCTAACCATCTTTTTGCCTTAAGGCGGATACTACATTACATAAGTAGTTCGTCTCTACGCCCATCACTACAACTTCTTTGTCATCAATAGTTCTTAAGGACATCCTTGCAAACACAATCCATATTTGCACGATACTTCACTAGCGGTCCATGCCTAAGATCGGTCGAACTCTTGAATGGTAACTCCATTAAATCACCAAAAAAGCTGTATCCCTTGAACTTAAAAGGCACTTCCTTAAAAGTTTGTCTACTACTACTATCATCCTAAAGGACTAAATACAGATCATCTTCCTAGTATGCGATCTCGAAGTCACATGCAAAGTTCCGGATACTTCACTAGCGATATATGAGTGAGTTGACCTATATCTATCAAAGCAATAAAGGGCAACCCGAAATCGTAAACGCATGCAGTGATAACATCAGTGCATCGCTATCTTCTCTGCGATTTAATCGCATATACCGACACTGTTGTCTTGCCTCAGAGCTACCACTGCCTCTGCTTGAAGTTTCGCGACCTCTATCAGAACCATTACCTCTTCCATTTGGAGTACGACCCCTTATCGACTGCTGTCCACCTCTGCCAGCCTGATTAACACCCTGTCTGACCTGCTGGGCGATTCTTATCTGAATTCATCGGGCAATCCTTGATCATATGATCTTTAGACCCACACTTGAAACATCTCCGGTCTTTTCCAACATTCTCTCGGTGCATCTTCCCACATTGAGTACAAGCACGATGTTGTCCTCGATGTGATCTGCGACCTCATGACCCATCAACTCTTGGCTTCTTTTGAAAATTCCGGATGACCACAAGACCCAAAGCTCCTCTTATTCTTATTCTGGCCTCTGTCCGATTCTCGTCTCTCGGTCAAACAACTTCTTGACTATTCTTGCCCTTTCTACTAAGATTGCAAAATCTCTTTCCCGGTGTGGAGTAATCAACACTCGCAGTTCATCTCTCAATCCATCCTCAAATCTGACACACCACTCATAATCAGTAGATACTATCCCTCTAGCATATCGGCTAAGTCGCAAGAACTCTGCTTTATATTCAGCTATCGACTTATTTCCTTGCACTAAATTCAGAAACGCCTTTCTCTGGGAGTCGATGTAGCTAGCTCCAACGTATTTTCCTTCAAATTTAATCTTAAAATATCCCCAATCTACTCGATCTATAGGGATACTCTCCTTAACAGTGAGCCACCACTGGTAGGCCTCATCATGGAGTAGTGAAACAGCACCTTTCAACTTTTCTTCTGCAGTGCAGTCCAAATCATCCATTATCCTCTCGACTGCCTCCAACCAATATTTCGCTATATTTGGAGCTACTCCAGATACTCCCCTAAAAACCTTAGCTCCATTCGATCTAAGTCTCTCAGCTACTGACTTTCGAGACCCATTTCTAGTACTAGCTTCTGCTACTCATTCCAAAACTCAAAGCACAGCTTGTGATACTGCGTCACCTCCTCCATTTTGCTCTTGAAATTCCACCCCAACAGCCGGTGGAGTAGCTTCATTTTCGGAACCTTGACCAGACCTAACTGGTTCGGACACAGTCATTCTTCCTCTACTCAATCGCGATGACCACGTCCCTAGAACTCATGTCTACTACGCGTATTATCTATTTTTACGAAAAAGTCTTATGCATTAGAGTCTTTTCACTTCTTATTAAAAGAAAGTTTTATACAATGTATATTTATTCGATGGTTTTTCCGTAGTAGTACCCATACACCTAGGGTCCATGTCTCTAAAGTATAGTTTCCTTGGGCTTATCATACATTCATATCACTTTATCAATAAAAGTACTTACCTGATGGATCTAGGCTGAGAACTTCGGGTGCCATGCTTCTATAAAACCATTTAACTTAAGAAAACTTTCAAAAAGTCATTTGGGCTAAATTTTGAAAATGTTGTGGGCTTCAAAACCCAAGTAGAGAGTTTAAAAGCGGGCTCGATACCAAGTTGAAACACCCCAAACCCGGCCTAAAAAGCACAGCGGTTTGTTATGTTCCTCGAATAAAACTTTAGCAATTTCTCATTTTGTTTAAGAAAAACTTGATGAGTTAGTATAAAACAGATTAACTTAATATTGGGTTGAAATCGGATTTAAATAAATTTGTATCTTCTTAAAACATTATTTTTAAGAGAAATTCATAAATTAAAAGAAAACCAAATTTTATGAAAAATTTTACTTATATTGTAAAACATATATATATTAGTGTCAAAAATAGTTTAAATTATTTATTAAGAACCATTTAGTTATTTAATAAATATTATCTATGTGAATAAAATTTAAATGCAATAATTAAAAAGCAGTTCATAGTGGCCTTATTACAAAAATAGCAAAACCCATAATAAATTCTAAGTAATAAAATACGCTTAATAGATTTAATTAAAGGAAACATCAAAATATAGTTTGTTGAGCAATGGCCACCACGTAGTCCCCTTCATTTCCCTCCTTGGCAACCCGATCCATCATGCTAAGAGTCATCGAAAAATTATCCTACAAAAGGGGTGAGTCATAAACTCAATGTGTAACAAAAACACTAAAAGCCCAATTGATCACGACTTTTAAGCCCATTTAGTAACACATATAGCCATAAGCCCATTTATATAGCAAATCAAATAAAAATCATTTAGAAGTTACATGGGTATTTATATAACGAAATGCAAATGATTTGTGGGTAAATAGCATGAAAATCGATTTGATATGTATGTGCATGGGCATATGGGTATGTTTAATAAAGGAGGAAGTATTCTCGTGGTTTTACCACAATTAAGTGACTTGGTCACATATGTGAAATTGGTGACTTCGGTCACATATTTGACTCGGTGGCCCGGTCACATATTTGACTCCGGTGGCCGGTCACATATTTGACTCTGGTGGCTTCGGTCACATATTTGGCTCCATTGACTTCCACGTATTTGAAATTGGACTTGATCGGGTGACTTCGGTCACATCATTTTGGTGGCTTTGCCACAATAAGGGCGATGTGCATGTTGGCTATGACAAGCGCCTTCGATGGTGTGTAGCGGATGGAGGTCGATTTAGTAATCCCACGGTGTCTTTGGTTGATGCGGGGTGTGTAGCGGATGGATATTTAGGTTGGTAGGGCTTGCATCTCATTTCATAAGTATATCCATGTAATATTGTATGATTATTATTTGATCTGCTATGAAATGGGCCTTTGGGCTAAATTTGAGCTAAAATGGGCCTTTGGGCTAAATATGAGTTAAATGGGCCTTAGGGCCAAATATTTGATTAAATGGGCCTATGGCCATATGTGAAAAATTTTGGGTTTGAAAGCATTTCATAAAATGGGCTTTTTAGTGTATGTGTTATACATTGAGTTTATGACTCACCCATTTTTATGGGATAACTTTTGAGATAACTCATAGTGCGATGGATCGGAACGACAAGGATTTGAGGTGGCGATTCTTTAGTTTAAATTTTATTACTTAGACTTTAATTTGGGTTGCCAATATTATGTAATAAGGCCATTATAAATTATCTTTAATTTTGTGTTTGGATTTATTTTAAATTCGCTATGAATAATTATCAAATATCTAAATGGTTTCGATAAATTATTTAAAATGTGTTTGATAATCTTATATAAATGTTTTCAAAGAAATGTTCTTAAGTTTGGTTTCCTTTTATTTTATTAATTCCTTTTAAAAAAAAATAATGTTTCCGCTAAAGTTTTACTTGAGGAACATACCAAATCAGTTGGGCTTTTGGGCCGGGTTTGGGGTGTTTCGACTTGGTATCGAGCCAGATTTAAACTCTCGGCCTTGGGTTTTGAAGCCCTAGCGTTTTCAAAATTTGGCCCAAAAGATTTTGAAAGTTTTCTTAAGTTAAATGGTTTTATAAGAGCATGGCACTCGAATTCTCGGCCGGATCCATCGGTATGTACCTTCATTTGATAAATGATATGAATGTTTGATAAGCCTAAGGAAACTTTAGAGACATGGACCCTAGGCGTATGTGTGCTACTAAAACCAGAATATCATTTCATAAGACTTTCTTTTAATAAGTGAAAAGACTCTAATACATAAGACTTTTCGTAAGCAGATAAGATCGTAGTAGACATGAGCTCTAGGGACGAGGTCGTCGTGGACATGGAAGAGGAAGGATGACTGTTTGGAACGATTCGGTCTGGTCAAGGTTAGAAAATGAAGCTCCACCACCCATTGTTAGAACTTCCAAGAACAAAATGAAGGAGGTGTGATCATATCTGGTATCTTCGAGTTTTAAAGCTGTAGCGAAGCTAGTTGGAAGTGGATCTCGGAAGTGCATGGTGAGACTTAGATCGAATGGAGCCGAGGTTTTCGGAGGAGTATCTGGAGTAGCTCCAACATAGCTGAATATTGGTTGGAAGCGATCGAGAGGATCATGGATGATATAGGCGCAGCGATGAAGAGAAATTACTTTTGTTGAGCAATGGCCACCACGTAGTCCCCATTGACCCGATCCATCATGCTAAGAGTCATCTGAAAATTATCCTACAAAGGGGTGAGTCATAAACTCAATGTGTAACAAAAACACTAAAAGCCCAATTGATCACGGCTTTTAAGCCCATTTAGTAACACATATAGCCATAAGCCCATTTATATAGCAAATCAAATAAAAATCATTTAGAAGTTACATGGGTATTTATATAACGAAATGCAAACCCGGGCCACCTAAATATCCATCCGCTACACACCACCCGTACCAACCAATCACACCGTGGGGATTACTAAATCGACCCTCCATCCGCTACACACCATCGAAGGCAGTTGATGCAGTTAACATGCACATCGCCCTTATAATTTTGTGGCAAGGCCACCAGACAAATGTGATCAAGTCACCAGATTCAAAAATATGTGACCAAGTCACGATTCACATATACGTGATCAAGTCACCAGATTCACATATGTGACCGAAGTCACCGAATAATGTGGTAAAAACCACCGGAACACTTTCCCTTTATCAATTTCACCCGTATGCCCATGCATATACATATTATTCAATTTTCATGCCATTTACCCCAAAATCATAACATAGTCATACTTATTTCACATTTATGCATATAGCAAAATTAACAAAGTATTGGGATAAACATACCTGAATATCGTATACCATTGAATGGTACCCGCAACCATTATTACACATATTTTCATACAAATCACATTTAATATAGATCTATGAGATTTTAGTATAATGTTACACACCTTATGACAGTGAGAACGATACCTTCCCGCTCGTCAACACCCTCGGATTCTCGAACAACCGATATATGTGGTTTTTCTCCGTTAGATGGATCAAAACCCGCTGACAACCCATTAACGAAAAGTGGTTCGGTTGTACGCACGACTTCAAATAAATGATCTTCGTTAGCAGAGGGTCCACAACCCGGTGAAAAATCTCTTATCATCGATACAGCCCTTCGTTTGAAGTTTGAGGTTATAACAGAGCCTCCTCTCTTCCAAACGCTCCTTACTGCTCTTTTCGAACCTATCTTGTTAGTCCCAAAATCACCCCTTGGATGATTTCGAAAGATCACTCCTAAAACGTTGGTTTCCAAATAGGATCCTTAAAATCCCTTCCAAAGTTTCGCTTGACTTATTAGAAGATTCGGCCTTGTCAAAATAAGAGAAAAGAAGTGGATCAAAAAGAAGAGAAAAATATGGTGTTTTTGGCTATGGTGGTTTCGGGTTTCCAACAAAAGAAAAGAAAGATTAAGATGAAAATGAAAGATGGTTCGATTTGACAAAAGAGAGGAAAAGAATGGTGGTTTTGGTTATGGTAGATGATGGTTTCGGTTGAAAGTGAAGAAGAAAGAAAAAAGTAAAGAGAAAGAAAGAGAAAGGGAAAGAAAGAAAATAAGAATGCCTTTTGATGAGAAAATAGGAATGCCTTTTGATGCTAGATGATTCGGCACTAGAGAGGGAGAAAAGAGAAGAAAATTGTCTTCAAAATCTCTTTGGTGTTTTTGGCAATGAGGAAAAGAGAAGAAAAATGGTCCTTGATAATTTGTATTTTGGTTACAAAGGAAAAGAAACCAAAATGGTAAAGTACCAAATGGCTAAAAGAAAAGAAAAAGTTTCTCTTTTGTGTATTATGTAATCGGCTAAGAAACAAGGCTTAGAGAAAGGGAAAAGATGAACAAATTGGTTACAAAATTTTGGCCAACATACACCCCTAATGCCTATGCAAAAATTCGCCAACCTATGCCAACATGATCCCTTTTTCCTCCTCATTTCTTCCCCATCAATTCCTTTGATTCCAAACACAATTAAACCATCCCCCCTTAGCCCCTAAAGCCGACTAGGTTCATGGTCAAATGACCATGAAAAAGCTTCCAAAACATTATCCTTTCTTCAAGCCTTTTGTCCTCCTATCTTACCTTAACTCCATGATTCCATGCCATAACTTCTAGCTTGCCTTTTACATATGGTCTACTAACCAAAAATAAAAAGATGCCCATCCATTCTAGAATGATCTTGGCCGACACTATAGGAAAAAAACAAAAAAATTAAAATTCCTTCCACTTGCTAGCTAGGGATTCAACCTCTCCCCTCAAGCATTCATCCATGCGCCCTTACCACCTTGCCAATTGACTTATTATGCTTTAAACCTCTTGTCAATATTTCTTAAAGCCTATCTTGCTTAGCTCCATCTTATTTATTAAAAACTTAATATTTCTCTAAGCATTCACTTACATAATTGAAGTTCTAAAAACTTCCCAAAACACACTCAATTATACTTAGACATGCAACAACATACAATTAAATAAAATGCATAACCCCTATTTTTAGGATGTTACAAAAATAGTACTGAAATGAAATTTTGTGCCTAAAGCATCTTGCAATTTCTTCCAAAATCGTGAGATAAATCTCAGATCTCTGTCAGATACAATAGATAGCGGTACTCCGTGCAATCTCACAATCTCGGCGATATATAATTCAGCCAATCTATCGAGTGAATAATATGTTCTCACTAGAATGGAAATGAGATGATTTCGTCAATCTATCAACTATCACCCAGATCGCATCTTTCTTGCTCGGAGATAAGGGGAAACCAGACACAAAGTCCACCGTAATTCTCTCCCATTTCCACTCAAGAATCATAATCAATTGTAACAATCCAGACGGAACTTGATGTTCAGCTTTAACTTGCTGACAAATTCAACATTTCGACACAAAGTCAAAATATCTCTTTTCATACCATGCCACCAATAGAACTGTTTCAGATCATTATATATCTTCATACTCCCCGGATGTACAACCAAATGACTATTGTGAGCTTCCATCAAAATCATCAAAATCAACTCTGAATTTCTCGAACACAAATTCGATCTCTAAATCTCAAATAATCGTTACTATCAATTCAAAATTCTGATTCAACATTCGATTCATATTGAGTTCGTTTAGCCATCATCTCAACATCATTTTTTTGAGCATCACAAATCTGATATACAAACATCGGCTTTACTTTTAATTCATCTACAACCACACTATCATCACACAGATCTATCTGAGTACTCATAGCTCGCAAAGCACATAGCAATTTTAAACTCAAAGCATTAGCTACAACGTTAGCTTTACCCGGGTGATAATCTATCACAAGTTCATAGTCTTTTAATAGTTCTAACTATTTCCTCTGTCTCAAATTCAATTCTTTCTGAGTCATCAAGTACTTTAAAATCTTATGATCAGTATAAATGTGACATTTCTCCCCAAACAGATAGTGACGCCAAATTTTCAATGCAAACACAATCGCAGCTAATTCAAGATCATGTGTTGGGTAATTTTTTTCGTGCGACTTTAACTGCCTCGAAGCATAAGCGATGACTTTACCTTCTTGCATCAGCACACAATTTAAACCAGCACATAGCCCAAACCATTCAACGATGCATCACTATAAACTATAAATTCTTTGCCCGATTCAAGTTGAACTAACATTGGCGCCTCTGTCAACAACACTTTCAACTGTTCAAAACTCTGCTGGCACTTTTCTGACCACTCAAATTTAACATCTTTCTGTAACAACTTTGTCAATGGAGTTGCAATCATCGAGAAGCCTTTTACAAATCTCCTATAATATCCCACTAGTCCTAGAAAACTATGAACTTCGGACACATTTCTCGGAGACTTCCATTCCAAAATAGTAGAGATTTTATTCGGATCAACTCTTATTCCTGCAACTGATACAATATGCCCGAGAAAACCAACCTCATGTAACCAAAATTCGCATTTGCTAAACTTAGCATACAATTGTTTCTCACGCAGAGTTTGTAGTACAGTTATCAAATGCTCGGTATGCTGCGTCTCATCACACGAATAGATCAAAATATCATCAATGAATACCCCTACAAAGCAATCCAAATACGGTCTGAATATCCGATTCATCAAATCCATAAACACTGTAGGAGCATTTGTTAGTCCAAAAGGCATCACTTAGAATTTGTAATGTCCGTACCTCGTTTTGAAAGTAAGTTTTGGCACATCAGATTCTTCAACTCTTAACTGATAGTAGCCTGATCTCAAGTCTATCTTTGAAAACATTGTAGCTCCCCTCAATCGATCAAACAAATCATCAATATGAGGCAACAGATATTTGTTCTTTATTGTCACTTTGTTCAACTGTCGATTATCAATACACATCCTTATAGTTCCATCTTTCTTTTTCACAAATAACACAGGAGCTCCCCAAGGTGAGAAACTCAGTTGTGTGAATCCTCTGTCAGTCAACTCTTGCAATTGAGATTTCAACTCTTTCAATTTTGTTGGTGCCATTCTATACGGAGCTATCGAAATGGAAGTAGTCCCCGGTACTAATTCAATACCAAATTTGACTTCCCGAATCGGAGGTAATCTCGGTAACTCTTTAGGAAACACATCTGGAAACTAACATACCACAGGTACAGATTCAACTTTCTTTTTCGACACTTTTGTATCTATCACGTATGCCAAATAAGCTTCACAACCTTTTCTCACATAGTTCATAGCTTTCATCACAGATACGACAGCTAGTAATCCTTTCATATCACTGGATTCAATTCGAGCTATCTCACCATTCTGACTTTTCAACTTAATACTCTTTCTTTTACAATTCATAAGGCATTATACAAAGTAAGTCAGTCCATACCCAAAATTATGTCAAACTCATCGAATGGTAACAACATCAAATTAGCCAGAAAATAAGCATCTCGAAATATCAATGGGCAATTCTTGTACACTTTATCCTCCAAGACACACTTGCCTAAGGGTTTAACACTCTAACCACAAATTCAGTAGACTCAACAGGTAGATTCTTATTAAATACTAGATTTACACACACATAGGAATGAGTTGATCCTGGATCTATCAATGCAATCACATCAGTATCAAATAAAGTGAAAGTACCAGTGATGACGTCTGGAGATGATGATTCCTCTCATGCACGTATAGCATAGGCTCAGGCAAGTGCTCTCGCTTTTGACCTCACAGCTGTGTTAGTTGTTCCTTTTTGACTTTCGCTCACGTTTTTGGTGTTTCTAGGTGGTCTACCCCTAGCCATCACATTTCTCGGTCTTTCATTCTAAACATTTTGTTCCTCGACCATCTTCAGGCAATCTCGAATAAAATGATCTCGGGATCTACATTTATAACAAGCTCTATTGTTGTACTTACCCCAACACTCTCCCACATGTCGTCACCCACATTGTCTACATTCAGGCTTGCTACTTTTAACACTGCCAACACTTGATTCAATCGGAGCTTGAGTTCATGGACCAACATTTTTTCTTGAATGTCCAAACGAAACATTTGAACGATTACTTGCATCTCTAAATCTCTTTGCAAAAGGTTGAGAAAACTTACTCATAGTTCTTTTTCTTTTATCACAAGCTTCAGAATCAGCTTTCTTCTTTTCTTTACTGAGCTCCTCAGCTTTGTATGCTCTTTCAACTAGTACAACAAATTCAATTATATCGAGTATCCCAACCAACAACTTAATGTCATCATTCAACCCTTCTATGAAGCATTTACACATAGTAGCTTTGGTCAAAACACATTCTCTCGTATATTGACTCAATCTTACAAATTCTTGCATGTACTCAGTAATAGAGAAACGGCCCTATTTCAGCTCAAAAAATCTTTACATTTTGATCAATGAAGCGTTGATTGATATACTTCTTTTGAATTCGGCTTGAAAGAAATCCCAGGTGATTCTCTCTCTAGGAACCACAGATATCAATGTTTTCCACCAGTTATATGCAATATCTCTCAACAACGAAATAGCACATTTTATACATTCATCAGGTGTCAATGACATCTCATCAAATACTCTGATTGTATTCTCAAGCAAAAACTTGACTCGCTCAGCATCGTCATCGAATATGGCCCTAAAATCTTTGGCCTCGTACTTTCGAATCTTGTCCACAGGAGGTTTATTCAATCTGATCAGATCTACAACTTGCGCACAATAGGTGCTTGTGGGGGTGGAGATTATAGAGCAGCTGGATTTGTTTGAACAAACTCTGTAAGCCACTTACTCATCATTCGAAAGAAGGCTTGCTTATCCTCTCCTCCCTCACTACTTTTATTCGGCCGTCGAGATGTGGCTGGCGCTGTCCCTTGAGCGGGAGTAGGCACAATACTCTCTACGTCATCAGCAACTGCTCGATCGGGATCCATTACTATATGAAAACACATTTTCAACTGTCAGAATTCATCACACTATCACAATTTCATATATGGCATGTATAGCTAGACTCGCATCGGCAACGTTAGTCCGAGAATTGACTAAATCGTAGCTCTGATGCCAATAAAATGTAACACCCCTAACCCAAAATAGTCACCAGAATAGGGTTAAGAGGCATTACCGTACAATCAAATCATTTCACATTTCATTTATGACACAAAGTCAATCATCATCATAACACATCAAAACATAATCAAATAGTCCCTTATTGAGGCCTTCAAGACCTTAAACACAAGCTAGAGAAGGGTTGGGACTAAATCGAAACACATATAAAAATTCTTAGAAATTATAAAATTTTTTAAGTTTCAGGGGTTACACGCCCGCGTGGGCAGGCCATGTTCCTCCCACGGCTGCTAGACACACCTGTGTGTCCTCCCCGTGGTCAAAACTAATTTAGCTCCACGGCCACCAAGCATGCCCATGTACCCTGGCCGTGGTCGATCCTGACCTGACTCCATGGTTACCAAACACCCCCGTGTGCTAAGGCCGTGTGTTCTTAGGCCATATACTGACTTATTCACATGGCTACTAGGCACGCCTGTGTACCACAGCCTTGTGTCCTTAAGCTAGCTACTAACTTATGCCACGGCTAGTTGACACACCCGTGTCAAGACCATGTGCTATTAAGCTATATACTATCATTCACCCATGGTCATTAGGCACGCCCGTGTGCCACAACCGTGTGACAAAATAGGCTATTTGCAAGGCTAATTTGCCATCCACACAAGGGTCAATCTCTACAAGCACATATAAACATGATTATACACATAATTTGGCAACCAATTTCATGTCAAATGACCAACATATTATCTCATAAAATCTCACTCACAACCATGTTAACTAATAGACTAATTTACACCACTTGAACACATTCTATACCTGTAACACCCCAAACCTGATCAATACACCACGATCGAATATGGTATGTCACGGAGTGAAAATGTTTGAATAAACCAGTTACCGGTTAAATTTTATTGAAAATCTATGGGTTGTTACTAGTTTTTAGAAATCATACGACACTTATTACAAAAAAATAAAATCGAGTGAAATGAGCATAGTCAAGTTGAAACCATTTGCATTTGGAGTTGTTTGAAACTTTAGGTTTGGAATCATCTATGTTAACTTTGTTATTACCTTGTGAATAATGTTACCCGATGGTAACATTTGAAAAACCAATATCGAGTATAGTTTTGAAAACATCGATTTAATCCCGCTTTAAGCAATATCAAACTATTAATCACTTGCATAAGATAGGTAAAATAAAATCCGTAAGTAAACCCAAAATAATACTTAGCGGCCTTATTACAAAACCAAAACCAAATTGAAAGATAATAAATAAAAGCTGAAATAGTACTTTAAAGTCAAAACCGAGACTAGCATGCATGGTCACCTCGAGTCCTCCACAGTGCCATATCCGCAATCTCGCCTCATCTATAAAATATAAGGAAGGGGTGAGTCATTTGAGACTCGATGTATAAATCCCCAACCCAACAAAGGTAAGCACTTATGCAAATCATCAGTATAACATGCAAATCATGCAAACCCCATAACCTAACCATCCAATCTCCTTTATCTACCCCGTGTGGTCAAAACCACTGGTGACCGTAGCCATAAATATATATATCGATGTGGTCAAAACCACTGGTGACCGTAGTCACAAATCAAGTGATGGGGCCAACCCATCGCGTGGTTAAAACCACTGATGACAATCCTGTAATTAATCATGTGGGGCAAACCCACTGTGGTACCAAACCACTGGGACGAGTCACAATATCCATATGTGGTCAAAACCACTGGTGGTCAAAACCACTGGGACTTAGTCACAAATTATAATATCAAAGGCGGGGCCAAACCGTCGTGTGGTCAAAACCACTAGTGACAGTCCAAATAATTCTTCTCCCTCCTCTCAACAATCCCACCATCATGACCATAACATTCGTGGCATAATAATACATGATGATGCAAATAACACATATCATAACATTAAACAATAACATGATAGCATATAACGAGATCCATAATCAGGGGACTTACTTGAAGTCCATGTTCATGCCTACAATGTAACATCCTTAAAATAGGGGTTCTGCATTTTGCTTGTGTTGTATGTGATGGAATTGATTATAATGTTCACTTAACATGTTTTGGGGTCTAGTTATAACCCTAAGTTAGCTTTGAGTTAGAAATGAGAATTTTATTTTGGCATTTAAAATAGTGAAGCTAAGGGAAGAGAGGGTTAAGAGAATTTTTTTGGAAGGTTGACACAAGAAATTAATGGGTAAAGTGGCAAGAGGTGCCACTAGGGTGTCGAGAGGTGGACGCCACATGCGGAGGGGAGTGCACGTGTTGAGATGCAGAATTGCACTCCTGCTTATCCTTTTCACGCCACACATAAGGAGAGGAGTGCTCGGTGGGACTTTTTGGATGGATGAGGATTAAGCTTATCGATCTTAAAGGATGTAGATGAGGAGGAAGTCTAGGAGTTTGAATTACTTCAAACTCATTGGAAGAGAGTTGGTAGAAGGGTGGACTTTGGGGCAAAGGGTGCCATCAGTTTTGGGGAGTCTTTGGGGTGGCCGAATGTGCCTAGGTTGATAATTAAAATCGACAAGGTTTGGTAGGTTTTGCTTAGTGCCAAACCAAAACCTCAATTGCACCCCTCCCAATCTCTCTCTTTTCTCTTTTCTTCTTCTTGTTGTTTAAGTCAAAATCTTCATCTCCTCATCTCTTTCTCTTTTCTTCTTGCAACCTTGAAGCCGAAACCACCATAACCAAACCCTTACACTCATCTTGTTTTTCTCTTCTCTCAAACTCATTGTCGAATCTTCTTTTCTCTTCACTATCTTTCTCGAATCAAACCACCACTCAAGCTGAATCTTGATCCCATCTTTCCCATCCTTTCTATTTTGTTTCGAAAGCCAAAAAGTTGTTGTTTCTCTTTCGGTTTCAATAAGAACCTTGGCCGAATACTTGGCTCATAATCTTTCTTTCCCTTGCATTTTTCTCTTCACCATTCTAAGTGCCAAAATCAAGGTTTCTTTTTGGGGCAAAGCCAAATCTATCATTAAGGTAAGTGTGTGGCAACTCTTTCTTCTTTCAGGATTTATGTTATGGCCAAATGGCCTTTAGTTCTCTAATAAAGTGATAAAACCGATTATAGGGAAGGCTATTGTCAAATTCAGGAACCTTCGGGATTTGGTGGTCAATCTAGGTAAGCGTATTAATATCTTAAGAATCTATTCCTTAATTGATCAAAGGCCGAAGGCTAACCTTTGTGTGTGCTAATGTGGCCGACTACGAGGAGGATTCAGTGTGGGAATTCAGGATTTGGTAGGAGACCAAATCGGCACTAAGGTGGGGAAATAACTTTGTGCGATTCATCCTTTGGGATTTGTAAATAAGCCCAATGGCTTTAGATCTAAAAGTGGTATTGGCCGAATGTAGGTGCTGTAAGGACATACGTTTCGAGATTTCGTAGAAACGCATAGATTCAGGATTTTGCGAATAGTCAGGTGTGTAAAACTCTTACACACTTTATTAGTTGGCATTACTTGATATTTTACAATTAACTATTATGATAGTGTTTTGCCTTGTGAGCATGAGCATGGATTCCGGGTAAATCGCTTTTGACTTTAAATGTGTTATATGAAAGACATGATGGTTAAGATGCTATGCCATGACTTATATGCATGATTTATGATAATATGTTAAGAATGTTATGAGCATGTAGATAATGGGATTGAAGAGAGGAGGGGAATATTCTCTATGGACTATCACCAGTGGTTTTGACCACAAGATGGGTTGGCCCCATCAGTTTAATTGTGACTTCGGTCACCAGTGGTTTTGACCACACCGTTGATATAAATTGTGACTAAGTCCCAGTGGTTTGGTACCACCAGTGGTTTTGACCACATATTGATAATTGTGACCTATGGTCATCCGTGGTTTTGACTACACGATGGGTTAGCACCATCACTTGATTTGTGACTCCGGTCACTAGTGGTTTTGACCACACGGGGTAGTTAAAGGAGTATGGATGGCTAGTTTTGGGTTGCATATTTTGCATGTCTTACTAATATTTTGTGTATGAGCTTGTACTTCCGGGTTGGGGATTTATACACTGAGTCTTGGTGACTCACCCCTTCCCATATCATTTTGCAGATGAGTAGATCGCGGAGATGGAGCCGGAGAGGACTCGAGGCGGCCATGCTTGTTCCTTGGTTTTGAAATTTTACTTAGCACAGTTTAAGTTTATTATTTACAAGATTTTGGTTTGGGTTGTAATAAGGCCACTAGTTATTATTTTGGATGTTTAAGTAGTTGTTTTACTTTTCTTCTACTATATTACTAATGAGATTATAAATTGTTTAAATAACTTAGTTAAAAGTGACGTTTTCAAAATGGGAAATTTTTACGAGTTTTCAAGGATGTTGCCATCGGGTAGCAAAATTCACCAAGTTAACAATAACTCTGATGGTTCTAATAATAAAAAAAAATGATCAAATGTTTTCAAAGGTTTCAACTCAACCATGTTTAAAAAAAAAAAATAACAATTCCACCTGAGTTTTTAGACACCGTTTTATAATCTCAGCAAATTTTTAGATTTATATCAGATAATCAAAATCTTTCAAAACGTTTTTACTCCGTGACATACCAGATCCGGTCAAGGCTCATGGGCCGGGTTTGGGTGTTACATTTTGATATCGAGCCCGTTCAAAACTTCGGTTGTGGGGCCCAAGGCCCAAAATGTTTTAGTAGGCCTCTGTGGAATATTATGAAAATGGTTTTAGTTTGAATAGCATGGCATCGAGTCTCGGCACCAATCCGCCCGGTAGGTACTTCTAACTCTTGTGTGAATTGTTATCCAGAGGGGTAGAAATGGAGCGTAGATAGTATGATAAGTATTTGAACCCTAGGACTAGTTTACCCCAACAATCACATAAGACTTTAAATGCCTAATTCAATAAACCTATGACTAAGTCGCCGGGTTAGGGTGTGGTAACCCTTGTGCGCATGTCGAGGATCGGATCCGGAAGAGCCTGGTACTTAAGCAGTCCTAGTGACTCACCTCCTCTTCGCAGGAATCATACCTGGTGCGTAGCTTTGGTTCACCCTAACCATGAGGACTTATTCATAGGCTAAACCCAATAACTAAAACCCGAAAGGGAACTAGCCGTATTGTTGTAAAAACCCTAGTTTTAAAACTCATAAAATTACCCTTTTTAACTTTTGAGAACTATTTTACAAAATTTTCCGAAAAATGTTTGATTTATGAAATTATGAAAATACCCCTAATGGTAAAATTAAAAAAAATGCCCTTGGTTTATGAAGTTCCCAAAATACCCACAGTTCTAATCAAAATTTTCATTACTTTATAAAATGTCCAAAAACCTCAATAAAAAATGTCATGATTTTGGAAAATTACGAAATTGCCCCTAACCTACAAAATTACCAAAATGACCCTGATTTTTAAAATTTTTGCAACGCTATCAATTTGGAAAACAAATTCTCAAAAGAACCCTCAAGTTTTACAAATCTTGAAATACCCTAGATTTATTAGGATTTATAAAATTTACCCGGGTAAATTATCGAAATGCCCCGAAATTTCAAAATCCCCGAAATACCCCAAATTTTAGAATTACCAAAATACCCTTATTGAAAAAATCACCAAGGAACTTTATTTTGACAAATTACAAAAATACCCCTGTAGGACAAATGACGAAAATACCCCTAGGATAAGAACGGACAGCAATGTCCAAAGAGTGAATGTGTATGGGAGATACTAAGGAATGGATGTGCTTTTCTGTGAATTAGGATAGAAAACTTGAAACTTTGAATGATCGAAAGAATCCCTATTAAGCTCTCTTCATAAACTTTCTTCGCGGATAACCAGTGAACAAGTACTAATCCATAAAAGTTCTTAATAAGATTAAAGCGCAATCGTTGGAAATGAGTTCTAGGGGACGTGGCCGTCGTGGACGCGGTAGGGGAAGAATAACCGTGTCAGAACCCGTTAGGTCGGGTCAAGGGTTTGATAATAAGATACCACCGCCACCACCACCCCCAACTTTTGGTGTTGAGCGGCGAGGATTAGATGGGGGTGAGGCGATATCGTAGGTCGTTGTCTTCTTGCGAGTTCTTGAGATGGTGGTGGAGCGGTGGAGGTATGGGAGCTCGTAAATCTGCACTGCAGCGACTTTGAGCCAATGGGTGAGGTGTTTGGGGTGTATCAAGTGTGGCACCCAGACGCAGTAGTATTTGTTGGAATCAACTGAGAGGATCATGGATGACCTAGATTTTTCAGCTGAGGAAAAGCTGAAGGGTATAATCTCTCTACTTCGGGATGAGTCATACTAGTGGTGGCTCAACGTAAGGGATGGAGCGATGGCGGAGGATCTCACATGGGAATTCTTTAAGGCAGCTTACCAAAAGAAATACATAGGAACTAGCTACGTGGATGCGTAGCGGAAGGCTTTCATGAACCTGGTTCAGGGTAATAAGACGGTGGTGGAGTATGAGGCTGAATTTCTCCGGTTGAGTAGATATGCTCGTGGTATTGTGGGTACTGAGCATGAACGCCGTGTCAGATTCGAGGATTGGTTGAGAGATAAGCTGAGGATGATGATAGCTCCACAACAGGAATGGAAGTTCGCTGTCCTAGTGGAGAAGGCTAAGGTTACTGAAGGGGTAAGACTGTCTGTTAGGCGGAATCATGATAGGAGTTAGAATAAGAGGAGCTCGGATCTCGAGGTTTTACGTAATCGATGAAAGAGGACGAGTATGGTGGGTCGATCAAGTCGCTAGGCACATTCTTCTTGCTAATCCTCAATGGCCGCTACGGTGTACTCGGTGTGGGAAGTCTCACATGGGGGAGTGTTGGAATGGTAATCGAGGATGCTTCGAATGTGGATCCATGGAACATCGAGTTAGGGATTGTCCAAAAAAGGCAGCTAGGCTAAGGTCTGAGGGTCAAGAACGTGCACTGAATAGGAGGGATAACCAATAGCCACCGAGAGGTCATGGTGCAGGAAGAGGAGGTAATGGTGCTGGCAGGGGTCGTAGGGCACCGAGGGGAGGTACCGGTGGTACTGAGGCTAGGCAACCTGGTTTGGTCTATGTTGCGAGGTGTCAAAAGGAAGGCAACGCATCGGACGTCATAACCGGTATGTTTTTGATATTTGGAGTACCCTATAGCACCTTAATTGATATTGGCTCAACTCACTCATATGTTGCTAGTAGCATAGTAAAAACTCTAAACTTAGACTTTGAGCTTACTTCTAGGAAGATGGCTGTGATAAGCCTTCTAGGTCACTCTGTAGAAGTAAGTAAACTCTATAGGGATGTACCCCTAGAACTCCAAGGGGTTGTGTTCTTGGCTGACTTGATGGAACTACCATTTCGAGAGTTCGATATGATCCTTGGGATGGATTGGCTAGTAAAGTATCAGGCTAGCCTGGATTGTGCAGCTAAGCGCATGGTATTAAAGACCATGGAAGGAGATGAGGTGGTGATGATAGGTAGAAGGAGAGATTACTTATCAAATTTGGTTTCTGCATTGAAGGCAGAAAAGATGGTTAGGAAACGTTGTGAAGCATATGTAGTGCATGTTTGTGCTTTGTAAGCTAAGGATGCAGCTGTGAGAGATGTTCGGACTATAAGGGAATATGTTGATGTGTTTCCAGAGGAACTCCCGGGTCTACCTCCAGATCGAGAGGTTGAGTTTGGTATAGATTTGTTACCCGGAACCACGCCAGTATCTATAGCTTCATATCGGATGGCACCGAAAGAATTAGTAGAGTTGAAGGCCCAGATCCAGGAATTGTTGGATAGAGGGTTCATCCGACCGAGTGTATCGCCTTGGGGAGCTCTAGTTCTTTTTGTCAAGAAGAAGGATGGAACAATGAGGATGTGCATAGACTATCGACAGCTGAATAAGCTGACAATAAAAAACATGTATCCTTTGCCCAGGATTGATGATTTGTTCAATCAACTCAAGGGAGCATCGGTTTTCTCTAAGATCGACCTTAGGTCAGGATACCATCAGCTTAAGGTCAAGGAGGCTGATATCCATAAGACGACATTCTGTACTCAGTATGGGCACTACAAGTTTCTGGTAATATCTTTTGGTTTGACGGATGCACCAGCCGCGTTTATGGACATGATGAACCGGGTTTTCCAACCCTACCTGGATCGGTTAAATCGTAGTGTTTATAGATGACATTTTGGTGTACTCAAAGTCGGAAGAGGAGCATGACGCACATCTTTATGTGGTTACGCAAGTTCTAAGGAGAAAGCAGTTATGCACGCCAAATTCAGTAGGTGTGAGTTTTGGCTTAAGGAGGTGACTTTCCTTGGGCATTGTTTGGTTGAGGAATCGGGGTGGATCCCCTCAAGATTGAGGCAGTATAGGAGTGGAAACCACTAAAGTCGGTTACAAAAATTTAGAGTTTTTTGGGATTGGCAGGATATTATAGGAGATTCATGGAAAATTTCTCCTTAATTACAGCACCGTTGACTAAGTTGCTGAGAAAAGGAGTTCCGTTTGTGTGGTGCGAGAAGCGAAGAAGAGAGTTTCAACAAGTGAAGAAGATTTTGTGAAGCACCGATCTTGATTCAAATTTCGAGGCGGAAAAGAATTCACTGTGTATTGTGATGCATCGCATACTGGTTTAGGGTGTGTGTTGATGCAAGAAGGGAAGGTGGTCGCTTATGCATCACGGTAGTTGAGGCCTCACGAAGGTAACTATTCGACACATGATTTGGAATTGGCTGCTGTGGTTTTTTCCATGAAGATTTGGAGGCACCATCTGTACGAGGAGAAGTCGGTAGTGTACTCGGATCACAAGAGCCTGAAGTACCTCTTGACTCAAAAAGATTTAAATCTGAGGCAGCAGAGGTGGATTGAGTTACTGAAGGACTATGACTGCTCAATCGAATACCATCCGGGTAAGGCTAACGTGGTAGCTGATGCATTGAGCCGTAAGGTGGTAGCGGATTTGCGAGCAATGTTTGCTCACCTAAGTCTCTATGAGGATGGGAGCCTTCTGGCAGAATTGCAAGTAAAACCATCTTGGATTGATGAGGTCAAAGAAAGGCAGATGACCGACGAAGTTTTGAGTACTCGGAGGTTGCAAGTACAAAGTGGTGAGGCCGGAGGGTTCAGTGTGGGTAGCGATGGAGTATTGTATTTTCAGGGGAGAGTATGCATGCCTAAGGATGATGATTTGAGGCAATGGATCCTTCAAAAAGCTTATAGCAGCCAGTACGTTATGCATCCGGGAGGTAGCAAGATGTATCGGGATTTAAGGGAGCAATTTTGGTGGCGGGTCTTAAGCGGAAATGCTTAGAGTTAGTGGGCAAGTGTCGACATGCCGACAAGTTAAGGTGAGCATCAATTGCCATCGAGTTTGTTGTAGCCGATAAAGATCCCACAAAGGAAGTGGGAGGGATTACTATGGATTTAGTAAGTGGGCTTCCCTTACGCCCAATGAAAAGATTGATATGGGTGATAGTGGACCGGATAACTAAGTCGGCCCATTTCATACCGATGAGGTGGACTACTCACTTCAAAGGTTAGCCAAGTCGTATATAGTGAGATAGTGCGGTTGCATGGAGTACTGTGTCCATTATCTCGAGATAGAGATCCCGGTTCACGTCGAGATTACGAAAGGCCTTACATCGAGCGTTGGGCACGAAGTTGAATTCGGCATGGCTTTTCATCCGCAAATCGATGGACAATCGAGAGGGTAATCCAAGTGTTGGAAGATATGTTAAAGGGCATGTTTTGGATTTACGTGGTAGGTGGGAGGAGTACCTACCTTTGGCGAAATTCGCTTATAACAATAGTTATCAGCGAGTATTCGAGATATTACCGTATGAGGTCTTTGTATGGTCGAAATGCCGTACTCCTACGTGTAGGGCCGTAGCTTACCAACGAGTTTTCGGCGAAATTGAGCGGATCCATGACATCTTCCATGTTTCGATCTTTGAAGCACTATCGATCGGATCCATCACACGTAGTCTTTGGTTGCGAAAATTGAAGTGAACTCGGACTTGTCTTTCGAGGAGGAGCCATTCTGATTTTGGATTGAGATGTCAAGGTTTTGAGAAGGAAGTCAGTACCTTTGGTAAAAGTGTTATAGCGGAACCATGGTACAGAGGAGGCAACGTGGGAACCTGAAGATGCGATGAGGCAGCAATACCCTCAACTCTTCTGATCAGGTAATTTCAAGGCCGAAATTATTTTTAAGGGGGTAGAACTGTAACATCCTTAAAATAGGGGTTCCGTATTTTGCTTGTGTTGTATGTGATGGAATTGATTAGAATGTTCACTTAACATGTTTTGGGGTCTAGTTATAACCCTAAGTTAGCCTGAGTTAGGGCTGAAAATTTTATTTTGGCATTTAAAATAGTGAAACTAAGGGAAGAGAGGGGTTAAGAGAATTTTTTTAGAAGGTTGACACAAGAAATTAATGGGTAAAGTGGCAAAGAGGTGCCACTAGGGTGTCAGAGGAGTGACGCCACATGCAGAGGGGGAGTACCTATGTTCGAGCTGTAGGAATTGCACTTTTGCTTATCCTTTTTCACGCCACACACAAAGAGAGGAGCAGTCAGGTGGGGCTCTCTTGATGGATGAGAATTAAGTTATCAGATCTTAAAAGGATGTAGATGAGGGAGGAAATCTAGGAGTTTGAATTACTTCAAACTCATTGGAAGAGAGTTGGCCAAAGGGTGGACTTTGGGGCAAGGGGTGCCATCGGTTTTGGGGAGTCTTTGGGGTGGCCGAATGTGCCTAGGTTGATAATTAAAATCGGTAAAGTTTGGTAGGTTTTGTTTAGTGTCCAACCGAAACCTCAATTGCACCCCTCCCAATCTCTCTCTTTTCTCTTCTTATTGTTTAAAGCATAAATTTTCATCTCCCTCATCTCTTTCTCTTTTCTTCTTGCAACCTTGAAACCGAAACCACCATAACCAAACACTTACACTCATCTTGTTTTTCTCTTCTCTCAAACTCATTGCCGAATCTTCTTTTCTCCTCACCATCTTTCCCGAATCAAACCACCACTCAAGCCGAATCTTGATCCCATCTTTCCCATCTTTTCTATTTTGTTTCGAAATCCGAAAAGTTATTGTTTCTCTTTTGATTTCAACAAGAACCTTGGCCGAATACATGGCTCACAATCTTTCCTTCCCTTGCGTTTTTCTCTTCACCATTCTAAGTGCCAAAATCAAGGTTTCTTTTTGGGGCAAAGTCGAATCTATCATTAAGGTAAGGGTGCGGCAACTCTTTCTTCTTTCGGGATTTATGTTATGGCCGAATAGCCTTTAGTTCTCTAATAAAGTGATAAAATCGATTGTAGGGAAGGCTATTGCCAAATTCAAGAACCTTCGGGATTTGGTGGTCAATCTAGGTAAGCATATTAATATCTTAAGAATCTATTCCTTAATTGATCAAAAGCCGAAGGCTAACCTTTGTGTGTGCTAGTGTGGCCGACTACGAGGAGGATTCAGTGTGGGATTTTGGGATTTGGTAGGAGACCAAATCGGCACTAAGGTGAGGAAATAACTTTGTGCGATTCATCCTTCGAGATTTGTAAATAAGCCGAATGGCTTTAGATCTAAAAGTGGTATTGGCCGAATGTAGGTGCTGTAAGGACATACGTTTTGGGATTTCGTAGAAATGCATAGATTCGGGATTTTGCGAATAGTTAGGTGTGTAAAACTCTTACACACTTTATTAGTTGGATTGCTTGATATTTTACAGTTAACTATTGTGATAGTGTTTTGCCTTGTGAGCGTGAACATGGATTCCGGGTAAGTCGCTTTTGACTTTAAATGTGTTATATGAAAGACATGATGGTTAAGATGCTATGCCATGACTTATATGCATGATTTATGATAATATGTTAAGCATGTTATGAGCATGTTAATAATGGGATTGAAGAGAGAAGGGGGATTATTCTCTATGGACTATCACCAGTGGTTTTGACCGCAAGATGGGTTGGCCCCATCAGTTTAATTGTGACTTTGGTCACCAGTGGTTTTGACCACACCGTTGATATAAATTGTGACTAAGTCCGGTGGTTTGGTACCACCGATGGTTTTGACCACATATTGATAATTGTGACCTATGGTCATCAGTGGTTTTGACCACACGATGGGTTGGCCCCATTACTTGATTTGTGACTCCGGTCACCAGTGGTTTTGACCACCAGTGGTTTTGACCACACGGGGTAGTTAAAGGAGTATGGATGGCTAGTTTTGGGTTGCATGTTTTGCATGTCTTACTAATATTTTGTGTATGAGCTTGTACTTTCGGGTTGGGGATTTATACACTGAGTTTTGGTGACTCACCCTTTCCTATATCATTTTGCGAGATGAGTAGATCGCGAAGATGGGCCCGAGAGGACTTGAGGCGGCCATGCTTGTTCCTTGGTTTTGAAATTTTACTTAGCACAGCTTTAAGTTTATTATTTACTTAAATTTTGGTTTGGGTTGTAATAAGGTCGCTAGTTATTATTTTGGATGTTTAAGTAGTTGTTTTACTTTCCTTCTACTATATTACTAATGAAATTATAAATTGTTTAAATAACTCGGTTAAAAGTGACGTTTTCAAAATGGGAAATTTTTACGAGTTTTCAAGGATGTTGCCATCAGGTAGCAAAATTCACCAAGTTAACAATAACTCTGATGGTTCTAATAATAAAAAAAATGATCAAATGTTTTCAAAGGTTTCAACTCAACCATGTTTAAAAAAAAAATAATTCCACCTGAGTTTTTAGACACCGTTTTATAATCTCAGCAAATTTTTAGATTTCTATCAGATAATCAAAATCTTTCAAAATGTTTTTACTGTGACATACCAGATCCGATCAAGGCTCATGGGCCGGGTTTGGGGTGTTACGCACAAGGCATAACTACTGGTTTTAATGGCTATAACAGAAACACAATAAACATATCATACTAACGAAGTGTGTAAGCGTTACACACCTGACTATTTGTGAATCTAGCGAAATCCCGAAGCTACGATCTATTCCCAAACCAATAAAACCCGAAGATCCCGAAACATTTGCCTCCTTCTTTCCTGTATTCGGCCAACACCTTGTTAATGAACAAAAGCCCATTCGGCTTATCTAGAAATCCCGAAGGATGAAATAACGCACAATAAGACCCTTACCAAGATCGATTACACCCGAGCCTTTAGGCCTAAAACGCAAGCCAACAAATCCCAGAGATCTACTAAACACGGCTACCCTCCTTCCTACAATCGGTTAGACACATCATTAGGAATGCAAAAGCCATTCGGCTTTAGCATGAATCTCGAAAATCAAAAGGTATTGTCACTCCTTTACCTTAGTCAACAAATCTCGAAGATCTAGAAGATCTAGATCCAAGCCACGATCCAAACAAATCCCGAGAACCCACACGTTGGCGTCACCCCTTCCTACAATCGACCAAGTACCACTATCATTAGATTAAAGCCTTCGGTATTAATCACAACAGGAGATATCGAAATCGCAAAACACTTACCCCCTTACCTTACTGACAGATTCGGCCACCAATCACCAAAGTTGGGCACACCCTAGTGATATTTGGGGATTTCGGCTACCTTACTAATATAGAACAAGAAAAGAGTTTAAGATCTCGATTTATAACGAATGGAAAAATAGAAAAGAGAATGGCAAGTGAGATCCGGCCCTAACCGAATCAATCGAGAAAAGAAGAATAAGAAGTTATACTTACTAGGAGATTCGGTTATGACCCAAAAGAGAGAGATGGATTTGGCAAAGAGGAGAAAACGCAAGGAGGAGAGAAACTGAGGAGCAGAGTATTCGGCTTTTCAAGAAGTGGAAAGATGAAGAAGAAAGTGGAGTAGGAATGAATGGATTCGGCTTGAGCAAAATAGGGAGAAGGGAAGTGGAAGCAAGTTTGACTTACCAAAGAAGTAACCAAAATGATTCGGCCAAGCCCCCTATTGCCAAAAAAAGAAAGCAAAAAGAGAAGATAAGTGAGAGGGGTTTCGATTTATGACTCTAAACACAAGAGAAAGAGACTCTCCCAACTAACCGAAATGTTCCCTAAAAATACCATAAACATTCGACACACCCCCTTCCCAAGCACCAAAACCAATTGCTTCCCAAACTCACACCACAACCAAAAATTTTCCAAACACAACCCACTCATACTCAAACACTTGCCGTCCCCTTCATCCCTCCTTGAATTCTTCTCATCCACTCATTCAAACGAGTTTGAATGAGTCCAACACCTATAATTTCTCCTCTCCACATATCTTAAATCTATTAACTTAATCCATATCATTCCAACAGAGTCCTACCTAAGCACACCACTTCCCACTTTGGCGTCAAAATAATAAGCGAAAATGAGATTTCTAATGCTCGAACCTGAGCACTCCTTCCCTGCATGTGGCGTCACCATCCAAGCACCTTAGTGGCGCCTCCTTTGCCACTTTACCACTAGGTTGTTTTGTGTCACAACCCTCCAATAAATTCTTTTAACCCCTAACTCTCCTAGCTCCCTCTTCCTAAGCACTAAAACAAAATTTTTGGCCATGACCCAGGCCTAACCTGAGGTCCTGCCTAGCCCCCAAAACATGCTAAACTAGCACAGTAAGCATATCGTCACATGCAACACATGCAAAATGTAGAGACCCTGATTTATGGATGTTACAATACCAATATGATTCATTTCCAAATTCTCTATTTCATACTAGCATCATACCAACACAAAGTTACCATTCATAAGTCATTTTCTTTACTCATAAACTTTACCAAAAGATGCATCATATATCAAAGCCATTCAAACTAAAAGCTAACACATATCTAGCCACATCACATGGCTATTTATACATCTCAAACATGATTCAAATAACTAGCCTATACATGCCATATTTCAACTATGTACATCTTTCCAAAAGTACCCAAAATTGATTGCCGATAGTGTGATTGAGATGCTGACGATCCTAAGATTCAAGCGAGCTTTACTGACACTGTAAAACAGAGAAACAATCACACAGTAAGCTTTCAAAAGCTTAGTAAGTTCGTAACAAAATACAATAAAGCAAAACATATCATCACATAGATTATTTCACAATCTAATATCTCATATCATCCAAAGCTAGTATTTTCAATTAACCTCTCATAAACTCATTCATAGTTTTATCAACCACATAGGTTCCGAACGTACCTTAGCCAACACTTAGTTGTTAAATACTTATGCTACTCAATACTCACGATTCATTTCGATCGACATTCATCCCTTTTTCGATTCATTCGCACACTTAGTGTCTAAATGGTTAGCCGAAGCTTAATTAGCATTGCACACTTAGTACATTCATATCAAATCGATCTTGAATCAATATGCACACATAGTGCCAACCACAAAGCTGAAGCTTATATTACTTCGCACACACAGTGCTATTTATCTCAGTCACATTTCTGAATACGCATACTTAGTGCCACTTAACTCAATCTATCACATAGCATTCACATTTCAATATTATCATACCATTAATTTCATAACATTAAACATAGCTAAATACACGTATTATGTCTAAACTTACCTCAGACGTCGAACTATCGAAACAGTTGATTAATCAAGCACTTTATCTTTTCCTCAATCTCGATCTGAACCTTTCCTTTCTTGGTCCGATTTATGCTCGAACCTTGGCCGAATGAAACAAAGCTTAACCCTTTCTCTTTTCTTTGATATTTTGGCACTAAGAAGATGAACACTCCACTCTATTTCTTTCTTTTGTTTTATTATACACATATTATTATACTATTTACTATATTATCCTTTCAATTAATATTTGAGACATATAAACATCAAGGTTATAGTAGAACTAAAATTAATGTTGCCACAGGAGAACTCATTCTTCGTGTAAGTGATGAATCAATCTGTCTTCAAGCTCTTGACTCAAGCAGGACTACAATCGATGAAGGTAAGAAAGTCAATTTAGCTAATGATCAATTTGAGCAACCTTCATTGCAGGAAACACCACAAGGATACGAATCTGAGCCAAAGCACGGACCTAGTGCCAAAAAAGAAGAATTATATGAGGAACGAAGCCCTAGGGTCGACAAACTAAAAGAATGGAAGACACAATTTAAAGAGGAACAGGAACCGCATGAAGTAAAACCTAATGAACCCCTAGAAGAGCTCATAGGAACATCAAACCACTCCAAAATAGGTGTTAAGGTATGGATGAACAAAGCAGATCCACGAACAACCGAAGACATTCTTTTTTTGGTACGCAATATCTTTCCATATGGAATAGTCAAGGTAAGCAATCCAACATTCAACATTTTTAAGGTAAACGCTTCTCGACTTAAACTTTATCAAGAAAATAGAACTGTAAGCATGAGCGAAGATATTCAAAAATTTAAACCTCTTTGATTTTTCAAATCCAAGGAAAGTCTAGCTTAAGACTATAAACGAGCGCTTCTTGAGAGGTAACCCGAGCTCTAACATAATTTGTCCTTACATTTTGCTTTCAAATTCTTTTCCTTTCTGAAAATTTAATTTTAAATTAACACAAAAGTGCATATTTCAAAGCCACACGGCCTTGCACATGACCGTGGCCTTGGCCGTGTCGAAGTACTGAATCTTCGTACTGACATGAACAGGGGCAATACAAATCAAATCCCACCTAATTTTCGACGTCACAGATCCAACCACTCCCCCACAGGAACATCGGTAAAGAGGCATGGCTATGCTCTACAACCCTTTAAAGCTGCTGACTTACAAGACACGAGAAAGACACGCCCATGCTACCCAACCGTACCAATACACTACCTTTTCAGGAACGGGCATGGTATTCAAAAAACGAGACGTGGGTGAACCAACATGCCTAGACACATGGCCGTGCAATACTACCGTGTAATTCAACACACCCTCGGTGAAGGGACGTGGGAAAATGTCAGAAGCCAAAATTCTATTTAACCCCACCCCTCCCCCTCTTCTTTCTCACCTTCCTTCCTCCTTTATTTCTTCCTTCTTCTTATCATATTCCTCTCTCTTTTCTTTTAACATTTCTATAACTCTTGAGACACCAAAGCCATGCCGAAGAAGCGTAAAAGGCCAACCATAGTCTCCTCGAAGGAGATCGATTCACATGAGTTCATACTGCAGCTTCAGCTATTCGACAAGCCAAGGGTCTTTAAGACAATTTAGTTTTTATTTTTCTTGTAACACCCCAAACCCGGCCTAGAAGTTAGGCCCGAATCTGGCATGTCACATTGGGTGCTTTTTCAGAAACCATGGTTTCACTTGAAAACCTTTATTGATATTAAAAACTAAAGTCCCAGTTTGCATTTGTTTATTATTAATCGACATTTATTAAAAAGTTATTACCTAAAAAAAACTTTGTTTGTTGCGAAAACTTAATTAAAATGACTGACTTATGAAAACATGATGTTTACGACCTATTCGCGAAAGCGTAATATTTTGAAAGTAGATACTATTTTAGAAAATTGTGATACAAAATTTAGTAGATTTAAAACATAATAAACTAAAAATCCAAAGCTAAAACCAGAATTTAAGAGAGGCCTTATTACAAAATATTAACCCAAGTTAAAAATAAGTAAAATACTAGAGTCCAAAGCGCTTTCGTAGTGTGGCAACCTTGAGTCCTATAGCACGTCGAACCACTTACGAGGATTACACGAGAAAAATATTAAAAAAGGGTGTGAGTTTACGAAAACTCGATTATGCATAACCCTCATCAATAAGAACATGAATCACAGCAGTTTGGGTGAAGCCCATTTACATAACGGTGGCAATTGGGCCCTACCCATAAAAGCCTCGATTGGGCCTTAACCCATAAATGTCACAAATCATATTTATAAGGCTTGAGCCTATCTCAAATAAAACCACATATGCTATGCATTAATGCCCATACCAACCACACTCCATCTCTGTCCAACCACCGCACTCATGGGGATTTAATCGACCCACCCATCCCTACACTCCTTATGTAGCACCGTTGCAAAGACTAACTTATCGATGCAAACATAGTCGCTCATGGCTAAAATCCTTCGGTGGATCCTATAATAGACCAAATTTGACCCTAATCAGAACGGTGATTTTGGGACCACGAATTCGGGTCCAAGAAATATTTTAATATTATATTTTACGTCTAATATGTGTGAATTAATATGTGTGAAAGTTTAAGTGAAAAATTTTATCGTTTAAGTGTTTAATTTGACAAAAGGATTTAATTAAGTAAAGCGTAAAAGTTGCTTACTAAAGTGAAAAGTACTCAAGTGTCAATGGCTTTTTGATATGATGCACTAAAAGGGCAATTTGTCCATTTTATATGTTAGTGGCCGGCCATAGACAACATTAACCTTATATTATATTGTTTAGTTATTTTATAATAAATGTTAAAATGGTAATTAAATAATAACTTAATATAAATGATAACAAAACACCAATGAAAGATGAATGTTCATCTTTTTAGTCTTGACCGAATGCATGCAAAGGGGAAAGGAAAATAGAAAAGCTTGGTTCGGCCATTTTTTTTTGAATCAAAAATTAAGGTATGTGATTAATTCGGTTTTTGTTAATTTATACATTTTTGAGATTGTTGCTTCGAACCATAATCGACCCATGTTGTAATTTTCAAATCAGCATGTCTAAGGTTCGACCATTGACATTGTTATATGATAATTGATGTTTGATGAATTTAAATTTAAGATAGGATTAAGATTGATAAGTTTTGTATTGAAGTTTTGGTAAAAATTGAGTAAATAGGACTAGTTTGTGAAAATAAAATTTTAAAGGGGCTTGTGAGGTCCCTAGGAACATTCAGCCTTTGACTAGTATGAGGAAATTTTGTGTATTTTGTATTTTATGCAAATAGGATTAAATTGTAAAAATGTTAAACATTAGGAGTAAAATGGTAAATTGCATATTTATGTGTTTTGGGACTAAATTGAAGTGAAATGTACTTGAATGAGATTATTTTTGATTTGTTTAGATCAAGAACAAAGAAAATTAGATTTGAATCGGGGAAAAACGAAGGTTGCAAAATAGTTGGTTTAAGTCGTCTGTTGTTAATCAAGGTAAGTTCTTAAGTTTAAGCACAATAAATAGATAATTATGAAATTGTTGAATGATATTATTTAATTCATTTGAGTAGTGAAATAGATGATAGCCGAATGTTAAGGGCATATATTGGACTAAATGTGTTTTGAATTTGAAATGAAAACTAGTACATGTGATATGATAAGTGATTGTGGTTTATGTACATGAATTGGAAATTATGTAAGTGTTAAGATTTTAAGTTGATGAATTATTGGTGTGTTATTCGGGCTTATAGCCTAGCAGGCCTTGTATCGGTGTGTTATTCGGGCTTTTAGCCTAGCAGGCCACGTGCCGGTGAAATAATTCGGGCTTATTGCCTAGCAGGCTTAATGCCGGTGATTAACTTTGGACCTTGAGTCCAACAGGCCTTGAAACACCCCAAACCTGGCCCACGAGTGTCAACCAGATCTGGTATGTTCCTCGAGTAAAAATAGTTCAAATTCGTTGGTTTGTTTGAAAATCCTTAAGTGATTTCGGAAAAACTCGGTTTGGGTTGGGCTCAAGTTGGAAACCAATTTATTTTGGAAATATAAGTTTTTATAAAGATGCCATTGTTAAGTTCAAAACGTTTAAATTAAAAGATATGTTGAAATATAGGTTTTATCTTTAATTAAATCATGTGAATTTTAGGGTCTATTTTCAAATAAAACATTTGATCTTTAGTTTGATAAATTGAGCAACGTATTGAAATAATTAAAATGCATGCATAAACAGTTTATCACTATGGCCTTATTACATCAAACCAAACCCAAATAAATTAAAGTACTTAAATGAAAATAAATGTCAAAATCATAAAATTCCTTGCTGAGCATGGCCACCATTAAGCTCCTCCCGACCCAGTCCATTACTGTGCGTCACCTGAAAAATGATCCCACAACGGGGTGAGTCAACAGACTCAATGTGTAACCAACACTAAAATTTAACAATTTAGGCATGCATTATCATGTCACATACATATTCATATAACTGATGGGAAATAATGATGCAACCCGAACCCAAACCTATATGCCATCCGCTAGACATCACCCATACCATCCTGCACACCGTGGGGACTACTAAGTCAACCCTCCATCCGCTACACACCATCGAAGGCAGTCGCTGCAGTCGACGTGCTCATCGCCCTTATAAAATTCGTGGCATAGCCACTAGATTAAATAATTGTGACCGAAGTCACCACATTCAGATAATGTGACCAAAGTCACCACATTCAGATATCGTGGTATTAAACCACCACATTCACTTCCCCTTTTACAATAACCCGTATGCCCATGTCATACAAAACATGCCAAATTCTTAATTCACATTCTTATAGTTTCATATGTGTGCCATAATAGATATTTATTATAATCCTAATAGGAGTAGGAAAACGTACCTGAGTACTTTGTACCATTGCATGGTACCTTAGCCATATTTTACACATTCTTATAAACACATATAATAATCTTAATGCCTTAAACCTAATAAATCTTAGGGAAGGGTACACACCTGATATTCTTATCGATTCACTGATTTCCTGATCTAACGCTTTAGATCCTAAGTTCCTTGCTGCCGATTTGACAATCACTCAATTCCTGAAACTTTGCAATGTTTTATCCTTGCAATCGGCTAGCACCAAATCTCCTCATCGGTTAGTTTTCGGCTTTTGAACATGTAAGAAATAGATCTAAGTACTAACATAGAGTTTGGCCGAATACTCATGTACACCTACCTTGTGATTTTAAATCCCGAAAAGTGACCTTGGATTGTAGTATCTGTCGAAATACCTAAGAACTTATGTTAGATTAATTTCTAGCATCATAATAAATGGCCCTTGGCCAAATACTTGCCTTACCTTAGATCTTGATACTCGAAGCTCTCCTCCTTGTAGTCGACTACACAGAAAAGACACATTATTATGACACCATACACATTCGGCCATGCTCTAAAAATCAAGACCAACCATTGATTTCGGCACACCCATGAAGAAAGAACAAAATCGATTGATTTAAGGGGAGATCACTTACCACTATGTCGCTTGAAGAGGCTACAAGAGAAAAGTCGACAGCCCCTCCTTTAGAGATTCGGCTTTTGAGAACAACAATGGTGGTTCGGCACTTTATGATCTCAAGAGAAGAAATGAGAAGAAGAAAGCTATAAGATTCGGCTAAGGCTTTAAATCACAAGAAATATTCGGCTACAAGGGAATTTGGGGTTGGAAGAAAGAAAAAGATGAATAAGAGAAAAGTAGAAGAATTTCGGTAATGGAGATTAAAAGATGAACAAACAATTTCGGCACTTAGAAAATTCAAGAAGGAAAGAAATATCAAAGATGATCACTCCCTATAAAAAACGTCACACACACACACACCTAGAGTCCTATATTCGGCCATCTCATTCCCACTTATCATATCCCATATTTTGCTCCTCTTTTCTCTTTTCAACACATATTCAAAATAAATAAAATAAATTAATATTTATCCTACTCTTTTAGTCGAAATTTAAAAAAAGAAAAACAAGGCTTTATCTTATCCTTCCAAAGTCCCTATGTCGTCAACTCCTCTCCCACTTGACACCAAAAGCAAAATAAAAACCTTAAAATTTTGCTTCCCACGCGACTCGAACACAAGTCCTTCCCCTAGCTTATGGCATCATTTCTAGAAGCCCTAAGTGGCACCTCCAAGCCACTTTTCCAAGCCCAATTGTGTGTCATATTTCACCTTTAAATTTTCTTAAGGCCACCTTGCGTAGCTTCCTATTTTAGACTTAAAATCTAAAAATTTTTTAAGGCATTTCCTATTATTCTAAAGTTCACAAACATTCATACATACAAAGGCATGCTTTCACACTCAATTAAACAATTATGCATAAGCCATAATTCGGGATATTACAGTTCTACCCCCTTAAAATTATTTCGTCTTTGAAATTACCTGGCTGAAATAGGTGAGGGTATTGCTATCGCATCGCTTCTTTTGGCTCCCACGAAGCTTCTTCCGATCCATGATTACGCCATAACACCTTGACTAAAGGTACTGATTTCTGTCGTAACACTTTCACATCTCGTTCTAGAATTTGAATCGGCTCTCCTCATAGGACAAATTTGGTCTTAGCTCCACCTCTTCAACCGGTACTACATGAGATGGATCCGATCGGTAACGGCGTAGCATGGACACATGGAATACGTCGTGCATCTGCTTCAACTCTGGTGGAAACTCCAACTGATATGCCACTGGTCCAATTCGTTTCAAAACCTTATAAGGTCCTACAAACCTTGGACTTAACTTCCCTTTCCGACCAAATCTCATTATCTTTTTCCGAGGTGAAACCTTAAGAAACACTTGATCTCCTACATCAAATTCTATTTCCTTCCATTTGAGATCTACGTATGACTTCTGTCTATTAGATGCTTCCTTTAACCGTGCCCGAATTATCTCAACCTTTTCTTCGGATTCTGCCACTAACTCTGGACCCAAAACTCGACGTTCTCCCAATTTCGTCCAACATGTAGGAGTCCGACACTTCCAACCATATAGTTCTTCGTACGGTGCCATCCAAATACTGGCTTGATAGCTGTTGTTGTATGCAAATTCCGCTAGAGGCAAATATTCCTCCCAACTTCCTCTGAAATCCATCACACAGCCCCTCAACATATCTTCCAACACTTGGATCACCCGTTCAGACTACCCATCCGACTGTGGATGAAAAGCCGTAGTGAAATCCAATTTAGTGCCTAAATCCTGATGTAACGCTTTCCAGAATCGAGAAGTAAACCTTGGGTCCCTATCTGAGATAATCAACACCGGCACTTCATGCAACCTTACGACTTTCACCACGTACAACTTTGCCCACTACGTAAAGAATAATCGACTCTCACCGAGATAAAGTCGCGGACTTGGTCAAGCGATCTACTATTACCCATACCGAGTCCTTCTTAGTAGGCGTAAGGGAAGCCCACTAACGAAGTCCATGGTAATTCTCTCCCACTTCCTTTGTGGAATCTTGATTGGTGAAGCAACCACAGCGGAACTTGGTGTTCAGCCTTAACTTGCTGACACGTTAAACACTTGCCGACAAATTTTGTAACTTCCTTTTTCAGACCAGGCCACCAAAACTGTTCTCTTAAGTCTCTGTACAACTTAGTGCCTCCAGGGTGCATAGCATAAGGGCTACTATGCGATTCCTAAAGAATCCTTCGCCTAAGTTCCTTATCCTCAGGCATACAGACCTTGCTCTTGAAACACAACAGTCCTTCGCCATTAATGCCATAATCTTCCAACTTTCCATTCTGTACTTGTTGTAGCTTAGCACTTAGGTCCTTATCAGCCAACTGTCCCTCTTTCACTTCATTCAACCACATCGGCTTGACTTGCAACTCTGCCAACAGGCTTCCATCATCATACAAACTCAAGTGTGTGAACATCGCCTCAGATCTGACACAACCTTCCGACTTAGGGCATCCGCCACTACATTCGCCTTGCTTGGATGGTACTTTATTCAACAATCATAGTCCTTCAGTAACTCCACCCACCTTCGTTGCCTTAAGTTTAACTCCTTCTGAGTCAACAGATACTTAAGACTCTTGTGGTCTGTGTAGATCATCAACTTTTCCCCATAGAGATAGTGCCTTCATACCTTAAGAGCGAAGACCACTGCTGCTAGTTCCAAGTCATGCGTCGGGTAGTTCACCTTATGTGGCCTCAACTGTCGGGACGCATATGCTACTACCTTCTCGTCTTGTATCAATACGTAACCCAAACCTGTATGGGAAGCGTCACAATACACCGTAAAATCCTTTCCTGCCTCAGGCTGAGTCAACACTGGAGCTTCCGTCAATACCCTCTTAAGTTTTTCAAAACTCTCCTATTGCTTATCTGTCCACACAAAGGTACTTCCTTCCTCAACAACTTTGTCAAAGGCGCCGCTATTGGCGAGAACCCTTCTATAAACCTTGTGTAATAGCACCTTAATCCCAAGAAACTACAAATCTCCGCCACCGACTTAGGTGGTTTCCAATCAACAACGCTTCAATCTTTCTAAGATCCACCCTTATTCCTTGGCCAGACACCACGTGCCCTAAGAATGCAACCTCCTTAAGCCAAAATTCACACTTGCTGAATTTGGCATAGAGCTTCTTCTCCCTTAACACTTGCAGCACAATCCGGAGATGCTCATCATGCTCCTCCTCAGTCTTGGAGTACATGAGGATATCATCGATGAACACAATGACGAACCGATCCAAGTAAGGTTGAAAAACCCGATTCATCATATCCATGAACGCGGCTGGGGCATTTGTCAACCTGAACGGCATTACCAAAAACTCATAGTGGCCGTATCTTGTCCTAAAGGCTGTCTTATGGATATCCGCCTCCTTCACCTTCAACTGATGATATCCTAACCTTAAGTCAATCTTTGAGAACACTGCCGCCCCCTTAAGCTGATCGAACAAGTCATCAATCCTTGGTAAAGGATACTTGTTCTTGATGGTTAGCTTATTCAACTGATGATAGTCTATGCACATACGCATAGTTCTATCCTTCTTCCTCACAAATAGGACCGGTGCTCCCCATGGAGACACACTAGGTCGGATGAACCCACGGTCTAGCAATTCTTAGATTTGTGCCTTGAGCTCAACCAACTCCTTTGGTGCCATTCTGTATGGGGCAATGAACACAGGAGCTATACCTGGCAACAAGTCAATTCCACTCAACCTCCCTGTCCGGGGGTAATCCGAGTAATTCCTCCGGAAAGACATCCTCATATTCCCTTATAGTTCTTACTCCACTAACTCCCCCTTCTTTTCCATCCAACGCACTAATAAAGGTCAAAATGCCTTGCACCCTTCTGAACCATCTTTTCGACCCTTAGCGAAAAACTACATTAGACAAGTAGTTTCTTCTTTCTCTATCATAATGACCACCTCATCCTCTGGGTCGTTAACTCCATTATTTCATTCTACACGGTCCAACACACACGATGGTCCACTAGCCAGTCCATCCCAAGTATGAGATTGAATTCTCCGAAGGGAAGTTCCATCAAGTCGGTAGAAAATACTACGCCTTGAATTTTTAAGGTACACTCTGAAAGATCTTATTTACCACTACAGTTTGACCTAGTGGGCTTACTACAGTCATCTCCCTATCCGAAAGTTCAGAGGCTATGTCTAGAGTTTTAACTACTCTACATGCAACATACGAATGGGTCGAGCCCACATCAATCAAAGCATAATAAGGCTTTCCAAATACAAGGAACGTACCAGTTATGACATCCGACGCGTCTCCCTCTTCCCTACGGTGAACCGCATAAACCAAACCAGGCTGCCTTGCCTCAGTATTAGCAACACCTCGACCCGGTGTTCTACGCCCTTACCGACACCATTCCTCATTATTCAAACCACGACCCGGCGAAATTTGCTATACGCCTCTACCGGCTGATTAACATTTTGAGCTACTGGTCGATTCCCATCTGGTCTCATCAGATAGTCCTTAATCATATGGTCCTTTGACCCACATTTGAAACATCCACCTGTCTTCTTCCAGCATTTACCTAAGTGTTTCTTCCTACACTACTCACAAGTGCAGTATTGCCCTCGATTACAGGTTCTTGACCTCATGGCCCATCAACTCTAGGCCTTTTCTGAGCATTCCCAGATGATCCAGACGACCCAAAACCTCTTTTATTTCTATTCTGATCAGAGTTCTACCTTGCAGAGTCCTTAATTCCCTCGGCTACCTTAGCCTTTTCTACTAATGTGATAAACTCCCGCTCCTGGTGTGGAGCGATTATCAACCTCAGGTCATCCTTTAGCCCGTCCTCAAACCGGACACACCGCTCATGTTTCGTAGCCACTACTCCTCGAGCATACCGGTTCAGCCTCAAAAATTCAGCTTCGTACTCTGCTACAGACTTGTTCCCTTGAACCAACCCCAAAAATGCCTTCCTCTGCTCATCAATATATCTGGTCCCCACATACTTCTTTTGATATCGCCTTAACATACTCCCAGGTTAGATCCTCAGCGGTGGCACCATCCCGAACTGTGAGCCACCATTGATATGCTTCATCGCATAGCAGCGCCACCATTCCTTTCAATTTCTCCTCAAGGGTCAGATCGAGCTCATCCATAATTCGCTCGATCACCTCCAACCAATATTCAGCTGTACTGGGTGCCACACTGGATACTCTATGAAACACTTGACTCAGTTGGCTCGAGTCGCTTGGTATAGATTTCTGAGCTCCCATATTCCCTCAACACCAGCCACCATTTTAAGAACTCGCATGACCACGACCTGCGATCGACATCTTCTCCGTCGATCTTGCTTGCTCAACACCAATAATTTGGTGGTAGTGGTGGCGGTGGTACCTCATTCTCAGATCCTTGACCCGATCTAATGGGTTCTGACAGGGTCATTCTACCTCGAATGCGTCCTCGTACATTGCGACCACATCCCTTGGAGCTCATTTCTACTACCGCGCTTTAATCTAATTAATAAATTTTATGCATTAACCATTGTTTCATTGATTATTCGCGAAGAAGTTTTATGAAAAGAGTCTAGTAGTAGTTCTTTTGATCAATCAAAGTTTCAAGTTTTCTATCCTAATTCACAGAAAGGCACATCCATTCCATAGTATTTCCCATACACATTCACTCTTCGAACATTTCTGTCCGTTCTTATCCCAGGGGTATTTTCGTAATTTGTCCTACATGGGTATTTCCATAATTTGTCTTATAGAGGTATTTTCGTAATTTATCTTACAGGGGTATTTTCGTAATTTGTCAAAATAAGGTTCCTTGGTGATTTTGTCAATAGGGGTATTCTGGTAATTTTGCATTCTCGGGGGTATTTTGGAAAATTTAAAAATTTGAGGGTATTTTGGTAATTAACCCGGGTAAATTTTAAATCTTAATAAATCAAGGGTATTTTGGATTTTACAAAACTTGGGAGTTGTTTTTGAGAATTTGTTTTCCAAATCAGTGTTGTTGCAAAAATTTTTGAAGATCGGGGGTCATTTTGGTAATTTTGTAACTCGAGGTATTTGGTAATTTGTAGATTAGGGTAATTTTGTAGTTTTTTTCCAAAATCAAGGTATTTTGATATTTTGTAGATTTAGGGTTTTTGAACTAAGTAATGAAATTTTGATAAGAAGCGTGGGTAATATGAGTATTTTATAAACCAAGGGCATTTTGGTAAATTTTTTTAAAAAAATATGTCAGAAAAATTTATAGAATAGCATTTACAAATCAAAAGGGTAATTTAGAAATTTTAGAACTAGGGTTTCCCTAAAAATACGGCTAGTCCCTTTCGGGTTTTAGTTAGGGGTTTAGCAGTGAATAAGTCCTCTTGGTTAGGGTGAGCCGAAGCTACGCACTGGTAGGATTCGAGTGGAGAGGAGGTGAGTCACGCGGACTGCTTAAATACCAAGCTCCCACCGAAACCAATCCTAGACATGCGCACCATGGTTGCCACACCCTAACTCAGTGACTTACCACAGGTTTGTTTAGTTAGGCATTTAAGTTTTATGTATTTTTGTTGGGGTAACCTAGTCCTAGGGTTCGAGTACTTATCATGCTAATCTACGTTCCATTCCATTTCTACCCTTCTACAAGTCGCAATATAAATCACACAAGAGATTGGAGTACTTACCTGGTGGACTTCGGGTCAGAGACTTAGTGTGCCATGCCAGAAAAACCTGCTTAATTCACAAAAATTCCTTTTGGGCTTAACTTTGAAAACATTTTGGGCCTTAAACCCAAGGTCGAGAGTTTAAAACCTGGCTCTGATACCAAGCTAAAATACCCCAAACTCGGCCCACGAGTCTCGACCAGATCTGGTATGTTCCTCGAGTAAAAATAGTTCAAATTCGTTGGTTCGTTTGAAAATCCTTAAGTGATTTCGGAAAAACTTGGGCTCAAGTTGGAAACCAATTTATTTTGGAAATATAAGTTTTTATAAAGATGCCATTGTTAAGTTTAAAACGTTTAAATTAAAAGATATGTCGAAATATAGGTTTTATCTTTAATTAAATCATGTGAATTTAAGCGTTAAAATATTTAGGGTCTATTTTCAAATAAAACATTTGATTTTTAGTTTGATAAATTGAGCAACGTATTGAAATAATTAAAATGCATGCATAAACAGTTTATCACTATGGCCTTATTACATCAAACCAAACCCAAATAAATTAAAGTACTTAAATGAAAATAAATGTCAAAATCATAAAATTCCTTCTTTGAGCATGGCCACCATTAAGCTCACCTACGGGTCCATTCTTGTCGTCACACGAAAAATGATCCCTAGCAGGGTGAGTCAACAGACTCAATGTGTAACCAACACTAAAATTTAACAATTCGGGCATGCATTATCATGTCACATACATATTCATATAACTGATGGGAAATAATGATGCAACCCGAACCCAAACCTATATGCCATCCGCTACACATCACCCATACTATCCTGCACACCGTGGGGACTACTAAGTCAACCCTCCATCCACTACACACCATCGGAGGCAGTCCCTGCAGTCGACGTGCTCATCGCCCTTATAAAATTCGTGGCATAGCCACCAGATTAAATAATTTGACCGAAGTCACCACATTCAGATAATGTGACAGAAGTCACCACATTCAGATATCGTGGTATTGAACCACCACATTCACTTCCCCTTTTACAATAACTCGTATACCCATGTCATACAAAACATGCTAGATTCTTAATTCACATTCTTATAGTTTCATATGTGTGCCATAACAGATATTTATTATAATCCTACTAGGAGTAGGAAAACCTACCTGAGTACTTTGTACCATTGCATGGTACCTTAGCCATATTTTACACATTCTTGTAAACACATATAATAATCTTAATGCCTTAAACCTAATAAATCTTAGGAAGAGTACACACGATATTCTTATTGATTCATCGATTTCCGATCTAACGCTTTAGATCCTAAGTTCCTTCTTTGCCGATTTGACAATCACTCAATTCCTGAAACTTTACAGTGTTTTCTCCTTGCAATCGGCTAGCACCAAATCTCCTCATCGGTTAGTTTTCGACTATTGAACATGTAAGAAATAGATCTAAGTACTAACATAGACTTTGGCCGAATACTCATGTACACCTACCTTGCGATTTTAAATCCCAAAAAGTGACCTTGGATTGTAGTATCTATTGAAATACCTAAGAACTTATGTTAGATTAATTTCTAACATCATAATAAATGGCCCTTGGCCGAATACTTGCCTTACCTTAGATCTTGATACCCGAAGCTCTCCTCCCTGTAGTCATCTACACACAAAAGACACATTATTATGACACCATACACATTCGGCCATGCTCTAAAAATCAAGACCAACCATTGATTTCGGCACACCCATGAAGAAATAACAAAACCGATTGATTTAAGGGGAGATCACTTACCACTATGTCGCTTGAAGAGGCTACAAGAGAAAAGTCGACAGCCCCTCCTTTAGAGATTCGGCTTTTGAGAACAACAATGGTGGTTCGGCACTTTATGATCTCAAGAGAAGAAATTAGAAGAAGAAAGCTATAAGATTCGGCTAAGGCTTTAAATCACAAGAAATATTTGGCTACAAGGGAATTTGGGGTTGGAAGAAAGAAAAAGATGAATAAGAGAAAAGTAGAAGAATTTCGGCAATGGATATTAAAAGATGAACAAACAATTTCGGCACTTAGAAAATTCAAGAAGGAAAGAAATATCAAAGATGATCACTCCCTATAAAAAACGTCACACACACACACACCTAGAGTCCTATATTCGGCCATCTCATTCCCACTTATCATATCCCATATTTTGCTTCTCTTTTCTCTTTTCAACACATATTCAAAATAAATAAAATAAATTAATATTTATCCTACTCTTTTAGCCGAAATTTAAAAAAAGAAAAACAAGGCTTTATCTTATCCTTCCAAAGTCCTTATGCCGTCCAACTCCTCTCCCCACACTTGACGCCAAAAGAAAAATAAAAACCTTAACATTTTGCTTCCCACGACTCGAACACAAGTCCTTCCCCTAGCTTATGGCGTCATTTCTAGAAGCCCTAAGTGGCACCTCCAAGCCACTTTTCCAAGCCCAATTGTGTGTCATATTTCACATTTAAATTTTCTTAAGGCCACCTTGCTTAGCTTCCTATTTTAGACTTAAAATCTAAAAATTTTCTAAGGCATTTCCTATTATTCTAAAGTTCACAAACATTCATAAATACACATTCATACATACAAAGGCATGCTTTCACACTCAATTAAACAATTATGCATAAGCCATAATTCAGGATATTACAGGCCTAGTGCCGGTGAATGTGATTTGAGCTCTAAGTACATGAGAATCGAGTTACGAAAATATCAAGAAATTTTAGCTTTGAAACATGAATCATATTAATTGACGAGGGAGGTGCGTATTTCATAGTCATATTCTTGAATAAAATGATGAACAAGTACGAGAAAGTGAATGTCTTATACATTGATTTATTGAAGATGTATGAATATATATATATATATACATGTTATATCGTGTGATAGTAAATTCTTGAAAGCATGAATGGATTAAGTCGATTGGATAAGCGTATGTTATGTACATATGTCTTTGATATACTGGATGATCGGTGTATATGAGTAAGAAAAGTAAAGCTTTTGTATTAAATGCATCAATGATATTCAGTTACTTGACTTTATAGGTAAAAATTATGTATTTTTTATGTTGAATTAGTGATAGAAGATATTGAATTGAATGGTTGGATGTATGTTATATATATATATATAAGTATATGTTTTCTTAAGACTTACTAAGCTAGCAAGCTTACGGTGTGTGTGTTCTTGTCTACCTCTATTTTATAGATCTTTGATTCAAACTACAGACTCGAAGGATCATCCGAGAAGTCAATCGTACTATCAAATCTTTTGGTATACCTAACTTAGTTTAATTCGAAAGGCATGTATAGGTTAGACTAAAGTGTTAACTATGAGATTTTGGGTGTTGTACATAACTATAATATAGCCTTGCGAAAAAGGCTTAGTTCCTTTGGAGAAAAATTAAGTTCTATATGGTAATGGCTTGCATGATAATATTATGGATGTATGATTTTGCCCATGGCTTAGTTCATGTTTGAAAGAAAATCAAGTGGCCTATACGTATATATATATATATATATGGTGTGGTAATTTATAATGTGTTTAGATAATAAGGTGAAGTAATGGATGTTTATAGGTTAAAGCATGTAGTATATTAACTTGATAATATGATTAATATGCAATTTCATGTTTGTATTATATGAATAAATCATTATAGTTATGCCTACTCGAAAATGCTAGTTTATTTCAATGCATGTGAATTGAGTGGTAAAATAGTTAAATCGGATGATAAATAGATGTTTGGTGAAATGTACGGATTTTTTTTATATGCTAGACAAGTAAGGTATAAGAAAGTAATTATTTAGCCGAATGTATCAAAGAAACTGAAAGATGTTGTATAGTTGGCTGTGATAAATGAATTATGCTCAGTAATGCCTCATAACCCTAATCAGTGCGGACACGGTTAGGGTGTTACATTTTATTGGTATTAGAGCTTATGATTTAGTCGATTCTAGGACTACTGTAGTACGTGTGAGTCTAGCTATATATGCCTTTATTGTATATATTTGATAGTGTGGTGACTTTTGACATTTTGAACTGTGTTTTATATAGTAAATGGATCATGATCCCGATAGAGCCATAGCGGATGATGTAGAGAGTGTAGCGCCTGACCGTGCACGTGGATCAGCGCAGTAGACTCTCGACCAATTTCGGGTAGCCACGAGGGGGAGGCTAAACAAGCCTTATACCAGATGATGAACGAGTGGTTTACCCAGTTTATTTATAATAACCCGACTGTACAACAACATCCACCCCCGAATAATCCAACTCTGATAACTTCAGCACCCCCGATGATAGATCCAATGAGATCTAGTAGGCCTCCTGTTGATAAAATCAGGAAATATAGGGTCGAAGAATTCAAAGCTAATGACGATGATAATGCGGAACGGGCTGAGATGTGGCTTGATAATACTATTCGGGTGCTTGGTGAGTTATCCTGCAATTTTGAGGAGTGCTTAAAGTGTGCTATATCCCTACTTCGAGACTCTACCTATCACTGGTGGAAAACGCTAGAATCAGTAGTTTCGAAAGAAAAGGTGACTTGGGACTTCTTTCAAATTGAGTTCTAAAAGAAATATATCAGCCAACGATTCATCGATCAAAAACGTTAAGAATTTCTTGAACTGAAATAAGGGTGAATGATTGTGACAGAGTATGAGCGGAAGTTTGTCAGACTCAGCAGACATGCTAGAGAGTGTGTTTCTTCTGAAGCCATTATGTGTAGAAGATTTGAAGACGATCTAAATGAAGACATAAAATTACTCGTGGGCATTCTTGAGATCAATGAGTTTGTGGTACTAGTCGAGCGAGCTTGCAAAGCCGAAGAACTCGAAAAAGAGAAAAGAAAGGCTGAATTAGAGCTAGAGACACTCGTAAAAGATCATTGAGTAAGACGTTTCAGTTAGCACCTAAGAAGTTCAAAGATGATTTTAGCCGACATAAAGCTACCTCCGACTTATCTAGACGAGATCGACCCCTTGTGAGTTCTCGAGCCACCTCGATGGCTAGTATTGGCAATGTTCAGCAGGACCGGACTAGTGTAAACATTGTGGAAAATGGCATTTTAAGAGCTGTAGATTCCGTGATCAGTCTTGTTTTAAATGTGGATCATCAGACCATTTTATCTGAGAGTGTCTGATGTTATCCGAGTAGAATACGACGCAAAACATTAAAGAGAATAACACTATAGCATGAGGCAGACCACCCAAACATTCAGGGAATGTAGGTGGCAGTCAGAGAGGAATGAAAGATACTGCAGTTTGATCAGAGGCTCGAGCATCGGCTAGAGCTTATGCTATATGTGCTAGAGAGGATGCTTCTTCCCCAGATGTTATTACCGGTACTTTCACACTTTATGATACTACTGTGATTGCATTAATTGATCTTGGTTCTACTCATTCATATGAGTGTGAAACTTTGGTACCCAGTACGACTCTGCCTGTTGAGTCTACTGAGTTTGTGATTCGTGTGTCCAACCCTTTGGGTAGATATGTACTTGTTGATAAAGTGTGTAAAGGTTGCCCATTGATGATTCGAGACTCTTACTTTTTGGCCGATTTAATGTTGTTGCCTTTCGATGAGTTCGATTTAATTCTGGGAATGGATTGTTAACCTTACATGATGTAGTTGTGAACTGCAAAAGAAAGATTATTGATTTGAGATGTCAGAACGGTGAAATCATTCGGGTTGAATCTAATGATCTGAAAGGGTTGCCTACAGTAATATCTTCGATGTTAGCTCGAAAGTATGTGAGAAAGGGATATAAAGTTTACTTAGTCTATGTGCTGGATAATAAAGTGTCTGAAAAGCAAATTGAGTCTGTACCGGTTGTATGTGGATACCCAGATGTGTTTCCTAAAGAATTATCGGGTTTACCACCAATGCGAGAGATTGAGTTTGGCATTGAACTAGTACCGGGGATGACTTCGATCTCGATAGCTCCATGTTGGATGGCACCTACTGAGTTGAAAGAGTTGAAAGCACAGTTGCAAGAGTTGACAGATAAGGGTTTTGCACGATCGAGTTTCTCTCCTTGGGGTACACCAGTTCTTTTTGTGAAAAAGAAAGACGAAACGATGCGAATGTGTATTGATTATCAGCAGCTGAATAAGATGACTATAAAGAATAAGTATCCGTTACCTCAGATTGATGACTTATTTGACCAGGTTGAAAGGGCTTGATATTTTGAAGATTGATGCGAGATCGGGTTACTATCGATTCTTGAGTCGGAGATTTTGATGTCTTAGAAGACGCATTACGGATGAGGTACGGCCACTTTGAGTTTTTGGTTATGCCTTTTGGACTTACTAATGCACCTGCTATCTTTATGGATTTAATGAATCGGGTTTTCAGAAAGTATTTGGATCTATTTGTAGTAGTGTTTATTGAGGACATTTTGACCTACTCTAAAGATGAAGCAGAATATATTGAGCACTTGAGATTAGTGTTACAGACTCTACAAGATCAGCAGCTGTATGCAAAGTTTAGTAAGTGTGAGTTCTGGATGAAGGAAGTAATCTTTTTGGGTCATGTTGTTTCAGCTTCAGGAATTCGGGTTGATCCGAACAAAATATCGGCTATACTCGATTGGAAGCCACCAAGGAATGTTTCTAAATTTGAAGCTTTTTGGGACTTGCGGGATACTACAGACGATTTGTTAAAGGTTTTTCCATGATAGCTACACCTTTGACAAAGCTACTTCAGAAGGATGTCAAGTTTGAATGGTCAAAAAAGTGTTAGAAAAGTTTCGATCAGTTGAAAGCCCTTTTAACTGAAGCTCTAGTGTTAGCTTAGCCTGAATCCGATAAAGAGTTTATTATTTTCAGTGATGCTTCATTGAATGGGTTGGGTTGCGTTCTGATGCAGGAATGCAAAGTCATAGCCTACTCTTCAAGACAATTGAATCCTCACGAAAGAAATTATCCGACTCATGGTTTAGAGCTTGCAGCTATTATTTTCACTTTAAAAATATGGTGTCATTACTTGTTAGGGAAAAATGTCATGTTTACTCAGATCACAAAAGCCTGAAGTACTTAATGACTCAGAAAGATTTGAACTTGAGACAACGCAGATGGTTAGAGCTGTTGAAAGACTATGAGCTAGTGATTGACTACCATCCGGGGAAAGCAAATGTTGTTGCAGATGCATTAAGTCAAAAATCATTATTTTCTCTTTGTGCATTGAACGCACATATGGTTATGTCAAGTGATGGTTCAATTATAGCCGAACTTATAGCAAGACTGATGTTTATCCAACAAATTTATGATGCACAAAGGATTGACAAAGATTTGATTGCTAAACGAGCTCAGTATGAAAATGATGCAGAGTTAGAGTTTCAAATTGATAAAAATGATTGTTTGAACTTCAAAGGCCGAACATGTGTTCTGAAGAACGTAGATTTGATTCAGATGATTTTGAGTGAGGCTCATAATAGTTGATTATCGATACATCCGGGTAGCACGAAAATGTACAATAATTTGAAACAGTTCTATTGGTGGCCTGGCATGAAATGAGATATATCTGAATTTGTCTCGAAGTTTTTAGTTTGTCAGCAAGTAAAAGCAGAACATCAAGTGCCTTCGGGGTTGCTTCAACCTATCATGATACCGGAATGGAAGTGGGATAGAATCACTATGGATTTTATATCTGGTTTGCCTAAGACACCGAGCAAGAAAGATGCATTTTGGGTTATAGTAGATCGATTGACCAAATCAGCTCATTTTGTGCCTGTCTGAATGGATTATTCGCTCGATAAACTTGCTGAGTTGTATGTATCTCAAATTGTGAGATTACATGGTGTGCCAAGTTCCATTGTATCGGATAGAGACTCGAGATTTACGTCGCGATTTTGGAAGAAATTACAGGATGCTTTGGGTACTAAGCTCCACTTTAGCACAACCTTCCATCCGCAGACAGACGGTCAATTTGAACGAACCATTTAGATACTGAAGTACATGTTGAGATGTTGCATCCTTGAGTTTGAAGGTACGTGGGAGAGATACTTGCCTTTAATTGAATTTGCTTATAATAACAGTTTTCAATCAACTATTAAAATGGCACCTTACGAAGCTCTATATGGTCGCAAGTGTCGTACACCGTTGTACTGGACCGAGCTCAGTGAGAATAAGATATACGGGGTTAATTTGATTAAAGAGACTGAGCAGAAAGTGAATGTGATCAGGGATACTTTGAAAGCCGCCTCGAATCGACAAAAGTCTTATGCTGATATAAAGCGTAAAGATGTTGAATATCAAGTCGAAGATCGAGTGTTTTTGAAAGTTTCCCCGTGGAAGAAAGTACTCCGATTTGGACGGAAAGGCAAACTGAGTCCGAGATTCATCAGACCGTATGAAATTATCAAACGTATTGGACCTGTTGCTTATAGATTGAAGTTGCCTGCGGAATTAGAAAAGATACATGATGTATTTCACGTTTCTATGCTACGTAAGTACAAATCAGATGCGTCACATGTGATTCCTCCGTCTAAACTTGAAATCTGATCCAATATGACATACGAGGAAGAACCAATTCGAATTTCAGCCTAGGAAGTGAAAGAATTGAGAAATAAGAAAATTCCATTAGTGAAAGTATTATGGAATCATCACAGAGTTGAAGAGGCTACATGGGAGCCTGAGGATTCAATGAGGCAACAATATTCGACTCTCTTTAACGGTAAGATTTTCGGGGACGAAAATCCCTAATGAGGGGAGAGTTGTAACAGATCGAATTTGACCATAATCGAATGGTGGTTTCGGGACCATGAATCCGGGTCTAAAAATATTTTAATATTATATTTTGTGTCTAATATGTGTGAATTAATGTGTGTGAAAGTTTCGTAGAAAAATTTTATCGTTTAAGTGTTTAATTTGACAAAAAAGATTTAATCGCGTAAAGCGTAAAAGTTGCTTACTAAAGTGAAAAGTACTCAAGTGTCAATGGCTTTTTTATATGATGCACTAAAAGGGAAATTTGTCCATTTTATATGTTAGTGGCCGGCCATAGACAACATTAACCTTATATTATATTGTTTAGTTATTTTATAATGAAGGTTAAAATGGCAATTAAATAATAACTTAATATAAATGATAACAAAACACCAATGAAAGATGAATGTTCATCTTTTTAGTCTTGACCGAATGCATGCAAAGGGGAAAGGAAAATAGAAAATCTTGGTTCGGCCATTTTTTTTAAATCAAAAATTAAGGTATGTGATTAATTCGGTTTTTGTTAATTTATACATTTTTGAGATTGTTGCTTGAACCATGTATCAGCCCATGTTGTAATTTTTAAATCGAGCATGTCTAAGGTTGACCATTGACATTGTTATATGATAATTGATGTTTGATGAATTTAAATTTAAGATAGGATTAAGATTGATAAGTTTTGTATTGAAGTTTTGGTAAAATTGAGTAAATAGGACTAATTTGTGAAAATAAAATTTTAGAAGGTCTTATTTGTGAAATGAATGAAAGAAAGGGGCTTGTGAGGTCCCTAGGAACATTCGACCTTTGAGGAGTATGAGGAAATTTTGTGTATTTTGTGTTTTATACAAATAGGATTAAATTGTAAAAATGTGAAACATTAGGGGTAAAATGGTAAATTGCATATTTATGTGTTTTGGGACTAAATTGAAGTGAAATGTACTTGATTGAGATTATTTTTTGATATGTTTAGATCAAGAACAAAGAAAATCAAATCTAAATCGGGGAAAGACGAAGGTTGCAGAATAGTCGGTTTAAGTCGTCCATTGTCAATCGAGGTAAGTTCTTAAGTTTAAGTACAATAAAGAGATAATAATGAAATTGTTGAATGATATTATTTAATTCATTTGAGTAGTGAAATAGATGATAGCCGAATGTTAAGGGCATATATTGGACTAAATGTGTTTTGAATTTGAAATGAAAACTAGTACATGTGATGTGATAAGTGATTGTGGTTTATGTACATGAATTGGAAATGATGTAAGTGTTAAGATTTTAAGTTGATGAATTATTGGTGTGTTATTCGGGCTTATAGCCTAGTAGGCCTTGTGCCGGTGTGTTATTCGGGCTTATAGCCTAGCGGCTTTTAGCCTATTCGGCTTTTAGCCTACGTCTTGAAATTGAAACAATTTGGGCTTATTGCCTAGCGGGCTTAATGCCTTGATTAACCGGACCATGAGTCAAGCGGGCCTAGTCTGGGTGAATGTGACTTCAGCTCTAAGTACATGAGAATCGAGTTACGAACATATCATGAAATTTTAGCTTTGAAACATGAATCGTTTTAATTGACAGGGAGGTATGTATTTCATAGTCATGTTACTCAATAAAATGATGAACAAGGACACGAGAAAGTGAATGTCTTATACATTGATTTATTAGAGATGTATGAATATCTATATACATGCTATATCGTGTGATAGTAAATTCTTGAAAGCATGAATGGATTAAGTCGATTGGATAAGCATATGTTGTGTACATATGTCTTTGATATACTTGATGATTGGTGTATGAGTAAGAAAGTAAAGCTTTTGTATTAAATGCATCAATGATATTCAGTTACTTCTACTTTATAGGTAAAAATTATGTATTACTTATGTTGAATTGGTGATAGAAGATATTGAATTGAATGGTTGGATGTATGTTATATATATAAGTATATGTTTTCTTAAGACTTACTAAGCTAGCAAGCTTACTAGTGTGTGTGTTCTTGTCTACCTCTTTTTATAGATCTTTGATTCAAACTACGGACTCGAAGGATCATCCAGAAGTCAATCGCACTATCAAATCTTTTGGTATACCTAACTTAGTTTAATTGAAAGGCATGTTTAGGTTAGACTAAAGTGTTAACTATGAGATTTTGGGTGTTGTATATAACTATAATATAGCCTTGCGAAAAAGGCTTAGTTCCTTTGGATAAAAATTAAGTTCTATATGGTAATGGCTTGCATGATAATATTATGGATGTATGATTTTGTTCATGGCTTAGTTCATGTTTGAAAGAAAATCGAATGGCCTATGCATATATATATATGGTGTGGTAATTTATAATGTGTTTAGATAATAAGGTGAAGTAATGGATGTTTATAGGTTAAAGCATGTAGTATATTAACTTGATAATATGATTAATATGTAATTTTATGTTTGTATTATATGAATAAATCATTATAGTTATGCCTACTTGAAAATGCTAGTTTATTTCAATGCATGTGAATTGACTGGAAAAATCGTTCGTCAGATGATAAATAGATGTTTGGTGAAATGTACGTATTTTTTTATATGCTAGACAAGTAAGGTATTAGAAAGTAATTATTTAGCCGAATGTATCAAAAAAACTGAAAGATGTTGTATAGTTGACTGTGATAAATGAATTATGCTCAGTAATGCCTTATAACCCTAATCTGGTGACGGACACGAGTTCGGGGTGTTACATTTTATTGGTATCGGAGCTTACAGTTTAGTCGATTCTAGGACTACCGTAGTACGTGTGAGTCTAGCTATACATGCCTTTATTGTATATATTTGATAGTGTGGTGACTTCTGACATTTCAAACTGTGTTTTATATAGTAAATGGATCCTGATCCCGATAGAGCCGTAGTGGATGATGTAGAGAGTGTAGCGCCTGACCGTGCACGTGGATCAGCGCCAGTAGACTCTCGACCAATTTTGGGTAGCCACGAGGGGGAGGCTAAACAAGCCTTCTACCAGATGATGAACGAGTGGATTACCCAATTTATTAATAATAACCCAGCTGTACAACAACCTCCACCCCCGAATAATCCAACTCCGATAACTTCAGCACCCCCGATGATAGATCCATTGAGATCTAGTAGGCCTCCTGTTGATAAAATCAGGAAATATGGGGCCGAAGAATTCAAAGCTAATGACGATGATATGCAAAACGGGCTGAGATGTGGCTTGATAATACTATTCAGGTGCTTGATGAGTTATCGTATAATTCCAAGGAGTGCTTAAAGTGTGTTATATCCCTACTTCGGGACTCTACCTATCACTGGTGGAAAACGCTAGAATCAGTAGTTCCTAAAGAAAATGTGACTTGGGACTTCTTTCAAATTGAGTTCAGAAGAAATATATCGATAACGATTCATCGATCAAAAACGTAAAGAATTTCTTGAACTGAAACAAGGGCGAATGACCATGACAGAGTATGAGCGGAAGTTTGTCAGACTCAGCAGACATGCTAGAGAGTGTGTTTCTTCTGAAGCCATTATGTGTAGAAGATTTGAAGACGGTCTGAATGAAGACATAAAATTACTCATGGGCATTCTTGAGATCAATGAGTTTGTGGTACTAGTCGAGCGAGCTTGCAAAGCTGAAGAACTCAGAAAAGAGAAAAAAAAGGCTGAATTAGAAGCCAGAGACACTCGTAAAAGATCATTGAGTAAGACGTTTTAGTTAGCACCTAAGAAGTTCAGAGATGATTTTAGCCGACATAATGCTACCTCTGACTTATCTAGACGAGATCGACCCCTTATGAGTTCTCGAGCCACCTCGATGGCTAGTGTTGGCAACGTTCAGTAGGTTTCTGTCAGATTTCTGTCAATTTCAAGCACAAATAAGACATTATAGACAAGTTTAGTACCTATAGGAGTGTCTATTAGCACATCTTCTTTGCCTTCTGCTTTGATAAAGTGTCTATTTTTAACTTTTACCCTTGTTTTGAAGCTTCTATCAATGTTCTTAAAGGTAGTAGCATCAAGGGTCATGTGGTTTGTGCAACCACTGTCAATCAACCATCCTTTTGGGGCTTTCCTTTTGGCAGCTGAGCAAGAGACTGCAAAGACTTGCTCTTCTTAGTCACTACCTTCTTTTGCCACTCGAGCTTTAGCTCTAGGCTGTTGAGGCTGGTTTTGATTCAACTTGCCTTTGTTTCTACAAACCTTATCAACATGGCCCATCTTTTTGCAGATTTTGCACTGCACATCAGGCCTGTACCAACAATTTTCTCCTTGATGACTGAGCCTTTTACAATGTGGGCAAGATGGATATCTTCTTCTTGCTCCATCTCTCCTAGGCTTGTCTAACAAGACTTTCTTCCCTTTGTAGCCAGAGGAGCTCAAGGTTGGTTTGCTTTTGGCTTGGAAGGCACCTTTTTGATGCTCTTCTGTCTGCTGGCTCTTCTTTGCTCCTGAGCATAAAGAGCATTGATCAACTCAGTCAAAGAGATGCTTGAAAAATCTCTTGGGTCTTCAAGGGATGAGATCTTGGCTTCATATCTCTCAGGTAAGGTTGCAATGACCTTTTCCAAAATTCTTGCTTCAGTAAATTGGTCCCCAAGCAACCTGATACCGTTCACAACAGCCATGATTCTGTCTGAATATTGCTTCACTGTTTCTTCTTCCTTTATCTTCAAATTTTTAAAGTCCCTTCTTAAATTTAGTAGTTGTTGTTGTCTCATTGTTTCAGTCCCTTGAAACTCCTCCTTGAGCTTATCCCAGGTCTGTTTTGGAGACTCACAAGCCATGATCCTCGCGAAAATCACATCAGACACACTATTTTGGATGCATGACATGGCCTTGTATCTCTTGGCTCTATCATCTGAGTGCTACCTAATCTGAGCCACTGTGGGGTTGGCTCTCAAAGGTAGTGGCTCAACATCAGAGTTGACAACCTCCCACAAGTCAAATGCCTGCAGGTAGGTCTTCAATTTTAGTACCCAAATGTGGTAGCCTTCACCATTAAATACTGGTGGTGTAGCTGGAAAGAAACCTAATGAAGACATGATTTTAGATAATGAAAAATGACAGGTCCACTAAGAAATGAGCTCTAGATACCAATTGTAGGAACTTAAAAATCAGAATGAAGAATTTTGACAGAAACTTGAGCTTGAAGGCTTGATGCTTACTTACAAACAAGAAAATTTAGCTAAGAACTTTTGAGCAAAACAAACAGAATCGGGCAAGAAATTGAAAAAGAAATGCTTGAGTAATGAACCAGAAGATGAAGAAAAAATTGTGTATATTTCATTAACTTGAAATTGAGGCATAATGCCAATGCAAATATCAGTCAACAAGCCAGTCAAAACAAACAAATTTCACCTAAACAATTACCTACGGCCACTAAGTAACCTTGAAACTTATAAAACAGGACTTGCACACATAGGTAAGCTGATTTACCAATCTATCAGCACCTAATTAAATCAAACGATACCAACTAAGTTCATTTTCAACTAAGTAACAAAACCAATAGTTGAAGTAACAAAATGAAATAGCAGTTTGAACTTCAGCTGCAGATGCATGGCTCAGCAACTTCTCTGCTTCTTGGCTGCATGCAGGCCAATCTTCAACAGTTCTGCATATCTGAATAACTTGAACTCAATTTTTAATCATAAAATATATTATTTTTATATATAGTTTTAGCTGGCGTTTTGCCGCGCGATCCCTTTCAGTGTTGAAAGTTATAACTGAACAAGAAACTATGTATGTAGCTGCTTTCATTTTCTTTGTATAAAATGATATATAAAAGCGATAGAAGCATTCATTCCTATTTCCCTTGCAACTCCATTCCCTTCCATCCCAAGAAGCTTATTACATTCAGCTCAAACAATGAATAATCAAAATGGTCAAAATAGTGGATCATCATCATCTCCTCATTCTCCTTCTTTGGTTCCAATAGCGACGTCTCAAAACGTCATTAGGTATCCAATGAATAAACAAACTAATTTCTTCTTATGCCAGCATTGCAGAAAGCACATCAGCTGCTGGAACAATGGTATTCAACGTGTATCAATTCTCTCTCCCTCTCCCTATATATTACATATATATGTATATTAAGATTCTTATTTTCCTACTGGTACTTCAATTCTTGATTGTGTTCTTGGTTGGACTTATTCTAGTTTTACGAGGATATATTTAATAGAAAACAAAAAAGAAATTATGTAATATAGGATTATTGTTTCAATGTAACATTATGTAGTGTTCAAAGAATGCTTAAAAACTTTTAAATCAATTTTCCAGGTATATGGGGCCAAAGGGAATGCAATTCTTTGCCGCGATGCGTAAGATACCTCTGCATAGAAATACACAATCACCCAAATTACAATTTAATCTTTGTGGTTGATTGATAATTATAGTGTCAATGTGAACATCGATCCAAGACCGTCTGGTTGGTATTTCAATGATTTGCCTGTGGTTTTTTTCTATTGTAAAGGACGCAACAAAACCCTTGGTGAGAGAATTGTATGTGTTTTGCATTTTCTTTATTGTATGACTCTATTTTGTTTTGTTTCAATTTTTTTTTGGATGATTGTTTACAAACACTATCTAGATGCCTATTTATTATACTGTTTTTAGCTCGACCGTGATCGGCTTGTCCATGGTATACGCAAAGGAAATTATTTACTTTATCCATAAGTTTTTTTCCCCTTCACGAACAGAATAGTATTCTGAAATGAAGCTAAGACAATGAAATTCGAAAGCTAGTTTTTGAATGAAAATGGTGGTGTCTGTAGGAATCAGACACTGTATTGGAATGGAAACTAGTTGCGTTATGCTCACACAAAACAACCAGTTGAAGATGACAAAGCCCCTTAAATCAGAGTTCATTAAGAATGCAATTCTTACAAGGAATAAACAACTGTTGCTGGTTTTATTTTTCATATTTAGTTTACTACTTTTTAGGGTTCTCTGAGTAGTCATCAAAATACTGTGATGTGAGATTGTTAGTAAAATTGTTGTTGGCTTTTGTAGTTTGCATGAGATTGTGTACAGATAAAACAAGATTTTCATAGATAAAACCAACGAATTTGTGAAGGCAAACTAATTCAAATGAGCCTTTTTATGTTCTATAAACCTTGGTTGATATTTCTTTAGTATATAGTAGGCCCATTTGTCCTCATTTTGTTTTGTCTTTCTTTCTTATAGAAGTTTAGTGTATGATTGCTCATTTTACCATGCACTATAATGCTATGTGTGCATTTTCTGTTTTGGGATTCCACCATTTCATATAAGAGCAATGGGAAATTCAATCTATTTTGGGATTCCACCAAATTTCATGTTTCTTCCATCAATTCTAAACACCTAAATGCAGAGTACATTGAGTTGCTTTCAAAGATTTTTTTTTCTCTTCTTTTGTAATTAATATATCTTTCTAATTTATAAGAATCTTATAAGAAAGTTGAGAATAAAAAATTACAATAATAATACACCTTTGTATTTTTTATTTTAATGCCTATATAGCAACCCTTTTAGGATACTAATTCTTCAACTCAAAGCTTACATCACAGCAGCAATTGAGTTTTTTAAGCCACTCATTGCCTTTTTCATTTTCTAGGTTTTCTTCACTTGCTATATGACATGCCATCTCTTTCGCTTCCATAGCGCCATTTGATGATGATGTTCAAAGCCATTATAATGCCTTATTGAAATGTTATGGTGACCTCATAGACTATGTCAACTTCTAGTTTTATGCCTATGATCAAGTAACAACTGTCTCTCAGTTCATTAATTACTTCAACACCCGAAGCTCTAACTACAATGGTGGTAAGGTTTTAGCCAGCTTTATAAGCGACTGAAGCATGGCTTAACACCGAAAAATAGATTCTTCACTGCCTGCAGTAGGCTAAAGAGTGAGAAAAAACTCCATGCACATTAAAAAATAAGCATATATCCTTCACTTTATAAAGAAGCTTATTTTTTAATGTGTTTGCTTGTAGAAAAGAATAGCACGGATCTAACTCTGAAATGGCTACTTGATTTGAACCCTGAAATTTGCTTTTCCAGAAAGCATCTAGACTTGAGAATGCTACTTGTGGATAATGTCAATCCACGCTTTAGGCTTTCAATCACTCATTTACATTATAACTCAGTTTGAATTAGCTGTTTGTGGTGTATGAAGAAATTGTTCTACCTTTTTAGCATTCTAAAAAGCTTGCCTCGATTAGCTTATTTAATTGATTATGCTAATTGAATTCTTCAAAATTATTCCGATCCGACATATATGTCTGTGTTGAGTATGTCTCATATTTTAGTCAAATTTGATAGATAATACCACAGTTAAATTCTATTTATTTGTTTTAGTCGAACGAACTCAAATTAGTGTAGATTATTTTACTATTATATGACCTAGCCTATAAATAGGCTATTTTACATCATTAGAAAATACACCCACTAAAATATTAGAACTCATAACACCTTTGGAGAAATTTGTGTTTATGTTTTGAGGGTTCTTTGTGTTTAGGTTTCAAGGTTTAGTTTTTATTTCCATCTTTTTTACTCTTCGTTATTGTCATTATAGTAAAATTATCTTTACTCGTGGTTTTTTTATCCTCTTTGGAGGGGTTTTTCCACGTTAATTTTGTGTGTTCAATTTCTCAATTTTTTCTGCTTCTTTTTACTTGTTCGTTGCTTAATCGAGTCAATCCCCAATAGTCTAAAACATATTCAAACATGCGTTTGAAGGTATAGTCCTCCAAATATATGAATTTGACACTCACCCTATATCTGGTGTCCATAGGTAAATGTCAGTGTCATATATTGCTGAAAAAGATATTTTTAGGGCTAATGACACTATCAAATGTTAAAGAGTTTCTTTATTGGTTCCATGAATCAAATATTGTTTGCTTAATTACTTTTAATTGGGGTGCCTTAACATTGTGTAGATCAAGTTGTGTACCATGACATGTTTGTGCCATACAAAGAACATTGTCTCAGTGAACAAAAAGTTTCCAAGGCAGCATTGTACTAAGGGAGGCTGACCAACTTCAAATAAAAGTGATAAATCATGTGTCAAACAATATTTTAACTTATTCATTGACCCAAATAATTATTGGGAATTTTGTGTACAAATCCCACATACTTTAAATAAATCTATGAAAATGATGTTTATATGGTATTATTTTACTTTGGGTTTATAAAAGCTAAAGTAAGAGGATGGACATATGTGTATGAGGCTTGATTTAGTGAGTTTAGGTCAATTCAAACTGGTTGATTCTTTCCCTTGCATGTGATGCTCTAGGTTTTTGTAATTACATTCCTTATATGAAAATATAACACACCTTATGTTTTGAAATTTTTTTAACATAAAAATGCATGAAAATGTGGGGTATCTCAATATTATGTCTTTTGATCTTAAGAAAAGAAATATGAATTTTGATTGCATGTCATCAACTATGTTGCATTTAGTGTTGCATATAAATTTATTGTGTAACACCCCAAACTCGACCTAGATGTTTTGGTCAAATCTGGAGGAGTTACATCGACTCGATTGAAAAACTAATTAAAAATCAATTTAGTTGTGCATTTTGAAAGCATAAAATTTGGCAGAACTCACACAAATGTTTAGGAAAAACTTAAGTCCGGTAACACTTATTTCAAACCTAGAATTTGAATTCAAATCATTTGCTTTGAAAGTATCAATTTTGGAAAATCGCTTCCAATTAACGTTAACATTTTTTAAAAGCTATTTATTTATTTACAAAAAAAAAACACTTAGGTGATTACTTATTTATGTAGCGAAAAACTTCAAATATTTCATTTTTGAAATTCGAATTTTAGTTTGTTAACTCGTGCGATTTTTTTTTCCAGTTTTTATGTTAAAAATTATCAAATACTAACGAATAAAACAAAAATCAAAGCAAAGCCCAAAAACGGATTACAGTCCCAAAAGTCCAAATAAATTATTAATGTAAACCAGTTTAGTCCTAAAATTGTAGATCACCTGAAATGTATTAAACAAATGAGTGAGCTAAAAGCTTAGTGTGTGACTCGACCCACTAACAAAATTTTTACTTATAACATGCACAAATGTAAATATCAACGTAAAATTTTACTTATAACGTACACATATACAAATATCATAGTAGAATGTCATATTAGATTAGAACAAATCCTACCCCCATCCACTACACATCAATTCCGTCCAACCAATCACACCAAATAGGACTACATGAGTCCATCCGTCCAATCACACCGGGTCGTGGTGGTATACCACTCATAATGGTGCAGCTGAGCTACCAGAAAAATATTGTAGTTTAACCGCCATAATTACAGTAATACTACCAAGAAACACTTCTTCCATCATATCAAAACCCACCCCAATGCAAATGCATAATCACAATATCATATGTACATATCACATAATTATAGCACCCTATACTCGGCCTAGACTCTGAGACCAAGTCTGGAGGTTACATAAAACCATCAATTGAAAACCAACCTTGACTATTTAAATTTTAACAGTCAAAACTATTTAAAATCAAACCAATGTAGAAATCCAAAGTATAAATGGAAATCCGAAATAAACATCTAAAGGATAAATCCAGATAAAACTTTAAGTAAGCAATAAAGAGATGACCGAGCTCTTGGCACGCCGACCCGCCTATGTCTGTGGGTTACCTACAATTCAGTTAAGAAATAGAATAAGTTTATAACTCAATGTGTGTAACTGATGTAAAGACAAGACATCAATATAATTAATACAGTAACTTCTCCATTTCAGATACAAAACTAGAAACATATCTTACTCAGTATTATTATAACAGTTCAAATAAGATGCAAAACAAATTAGATATAGATGCAATTTCCTACCCCTACCTACTACACTCCATCTCCGACCATCCCACCACACCATATAGGGTATCAAGTACCCATCTAACCCTACAGACCAATTAGTGTCGATATGATGCATTTCAGAATGATTACAGACTAGCTACCAGATCAATATGTGATAAATTGCCAAAACCAGATACAGATTTGTGGCTTAGCCACTAAATTCGGCAGATCATTAAACTACCAACACTTCTTTTTTTATATCATTCCCACCCAATGCAGATGTAGATTACAAATATCAGATAACAAGGATATACATACAATTACCCAAATACTATTCATTATCAGATAATACGTATCATTATCATTTAACAATTATTGCATCTATTATACATACAGATAATCAATTGTTCAGCATCAGAATATTGGATATCAGTTATACAGTCTAATTCGGATTATGCGAACCCTATGGAAGGCCTAAGTTTAATTCGAATGACACTTATAGTATTTTGACCCACACTTTGTATGGATTCACATGGCTGTATGGTCCACACGAAAATTAGCCCTCTTAATGCCATTTTGACCCACCCACACGCCTGTATGGATTCACATGGCCTGTATGGTCCACACGGCCAAGTAAACGCCCCTATAGCCCTCTTAATGCCACACAGCTTGGGACATGGCCGTGTGGCTCAAAGCAGGGAGTTACATGACCCGACACATTGCCAAGCACACACCCATGTGACTCCAATCTCAAAATTTCTCTCACACGCTCATGTCTCTGGCCTATGTGACACTAATTCACAAATAGTGAGCTACACGACCTGGACACATGCCCATGTCACTGGCCCATGTAACCTGAATTCACAGTGAGTTACACGGTCTGTACACACTCCCATGTCTCTAACCCATGTGACCCTAATTCAAAAATAGTGAGTTACACGTCCTGGCACATAGTCGTATAACACACACGGCCTACCACATGATCAAAAACCATGTTTTTTATGTTCAAAGTTTACAGAAAATTGGGTTTGTGTTACACACCTGATACAATTTTGATATGGAAACGACCACATATATTCTAGAGCCTAGAAATGTCATAAAAATGACACATAAGCAATTTAAACAAATCAATTCACACCAATTAACAATCAAACCAAACTACATCGAAAAGCTTCGATACGAAAAATCCAAATCAAACTATACACCTACCAAACACAAAAAACAATTACTCGAACCTAATTCGTTGGAGGAACACTACTCTCAAGAGCTTTGCCTAAAAAGAGAAAACCAATCGAACACTTTAAAAGGGAATTTGAATGAACAAGCAAGAAAATTTAGTTTTGACAAACAACGAGCAAAAGTGCACATTATAATAAATTCACAACAAGACTTATGCTACTAACCCTTCAATCGAACAAAAATAACACAATTTCCTTGATAGTTCAACCATAAGATCACAAAAAAAGATCAAAATAAAAATAAAAAAAAGAAAGAAAAAAATGGAGAAGGAAAAAGAAACGGTAGGAAGAAAATAGGAACGTGAAAAGAAATTTTAGAAAAATAAAATTTTAATTACTTTAAAATAAACTAATTTAATACAGTAACATAAAAATATTTTCTCATAGATTTTGCAGAGACTCGAACACAAGACCAAAGGGTATACAGAAGCTTAGCCATTGAACCGACAGGCTCATTCTTGATGCAGATTTACGTAGAATTAAGCTTAAATAAATAGTCCACGGATCGTGTAACACCCGTTACCCGTGTTCTACATCGAAATCGGATACAAGGCGTTACTGTACTTAACTCACAGGGTCATACAACTTTGGTCTATCAAATTTCATTCCAAATTACAACCTTTCCACACACACACCTCTAACATCCTTATAACTGGCCTACAAGGCCCTAAACATGCCTCTAAAAGGTTTTGAAAATAGATCAGAAACTTTTACACACTTGGAAATTTTTTACATAAACAGGGACCACATGCCCGTGTAGGCTTAGGGACACGCCCGTGTACCCCTAAAACATGCCCATGTCTTCCACCCCTGGTGGACACTACCAAATTACTCACGGCCTTGACACGCCCGTGGCCTCAGACCGTGCGTCACACCTTGATATACTGACTTATTCACACGGCTTGGAGCATATGCCCATGTGCTAACCGTGTGTCACACACGGCCTATACAAATGGCCGTGGGGTTAGCCCGTGGTCTATTCTGACTTAAAACACTAACATGCAGGGAACAAACGGCCTAGACACACGCCCATGTGTCATCCGTGTGGGCACTTAGAGGCTATCTACCAAGCCTTTTTCCACTCTCATTTGCATACCATCATATATTAGCACATAATATCACATAACATCAATATAACTCTTGAATTAAGGACATTTAATCATAAGAGTGATAAAGTCTTCATCCCACACACTAGGGAGAACTATTACCAATACATTTACAACAACTTAAGCCATCATCTATGGCTACACACAACCCAATTATAAGTTCTCTTAGGCCAACACAATTTGGCTACATCAACAAAGACTTAATCAACCTCAAGTACTAGCCCTATACATGCCATGACTCATAAGGACTTGATACCTCATACCAAGTGTCTGCTCGATAATGTGAAACATCTCCGGTGATCTCCAATCCGAGCTAGCTAAAATAACCTATAAAAGGTGAGAAAGGAAGAGGAGTAAGCAACAATGCTTAGTTAGTTCATCTGCATAATTTGACAATTATTGATATTCACTGAATAAACATACCTACGAGGTAATATGTTGAGCTTTTCTCATTAGATCATGATTACTTACTCAATCATCCTTGAAGCTTGCTTATTCTATCTCCTACCACATTCTTACCATGCCACAAACCAATTTGCTCGTTTAATTAACATGCATTCCTGCACTGATCACACATGATACACATCTAGCATTTTCGATAAGCCACTCATTCTGCTAATCTCCCAGTGGTTTCGCACCATCAACCTCTAATAGGGTGGTATCGCACACAGCCCACAATCATTTATACTTATGGTGATTTCGCACTTAGCTCACCAATCATTTATAAGTGATGGTATCGCACACAGCCCATCGATTACTAATTAGTCAAGTGGTTACGCACATAGCCCATCGATAATAATATAGTTGATGGTATCGCACACAGCCCATTAATTAATAATTAATCATGTGGTAATGCATACAGCCCACCAATGATAATATGGTTGATGGTATCGCACACAGCCCATCAATAACCCTCAATGAGGTGTATTTTCACATAGCTCACCGTTATTATACATTCACAAACATTTATCCACATACATTTCTCTAATTCAAATGTTCATCCGTGAACATCCTCACTCACTATCATTCTTACTTAGATTTTACAATAATCGTTCACATTCACACAATGCATTTATAAATCTATCTTATGCAACTAGGTACGTTGATTACACATAATCCACTAGGTTTTATCATATTCTAAATTCATCTCAATTTAGCTCTAACACATACTTGTTCTTCTCATGGAACAACCACATACTTTCTTTCTTTCAACATACCCATTGAATCACTCAAATCATTAAATAACACTCTTGAGTCTTATACGCATAACGTCATATTGACATTATACCCCAATAGGGTCCTACATGATATATCGCATTAATTCCATGTCCCTGGCATGGTCTAATTTAATATCTTACACCGAGGCCATATGCCAACATGGTCTTACACAAGACCTTAACTATCATCATATCATGATATATACATTTTCTATTACTCTTAGATTCTTTTAACATCTTATCAAAAGATATTTCAAACATTCATTGAGTAAATATACATTCCATATTATATTGGAATATTAAATTAGCTTGTACGTAATTACAATAATCGCACATGAACTTACCTCGATGTCGAAAGGGCCGAAAGGAACCTTTTTGCCCACATTTCTCTTTTCACCCGTTCTAGTTCCAAAACTCATTTTCATTGATCTAGAACAATGGAATTTACTAATTTAATCACTCATAAATCATAATATACCATAATATACACTTTAGGCAAAAATGACTATTTTGGCCCTACACTTTGGCAAAATTAATATTTTACCCCTAGGCTCGTAAATAAATTTCATCACATTTTCTTGTTAAAAAAGCCTATCTGAACATTTAATCTTCTTACAACTAACCTCAATTCCAACTATTTCATGCCTTAATGAACAAATTACAACTTTTGCATTTTAGCCAAATTCGATGTTTTCATAACAACACCTTTCACAAAAGTTGTTTATCATCATCCTATCATTCATTTTCTTCCATAAAAACTCATCAACCAACATAAACTCTACCATGGTAAGTCCCCAGACTCTCAACCATGTTGCAAATTGGTCCCCTTCTTAGCTAGCTTAAGCTTTGGGGACTCTAAAAGTACAAATTTAATCAAGAGAGCTAGCAAAAATCACTTACTTGAGGTGATGAGAAGTGGCTGAAAATTTTAGCTCCCATGGAGGTTTTCTTCTTCAATTTCAGTAGAGAGAGGAAAAAACAATGGGGAAGGAAGATGACCACTTATTATTTTATTAACTTTTACTTATGTCATCATGTACCAACCCATACCAAAACTTTGACTTTTTAACTTGTCTTATCCTCTTAGCCGGCCATCTCAATTAAACAAGGCCAAATTGCACATTTGGGACCTCCAATTAATAATCCATAGCTATTTGGCACCTCTAGCAAATAAAATAGAACTTTTGCACTTTATGCGATTTAGTTCTTTTTAGCGATTAAGCATGAAATCGCTAAAATTAAAGCACCAAAATTTCTATGCATCCTTATAAACATGCTTATAAAACATAACATAGCATGAAAATAATTTTCTCTAACCTCGAATTAGTGATTCTGAGATCACTGTTCTGACTAGCCCCTAAATCGGGCATTACAATTCTCCCCTTTAGATATTTTCGTCCCCGAAAATCTTATTAGGAGGAGTTGCTAACCCACATTCTTACAACGTTTCCATAAACTATTCAAAATCACAAATCCATTTATCCTCAAGTTTCTCTTTTCAACAACCTTTAAGCTATCATTCACAAGGTCAAGCATTACTTGCGACCTAGGTATTTCTTCCTTCAGGGCGTATACTCAGTAATCCACTAATTTAGAACTTTGTACATGTCCAAATGATAACTCGGATCATTACAGGTTGATTTACGAAAATTCGAATAACATTCCCCTTCTTGGAAAGTTTGTCAAGCCAAATTTGAAATCAATAAGGTTTTATCTCCCTTTCTCATTAAAGCATTCACTGACTTTAATACTCTTAACTTGTACGCTTTAAAAACTTAGCTTTTAGTGGTCAACTACTTCTGGCCATAAACCCAATCATATCATGAAATGTATTCTAGTATCAAAACATTTATGCCCATAACTGTACTTCCTTATTCTTGTATTAGTAGATATGCTACTACTAAATCTCATACCAAAACTTCCGCATAAGTTCTGGATTTAACATCATTCGACTTCTATCTCAAGGAAATATCAACAACGCAAATCTTATCCAACTTGGATTTTATCACCTTAAATAAACTCATTCAGAGCTTATTTAAAAAACCATTTACTATCTCACTTCTAAACCTTTTTGTTCTGAAAAGAAAACTCGCTCTAGTCATTAACCTCATTGAAACTAGGATATTACCAACTACGATCAATCGAGTAACTAACTCGCACTGCTTAACATGGATCTTTCATTCAATCACCTGTACTATGTCTTCTATTTGAGAAGTATTACAATAACTATACCCTCAATCATTAAGATTCAGAAAATACACATCGATTTTTTTCCCATAAATCATTACATAACATCTAACTCACAACACAGACACAAAAGTGATCGTCTCAGGATCACCAACCTGTTAACTCTTTTTCTCGATTCAAACTGAACTCCCTACTAAAACTTTCAATTAATAGTTCCTTTTATAGCTTTCAACTCGACCATCATGGTTTGAACATTTCAATGAGCATACCTTTTGTATCATGCTCCCTACTGACTTACACATAATTTTATTCTACTTATTGATTCATGCGTAAATATACACAAAACTTGAATCATATTTCAATATATTAATCAATTCTTTTCTCCGTACTGAGAACATATTTCAAGCGCACTCTCGTTTGAGTTTCTCTTGCTATTCTAATCTAAAACCTTGACCCTCGTCACATCTAACGATAGTAGGGACATCTCGATTGAATTCATTAACTCTTTTCGGCTTGCCCAAAACCCATCACACAACATGAAACTTGTGATTTCACTTCTTATACTAGATTTATCCCCAACTTCTCCCTCAAAGCACCCAAATAGGGTTAGAAGAGATAAAGAAATGTTGATTTCAAATAAGTAAATCGACAGCCGCTTAGTCTGATTTCTTAATTAGCTAACATTCTTACACAATCACAATTTCTTGAAAAGAACAACCATATCACCCTTAAGGGAAACAAGTATTAATACATAATATCCAAGGGAATCATTATAATCCATTCATGGTATTAATTAACCATGCATATGTCACAAGCTTCAAGCCAACTTACTCATACTTGCCCTTTATTAAGCACATACTATGCCATACATTGTACTCTTTTCTTCATGATTCATTTACGAGTACTAGTTCTCACTCATCCTCATAACTTTAGTACTGATTTCATTTCTACTTTTAACTCATCTACTTATCCCATTGGTTACTAGGGATAGTCAAAGACATATATTCATCGTTATTCATGTAAGTACAAAACCAATGCCATATTCCCGAGGTGGTCTTATATGGAGTCACCTCTAGCTGCCAATGCCATATCCCGGATAAGGTCTTATTTGGACTTCCACATCAAGTATCGATGCCATATTTCGAATATAGTCTTATACGATTATCATATTCGTTACCGAAACCATATCCTAAATATGGTCTTATACGGAGCCTTATCATTTTCGCATCTCAACAATAGCCTTTATATTTTAGTCCCCTAGGACTTCAATCTTATGTTCAACAACAATTACTCTATTTAGTAGAGTATCATATACCAATGTGATACAAAGCATTCTCAATTGTACTATCATAAATATTGCATTAATCACATACATCAACATACTTTGATATGGTAAACAAAATCTCAACTTCTTCATTCATAACATGCATAACACTCTTAGTCAGCTTTAACTAGCATAACTTAATAACAACTTTACTCACTTGACTTCCTTGCTTTCTTATTCAATCTTCAATCTTTTACCCAATGAATTACTATGAATGACCAATGATACTGAATCTCATCTCACATATATCTCGATGCCAATGTTATATCCTAGATATAGTCTTACATGGGATTTCTTAACTTGCCTTCGACGTCGTGTCTTGACAGGAACTTACTTGATATCTTTTCCTATTTACCGATGCCATGCCTTGGCTTGGTCTTATACAGACTTTCTTGTCTCATGCGAGTGACTGAGTATCCTAAGTAATTCAACTTCAATCGAGACTTTCACATACTAAAGTTCCACATTAATATCTACTCGAGTACTAAACATTTCACTTTAATTTCTTTTACTATTACTAATCAATCAAAGAATGTCTTATAGGTTTGAGTACGTCGTTTACTTGATTGCCATAGTTCAACTATGATCTTACTCGTATAGCAACATCATAGCCCTGTTACTACTTTACATGTCATCATGATGCCATAGCCTCGCTATGGTCTTACACGAAATCACTATTCGATGCTGACGCCATATCCCATATATGGTCTTATACAGAATCTTACAACAAATATCGGTGCCATATCCCGGATATGGTCTTATCCAATTATCTTATTCAATACCGAAGCCATATCCCAGATATGGTCTTATACGAGATCATGTATCGATACCAATGCCATGTCCCAGACATGGTCTTATATGGGATCACATATACCGCCATGGTCCAACCATGGTCTTATTCATCAATTTATTATTGGATGACCGTACTCATCTCCTACATTCTACTAAATCAAACTTCCCAGTTTAGCTTCCACACTATAATACATATGGCTTCATAACAAAGTCATGAAACAAAACATTATACATTTTCTACTTTAACAAACACACATGAGATTTAACCATGTGGACACATTCATCTAACATCCTTCAAACAATTGTACATATACACATATCTCATTCTCTGGACAATTTTACTCACTATATGCACTTAACCCAATAAGTTGAGTATATAACACCATACGCATATCAAATCAATATAAATAAGTTCATCACTTCATAACTCTCATTTCATTCCTTTACTTGGAGTTATAACATTTCATACCTTATCACCCACATGTCATAAACTTCTATTCATACTTCTTTAAATTTCAACAATGCATAAGCACATTTCAATTACCTCATTGCCACTTACAACCTTATTGAGATTAGCTCGACTGGGAATCATTTCTATCTTAACAAAACAATTTCGTTAGAGCTGGGAGATATCACACTATCATGGTCCACCTATGGCATGTATAGCTAGACTCTTACTCAAGCTAGGTTAGTCCAAGAACAGACTAAACTATAGCTATGATACCACTAAATGTAACACCCCTTACCCGTGTTCTACATCGAAACCAGATACGAGGCATTACCGTACTTAACTCACAGGGTCATACGACTTTGGGCTATCAAATTTCATTCCAAATTACAACCTTTCCACACACACCCTCTAACATCCTTATAATGGGCCTACGAGGCCCTAAACATACCTCTAAAAGGTTTCAAAAATAGATCAGAAACTTTTACACACTTGGAAGATTTTTACCTGAACAGGGGCCACACGCCCGTGTAAGCTTAGGGACACGCCCGTGTACCCTAAAACATGCCCATGTCTTCCACCCACAGTGGACACTGCCAAATTACACACGGCCTTGACACGACCATGGCCTCAGACCGTGTGTCACACCTTGATATATTGACTTATTCACATGGCTTGAAGCACACGCCCAAGTGCTAACCGTGTGTCACATACGGCCTATACAAATGGCCGTGGGGTTAGCTCGTGGTCTATTCCAACTTAAAACACTAACATGCAGGGAACACACGGCCTAGACCCAAGCCCGTGTGTCTATCCGTGTGGGCACGTAGAGGCTATCTACCAAGCCTTTTTCCACTCTCATTTGCATACTATCATATATTAGCACATAATATCACATAACATCAATATAACTCTTAAATTAAGGACATTTAATCATAAGAGTGATAAAGTCTTCATCCTACACACTAGGGAGAACTATTCCCAATACATTTACAACAACTTAAGCCATCATCTATGGCTACACACAACCCAATTATAAGTTCTCTTAGACCAACACAATTTGGCAACATCAATAAAGACTTAATCAACCTCAAATACTATCCCTATACATGCCATGACTCATAAGGACTTGATACCTCATACCAAGTGTCTGCTCGATAGTGTGAAAACATCTCTGGTAATCTCCAACCCGAGCTAGCTAAAATAACCTATAAGATGTGAGAAAGGAAGAGGAGTAAGCAATAATGCTTAGTAAGTTCATCTGCATAATTTGACAATTATTGATATTCACTGAATAAATGTAAACTACGAGGTAATATGTCGAGTTTTTCTCATTAGCTCTTGATTGCTTACTCAATCATCCTTGAAGCTTACTCATTCTATCTCCTACCACATTCTTACCATGCCATAAGCCAAAATTCCCGTTTAATTAACATACCTTCCTACACTGATCACACATGACCATATAAAATAACACATCCAGCATTTTCGATAAGCCACTCATTCTGCTAATCTCTCGGTGGTTTAGCGCTTAGCCACCATCAACCTCTAATAGGGTGGTATCGCACACAGCCCACCAATCATTTATACTTATGGTGATTTCACACTTAGCTCACCAATCATTTATAAGCGATGGTATCACTGTAACATCCTAAAATTTGAGTATCATCTTGTTATTTGTGTTAGTTCAAGTATGATTTTTATTGTGTGCTTAGTATAGTTTTGTGAAGGTTTGGAATTATTAGCTAAGCTAGAATAATTTTTAGTATTAAAAATTTAGTGAAGTGGATTAGGTGATCCTGTCACTTAAATTAATTTAAGTGTCTAATTTTAGCACATGAAGAGTTAGTGGCAAGGTGGTTATGGCACATGAATGGTTGCTTGAGGGGAGTGGTTCGAGTATCATGGAATACATTTTGAAGACTTTATTTTTATTCATCCTTACATCAAGTGTCGGTCAAGTTTTACATATGGTAAGTTGGACTTTAAATTTTATGGCAAGTTGAATAATAGATTAGGAAAGCTTGTATTTTGGGATAAGAATCTTATGGATTAAGGAAGGATAAGGGGACAAAAGGCTTGAATGTTGGAGAGTTGTTTCGAAAACTCTTCTATGGCCATTAGTCCATGTATTTGGACGGTTTTGGGGCCTAGGGGGTTGACCGAATTTGTTGAAGGCTTGGTAGGTTGATAGTTTGTTAGTAAAACTTTCTTAGCATTTGAGCATCATTTTTCTTTTCTCTCCACAAACTCTCTCCCTAGTGAATGTGTTCTTGGGAATAAGGTAAAAATTTGTTTTGGTATTATTCTTTGTTTTGTGTAATAACCGAAAACCCTTTGAGTTTTACAAATTTTTCCCTAGTACACTATATTGTGTAAAAACTGAAACCATCATAGTACTTGGCTAAACCTCTCTTGTTCTCAACTTTCTTTTCCATTCTTTTCATACTTGTTCAAAACCCACATTTCTTTTTACTTTCTCTTGGCCGAATCTTCCTCCTCCCCAATTCTCTTTTCTTTCTTTCACTTTTGCTCAAAGTTGAAAGCATCCATCTCTCATTCTATTTATTTCTCTCCATTCTTTTCTTTCTTCTATTGTCGAATTCTCCTTCTCCTTTCCTTTCTCTTTTCTTTCTTTCACTTTTACTCAAAGTTGAAAGCATCCATCTCCATTCTTCACTTTTCCTTTTCCTTTCTCATTCTACACTTTACCCAAATCCTATTTGTTATCTTTAAACAACCATAGCTGAAACTTCCCATTTCCTTTTTGATTTGTCTTGGCGAATATCAAAAGGGTAGATTTTCTTGGGTTCATCTATAATCGATTTTGAAGATAGGTGAGTGTATTGGTCGAATTTCCTTATTCTTTTCTTTTCTCTATTATTTCTCATGAGGGCAAAGGCTAAATTTTTGGGCATTTGTTAGTAAGGTTCTAACTATTCATAGGAACCAAATTCTTTTAGGCTCTTGGGACTTTGGAAGCAATCGATCTAAGCCTCAATTCTCGACAATCGATTTTGGTAAGTCAAGGGTAAGGATTGTGTTAGTTATACGTTATTTCACCCTTTGAGATTTAGTGGTATGGCGAATGGTCTATGTTTTTAATCTAAGTATTGACCGAATGTAGGACAAGGAGATCTAGTGTGATAGATCGGGTCTTGAGATTTAGTGATTTCACTAGTGACGGTGTGTAACTTACACACTTTATAACTTGGTAATATATTAATAACTTGATCATGTTTTAAAGCCAAAAACTGTGAAAATCTCGATATGATACCATAAGGGTATGAGCAAGGAATCGGGTAAGTCTGTTTCGATATGACTTTTGCAATATGATACATGATGATGCTATTTATGATATATTTGCTATGTGATTCCTAATAAAGCATAATGGCATGATTTGTATAAATGTTGCATTGTGATGGGTGATATGAGAAGAGGGGAAGGATTTGATATCCGTGTCTTTGGGACACGGAGGTTTGGCACCTCCGGTGGTTTGGTACCACAAGATTATTTCGTGTCTTTGGGGCACCAGAAGTTTGGCACCTCATAGCGACTCGTCCAAGTGGCTTAGCACCATAGTGGGTTGGCCCCACATTTGATATTACGGGATCGTCACCAGTGATTTGGTATCACACGTGGGTTGGTCCCACAGATGGATTATTCGTGACTTTGGGTCACCAGTGGTTTGGTACCACATTATTGGATATCGTGACTTTGGGTCACTAGTGGTTTTGTACCACCAGTGGTTTGGTACCACACGGGGTAGAAAAGGAGTTATGAATGGCTAGGTTGGGTGCATTATTTACATTACTTGGTTATGAATTGTGTAAGTATGTTGCATTAATTGGGGAAGGATTTATGCATCGAGTCTTGGTGACTCACCTTCTCCTTATCTTTTCGGTGATTAAGTAGATCGCGGATGAGGAGCCGGATGAACTCGAGGAGACCATGCAATAAAAATTCGCTTTACATGAACTTGATTTGGGTACTTTATTTTATTTTAATTTGGTTTTCGTCTTTATTTAAAATTGTAATAAGGCCTCTTTAATTATGTTTTTGGATTATTTATATGCTTTGGACTTGTTTTAAACATGGCTAAATAAATATCATGGTTGATTTAATAATTGAGCCCAAAGATTTCTAAACTATAAGAACGCAATGGTTTTCAAAATCTTACCATCGGGTAATATAAATCGTTTGATAGTAAAATTTCAACTTAAGTGTTTTCGACAACTTAAATGATTTCCAAATTGAAGTTTCTACACTCAAATGCAAACGGTTTTCAAAGTAATAATCAGGGTTTTTCTTAAAATGACATAAATGTTTTCTAACCAATGGATTGACAACTAAGTTTTAAAAGATTTATTTACGGAATTTCAAAGTAAATTATCAGTTTTTAACTTGTTATACACCTGTTTTCTACAAATATAGAACAACAAAGAGTTTATCACTAAAATTTAATCGGTAACTCAATTTTCTTCAAAACATTTTCCTCTGTGGCATGCCAGATTTGGTCATGGCGTATTGACCGGGTTTGGGGTGTTACAAATTGGTATCAGAGCCAAGTTCAAAGGCTCGGTTGTGGGTCCGAGGCCCAAAATATTTTAAAATATGGTCTTAAAATGTTTTGTTTGATTTGAAAAGCATGGCACCGAGTCTCCGACACTAATCTGCCCAGGTAAGTACCCCTAGCCTTTGGTTGTGATTTTTGGATGTTATAAACTTTGAATGATTAGTAATAGTGGACTATCTTAGAGACTGAAATTAATAGGACTCTAACGACTCGCGAAAACAAAACTCTTTAATAAGAATTATTCATAAAACTGTGCTTTAAAGATAGTGGAATAATGACTAAAGCATAAAACTTTTAAATCAGATAATCGAGACTTTTAGACATGAGCACTCGAGGTCGAGGTCATAATACGCGTGGACGCGGTCGGGGTAGGATGGTCGTATACGAGCCGAAGGAAGTCAGGTCGAGGGTCGAAAATGAGATACCAAAGACCACCACCGATTGTAGGTGGTGAGTTCGAGGATCAAGCGGGGATGATGCACGGTGTCTCGGTGATCTTTGCGAGTTCTTGAGAGGGTAGTTGGAGTAGGTGGAGGCACGAAACTTAAATCGATTACTGGTGACTCGAGCCAATGGAGTTGAGGTATTTCGAGGTGTTTCTGGTGTGGCTCCCAGTACGATCGAATATTGGTTAGAGGCGGAGGAGCGAATCATGGATGACTTGGATCGAATCTTGAGGAAAAGTGAAAGGGATAGTGTCACTTCTTCGGGATGAGTCATACCAGTGGTGGCTCACGGTGCGAAATAGTGCTGCAGCGGAGGATCTCACTTGGGACTATTTTAAGGCAGCGTATCAGAAGAAATTTGTTGGGTCTAGCTACATTGATGCACAGTGTAAGGCATTTTTGAGTTTGGTTCAGAGGAGTAAGTTCGTATCAGAATATGAGGCAGAATTTTTAAGATTGAGCAGGTATGCTAGAGGTATCGTGGCTTCGGAGCACGAGCGATGTGTCCGATTCGAAGATGGATTGAGGGACGAGTGAGATTATTGATTGCTCCACATCGAGGAGAGAGTTTGTCGCTAGTTGAAAAGACTAAGATAGTGAAGGGATAAAGGAATCGTAAGGCGAGTCATGACGAGGAATAGACATAAGAGAGGTTTTGGATCATCTGGTTAGCCAGTAATTCTCAGAAGAGGGCTAGGTAGAATGGGCCGAATCAATCTGAGAGGCTGTTACTACTAATCGGG